>CM057344.1:239243366-244243366 GCA_030015575.1 Agapanthus africanus
CATGGTAAGGTGGAGATCAAAGCACAGTGGGAATCACACAAGACTCTATGACGATCTAGGGTCTACAGACTAACCTGCACAAGTGTCACCTGAGAACTGCCATCTGACGTGAGGTATAATACCATCTGGGAGTTCTCGGCGAGTCCGTCCAGTGTACCCAGTCTCCACTGAGCACCCGTATACCATCTCTGATGTCAAACACCAATGGATATGGGATCATCCGTCACCCATCTCATGGGTCGAGAAGCGTATACGCTAGTCTACACTGGTATATCGAGGATCATACTAGTGGGGACATGGTAGTCCATAAGTATATCCTTCAAGGTCCCTAGTCGTGGGTGTATCGAGATGGGGCATCGATATACCAGAGTAGACTAGCGTATACCTTCTTGACCCATACAGATGGGCGATGGATGATCCCATATCCATTGGTGTTTGACATCAGAGATGATATACGGGTGCTCAGTGGAGACTGGGTACACTGGACGGACTCGCCGAGAACTCCTAGATGGTATTATACCTTACGTGAGATGGCAGTTCTCTGGTGACACTGGTAGAGAGTAGTCTGTTGACCCGAGATCGTCATAGAGTCTTGTGTGGTTCCCACTGTGCTTTGATTTCCACCTTACCACGTCCAAGAGGGTGTGCAAAACGGTGGTTTTTGGATACAGTCCCGAATCACATGGAGGCAATGAGCGATAGGAGGGGATTCGTCTCTCCCGGTATAGGGAGTTGATGTTGCGCTACGTTCGATTGGCTATAACCGGAAATCCCTGGCCAGGGTTGCTGAGATTTACTGGTAAGTGTTACCTGTAGTTTCTCGAACTGTTATAGACCTCATATCGACACGATTTATCGAGCTATTGGGGTCGGTGTACTTAATCATGGTTGCTATATGATAAGTATCATTTATTTTCTATTTTTAAAATAACTTATCATATTCTTTCTTCTTCTTCTTCTTCTTCAACAAAGAAGAAACCTTGCCTCCATTAATGGCAACTTGAGAAAAAGAGTGAGAAATCCAATTCTAAAGTGAACCCACTTCCTATTTCTTCATCCTCTACCACTTGCCAAGTAGTATAGGGTGTTTTCTTCACAAGTTTCATGACTTGGTGAAGTTGGAGCTTGATCTTGAGTTGCCTCGACGTAGATCATCTTCGGCATCGAAGTCGACGACCTAGCCCGCCCATTTCTCCGATGAAGCCGACGCTAGAGTCGGGCTAGGTCGTCTAGGTCGTCGACTTCGATGCCGAAGATGATCTACGTCGAGGCAACTCAAGATCAAGCTCCAACTTCACCAAGTCATGAAACTAGTGAAGAAAACACCCTATACTACTTGGCAAGTTGTAGAGGATGAAGAAATAGGAAATGGGTTCACTTTAGAATTGGATTTCTCACTCTTTTTCTCATGTTGCCATTAATGGTTGAAATTTTCTTCTTTGTTGAAGAAGGAGAAGAAGAAGAAAAGAATATGATATCTCTTTTTTTAAAATAGGAAATAAAATGATACTTATCATATTTGCAACCATAGTTAGGTGTAGAGAATAAACTAAGGTTAGGTTTAATGGTTAGGTTAAGGCTAAGAGACAAAATGGTCAAAGCTTCAAAGCTTCATGAAGTTTCATGAAAGAAACAAAAACTAGCCACCATTTTATTCTTGCCTTAAAATGAATTAATAAAAATAAATAGATAAGTAAATCAAAACCCTAACCATTAAGATAACCATGGTTTAATCATACACACTCAAGTTTGCATGTATCATCAAACATGATACAATCTTGTGCACAAAAGTATATCACATATACAACTTGTGTACATCAAGTGAGAAAATCCATCTAAAGTGAACAATATTAGTCAATGTAAAGTAATATATCTAATATATAATTATACATTAAATCATTAAATCAATACGGTGGTTTGATTAGTCCTGGCTAGAGCCTCAAGCTAACACAATTTGAGATTAGCCTAACCCAACATTGGTTTGGCACGGAATTCTGATCTATGAATTCCGATCTACACCGGTGACTTAATGGTAAACCACTGTATTGATATAGAATCATTAAATTGCGTTGTAGCGTGTCGATATGAGGTCTATAACAATTCGAGAAACTACAGGTAACACTTGCCAGTAAATCTCAGCAACCCTGGCCAGGGATTTCCGGTTATGGCCAGTCGAGCATAGCGCAACATCAACCCCCAATACCGGGAGAGACGAATCCCCTCCTATCGCTCATTATATGGCCGCGGAACCGCCGCAGAAGCCAAGCTTCTGATCGGATCTGGCTAATCGGATCAGAATTTCGATCATGCCAAACCACCGGCTAGAACTCAAATCTACACTTCGCCTAATACGCAAAACTAATATGAATGTTATAAACATAGCAGTTTAGTCTCACTTGATCGGTTGCCACGGAATTTTGATGTGATCAAAAGTCCGTCGCAATCACGTAGCGTACGCGGATACTCGCCGGATAAACTTAATAGACAGCTGCACCCATTAGCTCCGACCAAGTGACTGTAGGAGAACCCCATCGCCGGTGTAGAACCAATGGTGGGTTACACTAATCCCGGTGTAGATCCAAATTCATTAAATGGACTAATCAAACCACTTTAGATGGTAAACCATTGACTAATATAGCAACCATGATATTGAAACCGACCAAGTGACTGTAGGAGAACCTGCTACAACATTGGTAACTAATCCCGGTGTAGAACCAATGTTGGGTTACACTAATGAGCCACAAAAGTATATCGCATAGGCGAAGTGTAGCGGCGCAACATCAACAAATGGAGTGTTTTTTAGGCATGTGCGGCGGTTCCGCGGCCGTACGGTCTCCTCTTTCACTGAATTTTGTACAGTAATTCCTATATTTGAATGCTTTATTTTCTGGGTATTTTTATTATGACTCAAGAGTTGAGTGTTCTGGGGTTGTATTGGGAATCGAAGATTCGATCGGATTATCAAACTTTGTCTATGTGTTTTTCCGGATAATTTTAGAATATGTTAAAAAGTTCGACCGGATGTAAATACCCAATTTTTCCCCTGTCGGGAAATTTCCAATTGTTGGACTTTTCCGTAGTTTAATGACGTTCTAAGTAGTGCAAGTAACGCGATGGTCCCTCTAGAAGACAACAAACCTTAACTCGATTATGTGACCGTCTTGAACTGCCCTTTGAACCTTAGGGTTTGGGGCAGTACGGCGTGCCACATGTGAGGCGTTGGCTTGACTCTTCTACTGCTGGACCGTTCGTACTGAGGCACGAAATAAATGTTTTTAAACGTATTTCATGTGTTGAGCTGTTTCGGGAAAACTTGGGTGTTCGATTGTTCGATCGGAAAGTTTAACATTTTCTATTTATCCGGAATGTGATACAATATTTGGAATTCACAAGCAGTTATGAAATAACTGAATGAATGTTATAAATCTAGCAGTTTAGTCTCACTTGATCGGTTGCCATGGAATTTTGATGTGATCAAAAGTCCGTCGCAATCACGTAGCGTACGCGGATACTCGCCGGGTAAACTTAATAGACAGCCTCACCCCATAGCCCCGACCAAGTGACTATAGGAGAACCCCGTCACCGAAAGCATCCGTTCGGGTGCTCGCGGCAGCGGTGTTCCACCTTGGTGCACTTTATCGACGGCGTCGGGGGTGCGGCCGCCTACTGAAGTTTGCGACGAGCATTCGATCAGGATGTCGGGAATCTTGTTGAATTGCCCGACTTTATATTGAAAAGAGTTTTCGATTTTGAGACTAAAATGCGGGGTTTATAATTGTTAGGCATGCGATGTCTAAGGAATTCATTTGGCTAGGCATGCGATATCTAAAGAGTTTGCGGATTCCAACTGTTGTAGTTTTACACTTTCTTTTCTGTGACCGTAAGTGTAATATGTGATATCGCCGGTTTCGTTGCTATATGTCAACGACAATTGGGATACGCATGTTTACTTACGTTGATGACATGTGATGTTATGTGTTGCTGGATATGTTATATTGGATCGTCGTGTTTGAATAGCCGGGGGTTTTTATGTGAGATGAGTGTTTTTCATTTTCATTCATGTAAAAACTTGTATGTAATATTCTTTTATTGGGGCATTTCCAGGTTGCGGAAGGTGTCACCTTTTGTATATTATTTACTTTTTCGCACTAGGATAGACCTAAGGAGGAGAGCACAAGTAACCGGGTTCTAGGGTCCAGAGGGAGACCATCTCGAGGAGTCGAGTTCGGGTCTCCTAACCCTAGAATTGGTAGGGTTGCTTGCCGCTCTCGTAGGGGTCTAGGGGTGTGGGATTGGCTATTCATCACGACCGTGGAATCCGTGTTTTATACTGGCTCGTATTGAAAACACGGACATCTTAGTATATCCAATATTTCATATGATTTTTTCTGCTGCGTTATCTGTGATGTGATCATGTGATTTGTTCAGATAGATATTATATATAGTATATATGATATATTATATAGACGTTGCTTATGTTTTACACCCGTGCTAGCCCTGCCTCGCTCTGGCGTTAGTTACCTAACCTAACGGAGCAGACGGGACATCGAGGAGAATGCGGATGGCATAAGCGTACGTTATATTTATCTGTGATGTTTAGGTGGACTTAATTGATGGGACATTCATTAATGAGATTAATGAAAGAAAATAAACCTAATTGATGTTGTGGAATCGAATTTCAAATAAAACAGGCAGCTACAGTTCTTGCTTTGCATCGCGGTGTTCCTTATAGAACATCCTGCAACTTATTCGATGAGGAAAAGACCGAGATCCCTTCACCGGGAGTGACTCCTTTAGCAATAACTGGCAGATGCTACAACCCTCGGTTTGTCTTTTGATCGCTTCTATAGTTTATGCTTTACACAGTGATATATATGATATATCCCGCACCTCATTCGACGAGGAAAGGGCCGACGATCCCTTCACCGAGAGTGACCCCTTTAGCAAAACTAGAAAAGCCTCAAAAACACTCCATTTAAAAACCATTTGATTCCGCAACGAGATCAAGTTCAAAGCGTTAAAGGTTTTCTCAAAAACCATTCGCAACCCTCCGTCATTTTAAGAAGTAGAGTACTTAGTATTCGTGCTGTGTTTGTTGACCTTAGTTAAGGTACAGTGTACGGTAGCTAAGTGATGTCTTCCTACACCGCATATGATGCGATTAGTTAGGACAGTCGTGTGACTTTGTTGACCTTAGTTAAGGGTCATGTGGGTGGGTCCAATTAATCACGAAATGACGGGTAGAACTTGACTAGTACTTATGATTTGTTGACCATAGTTAAGGTCATAAGTGCTAGGGGTAAAAACCTTTATCGGGAGTTTCAAGTGTTGAAACTTGCAATGAGATTGCATACCTTCTATATGATAGTTGGATCCCGATACCCACAGCGAGTAATTTTTACTCCTGGGAGAGTTTTGCACTTTACAATTAGCCGATCAAGTAGGGGTCTAGAAAGGTGTCAACGGGGTTACGCCTCTGGGAAAATGAGGTTTACTGTAATTAGGTCCGTGCGAAAGCACGGGGAACCTCCCTCAAAGTACCGATACTGGCCTGGCTGAAAGATTGGCGAACTTGTTGAGTGTAATTAATCCCGGCTAGTCTTTCCTTTTAGGGTTTGAAGGAAGATTTGATAAAAACAGTGGGAGCCATCCTGATTAGATAAAATATATAACCAATCTGATCTTGCAAGAGCGCACGCAGAGTGTTTTCTTCTCTCTCTCTCTCCAGGTAGCGACCATATCACGCCTTAATCAAGATAATAATATGGATGTATTGACCGAACCCGCTTGTTATACTGAGCTGGGAAACGTTGGTCCCGCTCCAACTTATAATTGTTATAAGACAGAGCAGGAAATAGGGGAATACCAGAATTCCTATGCCGCCCAAACGAAGAAAGTGCATATGATGCATCTCCTTCGGGTGTGTTCATTACAAAGAACTGTTTCTCAGTATCTTCTGCATCCTGTGTATTTGATACCGGATCAGGATCCCAGATATGTAATCTGTTACATAGGGCTACAAAAGGGTAGAAAACTGAGAACGGGTGATAAGTTTCATGAGACAGAAAACGGGGCAAGCGTTGCAGCCAAGTCTGTTGGTCACTGTCACCCTGTATTACCAAAATAAATTGATTCTGAACGAATGTTATTAGATACCGAACCTGATAAACAAAATCATATCAGTCTCTTTTTTAGTAAAGAAATGATAAAATTTTGTATTGATGGATAATGTTTTGAACATTTCTTATATCAAAAGTTGATCGGTTCAGGCACGTTATCTAAAAGCATTGATGTTCTAAATCAAACTACAGTTCCTAGTATACAGAACACACACAAGAGGAAGAGTTCAGAAATGAACGAATCCTTCTTGAGGCATTGTAGACTAGGTCATATCAATGCGACCCGACTAGCTGAAGTTACATTTTAGATGCATATTTAAATCAGTTTGAATTTACATCTTGTGAAACTTGGCAGTCATGTCACAAAATTAAGATGACCATAGCTCTGCTTATTGGGAACAGAGAAAGAGTTAATGAACTCTTGGGACTGATACATGATGATGTATGTAAGGTCTCCTGGCTACACATGCCAGGACCGGTTCTTTGTACTTCATTACGTTCTCTGAATATCTCTCAAGATTCAGACATATGTTCCTGTTGAAACATAGGCCCGAAACTTTTGAGATATTCACAGAATATAAGTTAGAAGTAGAGAACCAATAACCGGGTATAAGTATTATGTCCTATGATGAGATCAGGGAGGAGAATACTTGTGCATGGAATTCCTGGACTATTCTAAAGGAGAATGAGATTCTCTCTCAGCATTACTCCTCCGTATACACCATAGCACGATGGTATATCGGGGCGGAGCAATCACACCCTATATGATATGGTGCGCTCTATGATGAGTACTACTGAGTTTTCTATTTCCTTTTAGGGAGTTATGCACTTATGAAGTTGCATACCTATTGAATAGGGTTAGATTCAAATCAGTGCCTACCACTCCATATAAGATATGGTATGGGAAGAGCCTATCTCTTAAGTAAGTTAAGATTTGGGATTGTTCGGCCTGTGTCAAAAGCAAAATCCGGACAAGATCGAGGCAAGGTCAGTTCTGTAGAACTGGAAAGGTTCCAGCTATACAAAACTGCAGCTGATGATTTGACAGAACCAAAGGATTCAATAGTTCCCGATGAATCTCAGCCTCTCCGCCGATCTGGTAAGGTTTCGAATCCGCTTGAGAGATACTTCGGTTTCTCGATGACAGTGGGAGCAAGGATTGCATCATGAGATGATGACCCAACTAGATCCGAGCAGGTCATCGAGAGTAGGGACTCTGTAAGAATGGCTGGATGCTTAGCGATCTGAGATGGAATCCATGTACACCAACAAAGTATGGACTTTGGTTGCTATATCTGAAGGGTTAAATCCCCATCAGGAGCAAGTATATCTTGAGAATATTACTTGGTGTAGATGGAAAAGTTGAGACTTTCAAAGCTAGACTTGTTAAAGGTTTTCGTCATCGACCAGGCGTGGATAATGATGATACCTTTTCCAGTGGCTATGCTTAAGTCCATCCGGATCCTACTTGCCACGGCTACATACCATGACTACGATATCTGGCGGTTGGGTGCCATGACTACTTTTCTAAATAATGATTTAGAAGAGAATGTCTATAAGTACACAGCCAGAGGGCTTCGTAAACAGTGGGAGCAGCGGAAACATGTGCAAGTTGCTTTACAGGATAAAGCAGGCATCGCGGAGTTGGAACATCTATTTTGATGTGGTAGTCAAAAAGTTTGACTTCATCAAAATGGTAGATGAACCTTGTATATACAAAAAGGTAGTAGAGAGGAAGGTGGTCATCCTCGTATTGTACGTGGACAACATACTCCTGATAAGAAAACAGTTTCCTATGCTACGCACGGTCAATCTCCGCTTATCACATGGATTCTCCATATAGGATAAAGATGATACCTCCTAAATCCTGGGATTTGGGTCTATGAGATAGATCTAAATAGATGTTAGGATTCTCACTAGCTATAGTAAGATAGTATCAATCGATCCTGGGGAGAATCACTGGAAGTGTTCCAGGATGATAAGGACGACTGAATGTCAGTCACAGGCATTGTCTTCACCCTCAGTGGAGAGACGGTATGTTGGAAGAGTTCCAAGCTAGATACCGTGGCAAACTAGACGATAAAGGCTGGTAACATCGCTATTAAAGATAATACCAAAGAGGCAGTTTGGGTGTATATTGGTTCATGAGATGAACAAGGTTCCTACCATTGTATGACAATGGAAGTGTGGCTTCGGCCCAGGAACCCTGGTCCCATCAGTGACCCAGACATATTCTGAGGCAGCATCACCTGATCATGGAGATAGTTGATCTCCAGTGTCACGACCCGAAAGTACGGAACGTAACTGGCACTTAGATTACGAGACGTCTAAAGGCGTACCGTAACCTAAGTCAGCCAAAGCCCAGAAAAATCTAAACCAAAATCAAAAGAGCGTGAAGGAAAACCTTTAATGAAAACGATTTTCAAATCAATTAAGTTGCAAAGAATCCCTTCTTAAAAACATCATAAATTTCTGAAAATTTCGGCAGAGTCTCCCCTGTATTTTCTATCCCCCAAAATGGGTACAACAAGATAATAAACCTGTAATCATAAAATGGCATCCCCAAGCGGGAGCTAGCTCTTCGCCCAAGGCGGATCACAACCACATGCAATATAATAACCATATCAAGAAAAGAGCATAAAAGAAACGCAAAATATCAGAAAACACATCGCCGGCTCAAGTGAGCTCGACCCAAAAGAAACCACAAATATACAACCTCTCAGTCTCACCACTAGGTCACATATACAATATAAAATGGTAGATGGAGAATACTAGATACAAGGATAAAGCAAAAGAAATAAAGTGTGCTCGCAACCCACCTACGGGCGATGTCGCGAGTCTGAGCAGAAGGGACTGATGATAAGATAGCCCGCCGCTACGAGACTGATGAGTCCGACCTGCAAGACACTGTGGCACAACGGGGGTGAGTTGCCAGCTCGTGAGTAGAATATAACATCTAGTAAGGCAATCGTAAGAATGCACGCAATGCACCACAACATGCATGTCCGTATTTGATATAATATCTCTAGTATGCATGCACAGGTATGCAATGTCATTATTAAGTCTTTAAGTGTTTTAAATGTTAAGAGTTCTGCATTCTAATCTTTTAGAAAAAGGATATCTGTATAATAGCTAAATAACATCAAGAAATCATCTGAAAACCGTGTCAAGCATCGACACCAAATATGAAATCCCATCTGTCTCAATGTCTCACTGTATCAATGTTCAAATATCGGGCTCCGTCAGTCCGGATCGGCCCATGTCATCAAATCTCACGACAACGGTCGGTATCCTCCGGATATCCGCCGCGCCAGATATCACCGGTAGGTAGTCTTCCCCTGTCAGGCTCATCGTCTACAACTCGATCTTCTTGCCCCGGGATACCATACCGGGCCCACCATGTACCCGAGACGGTTCATCCACTCCTCGAATCGGGTCTCGAAATCCAACAGAAAACATGAAAACTCATGGTGGACGACACATACATCACGAGAAAACCGCAACTTTGTTTTAAAAATGATGAATATAAGCTTTTGTTAAATTCTTGCGGTTTTCCCCAAAAATCCAGAAATCGCAGCAATACTGAAATCCTCAAGAAAATCATAATGTTCACATGTTATATATAATAAATGTCTATGATATCAATGTATATGATGTGAATTTTGGATAGAATCTATGTAAATATGATGATAATGCGAGGTATATGCATGCTATGCAATTTCATATATCGTGTATGAATGCAAATGGCGATATTAAGTTAAACAGGTTCTCTAGTGCACATGGCATGGCAATTACCAAAGGCGTGTGTGTCACATGAATAGTGCGCGTGCAACGGATGCCAATGGTAATGGTGTTCGTTTCCTATGAAGTAATATCGCATAAGTATAGATGAATGTCCATGCAATCTAATATACTGTGCGCTATAAGGGTATGCAGTGTACATGAATGGATAAGCTAGCTAACAATATGAATCTTGCAAAAAGTAGGGTAATCCTAACTAGGGGGGCGCCTCACGCCATTCAGACGATTCCCCCATAGATGAATACATCTACTCACCTGAAATCCCCGCTAATCCGATCCGACCACCGCCTTGCCTTTACGTGCCTTGTCCGATATTTCCCCGACCGATCCTATATTTGCACAACACCAAGCATAAGATTAAAAAACCTAAAACGATGCAAGTCACAATATACAATTATCGGCGCTCTCGAATTAAACATAGCATGCACTCGGTGCGCGGGAAAACGCACGAAAATCGCTAACCCTTAACTAGAATCGTCATTTCGGGGAAATCGACAAAACTACTACCCGACTAGACGAAACCCAGCATTCGCGCACTCTAATAGTCCTATACGAAACTAATTATATCGCTAACATAACACAATTTGATCGCATTCTAATTTTTGTAAAAATCTAGTAAGCAAATTTCAAACCGATTCGATGCAAACGTCGCAATTTAACGATTTAGCGAGCGTAACCTTACGCAATTAACCACTCCAATCAATTAGATAACCAAACCCTAACTTAAATCCAACCACCATGCTACAAACCCTAATTTAAAAATCAAATCCTTCTCTTGATTTTCCTAAACAAACATTTACTACTAAACTAATACTTCAAATTTCAATTCTAGTATATTTAAACTACAAGTTAGCAACTAGTTTAGGATTTTATACCTTACAAGAGTTGAATCCAAACTTGCACTAGCCTCTAAGACACCTCTTTTCTTCACCTTTCAAACAAATTAGGGTTAGGGAAGGGATGGATTTGGGTTTTGGTTTGAATTTGAGAAGGAAAAGTGTGTATTTTTCATGGAATTTGTTGATTTTTGCAAGAATTAAAGCAAGAGAAGTGAGGGGAAAAAATGGAAGGGGGCAGCAGCAGCTCGACCTGAGGTTAGAGGAGGGTGTGTTTGTGTGAATGGTGTAGAAAATTCTACACAAAAACCCTTTCCCAAGCTCAATTAATGACTATCACATCAACTTTTACACAAAAAACCCCATTTTAAGCTATTTTTGAATAAAATTTTAAACCATAGAACAAAAACTTTGAAAAATCTTGATAAAATTTTATCAACACTAAATTTTAGTTTATAATGTTTCCTAAGTGTGTAATTTACCTAATTAAATTTGTATTTATCACTAATTTAATGTATTTTAAAAAGCCTAAAATAATAAAAAAATAATTAATTACGAAAAAAAATTTATTTAACTAGAAAATTATAAGTGACATTTTAGTGACAAAATTATAGTAATATCTTATCTAAATTTTGTATAATTAGGTCTACAATGAAAAATACCTATTTTGACTTTTTACGGAAAAAGCCGAAAAATTAACCGATTACCGAAAAACTGCCTAAACGATTTTCGAAGGGTTACAATCTTCCCCCCTTAAAGAAATTCGGTCCCCGAATTTAGAATTTAACTACGCGTACCTTCAAAAATATGGGGATATCTCTTCCTCATCTCGACCTCGGTCTCCCAGGTGACCTACTCGCTGTTCGGGCCACGCCAAAGGATCTTGACGAACGGTATAACCTTCGACCTCAATTTCTTCACCTGCCGATCCAAAATGACCACCGGCTGCTCGGTGAAAGAAAGATCACACTCTAGCTGGATCGTCTGGTGCTGAATCGCCTGGGAAGGATCATGAAGGTACTTGCGGAGCATCGAGACATGGTATACGGGGTGAACATCGGGGAAGCTAGGCGGAAGAGCTAACCGATAAGCGACTGGACCAACACGCTCTAGGATCTCGAAAGGACCAACATATCTAGGACTCAGTTTCCCTTTCTGCCCAAAGCTCATCACACCTTTCATCGGAGAGACCTTCAGGAAAACATGATCGCCAACAGCGAACTCCAGTCGGCGACGGCGCCTGTCAGCATATGATTTCTGCCTGCTCTGTGCCGCTCTCATCCTGTCCCGAATCAGCTGTATCTTCTCGGTCGTCTCATGTACGATCTGCGGCCCCAAAATACTGCTCTCCCTAAGCTCTGTCCAACATACAGGCGATCGACATCTCCTCCCATATAAAGCCTCAAAAGGTGCCATCTGAATCGTTTCCTGGAAGCTATTATTGTAGGAAAACTCGATCAAAGGCAAATGACGATCCCAGCTACCACCGAAATCTAAAACACAAGCTCTGAGCATGTCCTCAAGAGTCTGAATAGTACGCTCCGACTGACCGTCAGTCTGAGGATGAAAGGCTGTGCTAAAACTCAATCGGGTGCCCAAAGCTTCCTGGAGTTTCTGCCACAATCGGCTGGTAAACTGGGTGCCCCTGTCGGACACGATGCAAGTCGGAACACCATGCAGTCGCACTATCTCATCAATATAAACCTGGGCGTACTGAGAAAATCCAAAAGTGGTCTTCACTGGCAGAAAGTGAGCCGCTTTCATCAGTCGATCCACAATCACCCAAATAGAGTCGTACCCTCGACTGGTCCTGGGTAGACCCACAACGAAGTCCATTGATACCTGCTCCCACTTCCACTCAGGGATGGGCAAAGGCTGTAACTCGCCGGCTGGCCTCTGGTGCTCGGCCTTGACTTGCTGACAAGTCAAGCATCTCGACACAAAGTCTGTAATATCCTTCTTCATCCCATCCCACCAGTAAACCTCTCTCAAATCACGGTACATCTTGGTGGAACCTGGATGCACAGTGTATACTGATCTATGTGCCTCCTCGAGAATATCACGCCTCAGTCCCTCTGAATCTGGCACACACAGTCTAGTCCCAAATCGAAGTATCCCCTGATCATCAATCACGAACTCAGAAACTCTGCCCTGCCGAATCTGCTCAATAATCTCTAATGTACGGGCATCGCCGGACTGTGCCTCGCGGATACGGTCAAGTAACTGTGGGCGTGCTCTGAAATGGGCCAGCTGTCCCCCTGTAGGAGTAAACTCGAACTGCACTCTGCTGTCACATAACACCTGCCAATCCACCGTCGACTGCATCTGTACTGCGCTCAAACAAGATAAGCTACCTCCGGGCCTCCTACTCAAAGCATCTGCTACCACATTCGCCTTGCCCGGATGGTATAAAATCTCGCTGTCATAATCCTTCACCAACTCCATCCAACGGCGCTGTCTCAGATTCAGATCTCGCTGCTGGAAGATATACTTCAAACTCTTGTGGTCAGTGAATATCTGGCACGACTCACCGTATAGGTAATGTCTCCATATCTTAAGTGCAAATACCACTGCAGCCATCTCTAAATCATGGGTGGGGTAGTTCTGTTCGTGTTTCCTCAGCTGCTGAGAAGCATACGCGATAACTCTGTCGTGCTGCATCAACACACATCCCAGCCCCACTCTAGAAGCATCACAATATACCACGAACCCGCCTGATCCTGAAGGCAATGCTAACACTGGTGCAGTAGTCAGACGAGTCTTCAACTGCTGGAAGCTATCCTCACATGCCTGGGTCCAATCAAAAGGAACCCCCTTCCGGGTCAACCCGGTCAACGGTGCAGCAATGCGGGAGAAATCCTGGACAAAACGTCGATAATAGCCGGCCAGACCTAGAAAGCTGCGAACCTCTGTAACTGATACTGGTCTAGGCCAACGCTGAACTGCCTCGATCTTCTTCGGGTCCACACAAATACCATCTCTCGTCACCACATGACCCAAGAAATCGACACTGTCTAGCCAGAATGCGCACTTGGAGAATTTGGCGAACAGCTGATGCTCCCTCAAAGTCTGCAATGTGATACGTAAGTGCTGCTCATGTTCCTCCCGGCTCCGAGAATAAACCAAGATGTCGTCAATGAACACAATGATGAACTGATCGAGATACGGCCTGAATACGCGGTTCATCAAATCCATAAATGCTGCCGGGGCATTGGTGAGCCCGAACGACATCACCAAGAACTCATAGTGACCATATCGAGTACGGAAAGCGGTCTTCGGAATATCCTCCTTCCGAACTCGCAACTGGTGATAACCTGACCGTAAATCAACCTTCGAGAAAAACCCTGCACCCTGAAGCTGATCGAATAAGTCATCAATGCGGGGTAGAGGATACCTGTTCCGCACAGTAACCCGGTTCAGCTGACGATAATCAATGCATAAACGCATACTTCCGTCCTTCTTCTTAACAAACAGGACGGGAGCACCCCAAGGAGACACACTCGGTCGGATAAGCTCTTTGTCCAGCAAGTCCTGTAACTGATCCTTTAGCTCTCTCAGCTCCGCCGGGGCCATCCGATAAGGCGGTATAGAGATAGGCCCCGTGCCGGGGATCAAGTCAATACAGAACTCAATCTCGCGCTCTGGTGGCAGACCAGGCAGCTCGTCAGGGAATACATCAGGAAACTCTCTCACAACAGGGACCTGGTCCAACGGAACCTCTGTGGAGCTAGTATCACAAACATAAGCTAAGAATCCCTGACACCCTTTCCTTAAGAGCTGACCAGCGCGAAGAGAAGAAATCAAGCTGGGAAGGGTATCGCTACGATCTCCTTGAATAATAAGAACCGGCTCACCAGGAAAACTGAATCTGACTGCTTTTTCACGGCAGTCCACGGATGCATAACAGGTGGCTAGCCAGTCCATACCAAGAAGAACGTCAAAGTCTAGCATATCGAGGAGAATCAAATCAACTGAAGAATCTCTCTCCCCGATACGAACGGAACACGATCGGTACACAAAACGGGCAACAAAAGACTCGCCTACCGGGGTAATAACGACAAGCGGCTGATCTAACGGAGAAGACTCTCGGCCCAACCTCGGTGCAAAGTACGTGGATACATAGGAATGTGTGGAGCCTGGATCAAATAATACCCGTGCATCAAAAGAACATACTGGCAGAGTACCTGTCACGACGGCATTGGATGCCTGTGCATCCTGAGGAGTCAACACGAACACTCAGGCCTGTCCACCACTAATAGCTGGCTGTCCTCTGCCTCTACCTCGGCCTCGGCCTCTGCCTCTGTCTCCTCGTCCTCTCAGAACTGGACCGCCACGCCCACGACCTCTAGAAGCATCTGACTGGCATGGAGCATCATCAGGAGTAGGAAGTAAAGCTCTCTGAGAAGGTGGTGAGGGTCGTAAAGTCACATGCGGGACTGTCGCCGCGCCCGGACGTCTCATGGTACAGTCTCTGACACGGTGCTACTGACTCCCACACCGAAAACATCCTGGAGACGACTGCTGGGTCTGTGGATATGAACCAAATAACTGACCTCGTCTCAATCCTCTGCCTCCACCATCTCCCGGAAATAATCTATCACGGTGTCTACCCATCTGCCGCTGAGCTGGCGTATCAGTACGGATCCTCTTCGGCCCAGAAACGACCGGAGTCTCAGAAATACGCTCCTCCAAAAGTAAGGCTGCATCCATCGCGGCAGCGTATGTATCAAAGCGCTGGGTGCCGATGGCAAGGAATAGCTGTGTATCAAGCCCTCGTACAAACCTCTTTATTCTCTTCTCTTCTGTGTCGACTAGGTACGGAGCATATCGAGACAACTGGGTAAACTGTATATCATACTCCGACACTGTCATCCCAGGAGTCTTGCGCAAAGACTCAAAACTACGGGCTCGAGCATCTCGGACACTCTCCGGAAGAAAACGGGCAAGAAATGCAGCTGTAAACTCGTCCCAGGTCATAGAAGGCAGACCTGCAGCTCGGCCTCTCTCTACTGAATCGTACCATGTCTGGGCAAGACCCTCCAGACGAAAACTCGTAAACTCCACCAATCTATCATCAGAACACCTCAACGAACGGCAAATCCGAGCCATCCTATCTAGAAATGCCTGTGGGTCCTCTGTCGCATCCGTACCGGTAAAAGCTGGAGGTCTCAATCTCATGAACTCCTGTAGTGAATCAGGGATAGTCTCCGTAGTAGCAGCAGGAGTGACCATCTGTGCAGCAGGTACAATCGTGGTCTGTGCGGTGGAAGGAACGTCCTCGGATCTCTGAGCCCGACTGGACTCAACTAAAGATCCCATCATCTGTCGCAACTCTTGCATGCCGGCCTCTAATCTGGCAATACGGTCTGGATAAGGCGGATCAGTATGACCCTGAGGGGTAGGCGTATCCTCCCGCTCGATCCTCGCCTCAGACGAGCCCGCTCGAATCTCATCCTTAGCGGCAGCCCGCTGAGCTCTCGTAGTCTTTGGCGGCATCGAAGCTGGAATAAGAAACAGGACTGATAAGGACATTACAATCGAATCAAGGAGTGCAAGGAATCAAGAAAGGAAATACAAACAATTATGTCCTAAGGTCACTTAGGCGGAGTACCGTATCGTAAGTATGCCGCGGATCATACACACGGTACGCCACTCTGCTTAAGTCACCTACTCCATCTACCAAGGTCGTCCTACACTCAGAAAGGTAAAACCTACGCTCTGATACCAACTTTGTCACGACCCGAAAGTACGGAACGTGACTGGCACTTAGATTACGAGACGTCTAAAGGCGTACCGTAACCTAAGTCAGCCAAAGCCCAGAAAAATCTAAACCAAAATCAAAAGAGAGTGAAGGAAAACCTTTAATGAAAACGATTTTCAAATCAATTAAGTTGCAAAGAATCCCTTCTTAAAAACATCATAAATTTCTGAAAATTTCGGCAGAGTCTCCCCTGTATTTTCTATCCCCCAAAATGGGTACAACAAGATAATAAACCTGTAATCATAAAATGGCATCCCCAAGCGGGAGCTAGCTCTTCGCCCAAGGCGGATCACAACCACATGCAATATAATAACCATATCAAGAAAAGAGCATAAAAGAAACGCAAAATATCAGAAAACACATCGCCGGCTCAAGTGAGCTCGACCCAAAAGAAACCATAAATATACAACCTCTCAGTCTCACCACTAGGTCACATATACAATATAAAGTGGTAGATGGAGAATACTAGATACAAGGATAAAGCAAAAGAAATAAAGTGTCCTCGCAACCCACCTACGGGCGATGTCGCGAGTCTGAGCAGAAGGGACTGATGATAAGATAGCCAGCCGCTACGAGACTGATGAGTCCGACCTGCAAGACACTGTGGCACAACGGGGGTGAGTTGCCAGCTCGTGAGTAGAATATAACATCTAGTAAGGCAATCGTAAGAATGCACGCAATGCACCACAACATGCATGTCCGTATTTGATATAATATCTCTAGTATGCATGCACAGGTATGCAATGTCATTATTAAGTCTTTAAGTGTTTTAAATGTTAAGAGTTCTGCATTCTAATCTTTTAGAAAAAGGATATCTGTATAATAGCTAAATAACATCAAGAAATCATCTGAAAACCGTGTCAAGCATCGACACCAAATATGAAATCCCATCTGTCTCAATGTCTCACTGTATCAATGTTCAAATATCGGGCTCCGTCAGTCCGGATCGGCCCATGTCATCAAATCTCACGACAACGGTCGGTATCCTCCGGATATCCGCCGTGCCAGATATCACCGGTAGGTAGTCTTCCCCTGTCAGGCTCATCGTCTACAACTCGATCTTCTTGCCCCGGGATACCATACCGGGCCTACCATGTACCCGAGACGGTTCATCCACTCCTCGAATCGGGTCTCGAAATCCAACAGAAAACATGAAAACTCATGGTGGACGACACATACATCACGAGAAAACCGCAACTTTGTTTTAAAAATGATGAATATAAGCTTTTGTTAAATTCTTGCGGTTTTCCCCAAAAATCCAGAAATCGCAGCAATACTGAAATCCTCAAGAAAATCATAATGTTCACATGTTATATATAATAAATGTCTATGATATCAATGTATATGATGTGAATTTTGGATAGAATCTATGTAAATATGATGATAATGCGAGGTATATGCATGCTATGCAATTTCATATATCGTGTATGAATGCAAATGGCGATATTAAGTTAAACAGGTTCTCTAGTGCACATGGCATGGCAATTACCAAAGGCGTGTGTGTCACATGAATAGTGCGCGTGCAACGGATGCCAATGGTAATGGTGTTCGTGTCCTACGAAGTAATATCGCATAAGTATAGATGAATGTCCATGCAATCTAATATACTGTGCGCTATAAGGGTATGCAGTGTACATGAATGGATAAGCTAGCTAACAATATGAATCTTGCAAAAAGTAGGGTAATCCTAACTAGGGGGGCGCCTCGCGCCATTCAGACGATTCCCCCATAGATGAATACATCTACTCACCTGAAATCCCCGCTAATCCGATCCGACCACCGCCTTGCCTTTACGTGCCTTGTCCGATATTTCCCCGACCGATCCTATATTTGCACAACACCAAGCATAAGATTAAAAAACCTAAAACGATGCAAGTCACAATATACAATTATCGGCGCTCTCGAATTAAACATAGCATGCACTCGGTGCGCGGGAAAACGCACGAAAATCGCTAACCCTTAACTAGAATCGTCATTTCGGGGAAATCGACAAAACTACTACCCGACTAGACGAAACCCAGCATTCGCGCACTCTAATAGTCCTATACGAAACTAATTATATCGCTAACATAACACAATTTGATCGCATTCTAATTTTTGTAAAAATCTAGTAAGCAAATTTCAAACCGATTCGATGCAAACGTCGCAATTTAACGATTTAGCGAGCGTAACCTTACGCAATTAACCACTCCAATCAATTAGATAACCAAACCCTAACTTAAATCCAACCACCATGCTACAAACCCTAATTTAAAAATCAAATCCTTCTCTTGATTTTCCTAAACAAACATTTACTACTAAACTAATACTTCAAATTTCAATTCTAGTATATTTAAACTACAAGTTAGCAACTAGTTTAGGATTTTATACCTTACAAGAGTTGAATCCAAACTTGCACTAGCCTCTAAGACACCTCTTTTCTTCACCTTTCAAACAAATTAGGGTTAGGGAAGGGATGGATTTGGGTTTTGGTTTGAATTTGAGAAGGAAAAGTGTGTATTTTTCATGGAATTTGTTGATTTTTGCAAGAATTAAAGCAAGAGAAGTGAGGGGAAAAAATAGAAGGGGGCAGCAGCAGCTCGACCTGAGGTTATAGGAGGGTGTGTTGTGTGAATGGTGTAGAAAATTCTACACAAAAACCCTTTCCCAAGCTCAATTAATGACTATCACATCAACTTTTATACAAAAAACCCCATTTTAAGCCATTTTTGAATAAAATTTTAAACCATAGAACAAAAACTTTGAAAAATCTTGATAAAATTTTATTAACACTAAATTTTAGTTTATAATGTTTCCTAAGTGTGTAATTTACCTAATTAAATTTGTATTTATCACTAATTTAATGTATTTTAAAAAGCCTAAAATAAAAAAAAATAATTAATTACGAAAAAAAATTTATTTAACTAGAAAATTATAAGTGACATTTTAGTGACAAAATTATAGTAATATCTTATCTAAATTTTGTATAATTAGGTCTACAATGAAAAATACCTAATTTGACTTTTTACGGAAAAAGCCGAAAAATTAACCGATTACCGAAAAACTGCCTAAACGATTTTCGAAGGGTTACATCCAGGGTGATCGAGGTTGGGAGAGTAGACTTAGAGGACAACACGGCGGATCCACTCACAAAGGCTTTTTCCCAGAGAGAGACTTATATGGGATGGTTCAGTATGTGATACTGCAACCACTGCTACAGATGGCCCTTGTGCAAGTGGGAGATTGTTAGTTATATGTATGCCCTAGAGGCCATTACTGTACATTGGATGTATATTGTAGTGGATGCTGGGTCATATATAGGTAGGACTTTCTTGCTCGACATGATAGTACGCTATCTGGTTGCTCTTTATCTTAACATGTATACTCTCTGTCTCTCTGTTACATGTTGATAAAGCCCTTAGGATGTGTACTCGACTTCCAGGACTATGATGCAGATCATACTAGTGGGGCCTAGGTAGTCCATGAGTACATCCTTCAATGTTCCTAGTCGTGGGAATATCGAGACGGGGCATCGATATTCCAGAGTAGACTAGAGTATATCTTCTCGACCCATGTGATGGGCGATGGATGATCCCATATCCATTGGTGTTTGACATCAGAGATGGTATGCGGGTGCTCAGTGGAGACTGGATACACTGAACGGACGCGTCGAGAACTCCCAGATGGTATTATACCTCACGTCAGATGGCAGTTCTCTGGTGACACTGGTACAGCTTCTTCTGTTGACCCGAGATCGTCAAAGAGTCTTGTGTGTCCCCCACTGTGCTTTGATTTCCACCCTACCACGGCTCTACTGAGTCGTGCAAATAGGTGGTTTTTGGGTACAGTCCCGATTCACATGGAGGCAATGAGCGATAGGAGGGGATTCGTCTCTCCCGGTATTGGGGGTTAATGTTGTGCTATGCTCGACTGGCCATAACAGGAAATTCCTGGCCAGGGTTGCAGTGATATACTGGTAAGAGTTATCAGTAGTTTCATGATTGCTATGGACCTTACGTCGGCATGACTTATCAAGCTACTGGGGTCTGACGTTTACCACCCCTAGGCGAGATATGCGACATATCAGACGAACAGACCGGACTGTACGGTAAGTGTTACTGGTTAGATTCACAGGAGTATGAGCGGGCTTGCTCGTCGATCTTCTGATCGCTCAATACCCGGGTGGCCGTTACGTTTAGCAGACCGCTTGCGGCTTGTGGGTGTTTGATATGATCATCACCTGCTGCCGGCGTATTGACGAGTCTTTAGAGTCCTACACAGAGGTTTCCTGGCTCAAGCGAAACGAAATAGGAGCGCATATGAGATATGTGCGGGACCGAGAATAATGCGTGTATGTGATACCGTATTGTATTCTTGCGATGAATGTATGAAATGGTTGTATGTGATATAACCTAGTTATCGAATCAAGGATTGATTCGATAAGTCGATACATTGGATATTAGTCGGTCATATGTGATATGACCGGATCGTTAAATCAAGTGTTGATTTAATGATTTAATGCATAATTATATATTTGATATATTACCTTGCATTAACTAGTATTGGTTCACTTAAGATGGATTTTCTCACTTGATGTGCACATTGTATATGTGATATACTTTTGTGCACATGATTGTATCATGTTTGATGATACATGCTAACAAGGGTGTGTATGATTAAACCATGGTTATGTAATGGTTAGGGTTTTGATTTTCTTAACTATTTATTTTATTTATTCATTTATTTTGGCAAGAATAAAATGGTGGCTAGCTTTGTTTCTTTCTTGAAACTTCATGAAGCTTTGAAGCTTTGACCATTTTGTTTGTTTGCCTTAACCTAACCATTCAACCTAACCCTAGTTTAGTCTCTACACTTAATCATGGTTGCTATATGATAAGTATCATTTATTTTCTATTTTTAAAATAACTTATCATATTCTTTCTTCTTCTTCTTCTTCAACAAAGAAGAAATCTTTCCTCCATTAATGGCAACTTGAGAAAAAGAGTGAGAAATCCAATTCTAAAGTGAACCCACTTCCTATTTCTTCATCCTCTACCACTTGTCAAGTAGTATAGGGTGTTTTCTTCACAAGTTTCATGACTTGGTGAAGTTGGAGTTTGATCTTGAGTTGCCTCGACGTAGATCATCTTCGGCATCGAAGTCGACGACCTAGCCCGATCTTTTCTCCGATGAGACCACCGCGAGAGTCTAGGATTCCGATGGGTACAGCGGAGGGACGTCATCACGGAGCTAGAGAGGTGGAGGACCGGATCTACAAAGGTTGTAGCCCCTTTCCTTTAACTTAAAGTTGTTTACTTGCATTGCATCGCCTATACATCTAGTTAACGATACGTATTAGGGTTTGTAGGCACATAAAAATTTGAATTGGCCATGTTTGATCACTTATGAGACCTCATTAGTGTGCCTAGGAACCCTACTGTGGCAACACAAGATCAAGCTCCCACTTCACCAAGTCATGAAACTTGTGAAGAAAACACCCTATACTACTTGGCAAGAGGTAGAGGATGAAGAAATAGGAAGTGGGTTCACTTTAGAATTAAATTTCTCACTCTTTTTCTCAAGTTGCCATTAAGGGTAGCAAGCTTTTCTTCATTGTTGAAGAAGAAGAAGAAGAAAAGAATATCATATCTCTTTTAAAATAAGAAAATAAAATAATACTTATCATATTTACAACCATAGTTAGGTGTAGAGAATAAACTAAGGTTAGGTTTAATGGTTAGGTTAAGGCTAAGAGACAAAATGGTCAAAGCTTCAACGCTTCATGAAGTTTCATGAAAGAAACAAAAACTAGCCACCATTTTATTCTTTCCTTAAAATGAATTAATAAAAATAAATAGATAAGTAAATCAAAACCCTAACCATTAAGATAACCATGGTTTAATCATACACACTCAAGTTTGCATGTATCATCAAACATGATACAAACTTGTGCACAAAAAATATATCACATATACAATGTTCACAAACAAGTGAGAAAAACATCTTAAGTGAACAATATTAGTCAATTTAAAGTAATATATCTAATATATAATTATACATTAAATCATTAAATCAATACTTGATTTAACGATCCGGTCATATCGCATATAACCGACTAATATCAATAGTAACAACTTATCGAATCAACACTTGATCCGATAAACCGGCTATATCGCATATAACCGATCAATGTCACAAATCGCGAGAATCGAATACAGTATCACATACTGGTATCATTCTCGGTCCCGCACATATCTCATATGCGCTCCTATTTCGTTTCGCTTGAGCCAGGAAACCTCTGTGTAGGACTCTAAAAGACTCGTCAATACGCCGGCAGCAGGTGATGATCATATCAAGCACCCACAAGCCGCAAGCGGTCTGCTAAACGTAACGGCCACCCGGGTATTAAGCGATCAGAAGATCGACGAGCAAGCCCGCTCACACTCCTGTGAATCCAACCAGTAACACTTACCGTACAGTCCGGTCTGATCGTCTGATATGTCGCATATCTCGCCTAGGGGTGGTAAACGTCAGACCCCAATAGCTCGATAAGTCGTGTCGATATGAGGTCTATAACAGTTCGAGAAACTACTGGTAACACTTACCAGTAAATCTCAGCAACCCTGGCCAGGGATTTTCGGTTATAGCCAATCGAACACTGCGCAACATCAACTCCCTATACCGGGAGAGACGAATCCCCTCCTATCGCTCATTGCCTCCATGTGATTCGGGACTGTACCTAAAAACTACCGTTTTGCACGCCCTCTTGGACGTGGTAAGGTGGAAATCAAAGCACAGTGGGAACCACACAAGACTCTATGACGATCTTGGGTCAACAGACTACTCTGTACCAGTGTCACCACAGAACTGCCATCTGACGTAAGGTATAATACCATCTGGGAGTTCTCGGCGAGTCCGTCCAGTGTACCCAGTCTCCACTGAGCACCCGTATATCATCTCTGATGTCAAACACCAATGGATATGGGATCATCCATCGCCCATCTGTATGGGTCGAGAAGGTATACGCTAGTCTACTCTGGTATATCGATGCCCTGTCTCGATACACCCACGACTAGGGACCTTGAAGGATGTACTTATGGACTACCATGTCCCCACTAGTATGATCCGCATCATAGTCCAGGTAGTCAAGTACACATCCTAAGGGCTTTACCAACATATAACAGAGAGACAATCGGTATACACGTTAAGGTAAAGAGTAACCCGATAGCATACTATCATGTCGAGCAAGAAAGTCCTCCCTATATATGTCCCAGCATCCACTACAATATACATCCTATGTACAGTAATGGCCTTTAGGGCATACATATAACTAACAATCTCCCACTTGCACTAGGGCCATCTGTAGCAGTGGTTGTAGTATCTCATACTCAACCATCCCATAAAAGTCTCTCTCTAGGAATAGGCCTTCGTGAGTAGATCCGTCGTGTTATCCTCTGAGTCTTCTCTTCTAAGCTCGATCACCTTGGAGATCAACCATCTCCATGATCAGGTGACACTACCTTAGAATATGTCTGGATCACTGATGGGACGGACGTTCCTTGGCATAAGCCACAACTCCATTGTCACACAATGGCAGGAACGAAGTTCATCTCATGAACTAATATACATCCAGACTTCCGCTTTGGTAGTATCATAAGTAGCGATATATCCAGGCTTTATTTTCTAGTATGCCACGGTATCTAGCTTGGAACTCTTCCAACATACCGTCCCTTTACTGAGGGTAAAGACAATGCCTGTGACTGACTTTCAGTCGTCCTTATCACCCTGGAACCCTTCCAGTGAATCTCCCCAAGATCGATTGATACCATCTCACTACAACTAGTGAGAATCCTAACATCCAATTAGATCTATCTCATAGATCCAAAACCCAGGATTTAGGAGGTATCACTTTGATCCTATATGGAGAATCATTGTGATAAGCGGAGATTGACCGAGCGTAGCATAGGAAACTCCTTTCTTATCAAGAGTATGTCATCCATGTACTCTATGAGGATCACAACCATACTCCCTACTACCTTTTTGTATATACAAGGTTCATCTACCATTTTGATGAACCTTTAGCATGATACAATCAAACGGAGGTATCACCAGAAAACTCTTGATATATTCTTATCATATAGCAAATAGAAAATAATTTGATTCTTATCGTATTAGCAACCATAGTTAGGTGTAGAGAATAAACTAAGGTTAGGTTTAATGGTTAGGTTAAGGCTAAGAGACAAAATGGTCAAAACTTCAAAGCTTCATGAAGTTTCATGAAAGAAACAAAAATTAGCCACCATTTTATTCTTGCCTTAAAATGAATTAATAAAAATAAATAGATAAGTAAATCAAAACCCTAACCATTAAGATAACCATGGTTTAATCATACACACTCAAGTTTGCATGTATCATCAAACATGATACAATTTTGTGCACAAAAGTATATCACATATACAACTTGTGTACATCAAGTGAGAAAATCCATCTAAAGTGAACAATATTAGTCAATGTAAAGTAATATATCTAATATATAATTATACATTAAATCATTAAATCAATACTTGATTTAACGATCCGGTCATATCACATATAACCGACTAATATCAATAGTAACAACTTATCGAATCAACACTTGATCCGATAACCCGGCTATATCGCATATAACCGATCAATGTCACAAATCACGAGAATCGAATACAGTATCACATACT
The DNA here is from genome assembly GCA_030015575.1 of Agapanthus africanus. NCBI lineage: Eukaryota > Viridiplantae > Streptophyta > Magnoliopsida > Asparagales > Amaryllidaceae > Agapanthus > Agapanthus africanus. Next base: position 239,268,577 of record CM057344.1, read on the forward strand.
GGTATTATTCTCGGTCCCGCACATATCTCATATGCGCTCCTATTTCGTTTCGCTTGAGCCAGGAAACCTCTGTGTAGGACTCTAAAGACTCGTCAATACGCCGGCAGCAGGTGATGATCATATCAAGCACCCACAAGCCGCAAGCGGTCTGCTAAACGTAACGGCCACCCGGGTATTGAGCGATCAGAAGATCGACGAGCAAGCACACTCACACTCCTGTGAATCCAACCAGTAACACTTACCGTACAGTCCGGTCTGTTCGTCTGATATGTCGCATATCTTGCCTAGGGGTAGTAAACGTCAGACCCCAATAGCTCGATAAGTCGTGTCGATATGAGGTCTATAACAGTTCGAGAAACTACTGGTAACACTTACCAGTAAATCTCAGCAACCCTGGACAGGGATTTCCGGTTATAGCCAATCGAACACAGCGCAACATCAACTCCCTATACCGGGAGAGACGAATCCCCTCCGATCGCTCATTGCCTCCATGTGATTCGGGACTGTACCCAAAAACCACCGTTTTGCACGCCCTCTTGGACGTGGTAAGGTGGAAATCAAAGCACAGTGGGAATCACACAAGACTCTATAACAATCTCGGGTCAACAGACTACTCTGTACCAGTGTCACCAGAGAACTGCCATCTGACGTAAGGTATAATACCATCTGGGAGTTCTCGGCGAGTCCGTCCAGTGTACCCAGTCTCCACCGAGCACCGGTATATCATCTCTGATGTCAAACACCAATGGATATGGGATCATCCATCGCCCATCTGAATGGGTCGAGAAGGTATACGCTAGTCTACTCTAGTATATCGATGCCCCGTCTCGATACACCCATGACTAGGGACCTTGAAGGATGTACTTATGGACTACCATGTCCCTACTAGTATGATCCGCATCATAGTCCAGGTAGTCAAGTACACATCCTAAGGGCTTTACCAACATGTAATAGAGAGACAATCAGTGTACACGTTAAGGTAAAGAGCAACCAAATAGCATACTATCATGTCGAGCAAGAAAGTCCTCCCTATATATGTCCAAGCATCCACTACAATATACATCCTATGTATAGTAATGGCCTCTAGGGCATACATATTACTAACAATCTCCCACTTGCACTAGGGCCATCTGATAGCAGTGGTTGTAGTATCTCAGACTCAACCATCCCATAAAAGTCTCTCTCTGGGAAAAGGCCTTTGTGAATGGATCCGCCGTGTTGTCCTCTGAGTCTATTCTCCTAACCTCGATCACCCTGAAGATCAACCATCTCCATGATCAGGTGACACTGCCTCAGAATATGTCTGGGTCACTGATGGGACAGGGGTTCCCGGGCTAAAGCCACACTTCCATTGTCACACAATGGTAGGAACCTAGTTCATCTCATGAACCAATATACACCCAAACTTCCTCTTTGGTAGTATCTTAAGTAGCGATGTATCTTGCCTTTAATCTTCTAGTATGCCACGGTAACTAACTTGGAACTCTTCCAACATATCGTCCCTTTACTGAGGGTAAAGACAATGCCTGCGACTGACATTCAGTCGTCCTTATCACCCTGGAACCTTTCCAGTGATTCTCCCCAGGATCAACTGATACCATCTCACTACAACTAGTGGGTCTCCTAACATCCAATTAGATCTATCTCATAGATCCAAAATCCAGGATTTAGGAGGTATCACTTTGATCCTATATGGAGAATCATTGTGATAAGCGGAGATTGATCGAGCGTAGCATAGGAAACTCTTTCCCTATCAAGAGTATGTCATCCACGTACTCTACGAGGATAGTCACCATACTCCCTACTACCTTTTTGTTTATACAAGGTTCATCTACAATTTTGATGATGTCAAACTCTTTGACTACTTCATCAAAACAGACGTTCCAACTCCGCGATGCCTGCTTTATCCTATAAAGCATCTTGTACACGTTTCCGCTGCTCCCACTGTCTATGAAGCCCTCTGGCTGTGTACTTACAGACGCTCTCTTCTAAAACATCATTTTAGAAAAGCAGTCATGACACCCAACCTCCAGATATCAAAGTCATGGTATGTATCCGTGGCAAGTAGGATCTGGATGGACGTAAGCATAGCCACTGGAAAAAGGTTTCATCATTATCCACGCCTGGTCGATGACGAAAACCTTTAACAAGTCTAGGTTTGAAAGTCTCAACTTTTCCATCTACACCAAGTAATCTTCTCAAGATATACTTGCTCCTGATGGGGATTTAACCCTTCAGATATAGCAACCAAAGTCCATACTTTGTTGGTGTATAAGGATTCCATCTCAGATCGATAAACATCCAACCATTCTTACAGAGTCTCACTCCTGATGGCCAGCTCGAAACTAGTTGGGTCATCATCTCATGATGCAATCCTCGCTCCCACTGTCATAGAGAAACCGAAGTAACTCTCAGGTAGGTGAGGAACCCTACTAGATCGGCAGAGAAGCTGAGGTTCGTTGGTTACTATTGAATCCTTTGATTCTACCAAATCATCAGCTGCAGTTTGTATAGCTGGAACATTTCCAATCCTACATAACAGACCTTGCCTCGAGCTTGTCCGGATTTTTCTTTTAGATATAGGCCGGACAACCCCAAATCTTAACTAGCTTAAGACATGGGCTATTCCCATACCATATCTCATATGAAGTGGTAGGCAACTGATTTGATCGGAACCCTATTCAATAGGTATGCAGCTTCTCAAGTGCATAACTCCCAAAAACGAAAATGGGAAACTCAGTAGTGCTCATCATAGAGCACACCATATCGAATAGGGTGCAATTGCTCTGCCCCGATATACCATCGTGCTATGGTGTATACGAAGGAGTAATGCTGAGAGAGAATCTCATTCTCCTTTAGAATAGTCCAGGAATTCCGTGCTCAAGTATTCTCCTCCTTGATCACATCAAAGGACATAATACTTATACCCGTTTTGGTTCTCTACTTCTAACTTATATTCTGTGAATATCTCAAAAGGTTCGGACTTGTGTTTCAACAGGAACATATGTCTGAATCTAAAGAGATCATCAGAGAATGTAATAAAGTACAAAGAACCGATCTTGGCATGTGTAGACAGGGGACCTACATACATCATCATGTATCAGTCCCAAGAGTTTACTAACTCTTTCTCTGTTTCCAATAAACAGAGCTACGGTCATCTAATCTTTATGACATGACTGGCAAGTTTCACAAGATGTAAATTCAAACTGATTTAAATATACATCTAAATGAAACTTCAGCCAGTCGGGTCGCATTGATATGACCTAGTCTACAATACCTCTAGAAGAATTCGTTCATTTCTGAACTCTTCCTCTTGTGTGTGTTCTATATACTAAGAACTGTAGTTTGATTTAGAACATCAATGCTTTTAGATCACGTGCCTGAACCGATCAACTTTTGATATAGGAAATGTTCAAAACATTATCCAACAATACAAAATTTTATCATTTCTTTACTTATAAAGAGACTGATATGATTTTGTATATCAGGTTCGGTATCTAATAACATTCGTTCAGAATCAATGTATTTGTAATACAGGGTGACAGTGACCAACAGACTTGGCTGCAACACTTGCCCCGTTTTCTGCCTCATGAAATTTATCACCCGCTCTCAGTTCTCTACCTATCTGTATCCCTATGTAACAGATTACATATCTGGGATCCTGATCCGGTATCAAATACCCAGGACGCAGAGGATATTGAGAAACAGTTCTTTGTAATGAACACACCCGAAGATGATGCATCAGCATGCACTCTCTTCGTTTGGGCGGCACGGGAATTCTGGTAATCCCCAATTTCCTGCTCTGTCTTATAACAATTATAAGTTGGAGCGGGACCAACGTTCCCCAGCTCAGTATAACAAGCGGGTTCGGTCAATACATCCGTATTATTATCTTGATTAAGGCGTGATATGGTCGCTACCAGGAGAGAGAGAGAAGAAAACACTCAGCGTGCGCTCTTGCAAGATTAGATTGGTTATTATTTTATCTAATCAGGATGGCTCCCACTGTTTTTATCAAATCTTCCTTCAAACCCTAAAAGGAAAGACTAGCCGGGATTAATTACACACTATAAGTTCGCCAATCTTTCAGCCAGGCCAGTGTCGGTACTTTGAGGAAGGTCCCCTGTGCTTTCGCACGAACCTAATTAATGTAAACCTCGTTTTCCCAGAGGCGTAACCCCGTTGACACCTTTCTAGACACCTACTTGATCGGCTAATTATAATGTGTAAAACTCTCCCAGGAGTAACTCTTACTCGCAGCGGGTATCGGGATCCAACTATCTCATAGAAGGTATGCAATCTCTTTGCAAATTTCAACACTTGAAATTCCCGATAATATTTTGCCCCAAACAATCTATGACCTTGACAAGGTCAACAAACCATAGACCGTAAGTCAAGTTCAACCCGTCATTTCTTGATTGAATCAAACCCACCCGCACGACCCTTGACAAGGTCAACAAGGCCGTACGACTACCCTAACCCAATCTGCATCATATGCATAAACAGATAAATACTGGTTAGCTACCGCACACTGCGCCTTGACAAGGTCAACAAACGCGGTACGAATACTTAACAGGACTTATCTGAAATGACGGAGGGCTACGACAGGTTTTTCTAAAAACCTATTGCATAATGAACTTGATATCGTTGTAGGATCGAATGAATTTTGAAATGGAGTGTTTTTTTGGCTTTTCTAGTTTTGCCAAAGGGGTCTATTAATGAAAATTAAGATGACCATAGCTCTGATACCACTGTAGGGTTCCTAAGCACACTAATGAGGTCTCACAAGGTATCAACCATGCCAATTTCAAATTTTTCAAGTGCCGAGAAACCCTAATACGGATCGTTAACTAGAATTTAGGCGAAACTAAATGCTACTAAACTACTTTAGTGCTAAGTGAACGGAAATACAACCTTTGTAGATCCGGTCCTCCACTTCTCTAGCTTCGTGTTGACGTCCCCTCGCTGCGATCATCGGATCCCGGACTCTAGCGTCGGCTTCATCGGAGAAATGGGCGGGCTAGGTCGTCGACTTCTATGCCGAAGATGATCGTCGAGGCAACACAAGATCAAGCTCCAACTTCACCAAGTCATGAAACTTGTGAAGAAAACACCCTATACTACTTGGCAAGTGGTAGAGGATGAAGAAATAGGAAGTGGGTTCACTTTAGAATTGGATTTTTCACTCTTTTTCTCATTTCACCATTGAAGCTAGCAAGCTTCTTTCTTGAAGAAGAAGAAGAAGATGATAATATGATAAGTATATTTGGAAAATAGAAAATAAGTGATTCTTATCATATTAGCAACCATGGTTATGTGTAGAGTGTAAACTAAGGTTAGGTGAATGGTTAGGTTAGGCATGAAACAAAAATGGTAGACTTTTTCAAAGCTTCATGAAGCTTCAATGTAAAACAAAGCAAGCCACCATTTCTCTTTTTGCCAAAAGAAATAAATAAATGAATGAATAAATAAATTAATACCCTAACCATTTACTTAACCAAGGTTTAAACTAAAGATACACCCAAACATGCATGTATCATCAAACATGATACAATCAAGTGCACAAAAAAATATATCACATATACAATGTGCACTTCAAGTGAGAAAATCCATTTTAAGTGAACCAATACTAGTTAATGCAAAGTAATATATCAAATATATAATTATGCATTAAATCATTAAATCAACGCTTGATTTAACGATCCGGTCATATCGCATATGACCGACTAATATCCAATGTATCGACTTATCGAATCAATCCTTGATTCGATAACTAGGTTATATCGCATACAACCAATCGATACATTCATCGCGAGAATAGAATATGGTATCACATACACGCATTATTCTTGGTCCCGCACATATCTCATATGTGCTCCTATTTCGTTTCGCTTGAGCTAGGAAACCTCTGTGTAGGACTCTAAAGACTCGTCAATACGCAGGCAGTAGGTGATGATCATATCAAACACCCACAAGCCGCAAGCGGTCTGCTAAACGTAACGGCCACCCGGGTATTGAGCGATCAGAAGATCGACGAGCAAGCCCGCTCATACTCCTGTGAATCCAACCAGTAACACTTACCGTACAGTCCGGTCTCGTCGTCTGATATGTCGCATATCTTGCCTAGGGGTGGTAAACGTCAGACCCCAATAGCTCGATAAGTCGTGTCGATATGAGGTCTATAACAGTTCGAGAAACTACTGGTAACACTTACCAGTAAATCTCAGCAACCCTAGCCAGGGATTTCCGGTTATAGCCAATCGAACACAGCGCAACAACAACCCCCTATACCGGGAGAGACGAATCCCCTCCTATCGCTCATTGCCTCCATGTGATTCGGGACTGTACCCAAAAACCACCGTTTTGCACGCCCTCTTGGACGTGGTAAGGTGGAAATCAAAGCACAGTGGGAATCACATAAGACTCTATGACGATCTCGGGTCTACAGACTAACCTGTACCAGTGTCACCAGAGAACTGCCATCTGACGTAAGGTATAATACCATCTGGGAGTTATCGGCGAGTCCGTCCAGTGTACCCAGTCTCCACTGAGCACCCGTATATCATCTCTGATGTCAAACACCAATGGATATGGGATCATCCATCGCCCATCTGTATGGGTCGAGAAGGTATACGCTGGTCTACTCTGGTATATCGATACCCCGTCTCGATACACCCACGACTAGGGACCTTGAAGGATGTACTTATGGACTACCTTGTCCCCACTAGTATGATCTGCATCATAGTTCAGGTAGTCAAGTACACATCCTAAGGTAGGAAATCTCCGTTTATCACAATGGTTCTCCATAAAGGATCAAAGTGATACCTCCTAAATCCTGGGTTTTTGATCTATGAGATAGATCTAAATGGATGTTAGGATTCTCACTAGATGTAGTGAGATGGTATCAATCGATGCTGGGGAGAATCACTGGAAGTGTTCCGGGGTGATAAGGACGACTGAAAGTCAGTCACAGGCATTGTCTTTACCCTTAGTAAAGGGACGGTATGTTGGAAGAGTTCCAAGCTAGATACCGTGGCATACTAGACGATAAAGGCTGGATACATCGCTACTTAAGATCCTACCAAAGAGGCTGTTTGGGTGTATATTGGTTCATGAGATGAATTAGGTTCCTACCATTGTGTGACAATGGATGTGTGGCTTTGGCCCGGGAACCACGGTCCCATCAGTGACCCAGACATAATCTAAGGCAGTATCACCTGATCATGGAGATGGTTGATCTCCAGGGTGATCGCGGTTAGGAGAACAGACTCAGAGGACAACACGGCGGATCCACTCACAGAGGCCCTTTCCCAGCATCGCCTATACATCTAGATAACGATCCGTATTAGGGTTTGTAGGCACATAAAAATTTTGAATTGGCCATGTTTGATCACTTGTAGAACCTCATGGGTGTGCCTAGGAACCCTACAGTGGTATCAGAGCCTAGCTATAGCCTTAGGCGATGCGTAGACGATGTTTGAAATCCGAACGAACCCCGAAACCCTAATCCAACCCCTTCTCTGTACATTTTTTTAAATGGTCCATTTTTCCAAATTAAAAATATGCAGAAAAATCAGCAGGAGAATTTAGGAGTTACTGTGAAATACGAGCGGCTGACTCAACTAAACCGCCGCGGAACCGCGGCAGTAGCCTGGCTCTCGCGGCGGTTCCGCGGCCGTACGGTCGGTTCTCCCAATAAAATTTGCACAGTAATTCCTATATTTTAGTGCTGTATTTTCTGGGATATTTTAACTTTTACTCAAGAGTTGAGTTGTCTGGGTTGTATTGGGAGTTCGTAGATTCGATCGGATTGTCTAATTTTGTCTATGTGTTTTCCGGATAATTTTAGAATATGTTAAAAAGTTCGACCGGATATAAATACCCACTTTTTCCCCTGCCAGGAAATTTCCAAGTGTTGGATCTTTCCGTAGTTTAATGACGTTCTAAGTAGTGCAAGTAACGCGATGGTCCCTCTAGAAGACAACAAACCTTAACTCGATTATGTGACCGTCTTGAACTGCCTTTTGAACCTTAGGGTTTGGGGCAGTACGGCGTGCCACATGTGAGGCGTTGGCTTGACCCTTCTACGGCTGGACCGTTGGTACTGAGGCATGAACTGGAAGCTTTTAAACTTGTTTCATGTGTTGAGCTGTTTTGGGAAAACTTGGGTGTTTGAATGTTCGATCGGAAAGTTTAACATTTTCTATTTATCTGGAATGGGATACAATATTTGGAATCCACAAGTAGTTATGAGATAACTGGTTTGGATGTTATAAACATAGCAGTTTAGTCTCACTTGATCGGTTGCCATGGAATTTTGATGTGATCAAAAGTCCGTCGCAATCACGTAGCGTACGCGGATACTCGCCGGGTAAACTTAATAGACAGCCTCGCCCCATAACCCCGACCAAGTGACTGTAGGAGAACCCCGTCGCCGAAAGCATCCGTTCGGGTGCTCGCGGCAGTGGTGTTCCGCCTTAGTGCACTTCGTCGACGGTATCGGGGGTGCGGCCGTCTACTAAAGTTTGCGACGAGCATTCGATCTGAATGCCGGGAATCCTGTTGAATTGCCCGACTTGATATTGAAAAGAGTTTTCGATAATGAGACTAAAATGCGGGGTTTATAATTGTTAGGCATGCGATGTCTAAGGAATTCATTTGATTAGGCATGCGATGTCTATGGAGGTTGCGGATTCCAATTGTTGTAGTTTTACACTTTCTTTTCTGTGACCGTAAGTGTAATATGTGATATCGCCGGTTTCGTTGCTATATGTCAACGACAATTGGGATGCGCATATTTACTTACGTTGATGACATGTGATGTTATGTGTTGCTGGATATGTTATATTGGATCGTCGTGTTTGAAAAGCCGGGGGGTTTTTATGTGAGATGAGTGTTTTTCCATTTTCATTCATGTAAAAACTTGTATGTAATATTTTTTTATTGGGGCACTTCCAGGTTGCGGAAGATGTCACCGTTTGTATATTATTTACTTTTCCGCACTAGGATAGACCCAAGGAGAAGGGCACAAGTAACCGGGTTCTGGAGTCCAGTAGGAGACCAACTCGAGGAGTCGAGTCCGTGTCTCCTAACTCTAGAATTGGTAGGGTTACTTGCCGCTCTCATAGGGGTCTAGGGGTGTGGGTTTGGCTATTCATCGCGACCGTGGAATCCGTGTTTTATACTGGCTCGTATTGAAAACACGGACGTCCTAGTATATCCAATATTTCATATGATATTTTCTGCTGCGATATCTATGATGTGATCATGTGATGTTCTGTGATAAATACTGTATATAGTATATATGATATATTATATAGACGTTACTTATGTTTTACACCCGCGCTAGCCCTGCCCTGCTCTGCCGTTAGTTACCTAACCTAACGGTGCACGAGAGGACATTGAGGCGAATGCGGATGGCATAAGTGTACGTCGTGCTTATCTGTGATATTTAGGTATTTAAATGATGGGACTTCATTAATATGATTAATGAAAGAAAAGAAACCTAAGATGTTGTGGAATCGAATTTCTTAAAAATAAAAACAAGTAGCTACAGTTCTTGCTTTGCACAGCGGTATATATGATATATCCTGCACCTTATTCGATGAGGAAAGGGCCGATGATCCCTTCACCGGGAGTGACCCCTTTAGCAATAACTGGTAGATGCTACACACTCGGTTTGTCTTTTGAAAGCTTCTATAGTTTCTGTCTTGCACAGTGATATATGTGATATATCCCGCACCTCATTCGACGAGGAAAGGGCCGACGATCCCTTCACCGGGAGTGACCCCTTTAGCAAAACTAGAAAAGCCTCAAAAAACACTCCATTTTAAAATCATTTGATTCTACAACGATATCAAGTTCATTACGCAATAGGTTTTCAGAAAAACCTGTCGTAGCCCTCCGTCATTTCAGATAAGTCCTACTTAGTATTCGTGCTACGTTTGTTGACCTCCGTCAAGGCGTAGTGTGCGGTAGCTAACTATTATTTATCTGCTTATGCATATGATGCAGATTGGATTAGGGTAGTCGTGCGGCCTTGTTGACCTCCGTCAAGGGTCGTGCGGGTGGGTTTAATTCGATCAAGAAATGACGGGTTGAACTTGACTAGTAGCCTATGGTTTGTTGACCTCCGTCAAGGTCATAGGACGCTAGGGGCAAAATATTATCGGGAATTTCAAGTGTTGAAATTTGCAATGAGATTGCATACCTTCTATAAGATAGTTGGATCCCGATACCCGCTGCGAGTAAGAGTTACTCCTGAGAGAGTTCTATACATTACAATTAGCCGATCAAGTAGGTGTCTAGAAAGGTGTTAACGAGGTTACGCCTCTGGGAAAACGAGGTTTACATTAATTAGGTTTGTGCGAAAGCACGGGGCACCTCCCTCAAAGTACCGACACTGGCCTGGCTGAAAAATTGGCGAACTTGTAGCGTGTAATTAATCCCGGCTAGTCTTTCCTTTTAGGGTTTGAAGGAAGATTTGATAAAAACAGTGGGAGCCATCCTGATTAGATAAAATAATAACCAATCTAATCTTGCTAGAGCGCACGCTGAGTGTTTTCTTCTCTCTCTCTCCTGGTAGCGACCATATCACGCCTTAATCAAGATAATAATACGGATGTATTGACCGAACCCGCTTGTTATACTGAGCTGGGGAACGTTGGTCCCGCTCCAACTTATAATTGTTATAAGACAGAGCAGGAAATTGGGGAATACCAGAATTCCCGTGCCGCCCAAAAGAAGAAAGTGCATATGATGCATCTCCTTCGGGTGTGTTCGTTACACAGAACTGTTTCTCAATATCCTCTGCGTCCTAGGTATCTGATACCGGAACAGGATCCCAGATATCTAATCTGTTTCGTAGGGCTAAAGAAAGGCAGAGAACTGAGAACGGGTGATAAGTTTCATGAGACAGAAAACGGGGCAAGTGTTGCAGCCAAGTCTGTTGGTCACTGTCACCCTGTATTACCAATACATTGATTCTTAACGAATGTTATTAGATACCGAACATGATATACAAAATCATATCAGTCTCTTTCTTAGTAAAGAAAGGATATAATTTTGTATTGTTGGATAATGTTTTGAACATTTCCTATATCAAAAGTTGATCGGTTCAGGCACGTTATCTAAAAGCATTAATGTTCTAAATCAAACTACAGTTCTTAGCATACAGAACACACACAAGAGGAAGAGTTCAGAAATGAACGAATTCTTCTTGAGGTATTGTAGACTAGGTCATATCAATGCGACCCGACTAGCTGAAGTTACAAAAAGATGCATATTTAAATCAATTTGAATTTACATCTTGTGAAACTTGCCAGTCATGTCACAAAGATAAGATGACCATAACTCCGTTTACTGGAAACAGAGAAAGAGTTAGTGAACTCTTGGGATTGATACATGTTGATGTATAAAGGTCCCCTGTCTACACATGCCAAGACCGGTTCTTTGCACTTCATTACATTCTCTGATGATCTCTTTAGATTCAGACATATGTTCCCGTTGAAACACAAGTCCGAAACTTTTGAGATATTCACGGAATATAAGTTAGAAGTAGAGAACCAAAATAAGGGTATAAGTATTATGTCCTATGATGAGATCAGGAAGGAGAATACTTGTGCATAGAATTCCTGGACTATTCTAAAGGAGAATGAGATTCTCTCTCAGCATTACTCCTCCGTATACACCATAGCACGATGGTATATCGGGGCGGAACAATTGCACCCTATTCGATATGGTACGCTCTATGATGAGTACTACTGAATTACCTGTTTCCTTTTGGGGGTTATGCACTTGAGAAGCTGCATACCTATTGAAATAAGGTTCGAATCAGATCACAGCCTACCACTCCATATAAGATATGGTATGGGAAGAGCCCATGTCTTAAGCTAGTTAAGATTTGGGGTTGTCCGGCCTATGTCTAAAAGCAAAATCCGGACAAACTCGAGACAAGGTCTGTAATGTAGAACTGGAAAAGTTCCAGCTATACAAACTACAGCAGATGATTTGGTAGAACCAAAGGATTCAGTAGATTCCAACGAATCTCAGCCTCTCCGCCGATCTAATAGGGTTCCTCACCCACCTGAGAGATACTTCGGTTTCTCTATGACAGTGGGAGCGAGGATTGCATCATGAGATGATGACCCAACCAATTTCGAGCTGGCCATCAGGAGTAAGACTCTGTAAGAATGGCTAGATGCTTAGTGATCTGAGATGGAATCCATGTACACCAACAAAGTATGGACTTTGGTTGCTATATCTGAAGGGTTAAATCCCCATCAGGAGCAAGTATATCTTAATAAGATTACTTGGTGTAGATGGAAAAGTTGAGACTTTCAAAGCTAGACTTGTTAAAGGTTTTCGTCATCGACCAGGCGTGGATAATGATGAAACATTTTCAGGTGGCTATGCTTAAGTCCATCCGGATCCTACTTGCCACGGCTACATACCATGACTACGATATCTGGCGGTTGGGTGTCATGAATGCTTTTCTAAAATGATGTTTTAGAAGAGAGCGTCTGTAAGTACACAGCCAGAGGGCTTCGTAGACAGTGGGAGCAGCGGAAACGTGTACAAGATGCTTTATAGGATAAAGCAGGCATCGCGGAGTTGGAACGTCTGTTTTGATGAAGTAGTCAAAGAGTTTGACATCATCAAAATGGTAGATGAACCTTGTATAAACAAAAAGGTAGTAGGGAGTATGGTGACGATCCTCGTAGAGTACGTGGATGACATACTCTTGATAGGGAAGGAGTTTCTTATGCTACGCTCGATCAATCTCCGCTTATCACAATGATTCTCCATATAGGATCAAAGTGATACCTCCTAAATCCTGGATTTTGGATCTATGAGATAGATCTAATTGGATGTTAGGAGACTCACTAGTTGTAGTGAGATGGTATCAGTTGATCCTGGGGAGAATCACTGGAAAGGTTCAAGGGTGATATGGACGACTGAATGTCAGTCACAGGCATTGTCTTTACCCTCAGTAAAGGGACGGTATGTTGGAAGAGCTCCAAGCTAGATACCGTGGCATACTAAACGACTAAAGGCAAGATACATCGCTACTTAAGATACTACCAAAGAGGAAGTTTGGGTGTATATTGGTTCATGAGATGAACTAGGTTCCTACCATTGTGTGACAATGGAAGTGTGGCTTTGGCCCGGGAACCCCTGTCCTATCAGTGACCCAGACATATTCTGAGGCAGTGTCACCTGATCATGGAGATGGTTGATCTTCAGGGTGATCGAGGTTAGGAGAATAGACTCAGAGGACAACACGGCGGATCCATTCACAAAGGCCTTTTCCCAGAGAGAGACTTTTATGGGATGGTTGAGTATGAGATACTACAACCACTGCTACAGATGGCCCTAGTGCAAGTGGGAGATTGTTAGTAATATGTATGCCCTAGAGGCCATTACTGTACATAGGATGTATATTGTAGTGGATGCTGGAACATATATAGGGAGGACTTTCTTGCTCGACATGATAGTATGCTATCGGGTTACTCTTTACCTTAACGTGTATACTGATTGTCTCTGTTACATGTTGGTAAAGCCCTTAGGATGTGTACTTGACTACCTGGACTATAATGCAGATCATACTAGTGGGGACATAGTAGTCCATAAGTACATCCTTCAAGGTCCCTAGTCGTGGGTGTATCGAGATGGGGTATCGATATACCAGAGTAGACTAGTGTATAACTTCTCGACGCATACAGATGGGCGATGGATGATCCCATATCCATTGGTGTTTGACATCAGAGATGATATACGGGTGCACAGTGGAGACTGGGTACACTGGACGGACTCGCCGAGAACTCCCAGATGGTATTATACCTTACGTCAGATGGCAGTTCTCTGGTGACACTGGTACAGGTTAGTCTGTAGACCCGAGATCGTCATAGAGTCTTGTGTGATACCTACTGTGCTTTGATTTCCACCTTACCACGTCTAAGAGGGCGTGCAAAACGGTGGTTTTTGGGTACAGTCCCGAATTACATGGAGGCAATGAGCGATAAGAGGGGATTTGTCTCTCCCGGTATAGGGAGTTGATGTTGCGCAGTATTCGATTGGCTATAACCGGACATCCCTGGCCAGGGTTGCTGAGATTTACTGGTAAATGTTACCAGTAGTTTCTCGAAATGTTATAGACCTCATATCGACACGACTTATCGAGCTATTGGGGTCTGACGTTTACCACCCCTAGGCGAGATATGCGACATATCAGACGAACAGACCGGACTGTACTGTAAGTGTTACTGGTTGGATTCACAGGAGTGTGAGCGGGCTTGCTCGTCGATCTTCTGATCGCTCAATACCCGGGTGGCCGTTACGTTTAGAAAACCGCTTGCGGCTTGTGGGTGCTTGATATGATCATCACCTGCTGCCGGCGTATTGACGAGTCTTTAGAGTCCTACACAGAGGTTTCCTGGCTCAAGTGAAATGAAATAGGAGCGCATATGAGATATGTGCGGGACCGAGAATAATACCAGTATGTGATACTGTATTCGATTCTCGTGATTTGTGACATTGATCGGTTATATGCGATATTGCCGGGTTATCGGATCAAGTGTTGATTCGATAAGTTGTTACTATTGATATTAGTCGGTTATATGTGATATGACCGGATCGTTAAATCAAGTATTGATTTAATGATTTAATGTATAATTATATATTAGATATATTACTTTACATTGACTAATATTGTTCACTTTAGATAGATTTTCTCACTTGATGTACACAAGTTGTATATGTGATATACTTTTGTGCACAAGATTGTATCATGTTTGATGATACATGCAAACTTGAGTGTGTATGACTAAACCATGGTTATCTTAATGGTTAGGGTTTTGATTTACTTATCTATATATTTTTATTTATTCATTTTAAGGCAAGAATAAAATGGTGGCTAGTTTTTGTTTCTTTCATGAAACTTCATGAAGCTTTGAAGCTTTGACCATTTTGTCTCTTAGCCTTAACCTAACCATTAAACCTAACCTTAGTTTATTCTCTACACCTAACTATGGTTGCAAATATGATAAGTATCATTTTATTTCCTATTTTAAAAAAGAGATATCATATTCTTTTCTTCTTCTCCTCCTTCTTCAACAAAGAAGAAAACTTGCAACCATTAATGGCAACATGAGAAAAAGAGTGAGAAATCCAATTCTAAAGTGAACCCATTTCCTATTTCTTCATCCTCTACCACTTGCCAAGTAGTATAGGGTGTTTTCTTCACTAGTTTCATGACTTGATGAAGTTGGAGCTTGATCTTAAGTTGCCTCAACGTAGATTATCTTCGGCATCGAAGTCGACGACCTAGCCCGATCATTCTTTCGATGAAACCACCGCGAGAGTCCGGGATCCGATGGGTACAGCGGAGGGACTTCATCACGGAGCTATCGAGGTGGAGGATCGGATCTACAAAGGTTGTAGCCCCTTTCCTTTAAGTTAAAGTTGTTTACTTGCATTGCATCGCCTATACATCTAGTTAACGATCCGTATTAGGGTTTGTAGGCACATAAAAAATTTGAATTGGCCATGTTTGATCACTTGTAAAACCTCATGGGTGTGCCTAGGAACCCTACAACGAACACTATAGAACTTGCTTAAATCAGTATTTGAGCGTTTGCATAACTTATGATATGTAACTTTTAATTGTATATTCATTTCATCAGGATGGATACGTAAGATTGCTAGTCATATATATATATACCTCATTGCATCATCATTCATGTATAGTTTTCTAGTCACACATCGTATTTCATATTATTGATACTATAGGCATTCATCATCGCCGACATATTCATATATTGTGATTTTCTTGGAGATTTCCGTGTTTATGAGATTTATGGATTTTGGGGAAAACCACAAGAATTAGATAAACCTATTATCATTTTAAAAATGCAAGTTGCGGTTTTCTCATGATATGATGTATGTGCCGTCCACCATGAGTTTTCCTGATTTTTGTTGGTTTTCGAGACCTGATTCGAGGAGTTGGATGAACCGTCTCGGGTACATGGTGGACCTGGTATGGTACCCCGGGGCGAGAGTGTTTTTGTGGGGATGACGATGAGCCTGGCAGGGACAGACTACTTACCGGTGATGTCTGACGTGGCGGATATCCGGAGGATACCGACGTAGTCATGAGGTTTGATGATATGGGCCGATCCGGACTGACGGAGCCTGAGATATTGAGACATTGAGATATTGAGACATTGAGATACTGAGACATTGAGATATTGGGATATGTATATATTGTGTTGACGCTTGACACGGATTTTCTGTCGATTTCATTAATCATGCTTCAGTTTATTACACAGGGGTTTTTCTAAGATAAGAATAAAGATTTTCTCATACCAGACATGTTCAGGTTTCGTTGTTGATTATGCATTCATGTTGCATTCATGCTAGTACATTGTATCATATTGATATATGCAGGTTGTGATGCATTTGCGTGCATGCTTACGATGGTCGTATTAGATGTTACTTACTACTCACGAGTTGGCAACTCACCCCTGTTGTGTCACAGTGTCTTGCAGGTCTGACACGTCAGCACAGTAGCGGCGGTCGTACTACCTCTCTCTTCTTCATTGCATCGATTGGCAGTTTTGCCCATAGGTGGGTTGCAAGGATACTTTTGTTCCATCTTGTATTATTATTTATATCTAGTATACTCCATCTACCTTTGTATATTGGACTAAACGGTGAGACTCATGAGACTTGTATTTATGGTATTTGGTGTCGATGCTCACTTGAGCCGACGTGGTGTTTCTCATTTCTTGTTTTCAGATGCTTATTTCGCACTTTTGATATACATATTGCATGTGGTTGTGATTCCGCCATTGGCGAAGAGCTAGCTCCCGCTTGGGGATGCCTTTATTCATTATTTATATGTATTTTCATGTGTTGTACCCGTTTGGGGGCCAGTTTTTAAAAAAGAGACTCTGCCGAAATTTTCGGGAAATTTGATGCATTAAAATGTTCTAAGGTGACTTTATTTTACAAAAATCATATTTTTAAGTTAAGTTTTTCCTTCACTCTATTTCTTTAAATGGTTTAGATTTCTGGTCTTTAGCTTACTTAGATTACATACGCCTTGAGACGTTTCGTAATTTAAGTGCCAGTCACGTTCCGTACCTTCAGGTCGTGACAAAGTTAGTATCAGAGCAATAGGTTTTACCTTTCTGAGTGTAGGATGACCCTTGGTAGATGGAGTAGGTGACTTAAGCAGGGTGATGTAGCGTGTGTATGTTCCGCGGCATACTTATGATACGGTACTCCGCCTAAGTGACCTTAAGATATATATTTGCTTGTATTTCCTTCCTTGATTCCGGAAATCCTTTGATTTGATCATAATGTTTCTATCAATCATGTTTCTTGTTCCATCCATTATGCCTCCGGAGACTAGAAGGCCCAGAGGGCTGCCGCCACGGATGAGATTAGAGTAGAGTCATTTGAGATGAGGACCGATCAGGACGGTACGCCTACCCCTCAGAGACAGATTGATCCGCCTTTTTCCAGGCCGGATAGCTAGGCTGGAGTCGAGTATTCAGGACTTGTGACAGATGGTTGGATTGTTAGTTGAGGCTTGCCGAGCTCCGAGAGCCGATGATGTCCCTCCTACTGCGGGGACTGTGATTGTACCTGCTGCTCAGACAGCTGTTCATGTTTTTACCGAGATTATTTCCGTATCCTTGCAGGAGTTTATGAGGCTGAAGCCTCCAGTTTCTATCGACACAGATGCAGCGGAGGATCCGCAGACAATCCTCGATAGGATGGCTAGGATTTGTCGTTCACAGAGATGTTCTGATGAGATATGGATTGAGCTTGCGAGTTTTCGTCTAGAGAGGTCTTGCTCAGACGTGGTGCGAGTCAATTGAGAGAGGCCGAGCTGCAGATCTACTTCCGATAACTTAGGATGAGTTCACAGCTGTATTTCTTGCTTGTTTCCTTCCGAAGAGCGTTCAAGATGCCCAAGCTCATAGTTTTGAGTCTTTGCATAAGACTTCAAGGATGACAGTGTCAGAGTACGACATTCAGTTGACTTAGTGGTCCGATATGCTCCTTACCTGGTGGACACTGAAGAGAAGCAGATAAAGAGGTTTGTATGGGGATTGGACATACAGTTATTTCTTGCTATTGGCGCCCAGCCTTTTAACACTTACGTCGCTGCTATGGACACGGCCTTACTGTTGGAAGAGTGCATTTCTGAGACTTCGGTTGTTTCTGGACGGTATGCCAGCTCAGAGGCGGTTAGATAGACGCCGTTGTGATAGGTATTCTTTCGGTGTTTTCTTCCGATGCGTATTTCTTTCTGGTGTCGTTTGAAATAGTATCCACATAATTTGTATCAAAGTCTAGCCGATAGTAGTCCTTGTTAAATCAGCCGCTTGTTGTGATTTCTTCCGTAGGCTAATCTTTTGTCGCTCGATATGTTTCTTATTCGTGTTTGTTTTTTTCGTATCGAAGATAGGGATTCTTCTGTCAATTTGATTCTTCTTGATATGTTTGACCTTGACGTTATTCTGAGCATGGATTGGTTAGCCACTTGTTATGCATTCGTGGGCTGCCGTGAGAAGGCAGTCGGATTTAGATTTCCTGGTAAGCCAGTTCTTGTTTTCATGGAGACCGTAGCGTCGCCTTTCCCAGTTTGATTTCTTCTCTTCGCGCTGGTCAGCTTTTGATAAAAGGATATCAGGAATTCTTGGCATATGTTTGTGATGTTAGAGCCGCAGAGGTCCCGTTAGAACAGGTCCCGATTGTGAGAGAGTTTCCAGATGTCTTTCCTGACAAGTTTCTTAGTTTGTCGCCAGAGCGCGGTATTGAGGTATGCTTTGACTTGATTTCCGGCACGGAGCCTTTTTCTATACCGCCTTATCGGATGGCCCCAGCGGAGCTTAAAGAGCCGAAGGATCAGTTGCAAGATTTGTTGGGAAAAAAAAGAGGGGCTTGTTCGTCCGAGTGCGTCACCTTGGGGGGGCTCTTGTCCTGTTCGTCAAGAAGAAAGACGGCAGTTTGCGTTTGTGCATCGATTATCGTCAGTTGAATTGAGTGATTGTGCGGAACAAATATCCCTTACCTCGCATCGTCGTTTTATTTGATTAGTTCCAGGGTGCGGGACATTTCTCAAAGATTGACTTGCGATCAGGCCACTACCAGTTGTGGGTTCGAGAGGATGATATTCCGAAGACTGCTTTTCACGTACGTTACGGGCATTATGAGTTCTTGGTGATGTCGTTCGAGCTCACCAATGCCCGGCAGCGTTTATAGATTGGATGAACCGCATATTCAGGCCGTTTCTTGATCAGTTATTATCGTGTTCGTTGATGACATTTTAGTACACTTTTGGAGCCGAGTGGGGCCTGGGCAGTAATTGAGGATTTCGTTTCAAACCTTGAGGGAGCACCAGCTATTCACTAAATTATCCACGTGTGTTTTCTGGTTGGATAGTGTGGAATTTTTGGGACACGTAGTTACGAGAGATGGTAAGTATGGAACCGAAGAAGATCGATGTCGTTCAGCACTGGCTCAGACATGTATCAGTGACGGAGGTTCGCAGCATTTTGGGTTTGGGCGGATACTATTGATATTTCGTACATGATTTTTCACATATAGCTGCAACGTTGACCGGGTTGACCCGGAAGGGAGTTTCTTTTCATTGGACCGAGGTATGCGAGCAGAGCTTTCAGCAATTGAAGACTCTTTTGATTACGGCGCCAGTATTATCTTTGCCTTAAGGATCATGAGGTTTTGTTGTTTATTGCGATGCTTCTCGGCAGTTGAAGAAGAACGAGCAGAACTATTCCACTCATGACTTAGAGATGACTGCGGAGGTTTTTACACTTAAGATCTGGAGACACTACAACTTTCAGCAGCGAGATTTAAATTTGGGACAGCGCTGTTGGATGGGGCTAGTGAAAGACTATGACTGCGAGATTCTTCATCGTCCGGGCAAGGCGAATGTTGTGGCAGATGCTTTGAGTTGGAGGCCCGAAGGTAGCTTGTCCTGTTGAGCGCAGTTCAGAGACAGTCGACGGCAGATTAGCAGATTCTTTATAACAGCCGAGTACAGTTCGAGTTACATCGACCGGGGGACAACTTGCCTGTGTCTGTGCACGTCCACGGTATTTGACCGTATCAGTGAGGCATAGTCCGATGATGTTCGTTTGCTAGAGATCATGGAGCAGGTTCGACAAGGCAGAGATTCAGATTTCGTGATCGATAATCAGGGAGTACTACAATTTGGGACTTGACTATGTGTGTCAGATTCCGAGGGATTGAAACGCGAGATCTTGGAGGAGGCGTATCAGTCAGTATATAGTGTTCATCCGGGTTCCACCAAGATACAGTATGATTTGAGAGATGTCTACTAGTGTGAAGGAAGAAGAGAGATGTCGCACATTTTTTTCGAGGTGCTGACTTATCAACAAGTCAAGGCTGAGTATCAGAGGCCGGCAGGAGGATTACAACCTTTGTCCATTCCGGAGTGAAATGGGAACAGATTTCTATGGATTGTATCGTGGGTCTACCTAGGACCAGTCGAGAGTATGGCTCTATTTGAGTGATCGTAGACCGATTGACGAAACCAGCTCACTTTCTGCCAGTGAAGACCCCTTTTGGATTCGTTCAGTATGCTCAGATATATGTTGATGAGATTGTACGAATACATGGAGTTCCGACTTATATTGTGTCTGACAGAGGCACCCAGTTCACCAGCCGACTATTGTAGAAACTTCAGGAGATTTTGGGCACCAATTGAGTTTCAGTGCAATTTTCTTCCGTGGACCGACGGTTAATCAGAGCGGACCATTCAGATTCTTGAGGACATGCTCGGAGCCTGCGTTCTAGTTTTCGGTGGCAGTTGGGATCGCCACTTGTCCTTGATAGAGTTTTCCTATAATAACAGCTTCCAGAAGACGATTCAGATGGCACCATTCGAGACGTTATATGGGAGGAGATGTTGATCGCCCGTTTGTTGGACAGAGCTCGGTGAGAGTAGTATTTTGGAGCCACAGATTGTGCAGGAGAAAACCGAAAAGATTCAGTTGATTCGGGATAGGATGAGAGTGGCCCAGAGCAGGCAGAAATCTTATGCAGACTGACGTTGGCGCAAACTTGAGTTTATAGTAGGCGATCATGTTTTCTTGAGGGTTTCTCGGATGAAGGGCGTGTTGAGATTCGGAAAGTAAGGGAAGCTTAGTCCCAGATATGTGGGTCCCCTAGAGATTCTCGAGCATGTCGGCATGGTTGTTTATCGTTTAGCTCTTATACCTAGCTTTCCAGATGTTCATCCCGTGTTTCATGTATCAATGCTCCGCAAGTACCTTCTTGACCCCTCTCATATGATTCAGTATTAGACAATTCTGCTGGAGCGCGATTTTTCTTTCATAGAGTAGCCGATAGTCATTCTAGATCGGCAGGTGAAGAAACCGATGTCCAAGGACATACCGTCCGTAAAGATGTCACGTGGGAAGCCGAGGACGAGATGAGGAAGAAATATCCCGATCTCTTCGATGGTACGCGTAGTAAGATTTTAAATTCGGGGACCGAATTTCTTTAAGGGGGAAGATTGTAACGTTTTAAAAATCGTTTAAGTTAATTGTCCGATAATCGGTAATATAACTTGTGTTTTCCGTAAAAATCTAATTATAATTATTTTTCTACATAAACTTAATTATACATATTTTAGCTATATAATGGCAAGTATTGATACTTAATTAGTCACTTATTAATTGCTAGTCTACTCAAATATTTTTCTTAATTAATTAATTTTAATTGTTATTTTAAGCGTACACTTATACACTAAATTGATGATAATTACAAATTAGAATGGGTTAATACAAGTTTGGTGCGCCATGACAACTTAAAACTCACTTTGTTACATGTTCTTTCTTTTAAAATCTTCTCAATGTTTCTAGACAATTCTAGGAAAAAGTTTAAATAGAAAAGAAAATTTAAAGAAAATAATAAACAAAGAAGTATAGTGTTTAATAATTGTGGTATGGGGTTTTCTTGACTTGGAATTTTCTCACAAACACACACACCACTCACCTCTCTCACCTCATGCTGGCCGAGCCCAAATTCTGTAGCTCATCCCCAATTCTCCACCTCATTTTCCATCAAAAATCCTCTCATTTTTCCATCAAAAATCCTTACAAACTCTCACTAAATTTATGGTTAATCTTCACCCAATTTCTTTTGGCCCAAACTAGCTTGGATCTTGAAGCAAGAAACCATTTTGGGAGGCCAAGTTGCATGTTAGATCTCAAAATTTTTGAGGTATAAGTATTAACCTTATGGTTGCATTGATAGCTAATTACTTGAATCTAAATTATTTAAGTATTGAATTGGTTCAAATTGCAAGTTTGGAAATTTCACAAGAAGGGTTTGGGATCAAGTTAGGGTTTTTATTATTTGATTATGGTTCCAAGGTGTAGTTTAACATCTTAAGACTTGAAAAATCTAAACTAGTTGTTGCTTTGCTAATTGTTACTTTTAAATTGTCTTAATTAATTAATCTTGCAAACTAATTTCATGATTTATGTAAATAGGTGAGATTAAAATCTAGTTAATAATTGTGTAGCCTAATTAAGATATTGAACGAATATTGTGGCCACTAGTTTTGCTAATACATCTAGATTTGTACTAAATTGATAAGTTGTTGCTTACTAGGTTTTTGGATTAAATCGATTTTAAGTAAGTTTGAGGTTGGAATGATCTATAACCTATTCCCTAAAATAATTAGTGTGTTTCAAATGCGCGATTGGTACGATTGGGTTTTAGGTTAGGGGATTGCTATGTATAGCGACCCTAGTTGTGGTTTGTGGTGTTGTCGCGAGTGCGTTTTGTGCACCAAGTGCGTACGCGTCTAGTTAGTGCGTGTTGGTTGTCTTGTATCGTTTGTTTTCGCGGTTATTTACATATCTATCCTCTTATTTACTTGTATGCGATCCTGGGATCGGGTGCAGAGGCGTCGGACGTGGCGCGGAAAGATAAGGCTGAGATCGGATCGGATTAGCCGAGGCGTCCCGGTGAGTAGATGTACACATCTATGGGGGATCGTCTGGATGGCGCAAGGCGCCCGATAGTTCGGATTACTAGTAGTGCTTGTATTTATATGCGCAGTCACCTAGTCATTCATCTCATTGTATTGCATTATCTTATATTCTTATATATATATATATATATATATATATATATATATATATATATATATATATTATCTCATATGACACTTGCACCATTACCATAGGTTCATGCCGCACGTGCACTATTTATGCGAACACACACGCCATTGGTAACTTCTATATCACGAACACTATAGAACTTGCTTAAATCAGTATTTGAGCGTTTGCATAACTTATGATATGTAACTTGTAATTGTATATTCATATCATCAGGATGGATACGTAGGATTACTAGTCATATATATCTCATTGCATCATCATTCATGTATAGTTTTCTATTAACACATCGTATTTCATATTATTGATACTATAGGCATTCATCATCGCCGAAATATTCATATATTGTGATTTTCTTGGAGATTTCTGTGTTTATGAGATTTATGGATTTTGGGGGAAACCGCAAGAATTAAATAAACCTATTATCATTTTAAAAATGCAAGTTGCGGTTTTCTCGTGATATGATGTATGTGTTGTCCACCATTAGTTTTCCTGATTTCTGTTGGTTTTCGAGACCCGATTCGAGAAGTTGGATGAACCGTCTCGGGTACATGGTGGACCCGGTATGGTACCCTCGGGCTAGAGTGTTTTTATGGGAATGACGATGAGCCTGGCAGGGGCGGACTACCTACCGGTGATGTCTGACGCGGCGGATATCCAGAGGATACCGACGTAGTCGTGAGATTTGATGATATGGGCCGATCCGGACTGACGGAGTCCGAGATATTGAGACATTGAGATATTGAGACATTGAGATATTGGGATATGTATATATTGTGTCGATGCTTGATACGGATTTTCTGTTGATTTCATTGATCATGCTTCAGTTTATTGCACAGGGGTTTTTCTAAGATAAGAATAATGATTTTCTCATACCAGACATGTTCAAATTTCGTGGTTGATTATGCATTCATGCTAGAACATCGTATCATATTGATATATGTAGGTTGTGACGCATTTGCGTACATGCTTACGATGGCCGTATTAGATGTTACTAACTACTCACGAGTTGGAAACTCACCCCCGTTGTGCCACAGTATCTTGCAGGTCTGACCCATTAGCACAGTAACGGCGGGCGTACTTCCTCTCTCTGCTTCATTGCATCAATTTGCAGCTTTGCCCATAAGTGGGCTGCGAGGATACTTTTGATCCATCTTGTATTATTATTTGTATCTAGTATACTCCATCTACCCTTGTATATTGGACTAGACGGTGAGACTCGTGAGACTTGTATTTGTGGTATTTGGTTTCGATACTCACTTGAGCCGACGTGGTGTTTCTCATTTCTTGCTTTCAGATGCTTATTTCGCACTTTTGATCTCGCACTTTTGATCTCGCACTTTTGATATACATATTGCATGTGGTTGTGATTCCGCCATTGGTGAAGAGCTAGCTCCCGCTTGAGAATGCCTTTATTCATTATTTATATATATTTTCATGTGTTGTACCCGTTTGGGGGTCAGTTTTTACAAAGGAGACTCTGCCGAAATTTTCGGAAAATTTGATGCATTAAAATATTCTAAGGTGACTTTATTTTACAAAAATCATCTTTTTAAGTTAAGTTTTTCCTTCACTCTATTTCTTTAAATGGTTTAGATTTCTGGTCTTTGGCTTACTTAGATTACGTATGTCTTGAGACGTTTCGTAATTTAAGTGTCAGTCGCGTTCCGTACTTTCGAGTCGTGACAAGAGATTTTTCATTTGCCTACACAACACTTAGCCAATTTTCCATGCTTACTAACTACACTCTCATCTCCTCATTTCTTCTTCTACCTCCACCCTAAATATCTCATGTGTTGAGAAATCTAGGTTGTCATGAGAATAATTAATCCATCATTAGACTCTACATTATCTTGGCTACTTAGATTAGTATACTAAGTAATCTAGTTACCTTGGTTTAGAGGTAGGAGTTCAAAGTTGGCACCCTCGGGTGGATCATCATCGATGGAGGAGACCGGCGATCAAGCTTGTTCCATGACACTACAAGGAGCTAAGGATGATGGTTGAAGACCCGAAGAACTTTGTTCATATAGGTATAATCACTTCATAGTAGATTAGTACCTTAGCAGGTATCGTTATCAACGGCTTACGGCAGATCCGGATTTATCGAGTTGTTCTAGGCCAGTTTAGAAAATTTTTGTTCCGCATTTCAGCCACGGTGGATGGCCAGGGTGCTAGCATAACCCAACAATTATGACGCACTGACGTTTGGGTTTTGCATGACCCAATTCCTCTACATTATCGCAGGCAGTTCAGAAGTACTTTAGCAATCAAGCCGGGTAATGGGGAGCTATCTTTTTAGTTTAGAGACTCTTAATTTATTTATTTCAGCGGTTTTATTTCTATTTATGTGATCCTATATGGGACGTGATTCAGATACTATTGTTTATTAGATCTTGATTCGTTTCCGCTTTATGCATTTCTTGATTTTATTTATTGCGGAAGATGGACATGTGTTAGTTAGATTTTATTTTACTGTTCTTGTTATCCGATTGACAGCCGTAATGCGGCTGTGGAGGGATGATTCCTAGCCACAGGTAGTATGGTTGGCTCTGTCACGTACCGTGTGTAAGCCCGCGGGGGCGCCCCGGCCGTCGATCCGACGCCGGAAACGCGGAAAACAAAAACTTTGCGAACTTTGCAAAACGGCACCACCGCGGACTTTTTACCCGGATCGGGCCATTAACCTAGCTAGCTAGCAAAAAGAAAAGAGTAGAGAAGCTATACCAAGCGATCCGTGTCCTTCGGTCTTCGTCTCCACTCCGATCTCCCGCGGAATCTCCGTCACCTCCTCGCTCGTCGGAAAGGGGCACCACGTAGCCGGAATCTTTTACGGGCTCCCGCCTCTTGACCGAGGCAACTCGGGCGCGAAGTTGGCTAGCCGACGCGTCCAAGGCTTGCTATAGAATAGTGTAGTGAACTTGTCTCTTGGGGTTTCATGAAGTTGCCATGGATGGATGGAAGAAAAAGAATGAACTTTTTAACCCTTTTGTGATGTGAGGAATTTCTAGCATGAATGAATGAGATGAAACAATTTCCTCATCTAAAAATGAAACCCTCATTCTCCCTCTCTCTCTAGTGGCCGGCCCCTCACAAAGAAAAATAAGATTGGAGAGAGAAAAATAGAATAGCATAACAATATGTGTAGATAAGATCAATTTATCTCACATCCAAATCCAATCAAAAACAAATCAACCCCTTTTCTCATTAATGCATAAGAAGAGAAAGAAAAGGAATCTCATGATGCTAGTCTCATCAAAAACCACAAGTGCAAGAAAACCCTCCACTAAATGTTAATTGCAAACTTGCAATTAACACCCTCCAACAAGAAAGTCCGACCGAGAAGGAATGAAGGAAAACCGGCCGGAACGGAATGCAAACTGGCAACTTCAGAAAACTGATCCCGTAATAAAATACGGGAAAACCCCACTACTGCAAATACATGCCCGCATTTGTATTCCCACTGAACACAAATGCAAAGAGACAAAACTACACTATCTAATACTAAAATCCGGCTTAAGCCAAAGCCGGCTAGTAAAAACTGTCCGATCACGATCCGTGCAATACCGCACGTATCTGATCGAACCCTGCCATATCTCCATACGGCCTCTACAGCGTTTCGCCCGAAACTTGAGTAACTGTCTGTGTGGTGGACTCTAAAGACTCGTCAATACTGTGGCTGTGGATTTAACCACTAGCACGTCAGAGGTATAAGCCAATACGTGACGGGCCACCAGGTATTGACCAAAAGGGACGTCGATGAGCGAACTCATCCTGACACCCTACTGAGCCTGTCAGTGACAATATCCGTACAGTCCGGTCCGTTCGTCTATGAGCATCGCATGGCGGGCCTAGGGGGTTGGTAAAAGTCAGACCCCCAAAAGCGGTACAAGTCGTGTCGGAGTGTAGCCCAGAACACCCTGAGATACTACTGGAATACCTACCAGCAAATCTCCTGCCTTGGCCAAGGACTTTTCATGTTCTGGCTCTCCTAGACACAGCACGACCTCACCCCCAATACCGGGAGAGACGAACCCCTGCAGATCCGCTCACTGCCTCCATGTGGCTCGGGACTGTACCCAACTAAAACCTGTTTGCACGACTCCTTTGAGCCGTGGTAGGGTAGTAATCAAAGTACAGTGGGAACTCACACGAGACAAATGACGATCCCAGGTCGATGAACTAACCTGTACACATGTCACCTGGGAACTGCTATCTGACGTCTGGTATATCCCAACTAGCAGGTTCCCGGCGAGTCCTGTCCGGTGTACTCATAACCCAATGAGCACCTGTATACATCTTAGGTGAACCAACTGACACCAGTGGCTTGTGAGACCGGCCACCGCCCCTCGTCGGGGTCTCGACTGTATACACTAGTCTACTCTGGAGAAACGATGCCCTGTCTCGAATCTCCCACGACTAGGGACCTTTTAAGGATGTGCTTGTAGACCCCCAGCTCCCACTTATATGATCGCCCTCATACTGCTGGTGGTCAAGCAAGAATCCAAGGGGCTTTATCAACGTGTAATAGCGACTCGAAAGGTCACCTAAAGCAGTACACGATGATAAAGATAAACCAGATAGCATACTATCATCTCGAGTAAGACTGTTCTACCGGGATAGGTCCTCCCCTCAATCATTGCAATCACGTGCCTGTGATCCAATAATTGACTCTGAGGGCACTATCTCCAACAATCTCCCACTTGCACTCGAGGCTAATTATTGCGATGTCGCATACTCACAGCCCGTGTGATACCGAACACCCAACTCCTCTACTAGTCAGTCTCACAAAGCTCGTTTGCGAAACTATTGCGTTCGAGGAATAGCCTCAGTGAGTGGATCCGCTTTGATGTTTCTTTCTATGTCTCTCTATATCTCATGTTCGCAGAGAAAACTATCTCCCGAAATGAGAAATACCTGTCCTAGAATGTCTGGATGTCTGATGGGACCTAGCTCATAAGTGAACTCCAAATCCAAACTTCTTAGACTGTATCGTCTACTGAACTTAATCAGTATCCTGCGCCATGCCTTCCCTCAGTATCCACCTGGACCACCTGTCCAAAATACTGCCCCTCGTCAGAGGGAAAACTATAACTCTGACAGCCACTCTGCCATCCAGGTCACCTTGGAAGCCTGGAATGATAACCGTCTCCTAAAGGAGGCTGCCGTTATCAATTCCTTAGAACATCAACTTATGTTCTAAAACTGCTTCCGACTGTTTCTCCAGGATTGGATTAATATCAACTTATTGCACCTACTGCAAGAACAACATCTGGTGTGGTACTTGACATCTCATGATTGACTCAGTTGCCTAAGCAAGTGATCTGTCAATCATGCGTGTCCCTCTCCCCTTTAGTCTGTAAGACACCTTTAGAGAGGGTGACTCCATTACCTGCAGGTACACTACCGTGCCAGGAGTCGTCCATTCTAAATACTCATAGAATGCTGTCAAGGTACCCAGATTGGGAAACCACCCAAATCTAGATCTAAAACCATAGATCTAGTAACCAGATGTCTGATATAATATCCAAGTCCTTTGTGGAGAAACCACTGTGTGACGACCAAAAGTATAACCGATCGTAGTATAGGAATATCACTTCCTACTCTGTGTATGTCATCAAATACCAGGACATCACACCCTACTATCTTCTTAACAGATCCATCCCTTATTCTGATGAAGTCAAACCTATGACTGTCACATCAGAAATAGATGATCTATCTCCGCTATATCTGCTCTAGTCTATAAATAGACATAAGCCTGATATCCACCAATGCTTCCGCTGCTCCAACTGACTACGACAACCCTCTGGCAGAGTCATATAGACGTGCACTTCTAAAGCCAGTTTAGAACGACGCTATACTCATCCTCCCGCCAGGTCTCGCAGCCTGGAACAACAGCAATGGCAAGTGTGGGTTAACAAGAACCTCCCTGCCACCGTCCTTGAGCATACCGAAGTACCTCTCGGGTGCCTGAGGTTACCCACCTTATCTGCGGAGTGGCCAATGGAATGTCAAACCAGATTGAATCTTTAGGTTCTCATCAAATCTTCAGTAATCGTTTGTGGTTCTGGAATCACTCCCAGTTCTACCATACTCCCACTACTGTTTTCTGAAAAAATCCATTTTTTGATAAAACTGTGGCGAGTCAAGAACAATATCACTATTGATCTTCCAGATGGTAGAAAATCAACCCTCGTCATAGCCCGGGTCAACCCACAAACAGCCACTACTGAAACGTGCCTTGAGTTGTCCAGAGTCTGGTTTTAAGCATAAGCCGGACAACTCCCCGTATCTTAACAAAGTCAAGATATGAACTGTTCTATATCCAAGAAACAGAGGCACTGATTTAATTGAACCAGATTCAAATCATGCAGCTGTCTCCAGTGCATGTCAAGTAAATGGAAGAGAGGCCGATCAGCGTTACTCAACTTAGGAGTACTTCCAATTATGAGTAACCTGAAAAAGAAGCTAGTTCTCTTAATCATTACTATCAACTGAATACCATTCACAAGTATCTACATCTTCGATCTCCTTGAAGAATCCCGATACTTGCAACACCTGGTTCTCTGCTTTACTCTTATACCTATAACTCCTCAAAACTTAGACCCTGTGTTTCTACGAAACACATGTCTAAGAACTAGAGAAGTTAAAAGTAAACAGAATATAGTATGAGGACCAACCCCTCTGTCCTAATGGACACTGGACAATATACAATACTCTGTATAAGTCCGCTGAGTCTAACAACTCATTCACTGTGTGTCGTAAGTTGAAAGCTGTACTTTTGGTTAAGAAGAATTACACCGTTGTTCAATGCTCCTTACCTAACTATCCACTGATATAGGTAAATGTCATAGACATAATTTCAAAAAGGTATATCTCACTCTATAAAAATAGACGTACAGATATATCAATTTGAAATTGGTGCACAACAACGGATATTCAAAACCAAATATTTGCCGACCGGCAAACAACCCAGGTGACTTCCTCAAATATCACCGATTACAACGAATCCCGATATAATGAGGATGGTCACCTAATTCCCAATAACTTACTCCCACTCATCATCTGTAAAACCATACAGACGTGAGATTCATACCTGGTAAATACATACCCTGGAGTAAGTGTCTAATCGGGAAATCAGTTTTCTTTTAACAGTACACAGTGAAACTGAAACATTGAAATGTTTCGATGGGGTATGCTGGTATTCCTAGTAATGCCTCTTCCATTATCCAGATTCACAACTATAACTGTATAATTCTTTGCCACCTCTCCAAATCCCTTTACATGTCTTTAGTCATTACCTTCTGTACACCCCTTTAGGCCAAATGGTTTTCTTCCTTCCCTACCGTTCGGCACCAGCCTATGGTTTGGAAGAAGACTATCCAAAAAGCATAATGGGTGTACTGTCCTAATCCGAGGAGCACTCGCAATGCGAGAGAAGGTGAGGATAAAAGACAACCGAATGTACTTAATTCATAGGTGATTTAGGATTGACAAAGAAGTACATGGTTTGGTCGTGAATAGCAGTCGCAATTTACTTTGCCCTCTTACTAATCTCTTGCTTTGTCTGAACTTAATACCTTCTGTACACCGTTTAGGCTAATTGGCTTTCTTCATTCCCTACCGTTCGGCACCAGCCTAAGGTTTGGAAGAAGACTATCCAATTTGCGTAATAGGTGTACTATCTCCTAAACCAAGGAGTACTCGCAACCTGAGAGAAGGTAAAAGGTAAAGACAACTGAATAGTCCTATTCGTTTTCTCCAGAACCAGAAACCATCCTCGAAGTCCTTCGAGTTCGTATATAACCATACGATGGTTTTGTCCAATGGAAGTGGACGTTCGTAGTAATACGGGGTGTCCCGGAGAAAAGAGTAAAAGTAGGAGTGGCAAAGAGGTCTGCAACTCTGACAATCCAAAAGCCAGTGTTAAGAAGGTTCGGTCAACTCGGTCTTTGAGTCATAGTCTAGGGTCGGGTCAATGGTCGCTGCCAAAGAGATAGAGAAAAGAAACACTCAGCGTGCACTCTAACCTAGATCAGAATGGTTACCAATTTATCTAATCTGGAAACCTCCCACTGTAACGTCAAATTCTTCCCCAAACCTGAAAGAAGAATTAGCCGGGATAACCCGAGGAGTAAACCAACTCATCAGTGGGAATCGGGATCCAACTCTCATCGCATGATAACGTGACGGAATCCGCTCACGCTATCATACTCCAGAAGGTATGCGCATATCTGGCAAGTTTCAGTTCTTTTGAAACTCCCGATGAGGATTTCTGCCCCATGCTCTTATGACCTTGACGAAGGTCAACAAATCATAAGTCACATGTCAAGTTCCACCCGTCATTGTCCAGGTTAATTTGAACCCACCCGTACAAGCCCTTGACGAAGGTCAACAAGGCTATACGACTGTCCCAAACCAACGCATCTATCTATGCTGCAGAAAGGCAACAAGCAGCTACCAAACACTATGCCTTGACGAAGGCCAACAAACATAGCTTGAATACTACGTGTTACCCGTCTGAAACGACGGAGGGCTACGAATGGTTTCTGGCGAAAACCTTTAACGTAATGAACTTGATATCGTTGAAGGAACTGATAGCTTTATAAAAATATAGTGACGACAACCTTTGCTAAAGAGGTCACTCCCGGTGAAGGGATCTCGGCTCTTTCCCCGTAGAATGAGGTGCAGGATATTCCAACTGAATACCACGATGCAAAGCAAAAGTAATCGGCTATAGTGAAGTTACTGCCCTGACGCAAACTTTTGTCCAAGGGGTCACTCCCGGTGAAGGGATCTCGGCCCTTGCCTCGTCGACTGAGGAGCAGGATATTCCAACTGAATACCACTGTGCAAAACAAAAGAGAACGCCCTTGCAATAACAGCTTTTTGAAAAAGTGTTCCAACAACATCAGAATAGGTTTGTTTAACTTGCATTGATCCGAATCAACGCAGTCCCATCAATTGATCACACCAATAAGAACGAAAATATACTGACGTACGTATATGCCATCCGCATTCGCCACTGGGTCCCGTCATCACCCGTTAGGTTAGCTAACTAACGGCAGAGCGGGGACTGGACTAGCGCGGATGAAAAACATATACAACATCTACTAATATATATACCAATATATAGTATTCGCTCAAGGCGTGATAAAATGCAACACAGAAAAGTATAGCAACACAGATCAATACAGATATCTGGGATCCCCGGGTTTCACAGAGCCGCTACTGAAACCCGACGTTCCCCTGGTCGTGTGGATAGCCTGTGCAATGAAATCCTAGACCCCTACGGGCGCGGCAAGTTACCCGCCAAAACCTGAAGCGAGGCAGCCCCCTTCAGCAACGTGAATGGACCACCCAGCACTTCACGGAATCCGGTAACTTGGGCACCCCTCCTGGGTCAACCCTATACCCCCTACGAGTGCGGCGAATAGCCCGCCAATTCTAGAGTGAAGCCCCCTCCGTCTCAATGCCATGAGATGCGGGCTTGTTGCCCTCTAGAATCCGGCTATCCGTGCACCCCTCCGCGGGGTAATCCTAGCACAGAAAGTAAAATATACATACAACGGGTACATCGACCGCAACCAGGTCGTGCCCCAAAATAATAATACAAACTGGCAGTGACGGCAGTCCACATGTCGGACGCTCGCCCCGCAATATCAAATGTACATAATACAACAAAACTGTACTACCACTGCAACCAGGCTATTCCCCACGACCGATCCGCAACAACACAGTACAATCACAGAACATCAACGTGAAAGTCACGTTCGCAAATCCGTCTAACCGGGCTATAGCAGTTAGACGGGATTTACCGATCAAGTGACATTCACGGTCGCAGATATAATGTAAAAACTGTGAACTAGCATGTTTAAAATATCCGATCGAACAAATTTATCAAAGTGGGCCCCACACACTACTGTAGCACTTACAGAAAATCTGGGCCCAAAGAAAATATCCCAAAAGCCCTATTTTCAACTCATAAGCTTACTGGGAAAATATGGTGCCACGATTCCTCCTTTCCGCCGCGCAAGCGCGGCCAAACTAGGGGTTTGGCCGCGCTTCCGCGGTCGAAGTAGGGAATCAGTGGATCGTATTTTCCCAGAATTCTTATAATTTGTTGTACATGTCTCTGCAATCACCAGAAAAATTTTAGGAGCTCAAAAAATTTTAACAGAGAACACATGTGCACAAAAATACGGTTTTCGGGTTTTTGTTCGATCGAGTTCTAAACGCGCTAGAGCAAGCTAGGGAAGGTTAACGGCGTGGCTCTGATACCATTGTAAGCCCGCGGGGGCGCCCCGGCCGTCGATCCGACGCCGGAAACGCGGAAAACAAAAACTTTGCGAACTTTGCAAAACGGCACCACCGCGGACTTTTTACCCGGATCGGGCCATTAACCTAGCTAGCTAGCAAAAAGAAAAGAGTAGAGAAGCTATACCAAGCGATCCGTGTCCTTCGGTCTTCGTCTCCACTCCGATCTCCCGCGGAATCTCCGTCACCTCCTCGCTCGTCGGAAAGGGGCACCACGTAGCCGGAATCTTTTACGGGCTCCCGCCTCTTGACCGAGGCAACTCGGGCGCGAAGTTGGCTAGCCGACGCGTCCAAGGCTTGCTATAGAATAGTGTAGTGAACTTGTCTCTTGGGGTTTCATGAAGTTGCCATGGATGGATGGAAGAAAAAGAATGAACTTTTTAACCCTTTTGTGATGTGAGGAATTTCTAGCATGAATGAATGAGATGAAACAATTTCCTCATCTAAAAATGAAACCCTCATTCTCCCTCTCTCTCTAGTGGCCGGCCCCTCACAAAGAAAAATAAGATTGGAGAGAGAAAAATAGAATAGCATAACAATATGTGTAGATAAGATCAATTTATCTCACATCCAAATCCAATCAAAAACAAATCAACCCCTTTTCTCATTAATGCATAAGAAGAGAAAGAAAAGGAATCTCATGATGCTAGTCTCATCAAAAACCACAAGTGCAAGAAAACCCTCCACTAAATGTTAATTGCAAACTTGCAATTAACACCCTCCAACAAGAAAGTCCGACCGAGAAGGAATGAAGGAAAACCGGCCGGAACGGAATGCAAACTGGCAACTTCAGAAAACTGATCCCGTAATAAAATACGGGAAAACCCCACTACTGCAAATACATGCCCGCATTTGTATTCCCACTGAACACAAATGCAAAGAGACAAAACTACACTATCTAATACTAAAATCCGGCTTAAGCCAAAGCCGGCTAGTAAAAACTGTCCGATCACGATCCGTGCAATACCGCACGTATCTGATCGAACCCTGCCATATCTCCATACGGCCTCTACAGCGTTTCGCCCGAAACTTGAGTAACTGTCTGTGTGGTGGACTCTAAAGACTCGTCAATACTGTGGCTGTGGATTTAACCACTAGCACGTCAGAGGTATAAGCCAATACGTGACGGGCCACCAGGTATTGACCAAAAGGGACGTCGATGAGCGAACTCATCCTGACACCCTACTGAGCCTGTCAGTGACAATATCCGTACAGTCCGGTCCGTTCGTCTATGAGCATCGCATGGCGGGCCTAGGGGGTTGGTAAAAGTCAGACCCCTAAAAGCGGTACAAGTCGTGTCGGAGTGTAGCCCAGAACACCCTGAGATACTACTGGAATACCTACCAGCAAATCTCCTGCCTTGGCCAAGGACTTTTCATGTTCTGGCTCTCCTAGACACAGCACGACCTCACCCCCAATACCGGGAGAGACGAACCCCTGCAGATCCGCTCACTGCCTCCATGTGGCTCGGGACTGTACCCAACTAAAACCTGTTTGCACGACTCCTTTGAGCCGTGGTAGGGTAGTAATCAAAGTACAGTGGGAACTCACACGAGACAAATGACGATCCCAGGTCGATGAACTAACCTGTACACATGTCACCTGGGAACTGCTATCTGACGTCTGGTATATCCCAACTAGCAGGTTCCCGGCGAGTCCTGTCCGGTGTACTCATAACCCAATGAGCACCTGTATACATCTTAGGTGAACCAACTGACACCAGTGGCTTGTGAGACCGGCCACCGCCCCTCGTCGGGGTCTCGACTGTATACACTAGTCTACTCTGGAGAAACGATGCCCTGTCTCGAATCTCCCACGACTAGGGACCTTTTAAGGATGTGCTTGTAGACCCCCAGCTCCCACTTATATGATCGCCCTCATACTGCTGGTGGTCAAGCAAGAATCCAAGGGGCTTTATCAACGTGTAATAGCGACTCGAAAGGTCACCTAAAGCAGTACACGATGATAAAGATAAACCAGATAGCATACTATCATCTCGAGTAAGACTGTTCTACCGGGATAGGTCCTCCCCTCAATCATTGCAATCACGTGCCTGTGATCCAATAATTGACTCTGAGGGCACTATCTCCAACACCGTGTTTACGTATTTTGGAAAGCAGGGCATGACAAGTTCTGAACATGAGAGAATGTTCTTGGTATATTGTAACGGCAGCCTCCTTTAGTAGGCCGTTATCATTTCAGGTTTCCAAGATGACCTGGATGACAGAGTGACTGTCAGAGTTAGAGTTTACCCTCTTCTGAGGGGCAGTATGTTGGACAAAG
This sequence comes from Agapanthus africanus, assembly GCA_030015575.1. Classification (NCBI taxonomy): domain Eukaryota; kingdom Viridiplantae; phylum Streptophyta; class Magnoliopsida; order Asparagales; family Amaryllidaceae; genus Agapanthus; species Agapanthus africanus. Next base: position 239,304,369 of record CM057344.1, read on the forward strand.
GGTCCAAACGGATACTGAGAAAGGCATGGCGCAGGATAGTGATTAAATTCAGTAGATGATACAGTCTAAGAAGTTTGCTAGATTTATCCAGACAAATTCTGAGACAGGTATCGCTCATTTCGGGAGACAGTCGTTCTCCGTGAAGTTGAGATATAGAGAGATTAAGATAGAAACATTAGAGCGGATCCACTTGCTGAGGCTATTTCTCAGACACGAATGTCTCGCAAACATGTTTTGCGAAACTGATTAGTAGAGAAGTTGGGTGCTCAGCATCACACGGGCTGTGAGTGTGCGGCGCCGCAATAATTAGCCTTAAGTACAAATGGAAGATTGTTGGCTATAGTGCCCTCAAGGCAATTATTGTAATTGTAGGCAAGCGATTATGATGATTGAAGGAGAACTTATACGGGTAAAACAGTCTTACTCGAGATGATAATATGATATCTAGTTCATCTCTATCATCATATACATGTATTATTGAGAAATGGCCGGGTCTGGCCCATTCATCGAAAGATGTGGTATTATGGATCACTATTACATGTTGATAAAGCCCTTAGGATTCTTTCTTGACAACCATGGTTATTGTGGCGATCACACTTGTGAAAACTAAGTAGTCTATATGCATATCTTTAAATGTCCCTTGTCATAGGAATATCGAGACGATGCATCGATATTTCAGAGTAGATAATGTATATGTTTCTTGACCCCGACGAGGGCCGATGGCCGGTCTCACAGCCATTGGTGTCAGTTAGACACCAAAAATAGTATACAGGTGCTCGTTGGATTATGAGCTGTACTGGACGGACTTGCCGGGAACATGCTAGATAGTATTATATCTATTGTCAGGTAGCAGTTCTCTGGTGACATGAGTACAGATTAGTCTATCAACCTGATAACGTCATTTGTCTCGTATGAGTTCCCGTTGTGCTTTGATTATTGCCCTACCCCGGCTCTACTGATTCATGCTAACGGGTTTTAGTTTAGTACAGTCCCGAGCCATATGAAGGCAGTGAGCAGATCGTCGGGGGTCGTCTCTTCCGGTATTGGGGGTAGATGTATCGCTGTGTACGGGTAGCCATCACCATAAATTCTCGGCCGAGGTGGATGAGAATTACTGATTTGGATCAGTAGTTTCTCAGTAGGTAATGGGCTTTATGCCGACACGACTTATCGTGTTATTAGGGGTCTGACTTTATCTACCCCTCTAGACCCGATGTGCAATACTCTTAGACAAACAGACCAGACTGTACGGAGACCGTCACTTTCAGGCTCAGTAGGGATACGGACAAGTTTGATTGTCGGCCTTCCTTTCATTCAATACCTGGGTAGCTGTTACGTACAGCTAGTGCCGCTGACGTACTTGTGGTTAAACCCACTGCCAGCGTATTGTTGAGTCTTTATAGTCCCACACAGAGAGTTTCCCAGCTCGGACGAAACGATATAGTGTACATATTTTCATACGTATATGGTTCGATTAAAACACGTGCGTTTGTACACTTACTTTTAATCGGACAGTTTGTTAATACTAGCCAGTTTGAAAGATAGCCAGGTTATCATATTTTGGTTTAAATGTGAGCTAGTATTATATATATCTTTTAGTATCTCTCATTTTGGTATTCGTATTTTGACAAAATATGGTATTTATACGAATACGAGTATTTGTGTAAATACGAGTATTTGTGTAAATACGCGTATTTGTGTCAAAATATTAATACAGGTATTTGTATCATTAGTACAAATACGGATATTCGTAAGTTATACGAATACGGTTTTCGTATTTTGATACGAATACGGATGTATTTATTTGTAGCATATACTTATATTAGTATATTTGTATATATTTATACACACACACACACAAATACATATGTGCATGTGTAAAATGAGGTGGCCTTTTTTTCTTCTCATATTTTCTTGAATCTTTGTAAAAGTTGTGGGTTTGTGACTCACATGGTGAGTCACAACCCACTCATTCATAAAAGATAAAGAAGAGACAGAAAGAAAATTGATGGATGAGAATTTTTTCCAAGTGGCCATGCTTGCTTTTCTTCACCAAGCTTCTTCTTCTTCTCTTGAGTTTTCTTGAGTGGAGATTTAGAAAAGATTATGAGAGATTAAATAAATATTAGCCACTACATCAATCTAGTGATCAACTCTTAGCAAGTCTTGATCACTAATTGCTTCAAATGAGAAGCTAGAACCTTAGTTCAGATTCTTTCGAGGTGGATCATCTTCGGCAAGAAAAACCGACTCCCAAGCTCGTTCCGACTACCTAAGGAGCTAAGGAAGTGAAAAGAAAACAAAGAACACAACTACAAAGGTTGTTATTATAACCTAGTGGTTAAACTCCTTCATATTAGTTTCTACTTTAGTGTTTGGATTTGATTCTAGGTTGTAGGGTTCATGCTCAAGTTTCAAAAAATTTCGTTTTGTATTCCGCATTGCCGCTAGTTTGTGACGCGAGCACGAGCGTCTACCTACAGTTTTTTGTTTGAACTTTAAGACGGTAGGTTCTCGGAGGAGTTGCAAAAATTGAGGCTTTCAGGTTTGTCGGAACTAAGGAGTTGCAAAAATTTACAAATTGGACGTAACCAGAAAGAAAAGGCGAAGGATTTCAGATTTTCTGCTGGATGGAGACAGTACCAGTGTATTTCGTATTTTGTAAGTACAGAATAAGACTTGGCCCCCAACCAGAGACCCAAGACTTGGCACTCTGGTTGAGAGCCAAGTCTCTAGATGGGTTGGAAAGTATATTTCGCACTTTGCAAGTACGAAATATGACTTGGCCCCCAACCAAAGATCCGATACCCAAGACTTGGCTCTCTGTTCGAGGGTCAAGCCTTTGATTGGATTGGGAGTCTTATTCCGCACTTTGCAACTGCGGAATAAGTCCCCTATGTTGAACTTGGGGCTCCGAGAAAGACCCAAGTATAATCCGCATTTTGCAAGTGCAGATTAGACTCGGGTCTCTCTCACAAACCTAGGTATAAACCGCACTTTATAAGTTTTGTCATTCCTACGTGTCCTTAATGTAACCCTAAAGAGCTAAATCTCTAAATAGTTTTAAATCTCTAAATAGTTTTAAAAGCAGTCTAAATCCCTAATTAGTTTATAATAAATGCTAAATCCCAAATTCTATCCATCAATTACCAAATTCTATCCATCTAAAATCTTCTACTCACAAAAACCAATATTACTACATCAAAACTCCCTACAACTGGTACCCTAGCCTTGGATTTCTAACTAAAAATGTATATGAAAGTTTTTGTCCAAAGGAAAACAACTTTTTCCCAGAACAATTTGAAGGTATTAATGGGTTTTATATTAATGTGAAGTTTTACGTGCCTTAATATAAATAAACTAGAAGTTTTAAGTGACTTCATATATATAGACAGCCGAACAAGCCGAGTCTGAACAATTTTTCAAGCTCGTTTAAATAATTGGACCATGCAGAACAACTTAAAACTCGGCTCATCCGACTTGTTTAACGGCCCTACCCACACCTGTAATCCCAACCAGAAACAACCATTCAGAGAAAAAGAAGGCAAGACAACAATTATCATCAAATTCCATCAACTTCTCATACTCTAATACAGCAAGCATACAAGGCCAGCGGTCTACAAAGTGAGCTTTTACGTTACTTGATAAAATATTACAGTTACAGAGGAGAACAAACGCAGGAGCAGAGCACATATGCATCACCTTAGGCAACAGTTGAACCCATTAAAGAAGGGTTGAGATTGATTTTGAGCAGCAGACGAATCTTCGACAATCAATTCCTAGCGGAAGAGCCTAGGCACTGAACGCCGAGGAATCTTACCTTCAAGCTTCAATCTTCTATACGCTTCCCTTATGTGACATGGCCGAATTGGTCCGCTTTCCTTTCTTTCCATCATAACTGTCTTGCCTGTGAATATAATAAAACACCAAGGCGAAACATTTCGACAGTGAAAAATATCTTGATTTTGATACAATCTGTGATAACAAGATAAATGGCATAAAACACCATAAAAAAAAGCTTCCCATTTCTTATAGAAGAAGATCGAACTAAAATAAAGATTGCATTAAGCCCTATTGAAATTTTAAAAAGAGCATTAAAAATTACATAAAACACCATTAAAAAGTATAATGGTGTTCTCTGAAGGAATGAAATAGATCATTGGTGTTTACGTAAGTTTGCCTTTACTTTAATAAGAATTCATGTGGTGTTCCATAAACTTCTCTTTTTATTCATTTGAGGTAGCAGAGTATTACAAGAAAAATAAAGGTGTCAAGCATGCTTGCAATCAGTTATGTAACCAATGGGGCAGCATAGCTCGTGTGGTAGAAATTTTCCCTTTAAATTAAAGTGAGAGGTTGCAGGTTCGACTCCTAAAGGAGTTGCATCAGAATTCATGTCATTGGCTATAAGAAATCGTTATTAAATACACTCAAATTTACCTGTCTCGATTAGATCCCCGACAAACATTTTTGCAATTCCGGATACCACAATAGTCATGGGCATCAAAATTTTTTGACTCCCAGTGATGCTTGTCAGTAGCTGCAAGGAGAAGAAAGGCATGGTGTGATAGAGATATTTAATGCACACATGTAGACTGAGGTGCCAACAAGACTTCATAGGTAATCTCAGTCAAGGCTTGTAGCTTTAAGCAATTCATAAAAGATAGTAAATTTTAAAGCCAATGGAAAATCAAATATAGGCAAAAGAATTCTATTGCTAAACAAATATATCTTCCTCTTAAACTATTTATGAAGGAACATAATTTAATACTCATTTTAATATTAGGCAGCTTAAGAATGAATACTACTGCCTGAAAAGCCCTAAAAACGGTCATTGTGTATTTTTTAGGAGTGTATGCATCAAAGTAATCAAATCCTTTCTATAAAACCCTTGGCTATTTCTTTAGATTTCAATGGTCTGTTGTTCTTAAATGTATATTTGCATCCTACTGGCTAGCTCCTAGGGATAAAGCTGTTTGAATTCTAATCATCATTGTCCTTATTAGATTCTATATATTTTTATTTCGCTTCATTTCAAAATGAAGCATAGGTCGAGGGAAAAACATAGGCCTTCTTATAAGTCGATCATTCTTTACCAGATACAAATATAAATCTTCCCAACAAATCCTTGTTCATTTTTCCAGTGCTGCATACACTGGTAGTGGCACAAGCTCAGATATTTTGATTTGACAAACATTTGGGAACAATTTTATACACAGAGCGGTATCCTCTATAAAAGAGGAATCTTAATTTCCTTTCCAAGTTAATTTCCAACTTCGACTTGCAGCCCCTACCAGAAACTTCAGTTGAAGTATTAAGAAGATATGTACACAGGGGTGGAGCTAGGGTGGGTCAATATTAGGCACTTGACCCACCTGGAATTCAGGTTTGTAGAATTAGCGAAATGGAGTATGATTCATGTATATTGATAAATAAAGTTCACTCTTTGACCAAGATAAAGCTTGGCATGGTGGTGGCTGCATAGGACTCTAATTCAAGGGTGAATGAGTTTGAATCTTGGTATGCACATTTTTTGGGTTTTATTTTCAAGCTTTAATCCATTTTTAACAAAAAATACCCTTTTTAAACTTGCTATTCCAATGGGCCCTATATTCTTTTTGAGTATGAATAAATTAGCTATATTTTATAGCTAAAGGCAACTATAATTCCAACGGGCCCTGCTCTTTCATTTATTTACTAATCTGTAGTTAAATACCTTGAAGTTTACATATTCAACATATCAGCCTTCACCAACTTCAAAGCGGTCTTTCTACACTTTAAATTTCACAAAAGAGCGATGAACTATCTTAAATTGAAGACTGGTCAAATACAAAATATTCAAGACGGTTAGTTGCAATTTTAATAAATTTAGAATCTATTTGTATGGTTTAGGGTAGTTAATTTGTAAAATCTTAAAAGCTTGGATATGTTTGTGAAATTTAGCCTTTGAGACCTTTGCCCAACCTGATACAGAATCCTGGCTCCACCACTGTATGCAGATATCTTAATTCGAGAGAACCTTGTCCCAACTAGTGGAGGATGTATTTGATACCATAAGCCACATGATAAAACTCACGAGGGATCGAATCTCAGGTTTCAATTAGATTTAAATGATTTCCTTAAGACATTTGCCTTGCACATAAATTTTGTACTATGCGAATGTATCAACTATAGATTTGGAAATTAATCCCATAATCAAACCAAATGTAATTTACATGTATGTAAGCATAGTATTGAAGGCAAACTTAAGCTGGGAGAGGGAGTTAAATTTTCTCTATCTATATTATTAACTAGGTTTCATTAACACATAGCATCATAGCCTACCTACAATACCCTTTTCTCTCTTAACAATATCTAAGGCTACCATTCCAATGCTTCCAAACTTGCCATTGCTTACTACTGTATTTGGAGTATACTGCATATGTAATGAATGACGGTAAAGGTCCACACAAACGTTTAGAGATACTCAGGGGAGGAGCTGAAGGGGGGCAGGCTTGGGCCTAGGCCCCGGCAGAAATCCCAATATATATATATATATATATATATATATAAAGAAAAAGGGATACGAGCACTCGCCCCAAAACACACGCACCCCGTGTATATTCCACCTATCCAAACCGTCCATCTTGATCTACGTATCATGAAACACCCATGTATAAAAAATCTCGAGGTTTAAAATCTTCTAACGCGTTTATCAAGCAGATAGAAAAATTAACGGTTTATCGGTATAGGAAAATTACGGTCGCTTGATGAACGTGTTAGAAGTCCTTAAATCCTAAGATTTTTGTACATGGGGGTTCATAATACGTAGATCAAGAATGCCGGTTTGGATCGGTGAAATACACGGGGTATGTGTGTTTTGAGACAATTGCCCCTTTTTGAAAAATGGGCCGCCACCTCATATCCCTTTTTTGTATATATATAGAGAGTGGGGGAGGAACCGCCGGTTCATACCTCTTTTCATATATATATATATATATATATATATATATATGGGATATGAGGTGGCGGCCCCCTTTTCAAAAAGAAGCTCCTGTCTCAACATACCTATCCCATTTATTTCACCGATCCAAACCGGTCAATTTCATTTACGTATTATGATACCCCTATATAAAAAAAATATTGAGATTTTAAGGCCTTTAGCATGTCAATCAAACGACCGTAATTTTTCATATACCGATAAGCCGTTAATTTTTCTATTCATTTCATGAATGCATTAAAGGTCTTTAAATCTTGAGATTTTTTATATATATAGGATTTGTGATATATAGATCAAGATGGCCGGTTTGGAACGGTAAAAATATGGAAGATGTGTTTGAGGCGAGAACCCCTTTTTGAAAAAGAAGCCGCCACCTCATACCCCTTTTCCTCTCTATATATATAGAGAGAGAATGGAGGAAATATGCCATAGGAGAGAATTTCCTCCTATGGAGTCTAAAAAATACACCTATGATTTTTTTCGACGATCGGCATCCATCATTATCATCTTTATCATGTAAGATATTGATATACCAAATTTCATATAATTCCATCATTTTTTCACCATTGATTTAGTGGGTGAAAAATTAGCGGTTTAACGACAATATAACTTTTTACATTGCTGATTTAACGGTGAAAAGTGATGGAATCACATAGAATTTGGTGTATCCACATCTTGAATGATAAAGATGACGATGATGGGTGCCGATCGTCGAAAAAAAACGTAGAGGATATAAATTTTTTACGCCACCTAACGAAAAAGCCTTCTAGAGCATCTTTTCTTCATTATATGCATATCATAGGAGGGAATTTCCTCTTATGGCATCGAAAAAATACACCCTCCACAATCTTTTTCAACGATCGGCGTTCATCTTCATCTGTATCATCTAAGATGTGGATACATCAAATTTCATGTGATTTTAACACTTTTTCACCGTTGATTTAGTGAGTGCAAAATTAACAGTTTACCGACAATATAACGTTTTACATTGCTAATTCAACGGTGAAAATGGTGGAATCACATGAAATTTGGTGTGTCCACATTTTAGATGATAGAGATGATGATCAAGGCCGCCGATCGTCGAATAAAATGGTGGAAGGGTGTGGTTTTTTTACGCCACCTAACGAAATTTCCTCATATGGCCTCTTTTCTATATTATTCTCATATATATAGGAGTGCTCTATTCCAAACCGGTCCACGTTTTTTAAAAACGGGAACTCTCATTCTACGACATATTTGAACGATTCGATCCGTTCAAGTTGATCATCCTACCTTCAAATGTCTGTGTATGAAAAATCAAAAGATTTGAAAACCTCTAACAAATGCGTCAGTTGAAGTTTATGTTGCATTATCGAAAGACGTTCGTTTTTTTTTTACCCATCCGAAGCCTTGGTTAGAGGTCTTCAAATCCTTCAATTTTTTATGCACATACATTTGAAGGAAAGGTGATCAACTTGAACGAATTGGATCGTTCAAATATGTTGTAGACCGATTGTTCTTGTTTTTTTAAAACGCGGACCAGTTTGCAATATATATATAACCACACTAAATGTATTATTTTTCACGATCCGCCCGGCTCATCTTGATCTATTTCATCTAAAGTATGCTTACACCAAGTTTGATATGATTTGAAAATTTATTGTTCATGCATCAATTGGTTGCAAAATGAACAGTTTTCGACAATAGAACATTTTATAACCAATGATCAATGTATAAACAAAATCTAAATCACACAAAACTTGATGTATCCACAATTTAGATGGAGATCAAGATGGACGAAGTCAATCATAAAAAAATCATGTCATGTGTTGTTTTGCGTAAGGTGAAACTAAGTTAGTTACACCTAGGGAGTAAAATTGCCGCTCCTGTGTGAATAATGGAGGAAATCTGGCATAGGAGGGAATTTCGTCCTTTGGCGTCGAAAAAATATACCTTCCAAGACTTTTTTCGAGATCGGCCTTCATCATCTTTATCTTTATCTTTATCTAAGATATGGAAACACAAAATTTTATATGATTCTACCACTTTTTCATAGTTTAGTGGGTGCAAAATTAACGGTTTACTGACAATAGAACTTTTTAGATTGCTAATTCAATGGTGAAAGTGTCAGAATCACATGAAATTTGGTGTATCCGCATCTTAGATGATAAAAATGAAGATTTTTTCCGACAATCAGCACTCATCATCTTTATCGTCTAAGATGTAGATACACCAAATTTCATGTGATTCTACCTTAATTTTGCACCCACTAATTCGATGGTGAAAAAGTGGTAGAATCACATGAAATTTGGTGTATCCACATCTTGGATAATAAATATGATGATGATGGGTGTCGATCGTCGGAAAAAAATGGAGGTTGTAGTTTTTCGACGCCATAGAAGAAAATTATGGCCTCTTTTCTTCATTATATATATATATAGAGTAATAGAGGAAAAAGGCTCTAAGAAGATTTTTCGTTAGGTGATGTCAAAAAGCTACACCCTCCATTTTATTCAATGATCAGCACTGTCTCTCTTGATTTTCATCGTCTAATATGTCGATACACCAAATTTCATATGATTCTAACACTTTTTCACCGTTGATTTAGTGGGCGCAAAATTAACGGTTTACCGACAATATATCTTTTTACATTGTTAAATCAATGGTGAAAAGGTGTTAGAATCACATGAAATTTGGTGTATCGACATATAAGACGATGAGGATCAAAATGGAAGTTGCTGATCGTCGAATAAAATGGTGGATGGTGTAGTCTTTTGATGCCACCTAACGAAAAAGCTTTCTAGGGTCTCTTTCCTCCATTATTCTTCTTATACACACAAACGAAAAAAACTCTGATACCAATTCGCAGAAAGGTGCTGAAAAAAGCAGGAAGAAGGCTAAACGAGAGAGAGTTAGGGAATAAACCAATTTTATTGATTTTTCTATACTTACAAACGAGGGAGAGCCCTCTTATTTATACATCATCGAAGGAATCTTTCCTCACCGCTAAGCAAAGCAAAAGTAATAGACATAATGATTACATTGTTGATTAATTAAAACTTAACACTTAAGCTAATATGTGTAGTGCCATCTAATCCCTCCATTAGTGTATTCTTATCAATCTTTTTCCGTAGTGCTCCACCAATTTTCATTAGTGATATCCATTGGCTATAGTACTCTCAAGTCAATTATTGGGTCGCAAGCACGTGATTACGATGATTGAGGGAGAACCTATATGGGTAAAACAGTCTTACTCAAGATGATAGTATGCTATCCGATTTGTCTTTATCATCATGTACATGCTTCAGATGGTATTACAGATCACTATTACATGTTGATAGAGTCCTTATGATTCTTGCTTGACTAACAGCAGTATGATGGCGATCATATACGTGGGAGCTGGGTGGTCTATAAGCACATCTTTAAATGTCCCTAGTCGTGGGAGTTTCGAGACTCGGCATCGATACTCCAGAGTAGACTAGGGTATACTGATCGAGACCCCGACAAGGAGCGATGGCCGGTCTCACAAGCCATTGGTGTCAGTTTGTTCACCTAAGATGTATACAAGTGCTCATTGGGTTATGAGTACACCGGACGGACTCGCCGGGAATATGCTAGTTGGTATTATACCTATTTTCAGATAGCAGTTCCCAGGTGACATGTATACAGGTTAGTCTGTCGACCTGAGATCGTCATTTGTCTCGTGTGAGTTCCCACTGTGGTTTGATTACTACCCTACCACGGCTCAAAGGAATCGTGCAAACATGTTTTAGTTGGGTACAGTTTCGAGCCACATGGAGGCAGTGAGCGGATCGTCAGAGATTCGTCTCTCTCGGTATTGGTGGTTGATGTCGGGTTGTGCATAGGTGGCCATCACCAGAAATTCTTGGCCAAGGTAGTCGAGAATTACTGATCTAGGATCGGTAGTTTCTCAAGTGGTGATGAGCTTCATACCGACACTAAATGTCGTGTTATTAGCGGTCTGATTTTATCCACCCTCTAGACTTGATATGTGATACTCATAGACAAACGGACCGGACTGTACGGATATTGTCACTGTCGGGCTTAGTAAGGGTTTCAGGATGAGTTTGCTCGTCAGCCTCCCTTTCGCTCAATACCTGGATGGCCGTTACGTACAGCTAGTGCCGCTGATGTACTTATGATTAAACCCACTGCCAGCGTATTGACGTGTCTTTAAAGTCTCACACAGAGGATTTCTCTGTTTCGGGCGAAACGATATAGAGGCCGTATGATTTTATGGCAGGGTTCGATCATATACGTGCACTTATGCACGTATGATGATTCGGACGGATAATACTAGTGGGCTTTGGTTTAAGCCGGATCCTAGTATTATATTGTTAGATTATTTTCGTCTCATTATATTCGTATTCTTCGGAATACGGATGCGGGTATGTATATACGGATGAAGGGTATTCTTGTAATTCTTTACAATATTACTTCTAGAAGATGCCATCTCATTTTGGTTTTAACCTTTTTGGATTAAAAGGTTAATGAGGCGGAAGATGAGGGCTTTATTACAATTGTTCAAGCATGACTCATTGGATGACTCATAGTTAACAAATGAGCCAAGCTTGATATTTTTGGTAAATGTTATGAGATATTTGTGGTCATGAGATATTGGTGGACCATGAGATATTTGTGGACTTAGAGATATTTTTTCTTGAGTTGCTAGCATGCTTGATAATATCTCACAACACTTAGCCATTTTCCTCACTTGAGTTTTCTTTTCTTCACACTCTCATCCTTCAATGGCTTCTTCTTTCTCCACCCTTCAAGTCTCATATATTGAGAAACCTAGGATGTCTTGAGACAAATTAATCCTTTATCACTCTCTACTTCTTCTACGGTATCTAGTATAGCGATCTAGGTACTCTAGTTACCTCGGATATGAGGTTGGAGCTCGATTCATAGACTCTCAGGTGGATCATCTTCGATGGTGGGAGACCGGAGATCAAACTTGATCAAGGAAGCCTCGAGGAGCTTGGGATAAAGGTTTAAGACCGAAGGACACGGATCATTCGGTATAACTTTCTAAACTCCTTTGTAGATTGCTAGTGTAGGGTTAATGGTCGATCCGTAGGAAAGGGTTGTGTTAGCGCCATTTTATTGAATTTTTGTTCTGTATTTGGCCACGGATTGATGGCCGGGACGCTGGCATAACCCAACAATATCAAAACACTTTATCTCTTTAGAATCCTTTAAGAATCCATCAAATCTCAAGCGCAGAAAAAAGCAGGAAGCAAGCTAAGCGAGAGTTGGAGAAAAAACCAGTTTTATTGATGTTTCCACAATTACAAAGAGCCCTATTATTTATACATCAACGAAGGAATCTTCCTTCACTATTAAGCAAAGCAAAAGTAAGACATAATAATTATATTGTTGACTAATTAAAACTTAACACTTAAGCTAATATGCTTGGTGACATCTAATCAAGCTAGATGAGAGAAAGTTGAGAAAGAAACTAGTTTTATTGATTTTTCCACACTTGCAAACGAGAGAGACCCCTTTTATTTATACATCTTCGAGGGAATCTTCCTTCACTACTAAGCAAAGCTAAAGTAATAGACATAACGATTACATTATTGACTAATTAAAACTTAACACTTAAGCCAATATGCTTAGTGTCATATAATCCCTCCATTAGTGCATTCTTATCAATCTTCTCCCGGGGTGCTTCACCAATTTAGCTCGAGATTTATAATTTAATCAGCAACGATCTAAGTGCAAGTGATGAGGTTAAGAAATTCCTTTGTACATGCCTCCAAACACGTGAAAAATCATAAATGCGAATTCTTCTAGAAATCTACCAAGAAGAGTTCCTTAATGAAAAAGACCGAAGATATAAGAAGCACTACTAAGCAAAGCAAAAGTAATAGACATTATGATTACTGTGTTGACTAATTAAAACTTGACACTTAAACTAATATGCATAGTGCCTTCTAATCACACAATTAGTATTTTCTTATTAATCTTCTCCCGTAGTGCTCCACCAGTTTTCATTAATGATGTCAAATCACTTCATATCTTTAGAATCTTTAAGGAATCCATCAAATCTCAATTTACATCTCACCCGAATTTTTTGTCATCCACCATGCTTCTCGTATCTTCAATCGTCTCGATTATCAGCCAAGTAGTCATCCGCAAACTGGAGATGATCTGATCAGGAAGGGTATTTCCATACGTTCTGTAATTTCTTTACTCAAGAAAAACACATCCCTCACATAAGCTCCTATGAGTCTCAATTGTTTCCATCAAATATAGATAAAAAGAATCTTTTTTGTTTTCATTCTCTGGCGTTTCACTAGTAGCTGAAATCCAATTTAATAGAACATTGCCAGAAATGTCCTTGTGGACAACTAAATGCAGTTAAACTAATTGATTCATTATCTTGCAATTTTATTTGCCAGAAACCAGATTTGACGTCAAATTTTAAATAAATTTTCACACCTTGTATCTGATTAAGAAGATGTTAGGCCGTTGGTATAAAGTATGCACCATAGATATATCAAAAATGAATGAACCTATTATTTGGTCATCTTCCATTTGTTGTAGTTTGCATTGATGGCATTATTGTTTTATCTAAAGATGAAAAAGAACATAAAGATCATTTACTACACGTACTAAAATTACTACTTGATAACGGGGTAATCTTAAGTCCAAAAAAGATATAACTATTTAAAAAGGAAATTTGTTTTCTTGGAAAAAGAATACAAAATGGTAAAATTGAATTACTATCACGTATATATGAAAAGATTAGAGATTTTCCTGAAAACTTCAAAACCCTTAAAGAGTTGCAAAGTTTTCTAGAATTACTAAATTATGGTAGAAAATTTATACCAAATTTATCACAAAAAGATTAAATGATATTCAATACCAGTATAGAAGGATAATAAAAGTGCACAACCTAGAAAAATGAATACTGATAAAATTCCTATACAATTGACAGACATCAAGAAAAAAGAAAACATGATAAGGCAAAGAGATGAAGGTTTTCAAAAGGCTAGACCCATTGCTGAATACATGATAAAATTTTGCTCTACCTCTGCATCTTTGGCAATGATAAAGAGAAAAAATACTTTAGTAATAGGGAATAATGCTAAAAAGGCAATTAAGAGAAAAAATTGAAGAAAATGGTATTTCAGATATAGTAAATATAAGATTACAATAAATTTTAGAATTTGTAAAAATCTTCAAGTTCGAAAATGAAAAAACTAAAATATTAGAATCAGAAGAACAAATTGGAGAACTTATTGAACTTTATGCACAAGATTTGGTTCCCACTAATTATTAAATATCTTAAAAATTTGGAAAAAGATGATATTGAGGATATGATTAAAAAAGAAAATCATTTGATCCTAAATAAAACAATAGATCCTAAATAAAAACTTGCATTGATAATATTTATATTTCCCACGAAGCAATTAGAAAGGGAATTGGACACGAAATATATCTAGATAAAAAAAGAAATAAAGTTGTAAAGCTTTCATTCCCGATATCTGTCACAAAATTTTGCAAGATATCTCAAGCAAATTCCAGAGAACCTATATGTTCCGAATATGGTGGATTTGGGAAGAAAGAAAATATGTAAAATTATTTAGATCTTTCCAAGTTTGGGAACTCCACAAAATAGTTGATGAGACACAATATACATATGTTAATGGAAGAAATTTAAAAATGATAATAAGCGAAGAAATGCATGCTACAGCAATAGAATTTCTGGATGAACTTTGAGAAAATTATGATAGATGATCGACTATTCGCGTTCAAGGCAATGTTGTTCTATTAAATTGGATTTCAGCTACCAGTGAAACGCCTGAGAAAGAAAACGAAAAAAGATTCTTTTTATCTATATTTGATGGAAACAATTTGGAATTCGTAGGAGCTTATGCGATGAATATTTTTTTCTTGAGTAAAGAAATTACATAACGTATGAAAATACCCTCCCGGTCAGATCATCTCCAGTTTGCGGATGACTACTTGGCTTATAATCGAGACGACTGAAAATACGAGAAGTATGGTGGACGACAAAAAAATCGTATGAGGCGTAATTTGAGATTTGATTGATTCCCAAAGGAGTCTAAAAAGAAAGTGATTTGATATCAATAATGAAAATTGATGGAGCGCTATGGAAGAAGATTGATAAGAATGCACTAATGGAGGGATTTGATAGTACTAAGCATATTAGTTTAAGTGTTAAGTTTTAATTAGTCAACAATGTAATCAGTATGTCTATTAATTTTTCTTTACTTAGCAGCGAAAACTCCTTCAATAATGTATAAATAAGAGGGTTCTTCCTCGTTTGTAAGTGTGGAAAAATCAATAAAATTGGTTTTTTTCCCAACTCTCTCGTCTGGCTTGCTTCCTGCTTTTTTCTGCACTTGTCTGCGAATTGGTGTGTATCACACCCATATAAAATTGTTATTTGATATAACGTTTACAATTAGATGTTTAGCATGGCGGTAAAGGCAGGTTTTGTTGCTTAGAATGTCTTGAATTCGAATCTCTTATAGAGGTAATTATTTTTCATGCGGTATGTTGACATTCTTTACCATGCATCTATATATATTGTTATGTTTGATGTTATCTTCAACTTCCGGCAAGAAATGGTTATAACATGGAATTATACGGTTATGTTATTATTTGACTAGACTTTATTAATTACTTATGTACCATTTTAACTCTTCTAAAATATGTGAATGAGGTGTATTTCTAAATTATAGTAATGTCAACTCAATAATTATAGATCTATACCTTTGGACCATTTGTTATATGCCTTTTTTCCTAATATGATAATAATTTTATCACAACAAAGTCAACATATAATAATTATTCATCTAATATGCTAAAACTAAATAAATAGACATGTATACATAGAACGCTTGATGTATAAATCTTATTTTATTATTCTCGGATTAAAAAAATTCCAGCACTAATGGTTCTTTCATAAGTGAATTTAAATCAATTTTTATTATTATGGAGATAAGACGAAGATAGCAATATATCAGGATTTTCAAGAAATAATTACCGAACTTTTAATTTACAATATATTTTTTACAGTTTACTATATATTCTAATGAATATACTTGCTCCCCAAGCAAAATTTTATGGCTCCGCTCTTGGAGATATTGCTGATGTTTCCGATTGATAAATCAACGTACGTTACTCAAAGTGGGTATGAAAATAAAAAGTTTATAATAATTTGACATTGAATATAGAGGAAAACACGATGAGATGAATCAAAGAATAGGTTGAGGATGAATAGCATAATCATTGCATATTTCAGGATTTGAATCCAGTCTATTTATTTAGGTACCAAAAATGTGTATTCCCTTTCAACTGCAATATTAGTCAAATTAGCCATTAATTAATTCTACATTTGCATTCAGCGTACGACTAATTATGCCTAAACAAGCATCAATTGCATGGCATTTCAACGAAAAAGGTCTATAGTTATTTTGTTCGCATTGTAGAAAGAAGGGTCTATCATGTGAGATGTACGGGCTACCATAAATCTTTCTTCCCTCTATAAGGATCAACTGTGTAAGGAAGGATCATGATAAGGGTTTTATGCAAGAGAGGATCCTGATGACGATATTCTATCAACCGAAGAAATCTAGAAAAAGATGATGAATTATAACATAGGCAAAAGGCCTTGAAAGAATATACTACCCACTTTCGTTCGACTGCAGAAGCCATCCAGCACACGACAAAAGATGAGACCTACTTCCTTCAATCATGGGAAAAAGTACAAAAGGACAAAAGAATTCTTAAAAATCCTTCCATCGAATCATAGGATAAGGAATCAAAAAGAAAATCGTAGCTTATTTTAGACACTCTTCAAATAATGGAGAGATTTTCACATCGGAAATAGAATCCATTCTTGTCAAACAGAGAATGATCAAATCAAACCGAGAAAAGAAAAAAAATCCAATGCGTCTCCCCATCTATAAAAAGAAGGCCCTCACTCTAAAAAAAACGCGCTTCATTACACTCCTCTCTGATTATTGTAAAAATAAGTTCTCTTGTAAAAATAAGCTTTCTGTCTGTTTTTGGTGTAATACTTTGAAGATCTTAATAAAGCTTTTATTTTGATGTAAGCTTCTCTTGCTTCCTTTACTTTTCTTGCAATAATTCAAATCTCATATTGCTCGTAAATCTCATATTAATCAGAAAAAGAGAAGTTGTAATGAAGCGTGCCTTCATCAGAAGAAGGGCCTCCTTTTCATAGATGGGGGACGCATTGAATTTCTTTCTTTCCTCCTCTGTTTGATTTCATCTTTCTCTGTTTGACAATAAAGGATTCTCTCTTTAATGCGAAGCCTCTCTATTATTTGAAGAGTCCAGAAAAAGCTACTATTTCTGTTTTTATGCCTTCTTTGATTCAAGGGAAGGATTCTTGAGGATTCTTTTGTTCTCTTCCTCATGATTGAAGAGGATTCCATAAATTGTCGTGTGCTTGATAGATTCTACAGTTGAATAAAAGTGGGTAGTATCTTTTTTCAAGACGTTTTGCCTTTTGTTTTCATTCATCGCCTTTTTCCATATTTCTTCGGTGCACTATATATATATATATATATATGGAAAATGCATCTACATCCAGATATAGAGAACTTTTCTATGACTCAAGTTCAAATCACATGGGAAACCGTGTAGGACCCATGCGCATGCGGTGGAGACCACACGTTTTTCCTTATGATTTGTACTATAGCTGAGAATTCTCTATGGCTTGATATAGAGATATATGTGTGTGTACACAAATAGATACATTTGCATATATACATATATACGTCCATATACATACATACATATACCCATAAGAGGAAAAGAGAAGATAAATAGAAATTGTAAGAGAAGTAATTATAGAAAAAGACAGACGCTAACAACCAAAATCAAAACAAGACTTTTACTAAAGATCTCCCAAATATTTTATAAAAGCAACAAAAAAATTAAGGTAAATAATACGAAGAGAGTACAATTATACGAGGGATGTTATTGAAGCATGTCATTCTCTTCGCATCACTTCTCTTTATATAGGACGGAATACTTATTCGTTAAATTCCCTATCTATGTCCATCTGTAACTTCTTTCCTGTGATTTATGCTTGTCTCCCCTCATAATTGAAGAGCTATTGTTCCTCCGATAATTGACGAGCTATTGTTCCCCATGATTGAAGGAGAACTATTGAAGATTCCCTCCATAGTTGATGAGTGGGTCCCATCTTTCTGTCGTGTGCTGGAATTTTACGGTTGAGCTGTGAAAGGCTATTAGACATCATCATCTTGCAATATTATTTTGTAGGGTTCTTACCTTTATTTTTGGATATTATTTGTTCTCATATATTTTTTTTGATAGTAAATCCTCATTAGCATCTTGACTTTGTTGTATTTCGACCGAATTTATCGTTTTTGATGAACTGACGAAAGCAGCATGAGTAAATTGCTTTTTCATGTGCTCTAGGCACTTAAGCATAAGCTTATCTTCAAATATATTAGGGAATTTCTTTTGGAATGAATAATTTCAACAGTGGATTTTCTGTTAACAGATCTTCATTAAGTTTATTATCCAACCCATTCTGTCTCTTTTTATTACTTCTAGTATTTCGGCAGATTTGGTCTTATCCTGCATTTTACACCAACACTTGAGCAGAAAATTTATGCTAAGAATTGGAATATTATTCTCATCAAATTCACTAGTTAATGTCCATTTTAATATGTATGGAAGTTCATTCTCGATAAAGTAGGGCACATATTACTCCTTCGATAGCATAATGTTATTCCATATTATGGAAATGAGGATGAGATTCTACCTATAAAATAAACAATCCTTCCGTTGACGCTGATAAATTTGTTTTTCAGCACCAAATTTTTTCCACCATTGTAGAAACCAATTTAGTATCCCTAAAAAATATATTTTTTTAAGAACCAAGAGTGCTTCCTGTTAGGTTTTCATAATATAAAAATTTGTTAAGAATATGGATACAATCCCAGTAATTACACTATGGCAAATTTCACCATGTTTAAATGTTTTAACCCTATTAAGAAAATATTTTTTATAATAGCCTTGCTAAAATTGATGGTGGTAGCTGTCTTGGATAGAAATTTTAGATCACTACTGATCCGGATACCATTAGTAATGATTTCTTGATATATGACGTGACTAGCCCTCCATTGAAGGATATGAAGAATTCTTCGTATATTTCTTCTTCAGTGACCATGGATCATTCACTTTAGGAATATCACTCCATTCTAAGAAAAATATTGTTTCAGAAATGCTTTTATAGTAATAAGTCAGCTCTATGTGAAGCACTGCTTCTTTAAATGATGTAATCTTATTTGACTCGGATGGATCCTTAATAATTTTCTTAATTACAGGGGAACAATAGCCTTTCAATTATTGGAGAAGTAAGAATCCCCGAAAAGAACGACGGGAGCACATAGACGAGAAATCAGAGAAATAACCATCCCCGTCCTATATATAAAGAATTGTTGTAAACAAAAGGACACGCTTCAATATTATCGCTCTTATAAGTGTACTATTGTATTATTAAAACTAATCTTTCTATTTGTAAAATATTTGGAAGCTCTTTAATATAAGTCTTCTGTATTGGTTTTGGTTGTTAGTCTCTCTTTTCTATAATTACTTTTCTCGCAATTTTCATTTATCTTATCCGTCTTCTTCTTCATATGGTATCCACACACGCACGTACGCATATATATAGAGAGATAGGATAACGGAGGAAAAGTGCCATTGGAGAGAATTTCCTCCTGTGGCGTCGAAAATATACACCCTCTACAATTTTTTTCGACGATCGGCATTCATCATCATCATCTTTATCATCGAAGATGTAGATACACCAAATTTTATATGGTTCGATCACCTTTTCACCGTTGATTTAGTGAGTGCAAAATTAACGGTCTTTTTACATTGCTAATTCAACGGTTAAAAAATGGTAGAATCATATGAAAATTGGTGCATCTACATCTTAGATGATAAAGATGATGACGATGGGTGCCGATCGTTGAATAAAATGTAGGAATGTGTATTTTTTCAACGCCGCTTGACGAAAAACCCTCATAGGGCATTTTTCTTTCATTAGTCTCATATAGGTTAGTGTTTGTAAGGTGACGGCTTGTTCTACGAAATGAGGTGTCGTCTAAATAATATACATGATATACTATTGACAAATATTTTTGGACGATCGGAACCACTCATCTTAGTCTCCATGGTGTAGACATGGGTACACCGATTTTCCAGCAAATTCGATACCATTTTCCCAACGATGTAGCATTGTCAAGTGTTCTATTGTTAGAAAATTGTTAATTTTACAACCACCCAATACAAGGATAAAGACGATTGAAAACATATGAAATTTGGTATACCCATGATCTAGATCATGGAGATCAAGATAAACGGTGTCGATCATTGATTTACATGATGGAAAGTTAACTTTTGAGGCAACGCCTAATTTCTTAAAATAAACATCTGTCTCTCTCTGCACACACACAGATGTGTGTATGTAGAGAGAGGTGGTGCTTTATTTTAAGAAATTACGTATTTATGTGTGTGTAATATATGTATGTCTGTGTGTGTAAACCTCAACCTGCCACAATAAGTAATTAGTTCCTATAATTGTATCTAGCATAGAATTGAGTCAGATATGTGCATTAAACAGTCATCAGTCAACCTAACTCTAAACAATCATCATTCAACCTATAGATGTCATGATATTGTCATGATGTTCTTGAATATTTTTTAGGACAGTTTGAGGGGGTGAAAGCATATTTTGATGATAAAACAACTATTGAAGAGCGTGTTTATAAAATGAGAATGTAGAGTAATGTAGCATGTCACACTAAAGGGATGTCTTAATAATTTGAAAAGAAATTACAGCTGAGAAAACATACTCTTCTCATGTTTGATTTCTGAAAGCCAGATCTTCTAAAGGATTCGTATCGACTCATTTGTTCCTCCGTAAATTGTGCTAATATTCCCCTGACAGCAAAGTATTTTCCACAAACAATGAGAAAGGGATTTTACAAAAGATTGAATGCATTTATTTTTTTAGTGCATGCTCATAAAAGTTTACATGAAATAAGAATTTTTATGTATTATATATGACCATCTCAAACACAAATTTGTTACTACGAGAAAAATGTTGAAGTCGAAAATTAGTTACCGGCTAATTTAAATTTTGGTCATGAATGGTAATATTGCTGGCATAAAATTTCAAGACTACATCACCCATTCTATATAAAACCCTTTAAGCATTCCATAATGCATCATTCATATTGTACAAAGTTGGGTTGGATTGGACAAAATGAATAATTTTGTATGTTCTCCTTGATTTGCCTTTCGGATGAAAAGTGAAGTGGGAGCATTATGGTTAAAGTTAAAGTAATTTAAGGACTCGATTCTAAATATGATATATGCTTTAAGAGACGTGCAAATAATTAGTACTGATAATTGTCAATTGCCTCTTTTTATTTGGACTTTCCATAATTTGATACTTAATTTGATATGAGACCCATTAGCTTTTCAAAGGTTAAAGCTTCGTATAAGAGGCGGAGGGTATTTACTCGACCAAATTTTCCTCTTCCATTTTGATCGTGAAAAACATAAAATATTTTTTGTTTCCTATTTGGTTATTAAGAAAGTAAAAAAAACTCGACAAGAGAAGAATATTTTCAACTTGGTTATAGGTCAAGCGGAGTATGCAAAAAATGAGGGAAAGGTATATGATAATTCATCCATTCTAGCATAGTCAAGTTGAGCGTATTCCATCCATTTACAAAAACTGATGTATTTTATATTTTATCACCATCAATTATCTTGATCGAGGTAAGGTTTCGAAAAAAAAATTCCACTTCTTTTTCCTCTCCAATTGTTGGTGTTTTTGCAATATATTGATATTCACAATGTATGTGAGATTTTGATTTGTTTGTATCTACTTTTATTTGATTTTCAGTCGTATCAGCAAGAACCTCATTGGCAGTAGCTAAGACATAGTATGTTTTGGCCAGTGTTTTCGCTTTATTTATATTTTTTATTCCTCATTTTCTCCTTAGCGCAATTAGTGATGTATGAAGATAATATTTGGAAAGTTTGCAGAGGAAGGGAATGCCAATTACAATATTGTTGTTGATCATCAACATGGAGAAGAATTTTTTGAAAAAATGGACAAGCAAAGTTAGGTCAGTATTGGTGGATGGTTGAGCTATTTCTTCAATATGGATGAGACCGATAGAAGATGAAAATGAACCAAAAGCAAAATCACATCAAAGTTGTTTCAGGTTCTTGGGTGCGGCCATTGCGAGTTGGTATCTGGACTTCATAAAAGAAATTAAAGAATTGATATAAAAGAGAAGGTGGAGTTATTGTTTTTATTTTTTTATTTTGGTCTTTTATGTTGTATGCTTTTATAATGATACAATATGTAAATGAAAGGAAAGAAATAGTTGTGACATAAGGTTTGATTATCTAAAGGGTTTATTAAGTTTGTACTTTAATGGTTCCATCCATGAAATATTTTATGATAGGAAGTTCTGAAATCAAAATGCTGCAAAATAAGATAATTAGCTTTCTTGAATAAAAGACGACAATTTTATCCCCGACTTCGATTTGGTTTTAAAAAACACAATAATTATTTACTTAATTTTTCAAACTCTTAACAATTACTTATTTATATGAATTTGCTTCTGACATGTATAACTCTCATTTATATCCATCCAAGCTTATTCTCTAATCAATATGCAATGTTCTACAATAATGTTATAAAGCTTATTGACAGTGCATGATGCAAGATGCAACTCTCAAATAATATGACAAACATGAAGATGCAACATATTCTTTAAGCAATTTATTGTCTACAATGTCCCAAGCATTACAATTTTACGTATTGCATTGATATGATAGGTACTTTCGTTCATTATTATCCAACAACTCCTTAGAGCTTTGAATACATTAAAAGTCTGGTTGTACAAACCATGGGAGTCATCTGAGCTCAAGTAACCAGCTAGATTCTTTGAAGCGCATACCAAAAAAATTAATGTTCACATACAAATATTTAACACCGTGTAAACATTAGTTAAGATTATAGGAATTCCACTTTAGTTTAATTTATAATAATAATTGCTTTAAATCTATAATATACGATGTTATATGATGGAAATTTTGAATTTTAAATTTTATATGATTAATCGTACCTTTAATAAGTGAAACATTAACTCTTGCAATTGGATATATTGTGATAATATGATTTCTCCAACTATATTGGCGAAATAATAAGATCAGAGACCAAGGCTGATGAGATGAGAGAGTTGGTGAAGGCTTAGAGTTGTGTTATAGTCACTAGTTTTTCATTAAATGAAAGAATTAAAATTGCCATATAGCATTTAAACTTGTCAATAAATTATGATTAAAATTTAAGCATCCGATTATATTGTTTGCACATTCATTTTATCAGGCATCTAGTTATAGCCATAAAATATATCAAAATCAACAAATAATGATTTTAATATTAAACATCCAATTATATTTTTAAAAACATATTGATAACTATTAATTTGGAATAATTTATTACGATTTACGACATGCTTTGTAATTTAATTGTGTTCAACAAAAATGAATATTTCATGAAACAATTCATTAAATATAAATAAATTCATGTGTTTTATTATACGTGCATAGGTGCCAAAAGATGGCATACCGCCAAGTGTTGAATATCATCGTGCATGTATAATGCAACCACCACCACTAACCCTCAAATCTTTCATAATTTCAATAACCTTTGTACCACGGGTGTGCAAGGAGTCCGTTTTTTTCAATTAAGGTGGATTTGTGTGCTTTACATATATTTATAGGCTATCCTTTGAATGTCGTGCACCATTCATGTTAATTTAATCCCACCAAATCGAGAGATAATAAAATATCAAGATATTTGAAAATACATCACTTGTACATCTTCTAATTTCAATATTCTACAACTATAAATGCCAACACGCATATGAACATTTAAAGAGTTTCGAGCACCATTTTTAAGTGCCTAGCTAATTTATTATCTCACTAATTGACTCGTGTAAATTGCAATAATTGTGCAAATTATTTAACGATGTCTAAATTTTGGTAAATTTCTTTATTTAAAAAAAACTTGGACCATCGATGTAGAGATTCAAGGCCCCACAAATTATAGAAAATTTTGGTAAAATAATTAAAATAACGATTTTTTTCTTTTGAAAAGAATATTTGCAAATATTAGATTTTTAGTACCGTTTTTTTCTTTCATGAGAATAGATTATTTCTTTCTAATAAGAAATCTCATAGGTTATTTTTTTCTAATAAAGAATTTCTTAGATAAAGAAGGAATAGATTAGTTATATTTAGTGAGCAAATTATTTCTTTCCATAGTCTTTTCTTTCTAATAGTTACTTTTGTAATCCTATATAAAAGAGAGATTAGTGTTATTGTTTTCTCAAGTTTTTGATAATTAATAAAATTAAAGTTTTCAACTCAGTGGATTCTGATTATTGTTCGTGGATTCGAACACCCTCGTGGATTTGAAAAAGGCTCATGGATTTGAGAAACCTTTATCTCATAGCGATCATCTCAGCGGAGTCGCCCCACCCATCACCAACTTTCGCCTGCATCAAGTGATATCAGAGTTAGCAATGATTGTCAACAAACCGATCACGTGCGAGGATTTTGAAGGTTTGTAGCAAGATTTTTCAGATTTGAGGAAGTGGATACAAATTCTTAAGGATTTATTGATGAATTAAATTGAAGATGAAAAGGACAAAGGATCGAGCAACAACCATCCCAACAATCACCTCGACGATATTCTACTCCTAAAGATAATAAAGAAGAGATCCACTAAAAAGAAGAAAAGGAAATGATTGAACTATATCCGGATGATGATCTTAAATAAGAGGTTGTATATTCAGACGAAGTAGATCTTCTCGAGTGTGAGGTTGAACTTGAAAAGGAAGAGGAGATAGTGAAAGAGAAGGCTTTGGAAAGCATGTGAATTACAAGCGCAACTATATTCATTCGGTCGGGTTATCGAGGATTCAAAGTTAGAAAGCAGCGGTTTGTGGTAGACAACTCATATCATTAGAAAAGCTTAATGAGGAAGATATTTTTATATTTTCTATACCTGGATAGTGCGAAAGTTCATCCAATACAAAATCTAATGAATCCAAGGATGAATATTTCAATATATTTAATTTCATATCATTGAAGGATAAGGTGGGTCTCAAATTTGATAATAACTGTCAATCTTCATACTTTGTTAAGTTGGTTATTAAGTATAAGATTGTCTATTGAGCAATTAAAGGATTGGTACTCACTACAAGTAAACATGGATCGGTTTTTGGAAGACTTTCCAGTGTCCTTTCACAAATTACCATACGGATCAAGACAAAACTTGAGGACGAGTTCTTTTGAAGGGAAGACTGATTTAAGAGAATCAAGGCAATAAATTAAAGAAAATATTTGTGAAATAATTAGAATAAGATTTATTTGGAGGTAATATCTAGAATATTAAACTTTTAGTATTATTTCCCTTTCAAGAGAGTAGGTTATTTCTTTCTAATTAGAATTTCCCGATTAGATAAGGAATAGTTAGTTTTTATAATAATAAAATTGAAGTTTTCTTCTACTCGATGGATTATCATTCTTGGATTCAAACACCCTCGTAAATTCGAGTAAGGTTCTTAGATTCGAGCAACCTTTATCTAATCGGAGACCGTCTCGACAGCATCGACCCGCCCATTACGGACTTCCACCGACATCAACCATCCAATCTATATCCCCCCACATGCACGCATGCACATAAGGAGAGAGCTGGAATAAAAGGATTTATGTAACCAACCACAATAGTTTCTATAAATGGGAGAAAGGCTTCTTGATGCTGCATGTGGAAGTGTGCCAATGTGTGAGTGATAGAGAGAGACATAATTGAACTACCAAGTTTCCTTAATGCAGAAGAGTACGAGTCATCAATCCCATCGGCACAGTAAGTAGAGTAATGGAGAGCTAAACAAAGATAGGTATACTACTTCTGAAGAAAAACAAAGCGTTAAATCTAACTTTTAGATTTAACATAAGGCTTATAGCCAATCCTAATCTTCAAAGCCTAAACCAACTAGGAAAAAAAGACAGATAGTTAAGAGAAGAAACAAAGAAGCCTGTGAAATTTTCTCTCAACTTGTCATCAATAAGTGGTTTCTTTACATCTTTCTCATGTTGTATTCCTCTTTCCTCATCATTATCACTTCTTCCAATCATCTTTCCTTTAATTTTCTTCTTCTTCTTTTCATCCTACATTCTTTTTGCATATATAGATATATGCCATGTCAATGTTATTTGTTCTCTCCAAATTATGATACTTTAACTTCTATTTAAATCCCAAATTTGGACGATTAAGGAGAATTCATAGTCTCGTTCATCTGAATTACAAAGTCTAAATTTTTCGTAATATGCAATGTTACAAATAATCTTATATGGTGGCATACAGTTAAGCAACAATAAATAGGTACATGTTAAAACAACTCAGCATCCCAAATAATCAGTTTCAATAGGCCCGGAGAACCTATTGAGAATGTGGTTAATATAGTCTCACATCGAAAAAACCATGGGATGCATATGGGTATAAAACATAAGATGGGATAAATTTCAATAAAGTTTAAGTCTTTTGGATGGAGTCCCAGTGTCAAAGCCCATGGGAATCCATGTGTGGGCCCATGTGTTGTGGGCCCGAACAAGATCTCTCTTCTTATTGCATTATGCAAGGGTAAGTGTTCATGTACTACTGCATATCCGATTTCTAACTTTGTTTCCTATTATAGACTGACCACATCTGCTCATCAGTTTATTTCTTCATTATCTTCTATCACTCTTCTTTTCTATGTTCTGGAAGCACTTCAACACCCAGGTTGACATGCAGCTGTGTTAGAGGAGATTGCCACACTGCGCTCAAATCAGACTTGCAAACCGGTACCTCCGCCTTCCGATAAGAAGGTTGTTGCCAGTCGATGGCTCCACTGTCAAGCAAAATCCAGATGGAACAACTGACCGTCTCAAAGCTCGATTGGGAACCAAATGATTTACTCAGCAGTATGGTTTGAATTATGTTGAAGCCTTCTCACCAGTTGCCAAATTACCATCAGTCCGTGTTCTTATATCCTTTGTTGTTTTTAATGCACAGTCTCTTCATCAGCTTGATGTGAAAAATGTCTTTCTTAATGGCAATCTATCATAGACAATTTATATGCAGCAACCTTCTGGTTTTGAATGACCGGAGGAGTCTATAGTTTGTCTTCTACACAAATCATTATATGAACTTAAACGGTCACCGCATGCCTGGTTTTAAAATTTTAGCATGATTTTACGACAGATTGGCCTCAAACGTAGTCGCGCCGACACGTCTCTTTTTACGCAGTATCGTCCTCGGGACAGGGTAATTGTGTTGATATATGTTGATATTGTCATCACTGGAGATGATTCTGCTCGTATCTCCAAGGTGAAAAAACATTTGGCTTCACACTTGTTAGGATCAAATTTTACATCCCTTGCCCAAAAATCAAAGTCAGAAAGTCGACAAGTCAAAGGGTCAAAGTCAGCACCCAAGTGGACCCGAGCCAAGTTCGAGCTCAAGTGAAGCCGGCTCCATACCAAGAAGAAAAATTATGCGACAAATAAATTTAATGTAGTTTCTTTTTTTATGAATAAATGTTATAGGCAAAAAGGCAATTGATAAAAGCCCAAAGGCCCAAATGAAATGTAAAGGCTATATATAACCAATCATAACATGAAATAAACAAGAAGATTCTCTCCTAAAAAGCTTCTAGGGTTTTATGCCGCTCTCTTTCAATGTCTTCTCCAGCTCTTCCTCTTTTTTTTAATTAAATCCAAGGCGAATCCACTCCTTCAAAAATAAAATCGATTTTGGCCATTAACTCAGTAGAGGAATACAGACCTCACATTGAAATCACCAAAGGAGCTATCTTTTTAATCTCTCCTCAAGATCCAACAGAGAGAAGGAAAAGGAGAAAACTCATCTGTGCACGTCCTGAAGTCTCGTGGAAGGGAAAAGAACCCCCTTTCATCTTCTGAAAAATCAAAAAATTTATATTTGGGGTTGTTGCTCCTAGAGTTTCGACTCTTGCTTGTACCGCGGTAGGTGCGCACCTCACTAGGTGCCCATTTGGCTAGATGCGCATCCTATTGGGTGCACATCATGCCAGGTGCACGCTTCTCTAGGTGCGCGCCTCCATGGACCTTTTGGCCCATTCGGGACCCTTTGGCCCCCACTCTTGCACCCTACTGGATGCGCACCTTTCTGAACCGTTTGGTCCATTCGGGACCTTTTGCCCTCCTCACTCTCTCGCAT
The DNA here is from genome assembly GCA_030015575.1 of Agapanthus africanus. NCBI lineage: Eukaryota > Viridiplantae > Streptophyta > Magnoliopsida > Asparagales > Amaryllidaceae > Agapanthus > Agapanthus africanus. Next base: position 239,332,733 of record CM057344.1, read on the forward strand.
CTCGCCAAATGCTCACCGAACGAGGTGCGCACCTTGCCAGGTGTGCACCTTACCAGTTGCGAACCTTTCCAAGTGCGCATCTCAACAGTGTGCACTTCAACATGTGTGCACCTTGTCACGTGCGCACCTTACCATGTGCTCGCTTTGCTATGTGTGCACATAGCACACGCGCATTCCTCACTTCTGTCTTTCTTGTAAATATTTTACAAAATTAAAAAAGTAAATAAAATAGACATGCCCCACACTCAAAAGCCTTCTCCCATTAGAAAAATTTCTAACGAGGTGTTGCCATGCACCCCGTAAGCCCCCTTGACCCCCAACCCGCTATCCGGGTAGCGGGACCCCGTAAACTCCGCGAGACCCCCGATATGCCCAAAACACTCTCAAGACACACATACGCATACTGCATATTGAGTTCGCATAGTCTGTTTGACCTGTTGATCGAAAGTTCCCTCGCTCCAAAAGCGAGGGGTATTTAAAGACAGCTTAGTCCACGGCTGCCAAAGATTTAGATCCCCATGATCAATAAACCCCTGCTTACTTCAGGCAGAGAATCTGTAATACGTGTGACAAGCGACGCGTATTCCTATCTCAATAGGGTGACGAAAAATACTCTACAGATTCTGGCACGCCCGGTGGGACGTTGTCTTTCCTCCCATATTTCGGGTTAAACGTTCATGCGAACTCAATCAACATATATATCGATTGTCTGTACTGAAATCATGCTTCTTTGTGCAGGATAAGAGCTTTCCAATCGCAATTTTCAAACTCAGCGAGAATGTCTCCAAGGACCAGTTCAATCTCCGAGGCAACTCCGATCCCGTACGTTGTCAAGATTAATGCTCACGTGGTTCTCACCGTTCAGTCGGCAATGGGAGGAACTGTCCCGTCAATTTGGTTCTGTCATCATCTATCCTGCAAGAAGCGTTCATCTGGTGGAGACCACGGCAAACCAAATGGCCAAACCGACCTCAAAAGACAGAAGGACGAATGTCGTGATCGCTAAGGCACCACAACCCAAAGTCAGTCAGTGTTCCAATGACTCTTTGGTGCTCCAGCTGGGGGCAAGACCGCCGAAACAAAGAAATCATCAAATGTCATGGGCAAGCTCAGGCGATGCCTTCCACGAGTGCACGAACCGATGTCTTTTCAAGACTCTCTATCAACCGACCTACCCTAGCTTCCCGAAGATCAGAAGCACGCCAGGCACTCAACGCGGAAAAGCTAAGGAAGAAGCGGCTCATTGAACCAACAAAAAGGTCAGGGCTCCAACCAAATTGAACTTTGTTTAGTTTCAAGATTCGGGTTACTCTGCAACAGTCGAATCAACCGTAAAAGTCAACAATTCTTTTGAGCCTTTGAAGTGGGTTCAGAAAAATACTATGTCCGCCAAGACCAAGAAGACGGCAATCCGAACGATGCTACAAAGAGCCGTATCCAAAAGCCCCAACATAGAAAGCATGACACCCTCTCTTCAAGAGTCTATCAAGCGCTCTGTCTGTGCCGCGCAAAGGCGACGGGAAAGAACCGATAAAGGAGGACCTTCGCCACCCAAGGACCCCGCTGGGCCGACTGTCTTCCATCGCTCGTCCTTTCCCGAAAAGGAAGGGCCACAACGACATTCCGAAAGCTCAGCTGCCAAAGATAAAAAGATGACTGGATATGTGATCCATACTGTCTATATGGCAGGCACACACAGCAAAAGCAAGGATAGGACCACCACATCCCAAGTTGAATGTGGTTGCCACTTCCCAAGACCAGCCTCCTCCGGAAGATGATGAAAACCCTTTCGGTGACGTCGATAAGCAGAGGGAGCCCTCAACTCATGAGAAGTGAAGCTCGAAGAGCGACGAGGAGCCGATTTTCATCCTTAAGACTACAGAGCAATAGCTGCTTCAAGAGCTCCGAAAACAGCTCAGAAGTAAAAACAAAGAGATGGCCAAACTTTACTCTAAAATTGACGGCTTAACGAATGTCGTGATGCAGCTCACGACTCAGGTTGCTCGGGCGCCCTCTAATGAAGTGCAAGTCTCTACTCATGAGCCGTGTGACAACAACCCGAAGCAGCCAATGCCTGTCCCTTTATGTCTTAATATGGGCGAGCTACACAAAAGCCGACCACATTCCGCTTCTGTGGACGTCTTGACCCCTGATGGAAGTATTCCGCTAACACAAGATCGGATCATGGATTTGGTCACCAGTGAAGTTAAGATATTGGTGGCCGAAACCGAGGCTCAGAAAGATATTGGCAGTAGTGGAAGGCCGTATCCCGCACAGTATGATCTTATCGAGTTTCCCAACGGTTATGTCATTCCTAAATTCGAAAGATTCGACGGGACAGGAAATACGAATCAACACATTGCCCACTTTAAAGCATCATGCGGAAATACAGGGGTTTCATCTCCGTCGGTTTGTGAACAGTCTAACCGGTGTCGTTTTCGACTGGTATGCGAGCATAGCAGACGGTTCCGTCACTACTTCCGCCCAAATGAAGTCTCTGTTTCTGCAAAGATTCATGAGTATCAGCAATAAAATCTCCATTGCTGACCTTGTGAGGACCAAGCCGGAGAAAAACGAAAGCAACATAGACTTCATAGCCCGATAGCGCAACATCACCGTCAAATGTTAACCGCCGATAGAGCAGGACCAATCTTTTAGCCTCCTCGTCGGGAATCTCAACAATTAGATGGTTCCGTTTCTATGCACCTGTAACATTTTGAAGATTATAAATATTATTTTATAATTTAAATATAATATTACGAGTTTTATGGAAATAATACCGAGTATGGATTTGGGTTTTCATAAATTGGTATAATTATATATACCTTCAGTTTAGGGATTAATTGGAAATAAAGTGTATTATTAATTATGAGGACAATTATTTAAATTGGTTTTATTACATTTGTTTAAAGTATTGATATATACTAATTACTACATTAAACCAAGTTTTACCTTGTTTAACCATGTTTAAGATGTCATGGCATGTTAATGAAATGTTGACATTTTCTATTATGTTTTAGTTTTCTTTATTTGAATATTTTGTGAGTGAGAATGGACAAAGAGACATGGTGAGAGGTTGGGGGAATTTAATATTGAGGATGGGAGGAGAGTGAGCGAGATGGTCGAGTCCAACCATGCACTCATCTTTATTTCTTCTTGTTCTCCTTTTCCTTCACCCTCTCCAAATCACCATCACCTACATAACCATGCACCAACATCACATTTTTCTTGGTGCGACCCTCTTCTTTTGTCAAGCTCTTCAAGCGTAATCCATTGGTAGCCTCTAAAGCTTGGAGCTCCTCCCCTTTTCAATTTCAAAGAGAGGTAAAATCTCATTTTTCTTTATGTCTTAAAGATATTTGCCATGCAAATTATATGTCTTTGCTAAAGTTCATGTTTTTATGGTCTTGAGATTTGAAAAGTGAAGTTTTTATATTAAAATTAGGATTTTTGTATAGGGTTATTTGTTGTGATGGATATAGTAGTGGGATACTTGGTGATTTCAACTTGTAGGGTATAATTAAGGGTATTTAGATGCAAATATTGTTGAGTCAATCTGGTTTTAGTTTTAAAAACAATGTTTTTATGGAGTTTTTGAAGTTCATATTAAATCTGATGCAACTTAGGACCTCTGTAAAATAAATAGTGTATCCTATTGACCTAGTTAGACAAGTAGAAGACCACCACACGAGCAGGAGCCACAGCACCCAGCCCAGGCCGAGCTTTGGCCGAAATTTGATACCTCCCTATAGAGTTAGGGGTTAGGGTCGGGTCAGTAGCTCACACACTTGATAATTAGGTCCTTTTCATACCCCTTTTTGCCTCAGATTCCTTGTATGAAAATCTGGAAGCACTTTGGTTAGTTTTGACAATATTTTACGTGTTTTATGTCTTGAATTGGTCGTTCGACGTTCGTACGTCGACGTCGAGGGTATTTGGTCACATTTAATATGCATTGACCATAGATTCTAACCTATGTACGCTTCGCTCGTTTCAATTTCGATATGGATTTTTTTATGCGATTTCGTTATTGTTTCAATTGTAGGTACGATCACGGGGACTTCCGAGACGGCGAGGTGGTCGTAGGTTTCGACTAGCTCGAGATGTCGGCGAGTAGATATACATCTACGGAGGAACTCAGGTGGATGGCGTATAGCACCCCCGCAACCGTAGGAATTAGAATACTATATATTAGAACCGTATTCCTAACCTATAGGGTCATGCTATAACACTCATAGGTGTATATTCATATACGTAGCAAATAGTTATATACTTGGTCTCCATTTCTTAGCCATTAGGCTACACACACATGACTATTGTTATGTGATGTACGCGACTAGATGTCCATACTTTATATGATATGATATGATATGAAATGGAGTACGTGACTATATATCCGTACTGTATTGATTGGATGACACTGTACGATGGAGGTTCTGTACATGATGTGATGAAGAAGATTGCCGAATACGGCCAATATTCTTTCGGCTCGGAGAGTCTTGCTAAATTCTGAATTGGGACTTTATGAGATGTTTAGAGCTATATTTATTTTAAAAACTAATGATTCGTTACGTACTTTTAAATGATAATGTCAAGGGTGCGCTACGAATTTTCAAATGATACCTATTTCAAAATATTATAGTCCCTTATTTTCAAAATAACGTTTCGTTCTATTTTAAACTATAACTGTATCGCTCATACGTAGTTAAATATTTTAACGCTTGTTCACGTTACGATTACATTGTTCTATATACGCTCGTGTTTTGATTACTTATGCTACGTTTATACCTTTACATCTACTTAGTTTTGTTTGTTAGGATACTCGCACCATTACTGATGATTTCATATTGCACTTGCACATACCCGCATGCTACATCTACACCCCATCGGTAATTGATATGCCGCGTACACATATAGAACTCGCCATGTCACTCGTATCACACTATACCCTGTTAGTATTATAGATTGCTGCTTATCACCCAGTATCGCGTGTTGTTCCGTATATTATACTTTCTTCCCATTGCTTATGTGAACACACTTGTAGAACACTGCACAATTACCAATGATTTACATGTTGCACGTATACAGACTTGTATGTTTCATGCATACATCATTGGTAATTGCCATGCTACATACACATAGAACTTGCCACACACACATATAGAACTTGCCATGTTATTTCGCATCATACTATATTCCTGACAGTACCTTAGATCACTGCTCATCACATATCTGCATGCGTTGTACCACTGTTCTGTACTTTTTAATTTGTTCTGATATTGCCATATTCTTATGCGATAGTGTTTTCATGGGATTCCTGTTTTTATGAAATTTGAGAAACCGCGAATATGATTTTATAAAACTTGAATTCGTTTTCAAAATTCCTGGTTTCTCTTAATATGATGATTTGACGTCCACCATGATTTTTCTGGTATTTATGCCGTGATTATCCGAATCGAGACAGGAAGAACCGATTACGGATACATGGTGGACCCGGTATGGGACCCAGGAGCAAGAAGCCTGTATAGATAGGCGGGTGAGCCTAGCGAGGACAAGACCGATCGGAGATAGATTATAGGACGGCAGATATCCGGAAGATACCGACCGGGGCCAGTGATATCAAGAGAGGATCGGTATAACGAGACGGTGCCTACGATATATGGATTTTACGTGTCGATGCTGGACACGAATTTATGATAATTTCGAGTATCGATGCTGGACACTCAGTTGATACGATGGTTTCGAGCGTTAATGATAGACACTCCCTTGACGATATATATGTTATGGATGGCATATTTCCATATATTGATTGATCATGGGGATCATGTTGTTATGCATGATCCGATATGACGCGCTTATAGATACTGATGTGATACTTATGCATATACATATTTATATTCGTTATCACATAGTATGATAGTATTATATTATATGACCTAAGTAGATCGCTATGCATTACGATTTCTACCCTGTGATATATTTTACTCACGAACTCACCCCATTATGGCTTAATTTCTTGCAGGACCGACCGCTCGGATCGGTAGCGGCTTGCCGGCACGATTCTTCTTTGGGTGATTGCCTTGTTAGGTGGGTTACATTTCGAATCGTAACCGCTTTGTATATGTATATTTCTTTATGATCTGGTTAAAAACTATATCGACCAAAACTTGTATATTTTTGTAAACTTAGAGACGGGACTTGTACGATATTCTTTTAGATGTCGATATTGGATATAGTCGAGTTGATGATACTTTTAGTATCTCTTCTTATTTTTTCTTGTGATGATCTTCGTCTTAGGCGTCGTATATTACTGCGTGATTGTGTTTCCGCCGTTTGGACGAAGAGATAGCTCCCGATTGGGGACACTGATATTATATTTATGTGTATGTGCTCGTTTTTATCAAAATTTACAATGGAGGTACTGCCAAAATTTTAAATAACGAAAATGTTTTCAAACTTTAATCTAAAACCCACTTGTGTTTTCAAACAAACTTTACTTATACTTTAAAAAGAACTTGATTTCATTTAATACCCCTTTTTCAAAACTTCAACTCCACAATTTCCTTAAAAAGATTTAGATTCCTGATTTTTGGCTTACTTGGGTTACGGTGAGATAACTATAGATTTCACGTGATTCAAATGTCGGTCACGCGCCTTTTCCGAGTCATGACAGCACCGCGGGTCTCAAAACGTTCTAAGAGCTAACCAAGGTCCAAATGTTGGAACGCTCAAAGCAAGAGTCCATCTCGAACCCCAAATTAACAATAGATCCTGGAGGAACCGAAAGGACGAAAATCGCAAAGGCGAAAATTCCGATGATACTGAATCTTATAATACTTCGGTTGACCGAAATAAGCAAGGGACAGGCGGGCCCAATGTCAACTGCTCGAAAGCCAGAGTTGGAGGGGGAGAAGAATCGCCCCTAAAAGAGAAGCTGGATAAGATTTATTCCTTCAGAAGGGACAAAATCTATAAAATATTCAAGAACACCCTAAAAACGGTTTACAATTGCCAGAATCGAAAAGACAGTAAGAAGAGAATATGATCGACGACCCCAAATATTACCCATATCACAGAGTAGTAAGTCATGTCATTGAAGACCGTTTTGTCTTTAAAGATTGGGTTAAAAAACAATACAATGCAGGGAGAGAAATAGAACTGTCCAAAGGCATGCTAGCGAACAATCAAACTGTGACCACCAATTTTATACAAACAGAGACCGAAACCCTTTAGGAACCCACTGCTCTCAATTGTCTGCCCTTCCCTGAAAGAAGCGGACCAAGCCAGTGAGCCAAAAGTCCAACGAGCGACATTACCAATGAAGAGGTAATGGAAGGATACACAATCCATACGGTCTATATGGCGAAGTCCAAAAGAACAAATCCTCCTATGCTTCATAGTCACGATAATGACGTGGTTGTAGCTGTTAGTGTATATGCCCTAGGGGCCATTATTGTATCATACTTGTATGTATATTACTTAATAGAAGCTTGGGATATTCACAGTTGTATATACAGTCTTGCTAAAAATGGTAATATGCTACTTGGTTTGTGTCTACTTTAATATGTGCATATGTTTCTTGTAACGTATCACTTATACATATTAGTATAGCCCATAGGATCTTTGCTTGATTACCAGCGTTGTGATGGCAGTCACACTAGTGGGGGCTGGGTAGTCTATAAGCAACATCTTATACTTGTCCCCAGTCGCAGGATTATCGAGACTGGGCATCAATACTCCAGAGTAGACTAGTGTGTACGCTTCTCATCCCAGTTGGGAAGATGGCATGTCCCACAGCCATCAGTACGTCGTACTGGAGATAGTATACAGGTGCTCGTTAGGTTACGGGTACACCGGACAGGACTCATAGGGGAACTGATTAGTTGGTATTATACCCATTGTCAGTTAACAGTTCCCAGGTGACATGAGTACAGCATAGTCCGCAGACTTGACACTGCTACTTCGCCTCGAGTGTGTCCCACTGTTCTTAGATTGCTACCCTACCACGGCTCAAAGGAGTCGTGCAAACAGGTAGCAGTTGGATGCAGTCCCGAGCACTTGGAGGCAGTGGCGGTTAGAAAGGATTCGTCTCTCCAGGTATTGGGAGTTGATATCACGCTGTGTCAGAGAGCCATTACGCAAAGTCCCTGGCCAAGGCAAGCGAGATTTACTGGTAGGTTCCAGTAGTTTCTCAGGGTGTAATGGACTACGCTCCGACACGACTTATACCGCTATTAGGGGACTGACGCTTGCCGCCCCCTAGGCTAGATATACGATAGTCTTAGACGAACAGACCGGACTGTACGGAGATTGTCACGTCAGGCTCAGTAGGAGTTCGGATGGGTTTTCTCATCGGCCTTCTTATCGACATCTACCTGAGGACCGTTACGTACAGCTAGTGCCGCTTGCGGTCTGTGGTTAAACCCACTGCCAGCGTAGTGTCGAGTCTTTAGAGTCCCACACAGAGAGTTTCCCTGCTCCAGGCGAAACGATATAGAGGTCGTATGGTTTTACGACAAGGGTTCGGATGCATACATGTTTAAACGCACGTGCGACGTTCGGACAGTTTTTACTAGCCGGCTTTGGTTTAAGCCAGATTCTAATATCGGGTTATTGGATTTATACAGTCTAAAGTTTTTCCATATTTTCACGGATTGGAGGGGCGTTCTCGTAATTTTCCGGGAAGCTTCTAGAAGCATGGTGAGTTGGAAGCTAAGGTGGCATTTGCATTAATTGGGTTAATGAGTCATGTAGTGATTCGTACATTGAGTTAATGATTCATTTAATGTTTTATATGACTCATGTGACGAATCACTTAATGTATTAATGAAACATGGTGATAATGCATTATTTGTTATTTACTTAATATTATCATATGTTTCATATATACACAAATGATTTCATTCATCCAAAGTGATTCATTTTTCTCACCTTCACTCTCCTCAAGCTCTCTCTCTCTTCAAATCCTAACCCTAACCTCTCATGTGTTGAGATCAAGGGTTAGCTAGACTAATACATCCATAACCTCACTCTATATCCCCTAGGTAGCTTAGATTAGCACTTTGAGCAACCTAGTTATCTCAAGTTAGAGATCAAGCTTGGCGTAGGAGCTCTCGGGTGGATCGTCTTTAACTCGAGGAGACCGTTGAGGTGCCGATGTTCTAAGGAACCTACGAGGAATGGAGGACAGCGATGAAGACCCGAAGGACAAGTAACGTGAGGTATAACTTCGAATCCGAGTAGTTAAACCTCTCGTAGTTTGCTAGTAACGGTTTAGACACGATTCACGCGCTCAAGTCCGTGTTACGAAGCTTTGATGATCGTTTTTCATATATTCCGCCTCCCCGCAAGTTCGTGGGGTGCGTGACATGGACTTACACTAGTATCAGAGCCAACTAAACCATTACTAGCTTGTTAGCAACTAATTAGAACTTGGATCGACGGATAAAACGCGAAAACAAAACCCTAACCCTAACAGTTTCTGTAAATTTTAAACGTGTCGAAAAAAAATTTTGATATGCCTTAAAATTCACAGCATGGAAATATAAGAATACTGGTAAAATACGAGCTCTTAACTCGGCAAAATGGCTGCGGATCCGCGGCAAGATGGTGCTTTTGGCCGCGGATCCGCGGCGGAGTCAACTTCGAGTTGACTCGGATTTTCACAGAAATTCATATTTTTTGGTTGTTTGTTTTCCTGTATATTCTGTTTCTGCCCAGGTTACTTAAGTGCTGGTTTGCTTTTGGGGTAGACACGGAAAATGGTGGTCGATCGATGTTCTAAGATATTTGCTAATTGGTTTTTATCTGTAATGTTTAATGTGTTCGTAAACCTCCCCTAACTGCTAGTATGACGGTTGGCAGGGGGTTGCACATTTCTGTAATGTTTACTGTTTGTGTATATGGACTTGATTGGAATGTTGTGATGATTAGCCGGGGTTTGAGATGGGTTTAATATTCATTCATTCGATGTAATTGTAATATGATGTAATATTCTTTTGCGGGGCACATCCAGGTTGCGGTTGTAGCCACCATTGTATTATTTCCTTTTTACTGTTTTTTGCTCCTAGGATAGACCCAAGGTGGGGTACACAAACTACCGGGTACGTTGAAGTGTTTAGTGGCCTACTCACGTTGTTGAGGGAGACCGTTTCACTTCGGGTACTTGGCGGGTAGTTTGCCGTACCCGTAGGGATCTAGGGTGGGATTATGGCTATTCATCACAACTGTGTAATCCGTCTTTTATTGCAGGCTCAAAACAAATGCGGATTGCTAGTATATCCAATAAAGTTCATCTGTGATCTGTAATGCTTATTATTGCGTCTGACGAATGTACAATATCTATATATGATAGCTATTAGACGTCACTTATGTTTTACACCCGTGCTAGCCCAGCCCCTGCTCTGTCGTTAGTTAAGTAACCTAACGGGTGATGACGGGACCCCGTGGCAAATGCGGATAGCATAAGAGGACGTGGTATTTTCGTTGTTTTCTGCAATGATAGGATAAATGATGGGACGCATTATTATAATGCAAAGAAAATAAACCAAAGTTTAATCGTTGGAACAAATTTAAAAGAAACCACTCGGTTATTTTAAAAGATCAGAATTTTTTAATTGCGGAGCTTTAACCACTCCTTTTAAAAAAGTATCAGGTTCCTTCGATTATATCAAGTTCACTACGTTCACGGTTTTGCCAAAACCATTCGTAGCTCTCCGTCATTTCATTTGGGTATTCAGTAGTATTCAAGCTATGTATATTCGGCCCTTAGTAAAAACATAGTGTTTGGTAGCTGCTGGGGTATTCATTTGTTGCATAGATAGATGCGTTGGTTTGGGACAGTCGTATTACTTTTCTTGGCCCTTAGTCATGAGAATATACGGGTGGGTTCAAATTAACCTGGATAATGACGGGTAGAACTTGACATGTGACTTATGACATATTTGGCCCTTAGTAAAAGTCATAAGAGCATGGGGCAAAAAAAATTTTATATCGGGAATTTCTAAAGAAACTGAAATTTGCAGAGAGAGCATACCATTTTGGAGTTTGATGAATGTTGATAGGATTCCTTCAACATTATCATACGATGATATTTTGGATCCCGATCCTACTGTGAGTATATACTACTTATCAGGAGATTCGTCACTTAACGATCAATGCTATAAACCAAGTAGGTGCCAAGAAAGGTGTCAGCGGGGTTACGCCCCAGAGAAAAGAGGTTATTTAATTAAGGAACTTCGCGAAAGCGTTGGAAAACCTCCCTCGAAGTATCGACACTAGCCTGGCTGAACGGTTAAGCAAGTATTGTACAGTGAGAATAGTCCTGGCTAGTTCTTCCTTTTTGGTTTGAGGAGGGATTCAAGAAACAGTGGGAGCCATCCTGTTTAGATAAACTTAAAACCAATCTAAACTTGCAACAGCATCATGCTAAAATGTTTTTCTTCTCACTCTCTTAATTGCAGCGACCTTGTGACCACGAGTAGGTTACATCTAGATAACAAATTGACTGAATCTGACTTATATAACTGGCAAAGGTCTGTCCAGATGTCCATTGCCTATGACAAGCTGGACCACCCTATTACTACTCCAGATCCCGCCGTCCCAGGTCCAGTTTCCACCGTCGCGGATATGGATATCCGTCAGACAAGGGAAAAGGATAAAGCAAAAGCCAAGTGCCTCGTGTTAGCTTCAGTTGATGGTGTATACCAGAAGCAGCATGAGAAGATGGACTCAGTTTCCATCTTTCTCCATAACAAAGATTTATATGGAGAGCAATCACATGTCGCAAGATATGAGGCCTCGACCAAATTAATTCAAGCGAGGTTGGCCATCGGGTCATCTGTAGGACACAACGTCCTTACAATGACTAGCTATATTGATGAGCTCCAGGACCTGGAAACCACGTTGGGAAACAGGTCAAATACTGACTTGATTCTACAGTCTCTACCTTCTACCCTGAAGGAAACCAGGGAAGTAGAAGGAAAGGGAAGGGCAAAAGTTTTGGGACAGGATATAGTAAAAGAGGGACGTTCCTATTGTTATGGGATTGGGCATAGGCAGAAAGATTGCAGGGCTTTGGAAGCCAGTAGTCAGGATACGAAGCATGTTGTGGCTTCGGCCTCAAGTGTGTTTGTAATTGAAAACTGTATGTCAATTAACTCTACTTCCTGGGTACTAGATACCGGAGCAGGATCTCATATCTGAAATTCATTACATGCTTTGAGAAACAGTAGAGTTATAAAGGTAGGTGATTGGTCTCTCAGAGTTGCAAACGGAATGACAGTGAACGCTGAATCCGTGGGAGAATATCGCCTAGGTTTGACAAGTGGGCATATATTGATTTTACGTAACTGTTTATATGTACCTAGTATGACTTGTAATATCATATCAGTGTCCTCACTTTCGAGAGAGAGATGATTTTACATTCGTAAGCGATGTAGTTAACATCCACCTAAATCAAGTTCTGATTGGGTCCGGTACATTAGATAACGGTATATACGTATTAAGTCAAGCTCAGGTTTTCAATGTCCAGAACACACTTAAAAGAAAGTCTCCAAAAATAAATCAGGCTTTCTTATGGCATTGTAGACTATGTCACATCAATGAGAGAAGGTTGACTAAGTTACATAGAGAAGGATATTTGAATCCGTTCGAATATCAATCCTATGGTACTTGTGAATCTTATCTCAAAGGAAAAATGATCGTTCACTGGACACGGAGTAAGAGCAAGCGAGCTCTTGGGACTCGTACACAGTGACGTGTGCGGTCCAATGTCTACACATGCGCGAGGTGGTTATTCCTACTTCATTACTTTTACGGATGATTTCTCTAGGTATGGATATGTCTTCTTAATGAAGCATAAATCCGAGGCCTTTGAGAAATTCCAAGAATACAAGAATGAAGTGGAAAAACAAACAGGCAAGAGTATAAGGACACTGAGATCTGATCGAGGTGGTGAATACTTAAGTGCCGAGTTCCTGGGTTACTTAAAAGAGAATGGAATTCTCTCTCAGCTTACTCCTCCATACACACCACAACATAACGGTGTATCGGAAAGGAGGAATCGAACCCTATTAGATATGGTTCGTTCCATGATGAGTAACGCTGAGTTACCGCGATCATTTTGGGGATATGCACTAGAATCAGCTGCATATCTTTTGAACCAGGTTCCCACCAAGACTGTGCCTACCATACCATATCAGATGTGGAGTGGGAAGAAACCCTATCTTCAGTATCTGAAGATTTGGGGATGTCCGGCTTTTGTTAAAAAGCAGCATGCGGACAAACTCGAGGCACGATCAGTACTATGTAAATTTGTGGGATATCCAAAGAACTCCAGGGGGTATCTATTCTATTACGCAGAGGAACAAAAGGTTTTTGTTTCTTGTAATACCCATTTTCTAGAATATCAGTTTTTAGAAAAAGAAACAAGTGGGAGCAAAATAGAACTGGAAGAAATTCCAGAACCACAAACTACTACTGAAAGTTTGGTAGAACCAGAAGTTCAAGAAGAACAGGACATTCCCGCATCCCTCCGCAGGAGTAGTAGGCCGTCTCATCCGCCTGAGAGATACTACGGTTTTCTCATAGATGGGGATAGAGAGGATTGCGTCATTAATGGTGATGACCCTACTAGCTTCCAGCAAGCCATTCAGAGGGCCGACTCGGTAAAATGGCTAGATGCAATGCGGACCGAAATGGAGTCCATGTACACTAACAAAGTATGGACTTTGGACATTGCTCCAGATGGGGTAAAACCCGTAGGATGCAAATGGATTTTCAAAAAGAAGATTGGTGTAGATAGACAGGTTGAAACCTATAAGGCTAGACTTGTTGCAAAGGGTTTCCGTCAAAGACCTGGTTTGGACATATGACGAAACCTTTTCTCCAGTAGCTATGCTCAAATCCATTCGGGTCCTTCTTGCTATTGCTGCCTTCCACGATTATGAAATCTGGCAGATGGACGTAAAAACGGCCTTTCTAAATGGTAATTTAGAAGAGTGCGTCTATATGGATCAGCCAGAGGGATTCATTCAGAGTAGGAGCAGCGGTAAAGTATGCAAGCTGCTTAAGTCCATTTATGGACTGAAGCAAGTATCGTGGAGTTGGAACATCTGTTTTGATGATGCTGTCAAAGAATTCGACTTTATCAAAAATCCAGATGAACCTTGCATATACAGTAAGATTGTAGGGAGAGCTATAGTATTCCTCGTCTTGTACGTGGATGACATTCTCCTAATAGGAAATGATATTCCTATGTTACAGTCAGTCAAAAGATTCTTATCACAGAAATTCTCCATGAAAGAACTGGGTGATGCCACCTACATTCTGGGAATCCGGATCTATCGTGATAGATCAAAAAGGATGTTGGGACTATCGCAGTCCAGGTACATAGACACCATAGTGAAAAGATTCAGTATGGATGATTCTAAGCGTGGTAACCTACCGGCTTGTCACGGAATCACCCTCTCCAAAGAGATGTCTCCCAAGACTGATTTGGAAAGGGATCGCATGTCGATTATACCCTACGCGGTAGGCTCTATAATGTATGCGATGTTATGTACCAGATCAGATGTAGCATACGCATTAAGTGTAGTAAGCCGGTATCAAACAAACCCAGGGGAGAAGCACTGGATAGCAGTAAAGAACATTCTAAAGTACCTGAGGACTAAGGAGATGTTCTTGGTGTATGACGGAAAAGCCTCCAGATGGAGGCCTTTGCCGACTCCGGCTTCCAGAGTGACAAGGATGACTCCAAATCCATGTCGGGTTATGTCTTTACCCTCAATAGAGGGGCGGTCTGTTGAAAGAGTTCCAAGCAGGAGACCGTTGCTGACTCAACAATGGAAGCGGAGTACATAGCTGCTTGCGATGCCGCAAAAGAAGCTGTCTGGATGAAAAAGTTCCTCACAGAACTTCAGGTGGTTCCTACCAGTGTTGGTCCAATACCTCTGTATTGTGACAACAACGGCGCTATAGCTTTAGCGAAGGAACCCAGGTCCCATCAGAAGTCCAAACACATCTTAAGACGGTACCACCTGATCAGGGAGATCGTAGATCGCCGGGAGATCGAGGTGAAAAGAGTAGAGACAGAGAATAACATTGTTGATCCATTCACAAAAGCCATTCCTCAGACGCAGTTCGAGAGGCTATTCGAGATGATAGGTCTACGATATGCTAGCTTATGGCCCTAGTGCAAGTGGGAGATTGTTAGTGTATATGCCCTAAGGGCCATTATTATATCATACTTGTATGTATATTACTTAATGAAAGTTTGGGATATTCACAGTTGTATATACAGTCTTGCTAAAAATGGTAGTATGCTACTTGGTTTGTGTCTACTTTAATATGTGCATATGTTTCTTGTAACGTATCACTTATACATATTAGTATAGCCCATAGGATCTTTGCTTGATTACCAGCGTTGTGATAGCAGTCACACTAGTGGGGGCTGGGTAGTCTATAAGCAACATCCTATACTTGTCCCTAGTCGCAGGATTATCGAGACTGGACATCAATACTCCAGAGTAGACTAGTGTGTACGCTTCTCATCCCAGTTGGGGAGATGGTCTGTCCCACAGCCATCAGTACGTCGTACTGGAGATAGTATACAGGTGCTCGTTAGGTTACGGGTACACCGGACAGAACTCGCAGAGGAACTGATTGGTTGGTATTATACCCATTATCAGTTAACGGTTCCCAGGTGACATGAGTACAGCATAGTCCGCAGACTTGACACTGCTACTTCGCCTCGAGTGTGTCCCACTGTTCTTAGATTGCTACCCTACCACGGCTCAAAGGAGTCGTGCAAACAGGTAGCAGTTGGATGCAGTCCCGAGCACTTGGAGGCAGTGGCGGTTAGAAAGGATTCGTCTCTCCCGGTATTGGGAGTTGATATCGCGCTGTGTCAGAGAGCCATTACACAAAGTCCCTGGCCAAGACAAACGAGATTTACTGGTAGGTTCTAGTTTCTCAGGGTGTAATGGGCTACGCTCCGACACGACTTATACCGCTATTAGGAGACTGACGCTTGCCGCCCCATAGGCTAGATATGCGATAGTTTTAGACGAACAGACCGGACTGTACGGAGATTGTCACGTCAGGCTCAGTAGGAGTTCGGATGGGTTTCCTCATCGGCCTTCTTATCGACATCTACCTGGGGACCGTTACGCACAGCTAGTGCCGCTTGCGGTCTGTGGTTAAACCCACTGCCAGCGTAGTGTCGAGTCTTTAGAGTCCCACACACAGAGTTTCTCTGCTCCAGGCGAAACGATATAGAGGTCGTATGGTTTTACGACAAGGGTTCGGACGCATACGTGTTTAAACGCGCGTGCGACGTTCGGACAGTTTTTACTAGCCGGCTTTGGTTTAAGCCAGATTCTAGTATCGGGTTATTGGATTTATACAGTCTAAAGTTTTTCCGTATTTTCACGGATTGGAGGGGCGTTCTCGTAATTTTCCGGGAAGCTTCTAGAAGCATGGTGAGTTGGAAGCTAAGGTGGCATTTGCATTAATTGGGTTAATGAGTCATGTAGTGATTCATACATTGAGTTAATGATTCATTTAATGTTTTATATGACTCATGTGATGAATCACTTAGTGTATTAATGAAACATGGTGATAATGCATTATTTGTTATTTACTTAATATTATCATATGTTTCATATATACACAAATGATTTCATTCATCCAAAGCGATTCATTTTTCTCACATTCACTCTCCTCAAGCTCTCTCTCTCTTCAAATCCTAACCCTAACCTCTCATGTGTTGAGATCAAGAGTTAGCTAGACTAATACATCCATAACCTCACTCTATATCCCCTAGGTAGCTTAGATTAGCACTTTGAGCAACCTAGTTATCTCAAGTTAGAGATCAAGCTTGGCGTAGGAGCTCTCGGGTGGATCGTCTTTGACTCGAGGAGGCCGTTGAGGTGCCGATGTTCCAAGGAGCCTACGAGGAGTGGAGGACAGCGATGAAGACCCGAAGGACAAGTAACGTGAGGTATAACTTCGAATCCGAGTAGTTAAACCTCTCGTAGTTTGCTAGTAACGGTTTAGACACGATTCATGCGCTCAAGTCCGTGTTACGAAGCTTTGATGATCGTTTTTCATATATTCCGCCTCCCCGCAAGTTCGTGGGGTGCGTGACATGGACTTACAGTAGCTATCCAATACTGGCTCAGTTCAGATGATGAAGAGCCTGCTCAGGCCATGAAGCAAAAGGAGCCCGTGGTTCCTGCAGAATCGAGCTCAAGCAGTGAGGATAACCCGGTTATCATACCTGAGACTATAGAACAAGCCTTATTCGAATGGCTTCAAGAGCAATTTCGGGGCCGTAATAGGAAGCTAGCCAAGATCCGTTCCCAAGTCGACAATCGGGCGAATGTTGTGAAAAATCTCACGATACAAGTCACGCGAGTGCAGTTGCAACAAAATCAAAGTTTGGTTCCCAGACCAGGAATTGATATCCTGAAACAGCCAACAGATATTCCCTCCAGCCCAAGAGCAGAGTACCTTTGCGAAAGTTAACTGCAATTAGCATCCAGCCACTTCGATGTGCATGCTGGCCGGGGTAAGCAATGACATGTGAACCAAAGACCAATCGGCCTCAAAGACCGGTACTGGGAAAATCGATGACTCTGATAGAGAGGGAAGAAAATCTACTCTTTCAGGAGGGACGAAGTCCCCAAAATATTCGAGGACGCTTTAAATCGCGGTCTGCAGCTGCCCATTCCAAAGAGACAACATGAAGCAAATATGACTGACAATCCCATGTACTGTCCATATCATAAGATGGTGAGTCATGCTATCAAGGACTGTTACGTGATTAAAGACTGGATGGAGAACCAATACAAGATTGAGAAAACCTCACCGTCCTCTGATGAGCCGGCAAACCACCAAGTTATGGTCATCGATTCAGCTTCACCAAAATCAAAGCGCAAGAAGCTTGAATAAGCGCACAACTTTGACCCCTAAGTCGTTAACTGGGAGAAAGAAAATGTGTATAAATAAATAAATAAAAAAGCCGAAATGATGGGGCAGCTCGCAATAAAAATCAGCGAGTACAAACAAAAATGAAAAGCCGAAATGATGGGGCAACCACGAAAGAATAGACGAAATGATGGGGCAATCGCGATCTTCGCGATAAGAAAAGCAGAAATGAAAGAACAATTGCGGTAAAAAAAACCTTTTAAATTCGTATCCAAATTCAAATCCTCTAATGACAAATGATGATTCGCTTCTGAAATCATGCTTTAGTGTTAGCAATGCTGATATCAACCAAAATTTTAACTTCCTAAATATCCCAACGACGAATGATGAGTCGCTCCTGGCACTATTCCAGTATAGCGATGCAGATGCCAACCCAAAACCAAAATCCAATTTCCCCAAATTCTCCTAGCCCTACGGGTCCGACGCTTTGCGCGGGTCGTATACAATCCACGGGCATAAACAAGCTAAATCATACCCAAGTCCCACCAGTGAGGCTACATCTGATATCCTGCCGGCGATGAAGCTCCACCAACGAGGCTATCGTAAAAAACGGTATGTCCACAAGCAAAACGGGCACAGATGAACACCCGAAGGAGCTCCGTAAGTAAAAACAGCAAGACTGTCGGTGAGTTTATGAAAACCCGAAAGGGTGCAAACTCATGAAAAGAAATACACTCGCAAAGTCCTATCGACCTTGTGAAGAACAACACACTTAAGAATCCCCACGATTCCTAAGGAAAATATGTACTTACAAGATCCTCTCGACTTGTAGGAAGAAAATACTTTTATAAAACTCTTACGGCTCATAAAATTGAAAAACCTTAGGTGACGGACGTAACCCTGCCTCCTAAGTCATCGCTCCCCAACGGGTAAAGGCAAATGATGATTCGCTCTTAGTACCATATTCCAGTGTAGCATGCCAAATCAAAACACAGATTCACATCCAATTACAATTCGAATTTCAACTCAAGTTCAAAAGTCCCGCCAAACTGGGCAAGAATCAAACAAATCAAATCAAAGTCCCACCTGACGGTGCTCCCGAGCTCAAAGGTCCCGCTGAATGGATAAGAAAATCCCAAATCAAACCAAATCAATCAGATCAACCAACTGTCTACCCTGCGTCGAAATCATGGTTCGCCCCGGAACCCTGCGTCAGAATTATGCTTCGCCTCAGGATATACCTGTCCGGTGTCGGAATTATGCTTCGCGCTGGAACTCTGCGTCGGAATCAAGTTTCGTCTCAGAACCAAACTCTGCGTCGGAATCAAGTTTCGTCTCAGAACCAATCTCTGCGTTGGAATCAAGTTTTGTCTCAGAACCAACCTCCACGTCGAAATCAAGCTTCGTCTCGGAAAATCAAATTCTACATCGGAATCAAGCTCCGTTTGAAAATCAAACTCTGCATCGGAATCAAGTTTCGTCTCAGAACCTCCGAGTCAGAATCAAGCTTCGTCTCAGAAAATCAAACTCTGTGTCGGAATCAAGCTTCGTCTCAGAACCAACCTCCGCATCGGAATCAAGTTTCGTCTCGGAAAATCAAATTCTACATCAAAATCAAGCTCCGTTTGGAAATCAAACTCTACGTCGGAATCAAGCTTCGTCTCATAACCAACCTCCGTGTCGGAATCAAGCTTCGTCTCGGAAAATCAAATTATGCATCGGAATCAAGCTCCGTTTGAAAATCAAACTCTGCATCGGAATCAAGTTTCTTCTCAGAACCTCTACGTCGGAATCAAGCTTCATCTCGGAAAATCAAACTCTGCGTCGGGATCAAGCTTCGTCTAATAACCAACATCCGCATTAGAATCAAGTTTCGTATCGGGATTTCAAATTCTGCATCGGAATCAAGCTCCGTTTGAAAATCAAACTCCATGTCGGAATAAAGTTTCGTCTCGGAAAATCAAATTTTGCATCGGAATCAAGCTCCGTTAAAAAATCAAACTCCGCGTCAGAATCAAGTTTCGTCTCGGAAAATAAAACTCTGCATCGGAATCAAGTTTCGTCTCAGAACCAACCTCCGCGTCGGAATCAAGTCAAGTTTCGTCTAAGAACCAACCTCTATGTCGGATTCAAGCTCCACATCGGAATCATGTTCCACCTTGGAATCAAGCTCTATTTCAGAATCATGTTCCACCTTGGAATTAAGCTCCGCCTCAAAAAGCCTCGACCGCCAGATCATTAAAAGGAAATTAAGTCGAGCATCCCAAAAATCAGATCCATGAAAGAAGATCCATCAATTTCATATACACGACCCATATACTCGATGTGCATTTATTGATGGAGGCACATTGTTATGGTCAAATTTTACACCCTTGCCCAAAAATCCAAAGTCAACAAGTCAAAAGGTTAGAGTCAGCATCCAAATGGACCCGAGCCAAGTTCGAGCCCAAGTGAAACCGGCTCCATGCCAAGAAGAAAAATTATGCGACAAATAAATTTAATGTGGTTTCTTTTTTATGCATAAATGTAATAGGCAAAAGGACAATTGATAAAAGCCCAAAGGCCCAAATGAAATGTAAAGACTATATAAAGTCAATCATATGATGAAATAAACAAGAAGATTCTCTCCCAAAAAATTCTAGGGTTTTGTGTCGCGCTCTCTCTCTCAAGGTCTTCTCTAGTTCTTCCTCTTTTTTTAATTAAATGCAAGGCGATCCCCTCTTTCTTTAAAAATAAAATCGATTTTGAACATTAACTGACTGAAAGGAATACAAATCTCCCATTAAAATCGCCAAAGGAGCAACATTTTTTATCTCTCCTCAAGATCCAACAGAGGAGAGAAGAAAGAGGAGAAAACACATCTGCGCACATCCTGAAGTCTCGTGGAATCTCGTAGAAGGGGGAAAAAACCTTTCATTTTCTGAAAAAACAAAAAATTTGTATTTGGGGCTGTAGCTCCATTGGGTTTCGACCCTTACTTGTACCGCACTAGGTGCGCACCTCACTAGGTGCCAATTTGGCTAGATGCGCATCCTATTGGGTGCACATCATGTCAGGTGCACACCTCCTAAGTGCGTACCTTGCTGGACCTTTTGGCCCATTCAGAACCTTTTGGCCCCACTCTCGCACCCTACTAGGTGCGCACCTCCTTAAGTGCGCACCTTCGTGGATCTTTTGGCCATTCAGGATCCTTTGCCTCCCCTCACTCTCTCGTACCTCGTCAAGTCCTCACTGGACAAGGTGCACATCTTGCAGTGTCGCACCTCGCCAGGTGCGCACCTCGTCAAATGCACACCTTACTAAGTGCGCACGTAGCACACACGCATTCCTCACTTCTATCCTTATAAATATTTTACAAAATAAAAAATGAATAAAATAGACACATCCCACACACAAAAGCCTTCTCTTACAAAAATTTCTAACGGGACGATGTCCCGCACTCCGCAAGGGGGCGCTAGCCCCCTTGATCCCCAGCCCTCTATCTGGGTAGCGAGGCCCCGTAAACTCTGCAAGGCCCCCGATATGTCCAAAACACCCTCAAGACACACATGCATACTGCACATTGAGTTCGCATGATCTGTTTGACCTGTTAGTCGGAGATTCTCTCACTCCAAAAACGGAGGATAATTAACGGCAGTTTAGTCCGCGGCTGCCAGAGATTTAAATCCACACGGTCAATAAAACCATGCCTATTTCAAACCGGGGGAATTTGTAATACGTCTGACAAGCGACATGTATTCCTATCTCAATAAGGTGACGAAAAACACTCGACAACACTTTCATACCAAAGAACTTGGACCACTTAGATTTTTCCTTGGAATTTAAGTATCACGGAATTCTAGTAAATTGCAGCTCTCTCAGCGCAAATATGCATTTGATCTTCTATCTGAGACAGGATTTCTGGGATGTAAACTAGCAAACATCTCTATGGATTCCTCAGTCAAGCTATCTCGATTAAGCCCTCTTTCGGATTCTCCACTACCTGACCCAGGACGATATCGACGTCTAGTTGGGAAGCTTATTTACCTCGCTGGACTCGACCAGACATTGTTTTTGTCGTTAGCACGGTGAGTTAATATATATCTATAATCCTTTGGCCTCTCACCTTAAGACAGTTGAGTATATTCTCAGATATATCAAAGGTTCTCCAGGACATGGTCTTCTTTACAAACCATCATCTATATTGTCGCTAACAGCCTTTGCGGATGCTGACTTTGCTGGATCCGTTGATGATTAGCGTTCCACGAGTGGCTATTGTGTCTTCTTGGAAGGAAACTTGATTACATGGAAAAGTAAGAAGCAAAATATAGTTGCTCGTCTTCTGCAAAAACTGAGTACAGATCTATGCCACATACAGCTGCTGAGTTGGTATGACTTACCTCCGTTTTGACAAATCTTGGAGTTCTTTCTTCTCTTTCGACTACACACTTCTGTGATAACAAAGCCGCAATTCACATTGCTGAAAATCCAGTTTTTCATGAGCGGACCAAACATATCGAGATAGATTGTCACTTCATTCGTGACAAAGTGACAGATAAGGTAGTTGCAACATGTTTCCTCCGCAACTCAACTAGCAGATATTTTTACCAAAGCTCTTCCTCGACCGGTTTTCGCTCGTCTTATGTCCAAACTTGGCATGATTGATATCTATGCTCTAGCTTGTGGGGAATATTATGAATATATAATTAGTTATTATATATTAGTTATGAGCATAATTGGTTATTGTGTGTTGTTGAGATAGGAAAGATGATCTACAACTCTCTCTATATAGATTGTATGAACTCTTATGTTAATTGAGACAATAAGATTTTCTCTTGATTATTTTCATGGTATCAACGCTCGGGTGTTTGTTTATCTACGTTGCACAAGGGGTTTGAGTCCCCGTTTGCATGTGAGAGTACATCCACGTTGCACGTAAGGAGAAGTTTTGAAAATGTGGTTAACATGGTCCCACATTGGAAAAACCATCGGATGCATATGGGTATAAAATATAAGATGTAATAAATCTCCATAAAGCTTGAGTCTTTTGGATGGAGTCCCACAGTGTCAAAATCCGTGTGCATCCATATGTGGGCCCATGAGTTGTGGGCCCAAAACCCAAAGGAATAGACTAGGCACAATTTAGGTCACTACTTACTCATTACCAAGTTCTCGACAGTTCTTTGATTGCATGACTTAAACTAAGCAACAAATTATTAATCTTCGATGCCAACGAGTCTCCTATTATTACAGTTAATCCATCTATAGCGAACAACACTGAATCAACAAGTTGCTTCCTTTATAGTATCCAGCAACGACCCATCAATTTTCAACGCGGAAAAAAATACAAATTGAAATAGTAAAGAGCAAGTAATTTAATTTATAAAAAAAAGATGAGTTTTAGGGTTTACTGCATCTTGTTCAGCTTATCAGCGTCGGCGGCAGAGGGGGCCTTGGCATCAACTCTCACATTCTCCTCTTCTTCTTCGCCATCAGCATCATCCTCTTTCCCCTTCGCTTCTGCTGCTGCTGATGCTTCGGCCGCCGCCTCCTGCTGCGGCGCCGGCGGCATGGGGATGGCGTCGGCGTCGTCGATTGCGTCGGCGGCTGATGGCGGGGCATCGTCGTCAGCAGCGATCGGAGATTCAGGAGGAGATTCTTGCTCCTCGCAAGCCGCTTCAAATGGATCTTTCATCGCAATTTGATCGATCTTTTAGCTTCTCCCTTCTCTCTCCCCTTTTCTAAAAATTTTTTGCCTTTTTCCTCTTTGTTGGTTTTGCCCCAAGTTTCTGGTCATAATGGTCTTTTGTCTCATTGACCCTCGAGAGTCTTTGTTTGTCTTTGTTTGTCTTGGGTTTCTGGTCTTGGTGTGCGACTGATTTTTTAATTATGGAGATCAAAATGGTGATTGGTTAAATTAGCTTGTACTTATATAATAAAATAAAATTTGGCTCAGCAGCTGTAAAATTGAAGAGAAGAGATAAAAAAATTAAAAGGAAAAACTAGCAACATGATTGTCATTAAACTACCTTAGTTTATATATGCTATATGAACAATAGATCTAAAACCTAATACGTATATGCAATCTATTCTAATGCGGATGCGGAAGCGGAAGAACTATTACCTCAAGCCTTGTAGAGGAAATTTGATTAACCCACGTCATGTTTTTCTTGTTGATCTATTTCTTCAAGCAACGATCGGGGAGCGACCACACCAACAATGGCGAGAAGCATCCTCGTTTTGATCCTGCGACTAACTTAAGAGGATGAACTTTTATGATGGAGAACTGAGAATATGGTGTCTAAGAAACCCTATGTTTTCTTTTGTTTCTCTCTCTACATTAATTAGCAAACCTTCAAGACATCTCATGTATATATGGGGAAAGACCCAAAGCCCTAATCCAAATAGGGTTTGGTCTAATTGATGAATGAACCGAACCCGACCCATCCGTCCACTCATTTGGATGGGCATGGGCCGGTTGGCCCATTTGCTAACATACTCCCACTCATACAAATGAGTGGGTGCTACCAATAGCTCCTTCAGCCATTGACTCGTCGAGTCAATTCCTTTCCTTTAATCTTACATGGTTTCCATCTCCTCCCATACGTGTTAGTGCGGCGTGGACTGTTGAGTACCTGCAGGTGGATGGCCTTACAGTCAGATCCGTTAAGATCGACACAAGGATTTCCCTAAAGAAACACACCAATAGTGTTGGCATAGTGGTATTTCGTACACTAGATCCGATTTGGACATGCCTACTCAAATATCTTCGATCCCATTCGGAAGCGTATGTGAGCACCATGGTAGCCCTCGATTCATCACACTCTTAATCATTGCCCCTTTGCATGAATAAGAGTTGGTCATGCGACACAATCAGGAGATATGCCAATCAATCTTTCTTCGACTCTGAATGGTTAGGTCTGCTATTCACCCGCTTTCCTTACACTACCCCATATGTGCGGCATAATCGCATCGCAGCAGGAAATATCAGCTAAATTAGCAGACGCTCATAACATGCCTTCTTAGACAGCCCAGTATCCCTAAGGGTACTGTTGAATGTCCACCATTCCGGTGGTCGTCTATAAGGACTCACACGTCGAAGGAGATGGGATCCATCCCTCAACCTTCTTCTTTTAGGCCTCTAACGCACGCTGTATGGTTACGTGCTACGATATAATTTTCTCTCCTTGAGAGCATATATCATTTTGTATACCGTACAAGCCTAAGTTCCATCCCCTCGTGATGAACTTGTTCGGCCATATCGTCTCGCGATTTGCCTGGAATTTCCTGAAAAGCTCCCACTCTGTACGACGAATCAAATCCCTGGCCAGGCTCTTTTTAAAACAAGCAAAGTGTACTTGTAGGAATTTCCACTTTGGTCTGTCAGCATATAAATGCGCAACAACCTCATCTTGACCCAGTGAAGACGACTTTATTGAGTGCTCCCACTGTCCTTGCACCCAGTGGCATGGCAATGTGCACATTGCCATGCCACTGGGTGCAAGGACTGCTCCTAGCAAACATAAAGCACTTAGTCTCACCTTCTCCTGCTGCCACAGTTTCGAAGGGGATCTCTCGTGTGAGGAAGAGCTCCTACTTGCTCACATATCTTTAAGAAGCTGTACACCCTGTGTACATCATGTACCATGTACACTTATATATATATATATATATATATAACCTTCCATGTGAACAAATATGAATGAATGCCAATATCATAAAAATTATTCACTAAGGAAAAAACTCGGCGTATAATAATAATGTCATAATACAAGAAATAAAATATAGTCCTAATGCATGGGACGTCACTAAGGATGAAACCTAAAAGCTCTGGTGTGCAGTGCAAATGCTGCCTCAACTATCACGACCCGAAAGTACGGAACGTGACTGACACTTAAATTACGAAACATCTCAAGGCGTACGTAATCTAAGTAAGCCAAAGCCCAAAAAATCTAAACCATTTAAAGAAATAAAGTGAAGGAAAACTTATTTAAAGAAATCGATTTTAACCAAATAAGTCGCATTGAACATTTTAAAAATATCAAAATTTCCCAAAAATTTCGGCAGAGTCTCCTTTATAAATGCTGGCCTCCAAACGGGTACAACACATGAAAATACATATAAATAATGAATAAGGCATCCCCAAGCGGGAGCTAGCTCTTCGCCAAAGGCGGAATCACAACCACATGCAATATGTATATCAACAGTGCACAATAAGTATCTGAAAGCAAGAAATAAGCAAATACCATGTCGGCTCAAGTGAGCATCGACACCAAACACCACAAATACAAGTCTCACGAGTCTCACCGTCTAGTCCAATATACAAGGGTAGATGGAGTATACTAGATACAAATAATATACACGATGGGATAAAATATCCTCGCAACCCACCTATGAGCAATGCCGCAAGTCCAAGCAAAAGGAACAGAATGAGGAAGTGCGCCCGCCACTACTGTGCTGACGGGTCAGACCTGCAAGATACTGTGGCACAACGGGGGTGAGTTGCCAACTCGTGAGTAGTAAGTAACATCTCATAAGGCTATCGTAAGCATGCACGCAAATGCGTCTCAACCTACGCATATCGATATGATATGAAGTACTAACATGAATGCAACATGAATGCATAATCAAAACGAAACCTGAACAAGTCTGGTATGAGAAAATCTTTGTTCTTAACTTAGAAAACCTCTGTGCAATAAACTGAAGTATCATCAATGAAATCAACAGAAAATCCGTGTCAAGCACCGACACAAAATATATATCCCAATATCTCAATGTCTCAATATCTCAATATCTCGGACTCCGTCAGTTCGGATCGACCTATATCATCAAATCTCACGAGTACGTCGGTATCCTCCGGATATCCGCCGTGTCAAAAATAACCGGTCGGTAGTGCTCCCCTGCCGGGCTTAATACCATCATCTGCGACCCTCTTGTCCCGGGATACCGTACCGGGTCCACCATGCACCCGCAGAGGGTCCTTCCCCCTACCTCGAATCGGGTGTATGATACTGCTCAGGAATCGAGAAAACCCATGGTGGACACCACACACATCATATCATGTGAAAACCGCAATTTGCATTTTTAAAATGGTAATACGTTCTTAAAATCCTTGCGGTTTCTCCAAAATCCATAAATCTCATAAAATACTGAAATTCTCGAGAAGAATCTCAATATGTAAACATGTCGGTGATGATGGATGTCTATGATACGATAGTATATACCCTGCGAAGTACGTCCAGAAGCTATACATGAATCATGATGCAATGAGGTATGTATATATGACTAAAAATCCTACGTATCCATCCTGATGAAATGACTATACAGGTACAGGTTTACAGATCATATATGATGCAATGCACAGATACCGATTTAAGCAAGATCTATAGTGTTTGTGACATAGCAATTACCAAAGCGTGTGTGTTCGCATGAACAGTACACGTGGCATGAACCAATGGTAATGGTGCAAGTATCATATGAGATAATATCATATATATTTATGATGATGCAATGCAATGAGATGAATGACTAGGAGACTACGCATATAATTACAAGCACTACTAGTAATCCTGACTATCGGACGCCTTGCGCCATCCAGACGATTCCCCCGTAGATGTGTACATCTACTCACTGGGACGTATCGGCTAATCTGATCTGATTTCAGCTCTGCCATTTACGCGCCACATCCGACGCCTCTGCACTCGATCCTAGAAACATACACAAGTAAATAAGAGAATATATATATAAATAGTCGCGGACACAAACGATACGAATCAACCACGCGCACTAACTGAACGCGCACGCACTTGGTGCATAAAACGCGCTCGCGACAACGCCACAACCCACAACTAGGGTCGCAAAATGTGGAAACTACCTGTTCATATCATAATATTGCATTTTATATTCCCCGTTCTTATGTATTTTACAATAAAAACATGTGCTTTTGACCCATGTCTGCTACATAGTACAGGTTACAGATTCTTGGAGCAAAAACAGTGAAAAAGGCAAAAGATGATACAAAAGAGAGACTTTTGACCAACAAATAAAAGGATTTTAGTCAAGCCTAGACGAAGAACAGTTCACAATCAACAAGGCAAATGGTTAAAAGATCACTACAAATTGTTCACTGAAGATATGGAACCAATGTAGAAACCCAATTGATAAAAGAACCAAAGAATCAGAAGCCTACAAAGACCCAGAAGCAAACCCTAAATTTTCAGACAGTGATCTCATCAATGGGCCGCGGAACCGCGGCCCAAAGCCTACCCATGCCGTGGTTCCGCGGCCATATGGTGCCCGGGCTTCGCAAATTTTTTACCAAAATGTTGTGGCGGCGCAGGAAAGTTGACCTAAGGGCATATTTGTAATTTCAGACATACGAATCAATTGTAAACCTAGGATTTCTATGTCCTATAAATAGAACCCAAATCCTTGTATTTTCTCATGCCTCTATTCATCAATAAAATTCTAATTTCTTTGAAGATTGGAGTGCATCAATCGTAAGTAGATTATTTTCTGCCCTGGTTCTAATTTCAATTTCTGCCCTAGGTAAATTCTTTTTTTGCCCTAGTTTAACATAGTTTAGAATTTTTATTAACTTGCCGTAGATCTTTCATCTCTTTAATCAAACTTTAAATAAAAATCATGTCTTTCGTAAACCCCTCGATGAGCGAGTAGTTTCCTCGCTTATTAGGGTTAGGAATAGGGAAGGGTTTGAGAGATGAAGATCTCTCATATCTTTTCTTTGCCAATCTATTATGAACATTAGGACTCCATGCATACTCTCATCTTCTGCTCCCTACGGCACTCTACCTTCGAGGTAACGGTGATCCGTAGTATAAAAGACCGGAGTTGTAAGTTTTCCATGGAGATTAGGATAAATGTTAAGAAAGGAAGGACAAAGATCTAGAGGAAGAAATATCTTCCCAATCATCCTAATCCCCTTTATTAAAATTTACCATAACCCTTAATATGAAATCTAAATTAAGGCATTGAAAAGAGGTGTAGATCTTTGTTTACCAAACTTTACCTAAACCTAATCCTAGCAAGTTTCCTAATCCTAGTATAATACAACTTCGTTTTTAGATCTAATTAAAAGACCAAACACCATTTGGAATTAGCTCGTAAGAACTTTAAGGAGAATTACAACATCCCTGTGGACTGACCCGTATTCACCGGCTAGCTTCATGCGACGCCGTTCTTGATTGCGGTAAATATTTTTGATCGACAAAACCTCTCTAAATCAAATGGCGCCGTTGCCGGGGATGGCGTAAAATTTCCTTTTTGTAATTTCGGGTTAATATAAAATATAAAAAACTTATAAAAATTTGAAAAATCAAAAATAAAAAAATTCTATCCTCTTTTATTGTTTGAAGGGTTTTCTTTTGTGAATCTTCGTAGGATTGACGGATCTGAAACAACACAGAAGGCTAATCAGAAAAGGGTACATCATAACAGAAGAGGATTGGAGAATCGGAGCTACAGAAATTTTTACAGAAGCTGATCCCTCGATAAGACCGCGAAACCGCGGCCTAACTGCGCACTAAACCGCGGTTCCGCGGTTGATTATTGTCTTCAGCACAAAATCTTTGCACGGTTTGATTCCTCTTTCCTTCCTCTAAAAATCCCCATATATCTTTCTGTCCAATCTTCTGCAGGATTCTTTGCGCTAAAAATCTTCTTCCCCTTTCAAAAAATTGATTTTCTGCAGGATTCTTTGCGCCGCGCTAAATAGCAAATTGATTGCAAGTGATTTACT
Source organism: Agapanthus africanus (assembly GCA_030015575.1). Taxonomy (NCBI): domain Eukaryota; kingdom Viridiplantae; phylum Streptophyta; class Magnoliopsida; order Asparagales; family Amaryllidaceae; genus Agapanthus; species Agapanthus africanus. The sequence goes on from CM057344.1 coordinate 239,362,401, forward strand.
GCTTTGCATATTTTAATCTGACTTTAAGGGGCTTTTGACCAATTCAGATTGGGTGGGGATCTCATCACCCTTCACAGGATCTCAGAAATCACTTAAAGCATTTGCATTGACCACTCTTAATTAAAAAATACTAGACTCAGCCCTAAGGACGTCGCGCTCACTAGGACAGAGGGCTAGGATAGGCATCGGCCGTTTATCCTAACCTGACTTTGCGGTGCCTAGGCAAGTGTGTCAAGGCTAGTGGTTTTTAATTAGGCCCACAGTATGGTTCCTTCCCACTTACCTGGCACTTACCTGGCCGCAATTGGCGGTGAAGAGGCGGTTTGAGGCCCTATTTCTAGCCCTTTGGAACAGTTAGGAGCTGTCTAGCTGACCTAGGTGATCCTAGATCTAGGCCTGATTGTGCATTTGTGGATTGATCGCATTTGTGTCAAAAGTCTTTTCAAAAATCTTTTTGCTAAAGCTCACATAAAAAGAAAAAGGAAAAATCTTTTCAAAACATGCAACTTGTCGCTAAAGAAATCTTGCACCTCACTTACACCACTACTTCTCATTGACGTTTGTTGGATATAGTGCCCTCTAAGTCAATTATTGGATCGCAGGTACGTGATTGCAATGATTGAGGGAGGACCTATACCGATAAAACAGTCTTACTCGAGATGATAGTATGCTATCTGGTTTGTCTTTATCATCATGATAGAGCCCATAGGATTCTTGTTTGACTACCAGCAGTATGATGGCGATCATATATGTGGGAGCTGGGGTCTATAAGCACATCCTTAAAGTGTCCCTAGTCGTGGGAGTTTCGAGACAGGGCATCGATACTCCAGAGTAGACTAGTGTATACAGTCGAGACCCCGACGAGGGGCGGTGGCCGGTCTCACAAGCCACTGGTATCAGTTGGATCACCTAAGATGTATACAGGTGCTCATTAGGTTATGAGTACACCGGACAGGACTCGCCGGGAACATGCTAGTTGGTATTATACATATCGTCAGATAGCAGTTCCCTGGTGACATGTGTACAGGTTAGTTCATTGACTTGAGGTCGTCATTTGTCTCGTGTGAGTTCCCACTGTGCTTTGATTTATACCCTACCACGGGTCAAAGGAGTCGTGCAAACATGTATATTTTAGGTACAGTCCCGAGCCACATTGGAGGCAAGTGAGCGGATCTTCGGGGATTCGTCTCTCCCGGTATTGGGGGTGAGATCGCGCTGTGTTTAGGAGAGCCATTACACGAAATCCCTGGCCAGGGTAATCGAGATATACTGGTAGGTATACCGGCAGAATCTCAGGGTGTTCTGGGCTGCTCTCTGACACGACTTATATCGCTGTTGGGGGTCTGACGTTTACTGGCCCCCTAGGCCGTATATGCGATACTCATAGACGAATGTTCCGGACTGTACGGTTTTTGTCACTGTCAGGCTCAGTAGGGTTTATAGATGAGTTCGCTCGTCAGCTTCCCTTCCAATCAATACATAGGCAAAACGTTACGTACAGCTTATACCTCTGACGTGCTAGTGGTTATACCCAGTGCCAGTGTACTGATGAGTCATTAGAGTCCCCCACAGACACTTTCCCAAGTTCGGGCGAAACGTTGTAGATGTCGTATGGGTTTATGGCAAGGTTCGGAAAATGCACGTGCATTTTCGCACGTGTCAGTTTTCGGGCAGATAATACTGGTAGGCTTTGGTTTAAGCCGGAACCCAGTATTATACTGTGTAGATATAATATCTTTGTCTCAGTTGCATTTGTATTCGGTCGTAATACAAATGCGGGTATGTTTATACCGATACGGGGTTATCCTGAAATTCGTTTCGGGATGATTTTTGGAAGTTGCCAGTTTCTAGTTTTCTATCAGCCGTATTTTGACATTCGGTTAAATGCGGATTTATCTTTTCTTGGGATTTGTGTGGAAACTTCTAGAAGAGGTGACTAGGATGGTGACTTGGATAGTGAGGTGGCTTTGTCATTAATGGTTCATTAATGATAAAGCATGACTAGGTTAATTGTGATAGGTTAGCATTTAATGTCTTTTGATGATTCATTCTTTGTGATAAGCATGAAGGGATATGGTCACCCTCCTCCTTGCTCCTACACTCACCCTCCTCCCCTCTTCATATAATGGCCGGCCACTTCATTGTAGAGAGAGGATTTTTTTTGATTCATTTCATTTGAGTGAGAAAAGATTATGATAGTTTAGTATATGGAAATTTCATTTACCCGATTTCCATTTACCCGATTCCAAATGGCAACTTCTATAACCGTTCGTCCGTGACCTTGGACGTAACGAGACAAAGTATTCTACTCATTCTCTACTTCATCTTGGTCGTCTCTTTTGGCAAACTTGACGATCGAGTTGCCTCGGTTCAGAGGCGGGAGCCCGTTTAAAGATCCGTCGACGTGGTGCCACCTGGACGACGAGACCGGAGATCGAGCAAGTTCGGATCAGTTGCAACATAGCGTGGGATGATGGTTGAAGACCGAAGGACTCGGATCATTCGGTATAACAATTCTACCTTCTTTACAATTTGTTAGTTTAGCTTTAATGGACGATCCGGGATAAAGTACGTGATAGCGCCAGTCGTAAAAGTTTTGTTCCGCATATCGGCGTCTGTCAGACGGCCGGGGCACCGCCGCGTACTTACAGTGGTATCAGAGCCTCACCATTAAGCTATACTAATTTGTGCTAACATGTTTAAAAGATCGATCGAACGGATTTCACGAAATCACAATTTTCTATACATGATGTTTCTGTCGATTTTTAAAATGTTCTAAAATTCATTTTGAGCATTTGAGAAAATCATGCAGGGTTTTTGAAGAATACTGGTGAAATTTGGGCACGTGATCCCACAAAACGACCGCGGATCCGCGGCCCAAACCATGGTTTGGCCGCTGATCCGCCGCGCTTTTGTGGGAACAGGGCGCCAAATTTTTTCAGTGGGTTTCTCATGGGAAATTGTGGTTTTTGGTATATGTCTTTTGGGCCAAAATTTTGTTACTGTACACCAGATGTATGTGGGGCCCACTTCATGAAATTTAGTCGATCGAAATTTTAAACTTGTTAGTTTTTCAGTACTTTCATTATATCTCCGACCGGGAATGTCATTTGATCGGTAAACCGCGTCTGATTGCTATAGTTCTTTTAGACGGGTTTGCGAACGTGACATTCGTGTTGATGTTCTGTATTGTGCTGTAATGTTGCGGATTTGTCGTGGTGGATAGCAGGGTGCAATGATAGTGTTGTTTAAATTTATTTGTACATTTGATATTGCGGGGCGAGCGTCCGACTTGTGGACTGCCGTCACTGCCTGTTTATATAATATTCTTTTAGGGCACGACCAGGTTGCGGTCGATGTACCTATTGTACTTTTTTATTTTTGTACTAAGTTTACCCCGCGGTGGGGTGAACGAATAACCAGGTTCTGGAGGGCAACGGGTTCGTATCTCATGGCATTGAGAGGCAAAGGGACCTCACTCTAGAATTAGCAGACTATTCACCGCACTCGTAGAGGGTACAGGTTGACCCAAGGTGGGGTGCACAATTTACCGGATTCCGTGAAGTGCCGGGTATTCCATTCACTATGTTGTGGGGACTACCTCGCTTCAGGTTTTGGCGGGTAACTTGCCGCACCCGTAGGGGTCTAGGTTTCATTGCACAGGCTATCCACACGACCAGGGGAACGTCGAGTTTCAGCAGCGGCTCTATGAAACCCGGGGATCCCAGATTATCTGTATTGTTCTGTGATGCTTATTACTTTTCTGTAATGTTGCATTTATCATGCCTGGAGCGATTATTGTATATTAGTATATATACTATTAGATGTTGTATATGTTTTACACCCGCGCTAGTCCAGTCCCCGCTCTGTCGTTAGTTAAGTAACCTAACGGGTGATGACGGGACCCAGTGACGAATGCGGATGGCATATACGTACATTTTATTTTCGTTCTTTTCTGGTGTGATTGATTGATGGGACTGCATTGATTCTTATCAATGCGAGATAAAACAAACCTATATTTGATATTGTTGGAACAAATTTTAAAATTATTACAAAGACGTTTCCTTTTGTTATGCATAGCGGTATTCAATTAGAATATCCTGCACCTCATTCCACGAGGAAAGAGTCGAGATCCCTTCACCGGGAGTGACTTCTTTAGCAAAAGGTTTTCGCTACTATATATTTTTATAAAGCTATCAGGTTCCTTCAACAAGATCAAGTTCATTACGTTAAAAGTTTTTCGCCAAAAACCAGCCGTAATCCTCCGTCGTTTCTTATGGATGGTCAGTAGTATTCAAGCTATGTTTGTTGGCCTACGTCAAGACATAGTGTTTGGTAGCTGCTGGGTATTCATTTGTTGCATAGATAGATGCATTAGTTTAAGTCAGACATACACCTTGTTGGCCTACGTCAAGGGCTTGTACGATGACTTAAGTTGATCAGGACAACGATGGGTAGAACTTGACATGTTGCTTATGATTTGTTGGCTTACGTCAAGGTCATAAAAGCATGGGATAAAAAAAATTACATCGGGAGTTTCAAACATACAAGAAACTTGCCAGACTTGCGCATACCTTCTGGAGTGTGATGACTTGAGTGGCTTCCATCAAGTTATCATGCGATGATAGTTGGATCCTGATTCTCACTGATGAGTTGGTTTACTCTTCGGGTGACCCCGACTAATTCTTCTTTCAGGTTTGGAGGAGAATTTGAGAAAACAGTGGGAGGTTTCCTAATTAGATAAAATGATAACCATTCTGATTTAGGCTAGAGTGCACGCAGAGTGTTTCTTCTCTCTCTCTCTCTTTGGTAGCGACTTTTGACCGACCCCAGACTATAACTCAGTGACCAAAGTTGACCGAACCTTCTTAAACATACTGGCTTTTTGGATTGTCTATAGTTGCATAAGTCATTGCTGCTCTTTCTTTTACCCTTTGTATTTCTCAGAACACCCCGTATTACTACGGACATCCACTTCCATTGGATAGATCCATCGTATGGTTATATACGAACTCAAAGGGACATCTTTGAGGATGGATCCAGGTTCAGGAGAAATAGAACTGGTTTATTCAGTTGACTTTTATTATCACCTTCTCTCAGGTTGCGAGGGCTCCTTGGTTTAGGAGAGTACACCTATTACGCTTATTGGATAGTCTTATTCCAAACCATAGGCAGGTGCCGAAAGGTAGGGAATGAAGAAAATCAATTAGCCTAAGTAGGGTGTGCAGAAGGTAATATGTAAAGACAAGATAAAGGAATTAGAAAGAGGGCAAAGTAAATTGCGACTATTCATATTCACGACCAAACCACGTGTTTCATCGCCACTCCTACTTCACCTTTGATTTCTCCAGAACAACCCGTATCACTACGAACATCCAATTCCATTGGATAAATCCATCGTATGGTTATATACGAACTCGAAGGATATTTTTCGAGGATGGATTCCGGTTCAGGAGAAATAAGAATAAGGTTTATTCAGTTGTCTTTTATCATCACTTTCTCTCAAGTTACGAGTACTCCTAGGATTAGGAGGGCACACCTATTATGCTTACTGGATAGTCTTCTTCCAAACCATAGGCTGGTACCGAACGGTAGGGAAGGAAGAAAACCATTTAGCCTAATAATGGTGTACAGAAGGTAACGACTAAAGACAAATAAAGCGAATTGGAAAGATGGCAGGGAAATATACGGTTAAAGTCATGATTTGGATTATGGAAGAGGCATTACTAGGAATACCAGGAAACCCCTACAAAACATATTTATGTTTCATATTCACTGTGCATTGTTAATAGAAAACTGATTTCCCGATTGGATACTTACTCCAGGGTATGTATTTACCAGGAACGATTCTCACATCTGCATGGTTTTACAGATGTTGAGTGGGAGCGAGTTATTGGGAATCAGGTGATCATCCTCATTATATCGGAATTCGTTGTAATTGGTGATATTTGAGGAAATCGCCTGGGTACAGTTTTTCAACCTACGATGCATAGGTTTTGAGTTATTCAACTCAGAGGACTTATACAGAGTATTGTATGTTGTCCAGTGTCCATCAGGACAAAGCGGCTGGTCCTCGAACTATATTCTGTTTACTTGTAACTTCTCTAGTTTTTAGACAAGTGTTTCGTAGAAATACAATGTCTAAGTTTTGAGAAGTTGTGGGTATAGGAATAAAGTAGAGAACCAAGTGTCACAAGTATCGGGATTCTTCAAAGAAATCGAAGATGTAGATTCTTGTGATTGGTATTCAATTGATAGTAATGTTTTTTGAGAAACTTGTTTCTTTTTCAGGTTACTCATAATTGGATGGATTCCTAAGTTGAATAATACCGATCATCCTCTCTCTATTAAGTTGATATGCACTGGAGACAGCTGCATGATTAGAATTTAGTTCCAAATTAAAATAAGTGCCTATGTTTCTATATTGGATATAGATTGCTTCATATCTTAACGATGTTAAAGTAAAGGGGAGTTGTCCAGCTTATGCTTTAAAACAGACACTGGAAAACTCAAGGCACGTTTCTGTAATGGCAGTTTGCGGGTTGACCCTAGCTTCGACGAGGGTTGATTTTCTACCATCCGGAAGATAAATAGTGATATTGCTCTTGACTTGCCACAGTTTTATTAAAATGGATTTTTTCAGAAAACAGTAGTGGGAGCATGGTAGAACTGGAAGTGATTCCAGAACCGCAAACGATTACGGAAAGTTTAATAGGACCTATATATTCAATCAGGTTTGACATTCCAATAGCCACTCCGCAGATATGGTGGGCAACCTCAGACACCCGAGAGGTACTCCGGTAGCCTCAAGGACGGTGACAGGGAGGTTCTTGCTTGCCCAGACTTGCCACTACTGTTGTTCCAGACTATGAGACCGGGCAGGAGGAAATGTATAGCGTCGTTCTAAACTAGTTTTAGAAGTACACGTATATATTATTCTGCCAGAGGGTTGTTGTAGTCAGTGGGAGCAGCGGAAGTATAGTGGGCAAGTAGCTAGTGTCTATTTATAGACTTGAGCAGAAATAGCAGAGATAGATCATCTATTTTTGATGTGACAGTCATGGGTTTGACTTCATCAGAATAAGGGATGGATCTGTTAAGAAGGTAGTAGGATGTGATGTCCTGGTATTTGGATGACATACACAGAGTAGGAAGTAAAATTCCTATACTGAACGGTTGTACTGATGTCGTCACACAGTTGTTTCTCCACAAAGGACATGGATGTAATATCCGACATTCTGGATACAAGATCTATGGTTTTAGATCTAGATTTGGGTAGTTTCCTAATGTGGGTTCTTTGACAGTATTCTAATAGTATTTTAGAATAGATGACTCCTGGCATGGTGGTGTACCTGCAGATGATGGAGTCACCCTCTCTAAAGGTGTCTTACAGACTAAAGAGGTAGAGGGATGTGCATGATTGGCAGATCACTTGCTTAGGCAATTGAGTCAATCGTGAGATGTCAAGTACCACACCTGATGTTGTTATTGCACTAAATGCGATAAGTTTATATTAATCCAATCCTGGAGAAACATTAGGAAGCAGTTTTAGAACATAAGTGAATGTTCTACGGATTTGATGACGGCAGCCTCCTACGGGAGACGGTTATTATTCCAGGCTTCAAAGGTGACATAGATGACAGAATGATTGTCAAGGTTATATTTTTTCCTCAGACGAGGGACAGTATTATGGACAGGCGGTCTAAAAAGGATACTGTGGGAGGCATGGTGCGCAACACTGATTATTTTCAGTGATCGATACAGTCTGAGAAGTTTGGATTTGGAGTTCATTTATGAACTAGGTCCCATCAGATATCCAGACATATTATAAGACAGGTATTACTCAATTCGAGAGATGGTATTCTCCGCGAAGTTGAGATATAGAGAGATATAGAAAGAAACACCGAGGCGGATCCACTCACTTAGGCTATTTCTCGAACACATTAGTTTCGCAAACAGACATTGTGAAACTGATTAATAGAGGAGTTGGATGCTCGGTATCACACGAGCTGTGAGTACTCGACATCGCAATAACTAGCCTTAAGTGCAAGTGGGAGATTGTTGGATATAGTGCCCTCTAAGTCAATTATTGGATCGCAGGTACGTGATTGCAATGATTGAGGGAGGACCTATACCGATAAAACAGTCTTACTCGAGATGATAGTATGCTATCTGGTTTGTCTTTATCATCATGATAGAGCCCATATGATTCTTGTTTGACTACCAGCAGTATGATGGCGATCATATATGTAGGAGCTGGGGTCTATAAGCACATCCTTAAAGTGTCCCTAGTCGTGGGAATTTCGAGACAGGGCATCGATACTCCAGAGTAGACTAGTGTATACAGTCGAGACCCCGACGAGGGGTGGTGGCCGGTCTCACAAGCCACTGGTGTCAGTTGGATCACCTAAGATGTATACAGGTGCTCATTAGGTTATGAGTACACCGGACAGGACTCGCCGGGAACATGCTAGTTGGTATTATACATATCGTCAGATAGCAGTTCCCTGGTGACATGTGTACAGGTTAGTTCATTGACCTGAGGTCGTCAATTGTCTCGTGTGAGTTCCCACTGTGCTTTGATTTATACCCTACCACGGGTCAAAGGAGTCGTGCAAACATGTATATTTTGGGTACAGTCCCGAGCCACATTGGAGGCAAGTGAGCGGATCTTCGGGGATTCGTCTCTCCCGGTATTGGGGGTGAGATCGCGCTGTGTTTAGGAGAGCCATTACACGAAATCCCTGGCCAGGGTAATCGAGATATACTGGTAGGTATACCGGCAGAATCTCAGGGTGTTCTGGGCTGCTCTCTGACACGACTTATATCGCTGTTGGGGGTCTGACGTTTACTGGCCCCCTAGGCCGTATATGCGATACTCATAGACGAATGTTCCGGACTGTACGGTTTTTGTCACTGTCAGGCTCAGTAGGGTTTATAGATGAGTTCGCTCGTCAGCTTCCCTTCCAATCAATACATAGGCAAAACGTTACGTACAGCTTGTACCTCTGACGTGCTAGTGGTTATACCCAGTGCCAGTGTACTGATGAGTCATTAGAGTCCCCCACAGACACTTTCCCAAGTTCGGGCGAAACGTTGTAGATGTCGTATGGGTTTATGGCAAGGTTCGGAAAATGCACGTGCATTTTCGCACGTGTCAGTTTTCGGGCAGATAATACTGGTAGGCTTTGGTTTAAGCCGGAACCCAGTATTATACTGTGTAGATATAATATCTTTGTCTCAGTTGCATTTGTATTCGGTCGTAATACAAATGCGGGTATGTTTATACCGATACGGGGTTATCCTGAAATTCGTTTCGGGATGATTTTTGGAAGTTGCCAGTTTCTAGTTTTCTATCAGCCGTATTTTGACATTCGGTTAAATGTGGATTTATCTTTTCTTGGGATTTGTGTGGAAACTTCTAGAAGAGGTGACTAGGATGGTGACTTAGATAGTGAGGTGGCTTTGTCATTAATGGTTCATTAATGATAAAGCATGACTAGGTTAATTGTGATAGGTTAGCATTTAATGTCTTTTGATGATTCATTCTTTGTGATAAGCATGAAGGGATATGGTCACCCTCCTCCTTGCTCCTACACTCACCCTCCTCCCCTCTTCATATAATGGCCGGCCACTTCATTGTAGAGAGAGGATTTTTTTTGATTCATTTCATTTGAGTGAGAAAAGATTATGATAGTTTAGTATATGGAAATTTCATTTACCCGATTTCCATTTACCCGATTCCAAATGGCAACTTCTATAACCGTTCGTCCGTGACCTTGGACGTAACGAGACAAAGTATTCTACTCATTCTCTACTTCATCTTGGTCGTCTCTTTTGGCAAACTTGACGATCGAGTTGCCTCGGTTCAGAGGCGGGAGCCCGTTTAAAGATCCGTCGACGTGGTGCCACCTGGACGACGAGACCGGAGATCGAGCAAGTTCGGATCAGTTGCAACATAGCGTGGGATGATGGTTGAAGACCGAAGGACTCGGATCATTCGGTATAACAATTCTACCCTCTTTACAATTTGTTAGTTTAGCTTTAATGGACGATCCGGGATAAAGTACGCGATAGCGCCAGTCGTAAAAGTTTTGTTCCGCATATCGGCGTCTGTCAGACGGCCGGGGCGCCGCCGCGTACTTACAACGTTTTCTTACCTCCACATTCTGTCTTTCATCTTTTGACTACACTAACCCTTTTAGTGTATGTCCGGTTGGACTAGAGACCCTAGCGCCCGATTAGTCCGTGTTTCGTTGGTACCGACCGACGAACCCTTCAACTCCGAAGTCGAAATCCTTTCCACTTCTTCACTTTCACCTGCAAATTCTTCTTCCGAAGGTATGTCGGGATACAATCCTAACAACACCTTACCGACGGGAATGATTCCACCTCCGTTAGGTGCGAATAACCCGAATCACCCGCCTGTTGAAGCGCCCGCACGAGTCGCGCTCCAGGATCTTTTCTACCCTGTCCGCACTTCTTTACCTACCTGTCTTTCACCCCCACCGGCAAATGGGGACAATTTTGAGATCAAACTCCACTTCATCAATATGCTGCCTAAGTTTCATGGTTTGGAATCCGAAGATGCATATATCTTTATCAATAAATTCTAAAACGTTTGCGCTATGATGAAAACGACCCAATTAAGTGATGACGCTATAAGGCTAAAGGTCATTCTTTTCACCTTATGTGACCTAGCCGAGAAGTGGCTATACAGCACATCATCACATTCAATTAGAAATTGGGACGAGTTTGTGAAAGCTTTTCTTAAAAAGTTCTATCCTCATTACAAAACTGCTAGAATCCGTAATGAGATTATACAATTTTCACAGCTTCCTTCCGAACCATTTTGGAAGTGTTTTGAAAGATTCAAAGACCTACTTGTTCAATGCCCTCACCATGGGATCGAAAGTTGGCAACTTTGCCAAACATTATACGAGGGATTGAACCCGGCAACGAAGTAGTTGCTAGAAACCATTTGTCAAGGTCACTTTCTATCCAAGTCTAGTGAGGAAGCGTGGCAGTTTCTTGAGGATCTTAGTGAACAAATAATTCAGTGGGAGAGCATCAAGACCACATCATCATCTTCTTCTATTGGTCAACCTAAGGCAGGTATACATCAAGTAGAGATGTCGATTGCTATGAAGGCCGAGATGGCTGCTCTTACGAAAAAGCTAGAAGCGCTTGAGACCAAAATCTCATCGCCTTCTCCTGCCCCCGTTATGCCTCCACGAACTGTTTGTGCTTGTTGTTCGGATCCATCACATCTCACTGAAGAGTGTCCCTACACCGCATCTACTCAAGGACAGGATCAAGTCAATGCTGCCTTTCAGCAATGACAAAAAAACGATCCATACTCTTCGACATACAATCCGGGTTGGAAGAGTCACCCAAATTTCGCTTGGAACCAAAATCAACAATTCCAAGGAAATAACAATTTTCAAAGGCCTCCTCCTCCACAACAATAAGCACCTCCACAAACTCAATTTCAACAACATTTCCAACAGCAACCTTACTCTAATCAAGTGAACAATTTTGTGCCTAACACTTCTTACCCGCCAAACAATTTTGTTCAACCTAATAATGACAAGGTTAGCTCGCTCGAAAGAAGTCTAGAGGCGTTCCTAAAGCAATCTACACAATCTACAGCAAGATTAGAGACTTCTATTCAATCTTTGGTGCAAAACAGTGCCTCACACGATCAAAGCATCAAATCTATTGATGCACAAATTGCATAACTCAATATTGCGTTGAAAGAGCGAGAAAAAGGAAAGCTTCCGTCTCAACCACTGCCAAATCCCGGTCACGCACATGTTGCATATGAATAGCAGAATCATAACGTAAATGCTGTGACCACGTTGAGATCCGGAAAAGTGTTGCAAAATAATGTGGGTATTAACCATGACACCCCTGCCGGTGGTCCTTCTTCATCTTCTTCACCTTCTTCTTCTTCTTCTTCTTCATTAGAGCCTATTCTCCATCCTTCACACGGCTCTACTTCTTCTAGCTCGAACGGACCCACTTCTCACAACACAAACACATCTACACGGGGTTCCGTTCCAACTCAACAATCTGATCCGCAAAAATTGGACTCAACAACCTTTCAAAATGTTCCTTTTCCAAATCGGTTGAGATCCAATAAACCAACTCCACAGATGGAAAAGTTTGTAGAGTTGTTCAAACAGGTTAGCATAAATATCCCTCTTTTGGATGCAATCCAACAAATTCCTTCATATACAAAAATCTTAAAGGACTTATGCACCAAAAAGAGGAAGTCACAAGTACCAAAGAAAGTTTTTGTGGCTAGTGCTGTTAGTGATGCTCTTGTCAATTCTTTACCCCCAAAGCACAAGGATCCCGGTTGTCCTACTATTTCGATCACAATTGGGGACAAGAACATCAATAGAGCACTATTAGATCTTGGTGCTAGTGTCAATTTGCTACCTTATTCGGTGTACGAGCAATTAGGCGTTGGAGAGCTCAAGCCCACTCACTGTACTCTCCAAATGGCTGACCGATCAATCACCCACCCTAGGGGAGAGTTGGAGGATGTGTTAATTAGAGTAGGAGATTTCATTTTCCCCGCTGACTTTATTGTTATGGATACACAACCTGTCGCTAACCCCCGAAATCAAATTCCGGTGATACTTGGTCGACCATTCCTCACGACTTCGAACGCAGTGATCAATTGTCGTAATGGTTCAATGAATCTATCCTTTGGCAATATGACAATTGAACTCAATATTTTCAAGTTAGGAAGTCAGCCTTGCGAGCCTAATGCTAGCGTACTTGATGTTTGCTCGATCAATGAGATCGCGGAGGAGGACTGTGAGTTCGAAAATTTTATGTTTGATCACAGCAATGATGACGCCACTAGTGCGTTCCTCCTAGAATCCGACACAGCTTTCACGACGGACAAAGATTATGAGTGTTTCACCTTTGTAGACGATTTTGAAGACTCTCCACCCGAATTTGAGTCTTTTGCTTTTTCGGATGAGTTAGTTGAACCATCCGACTCGGTTGCGTATACTCGATTTGAACCTTTGATGGAATCCTTCGAGTTTGAAACAGTTACTCCATTGTTACCGTCTATTGTTTCACCTCCTAAACTCGAACTGAAGCTTTTACCGTCGCACCTAAAATATGCTTATCTAGATGAGAATGAGACCTTACCCGTTATCATATCGGCCTCTCTAGCTCTTGAGCAAGAGAAGGCCCTTTTAATGGTCTTACACAATAATCGGCAAGCTTTTGGCTGGTCTATGGCGGACATCAAGGGGATTAGTCCCCTCATAGTCGAACATCATATACACTTGATGGATGATGCCAAGCCGGTAAGGGATCCACAAAGACGCCTCAACCCCATTATGAAAGAGGCTGTCAAGAAGGAGATTGTTAAATGTCTTGATAGTGGTATCATTTACCCTATCTCGGATAGCCAATGGGTTAGCCCCATTCATGTTGTGCCAAAGAAATCGGGCATCACGGTCATTACCAATGAGGCAAATGAGTTAATTCCCACTCGCATCCAAACTGGGTGGCGAGTTTGCATCGACTATAGAAAACTCAATGCCGCGACAAGAAAAGACCACTTTCCTTTACCTTTCATTGACCAAATGCTAGAACGATTGGCTGGGCACGAGTTCTACTGCTTTCTAGATGGCTATTCCGGCTTTAACCAAGTCCCCATAGCCAAAGAGGATCAAGACAAGACCACATTTACTTGTCCCTTTGGCACTTTCGCTTATCGTCGCATGCCCTTTGGGTTATGCAATGCACCCGCTACATTTCAGCGGTGTATGATGGGGTTCTTTTCGGACATGGTTGAAAAGTTTTTGGAGATCTTTATGGATGATTTCTCCATTTTTGGTGACTCCTTCGACGAGTGTTTACGACATCTTGACGCAGTTCTTACCCGCTGTAGGGATAAGAACCTAACTTTGAATTGGGAGAAGTGCCATTTTATGGTACGAGAAGGCATTGTCTTAGGACATGTCATCTCGCAAAACGGCATAGAGGTTGATAGAGCCAAAATTGAAGTCATTTCTAATCTTCCTCCTCCTAAATGCGTCAAAGACATCCGAGCTTTTCTTGGCCACGCTGGTTTTTATAGACGGTTCATCAAGGATTTTAGCAAGATTGCTAGACCTTTGACTCTCTTATTGGCCAAGGACACAACATTTGATTTTGACTCAACTTGCATGGAAGCGTTCGAGTCTTTGAAACGCTCTCTCATTTCTGCCCCCATTCTTTCATCTCCAGACTGGACGCACCCCTTCGAAATCATGTGCGACGCATCAGATTTTGCCATTAGTGCTGTTCTTGGACAGCACATTAATAAGATGCCTCACGTGATTTATTACGCAAGCCAAACATTAAATGAGGCCCAATTAAACTACACAACAACAAAAAAAGAGTTTTTAGCGGTTGTGTTTGCACTTGAAAAATTTCGGCCTTATTTAATCGGCTCTCCAGTCATTGTGTATACTGATCATTCAGCTCTTCGCCACCTTTTTGCGAAGAAGGATGCTAAATCGAGGCTAATACGTTGGATCCTTTTGCTACAAGAGTTTGACCTTGTCATAAGGGACAAAAAATGATGTGAAAACGTAGTGGCCGATCACCTTTCACGACTTCCTTCTTCGCCTACACTTGAACTTCCAATCACTGATGTTTTTCTCGATGAGCAACTCTTGACCGTTTCTTGCGAACCATGGTTCGCCGATATTGTGAACTACTTAGCCACCGGCTTGATACCTAGAGATAGGTCGAAACAGGATAAACTTCGATTCTTGTCCCAAGTAAAGCATTTTTACTGGGATGAACCTTATCTTTTTAAATACTGTTCCGACCAAATCATTCGTCGGTATGTACCGGAAAATGAGGTTAAGAGTGTGCTGTCTTTTTGCCACGATCAAGCATGTGGCGGGCACTTTGGCCCAAAGAAGACAGCCGAGAAAGTTTTGCGGTGTGGTTTCTATTGGCCACGACTCTTCAAGGATGCATATGAATACTGCAAGACTTGCTTCCGGTGCCAACACTTGGGCCGGATATCGCGGAGAAACGAAATGCCGCTCCAACAAATTCTGGTTGTAGATATTTTTGATGTTTGGGGTATAGACTTCATGGGACCATTTCCTAACTCTTTCGGAAATGTGTATATTCTTTTGGCTGTTGACTACGTTTCAAAGTGGGTCGAGGCTGTGCCTAGCCGAACGAACGACAACAAGGTTGTCGTTCGATTTCTTAAAGAACACATCTTTTCTCGATTTGGGCACCCTCGAGCGATAATAAGTGATAATGGCTCTCACTTTTGCAATAGGACTTTTGAGTCCTTAATGCGCAAGTATTCTATCACCCATAAGCTGTCAACACCATACCATCCCCAAACATGTGGGCAAGCCGAGGTCTCGAATCGGCAAATTAAGCAAATCTTGGAAAAAACGGTTTCTAAAAACTGTAAAGATTGGTCACTTAAACTGATCGATGCGCTATGGGCTTTCCGTACTGTATACAAGACCGATCTTGGTATGTCTCCATACCGGCTTGTTTACGGGAAGGCTTGCCACCTCCCAGTAGAGATTGAGCATAAGGCATTTTGGGCTATCAAGGAGCTGAATTTATCTTTAGCAGATGCGGGCAGCAGTCGAAAGCTGCAGTTGAATGAACTAGAAGAGCTGCGGGATGAGGCATATGATAATGCCGTAATTGCTAAAAACCGAGCTAAGGTGTTCCACGATAAACACCTTTTGCGAAAAACATTTAAACCTGGTCAACAGGTTTTACTCTATGATACTCGGTTACATTATCACCTAGGCAAGCTCCGTTCTAGATGGAGAGGACCTTTTGTAGTCCGCACCGTTTATCCGCACGGTGCGGTTGATTTTGAAAATCCGAAGGACGGTACCTTATTCAAAGTGAATGGGCATCGATTAAAACCGTTCCTCACAGCGGACCCATCGGAGGAACTCCTGTTTTTGCAGGAGCCGATCTACACCGATTAAATTTCCTCCACTTTCACCCCCGAATTTCCAATCAACCTTTTCAACACTTTATTTCAAATAAGTTTGGGGGTGTGTATAATATGTAAATATAATAATAAGCAGGGAATTGCCGACATTATCGAACAACTTGGTGCAGCATGACAGTGAGGACACTGTCCAGTTTAAGTTTGGGGGTATGCTCGGTAAGTCTTCTTTCTTCGCATTCATTTACATCTGCATCCTTATATAAAAATCATAAAAATTTGAAATATTTGAAAAATAAAAAAAATTTGAAAAAGAAAAGAAAAACCCATAAAAATTGAAAAATTTCAAAAATTATAAAAATTAATGTATTCAATTTTGGCAAATTGACTTGAGTTTGACAAATAGGTCAACTGGCTAGGAAAAACTAGATCTTAGACTTAGTAAATTAAAAACCCTAAAAATAACATCCCTTAAAGTTTAATGGTAGAAAATATATGTCTTTGTAGTTTATTTAGAAATAGGCAAATTTTGGGTTCACTTCTTGGGGTAAGTCAAAACGAAGGAAAAGTATTGATGTTTTTATTAAGGTATGAGTTTGAAAAATAATTCCTAGCTTAAGTCTAGATTCTAAAAACGTATACCCTACAATTTGCACAATCACGCACCTTGAAACTTGGAATAGTAGAAGAGACCTTGAAATGCTCTTGTCTAAAGTCCTTAGTATGATGGAAAAAAATACAAGTGTGAATAAAGAATAAAAAAATGAACACTGGTTTTTGTGATTACTTAAGGCTGCAAAAATAGAAAAATATTTAGCGAGGGTGCTTCATCACCTAGTGCCTTAGACCAACTGGTTTGGGAGTCACTGCTAAAAGCCTTGGGTGTTGCAAGACTAGGAAGTACGCTTTAAAGTGTAAACGCATTTTGTAATCGGTCGTTGGTACCTCAAGAAGTATTAACGGTCGCATGAAGGATGTGTAAGCAAAATTCACCTATTAATAAGTATTTTGGACAATGGACAAGAGTACGATTGCTTGATTTGAATTTCTAAGTGTAGGGGTGATTTATACACACACGTGGGGGTATGTGATTGGAGTTTAGATGAGAGAAAGGAGTGAAGAATAGAACTTGTATCTTTAGTGAAGTTGATAAAAATTCCTAAGTAGAGATGGAACCCTAGAAGGAAAACTTAAGAAATGCCGAAAGTTAAGTAAGTCTATAGAACACATATAATCTTAAGTTAAATAATGAGGAAGTGTGAAGAATATGGGTGGATAATTTACGGGTCGACGATAATAGAGTTCTTAGTTAGAAAACCTAATTGAAGAATTAAAGTTGAAAAGCTGAATTGATAGGATTTTGTGGGTAGTATCCGCTGAAAACCCTCAGGAGACAACACTCCTCCTACTAGGGACACTTAGAGGTTTAACGGCTTGTTGCACGTGCTCAGTGCAATCGCGTTTCCCTGCGAAAGTGCGGTTAGGTTTTTGTAGTGAATAAAAAATAAGTTTGCTCGAGGACGAGCAAAAGATAAGTTTGGGAGTATTTTTTCATATCATAATATTGCATTTTATATTCCCCATTCTTATGCATTTTACAATAAAAACAGGTGCTTTTGACCCATGTCTGCTACATAGTACAGGTTACATGTTCTTGGAGCAAAAACAGTGAAAAAGGCAAAAGACGATACAAAAGAGAGACTTTTGACCAACAAATAAAAGGATTTTAGTCAAGCCTAGACGAAGAACAGTTCACAATCAACAAGGCAAATGGTTAAAAGATCACTACAAATTGTTCACTGAAGATCTAGAACCAACGTAGAAGCCTAATTGATAAAAGAACCAAAGAATCAGAAGCCCACAAAGACCCAGAAGCAAACCCTAAATTTTCAGACAGTGATCTCATCAATGGGCCGCGGAACCGCGGCCCAAAGCCTACCCATGCCGCGGTTCCGCGGCCATATGGTGTCCGGGCTTCGCAAATTTTTTACCAAAATGTTGTTGCGGCACAGGAAAGTTGACCTAAGGGCATATTTGTAATTTCAGACATGTGAATCAATTGTTAACCTAGGGTTTCTATGTCCTATAAATAGAACCCAAATCCTTGTATTTTCTCATGCCTCTATTCATCAATAAAATTCTGTTTTCTTTGAAGATTGGAGTGCATCAATCATAAGTAGATTATTTTCTGCCCTAGTTCTAATTTCAATTTCTGCCCTAGGTAAATTCTTTTCTTGCCCTAGTTTAACATAGTTTAGAATTTTTATTAACTTGCCGTAGATCTTTCATCTCTTTAATCAAACTTTAAATAAAAATCACGTCTTTCGTAAATCCCTCGATGAGTGAGTAGTTTCCTCGCTTGTTAAGGTTAGGAATAGGGAAGGGTTTGAGAGATGAAGATCTCTCATCTCTTTTCTTTGCCAATCTATTATGAACATTAGGACTCCATGCATACTCTCATCTTCCGCTCCCTACGACACTCTACCTTCGAGGTAACGGTGATCCGTAGTATAAAAGACCGGAGTTGTGAGTTTTTCATGGAGGTTAGGGTAAAGGTTAAGAAAGGAAGGACAAGGATCTAGAGGAAGAAATATCTTCCTAATCATCCTAATCCCCTTTATTAAAATTTACCATAACCCCTAATATGAAATCTAAATTAAGGCATTGAAAAGAGGTGTATATCTTTGTTTACCAAACTTTACCTAAACCTAATCCTAGCAAGTTTCCTAATCTTAGTATAATACAACTTCGTTTTTAGATCTAATTAAAAGACCAAACACCATTTGGAATTAGCTCGTAAGAACTTTAAGGAGAATTACAACAGCCCTGTGGACCGACCTGTATTCACTGGCTAGCTTCATGCGACGCCGTTCTTGATTGCGGTAAATATTTTTGATCGACAAAACCTCTCTTAATCACTACCAAGCCTAGAACCCAATCGTGTATTCACAACACATTAAATATTTTAGGGAATATGTAGTAAATCATCAAAACCTCAAACTTCATTAAAATTGATTTATTCCAAAAACCTAGTAAGCAACAACTTACTATTTTAGTTCAATCTAATTATTTTAACAAATCTAGTGGCCACAATATTCATTTAATAACTTTAATTAAGCCACACAAACCCTAACTAAATTTTAATTTCACCTAATTACACACTAATTAAAAACTTAGTTTGCAAAATATATAATTAAGACATTTTAAAAATAACAATTAGCAACTTTAACAACTAGATTAGATTTTGCAAGTCTCAACATGCTAAACTACATATTTTAACCATAATCAAGTGATAAAACCCTAACTCTAATTCAAACCCTTTTCTTGAAATTTCAAATTTGCAAATAAAACCTGTCACGACCCGAAATTGGCACGTGACGGCCCTAATACTACGCAACGTCTACAGGCGTAACGTAGTAAAAAAAGGCAAAACCCATAAATCTAAACCAATGAAAGACAAGAAAAGATAAGAAACTTTTTTTTTAAAAGTCTTTGAAATCACAACGCAAATTCTTTAAAGGTCCAACTTTTTTTCTTTAAAAATTTTGGCAGCACCTCCTTTGTAAAAACTAGCCCTAAAAATAGGTACAACAAAAATATAAATAAAGCATCCCCAAACTGGAGCAAATACATGCCCAAAAGCGGAAAACAACCACCAGAACAAATATACGACACCGTAGCGAAGAAATAAAAGACGATAGAAAGGAAACTGTATAAAAGACAACAAGTCACAAAATAATATACAATATCGTCCTCACCAAGTCTCTAAGTCAACATGAAAATATAGTAGATGGAGAGTACAAGGATACAACGAATATACAATACAACAATACGGATCACCACAAAACCCACCTAAGCAAAACTGCACACTATGAGCTGAAGCGGTATCCGCGGCAAAAGATGATCAGATAGATGAATAGCCTGCCTCGACTACTCTGGGGAACACCCTGCAAAACAACTGTGGCATAACGGGGGTGAGTTGCCAACTCGTGAATAGTAAATAACATATGCAGGTAATCGCAAGTATGCACGTACAACGCGAATCTAACATATGTAATTAATAGCAATAAAAGGTCATATGAATGTAATAATCATGAAAAGTACACTAGCATGTACAACTAATACATGAAGCAATAATATATGACAATCAGTATGCAATAATGATATGAAAATGTATATATGCAACAATCATGAAAGGTATACTAACAGGTACAACTACACATGAAGCAATGCATATAAATAAAGGTATGTATGCAACAGTCATGAAAGGTACACTAACAGGTACTACTAATACATGAAGCAGTGCATAAACAATAAATGTGGAGTATGGAATGAAATATGTCGTTTCCACGGAATCCTGACATCGTGGTAGGATCACAAGCCATCAAGACAAATCCAAATCCCAATTTCCTCAAATCAGCCCCCAAATTGGCTCTTATATCATATAAGTCTCACAAATCCTTAATGTACAATATCGAATAAATCTCATATGTCCTAAATGTACAAAATCAAGTGAATCTCATATATCCTTTATGTACAATATCAAGCAAATGTCATATGTCCTAAATCCAATATCAAGTGAATCTCTTATAACCTAGGTATATTTGCATGAATAAATATGATGATGTATATGAATTGATATCAATACACATATATTAGCGTCCCATTCCATTAGTATTGGTGTAAAGGCATATAAGAGCATCCCATTCCACTGTTATATATACTTAGGAGTAAAAAGAAATATCATGAAACCAATGTGTCAAGCATCGACACAGAAATGTTGTTCTATCAGGTGCCGTCACCAAGACTGGCACCCTGATAGGTACGTATCAAACGCTATCCGAAAAGCACGAGTGCCTAGCTCTGACCCTCGTCTTTCCACGTATCCATACGTACATGACTC
The DNA here is from genome assembly GCA_030015575.1 of Agapanthus africanus. Classification (NCBI taxonomy): domain Eukaryota; kingdom Viridiplantae; phylum Streptophyta; class Magnoliopsida; order Asparagales; family Amaryllidaceae; genus Agapanthus; species Agapanthus africanus. The sequence goes on from CM057344.1 coordinate 239,383,274, forward strand.
CCGTCGGTATCCCCATGATAACCGCCGAGTCATAAGTAATGTCACCGGATGGTATGGTTCCACTGACAGGCTCAACCGGCAAGGTCCATCAACCGTCTTGTCCCGGGGTACCTCCGGGCCCCACCACGTACCCTCATACGGCCTCAACGCCTCATCGCAAGGGTATATATATATCAGAACCGATAAATCTCATGGTGGATGCTGAAATATCATATCAAGGAAAACCGAGTTTTTCAAATAATGCATAATTTCATAAACTCCCACGGTCCCCAAATCCAGAAAACATCATGAAAAATCCATAGCTCAATGCGAAAAATCCATGAATATAATATATGCAACATAAAACTGAAATGTAAGCATATAAAGAAAAAACCGCTAATTAACCGCAACAAGTTAATAAAAATATCATGCGGTTCCTAATTTATCCAAGTCTAAATAACATCAAGTAAAGGTAAATATGTAGCTATAACTAATATATGTGTAAACAATAAGGTATAGCAAGATATATGTATCTACCTATAAGTAATGATGTAGTATACCCCCTGGGTATAAGTGAAATATGGGTGCAAGGTATACCTGTAGCTATGGCATAAAGTGTGTATGTACCTATCGCTAATGGTACAATACTCTATAAGTATACAGGTAACTAGCATGTAAGTATGTGAAGGCATAAATGTAAGCATGTAAGTATACAGGTATGCTATATGTCAATGCGTAAAGAAATATGAATCAATGTCTCAATGTCCCTAACCAAACAATATCATAACTATAAGTGGGTTGTGCGTGACATGGCAATTATTGACGGTGTGTGTAGTATACAATCAGTGCTCGTGCAACATGAGTCGTCAATAATATGTGCAGTGTCCTAAGGATACTAGTCCAAGCACAACAATAACTAAGCAGTAAGGTGAATGTGCAATTCTAAATATGACATAGAATATGCGACAAAAGTAACATCTCTAGCCCAGACGCATAACGCCATGCAGGCGATTCCCCTGTAGATGTTAAATCTACTCACCAACGCTCCTGGCTAGGTGAAGTCTACCACCTGTTTTCCCTTTGTAGCAGTGTCCGAAATCCCCACCTGCGAACCTGCAACATTAAAACAATAAAACAAGTATATATTAATAATAGACCCACAACACATACAATCTACACGGACCAACACGACACACATACATACTCTAAAGGGTTCGTGTTGTAGCTAACGCGTATAGCGACACTACGAAACCAACTCAGAACAACAGCAACACGGAACTGTTGGACATAGTACCCTCAAAGTCAATTATTGGATAGCAGGTACATGATTGCAATGATTGAGAGAGGACATATACCGGTAGGACAATCTTGCTCGAGATGATAGTATGCTATCAGGTTTGTCTTTATCATCGTATACATGCTTTAGTTCACTATTGCATGTTGATAGAGCCCATAGGATTCTTGCTTGACTGCCAGCAGTATGATGGAGATCATATACGTGGGAGCTGGGGTCTATAAGCACATCCTTAAAGTGTCCCTAATCGTGGGAGTTTCGAGATAGGGCATCGATACTCCAGAGTATACTAGTGTATACAGTCGAGACCCCGATAAGTGGCGGTGGCCTGTCTCACAAGCCATTGGTGTCAGTTGGTTCACCTAAGATGTATACAGGTGCTCATTGGGTTATGAGTACACCGGACAGGACTCGCCGGGAACATGCTAGTTGGTATTATACATATCGTCAGATAGCAGTTCCCTGGTGATATGTGTACAGGTTAGTCTGTCGACCTGAGATCGTCATTTGTCTCGTGTGAGTTCCCACTGTGTTTTGATTACTACCCTACCACGGCTCAAAGGAGTCGTGCAAACAGGTTTTAGTTGGGTATAGTTCCGAGCCATATGGAGGCAGTGAGCGGATCGTCAGGGATTCGTCTCTCCCGGTATTGGGGGTGAGATCGCGCTGTGTTTAGGAGAGCCATTACACGAAATCCCTGACCAGGGTAATCGAGATTTACTGGTAGGTACTCCAGTAGTTTCTCAGGGTGTTCTGGGCTACTCTCTGACACGACTTATACCGCTATTGGGGGTCTGACGTTTACCAACCCCTAGGCCCTATATGCGATACTCATAGACGAACAGACCGGACTGTATGGATATTGTCACTGTCAGGCTCAGTAGGGTTTCTGGATGAGTTCGCTCGTCAGCTTCCTTTCCGATCAATACATCGGCAACCGTTACGTACAGCTAGTACCTCTGACATGCTAGTGGTTATACCCAGTGCCGGTGTATTGATGAGTCATTAGAGTCCCCCACAGACAGTTTCCCAAGTTCGGGCGAAACGTTGTAGAGGCCATATAGATATATGGCGGGGTTCGATCATATCCGTGCACTTGGGCACGGATCATGATCGGACAGATAATACTAGCGGGATTTGGTTTAAGCCGGATCCTAGTATTACATTGTAGGAATATTTTTTGTCTCATTGCATTTGTATTCGGTCGGAATACAAATGCGGGTATGTATTTACAGTTGAGGTGTAATCTCGTAATTCGTTACGGGATTATTTTGGGAGTTGCCAGTTTTCTTTTTTCCGTCTCGAAACATCTTGATCATGTAAGCTTTGACCCTTGACTTTTTTCCCTTGACCTTTCCTTTTTCCACCATCCCCTGCTACTGCGTGGGCTGCACAGTGAAGGGGGTTGCCTTATTTAATGAGGCATGGGTGTATATTTTATGAGGCATGGGTCTTAGTTTTGGTGTCTGTTTTTTCTGATGGGGGGTTTCTTGCAATTTCGCCAGAAATTAGTGGCAATGTGGTTCTCTGGAATTTTGGCCAGCATGATTATTTTGCAGGGGGTTTAGTGTGGCGTGGGTTTGTGAGTGCATGATATATATATTGGTTGTGATTAATTTACATATAGAATTCTTTTTTATCACACCACCTCCTCACTTGATTAATACACACCATATATTGCAATTTCCAGAGAGCTTTTAAGAGCTCCCCCCTTTCATTCTGGCTGAGTGTGGCCGAGCCCTTGATCTTGGGCAAATTTCCAGAGAGCTCATTCTCTTTTCTCAAAGAAATTTCCATGCTCACAACATCCTTGGCAACTTCAACCTCCACCCGATTCGTCGGGAGTCTTGAGACAAAAGATCCTACACTCTCTCTCTACATCAATCTTGGACATGTCGGCTAGCAAACTTTATGTCCGAGTTGCCTTGGTCTTAAGACGGGAGCCCGTATACAGATTCATAGATGTGGTGCCATTTTGACGGGCATGATCGGGAAGCGGACTTCGTCGGCGCAGCAGCGGGGAGCTTGGTGCGGAGATTAAAGACCGAAGGACACGGATCGATCGGTATAATCTTTTCCACTCCATTTACATTTTGCTAGTTTACGGTTAATGGAAAGATCCGGGTATTTGGGTCGCGGTGGCGCCGGTTCCGTAAAAAGTTTTTGTTCCGCATTTGGTGTCGTTTAGACGGCTGGGGCGCCGCCGTACCCCAACATGGTATCAGAACCACCCATTAACCGTTAATTAGCTTGTTCTAACATGTTTAAAACCCCGACCGAACAAAATTTCCGAAACCGCAATTTCAATAGTAAAGTTTTCTGTCGAATTTTAAACTGGTCGAAAAATTATTTTGGGTATATCTAAAAATCATGCAGGCTTTTTAAAGACTACACAAGAAATTTGGGCAATTGAACCCACGAAACCACCGCGGAACCGCCGCATTAGCCATGTCTTTGCCGCGGTTCCGCCGCGGGTTTGGGGTTTCAGTGAACAATTTTTCTTGTAGTGGTTTTTCACTTAGAACTGTGGTTTCTGGAATATTTTGTTTGGGCCCAGATTATTTTGAGTACTGGATTTGTGTTTGGGGCCCACTTCGGGAAGTTTTGTCGATCGGAATTTTAAATGTGTTAGTTGGCAGTGCATTACATCACTATCTGTGCCCGTGAATGTCATTCGATCGGTAAAACTTGTCTAATTGCTATAGTTCTTTTAGACGGGTTTTGCGAACGCGACATTCACGTTGATGTTCTGTGTTGTGCTGTGCTGTTACGGATTTGTCGTGGTGGATAGCTTGGTGCAATGTTAGTACTGTTTGGATTTATTTGTACATTTGATATTGCGGGGCGAGCGTCCGACATGTGGACTGCCGTCACTGCCTGTTTGTATATTATTCTTTTGGGGCACGACCGGGATGAGGTCGGTGTACTCGTTGTATATATTTTCTTTTCTGCACTAGGATTACCCCGCGGTGGGGTGCACGGATAGCCGGGTTCTAAAGGGCAACGAGCCCGCATCTCATGGCGTTGAGACAGAGGGGGCTTCACTCTAGAATTGGCGGGCTATTCACCGCACTCGTAGGGGGTACAGGTTGACCCAAGGAGGGGTGCTCAAGTTATCGGATTCCGTGAAGTGCTGGGTGGTCCATTCACGTTGTTGAAGGGGGCTGCCTCGCTTCTGGTTTTGGTGGGTAACTTGCCGCGCTCGTAGGGGTCTAGGATTTCATTGCACAGGCTATCTACACGACCAGGGGAACGTCGGGTTTCATTTGCGGCTCTATGAAACTCGGGGATCCCAGATTATCTGTATTGTTCTGTGATGCTTATTACTTTTCTGTGATATTGCATTTATCATGCCTGGAGCGATTATTATATATTGATATATATACTAGTAGATGTTGTATATGTTTTGCACCCACGCTAGTCCAGTCTTCGCTCTGTCCTTAGTTAAGTAACCTAACGGGTGATGACGGGACCGAGTGGCGAATGCGGATGGCATATACGTACATTTTATTTTCGTTCTTTTCTGGTGTGATTAATTGATGGGACTGCGTTGATTCTTATCAATGCAAGAAAAACAAACCTATATATGATGTTGTTGGAACCAATTTTTCAAAAGCTGTTATTACAATGGCGTTCTCTTTTGTTTTACACAGAGGTATTCGGTTATGAATATCCAGCACCTCATTCGACGAGGCAAGGGCCGAGATCCCTTCACCGGGAGTGACCCCTTGGACAGAAGTTTGCGTCAGGGTAATAACTTCATTATAGTCGATTACTTTTTGCTTTGCATCGTGGTATTCAGTTTCGAATATCCTGCACCTCATTCGACAGGGAAAGAGCCGAGATCCCTTCACCGGGAGTGACCTCTTTAGCAAAAGTTTTCGCCACTATATTTTTATAAAACCACTTGGATTCCTTCAACGATATCAAGTTCATTACGCTTAAGGTTTTTCGCCAAAAACCAGCCGTAGCCCTCCGTCATTTCTGAAAAGTAGCGCCTAGTATTCGTGCTATGTTTGTTGGCTTCCGTCAAGGCATAGTGTGCGGTAGCTATGTGTTGCTTTTCTGTAGCATAGATATGCATTAATTTAGGACAGTCGTGCAGCCTTGTTGGCATCCTTCAAGGGCGAGTACGGGTGGGTCTAAATTAATCAGGACAATGACGGGTAGAACTTGACTTGCAGCTTATGATTTGTTATCCGTCAAGGTCGTAAGCTGCTTAGGGTAAAAATCATATCGGGAGTTTCAAACATACAGGAAACTTGCCAAGCTTGAGCATACCTTATGAAGTGTGATGACGTGAGTGGCTTCCATCACGTTATCATGCGATGATAGTTGGATCCCGATTCCCACTGATTAGTAGGATTACTCCTCGGGTGATTCCGACTAATTCTTCTTTCAGGTTTGGAGGAGAATTTGAGAATACAGTGGGAGATTTCCTGATTAGATAAATTGATTAATCATTCTGATCTAGGTAAGAGTGCACGCAAAGTGTTTCTCCTTTTTCTCTCTTTGACCGCGACCATGACCCGACCCTAGACTATAACTCAGTGACCAAGTTAACCGGACTTTCTTCAAACACTGGCTTTTGGATTGTCTGAGTTGCATACATCATTGCCACTCCTTCTCTTACCCTTTGTATTTCTCCAGAACACCCCGTATCACTAGGAACATCCAATTCCATTGGATAAATCCATCGTATGGTTATATACGAACTCGAAGGAATTTCTTCGATGATGGATTCTGGTTCTGGAGAGATTGAATAGGATTATTCAGTTGTCTTTTCCTTTTACCTTCTCTCAGGTTGTGAGGGCTCTTAGGATTAGGAGAGGGTACACCTATTACGCTTATTGGATAGTCTTCTTCCAAACCATAGGCAGGTGCCGAAAGGTAGGGAATGAAGAAAACCAATTAGCCTAATTTGGGTGTACAGAAGGTAATAAGTAAAGACGAATAAAGGGATCAGAAAGATGGCAAAATAAATTGCGACTGTTAACATTCACGACCAAACCACGTATTTCATCGCCACTCCTGCTTCACCTTTGTATTTCTCCAGAACACCCCGTATCACTACGAACATCCAATTCCATTGGATAAATCCATCGTATGGTTATATACGAACTCGAAGGAACTTTTTCGAGGATGGATTCTGGTTCAGGAGAAATAGGAATAAGGTTTATTCAGTTGTCTTTTATCATTACCTTCTCTCAGGTTACGAGTGCTCCTAGGATTAGGAGAGTACACCTATTACGCTTATTGGATAGTCTTCTTCCAAACCATAGGCTGGTGCCGAACGGTAGGGAATGAAGAAAACCATTAAGCCTAACGATGGTGTACAGAAGGTAATGACTAAAGACAAATAAAGAGATTTGGAGAGATGGCAAGGAAATATACGGTTACAGTCATGAATCTGGATATTGGAAGAGGCATTACTAGAAATACCCGGATACCCCTTCGAAACATTTTAATGTTTCAGTTTCACTGTGTATTGTTAATAGAAAACTGATTTCCCAATTAACCCTTGCTCCAGGGTATGTATTTACCAGGTATGATTCTCACATCTGTATGGTTTTACAGATGATGAGTGGGAGAAAGTTATTGGGAATTAGGTGATCATCCTCATTATATCGGAATTCGTTGTAATTGGTGATATTTGAGGAAATCGCTTGGGTACAGTTTTCAACCTACGGCGCACTGGGTTTGAGTTATTCAACTCACGGGACTTATACAAAGTATTGTATGTTGTCCAGTATCCATTAGGACAAAGGGGTTGGTCCTCGTACTGTATTCTATTTACTTGTGACTTCTCAAGTTTTAGACAAGTGTTTCGTAGAAATACAAGGTCCAAGTTTGAGAAGTTATAGGTACAGGAATAAAGTAGTGAATCATGTGTTGCAAGTATCAGGATTCTTCAAGGTGATCGAAGATGTAAATACTTATGGTTGGTATTCAGTTGATAGTAATGGTTTTGAGAAACTTGTTTCTCTTTCAGGTTACTCATAATTGGACGCACTCCTAAGTTGAGTAATACTGATCGGCCTCTTTCCATTTAGTTGACATGCACTGGAGACAGCTGCATGATTTGAATCTGGTTCCAATTAAATCAGTGCCTCTATTTTTAAATTGTATATAGAATGGTTCGTATCTTAACGATGTTAAGGTACGGGGAGTTGTCCGGCTTATTCTTAAAACCAGACTCCGGATAACTCAAGGCACGTTTCTGTAATGGCAGTTTGTGGGTTAACCCGGGCTTTGACGAGGGTTGACTTTCTACCATCTGGAAGATCAATAGTGATATTGTTCTTGACTCGCCACAGTTTTAGTAAAATGGATTTTTTCAGAAAACAGTAGTGGGAGTATGGTAGAACTGGAAGTGATTCCAGAACCGCAAACGATTACGGAAAATTTAATAAAACCTAAAAATTCAATCAGGATTGACATTCCATTAGCCACTCCGTAGATATGGTGGGTAATCTCAGGCACCCGAGAGGTACTTCGGTATCCTCAAGGACGGTGATAGGGAGGTTCTTGTTTACCCAGACTTGCCATTACTGCTGTTCCAGACTATGAGACCCGGCAGGAGGATGAGTATAGCGTTGTTCTAAACTAGCTTTAGAAGTGTATGTGTATATGATTCTGCCAGAGGGTTGTTGTAGTCAGTGGGAGCAGCGGAAGCATAGTGGACAAGTAAGGTTGTGTTTATTTATAGACTAAAGCAGATATAGAGGAGAAAGATCATCTAATTTTGATGTGACAGTCATAGGTTTTGACTTCATCAGAATAGGAGATGGATCTGTTAAGAATGTAGTAGTGTGTGATGTCCTGGTACTTGGATGGCATACACATAGTAGGAAGTGAAATTCCTACACTACGATCGGTTATACCGTGGTTGTCACACAGTTGTTTCTCCACTTAGGATATGGATATAATATCATATGTTGTTTTTTTGCACTAGATGCAATAGGTTGATATATTATTCCAATCCTGGAGAAATGTTCGGAAGCAGCTTATGAACATAAGTGGTTGTTATAGGGATTTGATAACGACAGCCTCCTTCAGGAGACAGTTATCATTCCAGGCTTCTAAGGTGACCCGGATGACAGAGTGACTGTCAGAGTTATAGTTTTCCCTCTGACGAGGGGTCGTAGTTTGGACAGGTAGTCCAAGCGAATACTGAGGGAGGCATGGTGCAGGATACTGATTAAATTCAGTTGACGATACAGTCTAAGAAGTTTGCTGGATTTGGAGTTCATTTATGAACTGGGTCCCATCAGATATCCAGACATATTCTAAGATAGGTGTTGCTTATTTCGGGAGATGGCTTTCTCAGCGAACTTGAGACAAAGAGAGACATAGAAAGAAACATCAGGGCGGATCCACTCACTGAGGCTATTTCTCGAACACAATAGTTTTACAAACGAGATTTGTGAAACTGATTAGTAGAGGAGTTGGATGTTCGGTATCACACGAGCTGTGAGTACGCGACATCGCAATAATTATCCATAAGTGCAAGTGGGAGATTGTTGGACATAGTGCCCTCAAAGTCAATTATTGGATCGCAGGTACGTGATTGCAATGATTGAGGGAGGACCTATACCGGTAGGACAATCTTGCTCGAGATGATAGTATGCTATCAGGTTTGTCTTTATCATCGTATACATACTTTAGTTCACTATTGCATGTTGAGAGAGCCCATAGGATTCTTGCTTGACTGCTAGCAGTATGATGGCGATCATATACGTGGGAGCTGGGGTCTATAAGCACATCCTTAAAGTGTCCCTAGTCGTGGGAGTTTCGAGACAGGGCATCGATATTCTAGAGTAGACTAGTGTATACTGTCGAGACCCCGACGAGGGACGGTGGCCGGTCTCACAAGCCATTGGTGTCAGTTGGTTCACCTAAGATGTATACAGGTGCTCATTGGGTTATGAGTACACTGGACAGGACTCGCCGGGAACATACTAGTTGGTATGTTACATATCGTCAGATAGCAGTTCCCTGGTGACATGTGTACAGGTTAGTCTGTCGACCTGAGATCGTCATTTGTCTCGTGTGAGTTCCCACTGTCCTTTGATTACTACCCTACTACGGCTCAAAGGAGTCGTCCAAACAGGTTTTAGTTGGGTACAGTCCCAAGCTACATGGAGGCAGTGAGCGGATCGTCAGGGATTCGTCTCTCCCGGTATTGGGGGTGAGATCGCGCTGTGTTTAGGGTGAGATCGCGTTTTCCCGACGATCGAAGTTCTAATTAGTTGCTAACAAGCTAGTAAAGGTTTAGTTGGCTCTGATACCACTGTAAGTCCATGTCACGCACCCCACGAACTTGTGGGGAGGCGGAATATATGAAAAACAATTATCAAAGCTTCGTAACACGGACTTGAGCACACGGATCGTGTCTAAACCATTACTAGCAAACTACGAAAGGTTTAACTACTCGGATTCGAAGTTATACCTCACGTTACTTGTCCTTCGGGTCTTCATCGCTGTCCTCCACTCCTCGTAGGCTCTATGGAACGTCGGCACCTCAACGGCGTCCTCGAGTCAAAGACGATCCACCCGAGAGCTACTACTCCAAGCTTGACCTCTAACTTGAGGTAACTAGGTTTCTCAAAGTGCTAATCTAAGCAACCTAGGGGATATAGAGTAGGATTATAGATTAATAAGTCTTGCTAACCCTTGATCTCAACACATGAGAGGTTAGGATTAGGGTTTGAAGAGAGAGAGAGCTTGAGGAGAGAGAAGATGAGAATGAGAATCCTTTTGGATAAATGATATCATTTGAATATATGAAGCATATGATTTTATTAAAATGAATAACAAATAAATATGTGTCATCATGTTTCATTAATTCAATGAGTGATTCATCTCATGAGTCATTTAAAACATTAATGCAATATTAACTCCATGGATGATTCACTCTCATGACTCATTAATCCAATAAATGCAAATGCCACCTTAGCCTCCAAGTCATCATCCTTCTAGAAGCTTCCCGACAAATTACGAGAACGCCCATCCTATCCGTGAAAATACGGAAAAACTTTAGACTGTATAAATCCAATAATTCGATACTAGAATCTGGCTTAAACTAAAGCCGACTAGTAAAAACTGTCCGAACATCGTACGTGCGTAAAAACACGTATGCGTCCGAACCCTGTCGTAAAACCATATGGCCTCTATATCGTTTCGCCCGAAGCAGGGAAACTCTCTATGTGGGACTCTAAAGACTTGACACTACACTGGCAGTGGGTTTAACCACAGACCGCAAGCGGCACTAGCTGTACGTAACGGTCCCAGGTAGATGTCAATAAGAAGGCCGATGAGGAAACCCATCCGAACTCCTACTGAGCCTGATGTGACAATCTACGTACAGTCCGGTCTATTCGTCTAGGACTATCGCATATCGGGCCTAGGGAGGTGGTACACGTAAGACCCCTAATAGCGGTATAAGTCGTGTCGGAGTACAGCCCATTACACCTTGAGAAACTACTGGAAGCCACCAGTAAATCTCGCTTGCCCTGGCCAGGGACTTTGCGTAATGGCTCTCCATACAAAGCGCGATATCAACCCCCAATACCGGGAGAGACGAATCCTGTCTACCGCCACTGCCTCCAAGTGCTTCGGGACTGCACCCAACTACTACCTGTTTGCACGACTCCTTTGAGCCGTGGTAGGGTAGTAATCTAAGTACAGTGGGAACACACCCGAGGCGAAGTAGCAGTATCAAGTCGACGGACTAAGCTGTACTCATGTCACCTGGGAACTGCTATCTGACGATGGGTATAAATCTGTTGGAGATAGTGCCCTCAAAGTCAATTATTGGATCGCAGGTACGTGATTGCAATGATTGAGGCAGGACCTATACCGATATGACAGTCTTGCTCGTGATGATAGTATGCTATCTGGTTTGTCTTTATCATCGTATACATGCTTTAGTTCGCTATTGCATGTTGATAGAGCCCATTGGATTCTTGCTTGACTGCCAGCAGTATGATGGCGATCATATACGTGGGAGCTGGAGTCTATAAGCACATCCTTAAAAGTGTCCCTAGTCGTGGGAGTTTCGAGACAGGGCATCGATACTCCAGAGTAGACTAGTGTATACAGTCGAGACCCCGACGAGGGGCAATGGCCGGTCTCACAAGCCATTGGTGTCAGTTGGTTCACCTAAGATGTATACAGGTGCTCATTGGGTTATGAGTACACCGGACAAGACTCGCCGGGAACATGCTAGTTGGTATTATACATATCGTCAGATAGCAGTTCCCTGGTGACATGTGTACAGGTTAGTTCATCGACCTGAGGTCATCATTTGTCTCGTGTGAGTTCCCATTGTGCTTTGATTTCTACCCTACCACGGCTCAAAGGAGTCGTGCAAACAGGTCTTTTTTTGGGTACAGTCCTGAGCCACATGGAGGCAAGTGAGCGGATCGGCAGAGGATTCGTCTCTCCCGGTATTGGGGGTGAGATCGCGCTGTGTATAGGAGAGCCATTACACAAAGCCCTCGGCCGAGGTAGGAGATTTACTGGAAGGTACTCCAGTAGTATCTCAGGGTGTTCTGGGCCACTCTCTGACATGACTTATACTGCTATTGGGGGTCTGACGTTACCAGCCCCTAGGCCGATATGCGATACTCATAAACGAACGGACTGGACTGTATGTATATTGTCACTGTTAGGCTCAGTAGGGTTTATGGACGAGTTCGCTCGTTAGCTTCCCTTCCAATCAATACATAGGCAAACGTTACGTACAGCTCGTACCTCTGACGTGCTAGTGGTTATACCCAGTGCCAGTGTGTTGATGAGTCATTAGAGTCCCCCACAGACAGTTTCCCAAGTTCGGGCGAAACGTTGTAGAGGCCATATGGTAATATACCAGGGTTCGGAAAATGCACGTGCGTTTACGCACGTGTCATATTTCGGGCAGATAATACTGGTCGGCTTTGGTTTAAGCCGGATCCCAGTATTACACTGTGTAGATATAATATCTTTGTCTCAGTTGCATTTGTATTCGGTCGTAATACAAATGTGGGTATGTTTATACTGTTACGGGGTTATCCTGAAATTCGTTTCAGGATCACTTTTGGAAGTTGCCAATTTCCAGTTTTCTATCAGCCGTATTTAACATTTGGTTAAATGCGGATTTATCTTTTCTTGGGATGAGTATGGAAGCTTCTAGAAGAGGTGACTAGGTTTGTGACTCATCACTTGCATTAATGAGTTGATGAGGTGTTTTAAACGAGTCACCATTTTGTTTTAATGTGTTTTGTTCTTGCTAGGATATTTGCTTAAGATCTTTCATGATACATTATTGCTTAGGGTTACCTCCCTTGCTCCTACACTCACCCCCTCCTCTTTATAATGTGGCCGGCCCCTTAGTTGAGGAGAGATAGAGTTGCTTGGAAAAAAGAATTATGATAGTTATGGTTCATGGAAATTAGATAGCCTCATTTCTCATTCCATCCGATCCAAAAGGCAACTTCATTAACCGTTCGTCCATAGCTTTGGACGTAATGAGATAAAGTGTTCTACTCATTCTCTACAACATCTTGGTCATCTCTTTTAGCAAACTTGACGATCGAGTTGCCTCGGTTCAGAGACGGGAGCCCGTTTAAAGATCCGTCGACGTGGTGCCACCTGGACGAGAAGACTGGAGATTCAGGAGATCGGAGCAGCTGCAACAAAGCGTGGGATGATGGTTGAAGACCGAAGTGTAGGGTTCCTAGGCACTCTCAAGAGGTCTCATAAGGCATCAACCATGCCAATTTCATATTTTTAGGGTGCCGAGAAAACCTAACACGGATCGTTGACTAGAAGTTTAGGCGAAAAACTAATCTAGTTAACAACTTAACTAAAGGAGAGAGGCTACAACCTTTGTAGATCCGTTTCTCCACTTCCTAAGCTCCACGTAGGCGTCCTCTCGCTGTCCTAGTTGGATCTCGGACTCTCGCATCGGCTTCATCGTCGAAATGAGCGGAATAGGTCGTCGGCTTCGTGCCGAAGATGATCTACGTCGAGGTTGCACAAGTTCAAGCTCCAACTTCACCAAGTAGTGAAACTTGTGAAGAAAACACCCAAAACAACTTGGCAAGAGGTAGAGGGTGAAGAAATAGGAGGTGGGTTCACTTTAGAATTGGATTTCTCACTTTAGAACTCAAGATGCCATTGATGGCATCAAGCTTTCTCTCTTGAAGATGAAGAAGAAGAAGTAGATAGAATATGATAAGTGTTGAAATAAAATGAAAAATAAATCAATACTTATCATAAGCTAACCATAGTTGAGTGTAGAGAATAAACCATGGTAACTTGGATGGGTTAGGGTTAAGCATGAAGACAAGAATGGTTAAAAAGTCAAAGCTTCATGAAGCTTCAATAAGAAACAAAGAAAGCCACCATTCTCATCTTTATCCTTTCCAAATAAATAAATAAATAAATAAATAAATAAATGGATATGCAAAACCCTAATTATCAAATTAATCATGGTTTAATTCTATACACTTAACTAAATGATCAAGTATCATCAAACATGATACAAATATGTGCACAAAAGTATATCACATATACTTCTTGCACATCAAGTGAGAAAATCCATATAAAGTGAACTAATACTAGCTAATGCAAAGTAATATATCAAATATATAATTATACATTAAATCATTAAATCAACATTTGATTCAATGATCCGGTCATGTCGCACATAACCGACTAGAATCCAATGTATCGATTTATCGAATCAATGATTCGATAACTAGGTCATATCGAATATAACCAATCGAAACATATATCGCGAGAATGACATGCGGTATCACATACACGCATTATTCTCGGTCCTGCACATATCTCATATGCGCTCCTATTTCGTTTCGCTTGAGCCAGGAAACCTCTTTGTAGGACTCTAAAGACTCGTCAATACGCCGGTAGCAGATGATGATCATATCAAGCACCCACAAGCTGCAAGCGGTCTGCTAAACGTAACGGCCATCCGGGTATTGAGCGATCAGAAGATCGACGAGCTAGCCCGCTCACACTCCTGTGAATCCAACCAGTAACACTTACCGTACAGTCCGGTCTGTTCGTCTGGTATGTCGCATATCAAGTCTAGGGGTGGTATACGTCAGACCCCAATAACCGATAAGTCGTGCCGATATGAGGCTCATAACGGGTCGAGAAACTACTGGTAACACTTACCAGCAAATCTCTGATCAGCCCTGGCCAGGGACTTCCCTGTTACGGCCAATCGAGCACAGAGCAACATCAACCCCCAATACCGGGAGAGACAAAACCCCTCCTATCGCTCATTGCCTCCATGTGACTCGGGACTGTACCCAAAGACCACCGTTTTGCACGCCCTCATGGACGTGGTAAGGTGGAGATCAAAGCACAGTGGGAATCACACAAGACTCTATGACGATCTTGGGTCTACAGACTAACCTGTACAAGTGTCACCTGAGAACTGCCATCTGACGTGAGGTATAATACCATCTGGGAGTTCTCGGCGAGTCCGTCCAGTGTACCCAGTCTCCACTGAGCACCCGTATACCCTCTCTGATGTCAAACACTAATGGATATGGGATCATCCATCGCCCATCTCATGGGTCGAGAAGCATATACGCTAGTCTACTCTGGTATATCGATGCCCCGTCTCGATACACCCACGACTAGGGACCTTGAAGGATGTACTTATGGACTACCATGTCCCCACTAGTATGATCTGCATCACAGTCCAGGTAGTCAAGTACATATCCTAAGGGCTTTACCAACATGTAACTCTAAGACAGTTTAAAGAGACAAGTGTACATGTTAAGATAAAGAGCAACCAGATAGCATACTATCATATCGAGCAAGAAAGTCATCTCTATATATGTCCAAGCATCCAATATAATATACATCATCTGTACAATACTGGCCTCTAGGGCATACATACAACTAACACGAAGGACTCGGATCGTTCGGTATAACATTTCTACCCACTTTGTAGTTTGTTAGTTTAGCTTTAATGGCAGATCCGGGTTATAGTAGGCGATAGCGCCAGTTGTAAAAAGTTTTTGTTCCGCATTTGGCGTCTGTTAGACGGCCGGAGCGCTACCGTGGACTTACAGTGGTATCAGAGCCTCACCATTAAGCTATACTAACTTGTGCTAACGCGTTTAAAACATTGATCGAACAAAATTTTTGAAATCGCAATTTCCAAGTTTAAAGTTTCTGTTGATTTTAAATGTTGTCTAAAAATCATTTTGACCATACCAGAAAATAGAGCAGGCTTTTTAATGAATTCAGCAGAAATACGGTCCACTGATTCGACCGTACGACCGCGGATCCGCGGTCAACTCCTTGCTTTGACCGCGGAAACGCGGCCGTCTTGGTGAATCAGTGGGCTAATTTTCTTCCGGTGCTTCAAGTTGGGAAATTGTGTTTTCTGGAATATATCTTTTGGGCCCAGATTTTGTTACTGTACAGCAGATGTACGTGGGGCCCACTTCGGGAAATTTTATCGATCGAAATTTAAACTTGTTAGCATACAATATTTACATTATATCTCCGACCGGGAATGTCATTTGATCGGTAAACCGCGTCTGATTGCTATAGTTCTTTTAGACGGGTTTGCGAACGTGACATTCGCGTTGATGTTCTGTGTTGTGCTGTGATGTTGCGGATATGTCGTGGTGGATAGCAGGGTGCAATGATAGTGCTGTTTGGATTTATTTGTACTTTTGATATTGCGGGGCGAGCGTCCAATATGTGGACTGCCGTCACTGCCTGTTTGTATAATATTCTTTTGGGGCACGACCGGGTTGAGGTCGATGTACTCGTTGTACATATTTTATTTTCTGTACTAGGTTTATCCCGCGAAGGAGTGCACGGATAGCCGGGTTCTGGAGGGCAACGGGTCCGTATCTCATGGCTTTGAGAGGCAAAGGGGCCTTACTCTAGAATTGGCAGACTATTCGGCGCACTCGTAGAGGGTACAGGTTGACCCAAGGAGGGGTGCTCAATTTACCGGATTCCGTGAAGTGCCGGGTGTTCCATTCACTATGCTGTGGGGACTACCTCGCTTCAGGTTTTGGCGGGTAACTTGCCGCACCCGTAGGGGTCTAGGTTTCATTGCACAGGCTATCCACATGACCAGGGGAACGTCAGGTTTCAGCAGCGGCTCTATGAAACCCGGGGATCCCAGATTATCTGTATTGTTCTGTGATGCTTATTACTTTTCTGTAATGTTGCTTTTATCACGCCTGGAGCGATTACTGTATATTGGTATATATACTATTAGATGTTGTATATGTTTTACACCTGCGCTAGTCCAGTCCCCGTTCTGTCGTTAGTTAAGTAACCTAACAGGTGATGACGGGACCCAGTGACGAATGCGGATGGCATATACGTACATTATATTTTCGTTCTTTTCTGGTGTGATTAATTGATGGGATTGCGTTGATTCTTATCAATGCAAGGATAAAACAAACCTATATTTGATGTTGTTGGAACAAATTTTAAAAAGTGTTATTACAAAGACGTTTCCTTTTGTTTTGCATAGTGATATTCAGTTGGAATATCCTGCACCTCATTCCACGAGGCAAGGGCCGAGATCCCTTCATCGGGAGTGACCCCTTGGGCAGAAGTTTACGTTAGGGTAGTAACTATAATATAGTCGATTACAAGTTGCTTTGCATCGCGGTATTCAGTTGGAATATCCTGCACCTCATTCCATGAGGAAAGAGCCGAGATCCCTTCACCGAGAGTGACCTCTTTAGCAAAAGGTTTTTCACCACTATATTTTTATAAAAAGCTATCAGGTTCCTTCAACGAGATCAAGTTCATTACGTTAAAGGTTTTTCGCCAAAAACCAGCCGTAGCCCTCCGTCATTTCTTATGGATGGTCAGTAGTATTCCAGCTATGTATATTTGGCCCTTAGTCAAAACATAGTGATTGGTAGCTGCTGGGGTGTTCAAATGTTGCATAGATAGATGCGTTGGTTTGGGACAGTCGTATTACTATACTTGTCCCTTTGTCAAGAGTATGTACGGGTGGGTTCAAATTGACCTGGATAATGATGGATAGAACTTGACAAGTGACTTATGAGATATTTGGCCCTTAGTCTAGGTCATAAGAGCATGGGGCATAAATATATATCGAGAGTTTCAAACATACAGGAAACTTGCCAGGCATGCGCATACCTTCTGGAGTGTGATAACTTGAGTGGCTTCCATCAAGTTATCATGCGATGATAGTTGGATCCCGATTCTCACTGATGAGTTGGTTTACTCTTCGGGTGATCCCGACTAATTCTTCTTTCAGGTTTGGAGGAGAATTTGAGATTACAGTGGGAGGTTTCCTGATTAGATAAATTGATAACCATTTTGATCTAGGTTAGAGTGCACGCAGAGTGTTTCTTTTCTCTCTCTTTGGCAGCGACTTTTGACCGACCCTAGACTATGACTCAGCGACCAAGTTGACCGAACCTTCTTAAGATACTGGCTTTTGGATTGTCCTAGCTGCATAAGTCATTGCCACTCCTTCTTTTACCCTTCGAAATTTCTCAGAACATCTCGTATCACTACGAACATCCACTTCCATTAGATAGATCCATCGTATGGTTATATACGAACTCGAAGGGACTTCTTCGAGGATGGATCCAGGTTCAGGAGAAATTGAATTGGTTTATTCGGTTGTCTTTTATCATCACCTTCTCTCAGGTTGTGAGGGCTCCTTAGTTTAGGAGAGTACACCTATTACGCTTATTGGATAGTTTTCTTCCAAACCATAGGCAGGTGCCGAAAGGTAGGGAATGAAGAAAACCAATTAGCCTAAGTAGGGTGTGCAGAAGGTAATATGTAAAGACAAGATAAAGTGATTAGAAAGAGGGCAAAGTAAATTGCGACTACTATAATTCACGACCAAACCACATACTTCATCGCCACTCCTATTTCACCTTTGCTTTTTTCCCCAGTACGGAAGAAATAGAATAAGGTATTATTCGGTTGTCTTTTATCATCACCTTCTCTCAGGTTACGAGTACTCCTTAGTTCAGGAGGGTACACCTATTATGCTTACTGGATAGTCTTCTTCCAAACCATAGGCTGGTGCCGAACGGTAGGGAAGGAAGAAACCATTTAGCCTAACGATGGTGTACAGAAGGTAAAGACTAAAGACAAATAAAGGGATTTGGAGAGATGGCAAAGAGATATACGGTTAAAGTCATGAATTAGATTATGGAAGAGGCATTACTAGGAATACCAGGATACCCTTACGAAACATTTTCATGTTTCAGTTTCACTGTGCATTGTTAATTGTAAATTGATTTCCTAATTAAATACTTACTCCAGGGTATGTATTTACCAGGTATGATTCTCACATCTGTATGGTTTTACAGATGATGAGGGGGAGTAAGTTATTGGGAATTAGGTGATCATCCTCGTTATATTGGAATTCGTTGTAATTGGTGATATTTGATGAAATCGCCTGGGTACAGTTTTCAACCTACGACGCACAGGTTTTGAGTTATTCAACTCAGCGGACTTATACAGAGTATTGTATGTTGTCCAGTGCCCGTCAGGACAAAGGGGTAGGTCCTCGTACTATGTTCTGTTTACTTGTGACTTCTCTAGTTTTTAGACAAGTGTTTTGTAGAAATACAATGTCTAAGTTTTGAGAAGTTGTGGGTATAAGAATAAAGTAGAGAACCAGGTATCGCAAGTATCGGGATTCTTCAAAGAGATCGAAGATGTAGATTCTTGTGATTGGTATTCAGTTGATAGTAATGGTTTTGAGAAACTCGTTTCTCTTTCAGGTTACTCCTAATTGGATGGATTTCTAAGTTGAGTAATACTGATTAGCCTTTTTCCATTAAGTTGTTATGCACTGGAGACAGCTGCATGATTTGAATCTGGTTCAAATTAAATTAGTGCCTCTATTTCTATATTGTATATAGAATGGTTCATATCTTAACGATGTTAAGGTAAGGGGAGTTGTCCAGCTTATGCTTAAAACCAGACACTGGATAACTCAAGGCACGTTTCTGTAATGGCTGTTTGTGGGTTGACCCTGGCTTTGACGAGGGTTGACTTTTCTACCATCTGGAAGATCAATAGTGATATTGTTCTCGACTCGCCACAGTTTTAGTAAAATGTTTTTTTTTCTTTCAGAAAACACCAGTGGGAGTATGGTAGAACTGGAAGTGATTCCAGAACCGCAAATGATTACGGAAAATTTAATAGGACCTATATATTCAATCAGGTTTGACATTCCAATAGTCACTTCGCAGACATGGTGGGTAACCTCAGACACCCGAGAGGTACTCCGGTAACCTCAAGAATGGTGATAGGGAGGTTCTTGTTTACCCAGACTTGACACTACTGTTGTTCCAGGCTATGAGACCCGGCAGGAGGTTAAGTATGGCATCGTTCTAAACTAGCTTTAGAAGTGCACGTATATATTATTCTGCCAGAGGGTTGTTGTGGTCAATGGGAGCAGCGAAAGCATAGTGGGCAAGTAGCTTATGTCTATTTATAGACTAAAGCAAATATAGCGGAGAAAGATCATCTAATTTTGATGAGACAGTCATGGCTTTGACTTCATCAGAATAGGAGATGGATCTGTTAAGAAGGTAGTAAGGTGTGATGTCCTGGTATTTGGATGACATACACAGAGTAGGAAGTAAAATTCCTATACTACGATCGGTTGTACTTTGGTCGCCACACAGTTGTTTCTCCACAAAGGATATAGATATAATATCAGACATTCTGATTACTAGATCTATGGTTTTAGATCTAGATTTGGGTAGTTTCCCAATGTGGGTATTTTGACAATATTCTAATAGTATTTTAGAATAGATGACTCCTGGCATGGTGGTGTACCTGCAGGTGATGGAGTCACCCTCTCTAAAGGTGTCTTAGAGACTAAAGAAGAGAGGGATGTGCATGATTGGCAGATCACTTGCTTAGGCAATTGAGTCAATCATGAGATGTCAAGTACCACACCAGATGTTGTTTTTGCACTAGATGCGATAAGTTTATATTAATCCAATCCTGGAGAAACATAAGAAAGCAGTTTTAGAACATAAGTACATGTTCTACGGATTTGATGACGGCAGCCTCCTTAGGGAGACGGTTATCATTCCAGGCTTCCAAGGTGACATGGATGACAGAGTGATTGCCAGAGTTATAGCTTTCCCTCTGACGAGGGACAGTATTATGGACAGGTGGTCCAAGAGGATACCGTGGGAGGCATGGTGCTGGATACTGATTAGGTTCAGTTATCAATACAGTCTAAGAAGTTTGGATTTGGAGTTCATTTATGAACTAGGTCCCATCAGATATCCAGACATATTCTAAGACAGGTATTACTCGATTCGGGAGATGGCTTTCTCCGCGAACTTTAGATTAAGAAAGACATAGAAAGAAACATCAGGGCGGATCCACTCACTGAGGCTATTTCTCGAACACAAGAGTTTTACAAACTAGCTTTGTAAAACTGATTAGTAGAGGAGTTGGATGTTCGGTATCACACGGGCTGTGAGTATGCGACATCGTAATAATTAGCCTTGAGTGCAAGTGGGAGATTTTTGGAGATAGTGCCCTCAAAGTCAATTATTGGATCGCAGGTACGTGATTGCAATGATTGAGGCAGGACCTATACCGATATGACAGTCTTGCTCGTGATGATAGTATGCTATCTGGTTTGTCTTTATCATCGTATACATGCTTTAGTTCGCTATTGCATGTTGATAGAGCCCATAGGATTCTTGCTTGACTGCCAGCAGTATGATGGCGATCATATACGTGGGAGCTGGAGTCTATAAGCACATCCTTAAAAGTGTCCCTAGTCGTGGGAGTTTCGAGACAGGGCATCGATACTCCAGAGTAGACTAGTGTATACAGTCGAGACCCCGACGAGGGGCAATGGCCGGTCTCACAAGCCATTGGTGTCAGTTGGTTCACCTAAGATGTATACAGGTGTTCATTGGGTTATGAGTACACCGGACAGGACTCGCCGGGAACATGCTAGTTGGTATTATACATATCGTCAGATAGCAGTTCCCTGGTGACATGTGTACAGGTTAGTTCATCGACCTGAGGTCGTCATTTGTCTCGTGTGAGTTCCCACTGTGCTTTGATTTCTACCCTACCACGGCTCAAAGGAGTCGTGCAAACATGTCTTTTTTTGGGTACAGTCCCGAGCCACATGGAGGCAAGTGAGCGGATCGGCATGGGATTTGTCTCTCCCGGTATTGGGGGTGAGATCGCGATGTGTATAGGAGAGCCATTACACAAAGCCCTCGGCCGAGGCAGGAGATTTACTGGTAGGTACTCCAGTAGTATCTCAGGGTGTTTTGGGCCACTCTCTGACACGACTTATACTGCTATTGGGGGTCTGACGTTACCAGCCCCTAGGCCGATATGCGATACTCATAGACGAACGGACCGGACTGTATGTATATTGTCACTGTTAGGCTCAGTAGGGTTTATGGACGAGTTCGCTTGTCAGCTTCCCTTCCAATCAATACATAGGCAAATGTTACGTACAGCTCGTACCTCTGACGTGATAGTGGTTATACCCAGTGCCAGTGTGTTGATGAGTCATTAGAGTCCCCCACAG
The DNA here is from genome assembly GCA_030015575.1 of Agapanthus africanus. NCBI lineage: Eukaryota > Viridiplantae > Streptophyta > Magnoliopsida > Asparagales > Amaryllidaceae > Agapanthus > Agapanthus africanus. The sequence continues at coordinate 239,405,137 of CM057344.1, forward strand.
ACAGTTTTCCAAGTTCGGGCGAAACGTTGTAGAGGCCGTATGGTAATATGGCAGGGTTCGGAGAATGCACGTGCGTTTACGTACGTGTCATATTTCGGGCAGATAATACTGGTCAGCTTTGGTTTAAGCCGGATCCCAGTATTATAATGTGTAGATATAATATCTTTGTCTCAGTTGCATTTGTATTCGGTCGTAATACAAATGCGGGTATGTTTATACTGTTACGGGGTTATCCTGAAATTCGTTTCAGGATCACTTTTAGAAGTTGCCAGTTTCCAGTTTTGTATCAGCCGTATTTAACATTTGGTTAAATGCGGATTTATCTTTTCTTGGGATGAGTATGGAAGCTTCTAGAAGAGGTGACTAGGTTTGTGACTCATCACTTGCATTAATGAGTTGATGATGTGTTTTAAATGAGTCACCATTTTGCTTTAATGTATTTTGTTCTTGCTAGGATATTTGCTTAAGATCTTTCATGATACATTATTGCTTAGGGTTACCTCCCTTGCTCCTGTAAGTGCACGGCGGCGCCCCGGCCGTCTATCCGACGGCCAAACGCGGAAACGGTGGTAAACTTTTATTTTTGCGGACTTAGCAAACCGGCACCACCGCGCACTAAACTCCGGATCGTGCCATTAAACTAGTCTAAGCTATCTAGAGAGGGGGTAGAGAAATATACCATACGATCCGAGTCCTCCGGTCTTCATCTCCACTCCGATCTCCTCGCGGGATCTCCGTCCATCTCCTCCTCGTCGGAAAGGGCACCACGAAGCCGGGTACTTTTACGGGCTCCCACCTCAATACCGAGGCAACTCGCGCATGAAGCCGGCAAATCGACATGCTCAAGATATGCTGTAGGAAGTGTAGTGTAGAATCATGGTCTCTTTTGGGGCTTGGTTGCCATTTGTGGATGATGGAGGAAACAAGACAAGAAAAAATGGTGCTTGCATTTTTTTTTTAACATGAAATGAGATCAATCAAATGAAACACTCTCAAGGATGAAGATGAAACTCTCTTCTTCTCTTTTCTTTCTCTCTTTCTTTTTCTCAACCATGAACAAAAAAAATCTCTCATCAAGTAAGTATGAAAATGGTGGAGCAAAAACAATATGATAACAAGAGGGAGGTGAGTGTAGGATGCAAAAAGTGGTGACCACAACCTAAAACATAATCATCACTAAATCAACATCAAACCTCTTTTCATTTCTAATCTCATAAAGCAAAGAAAAGAAAGAAAAAGGATCTCATCATGAAAAGCCATCATGATGCCACCAATATGCAAGATACCCCCTCCACAAATGTTATTTGCACAATTGCAAATAACACCCTCCATCTGAAAAGTCCGGCCGGGAAAGAACAAAGGAAAACCGGCCGGAACGGAATGCAAACTGGCAACTCCAGAAAACTGGTCCCGTAATAAATTACAGGAAAACCCCCATACTGTGCATACACACCCGCATCTGTATTCCGTCCGGATACAAATGCAATGAGACAAAATCTACACTGTACTATACTAGGATCCGGCTTAAACCAAAGCCGGCTAGTAATATCCGTCCGATCCTGATCCGTGCAATACCGCACGTATCTGATCGAACGCTGCCATATAACTATACGGCCACTAGTACAAAACCGTCCGATCCTGATCCGTGCAATACCGCACGTATCTGATCGGACCCTGCCATATCTCCATACGGCCTCTACAGCGTTTCGCCCGAAAGCTGAGTAACAGAATGTGGGGGACTCTAAAGACTCGTCAACACCTTGGTTGTGGATTTAACCACTAGCACGTCAGAGGTATAAGCCAATACGTGACGGGCTACCAGGTACTGACCAAATGGGAAGTCGATGAGGAAGCTCACCCCGACACCCAACTGAGCCTATCAGTGACAATATCCGTGCAGTCCGGTCCGTTCGTCTATGAGTATCGCATGGCGGGCCTAGGGGGTTGGTAAAAGTCAGACCCCCAAAAGCGGTACAAGTCGTGTCGTAGTGTAGCCCAGAACACCCTGAGATACTACTGGAATACCTACCAGCAAATCTCCTTGCCTTGGCCAAGGACTTTGTGTAATGGCTCTCCTAGACACAGCACGACCTCACCCCCAATACCGGGAGAGACGAACCCCTGAAGATGCGCTCACTGCCCCCCATGTGGCTCGGGACTGTACCCAACTAAAACCTGTTTGCACGACTCCTTTGAGCCGTGGTAGGGTAGTAATCAAAGTACAGTGGGAACTCACACGAGACAAATGACGATCCCCAGGTCGATGAACTAACCTGCACACATGTCACCAGGGAACTGCCATCTGACGTCTGGTATATGACCAACTAGCATGTTCCTGGCGAGTCCTGTCCGGTGTACTCATAACCCAATGAGCACCTGTATACATCTTAGGTGATCCAACTGACACCAGTGGCTTGTGAGACCGGCCACCGCCCCTCGTCGGGGTCTCGACTGTATACACTAGTCTACTAATGGAGTATCGATGCCCGGTCTCGAAACTCCCACGACTAGGGACCTTTTAAGGATATGCTTGTAGACCCCCAGCTCCCACTTATATGATCGCCCTCATACTGCTGGTGGTCAAGCAAGAATCCTAGGGGCTCTATCAACGTGTAATAGCGACGTGTCAGGTCACCTAAAACAGTACACGATGATAAAGGTAAACCAGATAGCATACTATCATCTCGAGTAAGACTGTCATACCGGGATAGGTCCTCCCTCAATCATTGCAATCACGTACCTGTGATCCAATAATTGACTCTGAGGGCACTACCTCCAACAATCTCCCACTTGCACTCAAGGCTAATTATTGCGATGTCGCATACTCACAGCCCGTGTGATACCGAACACCCAACTCCTCTACTAGTCAGTCTCACAAAGCTCGTTTGCGGAACTATTGCGTTCGAGGAATAGCCTTAGTGAGTGGATCCGCCTTGATGTTTCTTTCTATGTCTCTCTATATCTCAAGTTCGCGGAGAAACCCATCTCCCGAAATGGGCAATACCTGTCTTAGAATGTGTCTGGATGTCTGATGGGACATAGCTCATAAATGAACTCCAAATCCAAACTTCTTAGACTGTATCGTCAACTGAACTCAATCAGTATCCTGCGCGCCATGCTTCCCTCAGTATTGCCTTGGATCACCTGTCCAAAATACTGCCCCTCATCAGAAGGAAAACTATAACTCTGACAACCTGCTTGTCGTCCATGTCACCTTGGAAGCCTGGAATGATAACTGTTTCCTAAATGAGGCTGTCGTTATCATATCCCTAGAACATCCACTTATGTTCTAAAACTGCTTCCGACTGTTTCTCCAGGATTGGATTAATGTCAACTTATTGCATCTAGTGCAAGAACAACATCTGGTGTGGTACTTGACATCTCACGATTGACTCAATTGCCTTAGCAAGTGATCTGCCAATCATGCACGTCCCTCTCCACTTTAGTCTGTAAGACACCTTTGGAGAGGGTGACTCCATTACCTGCAGGTACACTACCGTGCCAGGAGTCGTCCATCCTAAATACTCTTAGAATGCTGTCAAGTACCCTGATTGGGAAACCACCCAAATCTAGATCTAAAACCATAGATCCAGTAACCAGTATGTCAGATATAAAATCCATTTCCTTTGTGGAGAAACCACTGTGTGACGACCAAAGTATAACCGACTGTAGTATAGGAGTTTCTTTTCCTACTCTGTGTATGTTATCCAAATACCAGGATATCACACCCTACTACCTTCTCAACAGATCCATCCCCTATTCTGATGAAGTCAAACCTATGACTGTCACATCAGAAATAGATGATCTATCTCCGCTACTTCTGCTTTAGTCTATAAATAGACATAAGCTACCTGTCCACCAATGCTTCCGCTGCTCCCACTGACTACGACAACCCTCTGGCAGAGTCATATAGACGTACACTTCTAAAACTAGTTTAGAACGACGCTATACTCATCCTCCCACCGGGTCTCGCAGCCTGGAACAACAGTAGTGGTAATTGTGGGTAAACAAGAACTTCCCTGTCACCGTCCTTGAGGCCACCGTAGTGCCTCTCGGGTGCCTGAAGTTACCCACCTTATCTGCGGAGTGGCCAATGGAATGTCAAATCAGATTGAATCTTTAGGTTCCTTATCAAATCTTCAGTAATCGTTTGTGGTTCCGGAATCACTTCCAGTTCTACCATACTCCCACTACTGATTTCTGAAAAAATCCATTTTTATTAAAACTGTGGCGAGTCTAGAACAATATTGCTATTGTTCATCCAGATGGTAGAAAATCAACCCGCGTCATAGCCTGGGTCAACCCACAAACAGCCATTACAGAAACGTGCCTTGAGTTGTCCAGTGTCTGGTTTTAAGCATAAGCCGGACAACTCCCCGTACCTTAACATCGTTAAGATATGAACTGTTCTATATCCCATATAGGACCAGAGGCACTGATTTAATTGAACCAGATTCAAATCATGCAACTGTCTCCAGTGCATGTCAACTAAATGGAAAGAGGCCAATCAGCGTTACTCAACTTAGGAATGCTTCCAATTATGAGTAACCTGAAAGAGAAGCAATTTCTCTTAATCATCACTATCAACTGAATACCATACACAAGTATCTACATCTTCGATCTCTTTGAAGAATCCCGATACTTGCTACACCTGGTTCTCTACTCTATTCAAATACCCATAACTTCTCCAAATTCGGACCCTGTGTTTTCACAAAACACTTGTCTAAAAACTAGAGAAGTCATAAGTAAACCGAATATAGTACGAGGACCAACCCCTCTGTCCTGATGGACCCTGGACATCATACAACACTCTGTACAAGTCCCTTGAGTCTGATAACTCACTCACTGTGTGTCGTAGGTTGAAAACTGTACTTATGGTTAAGAAGAATTACACCGCTGTTTAATGCTCCTTACCTAACCATCCACTGATATAGGTAAATGTCGTAGACATAATTTCAGAAAGGTATATCTCACTCTATGAAAATAGACGTACAGATATATCAATTTGAAATTGGTGCATAATAGCGGATATTCAAAACCAAATATTTGCCGACCGGCAAACAACCCAGGTGACTTCCTCAAATATCACCGATTACAAAGAATCCCGATATAATGAGGATGATCACCCAATTCCCAATAACTTACTCCTACTCATCATCTGTAAAACCATACAGATGTGAGAATCATACCTGGTAAATACATACCCTGGAGTAAGTATCTAATCGGGAAATCAGTTTTCTTTTAACAGTACACAGTGATACCGAAACATTGAAATGTTCCGATGGGGTATCCTGGTATTCCTAGTAATGCCTCTTCCAGATTCACGACTGTAACCGTATAATTCTTTGCCACCTCTCCAAATCCCTTCATATGTCTTTAGTCATTACCTTCTGTACACCCCTTTAGGCCAAATGGTTTTCTTCCTTCCCTACCGTTCGGCACCAGCCTATGGTTTGGAAGAAGACTATCCAATAAGCATAATGGGTGTACTGTCCTAATCCTAGGAACACTCGCAATGAGAGAGGGTGAAGATAAAAGACAACCGAATAAACCTTATTCCTATTTCTCCTGAACCAGAATCCATCCCCGAACTGGAACAAGTTCCATTCGAGTTCGTATATAACCATACGATGGAGTATCCAAATAAACTGTGGATCTTCGTAGTGATACGGAGTGTCCTGGAGAAATACAAAGGTGATGTGGGAGTGGTAACGAAATATTTGGTTTGGTCGTGAATATCTGTTGCAATTTACTTTGCCCTCTTACTAATCCCTTGCTTTGTCTGAACTTAATACCTTCTGCACACCATTGTTATGCTAATTGGTTTTCTTCATTCCCTACCGGTCGGCACCAGCCTAAGGTTTGGAAGAAGACAATCCAATTTGCGTAATAGGTGTACTACCCCTAAACCAAGGAGTACTCGTAACCTGAGAGAGGGTAAAAAGAAAAGACAACTGAATAATCCTATCCGTTTTCTCCAGAACCGGAAACCATCCTCGAATAAATTCTTTCGAGTTCGTATATAACCATACGATGGAGTTGTCCAATGGAAGTGGACGTTCGTAGTAAAACGGGGTGTCCTGGAGAAAAGGGTAAAAGTAGGAGTGGCAATGAGGTTTGCAACTCTGACAATCCAAAAGCCGGTGTTTAAGAAGGTTCGGTCAACTTGGTCACTGAGTCAAAGTCTTAGGGTCGGGTCAATGGTCGCTGCCAAAGAGAGAGAGAAAAGAAACACTCAGCGTGCACTCTAACCTAGATCAGAATGGTTACCAATTTATCTAATCTGGAATCCTCCCACTGTACCTCAAATTCTTCTCCAAACCTAAAAGAAGAATTAGTCGGGGTCACCCGAGGAGTAAACTAACTCATCAGTGGGAATCGGGATCCAACTCTCATCGCATGACAACGTGACGGAATCCGCTCACGGTATCACACTCCAGAAGGTATGCGCATATCTGGCAAGTTTCAGTACTTTTGAAACTCCCGATGTGGATTTTTACCCCATGCTCTTATGACCTTGACTTTGGCCAACAAATCATAAGTCACATGTCAAGTTCTGCCCGTCATTCTCCAGGTTAATTTGAATCCACCCGTACATACCCTTGACTTTGGCCAACAAGGCAGTACGACTGTTCCAAACCAACGCATCTATCTATGCTGCATATGAATAACCAACAGCTACCAAACACTGTGCCTTGACTTTGGCCAACAAACACAGCTTGAATACTATTGACTACCCATATGAAACGACGGAGGGCTACGAATGGTTTCTGGCGAAAACCTTTAACGTAATGAACTTGATATCGTTGAAGGAACGGATAGCTTTTTAGAAAATATAGTGACGAAAACCTTTACTAAAGAGGTCACTCCCGGTGAAGGGATCTCGGCTCTTTCCCCGTAGAATGGGGTGCAGGATATTCCAACTGAATACCACGGTGCAAAGCAAAAGTAATCGGCTATAGTGAAGTTAATGCCCTGACGCAAACTTCTGTCCAAGGGGTCACTCCCGGTGAAGGGATCTCGGCCCTTGCCTCGTCGACTGAGGAGCAGGATATTCCAACTGAATACCACGATGCAAAACAAAAGTGAACGTCCTTGCAATAACAGCTTTTTTTGAAAAAGTGTTCCAACAACATCAGATTAGGTTTGTTTTTAACTTGCATTGATCCGAATCAATGCAGTCCCATCAATTGATCACACCAAAAAGAACGAAAATATACTGATGTACGTATATGCCATCCGCATTCGCCACTGGGTCCCGTCATTACCCGTTAGGTTAGCTAACTAACGACAGAGCGGGGACTGGACTAGCGCGGATGCAAAACATATACAACATCTACTAATATATATACCAATATATTATATTCGCTCAAGGCGTGAATAAAATGCAACATCACAGAGAATGAACAGCATCACAGAACAATACAGATATCTGGGATCCCCGGGTTTCACAGAGCCACTGCTGAAACCCGACGTTCCCCTGGTCGTGTAGATAGCCTGTGCAATGAAAACCTAGACCCCTACGGGCGCGGCAAGTCACCCGCCAAAACCTGAAGCGAGGCAGCCCCCTTCAGCACCGTGAATGGACCACCCAGCACTTCACGGAATCCGGTAACTTGGGCACCCCTCCTGGGTCAACCTGTACCCCCTACGAGTGCGGCGAATAGCCCGCCAATTCCAGACTGAAGCCCCTCCGTCTCAATGCCCTGAGATGCGGGCCCGTTGCCCTCTAGAACCCGGCTATCCGTGCACCCCTCCACGGGGTAACCCTAGTACAGAAAGTAAAATATACATACACCGGGTACATCGACCGCAACCAGGTCGTGCCCCAAAAAGAATAATACAAACAGGCAGTGACGGCAGTCCACATGTCGGACGCTCGCCCCGCAATATCAAATGTACATAATACAACAAAACTGTACTAGCATTGCATCCAGGCTACCCCCACGACCGATCCGCAACATCACAGCAAATACATAGAACATCAACGTGAAAATCACGTTCGCATATCCGTCTAACCGGGCTATAGCAGTTAGACCGGATTTACCGATCGAGTGACATTCACGGTCGCAGATATAATGTAAATACTGTGAAAAATGTGTTTAAAATATCCGATCGATCAAAAATTAACAAGTGGGCCCTCAATCAAAACTGTAGCACTCACAGAAATCCTGGGCCCAATTTTAATATTCCAAAACCCATATTTTAAGCCCAGAAGGCCTCTGAAAAAATTTGGTGAAGTGATGTGAATAGTGCGCGGCGGAAGGGCCGCGCGAGGGGGGGTTTCGCGGCGGTTCCGCGCTCCTACTGTGGAGTTACTTCGTCAAATTTTTACAGAACTCTTAGATTTTCCAGTACATCAATATTTTACAACCTGAAAAATTTTTCGAGACCAAAAATTTTCAACAGAAACTGATTCGAACTAAAATGCAGTTTTGGAACATTCGATCGATCGAAACAGAAAAACACATTACACCAAGCTAGACTATGTTAATGGCGAGGCTCTGATACCACTGTAAGTGCACGGCGGCGCCCCGGCCGTCTATCCGACGGCCAAACGCGGAAACGGTGGTAAACTTTTATTTTTGCGGACTTAGCAAACCGGCACCACCGCGCACTAAACTCCGGATCGTGCCATTAAACTAGTCTAAGCTATCTAGAGAGGGGGTAGAGAAATATACCATACGATCCGAGTCCTCCGGTCTTCATCTCCACTCCGATCTCCTCGCGGGATCTCCGTCCATCTCCTCCTCGTCGGAAAGGGCACCACGAAGCCGGGTACTTTTACGGGCTCCCACCTCAATACCGAGGCAACTCGCGCATGAAGCCGGCAAATCGACATGCTCAAGATATGCTGTAGGAAGTGTAGTGTAGAATCATGGTCTCTTTTGGGGCTTGGTTGCCATTTGTGGATGATGGAGGAAACAAGACAAGAAAAAATGGTGCTTGCATTTTTTTTTTAACATGAAATGAGATCAATCAAATGAAACACTCTCAAGGATGAAGATGAAACTCTCTTCTTCTCTTTTCTTTCTCTCTTTCTTTTTCTCAACCATGAACAAAAAAAATCTCTCATCAAGTAAGTATGAAAATGGTGGAGCAAAAACAATATGATAACAAGAGGGAGGTGAGTGTAGGATGCAAAAAGTGGTGACCACAACCTAAAACATAATCATCACTAAATCAACATCAAACCTCTTTTCATTTCTAATCTCATAAAGCAAAGAAAAGAAAGAAAAAGGATCTCATCATGAAAAGCCATCATGATGCCACCAATATGCAAGATACCCCCTCCACAAATGTTATTTGCACAATTGCAAATAACACCCTCCATCTGAAAAGTCCGGCCGGGAAAGAACAAAGGAAAACCGGCCGGAACGGAATGCAAACTGGCAACTCCAGAAAACTGGTCCCGTAATAAATTACAGGAAAACCCCCATACTGTGCATACACACCCGCATCTGTATTCCGTCCGGATACAAATGCAATGAGACAAAATCTACACTGTACTATACTAGGATCCGGCTTAAACCAAAGCCGGCTAGTAATATCCGTCCGATCCTGATCCGTGCAATACCGCACGTATCTGATCGAACGCTGCCATATAACTATACGGCCACTAGTACAAAACCGTCCGATCCTGATCCGTGCAATACCGCACGTATCTGATCGGACCCTGCCATATCTCCATACGGCCTCTACAGCGTTTCGCCCGAAAGCTGAGTAACAGAATGTGGGGGACTCTAAAGACTCGTCAACACCTTGGTTGTGGATTTAACCACTAGCACGTCAGAGGTATAAGCCAATACGTGACGGGCTACCAGGTACTGACCAAATGGGACGTCGATGAGGAAGCTCACCCCGACACCCAACTGAGCCTATCAGTGACAATATCCGTGCAGTCCGGTCCGTTCGTCTATGAGTATCGCATGGCGGGCCTAGGGGGTTGGTAAAAGTCAGACCCCCAAAAGCGGTACAAGTCGTGTCGTAGTGTAGCCCAGAACACCCTGAGATACTACTGGAATACCTACCAGCAAATCTCCTTGCCTTGGCCAAGGACTTTGTGTAATGGCTCTCCTAGACACAGCACGACCTCACCCCCAATACCGGGAGAGACGAACCCCTGAAGATGCGCTCACTGCCCCCCATGTGGCTCGGGACTGTACCCAACTAAAACCTGTTTGCACGACTCCTTTGAGCCGTGGTAGGGTAGTAATCAAAGTACAGTGGGAACTCACACGAGACAAATGACGATCCCCAGGTCGATGAACTAACCTGCACACATGTCACCAGGGAACTGCCATCTGACGTCTGGTATATGACCAACTAGCATGTTCCTGGCGAGTCCTGTCCGGTGTACTCATAACCCAATGAGCACCTGTATACATCTTAGGTGATCCAACTGACACCAGTGGCTTGTGAGACCGGCCACCGCCCCTCGTCGGGGTCTCGACTGTATACACTAGTCTACTAATGGAGTATCGATGCCCGGTCTCGAAACTCCCACGACTAGGGACCTTTTAAGGATATGCTTGTAGACCCCCAGCTCCCACTTATATGATCGCCCTCATACTGCTGGTGGTCAAGCAAGAATCCTAGGGGCTCTATCAACGTGTAATAGCGACGTGTCAGGTCACCTAAAACAGTACACGATGATAAAGGTAAACCAGATAGCATACTATCATCTCGAGTAAGACTGTCATACCGGGATAGGTCCTCCCTCAATCATTGCAATCACGTACCTGTGATCCAATAATTGACTCTGAGGGCACTACCTCCAACAGCTCCTACACTCACCCCCTTCTCTTTATAATGTGGCCGGCCCCTTAGTTGAGGAGAGATAGAGTTGCTTGGAAAAAAGAATTATGATAGTTATGGTTCATGGAAATTAGATAGCCTCATTTCTCATTCCACCCGATCCAAAAGGCAACTTCATTAACCGTTCGTCCATAGCTTTGGACGTAACGAGATAAAGTGTTCTACTCATTCTCTACAACATCTTGGTCGTCTCTTTTAGCAAACTTGACGATCGAGTTGCCTCGGTTCAGAGGCGGGAGCCCGTTTAAAGATCCGTCGACGTGGTGCCACCTGGATGAGAAGACTGGAGATTCAGGAGATCGGAGCAGCCGCAACAAAACGTGGGATGATGGTTGAAGACCGAAGGACTCGGATCGTTCGGTATAACATTTCTACCCACTTTGTAGTTGTTAGTTTAGCTTTAATGGCAGATCCGGGTTATAGTACGCGATAGCGCCAGTTGTAAAAAGTTTTTGTTCCGCATTTGGCATCTGTTGGACGGCCGGGGCACTACCGTGGACTTACAAAATCCAACCTGCAGTTCCCGGCGAGTCCTGTCCGGTGTACCCGTAACCTAACGAGCACCTGTATACTATCTCCAGTATGACGTACTGATGGCTGTGGGACAGACCATCTCCCCAACTGGGATGAGAAGCGTATACACCAGTCTACTCCGGGGTATCGATGCCCTGTCTCGATAATCCTACGACCATGGACCTGTATAGGATGTTGCTTATAGACTACCCAGCCCCCACTAGTGTGATTGCCATCACAACGCTGGTAATCAAGCAAAGATCCTAAGGGCTCTACCAATATGTATAAGCGATACGTTAAACGAAACATATTCACATATTAAAGTAGACTTAAACCAAATAGCATACTACCATTTTTAGCAAGACTGTCAATACAACTGTGAATATCCTAAGCTTCCATTAAGTAATATACAAACTAGTATGATACAGTAATGGCCTTCTAGGGCATAAACACTAACAATCTCCCACTTGCACTAGGGCCATGTACTGGCATATCACAGACCTATCATCTCGAATAGCCTCTCGAACTGCGTCTGAGGAATGACCTTTGTGAATGGATCAGCAGTGTTATTCTCTGTATCTACTCTCTTTACCTCGATCTCCCGGCGATCTACGATCTCCCTGATCAGGTGATACCGCCTTAAGATGTGTCTGGACTTCTGATGGGACCTGGGTTCCTTCGCCAAAGCTATAGCGCCGTTGTTGTCGCAATACAGAGGTATTGGATCAACACTGGTAGGAACCACCTGAAGTTCTGTGAGGAACTTCTTCATCCAGACAGCTTCTTTTGCGGCATCGCAAGCAGCTATGTACTCCGCTTCCATCGTTGAGTCAGCAACGGTCTCCTGCTTGGAACTCTTCCAACAGACCGCCCCTCCATTGAGGGTAAAGACATAACCCGATATGGACTTGGAGTCATCCTTGTCACTCTGGAAGCTGGAGTTGGCAAAAGCCTCGATCTGGAGGTCTTTTCCGCCATACACCAAGAACATCTCCTTAGTCCTCCTCAGGTACTTGAGAATGTTCTTTACTGCTATCGAGTGCTTCTTCCCTGGGTTTGCCTGATACCGGCTTACAACGCTTAATGCGTATGCTATATCTGGTCTGGTACATAACATCGCATACATTATAGAGCCTACCATAGAAGCGTAGGGTATAATCGACATGCGATCCCTTTTCAAATCAGTCTTGGGAGACATCTCTTTGGAGAGGGTGATTCCGTGACAAGCCGGTAGGTTACCGCGCTTAGAATCTTCCATACTGAATCTTTTCAATATGGTGTCTATGTACCTGGACTGCGAAATTCCCAACATCCTCTTTGATCTATCACGATAGATCTGGATCCCCAGAATGTAGGTAGCATCACCCAGGTCCTTCATGGAGAACTTCTGTGACAAGAATCTTTTGACTGACTGTTGCATAGGAATATCATTTCTTATTAGGAGAATGTCATCCACGTACAAGACGAGGAATACAACAACTCTCCCTACAATCTTACTGTATATGCATGGTTCATCTGGATTTTTGATAAAATCGAATTCTTTGACAGTATCATCAAAACAGATGTTCCAACTCCGCGATGCATGCTTTATTCCATAAATGGACTTAAGCAACTTGCACACTTTACTGCTGCTCCCACTCTGAATGAATCCCTCTGGCTGATCCATATAGACGCACTCTTCCAAATTACCATTTAGAAAGGCTGTCTTTATGTCCATCTGCCAGATCTCATAATCGTGGAAGGCAGCAATGGCAAGAAGGACCCGAATGGATTTGAGCATAGCCACTGGAGAAAAGGTTTCGTTATAGTCCAAACCAGGTCTTTGACGGAAACCCTTTGCAACAAGTCTAGCCTTATAGGTTTCAACCTGTCCATCTACACCAATCTTCTTTCTGAAGATCCAATTGCATCCTACGGGTTTTACCCCATCTGGAGTAATGTCCAAAGTCCATACTTTGTTAGTGTACATGGACTCTATTTCGGTCCGCATTGCATCCAGCCATTTTACCGAGTCGCCGCTCTGAATGGCTTGCTGGAAGCTAGTAGGGTCATCATTATCAATGATGCAATCTTCTCGATCCCCGTCTATGAGAAAACCGTAGTATCTCTCGGGCGGATGAGACTGCCTACTACTTCTGCGGATAGGCGCTGGTATGTCCCTTTCTTCTGAAACCTCTGGTTCTACCATACTTTCAGTAATAGCTTGTGGTTCTGGAATTTCTTCCAGTTCTACTGCGCTCCCACTCTTTTGATTTTCTAAAAATTCAGCTTCTAAGAAGTGGGCATGACGAGAAACAAAAACCTTTTGTTCCTCTGCGTAATAGAAACAATATCCCTTGGAGTTCTTTGGATATCCCACAAACTTACACTGTACTGAGCGTGCCTCGAGCTTGTCCGGATGCTGCTTTTTTACAAAAGCTGGACATCCCCATGTCTTCAGGTACTAAAGATAGGGTTTCTTCCCACTCCACATCTGATTTGGTGTGGTAGGCACAGTCTTGGTTGGAACCTTGTTCAAAAGATATGCAGCTGATTCTAGTGCATAACCCCAGAAAGATCGCGGTAACTCAGCCTTACTCATCATGGAATGAACCATATCTAATAGGGTTCGATTCCTCCTTTTCGATACACCATTGTATTGTGGTGTGTATGGAGGAGTAAGCTGAGAGAGAATTCCATTCTCTTTTAAGTAATCCGGGAACTCGGCACTTAAGTATTCACCACCTCGATCAGATCTCAGTGTCTTGATACTTTTGCCTGTTTGGTTTTCCACTTCATTCTTGTATTCTTGGAATTTCTCAAAGGCCTCGGATTTATGCTTCATCAAGAAGATATGTCCATACCTAGAGAAATCATCCGTAAAAGTAATGAAGTAGGAATAACCACCTCGCGCCTGTGTAGACATTGGACCGCACACGTCACTGTGTACGAGTCCCAAGAGCTCGCTCACTCTTACTCCGTGTCCAGTAAACGGAGTCTTTGTCATCTTTCCCATGAGACAAGATTCACAAGTAGCATAAGATTGATATTCGAACGGATTCAAATATCCTTCTCTATGTAACTTAGTTAATCATGTTTCATTGATGTGACCTAGTCTACAATGCCATAAGAAAGCCTGATTTATTTTTGGAGACTTTCTTTTAAGTGTGTTCTGGACATTGAAAACCTGAGCTTGACTCAATACGTATATACCGTCATCTAATGTACCGGACCCAATCAGAACTTGATTTAGGTGGATGTGAACTACATCGCTTACGAATGTAAAATCATATCCCTCTCTCGAAAGTGAGGACACTGATATGATATTACAAGTCAAACTAGGTACATACAAACAGTTACGTAGAATCAATATCTGCCCACTTGTTAAACCTAGGCGATATTCTCCCACGGATTCAGCGTCCACGCTCATTCCGTTTGCAACTCTGAGAGACAAATCACCTACCCTTATAACTCTACGGTTTCTCAAAGCATGTAATGAATTACAGATATGAGATCCTGCTCCGGTATCTAGTACCCAGGAAGTAGAGTTAATTGATAAACAGTTCTCAATTACAAACACACTTGAGGTTGAAGCCACAACATGCTTCGTATCCTGGCTACTGGCTTCCAAAACCCTGCAATCCTTCTGCCAATGCCCAATCCCATAACAATAGGAACATCCCTCTTTAGCTACACCAAGTCCTGAAACTTTTGCTCTTTCCTTTCCTCCTACTTTACTGACACCGTATATCGGCTTTGTGGAGGTTTTCTTCTTTTCACCCTTTGCTTTCGCCCTGGATGAAGAAGAAGGTCCCCCATAAAGCAGAGCTTGTGTCTCTCTAGTTTCTTTCAGGGTGTAAGTAGAGGGTAGGGACTGTGGAAATAAGTCAGCATATGACCTGTTTCCCAACGTGGTCT
Source organism: Agapanthus africanus (assembly GCA_030015575.1). Classification (NCBI taxonomy): domain Eukaryota; kingdom Viridiplantae; phylum Streptophyta; class Magnoliopsida; order Asparagales; family Amaryllidaceae; genus Agapanthus; species Agapanthus africanus. Next base: position 239,420,365 of record CM057344.1, read on the forward strand.
CCAGGTCCTTGAGCTCATCAATATAGCTAGTCATCGTAAGGACGTCGTCCCCTACAGATGACCCGACAGCCAACCTCGCTTGAATTAATTCGTTCGAGATCTCATATCTTGCGATATGAGATTGCTCTCCATATAAATCTTTGTTATGGAGAAAGATGGAAACTAAGTCCATCTTCTCGTGCTGCTTCTGGTATACACCATCAACTGAAGCCAACACGAGGCACTTGGCTTTCGCTTTATCCTTTTCCCTTGTCTGACGGATATCCATATCCGCGACGGTGGAAACTGGACCTGGGACGGCGGGATCTTGAGTAGTAATAGGGCGGTCCAGCTTGTCATAGGCAATGGACATCTGGACAGACCTTTGCTAGTCATATAAGTCAGATTCAGTCAACTTGTTATCTAGATGTAACCTAGTCATGGTCACAAGGTCGCTGCAATGAGAGAGAGAGAAGAAAACACTTTAGCATGATGCTCTTGCAAGTTTAGATTGGTTTTTAGTTTATCTAAACTGGATGGCTCCCACTGTTTCTCGAATCCTTTCTCAAACTATAAAAGAAGAATTAGCCAGGACTGATCTCACCGTATAATACTTGCTTAACCGTTCAGCCAGGCCAGTGTCGGTACTTCGAGGGAGGTTTTCCAACGCTTTCGCGAAGTTCCTTAATTAAATAACCTCTTTTCTCTGGGGGCGTAGCCCCGCTGACACCTTTCTCGACACCTACTTGGTTTATAGCATTGATCGTTAAGTGGCGAATCTCCTGATAAGCAGCATATACTTACAGTAGGATCGGGATCCAAATATCATCGTGTGATAATGTTGAAGGAATCCTACCAACATTCATCAAATTCCAAATGGTATGCAACACTAGCAAGTTTCAGTTTCTTTACAAACTCCCGATGTGGATTTTTGCCCCATGTTCTTATGACCTTGACGAAGGCCAACAAATCATAAGTCACATGTCAAGTTCTGCCCATCATTATCTTGTTAATTTGAACCCACCCGTACATACCCTTGACGAAGGCCAACAAGGTAATACGACTATCCCAAACCAACTCATCTATCTATGCAACAAATGAATACCCCAGCAGCTACCAAACACTATGCCTTGACGAAGGCCAACAAACATAGCTTGAATACTACTGACCATCCATAAGAAATGACGGAGGGCTACGACTGGTTTTGGCGAAACCGTGAACGTAGTGAACTTGATATAATCGAAGGAACCTGATAGCTTTTTAAAAGGAGTGGTTAAAGCTCCGCAATTAAAAATTCTGCTCTTTTAAAATAACCGAGTGGTTTCTTTTAAATTTGTTCCAACGATTCAACTTTGGTTTGTTTTCTTTGCATTAATATAATGCGTCCCATCAATAAACCTATCATTGCAGAAAACAACGAAAATACAACGTCCTCTTATGCCATCCGCATTCGCCACTGGGTCCCGTCATTCACCCGTTAGGTTACTTAACTAACGACAGAGCGGAGCTGGGCTAGCGCGGGTGTAAAACATAAATAACGTCTAATAGCTATCATATATAGATATTGTACATTCGTCAGACGCAATAATAGGCATTCCAGATCACTGATGAACATTATTGGATATACAAGCAATCCGCGTTTCCTTCGAGCCTGCAACGAAAGACGGATTATACAGTTGGGATGAATAGCCATTACCCCACCCTAGACCCCTACGGGTACGGCAAACTACCCGCCAAGTACCCGAAGTGAAGCGGTCTCCCTCAACAACGTGAGTAGGCCACTAAACACTTCAACGTACCCGGTAGTTTGTGTACCCCACCTTTGGTCTATTCTAGGAGCAAAAAAACAGTAAATGAAATAATACAACGGTGGCTACAACCGCAACCTGAATGTGCCCCGAAAAAGAATATTACATCATATTACAATTTACATCGAATGAATGAATATAATAACCCATCTCAAACCCCGGCTAATCATCACAACGATCCAATAAAGTTCATATACACAAACAGTAAAAACCATTACAGAAATATACAACCCCCGCCAACCGACATACTAGCAGTTAGGGGAGGTTTACGAACACATTAATCATTACAGATAAAAACCCGATTAGCAAATAACTTAGAATATCGATCGACAACCTTTTTCCGTGTCTACCCCAAATGCAAGCCAGCATAGAAGTAACCTGGGCAGAAACAGAATATACTGGAAAACAAAACACCACAAAATAAGAATTACTGTGAAAATCTGAGTCAACTCGGAGTTGACTAGGCGGTGGATCCGCGGCCGAATGCATTCATCCGCCGCAGTTCCGCGGCCGTATCATCGAGTTACCTCCTCGTATTTTCCCAGTATTCTTAGAATCCCCTGCTGTGAATTTTCATACCTATCAAATAATTTTTTAGACACATTTAAAATTGACAGAAACTGAGGGGGTGCGGGGTTAGGTTTTCGTGTTTTTCCGACGATCGAAGTTCTAATTAGTTGCTAACAAGCTAGTAAAGGTTTAGTTGGCTCTGATACCACTGTAAGTCCATGTCACGCACCCCACGAACTTGTGGGGAGGCGGAATATATGAAAAACAATTATCAAAGCTTCGTAACACGGACTTGAGCACACGGATCGTGTCTAAACCATTACTAGCAAACTACGAAAGGTTTAACTACTCGGATTCGAAGTTATACCTCACGTTACTTGTCCTTCAGGTCTTCATCACTGTCCTCCACTCCTCGTAGGCTCTATGGAACGTCGGCACCTCAACGGCCTCCTCGAGTCAAAGACGATCCACCCAAGAGCTACTACTCCAAGCTTGACCTCTAACTTGAGGTAACTAGGTTTCTCAAAGTGCTAATCTAAGCAACCTAGGGGATATAGAGTAGGATTATGGATTAATAAGTCTTGCTAACCCTTGATCTCAACACATGAGAGGTTAGGGTTAGGGTTTGAAGAAAGAGAGCTTGAGGAAAGAGAATGTGAGAATGAGAATCCTTTTGGATAAATGATATCATTTGAATATATGAAGCATATGATTTTATTAAAATGAATAACAAATAAATATGTGTCATCATGCTTCATTAATTCATTGAGTGATTCATCTCATGAGTCATTTAAAAGATTAATGCAACATTAACTCCATGGATGATTCACTCTCATGACTCATTAATCCAATAAATGCAAATGCCATCTTAGCTTCCAAGTCATCATCCTTCTAGAAGCTTCCCGAAAAATTACGAGAATGCCCCTCCTATCCGTGAAAACACGGAAAAAACTTTAGACTGTATAAATCCAATAATCCGATACTAGAATCTGGCTTAAACCAAAGCGGACTAGTAAAAACTGTCCGAATATCGTACGTGCGTAAAAACACGTATGCGTCCGAACCCTGTCGTAAAACCATACGACCTCTATATCGTTTCGCCCGAAGCAGGGAAACTCTCTGTGTGGGACTCTAAAGACTCGACACTTTGCTGGCAGTGGGTTTAACCACAGACCGCAAGCGGCACTAGCTGTACGTAATGGTCCCCAGGTAGATGTCGATAAGAAGGCCGATGAAAAAACCCATCCGAACTCCTACTGAGCCTGATGTGACAATCTACGTACAGTCCGGTCTGTTCGTCTAGGACTATCGCATATCGGGCCTAGGGGGGCGGTAAACATCAGACCCCTAATAGCGGTATAAGTCGTGTCGGAGTGCAGCCTATTACACCTTGAGAAACTACTGGAAGCCACCAGTAAATCTCGCTTGCCCTGGCCAGGGACTTTGCGTAATGGATCTCCATACATAGCGCGATATCAACCCCCAATATCGGGAGAGACGAATCCTGTCTAACCGCCACTGCCTCCAAATGTTTCGGGACTGCACCCAACTACTACCTGTTTGCACGACTCCTTTGAGCCGTGGTAGGATAGTAATCTAAGTACAGTGGGAACACACCCGAGGCGAAGTAGCAGTATCAAGTCGACGGACTAAACTGTACTCATGTCACCTGGGAACTGCTATCTGACGATGGGTATAAATCCAACCTGCAGTTCCCAGCGAGTCCTGTCCGGTGTACCCGTAACCTAACGAGCACCTGTATACTATCTCCAGTACGACGTACTGATGGCTGTGGGACAGACCATCTCCCCAACTGGGATGAGAAGTGTATACACCAGTCTACTCCGGAGTATCGATGCCCCGTCTCGATAATCCTATGACCAGGGACCTGTTTAAGATGTTGCTTATAGACTACCCAGCCCCCACTAGTGTGATTACCATCACAACGCTGGTAATCAAGCAAAGATCCTAAGGGCTCTACCAATATGTATAAGCGATACGTTAAACGAAATATATGCACATATTAAAGTAGATTTAAACCAAGTAGCATACTACCAATTTTAGCAAGACTGTCAATACAACTGTGAATATCCCAAGCTTCCATTAAGTATATACAAACTAGTATGATATAGTAATGGCCTTCTAGGGCATAAACACTAACAAAAATACATATAAATAATGAATAAGGCATCCCCAAGTGGGAGCTAGTTCTTTGCCAAAGGCGGAATCACAACCACATACAATATGTATATCAACAGTGCACAATAAGTATCTGAAAGCAAGAAATAAGCAAATACCACGTCGGCTCAAGTGAGCATCGACACCAAACACTACAATTACAAGTCTCACGAGTCTCACCGTCTAGTCCAATATATAAGGGTAGATGGAGTATACTAGATACAAATAATATAAATGATGGGATAAAATATCCTCGCAACCCACCTACGAGTAATGCCGCAAGTCCAAGCAAAAGGAACAGAATGAGGAAGTGCGCCCGCCGCTACTGTGCTGACGGGTCAGACCTGTAAGATACTGTGGCACAACGGGGGTGAGTTGCCAACTTGTGAGTAGTAAGTAACATCTCATAAGGCTATCGTAAGCATGCACGCAAATGCGTCTCAACCTACGCATATCGATATGATACGAAGTACTAACATGAATGCAACATGAATGCATAATCAAAACGAAACCTGAACAAGTCTGGTATGAGAAAATCTTTGTTCTTAACTTAGAAAAACCTCTATGCAATAAACTGAAGTATCATCAATGAAATCAACAGAAAATCCGTGTCAAGCATCGACACAAAATATATATCACAATATCTCAATGTCTCAATATCTCAATATCTTAATGTCTCAATATCTCGGGCTCCGTCAGTCCGGATCGACCCATATCATCTAATCTCACGACTACGTCGGTATCCTCCGGATAACCGCCGCGTCAAAAATAACCGGTCGGTAGTGCTCCCCTGCCGGGCTCAACGCCATCATCTGTGACCCTCTTGCCCTGGGGTACCGTACCGGGTTCACCATGCACCCGTAGACGGTCCTTCCCCCTACCTCGAATCGGGTGTATGATACCGCTCAAGAACCGAGAAAACCCATGGTGGACACCACACACATCATATCACGAGAAAAACACAACTTACATTTTTAAAATGGTAATACGTTCTTAAAATCCTTGCGGTTTCTCCAAAATCCATAAATCTCATAAAATACTGAAATCCTCGAGAAGAATCACAATATGTAAACATGTCGGTGATGATGGATGTCTATGATATGATAGTATATACCCTGCGAAGTACGGCCAGAAGCTATACATGAATCATGATGCAATGAGGTATGTATATATGACTAACAATCCTATATATCCATCCTGATGAAATGACTAAACAGGTACATGTTTACAGATCATATATGATGCAATGCACAGATATCGATTCTAAGCAAGGTCCATAGTGTTCGTGACATAGCAATTACCAAAGGCGTATGTGTTCGCATGAATAGTGCACGTGGCATGAACCAATGGTAATTGTGCAAGTGTTCTATGAGATAATATCATATATATTTATGATGATGCAATGCAATGAGATGAATGACTAGGAGACTATGCATATAATTACAAGCACCACTAGTAATCCTGACTATCGGGCGCTTTGCGCCATCCAGACAATTCCCTCGTAGATGTGTACATCTACTCACCGGGACTCCTCGGCTAATCTAATCCAATTTCAACTCTGCTATTTCCGTGCTACATCCGACGTCTCTGCACCTGATCCTAGAAACATACACAAGTAAATATGAGAATAAATATATAAATAGTCACGGACACAAACGATACAAATCAACCACGCGCACTAACTGGATGCGCACGCACTTGGTGCACAAAACGCGCTCGCGATAACGCCACAACCCACAACTAGGGTCGCCAAACGTGGCAACTACCAAGCCTAGAACCCAATCGCGCATTCACAACACATTAAATATTTTAGGGAATAGGTAGTAAATCATCAAAACCTCAAATTTCATTAAAATCGATTTATTCCAAAAACCTAGTAAGCAACAACTTACCATTTTAGTTCAATCTAATTGTTTTAACAAATCTGGTGGCCACAATATTCATTTAATAACTTTAATTAAGCCACACAAACCCTAACTAAATTTTAATTTCACCTAATTACACATTAATTAAAAACTTAGTTTGCAAAATATATAATTAAGACAGTTTAAAAATAACAATTAGCAACTTTAACAACTAGATTAGATTTTGCAAGTCTCAACATGCTAAACTACATATTCTAATCATAATCAAGTGATAAAACCCTAACTCTAATTCAAACCCTTTTCTTGAAATTTCAAATTTGCAAATAGAACCATATTTAAACACCAAAATAAATTAATTAGAAGATTAATCAACAATTAACCATTGGGTTAGGATTATACCTCTATAAACAAGAGATCTAGCTTGCAACTTAGCCTCCCAAAAAGTCATCTTGCTCCAAGATCCATGCTATATTAGGCCAAGGAATAATGGGTAAAGGTTTGATTAGGAATTAGTGAGGTTTTTGTATTGATTTTTGAGGCATTTCTTGAAGAATTTTGAAGTGAAATGAGAAGGAGAAGATGGGGGATGGCTGCAGGTTAAGGCTCGACCAAGTGAGGAAATGAGAGGTAAGTGAGTGTTGGAAAATTCCAAATCAACAAAATACCCCCATACCTCCTTTATTACACCCCTTGCCTTCATTCTTTATTCATTTTATTTTATTTTATAGGAGGAGAAATGAAGTGGTGGAGTGGGGAAAGGGGGCAGCTAGGTCTCGGCCAGCAAATGAGGGGAGAGGGTGAGGGTGTGTGTGAAATACCAAGTCAAGAAAATCCCACCTCAAGTCAATATGTCCATACTTCTTGTTTCATCATTTTCTTATTTATTTTCTATTTAGAATTAACTAGAAACTTGAAGACAAGTGTAGAAAAGAGAACACATAATAAACTTGTTATGAAGTTGTCATAGTTCACAATTATGTAATTAACCCATTCTCATTTGTAATTAATCACTAATTAAATGTATAAGTGAAAGCTTGAAATAATAATTAAAATAATTAATTAAGAAAAATATTTAAGTAAACTAGAAATTTACAAGTGACCCATTAAAATACCAAATACTAGCAATTACATAGCTAGAATAGGTATATTTAGGTCTATGTTGAAAAATAATTATATCTTGGTTTTTACGGAAAACACCAGTTATTATACCGATTATCAGAAATTTCATCTAAATGATTTTTCAGAACGTTACATCAGCTATTCCCATCGTCAATGGATCCGCGATCATTTGACCTATAAGTACATACCGCAACTCGACTTCTTTCTTCTCTTGCTTCTTTATGAAATGATATCTGATCTCAATATGCTTCGACTTCCCATTGTAGGGTTACCTAGCACGATAGCAAGGTTTCGGGAGGCATCGTCCATACCGTTTTCAAAATTTTGCCGTACTAAAGAACCCTAACCCTAGAACTTAACTAGAGATTTAGATGAACTAGCAATGCAAACAACTTTACATCTAAGTGAATAAGGAATACAACCTTTGTAGACCGGTCTTTCACTTCTAAAGCTCCGTGTAGTAGTCCCTTCGCTCCAAGTAGTGAACACCCGAACTCTAGTAAGGGTTCACATGAAGAAATGAACAAGCTTGCTCGAAGTCTTCGAGGCCGAGCATGATCTACATTGATAAGACTCAAGCTCATGCTACCTCTTCACTAATGGTAGATTAGTGAAGCAAACACCCTAAACTAAGTGGCTAATATAGTAAAGGATGATGAAGTAGGAAATGAGCTCACTTTAAATTAATTTTTCTCACAATATTTCATCACCTTTTTAAAAGCTAGAAAGCTTTTTCCATAAGGAAGAAGAAGATGAAGTGGAGATGAGAATGAAACTCTTAAGGTGAGAATAGCAACCATGGGTGAGTTAGTGTGATACACTAACTCATGTAGAGACTTAACTATGGGTGAGTATAATGGTTAGGTTAATAAATATCTATAAGTGAAACAAAATGAGTGGACTTGGTCAATGGTTCCACAAGCTTCTACAAACTTGTAGCCACGACAAATTTCCATCCAATTTTTGAATTACTTAGATAAATATAAACCCCTCATTATATCAAGCATGGTGCGAGTCTCATACACCCATGAAGCATGTGGCATCAAGCATGACACAAATAAAATGTACATTAATATATATCATATATATACTATATGCACATAAGTGAGAAAAAGAATACTTAGTGAGTAAATATTAGTTAATGTAAGTTAATATATCAAATATATAATTATATATTAAATTATCAAATCAACACTTGATTTAATAATTCGGCTATATCATATACAACTGACTAATATCATATGAATCATCTTATCCAATCAACACTTGATCCGATAACCCGGCTATATCTCACATATCGCGAGAATAGAATACGGTATCACATACTCGTATTAATCTCGGTCCCGCACATATCACATATGTGCTCCTACTTCGTTTCGGATGAACCAGGAAACCTCTGTGTAGGACTCTAAAGATTCGTCAATACGCCGGCAGTAGATGATGATCATATCAAACACCCACAAGCCGCAAGCGGTCTGCTAAACGTAACGGCCATCCGGGTATTGATCGATTAGAATATCAACAAGCAAACCTTCTCATACTCCTGCGAATTCAATCAGTAACACTACCGTACAGTCCAGTCTCTTCGTCAGATATGTCGCATATCGCAGCCTGGGGTTGGTATAACGTCAGACCCCAATAGCCTGATAAGTCATGCCGATGGAAGGTCCATAACGGTTCGAGAAACTACTGATAGCACTTACCAGTAGATCTCAGCAACCCTGGCCAGAGATTTCCTGTTATGGCTGTTAGTTATGTATATGGCCTAGAGGCCATTGTTGTACATATGATGTATATTATAGTGGATGCTTGGATATATATAGAGAGGACTTTCTTGCTCGATATGATAGATGCTATCTGGTTTCACTTTGTCTTAACATGTTGACTTGTATTGGTTTACTGTCTTGCTCTCACATGTTGATAAGCCCTTAAGATATGTACTTGACTACTAGGACTATGATGCAGATCATACTAGTGGGGCCAGGGTGGTCCAAAAGTACATCCTATAATATGTTCCTAGTCGAGGGTGTATCGAGACAGGGCATCGATACTCCAGAGTAGACTAGCATATACGCATCTTGACCCATATGATGGGCGATGGATGATCCTACATCCATTGGTGTTTGACATCAAAGATGGTGTATGGATGCACTGTGGAGACTGGGTACACTGAACGGACTCACCGAGAACTCCTAGATGGTATTATACCTATCGTCAGATAGCAGTTCTCTGGTGGCACTGGTACAGGTTAGTCTGTAGACCCGAGATCGTCATAGAGTCTTGTGTGATTCCCACTGTGCTTTGATTTCCACCTCACCACGTTCATGAGAACGTGCAAAACAGTGGCTTTTGGGTACAGTCCCGAATCACATGGAGGCGATGAGCGATAGGAGCGGTTTCATCTCTCTCGGTATTGGGGGTTGATGTTGCGCAATGTTCGATTGGCTATAACTGGAAGTCCCTGGCCAGGGCTGATATGGAGACCTACTGGTAAGTGTTATCAGTAGTTTCTCAACCCGGTTATGAGCCTCACATCGACACGGCTTATCAGTTACTGGGGTCTGACGTTTACCACCCCTAGACTGGATATGCGACATATCATACGAAGAGACCGGACTGTACGGTAGTGTTACTGATTGGATTCACAGGAGTATGTACAGGCTTGCTTGTTGTTCTTCTGATAGCTTAATACCCGGGTGGCTGTTACGTTTAGCTGATCGCTTGCAGCTTGTGTGTGTTTGATATGATTATCACCTACTGCCGGCGTATTGACGAGTCTTCAGAGTCCTACACAGAGCTTTCTGGGCTCAAGCGAAACAGAGTAGGAGCACATATGTGATGTATGCGGGACCGAGATTAATACGATACGAGATACCATATTCTATTCTCGCGATATGTGATATCGGCCGGGTATATGTGATATAGCCGGGTTATCGGATCAAGTGTTGATTCGATAAAAAGATACATATTATATTAGTCGGTTATATGTAATATAGCCGGGTTATTAAATCAAGTGTTGATTTAATAATTTAATGTATAATTATATATATATGTGATATATTACATTACATTAACTAATATAAGCTCACTTAAATGATTCTTTTTCTCACTTGATGATACATTGATATATATGTGATATATGTTAATTGTATTATTTTCTTTTGTTACATTAAATATTATATATGTGATATATAATATTTTAACATGCTAGGTTACAAATGCAACTAGGGTTTATGAGATTAAACCATGCTAGAGTTTAGATTAGGGTTAACATTTTGTTTTTAGTTAATTCTAAATTATGGATTAAAGTTAAGATATTTTATTATGTTGACTTTGTCCACTCTTTAGATATTTACTAGCTATTTGTTAATCTAACCTTTTAACCCAAGCCCATGGTTTATTCTCTACAAAGGTTAAGCATGCCATGCTTAACCCATGATTGCATTTCTAACCTCTTAACAATTATTCTTTCATCACACTTGATCTTCTTCTTCTTCCTCACAAAAGCTTTCTAGCTTTTTATTTTTTGATGAAAAATAGTGAGAAATAAATTTCTAAAGTGAAAAAAATTCCTACTTCATCATGCTCTTCTATACTAGCCATATAGATTAGCGTGTTAGCTTCACTAATCTGTAATTAGTGAAGTGATAGCTTGGGTTTGTGATTCCTCAAGGTAGATCATCTTTGATTATGAAGATTACTAGCAAGCATGCATCATTCACTTCATGGAGCCTCTCAAGAGTATGGGAATTTGATGATCGCAGTGAAGGGATCTCAACTCGGAGCTTATGAAGCGAAGGAACGGACTACAAAGGTTGTAATCCCTAATCACTTAGAAGTAAAGTAGTTTACTTGATGTTTCTAACCCTAATTTTCTAGTAAAGATCATTGCTTAGATTGTTTGGCACTTGAAAATTTTAAATACGGCATGTTTGATGCCTTGTAGAACCTTGTTCTAGTTCCTAAGAACCTTACAGTGGTATCAGAGCCAACTTAGAGTTTTAGAGTAACCTAGACGACGTTAAAAATCTCGAACGAACAAAACCCGACACCCGAAAAATGCTCTCTGGAAATTTTTCAAAAAGTTGGATTTTTTCACATTAAAAATACTCAGAAAATCGTGCAGGGTATTGTATGGGCCCACAAGAAGAACGAAGCCCTAACTCGACTTAACGACCGCGGAACTGCGGCCGAAAGGCTCTTTTTGCGGTGGTTCCACGGCGCCGTTGGTGAGGCTTGGACTGTGCCTTCTTATGCTGGCCCGTATGTGCTAATAGCAGTCTCTGGTGTATTTTATAACTGCTTAAGTGTTGAGCTTTCTGAGAATTCTTTGGGTGATTGATCGTTCGATCGAATGTTTTAATTGCTCCTAGTATATGAGAATGTGATACAATAATTGGAATCTATAAATTTGTTTGTTGCGTGTAAATCTAACATTTCGGTTTCGGATGTAATCAGAAATCTTATTGAATTATCCGACTTATTTTTGAAAAATTGTTTTCATGGGTGAGACCTAAATGCGAGCTTTACATTGTTAGGCATGAAATCTTGGATATGTGATATCCCGGGTTTGTGTTGTCTAAGGGTAGTTATGATTCCAATTGTTGTAGTTTTTCATTTTTCTTTTCTGCGACCGTAAGTGTAGTATGCGGAGTATCACCGGTTTCGTTGCTATACATCAACGACAATTGGGATACGCATATTTACTTATGTTGATGACATGTGATGTTATGTGTTGCCGTGATATGTTATATTGGATCGCCGTGTTTTGAATAGGGTTTTATGTAAGATGAGAGTTTTTATTTTCATTCATGTAAAATTCATTATATGTAATATTCTTTTATTAGGGCTCTTCCAGGTTGAGGATGATGTCACCATTATATATTATTTACTTTTTCGTATTAGGATAGACCCAAGGTGGGGAGCACAAGTAACCGGGTTCTAGGGTCCAGTGGGAGGCCATCTCGAGGAGTCGAGACCGGGTCTCCTAACTGTAGAATTGGTAGGGTTACTTGCCGCTCTCGTAGGGGTCTAGGGATGTGGGTTTGGCTATTCATCGCGACCGTGGAATCCGTGTTTTATACAGGCTCAAAATAAAACACGGACCTCCTAGTATATTCAATATTTCATATGTTATCTTCTGCTGCTGATGTTCTGTGATGTGATCTTTTTATATGCGTGAGACGAATGCTTTATTATTGTATATATGATATATAATAAATGTTACTTATGTTTTGCACCCGCGCTAGTCCCGCCCCTGTATGCCGTTAGTTAAGTAACCTAACGGTGCATAACGGGACACTGTGGCGAATGCAGATGTCATAATCGTACGTTGTATTTTCATTTCTTCTGTGATGCTTAGAAAGCATAATTGATGGGAATTCATTAATGAGATTAATGAAAGAAAAGAAACCTAAAAGATGTTGTAGAATCATATTTTCAAAAAGGGTAGCTCTAGTTTTTGCATTGCATAGTGGTATTCCTTGTAGAATATCCAGCACCTTATTCAATAAGCAAAGAGCCGAGATCCCTTCACCGGGAGTGACCTCTTTAGCGAAACTAGCAGATGCTACAACTCACTCGATTTTGTTTTTGACTGCTTCGATAGTTCTTGCTTTGCATAGCGGTATTTGAGAAATATCCTGCACCTTATTCGATTAGGAAAGAGCCGAGATCCTTTCACCGGGAGTGACCTCTTTAACGAAACTAGCAAAAGCCTAAAAAACAATCCTTTTCAAAATCACTTGTTTCTACAACGATATCAAGTTCATTACGCAAAAGGTTTTCAGAAAAACCTGTCGTAGTCCTTCGTCATTTCAGATAAAGATTATTTAGTATTCGTGCTGCGTTTGTTGACCTCTGTCAAGACGTAGTGTGCGGTAGCTGATTAGTACTTATCTGTAAAGCATGTGATAAAATTGGATTAGGGTAGTCGTACGACCTTGTTAGCCTATGTCAAGAGTCGTGCGGGTGGGTTTGATTCAATCAAGAAATGATGGGTTGAACTTGACTAGTGCACTATGGTTTGTTGACCTCTGTCAAGGTCATAGCACGCTAGGGGCAAAAGCATTATCGGGAATTTCAAGTGTTGAAATTTGCAATGAGATTGCATACCTTCTATAAGATAGTTGGATCCCGATACCCACTGCGAGTAAGAGTTACTCCTGGGAAAGTTTTACACATGACAATTAGCCGATCAAGTAGGTGTCTAGAAAGGTGTTAACGGGGTTATGCCTATGGGAAAACGAGGTTTATTCTAATTTGGTCCGTGTGAAAGCATGGGGAACCTCCCTCAAAGTACCAACGCTTGCCTGGCCGAAAGATTGGCGAACTTGTAAGGTGTAATTAATCCCAGCTAGTCTTACCTTTTAGGGTTTAAAGGGAGATTTGATGAAAACAGTGGGAGCCATCCTGATTAGATAAGATAATAACCAATCTAATCTTGCAAGAGCATACGCTAAAGTGTTTTCTTCTCTCTCTCTCCAGGTAACGACCATGTCAGGCCTTAATCAAGATAATAATATGGATGTATTAACCGAACCCGCTTATTATATTGAGCAGGGGAACGTTGGTTCCGTTCTTTCTTATAATTGTTATAAGACAGAGCAGGAATTAGGGGAATATCCGGATTCTCACGCCGCCCAAAAGAAGAGTAAGCATGATGATGCATCTTCTTCGGGTGTGTTAGTTATCGAGAACTGTTTCTCAGTTCACTCTACATCCTGGGTATTAGATACCGGATCGGGATCCCACATATGTAATATGTTACACGGGCTACGGAAAGGTAGAGAACTAGAAGAGGGTGATCATTCCATAAGAGTAGGGAATGGTGCAAATGTTGCAGCCAAAGCAGTTGGCGAATATCACCTTTTATTACCAAATGGTAATACATTGATTCTGAACGAATGCTATTACATTCCGACCCTGATATGCAATATTATATCAGTTTCTTTATTGAGTAAAGAAGGATATAATTTTGTAGTACAGGATAATGTTATGAACATCTTCCTGGATCAAAAGTTGATTGGATCAGGCTCGTTAAATAATGGCATATACGTTCTAAATCAAACCACGGTTCTTAAGGTACAGAACACGCACAAGAGGAAGAGTTCAAAAATGAACGGATCCTTCTTGTGGGATTGTAGACTAGGTCACATCAATGCGATATGACTAGCTAAGTTATATAAGGATGGATATTTAAATCCATTCGAATTTTCATCTTATGACACTTACCAGTCATGTCTCAAAGGCAAAATGACCAAAACTCCGTTTAGTCGACACGGAGAAAGAGTTACAGAACTCTTGGGACTGATACATAGTGATGTATGTGGTCCCATGTCTACACATGCCAGGAATGGTTCCTCGTACTTCATTACATTCACCGACGATCTCTCAAGATACGGACATGTGTTCCTGTTGAAACACAAGTCCGAAGTTTTTGAGAAATTCAAAGAATATAAGCACGAAGTCGAGAACCAAATGGGTAAAAGTATTAAGATCCTTCGATCTGATCGAAGAGGAGAATACTTGAGCAATGAGTTCCAGGACTATCTAAAAGAGAATAGGATTCTCTCTCAGCTTACTCCTCCTTATACACCAGAGCACAACGGTGTATCAGAACGGAGGAATCGCACTCTATTAGATATGGTGTGCTCTATGATGAGCACCGCTAAGTTACCTATTTCCTTTTGGGGTTATGCGCTTGTAGCAGCAGCATACCTATTGAATCAGGTTCCATCAAAATCTTTACCTACCACACCATATGAGATATGGAGTGGGAAGAGACCATGTCTTAAAAGAGTTAAGATACGGGGTTGTCCGGTCTATGTCAAAAGACAAAATCCAGACAAACTCGAGGCATGATCAATTCTTTGTAAGTTTGTTGGATATCCTAAACATTCAAATGGATATCTATTCTACCACACTGAACAACAAAAGGTGTTTGTTGCTCAACATGCCACCTTTTTAGAAAAGAAATTTCTTGCAAAAGAAATTAGTAGCGAGAAGGTAGAGCTGGAAGAAGTTCCAGCAGAACAAACTGCAACTGAAGATTTACAGAGGATTCAGTAGTTCCCGACGAACCTCAGCCGCTCTGCCGATCTAGTAGGGTTCCTCATCCACCTGAGAGATACTACGGTTTTCTCATCGATGGTGGGAGCGAGGACTGCATCATGGAAGATGATGACCCGACTAGCTTCGAGCAGGCCATCACGAGTGGGGAGCTGGAAGAAGTTCCAGCAGAACAAACTGCAACTGAAGATTTACAGAGGATTCAGTAGTTCCCGACGAACCTCAGCCGCTCCGCCGATCTAGTATGGTTCCTCATCCACCTGAGAGATACTACGGTTTTCTCATCGATGGTGGGAGCGAGGACTGCATCATGGAAGATGATGACCCGACTAGCTTCGAGCAGGCCATCACGAGTGGGGACTCTGTGAAATGGCTGGATGCAATGCGATCTGAGATGGAATCCATGTACACCAACAAAGTATGGACTTTGGAAGTTGCTTCTGAAGGGATAAAACCCATTGGGAGCAAATGGATCTTTAAGAAGAAACTTGGTGTAGATGGAAAAGTTGAGACTTTCAAAGCTAGACTTATTGCAAAGGGTTTTCGTCAATGACCAGGTGTGGATTATGACGAAACCTTTTCTCCAGTGGATATGCTTAAGTCCATCCGGATCCTACTTGCCATTGCTGCATACCATGACTACGAAATCTGGAAAAAGGATGTTAAAACTACCTTTCTAAATGGTGATTTAGAGCAGTGCGTGTACATGATTCAGCCAGAGGGCTTCGTAGATAGTGGGAGCGGCGGAAAGGTGTGCAAGCTGCTAAAATCTATCTACGGGTTAAAGCAGGCATCGCGGAGTTGGAACATCTATTTTGATGTTGTAGTCAAAGAGTTTGACTTCATAAAAAACGTAGATGAACTTTGTATATACAAGAAGGTGGCAGAGAGTAAAATTGTCTTCCTCGTATTGTACGTGGATGACATACTCTTGATAGGAAATGATGTTCCTATGATACATTCGGTCAAGCTCTTCTTATCACATAGATTCTCAATGAAAGATCTAGGTGATGCCTCCTGCATTTTGGGAATTAAGATCTATAGAGATAGATCTAAACAGATACTGGATTGTCCCAATCCAGGTACATTGACACCATACTAAAGAGGTTTAGTATGGATGAATCCAAGCGTGGGAACTTACCCACGATCTCTGGACTCACTCTCTCCAAAGAGATGTCTCCTAAGACTGATTTGGAAAGAGCTCGCATGCAAGGGATACCCTATGCTTCGGCAGTAGGCTCTATCATGTACGTGATGCTATGTACCAGACCCGATGTAGCATACTCACTAAGTGTAGTGAGTAGGTATCAAGAAGATCCAGGAGAGAATCACTGGACAGCTGTGAAGAACATTCTCAAGTATTTGAGAAGGACTAAGGAGATGTTCTTGGTGTATGGTAATGGAGAACTCCATGTGGATTCCTTTACCGATTCGAGCTTCCAAAGTGATAAGGATGACTCTAAGTCGCAATCGAGAATTGTGTTTACCCTCAATGGAGGGGAGGTTTGTTGGAAGAGTTCCAAACAGGAAACCGTGGCAGACTCGACGATGGAGGCTGAATACATCGCTGCAAACGATGCTGCCAAAGAGGCTGTCTGGATGAAGAAGTTCATCACTGAACTTGGAGTGGTTCCGTCCATTGAGCATCCAATGCCTTTGTATTGTGATAACAATGGAGCTGTGGCTTTGGCCAAGGAACCCAGGTCCCATCAGAGATCCAGGCATATTCTGAGGCGGTATCACCTGATCCGGGAGATAGTTGATCGCCGAGAGATCGAGGTCAGGAGAGTTGACACAAAGGAAAACACTGCAGATCCACTCACGAAGGCCATACCCCAGATACAATTTGAGAGACTCTTCGGGATGTTGGGTATGAGATACTACAATAGCCGGCCTTAGTGCAAGTGGGAGATTGTTAGTTATGTATATGCCCTAGAGGCCATTGTTGTACATATGATGTATATTATAGTGGATGCTTGGATATATATAGAGAGGACTTTCTTGCTCGATATGATAGTTTGCTATCTGGTTTCACTTTGTCTTAACATGTTGACTTGTATTGGTTCTACTGTCTTGCTCTTACATGTTGATAAAGCCCTTAGGATATGTACTTGACTACTAGGACTATGATGTAGATCATACTAGTGGGGCCAGGGTGGTCCAAAAGTACATCCTATAATATGTTCCTAGTCGAGGGTGTACGAGACAGGGCATTGATACTCCAGAGTAGACTAGCGTATACGCATCTTGACCCATATGATGGGCGATGGATGATCCCACATCCATTGGTGTTTGACATCAAAGATGGTGTACGGGTGCTCGGTGGAGACTGGGTACACTGAACGGACTCGCCGAGAACTCCTAGATCGTATTATACCTATCGTCAGATAGAAGTTCTCTGGTGACACTGGTACAGGTTAGTCTGTAGACCCAAGATTGTCATAGAGTCTTGTGTGATTCCCACTGTGCTTTGATTTCCACCTTATCACGTTCATGAGAACGTGAAAAACGGTGGCTTTTGGGTACAGCCCCGAATCATATGGAGGCGATGAGCGATAGGAGGGGTTTCGTCTCTCCCGGTATTGGGGGTTGATGTTGCGCAGTGTTCGATTGGCTATAACTGGAAGTCCCTGGCCAGGGCTGATATGGAGACCTACTGGTAAGTGTTATCAGTAGTTTCTTGACCCGTTATGAGCCTCACATCGACACGACTTATCAGTTACTGGGGTCTGACGTTTTCTACCCCTAGACTGGATATGCGACATATCAGACGAAGAGACTGGACTGTACGGTAGTGTTACTGATTGGATTCACAGGAGTATGTACAGGCTTGCTTGTTGATCTTTTGATCTCTCAATATCCGGGTGGTTGTTATGTTTAGCTGACCGCTTGCAGCTTGTGTGTTTGATATGATCATCACCTACTGCCGGCGTATTGACGAGTCTTTAGAGTCCTACACAGAGGTTTCCAGGCTCAGGCGAAATGGAGTAGGAGCACATATATGATATGTGCGGGACCGAGATTAATACGATATGAGATACCGTATTCTATTCTCGCGATATGTGATATCGGCCAGGTATATGTGATATAGCCGGATTATCGGATTAAGTGTTGATTCGATAAAAAGAAACATATTATATTAGTCAGTTATATGTAATATAGCCGGGTTATTAAATCCATTGTTGATTTAATAATTTAATGTATAATTATATATATATGTGATATATTACATTACATTAACTAATATAAGCTCACTTAAATGATTCTTTTTCTCACTTGATGATACATTGATATATATGTGATATATGTTAATTGTATTATTTTCTTTTGTTACATTAAATATTATATATGTGATATATAATATTGTAACATGCTAGGTTACAAATGCAACTAGGGTTTATGAGATTAAACCATGCTAGGGTTTAGATTAGGGTTAACATTTTGTTTTTAGTTAATTCTAAATTATGGATTAAAGTTAAGATATTTTATTATGTTGACTTTGTCCACTCTTTCGATATTTACTAGATATTTGTTAACCTAACCTTTTAACCCAAGCCCATGGTTTATTCTCTACAAAGGTTAAGCTTGCCATGCTTAACCGATGGTTGCATTTCTAACCTCATAACAATTATTCTTTCATCACACTTGATCTTCTTCTTCCTCCTCACAAAAGCTTTCTAGATTTTTATTTTGGGATGAAAAATAGCGAGAAATAAATTTCTAAAATGAACAAAATTCCTACTTCATCATCCTCTTCTATACTAGCCATATAGGTTAGCGTGTTTGCTTCACTAATCTGTAATTAGTGAAGTGATAGCTTGGGTTTGTGATTCCTCAAGGTAGATCATCTTTGATTGTGAAGATTACTAGAAAGCATGCATCATTCACTTCATGGAGCCTCTCAAGAGTATGGGAACTTGATGATCGCAGCGAAGGGACCTCAACTCGGAGCTTATGAAGCGAAGGAACGGACTACAAAGGTTGTAATCCCTAATCACTTAGAAGTAAAGTAGTTTACTTGATGTTTCTAACCCTATTTCTCTAGTAAAGATCCTTGCTTAGGTTGTTTGGTACTTGAAAATTTTAAATACGACCTGTTTGATGCCTTGTAGAACCTTGTTCTAGTGCCTAAGAACCTTACAATGGCCAATCGAGCATAGCGCAACATCAACTCCCAATACCTGGAGAGACGAATCCCTTCCTATCTCTCATTGCCTCTATATGACTCGGGACTGTACCCAAAAACCAACTTTTTGCATGATCTCTTGAACGTGGTATGGTGGAAATCAAAGCACAGTGGGAATCACACAAGACTCTATGACGATCTCGGGTCGACAGACTAACCTGTACCAGTGTCACCAGAGAACTGCTATCTGACGATAGGTATAATACCATTTAGGAGTTCTCGGCGAGTCCGTTCAGTGTATCCAGTCTCCACTGAGCACCCGTATACCTTCTCTGATGTCAAACACCAATGGATATGGGATCATCCATCACCCATCCTATGTGTCAAGAAGCGCATACTCTAGTCTACACTGGAGTATCGATGCCCTGTCTCGACACTCCCACGACTAAGAACAGTAAAAGTATGTACTTGCCGACTATCTCTGCCCTACTAGTATGATTCACATCATAATCCTGGTAGTCAAGTACTCATCCTAAGGGCTTTATCAACATGTAATAGAGAGATAATAAGTGTACATGTTAAGATAAAGTGCAACCAGATAGCATACTATCATATCGAGCAAGAAAGTCCTCCCTATATATGTCCAAGCAACCACTACAATATACATCACATGTACAGTAATGGCCTCTATGGCATACATATAACTAACAATCTCCCACTTGCACTAAGGCCATATGTTGTAGTATCTCATATTCAACGTCCTATAGAAGTCTCTCTAGGGTAAGGCCTTTGTGAGTAGATCCGCTGTGTTACTCTTCAGGTCTACTCTTATAAACTTGATCCATTGGAGATCAACTATCTTCCTGATCAGGTAATACTGTCCTCAGAATATGTCTGGATCGCTGATGGGACCGGTGTTCCTAGGCTAAAGCCACAACTCCATTGTTGTCACAATAACAGTTATTGAACGCTCAATGGTAGGAACCATGTTCATCTCATGAACAAGAAATGCCCAGACAACCACTTTGGCAGCATCATTGGTAGCGATGTATTCATCCTTTATCGTCTAGTATGCCACGGTATCTAGCTTGGAACTCTTCCAACATACCGTCCCTCCACTGAGGGTAAAGACAATGTCTGTGACTGACTCTCAGTCGACCTTATCACTCTGGAAGCTCGAACCAAGAACATTCATTTAGTGCTTCTCAAGTACTTAAGAATGTCCTCCACAGCTGTCCAGTGATTCTCCCAAGATCCGATTGATTCCTGATCATTACACCTAGTGAGTTAGCTACATCTGGTCTGGTACATAACATCGCACACATGATAGAGCCTGCTGCCGAAGCATAGGGTACCCTTTGCACGCGAGCTCTCTCCAAATCCGTCTTAGAAGACATCTTTTTGGAGAGAGTGATTCCCGAGTAAGTGGGTTAACCACCATGCTTAGAATCTTCCATACTAAACCCCTTTAGTATGGTGTTAATGTACCTGGATTTGGGACACTCCCAACATCCACTAGATCTATCACCATAGATCATAATCCACAAGATATAGTAAGTATCATCTAGATCTTCCTGGGAGAATCCTTGTGATAAGAGGAGCTTGACCGAGTGTAGCATAGGAAACCATTTCCTATCAAGAGTATGTCATCTACGTACAATACGTGGAAGAAAACCTTACTCTCTACAACCTTCTTGTATATACAAGGTTCATCTACCTTTTGATGAAGTCAAACTCTTTGACTGCCACATCAAAACAGATGCTCCAACTCCGCATGCGTGCATTGATCCTGATGGACTTAAGCATAACTTTGAAAGTCTCAACTTTTCCATCTACATCAAGAATCTTCTCAAGATCCATTTGCTCCTAATGGGTTTTACCCCTTCAGGTGCAATATCCAAAGTCATACTTTTTTGGTGTACATGGATTCCATATTTGATCGCATAGCATCCAGCCATTTCACAGAGTCCCCACTCATGATGGCCTGCTTGAACCTGATTGGGTCATCATCTACCATGATGCAATTCTCACTCCCACTGTCACCGAGAAGACCGTAATATCTCTCAAGTGGATGAGGAACCCTACCAGATTCGCGGAGAGGCTGAGGTTCGTTGGATACTATTGAATTCTTTGGTTTCACCAAATCATCAACTATTAATTTGTCTAGCTGGAACTCCTTCCAGTTCCACCTCATGACCACTAATTTCTTCACAAGAAATTCCTTTTTTATAAAGGTGGCATGTTAAGAAACAAAACACCTTTTGCTCCTCAGTGTGGTAGAAGATATTCCCTCGCAAATGTTTGGGATATCCTAATAAACTTATACAGAACTGACCTTGCCTCGAGCTTGTCCGGATTTTGTTTTTCAACATAGGCCGGACAACCCCATATCTTAACTCATTTAGGACATGGTCTCTTCCCATACCATATCTCATATGGAGTGGTAGGCACTGATTTTGATGGAACCCCATTCAATAGGTATGCAGCTTCTCAAGTGCATAACCCCAAAAGGAAACAAGCAACTCAGCAGTACTCATCATAGAGCGCGCCATATCTTATAGGGTGCGATACCTCCGCCCCGATACACCGTTGTGCTGTGGTGTATACGAAGGAGTAAGCTGAGAGAGAATCTCATTCTCCTTTTACAAACTCCAGGAACTCCATGCCCAAGTATTCACCTCTTCGATCACATCGAAGGACTTAATACTTTCACCCGTTTGGTTCTTAACTTCAGGCTTATATTCCTTGAATTTCTCAAAAGTTTTAGGCTTGTGTTTCAACAGGAACACATGTCCGAATCTTGAGAGGTCGTCAATGAATGTAATGAAGTACGAAGAACCAACCTTGGTATTTGTAGACATAGGACCGTATACATCATCATGTATCTGTCCTAAGAGTTCAGTAACTCTTTCTCTGTTTCTAGTAAACGGAGTATTGGTCATTTTACCTTTGAGACAAGACCGACAAGTATCATAAGATGAAAATTCGAACGGATTCTAATATTCATCCTTATGTAACTTAGTTAGTCGTGTCGCATTGATATGACCTAGTCTACAATGCCATAAGAAGGATTGA
Organism: Agapanthus africanus; assembly: GCA_030015575.1. NCBI lineage: Eukaryota > Viridiplantae > Streptophyta > Magnoliopsida > Asparagales > Amaryllidaceae > Agapanthus > Agapanthus africanus. The sequence goes on from CM057344.1 coordinate 239,443,095, forward strand.
TTCATTTCTGAACTACTCCTCTTGTCTGTGTTCTACATACTTTGAACTGTGATTTGATTTAGAATGTATATGCCATTTCATAACATGCCTGATCCAATCAACTCTTGATTCAGGAAAATGTTCACAACATTATCCTTCATTACAGAATTATATCCTTCTTTAACTTAATAAAGAAACTGATGTAATGTTGTATATCAGGTTCGGTATATAATAACATTCGTTCAGAATCAATGTTTTTACCTCTTAGTAATACAAGGTGATATTTGCCAACTGACTTGGCTGTAACAATTGCACCCTTCTCTAACATTTAAAGATATATCACCCATTCTCAGTTCTTTACCTTTCTGTAGCCCATGTAACAAATTACATATGTGGGATCCTAAATCCGGTATCACATACCTAGGACGTAGAGGATACTGAGATACAGTTCTTGGTAATGAACACACCCGAAGAATATGCATCATCATGCTTATTCCTCGATTGGGTGGCATGGGAATCTGGATATTCCCCTATTTCTTGCTCGAACTTATAACATTTATAAGATGGAGCGGAACCAACGTTCCCTAGCTCAGTATAATAAGCAGGTTCGGTCAATGCATCCATATTATTATCTTGATTAAGGCGTGACATGGTCGCTACCAGGAGAGAGAGAGAGAGAAGAAAACACTCTGCGTGCGCTCATGCAAGATTAGATTGGTTATTATTTTATCTAATCAGGATGGCTCCCATTGTTTTTATCAAATCTTCCTTCAAACCCTAAAAGGTAAGACTAGCTGGGATTAATTACACCCTACAAGTTCGCCAATTTTTCGGCCAGGCCAGTGTCGGTACTTTGAGGGAGGTTCCTCGTGCTTTCGAACGGACCTAATTAGAATAAACCTCGTTTTTCCAAGGGCGTAACTCCGTTAACACCTTTCTAGACACCTACTTGATCGGCTAATTGTAATGTGTAAAACTCTCCCAGGAGTAACTCTTACTCGCAGTGGGTATCAGGATCCTACTATCTCATAGAAGGTATGCAATCTCATTACAAATTTCAACACTTGAAATTCCCTATAATATTTTACCCATAGCGTCCTATGATCTTGACGGAGGCTAAACTACCCATAGGGCGCTAGTCAAGTTTAACCCGTTCATTTCTTGATTGAATTAGACCGACCCGCACGACCCTTGACGGAGGCCAAACAACGCCGTATGAATACCCTAATCCAATCGCATCTCATGCTGCAGATAAGTACTAATCAGCTACCGTACACTACGCTTTGACGGAGGCCAAACTACCATAGCACGAATACTAAATACTACTTATCTGAAATGACGGAGGGATACGTCAGGTTTTTAAGAAAACCTTTTGCGTAATGAACTTGATATATTGTAGAATCGAGTGATTTTGAAAAGGAGTGTTTTTGAGGCTTTTACTAGTTTTGCTAAAGAGGTCACCCCGGTGAAGGGATCTCGGCTCTTTCCTCATCGAATGAGGTGCATGATATTTCACAAATACCACTATGCAAAGAAAAAACTATAGAAGCAATCAAAAGACAAACCGAGTGGATTGTAGCATTTGCTAGTTTCGCTAAAGAGGTCACTCCTGGTGAAGGGATCTCGGCTCTTTCCTTAACGAATAAGGTGCTGGATATTCTACAAGGAATACCGCTATGCAAAGTAAGAACTAGAGCTACCAGTTTTTAAAACAATATTCTGCAACATCTTTAGGTTTCTTTTATTTCATTAATCTCATTAATGAAGTCCCATCAAATTATGCTTCCCAAGCATCACAGAAGAAACGAAAGCATCAATATTTACTATATATCATCATATATATAATATAATCATTCATCTCAACATATAAAGTGATCACATCACAGAATATCAGTAGCAGAAAAACACATATGAAATATTGGATATACTAGGAATTCCATGTTTTAGATTAAGCCAGTATAAAACACGGATTCTACGGTCGCGATGAATAGCCAAACCCACATCCCTAGATCCCTACGAGAGTGGCATGCAACCCTACCAATTCTAGAGTTAGGAGACCCGGTCTCGACTCCTCGAGATGGTCTCCCACTGGACTCTAGAACCCGGTTACTTGTGTTCTCCTCCTTGGGTCTATCCTAATGCGGAAAAGTAAATAATATACATCAATGGTGACATCATACTCAACCCGGAAGTGCCCTAATAAAAGAATATTACATACAAGTTTTTACATGAATGAAAATGAAAAAATCTCATCTCATATAAAAAAAACCCGGTTATTCAAAACACGACGATCCAATATAACATATCACAGCAACACATAACATCATATGTCATCAACGTAAGTAAATATGCGTATCCCAATTGTCGTTGACATATAGCAACGAAATCGGCGATACACCACATATTACACTTACGGTCGCAGAAAAGAAAGTGAAAAACTACAACAATTGGAATCCACAACCACCTTAGACATCATAAACCCAATGTATCACATACTTTGGATTTCATGCCTAACCAAATGAATTCCTTAGACATCACATGCCTAACAATTATAAACCCCGTATTTTAGTCTCGATATTGAAAACACTTTCCAATAACCAGTCGGGTAATTTAACAAGATTCCCGATAACCTGATCGAATGCTCGTCGGAAACTTCAGTAGACGGCCGCACCCCCGATGCCGTCGACGAAGTGCACTTAGGCGGAACACCGCGGCCGCGAGCACCCGAACGGATGCTTTTGGCAACGGGGTTCTCCTACAGTCACTTGGTCGGGGTTATGGGGTGTGGCTATCTAGTAAGGTTATATGGCGAGTATCCACGTACACTACGTAATTGTGACGGACTTTTGATCCTCATCAAAATTTCGTGGCAACCAATCAAATGAGACTAACTTGCTAGATTTATAAAATTCAAACTAGTTATCATATAACTAAATTTATGGATTCCAAGTATTGTATCACAATCACAGATAGCTAGAAGATGTTAAACTTTTCGATCGAATAAATAAACACCCAAAATTTCCCCAAGAGCACAACACTTGAGCGGAGTTCAAAAAGTACCCAGAACATGCCACAGCTCCTATGCACCATCTGTAGAAGGGCCGATCCATGCCTCACTCATGTCGCTGCGGAACTTCCGCAAACCCTAGGATATGACCGCGGTTCCGCGATCCAAAAAGTCGAGTTTGGGTATCGTTCTTCTAGAGGGTCCACAGAATCGCTTGCATGAGTTTCTGAAGATTTCAAACTTGGAAAAATCCAACTCTTGGAATATTTCCAGCGGGGGAAAATATGGGTTATTGATATCTGTTCGAACTTTTTAACGTCGTCTAAATAACCCGAATAGATGTTAGAATTACGATTACGAAACACTCCGAATTGCTTTTGCAGCAAGTTAACATCACATGCAAATTTAGCAAAAACAAGCAACACCTAAAACACCAAAACCCAGAGACTGGAACACCCTAAAAATTTGAAGCCAAAACCCACCAAAAACCGGTGAGCTATGATTTTGTCCCTATGTGGCCGGCCATATTCATACCAATTTGCTTCAAATTTCTATGGTGTTCATGTTATATCACATACAATATTCTGCAGTTGTTAAAAAAGTTTTTAGAGCCCATTTAAAATTCGACAGAAACTAGGAATGTGTATCGGGTGTTTCAGAGTTGTTTCGGTTTCGTAATCCTACAAACATCGTATAATTCTCTAGCTTGGCTCTGATACCACTGTAGGGTTTCCTAGCACGACAGCAAGGTTTCGGGAGGCATCGTCCATGCCGTTTTCAAATTTTTGCCGTACTAAAGAACCCTAACCCTAGAATCTTAACTAGAGATTTAGACGAACTAGCAATGCAAACAACTTTACATCTAAGTGAATAAAGAATACAACCTTTGTAGACCGGTCCTTCACTTCTAAAGCTCCGTGTAGTAGTCCCTTCGCTCCAAGTAGTGAACACTCGAACTTTAGTTAGGGTTCACATGAAGAAATGAACAAGCTTGCTCGAAGTCTTAGAGGCTGAAGATGATCTACGTCGAGGAGACTCAAGCTCATGCTATCTCTTCACTAATGGTAGATTAGTGAAGCAAACACCCTAAACTAAATGGCTAATATAGTAGAGGATGATGAGATAGGAAATGGGCTCACTTTAGATTAATTTTCTCACAATATTTCATCATCTTTTTAAAAGCTAGAAAGCTTTTTCCATGAGGAAGAAGAAGATGAAGTGGAGATGAGAATGAAACTCTTGAGGTGAGAATAGCAACCATGGATGAGTTAGTGTGATACACTAACTCATGTAGAGACTTAACTATGGGTGAGTATAATGATTAGGTTAATAAATATCTACAAGTGAAGCAAAATGAGTGGACTTGGTCAATGGTTCCACAAGATTCTACAAGCTTGTAGCCATGACAAATTTCCATCCAATTTTTGAATTACTTAGATAAATATAAACCCTTCATTATATTAAGCATGGTGTGAGTCTCATACATCCATGAAGCATGTAGCATCAAGCATGTCACAAATAAAATGTACATTAATATATATCACATATATACTATATGCATATGCACATAAGTGAGAAAAAGAATACTTAGTGAGCAAATATTAGTTAATGTAAGTTAATATATCAAATATATAATTATACATTAAATTATCAAATCAACACTTGATTTAATAATTCGGCTATATCACATACAACCGACTAATATCATATGAATCATCTTATCGAATCAACACTTGATCTGATAACCCGGCTATATCTCATATAACCGACCGATATCACATATCGCGAGAATAGAATACGATATCACATACTCGTATTAATCTCGGTCCCACACATATCACATATGTGCTACTACTTCGTTTCGCATGAACCAGGAAACCTCTGTATAGGACTCTAAAGACTCGTCAATACGCCGGCAGTAGATGATGATCATATCAAACACCCATAAGCCGCAAGCGGTCTGCTAAACGTAACGGTCACCCGGGTATTGATCGATCAGAATATCAACAAGCAAGCCTGCTTATACTCCTGCAAATCCAATCAGTAACACTACCGTACAGTCCGGTCTCTTCGTCAGATATGTCGCATATCGCAGCTTGGGGTTGGTATAACGTCAGACCCCAATAGCCTGATAAGTCATGCCGATGCAAGATCCATAACGGTTCGAGAAACTACTGATAACACTTACCAGTAGATCTCAGCAACCCTGGCCATGGATTTCTTGTTATGGCTAATCGAGCATAGCGCAACATCAACTCCCAATACCGGGAGAGACGTATCCCCTCCTATTGCTCATTACCTCCATGTGACTCGAGATTTTACCCAAAAATCACCTTTTGGCACGATCTCTTGAATGCGGTATAGTGGAAATCAAAGCACAGTGGGAATCACACAAGACTCTATGACGATCTCGGGTCGACAGACTAACCTGTACCAGTGTCACCAGAGAACTTCTATCTGACGATAGGTATAATACCATCTAGGAGTTCTCGGCGAGTCCGTTCAGTATACCCAGTCTCCACTGAGCACCCGTATATCTTCTCTGATGTCAAACACCAATGGATATAGGATCATCCATCGCCCATCATATGGGTCAAGAAGCGCATACGCTAGTCTACACTGGAGTATCGATGCCCTGTCTCGATACTCCACGACTAGGAACAATTAAAGGATGTACTTGCTGACTACCTGTGCCCCACTAGTATGATCCGCAGCATAATCCTGATAGTCAAGTACTCATCCTAAGGGCTTTATCAACATGTAATAGAGAGACAATAAGTGTACATGTTAAAATAAAGTGCAACCAGATAACATACTATCATGTCGAGAAAGAAAGTCCTCCCTATATATGTCCAAACATCCACTACAATATACATCACATGTACAGTAATGGCCTCTAGGGCATACATATAACTAACACCCATGATATTTCGGGTTCTTGGAGTAAGCTGTGGCTGACATGCTATCGCAATAAAGGGTAACCATGTCCCTTGCATCTGGCATTATGGTCAGGCTCACCAAGAATCTATGTAACAAAACCTTCTCTTATGCACCAGCATAGGCAACAACGTATTCCGCTTCCATGGTAGAAAGCGCAATACAGTCCTGCTTCTTACTACACCATGAAATGGCCTTGCCATTGAGTAAGAAGATGTTGCCTGAAGTAGACGCTCATTCATCCAGATCGTCGGCCCAGTCGGCATCAGAATATCCTCGCAGACGAGTGTTCGATCCACCGTAGTATAAATTTATATAAGATGTCCTACTCAAATACTGTAAGATCCACTTCACTCCTTTCCAATGAGACACTCCGGTATAAATTTATATGAGATGTCCTACTCAAATACTATAAGATCCACTTCACTCCTTTCCAATAAGATACTCCGGGGTTGAACTAATACATGCTCAATAGTCCTACTGCAAAGGATATATCGGGTGTCGTACACATCATAGCATACATGAGACTGCCGATAGCACTTCTATAGGGAACGTTCTGCATCACTTTCTTCTCTGCTTCTGTTTCAGGACACTGCGTAAGGCTTAACATATGATTCTTCGCAACTGGAGTCCCAATAGGTTTGTATCCACTCTTGTCGAATTGTTCTAAGACTTTTTTTTTATAAGTCTCCTGAGACAAACCTAAAATCCTCTTAGAACGATTTCTCAGGATTTGAATCCCAAGCATGAACCGTGCATCGCCCATGTCTTTCATCTCAAAAGTAGAGGGCAGTTACCTCCTAGTGGCATTTATGGACTTCTTGCTATTCCCTGCTAGTAAGATGCCGTCGACATATAACGACAAGATCTCAAACTGATTACCATCTTGCTTTAGGTAGACATAATTTTCCTGATCGATCATCCTAAGACCATATCCCAGTATAGTTTGATAAAATCGAAAATACCAAACTCTGAAAGATTGTTTCAAGCCATAGATAGACTTTCTCAATTTTCACACTTTGTGTTCAAGTCCATTGGTTTTGAAACTAGTAGGTTGATCCACATAAATCTCATCTTCCAATTCTCCATAGAGAAAAGTTGTCTTGACGTCCATTTAGATTAGTTCAAGATCCATCTGTGCGACTAAAGCTAAGATAAGGCAAACAGAGGTAATTTTCACCACCATGGAAGATGTCTCCTCATAATCCACCCCACTCTTCTGAGTGTATCCTTTTGCTACCAAGCGTGCCATGTGTTAGTTATATGTATGCCCTAGAAGCCATTGTTGTACATGATTGTATATTATAATGGATGCTTGGACATATATAGAGAGGACTTTCTTGCTCGACATGATAGTATGCTATCTGGTTGCTCTTTATCTTAACATGTAGACTTGTATTGTGCTACTGTCTTGCTCTCACATGTTGGTAAAGCCCTTAGGATGTACTTAACTACCAGGACTATGATGTAGATCATACTAGTGGGGCCAGGGTAGTCCACAAGTTCATCCTTTAAATGTTCCTAGTCATGGGTGTATCGAGACGGTGCATCGATATTCCAGAGTAGACTAGCGTATATGTTTCTTGACCCATTTGATGGGTGATGGATGATCTCCCATCCATTGGTGTTTGACATCAAAGACTGTATACGGGTGCTCAGTGGAGACTGGGTACACTGAACATAACTCGCCGAGAACTCCTAGATGGTATTATACCTATCGTCAGATAGCAGTTCTCTGGTGACACTGGTACATGTTAGTCTGTAGACCCGAGATCGTCATAGAGACTTGTATGATTCCCACCGTGCTTTGATTTCCTCCCTACCACGCTCAAGAGAGCGTGCAAACAGAGGGATTTTGGGTACAGTCCCGAGTCACATGGAGGCAACGAGCGATAGGAGGGGTTTCGTCTCTCCCGGTATTTGGGGTTGATGTTGCGTTGTGCTCGATTGGCCATAACAGGAAGTCCCTGGCCAGGGCTGATACTGAGATTTACTGGTAAGTGTTATCGGTAGTTTCTCGACCCATTATGAGCCTCACATCGGGATGACTTATCAAATTATTAGGGTTTGACGTCTACCACCCCTAAACTCGATATGCGACATATCAGACAAAGAGACCGGACTGTACGGTAGTGTTACTTATTGGATTCACGGGAGTATGGACAAGCTTGCTTGTTGATCTTCTGATCGCTCAATACCCGGGTAGCCGTTACATCCACCTAGTACCGCTGACGGCTTGTGGGTGACTGATATGATCATCACCTACTGCTGGCGTATTAACGAGTCTTTAGAGTCCTACACAGAGTTTTCCTAGCTCATGAGAAACGAAGTTGTCACGACCCAAAATATTAGCTCGCGACCAGCACTTAAATCACACGACGTCTACAGGCGTAACGTAATTCAAGTAAGCTGAAATCCAGAAATCTAAATCTTTTTAAGAGATAAAGATACATAAATCATGTTTTGTCTTTTAAAAATTTAGGCAGCACCTCCTTTGTAAAAACTAACCCCGAAAATGGGTACAACACAGAATATAAATAAAGCATCCCAAACGGGAGCAAATCACGCCCAACGGCAGAAACAACCACCACAAGTATAAATAACAAGTAAATGATGCCCAATGGCGAAGATCCACATAAGTAAAATTAAAGCAAGACATCAACCCCAAAAGTGAACATAAAAACCCATCGCTCAAGTCTCGCAACTACAAGTCTTCTAAGTCTGCAACATATACAATTACTAGTTTCTGATTTGATGGAGTGACTAGATACAATATGAATAACAAGTATGAGAGGGGCACGATCCAACATGTACCACCTAACAAAAGCAAGTCACCCGAAAACAACTGTGTGCCAACGAAACCGCAACTTATCCATGCGGTCAACCTGTAAGAACTGTGGCACAACGGGGGTGAGTTGCCAACTTGTGAATAGAAAAACATCATAAGGTAGAAATCGAAATAAACAACGATTCCTAGATCAACTATATCATAAAGGTAATACTATGATATCTAGGGTGACCGTATCTGCATATGTGCCAATACATAAATAACTGCCTATCAGCAAGTGGATAATCATCCAACAATATAATCGATACATGTATACAAGTGGATCTCGTCCAACAATAAAATCAATGTATCTATGCAAGTGGATCCCGTCCACGTGTCAACCACTGACACAACAACTCCTGCATGTAAATATCATAAAAGCATATGCTGGGTAAATCCTCATAACTCAGGCGCCGTCACCACGACTGGCCCTGATGTTATGTCTGAACATCACTCCGGTCGGTATCCCCACGATAACCGCCGAGTCCAAATACTATCACCGGTAGGTAATGGTCCCTTTGTCAGGCTTATCGTTTACACCACGAAATCACCACTCGCCCCGGGGTACCATACCGGGCCCACCATGTACCCGCAAACGGTGCCTCCCGCTCCTCGAATCGGGTTTCACATGCCAATCTCAGAACCGAGAAATCACATGGTGGACGCACTAAAATATCATATCAAGTGAAACCGGGTTTTCAAACAATACACATTTTCTTGAAAATACCCCCACGGTTCTCAAATCCATAAATCACATGAAATCCATATCTCAATGCGTAAAATCCATATAAAACTGATATATGCAACATAAAACATCAATATGAGCATATAAAGGGAAAACCGCTCTTTTAAATGAATCCAGCTTTAAAAATATATCTTGCGGTTCCCAAATCCTCCGAAAACTAGTGCAGCATCATATGAAGTGTACATGTAACTGTGGCAAGGTATAAGTATCTACATGTAATCAAATGTGTATGATGCATTTCATAAGTGCAATGGCGCAATAGTCAACGTCTTAATATCACATGTCAATGCAATACCACCTAGGGGTATATGCAACTGTAGCGAGATATGTGGGTGTACATGTCAGTGTGTATGCATGATGTACATGTAGCTGTAGCAAAGTATGTGGGTGTACATGTCAGTATATCATGCAACCTAGCATAGTGATGTGAACATGGCAGTATATCATAGCATGATGTAGCAATTCTACTGTGTAAGTGACATAGCAATTATCGATGAAGAAGTGTGTGCACCGACAATCTGTGTAAGTGTAACATACGCATCATCGATAATGGTGTAGGTGTACTAGCACATGTATAAGAAATGCAATGAGAATAGTATGAATGCAGCACAATACATATAGTGAATCAAATGCTATAAGGTATACATATCAACAAGACCGAGTCGGTGAGTCTATCAATCAGCATCCAGCCTCACAACAACACATGCGGTACAATCCATCGTACGACATCCTCTAATCAAGGGTATGGATAAATCAACAGGTAAAAGTCATCACGTACGGAAATATAACCTACAGCGGCATTAACAAATAGGGATTCTATCAACCTATACAACATCGGGGTACGGATCTAAGTCTTGTACGGCATATCACTCATTATGCAATCATTATCCATATAGATATATATACCTATCTCTCAGGTCACATCCATGTCAAACTCGTATCAGGGGACCTACAAAGGTATCAACAATCTCATATCGATTCGAATCCATAAAATGACATATCACACTAAGTCCTAATTTCACATCGTATACTCGTTCATCACATTAATATCTCGCATCAATTTAAATAAACGTCACACTAGTTCTCTTTTAAATAGTAATTATCATGATTCACTTATCATATCATTTTCTCCTAAGTCAATTGTTTATTAGCATCAACTTCAATCATATTATCGTTTGTAAATCCTACAATCATGTCCGTCACATATCATTTATCAGGATAACAGAAACAAACGATATTCCATATCAATGGTTGCGGGGGTGCTATACGCCATCCACCCGACTTTCCACGTAGATATAAATCTACTCACCTGCTAAACTTCTCGCTTAGCCGTACTCGATGCGCTTCGTCGTCTCGGAATCCACGCGAAGGTACCTACAATCAATACGAATTCGCAAAGCTATTAACATCAAATTCCAAAATCCAAAATACGGTACACGGTGCGCTCATAGGTTAGAACCTATAGCCTATGCATGCAAAAACAACCAAACAATCCTTTTTGTTGACGTACAAACGAACAACAACCAAATACATACCAATTACAAAAACCAAGAATTCCACAATACGGAATACCATAACCAAAACCACTCACAATAGCTCCTAGATTTTGGTCAGGTAAAATGGAACTACACAAACAAGTATAGGGTGTTATGTATGAAGTATATGAGCTACTGGACCAAATCAAGCACCTACCACCACCAAGTGGCCGGCCACCTACCCCCAATTCCGGCGAGCTCGGCCCCCTCTGCTCCATTGGTGTTTGTAGCGAGCTCGGCCCCCTCTGCTCCATTGGTGTTTGTATGGTCAGGGTAGTCTTCTATGTAGGGTTCCTAGGCACTCTAGTAAGGTCTCACAAGGCATCGAACATGCCAATTTAAAAAAAATGGTGCCGAGAAACCCTAGACTACGGATCTTAGACTAGATGTTTGGGCGAAATGATAATCTAGTTAACACTTAACTACTTGGATATGGAAATTACAACCTTTGTAGATCCGGATATCCACCTCCACGGCTCCGCAACGAAGTCTCCTCGCTGTCCATGTCGAACCCCGGGCTCTAGCGTCGGCTTCATCGGAGAATCGGGTGAGCTAGGTCGCCGGCTTCGTGTCAAAGACGATCTACGTCGAGGCATCGCAAGTTCAAGCTCCGACTTCACAAAGTGATGAAACTTGTGAAGAAAACACACTCTACAACTTGGCTAGAGGTAGAGGATGAAGAAATAGGAGGTGGGTTCTCTTTAGAATTGGATTTCTCACTCTCAAGCTCAAGTTGCCATTGATGGACCTTGAGCTTTTGTTGAAGAAGAAGATGAAGATGAAGCAAGAAAATATGATAAGTCTTTTTAAAATAAAAAGAAAATGGAATACTTATCATAATTCTTACTAGGGTTAAGTGTAGAGAATCTACCATGGTTAATGGATGGGTTAGGGTTAAGCATGAGTCAAAGCTTCATGAAGCTTCAACAAAAAGACAAAGAAAGCCACCATTCCTTTTTAAACTTATCCAAATAAATGAATAAACAAATAAATGAATAAATAAATATGCAAAACCCTAATTATCATAATAACCATGGTTTAATTCTATTCACTTAACCATATGATCAAGTATCATCAAACATGATACAAAAAGGTGCACAAAAGTATATCACATATACAATGTGCAATCCAAGTGAGAAAAATCCGTTTAAAGTGAACCAATACTAGTTAATGCAAAGTAATATATCAAATATATAATTATACATTAAATCATTAAATCAACATTTGATTCAATGATCCGGTCATGTCGCACATAACCGACTAGTATTCAATGTATCGACTTATCGAATCGATCTTCGATTCGATAACTAGGTTATATCATATACAACCAATCGAAACATTAATCACGAGAATCAAATACGGTATCACATACACGCATTATTCTCGGTCCCGCACATATCTCATATGCACTCCTATTTCGTTTCGCTTGAACCAGGAAACCTCTGTGTAGGACTCTAAAGACTCGTCAATACGCCGGTAGCAGATGATGATCATATCATGCACCCACAAGCCGCAAGCGGTCTGCTAAACGTAACGGCCACCTGGGTATTGAGCGATCAGAAGATCGACGAGCTAGCCCGCTCACACTCCTGCGAATCCGACCAGTAACACTTACCGTACAGTCCGGTCTCTTCGTCTGATATGTCGCATATCAAGTCTAGGGGTGGTAAACGTCAGACCCCAATAACTCGATAAGTCGTGCCGATGTGAGGCTCGTAACGGGTCGAGAAACTACTGGTAACACTTACCGGTAAATCTCTGATCAGCCCTGGCCAGGGACTTCCCTGTTACGGCCAATCGAGCACAGCGCAACATTAACCCCCAATATCGGGAGAGACGAAACCCCTCCTATCGCTCATTGCCTCCATGTGACTCGGGACTGTACCCAAAGACCACCGTTTTGCACGCCCTCATGGACGTGGTAAGGTGGAGATCAAAGCACAGTGGGAATCACACAAGACTCTATGACGATCTCGGGTCTACATACTAACCTGTACAAGTGTCACCTGAGAACTGCCATCTGACGTGAGGTATAATACCATCTGGGAGTTCTCGGCGAGTCCGTCCAGTGTACCCAGTCTCCACTGAGCACCCGTATACCATCTCTGATGTCAAACACCAATGGATATGGGATCATCCATCGCCCATCACATAGGTCGAGAAGCGTATACGCTAGTCTACTCTGGTATATCGATGTCCCGTCTCGATACACCCACGACTAGGGACCCTGAAGGAGGTACTTATGGACTACCATGTCCCCACTAGTATGATCTGCATCATAGTCCAGGTAGTCAAGTACACATCCTAAGGGCTTTACCAACATGTAACTATAAAACAGTATAAAGAGACTAGTGTACATGTTAAGATAAAGAGTAACCAGATAGCATACTATCATATCGAGCAAGAAAGTCATCTCTATATATGTCCAAGCATCCAATATAATATACATCATCTGTACAATACTGGCCTCTAGGGCATACATACAACTAACAATCTCCCACTTGCACTAGGGCCAGCTGCTGTAGTATCGCATACCGAGCATCCCGAAGAGTCTCTCAAACTGTATCTGGGGAATGGCCTTCGTGAGTGGATCCACCGTGTTGTTCTTCGTGTCAACTCTCCTGGCCTCGATCTCCCGGCGATCAACTATCTCCCGGATCAGGTGATACCGCCTCAGAATATGCCTGGATCGCTGATGGGACCTGGGTTCCTTGGCCAAAGCCACTGCTCCATTGTTATCGCAATACAAAGGTATTGGATGCTCAATGGATGGAACCACACCAAGTTCAGTAATGAACTTCTTGATCCAGACAGCTTCTTTAGCAGCATCGTTGGCAGCGATGTATTCAGCCTCCATCGTCGAGTCTGCCACGGTTTCCTGCTTGGAACTCTTCCAGCTAACCGCCCCTCCGTAAAGGGTAAAGACAAAGCCCGACTGCGACTTAGAGTCGTCCTTATCACTCTGGAAGCTCGAATCGGTAAAGGACTCCACTTGGAGTTCTCCGTTACCATACACCAAGAACATATCTCTAGTCCTTCGCAAGTACTTGAGAATGCTCTTCACAGCTGTCCAGTGACTCTCTCCAGGATCAGCTTGATACCTGCTCACTACACTTAGTGAGTATGCTACATCGGGTCTGGTACATAGCATCGCATACATGATAGAGCCTACTGCCGAAGCATAGGGTATCCCTTGCATGCGAGCTTTCTCCAAATCAGTCTTGGGAGACATCTCTTTGGAGAGAGTGACTCCAGAGATCGTGGGTAAGTTCCCACGCTTGGACTCTTCCATACTAAACCTCTTTAGTATGGTGTCAATGTACCTGGATTGGGACAATCCCAAAATCCTTTTGGATCTATCTCTATAGATCCTGATTCCCAATATGCAGGAGGCATCACCAAGATCTTTCATTGAGAATCTTTGTGATAAGAAGAGCTTGACCGCTTGCAGCATAGGAATATCATTTCCTATCAAGAGTATGTCGTCCACGTACAATACGAGGAAGACAACCTTACTCTCTGCCACCTTCTTGTAGATACAAGGTTCATCTGGATTTTTGACGAAATCAAACTCTTTGATAACGACGTCAAAGCAGATGTTCCAACTCCGCGATGCTTGCTTTAATCCATAAATGGATTTAAGCAGCCTGCACACCTTCCCGCTGCTCCCACTGTCTACGAAGCCCTCTGGCTGAGTCATGTACACGCACTCTTCTAAATCACCATTTAGAAAGGCGGTCTTAACATCCATTTGCCAGATTTCGTAGTCATGAAAGGCAGCAATGGCAAGCATGATTCGGATGGATTTAAGCATAGCCACTGGAGAAAAGGTTTCGTCATAGTCCACACCTGGTCTTTGACGAAAACCCTTTGCTACAAGTCTAGCTTTGAAAGTCTCCACTTTCCCATCTACACCAAGTTTTTTCTTGAAGATCCATTTGCTCCCAATGGGTTTTACCCCTTCAGGAGCAACTTCCAAAGTCCATACTTTGTTGGTGTACATGGAATCCATCTCGGACCGCATAGCATCCAGCCATTTCACTGAGTCCCCACTAGTGATGGCCTGCTCGAAGCTAGTTGGGTCATCATCCTCCATGATGCAATCCTCACTGCCACCATCAATGAGAAAACCGTAGTATCTCTCAGGTTGGCGAGGAACCCTACTAGATCGGCGGAGTGGCTGAGGTTCATTGGGAGCTACTGAATCCTCTGGTTCCACTAAATCTTCTGTTGTGTTTTGTTCAGCTGGAACCTCTTCCAGTTCTACCTCAGAGCCACTAATCTCTTTTGCAAGAAATTCCTTTTCTAAAAAGGTGGCATGTTGAGCAACAAATACTCTTTGTTCCTCACTGTGGTAGAAGATATACCCTCGCGAATGTTTGGGATATCCAACAAACTTACACAAAACAGATCTTGCCTCGAGTTTGTCCGGTTTTTGTCTTTTGACATAGGCCGGGCAACCCCATATCTTTATAAAATTAAGATATGGTCTCTTCCCTTCCCATATCTCATATGGTGTGGTAGGCACAGATTTGGTGGGAACCCTGTTCAGCAGGTATGCTGCTGTTTCCAGTGCATATCCCCAGAAGGAAACAGGTAACTCAGCTACACTCATCATAGAGCGCACCATATCTAATAGGGTGCGGTTTCTCCGCTCCGATACACCGTTGTGCTGTGGTGTATATGGAGGAGTTAGCTGAGAGAGAATCCCATTCTCTTTTAGGAAGTCCAGGAATTCAATGCTTAAGTATTCTCCTCCTCGATCAGATCGTAGGATTTTAATACTTTTTCCGGTTTGGTTCTCAACTTCTTGTTTATATTCTCTAAATTTCTCAAAAGCTTCTGATTTGTGTTTCATCAGGAACACATATCCGAATCTAGAGAGATCGTCAGTGAATGTAATGAAGTATGAAGAACCATCCCTGGCATGTGTAGACATGGGACCGCATACATCACTATGTATAAGTCCCAAGAGTTCGGTAACTCTTTCTCCGTGTCCCGTAAACGGAGTTTTGGTCATCTTGCCTTTGAGACATGACTGGCAAGTGTCATAAGATGAAAATTCAAACGGATTTAAATATCCATCTTTATGCAATTTAGCTAGTCGTGTCGCATTGATGTGGCCCAGTCTACAATGCCACAAGAAGGATTCGTTGAGTTCAGAACTCTTCCTCTTGTGTGCGTTTGTTATGCTCAGAACTGTTGATTGGTTTAGAACATAAATGCCATTGCACAACGTGCCTGATCCAACCAACTTTTGGTTATGGAAAATGTTCATAACATTGTCCTGTAATACAAAATTATATCCCTCTTTACTTAATAAAGAAACCGATATAATGTTGCATATCAGGTTCGGCATGTAATAGCATTCGTTCAGAACCAATGTATTACCAGTTGGTAATACAAGGTGATATTCCCCGACAGTCTTAGCTGCAACAATTGCACCATTTCCAACTCTAATGTCTTTATCACCTTCTCCAAGTTCTCTACCTTTCTTAAGCCCATGTAACTGATTACATATATGGGATCCTGACCCGGTATCCAATACCCAGGACGTAGAGCAAATAGAGAAACAGTTCTCAGTAACGAACACACCCGAAGAAAATGCATCAACATGTACTTTCTTCATTCGGGTGGCATGGGAATCCTGGTATTCCCCTATATCCTGTTCATTCCTATAACTCTTATAGGAAAGAACGGAACCAACGTTCCCCAGCACAGTATAACATGCGGGTTCGGTCAATACATCCATATTATTATCTTTATTAAGGCATGAAATGGTCGCTACCTGGAGAGAGAGAGAGAAGAAAACACTTTAGCGTAAGCTCGTGCAAGATCAGATTGGTTATTATCTTATCTAATCAGGATGGCTCCCACTGCTTTTTATCAAATCTTCCTTCAAACCCTAAAAGGAAAGACTAGCCGGGATTAATTACACACTACAAGTTCGCCAATCTTTCAGCCAGGCTAGTGTCGATACTTTGAGGGAGGTCCCCCGTGCTTTCGCACGAACCTAATTAATGTAAACCTCGTTTTCCCAGAGGCGTAACCCCGTTGACACCTTTCTAGACACCTACTTGATCAGCTAATTGCAATGTGTAAAACTCTTCCAGGAGTAACTCTTACTCGCAGTGGGTATCGGGATCCAACTATCTCATAGAAGGTATGCAATCTCATTGCAAATTTCAACACTTGAAATTCCCGATAATATTTTGCCCCAAGCATCCTATGACCTTGACGGAGGTCAACAAACCACAGGGTGCAAGTCAAGTTCAACCCGTCATTTCTTGATTGAATCAAACCCACCCGCACGACCCTTGACGGAGGTCAACAAGGTCGTATGACTACCCTAATCCAATCTGCATCATATGCATAAGCAGACAAATACTAGTTAGCTACCGCACACTACGCCTTGACGGAGGTCAACAAACGTAGCACGAATACTAAGTAGGATTTATCTGAAATGACGGAGGGCTACGCCAGGTTTTTCTGAAAACCATGAGCGTAATGAACTTGATATCGTTGTAGAATCAAATGAAGTTTTAAAATGGAGTGATTTTGATGCTTTTCCAGTTTTGCTAAAGGGGTCACTCCCGGTGAAGGGATCGTCGGCCCTTTCCTCGTCGAATGAGGTGCGGGATATATCATATATATCACTGTGCAAAGCAAAAACCCAAAAGCAGTCAAAAGCAAACCGAGTGTGTAGCATCTGCCAGTTATTGCTAAAGGAGTCACTCCCGGTGAAGGGATCTCGGTCCTTTCCTCATCGAATAAGGTGCAGGGTATATCATATATACCGCTGTGCAAAGCAAGAACTGTAGCTACCTGTTTTATTTTAAAATTCGATTCCACAACATCTTAGGTTTCTTATCTTTCATTAATCACATTAATGAAGTCCCATCATTTAAATACCTAAACATCACAGATAGATATGACGTACACTTATGCCATCCGCATTCGCCTCGATGTCCCCTCGTGCACCGTTAGGTTAGGTAACTAACGACAGAGCAGGGCAGGGCTAGCGCGGGTGTAAAACATAAGTAACGTCTATACAATATATCATATATACTATATACTATATCCATCACAGAATCAGAACACAGATATCGCAGCAGAATAAACATATGAAATATTGGATATACTAGGACGTCCGTGTTTTCAATACGAGCCAGTATAAAACACGGATTCCACGGTCGTGATGAATAGCCAATCCCACACCCCTAGACCCCTACGAGAGCGGCAAGCAACCCTGCCAATTCTAGGGTTAGGAGACCCGGACTCGACTCCTCGAGTTGGTCTCCCACTGGACCCCAGAACCCGGTTACTTGTGCTCCCCTCCTTGGGTCTATCCTAATGCGGAAAAGTAAATAATATACAAAGGGTGACAACTTCCGCTACCAGGAAGTGCCCCAAATAAAAGAATATTACATACAAGTTTTTACATGAATTAAAATGGAAAACACTCATCTCACATAAAAACCCCCGGCTATTCAAACACGACGATCCAATATAACATATCCAGCAACACATAACATCACATATCATCAACGTAAGTAAATGTGCGCATCCCAATTGTCGTTGACATATAGCAACGAAACCGGCGATATCACATATTACACTTACGGTCACAGAAAAGAAAGTGTAAAACTACAACAATTGGAATCCGCAACCTCTTTAGACATCACATGCCTAACAGTTATAAACCTCGCATTTTAGTCCCATCATCGAAAACTCTTTTCGATATCTTGTGAAACTAAACCGCTAGATTTATAACATTCTACCAGTTATCTCATAACTATTTGTGAATTCCAATTATTGTATCCATTTCCGGATAAATAGAATATATCAAACTTTCCGATCGAACATCCGAACACCTAATTTTTCCCGACACCGATCAACACATGAAATAGGTTCAAAGACATTCACTTCATGCCTCAGTACCAACGGTCCAGCCGTAGAAGGGTCAAGCCAACGCCTCACATGTGGCACGCCGTACTGCCCCAAACCCGAAGGTTCAAAGGGCAGTTCAAGACGGTCACATAATCGAGTTAAGGTTTGTTGTCTTCTAGAGGGACCATCGCGTTACTTGCACTACTTCGAACGTCTTTTAACCACAGAAAAATCCAACACTTGGAATTTTTCCGGCAGGGGAAAAGTTGGGTATTTGTATCCGGTCAAACTTTTTAACATATTCTACAGTTATCTGGAAAAACACTTAGACAAAGTTTGATATTCCGATCGAATCGTCGATTCCCAATATAACCCCAGAGCACTCAACCCTTAAATCAATTTAAAAATACCCAGAAAACTCACCAGAATTTATCAGGTATTACTGTGCAGTGAAACATGGCTGACGTCACTATATGGCCGCGGAACAGCGGCAGAAGCCATGCTTCTGCCGCGCTTCTGCGGCTCATGGAACTGTTCATGGGAAACGTTTTACACAGTAATTCTTAGAATTCTTTGGTGAATTTTTTAAGCATTTTTAATATCAAAAATTCCCAGATTTCAGAAAATGTCCAGAGAGCTCTTGGGTATCGGGGTTTCGGGTTCGTTCGGACTTCAAACTCCGTCTAGACTTCGCCTAAGGCTCTAGCTAGGCTCTGATACCACTGTAGGGTTCCTAAGCACTCTAGTAAGGTCTCACAAGGCATCGAACATGCCAATTTAAAAAAAATGGTGCCGAGAAACCCTAGACTACGGATCTTAGACTAGATGTTTGGGCGAAATGATAATCTAGTTAACACTTAACTACTTGGATATGGAAATTACAACCTTTGTAGATCCGGATATCCACCTCCACGGCTCCGCAACGAAGTCTCCTCGCTGTCCATGTCGAACCCCGGGCTCTAGCGTCGGCTTCATCGGAGAATCGGGTGAGCTAGGTCGCCGGCTTCGTGTCAAAGACGATCTACGTCGAGGCATCGCAAGTTCAAGCTCCGACTTCACAAAGTGATGAAACTTGTGAAGAAAACACACTCTAAAACTTGGCTAGAGGTAGAGGATGAAGAAATAGGAGGTGGGTTCTCTTTAGAATTGGATTTCTCACTCTCAAGCTCAAGTTGCCATTGATGGACCTTGAGCTTTTGTTGAAGAAGAAGATGAAGATGAAGCAAGAAAATATGATAAGTCTTTTTAAAATAAAAAGAAAATGGAATACTTATCATAATTCTTACTAGGGTTAAGTGTAGAGAATCTACCATGGTTAATGGATGGGTTAGGGTTAAGCATGAGTCAAAGCTTCATGAAGCTTCAACAAAAAGACAAAGAAAGCCACCATTCCTTTTTAAACTTATCCAAATAAATGAATAAACAAATAAATGAATAAATAAATATGCAAAACCCTAATTATCATAATAACCATGGTTTAATTCTATTCACTTAACCATATGATCAAGTATCATCAAACATGATACAAAAAGGTGCACAAAAGTATATCACATATACAATGTGCAATCCAAGTGAGAAAAATCCATTTAAAGTGAACCAATACTAGTTAATGCAAAGTAATATATCAAATATATAATTATACATTAAATCATTAAATCAACATTTGATTCAATGATCCGGTCATGTCGCACATAACCGACTAGTATTCAATGTATCGACTTATCGAATCGATCTTCGATTCGATAACTAGGTTATATCATATACAACCAATCGAAACATTAATCACGAGAATCAAATACGGTATCACATACACGCATTATTCTCGGTCCCGCACATATCTCATATGCACTCCTATTTCGTTTCGCTTGAACCAGGAAACCTCTGTGTAGGACTCTAAAGACTCGTCAATACGCCGGTAGCAGATGATGATCATATCATGCACCCACAAGCCGCAAGCGGTCTGCTAAACGTAACGGCCACCCGGGTATTGAGCGATCAGAAGATCGACGAGCTAGCCCGCTCACACTCCTGCGAATCCGACCAGTAACACTTACCGTACAGTCCGGTCTCTTCGTCTGATATGTCGCATATCAAGTCTAGGGGTGGTAAACGTCAGACCCCAATAACCCGATAAGTCGTGCCGATGTGAGGCTCGTAACGGGTCGAGAAACTACTGGTAACACTTACCGGTAAATCTCTGATCAGCCCTGGCCAGGGACTTCCCTGTTACGGCCAATCGAGCACAGCGCAACATTAACCCCCAATACCGGGAGAGACGAAACCCCTCCTATCGCTCATTGCCTCCATGTGACTCGGGACTGTACCCAAAGACCACCGTTTTGCACGCCCTCATGGACGTGGTAAGGTGGAGATCAAAGCACAGTGGGAATCACACAAGACTCTATGACGATCTCGGGTCTACAGACTAACCTGTACAAGTGTCACCTGAGAACTGCCATCTGACGTGAGGTATAATACCATCTGGGAGTTCTCGGCGAGTCCGTCCAGTGTACCCAGTCTCCACTGAGCACCCGTATACCATCTCTGATGTCAAACACCAATGGATATGGGATCATCCATCGCCCATCACATGGGTCGAGAAGCGTATACGCTAGTCTACTCTGGTATATCGATGTCCCGTCTCGATACACCCACGACTAGGGACCTTGAAGGAGGTACTTATGGACTACCATGTCCCCACTAGTATGATCTGCATCATAGTCCAGGTAGTCAAGTACACATCCTAAGGGCTTTACCAACATGTAACTATAAAACAGTATAAAGAGACTAGTGTACATGTTAAGATAAAGAGTAACCAGATAGCATACTATCATATCGAGCAAGAAAGTCATCTCTATATATGTCCAAGCATCCAATATAATATACATCATCTGTACAATACTGGCCTCTATGGCATACATACAACTAACATTCTAGTGCCCTGATTTAGTCCCTGGTATTGTTTGCTTATCTCATAAACACTCCAGGTCATCCCAGATTCCCTGTAGGCCTTAAGGTTACACAAAACCGAAACGGAACAAATTTTTAACTTCGTGTATCGGGTTCTAAACTCAGTTCCAGATCAATAGAACACTTAATAAGGTCTTGTAAACACTTCCTACACCTCAATTAGCCACTTGACAGCAACTTAGAATTTTCTAAGATCACAACCCTAACTAAATCAATATCTAAATACTAATAGGATATATTAATGCCAAAACATAACTAAAAGTGTATGGATATACCTCAATAGAAACTAGAGAAATTGTAACATTTCAAAAAAATAAAATATTATTTTTAGGAATTTTTATAACTTAATATTAATTTTTAATGAATATTTTAATATTTCGGTATAATTAAATACCGATAAATGGGGAAAATTTTGGAAAAATTATAGAAAATTCTAAAATAGGGTATTTTATGGAATTTTGCCATTTTAATGTTTTTATGGTTGATTATATGCTAATTCAGTGCTAATCGCGATTAAAAATCGCTAATCGGTTTTTTAGCATTTTTGGGCAAAACATGCACATATCATTTTTTTCACACTTGTCACATTTTCTTACATGTTGTGGGTAGATGGTGGCCTAGGGTAACCATTGAGTGAGAAGGAATAAAAGAAAAGAAAAAGGAAAAGAAAAAGTAAAGTATGATGATGAGAGAGAAAGAGTGGGGTTACTTTTGACTTGTTTGACCCTCCCCCATCATTTTATCATCTCATTTCTCTCTCCCCCTTCAAAGAGCTGCTGCTGCTCCTGCCCCTTTCCCTCTTCTCTCCTCCCTCTTCAACCTAGATCTATCATGAAATTCACCCCGAAACCCCTTTCCCACTTCACAAAACTTGCTCCCAAGCTCACTAGCTACACATTGGACTAAGAAAGAATGGATTTGGAGGACTTTGAGCAACTCAAGAATTTTCTTGAGTTTCCAAAGGAGGTAATTTCTGCACCCTTAGCGTAGTATTTCAATTCCTTGCGCATCAATACTTGTTTCATGTCGATATAGCGTGTTTTGAGGAACTTGGAAAATTCAAGTTAGGGTTTAGGGTTGATCTGAAATCAAAAGTGAAATTGAGGCTTGTTGTGACCTTAGAACCCCTGTTGTGATGTTTTATTGGACCAAGCCAGAGAATTAAACCCAGAATACGGATTTAGTGAATCGATATCGGGAAAAACTGTAAATCTGTCACTGTTTTTGGAGATCTGCTATCACCCGAGACACCTGAAAATAATTTTGGTTGGACAGTGAGATGTGCAGGCACCCTAGAACCACCACACAAAACCCTAGCCCCCATCTCCTTTTCCAGGCCGCAATTAAATCCCTTCTGGCCGCAATTTGCGGCCAGAGCAGGTGGGTTTGGCCTCGTTTTTGTTTCTGGGCCATATTTCCAGTAAACTTGACCCTTGGCATGTGCAATTTTGGCTGATTCCATCTAGGGTAGAATCTGGGATAGTTTTCTTGTGTTGGCGCATGGTTTACGACTTGTTTTAGCATGAATTTTAGTATTTGGGGATTCGTTGCTGTCGGATGGCGTTTGAACATCAACGGCAAAGGGTTATTAGTCGTGTTTGCATGCGAGACTATAGGTTTTTACCTATGGGCGTAGCGTGTGCCGTTTTGGTTTCCGATGAGATTTTTATGTGCTTTAGCGTTTGTGATATCCTTGTAGGTACCCCACGTGACGTCGAGGTGTTGAGGATAAAGATGGTGATATCTGCATCGACACACGAGAAGCAAGGTGAGTAGATTTATATCTATGGGGAGAAGTCGGGTGGATGGCGTATAGCACCCCCGCAGTTCGTGGTGATGTATACGAATACGTATACACACATATATTAATTATATTGTTTGAGTTTATTGATGATAAAGATAGATTCTAGGTGTGATTTGGATTGGTTTAGTGTTGCGAGACCCTAGAGTAGTGGTTGCACCACACATACACACACGTATCCATACTTGCATACATTCTTCTTTCATATGGGCGTATATGGGATTGTATATTTATGTGTTCACATGGGTATGGGACTATGTGTTCACATACTGGATTTGAGGATAGTATTTGGGATTTGAGGTGAGTCGATGAGATTGATTTGAGGCCGTGAGATCGGTGATGTGGCAGGATTCGTATTTGAGATACGTCATGATGTTATAGCGGATCTTTGGACGACGATACCATGTGAATAGTGATATAAATAAAATGGTCGACATGTGATCGTGATATGAGATATGATATGCTAGGATATTTATAATGGGTCGCATTGGGCGAGGTATACTTCTTTATGATGATATGTGCTGATGATATCGGTTTGTACAAGACTGTCGATCAGTAGTCAGATCATGATTATATTGATGATATTAGTATTGTACTAGACATAGATCTGTACCCGGATTATGATCTTTGATAAAGAGGATATCAGATGAATAATATGATGAATGTGATATTGACCCGTACCCAGATTTGGGATGCCGTACGACGGATTTACGTATGAGCTATATATTGATGTTTGATCCGCACTCTTGACTTGGGAATGTCTGATTATGGATATGGTATCGGATGTGATATTATTGAGGCGGGATCACCGACTAATATATGTATATATATATATATATGTATGTATGTATGTATCGACTCAGATGTTAGGCGGTTTCCCTTACCTTCAGTTAGCCTGTTAGCTCAGCCCTATAGTTTAGTATAGTTGTTAGACTAGATTTATATTAAATGCAGATTAGCTATTGTTGTGTCTAGTATTCAGCTCCCGCTCATTATTGCTGTTCGCTCCGCATCGCATACTTATATTGTGATTTCATATTGCTTTGTTGATATCATGCTATTAGGACACCAGCACCATTACCGATGATGTGTATGTACCACGTACACTTACTTGCCGGCTCACACACATCTTCATCGGTAATTTCCATGTCACGTACACTTAGAGAATATTATTGCTTGACTTAGCTTGTTAGCTAGTAGTTTTGACATGATATTAATGTACTTGCCTTATATGCCAGCTTTGATATTGTAGTTATTACCTGTCACTTCATGCATACTGTTATTCATTGTTATGCCGCATTCATGGATCTTTATGCCTATATTCATGGTTTTACGTGCTATTGATGATTTGGATTCGGATTCCATGAGATTTCTTGGATTTGGGGGAAAACCGCAAAACCATAAATAAACTTTTCGCTCTTTTTAAATAAAAAGTGCAGTTTTCCCATGATTTATGAGTCGTCCACCATGAGTTTGCTGATGGATTTCGAGACCCGATTCGAGGAGTTGGATGAATCGTTTCGGGTACATGGTAGACCTGGTAAGGTACCCTGGGGCAAGAAGCTCGTGGTGATGACGATGAGCCTGGCAGGGGGAGATTACCTACCGGTGATTTTACCCGACGCGTCGGATATCCGGAGGATACCGTCGTGGTCTTGAGATTGATGGTAGGGGTCGGTCTGAACTGACGGCGCCCTAGATAGTGAGATTGAGATACTGAGATTTCGAGATATTGAGGTACTGAGATTTGATGATACAGGCCAGTCCGGATAGCCGGAGCCTGAGATTTTGAGGCATTAGGATTTATGTTTTTGTGTCGATGCTAGACACTGTTTATGCTGATTTCATTATGATACCTCATTTTAAATATACAAAAATCTCACTGAGTTATGAAAGCAGTTTCTTTAGTACATGTATTCTGTTTTCATGCATTCATACATCATCCACATGATATGTTGCTATCTGAGGCACTGACACGAGCATTGATACTACAGTTGTTAGAGGTATTACCCTAGCCATTGTTATAGGCTGCATGTTATATATTTGAGAATATATTATGATCGTATGACCTAGGATTGCGTCATACATGCGATATCTGTTCGTAGATGTATTCTATTCACGAGTTGGCAACTCACCCCCGTTGTGCCACAGTTTCTTGCAGGTTTTGCCGTACAGGTTTCATTACGGCTTTGCTAACACTGCATCTTTTTCGGGTGATTTGCTAGTAGGTGGGTTATTTGTATCGTACCTATCATTATACCTTGTATATTATTATTCTGTTGTATCTAGAAGTTCCATCAACCAAACTTGTATTTATTTGAGATAGAGACCAGCGATGTTTATTCTTTCGACCTTAAAGCCGCGCGTTGTATTTATATGGATTTCATGCTGTTTTGAGTTTCCTTTTCTGTTGTGATCCTCGCCTTTCGGCGTTGTATATTATATTGCTTATGTGGTTGTGACCGTCGATTGACGAAGAGCTAGCTCCCGCTTGGGGATGCCTTTATTCATTATATATGCTTTATCAGGTTTTGTACCCGTTTGGGGTCAGTTTTTACAAAGGAAACTCTGCCGAAATTTTTAGAAAAGACTTGTGATTTTAAAATGCATATTTCGGTATATGTTGCAAACTATTTGATTTAAAATGGTTTTCCTTTACTCTACTACTTTTCTGGGTTTTTGGCTTACTTAGATTACGTACGCCTCGAGACGTTTCGTAGTTTAAGTGCCGGTCATGTTCCATACTTTCGGGCCGTGACAGAAATTTTTGAGTTTCCCAAGTCTTCAAAATCAAAACTTGGAAGGTTCAAAGTGTTGAGGATGAGGTTGTGCAGGTTTTTAATGAAGGAGGCATAAGGTTTTGGTGAAGGATTGAAGATGATGCTTGAGGTAGTGTAGATTGAAGAAGAAGAAGAAAAGAGATGAAGAAATAATGGAGAAGATGCAAGAATGGCAGCCCCTCTCTCTCTCCTACCCTCACTCTCTCTTATTCTCACTTTCTCACAAACAAATATCCCTTTTGTTTCTTGCATAAATATCTCATGGCATAAATCTTATTCCATTCACACTTAAACCCTATATTTCACTTACTTTACGTTTCTCTTTTCATTTCCTTTCTCATTCTCTAACTCACAAGTCACAAAACTCAAAAACCAACATGCACACGACACGGTGCACAAGTCACGGAAAAATGTAAAAACACGGTTTTTTACCAAAAATCCGATAAATATCATTAAAATAAATAAATCAATTTATTGTTCGATAAATTCTCAAATATTGGTATACACTTATACCACTTTACGAAAATCCCAATTTTCATAAATCGGGTAGTTTTCGCGAAATATATTATTTTAATATTAAATTCCAAAATTAATATTTTATTAGGAAAAATCCTATTTGAACCAAAACTTCCCATATACCCCCAAAACTCGCGCACTAGTTTTATTTTAGCTAAAGTAGGCACCGGCAAATTTATACGGACGTTTGATCACAATCGGGTTAAAACGGAAAATAACGACTATTTTACCCTAAAACGGAAAATTTCGCATAACAATTTCTAAAACGTTACAATCTTCCCCCCTTAAAGAAATTTGGTCCCCGAATTTAAATTTAAATTTAAACCCCCCAAATGCTAAAACATTGCAATAACAGCTAAATCAATGGGGCTCCGAAATAACGGAAGAAACAGAAAACCATAGCGCATCCTGCGCGCTGGACAAATGAGTACTAAATTCAAAACCGATCTCCGTCAAGCGTCACGCAAATCATCTGACTTGCACGCATATCATCGGAGTCACAAAGGAGATTCAAATCTCAAATCCACTACCGAAATCTCATATGCACTAATCAAATACTATCATGCACATATATAGTACGCATCCTGTTTTAGAAATCTCCAAAAACCGAATAAATCATATGCATAATCTTTTCTGAATTGCCGCGTAATGCGTAACTCACGGCACAAATAGCGGACGCTCATTGTTAAAGTAATAATATACTAGCATATATGTTTTGCCAAAATATGTGTCCCGCCTTTTTTGAAGTATCCCAACAGGTTTTATTTGTAAACTTTCGTGTCACTCGCAGACACGTAAGAAATAGCGAGATTATAGCTCCTTTTTAAAACCTCTTGGTAAACTTTTTATGCATGCAAAAGTACACAAGTACCGTTCTCGGATCAGTCCTGTTAGGGTACTACAAAGTATAGGGCCTCATCATGAAAACAAAGTGCTCAAAAGCAAAATCAGCCTCATAAGGCGTATCCAACAATCATGTACGTCTGGTGCGCACGGAAATCAAAACCAAATACAAGTGCAAATATGCACGAAAGTAAATCTAAGTGCAACGGGTGTGCACGAAGGCATCTGTCCAGTACAACAGGTATGCCCGACAACAACATCTAGTGCATCTATAGTGCACGAAAATCTCAACCAGTGCAACTATCATGTACGAACGAAAATCCCAATCGAGTGTATCCAGTGTGCACAAATTACATCTCATATCATGCACTCAACATGCGTGAAATCCAACTCAAGTGCATCCGTCATGCACAAATACAATCTGAATCAAGTGCATCCTATATGCACGAAATATCAAATCATGTGCATCCAGTGCACGAAATATCATCAATAACTCAAATGCGTATGAAAACCACACGAGCGTACCAAGGTGTATAAAAATCATAAAAGTGTGCAACTGCGTGCACACAACACGTATCAATGTACAACAAGCACGTATGAGCTATACCGAGTGCAAAAATCAAATCGAGTGCGTACCACACGCACATATCAATTCAACAGCATGAAATCCGCAAAATCATAAACATGTGTAGCCAAGACACAAAATCAATATCAAGCACAAATAGAAATACACAAATCACGAACCAATACAACAGTGTGTAAAACGTATATCCAGTGCAACAACTATGCACAAAATGTAAATACCCAGTAGGTGCAGCCATGGTGCACAAAATATCATGAAACTCAAATCCAAGAGATATAAGCGTGATACTCGGATCACAACGCAAATCGCAACAAATGACATTGAGGTACACCTCCTACAATGTCGAAGAAAAAGTCGGTGCGCCAAACTGGCAGAGCAAGAACATCTGCTCGCCTCCAGCTCACGGTCTGGCGTCCTCTGACTCTAGGTCCTCAGAATACACGTAACACATCTGATCCTCAGTGCAAATCTTATTGCAGTAGTGTCATGGAAGGAACCGGCTCACGGTCTCTTCCGATCTCGCCTACGCCGAACTATACGGAGTCTGGTACTCTTACTTAATCTTTCTCGTTCTCTGGACATCTGCGTTCTCAGCATAACTTTTCCTCGAAAACTTGCCGTATCTCAACGCCTCTATACACATATCCGATCTCTAATCTCAACGGGGAGTAACAACAGCTCGTTAACGTCTCGCACGAACCTCTTGCTCCACTCGTCTTCATTATCGTCCACTTGACGTCGCATCATGCTATCTGCGTACCGCAAATGTTCTCGGCTACAGTCAATCCATCACACGGACTCGAACTACGAACACGATATCTTTATCACTCTGTAGAAGATCTTTAGCCGAACACGTTCTCCGGAACTCGTCCCAACAATCGGAGGAATACTCAATATTCGTCCGTTCTCGATCAACTCACAACACACCTGGGTGAGGTCCTCTATCCGAAGCTGGTCTTGTTGCTGATCTCCTATCACAGGATATCCGGACGGCGTTAAACTTTTCGATCGAGTCATCAAAAGTCCCAAAAATTTCCGAGAGCTCAACACCTGAGCACGGTTTAATAATATTCGGTATATGCCACAGTACCAATGGACTGACCGTAGAAGGGCAGACCCAAGCCTCACTGATGGCACCGCTAAACTGTTGCAAACCTTAAGGTTCAAAAGCGGTTTCATGGTCATCACGTCGAGTTAGGGTTTCATTCTTCTAGAGGGTTCACAGAAGCACTTGCATGTCCTTCCGAATACTTTAAACTTGGAAAAATGGGTTTTCTGACATTCGTTCGAACCTTTCAACTCCGCCCAGACGACATGTGAACACCCTTCGTCCGCATGCTAAACAATGCCCCCAATCCTCAAGGATAGATGATACATCAATGGTCATCTCTGGGTCGGTCTACTCTAGACCTGAGTAAGACTCTCTACATTGGCAATCTTCAACTCAACTGGGGTATACACCTTCATCTCACAACTCAAGATAGACTAGCTATCACCTGTCGCCTTTCTGCCTGAAAGCTCCACGGATCTCAGCTCGAAAGCTCTGGAAGCGGCCTCACATCAATCTCAGCAATGGCTGGGTCATCTGTCTGCACGGTAGATGACATCACAATCTCAGGGGTATACTGTACATCAACAGTCCTCTCCCAACAGGCAGCCTCTAACAAAGGCCCGGTCATCCGGTACACAACCGCACACTCGTCTCACTCGAGGGGTCACAACAATGCAACACTACATCGATACATTCCTATGTCACTAGAAACACGATGGTCAGTCCTCGTCCACGACGAGCTCACCCTGACCGCATCACCAGTAGCAGCTCAACCTGTGCTCAAACCATGGTGATAGGAACCTTAATCAAGTATCGACGAAAAAGATCAAAGGGATGAAAGAGTCAACAGATCCCAAAATGGATACATGATCATAAGGAAGAGTCAAATCACTGAGAGTATGATCATGGAAGCGAATAAAATCAAGTATCTCAATGGATGTAAAATCAAAGGAATGAAGAGAATCACCGGTCTCAAGATATGTACATCCTAAGGTCACTTAAGTGGAGTATCGTATCGTAAATATGCCGCGGAACATACGTACGGTACGTCACTCTACTCAAGCTACCTACTCCATCAATCAGGGTCAGCCTATGAAACGAAAGTTCGGGTCTAACACCCCCTCGTTCAAGTCTAAGTTCCGTAAGGTCTAGCCTAAGTTCTAATTATATCCGCCCTAGATCCCACATAGTCAAACCTAGACTCGAACTAAGGTTAAACCCTGCGCTTTGATACCAACTTTGTTACGACCCAAAATATTAGCTCGCGAGAGCACTTAAATCACCCGACGTCTATAGGCGTAACGTAATTCAAGTAAGCTGAAACCCAGAAATCTAAACCTTTTTAAGAGATAAAGATACATAAATCATGTTTTGTCTTTTAAAAATTTGGGCAGCACCTCCTTTGTAAAAACTAACCCCGAAAACGGGTACAACACAGAATATAAATAAAGCATCCTAAACGGGAGAAAATCACGCCCAACGGTGGAAACAACCACCACAAGTATAAATAACAAGTATACGATGCCCAATGGCGAAGATCCACATAAGGAAAAGTAAAGCAAGACATCAACCCCAAAAGCGAACATAAAAACCCATCGCTCAAGTCTCGCAACTACAAGTCTTCTAAGTCTGCAACATATACAATTACTAGTTTCTGATTTGATGGAGTGACTAGATACAATATGAATAACAAGTATGAGAGGGGCACGATCCAACATGTACTACCTACCACAAGCAAGTCACCCGAAAACAACTGTGTGCCAACGATGCCGCAACTGATCCATACGGCCAACCTGCAAGAACTGTGGCACAACGGGGGTGAGTTGCCAACTCGTGAATAGAAAAACATCATCAGGTAGAAATCGAAATAAACAACGATTCCTAGGTAAACTATATCATAAAGGTAATACTATGATATCTAGGGTGACCGTATCTGCATATGTGCCAACTCATAAATAACTGCCTATCAGCAAGTAGATAATCTTCCAACAATATAATGAATGCATGTATGCAAGTAGATCTTGTCCAACAATAAAATCAATGCATGTATGCAAGTGGATCCCGTCCACGTGTCAACCACTGACACAACAACTCCTGCATATAAATATCATAAAAGCATATGCAGGTAAATATGAGGATATAAAACAACATGTGTCCCTCGCGACACAATAAAATCATGGAAACCTGAGTGTCTAACCCCGACACTCGAAACATCATGAAACCTGTGTCCAGCATCGACACGTAAATCCTCATAACTCAGGCTCCGTCACCACAACTGGCCCTGATGTCATGTCTGTACATCACTCCGGTCGGTATCCCTACGATAACCGCCGAGTCCAAATACTATCACCGGTAGGTAATGGTCCCTCTGTCAGGCTTATCGTCTACACCACGAAATCACCACTCGCCCCGGGATACCATACTGGGTCCACCATGTACCCGCAGACGGTGCCTCCCGCTCCTCGAATCAGGTTTCACATACCAATCTCAGAACCGAGAAATCACATGGTGGACGCACTGAAATATCATATCAAGAGAAACCGGGTTTTCAAACAATACATAGTTTCTTGAAAATACCCCCATGGTTCTCAAATTCATAAATCACATGAAATCCATATCTCAAAGCGTAAAATCCATATAAAATCGATATGCAATATAAAACATCAATATGAGCATATAAAGGGAAAATCGCTCTTTTAAATGAATCCAGCTTTAAAAATATATCTTGCGGTTCCCAAATCCTCCGAAAACAAGTGCAGCATCATATGAAGTGTACATGTAACTGTGGCAAAGTATAAGTATCTACATGTAATCAAATGTGTATGATGCATTTCATAAGTGAAATGGCGCAATAGTCAACGTCTCAATATCACATGTCAATGCAATACCACCTAGGGGTATATGCAACTGTAGCGAGATATGTGGGTGTACATGTCAGTATGTATGCATGATGTACATGTAGCTGTAGCAAAATATGTGGGTGTACATGTCAGTATATCATGCAACCTAGCATAGTGATGTGAACATGGCAGTATATCATAGCATGATGTAGCAATTCTACTGTGTAAGTGACATAGCAATTATCGATGAAGAAGTGTGTGCGCCGGCAATCTGTGTAAGTGTAACATACGCATCATCGATAATGGTGTACGTGTACTAGCACAAGTATAAGAAATGCAATGAGAAAAGCATGAATGCAGCACAATACATATAGTGAATCAAATGCTATAAGGTATACATATCAACAAGACCGAGTCGGTGAGTCTATCAATCAGCATCCAGCCTCACAACAACACGTACGGTACAATCCATCGTACAACATCCTCTAATCAGGGGTATGGATAAATCAACAGGTAAAAGTCATTGCGTACGGAAATCTAACGTACAACGGCATTAACAAATAGGGATTCTATCAACCTATACAACATCGGGGTACGGATCTAAGTCTTGTACATCATATCACTCATTATGCAATCATTATCCATATAAATATATATACCTATCTCTCAGGTCACATCCATGTCAAACTCGTATCAGGGGACCTACAATGGTATCAACAATCTCATATCGACTTGAATCCATAAAATGACATATCACACTAAGTCCTAATATCACATCGTATACTCGTTCATCACATTAATATCTCGCATCAATTTAAATAAACGTCACACTAGTTCTCTTTTAAATTGTAATTATCATGATTCACTTATCATATCATTTTCTCCTAAGTCAATTGTTTATTAGCATCAACTTCAATCATATTATCGTTTGTAAATCCTACAATCATGTCTGTCGTATATCATTTATCAGGATAATAGAAACAAACGATATTCCATAAAAATGGTTGCGGGGGTGCTATACGCCATCCACCCGACTTCCCCCGTAGATATAAATCTACTCACCTGCTAAACTTCTCGCTTAGCCGTACTCGATGCGCTTCGTCGTCTCGGAATCCACGTGAAGGTACCTACAATCAATACAAATTCGCAACGCTATTAACATCAAATTCCGAAATCCAAAATACGGTACGCGGTGCGCTCATAGGTTAGAACCTATAGCCTATGCATGCAAAAACAACCAAACAACCCTTTTTGTTGACGTACAAACGCACAACAACCAAATACATACCAATTACAAAAACCAAGAATTCCACAATACGGAAAACCATAACCAAAACCACTCACAATAGCTCCTAGATTTTGGTTCAGGTAAACTGGAACTACACAAACAAGTATAGGGTGTTGTGTATGAAGTATATGAGCTACTGGACCAAATCAAGCACCTACCACCACCAAGTGGCCGGCCACCTACCCCCAATTCTGGCGAGCTCGGCCCCTTCTGCTCCATTGGTGTTCGTATGGTCAGGATGGTCTTCTAGTGCCCTAATTTAGTCCCTGGTATTGTTTGCTTATCTCATAAACACTCCAGGTCATCCCAGATTCCCTGTAGGCCTTAAGGTTACACAAAAACGAAACGGAACAAATTTTAACTTCGTGTATTGGGTTCTAAACTCAGTTCCAGGTCAATAGAACACTTAATAAGGTCTTGTAAACACTTCCTACACCTCAATTAGCCACTTGAAAGCAACTTAGAATTTTCTAAGATCACAACCCTAACTAAATCAATATCTAAACACTAATAGGATATATTAATGCCAAAACATAACTAAAAGTGTATGGATATACCTCAACAGCAACTAGAGAAATTCTTGAGTTTCCCAAGTCTTCAAAATCAAAACTTGGAAGGTTCAAAGTGTTGAGGTTGAGATTGTGCATGTTTTTAATGAAGGAGACATAAGGTTTTGGTGAAGGATTGAAGATGATGCTTGAGGTAGTGTAAGTTGAAGAAGAAGAGAAAAAGAAATGAATAAATAATGGAGAAGATGCAAGAACGGCAGCCCCTTTCTCTCTCCTACCCTCACTCTCTCTTATTCTCACTATCTCACAAACAAATATCCCTTTTGTTTCTTGCATAAATATCTCATGGCATAAATCTTATTCCAATCACACTTAAACCCTATATTTCACTTACTTTTATTTTCTCTTTTCATTTCCTTTCTCATTCTCTAACTCACAAGTCACAAAACTCAAAAACCAACATGCACACGACACGGTGCACAAGTCACGGAAAAAATGTAAAAACACGGATTTTTACCAAAAATCCGATAAATATCATTATAATAAATAAATCACTTCATTCTTCGATAAATTCCAAAATATTGGTATACACTTATACCACTTTACGAAAATCCCAATTTTCACAAATCGGGTAGTTTTCGCGAAATATATTATTTTAATATTAAATTCCAAAAATAATATTTTATTAGGGAAAAATCCTATTTGAACCAAAACTTCCTATATACCCCCAAAGCTCACACACTAGCTTTATTTTAGCTAAACTAGGTGCCGGCAAGTTTATACAGACGTTTGATCACAATCGGGTTAAAACGGAAAATAACGACTATTTTACCCTAAAACGGAAAATTTCGCATAACGATTTCTAAAACGTTACAGAAGTAGGGCACACATATGATATGTGCGGGACTGAGATGGATACTTGTATGTGATACAATATTCTAATCTCGCGATATAGGTTATATGTGATATAACCGGATTATTGAATCAAGTGCTGATTCAATAATTTGTTGTATGTATATTTGATATACATATGAATGATATTAGTCAGTTGTATGTGATATATCCGGGTAATTAAATCAAGTATTGATTTAATATGTATAATTATATATTTGATATATTAATATGCATTAACTAATATTAGCTCACTTAAGAAAATGTTTTCTCCAAATACATACAAATATATATGTGATATATATTAATGTATTTATTTTGTGTCATGCTAGATGATATATTGGACTTGGGTGTATGAGACTCATACCTAACCTAAGATAATTTGGGTGTTTAAATATTAAGGGAAAAATCAAAATTATGTGGAAATTAGCATGGGTAAGATGCTTGTGGAAGCATGTAGAAACCTTGACTTTAGTCCACTAATTTTGTTTTACTCTAGATATTTACTAACCTAACGATTATCTTTAGCTATGGTTTAGTCTCTACATGAGTTTATATGAGATATTTTCTCACCCATGGTTCACACTTGATCATTTGAGATCTTTTCTTCATCTCTTTCCTTGCTCTTTAGCTCTCAAGAGTCAAGAAAAAGAAAAAGAGAAAAACAATTCTAAAGTGAGAAAAATTCATACTTCACTAATCTATACCAAACTAGCCATTTAGTATAGGTTGTTTCTTCACTAGCTCATCAATTAGTGAAGAGGTAGCTTGAGTTAGCGATTCTTTGACGTAGATCATCTTCGGCCTCGAAGATCTTTTGAGCAAGCTCGTTCCTTTCGCCTAGTGGAGCCTAAGGAGAGTCCGGGAGACCACTACTTGGAGCAAAGGGACTACTACACGGAGCTTTAGAAGCGAAGGACCGGTGTACAAAGCTTGTATTCCTATATCACTTAGTGTAAAGTTGTTTACATGTTTTAAAAACCCTAATTCTCTAGTTAAATCCTTGGTTCGGGCTCGCTCGGCACCCTAAAATTTTAAAATAGCATACTTGATGTTTGCCGAAACCGTGTTGGGATGCTAAGCATGCAGGGTTACCTAAGACGGCGGTAAGGTTTCGGGAGGCATCGTCCATGCCAAATTCAAAAATTTGCCATTTTAGCTAACCCTAACTTTGAATCGTTAACTAGAAATCGATGAAATATATAAATGCAAACACTTTGCAAGTCTAGTGAGCAAAGAATACAACCTTTGTAGATCGGTCCTTCACTTCAATAGTTTCATGTAGTAGTCCCTTCGCTGCGATCATGAACTCCGGACTCTAGAGAGGCTCCCATGAAGAAACGAACATGCTTGCTTTGATGTCTTCGAGGCCGAATATGATCTACGTCGAGGAGACACTAACCCAAGCTATTTCTTCACTAGGTCAAGAACTTTGTGAAGAGAACACCCTATACTAAATGGCAAGTAGTAGAGGATGATGAAGTAGGAAGTGGGCTCACTTTAGAATTGATTTTCTCACACTTTTTCTCACAACTCCATTGAAGCTAGAAAGCTTTGAGGAAGAAGAAGAAGATGAAGAAAAATATCTCATATGATAATTATCTAAAAGATAATTGGCAACCATGGTGAGTTAAACATCTCATGCTTAACCTATGTAGAGACTTAATCAAGGCTAGGTTAATTGGTAGGGTTAACAAATATCTAAGGTAAAACAAAACTTGAAGACTTAGTCAAAGCACTACAAGCTTCTACAAGCTTATCAACCATGACAAAATCATTTAGTTTTAGAATTACATAAATAAATAAAACCCTAGCAATTAAACCAAGCATGGTATAAGTCATACACACACCTTTGTTGCATGTATCATCAAGCATGACACATAACATGTACAACAAATATATCACATATATTCAATGTATACAAAATGAGAAAAAGAAATCATAAGTGAGCTTAATATTAGTTAATGTAATGTAATATATCAAACATATAATTATACATTAAATTATTAAATCAACTTTTGATTTAATAATCCGGCTATATCATATATAACCGACTGATATCAAATGAATCAACTTATCGAATCAACACTTGATCCGATAACCCGGCTATATCACATATAACCGAACAATGTTAAAAATCGCGAGAATAGAAAACGGTATCTCATATCGTATCAATCTCAGTCCCGCACATATCTCATATATGCTCCTACTCCGTTTCGCTTGAGCCAGGAAACCCCTGTGTAGGTCTCTAAAGACTCGTCAATATGCCGGCAGTAGGTGATGATCATATCAAACACCCACAAGCCGCAAGCAGTCTGCTAAACATAATGGCCACCCGGGTATTGAGCGATCAGAAGATCAACAACCAAGCCTACTCACACTCCTGCGAATCCAATCAGTAACATTACCGTACAGTCCGGTCTCTTCGTCCGATATGTCGCATATCTCGTCTAGGGGTGGTATATGTCAGACCCCAGTAACTTGATAAGTCGTGTCGATATGAGGCTCATAACGGGTCGAGAAACTACTGTTAACACTTACCAGTATATCTCTGAAGCAGCCTTAGCCAAGGACTTCCTGTTATAGCCAATCGAGCACAACGCAACATCAACTCCCTATACCGGGAGAGACAAAACCCCTCCTATTGCTCATTTCCTCCATGTGACTCGGGACTGTACCCAAAAGCCACCGTTTTGCACGTTCTATTGAACGTGGTAAGGTGGAAATCAAAGCACAGTGGGAATCACACAAGACTCTATGACGATCTCGGGTCTACAGACTAACCTGTACCAGTGTCACCAGAGAACCGCCATCTGACGTTAGGTATAATACTATCTGGGAGTTCTCGGCGAGTCCATTCAGTGTACCCAGTCTCCACTGAGCACTCGTATACTGTCTCTGATGTCAAATACCAATGGATATGGGATCATCCATCGCCCATCTACATGGGTCGAGAAGCTATACGCTAGTCTACTCTGGTATATCGATGCCCTGTCTCGATACACCCACGACTAAGAACATTTGAAGGACGTACTTAGCGACTACACTGTCCCCACTAGTATGATCTGCATCACAATCCTGGTAGTCAAGTATTCATCCTAAGGGCTTTATTAACATGTAACAATCAATGTCTACGTTAAGATAAAGAGCAACCCGATAGCATACTATCATGTCGAGCAAGAAAGTCCTCCATATATATGTCCAAGCATCCACTACAATATACATCGTATGTACAGTAATGGCCTCTAGGGCATACATATAACTAACAATCTCCCACTTGCACTAGGGCCATTTGTTGTAGTATCTCATACCCAACAATCAGCAGTGGTTGAAGTATCTCATACTCAACCATCCCATAAAAGTCTCTACTGGGAAATAGGCCTTTGTGAGTGGATCCGCGCTGTTGTCCTCTGTGTCTACTCTCCTAACCTCGATCTCCCTGAAGATCAACCATCTCCATGATCAGGTGATACTGCCTAAGAATATGTCTGGATCACTGATGGGACGGGGGTTCCTAAGCCAAAGCCACAACTCCATTGTCACACAATGGTAGAAACGAAGTTCATCTCATGAACTATATACATCCAGACTACCTCTTTGGTAGCATCCTTGGTAACAATGTATCCAGCCTTTATCGTCTAGTATGCTACGGTATCTAGCTTGGAACTCTTCCAACATACCGTCCCTCCACTGAGGGTAAAGACAATGCATGTGACTGACATTCAATCGACCTTACCACCCTGGAAGCTATCCAGTAATTCTCCCCAGGATCGATTGATACCATCTCACTACACCTAGTGAGAATCCTAACATCCAATTAGATCTATCTCATAGATCCAAAACACCAGGATTTAGGAGGCATCACCTTGATCCTATATGGAGAATCCTTATGATAAGAGGAGATTGACCGAGTGTAGCATAGGAAACTCCTTCCCTATCAAAAGTATGTCATCCACGTACAATACGAGGATCATCACCATACTCCCTACTACCTTTTTGTATATACAAGTTTCATCTACCATTTTGATGAAGTCAAACACTTTGACTACCACATCAAAATAGATGTTCCAAATCCGCGATGCCTGCTTTAACCCATAAAGCAACTTGCACACGTTTTCGCTGCTTCCACTGTCTACGAAGCTCTATGGCTGTGTACTTATAGTCGCTCTCTTCTAAATCATCATTTAGAAAAGCAGTCATGACACCCAACCGCCAGATAGCGTAGTCATGGTATGTAGTAATGGCAAGTAGGATCCGGATGGACTTAAGCATAGACACTAGAAAAGGTTTCATCATAATCCACTCCTGGTCGATGACGATAACCTTTTACAACAAGTCTTAGCTATGAATGTAACATTTCAGAAAATATAAAATATTATTTTTGGAATTTAATATTAAAATAATATTTTTCCCGAAAACTGCCCGATTTGCGAAATTGGGGTTTTCGAAAAAGGGTATAAATATATACCAATAATTGCGAAATAAATGAAAATTAAAATGATTTATTCATTTAATAACATATTTATAGGATTTGGCATTTTTTAAAAGTTATTATATGCAATTTTGATAAAAAAAACCCGATTAGTGCACTGCTAATCGCGATTAAGCCAAATCCACATTTTTACAGTTTTTCATGGTTAGTGCACCATGACATGTTTCATTTGGTTACATGTTATTTCATTTATGGTTTTATATGGGTGTATGTGTTCATTTTGGTGAGAAAAAGAAATGAGAAAAATGAAAAGTCAAAGGAGACATAATGAGTGGTTAGGTGTACTTTGGAGAGAGAAGAGAGAGTGAGTATTAGTGAGAGAGAGGGAGGGGGCTGCTGCCTCACTAGAATTCCCCACCATTTTCCTCCTTCTTCCTCATCTCCTCAACTCCACAACCCTCCATTTAAACCCTAGATCTATCTCCAACCATTCCCCAAAACCCTACACTCCCTTCACAAAACATAATTCCCATCTCCTCCTCTACACGATGAACCGAGCAAAGTGGGTTTTTGACGACGTTGGGAAGTTAGTGCTGCTTAGAGTGGACTAGATGAGGTATAATTTCTTCCCTTTAGATTAGTTTTTTGGGATATCGTGTTTTAGATGTCATTTTGATGATGTTGCTGACCTGCTGTAACCCCGAGCACTCACTGGGAAAACAAACAGTGTGTTAGTGTTGTGCTCAAGACCTGGAGTGTTCACCTGAAACCCTAACCCCTTCCCACCGGTTTTGGCCGGTGACCATTGGACCAAATCTGGCGACCCCGGGTGAGTAGGAGAGCTAGGATTTGGATTTTGTAGGGTGGTTATCTGATGATGTTTAGGGGTGTTTGGTCCTACTGGGTTTTTCTGTATTGACTATAGGTGAAATCTGGGGACATTGGTGAGTGTTTACATGACCATGGTAACACGATTCATGACCTGAGACATAGAGCTGAACCCGTTGCACGAACTCAGGAATTGACCCGTATCAGTTTAGTGACTTTGGGGATTCCTAGCTAGGGTTTGAAGGGATTCTTGAGTTGCGGTTGTGCTTATAAGACCTAGTGGTGACCTTAAACCCCTTGGTGCTAGAAACCCAGACCCAACACAAATGCAAAACCTGAAACCCCAAAACAGAACTATCCATGTCGATTTGTGAGGGAATTAGAGTGTGCAGGGAGATCTGGGATGACCTGGGGACTTTCTGAGACAACCAAACAATACTAGGGGCCTAGATATACTACTAGGAGACCACTCTGACCTGATGAACCCAAACAGGGACCCCCTGGCCGGCGAGCTCGGAATTTTGGGTATAGGGGCCGGCCACTTGGTGAATGTAGGAGCCTAGGTTGGTTCAGTAGCTCACATATACCTTATACATCACCCTAAACTTGTTTGCTTGGATTTATTTGACCTGAGTCAAAATCTGGGAATACTTGTGTGTGATTTAGGATATGTTTTCCGTATTTGAAATGATGAGTTTTGATATTTGGATTCATTTTTGGTTGTCGCATGTTTGTACATCGACAACAAGGGTTGTTTGATTGATTTTGTATGCATATGCTATAGGTTCTAACTTACGAGCAATGCGCGTGCCGTTTTGGTTTTTCCGCTTTGATTTTAATATCGTTACGATATGTGTTGTTATTGTAGGTACCTTCGGGTGGATTCCGAAGCGACGGAGCGAGGCGTCATCGACTTCGGCGAGTGAGGACTACGGTGAGTAGATCTATATCTACCGGGGAAGTCGGGTGGATGGCGTATAGCACCCCTGCAAACTTTTGATGGAAAACCAATTTATAGAATATGGTTAGGAAACCTAGATTAGGAAACTATGGTTAGAATGAGATAGCTACGAAATCATATTAGAAACTAGAGGATAGTTAGAAGTGATATGTTACTACTGTCGTAGGATGACGTTTAGCGATATTACCGCCTAGGGTACTGTAGGAATAGATAGTCGTTGTAGATGCGTTATCCGAACTATACCTTTTTCTAAACCAAAGAATCGTATGTATCTTTTAAAATGTATACCTTGAGGGATGTTATGGATTTTCAAATGATATCTTTTCCTTAAAAACACCGTAACCCCTGTTTTCAAAACTACGATTCACTCCTTTAAAAATCTGATTGTATGGTTCGGGTGTGTTTGTTAGATTAGATACTTATACTTAGTAGAGATAGCATGTTTATGTAAACTCGACATGATATGAGACATAAATGCGATGAAAGAATACAAGACGGATTTGATGATATGATGAGATGATGATATGATGATATGATGGTATACGGATGCGAGTCGATCGAGATGATTTATACCCTGCCGGTCCCCTGATATGAGATTATTGCAGATGTGACCTGGTACATAGGTATATAGGGTTATATATATATAATGTTGTGAATCATGGATGATAGGCCGTATGTGATATTAGACCGTACCTTCATTTGTCGTACAGGATGATAGGATCCCTTTTAGCTTAATGCCGCCGTACGATGATTTTCCGTGCATGATGAACTTGATTTGATGATTGATCCTTACCCTTGACTAGAGGATGCCATACGATGGATCATACCGTACGAGATGTTGTGAGGCTTGATGCCGATTGATAGATTCATCGACTCGGACATATGATAGTTACGTATACCTTATAGCTTTTAGCTGATGATTTACCTTGTGCTGCATTCATGATATTATTATTGCATCACATATACATGTGATAGTACACCTGCACCATTATCGATGATGCGTATGTCACACGTACACAGTTTATAGGCTCACACACTTCATCATCGATAATTGCCATGTCACTACACAGTAGGGTTGCTGCATCATGACATATACATTGATACATTCATACTTGCGGATATATACATTTGTATATCTATATTCGTGCACACATATATTGGTACATCTATACTTGCGCATATACATATTGTACCTACATAGAT
This sequence comes from Agapanthus africanus, assembly GCA_030015575.1. Lineage (NCBI taxonomy): Eukaryota > Viridiplantae > Streptophyta > Magnoliopsida > Asparagales > Amaryllidaceae > Agapanthus > Agapanthus africanus. The sequence continues at coordinate 239,485,511 of CM057344.1, forward strand.
AACTGGTTTTATTGTAAAATTGGGAACCACATGTTATATTTTAAAAACTGGAATCATTTTAAAAGAGCGGTTTTCCCTTAATATGTCATATCACTATTCCGCGTTGCATGATACACGATATGCTTACATTTCTATTATATGTTGCACACATCATGCTCAATTATTGTACGCATTGAGATATGCTAAATTTCATGAAATTTCTGGATTTGAGAACCGTGAATATTTTAAAAGAGATTATGTGTTGTTTCAAAAACCCGGTTTCTCTTGATATGATATTTCAGTGCGTCCACCATGTGTTTTCTCGGTTCTGAGAGTGGCATGTGAAACCCGATTCGAGGAATGGACGAGGCCGATTGCGGGTACATGGTGGACCCGGTATGGTACTCCGGGGCGAGAACGGATCTACTGTGTAGCTAGACGGTGAGCCTGGCAGAGGGAGCACTACCTACCGGTGATAGTATTTGGGCTCGGCGGATATCCGGAGGATACCGACCGAAGTCGAGAGATGATATGGGCCGATCTGGACCGACGGAGCCCGCGGGCCGATCCAGACTGACGGAGCCCGATATATGAGGATTTACGTGCCGATGCTGGGCACTGTTTTCATGATGTTTTCGAGTGTCGATGCTAGGCACTCAGGTTCCATGATTTTGATGTGTCGGGAGGGACACCGTTGATATACATCCTCATACTTTCATGCACACTCTTTTATGATATTTACATGTATGATATTGTTGCGTCAGTGGTTGACGCGTGGACTAAATCCACATACATACATACTTACACTGATTCTACTATTGGAGATTATACACATGCTTATAGACATTGATTTATGGGTGGACGAGATTCACATATCTGCATACATTGATTTTTACTGTAGGATGTTATCCGCATGCATATAGGTATTGACTACCTTGTTGGCACATATACGACTCGGTCACCCTAGATATCATAGTATTACCTTATGATATAGTTGACCTAAGATTCGTTGTTTATTCGATTTCTACTTGTAGATATATTTCTATTCACGAGTTGGCAACTCACCCCCGTTGTGCCACAGTTCTTACAGGTTGACCGCATGGATCAGTAGCGACATCGCTGGCACACAGTTTCCTTTGGGTGTTTTGCAGTGGTAGGTAGGACATTTGTATCGTACCCACTCTTGTATTACATTTCATATTGTATCTAGTTAACTCCATCAATCAATCAAAATTAGTGATTTGTGTAAGTAATGAGACTTAGTGAGACTGTGGTTGCGAGGCTTAGAGCGAGGGGTTTCCGCTACTTATGAGTTATATGTCTTGCTTTTCTTTATCTTTTGTGGTGAACTTCGCCGTTGGGCGTCGTATACTTATTTATGCTATATTGCATGGTTGTGATCCACCGTTTGGCGGAGAGCTAGCTCCCGCTTGGGGATGCCTTTATCATTATTATGTATTTGTGGTTTTGGATCAAAATATACAAAGGAGGTGCTGCCAAAATTTTTAAAAGACGAAACATATTTTTAAACTAGTAAATTCCACTTGTATAATTCATGTTCTTTTCTATGCATTAAGAAAAACATGATTTCATTATACACTTTTTCAAAACTTCACCTCCTTTATTTTCTTAAAAAGGTTTAGATTTCTGGGTTTTAGCTTACTTGAATTCCGTTACGCCTTTAGACGTCGCGTGATTCAAGTGCTGGTCATGAGCTAATATTTCGGGTTGTAACAAAATTGGTATCAAAGCATTAGATTTAACCTTTGTTCGAGTCTATGTTTGACTATGCGGAGTCTAGGGCGGGTATGTATTTCGGAACCTAGGCTTGACCTTACGGAACTTAGACTTGAACGGGGGGGGGGGAGGTATTAGACCCGAACTTTCGTTTCATAGGCTGACCCTGATTGATGAAGTAGGTAGCTTGAGTAGAGTGACGTACCGTACGTATGTTCCGCGGCATATTTACGATACGATACTCCACTTAAGAAACCTTAGGATGTACATATTCGAGACCAGTGATTCTGTTCATATCCATGATTATACATCCATTTGAGATCCTTGATTCTATTTGTTTCCATGATCATACTCCCATTGATGTTGTTCCTTCTTATGATCATGTATCCATTCTGGATCTGTCGTTTCCTCTCATGCCGTTGATCTGCTTGCTTCGATACTCGATTGAGGCTCCTGTCACCTTGTGTGAGCACAGTTTGAGCTGCTGTTAGTGTTACGGTCAGGGCAAGCTCGTCTGGTACGAGGGCCGACCATTGTGTTTTCTGGGGACAAAGGAACGTCTCGAGGTAGTGTTACGTTGTAGCCTCTTGTGGAGGCGAGTGCTTGGTTTTACACCAGATGATCGAGCCATTGCTAGAGATGCCAGCTGCGAGAGGACTGTTGATGTACAGCATACCTCAGAGATATTGATGTCACCTACCGTGTGTAAGTCCACGTTGCCCACCCCGGTACTTGCGGGGAGGCGGAAAACGGAATAAAAATCAAGTTTTTATGAGCTTATGCAACATGGACTAGACTATGAAGGATCTTTGCTAAACATAAACAAGCTAAAGCTAACTAGAAACTAGCTAAGTGCTATAAAGGTTATACCTTGGGCTTTATGTCCTTCTCTCCTTGCTCCTTGGAGTGGTGGAAGGAGGTCACCTTAGTCGTCTTCTCACGTCGAAGAAAGATCCACCCGAAAGCCTCGACCTTTGGCTTCAACTCCAAGCTAGAAGTAACTAGGGTGCAAGAAGTGCTAATCCTTGAACCCTAGATGAGAGTAGAGATTATCAAGAAAGGGTTTTTCTCAAGCTCAAGTATTTCTCAACACATGAGAGGGGAGAGCTTGAGGGAGAGGAAGAACAAGAGAGAGAAAGTGAATAATAGAATGAGAGAAAATATGAAGCATTCTCTCATATATGTGTAAATTATTGTAATTAGATAATTAGCTAGATAATTGTCATGGTTAATCAAGACATGACCATTATCATTTCATTTTTAATGCAATTTGCAAGGATCAAAGAGCATCTTCCAAATGAAATGATGATGGTCAAAGTGTCAACCAAGGTCAACAAGTCAAGGAGGTCAAATGGTCAACAACCATAACCATGCACAATTATTTAAACTAATATCAATTAACAATAATACACACATAAGTATTAGGGTTAATAAAATGACAATAGTCATTAACCCTAATCAAAGTCCTCTCCCTCTGTCTCAAGCAACTGTGCATACGCACCCGTATTCGAGATCCGAGGAACACAAATACAAAAAGAAAAAACCAATCCCAAACCATATACTAGGATCCGGCTTAAACCAAAGCCCGCTAGTATAAGCTGTCCGAACAGCAAACGTGTACAAGTGCGCGGATATGAACGAACCCTGTCGCAAAACCATGCGACCTCTACTCATTTTGTCTAAAGGCGAATAGCTCTCTGTGTGGGACTCTAAAGACTCGACACTACGCTGGCAGTGGGTTTAACCACAGACCGCAAGCGGCACTAGCTGTACATAACGGTCCCCAGGTAGATGTCGATAAGAAGACTGACGAGGTGAACCCCATCTGAACTCCTACTGAGCCTGTATGTGACAGTCTCCGCACAGTCCGGTCTGTTCGTCTGATACATCGCATGGCGGGCCTAGGGGGGCGGTGAACGTCAGTCCCCTAATAGCGGTACAAGTCGTGTCAGAGTGTAGCCCAGAACACCCTGAGATAACACTGGAAACCTACTAGTATATCTCGCTTGCCCTGGCCAGGGACTATTCGTGTAATGGCTCTCCTGGACACAGCGTGATGTCAACCCCCAATACCGGGAGAGACGGATCCTGTCTAACCGTCACTGCCTCCAAGTGCTTCGGGACTGCACCCAAAAACTACCTGTTTGCACGACTCCTTTGAGCCGTGGTAGGGTAGTAATCAAAGTGCAGTGGGAACACACTCGAGGCGAAGTGACAGTGTCAAGTCAGCGGACTAAGCTGTACTCATGTCACCTGGGAACTGATAACTGACGATAGGTATAATACCAACCAACAGTTCCCGATGAGTCCTGTCCAGTGTACTCGTAACTTAACGAGCACCCGCATACTATCTCAAGTATGACGTACTGACGGCTGTGGGACAGACCATCTCCCACACTGGGATGAGAAGCGTATACGCTAGTCTACTCCGGAGTATCGATGCCCTGTCTCGATAGTCCAACGACTAGGGACCTGTATAAGGATGTGCTTATAGATCACCCAGCTCCCACGAGTGTGAGCGCCATCACAACGCTGGTAATCAAGCAAAGATCTTAAGGGCTCTACTAATATGTATATCAGCGATGTGCTAAAAGAAACACATGCACATATTAAAGCAGAGACAAACCAAGTAGCATACTACCATTTCGAGCAAGATTGTATATACAACTGTGAATATCCCAAGCTTCCATGAAGTAATATACAAACTAGTATGATACAGTAATGGCCTCTAGGGCATATACACTAACAATCTCCCACTTGCACTAAGGCCATGTACTGGCGTATCGAAGACCTATCATCTCGATCAGCCGCTCGAACTGAGTCTGGGGCAAGGCCTTGGTGAATGGATCTGCTGTGTTATCTTCTGAAGCAACCCTCCGAACCTCGATCTCCTGGCGATCCACGATCTCCCTGATCAGGTGATACCGCCTCAAGATGTGTCTGGATTTCTGATGGGACCTGGGTTCCTTCGCTAAAGCTATAGCCCCGTTGTTGTCGCAATACAGAGGTATTGGGTCAACAATGGACGGAACCACCTGAAGTTCTCTCAAGAACTTTCTCATCCAGACAGCTTCTTTTGCGGCATCAGATGCAGCGATGTATTCCGCTTCCATAGTCGAGTCAGCAACGGTTTCCTGTTTGGAGCTCTTCCAACACACCGCCCCTCCATTGAGGGTAAAGACAAAACCCGACATGGACTTGGAATCATCCTTGTCACTCTGGAAGCTGGAGTCAGCAAAGGTCTCAATCTGGAGGTCTTTTCCGCCATACACCAAGAACATCTCCTTAGTCCTTCTTAGGTACTTGAGAATGTTCTTTACTGCTATCCAATGTTTCTCCCCAGGGTTTGACTGATACCTGCTTACCACACTCAGTGTATAAGCCACATCCGGTCTGGTACACAACATCGCATACATTATAGAGCCTACCGCAGAAGCGTAGGGTATAATAGACATGCGATCCCTCTCCAAATCAGTCTTGGGAGACATCTCTTTGGAGAGGGTGATCCCGTGACAAGCCGGTAGATTACCGCGCTTGGAATCTTCCATACTGAATCTCTTCAATATGGTGTCGATGTACCTGGACTGCGAAAGTCCTAATATCCTCTTGGATCTGTCACGGTAGATCCGGATACCCAGAATGTATGAGGCATCACCCAGGTCTTTTATGGAGAACCTGTGTGACAAGAACCCCTTGACAGATTGTAGCATAGGAATGTCATTTCCTATTAAGAGAATGTCATCCACGTATAAAACGAGGAATACTACAGTTCTCGCTACAAATCTACAATAGATGCATGGTTCATCTGGATTTTTGATAAAGCCAAATTCCTTGACCGTCTCATCAAAACAGATGTTCCAACTCCGCGATGCCTGCTTTAGTCCATAAATGGACTTAAGCAACTTGCACACCTTTCCGCTGCTCCCACTCTAAATGAAACCCTCTGGCTGGTCCATATAGACACACTCCTCTAAATGTCCATTTAGAAAAGCTGTCTTTACGTCCATCTGCCAAATCTCATAATCGTGGAAGGCAGCAATGGCAAGAAGGATCCGAAAGGATTTCAGCATAGCTACTGGAGAAAAGGTTTCGTCATAGTCCAAACCAGGTCGCTGACGAAAACCCTTTTCTACCAGTCTAGCTTTATAGGTCTCAACCTGTCCATCTACACCAATCTTCCTTTTGAAGATCCACTTGCATCCTACGGGTTTTACCCCATCGGAGCAATGTCCAACGTCCATACTTTGTTGGTGTACATGGACTCCATCTCGGTCCGCATTGCATCCAGCCATTTTACCGAGTCGACGCTCTGAATGGCTTGCTGGAAGCTAGTAGGCTCATCAAAATCTATGATGCAATCTTCTCTATCCCCGTCAATGAGAAAACCGTAGTATCTCTCGGGCGGATGAGACTGCCTACTACTCCTGCGGAGTGGCGTGGGAATGTCCTGATCTTTCGAACCCTCTAGTTCTACTAAGCTTTCAGTAATAGCTCGTGGTTCTGGAATTTCTTCCAGTTCTATTGTGCTCCCACTTAATTCTTTTTCTATGAACTGGTGTTCTAGAAAGTAGGCATGGCGAGAAACAAACACCTTTTGTTCCTCTCCGCAATAGAAGAAATATCCCTTGGAGTTCTTTGGATATCCCACAAACTTGCACTGTACTGAGCGTGCCTCGAGCTTGTCCGCATGCTGCTTTTTTACAAAAGCTGGACATCCCCATGTCTTAATGTGATTAAGATAAGGTCTCTTCCCACACCACATCTGATATGGTGTAGTAGGCACAGTCTTAGTTGGAACTCGGTTCAAAAGGTATGCAGCTGATTCTAGCGCATATCCCCAGAACGATCGCGGCAACTCAGCGTTACTCATCATGGACCGTACCATATCCAATAGGGTTCGGTTCCGTCTCTCCGATACACCGTTATGTTGCGGAGTGTATGGAGGAGTAAGCTGAGAGAGAATTCCATTCTCTTTTAAGTAACCCAGTAACTCGGGACCCAGTATTCACCATCTCGATCAGATCTCAGTGCCTTGATACTTTTGCCTGTTTGTTTTTCTACTTCATTCTTATATTCCTGGAATTTTTCAAAAGCTTCGGATTTATGTTTCATTAAGAAGACATAACCGTACCTTGAAAAGTCATCCGTAAAAGTAATGAAGTAAGAATAACCGCTTCGCGCATGTGTAGACATTAGACCGCACACGTCGCTGTGTACGAGTCCCAAGAGCTCGCTCGCTCTTACTCCGTGTCCAGTAAACGGAGTCTTTGTCATCTTTCCTTTGAGACAGGATTGACAAGTTGCATACGATTGATATTCGAACGGATCCAAATATCCTTCTGCATGTAACTTAGTCAACCTTCTCTCATTGATGTGACCAGTCTACAATGCCATAAGAAAGTTTTATTGATATCTGGAGACTTTCTTTTGTGTGTATTCTGGACATTGAAAATCTGTGGTTGGTTTAACACGTATATACCGTTGTTCAATGTACCTGACCCAATCAAAACTTGATTAAGGTGAATGTTCACTACATTACTTACAAATGCAAATTCATAACCTTCTTTAGATAATAAAGATACAGAAATGATATTACAGGTTGCATTTGGTACATAATAACAACTACGCAAAACCAAAAAGTGTCCATCCGACAATCCCAGGTGATAGTCCCCCACGGCCTCAGCATCCATGCTAGCACCGTTTGCAACTCTGAGGGTCATGTCACCTGCCTTCAAAACTCTACGCTTTCTCAACGCCTGCAAAGAATTACAGATATGAGATCCTGATCCGGTATCCAATACCCAGGATGTAGAGTTTATTGATAGACAGTTTTCAATAACATACACACCTGAAGCTGAAGCTGCAACTCGCTTCAAATCCTGTGTTCTGGCCTTCCAAGCCTTGCAATCCTGTTTCCAGTGACCACTTTTGTGACAATAGAAGCATTCTTCCTTCCCCACTAGCTTTCCTGCTACCTTTGTTGCTTTTCGTTTTCCCTTCGTATCCACTTTACTGACACCGCCTCTTGGTTTGGCTGGGGCTTTCTTCTTCTTGCCCTTGGCTTTCGCCCTGGACCTAGAAGAGGAAGATCCTCCTACAAACAAAGTGGATGTCTCCCTACCCTTCTGTAGGGTGCCCTCAGCACTCCTCAACATGTTCAGAAGTTCGGAAAGTTCAACCTCCTTTCCTTGCATGTTGAAGTTAAGAATAAACTGGGCGTAAGTGGAAGGAAGGGACTGGAGAATCAAATCAGTATAGAGTTCATTCTCCAACGTGGTCCCAAGGTCCGCGAGCTCCTCTATGTAGCCAATCATCTTAAGCACGTGTTCCGCTACCGATGATCCGACGGCCAACCTTACCGAAAACAACTTCTTCAACACTTCGTATCTTGCGATACGAGACTGCTCTCCATACAGTTCTTTTGTATGAAGAAATATGGACTCTAGGTCCATATTCTCGTGCCTCCTCTGATGTTCGTTGTCCATCGAGGCAAGTACGAGGCATTTGGCCTTCGCGCAATCTATTTCCCATGTGTTACGGATTTCCCTATCCGCGACACTGGTTTTGGGACCTGGGACAGGGGGAGCTTTGGTGGTAAGGACATACCCCAACTTGTCGTAAGTGATTGCCATCTTGACATTCCTGAGCCAATCTTTATAGTTTGGCCCTGTCAGTATGTTTTTATCTAGTAATAACTTAAGTCCGGTCATGTTGAATGGTCGCTGCAATTAGGAGAGAGAAAAGAAATACTTTAGCATGATGCTCTTGCAAGTTTAGAGTGGTTTTTAGTTTGTCTAAACTGGATGGCTCCCACTGTCTCTCGAATCCCTTCTCAAACCGTAAAGAAAGGATTAGTCAGGATCAATCTCACCGTACAATACTTGCTTAACCGTTCAGCCAGGCCAGTGTCGGTACTTCAAGGGAGGTTTTCCAACGCTTTCGCGAAGTTCCTTAATTAAGTAACCTCTTTTCCCTGTGGGCGTAGCCCCGCTAACACCTTTCTAGACACCTACTAAGTTTATAGCATTGATCGTTAAGTGAGAGTTTTCCCGAGGAGTAGCATATACTCACAGTAGGATCGGGATCCAAATATCATCGCGTGATAAAACCGAAGGAATCCTACCAGAATTATCACACTCCAAATGGTATGCAGTGCTAGCAAGTTTCAGTACTTATGAAATCCCCGATGTGGATTTTTGCCCCATGCTCTTATGACCTTGACTTTGGCCAAAATATCATAAGTCACATGTCAAGTTCTACCCGTCATTCTCCTGGTTAATTTAGACCCACCCGTACCTACCCTTGACTTTGGCCAAAATGGCAGCACGACTGTCCCAAACCAACGCATCTATTTATGCTGCACATGAATACGCAATAGCTACCAATCACTATGCCTTGACTTTGGCCAAAATACATAGCTTGAATACTTTTTGACCATTCATGTGGAATAACGGAGGGCTACGAATGGTTTTGGCGAAACCGTGAACGTAGTGAACTTGATATAATCGATGGAACGAGATAGCTTTTAAAAGGAGTGGTTCAAGCTCCGCGTTTAAAAGTTTAGTTTTGAAAAGAACCGAGTGGTTTTCAAAGTGTTCCAATCGACTTTTTCTTGGTTTATTTTCTTGCATTAGTTCTTTTAATGCGTCCCATCATTTAATCCTACCATTGCAGAAAACAACCAAAATATGACGTACGCTTATGCCATTCGCATTCGCCACGGGGCCCCGTCATCACCCGTTAGGTTACTTAACTAACGACAGAGCGGGGGCTGGGCTAGCGCGGCTGTAAAACATAAGCAACGCCTAAATAGTTATCATATATAAATATATAGCAATGATAGACATTACTGATCACAGATGAATACATTGGATATACTAGGAATCCGCAATCCGTTCGAGCCTGCAACGAAAAGCGGATTACACGGTCGCGGTGAATAGCCAATACCCTACCCAAGACCCCTACGGGTGCGGCAAACTACCCTCCAAGTACCCGAAGCGAAGCAACCTCCCTCACCACCGTGAGTAGGCCACTTGGCACTTCGAGATACCCGGTAGTTTGTGCACCCCCTCCATGGGTCTATCCTAGGAGCAAAAACAGTAAAAAGAATTATACAATGACGGCTACAACCCCGACCCGGTTGTGCGGCCATACAAATAATATTATTACATCAATTTACATATTACAATGAATGAAAGAAAAAGCAACACTCATCTCACATCCACCCCGGCTATTCACCCGCGATAATCCAACCCATTCATATACACATACCATCATCAATCACAGATCACAGATATGTATAACCCCGACTAATCGACATATAGCGATTAGCCGACGTTCAATACATATAAACATCACAGATATAACCTTTTAGTCAAAGTGTATTGAAGTTCGGGAAAAAAATACGGATTTATAGGCCCCCAAAAACAAATTTCTATTCTGGAAAACCTGGGCACATATAAACCATCTTAAAAATCCTAAAACCAAGCCAGAAATACACTGCACCAAACTCGACCCAGTGAAGAGCCAAGACGGCCGCGGTTGCGCGGCAATAGCTTGCTATTGCCGCGGAACCGCGGCTCTTTGGTCGAATCACTGGATCGTTTTTGGTGGCTTTCTTTACAAAACCCTGAGATGATTTTTGGAGTATAATTTATTTTGTTTTGAACAGAAAAAAAAATTAACAGAAACTTAAGGTTTTGAAAACTCGGTTTTTCGATTTTTCCGATTCGAACTTCGATACACTTTACTACCTAGCTAGTTTATGTTTAGTTAGGCTCTGATACCACTGTAAGTCCACGTTGCCCACCCCGGTACTTGCGGGGAGGCGGAAAACGGAATAAAAATCAAGTTTTTATGAGCTTAGGCAACAAGGACTAGACTATGAAAGATCTTTGCTAAACATAAACAAGCTAAAGCTAACTAGAAACTAGCTAAGTGCTAGAAAGGTTATACCTTGGGCTTTATGTCCTTCTCTCCTTGCTCCTTGGAGTGGTGGAAGGAGGTCACCTTAGTCTTCTTCTCACGTCGAAGAAAGATCCACCCGAAAGCCTCGACCTTTGGCTTCAACTCCAAGCTAGAAGTAACTAGGGTGCAAGAAGCGCTAATCCTTAAACCCTAGATGAGAGTAGAGATTATCAAGAAAGGGTTTTTCTCAAGCTCAAGTGTTTCTCAACACATGAGAGGGGAGAGCTTGAGGGAGAGGAAGAACAAGAGAGAGAAAGTGAATAATAGAATGAGAGAAAATATGAAGCATTCTCTCATATATGTGTGAATTATTGTAATTAGATAATTAGCTAGATAATTGTCATGGTTAATCAAGACACGACCATTATCATTTCATTTTTAATGCAATTTGCAAGGATCAAAGAGCATCTTCCAAATGAAATTATGATGGTCAAAGTGTCAACCAAGGTCAACAAGTCAAGGAGGTCAAATGGTCAACAACCATAACCATGCACAATTATTTAAACTAATATCAATTAACAATAATACACACATAAGTATTAGGGTTAATAAAATGACAATAGTCATTAACCCTAATCAAAGTCCTCTCCCTCTGTCTCAAGCAACTGTGCATACGCACCCGTATTCGAGATCCGAGGAACACGAATACAAAAAGAAAAAACCAATCCCAAATCATATACTAGGATCCGACTTAAACCAAAGCCCGCTAGTATAAGCTGTCCGGACAGCAAACGTACACAAGTGCGCGGATGTGAACGAACCCTGTCGCAAAACCATGCGACCTCTACTCATTTTGCCTAAAGGCGAATAGCTCTCTGTGTGGGACTCTAAAGACTCGACACTACGCTGGCAGTGGGTTTAACCACAGACCGCAAGCGACACTAGCTGTACGTAACGGTCCCCAGGTAGATGTCGATAAGAAGACTGACGAGGTGAACCCCATCTGAACTCCTACTGAGCCTGTATGTGACAGTCTCCGTACAGTCCGGTCTGTTCGTCTGATACATCGCATGGCGGGCCTAGGGGGGCGGTGAACGTCAGTCCCCTAATAGCGGTACAAGTCGTGTCGGAGTGTAGCCCAGAACACCCTGAGATAACACTGGAAGCCTACCAATATATCTCGCTTGCCCTGGCCAGGGACTACTCGTGTAATGGCTCTCCTGGACACAGCGCGATGTCAACCCCCAATACCGGGAGAGACGAATCCTATCTAACCGTCACTGCCTCCAAGTGCTTCGGGACTGCACCCAAAAACTACCTGTTTGCACGACTCCTTTGAGCCGTGGTAGGGTAGTAATCAAAGTGTAGTGGGAACACACTCGAGGCGAAGTGACAGTGTCAAGTCAGCGGACTAAGCTGTACTCATGTCACCTGGGAACTGATAACTGACGATAGGTATAATACCAACCAACAGTTCCCGACGAGTCCTGTCCAGTGTACTCGTAACCTAACTAGCACCCGCATACTATCTCAAGTACGACGTACTGACGGCTGTGGGACAGACCATCTCCTACACTGGGATGAGAAGCGCATACGCTAGTCTACTCCGGAGTATCGATGCCCTGTCTCGATAGTCCAACGACTAGGGACCTGTATAAGGATGTGCTTATAGATCACCCAGCTCCCACGAGTGTGAGCGCCATCACAACGCTGGTAATCAAGCAAAGATCCTAAGGGCTCTACTAATATGTATATCAGCGATATGCTAAAAGAAACACATGCACATATTAAAGCAGAGACAAACCAAGTAGCATACTACCATTTCGAGCAAGATTGTATATACAACCGTGAATATCCCAGGCTTCCATGAAGTAATATACAAACTAGTATGATACAGTAATGGCCTCTAGGGCATATACACTAACACCGTGTAGACAGGTGACCCAGCTGTTGCTGAGATTGATAGGATGTCGCTTCCGGAGCTTATGAGCTGAGATCGCTGGAGCTTCCAGGCAGATATGAGACAGATGATAGCTAGTCTACCCCGATTTGAGAGACGTAGGTGATTCGTCCGATTTATGCACCGGAGCAGACCCAGTTGAGTTGAAGATTCCATTGTGGAGAGTCTTACTCAGATCTAGAGCAGACCGATCCAGAGATGACCGCCGATGTATCGCCTTTCCTGGAGGATTGAGGCATTGCTTAGCATGCGGGCGGAGAACATTCACATGTTGTATAGGCAAGGCTAAAAGGTTCGAACGAGTGTCAGGAAACCATTTTTCCCAAGTTTAAAGTGTTCGGAGGAACATGCAGGTAATTCTGTGGACCCTCTAGAAGAATGAAACCCTAACTCGACACGATGACCATGGAACCGCTTGAACCTTAGGGTTTGTGGCAGTTTAGCGGTGCCATCAGTGAGGCTTGGGTTTGCCCTTTTACGGCTGGTCCAGAGGTGCTGTGGTATGTACCAGATATTTTTAGACTGTGCTCAGGTGTTGAGCCTTCGGGAAATTTTAGGACCTCGATGACTCGATCGAAAATTTTGACGTCGTCCAGATACCAAGTGATAAGAGATCAGCAAGCTGACCAGTTTCGGATAGAGGACCTCACCCAGATGCGTTGTGAGTTGATCGAGAGCGGGCGAGTATCGAGTATTCCTCCGATGATTGGGGCGAGTTCCCGAGGACACGTTCGGCCAGATATATTCTACAGAGCGATGAAGATACGGAGTACGTGATTTCGAGTCCGTGTGAGAGACTTCGGATTGACCGTGGGTGAGAACCGTTGCAGTATATAGATAGCATGACGTGACGTTGAAGCGGACGATGACAAAGGCGAGTGGAGCCAGAGGTTCACGGGCGATGTCGACGAGCTGTTGCTACTCCCCGTCGAGATTAGGGATCTGATATATACACAGAGGCGTTGGAATACGGCCTGTTCCCAAGGGAAGGTGTGCGGAACACGCAGATGTCCAGAAAACGAGAGAAGATTATGCAAGAGTACCAGCCTCCGTACAGTTCGACATAGGCGAGATCGGAAGAGACCTTGAGCAGGATTCCTTCCAGGACACTGCTGCAATGAGATTTGCACCCAAGATCAGTTGTGTCGTGAGTATTCAGAGGGCCAAAGCCTGATACCAGTGACGTGCTGCCTTACGAGTGGTCTGATGATTGACCGAGAGATGACCAGAGAAGTGCCAGAACGGAATCGTCCCCGTTAGCACACCTGACAGGGCCGATGAGCCGATGGATTGCAAATGTAGTAATCCACAAAAATAAAGACGCCAGACCATGAGCAGGAGGTGAACGGATATTCTTGTTCTGCCGGTTTTTGGCGCACCAATTTATTTTTCGACATTGTAGGAGGTGTACCTCAATGTCCTTTTTGCGATTTGCGTTTGTGATCCGAGTATCACGCTTATATCGCTTGGATTTGAGTTTTGATGATGAATTTCCTGATATTGATTTCGTGCACCATGGCTGCACCTACTGGGTATTTACATTTTGTGCATAGTTATTGCACTTGAGATATGTTTTTATACACCATTGTATTGGTTTTTGATTTGTGCATATTTATCGCACTTGATATCGGTTTTGTGCCTTGGTTGCACATGTCTATGATTTCATGGATTTCATACGGTGATTTGATTTTGTGCGTGTGGTACGCACTCGAGTTGATTTTTGCACTCGGTATAGCTGATATGTGCCTGCAGTGCATTGATATGCGTTTTGTGCATGCAGTCGCACACGTTTAGGATTTTATACACCTTGATACACTCGGTGTTGCTGGTTATGCATTTGAGTTATTGATCGGTATTTTGTGCACAGGATGCACCGTATTTGTATTTCGTGCACTGGATGCACTGTATTTGTATTTTGTGCATTGGATGTACCGTATTTGTATTTCGTGCACCGGATGCACTATATTTGTATTTCGTGTGTTTGCTGCACTAGATTGCATTCTTGCATTTGTTGCATCGGATGGGTACTTATACGTTGTCGCACTGGATTTATACCCCGTACCTTGGTTGCACCCGATTTATATCCTTGAGCATTCGTTTTACCAGATTTGTATTTTCGTACGCGTTGGCACTTACCGTTCGCTTTCGTGCATGTTACTGCACTATTTGCTTTTACGGACTCGACGCGTTTTGGTTGGATTTTTGCGCATATTAGGCGCTTGATTTTGGATTTTGTGCGCACCGGATGCACTTGAATGAGATTTTACTCGTGCATATGGGATGCTCTTGATTTGGATTCTCTTCCGTGCATATTGGATGCGATTTCATTCGTGCGGGACATATGCACTTGAGTTGGATTTTCGCGCATGTTGGGCGCATGATATGAGATGTGATTCTGTGCACACCGGATGCATGGGATTGAGATTTTAGTGCACTTTAGATGCACTTGGTATTGTTGTCGTGCACACCCGTTGCACTGGACAGATACTTTCGTGCACAACCGTTGCACGTAGTTTTGGCTTTTGTGCATATTGTGGCACCTGTATTTGGGTTTGGTTTCCATGCGCACCAGACGCATGTGATTATGGGATACGCCTTTTGAGGCTGATTTTGCTTTTGAGCACTTTGTTTTCATGTTGGGCACTATATTGTGTAGTAGCCAAATAGGACTGATCCGAGGACAATACCTGAGTACTTTGCATGCATTAAAAGTTTACCAAGAAGTTTTTGAAAAAGAGGAGCTATAGTCTCGCTATTTTCTACGTGTCGATGAGCGACACGAACGTTTATAAAGGAAAACTTTTTGGGATATTTTGAAAATGACGGAACGTTATTTAAGAAATCATATATGGTCATATATTATTATTTTAAAATGAGCGTCCGTCAGTTATTCCGTGAGTTACGCATTCCTGCGGCGATTTAGAAAGGATTTTGCATGAATTTTATTGGTTCTTAAAAGCTTTCCAAGATGTATACTATACACGTATTATAGTATTTGACTAGTGTGTATTGGATTTCAGATTTCGAGACCTGTATCTCTATTGTAACTCCGAGGATATGCGTGCAAATCCGATGATTTGCGTGACCCTTGACGGAGTTTGATTTTGAGTTTTGTACTCGTTTTCATACGCACTTGGCGCGTTGTGTTATTTCTGCGTTTTCCATAATTTCGGAGCCCCGCTGATTTGAGCTGATTATTGAAATGTTTTAGATTTTGGGGGTTTAAATTTAAATTCGGGGACCGAATTTATTTAAGGGGGGAAGAATGTAACATTTCAGAAAATATAAAATATTATTTTTGGAATTTAATATTAAAATAATATTTTTCCCGAAAACTGCCCGATTTGCGAAATTGGGGTTTTCGAAAAAGGGTATAAATATATACCAATAATTGCAAAATAAATGAAAATTAAAATTATTTATTCATTTAATAACATATTATAGGATTTAGCATTTTTTAAAAGTTATTATATGCAATTTTGATAAAAAAAACCCGATTAGTGCATTGCTAATCGCGATTAAGCCAAATCCGCATTTTTACAGTTTTTCATGGTTAGTGCACCATGACATGTTTCATTTGGTTACAAGTTATTTCATTTATGGTTTTATATGGGTGTATGTGTTCATTTTGGTGAGAAAAAGAAATGAGAAAAAGGAAAAGTCAAAGGAGGCATAATGAGTGGTTAGGTGTACTTTGGAGAGAGAAGAGAGAGTGAGTATTAGTGAGAGAGAAAGAGGGGGCTGCTGCCTCACTAGAATTCCCCACCATTTTCCTCCTTCTTCCTCATCTCTTCAACTCCACAACCCTCCACTTAAACCCTAGATCTATCTCCAACCATTTCCCAAAACCCTACACTCCCTTCACAAAACTTAATTCCCATCTCCTCCTCTACACGATGAACCGAGCAAAGTGGTGTAGGGTGTTTTTCGTCACCCCATTGAGATGGGAATGCGCGCACTCTTGTCAGGCGTACTACAGATTCCTCCTGCTTAGGGTAGGCGGAGGTTTATTGATTGTGGGGATCCGAATCTCCGGCAGCCGCGGACTAAGCTGCCGTTAATTACCCCTCGCCCTTGGGGCGAAGGAACCTCCGATTAACGGGTTAAACTGGTCATGCGAACTCAATGTGCAGTGTCGTGTTTTTGAGGGGTTTTGGATATACCGGGGGCCCCGCAGAGTTTTTACAGGGGTCCCGCTACCCGGATAGTGGGCTGGGGGTCAAGGGGGCTAGCAACCCTCTTGCGGGGTGTGGGGCAGCGTCCCATTAGAAATTTTTTTCTAACAGGGACAGTGTCGTAGAGTATGTGTATATATGTGTGTGTGTGTATATACATATATAAAAAAATAAAGGGAAAGGGCATCCAGAGGATGCGTGGGGAAAAGTGCCAGCGCTTTGGGTGCTAGCGCTTTGAGCACAAGAGCGCTAGCGCCCCACGTGTCAGCACATGGGCGCTCGGGCACTAGCGCTTTGGGCGCTAGCGCTCTGAGAGCAAGAGCGCTAGCGCTTTGAGTGCTTGCGCTCCACGTGTCAACACGTGGGCGCTCGGGCGCTAGCGCCCTAAGTGCAAGAGCGCTAGCGCTCCACGTGTCAGCACATGGGCGCTCGGGCGCAAAAAGGGACTTGGTCCCTGCAATGGGAGTTGTACTCCCAGAAAGGAGAACTTATTATTTTTTTTTGTGTGTGTGTGTCTATATATATATATATATATATATATATATATATATATATATATATGAGGAGTTAAACTCCAAAGATGTTTTGAAGCTGATGAAGGGGCTTCTCCCCTTGAGCTCTAGTTCTTCCCCAAAGTGGGGTTTTGATTGATCTCAAAAACTATCTATTACCGCAATCAAGAACGGCGTTGTATGTAGCTAGCCGGTGAGTACAGGTCGGTCCACAGGGATGTTGTGAATTTCCTAATCGCTCTTACGAGTTAATTCCAAACGGTGTGAATGGATTAATTAAATCTAAAAACTAAATTAATCTAGGGCAATTGAATTAAAGATCTAACTATCTAACTAGGGCAAGGAATTAAATTTAATCTAGGGCAGAGAATGAAAAATTACCTAGAGTAAGAATTGAAATTAGCTACTTACTTTACAGATGTCTCTCTCCAAACATCAACACAAGACTTGTCAGATCTGAATTTCTGAAATGAAAAGAGGTATCGATGCTCTCCAAAAGAAATCTAAATTTTATTGATAAAAAGAGGCATAGGGAGGCATAGCCTTTACAATGATTTAGAGTTCCTATTTATAGAGGATAGGAAATCCTAGGTTACAATTGATTCGCACGTCTACATTTACCAAAATATCCTTAGGAAGACCTAGTCAAAGTAGACTCCAAGCTTTGGTAAAATTTTATGTCTCTGTCTCTTTAAAAGGAAGTATTGGGCCTTGAAATTTCCTTTGTGGGCTCTTCTGTCTTTGGGCTTCCTTATTATTTGGTTCTTTTATTAAAATAGCTTCTATGTTTCTTCCAGATCTCCAGTGAATAATTGCGGTGGATTTTTAACCGTTCGCTTTGTAATCTTGGACCTTGCATTGCCTTGTACTTTGTGAATTTTATCTTTGATGTAGGCTTGATCAAGAGTCTTCTGTTTATTGGTCAAAAGTCCCTCTTTTGTATCGTCTTTTTGTCTTTTTCACTGTTTTCGCTCCAAGAACCTGTAACCTGTAATATGTAGCAGACATGCGTCAAAAGCACCTGTTTATTTATAAAACGAATAAGAATGGGGAATATAATAATGCAATATTATGGTATGAACAAATACCTCCAAACTTATCTTTTGCTCGTCCTCGAGCAAACTTATTTTTTTTATTCTCGACAAAAAACCTAACCGCACTTTCGTAAGGAAACGCGATTGCACTGAGCTCATGCAACAAGCCGTTAAATCTCTAGGTGTCCCTAGTAGGAGGAGTGTTGTCTCCTGAGGGTTTTCAGCGGATACTACCCACAAAATCCTATTAATTCGGCCCATTAACTTTTATTCTCCAATTAGGCTTTCTAACAAGGAATTCTATTATCGTCGACTCGTAAATTATCCACCCATATTCTTCATACTTCCTCATCATTTAACTTAAGATTATATATATTCTGTAGACTTACTTAGCTTTCGACATCTTTTAAGTTTTCCTTCTAGGGTTCCATCTCCACTTAGGAATTTTTATCATCTCTATTAAAGATACAAGTTCTATTCTTCATTCCTTTCTCTCATCTAAACTCCAATCACATATCCCTACGTGGGTGTATAGATCACCCCTACACTTGGAAATTCAAATCAAGCAATCGTACTCTTGTCCTTTTGTCCAAAGCACTTATTAATTGGTGAATTTTTAAATGAATTTTGCTTACACATCCATCATGCGACCGTTAATACTTCTTGAGGTACCAACGACCGATTACAAGATGTGTTTGCACATTAAGGCGTAATTCCTAGTCTTGCAACACCCAAGGCTTTAGCAGTGACTCCCAAACCAGTTGGTCTAAGGCACTAGGTGATGAAGCACCCTCGCTAAATATTTTTTCTATTTTTGCAGCCTTAAGTAATCAGAAAAACCAGTGTTCATTTTTTCTTCTTCTTTATTCACTTTTTTTTCTTTTATTATCTTCGTACTAAAGACTTTAGACAAGAGCATTTCAAGGTCTCTTCTATTATTCCAAGTTTCAAGGTGCGTGATTGTGCAAATTGTAGGGTATACATTTTCAGAATCCATACTTAAGCTAGGAATTATTTTTCAAACTTATACTTTAATAAAAACATCAATAATTTTCCTTTGTTTCGACTTAGCCCAAGAAGTGAACCCAAAATTTGCCTATTTCTAAATAAACTACAAAGGCATATACTTTCTACCGTTAAATTTTAAGGAAGGTTATTTTTAGGGTTTTTAATTTACTAAGTCTAAGATCTAGTTGTTCCTAACTAGTTAACCTATCTATCAAACTCTAGTCAAATAAGCCAAAATTGAATACAATAAATTTTATAATTTTTCAAAATTTTTCAATTTTTATGGGTTTTCAAATAAATATGCAAATGCAAAAATATACATATGAATGCGAAGGAAGAAGATGTACCGAACATACCCCTAAACTTAAACCTGACAGTGTCCTCACTGTCATGCTACACCAAGAGGGTCAAAATGTCGGCACTCCCCTGTTTATTTATTTACAAAATATTTTTTTTAAATATTTTTTTATTAAAAAAGAAAACAAAAAATATATATACATATATACAACAAGGTTTCCCCCAAACTCAAGCTTGGCCTTACACAAGCCAAAGGTTAGAACCAACCATTCAAAAATCTTATCGTGGTAATGGTAGGGTTGGTGAAAGAATGGGGTGGAAAGAAAAGAAATGAGAAGCACACGAGACCGGATGGGAAGAAGAGTGGAATAAGGTCTCGGTGGAGGAGAAGAATGGAGGAAAAGAAGTGGAGTACGATCTTGAAGGTGTAACTCAAGTGAGTAAATTAGCGCAATTTGTGATGACCGAAGTGTTAAAAGTGATTGTGCTAATCTATTAACTCGTCATGAAATGGGGTCAAATCCCTCAAGATTCACAAGAAAGCATGGGTACGTCGAACTTGGTATTGGAGATGAAGGCGTAACAGTCTCTTGCACGGTCGGAACGACAGGACAGCCGAAAGGGAGTGAATTAGGGATAGGCTCATTCTCACCGTAGTAAACTGTCTCGAACTGGAAAGATTCCATCAATGGTTCGAAATGACTGTAAGCAACCGAGTTTGATGGATCAACTAACTCATCTGAAAATTCAAATGACTCAAACTCGGGAGGTGAGTCTGCAATATCGTCCGAAAAAGTGAAACACTCGTAAGTGTTATCGGCTGGGAGAACTGTGTCAGATTCAAAGGGAAATTTTTGAAGTTCACAGTCTTCAAGCGTGATCTTTTGCGTGATCGGAACGATGGAAAGGAGGGAGGGTGATATAACAGTTAAAGGTTCAGGAGGATGAATTGGAAAATCCGACACATCAAACAAAAATGGTTCAACCTCAATATTATCCTCAATACTCTCCTCAATACTCTCCTCAATACTATCCTCATAATTCTCCTCAATATTTAGCTCATCCATGCCATTATCATCAAAATCAAGACGCATATGAAGTTCGGGAGAAACATCTAATGACTCGGGATGATGAATTGGACATAAAATTTCAATCAAATCGACTGGTTCATCATCCAAAATATTCCCGGCGTCTATATCCTCAATCAAGTGAAAATCAATATTTTCTGACACCTCATCAAAAGCATGGATATTTATCGATTTAGGTTCTAGAGTGGAGGTGTAAAGATCGAAAGGATTAGATGTGGTTTCACTCGAAAGGGGTTCTTCACAATCTGGCAAATCAAGCACTACAAAATCACACAACTCATTTTTATTTTCAACTGGTGAACTATTTTGGACAATCGATGGAAAACCGGAGTTGTGGGATGGAATTGGGTATGGGTAGGTTTGATTTGGAAATGTGTAGAACTCACTCGCTCCTTTCAAATTCTCACTCTGTCCAACCGCTTCCTCATACATTGAAAAATTTGGAGCTAGTGGAAAACTAGCTACCGGTTCACTAGGTTGTATAAGGGCGGCTACGGACGCATCCACATTCCTAATCATTTTGTTTGTTGCTAAGATATAAGCTTCCAACGACTCTTCCAAACTAGACTTGGGTGTGAGGGGGTTTCGGTAAAAGATTCGAAATTATTTGGATATGTGAAACTCCCAAAAGGCTGTGTAGGAGCAATGTCTATTGAAGGTGGGAAAGTCGAGCAGGACTGGTAAGAATTGGATGGTTGGACAGGGGTAGGATCAACATTTGGATAAAAAGGTGCATGGACTTGTTGATTCCTATAACTGGATGTGTGGAGAGGAGTGAAAGATCGGCTACGAGATTGAGCAATATGCTCAGCAATGGACATTGGTTTAGGAGTTACAATAGGACTCGAAGAAGTGGTATCAACGTATGAAGGCGGTGAAGGTTGACACGGTTGATACAAAGTGGATTGCAAAGTCAAACTGTTTCTCCTATACGCTTCTATTCGATCTTTCAAAGAAATTTTGGTCATGGAGGGGTCGTCCTTAAATCGACCGAAACAATTGACGTACGAGGCAAAGTTAGGTTCGGGATACCAAAGTTCGGAAAGTGATTTATGATGTGGGGTACCCATGATAGAAGAAAGAGAAGAGAAAGAAGGTAGGTGGTGCAAGGATTTCTTAGCGGCAAACTTTGCAAGTTTTGTTAAAATTTTTTTTTCCTTTTTCTCTATATTTGGAAATTTTGCTAAAAGATTTTATGAAAAGAGACTTTGACACAAATGCGATCTACCACAAATGCACAATCAGGCCTAGATCTAGGGTCACCTAGGTCAGCTAGACAGCTCCTAACTGTTCCAAAGGGCTAGAAATAGGACCTCAAACTGCCTCTTCACCGCCAATTGCGGCCAGGTAAGTGCCAGGCAAGTAGGAGGCTCCCCGCTACAAGTAGCGGTCCTAATTAAATAACCACTTGCCTTAGACACACTTGCCTAGACACCGCAAAGTCAGGTTAGGATAAACGGTCGATGCCTATAACTAGTCCTCTGTCCTATTGAGCTCGAAGTCCTTAGGGCTGAGTCTAGTATTATTTTAATTAAGAATGGTCAATGCAAATACCTTATGTGATTTCTGGGGTCCTGGGAAGGGTAATGAAATCCCCACCCAATCTGAATTGGTCAAAAGCCCCTTAAAGTCCGATTAAAGATATGCAAAACAGTAAATCACTTGCAATCAAATTTTATTTTATGCACGACGCAAAGAATCCTGCACAAGATTTGTTATTTGGAAGGGAAGATTTTTTTAAGCGCAAGGAATCGTGCAGAAGATTTGACAAAAGATATATGGGGATTGGCAGAAGAGGGAAAAGGGGAGTAAACAGTGCAAAACACGCGCGCTGACGTGGCAAATGGACCGCGGAAACTCGGCGGGAGCGCGCTTGCGCGATGGAAGGGCGACGGATTTGAAGCTTCAGGTCTCTGAAAAAATTGTGATGCTCTGTTGTCCCAATCCCTTTCTGTTCTGATCTACCTTTTTCTGTTTCGCACTCTGAATTTTTCCAGATCCGTCGATCCTGCAAAGATTCACAAAAAATACCCTTTCCAAAAAATAACAGATGATATAGTGGTGAGTATTCCCGCCTGTCACGCGGGTGACCCGGGTTCGATCCCTGGCAACGGCGTCATTTGATTGATCTCAAAAACTATCTATTACCGCAATCAAGAATGGCGTTGCATGTAGCTAGCCGGTGAGTACGGGTCGGTCCACAGGGATTTGTGAATTTCCTAATCGCTCGTACGAGTTAATTCCAAACGGTGTGAATAGATTAATTAAATCTAAAAACTAAATTAATCTAGGGCAATTGAATTAAAGATCTAACTATCTAACTAGGGTAAGGAATTAAATTTAATCTAGGGTAGAGAATGAAAAATTACCTAGGGCAAGAATTGAAATTACCTACTTACTTTACAGATGGCTCTCTCCAAACATCAACACAAGACTTGTCAGATCTGAATTTTTAAAATGAAAAGAGGCATCGATGCTCTCCAAAAGAAATCTAAATTTTATTGATAAAAAGAGGCATAGCCTTTACAATGATTTAGAGTTCCTATTTATAGAGGATAGGAAACCCTAGGTTACAATTGATTCGCACGTCTATATTTACCAAAATATCCTTAGGAAGACCTAGTCAAAGTAGACTCCAAGTTTTGGTAAAATTTTATGTCTCTGTCTCTTTAAAATGAAGTATTGGGCCTTGAAATTTCCTTTGTGGGCTCTTCTGTCTTTGGGCTTCCTTATTATTTGGTTATTTTATTAAAATAGCTTCTATGTTTCTTCCAGATCTCCAGTGAATAATTGCAGTGGACTTTTAACCGTTCGCTTTGTAATCTTGGACCTTGCATTGCCTTGTAATTTGTGAATTTTATTTTTGATGTAGGTTTGATCAAGAGTCTTCTGTTTGTTGGTCAAAAGTCCCTCTTTTGTATCGTCTTTTTGTCTTTTTCACTGTTTTCGCTCCAAGAACCTGTAACCTGTAATATGTAGCAGACATGCGTCAAAAGCACCTGTTTATTTATAAAACGAATAAGAATGGGGAATATAATAATGCAATATTATGGTATGAACAGGTTTCTGGAGATGGGTCTCCTTCTTCTTCCTGTCGTTTGGCCGGATTTTGAAGATCAAGAGATGTGAGATTTTAAAAATCTCTTCTTTTTGAGATCTAATGACAGATCCAAGTTCCCCTTTGTGGGTTTTGTGGTGAAAAACTATTTAGTTTTGGAAAAGGAAGAGTAAAACTCTTGATTTAATTCAAAAGAAAGAAGAAGGTTTGAAACCTTCGGAAAGGGGAAAGAGGCACAAACCCTAGGTTTTTGAGAGAATAAAAAGTCTATCTTTTATTCATCATCTTGTTGCCTTATATAGGCTTAAATGTTCACATATAGCCTCTTGGGCTTTACAAAATGGCATTTTGACCATCCCATGGTTCATGTGTCATTTCTTTTTGCACATAAGCCATGAGCTTACAAAAAATTGGCTTTATACCCATTTTGCATACATTCATGCACAAAAAATTACATCAAAATTATTCGTTACGTGATTTTATTTTGGTATGGCGGAAGGCTGGACGCTTCGTGTTCGGGCTCGACTGGGGCCTGAGCCCGCTTGACCTAGGCTTGGGCCCACCTGGCTTGGGGTTGACCTTGACTTTGACTCGGTCAACCGGGGTGCAAATTTTGACCCCAACAAGAAGCTTGGAGGACTTCGGCTTGTACAAGAAGCTGGGCTGTTAGATGGAAGCTTCTGGAGATTTGAAGCGTGTTGAAGAAGTTTGGCTACTGAAAGGAGAACCCCGAGATAATAATTTGCTTATGATATGCTGACGTGGCTACGGATTCACCGCGAATAGGGCCATTCGGCCGTGGATCCGCGGCCGTTTGGAGTGATTGCTGCATGCAATTTCCTGTGCTGCTTGATGTTGGCCTCATGGTATTTTTCTGACGTCTGAAATATTTTTATACTTTCTTGTTCACTGCCAGATCACAAGTCTTGGACTTGGTGTATTTTTATCAGCACTTTTAACAGTTTCGGCTCTTTTCCTGGAATTTCCTGCACAAAATCTCGAGACAAGTGTTGCGATATACAAAGGTCATGCGTGCAATAATAAACACTCAATTTCCCTCAAAATGCCGGTTATAATGTATAACACATGTTATCTGGTATTTTATAGACAATTTGCTAATATGTGCTATATTCATACCGAACACCTTTAGGTGATTGCAAAAAGTAGGGAAATTATTGTGTTAAAAATGCAATATTTTTGACTGGTCATTAAGAATGCAATGTCTAAGGAATTCATTTGGTTAGGCATGCGGTGTCTAAGGTGGTTGCGGATTCCAACCGTTGTAGTTTCACTTTCTTTTCTGCGACCGTAAATGTAATATGTGGTGTATCGCCGGTTTCGGTGCTATATATCAACGACAATTGGGATACTCATATTTACTTACGTTGATGACATGTGATGTTATGTGTTACTGGGATATGTTATATTGGATCGTCGTGTTTTGAATAGCCGGGGGTTTTATGTGAGATGAGGGTTTTTATTTTCATTCATGTAAAATTCATTGTATGTAATATTCTTTTATTGGGGCACTTCCGGGTTGAGGATAATGTCGCCATTGTATATTATTTACTTTTCCGCATTAGGATAGACCCAAGGCGGGGAGCATAAGTAACCGGGTTCTAGGGTCCAGTGGGAGACCATCTCAAGGAGTCGAGCCTGGGTCTCCTAACTCTAGAATTGGTAAGGTTGCTTGCCGCTCTCGTAGGGGTCTAGGGGTGTGGGATTGGCTGTTCATCACGGCCGTGGAATCCGTGTTTTATACAGGCTTAAAATAAAACCCGGAAATCCTAGTATATCCAATATTTCATATGTTGTTTTCTGCTGCGATATCTGTGATGTAATCATTTGATATATTGATAAGATGAATACGGGATATAGTATATGTGATATATTATATAAACATTGCTTATGTTTTACACCCGCGCTAGCACTGCCCCGCTCTACCATTAGTTACCTAATCTAACGGTGTACGAGGGGACATCGAGGCGAATGCGGATGGCATAAGCGTACGTTGTATTTATCTGTGATGTTTAGGTAACTTAAAATGATGGGACTTCATTAATGAGATTAATGAAATAAAAGAAACCTAAAGATGTTGTAGAAACTTGTCTCGAAAAATGGTATGTTAGTTATGTATATGCCCTAGAGGCCATATGATGTATATTATGATGGATGCTTGGATATATACAGAGAGGACTTTCTTGCTCGTCATGATAATATGCTATTTGGTTTCACTTTATCTTAACATGTTGACTTGTACTGGTTTACTGTCTTTCTCTCACATGTTGATAAAGCCCTTAGGATCTGTACTCGACTACTGGGACTATGATGAGATCATACTAGTGGGGCCACGGTAGTCGATGAGTACATCCTATAACTGTTCCTAGTCGAGGGTGTATCGAGACAGGGCATCGATACACCAGAGTAGACTAGCGTATACGCATCTTGACCCATATGATGGGCGATGGATGATCCCATATCCATCGGTGTTTGACATTAAGGATGGTGTACGGGTGCTCAGTGGAGACTGGGTACACTGAACGGACTCGCCGAGAACTCCCAGATGGTGATATACCACACGTCAGATGGCAGTTCTCCGGTGACACTGGTACAGCGCAGTCTGTAGACCCGAGATCGTCATAGAGTCTTGTGTGATTCCCACTGTGCTTTGATTTCCACCTTACCACGTCCAAGAGGGCGTGCAAAACGGTGGCTTTTGGGTACAGTCCCGAATCACATGGAGGCAATGAGCGATAGGAGGGGATTCGTCTCTCCCGGTATAGGGAGTTGATGTTGTGCTGTGTTCGATTGGCTATAACTGGAAGTCCCTGGCCAGGGCTGATATAGAGATATACTGGTAAGTGTTACCAGTAGTTTCTCGACCTGTTATTAGCCTCACATCGACACGACTTATCGGTTATTGGGGTCTGACGTATACCACCCCTAGACTTGATATGCGACATATCAGACGAACAGACCGGACTGTACGGGAGTGTTACTGATTGGATTCACAGGAGAACGGACTGGCTAGCTTGTTGATCTTCTGATCGCTCAATACCTGGGTGGCTGTTATGTTTAGCTGACCGCTTGCATCTTGTGGGTGTTTGATATGATCATCACCTGCTACCGGCGTATTGACGATTCTTTAGAGTCCTATACAGAGGTTTCTTGGCTCAGGCAAAACGGAGTAGAGGCACATATGTGATATATGCAGGACCGAGGATAATGCGATATGTGATACCGTACTATATTCTCGCGATATTTTGATATGAACCGGGACATCGGATCAAGTGTTGATTCGATGAATCGGTACATGCTATATTAGTCGGTTATATTCGATATAGCCGGATCGTCGGATCAAGTGTTGATTCGATGATTTAACGTATAATGATATATATGATATATTGTATTACATTATCTAATATTGGCTCGCTTTATTATTTCATTTTCTCACCGGATTAATACATTGATATATATGCGATATATGTTAATTGTATTATTTTCTTTTATTGCAAATATATAATATATATGTGATATATATTATTGTGACATGATATGATTTATTATGAAACATGTTTAGGGATGATAAAAAGAGATTAGGGTTTGATTAGGGTTAGCTCCTTCTTGTTCATTCTAGAAGGATTTCCTTTTGTCTTGGTTAAGATATTATGGTTGATACTTATCCATGACTCATTCTGAACCTAACCAAACCCTAGCTCTAGTTTATTCTCTACAAAGGTTAAGCCTCTCATCCTTGACCATGGTTCCATAATCAATTATATACTCTTATTACTATTCATCACAAAAGGATTATCTCATTCTCATTATTCTTCATCTTCTTCTCTCTTGAGTTTTGAAAAGAGCTCACTAGTTATTTCTTTTGTGACAATTTCTTGTGAGAAAATGATATAAAAAGAAAGCATAAATACTACTCCATCATCCTCATCTAATCTAGCCCATTAGATTAGGGTGTTCACCTCATTAGAGTGAGAGAGCTTGAGCTATTGCAACTTCGACGTAGATCATCGGAGAAAAGGAATACGACAAGCTGTCATGGATCGTTCGAGTCGTGGAGCCTCTCTTGAGTCCGGGAGATCGTGGATCGCGGTGAAGGGACTTTTGCTCGGAGCTTATGAAGCGAAGGAGCGGACTACAAAGGTTGTAATCCCTCACACTTAGTAGTAAAGATGTTTACTTGCATGTTAAACCCTAATAATCTAGCAAAGATCCCGGCTTTGGGTTGTTCGGCCCATCTAAAATTTTATTCGGGCATGTTTGATGCTTTATGAACCTTCACAAGAGTGCCTAGGAACCTTACAGTGGTATCAGAGCCTAGCTAGAGCATTAGGCGACGTGTATACGAAGTTAAAACTCCGATCGAACCCGATACGACGAAAATGAATCCCTCTCTGGATATTTTTCAAACATGCGATTTTTTCTGAATTAAAAATACCTAAAAAAATCAGCAGGTAAATTCAAGAATTATGGTGAAAAACGATGACGTCATCCCTACAGAGCGCCGCTGAACCGCGGCCGTACCTTACTTGGG
Source organism: Agapanthus africanus (assembly GCA_030015575.1). Taxonomy (NCBI): domain Eukaryota; kingdom Viridiplantae; phylum Streptophyta; class Magnoliopsida; order Asparagales; family Amaryllidaceae; genus Agapanthus; species Agapanthus africanus. The sequence continues at coordinate 239,513,815 of CM057344.1, forward strand.
CCGCGGATCCGCGGCACTACTGTTTGATTGGACACTTCTGTTTTCACATTAATTCCTCTTACTGCTTTTATACTTTCAGGGTATTTTTTTATTCTAACTCAAGTGTTGATTATTCTGGGGTTTATTTTGTAATCGTAGATTCGATCGGAATATTTAAATTCGTTATTATTTCCGGATATTTAGAAACTGTTAAAATGTTCGAACGGATATCATTAACTCACTTTTTCCCGGTACGAAAAACTTTCAAGTGTTGAATTTTTATCGGGTTTAAATCTTTCGGAAAAATTGTATAAGTAACACGGTGGACCCTCTAGAAGACAACAAACCTTAACTCGATTATGTGACCGTCTTGAACTGCCTCTAAACCTTAGGGTTTGGGGCAGTACGGCGTGCCACATGTGAGGCGTTGGCTTGACCCTTCTACGGCTGGATCACTGGTACTGTGACATATTCTGGGATTATTTGAACTCCGCTCAAGTGCTGAGCTATTTAGGAAATTTTGGGTATTTGATTATCTGTTCGGAAAGTTTAATACTGTCTATTTATCTGGAATGTGATACAATATGTGGAATTCATAGAGTTAGGCATGAAATGCGAAGTATGTGATATTTCGGATTTACGATGTCTAAAGTGATTGTGGATTCCAAATATTGTAGTTTTACAATTTCTTTTCTGTGACTGTAAGTGTAGTATGTAGTTATATTGCCGGTTTTCATTGCTATACGACAACGACGATCGGTGTATGCATACTTACTTACGTTGATGATATGTGATATTATGTGTTGCTGTGATATGTTATATTGGATCGTCGTGTTCTGAATAGCCAGGGGTTTTATGTGAGATGGGGGTTTTTATTTTCATTCATGTAAAATTCATTTGTATGTAATATTCCTTTATTGGGGCACTTCCGGGATGAGGTTGATGTCACCATTGTATATTATTTACTTTTCCGCATTAGGTAGACCCAAGGAGGGGAGCACAAGTAACCGGGTTCTAGGGTCCAGTGGTAGGCCATCTCGAGGAGTCGAGACTGGGTCTCCTAACCCTAGAATTGGCAGAGTTACTTGCCGCTCTCGTAGGGGTCTAGGGATGTGGGTTTGGGTATTCATCGCGACTGTGGAATCCGTGTTTTATACAGGCTCGTATTGAAAACACGGACGTCCTAGTATATCCAATATTTCATATATGTTCTTCTGCTGCAATGTTCTATGATGAGATCATATTACTGCCTGAGATGAATGTTTATAATATATATATATATATATATATATATATATATATATATATATATATATATATGCTGATATATAAATATTACTGCTTTCGTTTCTTCTGTGATGCTTAGGAAGCATAAGCTGATGGGATTTTATTAATGAGATTAATAAAAAGAAAAGAAACCTAAAAGATGTTGTAGAATCAAAACTTTATAAAAAGGGTAGCTACAGTCTTGCTTTGCATAGCGGTATATATGATATACCCTGCACCTTATTCGATGAGGAAAGAGCCGAGATCCCTTTACCGGGAGTGACCTCTTTAGCAAAACTGGCAGATGCTACAACTCTCGGTTTGTCTTTTGATTGCTTTTAGAGTTTTGCTTTGCATAGCGGTATATATGATATACCCTGCACCTTATTCGATGGGGAAAGAGCCGAGATCCCTTCACCGGGAGTGACCTTTTTAGCAAAACTGATGAAAGCCTCAAAATCACTCCATTTCAAAATTTCACTTGATTCTACAGCGATATCAAGTTCATTACGCTCATGGTTTTCTGAAAAACCTGCGTAGCCCTCCGTCATTTCAGATAAGTACTACTTAGTATTCGTGCTGCGGTAGTTTGGCCTCCGTCAAGGCGTAGTGTACGGTAGCTAACTAGTGCTTATCTGCTAGCATATGAAGCGATTGGATTAGGGTATTCGTACGGCGTAGTTTGGCCTCCGTCAAGGGTCGTACGGGTAGGTTTAATTCAATCAAGAAATGACGGGTTGAACTTGACTAGCGCCCTATGGGTAGTTTGGCCTCCGTCAAGGTCATGGGACGCTAGGGGCAAAATATTATCGGGAATTTCAAGTGTTGAAATTTGCAATGAGATTGCATACCTCCTATGAGATAGTTGGATCCCGATACCCACTGCGAGTAAGTATTACTCCTGGGAGAGTTTTACACGGGACAATTAGCCGATCAAGTAGGTGTCTAGAAAAGTATTAACGGGGTTATGCCTCTGGGAAAACGAGGTTTACTTTAATTAGGTCCGTGCGAAAGCACGGGAAACCTCCCTCAAGTATCGACACTGATCTGGCTGAAAGATTGACGAAATTGTAGGGTGTAATTAATCCCGGCTAATCTTACCTTTTAGGGTTTGAAGGTAGATTTGATAAAAACAGTGGGAGACATCCTGATTAGATAAGATAATAACCAATCTAATCTTGCAAGAGCATACGCTAAAGTGTTTTCTTCTCTCTCTCTCCAGGTAGCGACCATGTCAGGCCATAATTAAGATAATAATATGGATGTATTGACTGAACCCGCTTATTATACTGAGCAGGGGAATGTTGGACCCGTTCTTTCTTATAAGAGTTATAAGACTGAACAGAGAATAGGAGAATATCTAGATTCTCAAGCCGCCCAAAAGAACATGCATGTTGATGCATCTTCTTCAGGTGCGTTAGTTATTGAGAACTGTTTCTCAGTTCACCCTACGTCCTGGGTATTAGATACCGGATCAGGATCCCACATATGTAAATTGTTACATGGGCTGCGGAAAAGTAGAGAACTGGGAAAAGGTGATCATTCCGTTCAAGTAGGGAATGGGGCAAATGTTGCGGCCAATGCAGTTGGCGAATATCACCTAGTATTACCAAGTGGTGATACACCGATTCTGAATGAGTGCTATTATATACCGAACATGATGTGCAACATTATATCAGTTTCTTTATTGAGTAAAGAAGGATATAATTTTGTAGTACAGGATAATGTTATGAACATATTCCTAGATCAAAAGTTGATTGCATCAGGATCGTTACATAATGGCATATTCATTCTAAATCAAAATACAGTCCTCAATATACAAAACACACACAAGAGGAAGAGTTCAGAAATGAACGAATCCTTCTTGTGGCATTGTAGACTTGGTCATATCAATGCGACACGACTGGCTAAGTTACATAAAGATGGATATTTGAATCCGTTCGAATTATCATCTTATGATACTTGCCAGTCACATCTCAAAGGAAAAATGACCAAAGCTCCGTTTAGTGGACACGGAGAAAGAGTTACGGAACTCTTAGGACTGGTACATAGTGATGTATGCGGTCCCATGTCTACGCATGCCAGGAACGGTTCTTCCTACTTGATTATATTCACTGACGATCTCTCAAGATTCGGATATGTATTCCTGATGAAACACAAGTCTGAAGCTTTTGAGAAATTTAGAGAATATAAGCACTAAGTAGAGAATCAAACGGGCAAAAGTATTAAGATTCTTCGATCTGATCGAGGAGGTGAATACTTAAGCAATGAGTTCCTAGATTATCTAAAAGAGAATGGGATTCTCTCTCAGCTTACTCCTCCTTATACACCACAGCACAACGGTGTATCGGAACGATGAAATCGCACTCTATTAGATATGGTGCGATCTATGATGAGCACTGCTGAGTTACCTATTTCCTTCTGGGGATATGCACTGGAGACAGCTGCATACCTATTGAATAGAGTTCCAATCAAATCAGTGCCTACCACTCCATATGAGATATGGAATGGTAAGAGACCATGTCTTAATTTTATTCAGATATGGGGTTGTCCGGCCTATGTTAAAACACAAAATCCGGACAAGCTCGAGGCAAGGTCTGTTTTATGTAAGTTTATTGGATATCCCAAACATTTGCGAGGGTATATCTTCTACCACTCCGAGGAACAAAAGGTGTTTGTTTCTCGACATGCTACTTTCTTAGAGAAAGGTTTTCTTATGAAACAGATAAGTGGCATTGAGGTAGAACTGGAAGAAGTTCCAGCAGAACAAACTACAACAGATGATTTGGTAGAACCAGAGGATTCAGTAGTACCCGACGAACCCCAGCCTCTCCGCCGATCTAGCAGGGTTTCTCATCCGCCTGAGAGATACTACGGTTTTCTCATTGATGGTGGAAGCGAGGATTGCATCATGGAAGATGATGACCCAACTAGTTTCGAGCAGGGCATCACAAGTGGTGACTCTGTGAATTGGCTGGATGCAATGCGATCTGAGATGGAATCCATGTACACCAATAAAGTATGGACTTTAGAAAATGCTCCTGAAGGGGTAAAACCCATTGGGAGCAAGTGGATTTTTAAAAAGAAATTTGGTGTAGATGGAAAAGTTGAGACTTTCAAAGCTAGACTTGTAGCAAAGGGTTTTCGTCAACGACCAGGTGTGGATTATGACGAAACCTTTTCTCCAGTGGCTATGCTTAAGTCCATCCGGATCTTACTTGCCATTGCTGCATACCATGATTACGAAATCTGGCAAATGGATGTTAAGACCGCCTTTCTAAATGGTGATTTAGAAGAGTGCGTGTACATGACTCAGCCAGAGGGCTTCGTAGATAGTGGGAGCAGCGGAAAGGTGTGCAAACTGCTTAAATCCATTTATGGGTTAAAGCAAGCATCGCGGAGTTGGAACATCTGTTTTGATGTTGTAGTCAAAGAGTTTGACTTCATCAAAAATATAGATGAACCTTGTATCTATAAGAAGGAGGCAGAGAGTAAGGTTGTCTTCCTTGTATTGTACGTGGATGGCATACTCTTAATAGGAAATGATATTCCTATGCTGCAATCAGTCAAGCTCTTCTTATCACAAAGATTCTCAATGAAAGATCTTGGTGATGCCTCCTGCATATTGGGAATAATGATCTATAGAGATAGATCTAAACGGATACTGGGATTGTCCCAATCCAGGTACATTGACACCATACTAAAGAGGTTTAGTATGGAAGAATCCAAGCGTGGGAACCAACCCACGATCTCTGGACTCACTCTCTCCAAAGAGATGTCTCCCAAGACTGATTTGGAGAGAGCTCGCATGCAAGGGATACCCTATACTTCGGCAGTATGCTCTATCATGTATGCGATGCTATGTACCAGACCCGATGTAGCATACTCACTAAGTGTAGTAAGTCGGTATCAAGCAGATCCTGGAGAGAGTCACTGGAAAGCTGTGAAGAACATTCTCAAGTACTTGCGAAGGACTGGAGACATGTTCTTGGTGTATGGTAACGGAGAACTCCGGGTGGAGTCCTTTACCGATTCCAGCTTCCAAAGTGATAAGGACGACTCTAAGTCGCACTCGGGATTTGTCTTTACCCTCAATGGAGGGGCGGTATGTTGGAAGAGTTCCAAACAGGATATCGTTGCAGACTCGACGATGGAGGCTGAATACATCGCTGCCAACGATGCTGCTAAAGAGGCTGTCTGGATGAAGAAGTTCATTAGTGAACTTGGTGTGGTTCCTTGCTTTGCATAGCGGTATTCCTTGTAGAATATCCAGCAGCTTATTCGATAAGGAAAGAGCCGAGATCCCTTCACCGGGAGTGACCTCTTTAGCGAAACTAGTAAAGGCCTAAAAAACACTCCTTTTCTAAATCACTCGATTCTACGACGATATCAAGTTCATTACGGTTATGGTTTTCTTAAAAACCTGCGTAGCCCTCCGTCATTTCAGATAAGTATTATTTAGTATTCGTGCTGCGATAGTTTGGCCTCCATCAAGGCGTTGTGTACGGTAGCTGATTAGTGCTTATCTGCATAAGCATATAATGCGATTGGATTAGGATAGTCGTGCGACTTTGTTGACAATGTTAAGGGTCATGCGGGTGGGTTTAATTCAATCAGGAAATAACGGGTTGAACTTGGCTAGCGCTTATGATTTGTTGACCATGTTAAGGTCATAAGTCGCTAGGGGCAAAACATTATCGGGAATTTCAAGTGTTGAAATTTACAATGAGATTGCACACCTCCTATGAGATAGTTGGATCCCGATACCCACTGTGAGTAAGAGTTACTCCTAGGAGAGTTTTACACATTACAATTAGCCGATCAAGTAGGTGTCTAGAAAGGTGTCAACGGGGTTATGCTTCTGGGAAAACGAGGTTTATTTTAATTAGGTCCGTGCGAAAGCACGGGGAACCTCCCTCAAAGTACCGACACCGGCTTGGCTGAAAAATTGGTGAACTTGTAGGGAGTAATTAATCCCGGCCAGTCTTTATTTTTAGGGTTTGAAGGAAGATTTGACTAAAACAGTGGGAGCCATCCTGATTAGATATATTAATAACCAATCTAATCTTGCAAGCGCGTACGCTGTGTGTTTTCTTCTCTCTCTCCAGGTAGCGACCATGTCACGCCTTAATCAAGATAATAATACAGATGTATTGACCGAACCCGCTTGTTATACTGAGCTGGGAAATGTTGGTCCCGCTCCAACTTATAATTGTTATAAGACCGAGCAGGAAATAGGGGATTACCAGAATTTCCGTGCCGCCCAAACGAAGATAGTGTATGATGATGCATCTTCTTCGGGTGTGTTCATTATAGAGAACTATTTCTCAGTATCCTTTACGTCCTGGGTATGCTGATACTAGATCAGGATCCCATATATGTAATCTGTTACATGGGCTACTGTTCATATCAGAATTTTGCATTATTATATCTCCCATTCTTAATCATTTTACAAATAAATAGGTGCTTTTGATCTATATCTGCTAAATAGTTACAGGTTACAGGTTCTCAGAACAATACAGTGAAACTAATGAAAAGACGTTACAAAAGTGAGACCACGACCAACAAAAGATGAATCCTTATGATGCCCGCCTAACAGTTCAAGGAACAAATGAAGATCAGTAAACAGTTCATGCACAAGGGCCGCACAAGATTCAAGACTTCAACAATGAAGCTTACGGTAAAAGTCCACATAATTCTGCACTGTTGGAAATCTGGAAGAAACTAGAAAAGATTCTGAGGAACCAAGTGAAGAAAACAGAAGGCAAAAGCAACATGAAGCAACCCTAGAAGTTTGAGCCAGAATTCCCTCAATATGGCCGCAGGAATCGCGGCCAAACAGGCCTTTATGCCGCGGAACCGCGGCCGTGTGGTGCACGTGTCGGTGGAGGGTGTCGGTGCTTTGACTCGATCTTTGTGGTTGTTTTGTAATTTCATGTAGTGAATCAGAATGTAAACCTAGGGTTTTTCCTATCTATAAATACGAGGATGCCTCTCTGTAGTTTTTGGGCCTCTTTTGGGTGCCTCTTTTGAGATGCCTCTTTTTAATTCTAGATTAAAAATTTCAATTCTTGTAATCGTCAAAGAGTGTATCAATAAAGTAAGTTGTTTTTTATCTCGTGTTCTTAATTGCAATTTTATTTCTCTGCAATTTTTATCTATCGTTTATTTTCCGCACGTTAATTAGGTTATTAAAAGAAAAATAAAAAATGAATTCCATTGTTAATTCCCTAATGAGTGAGTAGTTCCTCACTTGTTAGGGTTAGGATTGGGTCGGTTTGAGAGATGAAATCTCTCACTACTTTCTTGCCCTCATAACTTTATAATTAGGACTCTATGCAAATCAAACACACAGCGCTCACTACGGCACCCTATCCCACGAGATAGCGGTGATTCCCTAGTTAGACCGGTTGTGGTTGATTTCCATAGAGGTTAGGGATAAGAGTTGAGAAAGGACGGATAAGGACTAAAGGGAAGAAACTTAGTTTCTTCCTAGTCGTGCTAATCCCCTTTGTTAACTATTACCTTAACACCTAAGTTCTTAATTAGGGCATAAAAAGCGGTGAGTAGAATTAACTTTCCAAACTACCCTAATCCTAACCATAGCAAGGTTTTAATCAAAATCAAATTCAACCTCAGTTTTTATAGAAAATCAAAACCTACAACAAATAGGAATTGACTCGTTAGAACAACTAGAAAAGAACACGTTTTCCCTGTGGACCGACCCGTACTCAACCGGCTAGCTACCAAGCGACACCGTCTTGATTGCGGTTAATTTTTTGATTTCAAAACGCATACGCACAAAACATTGTACAATCAAATGGCGCCGTTGCCGGGAAAACGGTAGTCTCTTTCTTTGTTTAATTTCGGGTTAAAAAATAAAAAAATAAAAAATAAAAAATATAAAAATTATAAAAATTGAAACTTTTTAAAACAAAACAAAAAAAATAAAAATATTCATCTTGTTCTTTTTGAGAGGTATTGTGTGAATTGCGCAGGAAAAGAAGAGGGACGGATTCAGATCTGGAAAAAACCCAGTGAACAAATCAATAAACAGAAGATCTGAACAGACAGAGGAGAATCTAACAACAAACAGAAAATTTTTGGAGATCCAAACTAACAGAATCACCGCGGAACCGCGGCGGATATATGCAGTTGACCGCGGAACCGCGGTCAACTGCTGACGTCAGCACCCCAAAATTTTCTGTAAGTATTTTTGTCCCCTCTCCTACCTTGAGCTCCACTGAAAATTTTTCCTGCAGGGTTCTTTGCGCAAAATTTTTCTCCCTCTCCAATAAATTGTTTTTGTACAGGATTCTTTGCGCTGCCAAATAAAAAAAAATTGCATGTGTTTTAGATTTTTGGTGTGTTAACTGCTTTGCATAATTAATACGGACTCTAAGGGGCTATAACACCAATCAAGATTGGGTGGAGATTTTATTACCCTTCCTAAGACCCCAAAAATCATAAAAAGATTATGCATCAACTCTCGAGTTAATTAAAAAATATTTAGACTCGGCCAATTAAGATCGCGCTCATTAGGACAGAGGAAGGTTGTGGGCAATCGGTCGTTTATCTAAACCTGACTTTGTGGTGCCTAGGCTAGACAAGTGGGAAAGGTAATTTTAAAAGGCCCATCTCATGGTGATTCGTGAGCAGATCCCTCCTTTCTTTACTTGTGCTTACCTGGCCACAATTGGCGGTGAAGAGGCGATTTGAGGGATATCTCACAACTTGTCCTTTGGATCAGTTAGGAGCAGTCTAGTTGACTTAGGAGACCCTAGCTCTAGGTTTGATTGTGCATGTTCAAATTGTGATTGTTTGAAATTGTGCCGTAGTTCCGTACAAGTTTTTGCAAAACTCTTTCTAAAAAAGGAAAAAAAACACTTTCAAAAATTTCAAAACTCCAAAAACAAACAATTTTTTTAAATAAAAAAATCAAAAAATCAAAAAAATCATGACATTCTTTTTCTTCTCCTTTCTCATATCATGGGTACCCTACCTCGCAAAACTCTTGTCGAACTTTGGTACCCTCAACCAGACATTACTTTCTACGCGCATTGTTTTGGTCGAATTTCGGACGACCCCTCCATGCCCAAAATTTCTTTAAAAGATCGAATAGACGCGTCTAGGAGAACAGTTGGACTCCGCAATCCATTTTGTATCAACCATTTCAACCTTCACCACCTTCTTACGTTGATACTCCTTTTTCGAGCCATGTTGTAACTCCGAAACCCATGTCTATTGCTGAACATATTGAACAATCTCGTAACCGATCTTTCACTCCTTTCAACACTTTCAGTTCTTGGGATCAACAAGTCCATTCACCTTTTTATCCAAATGTTTATCCTACTCCTGTCCAACTATTCAATTCCTACCAGTCCTACCCGAATTTCGCACCTTCCCTAGACATTGCTTTACACAACTATTTGGGAGTTTCCAGTATCCAAACAACTTTGAATCTTTTACTGAAACCCCTTCACAACCCATGTTTAGTTTGGAACAGTCGTTGGAAGATTTTATGGTAGCGTCAAGACAACAGATTAAGGATTTGAATGCGTCCATGGCCACCCTTAAACAACCTAGTGACCCGGTAGCTAGTTTCCAACTAGCTCCAAATTTTCCAATGTATGATGAGGCGGTTGGACAAATTGAGAATTTGAGTGGTGAGAGTGAGCTGTACACACTTCCAAATCAAACCTACCTATCCCCAATTGAATCCCATAACTCCGGTTTTGAATGTCTATCAAGTGTTCCAAATGATTCACCAGTTGAAGATAAAACGTATAATGAGTTGTGTGACTTTGTAGTGTTTGATTTACCTGATTGTGAAGGGTCCCTTTCGAGTGAACCCACACCCAATCCTTTTGAACTTTACACCTCCACTCTAGAACCTGAATTAATTGATATCCATGCTTTTGATGAGGTGTCTGAGAAATTTAATTTTCACTTGATCGAGGATATTGACGCTGGGAATATTTTGGATGATGAACCCATAAATTTGGATGAGTTTTTCTTTCCAATTCATCATCCCGAGACATTAAATGTTTCCCCCGAACTTCATATGCGTCTTGATTTTGATGAGAATTGCATGGATAAACTAAATTTTGAGGAGAGTATTGAGGAAATTATTGAGAATGAAGCAGTTTTACTTGAGGAGTCAGATTTTCCAATTCATTCTATCCCTTTCATTGACTGTGCACACCCTCCTAAATCTTTAGCCGATACCCTTCCTCAATCACTTCCCTCCATCCTTGTTCAGACTTTGCAAGAAACAATTACATTTTCATTTTCAATGTCTGGTTTACCAAGTGCAACGTACCCGTGTTTTCTCACGAATCTTAAGGGATTTGACCTCATTTCTCAGTGGGTTGATAGATTAGCACAATCGTTTTTTACACATTGGTCATTACAAATTGTGCTAATTTATACACTCCACTTGCACCCTCAAGTTCGTATTCTACTTCTTTCTCCCACTTTCTCTGGTTCTTCTTCTAATCTTCCTATAATGATAGCGCGTGTTAATGAATCATAATCCGATATTTTGGGTTCGATAATTCTAGAAAAACAACTTGATTTAGACTCTTTTGAAAATAAGGTAAATGAGCATTACGAATATCCTACCTTCATAATTTTTGAAAAATCAAGTGTGTTGAATTCTGGCGTGACACTTATTGACATTGAAACGTTCAATCGGACCATCGATGGAAGTTTTGAAGATATTTTCGCCGACGAACTCGCATTCCTAAACGACACGGATTTTGTGATTAATCAACCTCCATCTGAAGAAGTCGAACCACCACCATTTCTTTTTCCCTTCCATCATTCTTCTCCTCCACCGAGACCGTATACTGCTTTTATCTCCATACGGTCTCATGTGTTTCTCATTTCTTTTCTCTACACTCCATTCTTTCACCAACCGCACCATTATAATGATAAAATTTTAGAATGGTTGGTGCTAACGTTTGGCTTGTGTAAGGCCTTGTATAGCTTGATACTGTGTTTTTCTCCCTCTAGCTCTGAACTTTAACGCTTAAACGGTGGAAACACTGTTTCACTTAAGTTTGGGAGGCCTTTTTATGTATATATATTTTATTTTATTTTTCTGTTAAAAAAAACTAAAAAAAATTAATACATAAACAAAAAGGGGAGTGCCGACAATTTTGACCCTCTTGGTGTAGCCTGACAGTGAGGATACTGTCAAGTTTAAGTTTGGGGGTGTGCTCGGTAAGGTTTCTTCCTTTGCATTCATATGTATATTTTTGCATTTGCATACTTATTTTAAAACCCATAAAAATTGAAAATTTTTAAAAATTATAAAAATTGAAAAGTTCAATTTTGGCCATATTTGACTTAAGTTCAACATGATGGTTGACTAGTTAGGAAAAACTAGATCCTAAACTTGGTAAATTAAAAACCCTAAAAATAACCTTTCTTAAAGTTTAACTGTAGAAAATATATGTCCTTATATTTTATTTAGAAATAGGCAAATTTTGAGTTCAGTTCTTGGGCTAAGTCAAAATAAGGGAAGAGTATTGATTTTTTTTTTGAAGTGTAAGTCTGAAAAATAATTCTGAATCTTAATTCCAAATTCTGAAAATATATACCCTACAATTAACACATACACGCACCTTGAAACTTGGAATAGTAGAGAATACCTTGAAATGCTCTTGTCCAAAATCCTTAGTATCAAGGAAAATAAAATAAAAGTATAAGTGTGAATAAAGAGATAAAAAAAATGAACACTGGTTTTGTAATTAGTTAAGGCTGCGTAAAATAAAAAAAATATATAGAGAGGGTGCTTTATCACCTAGTGCCTTAGACCAACTGGTTTGGGAGTCAATGCTAAAGCCTTAGGTGTTACAAGACGAGGAATTACGCCTAAATGCGCGAACACATTTTGTAATCGGTCGTTAGTACCTCAAGAAGTATTAACGGTCGCATGAAGGATGTGTGAGCAATTTCATCTAAAATTCACCAACTAAAAGTACTTTGGACGATGGACACAAGTATGATAGCTTGAATTGAATTTCCAAGTATATGGGTGATACATACACACACGTAAGGGTATATGATTGGGGTTTGGATGAGAGATAGGAATGAAAGATAGGGCTTATACCTTCAGTAGAGATGATAAAAATTCCTAAGTTGAGATGGAACCTTAGAAGGAAAATTCAAAAGATGCTGAAAGCTTAATAATTTTGCAGAACATATACGATCTTAAGTTAAATGATAAGTGAGTGTGAAAAATATGGGTTGATGATTTCTAAGTTGAAGATAATAGAACTTCTTGCTAGAATACCGAATTGAAGAATGAAAGTCAACAGGCTAAATTGATCGGATTTTGTGGGTAGTATCCGCTGAAAACCCTCAGGAGGCAACACTCCTCCTACTAGGAACACCTAGAGGTTTAACGGCTTGTTGCACGAGCTCAGTGCAATCGCGATTCCCTGCGAAAGTGAGGTTAGGATTTTTCAAGAATAAAATTGGCTTTGCTCGGGACGAGCAAAAGATAAGTTTGGGGGTATTTGTTCATATCAGAATTTTGCATTATTATATCGTCCATTCTTAATCATATTACAAATAAATAGGTGCTCTTGATCCATGTTTGCTAAAATGTTGCAGGTTACAGGTTCTCAGAACAATACAGTGAAATTAATGAAAAGACGTTACAAAAGTGAGACTACGACCAACAAAAGATGAATCCTTATGATGCAGCCTAACAGTTCAAGGAACAAATGAAGATCAGTAAACAGTTCAATGCACAAGGGCGGCACAAGATTCAAGACTTCAACGTGAAGCTTACGGTAAAAATCCATATAATTCTGCACTGTTGCAAATTTAGAAGAAAGTAGAAAAGATTCTGAGGAACTAAGTGAAGAAAACAGAAGGCAAAAACAACATGAAGCAACCTTAGAAGTTTGAGCCAGAGATCCCTCAATATGGCTGCGGAACCGCGGCCAAACAAGCCTTTATGCCGCGGAACTGCGGCCGTGTGGTGCACATGTCGGTGGAGGTGTCGGTGCTTTGACTCGATCTTTGGGGTTGTTTTGTAATTTCATGTATGGATCAGAATGTAAACCTAGGGTTTTTCTTATCTATAAATACGAGGATGCCTCTCTCTAGTTTTTGTGCCTCTTTTGGGTGCCTCTTTTGAGATGCATCTTTTTAATTCTAGATTAAAAATTTCAATTCCTTGTAATCGTCAAAGAGTGCATCAATAAAGTAAGTTGTTTTTTTTATCTCGTGTTCTTAATTGCTATTTTATTTCTCTGCAATTTTTATCTGTCGTTTATTTTCCTCACGTTAATTAGGTTATTAAAAGAAAAAGAAAAAATGAATTCCATTGTTAATTCCCTAATGAGTGAGTAGTTCCTCACTTGTTAGGGTTAGGATTGGGTCAGTTTGAGAGATGAAATCTCTCACTACTTTCTTGCCCTCATAACTTTATAATTAGGACTCTATGCAAATCAAACACACAACGCTCACTACGGCACCCTATCCCACGAGATAGTGGTGATTCCCTAGTTAGACCGGTTGTGGTTGATTTCCATAGAGGTTAGGGATAAGAGTTGAGAAAGGACGGACAATGACCAAAGGGAAGAAACTTAGTTTCTTCCTAGTCGTGCTAATCCCCTTTCTTAACTATTACCTTAACACCTAAGTTCTTAATTAGGGCAAAGAAAGGGGTGAGTAGAATTAACTTTCCAAACTACCATAATCCTAACCCTAGCAAGGTTTTTATCCAAATCAAATTCAACCTTAGTTTTTATAGAAAATCAAAACCTACCACAAATAGGAATTGACTCGTTAGAACAACTAGAAAAGAACACGTTTTCTCTGTGGACCGATCCGTACTAAACCGGCTAGCTACCAAGCGACACCGTCTTGATTGCGGTTAATTCTTTGATTTCAAAACGCATACGCACAAAACATCGTACAATCAAATGGCGCCGTTGCCGGGGAGACGGTAGTCTCTTTCTTTGTTTAATTTCGGGTTAAAAAATAAAAAATAAAAAATTTAAAAATTATAAAAATTGAAATATTTTAAAACAAAAAAATAAAATAAAATAAAATAAAATAAAATCATCTTGTTCTTTTTTAGAGGTATTGTGTGAATTGCACAGGAAAAGAAGAGGGACGGATTCAGATCTGGAAAAAACCCAGTGAACAAATCAATAAACAGAAGATTTGAACAGACAGGGGAGAATCATAACAACAAACAGAAAATTTTTGGAGATCCAAACTAACAGAACCACCGCGGAACCGCGGTCAACTGCTGACGTCAGCACCCCAAAATTTTTTGTAAGTATTTTTGTCCCCTCTCCTACCCTGAGCTCCACTGAAAATTTTTCCTGCAGGGTTCTTTGCGTAAAATTCTTCTCCCTCTCCAATAATTATTTTTTGTGTAGGAATCTTTGCGCTGCCAAATAAAAAAAAAATTGCAAGTGTTTTAGATTTTTGGTGTGTTAACTGCTTTGCATAATTAATACGGACTCTAAGGGACTATAACACCAATCAAGATTGGGTGGGGATTTCATTACCCTTCCTAAGACCCCAAAAATCACAAAAAGCATATGCATCAACTCTCGACTTAATTAAAAAAAAATTGTTGGCCTTAGTCAAGGTCATAAGAGCACGGAGCAAAAATCCACATCGGGGGTTTCTAAAGAAAATGAAACTTTCTAGTGTTGCATACCATTTGGAGTGTGATAATTTTGGTAGGATTCCTTCGACTTTATCACACAATGATATTTGGATCCCGATCCTACTGTGGGTATATGCTACTCCTCGAGAGATTTTTTCGCTTAACGATCAATGCTATAAACCAAGTAGGTTTCTAGAACAGTGTTAGCGGGGCTATGCCTCCAGGGAAAAGAGGTTATTTAATTAAGGAACTTCACGAAAGCGTTGTAAAACCTCCCTCGAAGTATCGACACTAGCCTGACTGAAAGGTTAAGCAAGTATTGTACAGTGAGATTAATCCTGACTAATTCTTCTTTTATGGTTTGTGGAAGGATTCGAGAAATAGTGAGAGCCATCCTGTTTAGATAAACTAAAAACCAATCTAAACTTGCAAAAGCATCATGCTAAAGTGTTTCTTCTCTCTCTCCTAATTGCAGCAACCAAAGATGACGGGCCTTAAGTTACTATTAGATAAAAATATATTGATAGGGCCAAACTACAAAGATTGGTTCAGGAATGTCAAGATGGCAATAACTTATGACAAGTTGGGATATATCCTCACTACTAAAGCCCCCGCCGTCCCAGGTCTAGAATCCAGTGTCGCGGATAGGGAAATCCGTAAGCCCTGGGAGATTGACTGCGCGAAGGCCAAGTGCCTCATGCTGGTTTCTATGGACGAAGAGCACCAAAGGCGGCATGAGAATATGGATCTTGAATCCATATTCCTCTATACCAAAGAATTATATAGAGAGCAATCTCGTATCGCAAGATACAAGACCTCGAAGAAGCTTTTTCAGGCGAGGTTGGCCGTCGGATCATCTGTAGGGGAACACGTCCTTAAGATGATCTGCTATATTGAAGAGCTCACGGACCTCGGGACCATATTAGAGAATGAGCTGTATACAGACTTGATTCTGCTGTCCCTACCTTCCACCTACGCCCAGTTTATCTTGAATTTTAACATTCAAGGTAAAGAAGTTGAACTTCCGGAACTTCTCAACATATTGAGGAGTGCAGAGGGCACCCTGCAGAATGCCAGGGAAACACCCGCTCTATTTGTTGGTAGAGCTTACTCTTCTAGATCCAAGGCGAAAGCCAAAGGAAAGAAGAAGAAGGCCCCCACCAAGCCGAGAGGCGGTGTTAGTAAGGTGGAAGCGAAGGGCAAGGAAAGGATAGCGGGACCGACGGTATGAAAGGAAGAATGCTTCTACTGTCATAAGAAGGGCCACTGGAAGAAAGATTGTTGGGCTTGGAAGGCCAAGAACCAGGACCCGAAGCAAGTTGTCGCTTCGGCTTCAGGTGTGTTTGTAATTGAAAACTGTTTGTCAATCAACTCTACTTCCTGGGTATTGGATACCGGGTCAGGATCTCATATCTGTAATTCTTTGTAGGCACTGAGAAGCCGTAGGATTCTGAGGACCGGTGATATGACCCTCAGGGTTGCTAACGGAGCGAGCGTGGATGCTGTGTCCGTAGAGGAATATCACCTTGGATTGACGAGTGGACATATTTTGGTTTTGCGCAACTGTTTTTGTGTACCTAGTTTGACTTATAATATCATTTATGTATCTTTGTTATCTAAAGAAGGTTATGATTTTACATTTGCAAGCGATGTCGTAAACATCCACTTTAACCATGGACTGATTGGGTCAGGTACTCTAAACAACGGTATATACGTATTAAACCAACTACAAATTTTCAATGTCTAGAACACACTTAAAAGAAAGTCTCCAGAACTAAATCAGGCTTTCTTATGTCATTGTAGACTGGGTCACATCAATGAAACATGGTTGACTAAATTACATAGAGAGGGATATTTGGATCCGTTCGAATATCAGTCTTATGCAACTTGCCAATCTTGTCTCATGGGAAAGATGAAAAAGACTCCGTTCACTCGATACGGAGTGAGAGCAAGCGAGCTATTGGGACTCATACACAGCGATGTGTGTGGTCCAATGTCTACACA
This sequence comes from Agapanthus africanus, assembly GCA_030015575.1. Lineage (NCBI taxonomy): Eukaryota > Viridiplantae > Streptophyta > Magnoliopsida > Asparagales > Amaryllidaceae > Agapanthus > Agapanthus africanus. The sequence goes on from CM057344.1 coordinate 239,530,712, forward strand.
TGCGTGAAGTGGTTATTCTTACTTTATTACTTTTACGGATGATTTCTCTAGGTACGGACATGTCTTCTTGATGAAGCATAAATCCTAGGCCTTTGAGAAATTCCGGGAATATAAGAATGAAGTGGAAAAACAAACAGGCAAAATTATCAAGACACTAAGATCTGATGGAGGTAGTGAATACTTGAGTGCCGAGTTCCTGGATTACCTAAAAGAGAATGGAATTCTCTCTCAGCTTACTCCTCCATACACACCACAACGCAATGGTGTATCAGAAAGGCGGAACAGAACCCTATTAGATATGGTACGTTCAATGATGAGTAAGGCTGAGTTGCCGCGATCCTTCTAGGGATATCCACTAGAATCAGCTGCATATCTTTTGAACCAGATTCCTACTAAGTCAGTGCCTACTATACCATATCAGATGTAGAGTGGGAAGAAACCCTGTCTTAAACACTTTAATACATGGGGATGTCCAGCTTTTGTTAAAAGGTAGCATGCGGACAAGCTCGAGGCACGCTCAGTACAGTGTAAGTTTGTAGGATACCCAAAGAACTCTAAGGGGTATTTTTTCTATTACGCAGAGGAGCAAAAGGTCGTTGTTTCTCGTCATGCCTACTTCTTGGAAACCGAGTTTTTAGAAAATCAGATAAGTGGGAGCGCAATAGAACTGGAAGAAATTCCAGAACCACAAGTTATTACTGAAAGCTTGGTGGAACCAGAAGTTTCAAAAGAACAGGACATTCCCGCGCCACTCCGCAGGAGTAGTAGGCTGTCTCATCCGTCCAAGAGATACTACGGTTTTCTCATAGACGGGGATAGAGAAGATTGCATCATTGATAATGATGAGCCGACTAACATCCAGCAAGCCATTCAGAGCACTGACTCGGTAAAATGGCTGGATGCAATGCAGACCGAGATGGAGTCCATGTATACCAACAAAATATGGACTTTGGACATTGCTCCAGAAGGGTTAAAACCCGTAGGCTGCAAATGTATCTTCAGAAAGAAGATTGGTGTAGATGGACAGGTTGAAACCTATAAGGCTAGACTTGTTGCGAAAGGATTTCGTCAAAGACCTAGTTTGGACTATGATGAAACCTTTTCTCCAGTGGCTATGCTCAAATCCATTTGGATCCTTCTTGCCATTGCTGCCTTCCACGATTATGAGATTTGGCAGATAGACATAAAGACCGCTTTTCTAAATGGTAATTTAGAAGAGTGCGTCTATATGGACCAGCCAGAGGGTTTCATTCAAAGTGGGAACAGCGAAAAAGTGTGCAAGTTTCTTTAGTCCATCTATGGAGTAAAGCAAGCATCGCGGAGTTGGAACATCTATTTTGATGAGACAGTCAAAGAATTTGAATTTATCAAAAATCCAGATGAGCCATGCATTTATAGTAAGATTGTAGCACGAACTGTTGTATTCCTCGTCTTGTACGTGGATGACATTCTCTTAATAGGAAATGACATTCCTATACTATAATCTGTCAAAGAGTTCTTGTCACAAAGGTTCTTCATGAAAGACCTGGGTGATGCCTCTTACATTCTGTGGATCCAAATCTATCGCGATAGATCTAAGAGGATGTTGGGACTTTCACAGTCCAGGTACATCGACACCATACTGAAAAGATTCAGTATGGAAGATTGAAAGCGGGGTAATTTACCAGCTTGTAACGGAATCACCCTCTCCAAAGAGATGTCTCCCAAGACAGATTTGGAAAGGGATCGCATGTCTATTATACCCTACGCTTCTGCGGTAGGCTCTATAATGTATGCAATATTGTGTACCAAACCAGATGTAGCTTATGCATTAAGCGTAGTAAGCTGGTATCAGTCAAACCCTGGGGAGAAACACTGGATAGCAGTAAAGAACATTCTCAAGTACCAGAGAAGGACTAAGGAAATACTATTGGTTTACGGGGGAAAAGACCTCCAGATCGAGGCCTTTGCTGACTCCAGCTTCCAGAGTGACAAGGATGACTCCAAGTCCATGTCATGTTATGTCTATACCCTCAATGGAAGGGCGATCTGTTGGAAGAGTTCCAAACAGGATACCGTTTCTGACTCGACGATGGAAGCGGAGTATATCGCAGCTTTTGATGCCGCAAAAGAAGCAGTCTGGATGAAGAAGTTCTTAACAGAACTTCAGGTGGTTACGTCCATTGTTGATCTATTACCTCTGTATTGTGACAACAACGGGCTGTAGCTTTAGCAAAGGAACCCAGGTCCCATTATAAGTCCAGACACATCTTGAGGCGGTATCATCTGATCAGGGAGATCGTGGATCGTCGGGAGATCGAGGTTCGGAGAGTTGGTACTGAGGACAACACTGCAGATCCATTCACAAAGGCCATCCCTCAGACGTAGTTCGAGAGGCTATTTGAGATGATAGGTCTGTGCCAGTACATGGCCTTAGTGCAAGTGGGAGATTGTTAGTGTAATAGGCCCTAGAGGCCATTATTGTATATTACTAGTTTGTATATTACATTTTGGAAGCTTGGGATATATACACGGATTTATGACAATCTTGATCGATATAGTTGTATGCTACTTGGTTTGTATCTATCTTAATATGTGTATATGTTTCTTTTAACGTATCGCTAATACATATTAATAGAGCCCTTAGGATGTTTGCTTGACTACCAGCGTTGTGATGGAAGTCACACTAGTGGGGGATGGGTAGTCTATAAGCACATTCTTACACAGGTCCCTAATCGCAGGATTATCGAGACAGGGCATCGATATTCCAGAGTAGACTAGTGTATACGCTTCTCTTCCCAGTAGGGGAGATGGTCTGTCCCACAGCCATCAGTACGCCGTACTGGAGATAGTATGCAGGTGCTCATTGGGTTATGAGTTACACTGGACGGACTCATAGGGAATTGCTAGTTGGTAATATAACTATCGTCAGGTAGCAGTTCCCAGGTGACATGAGTACAGCTTAGTCCGTTGACTTGACACTGCTACTTCGCCTCAAGTGTGTTCCCACTGTTCTTAAATTACTACCCTACCATGGCTCTGCTGAGTCGTGCAAATAGGTAGTAGTTGGGTGCAGTCTCGAAGCACTTGGAGGCAGTGGCGGTTAGATAGGATTCGTCCCTCCCGATATTGGGGGTTGATGACGCGCTGTGTTCGGAAAGCCATTACACAAAGTTCCTGGCCAGGGCAAGCGAGATTTGCTTGTAGGGATTCCAGTAGTTTCTCAGGGTGTTTTTGGCCGTACTCCTACACGACTTATTGCACTATTAGGGGTCTGACGCTTGCCGCCCCCTAGGACCGATCTGCGACACTCTTAGACGAACAGACCGGACTGTACGGAGATTGCCACAGACAGGCTCAGTAGGGGTACGGATGAGTTTCCTCGTCGACCTTCTTGTCGACAGATACCTGCATAGCCGTTACGTACAGCTAGTGCCACTGACGCGCTTATGATTAAACCCACTGCCAGAGTACTGTCGAGTCTTTAGAGTCCCACACAGAGGGTTTCCCGGCTTCGGGCAAAACGTGTAGAGGTCGTATGGTTTTACGACAGGGTTCGATCACATACGTATACTTGTGCACATATGATGTTCGGGCGGACAATACCAGTGGGCTTTGGTTTAAGCCGGATCCTGGTATTTGATTATTGGATTAGTTTTGTCTCATAGTATTCATGTTTCTCGGAATACGGATACGGGTATGTATATACGAACGTGGGGGGCATTCTTGTGATTTGATCAAGATTGCTTTTAGAGAATGACACCTCAAATTAGGGTTTCTCTTTTATGATAAATTCTTTAATGAGGTGGAGGAATTGAGAGAGAAAACATTGTGGTAGTTTGGTGAAATGAAATTAGGGTTTTGCATTGACCATCTTGGATTCATTTGGAATTTGTTGGCTTAGATATTTGTTAGATATTTTCACATGGTTTAAATGCCAAAACTTTAGCTCATTTCACTCAATTCTTTTCACAAAAGAAAATCTACATATACTTTCCTCTCTTCATTCTCTTCAAGCTTTCTCCTTCTCCATTCAAACCCTAACCATCTCATGAGTTGAGAATCATAGGGTTTGTGAGACTACTAGACTCCTCATCACTCTCTACACATCCTAGGCTACTAAGTTTAGCACACCAAGTGACCTAGTTGCCTCAAGTTAGAGGTAAAGCTCAAAGTCGGATCTCTCGGGTGGATCTTCTACGATTCGGAGAAGACGACGAGGAGGTGCATTCCGTTCTCAGTTCAAGGAGCTCACGACTTGAAGAAGGACAGCGAGGAGGTGAAGGACAACGAGAACTTGAGGTATAACACTCACACATAGTAGTTAAACCTCTTTGCTAAATTGTTAGTTAGGGTTTAGTATCGATCCTGGAGTTTAGTCGATATTACGAAGCTAATAAAAATCGTTTTTTGCAAACTCCGCCTCCCCGCGAACACGTGGGGTGCATGGCATTGACTTACAGTCTTTACTTATTACCTTCTGTACACCACCCTTAGGCTAAATGGTTTTCTTCCTTCCCTACCTTTCGGCACCAGCATAAGGTATGGAAGAAGACTATCCAATAAGCATAATAGGTGTACCCTCCTAATCCTAGGAGCTCTTGCAACCTGAGAAAAGGTAAAGAAAAAAGACAACCCGAATAATCCTATTCGATTTCTCCTGAACCGGAAATCATCCTCGAGCTAGAACAAGTTCTTTCGAGTTCGTATGTAACTATACGATGACGTATCCAATAAATGTGGATCTTCGTAATAATACGGAATGTTCAGGAGAAATGCAAAGTAAAAGTAAGAGCGGCAATGAGTTATGTGACTCTAACAATCCAAAAAGCCAAAATGTTTTAAGAAGGTTCGGTTATCTTGGTTCATGAGTTTTACTTTAGGTCGGGTCATGTTTGCTGCCAAAGAGAGAGAGAAAAGAAACACTCAGCGTGCACTCTAACCTAGATTAGATTAGCTAATCAATTTATCTAATCAGGTTGTCTCCCACTGTTTTCTCAAATTCTCCTCCAAACCCAAAAGGAGAATTAGTCGGGATCATCTAAAATCACCCGAGGAGTAGTACTTACTCATCAGTGGGAATCGGGATCTAACTATCATCACATGATAATTTGATAGAAGCTACTTAAGTCACCACACTCCAGAAGATATGCGCATGCCTGGCAAGTTTCTTGTATGCTTGAAACTCCCGATGTGATTTTTTCCCCAAGCGGTTTATGACCTTGACTTTGGCCAACAAATCGTAACCCACAAGTCAAGTTCTACCCGTCATTATCCAGATTGATTTAGACCCACCCGCACAGAACCTTGACTTTGGCCAACAAAGTGATATGACTGTCCTAAACCAATGCATTTATTAACGCTACGGATATGCAACACACAGCTACCGTTCATGATGCCTTGACTTTGGCCAACAAACACCGCACGAATACTATGTGCTACTTATTCGAAACGACGGAGGGCTACGGCTGGTTTTTGGCGAAAAACCTTTAACATAATGAACTTGATATCGTTTAAGGAACTCGAGTGGTTTTACAAATATATAGTGGCGCAAACTTTTGCTAAAGAGGTCACTCCCAGTGAAGGGATCTCGGCTCTTTCCTCATCGAGTGAGTTGCAGGATATTCCCAATCGAATACCACGATGCAAAGCAAAAGAATCGACCGTAGTCAAGTTATTACGATGACGCAAACTTTTGCTCAAGAGGTCACTCCCGATGAAGGGATCTCGGCTCTTTCCTCGTCGAATGAGGTGCGGGATATTCTGAACCGAATACCACTGTGCAAAGTAAAAGAAACGTCTTATAATAACAGTTTTTTGAAAATTTGGTTCCAACAACATCATTTGGGTTTATCTTTCCTTGCATTGATCAGAATCAACGTAGTCCCATCAATTAATCCATATCACACCACAGAAAAGGAACGAAAATAAAATATACGTATATGCCATCCGCATTCGCCACTGGGCCCCGTCATCACCCGTTAGGTTACTTAACTAACGACAGAGCAGGGGCTGGACTAGCGCGGATCCAAAACATATACAACATCTACCAGTATATATATATAAATATATATATATATATATAACATTCTTCTCAGGCATGATATAGCAACATCACAAGATCTCAGCCAGCAACACAGAGTGGTGGATAATCTTGGAGCCCCGGGTTTCCTTTGAACCGCAAATGAAACCCGATGTTCCCCGGTCGTGTGGATAACCTGTGCAATGTAGACCTAGACCCCTACGAGCGTGGCAAGTTACCCGCCAATGCCAGAAGTGAGGCAACCCCAATCAACAAAGTGAATGGGCCACCCAGCACTTCACGGGATCCGGTAACTTGAGTGCCCCTCCATGGGTCAACCTATACCCCTACGAATGCGGCGAATAGCCTGCCAATTCTATAGTAAGGCCCCCTCCATCTCAACGCCATGAGATGCGGGCCCGTTGCCCTCTAGAACCAGGCTATTCGAGCACTCCACCGCAGGGTGATCCTAGTACAGAAAAGAAAAAATATATACAATGGTGACATCGACCTCAACCCGGTCGTACCCCAATAAAAGAATATACAAACTGGCAGAGACGACAGTCCACATGTCAGACGCTCACCCTGCAATACTGAATATACAAATGAATCTGAACTTTACTGCTACCATTGCACTACAGGCTATCCACCACGACAATCCAACCAAAATATCAGCACAACATAGATCATCAATGTGAATATTATGTTCGCAAACCCGTCTAGTTGAACATATAGCAACTAATTAGGTTGTACCGCTCAATAATATTCATGGTCGCAGATATCAACAAATGTACTGATAAATACACAATTAAAATTTCGATTGACTAAACTTTTCCAAATTGTCCCCAAAAGCAAACCAGCAATTTAAACAAACCTGGGCCAAAACTAAAATCCCAAAAATCAAATTTCCATGTCAGAGAGTGCCACAAGAAATTAGGTACAATTTCGCCACAAGACGGCCGCGGAACCGCCGCAAATAGGTACATATTGCGGTGCTTCCGAGTCCATTTTGATGGTTCACTTTCCCAAATTTCTTGTGGTCCCCTACAAATGCCTGCACATATTTTTAAGATACACAGAAAGATTTTTTAACACTTTTCAAAATCGACAGCAAGCATGTGAAAAACAGAATTTTGATTTGGAAAAATTGGTCGATCGAAATTCTAATTTCATGCAAACTAGCTCGTATTGGTTTATGGGTGGCTCTGATACCATGTTAGGTTTTCGCCTGCGCCCTGGCCATCCACCGTGGCCGATGCGGAACAAAAACTGGCGCTTAAAAAAAATTTGGCGCAAACAAAACCTTCTCAAGATCGAGCCATAAACCTACACCAACATATAACAAAGAGCTAAACTAAAGGGTTAGAGGTGTTATACCGAATGAACCAAGTCCTTCGGTATTCCATCAACTTCCTTATCTCCTTGAGGCGTGCTCGAACAAGCTTAGCCGCCGGTCTTCCTCCATCGAAGATGATCCACCCAAGAGATGTAGTGTTAGTTATATGTATGCCCTAGAGGCCATTACTATACATAGGATGTATATTGTAGTGGATGCTTGGACATATATAGGGAGGAATTTCTTGCTCGACATGATAGTATGCTATCTGGTTGCTCTTTACCTTAACTTGTACACTGATTGTCTCTCTGTTACATGTTGGTAAAGCCTTTAGGATGTGTACTTGACTACCTGGACTATGATGCAGATCATACTAGTGGGGACATGGTAGTCCATAAGTACATCCTTCAAGGTCTCTAGTCGTGGGTGTATCGAGACGGGGCATCGATATACCAGAGTAGACTAGCGTATACCTTCTTGACCGATACAGATGGGCGATGGATGATCCCATATCCATTGGTGTTTGACATCAGAGATGATGTACGGGTGCTCAGTGGAGACTGGGTACACTGGACGGACTCGCCGAGAACTCCCAGATGGTATTATACCTTACGTCAAATGGCAGTTCTCTGGTGACACTGGTACAGGTTAGTCTGTAGACCCGAGATCGTCATAGAGTCTTGTGTGATTCCCACTGTGCTTTGATTTCCACCTTACCACGTCCAAGAGGGCGTGCAAAATGGTGGTTTTTGGGTACAGTCCCGAATCACATGGAGGCAATGAGCGATAGGAGGGGATTCGTCTCTCCCGGTATAGGGAGTTGATGTTGCGCTGTGTTCGATTGGCTATAACCGGAAATCCCTGGCCAGGGTTGCTGAGATTTACTGGTAAGTGTTACCGGTAGTTTCTCAAACTGTTATAGACCTCATATCGACACGACTTATCGAGCTATTGGGGTCTGACGTTTACCACCCCTTGGCGAGATATGCGACATATCAGACGAACAGACCGGACTGTACGGTAAGTGTTACTGGTTGGATTCACAAGAGTGTGAGCGGGCTTGCTCGTCGATCTTCTGATCGCTCAATACCCGGGTGGCCATTACGTTTAGCAGACCGCTTACGGCTTGTGGGTGTTTGATATGATCATCACCTGCTGCCGGCGTATTGACGAGTCTTTAGAGTCCTACACAGAGGTTTCCTGGCTCAAGCGAAACGAAATAGGAGCGCATATGAGATATGTGCGGGACCGAGAATAATGCGTGTATGTGATACCGTATTCTATTCTCGCGATGAATGTATCGATTGGTTGTATGCGATATAACCTAGTTATCGAATCAAGGATTGATTCGATAAGCCGATACATTGGATATTAGTCGGTCATATGCGATATGACCGGATCGTTAAATCAAGTGTTGATTTAATGATTTAATGCATGATTATATATTTGATATATTACTTTGCATTAACTAGTATTGGTTCACTTTAAATGGATTTTCTCACTTGAATTACACAAGTTGTATATGTGATATACTTTTGTGCACTTGTTTGTATCATGTTTGATGATACATGCAAACTTGGGTTTGTGTAAAGAATTAAACCATGGTTATGTTAATGGTTAGGGTTTTGATTTACTCACTTATTCATTTATCTTTATTTTGGTTAAAAAAAGGAAAAGAAAAACTAAATGGTTGCTTTCATACTAGATGGTTCTTGATGCTTCATGCATCTTTGACTAAAGTAACCATTTTGTCTTCATATCCTAAACCTAACCATTAAACCTAACCTTAGTTAATTCTCTACACCTAACTATGGTTGCTATATGATAAGATAATTCTTTTTATACTTATCATAATTTCTTTTCTTCTTTTTCTTCTTCTTGAAAAAAGAAGAAAACCTTGCTTCCATCAATGGCAACTTGAGAAAAAGAGTGAGAAATCCAATTCTAAAGTGAACCCACTTCCTATTTCTTCATCCTCTAACACTTGCCAAGTAGTATAGGGTGTTTTCTTCACAAGTTTCATGGCTTGGTGAAATTGGAGCTTGATCTTGTGTTGCCTCGACGTAGATCATCTTCGGCATCGAAGTCGACGACCTAGCCCGCCCATTTCTCCTATGAAGCCGACGCTAGAGCCCGGGATCCGATGATCGCAGCGAGGGGACATCATCACGGAGCTATGGAGGTGGAGAACCGGATCTACAAAGGTTGTATTTCCGTTCACTTATTAGTAAAGGAGTTTACTAGTTGTCGTTTTCGCATAATTTCTAGTTAACGATCCGTATTAGGGTTTCTCGGCACTTGTAAAATTTGAAATTGGCATGGTTGATGCCTTGTGAGACCTCATTAGTGTGTCTAGGAACCCTACAGTGGTATCAGAGCCTAGCTAGAGCTTTAGGTGAAGTGTAGACGAAGTTAGAAGTCCGATCGAACCCGTAAACCCCAACAAAACCCTTCTTTGTACATTTTTCAAAACAGTGGATTTTTGTGAACTACAAATTCTCAGAAAAACAAGCAGGAAAAACTAAGAATTACTGTGAAGTACGGTCCTCTAAGTCAATAATTTGACAGCGGAACCGCGGCGAAACTATGGGTTTGGCGGCGGTTCCGCGGCCAAAATTTGGACTTAGTCCCTGAAATTTCATATATTTATTCTTAGGTCTTTTCTTGGCAATTTTTATAGGAATTTTTTAATTCCACTCAAGTGTTGAGTTTTCTAGGGTTTTATTGGGGACTCGTTAATTTGATTGGATAATTTAACTTCGTTTATGTTTTTCCGGATATTTTAGAAACTGTTAAAAAGTTCGACCGGATATAAATACCCACTTTTTCCCCTGCCGGGAAATTTCTAAGTGTTGGATTTTTCCGTAGTTTTAGAATGTTCTAAGTAGTGCAAGTAACGCGATGGACCCTCTAGAAGACAACAAACCTTAACTCAATTATGTGACCGTCTTGAACTGCCCTTTGAACCTTAGGGTTTGGGGCAGTACGGCGTGCCACATGTGAGGCGTTGGCTTGACCCTTCTACGGCTGAACCGTTGGTACTGTGGCATGAAATGGATGTTTTTAAACTTATTTCAAGTGTTGAAAACCATTCGGGAAAACTTGGGTGTTTGACTGTTCGATCGGAAAGTTTAACATTTTCTATTTATCTGGAATGTGATACAATATTTGGAATCCACAAGGAGTTATGAGATAACTGATTTGAATGTTATAAACATAGCACTTTAGTCTCACTTGATCGGTTGTTACGGAATTTTGATGCGATCAAAAGTCCGTCGCAATCACGTAGCGTACGTGGATACTCGCCGGGTAAACTTAATAGACAGCTACACCCCATAGCCCCGACCAAGTGACTGTAGGAGAACCCCGTCGCCGAAAGCATCCGTTCGGGTGCTCACGGCAGTGGTGTTCCGCCTTGGTGCACTTCGTCGACGGCATTGGGGGTGCGGCCGCCTAATAAAGTTTGCGACGAGCATTCGATCAAAATGTCGGGAATCTTGTTGAATTGCCTGACTTGATATTGAAAAGAGTTTTCGATAATGAGACTAAAATGCGGGGTTTATAATTGTTAGGCATGCGATGTCTAAGGAATTCATATGGTCAGGCATGCGATGTCTGAGGAGGTTGCGGATTCCAACTGTTGTAGTTTTACACTTTCTTTTCTATGACCGTAAGTGTAATATGTGATATCGCCAGTTTCGTTGCTATATGTCAACGACAATTGGGATGGGCATATTTACTTACGTTGATGACATGTGATGTTATGTGTTGCTGAATATGTTATATTGGATCGTCGTGTTTGAATAGCCGGGGGTTTTTATGTGAGATGAGTGTTTTTCATTTTCATTCATGTAAAAACTTGTATGTAATATTCTTTTATTGGGGCACTTCCAGGTTGCGGAAGATGTCACCTTTTGTATATTTTTTACTTTTCTGCACTAGAATAGACCCAAGGAGGAGGGCACAAGTAACCGGGTTCTGGAGTCCAGTGGGAGACCAACTCGAGGAGTCGAGTCCGGGTCTCCTAACTCTAGAATTTGTAGGGTTACTTGTCGCTCTCGTAGGGGTCTAGGGATGTGGGTTTGGCTATTCATCGCGACCGTGGAATCCGTGTTTTATACTGGCTCGTATTGAAAACACGGACGTCATAGTATATCCAATATTTCATATGATTCTTCTGCTGCGATATCTGTGATGTGATCATGTGATGTTCTGTGATGGATACTGTATATAGTATATATGATATATTATATAGACGTTACTTATGTTTTACACCCGCGCTAGCCCTGCCTCGCTCTGCCGTTAGTTACCTAACCTAACGGTGCACGAGGGGACATCGAGGCGAATGCGGATGGCATAAGTGTACGTCGTATTTATCTGTGATGTTTAGGTACTTAAATGATGGGACTTCATTAATGTGATTAATGAAAGAAAAGAAACCTATGATGTTGTGGAATCGAATTTCTAAAAAATAAAACAGGTAGCTACAGTTCTTGCTTTGCACAGCGGTATATATGATATATCCTGCACCTTATTCGATGGGGAAAGGACCGAGATCCCTTCACCGGGAGTGACTCCTTTAGCAATAACTGGCAGATGCTACACACTCGGTTTGTCTTTTGATAGCTTCTATAGTTTCTGCTTTGCACAGTGATATATATGATATATCCCGCACCTCATTCGACGAGGAAAGGGCCGACGATCCCTTCACCGGGAGTGACCCCTTTAGCAAAACTAGAAAAGCTTCAAAAACACTCCATTTCAAAATCAATTGATTCTACAACGATATCAAGTTCATTACGCAATAGGTTTTCAGAAAAACCTGTCGTAGCCCTCCGTCATTTCAGATAAGTAGTAGTTAGTATTCGTGCTGCGTTTGTTGGCCTTTGTCAAGGCGTAGTGTGCGGTAGCTAACTGGTGCTTATCTGCTTATACATATGATGCAGATTGGATTAGGGTAGTCGTGCGACCTTGTTGGCCTTTGTCAAGGGCCGTGCGGGTGGGTTTATTTCAATCAAGAAATGACGGGTTGAACTTGACTAGCAGCCTATGATTTGTTGGCCTTTGTCAAGGTCATAGGAGGCTTGGGGCAAAATATTATCGGGAATTTCAAGTGTTGAAATTTGCAATGAGATTGCATACCTTCTATGAGATAGTTGGATCCTAATACCCGCTGCGAGTAAGAGTTACTCCTGGGAGATTTTTATACATTACAATTAGCCGATCAAGTAGGTGTCTAGAAAGGTGTTAACGAGGTTACGCCTCTGGGAAAACGAGGTTTACATTAATTAGGTTCGTGCGAAAGCACGGGGGACCTCCCTCAAAGTACCGACACTGGCCTGGCTGAAAGATTGGCGAACTTGTAGTGTGTAATTAATCCCGGCTAGTCTTTCCTTTTAGGGTTTGAAGGAAGATTTGATAAAAAACAGTGGGAGCCATCTTGATTAGATAAAATAATAACCAATCTATTCTTGCAAGAGCGCACGCTGAGTGTTTTCTTCTCTCTCTCTCCAGGTAGCGACCATATCACGCCTTAATCAAGATAATAATACGGAATATTGACCGAACCCGCTTGTTATACTGAGCTGGGGAACGTTGGTCCCGCTCCAACTTATAATTGTTATAAGACAGAGCAGGAAATTGGGGATTACCAGATTTCCCGTGCCGCCCAAACGAAGAAAGTACATACTGATGCATCATCTTCGGGTGTGTTCGTTACAAAGAACTGTTTCTCTGTATCCTCTACGTCCTGGGTATTTGATACCGGATCAGGATCCCAGCTATGTAATCTGTTACATAGGGCTACAGATAGGTAGAGAACTGAGAACGGGTGATAAGTTTCATGAGACAGAAAACGGGGCAAGTGTTGCAGCCAAGTCTGTTGGTCACTGTCACCCTGTATTCCAAATACATTGATTCTGAACGAATGTTATTAGATACCGAACCTGATATACAAAATCATATCAGTCTCTTTATTATTAAAGAAATGATAAAATTTTGTATTGTTGGATAATGTTTTGAACATTTCCTATATCAAAAGTTGATCGGTTCAGGCACGTTATTTAAAAGCATTGATGTTCTAAATCAAACTACAGTTCTTAGTATACGGAACACACACAAGAGGAAGAGTTCAGAAATGAACGGATCCTTCTTGAGGTATTGTAGACAAGGTCATATCAATGCAACCCGACTGGCTAAGTTGCACATAGATGCATATTTAAATCTGTTTGAATTTACATCTTGTGAAACTTGCCAGTCATGTCACAGAGATAAGATGACCATAGCTCTGTTTACTGGAAACAGAGAAAGAGTTAGTGAACTCTTGGGACTGATACATGATGATGTATGTAAGGTCCCCTGTCTACACATGCCAGGACTGGTTCTTTATACTTCATTACGTTCTCTGATGATCTCTCAAGATTCAGACATATGTTGCTGTTGAAACACAAGTCAGAACCTTTTGAGGTATTCACAGAATATAAGTTAAAAGTAGAGAACCAATAAGAGTATAAGTATTATGTCCTTTGATGAGATCAAGGAGGAGAATACTTGTGCATAGAATTCCTGAACTATTCTAAAGGAGAATGAGATTCTCTCTCAGCATTACTCCTCCGTATACACCACAGCACGTCGGTGTATCGGGGCGGAGCAATTGCACCCTATGTGATATGGAAATGTTCCATCTATACAAACTGCAGCTGATGATTTGAAGAACCAAATGATTCAATAGTTACCAATGAACCTCAGCCTCTCCTCCGATCTAGTAAGGTTCCTCACCCGCCTGAGAGACTTCGGTTACTCTATGACAGTGGGAGCGAGGATTGTATCATGAGATGATGACCCAACTAGTTTCGAGCTGGCCATCAGGAGTGGGACTCTGTAAGAATGGCTGGATGCTTAGCGATCTGAGATGGAATCCTTATACACCAACAAAGTATGGACTTTAGTTGCTTTATCTGAAGGGTTAAATCCCTATCAGGAGCAAGTATATCTTGAGAAGATTACTTGGTGTACATGGAAAAGTTGAGACTTTCAAAGCTAGACTTGTTAAAGGTTTGCATCATTGACCAGGTATGGATTTTGTTGAAACCTTTTCTAAGTAGCTATGCTTGAGTCCATCCGGATCCTACTTGCCACGGCTACATACCATGACTACGATATCTGGCGGTTGGGTGTCATGACTGCTTTTCTAAATGATGTTTTAGAAGAGAGAGTCTATAAGTATACAGTCAGAGAGCTTCGTAAAAAGTGGGAGCAGCGGAAACGTGTACAAGATGCTTTATAGGATAAAGCATGCATCGCGGAGTTGGAACATCTGTTTTGATGTAGTAGTAAAATAGTTTGACTTCATCAAAATGGTAGATGAACCTTGTATATACAAAAAGGTAGTAGGGAGTATGGTGGTGATCCTCGTAGAGTACGTGGATGACATATTCTTGATAGGGAAGGAGTTTCCTATGCTACGCTCGATCAATCTTCGCTTATCACTATGATTCTCCACATATGATCAAACTGATACCTATTAAATCCTGAGTTTTGGATCTATGAGATAGATCTAAATGGATGTTAGGATTCTCACTAGCTGTAGTGAGATGGTATCAATTGGTCCTGGGGAGAATCACTGGAAGTGTACCAGGGTGATAAGGACGACTGAAAGTCAGTCACAGGCATTGTCTTTACCCTCAGTAAAGGGACGGTATGTTGGAAGAGTTCCAAGCTAGATACCGTGGCTAACTAGACGATAAAGGCAGGATACATCGCTACTTAAGATGCTACCAAAGAGGATGTTTGGGTGTATATTGGTTCATGAGATGAACTGCGTTCCTACCATTGTGAGACAATGGAGTTGTGTCTTATGCCAAGGAACGCCAGTCCCATCAGTGATCCAGACATATTCTAAGGCAGTGTCACCTGATCATGGAGATGGTTGATCTCCAAGGGATCAAGGTCAGGAGAGTAGACTCAGAGGACAACACGGCGGATCCACTCACAAAAGCCTTTTCCCAGAGAGAGACTTTCATGGGATGGTTGAGTATGAGATAATACAACCACTGCTATCAGATGGCCCTAGTGCAAGTGGGAGATTGTTAGTTATATGTATGCCCTAGAGGCCATTACTATACATAGGATGTATATTATAGTGGATGCTTGGACATATATAGGGAGGACTTTCTTGCTCGACATGATAGTATGCTATCTGGTTGCTCTTTACCTTAACGTGTACACTGATTGTCTCTCTGTTACATGTTGGTAAAGCCCTTAGGATGTGTACTTGACTACCTGGACTATGATGCGGATCATACTAGTGGGGACATGGTAGTCCATAAGTACATCCTTCAAGGTCCCTAGTCGTGGGTGTATCGAGACGGGGCATCGATATACCAGAGTAGACTAGCGTATACCTTCTCGACCCATACAGATGGGCGATGGATGATCCCATATCCATTGGTGTTTGACATCAGAGATGATATACGGGTGCTCAGTGGAGACTGGGTACACTGGACGGACTCGCCGAGAACTCCCAGATGGTATTATACCTTACGTCAGATGGCAGTTCTCTGGTGACACTGGTATAGATTAGTCTATAGACCCGAGATCGTCATAGAGTCTTATGTGATTCCCACTGTGCTTTGATTTCCACCTTACCACGTCCAAGAGGGCGTGCAAAATGGTGGTTTTTGGGTACAGTCCCGAGTCACATGGAGGCAATGAGCGATAGGAGGGGATTCGTCTCTCCCGGTATAGGGAGTTGATGTTGCGCTGTATTCGATTGGCTATAACCGGAAATCCCTGGCCAGGGTTGCTGAGATTTACTGGTAAGTGTTACCAGTAGTTTCTCAAACTGTTATAGACCTCATATCGACACGACTTATCGAGCTATTGGGGTCTGACGTTTACCACCCCTAGGCGAGATATGCGACATATCAGACGAACAGACCGGACTGTACGGTAAGTGTTACTGGTTGGATTCACAGGAGTGTGAGCGGGCTTGCTCGTCGATCTTCTGATCGCTTAATACCCGGGTGGCCGTTACGTTTAGCAGACCGCTTGCGGCTTGTGGGTGTTTGATATGATCATCACCTGCTGCCGGCGTATTGACGAGTCTTTAGAGTCCTACACAGAGGTTTCCTGGGCTCAAGCGAAACGAAATAGGAGCGCATATGAGATATGTGCGGGACCGAGAATAATGCGTGTGTGTGATACCGTATTCTATTCTCGCGATGAATGTATCGATTGGTTGTATGCGATATAACCTAGTTATCGAATCAAGGATTGATTCGATAAGCCGATACATTGGATATTAGTCGGTCATATGCGATATGACCGGATCATTAAATCAAGTGTTGATTTAATGATTTAATGCATGATTATATATTTGATATATTACTTTGCATTAACTAGTATTGGTTCACTTTAAATGGATTTTCTCACTTGAATTACACAAGTTGTATATGTGATATACTTTTGTGCACTTGTTTGTATCATGTTTGATGATACATGCAAACTTGGGTTTGTGTAAAGAATTAAACCATGGTTATGTTAATGGTTAGGGTTTTGATTTACTCACTTATTCATTTATCTATTTATTTTATTTTGGTTAAAAAAAGGAAAAGAAAAAATAAATGGTTGCTTTCATACTAGATGGTTCTTGATGCTTCATGCATCTTTGACTAAAGTAACCATTTTGTCTTCATATCCTAAACCTAACCATTAAACCTAACCTTAGTTAATTCTCTACACCTAACTATGGTTGCTATATGATAAGATAATTCTTTTTATACTTATCATAATTTCTTTTCTTCTTCTTCTTCTTCTTGAAAAAAGAAGAAAACCTTGCTTCCATCAATGGCAACTTGAGAAAAAGAGTGAGAAATCCAATTCTAAAGTGAACCCACTTCCTATTTCTTCATCCTCTACCACTTGCCAAGTAGTATAGGGTGTTTTCTTCACAAGTTTCATGGCTTGGTGAAGTTGGAGCTTGATCTTGTGTTGCCTCGACATAGATCATCTTCGGCATCGAAGTCGACGACCTAGCCCGCCCATTTCTCCGATGAAGCCGACGCTAGAGCCCGGAAGCCGATGATCGCAGCGAGGGGACATCATCACGGAGCTATGGAGGTGGAGCACCGGATCTACAAAGGTTGTATTTCCGTTCACTTATTAGTAAAGCAGTTTACTAGTTGTCGTTTTCGCTTAATTTCTAGTTAACGATCCGTATTAGGGTTTCTCGACACTTGTAAAATTTGAAATTGGCATGATTGATGCCTTGTGAGACCTCATTAGTGTGCCTAGGAACCCTACATGTAGCTCATGGCTCTAGATCCACATCGAAAGCAAGTGAAGCAACTAGGGATTCTAGGATGCTAGTCTAGAATGCCTAGAATGTAGTGGTCTAAGTGTTTATCTATCTCATCTCACCTCCTCTCATGATTCTAAACACATGAGAGGGTTGAGAGGAGGTAGAAGATGAAGGTGGAGAAAACTCAAGAGAACCAAGAGTAGAGTGATGCTAATGGTGAGGAGAAGAGAGCTCAAGAAATGAACCATCTCAAAATAATGAATTCTCCCTGGAGAGAGAAAATCTCATAGCATGGTTTTGTAAAACCTTTTTCTAATTAAAATATACAACCCACACTTGAATAGTATGCACAAATGAATTAATAATTCATTTGTGCACACTGTGCAAGCATGGTCCTCATCATACTCCCATCAAGTCCATGCCACCTCATTTATCCATTTATAATAAATTGTCAAACCCTAAAATGAGGTGTCTACCTTTTAGAATGTTTTTCGGAAAAAATACGGATTACATTCTACTGTATATACATACTTGTTTTCGTACCAAAACACGAATACCCGAAGAGATAGAATAACACAAAGAACATGATACTAGAATATACATATCGAAATATATATGTATGTAAATTATTAAATCAATACCTGATTTAATAATCCGGTTCAAACCCGAGCCGGCTAGTATCATCAACTGTCCGACCGAAAGTCTGGGTACAAAGTACAATCTATCGATCGGAACCCTGCACATATCTAATACGGCTACTACATCATTTTGCCAGAACCAGGGAAACTCTCTGTGTGGGAATCTAAAGACTCGTCAATACACTGGCAGTGGATTTAACCGCAACCACGTCAGAGGCACTAGCTATACGTAACGGCTACCCAGGTATTGAGCAAAAGGAAGGCCGACGAGAAAGCACATCCAAACCCCCACTGAGCCTGTCTGTGACAATCTCCGTGCAGTCCAGTTTATTCGTCTAAAAGTATCGCATATCGGGTCTGGGGTGGATAAAGTCTGACCCTTAATAACGCGATATTTCGTGTCGGTATGAAACCCATCGCCCACAGAGAGACTACTGATCCAAATCAGTAATTCTCGTCCACCGTGGCCACGGATTTCTGGTGATGGCCACCCATGCACAACGCGACATCAACCCCTAATACCGGGAGAGGCGAATCCCGACGATCCGCTCATTGCCTCCATGTGGCTCGGGACTGTACCCAACTAAAACCTGTTTGCACGACTCCTTTGAGTCATGGTAGGGTAGTAATCAAAGCACAGTGGAAACTCATACGAGATAAATGACGATCTCAGGCCGACAGAATAACCTGTACACATGTCACCTGGGAACTGCTATCTAACAATAGGTATAATACCAACTAGCATGTTCCCGGCGAGTCCGTCCAGTGTACTCATAATCCAATGAGCACATGTATACTATCTTAGGTGACTAACTGATACTAATGGCTTGTGAGACCGGCCACCGCCCCTCATCGGGGTCTCGATAAGTATACACTAGTCTACTCCGGAGTATCGATGTCCAGTCTCGATACTCCCACGGCTAGGGGCATTTAAGTATGTGCTTATAGACCACCCAGCTCCCACATATATGATCGCCATCATAATGCTGGTAGTTAAGAAAGAATCCTACGGGCTCTATCAATATGTAATAGTAATTTGTAATGCCACCTAATGCTGTACATGATGATAAAGACAAACCAGATAGCATATTATCATCTCGAGTAAGACTATTCTCCCCATATAGATCCTCCCTCAATCATCACAATCGTGTGCCTGTGATTCAGTAATTGACTTGAGGGCACTATAGTCAACACTACTATCTCCCTGATCAGGTGATACCGCCTAAGAATATGTTTGGATCGCTGATGGGACCGGGGTTTCTAGGCCAAAGCCACAACTCCATTGTTATCATAATACACAGGTATTGAATGCTCAATGGTAGGAACTACACCAAGTTCATCTCATGAACTTCATCATCCAGACAGCCTCTATGGCAGCACATCGGTAGCAATATATTCAGCCTTCATCGTCAAGTCTGCTACGGTATCTAGCTTGGAACTCTTCCAACATACCATCCCACCACCGAGGGTGAAGACAAAACCCGAGACCGACTTATTGTCATCTTTATCACTCTGGAAGCTCAAATCGGTAAAGGACTCCATCTGGAGTTCACCGTTACCATACACCAAGAGCATCTCTTTAGTCCTTCTCAAGTACTTAAGAATGTTCTTCACAGTTATCCAATATTTCTCCCCTGGATCTGATTGATACCTACTCACTACAACTAGTGAGTAAGTTACATCCGGTCTGGTACACAACATCACATACATGATTGACCCGACTGCCGAAGCATAGGGTATCCCTTGTATGCGAGCCCTCTCTAAATCAGTCTTCGGAGACATCTTTTTGGAGAGAGTGATTCCTTAACAAGCGGGTACATTACCACGTTTAGAATCTTCCATATTAAACCACTTTAGTATGGTATCTATGTACCTGGATTGGGACAATCCCAACATCCGTTTAGATCTATGTCTATAGATCTATATCCCTAAGATGTAGGAGGCATCAACTAAATCTTTCATGGAGAACATGTATGATAAGAAGGGATTGACCGAGTGTAGCATAGGAACAACGTTTCCTATCAAGAGTATGTCATTCACGTACAATACGAGGAAGACAACCTTTCTTTCTACCACCTACTTGTATATACATGGTTCGTCTACATTTTTGATGAAGAAAAATCATTGATAGCTTCATCAAAACAGATGTTCCATCTCCGCGATGCCTGCTTTAATCCGTAAATTGATTTAAGCAGCTTGCACACGCTTCCACTGCTCCCACTGTCTACGAAGCCCTCTAGCTTTGTCAAGTACACACTCTATTCTAAATCACCATTTAGAAAAGCGGTCTTGACGTGCAACAGCCAGATTTCGTAGTCATGGTATGCAGCAACGGCAAGTAGGTTCCTGATGGACTTAAGCATAGCTACTGGAGAAAAGGTTTCATCATAGTCGACACCAGGTCATTGACGAAAACCTTTTGCTACAAGTCTAGCTTTGAAAGTCTCAACTTTTCCATCTACACCAAATATCTTCTCAAGATCCATTTACTCCCGATGGGTTTTACCCCTTCAGGAGCAACTTTTAAAGTCCATACTTTGTTGGTGTACATGGATTCCATCTCAGATCGCATAGCAACCAGCCATATCCCAGAGTCTCCACTTGTGATGGCTTGCTCGAAACTAGTTGGGACATCATCTTCCATGATGCAATCCTCGCTCCCACCGTCTATGATAAAACTGTAGTATCTCTCAGGTGGATAAGGAACCCTACTAGATCTGCGGAGTGGCTAGGGTTCGTTGAGGACTATTGAATCCTCCGATTCCACCAAATCGTCGGTTATCGTTTATGTTGCTGGAACTTCTTCCAGTTCTACCTCATTACCACTAATTTCTTTCACAAGAAATTTCTTTTCTAAAAAGGTGGCATGTTGAGAAAAAAACACCTTTTGTTCCTCAGTGTGGTAGAAGATATTCTCTCGCGTTTGTTTAGAATATCCTACAAACTTGCATAGAACTGACCTTGCCTTGAGCTTATCCGGATTTTGCTTTTTAACATAGGCCGGACAACCCCATATCTTAACTCGTTTAAGAGATGGTCTCTTCCCATTCCATATCTCATATGGAGTGGTAGGCAAAGAATTTGGTCGGAACTCTATTCAATATGCAGCTATCTCAAGTGCATAACCCCCAAAGGAAATAGGCAACTCAGCATTACTCATCATAGAGCGCACCATATCTAATAGGGTGCGATTCTCCGCTCCGAAAATCCATTGTGCTGTGGTGTATACGGAGGAGTAAGCTGAGAGAGAATCCCATTATATTTTAAGTAGTCTTTGAATGCCGTATCTGTTCCCCGATCATATCGAAGGATTTTAATACTTTTACCCGTCAGGTTATCAACTTCGTACTTATATTCCTTGAATTTCTCAAAAGATTCAGATTTGTGTTTCAACATAAACACATGTCCGTATCTTGAGAGATCATCAGTGAATGTAATAAAGTACGAGGAACCAATCCTGGCATGTGTATGTAAGTCTATGTTACCCACCCCGGAACTTTCGGGGAGGCGGAATAGGTAAAAATTGAATTTTTCTTTGAAGGAAACATAGACTAACCATGAAGGATCTTTGCTAAACAAAAACTAACAAACAACCAAGGAGCTTTAACTACTAGGTTAAGAGATTATACCAAAAGCTTGAACTCCTTCTCTTCTTGTGTTGCTTCTCCTTATTGTGAGCTCCTTGGAGTTGTGTAGATGGCTCCTCCTCACCGTCTTCTCTTTTCCAAAGAAAGATCCATCCGAAGGCCTCTACCTTGAGCTCCAAGCTCTATCTTGAAGTAACTAAGGTGCTTGGTATGCTAGACTAAGAACCTTAGAGTGAGTAGAGAGTAGTTGTAGTGGTTAGATCTCACAAAGCTCTTGATTTTCAACTCATGAAACAAGAGAGCCTTGAGAGAGGAAGAGAAGAGAGCTAGCAAGAGAGAGAATCTATATTGATAGAATGAGGAGATAGCTCTCATATGATGAAAAAGAATAATGCTAATTTTAATTAGGATAAATTGTCATGGTTGATGTTGATTTGACCATTATCATGTCGTAATTAATGCTAAGCATGCTCACAAAAATATCTAAGTCAACATGGGTCAACAAAGTCAAATGGTCAAACCAATTAACAATGATACAATTATCTCTAATTAAAACTCATTAATCAATTTCCTTCATCTTATGGTTTTAATCAAGTCAATGGTCAAAACCCTAATGAGGTTCATCTGCCTCTGTCAACTGTGTATACACACCCGCATCCGTGCTCCGAGGAACACGAATACAATGAGACCGAACCAACCCAAAACCAAATACTAGGATCTGGCTTAAACCAAAGCCCACTAGTATCAACTTCCCGAACACCAAACACGCACAAGTACGCATATGTGAACGAACCATGTCGTAAAACCATACGACCTCTATCTCGTTTCGCCCAAAGGTGAACAACCCTCTGTGTGGGACTGTAAAGACTCGACACTACGCTGGCAGTGGGTTTAACCACAGGCCGCAAGCGGTATTAGTTTTATGTAACGGTCCCCAGGTAGACACCGATAAGAAGACCGATGAGGTGAACCCATCCGAACTCCTACTGAGCCTGAATGTGACAATCTCCGTACAGTCCGGTCTGTTCATCTAAGAGCATCGCATGTCGGGTCTGGGGGCGGTAAATGTTAGACCCCTAATAGCGGTACAAGTCGTGTCGGAGTGCAGCCTAGAACACCCTGAGAAACTACTGGAAATACTACCGGTAAATCTCGCTTGCCCTGGACAGGGACTTCGTGTAATGGCTCTCCTAGACACAGCGCGATATCAACCCCCAATACCGGGAGAGACGAATCATGTCTGACCGTCACTGCCTCCAAGTGCTTCGGGACTGCACCCAACTTCTACCTGTTTGCACGATTAAATAGAGTCGTGGTAGGGTAGTAATCTAAGAACAGTGGGAACACACTCGAGGCGAAGTGACAGTGTCAGGTCAACGGATTAAGCTGTACTCAAGTCACCTGGGAACTGATAACTGACGATAGGTATAATACCAACCAACAGTTCCCGGCGAGTCCTGTCCAGTGTACTCGTAACCTAACAAGCACCTGCATACTATCTCCAGTACGACGTACTAATGGCTGTGGGATAGACCATCTCCCCTCTTGGGATGAGAAGCGTATACACCAGTCTACTCTGGAGTATCGATGCCCTATCTCGATAATCCTATCACCAGAGACCTGTATAAGGATGTGCTTGTAGACTACCCAGCCCCTACTAGTGTGACTGCCATCACAACGCTGGTAGTGAAGCAAAAATCCTAAGGGCTCTATTAATATGTATTAGCGCTATGTTAAAAGAAACACATACACATATTAAGATAGATACAAACCAAGTAGCATACTACCATATTGAGCAAGAATGTCTATCCGTGTATATATACCAAGCTTCCAAAATATAATATACAAACTAGTACTATACAATAATGGCCTCTAGGGCATTTCATACTAACAATCTGCCACTTGCACTAAGGCCATGTGCTGGCATATCGCAGACCTATCATCTCGAATAGCCTCTCAAACTGCGTCTGAGGTATGGCCTTTGTGAATGGATCTGCAGTGTTATCCTCTGTAGCAAACCTCCAAATCTCGATCTCCCGGCGATCCACAATCTCCCTGATCAGGTAATACTGCCTCAAGATGTGTCTGGACTTCTGATGGGACCTGGGTTCCTTCGCTAAAGCTATAGCCCCGTTATTATCACAATACAGAGCTATTGGATCAACAATGGACGGAACCACCTAAAGTTCTGTTAAGAAATTCCTCATCCAGACTGCTTCTTTTGCGGCATTAAATGCTGTGATATACTCCGCTTCCATTGTCGAGTCAGCAACGGTTTCCTGTTTGGAACTCTTCCAACAGACCGCCCCTCCATTGAGGGTAAAGACATAACCCGACATGGATTTGGAGTCATCCTTGTCACTCTGGAAGCTGGAGTCAGCAAAGGCCTCGATCTGGAGGTCTTTTCCGCCGTAAACCAAAACATATCCTTAGTCCTTCTTAGCTACTTCAGAATGTACTTTACCGCTATCCAGTGCTTCTCCCCAGGGTTTGACTGATACCGGCTTACCACACTCAGTGCATAAGCTACATCTAGTCTGGTACATAACATCGCATACATTATAGAGCCTACCGCAGAAGCATAGGGTATAATAAACATGCGATCCCTTTCCAAATCAGTCTTGGGAGACATCTTTTTGGAGAGGGTGATCCCGTGACATGCCGGTAAATTACCGCGCTTGGAATCTTCCATACTGAATCTTTTCAGTACGGTGTTGATGTACCTGGACCGCGAGAGTCCCAATATCCTTTTTGATCTATCACGATAGATCTGGTCCCCAGAATGTAAGAGGCATCACCCAGGTCTTTCATTGAGAACCTGTGTGACAAGAACCCTTTGACAGATTGTAGCATAGGAATGTCATTTCCTATCAAGAGAATGTCATCCACGTACAAGACGAGGAATACAACAGTTCGTGCTACAATCTTACTATAAATGCATGGTTCATCTGGATTTTTGATAAAGTCAAATTCTTTGACCGTCTCATCAAAACAGATGTTCCAACTCCGCGATGCCTGCTTTAGTCCATAAATGGACTTAAGCAACTTGCACACTTTTTCGTTGCTCCCACTCTGAATGAAACCCTCTGGCTGGTCCATATAGACACACTCCTCTAAATTTCCATTTAGAAAAGCGGTTTTTACGTCCATCTGCCAAATCTCATAATCGTGGAAGGCAGCAATGGCAAGAAGGATCCAAATGGATTTGAGCATAGCCACTGGAGAAAAGGTTTCGTCATAGTCCAAATCAGGTCTTTGACGAAAACCCTTTGCAACAAGTCTAGCCTTAGAGGTTTCAACCTGTCCATCTACACCAATCTTCCTTTTGAAGATCCATTTGCAGCCTACGGGTTTTACCCCTTCTGGAGCAACGTCCAAAGTCCATACTTTGTTGGTGTACATGGACTCCATCTCGGTCCGCATTGCATCCAGCCATTTTACCGAGTCGGTACTCTGAATGGCCTGCTGGAAGCTAGTTGGCTCATCATTATCAATGATGCAATCCTCTCTATCCCCGTATATGAGAAAACCGTAGTATCTCTCAGGTGGATGAGAAAGCCTACTACTCCTGCGGAGCGGTGTGGGAATGTCCTGTTCTTTTGAACCTTCTGGTTCTACTAAGCCTTCAGTAATAGCTTGTGGTTCTGGAATTTCTTGCAGTTCTATTACGCTCCCACTTATCTGATTTTCTAAAAATTCAGTTTCCAAGCATCAGGCATGACGAGAAACAAATACCTTTTGTTCCTCTGCGTAATAGAAGAAATATCCCTTAGAGTTCTTTGGATATCCCACAAACTTGCACTGTACTGAGCGTGCCTCGAGTTTGTCCGTATACTGCTTTTTAACAAAAGATGGACATCCCCATGTCTTAATGTGTTTAAGATAGGGTTTCTTCCCACTCCATATCTGATATGGTGTGGTAGGCACTGACTTAGTAGGAACTCGGTTCAAAAGATATGCAGCCGATTCTAGTGCATAACCCCAGAAAGATCGCGGTAACTCAGCGTTACTCATCATGGAACGTACCATATCCAATAGGGTCCGGTTCCCTCTCTCCGATACACCATTGTGTTGTGGTGTGTATGGAGAAGTAAGTTGAGAGAGAATTCCATTCTCTTTTAGGTAACCCAGGAACTCGGCACTTAAATATTCACCACCTCGAGCAGATCTCAGTGTCTTGATACTTTTGCCGGTTTTTTTTTCTACTTCATTCTTGTATTCCTAGAATTTCTCAAAGTCCTCGGATTTATGCTTCATCAAGAAGACATGTCCATACCTTGAAAAATCATCCATAAAAGTAATGAAGTAAGAATAACCACTTCGCGCATGTGTAGACATTGGACCACATACATCGCTGTGTATGAGTTCCATGAGCTCGCTCGCTCTTACTCCGTGTCCAGTAAACGGAGTCTTTGTCATCTTTCCTTTGAGACATGATTGACAAGTTGCATAAGATTGATATTCGAACGGATCCAAATATCCTTCTTTATGTAACGTAGTTAACCTTGTCTCATTGATGTGACCTAGTCTACAATACCATAAGAAAGCATGATTTAATTCTGGAGACTTTCTTTTGTGTGTATTCTGGATATTGAAAATCCGCGGTCGGTTTAATACGTATATACCGTTGCTTAATGTACCCGACCCAATCAAAACATGATTAAGGTGAATGTTTACAGCATTGCTTACAATTGCAAAATCATAAGCTTCTTTAGACATTAAAGATACAGATATGATATTACAAGTCGAACTGGGTACAAAATAACAGTTGCGCAAAACCAAAACATGTCCATCTGTCAATCCTAAGTGATAGTCCCCCACGGACTCAGCATCCATGCTTGCTCCGTTTGCAACTCTGAGGGTCATAACACCCGCCTTCAAAACCCTACGGTTTCTCAGTGCCTGCAAAGAATTACAGATATGAGATCCTGATCCGGTATCCAATACCTAGGAAGTAGAGTTGATTGACAGACAGTTTTCAATAACATGCACACCTAAAGCCGAAGCCACAACTTGCTTCGGGTCCTGGTTCTTGGCCTTCCAAGCCCTGCAATTTTTCTTCCAGTGTCATTTCTTATGACAATTATAGCATTCTTCCTTTCCCACTATCTATCCCGCCATTTTTGCCTTTCCCTTGGCTTCCACCTTACTAACACCGCCTCTCGGTTTGGTAGGGAATTTCTTCTTCTTTCCCTTGGCTTTCGCTTTGGATCTATAAGAGGAAATAACACCAACAGACAGAGCATGCGTTTTCCTTGCTTTCTGCAGGGTGCCCTCTGCACTCCTCAACATGTTGAGGAGTTCCGGAAGTTCAACTTCTTTACCTAGAATATTAAAATTCAAGATAAGTGGGCGTAGGTGGAAGGAAGGGACTGGAGAATCAAGTCTGTGTACAGCTCGTTCTCTAACGTGGTCCCAAGGTCCGCGAGCTCCTCAATAGAGCAAATCATCTTAAGGACGTGTTCCCCTTCAGATGATCCGACGGCCAACCTCGCTGAAAACAGTTTCTTCAAGGTCTCGTATCTTGCGATACATGATTGCTCTCCATATAGTTCCTTAGTATAGAGAAATATGGATTCTAGGTCCATATTCTCGTGCCTCCTCTAATGTTCATTATCCATAGAGGCAAGCACGAGGCACTTGGCCTTCGCGCAGTCAGTCTCCCAGGTCTTACGGATTTCCTTATCCGCGACGCTGGATTCTGGACCTGGGACGGTGGGGGCCTTAGTGGCAAGGAGATACCCCAACTTGTCATAAGTGATTGCCATTTTGTCATTCCTGAACCAATCTTTATAGTTTGGCCCTGTCAATCTGTTTTTATCTAGTAATAACTTAAGGCCTGTCATATTGTTTGGTCGCTGCAATTAGGAGAGGGAGAAGAAACACTTTAGCATGATGCTCTTGCAAGTTTAGAATGGTTTTTAGTTTGTCTAAACAGGATGTCTCCCACTGTTCCTCGAATCCTTCCTCAAACCATAAAAGAAGAATTAGTCAGGATTAATCTCACCGTACAATACTTGCTTAACCTTTCAGTCAGGCCGGTGTCGGTACTTCGAGGGAGGTTTTACGACGCTTTCGCAAAGTTCCTTAATTAAATAACCTCTTTTCCCTGTGGGTATAGCCCCGCTAACACCTTTCTAGTCACCTACTTGGTTTATAGCATTGATCGTTAAGTGAAAAAATCTCCCGAGGAGTAGCACATACTCACAGTAGGATCGGGATCCAAATATCATCGTGTGATAAAGCTGAAGGAATCCTACCAAAATCATCACACTCCAAATGGTATGCAACACTAGCAAGTTTCAGTTTCTTTAGAAACTCCCGATGTGGATTTTTGCCCCATGCTCTTATGACTTTGACTTTGGCCAACAAATCATAAGTCACATGTCAAGTTCCACCCGTCATTCTCCAGGTTAATTTGAACCCACCCATACATACTCTTGATTTTGGCCAACAAAGCAGTACGACTGTCCCAAACCAACGCATCTATCTATGCTTCGTATGGATATCCAACAGCTACCAATCACTATGCCTTGACTTTGGCCAACAAACATAGCTTGAATACTATTGACTATTCATATGAAATGACGGAGGGCTACGAATGGTTTTGGCGAAACCGTGAACGTAGTGAACTTGATATAATCGAAGGAACGTGATAGCTTTTAAAAGGAGTGGTTTAAGCTCCGCATTTAAAAGTTTTGCTGTTTTGGAAAAAAACGAGTGGTTTTGAAATTGTTCCAACGATTCAACTTTGGATTGTTTTCTTTGCATTAATATAATGTGTCCCATCAATTAATCCTAACATTGCAGAAAACAACAAAAATATGATGTACGCTTATGCCATCCGCATTCGCCACTGGGCCCCGTCATCACCCGTTAGGTTACTTAACTAACGACAGAGCGGGGGCTGGACTAGCGCGGATGAAAAACATAAGCAACGCCTACTAGATATCATATATAGATATATACAATCGTCAGACACAATGATAGTCATTCCAGATCACGGATGAACACATTGGATATGCTAGGAATCCGCGTTTCGTTCGAGCCTGCAACGAAAGACGGATTACACGGTCGTGATGAATAGCCAAAACCCCACCCTAGACCCCTACGGGTGCGGCAAACTACCCGCCAAATACCCGAAGTGGAGCAGCCTCCCTCAACAAAGTGAGTAGGCCACTCGGCACTTCAAAGTACCCGGTAATCTGTGCACCCCATCTTGGGTCTATCCTAGGAGCAGAAAACAGTAAAGAAATAATATACAAAGGCGGCTACATCCTCAACCCGGATGTGTGACCTAAAAATACTATTACATCAATTTACAATTTACATCAAATGAAAGATAAATAAACATTCATCTCACATCCCCGACTATTCATCCACGACAATCCAACAAGTTCATATACACAATCCAACATCACAGATCACAGATATGTACAACCTCCACTAATCGACGTATAGCGATTAGCAGATGTTCAATACATATATAACATTACAGATATAATCCAATTAGCTAAAGTTTATAGAATTTCGATCAAAAACTGTATTTGAATCTACCCCAAGTAAAATTCAGTACTCTGATAAATCCGGGCAGAAACAAAACTTCCCAGAATACACAAAACCAACACAGAGAACCCCAGAAGAATTTTGGTGCGCTGCTGAGAACTCGGCCGCGGATCAGCGGCGGATCGCTTGGATCGGCCGCGGATCCGCGGTCTTATGAGCGATTCAAGCGCCTAAAATTCTACAGTTTTCTCTAAAAAGCCTGCTTGTATTTTTCATGTCACTGAAAATATTTTTAGGCCTGTTTTAAAAATCAACAGAAAATACAAGTTTTGGTGTGTTTTCGGGATTTTTTCCGTGATCGAAATTCTAACGACTTTGCTAACATGTTAGTTGTTGTTTAGCTAGGCTCTAATACCATTGTAAATCTATGTTACCTACCCCGGAACTTTCGGGGAGGCGGAATAGGTAAAAATCGAAATTTTCTTTGAAGGAAATATAGACTAACCATGAAGGATCTTTGCTAAACAAAAACTAACAAACAACCAAGGAGCTTTAACTACTAGGTTGTAACATTTCAAAAAAATAAAATATTATTTTTGGGAATTTTCATAATTTAATATTAATTTTTAATGAATATTTTAATATTTCGGTATAATTAAATACCGATAAATGGGGAAAACTTTGGGAAAAACTTATGGAAATTCTAAAATAGGGTGTTTTGTTGAAATATGCCATTTTTAAGTTTTTATGGTTAAGTATATGCTATTTTGGTGTTAATCGCAATTAAAAATTGCTAACCGGATTTTTGGCTCTTTGTGCAAAATGTGCACATAACATTTTCCACACTTGTCACACTTGTTTCATGTTTTGGTCATGGTAGCCTAGGGTTAACCATGTCTAATTGGGCTTGATGGTTTAAACCTTTTGGTTATGTTGATTTGGTTTGACTAAGGGTTTTGGCCTTGCCTAAGGGTGATTAGGGTTAGTTGACCTTGTGATGAGAAGAGAGAGCCATGATGGCTTTGTGTCTTGTGAGCATTGATTTGGAGAGAGAGAAAGGTGGCTAAGGTAGTGTCATGTTAGCATTTGATGTTGAGTAAGGGTGATGGGAGTTAACCTCATTTCACTTCAAAACTTTTTGTTGCCTCTCAAACACTCATTTCAACTCTTTCTCACCTCACATCTCTCCCTCTCACACTCACACACACATGACCAATATCAGCTGCTACACAGCCACAGCAGCAACAACCTTTTTCAAAGCAACACAAGAGAAAAAGGAGCCCCATCTGAAGCTGCAACAGCAGCAAGAACAGCCTCAACAACACATACACACCAGCCCCTAGCACCATAGCACCACACCACCACAATCACACCCCAACTAAACCAACACAATAGCCTAGCAGTAGCAGCTGCAACTCACACACAAGAAGGAAAAGAGAATTGCAAGTAGCAGCTGCAGCCAAAGCAACAGCATCAGCATCTACAGCAACAGCAACATCAGCAGCAACACCAGATGTAGTCCAGCAACAACACAACCCTTACTCCTTCTTCCCTACATCCTAGGATTTCTTTGAGGTATAATCTTGCAATCTAACTCCTTACTTGTTAAGTTATATTTTTTAAACTGAAATCTAGTGTTATATTTGTGATCTAGTGCTAGTTTTAGTGATATTGGGTGAGATTTAGCCATGAGATGGTTTTGATTGTTAGGGTAACCTTATTAGGTGTATTTGAGACCAGTTAACCCCAGAATACCCCAGATTTCCAGTAAGTTACCTAAAAGTTTCGACTTGGCGTATTTTAGCAATTTTGTCGACTTATTGACCTTTCTGAGATCTGCTTTCACCCCGGGAACCCTAAAATAAAATTGACTTGGCAGTATACTGTGCAGGCACTCTGGAACCATCCCACAAAACCCTAGACCCCACCTCAATTTCCTGGCCGCAGATATATTCCTTCTGGCCGCAATTTGCGGCCAGAACAGGAGGAAACCCCCTCGTTTTGTATGCACGGCTCTTTTACCTGTAAACTTGACCCTGGGTATGTCTAGTTTTGTCTGGTTCCAACCAGGATAGAATCTGGGTTGATTTTCTTAAGCTGGCGCATAATTTACGACTTGTTTTCGTATGGATTTTGGTATTCGATGATTCGTGTCTGTCGGGTGGCGTTTGAGCGCCAACGGCAGAGGGTTATTGGCTGTGTTTGCACGCAAGGTCACAGGTTTTTACCTATGGGCGTAGCGTGCACCATTTTGGTTTCCGACATGGTTTTCATGTGTTTTAGCGTGTGATATCCTTGTAGGTACCCACGTGCCGACGGAGCGTTGGAGATGCAAATGGCGACATCGGCACCGGCACGCATAAAGAAAGGTGAGTAGATTTATATCTACGGGGAGAAGTCGGGTGGATGGTGTATAGCACCCCCGCAGTTCGTAGTGATGTATACGGATGCGTATACACACTAACAATTAATATATGTTGTTTGGGATTTATGTTGATGTTTAGGATGGACATTAGTGTGTTGGATGACTTAGTGTCACGAAACCCTAGAGTAGTGGGTGCACTACACATACATATACACACATACATACTTGCATACATCCTTATTTCATATGTGGTTATGGGATTCTATATAGATATGTGTTCATGTGGGTATGGGACTATGTGTTCACATACGGATTTGAGGATGATACTTGAGTTGAGATGAGTCGATGATGTTTGATCCGAGATTATAATATCGGTGATATGGTAAAATTCATATTTGAGGTACGTCTTGATGCTTTAGCAGGATTTTGGGATGATGATGCCATAGGAATAGTGATATATATATATAAAATGGTCAACATGTGATATGATATGACAAGATAATTATGATAGGCCGCATTCGGCGATGTATACTCCTTGAGATGATATGTGCTGATGATATCGATTTATACGAGACTGTCGATCAGTGGTCAGATCATGATTATAGTGGTGATATTAGCATTGTACTAGATGTAGGTCAGTACCCCAGATGATGATCTTGATAAGAGGATACCAGATGAGTAATATAATGAATATGATATTGACCCGTACCCAGATTTGGGGATGCCGTACGACGGATTTACGTACGAGCTATATTTTGATGTTTGATCCGCCCTCTTGACTTGGGAATAACCGGTTATAGAGATATGGTATCGGATGTGATATTATCGAGGCGGGATCACCTACTATATATATTTATATGTATCGACTCAGAGGATAGGCGGTTTCCCTTACCTACTGTTAGCTTTAGCTCAGCCTTATAATGCTGTAGCTATATGACTCTTATGACAATAGATGCAGTTTAGCTATCATTATGTTTGGTATCCAGCTCTCGTACATTATTATTGTTGCTCTGCATCACATACTTATTGTGATTCATATTCTATTATTGATATCATGCTGTTAGGACACCAGCACCATTACCGATGATGCGTATGTACCACGTACACTTACCTGTTGTCTCACACACATCTTCATCGGTAATTGCCATGTCACTACACAGTAGTATTATTGCAGCAGTATATGACCCTTGTATGTGCATACTATTATTCCATGTTGCATGATATATTGTTATACTTGCACTTTATTGATGTGTCACATACATCATGTTTTCTGATTATGCGCATTGAGATATGTTGTTTCTATGATATTTCTGGATTTGGGAACCGTGGGTATTTCAAAGAGACTATGTAATTGTTTTAAAAACCCGGTTACCCTTGATATGATATTTCAGTGCGTCCACCATGTGTTTTCTCGGTGCTGAGAGCGACATGTGAAACCCGATTCGAGGAGGCGGATGAGGTCGATTGCGGGTACATGGTGGGCCCGGTGCGGTACCCCGGGGCAAGAAGATCGCAGGAGATGGCGTTGAGCCTGACAGGGGAGCACTATCGACCGGTGATTTTACCCGACGCGTCGGATATCCGGAGGATACCGTCGTGGTCTTGAGATTGATGGTAGGGGCCAGTCTGGATTGACGGCGCCCTAGATAGTGAGACTTATCAGAGACATTGAGATATTGAGATTGAGGCTATGTTTTGTGCCAATGCTGGGCACAGGTTTCATGATGTTTTTCCATGATTTTGACTATATCGTCATATTTACATGCATGATGCTTATTGTCATTGGGTGGCATGTGGACGGGATCCACCTATATACAAACATTGATCATATACGGACTCTGATTACATTGATCATACTTTTCATGCATTTATACATCATTCATATGATACATTGCTACCTGAGGCACTGACACTGACACTGGGCACATGGGATTACATTTGGGTTAGATAGTTACCCTAGCCATTGTCACAGAATGCTGGTTATATATTTGAGAATTATATATTAAGATCGTATGACCTAGGATTGCGTCATACATGCGATTTTCAGTTCGTAGATCTTTTTCTACTCACGAGTTGGCAACTCACCCCCGTTGTGCCCCAGTTTCTTGCAGGTATTGCCGTACGGGTTTCATTACGGCTTTGCGGGCACAGCTTCTTTCAGGTGACTTCCTAGTAGGTGGGTTATTTGTATCATACCCATCATTATACATTGTATATTTTATTTCAGTTGTATCTAGAAGTTCCATCAACCAAACATGTACTTATTTGAGATAGAGACCAGTGTTGTTTATTCTATCGGCCTTAGAGTCGCGTGTTACGTTTCTATGGATTTCTTGCTGTTTGAAGTTTCCTTTCCTGTTGTGATCCTCGCCTTTAGGCGTTGTATATTATGTCGCAAACTGGTTGATTTACATTTGGTTTTTCTTCACTCCATTACTTTTCTTGGTTTGGATTTCTGTGCTCGGCTTACTTAGAGCACGTACGCTTTGAGACGTTCGTAGCCTAAGTGCCGGTCATGTTCTGTACTTTTGGGCCGTGACATAGGTTAAGAGATTATACCAAAATCTTGAACTCCTTCTCTTCTTGTGTTGCTTCTCCTTGTTGTGAGCTCCTTGGAGTTGTGTAGATGGCTCCTCCTCACCGTCTTCTCTTTGCCAAAGAAAGATCCACCCGAAGGCCTCTACCTTGAGCTCCAACCTCTATCTTGAAGTAACTAAGGTTCTTGGTGTGCTAAACTAAGAACCCTAAAGTGAGTAGAGAGTAGTTTTAGTGGTTAGATCTCACAAAGCTCTTGATTTTCAACTCATAAAACAAGAGAGCCTTGAGAGAGGAAGATGAGAGAGCTAGCAAGAGAGAGAATCTATATTGATAGAATGAGGAGATAGCTCTCATATGATGAAAAAGAATAATGATAATTTTAATTAGGATAAATTTTCATGGTTGATGTTGATTTGACCATTATCATGTCGTAATTAATGCTAAGCATGCTCACAAAAATATCTAAGTCAACATGGGTCAAAAAAGTCAAATGGTCAAACCAATTAACCATGATACAATTATCTCTAATTAAAACTCTTTAATCAATTTGCTCCATCTCATTATGGTTTTAATCAAGTCAATGGTCA
Source organism: Agapanthus africanus (assembly GCA_030015575.1). Lineage (NCBI taxonomy): Eukaryota > Viridiplantae > Streptophyta > Magnoliopsida > Asparagales > Amaryllidaceae > Agapanthus > Agapanthus africanus. The sequence goes on from CM057344.1 coordinate 239,565,570, forward strand.
AAACCCTAATGAGGTTCCTCTGCCTCTGTCAACAGTGTATACACACCCGCATCCGTGCTCCGAGGAACACGAATACAATGAGACCGAACCAACCCAAAACCAAATACTAGGATCTGGCTTAAACCAAAGCCCACTAGTATCAACTGCCCGAACACCGAACACGCACAAGTACGCATATGTGAACGAACCCTGTCGTAAAACCATACGACCTCTATCTCGTTTCGCCCAAAGGTGAACAACCCTCTATGTGGGACTCTAAAGACTCGACACTACGTTGGAAGTGGGTTTAACCATAGGCCGCAAGTGGTACTAGCTGTACGTAACGGTCCCCAGGTAGACGCTGATAAGAAGACCGATAAGGTGAACTCATCCGAACTCCTACTGAGCCTGAATGTGACAATCTCCGTACAATCCGGTCTGTTCGTCTAAGAGCATCGCATGTCGGGCCTAGGGGTGGTAAACGTCAGACCCCTAATAGCGGTACAAGTCGTGTCGGAGTGCAGCCTAGAACACCCTGAGAAACTACTGGAAACACTACCAGTAAATCTCGCTTGCCCTGGCTAGGGACTTCGTGTAAGGCTCTCCTAGACACAGCGTGATATCAATCCCCAATACCGGGAGAGACGAATCCTGTCTGACCGTCACTGCCTCCAAGTGCTTCGGGACTGCACCCAACTACTACCTGTTTGCATGACTCAATAGAGCCGTGGTAGGGTAGTAATCTAAGAACAGTGGGAACACACTCGAGGCGAAGTGACAGTGTCAAGTCAACGGACTAAGCTGTACTCATGTCACCTGGGAACTGATAACTGACGATAGGTATAATACCAACCAACAGTTCTCAGCGAGTCCTGTCCAGTGTACTCGTAACCTAACGAGCACCTGCATACTATCTCCAGTACGACGTACTGATGGCTGTGGGACAGACCATCTCCCCTCCTGGGATGAGAAGCGTATACACTAGTCTACTCTGGAGTATCGATGCCATGTCTCGATAATCTTACGACCAGAGACCTGTATAAAGATGTTCTTGTAGACTACCCAGCCCCCACTTGTGTGACTGCCATCACAACGCTGGTAGTCAAGCAAAGATCCTAAGGGCTCTATCAATATGTATTAGCGATATGTTAAAAGAAACACATACACATATTAAGATAGATACAAACCAAGTAGCATACTACCTTATTAAGCAAGAATGTCAATCCGTGTATATATCCCAAGCTTCCAAAATGTAATATACAAACTAGTACTATACTATAATGGCCTGTAGGGCATATCACACTAACAGTGTATACATAGGACCACATACATCACTATGTATCAGTCCCAAGAGTTCAGTAGCTCTTTCTCCGTGTCCAGTAAACGGAGTTTTTGGTCATCTTGCCTTTGAGACATGACTCGCAAATTTCATAAGATGTAAATTTGAATGGATTCAAATATCTATCTTTATGTAACTTAAGCTAGTCTTGTCGCATTGATATGACCTAGTCTACAATGCCACAAGAAAGCGTCGTTCATTTCTGAACTGTTCCTCTTGTGTGTGTTCTGTATACTTAGAACTGTAGTTTGATTTAGAACGTATATACCGTTATACAACGTACCATATCCAATCAACACTTGATTTAGGAAAACATTCACAACATTTTTGGTACAAAATAACAGTCGCTCAGAATCATTATGTTCCCTCTTGGTAACAAAAGGTGATATTCGCCAGCTGATTTGGCTGCAACAATTCCACTATTCCCTACTACTAGAGAAATATCACCCTTTCCCAGTTCTCTACCTCTCATTAGCCTATGTAACAAATTACATACGTGGGACCATGATCCGGTATCCTATACCCAGGACATAGAGTTAACTGATAGATAGTTCTTAGTAACGAACACACCCGAAGAAGATGCATCAACATACTTATTCTTCTTTTGGGTTGCATGGAAATCCTGATATTCCCTTATTCCTTGCTCAGACTTATGACAATCATAAGATAGAGCGGAACCTAGCCCAGTATTATAAGTGGGTTCCGTCAATACATCCATATTATTATCTTGATTAAGGCATGTCAATGGTCGCTACCAGGAGATAGAGAAGGATAATCACTTTGCGTGCGCTCTTTGTAAGACTAGATTGGCTATTATTTTATCTAATCAGGATGGCTCGCACTGTTTTTATCAAATCATCCTTCAAACCCTAAAAGATAAGATTAGCCGAGATTAATTACATTCTACAAGTTCACTAACCGGTCAACAAGGCAAGTGTCGGTACTCCGAAGGAAATTCCCCGTGCTTTCGCACGGACCTAATTAAAATAAACCTCATTTCCCTAGAGGCTTCACCCCGTTGACACATTTGTAGACACCTACTGGATTAGCTAATCGTAAAGTGCAAAACTCTCCCAGGAATAACTCTTGCTCGCAGTGGGTATCGGGATCCAACTATCATATAGAAGGTATGCAATCTCATTGCAAATTTCAACACTTGAAATTCCCGATAATTATTTTTACCCCTAGCTTCCCATGATCCTGACGCTGGCCAACAAACCATAGGCCACTAGTCAAGTTCTACCCGTTCATTTCTTGATTGAATTAAACCCACCCGCACGACCCTTAACGCTGGCCAACAAAGTCGCACAACTACCTGTTAGTTATATGTATGCCCTAGAGGCCATTACTGTACATACGATGTATATTGTAGTGGATGCTTGGACATATATAGGGAGGACTTTCTTGCTCGACATGATAGTATGCTATCTGGTTACACTTTATTTTAACATGTACTCTGATTGTCTCTATGTTACATGTTGATAAAGCCCTTAGGATGAGTACTTGACTACCAGGACTATGATGTAGATCATAATAGTGAGGACAGTGTAGTCGCCAAGTACATCCTTCAAATGTTCCTAGTCGTAGGTGTATCGAGACAGGGCATCGATATACCAGAGTAGACTAGTGTATGCGCTTCTTGACCCATATGATGGGCGATGGATGATCCCATATCCATTGGTGTTTGACATCAGAGAAGGTGTACGGGTGCTCAGTGGAGACTGGGTACACTGGACGGACTCGCCGAGAACTCCCAGATGGTATTATACCTCACGTCAGATGGCAGTTCTCTGGTGACACTGGTACAGGTTAGTCTGTAGACCCGAGATCGTCATAGAGTCTTGTGTGATTCCCACTGTGCTTTGATTTCCATCATACCACGTCCAAGAGGGCGTGCAAAAAGGTGGCTTTTGGGTATAGTCCCGAATCACATGGAGGCAATGAGCGATAGGAGGGGATTCGTCTCTCCCGGTATAGGGAGTTGATGTTGCGCTGTGTTCGATTGGCTATAACAGAAAATCCCTGTCCAGGGTTGCTGAGATTTACTGGTAAGTGTTATCAGTAGTTTCTCGAACTGTTGTAGACCTCATATCGACACGACTTATCAAGCTACTGGGGTCTGACGTATACCACCCCTAGGCGAGATATGCGACATATCAGACGACGAGACCGGACTGTACGGGAGTGTTACTGATTGGATTCACAGAAGAATGTACAGGCTTGCTTGTTGATCTTCTGAGCGCTCAATACCTGGGTGGCTGTTACGTTTAGCTGACCGCTTGCAGCTTGTGGGTCTTTGATATGATCATCACCTACTGCCGACGTATTGACGATTCTTTAGAGTCCTACACAGAGGTTTCTTGACTCAGGCAAAATGGAGTAGGAGCACATATGTGATATGTGCAGGACCGAGAACAATAAGTGTATGTGATACCGTACTAGATTCTCGCGATATGAGATATCGGCCGGGTATATGTGATATAGCCGGGTCATCGGATCAAGTGTTGATTCGATGAACTGATTCAGATTATATCAGTCGGTTATTTGTGAAATAGCCGGATTATCGGATCAAGTGTTGATTCGATAATTTAATGTATAATTATATATTTGATATATTAAATTACATTAACTGATATAAGCTCACTAAAAGATTCTTTTTCTCACTCGGGTAATTCATTGATATATATGCGATATATGTTAATTGTATTATTTTATTTTGTTACAATAAATATTCTATATGTGATATATAATATTGTAACATGTTAGGGTTATTAATGCAACATGTTTAGTGAAGATTAAACATGGTTAGGGTTTGATTTGGGTTAATCTTTTCTAGAACCTTCTAGAAGGTTTTTGTTTTGTTTTGTGCAAAGATATTTGTTTTGATATTTTGCAAGATATTTGTTTAACCCAACCAAACCTTTAACCTTAGTTAAATCTCTACAAAGGTTACTTGAACCATGGTTGCATTTCTAACCTCATTATGGATTCATTATTCATCACAAAAGAAAATGGCTTCTTCTTCTTTCTTCTTCTTTTCATGGAAAAGCTTTCTAGCTTTTTCATTAATGATGAAAATGAGTGAGTTAAAGAAAACAAATGAGAGCAAAAATCCTACTTCATCATCCTAATCTATCATAGCCATTTAGATTAGGGTGTTCACTTCATTTAGTGATTGAGAGCTTGTGTTAATGAAACTTCAAGGTAGATCATCTTTGTTATCGAAGATCGGAAGCAAGCTTGCATCTTTCTCTTCGTGGAGCCTCTCGAGAGTCCGGAACTTGATGATCGCAGCGAAGGGACTACAACACGGAGCTTTAGAAGTGAAGGACCGGACTACATGTTAGTTATATGTTTGCCCTAGAGGCCATTACTGTACATTGGATGTATATTGTAGTGGATGCTGGGACATATATAGGGAGGACTTTCTTGCTCGACATGATAGTATGCTATCTGGTTACACTTTACCTTAACGTGTATACTGATTGTCTCTCTGTTACATGTTGGTAAAGCCCCTAGGATGTGTACTTGACTACCTGGACTATGATGCGGATCATACTAGTGGGGACATGGTAGTCCATAAGTACATCCTTCAAGGTCCCTTCAATGTGATATACTTTTGTGCACTTGATTGCATCATGTTTGATGATACATGTTTACTTGGGTTTGTGTAAAGATTAAACCATGGTTATATGAATGGTTAGGGTTTTGTTTTCTTATTCATTTATTTATTTATTTATTCTTTTTGGATAAATAAATAGCATAAAGAGAAAATGGTGGCTTTCTTTGTTTGCATCTTGAATCTTCATGAAGCTTTGACTAAGTGACCATTTTGTCTCATGCTTAACCCTAACCAATCCTCTTAACCCTAGTTCATTCTCTACACTTAACCATGGTAGTATTATGATAAGTATTGATTTTCTTTTCTATTTCTAATTAACTTATCATAATATTCATCTTCTTCTTCTTCTTCACATGAAGAAAACCTTGCTTCATCAATGGTGATTTGATGAAAAGAGTGAGAAATCCAATTCTAAAGTGAACCCACTTCCTATTTCTTCATCCTCTACCACTTGCCAAGTAGTATAGGGTATTTTCTTCATAAGTTTCATGACTTGGTGAAGTGGGAGCTTGATCTTGTGATGCCTCGACGTAGATCATCTTCGGCATCGTAGTCGATGACCTAGCCCGCCCATTTCTCCGATGAAGCCGACGCTAGAGCCCGGGTTTCGATTTGGATAGCGAGGAGACTTCATTGCGGAGCTATGGAGGTGGAGGACCGGATCTACAAAGGTTGTATTTCCGTTCTTGTAGTTAAGTTGTTAACTAGTTTCTTTTGTCGCCTAAAATCTAGTTAACGATCCGTATTAGGGTTTTTCGGCACCCGTAAAATTTGAAATTGGCATGGTTGATGCCTTGTGAGACCTCCTTAGCGTGCCTAGGAACCCTACAGTGGTATCAGAGCCTAGCTAGAGCCTTAGGCGATGCGTAGACGGAGTTTGAAGTCCAATTAAACCGAAACCCTAACACAAATTTGCTCTCTGGACTTTTTCCAAAAATTGGGTTTTTTCCAGATTAAAAATATGTAGAAAATTCAGCAGGAAATTCTAAGAATTACGGTGCAAAAAATACCTAATGATCTGTCTAAAGTGCGGCGGAACCGCGGCATTAGCGTGCTAATGCGGCTGTTCCGTGGCCATTTTGTCTCTTCTCCCATTGAATTTTGCACAGTAATTCCTATTTTGCAGTGCTGGTTTTCCTGGGATATTTTATTCCGAACTTAAGAGTTGAGTTTTCTGGGTTGTATTGGGGACTCGGCGTTTCGATCGGATTGTCTAATTTTGTCTATGTGGCTTTCCGGATATTTTAGAATATGTTAAAAAGTTCGACCGGATATAAATACCCAACTTTTCCCCTGTCGGGAAATTTCCAAGTGTTGGATCTTTCCGTGATTTAATAACGTTCTAAGTAGTGCAAGTAACGCGATGGTCCATCTAGAAGACAACAAACCTTAACTCGATTATGTGACCGTCTTGAACTGCCCTTTGAACCTTAGGGTTTGGGGCAGTACGGCGTGCCACATGTGAGGCGTTGGCTTGACCCTTCTACGGCTGGACCGTTGGTACTGAGGCATGAACTGGATGTTTTTAAACTTGTTTCATGTGTTGATCTGTTTCGGGAAAACTTGGGTGTTTGACTGTTCGATCGAAAAATTTAACATTTTCTATTTATCCGGAATGTGATACAATACTTGGAATCCACAAGTAGTTATGAGATAACTGAATGAATGTTATAAACATAACAGTTTAGTTTCACTTGATCGGTTGCCACGGAATTTTGATGTGATCAAAAGTCCGTCGCAATCACGTAGCGTACGCGGATACTCGCTGGATAAACTTAATAGACAGCTACATCCCTTAGCCCCGACCAAGTGACTGTAGGAGAACCCCGTCGCCGAAAGCATCCATCTGGGTGCTCGCGGCAGCGGTGTTCCGCCTTGGTGCACTTCGTCGACGGCATCGGGGGTGCGGCCGTCTACTGAAGTTTGCGACGAGAATTCGATCAGGATGTCGGGAATCTTGTTGAATTGCCCGACTTGATATTGAAAAGTGTTTTCGATAATGAGACTGAAATGCGGGGTTTATAATTGTTAGGCATGCGATGTCTAAGAAATTCATTTGATTAGGCATGCGATGTCTATGCAGGTTGCGGATTCTAACTGTTGTAGTTTTACACTTTCTTTTCTGTGGCCGTAAGTGTAATATGTGATATCGCCGGTTTCGTTGCTATATATCAACGACAATTGGGATGCGCATATTTACTTACGTTGCTGACATGTGATGTTATGTGTTGCTGGATATGTTATATTGGATCGTCGTGTTTGAATAGCCGGGGGTTTTTATGTGAGATGAGTGTTTTTCATTTTCATTCATGTAAAAACTTGTATGTAATATTCTTTTATTTGGGGCACTTCCAGGTTGCGGAAGCTGTCACTTTTTGTATATTATTTACTTTTCCGCACTAGGATAGACCCAAGGAGGGGAGCACAAGTAACCGGGTTCTGGGGTCCAGTGGGAGACCAACTCGAGGAGTCGAGTCCGGGTCTCCTAACTCCAGAATTGGTTGGGTTGCTTGCCGCTCTCGTAGGGGTCTAAGGGTGTGGGTTTGGCTATTCATCACGACCGTGGAATCCGTGTTTTATACTGGCTCGTATTGAAAACACGGACGTCCTAGTATATCCAATATTTCATATGTTTCTTCTGCTGCGATATCTGTGATGTGATCATGTGATATGTTCTGTGATAGATACTGTATATAGTATATATGATATATTATATAGACGTTACTTATGTTTTACACCCGCGCTAGCCCTGCCCCGCTCTGCCGTTAGTTACCTAACCTAACGGTGCACGAGGGGACATCGAGGCGAATGCGGATGGCATAAGTGTACGTCGTATTTATCTGTGATGTTTAGGTATATAAATGATGGGATTTCATTAATGTGATTAATGAAAATAAAAGAAACCTAAGATGTTGTAGAATCGAATTTCAAAATAAAACAGGTAGCTACAGTTCTTGCTTTGCACAGAGGTATATGTGATATATCTTGCACCTTATTCGATGAGGAAAGGACCGAGATCCCTTCACCGGGAGTGACTCCTTTAGCAATAACTGGCAGATGCTACACACTCGGTTTGTCTTTTGATTGCTTTTAAGTGTTTTTGCTTTGCACAGTGATATATATGATATATCCCGCACCTCATTCGACGAGGAATGGACCGACGATCCCTTCACCGGGAGTGACTCCTTTAGCAAAACTAGAAAAGCCTCAAAAACACTCCATTTTAAAATCATTTGATTCTACAACGATATCAAGTTCATTACGCAATAGGTTTTCAGAAAAATCTGTCGTAGCCCTCCGTCATTTCAGATAAGTTGTATATAGTATTCGTGCTACATTTGTTGGCTTTCGTCAAGGTGTAGTGTGCGGTAGCTATATGCTGCTTATCTGCCAGCATACGATGCGATTGGATTAGGGTAGTCGTGCGGCTTTGTTGGCTTTCGTCAAGGGTCGTGCGGGTGGGTTTAATTCAATCAAGAAATGTACGGGTTGAACTTGACTAGCGGGCTATGGTTTGTTGGCTTTCGTCAAGGTCATAGCACGTTAGGGGCAAAATATTATCGGGAATTTCAAGTGTTGAAATTTGCAATGAGATTGCATACCTTCTATGAGATAGTTGGATCCCGATACCCGCTGCGAGTAATTGTTACTCCTGGGAGAGTTTTATACATTACAATTAGCCGATCAAGTAGGTGTCTAGAAAGGTGTCAACGGGGTTATGCCTCTGGGAAAACGAGGTTTACATTAATTAGGTTCGTGCGAGAGCACGGGGGACCTCCCTCAAAGTACCGACACTGGCCTGGCTGAAAGATTGGCGAACTTGTAGTGTGTAATTAATCCCGGCTGGTCTTTCCTTTTAGGGTTTGAAGGAAGATTTGATAAAAAGCAGTGGGAGCCATCCTGATTAGATAAAATAAAAACCAATCTGATCTTGCAAGAGCGCACGCTGAGTGTTTTCTTCTCTCTCTCTCCAGGTAGCGACCATATCACGCCTTAATCAAGATAATAATACGGAATATTGACCGAACCCGCTTGTTATACTGAGCTGGGGAACGTTGGTCCCACTCTAACTTATAATTGTTATAAGACAGAGCAGGAAATTGGGGAATACCAGATTTCCCGTGCCGCCCAAACGAAGAGAGTGCATGCTGATGCATCATCTTCGGGTGTGTTCATTACAAAGAACTGTTTCTCTATATCCTCTACGTCCTGTGTATGTGATACCGGATCAGGATCCCAGATATGTAATCTGTTACATAGGGCTACAAAAGGGTAGAAAAACTGAGAACGGGTGATAAGTTTCATGAGACAGAAAACGGGGCAAGTGTTGCAGCCAAGTCTGTTGGTCACTGTCGCCTTGTATTACCAATACATTGATTCTGAACAAATGCTATTAGATACCGAACCTGATATGCAAAATCATATCAGTCTCTTTATTAGTAAAGAAAGGATATAATTTGGTATTGTTGGATAATGTTTTGAACATTTCCTATATCAAAAGTTGATCGGTTCAGGCACGTTATCTAAAAGCATTAACGTTCTAAATCAAATTACAGTTCTTAGTAAACAGAACACACACAAGAGGAAGAGTTCAGAAATGAACGAATCCTTCTTGAGGCATTGTAGACTAGGTCAAATCAATGCGACCCGACTAGCTGAAGTTACATATAGATGCATATTTAAATCAGTTTGAATTTACATCTTGTGAAACTTGCCAGTCATGTCACAAAGATAAGATGACCATAGCTCTGTTTATTAGAAACAGAGAAAGAGTTAATGAACTCTTGGGATGATACATGTTGATGTATGTAAGTCCCCTGTCTACAAATGCCAAGACCGGTTCTTTATACTTCATTACATTCTCTGATGATCTCTTCTGATTCAGACATATGTTCCTGTTGAAACACAAGTCCGAACCTTTTGAGATATTCACAGAATATAAGTTAGAAGTAGAGAACCAAAATATAGGTATAAGTATTATGTCCTTTGATGAGATCAAGGAGGAGAATACTTGAGCACGGAAATCCTGGACTATTCTAAAGGAGAATAAGATTCTCTCTCAGCATTACTCCTCCATATACACCATAGCACGATGGTATATTGGGGCGGAGCAATCACACCCTATATGATATGGTGCGCTCTATGATGAGTACTACTGAGTTTCCTATTTCCTTTTGGGAGTTGTGCACTTATGAAGTTGCATACCTATTGAATAGGGTTCCGATCAAATCAGTTGCCTACCACTTCATATGTGATATGAAAAGGGAAGAGCCCATGTCTTAAGTTAGTTAAGATTTGGGGTTGACCGGCCTATGTCTGAAAGCAAAATCCGGACAAGCTCGAGGCAAGGTCTGTTATGTAAAACTAGAAATGTTCCAGCTATACAAACTACAGCAGATGATTTGGTAGAACCAAAGGATTCAGTAGATTCCAACGAACCTCAGCCTCTCCGCCGATCTAGTAGGGTTCCTCACCCACCTGAGAGTTACTTCGGTTGCTCTATGACAGTGGGAGCGAGGATTGTGTCATGAGATGATGATCCGACTAGTTTCGAGCTGGCCATCAAGAGTAAGACTCTGTAAGAATGGCTGGATGTTTATCGATCTGAGATGGAATCCTTATACACCAACAAAGTATGGACTTTGGTTGCTATATCTGAAGGGTTAAATCCCCATCAGGAGCAAGTATATCTTGAGAAGATTACTTGGTGTAGATGGAAAAGTTGAGACTTTCAAAGCTAGACTTGTTAAAGGTTTTCGTCATCGACCAGGCGTGGATAATGATGAAACCTTCTCCAGTACCTATGCTTAAGTCCATCCAGATACTACTTGCCACGGCTACATACCATGACTACGATATCTGGCGGTTGGGTGTCATGACTGCTTTTCTAAATGATGTTTTAGAAGAGTGCGTCTATAAGTACACAGCCAGAGGGCCTCGTAGACAGTAGGAGCAGCGGAAACGTATGCAAGATGCTTTATAGGATAAAGCAGGCATCGCGGAGTTGGAACATCTGTTTTGATGGATTAGTCAAAGAAGTTGACATCATCAAAATGGTAGATGAACCTTGTATAAACAAAAGGGTAGTAGGGAGTATGGTAACGATCCTCATAGAGTACGTGGATGACATACTCTTGATAGGGAAGGAGTTTCCTATGCTACGCTCGATCAATCTCCGCTTATCACAATGATTCTCCACATAGGATCAAAGTGATACCTACTAAATCCTGGGTTTTGGATCTATGAGATAGATCTAAATGGATATTAGGACACTCACTAGTTGTAGTGAGATGGTATCAGTTGATCCTGGGGAGAATCACTGGAAGTGTTCCAGAGTGATAAGAACGACTGAATGTGAGTCACAGGCATTATCTTTACCCTCAGTAAAGGGACGGTATGTTGGAAGAGTTCCAAGCTAAATGCCGTGGCATACTAGAAGATAAAGGCAGAATACATCGCTACTTAAGATGCTACCAAAGAGGCTGTTTGGGTGTATATTGGTTCATGAGATGAACTACATTCCTCCCATTGTGTGACAATGGAGTTGTGGCTTATGCCAAGGAACGCAGGTCCCATCAGTGATCCAGACATATTCTAAGGCAGTATCACCTGATCATGGAGATGGTTGATCTCTAAGAGATCGAGGTTAGGAGAGTAGACTCAGAGGACAACACGGCGGATCCACTCACGAAGGCCTATTCCCAGAGAGAGACTTTTATGGGATGGTTGAGTATGAGATACTACAACCACTGCTATCAGATGGCCCTAGTGCAAGTGGGAGATTGTTAGTTATATGTATGCCCTAGAGGCCATTACTGTACATTGGATGTATATTGTAGTGGATGCTGGGACATATATAGGGAGGACTTTCTTGCTCGACATGATAGTATGCTATCTGGCTACACATTACCTTAACGTGTATACTGATTGTCTCTCTGTTACATGTTGGTAAAGCCCCTAGGATGTGTACTTGACTACCTGGACTATGATGCGGATCATACTAGTGGGGACATGGTAGTCCATAAGTACATCCTTCAAGGTCCCTAGTCGTGGGTGTATCGAGACGGGGCATCGATATACCAGAGTAGACTAGCGTATACCTTCTCGACCCATACAGATGGGCGATGGATGATCCCATATCCATTGGTGTTTGACATCAGAGATCATATACGGGTGCTCAGTGGAGACTGGGTACACTGGGCGGACTCGCCGAGAACTTCCAGATGGTATTATACCTTACGTCAGATGGCAGTTCTCTGGTGACACTGGTACAGGTTAGTCTGTTGACCCGAAATTGTCATAGAGTCTTGTGTGGTTCCCACTGTGCTTTGATTTCCACCTTACCACGTCCAAGAGGGCGTGCAAAACGGTGGTTTTTGGATACAGTCCCGAATCACATGGAGGCAATGAGCGATAGGAGGGGATTCGTCTCTCCCGGTATAGGGAGTTGATGTTGCGCTGTGTTCGATTGGCTATAACCGGAAATCCCTGGCCAGGGTTGCTGAGATTTACTGGTAAGTGTTACCGTTAGTTTCTCGAATTGTTATAGACCTCATATCGACACGACTTATCGAGCTATTGGGGTCTGACGTTTACCACCCCTAGGCGAGATATGCGACATATCAGACGACGAGACCGGACTGTACGGTAAGTGTTACTGGTTGGATTCACAGGAGTGTGAGCGGGCTTGCTCGTCGATCTTCTGATCGATCAATACCCGGGTGGCCGTTACGTTTAGCAGACCGCTTGCGGCTTGTGGGTGTTTGATATGATCATCATCTGCTGCCGGCGTATTGACGAGTCTTTAGAGTCCTACACAGAGGTTTCCTGGCTCAAGCAAAACGAAATAGGAGCGCATATGAGATATGTGCGGGACCGAGAATAATGCGTGTATGTGATACCGTATTTCATTCTCGCGATGAATGTGTCGAATGGTTGTATGCGATATAACCTAGTTATCGAATCAAGGATTGACTCGATAAGCCGATACATTGGATACTAGCCGGTTATATGCGACATGACCGGATCATTGAATCAAGTGTTGATTTAATGATTTAATGTATAATTATATATTTGATATATTACTTTGCATTAACTAGTATTGGTTCACTTTAAATGGATTTTCTCACTCGGATGTGCACATTGTATATGTGATATACTTTTGTGCACTTGATTGTATCATGTTTGATGATACATGTTTACTTGGGTTTGTGTAAAGATTAAACCATGGTTATATGAATGGTTAGGGTTTTGTTTTCTTATTCATTTATTTATTTATTTATTCTTTTTGGATAAATAAATAGCATAAAGAGAAAATGGTGGCTTTCTTTGTTTGCATCTTGAATCTTCATGAAGCTTTGACTAAGTGACCATTTTGTCTCATGCTTAACCCTAACCAATCCTCTTAACCCTAGTTCATTCTCTACACTTGACCATGGTAGTATTATGATAAGTATTGATTTTCTTTTCTATTTCTAATTAACTTATCATAATATTCATCTTCTTCTTCTTCTTCACATGAAGAAAACCTTGCTTCATCAATGGTGATTTGATGAAAAGAGTGAGAAATCCAATTCTAAAGTGAACCCACTTCCTATTTCTTCATCCTCTACCACTTGCCAAGTAGTATAGGGTGTTTTCTTCACAAGTTTCATGACTTGGTGAAGTGGGAGCTTGATCTTGTGATGCCTCGACGTAGATCATCTTCGGCATCGTAGTCGATGACCTAGCCCGCCCATTTCTCCGATGAAGCCGACGCTAGAGCCCGGGTTTCGATTTGGACAGCGAGGAGACTTCATTGCGGAGCTATGGAGGTGGAGGACCGGATCTACAAAGGTTGTATTTCCGTTCTTGTAGTTAAGTTGTTAACTAGTTTCTTTTGTCGCCTAAAATCTAGTTAACGATCCGTATTAGGGTTTCTCGGCACCCGTAAAATTTGAAATTGGCATGGTTGATGCCTTGTGAGACCTCCTTAGCGTGCCTAGGAACCCTACACTACAAAGGTTGTAATCCCAAACTCTTAGATGTTAAAGTGTTTAACATACTTTGTTTCGCTTAATCTCTGGTCTAAGATCTTGGTTTAGGCTTGTTCGGCACAGCTAAATTTTAAATCGGGCATGGTTGATGCTTTATAGACCCTTGTACATGTGCCTACTAACCCTACAGTGGTATCAGAGCCAAGCCAGAGCTTTAGGCGAAGTCTAGGCGAAGTTTAAAGTCCGATCGAACTCCGAATACCCGTAAATCCCTAGTTTCTGGAAATTTTTCAAAACTGATGATTTTTTCATATTAAAAATACTCAAAAAAATCAGCAGGGTATTTTAGAAATTACTGTGAAAAACGAGCTATTAATTTCTTCATAAAGCCGCGGAACCGCGGCCATAACCTACCTTGGACGGCAGTTCCGCGGCCAGTTAGTGGGATTAGTGATTGTTTTTGTCACAGTAACTTTCGTACGTACTTCCTGATTCTTCTGGGAATTTTTAATTCTACTCAAGTGTTGAGTTTTCTGGGTTGTATTGGGGACTCGTTGATTCGATCGGATAATTTAACTTTGTTTAATTTTTTCCGAGTAATTTTAGAAACTGTTAAAAAGTTCGAACGGATATCAATAACTCACTTTTTCCCCTGTCGGAAATTTTTTCAAAAGTTGGATTTTTTCTCGAGTTGGAAACTTCCGGAAAATCATGCAAGTAACGCGGTGGACCCTCTAGAAGAACACAAACCTTAACTCGATTATGTGACCGTCTGAACTGCCTCTGAATCTTAGGGTTTGGGGCAGTACGGCGTTGCCACATGTGAGGCGTTGGCTTGACCCTTCTACGGCTGGACCATCGGTACTGTAGCATGTGATGGATACTTTTTGAACTCCGCTCAAGTGTTGAGCTATTTGGGAAATCTTGGGTGTTTGTTTATTCGATCGGAAAGTTTAACACTGTCTATTTATCTTGAATGTGATACAATATTTGGAATCCACAAGCAGCTATGAGATAACTAATTTGAATGTTATAAATCTAGCAGTTTAGTCTCAATTGATCGGTTGCCACGGGATTTTGATGTGATCAAAAGTCCGTCGCAATCACATAGCATACGCGGAAACTCGCCAGGTAAACTTAATAGATAGCCACGCCCCATAGCCCCGACCAAGTGACTGTAGGAGAACCCCGTCGCCAAAAGCATCCGTTCGGGTGCTCGCGGCAGCGGTGTTCCGCCTTAGTGTACTTCGTCGACGGCATCCGGGGGTGCGGCCGTCTACTAAAGTTTGCGACGAGCATTCGATCAGGATGTCGGGAATCTTGTTGAATTTCCCGACTTGATATTGAAAAGTGTTTTCGATAATGAGACTAAAATGCGGGGTTTATAATTGTTAGGTATGCGATGTCTAAGGAATTCATTTGGTTAGGCATGCGATGTCTAAGGAGGTTGCGGATTCCAACTGTTGTAGTTTTACACTTTCTTTTCTGTGACCGTAAGCGTAGTATGTGGTGTATCGCCGGCTTCATTGCTATACATCAACGACAATCGGGATACGCATACTTGCTTACGTTGATGATATGCGATATTATGTGTTGCTGTGATATGTTATATTGGATCATCGTGTTCTGAATAGCCGGGGGTTTTATGTGAGATGAGAGTTTTTCTTTTTCATTCATGTAAAATTCATTTGTATGTAATATTCTTTTATTGGGGCACTTCCGGGCTGAGGATGATGTCACCGTTGTATATTATTTACTTTTCCTCATTAGGTAGACCCAAGGCGGGGAGCACAAGTAACCGGGTTCTAGGGTCCAGTGGGAGACCATCTCGAGGAGTCGAGACCGGGTCTCCTAACCCTAGAATTGGCAGAGTTGCTTGCTGCTCTCGTAGGGGTCTAGGGATGTGGGTTTGGCTATTCATCGCGACCGTGGAATCCATGTTTTATACAGGCTCGTATTAAAACACGGATGTCCTAGTATATCCAATATTTCATATATGTTCTTCTGCTGCAATATTCTGTGATGAGATCATATTACTGCCTGAGACGAATGTTTATATTATATATATGAGATATATGTTATATTGCAGATTTCGTTTCAAATGTAATGCTTGTGAAGCATATTAAAATGGGACTTCATTAATGAGATTAATGAAACTAAAAGAAACCTAAAGATGTTGTAGAAACTTGTTTAAAAACTGGTAGCTCTAGTTCTTGCTTTGCATAGCGGTGTTCCTTGTAGAACATCCAGCACCTTATTCGATAAGGAAAGAGCCGAGATCCCTTCACCGGGAGTGACCTCTTTAGTGAAACTAGCAGATGCTACAAACATAGTTTGTCTTTTGATTGCTTCTATAGTTTTTGCTTTGCAAAGTGGTATTTGTGAAATATCCTGCACCTTATTCGATAAGGAAAGAGTCGACGATCCCTTCACCGGGAGTGACCTCTTTAGCGAAACTAGAAAAGCCTCAAAAACAATCCATTTAAAATCACTCGATTCTACAACGATATAAAGTTCATTACGCAAAGGGTTTTCTTAAAAACCTGTCGTAGCCCTCCGTCATTTCAGATAAGCAGTTTTTAGTATTCGTGTTGCGTTTGTTGACTTAGTTAAGGCGTAGTGTGCGGTAGCTGATTAGTGCTTCTGCAAAGCATATGATGCGATTGGATTAGGGTAGTCGTGCGGCCTTGTTGACTCAGTCAAGGGTCGTGCGGGTGGGTTTAATTCAATCGGAAAATGACGGGTTGAACTTTACTTGTGGTCTATGGTTTGTTGACTTAGTCAAGGTCATAGATCGCTTGGGGCAAAAATATTATTGGGAATTTCAAGAGTTGAAATTTGCAATGAGATTGCATACCTTCTATGAGATAGTTGGATCCCGATACCCGCTGCGAATAAGAGTTAGTCCTGGGAGAGTTTTACACATTACAATTAGCCGATCAAGTAGGTGTCTAGAAAGGTGTTAACGGAGTTACGCCCCTAGAAAAACGAGGTTTATTTTAATTAGGTCCGTGCGAAAGCACGGGGAACCTCCCTCAAACTACTGGCACTGGCCTGGCTGAAAGATTGGCGAACTTGTGGGGTGTAACTAATCCCGGCTAGTCTTTCCTTTTAGGGTTTGAAGGAAGATTTGACTAAAACAGTGGGAGATATCCTGATTAGATAAATTGATAACCAATCTAATCTTGTAAAAGCGCACGCTGAGTGTTTTCTTCTCTCTCTCTCCTGGTTGCGACTATGTCACGCCTTAATCAAGATAATAATACAGATGTATTGACCGAACCCGCATGTTATACTGAGCCAGGGAACGTTAGTCCCGCTCCAACTTATAATTGTTATAAGACAGAGCAGGAAATAGGAGATTACCAGAATTCCCGTACCGCCCAAACGAAGAAAGTGCATGCTGATGCATCTTCTTCGGGTGTGTTCATTACAGAGAACTGTTTCTCAGTATCCTTTACGTCCTGGGTATGAGATACCGGATCAGGATCCCGCATATGTAATTTGTTACATGGGCTACAGATAGGTAGAGAACTGAGAACGGGTGATAAGTTTCATGAGATAGAAACGGTGCAAGTGTTGCAGCCAAGTCTGTTGGTAGTTATCACCCTGTATTACCAGAATACATTGATTCTGAACGAATGTTATTAGATACCGAACCTGATGTACAACATCATATCAGTCTCTTTATTAGTAAAGAAAGGATATAATTTGTTGGATATATGTATGCCCTAGAGGCCATTATATGATAGTGGATGTATTTATACATGTGTGTGTGTGTGTGTGTGTGTGTGCGCGCGTGTGTATTCAGTGTACATTCTTGCTCGGGATGATAGTATGCTATCTGGTTCTTCTTTATCTGACATGTTGATTTGATCATGTTTTTAATCATTCATACATGTTGATAAAGCCCTGAGGATATAGGCTTGACTACTGTGATTATGATGGAGATCATACTAGTGGGACATCTGTAATTTATAAGCATATCCTGAAAAGTCCCTAGTCGTAGGTGTATCGAGACGGGGCATCGATATACCAGAGTAGACTAGCGTATATGATACTAGACCTATATGATGGGCGATGGATGTTCCCACATTCATCGATGTTTGACATCGAGATCGTATACGGGTGCTCAGTGGTGACTGGGTACACTGGATGGACTCGCCGAGAACTTCTATATGGAATTATATCTATCGTCGGATAGCAGTTCTCAGATGACACTGGTACAGGTTAGTCTGTAGACCCGAGATCGTCATAGAGTCTTATGTGTGCTCCCACTGTACTTTGATTACCACCCTACCACGGCTCTACTGAGTCGTGCAAACAGGTGGCCGTTGGGTGCAGTCCCGAGACACACGAAGGTGATGAGCGATAGGAGGGGTTTCGTCTCTCCCGGTATTGGGAGTTGATGCTGTGCTGTGCTCGATTGGCTATATCAGTAAGTCCCTGGCCAGGGCTGTTGAGATTTACTGATAAGTGTTATCAGTAGTTTCTCGATCTGTTATAGACCATTCATCGGCATGACTTATTGAGTTATTGGTGTCGACATTACCATCCCTAGACTCGATATGCAGCATATCTGACGAAGAGACCGGACTGTACGGTAGTGTTGCCGGTTGGCTCGACGGGAGTTGTGACAGGTTCGCTTATTTTCTTCTGATCGCTCAATACCCGGGTGGCCGTTACGTTTAGCTGACCGCTTGCAACTTGGGGGTGCTTGATATGATCATCACCCACTGCCGGCGTATTGACGAGTCTTAGAGTCCCACAATGGAGTTACCTAGTCCAGGCGAAACGATGTGGTGTGCATATGAGATATGCGCGTGGACCCGGTTAAAATGCGCGTATGAGATACCGTATATTAATCGGGCGGTTTGCTTTTGGTCGGGTCGTATGTGATATGACCGGTTTGCTAAATGAAGTGTTGATTTATCATTGACCATTAGTTTCTCACTTTAAACCCTTTCTTGTCTTTTTTGTTGTATGCATGCATGTATGCATTTATTCTCATTCATGCACATATGGATGTGCATGCACACATACATGCATACATAATTCTATCATGGTTGTTGATATAGTGGATGGTGGCAATATAAGACTCACACCATTTATAAATATATGGATATTTCTTTTTTGGAAAAGAAAAATGGAAATGGAAATTGTTATCATGGTTTAATATTTTATTCTTGCACTAACCCATTACTTTAACCATGATTTAATCTCTATGGCCATTTTTTATCCAAAATAAATATCTAAATATTTTATAACAATGGTTAAGAATGAGAAAGAGAAAATATATATATATTCATTTCTCATTTTTATTCATAAGCTTATCAGCTCTTCACAAGCCATCATCTTCTTCCTCCTTTCTCTCTCGCTTTCTAGCTTTCTCTTGTGAGCAAAAGAGTCATCAAGTTAGGGTTTCAAAGTGAGAAAACAAACCACATCACCATTCTACACTAGTCTTGCCCATTAGTCTAGAGTGTTAGCTTCTAGTTCTTCTCTTGATCTAGTGGAGCTTCAAGCTTGGACAAAGAGGACTCCGGGTGGATTGTCGTGGACCAAGAGGATCTCAAGTGAGCCTTTTCCAACCCTCAAGTAGCCAAGGAGTCTAGCGTAGGGAGCTACAAAGGTTGTGTTAGTGTATATGCCCTAGAGGCCATTACTGTATCATACTAGCTTGTATATTACTTAATGGAAGCTTGGGATATTCACAGTTGTATATACAATCTTGCTCGAAATGGTAGTATGCTACTTGGTTTGTCTCTGCTTTAATATGTGCATGTGTTTCTTTTAGCATATTGCTGGTATACATATTAGTAGAGCCCTTAGGATCTTTGCTTGATTACCAGCGTTGTGATGGCGCTCGCACTCGTGGGAGCTGGGTAATCTATAAGCACATCCTTATACAGGTCCCTGGTCGTTGGACTATCGAGACAGGGCATCGATACTCCGGAGTAGACTAGCGTATGCGCTTCTCATCCCAGTGTGGGAGACGGTCTGTCCCACAGCCGTTAGTACGTCGTACTTGGGATAGTATGCGGGTGCTCGTTAGGTTACGAGTACACTGGACAGGACTCGTTGGGAACTGTTGGTTGGTAATATACCTATCGTCAGTTATCAGTTCCCAGGTGACATGAGTACAGCTTAGTCCGCTGACTTGACACTGTCACTTCGCCTCGAGTGTGTTCCCACTGCACTTTGATTACTACCCTACCACGGCTCAAAGGAGCTGTGCAAACAGGTAGTTTTTGGGTGCAGTCCCGAAGCACTTGGAGGCAGTGACGGTTAGACAGGATTCGTCTCTCCCGGTATTGGGGGTTGACATCGCGCTGTGTCCAGGAGAGCCATTACACGAGTAGTCCCTGGCCAGGGCAAGCGAGATATACTGGTAGGCTTCCAGTGTTATCTCAGGGTGTTCTGGGCTACACTCCGACACGACTTGTACCGCTATTAGGGGACTGACGTTCACCGCCCCCCTAGGCCCGCCATGCGATGTATCAGACGAACAGACCGGACTGTACGGAGACTGTCACATACAGGCTCAGTAGGAGAGCAGATGGGGTTCACCTCGTCGGTCTTCTTATCGACATCTACCTGGGGACCGTTACGTACAGCTAGTGCCGCTTGCGGTCTGTGGTTAAACCCACTGCCAGCGTAGTGTCGAGTCTTTAGAGTCCCACACAGAGAGCTATTCGCCTTTAGGCAAAACGAGTAGAGGTCGCATGGTTTTGCGACAGGGTTCGTTCGCATCCGCGCACTTGTGCACGTTTGCTGTCCGGACAGTCTATACTAGCGGGCTTTGGTTTAAGCCGGATCCTAGTATATGATTTGAGATTGGTTTTTCTCATTGTGTTCGTGTTCCTCGGATCACGAATGCGGGTGCGTATGCACAGTTGCTTGAGATTGAGGGAGAGGACCTTGATTAGGGTTAATGGTTGTTGTCATTTTATTAACCCTAATATTTATGTGTGTGTTATTGTTAATTAGTAATTAGTTTAATAATTATCCATGGTTGTGGTTTTTGACCTTTTGACTTCTTTGACTTGTTGACCAAGGTTGACACTTTGACCATCATAATTTCTTTTGGAAGATGCTTTTTGATCTTTGCAATTTGAAATGATAATGGTCATGTCATGATTTACCATGATAATTATCTAGCTAATTATTCAATTAAAATTATACACACATATTAGTGAGAAAGGCTCACAAATAATTCATTCTCTCATTTCTTTTCTCTCTCTTGCTCATCCTCTCCCTCAAGCTCTCTCCCTCTCATGTGTTGAGAAACAAAAAGCTTGAGAAAAACCCTCTCTTGATCTTCTCTACTCACTTCTAGGGTTCAAGTCTTAGCATTTCTTGCACTCTAGTTACTCCTAGCTTGGAGTTGAAGCTAAAGGTGGTGGCTTTCGGGTGGATCCTTCTTTGACGGGAGAAGACAAGCAAGGTGATCCTTTTCTACCATACCTAGGAGCAAGGAGAGAAGGACTAAAGACCAAAGGTATAACCTTTCTACAACTTTGTTAGTTGTTAGTTTACTTTAGCTAGTTTTAGTTTAGCAAAGATCCTCACAAGCTTAGTCCATGTTGCCTAAGTCATTAAAAATCCGATTTTTATTATGTTTTCCGCCTCCCCGTAAGCACCGGGGTGGGCAACACGGACTTACAGTGGTATCAGAGCCTAACTAAACTCAAACTAGCTAAGTAGTTAAGTGTAACGAAGTTTCGAAACCGAAAAACCCTAAAACCAAACTTTTTCAAAATCCAACTTTCTGTTGAAATTTTTTCTGCTCAAAATAAAAAACTGTATACTTGTAAAATTGTCTCAGGGTTTTGTGTGAAACACCACCAAATACGAACCAGAGAGGAGCCAAGAGGACCGCGGTTCCGCGGCATAAGGAAGCTCTTGCCGCGGAAGCGCGGCCGTCTTGTCAACTCTCTGTATCGTTTTTGGTGCAGATTGTTTCTGAGTTGGTTTTAGGATTTTTAGGATATATAATATGTGCCCAGATTTTCCAGAACTAAAATTTACTTTTGGGGGCCTATAAATCCGTATTTTTCGGAACTTCACTACACTTTAACTATATCGGTTATATCTGTGATGCTTGTATGTATTGAACGTCGGCTAATCGCTATAAGTCGATTAGTCGGGGTTATACATCTCTGTGATCTGTGATTGTTGGTTTGTGGATATGAATGGATTGGATTGTCGCGGGTGAATAGCCGGGTTGGATGTGAGATGAGTGTTATTTTCTTTCATTCATTTGTAACATGTAAATTGATGTAATAATATTCTTTGTATGGCCGCACAACCGGGTCGGGGTTGTAGCCGTCATTGTATAATTCTTTTTACTGTTTTTGCTCCTAGGATAGACCCATGGAGGGGGTGCACAAACTACCGGGTATCTCGAAGTGCCGAGTGGCCTACTCACGGTGGTGAGGGAGGTTGCTTCGCTTCGGGTGCTTGGCGGGTAGTTTGCCGCACCCGTAGGGGTCTTGGGTGGGGTATTGGCTATTCACCGCGACCGTGTAATCCGCTTTGCGTTGCAGGCTCGAACGCATTGCGGATTCCTAGTATATCCAATGTATTCATCTGTGATCTGTAATGTCTATCATTGCTATATATTTATATATAATAACTATTTAGGCGTTGCTTATGTTTTACAGCCGCGCTAGCCCAGCCCCCGCTCTGTCGTTAGTTAAGTAACCTAACGGGTGATGACGGGGCCCCGTGGCGAATGCGAATGGCATAAGCGTACGTCATATTTTGGTTGTTTTCTGCAATGGTAGGATTAAATGATGGGACGCATTAAAAGAACTAATGCAAGAAATAAACCAAGTAAAAGTCGATTGGAACACTTTGAAAACCACTCGGTTCTTTTCAAAACTAAAACTTTTAAACGCGGAGCTTGAACCACTCCTTTTAAAAGCTATCTCGTTCCATCGATTATATCAAGTTCACTACGTTCACGGTTTCGCCAAAACCATCCGTAGCCCTCCATCATTTCGGTTAAATATTCGGTAGTATTCAAGCTATGTATTTTGACCTCACGCCAAGGCATAGTGATTGGTAGCTGCCGGATATTTATCCGTTGCATAGATAGAATGCGTTGATTTGAGACAGTCGTACTGCCGTTTTGGCCTACGTCAAGGGTAGGTACGGGTGGGTTCAAATTAACCAGGATAATGATGGGAAGAACTTGACATGTGACTTATGACATTTTGACCTCACGCCAAGGTCATAAGAGCATGGGGCAAAAATCCACATCGGGAGTTTCATAAGTACTGAAACTTGCTAGCGTTGCATACCATTTGGAGTGTGATAATTCTGGTAGGATTCCTTCGGTTTTATCACGCAATGATATTTGGATCCCGATCCTACTGTGAGTATATGCTACTCCTCGGGAAAACTCTCACTTAACGATCAATGCTATAAACCTAGTAGGTGCCTAGAAAGGTGTTAGCGGGGCTACGCCCACAGGGAAAAGAGGTTACTTAATTAAGGAACTTCGCGAAAGCGTTGGAAAACCTCCCTCGAAGTACCGACACTGGCCTGGCTGAACGGTTAAGCAAGTATTGTACGGTGAGAATGATCCCGGCTAATCCTTTTCTTTATGGTTTGAGAAGGGATTCGAGAAACAGTGGGAGCCATCCAGTTTAGACAAACTAAAAACCACTCTAAACTTGCAAGAGCATCATGCTAAAGTGTTTCTTTTCTCTCTCCTAATTGCAGCGACCATTCAAGATGACCGGACTTAAGTTACTATTAGATAAAAACATATTGACAGGGCCAAACTACAAAGATTGGCTCAGGAATGTCAAGATGGCTATCACTTATGACAAGCTGGGGTATATACTTACCACCAAAGCTCCCCCCGTCCCAGGTCCCACCTCCAGCGTCGCGGATGTAGAAATCCGTAAGACATGGGAGATAGATTGCGCGAGGGCCAAATGCCTCGTACTAGCCTCGATGGACAATGACCATCAGAGGAGGCACGAGAATATGGACCTAGAGTCCATATTTCTCCATACAAAAGAACTGTATGGAGAGCAGTCTCGTATCGCAAGATACGAAGTGTCGAAGAAGCTCTTTTCGGCAAGGTTGGCCGTCGGATCATCGGTAGCGGACCACGTGCTTAAGATGATCGGCTACATAGAGGAGCTCGCGGACCTTGGGACCACGTTGGAGAATGAACTCTATACTGATCTGATTCTCCAGTCCCTTCCTTCCACTTACGCCCAGTTCATTCTTAACTTCAACATGCAAGGAAAGGAGGTAGAACTTGCCGAGCTTCTGAACATGTTGAGGACTGCTGAGGGCACCCTACAGAAGGGTAGGGAGACATCCACTTTGTTTGTAGGAGGATCTTCCTCTTCTAGGTCCAGGGCGAAAGCCAAGGGCAAGAAGAAGAAAGCCCCCGCCAAACCAAGAGGCGGTGTCGGTAAAGTGGATACGAAGGGAAAGGGTAAAGCAACAAAGGTAGCGGGGAAGCTGGTGGGGAAGGAAGAATGCTTCTATTGTCACAAAAGTGGCCACTGGAAACAAGATTGCAAGGCTTGGAAAGCCAGAACACAGGATTTGAAGCGAGTTGCAGCTTCAGCTTCAGGTGTGTATGTTATTGAAAATTGTCTATCAATAAACTCTACTTCCTGGGTATTGGATACCGGATCAGGATCTCATATCTGTAATTCTTTGCAGGCGTTGAGAAAGCGTAGAGTTTTGAAGGCAGGTGACATGACCCTCAGAGTTGCGAACGGTGCTAGCATGGATGCAGAGGCCGTGGGGGACTATCACCTGGGATTATCAGATGGACACTTTTTGGTTTTGCGTAGTTGTTATTATGTACCAAATGCAACCTGTAATATCATTTCTGTATCTTTATTATCTAAAGAAGGTTATGAATTTGCATTTGTAAGTAATGTAGTGAACATTCACCTTAATCAAGTGTTGATTGGGTCAGGTACATTGAACAACGGTATATACGTTTTAAACCAACCACAGATTTTCAATATCCAGAATACACACAAAAGAAAGTCTCCAGAAATTAATAAAACTTTCTTATGGCACTGTAGACTGGGTCACATCAACGAGAGAAGATTGACTAAGTTACATACTGAAGGATATTTGGATTCGTTCGAATATCAATCGTATGCAACTTGTCAATCCTGTCTCAAAGGAAAGATGACAAAGGCTCCGTTTTCTGGACACGGAGAAAGAGCGAGCGAGCTCTTGGGACTCGTACACAGCGACGTGTGCGGTCCAATGTCTACACATGCGCGAAGCGGTTTTTCTTACTTCATAACTTTTACGGATGATCTCTCAAGATTCGGACATGTCTTCTTAATGAAGCATAAATCCGAAGCTTTTGAAAAGTTCCAGGAATATAAGAGTGAAGTAGAGAAACAAACCGGCAAAAGTATCAAGATCCTAAGATCGGATCGAGGAGGAGAATACTTAAGTGCCGAATTCCTGAATTACTTAAAAGAGAATGGAATTCTCTCTCAGCTTACTCCTCCATACACCCCGCAACATAACGGTGTATCGGAGAGACGGAACCGAACCCTATTGGATATGGTACGGTCCATGATGAGTAATGCTGAGTTACCGCGATCTTTCTGGGGATATGCGCTAGAAACAGCTGCATACCTTTTGAACCGTGTTCCCACTAAGACTGTGCCTACCACACCATATGAGTTATGGAGTGGGAAGAAACCCTATCTTCAATACTTGAAGATTTGGGGATGTCCAGCTTATGTCAAAAAGCAGCATGTGGACAAACTCGAGGCACGCTCAGTACTGTGCAAGTTTGTGGGATACCCAAAGAACTCCAGGGGGTATCTTTTCTATTACGCAGAGGAACAAAAAGTCCTTGTTTCTCGCAATGCCCACTTTCTGGAACATCAGTTCATAGAAAAAGAAATAAGTGGGAGCGCAATAGAACTGGAAGAAATTCCAGAACCACAAACTATTACTGAAAGTTTAGTGGAACCAGAAAGTTCAAAAGAACAGGACATTCCTATGCCGCTCCGCAGGAGTAGTAGGCAGTCTCATCCGCCCGAGAGATACTACGGTTTTCTCATTGACGGGGATAGAGAAGACTGCATCCTGGATTGTGATGAGCCTACTAGCTTCCAGCAAGCCATTCAGAGCGTCGACTCGGTAAAATGGCTGGATGCAATGCGGACCGAGATGGAGTCCATGTACACCAACAAAGTATGGACGTTGGACATTGCTCCAGACGGGGTAAAACCCGTAGGATGCAAGTGGATCTTCAAAAGGAAGATTGGTGTAGATGGACAGGTTGAGACCTATAAAGCTAGACTGGTAGCAAAGGGTTTTCGTCAGCGACCTGGTTTGGACTATGACGAAACCTTTTCTCCAGTAGCTATGCTGAAATCCATTCGGATCCTTCTTGCCATCGCTGCTTTCCACGATTATGATATTTGGCAGATGGACGTAAAGACAGCTTTTCTAAATGGTCATTTAGAAGAGTGTGTCTATATGGATCAGCCAGAGGGTTTCATTCAGGGTGGGAGCAGCGGAAAGGTGTGCAAGTTGCTCAAGTCCATTTATGGACTCAAGCAGGCATCGCGGAGTTGGAACATCTGTTTTGATGAGACGGTCAAAGAATTTGGCTTTATCAAAAATCCAGATGAACCATGCATCTATTGTAGATTTGTAGCGAGAACTGTAGTATTCCTCGTTTTATACGTGGATGACATTCTCTTAATAGGAAATGACATTCCTATGCTACAATCTGTCAAGGGGTTCTTGTCACACAGGTTCTCCATGAAAGACCTGGGTGATGCCTCCTACATTCTGGGTATCCGGATCTACCGTGACAGATCCAAGAGGATATTAGGACTCTCGCAGTCCAGGTACATCGACACCATACTGAAGAGATTCAGTATGGAAGATTCCAAGCGCGGTAATCTACCGGCTTGTCACGGGATCACCCTCTCCAAAGAGATGTCTCCCAAGACTGATTTGGAGAGGGATCGCATGTCTATTATACCCTACGCTTCTGCGGTAGGCTCTATAATGTATGCGATGTTGTGTACCAGACCGGATGTGGCTTATGCACTGAGTGTGGTAAGCAGGTATCAGTCAAACCCTGGGGAGAAACATTGGATAGCAGTAAAGAACATTCTCAAGTACCTGAGAAGGACTAAGGAGATGTTCTTGGTGTATGGCGGAAAAGACCTGCAGGTTGAGGCCTTTGCTGACTCCAGCTTCCAGAGTGACAAGGATGATTCCAAGTCCATGTCGGGTTTTGTCTTTACCCTCAATGGAGGGGCGGTGTGTTGGAAGAGCTCCAAACAGGAAACCGTTGCTGACTCGACTATGGAAGCGGAATACATCGCTGCATCTGATGCCGCAAAAGAAGCTGTCTGGATGAGGAAGTTCTTGAAAGAACTTCAGGTGGTTCCGTCCATTGTTGACCCAATACCTCTGTATTGCGACAACAACGGGGCTATAGCTTTAGCGAAGGAACCCAGGTCCCATCAGAAATCCAGACACATCTTAAGGCGGTATCACCTGATCAGGGAGATCGTAGATCGCCAGGAGATCGAGGTCCGGAGAGTTGCATCAGAGGATAACACAGCAGATCCATTCACCAAGGCCTTGCCCCAGACTCAGTTCGAGCGGCTGATCGAGATGATAGGTCTTCGATACGCCAGTACATGGCCTTAGTGCAAGTGGGAGATTGTTAGTGTATATGCCCTAGAGGCCATTACTGTATCATACTAGCTTGTATATTACTTAATGGAAGCTTGGGATATTCACAGTTGTATATACAATCTTGCTCGAAATGGTAGTATGCTACTTGGTTTGTCTCTGCTTTAATATGTGCATGTGTTTCTTTTAGCATATTGCTGGTATACATATTAGTAGAGCCCTTAGGATCTTTGCTTGATTACCAGCGTTGTGATGGCGCTCGCACTCGTGGGAGCTGGGTAATCTATAAGCACATCCTTATACAGGTCCCTGGTCGTTGGACTATCGAGACAGGGCATCGATACTCCGGAGTAGACTAGCGTATGCGCTTCTCATCCCAGTGTGGGAGACGGTCTGTCCCACAGCCGTTAGTACGTCGTACTTGGGATAGTATGCGGGTGCTCGTTAGGTTACGAGTACACTGGACAGGACTCGTTGGGAACTGTTGGTTGGTAATATACCTATCGTCAGTTATCAGTTCCCAGGTGACATGAGTACAGCTTAGTCCGCTGACTTGACACTGTCACTTCGCCTCGAGTGTGTTCCCACTGCACTTTGATTACTACCCTACCACGGCTCAAAGGAGCTGTGCAAACAGGTAGTTTTTGGGTGCAGTCCCGAAGCACTTGGAGGCAGTGACGGTTAGACAGGATTCGTCTCTCCCGGTATTGGGGGTTGACATCGCGCTGTGTCCAGGAGAGCCATTACACGAGTAGTCCCTGGCCAGGGCAAGCGAGATATACTGGTAGGCTTCCAGTGTTATCTCAGGGTGTTCTGGGCTACACTCCGACACGACTTGTACCGCTATTAGGGGACTGACGTTCACCGCCCCCCTAGGCCCGCCATGCGATGTATCAGACGAACAGACCGGACTGTACGGAGACTGTCACATACAGGCTCAGTAGGAGAGCAGATGGGGTTCACCTCGTCGGTCTTCTTATCGACATCTACCTGGGGACCGTTACGTACAGCTAGTGCCGCTTGCGGTCTGTGGTTAAACCCACTGCCAGCGTAGTGTCGAGTCTTTAGAGTCCCACACAGAGAGCTATTCGCCTTTAGGCAAAACGAGTAGAGGTCGCATGGTTTTGCGACAGGGTTCGTTCGCATCCGCGCACTTGTGCACGTTTGCTGTCCGGACAGTCTATACTAGCGGGCTTTGGTTTAAGCCGGATCCTAGTATATGATTTGAGATTGGTTTTTCTCATTGTGTTCGTGTTCCTCGGATCACGAATGCGGGTGCGTATGCACAGTTGCTTGAGATTGAGGGAGAGGACCTTGATTAGGGTTAATGGTTGTTGTCATTTTATTAACCCTAATATTTATGTGTGTGTTATTGTTAATTAATAATTAGTTTAATAATTATCCATGGTTGTGGTTTTTGACCTTTTGACTTCTTTGACTTGTTGACCAAGGTTGACACTTTGACCATCATAATTTCTTTTGGAAGATGCTTTTTGATCTTTGCAATTTGAAATGATAATGGTCATGTCATGATTTACCATGATAATTATCTAGCTAATTATTCAATTAAAATTATACACACATATTAGTGAGAAAGGCTCACAAATAATTCATTCTCTCATTTCTTTTCTCTCTCTTGCTCATCCTCTCCCTCAAGCTCTCTCCCTCTCATGTGTTGAGAAACAAAAAGCTTGAGAAAAACCCTCTCTTGATCTTCTCTACTCACTTCTAGGGTTCAAGTCTTAGCATTTCTTGCACTCTAGTTACTCCTAGCTTGGAGTTGAAGCTAAAGGTGGTGGCTTTCGGGTGGATCCTTCTTTGACGGGAGAAGACAAGCAAGGTGATCCTTTTCTACCATACCTAGGAGCAAGGAGAGAAGGACTAAAGACCAAAGGTATAACCTTTCTACAACTTTGTTAGTTGTTAGTTTACTTTAGCTAGTTTTAGTTTAGCAAAGATCCTCACAAGCTTAGTCCATGTTGCCTAAGTCATTAAAAATCCGATTTTTATTATGTTTTCCGCCTCCCCGTAAGCACCGGGGTGGGCAACACGGACTTACAGGTTGTACTCTCAAAACCCTAACTTTTACTACTTGTGTTTATGTTAAAGTTATGTTACCCTAGCTTTTCTAGTATGATCCTTAAGATTGTTTCTCTAGCACCATATAAAATTTAAATATGACATGTGTGATGCCACCAAACCCTTGTAGTGGTGCTATAAGAACCCCTTCATGGTATCAGAGCCAAGATAGAGTTTTAGGGTAACTTGACGACGTTAAAAACCTCGAACGAACGAAAATCGACGCCCGTAGGGTGCTCTCTGGAAATTTTTTCAAAACCTGGATTTTTTCAAATTAAAAATGCTTAAAAAATTCAGCAGGGTATTGTATGGGCCCACAAGAAGTATGATCCCCTGAATCGACCGTACGACCGCGGAACCGCGGCCATAGTGGCCTTTCTGCGGCGGTTCTGCAGTGCAGTAGTGTAAGTCTACGGTAGGGCCCCGGCCGTCTACAGACGCCAAATGAGGAACAAAAACTTTTTAACTGGCGCAATCGTATACTATAACCCGGATCTGCCATTATTGCTAAGCTAACAAACTGTAAAGAGGGTAGAAAGGTTATACCGAACGATCCGAGTCCTTCGTTCTTTAACCATCATCCCACGCTCCGTTGCGGCTGCTCCGATCTCGTCGATCTCCGATCTGCTCGTCCAGGTGGCACTACGTCAACGATTCTTTAAACGGGCTCCTGCCTCTGACTCGAGGCAACTCGGTCGTCAAGTTTGCTAAAAGAGACGACCAAGATTGATGTAGAGAATGAGTAGAAGACTTTTTCTCGTTACGTCTAAAGCTATGGACGAACGGTTAATGAAGTTGCCAATTAATTCGGGTGATGGAATGAAATGAGCTATGAAATTTCCATACACCCCAAAACTATCATAATCTTTTCACCAAATGAATCAATCGAGTGAATGTGAGAGAGGAGGGGGCCGGCCACACTTATATGAAGAGGGAGGTGAGGCTAGGAGCAAATTGGTGACCATAAGAATGAAGCTTATCATGAAAGAATAAGTCATGTATGAACACAAAGTATGAACACAATAAATGAAACTAATGAATCACTAATCCTTGTCACCAAAACCATTAATGCAACATATGAGTCATAAGCCTAATCACCACTTCTAGAACCTTCTAGAAGTATGACTCACCCTCATCCAAGAAAAGATAAATCCGTCTTTAACCGAATGTTAAAAGACGGGCGATAGAAAACTGGAAACTGGCAACTTCCAAAAACGATCCCAAAACGAATTTCAGGATAACCCCGTAACTGTATAAATATACCCGCATTTGTATTACGACCGAATATAAATGCAACTGAGAAAAAGATATTATATCTACTCAATATAATACTCGGATCCGACTTAAACCAAAGCCCACCAGTATTATCTGCCCGAAAAATGACACGTGTGTAAACGCACGTGCATTTTCCGAACCCTGCCATAAAACCATACGGCCTCTACAACGTTTCGCCCGAACTTGAGAAACTGTCTGTGGGGAACTCTAATGACTCGTCAGTACCCTGGCAGTGGGTTTAACCACAAGCCGTCAGCGGCACTAGCTATGCGTAACGGCTGCCCATGGACAGACCTCAAGGGAGGCCGATGAGCGAACTCATCCGGAAACCCTACTGAACCCAACAGTGACAATGTATATACAGTCCGGTCCGTTCGTATTTGAGTATCGCATATCTGCCTAGGTGGGTGGTAATGTCAGACCCCCAAAAGCAGTATAAGTCGTTTCGGAGTGAAGCCCAATAACATCCTGAGATACTACTGGAGTACCTACCAGTAAATCTCCTGCCACGGCCGTGGGCTTTGTGTAATGGCTCTCCTAGACACAGCACGATCTCACCCCCAATACCGGGAGAGACGAATCCCCTGCCGATCCGCTCACGTGCCTCCATGTGGCTCGGGACTGTACCCAAAAACAACCTGTTTACACGACTCCTTTGAGCCGTGGTAGGGTAGAAATCAAAGCACAGTGGGAACTCACACGAGACAAATGATGACCTCAGGTCGATGAACTAACCTGTACACATGTCACCAGGGAACTGCTATCTGGCGATATGTATAATACCAACTAGCAGGTTCCCGGCGAGTCCTGTCCGGTGTACTCATAACCCAATGAGCACCTGTATACATCTTAGGTGATCCAACTGACACCAGTGGCTTGTGAGACCGGCCTGTAGGGTTCCTAGGCACACTAAAGAGGTCTCACAAGGCATCAACCATGCCAATTTCAAATTTTACAAGTGCCGAGAAACCCTGATACGGATCGTTAACTAGAATTTTAGGCGAAACAAGCAACTAGTTAACAACTTAACTAAATGAACGGAAATACAACCTTTGTAGATCCGGTTCTCCACCTCCATAGCTCCATGATGAAGTCTCCTTGCTGTCCAACTTTCAACACTTTCAACACTTCATGAGACAAAAGTGGTCAAACTTTCAACACTTCATGAAGCTTCATGAAAGATACAAAGAAAGCCACCATATCAATTTACCCTTTTAATTTCCAAAAAAGAATAAATAAATAAATGAATGAATAAGCAAAACCCTAATCATCAATTTAACCATGGTTTAGTTCTTTACACTTAACCAAATAAGCATGTATCATCAAACATGATACAATCATGTGCACAAAAGTATATCACATATACAACTTGCACAATTCAAGTGAGAAAATCCATTTAAAGTGAACCAATACTAGTTAATGCAAAGTAATATATCAAATATATATAATTATACGTTAAATCATTAAATCAACACTTGATTTAACGATCCGGTCATATCGCATATAACCGACTAGTATCCTATGTATCGGCTTACCGAATCAATCCTTGATTCGATAACTAGGTTATATCGCATACAACCTTTCGATACATTCATCGCGAGAATGGAATACGGTATCACATACACGCATTATTCTCGGTCCCGCACATATCTCATATGCGCTCCTATTTCGTTTCGCTTGAGCCAGGAAACCTCTGTGTAGGACTCTAAAGACTCGTCAATACGCCGGCAGCAGGTGATGATCATATCAAACACCCACAAGCCGCAAGCGGTCTGCTAAACATAACGGCCACCCGGGTATTGAGCGATCAGAAGATCGACGAGCAAGCCCGCTCACACTCCTGTGAATCCAACCAGTAACACTTACCGTACAGTCCGGTCTGATCGTCTGATATGTCGCATATCTCGCCTAGGGGTGGTAAACGTCAGACCCTAATAGCTCGATAAGTCATGCCGACGTGAGGTCCATAACATGTGTGAAACTACTGATAACACTTACCAGTAGATCACTGCAACCCTGGCCAGGGATTTCCTGTTATGGCCAATCGAGCATAGCGCAACATCAACCCCCAATACCGGGAGAGACGAATCCCCTCCTATCGCTCATTGCCTCCATGTGATTCGGGACTGTACCCAAAAGCCACCGTTTTGCACGCCCTCTTGGATGTGGTAAGGTGGAAATCAAAGCACAGTGGGAACCACACAAGACTCTATGACGATCTCGGGTCAACAGACTACTCTGTACCAGTGTCACCAGAGAACTGCCATCTGACGTAAGGTATAATACCATCTGGGAGTTCTCGCCGAGTCCGTCCAGTGTACGCAGTCTCTACTGAGCACCCGTATATCATCTCTGATGTCAAACACCAATTGATATGGGATCATCCATCGCCCATCTGTATGGGTCGAGAAGGTATACGCTAGTCTACTCTGGTATATCGATGCCCCGTCTCAATACACCCATGACTAAGGACCTTGAAGGATGCACTTATGGACTACCATGTCCCCACTAGTATGATCCGCATCATAGTCCAGGTAGTCAAGTACATATCCTAAGGGCTTTACCAACATGTAACAGAGAGACAATCAGTATACACGTTAAGGTAAAGAGTAACCAGATAGCATACTATCATGTCGAGCAAGAAAGTCCTCCCTATATATGTCCCAGCATCCACTACAATATACATCCTATGTACAGTAATGGCCTCTAGGGCATACATATAACTAACAATCTCCCACTTGCACTAGGGCCATCTGATAGTAGTGGTTGAAGTATCTCATACTCAACCATCCCATAATAGTCTCTCTCTGGGAAAAGGCCTTTGTGAGTGGATCCGCCGTATTGTCCTCTGAGTCTACTCTCCTAACCTTGATCCCTTGGAGATCAACCATCTCCATGATCAGGTGACACTGCCTTAGAATATGTCTGGATCACTGATGGGACCGGCGTTCCTCGGCATAAGCCACAACTCCATTGTCTCACAATGGTTGGAACGTAGTTCATCTCATGAACCAATATACACCCAAACATCCTCTTTGGTAGCATCTTAAGTAGCTATGTATCCTGCTTTTATCGTCTAGTTAGCCACGGTATCTAACTTGGAACTCTTCCAACATACCGTCCCTTTACTGAGGGAAAAGACAATGTCTGTGACTGACATTCAGTCGTCCTTATCACTCTGGAACCCTTCCAGTGATTCTTCCCAGGATCGATTGATACCATCTCACTACAACTAGTGAGAATCCTAACATCCAATTAGATCTATCTCATAGATCCAAAACCCAAGATTTAGGAGGTATCACTTTGATCCTATATAGAGAATCATTGTGATAAGCGGAGATTGACCAAGCGTAGCATAGGAAACTCCTTCCCTATCAAGAGTATGTCATCCATGTACTCTACGAGGATCATCACCATACTCCCTACTACCTTTTTGTATATACAAGGTTCATCTACCATTTTGATGAAGTCAAACTTTTTGACAACTACATCAAAACAGACGTTCTAACTCCGCGATGTCTGCTTTATCCTATAAAGCATCTTGTACTCGTTTCCGCTGCTCCCACTGTCTACGACGCCCTATGGCTGTGTACTTATAGACGCACTCTTCTAAAACACCATCTAGAAAAGCAGTCATGGCACCCAACCGCCAGATATCGTAGTCATGGTATGTAGCCGTGGCAAGTAGGATCTGGATGGACTTAAGCATAGCCACTGGAAAAGGTTTCATCATTATCCACGCCTGGTTGATGACGAAAGCCTTTAACAAGTCTTGCTTTGAAAGTCTCAACTTTTCCACCTACACCAAGTAATCTTCTCAAGATATACTTGCTCCTGATGGGGATTTAACCCTTCAGATATAGCAACCAAAGTCCATACTTTGTTGGTGTACATGGATTCCATCTCAGATCGCTAAGCATCCAGCCATTCTCGTAGAGTCTTACTCCTGATGGCCAGCTCGAAACTAGTTGGGTCATCATCCCATGATGCAATCCTCGCTCCCACTGTCATAGAGAAATCGAAGTATCTCTCAGGCGGATGAGGAACCCTACTAGATCGGCGGAGAGGTTGAGGTTCGTTAGTTACTATTGAATCCTTTGGTTCTACCAAATTATCTGCTGTAGTTTGTATAGCTGGAACCTTTCCAGTTCTACATAACTGACCTTGCCTCGAGCTTGTCCGGATATTTCTTTTAGACATAGCCCGGACAACCCCAAATCTTAACTAGCTTAAGACATGGGCTCTTCCCATACCATATCTCATATGGAGTGGTAGGCTGTGATCTGATTCGAACCCTATTCAATAGGTATGCAGCTTCTCAAGCGCACAACTCCTAAAAGGAAACAGGTAACTCAGTAGTCTTCATCATAGAGCGCACCATATCGAATAGGGTGCAATTGCTCCGCCCTGATATAGCATCATGCTATGGTGTATATGGAGGAGTAATGCTGAGAGAGAATCTCATTCTCCTTTAGAATAGTCCAGGAATTCTGTGCTCAAGTATTCTCCTCCCTGATCGCATCAAAGGACATAATACTTATACCCTCAATTTGGTTCTCTACTTCTAACTTATATTCCGTGAATATCTCAAAAGGTTCGGACTTGTGTTTCAACAGGAACATATGTCTGAATCTTGAGAGATCATCAGAGAATGTAATGAAGTACAAAGAACCGGTCTTGGCATGTGTAGACAGGGGACCTACATACATCAACATGTATCATCCCAAGAGTTCACTAACTCTTTCTCTGTTTCTAGTAAACGGAGCTATGGTCATCTTATCTTTGTGACATGACTGGCAAGTTTCACAAGATATAAATTCAAACTAATTTAAGTATGCATCTTTATGTAACTTCAGCTAGTCGGGTCGCATTGATATGACCCAGTCTATAATGCCTCAAGAAGGATCCGTTCATTTCTGAACTCTTCCTCTTGTGTGTGTTCCGTATACTAAGAACTGTAGTTTGATTTAGAACATCAATGCTTTTAGATAACGTGCCTGAACCGATCAACTTTTGATATAGGAAATGTTCAAAACATTATCCAACAATACAAAATTTTACCGTTTCTTTACTAATAAAGAGACAGATATGATTTTGTATATCAGGTTCGGTATCTAATAACATTCGTTCAGAATCAATGTATTGGTAATACAGGGTGACAGTGACCAACAGACTTGGCTGCAACACTTGCCCCGTTCTCTGTCTCATGAAACTTATCACCCTTTCTCAGTTCTTTACCTATCTGTAGCCCATGTAACATATTACATATGCGGGATCCTGATCCGGTATCTCATATTCAGGACGTAAAGAATACTGAAAAGCAGTTCACTATAATGAAAACACCCGAAGATGATGCATCAGTATGCACTTTCTTCGTTTGGGCGGCACGGGAAATCTGGTATTTCCCTATTTCATGCTCTGTCTTATAACAATTATAAGTTAGAGCGGGACCAACGTTCCCCAGCTCAGTATAACAAGCGGGTTCGGTCAAATATCCATATTATTATCTTGATTAAGGCGTGATATGGTCGCTACGTGGAGAGAGAGAAGAAAACACTCAGCGTGCGCTCTTGCAAGAATAGATTGGTTATTATTTTATCTAATCAGGATGACTCCCACTGTTTTTTATCAAATCTTCCTTCAAACCCTAAAAGGAAAGACTAGCCGGGATTAATTACACGCTACAGGTTCGCCAATCTTTCAGCCAGGCCAGTGTCGGTACTTTGAGGGAGGTCCCCCGTGCTTTCGCACGAACCTAATTAATGTAAACCTCGTTTTCCCAGAGGCGTAACCTCGTTAACACCTTTCTAGACACCTACTTGATCGGCTAATTGTAATGTGTAAAACTCTCCCAGGAGCAACTCTTACTCGCAGTGGGTATCGGGATCCAACTATCTCATAGAAGGTATGCAATCTCATTGCAAATTTCAACACTTGAAATTCCCGATAATATTTTGCCCCTAACGTGCTATGACCTTGACGAAAGCCAACAAACCATAGCCCGCTAGTCAAGTTCAACCCGTACATTTCTTGATTGAATTAAACCCACCCGCACAACCCTTGACGAAAGCCAACAAAGCCGCATGACTACCCTAATCCAATCGCATCGTATGTAGCAGATAAGCAGCATATAGCTACCGCACACTGCACCTTGACGAAAGCCAACAAATGCAGCACGAATACTATATACAACTTATCTGAAATGACGGAGGGCTACGACAGGTTTTTCTGAAAACCTATTGCGTAATGAACTTGATATCGTTGTAGGATCGAATGAATTTTGAAATGGAGTGTTTTTGATGCTTTTCTAGTTTTGCTAAAGTGGTCACTCCCGGTGAAGGGATCGTCGGCCCTTTCCTTGTCGAATGAGGTGCGGGATATATCATATATATCACTGTGCAAAGCAAAAACTCTTAAAAGCAATCAAAAGATAAACCGAGTGTGTAGCATCTGCCAGTTATTGCTAAAGGAGTCACTCCCGGTGAAGGGATCTCGGTCCTTTCCTTATCGAATAAGGTGTAGGATATATCATATATACCGCTGTGCAAAGCAAGAACTGTAGCTACCCTTTTTATTTTGAAATTCGATTCTACAACATCTTTAGGTTTCTTTTATTTCATTAATCTCATTAATGAAGTCCCATCATTTATATACCTAAACATCACAGATAAATACGACTTACACTTATGCCATCCGCATTCGCCTCG
The DNA here is from genome assembly GCA_030015575.1 of Agapanthus africanus. Classification (NCBI taxonomy): domain Eukaryota; kingdom Viridiplantae; phylum Streptophyta; class Magnoliopsida; order Asparagales; family Amaryllidaceae; genus Agapanthus; species Agapanthus africanus. The sequence continues at coordinate 239,603,226 of CM057344.1, forward strand.
ATGTCCCCTCGTGCACCATTAGGTTAGGTAACTAACGGCAGAGCGGGGCAGGGCTAGCGCGGGTGTAAAACATAAGTAACATCTATATAATATATCATATATACTATATACAGTATCTATCACAGAACATCACATGATCACATCACAGATATCGCAGCAGAAGAAACATATGAAATATTGGATATACTAGGACGTCCGTATTTTCAATACGAGCCAGTATAAAACACGGATTCCACGGTCGTGATGAATAGCCAAACCCACACCCCTAGACCCCTACGAGAGCGGCAAGCAACCCTACCAATTCTGGAGTTAGGAGACCCGGACTCGACTCCTCGAGTTGGTCTCCCACTGGACTCCAGAACCCGGTTACTTGTGCTCCCCTCCTAGGGTCTATCCTAGTGCGGAAAAGTAAATAATATACAAAAGTGTAGCGCCTTGAAAAGTCGTTTTGGTGTTTTCCTGAAAATCGGTGAAAATTCGGTATTTTTCCGAAAACCATTTTTTTTGTTATTTTACAGTTTAGGACTAGTTATACCTAAAATGGATAGGTAATTGCTTGTTTTTAGTAGCTAATGAGTTACTTATTAAATTTTGGTCATTTAAAAAATTTTCCCAATTTTTTCAATTTTTTAATATTATTTTAAGCCGGTAAGAAGATACATTAAATTAGCGATAAATACAAATTTTTCTGGGCTAATTTTAATTTTTAAAATTATGTTAATTAGAATCTAGTTGTAACATAAATTTTTAGTATTTTATTTTGATTTTTAACTAATTTTTATTATAGAAAACGAAATTTATTGAATTTAAGCTTAAACTTGCAATTTTTGACTTGTAGGGGGTCTTTTTGCACAAAAATTCTTTTGTAAAACCCCTCCCTCTCTTCCCTCAGCCCTAGGCCGGCCCATTTCCAGCAACCCAAGAAAAAAAAATGGTTGCCTCTTTGACTTCATTTTGTGTAGAAAAGAGGTGTTTTTTTAAGGATTTTGGATTTTTTTTTATTAGGTATGGTCTTTTGTGGGTTGGTAGGAGTTGACCAAGACTTTTCCCACACACCCCACACCATCCCCTTCCCTTGTTCTGGCCAAAATTCCAGCAGCCCCCTTCATCTCTTTGTTCTTTACATTTTCTTCAAAAAATTCTTCAAAGTTTGCTCTAAATTTCAAGCAAAAACTCACAAATTAAACCCCATTCTTCATCCCTTTTTCCTTCATCTCCCTTGCTTGGATCATGATGCTATGAGGCCATCAATTGAAGCAACTTTCTTCTTGCTAGATTCATAGATTTGAGGTATAATTTCTACTCTTTTAAGTTAATATGGTTAGAATTCTTTAATCTAGTTGTTTAGTGTTAATTTAGTGCTATTTTCATTCTAGTGTTGTTTAAAGTTAATGGTTGAGTTAACTAGGGTTTCTTGAAACCATTATTTAGTTAATTAAAGCTAATTAGCTATCTAGTTGTTTGCTAATCTAGGTTAATGAGGTTACTTTATTTGTGTGGGCTTCAAATTAGTGTTAATTTGGTATTGTCATGTTTAGTTTTAGGTTGAAATTGCTAATTATGAAAATCAAGAAAGGGTTTGTGTTAGAATTATGGTTTGATGCATAGTTAATGGTTTAAAATTAGTGTAATGGCTAGCTATTGGGTTAGTTTGGATTGTTGTGTTGGATTGTGTTAATTTTGTCGCTAATTGTCGATGTTTGCACCAAATTTGCAAACTTCTAGCTTACTAGGTTTTTATTATATTATTGTGGCGAATTAATTGCGATATCTAGATTATATTGTTGGCATATCCTATGACATTTAGGATGCGTGAGTGCGGATTTTGAGTAATCGGGTTTTAGTTTTGCCGGGAGACCAAATCGACGATTTTTGCAGTTTTTGCGATTTTCGCGTGTGTTCCGCGCACCTTGTGCACGTTGTACCTAGCTAGTGAACGTTGGTATTTTCGTTAGGGAATTGCGTCGTTCTTGATTTGTAACCTTATGTTTGTATTGATGTAAATTCCAGGTTCGGTCGCGGAGACGTCAGACGCGGCACGAAAGGGGAAGCGGTGATTGGACGTGACTAGCTAGGGATTCCGGTGAGTAGATGTAACATCTACGGGGGACTATCGTTGGATGGCGCAAGCCGCCCAATAGTTTTAGTATCTTAAAAAGATTCTTAGTAATGTTAGTAATTAGGGGTGTAATACTTGTATGATTATTTGCTACATTCATGCCCTATATTGACATACATATACGAAACCATTTTATAGGACACCTGCACCATTGCCAGGGTTTTTATATGCAGCACGACCACTATTCATGCTTACACACATGCCCTGGTAATTGCCATGCCACCACACTAGATAACCTATAATTTGAAACCTTTTACTAATTGATGCTTAAACCTGTGCTATTGCCTTTAATTCCTTAAAATGAAATCGTAGGATTGCTATTCATGTGCATGTACCTCATCATATTATTTGTTCATGCCTAGTCTATTAATCATACATCGTAGCTTAATTATTGATACCATATGCATTCATCACCATTGATATATGAACTTATGAGGATTTCTTGAGATTTTATGATATTTCTGGATTTCGGGGGAAAGCCGCAAAATTTCTAAACTTATTATGTTTTTAAAATATGTAATTGCGGTTTTCTAGTGATGTAAAGTGTCGTCCACCATGAGTTTGCTGTGGTTTTTGAGATCCGTGTCGAGGAGTGGAGGAACCATCACGGGTACATGGTGGGCCCGATATGGTACCCCGGGGCAAGATGAATGTGGTGTTGACGTTGAGCCTGGCAGGGGACGGATTACCTACCGGTGACTGTTTGGCACGGCTGATATCCAGAGGATACCAACCGTGGCCGCGAGATGATGAGATTTTGATATTGAGCTGGGTCAGGCGGATGGCTGAGGCCAGAGATACTATGACATGGATATATGAGATTTGTGATAGTTTTGAGGTGTCGTTGCTGGACACAGGTTCTGGTTGATTCTATTGGTATTGTGCTGGTATTTCAAAAGAGATTCTTAAAGGGAAAAACATGATTTCTTATACTTACACATTCAGATCACGAGTTGATTTGCATTGCATTCATAACTGCTAGTATATTCATATTGTATATATACTTGCCATTATGTCCTGCCTTACCTGTATTTAGATGCTAGGATGCTTGTGTGCATGCATTCGATAGCCTGTGTAGATGTTATTTATTACTCACGAGTTGGCAACTCACCCCCGTTGTGCCACAGCCTTTTTCAGGTCCGCTCCGTCAGTACAGTAGCGGCGGGTGCACTTGCTTCTTTTGCCTCTTTTGCCTGGACTCGAGGTTTTGCTCTTAGGTGGGTTATATGATTATTTTTGCACCACCTTGTATATTCTTTGTATCTAGTGTACTCCATCTACTGTATCTACCAGTATTGTTGTATATTGACCTAGAGATGAGACTGTGAGGTTTGTGGACTTTTTATGCTGTATTTTGGGGGTCGAGCTCACTTGTGTCGACATACTGTTTATCTCATGCTTCCTTATGATTATTTTGCATGTTGTTGTTTTATATTGCATGGGATTTATGACCGCCTTGTGGCGAAGAGCTAGCTCCCGCTTGGGGATGCCATATTTGTTGGATTCATATATATTCTTGTTGTACCCATTTTGGGGGCCAGTATTTACAAAGGAGACTCTGCCGAAATTTTCGGAAAAATTGGTATCGTTTTTAAAAAGGGTTTTACATGACTTATTTGATAAACTCGCTTTCAATTGATTGGGTTTTCTTCACTCTTTTGCTTATTTGGATTTGGTTTCTGGGCTTTGGCTTACTTATTTTACGGACGTCTTGAGAAGTTTCGTAAACTTAAGTGCCAGTCACGTTCCGTACCCTGCGGGTCTTGACAAAGTTGGTATCAGAGCGATAGGTTTTACCTTTTTGAGTGTAGGATGACCCTTGGTAGATGGAGTAAGTGACTTAAGCAGGGTATCATAGCGTGCGTATGTCCGCGGCATACTTGCGATACGGTACTCCGCCTAAGTGACTTTAGGATATACTTGCTTGAAAATTCCTTCTTCAATTCCGTGTATCCTATGATCCTATTGCACTGTTCTTACTATCCGTTTTCCTGTAGCAGCCACTATGCCACCGAAGGCTACGAGGGCACAGAGGGCTGCCGCCCGAGACGAGATTCGAGCTGGCTCGTCCGAGACTAGGACTGAGCAGGGTGGTATGCCTACGCCGCAGGGACAGACCGATCCACCTTCCCCAGGCCGTATGGATAGGCTCGAGACTGGTATGGAGGAGTTGCGACAGATGATGGGGGGTATGCAGGAGCTACGTCAGATGGTAGGATCCCTAGTTGCAGCCAGTCGTACACCGAGACCGGACGACGTACCTACTACATCACAGACGACCATGATACCTGCTCCTACTACTACCACCGTGGCCATTCTGGTTTCACTACAGGATTTTATGAGGCTGAGACCTCCAGTATTCACCGGCACCGAGGCAGCGGAGGACCCACAGACGTTCCTTGACAGTTTAGCCAGGATCTGCCGTTCGCTGAGATGTTCGGATGATCGATGGGTAGAGCTTGCGAGTTTCCGACTAGAGGGTCTTGCGCAGATATGGTGGGAGTCAGTCTTGGGAGGTCGAGCTGCAGGTCTACCGCCTATGACTTGGGCCGAGTTTACAGCGGTCTTTCTAGCTCGTTTCCTCCCAGAGAGCGTTCGTGACGCCAGAGCTCGTAGCTTCGAGGCCTTAGTCAAGACACCTGGGATGACGGTGTCTGAGTATGACATCCAGTTTACACAGTTATCCCGATATGCTCCGTATATGGTGGATACTGAAGAGAAGATGGTGAAGAGGTTCGTACAGGGACTTGATGCCCAGCTATATCTTGCCATTGGCGCCCAGCACTACGACACTTATTCAGCTGCTATGGATACGGCATTGCGGATGGAGGCACGCATATCACAGACTTCGGCAATTTCTGGGCGAAGAGGATTCACACCGATGTACCATCTCAGAGGCAGCGTGCCAGATTCTTTCCGAGAGATAGGCCTGGCAGAGGATTTGGGCGGGGACAGTTATATGGTTCATATTCCCAGGGACAGCAGCCGTCGCCAGGATGTTTTGGGTGCGGGAGTCCGCACCATCTTGTCAGAGACTGTCCAGCGAGACGACAGGGAGCAGCGACAGTTCCGCATGTGACCCTTCCACCATCACCACCCCCTCCTCAGAGAGCCCTACTTCCTACCACCGGCGATGCTCCACGCCAGTTAGGTGCACACAGAGGCCATGGACGCGGCGGTCCTGTTCAGAGAGGACGAGGAGGCAGAGGCCGAGGTCGAGGTCAGCCCGCTATCGGTGGAGGACAGGCCCGAGTATTTGCTTTGACACCGCAGGATGCGCAGGCAGCCAATGCCGTTGTGACAGGTACCTTGCCAGTTTGCTCTTTCGACGCACGGGTATTATTTGACCCAGGTTCCACACATTCGTACGTCTCTGCACACTTTGCACCGATGTTGGGCCGTGAGTCATCGTCGTTAGATCATCCGCTTGTTGTTGTTACTCCGGTAGGCGAGTCGTTTGTCGCTCGTTTTGTATTTCGTTTGTGTTCCGTTCGTATCGGGGAGAGGGAGTCATCGGTTGATTTGATTCTCCTCGATATGTTGGACTTTGATGTGCTTCTGGGCATGGATTGGCTAGCCACTTGTTATGCCTCGGTGGACTGACGTGAGAAGGCAGTCAGATTTAGCTTTCCGGGAGAGCCAGTCCTTGTTATTCAGGGAGACCGCAGCGTCACCCTTCCCAGCTTGATTTCGTCTCTTCGCGCTGGTCAGCTCTTGCGGAAGGGATGTCAGGGATTCTTAGCGTTTATTTATGATACTCGAGCTGCAGAGGTTCCGTTGGACCGGGTCCCGGTTGTTTGTGAGTTCCCTGATGTTTTCCCTGATGAGCTACCTGGGCTACCGCCTGAGCGCGATGTTGAGTTCTGCATTGATTTGATTCCCGGCTCGGGGCCTATTTCTATACCGCCTTATCGGATGGCCCCGGCAGAGCTTCGAGAGCTGAAGGATCAGTTGTAGGATTTGTTAGATAAGGGGCTTATTCGACCTAGTGTTTCTCCGTGGGGTGCTCCGGTCCTGTTTGTCAAGAAGAAGGATGGAAGTTTGCGCTTATGTATCGACTACCGCCAGCTGAACAAAGTTACCGTTCGAAACAGATATCCGTTGCCATGCATTGATGATTTGTTCGACCAGCTTTAGGGTGCGGGGTATTTTTCGAGGATCGACTTGCGATCAGGATACCATCAGCTGCGAGTTCGACAGGAGGATATACCGAGGACAGCTTTTCGCACGCGCTACGGCCACTACGAGTTTTTGGTGATGTCGTTCGGACTCACCAACGCCCCAGCAGCATTCATGGATTTGATGAACTGTACATTCAGGCCGTATCTTGACTTGTTCATCATCGTGTTTATCGACGATATCTTGGTGTACTCCCGGAGCAGAGAGGAGCACGAGCAGCACTTGCAGATTACATTACAGACTCTGAGGGAGCACCAGTTGTTCGCAAAGTTCTCCAAGTGTGCTTTCTGGCTGGACAGCGTCGGATTCTTGGATCACGTGGTTACGAGAGACGGCATATGTGTGGACTCGAAGAAGATTGAGGATGTTCAGCAGTGGCCCCGACCTACATCGATTACTGAGATCCGTAGTTTTCTAGGCCTGGCAGGCTACTACAGGCGTTTTGTTCAGGACTTCTCCCGTATAGCTGCACCTTTGACCGGTTTGACCCGAAAGGGAGTTCCTTTCGTTTGGACAGAGGAGTGCGAGCGCAGTTTTCAGCAGCTACGGACTTGTTTGACTACGGCGCCGGTATTATCTTTGCCTTCGGGATCAGGCGGATTTGTGGTCTACTGTGATGCTTCGCGAGTGGGGTTAGGATGCGTATTGATGCATCATGGCCGGGTGATCGCTTATGCTTCTCGGCAGTTGAAGAAGCACGAACAGAACTACCCTACTCACGATTTGGAGATGGCTGCAGTGGTCTTTGCACTGAAGATTTGGCGACATTACCTATACGGTGAGTCGTGTCAGATATTCACGGATCACAAGAGCTTAAAGTACATATTTCAGCAGCGAGACCTGAATCTCAGACAGCGTCGTTGGATGGAGTTGGTGAAAGACTACGACTGCAAGATCTTATATCACCCAGGCAAGGCGAATGTAGTGGCAGATGCGTTGAGTAGGAGGCCCGGGGGTAGTCTATCCTTTTTGCGCGCAGTGCAGAGGCAGTCGTCAGTAGATTGGCAGATATTATGCGACAGCCGAGTTGAGTTCGAGTTCACTCAGACAGGGGGATAGCTCGCGCATGTTCGTACACGCCCACAGTTGCTTGACCGTATATATGAGGCACAGCGCAGTGACGACCGTTGCTCAGAGATCATGGCACAGATGGGATAGGGCAGATTTTCCGAGTTCGTGATTGACGATCAGGGAATTTTACGCTATGGATCTAGACTGTACGTACCAGATGCTGATGGATTGCGGCGCGACATTCTTGAGGAGGCACACCGATTAGTGTATAGTGTCCACCCCGGTTCCACTAAGATGTACCATGATATGAGAGAGACCTACTGGTGGGACGGGATGAAGAGGGACATTGCGGAGTTTGTATCGAGATGCCTGACTTGTCAGCAAGTCAAGGCCGAGCACCAGAGGCCCGCAGGAGAGCTACATCCGTTACCCATTCCGGAGTGGAAATGGGAGCAGATTTCGATGGACTTCGTTGTGGGTCTACCCAGGACCAGTCGAGGGTACGACTCCATCTGGGTGATCGTGGATAGATTGACGAAAGCGGGTCACTTCCTACCAGTGAAGACCACTTTCAGCTTCACTCAGTATGCTCGGCTCTACATTGACGAGATCGTGCGACTACATGGTGTACCGACTTGTATTGTGTCAGATCGAGGCACCCAGTTCACCAGCCGACTATGGCAGAGACTTCAGGAGGCTTTGGGCACTCGTTTGAGCTTCAGCACAGCGTTTCATCCGCAGACCGACGGACAGTCAGAGCGGACCATTCAGACTCTCGAGGACATGCTCAGAGCGTGCGTTTTAGACTTCGGCGGTAGCTGGGATCGTCATTTACCTCTAGTGGAGTTCTCCTACAACAACAGCTTCCAGGATACTATTCAGATGGCACCTTTCGAGGTATTGTATAGGAGGAGATGCAGATCGCCTGTTTGTTGGACAGAGCTCAGCGAGAGCAGTATACTGGGGCCGCAACTTGTTGAGGAGACGACAGCGAAGATACAGTTGATCCGAGACCGGATGAGAGCGGCTCAGAGCAGGCAGAAATCATATGCAGACAGGCGCCGTCGCAGGTTAGAGTTCGCAGTTGGCGATCATGTTTTTCTGAGGGTCTCTCCGATGAAGGGCGTGATGCGTTTTGGGCGAAAGGGGAAGCTTAGCCCTAGATTTGTAGGTCCTTTCGAGATCCTCGAGCGTGTCGGCACTGTTGCATATCGTTTGGCTCTTCCACCCAGCTTTCCCGATGTTCACCCCGTCTTCCATGTTTCGATACTCCGCAAGTACTTTCACGACCCTTCGTATGCGATTCAGCACCCGACAGTCCAGCTAGAGCGCGACCTTTCTTTTGCAGAGCAGCCGGTGGCCATCCTGGATCGGCAGGTGAAGAAGTTGAGATCGAAGATTATACCAACCGTCAAGGTCCTTTGGCGTAGCCCGAGCAGCGAGGAGGTTACCTGGGAGACCGAGGGCGAGATGAGGAAGAAATATCCCCATCTCTTTGAAGGTACGCGTAGTTATTTTTTTAAATTCGGGGACCGAATTTCTTTAAGGGGGGAAGATTGTAGCGCCTTGAAAAGTCGTTTTGGTGTTTTCCTGAAAATCGGTGAAAATTCGGTATTTTTCCGAAAACCGTCTTTTTTGTTATTTTGCAGTTTAGGACTAGTTATACCTAAAATGGATAGGTAATTGCTTGTTTTTAGTAGCTAATGAGTTACTTATTAAATTTTGGTCATTTAAAAAAATTTCCCTATTTTTTCAATTTTTTAATATTATTTTAAGCCGGTAAGAAGATACATTAAATTAGCGATAAATACAAATTTTTATGGGCTAATTTTAATCTTTAAAATTATGTTAATTAGAATCTAGTTGTAACATAAATTTTTAGTATTTTATTTTGATTTTTGACTAATTTTTATTATAGAAAACGAAATTTATTGAATTTAAGCTTAAACTTGCAATTTTTGACTTGTAGGGGGTCTTTTTGCACAAAAATTCTTTTGTAAAAGCCCTCCCTCTCTTCCCTCAGCCCTAGGCCGGCCCATTTCCAGCAACCCAAGAAAAAAAAAATGGTTTCCTCTTTGACTTCATTTTGTGTAGAAAAGAGGTGTTTTTTTAAGGATTTTGGATTTTTTTTATTAGGTATGGTCTTTTGTGGGTTGGTAGGAGTTGACCAAGACTTTTCCCACACACACCACACCATCCCCTTCCCTTGTTCTGGCCGAAATTCCAGCAGCCCCCTTCATCTCTTTGTTCTTTACATTTTCTTCAAAAAAATCTTCAAAGTTTGCTCCAAATTTCAAGCAAAAACTCACAAATTAAACCCCATTCTTCATCCATTTTTCCTTCACCTCCCTTGCTTGGATCATGATGCTATGAGGCCATCAATTGAAGCAACTTTCTTCTTGCTAGATCCATAGATTTGAGATATAATTTCTACTCTTTTAAGTTAATATGGTTAGAATTCTTCAATCTAGTTGTTTAGTGTTAATTTAGTGCTATTTTCATTCTAGTGTTGTTTAAAGTTAATGGTTGAGTTAACTAGGGTTTCTTGAAACCATTATTTAGTTAATTAAAGCTAATTAGCTATCTAGTTGTTTGCTAATCTAGGTTAATGAGGTTACTTTATTTGTGTGGGCTTCAAATTAGTGTTAATTTGGTATTGTCATGTTTAGTTTTGGGTTGAAATTGCTAATTATGAAAATCAAGAAAGGGTTTGTGTTGGAATTATGGTTTGATGCATAGTTAATGGTTTAAAATTAGTGTAATGGCTAGCTAGTGGGTTAGTTTGGATTGTTGTGTTGGATTGTGTTAATTTTGTCGCTAATTGTCGATGTTTGCACCAAATTTGCAAACTTCTAGCTTACTAGGTTTTTATTATATTATTGTGGCGAATTAATTGCGATATCTAGATTATATTGTTGGCATATCCTATGACATTTAGGATGCGTGAGTGCGGATTTTTGAGTAATCGGGTTTTAGTTTTGCCGGGGGACCAAATCGACGATTTTTGCAGTTTTTGCGATTTTCGCGTGTGTTCCGCGCACCTTGTGCACGTTGTACCTAGCTAGTGAACGTTGGTATTTTCGTTAGGGAATTGCGTCGTTCTTGATTTGTAACCTTATGTTTGTATTGATGTAAATTCCAGGTTCGATCGCGGAGACGTCAGACGCGGCACGAAAGGGGAAAGCGGTGATTGGATGTGACTAGTTAGGGATTCCGGTGAGTAGATGTAACATCTACGGGGGACTATCGTTGGATGGCGCAAGCCGCCCGATAGTTTTAGTACCTTAAAAATATTCTTAGTAATGTTAGTAATTAGGGGTGTAATACTTGTATGATTATTTGCTACATTCATGCCCTATATTGACATACATATACGAAACCATTTTATAGGACACCTGCACCATTGCCAGGGTTTTTATATGCAGCACGAGCACTATTCATGCTTACACACACGCCCTGGTAATTTCCATGCCACCACACTAGATAACCTATAATTTGAAACCTTTTACTAATTGATGCTTAAACCTGTGCTATTGCCTTTAATTCCTTAAAATGAAATCGTAGGATTGCTATTCATGTACATGTACCTCATCATATTATTTGTTCATGCCTAGTCTATTAATCATACATCGTAGCTTAATTATTGATACCATATGCATTCATCACCATTGATATATGCACTTATGAGGATTTCTTGAGATTTTATGATATTTCTGGATTTCGGGGGAAAGCCGCAAAATTTCTAAACTTATTATGTTTTTAAAATATGTAATTGCGGTTTTCTAGTGATGTAAAGTGTCGTCCACCATGAGTTTGCTGTGGTTTTCGAGATCCGTGTCGAGGAGTGGAGGAACCGTCACGGGTACATGGTGGGTCCGGTATGGTACCCCGGGGCAAGATGAATGTGGTGTTGACGTTGAGCCTGGCAGGGGACGGATTACCTACCGGTGACTGTTTGGCACGGCGGATATCCAGAGGATACCGACCGTGGCCGCGAGATGATGAGATTTTGATATTGAGCTGGATCAGCCGGATGGCTGAGGCCAGAGATACTATGACATGGATATATGAGATTTGTGATAGTTTTGAGGTGTCGTTGCTGGACACAGGTTCTGGTTGATTCTATTGGTATTGTGCTGGTATTTCAAAAGAGATTCTTAAAGGAAAAAACATGATTTCTTATACTTACACATTCAGATCACGAGTTGATTTGCATTGCATTCATAACTGCTAGTATATTCATATTGTATACATACTTGCCATTATGTCCTGCCTTACCTGTATTTAGATGCTAGGATGCTTGTGTGCATGCATTCGATAGCCTGTGTAGATGTTATTTATTACTCACGAGTTGGCAACTCACCCCCGTTGTGCCACAGCCTTTTTCAGGTCCGCTCCGTCAGTACAGTAGCGGCGGGTGCACTTGCTTCTTTTGCCTCTTTTGCCTGGACTCGAGGTTTTGCTCTTAGGTGGGTTATATGATTATTTTTGCACCACCTTGTATATTCTTTGTATCTAGTGTACTCCATCTACTGTATCTACCAGTATTATTTTATATTGACCTAGAGATGAGACTGTGAGGTTTGTGGACTTTTTATGCTGTATTTTGGGGGTCGAGCTCACTTGAGTCGACATGTTGTTTTTCTCATGCTTCCTTATGATTATTTTGCATGTTGTTGTTTTATATTGCGTGGGATTTGTGACCGCCTTGTGGCGAAGAGCTAGCTCCCGCTTGGGGATGCCATATTTGTTGGATTCATATATATTCTTGTTGTACCCATTTTGGGGGCCAGTATTTACAAAGGAGACTCTGCCGAAATTTTCGGAAAAATTGGTATCGTTTTTAAAAAGGGTTTTACATGACTTATTTGATAAACTCGCTTTCAATTGATTGGGTTTTCTTCACTCTTTTGCTTATTTGGTTTTGGTTTCTGGGCTTTGGCTTACTTATTTTACGGACGTCTTGAGACGTTTTGTAAACTTAAGTGCCAGTCACGTTCCGTACCCTGCGGGTCGTGACAAAAAGGCGACATCTTCCGCAACCTGGAAGTGCCCCAATTAAAGAATATTACATACAAGTTTTTACATGAATGAAAATGAAAAACACCCATCTCACATAAAAACCCCCGGGCTATTCAAACACGACGATCCAATATAACATATCCAGCAACACATAACATCACATGTCATCAACGTAAGTAAATATGCGCATCCCAATTGTCGTTGACATATAGCAACGAAACCGGCGATATCATATATTACACTTACGGTCACAGAAAAGAAAGTGTAAAACTACAACAGTTGGAATCCGCAACCTACATAGACATCGCATGCCTAATCAAATGAATTCCTTAGACATCGCATGCCTAACAATTATAAACCCCGCATTTTAGTCTCATTATCGAAAACTCTTTTCAATATTAAGTCGAGTAATTCAACAAGATTCCCGACATCCTGATCGAATGCTCGTCGCAAACTTTAGTAGGCGGCCGCACCCCCGACGCTGTCGACGAAGTGCACCAAGTCGAAACACCGCTGCCGCGAGCACCCGAACGGATGCTTTTGGCGACGGGGTTCTCCTACAGTCACTTGGTCGGGGCAATGGGGCAAGGCCGTCTATTAAGTTTACCCGGCGAGTATCCGCGTACGCTACGTGATTGCGACGGACTTTTGATCTCATCAAAATTCCGTGGCAACCGATCAAGTGAGACTAAAGTGCTGTGTTTATAACATTCATTCAGTTATCACATAACTTATTGCGAATTCCAATTATTGTATCCCATTCCGAATAAATAGAAAATGTTAAACTTTCCGATCGAACATTCGAACACCCAAGTTTTCCCGAAACCGTTCAACACATGAAATAAGTTCAAAGACATTCACTTCATGCCTCAGTACCAACGGTCCAGCCGTAGAAGGGTCAAGCCAACGCCTCACATGTGGCACGCCGTACTGCCCCAAACCCTAAGGTTCAAAGGGCAGTTCAAGACGGTCACATAATCGAGTTAAGGTTTGTTGTCTTCTAGAGGGACCATCGCGTTACTTGCACTACTTAGAACGTCCTTAAACCACAGAAACATCCAACACTTGGAAATTTTCCGGCAGGGGAAAAAGTGGGTATTTATATCCGGTCGAACTTTTTAACATATTCTAAAATATCCGGAAAGCCACATAGACAAAATCTGATAATCCGATCGAATCATCTAAGCTCCAAAACACCCCAGAAAACTCAACTCTTAAGTTCAAATTAAAAATTCCCAGAAAACTCAGCACCTGAAAACATGAATTACTGTGCAAAATTTATAAAATAATGTGAAAAAATGGCCGCGGAACCGCCGCACAAGCCATGCTTGTGCCGCGGTTCCGCCGCGCTTTAGATGGATCTTTGGGTAATTTTTGCACCGTAATTCTTAGAATTCCCTGCTGAATTTTTTAAGCATTTTTAATCTGTAAAAAACCACTTTTTCAGAAAAAGTCCAGAGAGGGTTAAAAGTTAGGGTTTCGGGGTTCGATCGGGTTTCTAACATCGTCTACGCATCGCCTAAGGCTCTAGCTAGGCTCTGATACCACTGTAGGGTTCCTAGGCACACTAATGAGGTCTCACAAGGCATCAACCATGCCAATTTCAAATTTTACAAGTGCCGAAAAACCCTAATACGGATCGTTAACTAGAATTTTAGGCGAAACAAGCAACTAGTTAACAACTTAACTAAGTGAACGGAAATACAACCTTTGTAGATCCGGTTCTCCACCTCCATAGCTCCATGATGAAGTCTCCTTGCTGTCCAAATCGAATCCCGGGCTCTAGCGTCGGCTTCATCGGAGAAATGGGCGGGCTAGGTCATTGACTACGATGCCGAAGATGATCTACGTCGAGGCATCACAAGATCAAGCTCCCACTTCACCAAGTCATGAAACTTGTGAAGAAAACACCCTTTACTACTTGTCAAGAGGTAGAGGATGAAGAAATAGGAGGTGGGTTCACTTTAGAATTGGATTTCTCACTCATTTCATCAAATCACCATTGATGGAATCAAGCTTCTTCATCTTGAAGAAGAAGAAGAAGATGATGTTATGATAAGAATAATAAAATAGAAAAGAAAATGAATTCTTATCATATACAAACCATGGTTAAGTGTAGAGAATGAATCATGGTTAAGTGGAATGGTTAGGGTTAAGCATGAGACAAAAGTGGTCAAACTTTCAAAACTTCATGAAGCTTCATGAAAGATACAAAGAAAGCCACCATATCAATTTACCCTTTTAATTTCCAAAAAAGAATAAATAAATAAATGAATGAATAAGCAAAACCCTAATCATCAATTTAACCATGGTTTAGTTCTTTACACTTAACCAAATAAGCATGTATCATCAAACATGATACAATCATGTGCACAAAAGTATATCACATATACAACTTGCACAATTCAAGTGAGAAAATCCATTTAAAGTGAACCAATACTAGTTAATGCAAAGTAATATATCAAATATATATAATTATACGTTAAATCATTAAATCAACACTTGATTTAACGATCCGGTCATATCGCATATAACCGACTAGTATCCTATGTATCGGCTTACCGAATCAATCCTTGATTCGATAACTAGGTTATATCGCATACAACCTTTCGATACATTCATCGCGAGAATGGAATACGGTATCACATACACGCATTATTCTCGGTCCTGCACATATCTCATATGCGCTCCTATTTCGTTTCGCTTGAGCCAGGAAACCTCTGTGTAGGACTCTAAAGACTCGTCAATACGCCGGCAGCAGGTGATGATCATATCAAACACCCACAAGCCGCAAGCGGTCTGCTAAACATAACGGCCACCCGGGTATTGAACGATCAGAAGATCGACGAGCAAGCCCACTCACACTCCTGTGAATCCAACTAATAACACTTACCATACAGTCCGGTCTGATCGTCTGATATGTCGCATATCTCGCCAAGGGGTGGTAAACGTCAGACCCCAATAGCTCGATAAGTCATGACGACGTGAGGTCCATAACATGTGTGAAACTACTGATAACACTTACCAGTAGATTACTGCAACCCTGGCCAGGGATTTCCTGTTATGGCCAGTCGAGCATAGCGCAACATCAACCCCCAATACCGGGAGAGACGAATCCCCTCCTATCGCTCAGTGCCTCCATGTGATTCGGGACTGTACCCAAAAGCCACCGTTTTGCATGCCCTCTTGGACGTGGTAAGGTGGAAATCAAAGCACAGTGGGAACCACACAAGACTCTATGACGATCTCGGGTCAACAAACTACTCTGTACCAGTGTCACCAGAGAACTGCCATCGATATAATACCATCTGGGAGTTCTCGGCGAGTCCGTCCAGTGTACCCAGTCTCTACTGAGCACCCGTATATCATCTCTGATGTCAAACACCAATGGATATGGGATCATCCATCGCCCATCTGTATGGGTCGAGAAGGTATACGCTAGTCTACTCTGGTATATCGATGCCCCGTCTCGATACACCCACGACTAGGGACCTTGAAGGATGTACTTGTGGACTACCATGTCCCCACTAGTATGATCCGCATCATAGTCCAGGTAGTCAAGTACATATCCTAAGGGCTTTACCAACATGTAACAGAGAGACAATCAGTATACACGTTAAGGTAAAGAGTAACCAGATAGCATACTATCATGTCGAGCAAGAAAGTCCTCCCTATATATGTCCCAGCATCCACTACAATATACATCCTATGTACAGTAATGGCCTCTAGGGCATATATATAACTAACACGGCCACCACCCCTCGTCGTGGTCTCGACTGTATACACTAGTCTGCTCCGGAGTATCGATGCCCTGTCTCGAAACTCCCACGACTAGGGACCACAATTAAGGATATGCTTATAAATCACTCAACTCTCACTTATATGATCGCCATCATACTGTTGGTGGTAAAGCAAGATCCTAAGGGCTCTATCAAAGTGTAACAGTGATCAGTCACCTGAACCTGTACACGACTGATAAAGGTAAACCAGATAGCATACTATCATCTCGAGTAAGACTGTCCTACCGGTATAGGTCCTCCGCAATCATCGCAATCACGTACCTGCGATCCAATAATTGACTCTGAGGGCACTATCTCCAACAATCTCCCACTTGCACTTAAGGCTAATTATTGCGATGTCGACAACTCATAGCCCGTGTGAAACCGAACATCCAACTCCTCTACTAATCAGTTTCACAAAGCCCGTTTGTAAAACTATTGTATTCGAGAAATAGTCTCGGTGAGTGGATCCGCCTAGATGTTTCTTTCTATATCTCTCTTAATCTCAAGTTCGCGGAGTAAGCCATCTCCCGAATCGAGTAATACCTGTCTTAGAATATGTCTGGATATCTGATGGGACCTTGTTCATAAATGAACTCCAAATCCAAACTTCTTAGGCTGTATCGATCACTGAACCTAATCAGTATCCTGCACCAAGCCTCCCACAGTATCCTCTTGGACCACCTGTCCATAATACTGTCCCTCGTCAGAGGGAAAACTATAACTCTGACAATCACTCTGTCAACCATGTCACCTTTGAAGCCTGGAATGATAATCGTCTCCCGAAGGAGGCTGCCATCATCAAATCCGTAGAACATGTACTTATGTTCTAAAACTGCTTCCTTATGTTTCTCCAGGATTGGATTAATACAAACTTATTGCATCTCTTGCAAAAACAACATTTGGTGTGGTACTTGACATCTCACGATTGACTCAATTGCCTAAGCAAGTGATCTGCCAATCATGCACATCCCTCTCCCCTTTAGTCTGTAAGACATCTTTAGAGAGGGTGACTCCATCACCTGCAGGTACACCACCATGCCAGGAGTCATCTATTCTAAAAACCATTAAAATACTGTCAAAGTACCCACATTGGGAAACTACCCAAATCCAGATCTAAAACCATAGATCTAGAAACCAGAATGTCTGATATTATATCCATATCCTGTCTGGAGAAACAACTGTGTGACGACCACAGTACAACCGATCGTAGTATAGGAATTTTACTTCCTACTCTGTGTATGTCATCCAAATACCATGATATCACACCCTACTACCTTCTTAACAGATCCATCCCCTATTCTGATGAAGTCAAACCCATGACTGTAACATCAAAAATAGATGATCTATCTCCGCTATATCTGCTCTAGTCTATAAATAGACATAAGCATCTTGCCCACTATGCTTCCGATGCTCCCACTGACTATGACAACCCTCTGGCAGAATAACATATACGTGCACTTCTAAAACTAGTTTAGAACGACGCTATACTTAACCTCCTGCCGGGTCTCACAGTCTGGAACAACAGTAGTGTCAAGTCTGGGTAAACAAGAACCTCCCTGTCACCGTCCTTGAGGCTACCGGAGTACCTCTCGGGTGTCTGAGGTTACCTATCATATCTGCGGAGTGGCTAATGAAATGTCAAACCTGATTGAATCTTTAGGTCCTATTAAATTTTCCGTAATCGTTTGCGGTTCTGGAATCACTTCCAGTTCTACCATACTCCCACTACTGTTTTCTGAAAAAAAAATCCATTTTACTAAAACTGTGGCGAGTCAAGAACAATATCACTATTGATCTTCCAAATGGTAGAAAATCAACCCTCGTCATAGCCAGGGTCAACCCACAAACAGCCATTACAGAAACGTGCCCTGAGTTATCCAGAGTCTGGTTTTAAGCATAAGCTGGACAACTCCCCGTACCTTAACATCGTTAAGCTATGAACCATTCTATATCCAATATAGAAACTTTGGCACTTATTTAATTGGAACCAGATTCAAATCATGCAACTGTCTCAAGTGCATATCGACTTAATGGAAAAGAGGCTAATCAGCATTACTCAACTTAGGAATCCATCCAATTATGAGTAACCTGAAAGAGAAACAAGTTTCTCAAAACCATTACTATCATCTGAATACCAATCACAAGAATCTACATCTTCGATCTCTTTGAAGAATCCCGATACTTGTGACACCTGGTTCTCTACTTTATTCTTATACCCACAACTTATCAAAACTTAGACCTTGTATTTCTACGAAACACTTGTCTAAAAAACTAGAGAAGTCATAAATAAACAGAACATAGTACGAGGACCTACCCCTTTGTCCTGATGGACACTTGGACAACATACAATACTCTGTATAAGTCCGCTGAGTTGAACAACTCAAAACCTGTGCGTCGTAGGTGGAAAACTGTACCCTGGCGATTTCCTCAAATATCACCAATTACAACGAATTCCGATATAATGAGGATGATCACCTTATTCCCAATAACTTACTCCCACTCATCATCTGTAAAACCATAGAGATATGAGAATGAAACCTGGTAAATACATACCCTTGGAGTAAGTATCTAATCGGGAAAACAGTTTTCCTTTAACAATGCACTGAAACATGAAAATGTTTCGTAGGGGTATCTTGGTATTCCTAGTAATGCCTCTTCCATAATCCAATTCATGACTTTAACCGTATATTTCTTTGCCATCTCTCCAAATCCCTTTATTTGTCTTTAGTCATTACCTTCTGTACACCTTCATTAGGCTAAATGGTTTTCTTCCTTCCCTACCGTTCGGCACCAGCCTATGGTTTGGAAGAAGACTATCCAGTAAGCATAATAGGTGTACCCTCCTAAACCAAGGAGTACTCATATCTTGAGAGAAGGTGATGATAAAAGACAACTGAATAATACCTTATTCTTTTAAAGGTGAAATAGGAGTGGCGATGAAGTACGCGGTTTGGTCGTGAATGATAGCAGTCGCAATTTACTTTGCCCTCTTTCTAATCCCTTTATTTTGTCTTTACATATTACCTTCTGTACACCCTACTTATGCTAATTGGTTTTCTTCATTCCCTACCTTTCGGCACCTGCCTATGGTTTGGAAGAAGACTATCCAATAAGCGTAATAGGTGTACTCTCCTAAACCAAGGAGCCCTCGCAACCTGAGAGAAGGTGATAATAAAA
The DNA here is from genome assembly GCA_030015575.1 of Agapanthus africanus. Lineage (NCBI taxonomy): Eukaryota > Viridiplantae > Streptophyta > Magnoliopsida > Asparagales > Amaryllidaceae > Agapanthus > Agapanthus africanus. Next base: position 239,622,516 of record CM057344.1, read on the forward strand.
GACAACTGAATAAACCAATTCTATTTCTCCTGAACCTTGATCCATCCTTGAAGAAGTCCCTTCGAGTTCGTATATAACCATACGATGGATCTATCCAATGAAGTGGATGTCCGTAGTAATACGGGGTGTTCTGAGAAATTCAAAGGGTAAAAGAAGGAGTGGCAATGACTTATGCAACTCGGACAATCCAAAAGCCAGTATTTTAAGAAGGTTCGGTCAACTTGGTCACTGAGTCATAGTCAAGGGTCGGTCAAAGGTCGCTGCCAAAGAGAGAGAGAAAAGAAACACTCTGCGTGCACTCTAATCTAGATCAGAATGGTTATCACTTTATCTAATCAGGAAACCTCCCTCTGTACTGTCAAATTCTCCTCCAAACCTGAAAGAAGAATCAATCGGGATCATCCGAAGAGTAAACCAACTCATCAGTGGGAATCGGGATCCAACTCTCATCGCATGATAACGTGACGGAATCCACTCACGTTACTCACACTCCATAAGGTATGCGCATACTTGGCAAGTTTCAGTTTCTTTAGAAACTCCCGATATGATTTTTGCCCCATGCTCTTATGACCTTGGCTTTGGTCAAAATGTCATAAGTCACATGCCAAGTTCTACCCGTCATTATCTTGTCAATTTGAACCCACCCGCACATGCCCCTGACTTTGGCCAATCGGCAGAACGACTGTCCCAAGCCAACTCATCTATCTATGCAACAAATGAATACCCAGCAGCTACCAAACACTATGCCTTAACTTTGGCTAAAATGCATAGCTTGAATACTACTGAATACCCAAAAGAAATGACGGAGGTCTACAGCTGGTTTTTGGCGAAAAACCTTTAACGTAACGAACTTGATATCGCTGAAGGAACCTGATAGCTTTTTATAAAATATAGTAGCGAAAACCTTTGCTAAAGAGGTCATTCCCGGTGAAGGGATCTCGGCTCTTTCCTCGTGGAATGAGGTGCAGGATATTCCAACTGAATACTGCGATGCAAAGCAACATGTAATCCACTATCGTGAAGTTATTACCCTGACGCAAACTTCTGCCCAAGGGGTCATTCCCGGTGAAGGGATATCGGCCCTTGCCTCGTCGAATGAGGTGCAGGATATTCCAACCGAATACCGCTTTGCAAAACAAAAGGAAACGTCTTTGTAATAACACTTTTTAAAATTGTTCCAACAACTCCAAATAGGTTTGTTTTCCTTTGCATTGATCAAAATCAACGCAGTCCCATCAATTAATCACACCAGAAAAGAACGAAAATAAAATGTACGTATATGCCATCCGCATTCGTCACTGGGTCCCGTCATCACCCGTTAGGTTACTTAACTAACGACAGAGCGGGGACTGAACTAGCGCGGGTGCAAAACATATACAACATCTAATAGTATATATACCAATATACAATAATCGCTCTAGGCGTGATAATATGCAACATTACAGAAAAGTAATAAGCATCACAGAACAATACAGATAATCTGGGATCCCCGAGTTTCACAGAGCCGCTGCTGAAACCCGACGTTCCCCTGGTCGTGTGGATAGCCTGTGCAATGAACCCTAGACCCCTACGGTTGCGGCAAGTTACCCGCCAAAACCTGAAGTGAGGCAGCCTCCTACAGCAAAGTGAATGGACCACCCTGCACTTCACGGAATCCGGTAGCTTGAGCACCCTTCCTTGGGTCAACTTGTACCCCCTACGAGTGCGGCGAATAGTCTGCCAATACTAAAGTGAGGCCCCTCTGCCTCTCAAAACCATGAGATGCGGACCCGTTGCCCTCCAGAATCCGGCTATCCGTGCACTCCGTCGCGGGGTAAAACCTAGTACAGAAATGAAAAATATGTACAACGGGTACATCGACCTCAACCCGGTCGTGCCCCAAAAAAATATTATACAACATGCAGTGACGGTAATGAGTAGAAGACTTTGTCTCGTTACGTCTAAAGCTATGGACGAACGGTTAATGAAGTTGCCAATTAATTCGGGTGATGGAATGAAATGAGCTATGAAATTTCCATACACCCCAAAACTATCATAATCTTTTCACCAAATGAATCAATCAAGTGAATGTGAAAGAGGAGGGGGCCGGCCACACTTATATGAAGAGGGAGGTGAGGGTAGGAGAAAATTGGTGACCATAAGAATGAAGCTTATCATGAAAGAATGAGTCATGTATGAACACAAAGTATGAACACAATAAATGAAATTAATGAATCACTAATCCTTGTCACCAAAACCATTAATGCAACATATGAGTCATAATCCTAATCACCACTTCTAGAACCTTCTAGAAGCATGACTCACCCTCATCTAAGAAAAGATAAATCCGTCTTTAACCGAATGTTAAAAGACGGGCTATAGAAAACTGGAAACTGGCAACTTCCAAAAGCGATCCCGAAACGAATTTCAGGATAACCCTGTAACTGTATAAATATACCCGCATTTGTATTACGACCGAATATAAATGCAACTGAGACAAAAATATTATATCTACTCAATATAATACTCGGATCAGGCTTAAACCAAAGCCCACCAGTATTATCTGCCCGAAAAATGACACGTGCGTAAACGCACGTGCATTTTCCGAACCCTGCCATAAAACCATACGGCCTCTACAACGTTTCGCCCGAAATTGGGAAACTGTCTGTGGGGGACTCTAATGACTCGTCAGTACCCTGGCAGTGGGTTTAACCACAAGCCATCAGCGGCACTAGCTATGCGTAACGGTTGCCCATGGACTGACCTCAAGGGAGGCCGATGAGCGAACTCATCCGGAAACCCTACTGAGCCTAACAATGACAATGTATATACAGTCCGGTCCATTCATCTATGAGTATCGCATATCTGCCTAGGGGGCTGGTAATGTCAGACCCCCAAAAGCAGTATAAGTCGTGTCGGAGTGAAGCCCAATAACACCCTGAGATACTACTGGAATACCTACCAGTAAATCTCCTGCCACGGCCGTGGGCTTTGTGTAATGGCTCTCCTAGACACAGCACGATCTCACCCCCAATACCGAGAGAGACGAATCCCCTGCCGATCCGCTCACGTGCCTCCATGTGTCTCGGGACTGTACCCAAAAACTACCTGTTTGCACGACTCCTTTGAGCCGTGGTAGGGTAGAAATCAAAGCACAGTGGGAACTCACACGAGACAAATGACAACCTCAGGTCGATGAACTAACCTGTACACATGTCACCAGGGAACTGCTATCTGACGATATGTATAATACCAACTAGCAGGTTCCCGGCGAGTCCTGTCCGGTGTATTCATAACCCAATGAGCAGCTGTATACATATTAGGTGATCCAACTGACACCAGTGGCTTGTGAGACCGGCCACCGCCCCTCGTCAGGGTCTCGACTGTATACACTAGTCTACTTCGGAGTATCGATGCCCTGTCTCGAAACTCCCACGACTAGGGACCACAATTAAGGATATGCTTATAAACCACCCAACTCTCACTTATATGATCACCATCATACTGTTGGTGGTAAATCAAGATCCTAAGGGCTCTATCAAAGTGTAACAGTGATCAGTCACCTGAACCTGTACACGACTGATAAAGGTAAACCAGATAGCATACTATCATCTCGAGTAAGACTGTCCTACCGGTATAGGTCTTCCGCAATCATTGTAATCACGTACATGCGATCCAATAATTGACTCTGAGGGCACTATCTCCAACAAGTAGGTGATTCATGGGCCTTATTTTCTTGTGCAGGCCCGTATGTATTTTGTGTTGTTACTGGTATTTTTTGAATCTGCTCAGGTGTTGAGCTTTCTGAGCAGCCTTTGGGTGTTCAATCGTTTGATCGAATGTTTTAACGTCGCCTAGTTTGTTAATATTTGATACAATAATTGGAATCTACAAATTTGTTTGTTGCGTGTAAATCTAGCAGTTCGGTCTCGGCAACAATCGGAAATCTTGTTGAATTATCCGGCTTGTTTTGAAAAGGTGTTTTCATGGATGAGACCTAAATGCGAGCTTTACATTGTTAGGCATGAAATCTTGTATATGTGATATTCCGGATTTGTGTTGTCTAAAGGCAGTTATGATTCCAATTGTTGTAGTTTTTCATTTTATTTCTCTGTGACCGTAAGTGTAGTATATGGTATATCGCCGGTTTCGTTGCTATACATCAACGACAATTGGGGTACGTACACTTACTTACGTTGATGATATGTGATATTATGTGTTGCTGAGATTTGACATGTAGGATTGTCGTGATGGAATAGCCGGGGGGTTTGATGTGAGATGAGAGTTTTCTTTTCATTCATGTAAAATTCAAATGTAATGTAATATTCTTTTATTTGGGGCACTTCCGGGTTGAGGTTTGTTAGTGTATATGCCCTAGAGGCCATTACTGTATCATACTAGTTTGTATATTACTTAATGGAAGCTTGGAATATTCACCATTATATACACAATCTTGCTCAAAATAGTAGTATGCTACTTGGTTTGTTTCTACTTCAATGTGTGTACATGTGTTTCTTTTAACATATCGCCTATACACATTAGTGGAGCCTTTAGGATCTTTGCTTGATTACCATCGTTGTGATGGCAGTCACACTCGTGGGGGCTGGGTAATCCACAAGCACATCCTTATGCAGGTCCCTAGTCGTAGGACTATCGAGACAGGGCATCGATACTCCAGAGTAGACTAGCGTATGCGCTTCTCATCCCATTACGGGAGACGGTCTGTCCCACAGTCGTCAGTACGTCATACTTGAGATAGTATGCGGGTGCTCGTTAGGTTACGAGTACACTGGACAGGACTCATCGGGAACTGTTGGTTGGTACTATACCTATCGTCAGTTATCAGTTCCCAGGTGACATAAGTACAGCTTAGTCCGTTGACTTGACACTATCACTTCGCCTCGAGTGTGTTCCCACTGTACTTTGATTACTACCCTACCACAGCTCAAAGGAGTCGTGCAAACAGGTAGTAGTTGGGTGCAGTCCCGAAGCACTTGGAGGCAGTGACGGTTAGATAGGATTCGTCTCTCCCGGTATTGGGAGTTGATATCGTGCTGTGTCTAGGAGAGCCATTACATATAGTCGTCCCTGGCCAGGGCAAGCGAGATACACTGGTAGGTTTCCAGTGTTATCTCAGGGTGTTCTGGGCTACACTCCGACATGACTTGTACCGCTATTAGGGGACTGATGTTTACCACCCCCCTAGGCCCGCCATGCGATATTCTCAGACGAACAGACCGGACTGTACGCAGATTGTCATATACAGGCTCAGTAGGAGTTCGGATGGGATCGCCTCATCAGTCTTCTTACCGGCATCTACCTGGGGACCGTTACGTACAGCTAGTGCCGCTTGCGGTCTGTGGTTAAACCCACTGCCAGCGTAGTGTCGAGTCTTTAGAGTCCCACACAGAGGGTTATTCGCCTTTGGGCAAAACAGAGTAGAGGTCGCATGGTTTTGCGACGGAGTTCGTTCACATCCGCACATTTATGCACGTTTGGTGTCCGGACCGTCATTACTAGCGGGCTCTGGTTTGAGCCAGATCCTAGTATATGTTTTGGGGTTAGTTTTATCTCATTGTATTCGTGTTCCTCGGAACACGAATGCGGGTGTGTATGCACAGTTGATTGAGGCGGAGGAAGAGGATTTTCATTAGGGTTTTGGAACGGGTGTATATGCACAGTTGACAGTAATCTTTTTCCAAACCCTAATGAATATGTGAAATATCAATTAATAATATTAATTAAAGGAATTGAGTTATGGTTAGGGTTGTTGACTTGTTGACCAAGGTTGAAAAGTTGACCATCATCATTTCAAGCAAAGATGCTCTTTGATCTTTGCAAAACTCATTTTATGTGAAATGATAATGGTCATTTCAACATACCATCACCTTTTTCCTTTTTGATTAATTTTGTTAATTGATTAATTCACATATATTTGTTATGGTTGCAAAACTCATCTCAATCTCTCATTCTCATTCTCTCTCATCATTTCCTCTTCCTCTTCCTCTAGCTCAAGGAAAATCATTCTCATGAGTTGAGAACCATTTCCTTTGAGATAAAACACCAAAGCCACTCTCTACTCATCCTAAGGTTGAAGGTCTAGCAAGCCGAACACTTTAGTTTCCTCAAGTTCGAGGAAGGAGCTCAAGGTAGAGACCCTCAGGTGGATCCATCTTCGGCAAGAGAAGGCGACGAGGAGAGAACCATCCGACCACCACAAGGAGTCTAAAAGAAGGAGTTCAAGTTAAGGTATAACTCCCTAACCGAGTAGGTAAAACTCTTGTTAGTTGCTAGTGTGTAGTTTAGCAAAGATCCGTGTTTTATAGTCCATGTTACCATAACACAAAAAATCGTTTTTCACCGTTTCCGCAAGCCCGAAAGAACCGGGAGAGGTAGCATGGACTTACAGTGGTATCAGAGCCTAGCTAAACACACCCTAGCATGTTAGCAAAGTATCTAGAATTTCGATCGGACAAAAAACCGCAAAACACGTTAAAAATATCAACTTTCTGTCGATTTTTATTTCTGCTTAAAAAATAATAAATCATGTACTAAAAATCGGCTCAGGGGTTTTACAGAACAGGCAAGAAAAACGATCCAGTGAGTCGACTAACTCACCGCGGATCCATAGCATGAGCTTGGTCCTGCCGCGGATCCGCTGCCGAGTTGACTCGGCCGTGGATCATTTCTCCTGCAGTATTCTTGTGTTGGTGTTTTGTGATTTTTAGGATGGTTTGTTTCTGCCCAGAATTTCCAGAGAACAAATTTGTTTTTCGGGTGGTTACAAATCCGTATTTTGATCGATTTTCTGTAGACTTTGGTTAATGGGTTGTATCTGTAATGTTATATATGTATTGAACGTCTGCTAATCGCTATACGTCGATTAGTGGGGGTTATACATATCTGTGATCTGTAATGTTGTTGGTATGTGTATATGAATTCGTTGGATTATCGCGGATGAATAGCCGGAGGGTTGTGAGATGAGAGTTTTTTCTTTATCTTTCAATTCATGTAATATGTAAATTTGATGTAATATTATTTGTATGGCCGCACATCCGGGATGAGGTTGTAGCCGCCATTGTATAATTTCTTTTTACTGTTTTTGCTCCTAGGATAGACCCAAGGTGGGGTGCACAAACTACCGGGTATCTTGAAGTGCCGAGTGGCCTACTCACGTCGTTGAGGGAGGTTGCTTTGCTTCGGGTACTTGGCGGGTAGTTTGCCGCACCCGTAGGGGTCTAAGGTGGGGTATTGGCTATTTATCACGACCGTGTAATCCGCTTTTCGTTACAGGCTCGAACGGAATGCGGATTCCTAGTATATCCAATGTATTCATCTGTGATCTGGAATGGCTATCATTGCATCTGATGAATGTGTATATATCTATATATGATATCTATTTAGGCGTTGCTTATGTTTTGCATCCGCGCTAGTCCAGCCCCCGCTCTGTCGTTAGTTAAGTAACCTAACGGGTGATGACGGGGCCCTGTGGCGAATGCGGATGGCATAAGCGTACGTCATATTTTCGTTGTTTTCTGCAATGGTAGGATTAAATGATAGGACGCATTAAAATTAATGCAAGAAAATAAGCCATGTAAAAGTCGTAGGAACACTTTCAAAACCACTCGGTTCTTTTCAAAAACCAACTTTTAAATGCGGAGCTTGAACTACTTCTTTTTTAAAAGCTATCTCGTTCCATCGATTATATCAAGTTCACCACGTTCACGGTTTCGCCAAAACCATTCATAGCCCTCCATCATTTCAGTTAAATATTCGGTAGTATTCAAGCTATGTATTTTGACCTTACGCCAAGGCATAGTGATTGGTAGCTGCCGGATATTTATATGTTGCATAGATAGAATACGTTGGTTTGAGACAGTCGTACTGCCATTTTGCCTACGTCAAGGGTAGGTACGGGTGGGTTCAAATTAACCTGGATAATGATGGGTAGAACTTGACATGTGACTTATGACATTTTGACCTACGCCAAGGTCATAAGAGCATTGGGCAAAAATCCAAATCGGGAGTTTCAAAAGAAACTGAAACTTGCTAGAGCTGCATACCATTTGGAGTGTGATGATTCTGGTAGGATTCCTTCAGTTTTGTCACGCGATGATATTTGGATCCCGATCCTACTGTGAGTATATGCTACTCCTCGGGAAATTTCTCACTTAACGATCAATGCTATAAACCTAGTAGGTGTCTAGAAAGGTGTTAGCAGGGCTACGCCCCCAGGGAAAAGAGGTTCTTAAATTAAGGAACTTCGCAAAAGCGTTGGAAAACCTCCCTCGAAGTACCGACACTGGCCTGGCTGAACGGTTAAGCAAGTATTGTACGGTGAGATTGATCCCGACTAATTCTTCCTTTATGGTTTGAGGAGGGATTCGAGAGACAGTGGGAGCCATCCTGTTTAGATAAATTAAAAACCAATCTAAACTTGCAAGAGCATCATGCTGAGTGTTTTCTTCTCTCTCTCTTAATTGCAGCGACCCAGTGACCACACCTAGGTTACATCAAGATAATAAATGTAAGTCCATGCTACATCTCCCGGTACTTACGGGCTTGCGGAATTTGATGAAAAACAATTTTCTAGAGGCGGTAACATGGACTCAAAACGGATCTTTGTTAAACTATCTACCTAACAACCTAACTAGGAGTTGTTAACTACTCGGTTAGGGGGTTATACCTTTCTTTTCTTGAACTCCTTCTTCTTCAAGCCTCGATGGTGTACGGATCGGCTTCACCCCGTCGTCTCCTTGCGCCGAAGATCGATCCACCCGAAAGCTTCTACCTTTGTCTTCTTCTTCGAACTTTGAAGAAACTAGTTCACTCGGTTTGCTAAACCTTGTGAACTAGAGTGAGTAGAGGAAAGTTTGTTGGGATTTTTCTCTATGGTTCTTGCTTCTCAACACATGAGACAAGTGAACCATAGACTAGAGAGAGAGAGCAAGAGGAAGAGGATGAGAGCTCAAGCCAAGAAAGAGAATGGGAATGATAGAATGAGCAAGACTTTTCTCTCTTGGCTCTCATAATCCAAAGCCATCATAACAAATCATAGCAATCAAGTATTATGTGATGGTTTAAGCTACAATAGCCATATCATTTCATGCACTCATTTTGCACAAGAGAAACAAGCAAGCAAAAGTCTTTGCTATGAAATGATAGCCATTGTCATCATGATGGTCAACTAGTCCAACCTAGTCAACCGGTCAAAAAAGTCAACAAGTCAACAACCATGTCACCATAATACTTAATTAATATTATTGTTAATCATATATCATATTCTCATTAGGGTTTAGCAAAAATTCAATGGTCAACAGTCAACAGTCAACAACCCTAATGAGAATCCTCTACCTCTGTCTCTCCGTCAACTGTGCATACACACCCGCATCCGCGTTCCGAGGAACACGAATACATACGAGATAAAATCAATCCCAAAACGTACACTAGGATCTGGTTTAAACCAAAGCCCGCTAGTGTTAACTGTCCGGACACTAAACGTGCATAAGTGCACGGATGTGACCGCCTGTCGCAAAACCATGCGACCTCTACTCTTTTGCCTAAAGGCGAATAGCTTTCTGTGTGGGACTCTAAAGACTCGACACTACGCTGGCAGTGGGTTTAACCACAGACCGCAAGTGGCACTAGCTATGCGTAACGGTCCCCAGGTAGATGCCGACAAGAAGACTGACGAGGTGAAACCCATCTAAACTCTACTGAGCCTGAATGTGACAGTCTCCGTACAGTCCGGTCTGTTCGTCTGATACATCGCATGGCGGGTCTAGGGGACGGTAAACGTCAGTCCCCTAATAGCGGTACAAGTCGTGTCGGAGTGAAGCCCAAAACACCCTGAGATAGCAGTGGAAACCTACCAGTACATCTCGCTTGTCCTGGCCAGGGACTACTCGTGTAATGGCTCTCCTAGACACAGCGCGATGTCAACCCCCAATACCGGGAGAGACGAATCCTGTCTAACCGTCACTGCCTCCAAGTGCTTCGGGACTGCACCCAACTACTACCTGTTTGCACGACTCCTTTGAGCCGTGGTAAGGTAGTAATCAAAGTACAGTGGGAACACACTCGAGGCGAAGTGACAGTGTCAAGTCAGCGGACTAAGCTGTACTCATGTCACCTGGGAACTGATAACTGACGATAGGTATAATACCAACCAATCAGTTCCCGACGAGTCCTGTCAAGTGTACTCGTAACCTAACGAGCACCCGCATACTATCTCAAGCACGACGAACTGACGGTTGTGGGACAGACCGTCTCCCACACTGGGATGAGAAGCACATACTCTAGTCTACTCCGGAGTATCGATGCCCTGTCTCGATAGTCCTGCGACTAGGGACCTGTATAAGGATGTGCTTATGGATTACCCAGCCCCCACGAGTGTGACTGCCATCACAACGCTGGTAATCAAGCAAAGATCCTAAGGGCTCCACTAATACGTATAGGTGATATAATAAAATAAACACATGTACACATTGAAGTAGAAACAAACCAAGTAGCATACTACTATTTTGAGCAAGATTGTATATACAACTGTGAATATCCCAAGCTTCCATTAAGTAATATACAAACTAGTATGATACAGTAATGGCCTCTAGGGCATATACACTAACAATCTCCCACTTGCACTAAGGCCATGTACTGGCGTATCGAAGACCTATCATCTCGATCAGCCGATCGAACTGAGTCTGGGGCAAGGCCTTGGTGAATGGATCTGCAGTGTTATCTTCTGAAGCAACCCTCCGAACCTCGATCTCCTGGCGATCTACGATCTCCCTGATCAGGTGATACCGCCTCAAGATGTGTCTGGATTTCTGATGGGACCTGGGTTCCTTCGCTAAAGCTATAGCCCCGTTGTTGTCGCAATACAGAGGTATTGGATCAACAATGGAAGGAACCACCTGAAGTTCTTTCAAGAACTTTCTCATCCAGACGGCTTCTTTTGCGGCATCAGATGCAGCGATGTATTCCACTTCCATAGTCGAGTCAGCAACGGTTTCCTTGGAACTCTTCCAACACACCGCCCCTCCATTGAGGGTAAAGACAAAACCCGACATGGAATTGGAATCATCCTTGTCACTCTGGAAGCTGGAGTCAGCAAAGGCCTCGATCTGGAGGTCTTTTCCGCCATACACCAAGAACATCTCCTTAGTTCTTCTCAGGTACTTGAGAATGTTCTTTACCGCTATCCAGTGTTTCTCTCCAGGGTTTGACTGATACCGGCTTACTACACTAAGTGCATAAGCTACATCCGGTCTGGTACACAACATCGCATACATTATAGAGCCTACCGCAGAAGCGTAGGGTATAATAGACATGCGATCCCTTTCCAAATCAGTCTTGGGAGACATCTCTTTGGAAAGGGTGATCCCGTGACAAGCCGGTAGATTACCGCGCTTGGAATCTTCCATACTGAATCTTTTCAGTATGGTGTCGATGTACCTGGACTGTGAAAGTCCTAATATCCTCTTGGATCTATCACGATGGATCCGGATCCCCAGGATGTATGAGGCATCACCCGGGTCTTTCATGGAGAACCTGTGTGACAAGAACCCCTTGACAGATTGTAGCATAGGAATGTCATTTCCTATTAAGAGAATGTCATCCACGTATAAAACGAGGAATACTACAGTTCTCGCTACAAATCTACTATAGATGCATGGTTCATCTGGATTTTTGATAAAGCCAAATTCTTTGACCGTCTCATCAAAGCAGATGTTCCAACTCCGCGATGCCTGCTTTAGTCCATAGATGGACTTAAGCAACTTGCACACCTTTCCGCTACTCCCACTCTGAATGAAACCCTCTGGCTGGTCCATATAGACACACTCCTCTAAATTTCCATTTAGAAAAGCGGTCTTTACGTCCATCTGCCAAATCTCATAATCGTGGAAGGCAGCAATGGCAAAAAGGATCCGAATGGATTTCAGCATAGCCACTGGAGAAAAGGTTTCGTCATAGTCCAAACCAGGTCTTTGACGAAAACCCTTTGCAACAAGTCTAGCTTTATAGGTCTCAACCTGTCCATCTACACCAATCTTCCTTTTGAAGATCCACTTGCATCCTACGGGTTTTACCCCGTCTGGAGCAATGTCCAACGTCCATACTTTGTTGGTGTACATGGACTCCATTTCGGTCCGCATTGCATCCAGCCATTTTACCGAGTTAACGCTCTGAACGGCCTGCTGGAAGCTAGTAGGCTCATCATAATCTATGATGCAATCCTCTCTATCCCCGTCTATGAGAAAACTGTAGTATCTCTGGGGCGGATGAGACTGCCTACTACTCCTGCAGAGTGGCGTAGGAATGTCCTGTTCTTTTGAACCCTCTGGTTCCACTAAGCTTTCAGTAATAGTCTGTGGTTCTGGAATTTCTTCCAGTTCTACTGCGCTCCCACTAATTTCCTTTTCCAAGAACTGGTGTTCTAGAAAGTGGGCATTACGAGAAACAAAGACCTTTTGTTCCTCTGCGTGGTAGAAAAGATACCCCCTGGTGTTCTTTGGGTATCCCACAAACTTACACAGTACTGAGCGTGCCTCGAGTTTGTCCGCATGCTGCTTTTTGACAAAAGCTGGACATCCCCAGATCTTCGGATATTGAAGATAGGGTTTCTTCCCACTCCATAACTCATATGGTGTGGTAGGCACAGTCTCAGTGGGAACTCGGTTCAAAAGGTATGCGGCTGATTCTAGCGCATATCCCCAGAATGATTGCGGTAACTCAGCGTTACTTATCATGGACCGTACAATATCCAATAGGGTTCGGTTCCGTCTCTCCGATACCGTTATGTTGCGGAGTGTATGGAGGAGTAAACTGAGAGAGAATTCCATTCTCTTTTAAATAATCCAGGAACTCGGCACTCAAGTATTCACCACTTCGATCAGATCTTAGTGTCTTGATACTTTTGCCGGTTTGTTTTTCTACCTCATTCTTATATTCCTGGAATTTTCCAAAGGCTTCGGATTTATGTTTCATTAAGAAGACATGTCCGAACCTTGAAAAATCATCCGTAAAAGTATTGAAGTAAGAAAAACCTCTTCGCGCATGTGTAGACATTGGACCGCACACGTCGCTGTGTACGAGTCCCAAGAGCTCGCTCGCTCTTACTCCGTGTCCAGTGAACGGGGTCTTTATCATCTTTCCTTTGAGACAGGATTGACAAGTGGCATACGATTGATATTCAAACGGATTCAAATATCCTTCTGTATGTAACTTAGTCAACCTTCTCTCATTGATGTGACCCAGTCTACAATGCCATAAGAAAGTCTGATTGATTTCTGGAGACTTTCTTTTGTGTGTATTCTGGACATTGAAAATCTGTGGTTGGTTTAATACGTATATACCATTGCTCAATGTACCTGACCCAATCAGAACTTGATTAAGGTGAATGTTTACAACATTGCTTACAAACGCAAATTCATAACCTTCTTTAGAAACGAAAGATACAGAAATGATATTACAAGTTGCGTTGGGTACAAAATAGCAATTACGAAAAACCAAAACATGTCCATCTGACATTCCCAGGTGATAGTCCCCCACGGCCTTAGCATCCATGCTAGCTCCGTTTGCAACCTTGAGGGTCATGTCACCTTCCTTCAAAACCCTACGGTTTCTCAACGCCTGCAAAGAATTACAGATATGAGATCCTGATCCGGTATCCAATACCCAGGAAGTAGAGTTTATTGAAAGACAGTTTTCAATAACATACACACCTGAAGCTGAAGCTGTTAGTGTATATGCCCTAGAGGCCATTAATGTATCATACTAGTTTGTATATTACTTGATGGAAACTTGGGATATTCACAGTTGTATATACAATCTTGCTCGAAATAGTAGTATGCTACTTGGTTTGTCTCTGCTTTAATATGTGCATGTGTTTCTTTTAGCATATTGCTGATATACATATTAGTAGAGCCCTTAGGATCTTTGCTTGATTACCAGCGTGGTGATGGCGCTCACACTCGTGGGAGCTGGGTGATCTATAAGCACATCCTTATACAGGTCCCTAGTCGTTGGACTATCGAGACAGGGCATCGATACTCCGGAGTAGACTAGCGTATGCGCTTCTCATCCCAGTGTGGGAGACGGTCTGTCCCACAGCCGTCAGTACGTCGTACTTGAGATAGTATGCGGGTGCTCGTTGGGTTACGAGTACACTGGACAGGACTCGTCGGGGACTGTTGGTTGGTAGTATACCTATCGTCAGTTTGTAGGGTTCCTAGGCACCCTAGTGAGGTCTCACAAGTGATCAAACATGCACAAATCAAATTTTACGGGTGCCTACAAACCCTAATACGGATCGTTTACTAGATATCTAGGCGAAACAAGCATGTAATCGAATTAAATGCTAAGGGAAAGTGACAACAACCTTTGTAGATCCGGTCCACCACCTCCCAGGCTCCGTGATGAAGTCCCCTTGCTGTCCAAACTGAATCCTGGACTCAAGTATCGGCTTCGTCGAAGAAATGGGCGGGCTTGATCGTCGGTTCGATGCCGAAGATGATCTACGTCGAGGCATCACAAGAACAAGCTCCAACTTCACCAAGCTTTGAAAACTTGTGAAGTAAACACCCTATACAACTTGGCAAGAGGTAGAGGATGAAGAAATAGGAAGTGGGTAGACTTTAGTTTTGGATTTCCCACACCTTTTCATCAATCACCATTGATGTAGCAAGCTTTTTTCTCATGTTGAAGAAGAAGAAGATGAAGAAAAAGAATATGATAAGTATATTATGTAAATGATAAATAAATCAATACTTATCATTTACTAACCCTTGGTTAGTTGTAGAGAATGGACCATGGTTAACTAGAATGGTTAGGGTTAAGTATAAGACAAGGATGGTGGACTAATTCAAAGCTTCAAGAATCTTCAACTAGCAAACAAAAATAGCAACCATTCTTTTCTCATCTTTTTCCAAAATAAATAAATAAATAAATAAGGAAAAAGAAAACCCTAATCTTAATCTTAACCATGGTCTAATTCTTTACACTAACCCTAGCTTGCTTGTATCATCAAACATGATACAATCATGTGCACAAAAATATATCACATATGCAATGTGCACAAACCAAGTGAGTAAATCCATTTAAAGTGAACCAATACTAGTCAATGCAAAGTAATATATCAAATATATATAATTATGCATTAAATCATTAAATCAACACTTGATTCAATGATCCGGTCATGTCGCATATAACCGACTAGTATTCAATGTATCGGCTTCTCGAATCAATCCTTGATTCGATAACCAGGTTATATCGCATATAACCAATCGATACATTCGTCGCGAGAATGGAATACGGTATCACATACACGAATTATTCTCGGTCCCGCACATATCTCATATGCGCTCCTATTTCGTTTCGCTTGAGCTAGGAAACCTCTGTGTAGGACTCTAAAGACTCGTCAATACGCCGGCAGCAGATGATGATCATATCAAACACCCACAAGCCGCAAGCGGTCTGCTAAACGTAACGGCCACCCGGGTATTGAGCGATCAGAAGATCGACGAGCAAGCCCGCTCACACTCCTGTGAATCCAACCAGTAACACTTACCGTACAGTCCGGTCTGTTCGTCTGATATGTCGCATATCTCTCCTAGGGGTGGTAAACGTCAGACCCCAGTAGCTCGATAAGTCATGCCGACTTGAGGTCCATAACATTCGTGAAACTACTGATAACTCTTACCAGTATATCACTGCAACCCTAGCCAGGGATTTCCTGTTATGGCCAGTCGAGCATAGCACAACATCAACCCCCAATACCGGGAGAGACGAATCCCCTCCTATCGCTCATTGCCTCCATGTGAATCGGGACTGTACCCAAAAACCACCTGTTTGCACGACTCAGTAGAGCCGTGGTAGGGTGGAAATCAAAGCACAGTGGGAGACACACAAGACTCTATGACAATCTCGGGTCAACAGACTAAGCTGTACCAGTGTCACCAGAGAACTGCCTTCTGACGTGAGGTATAATACCATCTGGGAGTTCTCGGCGAGTCCGTTCAGTGTACCCAGTCTCCACTGAACACCCGCATACCATCTTCGATGTCAAACACCAATGGATATGGGATCATCCATCGCCCATCGCATGGGTCGAGAAGATATACGCTAGTCTACTCTGGAATATCGATGCCCCGTCTCGATATTCCCTCGACTAGGAACATTTCAAGGATGTACTCATGGACTATCCAGGCCCCGCTAGTATGATCTGCATCATAGTCCTGGAAGTCGAGTACACATCCTAAGGGCTTTATCAACATGTAACAGAGAGACGAAAAGTATACACGTTAAGATAAAGAGCAACCAGATAGCGTACTATCATGTCGAGCAAGAAAGTCCTTCCTATATATGTCCCAGCATCCACTACAATATGCATCCAATGTACAGTAATGGCCTCTAGGGCATACATATAACTAACAATCTCCCACTTGCACTAGGGCCATCTGTAGCAGTGGTTGCAGTATCACATACTCAACCATCCCCTAAAAGTCTCTCTTTGGGAAAATGGACTTCGTGAGTGGATCCGCCGTGTTGTCCTCTGAGTCTACTCTCCTAACCTCGATCGCCCCGGAGATCAACTATCACCATGATCAGGTGATGCTTCCTCAGAATTTGTCTGGGTCACTGATGGGACCAGGGTTCCAGGGCCAAAGCCACACTTCCATTGTCATACAATGGCAGGAACCTAGTTCATCTTATGAACCAATATACACCCAAACTTCCTCTTTGGTAGTATCTTCAATAGCGATGTTACCAGCCTTTATCGTCTAGTTTGCCCTGTGACTGACATTCAGTCGTCTTTATCACCCTGGAACACTTCCAGTGATTCTCCCCAGGATCGATTGATACAATCTCACTATACCTAGTGAGAACCCTAATATCCCTTTAGATCTATCTCATAGGTCCAAATCTCAGGATTTAGAAGGTATCATCTTTATCCTATTTGGAGAATCCTTGTGATAATAGGAGATTGATCGATCGTAGTATAGGAAACTCTTTTCCTATCAAGAGTATGTTGTCTACGTACAATACGAAGATGACCACCTTAATCTCTACTACCCTTTTGTATATACAAGGTTCGTCTACCATTTTGATGAAGTCAAACACTTTGACTATCACATCAAAACAGACATTCCAACTCCGCGATGCCTGCTTCATTATGTAAAGAAACTTGCACACGTTTCCGCTGCTCCCACTGTTTACGAAGACCTTTGGCTGTGTTCTTAGAGACGTTCTCTTCTAAATCAGTATTTAGAAAAGCAGTCATGGCACCCAACCACCAGATATCGTAGTCATGGTATGTAGCCGTGGTAAGTAGGATCTGGACAGACTTAAGCATAGCTACTGGAAAAAGGTTTCATCATTATCCACGCCTGGTCGATGACGAAAACCTTTAACAAGTCTAGCTTTGAAAGTCTCAACTTTTCCATCTAAACCAAGTAATCTTCTCAAGATATACTTGCTCCTGATGGGGATTTAACCCTTCAGATATAGCAGCTAAAGTCCATACTTTGCTGGTGTACATGGATTCCATCTCAGATCGCTAAGCATCCAGCCATTCTTACAGAGTCCCTACTCTCGATGGCCTGCTCGAAACTAGTTGGGTCATCATCTCATGATGCAATCCTTGCTCCCACTGTCATCGAGAAACCGAGGTATCTCTCAGGCGGATGAGGAACCCTACTAGATCGGCGGAGAGGCTGAGGTTCGTCGGGAACTATAGAATCTTATGGTTCTGTCAAATCATCAACTGCAGTTTTGTATAGCTGGAACCTTTCCAGTTCTACAGAACTGATCCTGCCTCGATCTTGTCCGGATTTTGCTTTAAACATAGGCCAGACAACCCCAAATCTTAACTCGCTTAAGAGATGGGTTCTTCCCATACCATATCTTATATGGAGTGGTAGGCAGTGATTTGATTCAAACCTAATTCAATAGGTATGCAGCTTCTCAAGTGCATAACCCCAAAAGGAAATAGGTAACTCAGTAATACTCATCATAGAGCACACCATATCTAATATTGTGCAATTGCTCCGCCCTGATACACCGTTGTGCCGTGGTGTATTCAGAGGAGTAACACTGAGAGAAAATCTCATTCTCCTTTAGAATAGTCCAGGAATTCTATGCACAAGTATTCTCCTCCCTGATCTTATCATAGGACATAATACTTATACCCGTATTTTGGTTCTCTACTTCTAACTTATATTCTGTGAATATCTCAAAAGGTTCAGACTTATGTTTCAACAGGAATATATGACTGAATCTTGAGAGATTATCAGAGAATATAATGAAGTATAAAGAACCAGTCCTGGCATGTTTAGACAGGAGACTTTACATACATCATCATGTATCAGTCCCAAGAGTTCATTAACTCTTTCTCGGCTTCCAGTAAGCAGAGCTGGTGTCATTATATCTTTGTGACATGACTGGCAAGTTTCACAAGATGTAAATTTAAACTGATTTAAATATGTATCTAAAATGTAACTTCAGCCAGTCGGGTCGCATTGATATGACCTAGTCAGCAATGCCTCAAGAATGATTCGTTCATTAATGAACTCTTCCTCTTGTGTGTGTTCAGTATACTAGGAACTGGAGTTTGATTTAGAACTTCAATGCTTTTAGATAACGTGCCTGAATCGATCAACTTTTGATATAGGAAATGTTCAAAACATTATCCATCAATACAAAATTATATCCTTTCTTTAGTAATAAAGAGACTGATATGATTTTGTATATCAGGTTCGGTATCTAATAGCATTTGTTCAGAATCAATGTATTCGTAATACAGGGTGACAGTGACCAACAGACTTGGCTGCAACACTTGCCCCGTTTTTTGCCTCATGAAACTTATCACCCGTTCTCAGTTTTTCTACCTTTTTGTAGCCCTATGTAACAGATTACATATCTGGGATCCTGATCCGGTATCATATACCCAGGATGCAGAGGATACTGAGAAACAGTTCTTTGTAATGAACACACCCGAAGGAGATGCATCATATGCACTTTCTTCGTTTGGGCGGCATAGGAATTCTGGTATTCCCCAATTTCCTGCTCTGTCTTATAACAATTATAAGTTGGAGCGGGACCAACGTTCCCCAGCTCAGTATAACAAGCGGGTTCGGTCAATACATCCATATTATTATCTTGATTAAGGCGTGATATGGTCGCTACCAGGAGAGAGAGAGAAGAAAACACTCTGCGTGCGCTCTTGCAAGATTAGATTGGTTATGTATTTTATCTAATCAGGATGGCTCCCACTGTTTTTATCAAATCTTCCTTCAAACCCTAAAAGGAAAGACTAGCCGGGATTAATTACACTCTACAAGTTCGCCAATCTTTCAGCCAGGCCAGTGTCGGTACTTTGAGGGAGGTTCCCCGTGCTTTCGCACGGACCTAATTACAGTAAACCTCGTTTTCCCAGAGGCGTAACCCCGTTGACACCTTTCTAGACACCTACTTGATCGGCTAATTGCAAAGTGCAAAACTCTCCCAGGAGTAACAATTACTCGCAGTGGGTATCGGGATCCAACTATCACATAGAAGGTATGCAATCTCATTGCAAATTTCAACACTTGAAACTCCCGATAAAGGTTTTTACCCCTAGCACCTATGACCTTAACTATGGTCAACAAATCATAAGTACTAGTCAAGTTCTACCCGTCATTTCGTGATTAATCAGACCCACCCACATGACCCTTAACTAAGGTCAACAAAGTCACGCGACTGTCCTAACTAATCGCATCATATGCGGTGTAGGAAGACATCACTTAGCTACCGTACACTGTGCCTTGACTATGGTCAACAAACACAGCACGAATACTAAGTACTCTACTTCCTAAAATGACGGAGGGTTGCGGCTGGTTTTTGTGAAAACCTTTAACGCTTTGAACTTGATCTCGTTGCGGAATCAAATGGTTTTTAAATAGAATGTTTTCGAGGCTTTTCTAGTTTTGCTAAAGGGGTCACTCCCGGTGAAGGGATCGTCGGCCCTTTCCTCGACGAATGAGGTGCGGGATATATCATATATATCACTGTGCAAAGCGGAAACTATAGAAGCGATCAAAGACAAACCGAGGGTTGTAGCATCTGCCAGTTATTTCTAAAGGAGTCACTCCCGGTGAAGGGATCTCGGTCCTTTCCTCATCGAATAAGGTGCAGGATGTTCTATAATGAACACCGCGATGCAAAGCAAGAACTGTAGCTACCTGTTTTATTTTGAAATTCGATTCCACAATATCAATTAGGTTTATTTTCTTTCATTAATCTCATTAATGAATATCCCATCATTTAAGTCCACCTAACCATCATAAATAAATATAACGTACGCTTATGCCATCCGCATTTGCCTCGATGTCCCGTCTGCACCGTTAGGTTAGGTAACTAACGCCAGAGCGAGGCAGGGCTAGCGCGGGTGTAAAACATAAGCAACGTCTATATAATATATCATATATACTATATATAATACCTGTCACAGAACATCACATGATCACAGATAAATCACAGCAGAAGAAACATATGAAATATTGGATATACTAGGACGTCCGTGTTTTCAATACGAGCCAGTATAAAACACGGATTCCACGGTCGTGATGAATAGCCAATCCCACACCCTAAGACCCCTACGAGAGCGGCAAGCAACCCTACCAATTCTAGGGTTAGGAGACCCGGACTCGACTCCTCGAGTTGGTCTCCCACTGGACCCCAGAACCCGGTTACTTGTGCTCCCCTCCTTGGGTCTATCCTAATGCGGAAAAGTAAATAATATACATCAACGGTGACAACTTCCGCAACCTGGAAGTGCCCCAATAAAAGAATATTACATACAAGTTTTTACATGAATGAAAATGAAAAACACTCATCTCACATAAAAAACCCCGGCTATTCAAACACGACGATCCAATATAACATATCCAGCAACACATAACATCACATGTCATCAACGTAAGTAAATATGCGCATCCCAATTGTCGTTGACATATAGCAACGAAACCGGCGATATCACATATTACACTTACGGTCACAGAAAAGAAAGTGTAAAACTACAACAGTTGGAATCCGCAACCTCCTCAGACATCGCATGCCTGACCAAATGAATTACTTAGACATCGCATGCCTAACAATTATAAACCCCGCATTTTAGTCTCAAAATCGAAAACACTTTTCAATATCAAGTCGGGCAATTCAACAGGATTCCCGACATTCTGATCGAATACTCATCGCAAACTTTAGTAGACGGCCGCACCCCCGACGCCGTCGACAAAGTGCACCAAGGCGGAACACCGCTGCCGCGAGCACCCGAACGGATGCTTTCGGCGACGGGGTTCTCCTACAGTCACTTGGTCGGGGCTATGGAGTGAGGCTGTCTATTAAGTTTACCCGGCGAGTATCCGCGTACGCTACGTGATTGCGGCGGACTTTTGATCACATCAAAATTCCGTGGCAACCAATCAAGTGAGACTAAACTGCTATATTTATAATATTCATTCCGTTATCTCATAACTATTTGCGAATTCCAATTATTGTATCACATTCCGGATAAATGGAAAATGTTAAACTTTCCGATCGAACAATCGAACACCCAAGTTTTCCCGAAACAGCTCAACACATGAAATAAGTCTAACAACATTCAGTTCATGCCTCAGTACCAACGGTCCGGCCGTAGAAGGGTCAAGCCAACGCCTCACATGTGGCACGCCGTACTGCCCCAAACCCGAAGGTTCAAAGGGCAGTTCAAGACGGTCGCATAATCGAGTTAAGGTTTGTTGTCTTCTAGAGGGTCCATCGCGTTACTTGCACTACTTAGAACGTCGTTAAACTACGGAAAAATCCAACAATTGGAAATTTCCCGGCAGGGGAAAAAGTGGGTATTTATATCCGGTCGAACTTTTTAACATATTCTAAAAATACCCGGAAAAGCACACCGACAAAATTAGACAGTCCGATCGAATACACCGAGTCCCCAATACAACTCAGAAAATACAACTCTGGAATAAATATTAAAAATTCCCAGGAAAACCAGAACAGAAAACTGAGAATTATTGTGAAAAATTAAATACACAAACAGACAAAATGGCCGCGGATCCGCCGCACGAACCACGCTCGTGCCGCGGATCCGCGGTTCATTGATGGAATTAGTCCATCGAAATTCACAGTAACTCTTAGATTATCCTGCTTATTTTTCTGAATATTTTTAATCTACAAAAAACCACGTTTTTCAAAAAAGTCCAGAGAGCATTTTTCAAGTCGGGTTTTGGGTCGATCGGACTTCTGATTCCGTCAGGACTTCGCCTAAGGCTCTAGCTAGTCTCTGATACCACTGTAGGGTTCCTAGGCACCCTAGTGAGTCTCACAAGTGATCAAACATGCACAAATCAAATTTTACGGGTGCCTACAAACCCTAATACGGATCGTTTACTAGATATCTAGGCGAAACAAGCATGTAATCGAATTAAATACTAAGGGAAAGTGACAACAACCTTTGTAGATCCGGTCCACCACCTCCCAGGCTCCGTGATGAAGTCCCCTTGCTGTCCAAACTGAATCCTGGACTCAAGTATCGGCTTCGTCGAAGAAATGGGCGGGCTTGATCGTCGGTTCGATGCCGAAGATGATCTACGTCGAGGCATCACAAGAACAAGCTCCAACTTCACCAAGCTTTGAAAACTTGTGAAGTAAACACCCTATACAACTTGGCAAGAGGTAGAGGATGAAGAAATAGGAAGTGGGTAGACTTTAGTTTTGGATTTCCCACACCTTTTCATCAATCACCATTGATGTAGCAAGCTTTTTTCTCATGTTGAAGAAGAAGAAGATGAAGAAAAAGAATATGATAAGTATATTATGTAAATGATAAATAAATCAATACTTATCATTTACTAACCCTTAGTTAGTTATAGAGAATGGACCATGGTTAACTAGAATGGTTAGGGTTAAGTATAAGACAAGGATGGTGGACTAATTCAAAGCTTCAAGAATCTTCAACTAGCAAACAAAAATAGCAACCATTCTTTTCTCATCTTTTTCCAAAATAAATAAATAAATAAGGAAAAAGAAAACCCTAATCATAATCTTAACCATGGTCTAATTCTTTACACTAACCCTAGCTTGCTTGTATCATCAAACATGATACAATCATGTGCACAAAATATATCACATATGCAATGTGCACAAACCAAGTGAGTAAATCCATTTAAAGTGAACCAATACTAGTCAATGCAAAGTAATATATCAAATATATATAATTATTCATTAAATCATTAAATCATTAAATCAACACTTGATTCAATGATCCGGTCATGTCGCATATAACCGACTAGTATTCAATGTATCGGCTTCTCGAATCAATCCTTGATTCGATAACCAGGTTATATCGCATATAACCAATCGATACATTCGTCGCGAGAATGGAATACGGTATCACATACACGAATTATTCTCGGTCCCGCACATATCTCATATGCGCTCCTATTTCGTTTCGCTTGAGCTAGGAAACCTCTGTGTAGGACTCTAAAGACTCGTCAATACGCCGGCAGCAGATGATGATCATATCAAACACCCACAAGCCGCAAGCGGTCTGCTAAACGTTACGGCCACCCGGGTATTGAGCGATCAGAAGATCGACGAGCAAGCCCGCTCACACTCCTGTGAATCCAACCAGTAACACTTACCGTACAGTCCGGTCTGTTCGTCTGATATGTCGCATATCTCGCCTAGGGGTGGTAAACGTCAGACCCCAGTAGCTCGATAAGTCATGCCGACTTGAGGTCCATAACATTCGTGAAACTACTGATAACTCTTACCAGTATATCACTGCAACCCTGGCCAGGGATTTCCTGTTATGGCCAGTCGAGCATAGCACAACATCAACCCCCAATACCGGGAGAGACGAATCCCCTCTTATCGCTCATTGCCTCCATGTGAATCGGGACTGTACCCAAAAACCACCTGTTTGCACGACTCAGTAGAGCCGTGGTAGGGTGGAAATCAAAGCACAGTGGGAGACACACAAGACTCTATGACGATCTCGGGTCAACAGACTAAGCTGTACCAGTGTCACCAGAGAACTACCATCTGACGTGAGGTATAATACCATCTGGGAGTTCTCGGCGAGTCCGTTCAGTGTACCCAGTCTCCACTGAGCACCCGCATACCATCTTCGATGTCAAACACCAATGGATATGGGATCATCCATCGCCCATCGCATGGGTCGAGAAGATATACGCTAGTCTACTCTGGAATATCGATGCCCCGTCTCGATATTCCCTCGACTAGGAACATTTCAAGGATGTACTCATGGACTATCCAGGCCCCGCTAGTATGATCTGCATCATAGTCCTGGAAGTCGAGTACACATCCTAAGGGCTTTATCAACATGTAACAGAGAGACGAAAAGTATACACGTTAAGATAAAGAGCAACCAGATAGCGTACTATCATGTCGAGCAAGAATGTCCTTCCTATATATGTCCCAGCATCCACTACAATATGCATCCAATGTACAGTAATGGCCTCTAGGGCATACATATAACTAACACAGTTATCAGTTCCCAGGTGACATGAGTACAGCTTAGTCCGCTGACTTGACACTGTCACTTCGCCTCGAGTGTGTTCCCACTATACTTTGATTACTACCCTACCACGGCTCAAAGGAGTCGTGCAAACAGGTAGTTTTTGGGTGCAGTCCCGAAGCACTTGGAAGCAGTGACGGTTAGACAGGATTCGTCTCTCCCGGTATTGGGGGTTGACATCGCGCTGTGTCTAGGAGAGCCATTACACGAGTAGTCCCTGGCCAGGGCAAGCGGGATATACTGGTAGGTTTCCTGTGTTATCTCAGGGTGTTCTGGGCTACACTCCGACACGACTTGTACCGCTATTAGGGGACTGACGTTTCACCGGCCCCCTAGGCCCGCCATGCGATGTATCAGACGAACAGATCGGACTGTACGGAGATTGTCACATACAGGCTCAGTAGGAGTTCAGATGGGGTTCACCTCGTCAGTCTTCTTATCGACATCTACCTGTTGACCGTTACGTACAGCTAGTGCCGCTTGCGGTCTGTGGTTAAACCCACTGCCAGCGTAGTGTCGAGTCTTTAGAGTTCCACACAGAGAGCTATTCGCCTTTAGGCAAAATGAGTAGAGGTCGCATGGTTTTGCGACAGGGTTCGTTCACATCCGCGCACTTGTGCACGTTTGCTGTCCGGACAGTTTATACTAGCGGGCTTTGGTTTAAGCCGGATCCTAGTATATGATTTGGGATTGGTTTTTCTCATTATATTCGTGTTCCTCGGATCACGAATGCGGGTGCGTATGCACAGTTGCTTGAGACAGAGGGAGAGGACCTTGATTAGGGTTAATGGATATTGTCATTTTATTAACCCTAATGCTTATGTGTGTATTATAGTTAATTGATAATTAGTTTAAATAATTGTGCATGGTTATGGTTGTTGACCATTTGACCTCCTTGACTTGTTGACCTAGGTTGACACTTTGACCATCATCATTTCTTTTGGAAGATGCTTTTTGATCCTTGCAAATTGAAATGATAATGGTCATGTCATGATTAACCATGACAATTATCTAGCTAATTATTTAATTAAAATAATATGCACATATTAGTGAGAATGGTTCACAATTATTCTCATTCTATCATTTCATTTCTCTCTCTTGTTCTTCCTCTCCCTCAAGCTCTCCCCTCTCATGTGTTGAGAAACACTTGAGCTTGAGAAAAACCCTCTCTTGATCATCTCTACTCTCATCTAGGGTTGAAGGACTAGCACTTCTTGAACCCTAGTTACTTCTAGCTTGGAGTTGAAGCCAAAGGTTGAGGCTTTCAGGTGGATCTTTCTTTGACGGGAGAAGACGACAAGGTGACCTCCTTCCACTACTCCAAGGAGCAAGGAGAGAAGGACATAAAGACCAAAGGTATAACCTTTCTAGCACTTAGCTAGTTTCTAGTTAGCTTTAGCAAGTTTTTGTTTAGCAAAGATCCTTTAATGTCTAGTCCATGTTGCCTAAGCTCATAAAAATCCGATTTTTATTCCGTTTTCCGCCTCCCCGCAAGTACCGGGGTGGGCAACGTGGACTTACAGTGGTATCAGAGCCTAACTAAACATAAACTAGCTAGGTAGTGAAGTGTAACGAAGTTCGAAACCGGAAAATCCAAAAAACCGTGTTTACAAAAACCCTAGTTTCTGTTAAAAATTTTTCTAGTCAAAACAAAATTTGTTATACTCCTAAAATAGTCTCAGGGTTTTTTAAAGATAACCACAAAACCCGGTCCAGTGAGTCGTCTAAACCGCCGCGTTTCTGCGGCAATAGCAAGCTATTGCCGCGGAACCGCCTCCGTTTGGACTCTTCACTTGGTCGAGTTTGGTGCAGTGTATCTCTGGCTTGGTTTTAGGATTTTTAAGATATGTTATATGTGCCCAGATTTTCCAGAATAGAAATTTATTTTTGGGGGCCTATAAATCCGTATTTTTTTTTCCGAACTTCACTACACTTTGACTATAACGGTTATATCTGTGATGTTTGTATTGAACGTCGGCTAATCGCTATATGTCGATTAGTCGGGGTTATACATATCTGTGATCTGTGATTGATACTGGTTTGTGTATATGAATGGGTTGGATTGTCGCGGGTGAATAGCCGGGGTGGATGTGAGATGAGTGTTGCTTTTCTTTCATTCATTTGTAATATGTAAATTGATATAATATTATTATTTGTATGGCCGCACAACCGGATCGGGGTTGTAGCCGTCATTGTATAATTCTTTTTACTGTTTTTGCTCCTAGGATAGACCCATGGAGGGGGTGCACAAACTACCGGGTATCTCGAAGTGCCGAGTGGCCTACTCACGGTGGTGAGGGAGGTTGCTGCGCTTCGGGTACTTGGCGGGTAGTTTGCCGCACCCGTAGGGGTCTTGGGTGGGGTATTTGGCTATTCACCGCGACCGTGTAATCCGCTTTTCGTTGCAGGCTCGAACGGATTGCGGATTCCTAGTATATCCAATGTATTCATCTGTGATCTGTAATGTCTATCATTGCTATATATTTATATAAGATAACTATTTAGGCGTTGCTTATGTTTTACAGCCGCGCTAGCCCAGCCCCCGCTCTGTCGTTAGTTAAGTAACCTAACGGGTGATGACGGGGCCCCGTGGCGAATGCGAATGGCATAAGCGTACGTCATATTTTGGTTGTTTTCTGCAATGGTAGGATTAAATGATGGGACGCATTAAAAGAACTAATGCAAGAAAATAAACCAAGTAAAAGTCGATTGGAACACTTTGTAAACCACTCGGTTCTTTTCAAAACTAAACTTTTAAACGCGGAGCTTGAACCACTCCTTTTAAAAGCTATCTCGTTCCATCGACTATATCAAGTTCACTACGTTCACGGTTTCGCCAAAACAATCCGTAGCCTTCCATCGTTTCATATAAATATTCAACAGTATTCAAGCTGTGTTTGTTGGCCTTAGTCAAGGCACAGTGTTTGGTAGCTGGTGGGTATTCATATGTTGCATAGATAGAATGCGTTGGTTTGGGACAGTCGTATTGCTTTGTTGGCCATAGTCAAGGGTATATACGGGTGGGTTCAAATTAACCTGGATAACGACGGGTAGAACTTGACATGTGACTTATGATTTGTTGGCCTTAGTCAAGGTAATAAGAGCATGGGGCAAAAATCTACATCGGGAGTTTCAAAAGTACTGAAACTTGCTAGCGCTGCATACCATTTGGAGTGTGATGATTCTGGAAGGATTCCTTCGGTTTTTATCACGCGATGATATTTGGATCCCGATCCTACTGTGAGTATATGCTACTCCTCGGGAAAACTCTCACTTAACGATCAATGCTATAAACCTAGTAGGTGTCTAGAAAGGTGTTAGCGGGGCTACGCCCACAGGGAAAAGAGGTTACTTAATTAAGGAACTTCGCGAAAGCGTTGGAAAACCTCCCTCGAAGTACCGACACTGGCCTGGCTGAACGGTTAAGCAAGTATTGTACGGTGAGATTGATCCTGACTAATCCTTTCTTTACGGTTTGAGAAGGGATTCGAGAGACAGTGGGAGCCATCCTGTTTAGATAAATTAAAAACCAATCTAAACTTGCAAGAGCATCATGCTAAGTGTTTTCTTCTCTCTCTCTTAATTGCAGCGACCCAGTAACCGCACCTAGGTTACATCTAGATAATAAAATGACTGAATCTGACTGTTTTGACTGGCAAAGGTCTGTCCAGATGTCCATTGTCCAGGACAAGCTGGGACACCTCTTAACTGATCCAACCCCTGCCGTCTCAGGTCCAGTTTCCCCTGTCACGAATATTGATATTCGTAGGACATCGGAAGAAGACTGTGCGAAAGCCAAGTGCCTCGTGTTAGCCTCAGTTGATGGTATATACCAGAGGCAGCACGAGAAGATGGACTCAGCTTCTATCCTCCTCCATAACAAAGTTTTATATGGAGAGCAATCTCGTATCGCAAGATATGAGACCTCGAACGAATTGCTTCCAGCGAGGTTGGCTATCGGGTCATCTGTAGGGGGCAACGTCCTTACAGAGACCAGCTCTTTTGAGCTCTCGGACCTGAAGACCACGTTGAAGAATGGGTCAGATACCGACTCAATTCAACAGTCTCTACCTACTACCCTAAAGGAAACTAGTGAAGTAGAAAGAAAGGGAAGGGCAGAAGTTTCAGGAACAGATGTAGTAAAAGAAGGATGTTCCTATTGTTACGGGAATGAACATGGGCAGAAGGATTGCAGGGCTTGTAAAGCCAGTAGCCAGAATTCGAAGCATGTTGTGGCTTCGGCTTCGGGTGTGTTTGTGATAGAGAACTGTATGTCAGTTAACCCTACTTCCTGGGTATTGGATACCGGATCAGGATCTCATATCTGTAATTCGTTACAGGCTTTGAGAAACCATAGGGTTATCAGGAAAGGTGATATGACTCTCAGGGTTGCTAACGGAATGAGCATGTATGCTGAATCCGTAGGGGAATATCATCTAGGACTGACAACTGGGCAGATATTGATTCTGCGTGACTGTTTTTATGTGCCAGGTGCGACTTGTAACATCATATCTGTATCCTTACTTTCTAAGGAAGGATATGATTTTACTTTTGTAAGCGATGTAGTAAACATCCACCTAAATCAAGTACTGATTGGGTCAGGTATATTGAAATACGGTATATACGTTTTGAATCAAGCTCAGGTCTTCAGTGTCCAGAACACACTTAAAAGAAAGTCTCCGGAATTAAATCAGGCTTTCTTATGGCATTGTAGACTGGGTCACATTAATGAGACACGGTTGACAAAGTTACATAAAGAAGGATACTTGGATCCGTTCGAGTACCAGTCTTATGCCACTTGTAAATCTTGTCTCATGGGAAAGATAATAAAGACTCAGTTCACTGGACACGGAGAAAGAGCGAGCGAGCTCTTGGGACTCATACACAGTGATGTGTGTGGTCCAATGTCTACACATGCGCGAAGTGGTTATTCATACTTCATTACTTTCACAGATGATTTCTCTAGGTATGGGCATGTCTTCTTAATGAAGCATAAATCCGAGGCCTTTGAGAAATTTCAGGAATACAAGAATGAAGTTGAAAAACAAACAGGCAAAAGTATCAAGACACTGAGATCTGATCGAGGTGGCGAATACTTGAGTGCCGAGTTTCTGGGCTTCTTAAAAGAGAATGGAATTCTCTCTCAACTTACTCCCCCATACACACCACAACACAACGGTGTATCGGAAAGGAGGAATCGAACCCTATTGGATATGGTTCGTTCCATGATGAGTAAGGCTGAGTTGCCGCGATCCTTCTGGAGTTATGCACTAGAAACAGCTGCATATCATTTGAACCAAGTTCCTACTAAGTCAGTGCCTACCACACCATATCAGATGTGGAGTGGGAAGAAACCCAGTCTTAAACACTTTAAGACATGGGGGTGTCCAGCTTTTGTAAAAAAGCAGCATGCGGACAAGCTCGAGGCACGTTCGGTACAGTGTAAGTTTGTGGGATACCCAAAGAACTCCAAGGGGTATCTTTTCTATTACGCAGAGGAACAAAAGGTTTTTGTTTCTCGTCATGCCCGCTTCTTGGAAACTGAGTTTTTGGAAAATCAGATAAGTGGGAGCGCAATAGAACTGGAAGAAATTCCAGAACCACAAGCTATTACTGAAAGCTTGGTAGAACCAGAGGGTTCGAAAGAACAGGACATCCCAGCGCCACTCCGCAGGAGTAGTAGGCAGTCTCATCCGCCCAAGAGATACTACGGTTTTCTCATTGACGGAGATAGAGAGGATTGCACTATGGATTATGGTGAGCCTACTAGCTTCCAGCAAGCCATTCAGAGCGGTGACTCGGTAAAATGGCTGGATACAATGCGGGACGAGATGGAGTCTATGTACACCAACAAAGTTTGGACTTTGGACTTTGCTCCAGAAGGGGTAAAACCCGTAGGCTGCAAATGGATCTTCAGAAAGAAGATTGGTGTAAATGGGCAGGTTGAGACCTATAAAGCTAGACTTGTTGCAAAAGGTTTTCGTCAAAGACCTGGTTTGGACTATGACGAGACCTTTTCTCCAGTGGCTATGCTGAAATCCATTCGGATCCTTCTTGCCATTGCTGCCTTCCACGATTATGAAATCTGGCAGATGGACGTAAAGACGGCTTTCCTAAATGGAAATTTGGAAGAGTGCGTCTATATGGATCAGCCGGAGGGATTCATTCAGAGTGGGAGCAGCGGTAGAGTGTGCAAGTTGCTCAAGTCCATTTATGGACTTAAGCAAGCATCGCGGAGTTGGAACATCTGCTTTGATGATACTGTCAAAGAATTCGACTTTATCAAAAACCCAGATGAACCATGCATTTACAGTAAGATTGTAGGGAGAACTGTGGTATTCCTCGTCTTGTACGTGGATGACATTCTCCTAATAGGAAATGATATTCCTATGCTACAGTCAGTCAAAGGATTCTTGTCGCAAAGGTTCTCCATGAAGGACCTGGGCGATGCCAACTACATTCTGGGGATCCAGATCTATCGTGATAGATCTAAGAGGATGTTGGGACTTTCACAGTCAAGGTACATTGACACCATACTGAAAAGGTTCAGTATGGAAGATTCCAAGCGCGGTAATCTACCGGCTTGTCACGGGATCACCCTCTCCAAAGAGATGTCTCCCAAGACTGATTTGGAAAGGGATCGCATGTCTATTATACCCTACGCTTCTGCGGTAGGCTCTATAATGTATGCGATGTTGTGTACCAGACCAGATGTAACATACGCATTGAGCGTTGTAAGCCGGTATCAGTCAAACCCAGGGGAGAAACACTGGATAGCGGTAAAGAACATTCTCAAGTACCTGAGAAGGACTAAGGAGATGTTCTTGGTGTATGGCGGAAAAGACCTCCAGCTCGAGGCCTTTGCTGACTCCAGCTTCCAGAGTGACAGGGATGACTCCAAGTCCATGTCGGGTTATGTCTTTACCCTCAATGGAAGGGCGGTTTGCTGGAAGAGTTCCAAGCAGGAGACCGTTGCAGACTCAACTATGGAAGCGAAGTACATAGCTGCTTGCGATGCCGCAAAGGAAGCTGTCTGGATGAAGAAGTTCCTCACGGAGCTTCAGGTGGTTCCTACCATTGTTGATCCAATACCGCTGTATTGCGACAACAACGGAGCTATAGCTTTAGCGAAGGAACCCAGGTCCCATCAGAAGTCCAGGCACATTTTGCGGCGGTACCACCTGATCAGGGAGATCATAGATCGCCAGGAGATCGAGGTGAAGAGAGTAAATACGGAGAACAACACTGCAGATCCACTCACGAAGGCCCTACCCCAGACTCAGTTCGAGCAGCTGATCGAGATGATAGGTCTTCGATACGCCAGTACATAGCCTTAGTGCAAGTGGGAGATTGTTAGTGTATATGCCCAAGAGGCCATTAATGTATCATACTAGTTTGTATATTACTTGATGGAAGCTTGGGATATTCACAGTTGTATATACAATCTTGCTCGAAATGGTAGTATGCTACTTGGTTTGTCTCTGCTTTAATATGTGCATGTGTTTCTTTTAGCATATTGCTGATATACATATTAGTAGAGCCCTTAGGATCTTTGCTTGATTACCAGCGTGGTGATGGCGCTCACACTCGTGGGAGCTGGGTGATCTATAAGCACATCCTTATACAGGTCCCTAGTCGTTGGACTATCGAGACAGGGCATCGATACTCCGGAGTAGACTAGCGTATGCGCTTCTCATCCCAGTGTGGAAGACGGTCTGTCCCACAGCCGTCAGTACGTCGTACTTGAGATAGTATGCGGGTGCTCGTTGGGTTACGAGTACACTGGACAGGACTCGTCGGGGACTGTTGGTTGGTAGTATACCTATCGTCAGTTATCAGTTCCCAGGTGACATGAGTACAGCTTAGTCCGCTGACTTGACACTGTCACTTCGCCTCGAGTGTGTTCCCACTGTACTTTGATTACTACCCTACCACGGCTCAAAGGAGTCGTGCAAACAGGTAGTTTTTGGGTGCAGTCCCGAAGCACTTGGAGGCAGTGACGGTTAGACAGGATTCGTCTCTCCCGGTATTGGGGGTTGACATCGCGCTGTGTCTAGGAGAGCCATTACACGAGTAGTCCCTGGCCAGGGCAAGCGGGATATACTGGTAGGTTTCCAGTGTTATCTCAGGGTGTTCTGGGCTACACTCCGACACGACTTGTACCGCTATTAGGGGACTGACGTTTCACCGGCCCCCTAGGCCCGCCATGCGATGTATCAGACGAACAGACTGGACTGTACGGAGATTGTCACATACAAGCTCAGTAGGAGTTCAGATGGGGTTCATCTCGTCAGTCTTCTTATCGACATCTACCTGGGGACCGTTAGGTACAGCTAGTGCCGCTTGCGGTCTGTGGTTAAACCCACTGCCAGCGTAGTGTCGAGTCTTTAGAGTCCCACACAGAGAGCTATTCGCCTTTAGGAAAAATGAGTAGAGGTCGCATGGTTTTGCGACAGGGTTCGTTCACATCCGCGCACTTGTGCACGTTTGCTGTCCGAACAGTTTATACTAGCGGGCTTTGGTTTAAGCCGGATCCTAGTATATGATTTGGGATTGGTTTTTCTCATTATATTCGTGTTCCTCGGATCACGAATGCGGGTGCGTATGCACAGTTGCTTGAGACAGAGGGAGAGGACCTTGATTAGGGTTAATGGCTATTGTCATTTTATTAACCCTAATCCTTATGTGTGTATTATAGTTAATTGATAATTAGTTTAAATAATTATGCATAGTTATGGTTGTTGACCATTTGACCTCCTTGACTTGTTGACCTAGGTTGACACTTTGACCATTATCATTTCTTTTGGAAGATGCTTTTTGATCCTTGCAAATTGAAATGATAATGGTCATGTCATGATTAACCATGACAATTATCTAGCTAATTATTTAATTAAAATAATATGCACATATTAGTGAGAATGGTTCACAATTATTCTCATTCTATCATTTCATTTCTCTCTCTTGTTCTTCCTCTCCCTCATGCTCTCCCCTCTCATGTGTTGAGAAACACTTGAGCTTGAGAAAAACCCTCTCTTGATCATCTCTACTCTCATCTAGGGTTGAAGGACTAGCACTTCTTGAACCCTAGTTACTTCTAGCTTGGAGTTGAAGCCAAAGGTTGAGGCTTTCGGGTGGATCTTTCTTTGACGGGAGAAGACGACAAGGTGACCTCCTTCCACTACTCCAAGGAGCAAGGAGAGAAGGACATAAAGACCAAAGGTATAACCTTTCTAGCACTTAGCTAGTTTCTAGTTAGCTTTAGCAAGTTTTTGTTTAGCAAAGATCCTTTAATGTCTAGTCCATGTTGCCTAAGCTCATAAAAATCCGATTTTTATTCCGTTTTCCGCCTCCCCGCAAGTACCGGGGTGGGCAACGTGGACTTACAGAAGCCGCAACCTGCTTCAGATCCTGTGTTCTGGCCTTCCAAGCCCTGCAATCTTTCTTCCAGTGTCCACTCTTATGACAATAGAAGCATTCTTCTTTATCCACAAGCTTCCCCACTTTCTTTGTTGCTTTTGCCTTTCCCTTCGTGTCCACTTTACTAACACCGCCCCTTGGTTTGGCGGGGGCTTTCTTCTTCTTTCCCTTGGCTTTCGCCTTGGACCTAGAAGAAGAAGATTCTCCTACAAACAAAGTGGATGTTTCCCTACCTTTCTGTAGGGTGCCCTCTGCGCTCCTCAGCATGTTGAGGAGTTCTGAAAGTTCAACTTCCTTTTCTTGTAAGTTGAAGTTCAGGATAAACTGAGCGTAAGTGGAAGGAAGAGACTGGAGAATCATGTCCGTATAGAGCTCATTCTCCAACGTGGTCCCAAGGTCCGCGAGCTCCTCAATGTAGCCAATCATCTTAAGCACGTGTTCCGCTACCGATGATCTGACGGCCAATCTTGCCGAAAATAACTTCTTCGACACTTCGTATCTTGCGATACGAGATTGCTCTCCATACAGTTCTTTTGTATGGAGAAATATGGATTCGAGGTCCATATTCTCGTACCTCCTCTGATGTTCGTTGTCCATTGAGGAAAGCACGAGGCACTTGGCCTTCGCGCAGTCTAGTTCCCAGGTCTTACGGATTTCCTTATCCGCGATGCTGGTTTTGGGACCTGGGACAGGGGGAGCTTTGGTGGTAAGAAGATACCCCAGCTTGTCGTAAGTAGGGGTGGTAATTGAACGAGCCAGCTCGGGTTCGATTAAGGTTCGGCTCGGTATCAGCTCGTTCAAATTCGGTTCATTTATTAACGAGCCGGACATGAGCCAGAAAGCCCGGCTCGTTTATTAAACGAGCCGGACTCGAGCTCAGCCAGGCTCGTTCGGTATTGACTCGGGTTCGGCTGGGTTACACAGTTTGAAAAAAAACAGTAATATGTAATATATAGCAGATTCTATATAACTCTCAGAACACTTAATTCAATTAAATGACAGTATATAAAGTGTACTGAGATAAATATAAAAACCATCCCTTAAACCCATTTAGTGCCCTAGATATTAATGTTTTTTAATTTTTCCATATCTCAAAACCCTGAGTTTTAAGCATTATTGTTAATTATGTGTTTTTCTTGGAAGATACTATTAATATGAGTAAATGAGCTGAAAACGAGCCGAGCTCACAAACGAGCTCTAAACGAGCTCAGTTGAGCTCGGCTCGTGAACTCGGCTCGTTTAGTTAATGGGCCACAAATGAACTGAACACGAGCTGGGCATGTTTAATCGAGCCGGACTCGAGCCGAGCATCTCTAGCTCAATTAACCAAACGAGCCGGACTTGGGCCGACAAAAAGAACCACGAGCCGAACTCGAGCCGAGCTTGGCTGGCTCGAGTTCGGCTCGTTTACACCCCTATTCGTAAGTGATTGCCATCTTGACATTCCTGAGCCAATCTTTGTAGTTTGGCCCTGTCAGTATGTTTTTATCTAGTAATAACTTAAGTCCGGTCATGTTGATTGGTCGCTGCAATTAGGAGAGAGAGAAGAAACACTCAGCATAATGCTCTTGCAAGTTTAGAGTGGTTTTTAATTTGTCTAAACGGGATGTCTCCCACTGTCTCTCGAATCCCTCCTCAAACCATAAAGGAAGAATTAGTCAGGATCAATCTCACCGTACAATACTTGCTTAACCGTTCAGCCAGGCTAGTGTCGGTACTTCGAGGGAGGTTTTCCAACGCTTTCGCGAACTTCCTTAATTAAATAACCTCTTTTCCCTGTGGGCGTAGCCCCGCTAACACCTTTCTAGACACCTACTTGGTTTATAGAATTGATCGTTAAGTGAGAAATTTCCCGAGGAGTAGCATATACTCACAGTAGGATCGGGATCCAAATATCATCGCGTGACGAAACTGAAGGAATCCTACCAGAATCATCACACTCCAAATGGTATGCAAATCTAGCAAGTTTCAGTACTTATGAAACTCCCGATGTGGATTTTTTCCCCATGCTCTTATGACCTTGGCGTGAGGTCAAAATGTCATAAGTCACATGTCAAGTTCTACCCATCATTATCCAGGTTGATTTGAACCCACCCGTACCTACCCTTGACGTAGGCCAAAATAGCAGTACGGCTGTCCCAAACCAACGCATTCTATCTATGCAACAGATAAATATCCGGCAGCTACCAATCACTATGCCTTGGCGTGAGGTCAAAATACATAGCTTGAATACTACCGAATATTTAACTGAAATGATGGAGGGCTACGAATGGTTTTGGCTAAACCGTGAACGTAGTGAACTAGATATAATCGATGGAACGAGATAGCTTTTAAAAGGAGTGGCTCAAGCTCCGCATTTAAAAGTTGTTTTTGAAAAGAACCGGGTGGTTTTTCGAAAGTGTTCCAACGACTTTTACTTGGTTTATTTTCTTGCATTAGTTCTTTTAATGCATATTTTTCTTGCATTAGTTCTTTTAATGCGTCCCATCATTTAATCCTACCATTGCAGAAAACAACCAAAATATGACGTACGCTTATGCCATTCACATTCGCCACGGGGCCCCGTCATTACCCGTTAGGTTACTTAACTAACGACAGAGCGGGGGCTGGGCTAGCGCGTCTGTAAAACATAAGCAACGCCTAAATAATATCTTATATAGATATATTGCAATGATAGCCATTTCAGATCACAGATGAACACATTGGATATACTAGGAACCCGCAATTCGTACGAGCCTGTAACGAAAAGCAGATTACACGGTCGCGGTGAATAGCCAATACCCCACCCAAGACCCCTACGGGTGCGGCAAACTACCCGCCAAGTACTCGAAGCGGAGCAACCTCCCTCAACACCGTGAGTAGGTCACTCGGCACTTCGAGATACCCGGTAGTTTGTGCACCCCCTCCATGGGTCTATCCTAGGAGCAAAAACAGTAAAAATAAATTATACAATGACGGCTACAACCCTGACCCGGTTGTGCGGCCATACAAATAATTATTACATCAATTTATAAATTTACATGAATTGAAAGAAAAGAAAACTCTCGTCTCACAACCCCCGGCTATTCACCCGCGACAATCCAATGAATTCATATACACATTCCAGCAACATTACAGATCACAGATTTGTATAACCCCCACTAATCGACATATAGCGATTAGCAGACGTTCAATACAAATATCACATCACAGAAATAAACCCGTCAGCCTTAGTCTTTAGAAACTCGATCAAAATACGGTTTTTAAAGCCCCCAAAACAAATTTTTCTTTCTGGAAAATCTGGGCTGAAAAAATATATACCAAAAATCCTAAAATACCCCATAGAACAAACTGCAGTGAAGACGATCCAGAGAGGAGCTTAATCGGCCGCGGAACCGCGGCAATAACAAGCTATTGCCGCGTTTCCGCGGTGGTTTGGTAGGATCTCTGGACCGTTTTTCTACAGTAGACTATAAAAACCCTGAGTCGATTTTTAAAGCATGATTTATTACTTTTACAGCACTTTGAAAATCGACAGCAAGTTTGATATCCGGGTGTATTTTGCGACTTTTTCTCCGATCGAATTTCTAGATACTATGCTAACATGTTAGGTAGTGTTTAACTAGGCTCTGGTACCACTGTAAGTCCATACTACCTCTCCCGGTACTTACGGGCTTGCGGAATTTGATGAAAAACAATTTTCTAGAGGCGGTAACATGGACTCAAAACGGATCTTTGTTAAACTATCTACCTAACAACCTAACTAGGAGTTGTTAACTACTCGGTTAGGGGGTTATACCTTTCTTTTCTTGAACTCCTTCTTCTTCAAGCCTCGATGGTGTACGGATCGGCTTCACCCCGTCGTCTCCTTGCGCCGAAGATCGATCCACCCGAAAGCTTCTACCTTTGGCTTCTTCTTCGAACTTTGAAGAAACCAGTTCACTCGGTTTGCTAAACCGTGTGAACTAGAGTGAGTAGAGGAGAGTGTGTTGGGATTTTTCTCTATGGTTCTTGCTTCTCAACACATGAGACAAGTGAACCATAGACTAGAGAGAGAGAGAGAGAGCAAGAGGAAGAGGATGAGAGCTCAAGCCAAGAGAGAGAATGGGAATGATAGAATGAGCAAGAATTTTCTCTCTTGGCTCTCATAATCCAAAGCCATCATAACAAATCATAGCAATCAAGTATTATGTGATGGTTTAAGCTACAATAGCCATATCATTTCATGCACTCATTTTGCACAAGAGAAACAAGCAAGCAAAAGTCTTTGCCATGAAATGATAGCCATTGTTATCATGATGGTCAACTAGTCCAACCTAGTCAACCGGTCAACAAAGTCAACCCCTCAACAACCATGTCACCATAATACTTAATTAATATTATTGTTAATCATATATCATATTCTCATTTGGGTTTAGCAAAAAGTCAATGGTCAACAGTCAACAGTCAACAACCCTAATGAGAATCCTTTGCCTCTGTCTCTCCGTCAACTGTGCATACACACCCGCATCCGCGTTCCGAGGAACACGAATACATACGAGATAAAATCAATCCCAAAACGTACACTAGGATCTGGCTTAAACCAAAGCCCGCTAGTGTTAACTGTCCGGACACTAAACGTGCACAAGTGCACGGATGTGACCGAACCCTGTCGCAAAACCATGTGACCTGTCGCAAAACCATGCGACCTGTCGCAAAACCATGCGACCTCTACTCTTTTGCCTAAAGGCGAATAGCTTTCTGTGTGGGACTCTAAAGACTCGACACTACGCTGGTAGTGGGTTTAACCACAGACTGCAAGCGGCACTAGCTGTGCGTAACGGTCCCCAGGTAGATGCCGACAAGAAGACTGACGAGGTGAAACCCATCTGAACTCCTACTGAGCCTGAATGTGACAGTCTCCGTACAGTCCGGTCTGTTCGTCGGATACATCGCATGGCGGGCCTAAGGGGCGGTAAACGTCAGTCCCCTAATAGCGGTACAAGTCGTGTCGGAGTGAAGCCCAAAACACCCTGAGATAACACTGGAAGCCTACCAGCATATCTCGCTTGCCCTGGCCAGGGACTACTCGTGTAATGGCTCTCCTAGACACAGCGCGATGTCAACCCCCAATACCGGGAGAGACGAATCCTTTCTAACCGTCACTGCCTCCAAGTGCTTCGGGGCTGCACCCAAAAACTACCTGTTTGCACGACTCCTTTGAGCCGTGGTAAGGTAGTAATCAAAGTACAGTGGGAATACACTCAAGGCGAAGTGACAGTGTTAAGTCAGCGGACTAAGCTGTACTCATGTCACCTGGGAACTGATAACTGACGATAGGTATAATACCAACCAATCAGTTCCCGACGAGTCCTGTCCAGTGTACTCGTAACCTAACGAGCACCCGCATACTATCTCAAGCACGACGTACTGACGACTGTGGGACAGACCGTCTCCTACACTGGGATGAGAAGCGCATACGCTAATCTACTCCGGAGTATCGATGCCCTGTCTCGATAGTCCTGCGACTAGGGACCTGTATAAGGATGTGCTTATAGATTACCCAGCCCCCACGAGTGTGACTGCCATCACAACGCTGGTAATCAAGCAAAGATCCTAAGGGCTCCACTAATACGTATAGGTGATATAATAAAATAAACACATGTACACATTGAAGTAGAAACAAACCAAGTAGCATACTACTATTTTGAGAAAGATTGTATATACAACCGTGAATATCCCAAGCTTCCATTAAGTAATATACAAACTAGTATGATACAGTAATGGCCTCTAGGGCATATACACTAATAAT
The DNA here is from genome assembly GCA_030015575.1 of Agapanthus africanus. NCBI lineage: Eukaryota > Viridiplantae > Streptophyta > Magnoliopsida > Asparagales > Amaryllidaceae > Agapanthus > Agapanthus africanus. The sequence goes on from CM057344.1 coordinate 239,662,262, forward strand.
AAAATGACTGAATCTGACTGTTATGATTGGCAAAGGTCTATCCAGATGTCCATTGCCCAAGACAAGCTGGGACACCTCTTAACTAATCCAACCCCTGCCGTCTCAGGACCAGTTTCCCCTGTCTCGGATATTGATATCAGTAAGACATCGGAAAAAGACTGTGCGAAAGCCAAGTGCCTCGTGTTAGCCTTAGTTGATGGTGGATACCAGAGGCAGCATGAGAAGATGGACTTAGTTTCTATCTTCCTCCATAACAAAGATTTATATGGAGAGCAATCTCGTATCGCAAGATATGAGACCTCGAACGAATTGCTTCAAGCGAGGTTGGCTATCAGGTCATCTGTGGGGGGCAACGTCCTTACAGAGACCAGCTATTTTGAGTTCACGGACCTGAAGACCACGTTGAAGAACGGGTCAGATGCTGACTTGATTCTACAGTCTTTACCTTCTACCCTGAAAGAAACCAGGGAAGTAGAAGGAAAGGGAAGGGCAGAAGTTTTGGGACTGGATATAGCAAAAGAGGGACGTTCCTATTGTTACAGGAATGAACATTGGCAGAAGGATTGTAGGGCTAGCAAAGCCAGTAGCCAGGATTCGAAGCATGTTGTGGCTTCGGCTTCGGGTGTGTTTATAATAAAGAACTGTATGTCAGTTAACCCTACTTCCTGGGTATTGGATACCGGATCAGGATCTCACATCTGTAATTCGTTACAAGCTCTGAGAAACTGTAGGGTTATCAAGATAGGTGATATGACTCTCAGGGTTGCTAACGGAATGAGTATGTACGCTGAATCCGTAGGGGAATATCATCTTGGACTGACAACTGGGCAGATATTGATTCTTCATAACTGTTTTTATGCACCAGGTGCGACTTGTAATATCATATCTGTATCCTTACTTTCTAAGGAAGGATATGATTTTACTTTTGTAAGCGATGTGGTCAACATCCACCTAAATCAAGTTCTGGTTGGGTCAGGTACATTAAAAAACAGGATATACGTATTGAACCAAGCTCAGATTTTCAGTGTCCAGAACACACTTAAAAGAAAGTCTCCTGAATTAAATCAGGTTTTCTTATGGCATTGTAGACTGGGTCACATCAATGAGAGAAGGTTGACTAAGTTACATAGAGAGGGATACTTGGATCCGTTCGAGTATCAATCTTATGTTACTTGTGAATCTTGTCTCATGGGAAAGATAACAAAGACTCCGTTCACTGGACACGGAGAAAGAGCAAGCGAGCTCTTGGGACTCATACACAGTGACGTGTGTGGTCCAATGTCTACACATGCGCGAAGTGGTTATTCATACTTCATTACTTTCACAGATGATTTCTCTAGGTATGGACATGTCTTCCTGATGAAGCATAAATCCGAGGCCTTTGAGAAATTTCGGGAATACAAGAATGAAGTTGAAAAACAAACAGGCAAAAGTATCAAGACACTGAGATCTGATCGAGGTGGTGAATACTTGAGTGCCGAGTTTCTGGACTACTTAAAAGAGAATGGAATTCTCTCTCAGCTTACTCCTCCATACACTCCGCAACATAACGGTGTATCGGAGAGACGGAACCGAACCTTATTGGATATGGTACGTTCCATGATGAGTAGCGCCTGTAAGTCTATGTCACGCACCCCACGAACTTGCGGGAAGGCGGAATATATGAAAAACGATTATCAAAGCTTCGTAACAAGGACTTGAGCGCATGAATCGTATCTAAACCGTTACTAGCAAACTACGAGAGGTTTAACTACTCGGATTCGAAGTTATACCTCACGTTACTTGTCCTTCGGGTCTTCATCGCTGTCCTCCACTTCTCGTAGGCTCCTTGGAACATCGGCACCTCAACGGCCTCCTCAAGTCAAAGACGATCCACCCGAGAGCTCCTACGCCAAGCTTGATCTCTAACTTGAGATAACTAGGTTGCTCAAAGTGCTAATCTAAGCTACCTAGGGGATATAGAGTGAGGTTATGGATGTATTAGTCTAGCTAACCCTTGATCTCAACACATGAGAGGTTAGGGTTAGGGTTTCAAGAATGAGAGAGCTTGAGGAGAGAGAAAGTGATGATAAGAATGAATTGAAATTGTTTCTCACTTCTAATATATTATGAAGCATAAAGAATTATCAAATGAATAATTCAAATGCATTATCATCATGCTTCATTGAATATGTGCAATGAATCATCAAGTGAGTCATTAAGCAATAAATGCTTCATTAACTCACTTGAATGATTCATCTCATGAGTCACAAAATCAATTAATGCTAATGCTGTAAGTCCATGCTACCTCCCCCGGTACTTTCGGGCATGCGGAATTTGGTGAAAAACAATTTTCTAGAGGTGGTAACATGGACTCAAAACCGGATCTTTGTTAAACATCTAACTAACAACCTAACTAGGAGTTGTTAACTACTCGGTTAGGGGGTTATACCTTTCTTTCTTGAACTCCTTCGTCTTCAAGCCTCGATGGTTGTCCGGATCGGCTTCACCCCGTCGTCTCCTTACGCCGAAGATCGATCTACCTGAAAGCTTCTACCTTTGGCTTCTTCTTCGGTCTTTGAAGAAAACTAGTTCACTTGGTTTGCTAAACCTTATGAACTAGAGTGAGTAGAGAAAAGTGTGTTGGGATTTTCTCTATGGTTCTTGGTTCTCAACACATGAGACAAGTGAACCATAGACTAAGGAGAGGGAGAGCAAGAGGAAGAAGATGAGAGCTCAAGAACAAGAGAGAGAATGAAAAATGATAGAATGAGAAAGACTTTTCTCTCTTGGCTCACATAATCCAAAGCCATCATCACAAAAATAGTAATCAAGTATTGTGTAAATGGTTTAAGTCAAAATGGCTATATCATTTCATGCACTCATATTGCACAAGAGAACAAGCAAGTGAAAAGTCTTTTCCATGAAATGATAGCCATTGTCATCATGATGGTCAACTAGTCCAACCTAGTCAACCGGTCAACAAAGTCAACAAGTCAACAAAGTCAACCCCTCAACAACCATGTCACCACAATACTTAATTAATATTATTGTTAATTACATATCATATTCTCATTAGGGTTGAGCAAAAAGTCAAAAGTCAACAGTCAACGGTCAACAACCCTAATGAGAATCCTCTGCCTCTGTCTCTCCGTCAACTGTGCATACACACCCGCATTCGCGTTCCGAGGAACACGAATACAAACTGGATAAAACCAATCCCAATACGTACACTAGGATCTGGCTTAAACCAAAGCCCGCTAGTGTAAACTGTCCGGACACTAAACGTGCACAAATGCACGGATGTGACTGAACCCTGTCGCAAAACCATGCGACCTGTCGCAAAACCATGCGACCTCTACTCTTTTGCCTAAAGGCGAATAGCTTTCTGTGTGGGACTCTAAAGACTCGACACTACGCTGGCAGTGGGTTTAACCACAGACCGCAAGCGGCACTAGCTGTGCGTAACGGTCCCCAGGTAGATGCCAACAAGAAGACTGACGAGGTGAAACCCATCTGAACTCCTACTGAGCCTGAATGTGACAATCTCCGTACAGTCCGGTCTGTTCGTCTGATACATCGCATGGCGGGCCTAGGGGGACGGTAAACGTCAGTCCCCTAATAGCGGTACAAGTCATGTCGGAGTGAAGCCCAATACACCCTGAGATAGCACTGGAAGCCTACCAGTATATCTCGCTTGCCCTGGCCAGGGACTACCCGTGTAATGGCTCTCCTAGACACAACGCGATGTCAACCCCCAATACCGGGAGAGACGAATCCTGCCTAACCGTCACTGCCTCCAAGTGCTTCGGGACTGCACCCAACTACTACCTATTTGCACGACTCCTTTGAGCCGTGGTAGGGTAGTAATCAAAGTACAGTGGGAACACACTCGAGGCGAAGTGATAGTGTCAAGTCAGCGGACTAAGCTGTACTCATGTCACCTGGGAACTGATAACTGACGATAGGTATAATACCAACAGGTCAGTTCCCGACGAGTCCTGTCCAGTGTACTCGTAACCCAACAAGCACCCGCATACTATCTCCAGTACGACGTACTGACGGCTGTGGGACAGACCGTCTCCCACACTGGGATGAGAAGCGCATGCGCTAGTCTACTCCGGAGTATCGATGCCCTGTCTCGATAGTCCTGCGACTAGGGACCTGCATAAGGATGTGATTATAGATTACCAAGCCCCACTAGTGTGACTGCCATCACAACGCTGGTAATCAAGCAAAGATCCTAAGGGCTCCACTAATGTGCATAGGCGATATACTAAAATAAACACATGTACACATTGAAGTAGAAACAAACCAAGTAGCATACAACTATTTTGAGCAAGATTATATATACAAGGTGAATATTCCAAGCTTTCATTAAGTAATATACAAACTAGTATGATACAGTAATGGCCTCTAGGGCATATACACTAACAAATGCCACCTTACCCTCCAAGTCACCATGCTTCTAGAAGCTTCCCCGAAAATTATGAGAATGCCCCTACAATCCGTGAAAATACGGAAAACCTTTAGACTGTATAAATCCAATAACCCGATACTAGAATGTAGCGTAAACCAAAGCCGGCTAGTAAATACTGTCCGAACGTCGCACGTGCGTTTAAACACGTATGCGTCCGAACCCTTGTCGTAAAACCATACAACCTCTATATCGTTTCGCCTGGAGCAGGGAAACTCTCTGTGTGGGACTCTAAAGACTCGACACTACGCTGGCAGTGGGTTTAACCACAGACAGCAAGCGGCACTAGCTGTACGTAACGGTCCCCCGGTAGATGTCGATAAGAAGGCCGATGAGGAAACCCATCCGAACTCCTACTGAGCCTGATGTGACAATCTCCGTACAGTCCGGTCTGTTCGTCTAAGACTATCGCATATCGAGCCTAGGGGCGGCAAGCGTCAGTCCCCTAATAGCGGTATAAGTCGTGTTGGAGCGTAGCCCATTACACCCTGAGAAACTACTGGAACCTACCAGTAAATCTCGCTTGCACTGGCCAGGGACTTTGCGTAATGGCTCTCTGACACAGCGCGATATCATCTCCCAATACCGGGAGAGACGAATCCTGTCTAACCGCCACTGCCTCCAAGTGCTCGGGACTGCACCCAACTGCTACCTGTTTGCATGACTCTTTTGAGCCGTGGTAGGACAGCAATCTAAGAACAGTAGGACACACTCGAGACGAAGTAGCAGTGTCAAGTCTGCGGACTATGCTGTACTCATGTCACCTGGGAACTGTTAACTGATGACGGGTATAATACCAACCAACAGTTCCCCTACGAGTCCTGTCCGGTGTACTCGTAACCTAATGAACACCTGTATACTATCTCCAGTACGACGTACTGATGGCTGTGGGACAGACCATCTCCCCAACTGGGATGAGAAGCGTACACACTAGTCTACTCCGGAATATCGATGCCCTGTCTCGATAATCCTACGACTAGGGACAAGTATAGGATGTTGCTTATAGACTACCCAGCCCCCACTAGTGTGACTGCCATCACGACGCTGGTAATCAAGCAAAGATCCTGAGGGCTCTACTAATATGTATAAGTGATACGTTACAAGAAACATATGCACATATTAAAGTAGACACAAACCAAGTAGCATACTACCATATTTAGCAAGACTGTCAATACAACTGTGAATATCCCAAGCTTCCATTAAGTAATATACATGCTAGTATGATACAATAATGGCCCCTAAGGCATATACACTAACAATCTCCCATTTGCACTAGGGCCCTGAGCTGGCATATCGTAGACCTATCATCTTGAATAGCCTTTCAAACTGCGTCTGAGGAATAGCCTTTGTGAATGGATCAGCAATGTTATTCTCCGTCTCTACTCTCTTCACCTCGATCTCCCGGCGATCTACGATCTCCCTGATCAGGTGATATCGCCTTAAGATGTGTCGGGACTTCTGATGGGACCTAGGTTCCTTCGCTAAAGCTATAGCGCCGTTGTTGTCACAATACAGAGGTATTGGATCAACACTGGTAGGAACCACCTGAAGTTCTATGAGGAACTTCTTCATCCAGACAGCTTCTTTTGCGGCATCGCAAGCAGCTATGTACTTTGCTTCCATCGTTGAGTCAGCAACGGTCTCCTGTTTGGAACTCTTCCAACAGACCGCCCCTCCATTAAGGGTAAAGACATAACCCGACATGGACTTGGAGTCATCTTTGTCACTCTGGAAGCCGGAGTCGGCAAAGGCCTTCATCTGGAGGTCTTTTCCGCCATATACCAAGAACATCTCCTTAGTCCTTCTCAGGTACTTGAGAATGTTCTTTACTGCTATCCAGTGCTTCTCCCCTGGGTTTGCTTGATACCAGCTTACTACGCTCAATGCGTATGCTACATCTGGTCTGGTACATAACATCGCATATATTATAGAGCCTACCGCAGAAGCGTAGGGTATAATCGACATGCGATCCCTTTCCAAATCAGTCTTGGGAGACATCTCTTTGGAGAGGGTGATTCCGTGACAAGCCGGTAGGTTCCCGTGCTTAGAATCATCCATACTGAATCTTTTCACTATGGTGTCTATGTACCTGGACTGTGAAAGTCCCAACATCCTTTTTGATCTATCACGATAGATCCGGATCCCCAGAATGTAGGTGGCATCACCTAGGTCTTTCATGGAGAATTTGTGACAAGAATCTTTTGACTGACTGTAACATAGGAATATCATTTCCTATTAGGAGAATGTCATCCACGTACAAGACGAGGAATACTACAGCTCTCCCTACAATCTTACTGTATATGCAAGGTTCATCTGGATTTTTGATAAAGTCGAATTCTTTGACAGCATCATCAAAACAGATGTTCCAACTCCGCGATGCTTGCTTTAGTCCATAAATGGACTTAAGCAGCTTACATACTTTATCGCTGCTTCCACTCTGAATGAATCCCTCTGGCTGATCCATATAGACTCTTTCTTCTAAATTACCATTTAGAAAGGCCGTCTTTACGTCCATCTGCCAGATCTCATAATCGTGGAAGGCAGCAATAGCAAGAAGGACCCTAATGGATTTGAGCATAGCCACTGGAGAAAAGGATTCGTCATAGTCCAAACCAGGTCTTTGACGGAAACCCTTTGCAACAAGTCTAGCCTTATAGGTTTCAACCTGTCTATCTACACCAATCTTCTTTTTGAAGATCCATTTGCATCTTACGGGTTTTACCCCATCTGAAGCAATGTCTAAAGTCCATACTTTGTTAGTGTACATGGACTCCATTTCGGTCCACGATGCATCCAGCCATTTTACTGAGTCACTGCTCTGAATGGCTTGCGGGAAGCTAGTAGGCTCATCATAGTCGATAGTGCAATCCTCTTTATCCCCGTCTATGAGAAAACCGTAGTATCTCTTGGGCGGATGAGACTGCCAACTACTCCTGCGGAGTGGCGTCGGGATGTCCCTTTCTTCTGAAACCTCTGGTTCTACCATACTTTCAGTAGTAGTTTGTGGTTCTGGAATTTCTTCCAGTTCTACTGCGCTCCCACTCTTCTGATTTTCTAAAAATTCAGTTTCTAAGAAGTGGGCATGATGAGAAACAAAAACCTTTTGTTCCTTTGCGTAATAGAAATAATACCCTTTGGAGTTCTTTGGATATCCCACAAACTTACATTGTACTGAGCGTGCCTTGAGCTTGTCCGGATGCTGCCTTTTTACAAAAGCTGGACATCCCCATGTCTTCAGGTACTGAAGATAGGGTTTCTTCCCACTCCACATCTGATATGGTGTGGTAGGCACAGTCTTGGTCGGAACCTTGTTCAAAAGATATGCAGCTGATTCTAGCGCATAACCCCAGAAAGATCGCGGTAACTTAGCCTTACTCATCATGGAACGAACCATATCCAATAGGGTTCGATTCCTCCTTTCCGATACACCATTATGTTGTGGTGTGTATGGAGGAGTAAGCTGAGAGAGAATTCCATTCTCTTTTAAGTAACCCAGGAACTCGTTACTTAAGTATTCACCACCTCGATCAGATCTCAAAGTTTTGATACTTTTGCCTTTTTGGTTTTCCACTTCATTCTTGTATTCCTGGAATTTCTCAAAAGCCTCGGATTTATGCTTCATTAAGAAGATATGTCTATACCTAGAGAAATCATCCGTAAAATTAATGAAGTAGGAATAACCACCTCGCGCATGTGTAGACATTGGACCACACACGTCGCTGTGTATGAGTCCTAAGAGCTCGCTTGATCTTACTCCATGTCCAGTAAACGGAGTCTTTGTCATCTTTCCCATGAGACAAGATTCACAAGTAGCATAAGATTGATACTCGAACGGATCCAAGTATCCCTCTCTATGTAACTTAGTCAACCTTCTCTCATTGATGTGACCTAGTCTACAATACCATAAGAAAGCCTGATTTAATTCCGGAGACTTTCTTTTAAGTGTGTTCTGGACATTGAAAATCTGAGCTTGACTCAATACGTATATGTCGTTATCTAATGTACCGGACCCAATCAAAACTTGATTTAGGTGGATACGAACTACATCGCTTACGAATGTAAAATTATATCCCTCTCTCGAAAGTGAGGATACTGATATGATATTACAAGTCATACTAGGTACATACAGACAGTTACGTAGAATCAATATTTGCCCACTTGTCAAACCTAGGCGATATTCTCCCACGGATTCAGCGTCAACGCTCATTCCGTTTGCAACTCTGAGAGACAAATCACCTACCTTCATAACTTTACGGTTTCTCAAAGCATGTAATGAATTACAGATATGAGATCCTGCTCCGGTATCTAGTACCCAGGAAGTAGAGTTAATTGACAAACAGTTCTCAATTACAAATACACTTGAGGCTGAAGCCACAACATGCTTCATATCCTGGCAACTGGCTTCAAAAGCCCTGCAATCTTTCTTCCAATGCCCAATCCCATAACAATAGGAACGTTCCTCTTTTACTACATTCAGTCCTGAAACTTTTGCCATTTTCTTTCCTTCTACTTCCCTGGTTTCTTTCAGGGTAGAAGGCAGAGACTGTAGAATCAAGTCAGTATCTGACTCGTTTCCTATCGTGGTCTCCAGGTCCTGGAGCTCATCAATATAGCTAGTCATTGTAAGGACGTTGTCCCCTACAGATGACCCGAAATCCAACCTCGCTTGAATTAATTCGTTCGAGGTCTCATATCTTGCGATATGAGATTGCTCTCCATATAAATCTTTGTTATGGAGAAAGATGGAAACTGAGTCCATCTTCTCGTGCTGCTTCCGGTATCTACCATTAACTGAAGCTAACACGAGGCACTTGGGTTTCGCTTTATCCTTTTCCCTTGTCTGACGGATATCCATATCCGCGATAGTGGAAAATGGATCTGGGACGGCGGGATCTTGAGTAGTAATAGAGTGGTCCAGCTTGTCATAGGCAATGGACATCTGGACAGACTTTTGCCAGTCATATAAGTCAGATTCAGTCAATTTGTTATCTAGATGTAACCTAGTCGTGGTCACAAGGTTGCTGCAATTAAGAGAGAGAAGAAAATACTATTAGCATGATGCTGTTGTAAGTTTAGATTGGTTTTAAGTTTATCTAAACAGGATGGCTCCCACTGTTTATCGAATCCTTCCTCAAACCATAAAAGAAGAATTAGCCAGGACTATTCTCACCGTACAATACTTGCTTAACCGTTCAGCTAGGCCAGTGTCGATACTTCGAGAGAGGTTTTCCAACGCTTTCGCGAAGTTCCTTAATTAAATAACCTCTTTTCTCTGGGGGCGTAACCCCGCTGACACCTTTCTTGGCACCTACTTGGTTTATAGCATTGATCGTTAAGTGACGAATCTCCTGATAAGTAGTATATACTCACAGCAGGATCGGGATCCAAATATCATCGTATGATAATGTTGAAGGAATCCTACCAACATTCATCAAACTCCAAATGGTATGCAACACCAGCAAGTTTCAGTTTCTTTAGAAACTCCCGATGTGGATTTTTGCCCCATGCTCTTATGACCTTGACGAAGGCCAACAAATCATAAGTCACATGTCAAGTTCTACCCATCATTATCTTGTTAATTTGAACCCACCCGTACATACCCTTGACAAAGGCCAACAAGGTAATACGACTGTCCCAAACCAACACATCTATCTATGCACCAAATGAATACCCCAGCAGCTACCAAACACTATGCCTTGACGAAGGCCAACAAACATAGCTTGAATACTACTGACCATTCATAAGAAATGACGGAGGGCTACGAATGGTTTTGGCAAAACCATGAACGTAGTGAACTTGATATAATCGAAGAAATCTGATAGCTTTTTAAAAGGAGTGGTTAAAGCTCCGCAATTAAAAATTCTGCTCTTTTTTTAAAATAACCGAGTGGTTTCTTTTAAATTTTGTTCCAACGATTGAACTTTGGTTTATTTTCTTTGCATTATAATAATGTGTCCCATCATTTATCCTATCATTGCAGAAAACAACAAAAAATACCACGTCCTTTTATGCCATCCGCATTCGCCACGGGGTCACGTCATCACCCGTTAGGTTACTTAACTAACGACAGAGCGGGGTCTGGGCTAGCGCGGGTGTAAAACATAAGTGACGTCTAATAGCTATCATATATAGATATTGTACATTCGTCAGACGCAATAATAAGCATTCCAGATCACAGATGAACTTTATTGGATATACTAGCAATCCGCATTTGCTTTGAGCCTGCAATAAAAGATGGATTACACAGTTGTGATGAATAGCCATTACCCCACCCTAGACCCCTACGGGAACGGCAAACTACCCGTCAAGTACCCGAAGTGAAGCGGTCTCCCTCAACGACGTGAGTAGGCCACTAAACACTTCAACGTACCCGGTAGTTTGTGTACCCCGCCTTGGGTCTATCCTAGGAGCAAAAAACAGTAAAAAGGAAATAATGCAACGGTGGCTACAACCGCAACCTGGATGTGCCCCACAAAAGAATATTACATCATATTACATTTACATCGAATGAATGAATATTAAACCCATCTCAAACCCCGGCTAATCATCACAACATTCCAATCAAGTCCATATACACAAACAGTAAACGTTACAGAAATATGCAACCCCCTGCCAACCGACATACTAGCAGTTAGGGGAGGTTTACGAACACATTAAACATTACAGATAAAAACCCAATTAGCAAATATCTTAGAACATCGATCGACCACCATATTCCGTGTCTACCCCAAAAGCAAAACAACATTGAAGTAACCTGGGTAGAAACAGAACATACAGGAAAACAGAACACAAAAATATATGAATTTTAGAGCAAATCGGAGTCAACTCGGGGTTGACTCCGCCGCGGATCCGCGGCCAAAAGCACACTCTTGCCGCGGATCCGCGGCCATCAAGACGAGTTAGAACTCCGTATTTTCCCAGAATTCTTATATTTACCTGCTGTGAATTTTAAGGTATATCAAATATGTTTTTCGACACTTTTAAAATTAACAGAAACTTGGGATTTCCGGGTTTTCGTTTTCGCGTTTTCTGACGATCGAAGTTCTAATCAGTTGCTAACAAGCTAGTAATGATTTAGTTGGCTCTGATACCACTGTAAGTCCATGTCACGCACCCCACGAACTTGCGGGGAGGCGGAATATATGAAAAACGATTATCAAAGCTTCGTAACACGGACTTGAGCGCATGAATCGTATCTAAACCGTTACTAGCAAACTACGAGAGGTTTAACTACTCGGATTCGAAGTTATACCTCACGTTACTTGTCCTTCGGGTCTTCATCACTGTCCTCCGCTTCTCGTAGGCTCCTTGGAACATCGACACCTCAACGGCCTCCTCGAGTCAAAGACGATCCACCCGAGAGCTCCTACGCCAAGCTTGATCTCTAACTTGAGATAACTAGATTGCTCAAAGTGCTAATCTAAGCTACCTAGGGGATATAGAGTGAGGTTATGGATGTATTAGTCTAGTTAACCCTTGATCTTAACACATGAGAGGTTAGGGTTAGGGTTTCAAGAATGAAAGAGCTTGAGGAGAGAGAAGGTGATGATAAGAATGAATTGAAATTGTTTCTCACTTCTAATATATTATGAAGCATAAAGAATTATCAAATGAATAATTCAAATGCATTATCATCATGCTTCATTGAATATATGCAATGAATCATCAAGAGAGTCATTAAGCAATAAATGCTTCATTAACTCACTTGAATGATTCATCTCATTAGTCACAAAATCAATTAATGCTAATGCCACCTTACCCTCCAAGTCACCATGATTCTAAAAGCTTCCCCGAAAATTACGAGAACGCCCCTACAATCCGTGAAAACACGGAAAACCTTTAGACTGTATAAATCCAATAACCCGATACTAGAATCTGGCTTAAACCAAAGCCGGCTAGTAAAAACGGTCCGAACGTCACACGTGCGTTTAAACACGTATGCGTCCGAACCCTTGTCGTAAAACCATACGACCTCTATATCGTTTCGCCTGGAGCAGGGAAACTCTCTGTGTGGGACTCTAAAGACTCGACACTACGCTGGCAGTGGGTTTAACCACAGACCGCAAGCGGTACTAGCTGTACGTAACGGTCCCCAGGTAGATGTCGATAAGAAGGCCGATGAGGAAACCCATCCGAACTCCTACTGAACCTGATGTGACAATCTCCGTACAGTCCGGTCTGTTCGTCTAAGACAATCGCATATCGAGCCTAGGGGGCAGCAAGCGTCAGTCCCCTAATAGCGGTATAAGTTATGTCGGAGCGTAGCCCATTACACCCTGAGAAACTACTGGAACCTACCAGTAAATCTCGCTTGCCTGGCTAGGGACTTTGCATAATGGCTCTCTGACACAGCGCGATATCATCTCCCAATACCGGGTGAAACGAATCCTGTCTAACCGCCACTGCCTCCAAGTGCTCGGGACTGCACCCAACTGCTACCTGTTTGCACGACTCCTTTGAGCCGGTAGGGTAGCAATCTAAGAACAGAAGGACACACTCGAGACGAAGTAGCAGTGTCAAGTCTGCGGACTATGCTATACTCATGTCACATGGGAACTGTTAACTGATGACGGGTATAATACCAACCAACAGTTCCCCTGCGAGTCCTATCCGATGTACTCGTAACCTAACGAGCACCTGTATACTATCTCCAGTACGACGTACTGATGGCTGTAGGACAGACCATCTCCCCAACTGGGATGAGAAGCGTACACACTAGTCTACTCCGGAATATCGATGCCCTCTCTCGATAATCCTACAACTAGGGACAAGTATAGGATGTTGCTTATAGACTACCCAGCCTCCACTAGTGTGACTGCCATCACGACGCTGGTAATCAAGCAAAGATCCTGAGGGCTCTACTAATATGTATAAGTGATACGTTACAAGAAACATATGCACATATTAAAATAGACACAAACCAAGTAGCATACTACCATATTTAGCAAGACTGTCAATACAACTGTGAATTTCCCAGCTTCCATTAAGTAATATACATGCTAGTATGATACAATAATGGCCCCTAGGGCACATACACTAACAACGCTGAGTTGCCGCGATCATTCTGGGGACATGCGCTTGAATCAGCTGCATACCTTTTGAACCGGGTTCCAACTAAGACTGTACCTACCACACCATATGAGATATGGAGTGGGAAAAAACCCTATTTTCAATATCTGAAGATCTGGGGATGTCCAGCTTTTGTCAAAAAGCTGCATGCGGACAAACTCGAGGCACGCTCAGTACTGTGCAAGTTTATGGGATACCCAAAGAACTCCAGGGGGTATCTTTTCTATTACGCAGAAGAACAAAAGGTCTTTGTTTCTCGTAATGCCCACTTTCTAGAACACCAGTTCTTAGAAAAGGAAATAAGTGGGAGCGCAATAGAACTGGAAGAAATTCCAGAACCACAGACTATTACTGAAAGCTTAGTAGAACCAGAGGGTTCGAAAGAACAGGACATTCCTACGCTGCTCCGCAGGAGTAGTAGGCAATCTCATCCATCCGAGAGATACTACGGTTTTCTCATAGACGGGGATAGAGAGGATTGCATCATTGATTATGATGAGCCGACTAGCTTCCAGCAGACCATTCAGAGCGTTGACTCGGTAAAATGGCTGGATGCAATGCGGACCGAAATGGAGTCCATGTACTTCAACAAAGTATGGACTTTGGACATTGCTCCAGATGGGGTAAAACCCGTAGGATGCAAATGAATCTTCAAAAGGATGATTGGTGTAGATGGACAGGTCGAGACGTATAAGGCTAGACTTGTTGCAAAGGGTTTTCGTCAAAGACCTGGTTTGGACTATGACGAAACCTTTTCTCCAGTGGCTATGCTGAAATTCATTCGGATCCTTCTTGCCATTGCTGCCTTCCACGATTATGAGATTTGGCAGATGGACGTAAAGACCGCTTTTCTAAATGGAAATTTAGAGGAGTGTGTCTATATGGACCAGCCAGAGGGTTTCATTCAGAGTGGGAGCAGCGGAAAGGTGTGCAAGTTGCTTAAGTCCATTTATGGACTAAAGCAGGCATCGCGGAGTTGGAACATCTGTTTTGATGAGACGGTCAAAGAATTTGGCTTTATCAAAAATCCAGATGAACCATGCATCTATAGTAGATTTGTAGCACGAACTGTCGTATTCCTCGTTTTATACGTGGATGACATTCTCTTGATAGGAAATGACAATCCTGTGCTACAATCTGTCAAAGGATTCTTGTCACACAGGTTCTCCATGAAAGACCCGGGTGATGCCTCTTACATTCTGGGGATCCGGATCCATCGTGATAGATCCAAGAGGATATTAGGACTTTCACAGTCCAGGTACATCGACACCATACTGAAAAGATTCAGTATGGAAGATTCCAAGCGCGGTAATCTACCGGCTTGTCACGGGATCACTCTCTCCAAAAAGATGTCTCCTAAGACTGATTTGGAAAGGGATCGCATGTCTATTATACCCTACGCTTCTGCGGTAGGCTCATGCAATGTTGTGTACCAGACCAGATGTAGCTTATGCACTGAGTGTGGTAAGCCGGTATCAGTCAAACCCTGGGGAGAAGCACTGGATAGCGGTAAAGAACATTCTCAGGTACCTGAGAAGGACTAAGGAGATGTTCTTGGTGTATGGCGGAAAAGACCTCCAGATTGAGGCCTTTGCTGACTCCAGCTTCCAGAGTGACAAGGATGATTCCAAGTCCATGTCGGATTTTGTCTTTACCCTCAATGGAGGGGCGGTATGTTGGAAGAGTTCCAAACAGGAAACCGTTGCTTACTCAACAATGGAAGCGGAATATATCGCTGCATCTGATGCCGCAAAAGAAGCCGTCTGGATGAGGAAGTTCTTGAAAGAACTTCAGGTGGTTCCGTCCATTGTTGATCCAATACCTCTGTATTGCGACAACAACGGGGCTATAGCTTTAGCGAAGGAACCCAGGTCCCATCAGAAATCCAGACACATCTTAAGGCGGTATCACCTGATCAGGGAGATCGTGGATCGGTAGGAGATCGAGGTTCGGAGGGTTGCATCAAAAGATAACACTGAAGATCCATTCACGAAGGCCTTGCCCCAGACTCAGTTCGAGCGGCTGATCGAGATGATAGGTCTTCGATACGCCAGTACAAGGCCTTAGTGCAAGTGGGAGATTGTTAGTGTATATGCCCTAGAGGCCATTACTGTATCATACTAGTTTGTATATTACTTAATGGAAGCTTGGGATATTCACCATTGTATACACAATCTTGCTCAAAATAGTAGTATGCTACTTGGTTTGTTTCTACTTCAATGTGTGTACATGTGTTTCTTTTAACATATCGCCTATATACATTAGTGGAGCCCTTAGGATCTTTGCTTGATTACCAGCGTTGTGATGGCAGTCACACTCGTGGGGGCTGGGAAATCCACAAGCACATCCTTATGCATGTCCCTAGTCGTAGGACTATCGAGACAGGGCATCGATACTCCGAAGTAGACTAGAGTATGCGCTTCTCATCCCAGTACGGGAGACGGTCTGTCCCACAGCCGTCAGTACGTCGTACTTGAGATAGTATGCGGGTGCTCGTTAGGTTACGAGTACACTGGACAGTTCTCGTCGGGAACTGTTGGTTGGTACTATACCTATCGTCAGTTATCAGTTCCCAGGTGACATGAGTACAGCTTAGTCCGCTGACTTGACACTATCACTTTGCCTCGAGTGTGTTCCACAGTACTTTGATTACTACCCTACCACGGCTCAAAGGAGTCGTGCAAACAGGTAGTAGTTGAGTGCAGTCCCGAAGCACTTGGAGGCAGTGACGGTTAGATAGGATTCGTCTCTCCCAGTATTTGGAGTTGATATCGCGCTGTGTCTAGGAGAGCCATTACACATAGTCGTCCCTGGCCAGGGCAAGCGAGATACACTGGTAGGTTTCCAGTGTTATCTCAGGGTGTTCTGGGCTACACTCCAACACGACTTGTACCGCTATTAGGGGGCTAACGTTCACCACCCCCTAGGCCCGCCATGCGATATTCTCAGACGAACAGACCAGACTGTACGCAGATTGTCACATACAGGCTCAGTAGGAGTTCGGATGGGATCGCCTCATCAGTCTTCTTATCGGTATCTACCTGGGGACCGTTACGTACAGCTAGTGCTGCTTGCAGTCTGTGGTTAAACCCACTGCCAGCGTAGTGTCGAGTCTTTAGAGTCCCACACAGAGGGTTATTCGCCTTTGGGCAAAACAGAGTAGAGGTCGCATGGTTTTGCGACGGAGTTCGTTCACATCCGCGCACTTGTGCACGTTTGGTGTCCGGACAGTCATTACTAGCGGGCTCTGGTTTGAGCCAGATCCTAGTATATGTTTTGGGGTTAGTTTTATCTCATTGTATTCGTGTTCCTCGGAACACGAATGCGGGTGTGTATGCACAGTTGATTGAGGCGGAGGAAGAGGATTTTCATTAGGGTTTTGGAACGGGTGTGTATGCACAGTTGACAGTTATCTTTTTCCAAACCCTAATGAATATGTGAAATATCAATTAATAATATTAATTAAAGGAAATTGAGTTATGGTTAGGGTTGTTGATTTGTTGACCAAGGTTGACTTGTTGACCAAGGTTGAAAAGTTGACCATCATCATTTCAAGCAAAGATGCTCTTTGATCTTTGCAAAACTCATTTAATATGAAATGATAATGGTCATTTCAACATACCATCACCTTTTTCCTTTTTGATTAATTTTGTTAATTGATTGATTCACATATATTTGTTATGGTTGCAAAACTCATCTCATTCTCTCATTCTCATTCTCTCTCATCATTTCCTCTTCCTCTTCCTCTAGCTCAAGGAAAATCATTCTCATGAGTTGAGAACCATTTTCTTTGAGATGAAACACCAAAGCCACTCTCTACTCATCCTAAGGTTGAAGGTCTAGCAAGCCGAACACTTTAGTTTCCTCAAGTTCGAAGAAGGAGCTCAAGGTAGAGACCCTCAAGTGGATCCATCTTCGGCAAGAGAAGGCGACGAGGAGAGAACCATCCGACCACCACAAGGAGTCCAAGAGAAGGAGTTCAAGTTAAAGTATAACTCCCTAACCGAGTAGGTAAAACTCTTGTTAGTTGCTAGTGTGTTCTTTAGCAAAGATCCGTGTTTTATAGTCCATGTTACCATAATACAAAAAATCGTTTATCACCGTTTCCGCAAGCCTGAAAGAACCGGGAGAGGTAGCGTGGACTTACAAGGTTGATGTCACCAGTGTTGTATATTATTTACTTTTTTGCATTAGGATAGACCCAAGGAGGGGAGCACAAGTGACCGGGTTCTGGGATTCAGAGGGAGGCCATCTCGAGGAGTCAAGACTGTAAGTCTACGGTAGCGCCCCGGCCGTCAATCAGACGCCAAATGCGGAACAAAAACTTTTATAACTGGCGCTATCGCATACTATAACCCGGATCTGCCATTAACGCTAAACTAACAAACTACAAAGTGGGTAGAAAGGTTATACCGAACGATCCGAGTCCTTCGTTCTTTAACCATTATCCCACGCTCCGTTGCGGCTGCTCCGATCTCCTGGCTCCTCGTCGAGGTGGCACCACATCTACGGATCTTTAAACGGGCTCCCGTCTCTGAATCGAGGCAACTCGGTCATCAAGTTTGCTAAAAGAGATGACCATGATTGATGTAGAGAATGAGTAGAACACTTTGTCTCGCTTCATCCAAAGCCATGGATGAACGGTTAATGAAGTTGCCTTTTTAATCGGGTAAATAAGAAATGAGCATATATTTTTTCATGAACCAAAACTATCATCTTTTTAATCAACAAGTGAGAGAGTGAGAAGAGGAGGGGAGGGGCCGGCCACATATAGAGGAGGGGGTGAGTGTAGGAGCAAGGGTTGGTGACCATAAAGGAAAAGATCAAGAGAAAAAATCCAAGGAAAAACAAAACCACATTAATGCAAATGGTGACTCAATTAACCTAGTCATCCATTCATTAATGCATACAATGAATCAAAACTTAGTCACCAAAACTAGAACCTTCCACACTCATGACTCACCTCATGACTCACCCAAAAGAAGAAAAGATAAATCTGTATTAAACCGAATGTTTAATACGGGTGATAGAAAACTGGCAACTTCCAAAAGCTATCCCAAAACGAATTTCAGAATAACCCCGTAACAGTATAAATATACCCGCATTTGTATTACGACCGAATATAAATGCAACTGAGACAAAGATGTTATATCTATAAAGCGTAATACATGGATCCGGCTTAAACCAAAGCCCACCAGTATTATCTGCCCGAAATATGACACGTGCGTAAACGCACGTGCATTTTCCGAACCCTGCCATAAAACCATACGGCCTCTACAACGTTTCTCCCGAACTTGGGAAACTATCTGTGGGGGACTCTAATGACTCGTCAGTACCCTGGCAGTGGGTTTAACCACAAGCCGTCAGCGGCACTAGCTGTGCGTAACAGCTGCCCATGTACTGACCTCAAGGGAAGCTGATGAGCAAACTCATACAGGAACCCTACTGAGCCTAACGGTGACAATATACATACAGTCCGGTCCGTTCGTCTATGAGTATTGCATATTCGGCCTAGGGGGCTGGTAACGTCAGACCCCCAATAGCGGTATAAGTCGTGTCGGAGACAAACCCTGAACACCCTGAGAAACTACTGGAGTACCTACCAGTAATTCTCACCTGCCTTGGTCAAGGACTTGGTGTAATGGCTTTCCTAGACACAGCACGATCTCACCCCCAATACCGGGAGAGACGAATCCCCTGCCGATCCGCTCACTTGCCTCCATGTGGCTCGGAACTGTACCCAAAAATACCTGTTTGCACGACTCCTTTGAGCCGTGGTAGGGTAGAAATCAAAGCACAGTGGGAACTCACACGAGACAAATGACAACCTCAGGTCGATGAACTAACCTGTACACATGTCACCAGGGAACTGCTATCTGACGCTAGGTATAATACCAACTGGTAGGTTCCCGGCGAGTCCTGTCCAGTGTACTCATAATCCAATGAGTACCTGTATACATCTTAGGTGATCCAACTGACACCAGTGGCTTGTGAGACCGGCCACCGCCCCTCGTCGGGGTCTCGACTGTATACACTAGTCTACTCCGGAGTATCGATGCCCTGTCTCGAAACTCCCACGACTAGGGACAACTATTAAGGATGTGCTTATAGACCACCCAACTCTCACGTATATGATCGCCATCATACTGTTGGTAGTCAAGCAAGATCCTAAGGGCTCTATCAACGTGTAACAGTGATCGGTCACCTGAACCTATACATGACTGATAAAGACAAAGCAGATAGCATACTATCATCTCGAGTAAGACCGTCCTACCGATATAGGTCCTCCTCAATCATTGCAATCACGTGCCTGCAATCTAATAATTAACTTTGAGGGCACTATATCCAACAGAGACTGGGTCTCCTAAACTCCAGAATTGGTAGGGTCGCTTGCCGCTCTCGTAGGGGTTTAGGGGTGTGGGCTTGGCTATTCATCGCGACACTGGAATCCGTATTTTCTATTGTTGGTTAAATACTAAATACGGACGTCCTAGTATATCCTATATTATCATATCTGTGTTTCTGCTGCCTGTATACTGTGATGTGATATCTGAGATGAATGCTACATTATATATGAGATATATAGTAAACGTTGTTTCTGTTTTACACCCGCACTTGTCCCGTCCCGGTATGCCGTTAGTTAAGTAACCTAACGGTGCATAACGGAACATTGCGGCGAATGCGGATGGCATAAGCGTACGTTGTATTTTCGTTTCTTTTCTGTGATTGGCTTAAGGACTTAAATGATGGGGCTACATTAATATGATTAATGTAAAGAAAATAAACCTAAAAAGATGTTGTAGAATCAAATTTGAAAACCACTCGGCTCTTTATGAAAAAACTACATTTCAAAACTGCGGAGCTCAAGCCACTCCTTTTGAAAACCATTTGATTCTACAACGATATCAAGTTCAAAGCATTAAAGATTTTCTTAAAAATCATCCGCAACACTCCGTCATTTTAGGAAGGAGAGTACGTAGTATTCGTGCTATGTTTGTTGACCTTAGCCAAGGCGTAGTGTAAGGTAGCTAAGTGATATCTTCCTACAATGCATATGATGCAGATTAATTGGGACGGGCATGTGACTTTGTTGACCTTAGCCAAGGGTCATGTGAACGGGTCTAATTAATCAAGAAATGGTGGGTTGAAATTGACTAGTGCTTGTGATCTGTTGACCATAGCCAAGGTCATGAGTGCTAAGGGTAAAAACCACATCAGGAGTTTCAAGAGTTGAAATTTGCAATGAGATTGCATACCTTCCATATAATGGTTGGATCCCGATCCCACTGTGGGCAATAGTTGCTCCCAGGAGAGTCTTACAGTTTACAATTAGCTAACTCATTAGGTGTCTAGAAAGGTGTTAAAAGGGGCTACGCCTCTGGGAAGACGAGGTTTATATTAATTAGGTACGTGCGAAAGCACGGGGAACCTCCCTCAAGTACCGACACTGGCCTGGCTGAACGGTTAGCGAAGTTGTAGACTGTAATTAATCCTGACTAGTTTTCTTTTTAAGGTTTGAAAGAAAAACTTGATTAAAGCAGTGGGAGACATCGATTAGATAAGATAACAACCAATCTGATCTTTGCAAGAGCTTTCGCTGAGTGTATTCTTTTCTCTCTCTTAATGGCAGATACCAATGACCAGACTCAAGCTTCTACTAGATAAAAATAAACTGAACGGGACCAATTATAAAGACTGGCGGAGGAATATTAACATTGAACGGGACCAATTATAAAGACTGGCTGAGGAATATTAACATTGCCTTAACTTATGATAAGGTATCATATGTCCTCACGGCTCCAGCCCCGCCCGTCCCAGGTCCAAATACCTCAGTTGCAGATATTGAAGTCCGCAAGACATGGGACGCTGACTGTGCCATGGCCAAATGCCTCACGCTTGCATCGATGGATAACACACATCAAAAGCAGCACGAGAATATGGACGTTCACGTCATATTCCTCCATACAAAGGAGTTGTATGGAGAGCAATCCCGCGTACTACGATACGAAGTATCAAGAAAACTGTTTCAGATGCGAATGGCCCCTGGCACACCAGTAGGAGACCATGTTCTGAAGATGAGAGCTCTCATAGAAGAGTTTGAGGACCTTGGATGGACAATGGACAATGAACAATATACGGATATTATTCTGCAGTCCCTCCCCTCCACCTTTGCTCAATTTATAGTTAACTTCAACATGCACAACATGGAGAAGGAACTACCTGAGCTCCTTAATATGTTAAGGAGTGCAGAGAGCACATTGAAATCAGTGAAAACTCCCGTTTTGAGTGTTGGGCAATCTTCCTCTTCTCGCCCAAAGGCTAAGGACAAGGGAAAGATAAAGAAAAGCCCACCAAGCCTAGGGGTGGAGTTAAAAAGGTTAAGGGGAAGAACAAGTCCAAAGCTGGAGAATCGGGGAAAGGGGAATGTTATCACTGCCACAAAACAGGATATTGGAAGCGCAACTGCACGGAGTACTTAGATCTCAAGAAGATGTAGGGTTCCTAGGCACACTTAAGAGGTTCCACAAGACATCTACCATGCCAAATTCAAAAATTTAGGTGCCTAACAACTCTATGCAAGATCGTTAACTAGAGATTAGGCGAATCGAAAAGCTAGTAAACTACTTTACTACAAGTGAAAGGGATTACAACCTTTGTAGATCCGGTCCTTCACTTCAATAGCTCCGTGTTGACGTCCCTTCGCTGCGATCATCGGGATCCCGGACCCTAGCGTTGGTTTCTACGGGGAAATGAGCGGGCTAGGTCGTTGACTTCGAGGCCGAAGATGATCTACGTCGGGGAGACTCAAACTCAAGCTATTCCTTCACTTGGTCATAAACTTTGGGAAGAGAACACCCTATACTACATGGCAAGTAATAGAGGATGAAGAAATAGAAAGTGGGTTCACTTTGGAATTGGATTTCTCACTCTTTTTCTCATGGCACCATTGGATCTAGCAAGCTTTTGTGGAGCTTGATGAAGAAGAAGAAGAAGAAAAGAATTATATGAATAATAAAATAAATCCAAATGAAACTTATCCTTTCAATTATGGCACCATGCTTGAGTTAAACCCTCATGCTTAACTCTTGTAGAGAATTAACCAAAGCATTAGGTTAAGGGTTGGGTTAACTAATATCTTATACAAATGACAAAAGAGTTGACTTTGTCAATGTTTATCAAGTTTCATGAAGCTTGATAACTTTGATCAAAGTCACACTCTTTTGTTATATGCTAGGAAAATAGTAAACCCTAATTTAACCTTGATTTGGTTCAAGTCTCATACACACAACTTGTTTGTATCATCAAGCATGATACAAACATGTACACTTGCATATATCACATATAAACAATGTGCACAAACTAGTGAGAAAATCAATCTTAAGTGAACCAATACTAGTTAATGTAAAGTAATATATCAAATATATAATTATACATTAAATCGTTAAATCCACACTTGATTTAACGATCCGGTCATATGCATATAACCGACTAATATCAATAGTAACAAGTTATCGAATCAACACTTGATCCGATAACCCGGCTATATCTCATACAACCGATCAATGTCACAAATCGCGAGAAAAGAATACAGTATCACATACTGGTATTATTCTCAGTCCCGCACACATCTCATATGCGCTCCTATTTCATTTCGCTTGAGCCAGGAAACCCCTGTGTAGGACTCTGAAGACTCGTCAATACGCCGGCAGTAGGTGATGATCATATCAAACACCCACAAGCCGCAAGCGGTCTGCTAAATGTAACGGCCACCCGGGTATTGAGCGATTAGAAGATCAACGAGCAAGCCCGCTCACACTCCTGTGAATCCAACCAGTAACACTTACCGCACAGTCCGGTCTGTTCGTCTGATATGTCACATATCTCGCCTAGGGGTGGTAAACGTCAGACCCCAATAACTCGATAAGTCGTGTCGATATAAGGCTCATAACGGGTCAAGAAACTACTGGTAACACTTACCAGTAAATCCCTAAAGCAGCCTTGGCCAAGGACTTCCTGTTATAGCCAATCGAGCACAGCGCAACATCAACTCCCTATACCGGGAGAGACGAAACCCCTCCTATCGCTCATTGCCTCCATGTGATTCGGGACTGTACCCAAAAACCACCGTTTTGCATGCCCTCTTGGACGTGGTAAGGTGGAAATCAAAGCACAGTGGGAATCACACAAGACTCTATGACGATCTCGGGTCTACAGACTAACCTGTACCAGTGTCACCAGAGAACTGCCATCTGACGTGAGGTATAATACCATCTGGGAGTTCTCGGCGAGTCCGTCCAGTGTACCCAGTCTCCACTGAGCACCCGTACACCATCCTTGATGTCAAACACCGATGGAGATGGGATCATCCATCGCCCATCATATGGGTCAAGGTGCGTATACGCTAGTCTACTCTGGTGCATCGATGCCCTGTCTCGATACACCCACGACTAGGGACCTTGAAGGATGTACTTATGGACTACCATGTCCCCACTAGTATGATCCGCATCATAGTCCAGGTAGTCAAGTACACATCCAAAGGGCTTTACCAACATGTACCAGAGAGACAATCAGTATACACGTTAAGGTAAAGTGTAACCAGATAGCATACTATCATGTCGAGAAAGAAAGTCCTCCCTATATATGTCCAAGCATCCACTACAATATACATCGTATGTATAATAATGGCCTCTAGGGCATACATATAACTAACAATCTCCGACTTGCACTAAGGCCATCTGTAGCAGTGGTTGCAGTATCTAATACTCAACCATCCCATATAAGTCTCTCTTTGGGAAAAAACCTTTGTGAGTGGATTCGCCGTGTTATCCTCTGAGTCTACTCTCCTAACCACGATCACCCTGGAGATCAACTATCTCCATGATCAGGTGATGTTGCCTCAGAATATGTCTGGATCACTGATGGGACAGGCGTTCCTAGGCATAAGCCACAACTCCATTGTCTCATAATGGTAGGAACGAAGTTCATCTCATGAACTAATATACACCCAGACTTCCTCCTTGGTAGCATCTTTGGTAGCGATGTATCCAGCCTTTATCGTCTAGTATGCCACGGTATCTAGCTTGGAACTCTTCCAACATACCGTCCCTTTACTGAGGGTAAAGACAATGCCTGTGACTGACATTCAGTCATCCTTATCACCCTGGAACCTTTCCAGTGATTCTCCCCAGGATCAATTGATACCATCTCACTACAGCTAGTGAGGATCCTAAGGTCCACTTAGATCTATCTCATAGATCCAAACTAAGGATTTAGGAGGTATCACTTTGATCCTATATGGAGAATCCTTGTGATAAGCGGAGATTGACCGAGCGTAGCATAGGAAACTTCTTCCCTATCAAGAGTATGTCATCCACGTACTCTACGAGGATCACCACCATACTCCCTACTACCCTTTTGTTTATACAAGGTTCATCTACCATTTTGATGATGTCAAACTCATTGAATAACTCATCAAAACAGATGTTCCAACTCCACGATGCATGCTTTATCACATAAAACATCTTGCACACGTTTCCGCTGCTCCCATTGTCTACGAAGCCCTCTGACTGTGTACTTATAGACTCTCTCTTCTAAATCTTTATTTAGAAAACCAGTCATGACACCCAACCGCCAGATATCGTAGTCATGGTATGTAGCCATGGCGAGTAGGATCTGGATGGACTTAAGCATAGCTACTTAGAAAAGGTTTCATCTTAATCCATACCTGGTCAATGATGCAAACCTTTAACAAGTCTAGCTTTGAAAGTCTTAACTTTTCCATGTACACCAAGTAATCTTCTCAAGATATACTTGCTCCTGATGGGGATTTAACCCTTCAGATAAAGCAACCAAAGTCCATACTTTGTTGGTGTATAAGGATTCCATCTCAGATCGATAAACATCCAGCCATTCTTACAGAGTCCTACTCCTGATGGCCAGCTCGAAACTAGTTGGGTCATCATCTCATGATGCAGTCCTCGCTCCCACTGTCATAGAGAAACCAAAGTATCTCTCAGGTGGGTGAGAAACCCTACTAGATCGGCGGAGAGGCTGAGGTACGTTGGTTGCTATTGAATCCTTTGGTTCTACCAAATCATCAGCTGCAGTTTGTATAGATGGAACTCTTTCCAGTTCTACCTCATGTCCTTAAATGTCTTCATAAGAAATCCCCTTTCACAAAGGTGGCATGCTGAGTAACAAAACATCTTTTGTTGCTCGATTAAGTAGAAGATATTCCCTTGCGTATGCTTGGGATATCCAACAAACTTCTACAGAACTGACTTTGCCTCGAGCTTGTCCAGATTATACTTTTTGACATAGGCTGGACAACCCCAAATCTTAACTAACTTAAGAGATGGGCTCTTCCCTTTCCATATCATATATGAAGTGGTAGGCAACTGATTTGATCGGAACCCTATTCAATAGGTATGCAACTTCATAAGTGCATAACTCCCTAAAAGGAAATAGGAAACTCAGTAGTACTCATCATAGAGCACACCATATCTAATAGGGTGTGATTGCTCCGCCCCGATACACCGAGGTGCTGAGGTGTATACGGAGGAGTAATGCTGAGAGAGAATCTCATTCTTAGAATAGTCCAGGAATCCCGTGCTCAAGTATTCTCCTCCTTGATCACATCAAAGGACATAATACTTATACCCGTTGTTGGTTCTCTACTTCTAACCTATATTCTGTGAATATCTTAAAAGGTTCGGACTTGTGTTTCAACAGGAACATATGTCTGAATCTCAAGAGATTATCAGAGAATTTAATGAAGTACAAAGAACCGGTCTTGGCATTTGTAGACAGGGGACCTTCATACATCAATATGTATCATCCCAAGAGTTTACTAACTCTTTCTCTGTTTCCAATAAACAGAGCTATGGTCATCTTATCTTTGTGACATGACTGGCAAGTTTCACAAGATGTAAATTCAAACTAATTTAAATATGCATCTTAATGTAACTTCAGCTAGTCGGGTCGCATTGATATGACCTAGTCTACAATGCCTCAAGAAGGATTCATTCATTTCTGAACTCTTCCTCTTGTGTGTTCTGTATACTAAGAACTGTAGTTTGATTTAGAACGTTAATGCTTTTAGATAACGTGCCTGAACCGATCAACTCTTGATTTAGGAAATGTTCAAAACATTATCCAACAATACAAAATAATATTCTTCTTTATCTAAATAAAGAGACTGATATGATTTTGTATATCAGGTTCGGTATCTAATAACATTTGTTCAGAATCAATGTATTCTGGTAATACAGGGTGACAGTGACCAACAGAGTTGGCTGCAACACTTGCACCATTTTCTACCTCATGAAACTTATCACCTGTTCTCAGTTCTCTACCTTCTGTAGCCCATGTAATATATTACATATATAGGATCCTGATCCGGTATCATATACTCAGGACATAAAGGACATTTGAGAAACAGTTCTCTTGTAATGAACACACCCGAAGATGATGCATCGATATGCACTTTCTTCGTTTGGGCGGCACGAATTCTGGCAATCCCTAATTTCCTGCTCTGTCTTATAACAATTATAAGTTGGAGCGGGGCCAACGTTCCCCAGCTCAGTATAACAAGCGGGTTCGGTCAATATATCTGTTTTATTATCTTGATTAAGGCGTGACATGGTCGCTACCTGGAGAGAGAGAGAAGAAAACACTCTGCGTGCGCTCTTGCAAGATCAGATTGGTTATTATTTTATCTAATCAGGATGGCTCCCACTGTTTTTATCAAATCTTCCTTCAAACCCTAAAAGGAAAGACTAGCCGGGATTAATTACATGCTACAAGTTCGCCAATCTTTCAGCCAGGCCAGTGTCGGTACTTTGAGGGAGGTCCCCCGTGCTTTCGCACGAACCTAATTAAAGTAAACCTCGTTTTCCCAGAAGCGTAACCCCGTTGACACCTTTCTAAACACCTACTAGATCGGCTAATTGTAATATGTAAAACTCTCCCAGGAGTAACAATTACTCGCAGCGGGTATCGGGATCCAACTATCTCATAGAAGGTATGCAATCTCATTGCAAATTTCAACACTTGAAATTCCCGATAATTTTACCCCTAGCGTCCTATGACCTTGACGGAGGCCAAACTACCCATAGTCCGCTAGTCAAGTTCAACCCGTCATTTCCTGATTGAATTAAACCCACCCGCACGACCATTGACGGAGGCCAAACAACGCCGTACGAATACCCTAATCCAATCGCATTGTATGCTAGCAGATAAGCATTAGTTAGCTACCGTACACTACGCCTTGACGGAGGCCAAACTACCGCAGCACGAATACTAACTAGTACTTATCTGAAATGATGGAGGGCTACGACAGGTTTTTATGAAAACCCTTTGCGTAATGAACTTGATATCGCTGTAGAATCGAATGAATTTTAAATAGAGTGTTTTTGAGGCTTTTCTAGTTTTGCTAAAGGGGTCACTCCCGGTGAAGGGATCGTCGGCCCTTTCCTCATCGAATAAGGTGCAGGATATATCATATATACTGCTGTGCAAAGCAAAAACTCCAAAAGCAATAAAAAGACAAACCGAGGGGTGTAGCATCTGCCAGTTATTGCTAAAGGGGTCACTCCTGGTGAAGGGATCTCGGCCCTTTCCTTATCGAATAAGGTGCAGGATGTTCTACAAGGAACACCGCGATGCAAAGCAAGAACTGTAGCTACCTGTTTTTGAAAATTCGATTCCACAACATCTTTTAGGTTTCTTTTCTTTCATTAATCACATTAATGAAGTCCCATCAATTAAATCACCTAAACATCACAGATAAATATAACGTACGCTTATGCCATCCGCATTCGCCTCGATATCCCGTCTGCACCGTTAGGTTAGGTAACTAACGGCAAAGCGAGGCAGGGCTAGCGCGGGTGTAAAACATAAGCAACGTTTATATAATATATCATATATACTATATACAATATCTATCTGAACATATCACATGATCACATCACAGATAACGCAGCAGAAAATATCATATGAAATATTGGATATACTAGGACGTCCGTGTTTCATTTTGAGCCTGTATAAAACACAGATTCCACGGTCGTGATGAATAACCAATCCCACACCCCTAGACCCCTTCAAGAGCGGCAAGCAACCCTACCAATTCTAGGGTTAGGAGACCCGAACTCGACTCCTCGAGATGGTCTCCCACTGGACCCTAGAACCCGGTTACTTGTGATCCTCTCCTTGGGTCTATCCTAATGCGGAAAAGTAAATAATATACAAATTGTGACATCAACCTCAACCCGGAAGTGCCCCAATAAAAGAATATTACATACAACAAATTTTACATGAATGAAAATAAAAACTCTCATCTCACATAAAAAAAACCCGGCTATTCAAAACGCGACGATCCAATATAACATATCCAGCAACACAGAACATCACATGTCATCAACGTAAGTAAATGTGCGCATCCCAATTGTCGTTGACATATAGCAACGAAACCGGCGATATCACATATTACACTTACGGTCGCAGAAAAGAAAGTGTCAAACTATAACAGTTGGAATTCGCAACCTCCTTAGACATCGCATGCCTAACAATTATAAACCCCGCATTTTATTCTCTATATCGAAAACACTTTTCAATATCAAGTCGGGCAATTCAACAAGATTCCCGATATGCTGTTAGAATGCTCGTCGCAAACTTTAGTAGACGGTTGCACCCCCGGATGCCGTCGACGAAGTGCACTAAGGCGGAACACAGCTGCCGCGAGCACCCAAACGGATGCTTTTAGCGACGGGGTTCTCCTACAGTCACTTGGTTGGCGCTTTGGGGCGTGGCTATCTATTAAGTTTATCCGGCGAGTATCCGCGTACGCTACGTGATTGCGACGGACTTTTGATCGCATCAAAATTCCATGGCAACCGATCAAGTGAGACTAAAGTGCTATGTTTAAAACATTCAAATTAGTTATCTCATAACTACTTGTGGATTCCAAATATTGTATCACATTCCAGATAAATAGACAATGTTAAACTTTCCGATCGAACAATCAAACACCCAAGTTTTCCCGAAACAGCTCAACACATGAAATAAGTTTAAAAACATTCACTTCATGCCACAGTACCAACGGTCCAGCCGTAGAAGGGTCAAGCCAACGCCTCACATGTGGCACGCCGTACTGCCCCAAACCCTAAGGTTCAAAGGGCAGTTCAAGACGGTCACATAATCGAGTTAAGGTTTGTTGTCTTCTAGAGGGACCATCGAGTTACTTGCACTGCTTAGAACATTCCTAAAACTACAGAAAAATCCAACACTTGGAAATTTCCCGTCAGGGGAAAAAGTGGGTTATTGATATCCGTCCGAACTTTTTAACAGTTTCTAAATATCCGGAAAACCCAACGAAATTAAATATTCCGATCAAATCGACGAATACAAAATAAACCCCAAAATACTCAACACTTGAGCCAGAATAAAATAATACCCAGAAAATATATAAGCAGAAACTAGAATTACAGCGAAAAAACCCGTCCCTAATTCCCCTTTCTTGCCGCGGAGCCGCCGCAAAAAGTGACTTAGTGCTGCGGTTCCGCGGCCACGTGGAGGCCTTAGGGGCTCGTTTTTCATGACAATTCTTAAAAAACCCTGCTGAATTTTTTGGGCATTTTTAATTCAGAAAAATCCCAGATTTTTAAAAAATGTACAGAGAGGGGTTTAGTTTTGCGTTTCTGGGTTCGTTCGGGGTTTTAACTTCGTTAGCACATCGCCTAATGCTCTAGCTAGGCTCTGATACCACTGTAGGGTTCCTAGGCAAACTTAAGAGGTTCTACAAGGCATCTACCATGCCAAATTCAAAAATTTAGGTGCCTAACAACTCTATGCAAGATCGTTAACTGGAGATTAGGCGAATCAAAAAGCTAGTAAACTACTTTACTACAAGTGAAAGGGATTACAACCTTTGTAGATCCGTTCCTTCACTTCAATAGCTCCGTGTTGACGTCCCTTCGCTGCGATCATCGGGATCCCGGACCCTAGCGTTGGTTTCTACGGGGAAATGAGCGGGCTAGGTCGTTGACTTCGAGGCCGAAGATGATCTACGTCGGGGACACTCAAACTCAAGCTATTCCTTCACTTGGTCATAAACTTTGTGAAGAGAACACCCTATACTACATGGCAAGTAATAGAGGATGAAGAAATAGGAAGTGGGTTCACTTTGGAATTGGATTTCTCACTCTTTTTCTCATGGCACCATTGGAGCTAGCAAGCTTTTATGGAGCTTGATGAAGAAAAAGAAGAAGAAAAGAATTTGTAACATTTCGAAATAATAAAAATATTATTTTTAGGGAATATTTATAATTTAATATTATTTTATTGAATATTTTAATAATTCGGTATAATTAAATACAAATAAATGGGAAAAAATTTTGGAAAATTCTAAAAATAGGGTAAATTAGAGAATTATGCCATTTCTAAGTTTAATTGATTAGTTATATGCTAAATTAGTGCTAATCGCGATTAATAATCGCTAATCGGTTTTTTAGCAATTTGTGCAAAACATGCACATATCACTTTTCACACTTGTGCATTTTCTTGCCATGGTTCACTTTGGGTTTACTATTCTTGGGAGAAGGATTTTGAGAGAATAAAAAGAAAAGAAAAGGAAAAGAAAATGGGAAAAGAATAAAGAAATGAGGTATGGTGAGAGAGAGAAAGGTATGGGCTTTCTTTGACTTTGGACTTAGCCATCTCCTTCATTCCCTTCACTCATTTCTCTCCCTCTCCTTCAAGTTGCTGCTGCTGCTCCTGCTCCTGCTCCTCACCCCACCTCCCCTCTTCAAGCCTCAAATCATCTCAAAAACAATTCCAAAACCCAATCTCCATTTCATTAAAAGTGTGCACAAGCTCTTGATCTACACATTAGACTAAAGAAGCAAGGATTTTGGCCACTAGGGACAACTCAAGAAAATTCTTGAGTTACCAAATGAGATATTTTCTGGATCATTAACTTAGTTTTAGCATTTCCTTTACCCCCATGTTTAGATTGAACCGATATTGTGTGATATTGTGGAGTTAAGGAAAACCTAGTTAGGGTTTGAGGAAATTATGAGTTGTAATGTGAAATTGAGTTCAGTAGAGGCTACACCAACACCCTAGTGCATGAATTGAGACCCTAACCTGAGAGTTGAAACCCGAAATACGGATTTAGAAACCGATATCGGAGAATTTATGGAATCTGTGAAGGGTATATTGAATCTACTATCACCCGAGACATCCTAAATTAAAATTGATTGGACAGTAAAATGTGAAGGCACCCAGGAAGCTAACCCCAAGACCCTAGCCCCTACCTCCTATACCCGACCGCAGATTTATCCATTCTGGCCGCAATTTGCGGCCAGACCATGGTGGATTTGCCTCGTTTTGGTTTTGGTGTTCCCTTATCTGTAGATTAGGCCCCTGGTATGTATAGATTTGTCCAATTTGACCTATGGTGAAATCTGGAGCCTATTTCCTGAGTTGCTGTTTTGGATTTGTGTTTTCGTATTCCGTATTTTTAATTCTGAATTGTGTATTGTGATTTACCTCGACTATTTGGCGTTTATACGACGATATCGAGGATTTGTTGATGGTTTTGAAGGCGTGCCCATAGGTTCTAACCTATAGGCCCCTTATCGTATCGTGTTGGGTTTCGTGTGCCGTATTAGCTTGGCTTTGGTTTTAATACGCATTACGATACTTTGACGTGTAGGTACCTATGAAGACTTCGGGATGACGAGCTAGCGCGTGGCGACATCGACAAATGAAGACGCAAGGTGAGTAGATTATATCTACTGGGGGAAGTCGGGTGGATGGCATATAGCACCCCCGCAGTCCGTAGTTGGTATACTATATATTCTGCTTGATAGTTATAGTGTGTCGTGGATATGGTGTTAGGTGTATTATGGATAGCTTAGGGTTAGAAGTAAACTAGTATAGTTCATAGTCGCGAACCCTAGAATAGGTTTACACCACACGCGCACCCTTGCATATTCACTATTTTTACACAGTGTTGATGAGGATATTGGATGACATTGGAGATGAGTCGATGATTTTGGGCATTGTGCCGTGAGATCGGTGATGTGATGTGATTCGTACTTGCGATACGACATGTGATCTTAGCGGGCCGTTGGGCATGTGTTTTATCCCCGCTTTCATACTTATATAGATGGTATTGATTGGTACTAGACTTAGATCTGTACCCCAGATTATGTGATATGATGATAATGATACCTGATATTTGATGAGAGGAGTGTGATACTGACCCGTACCCAGCTATTGGGATGCCGTACGACGATTTACCGTACGAGCTTTTTATTGATGTTAGATCCGCACTCATGACTCGAGGATGTTAAATGATATACCGTATCGTACGTGATACTATTGAGGCGAGATCACCGACTATTGTATATATATATATTTGTATATCGACTCAGATTTAGGTGGTTTCCATACCCCTCCCGATTGACTTGATACTTAGATTTGTAGTTTGCATAGTAGATGTTAAACTAGACCCGGGTCATTCTTATTTCAAATGGCATAACTGCATGACATATACATATGGGTATAGATTCTTTACTGTTACGTTGATTATTCAATTTCCGCATATTCCTGCTATTCACATTGCTTTGCATATGTTTACTGCTATATTACTATCATGTTGATAGGACACTAGCACCATTATCGATGATGCGTATGTTCCACGTACACTTGCTTGCCGGCTCACACACTTCTTCATCGATAATTGCCATGTCACTACACAGTAGCATTGTTGCATCAGGATATGACCTTGTATGTGCATACTATTAATTCCATGTTGCATGATATACTGTTATACTTGTATTTCATTTATATGTCACATACCCACACTTGTACACATATAGTGTCACGACCCGAAAGTACGGAATATGACCGGCACTTAAACTACGAACGTCTCAAGACGTACGTATTCTAAGTAAGCCGAAAACCCAGAAATCCAAACCAAGAGGAGTAGTAGAGAGTAGGAAAACCATTTTAAATCAACTAGTTTGCAACATATGCCGAAGTATGCATTTTAAAATCATAAGTCTTTTCCAAAAATTTCGACAGAGTTTCCTTTGTAAAACTGACCCCAAACGGGTACAAAACCTGATAAAGCATCTATATAAAGAATAAAGGCATCCCCAAGCGGGAGCTGGCTCTTCGTCAATCGACGGTCACAACCACGCAAGCAATAAAATATACAACGCCGAAAGGCGAAGATCACAACAGAAAAGGAAACTCAAAACAGCATGAAATCCGCATAAATACAAAGCGCGACTCTAAGGTCGATAGAATAAACAACACTGGTCTCTATCTCTGAAATAAATACATGTTTGGTTGATGGAATTTACTAGATACAACTGAATAATATAATACAAGGTAATATGATGGGTACGATACCAATAAACCCACCTACTAGCAAGTCACCCGAACGAAACTGTGCCCGCAAAGCCGTAGTGAAACCTGTACGGCAAACCTGCAAGAAACTGGGGCACAACGGGGGTGAGTTGCCAACTCGTGAATAGAATACATCTACGAACAGAAATCGCACGTATGACGCAATCCTAGGTCATACGATCGTAATATATCCTCAAAAAAATATATAACCAGCAGCCTATAACAAGGCTAGGGTAAATATCTAACCCGAGTGTAATCTCATGTGCCCGTGTCAGTGCCCAAGGATAGCAATATATCATATGAATGAGGTATGAATGCAGGAAAACAGAATACATGTAAATGAAGAACTGTTTTCATAATTTAGTGAGATTTCCTTTGTATTTTTAAAATGAGGTATCATAATGAAATCAGCATAAAACAGTGCCTAGCATCGGCACAAAACGTAATCCCAATATCTCGATATCTCTGTATCACAGTCTCTGTACCTCAAAATCTCGAAATCTCAATGTCTCAATCACAATATCTAGGACGCCGTCAGTCCAGACCGGCCCCTACCATCCATCTCAAGACCACGACGGTATCCTCCGGATATCCGACGCGTCGGGTAAAATCACCGGTAGGTAGTGCTCCCCTGCCAGGCTCACATCGTCATCATCACGCGCTTCTTGCCCCGGGGTACCTTACCGGATCCACCATGTACCCGAAACGGTTCATCCGCCTCCTCGAATCGGGTCTCAAAATCCATCAGCAAACTCATGGTGGACGACTCATACATCATGGGAAAACCGCACTTTTTATTTTAAAGAGAGAAAGAAGTTTATATAAGTTTTTGCGGTTTTCCCCCAAATCCAGAAAATCTCATGGAAATCTGAATCCAATCCTCAATAGCATGTAAACAGTGCATATCGGCATAAAAATCCATGAATGCGGCATAACAATGAATATTAGCATGCATGAAGTAACAAGTAATATCTACAATGTCTAATCTAGCATATAAGGCGAGTACACTAATATCATGTCTAAATTATTAGCTAACAACCTATGTCAATGCAATAGTGTTTCTAAAGTGTACGTGGCATGGCAATTACCGATGAAGATGTGTGTGAGCTGGCAAGTAAGTGTACGTGGTACATACGCATCATCGGTAATGGTGCTGGTGTCCTAACAGCATGATATCAATAATGTAGTACGAAACATAATATAAGCATGCGATGCGAAGCGAACCACAATAATGAACGGAAGCTGAATACTAGACGCAACTATAACTAATCTGCATTAATCTAATATAAGTCCTACAAATGGTGCCTTTTGAAATAACACGAATCATGGGGTTTTGGAAATAGGGGCTACAGTGTTTTTATGAAAAGATACGTCTTTTGAAATATCCGTAAGATCCCTTGGGCTGTCTTTTAAAATACCCATGATTCGTTAGTTTTTGAAATAGGTAAGAATCGAATCTAATCTAACAACTAAACTAAACTAAAGGGCTAAGCTAACAAGCTGGACTACAGGTAAGGAACCGCCTAACATCTGAGTCGATCCATATACATACCTGTATGTATATTAGTCGGTGATCCCGCCTCAATAATATCATATCCGATACCATATCTACAATCAGACATCCCAAATCAAGAGTACGTATCAATCATCAAGATATAGCTCGTACGTAAATCCGTCGTACGGCATCCCCAAATCTGGGTACGGGTCAAAGTCACATCAATCACACTATTCATCTGGTATCTTCTTTATCAAATATCATGATCCGGAATAATGTCCTACGTCTAGAACAATATTGATACCATCTATGTATGCATGCAAGTGTAAGAATCACTGCGTCAAAAGACCCGCTAAAACATCATGTCGTATCTCAATACGAACCAAATCACATCACCGATCTCCTGGTCTCAAGCCCAATCTTATCGACTCATCTCAAATCCCAAATACTATCCTCAATTCCAGTGTATGAACACATAGTCCCATACCCATGTGAACACATAAATATATAATCCCATATACGCACATATGAAAGAAGAATGTATGCAAGTATGGGGGTGTGTGTATGTGTGATGCAACCACTACTCTAGGGTTTCGCAACACTAAACCAATCCAATATACCAAATATCCATCTCTATCATCAATAATCTCAAACCCTAAATAATCAATATCTGTGTGTATACGCATTCGTATACATCACCACGAACTGCGGGGGTGCTATACGCCATCCACCCGACTTCTCCCCGTAGATATAAATCTACTCACCTTTCTTTAAGCGTGTCGGTGCCGATGTCCCCATTTGCATCTCCAACGCTTCGACGCCACGCGGAGTACCTACAAGGATATCACACGCTAAAACACATGAAAACCATGTCGGAAACCAAAATGGTGCACACTACGCCCATAGGTAAAAACCTGTGACCTTGTGTGCAAACACTGCCAAAATCCACTGTCGTTGACGTCCAAACGCCACCCGACAGAAACGAATCATCGAATACCAAAATCCATATGAAAACACGTCGTAAATCATACGCCAACTCATGAAAATGAACCCAGATTTTACCCTAACAGGAAACAGTCAAAACTAGACATGCCGGGGGTCAATTTTACATGAAAAGGGGCTGTGCACGCAAAACGAGGCAGTTTTATACTGCTCTGGCCGCAAATTGCGGCCAGGAGGATTTAATTTGCGGCCGGAACTTTGAGGTGGTGGCTAGGGCTTTTGGTAGGGGTTCCAGGGTGCCTGCACAGCTCTCTGCCAAGTCAATTTTTCTCTAGAAGGCCCCGGATCGCTCCAGATTCACCTGCACGCTCCAATTCCTCACAAACCGACATGAAAAGTTCCGTAATTCTGTATTTTTGGGTTTCAGTGGGGTTGGTCTGGGTTTCTAGCACTAGGGTGCTTTTATGGTCTCCACTGAACTAAATTTCCCAACACAACTCATAATTTCCTCAAACCCTTACTAGTTTTTCCTAAAATCCACAAAATCACCCGATTTTGATTCTAAACTTGCATAGGGGTATAAGTAATGCTAAAACTAAGCTAATGGTTCAGTAATTACCTCATTTGGAAACTCAAGAATTTCCTTGAGTTGCCCCTAGTGGCCAAAATCCATGCTTCTTTAGTCCAATGTGTAGATCTTGAGCTTGTGTGCACTTTTAATGAAATGAGGGTAGGGTTTTGGTGTAGTTTGAGAGATGATTTGGGGCTTGAAGAGAGAAGGAAGATGAAGTGCAGGAGCAGCAGCAGCAATGGAGAGGGAAATGGTGAAGGAAATGAAGGATAAGGCCAAGTCAAAGCAACCCCTCACTCTCTGTCTCACCCATACCTAATATAATATTCCATTCTCTTTCTCTTTTTCTTTTCCTTTTCTTTAATTCCTTCTCACTCAAATAGTGATCCCAAAATAAAAACCATGGCAAGAAAAATGTAACGCAAGTCCAAAAATGATATGTGCAAGTTTTGCACAAAAAGCCAAAAAATCCGATTAGCGATTTTTAATCGCGATTAGCACTAAATTAGTATATAAATGCTCATAAAAACTTAAAAATGACTAATTTCCATATAATACATAATTTTTGAATTTTCCATATTTTTTTCAAAATTTTTCTCATTTATCGGTATTTAATTATAAATTTAATATTAAAATAATCAATAAAATAATATTAAATTATAAAAATTCCCAAAAATAATATTTTATTATTTTGAAATGTTACAATCTTCCCCCCTTAAAGAAATTCGGTCCCCGAATTTATATTTAAACCCCCCAATTTCTAAAACATTTAAATAAGAATCCAAGTCGTCGGGGCTCCGAAATCATCAATACATAAAACGCATCATAGCGCAATGCATGCGCATAAGTAATGAGCAGATAACTCAAAAACAAAACTCCGTCAAGCATCCCGCAATCATCGGAGTCAAGGTGAAGACACGAATGCCAAATCTCAAGCAAGACCGATATGCTATAAATCGGAGCTATACATGCAAATATCAGGAGGAAATGCATGCCAAATCCTTTAAGTTGCTGTGCAATGCACATAACACTGCACAGTGGCAGACGTCTATCATAAGAAAATAACTATATACATATATACCTTTGTTTGAAATGTACGTCCCGCCGTTTTGGGAAACAATTTAGAAGGGTTTTCCTTGTTTTAAACGTTTCGCGTCATATCAGACACGTAGGTAAATACTGAGACTATAGCTCGCTTTTTTTTTTTGAAATTCCCTTCAATAGCTATCAATGCATGCAAAATATACTCAGGTACTGTTCTCTGACTAGTCCTGCTCAGTATAAAACGAATAGCAATCATCATAAAAACGTACCGCTCCATAAGAAATCAATCCCAAAATATACATATAAATACTACGTGCGTCTGGTGCGCACGAAAATCAAGATCCATATACGTGCCATACATGTGCACAGAAACAATATCTAAGTGCATCGGGTGTGCACGAAGCATCTGTCATGGGCCAAATGTGTGCCTGACAGCAAAAACAGGTGCATCTGACATGCACAAAATATCCCGATTTAGTGCATCTGGTGTGCAACCAAAATCTTATCTCATAACATGCGCCCAACATGCGCTAAAATCCAAATCCGGTGCATCCATCATGCACGAAATCATGAAATCCAATATCAAGCGTCGAAACACGCGTAAAATCCAATCAAGTGCATAAAGTGCACAAACAAACATCGAACATCCCAATCGAAATCGAAGTCCAGTGCAACTAAGTGCACAAAATACATGTCACTGCACTGCAAGCATATGTAAACTATACAGAGTGCAAAAACCAAATCGTGTGCGTGCATACGCACAAAATCAACTCAAATGTATGAAACCCATGAAATCATATATATGGGAAACCAAGGCTCAAAAACGATATTAAGTGCAACAACTGTGCAAAAATCGTAGATACTCAGCAAGTGCCACCATGGTGCATGAAAACAAATATCAAGAGACCCAATCATCAAAATCAAATCAAGCGAATAAATCGCCTAACAATACTGAAAACAAGCATGGCGACATAGTACCGCTCAAGCGCATCCTCCAAGAATCTCTGGCTAACTGTCGTGGTCACTCATAGCATGTCTCATCGACGATCCTGAACTCTGGTCTGCTGGTGTGCGTAACATGACCACTCCTGGGTCCAGGTCTTCTCTGTGGATTACTAATCTCACGATCCACCGGCTCATCGGCCCTGTCAGGTGTGCTAACGGGGACGATTCCGTTTTGGCACTTCTTTGGTCATCTCTCGGTCAATCCACACGACCACTCGTTAAGCAGCATGTCACTGGCGTCGGCCTCTGGCTCTCTGAATGCACATGACACATCTAATCCTGGGTGCAAATATCATTGCAGCAGTATCCTGGAAGGAATCCTGCTCAAGGTCTCTTCCAAGTCTCGTCTCTGCCTAACTGTCCGGAAGTCATCGTCCTTTACTATATCTGTTTCTTGTTCCGGAACAGCTGCATACTCACTGTGACTCCTTCTGGAAGGTATATCCAAGTACAATGCCTCGGCATGCGTATCGCATCTCTGATGTCGGCGGAGTAGAACGTCATCTTATCAAGATCTCGTATGAACCGCTTACTCCACTTTTCTCTAAGGTCGACCGCTTCGGACTCGTCTCGTCGTGGCTGCATGGACTGAGCTCCAACGGCTATCCTCGTATCGGGAGTCTCCCAAGAAATGCATCTCACCACCTAGCATCCGAATTAAGTCGAGCCATCCAATCGAGTCGTCAAAACCTCATAATCCCCCAAGAGCTCAACATCTTGGCACAGTTTAATAGTATCGAGTACATACCACAGCATCGGTGGTCCAGCCGTAGAAGGGCAAACCCAAGCCTCACTAATGGCGCCGTAGAACTGCCGTAAACCCTAAGGTTCAAAGGCTTTCACACGGTCATTAAGTCGAGTTAGGGTTTCATTCTTCTAGAGGGACCATAGAATTGCCTGCATGTCTTTCCGACTACTTTAAACTTGGAATAATAGGTTTCTGACATTCGATCGTCTCTGTCGACTCCCAACGTCTCCGCGTGAAGTCCTCTCTAGCTGGAATCAATCTATCTGATGACCTCGCATCAGGGTAGGCGAACGATCCACATGTCCTAGTCATTCATCCTCGATGACTAGCGACCTTCTATCATCTCTTAGTACAACTTACACTGCAATAGCTCCAACATCTTGGGCGATATCTCATCGTTCGCAGCAATAACTGGCTCACTCATCTGCATGCTGAACCGTGCCTCAATCATCATGAATAAGCCACACATCAACGGTCATCAAAGTCTGGCTGGCCTCTGTCAGTGGCTCAATCTTCTGGTGCTAATCTGCACGTCCGAGAAGTCTCATACAGCGATCCATCCAACGCTCGTGGTGCAAAAACACAATCCAAAAGACACATCTCTACAATCGTGTGTCGCCCGAATCACGCCATGGTCAGTCCTCGTTCGTAACGAGCTCGTGCTGACCGCAACTCTAGCCGTAGCTCTCCCTGCCCGTAATCGTGGCAGCAAAACCAAAACTGGTACCGATGAGGCTAGATCAGAAATGAATATGATACTGAACAAGAAATGTACATCCTAAGGCTTCTTAAGTGAAGTGGCATGTCATAAATATGCCGCGGAACATACCCACGGTACGTCACTCTACTTTAGTCGCCTATTCCATCAACCAAGGGTCATCCTACGCTCCGAAGGTAAAACCTAACGCTCTGATACCAACTTTGTCACGACCCGAAAGTACGGAATATGACCGGCACTTAAACTACGAACGTCTCAAGGCGTACGTATTCTAAGTAAGCCGAAAACCCAGAAATCCAAACCAAGAGGAGTAGTAGAGAGTAGGAAAACCATT
Organism: Agapanthus africanus; assembly: GCA_030015575.1. NCBI lineage: Eukaryota > Viridiplantae > Streptophyta > Magnoliopsida > Asparagales > Amaryllidaceae > Agapanthus > Agapanthus africanus. Next base: position 239,703,065 of record CM057344.1, read on the forward strand.
TTAAATCAACTAGTTTGCAACATATGCCGAAGTATGCATTTTAAAATCATAAGTCTTTTCCAAAAATTTCGACAGAGTTTCCTTTGTAAAACTGACCCCAAACGGGTACAAAACCTGATAAAGCATCTATATAAAGAATAAAGGTATCCCCAAGCGAGAGCTAGCTCTTCGTCAATCGACGGTCACAACCACGCAAGCAATAAAATATACAACGCTGAAAGGCGAGGATCACAACAGAAAAGGAAACTCAAAACAGCATGAAATCCGCATAAATACAAAGCGCGACTCTAAGGTCGATAGAATAAACAACACTGGTCTCTATCTCTGAAATAAATACATGTTTGGTTGATGGAATTTACTAGATACAACTGAATAATATAATACAATGTAATATGATGGGTACGATACCAATAAACCCACCTACTAGCAAGTCACCCGAACGAAACTGTGCCCGCAAAGCCGTAATGAAACCTGTACGGCAAACCTGCAAGAAACTGGGGCACAACGGGGGTGAGTTGCCAACTCGTGAATAGAATACATCTACGAACAGAAATCGCACGTATGACGCAATCCTAGGTCATACGATCGTAATATATCCTCAAAAAAATATATAACCAGCAGCCTATAACAAGGCTAGGGTAAATATCTAACCCGAGTGTAATCTCATGTGCCCGTGTCAGTGCCCAAGGATAGCAATATATCATATGAATGAGGTATGAATGCAGGAAAACAGAATACATGTAAATGAAGAACTGTTTTCATAATTTAGTGAGATTTCCTTTGTATTTTTAAAATGAGGTATCATAATGAAATCAGCATAAAACAGTGCCTAGCATCGGCACAAAACGTAATCCCAATATCTCGATATCTCTGTATCACAGTCTCTGTACCTCAAAATCTCGAAATCTCAATGTCTCAATCACAATATCTAGGACGCCGTCGGTCCAGACCGGCCCCTACCATCCATCTCAAGACCACGACGGTATCCTCCGGATATCCGACGCGTCGGGTAAAATCACCGGTAGGTAGTGCTCCCCTGCCAGGCTCACATCGTCATCATCACGCGCTTCTTGCCCCGGGGTACCTTACCGGGTCCACCATGTACCCGAAACGGTTCATCCACCTCCTCGAATCGGGTCTCAAAATCCATCAGTAAACTCATGGTGGACGACTCATACATCATGGAAAAACCGCACTTTTTATTTTAAAGAGAGAAAGAAGTTTATATAAGTTTTTGCGGTTTCCCCCAAATCCAGAAAATCTCATGGAAATCCGAATCCAATCCTCAATAGCATGTAAACAGTGCATATCGGCATAAAAATCCATGAATGCGGCATAACAATGAATATTAGCATGCATGAAGTAACAAGTAATATCTACAATGTCTAATCTAGCATATAAGGCGAGTACACTAATATCATGTCTAAATTATTAGCTAACAACCTATGTCAATGCAATAGTGTTTCTAAAGTGTACGTGGCATGGCAATTACCGATGAAGATGTGTGTGAGCTGGCAAGTAAGTGTACGTGGTACATACGCATCATCGGTAATGGTGCTGGTGTCCTAACAGCATGATATCAATAATGTAGTACGAAGCATGATATAAGCATGCGATGCGAAGCGAACCACAATAATGAACGGAAGCTGAATACTAGACGCAACTATAACTAATCTGCATTAATCTAATATAAGTCCTACAAATGGTGCCTTTTGAAATAACACGAATCATGGGGTTTTGGAAATAGGGGCTACGGTGTTTTTATGAAAAGATACGTCTTTTGAAATATCCGTAGGATCCCTTGGGCTGTCTTTTAAAATACCCATGATTCGTTAGTTTTTGAAATAGGTAAGAATCGAATCTAATCTAACAACTAAACTAAACTAAAGGGCTAAGCTAACAAGCTGGACTACAGGTAAGGAACCGCCTAACATCTGAGTCGATCCATATACATACCTGTATGTATATTAGTCGGTGATCCCGCCTCAATAATATCATATCCGATACCATATCTACAATCAGACATCCCAAATCAAGAGTGCGTATCAATCATCAAGATATAGCTCGTACGTAAATCCGTCGTACGGCATCCCCAAATCTGGGTACGGGTCAAAGTCACATCAATCACACTATTCATCTGGTATCTTCTTTATCAAATATCATGATCCGGAATAATGTCCTACGTCTAGAACAATATTGATACCATCTATGTATGCATGCAAGTGTAAGAATCACTGCGTCAAAAGACCCGCTAAAACATCATGTCGTATCTCAATACGAACCAAATCACATCACCGATCTCCTGGCCTCAAGCCCAATCTCATCGACTCATCTCAAATCCTAAATACTATCCTCAATTCCAGTGTATGAACACATAGTCCCATACCCATGTGAACACATAAATATATAATCCCATATACGCACATATGAAAGAAGAATGTATGCAAGTATGGGTGTGTGTGTATGTGTGATGCAACCACTACTCTAGGGTTTCGCAACACTAAACCAATCCAATATACCAAATATCCATCTCTATCATCAATAATCTCAAACCCTAAATAATCAATATCTGTGTGTATACGCATTCGTATACATCACCACGAACTGCGGGGGTGCTATACGCCATCCACCCGACTTCTCCCCGTAGATATAAATCTACTCACCTTTCTTTAAGCGTGCCGGTGCCGATGTCCCCATTTGCATCTCCAACGCTTCGACGCCACGCGGAGTACCTACAAGGATATCACACGCTAAAACACATGAAAACCATGTCGGAAACCAAAATGGTGCACACTACGCCCATAGGTAAAAACCTGTGACCTTGTGTGCAAACACTGCCAAAATCCACTGTCGTTGACGTCCAAACGCCACCCGACAGAAACGAATCATCGAATACCAAAATCCATACGAAAACACGTCGTAAATCATACGCCAACTCATGAAAATGAACCCAGATTTTACCCTAACAGGAAACAGTCAAAACTAGACATGCCGGGGGTCAATTTTACATGAAAAGGGGCTGTGCATGGAAAACGAGGCAGTTTTATACTGCTCTGGCCGCAAATTGCGGCCTGGAGGATTTAATATGCGGCCGGAACTTTGAGGTGGTGGCTAGGGCTTTTGGTAGGGGTTCCAGGGTGCCTGCACAGCTCTCTGCCAAGTCAATTTTTCTCTAGAAGGCCCCGGATCGCTCCAGATTCACCTGCACGCTCCAATTCCTCACACCGACATGAAAAGTTCCGTAATTCTGTATTTTTGGGTTTCAGTGGGGTTGGTCTGGGTTTCTAGTACTAGGGTGCTTTTATGGTCTCCACTGAACTAAATTTCCCAACACAACTCATAATTTCCTCAAACCCTTACTAGTTTTTCCTAAAATCCACAAAATCACCCGATTTTGATTCTAAACTTGCATAGGGGTATAAGTAATGCTAAAACTAAGCTAATGGTTCAGTAATTACCTCATTTGGAAACTCAAGAATTTCCTTGAGTTGCCCCTAGTGGCCAAAATCCATGCTTCTTTAGTCCAATGTGTAGATCTTGAGCTTGTATGCACTTTTAATGAAATGAGGGTAGGGTTTTGGTGTAGTTTGAGAGATGATTTGGGGCTTGAAGAGAGGAGGAAGATGAAGTGCAGGAGCAGCAGCAGCAATAGAGAGGGAAATGGTGAAGGAAATGAAGGATAAGGCCAAGTCAAAGCAACCCCTCACTCTCTCTCTCACCCATACCTAATATAATATTCCATTCTCTTTTTCTTTTCCTTTTCTTTAATTCCTTCTCACTCAAATAGTGATCCCAAAATAAAAACCATGGCAAGAAAAATGTAACACAAGTCCAAAAATGATATGTGCAAGTTTTGCACAAAAAGCCAAAAAATCCGATTAGCGATTTTTAATCGCGATTAGCACTAAATTAGTATATAAATGCTCATAAAAACTTAAAAATGACTAATTTCCATATAATACATAATTTTTGAATTTTCCATATTTTTTTCAAAATTTTTCTCATTTATCGGTATTTAATTATAAATTTAATATTAAAATAATCAATAAAATAATATTAAATTATAAAAATTCCCAAAAATAATATTTTATTATTTTGAAATGTTACATATAGTGATATTTTCATACCTGCGCACATGCACACTGTATATTCATACCGGTGCACACATACATTGATATCTTCATACTTGCTTAGATTACGCATTGAGATATGTTGTTTCCATGTTAATTCTGGATTTGGGGAACCGTGGACATTTCAAAAGAGAATAGTTAATTATTTAAAAACCCGGTTTCTCTTGATATGATATTTCGGTGCGTCCACCATGTGTTTTCTCGGTGCTAGAGTGATATATGTGAACCCAAATCGAGGAGTTGGATGAGGCCGATTACGGGTACATGGTGGACCCGGTATGGTACCCCGGGGCGAGAACGGTTTCGCTGTGTAGTAGACGGTGAGCCTGGCAGAGGGACTACTACCTACCGGTGATTGGTTGGACCTGGCGGTTATCCAGAGGATACTGACCAGAGTCGATAGATGGATATGGGCGTACTGCCGGGGCCGATGGCCGATTCCGCAGACATAGCCCGTGGGCTGATCCGGACTGACGGAGCCCGATAGATGAGGATTTACGTGTCGATGCTAGGCACGGGTTTCATGATGTTTTCCATGATTTGATTATATCCTCACATTTACATGCATGATGCTTATTGTCATTGGGTGACGGGTGGACGGGTTCCACGTTTATACAGACATTGATTACATACAGACCTTGACTACATTGATCATACTTCATTTGTATATATAACAGGGTACGAGGGCGCTGTTATATATACCCTTACACCAATATTAGTGGAATGGGACGCTAATATATGTGTATTGATATCCATTTGATACTTCATCATGTTTACTTCATGCAGACATACCTTACATTTATGACATGTTATTATCTGAGGCACTGGCATGAGTACTTGGCACTACCTACATGATTAGATGTTACACTGCCACATTTTCATGCTTCAGACTTACTCTCGAGGGTTATATTATATACTGATTGTATTGACTTAGGATTATGTCTTGCATTCGATTTCTGCTTGTAGATATTTTCTATTCACGAGTTGGCAACTCACCCCCGTTGTGCCACAGTTCTTGCAGGGCTTGCCGTACAGGTTCCATAGCGGCACTTTTGGTACACTGCTTTCCTTTGCGGGTGATTTGCTTGGTAGGTGGGTTCTTTGTATCAGAACTGCCGTTATACTTGTATTATTCATTGTATCTAGAAATTCCATCAACCAAAAACTTGTTTATTGTTTCAGACTCAGACACTAGTGATGTATTATTTCGACCTTAGAGTCGCGCTTAGTAGTGTTGCAGTTTTCATGCTTATCTGGGTTTCTTTTAAATTTTAATCCTCGCCATTCGGCGTTGTATAGTATATTGCTTGTTGTTTATTTATCCTTAAAATGGTTTTAGATTTCTGGGCTTTTGGCTTACTTGGATCAGATGGAGTCCTATAGACTTCATATGGTTCAAGGGCCAGTCACGTGCTCTTTCGGGTCGTGACAAAGTTGGTATCAGAGCGCTAGCTTGACCTTGGTTCGAGTCTAAGTTTGACTATGTGGAGCCTAGGGCGTCTATATATATACGGAACTTAGGCTTGACCTTATGGAACTTAGACTTAGTCGAGGGGGTATTAGACCCGAACTTTTGTCGCATAGGATAACCCTTGGTTGATGGAATAGGTGACTATAGTAAAGTGACGTACCGTGGGTATGTTCCGCGGCATACTTACGACACGCCACTCCGCTTAAGGAACCTTAGGATGTACATATTTTCGAGATCAGTGGTTCTCTTCATATCCATGATTATACATCCATTTGAGATCCCCGATTCTATTAGTTTCTTGATCATACCTTTATTGATGCTGTTCCTTCTTATGATCATGTATCCACTCTGGATATGTTGTTCTCTTTCTTGCCATTGATCTGCTCTCTTCGATACTCGATTGAGGTTTCTGTCGCCATGTTTGAGCGCAGTTTGGGCTGCTGCTAGGGTTGCGGTCGGTGCGAGCTCGTCTGGTACGAGGGCCGACCATTGTGTTTTCTGGTGACATGGGAACGTCTCGAGTTAGTATTAGTGACTGTGACCTCTAGTGGAGGCGGGTGCTTGGTTTTGCACCGGATGATCGGGCCATTGTTAGAGCTGCCAGTTGAGAGAAGACTGTTGATGTACAGCATGTTAGTGTATATGCCCTAGAGGCCATTACTGTATCATACTAGTTTGTATATTACTTGATGGAAGCTTGGGATATTCACCTTGTATAAACAATCTTGCTCAATATAGTAGTATGCTACTTGGTTTGTTTCTACTTCAATGTGTACTTGTGTTTATTTCAGTATATCACTTATACGCATTAGTGGAGCCCTTAGGATCTTTGCTTGATTACCAGCGTTGTGATGGCAGTCACACTAGTGGGGGCTGGGTAATCTATAGGCACATCCTTATACAGGTCCCTAGTCGTAGGACTATCGAGACAGGGCATCGATACTCCGGAGTAGACTAGCGTATGCGCTTCTCATCCCAGTGTGGGAGATGGTCTGTCCCACAGCCATCAGTACGTCGTACTGGAGATAGTATACGGGTGCTCGTTGGGTTACGAGTACACTGGACAGGACTCGTCGGGAACTGACAGGTTGGTATTATACCTATCGTCAGTTATCAGTTCCCAGGTGACATGAGTACAGCTTAGTCCGCTGACTTGACACTGACACTTCGCCTCGAGTGTGTTCCCACTGCACTTTGATCACTACCCTACCACGGCTCAAAGGAGTCGTGCAAACAGGTGGTGGTTGGGTGCAGTCCCGAAGCACTTGGAGGCAGTGACGGTTAGACAGGATTCGTCTCTCCCGGTATTGGGGGTTGACATCGCGCTGTGTCTAGGAGAGCCATTACACGAGTAGTCCCTGGCCAGGGCAAGCGAGATATACTGGTAGGTTTCCAGTGTTATCTCAGGGTGTTTTGGGCTTCACTCCGACACGACTTGTACCGCTATTGGGGGACTGACGTTTTACCGCCCCCTAGGCCCGCCATGCGATGTATCAGACGAACAGACCGGACTGTACGGAGAATGTCACATTCAGACTCAGTAGGAGTTCAGATGGGGTTTCACCTCGTCAGCCTTCTTGTCGGCATCTACCTGGGGACCGTTATGCACAGCTAGTGCCGCTTGCGGTCTGTGGTTAAACCCACTGCCAGCGTAGTGTCGAGTCTTTAGAGTCCCACACAGAGGGTATTCGCCTCTGGGCAAAACAGAGTAGAGGTCGCATGGTTTTGCGACAGGGTTCGTTCTCATCCGCGCACTTGTGCACGTTTGGAGTCCGGACGGATTATACTGGCAGGCTCTGGTTTGAGCCAGATACTGGTATATGTTTTGGGGGTTGCTTTTATCTCTTGGTATTCTTGTTCCTCGGAACGAGAATGCAGGTGTGTATGCACAGTTGCTTGAGGCGGAGAATGAGGTTTTTCATTAGGGTTTCGGATCGGGTGCGTATGCACAGTTGACAGTTATCATTTTCCAAACCCTAATGGATTTATATATTATCTATTAATAATAGTAATTAAATGAGAATTATGTTATGGTTGATTTTTTGTTGACTTGTTGACCTTGGTTGACTTGTTGACCATTGACCACCATCATGCTTTGAAAGATCCTCCTTGATTCATGCTTACACTTCATTTAAAGAAACATGATAGTGGTCATTCCAAAATTACCATCAACTATTCTTATTTTAATTATTATCATTTAGATAATTCTTTTCTTTTGCAATATGGTTGCAAGAAAGAAATAATTGAGCTCATTCTATCATAACCTCTCTCTCTCCTCATTTCCTCTTCTTCTTCCTCTTGAAAAGAGAAACCTTCTCATGTGTTGAGATTCATTCTCTTTAGAAACAAAAGCAAACCCTAATCACTCTCTACTCATTCTAGGATGAAGGTTTAGCAAGCCGGAAACCCTAGTTCACTCAAAGATCGAGGAAGAGCCCAAAGTCGAACCTTCGAGGTGGATCCATCTTCGACGGGAGAAGGCGACGAAAAGAGAACCATCAACCTCTATAAGGTTTGAAGAAGAAGGAGTTCAAGTTTAGGTATAACCATCTTCCATAGTAGCTAACTCTCTTTAGCTTGTATACTAGTTTTAGTTTAGACAACGATCCCGACCAAGTTTAGTCCATGTTGCCTCTTGCGATAAAAATTCGTTTTTTATACCGTTTTCGCCTCCCCGTAAGCACCGGGGGTCGCAATATGGACTTACAGTGGTATCAGAGCCTAACTAAACTTAAACTAGCTTGGTAGTGAAGTGTAACGAAGTTCGGAACCGAAAAATCGCAAAACCGGAAAACTAAAAACCTGAGTTTCTGTTGATTTTTTTTTGGCTCAAAATGAAAAACTTTATACTTTTAAAATCGTCTCAGGGTTTTCTAAGAACACACAAGAAAAACGATATCATGTTTCCTCCAAACCGCCGCTCTTCCGCGGCCTCACCTACTCATCTGGCCGCGGAACCGCCGCAAGTTGGTGTCATCTTTGCATCGTTTTTCGTGCAGTGTTCTTCTGTGTTGGTTTTGGGATTTTTAAAATATATTATATGTACCCAGATTTTCCAGAACTGAAATTCACTTTTGGGGTCCTATAATTCCGTATTTTTTCCGAACTTCACTGCACTTTGGCTATGTTGGTTATATCTGTGATGTTTGCATGTATTGAACGTCGGCTAATCGCTATAAGTCGATTAGTCGGGGTTATACATGATCTGTGATGTGCTGGAATGTGTATATGAATGTGTTGGACTGTCGCGGGTGAATAGCCGGGGTGGATGTGAGATGAGCTTTTGTTTTTCTTTCATTCATTGTAAATGTAAATTGATGTAATAATATTATTTGTTTGGCCGCACAACCGGGTCGGGGTTGTAGCCGTCATTGTATAATTCTTTTTACTGTTTTTGCTCCTAGGATAGACCCATGGAGGGGTGCACAAACTACCGGGTTCTTGGCGGGTAGTTTGCCGCACCCGTAGGGGTCTTGGGTGGGGTATTTGGCTATTCACCGCGACCGTGTTATCCGCTTTTCGTTTCAGGCTCGAAAGAAATGCGGATTGCTAGTATATCCAATGTATTCATCTGTGATCTGTAATGTCTATCATTGCTTTCTATTTAGGCGTTGCTTATGTTTTACAGCCGCGCTAGCCCAGCCCCCGCTCTGTCGTTAGTTAAGTAACCTAACGAGTGATGACGGGACCCCGTGGCGAATGCGAATGGCATAAGCGTACGTCATATTTTGGTTGTTTTCTGCAATGGTAGGAATTAAATGATGGGACGCATTAAAAGAACTAATGCAAGAATATCACGCATTAAAAGAACTAATGCAAGATAATAAACCAAGTTTAAGTCGATGGAACACTTTCGAAAAACCACTCGGTTCTTTTCAAAACTAACTTTTAAATGCGGAGCTTGAGCCACTCCTTCTAAAAGCTATCTCGTTCCATCGATTATATCAAGTTCACTACGTTCACGGTTTCGCCAAAACCATCCGTAGCCCTCCGTCGTTTCATATGAATATTCAACAGTATTCAAGCTGTGTTTGTTGGCCTTAGTCAAGGCACAGTGTTTGGTAGCTGGTGGGTATTCATATGTTGCATAGATAGAATGCGTTGGTTTGGGACAGTCGTATTACCTTGTTGGCCATAGTCAAGGGTATATACGGGTGGGTTCAAATTAACCTGGATAACGACGGGAAGAACTTGACATGTGACTTATGATTTGTTGGCCTTAGTCAAGGTCATAAGAGCATGGGGCAAAAATCCACATCGGGAGTTTCATAAGTACTGAAACTTGCTAGATTTGCATACCATTTGGAGTGTGATGATTATGGTAGGATTCCTTCATTTTCGTCACGCGATGATATTTGGATCCCGATCCTACTGTGAGTATATGCTACTCCTCGGGAAATTTCTCACTAAACGATCAATGCTATAAACCTAGTAGGTGCCTAGAAAGGTGTTAGCAGGGCTACGCCCCCAGGGAAAAGAGGTTCTTAAATTAAGGAACTTCGCGAAAGCGTTGGAAAACCTCCCTCGAAGTACCGACACTGGCCTGGCTGAACGGTTAAGCAAGTATTGTACGGTGGGATTGATCCCGGCTAATTCTTCCTTTGTGGTTTGAGGAGGGATTCGAGAGACAGTGGGAGCCATCCTGTTTAGACAAATTAAAAACCATTCTAAACTTGCAAGAGCATCGTGCTAAGTGTTTCTTCTCTCCCCCTGCAGCGACCAAATCGAAATGACTGGACTTAAGTTACTTCTAGATAAAAACATATTGACAGGGCCAAACTACAAAGATTGGCTCAGGAATGTCAAATTGGCAATCTCTTACGACAAGCTGGGGTATCTTCTTACCACCAAAGCTCCCCCCGTCCCAGGTCCCACCTCCAGCGTCGCGGATAAGGAAATCCGTAAGACTTGGGAGATTGACAGCGCGAAGGCCAGATGCCTCGTACTTGCCTCGATGGACAATGACCATCAGAGGAGGCACGAGAATATGGATTTGGAATCCATATTTCTTCATACAAAAGAACTGTATGGAGAGCAGTCTCGTATCGCAAGATACGAAGTGTCGAAGAAGTTATTTTCGACTAAGTTGGCCGTCGGATCATCGGTAGCGGACCACGTGCTTAAGATGATTGGCTACACTGAGGAGCTCGCGGAACTTGGGACCACGTTGGACAGTGAACTTTATACAGATATAATTCTCCAGTCCCTTCCATCCACTTACGCCCAGTTCATACTGAATTTCAACTTGCAAGAAAAGGAAGTTGAACTTTCAGAACTCCTCAACCTGCTGAGGAGCGCAGAGGGCACCCTACAGAAGGGTAGGGATACATCCACTTTGTTTGTAGGGGGATCTTCTTCTTCTAGGTCCAAGGCGAAAGCCAAGGGAAAGAAGAGGAAAGCCCCCGCCAAACCAAGGGGCGGTGTTAGTAAAGTGGGTGCGAAGGGAAAGGAAAAGGCAACAAAGATAGCGGGGAAGCTTGTTGGTAAAGAGGAATGCTTCTATTGTCACAAGAGTGGACACTGGAAGAAAGATTGCAGGGCTTGGAAAGCCAGGACACAGGAACTGAAGCAGGTTGCGGCTTCAGCTTCAGGTGTGTATGTTATTGAAAACTGTCTTTCTATAAACTCTACTTCCTGGGTATTGGATACCGGATCAGGATCTCATATCTGTAATTCTTTGCAGGCGTTGAGAAACCGTAGGTTTTTGAAGGCAGGTGACATGACCCTCAGAGTTGCGAACGGAGCTAGCATGGATGCTAAAGCCGTGGGGGACTATCACCTGGGAATGACAGATGGGCATGTTTTGGTTTTGCGTAATTGCTTTTTTGTACCCAACGCAACTTGTAATATCATTTCTGTATCTTTGGTTTCTAAAGAAGGTTATGAATTTGCGTTTGTAAGTAATGTTGTAAACATTCACCTTAATCAAGTTCTGATTGGGTCAGGTACACTGAGCAATGGTATATACGTATTAAACCAACCACAGATTTTCAATGTCCAGAATACACACAAAAGAAAGTCTCCAGATATCAATCAGGCTTTCTTATGGCATTGTAGACTGGGTCACATCAATGAGACACGGTTGACTAAGTTACATAAAGAAGGATACTTGGATCCGTTCGAGTATCAGTCTTATGCCACTTGTGAATCTTGTCTTATGGGAAAGATGACAAAGACTCCGTTCACTGGACACGGAGAAAGAGCGAGCGAGCTCTTGGGACTCATACACAGTGACGTGTGTGGTCCAATGTCTACACATGCCCGAAGCGGTTATTCATACTTCATTACTTTCACAGACGATTTCTCTAGGTATGGACATGTCTTCTTAATGAAGCACAAATCCGAGGCCTTTGAGAAATTTCGGGATTACAAGAATGAAGTTGAAAAACAAACAGGCAAAAGTATCAAGATCCTAAGATCGGATCGAGGTGGTGAATACTTGAGTGCCGAGTTCCTGGACTATTTAAAAGAGAATGGTATTCTCTCTCAGCGTACTCCTCCATACACTCCACAACATAACGGTGTATCAGAAAGGAGGAATCGAACCCTATTGGATATGGTTCGTTCCATGATGAGTAAGGCTGAATTACCGCGATCTTTCTGGGGATATGCACTAGAAACAGCTGCACATCTCTTGAACCAAGTTCCTACTAAGACTGTGCCTACCACACCATATCAGATGTGGAGTGGGAAGAAACCCTGTCTTAAAGCCTTTAAGACATGGGGATGTCCGGCTTTTGTAAAAAGGCAGCATGCGGACAAGCTCGAGGCACGCTCAGTACAGTGCAAGTTTGTGGGATACCCAAAGAACTCCAAGGGGTATCTATTCTATTACGCAGAGGAGCAAAAAGTCCTTGTTTCTCGTCATGCCCACTTCTTGGAAACTGAGTTTTTGGAAAATCAGATAAGTGGGAGCGCAGTAGAACTGGATGAAATTCCAGAACCTCAGACTATTACTGAAAGCTTAGTGGAACCAGAGGGTTCAAAAGAACAGGACATTCCTATGCCGCTCCGTAGAAGTAGTAGGCAGTCTCATCCGCCCGAGAGATACTACGGTTTTCTCATAGACGGGGATAGAGAGGATTGCATCATAGACTATGATGAGCCTACTAGCTTCCAGCAGGCCGTTCAGAGCATTGACTCGGTAAAATGGCTGGATGCAATGCGGACCGAAATGGAGTCCATGTACACCAACAAAGTATGGACGTTGGACATTGCTCCAGACGGGGTAAAACCCGTAGGATGCAAGTGGATCTTCAAAAGGAAGATTGGTGTAGATGGACAGGTTGAGACCTATAAAGCTAGACTTGTAGCAAAGGGTTTCCGTCAAAGACCTGGCTTGGACTACGACGAAACCTTTTCTCCAGTGGCTATGCTGAAATCCATTCGGATCCTTCTTGCCATTGCTGCCTTCCACGATTATGAGATTTGGCAGATGGACGTAAAAACCGCTTTTCTAAATGGAAATTTAGAGGAGTGTGTCTATATGGATCAGCCAGAGGGTTTCATTCAGAATGGGAGCAGCGGAAAGGTGTGCAAGTTGCTTAAGTCCATCTATGGACTAAAGCAGGCATCGCGGAGTTGGAACATCTGTTTTGATGAGACGGTCAAGGAATTTGACTTTATCAAAAATCCAGATGAACCATGCATCTATAGTAGATTTGTAGCGAGAACTGTAGTATTCCTTGTTTTATACGTGGATGACATTCTCTTAATAGGAAATGACATTCCTATGCTACAATCTGTCAAGGGTTTCTTGTCACACAGGTTCTCCATGAAAGACCTGGGTGATGCCTCTTACATCCTGGGGATCCGGATCCATCGTGATAGATCCAAGAGGATATTAGGACTTTCACAGTCCAGGTACATCGACACCGTACTGAAAAGATTCAGTATGGAAGATTCCAAGCGCGGTAACTTACCGGCTTGTCACGGGATCACCCTCTCTAAAGAGATGTCTCCCAAGACTGATTTGGAGAGGGATCGCATGTCTATTATACCCTACGCTTCTGCGGTAGGCTCTATAATGTATGCGATGTTGTGTACCAGACCGGATGTAGCTTATGCACTGAGTGTAGTAAGCCGGTATCAGTCAAACCCTGGGGAGAAACATTGGATAGCGGTAAAGAACATTCTCAAGTACCTGAGGAGGACTAAGGAGATGTTCTTGGTGTATGGCGGAAAAGACCTCCAGATTGAGGCCTTTGCTGACTCCAGCTTCCAGAGTGACAAGGATGATTCCAAGTCCATGTCGGGTTTTGTCTTTACCCTCAATGGAGGGGCGGTGTGTTGGAAGAGTTCCAAACAGGAAACCGTTGCAGACTCGACTATGGAAGCGGAATACATCGCTGCATCTGATGCCGCAAAAGAAGCTGTCTGGATAAGGAAGTTCTTAAAAGAACTTCAGGTGGTTCCGTCCATTGTTGACCCAGTACCTCTGTATTGCGACAACAACGGGGCTATAGCTTTAGCAAAGGAACCCAGGTCCCATCAGAGATCCAGGCACATCTTGAGGCGGTATCACCTGATCAGGGAGATCGTGGATCGCAAGGAGATCGAGGTTCGGAGGGTTGCTTCAGAAGAGAACACTGCAGATCCATTCACCAAGGCCCTACCCCAGACTCAGTTCGAGCGGCTGATCGAGATGATAGGTCTTCGATACGCCAGTACATGGCCTTAGTGCAAGTGGGAGATTGTTAGTGTATATGCCCTAGAGGCCATTACTGTATCATACTAGTTTGTATATTACTTGATGGAAGCTTGGGATATTCACCTTGTATAAACAATCTTGCTCAATATAGTAGTATGCTACTTGGTTTGTTTCTACTTCAATGTGTACTTGTGTTTATTTCAGTATATCACTTATACGCATTAGTGGAGCCCTTAGGATCTTTGCTTGATTACCAGCGTTGTGATGGCAGTCACACTAGTGGGGGCTGGGTAATCTATAGGCACATCCTTATACAGGTCCCTAGTCGTAGGACTATCGAGACAGGGCATCGATACTCCGGAGTAGACTAGCGTATGCGCTTCTCATCCCAGTGTGGGAGATGGTCTGTCCCACAGCCATCAGTACGTCGTACTGGAGATAGTATACGGGTGCTCGTTGGGTTACGAGTACACTGGACAGGACTCGTCGGGAACTGACAGGTTGGTATTATACCTATCGTCAGTTATCAGTTCCCAGGTGACATGAGTACAGCTTAGTCCGCTGACTTGACACTGACACTTCGCCTCGAGTGTGTTCCCACTGCACTTTGATCACTACCCTACCACGGCTCAAAGGAGTCGTGCAAACAGGTGGTGGTTGGGTGCAGTCCCGAAGCACTTGGAGGCAGTGACGGTTAGACAGGATTCGTCTCTCCCGGTATTGGGGGTTGACATCGCGCTGTGTCTAGGAGAGCCATTACACGAGTAGTCCCTGGCCAGGGCAAGCGAGATATACTGGTAGGTTTCCAGTGTTATCTCAGGGTGTTTTGGGCTTCACTCCGACACGACTTGTACCGCTATTGGGGGACTGACGTTTTACCGCCCCCTAGGCCCGCCATGCGATGTATCAGACGAACAGACCGGACTGTACGGAGAATATCACATTCAGACTCAGTAGGAGTTCAGATGGGGTTTCACCTCGTCAGCCTTCTTGTCGGCATCTACCTGGGGACCGTTATGCACAGCTAGTGCCGCTTGCGGTCTGTGGTTAAACCCACTGCCAGCGTAGTGTCGAGTCTTTAGAGTCCCACACAGAGGGTATTCGCCTCTGGGCAAAACAGAGTAGAGGTCGCATGGTTTTGCGACAGGGTTCGTTCTCATCCGCGCACTTGTGCACGTTTGGAGTCCGGACGGATTATACTGGCAGGCTCTGGTTTGAGCCAGATACTGGTATATGTTTTGGGGGTTGCTTTTATCTCTTGGTATTCTTGTTCCTCGGAACGAGAATGCAGGTGTGTATGCACAGTTGCTTGAGGCGGAGAATGAGGTTTTTCATTAGGGTTTCGGATCGGGTGCGTATGCACAGTTGACAGTTATCATTTTCCAAACCCTAATGGATTTATATATTATCTATTAATAATAGTAATTAAATGAGAATTATGTTATGGTTGATTTTTTGTTGACTTGTTGACCTTGGTTGACTTGTTGACCATTGACCACCATCATGCTTTGAAAGATCCTCCTTGATTCATGCTTACACTTCATTTAAAGAAACATGATAGTGGTCATTCCAAAATTACCATCAACTATTCTTATTTTAATTATTATCATTTAGATAATTCTTTTCTTTTGCAATATGGTTGCAAGAAAGAAATAATTGAGCTCATTCTATCATAACCTCTCTCTCTCCTCATTTCCTCTTCTTCTTCCTCTTGAAAAGAGAAACCTTCTCATGTGTTGAGATTCATTCTCTTTAGAAACAAAAGCAAACCCTAATCACTCTCTACTCATTCTAGGATGAAGGTTTAGCAAGCCGGAAACCCTAGTTCACTCAAAGATCGAGGAAGAGCCCAAAGTCGAACCTTCGAGGTGGATCCATCTTCGACGGGAGAAGGCGACGAAAAGAGAACCATCAACCTCTACAAGGTTTGAAGAAGAAGGAGTTCAAGTTTAGGTATAACCATCTTCCATAGTAGCTAACTCTCTTTAGCTTGTATACTAGTTTTAGTTTAGACAACGATCCCGACCAAGTTTAGTCCATGTTGCCTCTTGCGATAAAAATTCGTTTTTTATACCGTTTTCGCCTCCCCGTAAGCACCGGGGGTCGCAATATGGACTTACACAGCATACCTCAGAGATTATGATGTCGCCTACCGTGCAGACAGATGGACCAGAGGCTGTTGAGATTCATAGGATGTCGCTTCCGGAGCTTACGAGCTGAGATCGTCGGAGCTTCCAGGCAGATATGAGACAGATGATAGCTAGTCTACCCGATTCGAAAGACGAAGGTGATTCGTCCGATTTATGCACCAGAGCAGGCCCAGTTGAATTGAAGATTTCCAGTGCGGAGAGTTTCACTCAGATCTAGAGCAGACCGATTTAAAGATGACCGCCAATGTATTGCCTTCCGTGGAGGATTGAGACGCTGTTCGGCGTACAGGCGAATGAGCCAGTTGTTGCTGCAAGTAACGAGATATCGCCCAGATGGTTGGAGCTACTGCGGCATGAGCATATACTAGAGATATGATGGACGGTCGCTAGTCACCTGAGGATGAATGACTAGGACATGTACTTCGTTCGTTTACCGATGCGAGGTCATCAGATAGATTGTTTCCATCTAGAGACGGCTTCACGCAGGTTCGTTGAGAGTCGATAGAGACGATCGAATGTCAGGAGCCCATTTTCCAAGTTTAAAGTATACGGAAAGACATGCAGGTGGTTCTATGGACCCTCTAGAAGAATGAAACCCTAACTCGACTTAATGACCGTGTGAAAGCCTTTGAACCTTAGGGTTTGCAGTAGTTCCGCGGCGCCATTAGTGAGACTTGGGTTTGCCCTTCTACGGCTGGACCACCGACGCTGTGGCATGTACTCGATACTATTAAACTGTACTCAAGATGTTGATCTCTTGGGGGATTATAAGGTTCTGACGAGTCGATCGAATGTTTCGACATCATTCGGATATCATGTGATGGGATGCTTTGCTTGGGAGACTCCAGATACGAGTATAGCCATTGGAGCACAGTCCATGCAGCCACGATGAGACGAGTCCGAATCAGTCGACATTGAGGCAGAGTGAAGTAAAGAGTTCGCAAGAGATTTCGACGAGATGACGTCCCACTCTGCTGACATCAGAGATGTGATACGCATCCAGAGGCGTTGTATATGGATATATCTTCCAGAGAGAGGCGCGATAAGTACGCAGCCGTTCCGGAATAAGAATTAGCTTCAGCAATGGATGATGACTTCCGGGCAATTCGGCAAGAATGAGATTTGAGAGAGAAACCTAGACAGGACCTTTCTAGAATACGATACGAGAAGACCTAGACCCAGGAGTGGCCATATTGCGCACACCTAGCAGGCCAGAGTTCGGCATCGTCGACAAAGTAGTTGACCAGGTTCGGATAAAGGACCTTACCTAGATGCGTTGCGAATTGATCAAGGACGGACGAGTATTGAGTATTCCTCCGATGGTTGGGACGCGTTCCCGAGGACCTGTTCGGCCAGCACCTTCTATAGAATGATGAAGCTACAGAGTATGCGCTTTCGAGTCCGTGCGAGAGACTTCGGATTGACCATGGCCGAGAACAGTGCAGTGCGTAGATAGCATGGCGTGACGCCATAGTGGATGACGATAAAGACAAGTGGAACCAGAGGTTCGTGCGAGACGCTGACGAGTTGTCATTACTTCCCGTCAAGACTAGAGACCTGATATGCTTACAGAAGCGTTAGGATGCGACCAATTTCCGAGAAAATGTTGTGCTGAGGACACCGATGTCCATCGAGTGAGAAGAGATTATGCAAGAGAGCCAGCCTCCGTACAGTTCGGCATAGGCAAGATCGGAAGAGACCTTGATCAGGATTCCTTCCAGGACATTGCTGCAATGATGTTTGCACCCAGGATCAGATGTGTGATGTGCATTCAGAGAGCCAGAGGCCGACGCCAGTGACATACTGCTTTACGAGTGGTCGTGAGGATTGACCGAGAGATGACAAGAGAAGTGCCAGAACGGAATCGTCCCCGTTAGCACACCTGACAGGGCCGATGAGCCGATTGACTGCGAGGTAGGTAATCCGCGGAGAAGATAAGGACCCAGAGTAAGAGGACGCCAGACCGTGAGCAAGAGGCAAGTAGATATCTTGCGCTGCTAGCATTGGATGCACCGACTCCTTCTCGACCTTGAAGAAGGCACTACCGACGACGGTACTTATGATTTGGTTTTGATATACGATCTTGGTGCACGCCAGATGCAGTAAATCGAAATTCTTCGTGCATGTCAAATGCGCCTGATTTTGGTGTCAGGCACACACGTTGCCTATGACAGATGTTTCGTGCACACCAGTTGCACATAGATGTTGTTTTGTTCACCTGTATGACACATACATGGATTTTGATTCCATGCGCACCAGACGCACCGGATTTTCTTATATACTTTTGGGGATTGATTTCTTATAGAGCAGTACACTTTGATGATATTCGCTATGTATTGATGTTTTCGGAGCCCCGACAAATTGGATTTTGCTGAAATGTTTTAGTATTGGGGGTTTAAATTTAAATTCGGGGACCGAATTTATTTAAGGGGGGTAGATTGTAACATTTTGAAATAATAAAAATATTATTTTTAGGGAATATTTATAATTTAATATTATTTTATTGAATATTTTAATAATTCGGTATAATTAAATACAAATAAATGGGGGGAAATTTTGGAAAATTCTAAAAATAGGGTAAATTAGAGAATTATGCCATTTTTAAGTTTAATTGATTAGTTATATCCTAAATTAGTGCTAATCGCGATTAATAATCGCTAATCGGTTTTTTAGCAATTTGTGCAAAACATGCACATATCACTTTTCACACTTGTGCATTTTCTTGCCATGGTTCACTTTGGGTTTACTATTCTTGGGAGAAGGATTTTGAGAGAATAAAAAGAAAAGAAAAGGAAAAGAAAATGGGAAAAGAATAAAGAAATGAGGTATCGTGAGAGAGAGAAAGGTATGGGCTTTCTTTGACTTTGGACTTAGCCATCTCCTTCATTCCCTTCACTCATTTCTCTCCCTCTCCTTCAAGTTGCTGCTGCTGCTCTTGCTCCTACTCCTCACCCCACCCCCCCCTCTTCAAGCCTCAAATCATCTCAAAAACAATTCCAAAACCCAATCTCCATTTCATTAAAAGTGTGCACAAGCTCTTGATCTACACATTGGACTAAAGAAGCAAGGATTTTGGCCACTAGGGGCAACTCAAGAAAATTCTTGAGTTGCCAAATGAGGTATTTTCTGGATCATTAACTTAGTTTTAGCATTTCCTTTACCCCCATGTTTAGATTGAACCGATATTGTATGATATTGTGGAGTTAAGGAAAACCTAGTTAGGGTTTGAGGAAATTATGAGTTGTAATGTGAAATTGAGTTCAGTAGAGGCTACACCAACACCCTAGTGCATGAATTGAGACCCTAACCTAAGAGTTGAAACCCGAAATACGGATTTAGAAACCGATATCAGAGAATTTATGGAATCTGTGAAGGGTATATTGAATCTGCTATCACCCGAGACATCCTAAATTAAAATTGATTGGACAGTAAAATGTGCAGGCACCCAGGAAGCTAACCCCAAGACCCTAGCCCCTACCTCCTATACCCGGCCGCAGATTTATCCATTCTGGCCGCAATTTGCGGCCAGACCATGGTGGATTTGCCTCGTTTTGGTTTTGGTGTTCCCTTATCTGTAGATTAGGCCCCTGGTATGTATAGATTTGTCTAATTTGACCTATGGTGAAATCTGGAGCCTATTTCCTAAGTTGTTGTTTTGGATTCATGTTTTCGTATTCCGTATTTTTAGTTCTGAATTGTGTATTGTGATTTACCTCGACTATTTGGCGTTAATACGACGATATCGAGGATTTGTTGATGGTTTTGAAGGCGTGCCCATAGGTTCTAACCTATAGGCCCCTTATCGTATCGTGTTGGGTTTCGTGTGCCGTGTTAGCTTGGATTTGGTTTTAATACGCATTACGATACTTTGACGTGTAGGTACCTATGAAGACTTCGGGATGACGAGCGAGCGCGTGGCGACGTCGACAAATGAAGACGCAAGGTGAGTAGATTATATCTACTGGGGGAAGTCGGGTGGATGGCATATAGCACCCCCGCAGTCCGTAGTTGGTATACTATATATTCTACTTGATAGTTATAGTGTGTCGTGGATATGGTGTTAGGTGTATTATGGATAGCTTAGGGTTAGAAGTAAACTAGTATAGTTCATAGTCGCGAACCCTAGAATAGGTTTACACCACACGCGCACCCTTGCATATTCACTATTTTTACACAGTGTTGATGAGGATATTGGATGACATTGGAGATGAGTCGATGATTTTGGGCATTGTGCCGTGAGATCGATGATGTGATGTGATTCGTACTTGCGATACGACATGTGATCTTAGCGGGCCATTGGGCATGTGTTTTACCCCCGCTTTCATACTTATATAGATGGTATTGATTGGTACTAGACTTAGATCTGTACCCCAGATTATGTGATATGATGATAATGATACCTGATATTTGATGAGAGGAGTGTGATACTGACCCGTACCCAGCTATTGGGATGCCGTACGACGATTTACCGTACGAGCTTTCTATTGATGTTAGATCCGCACTCATGACTCAAGGATGTTAAATGATATACCGTATCGTACGTGATACTACTGAGGCGAGATCACCGACTATTGTATATATATATTTGTATATCGACTCAGATTTAGGTGGTTTCCATACCCCTCCCGATTGACTTGATACTTAGATTTGTAGTTTGCATAGTAGATGTTAAACTAGACCCGAGTCATTCTTATTTCAAATGGCATAACTGCATGACATATACATATGGGTATAGATTCTTTACTGTTACGTTGATTATTCAATTTCCGCATATTCCTGCTATTCACATTGCTTTGCATATGTTTACTGCTATATTACTATCATGTTGATAGGACACTAGCACCATTATCGATGATGCGTATGTTCCACGTACACTTGCTTGCCGGCTCACACACTTCTTCATCGATAATTGCCATGTCACTACACAGTAGCATTGTTGCATCAGGATATGACCTTGTATGTGCATACTATTAATTCCATGTTGCATGATATACTGTTATACTTGTATTTCATTTATATGTCACATACCCACACTTGTACACATATAGTGATATCTTCATACCTGCGCACATGCACACTGTATATTCATACCAGTGCACACATACATTGATATCTTCATACTTGCTTAGATTACGCATTGAGATATGTTGTTTCCATGTTAATTCTGGATTTGGGGAACCGTGGACATTTCAAAAGAGAATAGTTAATTATTTAAAAACCCGGTTTCTCTTAATATGATATTTCCGTGCGTCCACCATGTGTTTTCTCGGTGCTAGAGTGATATATGTGAACCCGAATCGAGGAGTTGGATAAGCCCGATTACGGGTACATGGTGGACCCGGTATGGTACCCCGGGGCGAGAACGGTTTCGCTGTGTAGTAGACGGTGAGCCTGGCAGAGGGACTACTACCTACCGGTGATTGGTTGGACCTGGCGGTTATCCAGAGGATACTGACCAGAGTCGATAGATGGATATGGGCGTACTGCCGGGGCCGAGGGCCGATTCCGCAGACATAGCCCGTGGGCTGATCCGGACTGACGGAGCCCGATAGATGAGGATTTACGTGTCGATACTAGGCACGGGTTTCATGATGTTTTCCATGATTTGATTACATCCTCACATTTACATGCATGATGCTTATTGTCATTGGGTGACGGGTGGACGGGTTCCACGTTTATACAGACATTGATTACATACAGACCTTGACTACATTGATCATACTTCATTTGTATATATAACAGGGTACGAGGGCGCTGTTATATATACCCTTACACCAATATTAGTGGAATGGGACGCTAATATATGTGTATTGATATCCATTTGATACTTCATCATGTTTACTTCATGCAGACATACCTTACATTTATGACATGTTATTATCTGAGGCACTGGCACGAGTACTTGGCACTACCTACATGATTAGATGTTACACTGCCACATTTTCATGCTTCAGACTTACTCTCGAGGGTTATATTATATACTGATTGTATTGACTTAGGATTATGTCTTGCATTCGATTTCTGCTTGTAGATATTTTTTATTCACGAGTTGGCAACTCACCCCCGTTGTGCCACAGATCTTGCAGGGCTTGCCGTACAGGTTCCATAGCGGCACTTTTGGTACACTGCTTTCCTTTGCGGGTGATTTGCTTGGTAGGTGGGTTCTTTGTATCAGAACTGCCGTTGTACTTGTATTATTCATTATATCTAGAAATTCCATCAACCAAAAACTTGTTTATTGTTTCAGACTCAGACACTAGTGATGTATTATTTCGACCTTAGAGTCGCGCTTAGTAGTGTTGCAGTTTTCATGCTTATCTGGGTTTCTTTTAAATTTTGATCCTCGCCATTCGGCGTTGTATAGTATATTGCTTGTTTTTTATTTATCCTTAAAATGGTTTTAGATTTCTGGGCTTTTGGCTTACTTGGATCAGATGGAGTCCTATAGACTTCATATGGTTCAAGGGCCAGTCACGTGCTTTTTCGGGTCGTGACAGAATTATATGAATAATAAAATAAATCCAAATGAAATTTATCCTTTCAATTATGGCACCATAGTTGAGTTAAGCCCTCATGCTTAACTCTTGTAGAGAATTAACCAAAGCATTAGGTTAAGGGTTGGGTTAACTAATATCTTATACAAATGACAAAAGAGTTGACTTTGTCAATGTTTATCAAGCTTCATGAAGCTTGATAACTTTGACCAAAGTCACACTCTTTTGTTATATGCTAGGAAAATAGTAAACCCTAATTTAACCTTGATTTGGTTCAAGTCTCATACACACAACTTGTTTGTATCATCAGGCATGATACAAACATGTACACTTGCATATATCACATATAAACAATGTGTACAAACTAGTGAGAAAATCAATCTTAAGTGAACCAATACTAGTTAATGTAAAGTAATATATCAAATATATAATTATACATTAAATCGTTAAATCAACACTTGATTTAACGATCCGGTCATATGCATATAACCGACTAATATCAATAGTAACAACTTATCGAATCAACACTTGATCCGATAACCCGACTATATCTCATACAACCGATCAATGTCACAAATCGCGAGAAAAGAATACAGTATCACATACTGGTATTATTCTCAGTCCCGCACATATCTCATATGCGCTACTATTTCATTTCGCTTGAGCCAGGAAACTCCTGTGTATGACTCTAAAGACTCGTCAATACGCCGGCAGTAGGTGATGATCATATCAAACACCCACAAGCCGCAAGCGGTCTGCTAAACGTAACGGCCACCCGGGTATTGAGCGATCAGAAGATCAACGAGCAAGCCCGCTCACACTCCTGTGAATCCAACCAGTAACACTTACCGCACAGTCCGGTCTGTTCGTCTAATATGTCGCATATCTCGCCTAGGGGTGGTAAACGTCAGACCCCAATAACTCGATAAGTCGTGTCGATATGAGGCTCATAACGGGTCGAGAAACTACTGGTAACACTTACCAGTAAATCCCTAAAGCAGCCTTGGCCAAGGACTTCCTGTTATAGCCAATCGAGCACAGCGCAACATCAACTCCCTATACCGGTTGAGACGAAACCCCTCCTATCGCACATTGCCTCCATGTGATTCGGGACTGTACCCAAAAACCACCGTTTTGCACGCCCTCTTGGACGTGGTAAGGTGGAAATCAAAACACAGTGGGAATCACACAAGACACTATGACGATCTCGGGTCTACAGACTAACCTGTACCAGTGTCACCAGAGAACTGCCATCTGACGTGAGGTATAATACCATCTGGGAGTTCTCGGCGAGTCCGTCCAGTATACCTAGTCTCCACTGAGCACCCGTACACCATCCTTGATGTCAAACACCGATGGATATGGGATCATCCATCGCCCATCATATGGGTCAAGGTGCGTATACGCTAGTCTACTCTGGTGCATCGATGCCCTGTCTCGATACACCCACGACTAGGGACCTTGAAGGATGTACTTATGGACTACCATGTCCCCACTAGTATGATCCGCATCATAGTCCAGGTAGTCAAGTACACATCCTAAGGGCTTTACCAACATGTACCAGAGAGACAATCAATATACACGTTAAGGTAAAGTGTAACCAGATAGCATACTATCATGTCGAGCAAGAAAGTCCTCCCTATATATGTCCAAGCAT
This sequence comes from Agapanthus africanus, assembly GCA_030015575.1. Taxonomy (NCBI): domain Eukaryota; kingdom Viridiplantae; phylum Streptophyta; class Magnoliopsida; order Asparagales; family Amaryllidaceae; genus Agapanthus; species Agapanthus africanus. The sequence goes on from CM057344.1 coordinate 239,727,617, forward strand.
CCACTACAATATACATCATATGTATAGTAATGGCCTCTAGGGCATACATATAACTAACAGAAGAAGCATGGGGATGCTTCCGCTTCAGGTGTGTTTGCGACAGAAAACTGTTTTTCAATAAACTCTGCTTCCTGGGTATTAGATACCGGTTCAGGTTCTCACATTTGCAATTCTATGCAGGGGCTGAGAAATAGCAAAGTTTTGAAGACAGGTGACCATACTCTCCGCGTTGGAAATGGTTCCAATGTACATACAGTTGCAGTGGGAGAGTATCACTTGGGGTTGCCATCTGGGTGTATATTGGTTTTGAACCCATGTTATTATATACCTAGTATGCTTTGTAATATAATATCTGTTTTCTTGTTAGACAATGAAGGATATAATTTTGTATTGCAGAACAATGTTATGAACATTCACCTGAATCAAATGTTGGTTGGGTATGGTACGCTTAATAACGGGATATACGTCCTAAATCAACACACGGTTTTCAGCATGCAACACACTAATAAAAGAAAACTTTCATAAATGAATGAAGCTTTTCTTTGGCACTGTAGACTTGGTCATATTAACGAAACAAGACTAAACAAGTTACACAAAGATGGATATTTAAACCCTTTTGAATATAAATCTTATGCGATTTGCCAGTCTTGTATCAAGGGTAAAATGACCAAAACTCCGTTTACAGGACACGGAGAAAGAGCTACTGAGCTCCTAGGCCTCATACATAGTGATGTATGTGGGACAATGTCTACACAGGCTAGAGGCGGTTTTTCATACTTCATTACTTTCACTGACGATTTCTCAAGATTCGGTCATGTATTTTTATTAAAGCACAAATCCAAAGCTTTCGAGAAATTCACTGAATATAAACTCGAAGTAGAAAAACAAACCGGCTTGAGTATCAAAATGCTTCGATCAGATTGAGGTGGAGAGTATCTCAGTACAGAATTTGCAAACTTCCTAAAAGAGAATGGGATTCTCTCTCAGCTCACTCCTCCTTACACACCACTGCACAACGGTGTGTCAGAACGACGGAATCGGGCCCTATTAGATATGGTCCGTTCCATGATGAGTGATGCCGAGTTACCCGTCTCATTTTGGGGGCATGCATTAGAGATTGCAGCATTTCTACTGAACAGGATCCCAACCAAAATCGTGTCTACCACGCCATATGAGATATGGCATGGGAAGAGAATTAAGATTTGGGGTTGCCCGGCCTATGTTAAAAAGCAGAATCCAGACAAACTCGAGACACGGTCGGTCATGTGTAACTTTGTGGGATATCCAAGGAATTCTTATGGATATCTTTCCTACCACAAGGAGGAACAAAAGGTGTTTGTTTCTCAGCATGCTACATTCTTGGAAAAAGAGTTTTTCACAAATAAAGCTGATGGCAATGTGGTGGATCTAGAAGAGGTTCTAGAGACACAAACTACAAATGACGACTTGGTTGAACCGGCTGTTGCAATAGAAACTGAGGAACCTCAACCACTCCGTAGGTCTGGTAGGACTTCTCGCCCACCGGAGAGGTACTACGGTTTCCTCATTGATGGTGACAGAGAAGACTGCATCATGGAGGATGATGATCCTACCAGCTTTCAGCAAGCTATCATGAATGGAGACTCTGTGAAGTGGCTGGATGCCATGAGATCCGAAATGGAGTCTATGTACACCAACAAAGTATGGACTTTGGACGTTGTACCCCCTGGGGTAAAACCTGTGGGGTGCAGATGGATCTTTAAAAGAAAGATTGGTGTAGATGGGCAGATAGAGACCTATAAGGCAAGACTTGTGGTGAAGGGTTTTCGTCAAAGATCAGGTTTGGACTATGATGAAACTTTTTCTCCTGTAGCCATGCTTAAATCCATTCGAATCCTACTTGCTATAGCTGCTCACTACGACTATGAAATCTGGCAGATGGACGTTAAAACGGCATTTCTAAATGGAGATTTAGAAGAATGCGTTTAGATGGATCAGCCAGAGAGCTTCATTGACAGTGGGAGCAGCGGGAAAGCATGTAGATTGCTTATCCATTTATGGGTTAAAGCAGGCATCACGGAGTTGGAACATCTGTTTCGATGATGTTATCAAAGAGTTTGATTTCATCAAAAATCCAGATGAACCTTGTGTTTATAAGAAGGTTATAGGGAGAGCTGTCGCATTCCTCGTATTGTACATGGATGACATTCTTCTCATAGGAAATGATATTCCTATGCTACAGTCGGTCAAATCTTTCTTATCACTAAGGTTCTCCATGAAGGACCTGGGTGATGCCACATACATTCTGGGCATTAGGATCTATAGGGATAGATCCAAGAGGTTATTGGGATTGTCCCAAACCAGGTACATCAACACCATCCTAAAAAGGTTTAGTATGGAAGACTCCAAGCGGGGTGCCTTACCCGCTTGCCATGGGGTCACTCTCTCTAAGGACTCTTGCCCAAAGACCGATGAAGAGAGAGCTCGCATGAGCATTATACCCTATGCTTCGGCAGTAGGATCTATAATGTATGCGATGTTATGTACACGCCCAGATGTAGCTTATGCACTTAGTGTTATAAGCAGGTATCAATCCAACCCAGGGGAGAATCACTGGATAGCTGTGAAGAACATTCTAAAGTACTTGAGAAGGACTAAAGAATTGTTCTTGGTGTATGGTAATGGAGATCTCCAAATGGAGGCCTTTACCGATTCGAGCTTCCAGAGTGATAAGGACGACGGCAAATCTATCTCCGGGTTTGTATTTACCCTCAACGGAGGGGCGGTAAGTTGGAAGAGTTCCAAACAGGATACCGTTGCAGACTCTACGATAGAGGCTGAGTACATTGCTGCGAATGATGCCACCAAGGAAGCCGTCTGGATGAAGAAGTTCGTCTCGGACCTAGGAGTAGTTCCAACCATTATTGATCCAATACCATTGTATTATGATAATAATGGGGCTATGGCGTTAGCCAAGGAGCCCGGGTCCCATCAGCGGTCCAGACACATCCTGAGGCGCTTTCATTTGATCCGGGAGATTGTAGATCGCCGCGAGATCGAGATTAGGAGAGTAGACACAAAGAATAACGCCGCGGATCCACTCACCAAGGCCCTCCCTTAGCCGCAGCATGAGCGACTTTTTGAGATGTTGGGTATGAGATATGCCAATAACTGGCCTTAGTGCAAGTGGGAGATTGTTGGATATATGTATGCCCTAGAGGCCATTATATGATAGTGGATGTATTTATACATGTATGTATATATATATATATATATATATATATATATATATATATTCAGTGTACATTCTTGCTCGACATGATAGTATGCTATCTGGTTCTTCTTTATCTGACATGTTGATTTGATCATGTTTTTATTCATTCATACATGTTGATAAAGCCCTGAGGATATAGGCTTGACTACTGTGATTATGATGGAGATCATACTAGTGGGACATCTGTAGTTTATAAGCATATCCTGAAAAGTCCCTAGTCGTAGGTGTATCGAGACGGGGCATCGATATACCAGAGTAGACTAGCGTATATGATACTAGACCCATATGATGGGCGATGGATGTTCCCACATTCATCGATGTTTGACATCGATATCGTATACGGGTGCTCAGTGGTGACTGGGTACACTGGACGGACTCGCCGAGAACTCCTATATGGAATTATATCTATCGTCGGATAGCAGTTCTCAGATGACACTGGTACAGGTTAGTCTGTAGACCCGAGATCGTCATAGAGTCTTGTGTGTTCTCCTACTGTACTTTGATTACCACCCTACCACGGCTCTACTGAGTCGTGCAAACAGGTGGCCGTTGGGTACAGTCCCGAGACACACGAAGGCGATGAGCGATAGGAAGGGTTTCGTCTCTCCCGGTATTGGGAGTTGATGCTGTGCTATGCTCAATTGGCTATATCAATAAGTCCCTGGCCAGAGCTGTTGAGATTTACTGATAAGTGTTATCAGTATTTTCTCAATCTGTTATAGACCATTCATCGGCACGACTTATTGAGTTATTGGGGTCGACGTTACCATCCTAGACTCGATATGCAGCATATCTGACGAAGAGACCGGACTGTACGGTAGTGTTGCCGGTTGGCTCGACGGGAGTTGTGACAGGTTCACTTGTTTTCTTCTGATCGCTCAATACCGGGGTGGCCGTTACGTTTAGCTGACCGCTTGCGGCTTGGGGGTGCTTGATATGATCATCACCCACTGCCGGTGTATTGACGAGTCTTAGAGTCCCACAATGGAGTTACCTAGTCCAGGCGAAACGATGTGGTGCGCATATGAGATATGCGCGTGGACCCGGTTAAAATGCGCGTATGAGATACCGTATATTAATCGGGCGGTTTGCTTTTGGTCGGGTCGTATGTGATATGACCGGTTTACTAAATCAAGTGTTGATTTATCATTGACCATTAGTTTCTCACTTTAAACCCTTTCTTGTCTTTTTTGTTGTATGCATGCATGTATGCATTTATTCTCATTCATGCACATATGGATGTGCATGCACACATACATACATACATAATTCTATCGTGATTGTTGATATAGTGGATGGTGGTAATATAAGACTCACACCATTTATAAATATATGGATATTTCGTTTTTGGAAAAGAAAAATGGAAATTGTTATCATGGTTTAATATTTTATTCTTGCACTAACCCATTACTTTAACCATGATTTAATTTCTATGGCCATTTTTTATCCAAAATAAATATCTAGATATTTTATAACTATGGTTAAGAATGAGAAAGAGAAAATATATATATTTTCATTTCTCATTTTTATTCATAAGCTTATCATTATCTTGAGCTTTTCACAAGCCATCATCTTCTTCCTCCTTTCTCTCTCGCTCTCTAGCTTTCTCTTGTGGGCAAAAGAGTCATCAAGTTAGGGTTTTGAAGTGAGAAAACAAACCACATCACCATTCTACACTAGTCTTGCCCATTAGTCTAGAGTGTTAGCTTCTAGTTCTTCTCTTAATCTAGTGGAGCTTCAAGCTTGGACAAAGAGGACTCCGGGTGGATCGTCGTGGACCAAGAGGATCTCAAGTGAGCCTTTTCCAACTCTCAAGTAGCCAAGGAGTCTAGCGTAGGGAGCTACAAAGATTGTACTCTCAAAACCCTAGCTTTTACTACTTGTGTTTATGTTAAAGTTATCTTACCCTAGCTTTTCTAATATGATCCTTAAGTTTGTTTCTCTAGCACCATATAAAATTTAAATATGGCATGTGTGATGCCATCAAACCCTTGTAGTGGTGCTATAGGAACCCCTTCATAATTTTGTATTGTTGGATAATATTTTGAACATTTCCTATATCAAGTGTTGATCGGTTCAGGCACGTTATTTAAAAGCATAGACGTTCTAATCAAACCACGGTTCTTAACGTACGGCACACACACAAGAGGAAGAGTTCAGAAATGAACTAATCCTTCTTGAGGCATTGTATGTAGACTCGGTCATATCAATGCGACCCGACTAGCTGAAGTGACATATAGATGCATATTTAAATTAGTTTGAATTTACATCTTAGTGAAACTTGTCGGCCATGTCACAGAGATAAGATGACCACAGCTCCGTTTATTGGAAAACAGAGAAGAGTTAGTGAACTCTTGGGATTGATACATGCTGATGTATGAAGGTCCCCTGTCTACACATGCCAAGACCGGTTCTTTATACTTCATTACATTCACTGATTATCTCTCAAGATCCGGACATATATTCCTGTTGAAACACAAGTCTGGAACTTTTGAGAAATTCAATGAATATAAGTTTAGAAGTAGAGAACCAAAAACGGGTATAAGTATTATGTCCTTTGATGAGATCAAGGAGGAGAATACTTGAGCACGGAATTCCTGGACTATTCTAAAGGAGAATGAGATTCTCTCTCAGCATTATTCCTCCGAATACACCACAGCACGTAGGTATATCGGGAAAGAGCAATCACACCCTATTTGATATGATGAGAACTACTGAGTTTCCTATTTCCTTTTGGGAGTTATGCACTTGAGAAGCTGCATACCTATTGAATAGGGTTCCAATCAAATCAGATGCCTACCACTTCATATGTGGGAAGAGCCCATATCTTAAGTATGTTAAGATTTGGGGTTGTCCAGCCTATGCCTAAAAGCAAAATCCGGACAAACTCGAGGCAAAGTCAGTTCTGTAAAAGTTTGTTGGATATCCCAAGCATTCGCAAGAGAATATCTTCTACCTAATCGAGGAACAAAAGATGTTTTGTTTCTCAACATACCCCCTTTGTGAAAGGGAATTTCTTGTGAAGAAATTATTGGTCATGAGGTAGAACTGGAAAGAGTTCCAGCTATACAAACTGCAGCTGATGATTTGGTAGAACCAAAAGATTCAATAGTTTCCAACGAACCTCAGCCTCTCCGCTGATCTAGTAGGGTTCCTCACCCACCTGAGAGATACTTCGGTTTCTCTATGACAGTAGGAGCAAGAATTGCATCATGAGATGATGACCCAACTAGTTTCGAGCAGGCCATCAGGAGTGGGACTCTGTAAGAATGGCTGGATGCTTAGTGATCTGAGATGGAATCCTTATACACCAACAAAGTATGGATTTTGGTTGCTTTATCTGAAGGGTTAAATCCCCATCAGGAGCAAGTATATCTTGAGAAGATTACTTAGTGTACATGGAAAAGTTAAGACTTTCAAAGCTATGCTTAAGTCCATCCAGATCCTACTTGCTACGGCTACATACCATGACTACGATATCTGGCGGTTGAGTGTCATGACTGCTTTTCTAAATGTTGATTTAGAAGAGAGCGTCTATAAGTACACAGCCAGAGGGCTTCGTAGACATTGGGAGCAGCGGAAACGTGTGCAAGATGTTTTATGTGATAAATCAGGCATCACGGAGTTGGAACATCTGTTTTGATGTGGTAGTCAAAGAGTTTGACTTCATCAAAATGGTAGATGAACCTTGTATATACAAAAAGGTAGTAGGGAGTATAGTGGTGATCCTCGTAGAGTACGTGGATGACATACTCTTGATAGGGAAGGAGTTTCCTATGCTACGCTCGGTCAATCTCCGCTTATCATAAGGATTCCCCATATAGGATCAAAGTGATACCTTCTAAATCCTGGGTTTTGGATCTATGAGATAGATCTAATTGGATGTTAGGATACTCACTAGTTGTAGTGAGATGGTATCAATCGATCCTGGGGAGAATCACTGGAAAGGTTCCAGAGTGATAAGGACGACTGAATGTCAGTCGCAGGCATTGTCTTTACCCTCAGTGGAGGGACGGTATGTTGGAAGAGTTCCAAGCTAGATACCGTGACTTACTAGACGATTAAAGGAAAGATACATAGTTACCAAGGATGCTACCAAAGAGGCAGTCTGGATATATATTAGTTCATGAGATGAACTTCGTTCCAACCATTGTGTGACAATGGAGTTGTGGCTTTTGCCATGGAACCCCTGTCCCATCAGAAATCCAGATATTATTCTTAGGTAGTATCACCTGATCATGGAGATGGTTGATCTCCAGGGAGATTGAGGTTAGGAGAGTAGACACAGAGGACAACAGCGCGGATCCACTCACAAAGGCCTTTTTCCCAGTAGAGACTTTTATGGGATGGTTGAGTATGAGATAGTTCAACCGCAGCTAATTGTTGGGTATGCGATACCACAACAGATGGCCCTAGTGCAAGTGGGAGATTGTTAGTTATATGTATGCCCTAGAGGCCATTACTGTACATACGATGTATATTGTAGTGGATGCTTGGACATATATAGGGAGGACTTTCTTGCTCGACATGATAGTATGCAATCTGGTTACACTTTATCTTAACATGTACTCTGATTGTCTCTATGTTACATGTTGATAAAGCCCTTAGGATGAGTACTTGACTACCAGGACTATGATGCAGATCATACTAGTGAGGACAGTGTAGTCGCCAAGTACATCCATCAAATGTTCCTAGTCGTAGGTGTATCGAGACAGGGCATCGATATACCAGAGTAGACTAGCGTATGCGCTTCTTGACCCATATGGTGGGCGATGGATGATCCCATATCCATTGGTGTTTGACATCAGAGAAGGTGTACGGGTGCTCAGTGGAGACTGGGTACACTGGACGGACTCGCTGAGAACTCCCAGATGGTATTATACCTCACGTCAGATGGCAGTTCTCTGGTGACACTGGTACAGGTTAATCTGTAGACCCGAGATCGTCATAGAGTCTTGTGTGATTCCCACTGTTCTTTGATTTCCATCATACCACGTCCAAGAGGGCGTGCAAAAAGGTTGCTTTTGGGTACAGTCCCGAATCACATGGAGGCAATGAGCGATAGGAGGGGATTCGTCTCTCCCGGTATAGGGAGTTAATGTTGCGCTGTGTTCGATTGGCTATAACTGGAAATCCCTGACCAGGATTGCTGAGATTTACTGGTAAGTGTTATCAGTAGTTTATCGAACTGTTGTAGACCTCATATCGACACGACTTATCAAGCTACTGGGGTCTGACGTATACCACCCCTAGGCGAGATATGCAACATATCAGACGACGAGACCGGACTGTACGGGAGTGTTACTGATTGGATTCACAGGAGAATGTACAGGCTTGTTTGTTGATCTTCTGAGCGCTCAATACCTGGGTGGCTGTTACGTTTAGCTGACCGCTTGCAGCTTGTGGGTGTTTGATATGATCATCACCTACTGCCGGCGTATTGACGATTCTTTAGAGTCCTACACAGAGGTTTCTTGACTCAGGAAAAACGGAGTAGGAGCACATATGTGATATGTGCGGGACCGAGAACAATACGTGTATGTGATACCGTACTAGATTCTCGCGATATGAGATATCGGCCGGGTATATGTGATATAGCCGGGTCATCGGATCAAGTGTTGATTCAATGAACTGATTCAGATTATATTAGTCGGTTATTTGTGAAATAACCGGATTATCGGATCAAGTGTTGATTCGATAATTTAATGTATAATTATATATTTGATATATTGAATTACATTAACTGATATAAGCTCACTAAAAGATTATTTTTCTCACTCGGGTAATACATTGATATATATGCGATATATGTTAATTGTATTATTTTATTTTGTTACAATAAATATTGTATATGTGATATGTAATATTGTAACATGTTAGGGTTATTAATGCAATATGTTTAGTGAAGATTAAACATGGTTAGGGTTTGATTTGGGTTAATCTTTTCTAGAACCTTCTAGAAGGTTTTTGTCTTGTTTTGTGCAAAAATATTTGTTTTGATATTTTGCAAGATATTTGTTTAACCCAACCAAACCTTTAACCTTAGTTAAATCTCTACAAAGGTTACTTGAACCATGGTTACATTTCTAACCTCATTATGGATTCATTATTCATCACAAAAGAAAATGGCTTCTTCTTCTTCCTTCTTCTTTTCATGGAAAAGCTTTCTAGCATTTTCATTAGTGATGAAAATGAGTGAGTTAAAGAAAACAAATGAGAGCAAAATTCCTACTTCATCATCCTAATCTATCCTAGCCATTTAGATTAGGGTGTTCACTTCATTTAGTGAGTGAGAGCTTGTGTTAATGAAACTTCAAGGTAGATCATCTTTGTTATCGAAGATCGGAAGCAAGCTTGCATCTTTCTCTTAGTGGAGCCTCTCGAGAGTCCGGAACTTGATGATCGCAGCGAAGGGACCACAACACGGAGCTTTAGAAGTGAAAGACCGGACTACAAAGGTTGTAATCCCAAACTCATAGATGTTAAAGTGTTTAACATGCTTTGTTTCGCCTAATCTCTGGTCTAAGATCTTGGTTTAGGGTTGTTCGGCACGGCTAAATTTTAAATCGGGCATGGTTGATGCCTTATAGACCCTTGTGCCTGTGCCTAGTAACCCTACACTACCCTAATCCAATCGCATCACATACTCCAAATAAGCACTAATCAGCTACCGCACACTATGTCTTGACGCTGGCTAAAAAACGTAGCACAAATACTAAATAGCACTTATCTGAAATGACGGAGGACTACGCAGGTTTTTAAGAAAACCATGAGCATAATGAACTTGATATCGTTGTAGAATCCAGTGATTTTGAAAAGGAGTGTTTTTTTTGTAGATTTTGCTAATTTCGCTAAAGAGGTCACTCCTGGTGAAAGGATCTCGGCTCTTTCCTCATCGAATGAGGTGCTGGATATTCATCAAGGAATACCACTATGCAAAGCAAGAACTAGAGAAGCTATAAAAACAAAACCGAGTGGGTTGTAGCATTTGCTAGTTTCGCTAAAGAGGTCACTCCCGGTGAAAGGATCTCGGCTCTTTCCTCATCGAATGAGGTGCTGGATATTCATCAAGGAATACCACTATGCAAAGTAAGAAGTATAACTACCTTTTTAAAAACTTTTGATTCTACAACATCATTAGGTTTTTTTTCTTTTCATTAATCTCATTAATGAAGTCCCATCGTTTAATGTTTCCTAAACATCACGGAAAAATGAAACGAAAATAGAACGTACGCTTATGCCATCTGCATTCACCACGGGGTCCCGTCATGCACCGTTAGGTTACTTAACTAACGGCAAAGCGGGGGGCTAGACTAGCGCGGGTGCAAAACATAAGCAACGTTTATTATATATCATATATATAATATAACATTCGTCTCACGCGGTTATATGATCACATCACAGAACCAAGCAGCAGAAGCAACATATGAAATATTGGATATACTAGGAGGTCCGTGTTTTAAATTTAGCCAGTAATGTAAAACACGGATTCCACGGTCGGGATGAATAGCCAAACCCACATCCCTAGACCCCTACGAGAGCGGTAAGCAACCCTACCAATTATAGCGTAATGAGACCCGGTCTCGACTCCTCGAGATGGTCTCCCACTGGACTCTAGAACCCGGGTTACTTGTGCTCCCTGCCTTGGGTCTATCCTAATGCGGAAAAGTAAATAATATACATGAATTGTGACATCATCCTCAACCCGAAAGTGTCCCAATAAAAGAATATTGCATACAGATTTTACATGAATGAAAATTGAAAAACTCTCATCTCACGCAAAAGCCCCCGGCTATTCAATTACGACGATCCAATAAAACATATCATAGCAACACATAATATCACATATCATCAACATAAGTAAATATACGTATCCCGAAAGTCGTTGACATATAGCAATGAGATCATATTACACTTACGATCGCAGAAAAGAAATGAAAAAATGCAATAATTAGAATCCACAATATCCTTAGACATCATAAATCCGAAATATCTCATATTCCGGATTTCATGCCTAATTTATAAACCTTGCATTTTAGTCTCAAATTGAAAACTCTTTCCAATAAGCTGTCAAATAATTCAACAGATTCCCGACTAAGTGATCGTGTACAATACGTAATTGCGACGGAGTTTTGATTCGAATCAAAACTCCGTGGCAATCAATCAATCAAGACTAAACGGCTAGACTTACAATATACTAACCAGTTTTCACAAAACTAATTATTCCGGATTCTAACAATTGTATCACATATCATCAAAGTCTAAACGACATTAAATATTTCGATCGATTTAACAAACAGCCACAAAATCCAGAGACCTCAACAACTTGAGAATCATTAAAAACATCCAGAAAGTGCCAAATTTACAAATGGAGCAGCACAGAAAAAGTCAACCCTTGACTCCATAAAGGTGCGGCGGAACCGCGGCCAAACTAGGGTTTGGGTCGCGGTTCCGCGGCTCTTTGAAGGGGTTAGGGGTTCGAATTTTCTGGGGTTCCATAAAAAAGCCTGCACGATTTTCTGAATATTTTTAATCACAAAAATTTCAACATTTGAAAAATTCGACAGAAACTACACAAGTTTGCGGTTTCAAAAACCGATCGAACACATTAACGTCGTAAAGACCTACCCAAATGTTCTGGCTTGGCTCTGATATCATGAAAGTGTTTGCTAGCATCGCGACGGGGTTTAAACGGGCATCACACATGCAATATTTGAAAATTCGTGGTGCTAACGAACACTAACCAAGATCTTAACTAGAATATTAGGGATTACTATATGATGATATGTAAACTAAGAGAAGGGAAGGAGGCTACAACCTTTATAGACCTTGTCCTTCTCTTCAAATGCTCCGGGTAGTAGTCCACACGACTCCACTAGGCTCCACTTGAAAAATAAACAAGGTTCCTCCGATGATCTTCGTGCCGAAGATGATCCACCCGAAGTCCGCCTATCCAAGCTACATCTTCACTAAACTCTTTAGTGAAGGAAACACACTACACTAGAGTTGCTAATGAAGTGTAGGATGGTGAAGTAGGGGCTTTGTTTGCTCACTAGGGTTTCAAGCTCTATGATTCACATCACATGTGAGGGTTTAGAGCTTGAAGTGTGAGGAAGAGGATGATGATGGAAAGAGCTAGAGAGAAGCTCATCACATGAGCTCTCAAAAAATAATAGCTAAGTCTTAGAATGTAAGTGAAGAATGGCTTAACTATATGGCTCACTCATTGAAGCATGAAAATATATCCAATATAATATAGCAACCATGCTTCTATAGTGATCCCAAATGAATAAAGAAATTAGAAAAGCCATGCCTTATCATTCTTCCTCATTTTCCACCTCATTTTCTATTTCCAATAAATAGAAAATCATGCCATGCTTCATTATATATATATATATATTAATATATATATATATTATGAAGAATAATTAGTGAGCTAATAATATTAGTTAATATATAATTATATCAAATATAATATATATCAAATTATTAAATCAACACTTGATTTAATAATCCGGTTATATCACATATAACCGACTAATATCATTTATCTGTATATCACATTATCAAATCAACACTTGATTCGACAATCTGGTTATATCACTTATAACCTAACCGATAACAAATAACTGCCAGATTAGAATACGGTATCACATACTCGTATTTAATCAGGCCCCCGCATATATCACATATGTTCCCTACTTCGTTTTTCTTGAACCAGAAAACTTCTATGTGGGACTCTAAAGACTTGTCAATATGCCAGCAGTAGGTGATCATATCAGTCACCCACAAGCCGTCAGCGGTACTAGCTGGACGTAACGGCTACCCAGGTATTGAGCGATTAGAAGATCAACAAGCAAGCTTTTCCAAACTCCCATGAAGCCTATAAGTAACACTTACCGTACAGTCTGGTCTCTTCTTCTGATATATCGCATATCGAGTCTGGGGGTGAAATCGTCAGACCCCAATAACTTGATAAGTCATGCCGATGTAAGGTCTATAACGATATGAGAAACTACTGATAATACTTACCAGTAAATCTCATCAACAGCCAAGGCCCGGGACTTACAGTTATAGACAATCGAGTATACTGCATCATCAACCCGCAATACCGGAAGAGACAAAACCCCTCTTATCGCTCATTGCCTCCATGTGACTCGGGACTGTACCCAAAATCCATCTGTTTACACGACTCCTTTGAACCGTGGTAAGAAGGAAATCAAAGCACAGTGGGAACCACATAAGACTCTATGACGATCTCAGGTCTACAGACTAACCTGTACCAGTGTCACCAGAGAACTGCTATCTGACGATAGGTATAGTTCCATCTAGGAGTTCTCAGAGTGTCATGTTCGGTATACCCATTCTCTAATGAGCACCTGTGTACAATTTTTGGTGTCAAACACAATAGATATTGGGATCAACCATCGCCCCTATACAGGGTCAAGAAACGTACACACTAGTCTACTCTGGTGTATCGATGCCCTGTCTCGATATACCCTCGACTAGGAACAATTAAAGGATATGCTTGTAGACTACCCCAGGTCCCAAGTAGTATGATCTGCATCATAGTCCTGGTAGTCAAGCCTACACCCTAAGGGCTTTATCAATATGTATCTGAGAGACAGTATAATAATACCAGTGAACATGTTAAGATAAATGCAACCAGATAGCATACTATCATGGCGAGCAAGAAAGTCCTCCATATATATGTCCAAGCATCCACTATATCATACAATAATGGCCTCTAGGGCATACATATCACTAACACTTGTGTAATGGATTTCCGAACATAGCGCGATATCAACCTCCATACCGGGAGAGACGAATCCTATCTAACCGCCACTGCCTCCAAGCGCTTCGGAACTGCACCCAACTACTATCTGTTTGCACGAATCCTTTGCGCCGTGGTAGGATAGTAATCTAAGAACAGTGGGAACGCACTCGAGGCGAAGTAGTACTGTCAAGTCGACGGACTAAGATGTACTCATGTCACCTGAGAACTGCTACCAGACGATAGGTATAATACCCACCAGCTGCTCCCTATGAGTCCTGTCCAGTGTACTCATAACCCAATGGGCACCTGCATACTATCTCCAACACGATATACTAATGGCTGTGGGGACAGACCATCTCCCCTGCTGGGATAAGAAGCGTATACACTAATTTACTCTGGAGTATCGATACCCTATCTCGATAATCCTACGACTAGGGACCTGTATAAGGATATGCTTATAGACTACCCAGCCCCCACTAATGTGACTGCCATCACAACGCTGGTAATCAAGCAAAGATCCTAAGGGCTGTACTAATATGTATAAGCAATATGCTAAAAGAAACACATGCACATATTGAGGTAGAAACAAACCAGGTAGCATACTACCATTTCGAGCAAGATTGTTACTATATCCGTGTATATCCCAAGCTTCCAATATGTAATATACAAACCAGTATGATACAATAATGGCCTCTAGGGCATATATCACTAACAGTTATCAGGGGTCTGACGTTATTCACTCCCTAAACCCGGTATACGATACTCTTAGACGAAGAGACCTAACTGTACGGAGATTGTCACATTTAGGCTCAGTAGGGTACGAACGGACTTGATTGTCGACCTCCTTTTCGGCATATACCTGGGTAGCCGTTTCGTACAGCTAGTGCCGCTGACGTGTTTATGGTTATGGATTTATCCAGTAACTCACTGCCAGCATATTGTTGAGTCTTTTAGAGTTCCACGCAGAGGATTTTTCCGGTTTAGGCGATATGATATAGAGGCTGTATATTGATACGTACTGGAGTCCAATTAAATACATGTACTGGCTACACTGATTTTAATCGGACGGTTGATAATACTAGCCGGCTTAGGATTATGCCGGATTATTAAATCAAGTATGTGTGTGTATATATATATATATATTCTCTAGTATTATGTTCACTATTCATTCTTTCTCTCTCTCTCTCTCTCTCTCTCTCGGCTAACCGTATTTTTATACGGATACGCGTATATGTATTTCAATATATATATATGGGTTGTATTCCGTATTTATACAGAATTCTTCTAAAAGGAGTACACCTCATTTATTGATTTTCCTTTTAGAAAATCAAAGGAAATAAGATGGAGGTAAGGAGTAAAGGTAAGCATGGTTGAGAGGGATGGCTTGATATTTTATATTGATAAAATGGTATAGCATAATTTTTTATGTTACGGTTAAAATAAATCCCTCTACTCTCTGCACTATGCTCATTTTGTGCAATGATAACTATCTATCTCCATCTCCTTCTTCAAGATTCCTCTCGAAGCTATCGGTGTGCTCTCTTGAGTTTGTATTGGAGTGAAAAAAAGAAAAGTGAAAATCCCTACATCCCTAACACTTCACTTCGAGCAAACTTGGATGGTTAGTTGTTTCACTAGAGTTCTCTAGATAAGGTTACAGCTTAAATTGATTTCTATCGGATGGATTATCTTCGGTAAGGACGTTCGCCTCTCAAGTTTGTTCCCGATGGCCTACGAGGAGCTTGGAGGGGATCTTCTACGATTGGATGGACACACATCAACGCTTATACTTCGCAACCTTGTATGTTTGTTTTTCTAATTTAGTGTTTGGAACGATTCTTTAGTTGCGGTTTCCTCATGCTCGTAAGATTTTTTTTATTCGTAATTTGCTTCCGTTGTTTCGGCGAGCACCAGGGAACCCAGCAACCATAACCACTTTTTTTGGTTCAATTTTGCCGAGCTGCACATGCCTGCTTTACGTCCTTGTTGTCAAGTGACTACAACTACACCTTGTGTCACTGCCTCCAAGGGCATCCAGTCCCCTAATCTCATCTAATAATCACAATACTTGTCATTAAACAAAACAAATAGTTTTCTGATTAAAAGAGAAACGAGAGGCAAGAGACTAACCGATAGGCTTTCCGATAAACCCAAAAAAAGGCGATTTTACTACCCAACAGTTTTAATTTGTTGGACCTGCCGAACACAAAAATCCTTTAACCAACACAAGATGGGAACAATTTGGAGCATTTCTTCATTGATTTTATGTATTCTCTAACAGTTACTGTACCGAAGGGGGATTGAACTCTATTGACAACCGGTATAAAATTAAGTTGGTAATACTTACAATTTCAGAACCAATGACAGATTCTTTAACTACCATAACAAAGCCCACAAGTTTACAACTCATAAACCAATTTCAGGCTAAGAGAAGGGCATCGATATTGCGCTTGCCTTCAGGACCTTTGCTATACCATGATGAGACATAGTCCCCATATAGGACCTCTCTGTATTTCTGAGGAGAATTATCTGTGATAAGTTGAGGAGCTGGAGAAATTTTCGTTGTCTTCGCTGGGTCGTAAAATGTTGCTACTGACAACCTGGCTCGATCAGAATTCACGAGCGCGCGATGCAGTGCACTCCTGTATTGACCATTGCTTATGATCTGCAAGAGATTCGGAAAAAGAAACTGCGTAAAAAAGCGTCGATAGCGTCGAATTGTTCTGCTGAAAGATTGCGCATATTATGGAAAGGACAAGAGCAGTAACACATGCTAGACGACATTCAACTTGCATAATAGATATACCATTTAAAGGTTACAAAACTTACAATTATAAATGCACTCTAAAATACAGAAATAGTTGAGTGAACGAGTGGGACTCGAAGAAGATATCAAGTAAAAGTACCTAACAAACATGATTGTTGCCAGTATAAAAGAGCTCACTAGATGAGTGCCTATATAAAAGCATATATCTTTGTGCAGATTTGCAATGTTACTTTATTATATAGAACTTCAAATGTGCATGTGGTTTTGCTCGATAAAGTTTGCGTTTTATATTAAGATCTCCTAAAATAATAGCAATGGTATTGTCAATTTTATTTCTTATAACATCAATGCTTTTTTGCAGTATAATACCTTTACTGGAGAACCTTTGCTATTAAAATTGAGTTATATTAAATTCATATAACTTTCTGATATTTAATTATTTGGTTAGCAAGAAAGAATGTTTGAGCCAATCATCTTTAGAAAGGAATCAAAATGGAAAAGGTTGCCCTGGTCAAGATTTTTGCAACTGGTCTACTAATCCTCCATAGTTGTCTGAAAGATAATAGTAACAGTTAACACTACAGTAACTCTCTAGTGTTCTTAACCCCTTAAACTAACATAACCAATAGGATCTGCAAACTAATTGATTCTCCATATTATATACAACAGAGACAATTTTTTCTTTAACTTTAATATGATTATATGCTGGCATGGGAATAAAATTATTGCTTCATCAAATTAGAACTGTTGGCATGTGAGAGAAAGGCATTCCCTAATTAATTTAAGAATGAAAATATCAAATTAATTAAACTAAATGAGAAAGTAAAAGGTCAACAAAAGGATATATGGGACGCAGCCACAAATCAAAATAATAATTAGGTCAAGAACAAAAGGTACAAGGGGACGTTGATTTTATAAATTTATAGGGTTGTGCCGATATAGTTGTAGCCTACATATGTAACAGCCGTTCATGTGTGTGTGCGTGTGTGCGCCCGCGCACGCGTGCATGTGCATGTGTGCGGTGTGTGCATGTGCGTGGGGGTGGGTGGGTGTGCATGTGTGTGTATGTGGGCATGCGTGTGGGTGGTTGGGGGGTTGGGGGTTCGGGGGGAGGGGTTCTACTACGTAATAAGTGTTTCTATAAAGTAACTGGAACATTTTAGAAACACAAACTATCTAGCACACTTCATCAACTTAATTACTATCCGGTTCACATTTTAATGTGTGGAGCACAATAACCCCATGTTACATCTTGCAAGAGCTTTACTCTCAGGAAATACACAATTCATCTTACTTTGGTTTCACTAAAAAGGTGCTTTTCTCCCCTACGTTTTAACCAAAAGTGCATTGTATCACAAGGATTCCAACAATTCAAGAAATGGTAATTTTTCTGGAAATCTAACATGCACGTTATTGATTTTATGTATTGATGTTCTTTTCTGAAATCTTGTATTGATATTCACCATTGCCTTTCCTGCTTAGAATTGCATAGTCATTGATGCATTACTCCATGTACTGATGTTTACTATTACCCTTAAGATGTTGAACAGCATAATTGCATTATAAATGTTATTGTATTTTCTTTTCTTAAATCTTGTATTGATATTCACCATTGCCTTTCCTGCTTAGAACTGCATAGTGATTGATGCATTATCTCCATGTACTGATGTTTACTATTACCCTTGAGATGTTGAACTGCATAATTGCATTATAAATGTTATTGTATCTTATATAGGCTTAATTCCAAAAACCTACTATATTCTTTGCCGGTTACGCGAAACTACCAAATTCTCTCAAAATTACGAGAAACTACCATGCATTGAAAGTTGTGTAGTTTCTTGCAATTATTGCTGACGTAGCACCTTATTTTATGGTATTTTTCGTAGTTTTTGAAAGTTTTGTGTTAGTTTCATGTAGTTGTTGAAAGTTTTTTTTGTAGTTTCTTGTGTATTTAACAAAAATTTGTTAATTTCTCAAAATTAGGCCAAAGTATTTGGTAGTTTTTTTGGAATTAAGCCTTCTATAAAAAAAATCTTTAATTAGTTACTTCATTGCTTTTAATTTATTATTTTGTAAAATTACAGCCTTTTGCAGCTAAGGCCTCAGAAGTTCAAGTCATGCCCTTCCCCTTTGCTTTTGCTTAAATCTAACATAATTTTTTATAGTGCTAAATTGTGTAATATATGGAGGCAAATCTTTTTACTGTTGCTGCCTACCCAAGCCTATAGAAAATGATCAATCTAAACTGATTCTGATTTAAATGAGTCGGCAGTGAATCGAGGCTCCATGAAAGATTTGACGACGTTTTATAGCAGGTTTCTAAGCCTAATACCGACCTTTCTTAATTAGTGTCATATCGATCTTTCTTAATTACAGTCAGTTCATGTCGCTTGATATCGACATTTCTTAAATGTCGATGATTTAAAAAAAAATTAGTTGTTTAATTGCTTTTAATTTATTATTTTGTAAAAAATACAGCTTTTGCATCTAATGGCCCCAAAAGCTTGAGTCATGCCATTCCGCTTTGCTTTCACTGACGCTTTGCACAACTTTTTAGAGTGCTAAATTGCAATATATGGAGACAAATCTTTTTAATGTCGGTGCCAGCCCAAGCCTCTAGAAAAAGATCAAATCTAAATCGTTTATGATTAAAATGGGTCCGCAGTGAATCAAGGCTCCATACAAGGTTTGACAACGTTTTACAGCTGGCTGTCAAGCTTGTATCTACCTTTCTAATTAGTGACAATCCCTGGTTGAGGAAAATACAACAGAAGGCCTTGGCATAATCCTTGTAACCAGAGAAAGTCTAGAAGGGGAAACATGATCGATCAAATTTTATTCCTCAAAAACAAGCGTTTATTTCTTCCACAGGAGGTCTATTTGAGTTGAGCGTAATTACTACAAATAATAATAAGAAAAATTAATTAATTTCCAGCAAACACATGATAGTCAAAGGTCTAATGAAACTTGACAATGTTTCTCAAATTTCAGAAATCAATTAATCTCCATCAGAAATATGTATACTAGCATGTTTCATCAATGAGTTGAGCCAAGTGAATGACTCCATACTACCATATGTCATAGTCCCTGGAAAGACAACCGACAAAACAGGGCAACCGCTAAAGAGCTAAGTAGATAAGTTGGTGCACAGAAAATCCTAATGTTATCAATTACCATAAATGTCAAGTTCAAATTGGTCACACACTTGCATATAATTTGGCAAAAATCTCAAATGAAACTATTGCTACTAACAAGTCCTAGAGCAACTTCCATTGGCAAAATTACTAGCAAAATTCTGCTTCCTAACATCATATGGTAATGAGATGAAAACAATACCTCAGTTTGATCAGCCAAAACAACAATAATTGCATCAGAGATAGGCTGTGCCAGAATCCATTTCCCATCCTTTAAAACTTCAAGACCTCCCACATCATCTTGAATCAGGAGAGTTATTGCACCCATATCTGAATGGGACTGCAAACCAAGAGCAAGATCTGGCTGTGGGCAAGGCGAGTAGTAGCTTATAGTAATATTCTGAAAGACTTCCCCAACAGCGTCTTCAATATATGTTAGTGGTAGCTCAAGACTTTCGGAAATCATTCCTAGCAATCTTTGAGCAAGAACTTTCATTTTGTTGCTATACTCCACCACGGTATTCCTGTACATACAACTTCGTTAGAATGAGCTCGACCGACCAACAGTACTATCATCATTCCACTACTTAGACTACTAATCAAAAATAATGAAATGATTATTAAAATGCGTCTGTTGTGGTGGTCGTACCAATACAAAACAATAAAAATTAAACGCTTAAACGTAACCAAGCGTTTAGAAATAAGAATGTCACATCGAAAGACATGAAATCAATCTTAGCAGCCACGACGATACGAATATTATTAAGTGATGAGTCTTGATCCTATAAATATATAGTGCAGTATACTCCTTTGACTTCTGCCAGCTGTTGGTTTGGGTTTCTGCTTTCAAAATAAGCGGCAGCAAGCAACAGTAATTTTATGGAGAACTTTTTCCAAAGTACCAAACGGTGACATGGACACAAAATGGCATGAAAAAGAGACATCAATTTCCAGAATGATACATACTAAGCTGTAATGGCGCTGCAAGAATGGTCAAGCCAGATTTGCTTCAAAAAACTAACGCATCTTCATGATGGAAGGATCCAAGCTGAATGGAATTGAAGTTTTCAGCATAAAGTAATGTCAATTGGAAATCCACCACTCATAGGATCCATTATTCATAAGTTTGCAAGTAATTTGTAAGTAATTGAGGGAGCAGATATTATTATATAAGTCGATTCTTCATTTTCATATTTACGTTTTTTTGCAGTTAAAGTCATAATAATACATAAATTAAGCAAACAATGCAAATGTATGAACTGGCTCAATAACAAGAACTTGCGAGTGTTAGTCTGAAGAAATGTCGAGTGGACATAAATTGTTCACTAGGTTTTGATAGGTTTGGTCATGATGAGGTTATTCATCTCAAGCATCTTTGATAGCATATATATTCAGTTTTCACGACATAGCAGAAGAACTTGCAAAGAATACAATGTGGAAATACACTGAAAACATAGTAATTGCAAATCAAATAATAGAATTCAAAATACACTAAAACATAGTAATTGCAACAAAAGGAAAAGTAAAAAGAAAATGCAAAGGTTGGGACAATTCATTTCACGTCGCAAATTATCAAATTATAGGCATTTGATTTTCAAATGACTCGAAACTAACAACCTTTAAGAAGGATGAGTTCATCTAAGATTTTGAACTGCATACTTACGAATTACTTTCATGCAGGCAATGTTCTCGCAAGCAGACTAAATACTTACTAAGTCAGCATGTCAGCAGGCACTTGGGAAAGGACAATTTCAACATGTTTGATGCACCCTGAGTTCGTGCAAATGCACGGATCAATGGCAACCGCATAGCTTATTAGTATGCCAATCAGCTACATTTTTGGGTAGCGATATACTGAGGGAGCAATGCACTTTTAAGCAAAGAATATCGATGTGAATTTTACGAAGTTTCAGATTTTTTATGATCACTATATATAATCATCTTAAAAATTGTTTCCAATTACATTACTAATTGTAATAGCATATATTTAAATTATTTTAGCTCTAATGTAATGAAAAAAATCGGCAGATAGGAATGCAAGGCAAGTGATGAGGATCAATTAGATTACTTTTGAGAAACAATGTTACACGTGGTAAGGACCTAAGGATCAAAAGTGATAAAAACCGGATTGGTATGAATAACCGAAATTAAGTAGGTGAGGTTAAATTTAAGCGTGATATAGGAATAATCCTCATAATAGTTATTAGTATTCAGATTAATTTACATTAATTGAGCATAAATCAAGTAGAGTAGCTTAATATTGGAATCCAACCATACTTGATAAGGTTGTCAAAAATATGCAGGGCGTTTCAACTATTTAAAAATCAATCAACAGCACCAAAACACCCTTTGCATTCTTCGTCCCAAAGTTTTAATTCAATTAATCATTTTTCGCAAGTGGGCAATTTGGATTGTGACCACTCCAAGAAACTCCTAATAAGACTAGATCGAAAGGCTAAACTCGTCATATTTATCTCATCAAGTGTTAGATGATCACCTGACAAAATCTCAAAACCATTTTGTTTCCACATAAATATTCGATGAGTCAACGAGATCATCAACTGGCCTATTATAACAAAGGAACTCAAGCTAAGGTTTTAATTTCTAAGAAATTCTTATGATCTCTAAAGAACTTGAAAAAGCTTAAGTTGACGTTGATCTCAGCACTTCTAATAAACAGGAACTATACAAGATTGGCCCCAAAAAGAACTTCAGAAAAAACTGCAGGCATCTTTAATATATTCAAATTTTCGATTCCTATTGCCAATAATCTCAAAATATACCGATGAGTTTACAAAATATTAAGATGCTTGTCAGCACAGAGTGTTGAATACTAGGTTGCACGGCCACAGATACGGGGGCACGGACACGATACGATGCGATACGGCAAAATCCTAAAATATAGGATACGTGTGTGCGCGGGGGCGTCAAACCATTACAACATACAAAAACATTTTAGCATGTTTAATATCCAAAAAAACACATTATAAGGATTCCAAACAACTATAAGTCGTGCTTCAAATATAACACCGATAATATCCAAAATATAAAGCGATAAAATAAGTGATTAACAAGTCTTTTCTAAATCAAACACAAATAAGCAATCCAAGCTCCAAAAACATAGTTAGAGACAATCATAATGTTTCTATCCTACTCTCCATCTTCATTGAACAACACGGACTCCAACTCCGGTTTATCTAAAGAAAAATTAGTGATCTCCAAAACACTAGCACCCGCATCATTGAATGAATCGAATGCATCTCCACCAATATCCCATAACCTTGATTCTCCCGTTTGATATTGCTCATCGGCTCAAGATAGAAGATGAAGGTTGGTATGCACAAAACCAAATCCTCCGCTCGTTCGGGAGTCATCCTATTCCCCTTTAGAGAATGTATAAATGAATAAGTACTCCAATTTCGTTCCCAACATGAAGATGCGGAAACTTGCCCAAAAAGTTTTAAGGCCAAAGATTGCAAACGAGGTGTGGAAGCTCCATAAAGTATCCACCATTGCATGGGATTGATTAATCCTCTATTACATTGAGAATCATGCTCCGAGAATGCCTCCAATGCACCGGAAAATTTAGCAAACTCCATGCTTATATTTCTTCTTTCATTGAGATCGCTAAAATATCTCTTCAAGCATTTGCTTCTTTCATTAGAAATCTCCCCGTCTTGATGAGGAGCCACGCGATGCATATTATCATTGAGCCATTCCGGACTATAGCACCTAGATACATAAAATAATATTTAATAACTTTTCTTAATAGAATATCAAAAACATAATAAATATTAAAATTTAGTTTTGAAATTACCTTGGATTCAATGCATGTGCTAAGCAATGAAGTGGTGTATTGCTTTTATTCCATTTATCAACTAGAATTTTATGCACTACGATCATAAAAAAGAGAATCTTCATCATCTCTCTTGCCTTCATGCCAATAAATAACACATTTCACTCGCTCAATCATAGTGCCCCATATATCATACACCAAATGAAGAGTTGGCTTATCGATATCGGAAAGCCGCAACATCTCATAGATTGGCTCGGAGAAAGCAACGATATAATCTATCTTATCCCACCATAGATCATTGAGCACTCTCTCCTTCACTACATGTGCTCTATCCACATCATCGTTCTTATACTCGGCCCAACTTGCACTTAGAACCATATCTTGAAGCCCGCGCTTAATAGTCTTGAATCTTCGTAACATAATGATCACGGAAGTAAATCTTGTGTCGTCGATAGAGAGTAATTTCAAGTTGCAATGGGCATTGAATATTGCTAGCCTCATGGAGTGATTCATGATAAAAATAAAAAAAAATTATATCAAGGTCCTCATCGGCGATCTCGATGATCCAGTAGCATTCGTCATAAGTGACTTCATTTGCTTCAGTATTTTTTGCCGCACATATATTCTTGAAGAGCGGGATTTAATGTATGAACCATGCAAGGTGTCCAAAAATATGAGGGAATTTAGACTCCACAATAGCACCCACCATCTTACACGCCGCCGCATTATCAGTGATAACTTGCACAACATTTTTATGCCCGATCTCTTTGATTATTTTCACAAGAAAATCCGCAATGAAGTGCTTGTTCTTTGTTTGCCCCTCACAATTCACCGCTTTCAAGCACATAGGCCCTTTTAGGCTTACCACCATGAAATTAAGAATATGCCTTCTTTGCACATCCGATCATCCATCACTTGCAATAGATACACTCTTAGTCTTCCAAGAATTTTTTGTGGATTCCAACAATCGCTCAATATGCGCTTTCTCATTTTCCAAGAGACTCGTTTTTAGCATACTGTAGTCGGGAGGTTTATAACCGGAGATCATATTGTTGGAATTGGAGGCAAATGTAAATGTCGCGGCATAATATGGATTCCTTGCCAAATTAAATGGCGCTCCGCCGGAGTAGAACAATCTTGCGATCATAGCATTTAATTCATCTCTTGCTTTATTGTTAAAAGCTTTTTCCAAATTACCCGCTTTTCTTTTTTTCGCTTCATTTGGAGGCATCAATGACCCACTTGCTTCGCCACCACTTGTTGGCAAAATCACAGTATTCGGAAAAGAAGCTTGTATTCTTAACTCCGCTTGCTCTAGCACCTTCTTCATATCATTCAAATGGACCGGTTTGACCGTGGGACACATCCTAATTCCGGAGCCTCCTTGTCGCATTACATGAGCTTTGACTCTTGAGTACGAACTACTATGTTCATTGTGGCAATATTTGCATTTCCACCTCCAATTTCCTCCTCCCATTCCCAACCTTTCCAATCTCGTGACATATTTCCATAGAGAAGTGTTATCATTGTCATTATTTCCCCCACCACTACCGCTAGGTCCGATACCAATGAAACTTCCGGAAGCCGACATCTCTATCACTAAATTCCTATAAATTGTCATAACAAAAAATACTAGCAAGAAGCATGAAGCATTCATAAGCACATGTATATAGCCAAAAGGTAATGAATTTTAGAAATGCATTTCTACTGTACTACATAAATTGATTCTACTCATGTTCACTTTCATGTGTTTAATTCAGAAGATACAAAGATGAAGACATGAAGATGAAGCTACAGTATGGATGAAGACATGAAGCAAAATGTAACTATAGCAATTTTTTAATTTGTATTGATGAGGATATGAAGCTATTGACCTACTATAGCATACAAAGCTTTATAACAATTTTGTAATCGAGGAAGATATGAAATTACAGAAGCAATTAATGAAGACATGAAATTACCAAAGTAATTTTGTATGGATGAATTACAATAGCAAAGACAAAAAAAATTACACCAGCAGACAAAGTTCATTTGCATTGATGCAAAAAAACAAAAAACAAAAAAATTAAAGCAGCAAAAAAAGTTCATTTGCATTGATGCAAAAAATAATTACAGTAGCCATTTAAATTGATGGATTCTATAAAAGTAAGGTCTTGATAAGACCAGGTTCTTTAAAAAATGATGATAAAAACAAAAGGCATGTGTTGGGATCAAAAGTTTCATCCCGATCGACCAAGTCAATGTTGGAGATAATGCCCTCAGAGTCAATTATTGGATCACAGGCACGTGATTGCGATGATTGAGGGAGGACCTATCCCGGTAAGACAGTCTTACTCGAGATGATAGTATGCTATCTGGTTTACCTTTATCATCGTGTACTGCTTTAGGTGACCTGACAGGTCGCTATTGCACGTTGATAGAGCCCCTAGGATTCTTGCTTGACTGCCGGCAGTATAAGGGCGATCATATAAGTGAGAGCTGGAGTCTATAAGCACATCCTTAAAAGGTCCCTAGTCGTGCGAGTTTCGAGACAAGGCATCGATTCTCCAGAGTAGACTAGTGTATACAGTCGAGACCCCGACGAGGGGCGGTGGCCGGTCTCACAAGCCACTGGTGTCTGTTGGTTCACCTAAGATGTATACAGGTGCTCATTGGGTTATGAGTACACCGGACAGGACTCGCCGGGAACATGCTAGTTGGTCTTATACCTGACGTCAGATAGCAGTTCCCAGGTGACATGTGTACAGGTTAGTTCATCGACCTGGGGATCGTCATTTGTCTCGTGTGAGTTCCCACTGTGCTTTGATTACTACCCTACCACGGCTCAAAGGAGTCGTGCAAATAGGTTTTAGTTGGGTACAGTCCCGAGCCACATGGAGGCAGTGAGCGGATCTTCGGGGGTTCGTCTCTCCCGGTATTGGGGGTGAGGTCGCGCTGTGTCTAGGAGAGCCATTACACGAAGTCCTTGGTCAAGGCAGGAGATTTACTGGTAGGTATTCCAGTAGTATCTCAGGGTGTTCTGGGCTACACTCCGACACGACTTGTACCGCTTTTGGGGGTCTGACTTTTACCAACCCCCTAGGCCCGACATGCGATGCTCATAGACGAACGGACCGGACTGTACGGATATTGTCACTGACAGGCTCAGTAGGGTGTCAGGATGAGTTCGCTCATCGACGTCCCTTTTAGTCAATAGCTGGTGGCCCGTTACGTATTGGCTTATACCTCTGACGTGCTAGTGGTTAAATCCACAGCCATTGTATTGACGAGTCTTTAGAGTCCACCACACTTTCAGTTACTCAGGCTTTCGGGCGAAACGCTGTAGAGACCGTATGGAGATATGGCAGGGTCCGATCAGATACGTGCGGTATTGCACGGATCAAGATCGGACGGATAATACTAGCCGGCTTTGGTTTAAGCCGGATCCTAGTTTAGTACGGTGTAGATTTTGTCTCATTGCATTTGTATCCGGTCGGAATATAGATGCGGGTGTGTATGCACAGTATTGGGGTTTTCCTGTAATTTATTACGGGACCAGTTTTCTGGAGTTGCCAGTTTGCATTCCGTTCCGGCCGGTTTTCCTTTGTTCTTTCCCGGCCGGACTTTTCCGACGGAGGGGGTTATTTGCAATTGTGCAAATAACATTTGTGGAGGGGGTTTCTTACAAATGTATTCATTATGATAGGATAAGCATCCTTGCTTTTTCATGATGGTTTTTTGCATTAATGAGATTTGATGTGAATAGAAGTGTTAAGCATGGTTGATGTTTTTTTGCTTTATGGTGTGGTCACCTCTTCTCTTCTCCTACCATCACCTCCCTTCATGCTACACATTCTTTCCTCCACCATTCTTATATGATGAGGCCGGCCACAATTTTGGAGAGGAGAGAAAGATGAGAGGTTTCATTTTTGGTGAGGAAATTTCATCATCTCATTCCATGCTTGATAAATGAGAGTTCCACTTGAAAGTTCCAATCCATTCCTCCATCAAGGCAACATAACCCCAAAGAGACAAGCATCATCTACACTACATTCTACAGCAAATCTTGGGCATGTCGACTTGCCAGCTTCATGCCTGAGTTGCCTCGGTATAGAGGCGGGAGCCCGTAAAAGATACAGACGATGTGGTGCCCTTCCGGCAAGGAGGCGACGACCGGAGTTTCCGGGGGAGATCGGGACGATGACAAGAAGACCGGAGGACTCGGATCACTCGGTATATCTCTTCCCTATCTTGTTACTTTGCTAGATCTAGTTTAATGGCCCGATCCGGGGTTTAGTGCGCTGTGGTGCCGGTTTTCTAAGTTCGCAAAATTAAAGTTTTTCACCGCTTCCGCATTTGGCCGTCGGATTGACGACCGGGGCGCCGCCGTGCACTTACAGTGGTATCAGAACCTCGCCATTAACTTCGTCTAGCTTTGTTTGATGTGTTTGCATTTCCGATCGACCAAAATTCCAAAAACTCGCGTTTTTCCTCACATCAGTTTTCTGTTGAAATTTTTTGAACTCCAAAAATTTTTCAGGTTGTAAAAAACTAATGTACTGGAAATTCTAAGACTACTGGAAAAATTCGACACAGTCAGTCGACCACTGAAGCGCGGAACCGCGGCCAAACCCCCCCTTGGGCCGCGGTTCCGCCGCACATTGGTGTCGTCACTGCATCATTTTTTTCCAGTGGGCTTCTGGGCTATTTTTAGGGGTTTTGGAATATTAAAATTGGGCCCAGAATTTCTGTGAGTGCTACAGTATTGCTTGGGGGCCCACTTGTTAATTTTTGATCAATCGGATGTTCTAAACACATTATTTCACAGTATTTACATTATATCTGCGACCGTGAATGTCACTCGATCGGTAAATCCGGTCTAACTGCTATAGCCCGGTTAGACGGATTTGCGAACGTAACTTTCACGTTGATGTTTTGTGATTTTGCTGTGATGTTGCGGATCGATCGTGGGGGATAGCCTGGATACAATGCTAGTACAGTGTTGTTGTATTATGTACATTTGATATTGCGGGGCGAGCGTCCGACATGTGGACTGCCGTCACTGCCTGATTGTCTTATTCTTTTAGGGCACGACCTGGTTGCGGTCGATGTACCCGTTGTATGTATATTTTACTTTCTGTACTAGGATTACCCCGCGGAGGGGTGCACGGATAGCCGGGTTCTGGAGGGCAACAAGCCCGCATCTCATGGCATTGGGACGGAGGGGGCTTCGCTCTAGAATTGGCCGGCTATTCGCCGCACTCGTAGGGGGTACAGGTTGACCCAGGAGAGGTGCCCAAGTTACCGGATTCCGTGAAGTGCTGGGTGGTCCATTCACGGTGCTGAAGGGGGCTGCCTCGCTTCAGGTTTTGGCGGGTGACTTGCCGCCCCCGTAGGGGTCTAGGATTTCATTGCACAGGCTATCCACACGACCAGGGGAACGTCGGGTTTCAGTAGTGGCTCTGTGAAACCCGGGGATCCCAGATATCTGTATTGTTCTGTGATGCTGTACATTTCTGTGATGTTGCATTTTATCACGCCTTGAGCGAATATAATATATTGGTATATATATTAGTAAATGTTTTATATGTTTTACATCCGCACTAGTCCAGTCCCCGCTCTGTCGTTAGTAAGCTAACCTAACGGGTAATGACGGGACCCAGTGGCGAATGCGGATGGCATATACGTACATCAGTATATTTTCGTTCTTTGTGATGTGATCAATTGATGGGACTGCGTTGATTCGGATCAATGCAAGATAAACAAACCTATTCTGATGTTGTTGGAACACTTTTCAAAAAGCTGTTATTGCAAGGACGTTCACTTTTGTTTTGCATCGTGGTATTCATTTGGAATATCCTGCTCCTCAGTCGACGAGGCAAGGGCCGAGATCCCTTCACTGGGAGTGACCCCTTGGACAGAAGTTTGCGTCAGGGCATTAACTTCACTATAGCCGATTACTTTTGCCATGCACCGCGGTATTCATTTGGAATATCCTGCACCCCATTCTACGAGGAAAGAGCCGAGATCCCTTCACCGGGAGTGACCTCTTTAGTAAAGGTTTTCGTCACTATATTTTCTAAAAAGCTATCCGTTCCTTCAACGATATCAAGTTCATTACGTTAAAGGTTTTCGCCAGAAACCATTCGTAGCCCTCCGTCGTTTCATATGGATAGTCAATAGTATTCAAGCTGTGTTTGTTGGCCAAAGTCAAGGCACAGTGTTTGGTAGCTGTTGGTTATTCATATGCAGCATAGATAGATGCGTTGGTTTGGGGCAGTCGTATAGCCTTGTTGGCCAAAGTCAAGGGCTTGTACGGGTGGGCTCAAATTAACCTGGAGAATGACGGGAAGAACTTGACATGCGACTTATGATTTGTTGGCCAAAGTCAAGGTCATAAGAGCATGGGGTAAAAATCACATCGGGAGTTTCAAAAGAACTGAAACTTGCCAGATATGCGCATACCTTCTGGAGTGTGATACCGTGAGCGGATTCCGTCACGTTATCATGCGATGAGAGTTGGATCCCGATTCCCACTGATGAGTTAGTTTACTCCTCGGGTGACCCCGACTAATTCTTCTTTCAGGTTTGGAGGAGAATTTGAGGTACAGTGGGAGGTTTCCAGATTAGATAAAGGGATAACCATTCTGATCTAGGTTAGAGTGCACGCTGAGTGTTTCTTTTCTCTCTCTCTGGCAGCGACCATTGACCCGACCCTAAGACTATGACTCAGTGACCAAGTTGACCGAACATTCTTAACACTGGCTTTTGGATTGTCAGAGTTGCAGACCTCATTGCCACTCCTACTTTTACCCCTTTCTCCAGGACACCCCGTATTACTGCGAACGTCCACTTCCATTGGACAAAGCCATCGTATGGTTAGATACGAACTCGAAGGAATTCGAGGATGGTTTCCGGTTCTGGAGAAAACGGATAGGATTATTCAGTTGTCTTTTCCTTTTTGCCTCCTCTCAAGTTACGAGTACTCCTTAGTTTAGGAGATAGTACACCTATTACGCAAATTGGATAGTCTTCTTCCAAACTTTAGGCTGGTGCCGAACAGTGGGGAATGAAGAAAACCAATTAGCATAACGATGGTGTGCAGAAGGTATTAAGATTAAGACAAAGCAAGGGATTAGTAAGAGGGCAAAGTAAATTACGACTGATATTCACGACCAAACCAAGTATTACTTCGCCAATCCTAAATCACCTTTGTATTTCTTCAGGACACTCCGTATCACTACGAAGATCCATAGTTTATTAGATACTCCATCGTATGGTTATATACGAACTCGAAAGGAACTTGTTCCAGTTCGGGGATGGATTCTGGTCCAGGAGAAATAGGAATAAGGTTTATTCGGTTGTCTTTTATCTTCACCTTCTCTCGCATTGCGAGTGCTCCTAGGACTAGGACAGTACACCCATTATGCTTATTGGATAGTCTTCTTCCAAACCATAGGCTGGTGCCGAACGGTAGGGAAGGAAGAAAACCATTTGGCCTAAGGGGTGTGCAGAAGGTAATGACTAAAGACATATAAAGGGATTTGGAGAGGTGGCAAAGAATTATACGGTTATAGTTGTGAATCTGGATAATGGTAGAGGCATTACTAGGAATACCAGGATACCCCATCGAAACATTTCAATGTTTCAGCTCAACTGTGTACTGTTAAAAGATAACTGATTTCCCGATTAGACACTTGCTCCAGGGTATGTATTTACCAGGTTTGATTCTCACATCTGTATGGTTTTACAGATGATGAGTGGGAGTAAGTTATTGGGAATAAGGTGATCATCCTCATTATATCGGGATTCGTTGTAATCGGTGATATTTGAGAAGATCACCTGGGCTGTTTGCCGGTCGGCAAATGTTTGGTTTTGAATATCCGCTGTTGTGCACCAATTTCAAATTGATATATCTGTACGTCTATTTTCATAGAGTGAGATATACCTTTTGATATTATGTCGATGACATTTACCTATATCAGTGGATGGTTAGGTAAGGAGCATTAAACAGCGGTGTAATTCTTCTTAACCATAAGTACAGTTTTCAACCTACGACACACAGTGAAAGAGTTGTTAGACTCAGCGGACTTATACAGAGTATTGTATGTTGTCCAGTGTCCATTAGGACAGAGGGGTTGGTCCTCATACTATATTCTGTTTACTTTTAACTTCTCTACTTCTTAGACATGTGTTTCGTAGAAACACAGGGTCTAAGTTTTGAGGAGTTATAGGTATTTGAATAGAGTAGAGAACCAGGTGTAGCAAGTATCGGGATTCTTCAAAGTAATCGAAGATGTAGATACTTGTGTATGGCATTCAGTTGATAGTAATGATAAAGAGAAATTGCTTCTCTTTTCAGGTTACTCATAATTGGATGCATTCCTAAGTTGAGTAACGCTGATCGGCCTCTCTCCATTTAGTTGACATGCACTGGAGACAGCTGCATGATTTGAATCTGGTTAAATTAAATCAGTGCTTCTGGTTCTATATTGGATGTAGAACAGTTCATATCTTAACGTTGTTATGGTACGGGGAGTTGTCCGGCTTATGATTAAAACCAGACACTGGACAACTCAAGGCACGTTTCTGTAATGGCTGTTTGTGGGTTGACCCAGGCTATGACGAGGGTTGACTTTCTACCATCTGGCAGATCAATAGAAATATTGTTCTAGACTCGCCACAGTTTTATTAAAAATGGATTTTTTCAAAAACAGTAGTGGGAGTATGGTAGAACTGGAAGTGATTCCAAAACCGCAAACGATTACTGAAGATTTAATAAGGAACCTAAAGATTCAATCTGATTTGACATTCCATTGGCCACTCCGCAGATAAGGTGGGTAACTTCAGGCATCCGAGAGGTACTCCGGTAGCCTCAAGGACGGTGACAGGGAAGTTCTTGTTTACCCACACTTGCCATTGTTGTTGTTCCAGGCTGCGAGACCCGGCAGGAGGATGAGTATAGCGTCGTTCTAAACTAGCTTTAGAAGTGCACGTCTATATGACTCTGCCAGAGGGTTGTCGTAGTCAGTGGGAGCAGCGGAAGCATTGGTGGACATCAGGCTTATGTCTATTTATAGACTAAAGCAGATATAGCGGAGATAGTTCATCTATTTCTGATGTGACAGTCATAGGTTTGACGTCATCAGAATAGGGGATGGATCTGTTGAGAAGGTAGTAGGGTGTGATATCCGGGTTTTGGATGACATACACAAAGTAGGAAGTGACATTCCTATACTACGATCGGTTATACTTTGGTCGTCACACAGTGGTTTCTCCACGAAGGACTTGGACATTATATCAGACATACTGGTTACTAGATCTATGGTTTTAGATCTAGATTTGGGTGGTTTCTCAATCAGGGTACCTTGACAGCATTCTAAGAGTATTTAGAATGGACGACTCCTGGCACGGTAGTATACCTGCAGGTGATGGAGTCACCCTCTCTAAAGGTGTCTTATAGACTAAAGTAGAGAGGGATGTGCATGATTGGCAGATCACTTGCTTAGGCAATTGAGTCAATCATGAGATGTCAAGTACCACACCAGATGTTGTTCTTGCACTAGATGCAATAAGTTGATATTGATCCAATCCTGGAGAAACAGTCGGAAGCAGTTTTAGAACATAAGTGGATGTTCTAGGGATATGATAACGACAGCCTCATTTGGGAGACAGTTATCATTCCAGGCTTCCAAGGTGACATGGACGACAAGGAGGTTGTCAGAGTTATAGTTTTCCTTCTGACGAGGGGCAGTGTTTTGGACAGGTGATCCAAGGCAATACTGAGGGTGGCATGGCGCAGGATACTGATTAAGTTCAGTTGACGATACAGTCGAAGAAGTTTGGATTTGGAGTTCATTTATGAGCTAGGTCCCATCAGACATCCAGACATTCTAAGACAGGTATTGCTCATTTCGGGAGATGGCTTTCTCCGCGAACTTGAGATATAGAGAGACATAGAAAGAAACATTTAGGCGGATCCACTCACTGAGGCTATTCCTCGAACGCAAGAGTTTCGCAAACAGGCTTTATGAGACTGACTAGTAGAGGAGTTGGGTGTTCGGTATCACACGGGCTGTGAGTATGCGACATCGCAATAATTAGCCTTGAATGCTAGTGGGAGATTGTTGGAGATAATGCCCTCAGAGTCAATTATTGGATCACAAACACGTGATTGCGATGATTGAGGGAGGACCTATCCCGGTAAGACAGTCTTACTCGAGATGATAGTATGCTATCTGGTTTACCTTTATCATCGTGTACTGCTTTAGGTGACCTGACAGGTCGCTATTGCACGTTGATAGAGCCCCTAGGATTCTTGCTTGACTGCCGGCAGTATGAAGGCGATCATATAAGTGAGAGCTGGAGTCTATAAGCACATCCTTAAAAGGTCCCTAGTCGTGGGAGTTTCGAGACAGGGCATCGATTCTCCAGAGTAGACTAGTGTATACAGTCGAGACCCCGACGAGGGGCAGTGGCCGGTCTCACAAGCCACTGGTGTCTGTTGGTTCACCTAAGATGTATACAGGTGCTCATTGGGTTATGAGTACACCGGACAGGACTCGCCGGGAACATGCTAGTTGGTCTTATACCTGACGTCAGATAGCAGTTCCCAGGTGACATGTGTACAGGTTAGTTCATCGACCTGGGGATCGTCATTTGTCTCGTGTGAGTTCCCACTGTGCTTTGATTACTACCCTACCACAGCTCAAAGGAGTCGTGCAAACAGGTTTTAGTTGGGTACAGTCCCGAGCTACATGGAGGCAGTGAGCGGATCTTCGGGGATTCGTCTCTCCCGGTATTAGGGGTGAGGTCGCGCTGTGTCTAGGAGAGCCATTACACGAAGTTCTTGGCCAAGGCAGGAGATTTACTGGTAGGTATTCCAGTAGTATCTCAGGGTGTTCTGGGCTACACTCCGACACGACTTGTACCGCTTTTGGGGGTCTGACTTTTACCAACCCCCTAGGCCCGACATGCGATGCTCATAGACGAACGGACCGGACTGTACGGATATTGTCACTGACAGGCTCAGTAGGGTGTCAGGATGAGTTCGCTCATCGACGTCCCTTTTAGTCAATAGCTAGTGGCCCGTTACGTATTGGCTTATACCTCTGACGTGCTAGTGGTTAAATCCACAGCCATTGTATTGACGAGTCTTTAGAGTCCACCACACTTTCAGTTACTCAGGCTTTCGGGCGAAACGCTGTAGAGGCCGTATGGAGATATGGCAGGGTCCGATCAGATACGTGCGGTATTGCACGGATCAAGATCGGACGGATAATACTAGCCGGCTTTGGTTTAAGCCGGATCCTAGTTTAGTACAGTGTAGATTTTGTCTCATTGCATTTGTATCCGGTCGGAATACAGATGCGGGTGTGTATGCACAGTATTGGGGTTTTCCTGTAATTTATTACGGGACCAGTTTTCTGGAGTTGCCAGTTTGCATTCCGTTCCGGCCGGTTTTCCTTTGTTCTTTCCCGGCCGGACTTTTCCGACGGAGGGGGTTATTTGCAATTGTGCAAATAACATTTGTGGAGGGGGTTTCTTACAAATGTATTCATTATGATAGGATAAGCATCCTTGCTTTTTCATGATGGTTTTTTGCATTAATGAGATTTGATGTGAATAGAAGTGTTAAGCATGGTTGATGTTTTTTTGCTTTATGGTGTGGTCACCTCTTCTCTTCTCCTACCATCACCTCCCTTCATGCTACACATTCTTTCCTCCACCATTCTTATATGATGAGGCCGGCCACAATTTTGGAGAGGAGAGAAAGATGAGAGGTTTCATTTTTGGTGAGGAAATTTCATCATCTCATTCCATGCTTGATAAATGAGAGTTCCACTTGAAAGTTCCAATCCATTCCTCCATCAAGGCAACATAACCCCAAAGAGACAAGCATCATCTACACTACATTCTACAGCAAATCTTGGGCATGTCGACTTGCCAGCTTCATGCCCGAGTTGCCTCGGTATAGAGGCGGGAGCCCGTAAAAGATACAGACGATGTGGTGCCCTTCCGGCAAGGAGGCGACGACCGGAGTTTCCGCGGGAGATCGGGACGATGACAAGAAGACCGGAGGACTCGGATCACTCGGTATATCTCTTCCCTATCTTGTTACTTTGCTAGATCTAGTTTAATGGCCCGATCCGGGGTTTAGTGCGCTGTGGTGCCGGTTTTCTAAGTTCGCAAAATTAAAGTTTTTCACCGCTTCCGCATTTGGCCGTCGGATTGACGACCGGGGCGCCGCCGTGCACTTACAGTCAAAACCAAGGTCAACCCCAAGCTAAGTGGGCCCAAACCCCAAGTCAAGACCAAGCATGGAAGAGACCGGCTCCATGCCAAAAATGATGCAATAAATTAGTCTAAATGTAATTTTTAGAAATAAATATATGTAAAATGGGCAGAAAGCCAAAATTTTGTAAAACTCATGGCATATGTGCAAAAAGAAATAAGCACATAAGGCATGGGATGACATAAGCGCCATTTGGCAAAGCCCAAGAGGCTATATGTAAAGTGTGTAACCTATAAAGGCAACATGATGAAAAAATCAAAAAAAAAACGTTCTCTCTCAAAAAATTAGGGTTTTGTGCCTCCTTCTCCTTCCTCAAGATTCTAAACCTTCTAATCAAGAGTTTCACTCTTCTTTCCCTAAAAAGAAATAGTTTTTCACCATGAAACCCACAAAGGGAAGCTCAGATCTCCTATCATATCTTTAAAAAAGAAGATTTTTAAGTCTCACCCCCTTTTCCCCCAAGATCCAGCAAACAGAGAAGAGGAAGAAGAAGACCGATCTCCAAGAATCCCACTTTGGGAAGATCCAGGGCTCAATGGAGAAGAAATGGGTCCCCTTTTGTCATGCCCCGCTTCCCAAAATACGGAATACGGAGGGTGACTAGGCCAGCCATGCTTCTACGGTCAAGGAATAATCCTGTCGTAGTCGCACTTCGGCTTCTAACATCACATGGTAATCAGTAAACACAGCACAGAAGTAAAGGAACCACATCACTAATTTATTACACCAACTTTCATTGTTCACAATTTACAACAGAACGAAAGAAAAGAAACTACTAACCAAGTGCGAATACAAAGTTGATTTATGGAAAGCGGTAAAGTACTGAATGCACGACCGTCTAGATCTCTGCGAGCTCGAAGGGTAGGTCTGACTCCTGAATACGGTCCTCTTCAAACTCTGAGCATGCATACTCAGGTCGTCAGGGCGACACAATAGCAATATTATAATAATAACAAAGGAAATAAAGTAAAAATGGTGGAGACAATAAATGCAGTTAATTAGTATGCCATTAAACAATGTATTGTATGATCTGTGTCCCTATCGGTCTCTAAGTCGTTTTTGAAATCGAGTTGTGGAAAGAAATGATCATGTTTAACGAGGGTCTCGTACGTACCCGAGACTACGGCCCACTATTGCCCGGGACATAACCCCGTCAGCCGAACCGCTAGGTCCAAACCTAATATATAAAAGAGTCGCTCTTCGAATGATCATCCTCTAAAACACCGACCTCGCTAAATACAAGTTCCTTTCCTCTTCGATTTCCCCCTTTTTTCCAAGGTTTCACTATCTATGAGTATGGGCTAGTTGTGAACAAGTACGCATCAATAACACTGCTTTATTCACTATTCACTGTATTGTTCACTGTCACGAATCGTTCACTTTTACTGGCGTACTCGACACATCTAAACCGATACTATTCACGTTCAACAATGCACTATTCACTGAAAATTCATAAGGGCGCTCACTATCACTAGAGGTATTGCAGTCGGGTAAAAAAAATGTTAATCATGCCGCTAAACAATTTGTATGCAAACTAATCATTATGTGTCTCATGAACTTATGTAAATCGTATTAAATCATACGTTCAGAATTAAGTAAAATGATACAAAAGTGGTAATAAGAAAACTCAGTCGGCAGTTCAACGAAATTGGTTTCAAGTCAATCGGATTTCGGGTTCGCAAATTCCAGTCGTTTCATTTTAAGTGTCCCCTGCTGGAAGTTCAGTTCCTGAACTGAAAGTCCATTTCGTGACATAGTTTTCACCCAGTTGGGATCAAAATTAGGCGATGCTACAGTTGGATAATATTTAGGTTTATCAGTTAGGTTTCCAACGCTCCAGACGGATTGATAATATCTGCAGTGTACTGGGAGTTATGTATTGTTTAATATCGGGATATACGTTCTGTCCCTGCTTGGGACTGCAATATATACAGATGGTTTAAAATGTGATTAAAATAGCAAACGAAGGCAAAAACGAACGAAACCGCTTCCAATAGTTAGCTAACAGATTTATCTCTGCTACGGTATAGGGTTCCGCACAATACCATTTTCACACAGAGACAAAAGCATTTCTAATCAAGTGTTGGCATGCAGTGCTGCTTTGGACTGCAGTCCAGTGCCGCACTCCCGACCAGTTTCCGTAATCTTTATAAAATAGAAACAGATTATAACCTATATAGGGTTCTAGTTCGTCGAGTCGTCTTCGATATGAGCCCTCGAACACCACATTCCGGTGTGTAACCAATTTATTATGATTTTCCCAAAATTCAGGTACGGAAGTTTTCAGATTCAACGGATCTAAATGGGGATAACATTTCACGGCGTTAAAGTCCGTATTTTCAAGCCAACTCTTAACACAGTATTCGTTATCACTAGGGTAATCAGTTATGCTTAATTTCCGTCATTTTGAGAGGGTTTTCATATTATGGTTTACATCAAACACTTATAATAACGTTTGATTCGCAACCGAAATGAATACACTATAGCATGTAGCAAGTGTTTGAACTTGCCTGACGACGTATCGATGACGATACGGCAGCGACTAATGGTCCGGCGATGCTACGGTGAGGAGACGGTGTCAACGAGGTCGACGGCGAGGCGAGCTCCGGCGGCAACGAGGCGCAGGCGATGGGCTGTGCAGGGTCGGAATCTACAGTGGTGTCGGGGTCTGGTGTCGGGTGTTGAAGGGAGGGGAGAGTGAGGTGAGGAGACGGGGACGGTGATGATGGGAAACCGACGATGTGGCCGGCGGCGTGAGGCGACGGCGACAGAGGAGATGGGTGCGTGGGTGTTCGGTGATGAGTTCGTCGGGGCTGAGTGCAAGGGTCGAGCTCGGTGGTGAGATGGGCGCAGGAAGTGAATGTAGGATGTTTTTCGTCACCCCATTGAGATGGGAATACGCGCGCGCTTGTCAGGCGCATTACAGATTCCCCCTGCCTAGGGTAGGCCGGGGTTTAAAGATTGTGGGGATCCGAATCTCCGGCAGTCGCGGACTAAGCTGTCGTTAATTACCCCTCGCCTTTGGAGCGAGGGAACCTCCGATTGACGGGTTAAACTGGTCATGCGAACTCAATGTGCAGTGTTGTGTTTTGAAGGGGTTTTGGATATATCGGGGGGTCCGCAGAGTTTTTACGGGGGTCCCGCTATCCGGATCGCGGGCTGGGAGTCAAGGGGGCTAGCAGCCCCCATGCAGAGTGCGGGACAGCGCCCTGTTAGAAATTTTTTTCTAACAGAGACAATGCCGTGGAGTATGTGTGTGTACATATGTATACATATATGTATATATATAAAAAAAAAAGGGGGGAAAGACATCCAAAGGATGCGTGGGGCCAGCGCCAGCGCTTTGAGCGCTAGAGCGCTCGCGCTAGCGCACCACGTGTCAGCACGTGGGCGTTCGGGCGCTCGGGCGCTTTGGGCGCTGGCGCACTGAGCGCTAGCGCGCCACGTGTCAGCACGTGGGCGCTCGGGCGCTAGCACTTTGGGCGCTAGCGCTCTGAGCGCAAATGCGCTGGCGCATTGAGCGTTAGCGCGTCACGTGTCAGCACGTGGTTGCTCGGGCGCTGGCGCTCTGAGCGCTAGCACGCCACGTGTCAGTACGTGGACGCTCGAGCGCTAGCACTTTGGGCGCTAGCGCTCTGAGCGCTAGCGCGCCACGTGTCAGCACGTGGGCGTTCGAGCGCTAGCGCACCACGTGTCGGCACGTGGGCGCTCGAGCAGCAAAAAGGGGCTTGGTCCCTGCAATGGGAGTTGTACTCTCAGAAAGGAGCACTTATTATTCTGTATGTATATATATATATATATGAGGAGTTAAACTCCTAAGATGTTTTGAAGCTGATGAAGGGCTTCTCCCCTTGAGCCCTAGTTCTTCCCCAAAGTGGGGTTTCAGGAGATGGGTCTCCTTCTTCTTCCTTTCTTGGCCGGATCTTGAAGATCAAGAGATGTGAGATCTAAAAATCTCTCCTTTCTGAGATCTGATGGCAGATCCAAGTTCCCCTTTGTGGGTTTTGTGGTGAAAAACTATTTAGTTTTGGAAAAGGAAAAGTAAAACTCTTGATTTAATTCAAAAGAAAGAAAAGGTTTGGAACCTTCAGAAAGGGGAAAGAGGCACAAACCCTAGGTTTTTGAGAGAATGAAAAGTGTTTTTTTTATTCATCATCATGTTGCGTTATATAGGCTTATATGTTTACATATAGCTCCTTGGGCTTTACAAAATGGCATTTTGCCCATCCCATGTCTCATGTGCTATTTCTTTTTGCACATAAACCATTGGCTTACAAAAATTTGGCTTTAGGCCCATTTTGTTTACATTCATGCATAAAAAATTACATAAAAATTATTAATTACATGATTTCATTTTGGCATGGGGAAGGGCCGGCCGCTTCATGTTCGGACTCGACCTGGGCATGGGCCCACTTGGCTTGGGGTTGACTTTGACTTTGACTTGGTCAACCGGGATGCAATTTTCGACTTCAACAGTGAAGGCGAGGGAAGCTCGGGTGAGAGTGTAAGGGGTCGCTGCTGACGGCGGTGATGAAGGTCGGAGCAATGGGCGTTGGTGGAGTTAGGGGTGATGGCTTTTTTTGGCGGGATTCTTCCAGGGTTACCTAAGACGGCAGCAAGGTTTCGGGAGGTATCATCCATGCCAAATTCAAAAATTTGCCGTTTTAGCTAACCCTAACAAAGAATCGTTAACTAGAAATCGACGAAAATATAAATGCAAACACTTTGCAAGTCTAGTGAGCAAAGAATACAACCTTTGTAGACCGGTCCTTCACTTCAATAGCTACGTGTAGTAGTCCCCTTTGCTGCGATCGTGAACTCCGGACTCTAGAGAAGCTCTCTTGAAGAAACGAACATGCTTGCTTCGAAGACTTCGAGGCAGAAGATGATCTACGTCGAGGAGACACTAACC
This sequence comes from Agapanthus africanus, assembly GCA_030015575.1. Lineage (NCBI taxonomy): Eukaryota > Viridiplantae > Streptophyta > Magnoliopsida > Asparagales > Amaryllidaceae > Agapanthus > Agapanthus africanus. The sequence continues at coordinate 239,768,530 of CM057344.1, forward strand.
CAAGCTATATCTTCACTAATCATGGAATTAGTGAAGCAAACATCCTATACTAAATGGCAAGTAGTAGAGGATGATGAAGTAGGAAGTGGGCTCACTTTAGATTTGATTTTCTCACACTTTTTCTCATACTTCCATTGAAGCTAGAAAGCTTTTGTGAGGAAGAAGAAGAAGAAGAAAGCTCTCTTGATCATTATCCAAAAGATAATGGCAACCATGATGAGTTAATATCATATATTAACCTTTGTAGAGAGTTAACCATGGCTAGGTTTAATTGGTTGGGTTAACAAATATCTTAACCAAAACAAAAGAGTGGACTTGGTCAAGACTACAAGCTTCTACAAGCTTTCATCCATGACAAAATGCCACCTTTTGTAATTACCAAAATAAATAAAACCCTAACAATTAAACCAAGCATGGTGTAAGTCATACACACACCTTTATTGCATGTATCATCAAGTATGACACAATACATGTACACAAAAATATATCACATATATTCAATGTGCACAAAATGAGAAAAAGAAATCATAAGTGAGCTTAATATTAGTTAATGTAATGTAATATATCAAATATATATAATTATACATTAAATTATTAAATCAACTCTTCATTTAATAATCCGGCTATATCACATATAACCGACTAATATCAAATGAATCAACTTATCGAATCAACGCTTGATTCGATAAACCAGCTATATCACATGTAACCGACCGATGTCACAAATCGCGAGAATAGAATGCAGTATCATATATCGCATTAATCTCGGTCCCTCACATATCTCATATGTGCTTTTACTCCGTTTCGCTTGAGCCAGGAAACCCCTGTGTAGGACTCTAAAGACTCGTCAATACGCCAGCAGTAGGTGATGATCATATCAAATACGCACAAGCCGGAAGCAGTCTGCTAAACGTAACGGCCACCAGGGTATTGAGCGATCAGAAGATCAACAAGCAGGCCTGCTCACACTCCTGCGATTACAATCAGTAACACTACCGTACAGTCCGATCTCTTCGTCTGATATGTCGCATATCTCGTCTAGGGGTGGTAAACGTCAGACCCCAGTAACTCGATAAGTCGTGCCGATATAAGGCTCATAACAGGTCGAGAAACTACTGATAACACTTACCAGTATATCTCTGAAACAGTCTTGGCCAAGGACTTCCTGTTATAGCCAATCGAGCACAGCGCAACATCAACTCCCAATACCGGGAGAGACGAAACCCCTACTATCGCTCATTGCCTCCATGTGACTCGGGACTGTACCTAAAAGCCACCGTTTTGCACGTTCTCTTAAACATGGTAAAGTGGAAATCAAAGCACAGTGGGAATCACACAAGACTCTATGACGATCTCGGGTCTACAGACTAACCTGTACCAGTGTCACCAGAGAACTGCCATCTGACGTGAGGTATAATACCATCTGGGAGTTCTCGGCGAGTCCGTCCAGTGTACACAGTCTCCACTGAGCACCCGTATATTGTCTTTGATGTCAAACACTAATGGATATAGGATCATCCAACGCCCATCTACATGGGTCGAGAAGCTATACGCTAGTCTGCTCTGGTCTATCGATGCCATGTCTCGATACACCCACGACTAGAAACATTTGAAGGATGTACTTAGCGACTACACTGTCCCCACTAGTACGATCTGCATCATAATCCTGGTAGTCAAGTACTAATCCTAAGGGCTTCAGCAACATGTAACATAGAGACAATCAGAGTACATGTTAAGATAAATGGCAACCAGATAGCATACTATCATGTCGAGCAAGAAAGTCCTCCATATATATGTCCAAGCATCCACTACAATATACATCGTATGTACAGTAATGGCCTCTAGAGCATACATATCACTAACAATCTCCCATTTGCACTAGGGCCATCTGTTGTAGTATCTCATACCCAACAATCAGTAGTGGTTGAAGTATCTCATACTCAACCATCCCATAAAAGTTTCTACTGGAAAATAGGCCTTTATGAGTGGATCCGCGTTGTTGTCCTCTGTATCTACTCTCCTAATCTCGATCTCCTTGGAGATCATCCATCTCCATGATCAGGTGATACTGCCTAAGAATATGTCTGGATCACTGATGAGACAGGGGTTCCTAAGCCAAAGCCACAACTCCATTGTCACACAATGGTAGGAACGAAGTTCATCTCATGAACTTATATATATCCAGACTACCTCTTTGGTAGCATCCTTGGTAACAATGTATTCAGCCTTTATCGTCTAGTTTGCCACGGCATCTAGCTTGGAACTCTTCCAACATACCGTTCCTCCACTGAGGGCAAAGACAATGCATGTGCCTGACATTCAGTCGTCCTTACCACCCTGGAAGCTATCCAGTGATTCTCCCCAGGATCGATTGATACTAACTCACTACACCTAGTAAGAATCCTAACATCCACTTAGATCTATCTCATAGATCCAAATCCCAGGATTAAGGAGGTATCACCTTGATCCTATATGGAGAATCCTTGTGATAAGTGGAGATTGACCGAGCGTAGCATAGGAAACTCCTTTCCTATCAAGAGTATGTCATCCACGTACAATACGAGGATCATCACCATACTCCCTACTACCTTTTTGTATATACAAGGTTCATCTACCATTTTGATGAAGTCAAACACTTTGACTACCACATCAAAACAGATGTTCTAACTCCACGATGCAAGTTTTATCCCATAAAGCAATTTGCACACGTTTCCGCTGCTCCCACTGTCTACGAAACTTTCTGATTATGTACTTATAAACGCTCTCTTCTAAATCATCATTTAGAAAAGCAGACATGACACGCAACCGCCAGATAGCGTAGTCATGGTATGTAGCAATGGCAAGTAGGATCCGGATGGACTTAAACATAGGCACTAGAAAAGGTTTCATCATTCTCCACACCTGGTCGATGACGAGAACCTTTCTCAACTAGTCTTAGCTTTGAAAGTCTCAACTTTTCCATGTACACCAAGTAATCTTCTCAAGATATACTTGCTCCTGATGGGGATTTAACCCTTCAGATATAGCAACCAAAGTCTATATTTTGTTGGTGTATATGGATTCCATCTCAGATCGCATAGCATCCAGCCATTCTTACAGAGTCCCCACTCTTGATGGCCTGCTCGAAACCAGTTCGGTCATCATCTCATGATGCAATCTTCGCTCCCACTGTCATAGAGAAAACCAAAGTATCTATCAGGTGGATGAGGAACCCTATCAGATCGACGGAGAGGCTGAGGTTCGTTGGAAACTATTGAATCCTCCGGGTTTACCAAATCATCAGCTGCAGTTTGTATAACTGGCACTCCTTCCAGTTCTACCTCATGACCACTAATTTCTTCACAAGAAATTCCTTTTCCAAAAGATGACATGCTGAGAAAACAAAATACCTTTTTGTTCCTCGGTGTGGTAGAAGATATTCCCTTGCGAATACTTGGGATATCCAACAAACTTCCACAGAACTGACCTTGCCTCAAATTTGTTCGGATCTTCTGCTTTTAGACATAGGCCGGACAACCCCAAATCTTAACATCCTTAAGAGATGGGCTCTTCTCATACCATATCACATATGGAGTGGTAGACACCTGATTTGGTTGGAACCCTATTCAATAGGTATGCAGCTTCTCAAGTACATAACCCCCGAAAGGAATAGGCAACTCAGTAGTACTCATCACAGAGCACACCATATCACATAGGGTGCGATTGCTCCGCCCGATATACCAACGTGCTGTGGTGTATACGGAGTAATACTGAGAGAGAATCTCATTCTCTTTTAGAATAGTCCAAGATCTCCGTGCTCAAGTATTCTCCTTCCTGATCTTATCAAAGGACATAATACTTATACATGTATTTAGTTCTCTATTTCTGACTTATATTCTTTGAATTTCTCAAAAGTTTCAGACTTGTGTTTCAACAGGAACACATGTGCGAATCTTGAGAGATCATCAGTGAATATAATGAAGTACAAAGAACCAGTCCTGGCATGTGTAGACAGAGGACCAACATACATCATCATGTATTGATACCAAGAGTTCACTAACTCTTTCTCTGTTTTCAATAAACGGAGCTATGGTCATCTTATCTTTGTGACATTACTGGCAAGTTTCACAAGATGTAGATTCAAACTGATTTAAATATGCATCTAAATGTAACTTAGCTAGTCGGGTCGCATTGATATGACCTAGTCTACAATGCCTCAAGAAGGATTCGTTCATTTCTGAATTCATCCCCTTGTGTGTGTTCTGTACGTTAAGAACTGTAGTTTGATTTAGAACGTATATGCTTTTAGATAACGTGCCTGAACCAATCAACACTTGATATAGGAAATGTTCAAAACATTATCCAACAATACAAAATTATATCCTTCTTTACTAAATAAAGAGACTGATATGATGTTGTATATCAGGTTCGGTATCTAATAACATCCGTTCAGAATCAATGTATTTGGTAATACAGGGTGATAACTGCCAACGTACTTGACTGCAACACTTGCACCGTTTCCAACTCTTGAAACTTATCACCCATTCTCAGTTCTCTACCTATCTGTAGCCCATATAACAGATTACATGTATCGGATCCTGATCCGGTATCAACATACCCAGGACGTAAAGGATACTGAGACACAGTTCTCTGTAATGAACACACCCGAAGAAGATGTATCAACATACGCTTTCTTCGTTTGGGCAACACGGGAATCCTGGTAATCTCCTATTTCCTGCTCGGTCTTATAACAAGTATAAATTGGAACGGGACCAATGTTCCCCAGCTCAGTATAACAAGCGGGTTCGGTCAATACATCCATATTATTATCTTGATTAAGGCGTGACATGGTCGCTACCTGAAGAGAGAGAAAAGAAAACACTCAGCGTATGCTCTTGCAAGATTAGATTGGTTATTAATATATCTAATCAGGATGGCTCCCACTGTTTCAGTCAAATCTTCCCTCAAACACTAAAAGGAAAGACTAGCCGGGATTAATTACACCCTACATGTTTGCCATTCTTTCAGCCAGGCCAGTGTCGGTACTTTGAGGGAGGTTCCCCGTGCTTTCGTACGGACCTAATTAAAATAAACCTCGTTTTCCCAGAGGCGTAACCCCGTTAACACCTTTCTAGACACCTACTTGATCGGCTAATTGTAATGTGTAAAACTCTCCCAGAAGTAACTCTTACTCGCAGTGGGTATTGGGATCCAACTATCTCATAGAAGGTATGCAATCCCATTGCAAATTTCAACACTTGAAATTCCCAATAATGTTTTGCCCCTAACCTCCTATGACCTTGACAAAGGCCAACAAACCATAGGATGCTAGTCAAGTTTTACCCGCCATTTCCTGATTGAATTAAACCCACCGGCACGACCCTTGACAAAGGCCAACAAGGTCGCACGACTACCCTAACTCAATCGCATCATATGTTTATGCAGATAAGCAATATTCAGCTACCGCACACTACGCCTTGACAAAGGCCAACAAACGCAGCACGAATACTAACTATTACTTATCTGAAATGACGGAGGACTACGACAGGTTTTTAAGAAAACCTTTTGCGTAATGAACTTGATATCGTTGTAGAATCAAATGATTTAAATGGAGTGTTTCTGAGGCTTTTACTAGTTTCGCTAAAGAGGTCACTCCCGGTGAAGAGATCTCGGCTCTTTCCTTATCGAAAAAGGTGCAGGATATTTCACAAATACCACTATGCAAAGCAAAAACTATAAAAGCAATCAAAAAACAAACCGAGTGTTGTAGCATCTGCTAGTTTCGCTAAAGAGGTCACTCCCGGTGAAAGGATCTCGGCTCTTTCCTTATCGAATAAGGTGCTGGATATTCTACAAGGAACACCACTATGCAAAGCAACAACTAGAGCTACCTGTTTTTGAAAATTCGATTCCACAACATCTTTAGGTTTCTTTTATTTCATTAATCTCATTAATGAAGTCACATTTATTATGCTTCCCAAGCAACACATATGAAACGAAAGAAACAATATATAATATATATCATATATATATATATATATATATAAGCATATATATATATATATATATATATATATAATATAAGCATTCGTCTCAGAATATATTCAATGATCACATCACAGAATATCGCAGCAGAATAAAACATATGAAATATTGGATATTCTAGGATTTCCGGGTTTTATTTTAAGCCAGTATAAAATACGGATTCCACGGTCGTGATGAATAGCCAATCCCACACCCCTAGACCCCTACGAAAGCGGCAAGCAACCCTACCAATTCTAGAGTTAGGAGACCCGGTCTCGACTCCTCGAGATGGTCTCCCACTGGACCCTAGAACCCAGTTACTTGTGCTCCCCGCCTTGGGTCTATCCTAATGCGGAAAAGTAAATAATATACAATGGTGACATCATCCTCAACCCGGAAGTGCCCTAATAAAAGAATATTACATACAATGAATTTTACATGAATGAAAATGAAAAACTCCCATCTCACATAAAACCCCCGGCTATTCAATCACGACGATCCAATATAACATATCTCAGCAACACATAACATCACATGTCATCAACGTAAGTAAATATGCGTATCCCAATTGTCGTTGACATATAGCACCGAAACCGGCGATACACCACATATTACACTTACGGTCGCAGAAAAGAAAGTGAAAAGGTACAACAGTTGGAATCCGCAACCACCTTAGACATCATAAACCTGAAATATCTCATATTCGGATTTCATGCCTAACCAAATGAATTCCTTAGACATCGCATGTCTAACAATTATAAACCCCGCATTTTAGTCTCGATCTCGAAAACACTTTTTAATATCTAGTCGGGCAATTCAACAAGATTCCCGACATCCTGATCGAATGCTCGTCAGAAACTTTAGTAAACGGCCGCACCCCCCGATGTCGTCGAGAAAGTGCACTAAGGCGGAACACCGCTGCCGCGAGCACCCAAACGGATGCTTTTGGCGACGGGGTTCTCCTACAGTCACTTGGTCGGGGCTATGGGGCGTGGCTATCTATTAAGTTTACCCGGCGAGTATCCGCGTACACAACGTGATTGCGACGGACTTTTGATCTCATCAAAATCCCGTGGCAACCGATCATCTGAGACTAAACTGCTAGATTTATAACATTCAAATTAGTTATCTCATAACTACTTGTGGATTCCAAATATTGTATCCCATCACATAATATCCGGACGACGTTAAACTTTTCGATCGATTCATCAAAGTCCCACAATTTCCCGACAGCTCAACACTTGAGCACGGTTTTAATAATACCCAGAATATGCCACAGTACCTATGCACCAGCCGTAGAAGGACAAACCCAAACCTCACTCATGTCGTCATGGAACAACGGCAAACCCTAGGGTTTGACCGCGGTTCCGCGTTCCAAAAAGTCGAGTTAGGGTTTCATTCTTCTAGAGGGTTCATAGAATCACTTGTATGTTTTTCCGAATATGTTAAACTTGGAAAAATGGGTTTTTGACATTCGATCGAACTTTTTAACTTCGCCTAGACAATATATGAATAACCCGAAACAATGTTAAAAATACGAATACGAAACACTCCGAATTGTTTATAGTGTAAGATTACATCACATGCAAAATTAGCAAAAACAAACAACACCTGAAACATCAAAACCAAGTCACTGGAACACACAAAAATTTTCAGGGGAGAGGGCTCGGATTTGGCCGAGATGTGCTAGATGGTGGCCGGCCAAATTTTCATAGAATCCCCTAAAATTTTCACAGTGTTCATGTTATATCCCATATAGCACTCTGTACTTGTTTAAAAAAAATTTTGACAAATATCTAAAATCGACAGAAACATGATTTTCGCGTTTCAAGTTTCGGAGTATTTCGGTTTCATAATCTTAACAAAATCCGTATAAATTCTAGCCTGACACTGATACCACTGCAGAGTTACCTAAGACGGCAGCAAGGTTTCGGGAGGCATCATCCATGCCAAATTCAAAAATTTGCCGTTTTAGCTAACCCTAACAAAGAATCGTTAACTAGAAATCGACGGAAATATAAATGCAAACACTTTGCAAGTCTAGTGAGCAAAGAATACAACTTTTGTAGACCGGTCCTTCACTTCAATAGCTCTGTGTAGTAGTCCCCTTCGCTGCGATCGTGAGCTCCGAACTCTAAAGAGGCTCCCTTGAAGAAACGAACATGCTTGCTTCGAAGACTTCGAGACAGAAGATGATCTACGTCGAGGAAACACTAACCTAAGTTATCTCTTCACTAATCATAGAATTAGTGAAGCAAACACCATATACTAAATGGCAAGTAGTAGAGAATGATGAAGTAGGAAGTGGGCTCACATTAGATTTGATTTTCTCACACTTTTTCTCATACCTCCATTGAAGCTAGAAAGCTTTTATGAGGAAGAAGAAGAAGAAGAAAGCTCTCTTGATCATTATCTAAAAGATAATGGCAACCATGGTGAGTTAATATCATATATTAACCTTTGTAAAGAGTTAACCATGGCTAGGTTTAATTGGTTGGGTTAACAAATATCTTAGCCAAAACAAAAGAGTGGACTTGGTCAAGACTACAAGCTTCTACAAGCTTTCATCCATGACAAAATGCCACCTTTTGTAATTACCAAAATAAATAAAACACTAGCAATTAAACCAAGCATGGTGTAAGTCATACACACACCTTTGTTGCATGTATCATCAAGCATGACACAATACATGTACACAAAAATATATCACATATATTCAATGTGCACAAAATGAGAAAAAGAAATCATAAGTGAGCTTAATATTAGTTAATGTAATGTAATATATCAAATATATATAATTATACATTAAATTATTAAATCAACTCTTGATTTAATAATCCGGCTATATTACATATAACCGACTAATATCAAATGAATCAACGCTTGATCCGATAACCCGGCTATATCACATATAACCGACCGATGTCACAAATCGCGAGAATAGAATGCGGTATCATATATCGCATTAATCTCGGTCCCGCACATATCTCATATGTGCTCCTACTCCGTTTCGCTTGAGCCAGGAAACCCCTGTGTAGGACTCTAAAGACTCGTCAATTCACCGGCAGCAGGTGATGATCATATCAAATACCCACAAGCCGCAAGCGGTCTGCTAAACGTAACGGCCACCCGGGTATTGAGCGATCAGAAGATCAACAAGCAGGCCTGCTCACACTCCTGCGAATCCAATCAGTAACACTACCATACAGTCCGGTCTCTTCGTGATATGTCGCATATCTCGTCTAGGGGTAGTAAACGTCAGACCCCAGTAACACGATAAGTTGTGCCGATATGAGACTCATAACGGATCGAGAAACTACTGATAACACTTACCAGTATATCTCTGAAGCAGCCTTGGCCAAGGACTTCCTGTTATAGCCAATCGAGCACAGCACAACATCAACTCCCAATACCGGGAGAGAAGAAACCCCTCCTATCGCTCATTGCCTCTATGTGACTCGGGACTATACCCAAAAGCCACCGTTTTGCACGTTCTCTTGAACGTGGTAAGGTGGAGATCAAATCACAGTGGGAATCACACAAGACTCTATAACGATCTCGGGTCTACAGACTAATATGTACCAGTGTCACCAGAGAACTGTTATCTGACATGAAGTATAATACCATCTGGGAGTTCTCGGCGAGTCCATCCAGTGTACCCAGTCTCCACTGAGCACCCGTATACTGTCTCTGATGTCAAACACCAATGGATATGGGATCATCCATCGCTCATCTACATGGGTCGAGAAGCTATACGCTGGTCTACTCTGCTATATCGATGACCTGTCTTGATACACCCACGACTAGGAACATTTGAAGGATATACTTAGCGACTACACTATCCCCACTAGTATGATCTGCATCATAATCCTGGTAGTCAAGTACTCATCCTAAGGGCTTTATCAACATGTAACATAGAGACAATCAGAGTACACGTTAAGATAAAGAGCAACCAGATAGCATACTATCATGTCGAGCAAGAAAGTCCTCCATATATATGTCCAAGCATCCACTACAATATACATCGTATGTACAGTAATGGCCTCTAGGGCATACATATCACTAACAATTCTTGCTCGAGAATGATGGCGAGACAAGCTCGGGGGGAAGATGTCGCGGGGTGAGGACAGGCGACATGGCGGTTCGGGCGTGGGTTCTTCATCGGGGAGAGGGAGAGAACGAGGTGTGGAAGCGGGGACATGGGCGGGTCTCGTGGATGATGGCGCGAGAAGAGGGAAACCGGGGGGAGAGCCGTTGAGGGGTGACAGGAGCGGGACGCGGGGGTTGGACGTGGGCGCGATCGTCGCGGCGTGCGCGAGGGAGCCGTTGAGGGAAATGGCGGGAAGAACGCGCGAGGGAGGAGGAAGAGGTGAGCGGGTCGGGTCGAGGTGCTGGGTCGGGTAGGTTTTGGGATTAAGGTTTAGAATTTAGAAATAGTTTAATAAATAAATAAAAATGTGCAAAAAAATTCTAGGAAAAATCTGAAAAATACGGAAATAAATGTACGGAAGCTGGGGATTACACCTTTCATCAACTCCAAGAATCTCTTAGGAGTTTAACTCAACAGAAAAAATAATAATAATAATAATAAATCCTTTTTTTTAGGAGTTTAACTCCAAAAGTCAATTGGAAGTACAACTCCCAGTGCAGGGGCTAAGCCTCTTTGTCCTTTTTCTTGGGAGTTTAATGTTAGTGTATATGCCCTAGGGGCCATTATTGTATCATACTTGTATGTATATTACTTAATGGAAGCTTGGGATATTCACGGTTGTATATACAGTCTTGCTAAAAATGGTAGTATGCTACTTGGTTTGTGTCTACTTTAATATGAGCATATGTTTCTTGTAACGTATCACTTATACATATTAGTAGAGCCCATAGGATCTTTGCTTGATTACCAGCGTTGTGATGGCAGTCACACTAGTGGAGGCTGGGTAGTCTATAAGCAACATCCTATACTTGTCCCTAGTCGCAGGATTATCGAGACTGGGCATCGATACTCCAGAGTAGACTAGTGTGTACGCTTCTCATCCCAGTTGGGGAGATGGTCTATCCCACAGCCATCAGTACGTCGTACTGGAAATAGTATACAGGTGCTCGTTAGCTTACGGGTACACCGGACAGGACTCGCAGGGGAACTGTTGGATGGTATTATACCAATCGTCAGTTAACAGTTCCCAGGTGACATGAGTACAGCATAGTCCGCAGACTTGACACTGCTACTTCGCCTCGAGTGTGTCCCACTGTTCTTAGATTGCTACCCTACCACAGCTCAAAAGAGTCGTGCAAACAGGTAGCAGTTGGGTGCAGTCCCGAGCACTTGGAGGCAGTGGCGGTTAGAAAGGATTCGTCTCTCCCGGTATTGGGAGTTGATATCGCGCTGTGTCAAAGAGCCATTACGCAAAGTCCCTGGCCAGGGCAAGCGAGATTTACTGGTAGGTTCCAGTAGTTTCTCAGGGTGTAATGGGCTACGCTCCGACACGACTTATACCGCTATTAGGGGACTGACGCTTGCCGCCCCCTAGGCTAGATATGCGATAGTCTTAGACGAACAGACCGGACTGTACGGAGATTGTCACATCAGGCTCAATAGGAGTTCGGATGGGTTTCCTCATCGGCCTTCTTATCGACATCTACCTGGGGACCGTTACGTACAGCTAGTGCCGCTTGCGGTCTGTGGTTAAACCCACTGCCAGCGGAGTGTCGAGTCTTTAGAGTCCCACACAGAGAGTTTCCTTGCTCCAGGCGAAACGATATAGAGGTCGTATGATTTTACGACAAGGGTTCGGACGCATACGTGTGTTTACGCACGTACGACGTTCGGACAGTTTTCACTAGTCGGTTTTGGTTTAAGCCAGATTCTAGTATCAGGTTAATGGATTTATACAGTCTAAAGTTTTTCCGTGTTTTCACGGATTGGAGGGGCGTTCTCGTAATTTTCCGGGAAGTTTCTAGAAGCATGGTGACTTGGGGGTTAAGGTGGCATAAGCATTTATTGCTTAATGACTCATTTGTGTGATTCATCCTTAGAGTTAATGATTCATTTATTGAGCTTATGACTCATGTGATGAATCACACAAGGTGAATACATCAACCATGATGATTAATCACTTATATTATTTATTTGATAAATTGTTATGGTTGTTATATTCTAATGAGCTCATTATTCATATTGATTCTTATCATCACCTTCTCTCTTCTCAAGCTCTCTCATTCTTGAAACCCTAAGCCTAACCTCTCATGTGTTGAGATCAAGGGTTAGCTAGACTAATACATCCATAACCTCACTCTATATCCCTTAGGTAGCTTAGATTAGCACTTTGAGTAGCCTAGTTATCTCAAGTTAGAGATCAAGCTTGGCGTAGGAGCTCTCAGGTGGATCGTCTTTGACTCGAGAAGGCCGTTGAGGTGCCGATGTTCCAAGGAGCCTACGAGGAGTGGAGGACAGCGATGAAGACCCGAAGGACAAATAACGTGAGGTATAACTTCGAATCCGAGTAGTTAAACCTCTCGTACTTTGCTAGTAACGGTTTAGACACGATTCATGCGCTCAAGTCCGTATTACGAAGCTTTGATGATCGTTTTTCATATATTCCGCCTCCCCGCAAGTTCGTGGGGTGCGTGACATGGACTTACAGTGGTATCAGAGCCAGCTAAACCATTACTAGCTTGTTAGCAACTAATTAGAAGTTCGATCGACGGAAAACACGAAAACGAAACCCCGGAACCCTAACAGTTTCTGTAAATTTTAAACGTGTCGAAAAAATATTTGATATGCCTTAAAATTCACAGCAGGGAAATATAAGAATACTGGGAAAATACGAGCCCCTAACTCGGCAAGACGGCCGCGGATCCGCGGCAAGATTGTTCTTTTGGCGGCGGATCCGCCGCCGAGTCAAGCCCGAGTTGAATCGGATTTGCACAGTAATTCATATTTGTTGGAGTTTTGTTTTCCTGTATATTATGTTTCTGTCCAGGTTACTTCTGTGCTGGCTTGCAATTGGGATAGACACGGAAAATGGTTGTCGATCGATGTTCTAAAATATTTGCTAATTGGGTTTTTATCTGTAATGTTTAATGTGTTCGTAAACCTCCCCTAACTGCTAGTATGTCGGTTGGCAGGGGGTTGCACATTTCTGTAATGTTTACTGTTTGTGTATATGGACTTGATTGGAGTGTTGTGATGATTAGCCGGGGTTTGAGATGAGTTTAATATTCATTCATTCAATGTAATTGTAATATGATGTCATATTCTTTTGCGGGGCGCATCCAGGTTGCGGTTGTAGCCACCGTTGTATTATTTCTTTTTACTGTTTTTGCTCCTAAAATAGACCCAAGACGGGGTACACAAACTACCGGGTACGTTGAAGTGTTTAGTGGCCTACTCACGTTGTTGAGGGAGACCGCTTCACTTCGGATACTTGGCGGGTAGTTTGCCGTACCCGTAGGGGTCTAGGGTTAGGGTAATGGCTATTCATCACAACTGTGTAATCCGTCTTTTATTGCAGGCTCAAAGCAAATGCGGATTGCTAGTATATCCAATAAAGTTCATCTGTGATCTGGAATGCTTATTATTGCGTCTGACGAATATACAATATCTATATATGATAGCTATTAGACGTCACTTATGTTTTACACCCGCGTTAGCCCAGCCCCCGCTCTGTCGTTAGTTAAGTAACCTAACGGGTGATGACGGGACCCCGTGGCAAATGCGGATGGCATAAGAGGACGTGGTATTTTCGTTGTTTTCTGCAATGATAGGATAAATGATGGGACGCATTATTATAATGCAAAGAAAATAAACCATAGTTTAATCGTTGGAACAAATTTAAAAGAAACCACTCGGTTATTTTAAAAGATCAGAATTTTTAATTGCGGAGCTTTAACCACTCCTTTTTAAAAAGTATCAGGTTCCTTCGATTATATCAAGTTCACTACGGTCACGGTTTTTGCCAAAACCATTCGTAGCCCTCCGTCATTTCATTTGGGTATTCAGTAGTATTCAAGGTATGTATTTTGACCAACGCCAAGGCATAGTATTTGGTAGCTGCTGGATATTCATTTGTTTCATAGATAGATGAGTTAGTTTGGGACAGTCGTATTATCATTTTGGCCAACGTCAAGAATATGTACGGGTGGGTTCAAATTAACAAGGATAATGATGGGTAGAACTTGACATATGACTTATGGTATTTTGACCAACGCCAAGGTCATAAGAGCATGGGGCAAAAATATATATCGGAAATTTCTAAAGAAACTGAAATTTGCAGAGAGAGCATACCATTTTGGAGTTTGATGAATGTTGGTAGGATTCCTTCAACATTATCATACGATGATAATGTTGGATCCCGATCCTACTGTGAGTATATATTACTTATCAGGAGATTCGTCACTTAACGATCAATGCTATAAACCAAGTAGGTGTCTAGAAAGGTGTCAGCGGGGCTACGTCCCCAGAGAAAAGAGGTTCTTTAATTAAGGAACTTCGCGAAAGCGTTGGAAAACCTCCCTCGAAGTATCGACACTGACCTGGCTGAACGGTTAAGCAAGTATTGTACGGTAAGAATAGTCCTGGCTGATTCTTCTTTTATGGTTTGAGGAAGTATTCGAGAAACAGTGGAAGCCATCCTGTTTAGATAAATTAAAAACCACTCTAAACTTGCAAGAGTATCATGCTAAAAGTGTTTTCTTCTCTCTCTTAATTGCAGCAACCTTGTGACCACGACTAGGTTACATCTAGATAACAAATTGACTGAATCTGACTTATATGACTGGCAAAGGTCTGTCCAGATGTCCATTGCCTATAACAAGCTGGACCACCCTATTACTACTCAAGATCCCGCCGTCCCAGGTCCAGTTTCCACTGTCACGGATATGAATATCCGTCAGAGAAGGAAAAAGGATAAAGCGAAAGCCAAGTGCCTCATGTTAGCTTCAGTTGATGGTGTATACCAGAAGCAGCACAAGAAGATGGACTCAGTTTCCATCTTTCTCCATAACAAAGATTTATATGGAGAGCAATCTCATATCGCAAGATATGAGACCTCGACCGAATTAATTCAAGCGAGGTTGGCCGTCTGGTCATTTGTAGGGGACAACGTCCTTACAATGACTAGCTATATTGATGAGCTCCAGGACCTGGAGACCACGTTGGGAAACGAGTCAGATACTGATTTGATTCTACAGTCTCTGCCTTCTACCCTGAAGGAAACCAGGGAAGAAGAAAGAAAGAGAAGGGCAAAAGTTTCGGGATTGAATGTAGTAAAAAAGGAATGTTCCTATTGTTATGGGACTGGGCATTGGCAGAAAGATTGCAGGGCTTTAGAAGCCAGTAGCCAGGATACGAAGCATGTTGTGGCTTCGGCCTCAAGTGTATTAGTAATTGAGAACTGTTTGTCAATTAACTCTACTTCCTGAGTACTAGATACCGGAGCAGGATCTCATATCTGTAATTCATTACATGCTTTGAGAAACCGTAGAGTTATGAAGGTAGGTGATTTGTCTCTCAGAGTTGCAAACGGAATAAGCGTGGACGCTGAATCCGTGGGAGAATATCGCCTAGGTTTGACAAGTGGGCATATATTGATTTTACGTAACTGTTTATATATACCTAGTATGACTTGTAATATCATATCAGTGTCCTCACTTTCGAGAGAGGGATATGATTTTACATTCGTAAGCGATGTAGTTAACATCCACCTAAATCAAGTTATGATTGGGTCAGGTACATTAGATAACGGTATATACGTATTAAGTCAAGCTCAGGTTTTCAATATCCAGAATACACTTAAAAGAAAGTCTCCGGAATTAAATCAGGCTTTCTTATGGCATTGTAGATTAGGTCACATCAATGAGAGAAGGTTAACTAAGTTACATAGAGAAGGATATTTGAATCCGTTCGAATATCAATCTTATACTACTTGTGAATCTTGTCTCATAGGAAAGATGACAAAGACTCCGTTTACTGGACACGGAGTAAGAGCAAGCGAGCTCTTGGGACTCGTACACAGTGACGTGTGCGATCCAATGTCTACACATGCGCGAGGTGGTTATTCCTACTTCATTACTTTTACAGATGATTTCTCTAGGTATAGATATGTCTTTTTAATGAAACATAAATCCGAGGCCTTTGAGAAATTCCAAGAATACAAGAATGAAGTGGAAAAACAAACAGGCAAGAGTATAAAGACATTGAGATCTGATCGAGGTAGTGAATACTTAAGTGCCGAGTTCCTGGGTTACTTAAAAGAGAATGGAATTCTCTCTCAGCTTACTCCTCCATACACACCATAACACAACGGTGTATCGGAAAGGAGGAATCGAACCCTATTGGATATGGTTCGTTCCATGATGAGTAACGCTGAGTTACCGCGATCATTCTGGGGATATGCACTAAAATCAGCTGCATATCTTTTGAACCTAGTTCCTACCAAGACTGTGCCTGCCACACCATATCAGATGTGGAGTGGGAAGAAACCCTATCTTCAGTATCCGAAGATTTGGGAATGTCCGGCTTTTGTTAAAAAGCAGCATGAGGACAAGCTCGAGGCACGATCAGTACATTGTAAGTTTGTGGGATATCCAAAGAACTCCAAGGGGTATCTATTCTATTACGCAGAGGAACAAAAAGTTTTTGTTTCCCGTAATGCCCATTTTCTAGAATATCAGTTTTTAGAAAAGGAAACAAGTGGGAGCGAAATAGAACTGGAAGAAATTCCGGAACCACAAACTGCTACTGAAAGTATGGTAGAACCTGAGGCTTCAGAAGAAAGGGACATCCCGACGCCACTCCGCAGGAGTAGTAGGCAGTCTCATCCGCCCGAGAGATACTACGGTTTTCTCATAGACGGGGATAGAGAGGATTGCACTATTGACTATGATGAGCCTACTAGCTTCCAGCAAGCCATTCAGAGCGGTGACTCAGTAAAATGGCTGGATGCAATGCGGACCGAAATGGAGTCCATGTACACTAACAAAGTATGGACTTTGGACATTGCTCCAGATGGGGTAAAACCCGTAAGATGCAAATGGATCTTCAAAAAGAAGATTGGTGTAGATAGACAGGTTGAAACCTATAAGGCTAGACTTGTTGCAAAGGGTTTCCGTCAAAGACCTGGTTTGGACTATGACGAAACCTTTTCTCCAGTGGCTATGCTCAAATCCATTCGGGTCCTTCTTGCTATTGCTGCCTTCCACGATTATGAAATCTGGCAGATGGACGTAAAGACGGCATTTCTAAATGGAAATTTGGAAGAGAGCGTCCATATAGATCAGCCAGAGGGATTCATTCAGAGTGGGAGCAGCGGTAAAGTATGCAAGCTGCTTAAGTCCATTTATGGACTAAAGCAGGCATCGCGGAGTTGGAACATCTGTTTTGATGATGCTGTCAAAGAATTCGACTTTATCAAAAATCCAGATGAACCTTGCATATACAGTAAGATTGTAGGGAGAGCTGTAGTATTCCTCGTCTTGTACGTGGATGACATTCTTCTAATAGGAAATGATATTCCTATGTTACAGTCAGTCAAAAGATTCTTATCACAGAAATTCTCCATGAAAGACCTGGGTGATGCCACCTACATTCTGGGAATCCGGATCTATCGTGATAGATCAAAAAGGATGTTGGGATTTTCACAGTCCAGGTACATAGACACCATAGTGAAGAGATTCAGTATGGATGATTCTAAGCGCGGGAACCTACCGGCTTGTCACGGAATCACCCTCTCCAAATAGATGTCTCCCAAGACTGATTTGGAAAGGGATCGCATGTCGATTATACCCAACGCTTCTGCGGTAGGCTCTATAATGTATGTGATGTTATGTACCAGACCAAATGTAGCATACGCATTAAGCATTGTAAGCCGGTATCAGGCAAACCCAGGGGAGAAGCACTGGATAGCAGTAAAGAACATTCTCAAGTACCTGAGAAGGACTAAGGAGATGTTCTTGGTGTATGGCGGAAAAGACCTCCAGATGGAGGCCTTTGCCGACTCCGGCTTCCAGAGTGACAAGGATGACTCCAAATCCATGTCGGGTTATGTCTTTACCCTCAATGGAAGGACGGCCTGTTGAAAGAGTTCCAAACAGGAGACCGTTGCTGACTCAACAATGGAAGCGGAGTACATAGCTGCTTGCGATGCCGCAAAAGAAGCTGTCTGGATGAAGAAGTTCCTCACAGAACTTCAGGTGGTTCCTACCAGTGTTGATCCAATACCTTTGTATTGTGACAACGGTGCTATAGCTTTAGCGAAGGAACCCAGGTCCCATCAGAAGTCCAGACACATCTTAAGACGGTATCACCTGATCAAGGAGATCGTAGATCACCGGGAGATCGAGGTGAAAAGAGTAGAGACGGAGAATAACATTGCTGATCCATTCACAAAGGCCATTCCTCAGACGCAGTTCGAGAGGCTATTCGAGATGATAGGTCTACGATATGCCAGCTCATGGCCCTAGTGCAAGTGGGAGATTGTTAGTGTATATGCCCTAGGGGCCATTATTATATCATACTTGTATGTATATTACTTAATGGAAGCTTGGGATATTCACAGTTGTATATACAGTCTTGATAAAAATGGTAGTATGCTACTTGGTTTGTGTCTACTTTAATATGAGCATATGTTTCTTGTAACGAATCACTTATACATATTAGTAGAGCCCACAGGATCTTTGCTTGATTACCAGCGTTGTGATGGAAGTCACACTAATGGGGGCTGGGTAGTCTATAAGCAACATCCTATACTTGTCCCTAGTCGCAGGATTATCGAGACTGGGCATCGATACTCCAGAGTAGACTAGTGTGTACGCTTCTCATCCCAGTTGGGGAGATGGTCTGTCCCACAGCCATCAGTACGTCATACTAAAGATAGTATACAGGTGCTCGTTAGGTTATGGGTACACCGAACAGGACTCACAGGGGAACTGTTGGATGGTATTATACCAATCGTCAGTTAACAGTTCCCAGGTGACATGAGTACAGCATAGTCCGCAGACTTGACACTGCTACTTCGCCTCGAGTGTGTCCCACTGTTCTTAGATTGCTACCCTACAACGGCTCAAAGGAGTCGTGCAAACAGGTAGCAGTTAGGTGCAGTCCCGAGCACTTGGAGGCAGTGGCGAGCACTTGGAGGCAGTGGCGGTTAGAAAGGATTCGTCTCTCCCGGTATTGGGAGTTGATATCGCGCTGTGTCAGAGAGCCAATACGCAAAGTCCCTGGGCAGGGCAAGCGAGATTTACTGGTAGGTTCCAGTAGTTTCTCAGGGTGTAATGGGCTACGCTCCGACACGACTTATACCGCTATTAGGGGACTGACGCTTGCCGCCCCCTAGGCTAGATATGCGATAGTCTTAGACGAACAGACCGGACTGTACGGAGATTGTCACATCAGGCTCAATAGGAGTTCGGATGGGTTTTCTCATCGGCCTTCTTATCGACATCTACCTGGAGACCGTTATGTACAGCTAGTGCCGCTTGCGGTCTGTGGTTAAACCCACTGCCAGCGTAGTGTCGAGTCTTTAGAGTCCCACACAGAGAGTTTCCCTGCTCAAGGCGAAACGATATAGAGGTCGTATGGTTTTACGACAAGGGTTCGGACGCATACGTGTGTTTACGCACGTACGACGTTCGGACAGTTTTCACTAGTCGGTTTTGGTTTAAGCCAGATTCTAGTATCAGGTTAATGGATTTATACAGTCTAAAGTTTTTCCGTGTTTTCACGGATTGGAGGGCGTTCTCGTAATTTTCCGGGAAGCTTCTAGAAGCATGGTGACTTGGGGGTTAAGGTGGCATAAGCATTTATTGCTTAATGACTCATTTGTGTGATTCATCCTTAGAGTTAATGATTCATTTATTGAGCTTATGACTCATGTGATGAATCACACAAGGTGAATGCATCAACCATGATGATTAATCACTTATATTATTTATTTGATAAATTGTTATGGTTGTTATATTCTAATGAGCTCATTATTCATATTGATTCTTATCATCACCTTCTCTCTCCTCAAGCTTTCTCATTCTTGAAACCCTAAGCCTAATCTCTCATGTGTTGAGATTAAGGGTTAGCTAGACTAATACATCCATACCCTCACTCTATATCCCCTAGGTAGCTTAGATTAGCACTTTGAGCAACCTAGTTATTTCAAGTTAGAGATCAAGCTTGGCGTAGGAGCTCTCGGGTGGATCGTCTTTGACTCGAGAAGGCCGTTGAGGTGCCGATGTTCCAAGGAGCCTACGAGGAGTGGAGGACAGCGATGAAGACCCGAAGGACAAGTAACGTAAGGTATAACTTCGAATCCGAGTAGTTAAACCTCTCGTAGTTTGCTAGTAACGGTTTAGACACGATTCATGCGCTCAAGTCCGTATTACGAAGCTTTGATGATCGTTTTTCATATATTCCGCCTCCCCACAAGTTCGTGGGGTGCGTGACATGGACTTACATTTAACTCTAAAAATCAATTGGGAGTACAATGTTAGTTGTATGTATGCCCTAGAGATCATTATTGTACATGAGATATATATTATAGTGGATGCTGGGACATATATAAGGACTTTCTTGCTCGACATGATAGTACGCTATCTGGTTGCTCTTTATCTTAACACGTATGCTTACTGTTTCTCTGTCACATGTTGATAAAGCCCTTAGGATGTGTACTTGACTTCCAGGATTATGATGCAGATCATACTAGCGGGGCCTGGGTAGTCCATAAGTTCATCCTTCAATATTCCTAGTCGAGGGAATATCGAGACGGGGCATCGATATTCCAGAGTAGATTAGCGTATATCTTCTCGACCCATGTGATGGGCGATGGATGATCCCATATCCATTGGTGTTTGACATCAGAGATGGTATACGGGTGCTCAGTGGAGACTGGGTACACTGAACGGACTCGCCGAGAACTCCTAGATGGTATTATACATCACATCAGATAGCAGTTCTCTGGTGACACTGGTGCATGTTAGTCTGCTGACCCGAGATCGTCATAGAGTCTTGTGTGGCTCCCACCGTGCTTTGATTTCCACCCTACCACGGCTCTACTGAGACGTACAAACAGGTGGTTTTTGGGTACAGTCCCAAGTCACATGGAGGCAATGAGCGATAGGAGGAGATTCGTCTCTCCCGGTATTGGGGGTTGATGTTGCGCTGTGCTCGATTGGCCATTACTGAAATCCCTGGTCAGGGTAGATGAGATTTACTAGTAAGTGTTACCAGTAGTTTCTCGCCCGTTATGGACCTTACATCGGCATGACTTATCAAGTTACTGGGGTCTGACGTTAACCACCCCTAGACTAGATATGCGACATATCAAACGAACAGACTGGGCTGTACGGTAGTGTTACTGATTGGATTCGCAGGAGTGTGAGCAGGCTTACTTGTTGATCTTCTGATCGCTCAATACCCGGATGGTCGTTGCGTTTAGCAGACCGCTTGCGGCTTGTGGGTAACTGATATGATCACCACCTACTGCCGGCGTATTGACGAGTCTTTAAAGTCCTACACAGAGGTTTCCTGGCTCAGGCGAAACAGAATAGGAGCACATATGAGATATGTGCGGGACCGAGATTAATGCGCGTATGTGATACCGTATTCTATTCTCGCAATTTGTATCATCGGTCGGTTATATGCGATATAGCCGGGTTATCGAATTAAGTGTTGATTCGATAGTTTGATACACATGATATTAGTCGGTTATATGTAATATGACCGGATCATTAAATCAAGTGTTGATTTAATGATTTGATGTATAATTATATATTTGATATATTACTTTACATTAATTAGTATTGGTTCACTTAAGATTTTTTTCTCACTTGATGTACACAAAATGTATATGTGATATATAATTGTGTACATGTTTCTATCATGCTTGATGATACATGCAAACTTGGGTGTTTGTAAGACTTACACCATGCTTATTTATAATTGTGAGGGTTTTATTTATTTTAAGTAATTCAAAATGGTGGCAATTTTTGTCATGGCTAGAAGCTTCATGAAGCTTGGATAACCATTGACAAAGTCCACACATTTTGTTTTACTTCAAATATTTTTAAACCAAACCATTAGACTTAAACCATGGTTATGTCTCTACAAAGGTTGGTGCATGATACTAACTCATCCATGGTTGCATAATTCATTTTTGATTATTCTTTTATTGTTCTCATCTTCATCTTCTTCACAACTCCAAAGCTTTCCAGGTTTTGGATTAATGAAGAAATATAGTGAGAAAATAAAATCTAAAGTGAGCCCACTTCCTATTTCATCATCATCTACTAATTGCCATTTAGTTTAGGGTGTTCTCTTCACAAAGTTCATGACCTAGTGAAGGGTTAGCTTGAGTTTGAGTCTCCTTAACGTAGATCATCTTCGGCCTCGAAGACTACGAGCAATCTTGTTCATTTCTCCGAGAGAATCCATACTAGAGTTCGGAAAATAGATGATCGCGGTAAAGGGACATCAACACGGAGCTTTAGAAGTGAAGGACCAGGTCTACAATGGTTGTATTCTTGATCACTTCTTATGTAATGTTTGATTACATTATTATATTACCCTAGTTTTCTAGTATATATCCTTGGATGTTTACTTAGCACCTCCTTAAATTTTTGTTGTGGCATGCTTGATGCTTGCAAATCCTAGGCTAGGTGCTGAGGAAATCCCAACATGGTATCAGAGCCTAACTAGAAACTTAGACGATGTTAGAAGTAATACGAAACCGAAACAAATCCGTAAAACAGTTTCTAAAACCCTGCAGTTTTGCTCTCTGTCGAAATTTTAGAGGTCTGTAAAAATTTTGCAAACAACTGCAGAGTGATGTATATGATACAAGGAGTGCACAGGAAAATTTTGGGAGCTTTTGCTCGGAAATGACCCGAGATCACCCCCTTCTGGCCTGCCACTTTGGCTCTAAATAGTGCCAAATTTCTTCTGTGC
Source organism: Agapanthus africanus (assembly GCA_030015575.1). Classification (NCBI taxonomy): domain Eukaryota; kingdom Viridiplantae; phylum Streptophyta; class Magnoliopsida; order Asparagales; family Amaryllidaceae; genus Agapanthus; species Agapanthus africanus. The sequence continues at coordinate 239,791,460 of CM057344.1, forward strand.
ACTGTACTGTAGATTGTGGGGTTTGGGTATTGTTTGCTTAGTCCAAATTTTCATGTGATGTAAATTTTACTATAGGACTAAAACGGAGTGTTTCGTAGTATAATTTAGCATTGTTTTGGTAACCTAGACCATGTTTAACAGTTCGAACGAATCTCAAACATCACCCCATGATACCCTCTAAAATTTCCAAGTGTTAGAATTTTTCTACGTTAATTATATTCAATAGTCGTGCAAGTAACTCTATGGACCCTCTAGAAGAACAAAAACCTTAACTCGATTCTATGCCCTCGGAACCGCGAGTTGAACCCTAGGGTTTGTCGTAGTTCCGCGGTGTCATAGGTGAGGCATTGGTTTGACCCTTCTACGGCTGGACCATAGCTATTGTGGCATGTTTTGGATACTTGAACTTCGCTCAAGTGTTGAGCTCAATGGGAGTTGTGGGGATTTGTTGATTCGATCGAAACGTTTAACATCGTCTAGTATATTGTGATACAATAATTGGAATCCACAATATTTGAATTTTATAAATCTAGCAATTTAGTCTCATTTGATCGGTTGCCACGGGATTTTGATGCGATCAAAAGTCTGTCGTAATCACGTTGTGTATGCGGATACTCGCCGGCTAACATTATTAGATAGCCACGCCCCATAGCCCCGACCAAGTGACTATAGGAGAGCCCCGTCGCCAAAAGCATCCATTCGGGTGCTCGCGGCCGCGGTGTTCCGCCTAAGTGCACTTCGTCGTCGGTATCGGGGGTGCGGTCGTCTACTAAAGTTTCCGACGCGCATTCGATCGGAATGTCGGAAATCTTGTTGAATTGCCCGACTGGTTATTGGAAAGTGATTTCAATATCGAGACTAAAATGCGAGGCTTATAATTATTAGGCATGCGATGTCTAAGGAATTCATTTGGTTAGGCATGTGATGTCTAAGATGGTTGCGGATTCCAACTGTTGTAGTTTTTCACTTTCTTTTCCGCGACCGTAAGTGTAATATGTGGTGTATCGCCGGTTTCGTTGCTATACGTCAACGACAATTGGGATACGCATATTTACTTACGTTGATGGCATGTGATGTTATGTGTTGCTGTTGTATGTTATATTGGATCGTCGTGTTTGAATAGCCGCGGGGTTTTATGTGAGATGAGAGTTTTTCATTTTCATTCATGTAAAATTCAATGTATGTAATATTCTTTTATTGGGCACTTCCGGGTTGAGGAAGATATCACCGTTGATGTATATTATTTACTTTTCCGCATTATGATAGACCCAAGGTGGGGAGCACAAGTAACCTGGTTCTAGAGTCCAGTGGGAGACCATCTCGAGGAGTCGAGTCCGGGTCTCCTAACTCTAGAATTGGTAGGGTTGCTTGCCGCTCTCGTAGGGGTCTAGAGGTGTGGGTTTGGCTATTCATCGCGACCGTGGAATCCGTGTTTTATACAGGCTCAAAAGAAAACACGGACATCCTAGTATATCCTATATTTCATATGTTGTTTTCTGCTGCGATGTCTGTGATGTGATCATTTGATATGTTGAGATAGATACTGTATATAGTATATATGATATATTATATAGACGTTGCTTATGTTTTACACCCACGCTAGCCCTGCCCCGCTCTGCCGTTAGTTACCTAACCTAATGGTGTATGACGGGACATCGAGGCGAATGTTGATGGCATAAGCGTACGTCGTATTTATCTGTGATGCTTAGGTAACTAAATGATGGGACATTCATTAATGTGATTAATGAAGGAAAATAAACCTAAAGATGTTGTCGAATCGAATTTTCAAAAAGAGGTAGCTCTAGTTATTACTTTGCATAGCGGTATTCCTTGCAGAATATCCATCACCTTATTCGATAAGGAAAGAGCCGAGATCTCTTCACCGAGAGTGACCTCTTTAGTAATAACTGGCAGATGCTACAACCCTCGGTTTGGCTTTTGATTGCTTTTCCAGTTCCTACTTTGCATAGTGGTATTGTGAATATCCTGCACCACATTCGACGAGGAAAGAGCCGAGATTCCTTCACCGGGAGTGACCTCTTTAGCGAAACTAGCAAAAGCCTCAAAAACACTCCATTTAAAACCATTTGATTCTGCAACGATATCAAGTTCAAAGCGTTAAAGGTCTTCTTAAAAACCATCCGCAACCCTCCATCATTTTAGGAAGTAGAGTACTTAGTATTCGTGCTGCGTATGTTGATTATAGTCAAGACGTAGTGTACGGTAGCTAAGTGATTTCTTCCTACAAAACATGTGATGTGATTAATTAGGACAGTCATGTGATTATGTTGATCATAATCAAGGGTCATACGGATGGGTCTAATTAATCAAGAAATGGCGGGTAGAACTTGACTAGTGCTTATGATATGTTGATCATAGTCAAGGTCATGAGTGCTAGGGGTAAAAACCACTATCGGGAGTTTCAAGTGTTGAAATTTGCAATGAGATTGCATACTTCTATGAGATAGTTGGATCCTGATACCCACTGCGAGTAATTGATACTCCTGGGAGAGTTTTGCACTTTACAATTAGCCGATCAAGTAGGTGTCTAGAAAGGTGTCAACGGGGGTACGCTCCTGGGAAAACAAGGTTTATTTTAATTAGGTCCGTGCGAAAGAACGAGGAACCTCTCTCAAAGTACCGGCACTGGCCTGACTGAAAGATTGACGAACTTGTAGGGTGTAATTAATCCCGGCTAGTCTTTCCTTTTAAGGTTTGAAGGAAGATTTGATAAAAACAGTGGAAGCCATCCTGATTAGATAAAATATATAACCAATCTTATCTTGCAAGAGCGCACGCAGAGTGTTTTCTTCTCTCTCTCCAGGTAGCGACCATGTCACGCCTTAATCAAGATAATAATATGGATATATTGACCGAACCCACTTGTTATACTGAGCTGGGGAACGTTGGTCCCGCTCAACCTTATAATTGTTATAAAACCGAGCAGGAAATAGGGGAACCAGGATTCCCATGCCGCCCAAATGAAGAAAATGCATGATAGATGCATCTACTTCAGGTGTGTTCGTTACAGAGAACTGTTTCTCAGTATCCTCTACGTCCTGGGTATGTGATACCGAATCAGGATCCCGCATATGTAATCTGTTACATGGGCTACAGATAGGTAGAGAACTGGGAATGGGTGATATGTCTCTAAGTGTAGAGAATAGTGCAATTGTTGCAGCCAAGGTGTTGACAGATATCACCTTGTATTACTAAATACATTGATTCTGAACGAATGTTATTAGATACCGAACCTGATATGCAACATTATATCAGTCTCTTTATCATATAAAGAAGGATATAATTTTGTATTGTTGGACAATGTTTTGAACATTTCCTATATCAAAGTGTTGATCGGTTCAGGCACGTTATCTAAAAGCATATACGTTCTAAATCAAACCACAGTTCTTAACGTACAGAACACACACAAGAGGAAGAGTTCAGAAATGAACGAATCCTTCTTGAGGCATTGTAGACTAGGTCATATCAATGCGACCCAACTAGCTAAGTTACATTTAGATGTATATTTAAATCAGTTTGAATTTACATCTTGTGAAAATTGCCAGTCATGTCACAAAGATAAGATGACCATACCTTCGTTTATTTGAAACAGAGAAAGGGTTAGTGAACCCTTGGGACTGATACATAGCGATGTATCTAGGTCCCCTGTCTACACATGACAGGACAGGTTCTTTGTACTTCCTTACATTCACTGATGATCTCTCAAGATTCGGACTCATGTTCCTGTTGAAACACAAGTCTGAAGGTTTTGAGAAATTCAATGAATATAAGTCAGAAGTAGAGAACCAAAATCGGGTATAAGTATTTATGTCCTTTGATGAGATCAGGGAGGAGAATACTTGTGCATGAAATTCCTGGACTGTTCTAAAGGAGAATGAGATTCTCTCTCAGCATTACTCCTCCGTATACACCAAAGCACAACGGTGCATCGGGATGGAGCAACCGCACCCTATTTGATATGGCGCGCTCTATGATGAGTATTGTTGAGTTACCTATTTCCTTTTGTGAGTTATGCACTTGAGAAGCTGCATACCTATTGAATAGGGTTCCAATCAAATCAGGTGTCTACCACTCTATATGCGATATAGAATGGAAAGAGCCCATGTCTTAAGCAAGTTAAGATTTGGGTTGTCCAGCCTATGTCTAAGAGCAAAATCCGGATAAACTCGAGGCAAGATCAGTTCTATGGAAGTTTGTTGGATATCCCAAATATTTGCAAGGGAATATCTTCTACCGCACCAAGGAACAAAAGGTGTTTTATTTCTTGGCATGACACCTTTTTAGGAAAAGGAATTTTTTCATGGAAGAAATTTGTGGTCATGAGGTAGAACTGGAAGGAGTTCCAGCTATACAAACTACAGCTGATGATTTGGTAGAACCGGAGGATTCAATAGTTCCCGACGAACCTCAGACTCTCCGCCGATCTGGTAGGGTTCCTCATCCGCCTGAAAGATACTTCGGTTTCTCGATGACAGTGGGAGCGGGGATTTCATCATGGAGATGATGACCCAACTAGCTTCGAGCAGGCCATCAAGAGTGGGGACTCTGTAAGAATGGCTGGATGCTTAGCGATCTGAGATAGAATCTATATACACCAACAAAGTATGGACTTTGATTGCTATATCTGAAGGGTTAAATTCCCATCAGGAGCAAGTATATCTTGAGAAGATTACTTGGTGTAGATGGAAAAGTTGAGACTTTCAAAGCGATACTTGTTGCAAAAGGTTTTCGTCATCAACCAGGGATGGATAATAATGAAACCTTTTCTCCAGTGGCTATGCTTAAGTCCATCCGGATCCTACTTGCCATTGCTACATACCATGACTACGATATCTGATGGTTGGGTGTCATGACTGCTTTTCTGAATACTGATTTAGAAGAAAGCGTCTATAAGTACACAGTCAGAGGGCTTCGTAGACAGTGGAAGCAACGGAAACGTTTGCAAGTTGCTTTATGCGTTAAAGCAGGCATCGCGGAGTTGGAATATCTGTTTTGATGTGGTAGTCAAAGTGTTTAACTTCATCAAAATAGTAGATGAACCTTGTATATACAAAAAGGTAGCAGAGAGTAAGGTGGTTTTCCTCGTATTGTACGTGGATGACATACTCTTGATAGGGAAGGTGTTTCCTATGCTACACTTGGTCAATCTCCTCTTATCACATTGATTCTCCATATAGGATCTAGGTGATACCTCCTAAATCCAGGATTTTGGATTTATGAGATAGATCTAAGTGGATGTTAGGATTCTCACTAGGTGTAGTGAGAGGTTATCAATCGATCCTGGGGAGAATCACTGGATAGCTTCCAGGATAGTAAGGACGACTGAATGTCAGTCACAGGCATTGTCTTCACCCTCAGTGGAGGGACAGTATGTTTGAAGAGTTCCAAGCCAGATACCGTGACAAACTAGACGATAAAGGCTGGTGACATCGCAATCAAAGATGTTATCAAAGAAGAAGTCTGGATGTATATTTATTCATAAGATGAACTGGGTTCCTTCCATTGTGTGACTATGGAGGTGTGGCTTTTGGCCTAGGAACCCCGGTCCCATCAGTGACCCACATATTCTAAAGCAGTATCACTTGATCATGGAGATAGTTAATCTCCAAGAGATCGATGTTAGGAGACTAGACTCAGAGGTTAACACGGCGGATCCACTCACTGAGGCATTTCCTGCGAGAGACATTTATAGGGTGTTGGGTATGCTATACTACAACAACTGGCCTTAGTGCAAGTGGGAGATTGTTAGTTGTATGTATGCCCTAGAGGCCATTATTGTACATGAGATGTATATTATAGTGGATGCTGGGACATATATAAGGAGGACTTTCTTGCTCGACATGATAGTACGCTATCCGGTTGCTCTTTATCTTAACATGTATGCTTACTGTCCCTCTGTCACATGTTGATAAAGCCCTTAGGATGTGTACTTGACTTCCAGGATTATGATGCAGATCATACTAGCGAGGCCTGGGTAGTCCATAAGTTCATCCTTCAATGTTCCTAGTCAAGGAAATATTGAAACGGTGCATCGATATTCCAGAGTAGACTAGCGTATATCTTCTCGACCCATGTGATGGGCGATGGATGATCCCATATCCATTGGTGTTTGACATCAGAGATGGTACACGAGTGCTCAGTGGAGACTGGGTACACTGAACGGACTCGCCGAGAACTCCTAAATGGTATTATACCTCACGTCAGATAGCAGTTCTCTGATGACACTGGTGCAGGTTAGTCTGCTGACCCGAGATCGTCATAGAGTCTTGTGTGGCTCCCACCGTGCTTTGATTTCCATCCTACCACGGCTCTACTGAGTCGTGCAAACAGGTGGTTTTTGGGTACAGTCCCGAGTCACATGGAGGCATTGAGCGATAGGAGGGGATTCGTCTCTCCCGGTATTGGGGGTTGATGTTGCGCTATGCTCGATTGGCCACAACTGAAATCCCTGGCCAGGGTAGATGAGATTTACTGGTAAGTGTTACCAGTAGTTTCTCGCCCGTTATGGACCTTACATCGGCATGACTTATCAAGTTACTAGGGTCTGACGTTAACCACCCCTAAACTAAATATGCGACATATCAGACGAACAGACCGGGCTGTACGGTAGTGTTACTGATTGGATTCGCAGGAGTGTGAGCAGGCTTGCTTGTTGATCTTCTGATCGCTCAATATCCGGGTGGCCGTTACGTTTAGCAGACCGCTTGCGGCTTGTGGGTGACTGATACGATCACTACCTACTGCCGGCGTATTGACGAGTCTTTAGAGTCCTACACAGAGGTTTCCTGGCTCAGGCGAAACAGAGTAGGAGCACATATGAGATATGTGTGGGACCGAGATTAATGCGCGTATGTGATACCGTATTCTATTCTCGCGATTTGTATTATCGGTCGGATATATGCGATTTAGCCGGGTTATCGAATCAAGTGTTGATTTGATAGTTTGATACACATGATATTAGTTGGTTATATGTAATATGACCGGATCATTAAATCAAGTGTTGCTTTAATGATTTAATGTATAATTATATATTTGATATATTACTTTACATTAACTAGTATTGGTTCACTTAAGATTGTTTTCTCACTTGATGTACACAAAGTGTATATGTGATATATAATTGTGTACATGTTTGTATCATGCTTGATGATATATGCAAACTTGGGTGTGTGTAAAACTTACACCATGCTTATTTATAATTATGAGGGTTTTATTTATTTTAAGTAATTCAAAATGGTGGCAATTTTTGTCACGGCTTAAAGCTTCATGAAGCTTGGATAACCATTGACAAACTCCACATATTTTGTTTTACTTAAGATATTTTTAAACCAAACCATTAGACTTAAACCATAGTTATGTCTCTACAATGGTTAGTGCATGATACTAACTCACCCATGGTTGCATAATTCATTTTTGATTATTCTTTTGTTGTTCTCATCTTCATCTTCTTCTTCACAACTCCAAAGCTTTCCAGGTTTTGGATTAATGAAGAAATATAGTGAGAAAATAAAATCTAAAGTGAGTCAACTTTCTATTTCATCATTCTCTACTAATTGCCATTTAGTTTAGGGTGTTCTCTTCACAAAGTTCATGACCTAGTGAAGGGTTAGCTTGAGTTTGAGTCTCCTCGACGTAGATCATCTTCGGCCTCGAAAACTACGAGCAATCTTGTTCATTTCTCCGAGAGAATCCATACTAGAGTTCGGGAAATAGATGATCGCAGCAAAGGGACGTCAACACGGAGCTTTAGAAGTGAAGAACCGGGTCTACAAAGGTTGTATTCTTGATCACTTCTTATGTAATGTTTGATTACATTATTATGTTACCCTAGATTTCTAGTATGTATCCTTGGATGTTTGCTTAGCATCCCCTTAAATTTTTGTTGTGGCATGCTTGATGCTTGCAAACCCTAGGCTAGGTGCTGAGGAAATCCCAACATACAACTCCCAGTATAGGAAGCTAAGCCCCCCATTTCCTGCTGGCGCCCAGCGCATGCATGCCAAGCACGTGAGGCGCTGGCGTTCGGCGTCCAGCGCCCGTGTGCCAAGCACGTGAGGCGCTGGCGTCCACGCGTCCTTTGGACGCTATTTTCCTTTTTTTATATCGGGACCCCCGTAAACTCTGTGTAGCTCCCGATATATCCAAAACCCCTAAAGACACACATACACACACTGCACATTGAGTTCGCATGACCAGTTTGACTCGTCAATCGAAGGTTCTCTCGCTCCAAAGGTGTAGGGTAATTAACGGCAGCTTAGTCCGCGGCTGCCGGAGATTCGGATCCCCACAATTAATAAACCCCCGCCTACCCTAAGCAGGGGGAATCTATAGTACGCCTGACAAGCGACGCATATTCCCATCTCAATAGGGTGACGAAAAACACCCTACAGATTCTGGCACGCCCAGTGGGACCTTTCTCTCCTCCCATATCTCGGGTCAAGTGTTCATGCGAACTCATTTAACATATATATCGATGTTTGTACTGAAATATTGTTTTTCCGTGCAGCAATCAACTTTCAACGACAATATCTTCTAAGGTGGATTCAGCTTCCGACGCGACCCCGATCTCGTACGTAGTCAAGATCAATGCTCGTGTGGTCCTCCCCGCAAGCCTCAGTCGGCAGTGGGAGGAAGTACCCCGTCAATTCGGTTCCGTCATCTATCTTGTCGAAAGCGCTCATCTGGCAAAAATCCCGGCAAACCAGATATCCAAGCTGATCTCAAGGGGCAAGAGGCCGAACGTTGTGATCGCTAAGGCACCACAACCCAAACTTAAGACGGTGTCCGAACGACTCTCTGGTGCTCCAGCTGGGGCAAGACTTCTGGTATAAAGGGCAACATCAAACGTTGCGGGACGAGCTCAGGCGACGACTCCAACAAGGGAAACAATCAGGCGTATCTCCAAAGCCCTCCATCGCCCGGTCTACGGCGGCCTTCCCGAAGAGCCGTAGCCAGCCAAGTGCTCAAAACAGAAAAGTTGAGACAGAAGCGACTCAGGTATCGAGCCAACAAAAGGGCCAGGACTCCGGCCAAATGAAATCTTGTGAGGTTCCAAGAGCAGGGTCACCTCACGACGACGGCTGAGTCGGCCGTAAAAATCAACAATTCTATCGAACCTCTGAAGTGGGTTCAGAAAAACGCCATGACCGCCAGAATCAGGAAGATGGCTATCCGAATGATACTACAAAGAGATGTATCACAGCCCCAACAGAGAAAGCATGACACCGTCTCTTCAAGAGTCTATCAAGCGCTCTGTGCCGCGCGAAAGCAGCGAGGCAAATCCAGAAAAGAAACGCCAGCACCACTTAAGAATCCGGTCAGGCCAGCCACCTTCATTCGATTGCCCGTTACCGAAAAAGAAAGGCCACGATATCGGTCCGCAAAATCAGCTGCCAATAATGAAAAAACGGCTGAATATGTTATCCATACGGTCTATATGGCATGCACGCGTCCCAGCGACAACTTGCACAGCAAAAACAAGAATGGGGTCACCACATCCAAAGCCCAATCTGGCTTGAATATGGTTGCCGTTTCCCAAGATCAATCGCGCCTCCGTTGGACGATGAAAACCCTCTCGATGAGGCCGATAGGCAGAAGGACCCCTCAGTCCATGTGGAGTCAAGCTCGGACAGCGAGGAAGAGCCGACTTTCCGTCCCAAGACCGCAGAGCAAGAGCTGCTTCAAGAGCTTCAAAAACAGCTCAGGAACAAAGATAAAAAAATGGCCAAGCTCTATTCGAAAATTGACGACCTAACGAACGTTATGATGCAGCTCACGGCTCAAATTGCTCGGGTACCTCCCAATCAAGCACAAGTCTCTACTCATGAGTCGGGTGATGACAACCCGAAGCAACCAATGCATGTCCCCTTGGGTCCAAAATTGTGCGAGCCGCACGAAAGCCGGCCACATTCCGCTTATGGGGCCGCCTTGGCCAAGCACCATCCCGCTAACACAAAATCGGATAATGGATTTGGTCACCGGCAAGGTTAAAACATTGGTGGCTGAAACCGAAACTCAGAAAGAAATTAGCAGTAGTGGGCGGCCATATCCCACACAGTATGATCTGATCGAGTTCTCGAGCGGCTACGTCATTCCCAAGTTCGGAAGATTTGACGGGACGGGAAATGCAAATCAGAACGTCGCCCACTTTAAAGCGCCGTGCGGAAATAGAGAGGGCAATGATGCGCTCCTTCTTCGTCAGTTTATCAATAGTCTGACTGGTGTTGCTTTCAACTGGTACGCGAGCATACCAGACGGGTCCGTCATTACTTTTGCCCAAATGGAGTCTCTGTTTCGACAAAGGTTCATAAGTGTCGGTGATAAAATCTCCATTGCTGACCTTGTGAGAACCAAGCCGGGAAACAACGAAAGCAACACGGACTTTATTGCTCAATGGCGTAACCTCACTATCAAGTGCGAACCGCCGCTAGAACAGGACCAGTCCGTCAACCTCCTCATTGGGAACCTCAGCAATTGGATGGTCCCATTCTTGTGTACAGCAGGCCTCAAGACGTTTCAAGAGCTGACCAAGAAAGTTCAAATGTTGGAACGCTCGAAGCAAGAGTCTGCTCCGGACTCTCAGAGCGACACGCCTTGGAAAAGCAAGAGGGACGACAATCGTAGAAGCGGGAATTCCAGCAATACCAATGTCTTCAATGCGTCCGATAATGAAGACAAGCGAAATGCAGGCGAATTCAAAACCAACCGGTCTCGAAAGCCAGTGCTGAGAGGAGAAGGACCTTCCCTAGAGGAGAAAAGAAACAAGGTTTACTCTTTCGGGAGATTCAAGGTCCGAAAGATATTCAAAGATGCCCTGAACAACGGTCTACAATTGCCGGAGTCGAAAAGACCTCACGAAGCAAAAATGACGGACAATCCTCTATATTGCCCGTACCACAGAGTAGTGAGCCATGCGATCGAGGATTGATATATTTTCAAAGACTGGGTCGAGAAGCAGTACAAGACTGGAGAGATCGAGCTGTCCAAGAGTGTGTTGGTAAACAACCAAGTTGCAACTACCAACTTTATACAGACAGAAGCTGAAACCTTCTGGGAGCAGACAGCTGAGCCCGCTGCCCTAAGAAATGAAACTGACTCACCGCAGCCTCCGTGGAGTATGCATATATCTAATAACACGAAGAAGATGCTAAAGCTACTTCAGAAAAAGCCCAGAACAGAATGGGAAGGGCAGAAGAAGCCCACCATTCCAGCTGCCAATTCGGCTCAATCAGGCTCAAAATCCAAAAAGCTCAAGAAGAAGAAAAGTGCAGCTCGACGCGAAAAAGAGTTTACAGGGAGATCGACCATTCAAAAATATATCGATTCCCTCGAAGACTATGAACAAAAGAAAAGAACTCTAGTTCAATTGAAGGAGTTCTTCCCTGTAGAGCAGCTGAGATTCTGGAGGAGCTAGAAGAAGACTCCAATGAAGAGATCCCTATAGTGACCTGCTACGTCATCCATCTTGGCAGCGACTCTGAGGAGGAGCTATGTTTTCCCGAAGAGGACGAGGAGCTCGCCACAAAGGCCAACCAAATCCAGCTCAGAAGCGGCAGGGCTCTACCGCCATATCAGAGCAACGCCCCAAAAGGGAAGGAAAAATAAGTCGCTAATGAAGAAGATGGCGGAGAGCCGGTTCATGAAAATTCGAGTCCTTCCTCGGTGGATTATAATGTCTTGGCTCATCTCCGAAAGCTTCTGTCTCTCCTGAGCATCTACGATGCCCTGGTCCTATCTAAGGAGCTTAGAGATGTTCTCATTCACGCTATACAAAACCCCGAGCGGTACCAGGCTCGCTTTGCGGAAATTGATATGAAAGAAGCCCGGTACACTCTGCATACAGCCGCGGTCACATTTAAAGATGAAGACCTGTTACTAGGAACAGCTGAGCACAGCCGATCGCTTTACGTGACAGGGTACAGCGACGGAGACCGAATTGATTGTATATTGAATGATCCAGGGTCCTCAGTGAACATCATGAACTTGCGGACTCTGAAGAGTTTGTCAATGGACGTCCGACACCTGTCAAAGGAAAGGATTGTCATTCAAGGCTTCAATCAAAATTGCCAGCAGGTTCTGGGATCCATAACTCTGCCGATCAGGTTTGGGGACCTACAAACTGAAGCCAAGATATACATGATCGACACCGACACATCCTATAAGATTTCCTGGGAAGGCCGTGGCTTCACGATTACGGCATCGTTCCGTCAACTCTCCATCAGTGCATGAAGTATACCAAAAATGGAGAAGAAATACGCATTGACGGAGACATCCAGCCGTTCGGTGTGCATGAAGTCCGATATGAAGATTCTCGATACATTATGAACCTCCAAAGTGCTGAACCACAGCCGACCAAAGACAGAACGACCCCGAAACTCAAAAGCAAATCAGAGCCGGCTGTCACTTTCAAAAGCAAAAAAACCCAAGTGCGTCCGCATTTCGGCAGTGACACTGATAAGTCCGACATTAAAAGTCCGTCCGTCCATAAAAAACCGCCTTCATCTTGGTAGCGATACGGACGAGTCTGATATCGAAGGCCCATCCGACAGCAAAATTCGTCCTCATTTAGGCAGTGACACTGAAGAATCAGAAGAAGAGGATCCGTCTTGCAACAGCTGTGCAGAACGGGCTCTCATGCAAAAAGCGAAGCTAAGAGAGACCTTCGAAGTTACGGAAGGCTCCCTAGCCGTCACAAGGGTGCCGGAGCAAATGTGCAAAGAGCTCGATACATTGTCGGTCTCTACCGTGAACCAATTGCAAACTTTCTACGTTTCCGGAAGGAAGTGTGGACAGAAGGGCATTCTGTTTTATGCGTCAAATCCTGTTGTGCATCCGGACGATTTGTCTATCACGTGCCTTCCTTATAAGAGAGGCATAAGAGTCGTCCTCCATCCCAGATATTATGCGCCCGAGATGCGGGAATATTTTAAAAAGTGCGGATGTCGGTTATATCAAACGGAATCCGAAGCGATGTTTTATGAGGGGCTATGGCATCCGCCTCAAATCCGAGCACTCATCGATGGACGAATTCCAGATAGACGGGGCATGGGTTTCAGTCAACCTGATTCCAAAGCATGCTACATGATCTATATTGGCGAAACCAGCAAAAATTCAAATGAGACGACGATATAGCCGAGCCAGAAGAAGCTCCTCGAGAGATCGAAGACGGCAGACAAGCAACCTTCGACGAGCTAACCGAGATTGATTTGGGAATGCCCGATACTCCAAGGCCGGCCTACATCAGTTCACTCTTGTCAGAGGAAATGAAAGAGCAGATAGTCGCCCTACTGCATGAGTTCACCGACTGCTTCGCGTGGACGTACAAAGAAATGCCTGGCATTTCCCCTTAAGTGGTCGTGTATAAGCTGGCTATATCTCCTGATGCTAAGCCAGTCAAATAAGCTCCTCGAAGAATGAGAAAGGAACTGGAAGAAAAGGTCATCGAGGAAACCAAGAAACTCATCGATGCCGGCTTCATCAGGGAAGAGAAATACGCAGACTGAATCGCGTGCATCATCCCAGTGAAAAAGAAGAACGGGCAGATACGAGTTTGCGTCGATTTCAGGGATCTCAATAAGGCCCCTAAAGACGATTTCCCGCTTCCGGTCATGGAAATGATTATCGACGATACCTCAAATTACAAGCTGTTCAATTTCATGGATGGCTCGTCCGGATATAATCAAATCAAGATGTCGCCCGAAGATGAGAAACACAGCATTTCGAACCCCGATCAGGATATACTGCTACAATGTAATGCCATTCGGATCAAAGAACGCAGGTGCTACATATCAAAGGGCAATAACCAATATCTTTGATGACCTAATCCATAAAGTCGTCGAATGTTATGTTGATGATTTGGTCATCAAGACTAAAGCCAAGACCGATCACATCCAAGATCCCAGGACCGTTTTCACCAGACTGAGAGAATACGATCTCAAGATAAATCCTCTAAAGTGCTTTTGGCGTGTCATCAGGAAAATTATTGGGCTTCATAGTCCGACATCGGGGGATCGAAGTTGACCCATCGAAGATAAAGGCCATCATAGAGATACCTCCTCCAGAGAATCTGACACAGCTAAGATCCTTTCAAAGCAAGCTCGCTTACATACGAAGGTTCAGGAAGATGCAGACCCTTCTTGAACCTATCAGGAAGATGCAGGCCCTTCTCGAAACTCATGAAGAAAGGAGCTCCTTTCGTCTGGGATGCCGAATGTCAAGAAGCGTTCGAAAATATCAAACAGTATCTGCTGCACCCTCCAGTGCTTGATACTTCCATTCCAAATAAACCATTGATCCTCTATACCACCGCGCTAGATGAGTCACTCGGTGCACTCCTCATCCAGAACAATGAGGAGAGAAAAGAGAATACCCTCTACTACCTCAGTCGAACGTTAGTCGGGGTGGAACATGATTATTTCCCGATCGAAAAGCAGTGCCTAGCCCTGATATTTGCCGTGAAAAAGCTAAGACACTATCTTCTCGCTCATCGGGTTATGCTGATCTCCAAGGTCGATCCGCTCAAATACTTAATGACTAAAGCAAGCCTAGTCGGTAGAATGGCAAGATGGACTATCATGTTGCTTGAATTTGACATAATCTATACTTCTCAGAAAGCAGTAAAAGGGCAAGCCCTCGCCGACTTTCTTGCTGCTTATCCCGTACCAGAAAGGTCACCGCTCAATTGCGAGTTACCCGACGAACAAGTGTTGCACCTTGAGGACAACGAGCCATGTTGGGAGCTCTATTTCGACAGAGCCTCATCAATTAGGACCTCCAGCAAATCAAGCGTCCCACAGATAAAATCAAGGATAGGATTAGTGTTCATCACGCCATCGATGGGAACCCCATGACGTTCTTTTGCTCTCACCGAGCCTCGCACAAACGAGGCTGAGTACGAGCCTCTGATAGCTGGTCTGGAACTCGCCATAGAAATGGAAATCCTTCGGTTACGAGTCTACGGTGATTCCCAGCTTGTTGTCAACCAAGTGAGAGGGAACTATAAGATATACAAACCCGAGTTAGCTCGGTACAGAAGCCAGGTGGTGGAGCTTATGAAACAGTTCACCCATATTGAACTGATGAGAGTTCCTAGGGTGTTGAATGGAAAAGCCGACGTACTCGCTCGCTTAGCCAAGGAGCTGGCTGATCCCGATATGGATGAAATTCTGATAACAGTCAAAAACCGGCAAATTTTACCTCCGGTCTCTTTGCGTGAAGAAGTGTAGAACAAGAAAACAATCCTTCCAAAAAAGCTATGATCATCCAAGATGAGCCCGATTGGAGAGTACCTCCGATAACACAAGCTGCCCGAAGGAAAATCTGCGAGGATTCGGCTGAAGAAGAGAGCTCTTCGATACGTGTTTGTAAATAATACGCTATACCGCAGATCATATGACCAACTCTGGCTCAGATGTCTGTCATCGGCCGAAACCCAAAAAGGCATAAAAGAAGTTTACTCAGTCGTCTGCGGAGCTCACCAATCTGGCCCCAAAATGCGGGTTCAAATTAAACGGCTTGGGTATTACTGACCTACCATGATAGGAGATTGCGAAGAGCATGCGAAGAGGTGTCATCTCTGCCAAATTCACGGTGACTTCATTCATAAGCATCCCAATCCGTTGTATTCTACGGTGACGTCATGGCCCTTCGAAGTTTTAGGACACCGACATAGTTGGTCCAATTGATCCTCCGTCATCCAAAGGCCACCGGTTCATATTGGCCGCAACTGACTACTTCTCCAGATGGGCTGAAACTGTCCCACTAAAAGAAGTCAAGACAGAAGATATTCTGACGTTCTTCCTGCATAATATTCTATACCGCTTCGGTACACCTAGAAGAATCATTTCTGACAACAAGTTTTCTTTCAAGAGCTTCAAAGTCTCAAAATTCGCTACTCAGCACAAGATAGACTGGAGATATTCCTCCATCTATAATCCAAGAGCCAATGGGCTAGCCGAAGCCTTCAATAAAACTCTATGCAAACTCCTGAGGAAAAATGCTTCAGCTAACAAGAAAGGCTGGAATCTCAAGATCCACGAGGCGTTGTGGGCATATCGTACCACACGCCGCACTCCAACTCAGTCCACTTCATACTCACTACTCTTCGGAGTGGAAGCAATCCTCCCGCTCGAAGTCAAAGTTCCAGGCCTAAGAATGGTCGTCCAACACGAGTTGACGGAGGAGGAAAAAGTTCTCCTTCAGCTCGAAGAGCTCGACGCCCTCGAAGAAAAGAGGCTCGCAGTACAGCAAAATCTGGAGTTGTACCGAGCCCAAATGTCACGGGCCTATGATAAGATGACCCGTCTCCGTGCTTTTAATTTTAAGAAAGGAGAATTGGTATTGGTCCTCAAAAGACCGATCATCCCCAATCTACATGCCAAGGGAAAAATCAAGCCAAATTGGAAAGGACCATACGTTATCGAGAAAGTGTTTGATGGAGGATCATATCAACTGATAAATGCCGAGGGAGAAAGGCCCATGCCACCCATCAATGGCTGATATCTCAAAAAATACTACGCGTGAATGCTCCAAGTCGCAGGCGAATTAAGCACACCGGCCCTATGGTCTGGATCATACATCCTGTAAAACCGTATATAATCCACGGGCATAAATGATCCCTATCTCTCCCAAGTTCTAACGGCGAGACTACATTTAAAATCCCACCAGCGATGAAGATCCGCCAATGTAAAAAAACGGGTATGTCCACAAGCAAAACGGACACGGATGAAACCCTGAAAGGACTCCGTGAGTAAAAACAGCAGGATTGCCGGCGAGTTTGTGAAAACCCGAAAGGGCGCAAACTCATGAAAAAGAGATGAAATACACTCGCAAAGTCCTCTCGATCATGTGACGAGAAAATACCCACGTGAGATCCTTACGATTCATAAAGGAGCAACACACTTAGGAATCCCCACGATTCCTAGGAAGAAATACACCTGCGAGATCCTCTCGACTCGTAGGGAGAAAATGCTTTTATGAGACCCTTACGGCTCATAGAATTGAAAGGCCTTAAGTGATAGAGATCTAAACATGTCTTCTAAGCCATCGCTCCCCAACGAGCAACGGCAAATGATGAGTTGCTCCTGGCATTGCTTCAGAGTTAGCGGTGTTGATGCCGACCCAAATCCCAAGTTTTCCCAACGGCAAATGATAAGTCGCTCCTGGCATTGCTTCAGTGTTAGCGGTGCTGATGCCGACCCAAAACCTAAATCCCAAGTCTTCCCAAAGTTAAATGATGAGTCGCTCCTGGCACTACGCTTTAGTGTTAGCAGTGCTGATGCCGACCCAAAAAACAAATCATGAGTCCTCCCTAGGCAAATGATGAGTTGCTCCTGGCATTATTCCAGTGCAGCAATATTGATGCCAAACAAGTTCCAAGTTCCAAGTTCCTCTCATATTCAAAAATCCCGCCAAATAAGACAGAAATCAAACAGATCAAATTAATGTCCCACCCGGTAGCGCTTCCAAGCTCAAAAGTCCTGCTGGACGGGTAAGAAACTCCCAAAATAAATCAAATCAAACAAATCAACCCTGATGCCGTAGAAAGCGGAGCAAGTCATTTTCAACCCCGACACCGCAGAAAGCGGAGCAAGTCAAATCAAATCCCGACACCGCAGAAAGCGGAGCAAGTCAAATCAAATCACCGACCGTCCACGTCATTAAAAGGGTGACACCGACCGTCCAAATTGCAAAAAGTGCAGAACCGACCGTCCACGTCGCAAAAAGGCGGCACCTACCGTCCAAGTCGCAAAAATGACAGCACCGACCGTCCACATCACGAAAAGAGCAGTGTTCAACCTCCACGTCGTCAAAACGGGTGCCAAAACAAGCCAACCTCCATGCAAAAGAAGATCCATCAATTTCATGTACACGACCTATATATGTGGTGTGCATGTATTAATGGGGGCACTTTGTTGGAGTCAAAAGTTTCACCCCAATCGACCAAGTCAAAACCAAGATCAACCCCAAGCTAAGTAGGCCTAAGCCCAAGTCAAGACCAAGCATGGAAGATGCCAGCTCCATGCCAAAAAGGATGCAATAAATTGGTCTAAATGTAATTTTTAGAAATAAATGTATGTGAAATGGGCAGAAAGCCAAAATTTTGTAAACCCCATGGCTTATGTGAAAAAAGAAATAAGCACATAAGGCATGGGGTCGCACAAGTGCCATTTTGCAAAGCCTAAAGGGCTATATGTAAAGTGTGTAGCCTATAAAGACAACATGATGGAAAAAAAACTCTCTCAAAAAATTATGGTTCTGTGCTTCCTTCTCCTTCCTCAAGGTTCTAAACCTGCTTTCTTTTTCTTAAATTAAATCAAGAGTCACTCCTCTTTTCCTAAAAAGGAATAGTTTTTCACCATGAAACCCACAAAGGGGAGCTCAGATCTCCCATCAGATCTCTAAAAAGGAAGATTTTTAAGTCTCGCCCCCTTTCCCCCCAAGATCCAGCCAACAGAGAGGAGGAAGAAGAAGACTCATCTCCAAGAATCCCACTTTGGGAAGATCCAAGGCTCAAGGAAGAAGAAAAGGGTCCCCTTCCATCAACTCCAAGAATATCTTATGAGTTTAACTCCACAAAAAAATAATAATAATAAATCCTTTTTTAGGACTTTTTCTTAGGAGTTTAACTCCAAAAGTTAATTGGGAGTACAACTCTCAGTATAGGGACTAGGCCCCATTTTTTCCTGCTGGCGCCCAGCGCCCGCGTGCCAAGCACGTGAGGCGCCCGCACCCATGCATCCTTTGGATGCTATTTCCCTTTGTTTTATAAACACACTCCACAACATTGTCCCCGTTAGAAAAAAATTTCTAACGGGGCGCTGCCCTGCACCCAGCAAGGTGGTCCCCAGCCCGCTATCCAGGTAGCGGGTGTATGTGCACGGCGGCGCCCCGGCCTCCATCCCGAGGCCAAATGCGGAAGCGATGGTTAACTTTAATTTTTCTTGAACCGGCACCACCGCGCACTAAAACCCGGATCGGGCCATTAACTAGTCCTAGCTATCTAGAGATGGAAGAGAGATATACCGAGTGATCCGAATCCTCCGGTCTTCTCGTCGTCATCCCGATCTCCCCGCGGATTCTCCGGTCTCCACCTCGTCGCCGGAAGAGCACCACGTTGCGTGCTTCTTTTACGGGCTCCCACCTCTATACCGAGGCAACGCGGGCACGAAGCTGGCGAGTCGACGTGCCCAAGATTTGCTGTAGAATATGTGTAGAACCATGTCTCATCTTAGGGTTCATGGAGTCGCCTTTTGAGTGGAGGAATGATACAAGCTTTTGGAGATTGATCTTGTAGGAATTTTACCAAAGCAAAAGCACAAAAAACCCCACACATGAAATTTGGACAGCCCTCCAATGGCTTGGCCGGCCATGGCTTGGTATGAGAGGAGAGAAAGAGAATGAGAGAGTGTAAAATGAGGGGAGCCACACTAATCATGTAAGAGAGAGAGAGGAATGGTTATCATATGAAGAAATGATCACAAAGAAACACCAACACTCCACCAACCTCACCCTTCATCATCATCAACAATCATGTCCTACAAAAGTCAAGCCATGGTGAAGATAG
Organism: Agapanthus africanus; assembly: GCA_030015575.1. Taxonomy (NCBI): domain Eukaryota; kingdom Viridiplantae; phylum Streptophyta; class Magnoliopsida; order Asparagales; family Amaryllidaceae; genus Agapanthus; species Agapanthus africanus. The sequence continues at coordinate 239,811,045 of CM057344.1, forward strand.
AAGTCAAGGTCAAAGAAGAGCTATCATGATACAACAAAATGCAAAGAACACCCTCCACAAATACTTATTTGCACAAATGCAAATAAGCCCTCCTCCACCAATCTTCGGCCATTGAAAGATACAAATGAAAATGGCCGAAACGGAAAGCAAACTGGCAACTCCAGAAAACCGGTCCCGTAATAAATTACAGGAAAACCCCGATACTGTGTATACACACCCGCATTTGTATTCCGACCGAAATACAAATGCAATGAGACAAAATCTGCACTGTACTATACTAGGATCCGGCTTAAACCAAAGCCGGCCAGTAATATCCGTTCGATCCTGATCCGTGCAATACCGCACGTATCTGATCGAACCCTGCCATATATCCATACGGCCTCTAGTACTAACTGTCTGATCCTGATCCGTGCAATACCGCACGTATCTGATCGGACCCTGCCATATCTCCATACGGCCTCTACAGCGTTTCGCCCGAAAACTTGAGCAACTGAATGTGGGGGACTCTAAAGACTCGTCAACACCTCGGTTGTGGATTTAAGCACTAGCACGTCAGAGGTATAAGCCAATACGTAACGGGCTACCAGGTATTGACCAAAAGGGCGTCGATGAGCGAACTCATCCTGACACCCTACTGAGCCTGTCAGTGACAATATCCGTACAGTCCGGTCCGTTCGTCTATGAGCATCGCATGGCGGGCCTAGGGGGTTGGTAAAGTCAGACCCCCAAAAGCGGTACAAGTCGTGTCGAAGTGTAGCCCAGAACACCCTGAGATACTACTGGAATACCTACCAGTAAATCTCCTGCCTCGGCCGAGGGCTTCGTGTAATGGCTCTCCTAGACACAGCGCGACCTCACCCCCAATACCGGGAGAGACGAACCCCTGAAGATCCGCTCACTGCCTCCATGTGGCTCGGGACTGTACCCAACTAAAACCTGTTTGCACGTCTCCTTTGAGCGTGGTAGGGTAGTAATCAAAGTACAGTGGGAACTCACACGAGACAAATGACGATCCTCAGGTCGATGAACTAACCTGTACACATGTCACCAGGGAACTGCCATCTGACGTCAGGTATAAGACCAACTAGCATGTTCCCGGCGAGTCCTGTCCGGTGTACTCATAACCCAATGAGCACATGTATACATCTTAGGTGATCCAACTGACACCAATGGCTTGTGAGACCGACCACCGCCCCTCGTCGGGGTCTCGACTGTATACACTAGTCTACTATGGAGTATCGATGCCCTGTCTCGAAACTCCTACGACTAGGGACCTTTTAAGGATGTGCTTATAGACTACCAGCTCCCACTTATATGATCGCCCTCATACTGCTGGTGGCCAAGCAAGAATCCCAGGGGCTCTATCAACGTGTAATAGCGACATGTCAGGTCACCTAAAGCAGTACACGATGATAAAGATAAACCAGATAGCATACTATCATCTGGAGTAAGACTGTCCTGCTGGGACAGGTCCTCCCTCAATCATTGCAATCACATGCCTGTGATCCAATAATTGACTCTGAGGGCACTATCTCCAACAATCTCCCACTTGCACTCAAGGCTAATTATTGCGATGTCGCATACTCACAGCCCGTGTGATACCGAACACCCAACTCCTCTACTAGTCAGTCTCACAAAGCTCGTTTGCGAAACTATTGCGTTTGAGGAATAGCCTCAGTGAGTGGATCCGCCTGGATGTTTCTTTCTATGTCTCTCTATATCTCATGTTCGCGGAGAAAGCCATCTCCCGAAATGAGCAATACCTGTCTTAGAATGTGTCTGGATGTCTGATGGGACCCAACTCATAAATGAACTCCAAATCCAAACTTCTTAGACTGTATCGTCAACTGAACTTAATCAGTATCCAGCGCCATGCCTCCCTCAGTATTGCCTTGGACCACCTGTCCAAAATACTGCCCCTCGTCAGAAGGAGAACTATAACTCTGACAACCTCCCTGTCGTCCAGGTCACCTTGGAAGCCTGGAATGATAACTGTCTCCCGAATGAGGCTGTCGTTATCATATCCCTAGAACATTCACTTATGTTCTAAAACTGCTTCCGACTGCTTCTCCAGGATTGGATCAATGTCAACTTATTGCATGTAGTGCAAGAACAACATCTGGTGTGGTACTTGACATCTCATGATTGACTCAATTGCCTGAGCAAGTGATCTGCCAATCATGCACATCCCTCTCCCCTTTAGTCTGTAAGACACCTTTAGAGAGGGTGACTCCATCACCTGCAGGTACACCACCATGCCTGGAGTCGTCCATTCTAAATACCCTTAGAATGTTGTCTAAGTACCCTTAATTGGAAAACCACCCAAATCTAGATCTAAAACCATAGATCTAGTAACCAGAATGTCTGATATTATATCCAAGTCCCATGTGGAGAAACCACTGTGTGACGACCAAAGTATAACCGATTGTAGTAAAGGAATTTCTTTTCCTACTCTGTGAATGTCATCCAAATACCAGGACATCACATCCTACTACCTTCTCAACAGATCCATCCTCTATTCTGATGAAGTCAAACCTATGACTGTCACATCAGAAATTGATGATCTATCTCCGCTATATCTGCTTTTTAGTCTATAAATAGACATAAGCTACCTGTCCACCAATGCTTCCGCTGCTCCCACTGACTACGACAACCCTCTGGCAGAGTCATATACACGTCCACTTCTAAAGCAAGTTTAGAACGACGCTATACTCATCCTCCTGCCGAGTCTCACAGTCTGGAACAACAGCAATGGCAAGTGTGGGTAAACAAGAACTTCCCTGTCACCGTCCTTGAGGCTACCGGAGTACCTCTCGGGTGCCTGAAGTTACCCACCTAATCTGCGGAGTGGCCAATAAAATGTCAATCCAGATTGAATCTTTAGGTTCCTATCAAATCTTCAGTAATCGTTTGTGGTTCTGGAATCACTTCCAGTTCTACCATACTCCCACTACTGTTTTTTGAAAAATCCATTTTTATTAAAACTGTGGCGAGTTTAGAACAATATCATTATTGATCTTTCAGATGGTAGAAAGTCAACCCTCATCATAGCCTGGGTCAACCCACAAACAGCCATTACAGAAACGTGCCTTGAGTTGTCCAGTGTCTGGTTTTAATCATAAACCGGACAACTCCCCGTACCTTAACATCGTTAAGATATGAACTGTTCTATATCCAATATAGAACCAGAGGCACTGATTTAATTGAACCAGATTCAAAATCATGCAGCTGTCTCCAGTGCATGTCAACTAAATGGAAGGAGGCCGATCAGCGTTACTCAACTTAGGAATGCTTCCAATTATGAGTAACCTGAAAGAGAAGTAAATTCTCTTTATCATTACTATCAACTGAATACCATACACAAGTATCTACATCTTCGATCACCTTGAAGAATCCCGATACTTGCAATATCTGGTTCTCTACTTTATTCAAATACCTATAACTTCTCAAAATTCGGACCCTGTGTTTCTACGAAACACCTGTCTAAAAACTAGAGAAGTCATAAGTAAACCGAATATAGTACGAGGACCAACCCCTCTGTCCTGATGGACCTTGGACAACATACAATACTCTGTATAAGTCCATTGAGTCTGATAACTCATTCACTGTGTGTCGTAGGTTGAAAACTGTACTATGGTTATGAAGAATTACACCGCTGTTTAATGCTCCTTACCTAACCATCCACTGATATAGGTAAATGTCATAGACATAATTTCAAAAAGGTATATCTCACTCTGTGAAAATAGACGTACAGATATATCAATTTGAAATTGGTGCACGACAGCGGATATTCAAAACCAAATATTTGCCGACCGGCAAACAACCCAGGTGACTTCCTCAAATATCACTGATTACAACGAATCCCGATATAATGAGGATGATCACCTAATTCCCACTAACCTACTCCCACTCATCATCTGCAAAACCATACAGATGTGAGAATCATACCTGGTAAATACATACCCTGGAGTAAGGACTAATCGGGAAATCAGTTTTCCTTTAACTGTACACAGCGAAACTGAAACATTGAAATGTTTCGATGGAGTATCCCGGTATTCCTAGTAATGCCTCTTCCAGATTCTCGACTGTAACCGTATAATTCTTTGCCACCTCTCCAAATCCCTTTTTATGTCTTTAGTCATTACCTTCTGCACACCCCTTTAGGCCAAATAGTTTTCTTCCTTCCCTACCGTTCGGCACCAGCCTATGGTTTGGAAGAAGACTATCCAATAAGCATAATGGATGTACTGTCCTAATCCTAGGAGCACTCGCAATGAGAGAAGGTGAAAATAAAAGACAACCGAATAAACCTTATTCCTATTTCTCCTGAACCAGAATCCATCCCCGAACTGGAATAAGTTCCTTTCGAGTTCGTATATAACCATACGATGAAGTATCCAATAAACTGTGGATCTTCGTAGTGATACGGAGTGTCCTGGAGAAATACAAAGGTGAAGTGGGAGTGGTAATGGAATACCTGGTTTTGTCGTGAATATCAGTCGCAATTTACTTTGCCCTCTTACTAATCCCTTGTTATGTCTTTACTTAATACCTTCTGCACATCATCGTTATGCTAATTGGTTTTCTTCATTCCCCACCGTTCGGCACCAGCCTAAGGTTTGGAAGAAGACTATCCAATTTGCGTAATAGGTGTACTACTCCTAAACCAAGGAGTACTCGCAACCTGAGAGAAGGTAAAAGTAAAAGACAACTGAATAGTCCTATCCGTTTCCTCCAGAACCTGAAACCATTCTCGAATAAATTCTTTCGAGTTCGTATCTAACCGTACGATGGTTTTGTCCAATGGAAGTGGACGTTCGTAGTAATACGGGGTGTCCTGGAGAAAAGGGTAAAAGTAGGAGTGGCAATGAGGTTTGCAACTATGACAATCCAAAAGCCAGTGTTTAAGAAGGTTCGGTCAACTTGGTCACTGAGTCATAGTCTAGGGTCGGGTCAATGGTCGCTGCCGAAGAGAGAGAGAAAAGAAACACTCAGCGTGCACTCTAACCTAGATCAGAATGGTTACCAATTTATCTAATCTGGAAACCTCCCACTGTACCGTCAAATTCTCCTCCAAACCTGAAAGAAGAATTAGTCGGGATCACCCGAGGAGTAAACTAACTCATCAGTGGGAATCGGGATCCAACTATCATCGCATGACAACGTGACGGAATCCGCTCATGGTATCACACTCCAGAAGGTATGCGCATATCTGGCAAGTTTCAGTTCTTTTGAAACTCCCGATGTGATTTTTGCCCCATGCTCTTATGACCTTGACTTTGGCCAACATATCATAAGTCACATGTCAAGTTCTACCCGTCATTTTCCAGGTTAATTTGAATCCACCCGTACCTACCCTTGACTTTGGCCAAAATGACAGTACGACTGTCCCAAACCAACGCATCTATCTATGCTGCATATGAATACCCCAATAGCTACCTATCACTGTGCCTTGACTTTGGCCAACATACACAGCTTGAATACTATTGACCATCCATATGAAACGACGAAGGGCTACGAATGGTTTCTGGCGAAAACCTTTAACGTAGTGAACTTGATATCGTTGAAGGCTTTTATAAAAATATAGTGACGAAAACCTTTGCTAAAGAGGTCACTCCCGGTGAAGGGATCTCGGCTCTTTCCCCGTATAATGAGGTGCAGGATATTCCAACTGAATACCACGATGCAAAGCAAAAGTAATCGGCTATAGTGAAGTTATTGCCCTGACGCAAACTTTTTGTCCAAGGGGTCACTCCCGGTGAAGGGATCTCGGCCCTTGCCTCGTCGACTGAGGAGCAGGATATTCCAACTGAATACCACGATGCAAAACAAAAGTGAACGTCCTTGCAATAACAGCTTTTTGAAAAGTGTTCCAACAACATCAGATTAGGTTTTGTTTTTAACTTGCATTGATCCGAATCAACGCAGTCCCATCAATTGATCACACCAAAAAGAACGAAAATATACTGATGTACGTATATGCCATCCGCATTCGCCACTGGGTCCCGTCATTACCCGTTAGGTTAGCTAACTAACGACAGAGCAGGGACTGGACTAGCGCGGATGCAAAACATATACAACATCTACTAGTATATATATCAATATATAATATTTCGCTCAAGGCGTGATAAAATGCAACATCACAGAAATGTACAGCATCACAGAACAATACAGATATCTGGGATCCCCGGGTTTCACAGAGCCGCTGAAACCCGATGTTCCCCTGGTCGTGTGGATAGCCTGTGCAATGAAATCCTAGACCCCTACGGGCGCGGCAAGTTACCCGCCAAAACCTGAAGCGAGGCAGCCCCCTTCAGCGACGTGAATGGACCACCCGGCACTTCACGGAATCCGGCAACTTGGGCACCCCTCCTGGGTCAACCTGTACCCCCTACGAGTGCGGCAAATAGCCCGCCAATTCTAGAGTGAAGCCCCCTCCGTCTCAATGCCATGAGATGCGGGCTCGTTGCCCTCTAGAACCCGGCTATCCGTGCACCCCTCCGCGGGGTGATCCTAATACAGAAAGTAAAATATACATACAACGGGTACATCGACCGCAACCTAGTCGTGCCCCAAAATAATAATACAATCAGGCAGTGACGGCAGTCCACATGTCGGACGCTCGCCCCGCAATATCAAATGTACATAATACAACAAAAACTGTACTAGCATTGCATCAAGGCTATCCTCCACGACCGATCCGCAACATCACAGCAATACACAGAACATCAACGTGAAAGTCACGTTCGCAAATCCGTCTAACCGGGCTATAGCAGTTAGACAGGATTTACCGATCAAGTGGCATTCACGGTCGCAGATATAATGTAAATACTGTGAACAAATGTGTTTATAATATCCGATCGATCAAAATTATAACAAGTGGGCCCCAAGTACTGCTGTAGCACATCAAGAAATTCTGGGCCCAAAATTAATATTCCAAAACCCATATTTTCAACTCAGGAGCTTTCTGGAAAATTTTGGTACACTGATCAGTTCAAGTCGCGGCGGAACCGCGGCCCAAGCATGGGTTTGGCCGCGGTTCCGCGGTCGTTTAGACTGTTCACGAGACCAAATTTTCCCAGAACTATTAGATTGTCCAACACATCATTCTGAAACAACCTGAAAAATTTTTGGACTTCAAAAAATTTCGACAGAAACTGATGTGAAGAAAAATACGGTTTTCGGAAAATTGTTCGATCGGAAATGTAAAACACATTAGACAAAGCTAGACTATGTTAATAGCGAGGCTCTGATACCACTGTATGTGCACGGCGGCGCCCCGGCCTCCATCCCGAGGCCAAATGCGGAAGCGATGGTTAACTTTAATTTTTCTTGAACCGGCACCACCGCGTACTAAAACCCGGATCGGGCCATTAACTAGTCCTAGCTATCTAGAAATGGAAGAGAGATATACCGAGTGATCCGAGTCCTCCGGTCTTCTCGTCGTCGTCCCGATCTCCCCGCGGAATCTCCGGTCTCCACCTCGTCGCCGGAAGAGCACTACGTCGCGTGCTTCTTTTACGGGCTCCCACCTCTATACCGAAGCAACTCGGGCACGAAGCCGGCGAGTCGACGTGCCCAAGATTTGCTGTAGAATATGTGTAGAACCATGTCTCATCTTAGGGTTCATGGAGTCGCCTTTTGAGTGGAGGAATGATACAAGCTTTTGGAGATTGATCTTGTAGGAATTTTACCAAAGCAAAAGCACAAAAAACCCCACACATGAAATTTGGACAGCCCTCCAATGGCTTGGCCGGCCATGGCTTGGTATGAGAGGAGAGAAAGAGAATGAGAGAGTGTAAAATGAGGGGAGCCACACTAATCATGTAAGAGAGAGAGGAATGGTTATCATATGAAGAAATGATCACAAAGAAACACCAACACTCCACCAACCTCACCCTTCATCATCATCAACAATCATGTCCTACAAAAGTCAAGCCATGGTGAAGATAGAAGTCAAGGTCAAAGAAGAGCTATCATGATACAACAAAATGCAAAGAACACCCTCCATAAATACTTATTTGCACAAATGCAAATAAGCCCTCCTCCACCAATCTTCGGCCATTGAAAGATACAAATGAAAATGGCCGAAACGGAAAGCAAACTGGCAACTCCAGAAAACCGGTCCCGTAATAAATTACAGGAAAACCCCGATACTGTGTATACACACCCGCATTGGTATTCCGACCGAAATACAAATGCAATGAGACAAAATCTACACTGTACTATACTAGGATCCGGCTTAAACCAAAGCCGGCCAGTAATATCCGTTCGATCCTGATCCGTGCAATACCGCACGTATCTGATCGAACCCTGCCATATATCCATACGGCCTCTAGTACTAACTGTCCGATCCTGATCCGTGCAATACCGCACGTATCTGATCGGACCCTGCCATATCTCCATACGGCCTCTACAGCGTTTCGCCCGAAAACTTGAGCAACTGAATGTGGGGGACTCTAAAGACTCGTCAACACCTCGGTTGTGGATTTAACCACTAGCACGTCAGAGGTATAAGCCAATACGTAACGGGCTACCAGGTATTGACCAAAAGGGACGTCGATGAGCGAACTCATCCTGACACCCTACTGAGCCTGTCAGTGACAATATCCGTACAGTCCGGTCCGTTCGTCTATGAGCATCGCATGGCGGGCCTAGGGGGTTGGTAAAGTCAGACCCCCAAAAGCGGTACAAGTCGTGTCGGAATGTAGCCCAGAACACCCTGAGATACTACTGGAATACCTACCAGTAAATCTCCTGTCTCGGCCGAGGGCTTCGTGTAATGGCTCTCCTAGACACAGCGCGACCTCACCCCCAATACCGGGAGAGACGAACCCCTGAAGATCCGCTCACTGCCTCCATGTGGCTCGGGACTGTACCCAACTAAAACATGTTTGCACGTCTCCTTTGAGCGTGGTAGGGTAGTAATCAAAGTACAGTGGGAACTCATACGAGACAAATGACGATCCTCAGGTCGATGAACTAACCTGTACACATGTCACCAGGGAACTGCCATCTGACGTCAGGTATAAGACCAACTAGCATGTTCCCGGCGAGTCCTGTCCGGTGTACTCATAACCCAATGAGCACCTGTATACATCTTAGGTGATCCAACTGACACCAATGGCTTGTGAGACTGACCACCGCCCCTCGTCGGGGTCTCGACTGTATACACTAGTCTACTCTGGAGTATCGATGCCCTGTCTCGAAACTCTCACGACTAGGGACCTTTTAAGGATGTGCTTATAGACTACCAGCTCCCACTTATATGATCGCCCTCATACTGCTGGTGGTCAAGCAAGAATCCCAGGGGCTCTATCAACGTGTAATAGCGACATGTCAGGTCACCTAAAGCAGTACACGATGATAAACATAACCCAGATAGCATACTATCATCTCGAGTAAGACTGTCCTGCTGGGACAGGTCCTCCCTCAATCATTGCAATCACGTGCCTGTGATCCAATAATTGACTCTGAGGGCACTATCTCCAACAGCGGGACCCCCGTAAACTCTGCGTGGCTCCCAATATATGCAAAACTCCTCAAGACACACATACACACACTGCACATTGAGTTCGCATGACCATTTTGATCCGTCAATCGTAGGTTCTCTCGCTCCAAAGGCGGGGGTAATTAACGGCAGCTTAGTCCGCGGCTGCCAGAGATTCGGATCCCCACAATCAATAAACCCCCATCTACTCTAAACAGGGGGAATCTGTAGTACGCCTGACAAGCGACGCGTATTCTCATCTCAATATGGTGACGAAAAACACCCTACTGCAAGGAGTAACAAAGAAAAAACAATCGGTAAAATAAGAAAAAACAATTAATTGAAGTGTTTAGTGTGGAGTATTATATATATAAATGGGAGTAAAATGCTTAAAAACTGGGGTTTTCCTTACCAAATTGGGTCTGAACACCATGCACTGCTTAGTCGAGGGAAAGTTGAGGAGAAGCCCAGTCGAAGAGGAAGTCAAGAAGAAGCCCTGAGTTGAGAACTTGAAAGCTTAGAAGCCTTGAGATATTGAAGTCGACGGTGCTAAAGTCGCCTGGGTTGAAACGATGATGCCTGAGATCAAGTCCACCTCGTCAGAGATCAAGTCGACGTCGATCGAGATCACTAAAGCCTCTTGAGTCAAAATCGAAGTCGCCTAGATCTGGGAGAAATCGAAGTCGCGAAGTCGATGCCGCCTCTAGGTGAAAGTAGAGCTCGAACTCTAAAGCGAATATGTATTTCTAACGGGTCAAAACCCAAAAAACAGGCCTAAACGTGTCCCCACCATGTCCCTGTCGATTCGAGCTAGATTTGGACATGGACACGGATTTTTTTTGTCCGACACGTGTTGCGCACGGATCAGTGTCCGATTCGAGTCCGACACGGAGTCGGCAGGAGTTTAGGCGTGCCCGTGCTTCTGAAGTTGAATTAAGGCATTTTTCTACATATAAGCCCAAAATCCTATCTGCCAATAATCGTAAAACTCAAACAAACTAGTCTTTAAAAAAATCATATTTACCTATAGTTATCATGAATCGATGCCATTGGCTAAGGTTCCGAGAAGATTCTACAGTGTGAGGTGATCAAAGTAGTCTCTTCAATCAAGAACACCAATTGCATATCTATAATGTACCAAAGTTCTTGATTAATTATTTTTTTATATGGGCAATTTCAATTATGATCACTCCAAGAATATCCCAGAAGGACTGCATTCAATGGCCATGCTTGCTAAATTTTATCTCATCAAGTGTCAAACCTAACCAACCTAAGTAAAGCTGAGCTGAAATCTAATGAGTTCATGAGTTCATACAAAATCATCAACCTACCTATAATTGCCAAGGAACAACAGTCATTTCCTAGGGTTCCAGTATTTAACGCAGAAGCATGTGGTGATCAAAAGATCGAATTGTGCTTCATAAACAATGCAGGAATTTTTCAATTAGTACAATTAATTAACTTTATTGCCACGGCCATTTGATGTTTCGATCATTCAAATATCTAATCTACTATGTTTCCCATATGAGCTATTTTAATTGAGATTACTTCAAGCTTTCCCAAAAAGTCAAAATCCAAATGCCATACTTAACAAACTTTAATCTCGTCATTTGTCATGTATGACCACTTAGATTATCTCAAAACAATTTCAATCCTATAAAAAAAAAGGTATTAAGTGATCTACGATTTTTGGGGACTTGAGGCTATCTGCTAGGGTTTCGTCGACACATTAGAAGCACATGGTGATGGATAGAATTAACTTTGCTTCATAAGCATTACATAACATTTCCATGCCTTAAAAATCAATCAATTTTATTAACACAACCATTTGATATTGTTATAATTCCAATAGTCCAATTACTTATTTTTTCCCCATATGCACAAATTTAACTGTAATCACTCATACTCACCAATTTATCGTATCACTTGTCAAAAGCGACCACCTAATTAATCTCACAACAATTTCAAGCACACGCAAAGAAATCATCAACTGACGTATCATACTTTACTACTTGATGCCATCAGAGACAGCTGAATGCAGGAAATTTCAATCATTTAAAAACCAGTCAACATTATCAACACAACCCAATTGATACCTTTATCATTCCAAGAATCTAAACAGGCAATTTTAACTGTGATCGATCCAAATTCAAAACACCTATCAATTTTTATCCCACCATAATCTCAAAACAATTTTAATCCCACACGAGGGAATCATCAACTGACCTATAATTTTCGGGGAACTCCGGCCATCGGCCAGGGTTCCGCCTAGATTCCGGCAGCGTGTGGTGATCGAAATAATCCCTCCAATCAAGAACCCCGTCCTCCTTGGTCAGCATCCTGCTCCCGTACCCCTCCGACGCCGGCGCCGCCGCGTCGCAGGCGTAGCGGATCTTCTCCTCCATCGGCGATTTGAAGAACTGGAGCCCCACCGACCTCATCTCGTCGAGTAAGTCTATGGGAACGCCGTGGTTGATGAGCTGGAACGCACCCCATTCTTTGCAGAGAGATCGGAGGTTGTTAGGGTTGGAGAGGTCGAGGATGGGGATGGAGGTGGCGGAGGAGGTGGTGGCGGTGGCGATGGCAATGGCGGTGGTGGGACGGTGGTGGACGGGTTGGATGTATTGGAATGGGATTTGGGACAGGTTTGACGATTCTACTAGGGTTTGCACCCTTTGGCGATTAGGGCTGGGGCTGGTGGCCATTTTGTTCATCGCTTTTGCGCTCATGATTGTCTCGACAAGACGAGCGTTAAGTTATAGTATAAGTTTATGATGAAAAAAAGAATATTTACCAAAATAATACTATTTAATAAAAAAATTCCAAAAAAAATTCTAGTTCCAAACTAATTCCCAAAATAAACCAACGCGCTGCCACGTAGGAATAGACCTCACGCGGCAGTTGGTGGAAAGAAAAAACTCTACTGACAGCAGCGTTTTCCTCCTAATGAAAACGCTACTGTCAGTAGCGTTTTTAAACAGGCATATCCAGATGTCTCGGCTTGGGCTGGGGGAGAGTCTCGGCTTGGGGTAAATAAAAGCAAATGAAAACACTAATGTCAGTAGCGTTTTTATTTAGAGAAAAACGCTTCTGCATTAGCGTTTTTATTTGGGCCCATTTTTATATTTGATCCAACCCTGATCGAATCTCATTCTTCCCAACCTCTTCTCTCACTTCAAAATTCCTAGCCCCGACGTCGTCCGCGCCCCTCCTCCGTGCCCCCTCCACACCCAACTCCCCTTCCTTTGACGTCTCGCTTTCCCCCCTCTGGTGACCTCATCTTGCCCGCAGATCCTCTCGCGCACAGATTCCCTTGCCGACTCTCCCTCCGCGGCCTCCTTCCCCGCGTCTCTCTCTACAGCTCCCATTCGTCGCTCTCGTCTTTAATTCTGCCGTCGATTCAAGATATTAAATTTGTTGGATAACGATTTTTTACAAATCATGGTATTGTGAAAAAGTTTTATTTGAAAAAATTATAGTAAATTACAGTTAATTTAAAATTGCTGAAGTTTTATTGTATCTAGAAATGAAGTAATCTAAATTTAAATCGGTAGAGGGTAGATGATGAAGCAAAGGGGTTTGTTGTGGTTAGATGGTGAAGTAGTTGGTAATCCATATTCAATGATACCTAACTTTTGGTTAGATGGTGAAGTGGAAGGAGTTTTTTGCAACGTTGTAGGGGTTTTATGCAATTAATTATCGTTTAGTAATATATTCGTTTGCATTCAAAATGTGTGTTGATGAATGTTATTATTGAAGGGTGGTGATATTGTAGTTATGGAGGACAACCTTATTCCGGTTTGGTTGTATTTCGGTGGGCGGGTTGTAAATAGTAGAACTCGTGGTGTTGAATATGAGGACTCTATTATTCAAGAATCAATTTGGCTCCGTCGACATGGAACGTTGGAAGAATTGTTTGGGTTGATTTTTGAAAAATTATTGCTCGATCCTAGAACATGTTGTTTGATAATTCAAGCATGATATGATGTTGGTAGGGGGAAGATCACACTTCAAACTTGTGAACATCGTAGACGATGAATCTTTACGGTTTATGATCGAGTATGTATCATCGCCAAATTCGTCATGGGGTGCGTTGGAGTTGTATGTTGAAAAATGCCAGCATTCTGAAGCGCGCTTCATGCCACAGCCAGAATTCATGCCACAGAATGAAGTTTCACTCATGGAGGGAAATCCGCTAAGTGATAATGTTTCTTATGAAGTCCCGGCAAGTGAGTATGAAGTAAATCCGCCAAGTGAGAATATTTTTGATGAATTTCCAGCAAGTGAGCATGCCGTATCACCAGCGCATGCTAGCGGTGAAGATGGTGGTATGCTAACGTTTATGAGTTCGTTGAATGATGATCCTTCTGAATTATTTGCAACTGCCTACGTGAACAATGAATTGATATACAATGATGATGAGGACATTCATGAAGTAGGTGACGATGATGAGGAGGATGATCCAGTTGCGTAGAACATAATGAATATGACTTATCAAAGTGCACCAGTAGCCGCGTTTACTTCAACAGATTAGATTGGAGATGCTGTAGTGAACAATAGCGAAGCACACGATATTACTGGAGGCAGTGTTCTGGAACTGTACAAAGGTCAATAGTTTCAATGTAAGGCAGATTTGAAACATGCAATCGCGATGTATTCGGTTAGATTAGCAATATACGGTTATAAAGTCAAACTCATCTGCCTCGAGGGTCATGTGCAAGATCGGTGGAGGTTGTCCGTGGATGCTCCATGCTTGTAGACGGAACATTGACGAGCCATTCACGATTAAGACACTCAAAGAGCCTCATACATGTGTCAATCCTATTATAAATAAAGATCACTTGCAGATTGACTCAAATTTTGTTACAAAAGCAGTTATTGATATTGTGAAGGTGAATTTGAACATAACGCCCCAAGCCATCGTTGAAATCATTAAAGCCATGTTCGGTTATGTTATATGCTATAAAAAAGCTTGGTGGGCTAGGTGTAAAGCCATGGAAATACTGTTTGAGGACTTCACTACATCTTATTCTAAACTACTTAAGTTCATGGTAGTATTGCAAGCTGCTATCCCTAATACTGTTGTTCAGTGGGTAACTGTAACTGTTGGGCAGGGAAAGGAACGGTTTAGAAGGGTGTTTTGGGCAGTCGGTCCTAGAATCGAGGGTTTCAAATTTTGTCGGCCGGTCATTAGCATTGATGAGATGTTTTTATATGGGAAATATAATGGCACACTGTTGATTGCAGTCATTTCAGATGCAAATGATCAGTTATTTCCGCTCGCATTTTCCATAATTGAATTAGAGAACACGAACAGTTGGAGTTGATTTATAAGCTATATATGGGTATTTGTAACAAACCATATTGGGATTTGTGTCATATCAGATCGTCACGCTGGGATTTTAAACACGATGAAGGATCCACATCTCGGATGGACTGAGCCACTTGCTTTCCACCGAATCTGTATGCGACACTATGTAGTGAACTTTTACAAAAAGTTTGGCAATATGCAGACGATGCGTAAACTGAAAGCCGTTGCTATAGAGAATCAAATAAGAAAATTTGAAAAGGGAGTTAAAAAGATTAGAGATGTAAACTAAGAAATGGTTAGTTGGATTGACAAAGAACCTCGTGAAAAGTGGGCCCTTGCATTCGATGAAGGCAGATGATATGGCATGATGACTACAAATTTATCAGAGATATTCAACTCCGTATTGAAGGCGGTTCATAGTTTGCCGGTTACGGCAATTGTGCAATTTACATTCTACTGGTTAAATACCTGTTTCACCGAGAGAAGGCGCGTGACTCAACAGTACGTTGATGATGGACAAATGTTGCCTTCAAGAGTTCAAGCAATCCTAGACAACCGGCAAGCCAAAGCAAACTGTCATGAGGTGATAATGTTTCATGATCAACCGGGATTATTTTCAGTCAAGACCGGAACGCGGCAAGTAGATGGCCGAGTCAGAGGTGGCAGAATGCAGATTGTTAACCTTACTAACCGGCCAATGTGTTCATGTGGGAAAATTCAACTTCACCACCTTTCTTACTCGCATGTTATGGCTGCTTGCGCATTACGGGCATTGGATTATCGTGCCTACGTCGATGTACACTATTCATCAAATTACTTGGCATCTACCTAGAAACCCAATTTCTTTCTGATTCCCGACAAAGATTACTGGATTTCTTATCAGGGTCCACTTATTATCCCTGAGGAGTCTTCGCAAAGGAATAAGAAAGGTCGATTGAAGTCGTCACGAATTCGCAATGACATAGATTCGAGGCTGTTAGGAATATGTATGCCCTAGAGGCCATTATTGTATATTATAGTGGATGCTTAGACATATATATAGAAGACTTTGTTGCTCGATACGATAGTATGCTATCTGGTTGCTCTTTATCTAAACATATGCACTTGTTTTAGTTTACTATCTCATTGATACATGTTGATAAAGCCCTTAGGATGTTGGTTTGACTACCAGGACTATGATGTAGATCATACTAGTGGGGCTTGTGTAGTCCGCAAGCACATCATTTAACAATTCCTAGTCGAGGAAGTATCGAGATAGGGCATCGATGTTCCAGAGTAGACCGGTGTGTACGTTTTTTGACCCTGTATGGGGCGATGGTTGATCTCATAACCATTGGTATTTGACATCAAAGATTGTACACAGGTGCTCATTGGAGAATAGGTACACCGAACAGGACTCGCCGAGAACTCCTAAATGGTACCATACCTATCGTCGGATAGCAGTTCTCTGGTGACACTTGTACAGGTTAGTCTGTAGACCCGAGATCGTTATAGTGTCTTGTGTGGTTCCCACATGCTTTGATTTCCTCCCTACCACGGCTCAAAAGAGTCATGCAAACAGGTGGATTTTGGGTACAGTCTCGAGTCACATGGAGGCGGTGAGCGATAGGAGGGGTTCGTCTCTCCCGGTATTGGGAGTTGATGTTGCGCTATGCTCGATTGGCTATAACAGCGAGTCCCTGGCCAGGGCTGATGAGATTTACTGGTAAGTGTTATCAGTAGTTTCTCGAAAGGTTATAGCCACACATCGGCATGACTTATCAAGTTATTGGGGTTTGACAATTTCAACCCCAGACTCGATATGTGACATATCAGACGAAGAGACCGGACTGTATGGTAAGTGTTGCCTATAGGCTTTACGAGAGTTTGGACAAGTTTGCTTGTTGATCTTCTATTCGTTCAATACCTGGGTAGCCGTTACGTCTAGCTAGTACTGCTGATGGCTTGTGGGTATTTGATGTGATCATTACCTACTGCTGGTGTATTGACGGGTCTTTAGAATCCCACATAGAGGTTTCCTAGCTCAAGCGAAACGAAGTAGGGCACGTATGGAGATATGTGCGGGAGCTTTATGGAATATAAGTATATGATACCGTATTCTAATCTAGCGATATTTGATATCAGCCAGGTTATATGTGATATAACCGGATTATTGAATCAAGTGTTGATTCAATAATTTGATTAATATATATATGTTTATATATTTGATATTGGCCGGTTATATAAAATATAACCGGATTATTGAATCAAGTGTTGATTTGATATCTAATATTGAATATTAGCCGGTTATATGTGATATAACCGGATTATTGAATCAAGTGTTGATTAATAATTTGATATACATATATATTTAATATTAGTCGGGTTATATATGATATAACCGGATTATTGAATTAAGTGTTGATTTAATAATTTGATATATATTTATATATATTAACTAATATTAAGCTCACTTAAGATTTTCTTCTCTTTATATATATATATATATATATATATATATTTATGATATATATACATGTGTATGTATATTTGTATCATGATTGATGATACATTGAATATGGATGTATGAGAATCACACAAAAGGAAAAGATGAGTAGATAAAGATTTATATTTATGAATTAAAGATTAACAAGAATGAGTCATGGTTTGGGTGCTTGTAGAAGCATGTAGAAGCCATGACTCACCATGTAATCTTGTTTTATTCATAGATATTTATGTTTCTCCCAACCTCATCTTATCCTCAAGGTTCATTCTTACTCTCATCCAAGTTCATCTCCTTCTTCAACTCACTCACTAGAATTTTCTTGAGTTGAGAAAAAGAAAAGAGAAAAATATTTCTAGTGAGCAAAATTTCTACTTCATCAACCCATACTATTCTATCCCATTAGTTTAGGTTGTTAACTTCACTAATAGCTTGATTAGTGAAGTGTGAGCTTGAGTGAGAGAGACTTCAAGGTGGATCATCTTCGACGACGAAGACGACAAGCAAGCTCGATCATTTCATCAAGTGGAGTCAAAGAAGAGTTCTAGGGACTATTGCTTGGAGCTTTAGAAGTGAAGGACTTAACTACAAAGGTTGTAGACTCTCTTCACTTAGATTAGGATCTTGTTTGCTAACTATAAAACCTTAATTCTCTAGTTCGATTCTTGTTTAGTATACTTAGACCTCTAGATTTTTTAAAATTGTATACTTGATACTCATATAAACCTAGTAGAGGTGCTAAGTGTAAGTCGATGTCGCGCACCCCGCGGGTTCGCGGGGAGGCGGAATTTACAAAAAACGATTTTTACAAAGCTCGCAACACCGACTAAACTCCAGGATCTTAACAGAAACCTTAACTAGCTATTCTACTAGGAGGTTCTAACTACTATGAAGAGTTTTATACCTCCTAGAACCAATTCCTTCGGGTCTTCTTCTCCTCCTCTCCTTGAGCTCTTCAAAGATCCGGACCGAGCTTGCAATGTCGGCTTTCTCACGTCAAAGACGATCCACCCGAGAGTATGTGCTTCAAGCTCCAACCTCTAAACCGAGATAACTAGGGAATCTAGTTTGCTAAGCTAAGTAGCCTAGATGATGTAGAGTATCTAATGGAGTGTTTTATCTCATGAGACTCTATGTTTCACAACTCATGTGAGGGTTAGAGTCTTGAGGAAGAAGGAGAGGGAAAATATGGAAAGAGAATGAGAAGTAACAAATGAGTAAGGGTTAGCAAGTGAAGAATGGCTCACCCTCATCTCACTCATTCAAGCATGGATTATTTCACAATAAGAAATTACAACCATGCTTGAATAGTGAGTTCAAACAAATAAAGAAATATAAAGAGCCATGCTTCACCCATGCCATGTATGTCTCCAAATTTCTACCTCATTAATCTATTTCTCAAAATAGATAATCCAAATAACGAGGTGTCCCTTTCTAGAAGCATCTCTTGTGAAATTACAAGAATGCCCTCACCGTATATACATACCCGTATTCGTATTCCGAAAAATATGAATACAATGAGATGGTAATAATCCAATAATATAATACTAGGATCCGGCTTAACCAAAGCCCACTAGTATTATCCGCCCAAACATCATCCGTGTAGCCAGTACACGTATGTAATCGAAACCCTTCCGTAAAACCATACGGCCTCTACATCGTTTTGCCCGAAGCAGGAAAACCCTCTGTGTGGAACTCTAAAGATTCGACAGTATGCTGGCAGTGTGTTTAACAATAAGTCTGTCAGCGGTACTAGATGCACGTAACGGCTACCCAGGTATCTTTCGATAAGAAGGCCGATGAGTAAACTCATTCGAACTTCTACTGAGCTTATCTGTGACAATCTCGATACAGTCCGGTCTGTTCATCTAAGATACTCGCATATCGGGCCTTGGGGGATGGTAAACATCAGATCCCTAGAAGCGTAATAAGTCGTGCCGGAGTAGAGCCCAATACACCCTGAGAAACTACTGGAGTACCTACCAATAAATCTCGCTTGCCCAGGGACTTTGTGTAATAGCTTTCTGAACACAGCGCGATATCAACCCCAATACCGGGAGAAACGAATCCTATCTAACCGGTACTGCCTTCAAGTGCTTCGGGGCTGCACCCAACTACTACCTGTTTGCATGACTCCTTTGAGGCGTGGTAGGGTAGTAATCTAAGTATAGTAGAAACACACTCGAGATGAATAGCGATGTTAAGTCAACGGACTAACCTGTACTCATGCCACCCGGGGAACTGCTACCTGACGATAGGGATAATACCAACCAACAGTTCCCAACGATTCCGTCTAGTGTAACTCATAACCCAATGAGCACATGTATACTATCTCCGGTACGACGTACCAATGGCTGTGGGACATACCATCTCCCATGCTGGGATGAGAAGCGTATACACTAGTCTACTCTAGAGTATCGATGCCCCGTCTCGATAATCCTATGACTAGGGACATGTATAAGGATGTGCTTAAAGACTACCCAGCCTCCACTAGTATGACTGCCATCACAATGCTGGTAGTAAAGCAAAGATCCTAAGGGCTTCTACCAATATGTATAAGCGATACGCTAAAAGAAACACATGGACATATTGAGGTAGAATCAAACCAAGTAGCATACTACCATTTTGAGCAAGACGGTTATTATAACTGTGAATATCCCAAGCTTCCAATATATAATATACAATCCAGTATGATACAATAATGGCCTCTAGGGCATATATCACCAACAATCTCCCACTTGCACTAAGACTATGTATTGGCATATCACAGACCTATCATCTCGATTAGCCTCTCGAACTGTGTCTGAGGGATGACCTTTATGAGTGGATCTGCAGTGTTGTTATCTGTCTTTACTCTCTGCATCTCGATCTCCCGGCGATCAATAATCTCCCTGATCAGGTAGAACCGCCTCAAGATGTGTCTGGACTTCTGATGGGACCTTGGTTCCTTCGCTAAAGCTATAGTGCTGTTGTTGTTACAATACAGCGGTATTGGATCAACAATGGATGGAACCACCTGAAGTTCTGTCATGAACTTCCTGATCCAGACTGCTTCTTTCACGGCGTCACATGCAGCGATACGCTTCCATCATTGAGTCAGCAACGGTGTCCTGCTTGGAGCTCTTCCAATAGACCGCCACTCTATTGAGGGTAAAGACATAACTCGACATGGACCTGCAATCATCCTTATCATTATAGAAGCTGGAGTCGGCAAAGGCCTCGATCTGGAGGTCTTCACTGCTGTACACCAAGAACATCTCCTTAGTCCTTCTCAGATACTTGAGAATGTTCTTCACTACTGTCCAGTGCTTTTCCCCTGGGTTTGACTGATACCTGCTTACAATGCTCAGTGCGTAAGCTACATCTGGTCTGGTACACAATATCGCATACATTATAGAGCCTTACCGCAGAAGCGTAGGGTATAATAGTCATGCGATCCCTTTCCAAATCAATGTTGGAAGATGATTCGCTCAAAGTGAATAGGTAGTAATAGTAATCGCAATCAATAACGTTGTCGCGTGTAGCGAGTGTTAGTGAGCACGGGTCGTCCTCTGGGATTCGAGGAATTCGTAAATTCTTGTTTTAGTTGAGTCGAAAGAAATAGTAAAGAAATTCAAGAAATTGTTTAAGATTTGGTTGAAGTAATAATTTCAAGAAATTCAAGAAATCGTTTTCAAGAAAGAAAATCAAGAAAATGTTCAAGATCCGATTATCAAGAAAATATAAAGAAGGCTTGTAGGATCCGATCGGATTTAGTAGCCATGGATGACTAATAAAAGTAACTCATCTTTTCTATTGACAGCTTACCGCTAGATTGATAGCGATGAATGCGGATTAGGGTTTTTTGGAAGAAATTAGGGTTTCTTCTCTATAATCCCTTGTCCTTTCATTGATCCCATTCATTTTCTAGCCCTTTACAAAAATACCGTTAATCTTCTCTCACATCGTGGTCACGATAATCAATAATTTGATATCGTACTCAATGAGGATGTTAACGATTCTTTTGCGAAGGTTTGTAAACTTCATAAGACTAAAGAAAAATATGAAATTCTATCATCCATCGATCTACCCTAATCCTACGGATCCTAGCAAGCGGAGATTCACTCGCACATCCTGAAAATAGAAGAAAGATTAGAAAAAGAACTCATAATGCGGAATTTTTAAAAGAAAGCGAAATTTAAACTAATTATCACCTTTATTATTCAACTTCAAATTACAACTTCTTCAATCCGAGATTACAAGAAGAATCACTCTCGATCACTCCCTTGAAGAGGTAATTTTTCCGTTGATCTTTACGTTGCTCGATCACTTTGAGTCTTGGACCTGTCGTGGATCGCGTGCTTGATGATGATGATCGGCTTCGTGTAAAGGATCTTTGTTGAATCGCTTGATACACTTCTCGATGATTATTGATTATGGATCTTGGATTTGATGTTGGCTCTTTTCTTGATTTGATTTGATGAATGAATTTGGGGAAAATTAGGAACTAAAAATTGGGAACCAATTGGGAACTCCACTCTTCATGACCTTGGTCCTTTTTATAGCCCTTTCTTTAAGCTTCCCCAAAAAGTTAGGTTGTTATAGAGAAGTTTTCAGAACAAGGTTGTTACAACGAGACTTCCCCAGCAAGCTAGGACGTTGAGAAGAAGTTTCCAAAGACTTCCCGACCCCGGATCCGCGGCGACTCGGCTTGACTCGGCTGCGGTTCCGCGGCCAATTGATGAGATCGTTGCTTCAAAATTCTGTGGTCTTCTAGTGTTGATCTCTGGGTTTTATGTGATATCTGGAATCTTCTTATCTCTTCTAAATTTCTACCAGTATTTGATTCTTCGACTTTCCTGTATTTTATCGGCAGATTCCTGATCCCGATATCTAACCTAAGCTAATCTTGCACAAGATCTCAATGAAGAATGTGAGATACAAAATATTATGCGTAAAAATATTAAACATACAATTTCCTTCATAATGGTGATTATAATGTATAACACATGGTAATTGATATTTTGTGGATGAACTTCTAATATGTGTTATATTTATATCAAATATCTTTAGATGATTAAGAAAAGTAAGGAAATTGTCATGTTAAAAATGCACTATTTTCGACCGAACAAATACCCCCAAACTTGACTTTGATCGTCTCGAGCAAACTTTATTTATTCAAGAGAAGGAGAAAAATAGAAAAAGAAAAACTAACTAGCACACTTTCGTAGACAACACGATTGCACTGAGCACGTGCAACAAGCCTTTAAACCTCTAGGTGTCCCTAGTAGGAGGAGTGTTGTCTCCTGGGGGTTTTCAGCGGATTGCACCCACAAAATCCTATAATAAAAGAAAAACTGTGAAAGTTACATATAAAAATAAGAATTATAAAAGAAAGAAACTTGAAAATCAGAGTTTTTAACTACACTAGCTTTTTAGTTATCATAAACCCTATCTTAATAGTCATGAAAAGATGTTAGAAATCGCATCATCCATCAATAAAACATCGTCTTTAGTCTTCCCCCCTACCTATCTTCCAAACACCGATCATATACCCATACGTGTGTGTAAAATACATCTCAACACTCGGAGAATTCAATTCAAGCTATCATACTCTTGTCTATCTACCTCAGTAATTTTTAATCGGTGAATATTTTAGATGGAATTGTTCATACATTCTTCATGCGACCGTTAATACTTCTTGAGGTACTAACCGACCGATTACTAAATGTGCTCACATATTAGGTGTAATTAGCAATTTTCTCGTTTTGCAACACCTAAGGCTTAGCAGTGACTCATAAACCAGTTGGTCTAAGGCACTGGGTGATGAAGCACCCTCGCTATATTTTTTTATGCTGCCTTGGTAATTACAAAACCAATTTTTCTGCACCATTTTATACTTTTATGCTTCATTTAAATTTATTTTCTTCGTACTTTGGATTTTAGACAAGAGCATTTCAAGGTATGCTCTACTATCCTGAGTTTCAAGACGTGTGTACGTGCGTATAGTAGGGTATCAACATTCAAATGTTTGGCCTCAAAAATAGGGACTATTTTTCAGATTTATTTTTATCCTCAGATTAGTGACTTCCTTCATCTTACTAACCCTTGGGACAACGGCTCATAACTACTTATTACTAGTTTCGTTTAAGAAAACATCTAACTTTCTTGGTTTTCTTAAATTCTTCCAATCTTTTAAATGTAATTTTTCACTTTCTAATCTTTTATTATAAAAGAAAATTTTTGAAAATTTTGTGCTTATGCAAAATGTAAAGCAAAGTAATGCGTAAATAAGCATAAACCTCCCCCAAACCTGTTTACAGCAGTGTCCTCACTGTTGTCATCTTTTAAATCTCAAAAACCTGTAGACTTGGGAGGAAAAGTTATTAACGGGATACAAGAATAAATGAAAGTGAAAATCTTCCCTAAAATTATTTTTAATCATATGGATATTCTGTTAAGTCCTTTTTAACTCACCTCCATTCTTATGATGAGACAATATCATCGAGTCATGAAGGTGAGGCAGAGGAAATTCAGTTATGATAAAGCGGCTCCTGTAAAAACAGGAGCTTTTCCGTGGGGTCAGTGGAAAAATACGGTTTTAATCTATACCCATTCACTTTAAAAATATAACCGTTTTTAATATTTTCAACTTCAACTGCCCCGTGCGGGTATACATACCGTACCACAAATGCTCCTTTCCAACGAGATTTTAGTTACCCTCATGAAGATGGAGACGGGAACCGTAAAGAAGGACTTGTTGTCCCGGGATAAAGTTTTTCTCAAAATATTTTTATCGTGAAATACTTTAGTCCGGTTTTTTACTATAACCGCATTATCGTAAGCTTTATCGCGGAGTTCGCTTAGCTCAATTAATTGCAGCTTTCAAAAGTTGCAGGCTTGATTTAAATCGAAGTTAAGTTCTTTAATGGCCGACATTGCTTTATGTTCGATCTCGACAGGAAGGTGGCAAGCCTTTCCAAACACTAGACGGTAAGGAGAATACTAAGATCAGTCTTATAAGCGGTACGAAATGCCCAAAGAGCATCCGTCAATTTGGTTGACCAATCTTTCCGGTTTTTCGAAACTGTCTTCTCCAAAATTTGTTTGATTTGCCTATTGGAAATCTTAGCTTGCCCGCTCGTTTAGGGATGATAGGGCATAGAAAGTTTATGGTTGATTGAATATTTTCGCATCAAAGTCTTGAAAGACCGATTACAGAAATGCGTCCCATTGTCGCTAATTATAGCGCGAGGGTGTCCAAATCGCGAAAAGATATTTTCCTTAAGGAACTTAATAACAACCTTGTTGTCATTAGTGCGACATAGTATTGCTTCCACCCATTTTGAGACGTAATCAACCGCTAACAAGATATATAAATTCCTAAAAGAGTTGGGGAAAGGACCCATAAAATCAATACCCCAAACGTCAAAAATTTCCACAACCAAGCTAGGTTGGAGTGGAATCACATTTTTTTGAGAAATCCGACCCGTGTGTTGACACCGTGGACAAGTTTTGCAATGATCAAATGCATCTTTGAATAATGTAGGCCAGTAAAAACCATATCGCAAAACTTTCTGCGCCGTCTTACGTGGACCAAAGTGACCACCACATGCCTGATCATGACAGAAAGACAACACACTCTTGAATTCATCATTAGGGACACATCTGCGAATGATTTGATCGGGACAATACTTAAACAAATAAGGTTCATTCCAGTAAAAATGCTTTACTCGGGATAGAAATCGATGATTGTTTTGTTTAGACCATTCGCTAGGAATAAGTCCCGTTGCTAGATAATTCACAATATCCATGAACCAAGGTTCGCAGGATACGGTCAAGAGCTGTTCGTCAGGGAAAGCGTCGTTTATTGGCAAGGTCACAGTAGGTGAAAAAGAGATGCGTGAAAGATGGTCGGCTACTACATTTTCACATCCTCTCTTATCTCGTATGACAAGATTAAATTCTTGTAACAACAGTATCCAACGTATTAATCTGGCCTTATCATCCTTCTTCGATAAAATATGTTTTAGGGCGGAGTGATCAGTGTAAACCACAATCGGTGAGCCAATCAAGTAAGGCCTGAATTTCTTTAATGCAAATACAATTGCCAAGAGTTCTTTCTCGGTAGTTGTATGATTAATTTGGGCATCATTCAAGGTCTTACTTGCATAATAAATCGCATGTGGTATCTTATCAATGCGCTGTCCTAAGACTGCACCAATAGCAAAATCTGATGCATCACACATTAGCTTAAACGGGTGGTTCCAATCAGGAGATGATAGAACATGGGCTGTAGTGAGAGATCTTTTAAGTGATTCAAAAATAGCCTCACAATCCGAATCGAAGTGAAATGTAGTATACTTGGCCAAGAGAAGAGTTAAAGGTCTAGCAATTTTGCTAAAATCCTTAATGAATCTTCTATAAAATCCTGCATGGCCAAGGAAAGATCGTATATCTTTGACGCATTTGGGATGAGGAAGGTTATGGATGACATCTATTTTAGCTCTGTCTACCTCAATGCCTTTTCGTGAAATGACATGTCCAAGCATGATACCTTCTTGGACCATGAAATGGCATTTTTCCCAATTCAAAGTTAAGTTTTTATCCTTACAGCAGGTAAGAACCGTGATCGCGCGCCAAAAGCGTGTCGAGTTTTAAGAGTTCTAAAGATAACCGCGATCAGGACGGTGTCGCTTTGCAGCTAGCCGCGATGAGCACGGGTCGATCCACAGGGAGACGAAGCGTTTTACGTTCTTGTTCTTACGAGTTAATACGTGTGGGCAGAATTGTTCTCATCTAACCTATGTGTTATATGCAAAGTAATCATTTGTTAGGAAAAGATACAATAGTGTAAGTTAAGGAAATCGTATTCAACTCTTTTGAGCCGAACTTAACGATTGAAGCTAGAACAATCGGCAACAATGTAGATTAGGGGATTTAAGCACGGTATTAGAAATCCGGCTTATTTACCCTTGTCCGCCCGTTCTTGTCTCTTGCTTTCGCCTCCGGCCAAACCGAACGCAACAGGTCACGGTTAGGAATCACCATTACCTTGGTAGGGTAGGGTGCCTAACGGAGCGCTTGCGTAACGTTTGGACAGAATTCAATGAAAAATACGGGAAAAGGAAATGAGAAACAGAACGTTAACTTACAATATCAATCTATTTCCTAACAACACATATTCACAAATCATTCAAGAACAAACCAAAAAGGGCAAAGAAAAGAGAAACAAAGAAAAGAAAAGATCATTACAAGTAAGTAAATAACATGATAATAATTTGCATGAAAGTAAAGCAAGTAATAAAAAGCAAGTAATGGAAAGAGCAAGAATGAAAATACTAAGAACCCAAGATCAAAACGCAAGCCATGGATTCAAATACCTAAACTTAAACTTGCAAGCTCAATTAAGAGCTTGCAAGATCAAGTGAAGATAAAGAACCCAAGGGAAAATGAGGCACAAAAAGAGAACTTTATTAATTTTCAAGAACGATACAACCCTTGAGATCAATAACCAACCCATAAACTTTCAAGCTCAATGAAGAGGTTGAAAGATCAAGAGAAGGTTAAGAACTCAAGGGGACTACGCTATTTACAAGAAAAGAGAAAAGAAAACTTGGACAATCTAAGACAAAAGATGTAAGTCCACGTTGCTCACCCCGGTTCTTACGGGGAGGCGGAAACGGCGAAAAACAATAAATTGGCGCAAGGGCAACATGGACTTAAAAACCGGATCTTGGCTAAACTAGAAACTAGCAAACAAGTAGATGCTTTAACTACTATGCTGTAGAAAATATACCTCACGAAACCGGTCCTTCGGGTCTTCTCTCCGCTGTCCGGCTCGTCCATCCAAGCTCCGAGGGTCGATCCGGATCTAGGTCACCTCCGCGGCCTTCTTGAGTCGAAGACGATCCACCCGAGAGTTGTACACCGAGCTCCACCTCAAGCCGAGGCAACTAGGGCAACGAGATCGCTAGTCTAGATACCCTAGGTTGTGTAGAAGAGAAAAATGGAAGTGTTTGTCTATGTGGATTCTTTTTCCCTCAACACATGAGATCAAAAGAATTTTCAAGAGGAGGAAGATGAAGGAGAAACTCTAGCAACCATGGAGCTTTTCTTTTCTTCTCACTTCAAGAGAGAGAATGAGAAGAGAATAATGAAAAGATTAACTCAAGAAAATGAACCATGGTTGCAATAATACACTAAAACCATCATTACTAATCCTATCATGATAAAGTTGATGCTACATTGAATTGACCATTATCATAATCAAAAATTAAAAAGAAAATTAAAGAAGAGTGTAGACCTCTCTTGAAGGTCAATGGTCAACACGGTCAATGAGTCAACAAAATCAAGAGAGGTCAAGGTGGTCAAATGGTCAATGTAATTAGCCATCACTAAACTATCACTAAAAAGATTAGTAAACAATGTCTCCGGCTCATAATGGTTTTGACCAAACGAATTGTCAAAACCCTAATGAGCCTGCCACATTACGGTTTTGGCCGAACCAACTGCCAAAACCCCAATGGGGCACCTCCTCCTTCATCGCTCCTCAAAACTGTGCATACACACCCGCATTCGCATTCCGTAGAATGCGAATGCACAGAAGACA
This sequence comes from Agapanthus africanus, assembly GCA_030015575.1. NCBI lineage: Eukaryota > Viridiplantae > Streptophyta > Magnoliopsida > Asparagales > Amaryllidaceae > Agapanthus > Agapanthus africanus. The sequence continues at coordinate 239,838,919 of CM057344.1, forward strand.
AAACAAATCCATCTGTGCAATACTAGGATCTGGCTTAAACCAAAGCCCACTAGTATTGCCTGCCCGAACAGCATACGCACACAAGTGCACGTAAGTGATCGTAGCCCTGCCGTAAAACCATACGGCCACTACACGTTTCGCTCAGTGCAGGGAAACTCTCTGTGTGGGACTCTAAAGACTCGACACTACGCTGGCAGTGGGTTTAACCACAGACCGCAAGCGGCACTAGCTGTACGTAACGGTCCCCAGATAGATGTCGATAAGAAGGCCGATGAGGTAAACCCATCCGAACTCCTACTGAGCCTGTATGTGACAATCTCCGTACAGTCCGGTCTGTTCGTCTGATACATCGCATAGCGGGCCTTGGGGGGCGGTGAACGTCAGTCCTCTAATAGCGGTACAAGTCGTGTCGGAGTGTAGCCCAGAACACCCTGAGATAACACTGGAAACCTACCAGTATATCTCGCTTGCCCTGGCCAGGGACTACTAATGTAATGGCTCTCCTAGACACAGCGCGATGTCAACCCCCAATACCGGGAGAGACGAATCCTGTCTAACCGTCACTGCCTCCAAGTGCTTCGGGACTGCACCCAACTACTACCTGTTTGCACGACTCCTTTGAGCCGTGGTAGGGTAGTAATCTAAGTACAGTGGGAACACACTCGAGGCGAAGTGACAGTGTCAAGTCAGCGGACTAAGCTGTACTCATGTCACCTGGGAACTGATAACCGACGATAGGTATAATACCAACCAACAGTTCCCGACGAGTCCTGTCCAGTGTACTCGTAACCTAACGAGCACCCGCATACTATCTCCAGTACGACGTACTGATGGCTGTGGGACAGACCACCTCCCCTGCTGGGATGAGAAGCGCATACGCTAGTCTACTCCGGAGTATCGATGCCCTGTCTCGATAGTCCAACAACTAGGGACCTGTATAAGGATGTGCTTATAGATTACCCAGCCCCCACAAGTGTGACTGCTATCACAACGCTGGTAATCAAGCAAAGATCCTAAGGGCTCCACTAATATGTATAAGCGATATGCTAAAAGAAACACATGCACATATTGAAGTAGAGACAAACCAAGTAGTATACTACTATTTTGAGCAAGACTGTCAATATAACTGTGAATATCCCAAGCTTCCATTAAGTAATATACAAGCTAGTATGATACAGTAATGGCCTCTAGGGCATATACACTAACAATCTCCCACTTGCACTAAGGCCATGTACTGGCATATCGAAGACCTATCATCTCGATCAGCCGCTCGAACTGAGTCTGGGGTAGGGCTTTCGTGAGTGGATCTGCAGTGTTATTCTCCGAATTTACTCTCTTCACCTCGATCTCCCGACGATCTACGATCTCCCGACGATCTACGATCTCCCTGATCAGGTGGTACCGCCTCAAAATGTGCCTGGACTTCTGATGAGACCTGGGTTCCTTCGCTAAAGCTATAGCGCCGTTGTTGTCGCAATACAGCGGTATTGGATCAACAATGGTAGGAACCACCTGAAGCTCCATGAGGAACTTCTTCATCCAGACAGCTTCCTTTGCGGCATCGCAAGCAGCTATGTACTCCGCTTCCATAGTTGAGTCTGCAACGGTCTCCTGCTTGGAACTCTTCCAGCAAACCGCCCCTCCATTGAGGGTAAAGACATAACCCGACATGGACTTGGAGTCATCCTTGTCACTCTGGAAGCTGGAGTCAGCAAAGGCCTCGAGCTGGAGGTCTTTTCCGCCATACACCAAGAACATCTCCTTAGTCCTTCTCAGGTACTTGAGAATGTTCTTTACCGCTATCCAGTGTTTCTTCCCTGGGTTCGACTGATACCGGCTTACAACGCTCAATGCGTATGCTACATCTGGTCTGGTACATAACATCTCATACATTATAGAGCCTACCGCAGAAGCGTAGGGTATAATAGACATGCGATCCCTTTCCAAATCAGTCTTGGGAGACATCTCTTTAGAGAGGGTGATCCCGTGACAAGCCGGTAAATTACCGCGCTTGGAATCTTCCATACTGTATCTTTTCAGTATGGTGTCAATGTACCTGGACTGTGAAAGTCCCAACATCCTCTTAGATCTATCACGATAGATCTGGATCCCCAGAATGTAGTTGGCATCGCCCAGGTCCTTCATGGAGAACCTCTGCGACAAGAATCCTTTGACTGACTGTAGCATAGGAATATCATTTCCTATTAGGAGAATTTCATCCACGTACAAGACGAGGAATACCACAGTTCTCCCTACAATCTTACTGTAAATGCATGGTTCATCTGGGTTTTTGATAAAGTCGAATTCTTTGACAGTATCATCAAAACAGATGTTCCAACTCTGCGATGCCTGCTTAAGTCCATAGATGGACTTTAGCAACTTGCACACTCTACCACTGCTCCCACTCTGAATGAATCCTTCCGGATGATCCATATAGACGCACTCTTCCAAATTTCCATTTAGGAAAGCCGTCTTTACGTCCATCTGCCAGATTTCATAATCGTGGAAGGCAGCAATGGCAAGAAGGATCCGAATGGATTTCAGCATAGCCACTGGAGAAAAGGTCTCGTCATAGTCCAAACCAGGTCTTTGACGAAAACCCTTTGCAACAAGTCTAGCTTTATAGGTCTCAACCTGCCCATCTACACCAATCTTCTTTCTGAAGATCCATTTGCAGCCTACGGGTTTTACCCCTTCTGGAGCAAAGTCCAAAGTCCAAACTTTGTTGGTGTACATGGACTCCATCTCGGTCCGCATTGCATCCAGCCATTTTACCGAGTCACCGCTCTGAATGGCTTACTGGAAGCTAGTAGGCTCACCATAATCCATAGTGCAATCTTCTCTATCCCCGTCTATGAGAAAACCGTAGTATCTCTCGGGCGGATGAGACTACCTACTACTCCTGCGGAGTGGCGCTGGGATGTCCGGTTCTCTTGAAACTTCTGGTTCCTTCAAGCTTACAGTAATAGTTTGTGGTTCTGGAATTTCTTCCAGTTCTATTGCGCTCCCACTTATCTGATTTTCTAAAAAATCAGTTTCCAAGAAGTGGGCATGCTGAGAAACAAAAACCTTTTGTTCCTCTGCGGAATAGAAAAGATACCCCCTGGAGTTCTTTGGGTATCCCACAAACTTACACAGTACTGAGCGTGCCTCGAGCTTGTCCGCATGCTGCTTTTTTACAAAAGCCGGACATCCCCATGTCTTAAGGTACTTGAGACAGGGTTTCTTCCCACTCCACATCTGATATGGGGTGGTAGGCACAGTCTTGGTTGGAGCCTTGTTCAAGAGATATGCAGCTGTTTCTAGCGCATAACCCCAGAAGGATCGCGGCAACTCAGCCTTACTCATCATGGAACGAACCATATCCAATAGGGTTCGATTCCGCCTTTCCGATACACCGTTGTGTTGTGGTGTGTATGGAGGAGTAAGCTGAGAGAGAATTCCATTCTCTTCTAAGTAGCCCAGAAACTCGGCACTCAAGTATTCACCACCTCGATCAGATCTCAGTGTCTTGATACTTTTGCCTGTTTGTTTTTCAACTTCATTCTTGTATTCTTGAAATTTCTCAAAGGCCTCGGATTTGTGCTTCATCAAGAAGACATGCCCATACCTAGAGAAATCATCTGTGAAAGTAATGAAGTATGAATAACCACTTCGCGCATGTATAGATATTGGACCACACACATCACTGTGTATGAGTCCCAAGAGCTCGCTTGCTCTTTCTCCGTGTCCAGTGAACGGAGTCTTTGTCATCTTTCCCATGAGACAAGATTCACAAGTGGCATAAGACTGATACTCGAACGGATTCAAGTGTCCCTCTTTATGTAACTTTATTAACCGTGTCTCATTAATATGACCCAGTCTATAATGCCATAAGAAAGCCTGATTTGTTTCCGGAGACTTTCTTTTAAGTGTGTTCTGGACACTGAAGATCTGAGCTTGATTCAATACGTATATTCCGTTTTGTAATGTACCTGACCCAATCAGAACTTGATTTAGGTGGATGTTTACTACATCGCTTACAAAAGTAAAATCATATCCTTCCTTAGAAAGTAAGGATACAGATATGATATTACAAGTCGCACCTGGTACATAAAAACAGTCACGCAGGATCAATATCTGCCCAGTTGTCAGTCCTAGGTGATATTCCCCTACGGATTCAGCATACATGCTCATTCCGTTAGCAATCCTTAGAGTCATATCACCTTTCTTGATAACCCTACGGTTTCTCAGAGCCTGTAACGAATTACAGATATGAGATCCTGATTCGGTATCCAATACCCAGGAAGTAGGGTTAACTGACATACAGTTTTCTATTACAAACACACCCGAAGCCGAAACCACAACATGCTTCGAATTCTGGCTACTGGCTATACTAGCCCTGCAATCCTTCTGCCCATGTTCATTCCCGTAACAATAGGGACATTCCTCTTTTACTATATCCAGTCCCGAAACTTCTGCCCTTCCCTTTCCTTCTACTTCCCTGGTTTCTTTCAGGGTAGAAGATAAAGACTGTTGAACTAAGTCAGCATCTGACCCGTTCTTCAACGTGGTCTTCAGGTCCGGGAGCTCAAAAGAGCTGGTCTCTGTAAGGACGTTGCCCCCTACAGATGACCCGATAGCCAACCTCGCTGGAAGCAATTCGTTCGAGATCTCATATCTTGCGATACGAGATTGCTCTTCATATAAATCTTTATTATGGAGGAAGATAGAAACTGAGTCTATCTTCTCGTGCTGCCTCTGGTATGCACCATCAACTGAGGCCAACACGAGACACTTGGCTTTCGCACAGTCTTTTTCCGATGTCCTATGGATATGAATATCTGTGACAGGGGAAGCTGGACCTGAGACGGCAGGGGTTGGATTAGTTAAGGGGTGCCCCAGCTTGTCATGGGCAATGGACATCTGGACAGACCTTTGCCAGTCATAACAGTCAGAATCAGTCATTTTATTATCTAGATGTAACCTAGGTGCGGTCACTGGGTCGCTGCAATTAAGAGAGAGAGAAGAAAACACTTAGTATGATGCTCTTGCAAGTTTAGATTGGTTTTTAATTTATCTAAATAGGATGGCTCCCACTGTCTCTCGAATCCCTCCTCAAACCATAAAGGAAGAATTAGTCGGGATTAATCTCACCGTACAATACTTGCTTAACCGTTCAGCCAGGCCAGTGTCGGTACTTCGAGGGAGGTTTTCCAACGCTTTCGCGAAGTTCCTTAATTAAGTAACCTCTTTTCCCTGTGGGCGTAGCCCCGCTAACACCTTTCTAGACATCTACTAGGTTTATAACATTGATCGTTAAGTGAGAAAGTTCCCGAGGAGTAGCATATACTCACAGTAGGATAGGGATCCAAATATCATCGCGTGACAAAACTGAAGGAATCCTACCAGAATCATCACACTCCAAATGGTATGCAGCGCTAGCAAGTTTCAGTACTTTTGAAACTCCCGATGTGGATTTTTGCCCCATGCTCTTATGACCTTGACGAAGGTCAACAAATCATAAGTCACATGTCAAGTTCTACCCGTCATTGTCCAGGTTAATTTGAACCCACCCGTACATACCCTTGACGAAGGTCAACAAGGTAATACGACTGTCCCAAACCAACGCATCTATCTATGCTACATATGAACACCCAACAGCTACCAATCACTATGCCTTGACGAAGGTCAACAAACATAGCTTGAATACTATTGAATATCCATACGAAATGACGGAGGGCTACGAATGGTTTTGGCGAAACCGTGAACGTAGTGAACTTGATATAATCGATGGAACTAGATAGCTTTTAAAAGGAGTGGTTCAAGCTCCGCGTTTAAAAAGCTGGTTTTTGAAAAGAACCGAGTGGTTTCGAAAGTGTTCCAACGACTTTTACTTGGTTTATTTTCTTGCATTAATTCCAATGCGTCCCATTATTTAATCCTACCATTGCAGAAAACAACCAAAATATGGCGTACGCTTATGCCATCCGCATTCGCCACGGGGCCCCGTCATCACCCGTTAGGTTACTTAACTAACGACAGAGCGGGGGCTGGACTAGCGCGGATGCAAAACATAAGCAACACCTAAATAAATATCATATATAGATATATAGCAATGATAGCCATTACAGATCACAGATGAACACTTTGGATATACTAGGAACCCGCGATTCGTTCGAGCCTGCAACGAAAAGCGGATTACACGGTCGCGATGAATAGCCAAACCCCACCCTAGACCCCTACGGGTGCGGCAAACTACCCGCCAAGTACCCGAAGCGAAGCAACCTCCCTCAACACCGTGAGTAGGCCACTCGGCACTTCGAGACACCCGGTAGTTTATGCACCCCACCTTGGGTCTATCCCAGGAGCAAAAACAGTAAAAAGAAATTATACAATGACGGCTACAACCCCGATCCGGTTGTGCGGCCAAACAAATAATATTACATCAATTTACAAATTTTACAATGAATGAAAGAAAAAGAAACTCTCATCTCACATCCATTCCTGGCTATTCATCCGCGACAATCCAACGAGTTCATATACACAAACCATCAACATTACAGATCACAGATATGTAAAGCCCCCACTAATCGACGTATAGCGATTAGCGGACGTTCAATACATATACCACATCACAGATAATATCCATTAGCCAAAGTCTACGGAATATCGATCAAAATACGGATTTTTAACCACCCCAAAAGTCAATTTGCTCTCTGGAAAATCTGGGTAGAAAAAACATGTACTAAAAATCCCAAAACAGTCAAATAAAAACACTGCAAAAAACCCGGTCCACGACCGAGTCAAATCGGCCGCGGAACAGCGGCAAGAAGCATGTTCTTGCCGCGGAACCGCGGCGGTTTGATCGAATCAGTGGACTGGTTTTCTTCTGTGGTTTTAGAAAACCCTGAGACGAATTTTCATGTATGTTAAATTATTTTTTCAGCAGTATAAAAATTCTACAGAAACATGGTTTTTCCCGGACTTGTTTTGTGATTTTTTCCGATCGATATTCATAACACTTTGCTAACTTGCTAGTTTATGTTTAGCTAGGCTCTGATACCACTGTAAGTCCACGTTGCTCACCCCGGTTCTTACGGGGAAGCGGAAACGGCGAAAAACAATAAATTGGCGCAAGGGCAACATGGACTTAAAAGCAGGATCTTGGCTAAACTAGAAACTAGCAAACAAGTAGAGGCTTTAACTACTATGCTGTAGAAAATATACCTCACGAAACCGGTCCTTCGGGTCTTCTCTCCGCTGTCCGGCTCGTCCATCCACGCTCCGAGGGTCGATCCGGATCTAGGTCACCTCCGTGGCCTTCTTAAGTCGAAGACGATCCACCCGAGAGTTGTACACTGAGCTCCACCTCAAGCCGAGGCAACTAGGGCAACGAGATCGCTAGTCTAGATACCCTAGGTTGTGTAGAAGAGAAAAATGGAAGTGTTTGTCTATGTGGATTCTTTTTCCCTCAACACATGAGATCAAAAGAATTTTCAAGAGGAGGAAGATGAAGGAGAAACTCTAGCAACCATGGAGCTTTTCTTTTCGTCTCACTACAAGAGAGAGAATGAGAAGAGAATAATGAAAAGATTAACTTAAGAAAATGAACCATGGTTGCAATAATACACTAAAACCATCATTACTAATCCTATCATGATAAAGTTGATGCTACATTGAATTGACCATTATCATAATCAAAAATTAAAAAGAAAATCAAAGAAGAGTGTAGACCTCTCTTGAAGGTCAATGGTCAACACGGTCAATGGGTCAACAAAGTCAAGAGAGGTCAAGGTGGTCAAATGGTCAATGCAATTAGCCATCACTAAACTATCACTAAAAGGATTAGTAAACAATGTCTCCGGCTCATAATGGTTTTGACCAAACGAATTGTCAAAACCCTAATGAGCCTGCCACATTACGGTTTTGGCCGAACCAACTGCCAAAACCCCAATGGGGCACCTCCTCCTTCATCGCTCCTCAAAACTGTGCATACACACCCGCATCCGCATTCCGTAGAATGCGAATGCACAGAAAACAAAACAAATCCATCTGTGCAATACTAGGATCTGGCTTAAACTAAAGCCCACTAGTATTGCCTGCCCAAACAGCATACGCACACAAGTGCACGTAAGTGATCGTAGCCCTGCCGTAAAACCATACGGCCTCTACACGTTTCGCTCAGTGCAGGGAAACTCTCTGTGTGGGACTCTAAAGACTCGACACTACGCCGGCAGTAGGTTTAACCACAGACCGCAAGCGGCACTAGCTGTACGTAACGGTCCCCAGGTAGATGTCGATAAGAAGGCCGATGAGGTAAACCCATCCAAACTCCTACTGAGCCTGTATGTGACAATCTCCGTACAGTCCGGTCTGTTCGTCTGATACATCGCATGGCGGGCCTTGGGGGGGTGAACGTCAGTCCTCTAATAGCGGTACAAGTCGTGTCGGAGTGTAGCCCAGAACACCCTGAGATAACACTGGAAACCTACCAGTATATCTCGCTTGCCCTGGCCAGGGACTACTCGTGTAATGGCTCTCCTAGACACAGCGCGATGTCAACCCCCAATACCGGGAGAGACGAATCCTGTCTAACCGTCACTGCCTCCAAGTGCTTCGGGACTGCACCCAACTACTACCTGTTTGCACGACTCCTTTGAGCCGTGGTAGGGTAGTAATCTAAGTACAGTAGGAACACACTCGAGGCGAAGTGACAGTGTCAAGTCAGCGGACTAAGCTGTACTCATGTCACCTGGGAACTGATAACCGACGATAGGTATAATACCAACCAACAGTTCCCGACGAGTCCTGTCCAGTATACTCGTAACCTAACGAGCACCCGCATACTATCTCCAGTACGACGTACTGATGGCTGTGGGACAGACCACCTCCCCTGCTGGGATGAGAAGCGCATACGCTAGTCTACTCCGGAGTATCGATGCCCTGTCTCGATAGTCCAACGACTTGGGACCCGTATAAGGATGCGCTTATAGATTACCCAGCCCCCACAAGTGTGAACCCAACCCCCACAAGTGTGACTGCCATCACAACGCTGGTAATCAAGCAAAGATCCTAAGGGCTCCACTAATATGTATAAGCGATATGCTAAAAGAAACACATGCACATATTGAAGTAGAGACAAACCAAGTAGCATACTACTATTTTGAGCAAGACTGTCAATATAACTGTGAATATCCGAAGCTTCCATTAAGTAATATACAAGCTAGTATGATACAGTAATGGCCTCTAGGGCATATACACTAACAAAAGAGTGGCAAAATTGGACCAAAGAATGACCCCTCTCCCTTGCTGCCATGATCTGCTTTTATAGGCTTCAAAGAAAATTAAATAAACAATAAAAATGAGCTGACGTGGTATCAAGGGGTGTGTGTGAGAAGCCGGGGCCCACTGGAGCATGTGGGGCCGGCTAGACCGGTTTTGCGGGGAAGGGGCTCGGCCCAAAACCAAGGGTAGGGTCTAGAATTTGGTGCGTGGTCTTTTGTTGTCCCCGGTGTCTCTTTGGTTCAGTTTATTTTCACTGTTTTGACCTAGTTTGTACCCAGTGCTTGGAGGGAAATTTGAATCTTCAATTCAACACATAATCTTCACCATTAAATGCTCATTACTTCATTTCCACATGTGACTAAATCCATGGCTGCCCCCATTATGGTCTTGTTGATTTGTCCATTTGATTTTGTTTTGCACTTATTATTGGAGGGAATTTTTGAATCTTTAAATCAACACATAATCCTTAGCATTAAATACACATTACTTCATATCGACATGTGCCTAAAAGTCTTGTGTACATACTTGTTTGTGTTGGACCATTTAGATAAAAAAGTATGTACACAAACTTGTTGCAGAAAGGAAGTCATGTATCGGTCGGTTTGCGGTTCTGGTTGCAGTGCCGGCTCTCAAATGATATATCCATGCTTTTGAATGTATTTTCAGTATTTTGTCACGGATACCTGTAATCTGTAATACTGAGCAGACACTGGTTAATAATACCGATAAATACAACAAATAGATAATGCATGAGCGGTATTAGAATGCAGTTTTTCTGATATGAACAAATACCCCCAAACTTATCTTTTGCTCATCCCGAGCAAAAAAAAAGAATCCTGACCTCACTTTCGCTGGGAACGTGATTGCACTGAGCTCGTGCAACAAGCCGTTAAACCTCTAGGTGTCCCTAGTAGGAGGAGTGTTGTCTCCTGAGGGTTTTTAGCGGATTCCACCCACAAAATCCCGTTAAGCTAGTTTTGCGAAATAACTATGATTCAAACCCTAAGGTTTTATTTTAAAGCTAGCAATTCTATTATCCTAAATTTAGAACTATCGAACCTTTATTTTTCACACCTCGCTTCTTATTTAACTTAAGATTTTATATGTCTTTACGTGCAGTGCAGATAGTGTCGTTAAGTTTCAAAAGGATCGATTAAAGTTGTCATGTCACAAAATAAAGCCCAGATAAAGATTTAAAAAGGACCACACAAGTTTTATAAAGAGTTAAGTACTTCTCAAGTTTCGTTTTCCAGTTAGGTTTTAAATTCAGAATTTCTATCTTTTTTAACAGGAAACTAGGTCTTATTTTTCACTCCACCTTTTTTCTTGTTTTCGTTTCATACACACCTCTGTGAACGTGCAATAGTCTTTATCATAGAATAAAACATTTCATATCTCCGCTAGAAATATTTTTATAAAGACCTGTCTTTTGTCAAGATTATTCTCATATAAAGAACCGTTAGGAATTTTAACTCGGAGAGAACACTTACTTGACTTTATTTTAATCTGGACTTTCTAGGCTTCTTAGCGAGCTTTGGGCCAATGCACCCAAACCAGTTGATTTTAGGGCATTAGGTGTAAAGACACCCCGGCGGACTTAATTGCTCAAGTTACCCAGGTCCTAAAACAAAAGACCAATTTTGGCGTGAAAATTATAACGATTTAATGCGAACGGAGATATAACTGGTTGTTCAATTATTTTTTTGGATAAAAGACGTGTTTAGTGGGTTAGGTGTGTAATCACTCCAATCAAGATTCAGATGGGTTATTCTTCAGAATTAGTTCTTATCAAGGCATCAATAATATCCCTTCATATCTACCTCTCTTTATAAACTAGTCTTGATATTACTTATTCCAGAACAAACCTATTTGATTCTCACAAAATAGTTTATCAATTTAAAAGTTTTCAGACATAATAGGCTTGTCATCTAATTTTCAAAACTCACGACACGTGTAGCGTGATGTAAAGACGTATATTAGCTATAGTTAACTTCAAAGGAGAGTTATCTTTCAGGTTTTCAAAATCTAAAAATAGGATTTAGTTGTTCCTATCTTATTAAACAAAACCGTCGAAATATTGAATCTAAGTTCTCCCACTAGCTAACTTGACGACAAATTTTTTATGTTTTTAGAAAATTTTCTGATTTTTATAGGTTTTTAAATAAGTATGCAAATGCAGAACATACAAATGAATGCGAAGGTAGAAAGCTTACCGAGCATACCCCCAAACTTAAACTTGACAGTGCCCTCACTGTCAGGCTACACCAAGAGGGTCAAAATTGTCGGCGCTCCTTAAAAGAAAATTATATACAAAACAAAAAGGAAACTAAAAATATATACACAAAAGGTTCCCTCCCAAACATAAGTAAAACAGTGTTTCCACTGTTAAGCGTTGAAGTTCAGGATTAGGGGGGAAAGAGAACAGTATCAAGCTATACAAAGCCTTACAAAGGCCAAAAGTGAGCACCAATCATTCAAAAATCTTATCAGGATAAGGCCCGGATTGGTGAAAGAATGCGGAGAGGAAAGAAATGGAGAATACGCGAGACCGTATGTGAATAGAAGTGGGATACGGTCTCGATATATAAGAAGAATGGCGGAAGGAAAAAAGAAACGGAGTACGAACTTGAGGGTGGAAATGGAGTCAATAGACTAGCACAATTTGTGATGAACGATGTGTAAAAAGCGATTGTGCTAATCTATTAACCCATCGAGAAATGGGGTCAAATCTCTCAAGATTCATGAGAAAACCTGGGTACGCCGAACTTGGTAAATCAGACATAGGAAATGAAATTGATACGGTTTCTTGCAAGGTCGGAACGATAGAAAGGATGAAGGGGAGTGATTGAGGAAGGTCATCGGTTAAAGGTTCAGGAGGGTGTACACGGTCAATGAAAGGTATATGATGAATTGGAAAATCCGACTCATCAAGCAATACTGGTTCATCCTCAAAAATATCCTCAAAATTTAGCACATCCATGCATTTATCCTCAAAATTCAGACGCATATGGGGTTCGGGAAAAACATTTAATGACTCGGGATGATGAATTGGAGAGAAAAACTCATCCAAAGCAGCGGGTTCATCATCCAAAATATTCCCACCGTCAATATCCTCAATCAAGTGAAAATCAAATTTCTCAGACACCTCATCGAAAGCGTGGATTTCAATCAATTGTGGTTCTAGAGTGGAGGTGTAGAGGTCAAAAGGATTGGGTGTGGTTTCACTCGAAAGGGACCCTTCACAATCTGGCAAATCAAACACTACAAAGTCGCACAACTCATTAAACGTTCTATCTTCAATCGGTAAATCTTTTGGGGCACTAGATAGACATTCAAAACTGGAGTTGTGTGATTCAATTTGCAATGGGTAGGTTCGATTAGGAAGGGTGTACAGCTCACTTTCACCACTCAAATTCTCAGCCTGTCCTACTGCCTCATCATACATTGGAAAATTTGGAGCTAGTTGAAAACTAGCTACCGGGTCACTAGGTTGTATGAGAGCGGCCATGGACGCATTCAAATCCATCATCTGTTGGCATGACGCTACCCTAAAGTCTTCCAACGACTGTTCCAGACTAGACATGGGTTGTGAAGGGGTTTCAGTAAAAGATTTAAAGTTGTTTTGATACTGGAAATTCCCAAATGGCGGTTTAGAAGCAATGTCTAGCGAATGTGTAAAAGTAGGGTAGGACTGGTAGGAATTGAATGGCTGGACAGGGGTAGGATCAACATACGAATAAGAAGGTGAATGGAATTGTTGATCCAAATAATTTGTAGTGGTGAAAGGAGTGAAAGATCAGCTACGGGATTGTTCAATATGTTCAGCGACGGACAAAGGACGACTTGCAAAAGGGGTATCAACATAAGAGGATGGGGGAGGTTGAAAAGGTTGATACAAAGTGGATTGCGGAGTGCAAGTTTTTGTCCTAGACCCGTCTATGCGATCTTTCAATGAAATTTTGGACATGGAGGGGTCGTTCGACGTTCGGCCAAAGCAAGAACCGTAGGAAGTTATGTCTGGTTGTGGGTACCAAAGTTCGGCAAGAGTTTTGCGAGATGGGGTACCCATGATATGAAGAGAGGAAGAAGAATAAGAGAAAATGAGGGGAAAATAATGTGGTTTTTTTTAATAGTTTTTTTAGTTAGTTATTAACAAAAGAATGAAATATACATACATAAGGAATCTGGACAAAAAACAATCACGACACAAAACTACCACACACCTAATCGGTCTAGGGTTCACCTAGGTCAACTAGACCTGCTCAAGAACTTGATTGTCGAAGTAAAACTGTGTCGAGAAACGGGTTCAAGATATACTGATCACGAGGCCAGGTAAGTGCAGAGATAAGGGGAGGTTTTCCGACGCTTTCGCGAAGGTCCTTAATTAAATAACCCTTTCTCTTTTGGCGGTTTCGCCGTAAACACTTTCCTAGACACCCCGTAAATGATATAGCGTTAAGCGGTGTTCTAAACAAAGTTAACTTCTCCTAGTGAGCGTGAAGTCCTCAAGGCTTAAAGTCTAGTTTCTTTTAAACTTTTGTGTGGGTAAATGTTATGCTTATTTTGTGATTTGTGGGCCACGGAAAAGGGGATGAAATCCTTTACCGTATGTTGTGGGGTTCGCTTGCCCTTAAGTCCGTATTAATGTATGCAATGCGCAATTTAATGAAAAAATTTGGTCAAAATTTCAAACAATCTTTTTTTATGTTAAGCACGGCACTGCAACAAATACGGGTTAGTCAAGTTTTGCGTCTGCTAGCGAACTTGCAAAGAATCCTGTAAAGATATTATATTGGATGCGTCGGATTTGAGAATGAAGGTGTCAGTAAAGTACGTACCGTTAAGTTTTTGGGTTGGGAAACCCCCGTTGAATCAAATCCAAGTAGCTTGAAAGGTTCGCTTGCGCGGGTCAAACTACCCGGATATTTGGCACTGTACTTCGTAATCTCCCTAGCTTTGAACGTACACTTTGCTCCACATCATTGCAGTTCGCAAATCCAGAAAAAAATCTGAAATGTCGGAAAAACGGATTATTATTGCGAAAAAGCGATACGAATGCCCAAATTCCTGCACACTAAAAGTTATAAAAAACAAGCAATAAAAATGGGACAAAAACAGAACACTGGGGCACAGAGAAAAAGTTGGAGGCAAAAAGAGGCACTTGGGCCGGCGAGCTCGGATGAAGTTGTAACGTTTTAGAAATCGTTCTACAAATTTTTCCGTTTTAGGGCAAAATAGTCGGGTTTTTTCCGTTTTAACCCGATTTCGATCAAACGTCCGTATAAACTTGCCGACACCTAGTTTAGCTAAAATAAATCTAGTGCGCGAACTTTGGGGGTATATGGGAGGTTTTGGTTCAGATAGAATTTTTCCCAAATAAAATATTATTTTACGCGGTAAATTGTGCACGTAAATCGGGAAATTTCTTCTCATGGGAATAAATTGAATCTTATCACTAGAAATTTTTAGAAGCTTCTTTTCTAAACATCTAGATATTTTTTTAGTGCAAAAGGATTTGAATTAAAAAGGAAAAGAAAATGAAAGAAAGGTGGCAATTAGCATTTATTGAAGCATTAATTGTATTTTGCTAGAACATTCATCATTTTATTTACACAAACACCACCCCCATCAAACCCTTGGCCGAGCCTCACATAATTTTTGCCCTCTCATTTTTCAAAGCTCTTTTCTTCTCATTTTTCTCACTAAAAATGCTTCAAAATTCCCAAAATAAATCCACAAAATCCTAAATAAAAATAAAACCATCAATTCTCTTCACTACTAGCTTGGATCTTTAAGAAAAACATCATTTTGGAAGAAAAAAATGATGGATCAAGTTGTTATTTGGTGTTCTTGTTGAGGTATAATTTTCAAAACCCTAATCTTAAATTGTTATGTTTAGATCTTTAAGTTAGTTAATTAAATAGTTATCATAGCTTTAAATTCTTGATTTAATTCATTATTCATAAATTTTTTTAGAAATTCAAGTTAGGGTTAAAACTTGATTAAGTGTTTAATATTAATTAAAGTGTTAATTTGTGATTAGGAAAAGTTTAACCTAGTAGAAAATGATAATTATTGTTAATGAATACTTTGTTTAATTATGAAATATTTCTTACTAGGTTTTTGCTAAAACTTATTTTGCAAGTGTTAAAAATATAGAAATGGTTTAGATAGCTTAGTTAAGCTATTATAAGGTGTTTGTAATCGCTAGATATACGTTAGCTTGAAACTAGTGCGAAATATCGAGATAAGTTGCTTACTAGGTTTCGGGGTTTTTCCGACGTGGGTTCGATTGGTCGTTGCGAGATTATATCTATTGTATTCCTCGTAATTGTTTGTGTTGTGTTGTGCGATCGGGACGATCGGGGTCTAGACTTGGTGTTTTGTAGTTTAGCGACCCTAGTTAGGGTTTTTGGCCGATGTCGTGCGCGATAGATGTGCTAAGTGCGCAGTGCAATTTTCAGGGCGTTATCCTTGCGTTTCGATGTCTTTTTGTCGATGTAGGATATTTAGCTTATGCGATGTGTTTGTGAAATTTTAGGTTCACAAGCGGGGACTTCGGGCGCTGCGAACAAGGGGAAGCAGGTGGCTGGATTTTCATAGCTCGAGACCATCGGTGAGTAGATTTAACATCTACGGGGAAATCGCCCGTATGGCGTTATGCGTCGGGGCTGATATGATATGATAGCTGCATGTTATTGCATATTAGTTGATTTCATATGAACGTCATTACATAGTATTATCTGTTGTACCTTGACTTGTACCTTTGGATAGACAGTTCATATTGCACGAGCACTAATTTGTATGCTACACCCACACTGTCAGTAATTGCCATGACACGCACAAACCACCTACATACGTGATATGGTAGTGGATAGGGATAGTTGAGATAGTAATTCTTATTCTATTGTGCATATGAATTACTGTGGACACATACATACGTGATATTGCATTGGGCAGGGATAGTTGAGATAGTGACCCTTATTCCATTTCACGTATATCTTGCTATAGCTACTTGTACATCATGCATACATATTGACCTGTATACCCACATACTCGATTACAGCTACATGTACATCATGCACACATACTGACATGTACACCCACATATTTTTTGCTATAGTTGTCTATACCTTAAGTGGTATTGTTTTGACATGTGATATTGAGATGTTGACTATTGTGCTTATGAAATATATCATACATATTTGCTTACATGTAGATACTTAAACCTTGCTACAATTACATATACATTTCATATGATACTGCACTTGTTTTCGGAGGATTTTGGGAACCGCTTGATATATTTTAAAGCTGGATTCATTTTAAAGAGCGGTTTTCCCTTTATATGCTCATATTGATGTTTTATGTTGCGTATATCAGTTTTATATGGATTTTACGCATTGAGATATGGATTTGAGAACCGTGGGGGTATTTTCAAGAAACTATGTATTGTTTGAAAATCCGGTTTCTCTTGATATGATATTTTGATGCGTCCACCATGAGATTTCTCGGTTCTAAGATTTGTGATATATACCCGATGCGAGGAGTGAGTGGGCCGTGTGCGGGTACATGGTGGGGCCCGGTACGGCTCCCTTCGGCAAGATGTTCGCGGTACAGACGATGAGCCTGGAAGGTGGGCAAGTACCTACCGGTGATTGTATTTGGACTCGGCGGTTATCGCGGGGATACCGACCGGAGTGATGTATGACATATCGTCAGGGCCAGTCGTGGTGACAGCTCCTGAGTTATGAGGATTTACGTGTCGATGCTAGACACGGGTTTCATGATATTTCGAGTGTCGGTGTTAAACACTCAGGTTTTCCATGATTTCTACGTATCGTCGGTGGACTTACGGGGTTGATATCCTCATACTTATACACACACACACATGTATATGTTTTCATGATGTTTCGGGTGTCGATGTTTGACACTCAGGTTCATGTTAGGTTTACCTAGCACCCCATGAAGGGTTTGGAAGCATCACATGTGCCAAAATCAAATTTTTAAGGTGCTAAGTGAACATACAAAGAATCATCACTAGAAATTTAGGGTTTCATTACATGTACATCATCACAAGTAGAAAAGGCTAGGGTTTTGAGAGTACAACCTTTGTAGCTCCCTACACTAGACTCCTTGGCTACTTGAGAGCTGGAAAAAGGTTCGCTTGAGATCTTCTTCGTCCACGACGATCCACCCGAAACTCCTTTGCCCAAAGCTCCTTACTTTACTCGATATGTGAATGAAGTAGAGCAAACACCCTACACAAATGGGCTAGATGTGTGTAGTATGATGATGTGGTTTGTATTCTATAATCAAAACTCTTTCTTTTTATCAACCACACTCAAGGAAATTATTAAGAGAGAAAGAAGAAGATGGTGGCTAAGCTTTCTCACAAAAGAAAAGTTATGAGAGTGAATAATAATTGAAATGAGAAAAGAATAATCTATATTAATCCTTTCTCACTTCAACCATGGTTAGAATCATCTAGATTTTTATCAAATGGGTTAAAGACAAAAGGATAATTAACTCAAGGTTAAATGGTGGTTGAAGCATGGTCAAAGATGATAAGTATAAACCTTGTGTGAATTATCCTTTCTCTTTTTCTAAATGATAAATAAATAGATAATTCTACAATATAAGTCTTGCATTGCCACCAAACATGTATCAACAACCATGATACTATGTATGTATGTATGTATGTATCCATGCACATCATCATGTGCATACATGCATGCATACAAAAATAGAAAAAAGAGTTTGATTAAAGAATTAATCTAAAAGTCATTTGTTAAATCAACAATTGATTTTGCAAACCGGTCATATCACATACGACCCGACCAATAGAAAATGCCCGATTAATATACGGTATCACATATCCGTATTTAATCGGGTCCCCGCGCATATCTCATATGCACACCACATCATTTCGCCTGAGCTAGGAAACTTCATTGTGGGACTCTAAGACTCGTCAATACGCCGACAGTAGGTAATGATCATATCAAATACCTACAATCCGCAAGCGGTCAGCTAAACGTAACGGCCACCCGGGTATTGAGCGATCAGAAGAAAACAAGTGAACCTGTCACAACTCCCGTCGAGCCAACCGGCAACACTACCGTACAGTCCAGTCTCTTCGTCAGATATGCTGCATATACAGTCTAGGGATGGTAACATCGACCCCAATAACTCAATAATTCGTGTCGATGAATGGTCTATAACAGATCGAGAAACTACTGATAACACTTATCAGTAAACCTCAACAGCCCTGGCCAGGGACTTACTGATATAGCCAGTCGAGCACAGCATAACATCAACTCCCAATACCGGGAGAGACGAAACCCCTTCTATCGCTCATCGCTTTCGTGTGTCTCGGGATTGTACCCAACGGCCACCTGTTTGCACGACTCAGTAGAGCCGTGGTAGGGTGGTAATCAAAGTACAGTGGGAGAACACACAAGACTCTATGACGATCTCGGGTCTACAGACTAACCTGCACCAGTGTCACTTGAGAACTGCTATCCGACGATAGATATAATTCCATATAGGAGTTCTCGGTGAGTCCGTCCAGTGTACCCAGTCAACACTGAGCACCCGTATACGATCTCGATGTCAAACATCGATGAATGTGGGAACATCCATCGCCCATCATATGGGTCTAGTATCATATACGCTAGTCTACTCTGGTATATCGATGCCCCGTCTCGATACACCTACGACTAGGGACATTCCAGGATATGCTTATAAACTATAGATGTCCCACTAGTATGATCTCTATCATAATCACAGTAGTCAAGTCTATATCCTCAGGGCTTTATCAACATGTGTGAATGAATAAAAGCATGATCAAATCAACATGTCAGATAAAGTAGAACCAGATAGCATACTATCATGTCGAGCAAGAATGTGCACTGAATATATATATATACATGTATAAATACATCCACTATCATATAATGGCCACTAGGGCATACATATAACAAACAGTTCCATGAGACTTACAGGATGTGAGGGCCGATTTGAGGATGCGGTGTCTGAGGATTTGGGATTTGATGTGTCAGTGAGGGACACTGGTGTTTTCCCATGCTGATGATTTTGCATGAGGTTTTATTATATCATCCCACACACTCAGGATTATTTTGATATGCATTGCTTCATGTAGTTGTAGTACCCTGCTGATGTACCTTTACATGATTTTTGCATATCCATACTGCCATACTTATGCTATCAGATTACATGTGCTAGATTTATCGCTGTTCGTGCATACCTGCGATTACAGTATGATGTTATTTACTATTCACGAGTTGGCAACTCACCCCCGTTGTGCCACAGTGTTTTGCAGGACTTACCCTTAGAGTAGTCGCGGCAGGGCGTCTTATCATCTCTACTTTTGCGGATACCGCTATGTTTGGCTATGAGGCCTTTGCTTTTAGGTGGGTTTGCGGTTATCTGTTTGTACATTGTATATCTTTTTGTTGGATCTAGTATTCTCCATCTACCACTTGTAATGACCCCAAAATCTTTATACATTTGTATTATCCCTCTTCAAAAATATACCGTATTTATTTGTACTTGGCATTTTCCTCTTTCTATTAAATTTATTATTATTTTATTCCTCAATCTATTATGTATTTTTTTCTAGGTACAATTTCTTTTTCTTATATTTAAGTTTTTAACTTCTCATTCTTATTTTTTCCTTTCATAAATATTTAACCCAAATCCATTATTTTTATTCTCCATAGCCCATCTAAAAAGCCCATTTTCTTTTTAAGCAACATCATATATTTAATTCTAATTAAATATATGCATGAACAACCTTATAGCTCATTGGTTAAGCCCTTGCATTGTTATTCCATAAGTCACATGTTCAAATCCCCATTCTTGCAATTATTTTTATCATTTTTTATTCTTCTCATAACCTACAAATGAGACCTTTCATTTCCAAAATGAATGGTGACCTTTCATTTCTCTTTTAATTCTTATGTTAAATGCATATATTATTATACATAATTCACCATTACACCATCTTAATTGTCCTCCTCCATCTTTTCCTTCCTCATATTTTTCTATCTCTCATTTCTCCCTCTTCACCTAAAGTCCAAGAAGAAGAAGATGAAGAAGTATTCAAGAAGGTCTCGCTACTAACGCGAGGCTATCGGCGGATAGACAAGCCCGGTGACAATACCGGCTTGTGCATATAAGTCCCTTCTCTCTCCTTTCCCCCCATCTCTTTTTTTTCCTCTTGTCATGCATCGTGAACCCCTTATTCTTTTCATATCATAATCCATAAGAGAAGATACACATAAACATATACATATACATATACATAAGTTTAGATATATATGATTCTATATGGTTTAATAATATCTTATTATCTCTTGTTCAAATTAAAGTATTTTTAATTCTTTCTTCATGATTATGAATGTTTATTACAAGTTGTGAGAACATAGATTTCAATCCATAATATATCTACGATATCTCATGGAATCGGTTTGGTTATTAAAAGAAAGGATAAAGCTTGCATAAAAATACTAGTTAATCTTTTTGCCGATTTTAGTATACACATCAATACCTTTAGGTTTAAAATAATTTTTAGACATTAATTTTTACTTCTGAAAATTTCATGGAATTTACATATGATAGATTATATTATTTTATACATGCTGTAAAAATTTTAGATCGATCCGCATAACGGTTTGTGAATTACATCGTATTTATTCACTGATCGTAAAACAGAAAACTGCAGCTATCGGTCAATTTCTAGGACACATAACTTGGTATACCGGTATCCAAATTGAGCAAACTCAGATGTTTTTGATATCTACATCGAATGATATAGATTTTATTAGTTTTATAGTTTTACTGAAAACCTACCTAAGATAAAGAAAACTGCATTACAATATTAAGTGACGGATCTGGACAGAATCTGTCCTGATTCGCACATTGTTTTTAAATTGGACATAACTCGAACACCCGATATCCGTTTGTGACAAAATTTAGATGTGTAGATGCACCATTGATAGAAATATAATTTTCTGTATATTATATTACTTAGGGATGCATGAAACAACCTGATATAGGCTTTACAATACAATATATAGTTGCTGTCCAGAAATCTGAATTTCTGTTTTAAATGCTGATATTAAAATGATCATAAATAGAGCTTCATAAATCCAAATCGTATGAATCTTGGTGTTTTCGATAAGTACATCGAAATACCTACAATTTTCTAATAATTTTCGTAAGCTGAAACCTGATACAAATTAACTCAAACTGCGTTTTAAAAATATGTGACGGTGCCGAATAGATTCTGATCTGTTTTGCGCGACGATACGAAAACATATATATCTCTCAAACCGGTAGTCATATTTAGGTAAAACTGGAACTCACGCATGCAAAACATTTAGAGCCATATTTCTGTTTATATTTCGCATTCGTTCAACTTGATTAATTAGTCGTACATAATATTTCTTTACAGCATTGTTTATGGTAGTTACTCGAATAATATACTTGACTCATTTCATGCTATTCGAACATGTATACATATTTATCTTGATCATTAAATTGTTGTATGTACTTAAAGACGATAATTAAATACTTGAGTTATATTTTGAAAACTATAAAAAAATATTTTTACATAAAACCCCCTCAAGTTTATAAATTACCCTAAGGACCCTAACAATTATAAGACCATGATTCATAATTCTGATTGTCTGACTCGGGTTTGAGTCTGATTAAT
Organism: Agapanthus africanus; assembly: GCA_030015575.1. Taxonomy (NCBI): domain Eukaryota; kingdom Viridiplantae; phylum Streptophyta; class Magnoliopsida; order Asparagales; family Amaryllidaceae; genus Agapanthus; species Agapanthus africanus. The sequence continues at coordinate 239,860,922 of CM057344.1, forward strand.
TTGACTTGAATCTGATTCAAGTCAACCTATAATCTACAAGATTCCAATTCAAAATGAACACATGAATCCATGAATACAATTATCAATTTATACAATTTGGCTGAACCGAACCATGGATATATTCCTTTTACATGATTCTCAGTATTCCATTTACATGACTCTACGGTTATAACCGTTTCCTGATATCATGGTTTCGGTCAGTCAATCAAGTCAATCAAGCAATCATTACAAGTTTACAAGATAACAATACAAATATGACATCGCGGGGTTTAAAGGGGTAGATTGGTACGGAAGATGTTAAAAGTGGAATGAGGTGGTCAGATTAAGACACCTAACCTATATTCCGTTGCTGTTGTACCGTGGCATAAACGGTTCCTTGTACTATACGTGCCCTTAGTCTCTGGCATATAGAGACTCCCCTCGTATACACTGGCATCCTCCTGTACCAATCTACAAACAATTACGTTAAACAATATTTCATAATATTCTACAATACAATACTTTAGAAAATACTATACTCTGTCACTCTCATTCTTCATTCTTCTTTGGGACTTACCGAGCGACCTGTTCGCTGACGACATTCTATTTCTCTCTTCTTTGAATGTCGTCAGGTGCGTTGGACCAAGTTGAGACCGAGCCCACAAGTGAAGATTTGGAGCAGTTCCAGGAAGACCCAGAGCTCTAGACATTGTATCTTGTTCTTTCCAGTATTTCCTTTTATTGTTATGCCACTGTTTAGGCATTGCTTTTTCATTTCAGATGTATTTTCATTTCATGCATTGTATAAAGAATGTTATTAATAAAAGTTGCTGTTATTTCTATTATTCGTCTCTTGTGATTCATCTTATATTGCTTAGTTACGCTTAGCGTATGTACTTCTGAGTACATACGTAGCGGGCCTTGTCACGTCAACTTCGCCGTACACTGGGAAGCGGGGCGTGACAGGTTTTGTTGGTGGCCCATGCAGGTCTGAGCTGTATGAATCCCTGTCATGCAGTTCTGGTCTGCGTGAACAACCTAAGCAATATAACACAAGAAACAGCAACTAAAACATTCTTTACAATCATGTTCCTTGAATCTTACCATTTCATATTCTTTGAATCTTATCATCCGTTGAATCTATCCTAACCCTATTCTTTCACTCACAATCACCAAATTGTTTTGAAACTGTTACACTTTCCTTTTACAAATTTCGAGGACGAAATTATTTTTAAGGAGGGTAGAATGTAATGACCCCAAAATCTTTATACATTTGTATTATCCCTCTTCAAAAATATACCGTATTTATTTGTACTTGGCATTTTCCTCTTTCTATTAAATTTATTATTATTTTATTCCTCAATCTATTATGTATTTTTTTCTAGGTACAATTTCTTTTTCTTATATTTAAGTTTTTAACTTCTCATTCTTATTTTTTCCTTTCATAAATATTTAACCCAAATCCATTATTTTTATTCTCCATAGCCCATCTAAAAAGCCCATTTTCTTTTTAAGCAACATCATATATTTAATTCTAATTAAATATATGCATGAACAACCTTATAGCTCATTGGTTAAGCCCTTGCATTGTTATTCCATAAGTCACATGTTCAAATCCCCATTCTTGCAATTATTTTTATCATTTTTTATTCTTCTCATAACCTACAAATGAGACCTTTCATTTCCAAAATGAATGGTGACCTTTCATTTCTCTTTTAATTCTTATGTTAAATGCATATATTATTATACATAATTCACCATTACACCATCTTAATTGTCCTCCTCCATCTTTTCCTTCCTCATATTTTTCTATCTCTCATTTCTCCCTCTTCACCTAAAGTCCAAGAAGAAGAAGATGAAGAAGTATTCAAGAAGGTCTCGCTACTAACGCGAGGCTATCGGCGGATAGACAAGCCCGGTGACAATACCGGCTTGTGCATGTAAGTCCCTTCTCTCTCCTTTCCCCCCATCTCTTTTTTTTCCTCTTGTCATGCATCGTGAACCCCTTATTCTTTTCATATCATAATCCATAAGAGAAGATACACATAAACATATACATATACATATACATAAGTTTAGATATATATGATTCTATATGGTTTAATAATATCTTATTATCTCTTGTTCAAATTAAAGTATTTTTAATTCTTTCTTCATGATTATGAATGTTTATTACAAGTTGTGAGAACATAGATTTCAATCCATAATATATCTACGATATCTCATGGAATCGGTTTGGTTATTAAAAGAAAGGATAAAGCTTGCATAAAAATACTAGTTAATCTTTTTGCCGATTTTAGTATACACATCAATACCTTTAGGTTTAAAATAATTTTTAGACATTAATTTTTACTTCTGAAAATTTCATGGAATTTACATATGATAGATTATATTATTTTATACATGCTGTAAAAATTTTAGATCGATCCGCATAACGTTTTGTGAATTACATCGTATTTATTCACTGATCGTAAAACAGAAAACTGCAGCTATCGGTCAATTTCTAGGACACATAACTTGGTATACCGGTATCCAAATTGAGCAAACTCAGATGTTTTTGATATCTACATCGAATGATATAGATTTTATTAGTTTTATAGTTTTACTGAAAACCTACCTAAGATAAAGAAAACTGCATTACAATATTAAGTGACGGATCTGGACAGAATCTGTCCTGATTCGCACATTGTTTTTAAATTGGACATAACTCGAACACCCGATATCCGTTTGTGACAAAATTTAGATGTGTAGATGCACCATTGATAGAAATATAATTTTCTGTATATTATATTACTTAGGGATGCATGAAACAACCTGATATAGGCTTTACAATACAATATATAGTTGCTGTCCAGAAATCTGAATTTCTGTTTTAAATGCTGATATTAAAATGATCATAAATAGAGCTTCATAAATCCAAATCGTATGAATCTTGGTGTTTTCGATAAGTACATCGAAATACCTACAATTTTCTAATAATTTTCGTAAGCTGAAACCTGATACAAATTAACTCAAACTGCGTTTTAAAAATATGTGACGGTGCCGAATAGATTCTGATCTGTTTTGCGCGACGATACGAAAACATATATATCTCTCAAACCGGTAGTCATATTTAGGTAAAACTGGAACTCACGCATGCAAAACATTTAGAGCCATATTTCTGTTTATATTTCGCATTCGTTCAACTTGATTAATTAGTCGTACATAATATTTCTTTACAGCATTGTTTATGGTAGTTACTCGAATAATATACTTGACTCATTTCATGCTATTCGAACATGTATACATATTTATCTTGATCATTAAATTGTTGTATGTACTTAAAGACGATAATTAAATACTTGAGTTATATTTTGAAAACTATACAAAAATATTTTTACATAAAACCCCCTCAAGTTTATAAATTACCCTAAGGACCCTAACAATTATAAGACCATGATTCATAATTCTGATTGTCTGACTCGGGTTTGAGTCTGATTAATTTGACTTGAATCTGATTCAAGTCAACCTATAATCTACAAGATTCCAATTCAAAATGAACACATGAATCCATGAATACAATTATCAATTTATACAATTTGGCTGAACCGAACCATGGATATATTCCTTTTACATGATTCTCAGTATTCCATTTACATGACTCTACGGTTATAACCGTTTCCTGATATCATGGTTTCGGTCAGTCAATCAAGTCAATCAAGCAATCATTACAAGTTTACAAGATAACAATACAAATATGACATCGCGGGGTTTAAAGGGGTAGATTGGTACGGAAGATGTTAAAAGTGGAATGAGGTGGTCAGATTAAGACACCTAACCTATATTCCGTTGCTGTTGTACCGTGGCATAAACGGTTCCTTGTACTATACGTGCCCTTAGTCTCTGGCATATAGAGACTCCCCTCGTATACACTGGCATCCTCCTGTAAGCTACAAACAATTACGTTAAACAATATTTCATAATATTCTACAATACAATACTTTAGAAAATACTATACTCTGTCACTCTCATTCTTCATTCTTCATTCTTCTTTGGGACTTACCGAGCGACCTGTTCGCTGACGACATTCTATTTCTCTCTTCTTTGAATGTCGTCAGGTGCGTTGGACCAAGTTGAGACCGAGCCCACAAGTGAAGATTTGGAGCAGTTCCAGGAAGACCCAGAGCTCTAGACATTGTATCTTGTTCTTTCCAGTATTTCCTTTTATTGTTATGCCACTGTTTAGGCATTGCTTTTTCATTTCAGATGTATTTTCATTTCATGCATTGTATAAAGAATGTTATTAATAAAAGTTGCTGTTATTTCTATTATTCGTCTCTTGTGATTCATTTTATATTGCTTAGTTACGCTTAGCGTATGTACTTCTGAGTACATACGTAGCGGGCCTTGTCACGTCCACTTCGCCGTACACTGGGAAGCGGGGCGTGACAGGTTTCCAAAATATTTCCAAAATGAATGGTGACCGTACACTGGGAACCTGCGCCAGATGATGGGGACTTTAGTAGAGGCCACTCGAGCATAGGGGCAGGCAGTTGTTCCACCCGTTGCAGGGACCACGATGGTACCTACTGCTCCGGCAGTCACAGTTACAGCTCCGGAGGTTATTACCGTGTCACTGACAGAGTTCATGAGGCTGAGGCCTCCGGTGTTCACTGGCATAGATGCTACTGAGGATCCGCAGTCGTTTATCGACTGGATGGCCAGGATTTGTCGTTCGCTCCGATGCTCTGACGAGAGATGGGTGGAGTTCGCGAGCTTCCGTCTGGAGGGTCTGGCCCAGAAGTGGTGTGAGTCCTTGGAGAGAGGCAGAGCCGTGGGTCTTGCTCCTATGACCTGGGCTGAGTTTGTGACTGTGTTTCTCGCCCGTTTTCTTCCACCGATCATCAGGGATGCGCGAGCGTGCAAATTTGAGTCGTTACGTCAGACTCCAGGGATGACGGTGTCTGAGTATGATGTACTATTTACCGAGCTGTCTGTGTATGCTCCGTACTTTGTGGCGACTGAGGAGATGAGGGTGAAGAGGTTTGTTCGAGGCCTTCTTACCTAGTTGTTCCTAGCCATCATCAATCAGCATTGCGACACGTATGCGGCAGCTATGGATGCAGCCCTATTGGTGGAGGAGCGTCTATCTGAGTCATCGGTTGTTCCGGAACCGAAGAGGGCCTGTACTGGTATAGCAACCAGGAGGCAGAGGTTTAGATTCCGAGACAGAGTTCGATCAGACACTAGGAGTAGCAGAGACATAGGACGTGGCCAGTTGTTCAGCACTTTTTCCCAGGAGGGTCAGCCGTCGACACGTGGGTGTTTTGGATGTGGCAGTTTACAGCACCTTGTTCGGGATTGTACCATGATACGTCAGAGAGGGCCATCCGTACCCTAGGTTACCTTACCACCTTCTTCGCCTCAGAGAGCGTTGCTTTTTAATCCCGTGGTTGTGCCACGTCAGACTCCTGCTCAGAGAGGTCGTGGTCACGGTGGTTTTGTGCCGAGAGGACGAGGTGGCGGAGGCAGAGGACAGCCAGTAGCCGGTAGAGGACAGGCTCGGGTTTTTGCCTTGACTCACCACGACGCTCAGGCGTCCAATGTTGTGGTTTCAGGTACCCTTTCTGTATGTTCTTATGATGCACATGTTCTTTTTGATCCGGGATCTACGCATTCGTATGTTTCTACGCACTTCATGCCGAGGTTAGGTTGAGAGCCGTGTTTGCTAGATCAGCCGCTTGTTGTGACTACTCCTGTTGGAGAGTCGTTTGTTGCACGACACGTGTTCCGGTCATGTGCGGTCCGTATTGGTGACAGAGATCTGTCCGTCGACTTGATCCTTCTTGAGATGTTGGACTTCGACGTTCTGCTGGGCATGGACTGGTTAGTTACTTACTACGCGTCCGTGGACTGCCGCGAGAAGACAGTTAGGTTTTGTTTTCCTGGCGAGTCAGTGTTTGTTGTGCGGGGGGACCGTGGTGCCGTCCCTCACAGTTTGATTTCTGTCATGTGCGCTAGTCGGCTTTTGAGGAGAGGATGTCGGGGATTCTTGGATTTCATTCATGATACTGGAGCCACAGTGGAGTCGTTGGACGGGGTTCTTACCGTGCGAGAGTTTCCCGACGTCTTTCCCGATGAGTTACCTGGGATGTCGCCAGAGCGCGATATTGAGTTCTGCATTGATCTGATTCCTGACACGGAGCCTATTTCTATACTGCCTTATCGGATGGCTCCGGCAGAGCTTAGAGAGCTTAAAGATCAATTGCAAGAGTTGCTTGATATGGGACTTGTGCGTCCGAGTGTTTCGCCGTGGGGAGCTCCTGTTCTGTTCGTCAAGAAGAAGGACGGCAGTTTGAGGCTGTGTGTGGATTATCGTCAATTGAACCGAGTTTCGGTGCGGAATAGGTATCCTTTACCTCGCATTGACGATTTATTTGATCAGCTCCAGGGTGCAAAACATTTTTCTAAGATTGATTTACGTTCGGGTTATCATCAGTTGCGGGTTCGGAATGATGATATTCCGAAGACTGCTTTCGTACGCGCTATGGGCATTATGAGTTTCTGGTGATGTCGTTCGGACTCACCAATGCGCCAGCAACGTTCATGGATCTGATGAACTGGATTTTCAGGCTGTTCCTCGACCAGTTTATTATTGTGTTTATTGATAACATGCTGGTCTACTCTAGGAGTCGTGAGGAGCATGAGCATCACTTGAGGATTGCTTTGCAGATATTGAGAGAGCACCAGCTGTATGCTAAATTCTTAAAGTGCGCGTTTTGGCTTGATAGAGTTAACTTCCTGGGTCATGTGGTGACTGGTGATGGTATTCTAGTGGACCCGAGGAAGATCGAGGCTGTGCAGTTTTGGCCCAGACCTGTATCGGTGACTGAGGTCCGCAGCTTTTTAGGCTTAGCTGGTTATTATCGCCGTTTTGTGCAGAATTTCTCGAGTATCGCTGCACCGCTGACTGGACTGACCCGGAAGGGAGTTCCTTTTCTTTGGACTGATGCGTGCGAGCAGAGTTTTCAGCAGTTGAAGACTCGGTTGACGACAGCACCAGTTCTATCTTTGCCTTCTGGATCGGGCGGCTAGGTTGTTTACTGTGATGCTTCTTGAGTGGGGCTCAGTTGTGTATTGATGCAGCACGATAGAGTGATTGCTTACGCTTCTAGGCAGCTGAAGAAGCACGAGCAGAATTACCCCACTCACGATCTTGAGATGGCTGTTCATACCATAATATTGCATTATTATATTCCCCATTCTTATTCGTTTTATAAATAAACAGGTGCTTTTGACGCATGTCTGCTACATATTACAGGTTATAGGTTCTTGGATCTAAAACAAAAGACGATGCAAAAGTGGAACTGCAACCAACAAATAGAAGGATCTTGATCAAGCCTACATAAAGATCAGTTCACAAACTACAAGGCAACGCAAGGTCCAAGATTTTGTCTCGAAGCAACGGTTAAAATCCACTACACTATTCACTGGAGATCTGGAAGAAACCTCAAAGCCTATTTGAGAAAAGTACAGAATAAATAGGAAGCCCAAAATGACCAGAAGCTACAGCGGAAAGTTCAAAGCCCAATCCTCCTTGTTGACCGCGGAACCGCGGCCAAACAGGGCCTCGGGCCGCGGTTCCGCGGCAGGCTTGAGCATTTAGTGGCAGAAAATTTTACCAATTCTTGTGGCGGCTTTGACTAGTGAACCTAGGGGTATTTTTGTAAATACAGACGTGCGAATCAATTGTAACCTAGGGTTTCCTATCCTCTATAAATAGGAACTCTAAATCATTGTATTCTTTTCATGTCTCCCTCATGCCTCTTTTTATGAATAAAATTCAGAATTCTTTTGGAGAGCATCGATGCCTCTTTTCATATCATATATTCAGATCTGACAACCCTGTGTAATGTTTGGAGAGAGCCATTTGTAAAGTAAGTAGGTAATTTCAATTCTTGTCTTAGGTAATTTTTCATTCTCCGCCCTAGATAAATGTTTTTAAATTCCCTAATGAGCGAGTAGTCTCCTCGCTTGTTAGGGTTAGATTTGGGGAAGATTTGAGAGATGAAAATCTCTCACCCCTTTCTTGCCCGTCATATATTTTCATAGGACTTCATGCATACATGCACATACCGCTCCCTACGGCACCCTATCCCATGAGGTAGCGGTGATACCGTAGTATAAAGGCCCGGTTGAGCGTGTTTTCCATGGAGGTTAGGGTAAGGATTGATAAAGGAAGGACAAGAACCTAGAGAAAGAAACATCTTTCCAAATGGTTCTAACCCCCTCTATTAATAATTACCATAACTCCTAATAGATCTTCATATGGGTATAGAAAGCGGTGAGATTTATTGACTTTCAAGATTTAGATCTAGATCAAATGGCGCCGTTGCCGGGGATGGCGTAGTATTTCCTTTTTGCAATTTCGGGTTAATCTAAATTAAAAAAATCTGAAAAATCTGAAAAATCAAAAAAATATAAAAATATATCATCTGTTATTTTTGGGAAGGGTATTTTTGTGTGAATTTTGCAGGATCTACGAACAAATTCGGATCTGAAAATCTACAGAGATCAAAACAGCAAATATCAAATCCGAACCAACAGAGAAATATCACAATAGACAATAGAAGAAATTTGGAAGACCGAGTCAACAAGAAAAATCGCGGTGATCTGGTCCCAAAAAAAAAAAACTGCCGAAGCGACCAACACGCGGCGGAACCGCCGCGCGACCCCCCTTCCTGCCGCGGAACCGCCGCGCCCTGGTGACATCACCAGAAAAAAAAAAAACAGTTCCGCCACTGCAAATCTCTGTGAGTTTTCTCTCTCCTCCTCTGCAAATCTCCGATATATTTTCTGAAAAATCTCCTGTAGGATTCTTTGCGCTTAAAAAAATCTTTCCCCTTCCAAATAACAATCTTGTACAGGATTCTTTGCGCCGTGCTTAAAATAAAAAAGATTTGATTGCAAGTGATTTACTGTTTTGCATATCTTTAATCGGATTTTAAGGGGTTTTTGACCAATTCATATTGGGTGGGGATTTCATCACCCTTCCCAGGACCCCAGAAATCACATAAGGCATTTGCATTTACCATTCTTAATTAAAAAATACTAGACTCAGCCCTAAGGACTTCGAGCTCAATAGGACAGAGGACTGGTTATAGGCATCGACCGTTTATCCTAACCTGACTTTGCGGTGTCTAGGCAAGTGTGTCTAAGGCAAGTGGTTACTTAATTAGGACCGCTACTTGTAGCGGGGAGCCTCCCACTTACCTGGCACTTACCTGGCCGCAATTGGCGGTGAAGAGGCGGTTTGAGGTCTTATTTCTAGCCCTTTGGAACAGTTAGGAGCTGTCTAGCTGACCTAGGTGACCCTAGATCTAGGCCTGATTGTGCATTTCTGGTTGATTGCATTTGTGTCTAAGCCCTTTATCGAAAATCTTTTTTTGCAAAAAGTTACAAATAAAAAAAAAGGGAATTTTTTTTATAAAAGACTTGCAACGTTTGTCGCTAAGAAATCCGTGCACCCCAATCTTCTTTCTCTTCTCTTTCTTCTATCATGGGTACCCCACATCATAAATCTCTTGCCGAACTTTGGTATCCCGAACCTAATTTTGTCTCATACGTCAATTGTTTCGGTCGATTTAAGGAAGATCTCTCCGTGCCCAAAATTTCTTTGAAAGATCAAATAGAAGCGTCTAGGAGAAACAGTTCGACGTCGCAACCCACTTTGTGTCAACCATGTCAACCTTCACCACCTTCGTACGTTGATACCACTTTTTCGAGTCCTGTTGTAACTCCTAATCCGATGTCTATTGCTGAGCACATTGCACAATCTCGTAGCCGATCTTTCACTCCTCTCCACACATCCAGTTCTAGGGATCAACAAGTCTATTCACCTTTTTACCCACACGTTGATCCTACTCCTGTCCAACCATCCAATTCCTACCAGTCCTACCCGACTTTCCCACCTTCACTAGATACTGGTTCTACACAGCCATTTGGGAGTTTCACATATCCAAACAATTTCGAATCTTTTACCGAAACACCTTCATAACCAATGTCTAGTCTAGAACAGTCGTTGGAGGCGTACATTGCAGCAACAAACAAAATGGTAAGGAATGTGGATGCATCCATAGCCGCCCTTAGACAACCTCGTGAACCGGTAGCTAGTTTCCAACTAGCTCCAACCTGAGAACAGGGAAGAAGATTGGTGAGGGCCTCAAACTCTGGTTGAGTGCATGGGTACTGCTCCTCTAGCAGACCTGGTCCGATTTTCAAATGTATAATGAGGCGATTGGACAGAGTGAGAATTTGAGAGGAGCGAGTAAGTTCTACACATTCCCAAGTCAGACCTACCCATACCCAATTGAATCCCACAACTCCGGTTTTCCATCGATTGTTCCAAATAGTTCACCAGTTGAAAATAAAAACGAGTTGTGTGACTTTGTAGTGCTTCATTTGCCAGATTGTGAAGAACCCCTTTCGAGTGAAACCACACTTAATCCTTTCGATCTTTACACATCCAATCTAGAACCTAAATTGATAAACATCCATGCTTTTGATGAGGTGTCAGAAAATATTGATTTTCACTTTATTGAGGATATAGACGCCGGGAATATTTTGGATGATGACCCCGTAGATTTGATTGATATTTTATGTCCAATTCATCATCCCGAGTCATTAGATGCTTCTCCCGAACTTCATATGCGTTTTGATTTTGATGATAATAGCATGGATGAGTTAAATATTGAGGAGAATTATGAGGATAGTATTGAGGAGAGTATTGAGGATAATATTGAGGTTGAACCATTCTTGTTTGATGTGTCGGATTTTCCAATTCATCCTCTTGAACCTTTAACTAAATCACCCTCCCTCCTTTCCATCGTTCCGACCACGCAAAAGATCACGCTTGAAAACTGTGAGCTTGAAAAATTTTCCTTTGAATCTGACACAGTTCTCACAGCCGATAACACTTAGGAGTGTTTCACTTTTTCGGACGATGTTGATGACTCACCGCCCGAGTTTGAGTCCTTTGAATTTTCAGATGAGTTAGTTGAACCATCAGACTCGGTTGCTTACAGTCGTTTCGAACCATTGATGGAATCTTTCAAGTTCGAGACAGTTTACTACGGTGAGAATGAGACTATCCCTAATTCACTCCCTTTCGTCCTTCCTATCGTTCCGACCGTGCAAGAGACCGTTACGCTTTCATCTCCAATACCAAGTTCGGCGTACCCATGCTTTCTTGCGAATCTTGAGGGATTTGATCCCATTTCTCGACGGGTTGATAGGTTAGCACAATCGCTTTTAACACATCGGTCATCACAAATTGCGCTAATTTATTCATTCGATTTACACCCTCAAGATCGTACTCCACTTCTTTCTCTTTTCCGTCATTCTTCTCCCCCACCGAGACCATATTCTACCTTTCTTCCCACACGGTCTCGTGTGCTTCTCATCTCCTTTCTTTCCACTCCATTCTTTCACAAACTCTACCATTACCACGATAAGATTTTTGAATGGTTGGTGCTAACCTTTGGCTTGTGTAAGGCCAAGCTTAAGTTTGGGGGGAACCTTGTTGTATATATATTTTTGTTTTTCTTTTAACAATAAAAAAAATAAAAAATAAAAATAAAAAATAAAAAAAATATTTATAAATAAATAAACAGGGGAGTGCCGACAATTTTGACCGTCTTGGTGTGGCATGACAGTGAGGACACTGTCAAGTTTAAGTTTGGGGGTATGCTCGGTACGTCTTCTTCCTTCGCATTCATTTGTACATATTTTTGCATTTGCATAATTATTTTAAAACCCAAAAAAATTGAAAAATTTCAAAAATTATAAAAATTAATGTATTTAATTTTGGCCGTATTGATTTGAGTTTGACAAATAGGTTAACTAGCTAGGAACAACTAGATCTTAGACTTAGTAAATTAAAAACCCTAAAAATAATCTTCTTTAAAGTTTAACGGTAGAAAGTATATGTCTTTGTAGTTTATTTAGAAATAGGCAAATTTTGAGTTCACTTCTTGGGCTAAGTCAAAACAAAGGAAAAGTATCGATATTTTTATTAGAGTATGAGTTTGAAAAATAATTCCTAGCTTAAGTCTAGATTCTGAAAATATATACCCTACAATTTGCATAATCACGCACCTTGAAACTTGGAATAGTAGAGGAGACCTTGAAATGCTCTTATCTAAAGTCCTTAGTACGAAAAAAAATACAAGTGTGAATAAAGAATAAAAAAAAATGGACACTAGTTTTTGTGATTACTTAAGGCTGAAAAAAATAGAAAAATATTTAGCGAGGGTGCTTCATCACCTAGTGCCTTAGACCAACTGGTTTGGGAGTCACTGCTAAAGCCTTGGGTGTTGCAAGACTAGGAATTACGCTTTAATGTGCAAACACATCTTGTAATCGGTTGTTGGTACCTCAAGAAGTATTAATGGCCGCATGAAGGATGTGTAAGCAAAATTCATTTAAATTCACCAATTAATAAGTACTTTGGACAACGGACAAGGGTATGATTGCTTGATTTGAATTTCCAAGTGTAGGGGTGATATTTACACACGTAGGGATATATTGTTAGGTTTACCTAGCACCTCATGAAGGGTTTGGAAGCATCACATGTCTCAAAATCAAATTTTTAAGGTACTAAGTGAACATACAAAGAATCATCACTAGAAATTTAGGGTTTCATAACATAGACATCATCACAAGTAATAAAAGCTAGGGTTTTGAGAGTACAACCTTTGTAGCTCCCTACGCTAGACTCCTTGGCTACTTGAGGGTTGGAAAAAGTCCGCTTGAGATCCTCTAGGTCCATGATGATCCACCCGGAGTCCTCTTTGTCCAAGCTTGAAACTTCACAAGATCAAGAGATGAAATGGAAGCTAAACACTTTTCACTAATGGGCAAGACTAGTGTAGAATGGTGTTGTGGTTGGTTTTCTCACTTCAAAATCCTAACTTGGTAACTCTTTTGCTCACTTGAGAGAACTAGAGAGCAAGAGAGAAAGGAGGAAGAAGATGATGGCTTTTAAACTCAAGATAAATGATAAGCTTGTTTAGAAAATGAGAAAATGAAAAAATATATATTTTCACTCTCTCATTCTAAACCATGGTTGTAAAATATCTTAGAAATTTTTGTTTGGAACAAAAATGACCATAGAAAATGAATCATGGTTAATACAAGGGGTTAGTGTAAGAATAATAAAATAAACTATGAAACAATTTCTATTTCATTTTGCTTTTTCCAAATAAATAATATCCATATATTTTACATATGGTGTGAGTCTTATATTGCCACCATCTACTATATCAACAACCATGATAACCATTATGTATGCATGTATGTGTGCATGCACATCCTATGTGCATGAATGAAAATGAATGCATACATGCATGCATACAACATAAAGTCAAGAAAGGATTTCAAGTGAGAAACTAATGGTAATGCTAAATCAACACTTGATTTAGCAACCCGGTCGTATCACATACGACCCGACCAAAAGCAAGCCGCCCGATTAATATACGGTATCTCATACGCGCATTTTAACCGGGTCCACGCGCATATCGCATATCCGCACCACAACGTTTCGCCTGGACTAGGTAACTCCACTGTGGGACTCTAAGACTCGTCAATACACCGGCAGTGGGTGATGATCATATCAAGAACCCCCAAGCCGCAAGCGGTCAGCTAAACGTAACGGCCACCCGGGTATTGAGCGATCAGAAGAAAACAAACGAACCTGTTACAACTCCCGTCGAGCCAACCGGCAACACTACCGTACAGTCCGGTCTCTTCGTCAGATATGCTGCATATCAAGTCTAGGGATGGTAACGTAGACCCCAATAACTCAATAAGTCGTGCCGATGAATGGTCTATAACAGATCGAGAAACTACTGATAACACTTATCAGTAAATCTCAACAGCCCTAGCCAGGGACTTACCGATATAGCCAGTCGAGCACAGCACAGCATCAACTCCCAATACCGGAAGAGACGAAACCCCTCCTATCGCTCATCGCCTTCGTGTGTCTCGGGACTGTACCCAATGGCCACCTATTTGCACGACTCAGTAGAGCCGTGGTAGGGTGGTAATCAAAGTACAGTGGGAGAACACACAAGACTCTATGACGATCTCGGGTCTACAGACTAACCTGCACCAGTGTCACCTGAGAACTGCTATCCGACGATAGATATAATTCCATATAGGAGTTCTCGGTGAGTCCGTCCAGTGTACCCAGTCAACACTGAGCACCCGTATACGATCTCGATGTCAAACATCGATGAATGTGGGAACATCCATCGCCCATCATATGGGTCTAGTATCATATACGCTAGTCTACTCTGGTATATCGATGCCCCGTCTCGATACACCTACGACTAGGGACATTCCAGGATATGCTTATAAACTACAGATGTCCCACTAGTATGATCTCTATCATAATCACAGTAGTCAAGTCTATATCCTCAGGGCTTTATCAACATGTGTGAATGAATAAAAGCATGATCAAATCAACATGTCAGATAAAGAAGAACCAGATAACATACTATCATGTCGAGCAAGAATGTATATTGAATATATATATATATATATATACACACACACACACACACATACACACACATGTATAAATACATCCACTATCATATAATGGCCTCTAGGGCATACATATATCCAACATATGTGATTGGAGTTTAGATGAGAGAAATGAGTGAAGAATAGAACTTGTATCTTTAGTAGAGTTGATAGAAATTCCTAAGTGAAGATGGAACCCTAGAAGGAAAACTTAAGAAATGCCGAAAGCTAAGTAAGTCTATAGAACATGTATAATCTTAAGTTAGATGATGAGAAAGTGTGAAGAATGTGGGTGGATAATTTACGAGTTGACGATAATAGAATTCCCTGTTAGAAAACCTAATTGGAGAACAAAAGTCGAAAAAGCCAAATTGATAGGATTTTGTGGATAATATCCGCTGAAAACCCTCAGGAGACAACACTCCTCCTACTAGGGACACCTAGAGGTTTAACGGCTTGTTGCACGAGCTCAGTGCAATCGTGTTTCCCTGCGAAAGTGCGGTTAGGTTTTTGTAGAGAATAAAAATAAGTTTGCTCGAGGACGAGCAAAAGATAAGTTTGGGGGTATTTGTTCATACCATAATATTGCATTATTATATTCCCCATTCTTATTCATTTTATAAATAAATAGGTGCTTTTGACGCATGTCTGCTACATATTACAGGTTACAGGTTCTTGGATCTAAAACAAAAGACGATGCAAAAGTGGAACTGCAGCCAACAAATAGAAGGATCTTGATCAAGCCTACATAAAGATCAGTTCACAAACTACAAGGCAACGTAAGGTCCAAGATTTCGTCTCGAAGCAATGGTTAAAATCTACTACACTATTCATTGGAGATCTGGAAGAAACCTCAAAGCCCATTTGAGAAAAGTACAGAGTAAATAGGAAGCCCAAAATGACCAGAAGCTACAGCAGAAAGTTCAAAGCCCAATCCTCCTTGTTGACCGCGGAACCGCGGCCAAACAGGGCCTCGGGCCGCGGTTCCGCGGCAGGCTTGAGCATTTAGTGGCAGAAAATTTTACCAATTCTTGTGGCGGCTTTGACTAGTCAACCTAAGGGTATTTTTGTAAATACAGACGTGCGAATCAATTGTAACCTAGGGTTTCCTATCCTCTATAAATAGGAACTCTAAATCATTGTATTCTTTTCATGCATCCCTCATGCCTCTTTTTATGAATAAAATTCAGAATTCTTTTGGAGAGCATTGATGCCTCTTTTCATATCATCTATTCAGATCTGACAACCCTGTGTAAATGTTTGGAGAGAGACATCTGTAAAGTAAGTAGGTAATTTCAATTCTTGCCCTAGGTAATTTTTCATTCTCTGCCCTAGATAAATGTTTTTAAATTCCCTAATGAGCGAGTAGTCTCCTCGCTTGTTAGCGTTAGATTTGGGGAAGGTTTGAGAGATGAAAATCTCTCACCCCTTTTGTAACATTTTAAAAATAATTAAATAATTAATTAAATAAATAAAATCGTTTAAGTGAATTTTATAATTTTCGGTAAAGTAAAACGTAGTTTTCATAAAACTAAACCGTAATTATTTTTCACTATAAATTTAAAAATACCTATTTTAATTATGTTATTACTAGTAAATGGTGTTTATTTAGCCACTTATAAATTTTTAGTTTAATTAAATATTTTTCTTAAATTAATTATTTTAAATATTAACATAAGCTTTATTTTTACACTAAATTAGTGTTAATTATAAATTTGAATGGGTTTAATTAGCAAAAGTGAACCATTACATATTAGAATCAAGTGTGTTTCATGCAAAATTTATTTTCAAAATTTTACAATGGTTCTAGACCATTCTAGGTCAAATGGAGTGAAGAAAATAAAGAATTTTTAAATAAATTCATGAAAAGACTTAATTGTGTGATATTTTTGTGAAACCTTTTACACTTTTCTTCACCTTTTCTCACTCTCCTCTCTTTTCCTCACCTCATGGCCAGCCTCACCACCATGGGCAGCCCCAAAAATTTCCCCCCATCATTTTTGTATTAAAAATCATCAAAATTCATCAAAAATTCAAAAAGAAACCCCCACAAAATCCTAATTAATTCCTACCCTCTATTCTTTGCTCATCTTTACATGGATTTTGGAAATGGAAAGCATTCATTTTGGAGGCTTATTTTCATGTTTGGATTTCATGTTGTGGAGGTATAAATCTTCTTCTTTTGATTTATTGTTATTAGATGTTTCATTTAAGCATAATTATATTTAATGAATAATTTCTATCTACAAGTTTTAAAATTCAAGTTAGGGTTTATAAAATTAAGTTATGGTTTTTATTAATTAAATAGGGTTATAATAACAAGTTTAACATTTTTAGAAGTGGAAAATCTTGCATGGTTGTTGAATTATAATTTGTTCATTCCAATTTGTTTAAATTAAGTATTTTTGCAAACTAGATTTCTATAAGTTGTATATATTGGTGAGATAAAATTCCAATTAATGTTTGTAACACTAGATTATGGTTTTAATGAGGATATTAACTTGTTAGTGGAATGAAAAACTTAAATTGGTTACTAGTTTCTATTGATAATTGAAAAATACTAATAAAAATGCTATTTTTGCTAACTAGATTTTGGAAATTCTTAAATAAATGAGGTTTAAAATCTAAATTATGATTTCATTATATTATTATCATCATGAATTGTAGTTTAATGCATTAATTCATGCAAAATCCAGTTTAGATGTGATATTGTGAAATTTTCCTTAAAAGTATCGAAATTGGGCAGGTTTGCAAACTAGAATTTTCAAACTAATATAAATTAGGGTGTTAAAAATATAGTGATGGTTTATATAGTCTAGTTATGATTATTAATGAATACTATGACCATTAGTTTCTTTTAAACATCAAGTTTTGAAGTAAAACGGTAAATTGGTGTTTTCAGGTTTTACGGAATCGGATGATTTGATCGATTTTTAGGGTTTCGATGAATTAAATCATGTTTTATATTATAAGCAATGAGTTTTATAACTATAGGTTGTTTGTTGATGCTTATCTCGATCAATCGGCGTTTGTACTCCGATATCGAGCGATATTTGGTTCTTTTGCATGAGCGGGACATAGGTTTTAACCTATGCGCGTTTCGTGCGTCGTTTTGATATTGTCCGTGATTCAGTTTACGATATTATATGTGTTTGCGTATAGGTACCCCTCACGTGGACTGCGGGCGATGAAGAAGAGGATGGCGACACCGTCTTCGGCAGACAAGGACCAGGTGAGTAGATGTATATCTACGGGGGGAAGTCGGGTGGATGGCGTTTAGCACCCCCGCAAACGTAGAATAGGGATAGTACTTATTGTCATTAGGAAGCCAGACGTGACCTTAGAATTTCGGTAAGTAGGACCCTAGTAGTGACCTTAGGTTGGACTAGATTGATTTAGAAAGTCCTTACCCGAGGATGAATATCTTGGAGGAGATTCGTAGGTTTCAGGTAGATACACACACACGCACACTGAGACTCGACGTGGTGTATACGTATATGTATATATATATATAGGACTAGGTGTAGGTATATATATATATATACAATACGTATATGTGATACTAGGATGTGATATGATACACGGGGATGAAACAATATAACTGGGCTGATGCCGTGATTCTTGGCTATACGGTCGTGTTATGATGTTAGTGGATCATTAGGAAATGAGATAATGAATAGGTATACATAAATAATAAAGGGTGGTGATGATATTGAAGTACATGGGACTCTAAAATAGAACCCGGACCGTAACCTGTGCCTGAAATTCTTATATGATATATGTGTGACTTGTTTACGACATCATATAGATGTGACTTGATTTCGATATGATATGTGTAACTTGATTACGATATCATATAGGTGTGACTTGATTACGATATGATCTAAGTGTGACTTAATCACAATATGATACATATACATGATATTTCTGAGGATAAATTAACGATGTATATTTATGCTGGCAATGATATATGATTGATGTATGCGATTACAGTATAGCACCTTGATCTTGACATGTGTTGATGATGATATTATACGAATGATGAGATACGTAGGTGATACTTGACCCGTACCCCGATATTGGGATGCCGTACGATGGATTTTACCGTACGAAGCATAGATATGATGATTGATCCGCACTCTTGATTCGAGGAAGCCGTACTACGTACGTGACGCTATTGAGGCTGGATCGCCGACTATTAGAGATACGGATTCAGACCTTAGGTGGACTCTTATTTCTTATTGACTAGTTTTTTAGGTTTAGTTCCTTAGGAGGTTAGATGGACACTAGTTTAGGCTCGAGTCATATAGTTGTAGTTATACTTGTATATCACAGATGAGTGGTTATTACACTTCCGTCTTTACATTCATACCGTAATCATAATGTTGCATGTTCATACATATGTTTCTATAATCAGTATAAAACTCTGCCTGTTAGGACACCAGCACCATTACCGATGATGCGCATATTCCACGCACACTTATTTGCCGGCTCACACACATCATCATCGGTAATTGCTATGTCACGTACACTTTAGATCATATTATCTTTCATTGATACAATCAGCTAACAGCTAGATCGATATAATATTGTGATTACTCTCTGGTGTTAGTATAGACATGGTATTTATTACTTAGACATTTCATGCATTCGCATTTTCATGTTATCATGCAGTATTATAGGGCATATGCCGACACTTATCATATACTTACTCATGATTTTGGGATTTTGGATTTCTATGAGATTTCTGGATTTTTGGGGAAAACCGCAAGAATATATAAAAAACTTCTCTCTCTCTCCTCCTCTCTTTTTAAAAACATAAGATGCGGTTTTCTCGTGATGTATGTGTCGTCCACCATGAGATTTCATGTTTTCTGTTGGATTTCGAGACCCGATTCGAGGAGTGGATGAACCGTCTCGGGTACATGGTGGGCCCGGTATGGTACCCCGGGGCAAGAAGATCGAGTTGTAGACGATGAGCCTGGCAAGAGAGGACTACCTACCGGTGATGTCTGGCGCGGCGGATATCCGGAGGATACCGACCGTTGTCGTGAGATTTGATGATATGGGCTGATCCGGACTGACGGAGCCCGAGATATTGAGACTATGAGATATTGAGATTATGAGGTATTGAGACTTGAGATTTACATGTTTTGTGTCGATACTTGACACGGATTTCCATGGATTTCATCGTTGATATTTCAGATTTCTATACACATTTTACCATGATAAAAGCTAAAGATTTCTTATACAGATATATCTAGATTTCAGGATTGGTTATTTTACATTCATGGTGCATGCATACTCATTCACATGGCATAGTACTATTTGAGGCACTGATACGAGCACGGAGCATTTGCACTTACACGTAGCTTTTTATCCCGTCTTTACTTGATGACTAGTAGTATATTAGTATATTATTATGACTTAGGATAGCGTCGTGCATTCGATTTCTTTTTGCAGATATCTTCTACTCACGAGTTGTCAACTCACCCCCGTTGTGCCAAATTTTATTACAGGTTGATGTACATGGTTCCTTGGCAGTTTGCTGGCACATCTTTTCATTCCGGATGATTTGCACGGTAGGTTGGTTCATTTGTATCTGGACCGCCGTTGTGCTTTTATTATTTCATTTGTATCTAGAAAGCTCCATCAACCAAACTTCTATTACTTGATAGTTTACTGGACCAGTTATTTATTTCGACCTTAGAGTCGCGCTTGTATTATTATGGTATCTGGTGGATTTGTTTTCTTTTAAGTTTTGAGCCTCGCCCTTTGGCGTTGTATACTTTTGTGCATTGGTGTGGTTGTTTCCGCCTTTTGGCGTAGAGCTAGCTCCCGTTTGGGGATGCTTTTTATTGTTTGTATGTATTTATATTTGTTTGTACCCGTTTGGGGCCAGTTTTTACAAAGGAGACTCTGCCGAAATTTTTGAGAAAAATTGGACGATGCTTTTTTTAAACTTGTTTTCTTCATGTTTTCCTTTACTTCTTCTTCTTTTATGGTTTAGATTTCTGGGCTTCGGCTTACTTAGGTTACGTTGCGCCTCTAGACGCTTCGTAATCTAAGTGCCGGTCACGTTCCGTACTTTCGGGTCGTGACACCTTTCTTGCCCGTCATATATTTTCATCGGACTTCATGCATACATGCACATACCGCTCCCTACGGCACCCTATCCCACGAGGTAGCGGTGATACCGTAGTATAAAGGCCTGGTTGAGCGTGTTTTCCATGGAGGTTAGGGTAAGGATTGATAAAGGAAGGAAAAGAACCTAGAGAAAGAAACATCTTTCCAAATGGTTCTAATCCCCTCTATTAATAATTACCATAACTCCTAATAGATTTTCATATGGGTATAGAAAGCAGTGAGATTTATTGACTTTCCAAACTTAACCTAAACCTAACTCTAACAAGATTTAGATCTAGATTAATTTAGTTTTTAGATTTAATTGATCCATTCACACCGTTTGGAATTAACTCGTAAGAGCGATTAGGAAATTCATAAAATCCCTGTGGACCGACCCGTACTCACCGGCTAGCTGCAAAGCGACGCCGTTCTTGATTGCGGTAAATTATTTTTGATCATAAAAATCTCTTTATATCAATATCCACGGTGGTCTTTGTGTTGAAGATTTGGAGACACTACTTGTACGGGGAGTCGTGTCAGATCTTCACGGATCACAAGAGCTTGAAGTACATCTTCCAGCAGCGAGATCTGAATCTGCGACAGCGCCGTTGGATGGAGCTTGTGAAGGATTATGATTGTGAGATCCTTTATCACCTGGGCAAGGCGAATGTGGTAGCTGATACTTTGAGTCGTAGGCCCGGGGGTAGCTTGTCCCAGTTGAGCGCAGTTCAGCGTCAGTCTTCTGCAGATTGGCAGCTCTTGTGTGATGGTAGAGTGCAGTTCGAGTTCACTTCCGCTGGGGGACAGTTTCCTCATGTCCGCGCACGTCCACCACTACTTGATCGTATCCGTGAGGCGCAACCCAGTGATGCCCGTTTGTCTGAGATTCTTGAGCTTGTTCGACAGGGTACAGTTTCGGAGTTCATGATTGATGACCAGGGTGTGCTACGATGCGGGACTCGCTTGTGTGTACCAGATGCTGATGGGTTGAGACGCGAGATCCTAGAGGAGGCACATCAGTCGGCCTTTAGCATTCATCCAGCTTCCACCAAGATGTACCGTGACTTGAGAGGCTTTTACTGGTAGGAAGGGATGAAGCGCGATATTTCGGACTTCGTTTCGAGGTTCCTGACTTGTCAGCAAGTCAAGGCTGAGCATCAAAGACCGGTTGGAGAGTTGCAGCCTTTACCCGTTCCGGAGTGGAAATGGGAGCAGATTTCCATGGACTTCATTGTGTGTCTACCCAGGGCCAGTAGAGGGTATGACTCCATTTGGGTGATTGTTGACCGGTTGACGAAAGTGGCTCACTTCCTTCCAGTGAAGACCACTTTCGGTTATGCACAGTATGCTCAGTTGTACATAGATGAGATTGTGCGTTTGCACGGTGTTCCTACATGCATAGTATCCGACAGAGGCACCCAGTTTACTAGCCGTCTTTGGCAGAAGCTTCAGGAAGCTTTGGGTACCCGGTTGAGTTTTAGCTCCGCTTTTCATCCACAGACCGATGGTCAGTCGGAGCAGACTATACAGACTCTGGAGGATATGCTCCGTGCATGTGTGCTTGATTTTGGTGGCAGTTGGGATCGTCACTTGCCGTTGATTGAGTTCTCCTACAACAACAGCTTTCAGGAGACTATTCAGATGTCATCTTTTGAGGCTTTATATGGTAGGAAGTGTCGATCGCCAGTCTGTTGGACCGAACTTAGTAAGAGTCTGGTTTTGGGACCCCAGCTAGTTCAGGAGACTACGGAGAAGATCCAGCTGATTCAGGACAGGATGAGAGCAGCCCAGTGCAGACAGAAGTCTTATGCCGACCGTTGTCGTCGCAGACTTGAGTTCGCAGTGGGGGATCATGTATTCCTGAGGATTTATCCGATGAAGGGCGTTATGCGATTTGGGAAGAGGGGGAAGCTCAGTCCCATATTTGTAGGTCCTTTCGAGATCCTTGAGCGAGTGGGTTCTGTTGCTTATCGTTTGGCGCTCCCGCCTAGTTTTCCGGATGTGCACCCCGTTTTCCATGTGTCGATACTTCGTAGATACCTTCATGACCCTTCTCACATGATTCAGCATGAGACCGTTCAGCTTGAGCGTGATCTTTCATTCACCGAGCAGCCAGTAGTTATTCTGGATCAGCAGATGAAGAAACTTCGGTCAAAGGTCTTGCCATCTGTGAAGGTTCTTTGGCGTAGCCCGATTAGTGAGGAGATCACTTGGGAGGCCGAGAGCGAGATGCGGAAGAAATTCCCTCATCTCTTCGAATGTACGCATAGTTAAACTTTAATTCGGGGACCGAATTTCTATAAGGGGAGATTGTAACGTTTTAGAAATCGTTATACGAATTTTTCTGTTTTAGGGCAAAATAGTCGTTTTTTTCCCGTTTTAACTTGATTTCGATCAAACGTCCGTATAAACTTGCCGGTACCTAGTTTAGCTAAAATAAATCTAGTGCGCGAACTTTGGGGGTATATGGGAGGTTTTGGTTCAGATAGAATTTTTCCCAAATAAAATATTATTTTAAGCGGTAAATTATGCAAGTAAATCGGGAAATTTCTTCTCATGGTAATAAATTGAATCTTATCACTAGAAATTTTTGCAAGCTTCTTTTCTAAATATCTAGATATTTTTTTAGTGCAAAAGGATTTGAATTAAAAAAGAAAAGAAAATGAAAGAAAGGTGGCAATTAGCATTTATTGAAGCATTAATTGTATTTTGCTAGAACATTCATCATTTTATTTACACAAACACCACCCCCATCAAACCCTTGGCCGAGTCTCCCCTAATTTCTGCTCTCTCATTTTTCAAAGCTCTTTTCTTCTCATTTTGCTCACTAAAATGCTTCAAAATTCCTAAAATAAATCCACAAAATCCTAAATAAAAATAAAACCATCAATTCTCTTCACTACTAGCTTGGATCTTCAAGAAAAACATCATTTTTGGAGGAAAAAATGATGGATCAAGTTGTTATTTGGTGTTCTTGTTGAGGTATAATTTTCAAAACCCTAATCTTAAATTGTTATGTTTAGATCTTTAAGTTAGTTAATTAAATAGTTATCATAGCTTTAAATTCTTGATTTAATTTATTATTCATAATTTTTTTTAGAAATTCAAGTTAGGGTTAAAGCTTGATTAAGTGTTTAATGTTAACTAAAGTGTTAATTTGTGATTAGGAAAAGCTTAACCTAGTAGAAAATGATAATTATTGTTAATGAATACTTTGTTTAATTATGAAATATTGCTTACTAGGTTTTTGCTAAAACTTATTTTGCAAGTGTTAAAAATATAGAAATGGTTTAGATAGCTTAGTTAAGCTATTATAAGGTGTTTGTAATCGCTAGATATGCGTTAGCTTAAATCTAGTGCGAAATATTGCGATAAGTTGCTTACTAGGTTTCGGGGTTTTTCCGACGTGGGTTCGATTGGTCGTTGCGAGGTTATATCTATTGTATTCATCGTAATTGTTTGTATTGTATTGTGCGATCGGGACGATCAGGGTCTAGACTTGGTGTTTTTTAGTTTAGCGACCCTAGTTAGGGTTTTTGGCCGATGTCGTGCGCGATAGATGCGCTAAGTGTGCAGTGCAATTTTCAGGGCGTTATCCTTGCGTTTCGATGTCTTTTCGTCGATGTAGGATATTTAGCTTATGCGATGTGTTTGTGAAATTTTAGGTTCGCAAGCGGGGACTTCGGGCGCTGCGAACAAGGGGAAGCAGGTGATTGGATTTTCATACCTCGAGACCATCGGTGAGTAGATTTAACATCTACGGGGAAATCGCTCGTATGGCGTTATGCGTCGGGGCTGATATGATATGATAGCTGCGTTATTGCATATTAGTTGATTTCATATGAACATCATTGCATAGTATTATCTGTTGTACCTTGACTTGTACCTTTGGATAGAACACATTACTGACGGTTCATGTTGCACGAGCATTAATTTGTATGCTACGCCCACACTGTCAGTAATTGCCATGACACGCATAAACCACCTACATACGTGATATGGTAGTGGATAGGGATAGTTGAGATAGTAACTCTTATTCTATTGTGCATATGAATTACTGTGGACACATACATACATGATATTGCATTGGGCAGGGATAGTTGAGATAGTGACCCTTATTCCATTTCACGTATATCTTGCTATAGCTACTTGTATATCATGCATACATATTGACCTGTACACCTACATACTCGATTACAGCTACATGTACATCATGCACACATACTGACACGTACACCCACATATTTTTTTGCTATAGTTGTATACACCTTAAGTGGTATTGTTTTGACATGTGATATTGAGACGTTGACTATTGTGCTTATGAAATACATCATACATATTTGCTTACATGTAGATACTTAAACCTTGCTACAATTACATGTACACTTCATATGATGTTGCACTTGTTTTCGGAGGATTTTGGGAACCGCTTGATATATTTTAAAGCTGGATTCATTTTAAAGAGCGGTTTTCCCTTTATATGCTCATATTGATGTTTTATGTTGCGTATATCAGTTTTATATGGATTTTACGCATTGAGATATGGATTTCATGTGATTTATGGATTTGAGAACCGTGGGGGTATTTTCAAGAAACTATGTATTATTTGAAAACCCGGTTTCTCTCGATATGATATTTTGATGCGTCCACCATGAGATTTCTCGGTTCTAAGATTTGTGATATATACCCAATGCGAGGAGTTTGGGTCGTGTGCGGGTATATGGTGGGGCCCGGTACGGTTCCCCTCGGTAAGATGTTCGCGGTACAGTCGATGAGCCTGGAAGGTGGGCAAGTACCTACCGGTGATTGTATTTGGACTCGGCGGTTATCGTGGGGATACCGACCGGAGTGATGTATGACATATCGTCAGGGCCAGTCGTGGTGATAGCGCCTGAGTTATGAGGATTTACGTGTCGATGCTAGACACGGGTTTCATGATGTTTCGAGTGTCAGTGTTAGACACTCAGATTTTCCATGATTTCTACGTATCGTCGGTGGACTTACGGGGTTGATATCCTCATACTTATACACACACACACATGTATATGTTTTCATGATGTTTTGGGTGTCGATGTTTGACACTCAGGTTCCATGAGACTTACAGGATGTGAGGGCCGATCTGAGGATGCGGTGCCTGAGGATTTGGGATTTGATGTATCAGTGAGGGACACTGGTGTTTTCCCATGCTGATGATTTTGCTTGTGGTTTTATTATATCATCCCACACACTCAGGATTATTTTGATATGCATTGTTTCATATAGTTGTAGTACCCTGCCGATGTACCTTTACATGATTTTTGCATATCCATACTGCCATACTTATGCTATCAGATTATATGTGTTGGATTTATCGCTGTTCGTGCATACCTGCGATTACAGTATGATGTTATTTATTATTCACGAGTTGGCAACTCACCCCCGTTGTGCCACAGTGTTTTTTAGGACTTACCCTCAGAGTAGTCGTGGCAGGGCGTCTTATCATCTCTACTTTTGCGGATACTGCTACGTTTGGCTGTGAGGCCTTTGCTTTTAGGTGGGTTTGCGGTTATCTGTTTGTACATTGTATATGTTTTTGTTGGATCTAGTATTCTCCATCTACCACTTCTTGTATTTGACTTAGAGACGAGTTGTGAGGATTCGGTGTTGTATTATTATTTTGGTGACTTTGGGTGCCGTACTCGTGGGAGCCGGTCTTGTTGAAAAGTTTACTTCTTTATGCAGTTTTCTTTTATATTTCTTCGCTTCGGCGTCGTATATATGTTTGTGGTGATTGTCTCCACCGTTGGGCATGATTTGCTCCCGTTTGGGATGCTTTATATATTATCTATGTTGTACCCATTTTCGGGGCTAGTTTTTACAAAGGAGGTGCTGCCGAAATTTTCAAGAAAGAAAACTAGAGTTAGAGATTTTACTTGTGATTTTCCGAATGTTTTAAACTATGTTTTTCTCCGTTTATCCAGTTTTGGGTGGTTTACCATTTGACCCCGTTGACCCCTCTTGACTTTGTTGACCGGTTGACCGGGTTGACCATTGACTTTCAAGAGGTTTCCACACTCTTCTTTTCTTTTCCATTTTCTTTTGGATTATGATAATGGTCATTTCAATTGTAGCCATCAACTTTATCTTGATGGAATTAGTAATGATGTTTTTTTTGCATTATTGCAACCATGGTTAGCTTTTCTCTTGGTTAAGCTTATCATAATATTATTCTCTTTCTCTCTCTTGAAAAGAGAAGCTCCATGGTTGCAAGAAAACCTCCTTCTTCTTCCTCCTCTTGATTTCTCCTTTGATCTCATGTGTTGAGAGAAAAAGGTTTCTACTTGACAAACACATCCATATATTGTCTCCACCGTTGGGCATGATTTGCTCCCGTTTGGGATGCTTTATATATTATCTATGTTGTACCCATTTTCGGGGCTAGTTTTTACAAAGGAGGTGCTGCCGAAATTTTCAAGAAAGAAAACTAGAGTTAGAGATTTTACTTGTGATTTTCCGAATGTTTTAAACTATGTTTTTCTCCGTTTATCCAGTTTTGGGTGGTTTAGATTTCTGGTTTTCGGCTTACTTAAGTTGCGTACGCCTGTAGACGTTACGTAGTTTAAGTGCCGGTTACGGGCCAAATTTTGGGTCGTGAAAGAAGTGGGTAAGTCGCCGGTTCTACTTTGGAGAATGGGCACCAATTTTCTTCTGCGATCCTACTGTTCTACTAGTCTCTCACTGATATTGTTTGAATTTTTATTTTAGTTACAGAGTGCAAGCAGGTAAGAATTCCAGAGAGCAAAAATGGTTAGCGTGTGTTAATTTTTGTTTTTGTTTTGGTTTTTTTGAAATTTTTAGATTGTTTTTAAAAGAAGTGTTAGATGGAAATTAACAAAATTAACCCAGAATAACAAGAATTAAAACGTTACCGTCTCCCCGGCAACGGTGCCATTTGATCACACGCCAAAAGCGTGTCGAGTTTTAAGAGTTCTGAAGATAACCGCGATCAGGACGGTGTCGCTTTGCAGCTAGCCGCGATGAGCAAGGGTCGATCCACAGGGAGACGGAGCGTTTTACGTTCTTGTTCTTACGAGTTAATACGCATGGGCGGAATTGTTCTTATCTAACCTATGTGTTATATACAAAGTAACCGTTTGTTAGGAAAAGATACAATAGTGTAAGTTAAGGAAATCCGTATTCAAGTCCTTTAAGCCGAACTTAATGATTGAAGCTAGAACAATCGGCAACAACGTGGATTAGGGGATTTAAGCACGGTCTTAGAAATCCGGCTTATTTACCCTTTTCCGCCCGTTCTTGTCTCTTGCTTTCGCCTCCGGCCAAACCGAACGCAACCGGTCACGGTTAGGAATCACCGTTACCTTGGTAGGGTAGGGTGCCTAATGGAGCGCTTGCGTAACGTTTGGATGGAATTCAATGAAAAATACGGGAAAAGGAAATGAGAAATGGAATGTTAACTTACAATATCAATCTATTTCCTAACAACACATATTCACAAATCATTCAAGAACAAACCAAAAAGGGCAAAGAAAAGAGAAACAAAGAAAAGAAAAGATCATTACAAGTAAGTAAATAACATGATAATAATTTGCATGAAAGTAAAGCAAGTAATAAAAAGCAAGTAATGGAAAGAGCAAGAATGAAAATACTAAGAACCCAAGATCAAAACGCAAGCCATGGATTCAAATACCTAAAATTAAACTTGCAAGCTCAATTAAGAGGTTGCAAGATCAAGTGAAGATAAAGAACCCAAGGGAAAATGAGGCATAAAAAGAGAACTTTATTAATCTTCAAGAACGATACAACCCTTGAGATCAATAACCAACTCTTAAACTTTCAAGCTCAATGAAGAGGTTGAAAGATCAAGAGAAGGTTAAGAACTCAAGGGGACTAAGCTTTTTACAAGAAAAGAGAAAACAAAACTTGGACAATCTAAGACAAAAGAGTGGCAAAATTGGACCAAAGAATGACCCCTCTCCCTTGCTGCCATAATCTGCTTTTATAGGCTTCAAAGAAAATTAAATAAACAATAAAAATGAGCCGACGTGGCATCAAGGGGGTGTGTGTGAGAAGCCGGAGCCCACTGGAGCATGTGGGGCCAGCCAGGCCGGTTTTGTAGGGAAGGGGCTCGGCCCAAACCGAGGGTAGGGTCTAGAATTTGGTGCGTGGTCTTTTGTTGTCCCCGGTGTCTCTTTGGTTCAGTTTATTTTCTCTGTTTTGACCTGGTTTGCACCCAGTGCTTGGAGGGAAATTTGAATCTTCAATTCAACACATAATCTTCACCATTAAATGCTCATTACTGCATTTCCACATGTGCCTAAATCTATGGCTGCCCCCATTATGGTCTTGTTGATTTGTCCATTTGATTTTGTTTTGCACTTATTATTGGAGGGAATTTTTGAATCTTTAAATCAACACATAATCCTTAGCATTGAATGCACATTACTTCATATCCACATGTGCCTAAAAGTCTTTTGTACACACTTGTTTGTGTTGGACCATTTAGATAAAAAAGTGTGTACACAAACTTGTTACAGAAAGGAACTCATGAAGTATCGGTCGGTTTGCGGTTCTGGTTGCAGTGTCGGCTCTCAAATGATATATCCGTGCTTTTGAATGTATTTCCAGTATTTTGTCACGGATACCCGTAATCTGTAATACTGAGCAGACACTGGTTAATAATACCGATAAATACAACAAATAGATAATGCATGAGCGGTATTAGAATGCAGTTTTTCTGATATGAACAACCCGCGTTAAGATGACGCAGAAAATCCTCAAATGAGTCCCCAAATATAGAGAAATCGTCCATGAAAATCTCCAGAAAATTCTCGACCATGTCGGAGAATATCCCATCATACACCGCTGAAATGTAGCGGGAGCATTGCATAACCCAAAGGGCATGCGTCTATAAGCAAAGGTACCGAAAGGACAAGTAAATGTTGTTTTATCTTGATCCTTTTCGGCGATAGGGACCTGGTTATAGCCAGAGTATCCGTCCATGAAACAATAATATTCATGTCCATCTAATCGTTCCAACATCTGGTCAATGAAAGGTAGAGAGAAGTGATCTTTTCTCGTTGCGGCATTGAGTTTTCTATAATCAATACATACACGCCACCCAGTTTGGGTGCGTATTTGGATCAACTCATTAGCCTCATTAGTTATGACCGTGATGCCAAATTTTTTAGGGACCACATGAATAGGACTTACCCATTGGCTATCAGAGATTGGGTAAATTATACCACTATCAAGGTACTTGACGATTTCTTTCTTTGCCGCCTTCTTCATGACGGGATTTAACCGTCTTTGCGGGTCTCGGGTTGGTTTGACTTCATCCATCAAATGTATATGATGTTCCACAATCAAGGGACCAATCCCTTTGATGTCTGCCATTGTCCAACCAAATGCTTGCCGATTTGATCTCAAGACCATCAAAAGAGCGTTCTCTTGCTCTAAAGCTAGAGAAGCGGATATGATCACGGGCAAAAATTCATTCTCACATAAATATGCATATTTAAGATGAAAAGGTAACAGTTTGAGAACTAATGTCGACGGAGAGACAATAGAAGGTGGGGTAAGGGAATGATATTCGGATTCCCTAAGAAGTTCATAACCTGCATATGATATTGACTCGGAAAGTGCTACTGACTTTTGTGATGAGTTAAAAGGTTCAAACTCGGGGGTGGACTCGTCAAAGGTGTCCTCACTAAAATAATGTGCTAGATCAAACAATGATGTACTAATGTCGTCGAGATCATTATAGCAAAGTTCATTAACCTTGCAGCTTTCGGGAGCTATCTCGTAGACAGAACAGACATCAAGTAAATGAGTAGAAGGTTCAGATGGTTGACTTCCTAGCTTGTAAATGTTAAGCTCAATTATCATTTTCCCGAAGGTTAAGTTCATAGAACCGTTACGACAATTAATGATAGCATTGGAAGTGGCTAAGAAGGGTCGACCGAGAATCACCGGAATCTGGTTCCGTGGGTTCGCTACAGGTTGTGTATCTAAAACAATAAAGTCCACAGGGAATATAAATTCCCCGACTTTTATCAACACATCCTCAAGCTCACCCCTAGCTTTGGTGATAGATCGATCTGCCATCTGGAGAGTGCAGTGGGTAGGTTTCAACTCTTCAATACCTAACTGCTCGTAGACAGAGTAAGGAAGCAGGTTAACACTAGCGCCAAGGTCGAGTAGAGCACGATTAATATTTTTACCCCCAATAGAAATAGAGATTGTAGGATAGCCAGAGTCCTTATGTTTCTTTGGTAATTGCTGGGTAAAAGCTGTACCAACATTCCTCGTCATGAACACTTTTTTCGGCACTTGAGTTCTTCTCTTCTTAGTGCATTAGTCCTTAAGTATTTTCGCATAAGCCGGAACTTATTGGATAGCATCTAGGAGAGGGATATTTATGTTAACTTATTTAAATATTTCCATAATCTTCTCCATTTGTGCATTAGGTTTGTTGGCCCTCAACCTATTTGGATAAGGAGATTTATCAATAATAGTTGGGTCCAACATTTGTGGAGAAGTTTGTGTGGGTAGAACGGATCCCAGAATTAGAGTAGGGATCGTTTTAGGTTGACTCAATGAGGTGGGCGGAGGGTTCGAGCCTTGGGGAAAATGGAGAATAGGCTCGGAAGAGGACGGACTAGATGAAATAGGGTCAGAAGTAGAAGTGGAAGCCGGGGTGTCATTGATTGATTCATCATTATCAACCTGTTCACTGACTTGGTTATTTAGTACTCTTCCGGATCTCAACGTGGTAATGGCATTCATATTATGATATTGTGAGTGGTCAGGATTCGGTAAGGGTTGAGATGGAAGTTTCCCTTTCTCTCTAGCACTCATTGCGGCATTTAATTGTGCAATTTGTGCTTCTATCGATTTTATACTCTCACCGTGTGAGGTGGAGTCCTTCTTTATGGTATCGATAGAAGACCTTATATCAGCCGACATTTGCATGGAATGTTTCATAAACAAATCCAAGGGTCGTTCGAGTGAAGAGGAGTTTTCGGTACCGGCCGTTTGGAAAGAATTATTATAAGGTGCAGAATTGTTGGCTGGATTTTGAAAAGTTTGTGGTTGAAAGGGGTGTTGATTTTGTGGCGGTTGCTGTTGCTGTGGAGGAACCCTTTGAAAGTTATTTTGGTTTGGAACCGTATTTTGAGTTTGGTGTGGGTTCCAAGCAAAATTAGGATGATTCCTCCAACCTTGATTATATGTGGAAGAATAAGGATCGTTTCTAGGTCGTAGCTGAAATGCAACATTAGTGTGTTCTTGACCTTGAAACGGAGAATTCAAAGGAAATTCTTCCGTCAGATGTGATGGATCTGAACAGCATCCATACACGGTTTTAGGGAGCGTCACCTGGTTTAGGGAGGCTAATAAAAATTTGTTTTCCATAGCTTCGAGTTTCTTTTGTAATACTGCCATTTCGGCTTTTACTGCTATAGAAACATCAATTTGATGGATACCTCCTCTAGATGATGGACTAACGCTTTTCCATTGCAAAGTGTTTTCAGCAAAATCTTCTAAGAATTTCCCGGCTTCACCATCGTCTTTAGACATGAAATTGCCTTGACATATGGTTTCAAGCATCTGTTTTGTCGTTGGATTAATGCCCTCATATATAATTCGGCACAGATCCCATCTATGGATTCCATGATGAGGACATTGGACAAGCAGATCCTTGAACCGTTCAAAGCATTTCCAAAATGGTTCATTGGGAAGCTGGGTAAACTAGTTGATTTCACTCTTAACACGGGCGGTCTTATGATTAGGATAAAATTTCTTAAGGAATGCTATAACGAATTCATCCCAATTGGAAATAGAGTGTGCGGGTGTGTTATAAAGCCATTTTTCGACTAAATCGCACAAAGTAAACGGGAGAAGACGTAAACGCATAGCTTCCACAGAAAGTTGTGAAGTGCCCATCATAGCACATACGTTTTCGAATTTGGTGATAAAAACGTATGCGTCTTCAGACTCTAGACCATGAAATTTAGGAAAAACATTGATAAAGTGTGGTTTGATTTCGAAATTATCCTCATTGGCTGGTGGAATAGAAAGACAAGTAGAAAGAGGACCACATATAGGGTAGCATCTCTCTTGGAGAGATATACACGGTAGATTCTGCGCACCTGCGGGTGGCGGCAGAGTGATGTTATTAAAATTTGATGGAGAACCGTCCATCTCGGTGGATGTTGTGGGTGGTGAGGAAAAAGAAGATGAAGAAATACCGACTTCGGAGTCGATAGAAGAAACGCGGACAAGACGGGCACTAGAATCCCGTGTCCAGCCGAGCATGCACTAAGCGGGTTTAGCGCAAGTGGAAGCGTATGTGTAAATTAAAAGAAAGGTTTGTTTTGAAAAAGACGGATTTAGACAAATCATAAAAATGCACAATCAACCCTAGATCTAAGGTCACCTATGTCAAGTCACTAGACCGCTCCTAGACTTCCAGAAGACAAATCGCAGGATCAATCCTCTACTATCTCTTTATCCCTCTTGTGGCCAGGTAAGTGCCAGGTAAGTGGGAAGTATCCACTATGTAAATAGCGGGCCTAATTAAGTAACCACTTGCCTTAGACACACTTGCCTAGACACCACTAAAGAAATGCAGGATTGGATTTTTGCACATATTAGGCGCATGGTGTGGGATTTTGTGCGCACCGGATGCACTTAATTTAGATTTTATTCGTGCATGTCGGATGCACTTGATTGAGATTTTATTCGTGCATGTTGAATGCACTTGATTTAGATTTTATTCGTGCATTTCGTATGCACTTGATTGAGGTTCTATTCGTGCATGTTGAATGCACTTGATTTAGATTTCCATTCATGCAGGGTAGTTGCACTGGGTTGAAATTTTCGTGCACTCTTGATGCACTTGATGTTGTTGTCATGCATACTGGTTGCATTTGATAGATGCTTTTGTGCACACCGGTTGCACTTAGTTTGGTTTTGTGCACATTCGTAGCACTTGTATTTGGTTTTGGTTTTCGTGTGCACCAGACGCACACGATTGTTGGATACGCCTTTTGAGGCTGATTTTGCTCTTGAGCACTTTGTTTTCATGATGGACACTATATTATGTAGTAACCGAACAAGACTGATCTAAGGAAAGTACCTGAGTACTCTGCATACATAAAAAGTTTACGAAGAGATTTTCAAAAGGAGTTATAGTCTCGCTATTTCCTACGTGTCCGTGAGTGAGACGAACTTTTACTAAGGAAAACCTTTTGGGATATTTCAAAAGGGCGGAACGTATATTTGAGCAAAACATATGTGAACGTATATCTATTACTTAACAAATGAGCTTCCGTCACTTGTGCCGTGAGTTACGCATCACACGGCGATTCAGAAAAGATTTTGCATGTGTTTTATTCAGTTTTAGGAGATTTTTCCAAGGATGCATACTATATACGTATGATAGTATTCGACTAGTGTATATTGGATTTCAGTAGTGTATTTCGAGATCTGTATCTCCATTGTAACTCCGATGATTGCGTGACGCTTGACGGAGTTCGATTTTGAGTTTCATACTCGTTTTCAGGCGCACACGATGCGCTGTGGTATTTCTGTATCTTCCGTGATTTCGGAGCCCCGTTGATTTGAGCTTATTATTAAAATGTTTTAGTAATTGGGGATTTAAATTTAAATTCGGGGACCGAATTTATTTAAGGGGGGAAGATTGTAAAATTTCAGAAATA
This sequence comes from Agapanthus africanus, assembly GCA_030015575.1. Lineage (NCBI taxonomy): Eukaryota > Viridiplantae > Streptophyta > Magnoliopsida > Asparagales > Amaryllidaceae > Agapanthus > Agapanthus africanus. Next base: position 239,895,313 of record CM057344.1, read on the forward strand.
TAAAATATTATTTTTGGAATTTAATATTAAAATAATATATTTCGCGAAAACTACTCGATTTGCGAATTTGGGGTTTTCGTAAAATGGTATAAATATATACCAATATTTATGAAATAATTGGAGATTAAAATGATTTATTCATTTAAAAATATATTTATTGGATTTGGGCATTTTTATAATTAATTATATGCAAGTTTAAAATTAAACTTGATTAGTACACTACTAATCGCGATTAGGCCAAATCCGTGTTTCTACATTTTTCCATGGTTAGTACACCATGACATGTTGCATTTTTGTTGCATGTTGTTTCATTTGTACTTGTTGATATTTGGTTTTAAAAGAAAAGAAAAGAAAGAGAATTATTAGAGAGAGAGAGAAAGGGGACCAAATGATGAGGCATGGGCTTGTGAGAGGGTGAGAATAAGAGAAAGTGAGGATAGGAGAGAGAGGGGCTGCCTTCTTTTCCCCCTATGGTTTTCTTCATCTCCTCCTTCATGCTACCTCCACCACTTCTACCTCCATGTTTCACCTCTAAAACCTTGCCAAAACCCTATACTCCTTTCACTAAAATTGATCACAACCTCTCTACAAACCCCATGGATGCTTCAAGTGGAGATTTTGATCACTCTGAGCAACTCAAGAAAATTCTTGAGTTTCCCAATGAGGTAATTCCTACACTTCTAGTTTAGTTTTTGAGTTTCCTAGCATCCTATAGTAGTTTAGAGTTAAATCGATTTAGATTAGTGATGTTTGGAAATTCCAAGAGAAGGTTTGGGTGATTGTGTGGACTTGTGATATGTAGTGGGTGTTTACTTAACATTTAGTGGTGTTTTACTGGCCAAGACCCGAGATTAGAACCAAAATACGAACTTAGAATGGTTCCGTGTCGGTTTTGTGGTGGTTTTTAGCCTATAGGGTATCTGGAGCTATTTGGGGTATTTTCAAGAAAATCAAACAAGTCCAGTGACCTAGATAAACGACCAGAAGACCACTACCAAAGTTCGAGCCAATTTTACCCTACTTTGGCCGGCGAGACCGGAAATTATGGCGATGTCGCTGGATTTCTGTTGGGTTCTGGGGTTGGGTTTTTGGCTGTGGCTCCTAATCCCTATAAACTATTCCCTGTATTTGCTTGTTTAATCTCAATTAACCTGAGATGAAATCTGGGAGTGATTTCCTATGTTGCTGAATTTGGTATTGGTGATTTATGAACTTGGGTTTTGGTATTTGATATTGTATTGGGTCATTAGATGTTTGTACGTCAACGACGAGGGTTGTTTGGTTGTTTTTGCATGCGTAGACTATAGGTTCTAACCTATGAGCGCACCGTATGCCGTATCGGTTTTCCGGACTTGATTTTAATAGCATTGTGACTGTGTATTTATTGTAGGTACCTTCACATGGACTTCCGAGATGACGAAGCACATCGACTTCGGCTAAGCGAGGAGATTGCAGGTGAGTAGATTTATATCTACGGGGGAAGTCGGGTCGATGGCGTATAGCACCCCCGCAACCCTTGATATGTGATTTATAATTTGGAGACAAGATATGCCACGACTTAAGGTTATAGTTAATGGTTTTAGTGTGAAATGATATGATAGAAAGGATGTCTCGAATCAATATATGATGATATGAAACGTGAATGTGAATCACGATATATATATATATGTAGTTGAAAGAGAATAAGTATGAGATTATAGTGGCATGTTATGAGGTCGATAAATACGACATGAGATTAATAAGATGACTTGATGTGAGATATTGATGTGATGAAAAGAGTATACGGTGAGATATGATGACTTGGTTTGATATGTCGTTATACGGATGCGAGGCGATATGAGAATATTGATACCTTTGTCAGGTCCCATGATATGAGATTGATACGGATGTGACCTGAGATATAGGTATATATATATAATTATGAGAAAAATGAGTGATATGCCGTACGGGACTTAGATCCGTACCCTTATTGTTGTATAGGTCGATAGAATCCATATTCTGTTTGTTGTCGCTGTACGATGGTTTACCGCACGCGATGTTTTACCGGATGATTTATCCATACCCTTGACTAGAGGATGCCGTACGATGGATTATACCGTACGTGAGGTTGTGAGGCTGGATGCCGATTGATAGATTCACCGACTCGGATATGTTATAGATATTTAATCCCTGTCTACACCGCTTAGTTTAGTCATTACGTAGATGTTAGATTAGATATGTATACCTTATAGCATTGCGCTCACGATTTACTTTCTGCTACGTTCATGATATTCTCATTGCATTATATATACCTGTGCTAGTACACCTACACAATTATCGATGATGCGTATGTTACACTTATACAGATTTGGCGGCTCACACACTTTCATCATCGATAATTGCTATGTCACTTACACAGTAGAATTGCTACATCATACTATTACTCTTAATTATTCAGTACTATCACATGACTCGTTGGCATGATATATTGCTATGCTCACATCATTATGCTATGTTGCATGATATACTTGCTATGCTCACATCATTGTGCTATGTTGCATGATGTACTTGATATGCTCACATTTCTGTTCTATGTTTGCATACATCATACTTTATGATTATACGCATTGAGATGTTGTTTTCATGAGATTCTGGATTTGAGAACCGTGGTTATATTTCAAAGGAAATTATGTATTGTTTTAAAAACCCGGTTTCTCTTGATATGATATTTCGAGACGTCCACCATGAGTTTTCTCGGTTCTGATACTGGTTTGTGAAACCCGATTCGAGAAGATGGACGATCCGTTTGCGGGTTCATGGTGGACCCGGTATGGTACCCCGGGGCAAGAAAGGTATGTTGTGCAGTAGACGATGAGCTTGGTAAAGGGACTACTACCTACCGGTGATAGTATTTGGGCTCGGAGGTTATCCGGAGGATACCGACCGGAGTCGTGAGATGGTTATGGGCCGATCCGGACTGACGGAGCCCGTGGGCCGATCCGGACTGACGGAGCCCGAGATATGAGGATTTACGTGTCGATGTTGGACACGGGTTTCATGATGTTTCGAGTGTCAATATTAGACACTCAGGTTCCATGATTTTGATGTGTCGTTGATGGACACATATTGGTTGATATCCTCATATTTACATGCTTATGCTTTCATGATGTTTCGAGTGTCGATGTTGGACACTCAGGTTCCATGATGTTGTTGTGTCATTGATGGACACATGGATGATATCCACATGCATACAGGCATTGATCATATTGTTGGCATATATGCAGACACGATCACCCTAAATATCATAGTATTACCTTCATGATATAGTTGACCTAGGAAATCGTTGTTTTATTCGATTTCTACCTGCTGATGTTTTCTACTCACGAGTTGGAAACTCACCCCCGTTGTGCCACAGTTCTTGCAGGTTTGACCGCATGGATCAGTAGCGGTATCGCTGGCATGCAGCTTGCATTCGGGTGATTTGCTATGGTAGTTAGGACATATTGGATCGTGCCCACTCTTGTATTATTATTCCTGTTGTATCTAGTCAACTCCATCAATCAGAAACTAGTATTTGTTTAATTAGTAAGACTTAAAAAGACTTGTGCTTGCGAGACTTAGAGCGACGGATTATATGTTCGCTATTGGGGGTTTTGATGTCTTGCATCTTTACATTATCCTTTTTTCTTGATCTTCGCCGTTGGGCGTCGTATACATATATTTCTGACTTGCGTGGTTGTGATTCCGCCGATTGGCGAAGAGCTAGCTCCCGTTTGGGGATGCCTTTATTGTTATCCTGTATATGTGGTTTGGATCAAAATATACAAAGGAGGTGCTGCCCAAATTTTCAAAAAGACGAAACATGTTTTTCAACTAGTATAACCCTCTTGCATTTTCATGTTCCTTTATCTATGCATTTAAGAAAACGTTTGATTTCATCATACCTTTATTTCAAAACTTCACCTCTTTTATTTTCTTTAAAAGGTTTAGATTTCTGGGCTTCGGCTTACTTAATTTACGTTACGCCTTTAGACGTTGCGCGATTTAAGTGCCGGTCACGAACTAAATTTCGGGTCGTAACAAAGTTGGTATCAGAGCGCTAGGTTTAACTTTGGTTTGAGTCTGGGTTTGACTATGCGGAGTCTAGGGCGTAAATATTTCGGAACCTAGGCTTGACCTTACGGAACTTAGACTTGAACACGGGGGTATTAGACCCGAACTTTCGTTACATAGGTTGACCCTGATTGATGGAGTAGGTAACTCAAGTAGAGTGACGTACCGTGCGTATGTTCCACGGCATACTTACGATACGATACTCCGCTTAAGTGACCTTAGGATGTATATACTTGAGATCCTTGATTCTATTCGTTCCCATGATCATACTCTTATTGATTCCGTTTCTCCTTATGATCATGTATCCATTCTGGATCTGTTGATTCCTTTCATTCCTTTGATCTATCTTCATTGATACATGCTTGAGGTTCCTATCACCACGGTTTGAGCGCAGATTGAGCTGCTGCTAGTGATGCGGTCAGGGAGAGCTCGTCATGGACAGGACTGACCATCGTGTTTTCTGGTGACATGGGAACGTCTCGATTTAGTGTTTGTGTTGTGACCTCTCGTTTGAGGCGAGTGTTCGGTTTTGCACCGGATGATCGGGCCACTGATAGAGGCTGCCTGTTGTGTGAGGACTGTTAATGTACAGCTTACGTCAGAGTTTGCGATGTTGTCTACTGTATAGACAGATGACCCAGCCATTGCTGAGATTGATGGGATGTCGTTTCCAGAGCTTATGAGCTGAGATCGCTGGAGCTTTCAGGCAGAGATGCGACAGAAGATAGCTAGTCTATCTTGAGTTGAGTTGAGCGACTGAGATGATTCATCTGATTGATGAGCCGACGCAGGCTCAGCTGAGTTGAATATTTCCAGTATGGAGAATCTTATTCAGATCTATAGTAGATCGATCCAGAGATGACGTTGTTCGTTGGATGATCCGATAGGAGATCGGTAAGTTGATCAGCTTCAGATAGAGGACCTCACCCAGATATGTTGTGAGTTGATCGAGAATAGATGAATAAAGTATATTCCTCCGATGGTTGGGATGAGTTCCCGAGGACGTGTTCGGCTAGATATCTTCTACAGAGTGATGAAGATACCGAGTTCGTAATTTCGAGTCCGTGTGAGAGACCCCGGATTGACTGTAGCCGAGAACAATTGCAGTACACAGATAGCATGACGTGATTTGATGTGGACGATAATAAAGACGGGTGAAACAAGAGGTTCGTGCGAGATGTTAATGAGCTGTTGTTACTTCCCGTTGAGATTAGAGATCTGATATGTATACAGAGGCATTGGGATACGGCCAGTTCCCGAGAAAATGTTGTGCTGAGAACGCAGATGTCCAGAAAACGAGAAAAGATTATGCAAGAGTCCCAGCCTCCGTACAGTTCGGCATAGGCGAGATCGGAAGAGACCTTGAGCGTGTGCCTTCCAAGACACTGCTGCGATAAGATTTGCATCGAGGATCAGTTGTGTCACGTGTATTCCGAAGGCCAGAAGCCGACGCCAATGATGTGCTGCTTTACGAGTGGTCATACTAATTGGCCGAGAGATGACCAGAGGAGTGTCAGAGCGGAATCGTTTCCGTTAGTACACCTGACCGGGCCGACGAGCCGATGGATTGCGAGATTGGTAATCCATAGAGAAAATGAGGACCCAGAGACAGAGAACGTCAGACCGTGAGTAGGAGGCAGGCGGATGTTCTTGATCTGCCAGTTTTGGGCGCACTGGCATTTTTCGACATTGTAGGAGGTGTACCTCAATGTCATTTGTTGCGATTTGCGTTTGTGATCCGAGTATCACGCTTATATCGCTTGGATTTGAGTTTTGATGATTGAATTTCATGATATTGTTTTCGTGCACCATGGCTGCACCTACTGGGTATTTACATTTCGTGCATAGTTATTGCACTTGATATATGTTTTATACACCGTTGTGTTGGTTTATGAATTGTGCATATCAATTGCACTTAATATTGATTTTTTGCCTTGGCTGCATGTGTTTATGATTTCATGGATTTCACACGGTTGATCTGATTTTGTGCATGTGGTACGCACTCGATTTGATTTTTGCACTCGGTATGGCTCACATGTGCTTGCAGTGCATTAATACGTGTTTTGTGCACGCAGTGCACACGTTTATGATTTTATACACCTTGGTACACTCGGTGTTATTTTTATACGCATTTGAGTTCTTGATGAGTTTCCGTGCACTTGTTGCACCTGATTTGTTTTTTTTGCATTTGTTGCACCAAATTTGTATTTTGTGCATTTGTTGCACTAGATTTATATTTTGTGCATTGGTTACACCAGATTAGTATTTCGTGCATTAGTTGCACTCGATCTATACTCCGTACATTGGTTGCACCTGATTTATGTCTTTGAGCATTTGTTTCACCAGATTTATGTTTTTGTGCGCGTTTGCACTTGACGTTTGTTTTCATGCATGCTACTGCACTAGATGCTTTATACGGACCTGACGCGCTTGGGTTGGATTTTTGCACATATTAGGCGCATGGTGTGGGATTTTGTGCGCACCAGATGCACTTAATTTAGATTTTATTCGTGCATGTCGGATGTACTTGATTGAGATTTTATTCGTGCATGTTTGATGCACTTGATTTAGATTTTATTCGTGCATATTGGATGCACTTGATTTAGATTTCTATTCGTGCAGGGTAGTTGCACTGGGTTTGTTAGTGTATATGCCCAAGGGGCCATTATTGTATCATACTAGTTTGTATATTACTTAATGGAAGTTTGGGATATTCACATGTATATAACAGTCTTGCTAAACATGGTAGTATGCTACTTGGTTTTTCTATCTTAATATGTGAGTATGCGTATTGATAGAGCTCTTAGGATCTTGCTTGACTACCAGCGTTGTGATGGCAGTCACACTCGTAGGGGCTGGGTAGTCTACAAGCACATCCTTATTCAGGTCCCTAGTCGTAGGATTATCGAGACAGGGCATCGATACTCCGGAGTAGACTAGTGTGTACGCTTCTCATCCCAGTTGGGGAGATGGTCTGTCCCACAGCCGTCAGTACGTCGTACTGGAGATAGTATACAGGTGCTCGTTGGGTTACGGGTACACCGGACAGGACTCGCAGGGAACTGTTGGTTGGTTTTATACCAGTCGTCAGTGAACAGTTCCCAGGTGACATGAGTACAGCATAGTCCGCAGACTTGACACTGCTACTTCGCCTCGAGTGTGTCCCACTGTTCTTAGATTGCTACCCTACCACGGCTCAAAGGAGTCGTGCAAACAGGTAGAAGTTGGGTGCAGTCCTGAGCACTTAGAGGCAGTGGCGGTTAGACAGGATTCGTCTCTCCCGGTATTGGGGGTTGATATCACGCTGTGTCAGAGAGCCATTACGCAAAGTCCCTGGCCAGGGCAAGCGAGATTTGTTGGTAGGTTCCAGTAGTTTCTCAGGGTGTAATGGGCTTCGCTCCGACACGACTTATACCGCTATTAGGGGACTGACGCTTGCCGCCCCTAGGCCCGATATGTGATAGTCTTAGACGAACAGACCGGACTGTACGGAGGTTGTCACAGCAGCCTCAGTAGGAGTTCGGATGGGTTTCCTCATCGGCCTTCTTATCGACATCTACCTGGTGGCCGTTACGTACAGCTAGTGCCGCTTGCAGTCTGTGGTTAAACCCACTGCCAGCGTAGTAGTCGAGTCTCTAGAGTCCTACATAGAGAGTTTCCCTACTCCAGGCGAAACGATATAGAGGTCGTATGGTTTTATGACAAGGGTTCGGACGCATACGTGTGTTTACGCACGTACGACATCCGGACAGTTTATACTAGTCGGCTTTGGTTTAAGCCAGTTTCTAGTATCCGGTTATTGGATTTATACAATCTAAAGTTTTTCCGTGTTTTTACGGATAGGAGGGGCGTTCTCGTAATTGCGCGAGAAGCTTCTAGAAGATGGTGACTAAGGAGGTTTAGGTGGCATATACATTGAATGAGATTAGTGAGTCATATAGATGATTCATCCATGTCATTAATGCATCATAAATGCTTAATAACTCATGGAGATGAATCACCATTAGATATTTATCAAGCATGGTTGTAAATCATTTTATTTTTTTTTCTTGAAAAAAAATAATGCTTGATATATATTATGATAGCTCATTTTCTCATTTCATTATTATGTTCGTCTTCTCTCTCCTCAAGCTCTCTCTCTTCAAACCCTAATCCTTCCCTTTCATGTGTTGAGTACAAGGATTAGTTAGACTAATTAAACCATAACCCTCACTCTATATCATCTAGGTACTTTGATTAGCACTTAAAGAAACCTAGTTACCTCTAGTTTGAGGTGAAGCTTGTAGTAAAGCTCTCGGGTGGATCTTCTACTACTTAGAGAAGGCCGGAGAGGATGTGGAGAACGACAAGACGAAGGACTCGGATCTTTAGGTATAATCACTTTTCATAGTAGTTGTTAACTCCTATGTTTGGTGTTAGTTATTGTTTATGCAAAGATTCTCGGTTAGTCGATGTTTACGCTTTAAACAAGATTGCTTTTCATTATTCCGCCTCCCCGCAAGTCGTGGGGTGTTGTACATCGACTTACAGTGGTATCAGAGCCTCGCTAAATAATAAATAACTCATTAGCAAAGTTGTAAGATATTCGAACGCAAAACGAACCAAAAAACGACATCGATATCACTACTTTCTGTCGAATTTTAAACAGGCTCCAAAATTTTTTCAGGGTGCTTCAGAATAACCTACAGAGAATTTTAAGAAAACTGGTGAAAAATGGGTTCCTGAATCGGCCAAACGACCGTGGAACCACGGCGGATCCCACCGATCCGCCGCGGAACCGCGGCCGAGTTGGGGCCGATTCAACCCATTTTCCACCAGTAATTCTTTTGTGATATTTTTGTGTTTTCTGGGATGTTTATTTTTCTGCTCAAGTCTCAGGTGCACAGAGAAGTATTGGAGTAGAATCTAATGTGTTTGCACGATCGAAATTTTGCGATGTTTGCTAATTTGATTATATCTGTGTTTGAATAATGTGTTCGTAAACCTCCCCTAACTGCTAGTATGTCGGTTGGCAGGGGGTTGCACATTTCTGTAATGGATTTTATCTGTTTGTGTATATGAACTGTGTTGGACTGTTGTGATGTATAGCCGGGGTTTTTTGATGGGTTATTATTTAATTCATTTGATGTAAATGTAATTTGTTGTAATATTATTTTGCGGGGCACATCCAGGTTGCGGTTGTAGCCACCGTTGTATTATTTCATGTTACTGTTTTTGCTCCTAAGACAGACCCAAGGTGGGGTGCACAAACTACCGGGCGGGTAGTTAGCCGTACCCGTAGGGGTCTAGGGTGGGGTAATGGCTATTCATCACAACTGTGTAATCCGTCTTTCGTTGCAGGCTCAAAACAAACACGGATTGCTTGCAAATCCAATAAAGTTCATATGAGATCTGGAATGCCTATTATTGCGTTTGACGAATGTACAATATCTATATATGATAGCTATTTAGACGTCACTTATGTTTTACACCCGCGCTAGCCCAGCCCCCACTCTGTCGTTAGTTAAGTTACCTAACGGGTGATGACGGGACCCAGTGGCGAATGCGGATGGTATAAGAGGACGTTGTATTTTCGTTGTTTTCTGCAATGATAGGTTAATGATGGGACGCATTATTTATAATGCAAAGAAAATAAACCAAAAGTTTAATCGTTGGAACAATTTAAAAGAAACCACTCGGTTAATTTTAAAAAACAGATATTTTTAAAAGCGGAGCTTTAACCACTCCTTTTAAAAGCTATCAGGTTCCTTCGGTTATATCAAGTTCACTACGTTCACGGTTTCGCCAAAACCATTCGTAGCCCTCCGTCATTTCATTTGGGTATTCAGTAGTATTCAAGCTATGTATTTTGACCAACGCTAAGGCATAGTGTTTGGTAGCTGCTGGGTATTCATTTGTTACATAGATAGATGAGTTAGTTTGGGACAGTCGTATGATCATTTTGGCCAACGTCAAGGATATGTACGGATGGGTTCAAATTAACAAGATAATGATGGGTAGAACATGACATGTGACTTATGACATTTTGACCAACGCCAAGGTCATAAGAGCATGGGGCAAAAATATATATCGGGAATTTCTAAAGAAACTGAAATTTGCAAAGAATTGCATACCATTTGGAGTTTGATGAATGTTGGTAGGATTCCTTCAACATTATCATACAACGATATTTGGATCCTGATCCTACTGTGAGTATATGCTACTCATCAGGATATTCGTCACTTAACGATCAATGCTATAAACCAAGTAGGTGTCAAGAAAGGTGTCAGCGGGGTTACGCCCCCAGAGAAAAGAGGTTATTTAATTAAGGAACTTCGCGAAAGCGTTGGGAAACCTCCCTCGAAGTATCGACACTAGCCTGGCTGAACGGTTAAGCAAGTATTGTACGGTGAGAATAGTCCTGGCTAATTCTTCTTTTATGGTTTGGGGAAGGATTTGAGAAACAGTGGGAGCCATCCAGTTTAGATAAACTGAAAACCACTCTAAACTTGCAAGAGCATCATGCTAAAGAGTTTTCTTCTCTCTCTCCTAATTGCAGCGACCCTGAAAATGACTGGACTTAAGTTACTTTTAGAGAAAAATATACTGACAGGGCCAAACTATAAAGATTAGCTGCGGAATGTCAAAATGGCTTTGACCTATGACAAATTGGGGTACGTCCTCACCGCTACGGCACCTGCTGTCCCTGGTCCCAAATCCAGTAATGCGGATAAGGAAATCCGCAAAACCTGGGATTTCGATTGTGCGAAAGCCAAGTGCATCGTGCTTGCCTCAATGAACAATGAACATCAGAGGAGGCACGAGGATATGGAACTAGATGCCATATTTCTCCATACAAAGGAACTTTATGGAGAGCACTCTCGTATAGCAAGATACGAGACCTCTAAGAACTTGTTTCGAGCGAGGTTGGCTGTCGAGTCATCAGTAGGAGAACATGTCCTAAAGATGATCGGCTATATAGAAGAGCTCACAGACCTTGGGACGACTTTAGATAATGAGCTCTATACAGACCTTATTCTCCAGTCCCTTCCTTCCACCTACGCCCAGTTTATCCTGAACTTCAACATTCAAAGAAAAGAAGTTGAACTTCCGAAACTCCTGAACATGTTAAGGAGTGCAGAGGGCACCTTGCAGAAAGCAAAGGAAACACCCGTTATGTTTGTTAGCGGTGCATCTTCTTCCGGGTCCAAGGCTAGGGCCAAAGGAAGGAAGAAGAAGGCCGCCACCAAACCTAGAGGAGGTGTTAGTAAGGTGGGAGGGAAGGGAAAGAAAAAGTTTGCGGTACCGGTAGTGGGCCAGGATGAGTGCTTCCATTGTCACAGGAAAGGGCACTGGAAGAAAGATTGCAAGGCGTGGAACGCCAAGAACCAGGAACCGAAGCAAGCTGTGGCTTCGACTTCAGGTGTGTTTGTAATTGAGAATTGTCTGTCAATCAACTCTACTTCCTGGGTATTGGATACCGGATCAGGATCTCATATTTGTAATTCATTGCAGGCACTGAGAAACCGTAGAGTACTGAAGGAAGGTGATATGACCCTGATGGTTGCTAACGGAGCTAGCGTGGGAGCTGTGTCCGTAGGGGATTATCACCTGGGATTGACGAGTGGACACATTTTGGTTTTACATAACTGTTTTTGTATACCCAGCTTAACGTGTAATATCATATCTGTTTTCTTGTTATCAAATAAAGGTTATGATTTCACGTTTGGAAGTGGTGTTGTTAACATCCACCTTAATCATAGTTTGATTGGGTCCGGTACACTGGAAAACGGTATATATGTGTTAAACCAACTCTAAATTTTCAATGTCCAGAACACACTAAAAATAAAGTCTCCAGATTTAAATAAAGCTTTCTTATGGCATTGTAGACTGGGTCACATCAATGAGAGAAGGTTGACTAAGTTGCATAGAGAAGGATATTTGGACTCGTTCGAATATCAATCTTATGACACTTGTCAATCTTGTCTCAAAGGAAAGATGACAAAGACTCCATTTACTGGACATGGAGTAAGAGCGAGCGAGCTCTTAGGACTCATACACAGCGATGTATGTGGTCCAATGTCTACACATGCAAGAGGTGGTTTTTCCTATTTCATTACGTTCACGGATGATTACTCAAGGTACGGATTCATTTATCTGATGAAACATAAATTCGAGGCTTTTGAGAAATTCCAAGAGTATAAGAATGAAGTAGAAAACCAAACCGGCAAAAGTATCAAGACACTAAGATCTGATCGAGGTGGTGAATACTTAAGTGCCGAGTTCCTAGGTTACCTAAAAGAGAAAGGAATTCTCTCTTAGCTTACTCCTCCATACACTCCACAGCATAACGGTGTATCGGAGAGACGGAATCGAACCCTATTGGATATGGTACGATCCATGATGAGTAATGCTGAGTTGCCGCGATCTTTCTGGGGTTATGCGCTAGAGTCAGCGGCATATCTTTTGAACATGGTTCCTACCAAGACTATGCCTACCACGCCATATCAGATGTGGAGTGGGAAGAAACCCTATCTTCAGTATCTAAAAATATGGGGATGTCCATCTTTTGTTAAAAAGCAGCATGTGTACAAGCTCGAGGCATGATCAGTAAAGTGTAAGTTTGTGGGATATCCAAAGAACTCCAAGGGGTATCTATTCTATTACGCAGAGGAACAAAAGGTGTTTGTTTCTCGTAATGTCCATTTTCTAGAATATTAGTTTTTAGAAAAGGAAATAAATGGGAGCGAAATAGAACTGGAAGAAATTCCAGAACCACAAACTAATACTGAAAGTTTGGTAGAACCGGTAGTTCAAGAAGAACAGGACATTCCCGCACCCCTCCGCAGGAGTAGTAGGCCGTCTCATCCGCCTGAGAGATACTACGGTTTTCTCATAGATGGGGATAGAGAGGATTGCATCATAGACGATGATGAACCTACTGGCTTCCAGCAGGCCATCCAGAGCGGCGACTCGGTACGATGGCTAGATGCAATGCGGACCGAAATGGAGTCCATGTACACCAATAAAGTATGGACTTTGGACTTTGCTCCAGATGGGGTAAAACCCATAGGATGCAAATGGATCTTCAAGAAAAAGATTGGTGTAGATGGACAGGTGGAAACCTATAAGGCTAGACTTGTTGCAAAGGGTTTTCGTCAAAGACCTGGTTTGGACTATGACGAAACTTTTTCTCCAGTGGCTATGCTCAAATCCATTCGGGTCCTTCTTGCTATTGCTGCCTTCCATGATTATGAAATCTGGCAGATGGACGTAAAGACGGCTTTTCTGAATGTTAATTTAGAAGAGTGCGTCTATATGGATCAGCCAGAGGGTTTCAATCAGAGTAGGAGCAGCGGGAAAGTATGCAAGTTTCTTAAGTCCATTTATGGACTAAAGCAGGCATCACGGAGTTGGAACATCTATTTTGATGAGACAGTCAAAGAATATGACTTTATCAAAAATCCAGATGAAGCATGTATATATAGTAAAGTTGTAGCCAGAAGTGTCGTATTCCTCGTCTTATACGTGGATGACATTCTATTGATAGGAAATGACATTCCTATGCTACAATCTGTCAAAGGATTCTTGTCACACAGGTTCTCCATGAAAGACCTGGATGATGCCTCTTACATTCTGGGGATCCGGATCTATCGTGATAGATCCAAGAGGATGTTGGGACTTTCGCAGTCCAGGTATATCGACACTGTACTGAAAAGATTCAGTATGGAAGATTCCAAGCGTGGTAATCTACCGGCTTGTCACGGAATCACCCTATCCAAAGAGATGTCTCCCAAGACTAATTTGGAAAGGGAACGCATGTCTATTATACCCTACGCTTCTGCAGTAGGCTCTATAATGTATGCGATGTTATGTACCAGACCAGATGTAGCATACGCATTGAGCGTTGTAAGCCGGTATCAGGCAAACCCAGGGGAGAATCACTGGATAGCAGTGAAGAACATTCTCAAGTACTTAAGAAGGACTAAGGAGATGTTCTTGGTTTACGGCGGAAAAGACCTCAGGTTGGAGGCCTATGCTGATTCCGGCTTCCAGAGTGATAAGGACGATTCCAAGTCCATGTCGGGTTATGTCTTTACTCTCAATGGAGGGGCGGTGTGCTAGAAGAGCTCCAAGCAGGACACCGTTGCTGATTCGACGATGGAAGCGGAGTATATTGCTGCTTGCGATGCTGCTAAAGAAGCAGTCTGGATGAAGAAGTTCCTAACAGAACTTCAGGTGGTTCCTACCATAGTTGATCCAATACCGCTGTATTGCGACAACAACGGAGCTATAGCTTTAGCGAAGGAACCAAGGTCCCATCAGAAGTCCAGACACATCTTGAGGCGGTATCACCTGATCAGGGAGATCATTGATCGTCGGGAGATTGAGGTTCGGAGAGTTGCTTCTGAAGAGAACATTGCTGATCCATTCACGAAGGCCCTACCTCAGATTCAGTTCGAGAGGCTACTCGAGATCATCGGTCTTCGATACGCCAGTACATGGCCCTAGTGCAAGTGGGAGATTGTTAGTGTATATGCCCTAGGGGCCATTATTGTATCATACTAGTTTGTATATTACTTAATGGAAGTTTGGGATATTCACATGTATATAACAGTCTTGCTAAACATGGTAGTATGCTACTTGGTTTTTCTATCTTAATATGTGAGTATGCATATTGATAGAGCTCTTAGGATCTTGCTTGACTACCAGCGTTGTGATGGCAGTCACACTCGTAGGGGCTGGGTAGTCTACAAGCATATCCTTATTCAGGTCCCTAGTCGTAGGATTATCGAGACAGGCCATCGATACTCCGGAGTAGACTAGTGTGTACGCTTCTCATCCCAGTTGGGGAGATGGTCTGTCCCACAGCCGTCAGTACGTCGTACTGGAGATAGTATACAGGTGCTCGTTGGGTTACGGGTACACCGGACAGGACTCGCAGGGAACTGTTGGTTGGTTTTATACCAGTCGTCAGTGAACAGTTCCCAGGTGATATGAGTACAGCATAGTCCGCAGACTTGACACTGCTACTTTGCCTCGAGTGTGTCCCACTGTTCTTAGATTGCTACCCTACCACGGCTCAAAGGAGTCATGCAAACAGGTAGCAGTTGGGTGCAGTCACGAGCACTTGGAGGCAGTGGCGGTTAGACAGGATTCGTCTCTCCCGGTATTGGGGGTTGATATCGCGCTGTGTCAGAGAGCCATTACGCAAAGTCCCTGTCCAGGGCAAGTGAGATTTGCTGGTAGGTTCCATTAGTTTCTCAGGGTGTAATGGGCTTCGCTCCGACACGACTTATACCGCTATTAGGGGACTGACGCTTGCCGCCCCCTAGGCCCGATATGTGATAGTCTTAGACGAACAGACCGGATTGTACGGAGATTGTCACAGCAGGCTCAGTAGGAGTTCGGATGGGTTTCCTCATCGGCCTTCTTATCGACATCTACCTGGGGGCCGTTACGTACAGCTAGTGCCGCTTGCGGTCTGTGGTTAAACCCACTGCCAGCGTAGTAGTCGAGTCTCTAGAGTCCCACACAGAGAGTTTCCCTACTCCAGGCGAAACGCTATAGAGGTCGTATGGTTTTACGACAAGGGTTCGGACGCATACGTGTGTTTACGCACGTACGACATTCGGACAGTTTATACTAGTCGGCTTTGGTTTAAGCCAGTTTCTTGTATCCAGTTATTGGATTTATACAGTCTAAAGTTTTTCTGTGTTTTCACGGATAGGAGGGGCGTTCTCGTAATTGCACGAGAAGCTTCTAGAAGATGGTGACTAAGGAGGTTTAGGTGGCATATACATTGAATGAGATTAGTGAGTCATATGGATGATTCATCCATGTCATTAATGCATCATAAATGCTTAATGACTCATGGAGATGAATCACCATTAGATATTTATCAAGCATGGTTGTAAATCATTTTATTTTCTTTTCTTGAAAAACAATAATGCTTGATATATATTATGATAGCTCATTTTCTCATTTCATTATTATGTTCATCTCCTCTCTCCTCAAGCTCTCTCTCTTCAAACCCTAATCCTCCCCTCTCATGTGTTGAGTACAAGGATTAGTTAGACTAATTAAACCATAACCCTCACTCTATATCATCTAGATACTTTGATTAGCACTTAAAGAAACCTAGTTATCTCTAGTTTGAGGTGAAGCTTGTAGTAAAGCTCTCGGGTGGATCTTCTACTACTTAGAGAAGGCCGGAGAGGACGTGGAGAACGACAAGACGAAGGACTCGGATCTTTAGGTATAATCACTTTTCATAGTAGTTGTTAACTCCTATGTTTGGTGTTAGTTATTGTTTATGCAAAGATTCTCGGTTAGTCGATGTTTACGCTTTAAACAAGATTGTTTTTCATTATTCCGCCTCCCCGCAAGTCGTGGGGTGTTGTACATCGACTTATAGGGTTGAGATTTTCGTGCACTCTTAATGCACTTGATGTTGTTGTCATGCACACCCGTTGCATTTGACAGATACTTTTGTGCACACCGGTTGCATATAGTTTGGTTTTGTGCACATTCGTAGCACTTGTATTTGGCTTTGGTTTCCGTGCGCACCAGACGCACGTGATTGTTGGATACGCCTTTTGAGGCTGATTTTGCTCTTGAGCACTTTGTTTTCATGATGAGCACTATATTATGTAGTAGCCGAACTGGACTGATCTAAGGACAGTACCTGAGTACTCTGCATGCATAAAAAGTTTACGAAGAGGTTTTCAAAAGGAGCTATAGTCTCGCTATTTCCTACGTGTCCATGAGTGACATGACTCTTACTAAGGAAAACCTTTTGGGATATTTCAAAAGGGCGGAACGTATATTTGAGCAAAACATATGTGAACGTATATCTATTACTTTACAAATGAGCGTCCGTCACTTGTGCCGTGTGTTACGTATCACACAGTGATTCAGAAAAGATTTTGCATGTGTTTTATTCAGTTTTAGGAGATTTTTCTAAGGATGCGTACTATATACGTATGATAGTATTCGACTAGTGTATATTGGATTTCAGTAGTGTATTTCGAGGTCTGTATCTCCATTGTAACTCCGATGATTGCGTGACGCTTGACGGAGTTCGATTTTGAGTTTCATATTCGTTTTCAGGTGCACACGATGCGCTGTGGTATTTCTGTATCTTCTGTGATTTCGGAGCCCCGTTGATTTGAGCTGATAATTGAAATGTTTTAGTAATTGGGGATTTAAATTTAAATTCGGGGACCGAATTTATTTAAGGGGGGAAGATTGTAACATTTCAGAAATATAAAATATTATTTTTGGAATTTAATATTAAAATAATATATTTCGCGAAAACTTCTCGATTTACGAATTTGGGGTTTTCTTAAAATGGTATAAATATATACCAATATTTGTGAAATAATTGGAGATTAAAATGATTTATTCATTTAAAAATATATTTATCAGATTTGGGCATTTTTATAATTAATTATATGCAAGTTTAAAATTAAACTTGATTAGTGCACTACTAATCGCGATTAGGCCAAATCCGTGTTTCTACATTTTTCCATGGTAGTGCACCATGACATGTTGCATTTTTGTTGTATGTTGTTTCATTTGTACCTGTTGATATTTGGCTTTAAAAGAAAAGAAAAGAAAAGAAAGAGAATAAGAGAGAGTGAGAATAGGAGAGAGAGAGGGGCTGCCTTCTTTTCCCCCATGATTTTCTTCATCTCCTCCTTCATGCTACCTCCACCACTTCTACCTCCATATTTCACCTCCAAAACCTTGCCAAAACCCTGCCAAAACCCTATACTCCCTTCACTAAAATTGATCATAACCTCTCTACAAACCCCATGGATGCTTCAAGTGGAGATTTTGATCACTTTAAGCAACTCAAGAAAATTCTTGAGTTGTGCAATGAGGTAATTGTTGGGTTCCATACCACCCTAACAAGGATTTTTGGGGCATCAAGTATACAATTTAAAAAAACCTAGAGAGCTATGCAACCCATGCCAAGGATCTAACTAGAAAAATTAGGAGTTAAGCCAGCATGTAATCAAAATATTACATTAAGTGAATGAGGAATACAAGCTTTGTAGACCGATCCTTCACTTCTAAAACTCCGTGTAGTAGTCCCTTCGTTCCAAGTAGTGAACACCCAAACTCTAGTCAGGGTTCACATGAAGAAATGAACAAGCTTGCTCAAAGTCTTCAAGGCCGAAGATGATCTACGTCGAGGAAACTCAAGCTAATGCCACCTCATCACTAATGTGGAATTAGTGAAGTAAACACCCTAAACTAAATGGCTAATATAGTAGAGGATGATGAAGTAAGAATTGGGCTCTCTTTAGATTATTTTTCCTCACAATATTTCCTCACCATTTGAAAAGCTAGAAAGCTTTTCCATGAGAAAGAAGAAGATGAAGTCAAGATGAGAATGAAAACTCATGAGGTGAGATTAGCAATCATGGGTGAGTTAGTGTCATACACTAACTCATGTAGTGAATAAACCATGGCTAAAAATAATAGTTAGGTTAATAAATATCTACAAGTAAAACAAAACTAGTGGACTAAGTCAAAGATGCTTCAAGCTTCTCCAAGCTTCCGAGCATGACAATTTCCAACCAATATTGAATTACTTTAAATAAATAAAACCTCATATTATTATAAGCATGGTGTGAGTCTCATACACCCATGTAGCATGTGGCATCTAGCATGACACAAAAGATGTATATTAATATATATCACATATATATACTAAATGTACACTAGTGAGAAAAAGAAATATTTAGCGAGCTAATATCAGTTAATATATCAAATATATAATTATACATTAAATTATCAAATCAACACTTGATTTAATAATCCGGCAATATTACATACAACCGACTAATATCAAATGTAATAACTTATCAAATCAACACTTGATCCGATAACCTGGTTATATCACATATAACCGTCCGATATCACGTATCGTGAGAATATAATGCGGTATCACATACGTGCATTAATCTCGGTCTCGCACATATCACATATGTGCTCCTACTTCGTTTGCATGAACCAGGAAACCTCTATGTAGGACTCTAAAGACTCGTCAATACGCCGGCAGTAGGTGATGATCATATCAAACACCCACAAGCCGCAAGCGGTCTGCTAACGTAACGGCCACCCGGGTATTGAGCGATCAGAAGATCAACAAGCAACCATGCTCATACTCCTGCGAATTCAATCAGTAACACTACCGTACAGTCCAGTCTCTTCGTCAGATATGTCGCATATCGCAGCCTGGGGGTGGTATAACGTCAGACCCCAATAGCCTGATAAATCATACCGATGCAAGGTCCATAACGGTTTGAGAAACTACTGGTAACACTTACCAGTAAATCTCAGCAACCCAGGCCAGGGATTTCATGTTATAGCCAATCGAGCATTGCGCAACATCAACCCCAAATACCGGGAGAGACGAATCCCCTCTTATCGCTCATTGCCTCCATATGAATCGGGACTGTACCCAAAAACCACCGTTTTGCACGACTCAGTAGAGCCGTGGTAGGGTGGAAATCAAAGAACAGTGGGAGACACACAAGACTCTATGACGATCTCGGGTCGACAGACTAACCTGTACCAGTGTCACCAGAGAACTGCTATCTGATGATAGGTATAATACCATCTAGGAGTTCTCGGCGAGTCTGATCAGTGTACCCAGTCTCCACTGAGCACCCGTACACCTTCTCTGATGTCAAACATTAATGGATGTGGGATCATTCATCGCCCATCATATGGGTCAAGAAGCGTATACGCTAGTCTACCCTGGAATATCGATGCCCTGTCTCGATACACCCTCGACTAGGAACAATTATATGGTGTACTTGTGGACTACCATTGGCCCCACTA
Organism: Agapanthus africanus; assembly: GCA_030015575.1. Lineage (NCBI taxonomy): Eukaryota > Viridiplantae > Streptophyta > Magnoliopsida > Asparagales > Amaryllidaceae > Agapanthus > Agapanthus africanus. Next base: position 239,915,245 of record CM057344.1, read on the forward strand.
GTATGATCTCCATCATAGTCCTGGTAGTCAAGTACACATCCTAAGGGCTTTATCAACATGTGAGAGCAAGATAGCATCACTTATACAAGTCAACATGTTAAGACAAGGAGCAACCAGATAGCATACTATCATGTCGAGCAAGATAGTCCTCTCTCTATATATCCAAGCATTCTTTATAATATACATTACATATACAATATTGGCCTCTAGGGCATACATATAACTAACAATCTCCCACTTGCACTAAGGCCAGTTGTTGTAGTATCTCATACCCAACATCTCGAAGAGCCTCTCAAATTGTATCTGGGGTATGGCCTTTATAAGTGGATCCGTCTTGTTTTCCTTCGTGTCAACTCTCCTGACCTCGATCCCCTGGAGATCAACCATCTCCCTGATCAGGTGATACTGTCCCCAGAATATGTCTGGATCGCTGATGGGACCTGCGTTCCTAGGCCAAAGCCATAACTCCATTTGTTGTCACAATAATAGTTATTGGACGCTCAATGGTAGGAACCATGTTCATCTCATGAACATGAAATGCCCAGACAACCACTTTGGCAGCACCGTTGGTAGATTTGTATTCAGCTTTTATCGTCTAGTATGCCACGGTATCTAGCTTGGAACTCTTCCAACATACCGTCCCTGTACTGAGGGTAAAGACAAAGCCTGTGACTGACTTTCAGTTGACCTTATCACTCTGGAAGGTCGAATTGGTAAAGGACTTCCACTGGAGTTTACCGTTACCAAACCCTATGAACATATCTTTAGTGCTTCTCAAGTACTTAAGATGTCCTTCATAGCTGTCCAGTGATTCTCCCAAGATCCGATTGATTCCTGATCACTACACCTAGTGAGTTAGCTACATCTGGTCTGGTACATAACATCGCATACTCTGATAGAGCCTACCGCCGAAGCATAGGTTGTCCCTTGCACGCGAGCTCTCTCCAAATCAGTCTCGGGAGACATCTTTTTGGAGAGAGTGATTCATGAGCAAGTGGGCAAACCACCACGCTTAGAATCCTCCATACTAAATCCCTTTAGTATGGTGTTAATGTACCTGGATTTGGGACACTCCCAACATCCACTTAGATTTACCATAGATCATTATCCACAAGATGTAGTAGGTATCATCCAGATCTTCCATGGAGAATCCTTGTGATAAGAGGAGCTTGACCGACTGTAGCATAGGAAACCATTTCCTATCAAGAGTATGTCATCTATGTATAATACCTGGAAGACAACCTTACTCTCTACAACCTTCTTGTATATACAAGGTTCATCTACCTTTATGATGAAGTCAAACACTTTGACTTCCACATTAAAACAGATGTTCTATCTCCGCGATGCGTGCTTTCATCCTGATGGACTTAAGCATAGCCACTGGAGAAAAGGTTTCATCATAAACCACACCTGGTTATTGACGATAGCCTTTTACTACAAGTATAGCTTTGAAAGTCTCAACTTTTCCATCTACACCAAGAATCTTCTCAAGATCCATTTGCTCCCAATGGGTTTTACCCCTTCAGGTGCAATATCCAAAGTCATACTTTGTTGGTGTACATGGATTCCATCTTTGACTGCATAGCATCCAGCCTTTTCACAGAGTCCCCACTCGTGATGGCCTGCCTGAACCTAGTTGGGCCATCATCTACCATGATGCAATCCTCGCTCCCACTGTCACCGAGTAGATCGTAGTATCTCTCAAGTGGATGAGGAACCCTACCAGATTCACGGAGAGGCTGAGGTTCGTTGAAGACTATTGAATCCTTTGGTTTTACCAGATCATCAGCTGTTAGTTTGTCTAGCTGAAACTCCTTCCAGTTCTACCTCATGTCCACCAATTTCTTCACAAGAAATTCCTTTTCTAAAAAGGTGGCATGCTGAGAAACAAAACACATTTTCCTCCTCAGTTAGGTAGAAGATATACCCTAGCATATGTTCGGGATATCCAACAAACTTATACATAACTGACTTTGCCTCAAGCTTGTCCGGATTTTGCTTTTCAACATAGGCCGAACAACCCCATATCTTAACTCGTTTAAGACATGGTCTCTTCCCATTCCATATCTCATATGGAGTGGCAGGCATTGATTTGGATGAAACCCCATTCAGTAGGTATGCAGCTTCTCAAGTGCATAACTCCAAAAGAAAACAGGCAACTCAGCAATACTCATCATAGAGCGTGCCATATCTCATAGGGCGCGATACCTCTGCCCCGATACACTGTTGTGCTGTGGTGTACTCGAAGGAGTAAGTTGAGAGAGAATCACATTCACATTCTCCTTTTAGAAACTCCAGGAACTCCATGCGGAAGTATTCCCTTCTCCGATCACATCGAAGGACTTAATACTTTTACCCGTCCAGTTCTCAACTTCAAGCTTATATTCTTTGAATTTCTCAAATGTTTCAGACTTGTGTTTCAACAGGAACATATGTTCGAATCTTGAGAGATGATTAGTGAATATAATGAAGTACGAAGAACCAAGCCTGGCATTAGTAGACATAGGACCGTATACATCGTCATGTATCAGTCTCAAGAGTTCAGTAACTCTTTCTCTGTTTCTAGTAAAAGGAGTATTGGTCACTTTACCTTTGTGACAAGACTGGCAAGTATCATAAGATGAAAATTTAAACAGATTCTCATATTCATCCTTATGTAACTTAGCTGGTCGTGTTGCATAGATATGACCTAGTCTACAATGCCACAAGAAGGGTTCATTTCTGAACTATTCCTCTTGTGTGTGTTCTACATACTTTGAACTGTGGTTTGATTTAGAACGTATATGCCATTACATAACATGCCCGATCGAATCAACTCTTGATTCAGGAAAATGTTTACAACATTATCCTGCAATACAAAATTATATCCTTCTTTAACTTAATAAAGAATCTGATGTAATGTTGTATATCAGGTTCGGTATCTAATAACATTTGTTCAGAATCAATGTATTTAATACAAGGTGATATCTGCCAACTGATTTGGCTACAACAATTGCACCATTCTCTACACTTAGAGACATATCACCCATTCCCAGTTCTATGCCTTTCTGTAGCCCATGTAACATATTACATACGCGGGATCCTATTGTGGTATCACATACCCAGGACGTAGAGGATACCGAGAAACAGTTCTCGGTAATGAACATACCCGAAGATGATTGATCAGTCGAAAATATTGCATTCTTAACACATCAATTTCCTTACTCTTTCTAATCATCTAAAGGTGTTTGGTATAAATATAGCACATATTAGCAATTCGTCTGCAAAATATCAAATAACATGTGTTATACATTATAACCGGCATTATGAGGGAAATTGTGTGTTTATTACTACACGCATGATCTTTGTATATCAACACTTGTCTCGAGATTGTGTGCAGGAAATTCTCCAGGTCAAAGAACCGGAATCACAAAAGTGCTGATAAAACGCATCAAGTCTAAGACTTGAGATCTGGCAGTAAACTGGAAAGAACTATAGGATTCCAGACATCAGAAAAGGGCTATAAATCCAACATGAAACAATCCAGAGATTTTCATGCACTGACTCCATCAAATGGCCGTGGATCCACGGCCGAGTCAGGCCGATCAGCCGTGGATCTGCGGCCGATTCGACTCGTCGGCGGTTGGAACTTTTCCCGAGGCTTCTTTCTTAACGGCCAAACTTCTTCAAGACGCTTCAAAGTCCCTAGAAATCTCCAGAGGCTTCTCTATAACAGCCATTCTTCTAGTGTAAGCTTGGTACCTACCTAGCTTCCTATGCAAGCCTCATAACAACCAAGCTTTTAGGAGAAGATAAAGGAAAAACTATAAAAGGGGACCTAGGGCTTCATTACAAAGGTTGTTGTTCATTAGTTAATTAATTGTTGAGTTCTTGAACATTGAACCAAACCCACAAGTTGAGTGACACAACTTGTAACTCAAAACCCTAGCCCAAATCCAATTCCAAAGCCAAATCAAGATCTATCGAGAAGCGAATCAAGCAAGCAAATGAAGATCCTTTGAAGCAACGCGATCATCATCCCAGCAAGAGATCCACGACGATCCACGACTCAAGAAGATCGATGCGAAGCTAATTTCGACGGATCTAGTTACCTCCTCAAATCTTGTAACCTCGAATTGAGTGAATGTGTACCTAATCGTCGATTAATAAAGGTGAAAATTGGGTTAGTGTATATGCCCTAGGGGCCATTATTGTATCGTACTAGTTTTTATATTACTTAATGGAAGCTTGGGATATTCATAGTTATATTAACAGTCTTGCTAAACATGGTAGTATGCTACTTGGTTTATATCTATCTTAATATGTGTATATGTTAGTATATCGCGAATACATATTGATAGAGCCCTTAGGATCTTGCTTGACTACCAGCGTTGTGATGGCAGTCGCACTAGTGGGGGCTGGGTAGTCTACAAACACATCCTTTTTCAGGTCCCTAGTCGTAGGATTATCGAGACAGGGCATCGATACTCCGGAGTAGACTAGTGTGTACGCTTCTCATCCCAGTAGGGGAAATGGTATGTCCCACAGCCATTAGTACGTTGTACTGGAGATAGTATACAGGTGCTCGTTGGGTTACGGGTACACCGGACATGACTCGCAGGGAACTGTTGGTTGGTATTATTCCCGTCGTCAGTTAACAGTTCCCAGGTGACATGAGTACAGCATAGTCCGTTGACTTGATACTGCCGTTTCATCTCGAGTGTGTTCCCACTGTTCTTAGATTGCTACCCTACCACGGCTCAAAGGAGTCATGCAAACAGGTAGCAGTTGGGTGCAGTCCCGAAGCACTTGGAGGCAGTGGCGGTTAGATAGGATTCGTCTCTCCCGGTATTGGGAGTTGATATCGCGCTGTGTTTGGAGAGCCATTACGCAAAGTCCCTGGCCAGGGAAAACGAGATTTACCGGTAGGATTTCCAGTAGCTTCTCAAGGTGTAATGAGCTTCACTCCGACACGACTTATACAGCTTTTAGGGGACTGACGCTTGCCGCCCCCTTAGGCCCGATATGCGATAGTCCTAGACGAACAGACCGGACTGTACGGAGATTGTCACATCAGGCTCAGTAGGAGTTCGGATGGGTTTCCTCATCGGCCTTCTTATCGACATCTACCTGGGGACCGTTACGTACAACTAGTACCGCTTGTGGCCTGTGGTTAAACCCACTGCCAGCATAATGTCGAGTCTTTAGAGTCCCACACAGAGAGTTTCCCTGTTTCAGGCAAAACGATATAGAGATCGTATGGTTTTACGACAAGGGTTCGGACACATACGTGTATTTATGCACGTACGATGTTCGGACAGTTTTTACTAGCGGGCTTTAGTTTAAGCCAGATTCTAGTATTGGATTATTGGATTTATACAGTCTCAGTATTTCCGTGTTTTCACGGATAGGAGGGGCATTCTCATAATTTGTCGAGAAGCTTCTAGAAGAAAGATGAGGTGGAGAGCTTAGGTGGAATTTGCATTAAATGGATTAGTGACTCATGGTGTGATTCATCCAAATGAGTTAATGAAGCATTTATTGCTTAATGACTCATGAGATGATTCACACATAGTGAGTTAATGAAGCATGGTTGATATTATCATATGCTATTCATTTAATAATTATCATGCTTCATATATTCACAAATGAGATATTATTCATATCATTCTCACTCACACCTTCTCTCTCCTCAAGCTCTCTCTCTTCAAAGAACTAACCCTAATCCTCTAATGTGTTGAGATCCTAGGGTTAGCAAGACTAATAGATCCCTAATCCTCTTCTATATCCTCTAGGTTACTTTGATTAGTGTCACGCCCCGCTTCCCAGTGTACGGTGAAGGGGACGCGACGAGGTCCGCTACGTATGTACTCAGAAGTACATACGCTAAGCGTAGCTAAACAATATAAAATAAATACACAAGAGACAAGAGTATAAAAAGAACAGCAACTTTTATTTATTAACATTCTTTGTACAATACATGGAAAGGAAAATACAACTGAAATAAAGATGCCTAAACAGTGGCATAACAGGAAATGGAAAGTACTGAAAAGAAAAGTGTACAATGAAATTATACTGCAGGGTCTTCGGCAAATTGCTCCAAGTCTTCTTGTGTTGGCTTAACTTCTGCCGGGTCCAGATCACCTGACGACATTCAAAGAAGAGAGAAACAGAATGTCGTCAGCGAACAGGTCGCTCGGTAAGTCCCAAAGGTAAGAGGGAAGTAGAGAAGACAGAATAAGAAGGTACATTTTTAAAAATGTAAACTATTGTTATAATGTTATGTTATCGCTGTTGTTTGTAGCTTGGTACAGAAGGATGCTAGTGTATACGAGGAGGGTCTCTATATGCTAGAGACCAGGGCAAAAGGAAAGTACAAGGATGTTAGTTATATGTATGCCCTAGAGGCCATTACTGTACATAGGATGTATATTGTAGTGGATGCTGGGACATATATAGGGAGGACTTTCTTGCTCGACATGATAGTATGCTATCTGGTTACCCTTTACCTTAACGTGTATGCTGATTGTCTCTCTGTTACATGTTGGTAAAGCCCTTAGGATTTGTACTTGACTACCTGGACTATGATGCGGATCATACTAGTGGGGACATGGTAGTCCATAAGTACACCCTTCAAAGTCCCTAGTCGTGGGTGTATCGAGACGGGGCATCGATATACCAGAGTAGACTAGCGTATACCTTCTCGACCCATACAGATGGGCGATGGATGATCCCATATCCATTGGTGTTTGACATCAGAGATGATATATGGGTGCTCAGTAGAGACTGGGTACACTGGACGGACTCGCCGAGAACTCCCAGATGGTATTATACCTCACGTCAGATGGCAGTTCTCTGGTGACACTGGTACAGAGTAGTCTGTTGACCCGAGATCGTCATAGAGTCTTGTGTGGTTCCCACTGTGCTTTGATTTCCATCTTACCACGTCCAAGAGGGCGTGCAAAACGGTGGTTTTTGGATACAGTCCCGAGTCACATGGAGGCAATGAGCGATAGGAGGGGATTCGTCTCTCCCGGTATAGGGAGTTGATGTTGCGCTGTGTTCGATTGGCTATAACAGGAAATCCCTGGCCAGGGTTGCTGAGATTTACTGGTAAGTGTTATCAGTAGTTTCTCGAATAGTTATAGACCTCATATCGACACGACTTATCGAGCTATTGGGGTCTGACGTTTACCACCCCTAGGCGAGATATGCGACATATCAGACCGGACTATACGGTAGTGTTACTGGTCGGATTCACTGGAGTGTGAGCGGGCTTGCTCGTCGATCTTCAGATCGCTCAATACCCGGGTGGCCGTTACGTTTAGCAGACCGCTTGCGGCTTGTGGGTGCTTGATATGATCATCACCTGCTGCCGGCGTATTGACGAGTCTTTAGAGTCCTACACAGAGGTTTCCTGGCTCAAGCGAAACGAAATAGGAGCGCATATGAGATATGTGCGGGACCGAGAATAATACGGTATGTGATACTGTATTCGATTCTCGCGATGTGACATTGATCGGTTATATGCGATGTAGCCGGGTTATCGGATCAAGTGTTGATTCGATAAGTTGTTACTGTTGATATTAGTCGGTTATATGCGATATGACCGGATCGTTAAGTCAAGTGTTGATTTAATGATTTAATGCATAATTATATATTTGATATATTACTTTGCGTTAACTAGTATTGGTTCACTTTATATGGATTTTCTCACTTGTATTGTGCACATTGTATATGTGATATACATTTGTACATTTGCTTGTATCATGTTTGATGATACATGATTGTTTAAGTGTATGTTAAGAATAAACCATGGTTATTTATATGATTAGGGTTTTATTTCCTTTTCTTATTTATTTATCTATTTATTCATTTTGGAAATAATTAGAAAAGGCATAAAAAGAAAATGGTGGCTAATTTTGTTTCATATTGAAGCTTCTTGAAGACTTTGACCTAGTGACCATTTTGTTCTTATCCTTAACCCTAACCATTCTATTAACCATGGTCTTTTCTCTACACTTAACTAAGGTTGAAAATATGATAAGTATTGATTTACTTTTTCTTTTTAATTAACTTAACATATAAGCTTCTTCTTCTTCTTCCTTGACTTGAAGAAGAAAAGCTTCACCTCCATCAATGGTGATTGATGTATATGAGTAAGAAATCCAATTCTAAAGTCTACCCACTTCCTATTTCTTCATCCTCTACCTCTTGCCAAGTAGTAGAGTGTGTTTCCTTCACAAGTCATCATGGTTTGGTGAAGGTAGAGCTTGATCTTGCGATGCTTCGACGTAGATCATCTTCGGCACGTCGTCGACGACCTAGCCCGTCCATTCTCCGATGAAGCCGACGCTAGAGCCCGGATTAGATTTGGACAGCGGAGAGGACCTCATCTTGGAGCCGTGGAGGTGGAGGACCGGATCTACAAAGGTTGTATTTCCGTATTCCCAATAGTTAAGTGTTAACTAGTTCTTTTTCGCCTAGACATCTAGTTATCGATCCGTAGTTTAGGGTTTCTCGGCACCATAATTTTTGAAATTGCCATGGTTGATGGCTTGGGAGACCTCACTAGTGTGCCTAGGAACCCTACAGTGGTATCAGAGCCTAGCTAGAGCCTTAGGCGAAGTCTAGACGCGATTTGAAGTCCGATCGAACCGAAACCCTACCCGGAAAATTGCTCTCTGTCCTTTTTCTAAAAACAGTGATTTTTCATGATTAAAAATATGCAGAGAAATAAGCAGGAAAATATAAGAATTACGGTGCAAAATTGGGGCCATGAACAGTGAACTTTGGCGCGGATCCGCGGCATAATGTTGATTTAGGCGGCGGTTCAGCGGCAGTTTGCTGATGTCAGCCCTAACTTTTTACACAGTAATTCATTGTTTCAGCTTCTGAGTTCTCTGGATATTTTTAAAAATTATTCAAGAGTTGAATTTTCTGGAGTTGTTTTGGAGATTCGGTGTTTCGATCGGGGTATCAAATTTTGTCTGTGTGGCTTTCCGGATAAATTTTAGAATATGTTAAAAAGTTCGACCGGATATAAATACCCAATTTTTCCCCTGTCAGGAAATTTCCAAGTGTTGGATTTTTCCGTAGTTTAACGACGTTCTAAGTAGTGCAAGTAACGCGATGGTCCCTCTAGAAGACACAAACCTTAACTCGATTATATGACCGTCTTGAACTGCCCTTTGAACCTTCGGGTTTGGGGCAGTACGGCGTGCCACATGTGAGGCGTTGGCTTGACCCTTCTACGGCTGGACCGTTGGTACTAAGGTACGAACTGAATGTTGTTAGACTTATTTCATGTGTTGATCTGTATTGGGAAAACTTGGGTGTCAGATTGTTCGATCGGAAAGTTTAACATTTTCTATTTATCTGGAATGGGATACAATAATTGGAATTCATAAATTGTTATGAGATAACGGAATGAATATTATAAACGTAGCAGTTTAGTCTCACTTGATCGGTTGCCACGGAATTTTGATGTGATCAAAAGTCCGTCGCAATCACGTAGCGTACGCGGATACTCGCCGGGTAAACTTAATAGACAGCCTCGCTCCATTGCCCCGACCAAGTGACTGTAGAACCCCGTCGCCGAAAGCATCCATTCGGGTGCTCGCGGCAGCGGTGTTCCGCCTTGGTGCACTTCGTCGACGGTATCGGGGGTGCGGCCGTCTACTGAAGTTTGCGACGAGCATTCGATCAGGATGTCGGGAATCTTATTGAATTGCCCGACTTGATATTGAAAAGTGTTTTCGATTTTGAGACTAAAATGCGGGGTTTATAATTGTTAGGCATGCGATGTCTAAGTAATTCATTTGGTCAGGCATGCGATGTCTGAGGAGGTTGCGGATTCCAACTGTTGTAGTTTTACACTTTCTTTTCTGTGACCGTAAGTGTAATATATGATATCGCCGGTTTCGTTGCTATATGTCAACGACAATTGGGATGCGCATATTTACTTACGTTGATGACATGTGATGTTATGTGTTGCTGGATATGTTATATTGGATCGTCGTGTTTGAATAGCCGGGGGTTTTTATGTGAGATGAGTGTTTTTCATTTTCATTCATGTAAAAACTTGTATGTAATATTCTTTTATTGGGGCGCTTCCAGGTTGCGGGAGTTGTCACCTGTTGTATATTATTTACTTTTCCGCACTAGGATAGACCCAAGGAGGAGGGCACAAGTAACCGGGTTCTGGAGTCCAGTGGGAGACCAACTCGAGGAGTCGGGTCCGGGTCTCCTAACTCCAGAATTGGTAGGGTTGCTTGCCGCTCTCGTAGGGGTCTAGGGGTGTGGGTTTGGCTATTCATCACGACCGTGGAATCCGTGTTTTATACTGGCTCGTATAGAAAACACGGACGTCCTAGTATATCCAATATTTCATATGATTCTTCTGCTGCGATATCTGTGATGTGATCATGTGATGTTCTGTGATAGATACAGTATATAGTATATATGATACATTATATAGACGTTACTTATGTTTTACACCCACGCTAGCCCTGCCCCGCTCTGTCGTTAGTTACCTAACCTAACGGTGCACGAGGGGACATCGAGGCGAATGCGGATGGCATAAGTGTACGTCGTATTTATCTGTGATGTTTAGGTACTTAAATGATGGGACTTCATTAATGTGATTAATGAAATAAAAGAAACCTAAGATGTTGTAGAATCGAATTTCAAAATAAAACAGGTAGCTACAGTTCTTGCTTTGCACAGCGGTATATGTGATATATCCTGCACCTCATCCGACGAGGAAAGGACCGAGATCCCTTCACCGGGAGTGACTCCTTTAGCAATAACTGGCAGATGCTACACACTCGGTTTGTCTTTTGATTGCTTTTAAGAGTTTTTGCTTTGCACAGCGATATATGTGATATATCCCGCACCTCATTCGACGAGGAAAGGACCGACGATCCCTTCACCGGGAGTGACTCCTTTAGCAAAACTAGAAAAGCCTAAAAAACACTCCATTTCAAAATCATTTGATTCTACAACGATATCAAGTTCATTACGCAATAGGTTTTCAGAAAAACCTGTCGTAGCCCTCCGTCATTTTAGGAAGTAGAGTACTTAGTATTCGTGCTACGTTTTTCGACCTTAGCCGAGGCGTAGTGTACGGTAGCTAAGTGATGTCTTCCTACACCGCATATGATGCGATTAGTTAGGACAGTCATGTGGCTTTGTTGACCTTAGCCAAGGGTCATGTGGGTGGGTCTAATTAATCACGAAATGACGGGTAGAACTTGACTAGTGCTTACGATTTGTTGACCTTAGCCAAGGTCATAGGTGCTAGGGGCAAAATATTATCGGGAATTTCAAGTGTTGAAATTTGCAATGAGATTGCATACCTTCTATGAGATAGTTGGATCCCGATACCCGCTGCGAGTAAGAGTTACTCCTGGGAGAGTTTTACACATTACAATTAGCCGATCAAGTAGGTGTCTAGAAAGGTGTTAACGAGGTTACGCCTCTGGGAAAACGAGGTTTACACTAATTAGGTTCGTGCGAAAGTACGGGGGACCTCCCTCAAAATACCGACACTGGCCTGGCTGAAAGATTGGCGAACTTGTAGTGCGTAATTAATCCGGGCTAGTCTTTCCTTTTAGGGTTTGAAGGAAGATTTGATAAAAAGCAGTGGGAGCCATCCTGATTAGATAAAATAATAACCAATCTATTCTTGACAGAGCGCACGCTGAGTGTTTTCTTCTCTCTCTCTCCAGGTAGCGACCATATCACGCCTTAATCAAGATAATAATACGGATTATTGACCGAACCCACTTGTTATACTGAGCTGGGGAACGTTGGTCCCGCTCCAACTTATAATTGTTATAAGACAGAGCAGGAAATTGGGGAATACCGGATTTCCCGTGCCGTCCAAACGAAGAGAGTGCATGCTGATGCATCATCTTCGGGTATGTTCATTATACAGAACTGTTTCTCAGTATCCTTTACGTCCTGGGTATGTGATACCAGATCAGGATCCCAGATATGTAATCTGTTACATAGGGCTACAGAAAGGTAGAAAAACTGAGAACGGGTGATAAGTTTCATGAGGCAGAAAACGGGGCAAGTGTTGCAGCCAAGTCTGTTGGTCACTGTCACCCTGTATTACCAATACATTGATTCTGAACTAATGTTATTAGATATCGAACCTGATATACCAAATCATATCACTCTCTTTGTTAGAAAAGAAAGGATATAATTTTGTATTGTTGGATAATGTTTTGAACATTTCCTATATCAAAAGTTGATCGGTTCAGACACGTTATCTAAAAGCATTGATGTTCTAAATCAAACTACAATTCTTAGTATATGAATCACACACAAGAGGAAGAGTTCAGAAATGAACGAATCCTTCTTGAGGTATTGTAGACTAGGTCATATCAATGCGACCCGACTGGCTGAGTTACATTTAGATGCATATTTAAATCAGTTTGAATTTACATCTTGTGAAACTCGCCAGTCATGTCACAAAGATAAGATGACCATAGCTCCGTTTATTGGAAACAGAGAAAGAGTTAGTGAACTCTTGGGATGATACATGTTGATGTATGTAGGTCCCCTGTCTACACATGCCAAGACCGGTTCTTTATACTTCATTACGTTCTCTGATGATCTCTTTAGATTCAGACATATGTTCTTGTTGAAACACAAGTCCGAACCTTTTGAGATATTCACAGAATATAAGTTAGAAGTAGAGAACCAGAATACGGGTATAAGTATTATGTCCTTTGATGTGATCTAGGAGGAGAATATTTGAGCACGGAAATCCTGGAATTTTATAAAGGAGAATGAGATTCTCTCTCAGCATTACTCCTCCGCATACACCATAGCACGATGGTATATCGGGGCGGAGCAGATACACCCTATTTGATATGGTGTGCTCTATGATGAGTACTACTGAGTTACCTGTTTCCTTTTGGGTGTTATGCGCTTGAGAAGCTGCATACCTATTGAATACGGTTCCAATCAAATCAAGTTGCCTACCACTTCATATGTGATATGGAAAGGGAAGAACCCATATCTTAAGTTAGTTAAGATTTGGGGTTGTCCGGCCTATGTCTAAAAGCAAAATCCGGACAAGCTCGAGGCAAGATCTGTTATGTAGAACTGGAAAGGTTCCAGCTATACAAACAACAGTAGATGATTTGGTAGAACCAAAGGATTCAGTAGATTCCAACGAACCTCAGCCTCTCCGCCGATCTAATAGGGTTCCTCACCCACCTGAGAGATACTTCGGTTTCTCTATGACAGTGGGAGCGAGGATTACATCATGAGATGATGACCCAACTAGTTTCGAGCTGGCCATCAGGAGTGAGACTCTGTAAGAATGGCTGGATGTTTATCGATCTGAGATGGAATCCTTATACACCAACAAAGTATGGACTTTGGTTGCAATATCTGAAGGGTTAAATCCCCATCAGGAGCAAGTATATCTTGAGAAGATTGCTTGGTGTAGATGGAAAAGTTGAGACTTTCAAAGCTAGACTTGTTAAAAGTGTGCATCATTGACCAAGTATGGATAATGATGAAACCTTTTTCAAGTAGCTATGCTTAAGTCCGTCCAGATCCTACTTGCCACGGCTACATACCATAACTACGATATCTGGCGGTTGGGTGCCATGACTGCTTTTCTAAATGATGATTTAGAAGAGTGCGTCTGTAAGTACACAGCCAGAGGGCTTCGTAGACAGTGGGAGCAGCGGAAACGTGTGCAAGATGCTTTATAGGATAAAGCAGGCATCGCGGAGTTGGAACGTCTGTTTTGATGAAGCAATCAAAGAGTTTGACATCATCAAAATGGTAGATGAACCTTGTATAAACAAAAAGGTAGTAGGGAGTATGGTAACGATCCTCGTAGAGTACGTGGATGACATACTCTTGATAGGGAAGTAGTTTCCTATGCTACGCTCGATCAATCTCCGATTATCACAAAGATTCTCCATATAGGATCAAAGTGATACCTCCTAAATCCTGGATTTTGGATCTATGAGATAGATCTAAATGGATGTTAGGATACTCACTAGATGTAGTGAGATGGTGTCAATCGATCCTAAGGAGAATCACTGGAAGGGTTCCAGGGTGATAAAGACGACTGAATGTCAGTCACAGGCATTGTCTTTACCCTCAGTAAAGGGACGGTATGTTGGAAGAGTTCCAAGCTGGATACCGTGACATACTAGACGATAAAGGCAAGATACATCGCTACTTAAGATGCTACCAAAGAGGCTGTTTGGGTGTATATTTGTTCATGAGATGAACTTCGTTCCTACCATTGTGAGACAACGGAGTTGTGGCTCATGCCGAGGAACGCCGGTCCCATCAGTGATCCAGACATATTCTAAGGCAGTATCACTTGATCATGGAGATGGTTGATCTCCAGGGAGATCGAGGTTAGGAAAGTAGACTCAGAGGACAACACAGCGGATCCACTCACAAAGGCCTGTTCCCAGAGAGAGACTTTCATGGGATGGTTGAGTATGAGATACTGCAACCACTGCTACAGATGGCCCTAGTGCAAGTGGGAGATTGTTAGTTATATGTATGCCCTAGAGGCCATTACTGTACATAGGATGTATATTGTAGTGGATGCTGGGACATATATAGGGAGGACTTTCTTGCTCGACATGATAGTATGCTATCTGGTTACCCTTTACCTTAACGTGTATGCTGATTGTCTCTCTGTTACATGTTGGTAAAGCCCTTAGGATTTGTACTTGACTACCTGGACTATGATGCGGATCATACTAGTGGGGACATGGTAGTCCATAAGTACACCCTTCAAAGTCCCTAGTCGTGGGTGTATCGAGACGGGGCATCGATATACCAGAGTAGACTAGCGTATACCTTCTCGACCCATACAGATGGGCGATGGATGATCCCATATCCATTGGTGTTTGACATCAGAGATGATATACGGGTGCTCAGTAGAGACTGGGTACACTGGACGGACTCGCCGAGAACTCCCAGATGGTATTATACCTCACGTCAGATGGCAGTTCTCTGGTGACACTGGTACAGAGTAGTCTGTTGACCCGAGATCGTCATAGAGTCTTGTGTGGTTCCCACTGTGCTTTGATTTCCATCTTACCACGTCCAAGAGGGCGTGCAAAACGGTGGTTTTTGGGTACAGTCCCGAGTCACATGGAGGCAATGAGCGATAGGAGGGGATTCGTCTCTCCCGGTATAGGGAGTTGATGTTGCGCTGTGTTCGATTGGCTATAACAGGAAATCCCTGGCCAGGGTTGCTGAGATTTACTGGTAAGTGTTATCAGTAGTTTCTCGAATAGTTATAGACCTCATATCGACACGACTTATCGAGCTATTGGGGTCTGACGTTTACCACCCCTAGGCGAGATATGCGACATATCAGACGATCAGACCGGACTGTACGGTAGTGTTACTGGTCGGATTCACTGGAGTGTGAGCGGGCTTGCTCGTCGATCTTCAGATCGCTCAATACCCGGGTGGCCGTTACGTTTAGCAGACCGCTTGCGGCTTGTGGGTGCTTGATATGATCATCACCTGCTGCCGGCGTATTGACGAGTCTTTAGAGTCCTACACAGAGGTTTCCTGGCTCAAGCGAAACGAAATAGGAGCGCATATGAGATATGTGCGGGACCGAGAATAATACGATATGTGATACTGTATTCGATCCTCGCGATGTGACATTGATCGGTTATATGCGATATAGCCGGGTTATCGGATCAAGTGTTGATTCGATAAGTTGTTACTGTTGATATTAGTCGGTTATATGCGATATGACCGGATCGTTAAGTCAAGTGTTGATTTAATGATTTAATGCATAATTATATATTTGATATATTACTTTGCGTTAACTAGTATTGGTTCACTTTATATGGATTTTCTCACTTGTATTGTGCACATTGTATATGTGATATACATTTGTACATTTGCTTGTATCATGTTTGATGATACATGATTGTTTAAGTGTATGTTAAGAATAAACCATGGTTATTTATATGATTAGGGTTTTATTTCCTTTTCTTATTTATTTATCTATTTATTCATTTTGGAAATAATTAGAAAAGGCATAAAAAGAAAATGGTGGCTAATTTTGTTTCATATTGAAGCTTCTTGAAGACTTTGACCTAGTGACCATTTTGTTCTTATCCTTAACCCTAACCATTCTATTAACCATGGTCTTTTCTCTACACTTAACTAAGGTTGAAAATATGATAAGTATTGATTTACTTTTTCTTTTTAATTAACTTATCATATAAGCTTCTTCTTCTTCTTCCTTGACTTGAAGAAGAAAAGCTTCACCTCCATCAATGGTGATTGATGTATATGAGTGAGAAATCCAATTCTAAAGTCTACCCACTTCCTATTTCTTCATCCTCTACCTCTTGCCAAGTAGTAGAGTGTGTTTCCTTCACAAGTCATCATGGTTTGGTGAAGGTGGAGCTTGATCTTGCGATGCTTCGACGTAGATCATCTTCGGCACGTCGTCGACGACCTAGCCCGTCCATTCTCCGATGAAGCCGACGCTAGAGCCCGGATTAGATTTGGACAGCGGAGAGGACCTCATCTTGGAGCCGTGGAGGTGGAGGACCGGATCTACAAAGGTTGTATTTCCGTATTCCCAATAGTTAAGTGTTAACTAGTTCTTTTTCGCCTAGACATCTAGTTATCGATCCGTAGTTTAGGGTTTCTCGGCACCATAATTTTTGAAATTGCCATGGTTGATGGCTTGGGAGACCTCACTAGTGTGCCTAGGAACCCTACAAAGGAACCGTTATGCCACGGTACAACAGCAATGAGATTCAGGTTAGGTGTCTTAATCTGACCACCTCGTGCCACCTTTAACACCTTCCATACCAATCTACCCCTTAAACCCCGTAGTGATTTAACATTATTGTTGTACTGTATTGAGTAAGTTGGGTGACTGACCAAAACCATGATATCAGTAAACATGTTGTAACTGCATAATCAGGTAAATGGAATAACAGGATAATAGATGTATATCCATGGTTTGATTCAGTCAAATTATATAAAATGTTAACTGGATTCAGGGATTCATGTATTCATATTGAATTGGAATATAAAAGAATATAGATTGACTTGAATCATAATCAAGTCAGAAATAGTCAGACTCTAACCCGAGTCAGATTAAAAGAAAGGTAATTTGAAGTTCTATAATTGTTAGGGTCCTTATTGTAATTTATAAAACTTGAGGGGGTTTTATGTAAAAAGTACTTTTGTATAGTTTTCAAGATACACCTCAAGTATTTATTATTCGTCTTTATAGTTATAATGAGTGTGAATTTTATTTGTGTTATTCTAGTGAATATATCCTAATAAAGGTATTAATTGATTTATTTGAAATTCATGGTATTTTAATGTAACTTTTAATCTTGTAATTTTAGAAAAAGTGGAAACTTTATCTTATAATAAAATAGGTGTTTGAATGATAATTATATATATATTAATACAAGAATAATTTTAAATAACTATTTTTTTATTTTCCAAAATCTCATTTTTCTTAAATGTCATATTTTAAACCTTTCGAGACCGAATGCTCCTTGCGGAGGTCTGAATCTCGCACTACTAGCCCGCGGGTGCACGATGAACCGTACTATCCCTAACGGGTTCCCCAAAGGTGGGTTGTAGTTGCGCTTTGCATAGGTTTAATAAATACTATTCATTTAGAAAACGGTTTTATAATTATAAGGTATTTATTTGTAAATTTCCGTATTTTAGTTTCTAGGGTTTCCTAAGCCAACTAGCATATTTCTATGGTTTAAACGATAAGTCATTAGAAGCCTCAAATCGCCTCTTCACCGCCAATTGCGGCCACGTAAGTGTCAGGTAAGTGGGAAGGAACCACGGTAGTGGGCCTAATTAAAAACCACTAGCCTTGACACACTTGCCTAGACACCACAAAGTCAGGTTTAGATAAACGATCGATGTCTATGACAAATCGTACTTTCTTTTTAAAAGATTTTGTTTAGAATTGTATTCAACTTAGAATTTCAAGAAAGGTTTATAAAGAAAATGGTATTTTAGTGAAAAGTCTTGTATTTTCGTATTCTAAGTTTTGTCGTTATCAATTAGGGTTATATTTGTGTGTGTGTAGAGGTAGGTCATT
This sequence comes from Agapanthus africanus, assembly GCA_030015575.1. NCBI lineage: Eukaryota > Viridiplantae > Streptophyta > Magnoliopsida > Asparagales > Amaryllidaceae > Agapanthus > Agapanthus africanus. The sequence continues at coordinate 239,933,348 of CM057344.1, forward strand.
ACCTCGTGACTTATTTTAAGGTTTAGTGAAGTTTAGAGGTTAAATATGATATATTAAACATGAAGGTATTTAAGTGTAAGAATACGGTATTTGTAAACGTTATCATTTCATGTGTAAAAACTTATTCAAATTGATTTGTACAAGTTTAGTGATCAAGATGAACATGTTTAGGAATGAGGGGATTGATTAGAAGAAGAAAAAATAAACTTTATGGTATTATTGTGAAAAGAATACGATATTACAAGAAAGTTATCATTTCATGTGAGAAACTTTGTCCAAATTGATTTTTATGAGATTAATAGTCATCATGAATATGTTTAGGTGTTATAGATTAAGTGACAAGTGGGATTTTGTAGAAAAACCGAATCGGAAATCGGTTTGTTCCGATTTCCGTCGGGTTTCATAAAGTTGTATTTTGAGAAGTAGAAAAGAGAGAAGAATGGGACTTACGGGTTTCAAACTCTTCTAAAGAGTAAAGAGGAACTAAGGAAAATGCCGAGGTGTGGTTTCGTCGCCGGTTGCTTCAAAGAACATCGCCGGAATCCGTCAGCGCTTCGCCGTGAACTCGGTTTCAAAGCACACTTTCTTGTGGAATTTTCAAGAGAGTAATTCTATGGTTTTGGAATGAGAAGGTAGGGGGTAAGGGTCTATTTATAGGGTAGCTAGGGTAGGGTAGGTGAAGGGTTTTGTTTATTAAAAAAAATTGTAAAAATTTAAAGAAAATCATTAAAATTTTGTATTAAATAGGATGTATTTATCAATTGAAAACCGATCACTTAAATTGGAGTTAACAGGGGTTTAAGAATACCAAAAGCCACACTTTTCGTGTTGAGACCCCGGCCATCTGACCAACTCCGGCCGGCGGCGCCGGCCGAGTTGGCCGATCCCGGCCGGGATCGGCGACGGTTGGGTGCGGGGCTCTCCGACTAAGATTTTGGCATACTCCGTTTTTGGGGTTCAGTTCAATATTTGGGAGTTATGGCCTGTGGACTGTTGGGCTTCCAAGAATTTTTAAAGAAAAATAAACTAAAAATAATGTGGGGCATGGGATTCGAATTCTGGTGGCTTGGTTCAACAGTGCAAGGTATTACCAATGAGCTACAAGCTCTTGCTTGTAATTATTGTAGGAAAATAAATACTTAAAGTGATATCAGCAACATTAAATACTCCAAGTTTACTTCAAATTTAAATCAAATTTATGTATACAAAAATTGGAGTTATTTAAAAACAAAATAGTTACTTATATATATATTGTGCTCAGGTTTAAATACTCTTTTAAAGGAAATTTTTTTTTTGAATAGAAAAGTGTATAGGAAAATTAGGGTTGTTACAATTAGCACTCATAGCCACCTAGTTACCTCAAGTGAGAGGTTAAAGCTTGGAGAAGTAGCTCTCGGGTGGATTTTCTATCGCAACGAGGAGACCGACGAGGAGGTGAACTACAAGGACAAGAAGGACTTGAATCTCTAGGTATAATCATCTATCATAGTAGCTAATCACTTCTATATACTTGTTAGTTAGGGTTTAGCAAAGATCCGTAAAGTTGGTCGATGCTAGTTTAAACAAAATGATTGTTTTACCTATTCCGCCTCCCCGCATCATGTGGGGTGTCTAACGTCGACTTACAAATTGTAAATCTTACTTTCTTTACATTCTTGCATTATGAAAATTTATTGATTCTTGATTCTTTCATTTTTCATGATGTGTGAGTGAAATCTCCGCTTATAGCGGAATCGAGAGAATAGGTAGATGATGATGAAATTCTTGAACGATTCTTAAGTCTTATGAGTTTTGTAAACTTTAGGAAATTGAGTCATCGAAGACCTAATTTGAGCGAGATCACTTTCTTGAATTTTGCTCCAAATTAGAGATCAACGATCGGTGATTTAATTTACCAGAGGCTTGAATTTGAATGATAATCAATGAAAGGACAAGGAATGGTGAAGGAGAAATCCTAGTTTCTTCAATAGATCCCTAAATCTCGTTGATCGTCATCGATCTAGCAACAAATCCTCAATAGATAAGATTTCGTAATCATTAGTTTTCATGATCACTACTTATTTGATCGATTCCTACAAGCTACTTTACAAATCTTGAGAATTCAATTGGTTTGGACATTTTCTTGATTTTTATTAATTCTTGATTCTAGATCTAATTTCTTTATGTTTCTTGAAACAAAACCTCACAAATCTTGAATCATTTTCTTTTATCTTTTCTTTTCAACTCAAATAAAACGATTTCGAACAAATTCACACAATCTTTGTGGACGATCCGCTCTCGCTAACTAAACTACAATAGACACTGTTATTGATTGCGGTATAAATTTCTTTGGTTGTGATCTTTTACACTTTTCAAAACAAAACACGGAAACGATCAAATCAAATGGCGCCATTGCCGGGATAGTGTGCTAATTTGTTCGTTTTTGCAATTTGAGTTGAAATTTTTTATTATTACATCAGAATTTTTAGATCAAAATCGCATCAAGTACTTAACGATTTGTTGTGAATTGTTGCAAGGAGATCTGGAATCTCTGGAGAGAGGAAAAATTTTCAAAGCATCACAGAGAGTTCATAGAGGCAACATGAGTCCTTGTGAAAATTTTTTGTGCAGGAATCTCGTCAGCAGACCGCGGAACCGCGGCAATAAGAAGCATATCGCGGAGGATCCGCGGCTGTTTAGAGGCTTCAGGGTACCAAAATTCTTAGGTCCATCTCTGTCTTTCTTATCTCCTCCATGCTCTTGTCCATTAACCAATTTCTGCAGGTTTCTTTGCAAAAATTTGCAGCGCCGCTAAAAAGAAAATTGTTGCGTGTTTGATCTTGGTTGTTTGCATTTTTAATACGGAAATTAAGGGGTAAAAACCAAATTCAGATTAGGTGGGGATTTCATTACCCTTCCTAAGCCCCAAAAATTACAAAACTTGCATCCGCATCACCCTCATTAACTAAAAAATATCTAGACATGACTCTAAGGACCGTCGCGCTCACTTAGGACAGAAGGAGGTTGTGGGTAATCTACTGTTTATCCGCGTTTCTTTTGTGGTGTCTAAGGCAAGTGTGTCTAAGGCAAGTGGTTACTTAATTAGGCCCACTACTTACGTAGTGAAGAACCTCCCACTTACCTGGCACTTACCTGGCCACAGAAGGGGCAAAGAGGCAGTAGAGGGTCTATCTTGCGACTGTCTTCTGGAAGTCTAGGAGCGGTCTAGAGCCTTGACCTAGGTGACCACTAGATTTAGGGTTGCTTGTGCATTGTTTGTGTGAATTTTTCAAAAAAATCCGTCATTTTCAAAACAAACACCAAATCCATTTTTTCTCTTATTTACCAACGCTGCCACTTGTGCTAAACCATTTAGTGCATGCTCGGCTGGACACGGGATTCTAGTGCCCGTCTTGTCCGCGTTCCTCCTATCGAATCCGAAGTCGGTAATTCTACATTTACTTTTTCATCACCCACTACCACACCCACTTTGATGGACGGTTCTCCATCGAACTTCTTTAACACTACTCTGCCACCATCCCCAGGTGCGCAGAATCCGCCCCGCATCTCTCTCCAAGAAAGATGTTACCCTATGCGAGGTCCTCTTTCGACCCGTCTTACCATTCCACCAGCCAATGGGGACAACTTTGAAATAAAACCTCAATATATCAATCTTTTACCCAAATACCACGGTCTTGAGTCTGAAGACGCATACGTCTTTATTACCAAATTTGAAAATGTATGCGCTATGATGGGTACTTCACAGCTTTCTGTGGATGCTATGAGATTACGTCTTCTCCCATTCACTTTGTGCGATATAGCCGGGAAGTGGTTTTATAACACAGCCGCACATTCTATTTCAAACTGGGGAGAATTCGTAACAGCTTTCCTAAAGAAATTCTACCCCAATCATAAGACAGCTCGAGTCCGTAGCGAAATAAATCAATTTACCTAGCTTCCAAATGAACCATTCTCGAAGTGTTTTGAACGCTTCAAGGATCTGTTAGTTCAATGTCCTCATCATGGAATCCCTAGATGGGATCTGTGCAGAATCGTATATGAGGGCATTAATCCTACAACAAAACAGATACTTGAATCCATGTGTCATGGCACCTTTATGAATAAAGATGATGGTGAAGCCTGGAGATTTTTAGAAGATTTCGCTAAAAAAACTTTACAGTGGGAGAGTGTAAGTCAATCATCGTCTAAGGGTGGTATTCATCAACTTGATGTTTCCATAGGAGTTAGAGCTGAAATGACAGCAATGCAAAAGAAACTCGAAGTTATGGAACATAAATTTTTAGCAGCCTCCCTAAATCAGATGTCATTCCCCAAAACTGTCTGTGGATGCTGTTATGATCCATCTCATCTTACGGATGAATGTCCATTGAATTCTCCGTTTCAAGGTCAAGAGCATACCAATGCTGCATTCCAACAAAGACCTAGAAACGATCCGTATTCTTCCACTTATAATCAGGGTTGGAGGAATCACCCTAACTTTGCTTGGAACCAATAACAAACTCAAAACACGGTTCTAAACCAAAACAATTTCCAAAGGGGCTCTCCACCACAACAGCAACCACTTCAAATAAGTCAGCACTCCTACCAATCACAAAACTTTCAAAACCCGGTCAACGCACCTGCACCATATAACAATTCTTTGCAAGTGACCGGTACTGATAACTCCTCCACACTCGAACAAACTATGAATTTGCTTCTGACAAATTTCATGCAAGTTTCGGCTGAGATGAAGTCTTCCGTCGATAAAATCCAGAAAAACTCTGACTCCCAAAGTGAGAGTATTAAATCGATGGAAGCACAAATTGCACGAATAAATGCCGAAATGAGTGCTAGAGAGAGAGAGAGGGAAACTTTCAGCTCAACCCCTACCAAATCCTGGCTATTCACAGCATGTGAACGCTATCACCACGTTGAGATCTGGAAGAGTGCTTGACAACCATGTCGGTGAAGAGATTGATAATAATGAAGAATCAATCGATGATACCCCGGCTGAGACTTTTCCTTCCACTTCTACTTCTATTTCTGACCCCAGATCGTCTACCCCACCATTTTCTTACGAGCCTATTCTCCGTTTTCCCCAAGGTTCAAACCCTCGGCACACTTCTTCTAGTCCACCAAAGACGATCCCCACTCCTATTCTTGGATCTTTCCTACCCACACGATCTTCTCCAATGTTGGACCCAGCTATTATTGCTAAAGCTCCTTATCCGAATCGGTTAAGGGGAAATAAACCAAGTCCGCAAATGGAGAAGATCACTGAAATCTTTAAACAGGTTAACATCAATATCCCTCTCGTAGATGCCATACAACAAATCCCGGCTTATGCGAAAATTCTCAAGGACTTGTGCACTAAGAAGAGGAAGACTCAAGTGCCAAAAAAGGTGTTCATGTCAAAAACTGTAGACACAGCTTTTCCCCAACAATTACCTAGGAAACGTAAGGACCATGGCTATCCTACTATTTCTATTTCTATTGGGGGTAAACACATTAACCGTGCTCTACTTGACATTGGCGCAAGTATTAACCTGCTTCCTTACTCGGTTTATGAGCAGCTAGGGATCGGAGAGTTGAAACCAGCTCACTGCACTCTCCAGATGGCCGACCGATCAATCACCCAACCTAGGGGTGAACTAGAGGATGTGTTGATAAAAATCGGGGAATTTGTATTCCCTGTGGACTTTATTGTACTCGATACACAGCCTGTAGCGAACCCACGAAATCAAATTCCGGTGATTATCGGTCGACCCTTTTTGGCCACTTCCAATGCTATAATCAACTGTCGTAACGGCTCTATGACCCTATCCTTCGGGAAGATGTCAATTGAGCTTAACATTTACAAGTTGGGAAGTGTACCCTCCGAACCTTCTGCTCAGGTCTGTTCTGTCGAATTAATGGATGACGACAGCAGCGAATTTGACAAGCTTCATGATACTGATCCAGACTTCCTCAATACGTTGTTGTTTGACCCAACTATGTATCATACACATACGGACTCTTCCACCGAGTTGTCCGGGTCAACATCTAACGCTGATGAGGAACTTTTTATAGAGTCTGACGATCACCCCACTTTTTTTGATGACATTATTCTTCGGGGTATCGATGAAAGCTTTGAGGAAATTTTCGCTGATGAACTCGCATTTTTAGCAAACACGGGTGTTGAGATGAATCAACTCCAAGAAAAAGAAATTGAACCTCCACCCCTTCTTCTGGACTATAAAGAGAATGCGAGTAATCCATCATCACAATCACTGTGTCGTCTCTCCAAACTGAGACGCAATCCTTTTCTGTTACACCACTTATCTTTTCCCCACTTCTTCCGGGCTCCTTATAACATGTTCTTCCACCAACCGATGCGCTACACTGATAAAATCTTCGAATGGTTAGTGTTGACTTTCGGTCTTTGCAAAGCGTGGCATTGACCAATAACTTTGACCCCCTCTTGTGACTTTAAAAGATTAACATTGTTTAACTCAAGTTTTGGGGGGGGGGTTATAATCTGGCTCATAAAAATAAAATTTTTACACAAAATGGCGAGCCAAAGAATAAGTTTGGGGGAGGATTTTCACGATCATATTTCATGTCCCCCGTTAATGAGTTTTCCTCCCAAGCTTACAGGTTTTCTGAGATTTAACAGATGACAACAGTGGGGATACTGTTGTAAACAAGTTTGGGGGAGGTTTGCGCTTATTTACGCATCACTTTGCATCATACTTTGCATAAGCACAAAACTTATAATAAAAAAAATATTTTTTGTACATAAATAAGATAATAAAAGATTAGATAGTGAAAAATTACATCCAAAAGATTAGAAAAATTTAAGAAAACCTAAAAAGATAGAAGTTTTTTTAAACGAACTAGTAATAAGTAGTTATGAGCCGTTGTCCCAAGGGTTAGTAAGATTAAAGAAGTCACTAATCTGAGGATAAAAATAAGTCTGAAAAATAGTTCCTATTCTGGAAGCCAAACATTTGAACGTTGATACCCTACTATACGCACTTACACACGTCTTGAAACTCGGGATAGTAGAGGATACCTTGAAATGCTCTTGTCTAAAAGCCAAACTATGAAGAAAATAATGAATGAAAAATAAAAAGATAAAATGGTGAAGAAAAATGAACACTGGTTTTGTAATCATCAAGGCAGCATAAAAAAATATAGTGAGCGTGCTTCATCACCTAGTGCCTTAGACCAACTGGTTTGGGAGTCACTGGTAAGCCTTAGGTGTTGCAAGATGAGGAAAAATACTAAATACACCTAATAAGCAAGCACATGAGTAATCGGTCGGTTAATACCCCAATAAGTATTAACGGTCGCATGAAAAATGTGTGAGCAATCCCATCTAAATATTCATCAATTAAAAAGTACCGAGGTCGATGGACAAGAGTATGATAGCTTGAATTGAATTCTCCGAGTGTAGGGATGTATTGTACACACACGTAGGGGTATATGATCGGTGTTTGGAAGAAAGGTAGAGATGAAGAATAAAGGCGATGTTTTATTGAGGGATGATGTGATTTCTAACATCTTTGCATGACTATTAAGATAGGGCTCATAGCAACTGAAAAGCTAGTATAGTTGGAAACTCTAATTTTCAAAGTCTTTCTTTTATAATTCTTATCTTTACATGTAACTTTCACGGTCTTCCTTTTATTATAGGATTTTGTGGGTGTAATCCGCTGAAAACCCTCAGGAGACAACACTCCTTCTACTAGGGACACCTAGAGGTTTAAAGGCTTGTTGCACATGCTCAGTGCAATCGTGTTGCCTACGAAAGTGGGCTAGTTAGTTTTTCTTTTTCTTTATTTTCTCCTTCTCTTAAAAATAAAAGGTGTTTGCTCGAGACGACCAAAATTAAGTTTGGGGGAATTTGATCAGTCGAAAATATTGCATTCTTAACACATCAATTTCCTTATTCTTTCTAATCATCTAAAGGTGTTTGGTATAAATATAGCACATATTAGCAATTCGTCTGCAAAATATCAAATAACATGTGTTATACATTATAACCGGAATTATGAGGGAAATTGTGTGTTTATTACTGTAGGGTTCCTTGGCGCTCATACAAGGGTTTATAAGGCATCAACCATACCCGGATAAAAATTTAGACGAGCCGAACAACCCAAAGCGGGGATCATTGCTAGATTATTAGGGTTACACAAGCAAGTGAACATCTTTACAACTAAGTGAAGAAGAAAATACAACCTTTGTAGATCGGTCCTTCACTTCAAGAGCTCCTTGTTGTAGTCCCTTCGCTTCGATCATGGTTCTTCCGGGCTCTTGCATGGCTTCACGAGGCGAAAGAAGCGTCCTTGCTTGAAGTCTTCGAGGCGGAAGATGATCTACGTCGAGGGAATACCAACTCAAGCTACTACTTCACTAACTAGAGAATTAGTGAAGTAAACACCCTAAACTAAAGTGCTAGTCTAGTAGAGGATGGAGAAATAGGAAGTGGGCTCACTTTAGAATTTGTTTTCTCACAATCTTTCACTCTCTTTTGAAAACCTTAGCAAGCTTTTCTTTTGCTCAAAGAAGAAGAAGATGAACAAATGAAAAGATAAGGATAATGATCAAGTCAAGAGAGCTAACCATGGGTGAGTGAGTATCATATACTAACTCATGTAGAGATATAACCATGGCTAATCCAAAATGGTTAGGTTAATAAAAATCTAAAGTAAAACAAAGTTAGTGGACTTTGTCAAAGCATCCACAAGCTTCTACAAGCTTCATGCTTGTGACAAAAGCTCCACTAATTTGTAATTACCTTAAATAATTATAAACCACCATTTAAAATAGAATGGTGTATGTCTTGCACACCCATGAATGATATATCAACAACCACGATACAAAATGAAAACACATTTTAATATATATCACATATATATATATATATATATTAAAGTTGTGCACATGTGAGAAAAATCCTTAAGTGAACAAATGTTAGTTAATGTAAATTAGTATATCAAATATACAATTATACACTAAATTATTGAATCAACACTTGACTTAATAATCCGGTTATATCTCATATAACCGACTAACATCCAATGTATCGACTTATCGAATCAACACTTGATTCGATAACCCGGCTATATCACATATAACCGACCGATACAAAAAGTCGCGAGAATAGAATACGGTATCATATACACACATTATTCTCGGTCCCGCACATATCACATATGCGCTCCTATTTCGTTTTTCCTGAGCCAGTAAAACCTCTATGTAGGACTCTAAAGACTCGTCAATACGCCGGCAGTAGGTGATGATCACATCAAGCACCCACAAGCCGTCAGCGGTACTAGCTGGACGTAACGGATACCCGAGTATTGAGCGATCAGAAGATCAGCAAGCAAGCCCGCTCCAACTCCTGTAGAAGCCTAACGGTAACACTTGCCGTACAGTCCGGTCTCCTCGTCTGATATGTCGCATATCAAGTCTAGGGGTGGTAAACGTCAGACCCCAATAACCGACAAGTCATGCCGATGTGAGGCTCATAACGGGTCGAGAAACTACCGGTAACACTTATCAGTAAATCTCTAAATCATCCCTGGCCAGGGACTTCCCTGTTATGGCCAATCGAGCACAGCGCAACATCAACCCCCAATACTGGGAGAGACGAAACCCCTCCTATCGCTCATTGCCTCCATGTGACTCGAGACTGTACCCAAAATCCACCGTTTTGCACGCCCTCTTGGACGTGGCAAGGTGGAAATCAAAGCACAGTGGGAATCACACAAGACTCTATGATGATCTCGGGTTTACAGACTAACCTGCACAAGTGTCACCAGAGAACTGCCATCTGACGTGAGGTATAATACCATCTGGGAGTTCTCGGTGAGTCCGTCCAGTGTACCCAGTGTCCACTGAGCACCCGAATACCATCTCTGATGTCAAACACCAATGGATATGGGATCATCCATCGCCCATCTCATGGGTCGAGAAGCGTATACGCTAGTCTACTCTGGTATATCGATGCCCCGTCTCGATATACCCACGACTAGGAACATTAAAGGATGTACTTATGGATTGCCATGGCCCCACTAGTATGATCTGCATCATAGTCCCGGTAGTCAAGTACACATCCTAAGGGCTTTACCAACATGTAACTTTAAGACAGTATCAAGAAACAAGTATACATGTTAAGATAAAGAGCAACCAGATAGCATACTGTCATATCGAGCAAGAAAGTCCTCTCTATATATGTCCAAGCATCCAATATAATATACATCATCTGTATAATACTGGCCTCTAGGGCATACATACAACTAACAATTACTATACGCATGATCTTTGTATATCAACACTTGTCTCGAGATTGTGTGCAGGAAATTCTCCAGGTCAAAGAACCGGAATCACAAAAGTGCTGATAAAACGCATCAAGTCCAAGACTTGAGATCTGGCAGTATACTAGAAAGAACTATAGGATTCCAGACATCAAAAAAGGGCCATAAAGCCAACATGAAACAATCCAGAGATTTTCATGCACTGATTCTGTCACGCCCCGCTTCCCAGTGTACGGCGAAGTGGACGCGACGAGGTCCGCTACGTATGTACTCAGAAGTACATACGCTAAGCGTAGCTAAGCAATATAAAATAATCACAAGAGACAAATGATATTGAAATAACAACAACTTTTATTAATAACATTCTTTGTACAATGCATGAAATGAAAATACAACTGGAATGAAAAAGCAATGCCTAAACAGTGGCATAACAGAAATGAAAAATACTGGAAAGAACAAGGTACAATTATCTAGAGCTCTGGGTCTTCTTGGAACTGCTCCAAATCTTCACCGGTGGGCTCAATCTCAGCTTGGTCCAACGCACCTGACGACATTCAAAGAAGAAAGAAATAGAATGTCGTCAGCGAACAGGTCGCTCGATAAGTCCCAAAGAATGAGAATGACAGAGTAACAGTATTTTCTAAAGTATTATATTGTTGAATATTATGGAACATTGTTTAACGCTGTTGTTTGTAGCTTGGTACAGAAGGATGCCAGTGTATACGAGGGGGATCTCTATATGCTAGAGATCAGGGCAAAAGGAAAGTACAAGGAACCGTTATTCCACGGTACAACAGCAATAGGATTCAGGTTAGGTGTCTTAATCTGACCACCTCGTGCCACCTTTAACACCTTCCGTACCAATCTACCCCTTAAACCCCGTAGTGTTTTAACAGTATTGTAGTATTGGAATATGTAAATTGAGTGACTGACCAAAACCATGATATCAGTAAGCATGTTGTAACTGTGTAATCAGGTAAATGGAATATCAGGATAAAGGATGAATATCCATGGTTAGATTCAGTCAAAATGAATATATTGTTAACTGGATTCCTGGATTCATGTATTCAAATTGTATTGGAATATAAAAGAATATAGATTGACTTGAATCATATTTAAGTCAGAAATTAGTCAGACTCTAACCCGAGTCAGACTAAAAGAAAGATAAATTTGAAGTTCAATATTAGTTAGGGGCCTTATTGTAATTTGTGAAACTTGAGGGGGTTTTATGTAAAAAGTACTTTTATATAGTTTTCAAAATACACCTCAAGTATTTAATAATCGTCTTTATTGTTATAATAAATGTGAATTTTATTTGTGTTATTCTAGTGAATATATCCTAATAAAAGTATTAATTGTTTTATCTGAAATTCATGGTATTTTAGTGTAACTTTTAATCTTGTAATTTTTTAGGAAAATGTGGAAATTTCATATTATAATAAAATAGGTGTTTAAATGATAATTATATATATATTAACACATGAATAATTTTTAAATGAATATTTTATTTTCAAAAATCTCATTTTCCTTAATTATCGTATTTTAAACCTTTCGAGACCGAATGCTCCTTGCGGAGGTCTGAATCTCGCACTACTAGCCTGCGGGTGCACGATGAACCGTACTATCCCTAACAGGTTCCCCAAAAGTGGGTTGTAGCGGCGCTTTGCTTAGGTTTAACAAATACTTTTCATTTAGGAGAACGGTTTTATAAATATAAGGTATTTATTTGCAAAAGAGTATAGTTTTCCGTATTTTAGTTGTTAGGGTTTCCTAAGCCAACTAGCCTATTTCTAAGGTCTAAACGATAAGTCATTAGAAGCCTCAAATCGCCTCTTCACCGCCAATTGTGGCCAGGTAAGTACAAGTGAGGAGGGAGGGATCCGCTCACGAATCGTGAGACGGGCCTTTTAAAGTTACCCAAGCTCACTTGCCTAGCCTAGACACCACAAAGTCAGTTTAGATAAACGATCGATGTCCATGACCAATCGTGTTTTCATTTTATTAAAAGATTTTACTTAGAAATGTTTACAACTTAAAGCTTTCAATAAAGGTTATAAAGATTAGGTTATTTTAGTGAAAAGTCCTGTAATTTCGTATTCTGTATTTTTGATATTTATCAATTAGGGTTATATTGAGTGTGTATAGGGGTAGGTCATTACCCCGTGACTTATATTAAGTTTTGATGAAGTTTAAAGGTAAAACATGCTATGTTAAACTTAAAGGTATTATAGCGCAAGAATACGGTATTCGAAAACGTTATCATTTTATGTGTGAAATTTCATTCAAATTGGTTTCTACAAGTTTAGTGATCAAGATAAACCTATTTAGGAGTGAGGGAAATAATTAAACTAAGAAAAATGAACTTCATGGTATTTTTATGAAAAGAGTACGGTTTTGCAAAGAACTTATCATTTCATATGAAAAAGTTTGATTAAATTGGTTTATGGGTGATTAATAGTCAACATGAATATGGGTAGATAGTATGTATTAGGTGACAAGTGGAAATTTATAGAAAAACCGAATCGGAAATCGGTTTGTCCGATTTCCGTCGGGTTCCAAAAAGTCGTATTTTTATACTTATAGAAAAGAGAGATAGAGGGGTTGGGACTTATGGTTTGGACAAGCTAAGGAAGCTAAGGGATGTGGTGGTTGTCGATTCGTCGAAAACGTCGCGAAGGTTCTGATCCGGTCGCCGGAATCCGTCGTCGATTTCGGCAGCGCTTCGCTTCTCGCTCTTCGTACCGAGTTCTCAAGAATTTGGGAGAGTAGACTTAGAGTGGTGAGGTGAAATGGTAGAGGGTAGGGGTCTTTATATAGGGCTAGGCTAGGGTTAGGGTTAAGATAAAAAATATTAAAAGAAAATATAAAAAAAACATTAAAAATTCATTAAAAATCATTAAACCTAGGAGTAAAAGGGATTTATTGGCCAAATCAAAACCGATCCAAGTATAATAAGTGTGCAAGAGGGTTGACCAAGTCAAGAGCCAACTTTTCTCAGTTGGTGACTCGGCCGTCCGGCCAAGTCCGGCCGGCGGCGCCGGACCGAGTCGGGGGTCCATTGGCCGGGGAATTTCTGGGGGTACAATTTGGTATATTTACTTTTTGTTGTCCAGTACATATTTTGGGAGTTATGGCCTTTTTACCGTTGACTTCCAAAAAAAAATTAAAACAAAATAAATACAAAAATAATGTGGGGCATGGGATTTGAACTCCGGTGGCTTGGTTCAGCAGTGCAATGTATTACCAATGAGCTACAAGCTCCTTCTTGTAATTATTGTGGTTTTTAATTACTTAAACTGATAGCAGCAAGAATAAATACTCCTAGTATACATTAAATTTAAAGTAATTTCTTGTACACTAAAAATGGAGTTATTTCATTCTTGTAGCTTGTAATTAAAAACAAAAATAATTACCTAAATCTTGTGCTCAGGCTAAAATACCCTTTTGTGGATTTTAAAAATATTTTGAAAAAAATTTGTATAGAAAAAGTGTATAAGAAAATTAGGGTTGTTACAGATTCCATCAAACGGCCGCGGATCCGCGGCCGATTCGACTCGTCGGCGGTAGGAACTTTTCCCGAGGCTTCTCTCTTAACGGCCAAACTTCTTCAAGACGCTTCAAAGTCCCTAGAAATCTCTAGAGGCTTCTCTATAACAGCCAATCTTTTAGTGTAAGCTTGGTACCTACCTAGCTTCCTATGCAAGCCTCATAACAACCAAGCTTCTGGGAAAAGATAAAAGAAAAACTATAAAAGGGGACCTAGGGCTTCATTACAAAGGTTGTTGTTCATTAGTTCATTAATTGTTGAGTTGTTGAACATTGAACCAAACCCACAAGTTGAGTGACACAACTTGTAACTCAAAACCCTAGCCCAAATCCAATTCCAAAGCCAAATCAAGATCTATCGAGAAGCGAATCAAGCAAGCAAATGAAGATCCTTTGAAGCAACGCCGATCATCATCCCAGCAAGAGATCCACGATGATCCACGACTCAAGAAGATCGATGCGAAGCTAATTTCGACGGATCTAGTTACCTCCTCAAATCTTGTAACCTCGAATTGAGTGAATGTGTACCTAATCGTCGATTAATAAAGGTGAAAATTGTAAATCTTGCTTTCTTTACATTCTTGCATTATGAAAATTTATCGATTCTTGATTCTTTCATTTTTCATGATGTGTGTTTCTCCAACTTTTGCAAAAGCCAGGCCAGTTCCAATACTGATCGTGAAACACCATGAGCAGCAGGATGTTGAGGTCCGGAATTCGAAGTGAAATTCTTGATAATCTCCGCTTGTAGCAGAATCGTGAGAATAGGTAGATGATGATGATGAAATTCTTGAACGATTCTTAAGTCTTATGAGTTTTGTAAACTTTAGGAAATTGAGTCATCGAAGTCCTAATTTGAGCGAGATCACTTTCTTGAATGTTTTTGCTCCAAATTAGAGATCAACGATCGGTGATTTAATTTGCTAGAGGCTAGAATTTGAATGATAATCAATGAAAGGACAAGGGATGGTGAAGGAGAAACCCTAGTTTTTTCAATAGATCCCTAAACCTCGTTGATCGTCATCGATTTAGCAACAAATCCTCAATAGATAAGATTTCGTAATCTTTAGTTTTCATGATCACTACTTATTTGATCGATTCCTACAAGCTACTTTACAAATCTTGAGAATTCAATTGGTTTGGTCATTTTCTTGATTTTTATTAATTCTTGATTCTAGATCTAATTTCTTTATGTTTCTTGAAACAAAACCTCACAAATCTTGAATCATTTTCTTTTATCTTTCCTTTTCAACTCAAATAAAGCGATTTTGAACAAATTCACACAATCTCTGTGGACGATCCGCTCTCGCTAACGAAACTACAATAGACACCGTTATTGATTGCGGTATAAATTTCTTTGGTTGTGATCTTTTACACTTTTCAAAGCACAACACGGAAACGATCAAATCAATGATGCATCAACATGCACTTTCTTCTATCGGGTGGCATGGGAATTCGGATATTCCCTTATTTCCTGTTCAGACTTATAACAATTATAAGAAAGAACGGAACTAACATTCCCCAGTTGTCACGACCCAAAATTTGGCACGTGACGGCCCTTAAATTACGCAACGTCTACAGGCGTAACGAAATTTAAGTAAGCCGAAAATCCAGCAATCTAAATCATCAAAAGTAGTAAGTGATAAGAACATTGTTAAAACTTTTGAAAATCTCGAGTACAAATGTCACGACCCGAAAGTACGGAACATGCCCGGCACTTAAACTACGAAACGTCTCGAGGCATAAGGAATCTAAGTAAGCCGAAAGCCCAGAAATCCAAACCAAGAAAAGTGGTAGATTGAAGGAAAAACCAATTTAAATCAAGTAGTTTGCAACATACGCCGAAATATGCATTTTTAAAATCACAAGTCTTTTCTAAAAATTTCGGCAGAGTTTCCTTTGTAAAAACTGACCCCAAATGGGTACAAAACCTGATAAAGCATATGTAATGAATAAAGGCATCCCCAAGCAGGAGCTAGCTCTTCATCAATCGACGGTCACAACCACGCAAGCGATATAATATACAACGTCGAAGGGCGAGGATCACAACAGAAAAGGAAACTCAAAACAGTATGAAATCCATAGAAATACACGCGCGACTCTAAGGTCGAAAGAATAAACATCACTGGTCTCTATCTCTGAAATAAATACATGTTTGGTTGATGGAGCTTCTAGATACAACAGAATAATAATATACAAAGTATAATGATGGTCACGATGCAAGTGAACCCACCTACCAAGCAAATCACCCGGAAAAGGAAGTAGTGCCAGCAAAACCGTAACGAAACTTGTACGGCAAAAGCTGCAAGAAACTGTGGCACAACGGGGGTGAGTTGCCAACTCGTGAGTAGAAAACATCTACGAACAGAAATCGCATGAACAACGCAATCCTAGGTCATATGATCACTATATATATATAATCCTCAAATATGACAAGTCTGGAGCATGAAAAGGTGGCAAGGGTAAATATCTAACCCAAGTGTAATCCCATGTGCTCGTGTCAGTGCCTCAGGTAGCAATATATCATATGGATGAGGTATGAACGCATGAAAACAGAATACATGAAAATGAAGAAAACTGCTTTCATAACTTAGTGAGATTTCTGTATATTTAAAACGAGGTATCATAAATGAAATCAGCATAAACAGTGTCTAGCATCAACACAAAACATAAATCCCAATATCTCAATATCTCAGTGTCACATCTCACTATCTAGGGCGCCGTCAGTCCAGACCGGCCCCTACCACCAATCTCAAGACCACGACGGTATCCTCCGGATATCCGACACGTCAGATAAAATCACCGATAGGTAGTCTGCCCCTGCTAGGCTCATCGTCTACTACTCGAACTTCTTGCCCCGGGGTACCTTACCGGGTCCACCATGTACCCGAGACGGTTCATCCAACTCCTCGAATCGGGTCTTGAAATCCATCAGCAAACTCATGGTGGACGACTCATACATCATGGGAAAACCGCACTTTTCATTTTAAAAAGAGAGAGAGAAGAAGTTTATATATGTTCTTACGGTTTTCCCCCAAATCCAGGAAATCTCATGAAAATCCGAATCCGAATCCAAATCATCAATAGCATGTAAACAGTGAATATAGACATAATAATCCATGAATGCGGCATAACAGTGAATAACAATATGCATGAAGTAGCAGATAACAACTGCAATGTCAAAACTGGTATATAAGGCAAGTACACTAATATCATGTCGAAGTTATTAGCTAACAAGCTATGTCAATGTAATAGTATTTTCTAA
Source organism: Agapanthus africanus (assembly GCA_030015575.1). Classification (NCBI taxonomy): domain Eukaryota; kingdom Viridiplantae; phylum Streptophyta; class Magnoliopsida; order Asparagales; family Amaryllidaceae; genus Agapanthus; species Agapanthus africanus. The sequence goes on from CM057344.1 coordinate 239,950,442, forward strand.
AGTGTACGTGACATGGTAATTATCGATGATGATGTGTGTGAGCCGGCAAGTAAGTGTACGTGGAACATACACATCATCAGTAATGGTGCTGGTGTCCTAACAGCATGATATCAATAATGGTATATGAACTCACAATATAAGTATGCGATGCGGAGCGAACAGCAATAATGTGCGGGAGCTGGATACTAAATACAATGATAACTAATCTGCATTTAACATAATATAAGTCATATAGTGATGCCATTTGAAATAACACGAATCGTGGGTTTTTGAAATAGGTAGGAGTCGAATCTATTCCAACAACTACCCTAAACTATAGGGCCGAGCTAGCAGGCTAAACTAAAGGTAAGGAAACCGCCTAACATCTGAGTCGATATATATATATATATATATATATATATATATATATATATATATATATTAGTCGGTGATCCCGCCTCAATAATATCACATCCGATACCATATCTATAATCAGACATTCCCAAGACAAGAGTGCGGATCTATCATCAATATATAGCTCGTACGTAAATCCGTCGTACGGCATCCCAAATCTGGGTACGGGTCAATATCACATTCATCATATTATTCATCTGGTATCCTCTTTATCAAAGATCATAATCCGGGGTACTGATCTACGTCTAGTACAATACTGGTACCCCCTAAGTATGCATGCACGTGTGTGAAACACCACGTCAAAGGACCCGTTAAAACATCATGCCGTATCTCAAATACGAACCTGTCACATCACCGATCTCACGGCCTCAAATCCAATCTCATCGACTCATCTCATATCCCAAGTACTATCCTTAAATCCAGTATATGAACACATAGTCCCATACCCATATGAACACATAAATACCTATTCCCATATACGCACATGTGAAAGAAAGAATGTATGCAAGTATGTGCGTGCGTGTGTGTGTGGGTGCAACCACTACTCTAGGGTTTCGCCACTAACACTAAACCAATCCAAGAACACTAAAAATCCATCTTTATCATCAATCAACTTAAACAACATATAATAAATATATGCGTGTATACGTATTCGTATACATCACCACGAACTGCGAGGTGCTATACGCCATCTACCCGACTTCTCCCCGTAGATATAAATCTACTCACCTTGCTTCTTGTGTGCCGATGCCGATGTCGCCATCTTCATCTTCAACGCCTCGACCTCACGTAGGGTACCTACAAGATAATACAATCGCAAAAGCATATGAAAATCACATCGGAAACCAAAACGGCACACGCTACTCTCATAGGTAAAAACCTATAGTCTCGCATGCAAACACGACCAATAACCCTTTGCCGTTGACGTTCAAACGCCACCCAACAGAAACGAATCATCAAATACCAAAATCCATGTTAAAACAAGTCGTAAAACAATGCGCCAACACAAGAAAATTACCCCAGATTCTACCTTATGTGGAATCAGTCAAAATTGCATATGCCAAGGGTCAAATTTACTGGAGATAGGGCCCTGAAGCAAAAGCGAGGAATTTCCTCCCTGCTCTGGCCGCAAATTGCGGCCAGAAAGAGTTAATTGGCGGCCTGGAAGAGGGGGTAGGGGCTAGGGCTTTGGGTGGTGGTTCCTAGTTGCCTGCACATCTCACTGTAAAACCAAAATAATTTAAGGAGTCTCGGGGTGATAGCAGATTTCCAAAAACACACAGAATCACAGTTTTTCCCAATATCGTTTTCATAAACCCGTATTCCGGGTTCTAGTCTCTAGTTTAGTCCAATGTAATATCACAACAGGGGTTGTAGTCCCTAATTACACCTCAATTCACCTTTGATTTCATTTCAACCCTAAATCCTAACTTGGAATTTCCAAAGTTCATCAAACCACACAATATCGACATGAAACGAGTATAGATGCATAAGGAATTGAAACACTACTCTAATGGTGCAGAAATTAGCTCGTTTGGCAACTCAAGAATTTTCTTGAGTTGCTCAAAGTCCTCAAAATCCTCTCTTTCTTGGTCCAATGTGTTCCTCTCGAGCTTGTGAACATTTTTTGTGAAATGAGAATGGGGTTTTGGAGTTGTATTCATGGTGTTATGGGGGATTGAAGATGGAGGAGGAAGAGGAAGGGAGGCAGCAGCAGCAGCTCAAGGGATGGGGGAGAGAGAAATGGGTTGAAGAAATGATGGGGAAAGGTCCACAAGTCAAAGGTAAACCCTTCACCCACTCTTTCTCTCTCTTAATTATTCCTTTCTTTTCCTTTCCTTTTATTTCCTTATCACACAAAGGTAAACCCTAAGCAACCATGCTAAAATGAAGAGAAGGCAAAGAAGCAAATGTAACACAAGTGTAGAAATGATATGTGCATGTTTTGCACAAAAAAGCTAAAAAACCGATTAGCGATTTTTAATCATGATTAGCACTAAGTTAGCATATAATTAATCATAAAAACTTAAAAATGGTATAATTCCATAAAATACCCTATTTTAGAATTTTCCATAATTTTTCCAAAATTTTCCCCATTTATCGGTATTTAATTATACCGAAATATTAAAATATTCATTAAAATTAATATTAAATTATAAAAATTCCCAAAAATAATATTTTATTTTTCTGAAATGTTACAACAAATTCTTTAAAGTCAAATTTTAGTTTCTTAAAAATTTTGGCAGCACCTTCTTTGTAAAAACTAACCCCAAAATGGGTACAACATAAATATAAGTAAAGCATCCCAACGGGAGCAAATCCATGCCCAAAGGCTGAAACAACCACCACAACAGATATACGACGCCGTAGCGAAGAAATATAAGATGATATAAATAAAACTGCATAAAAAACATCCAAGTCACCAAAAATATACAATATCGTCCTTACATCACGTCTCTAAGTCATACATGAAAGTCGTAGATGGAGAGTACATGGTACAAAGATATACAAAGAGCATCATCGAATAACCGCAAAACCCACCTATAGCAAAACTGCACGCAGTCAGCCGAAGCGGCATCCGCTGCAAAAGATGATATGGTAGGTAGAAGCCTTGTCTCGACTACCCTGAGGAACAACCTGCAAACCTTGTGGCACAACGGGGGTGAGTTGCCAACTCGTGAATAGTAAATAACATATGCAGGTAATCGCAAGTATGCACGTACATCGCGATTCTAATACATGCAAGCTGATAGCAATAAATGGCGATATGTATACAACAGTCATGAAAGGTACTCTATCAGGTACAACTAATACATGAAGCAATAATATGGCAATATGTATATGCAACAGTCATGAAAGGTACTTTATCAGGTACTACTAATACATGAAGCAATGCATATAAAATAAATGCGGAGTATGGGATAAAACATGTCAACCTCATGGAATCCTGACCTCGTGGCAGGACCAAAGTCCATCAAGACAATCTAAATCCCAAATTTCCTCAAATCAGCCCCTAAATTGGCCCTTGTAGGGTTCCTAGGCACTCTAGTGAAGTCTCTCAAGTGATCAAACATGCACAAATCAAATTTTACGGGTGCCTACAAACCCGACTACGGATCGTTTACTAGATATTTAGGCGAACAAAGTAACTAGTTAACACTTAACTAATGGGATATCGGAAATACAACCTTTGTAGATCCGGTGCTCCACCTCCATAGCTCCGCAACGAAGTCGTCTCCGCTGTCCAAAAGGAATCCGGGCTCTAGAGTCGGCTTCGTCGGAGAAAAAGCGAGTTAGGTCGTCGATGTCCATGCCGAAGATGATCTACATCGAAGCATCGCAAGATCAAGCTCCACCTTCACCAAGCCATGAAAACTTGTGAAGGAAACACACTCTACTACTTGGCAAGAGGTAGAGGATGAAGAAATAGGAAGTGGGTAGACTTTAGAATTGGATTTCTCACTCTAATTCTCACTTTGCCATTAAAGCTTTCAAGCTTTTTCTTGAAGTGAAGAAGAAGAAGAAGATGAAGAATATGATAAGTCTTTTTCAAAATGAAAATAATAATAATACTTATCATCTACCAACCATGGTGAAGTGTAGAGACTAAACTAGGGTTAGTGGGAATGGTTAGGGTTAAGCATGAGACAAAAAGGGTGACTTTGGTCAAAGCTTCAAGAAGCTTTAGCTAGAAAACAAATTAAGCCACCATTTTCTCTTAATGCTTATCAATTTCCAAAAAGAATAAATAAATGAATAAATGAATAAGGAAATAGTAAACCCTAACCATTTCATTAACCAAGGTTTAATTCTTTACACTTAACCAAAATGCATGTATCATCAAACATGATACAAGCAAGTGCACAAAATCATATCGCATATGCAATGCGCACATCCGAGTGAGAAAATCCATTTAAAGTGAACCGATACTAGTTAATGCAAAGTAATATATCAAATATATAATTATACATTAAATCATTAAATCAACACTTGATTTAACGATCCGGTCATATCGCATATAACCGACTAGTATCCTATGCATCGGCTTATCGAATCGATCTTCGATTCGATAACTAGGTTATATCGCATACAACCAATCGATACATTCATCGCGAGAATAGAATACGGTATCACATACGCGCATTATTCTCGGTCCCGCACATATCTCATATGCGCTCCTATTTCGTTTCGCTTGAGCCAGGAAACCTCTGTGTAGGACTCTAAAGACTCGTCAATACGCCGGCAGCAGGTGATGATCATATCAAACACCCACAAGCCGCAAGCGGTCTGCCAAACGTAACGGCCACTCGGGTATTGAGCGATCAAAAGATCGACGAGCAAGCCCGCTCACACTCCTGCGAATCCAACTAGTAACACTTATCGTATAGTCCGGTCTGTTCGTCTGATATGTCGCATATCTCGCCTAGGGGTGGTAAACGTCAGACCCCAATAGCTCGATAAGTTATGCCGACTTGAGGTCCATAACATTCGTGAAACTAATGATAACTCTTACCAGTATATCACAGCAACCCTGGCCAGGGATTTCCTGTTATGGCCAGTCGAGCATAGCACAACATCAACCCCCAATACCGGGAGAGACGAATCCCCTCCTATCGCTCATTGCCTCCATGTGAATCGGGACTGTACCCAAAAACCACCTGTTTGCACAACTCAGTAGAGCCGTGGTAGGGTGGAAATCAAAGCACAGTGGGAGACACACAAGACTCTATGACGATCTCGGGTCAACAGACTAAGCTGTACCAGTGTCACCAGAGAACTGCCATCTGACGTGAGGTATAATACCATCTGGGAGTTCTCGGCGAGTCCGTTCAGTGTACCCAGTCTCCACTGAGCACCCGCATACCATCTTCGATGTCAAACACCAATGGATATGGGATCATCCATCGCCCATCTCATGGGTCGAGAAGATATACGCTAGTCTACTCTGGAATATCGATGCCCCGTCTCGATATTCCCTCGACTAGGAACATTTCAAGGATGCACTCATGGACTACCCAGGCCCCACTAGTATGATCTACATCATAGTCCTGGAAGTCGAGTACATATCCTAAGGGCTTTATCAACATGTAATCAGAGAGACAGAAAGTATACATGTTAAGATAAAGTGCAACCAGATAGCGTACTATCATGTCGAGCAAGAAAGTCCTTCCTATATATGTCCCAGCATCCACTACAATATACATCCAATGTACAGTAATGGCCTCTAGGGCATACATATAACTAACAGCCCTCATATCCCGTAAGTCTCATATATCCTGGGTGTCCAATATCAAGTAAATCTCATATATCCTGATTGTCCAATATCAAGTAAATCTCATATAACCAGTATCCAATATGGAGTAAGTCTCATGAAATCTGAGTGTCCAATATCTACACCCAAAAACATCATGAAAACAAGTGTCTAGTATCGACACATAAATACTCATCTCTGAGGCGCCGTCACCTGGGACTGGCCCTCCTATGTCATGTACGTACATCCTATAGAACCTGAGTGTGCACCACCCAAAATCGACAAGGCATGTGAGTACATAACCTCGATCGGTATCCCTCAGATATCCGTCGAGTCCAAATACTATCACCGGTTGGCCCACGCCCCCAGCCAGGCTCATCGGCATGTACCGTCGATCTTCTTGCCCCGGAGAACCAACCGGGTTCCACCATGTACCCGCACACGGCCCACTCACTCCTCGCATGGGGTAATATATAAGCTCAGAACCGAGAAATCTCATGGTGAAAGCTGAAATATCATATCAAGAGAAACTGGGTTTTTCAAATAATGTATAATTTCAAGAAACTACCACGGTCCTCAAATCCAGAAAACATCAAGTAATGAATAAGTATATTTTCATGAATCATTATGATGATATATATAAATTAGACATGTATACATATATATTAGCGTCCCATTCCACTAATATATATATATATATATATATATATATATATATATATATATATATAACAACGTCCCATTCCACTGTTATATATACTTAGGAGTAAAAATATCAGAAGACATCATATGAAAACCATCTATCAATGCGAAATTCATGAAATATAATATATGCAACATAAAACTGTAATGTGAGCATATAAAGGAAAAGACACTATTTAACTGCAACAAGTTAATATATATCATGCGGTTCCTAATTTCTCCAAGTCCATATAACATCAAATAAAGCTGAACATGTAGCTATAGCCAGGTGTGCGTAACCATGTCAGTATAGCAAGATATGTGTATCTACCTATCAATAATGATGTAATACCCTCCAGGTATATGTATAAGTATGTATGCAAGATGTACATGTAGCTATGTCTCATATGTGTATATACCTATCACTAATGGTACAATACCATATAGGTATATAGGTAACTAGCATGTCAAAGCATATATGTAAGCATGTAGGTATACAATTATGCTATATGTCACATGCACAAAGGGAAATAAGGATCATGTCTCAATGTCCCTAAACAATACAATATCACATATGTATAGGTGTTGTGCGTGTCATGGCAATTATTGACGGTATGTGTAGCATACAATTAGTGCTCGTGAAACATGAACCGTCAATAATGGTGTTGTGTCTCATTAATACTAAGTCCATACACAATAGGAAATGAGATATGCAACAAAGGTACACATGCACAATCAATATCCGTATACTTCTAACTAATAGTCATGTCATTAATCTAGCCCAGACGCATAACGCCATGCGGGCGATTCCCCTGTAGATGTTAAATTTACTCACAACAATCCTGGCTAAGTAAAACCAACCACTCGCTTTTCCTTCTTCGCAGCGCCCGAAGTCCCCGTTTGCGATCTTGAAAGCATATAATAATATAACAAGTATATATTAGCAATCGACCAATAACACGTACCAACTACGTTTGACCGACGCACCAACTCCAAACATACTCTCAAGTGTTCGTCTTGTGGCTAACGCACGTAGCGACACTACGAAACCAACTCAAGAGCAAAAGTTACACAAAGACACGAACGACATCGGCACAACCCTAGCCAGGAACGCTAAACGACACAATCACCAAGCCTAGACCCTGATCGTACCGATCGCGCATTCACAACATAATAATAAACGTGGAATCTAATATAAATAACGTCGCAACATCAAAAGAAACCCACGTCTAAATTATCCGGAAATCTAGTAAGCAACTTATAACATTTTAGCACAAAATTACAAGTTTTACCAAAACTAAAAATCACAAACATCAAAATATAGCATGTTTAAGCCATATAAACCCTTACTAGAATTTTAAACTCACTCAAGTAGGATTAGTAAAAGTTTAGTTTGCTAATTAGCTTAATTATACAATTAGGAAAATATCATTTAACAAACTAGCAACTAGGTTAAGTTTTCTTCAAGCTTAATCTATCAATTAACCCTTTTTACTAACCAAAACCCTAACTTGATTATCAAAAACCATATCTTGAATTTCAAAACATGCAATTTAAAGCTTTAAATTAACATCTAAATAAGCTAGATTAAATGATTTAAACAACTAATAGAGATTAGGGTTAGAAATTGTCACGTCTCGCTTCCCGGTATACGGCGAAGGGGACGGGACCGGTCCACTACGTATTTACTCAGAAGCAAATACGTTAAGCGTAACTAAGCAATATAAAAGAAAATATACACAAGAGACAAGGTATAATAAAAACAACAACTTTATTTATTAACATTCTTTTGTACAATGCATGAAAAGGAAATACAACTGAAATAAAAGCGATGCCTAAACAATGGCATGACAAGAAATTAAAGGTACTGAATAGAAAATGTACAATGTCTAGAGCTCAGGATCTTCGCTGTACTGATCCAAGTCTTCTGCAGTTGGCTCGATCTCTGACGGGTCTAAATTACCTGACGATATTCAAAGAAGAAAGAAATAGAATGTCGTCAGCGAACAGGTCGCTCGGTAAGTCCCAAAGATAAGAGGAAAGTAGAATAGCCAGAATAAGAAGGTATCTTTTAAAGTTGTATTATATTGTTGTAATGTTGTGTTAACGCTGTTGTTTGTAGCTTGGTACAAAAGTATGCTAGTGTATACGAGAGGGGTCTCTATATGCTAGAGACCAGGGCAAACGGAATGTATAAGGAACCGTTAAGCCACGGTACAACAGCAACGGAATATAGGTTAGGTGTCTTAATCTTACCGTCTCGTGCTACTTTTAACACCTTCCGTACCAATCTACCCCTTAAACCCCATAGTGTTTTGATTGTATTGTTTATCTTGTAAATTGTATTGATTGTATAATTGATTGACTGACCGAAACCATGATATCAGTAAACAGATGTAACTGTAGAATCATGTAAATGGAATAACTGGAGAACCATGTAAATGGAATGTATATCCATGGTTCGGTTCAGTCAAGTTGTATAGATTGATAATTGGATTCATGGATTCATGTTGAATTGTAATATTGAAGATTGTAGATTGTACTTGAATCATATTCAAGTCAGATTATACTGAGACTCAAACTGAGTCAGACAATCAACAAAGTAAATTGAAGTCCTGATTGTTTTTATTAATTTATCTACCTTAGATAGGCAAGCACCCACTTCTCTGGCTCCCTGAGGCTCAAGAGATTGGTCCCGCTTAAACCTATGTTTACTAGGGTCCTTAGGGTAATTTATAGAATTTGAGGGGGTTTTATGTAAAAATACTTTTATATACTTTTCAAAATACACCCCAAGCATTTATTATTCGTCTTTAGAGTTGTAATGAATGTGGATTTTATATTTTGATATTTCTAATGAAAATATCCTAATTTCATAATTAAAGGCATTTATTTGTAATATTGGTTTTGCATGGAATTCATGGTATTTTAGTGTAAAATTGATTCTTGTGATATTGTAGAAATGGTGGAATATTTATAATACTTCAAAAATAGATATGTTTATGTTACATATACATATATTTATATGAAAATAATTTTTGTATATATATCTATAATATTCTAGAAATCTCGTTTTCTTAAAATGCCGTATTTTAAATCTTTCGAGACCGAATGCTCCTTGCAGAGGTCTGAATCTCGCACTACTAAGCCCGAGGATGTGCGATAATACGCACCATCCCGAACGGGTTCCCCAAAATAGGTTGTAGCGGCGCTTTGCAAAGATTGTATAAATACTAAATCCTTTAGAAAACGGTTTTATGAAGTAAATGGTATTTATTTGTAAAGTTGTCAAATTTCCCGTATTCTATGTTCTAGGGTCTCCTAAGTCAACTAGTCTGCTCCTAACTGGTCCAAAGCGACAAGTTGTGAGATATCTCAAATCGCCTCTTCACCGCCAATTGTGGCCATGTAAGTACAAGTGAAGAAAGGAGAGATCTGCTCACGAATCACCGTGAGACGGGACTTTTAAAGTTACCTTTCTCACTTGCCTGGCCTAGACACCACAAAGTCAGGTTTAGATAAACGACTGATGCCCACAACCTTATCCTATTTTCAAATAAGTGGTATTTATTTGTAAAGATGTATCAATACTAAATCCTTTAGAAATGGCTTTATTTAGTAAAGGGTATTTAAATGAAAATGTTTGTTTTCCCGTATTCTGAGTTCTCGAGAGTATCGTGTTAAGTTATATATGAGTGTGTGAGGAGGTAGGTCGTTACCTCGTGATCTACTTTAAAGGTATAGCAAGTTTAATGAAGTTAAATGTAGAATTGAAACAATGTGGTATTTAAGTGAAGAATACGATAAATTGAAATGGCCATCATTTTATGAAATGAAACTTGATCAATTTAGTTGATTAGTGTTTAATAGTCAACATGAGAGAGTTTAAGCATAATTGTATTAACGAAAAGTGGAGTTTTAGGAAGAAACCGATTCGGAAATCGGATTTGTTCCGATTCCGTCGGGTTTTGTAAATTCGTATTTTTTTAGAATAGAAAAGAGAGATAGAAAATTGGACTTATGGGTTTAGGAAAACAAGGAGAGGGAGGTGGAACGGAAGGAGTTGCCGGTGCGTCGCTTCGTCGCCGGGAGTTCCTAGAATGATCGTCGGAAGTTCGCCGGAAAATTTGCCGTAGCTTTGCCTTGTGCCCGATTTCAAAGTACACAAGGTTTCTTGGAAATTTTTTGAGAGTTGGCTCAGAATTTAGGGTGAGAGGGTAGAGGGTAGGGATGGTATTTATAGGGTTAGGCTAGGGTTAGGGTAGATGAAAGGTTTTAAATAAAAAATGTAAAAAATATGTTAAAATGCATTAAAAAATGGAGTAAAAGGGACTTTATGGCTTCTCTGGAACCGATCTAAATAAATAGAGTATACAGTGGGGTAGGGGAGGCCAAGAGTCAAATTTTTTGTGTTGACGACTCGGCCGTCCGGCGGAGTCCGGCCGGCGGCGCCGGCCCGAGTCAAGGGCATGTGAGGTGGGGGGTCACCTTGTGAAGCCTCTGGTATCTTCAGTTTTTCAGGTCCAGTAGAAAGTTTTGGAGTTATCTTGTGTGGACTGTTGGGCTTCTAAAAAATTTAAAACAAAATAAATATTAAAAATAATGCGGGGCATGGGATTTGAACTCTGGTGGCTTGGTTCAGCAATGCAAGGTATTACCAATGAGCTACAAGCTCTTTCTTGTAATTAAATTACTAATTAATTACTTAAGTCTTGTGCTCAAGCAATAAATACCCTTTTATGGATTTTTGAAAAATCTTTGTAAAAACTTGTATAGGAAATTTAGGGTTGTTACATTCTACCCTCCTTAAAAAATTTCGTCCTCGAAATTTGTAAAAGGAAAGTGTAACAAATTCAAGGAAAATTTGGTGCTGGTGTACTGACAGTATGTGAAAATAACAAGGTGGTGCAAGGGTTTTAAAAATGTGAAGAATATGTGAAGGAATGAAAGAATGCGAAGGTTTTGGTAAGATTGTAAAAGAGGTGAGGGAATTTTGGGTTAGGACAGATTCAAGGTATATGATTCAAAGAATATGAAATTGTAAGATTTAAGGAACATGATTGTAAAGAATGTTTTAGTTGCTAGTTCTTGTGTTTTATATTGCTTAGATTGTTCACGCAGAACAGAATTGCATAGTATGGTTTTATACAGCTCTGACCTGCATGGGCCACCAACAAAACCTGTCACGCCCCGCTTCCCGGTATACGGCGAAGGGGACGGGATTGGTCCGCTACGTATTTACTTAGAAGCAAATACGCTAAGCGTAACTAAGCAATATAAAAGAAAATATACACAAGAGACAAGGTATAATAAAAACAACAACTTTATTTATTAACATTCTTTTGTACAATGCATGAAAAGGAAATACAACTGAAATAAAAGCGATGCCTAAACAATGGCATGACAGGAAATTAAAGGTACTGAATAGAAAATGTACAATGTCTAGAGCTCAGGATCTTCGCTGTACTAATCCAAGTCTTCTGCAGTTGGCTCGATCTCTGACGGGTCCAAATCACTTGACGACATTCAAAGAAGAAAGAAATAGAATGTCGTCAGCGAACAGGTCGCTCGGTAAGTCCCAAAGATAAGAGGAAAGTAGAATAGGCAGAATAAGAAGGTATCTTTTAAAGTTGTATTATATTGTTGTAATGTTGTGTTAACGCTGTTGTTTGTAGCTTGGTATAGAAGGATGCCGGTGTATACGAGAGGAGTCTCTATATGCTAGAGACCAGGGCAAACGGAATGTACAAGGAACCGTTAAGCCACGGTACAAAAGCAACATAATATAGGTTAAGTGTCTTAATCTTATCGTCTCGTACCACTTTTAACACCTTCCGTACCAATCTACCCTTTAAACCCCGTAGTGTTTTGATTGTATTGTTTGTCTTGTAAATTGTATTGATTGTATAATTGATTGACTGACCGAAACCATGATATCAGTAAACAGATGTAACTGTAGAATCATGTAAATGGAATAACTGGAGAACCATGTAAATGGAATGTATATCCATGGTTCGGTTCAATCAAGTTGTATAGATTGATAATTGGATTCATGGATTCATGTTGAATTGTAATATTGAAGATTGTACTTGAATCATATTCAAGTCAGATTATACTGAGACTCAAACTGAGTCAGACAATCAACAAAGTAAATTGAAGTCCTGATTGTTTTTATTAATTTGTCTACCTTAGATAGGCAAGCACCCACTTCTCTGGCTTCCTGAGGCTCAAGAGATTGGTCCCGCTTAAACCTATGTTTACTAGGGTCCTTAGGGTAATTTATAGAACTTGAGGGGTTTTTATGTAAAAATACTTTTATATACTTTTCATTCGACCAGGCATGACTCTAATCCACAGTAAAACTGTCTTGAGTTTACGGCTAAAAGCAATTTTCCCCTTGTTATATAAGAGCGAAAGGGAGACCGAAAAAGACGTGGCGGAAGGTGATACAAAAAGATATGGATGACAAAGGCCTTAATGAACGTATATTTTTCGATAGGTGAGTGGAGGCGGAGAATTCCTGAGCTCGATCCGGCATGATTCTCATGTTGGTTCATGTCACAACCGGAAAAGAAAAGGTTCATGCAAGTGTTGCATGATTTGAAAGTTTCCACAGGTTTCTCAGGATCATTTAGTAAGATGATAAAGATTGTGAAAGGCAAGATCGATGGGATGAAAAGCCATGATCACCATGTTATTATGGAGTATCTTCTCCCATTAGCCCTTAGAACTTCCCCTTCACCTGTATATACATACCTACATCCACATTCCGACTGAATGCAAATGCGATGAGACTAAAGTAATCCAACAAATCTAATACTAGGATCCGGCTTAAACCAAAGCCCACTAGTATGATCCGTCCGATCATGATCCGTGCACAAGTGCACGTATATGATCGAACCCTGCCATAATACCATACGGCTTCTACAACGTTTCGCCGGAAACTTGGGAAAACTTTCTGTGGGGGATTCTAAAGACTCGTCAATATACTGGCTGTGAGTTTAACCACTAACACGTCAGTGGTACTAGCTCTACGTAACGGGCGCCCAGGTATTGACCAAAAGGTTTATGGCAGGGTTCGATCATATACGTGCACTTATGATACTAGCTCTATAAATAAATACACCCCAAGCATTTATTATTCGTCTTTAGAGTTGTAATGAATGTGGATTTTATATTGTGATATTTCTAGTGAAAATATCCTAATTTCATAATTAAAGGCATTTATTTGTAATATTGGTTTTGCATGGAATTCATGGCATTTTAGTGTAAAATTGATTATTGTGATATTGTAGAAAAGGTGGAATATTTATAATACTTCAAAAATAGATATGTTTATGTTACATATACATATATTTATATGAAAATAATTTTTTTTATATATATCTATAATATTCTAGAAATCTCGTTTTCTTAAGATGTCGTATTTTAAATCTTTCGAGACCGAATGCTCCTTGCAGAGGTCTGAATCTCATACTACTAAGCCCGAGGATGTGCGATAATCCGCACCATCCCGAACGGGTTCCTCAAAATGGGTTGTAGCGGCGCTTTGCAAAGATTGTATAAATACTAAATCCTTTAGAAAACGGTTTTATGAAGTAAATGGTATTTATTTGTAAAATTGTCAAATTTCCCGTATTCTATGTTCTAGCGTCTCCTAAGTCAACTAGACTGCTCCTAACTGGTCCAAAGCGACAAGTTGTGAGATATCTCAAATCGCCTCTTCACCGCCAATTGTGGCCAGGTAAGTACAAGTGAAGAAAGGAGGGATCCGCTCACGAATCACCGTGAGACGGGCCTTTTAAAGTTACCTTTCTCACTTGCCTAGCCTAGACACCACAAAGTCAGGTTTAGATAAACGACTGATGCCCACAACCTTATCCTATTTTCATAATAAGTGGTATTTATTTGTAAAGATGTATCAATACTAAATCCTTTAGAAATGGCTTTATTTAGTAAAGGGTATTTAAATGAAAATGTTTGTTTTTCCGTATTCTGAGTTCTCAAGGGTATCGTGTTAGGTTGTATATGAGTGTGTGAGGAGGTAGGTCGTTACCTCGTGATCTACTTTAAAGGTATAGCAAGTTTAATGGAGTTAAATGTAGAATTGAAACAATGTGGTATTTAAGTGAAAAATACGATAAATTGAAATAGCCATCATTTTATGAAATGAAACTTGATCAATTTGGTTGATTCGTGTTTAATAGTCAACATGAGAGAGTTTAAGCATAATTGTATTAACGAGAAGTGGAGTTTTAGGAAGAAACCGATTCGGAAATCGGATTTGTTCCGATTCCGTCGGGTTTTGTAAATCCGTATTTTTTTAGAATAGAAAAGAGAGATAGAAAATGGGACTTACGGGTTTATGACAACAAGGAGTAGGAGGTGGAACGGGATGATTCGCCGGTGCGTCGCTTCGTTGCCGGGAGTTCCTAGAATGATCGTCGGAAGTTCGCCGGAAAATTCGCCGTAGCTTCGCCTCATGCTCGATTTCAAAGTACACAAGGTTTCTTGGAAATTTTTTGAGAGTTGGCTCAGAGTTTGGGGTGAGTGGATAGAGGGTAGGGGTGGTATTTATAGGGTTATGCTAGGGTTAGGGTAGATGAAAGGTTTTAAATAAAAAATGTAAAAAATATGTTAAAATGCATTATAAAATGGAGTAAAAGGGACTTTATGGCTTCTCTGGAACCGATCTAAATAAATAGAGTATACAGGCGGGTAGGGGAGGCCAAGAGTCAATTTTTTTGTGTTGACGACTCGGCCGTCCGGCCGGCGGCGCCGGCCCGAGTCAGGCCGAGTCAAGGGCTTAGGAGGTGGAGGGTCGCCTGGTGAAGCGTTTGGTATCTTCAGTTTTTCAGGTTCAGTAGAAAGTTTGGGAGTTATCTAGTGTGGACTGTTGGGCTTCTAAAAAATTTAAAACAAAATAAATATTAAAAATAATGTGGGGCATGGGATTTGAACTCTGGTGGCTTGGTTTAGCAATGCAAGGTATTACCAATGAGATACAAGCTTTTTCTTGTAATTAAATTGCTAATTAATTACTTAAGTCTTGTGTTCAGGCAATAAATACTCCTTTATGGATTTTTGAAAAATCTTTGTAAAAACTTGTATAGGAAATTTAGGGTTGTTACAGAAATATACCTCTACTAGATCACAAAAACTTGCAACAACACTTCCAATTTAGCCTAAAAAAAGAAGACTTCTATGAAGATCCAAGCTAGTTTTGAGAAGAAGAAAAATGGATAATGATTTATTTTTGAGTTTCTGTGATAAATTAAGGATTTTTGATGTATTTTGTGAGCTTAAACAAGTGAAAATGAAGCAAGAAGAGAGAGAGGGCAGCAAGGAAAGGGAGGGGCCGGCCATACAAAGAAGAGGGGGGAGGGTTTATGAAAAGTGAAGAAATATCTAGCTAAAAACAACAATAAATGCTAATTAATGCAAATAATATCTAAGCCACCCCATTTCTTTTTCTTTAAATTTTCATTTTAATTCACAAATATCTAGATATTTTCCTAGGATGGATTAGTGCTAAAACTAGTGATTAATTTAGCATTAATTAACCCAAGCAAAATGTAATTACCACTAATTAAGTGCATATTTAACAACTTAAAATAATATTTTAATTAAGGAAAATTATTAAAATGCACAAAAATTACAAGTGGCATACAAAAACCCGCAAACTAGCAATTTCCTAGCTAAACTAGGTGCAGTGAATTCTATACTGCAAAAATATCGTTTCTAGGTTTTTACGGAAAACATCGACTAATTTTCCCTAAAAACGGAAAATCGCCTAAACGATTTCCAAAACGTTACAATTTTCCCCCCTTAATGAAATTCGGTCCCCGAATTTAAAATTCTCACTAAGCGTACCTTCAAAGAGATGAGTACAAAACTCCAAAATCTCGCTCGCAGCCTCCCAAGTGATCACCTCACTATACGGCTACGACAAAGAAAACCCTCCACAGATGGTAAGACCCTTGACCGAAATTTCTCCACCTGCCGATCCACCAACACCATCGTCTGCCGGTGAACGAAAAGGTCGCGTCAAAACTAAATAGTCTGGTGCTAAATTATGTGAGAAAAGTCATGAAGGTATTTGCGAAGTATCGACACAAGAAAAACGGGGTGAATACTCAATAATCTGGGCGGAAGTGTCATATTATAGGCAACGGAACTAACTCGCTCGAGGATCTCAAAGGACCAACAATCTGGGACTAAGCTTCCCAAAACTCAACACGCCATTTCATCGGAAAAATCCGTAGGAATACATGATCTCCCACTGCGAACTCAAGTCTGCGACCACCACGGTCGACATAAGACTTCTTTCTGCACTGGGCTGCTCTCATCCTGACCTGAATCAACTGGATCTTCTCCGAAGCCTCACGACTAGCTGGGGTCCAAAAATCCTACTCTCGCAGAGTCGGAAAAACAGGCTGGCGATCGACACGACCTACCAAACAAAACCTAAAGGTTGCCAATTGGAATGTCTCCTGATAACTGCTATCGAAGGAGAATCCTAACAATGGCAAGTGACGATCCCAACTGCTAACAAACAATTAGTATGTACGCACAAGCATATCCTCCAGAGTCTGTATAGTCCGCTCTAACTGACCATCGGCCTACAGATGGAAAGCGGAGCTAAAGCTCATCCAGTACCCAAGGCTTCCTGAAGCTTCTGCCAAAGACGGCAAGCGAACCGATGCCTCTATTGGATACAACACATGAAAGAACTCCGTTCAAATGCACAAACTTAACAAAGAAATACTGAGCAAATTGAGCATAACCGGACAACAACACCTAAATGGAGTCACACCCTATCTAGACCTGGGTAGACACCATAACGAAAATCATGGAGATCTGCTCCCATTCCCACTCTGGAACGGTTAAAGGTTGCAACTCTCCAGCCGGTCTCAAATGCTCAACTTTAGCTCGCAACAAGACAGGCACCTCGAAACGAAATCCGAAACTTCACTCTTCATCCCTTCCCATCCGTAACTATCTCACAAGTCACGCTACATATTGGTGGACTTGAATGAACACAGAAAGCTGACTGATGTGCCTGCTCTAGGATTTCGCATCTCAACCCATCAGTATCAGGTACACACAACACGTCCCTAAATGTAGCACACCCTAGTCACAAATCAAGGACTCCAAATCTTTTCCCTGCCGAACATGCTTAAGTATCACAGACAACGAGCATCGGTGGGCTGTGCCTCACGAAACGACTAAGTAAAAGTGGACGGGCGCGGACATGAGCAAGCTGTCCCCCTTAGAAGAGGCGAACTTAAGCTATACTCTACGATCGCACAAGAACTGTAAATCTGCATAAGACTGTCTTTGAACTGCGCACAATTGGAAAAAGCTACCCCCGGGCCTACGACTCAAAGCATCAGTTACTACAATCGCCTTGCCCTGGGCAATAAAGGATCTCACAATCACAATCTTTTACATGCTCCATCCAACGACGCTGTCTCAACTCAGATCCCGCTGCAGGAAGATGCACATTAAGCTCTGGTGGTCCGTGAAAATCTGACACGACTCTCCTAACAAGTAGTGTCTCCCAATCTTTAACGCACGACCACCGCGGCCATCTCCAGATTAGGAGTGGGATATCCAGCTCGTACTTCCTTCAACTTCAAGGAAGCTTGAGCGATAACTCTATAGCGCCACATCAGCGCACAATCGAGCCCCCACTAGCGAAACATCACAGTAAACAACAAAGTCGCCCGATCCAGAAAGCAAAGAAAGAACTAGTGCAGTTGTCAACCGAGTCTTCAACTGCTGAAAACTCCGCACGCATGCCTCAGTCCAAGAAAAGGAACCTCCTTCCTGGTCAGTCCAGTCAACGGTGCAGCGATACACAAACAATCCTGCATGAAACGGCGGTAAAAACCTGCTAAACCCAAAAACTGCGGACCTCAGTCACTGAACAGGTCTGGGCCAAAGCTGTACGGCCTCGATCTCCCTCGGGTCTATACGAATACCGTCTCCCGTAACCACATGACCTAGGAGTTCAACACAATCAAGCCTGAAGGAACACTCAGAGAATTTAGCAAACAGCTGGTGCTCTCCCAATGTCTGCAAAGCAAATCCTCAAGTGCTGCTCAAGTTCTTCACAACTCTTGGAGTAGACCAGAATGTCATCAATAACACTACAATAAACTGGTCGAGGAATGGCCTGAAAAAATCAGGTTCATCACATCCATGAATCCTGCTAGGGCATTGGTGAGTCCAACGACACCACCAAAACTCAAAAAGCCCGTAGGGCGCACAAAAGCAGTCTTTGGAATGTCATCACTCCGAACCCGCAACAAATGATGACCCGATCCCAAACAAACTTAGAAAATGTCTCGTACTCTGGAGCTGATCAAAGAAATCGTCAATGCGAGGTAAATGATACCTATCCGCATCGTAACTCGGTTCAATTGACGATCCATCAATACACAACCTCAACTGTCGTCCTTCTCCTTGACGAACAGAATAGGAGCTCCCTAAAGCGAAACACTTGGACGTACACGTCCCCTTATCTAGCAACTCTGCAGCTGATCCTTAAGCTCCTTAAGCTCCGCCGGCTCATCTGGAACAACGTCGGAAAACTCTTGCACGATAGGAACCCGGTCCAACAAACCCACTGTGGCTCCAGTATCACAATGAAAGCCAAGAATCCTCGACATGCTCTCCTTAAAAGCCAACTAGCGAAAAAGGCTGAATTCAAGCTGCGAGGGCGGCACCATTGTTCCCCTGTACAACAAGAACTGACTCGCATGGAAAACAAATCCTGACCGTTTTCTCGCGGCAGTCCACAGACGCATAGCACGTAGCTAACCAGTCCGTGCCCAGGAGAACGTCAAGTCCAGCATCTCAAGAAGGACCAAATCGACGGACGAATCTCTATCTCCTAACTAATTGGCACACGACCGAAACACATGTCGCGCAACAAAAGAATCGCTG
This sequence comes from Agapanthus africanus, assembly GCA_030015575.1. NCBI lineage: Eukaryota > Viridiplantae > Streptophyta > Magnoliopsida > Asparagales > Amaryllidaceae > Agapanthus > Agapanthus africanus. The sequence goes on from CM057344.1 coordinate 239,969,721, forward strand.
ACAGAAATTAACACAACAAAAGGCTGATCTAGCTAACACAACTCTCGTCCCAAGCCTCTGCTACTCCCGTGATGTGCACGAAACCTGTCACGGCGACTGAACCTTTGTCTCTGGGCTGGTACACCTGCACGAGCCCTCCTCTGCCCTCGGACTCCCAAAGTCTCGGAAAGACGCTCCTCATCGAATAGGGCTGCGTCCACTGGTGCTGTGTAAGTAACACAATGCTGTGTGCTGATCGCAAGGAATAACTGGGTAACATGGGTGGCAACCTCCTGTTGCCGCGTTCGACTGGCCTTAACCAAAGACCTCATCGTCTGGCGCAAGTCCTGCATCTCTGCCTCAATCCTAGCGATACGATCTATCGAAGGCGGATCCATCTGCTCCTGTGCAACGAGCATGCCATCCTGGTCAGTCCTCGTCCCACACGAGTTAACTCTGACCTCGACTCTCGCTACATCACTCTGAGTCCTTATGGTCATCGGCGGCAAAGGCTATAAATGGAAATAGGATTCGATATGAACACGGAAATCGAATCACAAAGATATGTATCATCAAGGAACGAATTTCAAGCAATTAGTACTTAGGTCACTGTAGGCGGAGTACCGTGATCGTGAGTATGCCGCGGACATACACACACTACGTTACTCTGCTTAAGTTAGCTACTCCATCATACCAAGGTCATCCTACACTCCGAAAGGTAAAACCTAGCTCTCTTTGTCACGACCCAAAATTTGGCACGTGACGACCCTTAAATTACGCAACGGCTACAGGCGTAACGAAATTTAAGTAAGCCGAAAACCCAGCAATCTAAACCATCAAAAGTAGTAAGTGATAAGAACATTGTTAAAACTTTTGAAAATCTCGAGTACAAATTCTTTAAAGTCAAATTTTAGTTTCTTAAAAATTTTGGCTGCACCTCCTTTGTAAAAACTAACCCCAAAAATGGGTACAACATAAATATAAGTAAAGCATCCCCAACGGGAGCAAATCCACGCTCAAAGGCGGAAACAACCACCACAACAGATATACGACGCCGTAGCGAAGAAATAAAAGATGATATAAATAAAACTGCATAAAAGACATCCAAGTCACCAAAAATATACAATATCGTCCTCACATCACGTCTCTAAGTCATACATGAAAGTGGTAGATGGAGAGTACATGGTACAAAGATATACAAAGAGCATCATCGGATAACCGCAAAACCCACCTATAACAAAACTGCACGCAGTCAGCCAAAGCGGTATCCGCTGCAAAAGATGATATGATAGGTAGAAGCCCTGCCTCGACTACCCTGAGGAACAACCTGCAAACCCTGTGGCACAACGGGGGTGAGTTGCCAACTCGTGAATAGTAAATAACATATGCAAATAATTGCAAGTATGCATGTACAACGCGAATCTAATACATGCAAGCTGATAGCAATAAATGACGATCTGTATGCAACAGTCATGAAAGGTACTCTATCAGGTACAACTAATACATGAAGCAATTGTTGGAGATAGTGCCCTCAGAGTCAATTATTGGATCACAAGCACGTGATTGCAATGATTGAGGGAGGACCTGTCCCAGTAGGACAGTCTTACTCAAGATGATAGTATGCTATCTGGTTTATCTTTATCATCGTGTACTGCTTTAGGTGACCTTACAGGTCGCTATTACACATTGATAGAGCCCCTAGGATTCTTGCTTGACTGCCAACAGTATGAGGGTGATCATATACGTGGGAGCTGGGGTCTATAAGCACATCCTTAAAAGGTCCCTAGTCGTGGGAGTTTCGAGACAGGGCATCGATGCTCCAGAGTAGACTAGTGTATACAGTCGAGACCCCGATGAGGGGCGGTGGCCGGTCTCACAAGCCACTGGTGTCAGTTGGTTCACCTAAGATGTATACAGGTGCTCATTGGGTTATGAGTACACCGGACAGGACTCGCCGGGAAAATACTAGTTGGTCTTATACCTGACGTCAGATAGCAGTTCCCTGGTGACATGTATACAAGTTAGTTCATCGACCTGAGATCGTCATTTGTCTCGTGTGAGTTCCCACTGTACTTAGATTATTACCCTACCACGCTCAAAGGAGACGTGCAAACAGGTTTTAGTTGGGTACAGTCCCGAGCCACATGGAGGCAGTGAGCGGATCTGCAGGGGTTCGTCTCTCCCGGTATTAGGGGTGAGGTCACGCTGTGTCTAGGAGAGCCATTACACGAAGTCCTTGGCCAAGGCAGGAGATTTACTGGTAGGTATTCCAGTAATATCTCTGGGTGTTCTGGGATACTCTCCGACATGACTTGTACCGCTTTTGGGGGTCTGACTTTTACCAACTTCCTAGGCCCGCCATGCGATGCTTATAGACGAACGGACCGGACTGTATAGATATTGTTACTGACAGGCTCAGTAGGGTGTCAGGATGAGTTCGCTCATCGACGTCCCTTTTGGTCAATACCTGGTAGCCCGTTATGTATGGCTAATACCTCTGACGTGCTAGTGGTTAAATCCACAACCAAAGTATTGACGAGTCTTTAGAGTCCCCCACGGACCGTTTTCTCAAGTTTCGAGCGAAACGCTGTAGAGGCCGTATGGAGATATGGCAGGGTTCGATCAGATACGTGCGGTATTGCACGGATCATGATCGGACGGTTAATACTAGAGGGTTTTGGTTTAAGCCGGATCCTAGTATTGTACAGTGTAGATTTTGTCTCTTTGCATTTATATTCAGTGGGAATACAAATGCGGGTATGTATATACAGTCGCGGGGTTTTCCTGTAATTTATTACGGGATCGGTTTTCTGAAACTTCCAGTTTGCATTCCGTTTCCGGCAGTTTTCCTTTGTTCCTTCACGACCGGATTTTTCTGATGGAAGGGGCTAATTTGCATATTTTCAAATTAGCATTTGTGGAGAGGTTTTTAGCAATTTGGAGTGTTCATGATGGTTCTTGAATTATGAGATTCTTTTTCCATCTTTTCCTTTGCATTTATGGTGATGGGTTTTGGATAGGATGTGAGGTTGATATTGTTGTGATCTTTTTCTTTTGCTATCACTCTCATTTCTCTCTTGATTATTATTCCATTTTTCTTCCTCCAAGAGAGAGGCCGGCCACATTCTTGTGAGAAGGGGGAGAGGTTCATTTTGGGTGGAAGAATTATGATCTCATTCTTTGCTTGCTACAAAAATTCCAAACTTCTCTCCATTGTTCTTTTCTCTTCTCCATCATCAAAGGCAACTTCACCCGATTGAGACAAAGTGATTCTACACTAGCCTATAGTATTTCTTGGGCACGTCGGCTCGCCAACTTCGTGCCCGATTTGCCTCGGTCCAGAGGTGGGAGCCCGTAAAAGAACCCGGCGATGTGGTGCCCGTTCCGACGAGGAGGTGAAGATCGGAGACTCCGCGAGGAGATCGGAGTGGAGGCCGAAGAACGAAGGACACGGATCGCTCGGTATAGCATTCTACCCTTTCTCGTATTTGCTAGGAGTAGGTTAATGGCCCGATCCGGGATTTTAGTGCGCGGTGGTGCCGGTTTCTAGTTTTTTAGAAAAGTTTCGTTTCCGCATTCCGGCGTCGGATTGACGGCCCGGGCGCCGCCATGCACTTACATTGGTATTAGAGCCACGCCATTAATCTAGTCTAGCTTGCTCTAACGTGTTTACAAGTTCGATCGAACAAATTTTCTAAATACCACGATTTCAAATTACAGTTTCTGTCGAAATTTTTCTGTGGTCAGAAAATTATTTGGTGTACTGCAGAAAATCAGGCAGGGTTTTGTAGGGGCACTGCAGAAATTTGGTCAACTGATTCCTTAGTAACGTCGCGGAACCGCGGCCTAAACCCCATTTTGGCCGCGGTTCCGCCGCCGTTCTAGCTCTTCATTGGACCAAATTTTTACAGTGGGCTTCTGAGTTGAAAATGGGGTTTTTGGAATATTCTGTTTGGGCCCAGATTTTCTTTGAGTGCTACAGTAGTGCTTGGGGCCCACTTGGGAAAATTTAGTCGATCGAAAATTTTAAACATGTTAGTTCACAGTATTTACATTATATCTGCGACCGTGAATGTCATTTGATCGGTAAATCCTGTCTAACTGCTATAGCCCTTTTTGACGGATTTGCGAACGTGACATTCACGTTGATGTTCTATGTTGTGCTGTGATGTTGTGGATTGGTCGTGGGGGATAGCCTGGATGCAATGGTAGTACAGTTTGGTTGTTTATGTACATTTGATATTGCGGGGCGAGCGTCCGACATGTGGACTGCCGTTACTGCCTGTTTGTATATTATTCTTTTGGGGCACGACCGGGCTGAGGTCGATGTACCCGTTGTATATTTTACTTTCTGTACTAGGATTGCCCCAAGGTGGGGTGCACGGATAGCCGGGTTTTAGAGGGCAACGGGCCCGCATCTCATGGTTTTGAGACGGAGGGGGATTCACTCTAGAATTGGCGGGCTATTCGCCGCACATTAGTAAGGGGTATAGGTTGACCCAAGGAGGGGTGCCCAATTTACCGGATTCCGTGAAGTGCTGGGTGGTCCATTCACGTTGTTGAAGGGGGCTGCCTCGCTTCAGGTTTTGGCGGGTAACTTGCCGTGCCCGTAGGGGTCTAGGATTTCATTGCACAGGCTATCCACACGACCAGGGGAACATCGGGTTTCAGTAGCGGCTCTATGAAACCCGTGGATCCCAAATATCTGTATTGTTCTGTGATGCTTATTACATTTCTGTGATGTCGCATTTTATCACGCCTTGAGCGAATATTATATATTGATATATATACTAGTAGATGTTGTATATGTTTTGCATCCGCGCTAGTCCAGTCCCCGCTTTGTCGTTAGTTAAGTAACCTAATGGGTGATGACGGGACCCAGTGGCGAATGCGGATGGCATATACGTACATCATTATTTTCGTTCTTTATTGGTGTGATCAATTGATGGGACTGCGTTGATTCGGATCAATGCAAGCTAAACAAACCTATTATGATGTTGTTGGAACACTTTTAAAAAAAAGCTGTTATTGTAAGGGCGTTCTCTTTTGTTTTGCACAGTGGTATTCAGTTGGAATATCCTGCACCTCAGTCGACAAGGCAAGGGTCGAGATCCCTTCACTGGGAGTGACCCCTTGGACAGAAGTTTGCGTCAGGGCAATAACTTCACTATAGTCGTTTACTTTTGCTTTGCATCGTGGTATTCAGTTGGAATATTCTGCACCTCATTCTACGGGGAAAGAGCCAAGATCCCTTCACCGGGAGTGACCTCTTTTAGTAAAGGTTTTCACCACTATATTTTTATAAAGCTATCCAGTTCCTTCAACGATATCAAGTTCATTACGTTAAAGGTTTTCGCCAGAAACCATTCGTAGCCCTTCGTCGTTTCATATGGATAGTCAATAGTATTCAAGCTGTGTTTGTTGGCCAAATTCAAGGCACAGTGTTTGGTAGCTATTGGGTATTCATATGCAGCATAGATAGATGCGTTGGTTTGGGACAGTCGTACTGCCTTGTTGGCCGAAGTCAAGGGTAGGTACGGGTGGGTTCAAATCAACCTGGAGAATGACGGGTAGAACTTGACATGTGACTTATGATTTGTTGGCCAAAGTCAAGGTCATAAGAGCATGGGGTAAAAATCACATCGGGAGTTTCTAAAGAAACTGAAACTTGCCAGATATGCGCATACCTTCTGGAGTGTGATAACGTGAGCGGATTCCGTCACGTTATCATGCGATGATAGTTGGATCCCTATTCCCACTGATGAGTTGGTTTACTCCTCGGGTGATCCCGACTAATTCTTCTTTCAGGTTTGGAGGAGAATTTGACGGTACAGTGGGAGGTTTTCTGATTAGATAAAGTGATAACCATTCTGATCTAGGTTAGAGTGCATGCTGAGTGTTTCTTTTCTCTCTCTCTTTGGCAGCGATCATGACCCGACCCTTGACTATGACTCAATGACCAATATTAACCGAACCTTCTTAAACACTGGCTTTTGGATTGTCAGAGTTGCAAACCTCATTGCCACTCCTACTTTTACCCTTTTCTCCAGGACACCCCGTATTACTACGAATGTCCACTTCCATTGGATAAAACCATCGTATGGTTATATACGAATTCGAAGGAATTTATTAGAGGATGGTTTCCGGTTCTGGAGAAAACGAATAAGACTATTCAGTTGTCTTTTCCTTTTACCTTCTTTCAGGTTGCGAGTGCTCCTTGGTTTAGGAGATAGTACACCTATTACGCAAATTGGATAGTCTTCTTCCAAACCTTAGGCTGGTGCCGAATGGTGGGGAATGAAGAAAACCAATTAGCATAACGATGGTGTACAGAAGGTATTAAATAAAGACATATCAAGGGATTAGTAAGAGGGCAAAGTAAATTGCGACTGCTATTCACGACCAAACCAAGTATTTCTTCGCCAATCCTAAATCACCTTTGTATTTCTCCAGGACACTCCGTATCACTACGAAGATCCACAGTTTATTGGATACTCCATCGTATGGTTATATACGAACTCAAAGGAAACTTGTTCCAGTTCGGGGATGGATTCTGGTTCAGGAGAAATAGGAATAAGGTTTATTCGGTTGTCTTTTATCTTCACCTTCTCTCGCATTGCGAGTGCTCCTAGGATTAGGACAGTACACCCATTATGCTTATTGGATAGTCTTTTTCCAAACTATAGGCTGGTGCCGAACGGTAGGGAAGGAAGAAAACCATTTAGCCTAAGAGGGTGTACAGAAGGTAATGACTAAGGACATATAAAGGGATTTGAAGAGATGGCAAAGAAATATACGGTTACAGTTGTGAATCTGGATAATGGAAGAGGCATTACTAGGAATACCAGCATACCCTTACGAAATATTTCAATGTTTCAGTTTCACTGTGTATTGTTAAAAGAAAACTGATTTCCCAATTAGTCCTTATTCCAGGGTATGTATTTACCAGATTTGATTCTCACATCTGTATGGTTTTACAGATGATGAGTGGGAGTAAGTTATTGGGAATTAAGTGATCATCCTCATTATATCGGAATTCGTTGTAATTGGTGATATTTGAGGAAATCGCTTGGGCTGTTTGCCGGACCACAAATATTTGGTTTTGAATATCCGCTGTTATGCACCAATTTCAAATTGATATATCTGTACGTCTATTTTTATAGAGTGAGATATACCTTTTTGAAATTATGTCTATGACATTTACCTATATCAGTGGATGGTTAGCTAAGAAGCATTGAACAACGGTGTAATTCTTCTTGACCATAAGTACAGTTTTCAATCTACGACACACAGTGAATGAGTCATCAAACTCAGGGGACTTATACAGAGTATTGTATATTGTCCAGTATCCATTAGGACAGAGGGGTTGGTCCTCATACTATATTCGGTTTACTTATGACTTCTCTAGTTTTTAGACAAGTGTTTCGTAGAAACACAGGGTCCAAGTTTTGAGAAGTTATAGGTATAAGAGTAAAGTAGAGAACCAATTATTGCAAGTATCGGGATTCTTCAAGGTGATCGAAGATGTAGATACTTGTGTGTGGTATTCAGTTAATAGTAATGATTAAGAGAACTTGCTTCTCTCTCAGGTTACTCATAATTGGAAGCATTTCTAAGTTGAGTAACGCTGATCGGCCTCCTTCCATTTAGTTGACATGCACTGGAGACAGCTGCATGATTTGAATCTGGTTCAATTAAATCAGTGCCTCTGTTTCTTTATTGGATATGGAACAGTTCATATCTTGACATTGTTAAGGTACGGGGAGTTATCCGGCTTATGCTTAAAACCAGACTCTGGATAACTCAAGGCACGTTTCTGTAATGGCTGTTTGTGGGTTGACCCAGGCTATGACGATGGTTGATTTTCTACCATCAGGAAGATCAATAGTGATATTGTTCTTGACTCGCCACAGTTTTAATAAAAATGGATTTTTTCAGAAAACAGAAGTGTGGGTATGGTAGAACTGGAAGTGATTCCAGAACCACAAACGATTACTGAAGATTTGATAAGAACCTAAAGATTCAATCTGGTTTGACATTCCATTGGCCACTCCGCAGATATGGTGGGTAACCTCAGGTGCTCGAGAGGTACTTCGGTATGCTCAAGGACGGTGGCAGGGAGGTTCTTGTTTACCCAGACTTGCCATTGCTGTTGTTTCAGACTGTGAGACCCGGCAGGAGGATGCGTATAGCGTCGTTCTAAACTAGCTTTAGAAGTGCACGTGTATATGACACTGCCAGAGGGTTGTCGTAGTCAGTGGGAGCAGCGGAAGCATTGGTGGACAAGTGGCTTATGTCTATTTATAGACTAAAGCAGATATAGCGGAGATAGATCATCTATTTCTGATGTGACAGTCATAGGTTTGACTTCATCATAATAGGGGATGGATCTGTTAAGAAGGTAGTAGGGTGTGATGTCCTAGTATTTGGATGACATACACAGAGTAGGAAGTGATGTTCCTATACTACGATCGGTTATACTTTGGTTGTCACACAGTGGTTTCTCCACATGGGACTTGGATATAATATCAAGACATTCTGGTTACTAGATCTATAGATCTAGATTTGGGTGGTTTCCCAATCAGGGTACTTAGATAGCATTCTAAGAGTTTTTAGAATGGACGACTCCTGGCACGGCAGTATACCTGCAGGTGATGGAGTCACCCTCTCTTAAGGTGTCTTATAGACTAAAGTGGAGAGGGATGTGCATGATTGGCAGATCACTTGCTTAGGCAATTGAGTCAATCATGAGATGTCAAGTACCACACCAGATGTTGGTTTTGCAGTAGGTGCAATAAGTTGATATTGATCCTATCCTGGAGAAACATTCGGAAGCAGTTTTAGAACATAAGTGAATGTTCTAGAGATATGATAACGACAGCTTCCTTTGGGAGACAGTTATCATTCTAGGCTTCCAAGGTGACCTGGATAACAGAGTGACTGTCAGAGTTATAGTTCTCCCTCTGAAGAGGGGCAGTATTTTGGACAGATGGTCCAGGTGGATACTGAGGAAAGGCATGGCGCAGGATACTGATTAAGTTCAGTTGACGATACAGTCTAAGAAGTTTGGATTTGGAGTTCATTTATGAACTAGGTCCCATCAGACATCCAGACATATTCTAAGACAGGTATTGCTCATTTCGGGAGATGGGTTTCTCCGCGAACTTGAGATAAAGAGAGACATAGAAAGAAACATTACAGCGGATCTACTCACTGAGGCTATTCCTCGAATGCAATAGTTTCGCAAACGAGCTTTGTGAGACTGACTAGTAGAGGAGTTGGGTGTTCGGTATCATACGGGCTGTGAATATGCGACATCGCAATAATTAGCCTTGAGTGCAAGTGGGAGATTGTTGGAGATAGTGCCCTGAGAGTCAATTATTGGATCACAGGCACGTGATTGCAATGATTGAGGGAGGACCTGTCCCAGTAGGACAGTCTTACTCAAGATGATAGTATGCTATCTAGTTTATCTTTATCATCGTGTACTGCTTTAGGTGACCTTACAGGTCGCTATTACACGTTGATAGAGCCCCTAGGATTCTTGCTTGACTGCCAGCAGTATGAGGGCGATCATATACGTGGGAGCTGGGGTCTATAAGCACATCCTTAAAAGGTCCCTAGTCGTGGGAGTTTCGAGACAGGGCATTGATGCTCCAGAGTAGACTAGTGTATACAGTCGAGACCCTGACGAGGGGCAGTGGCCGGTCTTACAAGCCACTGGTGTCAGTTGGTTCACCTAAGATGTATATAGGTGCTCATTGGGTTATGAGTACACCGGACAGGACTCGCCGGGAACATGCTAGTTGGTCTTGTACATGACGTCAGATAGAAGTTCCCTGGTGACATGTGTACAGGTTAGTTCATCGACCTGAGATCATCATTTGTCTCGTGTGAGTTCCCACTGTACTTTGATTACTACCCTACCATGCTCAAAGGAGACGTGCAAACAGGTTTTAGTTGGGTACAGTCCCGAGCCACATGGAGGCAGTGAGCGGATCTGCAGGGGTTCGTCTCTCCCGGTATTAGGGGTGAGGTCGTGCTGTGTCTAAGAGAGCTATTACACGAAGTCCTTGGCCAAGGCAGGAGATTTACTGGTAGGTATTCCATTAGTATCTTAGGGTGTTCTGGGCTACTCTCCGGCACGACTTGTACCGCTTTTGGGGGTCTGACTTTTACCAACCCCCTAGGCCCGCCATGCGATGCTCAAAGATGAACGGACCGGACTGTACGGATATTGTCACTGACAGGCTCAGTAGGGTATCAGGATGAGTTCGCTCATCGACGTCCCTTTTGGTCAATACCTGGTAGCCCGTTACGTATGGCTAATACCTCTGACGTGCTAGCGGTTAAATCCACAACCAAAGTATTGACGAGTCTTTAGAGTCCCCCACAGACCGTTTTCTCAAGTTTCGGGCGAAATGCTGTAGAGGCCGTATGGAGATATGGCAGGGTTTGATCAGATACGTGCGGTATTGCACGGATCATGATCGGACGGTTAATACTAGCGGGCTTTGGTTTAAGCCGGATCCTAGTATTGTACAGTGTAGATTTTGTCTCTTTACATTTATATTCAGTGGGAATACAAATGCGGGTATGTATATACAGTCGCAGGGTTTTCCTGTAATTTATTACGGGATCGGTTTTCTGAAGTTGCCAGTTTGCATTCCGTTTCGGGCAGTTTTCCTTTGTTCCTTCACGGCCGGATTTTTCTGATGGAAGGGGCTAATTTGCATATATGCAAATTAGCATTTGTGGAGGGGTTTTTAGCAATTTGGAGTGTTCATGATGGTTCTTGAATTATGAGATTCTTTTTCCATCTTTTCCTTTGCATTTATGGTGATGGGTTTTGGATAGGATGTGAGGTTGATGTTGTTGTGATCTTTTTCTTTTGCTATCACTCTCATTTCTCTCTTGATTATTATTCCATTTTTCTTCCTCCAAGAGAGAGGCCATCCACATTCTTGTGAGAAGGGGGAGAGGTTCATTTTGGGTGGAAGAATTATGATCTCATTCTTTGCTTGCTACAAAAATTCCAAACCTCTCTCCATTGTTCTTTTCTCTTCTCCATCATCAAAGGCAACTTCACCCCATTGAGACAAAGTGATTCTACACTATCTTACAGTATTTCTTGGGCACGTCTGCTCGCCAACTTCGTGCCCGAGTTGCCTCGGTCCAGAGGTGGGAGCCCGTAAAAAAACCCGGCGATGTGGTGCCCGTTCCGACGAGGAGGTGAAGATTGGAGATTCCGCGAGGAGATCGGAGTGGAGGCCGAAGACCGAAGGACACGGATCGCTCGGTATAGCATTCTACCCTTTCTCGTATTTGCTAGGAGTAGGTTAATGGCCCGATCCGGGATTTTAGTGCGCGGTGGTGCCGGTTTCTAGTTTTTTAGAAAAGTTTCGTTTCCGCATTCCGGCGTCGGATTGACGGCCGGGGCGCCGCCGTGCACTTACATCAATAATATGGCAATATGTATATGCAACAGTCATGAAAGGTACTCTATCAGGTACTACTAATATATGAAGAAATGCATATAAAATAAATGCGGAGTATGGGATAAAACATGTCATCCTCACGGAATCCTGACCTCGTGGCAGGACCAAAGTCCATCAAGACAATCTAAATCCTAAATTTCCTCAAATCAGCTCCTAAATTGGCCCTCATATCCTGTAAGTCTCATATATCCTGAGTGTCCAATATCAAGTAAATCTCATATATCCTGAGTGTCCAATATTAAAAACATCATGAAAACAAGTGTCTAGCATCGACACATAAATACTCATCTCTGAGGCGCCATCACCTGGGACTGGCCCTCCTATGTCATGTACGTACATCCTATAGAACCTGAGTGTGCACCACCCGAAATCGACAAGGCATGTGCGTACATAACCTCGATTGGTATCCCCCAGATATCCGTCGAGTCCAAATACTATCACCGGTTGGCACACGCCCCCAGCCAGGCTCATCGGCATGTACCGTCGATCTTCTTGCCCCGGAGAACCAAACGGGTTCCACCATGTACCCGCACACGGCCCACTCACTCCTCGCATGGGGTAATATATAAGCTCAGAACCGAGAAATCTCATGGTGGAAGCTGAAATATCATATCAAGAGAAACCGGGTTTTTCAAATAATGTATAATTTCATGAAACTACCACGGTCCTCAAATCCAGAAAACATCATGTAATGAATAAGTATATTTGCATGAATCATTATGATGATATATATAAATTAGACATGTATACATATATATTAGCGTCCCATTCCACTAATATATATATATATATATATATATATATATATATATATATATAACATCGTCCCATTCCACTGTTATATATACGTAGGAGTAAAAATATCAGAGGGCATCATATGAAAACCATCTATCAATGCGAAATTCATGAAATATAATATATGCAACATAAAACTGTAATGTGAGCATATAAAGGAAAAGACGCTATTTAACTGCAACAAGTTAATATATATCATGCGGTTCCTAATTTCTCCAAGTCCATATAACATCAAATAAAGCTGAACATGTGGCTATAGCCAGGTGTGCGTAATCATGTCAGTATAGCAAGATATGTGTATCTACCTATCAATAATGATGTAATACCCTCCAGGTATATGTATAAGTATGTATGCAAGATGTACATGTAGCTATGTCTCATATGTGTATATACTCATCACTAATAGTACAATACCATATAGGTATATAGGTAACTAGCATGTCAAGGCATATGTGTAAGCATGCAGGTATAAAGGTATGCTATATGTTATATGCACAAAGGGAAATAAGGATCATGTCTCAATATCCCTAAACAATACAATATCACATATGTATAGGTGTTGTGCGTGTCATGGCAATTATTGACGGGGTGTGTAGCATACAATTAGTGCTCGTGAAACATGAACCGTCAATAATGGTGTTGTGTCTCATTAATACTAAGTCCATACAAAATAGGAAATGAGATATGCAACAAAGGTACACATGCACAATCAATATCCGTATACTTCTAACTAATAGTCATGTTATTAATCTAGCCCAGACGCATAACGCCATGCAGGCGATTCCCCTGTAGATGTTAAATCTACTCACAACAATCCTGGCTAAGTAAAGCCAACCACTCGCTTTTCCTTCTTCGCCGCACCCGAAGTCCCCGCCTGCGATCCTTAAAGCATATAACAATATAACATGTATATATTAGCAATCGACCAATAACACGTACCAACTACGTTTGACCGACGCACCAACTCCAAACATACTCTCAAGTGTTCGTCTTATGGCTAACGCACGCAGCGACACTATGAAACCAACTCATGAGAAAAAGCTACACAAACACACGAACGACATCGGCACAACCCTAGTCAGGAATGCTAAATGACACAACTATAACATCGTCCCATTCCACTGTTATATATACGTAGGAGTAAAAATATCAGAGGGCATCATATGAAAACCATCTATCAATGCGAAATTCATGAAATATAATATATGCAACATAAAACTGTAATGTGAGCATATAAAGGAAAAGACGCTATTTAACTGCAACAAGTTAATATATATCATGCGGTTCCTAATTTCTCCAAGTCCATATAACATCAAATAAAGCTGAACATGTAGCTATAGCCAGGTGTGCGTAACCATGTCAGTATAGCAAGATATGTGTATCTACCTATCAATAATGATATAATACCCTCCAGGTAAATGTATAAGTATGTATGCAAGATGTACATGTAGCTATGTCTCATATGTGTATATACTCATCACTAATAGTACAATACCATATAGGTATATAGGTAATTAGCATGTCAAGGCATATGTGTAAGCATGTAGGTATATAGGTATGCTATATGTTATATGCACAAAGGGAAATAAGGATCATGTCTCAATATCCCTAAACAATACAATATCACATATGTATAGGTATTGTGCGTGTCATGGCAATTATTGACGGGGTGTGTGTTGCATACAATTAGTGCTCGTGAAACATGAACCGTCAATAAAGGTGTTGTGTCTCATTAATACTAAGTCCATACAAAATAGGAAATGAGATATGCAACAAAGGTACACATGCACAATCAATATCCGTATACTTCTAACTAATAGTCATGTCATTAATCTAGCCCAGATGCATAACGCCATGCAGGCGATTCCCCTGTAGATGTTAAATCTACTCACAGCAATCCTGGCTAAGTAAAGCCAACCACTCGCTTTTCCTTCTTCGCCGCACCCGAAGTCCTCGCCTGCGATCCTGAAAGCATATAACAATATAACAAGTATATATTAGCAATCGACCAATAACACGTACCAACTACGTTTGACCGACACACCAACTCCAAACATACTCTCAAGTGTTCGTCTTATGGCTAACGCGCGTAGCGACACTATGAAACCAACTCAAGAGCAAAAACTACACAAAGACACGAACGACATCGGCACAACCCTAGTCAGGAATGCTAAACGACACAACCACCAAGCCTAGACCCTGATCGTACCGATCGCGCATTCACAACACAATAATAAACGTGGAATCTAATATAAATAACGTCGCTACGTCAAAAGAAACCCACGCCTAAATTATCCGGAAATCTAGTAAGCAACTTATAACATTTTAGCTCAAAACTACAAGTTTTACCAAAACTAGAAATCATAAACATCACAATATAGCATGTTAAACCATACAAACCCCTACTAGAATTTTAAACTCACTCAAGTAGGGTTAGTAAAAGTTTAGTTTGCTAATTAGCTTAATTATACAATTAGAAAAATATCATTTAACAAACTAGCAACTAGGTTAAGTTTTCTTCAAGCTTAACTTATCAATTAACCCTTTTTACTAACCAAAACCCTAACTTGATTATCAAAAACCATATCTTGAATTTCAAAACATGCAATTTAAAGCTTTAAATTAACATCTAAATAATCTAGATTAAATGATTTAAACAACTAATAGAGATTAGGGTTAGAAATATACCTCCACTAGATCACAAAAACTTGCAACAACACTTCCAATTTAGCCTCAAAAAAGAAGACTTCTATGAAGATCCAAGCTAGTTTTGTGAAGAAGAAAAATGGGTAATGATTTATTTTTGAGTTTGTGTGATAAATTAAGGATTTTTGATGTATTTTGTGAGCTTGAACAAGTGAAAATGAAGCAAGAAGAGAGAGAGGGCAGCAAGGAAAGGGAGGGGCCGGCCATACAAAGAAGAGGGGGTTTTGTGAAAAGTGAAGAAATATCTAGCTAAAAACAACAATAAATGCTAATTAATGCAAATAATATCTAAGCCACCTCATTTATTTTTCTTTAAATATTCATTTTAATTCACAAATATCTAGATATTTTCCTAGGATGGATTAGTGCTAAAACTAGTGATTAACTTAGCATAGATTCACTTTAGCATTAATTAACCCAAGCAAAAATGTAATTACCACTAATTAAGTGCATATTTAACAACTTAAAATAATATTTTAATTAAGGAAAATTATTAAAATGCACAAAAATTACAAGTGGCATACAAAAATCCGCAAACTAGCAATTTCCTAGCTAAACTAGGTGCAGTGAATTCTATACTGCAAAAAGATCGCTTCTAGGTTTTTACGGAAAACACCGACTAATTTTCCCCAAAAACGGAAAATCACCTAAATGATTTCCAAAACGTTACACCAGCATAGTATAATAAGCAGGTTCGGTCAATACATCCAAATTATTATCTTGATTAAGGCATGATATGGTCGCTACCAGGAGAGAGAGAAGAAAACACTCTGCGAGCGCTCTTGCAAGATTAGATTGGTTATTATTTTATCTAATCAGGATGGCTCCCACTGTTTTTATCAAATTTTCCTTCAAATCCTAAAAGGTAAGACTAGCCGGGATTAATTACACCCTATAAGTTCGCCAATCTTTCGGCCAGCCAGTGTCGGCACTTTGAGGGAGGTTCCCCATGCTTTCGCACGGATCTAATTAAAATAAACCTCGTTTTCCCAAGGGCGTAACCCCGTTAACACCTTTCTAGACACCTACTTGATCGGCTAATTGTAATGTGCAAAACTCTCACAGGAGTAACTCTTACTCGCAGTGGGTATCGGGATCCAACTATCTCATAGAAGGTATGCAATCTCATTGAAAATTTCAACACTTGAAATTCCCGATAATGGTTTTTACCCCTAGCACTTATGACCTTAACTATGGTCAACATATCATAAGCACTAGTCAAGTTCTACCCGTCATTTCTTGATTAATTAGACCCACTCACATAACCCTTAACTATAGTCAACATAATCACATGAATGTCCTAACTAATCACATCATATGCTGTGTAGGAAGACATCACTTAGCTACCGTACACTGCACCTTAACTATAGTCAACATACGTAACACGAATACTAAGTACACTACTTTCTAAAATGACGGAGGGTCTGCGGATGGTTTTTGTGAAAACCTTTAACGCTTAATAAACTTGATATCATTGTAGAATCGAGTGAATTTTAAAAGAGTGTTTTTGAGGCTTTTACTAGTTTTACTAAAGAGGTCACTCCCAGTGAAGGGATCTCGACTCTTTCCTTATCGAATAAGGTGCTGAATATTCTACAAGGAATACCGCTATGCAAAGCAAGAACTAGAGCTACCAGTTTTTAAAACAAGTTTCTACAACATCTTTTAGGTTTCTTTTTCTTTCATTAATCTCATTAATGAAGTCCCATCATATTATGCTTCCCAAGCATCACAGAAGAAATGAAAACAACAATATTTATTATATATCATATATATAATATAAGCATTCGTCTCAGAATAATAAGTGATCACATCACAAAATATCAGCAGCAGAAGAACACATATGAAATATTGGATATACTAGGAATTCCGTGTTTTAAATTAAGCCAGTATAAAACACGGATTCCACGGACGCGATGAATAGCCAAACCCACATCCCTAGACCCCTATGAGAGCGGCAAGCAACCCTACCAATTCTAGAGTTAGGAGACCCGGTCTCGACTCCCCGAGATAGTCTCCTACTGGACCCTAGAACCCGGTTACTTGTGATCCCCGCCTTGGGTCTATCCTAATGCAGAAAAGTAAATAATATATATCAATGGTGACATCATCCTCAACCCATAAGTGCCCCAATAAAAGAATATTACATACAAGTTTTTACATGAATGAAAATGAAAACTCTCATCTCACATAAAAACCCCTGGCTATTCAAACACGACGATCCAATATAACATATTACAGCAACACATAATCATCACATGTCATCAACGTAAGTAAATATGCGTATCCCAATTGTCGTTGATATATAGCAACGAAACCGGCGATACACCACATATTACACTTACGGTCGCAGAAAAGAAAGTGAAAAACTACAACAATTGGAATCCGCAACCACCTTAGAAATCATACACCCAATGTATCACATACTTTGGATTTCATGCTTAACTAAATGAATTCCTTAGACATCGCATGCCTAACAATTATAAACCCCGCATTTTAGTTTCGACATTGAAAACACTTTTCAATAACCAGTCGGGTAATTCAACAAGATTCCCGACAACCTGATCGAATGCTCGTCGGAAACATTAGTAGATGGCCGCACCCCTGATGCCGTCGACGAAGTGCACTTAGGTGGAACACCGCGGCTGCGAGTACCCAAACGGATGCTTTTGGCGACGGGGTTTTCCTACAATCACTTGGTCGGGGCTATGGGGCGTCGCTATCTAGTAAGGTTACCCAGCGAGTATCCGCGTACACTACGTAATTGCTATGGACTTTTGATCCTCATCAAAATTCCGTGGCAACCGATCAAATGAGACTAACTTGCTAGATTTATAAAATTCTAATTAGTTTTCACAAAACTAAATTTTGTGGATTCCAAATATTGTATCACAATCACAGATATCTAGACGATGTTAAACTTTTCGATCGAATCAACAAACACCCAAAATTTCCCAAAGAGCTCAACACTTGAGCGGAGTTTAAAAAATACCCAAACCATACCACAGTACCCATGGACCAGCAGCTGAAAGCCCGTCCCAAGCCTCTCAAGTGGCGCCGCGGAACCGCCGCCAAAACCATGTAATTACCTGCATGATTTTTAGAGTATTTTTAACATGAAAAATTCTAACTTTTGAAAAAATTTCTAGAGAAGGGTAAATATCGGGTATTCGGAGTTCGTTTGAACTTCTAACTTCGCCTAGACAACGCCTAATACTTTAGCTTGGCTCTGATACCACTGCTGGGTTCCTTAGCACCCTAACAAGGATTTTTGGGGCATCAAGTATACAATTTTAAAAAACCTAGAGAGCTATGCAATGCATGCCAATGATCTAACTAGAAAAATTAGGAGTTAAGCTAGCATGTAATCAAAACATTACATTAAGTGAATGAGGAATACAACCTTTGTAGACCGGTCCTTCACTTTTAAAGCTTCGTGTAGTAGTCCCTTCGCTCCAACTAGTAAACACCCAAACTCTAGTAATGGTTCACATGAAGAAATGAACAAGTTTGCTCGAAGTCTTCGAGGCCGAAGATGATCTACGTCGAGAAGACTCAAGCTCATGCTACCTCATCACTAATGTGGAATTAGTGAAGAAAATAACCTAAACTAAATGGCTAATATAGTAGAGGATGATGAAGTAGGAATTGGGCTCTCTTTAGATTATTTTTCCTCACAATATTTCATCACCATTTGAAAAGCTAGAAAGCTTTTCCATGAGGAAGAAGAAGATGAAGTCAAGATGAGAATGAAAACTCATGAGGTGAGAATAGCAACCATGGGCGAGTTAGCGTCATACACTAACTCATGTAGAGAATAAACCATGGTTAACAATAATGGTTAGGTTAATAAATATCTACAAGTAAAACAAAACTAGTGGACTAAGTCAAAGATGCTTCAAGCTTCTCCAAGCTTCTAAGCATGACAATTTCCAACTAATATTAAATTACTTTAAATAAATAAAACCTCACATTATTATAAGCATGGTGTGAGTCTCATACACCCATGTAGCATGTGGCATCTAGCATGACACAAAAGATGTATATTAATTTATATCACATATATATACTAAATGTACACTAGTGAGAAAAAGAAATGTTTAGTGAGCTAATATTAGTTAATGTAAGTTAATATATCAAATATATAATTGTATATTAAATTATCAAATCAACACTTGATTTAATAATCCGGCTATATTACATACAACCGAATAATATCAAATGTAACAACTTATCGAATCAACACTTGATCCGATAACCCGGCTATATCACATATAACCGTCCGATATCACATATCGTGAGAATAGAATGCGGTATCACATACGCGCATTAATCTCGGTCTCACACATATCACATATGTACTCCTACATCGTTTTGCATGAATCAGGAAACCTCTGTGTAGGACTCTAAAGACTCATCAATACGCCGGCAGTAGGTGATGATCATATCAAACACCCACAAGCTGCAAGCGGTCTGCTAAACGTAACGGCTACCCGGGTATTGAGCGATCAGAAGATCAACAAACAAGCCTGCTCATACTCCTGCGAATCCAATCAGTAACACTACCGTACAGTCCGGTCTCTTCGTCAGATATGTCGCATATCGCAGCCTGGGGTAGTATAACGTCAGACCCCAATAGCCTGATAAATCATGCCGATGCAAGGTCTATAACGGTTCGAGAAACTACTGGTAACACATGCCGGTAAATCTCAGAAACCCTGGCCAGGGATTTCATGTTATGGCTAATCGAGCATTGCGCAACATCAACCCCAAATACCGAGAGAGACGAATCCCCTCCTATCGCTCATTGCCTTCATGTGACTCGGGACTGTACCCCAAAACCACTGTTTTGCACGATTAAGTAGAGCCGTGGTAGGGTGGAAATCAAAGCACAGTGGGAGACACACACGACTCTATGATGATTTTGGGTCGACAGACAAACCTGTACCAGTGTCACCAGAGAACTGCTATCTGATGATAGGTATAATACCATCTAGGAGTTCTCGATGAGTCCGTTCAGTGTACCCAGTCTCCACTGAGCACCCGTACACCTTTTCTGATGTCAAACACCAATGGATGTGGGATCATCCATCGCCCATCATATGGGTCAAGAAGCGTATACGCTGGTCTACCCTGAAATATCGATGCCTTGTCTCGATACACCTTCGACTAGGAACAATTATAGGGTGTACTTGTGGACTACCATTGGCCCCACTATTATGATCTCCATCATAGTCCTGGTAGTCAAGTACATATCCTAAGGGCTTTATCAACATGTGAGAGCAAGACAGCATCACTTATACAAGTCAACATGTTAAGACAAAGGGCAACCAGATAGCATACTGTCATGTCGAGCAAGAAAGTCCACTCTATATATATCCAAGCATCCACTATAATGTACATCACATGTACAATAATGGCCTCCAGGGCATACATATAACTAACAGTAATTCCTACACTTCTAGTTTAGTTTTTGAGTTTCCTAGCACCCTATAATAGTTTAGAGTTAAATCGATTTAGATTATTGATGTTTGGAAATTCCAAGAGAAGGTTTGGGTGATTGTGTGGACTTGTGATATATAGTGGGTGTTTCCTTAACCCTTAGTGGTGTTTTACTGGCTAAGACCCGAGATTAGAACCAAAATACGAACTTAGAATTGTTCTGTGTCGGTTTTGTGGTGGTTTTCAGCCTACAGGGTATCTGGAGCTATCTAGGGTATTTTCAAGAAAATTAAACAAGTCCAGTGACCTAGATAAATGACCAGAAGACCACCACCAAAGTTCGAGCCAATTTTACCCTACTTTGGTCGGCGAGACCGGAAATTATGGTGATGTCGCCGGATTTCTGTTGGGTTCTGGGGTTGGGTTTTTGGCTGTAGCTCCTAATCCCTATAAACTATTCCCTGTATTTGCTTGTTTAGTCCCAATTAACCTGAGATAAAATCTGGGAGTGATTTCCTATGTTGCTGAATTTGGTATTGGTGATTTATGCACTTGGGTTTTGGTATTTGATATTGTATTGGGTCGTCGGATGTTTGTACGTCAACGACGAGGGTTGTTTGGTTATTTTTGCATGCGTAGGCTATAGGTTCTAACCTATGAGCGCACCGTGTGCCGTATCGGTTTTCTGGACTGGATTTTAATAGCATTGCGACTGTGTATTTATTTTAGGTACCTTCGCGTAGACATCCGATACGACGAAGCACATCGACTTCGGCTATGCGAGGAGATTGCAGGTGAGTAGATTTATATCTACCGGGGAAGTCGGGTGGATGGCGTATAGCACCCTCGCAACCATTGATATGTGATTTATAATTTAGAGATAAGATATGCCACGACTTAAGGTTATAGTTAATGGTTTTAGTGTGAAATGATATGATAGAAAGGATATCTCAAATTGATATATGAGGATATGAAACGTGAATGTGAATCACGATATATATATGTAGTTGCAAGAGAATAAGTATGAGATTATAGTGGCATGTTATGAAGTCGATAAATACGACATTAGATTAATAAGATGACTTGATGTGAGATATTGATGTGATGAAAAGAGTATACGATGAGATATGTATAGGATATATGTATGCCCTAGAGGCCATTATATATAGTGGATGCTTGGACATGTATATATATATATATATATATATATATAACTTTCTTGCTCGACATGATAGTATACTATCTGGTTGTACTTTATCTTGACATGTTTACTTGATACTGTTCATTTGATACATGCTGATAAAGCCCTCAGGATATCGGCTTGACTTCCATGGCTATGATGGAGATCATACTAGTGGGGCATGTGTGGTCTATAAGCATATTCTTAAATGTTCCTAGTCGAGGACATATCGAGACAGGGGATCGATATTCCAGAGTAGACCAGCGTATACGTTTCTTGACCTATATGATGGGCGATAGATGATACCATATCCATTGGTGTTGTGACATCAAAGATTGTATACGGGTGCTCAGTGGAGACTGGGTACACTGAACGGACTCATCGAGAACTCCTATATGGTATTATGTCTATCGTCGGATAGCAGTTCTCAGGTGACATAGGTACAGGTTAGTCTGTAGACTTGAGATCGTCATAGAGTCTTGTGTGTTCTCCCACTATACTTTGATTTCCACCCTACCACGGCTCTACTGAGTCGTGCAAACATGTGGCTTTTGGGTACAGTCTCGAGACACATGGAGACAATGAGCAATAGGAGGGGTTTCGTCTCTCCCGATATTGGGAGTTGATGTTATGCTATGCGTGATTGGTTTTGACTCGAAGTCCCTGGCCAGGGCTGATGAGATTTACTGATAAGTGTTATCAGTAGTTTCTCGACCGGTCATAGTCCATATCGGCATAACATTTTAAGTTATTAGGGCTTGACGATTCCATCCCTAGACTTGATATGCAACATATTAGATGAAGAGACCAGACTGTACGGTAAGTGTTACCAATGACTTTGCGAGAGCTTTGACAAGTTTGCTTGTTGTTCTTCTGTTCGCTCAATACCCGGGTGGCCGTTACGTTTAGCCGACCGCTTGCGGCTTGTGGGTGTTTTGATATGATCATCACCTACTTCCGGCGTATTGACGAGTCTTAGAGTCCCACACAGGATTTTTCTAGCTCAGGCGAAACGATGTGGTGTGCATATGAGATATGCGCGGGAGCTCGATTAAATGCGATTATGTGATACCGTATTTTAATCGGGCATTTACTATTGGTTGGGTCGTATTTGATATGCCGATTTATTAAATCAAGTGTTGATTTAATATTGACTTTTAGCTCACTTTTAATTAAACCTTTTCTTTTGGATGTATGCATATATGTTTATACATGCACATGATGATGTGCATGCACACATACACACATACATATGTATCATGGTTGTTGATACATAGGAGATGGCAATGCAAGACTCACATGGTTGCTATATATATGTATTTTTGTTTTTGAGTAAAAGGAAAAAGGAAATTTAATTGTGACTCATTGTTTCCACACACTTCTCATTTGACCATTGACTTAACCCTAGTTATATTTCCTTTGTTCTTTAACTCTTCTACAAAATATCTTGATATTTAGTTAACCATGTTTATATTTGAGAGCGTCTTATATATATTCTTTTATTTTTCATTTTAGAAAAGAGATTATCACAATATTTACAAAAGCTTTGCCATCTTCTTCTTCCTCCTCTTTCAAGCTCTCTTGAGTTTTATTTTGAGTGAGGAACTTAAAAAGAAAGGGTTTTTAAGTGAGTTTACAAAGCACATAACCATTCTACACTACCTTAGCCCTTTTAGTGCAGGGTGTTTGCTCCACTTCTTCTTGATCTTGTGAAGTAAAGAGCTTGACCTAGGAATCTCCAGGTGGATCATCGTAGACGACGAAAGACCTTGAGCGGAGTTGATCCAAGCTTCAACAAAGCCGTTGGAGTACAAAAGAGTGAAGGAGTTAGCTACAAAGGTTGTATTTCCTTTTCCTTTAGCTTAGACTTCACATATTGTTGCTATTACCCTAATCTCTAGTTACGATTCGTAGTTCGTTTGTAATAGCCATCTAGAAATTTAAAAGTTCATTACTTTATGATGTTGCAACCCAACAAGTGGCGCTACTACACACCAACATGGTATCAGAGCCTAGCTAAAGCTTTAGGGTAAACTAGACACCATTTAAAAACTCAATCGAACATTAAAAATACGATTTTTACATGCTCACTGGAATTTTTTTCAAAAGTTGGAATTTTTGGGATTAAAAATATCCAGAAAATAGTGCATGGTTTAATGTGGATCCCTAAGAAAAACGAGCGCCTAACTCGACACAACGACTGCGGAACTGCGGCCAAATAGTGGCATTTGCGGCGGTTCCACGGAGCCGTTGGTGAGGCTTGGATCGTGCTTTCTTGTGTTGATCCGTAAGTACTGTATGTACTCTTTGGGAATTTTTTAATGCAGGTTCAAGAGTTGAGATCTGGTTGAACAGTGGGTATGATGATGTGTTGATTGATATATTTAACATCGTCTATGCTTTCCAATTATGTTGCTGTGATATGATGTATAGGATCGTCGTGATGGAATGGCCGGGGGTTTTATGTGAGACGAGAGTTTCTCTTTTCATTCATGTAAAATTCATTATATATATTATTCTTTTATTGGGGCACTTCCGGGTTGAGGATGATGTCTCCATTGATGTATATTTTACTTTTCCGCATTAAGATAGACCTAAGGAGGAGAGCACGAGTGATCGGGTTCTGGAGTTCAGTGGGAGGCCATCTCGAGGAGTCGAGACTGAGTCTCCTAAACTCCAGAATTGGAAGGGTCACTTGCCGCTCTCGTAGGGGTCTAAGGATGTGGGCTTGGCTATTCATCACGACCATGGAATCCGTATTTTCTATCGTAGGATAAATATAAAATACGGAGTTCCTTGTATATCCTATATTTTCATATATCCGTTTCTGCTGTTGATTATTCTGTGATGTGATTACCTGATATCTGAGACGAATGCAATATTGTTATTATATATGTGATATGTAATACATGTCTATTTTTCATTTCTATGATGGCTTAGGAACTTAAATGATGGGAATACATTAATGAGATTAATGTAAAGAAAAAGAAACCTAAAGATGTTGTAGAATTGGATTTGAAACCCACTCGGCTCTTTTTATGAAAAAGCAAGTTTCAAAAGATGCGGAGCTTAAGCCACTCCTTTTCTAAACTATTTAGATTCTACAACGAGATCAAGTTCTAAGCATTAAAGGTTTTTATAAAAACTATTCGCAACCCTCCGTCATTTTAGGAAGCAGAGTATTTAGTATTCGTGCTACGTATGTTGATCATAGTCAAGGTGTAGTATACGGTAGCTAAGTGATGTCTTCTTACAAAGCATATGATGCGAACAGTTAGGACATTCATATGATTATGTTGATCATAGTCAAGGGTCATATGGGTGGGTCTAGCTAATCATGAAATGACAGGTAGAACTTGACTAGTACTTATGATATGTTGACTATAGCCAAGGTCATAAGCTGCTAGGGGTAAAAACCATATCGGGAGTTTCAAGAGTTGAAATTTGCAATGAGATTGCATACTATCTATATGATAGTTGGATCTTGATCCCACTGTGAGTAAGAGTTACTCCCAGGAGAGTTTTACACTTTACAATTAGCTAATCTAATAGGTGTCTAGAAAGGTGTTAACGGGGTTTGACCTCTGGGGAAACGAGGTTTATTTTAATTAGGTCCGTGCGAAAGCACGGGGAACCTCCCTCAAAATACCGACACTGGCCTGGTTGACCGGTTAGTGAAAATGTAGAATGTAATTAATCCTGGCTAGTTTTCTTTTGAGGTTTGAAAGAAAATTTGATAAAAACAGTGGGAGATATCGATTAGATAAGATAATAACCAATCTGATCTTTGCAACAGCATTTCGCTGAGTGTATTCTTTTCTCTCTCCTAATGGCAGATACCGATGACGGGACTAAAACTTCTGTTAGAGAAAAACAAATTGACTGGACCGAATTATATTGAATGGCTGAGGAACCTGAACATTGCACTCTCATATGATAAAGTATCATATGTCCTCACTGCCAAAGCCCCACCCACCCCAGGTCCTGAATCATCTATTTCGGATAAGGAGATCCAAAAAATATAGGATATTGATTGTAACATGGCCAAGTGCCTCGCGCTAGCTTCTATGGATAATGTACATAAGAAGCAACATGAGAAGATGGATGTTCAATCCATCTCTCTCCATACAAAGGATCTATATGGAGAGCAATCTCGGGCTTTACGCTACGAGACATCTAGAAAGCTGTTTCAGATGCGGATGGCTTCTGGTACATCAGTAGGAGAATATGTTTTGAAGATGATTGGTCTTATAAAAGAACTTGAGGACCTTGGATGGACCATGGATAACGAGCAATATACTGATATTGTTCTACAGTCTCCCCCCCGCCTTTGCTCCTTTCATAGTGACTTTCAATATGAACAATTTGGAGAAGTCACTACCTGAACTTCTCAATATGTTGAGAAGTGCAGAGAGCACGCTTAAGGTAGCAAAAACTCCTGCTCTGCTTGCTGGGCCATCTTCCTCTTCCGTCCTAAAAGCCAAGGCTAAGGGAAAGAAGAAGAAGAAACCCACCCAGCCGAGAGGTGGAGTTGAAAAGGCAAAGGGGAAAGACAAGTCTGGGGCCGCGGGAAGTGGAAAAGGAGAATGTTTTTACTGCCACAAGTCGGGACACTAGAAACGCAACTGTTCTTTGTACCTTGCTGATCTCAAGAAGAAGAAGCATACTGATGCTTCCGCTTCAGGTGTGTTTGTAACTGAAAACTGTTTTTCTATAAACTCTACATCTTGGGTATTAGATACCGGTTCTGGTTCTCACATCTGCATTTGTGTGCAGGGATTGAGAACTAGTAGAGTTTTGAAGACTGGGAACCATACTCTTCGGGTTGGAAATGGTTCCAATATACATGCTGTATCCGTAGGAGAGTATCATCTGGGGTTGCTTTCAGGATGTATTTTGGTTTTGAACCCTTGTTATTATGTACCTAGTATGCTATGTAATATAATATCCGTTTCTTTATTAGACAATGAAGGATATCATTTTGTGTTGCAGAATAATGTTATGAACATTAACTTGAATCAACAGTTGATTGGGTTTGGAACACTGAATAACGATATTTACATCCTAAACCAACACACAGTTTTCAACATACAACACACAAGTAAAAGAAAAATTTCAGACATAAATGAATCTTTTCTTTGGCATTGTAGACTTGGTCATATTAATGAAACAAGACTAAAAAAGCTACATAAAGATGGACATTTGAATCCTTTTGAATATAAATCTTATGCGACTTGTCAGTCCTGTATCAAAGGTAAAATGACCAAAACTCTGTTTATTGGACACAGAGAGAGAGCTACAGAACTCTTAGGCCTCATACATAGTGATGTATGCGGACCAATGTCTACACATGCTAGAGGAGGTTTTTCATACTTCATCACTTTTACTGATGATTTCTCAAGATTCGGACACATGTTTTTATTGAAGCATAAATCCAAAGCTTTAGAGAATTTCAAGGAGTACAAACTTGAGGTAGAAAAACAAACTGGCTCAAGTATCAAGAAACTTCGATCAGATCGAGATGGGGAGTATTTAAGCACTGAGTTTTCAGACTTCTTAAAAGAAAATGGGATTCTCTCTCAGCTTACTCCTCCTTACACACCACAGCACAATGGTGTGTCAGAACGGAGGAATCGTACCTTATTGGATATGGTACGGTCTATGATGAGTGATGCTGAGTTACCGTTTTCCTTTTGGGGACATGCATTAGAGACATTAATTTATCTATTGTACAGGGTTCCAACCAAGACCGTGTCTACCACTCCATATGAGATGTGGTGTGGAAATAGACCATCTCTTAAAAGAGTTAGGATATGGGGCTGTTCGGCTTTTATCAAAAAGCAAAATCTGGATAAACTCGAGACACGATCGTTCATGTGATTTTGTGGGATATCCAAAACATTCATATGGATATCTATTCTACCACAATGAGGAACAAAAAGTGTTTGTTTCTCAACATGCCATATTTTTAGAAAATGAAATTTTTACAAATAGTACTGATGGCAATGTGGTAGAACTAGAAGAGGTTCTAGAGACACAAATTACTCATGATGAATTGGTTGAACCTGATGTTGCAGTAGAACATCAAGAACCTTAGCCGCTCCGGAGATCTAGTAGAACCTCTCGCCCACCAGAGAGATACTATAGTTTTCTCATTGATGGTGATAGAGAAGATTGCATCATGGAAGATGATGACCCTACTAGTTTTCAGCAAGCTATCACGAGTGGTGACTCAGCGAAGTGGCTGGATGCCATGAGATCCGAAATGGAGTCCATGTACACCAACAAAGTATGGACTTTAGATGTTGCACCTCCTAGGATAAAACCCGTAGGTTGCAAATGGATCTTTAAGAGAAAGATTGGTATAGATGGACAGGTGGAGACCTATAAAGCAAGGCTTGTAGCGAAAGGTTTTCGTCAAAGACCAGGATTGGACTATGATGAAACTTTCTCTCCAGTAGCAATGCTTAAATCCATCCGAATACTACTTGCAATTTCTGCTCACCACGACTATGAAATCTAGCAAATGGATGTCAAAACTGCATCTAAATGGTGATTTAGAAGAGTGGGTTTTTATGGATCAGCCAGAGGGCTTCATTGACAGTGGGAGCAACGAAAGGCATGCGGGTTGCTTAAATCCATTTATGGATTAAAGCAGGCATCTCGGAGCTGGAACATCTGCTTTGATGATACAATCAAAGAGTTTGATTTTATCAAAAATATAGATGAACCATGCATTTATAAGAAGATTGTAGGGAGTTTTGTCACTTTCCTCGTATTGTACGTAGATGACATTCTCTTAATAGGAAATGATATTCCTATGCTACAATCGGTCAAACTATTCTTATCACAAAGGTTCTCCATGAAGGACCTGGGTGATGCCTCGTGCATTTTGGGCATAAGAATCTATAGAGATAGATCCAAGAGGTTATTGGGATTGTCCCAATCAAAGTATATTGATACCATCCTAAAAAGATTTAGTATGGAAGATTCCAAGCGTGGTTCTTTGCCCGCTTGCCATGGAATCACTCTCTCCAGGGACTTCTATCCGAAGACTGATGAAGA
This sequence comes from Agapanthus africanus, assembly GCA_030015575.1. NCBI lineage: Eukaryota > Viridiplantae > Streptophyta > Magnoliopsida > Asparagales > Amaryllidaceae > Agapanthus > Agapanthus africanus. The sequence goes on from CM057344.1 coordinate 239,998,386, forward strand.
GAGAGAGCTCGCATGAGCATTATACCCTACGCTTCATCCGTAGGATCTATAATGCATGCGATGATATGTACTCGCCCTGATATAGCTTATGCACTAGCTGTAGTAAGCAGGTATCAATCCAAGCCAGGGGAGCAACACTGGATAGCTGTGAAGAACATTCTTAAGTACTTACGAAGAACTAAAGAATTGTTCTTGGTGTATGGTAATGGGGATCTCCAAATGGAGGCCTTTACCGATTCCAGCTTCCAAAGTGATAAGGATGACAGTAAATCTATCTCAGGGTTTGTATTTACCCTCAATGTAGGGGCGGTGTATTGGAAGAGTTCCAAACAGGATACTGTTGCAGACTCCACAATGGAAGCTGAGTATATTGCTGCAAATGATGCTGCCAAGGAAGTCTTCTGGATAAGGAAGTTCGTTGCGGAACTAGGAGTAGTTCCAACTATTATTGATCCAATACCAGTGTATTGTGATAATAATGGAGCTATGGCGTTGGCCAAAGAACCCAGATCCCATCAGAAGTCCAGACACATCCTCAGGCGATATCATTTGATCCGGGAGATTGTTGATCGCCAAGAGATCGAGATTCGGAGAGTAGATACAAAGAATAACACCGTGAATCCACTCACCAAGGCCCTTCCACAACACAACATGAGTGACTTTTTGAGATGTTGGGTATGAGATACACCAATAATTGGCCTTAGTGCTAGTGGGAGATTGTAGGATATATGTATGCCCCAGAGGCCATTATATATAGTGGATGCTTGGATATGTATATATATATATATATAACTTTCTTGCTCGACATGATAGTATGCTATCTGGTTGTACTTTATCTTGACATGTTTACTTGATACTGTTCATTTGATATATGCTGATAAAGCCCTCAGGATATCGGCTTGACTTCCATGGCTATGATGGAGATCATACTAGTGGGGTATGTGTGGTCTATAAGTATATCCTTAAATATTCATAGTCGAGGGTATATCGAGACAGGGCATCGATATTCCAGAGTAGACTAGCGTATACGTTTCTTGACCCATATGATGGGCGATGGATGATCCCATATCCATTGGTGTTGTGACATCAAAGATTGTATACGGGTGCTCAGTGGAGACTGGGTACACTGAACGGACTCATCGAGAACTCCTATATGGTATTATGTCTATCGTCGGATAGCAGTTCTCAGGTGACACATGTATAGGTTTTTCTGTAGACCCGAGATCGTCATAGAGTCTTGTGTATTCTCCCACTATACTTTGATTTCCACCCTACCATAGCTCTATTGAGTAGTGCAAACATGTGGCTTTTGGGTACAGTCCCGAGACACATGGAGACAATGAGCAATAGGAGGGGTTTCGTCTCTCCCGATGTTGGGAGTTGATGTTGTTCTATGCGCGATTGATTTTGACTCGAAGTCCCTGGCCAGGGCTGATGAGATTTACTGATAAGTGTTATCAGTAGTTTCTTAACCGGTCATAGTCCATATCGGCATAACTTATTAAGTTATTAGGGCTCGACGATTCCATCCCTAGACTTGATATGCAGCATATCAGACGAAGAGACCGGACTGTACGGTAAGTGTTACCAATGACTTTGCGAGAGCTTTGACAAGTTCGCTTGTTGTTCTTCTGTTCGCTCAAAACCCGGGTGGCCGTTATGTTTAGCTGACCGCTTGCGGCTTGTGGGTGTTTTGATATGATCATCACTTACTGCCGGCGTATTGACGAGTCTTAGAGTCCCACACAGGATTTTTCTAGCTCAGGCGAAACGATGTGGTGTGCATATGAGATATGTGCGGGAGCTCGATTAAATGCGAATATGTGATACCGTATTTTAATCGAACGTTTACTATTGGTTGGGTCGTATTTGATATGACCAATTTATTAAATCAAGTGTTGATTTAATATTGACTTTTAGCTCACTTTTAATTAAACCTTTTCTTTTGGATGTATGCATATATGTTTATACATGCACCTGATGATGTGCATGCACACATACACACATACATATGTATCATGGTTGTTGATACATAGGAGATGGCAATGCAAGACTCACATGGTTGCTATGTATATGTATTTTTGTTTTTGAGTAAAAGGAAAAAGGAAATTTAATTGCGACTCATTGTTTCCACACACTTCTCATTTGACCATTGACTTAACCCTAGTTATATTTCCTTTGTTCTTTAACTCATCTACAAAATATCTAGATATTTAGTTAACCATATTTATATTTGAGAGCGTCTCATATATATTCTTTTATTTTTCATTTTAGAAAAGAGATTATCACAATATTTATAAAAGCTTTGCCATCTTCTTCTTCCTCCTCTTTCAAGCTCTCTTGAGTTTTATTTTGAGTGAGGAACTTAAAAAGAAAGGGGTTGTAAGTGAGTTTACAAACCACATAACCATTCTACACTACCTTAGCCCTTTTAGTGTAGGGTGTTTGCTCCACTTCTTCTTGATCTTATGAAACAAAGAGCTTGACCAAGGAATCTCCATGTGGATCATCGTAGACGATGAAGGACCTTGAGCGGAGTTGATCCAAGCTTCGAGCAAAGCCGTAGGAGTCCAAAAGAGTGAAGGAGTTGGCTACAAAGGTTGTATTTCCTTTTCTTTTAGCTTAGACTTCACATATTGTTGCTATTACCCTAATCTCTAGCTACGATTCGTAGTTCGTTTGTAATAACCCTCTAGAAATTTAAAAGTTCATTACTTTATGATGTTGCAACCCAACAAGAGGCGCTACTACACACCAACAATATGATGACTTGGTTTGATATGTCGTTATACGGATGCGAGGCGATATAAGAATATTGATATCTTTGTCAGGTCCTATGATATGAGATTGATATGAATGCGACTTGAGATATAGGTATATATATATATATATATATATATATATATAAATGAGAAAAATGAGTGATATGCCGTACGAGAATTAGATCCGCACCCTCATTGTTGTATAGGTCGATAGAATCCTTATTCTGTTTGTTGTCGCTGTACGATGGTTTACCGCACGCGATGTTTTACTGGATGATTGATCCATACCCTTGACTAGAGGATTCCGTACGATAGATTATACCGTATGTGAGTTTGTGAGGCTGGATGCCGATTGATAGATTCACCGACTCGAATATGTTATAGATATTTAATCCCTGTCTACATCGCTTAGTTTAGCCTTTACGTAGATGTTAGATTAGATACGTATACCTTATAGCATTGCACTCACGATTTACTTTCTGCTACGTTCATGATATTCTCATTGCATTACATATATCTGTGCTAGTACACCTACACAATTATCGATGATGCGTATGTTACACTTACACAGATTTGCCGGCTCACACACTTTCATCATCGATAATTGCTATGTCACTTACACAGTAGAATTTATACATCATGCTATTACTCTTAATTGTTCTGTACTGTCACATAACTCATTGGCATGATATATTACTATGTTCACATCATTATGCTATGTTGCATGATATTGTTACGACCTGAAATGGCACGTGACTGGCACTTGAATCATATGAAGTCTATAGGACCCCATCTAATTCAAGTAAGCCAAAAATCCCAGAAATCTAAACCATTTTAAAGAAGAAGGAAAGTTTAGTTTTAAAGCAAGTAATTTAACAACATAAGCCGAAGTACGCATTTTTAAAACATCAAGTCTTTTCTGAAAATTTCGGCAGAGTTACCTTTGTAAATACTGGCCCCAAACGGGTACAACATGTATAATATATATAAAGGCATCCCCAAGCGGGAGCTAGCTCTTCGCTAATTGGCGGTCACAACCACGCAAGCAATATAATATACAACGCCAAAGGGCGAGGATCAAAACTCAAAGGAAACCCAAAATCATCAAGAAAACCATAATAATACAACCGCGACTCTAAGGTCGAAATAATATACACTGGTCTTCTAAGTATAAAAACAATACAAGTCTGGTTGATGGAGATTCTAGATACAACTGAATATAAATAAAAGATACAAAGGTGGTCACGATGCAAGTGAACCCACCTACCAAAGCAATCACCCGAAAAGAAGCAGTGTGCCAGCAAAGCCGCAACGAACCTGTATGGCAAAACCTGCAAAAAACTGTGGCACAACGGGGGTGAGTTGCCAACTCGTGAGTAGAAAACATCACAGATCAGAAATCGTATGTATGACTCAATCCTAGGTCAATACGATCATATATATAAATCCTGAAATGATAAAACCTGAAGCATGATAAGGTGGCAAGGGTAAACATCTATACAAGTGTAATACCAAGTGCTCGTGTCAGGGCCTCGGGTAGCAGCATATCATAAATATGAGGTATGAATGCAATAAATGAAAATAGAATACATCATAATGAGAAAACTGTTTTCTTTATATAGTGAGATTTCTGTATAAATAAGTCGAGGTTTCATCAATAAAATCAATAGGAAATCAGTGTCTAGCATCGACACAAAATATATTTAAATCCCAATATCTCAATATCTCAGGCTCCGCCTATCCGGACTGGCCTGTATCCTCGAATCTCAATATTTAGGGCTCCGGCTATCCGGACTGGCCCAAATCATCAAATTTCAATATCTAGGGCTCCGGCTATCCGGACTGGCCCATACTCCGATCGGTATCTTCCGGATATCCGTCGAGTCACAATAAAAACCGGTCGGTAGTGCTCCCCTGCCAGGCTCAACGCCATTATCTGCGACCATCTTGTCCCGGGGTACCGCACTGGGTCCACCATGCACCCACAGACGGTTCCTCCTCCTCCTCGAATCGGGTTTATGATATCGCTCAAGAGCCGAGAAAACTTATGGTGGACGTATCTCAAATCATATCAGGAGAAAACCGCACTTCTGTATCTTTAAAAATGATAATACGTTTTATAAATCCTTGCGGTTTCTCCAAATCCAGAAATCTCATGGAAATCCGAAATAACAATCTCAAGTGTAAATAACAGTGAATACTGGGCTCCGGCAATCCGGACTGGCCCATAATATTGCATGGCAAATGAATATAAAATGCATGGGTATCTAAATAAAGAATGCAATATCTAAACTAGCACATGAAAGCAATAACATATAGGAACTATCAGCTAGCAATCTATGTTAATGGAATAATATTCTCTAAAGTGTACGTGATATAGCAATTACCGATGAAGATGTGTGTGAGCTGGTAAACGAGTGTACGTGGAGCATACGCATCATCGGTAATGGTGCTGGTGTCCTAACAATAGGTTTCATCATTACTAACGAAAATACATATAAACATGCAATGCAATGCGAACAACAGAATAAATGGCAAATGAATATTAAATGCAGCAATAAAGAAATAAACATTCCTATATACGAGTCATACAGTTTTTGGTATCTGAAATCGCACGAATCGTGGTGTTTAGAAAATAGGGCTACGGTGTTTTTATGAAAAAGTACTTCCTTTGAAATATTCGTAGTATCCCTTGGCCTGTCTTTAAAATACTCACGATTCGTTAGTTTTAGAAGTAAGTATGACTCATGCTCAGTCTAACATCTACTAAGTAACTACAGGACTAAACTAACAGACTAGCCGAAAAGGTAAGGAAACCACCTAAATCCGAGTCGATATATATATATATATATATATATATATATATATATATATATATATATATATATAATAGTCGGTGATCCCGCCTCAATAGTATCACATACGATACAATAAATAATATGACATCAACGAGTCAAGAGTGCGGATCTATCATCAATATATAGCTCGTACGGTAAATCCATTGTACGACATCCCAATCAGGGTACGGGTCGAATATCACACTTATCTCATCATTTATCTGGTATCCTTATCATCATATCCTGTATTAGGGGTACTGATCTAAGTCTAGTACAAACTGGTACCATCTACATATATATGTGCGTGTGTATGACAACACATCGCCTCAAGACCCGCTATAACAACATGTCGTATCTCATTATACGATCCAAATCATATCACCGATCTCATGGCATCATGCCCAATCACATCGACCCATCTCCAAATATCATATACTATCCTCATCATCCATGTATATGTATACGTATATATATACATAGTCCCATACCTATGTGTGTGTGTATATATACATATCCCCATATACGCACAAGTAAATAAAATGTAAGCGTGTGTGCGTGCGTGTATGTAAACCTTATTCTAGGGTTCGCAACTAAGAAACTAACTACGACACTATCAACCAATTACTAAAATTAAACTTATGATCTTCTAAGATCTATCTCGATAATCATTTTGTCTCACATAACACAAATTTATATATAATATATATCGTATACTACCAACAAACTGCGGGGGTGCTATACGCCATCCACCCGACTTCTCCCGTAGATATATATCTACTCACCTGATCATCGCTTGCCGAAGTCGATGTCGCCATCCTCTTCGTCGTCCGATGTCCACGTGGGGGTACCTACATGTCATAACATATCGTATCGCATTAAAATTTGATTCAATCCAAAATGACACGCAATTCACACATAGGTTAAAACCTATGATCTACGCACATGAAAACTATCAGAAATCTCTCATCGTTGATGTACAAACGTCCAACGATCGAATCCGTGGTTCGAATACCAAAACCCAAGTTTTGAAATCTGAAATCATAAAAGTCACGAAACATAACCAGAAACTTGGAAAACTTGCTCCAGATTTTACCCTATGTGAAATTAGCCAATTTTGCATATGTGTAGGGTCTATTTTACAGATACTGGAGCCATGAACCCAACACGAGCCCATGCCTCCCTAACCCGGCCGCAATTTGCGGCCAGAACTAATTTATTTGCGGCTATAGGAGGGGGTTAGGGGCTCGGGTCTCTGTGGTAGCTTCCTAGGTGCCTACAGGACTCTCTGTGTTTGCTAAAATATTTTCAGGTGTCTCGAGTCATAGCAGATGTCAATACACTATCACAATTCCACAATTTTCCGATATCGGGGTTTCTAAGTTTGGGAATTGGGGTTTAATTCTCTGGTTTTGTCCAGAATTCTAGCATTAGAGGGGTTGTAGGGTCTCTACTAATTTCAATTGTATCATCACTTCTCAAGAATTCCTCACAACCTCATCTTGGAATTTTCAAACCTCACTACACTACACAATATCACTTCTAAGCTAACATGGATGTTAAAGTGAATGAAATTCTACACTAATGGTGAAGAATATATCTCATTTAGCAACTCAAGAATTTTCTTGAGTTGCCCCAAGTGTCCAAAATCCTTGCTTTCTTGGTCCAAAGTGTTTGTAGTGAGCTTGTGCACATTTTTAGTGAAGAGAAGATGAAGTTTTAATGCGGGATTGATGGTGTTTGTGAGGGTTTTGTTAAGGAGGGAGATGAGGGCAGCCATGGGAGAGGGAGAGGGAGGAAACGGTGAAGGAAATGAGGGGGAAAACAATGGAGACTTGGTCAAATGAGACCCCCCACCTCTCACTCTCTTCTCTCTCTTGCCCATACTCATTTTTCTAATCTTTTCTTTTCATTTCTTTTCTTTTGTTATCTTTTCTTTTCTTTCGAATTAAAACCATGCATGAAAATAAAAAGAAACCATGGTAGAAAATGTAACAAGTATTTGTAAATGTCATGTGCACAAAACCGGATTAATGCAAGATTAGCGACATTTAATCGCGATTAGCATTAAAATGAAATATAATTAATTATAAAAATTTATAATTTGCCTAAATCACATAATTCCCTCCAAAATCACCATTTAATTTAATTTCCCAATATTTTCCAAATTTATCGGTATTTAATTATACCGCATCATCAAATATTCATAATATTTTATTATTTAATTTTATAAATTCCCAAAAATAATATTTTATTTTTCTGAAATGTTACAGATATACTTGCTATGCTCACATCATTATGTTATGTCGCATGATATACTTGATATGCTCACATTTCTGTTCTATGTTTGCATACATCATGCTTTATGATTATACACATTGAGATGCTGTTTTCATGAAATTCCGGATTTGAGAATCGTAGTTATATTTCAAAGGAAATTATGTATTGTTTTAAAAATCCGGTTTCTCTTGATATGATATTCGGAGACGTCCACCATGAGTTTTCTCGGTTCTGAGACTGGTTTGTAAAACCCGATTCGAGAAGATGGACGATCCGTTTGCGGGTTCATGGTGGACCCAGTATGGTACCCCGGGATAAGAAAGGTATGTTGTGCAGTAGACGATGAGCCTGGCAGAGTGACTACTACCTACCGGTGATAGTATTTGGGCTCGGCGGTTATCCAGAGGATATCGACCGGAGTCGTGAGATGGATATGGGCCGATCCGGACTGACGGAGCCCGTAGGTCGATCCGAACTGACGGAGCCCGAGATATGAGGATTTACGTGTCGATGTTGGACATGGGTTTCATGATGTTTCGAGTGTCGATGTTAGACACTCAGGTTCCATGATTTTGATGTGTCATTGATGGACACACGTTGGTTGATATCCTCATATTTACATGCTTATGCTTTCATGATGTTTCGAGTGTCGATGTTGGACACTCAGGTTCCATGATGTTGTTGTGTCATTGATGGACACGTGGATAATATCCACATGCATACATGCATTGATCATATTGTTGGCATATATGCAGACACGGTCACCCTAGATATCATAGTATTACCTTCATGATATAGTTGACCTAAGAAATCGTTGTTTTATTCGATTTCTACCTGCTGATGTTTTCTACTCATGAGTTGGAAGCTCACTCCCGTTGTGCCACAGTTCTTGCAGGTTTGACCGCATGGATCAGTAGCGGTATCGCTGGTATGCAGCTTGCATTCGGGTGATTTGCTATGGTAGGTGGGACATATTGGATCGTGCCCACTCTTGTATTATTATTCCTGTTGTATCTAGTCAACTCCATCAATCAAAAACCAGTATTTTTTTAATTAGTAAGACTTAGAAAGACTTGTGCTTGCGAGACTTAGAAAGACTTGTGCTTGCGAGACTTAGAGCGACGAATTATATGTTCGCTATTGGGGGTTTTGATGTCTTGCTTCTTTACATTATCCTTTTGTCTTGATCTTCGCCGTTGGGCGTCGTATACATATATTTCTGACTTGCATGGTTGTGATTCCGCCGATTGGCGAAGAGCTAGCTCCCGCTTGGGGATGCCTTTATTGTTATCCTGTATATGTGGTTTGGATCAAAATATACAAGGGAGGTGCTGCCCAAATTTTCAAAAAGATGAAACATGTTTTTCAACTAGTATAACCTACTTGCATTTTCATATTCCTTTATCTATGCATTTAAGAAAACGTTTGCTTTCATCATACCTTTATTTCAAAACTTCACCTCTTTTATTTTCTTTAAAAGGTTTAGATTTCTGGGCTTCGGCTTACTTAATTTACGTTACGCCTTTAGACGTTGCGTGATTTAAGTGCCGGTCACGAACTAAATTTTGGGTCGTGACACTCGATAAGTACACACTAGTCTACTCTGGAGTATCAATGCTCAGTCTTGATACTCACTCGACTAGGGACATTTAAGGATGTGCTTGTAGACCACCCAGCTCTCATGTATATGATCGCCAACATAATGCTGGTAATCAAGCAAGAATCCTATGGGCTCTATCAACATGTAATAGTGATCTGTAATACCACATAATGCATGTACATGATGATAAAGACAAACCAGATAGCAAACTATCATCTTGATTAAGACTGTTCTATCTGTATAGGCCCTCCTTCAATTATCATAATCACCTGCATGCGATTACAATAATTGCTTTGAGGGCACTATAGCCAACAATCTCCCACTTTCACTTAAGTCTAATTATTGCGGTGTCGCATACTCACAGCCCGTGTGATACTGAACACCCAACTTCTCTACTAATCAGTCTCACAAAACTCGTTTGTGAAACTATTGCGTTCGAGAAATAGCCTCAGTGAGTAGATTCGCTCCAATGTTTCTATCTTTATCTCTCTCTATACCTCAATTTCGCGGAGAAAGACTATCTCCTGAAATGAGCAATACCTGTCTTAGAATTTGTCTGGATAACTGATGGGACCCAGTTCAAAAATGAACTCCAAATCCAGCAAATTTCTTAGACTATATCATCCACTGAATTTAATCATTATCCTGTGCCATGCCTTCCACAGTATCCGCTTGGACCACCCGTCCAACAACTTCCCCTCAAAAAGAGGGAAAATTATAACTCTGACAGTCACTCTGTCATCCATATCACCTTGAAAGCCTGAAATGATAGCCGTCTCCCGAAGGAGGCTGTCATTACCATATACCAAGAACATCATCTTATGTTCATAACTGCTTTCCAATGTTTCTCCAGGATTGGATTAATATATACTTATTGCAGCTTGTGCAAAATCAATATCTGGTGTTGTACTTGATATCTCATGATTGATTCAATTGCCTAAGCAAGTGATATGCTAATCATGCAAATCCCTCTCCTCATTAGTCTAAAAGAAATCTCTTTAGAGAGGGTGACTCCATCACTTGCGGGTACACCATCACGCTAGGAGTCATCCATTCTAAAACACTTTAGAATATTGTCAAAGTACCCAAATTAGGACACTTTCCAAATCTAGATCTAAAACCATAGATCTACTTATCAGAATTCCTGATATTTTATCCATATCCTATGTGGAGAAACCACCTTGTGACAACCACAGTATAACCGATCGTAGTATAAGAAGATCTCTTCCTATTAAGTGCATGTCATCCAAATACCAGGACATCACTCCCTACTACTTTCTTACCAGATCCATCTCTTATTCTGATGAAGTCAAACTCTATTACTGTTACATCAAAAATAGATGATCTATCTCCGCTATACCTGCTTTAGTCTATAAATAGACATAAGCTACTTGCTCACTATGCTTCCGCTTCTCCCACCGACTACAACAACCCTATGGTAAAGTCATATACACGTGCACTTCTAAAGCTAGTTTAGAACGACGTTATACTCATCCTCCCGCTAGACCTCATAGTCTTGAACAGAAATAGTGGCAAGTTTGGGTAATCATAAATCTCCTGTTAGTTATATGTATGCCCTAGAGGCCATTACTGTACATACGATGTATATTGTAGTGGATGCTTGGACATATATAGGGAGGACTTTCTTGCTCGACATGATAGTATGCTATCTGGTTGTACTTTATCTTAACATGTACTCTGATTGTCTCTATGTTACATGTTGATAAAGCCCTTAGGATATGCACTCGACTACTGGGACTATGATGAGATCATACTAGTGGGGCCACGGTAGTCGACGAGTACATCCTATAACAGTTCCTAGTCGAGGGTGTATCGAGATAGGGCATCGATACACCAGAGTAGACTAGCGTATACGCATCTTGACCCATATGATGGGCGATGGATGATCCCATATCCATCGGTGTTTGACATCAAGGATGGTGTACGGGTGCTCAGTAGAGACTGGGTACACTGGACGGGCTCGCCGAGAACTCCCAGATAGTATTATACCTCACGTCAGATGGCAGTTCTCCGGTGACACTGGTACAGAGTAGTCTGTTGACTCGAGATCGTCATAGAGTCTTGTGTGATTCCTACTGTTCTTTGATTTCCATCATACCACATCCAAGAGGGCGTGCAAAAAGGTGTCTTTTGGGTACAGTCCCGAATCACATGGAGGCAATGAGTGATAGGAGGGGATTCGTCTCTCCCGGTATAGGGAGTTGATGTCGTGCTGTGTTCGATTGGCTATAACCGGAAATCCCTGGCCAGGGTTGCTGAGATTTACTGGTAAGTGTTATCAGTAGTTTCTCGAACTGTTATAGACCTCATATCGACACGACTTATCGAGCTACTGGGGTGTGACGTTTACCACCCCTAGGCGAGATATGCGACATATCAGACGATGAGACGGGACTGTACGGGAGTGTTACTGATTGGATTCACAGGAGAATGTACAGGCTTGCTTGTTGATCTTTTGAGCACTCAATACCTGGGTGGCTGTTACGTTTAGCTGACCGCTTGCAGCTTGTGGGTGTTTGATATGATCATAACCTACTGCCGGCGTATTGACGATTCTTTAGAGTCCTACACAGAGGTTTCTTGGCTCAGGCAAAACGGAGTAGGAGCATATATGTGATATGTGCGGGACCGAGGATAATGCGGTATGTGATACTGTATTGGATTCTCGCGATATGAGATATCGGCCGGGTATATGTGATATACCCGGGTCATCGTATTAATTGGTTATTTGTGAAATAGACGGATTATCGGATCAAGTGTTGATTCGATAATTTAATATATAATAATATATATGATATATTAAATTACATTAACTAATATTAGTTCACTAAAAGATTCATTTTCTCACGGGATAATACATTGCTATATATGCGATATATGTTAATTGTATTATTTTCTATTATTACAAATTATATTGTATATGTGATATATAATATTGTAACATGTTAGGGTTACAAATTTAACAATGGTTTAGGGTTTAAACTTGGTTAGGGTTTGGATTAGGGTTTGCTTTTGCATGAAGCTTCCATGAAGCTTCATGAAGCTTTGACTTTGTGTTTTGCTTGATATTTTGTGAAGATATTATGTTGAGCCTCCTCATGCTTCATTCATGTAAAATTCATTTGTATGTAATATTCTTGCTTAATATTATGTTTTGCAATAAAAGAATATTGAGCTTGGAATTGTTGAAAATGGGGAAAGAAAATAAGTGGGCAGCATGAGGAGGAGGCTCGGCCAAAGGCTTGGAAGCGGGGAAATTTTGGTGAAGTGTGTAGAAATTTCTAGCAAAAGAATGCAATAAATGCTCATTAATGCTAAAATGCCACCTTTTCTTTCTTTTCTTTTCTTTAAAAAATTTAAATCCTTTTGCCACAAAAATATCTAGATATTGGATGGATGGTTTAACCTAATCTAGTGATTAGTTTAGCCTAGATTCACATTAGGAGTGATTAACTTAAACCAAAAATGTAATTACCACTAATTAAGTGCATAAATAAAACATTAAAATAATATTTAATTAGGGAAAAATTCTATATGAACCAAAACTTCGCATTGACCCCCAAAGCCCGCAAACTAGCTTCATTCTAGCTAAACTGTCGTCAAGTCTATACAGAAGTTTGATTACAATCGGGTTAAAACGGAAAATACCGACTATTTTACCCTAAAACGGAAAAATTCGCATAACGATTTCTAAAACGTTAGAGGATCATCTAAAATCACCCAAGGAATAACACCTACTCATCAGTGGAAATCGGGATCCAACTATCATCGCATGATAATTTGATGGAGGCCACTCAAGTCACCACACTCCAAAAGGTATGCGCATGCCTGGCAAGTTTCCTGTATGTTTGAAACTCCCGATGTGGCTTTTACCCCTAACGACCATAACCTTGATGCTTGCCAACAAGTTATAGGCCACTAGTCAAGTTCAACCCGTCATTGTCCTGGATTAACTCGAACCCACCCGCACAAACTCTTGATGCTTGCCAACAAAGCTGCATGACTGTCTCGATCAATCGTATATCCATACAAAAGATAAATATCACTCAGCTACCATTCACTATGTCTTGACGCTTGCCAACAAACATAGCACGAATACTAGATGGTATCCATCTGAAATGACGGAGGGCTACGACTTGTTTTTGGCGAAAAACCTTTAACGTAATGAACTTGATATTGTTGAAGGAACCGGGTGGTTTTACAAATATATAGTGGCGCAAACTTTTGCTAAAGAGGTCACTCCTTGTGAAGGGATCTCGACTCTTTCCTCATCGAATGAGGTGCAGGATATTCCAAACTGAATACCACGATACAAAGTAAAAGAATCAACTATAGTGAAGTTATTACATTGACGTAAACTTTTGCTCAAGAGGTCACTCCCTGTGAAGGGATCTCGGCTCTTGCCTTGTCGAATGAGGTGCTGGATATTCATAACCGAATACCACTGTGCAAAGCAAAAGGAAACGTCTGTAATGTCAGTTTTTAAAAACTTGGTTCCAAAAACATCATATAGGTTTGTTTTCCTTGCATTAATCAGAATTAATGCAGTCCCATCAATTAAACCATATCACACCAGAAAAGAAAGAAAATACAATGTACGTATATGCCATCCGCATTCGCCTCGGGGCCCCGTCATGCACCATTAGGTTACTTAACTAACGCCAGAGCGGGGGCTGGACTAGAGCAGGTGCAAAACATATACAACATATACCAGTATATATAAATATATATAACATTCATCCTAAGAATGATATTAGAAACATCACAGAAGAGCGATAAGCATCACAGAACAAACGGATAATCTGGGAGCCCCGGGTTTCCTTTGAGCCGCAAGTGAAACCCGACGTTCCCTTAGTCGTGTAGATAGCCTATGCAATGAAAACCTGGACCCCTACGAGTGCGGCAAGTTACCCGCCAATCCCAGAAGTGAGGCAACCCCAATCAACAAAGTGAATGGGCCACCCAGCACTTCACGGAATCCGGTAACTTGAGCACCCCACCATGAGTCATCCTGTACCCCCTACGAGTGCGGCGAATAGCCCACCAATTCTAGAGTGAAACCCCCTCTGTCTCAACGCCATGAGATGCGGGCCCGTTTTTCTCTAGAATCTGGCTATTCGAGCACTCCATCGAGGGGTAATCCTAGTATAGAAAAGAAAAGTATATACAATGGCAACATCGACCTCAACCTGGTCGTGCCCCAATAAAAGAATATACAATCTGCCAGAGACGGCAGTCCACATGTCGGACACTCGCCCCGCAATATCAAATGCACAAATGAATCTCAACTGTACTACTACCATTGCACCATAGGCTATCCACCACGACAATCCAACCACAATATCAGCACATCACAGAACATCAACGTGAATATCACATTCGCAAACCCGTCTAGTCGAACATATAGCAACTAGTCAGGTTGTACCGCTCAAATGATATTCACGGTCGCAGATATATCACATGCACTGATAAATACGCACACTTAAAATTTCGATCGACTAAACTTTCCCAAATTGGCCCCAAATGCAAATCCAGCACTCAAACAAATCTGGGCCAAAAACTATACATAAAAAAAAATCATATTTCTATGAACTAGACCCTAGAAAAAATTTGGGACACTGTAGCCCAAAATGTGCGGCGGTTCAGCAGCAAAATGTGCCATTTTTCTTCGGTTCCGCGGACGAATTTTGGAGTTAGGTTCCCAAATTTTTTTCTTAGCTCTAGTTTTGCCTGCACATAATTTTAAGATGCTCTGAAAATTTTTTTGAACAAGTTTTAAAATTGACAGCAAACATGGCAACATAGAATTACGGTTCGGAAAAAAGAGTCGATCGACATTTTAACCTTGTCAAACTAGCTAGTAAGGTTTATGGGGTGGCTCTGATACCATGTTGGGTTATGTCGGCGTCCTGGCTATCTAAAGCGGCCGGTGCAGAACATAAACTGGCGTTTAAAAACTTGGCGCTAACGAAACCCGCCCGAATCAAACCATAAACCCTAAACTAGCAAACTACTAAAGAGCTAAACTAAGTGATAGAAGTGTTATACCGAATGATCCGAGTCCTTTGGTATTCTACCATCTTCATAAGCTCCTTGAGGCGTCATGGATCAGGTTTGGCCTCCGGTCTCCCTCCATCGAAGATGATCTACATGAGGATATGTAGTTCGAGCTCCAACCTCATAGCCGAGGTAACTAGGGTACCTAGTTCGCTAAACTAGATAGCCTAGAGGATGTAGAATTTAATGATGGATTAATTTGTCTCTAAACACCCTAGATTTCTCAACACATGAGATTTAAAGGGTGGAGGTAGAAGAAGAAACTTGAGGAGATGAGAGTGAAGCAACCACAAAAAATTGGCTATGTGTTGTGAACTAAGAATAATAATCATCCTTTCAAAATATCTCACCACACTAATAATATCAAGCATGCTAGAATAGTGCCCATGAGTCACCATATGAGTCACCACAAAGCCAAGCAACACATCATCCTCCACCTCATTTAACCATTTATCAAAAATGATTAAAACTAAAATGAGGTGTAATCTTCTAGAAGCAACTTGTAATAAATTACAAGAATACCCCTCATCCGTATATACATACCCGCATCCGTATTCCGAAGAATACGGATACAAAGAGACGAAAATAATCCAATAATATAATACTAGAATCCGGCTTAAACCAAAGCCCTCTAATATTATCCGTTCGAATCATGATACGTGCACAAGTACACGTATATGATCGAACCCTGCCATAAAACCATACGGCCTCTACATCGTTTTGCCCGAAGCAGGGAAACTCTCTGTGTGGGACTCTAAAGACTCGTCAATACGCTGGCAGTGGGTTTAACCACAAGCACGTCAGCGGCTCTAGCTGTACGTAACGGCTACCCAGGTATTGAGCGAAAGGAAGGCCGACGAGCAAACTCATCCGAACCCCTACTGAGCTTGTCCGTAAAAATATCCGTACAGTCCGGTCAGTTCGTCTAAGAGTATCGCATATCGAGTCTAGGGGGGTGGATAAAAGTCAGACCCCCAATAACGCGACATTTCATGTCGGTATGAAGCCCATCACCAACTGAGAAACTACCGAACCAAATTAGGAATTCTCCTCTACCTTGGCCAAAGATTTCTTGTGATGGACACCCGTACACTACGCGACATCAACCCCATAATACCGGGAGAGATGAATCCCCAATGATCCGCTCACCGCCTCTATGTGGCTCGGGACTGTACCTAATTAAAACCTATTTGCACGACTCTTTTGAGCCACGGTAGGGTAGTAATCAAAGCATAGTGGGAACTCACATGAGACAAATGACGATCTCAGGTCGACAGACTAACCTGTACACATGTCACTCGGAAACTGCTATATGAAAATAGGTATAATACCAACGAGCATATTCCTGGCGAGTCCGTCCAGTGTACTCATAACCCAATGAGCACCTGTATATGTCACGTCCCGAAAGTACGGAACATGACCGACACTTAAACTACGAACGTCTCGAGGCGTACGTAATCTAAGTAAGCCGAAAACCTAGAAATCCAAACCAAGAAAATTAGTAGAGTGAAGGAAACCAATTTAAAATCAAGTAGTTTTAATAGCATAAGCCAAATTATGCGGTTTTAAAAACATCAAATATTTCCTGAAAATTTTGGTAGAGTCTCCTTTGTAAATACAGGCCCCCAAACGGGATACAACATGAATAGTATACGAAATCAAAAAAAAGGCATCCCCAAGCGGGAGCTAGCTCTTCGTCAATCGACGGTCACAACCACACAAGCAATATAATATACAACGCCAAGGGCGAGGATGAAAACTCAAAAGGAAACTCAAAATAACAAGAAATCCACAGAAATATAACGCGCGACTCTAAGGTCGAAAGAATAACATCACTGGTCTCTATCTCAAAAATAAATACATGTTTGGTTGATGGAACTTCTAGATACAATAGAATAATGATATACAAGATATAATGATGGGTGCGATACAAATAAACCCACATACTAGCAAGTCACCCGGAAATGGAAATAGTGCCAACAAGCCGTAATGAAATCTGTACGGCGAAACCTGCAAGAACTGTGGCACAACGGGGGTGAGTTGCCAACTCGTGAGTAGAAAAACATCTACACACAAAAATCGCATAAATAACGCAATCCTAGGTCAATGATCATAATATATCCTCAAATATATACATAACATGCAGCCTATAATAATGGCTAGGGTAAATATCTAACCCGAATGTAATCTCATGTACCAGTGTCAGTGCCTCATGTAGCAATATATCATATGAATGAGGTATGAATGCATAAAAACAGAATACATGTAAATGAAGAAACTGTTTTCATAATTTAGTGAGATTTCCTTTGTATTTTTAAAATGAGGTATCATAATGAAATCAGCATCAACAGTGTCCAGCATCGACACAAAACATAAATCTCAATGTCTCAAAATCTCAGGCTCCGGCTATCCGGACTGGCCTGTATCATCAAATCTCAGTACCTCAATATCTCGAAATCTCAATGTCTCAATATCTAGGGCGCCGTCAGTCCAGACCGGCCCCTACCTTCCATCTCAAGACCACGACGGTATCTTCCGGATATCCGACGCGTCGGGTAATATCACCGGTAGGTAGTGCTCCCCTGCACAGGCTCAACGTCAACAACACGATCTTCTTGCCCCGGGGTATCGCACCGGGCCCACCATGTACCCGAAACAGTTCATCCATCTCCTCGAATTGGGTCTCGAAATCCATCAGCAAACTCATGGTGGACGACTCATACATCATAGGAAAACCGCATTTTTATTTAAAAAGAGAGAAAGCAGTTTATACATGTTTTGCGGTTTTCCTCCAAATCCAGAAAATATCATGGAAATCCGAATCATCAATAGCATGTAAAACCATGAATATAAGCATGAGCATCCATGAATGCGGCATATAATGAATAACAATATGCGTGAAGTGACAAGTAACAACTACAATGTCTAAACTAGCATATAAGGAAAACAACTAATCATCATGTCAAAACTACTAGTAACAAGCTACATTAGGCGATAATATTTTCTAAGGTGTGCGTGACATGGCAATTACCGATGAAGATGTGTGTGAGCCGGCAAGCAAGTGTACGTAGTATATACGCATCATCGGTAATGGTGCTGGTGTCCTAACAGTATGATATCAACAATGCAATAAGAAATTATAATATAAGTATGCGATGCGGAGCGAACAGTAATAATAAGTGGAATACTAGACACAACGATAACTACACTGCATTATCCTAATATAATTCCTACAATAGTGCCTTTTGAAATAACACGAATCGCGGTGTTTTGAAAATAAGGGCTACGGTGTTTTTAGGAAAAGATACGTCTTTTGAAATATCCGTAGAATCCCTTGACCTGTCTTTTAAAATACCCACGATTCGTAAGCTTTTGAAATAGGTAGGAGTCGAATCTAATCTAACAACTAAACTAAACTAAAGGGCTAAGTTAACAAGCTGGACTACAGGTAAGGAAACCGCCTAACATCTGAGTCGATATATATACATACCTGTATATATATTAGTCGGTGATCCCGCCTCAATAATATCATATCCGATACCATATCTATAATCAGACATCCCAAGTCAAGAGTGCGGATCAATCATCAAAATATAGCTCGTGCGTAAATCCGTCGTACGGCATCCCCAAATCTGGGTACGGGTCAATATCATATTCACCACACTATTCATCTGGTATCCTCTTTATCAAAGATCATAGTCTAGGGTACTGACCTATGTCTAGTACAATACTAATATCATCAATATAGTCATGATCTGGCTACTGATCGACAGTCTCGTACAAACTGATATCATCAGCACATATCATCATCAAGGGGTATACATCGCCCAATACGGCCTAGGATCAATATCCTAGCATCCCATATCTCATATCACGATCACATGTCGACCATTTAATTAATAACACTATTCACCCGTATCGTCGTCCCAAGATCCGCTATAACACCAGGACGTACCTCAAGTACGAATCCTGCCATATCACCGTTCTCGCGGTCTCAATCAAATCTTATCGACTCATCTCAAATCCCAAATACTATCCTCAAATCCATTATGTGAGCACATAGTCCCATACCCATGTGAACACATAACAATATAACCCGATATAAGCACATATGGAAGAAGAATGTATGCAAGTATGGTATGTGTGTGTAAATGTGGGGTAATCTCTACTCTAGGGTCTCGCAACACTAACTAATCCGATCACACCCTAAATCCATCTATATCATCGATAACATCAAACAATACATAATCACTATGTGTGTATACGTATTCGTATACATCACCACGAACTGCGGGGGTGCTATACGCCATCCACCCGACTTCTCCCCGTAGATATGAATCTACTCACCTGGTCCTCGCTAGCCGGTACCGACGTCGCCACGCGCTTGCTTGTCGTCTCGAAGTCCACATGGGTACCTACATATCATAACGCACCGTATCGCATTAAAATCCGACTCATGACCAAAACGACACACGAATCCCACATAGGTCAAAACCTATGGTTGCTTTCACAAATCAGCCCAAAAACCCTCGACGTCGGCGTACAAACGCCAGACCATCGAGAAAAACCCAAACACACTCATTTGTATAATCACGAGCACTAATTATAATATAAAATAGCTTAAAATTCACAAAAACCCCAAATTCACTTTAAAAGCCATTTTTCCGAAAATCTAGCAAGCAAAATTAACCGTTTTAGTACAAAATTCGATGTTTAAATAAATCTTGCGGCCCCAATATCCACTAAATATCATAACTAAGTCATATAAACAATTTCTATAATTTATTCTCATAAATTTGCATAAATTCCAAAATCCTAGTTTGCAAAAATATCAATTTTTAACACCTTTTAAAGAAAAATTCACAATTCATCAATTAAGCTTGGTTTTGCATGATCCAAAGTTATTAAACCACTCATTATAATATTAATAATGACATGAAACCTTAATTTAGATTTTAAACCCAAATATAAAACAATTTCAAAAAAACCTAGTTAGCAAAATAGCATATTTATCACAATTTCCAACTAACAATTTGAAATTAGTAACTGGATTAGGTTTTAGCAAGAATTAACATCTTAATCTACTCATGGCAACCTTAATGATGTGATAAAACCCTATCTTGATTTTAATCTCACATATAACCATTAATTCCACAATTCAAGTTTGCAATATGAACACAAATTAAACACCAAATTTAGTCAAATTGAAGTAATTAACCAACAATTAAGACATGGGTTAAGATTTATACCTTCCAATTAGAGATCTAGCAAGGATCTAAGCCTCCCAAATTGCTCTCTTTTCACCAAGATCCATGCTAGATGGGATAAAGAATAATGGGTAAGAGTTAGATTTTGATTTTGTGAGTTTTTAGTTGATTTTTCATGGAATTTTTTGTGGATTTTTTGGAGAAGAGATGAGGTGGGAAATGAGAGGGGAGGGCTGCTGGAAAGGTGCAGGATTCGGCCAGCATGGGGAGGAGAAATGGGTGAGGGAGGAGAGAGAGTGAGGTGGAGAAAGTGGGAAAGTCAAAGTCCACCATTTTCTTTTATCAATTTCCTTTTCTTTTCTTATCTTTTCTTGGTGATTGGAGAGAGAGAGAGAGAGAGAGAGAGAGGGCTGTCATGGTGGGGCCGACCACATGGAGAGAGGGAGAGAGGGTGAGGTGTGGGTGTGTGGGTTAGGGAAAAAGATAAATGTATTACCCCAATTCCCGTTAACACTAAATTCACCGAAAAAAGCCTTTTTCTTCGATATTTTCTAAACCGTTTTGACAAACGATTTCATTTCAAAAACCATAGGATAAAATTTTATTTAATGTGTTATGATGCACAAAATTTGTTTCAACTCATTCCAATTTGTAATTTTTCCTAATTAAATGTATTAGTGACGGCTTAAAATAATATTAAAATAATTAATTTCGGAAAATTTTTCAGAAAATTTGAAATTTCACCAGTGATTCAATAAACACCAAATACTAGCAATTACATAGCTAGAATATGTATATTTAATTTTATAATAAAGATATTTGTATTTTGACTTTTTACAGAAAACCCCCTTATTTTACCGATTTTTTCGAAATTTCACCGAAACGATTTTCAAAACGTTACAATCTTCCCCCCTTAAAGAAATTCGGCCCCCGAATTTAAATTAAAACCCCCCCAAATACTAAAATATTTCAGCCAAAACCATCAAATCGTCGGGGCTCTGAAATCATAAATACATAAAACGCATCATAGCGCAATGCATGCGTATGAGTAATGAGCAGATAACTCGAAATCAAAACTCCGTCAAGCATTCCGCAATCATCGGAGTCAAGGTGAAGACACGAATGCCAAATCCAAAGAAAGACCGATATGCTATAAATCGGAACTATACATGTAAATATCAGGAGGAAATGCATGCCAAATCTTTTAAGTCGCTGTGCAATGCGCATAACACTGCACAGTGGCGGACGTCTATCATAAGAAAATAACTATATACATATATACCTTTGTTTGAAATGTACGTTCCGCCGTTTTGGGAAACAATTTAGAAGGGTTTCCTTATTTTAAAGATTTCGTGTCATATCAGACACGTAGGCAAATACTGAGACTATAGCTCGCTTTTGGAAATCCCTTCAATAACTATCAATGAATGCAAAATATATTCAGGTACTGTCCTCTGACTAGTCCTGCTCAGTATGAAAACACATAGCAAATATCATAAAAACATACTGCTGTATAAGAAATCAATTCCAAAATACGCATATTTATACTATGTGCGTCTGGTGCGCATGGAAATCAAAACCCATATATGTGCCATACATGCGCACAGAAACAATATCTAGTGCATTGGGTGTGCACACAACATTTGTCATAGGCAACGTGTGTGCCTGACAGCAAAATCAGGTGCATATGACATGCACGAAAAATCTCGATTTAGTGCATCTGCTGTGCACCAAAATCGCATCTCAAACATGCTCTCAACATGCGCGAAAATCCAAGGCACGAAAACTATCTCAAGTGCAACAACTGTGCAAAAATCGTAAATACTCAGTAGGTGCAACTATGGTCCATGAAAACAAATATCATGAAACTCAATCATCAAAATCAATCATGCGAATAGATCGCCCAAAATACCGAAATCAAATATGGAGGAATAGTCCCCTGTCACAACCCAAAGTTTGGCCCGTGACCGGCACTTAACCACGTAACGTCTACAGGCGTAACACGACTAAGTGAACCGAAAACCCAGAAATCAAACCAGTAAAAGTATAGAGTGTTATAAGTTTTAAATGAAAGCACTTACTAACATGTTAAGAAATCTAAGTAAACAATCACCAAGATAGCAATATACGACGCCGTAGCGAAGATCAAGATCCATAAGTGGGAACATCACAGATAGAATAAACTGCAAGTACAGTCGGCTCACAACAAGATCGACACCAGAATACAAATAATATACATCATCATCCTCACACTGTCTCTAAGTCAATTCATTAGTGGTAGATGGAGAGTACTAGATACAACAATGCACATAACTGAAAGATAAACAGATACCGCACAAAACCCACCTATCAGCAAAAGAGCTAGTATGCCAACTGTAGGGGTATCTGTGTCAAAAGATGCAAGAACGCAGCCTGCCGCGACTACTCCGAAGGGCAACCTGCAAACACTGTGGCACAACGGGGGTGAGTTGCCAACTCGTGAATAGAGATAACATATAAAGGTAATCGCGAGCATGCACGTACTGCGCTACTCTATCATATGCCAACAGATGATATCAATATGTGATAAGCAGTATGTGCAATAATCATGCAAGTGCTCTATCAGGTAATATCACTACAGGATGAGGTACAATAATAAATGCTGAGCATGGACAATATAACATCTACACGGAATGTCAACGTAGAATATATAATCGGTGTCCATCAATGCACCCAGATCCCCCAAATAGCTCAGGCTCCGGCACTCTCATCGGCCCTCCAATCCTGTACATCTCTGGGAATCACGAGTGCCCAACATCGGCACCAAAATATCTCAAATACTCGTGTCCAGCATCGACACGCAAATCCTCATCCATCGGGCCCCGTCAGTCCGGGTCAGCCCACGGGCTCCGTCTGCGGTATCGGCCCTCGGCCCCGGCAGTACGGATCATCCCGCATCCATCTATCGACTCTGATCAGTATCCTCCAGATAACTGTCAGGTCTAACCAATCATCGGTAGGTAGTAGTCCCTCTGCCAGGCTCACCGTCTACTACACAGCGAAACCGTTCTCTCCCCGGGGTACCCTACCGGGTCCACCATGTACCCGTAATCGGCCTCATCCAGCTCCTCGATTCGGGTTCACATATATCACTCTAGCACCGAGAAAACACATGGTGGACGCACCGAAATATCATATCAAGGGAACCGAGTTTTTAAATGATTACATATTTGAAATAGCCACGGTTCCCAAATCCAGAAATCACATGT
The DNA here is from genome assembly GCA_030015575.1 of Agapanthus africanus. Taxonomy (NCBI): domain Eukaryota; kingdom Viridiplantae; phylum Streptophyta; class Magnoliopsida; order Asparagales; family Amaryllidaceae; genus Agapanthus; species Agapanthus africanus. Next base: position 240,022,395 of record CM057344.1, read on the forward strand.
AATCCAAACCAATATGCAAGTCAATGGTCCGATGTGATATATGCATCAACTATGAATATCATGTCAATTCACATAAAGATGAGCTACAACATAATGGTCCGATGTGATATATGCATCAAGTATGAATATCATGTCAAGTCATATAAAGATGAGCTACAACATAATGGTCCGATGTGATATATGCATCAAGTATGAATATCATGTCAAGTCACATAAAGATGAGCTACAACATAATGGTCTGATGTGATATATGCATCAAGTATGAATATCATGTCAAGTCACATAAAGATGAGCTACAACATAATGGTCCGATGTGAATTCTACAGTGTGAGTGTCATGGCAATTACTAACGGTGTGTGTGTAACATGCAGGATAGTGCTCGTGCAACATGAACCGCTAGTAAGGGTGCGGTGTTCTATCAATTCTAGTTTATATACATACATCAGGGAATGTGGTATGCACTAAATAGTAGCCATGAACAGTCAATGTATGATAATGTAGCTACAAGATCCTATCAGCCCTGACGTAGAACGCCATGCGGGAGATATCCCCGTAGATGTTAAATCTACTCACCGTAGTCTCTCGCTAGGTATAGCCGACGACTTGTTCCCCTCCTTCGCGGCGCCCGTCGCACTCGCCTTCGAATCCTATAATTTCACAATATATCACTCATAAGCTCAAAACCGTACAAACACGACATTAAAGTCAACTAGAAACCCGTGTCGCAAACCAAGTGCGCGTGTGCGCGATAAGCTAAAACGTGTGATTACGCGCCTGAAACCACTCCGACGCGTTGCGATACGCAGAAACCCCAAACCCACACACACGTATCACGCGTGTCGCGAAAGATTAAAATACGGGAAATAGGGTATTTTACTTCAGATTTTGATACAGAACAGATATTATAAAAATATATATATCAAAATACTCCACATAGCAGCAGACTCCAGTGGACCAAACCCAACCCCCATCTCACCCATCTGGCCGCAAATTGCGGCCAGAATGATTATTCCGGCGGCCTCACTTGGGAATTGGGCTCCCAGGTTTGGTGTGAGCACTCAATACCCCCTGTGTATGCTACAGTAATTCCAATTTCATTCTGAAATGACCCGGGTAGCAGCAGATCCAACAGAACCCTATTTCTAGTTAAAAACCCCACTTTTGCACTAAATTGAAACTTTATGGTATTTTCCTAAAATCTGAAACAAACCCAAGTCTAGAATCACACTAACAACTCATTACCAAGCTAATTGAGCTATAAAAATACTAATTTTAACCTATCATCACTAAATCCCCTCAATACCACCAAACATGCACACAAAAATATGATTTCTAGCTAAACTACCACAAGATATGGGAGAAGGGTGTTAAACAAGAGTTATATACCTTCAAAAGACCCTAAGAACACCAAAAGTTCCAGCTCCCTCTTCAAGTATGCAGATTTGCTTCCAAACACCTCAAAAGCTCATTTTTCTTAAGGTTTTGTGAAGGAAAAGAGTGGTTTTTGTGTAGGATTTGTGTAGAGATCAAAGAGAAGTGAAAAGGAGAGGGAAAGGTGAAGAAAAGCTAGGGTTTTGCTGCTGAATTTCTGCTGGATTCAGAATAGAGGAGAAGAGAGAGAAGAGAGAAAGAAAAAAGGGTCAAAAGTCAAGTTCTCACCTAACCACCATGCTTCATTTGTTTATTTGGATTTTTGAATTCTAAAAAGGGTTTTGTTTTAATTAAAGGGTGGGGAATTAACAAGGAAATATGCAAGGAAAGAATGACTAACACTTTAACCTAGGTTACAACATGGCTAAGTGTGCAAGTGTACACTACAAAATGGAAAATTTTCCAATTAGGGTAACCTGACTAAAAATAACTAATAAACCCAAGCACACATATAAAATAACACGCACAAATTGCTAATTAACATGAAAAACATTCTAACGAAATTTCAAAGTGTTACAATCTATCCCCCTTAAAGAAATTCGGTCCTCAAATTTAAAAATCTAACTATACGCACCTTCAAAAAGATGGGGATACCTCCTCCTCATCTCGCTCTCGGTCTCCCAAGTGACCTCCTCACCGCTCTGGCCACGCCAAAATACCTTGACGGACGGTATCTCTTTCGACCTCAATTTCTTCACTTGTCGATCCAAGATCATCACCGGCTGCTCTGCATAGGAAAGGTCGCGCTCAAGCTGGATCGTCGGGTGCTGAATCGCATGCGAAGGATCATGAAGATATCTGCGGAGCATCGAAACGTGAAATACGGGGTGCACGTCTGGAAAACTGGGCGGAAGGGCTAATCGATACACAACCGCACCAACACGCTCGAGGATCTCGAAGGGGCCCACATATCTGGGACTAAGTGTTTATATCATAATATTGCAGTTTATATTCCCCAATTCTTATTCGTTTTATAATTAAACAGGTGCTTTTGACGCATGTCTGCTGCATGTTACAGTTTACTGGTTTTTGGAGCGAAAACAGTGAAAAAAACACAAGACAACAGAAAAGGGACTTTTTACCAACAAATAGAAGGATCCTAGTCAAGCCTAGACGAAGAACAGTGCAAGGTCCAAAATGTCAAGGCAAACGGTTAAAAGATCGCTACATGTTTTCCTTGAAAGATCTGGAGAAGAATAAAAAGCCAAACAGAGAAAAGTAGTGAAGAATAAAGAAGCCCAAATAACCAGTATGCAGCCTAAGAAGTTTGGTGAGATGATCTCACCAAAGGGCCACGGAACCGCAGCCCAAGCCTACATTTGACGCGGTTCCGCGGCCATTAAGTGCCCGTGTCAGTGGAAACTTCTGGTGTCGGTGCGTCGGTGCGAGGGTTGGGATTTTTCGTGGTCATATCTGTAAAATCACATGCACGAGAATCTGTAACCCTAGTTTTCCCTATTTACTTATAAATTGTAATCACAAATTTGTAAACCCTATGCCTCTTTTCATTTTCACAAATTCAGATCTGTTATGTATTCTTGCTTGGAGAGAGCCATCAATAAAAATTAGTAAGTTACTTTTAATTCTTTGTTTTAGTTCTCTTTTAATTAGAATGTTTTTTAATCCCCTAATGAGCGAGTAATCTCCTCGCTTGTTAGGGTTAGCCTTAGGGAAAGGTTTGAGAGATGAGATCTCTCACCCCTTTCATGCCATTTCATACCTAAGAATTAGAACTCCATGCATGCACGCACACCCCGCTCCCTACGGCACCTTATCCCTCGAGGTAATGGTGACATCGTAGTGTAAAGGACCGATTGCGCGTGTTTTCCATGGAGGTTAGGGTAAGTATCGATAAAGGAAGGACAAGAATCTAGAGGAAGAAACATCTTCCCAAAAGATTCTAATCCATTTTATTGATAATTACTATAACATCTAATAGATCTAAAATAAGGCATTGAAAGCGGTGAGGGAACCTTTAATCTCCCAACTTCCCCTAAGCCTAACCCTAGCAAGACTTTAATTTAGATTAATTTAGTTTATTGATAGATCTAGGTTTTTATAGATTTAATAAATCAATCAAAACAACATTTGGAATCAACTCGTAAAAACACATTAAGAAAATTACCCATCTCTGTGGATCGACCCGTACTCACCGGCTAGCTGCAAAGCGACGCCGTTTCTAATTACGGTTAACTTAATATTTTGGACATAATCAAATAGCGCCGTTGCTGGGGATGGCGTAAAAATTCTTTTGTGTAATTTCGGGTTGATAGAAATCTTAAAAATCATAAAAATCTGAAAATAGAAAAAATAAAAAAAAAATTATCAATTTTTATCTGTTTGAAGGGTTTATCTTTTGAATTTTGCAGGAATAGCGAAGATTCTCGGATCTGGAAATTTACAGAGGGCAAAATAAAAAAAAAATCATATCAGAACAGAAGGGAAAGTTCACAACAGAGCAGTACAATTTTTTTCCAGGAGCTGATCCCGTCACCAGACCGCGAAACCGCGGCAAAAGTGGGCCCCAGACCGCGGAACCGCGGCGGTTTAGCCTCCTCTGTGCGCGAAATTTGCTCGGTTTGTCTTCTCCTTCTCCCCTCTGCAACCTACAATATATCCATTGTCAAAACTTTCTGCAGGATTTCTTTGCGCTAAAAATCTTCTCCCCCCTTCTAAATAACAGATTTTCTGCAGGTTTCTTTGCACCGCGCTAAAAAATTGATTGCAAGTGAATTTAATGTTTTGCATAATTTAATCGGACTTTAAGGGGCTAATTGACCAAACTCAGATTGGGTGGGGATTTCATCACCCTTCCCAGGACCCCAGAAAACACCAAAAGCATTTGCATTGACCACAATTAATTAAAAAATACTTGACTCAGCCCTAAGGACTTCGAGCTCAATAGGAAAAGGACTAGTATAGGTATCGGCCGTTTATCCTAACCTGACCTTGCGGTGTCTAGACCAGTGTGTCTAGGCTAGTGGTTATTAATTAGGCCCACTGTTGTGGTTCCTTCCCACTTACCTGGCACTTACCTGGCCGCAAGTGTCGGTGAAGAGGCGGTTTGAGGTCCTATTTCTAGCCCTAGTTAGGAGCTGTCTAGCAGACCTAGGTGACCCTAGATCTAGGCCTGATTGCGCATGTGTGGTTGATACATTTGTGTCATAAGTCTCTTTTCAAAAATCTCTTTACAAACATTCTCACATAAAAAAAAAAGAAAAATCTTTTCAAAACTTGCAACTTGTCGCTCAAGGAACTTGCAACTCACTTACACCACTTCTTCTCATTGACGTTATCTTACCTCCACATTCTGTTTTTTTTCTTTTTTTCTGACTACACTACTCCTTTTAGTGTATGTTACTTTGGACTAGGGATACTAACGCCCGATTAGTCCGTGTTTCGTTGGTACCGACCGACAAACCTTTCGACACCGAAGTCGAAATCCCCTCCATTTCCTTACCTCCACCTTCAAATTCTTCTTTCGAAGGTATGTCGGGATTCAACTCCAACAATACCTTACCGACGGGAATGATTCTACTTCCGTTAGGTGCGAATAATCCGAATCTTCCGCCTGTTGTAGCGCCCCAACGAATCGCGCTCCAGGATCTCTTTTGCCCCGTCCGCACTTCTTTACCTACCTGTCTTTCACCCCCACCGGCAAATGGGGACAATTTTGAAATAAAACCACAGTTCATCAATATGCTGCCAAAATTTCATGGTTTGGAATCTGAAGATGCATATATCTTGATCAATAAATTCCAAAATGTGTGCGCTATGATGAAAGCGACCCAATTAAGTGATGACGCTATAAGGCTAAGGGTCATTCCTTTTACCTTATGTGACCTAGCCGAGAAGTGGCTATACAGCACCGCATCACATTCCATTAGAAATTGGGACGAGTTTGTGAAAGCTTTTCTAAAAAAGTTCTATCCTCATCACAAAACTGCTAGAATCCGTAACGAGATTATACAATTTTCACAGCTTCCTTCCGAACCATTTTGGAAGTGCTTCGAGAGATTTAAAGACCTACTCGTTCAATGCCCTCATCATGGGATCGAAAGTTGGCAACTTTGCCAAACATTATACGAGGGATTGAACTCGGCAACGAAGCAGTTGCTAGAAACCATATGTTAAGGTCATTTTCTCTCCAAGTCTAGCGACGAAGCGTGGCAGTTTCTTGAGGATCTTAGTGAGCAAACAATTCAGTGGGAGAGTACCAAGACCACATCATCTTCTTCTATTGGTCAATCTAGGGCAGGCATACATCAAGTAGATATGTCGATTGCTATGAAGGCCGAAATGGCCGCACTTATGAAAAAGCTAGAAGCCATTGAGACCAAAATCTCATCGCCTTCTCCTGCCCCTGTTATGCCTCCTCGAACTGTTTGTGCTTGTTATACGGATCCATCGCATCTAACCGAAGAGTGTCCTTATAATGCATCTACTCAAGGACAGGATCAAGTCAATGCTGCATTTCAGCAACGACAAAGAAACGATCCGTACTCTTCGACATACAATCCGGGGTGGAGGAGTCACCCAAAATTCGCTTGGAACCAAAATCAACAATTCCTAGGTAATAACAATTTTCAAAGACCTCCTCCTCCACAACAACAACAAGCACCTTCACAAACTCAAAACCAGCAACCTTTCCAACAACAACCTTATACAAATCAAACGAACAATTTGGTTCAACCAAATGATTATAAGGTTATCTCGCTCGAAAAAAGTCTAGATGCATTTCTCAAGCAATCTTCAGAATCCGCAGCAAGATTTGAAAATTATGTTCAGTCTTTGATGCATAACAATGCCTCGCACGATCAAAGTATCAAATCTATTGAGGCACAAATTGCACAATTAACTGCTGCGTTGAGCGAGAGAGAAAAGGGAAAGCTTCCATCTCAACCATTACCAAATCCCGGTCACACACAAAACGCATATCACAATCACAATGTAAATGCGGTGACCACGTTGTGTAGGGTTCCTAGGCACACTAATGAGGTCTCACAAGGCATCAACCATGCCAATTTCAAATTTTAACGGTGCCGAGAAACCCTAACAAGATCGTTGGCTAGATTTTTAGGCGACAAAACGAGCTAGTTAACATCTTAACTAAAAGTAAACGAACATACAACCTTTGTAGATCCGTTTCTCCACCTCCATAGCTCCGCGATGAAGTCTCCTCGCTGTCCAAATGAAAAAACCGGGCTCTTGCGTCGGCTTCATCGGAGAAATGGGCGGGCAAGGTCGTCGGCTTCGTGCCGAAGATGATCTACGTCGATGCATCACTAGATCAAGCTCCCACTTCACCAAGTCATGAAACTTGTGAAGAGAACACCCTATACTTCTTGGCAAGAGGTAGAGGATGAAGAAATAGGAAGTGGGTTCACTTTAGAATTGGATTTCTCACTCATTTTCTTCACTTGCCATTGATGAGGCAAGCTTTCTTCTTTTAAGATGAAGAAGAAGAAGATGAATATTATGATAAGTTTTATAATAAGAATAATAAAATCATTCTTATCATAATCATGAACCATGGTCAAGTGTAGAGAACTAACTAAGGTTTAAGTGAATGGTTAGGGTTAAGCATGAGACAAAATGATCACTTTAGTCAAAGCTTCATGAAGCTTCAAAGATAAAACAAAACTAGCAACCATTTTCCCTTTTTCTTTCCAAAATAAATAAATAAATAAATAATAAAGAAAAGCAAAACCCTAATCATTAACTTAACCATGGTTTAATCTTTACACTTAACCAAGTTAACATGTATCATCAAACATGATACAATCAAGTGCACAAAAGTATATTACATATACAACTTGTGAACTTCTAGTGAGAAAATCCATTTAAGTGAACCTATATTAGTTAATGTAAAGTGATATATCAAATATATAATTATACATTAAATCATTAAATCAACACTTGATTTAACGACCCGGTCATATCGCATATAACCGACTAATATCAATAGTAACAACTTATCGAATCAACACTTGATCCGATAACCCGGCTATAACGCATATAACCGATCAATGTTACATATCGCGAGAATCGAATACAGTATCACATACTGGTATCATTCTCGGTCCCGCACATATCTCATATGCGCTCCTATTTCGTTTCGCTTGAGCCAGGAAACCTCTGTGTAGGACTCTAAAGACTCGTCAATACGCCGGCAGCATGTGATGATCATATCAAACACCCACAAGCCGTAAGCGGTCTGCTAAACGTAACGGCCACCCGGGTATTGAGCGATCAGAAGATCGACGAGCAAGCCCGCTCACACTCCTGTGAATCCAACCAGTAACACTTACCGTACAGTCCGGTCTGATCGTCTGATATGTCGCATATCACGCCTAGGGGTGGTAAACGTCAGACCCCAATAGCTCGATAAGTCATGTCGATATGAGGTCTATAACAATTCGAGAAACTACCGGTAACACTTACCAGTAAATCTCAGCAACCCTGGCCAGGGATTTCCGGTTATAGCCAATCGAACACAGCGCAACATCAACTCCCTATACCGGGAGAGACGAATCCCCTCCTATCGCTCATTGCCTCCATGTGACTCGGGACTGTACCCAAAAACCACCGTTTTGCATGCCCTCTTGGACGTGGTAAGATGGAAATCAAAGCACAGTGGGAACCACACAAGACTCTATGACGATCTCGGGTCAACAGACTACTCTGTACCAGCGTCACCAGAGAACTGCCATCTGACGTAAGGTATAATACCATCTGGGAGTTCTCGGCGAGTCCGTCCAGTGTACTCAGTCTCTACTGAGCACCCATATATCATCTCTGATGTCAAACACCAATGGATATGGGATCATCCATCGCCCATCTGTATGGGTCGAGAAGGTACACGCTAGTCTACTCTGGTATATCGATGCCCCATCTCGATACACCCACGACTAGGGACTTTGAAGGATGTACTTGTGGACTACCATGTCCCCACTAGTATGATCCGCATCATAGTCCAGGAAGTCAAGCACACATCCTAAGGGCTTTACCAACATGTAACAGAGAGACTATCAGTGTACATGTTAAGGTAAAGAGTAACCAGATAGCATACTATCATGTCGAGCAAGAAAGTCCTCCCTATATATGTCCCAGCATCCACTACAATATACATCCAATGTACAGTAATGGCCTCTAAGGCATACATATAACTAACAATCTCCCACTTGCACTATGGCCATCTGATAGCAGTGGTTGTAGTATCTCATACTCAACCATCCCATAAAAATCTCTCTCTGGGAACAGGCCTTTGTGAGTGGATCCGCTGTGTTGTCCTCTTAGTCTACTCTCCTAACCTTGATCCCTTGGAGATCAACTATCTCCTTGATCAGGTGACACTGCCTTAGAATATGTCTGGATCACTGATGGGACCGGCGTTCCTTGGCATAAGCCACAACTCCATTGTCTCACAATGGTTGGAACGTAGTTCATCTCTTGAACCAATATACACCCAAACAGCCTCTTTGGTAGCATCTTAAGTAGCGATGTATCCAGCCTTTATCGTCTAGTATGTCACGGTATCTAGTTTGGAACTCTTCCAACATACCGTCCCTTTACTGAGGGTAAAGACAATGCCTGTGACTGACATTCAGTCGTTCTTATCACTCTGGAACACTTCCAGTGATTCTCCCCAGGATCAACTGATACCATCTCACTACAACTAGTGAGAATCCTAGCATCCAATTAGATCTATCTCATAGATCCAAAACCCAGGATTTAGAAGGTATCATTTTGATCCTATATGGAGAATCTATGTGATATGCGGAGATCGACCGAGCGTAGCATAGGAAACTCCTTCCCTATCAAGAGTATGTCATCCACGTACTCTACGAGGATCGTCACCATACTCCCTACTACCTTTTTGTTTATACAAGGTTCATCTACCATTTTGATGATGTCAAACTCTTTGACTAATTCATCAAAACAGATGTTCCAGCTCCGCGATGCCTGCTTTATCACATAAAGCATCTTGCACACGTTTCCGCTGCTCCCACTGTCTACGAAGCCCTCTGGCTGTGTACTTATAGACGCTCTCTTCCAAAACATCATTTAGAAAAGCAGTCATGACACCCAACCACCAGATATCGTAGTCATAGTATGTAGCCGTGGTAAGTAGGATCTGGATGGACTTAAGCATAGATCCTTAGAAAAAGTTTCATCATGATCCACACCTGGTCAATGATGCAAACCTTTAACAAGTCTAGCTTTGAAAGTCTCAACTTTTCCACGTACACCTAGTAATCTTCTCAACATATACTTGCTCCTGATGGGGATTTAACCCTTCAGATATAGCAACCAAAGTCCATACTTTGTTGGTGTATAAGGATTCCATTTCAGATCGCTAAGCATCCAGCCATTCTTACAGAGTCCCACTCCTGATGGCCAGCTCGAAACTAGTTGGGTCATCATCTCATGATGCAATCCTCGCTCCCACTGTCATAGAGAAACAGAAGTATCTCTCAGGTGGGTGAGGAATCCTACTAGATCGGCGGAGAGGCTGAGGTTCGTTGGTTACTACTGAATCCTTCGGTTCTACCAAATCATCAGCTGCTGTTTGTATAGCTGGAACCTTTCCAGTTGTACATAACAGACCTTGCCTCGAGCTTGTCCGGATTTCGCTTTTAGACATAGGCCGGACAACCCCAAATCTTAACTAGCTTGAGACATGGGCTCTTCCCTTTCCATATCGCATATGAAATGGTAGGCAACTGATTTGATTTGAACCCTATTCAATAGGTATGCAGCTTCTCAAGTGCATAACTCCCAAAAGGAAATAGATAACTCAGTAGTACTCATCATAGAGCACACCATATCATATAGGGTGTGATTGCTCCGCCCCGATATACCATCGTGCTATGGTGTATACGGAGGAGTAATGCTGAGAGAGAATCTCATTCTCCTTTAGAATAGTCCAGGATTTCCGTGCTCAAGTAATCTCCTCCCTGATCTCATCATAGGACATAATACTTATACCCTTATTTTGGTTCTCTACTTCTAACTTATATTCTGTGAATATCTCAAAAGGTTCGGATTTGTGTTTCAACAGGAACATATGTCTGAATCTTGAGAGATCATCAGAGAACGTAATGAAGTACAAAGAACCGGTCCTGGCATATGTAGACAGGGGACCTTGCATACATCATCATGTATCAGTCCCAAGAGTTTACTAACTCTTTCTCTGTTTCCAATAAACAGAGCTATGGTCATCTTATCTTTGTGACATGACTGGCAAGTTTCACCAGATGTAAATTCAAACTGATTTAAATATGCATCTATATGTAACTTCAGCTAGTCGGGTCGCATTGATATGACCTAGTCTACAATGCCTCAAGAAGGATTCGTTCATTTCTGAACTCTTCCTCTTGTGTGTGATCCATATACTAAGAACTGTAGTTTGATTTAGAACATCAACGCTTTTAGATAACGTGCCTGAACCGATCAACTTTTGATATAGGAAATGTTCAAAACATTATCCAACAATACAAAATTTTATCATTTCTTTACTAATAAAGAGAGTGATATGATTTTGTATATCAGGTTCGATATCTAATAACCTTCGTTCAGAATCAATGTATTGGTAATACAGGGTGACAGTGACCAACAGACTTGGCTGCAACACTTGCCCCGTTTTCTGCCTCATGAAACTTATCACCCGTTCTTAGTTCTCTACCTATCTGTAGCCCTATGTAACAGATTACATATCTGGGATCCTGATCTGGTATCACATACCCAGGACGTAGAGGATACAGAGAAACAGTTCTTTGTAATGAACACACCCGAAGATGATGCATCAGCATGCACTCTCTTCGTTTGGGCGGCACGGGAATTCTGGTAATCCCCAATTTCCTGCTCGGTCTTATAACAATTATAAGTTGGAGCGGGACCAACGTTCCCCAGCTCAGTATAACAAGCGGGTTCGGTCAATAATCCGTATTATTATCTTGATTAAGGCGTGATATGGTCGCTACCTGGAGAGAGAGAGAAGAAAACACTCAGCGTGCGCTCTGTCAAGAATAGATTGGTTATTATTTTATCTAATCAGGATGGCTCCCACTGCTTTTTATCAAATCTTCCTTCAAACCCTAAAAGGAAAGACTAGCCGGGATTAATTACACACTACAAGTTCGCCAATCTTTCAGCCAGGCCAGTGTCGGTACTTTGAGGGAGGTCCCCCGTGCTTTCGCACGAACCTAATTAATGTAAACCTCGTTTTCCTAGAGGCGTAACCCCGTTAACACCTTTCTAGACACCTACTTGATCGGCTAATTGTAATGTGTAAAACTCTCCCAGGAGTAACTCTTACTCACAGCGGGTATCAGGATCCAACTATCTCATAGAAGGTATGCAATCTAATTGCAAATTTCAACACTTGAAATTCCCGATAATATTTTGCCCCATGCGATCTATGACCTTGACTGAGTCAACAAACCATAGACCACAAGTAAAGTTCAACCCGTCATTTCTCGATTGAATTAAACCCACCCGCACGACCCTTGACTGAGTCAACAAGGCCGCACGACTACCCTAATCCAATCACATCATATGCTTTGCAGATAAGCAGTAATCAGCTACCGCACACTACGCCTTGACTGAGTCAACAAACGTAGCACGAATACTAACTATTACCTATCTGAAATTACGGAGGGCTACGACAGGTTTTTCTGAAAACCTATTGCGTAATGAACTTGATATCGTTGTAGGATCGAATGAATTTTTAAAATGGAGTGCTTTTGAGGCTTTTCTAGTTTTGCTAAAGGAGTCACTCCCGGTAAAGGGATCGTCGGTCCTTTCCTCGTTGAATGAGGTGCGGGATATATCATATATATCACTGTGCAAAGCAAAAACTCTTAAAAGCAATCAAAAGACAAACCGAGTGTGTAGCATCTGCCAGTTATTGCTAAAGGAGTCACTCCCGGTGAAGGGATCTCGGTCCTTTCCTCATCGAATAAGGTGCAGGATATATCATATATACCGCTGTGCAAAGCAAGAACTGTAGCTACCCTTTTTATTTTGAAATTTGATTCTACAACATCTTAGGTTTCTTTTATTTCATTAATCACATTAATGAAGTCCCATCATTTAAAATACCTAAACATCACAGATAAATACGACGTACACTTATGCCATCCGCATTCGCCTCGATGTCCCCTCGTGCACCGTTAGGTTAGGTAACTAACGACAGAGTGGGGCAGGGCTAGCGCGGGTGTAAAACATAAATAACGTCTATATAATATATCATATATACTATATACAGTATCTATCACAGAACATCACATGATCACATCACAGATATCGCAGCAGAAGAAATATATGAAATATTGGATATACTAGGACGTCCGTGTTTTTAATACGAGCCAGTATAAAGCACGGATTCCACGGTCGTGATGAATAGCCAAACCCACACCCCTAGACCCCTACGAGAGCGGCAAGCAACCCTACCAATTCTGGAGTTAGGACACCCGGACTCGACTCCTCGAGTTGGTCTCCCACTGGACTCCAGAACCCGGTTACTTGTGCCCTCCTCCTTGGGTCTATCCTAGTGCGGAAAAGTAAATAATATACAAAGGGTGACATCTTCCGCAACCTGGAAGTGCCCCAATAAAAGAATATTACATACAAGTTTTTACATGAATGAAAAATGAAAAACACTCATCTCACATAAAAAACCCCGGCTATTCAAACACGACGATCCAATATAACATATACAGCAACACATAACATCACATGTCATCAACGTAAGTAAATATGCGTATCCCAATTGTCGTTGACATATAGCAACGAAACCGGCGATATCACATATTACACTTACGGTCACAGAAAAGAAAGTGTAAAACTACAACAGTTGGAATCCGCAACCACCTCAGACATCGCATGCCTGACCAAATGAATTCTTTAGACATCGCATGCCTAACAATTATAAACCCCGCATTTTAGTCTCAAAATCGAAAACACTTTTCAATACCATGTCGGGCAATTCAACAAGATTCCCGACATCCTGATCGAATGCTCGTCGCAAACTTCAGTAGATGGCTGCACCCCCGATACCGTCGACGAAGTGCACCAAGGCGGAACATCGCTACCGCGAGCACCCGGACGGATGCTTTCGGCGACGGGGTTCTCCTACAGTCACTTGGTCGGGGCTATGGAGTGAGGCTGTCTATTAAGTTTACCCGGCGGTTCCGCAGCCATCTAGTTGATATTATTGTTAGTTATATGTATGCCCTAGAGGCCATTACTGTACATTGGATGTATATTGTAGTGGATGCTGGGACATATATAGGGAGGACTTTCTTGCTCGACATGATAGTATGCTATCTGGTTACTCTTTACCTTAACGTGTACACTGATAGTCTCTCTGTTACATGTTGGTAAAGCCCTTAGGATGTGTGCTTGACTACCTGGACTATGATGCGGATCATACTAGTGGGGACATGGTAGTCCACAAGTACATCCTTCAAAGTCCCTAGTCGTGGGTGTATCGAGATGGGGCATCGATATACCAGAGTAGACTAGCGTGTACCTTCTCGACCCATACAAATGGGCGATGGATGATCCCATATCCATTGGTGTTTGACATCAGAGATGATATACGGGTGCTCAGTAGAGACTGGGTACACTGGACGGACTCGCCGAGAACTCCCAGATGGTATTATACCTTACGTCAGATGGCAGTTCTCTGGTGACGCTGGTACAGAGTAGTCTGTTGACCCGAGATAGGGAGTTGATGTTGCGCTGTGTTCGATTGGCTATAACCGGAAATCCCTGGCCAGGGTTGCTGAGATTTACTGGTAAGTGTTACCGGTAGTTTCTCGAATTGTTATAGACCTCATATCGACACGACTTATCGAGCTATTGGGGTCCGACGTTTACCACCCCTAGGCGAGATATGCGACATATCAGACGATCAGACCGGACTGTACGGTAAGTGTTACTGGTTGGATTCACAGGAGTGTGAGCGGGCTTGCTCGTCGATCTTCTGATCGCTTAATACCCGGGTGGCCGTTACGTTTAGCAGACCGCTTGCGGCTTGTGGGTGTTTGATATGATCATCACCTGCTGCCGGCGTATTGACGAGTCTTTAGAGTCCTACACAGAGGTTTCCTGGCTCAAGCGAAACGAAATAGGAGCGCATATGAGATATGTGCGGGACCGAGAATGATACCAGTATGTGATACTGTATTCGATTCTCGCGATATGTAACATTGATCGGTTATATGCGTTATAGCCGGGTTATCGGATCAAGTGTTGATTCGATAAGTTGTTACTATTGATATTAGTCGGTTATATACGATATGACCGGGTCGTTAAATCAAGTGTTGATTTAATGATTTAATGTATAATTATATATTTGATATATCACTTTACATTAACTAATATAGGTTCACTTAAATGGATTTTCTCACTAGAAGTTCACAAGTTGTATATGTGATATACTTTTGTGCACTTGATTGTATCATGTTTGATGATACATGTTAACTTGGTTAAGTGTAAAGATTAAACCATGGTCAAGTTAATGATTAGGGTTTTGCTTTTCTTTATTATTTATTTATTTATTTATTTTGGAAAGAAAAAGGGAAAATGGTTGCTAGTTTTGTTTTATCTTTGAAGCTTCATGAAGCTTTGACTAAAGTGACCATTTTGTCTCATGCTTAACCCTAACCATTCACTTAAACCTTAGTTAGTTCTCTACACTTGACCATGGTTCATGATTATGATAAGAATGATTTTATTATTCTTATTATAAAACTTATCATAATATTCATCTTCTTCTTCTTCATCTTAAAAGTAGAAAGCTTACCTCATCAATGGCAAGTGAAGAAAATGAGTGAGAAATCCAATTCTAAAGTGAACCCACTTCCTATTTCTTCATCCTCTACCTCTTGCCAAGAAGTATAGGGTGTTCTCTTCACAAGTTTCATGACTTGGTGAAGTGGGAGCTTGATCTAGTGATGCCTCGACATAGATCATCTTCGGCACGAAGCCGACGACCTTGCCCGCCCATTTCTCCGATGAAGCCGACGCAAGAGCCCGGGTTTTTCATTTGGACAGCGAGGAGACTTCATCGCGGAGCTATGGAGGTGGAGAAACGGATCTACAAAGGTTGTATGTTCGTTTACTTTTAGTTAAGATGTTAACTAGCTCGTTTTGTCGCCTAAAAATCTTGCCAACGATCTTGTTAGGGTTTCTCGGCACCGTTAAAATTTGAAATTGGCATGGTTGATGCCTTGTGAGACCTCATTAGTGTGCCTAGGAACCCTACACGTTGAGATCCGGAAGAGTGTTGCAGAATCATGTGGGTACTAGTGATGACATCCCCGCCGGTGGTTCTTCTTCTTCCTCTTCTGCTCCATCGTCATCTTCTCCTTCTTCTCCTCTTTCTCCTCCTTCTTTTTCACCCTCATTTCCTCTGCTAGTGCCTATTCTCCATTCTTCAAAAGGCTCTTCTTCTTCTAGTCCGAACGGACCCACACTGGGATCCGTTCCTACTCCACAGACATTTGACTCAAAAAATTTTCAAAGTGCTCCATTTCCAAACAGGTTGAGTCCCAATAAACCAACTGCACAAGTGAAGAAGATTGTGGAGTTATTTAAGCAGGTTAGCATAAATATACCTCTCTTGGATGCAATCCAACAAGTCCCTTCATACGCGAAAATCTTAAAGGGCTTATGCACCTCGAAGAGAAAGTCATCTCAAGTACCCAAGAAAGTGCTAGTGGCTAGTGCAGTGAGCAATGCTATTAACCACCCTCAAACCTTACCCCAAAAACGAAAGGACCCCGGCTGTCCTACGATTTCAATCACAATTGGGGATAAGAAAATTAATCGAGCACTTTTAGATCTTGGGTCTAGTGTTAACCTACTTCCCTACTCCGTGTATGAACAATTAGGGATTGGAGAGTTGAAACCCACTAGTTGTACTCTCCAAATGGCTGATCGATCAATCACCCATCCAAGGGGTGAGCTAGAGGATGTGTTGATCAAAGTTGGGGAGTTTATATTCCCCGTTGATTTTATTGTTATGGATACACAACCTGTTGCTAACCCACGAAACCAAATTCCGGTGATCCTCGGTCGACCATTTTTGGCCACTTCCAATGCTGTAATAAACTGTCGCAATGGCTCCATGACTCTATCCTTTGGGAAGATGTCTAGTGAGTTCAATATTTATAAGATGGGGAGTCTGCCCCCTGTTCCTAAAACTAGTACACGAGAAGTTTGCTCTGTTCATGAAATCACCCAGGAGGACTGCGAGCTTGAAAGATTCTTGTTTGATGAAAACAGTTTTGACGCCACTAGTGCGTCCCTCCTTGAGCCTACCACCGTTGACACAACCGATATGGATTATGAATGTTTCACTTTTTCGGATGATGACGACTCACAGCCCGAATATGAGTCTTTTGAATTTGTGGATGAGTTAGTTGAACCATCCGAATCGGTTGTTTGCAGTGATTTCGAACCTGTGTTGGAGTCCTTTGAGTTCGAGGTAGATTCCGCAATGATTCTTTCGCCTCCGAAACTCGAACTCATGTCCTTACCGCCTCACCTTAAATATGCTTACATAGGTGAGAATGAGATTTTTCCCATTATAATATCAGCCTCTCTAGCCTTCGAGCAAGAGAACGCTATTTTAAAGGTCTTACAAGATAGGCGGCAAGTTTTCGGTTGGACTATGGCGGACATCGAGGAGATCAGTTCCATTATAATTGAATATCATATGCAATTGATGGATGATGCCAAGTCAATAGAGGACCCACAGAAACATTTTGGGGGTATTGTGGTTAGTCAACCTCCTCCTTTAGATGTTGAACCACCCCCATTTCTTTTAAGAAGCTACGAGAATGCTAACATTCCACTGATTGCTGATCATTCGCATTCTCGTTTTGATTCATCACCACCCCCTGTCTATTCACCTCTATACCTTCTATACCACCACTTCTATCTTCCCCAATTCTTTATGGATCGCTACGACTTATTCTTCCACCAACTGATACTCTTTACTGATAAATTTTTCAACTGGTTGGTGTTAACGTTTGGTCTATGCAAGGTTTGGCAGTAATGTCTAACATAGTTTAAATGAAGTTTGGGGGAGGGCCTTTCTGTATATATTTTTGTTTTCCTTAACAATAAAAAAAATTATAAATAAATAAACGGGGAAGTGCCGGTATTTTGACCCTCTTGGTTTAGCATGACAGTGAGGACACTGTCAAGTTCAAGTTTGGGGGTATGCTCGGTACGTCTTCTTCCTTCGCATTCATTTGTACATATTTTTTGCATTTGCATACTTATTTGAAAACCCAAAAAAATTTGAAAAATTTGAAAAATTATAAAAATTATTGTATTCAATTTTGGATTATTTGACTTGAGTTTGACAAATAGGTTAACTGGTTAGGAACAACTAGATCTTAGACTTAGTAAATAAAAACCCTAAAAATAACATTCCTTAAAGTTTAACGGTAGAAAGTATATGCTTTGTAGTCTATTTAGAAATAGGCAAATTTTGGGTTCACTTCTTGGGTTAAGTCAAAATGAGGGAAGAGTATTGATGTTCATATTAGAGTATAAGTTTGAAAAATAGTTCCTAGCTTAAGTCTAGATTCTGAAAATATATACCCTACAAAATGCACAATCACGCACCTTGAAACTTGGAATAGTAGAAGAGACCTTGAAATGCTCTTGTCTAAAGTCCTTAGTACAATGAAAAAAAAAAGTGTGAATAAAGAATAAAAAAAAATGGACACTGGTTTTTGGGATTACTTAAGGCTGCAAAAATAGAAAAATATTTAGCGAGGGTGCTTCATCACCTAGTGCTTTAGACCAACTGGTTTAGGAGTCACTGCTAAAAGCCTTGGGTGTTGCAAGACTAGGAATTACGCTTTAATGTGCAAACACATCTTGTAATCGGTTGTTGGTACCTCAAGAAGTATTAATAGTCGCATGAAGGATGTGTAAGCAAAATTCAATTAAAAATTCACCTACTAATAAGTGCTTTGGACAACGGACGAGAGTATGATTGCTTGATTTGAATTTCCAAGTGTAGGGGTAATATTTACACACACGTAGAGGTATGTGATTGGAGTTTAGATGAGAGAAAGGAGTGAAGAATAGAACTTGTATCTTTAATAGAGTTGATAGAAATTCCTAAGTAGAGATGGAACCTTAGAAGGAAAACTTAGGAAATGCCGAAAGCTAAGTAAGTCTATAAAACATATATAATCTTAAGTTAGATGATGAGGAAGTGTGAAGAATATGGGTGGATAATTTGCGAGTCAAAAGATAATAGAATTCCTTGTTAGAAAACCTAATTGGAGAACAAAAGTCAATGTGCCGAGTTGATAGGATTTTGTGGGTGTAATCCGCTGAAAACCCTCAGGAGACAACACTCCTCCTACTAAGGACACCTAGAGGTTTAACGGCTTGTTGCACGTGCTCAGTGCAATCGCGTTTCCCTGCGAAAGTGTGGTTAGGATTTTAGTGAATAAAAAATAAGTTTGCTCAAGGACGAGCAAAAGATAAGTTTGGGGGTATTTGTTCATATCATAATATTGCAGTTTATATTCCCCAATTCTTATTCGTTTTATAATTAAACAGGTGCTTTTGACGCATGTCTGCTGCATGTTACAGTTTACTGGTTTTTGGAGCGAAAACAGTGAAAAAGACACAAGACAACAGAAAAGGGACTTTTTACCAACAAATAGAAGGATCCTAGTCAAGCCTAGACGAAGAACAGTGCAAGGTCCAAAATGTCAAGGCAAACGGTTAAAAGATCGCTACAAGTTTTCCTTGAAAGATCTGGAGAAGAATAAAAAGCCAAACAGAGAAAAGTAGTGAAGAATAAAGAAGCCCAAATAACCAGTATGCAGCCCAGGAAGTTTGGTGAGATGATCTCACCAAAGGGCCGCGGAACTGCGGCCCAAGCCTACATTTGACGCGGTTCCGCGGCCATTAAGTGCCCGTGTCGGTGGAAACTTCTGGTGTCCGTACGTCGGTGCGAGGGTTGGGATTTTTCGTGGTCATATCTGTAAAATCACATGCACGAGAATCTGTAACCCTAGTTTTCCCTATTTACTTATAAATTGTAATCACAAATTTGTAAACCCTATGCCTCTTTTCATTTTCATAAATTCAGATCTGTTCTGTATTCTTGCTTGGAGAGAGCCATCAATAAAAATTAGTAAGTTACTTTTAATTCTTTGTTTTAGTTCTCTTTTAATTAGAATGTTTTTTAATCCCCTAATGAGCGAGTAATCTCCTCGCTTGTTAGGGTTAGCTTTAGGGAAAGGTTTGAGAGATGAGATCTCTCACCCCTTTCATGCCATTTCATACCTAAGAATTAGAACTCCATGCATGCACGCACACCCCGCTCCCTACGGCACCTTATCCCTCGAGGTAATGGTGACACCGTAGTGTAAAGGACCGGTTGCGCGTGTTTTCCATGGAAGTTAGGGCAAGTATCGATAAAGGAAGGACAAGAATATAGAGGAAGAAATATCTTCCCAAAAGATTCTAATCCACTTTATTGATAATTACTATAACATCTAATAGATCTAAAATAAGGCATTGAAAGCGGTGAGGGAACCTTTAATCTCCCAACTTCCCCTAAGCCTAACCCTAGAAAGACTTTAATTTAGATTAATTTAGTTTATTGATAGATCTAGTTTTTTATAGATTTAATAAATCAATCAAAACAACATTTGGAATCAACTTGTAAAAACACATTAAGAAAATTACCCATCTCTGTGGATCGACCCGTACTCACCGGCTAGCTGCAAAGCGACGCCGTTTCTGATTACGGTTAACTTAATATTTTGGACATAATCACTAAGCTTCCCTTTCTTCCCAAACCTCATCACGCCTTTCATTGGGGAGACCCTCAAGAAAACATGATCACCAACAGAAAACTCAAGTCTGCGCCAACGATGGTCCGCATAAGATCTCTGCCTACTCTGGGCTGCTCTCATCCTATCGCGAATCGACTGGATCTTCGCGGTTGTCTCCTCCACAATCTGCGGCCCTAAAATACTGCTCTCGCTGAGCTCCGTCCAACAGGTGGGCGATCTGCGTCTCCTCTCATAAAGAGCTTCAAACGGTGCCATCTGAATGGTCTCCTGGTAGCTATTGTTGTAGGAGAACTCTACTAAGGGCAAATGATGATCCCAGCTACCTCCGAAGTCTAATACGTATGCTCTGAGCATGTCCTTGAGAGTCTGAATAGTCCGCTCTGACTGTCCATCGGTCTGCGGATGGAATGCTGTGCTGAAACTCAAGCGAGTGCCCAAAGCCTCCTGAAGCCCCTGCCATAGCCGGCTGGTAAACTGGGTGCCTCTATCGGACACGATACATGTCGGAACTCCGTGCAGTCGTACAATATCATCAATGTAAATCTGGGCATACTGAGCAAATCCGAAAGTCGTCTTCACCGGCAGGAAGTGAGCCGCTTTCGTCAGACGATCCGCGATCACCCAGATGGAGTCATACCCTCGACTAGTCCTGGGTAGACCCACAATGAAGTCCATATATATCTGTTCCCATTTTCACTCCGGAATGGGTAACGGCTGTAGCTCTCCCGCGGGCCTCTGGTACTCAGCCTTGACTTGCTGACAAGTCAGGCATTTCGACACAAAATCTGCGATGTCTCTCTTCATTCCGTCCCACCAGTAAACACCTCTCAAGTCATGGTACATCTTGGTGGAACCGGGATGAACACTATATACCGATCGATGTGCCTCCTCAAGAATCTCGCGCCGCAATCCCTCAGCATCTGGTACGTACAGTCTAGTCCCAAATCGTAATATCCCCTGATCATCGATCACGAACTCGGAAAATATGCCCTGTCCCATCTGTGTCCTGATATCTGAACAGCGGTCATCACTGTGCTGTGCCTCATGTATACGGTCAAGCAACTGTGGGCGTGCATGAACATGTGCAATCTGTCCTCCGATCGGCGTAAACTCGAACTGTATCCGGCTGTCGCATAAGATCTGCCAATCTGCCGACGACTGCCTCTGCACTGCGCTCAAACAAGATAGACTACCCCCGGGCCTCCTGCTCAAAGCATCCGCCACTACATTCGCCCTGCCCGGGTGATACAAGATCTCACAATCGTAGTCCTTCACTAACTCCATCCATCGGCGCTGTCTAAGGTTTAGGTCTCGCTGCTGAAATATATACTTTAAGCTCTTGTGGTCAGTGAATATCTGGCATGACTCTCCATACAGATAATGTCACCAGATCTTAAGTGTAAAGACCACTGCAGCCATCTCCAGATCATGAGTGGGGTAATTCTGTTCATGTTTCTTTAATTGCTGCGAAGCATACGCGATCACCCTGTCATGCTGCATCAAAACGCACCCTAGCCCCACTCGTGAAGCGTCACAGTAGACCACAAATCCGCCTGATCCTGAAGGTAATGATAGCACTGGTGTCGTAGTCAGTAGAGCCTGTAGCTGCTGGAAACTGTGCTCACACTCCTCCGTCCAATCGAAGCGAACTCCCTTCCGGGTCAACCCGGTCAAAGGTGTAGCAATGCGAGAGAAGTCCTGCACGAATCGCTTGTATAGCCTGCCAGCCCTAGAAAGCTGCGAACCTCCGTCACCGACGTGGGTCTAGGCCAACTCCGAACTGCCTCGATCTTCCTCGGGTCTACACATATACCATCCTGTGTAATCACGTGCCCTAAGAAGTCTACGCTGTCTAGCAGAAAGCACACTTGGAGAATTTGGCGAAAAGCTGATGCTCCCTCAAGGTCTGCAGTGTAATCTACAGGTACTACTCGTGCTCCTCTCTACTCCGAGAATACACCAAGATATCGTCAATGAACACTATAATGAATAGATCAAGATACGGCCGGAAAACGCGGTTCATCAAGTCCATAAATGCTGCGGCGCGTTGGTGAGTCCGAACGACATCACCAAAAACTCATAATGGCCGTAGCGCGTGCGGAAAGCTGTCCTAGAAATGTCCTCCTATCGAACCCGCAGCTGATGGTAGCCTGATCGCAATTCGATCCTCGAAAAGTATCCTGCCCCCTGAAACTGGTCGAACAAATCGTCGATGAGTGGCAGAGGATACCTGTTCCGCACTGTCACCCTGTTCAGCTAGCGGTAGTCGATACACAAACGCATACTGCCGTCCTTCTTCTTGACAAACAGGACTGGAGCACCCCACGGAGAAACACTGGGTCGAATAAGTCCCTTATCCAGCAAATCTTGCAACTGACCCTTCAATTCTCTAAGTTCCGCCAGGGCCATCCGATAAGGCGGTACAGAAATAGGCCCCGTGCCAGGAACCAAATCAATACAGAAGAAATGTCACGCTCGGGCGGTAGCCCAGGAAGCTCGTCAGGGAACACATCAGGGAACTCGCTAACAACTGGAACCTGATCCAACAGAACCACTATAGCTCTAGTATCGCAAACATAGGCGAGAAATCCCTGACATCCTTTCCTCAAAAGCTGTCCTGCATGAAAAGAAGAAATCACACTGTGAGGGGTGGCCCCACGGTCCCCCAACACAACAAAAACCGACTCGCCAGGAAAACAGAATCTAACTGTCTTCTCGCGGCAGTCAACAGAAGCATAGCACGTGGCTAACCAATCCATTCCTAAAAGAACGTCAAAATCCAACATCTCAAGAAGGATCAAATCGACCGGCAACTCTCTCTCGCCAATACGGATGGTACAGGATCAGAACACGTGACTAGCGACAAACGACTCTCCTACAGGAGTAGTTACAACAAGCGGCTGACCAAGAAAACCGGACTCTCTACCTAAACTCGACACAAGGTGTGCGGATACGTACGAGTACGTAGAAACATACGAGCACAAGGATCCGGATCAGACAATACGTGTGCAACAAAGGACATACTGAAAGAGTACTTGAAAGCTCTACGTTGGATGCCCTCGCGTCGCGATGAGTCGAAGCGAAAACTTGTGCCTGTCCTTCATCTGCGACTGACCGAACTCCTCCTCTACTAACCTGACCCCTCTGCGCGAACCCTCCGCGTCCACGACGTCTCAGAATACGACCCTGACGTGGTGTGAAGGAACACTGCCTGATGAGGTGTTGAAGGCTCCCACATCGTAAACATCTACGCGCTGGCTGCCGTCCCCCCTGGGGATGAGAGCCAAACAACTGTCCTCGTCCTAAACCTCTGCTCTGGGCTGGTACACCAGTATGATTCCTCAACTGTTCTGGAACTCTCACGGTCTCTGGAAGACGTATCCCGTAAACTGGGGCTGCCTCCACCGGTGCTATGTAGGGGACGGAATACTGCATGATGATCGCAAGGAACAACTGGGTAACAGGGTTGACAACCACCTGTCGCTGCGCTCGAACGACCTCCACCAATGAGCTTATCGCCTGGCGTAAGCCCTGCATCTCTACCACTAGTCTAGCGATCTGAGCTGTCGTAGGGGGAACAATCTGTCCTGGTACAACAGGAGTACTACTCGGATCAGTCCTCGTCTCAGATGAATCAACTCGAACCTCGGCTCTCACGGCCGCTCTCTGCACCCTCGTAATCCTTGGCGGCATAATGGCTGAAAAGAAGGTAGGATTCGATGAGGATACAGAAATCGAATCGCAAGGATGTATACAATCATGAGGGAATTTCAATCAATAAGTCCTAAGGTCGCTTAGGCGGAGTACCGTGTCGTGAGTATGCCGCGGAACATACACACGCTACGCTACCCTGCTGCAGCTACCTACTCCATCATACCAGGGTCATCCTACACTCCAAAAGGTAAAACCTACGCTCTGATACCAACTTTGTCACGACCCAAAGTTTGGCCCATGACCGGCACTTAACCACGTAACGTCTACAGGCGTAACGCGACTAAGTGAACCGAAAACCCAGAAATCAAACCAGTAAAAGTATAGAGTGTTATAAGTTTTAAATGAAAACACTTACTAACATGTTAAGAAATTTAAGTAAACAATCACCAAGATAGCAATATACGACGCCGTAGCGAAGATGAAGATCCATAAGTGGGAACATCACAGATAGAATAAACTGCAAGTACAGCCGGCTCATAACGAGCTCGACACCAGAATACAAATAATATACATCATCGTCCTCACACTGTCTCTAAGTCAATTCATAAGTGGTAGATGGAGATTACTAGATACAACAATGCACATAACTGAAAGATAAACAGATACCGCACAAAACCCACCTATCAGCAAAAGAGCTAGTATGCCAATTGTAGGGGTATCTGTGTCAAAAGATGCAAGAACGTAGCCTGCCGCGACTACTCCGAAGAGCAACCTGCAAACACTGTGGCACAACGGGGGTGAGTTGCCAACTCGTGAATAGAGATAACATATAAAGGTAATCGCGAGCATGCACGTACTGCGCTACTCTATCATATGCCAACAGATGATATCAATATGTGATAAGCAGTATGTGCAATAATCATGCAAGTGCTCTATCAGGTAATATCACTACAGGATGAGGTACAATAATAAATGCTGAGCATGGGCAATATAACATCTACACGGAATGTCAACGTGGAATATATAATCGGTGTCCATCAATGTACCCAGATCCCCCAAATAGCTCAGGCGCCGGCACTCTCATCGGCCCTCCAATCCTGTACATCTCTGGGAATCACGAGTGCCCAACATCGGCACCCAAATATCACAAATACTCGTGTCCAGCATCGACACTCAAATCCTCATCCATCGGGCCCCGTCAGTCCGGGTCAGCCCACGGGCTCCGTCTGCGGTATCGGCCCTCGGCCCCGGCAGTACGGATCATCCCGCATCCATCTATCGACTCTGATCAGTATCCTCCGGATAACTGTCAGGTCTAACCAATCACCGGTAGGTAGTAGTCCCTCTGCCAGGCTCACCGTCTACTACACAGCGAAACCGTTCTCGTCCCGGGATACCATACCGGGTCCACCATGTACCCGTAATCGGCCTCATCCAGCTCCTCGATTCGGGTTCACATATATCACTCTAGCACCGAGAAAACACATGGTGGACGCACCGAAATATCATATCAAGGGAACCGAGTTTTTAAATGATTACATATTTGAAATAGCCACGGTTCCTAAATCCAGAAATCACATGTAATCCAAACTAATATGCAAGTCAATGGTCCGATGTGATATATGCATCAACTATGAATATCATGTCAAGTCACATAAAGATGAGCTACAACATAATGGTCCGATGTGAATTCTACAGTGTGAGTGTTATGGCAATTACTAACGGTGTATGTGTAACATGCAGGATAGTGCTCGTGCAACATGAACCGTTAGTAACGGTGCGGTGTTCTATCAATTCTAGTTTATATACATACATCAAGGAATGTGGTATGCACTAAATAGTAGCCATGAACAGTCAATGTATGGAAATGTAGCTACAAGATCCTATCAGCCCTGACGTAGAACGCCATGTGGGCGATATCCCCGTAGATATTAAATCTACTCACCGTAGTCTCTCGCTAGGTATAGCCGACGACTTGTTCCCCTCCTTCGCGGCGCCCGTCGCACTCGCCTGCGAATCCTATAATTTCACAATATATCTCTCATAAGCTCAAAACCGTATAAACACAACATTAAAGTCAACTAGAAACCCGTGTCGCAAACCAAGCGCGCGTGTGCGCGATAAGCTAAAACGTGTGATTACGTGCCTGAAGCCACTCCGACGCTTTGCGATACGCAGAAACCCCAATCCCACACACACGTATCACGCGTGTCGCGAAAGATTAAAAATACGGGAAATAGGGTATTTTACTCCAGATTTTGATACAGAACAGATATTATAAAAATATATATATCAAAATACTCCACATAGCAGCAGACTCCAGTGGACCAAACCCCAACCCCCATCTCACCCATCTGGCCGCAAATTGCGGCCAGAATGATTATTCCGGCAGCCTCACTTAGGAATTGGGCTCCCAGGTTTGGTGTGAGCACTCAATACCCCCTGTGTATGCTACAGTAATTCCAATTTCATTCTGAAATGACCCGGGTAGCAGCAGATCCAACAGAACCCTATTTCTAGTTAAAAACCCCACTTTTGCACTAAATTGAAACTTTATGGTATTTTCCTAAAATCTGAAGCAAACCCAAGTCTAGAATCACACTAACAACTCATTACCAAGCTAATTGAGCCATAAAAATGCTAATTTTAACCTATCATCACTAAATCCCCTCAATACCACCAAACATGCACACAAAAATATGATTTCTAGCTAAACTACTACAAGATATGGGAGAAGGGTGTTAAACAAGAGTTATATACCTTCAAAAGACCCTAAGAACATCAAAAGTTCCAGCTCCCTCTTCAAGTATGCAGATTTGCCTCCAAACACCTCAAAAGCTCATTTTTCTTAAGGTTTTGTGAAGGAAAAGAGTGGTTTTTGTGTAGGATTTGTGTAGAGATCAAAGAGAAGTGAAAAGGAGAGGGAAAGGTGAAGAAAAGCTAGGGTTTTGCTGCTGAATTTCTGCTGGATTCAGAATAGAGGAGAAGAGAGAGAAGAGAGAAAGAAAAAGGGGTCAAAAGTCAAGTTCTCACCTAACCACCATGCTTCATTTGTTTATTTGGATTTTTGAATTCTAAAAAGGGTTTTGTTTTGATTAAAGGGTGGGGAATTAACAAGGAAACATGCAAGGAAAGAATGGCTAACACTTTAACCTAGGTTACAACATGGCTAAGTGTGCAAGTGTACACTATAAAATGGAAAATTTTCCAATTAGGGTAACTTGACTAAAAATAACTAATAAACCCAAGTACACATATAAAATTACACGCACAAATTGCTAATTAACACGAAAAACATTATAACGAAATTTCAAAGTGTTACATCCCCGCTCAAGCACTTCCTCTAAGAACCTCTGGCCAACTGTCGTGGTCACTCATGGCATGTCTCGTCGACGATCCTGAACTCTGGCCTGCCGGTGTGCGTAACATGACCACTCCTGGGTCCAAGTCTTCTCGTAATTCATTCCAGAAAGGTCCTGTCGAAATCTCTCCCAAATCTCGTCTCTGCCGAACTGTCCGGAAGTCATCGTCCTTTACTATATCTGTTTCTTATTCCGGAACGGCTGCATACTCACCGCGACTCCTTCTGGAAGGTATATCCAAGTACAATGCCTCGGCATGCGTATCGCATCTCTGATGTCGGCAGAGTGGAACTTCATCTTATCCAGATCTCGTACGAATCTCTTACTCCACTTTTCTCTAATGTCGACTGCTCCGGACTCGTCTCGTCGTGGCTGCATGGACTGAGCTCCAACGGCTATCCTCGTATCTGGAGTCTCCCAAGAATGCATCTCACCACCTAGCATCCGAATGAAGTCGAACCATTCGATCGATTCGTCAAAACCTCATAATCCCCCAAGAGCTCAACATCTTGGGCACAGTTTAATAGTATCGAATACATACCACAGCATCGGTGGTCCAGCCGTAGAAGGGCAAACCCAAACCTCACTAATGGCACCGTGGAACTGCCGCAAACCCGAAGGTTCAAAGGTTTTCACACGGTCTGTTAGTGTATATGCCCTAGAGGCCATTACTGTATCATACTAGTTTGTATATTACTTAATGGAAGCTTAGGATATTCACCTTATATATACAATCTTGCTCAAAATAGTAGTATGCTACTTGGTTTGTTTCTACTTCAATGTGTACATGTGTTTATTTTAGTATATCGCCTATACACATTAGTGGAGCCCTTAGGATCTTTGCTTGATTACCAGCGTTGTGATGGCAGTCACACTAGTGGGGCTGGGTAATCTATAAGCACATCCTTATGCAGGTCCCTGGTCGCAGGACTACCGAGACAGGGCATCGATACTCCGGAGTAGACTAGCGCATGCGCTTCTCATCCCAGTGTGGGAGACGGTCTGTCCCACAGCCGTCGATACGTCGTACTAGAGAGAGTATGCGGGTGCTCGTTGGGTTACGAGTACACTGGACAGGACTCGTCGGGAACTGACTAGTTGGTATTATGCCTATCGTCAGTTATCAGTTCCCAGGTGACATGAGTACAGCTTAGTCCGCTGACTTGACACTGTCACTTCGCCTCGAGTGTGTTCCCACTGTACTTTGATTACTACCCTACCACGGCTCAAAGGAGTCGTGCAAACAGGTGGTAGTTGGCTGCAGTCCCGAAGCACTTGGAGGCAGTGACGGTTAGACAGGATTCGTCTCTCCCGGTATTGGGGGTTGACATCGCGCTGTGTCTAGGAGAGCCATTACACGAGTAGTCCCTTGCCAGGGCAAACGAGATATACTGGTAGGCTTCCAGTGTTATCTCAGGGTGTTTTGGGCTTCACTCCGACACGACTTGTACCGCTATTGGGGGACTGACGTTTACCGCCCCCTAGGCCCGCTATGCGATGTATCAGACGAACAGACCGGACTGTACAGAGAATGTCACATTCAGGCTCAGTAGGAGTTCAGATGGGTTTCGCCTCGTCAGTCTTCTTGTCGGCATCTACCTGGGGACCGTTACGCACAGCTAGTGCCGCTTGCGGTCTGTGGTTAAACCCACTGCCAGCGTAGTGTCGAGTCTTTTGAGTCCCACACAGAAAGCTTTTCGCCTTTAGGCAAAAGAGTAGAGATCGCATGGTTTTGCGACAGGTCGCATGGTTTTGCGACAGGGTTCGGTCACATCCGTGCACTTATGCACGTATAGTGTCTGGACAGTTCACACTAGCGGGCTTTGGTTTAAGCCAGATCCAAGTGTACCTTTTGGGATTGGTTTTATCCAGTATGCATTCGTGTTCCTCGGAACGCGGATACGGGTGTGTATGCACAGTTGACGGAGAGACAGAGGCAGAGGATTCTCATTAGGGTTGTTGACCGTTGACAGTTGACTATTGACTTTTTGCTCAACCCTAATGAGAATATGATATGTGATTAACAATTATATTAATTAAGTATTATGGTGACATGGTTGTTGAGAGATTGACTTTGTTGACTTGTTGATTTTTGTTGACTTGTTGACTTTGTTGACCGGTTGACTAGGCTTGACTAGTTGACCATCATGATAACTATAGCTATCATTTCATGGCAAAGACTTTTGCTTGCTTGCTTTTTTGTGCAAAATGAGTGCATGAAATGATATGGCTATGGTTGCTTAAACCATCACATAATACTTGATTGATATGAGGTGTTATGATTGTTTTGGATTATGAGAGCCAAATGAGAAAAGTCTTCTCTCATTCTTTCATACTCATTCTCTCTCTTGTTCTTGAGCTCTCATCTCCTCCTCTTGCTCTCCCTCTCTTGACTCTATGGTTCACTTGTCTCATGAGTTGAGAACCAAGAACCATAGATAAAATCCCATACAAACTCTTCTCTACTCACTCTAGTTCACAAGGTTTGGCAAACCGAGTGAACTAGTTTCTTCAAAGTTCGAAGAAGGAGCCAAAGGTTGAAGCTTTCAGGTGGATCTATCTTCGGCGCAAGGAGACGACGGGGAGAAGCCGATTCGGACGACCATCGAAGCTTGAAGACGAAGGAGTTCGAGAAAAAGAAAGGTATAACCCCCTAACCGAGTAGTTAGCAACTCGTAGTTAGGTTGTTAGTTAGATGTTTAACAAAGATCCGGTTTTGAGTCCATGTTACCACCTCTAAGAAAATTGTTTTTCACCAAATTCCGCATGCCCGAAAGTACCGGGAGAGGTAGCATGGACTTACAGTGGTATCAGAGCCTAGTTAAACTCTATCTAACATGTTAGCAAAGTAGCTAGAAGATCGATCAAAGAAAAAGTCGCAAAACGAACCCCGTTTTTTAAACTTTCTGTCGATTTTAAAAGTGCTGGAAATTTTTTTTGAGATACACCAAAAATCGACTCAGGGTTTTCTGAAGAAACTGCAAAAATTTGACCCCCTAACTCGATCAAAGCGCCGCGGTTCTGCGGCCGAGTTGACTCAGTCATGCGGTTTCTTCTTTGCAGTTTGCTCATAGGGGTATTTTGGGATTTTTGGAATATATATTTTCTGCCCAGATTTTCCAGAACGAAAATTTTATTTTTGGGGTCCTGAAAATCCGTATTTTTGATCGAACTTCTTAAAGACTTTAGCTGACGGGTTTTTTTTGTAATGTGATATTTGTATTGAACGTCTGCTAATCGCTATATGTCGATTAGTGGGGGTTATACAAATCTGTGATCTGTAATGTTATTGGAATGTGTATATGAATTCATTGGATTGTCGCGGGTGAATAGCCGGGGGTTGTGAGACGAGAGTTTTCTTTTCTTTCAATTCATGTAAATTTGTAAATTGATGTAATAATTATTTGTATGGCCGCACAACCGGGTCCGGGTTGTAGCCGTCATTGTATAATTTTTTTTTACTGTTTTTGCTCCTAGGATAGACCCATGGAGGGGGTGCACAAACTACCGGGTATGCCGAAGTGCCGAGTGGCCTACTCACGGAGTTGAGGGAGGTTGCTTCGCTTCGGGTACTTGGCGGGTAGTTTGCCGCACCCGTAGGGGTCTTGGGTGGGGTATTGGCTATTCACCGCGACCGTGTAATCTGCTTTTCGTTACAGGCTCGTACGAATTGCGGATTCCTAGTATATCCAATGTGTTCATCTGTGATCTGAAATGGCTATCATTGCAGTATATCTATATATGATATTATTTAGGCGTTGCTTATATTTTACAGCCGCGCTAGCCCAGCCCCCGCTCTGTCGTTAGTTAAGTAACCTAACGGGTAATGACGGGGCCCCGTGGCGAATGTGAATGGCATAAGCGTACGTCATATTTTGGTTATTTTCTGCAATGGTAGGATTAAATGATGGGACGCATTAAAAGAACTAATGCAAGAATATCACGCATTAAAAGAACTAATGCAAGAAAATAAACCAAGTTAAAATCGTTGGAACACTTTCGAAAAACCACTCGGTTCTTTTCAAAACTAACTTTTAAATGCGGAGCTTGAGCCACTCCTTTTAAAAGCTATCTCGTTCTATCGATTATATCAAGTTCACTACGTTCACGATTTTGCCAAAACCATTCGTAGCCCTCCATCATTTCAGTTAAATATTCGGTAGTATTCAAGCTATGTATTTTGACCTCACGCCAAGGCATAGTGATTGGTAGCTGCCGGATATTTATCTGTTGCATAGATAGAATGCGTTGGTTTGGGACAGCCGCACTACCATTTTGGCCTACGTCAAGGGTAGGTACGGGTGGATTCAAATTAACCTGGATAATGATGGGAAGAACTTGACATGTGACTTATGACATTTTGACCTCACGTCAAGGTCATAAGAGCATGGGGCAAAAAAAAATCCACATCGGGAGTTTCAAAAGAACTGAAACTTGCTAGTGTTGCATACCATTTGGAGTGTGATGATTCTGGTAGGATTCCTTCAGTTTCGTCACGCGATGATATTTGGATCCCGATCCTACTGTGAGTATATGCTACTCCTCGGGAAATTTCTCACTAAACGATCAATGCTATAAACCTAGTAGGTGCCTAGAAAGGTGTTAGCGGGGCTACGCCCCCAGGGAAAAGAGGTTATTTAATTAAGGAACTTCGCGAAAGCATTGGAAAACCTCCCTCGAAGTACCGACACTGGCCTGGCTGAACGGTTAAGCAAGTATTGTGCGGTGGGATTGATCCCGACTAATTCTTCCTTTTTGGTTTGAGGAGGGATTCGAGAAACAGTGGGAGCCATCCTGTTTAGACAAACTAAAAACCACTATAAACTTGCAAGAGAATCATGCTGAGTGTTTCTTCTCTCTCTCCTAATTGCAGCGACCATTCGACATGACTGGACTTAAGTTACTTCTAGATAAAAACATACTGACAGGGCCAAACTACAAAGATTGGCTCAGGAATGTCAAGATGGCAATCACTTACGACAAGCTGGGGTATCTTCTTACCACCAAAGCTCCCCCTGTCCCTGGTCCCACTTCCAGCGTCGCGGATAAGGAAATCCGTAAGACTTGGGAGATTGATAGCGCGAAGGCCAAATGCCTCGTACTTGCCTCTATGGACAATGAACATCAGAGGAGGCACGAGAATATGGACTTGGAATCCATATTTCTTCATACAAAAGAACTGTATGGAGAGCAATCTCGTATCGCAAGATACGAAGCGTCGAAAAAGTTATTTTCGGCAAGGATGGCCGTCGGATCATCAGTAGCAGAACACGTGCTTAAGATGATCGGCTACATTGAGGAGCTCGCGGACCTAGGGACCACATTGGAGAGTGAGCTCTATACGGACTTAGTTCTCCAGTCCCTTCCTTCCACTTACGCCCAGTTTATACTGAACTTCAACTTACAAGAAAAGGAAGTTGAACTTTCAGAGCTCCTCAACATGCTGAGGAGCGCAGAGGGCACCCTACAGAAAGGTAGGGAAACATCCACTTTGTTTGTAGGAGGATCATCTTCTTCTAGGTCCAAGGCGAAAGCCAAGGGAAAGAAGAAGAAAGCCCCCGCCAAACCAAGAGGCGGTGTTAGTAAAGTGGATACGAAGGGAAAAGCTAAAGCAACAAAGAAAGCGGGGAAGCTTGTGGATAAGGAAGAATGCTTCTATTGTCATAAGAAAGGACACTGGAAGAATGATTGCAGGGCCTGGAAGGCCAGAACACAGGAATTGAAGCAGGTTGCAGCTTCAGCTTCAGGTATGTATGTTATTGAAAACTGTCTTTCAATAAACTCTACTTCCTGGGTATTGGATACCGGATCAGGATCTCATATCTGTAATTCTTTGCAGGCGTTGAGAAACCGTAGTGTTTTGAAAGCAGGTGACATGACCCTCAGAGTTGCGAATGGAGCTAGCATGGATGCTAAAGCCGTGGGGGACTATCACCTGGGAATGTCAGATGGACATGTTTTGGTTTTGCGTAATTGCTTTTTTGTACCCAACGCAACTTGTAATATCATTTCTGTATCTTTAGTTTCTAAAGAAGGTTATGAATTTGCGTTTGTAAGTAATGTTGTAAACATTCACCTTAATCAAGTTTTGATTGGGTCAGGTACATTA
This sequence comes from Agapanthus africanus, assembly GCA_030015575.1. NCBI lineage: Eukaryota > Viridiplantae > Streptophyta > Magnoliopsida > Asparagales > Amaryllidaceae > Agapanthus > Agapanthus africanus. Next base: position 240,055,808 of record CM057344.1, read on the forward strand.
AGCAATGGTATTTACGTATTAAACCAACCACAGATTTTCAATGTCCAGAATACACACAAAAGAAAGTCTCCGGAAATAAATCAGACTTTCTTGTGGCATTGTAGACTGGGTCACATCAATGAGAGAATGTTGACGAAGTTACATACAGAAGGATATTTGAATGCGTTCGAATATCAATCGTATGCCACTTGTCAATCCTGTCTCAAAGGAAAGATGACAAAGACTCCGTTCACTGGACACGGAGTAAGAGCGAGCGAGCTCTTGGGACTCATACACAGCGACGTGTGCGGTCCAATGTCTACACATGCGCGAAGCGGTTATTCTTACTTCATTACTTTTACGGATGACTTTTCAAGGTACGGTTATGTCTTCTTAAGGAAACATAAGTCCGAAGCCTTTGGAAAATTCCAGGAATATAAGAATGAAGTAGAAAAACAGATCGGCAAAAGTATCAAGATTCTAAGATCGGATCGAGGTGGTGAATACTTGAGTACCGAGTTCCTGGACTATTTAAAAGAGAATGGAATTCTCTCCCAGCTTACTCCTCCATACACTCCGCAACATAACGGTGTATCGGAGAGACGAAACCGCACCCTATTGGATATGGTACGGTCCATGATGAGTAATGCTGAGTTACCGCGATCATTCTGGGGGTATACGCTAGAATCAGCTGCGTACCTTTTGAACCGAGTTCCCACTAAGACTGTGCCTACCACACCTTATGAGTTATGGAGTGGGAAGAAACCCTATCTTCAATATCTGAAGATCTGGGGATGTCCAGCTTTTGTCAAAAAGCAGCATGCGGACAAACTCGAGGCACGCTCAGTACTGTGCAAGTTTGTGGGATACCCAAAGAACACCAGGGGGTATCTTTTCTACCACGCAGAGGAACAAAAAGTCCTTGTTTCTCGTAATGCCCACTTTCTAGAACACCAGTTCTTAGAAAAGGAAATAAGTGGGAGCGCAGTAGAACTGGAAGAAATTCCAGAACCACGAGCTATTACTGAAAGCTTAGTGGAACCAGAGGGTTCAAAAGAACAGGACATTCCTACGCCGCTCCGCAGGAGTAGTAGGCAGTCTCATCCGCCCGAGAGATACTACGGTTTTCTCATAGACGGGGATAGAAAGGATTGCATCATAGATTATGATGAGCCTACTAGCTTCCAGCAGGCCGTTCAGAGCGTTGACTCAGTAAAATGGCTGGATGCAATGCGGACCGAAATGGAGTCCATGTACACCAACAAAGTATGGACGTTGGACATTGCTCCAGACGGGATAAAACCCGTATGATGCAAGTGGATCTTCAAAAGGAAGATTGGTGTAGATGGACATGTTGAGACCTATAAAGCTAGACTTGTTGCAAAGGGTTTCCGTCAAAGACCTGGCTTGGACTATGACGAAACCTTTTCTCCAGTGGCTATGCTGAAATCCATTCGGATCCTTCTTGCCATTGCTGCCTTCCACGATTATGAGATCTGGCAAATGGACGTAAAGACCGCTTTTCTAAATGGAAATTTAGAGGAGTGTGTCTATATGGACCAACCAGAGGGTTTCATTCAGAGTGGGAGCAGCGGAAAAGTGTGCAAGTTGCTTAAGTCCATCTATGGACTAAAGCAGGCATCGCGGAGTTGGAACATCTGTTTTGATGAGACGGTCAAGGAATTTGGCTTTATCAAAAATCCAGATGAACCGTGCATCTATTGTAGATTTGTAGCGAGAACTGTAGTATTCCTCGTTTTATACGTGGATGACATTCTCTTAATAGGAAATGACATTCCTATGCTACAATCTGTCAAGGGGTTCTTGTCACACAGGTTCTCCATGAAAGACCTGGGTGATGCCTTATACATCCTGGGGATCCGGATCCATCGTGATAGATCCAAGAGGATATTAGGACTTTCACAGTCCAGGTACATCGACACCATACTGAAGAGATTCAGTATGGAAGATTCCAAGCGCGGTAACCTACCGGCTTGTCACGGGATCACCCTTTCTAAAGAGATGTCTTCCAAGACTGATTTGGAGAGGGATCGCATGTCTATTATACCCTACGCTTCTGCGGTAGGCTCTATAATGTATGCGATGTTGTGTACCAAACCAGATGTAGCTTATGCACTGAGTGTGGTAAGCCAGTATCAGTCAAACCCTGGGGAGAAACACTGGATAGCGGTAAAGAACATTCTCAAGTACCTGAGAAGGACTAAGGAGATGTTCTTGGTGTATGGCGGAAAAGACCTCCAGATCGAGGCCTTTGCTGACTCCAGCTTCCAGAGTGACAAGGATGATTCCAAGTCCATGTCGGGTTTTGTCTTTACCCTCAATGGAGGGGCGGTGTGTTGGAAGAGTTCCAAACAAGAAACCGTTGCAGACTCGACGATGGAAGCGGAATACATCGCTGCATCTGATGCCGCAAAAGAAGCTGTCTGGATGAGGAAGTTCTTGAAAGAGCTTCAGGTGGTTGCATCCATTGTTGATCCAATACCTCTGTATTGCGACAACAACGGGGCTATAGCTTTAGCGAAGGAACCCAGGACCCATCAGAGATCCAGACACATCTTGAGGCGGTATCACCTGATCAGGGAGATCGCGGATCGCCAGGAGATCGAGGTTCGGAGAGTCGCTTCAGAAGATAACACTGCAGATCCATTCACCAAGGCCGTTGGTATGTTCCGCGGCATATTTACGACACGCCACCCCACTTATGAAGCCTTAGGATGTACATTTCCTTGTTCAGTATTATATTCCTTCCTGATCTAGCCTCATCGGTACCAGTTTGGTTTTGCTACTACGGTTACGGGCAGGGAGAGCTACGGCTAGAGTTGCGGTCAGCACAAGCTCGTCACGAACGAGGACTGACCAGGGCGAAATTCCGGCGACACACGATTGCAGAGATGTGTCTTTTTACTGTGTTTCCGCGCCACGAGCGTTTGGCGGATCGCCTTTATGAGGTTACTCGGAGGTGCTGATCGACACTAGAGAATTGAGCCAATGATGGAGGCCAGCCAGATTTTGATGACCGTTGGTGTGTTGCTTACTCCTGATGATTGAGGCACGGTTCAGCATGCAGACGAGTAAGCCAGTTATTGCTGCGAACGACGAGATATCGCCCCAGATGTTGGAGCTATTGCAGTATAAGTTGTACTAAGAGATGATAGAAGGTCGCTAGTCATCGAGGATGAATGACTAGGACATGTGGATCGTTCGCCTACCCCGATGCGAGGTCATCAGATAGATTGATTCCAGCTAGAGACGACTTCACGCGGAGACGTTGGGAGTCGACAGAGACGATCGAATGTCAGAAACCTATTATTCCAAGTTTAAGGTAGTCGGAAAGACATGCAGGCAATTCTATGGTTCCTCTAGAAGAATGAAACCCTAACTCGACTTAATGACCGTGTGAAAGCCTTTGACCCTTAGGGTTTGCGACAGTTCTGCGGCGCCATTAGTGAGGCTTGGGTTTGCCCTTCTACGGCTGGACCACCGATGCTGTGGTATGTACTCGATACTATTAAATTGTACCCAAGATGTTGAGCTCTTGGGAGATTATGAGGTTTTGACGAATCGATTGGATGGCTCGACTTAATTCAGATGCTAGGTGACGAGATGCATTTCTTGGGAGATTCCAGATACGAGGATAGCCGTTGGAGCTCAGTCCATGCAGCCACGACGGGACGAGTCCGAAGCAGTCGACATTAAAGAAAAAGTGGAGTAAGAGGTTCGTACATACCTGGATATGATGACGTTCCCCTCCGCCGACATCAGAGATGCGATGCGCATGCCGAGGCATTGTACTTGGATATACCTTCCAGAAGGAGTCGCGATGAGTATGCAGTCGTTCCAGAGCAAGATGCAGATATAGGAAAGGACAACGACTTCCGGACAGTTGGCAGAGACGAGGCATGGAATAGACCGTGAGAAGGATTCCTTCCAGGCCACTGATGCAATGATATTTGCAACCAGGATCAGATGTGTCACGTGCATTCAGAGAGCCAGAGGCCGACGCCAGTGATATGCTGCCTTGACAGGGCCGATGAGCCGATGGATTGTGAGATTGGTAATCCACGGAGAAGATTTGGACCCAGGAGTGGTCATGTTACGCACACCAGCAGGCCAGAGTTCATGATCATCGACGAGACGTCCCACTAGTGACCGCGACAGTTGGCCCAAGATTCTTAGAGGATGCACTTGAGCGGTACTGTTCCGTCATTATTGATTTCGATGTTTGGGTGATTTATTCGTATGATTTGATTTTGATGATTGAGGATTTACGATCTTTGCACAGTGTTGCACTTGATATCGTTTTCGTGCTTTAGTTTCACATGTTTGTGATTTTACGGTTTTAAACAGTTGAGTTGGTTTTGTGCGTATGCATGCACACGAATTGGTTCCTGCACTCTGTATAGTTATTATATGCTTGCAGTGCAGTGATACGCCTTTTGTGCACTTAGATGCACTGGACTTCGATTTCGATTGTGATACTCGATATTTGTTTTGTGCACCTTGTGCACCTGATTGATTTTGCGCACGTTCGGCGCTTGATATTGGATTTCATGATTTCGTGCACGATGGATGCACCTGATTTGGATTTTCGCGCATGTTGGGCGTATGTTTTGAAGGGCGATTTTGGTGCACACCAAAGGCACTAAATTGAGAAATTTTCATGCATGTCAGATGCATCTGATTTTGCTGTCAGGCACACATGTTGCCTACGACAGATGTTTCGTGCACACCCGATGCACTTAGATGTTGTTTCTGTGCGCATGTATGGCACATTCATGGATTTTGATTTTCATGCGCACCAGACACACGTAGCATTCATGTGCATATTTTGGGATTGATTTCGTATAGAGCAGTACGTTTTTATGATATTGCTATGTGTTTTCGTACTGAGCAGGACTAGTCAGAGGACAGTACCTGAATATATTTTTGCATGCATTGATAGTTATTGAAGGGATTTCCAAAAAGCGAGCTATAGCCTCAGTATTTACCTACGTGTCTGATATGACACGAAATGTTTAAAACAAGGAAACCCTTCTAAATTGTTTCCAAAACGGCGAAACGTACATTTCAAACAAAGGTATATATATATATAGTTATTTTCTTATGATAGACGTCCGCCACTGTGCAGTGTTATACGCGTTGCACAGCGACTTAAAGAGATTTGGCATGCATTTCCTTCAGATACTTACAGATATAGATTCGATATTTACATGTATAGTTTCGAGTTATGTCATATTGGTTTTGATTTGGATTTGGCATTGATGTCTTCTCCATGACTCCGATGATTGCGGGATGCTTGACGGAGTTTGATTTGAGTTATATGCTCATTTTTCAAGCGCATGCGCTGTGCTACGATTTGTTTTATGTATTTCAATTTCGGAGCCCCGACGACTTGATGGGTTTTCTTAGATGTTTTTGTATTTGGGGGAGTGTGAATTTAAATTCGGGGACCGAATTTCTTTAAGGGGGGAAGATTGTAACGTTTTGAAAATCGTTTCGGTGAAATTTCGAAAAAAATCGGTAAAATAAGGGGGTTTTCCGTAAAAAAGTCAAAATACAAATGTCTTATTATAAAAATTAAATATTCATATTCTAGCTATGTAATTGCTATTATTTGGTGTTTATTGAGCCGCTGGTGAAATTTCAAATTTTCTGAAAAAAAAATTATTTTATTATTATTTTAAGCCGTCACTAATACATTTAATTAGGGAAAATTACAAATTGGAATGAGCTGAAATAAATTTTGTGCATCATAAAACATTAAATAAAATTTTATCATGTGGTTTTTGGAACGAAATCATTTGCCAAAACGGTTTAGAAATTATTGAAGAAAAAAAGGCTTTTTTTTTAGCGTAAATGGATATTTGGGGTATTGTATTTATCATTTTTCATCACCCCACACCCGTACACACACCCACACACCCCCATTCACTTCTCCCCTTGGCTGAATTCAGCAGCCCCCATCTTTTTCCCCACTTGAATTTCAAAGGAAAGGAAAGAGTAGAAAATGATAGAATATGTATATATTTTGGCTTGGTTGACTTTGGTCAATTATTGACTTCTTAACCTCACCAATTCTCTCTCCCCTCACCCATTCCCTTCAGGCCGAGCCCCCCTTCTCCCAACAGCAACAGCCCCCCCAAATCCCACTCTAGTTTGCATCAAAAAAATCCACAAAATCACTTCCAAATCCATACAAATTCAAATCTAAATCCAAATCCAACACTTACCCATTATTCCTTAGCATTTCAAGCATGAATCTTTGTGAAAAGAGAGCATTTTGGGAGGCTATATCTTGAGTTTGATCTCTTCGTTTGGAGGTATAATCCTAACCCAAGTGTATAGATTTTGTTAAGCTACTTTAAATTAGTTTTATTAGCTAATTTTGCGATTCCAATTTCAAGATTGAAATTGTGTGATGGTGTTTGAATCTAATTAGGGTTCGTATCATGTAATCATGGTTGCAAAGTATAGATTTTCATCTTAAGGAAGTGAAAACTTAATCTTTTGATGATATGTAGATTGCTAGATGTAAAATGTCCAAATTAAGCTTTTTTTTCTAAACTAGGTTTTTGGAAATTATTGCAAATGTTAGACTAAAAATCTAATTAGGTTTTTCATGGCTTCATTAACTTTATTAAGTGTAGTTTAATGCTTTGGATCATGCAAATCTAAGCTAGGTTGTAGTTTGTGCATTTTTGCTTTGAAATTGTTAAAATTTAAGTATTTTGTAAACTAGATTATTAGGGTTTTTGGAATTTAATGAGATTAAATTCCGGAAATTTTTTATATGACTTATTTAAGATATTTAATAAGTATATTGGCCGCTACATTCATTTAAACATCATGTTTTGTACAAAAACGGCGAATTGTGCTTGCTAGATTTTCGGAAAAATGACTTTTTAAGTGAAATTGGGGTTTTTGTGAGTTTTAACCTAGTTTATATTAAAATTAGTGTTCGTGAATGTGCAAATGAGTGTGATTGGATTTTTCTCGATGGTTTGATGTTTGTACATCGACATCGAGGGTTGGTTTGACTATTCTTGCATGCGTAGGCGATAGGTTTGGACTTATGCGCGTGTCGATTTGATTTTCGTATGCCGTTTCGATTTCGAATTTAGTTTTAATGCGATATGGTGCGTTATGATATGTAGGTACCCCATGTGAACTTCGAGACGACAAGCAAGCGTATAGCGACGTCGGCACCGGCGAGCGAGGACCAGGTGAGTAGATTTATATCTACGGGGAGAAGTCGGGTGGATGGCGTATAGCACCCCCGCAGTCCGTGGTGATGTATACGGATGCGTATACATACCAACAATTTATGATATGTTGTTAGGATTTATTATTGATGATTTTAGATGGATATTGGTGTTGGATTGGTGCATGGTTACGAAACCTTAGGTAGTGGGTGCCCTACACTTACACATACACACATATACATACTTGCATACATTCCTTATTTCATATGTGCGTGTATGGGAATATATATTTATCTGTTCACATGGGTATGGGACTATGTGTTCATATACTGGATTTGAGGATAGTATTTGGAATTTGAGATGAGTCTATGAGATTGGGCTTGAGGCCAGGAGATCGGTGACGTGATTTGGTTCGTATTGAGATACGACATGATGTTTTAGCGGGTCTTCTGACGTAGAAATTCTTACACCCGCATGCATACATAGATGGCATCAATATTGTACTAGACGTAGGACATTATTCCGGATCATGATATTTGATAAAGAAGATACCAAATGAATAGTGTGATTGATGTGACTTTGACCCGTACCCAGATTTGGGGATGCCGTACGACGGATTTACGTACGAGCTATATATTGATGATTGATCCGCACTCTTGACTTGGGATGTCTGATTATAGATATGGTATCGGATATGATATTATTGAGGCGGGATCACCGACTAATATATATACAGGGATGTATATACATCGACTCAGATGTTAGGCGGTTTCCTTATCTGTAGTCCAGCTGGTTAGCTTAGCCCTTTAGTTTAGTTTAGTTGTTAGATTAGATTCGATTCTTACCTATTTCAAAAACTAACGAATCGTGGGTATTTTAAAAGACAGCCCAAGGGATCCTGCGGATATTTCAAAAGACGTATCTTTTCATAAAAACACCGTAGCCCCTATTTTCAAAACCCCATGATTCATGTTATTTCAAAAGGCACCATTTGTAGGACTTATATTAGGTTAGTGCAGATTAGTTATAGTTGCGTCCAGTATTCAGCTCCCGCTCTTTATTGTGGTTCACTTCGTATCGCATGCTTATATTATGTTTCATACTCCATTATTGATATCATGCTGTTAGGACACCAGCACCATTACCGATGATGCGTATGTACCACGTACACCTACTTGCCGGCTCACACACATCTTCATCGGTAATTGTCATGCCACGTACACTTTAGAAATACTATTGCATTGACATAGGTTGTTAGCTAATAATTTAGACATGATATTAGTGTACTCGCCTTATATGCTAGATTAGACATTGTAGATATTACTTGTTACTTCATGCATGTTAATATTCATTGTTATGCCGCATTCATGGATTTTCATGCCGATATGCACTGTTTACATGCTATTGAGGATTGGATTCGGATTTCTATGAGATTTTCTGGTTTTGGGGGAAAACCGCAAAACTTATATAAGCTTCTTTCTCTCTTTAAAATAAAAAGTGCGGTTTTCCCATGATGTATGAGTCGTCCAGCATGAGTTTGCTGATGGATTTCGAGACCCGATTCGAGGAGGCGGATGAACCGTTTCGGGTACATGGTGGACCCGGTAAGGTACCCCGGGGCAAGAAGCGCGTGATGATGATGATGTGAGCCTGGCAGGGGAGCACTACCTACCGGTGATTTTACCCGACGCGTCGGATATCCGGAGGATACCGTCGTGGTCTTGAGATGGATGGTAGGGGCCGGTCTGGACTGACGGCGCCCTTAGATATTGTAATTGAGACATTGAGATTTCGAGATTTTGAGGTACAGAGACTGTGATACAGAGATATCGAGATATTGGGATTACGTTTTGTGCCGATGCTAGGCACTGTTTTATGCTGATTTCATTATGATACCTCATTTTAAAAATACAAAGGAAATCTCACTAAATTATGAAAACAGTTCTTCATTTACATGTATTCTGTTTTCATGCATTCATACCTCATTCATATGATATATTGCTACCCTTGGGCACTGACACGGGTACATGAGATTACACTTGGGTTAGATATTTACCCTAGCCTTGTTATCGGCTGCTGGTTATATATATTTGAGGATGTATATTGATCGTATGACCTAGGATTGCGTCATACATGAGATTTCTATTCGTAGATGTTTTTCTATTCACGAGTTGGCAACTCACCCCCGTTGTGCCCCAGTTTCTTGCAGGTTTGCCGTACATGTTTCATTACGGCTTGCGGGCATAGTTTCCTTCGGGTGATTTGCTAGTAGGTGGGTTACTTGTATCGTACCCCCATTATATCTTGTATATTATTATTCTGTTGTATCTAGAAGTTCCATCAACCAAACATGTATTTATTTTTGAGATAGAGATCAGTGATGTTATTCTTTCGACCTTAGAGTCGCGCTTTGTATTTATGTGGTTTTCTTGTGGTTTTTGAGTTTCCTTTTGAGTTTTGATCCTCGCCGTTGGCGTTGTATATTATATTGCTTGTGTGGTTGTGACCGTCGATTGACGAAGAGCTAGCTCCCGCTTGGGGATGCCTTTTTATTGATTTCGTATACTATTCATGTTGTATCCCGTTTGGGAGCCAGTATTTACAAAGGAGACTCTGCCGAAATTTTCAGTAAATTTTTGATGTTCTTAAAAACCGCATAATTCGGCTTATGCTATTAAAACTACTTGTTTTAAATTGGTTTTCCTTCACTCTACTTCTTTTCTTGGTTTGGATTTCTGGGTTTTCGGTTTACTTAGATTACGTACGCCTCGAGACGTTTCGTAGTTTAAGTGCCGGTTATGTTCCGTACTTTCGGGACGTGACAAAGTTGGTATCAGAGCGTTAGGTTTTAACCTTCGGAGCGTAGGATGACCCTTGGTTGATGGAATAGGTGACTAAAGTAGAGTGACGTACCGTTGGTATGTTCCGCGGCATATTTACGACACGCCACCCCACTTATGAAGCCTTAGGATGTACATTTCCTTGTTCAGTATTATATTCCTTCCTGATCTAGCCTCATCGGTACCAGTTTGGTTTTGCTGCTACGGTTACGGGCAGGGAGAGCTACGGCTAGAGTTGCGGTCAGCACAAGCTCGTCACGAACGAGGACTGACCAGGGCGAAATTCCGGCGACACACGATTGCAGAGATGTGTCTTTTTACTGTGTTTCCGCGCCACGAGCGTTTGGCGGATCGCCTTTATGAGGTTACTCGGAGGTGCTGATCGACACTAGAGAATTGAGCCAATGATGGAGGCCAGCCAGATTTTGATGACCGTTGGTGTGTTGCTTACTCCTGATGATTGAGGCACGGTTCAGCATGCAGACGAGTAAGCCAGTTATTGCTGCGAACGACGAGATATCGCCCCAGATGTTGGAGCTATTGCAGTATAAGTTGTACTAAGAGATGATAGAAGGTCGCTAGTCATCGAGGATGAATGACTAGGACATGTGGATCGTTCGCCTATCCCGATGTGAGGTCATCAGATAGATTGATTCCAGCTAGAGACGACTTCACGCGGAGACGTTGGGAGTCGACAGAGACGATCGAATGTCAGAAACCTATTATTCCAAGTTTAAGGTAGTCGGAAAGACATGCAGGCAATTCTATGGTCCCTCTAGAAGAATGAAACCCTAACTCGACTTAATGACCGTGTGAAAGCCTTTGACCCTTAGGGTTTGCGGCAGTTCTGCGGCGCCATTAGTGAGGCTTGGGTTTGCCCTTCTACGGCTGGACCACCGATGCTGTGGTATGTACTCGATACTATTAAACTGTACCCAAGATGTTGAGCTCTTGGGGGATTATGAGGTTTTGACGAATCGATTGGATGGCTCGACTTAATTCAGATGCTAGGTGACAAGATGCATTTCTTGGGAGATTCCAGATACGAGGATAGCCGTTGGAGCTCAGTCCATGCAGCCACGACGGGACGAGTCCGAAGCAGTCGACATTAAAGAAAAAGTGGAGTAAGAGGTTCGTACATACCTGGATATGATGACGTTCCCCTCCGCCGACATCAGAGATGCGATGCGCATGCCGAGGCATTGTACTTGGATATACCTTCCAGAAGGAGTCGCGATGAGTATGCAGTCGTTCCAGAGCAAGATGCAGATATAGGAAAGGACAACGACTTCCGGACAGTTGGCAGAGACGAGGCATGGAATAGACCGTGAGCAGGATTCCTTCCAGGCCACTGATGCAATGATATTTGCAACCAGGATCAGATGTGTCACGTGCATTCAGAGAGCCAGAGGCCGACGCCAGTGATATGCTGCCTTGACAGGGCCGATGAGCCGATGGATTGTGAGATTGGTAATCCACGGAGAAGACTTGGACCCAGGAGTGGTCATGTTACGCACATCAGCAGGCCAGAGTTCATGATCATCGACGAGACGTCCCACTAGTGACCGCGACAGTTGGCCCGAGATTCTTAGAGGATGCACTTGAGCGGTACTGTTCCGTCATTATTGATTTCGATGTTTGGGTGATTTATTCGTATGATTTGATTTTGATGATTGAGGATTTACGATCTTTGCACAGTGTTGCACTTGATATCGTTTTCGTACTTTAGTTTCACATGTTTGTGACTTTACGGTTTTAAACAGTTGAGTTGGTTTTGTGCGTATGCATGCCACGAATTGGTTCCTGCACTCTGTATAGTTATTATATGCTTGCAGTGCAGTGATACGCCTTTTGTGCACTTAGATGCACTGGACTTCGATTTCGATTGTGATACTCGATATTTGTTTTGTGCACCTTGTGCACCTGATTGATTTTGCGCACGTTCGGCGCTTGATATTGGATTTCATGATTTCGTGCACGATGGATGCACCTGATTTGGATTTTCGCGCATGTTGGGCGCATGTTTTGAAGGGTGATTTTGGTGCACACCAAAGGCACTAAATTGAGAAATTTTCATGCATGTCAGATGCATCTGATTTTGCTGTCAGGCACACATGTTGCCTACGACAGATGTTTCGTGCACACCCGATGCACTTAGATGTTGTTTCTGTGCGCATGTATGGCACATTCATGGATTTTGATTTCCGTGCGCACCAGACACACGTAGCATTCATGTGCATATTTCGGTCACATCCGTGCACTTGTGCACGTACAGTGTCCGGACAGTTCACACTAGCGGGCTTTGGTTTAAGCCAGATCCTAGTGTACCTTTTGGGATTGGTTTTATCCAGTATGCATTCGTGTTCCTCGGAACGCGGATGCGGGTGTGTATGGACAGTTGACGGAGAGACAGAGGCAGAGGATTCTCATTAGGGTTGTTGACCGTTGACAGTTGACTATTGACTTTTTGCTCAAGCCTAATGAGAATATGATATGTGATTAACAATTATATTAATTAAGTATTATGATGACATGGTTGTTGAGGGATTGACTTTGTTGACTTGTTGACTTTTGTTGACTTGTTGACTTTGTTGACCGGTTGACTAGGCTTGACTAGTTGACCATCATGATAACTATAGCTATCATTTCATGGCAAAGACTTTTGCTTGCTTGCTTTTTTGTGCAAAATGAGTGCATGAAATGATATGGCTATGGTTGCTTAAACCATCACATAATACTTGATTGATATGAGGTGTTATGATTGTTTTGGATTATGAGACCCAAATAAGAAAAGTCTTCTCTCATTCTTTCATGCTCATTCTCTATCTTGTTCTTGAGCTCTCATCTCCTCCTCTTGCTCTCCCTCTCTTGACTCTATGGTTCACTTGTCTCATGAGTTGAGAACCAAGAACCATAGATAAAATCCCATACAAGCTCTTCTCTACTCACTCTAGTTCACAAGGTTTGGCAAACCGAGTGAACTAGTTTCTTCAAAGTTCGAAGAAGGAGCCAAAGGTTGAAGCTTTCAGGTGGATCTATCTTCGGCGCAAGGAGACGACGGGGAGAAGCCGATTCGGACGACCATCGAAGCTTGAAGACGAAGGAGTTCGAGAAAAAGAAAGGTATAACCCCCTAACCGAGTAGTTAGCAACTCGTAGTTAGGTTGTTAGTTAGATGTTTAACAAAGATCCGGTTTTGAGTCCATGTTACCACCTCTAAGAAAATTGTTTTTCACCAAATTCCGCATGCCCGAAAGTACCGGGAGAGGTAGCATGGACTTACACGGTCATTATGTCGAGTTAGGGTTTCATTCTTCTAGAAGGTCCATAGAACTGCCTGCATGTCTTTCCGAATACTTTAAACTTGGAATAATAGGTTTCTGACATTCGATCGTCTCTGTCGACCCTCACGTCTCTGCGTGAAGTCGTCTCTAGTTGGAATCAATCTATCTGATGACCTTGCATCGGGGTAGCGAACGAACCACATGTCCTAGTCATTTATCCTCAGTGGCTAGCGACCTTCTATCATCTCTTCGTACTACTCGTACTGCAATAGCTCCAACATCTGGGGCGATATCTCGTCGTTCGCAGCAATAACTGGCTCGCTCGTCTGCACGCTGAACGGTGCCTCAATCATCAGGAGTAAGCAATACTTCAATGGTCATCAAAGTCTGGCTGGCCTCTGTCAGTGGCTCAATCTTCTGGTACTGATCGGCACGTCCGAAGAATCGCGTAAAGGCGATCCGCCAAACGCTCGTGGTGCAAAAACACAGTAAAAAGTCACATTTCCACAATCGCGTGTCGCCGGAATCACACCCTGGTCAGTCCTCGTTCGTAACGAGCTCGTGCTGACCGCAACTCTAGGCATAGCTCTCTCTGCCTGTAATCGTGGCAGCAAAACCATAACTGGTACTGATGAGGCTAGATCAGGAATGAATATAATACCGAGCAAAGAAATGTACGTCCTTAGGCTTCTTAAGTGGAGTAGCGTATCGTAAGTATGCCGCGGAACATACCCACGGTACGTCACTCTACTTTAGTCACCTACTCCATCAACCAAGGGTCATTCTACGCTCCGAAGGTAAAACCTAACGCTCTGATACCAACTTTGTCACGTCCCGAAAGTACGGAACATGACCGGCACTTAAACTACGAACGTCTCGAGGCGTACATAATCTAAGTAAGCCGGAAACCCAGAAATCCAAACCAAGAAAATTAGTAGAGTGAAGGAAACCAATTTAAAATCAAGTAGTTTTAATAGCATAAGCCGAATTATGCGGTTTTAAAAATATCAAATATTTCCTGAAAATTTCGGCAGAGTCTCCTTTGTAAATACAGGCCCCCAAACGGTATACAACATGAATAGTATACGAAATCAAAAAAAAGGCATCCCCAAGCGGGAGCTAGCTCTTCGTCAATCGACGGTCACAACCACACAAGCAATATAATATACAACGCCAAGGGCGAGGATCAAATCTCAAAAGGAAACTCAAAACAACAAGAAATCCACAGAAATATAACGCGCGACTCTAAGGCCGAAAGAATAACATCACTGGTCTCTATCTCAAAAATAAATACATGTTTGGTTGATGGAACTTCTAGATACAATAGAATAATGATATACAAGATATAATGATGGGTGTGATACAAATAAACCCACCTACTAGCAAGTCACCCGGAAATGGAAATAGTGCCAGCAAGCCGTAATGAAACCTGTACGGCGAAACCTGCAAAAACTGTGGCACAACGGGGGTGAGTTGCCAACTCGTGAGTAGAAAAACATCTATGCACAGAAATCACATAAATAACGCAATCCTAGGTCAATGATCATAATATATCCTCAAATATGTATATAACATGCAGCCTATAACAATGGCTAGGGTAAATATCTAACCCGAATGTAATCTCATGTGCCCGTGTCAGTGCCTCAGGTAGCAATATATCATATGAATGAGGTATGAATGCATGAAAATAGAATACATGTAAATGAAGAAACTGTTTTCATAATTTAGTGAGATTTCCTTTGTATTTTTAAAATGAGGTATCATAATGAAATCAGCATCAACAGTGTCCAGCATCGACACAAAACATAAATCTCAATGTCTCAAAATCTCAGGCTCCGGCTATCCGGACTGGCCTGTATCATCAAATCTCAGTACCTCAATATCTCGAAATCTCAATGTCTCAATATCTAGGGCGCCGTCAGTCCAGACCGGCCCTTACCTTCCATCTCAAGACCACGACGGTATCCTCCGGATATCCGACGCGTCGGGTAATATCACCGGTAGGTAGTGCTCCCCTGCACAGGCTCAGCGTCAACAACACGATCTTCTTGCCCCGGGGTACCGCACCGGGCCCACCATATACCCGAAATGGTTCATCCATCTCCTCGAATCGGGTCTCGAAATCCATCAGCAAACTCATGGTGGACGACTCATACATCATAGGAAAACCGCATTTTTATTTAAAAAGAGAGAAATCAGTTTATATATGTTTTGCGGTTTTCCTCCAAATCCAGAAAATATCATGGAAATCCGAATCATCAATAGCATGTAAAACCATGAATATAAGCATGAGCATCCATGAATGCGGCATATAATGAATAACAGTATGCGTGAAGTGACAAGTAACAACTACAATGTCTAAACTAGCATATAAGGCAAGCAACTAATCATCATGTCAAAACTACTAGTAACAAGCTACATTAGGCGATAATATTTTCTAAGGTGTGCGTGACATGGCAATTACCGATGAAGATGTGTGTGAGCCGGCAAGCAAGTGTACGTGGTACATACGCATCATCGGTATTGGTGCTGGTGTCCTAACAGTATGATATCAACAATGCAATAAGAAATTATAATATATGTATGCGATGCGGAGCGAACTGTAATAATGAGTGGAATACTAGACACAACGATAACTACACTGCATTATCTTAATATAAGTCCTACAATAGTGCCTTTTGAAATAACACGAATCGCGGTGTTTTGAAAATAAGGGCTACGGTGTTTTTAGGAAAAGATACGTCTTTTGAAATATCCGTAGAATCCCTTGATCTGTCTTTTAAAATACCCACGATTCGTAAGCTTTTGAAATAGGTAGGAGTCGAATCTAATCTAACAACTAAACTAAACTAAAGGGCTAAGCTAACAAGCTGGACTACAGGTAAGGAAACCGCCTAACATCTGAGTCGATATATATACATACCTGTATATATATTAGTCGGTGATCCCGCCTCAATAATATCATATCCGATACCATATCTATAATCAGACATCCCAAGTCAAGAGTGCGGATCAATCATCAAAATATAGCTCGTACGTAAATCCGTCGTACGGCATCACCAAATCTGGGTACGGGTCAATATCATATTCATCACACTATTCATCCGGTATCCTCTTTATCAAAGATCATAGTCTAGGGTACTGACCTATGTCTAGTACAATACTAATATCATCAATATAGTCATGATCTAGCTACTGATCGACAATCTCGTACAAACTGATATCATCAGCACATATCATCATCAAGGGGTATACATAGCCCAATACGGCCTAGGATCAATATCCTAGCATACTATATCTCATATCACGATCACATGTCGACCATTTAATTAATAACACTATTCACCCGTATCGTCGTCCCAAGATCCGCTATAACACCAGGATGTACCTCAAGTACGAATCCTGCCATATCACCGTTCTCGCGGTCTCAATCAAATCTTATCGACTCATCTCAAATCCCAAATACTATCCTCAAATCCAGTATGTGAGCACATAGTCCCATATCCATGTGAACACATAACAATATAACCCGATATAAGCACATATGGAAGAAGAATGTATGCAAGTATGGTATGTGTGTGTATTGTTAGTGTATATGCCCTAGAGGCCATTACTGTATCATACTAGCTTGTATATTACTTAATGGAAGCTTGGGATATTCACAGTTGTGCTCCGAAATGGTAGTATGCTACTTGGTTTGTCTCTGCTTTAATATGTGCATGTGTTTCTTTTAGCATATTGCTGGTATACATATTAGTAGAGCCCTTAGGATCTTTGCTTGATTACCAGCGTTGTGATGGCGCTCGCACTCGTGGGAGCTGGGTAATCTAATAGCACATCCTTATACAGGTCCCTGGTCGTTGGACTATCGAGACAGGGCATCGATACTCCGGAGTAGACTAGCGTATGCGCTTCTCATCCCAGTGTGGGAGACGGTCTGTCCCACAGCCGTTAGTACGTCGTACTTGGGATAGTATGCGGGGTGCTCGTTGGTTACGAGTACACTGGACAGGACTCGTCGGGAACTGTTGGTTGGTAATATACCTATCGTCAGTTATCAGTTCCCAGGTGACATGAGTACAGCTTAGTCCGCTGACTTGACACTGTCACTTCGCCTCGAGTGTGTTCCCACTGCACTTTGATTGCTACCCCTACCACGGCTCAAAGGAGCTGTGCAAACAGGTAGTTTTTGGGTGCAGTCCCGAAGCACTTGGAGGGCAGTGACGGGTTAGACAGGATTCGTCTCTCCCGGTATTGGGGGTTGACATCGCGCTGTGTCTAGGAGAGCCATTACACGAGTAGTCCCTGGCCAGGGCAAGCGAGATATACTGGTAGGTTTCCAGTGTTATCTCAGGGTGTTCTGGGCTTCACTCCGACACGACTTGTACCGCTATTAGGGGACTGACGTTCACCGCCCCCCTAGGCCCGCCATGCGATGTATCAGACGAACAGACCGGACTGTACGGAGACTGTCACATGACAGGCTCAGTAGGAGTGCAGATGGGGTTCACCTCGTCAGTCTTCTTATCGACATCTACCTGGGGACCGTTACGTACAGCTAGTGCCGCTTGCGGTCTGTGGTTAAACCCACTGCCAGCGTAGTGTCGAGTCTTTAGAGTCCCACACAGAGAGCTATTCGCCTTTAGGCAAAATGAGTAGAGGTCGCATGGTTTTGCGACAGGGTTCGTTCGCATCCGCGCACTTGTGCACGTTTGCTGTCCGGACAGTCTATACTAGCGGGCTTTGGTTTAAGCCGGATCCTAGTATATGATTTGAGATTGGTTTTTCTCATTGTGTTCGTGTTCCTCGGATCACGAATGCGGGTGCGTATGCACAGTTGCTTGAGATTGGGGTGAGAGGACCTTGTTTAGGGTTAATGGCCTTTGTCATTTTATTAACCCTATTGATTTTGTGTGGATTATTGTTAATTGATAATTAGCTTAATTATTGTGCATGGTTGTTGTTGACAATTTGACTTCATTGACTTGTTGACCATGTTGACAACTTGACCATAATCATTTCATTTGGAAGATGCTCTTTGATCTTTGCAAAAATGAATGATAATGGTCAATTCATGATTTATCATGACAATTTTCAAGCTAATTATCTAATTAAACTTATCCTCACATATTAGTGAGAATGGCTCACTATTTTTCTCATTCTATCATATCTTTTCTCTCTCTTGCTCATCCTCTCCCTCAAGCTCTCTCCCTCTCATGTGTTGAGAAACAAAAAGCTTGAGAAAAACCCTCTCTTGATCTTCTCTACTCACTTCTAGGGTTCAAGTCTTAGCATTTCTTGTACTCTAGTTACTCCTAGCTTGGAGTTGAAGCTAAAGGTGGTGGCTTTCGGGTGGATCCTTCTTTGACGGGAGAAGACAAGCAAGGTGATCTTTTCTACCATACCTAGGAGCAAGGAGAGAAGGACTAAAGACCAAAGGTATAACTTTCTTCACTTAGCTACTTTGTAGTTAGGGTTAAGCTAGTTTATGTTTAGCAAAGATCCTCACAAGCATAGTCCATGTTGCCTAAGTCATTAAAAATCCGATTTTTATTATGTTTTCCGCCTCCCCGTAAGCACCGGGGTGGGCAACACGGACTTACAGTGGTATCAGAGCCTAACTAAACCTAAACTAGTTAAGTAGTTAAGTGTAACGAAGTTCGGAACCGGAAAAATCACAAAACCAAATTTTTACAAAATCCAAGTTTCTGTTAAAATTTTTCCTGCTCGAAATGAAAAACTGTACACATGTAAAATCGTCTCAGGGTTTTGTGAATACACCCAAGAAAAACGATACCCTAATTCCCTCAAGTCGCCGCGCTTCCGCCGCATGAAGTAGTGTATATGCGGCGGAACCGCCGCGGATTGTGGTTATCGGCGCATCGTTTTTCGTGCAGAGTGTGTTGTTGTTGGTTTTGGGATTTTTAGTATATATTATATGTACCCAGATTCTACAGAAAAGAAATTTCTTTTTGGGGTCCTATAATTCCGTAATTTTCCGAACTTCACTGCACTTTAACTATATCGGTTATATCTGTAATGCTTGCATGTTATGAACGTCGGCTAATCGCTATAAAGACGATTAGTCGGGGTTATACATGATCTGTGATTGTTATTGGTTTGTGGATATGAATGGATTGGCATTGTCGCGGGTGAATAGCCGGGTTGGATGTGAGATGAGCGTTATTTTCTTTCATTCATTTGTAACATGTAAATGATGTAATAATATTCTTTGTATGGCCGCACAACCGGGTCGGGGTTGTAGCCGCCATTGTATAATTCTTTTTACTGTTTTTGCTCCTAGGATAGACCCATGGAGGGGGTGCACAAACTACCGGGTATCTCGAAGTGCCGAGTGGCCTACTCACGGTGGTGAGGGAGGTTGCTTCGCTTCGGGTGCTTGGCGGGTAGTTTGCCGCACCCGTAGGGGTCTTGGGTGGGGTATTGGCTATTCACCGCGACCGTGTAATCCGCTTTGCGTTGCAGGCTCGAACGCATTGCGGATTCCTAGTATATCCAATGTATTCATCTGTGATCTGTAATGTCTATCATTGCTATATATTTATATATAATAACTATTTAGGCGTTGCTTATGTTTTACCGCCGCGCTAGCCCAGCCCCCGCTCTGTCGTTAGTTAAGTAACCTAACGGGTGATGACGGGGCCCCGTGGCGAATGCGAATGGCATAAGCGTACGTCATATTTTGGTTGTTTTCTGCAATGGTAGGATTAAATGATAGGACGCATTAAAAGAACTAATGCAAGAAATAAACCAAGTAAAAGTCGATTGGAACACTTTGAAAACCACTCGGTTCTTTTCAAAACTAAACTTTTAAACGCGGAGCTTGAACCACTCCTTTTAAAAGCTATCTCGTTCCATCGATTATATCAAGTTCACTACGTTCACGGTTTCGCCAAAACCATTCGTAGCCCTCCGTCATTCCACATGAATGGTCAAAAGTATTCAAGCTATGTATTTTGGCCAAAGTCAAGGCATAGTGATTGGTAGCCGTTTGGGTATTCATGTGCAGCATAGATAGATGCGTTGATTTGGGACAGTCGTGCTGCCATTTTGGCCAAAGTCAAGGGTAGGTACGGGTGGGTCCAAATTAACCAGGGAGAATGACGGGTAGAACTTGACATGTGACTTATGATATTTTGGCCAAAGTCAAGGTCATAAGAGCATGGGGCAAAAATCCACATCGGGAGTTTCATAAGTACTGAAACTTGCTAGATTTGCATACCATTTGGAGTGTGATGATTCTGGTAGGATTCCTTCGGTTTTATCACGCGATGATATTTGGATCCCGATCCTACTGTGAGTATATGCTACTCCTCGGAAAACTCTCACTTAACGATCAATTGCTATAAACCTAGTAGGTGCCTAGAAAGGTGTTAGCGGGGCTACGCCCACAGGGAAAAGAGGTTACTTAATTAAGGAACTTCGCGAAAGCGTTGGAAAACCTCCCTCGAAAGTACCGACACTGGCCTGGCTGAACGGTTAAGCAAGTATTGTACGGTGAGAATGATCCCGGCTAATCCTTTTCTTTACGGTTTGAGAAGGGATTCGAGAGACAGTGGGAGCCATCCAGTTTAGACAAACTAAAAACCACTCTAAACTTGCAAGAGCATCATGCTAAAGTGTTTCTTTTCTCTCTCCTAATTGCAGCGACCATTCAAGATGACCGACTTAAGTTACTATTAGATAAAAACATATTGACAGGGCCAAACTACAAAGATTGGCTCAGGAATGTCAAGATGGCTATCACTTATGACAAGCTGGGGTATATACTTACCACCAAAGCTCCCCCCGTCCCAGGTCCCCACCTCCAGCGTCGCGGATGTAGAAATCCGTAAGACATGGGAGATAGATTGCGCGAGGGCCAAATGCCTCGTACTAGCCTCGATGGACAATGACCATCAGAGGAGGCACGAGAATATGGACCTAGAGTCCATATTTCTCCATACAAAAGAACTGTATGGAGAGCAGTCGTATCGCAAGATACGAAGTGTCGAAGAAGCTCTTTTCGGCAAGGTTGGCCGTCGGATCATCGGTAGCGGACCACGTGCTTAAGATGATCGGCTACATAGAGGAGCTCGCGGACCTCGGGACCACGTTGGAGAATGAACTCTATACTGATCTGATTCTCAGTCCCTTCCTTCCACTTACGCCCAGTTCATTCTCAACTTCAACATGCAAGGAAAGGAGGTTGAACTTGCCGAACTTCTGAACATGTTGAGGACTGCTGAGGGCACCCTACAGAAGGGGTAGGGAGACATCCACTTTGTTTGTAGGAGGATCTTCCTCTTCTAGGTCCAGGGCGAAAGCCAAGGGCAAGAAGAAGAAAGCCCCCGCCAAACCAAGAGGGCGGGTGTCGGTAAAGTGGATACGAAGGGAAAGGGTAAAGCAACAAAGGTAGCGGGGAAGCTGGTGGGGAAGGAAGAATGCTTCTATTGTCACAAAAGTGGCCACTGGAAACAAGATTGCAAGGCTTGGAAAGCCAGAACACAGGATTTGAAGCGAGTTGCAGCTTCAGCTTCAGGTGTGTATGTTATTGAAAATTGTCTATCAATAAACTCTACTTCCTGGGTATTGGATACCGGATCAGGATCTCATATCTGTAATTCTTTGCAGGCGTTGAGAAAGCGTAGAGTTTTGAAGGCAGGTGACATGACCCTCAGAGTTGCGAACGGTGCTAGCATGGATGCAGAGGCCGTGGGGGACTATCACCTGGGATTATCAGATGGACACTTTTTGGTTTTTGCGTAGTTGTTATTATGTACCAAATGCAACCTGTAATATCATTTCTGTATCTTTATTATCTAAAGAAGGTTATGAATTTGCATTTGTAAGTAATGTAGTGAACATTCACCTTAATCAAGTTTTGATTGGGTCAGGTACATTGAACAACGGTATATACGTTTTAAACCAACCACAGATTTTCAATATCCAGAATACACACAAAAGAAAGTCTCCAGAAATTAATAAAACTTTCTTATGGCATTGTAGACTGGGTCACATCAACGAGAGAAGATTGACTAAGTTACATACTGAAGGATATTTAGATTCGTTCGAATATCAATCGTATGCAACTTGTCAATCCTGTCTCAAAGGAAAGATGACAAAGGCTCCGTTTTCTGGACACGGAGAAAGAAGCGAGCGAGCTCTTGGGACTCGTACACAGCGACGTGTGCGGTCCAATGTCTACACATGCGCGAAGCGGTTATTCTTACTTCATTACCTTTACGGATGATTTTTCAAGGTACGGTTATGTCTTCTTAATGAAACATAAATCCGAGGCTTTTGAAAAATTCCAGGAATATAAGAATGAAGTAGAAAAACAAACAGGCAAAAGTATCAAGATCCTAAGATCGGATCGAGGAGGAGAATACTTAAGTGCCGAATTCCTGAACTATTTAAAAGAGAATGGAATTCTCTCTCAGCTTACTCCTCCATACACTCCGCAACATAACGGTGTATCGGAGAGACGGAACCGAACCCTATTGGATATGGTACGGTCCATGATGAGTAACGCTGAGTTACCGCGATCTTTCTGGGGGTATGCGCTAGAGACAGCTGCATATCTTTTGAACCGTGTTCCCACTAAGACTGTGCCTACCACACCATATGAGTTATGGAGTGGGAAGAAACCCTATCTTAATCACATTAAGACATGGGGATGTCCAGCTTTTGTAAAAAAGCAGCATGCGGACAAGCTCGAGGCACGCTCAGTACAGTGCAAGTTTGTGGGATATCCAAAGAACTCCAAGGGATATTACTTCTATTGCGAAGAAGAACAAAAAGTCCTTGTTTCTCGCCATGCCCACTTTCTAGAACATCAGTTCATAGAAAAAGAAATAAGTGGGAGCGCAATAGAACTGGAAGAAATTCCAGAACCACAAACTATTACTGAAAGTTTAGTGGAACCAGAAAGTTCAAAAGAACAGGACATTCCTATGCCGCTCCGCAGGAGTAGTAGGCAGTCTCATCCGCCCGAGAGATACTACGGTTTTCTCATTGACGGGGATAGAGAAGACTGCATCCTGGATTGTGATGAGCCTACTAGCTTCCAGCAAGCCATTCAGAGCGTCGACTCGGTAAAATGGCTGGATGCAATGCGGACCGAAATGGAGTCCATGTACACCAACAAAGTATGGACGTTGGACATTGCTCCAGATGGGGTAAAACCCGTAGGATGCAAGTGGATCTTCAAAAGGAAGATTGGTGTAGATGGACAGGTTGAGACCTATAAAGCTAGACTGGTAGCAAAGGGTTTTCGTCAGCGACCTGGTTTGGACTATGACGAAACCTTTTCTCCAGTAGCTATGCTGAAATCCATTCGGATCCTTCTTGCCATTGCTGCTTTCCACGATTATGAGATTTGGCAGATGGACGTAAAGACAGCTTTTCTAAATGGTCATTTAGAAGAGTGTGTCTATATGGATCAGCCAGAGGGTTTCATTCAGGGTGGGAGCAGCGGAAAGGTGTGCAAGTTGCTCAAGTCCATTTATGGACTCAAGCAGGCATCGCGGAGTTGGAACATCTGTTTTGATGAGACGGTCAAAGAATTTGGCTTTATCAAAAATCCAGATGAACCATGCATCTATTGTAGATTTGTAGCGAGAACTGTAGTATTCCTCGTTTTATACGTGGATGACATTCTCTTAATAGGAAATGACATTCCTATGCTACAATCTGTCAAGGGGTTCTTGTCACACAGGTTCTCCATGAAAGACCTGGGTGATGCCTCCTACATTCTGGGTATCCGGATCTACCGTGACAGATCCAAGAGGATATTAGGACTCTCGCAGTCCAGGTACATCGACACCATACTGAAGAGATTCAGTATGGAAGATTCCAAGCGCGGTAATCTACCGGCTTGTCACGGGATCACCCTCTCCAAAGAGATGTCTCCCAAGACTGATTTGGAGAGGGATCGCATGTCTATTATACCCTACGCTTCTGCGGTAGGCTCTATAATGTATGCGATGTTGTGTACCAGACCGGATGTGGCTTATGCACTGAGTGTGGTAAGCAGGTATCAGTCAAACCCTGGGGAGAAACATTGGATAGCAGTAAAGAACATTCTCAAGTACCTGAGAAGGACTAAGGAGATGTTCTTGGTGTATGGCGGAAAAGACCTGCAGATTGAGGCCTTTGCTGACTCCAGCTTCCAGAGTGACAAGGATGATTCCAAGTCCATGTCGGGTTTTGTCTTTACCCTCAATGGAGGGGCGGTGTGTTGGAAGAGCTCCAAACAGGAAACCGTTGCTGACTCGACTATGGAAGCGGAATACATCGCTGCATCTGATGCCGCAAAAGAAGCTGTCTGGATGAGGAAGTTCTTGAAAGAACTTCAGGTGGTTCCGTCCATTGTTGACCCAATACCTCTGTATTGCGACAACAACGGGGCTATAGCTTTAGCGAAGGAACCCAGGTCCCATCAGAAATCCAGACACATCTTAAGGCGGTATCACCTGATCAGGGAGATCGTGGATCGCCAGGAGATCGAGGTCCGGAGAGTTGCATCAGAAGATAACACAGCAGATCCATTCACCAAGGCCTTGCCCCAGACTCAGTTCGAGCGGCTGATCGAGATGATAGGTCTTCGATACGCCAGTACATGGCCTTAGTGCAAGTGGGAGATTGTTAGTGTATATGCCCTAGAGGCCATTACTGTATCATACTAGCTTGTATATTACTTAATGGAAGCTTGGGATATTCACAGTTGTATATACAATCTTGCTCGAAATGGTAGTATGCTACTTGGTTTGTCTCTGCTTTAATATGTGCATGTGTTTCTTTTAGCATATTGCTGGTATACATATTAGTAGAGCCCTTAGGATCTTTGCTTGATTACCAGCGTTGTGATGGCGCTCGCACTCGTGGGAGCTGGGTAATCTATAAGCACATCCTTATACAGGTCCCTGGTCGTTGGACTATCGAGACAGGGCATCGATACTCCGGAGTAGACTAGCGTATGCGCTTCTCATCCCAGTGTGGGAGACGGTCTGTCCCACAGCCGTTAGTACGTCGTACTTGGGATAGTATGCGGGTGCTCGTTGGGTTACGAGTACACTGGACAGGACTCGTCGGGAACTGTTGGTTGGTAATATACCTATCGTCAGTTATCAGTTCCCAGGTGACATGAGTACAGCTTAGTCCGCTGACTTGACACTGTCACTTCGCCTCGAGTGTGTTCCCACTGCACTTTGATTGCTACCCTACCACGGCTCAAAGGAGCTGTGCAAACAGGTAGTTTTTGGGTGCAGTCCCGAAGCACTTGGAGGCAGTGACGGTTAGACAGGATTCGTCTCTCCCGGTATTGGGGGTTGACATCGCGCTGTGTCTAGGAGAGCCATTACACGAGTAGTCCCTGGCCAGGGCAAGCGAGATATACTGGTAGGTTTCCAGTGTTATCTCAGGGTGTTCTGGGCTTCACTCCGACACGACTTGTACCGCTATTAGGGGACTGACGTTCACCGCCCCCCTAGGCCCGCCATGCGATGTATCAGACGAACAGACCGGACTGTACGGAGACTGTCACATACAGGCTCAGTAGGAGTGCAGATGGGGTTCACCTCGTCAGTCTTCTTATCGACATCTACCTGGGGACCGTTACGTACAGCTAGTGCCGCTTGCGGTCTGTGGTTAAACCCACTGCCAGCGTAGTGTCGAGTCTTTAGAGTCCCACACAGAGAGCTATTCGCCTTTAGGCAAAATGAGTAGAGGTCGCATGGTTTTGCGACAGGGTTCGTTCGCATCCGCGCACTTGTGCACGTTTGCTGTCCGGACAGTCTATACTAGCGGGCTTTGGTTTAAGCCGGATCCTAGTATATGATTTGAGATTGGTTTTTCTCATTGTGTTCGTGTTCCTCGGATCACGAATGCGGGTGCGTATGCACAGTTGCTTGAGATTGGGGGAGAGGACCTTGTTTAGGGTTAATGGCCTTTGTCATTTTATTAACCCTATTGATTTTGTGTGGATTATTGTTAATTGATAATTAGCTTAATTATTGTGCATGGTTGTTGTTGACAATTTGACTTCATTGACTTGTTGACCATGTTGACAACTTGACCATAATCATTTCATTTGGAAGATGCTCTTTGATCTTTGCAAAAATGAAATGATAATGGTCAATTCATGATTTATCATGACAATTTTCAAGCTAATTATCTAATTAAACTTATCCTCACATATTAGTGAGAATGGCTCACTATTTTTCTCATTCTATCATATCTTTTCTCTCTCTTGCTCATCCTCTCCCTCAAGCTCTCTCCCTCTCATGTGTTGAGAAACAAAAAGCTTGAGAAAAACCCTCTCTTGATCTTCTCTACTCACTTCTAGGGTTCAAGTCTTAGCATTTCTTGTACTCTAGTTACTCCTAGCTTGGAGTTGAAGCTAAAGGTGGTGGCTTTCGGGTGGATCCTTCTTTGACGGGAGAAGACAAGCAAGGTGATCCTTTTCTACCATACCTAGGAGCAAGGAGAGAAGGACTAAAGACCAAAGGTATAACCTTTCTTCACTTAGCTACTTTGTAGTTAGGGTTAGCTAGTTTATGTTTAGCAAAGATCCTCACAAGCATAGTCCATGTTGCCTAAGTCATTAAAAATCCGATTTTTATTATGTTTTCCGCCTCCCCGTAAGCACCGGGGTGGGCAACACGGACTTACATGTATATGTGGGGTAATCACTACTCTAGGGTCTCGCAACACTAACTAATCCGATCACACCCTAAATCCATCTAAATCATCGATAACATCAAACAATACATAATCACTATGTATGTATACGTATTCGTATACATCACCACGGACTGCGGGGGTGCTATACGCCATCCACCCGACTTCTCCCCGTAGATATGAATCTACTCACCTGGTCCTCGCTAGCCGGTGCCGACGTCGCCACACGCTTGCTTGTCATCTCGAAGTCCACATGGGTACCTACATAACATAACGCACCGTATCGCATTAAAATCCGACTCATGACCAAAACGACACACGAATCCCACATAGGTCAAAACCTATGGTTGCTTTCACAAATCAACCCAAAAACCCTCGACGTCGGCGTACAAACGCCAGACCATCGAGAAAAACCCAAACACACTCATTTGTACAATCACGAGCACTAATTATAATATAAAATAGCTTAAAATTCACAAAAACCCCAAATTCACTTTAAAAGCCATTTTTCCGAAAATCTAGCAAGCAAAATTAATCGTTTTAGTACAAAATTCGATGTTTAAATAAATATAGCGCCCCAATATCCACTAAATATCATAACTAAGTCATATAAACCATTTCTATAATTTATTCTCATAAATTTGCATAAATTCCAAAATCCTAGTTTGCAAAAATATCAATTTTTAACACCTTTTAAAGCAAAATTCACAATTCATCAATTAAGCTTGGTTTTGCATGATCCAAAGTCATTAAACCACTCATTATAATATTAATAATGACATGAAACCTTAATTTATATTTTAAACCCAAATATAAAACAATTTCAAAAAAAACTAGTTAGCAAAATAGCACATTTATCACAATTTCCAACTAACAATTTGAAATTAGTAACTGGATTAGGTTTTAGCAAGAATTAACATCTTAATCTACTCATGGCAATCTTAATGATGTGATAAAACCCTATCTTGATTTTAATCTCACATATAACCATTAATTCCACAATTCAAGTTTGCAATATGAACACAAATTAAACACCAAATTTAGTCAAATTGGAGTAATTAACCAACAATTAAGACATGGGTTAAAATTTATACCTCCAAATTAGAGATCTAGCAAGGATCTAAGCCTCCCAAATTGCTCTCTTTTCACCAAGATCCATGCTTGATGGGTTAAAGAATAATGGGTAAGAGTTAGATTTTGATTTTGTGAGTTTTTAGTTGATTTTTCATGGAATTTTTTGTGGATTTTTTGGAGAAGAGATGAGGTGAGGAAATGAGAGGGGAGGGCTGCTGGAAAGGTGCAGGATTTGGCCAGCATGGGGAGGAGAAATGGGTGAGGGAGGAGAGAGAGTGAGGTGGAGAAAGTGGGAAAGTCAAAGTCCACCATTTTCTTTTATCAATTTCCTTTTCTTTTCTTATCTTTTCTTGGTGATTGGAGAGAGAGAGAGAGAGAGGGCTGTCATGGTGGGGCCGGCCACATGGGGAGAGGGAGAGAGGGTGAGGTGTGGGTGTGTGGGTTAGTGAAAAAGATAAATGTATTACCCCAATTTCCGTTAACACTAAATTCACCGGAAAAAGCCTTTTTCTTCGATATTTTCTAAACCGTTTTGGCAAACGATTTCATTTCAAAAATCATAGGATAAAATTTTATTTAATGTGTTATGATGCATAAAATTTGTTTCAACTCATTCCAATTTGTAATTTTTCCTAATTAAATGTATTAGTGACGGCTTAAAATAATATTAAAATAATTAATTTCGGAAAATTTTTCAGAAAATTTGAAATTTCACCAGTGACTCGATAAACACCAAATACTAGCAATTACATAGCTAGAATATGTATATTTAATTTTATGATAAAGATATTTGTATTTTGGCTTTTTACAGAAAACCCCATTATTTTACCGATTTTTTCGAAATTTCACCGAAACGATTTTCAAAACGTTACAGTATACTATCTTAGGTGACCAACTGACATTAATGGCTTGTGAGACCGGCCACCGCCCCTCGTCGGGGTCTCAATAAGTACACACTAGTCTACTATGGAGTATCAATGCCCATGCTCGATACTCGCTCGACTAGGGACATTTAAGGATGTGCTTATAGACCACCCAGCTCCCACGTATATGATCGCCATCATAATGCTGGTAGTCAAGCAAGAATCCTCTGGGCTCTATCAACATGTAATAGTGATCTGTAATACCACATAATGAATGTACATGATGATAAAGACAAACCAGATTGCATACTATTATCTTGAGTAAGACTGTTCTATTCGTATAGGTCCTCCCTCAATCTTCATAATCACCTGCCTGCGATTACAATAATTGCTTTGAGGGCACTATAGCCAACACAAAGTCCATACTTTGTTGGTGTACATGGACTCCATTTCAGTCCGCATGGCATCCAGCCATTTTACCGAGTCTCTGCTCTGAATGGCTTGCTAGAAGCTAGTTGGCTCATCATCGTCGATGATGCAATCCTCTCTATCTGTCACGACCTAAATTTAGGCACGTGACCGGCACTTAAACCACGTGACGTCAACAGGTGTAACGCAATTTAAGTAAGCCAAAAACCCAGAAATCTAAACCATAAGAAGAAGTAAGTGATAAAAATATTGTTAAAAACATTTGGAAATCTCAAGTAAAAATCTTAAAGCTTAAGTTTATTTTCATAAAAATTTTGGCAGTACCTCCTTTGTAAAACTAGACGCGAAATGAGTATAAACACAGGATATAAATAAAGAATCCCCAAACGGGAGCAAATCATGCCCAAAGGCGGAAAACAATCACCACCAGCATATATATACGATGCCATAGCGAAGAAATAGACAATAAAATGAAAACAACATAAAAGAGATAAAGCAACATAAGAAAGGCCGGCTCGCACGAGCACAACACCCAGAGTCACAAAATATACAATATCGGTGTTCACAAACTCGTCTCTAAGTCAATACATGAAAGTGGTAGATGGAGAGTACTAGATACAATGAGATATACAATAGATGCAATCGGATAACCGCAAACCCACCTATAGCAAAAAGGCCTCACAGCCCACCATTGCGGTATTCGATGAAATAGATACAATAGGGAGCCCTGCCGTAATTATTCTGAGGGTCAAGCCTGCAAAACACTGTGGCACAACGGGGATGAGTTGACAACTCGTGAATAGTAAATAACATCATACAGATAATCACAAGTATGCATGAAAAGCGATAATCCATTACATGCAATCTGATAGCATAAGAATGGCAATATGGATATGCAACAATCATGATAAAAGTACACCATCAGATACTACACATACATGAAACAATGCATATCAAATAACTACTGAGTGTGGGGTAAAACATATCATCATCAATGAATCATCATCGTGAAAAAACCCGGTGTCCATCAACGAGACTCCAAATCCCAATACCTCAGGCGCCGTCACTCTGATCGGCCCTCATATCCGTAAATCTTATAGAACCTGAGTGCCCAACATCGACACTCGAAATATCATGAAAACCCGTGTCCAATATCGACATGTAAATCCACATAACTCGGGCTCCATCAGTCCGGATCGGCCCACGGGCTCCGTCAGTCCGGATCGGCCCATATCCATCTCACGACTCCGGTCGGTATCCTCCGGATAACCGCCGGGTCCAAACTATCACCGGTAGGTAGTAGTCCCTTTGCCAGGCTCATCGTCTACTGCACAACATACCTTTTTTGCCTCGGGGTACCATACCAGGTCCACCATGAATCCGCAAACGGATCATCCATCTCCTCGAATCGGGTTTCTAACACAAATCTCAGAACCGAGAAAACTCATGGTGGACGCATCGAAATATCATATCAGGAGAAACCGGGTTTTCAAAACAATGCATACTTCTTGAAATATAACCACGGTTCTCAAATCCATAAATCACATGAAATCAGTATCTCAACGTGTAAATCCATGAAATATGATGTATGCAACATAGAACAGTAATATGAGCATATCAAGGAAAAACCGCTCTTTTAAATGAATCAAGTTTTTAATAATATCATGCGGTTCCCACATTCTCCAAAATCAAATGCAACATCATATAAAGGTGTATATGTAGCTATAGCAAGGTATGTGTGTATGCATGTAGGTATGTATGCATGATGAATTTCATATGCACAATAGAATAAGAATCAACGTCTAACTATTGATAATAGTGAAGGCGGAACAAAACATATTCCCTTAGTAAGGTGGTACAAGAACAACTGCCTCAATATCAATAAAGAATGCAGTACCACGTATGTGTATATGTTATGCGTATCATGGCAATTACCAACGGTGTGTGTGTGGCATACAGTTTAGTGCTCGTGCAACATGAACCTTCAGTAATGGTGCAGTGTCCAATAGGTACTAAGTCAAGGTACAACTAGTAATGGTATGTAATGATGCTCATGCACAATCAACTCATATGCATATAACATGTGGCTATAACATCATATCTAGCCCTCGACGCTTAACGCCATACGGGCGATTCCCCCGTAGATGTTAAATCTACTCACCGATGATCTCGAGCTAGGTAAATCCAACCACCTGCTTTCCCTTCTTTGTAGTGTCTGAAGTCCCCACACTCGCTCTTAATATCACACAAAACATAACAAGTGCAACTTAGAAACCGTTCAATAATACATACAAACTACGTTTAGATCAACGCATCGACTCCTACAACTCTCAAGTGTTCGTTTAGTGGCTAATGTGTGTAGCGACATCCTAAATCAAACCTAAGTGCACCAAGCTACACAAAGAACGCGAACCGTGTCGGATACCGTAACGCGTGTAGTCGAAACACTAGAAATTAACAAAGTGGTCCCAGATTTTGCCTACAGTCAATATATAAAAATCAAGCAGTACCAAACATCCAGGATAGCATACAGACAGCTACCCTTAAAACACAACCCCCCATGTCCGTACAAATCCGGCGACGCCGGAATTCCATTGTATCTCGCCGGTTTTACTAGGTGGGATGGGGTTTGGGTTTCAGGTGAACACTCAGGGCTTCTAACAGAACACTACTACATTTCTAGATTTTACAGTAACCTATCGTGGTGATAGCAGATTACAGAGACTCCAATATCTCACTAAAAATATGATATTACACAAAACTATAATTTTAGTGTCCTAAACAGCAGCTAACAAGAAACACAACATTATAAAGACCTGATTAACATTTAGAGATCACTACCTTACCATACTTGCTCAAAAACCCTAGATTTCCATGCTCCAAGTCATCAAATGAGGCTTAGCTAGGCTTGTGAAGGGTTTTAGTGAGGTTTAGTAAGGATTTGGCTTGGGTTTTGTGATGAATAAGAATAGGTTTTAGTTGAGGGGAGAGGAGATGAGAAGAAGAACACAAATGAGAGAGTGTGGGTGATGGGGAAAATGAGGGTGTGAGAGTGGTGAAGAAAAATGGGGGTGTGAGGTTAGGATGAGCCATGTCCCTTCTCTTTCCTCATTAAATGCTCCCCATGCTTGCCCCATGCCTCATCATTCCCATTGTCAACTCTTTCTCTCTCCCTCTCTCTCTCAAGTCAACCCTAATTCAAACTCTTTGTTTTAAAAACTAAATAATTAAATAAATACATATAACATAATGGCATGAAGGTTAAGATGCCATGGCCACTTAAGCATGGTCAACACCTCCATAATACCCAAATTATTATGCACATGTGTGTGCAAGCCAAAAAAATAAAAATAAAATATTAATTAATTTTTATAAAATATGTGAAAACTATTTTGGTTAACTTTTTTACTAAAAACCCGTATTATCTCTTAATTAGCACTAATCGCATTCTAAGGTGTTACCATCTTCTCCCCTTAAGGAAATTCGGTCCCCGAATTTAAAATCTTACTATGCGTACCTTCAAAGAGATGAGGGAATTTCTTCCGCATCTTGCTCTCGGCTTCCCAAGTGACCTCTTTACTATTCGGGCCACGCCAAAGAACCTCCACAGATGGCAAGACCTTTGACCGAAGTTTCTTCACCTGCCGATCCAATATAACTACCGGCTGCTCGGTGAACGAAAGATCACGCTCTAGCTTAACGGTCTGGTGCTGAATCATGTGAGAAAGGTCATGAAGGTACTTGCGAAGCATCGATACATGGAATACGGGGTGAACATCCGGAAAACTGGGCGGAAGTGCCAAACGATAGGCAACAGTACCAACTCGCTCAAGGATCTCAAAAGGACCCACAAATCTGGGACTAAGATTCCCTTTCTTCCCAAATCTCATCACGCCCTTCATCGGAGAAATCCGTAAGAATACATGATCCCCCACTGTGAACTCAAGCCTGCGACGATGACGGTCGGCATAAGACTTCTGTCTGCACTGGGCCGCTCTCATCCTATTCTGAATCAACTGAATTTTCTCCGTAGTCTCTTAAACTAGCTGAGGTCCCAATATCCTGCTCTCGCTGAGTTCGGTCTAACAGACCGGTGATCGACACTTTCTACCATACAAAGCCTCAAAAGGTGCCATCTGAATCGTCTCCTGATAACTGTTATTGTAGAAGAACTCTATCAACGGCAAGTGACGGTCCCAACTGCCACCAAAATCAGGCACGCATGCACGAAGCATATCCTCTAGAGTCTGTATAGTCCGCTCTGATTGACCATCGGTCTGCGGATTGAAAGCGGTGCTAAAACTCAATCGGGTATCCAAAGCTTTCTGAAGCTTCTGCCAAAGATGGCTAGTGAAATGGGTGCCCCTGTCGGATACGATGCATGTGGGAACGCCGTGCAAATACACAATCTCATCAATGTACAACTGAGTATAACCGAAAGTGGTCTTCACTGGAAGGAAGTGAGCCTCTTTCGTCAACCGGTCAACAATCATCCAAATGGAGTTATACCCTTGACTGTACCTGGGTAGACCCACAACGAAATCCATGGAGATCTATTCCCATTTCCACTCCGGAGCGGGTAAAGGATGTAACTCTCCTGCCGGTCTCTGGTGCTCAGCCTTGACTTACCGACAGGTCAGGAACCTCGAAATGATGTCCGAAACATCACTCTTCATCCCTGCCCACCAGTAGATATCTCTCAAGTCACGATACATCTTGGTGGAACTTGGGTGAACACTATAAGCTAACTGATGTGCCTGCTCTAGGATCTCACGTCTCAACCCACCGGTATCAGGTTCGCACAAACGAGTCCCAAAATGTAGCACACCCTGGTCATCAATCAAGAACTCTGAATCTCTACCCTACTGAACATGCTCAAGAATCTCAGACAAACGGGCATCGTCGGGTTGTGCCTCACGAATACGATCAAGTAGAAGTGGACGGGCACGAATGTGAGCAAGATGTCCCCCAGTGGATGTGAACTCAAACTGTACGCTACTGTCGCACAAGATCTACCAATCTGCAGAATACTGTCTCTGAACTGCGCTCAACTGGAAAAAGCTACCCCCGGGCCTACGACTCAAAGCATCAGCTACCACATTCGCCTTGCCCGGGTGATAAAGGATCTCACAATCATAATCCTTCACGAGCTCCATCCAACGGTGCTGTCTCAAATTCAGATCCCTATCGTGGAAGATGTACTTTAAGCTCTAGTGGTCTATGAAAATCTGACACGACTCCCCGTACAAGTAGTGTCTCCAAATCTTAAGCACAAAGACCACCATGGCAATCTCAAGATCATGAGTGGGGTAATTCTGCTCGTGCTTCTTCAACTGCCGGGAAGCATGCTTCTTCAACTGCCGGGAAGTATAAGCGATAACTCTATCATGCTGCATCAATACTTAACCGAGCCGCACTCGAGAAGCATCACAGAAAATGACAAAGCCGCCTGATCTAGAAGGCAAAGATAAAACTGGTGCAGTCGTCAACCGAGTCTTCAACTGCTGAAAACACAGCTCGCATGCCTCAGTCCAAAGAAAAGGAACCCCCTTCCTGGTCAGTCCGGTCAGCGGTGAAGCGATACTCGAGAAGTCCTGCATGAAACGGCGGTAATAACCGGCTAAGCCCAAAAAGCTGCGGACCTCTGTCACTGATACAGGTTTGGGCTAAAGCTGTACGGCCTCGATCTTCCTTGGGTCTACATGAATACCGTCTCCCGTAACCACATAACCCAGGAAGTCAACACTATTAAGTCAGAAGGCACACTTCGAGAATTTAGCAAACAGCTGGTGCTCTCTCAATGTCTGCAAAGAAATCCTCAAGTGCTGCTCATGCTCCTCTCGACTCTTGGAATAAACCAGAATGTCATCAATAAACACAATAATGAACTGGTCGAGGAACGGCCTGAAAATCTGGTTCATCAAATCCATGAACGCTGCTGGGGCATTGGTGAGTCTGAACGACATCACCAAAAACTCATAATGCCCGTAGCGCGTACGAAAAGCAGTCTTCGGAATGTCATCATTCTGAACCCGCAACTGATGATAACCCGATCTCAAATCAATCTTGGAAAAACGTCCCGCACCCTAGAGCTGATCAAACAAATCGTCAATGTGAGGTAAAGGATACCTATTCCGCGCCGTAACTCGGTTCAATTGACGATAATCAATGCACAACCTCAAACTGCCGTCCTTCTTCTTGACGAACAGAACAGGAGCTCCCCAAGGCAAAACACTCGGACGCACAAGTCCCCTATTCAGCAACTCTTGCAGCTGATCTTTAAGCTCCTTAAGCTCTGCCAGGGCCATCCGGTAAGGAGGTATAGAAATAGGCCCCGTGCCGGGGATCAAATCAATGCAAAACTCAATCTCACGCTCTGGCGGCAATCCAGGTATCTCATCGGGAAAACGTCGGGAAACTCTCTCACAATAGGAACCCGATCCAACAAATCTACCGTGGCTCCGGTATTACGAATGAAAGCTAAGAATCCCCGACATCCTCTCCTCAAGAGCCGACTAGCGCAAAGGGCAGATATCAAATTGTGAGGGGTGGCACCACGGTCCCCCTGCACAACCAGAACTGACTTGCCCGGAAAACAAAACCTGACTGTCTTCTCACGGCAGTCCACAGACGCATAGAAAGTAGCTTACCAGTCCATGTCCAGGAGAACGTCGAAGTCCAACATCTCAAGAAGGATCAAGTCGACGGACGAATCTCAATCTCCAATATGAACAACACATGACCGAAACACATGTCGCACAACAAAAGACTCGCCAACAGGAGTAGTCACGACAAGCGGCTGATCTGGAAAACATGACTCTCGGCCCAACCTCGGCATGAAGTGTGTAGAAACATACGAGTGCGTAGATCCCGGATCAAACAAAACGCGTGCATCGAAGGAACATACTTAAAGAGTAACTGAAACCACCGCATTGGATGCCTGCGCGTCCTGATGAGTCAAAGAAAATACTCGAGCCTGTCCTCTATCGGCGACTGGCCGTCCTCTGTTAGTTATATGTATGCCCTAGAGGCCATTACTGTATATACGATGTATATTGTAGTGGATGCTAGGACATATATAGGGAGGACTTTCTTGCTCGACATGATAGTATGCTATCTGGTTGTACTTTATCTTAACACGTACTCTGATTGTCTCTATGTTACATGTTGATAAAGCCATTAGGATATGTACTCGACTACTGGGACTATGATGAGATCATACTAGTGGGGCCATAGTAGTCGACGAGTATATCCTATAACTGTTCCTAGTCGAGGGTGTATCGAGACAGGGCATCGATACACCAGAGTAGACTAGCGTATACGCATCTTGACCCATATGATGGGCGATGGATGATCCCATATCCATCGGTGTTTGACATCAAGGATGATGTACGGGTGCTCAATGGAGACTGGGTACACTGGACGGACTCGCCGAGAACTCCCAGATGGTATTATACCTTACGTCAGATGGCCGTTCTCCTGTGACACTGGTACAGAGTAGTCTGTTTACCCGAGATCGTCATAGAGTCTTGTGTGATTCCCACTGTGCTTTGATTTCTATCATACCACGTCCAAGAGGGCGTGCAAAAAGGTGGCTTTTGGGTACAGTCCCGAATCACATGGAGGCAATGAGCGATAGGAGGGGATTCGTCTCTCTCGGTATAGGGAGTTGATGTTGTGCTGTGTTCGATTGGCTATAACCGGAAATCCCTAGCCAGGGTTGCTGAGATTTACTGGTAAGTGTTATTAGTAGTTTCTCGAACTGTTATAGACCTCATATCGACACGACTTATCGAGCTACTGGGGTCTGACGTTTACCACCCCTAGGCGAGATATGCGACATATCAGACGACGAGACCGGACTGTACGAGAGTGTTACTGATTGGATTCACAGGAGAATGTACAGGATTGCTTGTTGATCTTCTGAGCGCTCAATACCTGGGTAGCTGTTACGTTTAGCTGACCGCTTGCAGCTTGTGGGTGTTTGATATGATCATCACCTACTGCCGGCGTATTGACGATTCTTTAGAGTCCTACATAGAGGTTTCTTGACTCAGGCAAAACGGAGTAGGAGCACATATGTGATATGTGCGTGACCGAGGATAATGCGGTATGTGATACCGTATTGGATTCTCGCGATATGATATATCGGCCGGGTATATGTGATATAGCCGGGTCATCGTATTAGTCGGTTATATGCGATATAGCCGGATTGTCGGATCAAGTTTTGATTCGATAATTTAATGTATAATAATATATATGATATATTAAATTACATTAACTAATATTAGCTCACTAAAACATTAATTTTCTCACGGGATAATACATTGATATATATGCGATATATGTTAATTGTATTATTTTCTATTGTTACAAAATATATTGTATATGTGATATATAATATTATAACATGTTAGGGTTACAAATTTAACAATGGTTTAGGGTTTAAACTTGGTTAGGGTTTGGATTAGGGTTAGCTTTTGCATGAAGATTCATGAAGCTTTGACTTTGTGATTGCTTGATATTTTGTGAAGATATTATGTTAACCCAATCCAAACCATTAACTCTAGTTAACTCTCTACAAGGGTTAACTCTTTCATGCTTAACCCTTGGTTAGATTTGTAACCACTACAATAATTCATTATTCATCACAAAAGGATGATGATATTCATCTTCTTCTTGCTTGAGTTTCTTCTTGAAAAAGCTTTCTTTTGTGATGAAAGTGAGTGAGAAAAGATTATAAATGAGTGCAAAAATCCTACTTCATCATCCTCATCTATCCTTGCCATTTAGATGAGGGTGTTCATATCATTTCATGAGTGATAGCTTGTGTTAATGAAACTTCAAGGTAGATCATCTATGTTATCGAAGATCGGAAGCAAGGTTGCATCATTCTCTTCGTGAACCCTCTCGAGAGTCCGGAACACGATGATCGCAGCGAAGGGACCTCAACACGGAGCTTAAGAAGTGAATGATCGGATCTACAAAGGTTGTAATCCTTCTCACTTAGTGTTAAAAAGTTTAACTTGCTTGTTTTCGCCTAAACCCTAGTTTAAAGATCTGGCTTCGGGGTGTTCGGCACGGCTAAAATTTTAATCGGGCATGGTTGATGCCTCGTAGACCCTTGTGCGTGTGCCTAGCAACCCTACAGTGGTATCAGAGCCAAGCTAGAGCTTTAGGCAAAGTCTAGGCGAAGTTTAAAGTCCGATCGAACTCCGAATACCCGGTTTATACCCCTCTCTGTACATTTTCTAAAAATATGATTTTTTCAGTATTAAAAATGCTCATAAAAACAAGCAGGAAAAACTAAGAATTACTGTGAAGTACGGTCCACTAAGTCGCTCACGTGACTGCGGAACAGCGGCCAAACCATGGGTTTGGCGGCGGCTCCGCGGCCAAAATTGTGAATTAGTCCCTGGAACTTCATATATTTATTCTTAGGTCCTTTCTTGTCATTTTTTTCTGGGAATATTTTAATTCCACTCAAGTGTTGAGTTTTCTAGGGTTGTATTGGGGACTCGTTGATTCGATCGGATAATTTAACTTCGTTTAAGTTTTTTCCGGATAATTTTAGAAACTGTTAAAAAGTTCGAACGGATATCAATAACTCACTTTTTCCCCTGTCGGAAAATTCTTCAAAAGTTCGATTTTTTCTCGAGTTTAAGAACGTTCTAAGTCATGCAAGTAATGCGGTGGACCCTCTAGAAGACAACAAACTTTAACTCGATTATGTGACCGTCTTGAACTGCCTCTAAACCTTAGGGTTTGCGGCAGTACGGCGTGCCACATGTGAGGCGTTGGCTTGACCCTTCTACGGCTGGACCATTGGTACTGTGGCATGTGATGGATGTTTTTAAACTGATTTCAAGTGTTGAGATATATTGGGGAAATCTTGGGTGTTTGATTATTCGATCGGAAAGTTTAACATTGTCTATTTATCTAGAATGTGATACAATAATTGGAATCCACAGGTAGTTATGAGATAACTAATTTGAATGTTATAAATCTAGCACTTCAGTCTCAGATGATCGGTTGCCACGGAATTTTGATGCGATCAAAAGTCCGTCGCAATCACGTAATGTACGAGGATACTCGCCGGGTAAACTTAACAGACAGCCACGCCCCATAGCCCCGACCAAGTGACTGTAGGAGAATCCCGTCGCCAAAAGCATCCGTTCGGGTGCTTGCGGCAGCGGTGTTCCGCCTTAGTGCACTTCGTCGACGGCTTCCGGGGGTGCGGCCGTCTACTAAAGTTTGCGACGAGCATTCGATCAGGATGTCGGGAATCTTGTTGAATTGCCCGACTTGATATTGAAAAGAGGTTTCGATAATGAGACTAAAATGCGGGGTTTATAATTGTTAGGCATGCGATGTCTAAGGAATTCATTTGGTTAGGCATGCGATGTCTAAGGAGGAATTTTGGCCTCAGTTTTTTATTGTGTTCCAGTCTCTGGGTTTTGATGTTTCAGGTGTTGCTTGTTTTTGCTAAATTTGCATGTGATATTATCTTTGTGCAAAGGAAATTCAGAGTGTTTCGTAATTGTAATTCTAACATCATTTCGGGTTATTTAGACGATGTTAAAAAGTTCGAGCGGATATCAATAACCCATTTTTTCCCTCGCTGGAAATTTTCCAAGAGTTGGATTTTTCCGTGTTTAAAATCTTAAGAAAATCATGCAGGTGATTTTGTGGACCCAATAGAAGAACGAAACCCTAACTCGATTCTGTGACCGTTGGAACCGCCACTAAACGCTAAGGTTTATGGTAGTTCCGCGGCGCCATAGGTGAGGCAAGGGTTGACCCTTCTACGGTTGGTCCATAGGTGTTGTGGCATGTTTTGGGTACTTTTTAAACTCCGCTCAAGTGTTGAGCTCTTTGGGAAATTTTGGGTGTTTGTTTATTCGATCGAAAAGTTTAACATCGTCTAGTTATCTGTGATTGTGATATAATACTTGGAATCCATAATATTTAGTTTTGTGAAAACTAATTTGAATTTTATAAATCTAGCAATTCAGTTTCATTTGATCGGTTGTCACGGAATTTTGATGAGGATCAAAAATCCGTTGCAAGTACGTAGTGTACACGGATACTCGCTGGGTAACCTTACTAGATAGCCACGCCCCATAGCCCCGACCAAGTGACTGTAGGAGAACCCAGTTTCCAAAAGCATCCGTTCGGGTGCTCGCGGCTGCGGTGTTCCGCCTAAGTGCACTTCGTCAACGACATCGGGGGTGCGGCCGTCTACTAAAGTTTCCGACAAGCATTCGATCAGGTTGTCGGGAATCTTGTTGAATTATCTGACTGGTTATTGAAAAGTGTTTTCAATATCGAGACTAAAACGCGGGGATTATAATTGTTAGGAATGTGATGTATAAGGAATTCATTTGGTTAGGCATGAAATCCAAAGTATGTGATACATTGGGTTTATGATGTCTATGGTGGTTGCGGATTCTAATTGTTGTAGTTTTTAACTTTCTTTTCTGCGACCGTAAGTGTAATATGTAGTGTATCGCCGGTTTCGGTGCTATATGTCAATGACAATTGGGATACGCATATTTACTTACGTTGATAACATGTGATGTTATGTGTTGTTGTGATATGTTATAGTGGATCGTCGTGTTTTGAATAACCGGGTTTTTTTTATGTGAGATGAGAGTTTTTCATTTTCATTCATGTAAAAGCTTGTATGTAATATTCTTTTATTGGGGCACTTCCGGGTTAAGGATGATGTCACCATTGATGTATATTATTTACTTTTCCACATTAGGATAGACCCAAGGCGGGGAGCACAAGTAACCGGGTTCTAGAGTCCAGTGGGAGACCATCTCAAGGAGTTGAGACCGGGTCTCCTAACTCTAGAATTGGTAGGGTTGCTTGCCGCTCTCGTAGGGGTCTAGGGATGTGGGTTTGGCTATTCATCGCGACCGTGGAATCCGTGTTTTTTTACTGGCTTAATTTAAAACACGGAATTCCTAGTATATCCAATATTTCATACGTGTTCTTCTGCTGCTGATATTCTGTGATTTGATCACTTTATATAATGAGACGAATGCTTATATTATATATATGATATATAATAAATATTGCTGTTTTCGTTTCTTCTGTGATGCTTAGGAAGCATAAATTGATGGAACTTCAATAATGAGATTAATGAAATAAAAGAAACCTAAAGATGTTGTATAATCTTGTTTTAAAAAATGGTAGCTCTAGTTCTTGCTTTGCATAGCGGTATTCCTTATAGAATATCCAACACCTTATTCGATAAGGAAAGAGCCGAGATTCTTTCACCGGGAGTGACCTTTTTAGCGAAACTGGCAGATGCTACAATCCGCTCGGTTTTGTCTTTTGATTGCTTTTCTAGTTCTTGTTTTGCATAGTGGTATTTGTGAA
Source organism: Agapanthus africanus (assembly GCA_030015575.1). Taxonomy (NCBI): domain Eukaryota; kingdom Viridiplantae; phylum Streptophyta; class Magnoliopsida; order Asparagales; family Amaryllidaceae; genus Agapanthus; species Agapanthus africanus. Next base: position 240,097,572 of record CM057344.1, read on the forward strand.
ATATCCAGCACCTCATTCGATGAGGAAAGAGCCGAGATCCCTTCACCGGGAGTGACCTGTTTAGTAAAACTGGTAAAAAACTCAAAAACACTCCTTTTCAAAATCACTCGATTCTACAACGATATCAAGTTCATTACGCTCATGGTTTTCTTAAAATCCTGCGTAGTCCTCCGTCATTTCAAATAAGTGCTATTTTAGTATTCGTGCTACGGTAGTTTGGCCTCCGTCAAGGCGTAGTGTATGGTAGCTGATTAGTACTTATCTGCAGCATGAGATGCGATTGGATTAGGGTATTCGTACGGTGTTGTTTGGCCTCCGTCAAGAGTCGTGCTGGTGGGTCTAATTCAATCAAGAAATGAATGGGTTGAACTTGACTAGCGCCCTATGGGTAGTTTGGCTTCAGTCAAGGTCATAGGACGCTAGGGGTAAAAAGTATTATCGGGAATTTTAAGTGTTGAAATTTGCAATGAGATTGCATACCTCCTATTAGATAGTTGGATCCCGATACCCACTTCGAGTAAGAGTTACTCCTAGGAGAGTTTTACACATTACAATTAGCCGATCAAGTAGTTGTTTAGAAAGGTGTTAACGGGGTTACGCCCCTGGGAAAATGATGTTTATTTTAATTAGGTCCGTGCGAAAGCAGGGGGAACCTCCCTCAAAGTACCGACACTTGCCTGGCCGAAAGATTGGCGAACTTGTAGGGTGTAATTAATCCCGGCTAGTCTTACCTTTTAGGGTCTAAAGGAAGATTTGATAAAAACAGTGGGAGCCATCCTGATTAGATAAAATAATAACCAATCTGATCTTGCAAAAGCATACACAGAGTGTTTTCTTCTTTCTCTCTCCTGGTAGCGACCGTAACATGCCTTAATCAAGATAATTATATGGATGCATTGACTGACCCTGCTTATTATACTGAGCTGGGAAACGTTGGTTCCGCTCTATCTTATATTTGTTATAAGTCCGAGCAGGAAATAGGGGAATACCAGGATTCCCATGCCACGCATTCGAAGGATAAGCATGTTGATGCATATTCTTTGGGTGTGTTCATTACCAAGAACTATTTCTCAGTATCCTCTACGTCCTTGGTATGAGATACCGGATTAGGTCCCATTTATATAATCTGTTACACGGGCTACGGAAAGGTAGAGAACTGGGATTGGGTGATATGTCTCTAAGTGTTAGAGAATGGTGCAATTTTTGCAGCCAAATCAGTTAGAAAATATCACCTTGTATTACCAAATGGTAAATACATTGATTCTGAACAAATGTTATTACATACCGAACCAGATATACAACATTACATCAGATTCTTTATTAAGTTAAAGAAAGATATAATTATGTATTGGAGGATAATGTTGTGAACATTTTCATGAATCAAGAGTTGATTGGATCAGGCACGTTATATAATAGCATATACGTTCTAAATCAAATCACAGTTCAAAGTATATAGAACACACACAAGAGGAGTAGTTCAGAAATGAACAAATCCTTCTTGCGGCATTGTAGACTAGGTTATATCCATGCGACACGACCAGCTAAGTTACATAAGAATGAATATGAGAATCTGTTCGAATTTTCATCTTATTATACTTGTCAGTCTTGTCTCAAAGGTAAAATGACCAATACCCCGTTTACTGGAAACAGAGAAAGAGTTATCGAACTTTTGGGACGGATACATGATGATGTATACGTTCCTATGTCTACAAATGCCAGGGTTGGTTCTTCGTACTTCATTATATTCACTGAACATCTCTCAAGATTCGGACATATGTTCCTGTTGAAACACAAGTCTGAAACTATTGAGAAATTCAAGGAATATAAGTACGAAGTAGAGAACCAAACGGGTAAAAGTATTAAAGTCCTTTGATGTGATCGGGGAGGTGAATACTTGGGCATGGAGTTCCTGGATTATTTAAAAGAGAATGTGATTCTCTCTCAGCTTACTCCTTCGAGTACACCACAGCACAACGGTGTATCGGGGCGGAGGTATCGTGCCCTATGAGATATGGTGCGCTCTATGATAAGTACAGCTGAGTTGCTGTAGGGATCCCTAGGACGACAACAAGGTTTCGGAAGGCATCGTTCATGCCATTTTAAAAAAATTTGTCTTGCTAAGCAACCCTAATCCTAAAATCTTTAACTAGAGATTTAGACAATAGCAAATGTAAACTACTTTACATCAAGAGAACAAGAGTACAACCTTTATAGACCTGTCCTTCTCTTCATTTGCTCCGTGTAGTAGTCCCGTGACTCCACTAGGCTTCTCTTGAGACTTTGAACGAGCTTCCTCCGATGACCTTCGTGCCGAAGATGATCCACGTGAAGTCCCTCCAACCCAAGCTACCTTTACACTAAACTGTTTAGCGTATGAAATACGCTACACTTGATTGCCAGTCAAGTGTAGGATGGTGAAGTAGGGGATGTTAAGAGCTCACAAGTTTGTGTTCAAGCTTCATGATTCACATCACATGTGAGGGATGAAGCTTGAGCCATGACAAGAGAAGGAAGAAGAAGCTAGAGAGCAACCATGGGAGCAACTCAAGAAAATTGGCTAAGTGTTGAGAATGAGTTAGAATGAATGCCAAGTCTTGACCCCTCACTCATTCAAGCATGGAATTATGCAATATAAAATTGCAACCATGCTTGAATAGTGAGTCAAGATGAATAAACAAAAGCAAATCCCATGCTTGCAACCATGCTTACACTTTCCACCTCATTTCTATTTTCACAAAATATAAATATATATGCCATGCTTCATTATTATATATATATCATATAAATTAATATATATATAATGAAGAATAATTAGTGAGAAAATGATATTAGTTAAGATATAATTATATCACATATAATATATATCACATTATTAAATCAACACTTGATTTAATAATCCGGTTATATCACATATGATTGACTAATATCATTTATTTGTATATCACATTATCGAATCAACACTTGATTCGACAATCTGGTTATATCACATATAACCGAACCGATAACAGATGACTGCCAGATTACAATACGGTATCACATACTCGTATTTAATCAGGCCCACACACATATCACATATGTGTCCTACTTCGTTTCGCTTGAACCAGGGAACTTCTGTGTGGGACTCTAAAGACTCGTCAATACGCCAGCAGTAGGTGATGATCACATCAGTCACCTACAAGCCGTCAGCGGTGCTAGCTGGACGTAACGGCTACCCGGGTATTGAGCGATATGAAGATCAACAAGCAAGCCTGTCCACAGTCTCCATGAAGCCTATCAGTAACACTACTGTACAGTCCGGTCTGTTTGTCTGATATGTCGCATATCATGTCTAGGGGTGGAAATCGTCATACCCCAGTAACGTGATAAGTCATGCCGATGTCTGGCCTATAATGGTTCGAGAAACTACTGATAACACTTATCAGTAAATCTTGGCAGCAGCCCTGGCCAGGGACTTCCAGTTATAGCCAATCGACATAGCACAACATCAACCCCCAATACCGAGAGAGACAAAACCCCTCCTATCGCTCATTGCCTCCATGCGACTCGGGACTGTACCCAAAATCCACCTGTTTGCATGTCTCCTTTGAGTGTGGTAGGGAGGAAATCAAAGCACAGTGGGAGCCGTACAAGACTCTATGACGATCTCGGGTCTATAGACTAATCTGTACCAGTGTCACCAGAGGACTGCTATATGACGATAGGTATACTACCACATAGGGGTCCTCGGCGAGTCCTGTTCAGTGTACCCAGTCTCCACTAAGCACCCGTATACTATCTTTGATGTCAAACACTAATGGATGTGGGATCATCCATCGCCCATCATATGGGTCAAGAAGCGTATACGCTAGTCTACTCTGGAATATCGATTCCCTGTCTCGATATTCTCTCGACTAGGAACAATTAAAGGATGTACTTGTGAACTACCCTGGCCCCACTAGTATGATCTCCATCATAGTCCTGGTAGTCAAGTACATATCCTAAGGGATTTATCAACATATGAGAGCAAGACAGTATCACAATACAAGTCTACATGTTAAGACAAAGAACAACCAGATAGCATACTATTATGTCGAGCAAGAAAATCCTCTCTATATATGTCTAAGCATCCATAATATACATCATATGTACAATAATGGCCTCTAGGGCATACAAATAACTAACAATCTTCCACTTGCACTAAGGCCATGTATTGTAGTATCTCATACCCAACATCCCAAAAAGTCTCTCAAATTGTATCTGGGGGAGGGCCTTTGTGAGTGGATCCGCTACGTTGTCCTTCGTGTCAACTTTCCTGACCTCGATCTCCCGTCGATCAACTTTCTCCTGGATCAGGTGATACCGCCTCAGAATATGTCTAGATCTTTGATGGGACCTGGGTTCCTTGTCCAAAGCCACCGCTCCATTGTTATCACAATACACAAGTATTGGATGCTCAATGGATGGAACCGTACCAAGCTCAGCAATGAACTTCTTCATCCAGACATCTTCTTTGGCAGCATCGTTGGCAGCGATATATTCAGCCTCCATCATCAAGTCTGCAACGGTGTCTTGCTTGGAACTCTTCCAACACACCGCCCTCCGTTGAGGGTAAAGACAAAACCCGAGACCGACTTACTGTCGTCCTTATCACTCTGGAAGCTCGAGTCGGTAAAGGACTCCATTTGGAGTTCACCGTTATCATACACCAAGAACATCTCTTTAGTCCTTCTCAAGTACTTGAGAATGTTCTTCACAGCTGTCCAGTGATTCTCTCCTGTATCTGCATGATACCTACTCACTACACTTAGTGAGTACGCTACATCGGGTCTGGTACATAACATTGCGTACATGATAGAGCCTACTGCCAAAGCATGGGGTATCCCTTGCATGCGAGCTCTCTCCAAATCAGTCTTGGGAGACATCTCTTTGGAGAGAGTGAGTCCTGAGATCGTGGGTATATTCCTACGCTTGGAATCTTCCATACTAAACCTCTTTAGTATGGTGTTAATGTACCTGGATTGGGACAATCCCAGTATCCGTTTAGATCTATCTCTATAGATCTTAATCCCCAAGATGTAGGAGGCATCACCTAGATTTTTCATTGAGAATCTTTGTGATAAGAAGAGCTTGACCGAGTGCAGCATAGGAACATCATTTCCTATCAAGAGTATGTCATCCATGTACAATACGAGGAAGACGACCTTACTCTCTGCGACCTTCTTGTATATACAAGGTTCATTTATGTTTTTGATGAAGTCAAGCTCTTTGACTACCTCATCAAAACAGATGTGCCAACTCCGCGATGCCTGCTTCAACCCGTAGATTGATTTAAGCAGCTTGCACATTTTTCCGCTGCTCCCACTGTCTACGAAGCCCTCTGGCTGAGTCATGTACACGCTCTGTTCTAAATCACCATTTAGAAAGGCGGTCTTAACATCCATTTGCCAGATTTCGTAGTCATGGTATGCAGCGATGGCAAGTATGATCTGGATGGACTTAAGCATAGCTACTGGAAAAAAGGTTTCATCATAATCCACACCTGGTCGTTGACGAAAACCTTTTGCAATAAGTCTATTTTCGAAAGTCTCAACTTTTCCATCTACACCAAGTTTCTTCTTAAAGATCCAATTGCTCCCAATGGGTTTTACCCCTTCGGGAACAACTTCCAAAGTCCATACTTTATTGGTGTACATGGATTCCATTTCAGATCGCATTGCATCCAGCCATTTCACAGAGTCCCCACTCGTGATGGCCTGCTCGAAGCTAGTTGGGTCATCATCTTCCATGATACAATCCTCGCTCCCACCATCAATGAGAAAACCGTAGTATCTCTCAGGTGGATGAGGAACCCTACTAGATCGGCGGAGAGGCTGAGGGTCGTTGGAAACTATCGAATCCTCTGGTTCTACCAAATCTTCTGTTGTAGTTTGTGCTGCTGGAACCTCTTCCAGTTCTACCTCAAGGCCACTAATTTCTTTCGCAAGAAATTCCTTTTCTAAAAAGGTAGTATGCCCAGACCCAAACACTTTTTGTTCCTCGGTGTGGTAGAAGATATACCCTTGTGAGTTTTTGGAATATCCTACAAACTTGCACAGAACAGACCTTTCCTCGAGCTTGTCCGGATTGTGCCTTTTGACATAGGCCGGACAACCCTATATCTTAACATAATTAAGGTATGGTCTCTTCCCTTTCCATATCTCATATGGAGTGGTAGGCACTGATTTGGTTGGGACTATATTCAATAGGTGCATGGCTGTTTCAAGCGCATACCCCCAAAAGGAAACAGGTAACTCAGCGGTGCCCATCATCTAGTGCACCATATCCAATAGGGTACGATTCCTCCGCTCCGATACACCGTTGTGCTGTGGTGTATACGGAGGAGTAAGCTGAGAGAGAATCCCATTCTCTTTTAGATAGTCACGGAATTCTGTGCTCAAGTATTCTCCTCCCCGATCAGATCGAAGGATTATAATACTTTTACCCGTCTGGTTCTCAACTTCATGCTTATATTCTTTGAATTTCTCAAAAGCATCAGACTTGTGTTTCAACAGGAACACATGTCCGCATCTTGAGAGATCGTCAGTGAATGCAATGAAGTACGAGGTGTAGGGTTCCTAGGCATCCTCAAGAGGTCTCACAAGGCATCAACCATGCCAATATCAAAAATACGGTGCCGAGAAACCCTAGACTACGGATCGTTAGCTAGATGTCTAGGCGAAAGATGCAACTAGTAAACTATTTTACTAAAGGAACGGAAATACAACCTTTGTAGATCCGGTCCTCCACCTCCACGGCTCCGTGATGATGTCTCCTCGCTGTCCAAAACGGATCCCGGGTTCTAGAGTCGGCTTCATCGGAGAATGGACGGGCTAGGTCATCGACGACGATGCCGAAGATGATCTACGTCGAGGCGTCACTAGATCAAGCTCTCACTTCACCAAGTCAAGAAACTTGTGAAGAAAACACACTCGACTACTTGGCAAGAGGTAGAGGATGAAGAAATAGGAAGTGGGTAGACTTTAGAATTGGATTTCTCACTTGTTTTCATCAATCACCATTGATGAAGCAAGCTTCTTCAAGTGAAGAAGATGAAGAAGATGATGAAAGAATTATATTAAGTTATTAAGAAAATAGAAAATAAAAGAATACTTATCATAATCAACCATGGTCAAGTGTAGAGAATAAACTAGGGTTAGGTCAATGGTTAGGTTAGGCATGAAACAAAAATGGTGGACTTTTCAAACCTTCATGAAGTTTCAATGTAAAACAAAGCAAGCCACCATTTCTTTTCTTTTGCCAAAATGAAATAAATAAATAAATAAATGAGTAAGTAAATAAAATCATAACCCTAACCATCACATAACCATGGTTTAATCTTAACATACACTTAAACAATCATGTATCATCAAACATGATACAATCATATGTACAAATGTATATCACATATACAATGTGCACAAACCAAGTGAGAAAATCCATTTAAAGTGAACCAATACTAGTTAATGCAAATTAATATATCAAATATATAATTATGCATTAAATCATTAAATCAACACTTGATTCAATGATCCGGTCATGTCGCACACAACCGACTAGTATACAATGTATCGGGTTATCGAATCAATCCTTGATTCGATAACTAGGTTATATCGCATACAACCATTCGACACATTCATCGCGAGAATGAAATACGGTATCACATACACGCATTATTCTCGGTCCCGCACATATCTCATATGCGCTCCTATTTCATTTCGCTTGAGCCAGGAAACCTCTGTGTAGGACTCTAAAGACTCGTCAATACGCCGGCAGCAGATGATGATCATATCAAACACCCACAAGCCGCAAGCGGTCTGCTAAACGTAACGGCCACCCGGGTATTGAGCGATCAGAAGATCGACGAGCAAGCCCGCTCACACTCCAGTGAATCCAACCAGTAACACTTACCGTACAGTCCGGTCTGATCGTCTGATATGTCGCATATCTCGCCTAGGGGTGGTAAACGTCAGACCCCAATAGCTCGATAAGTCGTGTCGATATGAGGTCTATAACAATTCGAGAAACTACTGGTAACACTTACCAGTAAATCTCGGCAACCCTGGCCAGGGATTTCCTGTTATAGCCAATCGAACACAGCGCAACATCAACTCCCTATACCGGGAGAGACGAATCCCCTCCTATCGCTCATTGCCTCCATGTGACTCGGGACTGTACCCAAAAACCACCGTTTTGCACGCCCTCTTGGACGTGGTAAGATGGAAATCAAAGCACAGTGGGAACCACACAAGACTCTATGACGATCTCGGGTCAACAGACTACTCTGTATCAGTGTCACCAGAGAACTGCCATCTGACGTAAGGTATAATACCATCTGGGAGTTCTCGGCGAGTCCGTCCAGTGTACCCAGTCTCTACTGAGCACCCGTATATCATCTCTGATGTCAAACACCGATAAATATGGGATCATCCATCGCCCATCTGTATGGGTCGAGAAGGTACACGCTAGTCTACTCTGGTATATCGATGCCCCGTCTCGATACACCCACGACTAGGGACTTTGAAGGATGTACTTATGGACTACCATGTCCCCACTAGTATGATCCGCATCATAGTCCAGGTAGTCAAGTACACATCCTAAGGGTTTTACCAACATGTAATAGAGAGACAATCTGTGTACACGTTAAGGTAAAGAGCAACCAGATAGTATACTATCATGTCGAGCAAGAAAGTCCTCCCTATATACATCCCAGCATCCACTACAATATATATCCAATGTACAGTAATGGCCTCTAGGGCATACATATAACTAACAATCTCCCACTTGCACTAGGGCCATCTGTAGCAGTGGTTGTAGTATCTCATACTCAACCATCCCATAAAAGTCTCTCTCTGGGAATAGGCCTTCGTGAGTGGATCCGCCGTGTTATCCTTGAGTCTACTCTCCCAACCTCGATCCCTTAGAGATCAACCATCTCCATGATCAAGTGATACTGCCTTAGAATATGTCTGGATCACTGATGGGACCTGCGTTCCTTTGCATAAGCCACAACTCTATTGTCTCACAATGGGAGGAACATAGTTCATCTCATGAACCTATATACACCCAAACAGCCTCTTTGGTAGCATCTTAAGTAGCGATGTATCCTACCTTTATCGTCTAGTATGTCACGGTATCTAGCTTGGAACTCTTCCAACATACCGTCCCTTTACCTAAGGGTAAAGACAATGCCTGCGACTGACATTCAGTCGTCTTTATCACCCTGGAACACTTCCAGTGATTCTCCCTAGGATCGATTGATACCATCTCACTACAACTAGTGAGTATTCTAACATCCATTTAGATCTATCTCATAGATCCAAAACCCAGGATTTAGTAGGTATCACTTTGATCCTATGTGGAGAATCATTGTGATAAGCGGAGATTGATCGAGCGTAGCATAGGAAACTCCTTCCCTATCAAGAGTATGTCATCCACGTATTCTACGAGGATCGTCACCATACTCCCTACTACCTTATTGTTTATACAAGGTTCATCTACCATTTTGATGATGTCAAACTCTTTGACTATCTCATCAGAACAGATGTTCCAACTCCGCGATGCCTGCTTTATCCTATAAAGCATCATGCACACTTTTCCGCTGTTCCCATTGTTTACGAAGCTTTCTGGCTGTGTACTTATAGACGTTCTCTTCTAAAACATCATTTTAGAAAAGCAGTCATGACACCCAACCACCAGATATCGTAGTCATGGTATGTAGCCGTGGCAAGTAGGATCTGGATGGACTTAAGCATAGCTACTTGAAAAGGTTTCATCATTATCCACAGCTGGTCAATGATGCAAACTTTTAACAAGTCTAGCTTTGAAAGTCTCAACTTTTCGATGTACACCAAGTAATCTTCTCAAGATATACTTGCTCCTGATGGGGATTTAACCCTTCAGATATAGCAACCAAAGTCCATACTTTGTTGGTGTATAAGGATTCCATCTCAGATCGATAAACATCCAGCCATTCTTACAGAGTCTCACTCCTGATGGCCAGCTCGAAACTAGTTGGGTCATCATCTCATGATGCAATCCTCGCTCCCACTGTCATAGAGAAACCGAAGTATCTCTCAGGTGGGTGAGGAACCCTACTAGATCGGCGGAGAGGCTGAGGTTCGTTGGAATCTACTGAATCCTTTGGCTCTATCAAATCATCTGCTGCAGTTTGTATAGCTGGAACATTTCCAGTTCTACATAACAGACCTTGCCTCGAGCTTGTCCGGATTTTGCTTTTAGACATAGGCCGGACAACCCTAAATCTTAACTAATTTAAGATATGGGCTCTTCCCTTTCCATATCATATATGAAATGGTAGGCAACTGATTTGATTGGAACCTAATTCAATAGGTATGCAACTTCATAAGTGCATAACCCCCAAGAAGGAAATAGGTAACTCAGCAGTACTCATCATAGAGCACACCTTATCATATAGGATGTGATTGCTCTGCCCCGATATACCATCGTGCCATGGTGTATACGGAGGAGTAATGCTGAGAGAGAATCTCATTCTCCTTTAGAATATTCCAGGAATTTCGTGCTCAAGTATTCTCCTCCTTGATCTCATCAAAGGACATAATACTTATACCCGTATTGGTTCTCTACTTCTAACTTATATTCTGTGAATATCTCAAAAGGTTCGGACTTGTGTTTCAACAGGAACATAGGTCTGAATTTTGAGAGATTATCAGAGAATATAATGAAGTATAAAGAACCAGTCCTGGTATGTGTAGACAGGGGACCTACATACATCAACATGTATCATCCCAAGAGTTCATTAACTCTTTCTCTGTTTCCAGTAAACGGAGCTATGGTCATCTTATCTTTGTGACATGACTGGCAAGTTTCAGAAGATGTAAATTCAAACTGATTTAAATATACATCTAAATGTAACTTCAGCTAGTCGGGTCGCATTGATCTGACCTAGTCTACAATACCTCAAGAAGAATCCGTTCATTTCTGAACTCTTCCTCTTGTGTGTGTTCCAAATACTAAGAACTGTAGTTTGATTTAGAACATCAATGCTTTTAGATAACGTGCCTGAACCGATCAACTTTTGATATAGGAAATGTTCAAAACATTATCCATCAATACAAAATTATATCCTTTCTTTTCTAACAAAGAGAGTGATATGATTTGGTATATCAGGTTCGGTATCTAATAACATTCGTTCAGAATCAATGTATTGGTAATACAGGGTGACAGTGACCGACAGACTTGGCTGCAACTCTTGCCCCGTTTTCTGCCTCATGAAACTTATCACCCGTTCTCAGTTTTTCTACCCTTTTGTAGCCCTATGTAACAAATTACATATCTGGGATCCTGATCCGGTATCATATACCCAGGATTAGGAGGATACTGAGAAACAGTTCTTTGTAACGAACACACCCGAAGATGATGCATCAGCATGCACTCTCTTCGTTTGGGCGGCACGGGAAATCTGGTATTCCCCAATTTCCTGCTCTGTCTTATAATAATTATAAGTTGGAGCGGGACCAACGTTCCCCAGCTCAGTATAACAAGCGGGTTCGGTCAATACATCCATATTATTATCTTGATTAAGGCGTGATATGGTCGCTACCTGGAGAGAGAGAGAAGAAAACACTCAGCGTGCGCTCTTTCAAGAATAGATTGGTTATTATTTTATCTAATCAAGATGGCTCCCACTGCTTTTTATCAAATCTTCCTTCAAACCCTAAAAGGAAAGACTAGCCGGGATTAATTACACACTACAAGTTCGCCAATCTTTCAGCCAGGCCAGTGTCGGTACTTTGAGGGAGGTCCCCCGTGCTTTCGCACGAACCTAATTAATGTAAACCTCGTTTTCCCAGAGGCGTAACCTCGTTAACACCTTTCTAGACACCTACTTGATTGGCTAATTGTAATGTGTAAAACTCTCCCAGGAGTAACTCTTACTCGCAGCGGGTATCGGGATCCAACTATCTCATAGAAGGTATGCAATCTCATTGCAAATTTCAACACTTGAAATTCCTGATAATATTTTGCCCCTAGTGTTCTATGACCTTGACGAATGCCAAACAACCCATAGTCTACTAGTCAAGTTCAACCCGTACATTTCTTGATCGAATTAAACCCACCCGCACGACCCTTGACGAATGCCAAACAACGCCGTACGAATACCCTAATCCAATCGCATCATATGCTCAAGCAGATAAATACTAGTTAGCTACCGTACACTACGCCTTGACGAATGCTAAACTACCGCAGCACGAATACTAACTAGTACTTATCTGAAATGACGGAGGGCTACGACAGGTTTTTCTGAAAACCTATTGCGTAATGAACTTGATATCGTTGTAGAATCAAATGATTTTGAAATGGAGTGTTTTTGAGGTTTTTCTAGTTTTGCTAAAGGAGTCACTCCCGGTGAAGGGATCGTCGGTCCTTTCCTCGTCGAATGAGGTGCGGGATATATCATATACATCACTGTGCAAAGCAAAAACTCTTAAAAGCAATCAAAAGACAAACCGAATGTGTAGCATCTGCCAGTTATTGCTAAAGGAGTCACTCCCGATGAAGGGATCTCGGTCCTTTCCTCATCGAATAAGGTGCAGGATATATCATATATACCTCTGTGCAAAGCAAGAACTGTAGCTACCTGTTTTATTTTGAAATTCGATTCTACAACATCTTAGGTTTCTTTTATTTCATTAATCTCATTAATGAAGTCCCATCATTTAAATACCTAAACATCACAGATAAATACGACGTACTCTTATGCCATCCGCATTCGCCTCGATGTCCCCTCGTGGACCGTTAGGTTAGGTAACTAACGACAGAGCGGGGCAGGGCTAGCACGGGTGTAAAACATAAGTAACGCCTATATAATATATCATATATACTATATACTGTATCTATCACAGAACATCATATGATCACATCACAGATATCGCAGCAGAAGAATCATATGAAATATTGGATATACTAGGACGTCCGTGTTTTCAATACGAGCCAGTATAAAACACGGATTCCACGGTCGCGATGAATAGCCAAACCCACACCCCTAGACCCCTACGAGAGCGGCAAGCAACCCTACCAATTCTGGAGTTAGGAGACCCGGACTCGACTCCTCGAGTTGGTCTCCCACTGGACCCCAGAACCCGGTTACTTATGCTCCCCTCCTTGGGTCTATGCTAGTGCGGAAAAGTAAATAATATACAAACGGTGACATCTTCCGCAACCTGGAAGTGCCCCAATAAAAGAATATTACATACAAGTTTTTTACATGAATGAAAATGAAAAACACTCATCTCACATAAAAACCCCCGGCTATTCAAACACGACGATCCAATATAACATATCCAGCAACACATAACATCACATGTCATCAACGTAAGTAAATATGTCCATCCCAATTGTCGTTGACATATAGCAACGAAACCGGCGATATCACATATTACACTTACGGTCACAGAAAAGAAAGTGTAAAACTACAACAGTTGGAATCCGCAACCTGCATAGACATCGCATGCCTAATCAAATGAATACCTTAGACATCACATGCCTAACTATTATAAACCCCGCATTTTAGTCTCATTATCGAAAACACTTTTCAATATCAAGTCGGGCAATTCAACAAGATTCCCGACATCATGATCGAATGCTTGTCGCAAACTTCAGTAGACGGCCGCACCCCCGATACCGTCGACGAAGTGCACCAAGGCGGAACACCGCTACCGCGAGCACCCTAACGGATGCTTTCGGCGACGGGGTTCTCCTACAGTCACTTGGTCGGGGCTATGGAGTGAGGCTGTCTATTAAGTTTACCCGGTGAGTATCCGCGTACGCTACGTGATTGCGACGGACTTTTGATCACATCAAAATTCTGTGGCAACCGATCAAGTGAGACTAAACTGCTATGTTTATAACATTCATTTAGTTATCTCATAACTTCTTGTGAATTCCAATTATTGTATCCCATTCCAGATAATTAGAAAATGTTAAACTTTCCGATTGAACATTCGAACACCGAAGTTTTCTCGATACAGATCAACACATGAAACAAGTCTAAAAACATTCAGTTCGTGCCTCAGTACCAACGGTCCAGCCGTAGAAGGGTCAAGCCAACGCCTCACATGTGGCACGCCGTACTGCCCCAAACCCGAAGGTTCAAAGGACAGTTCAAGACGGTCACATAATCGAGTTAAGGTTTGTTGTCTTCTAGAGGGTCCATCGAGTTACTTGCACTACTTAGAACGTCTTTAAACTACGGAAAAATCCAACACTTGGAAATTTCCCGACAGGGGAAAAATTGAGTATTTATATCCGGTCGAACTTTTTAACATATTCAAAACATTATCCGGAAAGCCACACAGACAAAATTTGATAATCCGATCGAACATTCGAATTCCCAAAACAACCCCAGAAAACTCAACTGCATTGCAAATATTAAAATTACCCAGAAAACACAGGAATTAATTATAAACATTACTGTGCAAAAAGGAGTCAAAGAGTCAACAATATGGCCGCGGAACCGCCGCGCCACGTGGGCTCAGGCCGCGGTTCCGCGGCGTTATGACGGAGTTAGGTCTCCGTTTTTCACTGTAATTCAAAACAAACACTGCTTAATTTTCTGCATATTTTTAATATTGAAAAATCCAGATTTTTAAAATTTGGACAGAGAGCATTTTGGAAAATGGGTTTCGGGTTCGTTCGGATTTCAAACGTCGTCTAGACTTCGCCTAAGGCTCTAGCTAGGCTCTGATACCACTGTAGGGTTCCGAGGCATCCTCAAGAGGTCTCACAAGGAATCAACCATGCCAATATCAAAAATACGGTGCCGAGAAACCCTAGGCTACGGATCGTTAGCTAGATATCTAGGCGAAAGATGCAACTAGTAAACTATTTTACTAAAGGAACGGAAATACAACCTTTGTAGATCCGGTCCTCCACCTCCACGGCTCCGTGATGATGTCTCCTCGCTTTCCAAAATGGATCCCGGGTTCCAGAGTCGGCTTCATCGGAGAATGGACGGGCTAGGTCATCGACGACGATGCCGAAGATGATCTACGTCGAGGCGTCACTAGATCAAGCTCTCACTTCACCAAGTCAAGAAACTTGTGAAGAAAACACACTCTACTACTTGGCAAGAGGTAGAGGATGAAGAAATAGGAAGTGGGTAGACTTTAGAATTGGATTTCTCACTTGTTTTCATCAATCACCATTGATGAAGCAAGCTTCTTCAAGTGAAGAAGATGAAGAAGATGATGAAAGAATTATATTAAGTTATTAAGAAAATAGAAAATAAAAGAATACTTATCATAATCAACCATGGTCAAGTGTAGAGAATAAACTAGGGTTAGGTCAATGGTTAGGTTAGGCATGAAACAAAAATGGTGGACTTTTCAAACCTTCATGAAGTTTCAATGTAAAACAAAGCAAGCCACCATTTCTTTTCTTTTGCCAAAATGAAATAAATAAATAAATAAATGAGTAAGTAAATAAAATCATAACCCTAACCTTCACATAACCATGGTTTAATCTTAACATACACTTAAACAATCATGTATCATCAAACATGATACAATCATATGTACAAATGTATATCACATATACAATGTGCACAAACCAAGTGAGAAAATCCATTTAAAGTGAACCAATACTAGTTAATGCAAAGTAATATATCAAATATATAATTATGCATTAAATCATTAAATCAACACTTGATTCAATGATCCGGACATGTCGCACACAACCGACTAGTATACAATGTATCGGGTTATCGAATCAATCCTTGATTCGATAACTAGGTTATATCGCATACAACCATTCGACACATTCATCGCGAGAATGAAATACGGTATCAAATACACGCATTATTCTCGGTCCCGCACATATCTCATATGCGCTCCTATTTCGTTTCGCTTGAGCCAGGAAACCTCTGTGTAGGACTCTAAAGACTCGTCAATACACCGGCAGCAGATGATGATCATATCAAACACCCACAAGCCGCAAGCGGTCTGCTAAACGTAACGGCCACCCGGGTATTGAGCGATCAGAAGATCGACGAGCAAGCCCGCTCACACTCCAGTGAATCCAACCAGTAACACTTACCGTACAGTCCGGTCTGATCGTCTGATATGTCGCATATCTCGCCTAGGGGTGGTAAACGTCAGACCCCAATAGCTCGATAAGTCGTGTCGATATGAGGTCTATAACAATTCGAGAAACTACCGGTAACACTTACCAGTAAATCTCGGCAACCCTGGCCAGGGATTTCCTGTTATAGCCAATCGAACACAGCGCAACATCAACTCCCTATACCGGGAGAGACGAATCCCCTCCTATCGCTCATTGCCTCCATGTGACTTGGGACTGTACCCAAAAACCACCGTTTTGCACGCCCTCTTGGACGTGGTAAGATGGAAATCAAAGCACAGTGGGAACCACACAAGACTCTATGACGATCTCGGGTCAACAGACTACTCTGTACCAGTGTCACCAGAGAACTGCCATCTGACGTAAGGTATAATACCATCTGGGAGTTCTCGGCGAGTCCGTCCAGTGTACCCAGTCTCTACTGAGCACCCGTATATCATCTCTGATGTCAAACACCGATGGATATGGGATCATCCATCGCCCATCTGTATGGGTCGAGAAGGTACACGCTAGTCTACTCTGGTATATCGATGCCCCGTCTCGATACACCCACGACTAGGGACTTTGAAGGATGTACTTATGGACTACCATGTCCCCACTAGTATGATCCGCATCATAGTCCAGGTAGTCAAGTACACATCCTAAGGGCTTTACCAATATGTAATAGAGAGACAATCTGTGTACACGTTAAGGTAAAGAGCAACCAGATAGCATACTATCATGTCGAGCAAGAAAGTCCTCCCTATATACGTCCCAGCATCCACTACAGTATACATCCAATGTACAGTAATGGCCTCTCGGGCATACATATAACTAACACGAGGAACCATTCCTGGCATGTGTAGACATGGGACCACATATATCACTATGTATTGTGGGGTTACTAGGCACTCTAACAAGGTTCTACAAGGCATCAACCATGTCCGGTTAAAAATTTAGCCGTGCCGAACAACCCTAAACAAGATCTTTGCTAGATTATTAGGGTTTCACATGCAAGTAAATATCTTTTACGACTAAGTGAATACGAAATACAACCTTTGTAGATCTGTCCTTCACTTCAAAAGCTCCTTTTTGTAGTCCCTTCGCTGCGATCATATTCCTCCCAGGCTCTCGCATGGCTTCACGAGGCAGAAGGAGCGTCCTTGCTTGAAGTCTTCGAGGCCGAAGATGATCTACGTCGAGGGAATACGAACTCAAGCTTCTTCTTCACTAACTAGAGAATTAGTGAAGCAAACACCCTAAACTAAAGTGCTAGTCTAGTAGAGGATGAGAAAATACGAAGTGGGTACACCTTAGAATTATTTATCTCACATTTATTTCTCACTTAATCAAAACCTAGAGAGCTTGTGAGCTCAAGGAAGAAGATGAAGAAATAATGAGATAAGGATAATGATCAAGTGAGAAAGCTAACCATGGGTGAGTGAGTATCATATACTAACTCATGTAGAGACATAACCATGGCTTATCCAAATGGTTAGGTTAACAAAAATCTAAAGTAAAGACAAAGTTAGTGGACTTTGTCAAAGCAAAGCAAGCTTCTACAAGCTTCATGCTCTTTCCAAATCTCCACTAATTTTGTAATTACCTTCAATAATTATAACCCACCATAATAAATAGAATGGTGTATGTCTTACACACCCATGAATGATGTATCAACAACCATGATACAAAAAGAAAACACATTTTAATATATATCACATATATATTAAAGTTGTGCACATGTGAGAAAAATTCTTAAGTGAACAAATGTTAGTTAATGTAAATTAGTATATCATATATAAAATTATATACTAAATTATTAAATCAACACTTGACTTAATAATCCGGTCATATCTCATATAACCGACTAACATCCAATGTATCGACTTATCGAATCAACACTTGATTTGATAACCCGGCTATATCATATATAACCGACCGATACCAAAAGACGCGAGAATAGAATACGGTATCACATACACGCATTATTCTCGATCCCGCACATATTTCATACGTGCTCCTATTTCGTTTTTCTTGAGCCAGTAAAACCTCTATGTAGGACTCTAAAGACTCGTCAATACGCCGGCAGTAGGTGATGATCACATCAAGCACCCACAAGCCGTCAGCGGTACTAGCTGGACGTAACGGCTACCCGGGTATTGAGCGATCAGAAGATCAGCAAGCAAGCCCGCTCCAACTCCTGTAAAAGCTTGACGGTAACTGTCACGTCCCGAAAGTACGGAACATGACCGGCACTTAAACTACGAAACGTCTCGAGGCGTACGTAATCTAAGTAAGCCGAAAACCCAGAAATCCAAACCAAGAAAAGTAGTAGAGTGAAGGAAAAACCAATTTAAATCAAGTAGTTTTATTAGCATAAGCCGAATTATGCGTTTTTTTTAAAACATCAAATATTTCTTCAAAATTTCGGCAGAGTCTCCTTTGTAAATACTGGCCCCCAAACGGGATACAACATGAATAGATACGAAATCAATAAAAGGCATCCCGAAGCGGGAGCTAGCTCTTCGTCAATTGACGGTCACAACCACACAAGTAATATAATATACAACGCCAAGGGCGAGGATCAAAACTCAAAAGGAAACTCAAAACAACAAGAAATCCATAGAAATACAACGCGCGACTCTAAGGTCGAAAGAATAAACATCACTGGTCTCTATCTCAAAATAAATACATGTTTGGTTGATGGAATTTACTAGATACAACTGAATAATATTATACAAGGTAATATGATAGGTACGATACCAATAAACCCACCTACTAGCAAGTCACCCGAATGAAACTGTGCCCGCAAAGCCGTAATGAAACCTGTACGGCAAACCTGCAAGAAACTAGGCACAACGGGGGTGAGTTGCCAACTCGTGAATAGAAAACATTTACGAACAGAAGTCGCATGAACACCGTAATCCTAGGTCATATGATCATAATATATTCTCAAATATAACCAGCAGTCTATAACAATGACTAGGGTAAATATGTAGCTCAAGTGTAATCCCATGTGCCCGTGTCAGTGCCTCAGGTAGCAATGTATCCTATGGATGATGTATGAATGCATGAAACAGAATGCATGTACTGAAGAAAACTGCTTTCATAAATTAGTGAGATTTCTGTATTTTTAAAATAAGGTATCATAATGAAACCAGCATAAAACAGTGCCTAGCATCGGCACAAAACGTAATCCCAATATCTCGATATCTCTGTATCACAGTCTCTGTACCTCAATATCTCGAAATCTCAATGTCTCAATCACAATGACTAGGGCGCCGTCAGTCCAGGCCGGCCCTTACCATCCATCTCATGACCACGACGGTATCCTCCGGATATCCGACGCGTCGGGTAATATCACCGGTTGGTCGTGCTCCCCTGCACAGGCTCAACGTCAACAACACGATCTTCTTGCCCCGGGGTACCACACCGGGCCCACCATGTACCCGAAACGGTTCATCCATCTCCTCGAATCGGGTCTCGAAATCTGTCAGCAAACTCATGGTGGACGACTCATACATCATGGGAAAACCACACTTTTTATTTAGAAAAGAAGAAAGAAGCTTATACAAGTTTTGCGGTTTTCCCCCAAATCAAGAAAATCTCATGGAAATCCGAATCCAAATCATCAATAGCATGTAAAACCATGAATGCAAGCATGAGAATCCATGAATACGGCATAACAATGAATAACAGTATTCATGAAGTGATAAGTAATAACTACAATATCTAAGCTGACATATAAGGTAAGTACACTAATATCATGTCAAACTACTAGCTATCAAGCTAAGTTAAGCAATAATATTTTCTAAGGTGTACGTGACATGGCAATTACCGATGAAGATGTGTGTAAGCCGGCAAGTAAGTGTACGTGGTACATACGCATCATCGGTAATGGTGATGGTGTCCTAACAGCATGATATCAATAATGAAATAAGAATTACAATAAGTATGCGATGCGGAGCAACAGCAATAATATGCGGGAGCTGAATACTAGACACAACGATAACTAAATTGCATTACCCTAATATAAGTCCTACAATAGTGCCTTTTGAAATAACACGAATCGCGGTGTTTTGAAAATAAGGGCTACGGTGTTTTAAAGAAAAGATACATCTTTTGAAATATCCGTAGAATCCCTTGACCTGTCTTTTAAAATACCCACGATTTGTTAGTTTTGAAATAGGTAGGAGTCTAATCTAATCTAACAACTACACTAAACTATACGGCTGAACTAACAAGCTGAACTACAGGTAAGGAAACCGCCTAACATCTGAGTCGATACGTAGACATACCTGTATATATATATTAGTCGGTGATCCCGCCTCAATAATATCATATCCGATACCATATCTATAATCAGACATCCCAAGTTAAGAGTGCGGATCAATCATCAATATATAGCTCGTACGTAAATCCGTCGTACGGCATCCCCAAATCTGGGTACGGGTCAATATCATGCTCATCACACTGTTCATCTGGTATCCTCTTTATCAAGATCATCATCTGGGGTACTGACCTACATCTAGTACACCATTAATATCACTATTCACATGGTATTGTCATCCAAAGATCCGCTACAACATCAGGACGTATCTCAAGTACGAATCCTGTCATATCACCGATCTCACGGCCTCAACTCAAATCTCATCGACTCAACTCAATCCCAAGTATCATCCGCAAATCCAGTATGTGAACACCTAGTCCCATACCCAGGTGAACACATAAACACATCTCCCCATATACGCACAGGTAATAACATAGATGTATGCATGTGTGTGTGTGCGTGTGTGGGTGTAACAACTACTCTAGGGTTTCGCAACTAACACTAAACTAATCCATGAACACCTAGAATCTACCTTTATCATCAAGTCTCATATCAACATAATATATATAATCAAAATATGTGTGTGTATACATATTCGTATACATCACCACGAACTGCGGGGGGTGCTATACGCTATCCACCCGACTTCTCCCCGTAGATATAAATCTACTCACCCGGTCCTCGCACGCCGGTGCCGACGTCACCACGCGCTTGTCGTTGTCTCGAAGTCCATATGGGGTACCTACATATCATAGCGCACCGTATCGCATTAAAATCCGACTCATGACCAAAACGACACACGAATCCCACATAGGTCAAAACCTATGGATGCTTTCACAAATCAACCCAAAAACCCTCGACGTTAGCGTATAAACGCTAAACCATCGAGAAAAACCCAAACACACTCATTTGCATGATCACAAGCACTAATTATACTATAAAATAGCTTAAAATTCACAAAAACCTCAAACTCACTTTAAAAGCTATTTTTCCGGAAATCTAGCAAGCAAAATTACCCGTTTTAGTACAAAACTCGACGTTTAAACAAATCTAGCGGCCATAATACTTATTAAATAACTTAAATAAGCCATACAAACCATTTCCACGATTTAATTTCACCAAACCACATACGTTCAAAAAAACTAGTTTGCAAAAATACCGACTTTAACTCTTTTTAAAGTAAAATTCACAATTTTACTTATAAGCTTGGTTTTGCATGGTCCAAAGGCATTAAACCACTTATTATAATATTAATAATGACATGAAACTATAATTATATTTTAATCTAAGACATTTTATAATTTTCCAAAAATCTAGTAAGCAAATAGCTTAAATATTACAATTCCAACTTAACAATTTGCAAACTAACAATTTGATTATGTTTCACATTCCACAAAAAGAAGAATTCCACTTGCAACCATAATCATACAACAAAACCCTAACTATAATCTAAAACCATCCACTTGAATTTCCAAACTTGAATTCAAAACCTATTTATATATATATTTTTAAAATACCTAATTAAGTTTGATTTAAACATTCAACTAACAACTAACAAATATGAATGAATCTTCATACCTCATGATCAAGAGATCAACATGAAGATCATAGCCTCCAAAATGCCAAATTTCCTCCAAGATCCATGCTAGCTTGGGCAAAGAAATAATGGGTAAGAGTTGGATTGGAGAATTTTTGAGGTTTTAACTTGATTTTTGGGGCAAATTGATGAAGTTTTTGATGAGAAATGAGGGGATAAAATTGGGGGGCTGCTGTTGGAGGGGGGGTCGGCTGGAATTGAGGGGGAGAGGAGAGAGAGTGAGGTGGAGAAAGTGGGGAAAAATGATATCAAGTCAACCCTAGTCAAAGTCCACTCTCATTTCTACCATTTCCTTTTCTTTTTTTTTCTTTAAACAATTCAAGTGGGGAAAGTGAGGGGAAAACAACATGGGGCTGCTGAAATTCAGCCAAGGAGGGGAGAAAAAATGTGGAGTGTGAGTGTGGGTGTGGAAAGAAAAAGATACATATTATACCCCCAAAACCATTTACACTAATTTCACCAAAAAAGTCTCTTTCTCTTCGATATTTTCCAAACCGTTTTGGCAAACCATTTCATTTCAAAAACCACATGATAAAATTTTGCTTAATGTGTTATGATGTACAAAATTTGTTTCAACTCATTCCAATTTGTAATTTCCCCTAATTAAATGTATTAGGGACGGCTTAAAATAATATTAAAACAATTAATTTCGGAAAAATTTTCAGAAAATTTGAAATTTCACCAGTGGCTCAATAAACATCAAATACTAGCAATTTCATAGCTAGAATATATATATTTAATTTTATAATAAAGATATTTGTATTTTGATTTTTTACAGAAAACCCCCTTATTTTTCCGATTTACCGAAATTTCACCGAAACGATTTTCAAAACGTTACAATAACACTTCCCATACAGTCCGGTCTCCACGTCTGATATGTCGCATATAAAGTCTACGGGTGGTAAACATCAGACCCCAATAACCGATAAGTCGTGCCGATGTGAGGCTCATAACGGGTCGAGAAACTACTGGTAACACTTACCAGTAAATCTCTAAATCATCCCTGGCCAGGGACTTCCCTGTTATGACCAATCGAGCACAGCGCAACATCAACCCCCAATACCGGGAGAGACGAAACCCCTCCTATCGCTCATTGCCTCCATGTGACTCGGGACTGTACCCAAAAACCACCGTTTTGCACGCCCTCTTGGACGTGGTAAGGTAGAAATCAAAGCATAGTGGGAATCACACAAGACTCTATAACGATCTCGGGTCTACAGACTAACCTGCACAAGTGTCACCAGAAAACTGCCATCTGACGTGAGGTATAATACCATCTGGGAGTTCTCGGCGAGTCCGTCCAGTGTACCCAGTCTCCACTGAGCACCCGTATACCATCTCTGATGTCAAACACCAATGGATATGGGATCATCCATCGCCCATCTCATGGGTCGAGAAGCGTATACACCAGTCTACTCTGGTATATCGATGCTCTGTCTCGATACACCTAAGACTAGGAACATTAAAGGATGTACTTATGGACTACCATGGCCCCACTAGTATGATCTGCATCATAGTCCTGGTAGTCAAGTACACATCCTAAGGGCTTTACCAACACGTAATTATAAGACAGTATCAAGAGACAAGTATACATGTTAAGATAAAGAGCAACCAGATAGCATATTATCATATCGAGCAAGAAAGTCCTCTCTATATATGTCCAAGCATCCAATATAATATACATCATCTGTACAATACTGGCCTCTAAGGCATACATACAACTAACAATCTCCCACTTGCACTAGGGCCAGCTGTTGTAGTATCGCATACCAAGCATCCCGAAGAGTCTCTCAAATTGTATCTGGGGAATGGCCTTCGTGAGTGAATCCGCAGTGTTGTTCTTCGTGTCAACCCTCCTGACCTCGATCTCCCGGATCAGGTGATACCGTCTCAGAATATGCCTGGATCGCTGATGGGACCTGGGTTCCTTGGCCAAAGCCACCGCTCCATTGTTATCACAATACAAAGGTATTGGATGCTCAATGGATGGAACCACTCCAAGTTCAGTAATGAACTTCTTGATCTAGACAGCCTCTTTGGCAGCATCGTTGGCAGCGATGTATTCAGCCTCCATCGTCGAGTCTGCCACGGTTTCCTGCTTGGAACTCTTCCAGCTAACCGCCCCTCCGTAAAGGGTAAAGACAAATCCTGAGTGCGACTTAGAGTCGTCCTTATCACTCTGGAAGCTGGAATCGGTAAAGGACTCCACTTGGAGTTCTTTGTTACCATACACCAAGAGCATCTCCTTAGTCCTTCGTAAGTACTTGAGAATGCTCTTCACAGCTGTCCAGTGACTCTCTCCAGGATCATCTTGATACCTACTCACTACACTTAGTGAGTGTGCTACATCGGGTCTGGTACATAGCATCGCGTACATGATAGAGCATACAGCCAAAGCATAGGGTATCCCTTGCATGCGAGCTCTCTCCAAATCAGTCTTGGGAGACATCTCTTTGGAGAGAATGAGTCCAGAGATCGTGGGTAAGTTCCCACACTTGGATTCTTCCATACTAAACCTCTTTAGTATGGTGTCAATGTACCTGGATTGGGACAATCCCAATATCCTTTTAGATCTATTTCTATAGATCATAATTTCCAGTATGCAGGAGGCATCACCTAGATCTTTCATTGAGAATCTTTGTAATAAGAAGAGCTTGACCGATTGCAGCATAGGAATGTCATTTCCTATCAAGAGTATGCCGTCCACGTACAATACGAGGAAGACAACCTTACTCTCTGCCACCTTCTTGTAGATACAAGGTTCATCTACGTTTTTGACGAAATCAAACTCTTTGATAACGACGTCAAAGCAGATGTTCCAACTCCGCGATGCTTGCTTTAATCCATAAATGGATTTAAGCAGCTTGCACACCTTCCCGCTGCTCCCACTAGCTATGAAGCCCTCTGGCTGAGTCATGTACACGCTCTCTTATAAATCACCGTTTAGAAAGGCGGTCTTAACATCCATTTGCCAGATTTCGTAGTCATGATATGCAGCGATGGCAAGCATGATCCGGATGGATTTAAGCATAGCCACTGGAGAAAAGGTTTCGTCATAGTCCACACCTGGTCTTTGACGAAAGCCCTTTGCAACAAGTCTAGCTTTGAAAGTCTCCACTTTCACATCTACACCAAGTTTTTTTTTGAAGATCCACTTGCTCCCAATGGGTTTTACCCCTTCAGGAGCATCTTCCAAAGTCCATACTTTGTTGGTGTACATGGATTCCATCTCAGACCGCATTGCATCCAGCCATTTCACTGAGTCCCCACTCGTGATGGCCTGCTCGAAGATAGTTGGGTCATCATCCTCCATGATGCAATCCTCGCTCCCACCATCCATGAGAAAACCGTAGTATCTCTTAGGTGGGTGAGGAACCCTACTAGATCGGCGGAGTGGCTGGGGTTTGTTGGGAATTACCGAATCCCCTGGTTCCACTAAATCTTCAGTTTGAGTTTGTGTAGCCGGAATTTCTTCCAGTTCTATCTCATTGCCACTAATTTCTTTTGTAAGAAATTCCTTTTCTAAAAAGGTGGTATGTCGAGAAATAAACACTTTTTGTTCCTCAGTATGGTAGAAAAGATATCCATGTGAATGTTTGGGATATCCCACAAACTTTCATAGAATTGACCGTGCCTCGAGTTTGTCCGGATTTTGCCTCTTGACATAGGCCGGACAACCCCATATCTTAACTCGTTTAAGACACGGTCTCTTCCCACTCAATATCTCATATGGTGTGGCAGGTACAGATTTAGATGGAACTTGATTCAATAGGTATGCTGCTGTCTCCAGCGCATATCCCCAGAAGGAAATAGGTAACTCAGCTGTGCTCATCATAGAGCGCACCATATCTAATAGGGTGCGGTTCCTCCGTTCCGATACACCGTTGTGCTATGGTGTATATGGAGGAGTTAGCTGAGAGAGAATCCCATTCTCTTTTAGGAAGTCCAGGAATTCATTGCTCAAGTATTCACCTCCTCGATCAGATCGAAGGATTTTAATACTTTTCCCGGTTTCGTTCTCGACTTCTTGTTTATATTCTCTAAATTTCTCAAAAGCTTCAGACTTGTGTTTTATCAAGAACACATGTCCGTATCTTGAGAGATCATCAGTGAATGTAATGAAGTACGAAGAACCATCCCTAGCATGTGTAGACATGGGACCGCATACATCACTATGTACCAGTCCCAAGAGTTTCGTAACTCTTTCTCCGTGTCCCGTAAACGGAGTTTTGGTCATCTTTCCTTTGAGACATGACTGGCAAGTATCATAAGATGAAAATTCAAATGGATTCAAATATCCATCCATATGCAACTTAGCTAGTCGTGTCGCATTGATGTGACCCAGTCTACAATGCCACAAGAAGGATTCGTTCAGTTCTGAACTCTTCCTCTTGTGTGTGTTTGTTATGCTCAGAACTGTTGATTGATTTTGAAAATAAATTCCATTGCACAACGTGCCTGATCCAACTAACTTTTGGTTCAGGAAAATGTTCATAACATTATCCTGTAATACAAAATTATATCCCTCTTGACTTAATAAAGAAACCGATATAATGTTGCATATCAGGTTCGGCATGTAATAGCATTCGTTCAGAACCAATGTATTACCAGTTGGTAATACAAGGTGATATTCCCCGACGGTTTTAGCTGCAACAATTGCACCATTTCCAACCTTTATGTCTTTATCACCTTCTCCAAGTTCTCTACCTTTCCTAAGCCCATGTAGCTGATTACATATATGGGATCCTGACCCGGTATCTAATACCCAGGACGTAGAGCAAATGGAGAAACAGTTCTCTGTAACGAACACACCCGAAGAAAATGCATCAACATGTACTTTCTTCATTCGGGTGGCAAGGGAATCCTGGTATTCCCCTATATCCTGTTCAGTCTTATAACTTTTATAAGAAAGAACGGAACCAACGTTCCCCAGCACAGTATAACATACGGGTTCAGTCAATACATCCATATTATTATCTTAATTAAGGCATGATATGGTCGCTACCTGGAGAGAGAGAGAAGAAAACACTTTAGCGTATGCTCTTGCAATATCAGATTGGTTATTATTTTATCTAATCAGGATGGCTCCCACTGTTTTTATCAAATCTTCCTTCAAACCCAAAAAGGAAAGACTAGCCGGGATTAATTACACCCTACAATTTCGCCAATCTTTCAGCCAGGCCAGTGTCGGTACTTTGAGGGAGGTTCCCCGTGCTTTCGCACGGACCTAATTAAAGTAAACCTCGTTTTCCCAGAGGCGTAACCCCGTTGATACCTTTCTAGACACCTACTTGATCGGCTAATTGTCCTGTGTAAAACTCTCCCAGGAGTAACAATTAATCGTAGTGGGTATCGGGATCCAACTATCTCATAGAAGGTATGTAATCTCATTGCAAATTTCAACGCTTGAAATTCTCGATAATATTTTGCCCTTAACCCCTATGACCTTGACAAAGGCCAACAAATCATAGGATGCTAGTCAAGTTCAATCCGTCATTTCTTGATTGAATCAAACCCACCCGCACGACCCTTGACAAAGGCCAACAAGGTCGTACGACTACTCCAAACCAATCTGCATCATATGCATAAGCAGATAAGCACCATTCAGCTACCGCACACTACGCCTTGACAAAGGACAACAAATGCAGCACGAATACTAAACAGTTCTTATCTGAAATGACGGAGGGCTACGCCAGGTTTTTCTGAAAACCTATTGCGTAATGAACTTGATATCGTTGTAGAATCGAGTGAATTTTGAAAAGGAGTGTTTTTGAGGCTTTCACTAGTTTTGCTAAAGAGGTCACTCCCGGTGAAGGGATCTCGGCTCTTTCCTTATGGAATAAGGTGCAGGATATATCATATATATCGCTATGCAAAGCAAAAACTCCAAAAGCAATCAAAAGACAAACCGAGTGTCACGACCCGTAGGGTACGGAACGTGACTGGCACTTAAGTTATGAAACGTCTCAAGACATCCGTGAAATAAGTAAGCCAAAGCCCAGAAACCAAAACTAAATAAGCAAAAGAATGAAGGAAAACCAATCAATTGAAAGCGAGTTTATCAAATGAGTCACATCAAGACTTTTTTAAAAACAATATCAATTTTTCCGAAAATTTCGGCAGAGTCTCCTTTGTAAATACTGGCCCCCAAAATGGGTACAACAAGAATATATATGAATCCAACAAATATGGCATCCCCAAGCGGGAGCTAGCTCTTCGCCACAAGGCGGTCATAAATCCCACGCGATATAAAACAACAACATGCAAAATAATCATAAAGAAGCATGAGAAAACCGCACGTCGACTCAAGTGAGCTCGACCCCAAAATACAGCAAAAAGTCTACAAATCTCACAGTCTCATCTCTAGGTCAATATACAACAATACTGGTAGATACAGTAGATGGAGTACACTAGATACAAAGAATATACAAGGTGGTATAAAAAATAATGATATAACCCACCCAAGAGCAAAACCTCGAGTCCAGGCAAAGGAGGCAAAAGAAGCAAGTGCGCCCACCGCTACTGTACTGACGGAGCGGACTTGAAAAAGGCTGTGGCACAACGGGGGTGAGTTGCCAACTCGTGAGTAATAAATAACATCTACACAGGCTATCGAATGCATGCACACAAGCATCCTAGCATCTAAAATACAGGTAAGGCAGGACACAATAGCAGGTATGTATGCAATATGAATATACTAGCAGGTATGAATGCAATGCGAATCAACTCATGATCTGAGTGTGTAAGTATAAGAATCATGTTTTTCCTTTAGGAATCTCTTTTGAAATACCAGCACAATACCAATAGAATCAACAAGAACCGGTGTCCAGCAACGACACCTCAAAACTATCACAAATCTCATATATCCATGTCATAGTATCTCTGGCCTCAGCCATCCGGCTGACCCATCTCAATATCAATATCTCATCAACTCGCGGCCACGGTCGGTATCCTCTGGATATCCGCCGTCCCAAACAGTCACCGGTAGGTAATCCGCCCCCTGCCAGGCTCATCGTCAGCACCACGAGCTTCTTGCCCCGGGGTACCTTACCGGGCCCACCATGTACCCGAGACGGTTCATCCAACTCCTCGAAACGGGTCTCGAAAACCACAGCAAACTCATGGTGGACGACACTTACATCACTAGAAAACCGCAATTTACATATTTTAAAAATATAATAAGTTTAGAAATTTTGCGGCTTTCCCCCGAAATCCAGAAATATCATAAAATCTCAAGAAATCCTCATAAGTGCATATGTCAATGATAATGAATGCATATGGTATCAATAATCAAGTTGCGATGTGTGATTAATATACTAAGCATGAACAAATAATATGATGAGGTACATGCACATGAATAGCAATCCTACGATTTCATTTTAAGGAATTAAAGGCAATAGCACAAGTTTAAGTATCAATTATAGTAAAAGGTTTCAATTTAAAGGTTATCTAGTGTGGTGGCATGGCAATCGCCAGGGCGTGGGTGTAGGCATGAATAGTGCTCGTGCTGCATATAAAAACCCTGGCAATGGTGCAGGTGTCATATAGAATGGGTTCGCATATGTATGTCAATATAAGGCATGAATGTAGCAAATAATCATACAAGTATTACACCCCTAATTACTAACATTACTAAGAATCTTTTTAAGCTACTAAAACTATCGGGCGGCCTGCACCATCCAACGATAGTCCCCCGTAGATGTTACATCTACTCACCGGAATCCCTAGCTAGTCACGTCCAATCACCGCTTTCCCCTTTCGTGCCGCGTCTGACGTCTCCGCGACCGAACCTGGAATTTACATCAATACCAAACATAAGGTTACATATAAAAAACGACGCAAAACCCAAACGAAAATACTAACGTTCACAAGCTAGGTACAACGTGCACAAGGTGCGCGGAACACACGCGAAAATCGCAAAAACTAACTAAAACGTCGATTTGGTCGCCCGGCAAAACTAAAACCCGATCACTCAAAAATCCGCACTCGCACATCCTAAATGTCATAGGATAAGCCAAAACAATCATCAAGATATCAAAATAATTCATCACAATATTTTTATAACAAAACTAGTAAGCTAGAAATTTGCAATTTGGTGCAAACATCGACAATTAGCGATAAAGTTAACACAATTCAACACAAACATCCAAACTAACCCACTAGATAGCCATTACACTAATTTTAAACCATTAACTATGCCTCAAAACCTAATTTCCACAATCAACCCTTTTCTTGATTTTTGTAATTAACAAACTTAAACCAAACTATACATGAAAAACCTTAATTTAACACTAGATTTTAGCCTAATTAGCAAGTTAACCACTTAGATTTAGGTTAGCAAAACACTAGATAGCAACATAAATTTAATTAACTAAATAATGGTTTCTAAAACCCTAGTTAACTCAAACCATTAACTTTAAAAAAAACTAGAATGAAACTAACACTAAATTAACACTAAAACAATTTAATTTAAGAAACTTAACCAAAAGAATTTAACTTGGTGGAAATTATACCTCAAGATCTATGGATCTAGCAAGAACAAGAGGCCTCCAAAGATGGCTTCATAGCACCATGATCCAAGCAAGAGAGGCTAAGGAGAATGGGATGAAGGATGGGGGTTTAATTTGGAAATTTTGGAGCAACTTGAAGAAATTAACAAGAAGATGCAAAGAAAAATGATGAAGGGGGGGGGGGGCTACAGCTTTTCTCGGCTGAACAAGGGAGTGGGGAATGGTGTGGGGTGTGGGAAAAGTCAAGTTCAATCCATACCAAACACTAAAGACCCATACCCAATAAAAAGTCAAACCCTTTAAAAAAAACACCTCTTTTCTACACAAGAATAAAAGTCAAAGAGGCAAGCATTTTTTTTCTTGGGTTACTGGAAATGGGACGGCCTAGGGGTGAGGGAAGAGAGAGAGGGGTTTTACAAAAGAAATTTTATGCAAAAAGACCCCCTACAAGTCCAAAATTGCAAGTTTAAGCTTAAATTCAATAAATTTCGTTTTCCATAATAAAAATTAGTTAAAACTTAAAATAAATTACTAAAAATTTATGTTACAACTAGATTTTAATTAACATGATTTTAAAGCTTAAATTTAGCCCATTTAAATTTGTATTTATCACTAATTTAATGTATTTTCTTACCGGCTTAAAATAATATTAAAAATTGAAAAATTAGGGAATATTTTTAAACGACCAGAATTTCATAAGTAACTCATTTGCTACTAAAAACAAGCAATTACCTATCCAAATTAGGTATAATTAGTCCTAAAATGCAAAATGACAAAAAGACGGTTTACGGAAAAATACCGAATTTTCACCGATTTTCGGGAAAACACCAAAACGACTTTTCAAGTCGCTACACCGAGTGTTGTAGCATCTTCCAGTTTTGGTAAAGAAGTCACTCCCGGTGAAGGGATCTCGGCTTTTTCCTCATCGAATAAGGTGCAGGATATATCATATATATCGCTATGCAAAGCAAAAACTGTAGCTACCCTTTTTGAAAATTTGATTCTACAACATCTTTTAGGTTTCTTTTGTTTCATTAATCACATTAATGAAGTCCCATTATTTAAGTCACCTAAACTTCACAGATAAATACGACGTACACTTATGCCATCCGCATTCGCCTCGATGTCCCCTCGTGCACCGTTAGGTTAGGTAACTAACGACAGAGCGGGGCAGGGCTAGCGCGGGTGTAAAACATAAGTAACGTCAATATAATATATCATATATACTATATACAATATCTATCACAACATATCAAATGATCACATCACAGATATTACAACAGAAGAATTATATGAAATAATGGATATACTAGGAGGTCCGTGTTTTATTTTGAGCCTCTATAAAACACGGATTCCACGGTCGCGATGAATAGCCAAACCCACACCCCTAGACCCCTACGAGAGCAGCAAGAAACCCTACCAATTCTAGAGTTAGGAGACTCGGACTCGACTCCTCGAGTTGGTCTCCCGCTGTACCCTAGAACCCGGTTACTTGTGCTCCCCTTCTTGGGTCTACCTAATGCGGAAAAGTAAATAATATACAATGGTGAGATCATCCTCATCCCGGAAGTGCCCCAATAAAAGAATATTTCATACAATGAATTTTACATGAATGAAAATAAAAACCCTCATCTCACATAAAACCCCCGGCTATTCAGAACACGACGATCCAATATAACATATCCAGCAACACATAACATAACATGTCATCAACGTAAGTAAATATGCGCATCCCAATTGTCGTTAACATATAGCAATGAAACCGGCGATATCACATATTACACTTACGGTCACAGAAAAGAAAGTGTAAAACTACAATATTTGGAATCCACAATCTCTTTAAACATCGTAAATCCGAAATATCACATACTTCGCATTTCATACCTAACCATATGAATTCCACATATTGTATCACATTCCAGATAAATAGACAGTATTAAACTTTCCGATCGAATAATCAAATACCCAAGATTTCCTAAATAGCTCAACACTTGAGCGGAGTTCAAAAATTCCAGAATACGTCACAGTACCAATGGTCCAGCCGTAGAAGGGTCAAGCCAACGCCTCACATGTGGCAACGCCGTACTGCTCCAAACCCTAAGGTTTAGAGGCGGTTCAGACGGTCACATAATCGAGTTAAGGTTTGTGTTCTTCTAGAGGGTCCATCGCGTTACTTGCACGTTTTTCCGAAAGATTTAAACCCAAGAAAAATTCAACACTTGAAAGTTTTTCGTGCCAGGAAAAAATGAGTTAATGATATCCGTTCGAACATTTTAATACTTTCTAAATTATCCGAAAAAGAACGAAATTAAATTTTCCGATCGAATCAACGAATTCAAAATAATCCCCAGAATACTCAACACTTGAGTAAGATTAAAAATACCCAGAAGCAGCAACAAATACCAACGGATGTACTGTGCCAAAAATCGAAACCTAATTCTACTGTGCTGCCGCGGAACCGCTGCAGAAGGCATGGTACGGCCGTGGTTCCGCGGCGCTTTAGTGGAATTGTGGTGTCGTTTTGCACAGTAACTCTTAGAATTCCCTGCTGATTTTTTAAAGTTTTTTTAATGCAGAAAAAATCATATTTTTAAAAATTGTCCAGAGAGGGGTTCAAAGTCGGTGTTTCGGGGTTCGATCGGAGTTTTAACTTCGTATACACGTTGCCTAATACTCTAGCTAGGCTCTGATACCACTGTGGGGTTACTAGGCACTCTAACAAGGTTCTACAAGGCATCAACCATGCCCGGTTAAAAATTTAGCCGTGCCGAACAACCATAAACAAGATCTTTGCTAGATTATTAGGGTTTCACATGAAAGTAAATATCTTTTATGACTAAGTGAATACGAAATACAACCTTTGTAGATCGGTCCTTCACTTCAAAAGCTCCTTGTTGTAGTCCCTTCGCTTCGATCATGATCCTCCCGGGCTCTTGCATGGCTTCACGAGGCAAAAGGAGCATT
Organism: Agapanthus africanus; assembly: GCA_030015575.1. Lineage (NCBI taxonomy): Eukaryota > Viridiplantae > Streptophyta > Magnoliopsida > Asparagales > Amaryllidaceae > Agapanthus > Agapanthus africanus. The sequence continues at coordinate 240,131,089 of CM057344.1, forward strand.
CTTGCTTGAAGTCTTCGAGGCCGAAGATGATCTACACCGAGGGAATACGAACTCAATCTTCTTCTTCACTAACTAGAGAATTAGTGAAGCAAACACCCTAAACTAAAGTGCTAGTCTAGTAGAGGATGAGGAAATAGGAAGTGGGTACACCTTAGAATTATTTAGCTCATATTTATTTCTCACTTAATCAAAACCTAGAGAGCTTGTGAGCTCAAGGAAGAAGATGAAGAAATAATGAGATGAGGATAATGATCAAGTGAGAAAGCTAACCATGGGTGAGTGAGTATCATATACTAACTCATGTAGAGACATAACCATGGCTTATCCAAATGGTTAGGTTAACAAAAATCTAAAGTAAAGACAAAGTTAGTGGACTTTGTCAAAGCAAAGCAAGCTTCTACAAGCTTCATGCTCTTTCCAAATCTCCACTAATTTTGTAATTACCTTCAATAATTATAACCCACCATAATAAATAGAATGGTGTATGTCTTACACACCCATGAATGATGTATCAACAACCATGATACAAAAAGAAAACACATTTTAATATATATCACATATATATTAAAGTTGTGCACATGTGAGAAAAATTCTTAAGTGAACAAATGTTAGTTAATGTAAATTAGTATATCATATATAAAATTATACACTAAATTATTAAATCAATACTTGACTTAATAATCCGGTCATATCTCATATAACCGACTAACATCCAATGTATCGACTTATCGAATCAACACTTGATTTTATAACCCGGCTATATCATATATAACCGACCGATACAAAAAGACGCGAGAATAGAATACGGTATCACATACACGCATTATTCTCGGTCCCGCACATATCTCATACGTGCTCCTATTTCATTTTGCCTGAGCCAGTAAAACCTCTATGTAGGACTCTAAAGACTCGTCAATACGCCGGCAGTAGGTGATGATCACATCAAGCACCCACAAGCCGTCAGCGGTACTAGCTGGACGTAACGGCTACCCGGGTATTTAGCGATCAGAAGATCAGCAAGCAAGCCCGCTCCAACTCCTGTAAAAGCTTGACGGTAACACTTCCCGTACAGTCCGGTCTCCTTGTCTGATATGTCGCATATCAAGTCTAGGGGTGGTAAACGTCAGACCCCAATAACCGATAAGTCATGCCGATGTGAGGCTTATAACGGGTCGAGAAACTACTGGTAACACTTACCAGTAAATCTCTAAATCAGCCCTGGCCAGGGACTTCCCTTTTATGACCAATCGAGCACAGCGCAACATCAACCCCCAATACCGGGAGAGACGAAACCCCTCCTATCGCTCATTGCCTCCATGTGACTCGGAACTGTACCCAAAAACCACCGTTTTGCACGCCCTCTTAGACGTGGTAAGGTGGAAATCAAAGCACAGTGGGAATCACACAAGACTCTATGACGATCTCGGGTCTACAGACCAACCTGCACAAGTGTCACCAGAGAACTGCCATCTGACGTGAGGTATAATACCATCTGGGAGTTCTCGGCGAGTCCGTCCAGTGTACCCAGTCTCCACTGAGCACCCGTATACCATCTCTGATGTCAAACACCAATGGATATGGGATCATCCATCGCCCATCTCATGGGTCAAGAAGTGTATACGCTAGTCTACTCTGGTATATCGATGCTCTGTCTCGATACACCTACGACTAGGAACATTAAAGGATGTACTTATGGACTACCATGACCCTACTAGTATGATCTGCATTATAGTCCTAGTAGTTAAGTACACATCCTAAGGGCTTTACCAACACGTAACTATAAGACAGTATCAAGAGACAAGTATACATGTTAAGATAAAGAGCAACCAGATAGCATACTATCATATCGAGCAAGAAAGTCCTCTCTATATATGTCCAAGTATCCAATATAATATACATCATCTGTACAATACTGGCCTCTAGGGCATACATACAACTAACATGTATCAGTCCCAAGAGTTCTGTAACTCTTTCTCCGTGTTCTATAAACGGTGTTTTGGTCATCTTTCCTTTGAGACATGATTGGCAACTTTCATAAAATGAAAATTCGAACGGATTCAAATATCCATCCTTATGTAACTTAGCTAGTCGTGTCGCATTGATATGACCTAGTCTACAATGGCACAAGAAGAATTCGTTCATTTTTGAACTTTTTCTCTTGTGTGTGTTCTGTACGTTTAGACCTGTGTTTTGATTCAGAACGTATAATCCGTTACATAACGCACCAAACCCAATCAACACTTGATTCAGGTAAATGTTCATAACATTATTCTCTACTACAAAGTTATATCCTTCTTTATCTAATAAAGAAATTGATATTAAATTGCATATCATAGAGGGTACGTAATAACAGTCGTTCAGGATCAATGTATTCCCAGTTGGTAATACAAGGTGATATTCACCAACTGCTTTGGCTGCAACACTTGCACCATTCACTACTTTTAGAGAATGATCACCTTTTCCCAGTTCTCTACCTTTCCTTAGCCCATGCAACACATTGCATATGTGGGATCCTAATCCGGTATCTAATACCCAGGATGTAGAGTGTACTGAGAAACAATCCTCGGTAACTAACACACACGAAAAAGATGCATCAACATGCTTATTCTTCGTTTGGGTGGCGTGGTAATCCGGATATTCCCCTATTTCCTGCTCGGACTTATAACACTTATAAGTTGGAGCGGAACCAACTTTCCCCTGCTCAGTATAACAAGCGGGTTCGGTCAATACATCCATATTATTATCTTGATTAAGGCATGACATTGGTTGCTGCATGGAGAGAGAGAGAAGGAAACACGTTAGTGTGCACTCTTTGTAAGATTAGATTGGTTATTATCTTATCTAATCAGGACGACTCCTACTGTTTTTATCAAATCTTCCTTCAAACCCTAAAAGGTAAGACTCGCCGGGATTAATTACACCTTACAACTTCGCCAATTTTTCAGCCAGGCCAGTGCCGGTACTTTGAGGGAGGTTCCCCGTGCTTTCGTACGGACCTAATTAAAATAAACCTCGTTTTCCAAGGTGCGTGATCCCGTTAATACCTTTCTAGACACCTACTTGATTGGCTAATTATGATGTGTAAAACTCTCCCAGGAGTAACTCTTACTCGCAGTGGGTATCGGGATCCAACTATCTCATAGAAGGTATGCAATCTCATTGCAAATTTCAACACTTGAAATTCCCAATAATACTTTTGCTTCTAGTGTCTTATGACCTTGACGAAAGCCAACAAACCAAAGGACGCTAGTCAAGTTCAACCCGTACATTTCCTGATTGAATTAAACCCACCCGCACGACCCTTCACAAAAGCCAACAAAGTCGTAGGACTACCCAAATCCAATCGCATCATATGCAGCAGATAAGCAGTAGGTAGCTACCGCACACTACGTCTTGACGAAAGCCAACAAACGTAGCATGAATACTAAATACTACTTATCTTAAATGTCGGAAGGCTACGACAGGTTTTTAAGAAAACCTTTTACGTAACGAACTTGATATCGTTGTAGGATCAACTGATTTTGAAAAGGAATGTTTTTGAGGCTTTTGCTAGTTTTGCTAAAGAGGTCACTCCCGGTGAAGGGATCTTGACTCTTGCCTTGTCGAATAAGGTGCTGGATATTCTACAAGGAATACCGCTATGCAAAGCAAGAACTAAAAAAGGCAATCAAAAACAAAACCGAATGGGTTGTAGCATATACTAGTTTCGCTAAAGAGGTCACTCACGGTGAAGGGATTTCGGCTCTTTCCTTATCGAACAAGGTGCTGGATATTCTACAAGGAATACCGCTATGCAAAGCAAAAACTAGAGCTACCCTTTTTGAAAATTTGATTCTACAACATCTTTTAGGTTTCTTTTGTTTCATTAATCTCATTAATGAAGTCCCATCATTTATGCTTCCTAAGCATCACAGAAGAAACGAAAATACAACGTACGCTTATGCCATCCGCATTCGTCACAGTGTACCGTTATGCACCGTTAGGTTACTTAACTAACGGCATAGCGGGGCGGGACTAGCGCGGGTGCAAAACATAAGCAACGTTTATTATATATCATATATACAATAATAAAGCATTCGTCTCACGCATATAATGTGATCACATCACAGAATATCAGCAGCAGAAGATAGCATATGAAATATTGGATATACTAGGAATTCCGTGTTTTAAATTAAGCCAATATAAAACACGGATTCCACGGTCGCGATGAATAGAAAAACTCACATCCCTAGACCCCTACGAGAGCGGCAAGCAGCCTTACCAATTCTAGAGTTAGGAGACCCGGACTCGACTCCTCGAGATGGTCTCCCACTGGACTCTAGAACCCGGTTACTTATGCTCCCCACCTTGGGTCTATCCTAATGCGAAAAAGTAAATAATATACAACAATGGTGACATCATCCTCAACCCGGAAGTGCCCCAATAAAAGAATATTACATACAATGAATTTTACATGAATGAAAATAAAAACTCTCATCTCACAAAAAACCCCCGGCTATTCAAAACACGACGATCCAATATAACATATCCAAGCAACACATAACATCACATGTCATCAAATAGCTAGACGATGTTAAACATTCCGATCGAATCAACAAACACCCAAAATTTCCCAAAAAGCTCAACACTTGAGCACAGTTTAAAAATACTCAGAACATGCCACAGTACCCATGGACCAACCGTAGAAGGGCCAACCCTTGCCTCTGTTAGTGTATATGCCCTAGAGGCCATTACTGTATCATACTAGCTTGTATATTACTTAATGGAAGCTTGGGATATTCACAGCTGTATAGACAATCTTGTTCAAAATGGTAGTATGCTACTTGGTTTGTTTCTACTTCAATATGTGCATGTGTTTCTTTTAGCATATTGCTTATACATATTAGTAGAGCCCTTAGGATCTTTGCTTGATTACCAGCGTTGTGATGGCAGTCATACTTGTGGGGGCTGGGTAATCTATAAGCACATCCTTATACAGGTCCCTAGTCGTAGGACTATCGAAACAGGGCATCGATACTCCGGAGTAGACTAGTGTATGCGCTTCTCATCCCAGCAGGGGAGATGGTCTGTCCTACAGCCATCAGTACGTCGTACTGTAGATAGTATGCGGGTGCTCGTTAGGTTACGAGTACACTGGACAGGACTCGTCGGGAACTGTTGGTTGGTATTATACCCATCGTCAGTTATCAATTCCCAGATGACATGAGTACAGCTTAGTCCGCTGACTTGACACTGTCACTTCGTCTCGAGTGTGTTCCCACTGTACTTTGATTACTATCCTACCACGGCTCAAAGGAGTCGTGCAAACAGGTAGTAGTTGGGTGCAGTCCCGAAGCACTTGGAGGCAGTGACGGTTAGACAGGATTCGTCTCTCCCGGTATTGGGGGTTGATATCGCGTTGTGTCTAGGAGAGCCATTACACAAGTAGTCCCTGGCCAAGGCAAGCGAGATATACTGGTAGGTTTCCAGTGTTATCTCAGGGTGTTCTGGGCTACACTCCTACACGACTTGTACCGCTATTAGGGGACTGACGTTTACCACCCCCTTAGGCCCACCATGCGATGTTCTTAGACGAACGGACCGGACTGTATGGAGATTGTCACATACAGGCTCAGTAGGAGTTCGGATGGGTTTACCTCATCGGCCTTCTTATCGACATCTACCTAGGGACCGTTACGTACAGCTAGTGCCGCTTGCGGTCTGTGGTTAAACCCACTGCCAGCGTAGTGTCGAGTCTTTAGAGTCCCACATAGAGAGTTTCCCTGCACTGAGCGAAACGTGTAGAGGCCGTATGGTTTTACGGCAGGGCTACGATCACTTACGTGCACTTGTGTGCGTATGTTGTTCGGGCAGGCAATACTGGTGGGCTTTGGTTTAAGCCAGATTCTAGTATTGCACGGATGGATTTGTTTTGTCTTCTGTGCATTCGCATTCTACGGAATGCGGATGCGGGTGTGTATGCACAGTTTTGAGGAGCGAAGAAGGAGGAGGTGCCTCATTAGGGTTTTGACAGTTGATTCGGTCAAAACCATTTTGAGGCGGACTCATTAGGGGTTTGGCAGTTGGTTCGGTCAAAACCATTGTGAGCCGGGGACATTATTTACTAATCCTTTTATTGATAATTATGTTATGGCTAATTGCTTTGATCATTTGACCACACTTGACTTTGTTGACCGTTTGACCAAAGTTGACTTTGACCTTCATGAAACGTCTAGAGTTTTCTTTGGATTTCTTTTTCTTTTTGGATTATGAAAATGGTCAAGTCATTAGTAGCCATCAACTTTATCATGAAAGGATTGGTAATGATGGTGTTTATGCATTATTGAACCATGGTGCCCTTTTTCTTTAGTTGATAATTTTCATTTCTATTTTCTCATTCTCTCTCTTGTGAGAAGAAAAGAAAAAGGGCTCCATGGTTGCTATTTCTCCTTCATCTTCCTCCTCTTGAAAAAATCCTTTGATCTCATGTGTTGAGAGAAAAAGGATCCAAATAGACAAACACTTCCATCTACCTCTTCTACACATCCTAGGACATCAAGACTAGAGATCTTGTTGCCCTAGTTGCCTCGGCTCGAGGTGGAGCTCGGTGTACAACTCTCGGGTGGATCATCTACGATTCAAGGAGGCCGCGGAGGTGACCAAGATCCGAATCGATCCTCGGAGCTTGGATGGACGAGCGGGACAGCGGAATGAAGACCCGAAGGACCGGTATCGTGAGGTATAATTTTTATGGCATAGTAGATAGCACCTCTAGTAGTTTGCTAGTTTGTAGTTTAGCAAAGATCCGTGTTTTAGTCCATGTTGCCTTTGCGCCAAAAATTGTTTTTCGCCGTTTCCGCCTCCCCGTAAGAACCGGGGTGAGCAACGTGGACTTACAGTGGTATCAGTGCCTAGCTAAACATAAACTAGCAAGTTAGCAAAGTATTTAGAATTTCGATCGGAAAAAAAATCACAAAACACGTCCGGGAAAAATCAACTTTCTGTCGATATTTTGTACTGCTCAAAAAACTATTTGACATACATGAAAAATGTAACACCCGAGCCCAATAATACTATTTCTGTTACTGGTTGAGTGTTTGACATTGCTCATTTCAATTATCTTGCTTGTTTGGTTCTTGTTGCAAAATTTTAACCGGCTAAGTCATTTTGCCTATAACAAATTTTAACACCTAAAATGAAATTAAAAATATCCTCTTTGGCCTACTCGTCACCATTAGTCGCGTGGTAGCGTCCGCGCGTCGAGATTTCATCCCGTTCGGTGAAACGGGCGAGTTTGGACGGCTACGCGCGCGTGCAAGTGTTCGACTTGGGGGCATGCATTTTAATCATAAGACATCTCATTTTAAAATTTGGAACCCGCTTAAAATCCTATTATTTGAATTTGAAACATTTGGGCGCGACCCGGGCGCAATTTGGAAATGTTTCATTTAGCGCCGAAATACCCATTTAATTTAAAAAAATCTGAAACTATAATATATATTTTTCTGCTGCTTATTAACGATTTAAATCTCTAAATCTTTATTTAAATTCCTTTTCACATCACCCCTGCCAATCACGAGGCTCTATCCCTCGTGGGCCCCTCCGTCCTCTCTCCCTATCTCTATCTCTCTCATCCTAAAACCTCCCTCTCTCTCTCCTAAAATCTCTCTCTCTATCTTATATTTTCCACTGTTCCTTAATCCTTCGTCCTCATGAGACACCTCCCACGAGAAACCCCATCGACGAACCCCGAACCCTAGCCTCGTCGTGCCGTCGCCGCCGCAGTCCCCGCGCCGACGAGACCACCACCATCATCCTCGCCTCCGCAGCCTCGACCGCACCCCCTCCTTCCTCCGTTCTCATTCCTTACAGCGCTGCAGCCAACGCCACCGCCCTGCACCGCTGTGCTGACGTCGCCGCCGCCTCCCATCGCCGACGACGTCGACTTCCTCCCTTCACCCTCGTCCCGACCTCTTCACCGTCTTCCTCCTTCCCTCGCCGGCGCTACAACTAAACCCGACGCCAAACCCTAGCAACTTCTCTGGTTCTCCGGAGATCGCCGCCGTCGACTTTCGTCGTCGTCTCCTGCGCACCGCCGACCACCTCCTCTCCCCCCTGCAACCCAGACCAGACCATTACCTCTCCTCGTCGCGGCACCATCAGAACCAGCAACTTTCAGCCTAGTCTGCCGCCGTCGCTGCCTCGCCGGCGCCCCATCGCCGTCGAACCTGTCACGGTTGCCACCCTTGTCATCCCTCGAAGTACTCCAGTCCGTGTGGCCCCGCTGTTCGTCATTTGGACTCGATCCGTGGCCCGTGCAACCGTCGCGTGTTTTCCGCCGACGCTACGTTCGTGTTTTCCGGTTTCCGAAACCGTCGAGGCAAGTATCCGAATACTTGCTCTAACATGCTAATATACAAGATCGAGTCTTGCTATACATTTAATTATCATATCATTTAATATAACAACACAGTTGATGGTAATATCGATATTATAGTATAACTTAGAATTGACGGTTGCAATTATCATTAACATTGAATCATTATAGTAGATTCATGTAATTATTTGGTCTGCTATTAATCCATGCTTTTAACTAACTAAGTCAATTAGATCGTCCTTGCTTGTATTTGTTAGATTATCCATGTGACAATTATTTATACTTTAGTTTTAATTTCATATATTTTCATTACCTTCTGTTATTGATATTGCACTACCTTGTGATTATTGCACCCTAAAGGTGCTCGAACCTGTTAATAAGATAATACAAAGCACCATTGTGATTAAATGAACTGTTATTGTTATTTACTTTATTTCCTGCTGTTGTTCCTTATTTCGCTTCTATACCTGTTATGAGCACACATTCGATTGCATTACATATTGACCTGACCTTGCTACACATGATATATATATATACATACCGACTCAACCTGTTGTACCATGACCTGACTTGTTACTTGATCTCATGCCTAATGCCAACCAACCTGACTTGGGGTCCTCATGGACCATTCCTGTTGTCTATCCAGACAAACCTGCTTTTACCTGATCCTGTGTTGGCATTAGTTCTTGATTACTGAATACCTGACCTGACATACATAACTTGGGGGTATGGGGAAATCAAAGGTGAAACCGACTTGTAACTCAACAGTTCAATACCTGTTCTGATCAGTCTTACGGGCTTGGCCAGTCCGGGAGTGATGATGCTGACATCACTCGTCCATCCTGCTACCTATTACTGCCTAGCGGCACGTCTCGGATTCAGCCCCGAGGGTCTTGACCGTGGTCCCGGGCATGCACGGGATACTATTGAGTTACATCGACGAGTCATCAATTGATTTCAAAGACTTTAGAATAGAAACCCGATAGAACAGTATAGTTACCCACTGCACACTACCCTGCACTGTTATTTTATATTATTGTTTTATTCATGTTCATCCCTGCATTGCTTATTACCATGTTCATATTATATTACTGGTTGACATGACGCGCTGACATCTGGGTTTTGCATGGCCCAGATTCTTTACCACTGTCGACGACCGAGCAGGTGTACTTCAGCCAGCAGGCTGATCTGTGAGTTCCATAGTGATTAGTTTATTTATTTCATTTCATTTCCAGATGTGAGCCCGCATTATGGGACGTACTATTTATTTATTGTATTGGATCATTTGCTTCCGCACTTATTGTTCATTGACTCTTGTTATTATGGATTTGGACATGTGTTAGATTAATTTATTTATCTTGTTCTTGATATCTCTACAGCCGTAATGTGACTGTGGATGGATACTTCCTACCCACAGGTAGCATGGTTGGCTATGTCACGTGCCCAATCTCGCGTACTTTGGGAAGCGGGGCGTGACATGGTTCTTTTGGTATCAGAGCCATAGGTTAGTTGGGTTGATTCTTTTGTAGTTGGGTATTGTACTCGATACACGAATCAGAATACCCGTGCTTAAGAAACATATCCTACCACCTTGACCGTTTTACCATTCTTGAATTACATTCTTCCTGATTATATCTTGTACGGCGTGCAAACTTACTTTGCATTGTCAACTCGAAAACCTAATTTCTTGTTATCTCTAGGACTTAGGCGACTTGGGTGGAGTTAAGTAATTGCGGCTATGATACCGCGGCATAGCTACAATGCGGTACTCTATTTAAGTATCTTGGAGTTCTAGCCTTGATTTATATATTGAATCTATCATCATGCTAATGTTGGGTGTTTTGATTTCAGGACTATGGCAGATAAGAATTTCAAGACGTATCAGAGGCGCGTGGATGAAGCCGCCATGTTAGGAGTGATACGTGGGATGTTGGAGAATCAGAAGAGGCAAACTGAGCTGATCCAGCAGCAAGCAGATTCATTTCAGGAAGGTTTGCAGGCCATTCGGCAGTCTGTAAACACAGCTGTAGCGAAGCCAGTTGACCGAGTAGGGACCGTGGCAGATTTCAGACGTTTGGGTCCTACTACTTTCAATGGTCTAGAGGAGCCGTTGCCAGCCGAGCAGTGGCTAGTGGACACGGAGAATTTGCTGATTGCGGCACAGATCCCAGAGGATAAAAGAGTTGATGTGGTGCGCATTCAGCTGGTGGACTACGCCCGAGAGTGGTGGCTTGTGGAGGAGAACCGCTTACCCAAGCCAATTAGTTGGGCGGATTTCTCTAAAAGTTTCCTGGAGAAGTTCTTCCTGCGGACTGCACGGGAGGAAATGGAAGAGAGATTTATTGGGCTGAGACAAAATGGAGCATCTGTGGACGTACATGCAGCGGAGTGGACGAGACTCAGCCGCTTCGCTGGACCCTTAGTCGCCAAGGAGGCAGACAGGGCGCGAAGGTTCTTGCGCAGTTTGGATGTGGACATCCAGAGGCAGATTGTCTCCCTGGGTTTGACCACTTTCTCGCAGGTTCTTACGGTATCCAGGGAGCAGCAGAGTTTGTCGGGAATGAAAGGGAACCTACAGCAGACAGCAGTTGCGGCCAGGAAGCCCGCATTTGTACCTAACCGAGATCATGGGCGCAGAGGTATTCCAGTGGACCGTCGAGGTGTAGCACCCATGAAGAAACCTGTGATCGTTGATCGAAGAAAGAGCGTGACCTGCGACTACTGCCATTTACCTGGGCACGTGCATAAGGAGTGTCGAAGGAGACTGGGACTTTGTCTGGTTTGTGGAGCAGCCGATCACGCAGTTGGTGCCTGTCCGTCGAAGCTTCGCACGAGAGATGATATACAGAAGCCTCCGCAGAGACCGTTCCAAGGGCAGAAACAGCTGACTCAAGGACATAATCAGGCTCGAGCTTTCACGTTGACAGCTGAGGAAGCTAAGGCATCAGGAGAAGTGGTTTCAGGTACTTTACTCGTTCATGGTTTTCCCGAATTGGCATTATTTGATTCCGGAGCATCCCACTGTTTTATGTCATCCAAATTTATAACTACACACTCGATTACCTGCACGACCCTGTCTAGTTTTTGGGACATACACACTGGGAATGGGAAAATCATAGCTAGTAAGGAATGTAGAGATTGTATAGTTGTTGTGTGCGGACGGGAGCTTTTTGCAGATTTCTTGGTGATAGATTCGGGCAGCTATGAAGTTGTCTTGGGAATGGATTTTCTTGGCACTTTCCACGCCCACATTGACTGTAGGGCAAGGAAGGTAATTTTCCAGATTCCCGGACACCCTGAGTTTACCTTTACTGGGGGAAGCAGTTCTGTCGGGCCAGTCGAGTTTAGGGCTAGGCCGACAAACAGTGCTCTTGCGACAATGGAAGTCGATAGTAATGAAGAGCCGGCAGTTGTTCGCGACTTTATGGATGTATTTGAAGATATATCGGGCTTACCGCCGAAGCGAGACGTGGAGTTCGCGATTGACCTTATTCCTGGTGCAGCGCCAGTATCAAAATCTTATTATCCGATGGCACCAGTGGAATTGGAAGAAGTTAAGAAACAAGTTGGTGAATTACTTGAGAAGGGTTGGATTCGAAGCAGCAACTCGCCTTGGGGAGCTCCAGTTCTTTTAGTAAAGAAGAAGGATGGCACGAGAAGGATGTGCATTGATTATCGAGAATTGAACCGGGTGACTATTAAGAACAAGTACCCGATCCCTCGCATTGGAGAACTTTTTGAGCAGCTTAGTGGCGCGAGAGTATTCTCGAAACTGGATTTACGATCCGGATATCATCAGGTCCGAGTGAAAGCAGAAGACATATGCAAGACGGCGTTTCGAACTCGATATGGACATTTCGAGTATCTGGTGATGCCCTTCGGAGTGACGAATGCGCCGGCAATATTCATGGATTTGATGAACAGAATCTTTTCACCATTCTTGGACCAGTTTATTGTGGTATTCATTGACGATATTCTGGTATACTCGAAGAGTCCGGAGGAGCATGCTGAGCATTTGAAGATCGTACTGCAGACGCTGAGACAGGAGAAATTGTATGCGAAGATGAGTAAGTGCGAATTCTGGCTGGAAGAAGTGAAATTTCTGGGGCATGTCGTGTCGGGCGATGGAATCGCCGTCGATCCCGAGAAGATTGCAGCAGTTCGAGATTGGCCAATTCCAAGGAATGTTGCGGAGATAAGAAGTTTTCTTGGACTCGCCGGATACTACAGGAGATTTGTAGAGAACTTCGCTCGTTTGGCAGAACCGTTGACCAAGCTTACGCGCAAGGAAGTACCTTTTATTTGGACGGATGGATGTGCATTGGCCTTCGAGACGTTGAAGCAGAAGTTGATAACCTCCCCTATCCTGACCGTACCAGACAATTCAGGAGGACTGGTGATTCACAGCGACGCATCTGGAAAAGGATTGGGATGTGTTTTGATGCAGAATGGGAAGGTCGTAGCTTACGCATCGAGACAACTGAAGACTCATGAGAAGAATTATCCGACTCATGACTTGGAGCTTGCGGCCGTGATCTTTGCCTTGAAGATTTGGAGACACTACCTTTTGGGCGAGAGAGTCGAAGTCTTTACAGATCACAAGAGTTTGAAGTATGTGTTCACTCAGAAGGAGTTGAACATGAGGCAACGCAGATGGTTGGAGCTGATGGCCGACTACGACCTTGATCTTAAGTACCATCCGGGAAAGGTTAACGTCGTGCCGGATGCGCTTAGTCGGTTACCAGCGATTCAGGTATTGACTGCACAGAGGGAGATCATTGCGGATTTTCGGAGATTTGACTTGGAGGTTGTGCTACCACATGCTACGGGGCAGTTGATGCAGTTGCAAGTACAGTCGTCCTTAGTTGAGAAGATTAAAGCGGCACAATCGCAGGATCCTAGACTGCAAAAGTTTCGAGAGCAGGTTCAAGCCAGACTACGAACCGATTTAGTGATCCATGGAGATGGTTCGTTGAGGTATGGTAGCCGTGTGTGTGTGCCAAAAAGGGATGTGCGTAAAGAGCTTATGAAGGAGGCACACAGTTCAGCTTACTCGGTACATCCTGGAGGGACAAAGATGTACCGAGATATTCGACAGCACTTCTGGTGGGAAGGTATGAAACGGGAGATTGCTCGCTTCGTGGCTAAGTGCTTGGTGTGTCAGCAAGTCAAGGCTGAACACCAAAGGGTTGCTGGTTTGTTGCAACCACTTCCGATTCCTCAATGGAAGTGGGAACATATAACCATGGATTTCGTGACGGCTTTACCGCGGAGTCCAAAGGGCAACAATGCAGTATGGGTGATTGTCGATCGGTTGACCAAGGCAGCTCACTTTATTCCTTTTCGGGTTGGCCAATCGACGGAGACTTTGGCAGAGCGGTACATGCAGGAGATTGTAAGATTGCAAGGAGTACCGGTGAGCATCGTGTCCGATCGGGACACTCGGTTCTTGTCACACTTCTGGAGGAGTTTACAAGAAAGTTTGGGGACTCGATTGAAGTTTAGCACAGCTTATCATCCTCGAACTGATGGACAATCGGAGAGAACGATCCAGACCCTAGAAGATATGTTGAGGGCATGCATGTTGGACTTCAAAGGTTCTTGGGAGGATCATCTACACCTGGTGGAGTTTTCGTACAACAATAGCTTCCAAGCGACTATTCAGATGGCTTCGTTTGAAGCGTTGTATGGTCGTAAGTGCCGTTCACCTGTTTGTTGGGATGATGTTGGTGAACGAAAGTTACTGGGACCAGATTTGGTAGTACAGACAGTCGAGAAGGTGAATACAATCAGGAAGCATATGAAGGCAGCTCAAGACAGACAGAAAAGTTGGGCTGACACGTCAAGAAGACCTCTAGAGTTCGCTGTGGGTGATTTGGTATTCTTGAAGATATCACCGACTAGAGGGGTAATTCGCTTTGGGAGTCGGGAAAAGCTTAGTCCTCGATTCGTTGGAACCTTCGAGATATTGGAGCGTGTTGGAGAGGTAGCGTACCGTTTGGCATTACCACAGTCATTGGCAGGAGTGCACGATGTGTTTCATGTATCTCAACTACGGAGGTATGTTCGAGATGAAACCCACGTCTTGGATCATTCGGAGTTGACTGTACGGGAGGACCTAACTTTTGAGGAGCGACCGGTTGAAATCAAGGATCGAAGAGAAAAGGTTCTTAAGAATAAGGTTATCTCTCTTGTGCTAGTTTCTTGGGGTAATCGATCGCATGGAGAATCCACTTGGGAGCGAGAAGACGAGATCCGGCAGAAGTTTCCTCACCTTTTCCTGTAGTTAGCTATCTTGTATTCTTGGAATTTCGAGGACGAAATTCTTTTTGTAGTTGGGTATGATGTAACACCCGAGCCCAATAATACTATTTCTGTTACTGGTTGAGTGTTTGACATTGCTCATTTCAATTATCTTGCTTGTTTGGTTCTTGTTGCAAAATTTTAACCGGCTAAGTCATTTTGCCTATAACAAATTTTAACACCTAAAATGAAATTAAAAATATCCTCTTTGGCCTACTCGTCACCATTAGTCGCGTGGTAGCGTCCGCGCGTCGAGATTTCATCCCGTTCGGTGAAACGGGCGAGTTTGGACGGCTACGCGCGCGTGCAAGTGTTCGACTTGGGGGCATGCATTTTAATCATAAGACATCTCATTTTACAATTTGGAACCCGCTTAAAATCCTATTATTTGAATTTGAAACATTTGGGCGCGACCCGGGCGCAATTTGGAAATGTTTCATTTAGCGCCGAAATACCCATTTAATTTAAAAAAATCTGAAACTATAATATATATTTTTCTGTTGCTTATTAACGATTTAAATCTCTAAATCTTTATTTAAATTCCTTTTCACATCACCCCGGCCAATCACGAGGCTCTATCCCTCGTGGGCCCCTCCGTCCTCTCTCCCTATCTCTATCTCTCTCATCCTAAAACCTCTCTCTCTCTCTCCTAAAATCTCTCTCTCTATCTTATATTTTCCACTGTTCCTTAATCCTTCGTCCTCACGAGAAACCTCCCACGAGAAACCCCATCGACGAACCCCGAACCCTAGCCTCGTCGTGCCGTCGCCGCCGCAGTCCCCGCGCCGACGAGACCACCACCATCATCCTCGCCTCCGCAGCCTCGACCGCACCCCCTCCTTCCTCCGTTCTCATTCCTTACAGCGCTGTAGCCAACGCCACCGCCCTGCACCGCTGTGCTG
Organism: Agapanthus africanus; assembly: GCA_030015575.1. Lineage (NCBI taxonomy): Eukaryota > Viridiplantae > Streptophyta > Magnoliopsida > Asparagales > Amaryllidaceae > Agapanthus > Agapanthus africanus. The sequence continues at coordinate 240,146,650 of CM057344.1, forward strand.
ACGTCGCCGCCGCCTCCCATCGCCGACGACGTCGACTTCCTCCCTTCACCCTCGTCCCGACCTCTTCACCGTCTTCCTCCTTCCCTCACCGGCGCTACAACTAAACCCGACGCCGAACCCTAGCAACTTCTCTGGTTCGCCGGAGATCGCCGCCGTCGACTCTCGTCGTCGTCTCCAGCGCACCGCCGACCACCTCCTCTCCCCCCTGCAACCCAGACCAGACCATTACCTCCCCTCGTCGCGGCACCATCAGAACCAGCAACTTTCAGCCTAGTCTGCCGCCGTCGCTGCCTCGCCGGCGCCCCATCGCCGTCGAACCTGTCACGGTTGCCACCCTTGTCATCTCTCGAAGTACTCCAGTCCGTGTGGCCCCGCTGTTCGTCGTTTGGACTCGATCCGTGGCCCGTGCAACCGTCGCGTGTTTTCCGCCGACGCTACGTTCGTGTTTTCCGGTTTCCGAAACCGTCGAGGCAAGTATCCGAATACTTGCTCTAACATGCTAATATACAAGATCGAGTCTTGCTATACATTTAATTATCATATCATTTAATATAACAACACAGTTGATGGTAATATCGATATTATAGTATAACTTAGAATTGACGGTTGCAATTATCATTAACATTGAATCATTATAGTAGATTCATGTAATTATTTGGTCTGCTATTAATCCATGCTTTTAACTAACTAAGTCAATTAGATCGTCCTTGCTTTTATTTGTTAGATTATCCATGTGACAATTATTTATACTTTAGTTTTAATTTCATATATTTTCATTACCTTCTGTTATTGATATTGCACTACCTTGTGATTATTGCACCCTAAAGGTGCTCGAACCTGTTAATAAGATAATACAAAGCACCATTGTGATTAAATGAACTGTTATTGTTATTTACTTTATTTCCTGCTGTTGTTCCTTATTTCGCTTCTATACCTGTTATGAGCACACATTCGATTGCATTACATATTGACCTGACCTTGCTACACATGATATATATATATATACATACCGACTCAACCTGTTGTACCATGACCTGACTTGTTACTTGATCTCATGCCTAATGCCAACCAACCTGACTTGGGGTCCTCATGGACCATTCCTGTTGTCTATCCAGACAAACCTGCTTTTACCTGATCCTGTGTTGGCATTAGTTCTTGATTACTGAATACCTGACCTGACATACATAACTTGGGGGTATGGGGAAATCAAAGGTGAAACCGACTTGTAACTCAACAGTTCGATACCTGTTCTGATCAGTCTTACAGGCTTGGCCAGTCCGGGAGTGATGATGCTGACATCACTCGTCCATCCTGCTACCTATTACTGCCTAGCGGCACGTCCCGGATTCAGCCCCGAGGGTCTTGACCGTGGTCCCGGGCATGCACGGGATACTATTGAGTTACATCGACGAGTCATCAATGGATTTCAAAGACTTTAGAATAGAAACCCGATAGAACAGTATAGTTACCCACTGCACACTACCCTGCACTGTTATTTTATATTATTGTTTTATTCATGTTCATCCCTGCATTGCTTATTACCATGTTCATATTATATTACTGGTTGACATAACGCGCTGACGTCTGGGTTTTGCATGGTCCAGATTCTTTACCACTGTCGACGACCGAGCAGGAGTACTTCAGCCAGCAGGCTGATCTGTGAGTTCCATAGTGATTAGTATTTTTATTTCATTTCATTTCCAGATGTGAGCCCGCATTATGGGACGTACTATTTATTTATTGTATTGGATCATTTTCTTCCGCACTTATTGTTCATTGACTCTTGTTATTATGGATTTGGACATGTGTTAGATTAATTTATTTATCTTGTTCTTGATATCTCTACAGCCGTAATGTGACTGTGGATGGATACTTCCTACCCACAGGTAGCATGGTTGGCTATGTCACGTGCCCAATCTCGCGTACTCTGGGAAGTGGGGCGTGACAAAAAATCGGCTCAGGGTTTTCTAAAGACACCCACCAAAAAACGATCCACTGAACCGGTCAAAGCGCCGCGGTTCCGCGGCAAGAACATTCTTCTTGCCGCGGATCCACGGCCGAGTTGACTCGGCCGTGGACCGAGTTTGGTGCAGTGTACTTAGTTGGAGGTTTTGGGATTTTTAATATTGTTTGTTTCTACCCAGATTTTCCAGAGAACAAATTGATTTTTAGGGTGGTTACAAATCCATATTTTGATCGATATTCCGTAGACTTTGGCTAATGGATATTATCTGTGATGTGATATATGTATTGAACGTCTACTAATCGCTATACGTCGAATAGTGGGGGCTATACATATCTGTGATTTGTAATGTTGATGGTTTGTGTATATGAACTCGTTGGATTGTCGCGGATGAATAGCCGGGTGGATGTGAGATGAGAGTTTCTTTTTCTTTCATTCATGTAAAATTTGTAAATTGATGTAATATTATTTGTTTGGCCGCACATCCGGGATGAGGTTGTAGCCGCCATTGTATAATTTCTTTTTACTATTTTTGCTCCTAGGATAGACCTAAGGTGGGGTGCACAAACTACCGGGTATCTCGAAGTGCTGAGTGGCCTACTCACGTTGTTGAGGGAGGTTGCTTCGCTTCGGGTACTTGGCGGGTAGTTTGCCGCACCCGTAGGGATCTAGAGTGGGGTATTGGCTATTCATCGCGACCGTGTAATCCGCTTTTTGTTGCAGGCTCGAACGAATCGCGAATTCCTAGTATATCCAAAGTGTTCATCTGTGATCTAGAATGGCTATCATTGCATCTGACGAATGTATATATCTATATATGATAGCTATTTAGACGTTGCTTATGTTTTGCATCCGCGCTAGTCCAGCCCCTGCTCTGTCGTTAGTTAAGTAACCTAACGGGTGATGACGGGGCCCCGTGGCGAATGCGGATGGCATAAGCGTACGTCATATTTTCGTTGTTTTCTGCAATGGTAGGATTAAATGATGGGACACATTAAAATTAATGCAAGAAAAATAAACCTAGTAAAAGTCGTTGGAACACTTTCAAAACCACTCGGTTCTTTTCAAAAACCAGCTTTTAAACACGGAGCTTGAACCACTCCTTTTAAAAGCTATCTCGTTCCTTCGATTATATCAAGTTCACTACGTTCACGGTTTCGCCAAAACCATTCGTAGCCCTCCGTCGTTTCATATGAATATCCAACAGTATTCAAGCTGTGTTTGTTGGCCCTAGTCAAGGCACAGTGTTTGGTAGCTAGTGGGTATTCATATGTTGCATAGATAGATGCGTTGGTTTGGGACAGTCGTATTACTTTGTTGGCCATAGTCAAGGGTATATACGGGTGGGTTCAAATCAACCTGGACAACGACGGGTAGAACTTGACATGTAACTTATGATTTGTTGGCCTTAGTCAAGGTCATAAGAGCATGGGGCAAAAATCCACATCGGGAGTTTCTAAAGAAACTGAAACTTGCTAGCGCTGCATACCATTTGCAGTGTGATGATTCTGGTAGGATTTCTTCAGTTTTGTTACGCGATGATATTTGGATCCCGATCCTACTGTGAGTATATGCTACTCCTCGGGAACTTTCTCACTTAACGATCAATGCTATAAACCAAGTAGGTGTCTAGAAAGGTGTTAGCGGGGCTACGCCCACAGGGAAAAGAGGTTACTTAATTAAGGAACTTCGTGAAAGCGTTGGAAAACCTCCCTCGAAGTACCGACACTGGCCTGGCTGAACGGTTAAGCAAGTATTGTACGGTGAGATTGATCCTGACTAATTCTTCTTTTATGGTTTGAGGAGGGATTCGAGAGACAATGGGATGCAACCTGTTTAGATAAATTAAAAACCAATCTAAACTTGCAAGGGCATCATGCTAAGTGTTTTCTTCTCTCTCTCTTAATTGCAGCGACCCAGTGACCAGACATAGGTTACATCCAGATAATAAAATGACTGAATCTGACTGTTATGATTGGCAAAGGTCTGTCCAGATGTCCATTGCCAATGACAAGCTGGAACACCTCCTAACTAATCCAGCCCCTGCCGTCTCAGGACCAGTTTCCCCTGTCTCGGATATTGATATCCGCAAGACATCGGAAAAAGACTGTACGAAAGCCAAGTGGCTCGTGTTAGCCTCAGTTGATGGTACATACCAGAGGCAGCACGAGAAGATGGACTTAGTTTCCATCTTCCTCCATAACAAAGATTTATATGGAGAGCAATCTCGTATCGCAAGATATGAGACCTCGAACGAATTGCTTCCAGCGAGGTTGGCTATCGGGTCATCTGTAGGGGGCAACGTCCTTACAGAGACCAGCTATTTTGAGCTCACGGACCTGAAGACCACGTTGAAGAATGGGTCAGATGCTGACTTGATTCTACAGTCTCTACCTTCTACCCTGAAAGAAATCAGGGAAGTAAAAGGTAAGGAAATGGCAGAAGTTTCGGGACTGGATATAGTAAAAGAGGGACATTCCTATTGTTACGGGAATGAACATTGGCAGAAGGATTGCAGGGCTAGCAAAGCCAGTAGCCAGAATTCGAAGCATGTTGTGGCTTCGGCTTCGGGTGTGTTTGTAATAGAGAACTGTATGTCAGTTAACCCTACTTCCTGGGTATTGGATACCGGATCAGGATCTCACATCTGTAATTCATTACAGGCTCTGAGAAACCGTAGGGTTATCAAGATAGGTGATATGAATCTCAGGGTTGCTAACGGAATGAGCATGTATGCTGAATCCGTAGGGGAGTATAATCTTGGACTGACAACTGGGCAGATATTGATTCTGCGTGACTGTTTTTATGTACCAGCTGCGACTTGTAATATCATATCTGTATCCTTACTTTCTAAGGAAGGGTATGATTTTACTTTTGTAAGCGATGTGGTCAACATCCACCTAAATCAAGTTCTGATTGGATCAGGTACATTGAAAAACGGGATATACGTATTGAATCAAGCTCAGATCTTCAGTGTCCAGAACACACTTAAAAGAAAGTCTCCGGAATTAAATCAGGCCTCTTATGGCATTGTAGACTGGGTCACATTAATGAGACACGATTAACAAAGTTACATAAAGAAGGATACTTGGATCCGTTCGAGTACCAGTCTTATGCCATTTGTGAATCTTGTCTCATGGGAAAGATGACAAAGACTCCGTTCACTGGACACGGAGAAAGAGCAAGCAAGCTCTTGGGACTCATACACAGTGACGTGTGTGGTCCAATGTCTACACATGCGCGAAGTGGTTATTCATACTTCATTACTTTCACAGATGATTTCTCTAGGTATGGACATGTCTTCTTGATGAAGCATAAATCCGAGGCCTTTGAGAAATTTCGGGAATACAAGAATGAAGTTGAAAAACAAACAGGCAAAAGTATCAAGACACTAAGATCTGATCGAGGTGGTGAATACTTGAGTGCCGAGTTTCTGGGCTACTTAAAAGAGAATGGAATTCTCTCTCAGCTTACTCCTCCATACACACTACAACACAACGGTGTATCGGAAAGGCGGAATCGAACCCTATTGGATATGGTTCGTTCCATGATGAGTAAGGCTGAGTTACCGCGATCCTTCTGGAGTTATGCACTAGAAACAGCTGCATATCTTTTGAACCAAGTTCCTACTAAGTCAGTGCCTACCACACCATACAGATGTGGAGTGGGAAGAAACCCTGTCTTAAACACTTTAAGACATAGGGGTGTCCAGCTTTTGTTAAAAAGAAGCATGCGGACAAGCTCGAGGCACGTTCAGTATAGTGTAAGTTTGTGGGATACCTAAAGAACTCCAAGGGGTATCTTTTCTATTACGCAGAGGAACAAAAGGTTTTTATTTCTCGTCATGCCCGCTTCTTGGAAACTGAGTTTTTGGAAAATCAGATAAGTGGAAGCGTAATAGAACTGTAAGAAATTCCAGAACCACGAGCTATTACTGAAACCTTAGTGGAACCAGAAGGTTCGGGAGAACCGGACATCCCAGCGCCACTCCGCAGGAGTAGTAGACAGTCTCATCCGCCTGAGAGATACTACGGTTTTCTCATAGACGGGGATAGAGAGGATTGCGCTATTGATTATGGTGAGCCTACTAGTTTCCAGCAAGCCATTCAGAGCGGTGACTCGGTAAAATGGCTGGATGCAATGCGGACCGAAATGGAGTCCATGTACACCAACAAAGTTTGGACTTTGGACTTTGCTCCAGAAGGGGTAAAACCCGTAGGCTGCAAATGGATCTTCAGAAAGAAGATTGGTGTAGATGGGCAGGTTGAAACCTATAAAGCTAGCCTTGTTGCAAAGGGTTTTCGTCAAAGACCTGGTTTGGACTATGATGAGACCTTTTCTCCGGTGGCTATGCTCAAATCCATTCGGATCCTTCTTGCCATTGCTGCTTTCCACGATTATGAAATATGGCAGATGGACGTAAAGACGGCTTTCCTAAATGGAAATTTAGAGGAGTGCGTCTATATGGATCAGCCGGAGGGATTCATTCAGAGTGGGAGCAGCGGTAAAGTGTGCAAGTTGCTAAAGTCCATCTATGGACTAAAGCAGGCATCGCGGAGTTGGAACATCTGCTTTGATGATACTGTCAAGGAATCCGACTTTATCAAAAACTCAGATGAACCATGCATTTACAGTAAGATTGTAGGGAGAACTGTGGTATTCCTCGTCTTGTACGTGGATGACATTCTCCTAATAGGAAATGATATTCTTATGCTATAGTCAGTCAAAGGATTCTTGTCACAGAGGTTCTCCATGAAGGACCTGGGCGATGCCAACTACATTCTGGGGATCCAGATCTATCGTGATAGATCTAAGAGGATGTTGGGACTTTCACAGTCTAGGTACATCGACACCATACTGAAACGATTCAGTATGGAAGATTCCAAGCGCGGTAATCTACCGGCTTGTCACGGAATCACCCTCTCCAAAGAGATGTCTCCCAAGACTGATTTGGAAAGGGCTCGCATGTCATCTATACCCTACGCATCAGCGGTAGGCTCTATAATGTATGCGATGTTATGTACCAGACCAGATGTAGTATACGCATTGAGCGTTGTAAGCCGGTATCAGTCGGACCCAGGGGAGAAACACTGGATAGCGGTAAAGAACATTCTCAAGTACCTGAGAAGGACTAAGGAGATGTTCTTGGTGTATGGCGGAAAAGACCTCCAGATTGAGGCCTTTGCTGACTCCAGCTTCCAGAGTGACAAGGATGACTCCAAGTCCATGTCGGGTTATGTCTTTACCCTCAATGGAGGGGTGGTTTGCTGGAAGAGTTCCAAGTAGGAAACCGTTGCTGACTCAACTATGGAAGCGGAGTACATAGTTGCTTGTGACGCCGCAAAGGAAGCTGTCTGGATGAAGAAGTTCCTCACGGAGCTTCAGGTGGTTCCTACCATTGTTGATCCAATACCGCTGTATTGTGACAACAACGGAGCTATAGCTTTAGCGAAGGAACCCAGGTCTCATCAGAAGTCTAGGCACATTTTGAGGCGATACCACCTGATCAGGGAGATTGTAGATCGCTGGGAGATCGAGGTGAAGAGAGTAAATTCAGAGAATAACACTGCAGATCCACTCACGAAGGCCCTACCCCAGACTCAGTTCGAGCGGCTGATCGAGATGATAGGTCTTCGATACGCCAGTACATGGCCTTAGTGCAAGTGGGAGATTGCTAGTGTATATGCCCTACAGGCCATTACTGTATCATACTAGCTTGTATATTACTTAATGGAAGATTGGGATATTCACAGTTGTATAGACAATCTTGCTAAAAATGGTAGTATGCTACTTGGTTTGTTTCTACTTCAATATGTGCATGTGTTTCTTTTAGCATATCGCTTATACATATTAGTAGAGCCCTTAGGATCTTTGCTTGATTACCAGCGTTGTGATGGCAGTCATACTTGTGGGGGCTGGGTAATCTATAAGCACATCATTATACAGGTCCTTAGTCGTAGGACTATCGAGACATGGCATCGATACTCCGGAGTAGACTAGCGTATGCGCTTCTCATCCCAGCAGGGGAGATGGTCTGTCCTACAGCAATCAGTACGTCGTACTGGAGATAGTATGCGGGTGCTCGTTAGGTTACGAGTACACTAGACAGGACTCGTCGGAAATTGTTGGTTGGTATTATACCCATCGTCAGTTATCAGTTCCCAGGTGACATGAGTACAGCTTAGTCCGCTGACTTGACACTGTCACTTCGTCTCGAGTGTGTTCCCACTGTACTTTGATTACTACCCTACCACGGCTCAAAGGAGTCGTGCAAACAGGTAGTAGTTGGGTGCAGTCCCGAAGCACTTGGAGGCAGTGACGGTTAGACAGGATTCGTCTCTCCCGGTATTGGGGGTTGATATCGCGCTGTGTCTAGGAGAGCCATTACACAAGTAGTCCCTGGCCAGGGCAAGCGAGATATACTGGTAGGTTTCCAGTGTTATCTCAGGGTGTTCTGGGCTACACTTCGACACGACTTGTACCGCTATTAGGGGACTGACATTTACTACCCCCTAGGCCCGCCATGCGATGTTCTTAGATGAACGGACCGGACTGTATGGAGATTGTCACATACAGGCTCAGTAGGAGTTCGGATGGGTTTACCTCATCGGCTTTCTTATCGACATCTACCTGGGGACCGTTACGTACAGCTAGTGCTGCTTGCGGTCTGTGGTTAAATCCACTGCCAGCGTAGTGTCGAGTCTTTAGAGTCCCACATAGAGAGTTTCCCTACACTGAGCGAAACGTGTAGAGGCCGTATGGTTTTACGGCAGGGCTACGATCACTTACGTGTACTTGTGTGCGTATGCTGTTCGGGCAGGCAATACTAGTGAGCTTTGGTTTAAGCCGGATTATGCACGGATGGATTTGTTTTGTCTTCTGTGCATTTGCATTCTACGGAATGCGGATGCGGGTGTGTATGCACAGTTTTGAGGAGCGAAGAAGGAGGAGGTGCCTCATTAGGGTTTTGACAGTTGATTCGGTCAAAACCATTTTGAGGCGGACTTATTAGGGTTTTAGCAGTTGGTTCGGTCAAAACCATTATGAGCCGGGGACATTATTTACTAATCCTTTTATTGATAATTATGTTATGGCTAATTGCTTTGACCATTTGACCACACTTGACTTTGTTGACCGTTTGACCAAAGTTGACTTTGACCTTCATGAGAGGTCTAGAGTTTTCTTTGGATTTCTTTTTCTTTTTGGATTATGAAAATGGTCAAGTCATTAGTAGCCATCAACTTTATCATGAAAGGATTGGTAATGATGGTGTTTATGCATTATTGAACCATGGTGCCCTTTTTCTTTAGTTGATAATTTTCATTTCTATTTTCTCATTCTCTCTCTTGTGAGAAGAAAAGAAAAAGAGCTCCATGGTTGCTAGTTCTCCTTCATCTTCCTCCTCTTGAAAAAATCCTTTGATCTCATGTGTTGAGAGAAAAAGGATCCAAATAGACAAACACTTCCATCTACCTCTTCTACACATCCTAGGACATCATGACTAGTGATCTTGTTGCCCTAGTTGCCTCGGCTCGAGGTGGAGCTCGGTGTACAACTCTCAGGTAGATCGTCTTCGACTCAAGAAGGCCGCGGAGGTGACCAAGATCCGAATCGATCCTCGGAGCTTGGATGGACGAGCGGGACAGCGGAATGAAGACCCGAAGGACCGGTATCGTGAGGTATAATTTCTATGGCATAGTAGATAGCACCTCTAGTAGTTTGCTAGTTTGTAGTTTAGCAAAGATCCGTGTTTTAGTCCATGGTGCCTTTGCGCCAAAAATTGTTTTCGCCGTTTCCGCCTCCCTGTAAGAACCGGGGTGAGCAACATGGACTTACAGCCTCACCTATGGCACCACGGAAATACCGCAAACCCGAGGGTTTGGCGGCGGTTCTTACGGTCATAGAATCGATTTAGGATTTCGTTCTTCTAGAAGGTCCATCGAATCACTTGCATGATATTTGAATGTTTCAAACTTGGAAAAAATCCAACTCTTGGAAAGTTTTCTTTCGAGGGTTAAAGTGGGTATTTGATATCCGTTCGAACTTTTTAACACCGTCTAAATAACCCGAAATAAAGTTAGAATTACGACTACGAAACACTCTAAATTGCCTTTATAGAAAATTAACATCTCATGAAATTTTTAGAAAAAACAAACAACACCTGAAACACCAAAACCCAGAGAACAGAGCACAAAACAAAAATGAACCCAAACAGAAGCTACAGGGCCGGCCTGCTCAATTTTTTGGGGTATCTCGCCGGGTCAAATCCGGTGGATTGGGTTAGTATTTGCTCAGTGTTCATGTTACATCTCATATAACATTCTGCAGTTGTTTAAAAAAAATTTCGACGACTTTAAAAATTGACAGAAACTGTGTTTTAGTGTTTCAAGTTTCGGAGCAGTTTCGGTTTCGTAATCTAATAAACATCGTCTAAATCTTTAGGTTGGCTCTGATACCACTGTAGGGATCCCTAGGACGACAACAAGGTTTCGGGAGGCATCGCCCATGCCATTTTAAAATAATTGTCATGCTAAGCAACCCTAATCCTAGAATCTTTAACTAGAGATTTAGACAATAGCAAATGTAAACTACTTTACATCAAGAGAACAAGAATACAACCTTTGTAGACCGGTCCTTCTCTTCATTTACTCCGTGTAGTAGTCCCGCGACTCCACTAGGCTTCTCTTGAGACTTTGAACGAGCTTCCTCCGATGACCTTCGTGCCGAAGATGATCCACACGAAGTCCCTCCAAGTCAAGCTACCTTTACACTAAACTCTTTAGCGTATGAAACACGCTACACTTGATCTCTAGTCAAGTGTAGGATGGTGAAGTAAGGGATGTTAAGAGCTCACAAGTTTGTGTTCAAGCTTCATGATTCACATCATATGTGAGGGTTGAAGCTTGAGCCATGACAAGAGGAGGAAGAAGAAGCCATGGAGCAACCATGGGAGCAACTCAAGAAGATTAGCTAAGTGTTGAGAATGAGCTAGAATGAATGCCAAGTCTTGACCCCTCACTCATTCAAGCATGGAATTATGCAATATAAAATTGCAATCATGCTTGAATAGTGAGTCAAGATGAATAAACAGAAGTAAATCCCATGCTTGCAACCATGCTTACACTTTTCACCTCATTTCTATTTTCAAAAAATAGAAATACATATGCCATGCTTCATTATTATATATATATATATATCATATATATTAATATATATATAATGAAGAATAATTAGTGAGCTAATGATATTAGTTAAGATATAATTATATCACATATAATATATATCACATTATTAAATCAACATTTGATTTAATAATCCGGTTATATCACATATGATCGACTAATATCATTTATCTGTATATCACATTATCGAATCAACACTTGATTCGACAATCTGGTTATATCATATATAACCGAACCGATAACAGATGACTGCCAGATTACAATACGGTATCACATACTCGTATTTAATGAGGCCCACACACATATCACATATGTGTCCTACTTTGTTTCGGTTAAACCAGGGAACTTCTATGTGGGACTCTAAAGACTCGTCAATACGCTAGCAGTAGGTGATGATCACATCAGTCACCTACAAGCCGTCAGCGGTTCTAGCTGGACGTAACGGCTACCCGGGTATTGAGCGATATGAAGATCAACAAGCAAGTCTGTCCACAGTCTCCATGAAGCCTATCAGTAACACTACCGTACAGTCCGGTCTCTTCGTCTGATATGTCGCATATCATGTCTATGTTAGTGTAATATGTCCTAGAGGCCATTATTATATAGTACTAGTTTGTATATTACATTTTGGAAGCTTGGGATATATACAAGGATTTATGACAGCCTTGCTCAATATGGTAGTATGCTACTTGGTTTGTATCTATCTTAATATGTGTATATGTTTCTTTTAACATATCGCTAATACATATTGATAGAGCCCTTAGGATTTTTTCTTGACTACCAGCGTTGTGATGGCAGTCACACTAGTGGGGGCTGGGTAGTTTATAAGCACATCCTTATACAGGTCCCTAGTCGTAGGATTATCGAGACAGGGCATCAATACTCTAGAGTAGACTAGTGTATACGCTTCTCATCCTAGCAGAGGAGATGGTCTGTCCCACAGCCATCAGTATGTCGTACTGGAGATAGAATGCAGGTGCTCATTGGGTTATGAGTTACACTGGACGGACTCATTGGGAACCGCTGGTTGGTACTATACCTATCGTCAGATAGCAGTTCCAAGGTGACATGAGTACAACTTAGTCCTTTGACTTGACACTGCTACTTCGCCTGAAGTGTATTCCCACTGTTCTTAGATTACTACCCTACCATGGATCTATTGAGTCGTGCAAACAGGTAGTAGTTGGGTGCAGTCCCGAAGCAGTTGGAGGCAGTGGCAGTTAGATAGGATTTGTCTCTCCCGGTATTGGGGGTTGATATCGCGCTGTGTTCGGAACGCCATTACACAAAGTCCCTGGCCAGGGCAAGCGAGATTTACTGTTAGGTACTCCAGTAGTTTCTCAGGGTGTATTGGACTGTACTCCGATACGACTTATACCGCTATTAGGGGTCTGACGTTTACCGCCCCCTAGGACCGATATGCGACACTCTTAGACGAACAGACCAGACTGTACGGAGATTGTCACATACAAGCTCAGTAGAAGTTCGGATAAGTTATGCTCATCGGATTTCTTATTGACAATACCCGGGGGCCGTTACGTACAGCTAGTACCTCTTACGGCATGTGGTTAAACCCACTACCAGCGTGGAGTCGAGTCTTTAGAGTCGTACACAGAGTGTTTCCCTGCATCGGGCAAAACGTGTAGATGTCGTATGGTTTTACGATAAGGTTCGATCACGTGCGTACACTTGTGCACGAATGATGATTCGGACGGACAATACTAGTGGGCTTTGGTTTAAGTCGGATCCTAGTATTGTACTGATGGATTGTCTTCGTCTTCTGTATTCGTATTTTTCGGAATACGAATACCGGTATGTATATACGGACGAGGGGAATTTTTGTAATTTGTACAAGAATGATTTTGTAGATGGCATGACCTAATTGTATTAATCATTTTGGTGTATATAATTAATACATTTTAAGTAAATGAAAATTATGTGGATATTGCTTGAATAAGGACTTGGGAGCTTTGGACACATGGTGCTCATTTGACCCATGAGTCATTCTATTGTAAATTGAACCTCTTACTAATTATTGAAATAGATTTATTTATGAAATAATTAGTAGAGTTCAGTTTAGAAAATAGAGACAAAAAACCATTTCCTTCTTCATCTTTTTAGTTCACTAAATTTCCATAACCATCTCCATTTTTCCCTCAAGCTCAAGAACACTCATGAGTTGAGTAACCTTGAGCAATAGTAGACTCCTCAATCCATCTACAACATCTACACACTCTAGGTCTTCTAGTTTAGCACACTAGTTGATCAAGTTTTCTTTGGTATAGAAGAGAAAGCTTGGTGCACAAACGTTCGGGTGGATCATCTTGGATTCAAGGAAACCGACGAGGAGGCGACAACCGTATCACTCCGAAGGGTTTGTGCAGGAGAGGAGGACAGTGAGAGAAGCAAAGAAGGACCAGATTCTTGAGGTATAATTTCTGTACTTTAGTTTATACTTCATAGGATAGGTGCTAGTTATTGTTTAGATTACGATCTTGTCTAATAGTTGATGTTACGATGCAAAAATTATTGCTTATTACACTTTCCGCCTCCCCGCGACCTTGCGGGGTGCGTGGTATCGCCTTACAGTGGTATCAGAGCCGACTAAACCATAGCTAACAGATTAAACGACTAGTTAAACTACGAAACTAAAATAACCCGAAAACATCGAAGCGTAGATTCAAGTTTCTGTCGTTTTTTAATGAGACTCTAAAAATTATTTTAGCAACCGCAGAGTACTCTTTGAACTGTAAAATAAACACAGAACAAAAATGAGACATTTCTACCCAAACTGGGCCGGCCACAATGCCCAAAAATCCGGCGAGCTCGGTTCAATTTTGGGGAAATGCTTCGTATTTTGGTATGTGGCTTTGTGACTTGAATCTAGGGCTTCAGGAGTTGTTTTTTTTTTGTCAATTTTGATTTTACTGTAAATTCTTTACTGTGGCAATACCGGGTGTTTCGAAGTCGCAGTTTAACGTTGTGTAATGTTTCAAGTTGTGATTGTTATATGTGTTTAGAAACGTTGACTAATTGCTATATGTCGATTAGTCGGGGTTGCACATATCTGTGATTGGTTTGTGTATATGAACATTGTTGGATTGTCGATGATGAATAGCCGGGGATGTGAGATGAGCGTTTTTATCTTTCACTTAATGTAAATTGTAAAATTGATGTAATATTATTTTGTGGGGCACATTCGGGTTGAGGTTGTAGCCAACGTTGTATTATTTCTTTTTACTGTTTTCTGCTCCTAGGATAGACCCAAGGTGGGGTGCACAAACTATAGGGTTCTTTGAATTGCTGAGTGGCCTACTCACTTTTTTGAGGGAGGTTGCTTTCACTTCTGGAATTTGGCGGGTAATTTGCCGCACCCGTAGGGGTCTGGGTAGGGTTTGGCTATTCATCATGACCGTGGAATCCGTCTTTCGTTACAGGCTTCAATGTGTAGGGTTCCTAGGCACTCATACAAGGGTTTATAAGGCATCAACCATGCCCGGATAAAAAACTAGACGTGCCGAACAACCCAAAACCGGGATCTTTAATAGATTATTAGGGTTTCACATGCAAGTAAACACCATTTACGACTAAGTGAATATGAATACAACCTTTGTAGATCGGTCCTTCACTTCAAAAGCTCCTTGTTGTAGTCCCTTCTCTGCGATCATGGTCCTCCCTGGCTCTTGCATGGCTTCACGAGGCAGAAGGAGTGTCCTTGCTTGAAGTCTTCGAGGCCGAAGATGATCTACGTCGAGGGAATACGAACTCAAGCTTCTTCTTCACTAACTAGAGAATTAGTGAAGCAAACACCCTAAACTAAAGTGCTAGTCTAGTAGAGGATGAGGAAATAGGAAGTGGGTACACCTTAGAATTATTTATCTCACATTTATTTCTCACTTAATCAAAACCTAGAGAGCTTTTGAGCTCAAGGAAGAAGATGAACAAAAAATGAGATGAGGATAATGATCAAGTGAGTGAGCTAACCATGGGTGAGTGAATATCATATACTAACTCATGTAGAGACATAACCATGGCTAATCCAAATGGTTAGGTTAACAAAAAATCTAAAGTAAAGACAAAGTTAGTGGACTTTGTCAAAGCAAAGCAAGCTTCTACAAGCTTCATGCTCTTTCCAAATCTCCACTAATTTTGTAATTACCTTAAATAATTATAACCCACCATAATAAATAGAATGGTGTATGTCTTACACACCCATGAATGATGTATCAACAACCTTGATACAAAAAGAAAACACATTTTAATATATATCACATATATATTAAAGTTGTGCACATGTGAGAAAAATTCTTAAGTGAACAAATGTTAGTTAATGTAAATTAGTATATCAAATATACAATTATACACTAAATTATTAAATCAACACTTGACTTAATAATCCGGTTATATCTCATATAACCGACAAACATCTAATGTATCGACTTATCGAATCAACACTTGATTCGATAACCCGGCTATATCACATATAACCGACCGATACAAAAAAGTCGCGAGAATAGAATACGGTATTACATACACGCATTATTCTCGGTCCCGCACATATCACATATGCGCTCCTATTTCGTTTTGTCTGAGCCAGTAAAACCTCTATGTAGGACTCTAAAGAGTCGTCAATACGCTGACAGTAGGTAATGATCACATCAAGCACCCATAAGCCGTCAGCGGTTGTAACACCTTAGGATGTGTTTAGTGGCTAATTATATGTTAATAAATGATTTTTAATAAAAAGTTTACCAAATTAGTTTTCAAATATTTTATCAAGAATTATAAATATTTTTCTAGAATTTTCCTAGGCTTGCACAAACTTGTGCATGTAAACTAGGGTTAGAGTTTGGGTTAAACCATGTTTAACAACCAAGGTAGATTAACCCCACCATTATTAAGTTAAACGATTTTAATTAAGGGTATATTTTTTTTAAATGAAAAGGGATTTAAAATGTATTTTGGTTGACTTAAGAGAATGAGAGAGAGAGAGAATGCATCATGGCTAAGCCATGCTTGCATTAAATAAGAGAGAGGGAGTGCATCATGGCAAGCCCATGCTTGCATTTAATGAAGCAAGAGAGAATGGGGGCTTGGCTCTCTTGGGTTATCATTTCTTGTGTTTGCTATACTCTCATATTTCTCACACTCTTTCACTCTCTCTCACACACACACATAGCATCAGCTACACCAGCAGCAGCTTCAGCCCCAGCAGCAGTTGCAAGCATCAGCAACACCAAGCAGCAGCTCCTTGCAACAGCAACAACACTTGTAGCATCAGCCCCAGCACAGCAGCATCGGCACCAGCAGCCTCAGCACAACAACATTGACATCAACAACAACAACATCAACAGCAACAGCATCAGGAGCAGCAACAGCACCAGCAGTAGGAGAAGCAAACAGCAGCAGTAGTGAGCAACAGCAACAACATCAGCCCCAGTTGCAGCAGCAGTTCCTTCCCCTCTTCTTCTTCTTTTTCTCCTTCTCCTTGCTTGTGAGGTTCCTAGGGGGTATAACTTCTGAACTCTTTCCTTAGTTGCTTAGTTTGTGTAGTTTAACTTCGATTAGCGATAATTATGTGAGTTTTGTGCTAATTGTGGTGTTTTGTGTGAACTTTAGTTAAGTTAGGGTGTTTATAGCTTAATCAACCCTATTAGGTGTTGTTAAGGCCAAGTGAACCTAGGTAAATCCCAGATTACACAAAAATACCCTGAGTTTTCAAAATTGTACAAAATGTGACGTTTTTAAGCAAATCTTAGCTTTTTAAAATCTGCTGTTACCCCAGTGAGTTTAGAATGAATTTGAGTGGACTGTAGCCTACTGGAGATGCCCTGACCATACCACAAGAGCCCGACCCCACCACTCCAACTTATGGCCACCGGAAAATTCCTTCTAGCCGCAAATTGCGGCCAGACCAGGGAGTTAGGAGCTAGGGGTTTTGGTACAGGTGTCTGCTATATTTTGTAGGTCCATGGTATATATAGTTTTGTAATATTCTAACCTGGGTAAAATCTGGGGCAGTATATCGTTTTCTGGTGTTTTTAGTTCGCGCGATACGCGCGATACGCCAATGGGTTTTGTGATGCAGCGTATCGCGGCGTGTCGGGTTATGTTTTAGACGCGTGCACACACGTTTCAGCGTATCGTACACACGCGCGTTAATTCGCAACGCGAGTTTCTCGTTTTGTTTCGATATCGCGTTTTGCGAGATTCTTGCTTATATTTTTGGATTCTTGTGTAAATCCCAGGTTCGCAGGCGGGTACGTCAGACGCCGCCAGGAAAGGGAAGCAGGTGGTCGACTATACTTAGCATGCGACCAGGTGAGTAGATTTAACATCTATGGGGAAATCGCCCGTATGGCGTTAAGCGTCAGGGCGTAATAGGATATTTAATCATGTGTGTTCATATAGATATACTATTAGCATACCCTCTTGTTATATATAGAACTGGTAGTATAGAACACTGCACTGTCACTAACGGTCCAAGTTGCACGAGCACGATTTATATGCTACACTCACACCGTTAGTGATTGCCATGACACTCATATTATAGGATTGTTAGAAATCATATATCATATTGATTCCGCTTTATTGACGTTGTCATGATTTGTCGTATGTTAGCATATGTTATATTCATACCATGCACACTGTATACGCACTTTTGTGCGTACCTTCGTTGATATATCACTACCTGTGCACATGTGCCCTTTATATTTCGTCTTAGTGCATATATATATCTTGATATGTTTACACTTGTGCCATATACATCACATATATTCATACTTGGGCACACATACATCACATATCCATACTTGTGCCATATACATCACATATATTCATACTTGGGCACACATACATCACATATCCATACTTGTGCCATATACATCATATATATTCATACTTGGGCACACATACATCACATATCCATACTTGTGCCATATACATCATATATATTCATACTTGGGCACACATACATCACATATCCATACTTGGGCACATATACACCATATGTCCATATTAGCGCACATGTACATTGCTACATTCACTTTGCGTACTTATCCTTTCGCACATCCATACCTATACACATATTCATATGTTACGCACATGGATGATATTGGCTTGATTTAAAAACTAAGGGTCCGCATGTGATATTTTCAAAAACTGGATCTTTTAAAGGAGCGGTTTTCCCTTTCTTTTACTTTTAGTGTCATACAACGCATTGCATGGATTTACGCATTAGATTGATTTATGTGATTTCTGGATTTGGGAACCGGAGTACTACTTAAGAAAATACGCACTGTTTAAAAACCCGGTTTCTCTTGATATGATATTTCAGTGCGTCCACCATGTGTTTTCTCGGTGCTGGAGCGATATATGTGAACCCGAATCGAGGAGCTGGACGAGGCCGATTGCGGGTACATGGTGGACCCGGTATGGTACCCCGGGGCGAGAACGGATCGCTGTGCAGTAGACGGTGAGCCTGGCAGAGGGACTACTACCTACCGGTGATTGGTTGGACCTGGCGGTTATCCGGAGGATACTGACAAGAGTCGATAGATGGATACGGGACGACTCGTACTGCCGGGGCCGAGGGCCGATACCGCAGACGGAGCCCGTGGGCAGACTCGGACTGACGGATGCCCGATATATGAGGATTTCCGTGTCGATGCTGGACACAAGTGTTTCTTGATATTTTGAGTGCCGGTGTTGGGCACTCACGACTTCATGGGATTTACAGGATTTGAGGGCCGGAGGATGACGGCGCCTGAGTTGTTTTAGGATTGGGTGCATTGATGGGCACCGATTATATTTTCCACTATGACATTCCGTGTAGATGTTATATTTTCCCATGCTCAGCATTAATATATGATATCTCATCCTGTATCTATTATACTGATGTAGTACACATGCTTGTACGCTCATTGCATACCCTACTTATCCTATATAAGGTTGTTAGATTGCATTGCCATACCTGATTATCACATATCTTGCTCATCATATGAAGATGTCATTAGATCGCACTTGTTGCATGATATTGAGCATCCAGTTCATCATATAGATGTTATCTGTTGGCATAGGTTAGAGTATCGCAGCACGTGCATACTCGCGATTACCTTTATATGTTATCTACTATTCACGAGTTGGCAACTCACCCCCGTTGTGCCACAGTGCTTGCAGGTTGCCCTTTGGAGTAGTCGCGGCTGGCTGTTCATCGCATCTTTTGACACAGATACCACTGTGGAGGCGTGCTAGCCCTTTTGCTATTAGGTGGGTTTTGTGCGGTATCTGTTTACTTTTCAGTTGTACATTGATGTATCTAGTATTCTCCATCTACCTTCATGTATTGACTTAGAGACAGTTGTAAGGGTGATGTATGTTATTTTGTACTCTGGTGTCGAGCTCGCTGTGAGCCGACTTTATTTATGCAGTCTTATCTTTTATGATATTTGCCTCTACTTTACTTCTCATTCTTCGCTACGTCGTCGTATATCATATTGTGGTGATTGTTCCGCCGTTGGGCGCGATTCTCCTATTGTGATGCTCTATTCATTTTACATGTTACTTCTACTACACCTTGCCTTTTACCCGACTTGCGGGACAAATTTTTATAAAGGAAATGTTGCCAAAATTATTAAAATATAACTCTTGAACTAAAAAGGATTTCTATTAAATTACCTAAGGTTTTCTAAACATTTTACAAATGCTTCTACTAAAATGTTTTAACACTCTATATTTTAAAAGGTTTTGATTTATGGGTTTCGGCTTACTTAGTCGCGTTACGCCTGTAGACGTTACGTGGTTAAGTGCCGGTCACGGGCCGAACTTTGGGTCGTGACAGCGGTACTAGCTGGACGTAACGGCTACCTGGGTATTGAGCGATCAGAAGATCAGCAAGCAAGCCCGCTCCAACTCCTGTAAAAGCCTGACGGTAACGCTTGCCGTACAGTCCGGTCTCCTCGTCTGATATGTCGCATATCAAGTCTAGGGGTGGTAAACGTCAGAACCCAATAACCGATAAGTCGTGCCGATGTGAGGCTCATAACGGGTCGAGAAACTACTGGTAACACTTACCAGTAAATCTCTAAATCATCCCTGGCCAGGGGCTTCCCTGTTATGGCCAATCGAGCACAGCGCAACATTAACCCCCAATACCGGGAGAGACGAAACCCCTCCTATCGCTCATTGCCTCCATGTGACTCGGGACTGTACCCAAAAACCACTGTTTTTCACGCCCACTTGGACGTGGTAAGGTGGAAATCAAAGCATAGTGGGAATCACACAAGACTCTATGACGATCTCGGGTCTACAGACTAACCTGCATAAGTGTCACCAGAGAACTGCCATCTGACATGAGGTATAATACCATCTGGGAGTTCTCGGCTAGTCCGTCCAGTGTACCCAGTGTCCACTGAGCACCCGAATACCATCTCTGATATCAAACACCAATGGATATGGGATCATCCATCGCCCATCTCATGGGTCGAGAAGCGTATACGCTAGTCTACTCTGGTATATCGATGCCCCGTCTCGATATACGCATGACTAGGGACATTAAATGATGTACTTATGGACTACCATGGCCCCACTAGTATGATCTGCATCATAGTCCTCGTAGTCAAGTACACATCCTAAGGGCTTTACCAACATGTAACTATAAGACAGTATCAAGAGAGAAGTATACATGTTAAGATAAAGAGCAACCAGATAGCATACTGTCATATCGAGCAAGAAAGTCCTCTCTATATATGTCCAAGCATCCAATATAATATACATCATCTGTACAATACTGGCCTCTAGGGTATACATACAACTAACAATCTCCCACTTGCACTAGGGCCAGCTGCTCTAGTATCGCATACTAAGCATCCCGAAGAGTCTCTCAAACTGTATCTGGGGAATGGCCTTCGTGAGTGGATCCGCAGTGTTGGTCTTCGTGTCAACCCTTTTGACCTCGATCTCCCGGCGATCTACTATCTCCCGGATCAGGTGATACCGCCTCAGAATATGCCTGGATCGCTGATGGGACCTGGGTTCCTTGGCCAAAGCTACCGCTCCATTGTTATCACAATACGAAGGTATTGGATGCTCAATGGATGGAACCACTCCAAGTTCAGTAATGAACTTCTTGATCCAGACAGCCTCTTTGGCAGCATCGTTGGCAGCGATGTATTCAGCCTCCATCATCGAGTCTGCTACGGTTTCCTGCTTGGAACTCTTCCAGCTAACCGCCCCTCCGTAAATGGTAAAGACAAATCCCGAGTGCGACTTAGATTCGTCCTTATCACTCTGGAAGCTCGAATCGGTAAAGGACTCCACTTGGAGTTCTCCGTTACCATACACCAAGAGCATCTCTTTAGTCCTTCGTAAGTACTTGAGAATGCTCTTCGCAGCTGTCCAGTGACTCTCTCTAGGATCAGCTTGATACCTACTCACTATACTTAGTGAGTGTGCTACATCGGGTCTGGTACATAGCATCGCGTACATGATAGAGCCTACTGCCGAAGCATAGGGTATCCCTTGCATGCGAGCTCTTTCCAAATCAGTCTTGGGAGACATCTCTTTGGAGAGAGTGAGCCTTGAGATCGTGGGTAAAAACCCACCTTTGGACTCTTCCATACTAAACCGCTTTAGTATGGTGTCAATGTACCTGGATTGGGACAATCCCATTATCCGTTTGGATCTATCTCTATAGATCTTAATCCCCAAGATGTAGGAGGCATCACCTAGATCTTTCATTGAGAATCATTGTGATAAGAAGAGCTTGACCGATTGCAGCATAGGAATGTCATTTCCTATCAAGAGTATGTCGTCCATATACAATACGAGGAAGCCAACCTTACTCTCTGCCACCTTCTTGTAGATACAAGGTTCATTTACGTTTTTGACGAAATCAAACTCTTTGATAACGACGTCAAAGCAGATGTTCTAACTCCGCGATACTTGCTTTAATCCATAAATGGATTTAAGCAGCTTGCACACCTTCCCGCTGCTCCCACGAGCTACGAAGCCCTCTGGCTGAGTCATGTACACGCTCTTTTCTAAATCACCGTTTAGAAAGGCGGTCTTAACATCCATTTGCCAGATTTCGTAGTCATGATATGCAGCGATGGCAAGCATGATCCGGATGGATTTAAGCATAGCCACTGGAGAAAAGGTTTCGTCATAGTCCACACCTGGTCTTTGATGAAAACCCTTTGCAACAAGTCTAGCTTTGAAAGTCTACACTTTCCCATCTACACCAAGTTTTTTCTTGAAGATCCACTTGCTCCCAATGGGTTTTACCCCTTCAGGAGCATCTTCCAAAGTCCATACTTTGTTGGTGTATATGGATTCCATCTCGGACCGCATTGCATCCAGCCATTTCACTGAGTCCCCACTCGAGATGGCCTGCTCGAAGCTAGTTGGGTCATCATCCTCCATGATGCAATCCTCGCTCCCACTATCCATGAGAAAACTGTAGTATCTCTCAGGTGGGTGAGGAACCCTACTAGATCGGCGGAGTGGCTGGGGTTCATCGGGAACTACCGAATCCTCTGGTTCCACCAGATCTTCTGTTGCAGCTTTTGCTGCTGGAACCACTTCCAGTTCTACCTCATGACCACTAATCTCTTTTGCAAGAAATTCCTTTTCTAAAAAGGTGGCATGCCGAGAAACAAACACCCTTTGTTCCTTAGTGTGGTAGAAGATATGCCTTTGTGAATTCTTGGGATATCCTACAAATTTGCATAGAACAGACCGTGCCTCGAGTTTGTCCGGATTTTATCGTTTGATATAGACTGGACAACCCCATATCTTAACATAATTAAGACATGGTCTCTTCCCTTTCCATATCTCATATGGAGTGGTAGGCACAGATTTGGTAAGGGCCATATTTAATAGATGTATGGCTGTCTCTAGCGCATATCCCCAGAAGGAAATAGGTAACTCAGCTGTGCTCATCATAGAGCGCACCATATCTAATAGGGTGTGGTTCCTCCGTTCTGATACACCGTTGTGCTGTGGTGTATATGGAGGAGTCAGCTGAGAGAGAATCCCATTCTCTTTTAGGAAGTCCAGGAATTCATTGCTCAAGTATTCACCTCCTCGATCAGATCGAAGGATTTTAATACTTTTCCCGGTTTGTTTCTCGACTTCTTGTTTATATT
The DNA here is from genome assembly GCA_030015575.1 of Agapanthus africanus. NCBI lineage: Eukaryota > Viridiplantae > Streptophyta > Magnoliopsida > Asparagales > Amaryllidaceae > Agapanthus > Agapanthus africanus. The sequence continues at coordinate 240,169,941 of CM057344.1, forward strand.
CTCTAAATTTCTCAAAAGCTTCAGACTTGTGTTTTATCAAGAACACATGTCCGTATCTTGAGAGATCGTCAGTGAATGTAATGAAGTACGAAGAACCTTCCCTGGCATGTGTAGACATGGGACCGCATATATCGCTATGTATCAGTCCCAAGAGTTCAGTAACTCTTTCTCCGTGTCCCGTAAATGGAGTTTTGATCATCTTGCCTTTGAGACATGACTGGAAAGTGTCATAAGATAAAAATTCGAACGGTTTCAAATATCCATCCGTATGCAACTTAGCTAGCCGTGTCGCATTTATATGACCAAGTCTACAATGCCACAAGAAGGATTCGTTCATTTCTGAACTCTTCTTCTTTTGTGTGTTTGTTATGCTCAGAACTGTTGATTGATTTAGAACATAAATGCCATTGCACAACGTGCCTGATCCAACCAACTTTTGGTTCAGGAAAATGTTCATAACATTATCCTGTAATACAAAATTATATCCCTCTTTACTCAATAAAGATACCGATATAATGTTGCATATCAGGTTCGGGATGTAATAGCATTCGTTTAGAATCAATGTATTACCAGTTGGTAATACAAGGTGATATTCCCCGACGGTTCTAGCTGCAACAATTGTACCATTTCCAACCCTTATGTCTTTATCACCTTTTCCAAGTTCTCTACCTGTCCTCAGCCCATGTAACTGATTACATATATGGGATCCTGACCCGGTATCTAATACCCAGGACGTAGAGCAAATAGAGAAACAGTTCTCCGTAACGAACACACCCGAAGAAAATGCATCAACATGTACTTTCTTCATTCGGGTGGCATGGGAATCCTGGTATTCCCCTATATCCTGTTCAGTTCTATAACTCTTATAAGAAAAAACGGAACCAACGTTTCCCAGCACAGTATAACATGCTGGTTCAGTCAATACATCCATATTATTATCTTGATTAAGGCATGATATGGTCGCTACCTGGAGAGAAAGAGAAGAAAACACTTTAGCGTATGCTCTTGCAAGATCAGATTGGTTATTATTTTATCTAATCAGAATGGCTCCCACTGTTTTTATCAAATCTTCCTTCAAACCCTAAAAGGAAAGACTAGCCGGGATTAATTACACCCTACAATTTCGCCAATCTTTCAGCTAGGCCAGTTTCGGTACTTTGAGGGAGGTTCCCCGTGCTTTCGCACGGACCTAATTAATATAAACCTCATTTTCCCAGAGGCGTAACCCCGTTGACACCTTTCTAGACACCTACTTGATTGGCTAATTGTCCTGTGTAAAACTCTCCCAGGAGTAACAATTACTCGCATTGGGTATCGGGATCCAACTATCTCATAGAAGGTATGCAATCTCATTGCAAATTTCAACACTTGAAATTCCCGATAATATTTTGCCCCTAACATGCTATGACCTTGACGAAAGCCAACAAACCATAGCCCGCTAGTCAAGTTCAACCCGTACATTTCTTAACTGAATTAAACCCACCCGCACGACCCTTGACGAAAGCCAACAAAGCCGTACGACTACCCTAATCCAATCGCATCATATGCAACAGATAAGCAGCATATAGCTACTGCACACTACACTTTGACGAAAGCCAACAAATGTAGCACGAATACTATATACAACTTATCTGAAATGACGGAGGGCTACGACAGGTTTTTCTGAAAACCTATTGCGTAATGAACTTGATATCGTTGTAGAATCGAGTGAATTTTGAAATGGAGTGATTTTGAGGCTTTCATTAGTTTTGCTAAAGAGGTCACTCCCAGTGAAGGGATCTCGGCTCTTTCCTTATGGAATAAGGTGCAGGATATATCATATATATCGCTATGCAAAGCAAAAACTCTAAAAAGCAATCAAAAGACAAACCGAGTGTTGTAGCATCTGCTAGTTTTGCTAAAGAGGTCACTCCCGGTGAAGGGATCTCGGCTCTTTCCTCATCGAATAAGGTGCAGGATATATCATATATATCGCTATGCAAAGCAAAAATGGTAGTTATCTTTTTTGAAAATTTGATTCTACAACATATTTTAGGTTTCTTTTATTTCATTAATCACATTAATGAAGTCCCATCATTTAAGTCACCTAAATATCACAGATAAATACGACGTACACTTATGCCATCCGCATTCGCCTCGATGTCCCTTTGTGCACCGTTAGGTTAGGTAACTAACGGCAGAGTGGGGCAGGGCTAGCACGGGTGTAAAACATAAGTAACGTCTATATAATATATCATATATACTATATACAGTATCCATCTCAACATATCAAATGATCACATCACAGATATCGCAGCAGAAAAATTATATGAAATAATGGATATACTAGGAGGCCAGTGTTTTATTTTGAGCCTGTATAAAACACGGATTCCACGGTCGCGATGAATAGCCAAACCCATACCCCTAGACCCCTACGAGAGCGGTAAGAAACCCTACCAATTCTAGAGTTAGGAGACCCGGACTCGACTCCTCTAGTTGGTCTCCCGCTGTACCCTAGAACCCGGTTACTTGTGCTCCCCTCCTTGGGTCTACCTAATGCGGAAAAGTAAATAATATACATTGGTGACATCATCCTCATCCCGGAAGTGCCCCAATAAAAGAATATTACATACAATGAATTTTACATGAATGAAAATAAAAACCCTCATCTCACATAAAACCCCCAGCTATTTAGAACATGACGATCCAATATAACAAATCACAGCAACACATAATATCTCATATTATCAACGTAAGCAAGCATGCGTATCCCGACTGTCGTTGTTGTATAGCAACGAAGCCGGCAATACACCGCATACCATGCTTACGGTCACAGAAAAGAAAGTGTAAAACTATAACATTTGGAATCCACAATCTCTTTAGACATCGTAAATCCGAAATATCACATACTTCGCATTTCATGCCTAACCATATGAATTCCACATATTGTATCACATTCCAGATAAATAGACAGTATTAAACTTTCTGATCGAATAATCAAATACCCAAGATTTCCTTAATAGCTCAACACTTGAGTGTAGTTTAAAAATTCCAGAATACATCACAGTACCAATGGTCCAGCCGTAGAAGGGTCAAGCCAACGCCTCACATGTGGCAACGCCGTACAGCCCCAAACCCATAGGTTTAGAGGCGGTTCAGACGGTCACATAATCGAGTTAAGGTTTGTGTTCTTTTAGAGGGTCCATCACGTTACTTGCACGTTTTTCCGAAAGATTTAAACTCAAGAAAAATTCAACACTTGAAAGTTTTTCGTGCCGGGAAAAAATGAGTTAATGATATCCGTTTGAACATTTTAACAGTTTCTAAATTATCCGAGAAAAAAGAACGAAATTAAACTTTCCGATCGAATCAACGAATTCAAAATAATCCCCAGAACACTCAACACTTGAGTCAGATTAAAAACACCCAGAAGAATGTACAAGTACCTACGGATATTACTGCACAAAACACTAACCCGAATTCTACTGTTCCGCCGCGGAACCGCCGCGCAAGCAAGGTATTGCCGCGGTGCCGCGGCTCTTTAGTGGAATTAGGATGTCGTGTTTTACAGTAACTCTTAGATTTCCCAGCTGATTTTTTTGAGTATTTTTAATGCAGAAAAAATCACATTTTTACAAAATTTCCAGAGAGGGGGTCATTTTCGATGTTTCGGGGTTTGATCGGAGTTTTAACTTTGTATATGATTGACACGGAAAGATTGTGTTTGTAGTTTTTAACCGCAATCAGAACGGTGTCGCGTGTAGCTAGACTGAGGTGAGTACGGGTCGTCCTCTGGGAAACGTGGAACCTTTTACTCTTACTTTAGATATGTTGAAAAAGAGAGGAGGAAGAAAGAATTTGTTGAATGGTTTCTAGATCTACGTTAAACAAGAATGTAAAATATAGATCTAGATTATTTTAAGGATGTAGTTAATACAATAAGGGGGCTTGTAGGGTTCGTTAGGATTTAGTAGTTATGGACGATTAATTAAAAGTTACCTTTTTTTTTATCCATTAATAGATTTAAAACTAGAACGACGGTGATGTGTGTAGATTAGGGTTTCTGGAGGGAAAAGGAATCCCACTCTTAACCCTTATATCGACATGGAACCCTGTTCAAATCTAGCCTTTACCAAAACAATTATTAATCTAAACTCTAATCGCGGTCGGGACTAACAAAGAATTGTTAGCGCGCCCGATTAGGATGTTAATAATTCTTTTAATAAAGTTCATAAACTTTATAGGACTTAAAAAGGGTTTAGGGATTTTCATCGTTCATTAGCCTACCCTAATCCTAGGAACCCTAACAAGCGGAGAATTACTCGCGCATGTTGGGAAAAGAAGATGAAAAGACAGAGAGAGAAAACATAATGTAAAATGCAAAAGAATTAAATAAAATAACTACCTTTATTAATCAACTTGAACAATCTACACTTTATTCCGTAGAAAATGATTACAAAACTAGTTGCTTCTCGATCTTTCCTAAGGAGGTAGACGAACAGTTGATGATCAGCCTGGATGCGTGAGCGTCTGGGGCTTCGTGATCGCGTTGGCTTGATAAATTTTCCAAGAGGCTCTCGGTACCCTTTTATAGTGCAAAGCCATAATCTTTTGGTTGAAAACTTGGTAAAATATAGCATAGATTCACCCCACAAAATTGGACACCCTAAATCCTCTATATTTCCGCGGATCCGCGGCCCAAGGGGGGGTATGGCCGCGGATCCGCGGCTAATGGTGGAGATCTCTTCATCATATTTTGGGTGCTCTGTCCTTGTGACATTTGGCGATCCTTGGAACCTTCAGAATTCAGAAATCTTCTCTCGGTTGCTTCCAGACTTGGTCTCCAAGTTTTGCTTCTTAATTAGGCAAGTCTTCTTCAACAACTTGATTTGCTTGATTCTAGTCTTTGAAAAATTCTGCACACATGGAAATCTTTTGCACAACAACTCAAATAATATTTAGTAGACTTAGTTCTACTAGGATTAGGTCAATGAATTTATTTGCATACATTTTTCTACCAAATACTAATTAAAATATATTAACATATGGAAAATAATGTTTTTACACATAAACCCTCATATGTATAATATATTAAAATAAAGTCCTTTTTTAATGTGAAAATGGTAGGAAAAATGTAGTACAAATGTGCAGTTTTATCAACTGAACAGTATACATGTCGCCTAATGCTCTAGCTTATCTCTGATACCACTGTAGGGTTCCTAGGCACTCATACAAGGGTTTATAAGGCATCAACCACGCCCGGATAAAAAATTAGACGTGCCGAACAACCCAAAGCCGGGATCTTTGCTAGATTATTACATGCAAGTAAACACCATTAACGACTAAGTGAATACGAAATAAAACCTTTGCAGATCGGTCCTTCACTTCAAAAGCTCCTTGTTGTAGTCCTTTCGCTGCGATCATGGTCCTCCCAGGCTCTTGCATGGCTTCACGAGGCAGAAGGAGCGTCCTTGCGTGAAGTCTTCGAGGCCGAAGATGATCTACGTCGAGGGAATACGAACTCAAGCTTCTTCTTCACTAACTGGAGAATTAGTGAAGCAAACACCTTAAACTAAAGTGCTAGCATAGTAGAGGATGAGGAAGTAGGAAGTGGGTACACCTTAGAATTATTTATCTCACATTTATTTCTCACTTAATCAAAACCTAGAGAGCTTTTGAGCTCAAGGAAGAAGATGAACAAAAAATGAGATGAGGATAATGATCAAGTGACTGAGCTAACCATGGGTGAGTGAGTATCATATACTAACTCATGTAGAGACATAACCATGGCTAATCCAAATGGTTAGGTTAACAAAAATCTAAAGTAAAGACAAAGTTAGTAGAGTTTGTCAAAGTAAAGCAAGCTTCTACAAGCTTCATGCTCTTTCCGAATCTCCACTAATTTTGTAATTACCTTAAATAATTATAACCCACCATAATAAATAGAATGGTGTATGTCTTACACACCCATGAATGATGTATCAACAACCATGATACAAAAAGAAAACACATTTTAATATATATCACATATATATTAAAGTTGTGCACATGTGAGAAAAATCCTTAAGTGAACAAATATTAGTTAATGTAAATTAGTATATCAAATATACAATTATACACTAAATTATTAAATCAACACTTGACTTAATAATCCGGTTATATCTCATATAACCGACTAACATCCAATGTATCGACTTATCGAATCAACACTTGATTCGATAACCCGGCTATATCACATATAACCGACCGATACAAAAAAGTCGCGAGAATAGAATACGGTATCACATACACGCATTATTCTTGGTCCCGCACATATCACATATGCGCTCCTATTTCGTTTTGCCTGAGCCAGTAAAACCTCTATGTAGGACTCTAAAGACTCGTCAATATGCCGGCAGTAGGTGATGATCACATTAAGCACCCACAAGCCGTCAGCGGTACTAGATAGACATAACGGCTACCCGGGTATTGAGCGATCATAAGATCAGCAAACAAGCCCTCTCCAACTCCTGTAAAAGCCTGACGGTAACGCTTGCCGTACAGTCCGGTCTCCTCGTCTGATATGTCGCATATCAAGTCTAGGGGTGGTAAACGTCAGACCCCAATAACCGATAAGTCGTGCCGATGTAAGGCTCATAACGGGTCGAGAAACTACTGGTAACACTTACCAGTAAATCTCTAAATCAGCCCTGGCCAGGGACTTCCCTAGTATGGCCAATCGAGCACAGCGCAACATCAACCCCCAATACCGGGAGAGAAGAAACCCCTCCTATCGCTCATTGCCTCCATGTGACTCGGGACTGTACCCAAAAACACCGTTTTGCACGCCCTCTTGGACGTGGTAAGGTGGAAATCAAAGCACAGTGGGAATCACACAAGACTCTATGACGATCTCGGGTTTACAGACTAACCTGCATAAGTGTCACCAGAGAACTGCCATCTGACGTGAGGTATAATACCATCTAGGAGTTCTCGGCGAGTCCGTCCAGTGTACCCAGTGTCCACTGAGCACCCGAATACCATCTCTGATGTCAAACACCAATGGATATAGGATCATCCATCGCCCATCTCATGGGTCGAGAAGCGTATACGCTAGTCTACTCTGGTATATCGATGCCCCGTCTCGATATACCCACGACTAGGGACATTAAAGGATGTACTTATGGACTACCATGGCCCCACTAGTATGATCTGCATCATTGTCCTGGTAGTCAAGTACACATCCTAAGGGCTTTACCAACATGTAACTATAAGACAGTATCAAGAGACAAGTATACATGTTAAGATAAAGAGCAACCAGATAGCATACTATCATATCGAGCAAGAAAGTCCTCTCTACATATATCCAAGCATCCAATATAATATACATCATCTCTGTACAATACTGGCCTCTAGGGCATACATACAACTAACAAAATGAAACTTGGAATTCCTAGTATATCTAATGTGTTCATCTATGATCTGGAATGCCTATTATTGCGTCTGATGAATGTTAATATTATATATGTTATATAATAGACGCTACTTATGTTTTACATCCGCGCTAGTTCAACCCCCGCTCTGGCGTTAGTTAAGTAACCTAATGGTGTTAGACAGGGCCCAGTGGCGAATGCAGATGTCATAAGTAGACGTTGTATTTTCGTATTTTTCTGTGATGATTGGTGTAAATGATGGGCTGCATTATATTAATGCAAAGAAAATAAACCAAAACTAAATCGTTGGAACAAATTATAAATCCACTCGGTTTTTCCAAAACAACAGACTTTTTAAATACGGAGTTTAAACCACTCCTTTTAAAAGCTATCAAGTTCCTTTAATTATATCAAGTTCACTACGTTCACGGTTTTACCAAAATCAGTCATAGCCCTCCGTCATTTCATATGAATAGTCAATAGTATTCAAGTTATGTTTGTTGGCCTTAGTCAAGGCATAGTGATTGGTAGCTGCTGGGTATTCATATGAAGCATAGATAGATGCGTTGGTTTGAGACAGTCATACTACTTTGTTGGCCTTAGTCAAGGGTATGTATGGCTGGGTTCAAATTAACTTGGATAATGATGGGTAGAACTTGACATATGATTTATGATTTGTTGGCCTTAGTCAAGGTCATAAGAGAAGGGGCAAAAATCCACATCGGGAGTTTCTAAAGAAACTAAAACTTGCTAGTGCTGCATACCATTTGGAGTTTGATAATGTTGGTAGGATTCCTTCAGCATTATCACACAATGATATTTGGATCCCGATCCTACTGTGAGTATATGCTACTCCTTGAGAGATTTTTTCACTTAACGATCAATGCTATAAACCAAGTAGGCGTCTAGAACAGTGTTAGCGGGGCTACGCCTCCAGGGAAAAGAGGTTATTTAATTAAGGAACTTCGCGAAAGCGCCGTAAAACCTCCCTCGAAGTACCGACACTAGCCTGGCTGAACGGTTAAGCAAGAATTGTATGGTGAGATTAATCCTGACTAATTATTCTTTTCTGGTTTGAGGGAGGATTTGAGAAACAGCGGGAGCCATCCTGTTTAGATAAATTAAAAACCAATCTGAACTTATAATAGCATCATGCTAAAGTGTTTCTTCTCTCTCTCCTAATTGCAGCGACCAAACATGACGGGCCTTAAGTTACTATTAGATAAAAATATATTGACATGGCCAAACTATAAAGATTGGTTTAGGAAAGTCAAGATGACAATCACTTATGACAAATTGGGGTATCTACTTACTACTAAAGCCCCTGCCGTCCCAGGTCCAGAATCCAATGTCGCGGATAAGGAAATCCGTAAGACCTGGGAGATAGACTGCGAGAAGGCTAAATGCCTCGTGCTGGCCTTGATGGACAATGAACATCAGAGGCGACACGAGAATATGGATCTTGAATCCATATTCCTCCATACCATGGAATTATATGGAGAGCAATCTCCTATCGCAAGATACGAGACCTCGAAGAAACTTTTTCAGGCGAGGTTGGCCGTCGGATCATCTATAGGAGAACACGTCCTTAAGATGATTAGCTACATTGAGGAGCTCGCGGACCTCGGGACCACGTTAGAGAATGAGCTGTATACAGATTTAATTCTACAGTCCTTCCCTTCCACCTATGCCCAGTTTATCATGAATTTTAATATTCAAGGTAAAGAAGTTGAACTTCCGGAACTCCTCAACATGTTGAGAAGCGCTGAGGGCACCCTGCAGAAAGCCAAGAAAACACCCGCTCTATTTGTTGGTGGAGCTTCCTCTTATAGATCCAAGGCGAAAGCCAAAGGAAAGAAGAGGAAGGCCCCACCAAGTCGAGAGACGGTGTTAGTAAGGTGGAAGCAAAGGGCAAGGCAAGGTGTAACGCCTTGAAAAGTCGTTTAGGTATTTTCCCGATAATCGGTAAATAATTGGTATTTTTCCGTAAATTGTCATTAGAATTATTTTTCAATATAGGCCTAATTATACCTAATTTGGATAGGTAATTGCTAGTATTTGGTAGCTAATGAGTCACTTATAAATTTCTAGTTGTTTAAATTTTTTTCCCTAATTTATTATTTTTAATATTATTTTAAGCTGTTAAAAATACATTAAATTAGTAATAAATACAAATTTGAATGGGCAAATTACATACTTAAGAACCATGTCAACTAAAATCTAGTTTGTAATATAATTTTTGGTATGTTATTTCCAAGTTCTAATTGGTTATAATAAAAGGAAAATTTAAATTTAAATAAGCTAAACTAAAACTTGCAATTATGAACTTGTGGGGGGTCTTTTTGCATGGAATTTTTTTTGTGCAATCACTCACACACATCCTCACTCCTATGGCCGGCCCCACCACCCGCAGCAGCCCACTTTTCCCCTCAAAATTTTCTTCCACTCATTTGAATGAAACATTGTGAAAAGGGAATAAAATATATTAATTAGAGTATGGGTTTTAGGTGATTGGTATGGGCTTTGACTTTGAGATTTTTCCACACAACACTCCCTCACTCTTCCCTATCACCCTTGGCCGAGAGCCAATAGCAGCAGCTCCCATTCTTTTCCCCCAAATTCTCCTTCTCATTTTGCTTCTAAATTCCATCAAAATCCATTAAAAATCCACAAAATCCTTCACTAATTCAAAGCAAATCCCTATTCTACCTCTTCTCACACCCAAATTTGTTTAAAACATGGAGAAAGGAGGTGTCTTAGAGGCTAGTGCAAGCTAGGGTTCACTACTTGTGAGGTATAATTCTAATCAATTGGTTAATTTGTAGTTTAAGTGTGCTAAAATAGAACTTTGAAGTGTTAATTTTAGTGCTAATCTAAATTCTAGGTTTTTAAAGAGGATGGTCTGAATTGAACTAGGGTTTTAGAAAACCATTACTAGGTTAATTAAATTTATTTTGCTATCTAGTTGTTATACTAACCTAATCTAAGAGGTTACTTTGCTTAAGTGGGTTTCAAATTATGCTAATTTAGGTTTTTCAAGTGTGGAATGGATTTAAATTGCTAGTTTATAAAAATCAAGAAAGGGTTGATGTTGGAAATAGGATTTGAAGCATTGTAAATGGGTTAAATTAAGTGTAGTGGCTTGCTAGTTGTGTGGTTGGTTGATTAGTGAGTGTGGTCATTTTTGTTGCAAATCTATGATGTTTTCACCAAGTTTGGAATTTTTGTGCTTACTAGATTTTTGATACAATTAGGAGGTGAATTAATTTGGTTATGTTGGTTATATTATTAGCTTCTACTACGGTATTTAGGGTGTGCGAATGCGTATTAGTTTGATCGGGTCTTAGTTTTGTCGGTTGTTCCGAACGACGATTCTACTAAGGGTTGTAATGATTTTCATGTGTGTTCCGCGCACCAAGTGCACAATGTGCCTAACTCGTACACGTTGACCCTTTCATTTTGTGACTTGGCGTCGTTTCAGGATATGTAATCTTATGTTTTGTGTTGTGCAAATTTCAGGATCGGTCGCGGAGAGTTCGGACGCGGCACGAAAAGGGAAAGTGGTGATTGGACCAAGCTAACTGGGGATTTCTGGTGAGTAGATGTATACATCTACGGGGGAAATCGTTTGGATGGCGCGAGGCGCCCGATAGTTTAGAATTTCTAGTAATACTAGCTTGTTGCATGAGTTCCTAGTTACCTATTTTACTGCATTGCATGACCTTTATATCCATATATGTGCTAATTCATCGTATAGAAACCATTAAAATGAGATATGCGACACAAGAAATATTTGGCTTGCTTAGTTCATTATATATAATTGTGCAACATCGTCTCATAGGACACTTGCACCATTACCAGAGTTTTATGCAGCACGAGCACTATTCATGCACACACATACGCCTTGGAAATTGCTATGCCACAAACACTAGATAACTTGTTTAAACCGGAATCTAGAATAATTTCACCATATAGGACGTCTAAAACAGTACTGATACATTAAATGCCTCAAGATGAACATGTAGCATTGCTAGTCATATGCATGTACCTCATTACATCATTCGATCATACATAGTCCTTTAGTCATATTTTGCAGTTCGCATTGTTGATATCATAGGCATTCAGCATCATTGACATGTGTACTTATGGTACTTTCTTTCTTGAGGATTTCAGCATTTGAGATTTATGAGAATTTGGAGGAACCGCAAGGATTTAATAAAACTGATATCATTTTAAAAATGCAAGTTGCCGTTTTCTCGTGATATATGAGCCGTCCACCATGAGTTTTCATGATTGCTGTTGGATTTCGAGACCCGTTGCGAGGAGAGGATGAACCATCTCAGGTACATGGTGGACCCGGTAAGGTACCCCGGGGCAATAAGCTCGAGTTGTAGATGATGAGCCTGGTAGGGGAAGACTACCTACCGGTGATTGTTGGCGCGGTGGATATCCGGAGGATACCGACCATGGTCGTGAGATATTGAGATATTGATACTTGAGATGGGCCAGTTCGGATTGCCGGAGCCCGAGACTTTTTGAGATACCTATACTTTGGGACACTGAGATATTCATTTGAGGTGCCGATGCTTGACACGGATTTCTGTTGATTTAATTGATATTACTTCAGATATTTCAAAAAGAGTTTTCTAAGATGAAAATAATGATTTACTCATATCAGCATATTCAGATCACGTGTTAAATTGCATTCATGTCGCATACATGTTAGTACATCATACCAATCAATATTGCAGAATTGTGACACTTTGCGTACATGCTTACGATAGTCTTTATAGATGTTACATATTACTCACGAGTTGGCAACTCACCCCCGTTGTGCCGCAGCCTTTTTGCAGGTCCGATCTGTCAGCACTGTACCGGCAGACGCACTTCTTCTTTTTGCTTGGATTTGAGGTTTTTGCTCGTAGGTGGGTTGTGTCATTATTTTTTTTCCACCTTGTAAATTCATTGTATCTAGTGTACTCCATCTACTGTATCATCTACTAGTACTGATGTATATTGACTTAGAGACGAGACAGTGAGATTTGTGGGCATGTATGTTGTTTCTTTGGGTCGCGCTTGTAGAGTTCCTAGGCACTCTTACAAGGGTTAATAAGGCATCAACCATACCCGAATAAAAATTTAGACGTGCCGAACAACCCAAAGCCGGGATCTTTGCTAGATTATTAGGGTTAAACATGCAAGTAAACAACTTTACAACTAAGTGTGATGGATTACAACCTTTGTAGTCCGCTCCTTCGCTTCATAAGTTCCGAGTAAAAGTCCCTTCGCCGCGATCCACGATCTCCCGGACTCAAGAGAGGCTCCACAACTCGAACGATCCATGCTAGCTTGTAGTCTTCCTTTTCTCCGAGGATCTACCTCGAAGTTTCTATAACTCAAGCTCTCTCTCTCTAAAGAGGTGAACACCCTAATCTAATTGGCCAGATTAGATGAGGATGATGAAGTAGTATTTGTGCTCTCTTTGTTTTTCAAATTCGCACTCTTAATCATCACAAAATGAAAACCTAGAAAGCTTTCTCAAAGCTCAAGGTTGAAGAAGAAGAAGAAATAATGGATAAATCCTTTTGTGATGAATAATGAAATGATATATGATTAATAATGTAACCATGGTCAACCATGACAAGGCTAACCCATGTAGAGATTTAACTAGGGCTAGGGTTTGGGTTGGGTTAAAGAACGAGTCACTTAAAATATCAACCATAATATCTTAGCTCATGACAAAAGAAAACCTTCTAGAAAGTTCATGAAAGAACTAACCCAATTCAAACCCTAACCTTGTTTAATCTCCACTAAACATGTTGCATTAGTAATCATACTATGTTATTATATTATATATCACATATATAATATATATTTGTAACAAAAGAAAATAATACAATTAACATATATCACATGTATATCAATGTATTATCCGGTGAGAAAATGAATCAATAAAGCGAGCCAATATTAGATAATGTAATGCAATATATCATATATATTATTATACATTAAATTATCGAATCAACACTTGATCCGACAATCCGGCTATATCGAATATAACCGACTAATATATCATGTACCGATTCATCGAATCAACACTTGATCCGATGACCCGGCTCATATCAAAATATCGTGAGAATATAATACGGTATCTCATATCGCATTATCCTCGGTCCTGCACATATCATATATGTGCTCCTACTCCGTTTTGCCTGAGTCAAGAAACCTCTATGTAGGACTTTAAAGAATCGTCAATACGCCGGCAGTAGGTGATGATCATATCAAACACCCACAAGCTGCAAGCGGTCGGCTAAACGTAACAGCCACCCAGGTATTGAGCAATCAGAAGATCAACAAGCAAGCCTGTACATTCTCCTGTGAATCCAATCAGTAACACTCCCGTACAGTCCGGTCTCTTCGTCTGATATGTCGCATATCAAGTCTAGGGGTAGTATACGTCAGACCCTAGTAACCGATAGGTTGTGTCGATGTGAGGCTCATAACGGGTCGAGAAACTAATGGTAACACTTACCAGTAAATTTCTATATCAGCCCTGGCCAGGGACTTCCAGTTATAGCCAATCGAACACAGCACAACATCAACTCCCTATACCGGGAGAGACGAATCCCCTCCTATCGCTCATTGCCTCCATGTGATTCGGGACTCCACCCAAAAGCCATCATTTTGCACGCCCTCTTGGACGTGGTAAGGTGGAAATCAAAGCACAGTGGGAATCACACAAGACTTTATGACGATCTCGGGTCTACAGACTACCCTGTACCAGTGTCACCGGAGAACTGCCATCTGACATGTGGTATATCACCATCTGGGAGTTCTCGGGGAGTCCGTCCAGTGTACTCAGTCTCCACTGAGCACCCGTACACCATCTCTGATGTCAAAACACCGATGGATATGGGATCATCCATCGCCCATCATATGGGTCAAGATGCGTATACGCTAGTCTACTCTGGTGTATCGATGCCCTGTTTCGACACACCCTCGACTAGGAACAGTTATAGGTGTAAGTCCATGCTACCTCTCCCGGTACTTTCGGGCATGCGGAATTTGATAAAAAAACGATTTTTACAAAGAGGTACCATGGACTTAAAACCCGGATCTTGTTAAACATCTAACTAACATCCTAACTAGGAGTTGTTAACTACTCGGTTAGGGGGTTTATACCTAGCTTGTCTTGAACTCCTTCGTCTTCAAGCTCCGATGGTGGTCCGGATTGGCTTCTTCCCGTCGTCTCCTCACGCCGAAGATAGATCCACCTGAAAGCTCCAACCTTTGGCTCCTTCTTCGTTCTTTGAAGAAACTAGTTCACTTGGTTTGCTAAACTTAGTGAACTAGAATGAGTAGAGAAGAGTTTGTATGGGATTTATCTATGGTTCTTGATTCTCAACTCATGAGAGATGTGAACCATAGAGTAAAGAGAGGGAGCAAGAGGAAGAGGGTGAAAGCTAGAGCAAGAGAGCTCAAGAGCAAGAGAGAGAATGAGCAAGTAAGAATGAGGCTCTCTTTTGTCTTTCACCCTCTCATAATCCAAAGCAATGATCACACATCATACCAATCAAGTGTTACGTGATGGTTGAAGCAACCATAACCATATCATTTCATGCACTTATTTTGCACAAAAGAGCAAGCAAGCAAAATTCTTTTCCATGAAATGATAGCTATGGTTATCATGATGGTCAACTAGTCAAGCCTAGTCAACCGGTCAACAAGTCAACAAAAGTCAACAAGTCAACAAAGTCAAAAAGTCAACAACCATATCACCATAATACTTAATCAATATAATTGTTAATCTCATATCATATTCTCATTAGGGTTGATCAAAAAGTCAATAGTCAACGGTCAACTGTCAACAACCCTAATGAGAATCCGCTGCCTCTGTCTCCCTGTCAACTGTGCATACACACCCGCATCCGCGTTCCGAGGAACACGAATGCAAACTGGATAAATCCAATCTCATAAGGTACACTAGGATCTGGCTTAAACCAAAGCCCGCTAGTGTAAACTGTCCGGACACTGTACGTGCACAAGTGCACGGATGTGACCGAACCCTGTCGCAAAACCATGCGACCTGTCGCAAAACCATGCGACCTCTACTCTTTTGCCTAAAGGCGAAAAGCTTTCTGTGTGGGACTCTAAAGACTCGACACTACGCTGGCAGTGGGTTTAACCACAGACCGCAAGCGGCACTAGCTGTGCGTAACGGTCCCCAGGTAATGCCGACAAGAAGACCGACGAGGCGAAACCCATCTGAACTCCTACTGAGCCTGAGTGTGACATTCTCCGTACAGTCTGGTCTGTTCGTCTGATACATCGCATGGCGGGCCTAGGGGGCGGTAAACGTCAGTCCCCCAATAGCGGTACAAGTCGTGTCGGAGCGAAGCCCAAAACAACCTGAGATAACACTGGAAGCCTACCAGTATATCTCGATTGCCCTGGCCAGGGACTACTCGTGTAATGGCTGTCCTAGACACAGCGCGATGTCAACCCCCAATACCGGGAGAGACGAATCCTGTCTAACCGTCACTGCCTCCAAGTGCTTCGGGACTGCACCCAACCACTACCTGTTTGCACGACTCCTTTGAGCCATGGTAGGGTAGTGATCAAAGCATAGTGGGAACACACTCGAGGCGAAATGACAGTGTCAAGTCAGCGGACTAAGCTGTACTCATGTCACTTGGGAACTGATAACTGACGATAGGCATAATACCAACTAGTCAGTTCCCGACGAGTCCTGTCCAGTGTACTCGTAACCCAACGAGCACCCGCATACTATCTCAAGTACGACATACTAACGGCTGTGGGACAGACCGTCTCCCACACTGGGATGAGAAGCGCATGCGCTAGTCTACTCCGGAGTATCGATGCCCTGTCTCGATAGTCCTGCGACTAGGGACCTGCTTAAGGATGTGCTTATAGATTACCCAGCCCCACTAGTGTGACTGCCATCACATCGCTGGTAATCAAGCAAAGATCCTAAGGGCTCTACTAATGTGTTTAGGCGATATACTAAAATAAACACATGTACACATTGAAGTAGAAACAAACCAAGTAGCATACTACTATTTTGAGCAAGATTGTATATACAAGGTGAATATCCCAAGCTTCCATTAAGTAATATACAAGCTAGTATGATACAGTAATGGCCTCTATGGCATATACACTAACAATCTCCCACTTGCACTAAGGCCATGTACTGGCGTATCGAAGACCTATCATCTCGATTAGCCGCTCGAACTGAGTCTGGGGCAAGGCCTTGGTGAATGGATCTGCAGTGTTATCTTCTGATTTTACTCTCTTTACCTCGATCTCCCGGCGATCAATGATCTCCCTGATCAGGTGGAGCCGCCTCAAAATGTGCCTGGACTTCTGATGGGACTTTGGTTCCTTCGCTAAAGCTATAGCGCCGTTGTTGTCACAATACAGCGGTATTGGATCAACACTGGTAGGAACCACCTGAAGTTCTGTGAGGAACTTCTTCATCCATACAGCTTCCTTTGCGGCATCGCAAGCAGCTATGTACTCCGCTTCCATGGTTGAGTCAGCAACGGTTTCCTGCTTGGAACTCTTCCAGCAAACCGCCCCTCCATTGAGGGTAAAGACATAACCCGACATGGACTTGGAGTCATCCTTGTCACTCTGGAAGCTGGAGTCAGCAAAGTCCTCAATCTGGATGTCTTTTCCGCCATACACCAAGAACATCTCCTTAGTCCTTCTCAGGTACTTGAGAATGTTCTTTACTGCTATCCAGTGTTTCTCCCCTGGGTTCGACTGATACCGGCTTACAACGCTCAATGCGTATGCTACATCTGGTCTGGTACATAACATCGCATACATAATAGAGCCTACCGCAGATGCGTAGGGTATTGATGACATGCGAGCCCTTTCCAAATCAATCTTGGGAGACATCTCTTTGGAGAGGGTGATTCCGTGACAAGCTGGTAGATTACCGCGCTTGGAATCTTCCATACTGAATCGTTTCAGTATGGTGTCGATGTACCTTGACTGTGAAAGTCCCAACATCCTCTTAGATCTATCACGATAGATCTGGATCCCCAGAATGTAGTTGGCATCGCCCAGGTCCTTCATGGAGAACCTCTGTGACAAGAATCCTTTGACTGACTGTAGCATAGGAATATCATTTCCTATTAGGAGAATGTCATCGACGTACAAGACGAGGAATACAACATTTCTCCCTACAATCTTACTGTAAATGCATGGTTCATCTGGGTTTTTGATAAAGTCGAATTCTTTGACAGTATCATCAAAGTAGATGTTCCAACTCCGCGATGCCTGCTTAAGTCCATAGATGGACTTGAGCAACTTGCACACTTTACCGCTGCTCCCACTCTGAATGAATCCCTCTGGCTGATCCATATAGACGCACTATTCCAAATTTCCATTTAGGAAAGCCGTCTTTACGTCCATCTGCCAGATCTCATAATCGTGGAAGGCAGCAATGGCAAGAAGGATCCGAATGGATTTAAGCATGGCTACCGGAGAAAAAGTCTCGTCATAGTCCAAACCAGGTCTTTGACGAAAACCCTTTGCAACGAGCCTAGCTTTATAGGTTTCAACCTGCCCATCTACACCAATCTTCTTTCTGAAGATCCATTTGCAGCCTACGGGTTTTACCCCTTCTGGAGCAAAGTCCAAAGTCCAAACTTTGTTGGTGTACATGGACTCCATCTCGGTCCGCATTGCATCCAGCCATTTTACCGAGTCACCGCTCTGAATGGCTTGCTGGAAGCTAGTAGGCTCATCATAATCTATGATGCAATCCTCTCTATCCCCGTCTATGAGAAAACCGTAGTATCTCTCGGGCGGATGAGACTGCCTACTACTCCTGCGGAGCGGCGTAGGAATGTCCGGTTCCCCTGAACCTTCTGGTTCTACTAAGGTTTCAGTAATAGCTTGTGGTTCTGGAATTTCTTCCAGTTCTATTGCGCTCCCACTTATCTGATTTTCTAAAAACTCAGTTTCCAAGAAGCGGGCATGACGAGAAACAAGGACTTTTTGCTCCTCTGCCTAATAGAAAAGATACCCCTTGGAGTTCTTTGGGTATCCCACAAACTTGCACTGTACTGAGCGTGCCTCGAGCTTGTCCGCATGCTGCTTTTTTACAAAAGCCGGACATCCCCATGTCTTAAAGGATTTAAGACAGGGTTTCTTCCCACTCCACATCTGATATGGTGTGGTAGGCACTGTCTTAGTAGGAACTTGGTTCAAGAGATGTGCAGCTGTTTCTAGTGAAAAACCCCAGAAAGATCGCGGTAACTCAGCCTTACTCATCATGGAACGAACCATATCTAATAGGGTTCGATTCCTCCTTTCCGATACACCGTTGTGTTGTGGTGTGTATGGTGGAGTACGCTGAGAGAGAATTCCATTCTCTTTTAAGTAGTCCAGAAACTCGGCACTCAAGTATTCACCTCCTCGATACGATCTTAGGATCTTGATACTTTTGCCTGTTTGTTTTTCTACTTCATTCTTATATTCCCAAAATTTCTCAAAGGCCTCGGATTTGTGCTTCATTAAGAAGACATGTCCATACCTAGAGAAATCATCTGTGAAAGTAATGAAGTATGAATAACCGCTTCGCGCATGTGTAGACATTGGACCACACACGTCACTGTGTATAAGTCCCAAGAGCTCGCTCGCTCTTACTCCGTGTCCAGTGAACAGAGTCTTTGTCATCTTTCCCATGAGACAAGATTCACAAGTGGCATAAGACTGGTACTCGAACGGATCCAAGTATCCTTCTTTATGTAACTTAGTCAACCGTGTCTCATTGATGTGACCCAGTCTACAATGCCACAAGAAAGCCTGATTTAATTCTGGAGACTTTCTTTTAAGTGTGTTCTGGACACTGAATATCTGAGCTTGATTCAATACGTATATACCGTTATTTAATGTACCTGACCCAATCAGTGCTTGATTTAGGTGGATGTTTACTACATCGCTTACAAAAGCAAAATCATATCCTTCCTTAGAAAGTAAGGATACAGATATGATATTACAAGTCGCACCTGGTACATACAAACAGTCACGCAGAATCAATATCTGCCCAGTTGTCAGTCCTAGGTGATATTCCCCTACGGATACAGCATCCATGCTCATTCCGTTAGCAACCCTGAGAGTCATATCACCTTTCCTGATAACCCTACGGTTTCTCAGACCCTGTAACGAATTACAGATATGAGATCCTGATCCGGTATCCAATACCCAGGAAGTAGGGTTAACTGACAAACAGTTCTCAATTACAAACACACTCGAAGCCGAAGCCACAACATGCTTCGAATTCTGGCTACTGGCTTTACAAGCCCTGCAATCTCTCTGCCATAGTTCATTCCCGTTACAATAAGAACTTCCCTCTTTTACTATATCCAGTCCTGAAACTTTTGCCCTTGCTTTTCCTTTTTCTTCCCTGGTTTCTTTCAGGGTATAAGCAGAGGGCAGGGACTGTAGAATTAGGTCAGTACTTGACCCATTCTCCAACGTGGTCTCCAGGTCCGTGAGCTCAAAATAGCTGGTTTCTGTAAGGACGTTGCCCCCTACAGATGACCCGACAGCCAACCTCGCTTGAAGCAATTCGTTCGAGGTCTCATATCTTGCGATACGAGATTGCTCTCCATATAAAACTTTGTTATGGAGGAAGATAGAAACTGAGTCCATCTTCTCGTGCTGCCTCTGGTTTGCACCATCAACTGAGGCTAACACGAGGCACTTGGCTTTCGCACAATCCTTTTCCGATGTTCTGCGGATGTGAACATCCGTGACAGGGGAAACTAGACCTGAGACATCAGGGATTTGATTAGTTAAGAGGTGTCCCAGCTTGTCATGGGCAATGGACATCTGGACAGACCTTTGCCAGTCATAACAGTCAGGTTCAGTCATCTTTTTATCTAGATGTAACCTAGGTGTGGTCACAGGGTCGCTGCAATTAAGAGAGAGAGAAGAAAACACTCAGCATGATGCTCTTGCAAGTTTAGAATGGTTTTTAGTTTGTCTAAACAGGATGGCTCCCACTGTTTCTCGAATCCCTCCTCAAACCATAAAGGAAGAATTAGTCGGGATCAATCCCACCGCTCAATACTTGCTTAACCTTTCAGCCAGGCCAGTGTCGGTACTTCGAGGGAGGTTTTCCAACGCTTTCGCGAAGTTCCTTAATTTAAGAACCTCTTTTCCCTGGGGGCGTAGCCCCGCTAACACCTTTCTTGGCACCTACTAGGTTTATAGCATTGATCGATTAGTGAGAAATTTCCCGAGGAGTAGCATATACTCACAGTAGGATCGGGATCCAAATATCATCGCGTGACGAAACTGAGGGAATCCTACCAGAATCATCACACTCCAAATGGTATGCAAAATCTAGCAAGTTTCAGTACTTATGAAACTCCCGATGTGGATTTTTGCCCCATGCTCTTATGACCTTGACTAAGGCCAACAAATCATAAGTCACATGTCAAGTTCTACCCGTCGTTGTCCAGGTTAATTTGAACCCATCCGTATATACCCTTGACTATGGCCAACAAAGTAATACAACTGTCCCAAACCAACGCATCTATCTATGCAACATATGAATACCCACCAGCTACCAATCACTGTGCCTTGACTAAGGCCAACAAACACAGCTTGAATACTGTCGAATATTCATATGAAACGACGGAGGGCTACGAATGGTTTTTGGCGAAACCGTGAACGTAGTGAACTTGATTTAGTCGATGGAACGAGATAGCTTATAAATGGAGTGGCTCAAACTCCGCATTTTAAAGTATGTTTTGAAAAGAACCGAGTGGTTTTTCGAAAGTGTTCCAACGACTTATACTTAGTTTATATTCTTGCATTAGTTCTTTTAATGCGTGTTTTGCTTGCATTAGTTCTTTTAATGCGTGATATTCTTGCATTAGTTCTTTTAATGCGTCCCATCATTTAATCCTACCATTGCAGAAAACAACCAAAATATGACGTACGCTTATGCCATTCGCATTCGCCACTGGGCCCCGTCATTACCCGTTAGGTTACTTAACTAACGACAGAGCGGGGGCTGGGCTAGCGCGGCTGTAAAACATAAGCAACGCCTAAATAATATCATATATAGATATACTGCAATGATAAACATTTCAGATCACAGATGAATACATTGGATATACTAGGAATCTACAATTCGTACGAGCCTGTAACGAAAAGCAGATTACACGGTCGCGGTGAATAGCCAATACCCCCCCAAGACCCCTACGGGTGCGGCAAACTACCCGCCAAGTACCCGAAGTGGAGCAACCTCCCTCAACGCCGTGAGTAGGCCACTCGGCTCTTCGGCATACCCGGTAGTTTGTGCACCCCCTCCATAGGTCTATCCTAGGAGCAAAAACAGTAAAAAGAAATTATACAATGACGGCTATAACCCCGACCCGGTTGTGCGGTCATACAAATAATAATTACATCAATTTACAAATTTACATGAATTGAAAGAAAAGAAAAACTCTCGTCTCACAACCCCCGGCTATTCACCCGCGACAATCCAACATATTCATATCCACATTCCAGCAACATTACAGATCATAGATTTGTATAACCCCCACTAATCGACATATAGCGATTAGTAGACGTTCAATACAAATATCACATTACAGAAAAACCTGTTAGCTTAAGTCGTTTAGAAGTTCGATCAAAAATACGGATTTTCAGGACCCCAAAAATAAAATTTTTGTTCTGGAAAATCTGGGCTGAAAATATATATACCAAAATTCCCAAAATACCCCCAGAATCACAATGTAGCAAAAATACACCAGAGTGGGGCCAAAGAGGCCGCGGATCCGCGGCAATAGCAAGCTATTGCCGCGTTTTCGCGGTCATCTAGTGGGGTCACTTGGAGATTTTTCTACAGTGTCTTTAAAAAACCCTGAGTCGATTTTTGGTGTATCCCAAAAAATTTTTTCAGTACTTTTGAAATCGACAGATACTTTAAAATTCCGGGGTTCGTTTCGGGACTTTTCTTTGATCGATCTTCTAGCTACTTTGCTAACATGTTATATAGAGTTTAACCTAGGCTCTGATACCACTGTAAGTCCATGCTACCTCTCCCGCTACTTTCGGGCATGCGGAATTTGATAAAAAACGATTTTTACAAAGATGGTACCATGGACTTAAAACCCGGATCTTGTTAAACATCTAACTAACATCCTAACTAGGAGTTGTTAACTACTCGGTTAGGGGGTTTATACCTAGCTTGTCTTGAACTCCTTCGTCTTCAAGCTCCGATGGTGGTCCGGATTGGCTTCTTCCCGTCGTCTCCTCACGCCGAAGATAGATCCACCTGAAAGCACCAACCTTTGGCTCCTTCTTCGTTCTTTGAAGAAACTAGTTCACTTGGTTTGCTAAACTTAGTGAACTAGAATGAGTAGAGAAGAGTTTGTATGGGATTTATCTATGGTTCTTGATTCTCAACTCATGAGAGATGTGTACCATAGAGTAAAGAGAGGGAGCAAGAGGAAGAGGGTGAAAGCAAGAGCAAGAGAGCTCAAGAGCAAGAGAGAGAATGAGCAAGTAAGAATGAGGCTCTCTTTTGTCTTTCACCCTCTCATAATCCAAAGCAATGATCACACATCATACCAATCAAGTGTTATGTGATGGTTGAAGCAACCATAACCATATCATTTCATGCACTTATTTTGCACAAAAGAGCAAGCAAGCAAAAGTCTTTGCCATGAAATGATAGCTATGGTTATCATGATGGTCAACTACTCAAGCCTAGTCAACCGGTCAACAAAGTCAACAAGTCAACAAAAGTCAACAAGTCAACAAAGTCAAAAAGTCAACAACCATATCACCATAATACTTAATCAATATAATTGTTAATCTCATATCATATTCTCATTAGGGTTGATCAAAAAGTCAATAGTCAACGGTCAACTGTCAACAACCCTAATGAGAATCCGCTGCCTCTGTCTCCCTGTCAACTGTGCATACACACCCGCATCCGCGTTCCGAGGAACACGAATGCAAACTGGATAAATCCAATCCCATAAGGTACACTAGGATCTGGCTTAAACCAAAGCCCGCTAGTGTAAACTGTCCGGACACTGTACGTGCACAAGTGCACGGATGTGACCGAACCCTGTCGCAAAACCATGCGACCTGTCGCAAAACCATGCGACCTCTACTCTTTTTCCTAAAGGCGAAAAGCTTTCTGTGTGGGACTCTAAAGACTCGACACTACGCTGGCAGTGGGTTTAACCACAGACCGCAAGCTGCACTAGCTGTGCGTAACGGTCCCCAGGTAATGCCGACAAGAAGACCGACGAGGCGAAACCCATCTGAACTCCTACTGAGCCTGAGTGTGACATTCTCCGTACAGTCCGGTCTGTTCGTCTGATACATCGCATGGCGGGCCTAGGGGGCGGTAAACGTCAGTCCCCCAATAGCGCTACAAGTCGTGTCGGAGCGAAGCCCAAAACAACCTGAGATAACACTGGAAGCCTACCAGTATATCTCGATTGCCCTGGCCAGGGACTACTCGTGTAATGGCTCTCCTAGACACAGCGCGATGTCAACCCCCAATACCGGGAGAGACGAATCCTGTCTAACCGTCACTGCCTCCAAGTGCTTCGGGACTGCACCCAACCACTACCTGTTTGCACGACTCCTTTGAGCCGTGGTAGGGTAGTGATCAAAGCACAGTGGGAACACACTCGAGGCTAAGTGACAGTGTCAAGTCAGCGGACTAAGCTGTACTCATGTCACCTAGGAACTGATAACTGACGATAGGCATAATATCAACTAGTCAGTTCCCGACGAGTCCTGTCCAATGTACTCGTAACCCAACGAGCACCCGCATACTATCTCAAGTACGACGTACTAACGGCTGTGGGACAGACCGTCTCCCACACTGGGATGAGAAGCGCATGCGCTAGTCTACTCCAGAGTATCGATGCCCTGTCTCGATAGTCCTGCGACTAGGGACCTGCATAAGGATGTGCTTATAGATTACCCAGCCCCACTAGTGTGACTGCCATCACATCGCTGGTAATCAAGCAAAGATCCTAAGGGCTCTACTAATGTGTATAGGCGATATACTAAAATAAACACATGTACACATTGAAGTAGAAACAAACCAAGTAGCATACTACTATTTTGAGCAAGATTGTATATACAAGGTGAATATCCCAAGCTTCCATTAAGTAATATACAAGCTAGTATGATACAGTAATGGCCTCTAGGGCATATACACTAACAATAGGATGTACTCATCGACTACTCTGGCCCCACTAGTATGATCTCATCATAGTCACAGTAGTCGAGGACATATCCTAAGGGTTTTATCAACATGTGAGAGTAAGACAGTAAACATATACAAGTCAACATGTTAAGATAAAGGAAAACCAAATAGCATACTATCATGAAGAGCAGGAAAGTCCTCTCTCTATATATCCAAGCATCCATTATAATATACATCATATGTACAACAATGGCCTCTAGGGCATATATAACTAACAATCTCCCACTTGCACTAAGGCCAGCTGCTGTAGTATCTCATACCTAGCATCTTGAATAATCTCTCAAACTGTATATGGGGAATAGCCTCGTGAGTGGATCCGTAGTGTTGTCCTTCGTATCTACTCTCCTGACCTCGATCTCCCGGCGATCAACTATCTCCCTGATCAGGTGATACCGTTTCAGAATATGTCTGGACTTTTGATGGGACCTGGGTTCCTTGGCTAAAGCCACAGCTCCGTTGTTATCGGAATACAGAGGTATTGTATGCTCAATGGAAGGAACCACACCAAATTCACTAATGAACTTCTTTATCCAGATAGCCTCTTTGGCAGCATCGTTGGCAGCGATGTATTCAGCCTCCATCGTCGAGTCTGCAACGGTATCCTGTTTGGAACTCTTCCAACATACCGTCCCTCCATTGAGGGTAAAAACAAATCCCGAGTGCAACTTAGAGCCGTCCTTATCACTTTGGAAGCTGGAATCGGTAAAGGACTCCACCTGGAGTTCTCCGTTACCATACACCAAGAACATCTCTTTAGTCCTTCGCAAGTACTTGAGAATGTTCTTCACAGCTGTCCAGTGACTCTCTCCAGGATCTGCTTGATACCGACTCACTACACTTAGTGAGTTTTCTACATCGGGTCTGGTACATAGCATCACATACATGATAGAGCATACTGCCAAAGCATAGGGTATCCCTTGCATGCGAGCTCTCTCCAAATGAGTCTTGGGAGACATCTCTTTGGAGAGAGTGAGTCCAGAGATCGTGGGTTGGTTCCCACGCTTGGATTCTTCCATACTAAACCTCTTTAGTATGGTGTCAATGTACCTGGATTGGGACAGTCCAAGTATCCATTTAGATCTATCTCTATAGATCATAATTCCCAATATGCAGGAGGCATCACCTAGATCTTTCATTGAGAATCTTTGTGATAAGAAGAGCATGAGTGATTGCAGCATAGGAACATCATTTCCTATCAAGAGTATGTCATCCACGTACAATACGAGGAATACAACCTTACTCTCTGCAACCTTCTTATAAATACAAGGTTCATCTATATTTTTGATGAAGTCAAACTCTTTGACTACAACATCAAAACAGATGTTCTAACTCCACGATGCTTGTTTTAACCCATAAATGGATTTAATCACCTTGCATACCTTTCCGCTGCTCCCACTATCTACGAAGCCCTCTGGCTGAGTCATGTACACGCACTCTTCTAAATCACCGTTTAGAAAGGCGGTCTCAACATCCATTTGCCAGATTTTGTAGTCATGGTATGCAGCAATGGCAAGTAAGATCCTGATAGACTTAAGCATAGCCACTGGAGAAAAGGTTTCATCATAATCCACACCTGGTCGTTGACGAAAACCCTTTGCAACAAGTCTAGCTTTGAAAGTCTCAACTTTTCCATCTACACCAATTTTCTTTTTAAAGATCCACTTGCTCCCAATGGGTTTTACCCCTTCAGGAGCATTTTCCAAAGTCCATACTTTGTTGGTGTACATGGATTCCATCTCAGATCGCATGCATCCAGCCATTTCACAGAGTCACTACTCGTGATGGCCTGCTCGAAACTAGTCGGGTCATCATCTTCCATGATGCAATCCTCTCTTCAACCATCAATGAGAAAACCGTAGTATCTCTCAGGTGGATGAGAAACCCTGCTAGATCGGCGGAGAGGCTGGGGTTCGTCGGGTACTACTGAATCCTCTGGTTCCATCAAATTTTCTGTTGTAGTTTGTTCTGCTGGAATTTCTTCCAGTTCTACCTCAGAGCCACTAATCTCTTTTGCAAGAAATTCCTTTTCTAAAAAGGTGGCGCGTTGAGCAACAAACACCCTTTGTTCCTCACTGTGGTAGAAGATATACCCGCGCGAATGTTTGGGATATCCAATAAACTTGCACAGAATAGACCTAGCCCCGAGCTTGTCCGGATTTTGTCTTTTGACATAGGCCGGGCAACCCCATATCTTAACAAAATTAAGATATGGTCTCTTCCCTTCCCATATCTCATATGGGGTGGTAGGCACAGATTTGGTAGGAACTTTATTCAGTATGTATGCCGCTGTCTCAAGCGCATACCCCCAGAAGGAAATAGACACCTCAGCATTGCTCATCATAGAGCGCACCATATCTAATAGGGTGCGATTCCTCCTCTCCGATACACCGTTGTGCTGTGGTGTATAAGGAGGAGTAAGCTGAGAGAGAATCCCATTCTCTTTTAGATAATCCAGAAAATCATTGCTCAAGTATTCTCCTCCTCGATCAGATCGAAGGATTTTAATACTTTTGCCCGTTTGGTTCTCTACTTCGTGTTTATATTCTCTGAATTTCTCAAAAGTTTCAGACTTGTGTTTCATCAGGAACACATGTCAGTATCTAGAGAGATCGTCAGTGAATGTAATGAAGTAGGAAGAGCCGTTCCTGGCATGCGTAGACATAGGACCGCATACATCACTATGTACCGGTCCTAAGAGTTCCGTAACTCTTTCTCTGTGTCCACTAAACGGAGTTTTGGTCATTTTACCTTTGAGACATGAATGGCAAGTATCATAAGATGATAATTCGAACGGATTCAAATATCCATCCTTATGTAACTTAGCCAGTCGTGTCGCATTGATATGACCAAGTCTACAATGCCACAAGAAGGATTCGTTCATTTCTGAACTCTTTCTCTTATGTGTGTTTTGTATATTAAGGACTGCATTTTGATTGAGAATGAATATGCCATTATGTAACGAGCCTGATCCAATCAACTTTTGATTCAGGAATATGTTCATAACATTATCCTGTACTACAAAATTATATCCTTCTTTACTTAATAAAGAAACTGATATAATGTTGTACATCATGTTCGGTATATAATAGCACTCATTCAGAATCAGTGTACTACTACTTAGTAATACTAGGTGATATTCGCCAACTGCTTTGGCTGCAATACTTGCACCATTCCCTACTTGAACGGAATGATCACCTTTTCCCAGTTCTCTACCTTTCCGTAGCCCATGTAACAATTTACATATGTGGGATCCTGATCCGGTATCTAATACCCAAGACGTAGGTTGAGCTGAGAAACAGTTCTCAATAACTAACACACCCGAAGAAGGTGGATCAACATGCATGTTCTCCGTTTGGGTAGGGTGAGAATCCAGATACTCTCCTATTCCCTGTTCAGTCTTATAACTCTTATAAGAAAGAATGGGGTCAACGATCCCCTGCTCAGTATAATAAGCGGGTTCAGTCAATACATCCATATTATTATCTTGATTAAGTCCTGACATGGTCGCTACCTGGAGAGAGAGAGAAGAAAACACTTTAGCGTATGCTCTTGTAAGATTAGATTGGTTATTATCTTATCTAATTAGGATGTCTCCCATTGTTTTTATCAAATCTTCCTTCAAACCCTAAAAGGTAAGATTAGCCAGGATTAATTACATCCTACAATTTCGTCAATCTTTCAGCCAGATCAGTGTCGGTACTTGATGAAGGTTCCCCGTGCTTTCACAGGACCTAATTAAAATAAACCTCGTTTTTCCAGAGGCATAACCCCGTTAACACCTTTCTAGACACGTACTTGATCGGCTAATTGTCCTGTGTAAAACTCTCCCAGAAGTAACTCTTACTCGCAGTGGGTATCGGGATCCAACTATCTCATAGGAGGTATGCAATCTCATTGCAAATTTCAACACTTGAAATTCCCGATAATATTTTGCCCCTAGCGTCCTATGACCTTGACGGAGGTCAACAAATCATAGGCTACTAGTCAAGTTCAACCCGTCATTTCCCGATTGAATTAAACCTACCCGCACGACCCTTGACGGAGGTCAAAAGGCCGTACGACTACCCTAATCCAATCTGCATCATATGCACAAGCAGATAAATACTAGTCAGCTACCGCACATTACGCCTTGACGGAGGTCAACAAACGTAGCACGAATACTAAGTAGGACTTATCTGAAATGACGGAGGGCTACGTCAGGTTTTTCTGAAAACCTATTGCGTAATGAACTTGATATCGTTGTAGAAACAAGTGATTTTTGAAAAGGAGTATTTTTGAGGCTTTTCTAGTTTCGCTAAAGAGGTCACTCCCGGTGAAGGGATCTCGGCTCTTTCTCCATCGAATAAGGTGCAGGGTATATCATATATACCGCTGTGCAAAGCAAGAACTATATAAGCTGTCAAAAACTAAACCGCGAGTTTGTAGCATCTGCCAGTTTCGCTAAAGAGGTCACTCCCGGTGAAGAGATCTCGGCTCTTTCCTCATCGAATAAGGTGCAGGGTATATCATATATACCGCTATGCAAAGTAAAAATGTAGCCACCCTTTTTATAAACTTTTGATTCTACAACATCTTTTAGGTTTCTTTTCTTTTTATTAATCTCATTAATAAAACCCATCAGCTTATGCTTCCTAAGCATCACAGAAGAAACGGAAGCAGTAATATTTATATATCAGCATATATATATAGTATAAGCATTCGTCTCAGGCAGTAATATGATCTCATCACAGAACATTGCAGCAGAAGAACATATATGAAATATTGGATATACTAGGATGTCCGTGTTTTTAATACGAGCCGATATAAAACACGGATTCCACGGTCGCGATGAATAGACAAACCCACATCCCTAAACCCCTACGAGAGCGGCAAGTAACACTGCCAATTCTAGGGTTAGGAGACCCGGTCTCGACTCCTCGAGATGGCCTCCCATTGGACCTTAGAACCCGGTTACTTGTGCTCCCCTCCTTGGGTGTACCTAATGCGGAAAATTAAATAATATACACTAGTGACATCAACCTCATCTCGGAAGTGCCCCAATAAAAGAATATTACATACAAATGAATTTTACATGAATGAAAATAAAAACCCTCATCTCACATAAAACCCCCGGCTATTCGGAACACGACGATCCAATATAACATATCACAGCAACACATAATATCTCATATCATCAACGTAAGTAAGTATGCATACACCGATCGTCGTTGATGTATAGCAACGAAAACCGGCAATACAACTACATACTACACTTACGGTCACAGAAAAGAAATTGTAAAACTACAACATTTGGAATCCACAATCACTTTAGACATCATAAATCCGAAATATCACATACTTCGCATTTCATGCCTAACTATATGAATTCCACATATTGTATCACATTCCAGATAAATAGACAGTATTAAACGTTCCGATCGGATAATCAAATACCCAAGATTTCCTAAATAGCTCAATACTTGAGCAGAGTTCAAATAGTCCCAGAATATGTCACAGTACCGATGGTCCAGCCGTAGAAGGGTCAAGCCAACGCCTCACATGTGGCACGCCGTACTGCCCTAAACCCTAAGGTTTAGACGCGGTTCAGACGGTCACATTGTAGGGTTCCTAGGCACACCCATGAGCTTCTACAAGTGATCAAACATGGCCAATTCTAATTTTTTTCATATGCCTACAAACCCTAATACGGATCGTTAACTAGAAAATGAGGCGATGCAAGCAAGTAAACTTCTTTATTGCTAAAGGAAAGTGACTACAACCTTTGTAGATCCGGTCCTCCACCTCCTAGGCTCCGTGATGACGTCCCTCCGCTGTCCATATCGGATCCCGGACTCTAGCATCGGCTTCATCGGAGAAATGGGCGGGCTAGGTCGTCGACTTCGATGCCGAAGATGATCTACGTCGAGGCAACTCAAGATCAAACTCCAACTTCACCAAGTCATGAAACTTGTGAAGAAAACACCCTATACTACTTGGCAAGTGGTAGAGGATGAAGAAATAGGAAGTGGGTTCACTTTAGAATTGGATTTCTCACTCTTTTTCTCTAGTTGCCATTAAAGGTTGCAAGCTTTTCTTCTTGTTGATGAAGAAGAAGAAGAAGAAAAAGAATATGATAAGTCTATTAAAAATTGGAAATAAAATCATACTTATCATATATACAACCATGGTCAAGTGTAGAGAATTAAGTAAGGTTAGGTTTAGGAAAAGAACAAGAATGGTCAAAGCTTCTTGAAACATCTAAGAAAAGAACAAAAGAAGCAACTATATCATTTCCTTTTCCTAAAATAAAGAATAAATAAATAAACTAAATAATCAAGAGAAGATGATAAAACCCTAACCATTTACTTAACCAAGGTTTAAGTCTTACACAAACCCAAGTTTGCATGTATCATCAACCATGATACAAACAAGTGCACAAAAGTATATCATATATACAACTTGTGAACTTTAAGTGAGAAAATCCATTTAAAGTGAACAAATACAAGTTAATGCAAATTAATATATCAAATATATAATTATGCATTAAATCATTAAATCATTAAATCAATACTTGATTTAACGATCCGGTCATATCGCATATAACCGACTAATATCCAATGTATCGGCTTATCGAATCAATCCTTGATTCGATAACTAGGTTATATCGCATACAACCAATCGATACATTCATCGCGAGAATAGAATACGATATCACATACACGCATTATTCTCGGTCCCGCACATATCTCATATGCGCTCCTATTTCGTTTCACTTGAGCCAGGAAACCTTTGTGTAGGACTCTAAAGACTCGTCAATACGCCGGCAGCAGGTGATGATCATATCAAACACTCACAAGACGCAAGCGGTCTGCTAAACATAACGGCCACCCGGGTATTGAGCGATCAGAAGATCGACGAGCAAGCCCGCTCACACTCCTGTGAATCCAACCAGTAACACTTACCGTACAGTCCGGTCTGTTCGTCTGATATGTCGCATATCTCGCCTAGGGGTGGTAAACGTCAGACCCCAATAGCTCGATAAGTCATGCCGACGTGAGGTCCATAACAATCGTGAAACTACTGATAACTCTTACCAGTATATCACTGCAACCCTGGCCAGGGATTTCCTGTTATGGCCAGTCGAGCATAGCGCAACATCAACCCCCAATACCGGGAGAGACGAATCCCCTCCTATCGCTCATTGCCTCCATGTGAATCGGGACTGTACCTAAAAACCACCTGTTTGCACGACTCAGTAGAGCCGTGGTAGGGTGGAAATCAAAGCACGGTGGGAGACACACAAGACTCTATGACGATCTCGGGTCAACAGACTAAGCTGTACCAGTGTCACCAGAGAACTGCCATCTGACGTGAGGTATAATACCATCTGGGAGTTCTCGGCGAGTACGTTCAGTGTACCCAGTCTCCACTGAGCACCCGCATACCATCTCTAATGTCAAACACCAATGGATATGGGATCATCCATCGCCCATCACATGGGTCGAGAAGATATACGCTAGTCTACTCTGGAATATCGATGCCCCGTCTCGATATTCCCACGACTAGGAACATTGAAGGATGTACTCATGGACTACCCAGGCCCCACTAGTATGATCTGCATCATAGTCCTGGAAGTCGAGTACACATCCTAAGGGCTTTATCAACATGTAACAGAGAGACAGAAAGTATACATGTTAAGATAAAGAGCAACCAGATAGCGTACTATCATGTCGAGCATGAAAGTCCTACCTATATATGTCCCAGCATCCACTACAATATACATCCAATGTGCAGTAATGGCCTCTAGGGCATACATATAACTAACAATCTCCCACTTGCACTAGGGCCATCTGTAGCAGTAGTTGTAGTATCTAATACTCAACCATCCCCTAAAAGTCTCTCTTTGGGAAAATGCCTTCGTGAGTGGATCCGCCGTGTTGTCCTCTGAGTCTACTCTCCTAACCTCGATCACCCTGGAGATCAACTATCTCTATGATCAGGTGATACTGCCTCAGAATATGTCTGGGTCAATGATGGGATCGGGGTTCCTTGGCCAAAGCCACACTTCCATTGTCATACAATGGTAGGAACCTAGTTCATCTTATGAACCAATATACACCCAAACTGCCTCTTTGGTAGTATCTTTAATAGCGATGTTACCAGCCTTTATAGTCTAGTTTGCCACAGTATCTAGCTTGGAACTCTTCCAACATACCGTCCCTTTACTGAGGGTAAAGACAATGCCTGTGACTGACATTCAGTCGTCTTTATCACCCTGGAACTCTTCCAGTGATTCTCCCCAGGATCGATTGATACCATCTCACTACATCTAGTGAGAATCCTAGCATCCAATTACATCAATCTCATAGATGGAAACTCAGGATTTAGGAGGTATCACTTTGATCCTATTGGAGAATCCTTGTGATAAAAGGAGATCGACCGATCGTAGCATAGGAAACTCCTTTCCTATCAAGAGTATGTCATCCACGTACTCTACGAGGATCATTACCATACTCCATACTATCCTTTTGTACATACAAGGTTCATTTACCATTTTGATGAAGTCAAACTCTTTGACTACAACATCAAAATAGATGTTCCAACTCCGCGATGCCTGCTTTATCCTGAAAAGCAGTCATGGCACATAACCACCAGATATCGTAGTCATGGTATATAGCAATGTTAAGTAGGATCCGGATGGACTTAAGCATAGTCCCTGGAAAAGGTTTCATCATTATCCACGCTTGGTTGATGACGAAAACCTTTAACAAGTCTAGCTTTGAAAGTCTCAACTTTTCCGTCTACACCAAGTAATCTTCTCAAGATATACTTGCTCCTGATGGGGATTTAACCCTTCAGATATAGCAACCAAAGTCCATACTTTGTTGGTGTACATGGATTCCATCTCAGATCGCTAAGATCCAGCCATTCTTATAGAGTCCCTACTCTCGATGGCCTGCTCGAAACTAGTTGGGTCATCATCTCATGATGCATTCCTCGCTCCCACAGTCATCGAGAAACCGAAGTATCTCTTAGGCGGATGAGAAACCCTACCAGATCGGAGGAGAGGCTGAGGTTCATCGGGAACTATTGAATCCTTTGGTTCTGTCAAATCATCGGCTGCAGTTTTGTATAGCTGGAACCTTTCCAGTTCTACAGAACTGACCTTGCCTCGATCTTGTCCGGATTTTGCTTTTGACATAGGCCGGACAATCCCAAATCTTAACTTACTTAAGAGATGGGCTCTTCCCATACCATATCTTATATGGAATGGTAGGCACTGATTTGATTCGAATCCAATTCAATAGGTATGCAACTTCTCAAGTGCACAACCCCAAAAGGAAATAGGTAACTCAGTAATACTCATCATAGAGCACACCATATCATATAGGGTGTGATTGCTCCACCCCGATACACCATCGTGTTATGGTGTATATGGAGGAGTAATGCTGAAAGAGAATCTCATTCTCCTTTAGAATAGTCCAGGAATTCCATGCACAAGTATTCTCCTCCCTGATCTCATCATAGGATATAATACTTATACCCGGTTTTTGGTTCTCTACTTCTAACTTATATTCTGTGAATATCTCAAAAGTTTCGGGCCTATGTTTCAACAGGAACATATGTCTGAATCTTGAGAGATGATCAGAGAACGTAATGAAGTACAAAAGAACCGGTCCTGGCATGTGTAGACAGGATACCATACATCATCATGTATCAGTCCCAAGAGTTTACTAACTCTTTCTCTGTTTCCAATAAACAGAGCTATGGTCATCTTAATTTTGTGACATGACTGGGAAGTTTCACAAGATGTAAATTCAAACTGATTTAAATATGCATCTAAAATGTAACTTCAGCTAGTCGGGTCGCATTGATATGACCTAGTCTACAATGCCTCAAGAAGGATTCGTTCATTTCTGAACTCTTCCTCTTGTGTGTGTTCTGTATACTAGGAACTGTAGTTTGATTTAGAACATCAATGCTTTTAGATAACGTGCCTGAACCGATCAACTTTTGATATAGGAAATGTTCAAAACATTATCCATCAATACAAAATTTTATCATTACTTTAATAAATAAAGAGATTGATATGATTTTGTATATCAGGTTCGGTATCTAATAGCATTTGTTCAGAATCAATGTATTGGTAATACAGGGTGACAGTGACCAACAGACTTGGCTGCAACACTTGCCCTGTTTTCTGTCTCATGAAACTTATCACCCGTTCTCAGTTTTCTTCCTTTTTGTAGCCCTATGTAACAGATTACATATCTGGGATCCTGATCCGGTATCAAATACCCAGGATTCAGAGGATACTGAGAAACAGTTCTTTATAATAAACACACCCGAAGGAGATGCATCTCATGCACTTTCTTCGTTTGGGCGGCATGGGAATCCTGGTATTCCCCTATTTCCTGCTCAGTCTTATAACAATTATAAGTTGGAGCGGGACTAACGTTCCCCAGCTCAGTATAACAAGCGGGTTCGGTCAATACATCCATATTATTATCTTGATTAAGGCGTGATATGGTCGCTACCTGGAGAGAGAGAGAAGAAAACACTCTGCGTGCGCTCTTGTAAGATTAGATTGGTTATATATTTTATCTAATCAGGATGGCTCCCACTGTTTTTATCAAATCTTCCTTCAAACCTTAAAAGGAAAGACTAGCCGGGATTAATTACACTCTACAAGTTCGCCAATCTTTCAGCCAGGCCAGTGTCGGTACTTTGAGGGAGGTTCCCCGTGCTTTCGCACGGACCTAATTACAGTAAACCTCGTTTTCCCAGAGGCGTAACCCCGTTGACACCTTTCTAGACACCTACTTGATCGGCTAATTGTAAAGTGCAAAACTCTCCCAGGAGTAACAATTACTCGCAGTGGGTATCGGGATCCAACTATCATATAGAAGGTATGCAATCTCATTGCAAATTTCAACACTTGAAACTCCCGATAATGGTTTTTACCCCTAGCACCTATGACCTTGGCTAAGGTCAACAAATCATAGGTACTAGTCAAGTTCTACCCGTCATTTCGTGATTAATTAGACCCATCCACATGACCCTTGGCTAAGGTCAACAAAGCCACATGACTGTCCTAACTAATCGCATCATATGCTGTGTAGGAAGACATCACTTAGCTACTGCACACTACGCCTCGGCTATGGTCGACAAACGTAGCACGAATACTAAGTACTCTACTTCCTAAAATGACGGAGGGTTGCAAATGGTTTTTAAGAAAACCTTTAACGCTTTGAACTTGATCTCGTTGCGGAATCAAATGGTTTTTAAATGGAATGTTTTTGAAGCTTTTCTAGTTTTGCTAAAGGGGTCACTCCCGGTGAAGGGATCGTCGGCCCTTTCCTCGTCGAATGAGGTGCGGGATATATCATATATATCACTGTGCAAAGCAGAAACTATAGAAGCAATCAAAAGACAAACCGAGTGTGTAGTGTCTGCCAGTTATTGCTAAAGGAGTCACTCCCGGTGAAGGGATCTCGGTCCTTTCCTCATCAAATAAGGTGCAGGATGTTCTACAAGGAACACCGCGATGCAAAGCAAGAACTGTAGCTACCTCGTTTTTTATTTTTAAATTCGATTCCACAACATCAATTAGGTTTATTTTCTTTCATTAATCTCATTAATGAATGTCCCATCAATTAAGTCCCTAAACACTTATGCCATCCGCATTCGCCTCGATGTCCCATCGTGCACTGTTAGGTTAGGTAACTAACGACAGAGCGAGGCAGGGCTAGCGCGGGTGTAAAACATAAGTAACGTCTATATAATATATCATATATACTATATACTGTATCCATCACAGAAAACGCAGCAGAAAATATCATATGAAATATTGGATATACTAGGACGTCCGTGTTTTTAATACGAGCCAGTATAAAACACGGATTCCACGGTCGTGATGAATAGCCAATCCCACACCCCTAGACCCCTACGAGAGCGGCAAGCAACCCTACCAATTCTAGGGTTAGGAGACCCGGACTCGACTCCTCGAGATGGTCTCCCACTGGACCCCAGAACCCGGTTATTTATGCTCCCCTCCTTGGGTCTATCCTAATGCAGAAAAGTAAATAATATACAAATAGTGACATCATCCGCAACCTGGAAGTGCCCCAATAAAAGAATATTATATACAAGTTTTTACATGAATGAAAATGAAAAACACTCATCTCACATAAAAACCCCCGGCTATTCAAACACGACGATCCAATATAACATATCCAGCAACACATAACATCACATGTCATCAACGTAAGTAAATATGCGCATCCCAATTGTCGTTGACATATAGCAACGAAACCGGCGATATCACATATTACACTTACGGTCACAGAAAAGAAAGTGTAAAACTATAACAGTTGGAATTCGCATCCTCTTTAGACATCGCATGCCTAATCAAATGAAATACTTAGACATCACATGCCTAATAATTATAAACCCCGCATTTTAGTCTCATTATCGAAAACTCTTTTCAATATCAAGTCGGGCAATTCAACAAGATTCCCGGCATTCTAATCGAATGCTCGTCGCAAACTTTAGTAGACGGCCGCACCCCCAATACCGTCGACGAAGTGCACTAAGGCGGAACACCGCTGCCGCGAGCACCCGAACGGATGCTTTCGGCGACGGGGTTCTCCTACAGTCACTTGGTCGGGGCTATGGGGAGAGGCTGTCTATTAAGTTTACCCGGCGAGTATCCGCGTACGCTACGTGATTGCGACGGACTTTTGATCACATCAAAATTCCGTGGCAACCGATCAAGTGAGACTAAAGTGCTTGATTTATAACATTCATTTAGTTATCTCATAACTATTTGTGAATTCCAATTATTGTATCACATTCCGGATAAATAGAAAATGTTAAACTTTCCGATCAAACAATCGAACACCCAAGTTTTCCCGATACAGCTCAACACATGATATAAGTTTAAAAACATTCAGTTCATGCCTCAGTACCAACGGTCCAGCCGTAGAAGGGTCAAGCCAACGCCTCACATATGGCACGCCGTACTGCCCCAAACCCTAAGGTTCAAAGGGCAGTTCAAGACGGTCACATAATCGAGTTAAGGTTTGTTGTCTTCTAGAGGGACCATCGCGTTACTTGCACTACTTGGAACGTCATTAAACTATGAAAAAATCCAACAATTGGAAATCTCCCAGTAGGGGAAAAAGTGGGTATTTATATCCGGTCGAACTTTTTAACATATTCTAAAATTAACCGGAAAAACACATGGACAAATTTTGATAATCCGATCGAATTTACGAACTCCCAATACAACCCAGAATATTCAACTCTTGAATAAATATTAAAAAATCCCAGAAAATCCAGAACCAAAATATAGGAATTACTGTGCAAAAATTATTGGGCAATGTGACCATACGGCCGCAGAACCGCCGCAGAAGCCATGCTTCTGCCGCTGTTCCGCGGCGGTTTAGGTGAATCAGGGGCTCGTTTTGCACCATAATTCTTATATCTTCCTGCTGAATTTTTTAAGAATTTTTAATTTGGAAAAAACCCAGTTTTTAAAAAATGTACAGAGAGCCGTTTTGAATTAGGATTTCGGGTCGATCGGACTTCTAACTCCGTCTACGCATCGCCTAAGGCTCTAGCTAGGCTCTGATACCACTGTAGGTCAGGCAGCAACCCCATCCAATGGGGTCGCCGTGGCACCAACGGGTCCCTCAGCGGCTACTTTTTACGCATGCCCCCTCGCGAGGACTACAACCCGCCGGAACACCTTCCGGTCTTGGGACACCCTGGGGGTAAGAGCCTATGCTTCGCCACACTGTCACACGGTGAGAACCCCCCAAAGGTCGACATTCAATGCCTAGTAGCTCTGATACCACTGTAGGGTTCCTAGGCACACCCATGAGGTTCTACAAGTGATCAAACATGGCCAATTCTAATTTTTTCATGTGCCTACAAACCCTAATACGGATCATTAACTAGAAAATGAGGCGATGCAAGCAAGTAAACTACTTTATTGCTAAAGGAAAGTGACTACAACCTTTGTAGATCCAGTCCTCCACCTCCTAGGCTCCGTGATGACGTCCCTCCGCTGTCCATATCGGATCCCGGACTCTAGCATCGGCTTCATCGGAGAAATGGGCGGGCTAGGTCGTCGACTTCGATGCCGAAGATGATCTACGTCAAGGCAACTCAAGATCAAACTCCAACTTCACCAAGTCATGAAACTTGTAAAGAAAACACCCTATAGTACTTGGCAAGTGGTAGAGGATGAAGAAATAGGAAGTGGGGTCACTTTAGAATTGGATTTCTCACTCTTTTTCTCAAGTTGCCATTAAAGGTTGCAAGCTTTTCTTCTTGTTGATGAAGAAGAAGAAGAAGAAAAAGAATATGATAAGTCTATTAAAAATAGAAAATAAAATCATACTTATCATATACACAACCATGGTCAAGTGTATAGAATTAACTAAGGTTAGGTGAATGGTTAGGTTTAGGAAAAGAACAAGAATGGTCAAAGCTTCTTGAAACATCTAAGAAATGAACAAAAGAAGCAACCATATCATTTTCTTTTCCTAAAATAAAGAATAAATAAATAAACTAAATAATCAAGAGAAGATGATAAAACCCTAAACATTTACTTAACCAAGGTTTAAGTCTTACACAAACCAAAGTTTGCATGTATCATCAACCATGATACAAACAAGTGCACAAAAGTATATCACATATACAATTTGTGAACTTTAAGTGAGAAAATCTATTTAAGGTGAACAAATACAAGTTAATGCAAATTAATATATCAAATATATAATTATGTATTAAATCATTAAATCATTAAATCAATACTTGATTTAACGATCCGGTCATATCGCATATAACCGACTAATATCCAATGTATCGGCTTATCGAATCAATCCTTGATTCGATAACTAGGTTATATCATCGCGAGAATAGAATACGATATCACATACACGCATTATTCTCGGTCCCGCACATATCTCATATGCGCTCCTATTTCGTTTCGCTTGAGCCAGGAAACCTCTGTGTAGGACTCTAAAGACTCGTCAATATGCCGGCAGCAGGTGATGATCATATCAAACACCCACAAGACGCAAGCGGTCTGCTAAATGTAACGGCCACCTGGGTATTGAGCGATCAGAAGATCGACGAGCAAGCCCGCTCACACTCCTGTGAATCCAACCATTAACACTTACCGTACAGTCCGGTCTGTTCGTCTGATATGTCGCATATCTCGCCTAGCGGTGGTAAACGTCAGACCCCAATAGCTCGATAAGTCA
The DNA here is from genome assembly GCA_030015575.1 of Agapanthus africanus. Classification (NCBI taxonomy): domain Eukaryota; kingdom Viridiplantae; phylum Streptophyta; class Magnoliopsida; order Asparagales; family Amaryllidaceae; genus Agapanthus; species Agapanthus africanus. The sequence continues at coordinate 240,209,882 of CM057344.1, forward strand.
TGCCGACGTGAGGTCCATAACAATCGTGAAACTACTGATAACTCTTACCAGTATATCACTGCAACCCTGGCTAGGGATTTCCTGTTATGGCCAGTCGAGCATAGCGCAACATCAACCCCCAATACCGGGAGAGACGAATCCCCTCCTATCGCTCATTGCCTCCATGTGAATCGGGACTGTACCTAAAAACCACCTGTTTGCACGCCTCAGTAGAGCCGTGGTAGGGTGGAAATCAAAGTACAGTGGGAGACAAACAAGACTCTATGACGATCTCGGGTCAACAGACTAAGCTGTACCAGTGTCACCAGAGAACTGCCATCTGACGTGAGGTATAATACCATCTGGGAGTTCTCGGCGAGTCCGTTCAGTGTACCCAGTCTCCACTGAGCACCCGCATACCATCTCTGATGTCAAACACCAATAGATATGGGATCATCCATCGCCCATCACATGGGTCGAGAAGATATACGCTAGTCTACTCTGGAATATCGATGCCCCGTCTCGATATTCCTACGACTAGGAACATTGAAGGATGTACTCATGGACTACCCAGGCCCCACTAGTATGATCTGCATCATAGTCCTGGAAGTCGAGTACACATCCTAAGGGCTTTATCAACATGTAACAGAGAGACAGAAATTATACATGTTAAGATAAAGAGCAACCAGATAGCGTACTATCATGTCGAGCAAGAAAGTCCTACCTATATATGTCCCAGCATCCACTACAATATACATCCAATGTGCAGTAATGGCCTCTAGGGCATACATATAACTAACACACATAATCGAGTTAAGGTTTGTGTTCTTCTAGAGGGTCCATCGCGTTACTTGCACGTTTTTCCGAAAGATTTAAACGCAAGAAAAATTCAACACTTGAAAGTTTTTCGTTTCAGGAAAAAGTGAGTTATTGATATCCGTTCGAACATTTTAATAGTTTCTAAATTATCCGGATAACAAAATGAAATTAAACTTTCCGATCGAATCAACGAGTACCAAAAGATCCCCAGAAAACTCAACACTTGAGTCAGATTAAAAATACCTAGAAGCAGCTACAAATACCTACGGATGTACTGTGCCAAAAAGCTAACCCTAACTCTACAGTGCTGTCGCGGAACCGCCGCGGAAGGCATGGTACGGCCGCGGTTCCGCGGCGCTTTAGTGGAGTTTTGGTGTCGTTTTGCACAGTAACTCTTAGAATTCCCTGCTGATTTTTTGAGTATTTTTAATGCAGAGAAAATCACATTTTTACAAAATTTCCAGGGAGGGGGTCATTTTCGACGTATCGGGGTTTGATCGGACTTTTAACTTCGTATACACGTCGCCTAATGCTCTAGCTAGGCTCTGATACCACTGTAGGGTTTCTAGGCACTCTTACAAGGGTTAATGAGGCATCAACCATGCCTGAATAAAAATTTAGACGTGCCGAACAACCCAAAGCCGGGATCTTTGCTAGATTATTAGGGTTAAACATGCAAGTAAACATCTTTACAACTAAGAGTGAGGGATTACAACCTTTGTAGTCCACTCCTTCGCTTCATAAGCTCCGAGTAGAAGTCCCTTCACCGCGATCCACGATCTCCCGGACTCAAGAGAGGCTCCACAACTCGAACGATCCATGCTAGCTTGTAGTCTTCCTTTTCTCCGATGATCTACCTCGAAGTTTCTATAACTCAAGCTCTCTCTCTCTCTAAAGAGGTGAACACCCTAATCTAATTGGCTAGATTAGATGAGGATGATGAAGTAGTATTTGTGCTCTCTTTGTTTTTCAAATTCTCACTCTTAATCATCACAAAATGAAAACCTAGAAGCTTTCTTCAAGCTCAAGGTTGAAGAAGAAGAAGAAACAATGGATAAATCCTTTTGTGATGAATAATGAAATGATATATGATTAATAATGTAACCATGGTCAACTATGACAAGGCTAACCCATGTAGAGATTTAACTAGGGCTAGGGTTTGGGTTGGATTAAAGAATGAGTCACTTAAAATATCAACTATAATATCTTAGCTCATGACAAAAGAAAACCTTCTAGAAGGTTCATGAAAGAACTAACCCAATTCAAACCCTAACCTTGTTTAATCTCCACTAAACATGTTGCATTAGTAATCATATCATGTTACTATATTATATATCACATATATAATATATATTTGTAACAAAAGAAAATAATACAGTTAACATATATCACATATATATCAATGTATTACCTGGTGAGAAAATGAATCAATAAAGCGAGCCAATATTAGATAATGTAATGCAATATATCATATATATTATTATACATTAAATTATCGAATCAACACTTGATCCGACAATCCGGCTATATCGAATATAACCGACTAATATATCATGTACCGATTCATCGAATCAACACTTGATCCGATGACCCGGCTCATATCAAAATATCGTGAGAATATAATACGGTATCTCATATCGCATTATCCTCGGTCCTGCACATATCATATATGTGCTCCTACTCCGTTTTGCCTGAGTCAAAAAACCTCTTTGTAGGACTCTAAAGAATCGTCAATACGCCGGCAGTAGGTGATGATCATATCAAACACCCACAAGCTGCAAGCGGTCAGCTAAACGTAACAGCCACCCAGGTATTGAGAAATCAGAAGATCAACAAGCAAGACTGTACATTCTCCTGTGAATCCAATCAGTAACACTCCCATACAGTCCGGTCTCTTCGTCTGATATGTCGCATATCAAGTCTAGCGGTGGTATACGTCAGACCCCAGTAACCGATAAGTCGTGTCGATGTGAGGCTCATAACGGGTCAAGAAACTACTGGTAACACTTAGCAGTAAATCTCTATATCAGCCTTGGCCATGGACTTCCAGTTATAGCCAATCGAACACAACACAACATCAACTCCCTATACCGGGAGAGACGAATCCCCTCCTATCGCTCATTTCCTCCATCTGATTCGGGACTGCACCTAAAAGCCACCATTTTGCACACCCTCTTGGACGTGGTAAGGTGGAAATCAAAGCACAGTGGGAATCACACAAGACTCTATGACGATCTCAGGTCTACAGACTACCCTGTACCAGTGTCACCTGAGAACTGCCATCTGACGTGTGGTATATCACCATCTGGGAGTTCTCGGCGAGTCCGTCCAGTGTACCCAGTCTCCACTGAGCACCCGTACACCATCTCTGATGTCAAAACACCGATGGATATGGGATCATCCATCGCCCATCATATGGGTCAAGATGCGTATACGCTAGTCTACTCTGGTGTATCGATGCCCTGTCACGACACACCCTCGACTAGGAACAGTTATAGGCTGTACTCATCGACTACTCTGGCCCCACTAGTATGATCTCATCATAGTCCCAGTAGTCGAGTACATATCCTAAGGGCTTTATCAACATGTGAGAGTAAGACAGTAAACATATACAAGTCAACATGTTAAGATAAAGGAAAACCAAATAGCATACTATCATGACGAGCAAGAAAGTCCTCTCTCTATATATATCCAAGCATCCATTATAATATACATCATATGTATAACAATGGCCTCTAGGGCATATACATAACTAACAGCGCTCACTTAAGACGACGTGTTGCTTCTTACTTGTGTCTTTTATGATTATTTTGCACATTGATGATTTATATTGCGTGGGATTTGAGTCCGCCTTGGGGCGAAGGGCTAGCTCCCGCTTGGGGATGCCTTATTTCATGTTATTCATATATATTCCTGTTTGTACCCGTTTGGGGGCCAGTATTACAAAGGAGACTCTGCCGAAATTTTCGGAAAAATGGAAGGTGCTTTTAAAAAGCTTGATGTGACTTATTTGATTAAAATCGCTTTCAATAAACTGGTTTTCCTTCACTCTACTGCTTATTTGGTTTTGATTTCTGGGTTTTGGCTTACTTAGATTACGTACACCTCGAAACGTTTCGTAATTTATGTGCCAGTCATGCTCCGTACTTTTCGAGTCGTGACAAAGTTGGTATCAGAGCGATAGATTTTACCTTTCTGAGTGTAGGATAACCCTTGATAGATGGAGTAAGTGACTTAAGCAGGGTAACATAGCGTGTGTATATCCGCGGCATACTTGCGATACGGTACTCCGCCTAGGTGACTTTAGGATATACTTGCTTGAAAATTCCTTCTTCAATTCCGTGTATCCTCTGATTCTATTGCACTGTTCTTATTATCTTGTTTCCTGTACCAGCCACTATGCCGCCGAAGGCTACGAGAGCGCAGAGGGCTGCCGCCCGAGATGAGATCCGAGTAGGCTCGTCTGAGACGAGGACCGAGCAGGGTGGCGTACCTACGCCTCACGGACAGACTGATCCGCCTTCCCCAGGCCGCATGGATAGGCTAGAGTCTGGCATGCATGAGTTACGACAGATGATGGGAGATATGCAGGAGTTACGATAGATGGTGGGATCCTTAGTAGAGGCCAGTCATGCACCAAGATCGGAGGACGTACCTACTACAGCACAGACTACGATAGTACCTGCTGTCCAGACAGTTGCTCCTACTACTACAGTGGCTATTCCAGTATCACTACAGGACTTCATGAGACTGAGGCCCCCAGTCTTCACCGGCACCAATGCTGCGGAGGATCCGCAGACATTCCACGACAAATTAGCTAGGATTTGTCGTTCGCTCAGATGTTCCGACGATAGATGGGTAGAGCTTACGAGTTTCCGTCTAGAGGGCCTTGCGCAGACATGGTGTGAGTCGGTCGAGCTGCAGGTCTACCTCCTATGACTTGGGTCGAGTTCACAGCAGTATTTCTAGCCCGTTTCCTTCCAGAGAGCGTTCGTGATGCTCGAGCTCGTTGTTTTGAGGCTTTGCTCAAGACTCCAGGGATGACAGTGTCCGAGTATGTTATCCAGTTTACTCAGTTGTCCCGATATGCTCCGTACTTGGTTGATACTGAAGAGAAGAGGGTAAAGAGGTTTATGCAGGGACTCGACACACAGTTATTTCTTGCCATCGGTGCCCAGCACTTTGACACTTATGCAACTGTTATGGACACGGCCTTACGGATGGAGGCGCACATTTTAGAGACTTCGGCCGTTTCTGGGCCGAAGAGGATTCGTACCGATAAGCCAGCTTAGAGGCATCGTGACATATTCTTTCCGAGAGATGGTGGCGGCAGAGGAGTCAGACGGGGTCAGCTATTTGGTTCTTATACGCAGGGCTAGCAGGCGTCGCCAGGATGTTTTAGGTGCGGGAGTCCGTCCCATCGTATCAGAAACTGTATGGTGAGACGACAGGGAGCGACGACAGCTCCATACATGACTTTACCACCTTCACCACCTCCTCAGAGAGCTTTACTTCCTGTCCCCGGTGATGCTCCACGTCAGTTAGGCACCCCCAGAGGCCGTGGATGTGGCGGTCCTATTCAGAGAGGATGAGGAGGCCGAGGACAGCCAGCTATTGGTGGGGGATAGGCCCGAGTGTTCGCTTTGACTCCGCAGGATGCGCAGGCATCCAATGCCGTTGTGACAGGTACCTTGCCAGTATGTTCTTTCGATACGCGAGTATTATTCGACCCAGGTTCCACGCATTCGTATGTATCTACACACTTTGCACCGATGTTGGGCCGTGAGTCATCATCGTTAGATCAGCCGCTTATTGTTATTACTCCGGTAGGCGAGTCGTTTGTCGCTCGTTTTGTGTTTCGATTGTGTTCCGTTCGTATTGGGGAGAGGGATTCGTCGGTTGATTTGATCCTCCTCGATATGTTGGACTTTGATGTGCTTCTGGGCATAGACTGGCTGGCCACTTGTTATGCATCTGTAGACTACCGTGAGAAGGTAGTCAGATTTAGCTTTCCGGGAGAGCCAGTCCTTGTTATTCAGGGAGACCGCATCGTCACCCTTCCCAGCTTGATTTCGTCTCTTCGCGCCGGTCAGCTATTGCGGAAGGGATGTAAGGGATTCTTAGCTTATGTTTGTGATACTCGAGCTGCAGAGGTTCCTTTGGACCACGTCCCGATTGTTAGTGAGTTCCCTGATGTTTTCCCTAACGAGCTGCCTGGGTTACCACCTGATCGCAATGTTGCTTTCTGTATTGACTTGATTCCCGGCTCGGGGCCTATTTCCATACCGCCTTATCGGATGGCCCCGGCGGAGCTTAGAGAGCTGAAGGATCAGTTGCAGGATTTGTTAGATAAATGGCTTATTCGACCTAGTGTGTCTCCGTGGGGTGCTCCTGTCTTGTTCGTCAAGAAGAAAGACGGCAGTTTGCGCTTGTGCATTGATTACCGCCAGCTGAACAGGGTTACCATACGGAACAAATATCCTTTACCACGTATCGATGATTTGTTTGTCCAGCTTCAGGGTGCGGGATACTTTTCGAGGATTGACTTGCGATCGGGTTACCATCAGTTGCGGGTGCGGTATGAGGATATTCCGAGGACGGCTTTTCGCACACGTTATGGACACTATGAGTCTTTGGTGATGTCGTTCGGACTCACCAATGCACCAGCCATGTTTATGGACTTGATGAACCGCAATTTCAGGCCGTATCTAGATCTGTTCATCTTCGTGTTTATTGACGACATTTTGGTGTATTCCCGGAGCCAAGAGGAGCGCGAGCAGCACTTGCGGATCACATTACACACTTTGAGGGAGCACCAGCTATTCGCGAAATTCTCCAAGTGCACGTTTTGGCTTAACAGCGTTGATTTCTTGGGTCACGTAATTACGAGAGATGGTATATGTGTGGACCAGAAGAAGACCGAGGCCGTTCAGCATTGGCCTAGACCGGCATCAGATATGGAGATCCGCAGTTTCCTAGGCCTGGCTGGCTACTACCGGCGATTCGTTCAGGACTTCTCTCGTATCGCTGCACCGTTGACCGGGTTGACCCGGAAGGGAGTTCCTTTTGATTGGACCGAGGCGTGCGAGCATAGCTTCCAGCAGTTGAAGACTCATCTGACTACTGCACCAGTGTTGTCATTGCTTTTAGGATCGGGCGGATTCGTGGTTTATTGCGACGCTTCTCGAGTGTAACTAGGTTGCGTGTTGATGCAGCACGACAGGGTTATTGCGTATGCTTCTCAGCAGCTGAAGGCACATGAACAGAACTATCCTACGCATGATTTAGAGATGGCTGCAGTGGTGTTTGCACTCAAGATCTGGAGATATTACCTATACGGCGAGTCGTGTCAGATATTTAAAGACCACAAGAGCTTGAAGTACATATTTCAGCAGCGAGACCTGAATCTGAGAAAGCGCCGTTGGATGGAGCTGGTGAAAGACTGTGATTGCGAAATCCTTAACCATTCGGGTAAGGTGAACGTGGTGGCAGATGCTTTGAGTCGGAGGCCCAGAGGTATTTTATCCTGTTTGAGCGCCGTGCAGAGGCAGTCGTCAGCAGATTGGCAGATTCTATGCGATAGCCGAGTTGAGTTCGAGTTTACTCCGACAGAGGGACAGCTTGCGCATATTCGTGCACGTTCGCAGTTGCTTGACCGTATTCGAGAGGCATAGCCCAGTGATGACCATCTTTCAGAGATCATAGAGCAGGTTCGGCAGGGCAGAGTTTCCGAGTTCGTGATTGATGATCAAGGGGTACTGCGATTTGGGACTCGATTGTGTGTACCGGATTCTGAGGGACTGCGGCGTGAGATTATTGAGGAGGCCCATAGATCGATGTATAGCGTTCATCCCGGTTCCACCAAGATGTACCACAACTTGCGAGATGTTTACTGGTGGGACGGAATGAAGAGGGACGTCACATATTTCGTGTCGAGATGCCTGACTTGTCAGCAAGTCAAGGTCGAGCATCAGAGGCCCGCGGGAGAGTTGCAGTCTTTGCCCATTCCGGAGTGGAAATGGGAGCAGATTTCTATGGACTTCATCGTGGGTCTACTCATGACCAGTCGAGGGTATGACTCCATTTGGGTGATCGTGGATCGTTTGACGAAAGCGGCTCACTTCCTGCCAGTGAAGACCACTTTCGGTTTTGCTCAGTATGCCCAGATTTACATCAACGAGATCGTACGGTTGCATGGCGTCCCGACTTGTATCGTGTCCGACCGAGGCACCCAGTTTACCTGCCGACTATGGCAGAGACTTCAGGAGGCGTTAGGCACCCGTTTGAGTTTCAGCACAGCATTTCATGCCCAGACCGATGGCCAGTCAGAGCGGACTATTCTGACTCTTGAGGACATGCTCCGAGCGTGCGTTTTAGATTTCGGTGGTAGCTGGGATCATCATTTACCCTTAGTGGAGTTCTCCTACAACAATAGCTTCCAGGATACTATTCAGATGGCACCTTTCGAGGCCTTATATGGGAGGAGATGTAGATCGCCCGTCTGTTGGACTGAGCTTAGCGAGAGAAGTATTTTGGGGCCGCAGATCGTGCGGGAGACGACCCAGAAAGTACAATTGATTCGAGATCGGATGAGAGCGGCTCAGAGAAGGAAGAAATCGTATGCAGACAGATGCCGTCGCAGACTAGAGTTCGCAGTTGGCGATCATGTTTTTCTGAGGGTCTCTCCAATGAAGGGCGTGATGAGATTTGGGCGAAAAGGAAAGCTTAGTCCCAGATTTGTGGGTCCCTTCGAGATCCTCGAGCGTGTCGGCACAGTTGCGTATCGTTTGGCTCTTCCACCCAGCTTTCCTGATGTTCACCCCGTCTTCCACGTTTCGATGCGCCACAAGTACCTTCACGACCCTTCTCATGCGATTCAGCACCCGACGGTCCAGCTGGAGCGCAACCTTTCTTTTGCAGAGCAGCCGGTGGTCATCCTGGATTGGCAGGTGAAGAAATTGAGATCGAAGGTTATACCGACCGTCAAGGTCCTTTGGCGTGGCCCGAGCAGCGAGGAGGTCACCTGGGAGACCGAGGACAAGATGAGGAAGAAATATCCCCATCTCTTTGAAGGTACGCGTAGCTAGATTTTTAAATTCGGGGACCGAATTTCTTTAACGGGGGAAGATTGTAACACCTTGAAAAGTCGTTTAGGTATTTTCCCGATAATCGGTAAATAATTGGTATTTTTCCGTAAATTGTCATTATAATTATTTTTCAATATAGGACTAATTATACCTAATTTGGATAGGTAATTGCTAGTATTTGGTAGCTAACGAGTCACTTATAAATTTCTAGTTGTTTAAATTTTTTTCCTAATTTATTATTTTTAATATTATTTTAAGCTGTTAAAAATACATTAAATTAGTAATAAATACAAATTTGAATGGGCTAATTACATACTTAAGAACCATGACAACTAAAATCTAGTTTGTAACATAAATTTTTGTTATGTTATTTCCAAGTTCTAATTGGTTATAATCAAAGGAAAATTAAAATTTAAATAAGCTAAACTAAAACTTGCAATTATGAACTTGTGGGGGGTCTTTTTTCATGGAATTTTTTTTGTGCAATCACTCACACACATCCTCACTCCTATGGCCGGCCCCACCACCTACAGCAGCCCACTTTTCCCTTCAAAATTTTCTTCAACTCATTTGAATGAAACATTGTGAAAAAGGAATAAAATATATTAATTAGAGTATGGGTTTTAGGTGATTGGTGTGGGCTTTGACTTTGAATTTTTTCCACACAACACTCCCTCACTCTTCCCCATCACCCTTGGCCGAGAGCCAACAGCAGCAGCTCCCATTCTTTTCCCCCAAATTCTCCTTCTCATTTTGCTTCTAAATTCCATCAAAATCCATTAAAAATCCACAAAATCCTTCACTAATTCAAAGCAAATCCCTATTCTACCTCTTCTCACACCCAAATTTGTTTAAAACATGGAGAAAGGAGGTGTCTTGGAGGCTAGTGCAAGCTAGGGTTCACTACTTGTGAGGTATAATTCTAATCAATTGGTTAATTTGTAGTTTAAGTGTGCTAAAATAGAACTTTGAAGTGTTAATTTTAGTTCTAATCTAAATTCTAAGTTTTTAAAGAGGATGGTTTGAATTGAACTAGGGTTTTAGAACACCATTACTAGGTTAATTAAATTTATTTTGCTATGTAGTTGTTATACTAACCTAATCTAAGAGATTATTTTGCTTAAGTGGGTTTCAAATTATGCTAATTTAGGTTTTTCAAGTGTGGAATGGATTTAAATTGCTAGTTTATAAAAATCAAGAAAGGGGTGGTGTTGGAAATAGGATTTGAAGCATTGTAAATGGGTTAAATTAAGTGTAGTAGTTTGCTATTTCTGTGGTTGGTTGATTATTTGTGAGTGTGGTCATTTTTGTCGCAAATCTACGATGTTTGCACCAAGTTTGGAATTTTTGTGCTTACTAGATTTTTGATACAATTAGGAGGTGAATTAATTTGGTTATGTTGGTTATATTATTAGCTTCTACTACGGTATTTAGGGTGTGCGAATGCGTATTAGTTTGATTGGGTCTTAGTTTTGTCGGTTGGTCCGAACGACGATTCTAGTAAGGGTTGTAGTGATTTTCATGTGTGTTCCGCGCACCAAGTGCACAATGTGCCTAACTCGTAGACGTTGAACCTTTCATTTTGTGACTTGGCGTCATTTCAGGATATGCAATCTTATGTTTTATGTTGTGCAAATTCGAGGATCGGTCACGGAGACTTCGGACGCAGCACAAAAAGGGAAAGCGGTGATTGGACCAAGCTAACTGGGGATTTCCGGTGAGTAGATGTATACATCTATGGGGGAAATCATTTGGATGGCGTGAGGCGCCCGATAGTTTAGAATTTCTAGTAATACTAGCTTGTTGCATGTAGTTCCTAGTTACCTATTTTACTGCATTGGATGACCTTTATATCCATATATATGCTAATTCATCGTATAGAAACCATTAAAATGAGATATGCGACACAAGAAATATTTGGCTTGCTTAGTTCATTATATATAATTGTGCAATATCGTCTCATAGAACACTTGCACCATTACCAGGGTTTTTTGCAGCACGAGCTGTAAGTTCACGGCGGCGCCCCGGTCATCAATCCGACGGCCAAATGCGGAAACGGTGATAAACTTTAATTTTGCGAACTTAGCAAACCGGCACCACCGCGCACTAAACCCCGGATCGGGCCATTAAACTAGATCTAGCAAAGTAACAAGATGGGGAAGAGATATACCGAGTGATCCGAGTCCTCCGGTCTTCTCGTCATCGTCCCGATCTCCCGCGGAAACTCCGGTCGTCGCCTCCTTGCCGGGGAAACTCCGGTCGTCGCCTCCTTGCCGGAAGGGCACCACATCGTCTGTATCTTTTACGGGCTCCCGCCTCTATACCGAGGCAACTCGGGCATGAAGCTGGCAAGTCGACATGCCCATGATGTGCTATAGAATGTGGTGTAGATCATGCTAGTCTCATTTGGGGTTTGTAGTTGCCTTGATGAAGGAATCAACAAGATATGAACTTGGGGATTTTTGGTAGCAATGGAAAATGAGATGGATGATTAATTTCCCACACCAAAAATGAAATGAACCTCTCTCATTTTTCTCTCCTCTCTTCTAAAATGTGGCCGGCCTTGTGCATATAAGAATGGTGGAGGAAAGAATGTGTAGCATGAAGGGAGGTGATGGTAGGAGAAGAGAAGAGGTGACCACATCCAAAGCAAAACCTCACATCAACACCTTAATCAACCCATACCCATTCAAATCACAATTAATGCACCATCATGGATGAAAGATGCTAAACATATCATAATGAATATATTTGCAAGAAACCCCCTCCACAAATGTTATTTTCACAATTGCAAATAACCCCCTCCATCGGAAAAGTCCGGCCGGGAAAGAACAAAGGAAAACCGGCCGGAACGGAATGCAAACTGGCAACTCCAGAAAACTGGTCCCGTAATAAATTACAGAAAAACCCCAATACTGTGCATACACACCCGCATCTGTATTTCGACCGGATACAAATGCAATGAGACAAAATCTACACTGTACTATACTAGGATCCGGCTTAAACCAAAGCCGGCTAGTAATATCCGTCCGATCCTGATCCGTGCAATACCGCACGTATCTGATCGAACCCTGCCATATATTTATACGGCCTCTAGTACAAACCGTCCGATCCTGATCCGTGCAATACCGTACGTATCTGATCGGACCCTGCCATATCTCCATACGGCCTCTACAGCGTTTCGCCCGAAAGCTTGAGTAACTGAAAGTGTGGTGGACTCTAAAGACTCGTCAATACTATGACTGTGGATTTAACCACTAGCACGTCAGAGGTATAAGCCAATACGTAACGGGCCACCAGCTATTGACTAAAAGGGACGTCGATGAGCGAACTCATCCTGACACCCTACTGAGCCTGTCGGTGACAATATCCGTACAGTCCGGTCCGTTCGTCTATGAGCATCGCATGTCGGGCCTAGGGGGTTGGTAAAAGTCAGACCCCCAAAAGCGGTACAAGTCGTGTCGGAGTGTAGCCCAGAACACCCTGAGATACTACTGGAATACCTACCAGTAAATCTCCTGCCTTGGCCAAGGACTTCGTGTAATGGCTCTCCTAGACACAGCGCGACCTCACCCCCAATACCGAGAGAGACGAACCCCCGAACATCCGCTCACTGCCTCCATGTGGCTCGGGACTGTACCCAACTAAAACCTGTTTGCACGACTCCTTTGAGCCGTGGTAGGGTAGTAATCAAAGCACAGTGGGAACTCACACGAGACAAATGACGATCCCCAGGTCGATGAACTAACCTGTACACATGTCACCAGGGAACTGCTATCTGACGTCAGGTATAAGACCAACTAGCATGTTCCCGGCGAGTCCTGTCCGGTGTACTCATAACCCAATGAGCACCTGTATACATCTTAGGTGAACCAACAGACACCAGTGGCTTGTGAGACCGTCCACCGCCCCTCGTCGGGGTCTCGACTGTATACACTAGTCTACTCTGGAGAATCGATGCCCTGTCTCGAAACTCCCACGACTAGGGACCTTTTAAGGATGTGCTTATAGACTCCAGCTCTCACTTATATGATCGCCCTCATACTGCTGGCAGTCAAGCAAGAATCCTAGGGGCTCTATCAACGTGCAATAGCGACCTGTCAGGTCACCTAAAGCAGTACACGATGATAAAGGTAAACCAGATAGCATACTATCATCTCGAGTAAGACTGTCGTACCGGGATAGGTCCTCCCTCAATCATTGCAATCACGTGCCTGTGATCCAATAATTGACTCTGAGGGCACTATCTCCAACAATCTCCCACTTGCACTCAAGGCTAATTATTGCGATGTCGCATACTCACAGCCCGTGTGATACCGAACACCCAACTCCTCTACTAGTCAGTCTCATAAAATCCGTTTGGAAGACTATTGCGTTCGAGGAATAGCCTCAGTGAGTGGAACCGCTCAGATGTTTCTTTCTATGTCTCTCTATATCTCAAGTTCGCAGAGAAAGCCATCTCCCGAAATGAGCAATACCTGTCTTAGAATGTCTGGATGTCTGATGGGACCCAGTTCATAAATGAACTTCAAATCCAAACTTCTTCGACTGTATCGTCAACTGAACTTAATCAGTATCCTGCGCCATGCCTCCCTCAGTATTGCCTTGGACCACCTATCCAAAATACCGTCCCTCATCAGAAGGAAAACTAAAACTCTGACAACCTCCTTGTCGTCCATGTCACCTTAGAAGCCTGGAATGATAACTGTCTCCCGAATGAGGCTGTCGTTATCATATCCCTAGAACATCCACTTATGTTCTAAAGCTGCTTCTGACTGTTTCTCCAGGATTGGATCAATATCAACTTATTGCACCTACTGCAAGAACAACATCTAGTGTGGTACTTGACATCTCATGATTGACTCAATTGCCTAAGCAAGTGATCTGTCAATCATGCACATCCCTCTCTACTTTAGTCTATAAGACACCTTTAGAGAGGGTGACTCCATCACCTGCAGGTACACCACCATGCCAGGAGTCGTCCATTCTAAAAACTCTTAGAATGCTGTCTAAGTACCCAGATTGGGAAACCACCCAAATTTAGACCTAAAACCATAGATCTAGTAACCAGTATGTCTGATACAAAATCCATTTCCTTTGTGGAGAAACCACTGTGTGACGACCAAAGAATAACCGACCGTAGTATAGGAGTTTCCTTTCCTACTTTGTGTATGTCATCCAAATACCATGACATCACACCCTACTACCTTCTCAACAGATCCATCCCCTATTCTGATGAAGTCAAACCTATGACTGTCATGTCAGAAATAGATGATCTATCTCCGCAATATCTGCTTTAGTCTATAAATAGACATAAGCCTGAGGTCCACCAATGCTTCTGCTGCTCCCACTGACTACGACAACCCTCTGGCAGAGTCATATAGATGTGCACTTCTAAAGCTAGTTTAGAACGACGCTATACTCATCCTCCTGCCGGGTCTCGCAGCCTGGAACAACAACAATGGCAAGTGTGGGTTAACAAGAACTTCCCTGTCACCGTCCTTGAGGCTACCGGAGTACCTCTCGGGTGCTTGAAGTTACCCACCTTATCTGCGGAGTGGCCAATGGAATGTCAAAACAGATTGAATCTTTAGGTTCCTTATCAAATCTTCAGTAATCGTTTGCGGTACTGGAATCACTTCCAGTTCTACCATACTCCCACTACTGTCTTTGAAAAAATCCATTTTTAATAAAACTGTGGCGAGTCTAGAACAATATTACTATTGATCTCTCAGATGGTAGAAAGTCAACCCTCGTCATAGCCTGGGTCAACCCACAAACATCCATTACAGAAACGTGCCTTGAGTTATCCACAGTCTGGTTTTAATCATAAGCCGGACAACTCCCCATACCTTAACAATGTTAAGATATGAACTGTACTATATCCAATATAGAACCAGAGGCACTGATTTAATTGAACCAGATTCAAATCATGCAGCTGTCTCCAGTGCATGTCAACTAAATGGAGAGAGGCCGATCAGCGTTACTCAACTTAGGAATGCTTCCAATTATGAGTAACCTGAAAGAGAAGCAATTTCTCTTTATCATTACTATCAACTGAATACCATATACAAGTATCTACATCTTCGATCAACTTGAAGAATCCCGATACTTGCAACACCTGGTTCTCTACTTTATTCAAATACCTATAACTTCTCAAAATTCGGACCCTGTGTTTCTACGAAACACTTGTCTAAAAACTAGAGAAGTCATAAGTAAACCGAATATAGTACGAGAACCAACCCCTCTGTCCTGATGGACACTGGACAACATACATTACTCTGTATAAGTCCCTTGAGTCTGATAACTCATTCACTGTGTGTCGTAGGTTGAAAACTGTACTTATGGTTAAGAAGAATTACACCGCTGTTCAATGCTCCTTACCTAACCATCCACTGATATAGGTAAATGTCATCGACATAATTTCAAAAGGTATATCTCACTCTATGAAAATAGACGTACAGATATATCAATTTGAAATTGGTGCACAACAGCGGATATTCAAAACCAAAAATTTGCCGACCGGCAAACAGCCCAGGTGATCTCCTCAAATATTACCGATTGCAACGAATCCCGATATAATGAGGATGATCACCCTATTCCCAATAACTTACTCCCACTCATCATCTGAAAAACCATACAGATGTGAGAATCAAACCTGGTAAATACATACCCTGAAGTAAGTATCTAATCGGGAAATCAGTTTTCTTTTAACAGTACACGGTGAAACTGAAACATTGAAATGTTTCGTTGGGGTATCCCGGTATTCCTAGTAATGCCTCTTCCAGATTCATGACTGTAACCGTATAGTTCTTTGCCACCTCTCCAAATCCCTTTATTATGTCTTTAGTCATTACCTTCTACACACCCCTTTAGGCCAATTGGTTTTCTTCCTTCCCTACCGTTCGGCACCAGCCTATGGTTTGGAAGAAGACTATCCAATAAGCATAATGGGTGTACTGTCCTAATCCTAGGAGCACTCGCAATGCGAGAGAAGGTGAAGATAAAAGACAACCGAATAAACCTTATTCCTATTTCTCCTGGACCAGAATCCATCCCCGAACTGGAACAAGTTCCTTTCGAGTTCGTATATAACCATACGATGGAGTATCCAATAAACTGTGGATCTTCGTAGTGATACGAAGTGTCCTGGAGAAATACAAAGGTGATTTAGGATTGGCGAAGAAAAACTTGGTTTGGTCGTGAATATCAGTCGCAATTTACTTTGCCCTCTTACTAATCCCTTGCTTTGTCTGAACTTAATACCTTCTGCACACCATCGTTATGCTAATTGGTTTTCTTCATTCCCTACCGGTCGGCACCTGCCTATGGTTTGAAAGAAGACTATCCAATTTGCATAATAGGTGTACTACCCCTAAACCAAGGAGTACTCGCAAGCTGAGAGAAGGTAGAAGGAAAAGACAACTGAATAGTCCTATTCGTTTTCTCCAGAACCAGAAACCATCCTCGAATAATTCCTTCGAGTTCGTATCTAACCATACGATGGTTTTGTCCAATGGAAGTGGACGTTCGTAGTAATACGGGGTGTCCTGGAGAAAAGGGTAAAAGTAGGAGTGGCAACGAGGTTTGCAACTCTGACAATCCAAAAGCCTGTGTTAAGAAGGTTCGGTCAACTTGGTCACTGAGTCAAAGTCTAGGGTCGGGTCAATGGTCGCTGCCAAAGAGAGAGAGAAAAGAAACACTCAGCGTGCACTCTAACCAAGATCAGAATGGTTACCAATTTATCTAATCAGGAAACCTCCCACTGTACCTCAAATTCTCCTCCAAACCTGAAAGAAGAATTAGTCGGGGTCACCCGAGGAGTAAACTAACTCATCAGTGGGAATCGGGATCCAACTATCATCGCATGATAACTTGACGGAATCCACTCAAGTCACCACACTCCAGAAGGTATGCGCATGCCTGGCAAGTTTCAGTTCTTTTGAAACTCCCGATGTGGTTTTTACCCCATGCTCTTATGACCTTGACTTTGGCCAACATATCATAAGTCACATGTCAAGTTCAACCCGTCATTCTCCAGGTTAATTTGAATCCACCCGTACCTACCCTTGACTTTGGCCAAAATGGCAGTACGACTGTCCCAAACCAACGCATCTATCTATGCTGCATATGAATACCCCAATAGCTACCAATCACTGTGCCTTGACTTTGGCCAACATACACAGCTTGAATACTATTGATTACCCATATGAAACGACGGAGGGCTACGAATGGTTTCTGGCGAAAACCTTTAACGTAATGAACTTGATATCGTTGAAGGAACGGATAGCTTTTTAGAAAATATAGTGACGAAAACCTTTACTAAAGAGGTCACTCCCGGTGAAGGGATCTCGGCTCTTTCCCCGTAGAATGGGGTGCTGGATATTCATAACCGAATATCACTGTGCAAAGCAAAAGTAATCGGCTATAGTGAAGTTAAAGCCCTGACGCAAACTTCTGTCCAAGGGGTCACTCCCGGTGAAGGGATCTCGGCCCTTGCCTCGTCGACTGAGGAGCAGGATATTCTAAATGAATACCACGATGCAAAACAAAAGTGAACGTCCTTGCAATAACAGCTTTTTGAAAAGTGTTCCAACAACATCAGAATAGGTTTGTTTATCTTGCATTGATCCGAATCAACGCAGTCCCATCAATTGATCACACCACAAAGAACGAAAATATACTGACGTACGTATATGCCATCCGCATTCGCCACTGGGTCCCGTCATCACCCGTTAGGTTAGCTAACTAACGGCAGAGCGGGGACTGGACTAGCGCGGATGAAAAACATATACAACATCTACTAATATATATACCAATATATTATATTTCGCTCAAGGCGTGAATAAAATGCAACATCACAGAAATGTACAACATCACAGAACAATACAGATATCTGGGATCCCCGGGTTTCACAGAGCCACTACTGAAACCCGACGTTCCCCTGGTCGTGTGGATAGCCTGTGCAATGAAATCCTAGACCCCTACGGGCGCGGCAAGTTACCCGCCAAAACCTGAAGCGAGGCAGCCCCCTTCAGCACCGTGAATGGACCACCCAGCACTTCACGGAATCCGGTAACTTGGGCACCCCTCCTGGGTCAACCTGTACCCCCTACGAGTGCGGCGAATAGCCCGCCAATTCTAGAGTGAAGCCCCTTCCGTCCCAATGCCATGAGATGCGGGCTTGTTGCCCTCCAGAACCCGGCTATCCGTGCACCCCACCGCGGGGCAATCCTAGTACAGAAAGTAAAATATACATACAACGGGTACATCGACCGCAACCAGGTCGTGCCCCAAAAGAATAATACAAACAGGCAGTGACGACAGTCCACATGTCGGACGCTCGCCCCGCAATATCAAATGTACATAATACAACAAAACTGTACTAGCATTGCATCCAGGCTATCCCCCACGACCGATCCGCAACATCACAGCAAAACACAGAACATCAACGTGAAAGTCACGTTCGCAAATCCGTCTGACCGGGCTATAGCAGTTAGACCGGATTTACCGATCGAGTGACATTCACGGTCGCAGATATAATGTAAATACGGTGAAATAATGTGTTTAAAATATCCGATCGATCAAAAATTAACAAGTGGGCCCCCAAGCAATACTGTAGCACTCACAGAAATTCTGGGCCCAATTTTAATATTCCAAAACCCCTATTTTTAGCCCACAAGCCCACTGGAAAAAAACGATGACATGATCCCTCATTCCTGCGGCGGAACCGTGGCCTAAAGAGCTGCTATGGCCGCGGTTCCGCGGTCGTACGGAGGGATCGTGTTGTCGAAATTTTCCAGTGTTCTTAGAACTCCCTGCACATCATTCTGAGACAACCTGAAAAATTTTTGGACTTCAAAAAATTTCCACAGAAAACTGATGTAAAGAAAAACGCGGGTTTTTGGAATTTTGGTTGATCGGAAATGCAAACACATCAAACAAAACTAGACAAAGTTAATGGCGAGGCTCTGATACCACTGTAAGTTCACGGCGGCGCCCCGGTCGTCAATCCGACGGCCAAATGCAGAAACGGTGATAAACTTTAATTTTGCGAACTTAGCAAACCGGCACCACCGCGCACTAAACCCCGGATCGGGCCATTAAACTAGATCTAGCAAAGTAACAAGATGGGGAAGAGATATACCGAGTGATCCGAGTCCTCCGGTCTTCTCGTCATCGTCCCGATCTCCCGCGGAAACTCCGGTCGTCGCCTCCTTGCCGGAAGGGCACCACATCGTCTGTATCTTTTACGGGCTCCCGCCTCTATACCGAGGCAACTCGGGCATGAAGCTGGTAAGTCGACATACCCAAGATGTGCTATAGAATGTGGTGTAGATCATGCTAGTCTCATTTGGGGTTTGTAGTTGCCTTGATGGAGGAATCAACAAGATATGAACTTGGGGATTTTTGGTAGCAATGGAAAATGAGATGGATGATTAATTTCCCACACCAAAAATGAAATGAACCTCTCTCATTTTTCTCTCCTCTCTTCTAAAATGTGGCCGGCCTTATGCATATAAGAATGGTGGAGGAAAGAATGTGTAGCATGAAGGGAGGTGATGGTAGGAGAAGAGAAGAGGTGACCACATCCAAAGCAAAACCTCACATCAACACCTTAATCAACCCATACCCATTCAAATCACAATTAATGCACCATCATGGATGAAAGATGCTAAACATATCATAATGAATATATTTGCAAGAAACCCCCTCCACAAATGTTATTTGCACAATTGCAAATAACCCCTCCATCGGAAAAGTCCGGCCGGGAAAGAACAAAGGAAAACCGGCCGGAACGGAATGCAAACTGGCAACTCCAGAAAACTGGTCCCGTAATAAATTACAGGAAAACCCCAATACTGTGCATACACACCCGCATCTGTATTCCGACCGGATACAAATGCAATGAGACAAAATCTACACTGTACTATACTAGGATCCGGCTTAAACCAAAGCCGGCTAGTAATATCCGTCCGATCCTGATCCGTGCAATACCGCACGTATCTGATCGAACCCTGCCATATATCTATACGAGCTCTAGTACAAACCGTCCGATCCTGATCCGTGCAATACCGCACGTATCTGATCGGACGCTGCCATATCTCCATACGACCTCTACAGCGTTTCGCCCGAAAGCTTGAGTAACTGAAAGTGTGGTGGACTCTAAAGACTCGTCAATACTATGGCTGTGGATTTAACCACTAGCACGTCAGAGGTATAAGCCAATACGTAACGGGCCACCAGCTATTGACTAAAAGGGACGTCGATGAGCGAACTCATCCTGACACCCTACTGAGCCTGTCAGTGACAATATCCGTACAGTCCAGTCCGTTCGTCTATGAGCATCGCATGTCGGGCCTAGGGGGTTGGTAAAAGTCAGACCCCCAAAAGCGGTACAAGTCGTGTCGGAGTGTAGCCCAGAACACCCTGAGATACTACTGGAATACCTACCAGTAAATCTCCTGCCTTGGCCAAGGACTTCGTGTAATGGCTCTCCTAGACACAGCGCGACCTCACCCCCAATACCGGGAGAGACGAACCCCCGAAGATCCGCTCACTGCCTCCATGTGGCTCGGGACTGTACCCAACTAAAACCTGTTTGCACGACTCCTTTGAGCCGTGGTAGGGTAGTAATCAAAGCACAGTGGGAACTCACACGAGACAAATGACGATCCCCAGGTCGATGAACTAACCTGTACACATGTCACCAGGGAACTGCTATCTGACGTCAGGTATAAGACCAACTAGCATGTTCCCGGCGAGTCCTGTCCGGTGTACTCATAACCCAATGAGCACCTGTATACATCTTAGGTGAACCAACAGACACCAGTGGCTTGTGAGACCGGCCACCGCCCCTCGTCGGGGTCTCGACTGTATACACTAGTTTACTCTGGAGAATCGATGCCCTGTCTCGAAACTCCCACGACTAGGGACCTTTTAAGGATGTGCTTATAGACTCCAGCTCTCACTTATATGATCGCCCTCATACTGCTGGCAGTCAAGCAAGAATCCTAGGGGCTCTATCAACGTGCAATAGCGACCTGTCAGGTCACCTAAAGCAGTACACGATGATAAAGGTAAACCAGATAGCATACTATCATCTCGAGTAAGACTGTCGTACCGGGATAGGTCCTCCCTCAATCATTGCAATCACGTGCCTGTGATCCAATAATTGACTCTGAGGGCACTATCTCCAACACGAGCACTATTCATGCACACACACACGCCTTGGTAATTGCTATGCCACAAACACTAGATAACTTGTTTAAACCGGAATCTAGAATAATTTTACCATATAGGACGTGTAAAACAGTACTAATACATTAAATGCCTCAGGATGAACATGTAGCATTGCTAGTCATATGCATGTACCTCATTACATCATTCGATCATACATAGTCCTTTAGTCATATTTTGTAGTTCGCATTGTTGATATCATAGGCATTCATCATCATTGACATGTGTACTTATGGTACTTTCTTTCTTGAAGATTTCAGCATTTGAGATTTATGAGATTTTGGAGAAACCGCAAGGATTTAATAAAACTGATATCATTTTAAAAATGCAAGTTGCCGTTTTCTCGTGATGTATGAGTCGTCGACCATGAGTTTTCATGATTGCTGTTCGATTTCGAGACCCGTTGCGAGGAGAGGATGAACCATCTCGGGTACATGGTGGACCCGGTAAGGTATCCCGGGGCAATAAGCTCGAGTTGTAGACGATGAGCCTGGCAGGGGAAGGCTATCTACCGGTGATTGTTGGTGCGGCGGATATCCGGAGGATACCGATCGTGGTCGTGAGATATTGAGATATTGATACTTGAGATGTGCCAGTCCGGATTTCCGGAGCCCGATACTTTTTGAGATACCTATACTTTGGGACACTGAGATATTCATTTGAGGTGTCGATGCTTGACACGGATTTCTATTGATTTATTTGATATTACTTCAGATATTTCAAAAAGAGTTTTCTAAGATGAAAATAATGATTTCCTCATATCATCATATTCAGATCATGTGTCAAATTGCATTCATGTCGCATACATGTTAGTACATCATACCATATCGGTATTGCAGAATTGTGACACTTTGCGTACATGCTTATGATTGTCTTTATAGATGTTACATATTACTCACGAGTTGGCAACCCACCCCCTTTGTGCCACAGCCTTTTTGCAGGTCCGATCCGTCAGCACTGTACCGGCAGACACACTTCCTCCTTTTGCTTGGATTTGAGGTTTTTTCTCGTAGGTGGGTTGTGTCATTATTTTGTTTCCACCTTGTATATTCATTGTATCTAGTGTACTCCATTTACTGTATCATCTACCAATACTGATGTATATTGACTTAGAGACGAGACAGTGAGATTTGTGGGCATGTATGTTGTTTCTTTGGGTGGCGCTCACTTGAGCCGACGTGTTTCTTCTTACTTTTGCCTTTTATGCTTATTTTGCACATTGATGATTTATATTGCGTGGGATTTGAGTCCGCCTTGGGGCGAAGAGCTAGCTCCCACTTGGGGATGCCTTATTTCATGTTATTCATATATATTCCTGTTTGTACCCGTTTGGGGGCCAGTATTACAAAGGAGACTCTGCCGAAATTTTTGGAAAAATGGAAGTTGCTTTTAAAAAGCTTGATGTGACTTATTTGATTAAAATCGCTTTCAATAAACTGGTTTTCCTTCACTCTACTGCTTATTTGGTTTTGATTTCTGGGTTTTGGCTTACTTAGATTATGTACGCCTCGAGACGTTTCGTAATTTAAGTTCCAGTCATGCTCCGTAATTTTCGGGTCGTGACGCAAGGGCAGCGGGGCCAACAGTAGGAAAGGAAGAATGCTTCTACTGTCATAAGAAGGGCTATTGGAAGAAAGATTGCAGGGCTTGGAAGGCTAAGAATCAGGACCCGAAACAAGTTGTGGCTTCGGCTTCAGGTGTGTTTGTAATTAAAAACTATCTGTCAATCAACTATACTTCCTGAGTATTTGATACCGGATCAGGATCTTATATCTGCAATTCTTTGCAGGCACTGAGAAGCCGTAGGGTTCTGAGGACCGGTGATATGACCCACAGGGTTGCTAACGGAGCGAGCGTGGATGCTGTGTCCGTAGGGGAACATCATATTGGATTGATGAGTGGACATATTTTGGTTTTGCGCAACTGTTTTTGTGTACCTAGTTTGACTTGTAATATCATTTCTATATCTTTGTTATCTAAAGAAGGTTATGATTTTACATTTGTAAGCGATGTCGTAAACATCCACCTTAATCATGGTCTGATTGGGTCAGGTACTCTAAACAACGGTATATACATATTAAACCAACTACAAATTTTTAATATCCAAAACACACATAAAAGATAGACTCCAGAAATAAATCATGCTTTCTTATGGCATTGTAGACTAGGTCACATCAATGAAACACGGTTGATTAAATTACATAGAGAGGGATATTTGGATCCTTTCTAATATCAATCTTATGCAACTTGTCAATCTTGTCTCATGGGAAATATGACAAAGACTCCGTTCACTGGACACGGAGTAAGAGCAAGCGAGCTCTTAGGACTCATACACAGTGATGTGTGTGGTTCAATGTCTACACATGCACGAAGTGGTTATTCTTACTTCATTACTTTTACGGATGATTTCTCTATGTACGGACCTGTCTTCTTGATGAAGCATAAATCCGAAGCTTTTGAGAAATTTCGGGAATATAAGAATGAAGTGGAAAAACAAACAGGCAAAAGTATCAAGACACTGAAATCTGATCGAGGTGGTGAATACTTGAGTGTGGAGTTCTTGGATTACCTAAAAGAGAATGGAATTCTCTCTAAGCTTACTCCTCCATACATGTTACAACACAATGGTGTATCGGAAAAGCGGAACAGAACCCTATTAGATATGGTTCGTTCAATGATGAGTAAAGCTGAGTTACTGCGATCTTTCTGGGGATTTGCACTAGAATCTGCTGCATATCTTTTGAACTAGGTTCCTACTAAGTCAGTTCCTACCACACCATATTAGATGTGGAGTGGGAAGAAATCCTGTCTTAAAAACTTTAAGACATGGGGATGTCCAGCTTTTAAAAAGCAGCATGCAGACAAGCTCGAGGCACGCTCAGTACAGTATAAGTTTGTGGGATACCCAAAGAACTCTAAGGGGTATTTTTTCTATTATGCAGAGAAGCAAAAGGTCTTTGTTTCTCGTCATGCCCGCTTCTTGGAAGCTGAATTTTTAGAAAATCAGATAAGTGGGGGGCAATAGAACTGGAAGAAATTCCAGAACCATAAGCTATTACTGAAAGCTCAGTGGAACCAGAAGTTTCAAAAGAGCAGGACATTCCCGTACCACTCCGCAGGAATAGTAGGCCGTCTCATCCGCCCGAGAGATACTACGGTTTTCTCATAGACGGGGATAGAGAGGATTGCATCATTGATAATGATGAGCCAACTAACTTCTAGCAAGCTATTTAGAGCACTGACTCAGTAAAATGGCTAGATGTAATGCGGACCGAGATGGAGTCCATGTACACCAACAAAGTATGGACTTTGGACATTGCTCCAGAAGGGGTAAAACCCGTTGGCTGCAAATGGATCTTCAAAACGAAGATTGGTGTAAATGGACAGGTTGAAACCTATAAGGCTAGACTTGTTGCAAAAGGTTTTCGTCAAAGACCAGGTTTGGACTATGATGAAACCTTTTCTCCAGTGGCTACGCTCAAATCCATTCGGATCCTTCTTGCCATTGCTGCCTTCCACGATTAGGAGATCTGGCAGATGGACGTAAAGATGGCTTTTCTAAATGGACATTTAGAAGAGTGCGTCTATATGGATCAGCCAGAGGGTTCATTCAGAGTGGGAGCAGCGGGAAAGTGTGCAAGTTGCTTAAGTCAATCTACGGGCTAAAGCAGGCATTGCGGAGTTGGAACATCTGTTTTGATGAAACGGTCAAAGAATTTGACTTTATCAAAAATCCAGATGAGCCATGCATTTATAGTAAGATTGTAGCACGAACTGTTGTATTCCTCGTCTTGTACGTGGATGTAATTCTTTTGATAGGAAATGACATTCCTATGCTACAATCTATCAAAAGGTTCTTATCACACAGGTTCTCCATGAAAGACCTGGGTGATGCCTCATACATTGTGGGGATTAGGATCTATCGTGATAGATCTAAGAGGATGTTGGGACTTTCACAGTCCAGGTATATCGACACCATACTGAAAAGATTCAGTATTGAAGATTCTAAGCGCGGTAATCTACCGGCTTGTCACGGAATCACCCTATCCAAAGAGATGTCTCCCAAGACCGATTTGGAAAGGGATCGCATGGAAATTATAACCTACGCTTCTGCGGTAGGCTCTATAATGTATGTGATGTTGTGTACCAGACCAGATGTTGCTTACGCACTCAGTGTGGTAAGCCGGTATCAGTCAAACCCTAGGGAGAAGCACTGGATAGCAGTAAAGAACATTCTCAAGTACCCAAGAAGGACTAAGGAAATGTTCTTGGTTTATGGCGGAAAAGACCTCCAGGTCGAGGCCTTTGCTGACTCCAGCTTCCAGAGTGACAAGGATGACTCCAAATCCATGTCAGGTTATAACCTTTACCCACAATGGAGTAGCGGTCTGTTGGAAGAGTTCCAAGCAGGACACTGTTACTGACTCGACGATGGAAGCGGAGTATATCGTTGCTTCTGACGCCGCAAAAGAAGCAGTCTGGATGAGGAAGTTCTTAACAGATCTTCAGGTCGTTCCGTCCATTGTTGATCTAATACCTCTGTATTGTGACAACAATGGGGCTATAGCTTTAGCAAAGGAACCCAGGTCCCATCAGAAGTCCAAACACATCTTGAGGCGGTATCACCTGATCAGGGAGATCGTGGATCGCCGGGAGATCGAGGTTCGGAGAGTTGTTACTGAGGAAAACACTGCAGATCCATTCATAAAAGCCATCCCTCAGACGCAGTTCGATAGGTTATTCGAGATGATAGGTCTGCGATATGCCAGCACATGGCCTTAGTACAAGTGGGAGATTGTTAGTGTATTATGCCCTAGAGGCCATTATTGTATAGTACTAGTTTGTATATTACATTTTGGAATCTTGGGATATATACAAGGATTTATGACAGTCTTGCTCAATATGGTAGTATGCTACTTGGTTTGTATTTATCTTAATATGTGTATATGTTTATTTTAGCATATCGCTAATGCATATTGATAGAGCCCTTAAGATCTTTGCTTGACTACCAGCATTGTGGTGGCAGTCACACTAGTGGGGGCTGGGTAGTCTATAAGCTCATCCTTATACAAGTCCCTAGTCGTAGGATTATCGAGACAGGGCATCGATACTCCAGAGTAGACTAGTGTATACGCTTCTCATCCCAGCAGGAGAGATGGTCTGTCCCACAGCCATCAGTACGTCGTACTGGAGATAGTATGCAGGTGATCATTGGGTTATGAGTAACACTGGAAGGACTCATTGGGAACCGCTGGTTGGTACTATACCTATCGTCAGATAGCAGTTCTCACGTGACATGAGTACAGCTTAGTCCGTTGACTTGACACTGCTATTTTGCCTCAAGTGTGTTCTTACTGTTCTTAGATTACTACCCTACCACGACTTTATTGAGTCGTGCAAACAGGTAGTAGTTGGGTGCAGTCCCGAAGCACTTGGAGGCAGTGGTGGTTAGATAGGATTCGTCTCTCCCGGTATTGGGGGTTGATATCGCGCTGTGTTCGGAACGCCATTACACAAAGTCTCTGGCCAGGGCAAGCGAGATTTACTGGTAGGTACACCAGTAGTTTCTCAGGATGTATTGGACTGTACTCCGACATGACTTATTCCGCTATTAGGGGTCTGACGTTTACCGGCCCTCTAGGCCCGATATGCGATACTCTTAGATGAACAGACCAGACTGTATGGAGATTGTCACATACAGGCTCAGTAGGAGTTCGGATGAGTTATGCTCATCGGCTTTCTTATCGACAATACCTGGGGGCTGTTACGTACATCTAGTACCGCTTGCGGCCTGTGGTTAAACCCACTGCCAGCGTGGAGTCGAGTCTTTAGAGTCCCACACAGAGCGTTTCCCTGCATCGGGCAAAACGTGTAGATGGTTTTACGACAGGGTTCGATCATGTTTGTACACTTGTGCACGAATGATGATTCGGACCGACAATACTAGTGGGCTTTGGTTTAAGGCGGATCCTAGTATTGTACTGATGGATTGTCTTCGTCTTTTGTATTCGTATTTTTCGGAATACGAATACCGGTATGTATATATGGACGAGGGACATTTTTGTAATTTGTACAAGAATGATTTTGTAGATGGCATGACCTAATTGTATTAATCATTTTGGTTTAAATAATTAGTACATTTTAAGTAAATGAAAATTATGTGGTTATTGCATGAATAAGGACATGGGAGCTTTGGAAACATGGTGCTCATTTGACCCATGAGTCATTCTATTGTAAATTGAACCTCTTACTAATTATTGAAATAGATTTATCTATGAAATAATTAGTAGAGTTCAGTTTAGAAAATAGAGACAAAAAACCTTGTCCTTCTTCATCTTTTTAGTTCACTAAATTTCTATAGCCATCTCCATTTTTCCCTCAAGCTCAAGAACACTTATGAGTTGAGTAATCTTGAGCAATAATAGACTCCCCAATCTATCTACAATATCTACACACTCTAGGTCTTCTAGTTTAGCACACTAGTTGATCTAGTTTTCTTTGGTATAGAAGAGAAAGCTTGGTGCATAAACGTTCGGGTGGATCATCTTGGATTCGAGGAAGCCGACGAGGAGGCGACAACCGTATCACTCTGAAGGGTTTGTGCAGGAGAGGAGGACAGCGTGAGAAGCAAAGAAGGACCGGATTCTTGAGGTATAACTTCTGTACTTTAGTTTATACTTCATAGGATTGGTGCTAGTTATGGTTTAGATTACGATCTTGGCTAATAGTCAATGTTACGATGCAAAAATTATTGTTTATTACACTTTCCACCTCCCCGTGACCTTGCGGGGTGCGTGGCATCGACTTACAGTCTAGGGGTGGAAATCGTCAGACCCCAGTAACGTGATAAGTCATGCCGATGTCTGGCCTATATGTTGGAGATAGTGCCCTCAGAGTCAATTATTGGATCACAGGCACGTGATTGCAATGATTGAAGGAGGACCTATCCCGGTAGGACAGTCTTACTCAAGATGATAGTATGCTATCTGGTTTATCTTTATCATCGTGTACTGCTTTAGGTGACCTGACAGGTTGCTATTACACGTTGATAGAGCCCCTAGGATTCTTGTTTGACTGCCAGCAGTATGAGGGCGATCATATACATGGGAGCTGGTAGTCTATAAGCACATCCTTAAAAGGTCCCAAGTCGTGGGAGTTTCGAGACAGGGCATCGATTCTCCAGAGTAGACTAGTGTATACAGTCGAGACCCCGACGAGGGGCAGTGGCCGGTCTCACAAGCCACTGGTGTCAGTTGGATCACCTAAGATGTATACAGGTGCTCATTGGGTTAAGAGTACACCGGACAGGACTCGCCGGGAACATGCTAGTTGGTCTTATACCTGACGTCAGATAGCAGTTCCCTGGTGACATGTGTACAGGTTAGTTCATCGACCTGAGGATCATCATTTGTCTCGTGTGAGTTCCCACTGTACTTTGATTACTACCCTACCACTCTCAAAGGAGACGAGCAAATAGGTTTTAGTTGGGTACAGTCCCGAGCCACATGGAGGCAGTAAGCGGATCTTCGGGGGTTCGTCTCTCCCGGTATTGGGGGTGAGGTCGCGCTATGTCTAGGAGAGCCAGAACATGAAAAGTCCTTGGCCAAGACAGGAGATTTACTGGTAGGTATTCCAGTAGTATCTCAGGGTGTTCTGGGCTGATCTCTGACATGACTTGTACCGCTTTTGGGGGTCTGACTTTTACCAACCCCCTAGGCCCGCCATGCGATGCTCATAGACGAACGGACCGGACTGTACGGATATTGTCACTGACAGGCTCAGTAGGGTGTCAGGATGAGTTCGCTCATCGACGTCCCTTTTAGTCAATACCTGGTAGCCCGTTACGTATTGGCTTATACCTCTGACGTGCTAGTGGTTAAATCCACAACCAAGGTGTTGACGAGTCTTTAGAGTCCCCCACATTCATTTGCTCAAGTTTTCGGGCGAAACGCTGTAGAGGCCGTATGGAGATATGGCAGGGTTCGATCAGATACGTGCGGTATTGCACGGATCAGGATTGGACGGATAATACTAGCCGGCTTTGGTTTAAGCCGGATCCTAGTATAGTACAGTGTAGATTTTGTCTCATTGCATTTGTATTCGGTCGGAATACAAATGCGGGTGTGTATACACAGTAGCGGGGTTTTCCTGTAATTTATTACGGGACCAGTTTTCTGGAGTTGCCAGTTTGCTTTCCGTTTCTTCCATTTTCATTTGTATCTTTCATTGGCCGAAGATTGGTGGAGGAGGGCTTATTTGCAATTGTGCAAATAAGCATTTATGGAGGGTGGTGATTGCATATTGTTGTATCATGATAGCTCTTCTTTAACCTTGACTTCTATCTTCATCATGGCTTGACTTTTGTAGGACATGATTGTTGATGATGATGAAGGGTGAGGTTGGTGGAGTGTTGGTGTTTCTTTGTGATCATTTCTTCATATGATAACCATTCCTCTCTCTCTTGCATGATTAGTGAGTGGCTTCCCTCATTTTGACTATCTCATTCTCTCCACCACAATATGCATGGCCGGCCAAAGCTCATGGGGCTTTCCAAAAATTTGAGATGTGGGATTTTGTTCTCTTTTGGCTTTGGAAAATTCCCACAACACCATCTCAAAAAGTTTATATCATTTCCTCCACCAAATGGCAACTCTCTCAACCCCAAAATGAGACACGAGTTCTACACACATTCTACAGCAAACCTTGGGCACGTCGGCTCGCCAACTTCGTGCCCGAGTTGCCTCGGTATAGAGGCGGGAGCCCGTAAAAGAAGCAGGCGACGTGGTGCCCTTCCGGCGAGGAGGTGGAGACCGGACATTCCACGGGAGATCGGGACGACGACGAGAAGACCGGAGGACATGGATCACTCGGTATATCTCTCTTCCCATCTTGTAGTTAGCTAGGACTAGTTTAATTGTCACGTCCCGAAAGTACGGAATATGACCGGCACTTAAACTATGAACGTCTCGAGGCGTACGTAATCTAAGTAAGCCGAAAACCCAGAAATCCAAACCAAGAAAAGTAGTAGAGTGAAGGAAAACCAATTTAAAACAAATAGTTTTAATAGCATAAGCCGAATTATGCGTTTTAAAAACATCAAGAATTTCCTGAAAATTTCGGCAGAGTCTCCCTTGTAAAAACTGGCCCCCAAACGGGATGCAACATGAATAGTATACGAAATCAATAAAAAGACATCCCCAAGCGGGAGCTAGCTCTTCGTCAATCGACGGTCACAACCACACAAGCAATATAATATACAACGCCAACGGCGAGGATCAAAAACTCAAAACCACAAGAAAACCACAGAAATAAAACGCGCGACTCTAAGGTCGAAAGAAAAACATCACTGGTCTCTAACTCAAAATAAATACATGTTTGGTTGATGGAACTTCTAGATACAACAGAATAATAATATACAAGAAATAAAATGGGGGTACGATACAAGTAAACCCACCTACTAGCAAATCACCCGAAGGAAACTATGCCCGCAAGCCGTAAAGAAACCTGTACGGCAAACCTGCAAGAAACTGGGGCACAACGGGGGTGAGTTGCCAACTCGTGAATAGAAAAATATCTCCGCACAGAAATCGCATAAATAACGCAACCTAGGTCAATGATCATAATATATCCTCAAATATATGAATAACACGTAGCCTATAACAAGGCTAGGGTAAATATCCAACCCGAGTGTAATCTCATATGCCCGTGTCAGTGCCTCAGGTAGCAGTATATCATATGGATGATGTATGAATGCATGATACAGAATGCATGTACTGAATAAAACTGGTTTCATAAATCAGTGAGATTTCTGTATTTTAAAAGAAATGAGGTACCATATATGAAATCAGCATAAAACAGTGCCCAGCATCGACACAAAACAAGTGTCCAAATACCTCGATATCTCTGTGTCACAATCTATGTACCTCAAGTCTCAATCTCAATGTCTCAATCACAATATCTAGGGCGCCGTCAGTCCAGACCGGCCCCTACCATCCATCTCAAGACCACGACGGTATCCTCCGGATATCCAACGCGTCGGGAAATATCACCGGTAGGTAGTGCTCCCCTGCCAGGCTCACATCGTTATCATCACGCGCTTCTTGCCCCGGGGTACCTTACCTGGTCCACCATGTACCCAAAACGGTTCATCCGTCTCCTCGAACCGGGTCTCGAAATCCATCAGCAAACTCATGGTGGACGACTCATACATCATGGGAAAACCGCACTTTTTATTTTAAAAAGAGAGAAATCAGTTCATATAAGTTTTTGCGGTTTTCCTCCAAATCCAGAAAATCTCATGGAAATCCGAATCCAAAACCTCAATAACACGTAAAATAGTGAATATATGCATGAGAATCCATGAATGCGGCATAACAATGAATAACAGTATGCATGAAGTAGCAGGTAATAACTACAATGTCTAAACTAACATATAAGGCAAGTACACTAATATCATGTCTAACTATTAGCTAACAGGCTATGTCAAGCAATAATATTTTCTAAGGTGTATGTGACATGGCAATTACCGATGAAGATGTGTGTGAGCCGGCAATTAAGTGTACGTGGTACATACGCATCATCGATAATGGTGCTGGTGTCCTAACAGCATGATATCAATAATGGAGTATGAAACATAAAATAAGCATGCGATGCGAAGCGGACCACAAAAATGAGCGGGAGCTGAAAACTAGACGCAACTATAACTAATCTGCATTAATCTAATATAAGTCCTACAAATGGTGCCTTTTGAAATAACACGAATCATGGGGTTTTGAAAATAGGGGCCACGGTGTTTTTATGAAAAGATACGTCTTTTGAAATATCCGTAGGATCCCTTGGGCTGTCTTTTAAAATACCCACGATTCGTTAGTTTTGAAATAGGTAAGAATCGAATCTAATCTAACAACTAAACTAAACTAAAAGGGCTAAGCTAACAAGCTGGACTACAGGTAAGGAAACCGCCTATCATCTGAGTCGATACATATACATACCTGCATATGTATAGTCGGTGATCCCGCCTCAATAATATCATATCCATAACCAGACATCCCAAGTCAAGAGTGCGGATCAATCATCAAAATATAGCTCGTACGTAAATCCGTCGTACGGCATCCCCAAATCTGGGTACGGGTCAATATCACATTCATCATACTATTCACCTGGTATCCTCTTTATCAAATATCATGATCGGGGTACTGATCTACGTCTAGTACAATACTGATACCGTCTAAGTATGCATGGATGTGTGTGAAACACTACGTCAAGGACCCGCTACAACGTCATGTCGTATCTCAAATACGAATCCTGCCATATTACCGAAGTCACAACCTCAATACAAATCTCATCGACTCATCTCAAACCCAAGCCTCAAATCCGTATGTGAACACATAGTCCCATACCCATGTGAACACCTAACTATATATTCCCGTATAAGCACAAATGAAAGAAGAAAGTATGCAAGTATGGGTTGGTGTGTGCATGTGTAGTGCGACCACTACTCTAGGGTTTCGGGACACTAAATCATCCAAGAACACCAAATATCCATATTATCATCAATATACTGAAACAATATATAAACAATATATATATATATATATGTGTGTGTGTGTATACGTATTCTTATACATCACCGCGAATTGCGGGAGTGCTATACGCCATCCACCCGACTTCTCCCCGTAGATATAAATCTACTCACCTGGTCCTCGCTAGCCGGTGCCGACGTCGCCATGCGCTTGCTTGTCGTCTCAAAGTCCACATGGGGTACCTACATATCATAACGCACCATATCGCATTAAAATCCGACTCATGACCAAATCGACACACGAATCTCACATAAGTCAAAACCTATGATTGCTCTCTCAAATCAACCCAAAACACTCGACATCGGCGTACGAACGCCGAGTGACCGAGAAAAACTCAACGTACAAATCGTAGTTCCCAAAACTCACTAATTATAATATAACATAGGTTTTAAATCATCAAAACATTAAAATAAATCAAATCGATTTATTTTCTGAAAACCTAGAAAGCACTAAATTTTCGTTTTAATTCGAAACTTGATGTTTTAACAAAACTAATGTCCATAATATCCACTAAACATAATAACTAAGTCATACAAATCACTTCCATATTTTTAATCTCAATAAATTACATTAACCCAAAAATCTAGTTAACAAAATTAACCAATTTCAACCATTTTATAGCAAAAATGCACAAACAACAATTTAGCTTTGATTTGCATGATCTAAACTATTAAACAATAACTTATAATGTTAATAATGCCATGAATACCCTAATTAGATTTTTAATCTCACATTTGCAACTAATTGCTAAAACCTAGTTTGCTTATAAAAAGCTAATTTGGATGTTTTAATGTTACAATTAGCAATAGGCAACAAGATTACATTTTACATAACATTGGCATGATATCCTACTCATTAAAACCACACTCTAATGATAAAAAAAACCCTAATTTGATTACAACCCATTCTCTTGAAATTCTCATTTTGCAATTAAGGTTACAACAACATCTAATTAAAACTAAACTCAAACAAACAATTAACAAGTAACAATTTTGGGTGAAGCTTATACCTCATGATCAAGAGATCAAACATGAAAAATTTAACCTCCAAAGATGGTCTCTTGCACCCAAATCCATACTAGAATAGCCAATGAGAAATGGGTAGGGATTTAATTGAAGAATTATTGAGGTTTTTTGAGTGGATTTGATGGATTTTTGAAGACTTTTTAATGCAAAAAGAAGTGGGGGATTTGGGAGGGCTGCTGCTGCAGCAAGGATGGGGAGGGCTCGGGAATGATGAGGTGAGGGGGAGAGAGAAAATTTGAGGGGTTTGGTGTAGGTTGAAACTTCTAAAGTCAACAAAGTCCATTACTCATTCTTTATTGTTTTCTTTTTCTATTCTTTCAATCCAAATCTTTAAGTGGGGAAAAAAAATGGGAGTGGGGCAGCCCATGACCGACCAATGATGGCAAGTGGGGGGTGTGAGTGTGGGTGTGTGTGTGGGGTGAAGGAAAATGATAAATACAATACCCTAAACATCCATTTACACTAAAAAAAAAGCCTTTTTTCTTCAATAATTTCTAAAACGTTTTGGCAAACGATTTCGTTTCAAAAACTACGTGATAAAATTTTATTTAATGTTTTATGATGCGCAAAATTTGTTTCAACTCATTCCAATTTGTAATTTTCCCTAATTAAATATATTAGTGACGGCTTAAAATAATATTAAAATAATTAATTTCGGAAAAATTTTCAGAAAATTTGAAATTTCACCAGTGGGTCAATAAACACCAAATACTAGCAATTACATAGCTATAATATGTATATTTAATTTTATAATAAAGATATTTGTATTTTGACTTTTTACCGAAAACCCCCTTATTTTACCGTTTTTTTTCGAAATTTCACCGAAACGATTTTCAAAACGTTACATTAATGGCCCGATCCGGGTTTTAGTGCGCGGTGGTGCCGATTTGAAAAATTAAAGTTAACCATCGCTTCCGCATTTGGCCTCGGGATGGAGGCCGGGGCGCCGCCGTGCACTTACAGTGGTATCAGAGCCTCGCCATTAACATAGTCTAGATTTGTCTAATGTGTTTTACATTTCCGATCGAACAATTTTCCATAAACCGTATTTTTCTTCACATCAGTTTCTGTCGAAATTTTTTGAAGTCCAAAATTTTTCAGGTTGTTTCAGAATGATGTGTAGGACATTCTAAGAGTTCTGTGAAAATTTGGGCTCGTGAACAGTCCAAACCACCGCGGAACCGCGGCCAAACCCATGCTTGGGCTGCGGTTCCGCCACGACTTGAACTGTTCAGTCCCCCAAAATTCTACAGAATGCTCCTGAGTGGAAAATAGGTTTTCTGGAATGTTATTTTTTGGGCCCAGATTTCTTGATGTGCTACAGTAGTACTTGGGGGCCCACTTGGTAAATTTGATCGATCGGATATTTAAAACACATTAGTTCACAGTATTTACATTATATCTGCGACCGTGAATGTCACTTGATCGGTAAATCCTGTCTAACTGCTATAGCCCGGTTAGACGGATTTGCGAACGTGACTTTCACGTTGATGTTCTGTGTAAGTGGGAGATTGTTAGTTATATTTAAAACGTTACATTAATGGCCCGATCCGGGTTTTAGTGCGCGGTGGTGCCGATTTGAAAAATAAAAGTTAACCATCGCTTCCGCATTTGGCCTTGGGATGGAGGCCGGGGCGCCGCCGTGCACTTACAGTGGTATCAGAGCCTCGCCATTAACATAGTCTAGCTTTGTCTAATGTGTTTTACATTTCCGATTTGAAAAATTAATGGTCCGATCCGGGTTTTAGTGCGCGGTGGTGCCGATTTGAAAAATTAAAGTTAACCATCGCTTCCACATTTGGCCTCGGGATGGAGGCCGGGGCGCCTCCGTGCACTTACAGTGGTATCAGAGCCTCGCCATTAACATAGTCTTCCCCCCTTAAAGAAATTCGGTCCCCGAATTTAAATTGAAACTTCCCCCAAATACTAAAATATTTCAGCCAAAACCATCAAATCGCCGGGGCTCCGAAATCATAAATACATAAAACGAATCGTAGCGCAACGCATGCGCATGAAAAATGAGCATATAACTCAAATCAGAACTCCGTCAAGCATCCCGCAATCATCGGAGTCATGGGGAAGACATCTATACCAAATCCAAAGCCAAACCAATATGATATAACTCGAAACTGTACATGTAAAATATATTCAGGTACTGTCCTCTGACTAGTCCTGCTCAGTACGAAAACACATAGCAATATCATAAAAATGTACTGCTCTATAAGAAAAATCAATCCCCAAAATACGCGTATGAATACTACGTGCGTCTTGTGCGCACGGAAATCAAAATCCAAATATGTGCCATACATATGCACAGAAACAACATCTAAGTGCATCGGGTGTGCACGAAACATCTGTCATAGGCAACATGTGTGCCTGACAGCAAAATCAGGTGCATCTGACATGCACGAAAAATCTCGATTTAGTGCATCTGGTGTGCACCAAAATCACACTTCAAAACATGCGCCCAACATGCGCGAAAATCCAAATCAGGTGCATCCATCGTGCACGAAATCATGAAATCCAATATCAAGTGCCGAACATGCGCAAAATCAAATCAGGTGCACAAGGTGCACAAAACAAATATCGAACATCACCATCGAAATCAAAGTCCAGGGCATCTAAATGCACAACATACGTAACACTGCACTGCAAGCATATATGAACTATACCGCGTGCCAAAACCAAATCGTGTGCGTAAATACGCACAAAATCAACTCAAATGTCTAAAACCGTAAAATCGCAAACATGTGAAACCAAGCACGAAAACGATATCAAGTGCAATACTGTGCAAAGATCGTAAATCCTCAATCATCAAAATCAAATCATGCGAATCAATCACCCAAAACATCGAAATCAATAATGGCGGAATAGCACCGCTCAAGTGCATCCTCTAAGAATCTCGGACCAACTGTCGCGGTCACTAGCGGGACGTCTCGTCGATGATCATGAACTCTGGCCTGCTGGTGTGCGTAACACGACCACTCCTAGGTCCAAGTCTTCTCGTAATTTGTCCCAGAAAGGTCCTGTCGAGGTCTCTCCCAAATCTCGCCTCTGCCGAACTGTCCGAAAGTCATCGTTCCTTACTAGATCTGTTCTCGTTCTAGAACGGCTGCATACTCATCACGACTCCTTCTGGAAGGTAAATCGAAGTACCATGCCTCGGCATGCGCATCGCATCTCTGATGTCGGCGGAGTGGAACATCATCTCATCTAGATCTGGTACGAATCTCTTACTTCACTTTCCTCTAATGTCGTCTTCTTTGGACTCGTCTCGTCGCGGCTGCATGGACTGAGCTCCAACGGCTATCCTCGTATCTGGAGTCTCCCAAGAAATGCATCTCACCACCTAGCATCCGAATTAAGTCGAGCCATCCGATCGAGTCGTCAAAACCTCATAATCCCCCAAGAGCTCAACATCTTGGGCACAGTTTAATAGTATCGAGTACATACCACAGCATCGGTAGTCCAGCCGTAGAAGGGCAAACCCAAGCCTCACTAATGGCGCCGTAGAACTGCCGCAAACCCGAAGGTTCAAAGGCTTTCACACGGTCATTAAGTCGAGTTAGGGTTTCATTCTTCTAGAGGGACCATAGAATTGCCTGCATGTCTTTCCGACTACTTTAAACTTGGAATAATAGGTTTCTGACATTCGATCGTCTCTGTCGACTCTCAACGTCTCCGCGTGAAGTCGTTCCTAGCTGGAATCAATCTATCTGATGACCTCGCATCGGGGTAGGCGAACGATCCACATGTCCTAGTCATTCATCCTCGATGACTAGCGACCTTCTATCATCTCTTAGTACAACTCGTTCTGCACTAACGCCAGCATCTGGGGCAATATCTCGTCGTTCGCAGCAATAACTGGCTCGCTCGTCTGCACGCTGAACAGTGCCTCGACCATCATGAATAAGCAACACACCAACGGTCATCAAAATCTGGCTGGCCTCTGTCAGTGGCCCAATCCTCTGATACTGATCGGCACGTCCGAGAAATCTCATAAAGGCGATCCGCCAAACGCTCGTGGCGCGGAAACACAGTAAAAAGACACATCTCTGCAATCGAGTGTCGCCGGAAGTTCGCCCTGGTCAGTCCTCGTTCGTGACGAGCTCGTGCTGACCGCAACTCTAGCCGTAGCTCTCCCTGCCCATAATCGTGGCAGCAAACCATAACTGGTACTGATGAGGCTAGATCGGAATGAATATAATACTGAGCAAAGAAATGTACATCCTAAGGCTTCTTAAGTGGAGTAGCGTATCGTAAATATGCCGCGGAACATACCCACGGTACGTCACTCTACTTTAGTCACCTATTCCATCAACTAAGGCTCATCCTACGCTCCGAAGGTAAAACCTAACGCTTTGATACCAACTTTGTCACGTCCCGAAAGTACGGAATATGACCGGCACTTAAACTACGAACGTCTCGAGGCGTACGTAATCTAAGTAAGCCGAAAACCCAAAAATCCAAACCAAGAAAAGTAGTAGAGTGAAGGAAAACCAATTTAAAACAAATAGTTTTAATAGCATAAGCCGAATTATGCGTTTTAAAAACATCAAGAATTTCCTGAAAATTTCGGCAGAGTCTCCCTTGTAAAAACTGGCCCCCAAACGGGATACAACATG
The DNA here is from genome assembly GCA_030015575.1 of Agapanthus africanus. NCBI lineage: Eukaryota > Viridiplantae > Streptophyta > Magnoliopsida > Asparagales > Amaryllidaceae > Agapanthus > Agapanthus africanus. Next base: position 240,248,239 of record CM057344.1, read on the forward strand.
AATAGTATACGAAATCAATAAAAAGGCATCCCCAAGCGGGAGCTAGCTCTTCGTCAATCGACGGTCACAACCACACAAGCAATATAATATACAACGCCAACGGCGAGGATCAAAAACTCAAAACCATAAGAAAACCACAGAAATAAAACGCGCGACTCTAAGGTCGAAAGAAAAACATCACTGGTCTCTTACTCAAAATAAATACATGTTTGGTTGATGGAACTTCTAGATACAACAGAATAATAATATACAAGAAATAAAATGGGGGTACGATACAAGTAAACCCACCTACTAGCAAATCACCCGAAGGAAACTATGCCCGCAAGCCGTAAAGAAACCTGTACGGCAAACCTGCAAGAAACTGGGGCACAACGGGGGTGAGTTGCCAACTCGTGAATAGAAAAATATCTCCGCACAGAAATCACATAAATAATGCAACATAGGTCAATGATCATAATATATCCTCAAATATATGAATAACACGTAGCCTATAACAAGGCTAGGGTAAATATCTAACCCGAGTGTAATCTCATGTGCCCGTGTCAGTGCCTCAGGTAGCAGTATATCATATGGATGATGTATGAATGCATGAAACAGAATGCATGTACTGAATAAAACTGGTTTCATAAATCAGCGAGATTTCTGTATTTTAAAAGAAATGAGGTACCATATATGAAATCAGCATAAAACAGTGCCCAGCATCGACACAAAACAAGTGTCCAAATACCTCGATATCTCTGTGTCATAATCTATGTACCTCAAGTCTCAATCTTAATGTCTCAATCACAATATCTAGGGCGCCGTCAGTCCAGACCGGCCCCTACCATCCATCTCAAGACCACGACGGTATCCTCCGGATATCCGACGCGTCGGGTAATATCACCAGTAGGTAGTGCTCCCCTGCCAGGCTCACATCGTCATCATCACGCGCTTCTTGCCCCGGGATACCTTACCGGGTCCACCAAGTACCCGAAACGGTTCATCCGTCTCCTCGAATCGGGTCTCGAAATCCATCAGCAAACTCATGGTGGACGACTCGCACTTTTTAATTTAAAAAGAGAGAAATCAGTTCATATAAGTTTTTGCGGTTTTCCTCCAAATCCAGAAAATCTCATGGAAATCCGAATCCAAAACCTCAATAACACGTAAAATAGTGAATATATGCATGAGAATCCATGAATGCGGCATAACAATGAATAACAGTATGCATGAAGTAGCAGGTAATAACTACAATGTCTAAACTAACATATAAGGCAAGTACACTAATATCATGTCTAACTATTAGCTAACAGGCTATGTCAAGCAATAATATTTTCTAAGGTGTACGTGACATGGCAATTACCGATGAAGATGTGTGTGAGCCGGCAATTAAGTGTATGTGGTACATACGCATCATCGGTAATGGTGCTGGTGTCCTAACAGCATGATATCAATAATGGAGTATGAAACATAAAATAAGCATGCGATGAGAAGCGGACCACAAAAATGAGCGGGAGCTGAAAACTAGACGCAACTATAACTAATCTGCATTAATCTAATATAAGTCCTACAAATGGTGCCTTTTGAAATAACACGAATCATGGGGTTTTGAAAATAGGGGCCACGGTGTTTTTATGAAAAGATACGTCTTTTGAAATATCCGTAGGATCCCTTGGGCTGTCTTTTAAAATACCCACGATTCGTTAGTTTTGAAATAGGTAAGAATCGAATCTAATCTAACAACTAAACTAAACTAAAGGGCTAAGCTAACAAGCTGGACTACAGGTAAGGAAACCGCCTATCATCTGAGTCGATACATATACATACCTGCATATGTATAGTCGGTGATCCCGCCTCAATAATATCATATCCATAACCAGACATCCCAAGTCAAGAGTGCGGATTAATCATCAAAATATAGCTCGTACGTAAATCCGTCGTACGGCATCCCCAAATCTGGGTACGGGTCAATATCACATTCATCATACTATTCACCTGGTATCCTCTTTATCAAATATCATGATCGGGGTACTGATCTACGTCTAGTACAATACTGATACCGCCTAAGTATGCATGGACGTGTGTGAAACACTACGTCAAGGACCCGCTACAACGTCATGTCGTATCTCAAATACGAATCCTGCCATATTACCGAAGTCATAACCTCAATACAAATCTCATCGACTCATCTCAAACCCAAGCCTCAAATCCGTATGTGAACACATAGTCCCATACCCATGTGAACACCTAACTATATATTCCCGTATAAGCACAAATGAAAGAAGAAAGTATGCAAGTATGGGTTGGTGTCTGCATGTGTAGTGCGACCACTACTCTAGGGTTTCGGGACACTAAATCATCCAAGAACACAAAATATCCATATTATCATCAATATACTGAAACAATATATAAACAATATATATATATATGTGTGTATACGTATTCGTATACATCACCGCGAACTACGGGGGTGCTATACGCCATCCACCCGACTTCTCCCCGTAGATATAAATCTACTCACCTGGTCCTCGCTAGCCGGTGCCGACGTCGCCATGCGCTTGCTTGTCGTCTCAAAATCCACATGGGGTACCTACATATCATAACGCACCATATCGCATTAAAATCCGACTCATGACCAAATCGACACACGAATCTCACATAAGTCAAAACCTATGATTGCTCTCTCAAATCAACCCAAAACACTCGACATCGGCGTACGAACGCCGAGTGACCGAGAAAAACTCAACGTACAAATCGTAGTTCCCAAAACTCACTAATTATAATATAACATAGGTTTTAAATCATCAAAACATTAAAATAAATCAAATCGATTTATTTTCTGAAAACCTAGAAAGCACTAAATTTTCGTTTTAATTCGAAACTTGATGTTTTAACAAAACTAATGGCCATAATATCCACTAAACATAATAACTAAGTCATACAAATCACTTCCATATTTTTAATCTCAATAAATTACATTAACCCAAAAATCTAGTTAACAAAATTAACCAATTTCAACCATTTTATAGCAAAAATGCACAAACAACAATTTAGCTTTGATTTGCATGATCTAAACTATTAAACAATAACTTATAATGTTAATAATGCCATGAATACCCTAATTAGATTTTTAATCTCACATTTGCAACTAATTGCTAAAACCTAGTTTGCTTATAAAAAGCTAATTTGGATGTTTTAATGTTACAATTAGCAATAGGCAACAAGATTACATTTTACATTACATTGGCATGATATCCTACTCATTAAAACCACACTCTAATGATAAAAAATCCCTAATTTGATTACAACCCATTCTCTTGAAATTCTCATTTTGCAATTAAGGTTACAACAACATCTAATTAAAACTAAACTCAAACAAACAATTAACAAGTAGCAATTTTGGATGAAGCTTATACCTCATGATCAAGAGATCAAACATGAAAAATTTAACCTCCAAAGATGGTCTCTTGCACCCAAATCCATACTAGAATAGCCAATGAGAAATGGGTAGGGATTTAATTGAAGAATTATTGAGGTTTTTTGAGTGGATTTGATGGATTTTTGAAGACTTTTTAATGCAAAAAGAAGTGGGGGATTTGGGAGGGCTGCTGCTGCAGCAAGGATGGGGAGGGCTTGGGAATGATGAGGTGAGGGGGGGAGAGAAAATTTGAGGGGTTTGGTGTAGGTTGAAACTTCCAAAGTCAACAAAGTCCATTACTCATTCTTTATTGTTTTCTTTTTCTATTCTTTCATTCCAAATCTTTAAGTGGGGAAATAAAATAGGAGTGGGGCAGCCCATGACCGACCAATGATGGTAAGTGGGGGGTGTGAGTGTGGGTGTGTGTGTGGGGTGAAGGAAAATGATAAATACAATACCCCAAACATCCATTTACACTAAAAAAAAGCCTTTTTTCTTCAATAATTTCTAAAACGTTTTGGCAAACGATTTCGTTTCAAAAACCACGTGATAAAATTTTATTTAATGTTTTATGATGCGCAAAATTTGTTTCAACTCATTCCAATTTGTAATTTTCCCTAATTAAATATATTAGTGACGGCTTAAAATAATATTAAAATAATTAATTTCGGAAAAATTTTCAGAAAATTTGAAATTTCACCAGTGGGTCAATAAACACCAAATACTAGCAATTACATAGCTAGAATATGTATATTTAATTTTATAATAAAGATATTTGTATTTTGACTTTTTACCGAAAACCCCCTTATTTTACCTTTTTTTCGAAATTTCACCGAAACGATTTTCAAAACGTTACATTAATGGCCCGATCCGGGTTTTAGTGCGCGGTGGTGCCGATTTGAAAAATTAAAGTTAACCATCGCTTCCGCATTTGGCCTCGGGATGGAGGCCGGGGCGCCGCTGTGCACTTACAGTGGTATCAGAGCCTCGCCATTAATATAGTCTAGCTTTGTCTAATGTGTTTTACATTTCCGATCGAACAATTTTCTAAAAACCGTATTTTTCTTCACATCAGTTTTTGTCGAAATTTTTTGAAGTCCAAAAATTTTTCAGGTTGTTTCAGAATGATGTGTAGGACATTCTAAGAGTTCTGTGAAAATTTGGGCTCGTGAACAGTCCAAACCACCGCGGAACCGCGGCCAAACCCATGCTTGGGCCGCGGTTCCGCCACGACTTGAACTGTTCAGTCCCCCAAAATTCTACAGAATGCTCCTGAGTGGAAAATAGGTTTTCTGGAATGTTATTTTTTGGGCCCAGATTTCTTGATGTGCTACAGTAGTACTTGGGGGCCCACTTGGTAAATTTGATCGATCGGATATTTAAAACACATTAGTTCACAGTATTTACATTATATCTGCGACCGTGAATGTCACTTGATCGGTAAATCCTGTCTAACTGCTATATCCCGGTTAGACGGATTTGCGAACGTGACTTTCACGTTGATGTTCTGTGTAAGTGGGAGATTGTTAGTTATATGTATGTCCTAGAGTCCTACGCAGAGGTTTCCTGGCTCAAGCGAAACGAAGTAGGAGCACATATGTGATATGTGCGGGACTGAGATTAATACACGTATGTGATACTGTATTCTTTTCTCGCGATATGTGATATCGGCCGGTTATATGTGATATAGCCGGGCTGTCGAATCAAGTGTTGATTCGACAAATTGATACATTTGATATTAGTCGGTTGTATGTGATATAGCCGGATTATTAAATCAAGAGTTGATTTAATAATTTAATATATAATTATATATTTGATATATTATCTTACATTAACTAATATTAGCTCACTTAAGTTTTCTTTTTCTCACTAGTGTACACTTGGTATATATGTGATATATACTAATGTACATTTTTTGTGTCATGCTAGATGCCACATGCTACATGGGTGTATGAGACTCACACCATGCTTATAATAATGTGAGGGTTTTGTTTATTTAAAGTAAATTAAATTAGTTGGAAATTGTCACATAGTTGAAACTTGTAGAAGCTTGTGGAACCATTGACCAAGTCCACTAATTTTGTTTTACTTGAAGATATTTATTAACCCAACCATTATTGTTTACCCATGGTTTAGTCTCTACATGAGTTAGTATATGATACTAATTCACCCTTGGTTGCTATTCTCACCTCATGAGTTTCATTCTCTTCTCTCTTCATCTTCTTCTTCATCAAGAGCTTAGCTCTCTAGGTTTATGGGAGATGAAGAAAAATAGTGAGAAAATAATTTCTAAAGTGAGCAAAATTCCTACTTCATCAACATCTTCTCTACTAGCCATTTAGATTGGGTTGTTTCTTCACCAAGTTCATCACTTTGTGAAGAGGTAGCTTGAGTTAGTGTCTCCTCAACATAGATCATCTTCGTCCTCGAAGACTTCAAGCAAGCTTGTTCATTTCACCTTGTGGAGCCTCACTAGAGTCCGGGAGATCACTACTTGGAGCGAAGGGACTACTACACGGAGCTATTGAAGTAAAGGACCGGTCTACAAAGGTTGTATTCCTTGTTCACTTAAATGTAAAGGTGTTTACATGCTTGTTCGTCTAATTCTCTAGTTTAGATTCTAGCGTTAGGGTTCTTTAGCGCGCCAATTTTTTGAAAACGACATGGTCGATGCCTCTCGAAACCCAGCGGCCGCCTAGGGAACCCTGCATAAGCTACCTACTCCATCATACTAAGGTCATTCTACACTTCGAAAGGTAAAACCTAGCGCTCTGATACTAACTTTGTCACGACCCAAATTTAGGCACATGACCGACACTTAAACCACGTGACGTCAACAGGCGTAATGTAATTTAAGTAAGCCGAAAACCCAAAAATCTAAACCATAAGAACAAGTGATAAAAACATTGTTAAAAACATTTGGAAATCTCAAGTAAAAATCTTAAAGCTTAAGTTAATTTTCAAGTTAATTTTCTTAAATATTTTGGCAGCACTTCTTTTGTAAAACTAGCCCCGAAACGGGTACAAACACAGGATATAAATAAAGCATCCTCAAACGGGAGCAAATCACGCCCAAAGGTGGAAAACAATCTCCACCAGCATATATATACGAAGCCATAGCGAAGAAATAGACAATAAAATGAAAACAACATAAAAGAGATAAAGCAACATAAGAAAGGCCGGCTCGCACGAGCACGACACCCAGAGTCACAAAATATAGAATATCGGTGCTCACAAACTCGTCTCTAAGTCAATACATGAAAGTGGTAGATGGAGAGTTCTAGATATAATGAGATATACAATAGATGCAATCGGATAACCGCAAACCCACCTACAGCAAAAAGGCATCACAGCCAACCGTAGCGGTATCCGATGAAATAGATACAATAGGGAGCTCTGCCGCGATTACTCTGAAGGTCAAGCCTACAAAACACTGTGGCACAACGGGGGTGAGTTTCCAACTTGTGAATAATAAGTAACATCATACAGATAATCGTAAGTATGCACGAACAGCGATACTCTATCACATGCAATCTGATAGCATAAGTATGGCAATATGGATATGCAACAATCATGATAAAAGTACACCATCAGGTACTACACATACATGAAACAATGTATATCAAATAACTACTGAGTGTGGGATAAAACATATCATCATCAATGAATCATCATCGTGGAAAAACCCGGTGTCCATCAACGACACCCTAAATCCCAATACCTCAGGCGCCGTCACTCTGATCGGCCCTCATATTCGTAAATCTCATGGAACCTGAGTGCCCAACATTGACACTCGAAACATCATGAAAACTCGTGTCCAACATCGACACGTAAATCCACATAACTCGGGCTCCGTTAGTCCGGATCTGTGCACGGGCTCCGTCAGTTCGGATCGGCCCATATCCATCTCACGACACCGGTCGGTATCCTCCGGATAACCGTCGGGTCCAAACTATCACCGGTAGGTAGTAGTGCCTTTGCCAGACTTATCGTCTACTGCACAACATACCTTTCTTGCCCCGGGATACCATACTGGGTCCACTATGAACCCGCAAACGGATCATCCATCTAACTATTGATAATAGTGAAGGCGGAACAAAACATATTCCCTTAGTAAGGTGGTACAAGAACAACTGCCTCAATATCAATAACGAATGCAGTACCACGTATGTGTATATGTTGTGCGTGTCATGGAAATTACCAACGGTGTGTGTGTGGCATACAATTTAGTGCTCGTGCAACATGAACCGTCAGTAATGGTGCAGTGTCCAATAGGTACTAAGTCAAGGTACAACAAGTAATGGTATGCATTGATGCTCATGCACAATCAACTCATATACATATAACATTTGGCTATAATATCATATCTAGCCCTCGACGCTTAACGCCATACGGGTGATTCTCCCATAGATGTTAAATCTACTCACCGATGATCTCGAGCTAGGTAAATCCAACCACCTGCTTTTCCTTCTTTGTAGCGTCTGAAGTCCCCACACTCGCTCTTAATATCACACAAAACATAACAAGTGCAACTTAGAAAACGTTCAATAATTCATACAAACTACATTTAAATCAACGCATCGACTCCTACAACTCTCAAGTGTCCGCTTAGTGGCTAACGTGTGTAGTGACATCCTAAATCAAACCTAAATGCAGCAAGATACTCAAAGAATGCGAACCGTGTCGGATACCGCAACGCGCGTAGTCGAAACACTAGAAATTAGCAAAGTGGTCCCATATTTTTCCTACAGTCAATATATAAAAATCAAGCAGTACCAAACACCCAGGATAGCATACAGACAGCTACCCTAAAAAACACAACCCCCCAGGTCCCTACAAATCCGGCGACGCCGGAATTCCACTGTATCTCGCCGGTTTTACTAGGTGGGATGGGGTTCGGGTTTCAGGTGAACACTCAGGGCTTCTAACACAACACTCTACATCACTAGATTTTACAGTAACCTATCGTGGTGATAGCAGACACAGAGACTCCAATATCTCACTAAAAATACGATATTACACAAAAACTATAACTTTAGTGTTCTAAACAACAACTAACAAGAAACACAACATTATAAAGACCTAATTAACAGTTAGAGATCACTAACTTACCACACTTGCTCAAAAACCCTAGCTTTCCATGCTCTAAGTCATCAAATGGGGCTTAGCCAGGCTTGTGAAGGGTTTTAGTGAGGTTTAGTGAGGATTTGGCTTGGGTTTTGTGATGAATAAGAATATGTTTCAATTGAGGGGAGAGGAGATGAGAAGAAGAACAAAAATGAGAGAGTGTGAGTGATGGGGAAAATGAGGGCGTGAGAGTGGTGAAGAAAAATAGGGGTGTGAGGTTAGGATGAGCCATGCCCCTTCTCTCTCCTCATTAATTGCTCCCCATGCTTGCTCCATACCTCATTATTCCCATTATCAACTCTCTCTCTCCCTCCCTCCCTCTCTCAAGTCAACCCTTTGTTTTAAAAACTAAATAATTAAATAAATACATATAACATAATGGCATGAGGGTTAAGGTGCCATGGCTACTTAAGCATGGTTAACACCTCCATAATCCCCAAGTTAACATGCACATTTGTGTGCAAGCCAAAACAAATAATAATAAAATATTAATTAATTTTTATAAAATATGTGAAAACTATTTTGGTTAAATTTTTACTAAAAACCCGCATTATCGCTTAATTAACACTAATCGCATTCTAAGGTGTTATACTATCCCCGTCTATGAGAAAACCGTAGTATCTCGAGGTTAGAAATGCAACCATGGTGGGTGTATGTCATGCACTAACCATTGTAGAGACTAAACCATGGCTAAGTGTTAAAGGTTAGGTTAATAAATATCTTTAAGTAAAACAAAAGAGGTGGACAAAGTCAATGGTTCTACAAGTTTCTATAAACCTTAACCATGACTAATTCCACCATTTTGAATTTACTTAATAATAAATAAAACCTTAACATTAACCCTAGAATTGTGTAAGTCTCACACAACTATGTTGCATGTGTAACCTAGCATGACACACTTATATATATCACATATATATTTAGTGTGCAAAGAAAACAATTAACATATATCACATATATGTTAAGTGTATCATGAGTGAGAAAAAGAAAAGCTTAAGTGAGCTAATATTAGTTAAAGTAATGTGATATATCAAATATATAATTATACATTAAATTATTAAATCAACACTTGATTTAATAATCCGGCTATATTATGTATAACCGACTAATATCAAATGCAACAACTTGTCGAATCAACACTTGATCCGATAACCCGGCTATATCACATATAACCGACCAATGTCACAAGTCGCGAGAATAGAATGCGGTATCATATACGCGCATTAATCTCGGTCCCACACATATCACATATGTGCTCCTACTCCGTTTCACATGAACCAGGAAACCTCTGTGTAGGACTCTAAAAGCTCGCCAATACGCCGGCAATAGGTGATGATCATATCAAACACCCACAAGCTGCAAGCGGTCTGTTAAACGTAATGGCCTGTCACGACCCGAAATATTAGCTCATGACCAGCACTTAAATCACGCAACGTCTAAAGGCGTAACGTAATCCAAGTAAGCTGAAACCCAGAAATCTAAACCTTTTTAAAGAAATAAAAGAGGTGCAGTTTTGAAAAGAGGTATAATGAAGAAAAATGTTTTCTTACATGCAAAGAAAAGGGAACATGAAAATGCAAGTTTATCTTACTATTGTAAAACATGTTCGTCTTTTAAAAATTTGAGCAGCACCTCCTTTGTATATTTTGATCCAAAACCACAAATACATGATAATATAAAAGGCACACCCAAGAGGGAGCTAGCTCTTCGCTAAAGGCGGATCACAACCATGCAAGTAATATAACAAGTATACGATGCCCAATCGGCGAAGGTCAACACAAAAGGTAATAAATAAAGCAAGACATCAACCCACAAAGCGAATATAAAACCCATCGCTTAAATCTCGCAACTACAAGTCTCACTATGTCTTACTAATTATACAAATACTAGTTTTGATTGATAGAGTTGACTAGATATAGAAAGTATAATAAAAATGAGAGTGGGCACGATACAAATGTCCCACCTACCAAGGCAAAACTCCCAAAAGCAAGTTGTGCGCCAAAGATGCCGCTACCGATCCAAACGGTCAACCTGCAATAACTGTGGCACAACAGGGGTGAGTTGCCAACTCGTGAGTAGAAAACATCAACAGGTAGAAATCGAATAAAATAACGATTTCCTAGGTCAACTATATCATATAGGTAATACTATGATATCTAGGGTGACCGTATATGAATATGTGCCAACAATAAATAAACGCAAGTATGCAAGTGGATATCATCCAATAATATAATAAATGTCAATATACATGTGGATCTCGTCCACTCGAAATATCGTAATAGCATATGCATGTAAATATATGAGGATATCAAGAATGTGTGTGCCCATCAATGACACACCAAAACATGTAACCTGAGTGTCCAACACCGACACTCGAAATATCATGAAACCTGTGTCCAGCATCGACACGTAAATCCTCATATCTCAGGCTCCGGCTATCCAGACTGGCCTGTATCCACCTCATGACTCCGGTCGGTATCCTCCGGATAACCGCCAGGTCAAAATACTATCACCGGTAGGTAGTGGTCTCTCTGCTTGGCTCAACGCCATCATCTGCGACCTTCTCGCCCCGGGGTACCATACCGGGTCCACCATGCATCCGTAGACGGTTCCTCCTCCTCCTCGAATCGGGTGTATGATATCGCTCAAGAGCCGAGAAAACTCATGTTGGACTATACAAATATCATATCAAGAGATACCGAGTTTTTAAAACAATACATACTTTCTTTTGAAATAACCACGGTTCTCAAATTCAGAAATCTTATGAAAACAACATATTTCAATGCGTATAATCATAAAGTATGATGTATGCGACATATAATAGAAATATAAGCATATCTGTATATAATGCAACATGGGACAGTAATATGCACATATCAAGGGAAAACCGCTCTTTTAAAATGAATCCATTTTTAAAATATATATTGTAGTTCCCAATTTCTCCAAGCTCAAATGCAACATCGTATAAAAGTGTATATGCAACTATAGCAAGTAAATTATGCAAAGAGTCATATCATGATGCAGCAATTCTACTGTGTAATGACATGGAAATTATCGATGAAGAAGTGTATGAGCCGGCAAATCTGTGTAAGTGTGATATACGCATCATCGATAATGGTGCAGGTGTACTAGCACAGGTATATGAAATGTAGGGTTACTGGGAACTCTCACAAGGATCAACAAGGCATCAACCATGCCCAATTTAAATTTTAGACGTGCCGAACAACCCTAACCAAGATCGTAGACTAGAGATTATAAGAAAACAATAAGCAAGTAAACAACTTTACTTCTAAGAGTTTGGGATTACAACCTTGTAGTCCTGTCCTTCACTTCAATAGCTCCGTGTAGTAATCCCTTCGCGGCGATCATGATCGTCCGGACTCTAGAGAGGCTCCCACGAAGAAATGAACGTGCTTGCTTCGATGACTTCGAGGCCGAAGATGATCTACATCGAGGAGACACTGAATCAAGCTATTCCTTTACTAGGTCATGAACTTTGTGAAGAGAACACACTCTACTACATGGCAAGTGGTAGAGGATGAAGAAGTAGGAGGTGGGCTCACTTTAGAATTGATTTTCTCACACTTTTTCTCAAAACTCCATTAGAGATAGCAAGCTTTTTCATGGAGCTTGAAGAAGAAGAAGAAGACTTATGAATAATTCATCCAAATGAATTATTACACCCATGGTTGAGTTAAGCCCTCATGGCTAACTCATGTAGAGAATTAACTCATGGCTATGGTTAAAGGTTGGGTTTGATAAATATCTTAAGCTAGACAAAAGGGTTGGCTTTGTCAAAGCTTATCCATAAGCTTTGTGCAAGCTTTATCATAACAAACTCAATCTCTTTTGAATTAGCTTAACATAAATGGAAACCCTAACTTAACCCTAGCATTGTGTTAATCTCATACACCCATCTTGTATGTATCATCAAACATGACACAATCCATGTACATAAATGTACATATCGCGTATATATATACAATGTGCACATCATGTGAGAAAAGAAAACAATAGTGAGCTAAATATTAGTTAATGTATTATAATATATCAAATATATAATTATACATTAAATTATCAAATCAACTCTTGATTTAATAATCCGGCTATATCACATATAACCGATTAATATCAAATGCAACATCTTATCAAATCAACGCTCGATCCGATAATTCGGCTATATCACATATAACCAATCATATCACACATCGCGAGAATATAATGCGGTATCACATACTCGTATTAATCTCATTCCCGCACATATCACATATGCGCTCCTACTTTTTTTTGAGCCAGGAAACCTCTGTGTAGGACTCTAAAGACTCGTCAATACGCCGGCAGTAGGTGATGATCATATCAAACACCCATAAGCCGCAAGCGGTCTGCCAAACGTAACGGCCACCCGGGTATTGAGCGATCAGAAGATCAACAAGCAAGCCTGTACTTTCTCCAGCGAATCCATTCAGTAACACTCCCGTACAGTCCGGTCTCTTTGTCTGATATGTTGCATATCTAGTCTAGGGGTGGTATACGTCAGACCACAGTAACCGATAAGTCGTGTCGATGTGAGGCTCATAACAGGTCGAGAAACTACTGGTAACACTTACCAGTAAATCTCTATATCAGCCCTGGCCAGGTACTTCCAGTTATAGCCAATCGAACACAGCACAACTCAACTCCCTATACCGGGAGAGACGAATCCTCTCCTATCGCTCATTGTCTCCATGTGATTTGGGAATGTACCCAAAAGACACCGTTTTGCACGCCCCATTGGACGTGGTATGATGGAAATCAAAGCACAATGGGAATCACACAAGACTCTATGACGATCTTGGGTCTACAGACTAACCTGTACCAGTGTCACCAAAGAACTGCCATCTGACGTGAGGTATAATACCATTTGGGAGTTCTCGGCGAGTCCGTCAAGTGTACCCAGTCTCTACTGAGCACCCGTATACCTTCTCTGATGTCAAATACCAATGGATATGGGATCATCCATTGCCCATCATATAGGTCAAGAAGCGCATACGCTAGTCTACTCTGGAGTATCGATGCCCTATCTCGGTACTCCCACTACTAGGAACATTTGAAGGATGTACTTGCCGACTACACTGTCCTCACTAGTATGATCTGCATCATAGTCCTGGTAGTCAAGTACTTATCCTAAGGGCTTTATCAATATGTAACATAGAGACAATCTGAGTACATGTTAGGATAAAGAGAAACCAGATAGCATACTATCATGTCGAGCAAGAAAGTCCTACCTATATATGTCCAAGCATCCACTACAATATACATCGTATGTACAGTAATGGCCTCTAGGGCATACATATTGTAGGGTTCCTAGGCACACTATAGAGGTCTCACAAGGCATCAACCATGCCAATATAAAATTTTATGGGTGCCGAGAAACCCTAAAACGGATCGTCGGCTAGAATTCTAGGCGAAAAAACGATTCAAGTTAACAACTTAACTAAAGTTCGGAAGTTACAACCTTTGTAGATCCGGATATCCACTTCCTTAGCTCCACGTAGTTGTCCTCTCGCTGTCCTTTTCGAATCCTAGACTCATTCGTCGGCTTCATCGGGAAAAACGAGCGGAATAGGTCGTCGGCTTCGTGCCGAAGATGATCTACGTCGAGGTTGCACAAGTTCAAGCTCCAACTTCACCAAGTTGTGAAACTTGTGAAGAAAACACCCAAAACAATTTGGCAAGAGGTAGAGGGTGAAGAAATAGGAGGTGGGTTCACTTTAGAATTGGATTTCACTCACTTTTGCTCAAGTTGCCATTGATGGCATCTTGTTTTCTCTCTTGAAGAAGAAGGAGAAGATGAAGCTAGAATATGATAAGTTTTTTTAAAATGAAAAGAAAAATTCATACTTATCATAATCTAACAAGGGTTAAGTGTAGAGAATAAACCATGGTAAGTGGATGGGTTAGGGTTAAGCATGAAGACAAAATGGTCTCATTGGTCAAAGCTTCATGAAGCTTGGACAAGCTTCATGACAAAAACAAACCATTTTATTTTCATTTATCCCATAAAATAAATAAAGAAATGAATAAATAAATGATAAGGCAAAACCCTAATTATCATTTAACCATGGTTTAATTCTTCACACTTAACCAAATGATCAAGTATCATCAAACATGATACATATATGTGCACAAAAAATATATCACATATACAACTTGCACATCAAGCGAGAAAATCCGTACAAAGTGAACCAATACTAGTTAATGCAAAGTAATATATCAAATATATAATTATACATTAAATCATTAAATCAACATTTAATTCAATGATCCGGTCATGTCGCACATAACCGACTAGTATCCAATGTATCGATTTATCGAATCAATAATTCGATAACTAGGTCATATCGAATATAACCAATCGAAACATTAATCGCGAGAATGAAATGCGGTATCACATACACGCATTATTCTCGCTCCCGCACATATCTCATATGCGCTCCTATTTCGTTTCGCTTGAGCCAGGAAACCTCTGTGTAGGACTCTAAAGACTCGTCAATACGCCGGTAGCAGATGATGATCATATCAAGCACCCACAAGCCGCAAGCGGTCTGCTAAACGTAACGGCCATCCGGGTATTGAGCAATCAGAAGATCGACGAGCTAGCCCGCTCACACTCCTGTGAATCCAACCAGTAACACTTTCCGTATAGTCCGGTCTGTTCGTCTGATACGTCGCATATCAAGTCTAGGGGTGGTAAACGTCAGACCCCAATAACCGATAAGTCGTGCCGATGTGAGGCTCATAACGGGTCGAGAAACTACTGGTAACACTTACCAGCAAATCTCTGATCAGCCCTGGCCAGGGACTTCCCTGTTACGGCCAATCGAGCACTGCGCAACATCAACCCCCAATACCGGGAGAGACGAAACCCCTCCTATCGCTCATTGCCTCCATGTGACTCGGGACTGTACCCAAAGACCACCATTTTGCACGCCCTCATGGACGTGGTAAGGTGGAGATCAAAGCACAGTGGGAATCACACAAGACTCTATGACGATCTCAGGTCTACAGACTAACCTGTACAAGTGTCACCTGAGAACTGCCATCTGACGTGAGGTATAATACCATCTGGGAGTTCTCGGCGAGTCCGTCCAGTGTACCCAGTCTCCACTGAGCACCCGTATACCATCTCTGATGTCAAACACCAATGGATATGGGATCATCCATCGCCCATCTCATGGGTCGAGAAGCATATACGCTAGTCTACTCTGGTATATCGATGCCCTGTCTCGATACACCCACGACTAGGGACCTTGAAGGATGTACTTATGGACTACCATGTCCCCACTAGTATGATCTGCATCATAGTCCAGGTAGTCAAGTACACATCCTAAGGGCTTTACCAACATGTAACTATAAGACAGTTTAAAGAGACTAGTGTACATGTTAAGATAAAGAGTAACCAGATAGCATACTATCATATCGAGCAAGAAAGTCATCTCTTTATATGTCCAAGCATCCAATATAATATACATCATCTGTACAATACTGGCCTCTAGGGCATACATACAACTAACAATCTCCCACTTGCACTAGGGCCAGCTGCTGTAGTATCGCATACCGAGCATCCCGAAGAGTCTCTCAAACTGTATCTGGGGAATGGCCTTCGTGAGTGGATCCGCCGTGTTGTTCTTCGTGTCAACCCTCCTGACCTCGATCTCCCGGCGATCAACTATCTCCCGGATCAGGTGATACCGCCTCAGAATATGCCTGGACCGCTGATGGGACCTGGGTTCCTTGGCCAAAGCCACCACTCCATTGTTATCGCAATACAAAGGTATTGGATGCTCAATGGATGGAACCACTCCAAGTTCAGCAATGAACTTCTTGATCCAGACAGCCTCTTTGGCAGCATCGTTGGCAGCGATGTATTCAGCCTCCATCGTCGAGTCTGCCACGGTTTTCTGCTTGGAACTCTTCCAGCTAACCGCCCCTCCGTAAAGGGTAAAGACAAATCCCGACTGCGACTTAGAGTCGTCCTTATCACTCTGGAAGCTGGAATCGGTAAAGGACTCCACTTGGAGTTCTCCGTTACCATACACCAAGAGCATCTCTTTAGTCCTTCGTAAGTACTTGAGAATGCTCTTCACAGCTGTCCATTGACTCTCTCCAGGATGATCTTGATACCTGCTCACTACACTTAGTGAGTATGCTACATCGGGTCTGGTACATAGCATCGCATACATGATAGAGCTTACAGCCGAAGCATAGGGTATCCCTTGCATGCGAGCTCTCTCCAAATCAGTCTTGGGAGACATCTCTTTAGAGAGAGTGACTCCAGAGATCGTGGGCAAGTTCCCACGCTTGGATTCTTCCATACTAAACCTCTTTAGTATGGTGTCAATGTACCTGGATTGGGACAATCCCAGTATCCGTTTGGATCTATCTCTATAGATCCTTATCCCCAATATGCAGGAGGCATCACCAAGATCTTTCATTGAGAATCTTTGTGATAAGAAGAGCTTGACCGATTGCAGCATAGGAATATCATTTCCTATCAAGAGTATGTCGTCCACGTACAATACGAGGAAGACAACCTTACTCTCTGCCACCTTCTTGTAAATACAAGGTTCATCTGGGTTTTTGACGAAATCAAACTCTTTGATAACGACGTCAAAGCATATGTTCCAACTCCGCGATGCTTGCTTTAATCCATAAATGGATTTAAGCAGCTTGCACACCTTCCCGCTGCTCCCACTGTCTACGAAGCCCTCTGGCTGAGTCATGTACACGCACTCTTCTAAATCACCGTTTAGAAAGGCGGTCTTAACATCCATTTGCCAGATTTCGTAATCATGATATGCAGCGATGGCAAGCATGATCTGGATGGATTTAAGCATAGCCACTGGAGAAAAGGTCTCGTCATAGTCCACACCTGGTCTTTGACGAAAACCCTTTGCTACAAGTCTAGCTTTGAAAGTCTCCACTTTCCCATCTACACCAAGTTTCTTCTTGAAGATCCACTTGCTCCCAATGGGTTTTACCCCTTCAGGAGCAACTTCCAAAGTCTATACTTTGTTGGTGTACATGGATTCCATCTCAGACCGCATAGCATCCAGCCATTTCACTAAGTCCCTACTCGTGATGGCCTGCTCGAAGCTAGTTGGGTCAACATCCTCCATGATGCAATCCTCGCTCCCACCATCCATGAGAAAACCGTAGTATCTCTCAGGTGGGCGAGGAACCCTACTAGATCGGCGGAGAGGCTGAGGTTCATCGGGAGCTACTGAATCCTCTGGTTCAACCAAATCTTCTGTTGTAGTCTGTATTGCTGGAATCTCTTCCAGTTCTACCTCCTTGCCACTAATCTCCTTTTCAAGAAATTCCTTTTCTAAAAAGGTGGCATGTCGAGAAACAAACACCTTTTGTTCCTCGGTGTGGTAGAAGATAAACCCGCGCGAATGTTTGGGATATCCAATAAACTTACACAGAATGGACCTTGCCGCGAGTTTGTCCGGATTTTGCGTTTTTACATAGGCCGGACAACCCCATATCTTAACATAATTAAGACATGGTCTCTTTCCTTTCCATATCTCATATGGAGTGGTCGGCACGGTTTTGGTGGGAACCATATTCAATAGGTCTGCAACTGTTTCCAGTGCATATCCCCAGAAGGAAATAGGTAACTCAGCTGTGCTCATCATAGAGCGCACCATATCTAATAGGGCGTGGTTCCTCCGTTCCGATACACCGTTGTGCTGTGGTGTATAAGGAGGAGTAAGCTGAGAGAGAATCCCATTCTCTTTTAGGAAGTCCAGGAATTCATTGCTTAAGTATTCTCCTCCTCGATCAGATCGAAGGATTTTAATACTTTTTCCGGTTTGGTTCTCAACTTCTTGTTTATATTCCCTAAATTTCTCAAAAGCTTCTGATTTGTGTTTCATCAGGAACACATACCCGAACCTAGAGAGATCGTCAGTGAATGTAATGAAGTATGAAGAACCATCCCTGGCATGTGTAGACATGGGACCGCATACATCACTATTTATAAGTCCTAAGAGTTCGGTAACTCTTTCTCTGTGTCCCGTAAACGGAGCTTTGGTCATCTTGCCTTTGAGACATGATTGGCAAGTGTCATAAGATGAAAATTCAAACGGATTTAAATATCCATCCTTATGCAACTTAGCTTATCGTGTCGCATTGATGTGACCCAGTCTACAATGCCACAAGAAGGATTCTTTCAGTTCTGAACTCTTCCTCTTGTGTGTGTTTGTTATGCTCAGAACTGTTGATTGATTTAGAACATAAATGCCATTGCACAACGTTCCTGATCCAACCAACTTTTGGTTACGGAAAATGTTCATAACATTATCCTGTAATACAAAATTATATCCCTCTTTACTCAATAAAGAAACCGATATAATGTTGCATATCAGGTTTGGCATGTAATAACATTCGTTCAGAACCAATGTATTACCAGTTGGTAATACAAGGTGATATTCCCCGACAGTCTTAGCTGCAACAATTGCACCATTTCCAACTCTAATGTCTTTATCACCTTCTCCAAGTTTTCTACCTTTCCTAAGCCCATGTAACTGATTACATATATGGGATCCTGACCCGGTATCTAATACCCAGGACGTGGAGCAAATGGAGAAACAGTTCTCAGTAACGAACACACCCGGAGAAAATGCATCAACATGTACTTTCTTCATTCGGGTGGCATGGGAATCCTGGTATTCCCCTATATCCTGTTCAGTCCTATAACTCTTATAGGTAAGAACGGAACCAACGTTCCCCAGCACAGTATAACATGCGGGTTCGGTCAATACATCCATATTATTATCTTTATTAGGGCATGAAATGGTCGCTACCTGGAGAGAGAGAGAAGAAAACACTTTAGCGTATGCTCGTGCAAGATCAGATTGGTTATTATCTTATCTAATCAGGATGGCTCCCACTGCTTTTTATCAAATCTTCCTTCAAACCCTAAAAGGAAAGACTAGCCGGGATTAATTACACACTACAAGTTCGCCAATCTTTCAGCCAGGCCAGTGTCGGTACTTTGAGGGAGGTCCCCCGTGCTTTCGCACGAACCTAATTAATGTAAACCTCGTTTTCCCAGAGGCGTAACCTCGTTAACACCTTTCTAGACACCTACTTGATCGGCTAATTGTAATGTGTAAAACTCTCCCAGGAGTAACTCTTACTCGCAGTGGGTATCGGGATCCAACTATCTCATAGAAGATATGCAATCTCATTGCAAATTTCAACACTTGAAATTCCCGATAATATTTTGCCCCTAGCGTCCTATGACCTTGACGCAGGCCAACAAACCATAGTGCGCTAGTCAAGTTCAACCCGTCATTTCCTGATTGAATTAAACCCACCCGTACGACCCTTGACGCAGGCCAACAAAGTCGCACGACTACCCTAATCCAATCTGCATCACATGCATAAGCAGATAAATACTAGTTAGCTACCGCACACTACGCCTTGACGCAGGCCAACAAACGTAGCACGAATTCTAACTACTACTCATCTGAAATGACGGAAGGCTACGACAGGTTTTTCTGAAAACCTATTGCGTAATGAACTTGATATCGTTGTAGAATCAAAATGAAGTTTTGAAATGGAGTAATTTTGAGGCTTTTCTAGTTTTGCTAAAGGAGTCACTCCCGGTGAAGGGATCTCGGTCCTTTCCTCGTCGAATGAGGTGCGGGATATATCATATATATCACTGAGCAAAGCAAAAACTCTTAAAAGCAATCAATAACCAAACCGAGTGTGTAGCATCTGCCAGTTATTGCTAAAGGAGTCACTCCCGGTGAAGGGATCTCGGTCCTTTCCTCATCGAATAAGGTGCAGGATATATCACATATACCGCTGTGCAAAGCAAGAACTGTAGCTACCTGTTTTATTTAAAATTTGATTCTACAACATCTTAGGTTTCTTTCTTTCATTAATCACATTAATGAAGTCCCATCATTTAAATACCTAAACATCACAGATAGATATGACGCACACTTATGCCATCCGCATTCGTCTTGATGTCCCCTCGTGCACCGTTAGGTTAGGTAACTAACGACAGAGCAGGGCAGGGCTAGTGCGGGTGCAAAACATAAGTAACGTCTATATAATATATCATATATACTATATACTGTATCTATCACAGAACATCACATGATCGCATCACAGATATCGCAGCAGAAGAAACATATGAAACATTGGATATACTAGGACGTCCGTGTTTTCAATACGAGTCAGTATAAAACACGGATTCCACGGTCGTGATGAATAGCCAATCCCACACCCCTAGACCCCTACGAGAGCGGCAAGCAACCCTACCAATTCTAAGGTTAGGAGACCCGGACTCGACTCCTCGAGTTGGTCTCCCACTGGACTCCAGAACCCGGTTACTTGTGCTCCTCTCCTTAGGTCTATCCTAATGCGGAAAAGTAAATAATATACAAAAGGTGACAACTTCCGCTACCTGGAAGGGCCCCAAATAAAAGAATATTACATACAAGTTTTTACATGAATGAAAATGAAAAACACTCATCTCACATAAAAAAACCCCGGGCTATTCGAACACGACAATCCAATATAACATATCCAGCAACACATAACATCACATGTCATCAACGTAAGTAAATATGCGCATCCTAATTGTCGTTGACATATAGCAACGAAACCGGCGATATCACATATTACACTTACGGTCACAGAAAAGAAAGTGTAAAACTACAACAATTGGAATCCGCAACTTCTTTAGACATCGCATGCCTAATCAAATGAAATGCTTAGACATAACATGCCTAACAGATATAAATCCCGCATTTTAGTCTCATTATCGAAAACTCTTTTCAATATCATGTGGAACTAAACTGCTAGATTTATAACATTCATTCAGTTATCTCATAACTGTTTGTGAATTCCAATTATCGTATCACATTCCAGATAAACAGAAAATGTTAAACTTTCCGATCGAACATTCGAACACCCAAGTTTTCCCGATACAGTCCAACATATGAAATAAGTCTAACAACATTCAGTTCGTGCCTCAGTACCAACGGTCCAGCCGTAGAAGGGTCAAGCCAACGCCTCACATGTGGCACGCCGTACTGCCCCAAACCCGAAGGTTCAAAGGGCAGTTCAAGACGGTCACATAATCGAGTTAAGGTTTGTTGTCTTCTAGAGGGTCCATCGCGTTACTTGCACTACTTAGAACGTCGTTAAACTACGGAAAAATCCAACACTTGGAAATTTCCCGACAGGGGAAAAGTTGGGTATTTATATCCGGTCGAACTTTTTCTAATATATTCTAAAAATATCCGGAAAAACACTTAGACAAGGTTCGATAATCCGATCGAAACATCGTTTTCCAATTTAACCCCAGAACACTCAACTTAAGAGCCAATTTAAAAATTCCCAGAAAACTCAGAATAATTAATCAGGAATTACTGTGCAAACACTTAGGGCTGACGTCACCAAATAGCCGCGGAACCGCCGCAGAAGCTAGGCTTCTGCCGCGGTTCCGCCGCACAAAGTACTGTTCATGGGAAACTTTTTGCACCGTAATTCTTAGATTTCATTGCTGAATTTTTTAAGCATTTTTAATTGACAAAAAACCACAAATTTGGAAAAAGTCCAGAGAGCATTATCGGGTTAGGGTTTCGGGTTCGTTCGGACTTCAAACTCCGTCTAGACTTCGCCTAAGGCTCTAGCTAGGCTCTGATACCACTGTAGGGTTCCTAGGCACACTATAGAGGTCTCACAAGGCATCAACCATGCCAATATAAAAATTTTATGGGTGCCGAGAAACCCTAATACGGATCGTCGGCTAGAATTCTAGGCGAAAAAACGATTCAAGTTAACAACTTAACTAAAGTTCGGAAGTTACAACCTTTGTAGATCCGGATATCCACTTCCTTAGCTCTACGTAGTTGTCCTCTCGCTGTCCTTTTCGAATCCTAGACTCATTCGTCGGCTTCATCGGGAAAAACGAGCGGGATAGGTCGTCGGCTTCGTGCCGAAGATGATCTACGTCGAGGTTGCACAAGTTCAAGCTCCAACTTCACCAAGTTGTGAAACTTGTGAAGAAAACACCCAAAATAATTTGGCAAGAGGTAGAGGGTGAAGAAATAGGAGGTGGGTTCACTTTAGAATTGGATTACACTCACTTTTGCTCAAGTTGCCATTGATGGCATCTTGTTTTCTCTCTTGAAGAAGAAGGAGAAGATGAAGCTAGAATATGATAAGTTTTTTTAAAATGAAAAGAAAAATTCATACTTATCATAATCTAACAAGGGTTAAGTGTAGAGAATAAACCATGGTAAGTGGATGGGTTAGGGTTAAGCATGAAGACAAAATGGTCTCATTGGTCAAAGCTTCATGAAGCTTCAACAAGCTTCATGACAAAAACAAACCATTTTATTTTCATTTATCCAATAAAATAAATAAAGAAATGAATAAATAAATGATAAGGCAAAACCCTAATTATCATTTAACCATGGTTTAATTCTTCACACTTAACCAAATGATCAAGCATCATCAAACATGATACATATATGTGCACAAAAAATATATCACATATACAACTTGCATATCAAGTGAGAAAATCCGTACAAAGTGAACCAATACTAGTTAATGCAAAGTAATATATCAAATATATAATTATACATTAAATCATTAAATCAACATTTGATTCAATGATCCGGTCATGTCGCACATAACCGACTAGTATCCAATGTATCGATTTATCGAATCAATAATTCGATAACTAGGTCATATCGAATATAACCAATCGAAACATTAATCGCGAGAATGAAATACGGTATCACATACACGCATTATTCTCGCTCCCGCACATATCTCATATGCGCTCCTATTTCGTTTCGCTTGAGCCAGGAAACCTCTGTGTAGGACTCTAAAGACTCGTCAATACGCCGGTAGCAAATGATGATCATATCAAGCACCCACAAGCCGCAAGCGGTCTGCTAAAGGTAACGGCCATCCGGGTATTGAGCGATCAGAAGATCGACGAGCTAGCCCGCTCACACTCCTGTGAATCCAACCAGTAACACTTTCCGTATAGTCCGGTCTGTTCGTCTGATACGTCGCATATCAAGTCTAGGGGTGGTAAACGTCAGACCCCAATAACCGATAAGTCGTGCCGATGTGAGGCTCATAACCGGTCGAGAAACTACTGGTAACACTTACCAGCAAATCTCTGATCAGCCCTGGCCAGGGACTTCCCTGTTACGGCCAATCGAGCACTGTGCAACATCAACCCCCAATACCGGGAGAGACGAAACCCCTCCTATCGCTCATTGCCTCCATGTGACTCGGGACTGTACCCAAAGACCACTGTTTTGCACGCCCTCATGGACGTGGTAAGGTGGAGATCAAAGCACAGTGGGAATCACACAAGACTCTATGACGATCTCGGGTCTACAGACTAACCTATACAAGTGTCACCTGAGAACTGCCATCTGACGTGAGGTATAATACCATCTGGGAGTTCTCGGCGAGTCCGTCCAGTGTACCCAGTCTCCACTGAGCACCCGTATACCATCTCTGATGTCAAACACCAATGGATATGGGATCATCCATCGCCCATCTCATGGGTCGAGAAGCATATACGCTAGTCTACTCTGGTATATCGATGCCCTGTCTCGATACACCCATGACTAGGGACCTTGAAGGATGTACTTATGGACTACCATGTCCCCACTAGTATGATCTGCATCATAGTCCAGGTAGTCAAGTACACATCCTAAGGGCTTTACGAACATGTAACTATAAGACAGTTTAAAGAGACTAGTGTACATGTTAAGATAAAGAGTAACCAGATAGCATACTATCATATCGAGCAAGAAAGTCATCTCTATATATGTCCAAGCATCCAATATAATATACATCATCTGTACAATACTGGCCTCTAGGGCATACATACAACTAACAATCTCCCACTTGCACTAGGGCCATCTGTTGTGGTATCGCATACCCAACAATCAGCAGTGGTTGAAGTATCTCATACTCAACCATCCCATAAAAGTCTCTACTGGGAAATAGGCCTTTGTGAGTTGATCCACGCTGTTTTCCTCTGTGTCTACTCTCCTAACCTCGATCTTCCTGGTGATCAACCATCTCTATGATCAGGTGATACTGCCTAAGAATTATATCTGGATTTCTGATGGGACGGGGGTTCCTAGGCCAAAGCCATAACTCCATTGTCACACAATGGTTTGAACTAAGTTCATCTCATGAACTATTATCTATATCCAGACTGCCTCTTTGGTAGCATCTTTGGTAACGATGTGTCTATCCTTTAATCGTCTAGTATGTCACGGTATCTAGCTTGGAACTCTTCCAACATACCGTCCCTCCACTGAGGGTAAAGACAATGCCTGCAACTGACATTCAGTCGTCCTTATCGCCCTGGAACTATTCCAGTGATTCTCCCCAGGATCAATTGATACCGTCTCACTACAACTAGTGAGAATCGTAACATCTAATTAGATCTATCTCATAGATATAAAACTTACGATTTAGGATGTAATACCTTGATCCTATATGGAGAATCATTGTGATAAGAGGAGATTGACCGAGCGTAGCATAGGAAAATCCTTCCCTATCAAGAGTATGTCATCCACGTACTATACGAGGATCACTTCCATACTCCCTACTACCTTTTTGTATATACAAGGTTTATCTACCATTTTGATGAAGTCAAACTCTTTGACTACCACATCAAAACAGACTTTCCAACTTCGTGATGCCTGCTTTATCCCATAAAGCAACTTGCATACGTTTCCGCTACTCCCACTGTCTACGAAGCCCTCTGGCTGTGTACTTATAGACATTCTCTTCTAAATTATCATTTTAGAAAAGCTGTCATGACACCCAACCGCCAGATATCGTAGTTATGGTATGTAGCAATGGCAAGTAGGATCTGGCTGGACTTAAGCATAGCTATGAAAGTCTTAACTTTTCCATGTACACCAAGTAATCTTCTTAAGATATACTTGCTTCTGATGGGGATTTAACCCTTCAGATAAAGCAACCAAAGTCCTTACTTTGTTGGTGTATAAGGATTCTATCTCAGATCACTTAGCATCCAGCCATTCTTACAGAGTCCCACTCCTGATGGCCTGCTCGAAATAAGTTGGGTCATCATCTCATGATGTAATCCTCGCTCCCACTGTCATAGAGAAACCGAAGTATCTCTCAGGTGGGTGAGGAACCCTACTAGATCGTCGGAGAGGCTGAGGTTCGTTGGAAACTATTGAATCCTTCGGGTTTACTAAAACATCAGCTGCAGTTTGTATAGCTGGAACTCTTTCCAGTTCTACAGAATTGACCTTGCCTCGAGCTTTGTCCGGATTTTGCTTTTAGACATAGGCCGGACAACCCCAAATCTTAATATCCTTAAGAGATGGGCTCTTCCCATACCATATCACATATGGAGTGGTAGGCTACTGATTTGATTGGAACCCTATTCAATAGGTATGCAGCTTCTCAAGTGCATAACTCCCAAAAGGAAATAGGAAACTCAGTAGTTACTCATCATAGAGCGCACCATATCTAATAGGGTGTGATTGCTCCGCCCCGATACACCGACGTGCTGTGGTGTATACAGAGGAGTAATGCTGAGAGAGAATCTCATTCTCCTTTAGAATAGTCCAGGAATCCCGTGCTCAAGTATTCTCCTCCTTGATCTCATCAAAGGACATAATACTTATACCCGTTTTTGGTTCTCTACTTCTAACTCATATTCATTGAATTTCTCAAAAGGTTCAGACTTGTGTTTCAACAGGAACACATGTGCGAATCTTGAGAGACCATCAGTGAATATAATAAAGTACAAAGAACCGGTCTTGGCATGTAAAGACAGTGGGCCTTACACACATCATTATGTATCAATCCTAAGAGTTCACTAACTCTTTCTCTGTTTCCAATAAACAGAGCTGTGGTCATCTTATCTTTGTGACATGACCGGCAAGTTTCACAAGATGTAAATTCAAACTAATTTAAATATGCATCTAAATGTAACTTCAGCTAGTCGGGTCACATTGATATGACCTAGTCTATAATACCTCAAGAAGGATTCATTCATTTTTGAACTCTTCCTCTTGTGTGTGTTTTGTACGCGAAGAACTGTGGTTTGATTTAGAACGTCTATGCTTTTAGATAACATGCCTGAACCGATCAACTCTTGATATAGGAAACGTTCAAAACATTATCCAACAATACAAAATTATATCCTTCTTTACTAATAAAGAGACTGATATGATATTGTATATCAGGTTCGGTATCTAATAACATTCGTTCAGAATCAATGTATTTGTTAATACAGGGTGATAACTACCAACAGACTTGGCTGCAACACTTGCACCGTTTCTATCTCATGAAACCTATCACCCGTTCTCAGTTCTCTACCAATCTGTAGCCCATGTAACAGATTATATATGCGGGATCCTGATCCGGTATCTCATGTAGGGTTCCTAGGCACACTAGTGTGGTCTCACAAGGCATCAACCATGCCAATTTCAAAAAATCTAGGTGCCGAGAAACCCTAATACGGATCGTTGGCTAAAGTTTAGGCGAAACTAGAAACTAGTTAACAACTTAACTATAAAGAATACGGAAATACAACCTTTGTAGATCCGGTGCTCCACCTCCATAGCTCCGCAACGAAGTCCCCTCGCTGTCCAAATGAGTTCCCGGGCTCTAGCGTCGGCTTCGTCGGAGAATGGGCAAGCTAGGTCGTCGATGTCCATGCCGAAGATGATCTACGTCGAGGCATCGCTAGATCAAGCTCCAACTTCACCAAGTCTTGAAAACTTGTGAAGGAAACACACTCTACTACTTGGCAAGAGGTAGAGGATGAAGAAATAGGAAGTGGGTTCAATTTAGAATTGGATTTCTCACTCATTTTCACATTCCACCATTGTTGGTAGAAAGCTTTCTTCAAGGTTGAAGATGAAGAAGAAGAAGATAATGATATGATAAGTTATTATCAAAAGAATAATAAATTTATCCTTATCATAATATTAACCTAAGTTAAGTGTAGAGAATTGACCAAGGTTAAAGAATGGTTAGGGTTAAGGAGATGAGACAAAAATGGTCACTTAATGAATGCTTCATGAAGCTTCATGTTGCAAACAAAATAAGCCACCATTTTTCTCTCATTTCTTTTCCTTTTTCCAAAAATAAAAGGATTAATAAATGAATAAGTAAAACCCTAATTATCCACTTAACCATGGTTTAAATCTTTACACTTAACCAAAAAGATATGTATCATCAAACATGATACAAACAAGTGCACAAAATCATATCGCATATGTAATGCGCACATCCGAGCGAGAAAATCCATTTAAAGTGAACCGATACTAGTTAATGCAAAGTAATATATCAAATATATAATTATGCATCAAATCATTAAATCAACACTTGATTTAACGATCCGGTCATATCGTATATAATCGACTAGTATGCAATGCATCGGTTTATCGAATCAACCCTCGATTCGATAACTAGGTTATATCGCATATAACCATTCGAAACATTCATCGCGAGAATGAAATACGGTATCACATACACGCATGATTCTCGGTCCCGCACATATCTCATATGCGCTCCTATTTCGTTTCGCTTGAGCCAGGAAACCTCTGTGTAGGACTCTAAAGACTCGTCAATACGTCGGCAGCAGGTGATGATCATATCAAACACCCACAAGCCGCAAGCGATCTGCTAAACGTAACGGCCACCCGGGTATTGAGCGATCTGAAGATCGACGAGCAAGCCCGCTCACACTCTAGTGAATCCAACCAGTAACACTACCGTACAGTCCGGTCTGATCGTCTGATATGTCGCATATCTCGCCTAGGGGTGGTAAACGTCAGACCCCAATAACTCGATAAGTCGTGTCGATATGAGGTCTATAACTTATTCGAGAAACTACTGGTAACACTTACCAGTAAATCTGAGCAACCCTGGCCAGGGATTTCCTGTTATAGCCAATCGAACACAGCGCAACATCAACTCCCTATACCGGGAGAGACGAATCCCCTCCTATCGCTCATTGCCTCTATGTGACTCGGGACTGTACCCAAAAACCACCGTTTTGCACGCCCTCTTGGACGTGGTAAGATGGAAATCAAAGCACAGTGGGAACCACACAAGACTCTATGACGATCTCGGGTCAACAGACTACTCTGTACCAGTGTCACCAGAGAACTTCCATCTGACGTGAGGTATAATACCATCTGGGAGTTCTCGGCGAGTCCGTCCAGTGTACCCAGTCTCTACTGAGCACCCGTATATCATCTCCGATGTCAATCACCAATGGATATGGGATCATCCATCGCCCATCTGTATGGGTCGAGAAGGTACACGCTAGTCTACTCTGGTATATCGATGCCCCGTCTCGATACACCCACGACTAGGGACTTTGAAGGATGTACTTATTGACTATCTGTCCCCACTAGTATGATCTGCATCATAGTCCAGGTAGTCAAGTACACATCCTAAGGGCTTTACCAACATGTAACAGAGAGACAATCAGTATACACGTTAAGGTAAAGAGCAACCAGATAGCATACTATCATGTCGAGCAAGAAAGTCCTCCCTATATATGTCCCAGCATCCACTACAATATACATCCAATGTACAGTAATGGCCTCTAGGGCATACATATAACTAACAATCTCCCACTTGCACTAGGGCCATCTGTAGCAGTGGTTGTAGTATCTCATACTCAACCATCCCATAAAAATCTCTCTCTGGGAACAGGCCTTTGTGAGTGGATCCGCTGTGTTGTCCTCTGAGTCTACTCTCCTAACCTCGATCTCCCTGGAGATCAACCATCTCCATGATCAAGTGATACTGCCTTAGAATATGTCTGGATCACTGATAGGACCGGCATTCCTTGGCATAAGCCACAACTCCATTATCACACAATGGGAGGAACATAGTTCATCTCATGAACCAATATACACCCAAACAGCCTCTTAGGTAGCATCTTAAGTAGCGATGTATCCAGCCTTTATCGTCTAGTATGTCACGGTATCTAGCTTGGAACTCTTCCAACATACCATCCCTGTACTGAGGGTAAAGACAATGCCTGCGACTGACATTCAGTCGTCTTTATCACCCTGGAACACTTCCAGTGATTCTCCCCTGGATCGATTGATACCATCTCACTATAACTAGTGAGAATCCTAACATCCAATTAAATCTGTCTCATAGATCCAAAACTCAGGATTTAAGGGGTATCATTTTGATCCTATATGGAGAATCATTGTGATAAGCGGAGATTGATCGAACGTAGCATAGGAAACTCCTTCCCCATCAAGAGTATGTCATCCACGTACTCTACGAGGATCACCACCATACTCCCTACTACCTTTTTGTTTATACAAGGTTCATCTACCATTTTGATGATGTCAAACTCTTTGACTACTTTATCAAAACAGATGTTCCAACTCCGCGATGCCTGATTTATCCTATAAAGCATCTTGCACACGTTTCCGCTGCTCCCACTGTCTACGAGGCCCTCTGGCTGTGTACTTATAGACGCTCTATTCTAAAACATCATTTAGAAAAGCTGTCATGACACCCAACCACCAGATATCATAGTCATGGTATGTAGCTGTGGCAAGTAGGATCTGGATGGACTTAAGCATAGGCACTGAAAAGGTTTTCAACATTATCCACGTCTGGTTGATGACCAAAACCTTTAACAAGTCTAGCTTTGAAAGTCTCAACTTTTCCATATACACCAAGTAATCTTCTCAAGATATACTTGCTCCTGATGGGGATTTAACCCTTCAGATATAGCAACCAAAGTCCATACTTTGTTGGTGTATATGGATTCCATCTCAGATCACTAAGCATCCAGCCATTCTTACAGAGTCCCACACCTGATGGCCAGCTCGAAACTAGTTGGGTCATCATCTTATGATGCAATCCTCGCTCCCACTGTCATAGAGAAACCGAAGTATCTCTCAGGTGGGTGAGGAACCCTACTAGATCGGCGGAGAGGCTGAGGTTCGTTGGTAACCATTGAATCCTTTGGTTTTATCAAATCATCTGCTGTAGTTTGTATAGCTGGAACCTTTCCAGTTCTACATAACAGATCTTGCCTTGAGCTTGTCCGGATTTTGCTTTTAGACAAAGGCTGGACAACCCCAAATCTCAACTAACTTGAGAGATGGGCTCTTCCCTTATCATATCAAATATGAAGTGGTAGGCAACTGATTTGATTTGAACCCTATTCAATAGGTATGCAGCTTCTCAAGTGCATAACTCCAAAAAGGAAATAGGTAACTCAGTAGTACTCATCATGAAGCACACCTTATCATATAGGGTGAGATAGCTCCGCCCCGATATACCATTGTGCTATGGTGTATACAGAGGAGTAATGCTGAGAGAGAATCTCATTCTCCTTTAGAATAGTCCAGTATTTCCGTGCTCAAGTATTCTCCTCCTTGATCACATCAAAGGACATAATACTTATACCCGTATTTTGGTTCTCTACTTCTAACTTATATTCTGTGAATATCTCAAAAGGTTCGGACTTGTGTTTCAACAAGAACATATGTCTGAATCTTGAGAGATTTATCAGAGAATGTAACGAAGTACAAAGAACCAGTCCTGGCATATGTAGACAGGGGATCTGACATACATCAACATGTATCATCCCAAGAGTTTACTAACTCTTTCTCTGTTTTCAGTAAACTGAGCTATGGTCATCTTATCTTTGTGACATGACTGGCAAGTTTCATAAGATGTAAATTCAAACAGATTTAAATATGCATCTATGTGGAACTTAGCTTGTCGGGTCGCATTGATATGACCTAGTCTACAATACCTCAAGAAGAATTCGTTCATTTCTGAACTCTTCCTCTTGTGTGTGTTCCGTATACTAAGAACTGTATTTTGATTTAGAACATCAACGCTTTTAGATAACGTGCCTGAACCGATCAACTTTTGATATAGGAAATGTTCAAAACATTATCCAACAATACAAAATTTTACCGTTTCTTTACTAATAAAGAGACAGATATGATTTTGTATATCAGGTTCGGTATCTAATAACATTCGTTCAGAATCAATGTATTGTTATACAGGGTGACAGTGACCAACAGACTTGGCTGCAACACTTGCCCCATTTTCTGCCTCATGAAACTTATCACCCGTTCTCAGTTCTCTACCTTTCTGTAGCCCTATGTAACATATTACATATCTGGGATCCTGATCTGGTATCATATACCCAGGACGTAAAGGATACTGAGAAACAGTTCTCTGTAATGAACACACCCGAAGATGATGCATCAGCATGCACTCTCTTCGTTTGGGCGGCACGGGAATTCTCGTAATCCCCTATTTCCTGCTCTGTCTTATAACAATTATAAGTTGGAGCGGGACCAACGTTCCCCAGCTCAGTATAACAAGCGGGTTCGGTCAATATTCCGTATTATTATCTTGATTAAGGCGTGATATGGTCGCTACATGGAGAGAGAGAGAAGAAACCACTCAGCGTGCGCTCTGTCAAGAATAGATTGGTTATTATTTTATCTAATCAGGATGACTCCCACTGCTTTTTATCAAATCCTCCTTCAAACCCTAAAAGGAAAGACTAGCCGGGATTAATTACACACTACAAGTTCGCCAATCTTTCAGCCAGGCCAGTGTCGGTACTTTGAGGGAGGTCCCCCGTGCTTTCGCACGAACCTAATTAATGTAAACCTCGTTTTCCCAGAGGCGTAACCTCGTTAACACCTTTCTAGACACCTACTTGATCGGCTAATTGTAATGTATAAAACTCTCCCAGGAGTAACTCTTACTCGCAGCGGGTATCGGGATCCAACTATCTCATAGAAGGTATGCAATCTCATTGCAAATTTCAACACTTGAAATTCTCGATAATTTTTCCCCTAGCGTCCTAAGACCTTGACGCAGGCCAACAAACCATAGTCCGCTAGTCAAGTTCAACCCGTCATTTCCTGATTGAATTAAACCGACCCGCACGACCCTTGACGCAGGCCAACAAAGTCGCACGACTACCCTAATCCAATCACATCATATGCTTATGCAGATAAGCACCAGTTAGCTACCGCACACTACGCCTTGACGCAGGCCAACAAACGTAGCACGAATACTAACTACTACTTATCTGAAATGACGGAGGGCTACGACAGGTTTTTCTGAAAACCTATTGCGTAATGAACTTGATATCGTTGTAGAATCAAATGATTTTGAAATGGAGTGTCTTTGAGGCTTTTCTAGTTTTGCTAAAGGAGTCACTCCCGGTGAAGGGATCGTCGGTCCTTTCCTCGTCGAATGAGGTGCGGGATATATCATATATATCACTGTGCAAAGCAAAAACTCTTAAAAGCAGTCAAAAGACAAACCGAATGTGTAGCATCTGCCAGTTATTGCTAAAGGAGTCACTCCCGGTGAAGGGATCTCGGTCCTTTCCTCATCGAATAAGGTGCAGGATATATCACATATACCGCTGTGCAAAGCAAGAACTGTAGCTACCTGTTTTAATTTTGAAATTCGATTCTACAACATCTTAGGTTTCTTTTATTTCATTAATCACATTAATGAAGTCCCATCATTTAAGTACCTAAACATCATAGATAAATACGACGTACACTTATACCATCCGCATTCGCCTCGATGTCCCCTCATGCACCGTTAGGTTAGGTAACTAACGACAGAGCGGGGCAGGGCTAGTGCGGGTGTAAAACATAAGTAACGCCTATATAATATATCATATATACTATATATAGTATCTATCACAGAACATCACATGATCACAACACAGATATCGCAGCAGAAGAATCATATGAAATATTGGATATACTAGGACGTCCGTGTTTTCAATACGAGCCAGTATAAAACACGGATTCCACGGTCGTGATGAATAGCCAAACCCACACCCCTAGACCCCTACGAGAGCGGCAAGCAACCCTACCAATTCTGGAGTTAGGAGACCCGGACTCGACTCCTCGAGTTGGTCTCCCACTGGACTCCAGAACCCGGTTACTTGTGCCCTCCTCCTTGGGTCTATCCTAGTGCAGAAAAGTAAATAATATACAAACGGTGACAACTTCCGCAACCTGGAAGTGCCCCAATAAAAGAATATTACATACAAGTTTTTACATGAATGAAAATGAAAAAACACTCATCTCACATAAAAACCCCCGGCTATTCAAACACGACGATCCAATATAACATATCCAGCAACATATAACATCACATGTCATCAACGTAAGTAAATATGCGCATCCCAATTGTCGTTGACATATAGCAACGAAACCGGCGATATCACATATTACACTTACGGTCACAGAAAAGAAAGTGTAAAACTACAACAGTTGGAATCCGCAACCACCTCAGACATCGCATGCCTGACCAAATGAATTCCTTAGACATCGCATGCCTAACTATTATAAACCCTGCATTTTAGTCTCATTATCGAAAACACTTTTCAATAATCAAGTCGGGCAATTCAACAAGATTCCCGACATCCTGATCGAATGCTCGTCGCAAACTTCAGTAGACGGCCGCACCCCCGATACCGTCGACGAAGTGCACCAAGGCGGAACACCGCTACCGCGAGCACCCGAACGAATGCTTTCGGCGACGGGGTTCTCCTATAGTCACTTGGTCGGGGCTATGGAGCGAGGCTGTCTATTAAGTTTACCCGGCGAGTATCCGCGTACGCTACGTGATTGCGACGGACTTTTGATCACATCAAAATTCCGTGGCAACCGATCAAGTGAGACTAAACTGCTATGTTTATAACATTCATTCAGTTATCTCATAACTCTTTGTGAATTCCAATTATTGTATCACATTCCAGATAAAATAGAAAATGTTAAACTTTTCGATCGAACAATCGAACACCCAAGTTTTCCCGATAATGATCAACACATGAAACAAGTCTAAAAACATTCAGTTCGTGCTCAGTACCAATGGTCCAGCCGTAGAAGGGTCAAGCCAACGCCTCACATGTGGCACGCCGTACTGCCCCAAACCCGAAGGTTCAAAGGGCAGTTCAAGACGGTCACATAATCGAGTTAAGGTTTGTTGTCTTCTAGAGGGTCCATCGCGTTACTTGCACTACTTAGAACGTCGTTAAACTACGGAAAAATCCAACACTTGGAAATTTCCCGACAGAGGAAAAATTGGGTATTTATATCCGGTCGAACTTTTCAACATATTCTAAAATTTATCCGGAAAGCCACCCAGACAAAATTTGATACTCCGATTGAAACACCGAATCCCCAAAACAATCCCAGATTATTCAACTCTTGAATAAAATATAAAAATTTCCAGAAGACTCAGCACTTTTACACAAGAATTACTGTGCAAGACACGTGGTCTAAATCACCAACATGGCCGCGGAACCGCCGCGAAACCCAGGGTGGGGCCGCGGTTCCGCGGCTCATTGGTCGATATAGAGCCACGTGCTTCACAGTAACTCTTAGGATTCCCTGCAGAATTTTTTGGCAATTTTTAATCTGGAAAAATCCCAGTTTTTGGAAAAAGGACAAAGAGCATTTTTGTGATCGGGTTTCGGGTTCGTTCGGACTTCAAATTCCGTCTAGACTTCGCCTAAGGCTCTAGCTAGTCTCTGATACCACTGTAGGGTTCCTAGGCACACTAGTGAGGTCTCACAAGGCATCAACCATGCCAATTTCAAAAAATCTAGGTGCCGAGAAACCCTAATACGGATCGTTGGCTAAAGTTTAGGCGAAACTAGAAACTAGTTAACAACTTAACTATAAAGAATACGGAAATACAACCTTTGTAGATCCGGTGTTCCACCTCCATAGCTCCGCAACGAAGTCCCCTCGCTGTCCAAATGAGTTCCCGGGCTCTAGCGTCGGCTTCGTCGGAGAATGGGCAAGCTAGGTCGTCGATGTCCATGCCGAAGATGATCTACGTCGAGGCATCGCTAGATCAAGCTCCAACTTCACCAAGTCTTGAAAACTTGTGAAGGAAACACACTCTACTACTTGGCAAGAGGTAGAGGATGAAGAAATAGGAAGTGGGTTCAATTTAGAATTGGATTTCTCACTCATTTTCACATTCCACCATTGTTGGTAGAAAGCTTTCTTCAAGGTTGAAGATGAAGAAGAAGAAGATAATGATATGATAAGTTATTATCAAAAGAATAATAAATTTATCCTTATCATAATATTAACCTAAGTTAAGTGTAGAGAATTGACCAAGGTTAAAGAATGGTTAGGGTTAAGGAGATGAGACAAAAATGGTCACTTAATGAATGCTTCATGAAGCTTCATGTTGCAAACAAAATAAGCCACCATTTTTCTCTCATTTCTTTTCCTTTTTCCAAAAATAAAAGGATTAATAAATGAATAAGTAAAACCCTAATTATAGACTTAACCATGGTTTAAATCTTTACACTTAACCAAAAAGATATGTATCATCAAACATGATACAAACAAGTGCACAAAATCATATCGCATATGTAATGCGCACATCCGAGCGAGAAAATCCATTTAAAGTGAACCGATACTAGTTAATACAAAGTAATATATCAAATATATAATTATGCATCAAATCATTAAATCAACACTTGATTTAACGATCCGGTCATATCGTATATAACCGACTAGTATGCAATGCATCGGTTTATCGAATCAACCCTCGATTCGATAACTAGGTTATATCGCATATAACCATTCGACACATTCATCGCGAGAATGAAATACGGTATCACATACACGCATGATTCTCGGTCCCGCACATATCTCATATGCGCTCCTATTTCGTTTCGCTTGAGCCAGGAAACCTCTGTGTAGGACTCTAAAGACTCGTCAATACGCCGGCAGCAGGTGATGAATATATCAAACACCCACAAGCTGCAAGCGGTCTGCTAAACGTAACGGCCACCCGGGTATTGAGCGATCTGAAGATCGACGAGCAAGCCCGCTCACACTCCAGTGAATCCAACCAGTAACACTACCGTACAGTCCGGTCTGATCGTCTGATATGTCGCATATCTCGCCTAGGGGTGGTAAACGTCAGACCCCAATAACTCGATAAGTCGTGTCGATATGAGGTCTATAACTTATTCGAGATACTACTGGTAACACTTACCAGTAAATCTGAGCAACCCTGGCCAGGGATTTCCTGTTATAGCCAATCGAACACAACGCAACATCAACTCCCTATACCGGGAGAGACGAATCCCCTCCTATCGCTCATTGCCTCCATGTGACTCGGGACTGTACCCAAAAACCACCGTTTTGCACGCCCTCTTGGACGTGGTAAGATGGAAATCAAAGCACAGTGGGAACCACACAAGTCTCTATGATGATCTCGGGTCAACAGACTACTCTGTACCAGTGTCACCAGAGAACTGCCATCTGACGTGAGGTATAATACCATCTGGGAGTTCTCGGCGAGTCCGTCCAGTGTACCCAGTCTCTACTGAGCACCCTTATATCATCTCCGATGTCAAACACCAATGGATATGGGATCATCCATCGCCCATCTGTATGGGTCGAGAAGGTACACGCTAGTCTACTCTGGTATATCGATGCCCCGTCTCGATACACCCACGACTAGGGACTTTGAAGGATGTACTTATTGACTATCTGTCCCCACTAGTATGATCTGCATCATAGTCCAGGTAGTCAAGTACACATCCTAAGGGCTTTACCAACATGTAACAGAGAGACAATCAGTATACACGTTAAAGTAAAGAGAAACCAGATAGCATACTATCATGTCGAGCAAGAAAGTCCTCCCTATATATGTCCCAGCATCCACTACAATATACATCCAATGTACAGTAATGGCCTCTAGGGCATACATATAACTAACATCTCATACCCAGGACGTAAAGTATACTGAGAAACAGTTCTCGGTATTGAACACACCCGAAGATGATGCATCAGCATGCACTTTCTTCGTTTGGGTGGCACGGGAATTCTGGTAATCCCCTATTTCCTGCTCTGTCTTATAACATTTATAAGTTGGAGCGAGACCAACGTTCCCCAGCTCAGTATAACAAGCGGGTTCGGTCAATACATCCGTATTATTATCTTGATTAAGGCGTGACATGTCGCTACCTGGAGAGAGAGAGAAGAAAACACTCAGCGTATGCTCTTACAAGATTAGATTGGTTATTAATATGTCTAATCAGGATGTCTCCTACTGTTTTAGTCAAATCTTCATTTAAACCCTAAAAGGAAAGGCTAGCCGGGATTAATTACACGTTACAAGTTCGCCAATATTTCAGCCAGGCTAGTGTCGGTACTTTGAGGGAGGTTCCCCGTGCTTTCGCACGGGCCTAATTAAAGTAAACCTCGATTTCACAGAGGCGTAACCCCGTTGACACCTTTCTAAATCCTACTTGATCGGCTAATTGTAATGTGTAAAACTCTCCCAGGAGTAACTCTTACTCGCAGCGGGTATCGGGATCCAACTATCTCATAGAAGGTATACAATCTCATTGCAAATTTCAACACTTGAAATTCCCAATAATATTTTACCCCTAGCACTTATGACCTTAACTAAGGTCAACATATCATAAGTACTAGTCAAGTTCTACCCATCATTTCATGATTAATCAGACCCACGCTACATGACCCTCAACTATGGTCGACATAATCACATGAATGTCCTAACTAATCGCATCATATGCTGTGTAGGAAGACATCACTTGGCTACCGTACACTACGCCTCAACTAAAGTCAACATATGTAGCACCAATACTAAGTACTCTACTTCCTAAAATGACCGAGGGCTACGATAGATTTTTAAGAAAACCTTTTTGCGTAATGAACTTGATATCGTTATAGAATCGAGTGATTTTAAATGGAGTGTTTTTGAGGCTTTTCTAGTTTCTCTAAAAAGGTCACTCCCGCTGTAGGGATCTCGGCTCTTTCCTTATCGAATAAGGTGCAGGATATTTCGCAAATACCACTATGCAAAGAAAGAACTATAGAAGCAATCAAAAGACAAACCGAGTTTGTAGCATCTGCTAGTTTCGCTAAAGAGTTCACTCCCGGTGAAGGGATCTCGGCTCTTTACTTATCGAATAAGGTGCTGGATGTTCTACAAATAACACCGCTATGCAAAGCAAGAACTAGAGCTACCAGTTTTTAAACAAGTTTCTACAACATCTTTAGATTTTTTTTATTTCATTAATCTCATTAATGAAGTCCCATTTTATTATGCTTCACAAGCATCACATTTGAAACGAAATCTGGAATATAACATATATCTCATATATATAATATAAACATTCGTCTCAGGCAGTAATATAATCTCATCACAGAACATTGCAGCAGAAGAACATATATGAAATATTGGATATACTAGGAGGTCCTGGTTTTAATACGAGCCTATATAAAACACGGATTCCACGGTCGCGATTGTTGGAGATAGTGCCCTCATAGTCAATTATTGGATCGCAGGTACGTGATTGCAATGATTGCGGAGGACCTATCCCGGTAGGACAGTCTTACTCGAGATGATAGTATACTATCTGGTTTGCCTTTATCAGTCGTGTACATGTTCAGGTGACTGATTGCATGTTACACTTTGATAGAGCCCTTAGGATCTTGCTTTACTACCAACAGTATGATGGCGATCATATACGTGAGAGTTGGGTAGTTTATATGCATATCCTTAATTGTGGTCCCTAGTCGTGGGAGTTTTGAGACAGGGCATCGATACTCCGGAGTAGACTAGTGTATACAGTCGAGACCCCGACGAGGGGCGGTGGCCGGTCTCACAAGCCACTGGTGTCAGTTGGATCACCTAAGATGTATACAGGTGCTCATTGGGTTATGAGTACACCGGACAGGACTCGCCGGGAATCTGCTAGTTAGTATTATATCTACCGTCAGATAGCAGTTCCCTGGTGACATGTGTACAGGTTAGTTCATCGACCTGAGGTCGTCATTTGTCTCGTGTGAGTTCCCACTGTGCTTTGATTTCTACCCTACCACGGCTCAAAGGAGTCGTGCAAACAGGTAGTTTTTGGGTACAGTCCCGAGCCATATGGAGGCACGTGAGCGGATCGGCAGGGGATTCGTCTCTCCCGGTATTGGGGGCGAGATCGTGCTGTGTCTAGGAGAGCCATTACACAAAGCCCACGGCCGTGGCAGGAGATTTACTGGTAGGTACTCCAGTAGTATCTCAGGGTGTTATTGGGCTTCACTCCGACACGACTTATACTGCTTCTGGGGGTCTGACGTTACTAGCCCCCTAGGAGGATATGCGATACTCATTGACGAACGGACTGGACTGTATATACATTGTCACTGTTAGGCTCAGTAGGGTTTCTGGATGTGTCAGCTCATCGGCCACCCTTGAGTTTGCTCATCAGTCTCCCTTGAGGTCAGTCCGTGGGCAGCCGTTACGTATAGCTAGTGCAGCTGACGGTTTGTGGTTAAACCCACTGCCAGGGTACTGACGAGTCATTAGAGTCCCCCACAGACAGTCTCCCAAGTTCGGGCGAAACGTTGTAGAGGCCGTATGGTTTTATGGCAGGGTTCGAAAAATGCACGTGCGTTTACGCACGTGTCAGTTTTCGGGCAGTTGATACTGGTCGGCTTTGGTTTAAGCCTGATCCGAGTATTATATTGAGTAGGTATAATATCTTTGTCTCAGTTGCATTTGTATCGGTCGTAATACAAATGCGGGTATATTTATACAGTTTCGGGGTTTTCCTGAAAGTTGTTTCAGGATCACTTTTGGAAGTTGCCAGTTTACAGTTTTCTATCAGCCGTCTTTTAACATTCGGTTAAAGACGGATTTATCTTTTCTTGGATGAGAGTGAGTCGTGCTTCTAGAAGGTTCTAGAAGGTTCTAGAATTTGTGACAAGGCTAAGTGACTCATGCTTTGATTTCATTACTTTCTTGTTTAGCTAAGGATATTTATTTTGTGTTCACACATGATATTTATCCTATGGTTACTCTCTTTCTCCTACGGTCACCTCCTCCTCTTCTATAAGAATGGCCGGCCCTCTCTCTCCTCATCTCACTCTCACTTGATAGTTTTTCATGGTTGTAAAAAGATATGATAGTATTTGGGGTGCATGGAATATTACAGTTCATTTCATTCCATCACCCGATTTCCACGGCAACTTCATTAACCGATCGTCCACGGTTTTGGACGAAGTGAGACAAAGTCATCTACTCATTCTCTACATCAATTCTTGGTCGTCTCTTTTAGCAAACTTGACGATCGAGTTGCCTCGAGTCAGAGGCGGGAGCCCGTTTAAAGAATCAGTGATGTGGTGCCACCTCGACGAGGATATCGGAGATCGACGAGATCGGAGCAGCCGCAACGGAGCGTGGGATGATGGTTAAAGAACGAAGGACTCGGATCGTTCGGTATAACCTTTCTACACTCTTTACAGTTTGTTAGTTTAGCAATAATGGCAGATCCGGGTTAAAGTATACGATAGCGCCAGTTAAAAAGTTTTTATTCCGCATTTGGCGTCTGTAGACTGCCGGGGCGCTAACGTAGATTTACAGTGGTATCAGAGCCTAACCATTTTGCTACACTAACTTGTGCTAACGCGTTCAAAACATCGATCCGACCGGAAATCGAAAATTCCAAAATCCAAGCCCGACAGTTTCTGTTAATTTTAAACGGTCTCAAAATTTATTTCTGGATGTCTTAAAAATCTGTGCAGGCGTTTTTAAGAGCCACGGCAAAATTTGGGGTCGTGAATCCTCCAAGCTGCCGCGGAAACGCGGCCAAACCCTTGGTTTGGCCGCGCATCCGCGGCTATATGGGGAGCACGTGCTCCCAAATTTGGTCAGTGGGCTCTGTGTTGGATTTTGGGGTTTTTGGTAAATGTCGTTTTGGCCCAGGTTTTGTTACTGTTCACCAGTAAGCAGTGGGGCCCACTTTTTGATATTTGGTCTTTGGTCGATCGAAATTTAAACACGTTAGTTTACAGTGCTTACATTATATCTCCGACCGGGAATGTCATTTGATCGGTAAACCGCGTCCGATTGCTATAGTTCTTTTAGACGGGTTTGCGAACGTGACATTCGCGTTGATGTTCTGTGTTGTGCTGTGATGTTGCGGATTTGTCATGGTGGATAGCAGTGTGCAATGGTAGTATAGTTTGAGTTTATTTGTACATTTGTTATTGCGGGACGAGCGTCCAACATGTGGACTGCCGTCACTGCCTGTTGTATAATATTCTTTTGGGGCACGACCAGGTTGCGGTCGATGTACCTATTGTACTATTTTTCATTACTGTACTAGGTTTTACCCCACGACGGAGTGCACGGATAGCCGGGTTCGGGAAAGCAACGGGTCCGCATCTCATGGCTTTGAGAGGCAGAGGGGCCCCACTTCAGAATTGGCAGACTATTCGCCGCACTCGTAGGGGGTACAGGTTGACCCAAGGAGGGGTGCCCAAGCTTACCGGATTCCGTGAAGTGCTGGGTGGTCCATTCACTATGCTGTAGGGGGCTGCCTCGCTTCAGGTTTTGGCGGGTAACTTGCCGCACCCGTAGGGGTCTAGGTTTCATTGCACAGGCTATCCACACGACAGGGGAACGTCGGGTTTCAGCAGCGGCTCTGTGAAACCCAGGGATCCCAGTTTATCTGTATTGTTCTGTGATGCTTATTACTTTTCTGTAATGTTGCATATTATCACGCCTGGAGCGATTATGTATATTGGTTTATATACTATTAGATGTTGTATATGTTTTACACCCGCGCTAGTCCAGTCCCCGCTCTGTCGTTAGTTAAGTAACCTAACGGGGGATGACGGGACCCAGTGACAAATGCGGATGGCATATACGTACATTTTATTTTTCGTTCTTTTCTGGTGTGATTGATTGATGGGACTGCATTGATTCTGATCAATGCAAAGTTAAACAAACCTGTTTTAGTTGTTGGAACAAATTTAAAAGGTGTTATTGCAAAGACGTTTTCTTTTGTTTTGCATAGCGGTATTCAGTGGAATATCCTGCACCTCATTCGACGGGGCAAGGGCCGATATCCCTTCACCGGGACTGACCCCTTGGGCAGAAGTTTGCGTCAGGGTAATAACTTCACTATAGTCGATTACATGTTGCTTTGCATAGCGGTATTCAGTGGAATATCCTGCACCTTATTCGACGGGGCAAGGGCCGATATCCCTTCACCGGGACTGACCCCTTGGGCAGAAGTTTGCGTCAGGGTAATAACTTCACTATAGTCGATTACATGTTGCTTTGCATAGCGGTATTCAGTGGAATATCCTGCACCTCATTCCACGAGGAAAGAGCCGAGATCCCTTCACCGGGAGTGACCTCTTTAGCAAAGGTTTTCGCCACTATATTTTAAAAAGCTATCAGGTTCCTTCAACGAGATCAAGTTCACTACGCTAAAGGTTTTTCGCCAAAAACCAGCTGTAGCCTTCCGTCGTTTCTTATGGATGGTCAGTAGTATTCAAGCTATGTTTGTTGGCATACGTCAAGGCATAGTGTTTGGTAGCTGCTGGGTATTCATTTGTTGCATAGATAGATGAGTTGGTTTGGGACAGTCGTATTACCTTGTTGGCATACGTCAAGGGTATGTACGGGTGGGTTCAAATTAACAAGATAATGACGGGCAGAACTTGACATGTGACTTATGATTTGTTGACATACGCCAAGGTCATAAGAGCATGGGGCAAAAATCATATCGGGAGTTTCTAAAGAAACTGAAACTTGCCAAGTGTGCGCATACCTTCTGGAGTATGAGTAACGTGGATGCATTCCATCACGTTATCATGCGATGAGAGTTGGATCCCGATTCCCACTGATGAGTTGGTTTACTCTTCGGGTGATCCCGATTGATTCTTCTTTAGGTTTGGAGGAGAATTTGACAGGACAGTGGGAGGTTTCCGGATTAGATAAAGTTATGACCATTCTGATCTAGGTTAGAGTGCACGCAGAGTGTTTGTTTTCTCTCTCTCTCTTTGGCAGCGACCTTTGACCGACCCTAGACTATGACTCAGTGACCAGATTGACCGAACCTTCTTAAAATACTGGCTTTTGGATTGTCTATGTTGCATAAGTCATTGCCACTCCTTCTTTTACCCTTTGCATTTCTCAGAACACCCGTATTACTACGGATATCCACTTCCATTGGATAGATCCATCGTATGGTTATATACGAACTCGAAGGGACTTCTTCGAGGATGGATCCAGGTTCAGGAGAAATAGAATTGGTTTATTCAGTTGTCTTTTATTATCACCTTCTCTCAGGTTGCGAGAGCTCCTTGGTTTAGGAGAGTACACCTATTACGCTTATTGGATAGTCTTATTCTAAACCATAGGCAGGTGCCGAAAGGTAGGGAATAAAGAAAACCAATTAGCCTAAGTAGGGTGTGCAGAAGGTAATATGTAAAGACAAAATAAAGGGATTAGAAAGAGGGCAAAGTAAATTGCGACTGATATCATTCACGACCAAAACCGCGTACTTCATCGCCACTCCTATTTCACCTTTGAAGGAATAAGGTATTATTCAGTTGTCTTTTATCATCACCTTCTCTCGAGATACGAGTACTCCTTGGTTTAGGAGGGTACACCTATTATGCTTACTGGATAGTCTTCTTCCAAACCATAGGCTGGTGCCGAACGGTAGGGAAGGAAGAAAACCATTTAGCCTGACGATGGTGTACAGAAGGTAACGACTAAAGACAAATAAAGGGATTTGGAGAGATGGCAATAAAATATACGGTTGAAGTCATGAATTGGATTATGGAAGAGGCATTGCTATGAATACCAGGATACCCCTACGAAACATTTTCATGTTTCAGTGCATTGTTAAAGAAAAACTGTTTTCCCGATTAGACACTTACTCCAAGGGTATGTACTTACCAGGTTTCATTCTCATATCTGTATGGTTTTACAGATGATGAGTGGGAGTAAGATATTGGGAATTAGGTGATCATCCTCATTATATCGGAATTCGTTGTAATTGGTGATATTTGAGGAAATCGCCAGGGTACAGTTTTC
Source organism: Agapanthus africanus (assembly GCA_030015575.1). Taxonomy (NCBI): domain Eukaryota; kingdom Viridiplantae; phylum Streptophyta; class Magnoliopsida; order Asparagales; family Amaryllidaceae; genus Agapanthus; species Agapanthus africanus. The sequence goes on from CM057344.1 coordinate 240,292,760, forward strand.
TACCTACGACGCACAGGTTTTGAGTTGTTCAACTCAGCGGACTTATACAGAGTATTGTATGTTGTCCAGTGTCCATCAGGACAAAGGGGTAGGTCCTCGTACTTTGTTCTGTTTACTTATAACTTCTCTAGTTTTTAGACAAGTGTTTCGTAGAAATACATGGTCTAAGTTTTGAGAAGTTGTGGGTATAAGAATAAAGTAGAGAACCAGGTATCACAATTATCGGGATTCTTCAAAGAGATCGAAGATGTAGATTCTTGTGATTGGTATTCAAATGATAGTGATGGTTTTGAGAAACGTGTTTCTCTTTCAGGTTACTCATAATTGGATGGTTTCCTAAGTTGAGTAATGCTGATTAGCCTCTTTCCATTAAAGTTGATATGCAATGGAGACAGCTGCATGATTTGAATATGGTTCCAATTAAATAAGTGCCAAAGTTTCTGTATTGAATATAGAATGGATCGTACCTTAAAAGAAATTAAGGTATGGGGAGTTGTCCAGCTTATGCTTAAAACCAGACTCTGGATAACTCAGGGCACGTTTCTGTAATGGCTATTTGTGGGTTGACCCTGGCTATGACGAGGGTTGATATTCTACCATTTGGAAGATCAATAGTGATATTGTTCTTGACTCGCCACAGTTTTAGTAAAATGGATCTTTTTCAGAAAACAGTAGTGGGAGTATGGTAGAACTGGAAGTGATTCCAGAACCGCGAACGATTACGGAAAATTTAATAGGACCTATATATTCAATCAGGGTTGACATTCCAATAGCCACTCCGCAGATTTGGTGGGTAACCTCGGACACCCGAGAGGTACTTCGGTAGCCTCAAGGACGGTGACAGGGAGGTTCTTATCTACCCAGACTTGACACTACTGTTGTTCCAGACTATGAGACCAGGCAGGAGGATAAGTATAGCGTCGTTCTAAACTAGCTTTAGAAGTGTACGTGTATATTATTCTGCCAGAGGGTTGTCGTATTCAGTGGGAGCAGCGGAAGCATAGTGGGCAAGTAGCTTATGTCTATTTATAGACTAGAGCAGTTATAGCGGAGAAAGATCATCTAATTTTGATGTGACAGTCATGGGTTTGACTTCAATCAGAATAGGGGATGGATCTGTTAAGAAGGTAGTAGGGTGTGATGTCATGATATCTGGATGACATACACAGAGTAGGAAGTAAAATTCCTATACTACGATCGGTTGTACTGTGGTCGTCACACAGTTGTTTCTCCAGACAGGATATGGATATAATATTTGACATTCTGGTTTCTGGATCTATGGTTTTAGATCTGGATTTGGGTAGTTTCCCAATGTGAGTACTTTGACAGATATTCTAATGGTTTTTGGAATAGTTGACTCCTAGCATGGTGGTGTACCTGCAGGTGATGGAGTCACCCTCTCTGAAGGTGTCTTACAGACTAAAAGGGAGAGGGATGTACATGATTGGCAGATCACTTGCTTAGGCAATTGAGTCAATCATGAGATGTCAAGTACCACACCAAATGTTGTTTTTGCACTAGATGCAATAAGTTTGTATTAATCCAATCCTGGAGAAACATAAGGAAGCAGTTTTAGAACATTAGTACATGTTCTACGGATTTGATAACGGCAGCCTCTTTCGGGAGACGGTTATCATTCCAGGCTTCAAAGGTGTCATAGATGACAGAGTGATTGTCAGTGTTTTTAGTTTTCCCTCTGAAGAGGGACAGTATTATGGACAGGTGGTTCCAGAGGATACTGTGGGTGGCATGGTGCCGGATACTGATTAGGTTCAGTGATCCATACAGTCTAAGAAGTTTGGATATGGAGTTCATTTATGAACTAAGGTCCCATCAGATATCCAGACATATTCTAAGACAGGTACTACTCAATTCGGGAGATGGCTTTCTCCGCGAACATGAGATTAAGAGAGACATAGAAAGAAACTTCTAGGCGGATCCACTCACTGAGGCTATTTCTCGAACACAATAGTTTTACAAATGGGCTTTGTGAAACTGATTAGTAGAGGAGTTGGATGTTCGGTTTCACACGGGCTGTGAGTAGTCGACATCGCAATATTAGCCTTGAGTGCAAGTGGGAGATTGTTGGAGATAGTGCCCTCATAGTCAATTATTGGATCGCAGGTACGTGATTGCAATGATTGCGGAGGACCTATCCCGGTAGGACAGTCTTACTCGAGATGATAGTATACTATCTGGTTTGCCTTTATCAGTCGTGTACATGTTCAGGTGACTGATTGCATGTTACACTTTGATAGAGCCCTTAGGATCTTGCTTTACTACCAACAGTATGATGGCGATCATATACGTGAGAGTTGGGTAGTTTATATGCATATCCTTAATTGTGGTCCCTAGTCGTGGGAGTTTTGAGACAGGGCATCGATACTCCGGAGTAGACTAGTGTATACAGTCGAGACCCCGACGAGGGGCGGTGGCCGGTCTCACAAGCCACTGGTGTCAGTTGGATCACCTAAGATGTATACAGGTGCTCATTGGGTTATGAGTACACCGGACAGGACTCGCCGGGAATCTGCTAGTTAGTATTATATCTACCGTCAGATAGCAGTTCCCTGGTGACATGTGTACAGGTTAGTTCATCGACCTGAGGTCGTCATTTGTCTCGTGTGAGTTCCCACTGTGCTTTGATTTCTACCCTACCACGGCTCAAAGGAGTCGTGCAAACAGGTAGTTTTTGGGTACAGTCCCGAGCCATATGGAGGCACGTGAGCGGATCGGCAGGGGATTTGTAACACCCGAGCCCAATAATGCTATGTATATTACTAGTTGAGGGTTATTTATTGCTCATTCCAATTTTCCTGATTTTCTGGTGTTTATTGCTAAATTTTACCCGGTTAAGTCATTTTAGCACATAACAATTTTTAACTCCGAAAATGAAATTAAAGATGTCCATGTTGGCCTACTCGTCGCCACTAGTCGCGTGGTAGCGTCCGCGTGTCGAGATTCCGTCCCGTTCGGCTAAACGGGCACGTTGGGACGACTACGCGCGCGTGCAAGTGTCCGACTTGGGGGCATGCATTTTAATCACTAAACACCTCTTTTCAAAATTTGGAACCCGCTTAAAATCTTATAATTTGAATTTGGAACATTTGGGCGCAACCCGGGCGCGATTTGGAAATGTTTCATTTCGCGCCAAAAAGGGCCCGTTTCAATTTAATATATAAAACTATAATTACATACGAATCAAATTTCTTTAACTCAAATCCCTCACAGATCCTACGCTTTTTATTTTCAAATCATTTTCGTGGCCAATCACAGGCCACCAACCCACCGCGTGGGCCTCGCCTCCTTTTCCCTATCTCTCTCTCTCTCCTCCCTCAATCTCTCTCAAATCTCTCTCTCTCTCTCCTCTATATATTCACCCTGCATGCAGCCGCCTTCACGCAACCCATCTTCATCACGAGAGAACCCTAACCCTAACCTCCTCGTGACTTCGCCGCGACCTCACCGCCGGTTCCCCCGCGACCTCGTCGTCGCCGTCGGCACCCTCAGACCGCCGCACCTTCCTCCTCCTTCCTTCCTCCTCTCTCCCGCGCCTGCAACCCATTCCCGACCTCGCCTCCACCCTCGTAAACCTCGCCGTCGACGTCGCCTCTCACCGTCGACGCCTCCCACGACTCCCTCTCACCCTCCTCGTCGAGACCTCGTCGTCGTTTCCCTCCTCCCCTCGCCGGAACAGCAACCCGAGCCTTCATCCTTCGCCTGCACCTCCCATGTTCGTCGGAGAAGCGCGCCGGCGACCTCGTCGACGCCACCTCCGACCACCTCCCTTCCCTCTCGACCACCAGAGGCGACTACCACCCTCGCACTCGCTACAGCACCCCATTCCAGCGAACTCAAGATTGTTCCAGCCACTGTTCTTCACCGTCGCTGCCTCCCCGGCGTCCCAGTGCCGTCGAGCCATCGTGTTTGCACCCTGTTTCTTCTCTGTGAGTTTTCCTTGAGTTTCCTTTTGGTACAATCCCTTTGCTGGTCGTATTTGGCGTATATCGTATCTTTGTTGCTAACCTTGCTACTTTGTTGTTGCCGGAACCCGACCGTGCCGTCTGACGAACCCGACGCTCCAGCGAAGCCCCCTGGTCCGTGTGTTTCCGTTGACCTCTGTTGGGACTCGATCCGTGGCCCGTGCTTCCATATCGCAGTTTCTGCCGACATCGCATCCGTGTTTCGATTTGCGGAACCGCCGAGGCAAGTATCCGAATACTTGCTTAACATGCTACAAATTAATCATCATGTTATAACCACACAACTAATATAACATCGATACCTTTTATAACTTAGAATTGCTAGCCACGATTATCCGTAACTTTAAATCAATGAAATCATTACTCGTATTAACCGGTCTGTTATTAATTCATACTTAACAAATCAAACCAAGTAGATCATCCCCACTTCATTTGTTAAAATCACTCATGAGACAATTATTGTGCTTAGTTCAGATTCATGTAACTCCATTACGTATATTATCGATATTGTTCGTCTTGTGGCTTTTGCACCTCAAAGGTGCGTGAACCGGATTAATATGAAAATACAAACATCACTGTGTTCACATAGAATAATATTTGTTATTTACTGTTTCCTGCTACCGTTCATTATTTGTTACTATACCTGTTATCATCATATACCTGATTGCATTACATATTGACCGATCTTGATACACATGACACATGTACTGATACACCGGACATGACACCCTGTACATATCGACTCTACCTGTTGAAAGTAACCTGACCTGTTACCTGATCTCAGGCCTAATGCCGACAAACCTAACCATTCCTGCTGTCGACCCAGACAGACCTACCTTTACTTGACTTGTGTTGGCATTAGTCCTTGACTACTGAATACCTGACCTGACATACATAGCTTGTGGGTATGGGGAAATCAAAGGTGAAACCGACTTGTAACTCAACAGTTCGACACATTGTTCTGATTAGTCTTACGGGCTTGGCCAGCTCCGGAGTGTTGATGCTGACATCACTCATCTATCCTACTACCTTTTACTGCTTAGCGGCACGTCTCGGATTCAGCCCCGAGAATCATGACCGTGGTCCCGGGCACGCACGGGATACTATTGAGTTACATCGACGATTCATCAATTGGTTTCAAAGACTGTAGAGTAGAAAACCTGATAGGACAGTTTAGTCACCATTGCACATTACCCTGCTTATTACTGCTTTATTCATGTTCATGCTTGCATTGTTTATTACCATGTTTATGCTATACTTAATATCATGACGCGCTGACGTCTGGGTTTTGCATGGCCCAGATTCCGTCCCTTTGTCGTCGACCGAGCAGGAGTACTTCAGCCAGCAGGCTAAACAGTGAGTCCTTAGGATTTAGTTTATTTATTGCTTTTCATTTCCAGATGTGAGCCCGCATTATGGGACGTACTGTTTATTCATTGTATTGGATCATTAGCTTCCGCACTTATTGTTTATTGATTCTTGTTATTATGGATTTGGACATGTATTAGTTTAGTTTATTTTACTGTTCTTGATATCTTTACAACCGTAATGTGACTGTGGATGGATACTTCCTACCCACAGGTAGCATGGTTGGCTATGTCACGTGCCCAAATCTTGCGTACTCTGGGAAGCGGGGCGTGACATGGTTTTATGTAGAAAACCTGATAGGACAGTTTAGTCACCATTGCACATTACCCTGCTTATTACTGCTTTATTCATGTTCATGCTTGCATTGTTTATTACCATGTTTATGCTATACTTAATATCATGACGCGCTGACGTCTGGGTTTTGCATGGCCCAGATTCCGTCCCTTTGTCGTCGACCGAGCAGGAGTACTTCAGCCAGCAGGCTAAACAGTGAGTCCTTAGGATTTAGTTTATTTATTGCTTTTCATTTCCAGATGTGAGCCCGCATTATGGGACGTACTGTTTATTCATTGTATTGGATCATTAGCTTCCGCACTTATTGTTTATTGATTCTTGTTATTATGGATTTGGACATGTATTAGTTTAGTTTATTTTACTGTTCTTGATATCTTTACAACCGTAATGTGACTGTGGATGGATACTTCCTACCCACAGGTAGCATGGTTGGCTATGTCACGTGCCCAAATCTTGCGTACTCTGGGAAGCGGGGCGTGACATGGTTTTATGGTATCAGAGACATAGGTTAATTGGGTTGATTCTTTGTAGTTGGGTATTACACCCGATACACGAATCATAATACCCGTGATTAGGAAACATGTCCTGCCACCTTGACCGTTTTACCGTCCTTGAATCCTTCTTCCAGATCATGTCGACATGCAAACTTACTTTGCATTGTCAACTCGAAAACCTAATTTCTTGTTATCTCTAGGACTTAGGCGACTTGGGTAGAGTTAAGTAATTGCGGCTATGATACCGCGGCATAGCTACAATGCAGTACTCTATTTAAGTATCTTGGAGTTCTAGCCTTGATTTATATATATTGAATCTATCATCATGCTAATGTTGTTTGTTTTGATTTCAGGACCATGGCAGATAAGAATTTCAAGACGTATCAGAGGCGTGTGGATGAAGCCGCCATGTTAGGAGTGATACGAGGGATGTTGGAAAATCAGAAGAGGCAAACTGAGCTGATCCAACAGCAAGCAGATTCATTTCAGGAGGGTTTGCAGGCTATTCAGCAGTCTGTAAACACCGCTGTAGCGAAGCCAGTTGACCGGGTAGGGACCGTGGCGGATTTCAGACGGTTGGGTCCTACTACTTTCACTGGCTTGGAGGAGCCGTTGCCAGCCGAGCAGTGGCTTGTGGACACAGAGAATTTATTGATTGCGGCGCAGATCCCAGAAGACAAGAGAGTTGATGTGGTGCGCATTCAGCTGGTGGATTACGCCCGAGAGTGGTGGCTTGTGGAGGAGACCCGCCTGTCCAAGCCAATCAGTTGGGCGGATTTCTCCAAAAGTTTCTTGGAAAAGTTCTTCCCGCGGACTGCACGGGAGGAAATGGAGGAGAGATTTATTGGGCTGAAACAAAATGGAGCAGCTGTGGATGTACATGCAGCGGAGTGGACGAGACTTAGCCGTTTCGCTGGACCCTTAGTCGCCAAGGAGGCAGACAGGGCGCGAAGGTTCTTGCGCAGTTTGGATGTGGACATCCAGAGGCAGATTGTCTCCCTGGGTTTGACCACTTTCTCGCAGGTTCTTACGGCAGCCAGAGAGCAACAGAGTTTATCAGGATCGAAAGTGAACCTTCACCAGACAGCAGCTACGGCCAGGAAGCCTGCATTTGTACCTAACCGAGATCATGGGCGCAGAGGTATTCCAGTGGACCGTCGAGGTGTAGCGCCAATGAAGAAGCCTGTGATCGTTGATCGAAGGAAGAGCGTGATTTGTGATTACTGCCGATTACCTGGGCACGTGCAGAAGGATTGTCGAAGGAGACTAGGACTTTGTCTGGTTTGTGGGGCAGCCGATCACGCAGTTGGTACTTGTCCGTCGAAGCTTCGCACGAGAGATGATATACGGAAGCCTCCGCAGAGACCGTTCCAAGGGCAGAAGCAGCTGACACAAGGACCCAACCAGGGTCGAGCTTTCACTTTGACAGCTGAGGAAGCCAAGGCATCAGGAGAAGTGGTTTCAGGTACTGTACTCGTTCGTGGTTTTCCTGCTTTGGCATTATTTGATTCCGGAGCATCCCACTGTTTCATGTCATCCAAATTTATAACGACACACTCGATCACCTGCACGACCCTGTCTAGTTTCTGGGACATACACACTGGGAATGGGAAAATCATAGCTAGTAAGGAATGTAGAGATTGTACGGTTGTTGTTTGCGGACGAGAGCTTTTTGCAGATTTCTTGGTGATTGATACGGGCAGTTATGATGTAGTTTTGGGAATGGATTTTCTTGGCACTTTCCACGCACACATTGATTGTAGGGCAAGGAAAGTAATTTTCCAGATTCCCGGGCACCCTGAGTTTACTTTCATTGGAGGAAGCAGTTCTGTCGGGCCAGTCGAGTTTAGGGCTAGGCCGACGAACAGTGTTCTTGCGGCTATGGTAGTGGATAATAGTGAAGAGCCGGCAGTTGTTCGCGACTTTATGGATGTATTTGAAGATATTTCAGGCCTACCGCCGAAGCGAGATGTGGAGTTTGCGATTGACCTCATTCCTGGTGCAGCGCCAGTATCAAAATCTTATTATCCGATGGCACCGGTGGAATTGGAAGAAGTTAAGAAACAAGTGGGTGAATTACTCGAGAAGGGATGGATTCGAAGCAGCAACTCACCTTGGGGAGCTCCAGTTCTTTTAGTAAAGAAGAAGGATGGCACGAGAAGGATGTGCATCGATTACCGAGAATTAAACCGGGTGACTATTAAGAACAAGTACCCGATCCCTCGCATTGGAGAACTTTTTGAGCAGCTTAGTGGCGCGAGGGTATTCTCGAAACTGGACTTGCGATCAGGATATCATCAGGTCCGAGTGAAGGCAGAAGACATTTGCAAGACGGCGTTTCGAACTCGGTATGGGCATTTCGAGTATTTAGTGATGCCCTTCGGAGTGACTAATGCGCCGGCAATATTTATGGACTTGATGAACAGGATCTTTTCACCGTTCTTGGACCAGTTTATTGTGGTATTCATTGACGATATTCTGGTGTACTCGAAGAGTCCGGAGGAGCATGCTGAGCACTTAAGGATCGCACTCCAAACGCTGAGACAGGAGAAATTATTTGCGAAGATGAGTAAGTGCGAATTCTGGTTGGAAGAAGTGAAGTTTCTGGGACATGTCGTGTCGGGCGATGGAATCGCCGTTGATCCCGAGAAGATTGCAGCAGTTCGAGATTGGCCTGTTCCAAAGAATGTTACAGAGATAAGAAGTTTTCTTGGACTCGCCGGTTACTACAGAAGATTTGTGGAGAACTTCGCTCGTTTAGCCGAGCCGTTAACCAAGCTTACGCGTAAGGAGGTACCGTTTGTTTGGACAGATGGATGTGCATTGGCCTTCGAGACGTTGAAGCAGAAGTTGATAACCGCCCCTATCCTAACCGTACCGGATGATTCAGGAGGACTGGTGATTCACAGCGACGCATCTGGAAAAGGATTGGGATGTGTTTTGATGCAGAATGGGAAAGTCGTCGCTTACGCATCGAGACAGCTGAAGACACATGAGCAGAACTACCCGACTCACGACTTGGAGCTTGCAGCCGTGATCTTCGCCCTGAAGATTTGGAGACACTACCTTCTGGGCGAGAGAGTTGAAGTCTTTACGGATCACAAGAGTTTGAAGTATGTGTTCACTCAGAAGGAGTTGAACATGAGGCAACGCAGATGGTTGGAGCTGATGGCCGACTACGACCTTGATCTTAAGTACCACCCGGGAAAAGTTAATGTCGTGCCAGATGCACTAAGTCGGTTACCAGCAATTCAGTTATTGACGGCACAGAGAGAGATCATTGAGGAGTTTCGGAGATTTGACTTGGAGGTTGTGCTACCACGTGCTACAGGACAGTTGATGCAGTTGCAAGTACAATCGTCCTTAGTTGAAAAGATTAAAGTGGCGCAATCGCAGGATCCTAGACTGCAAAAGTTTCGAGAGCAGGTTGAAGCCGGACTACGCACCGATTTACTGATCCATGAAGACGGTTCGTTGAGATATGGTAGCCGTGTGTGTGTGCCAAAAGGAGATGTGCGTGAAGAGCTTATGAAGGAGGCACACAGTTCAGCTTACTCTGTACATCCAGGAGGGACAAAGATGTACCGAGATATTCGACAGCATTTCTGGTGGGAAGGTATGAAACGGGAAACCGCTCGCTTCGTGGCTAAGTGCTTGGTGTGTCAGCAAGTCAAGGCTGAACACCAAAGGGTTGCTGGTTTGTTGCAACCACTTCCGATTCCTCAATGGAAGTGGGAACATATAACCATGGATTTCGTGACGGCTTTACCGCGGAGTCCAAAGGGCAACAATGCTGTATGGGTGATTGTCGATCGGTTGACCAAGGCAGCTCACTTTATTCCTTTTCGGGTTGGTCAATCTACAGAAACCTTGGCAGAGCGATACATGCAGGAGATTGTCAGATTGCATGGAGTACCGGTAAGCATCGTGTCCGACCGGGACACTCGGTTCCTGTCACACTTTTGGAGGAGTTTACAAGAAAGTTTGGGGACTCGATTGAAGTTCAGCACAGCTTATCATCCCCAGACTGATGGACAATCAGAGAGAACGATCCAGACCCTTGAAGATATGTTGAGGGCTTGCATGTTAGACTTCAAAGGTTCTTGGGAGGATCATCTACACCTGGTGGAGTTTTCGTACAACAACAGCTTCCAAGCAACTATTCAGATGGCCCCGTTTGAAGCACTGTATGGTCGTAAGTGCCGTTCACCGGTTTGTTGGGATGATGTTGGTGAACGAAGGTTACTAGGACCAGATTTGGTGGTGCAGACAGTCGAGAAGGTGAATACAATCAGAAAGCATATGAAGGCAGCTCAAGACAGACAGAAGAGTTGGGCCGACACGTCAAGAAGACCTCTAGAGTTCGCTGTGGGCGATTTGGTATTCCTGAAGATATCACCGACTAGAGGGGTGATTCGCTTTGGAAGTCGGGGAAAGCTTAGTCCCCGATTCGTTGGACCCTTCGAGATATTGGAGCGTGTCGGAGAGGTATCGTACCGGTTGGCATTACCACCATCATTAGCAGGAGTTCACGATGTGTTTCATGTGTCTCAACTACGGAGGTATGTTCGTGATGAGACTCATGTCTTGGATCATTCGGAGCTGACCGTTCGGGAAGACCTGACTTTTGAGGAGCGACCAGTCGAGATCAAGGATCGAAGAGAAAAGGTTCTTAAGAACAAGGTTATCCCTCTTGTGCTAGTTTCTTGGGGTAACCGATCGCATGGAGAATCTACTTGGGAGCGAGAAGACGAGATCCGGCAGAAATTCCCTCACCTTTTCCAGTAGTTAGTTATCTTGTATCCTTGGAATTTCGAGGACGAAATTCTTTTGTAGTTGGGTATGATGTAACACCCGAGCCCAATAATGCTATGTATATTACTAGTTGAGGGTTATTTATTGCTCATTCCAATTTTCCTGATTTTCTGGTGTTTATTGCTAAATTTTACCCGGTTAAGTCATTTTAGCACATAACAATTTTTAACTCCGAAAATGAAATTAAAGATGTCCATGTTGGCCTACTCGTCGCCACTAGTCGCGTGGTAGCGTCCGCGTGTCGAGATTCCGTCCCGTTCGGCTAAACGGGCACGTTGGGACGACTACGCGCGCGTGCAAGTGTCCGACTTGGGGGCATGCATTTTAATCACTAAACACCTCTTTTCAAAATTTGGAACCCGCTTAAAATCTTATAATTTGAATTTGGAACATTTGGGCGCAACCCGGGCGCGATTTGGAAATGTTTCATTTCGCGCCAAAAAGGGCCCGTTTCAATTTAATATATAAAACTATAATTACATACGAATCAAATTTCTTTAACTCAAATCCCTCACAGATCCTACGCTTTTTATTTTCAAATCATTTTCGTGGCCAATCACAGGCCACCAACCCACCGCGTGGGCCTCGCCTCCTTTTCCCTATCTCTCTCTCTCTCCTCCCTCAATCTCTCTCAAATCTCTCTCTCTCTCTCCTCTATATATTCACCCTGCATGCAGCCGCCTTCACGCAACCCATCTTCATCACGAGAGAACCCTAACCCTAACCTCCTCGTGACTTCGCCGCGACCTCACCGCCGGTTCCCCCGCGACCTCGTCGTCGCCGTCGGCACCCTCAGACCGCCGCACCTTCCTCCTCCTTCCTTCCTCCTCTCTCCCGCGCCTGCAACCCATTCCCGACCTCGCCTCCACCCTCGTAAACCTCGCCGTCGACGTCGCCTCTCACCGTCGACGCCTCCCACGACTCCCTCTCACCCTCCTCGTCGAGACCTCGTCGTCGTTTCCCTCCTCCCCTCGCCGGAACAGCAACCCGAGCCTTCATCCTTCGCCTGCACCTCCCCTGTTCGTCGGAGAAGCGCGCCGGCGACCTCGTCGACGCCACCTCCGACCACCTCCCTTCCCTCTCGACCACCAGAGGCGACTACCACCCTCGCACTCGCTACAGCACCCCATTCCAGCGAACTCAAGATTGTTCCAGCCACTGTTCTTCACCGTCGCTGCCTCCCCGGCGTCCCAGTGCCGTCGAGCCATCGTGTTTGCACCCTGTTTCTTCTCTGTGAGTTTTCCTTGAGTTTCCTTTTGGTACAATCCCTTTGCTGGTCGTATTTGGCGTATATCGTATCTTTGTTGCTAACCTTGCTACTTTGTTGTTGCCGGAACCCGACCGTGCCGTCTGACGAACCCGACGCTCCAGCGAAGCCCCCTGGTCCGTGTGTTTCCGTTGACCTCTGTTGGGACTCGATCCGTGGCCCGTGCTTCCATATCGCAGTTTCTGCCGACATCGCATCCGTGTTTCGATTTGCGGAACCGCCGAGGCAAGTATCCGAATACTTGCTTAACATGCTACAAATTAATCATCATGTTATAACCACACAACTAATATAACATCGATACCTTTTATAACTTAGAATTGCTAGCCACGATTATCCGTAACTTTAAATCAATGAAATCATTACTCGTATTAACCGGTCTGTTATTAATTCATACTTAACAAATCAAACCAAGTAGATCATCCCCACTTCATTTGTTAAAATCACTCATGAGACAATTATTGTGCTTAGTTCAGATTCATGTAACTCCATTACGTATATTATCGATATTGTTCGTCTTGTGGCTTTTGCACCTCAAAGGTGCGTGAACCGGATTAATATGAAAATACAAACATCACTGTGTTCACATAGAATAATATTTGTTATTTACTGTTTCCTGCTACCGTTCATTATTTGTTACTATACCTGTTATCATCATATACCTGATTGCATTACATATTGACCGATCTTGATACACATGACACATGTACTGATACACCGGACATGACACCCTGTACATATCGACTCTACCTGTTGAAAGTAACCTGACCTGTTACCTGATCTCAGGCCTAATGCCGACAAACCTAACCATTCCTGCTGTCGACCCAGACAGACCTACCTTTACTTGACTTGTGTTGGCATTAGTCCTTGACTACTGAATACCTGACCTGACATACATAGCTTGTGGGTATGGGGAAATCAAAGGTGAAACCGACTTGTAACTCAACAGTTCGACACATTGTTCTGATTAGTCTTACGGGCTTGGCCAGCTCCGGAGTGTTGATGCTGACATCACTCATCTATCCTACTACCTTTTACTGCTTAGCGGCACGTCTCGGATTCAGCCCCGAGAATCATGACCGTGGTCCCGGGCACGCACGGGATACTATTGAGTTACATCGACGATTCATCAATTGGTTTCAAAGACTGTAGAGTAGAAAACCTGATAGGACAGTTTAGTCACCATTGCACATTACCCTGCTTATTACTGCTTTATTCATGTTCATGCTTGCATTGTTTATTACCATGTTTATGCTATACTTAATATCATGACGCGCTGACGTCTGGGTTTTGCATGGCCCAGATTCCGTCCCTTTGTCGTCGACCGAGCAGGAGTACTTCAGCCAGCAGGCTAAACAGTGAGTCCTTAGGATTTAGTTTATTTATTGCTTTTCATTTCCAGATGTGAGCCCGCATTATGGGACGTACTGTTTATTCATTGTATTGGATCATTAGCTTCCGCACTTATTGTTTATTGATTCTTGTTATTATGGATTTGGACATGTATTAGTTTAGTTTATTTTACTGTTCTTGATATCTTTACAACCGTAATGTGACTGTGGATGGATACTTCCTACCCACAGGTAGCATGGTTGGCTATGTCACGTGCCCAAATCTTGCGTACTCTGGGAAGCGGGGCGTGACAGGATTCGTCTCTCCCGGTATTGGGGGCGAGATCGTGCTGTGTCTAGGAGAGCCATTACACAAAGCCCACTGCCGTGGCAGGAGATTTACTGGTAGGTACTCCAGTAGTATCTCAGGGTGTTATTGGGCTTCACTCCGACACGACTTATACTGCTTCTGGGGGTCTGACGTTACTAGCCCCCTAGGCGGATATGCGATACTCATTGACGAACGGACCGGACTGTATATACATTTTCACTGTTAGGCTCAGTAGGGTTTCTGGATGTGTCAGCTCATCGGCCACCCTTGAGTTTGCTCATCAGTCTCCCTTGAGGTCAGTCCGTGGGCAGCCGTTACGCATAGCTAGTGCAGCTGACGGTTTGTGGTTAAACCCACTGCCAGGGTACTGACGAGTCATTAGAGTCCCCCACAGACAGTCTCCCAAGTTCGGGCGAAACGTTGTAGAGGCCGTATGGTTTTATGGCAGGGTTCGGAAAATGCACGTGCGTTTACGCACGTGTCAGTTTTCGGGCAGTTGATACTGGTCGGCTTTGGTTTAAGCCTGATCCGAGTATTATATTGAGTAGGTATAATATCTTTGTCTCAGTTGCATTTGTATCGGTCGTAATACAAATGCGGGTATATTTATACAGTTTCGGGGTTTTCCTGAAAGTTGTTTCAGGATCACTTTTGGAAGTTGCCAGTTTACAGTTTTCTATCAGCCGTCTTTTAACATTCGGTTAAAGACGGATTTATCTTTTCTTGGATGAGAGTGAGTCGTGCTTCTAGAAGGTTCTAGAAGGTTCTAGAATTTGTGACAAGGCTAAGTGACTCATGCTTTGATTTCATTACTTTCTTGTTTAGCTAAGGATATTTATTTTGTGTTCACACATGATATTTATCCTATGGTTACTCTCTTTCTCCTACGGTCACCTCCTCCTCTTCTATAAGAATGGCCGGCCCTCTCTCTCCTCATCTCACTCTCACTTGATAGTTTTTCATGGTTGTAAAAAGATATGATAGTATTTGGGGTGCATGGAATATTACAGTTCATTTCATTCCATCACCCGATTTCCACGGCAACTTCATTAACCGATCGTCCACGGTTTTGGACGAAGTGAGACAAAGTCATCTACTCATTCTCTACATCAATTCTTGGTCGTCTCTTTTAGCAAACTTGACGATCGAGTTGCCTCGAGTCAGAGGCGGGAGCCCGTTTAAAGAATCAGTGATGTGGTGCCACCTCGACGAGGATATCGGAGATCGACGAGATCGGAGCAGCCGCAACGGAGCGTGGGATGATGGTTAAAGAACGAAGGACTCGGATCGTTCAGTATAACCTCTCTACACTCTTTACAGTTTGTTAGTTTAGCAATAATGGCAGATCCGGGTTAAAGTATACGATAGCGCCAGTTAAAAGGTTTTTATTCCGCATTTGGCGTCTGTAGACTGCCGGGGCGCTAACGTAGATTTACAGGGATTCACGACCCCAAATTTTGCCGTGGCTCTTAAAAACGCCTGCACAGATTTTTAAGACATCCAGAAATAAATTTTGAGACCGTTTAAAATTAACAGCGATGAATTGCCAAACCCACATCCCTAGACCCCTACGAGAGCGGCAAGTAACACTGCCAATTCTAGGGTTAGGAGACTCGGTCTCGACTCCTCGAGATGGTCTCCCACTGGACCCTAGAACCCGGTTACTTGTGCTCCCCGCCTTGGGTCTACCTAATGCGGAAAAGTAAATAATATACAATGGTGACATCATCCTCAGCCCGGAAGTGCCCCAATAAAAGAATATTACATACAAATGAATTTTACATGAATGAAAAAGAAAAACTCTCATCTCACATAAAACCCCTGGCTATTCAAAAACACGACGATCCAATATAACATATCACAGCAACACATAATATCACATATCATCAACGTAAGTAAATATCCGTATCCCAATTGTCGTTGATGTATAGCAATGAAACTGGCGATACACCACATATTACACTTATGGTCAGAGAAAAGAAAGTGTAAAACTACAACAGTTGGAATCCACAACCTCCTTAGACATCGCATGCCTAACTAAATGAATTCCTTAGACATCGCATGCCTAAAAATTATAAACCCTGCATTTTATTCTCATTATCGAAAACTCTTTTCAATATCAAGTCGGGCAATTCAACAAGATTTCCGACATCCTGATCGAATGCTCGTCGCAAACTTTAGTAGACGGACGCACCCTCAGATGCCGTCGACGAAGTGCACTAAGGCGGAACACCGCTGCTGCGAGCACACGAACGGATGCTTTTGGCGACGGGGTTCTCCTACAGTCACTTAGTCGGGGCTATGGGGCGTGGATGTCTATTAAGTTTACCCGGCGAGTATCCGCGTACGCTACGTGATTGCACTGGACTTTTGATCGCATCAAAATCCCGTGGCAACCGATCATCTGAGACTAAACTGCTAGATTTATAACATTCAAATTAGTTATCTCTAAGTACTTGTGGATTCCAAATATTGTATCACATTCCAGATAAATAGACAATGTTAAACTTTCCGATCGAATAAACAAACACCCAAGATTTCCCAAATTGTTCTCAACACTTGAAATTAGTTTAAAAACATCCATTACATGCCACAGTACCAATGGTCCAGCCGTAGAAGGGTCAAACCAACGCCTCACATGTGGCAACGCCGTACTGCCACAAACCCTAAGATTTAGAGGCAGTTCAGACGGTCACATAATCGAGTTAAGGTTTGTGTTCTTCTAGAGGGTCCACCACGTTACTAGTATGACTAAGAACGTTCTTAAACTACGGAAAAATCCAACACATGGAAATTTTCCGGCAGGGGAAAAAATGAGTTATTGATATCTGTTCGAACTTTTTAACACGTTCTAAAATTACCCGGAAAGATCTTAAACGAAGTTAATCTTTCCGATCGAACCAACGAATACAAGAGATCTCCAGAAAACTCAACACTTGAGAAATATCAAAAATACCCAGAAGCATCAGGAATTAGCTACGGATGTTACCCTAGAAAAATGAAACCCTAATTCCCTCTTTCGACCGCGGAACCGCCGCGCAAGGCATGTCCTTGCCGCGGTTCCGTGGCGGTTTGAGGGGATTAGGAGGTCGTTTTTCATAGCATTCCTTATAATTCCCTGCTTATTTTTTGAGTATTTTTAACGCAGAAAAAATCACATTTTAAAAAAATTTCCAGAGAAGGGTGTAAAATGGGGTTTCGGGGTTCGATCGGACTTTAAACTTCATCTAGACTTCGCCTAAAGCTCTAGCTTGGCTCTGATACCACTGTAGGGTTACTGGGTACTCTCATAAGGGTCTACAAGGCATCAACCATGCCCAATTTAAATTTTAGACGTGCCGAACAACCATAACCAAGATCGTAGACTAGAGATTATGCGAAAACAATAAGCAAGTAAACAACTTTACTTCCAAGAGTTTGGGATTACAACCTTTGTAGTCCGGTCCTTCACTTCAATAGCTCCGTGTAGTAGTCCCTTCGCTGCGATCATGATCGTCCGGACTCTAGAGAGGCTCCCGCGAAGAAATGAACGTGCTTGCTTTGATGACTTCGAGGCCGAAGATGATCTATGTCGAGGAGACACTGAATCAAGCTATTCCTTCACTAGGTCATGAACTTTGTGAAGAGAACACACTCTAATACATGGCAAGTGGTAGAGGATGAAGAAGTAGGAGGTGGGCTCACTTTAGAATTGATTTTCTCACACTTTTTCTCAAAACTCCATTAGAGATAACAAGCTTTTTCATGAAGCTTGAAGAAGAAGAAGAAGACGTGTGAATAATTCATACAAATGAATTATTGCACCCATGGTTGAGTTAAGCCTTCATGTCTAACTCATGTAGAGAATTAACTCATGGCTATGGTTAAAGGTTGGGTTTGATAAATATCTTAAACTAGACAAAAGGGTTGACTTTGTCAAAGCTTATCCATAAGCTTTTGTGCAAGCTTTATCATAACAAA
Organism: Agapanthus africanus; assembly: GCA_030015575.1. Classification (NCBI taxonomy): domain Eukaryota; kingdom Viridiplantae; phylum Streptophyta; class Magnoliopsida; order Asparagales; family Amaryllidaceae; genus Agapanthus; species Agapanthus africanus. The sequence continues at coordinate 240,310,603 of CM057344.1, forward strand.
CTCAATCTCTTTTGAATTAGCTTAACATAAATGGAAACCCTAACTTAACCCTAGCATTGTGTTAATCTCATACACCCATCTTGTATGTATCATCAAACATGACACAATCCATGTACACAAATGTACATATCGCGTATATATATACAATGTGCACATCATGTGAAAAAAGAAAACACTAGTGAGCTAAATATTAGTTAATGTATTATAATATATCAAATATATAATTATACATTAAATTATCAAATCAACTCTTGATTTAATAATCCGGCTATATCACATATAACCGACTAATATCAAATGCAACATCTTATCGAATCAACGCTCGATCCGATAACTCGGCTATATCACATATAACCAATCATGTCACACATCGCGAGAATATAATGCGGTATCACATACTCGTATTAATCTCGTTCCCGCACATATCACATATGCGCTCCTACTCTATTTCGCTTGATCCAGGAAACCTCTGTGTAGGACACTAAAGACTCGTCAATATGCCGGCAGTAGGTGATGATCATATTAAACACCCAAAAGCCGCAAGCGGTCTTCCAAACGTAACGGCCACCCGGGTATTGAGCGATCAGAAGATCAACAAGCAAGCCTGTACTTTCTCCAGCGAATCCATTCAGTAACACTCCCGTACAGTCCGGTCACTTCGTCTGATATGTTGCATATCTAGTCTAGGGGTGGTATACGTCAGACCCCAGTAACCGATAAGTCGTGTCGATGTGAGGCTCATAACAGGTTGAGAAACTACTGGTAACACTTACCAGTAAATCTCTATATCATCCCTGGCCAGGGACTTCTACTTATAGCCAATCGAACACAGCACAACATCAACTCCCTATACCGGGAGAGTTGAATCCCCTCCTATCGCTCATTGTCTCTATGTGATTCAGAACTGTACCCAAAAGCCACCGTTTTGCACGCACCATTGGACGCAGTATGAAGGAAATCAAAACACAGTGGGAATCACACAAGACTCTATGACGATCTCGGGTCTACAGACTAACCTGTACCAGTGTCACCAGAGAACTGCCATCTGACGTGAGGTATAATACCATCCAGGAGTTCTCGGCGAGTCCGTCCAGTGTACCCAGTCTCTACTGAGCACCCGTATACCTTCTCTGATGTCAAACACCAATGGATATGGGATCATCTATCGCCCATCATATAGGTCAAGAAGCGCATACGCTAGTCTACTCTGGAGTATCGATGCCTTGTCTCGGTACTCCCACGACTAGGAACATTTGAAGGATGTACTTGGCGACTACATTGTTCCCACTAGTATGATCTGCATCATAGTCCTGGTAGTCAAGTACTTATCCTAAGGCCTTTATCAACATGTAACATAGAGACAATCTGAGTACATGTTAAGATAAAGAGAAACCAGATAGCATACTATCATTTCGCGCAAGAAAGTCCTACCTGTATATGTCCAAGCATCCACTACAATATATATCGTATGTACAGTAATGGCCTCTAGGGCATACATATAACTAACATGAAATGCAATGGTAATGACATGAATGTTGTAGGGTTCCTAGGCACTCTAGTGAGGTCTCACAAGGCATCGAACATGCCAATTTCAAATTCTACAAGTGCCGAGAGACCCGACTACGGATCGTTTGCTAGATATCTAGGCGAAAAGATAACTAGTTAACAATTAACTAATGGGATATCGGAAATACAACCTTTGTAGATCCGGTCCTCCACCTCCACGGCTCCAAGATGAGGTCCTCTCCGCTGTCCAAAACAAATCCGGGCTCTTGAGTCGGCTTCGTCGGAGAAAAAGTGAGCTAGGTCGTCGATGTCCATGCCGAAGATGATCTACGTCGAGGCATCGCTAAATCAAGCTCCACCTTCACCAAGCCCTAAAACTTGTGAAGGAAACACACTCTACTACTTGGCAAGAGGTAGAGGATGAAGAAATAGGAAGTGGGTAGACTTTAGAATTGGATTTCTCACTTGTTTGCTCAATTCACCATTGATGAAGAAAGCTTTTTCTCCTTGAGTTCAAGGAAGAAGAAGAAGAAATGTTATGATATTCATCTTAAAAAGAAAAGAATAAATCCATTCTTATCATAACATAACCCAAGTTAAGTGTAGAGAATTGACCAAGGTTAAAGAATGGTTAGGGTTAAGGAGATGAGACAAAAATGGTTGCATCATAAAAGCTTCATGAAGCTTCAAGTGCAAACAAAATAAGCCACCATTTTTCTCTCATTTCTTTTCCTTATTTTCCAAAAATAAAAAGACTAATTAATGAATAAGTAAAACCCTTAACCATTTAAATAACTTTGGTTAAATTCTTTACACATAACCTAGCAATCATGCATCATCAAACATGATACAATAAAGTGCACAAAATCATATCGCATATGCAATGCGCACTCCCGAGTGAGAAAATCCATTTAAAGTGAACCGATACTAGTTAATGCAAAGTAATATATCAAATATATAATTATGCATTAAATCATTAAATCAACACTTGATTTAACGATCCGGTCATGTCGCACATAACCGACTGGTATCTATAGTAACATCTTATCGAATCAACACTTGATCCGATAACCCGGCTATATCGCATATAACCGATCAATGTCACATCGCGAGAATCGAATACGGTATCACATACACGCATTATTCTCGGTCCCGCACATATCTCATATGTGCTCCTATTTCGTTTCGCTTGAGCCAGGAAACCTCTGTGTAGGACTCTAAAGACTCGTCAATACGCCGGCAGCGGATGATGATCATATCAAACATCCACAAGCCGCAAGCGGTCTGCTAAACGTAACGGCCACCCGGGTATTGAGCGATCTGAAGATCGACGAGCAAGCCCGCTCACACTCCAGTGAATCCAACCAGTAACACTACCGTACAGTCCGGTCTGATCGTCTGATATGTCGCATATCTCGCCTAGGGGTGGTAAACGTCAGGCCCCAATAGCTCAATAAGTCGTGTCGATATGAGGTCTATAACACTTCGAGAAACTACTGGTAACACTTACCAGTAAATCTCAGCAACTCTGGCCAGGGATTTCCTGTTATAGCCAATTGAACACAGCGCAACATCAACCCCCTATACCGGGAGAGACGAATCCCCTCCTATCGCTCATTGCCTCCATGTGACTCGGGACTGTACCCAAAAACCACCATTTTGCACGCCCTCTTGGACGTGGTAAGATGGAAATCAAAGCACAGTGGGAACCACACAAGACTCTATGACGATCTCGGGTCAACAGACTACTCTGTACCAGTGTCACCAGAGAACTGCCATCTGACGTGAGGTATAATACCATCTGGGAGTTCTCGGCGAGTCCGTCCAGTGTACCCAGTCTCTACTGAGCACCCGTATATCTCCTCTGATGTCAAACACCAATGGATATGGGATCATCCATCGCCCATCTGTATGGGTCGTGAAGGTACACGCTAGTCTACTCTGGTATATCGATGCCCCGTCTCGATACACCCTCGACTAGGGACTTTGAAGGATGTACTTATGGACTACCATGTCCCCACTAGTATGATCCGCATCATAGTCCAGGTAGTCAAGCACACATCCTAAGGGCTTTACCAACATGTAACAGAGAGACAATCAGTATACACGTTAAGGTAAAGTTCAACCAGATAGCATACTATCATGTCGAGCAAGAAAGTCCTCCCTATATATGTCCCAGCATCCACTACAATATACATCCTATGTACAGTAATGGCCTCTAGGGCATACATATAACTAACAATCTCCCACTTGCACTAGGGCCATCTGATAGCAGTGGTTGCAGTATCTCATACTCAACCATCCCATAAAAATCTCTCTCTGGGAACAGGCCTTTGTGAGTGGATCCGCTGTGTTGCCCTCTGAGTCTACTCTCCTGACCTTGATCACCCTGGAGATCAATCATCTCCATGATCAAGTGATTCTGCCTTAGAATATGTCTGGATCACTGATGGGACGGGCGTTCCTTGGCATAAGCCATAACTCCATTGTCACACAATGGGAGGAACATAGTTCATCTTATGAACCAATATACACCCAGACTGCCTCTTTGGTAGCATCTTAAGTAGCGATGTATCCAGCCTTTATCGTCTAGTATGTCACGGTATCTAGCTTGGAACTCTTCCAACATACCGTCCCTTTACTGAGGATTAAGACAATGCCTGTGACTGACACTCAGTCGTCTTTATCACCCTAGAACCCTTCCAGCGATTCTCTCCAGGATCGATTGATACCGTCTCACTACAACTAGTGAGAATCCTAACATCCATTTAGATCTATCTCATAGATCCAAAAACCCAGGATTTAGGAGGTATCATTTTGATCCTATATGGAGAATCATAGTGATAAGCGGAGATTGCTCGAGCGTAGCATAGGAAACTCCTTCCCTATCAAGAGTATGTCATCCACGTACCCTACGAGGATCGTCACCATACTCCCTACTACCCTTTTTGTTTATACAAGGTTCATCTACCATTTTGATGATGTCAACTTCTTTGACTTGTTCATCAAAACAGATGTTCCAACTCCGCGATGCCTGCTTTATCAAATAAAGCATCTTGCACACGTTTCCGCTGCTCCCACTGTCTACGAAGCCCTCTGGCTGTGTACTTATAGACGCTATCTTCCAAATCATCATTTAGAAAAGCAGTCAAGACACCCAACCACCAGAGATCGTAGTCATGGTATGCAGCCGTGGTAAGTAGGATCTGGATGGACTTAAGTATAGCTACTTGAAAAGGTTTCATCATTATCCATACCTGGTCGATGACGAAAACCTTTAACAAGTCTAGCTTTGAAAGTCTCAACCTTTCCATGTACACCAAGTAATCTTCTCAAGATATACTTGCTCCTGATGGGGATTTAACCCTTCAGATATAGCAACTAAAGTCCATACTTTGTCGGTGTATAAGGATTCCATCTCAGATCACTAAGCATCCAGCCATTCTTACAGAGTCACACTCCTGATGGCCAGCTCGAAACTAGTTGGGTCATCATCTCATGATGCAATCCTCGCTCCCACTGTCATAGAGAAACCGAAGTATCTCTCAGGTGGGTGAGGAACCTTACTAGATCGGCGGAGAGGCTGAGGTTCGTTGGTATCTACTGAATCCTTTGGTTGTACCAAATCATCTGCTGTATTTTGTATAGCTGGAACCTTTCCAGTTCTACATAACAGACTTTGCCTCGAGCTTGTCCAGATTTTGCTTTTAGACATAGGCTGGACAACCCCAAATCTTAACTGTCTTAAGACATGGGCTCTTCCCATACCATATCTCATATGGGGCGGTAGGCAACGATTTGATTCGAACCCTATTCAATAGGTATGCAGCTACTCAAGTGCATAACTCCCAAAAGGAAATAGGTAACTCAGTGGTACTCATCATAGAGCACACCTTATCATATAGGGTGTTATAGCTCCGCCCCGATATACCATCGTGCTATGGTGTATACAGAGGAGTAATGCTGAGAGAGAATCTCATTCTCCTTTAAAATAGTCCAGGATTTCCGTGCACAAGTATTCTCCTCCTTGATCTCATCATAGGACATAATACTTATACCCGTATTGGTTCTCTACTTCTAACTTATATTCTGTGAATATCTCAAAAGGTTCGGACTCATGTTTCAACAGGAACATAGGTCTGAATCTCGAAAGATCATCAGAGAATGTAATGAAGTATAAAGAACCGGTCTTGGCGTGTGTAGACAGGGGACCTACATACATCAACATGTATCATCCCAAGAGTTCACTAACTCTTTCTCTGTTTCCAGTAAACGGAGCTGTGGTCATCTTATCTTTGTGACATGACTGGCGAGTTTCACAAGATGTAAATTCAAACTGATTTAAATATGCATCTTTATGTAACTCTAGCTAGTCGGGTCACATTGATCTGACCTAGTCTACAATACCTCAAGAAGGATTCGTTCATTTCTGAACTCTTCCTCTTGTGTGTGTTCTGTATACTAAGAACTGTAGTTTGATTTAGAACATCAATGCTTTTAGATAACGTGCCTGAACCGATCAACTTTTGATATAGGAAATGTTCAAAACATTATCCATCTATACAAAATTTTATCGTTTCTTTACTAATAAAGAGACAGATATGATTTTGTATATCAGGTTCGGTATCTAATAACATTCGTTCAGAATCAATGTATCAGTAATACAGGGTGACAGTGACCGACAGACTTGGCTGCAACTCTTGCCCCGTTTTCTACCTCATGAAACTTATCACCCGTTCTCAGTTCTCTACCTATCTGTAGCCCTATGTAACAGATTACATATCTGGGATCCTGATCTGGTATCATATACCCAGGACGTAAAGGATACTGAGAAACAGTTCTGTATAATGAACACACCCGAAGATGATGCATCAGCATGCACTCTCTTCGTTTGGGCGGCACGGGAAATCTGGTATTCCCCAATTTCCTGCTCTGTCTTATAACAATTATAAGTTGGAGCGGGACCAACGTTCCCCAGCTCAGTATAACAAGCGGGTTCGGTCAAAATTCCGTATTATTATCTTGATTAAGGCATGATATGGTCGCTACCAGGAGAGAGAGAGAAAAAAACACTCAGCGTGCGCTCTTTCAAGAATAGATTGGTTATTTATTTTATCTAATAAGGATGGCTCCCACTGCTTTTTATCAAATCTTCCTTCAAACCCTAAAAGGAAAGACTAGCCGGGATTAATTACACACTACAAGTTCGCCAATCTTTCAGCCAGGCCAGTGTCGGTACTTTGAGGGAGGTCCCCCGTGCTTTCGCACGAACCTAATTAATGTAAACCTCGTTTTCCCAGAGGCGTAACCCCGTTGACACCTTTCTAGACACCTACTTGATCGGCTAATTGTAATGTATAAAACTCTCTCAGGAGTAACTCTTACTCGCAGCGGGTATCGGGATCCAACTATCTCATAAAAGGTATGCAATCTCATTGCAAATTTCAACACTTGAAATTCCCGATAATATTTTGCCCCTAGCTCGCTATGACCTTGACGCATGCCAAACAACCCATAGTCTGCTAGTCAAGTTCAACCCGTACATTTCTTGATTGAATTAAACCCACCCGCACAACCCTTGACGCATGCCAAACAACGCCGTACGAATACCCTAATCCAATCGCATCATATGCTAGCAGATAAGCACTAGTTAGCTACCGTACACTACGCCTTGACGCATGCCAAACAACCGCAGCACGAATACTAACTAGTACGTATCTGAAATGACGGAGGGCTACGACAGGTTTTTCTGAAAACCTATTGCGTAATGAACTTGATATCGTTGTAGGATCGAATGAGTTTTGAAATGGAGTGTCTTTGAGGCTTTTCTAGTTTTGCTAAAGGAGTCACTCCCGGTGAAGGGATCGTCGGTCCTTTCCTCGTCGAATGAGGTGCGGGATATATCACATATATCACTGTGCAAAGAAAAAACACTTAAAAGCAATCAAAAGACAAACCGAGTATATAGCATCTGCCAGTTATTGCTAAAGGAGTCACTCCCGGTGAAGGGATCTCGCTCCTTTCCTCATCGAATAAGGTGCAGGATATATCGTATATACCGCTGTGCATTGCAAGAACTGTAGCTACCTGTTTTATTTTGAAATTCGATTCTACAACATCTTAGGTTTCTTTCATTTCATTAATCACATTAATGAAGTCCCATCATTTAAGAACCTAAACATCACAGATAGATATGACGTACACTTATGCCATCCGCATTCGCCTCGATGTTCCCTCGTGCACCGTTAGGTTAGGTAACTAACGGCAGAGCGGGGCAGGGCTAGCGCGGGTGTAAAACATAAGTAACGTCTATATAATATATCATATATACTATATACTATATCCATCACAGATAAAGCAGCAGAATCAACATATGAAATATTGGATATACTAGGACGTCCGTGTTTTCAATACGAGCCAGTATAAAACACGGATTCCACGGTCGTGATGAATAGCCAAACCCACACCCCTAGACCCCTACGAGAGCGGCAAGCAACCCTACCAATTCTAGAGTTAGGAGACCCAGACTCGACTCCTCGAGTTGGTCTCCCACTGGACTCCAGAACCCGGTTACTTGTGCCCTCCTCCTTGGGTCTATCCTAGTGCGGAAAAGTAAATAATATACAAACGGTGACAACTTCCGCAACCTGGAAGCGCCCCAATAAAAGAATATTACATACAAGTTTTTACATGAATGAAAATGAAAAACACTCATCTCACATAAAAACCCCCGGCTATTCAAACACGACGATCCAATATAACATATTCAGCAACACATAACATCACATGTCATCAACGTAAGTAAATATGCGCATCCCAATTGTCGTTGACATATAGCAACGAAACCGGCGATATCACATATTACACTTACGGTCACAGAAAAGAAAGTGTAAAACTACAACAGTTGGAATCCGCAACCACCTCAGACATCGCATGCCTGACCAAATGAATTACTTAGACATCGCATGCCTAACAATTATAAACCCCGCATTTTAGTCTCATTATCGAAAACACTTTTCAATACCAAGTCGGGCAATTCAACAAGATTCCCGACATCCTGATCGAATACTCGTCGCAAACTTCAGTAGACGGCCGCACCCCCGATACCGTCGACGAAGTGCACCAAGGCGGAACACCGCCACCGCGAGCACCCGAACGGATGCTTTCGGCGACGGGGTTCTCCTACAGTCACTTGGTCGGGGCTATGGAGTGAGGCTGTCTATTAAGTTTACCCGGCGAGTATCCGCGTACGCTACGTGATTGCGACGGACTTTTGATCACATCAAAATTCCATGGCAACCGATCAAGTGAGACTAAATTGCTACGTTTATAACATTCATTCAGTTATCTCATAACAATTTGTGAATTCCAATTATTGTATCACATTCTGGATAATTAGAAAATGTTAAACTTTCCGATTGAACATTCGAACACCCAAGTTTTCCCGATACAGATCAACACATGAAATAAGTCTAACAACATTCAATTCGTGCCTCAGTACCGACGGTCCAGACGTAGAAGGGTCAAGCCAACGCCTCACATGTGGCACGCCGTACTGCCCCAAACCCGAAGGTTCAAAGGGCAGTTCAAGACGGTCACATAATCGAGTTAAGGTTTGTTGTCTTCTAGAGGGACCATCGTGTTACTTGCACTACTTAGAATGTCGTTAAACTACGGAAAAATCCAACACTTGGAAATTTCCCGACAGGGGAAAAATTGGGTATTTATATCCGGTCGAACTTTTTAACATATTCTAAAATTTATCCGGAAAGCCACACAGACAAAATTTGATACTCCGATCGAAACACCGAATCCCCAAAAACACAGCAGAAAAATTCAACTCTTGAATAAATATTAAAAATTCCCAGAAAACTCAGCTCTTTGAACTAGGAATTACTGTGCAAAGGAACAGGGCTGACGTCATCAAGGGGCCGCTGATCCGCCGCAGAAGCCATGCTTCTGCCGCGGATCCGCCGCGAAATTTACTGTTCCCAGAAACTATTTGCACCGTAATTCTTATTTTTCCCTGCTGAATTTTTTAGCATTTTTTAATTTGGAAAAACTCACTGTTTTCAAAAAAGTACAGAGAGCAAGATTGATTTGGTGTTTCGGGTTCGATCGGGTTTCAAATTCCGTCTAGATTTCGCCTAAGGCTCTAGCTAGGCTCTGATACCACTGTAGGGTTCCTAGGCACTCTAGTGAGGTCTCACAAGGCATCGAACATGCCAATTTCAAATTCTACAAGTGCCGAGAGACCCGACTACGGATCGTTTGCTAGATATCTAGGCGAAAAGATAACTAGTTAACAATTAACTAATGGGATATCGGAAATACAACCTTTGTAGATCCGGTCCTCCACCTCCACGGCTCCAAGATGAGGTCCTCTCCGCTGTCCAAAACAAATCCGGGCTCTTGAGTCGGCTTCGTCGGAGAAAAAGTGAGCTAGGTCGTCGATGTCCATGTCGAAGATGATCTACGTCGAGGCATCGCTAAATCAAGCTCCACCTTCACCAAGCCCTAAAACTTGTGAAGGAAACACACTCTACTACTTGGCAAGAGGTAGAGGATGAAGAAATAGGAAGTGGGTAGACTTTAGAATTGGATTTCTCACTTGTTTGCTCAATTCACCATTGATGAAGAAAGCTTTTTCTCCTTGAGTTCAAGGAAGAAGAAGAAGAAATGTTATGATATTCATCTTAAAAAGAAAAGAATAAATCCATTCTTATCATAACATAACCCAAGTTAAGTGTAGAGAATTGACCAAGGTTAAAGAATGGTTAGGGTTAAGGAGATGAGACAAAAATGGTTGCATCATAAAAGCTTCATGAAGCTTCAAGTGCAAACAAAATAAGCCACCATTTTTCTCTCATTTCTTTTCCTTATTTTCCAAAAATAAAAAGACTAATTAATGAATAAGTAAAACCCTTAACCATTTAAATAACTTTGGTTAAATTCTTTACACATAACCTAGCAATCATGCATCATCAAACATGATACAATAAAGTGCACAAAATCATATCGCATATGCAATGCGCACTCCCGAGTGAGAAAATCCATTTAAAGTGAACCGATACTAGTTAATGCAAAGTAATATATCAAATATATAATTATGCATTAAATCATTAAATCAACACTTGATTTAACGATCCGGTCATGTCGCACATAACCGACTGGTATCTATAGTAACATCTTATCGAATCAACACTTGATCCGATAACCCGGCTATATCGCATATAACCGATCAATGTCACATCACGAGAATCGAATACGGTATCACATACACGCATTATTCTCGGTCCCGCACATATCTCATATGCGCTCCTATTTCGTTTCGCTTGAGCCAGGAAACCTCTGTATAGGACTCTAAAGACTCGTCAATACGCCGGCAGCGGATGATGATCATATCAAACATCCACAAGCCGCAAGCGGTCTGCTAAACGTAACGGCCACCCGGGTATTGAGCGATCTGAAGATCGACGAGCAAGCCCGCTCACACTCCAGTGAATCCAACCAGTAACACTACCGTACAGTCCGGTCTGATCGTCTGATATGTCGCATATCTCGCCTAGGGGTGGTAAACGTCAGACCCCAATAGCTCAATAAGTCGTGTCAATATGAGGTCTATAACACTTCGAGAAACTACTGGTAACACTTACCAGTAAATCTCAGCAACCCTGGCCAGGGATTTCCTGTTATAGCCAATCGAACACAGCGCAACATCAACCCCCTATACCGGGAGAGACGAATCCCCTCCTATTGCTCATTGCCTCCATGTGACTCGGGACTGTACCCAAAAACCACCGTTTTGCACGCCCTCTTGGACGTGGTAAGATGGAAATCAAAGCACAGTGGGAACCACACAAGACTCTATGACGATCTCGGGTCAACAGACTACTCTGTACCAGTGTCACCAGAGAACTGCCATCTGACGTGAGGTATAATACCATCTGGGAGTTCTCAGCGAGTCCGTCCAGTGTACCCAGTCTCTACTGAGCACCCGTATATCTCCTCTGATGTCAAACACCAATGGATATGGGATCATCCATCGCCTATCTGTATGGGTCGAGAAGGTACACGCTAGTCTACTCTGGTATATCGATGCCCCGTCTCGATACACCCTCGACTAGGGACTTTGAAGGATGTACTTATGGACTACCATGTCCCCACTAGTATGATCCGCATCATAGTCCAGGTAGTCAAGCACACATCCTAAGGGCTTTACCAACATGTAACAGAGAGACAATCAGTATACACGTTAAGGTAAAGTTCAACCAGATAGCATACTATCATGTCGAGCAAGAAAGTCCTCCCTATATATGTCCCAGCATCCACTACAATATACATCCTATGTACAGTAATGGCCTCTAGGGCATACATATAACTAACAAATGTAGCATAAAGTAAAACGACAGCTAAAAGGTATAAGGTATACGTATCTAACATGACCGAATCGGTGAATATATCAATCGGCCTCCTCTAGTCAAGGGTATGGATCAATCATCAATTAACTCATCACGTACGGTAACTCATCGTACGGCGTCAATAAACAGTTTGGGATCTTAACAACCTATATGACGAGGAGGGTACGGACCTCACGTCTCGTACGGCTTATCATTCGAGATTCACAACATTATCCATATATATATACCTAACTCTCAGGTCACATCCGTATCAAACTCATATCATGGGACCGGCAAAGGTATCAATTATCACATATCGACTCGCATCCGTATACCAACATATCATCAGGTCATCTTATCAATCTAAAGTCGTATATTATCAACCTCATGTTATACCACTATAATCTCCTATTGGTTCTCTTTACAACTACTTATCTATATCTATCATATCATGTCACCTATGTAAGTCTACGGTAGCCCCCCGGCCGTCTTTCAGACGCCAAATGTGGAACAAAAACTTTTATAACTGGCGCTATCGCATACTATAACCCGGATCTGCCATTAACGCTAAACTAACAATCTACAAAGTGGGAAGAAAGGTTACACCGAACGATCCGAGTCCTTCGTTCTTTAACCATCATCCCACGCTCCGTTTCGGCTACTCCGATCTCGTCGATCTCCGATCTCTTCGTCCAGGTGGCACCACGTCATCGGATCTTTAAACGGGCTCCCGCCTCTGACTCGAAGCAACTCGGTCATCAAGTTTGCTAAAAGAGATGACCAAGAATGATGTAGAGAATGAGTAGAAGACTTTGTCTCGCTTCGTCCAAAGCCATGGACGAACGGTTAATGAAGTTGCCATTGGAATCGGGCGATGGAATGAAATGAGCTATGAAATTCCATAGACCGAAATCTATCATCTTTTTTCCAAACAAGTGAGAGTGAAAATATTCTCATGGGCATCAAGGAGGGGCCGGCCACAATATATGGAAGGGGGTGAGTGTAGCAGAGAGTGGGGGTAACCATAAGGATAAAGATCAAGAGAAAATATCCTTAGGTAAACAAGAAACATTAAAGCTAAAGCATGAGTCACTAATACACCTCATCTCACAATAAATGCTAACAATGAATCACTAACAAAGTCACCTTCCAAGAAGCTTCCTCTCATCATCTAGAAACTTCTAGAACCATGACTCACCCAAGAAAAGATAAATCCGTATTTAACCGAATGTTAAATACGGCTGATAGAAAACTGGAAACTGGCAACTTCCAAAAGTGATCCCGAAATGAATTTCAGGATAACCACGTAACTGTATAAATATACCCGCATTTGTATTATGACCGAATACAAATGCAACTAAGACAAAGATATTATATCTACTCTGTATAATACATGGATCCGGCTTAAACCAAAGCCCATCAGTATTATCTGCCCGAAATATGACACGTGCGTAAACGCACGTGCATTTTCCGAACCCTGCCATAAAACCATACGGCCTCTACAACGTTTCGCCCGAACTTGGGAAACTATCTGTGGGGGACTCTAATGACTCGTCAGTACCTGGCAGTGGGTTTAACCACAAGCTGTCAGCGGCACTAGCTGTGCGTAACGGCTGCCCATGGACTGACCTCAAGGGAGGCCGATGAGCGAACTCATCCGGAAACCCTACTGAGCCTAACAGTGACAATGTATATACAGTCCGGTCCGTTCGTCTATGAGTATCGCATACGTCAGACCCCCAATAGCTGTATAAGTCGTGTCGGAGATAAGCCCTGAACACCCTGAGATACTACTGGAGTACCTACCAGTAAATCTCACCTGCCTTGGCCAAGGACATGGTGTAATGGCTTTCCTAGACACAGCGTGACCTCCACCCCCAATACCGGGAGAGACGAATCCTCTGCCGATCCGCTCACGTGCCTCCATGTGGCTCGGGACTGTATCCAAAAACTACCTGTTTGCACGACTCTTTTGAGCCGTGGTAGGGTAGAAATCAAAGCACAGTAGGAACTCACACGAGATAAATGACGACCTCAGGTCGATGAACTAACCTGTACACATGTCACCAGGGAACTGCTATCTGACGATATGTATAATACCAACTAGCAGGTTCCCGGCGAGTCCTGTCCGGTGTACTCATAACCCAATGAGCACCTGTATACATCTTAGGTGATCCAACTGACTGTAGGGTTCCTAGGCACACCCATGAAGTTCTACAACTGAACAAACATGTCCAATTCAAAAAATTTCGGTGCCGAGGAACCCTAAACTAGATCGTTGACTAGAGGTAAAGGCGAAACTACAACAAGTAAACAACTTTACTAGAAAGTGAAAGTGACTACAACCTTTGTAGATCCGGTCCTCCAGTTCCTTGGCTCTGTGATGACGTCCCTCCGCTGCGATCATCGGATCCTGGACTCTAGCGTTGGTTTCATCGAAGAAATGATCGGGCTAGGTCGACGACTTCGATGCCAAAGATGATCTACGTCGAGGCAACTCAAGCTCAAGCTCCACCTTCACCAAGTCATGAAACTTGTAAAGAAAAGACCCTATACTACATGGCAAGTGATAGAGGATGAAGAAATAGGAAGTGGGTTCACTTTGAATTTGGATTTCTCACTTGGAATCATCACTTGGAAATTTCTAGCAAGCTTTCTTCTTGACTTGAAGAAGATGAAGAAGAAGAAGGAAAAAGAATTATCTTTTAAAAAGAAAATCCAAGTGATTCTTATCATATTGCAACCATGGGTGAAGATAACTCATGTAGAGAGCAAACCCTAGTTTAGGTAATGGTTAGGTTTAAGGATAAAACAAAATGGTTACTTATTCAAACCTTCATGAAGCTTCAACAAAAAAAAAACCAAAGCAAGCCACCATTTCATTTATCTTTCCAAAAATGAATTAAAGAAAATAAATAAAACAAATATAAAACCTAACCATTAACCTAAACATGGTTTAAAATAAACACACACCCAAGTTTGCATGTATCATCAAACATGATACAAACAAGTGCACAAAAATATATCACATATATTACTTGTGCACATCAAGTGAGAAAATCAATCTTAAGTGAACAAATACTAGTTAATGTAAAGTAATATATTAAATATATAATTATACATCAAATCATTAAATCAACACTTGATTTAATGATCCGGTCATATCGCATACAACCGACTAATATCAAGTGTATCAATGTATCGAATCAACACTTGATCCGGTAACCCGGCTATATCATATATAACCGTCCAATGATACAAATCGCGAGAATAGAATACAGTATCATATACTGGTATTATTCTCGGTCCCGCACATATCTCATATGCGCTCCTATTTCATTTCGCTTGAGCCAGGAAACCTCTGTGTAGGACTCTAAAGAATCGTCAATACGCCGGCAGCAGGTGATGATCATATCAAACACCCACAAGCCGCAAGCGGTCTGCTAAACGTAACGGCCACCCGGGTATTGAGCGATCAGAAGATCAACGAGCAAGCCCGCTCACACTCCTGTGAATCCAACCAGCAACACTTACCGTACAGTCCGGTCTGTTCGTCTGATATGTCGCATATCTTGTCTAGGGGTGGTAAACGTCAGACCCCAATAACTCGATAAGTCGTGTCGATATGAGGCTCATAACGGGTCGAGAAACTACTGGTAACACTTACCACTAAATCCCTAAAGCAGCCTTGGCCAAGGACTTCCTGTTATAGCCAATCGAGCACAGTGCAACATCAACTCCCTATACCGGGAGAGACGAAACCCCTCCTATCGCTCATTGCCTCCATGTGACTCGGGACTGTACCCAAAAACCACCGTTTTGCACGCCCTCTTGGACGTGGTAAGGTGGAAATCAAAGCACAATGGGAATCACACAAGACTCTATGACGATCTCGGGTCTACAGACTAACCTGTACCAGTGTCACCAGAGAACTGCCATCTGACGTAAGGTATAATACCATCTGGGAGTTCTCGGTGAGTCCGTCTAGTGTACCCAGTCTCCACTGAGCACCCGTATATCATCTCTGATGTCAAACACCAATGGATATGGGATCATCCATCGCCCATCTATATGGGTCGAGAAGGTATACGCTAGTCTACTCTGGTATATCGATGCCCCGTCTCGATACACCCACGACTAGGGACTTTGAAGGATGTACTTATAGACTTTCATGTCCCCACTAGTATGATCCTCATCATAGTCAAGGTAGTCAAGTACACATCCTAAGGGCTTTACCAGCATGTAACAGAGAGACAATCAGTGTACACGTTAAAGTAAAGAGTAACCAGATAGCATACTATCATATCGAGCAAGAAAGTCATCCCTATATATGTCCAAGCATCCACTACAATATACATCCTATGTATAGTAATGGCCTCTAGGGCATACATATAACTAACAATCACCTACTTGCACTAGGGCCATCTGGTAGCAGTGGTTGTAGTATCTCATACTCAACCATCCCATAAAAGTCTCTCTCTGGGAAAAGGCCTTTGTGAGTGGATCCGCCGAGTTGTCCTCTGAGTCTACTCTCCTAACCTCGATCCCCTGGAGATCAACCATCTCCACGATCAGGTGATACTGCCTAAGAATATGTCTGGATCACTGATGGGACGGGCGTTCCTTGGCATAAGCCATACCGCCATTGTCACACAATGGGAGGAACGAAGTTCATCTCATGAACTAATATACACCCAGACTGCCTCTTTGGTAGCATCTTTGGTAAGCATCTTGCCTTTAATCATCTAGTATGCCACGGTATCTAGATTGGAACTCTTCCAACATACCGTCCCTTTACTAAGGGTAAAGACAATGCCTGTGACCGACTTTCAGTCGTCCTTATCACCTTGGAACCTTTCCAGTGATTCTCCCCAGGATCAATTAATACCTTCTCACTACAACTAGTGAGTATCCTGACATCCAATTAGATCTATCTCATAGATCCAAAACCCAGGATTTAGTAGGTATCACTTTGATCCTATATGGAGAATCCATGTGATAGGAGGAAATTGACCGAGCGTAGCATAGGAAATTCTTTTCCTATCATGAGTATGTTGTCCACGTACAATACGAGGATGACCACCTTACTCTCTACTACCGTTTTGTATATACAAGGTTCATCTACCATTTTGATGAAGTCAAACTCTTTGACTACCACATCAAAACAGATGTTCCAACTCTGCGATGCCTGCTTTATCCTGTAAAGCAACTTGCACACGTTTCCGCTGCTCCCACTGTTTACGAAGCCTTCTGGCTGTGTTCTTATAGACGTTCTCTTCTAAATCATCATTTTAGAAAAGCAGTCATGGCACCCAACCACCAGATATCGTAGTCATGGTATGCAGCAATGTTAAGTAGGATCCGGATGGACTTAAGCATAGCCACTGGAAAATGTTTCATCATTATCCACGCCTGGTCGATGATGAAAACCATTAACAAGTCTAGCTTTGAAAGTCTCAACTTTTCCATCTACACCAAGTAATCTTCTCAAGATATACTTGCTCCTGATGGGGATTTAACCCTTCAGATAAAACAACCAAAGTCCATACTTTGTTGGTGTATAAGGATTCCATCTCAGATCGATAAGCATCCAGCCATTCTTACAGAGTCCTACTCCTGATGGCCAGCTCGAAACTAGTTAGGTCATCATCCCATGATGCAATCCTCGCTCCCACTGTCATAGAGAAACCGAAGTTTCTCTCAGGTGGGTGAGGAACCCTACTAGATCGGCGGAGAGGCTGAGGTTCGTTGGTTGCTATTGAATCCTTTGGCTCTACCAAATCATCAGCTGCAGTTTGTATAGCTGGAACTCTTTCCAGTTCTACCTCATGTCCACAAATTTCTTCATAAGAAATTCCCTTTCACAAAGGTGGCATGCTGAGTAACAAAACATCTTTTGTTACTCGGTTAGGTAGAAGTTATTCCCTTGTGTATGCTTGGGATATCCAACAAACTTCTACAGTACTGACTTTGCCTTGAGCTTGTCTGGATTTTGCCTTTTAGACATAGGCCGGACAACCCCAAATCTTAACTGAATTAAGAGATGGGCTCTTCCCTTTCCATATCTCATATGAAACGGTAGGCATCTGATTTGATCGGAACCCTATTCAATAGGTATGCAACTTCATAAGTGCATAACTCCCTAAAAGGTAATAGGAAACTCAGTAGTACTCATCATAGAGCACACCATATCACATAGGGTGCTATTGCTCCGCCTCGATATACCTGTTAGTTATATGTATGCCCTAGAGGCCATTACTATACATAGGATGTATATTGTAGTGGATGCTTGGACATATATAGGGAGGACTTTCTTGCTCGACATGATAGCATGCTATCTGGTTACTCTTTACCTTAACGTGTAGACGGATTGTCTCTCTGTTAAATGTTGGTAAAGCCCTTAGGATGTGTACTTGACTACCTGGACTATGATGCGGATCATACTAGTGGGGACAGGGTAGTCCATAAGTACATCCTTCAAGGTCCCTAGTCATGGGTATATCGAGACGGGGCATCGATATACCAGAGTAGACTAGCGTATACCTTCTCGACCCATACAGATGGGCGATGGATGATCCCATATCCATTGGTGTTTGACATTAGAGATGATATACGGGTGCTCAGTGGAGACTGGGTACACTGGACGGACTCATCGAGAACTCCCAGATGGTATTATACCATACGTCAGATGGCAGTTCTCTAGTGACACTGGTACAGAGTAGTCTGTTGACCCGAGATCGTCATAGAGTCTTGTGTGGTTCCCACTGTGCTTTGATTTCCACCTTACCACGTCCAAGTGGGCGTGCAAAATGGTGGATTTTGGGTACAGTCCCGAATCACATGGAGGCAATGAGCGATAGGAGGGGATTCGTCTCTCCCGGTATAGGGAGTTGATGTTGCGCTGTGTTCGATTGGCTATAACCGGAAATCCCTGGCCAGGGTTGCTGAGATTTACTGGTAAGTGTTACCTATAATTTCTTGAAATGTTATAGACCTCATATCGACACGACTTATCGAGCTATTGGGGTCTGACGTTTACCACCCCTAGGCGAGATATGCGACATATCAGACGACGAGACCGGACTGTACGGTAAGTGTTACTGGTTGGATTCACAGGAGTGTGAGCGGGCTTGCTCGTCGATCTTCTGATCGCTCAATACCCGGGTGGCCGTTACGTTTAGCAGACCGCTTGCGGCTTGTGGGTGTTTGATATGATCATCACCTGCTGCCGGCGTATTGACGAGTCTTTAGAGTCCTACACAGAGGTTTCCTGGCTCAAGCGAAACGAAATAGGAGCGCATATGAGATATGTGCGGGACCGAGAATAATACCAGTATGTGATACTGTATTTGATTCTCGCGATTTGTAACATTGATCGGTTATATGCGATATAGCCGGGTTATCGGATCAAGTGTTGATTCGATAAGTTGTTACTATTGATATTAGTCGGTTATATGCGATATGACCGGATCGTTAAATCAAGTATTGATTTAATGATTTAATGTATAATTATATATTAGATATATTACTTTACATTAACTAATATTGGTTCACTTAAAATGGATTTTCTCACTTGATGTGCACATTGTATATGTGATATATTTTTTGTGCACATGATTGTATCATGTTTGATGATACATGATTGTTTGGGTGTATGTTTAGATTAAACCATGGTTATGTAATGGTTAGGGTTATGATTTGATTCACTTATTCATTTATTTATTTTATTTATTTCATTTTGAAAAGATAAAGAGAATGGTGGCTTATTTTGTAGTTTTGTGGAAACTTCATGAAGTGTTGAAAGCTTGACCATTCTTGTTCTTTTCCTAAACCTAACCATTAACCATAACCATGGTTTATTCTCTACACCTAACCATGGTTCATATTATGATAAGTATTCATTTTCTTTCGTTTTTTAATTAACTTATCATAATATTCTATGATATTCTTTCTTCTTCTTCTTCTTCTTCTTCTTCTTCATATGAAGAAAAGCTTGCTATCAACAATGGCAACTAGTGAAAAAGAGTGAGAAATCCAATTCTAAAGTGAACCCACTTCCTATTTCTTCATCCTCTACCTCTTGCCAAGTAGTATAGGGTGTTTTCTTCACAAGTTTCATGACTTGGTGAAGTGGGAGCTTGATCTTGTGATGCCTCGACGTAGATCATCTTCGGCATCGTTGTCGATGACCTAGCCCGCCCATTTCTCCGATGAAGCCGAAGCTATAGTCTGGGATCCGATTTGTACAACGAGGGGACTTCATCACGGAGCAATGGAGGTGGAGTACCGGATCTACAAAGGTTGTATTTCCGTTCACTTAGTTAAGTTGTTAACTAGTAGCATGTTTCGCCTAAAATTCTAGTTAACGATCCGTATTAGAGTTTCTCGGCACTTGTAAAATTTGAAATTGGCATGGTTGATGCCTTGTGAGACCTCTTGAGAGTGCCTAGGAACCCTACAGTGGTATCAGAGCCTAGCTAGAGCCTTAGGCGATGCATAGACGGAGTTAGAAGTCCGATCGAACCAAAACCCTAACCCAAAAAATGCTCTCTGTACATTTTTTAATTTCGGGGATTTTTCCACATTAAAAATATGCAGAAAATTCAGCAGGGAATTGTATGAATTACTGTGAAGCCCGTACCCAAGATTCCCTTAAAGTGCGGCGGAACCGCGGCATTAGCATTGCTAATGCGGCGGTTCCGCGGCCATTTTGTCTTTTCTCCAGTTGGTCTTTGCACAGTAATTCCTATATTTGGGTGCTGTATTTTTTGGGAATTTTTAATTTTTACTCAAGAGTTGAGTTTTCTGGGTTGTATTGGGGGTTCGTATATTCGATCGGATTATCAAACTTTGTCTTTGTGTTTTTCCGAGTAAATTTTAGAATATGTTAAAAAGTTCGACCGGATATAAATACCCACCTTTTCCCCTGTCGGGAAATTTCCAAGTGTTGGATCTTTCCGTAGTTTAACGACGTTCTAAGTAGTGCAAGTAACGCGATGGTCCCTCTAGAAGACAACAAACCTTAACTCGATTATGTGACCGTCTTGAACTGCCCTTTGAACCTTAGGGTTTGGGGCAGTACGGCGTGCCACATGTGAGGCGTTGGCTTGACCCTTCTACGGCTGGACCGTTGGTACTGAGGCACGAAGTGAATGTTTTTGAACTTATATCATGTGATGAGCTGTTTCGGGAAAACTTGGGTGTTCGATTGTTCGATCGGAAAGTTTAACATTTTCTATTTATCCGGAATGTGATACAATAATTGGAATTCATAAGAAGTTATGAGATAACTGAATGAATGTTATAAACATAGCACTTTAGTCTCACTTGATCGGTTGCCACGGAATTTTGATGTGATCAAAAGTCCATCGCAATCACGTAGCGTACGCGGATACTCGCCGGGTAAACTTAGTAGACAGCCTCGCTCCATAGCCCCGACCAAGTGACTGTAGGAGAACCCCGTCGCCGAAAGCATCCGTTCGGGTGCTCGCGGCAGCGGTGTTCCGCCTTGGTGCACTTCGTCGACGGCGTCGGGGGTGCGGCCGTCTACTGAAGTTTGCGACGAGCATTCGATCGGGATTTCGGGAATCTTGTTGAATTGCCCGACTTGATATTGAAAAGAGTTTTCGACAATGAGACTAAAATGCGGGGTTTATAATTGTTAGGCATGCGATGTCTGAGGAATTCATTTAGTCAGGCATGCGATGTCTGAGGATGTTGCGGATTCCAACTGTTGTAGTTTTACATTTTCTTTTCTGTGACCGTAAGTGTAATATGTGGTATCGCCGGTTTCGTTGCTATATGTCAACGACAATTGGGATACGCATGTTTACCTACGTTGATGACATGTGATGTTATGTGTTGTTGGATATGTTATATTGGATCGTCGTGTTTGAATAGCCGGGGGTTTTTATGTGAGATGAGTGTTTTTCATTTTCATTCATGTAAAAACTTGTATGTAATATTCTTTTATTTGGGGCACTTCCAGGTTGCGGAAGATGTCACCCTTTGTATATTATTTACTTTTCCGCACTAGGATAGACCCAAGGAGGGGAGCACAAGTAACCGGGTTCTAGGGTCCAGTAGGAGACCATCTCGAGGAGTCGAGTCCGGTTCTCCTAACCCTAGAATTGGTAGGGTTGCTTGCCGCTCTCGTAGGGGTCTAGGGGTGTGGGTTTGGCTATTCATCGCGACCGTGGAATCCGTGTTTTATACTGGCTCGTATTGAAAACACGGACGTCCTAGTATATCCAATATTTCATATGATTCTTCTGCTGCAATATCTGTGATGTGATCATGTGATATGTTCTGTGATGGATACAGTATATAGTATATATGATATATTATATAGATGTTACTTATGTTTTACACCCGCGCTAGCCCTGCCCCGCTCTGCCGTTAGTTACCTAACCTAACGGTGCACGAGGGGACATCGAGGCGAATGCGGATGGCATAAGTGTACGTCATATTTATCTGTGATGTTTAGGTATTTAAATGATGGGACTTCATTAATGTGATTAATGAAAGAAAAAGAAACCAAAGATGTTGTAGAATCGAATTTCAAAAATAAAACAGGTAGCTACAGTTCTTGCTTTGCACAGAGGTATATGTGATATATCCTGCACCTTATTCGATGAGGAAAGGACCGAGATCCCTTCACCGAGAGTGACTCCTTTAGCAATAACTGGCAGATGCTACACACTCGGTTTGTCTTTTGATTGCTTTTAAGAGTTTTTTGCTTTGCACAGTGATATATATGATATATCCCGCACCTCATTCGACGAGGAAAGGACCGACGATCCCTTCACCGGGAGTGACTCCTTTAGCAAAACTAGAAAAGCCTAAAAAACACTCCATTTTTAAAATCATTTGATTCTACAACGATATCAAGTTCATTACGCAATGGGTTTTCAGAAAAACCTGTCGTAGCCCTCCGTCATTTCAGATAAGTCCTGTTTAGTATTCGTGCTGCGTTTGTTGACCTTGTCAAGGCGCAGTGTGCGGTAGCTAACCAGTATTTATCTGCTTATGCATATGATGCAGATTGGGTTAGGGTTGTCGTGCGGCCTTGTTGACCTTGTCAAGGGTCGTGCGGGTGGGTTTGATTCAATCAAGAAATGACGGGTTGAACTTGACTTGCGGTCTATGGTTTGTTGACCTTGTCAAGGTCATAGATCGTTCGGGGCAAAATATTATCGGGAATTTCAAGTGTTGAAATTTGCAATGAGATTGCATACCTTCTATGAGATAGTTGGATCCCGATACCCGCTGCGAGTAATTGTTACTCCTGGAAGAGTTTTACACATTACAATTAGCCGATCAAGTAGGTGTCTAGAAAGGTGTTAACGAGGTTACGCCTCTGGGAAAATGAGGTTTACATTAATTAGGTTCATGCGAAAGCACGGGGGACCTCCCTCAAAGTACCGACACTGGCCTGGCTGAAAGATTGGCGAACTTGTAGCGTGTAATTAATCCCGGCTAGTCTTTCCTTTTAGGGTTTGAAGGAAGATTTGATAAAAATAGTGGGAGCCGTCCTGATTAGATAAAATAATAACCAATCTGATCTTGCAAGAGCGCACGCAGAGTGTTTTCTTCTCTCTCTCTCCAGGTAGCGACCATATCACGCCTTAATCAAGATAATAATACGGATATTTGACCGAACCCACTTGTTATACTGAGCTGGGGAACGTTGGTCCCGCTTCAACTTATAATTGTTATAAGACAGAGTAGGAAATAGGGGATGGCCAGAATTCCCGTGCCGCCCAAACGAAGAGAGTGCATGCTGATGCATCATCTTCGGGTGTGTTCATTACAGAGAACTGTTCCTCAGTATCCTTTACGTCCTGGGTATGTGATACCGGATCAGGATCCCGCATATGTAATATGTTACATAGAGCTACATATAGGTAAAGAACTGAGAACGGGTGATAAGTTTCATGAGACAGAAAACGGGGCAAGTGTTGCAGCCAAGTCTGTTGGTTACTGTCACCCTGTATTATCAGTACATTGATTCTGAACAAATGCTATTAGATACCGAACCTAATATACAAAATCATATCAGTCTCTTTATTAGTAAAGAAATGATAAAATTTTGTATTATTGGATAATGTTTTGAACATTTCCTATATCAAAAGTTGATCGGATCTGGCACGTTATCTAAAAGCATTAATGTTCTAAATCAAACTACAGTTCTTAGTGTACAGAACACAAACAAGAGGAAGAGTTCAGAACTGAACGAATCCTTCTTGAGGTATTGTAGACTAGGTCATATCAATGCGACCTGACTAGCTGAAGTTACATTTAGATGCATATTTAAATCTGTTTGAATTTACATCTTATGAAACTTGCCAGTCATGTCACAAAGATACGATGACCATAGCTCTGTTTACTGGAAACAGAGAAAGAGTTAGTAAACTCTTGGGATGATACATATTGATGTATGTCAGGTCCCCTGTCTACATATGCCAGGACTGGTTCTTTGTACTTCGTTACATTCTCTGATGATCTCTCAAGATTCAGACATATGTTCCTGTTGAAACACAAGTCCGAACCTTTTGAGATATTCACGGAATATAAGTTAGAAGTAGAGAACCAAATCGGGTATAAGTATTATGTCCTTTGATGAGATCAAGGAGGAGAATACTTGAGCATGGAAATCCTGAACTATTCTAAAGGAGAATGAGATTCTCTCTCAGCATTACTCCTCTAAATACACCATAGCACGATGGTATATCGGGGCGGAGCAATAGCACCCTATGTGATATGGTGTGCTCTATGATGAGTACTACTGAGTTTCCTATTTCCTTTTTGGGAGTTATGCACTTGAGAAGCTGCATACCTATTGAATAGGGTTCAAATCAAATCAGTTGCCTACCACTTCATATGTGATATGGAAAGGGAAGAGCCCATATCTTAAGTTAGTTAAGATTTGGGGTTGTCCAGCCTATGTCTAAAAGCAAAATCCGGACAAGCTCGAGGCAAGATCTGTTATGTAGAACTGGAAAGGTTCCAGCTGTACAAACTGCAGCTGATGATTTGATAAAACCAAAGGATTCAATAGTCCCCGACGAACCTCAGCCTCTCCGCCGATCTAGTAGGGCTCCTCACCCACCTGAGAGATACTTTAGTTTCTCTATGACAGTGGGAGTGAGGACTGCATCATGAGATGATGACCCAACTAGTTTCGAGCTGGCCATCAGGAGTGGGACTCTGTAAGAATGGCTGGATGCTTAGTGATCTGAGATGGAATCCTTATACACCAACAAAGTATGGACTTTACTTGCTTTATTTGAAGGGTTAAATCCCCATCAGGAGCAAGTATATCTTGAGAAGATTACTTGGTGTATATGGAAAAGTTGAGACTTTCAATGGTAGACTTGTTAAAGGTTTGCATCATTAACTAGGTATGGATCATGATGAAACCTTTTCTAAGGAGCTATGCTTAAGTCCATTCAGATCCTACTTGCCACGGCTACATACCATGACTACGATATCTGGCGGTTGGGTGTCATGACTGCTTTTCTTAAATGATGTTTCAGAAAAGAGAGTCTGTAAGTACACAGTCAGAGGGCTTCGTAGGCAGTGGGAGCAGCGGAAATGTG
Source organism: Agapanthus africanus (assembly GCA_030015575.1). Classification (NCBI taxonomy): domain Eukaryota; kingdom Viridiplantae; phylum Streptophyta; class Magnoliopsida; order Asparagales; family Amaryllidaceae; genus Agapanthus; species Agapanthus africanus. Next base: position 240,336,110 of record CM057344.1, read on the forward strand.
TGCAAGATGGTTTATGTGATAAAGCAGGCATCGCGGAGTTGGAACATCTATTTTGATGTAGTAGTCAAATAGTTTGACTTCATTAAAATGGTAGATGAACCTTGTATAAACAAAAAGGTAGTAGGGAGTATTGTGACGATCCTCGTAGAGTACGTGGATGACATACTCTTGATAGGGAAGGAGTTTCCTATGCTACACTCGATCAATCTCCGCTTATCACAATGATTCTCCACATAGGATCAAAGTGATACCTACTAAATCCTGGGTTTTGGATCTATGAGATAGATCTAAATGGATGTTCGGATTCTCACTAGTTGTAGTGAGTTGGTATCAATCGATCCTGGGGAGAATCACTGGAAGGGTTCCAGAGTGATAAGGACGACTGAAAGTCAGTCACAGGCATTGTCTTTATCCTCAGTAAAGGGACGGTATGTTGGAAGAGTTCCAAGCAAGATACCGTGGCTAACTAGACGATAAAGGCAGGATACATCGCTACTTAAGATGCTACCAAAGAGGCAGTCTGGATGAATATTTGTTCATGAGATGAACTTCGTTCCTACCATTGTGAGACAATGGAGTTGTGGCTTATGCCAAGGAACGCCCGTCCCATCAGTGATCCAGACATATTCTGAGGCAGCATCACCTGATCATGGAGATAGCTGATCTCCAGGGTGATCAAGGTTAGGAGAGTAGACTCAGAGGACAACACGGCGGATCCACTCACAAAGGCCTTTTCCCAGAGAGAGACTATTATGGGATGGTTGAGTATGAGATACTACAACCATTGCTATCAGATGGCCCTAAGTGCAAGTGGGAGATTGTTAGTTATATGTATGCCCTAGAGGCCATTACTATACATAGGATGTATATTGTAGTGGATGCTTGGACATATATAGGGAGGACTTTCTTGCTCGACATGATAGTATGCTATCTGGTTACTCTTTACCTTAACGTGTACACTGATTGTCTCTCTGTTACATGTTGGTAAAGCCCTTAGGATGTGTACTTGACTACCTGGACTATGATGCGGATCATACTAGTGGGGACAGGGTAGTCCATAAGTACATCCTTCAAGGTCCCTAGTCGTGGGTATATCGAGACGGGGCATCGATATACCAGAGTAGACTAGCGTATACCTTCTCGACCCATACAGATGGGCGATGGATGATCCCATATCCATTGGTGTTTGACATCAGAGATGATAGACGGGTGCTTAGTGGAGACTGGGTACACTGGACGGACTCGCCGAGAACTCCCAGATGGTATTATACCTTACGCCAGATGGCAGTTCTCTGGTGACACTGGTACAGAGTAGTCTGTTGACCCGAGATCGTCATAGAGTCTTGTGTGGTTCCCACTGTGCTTTGATTTCCACCTTACCACGTCCAAGTGGGCGTGCAAAACGGTGGTTTTTGGGTACAGTCCCGAATCACATGGAGGCAATGAGCGATAGGAGGGGATTCGTCTCTCCCGGTATAGGGAGTTGATGTTGCGCTGTGTTCGATTGGCTATAACCGGAAATCCCTGGCCAGGGTTGCTGAGATTTACTGGTAAGTGTTACCTGTAATTTCTCGAAATGTTATAGACCTCATATCGACACGACTTATCGAGCTATTGGGGTCTGACGTTTACCACCCCTAGGCGAGATATGCGACATATCAGACGACGAGACCGGACTGTACGGTAAGTGTTACTGGTTGGATTCACAGGAGTGTGAGCGGGCTTGCTCGTCGATCTTCTGATCGCTCAATACCCGGGTGGCCGTTACGTTTAGCAGACCGCTTGCGGCTTGTGGGTGTTTGATATGATCATCACCTGCTGCCGGCGTATTGACGAGTCTTTAGAGTCCTACACAGTGGTTTCCTGGCTCAAGCGAAACGAAATAGGAGCGCATATGAGATATGTGCGGGACCGAGAATAATACCAGTATGTGATACTGTATTTGATTCTCGCGATTTGTAACATTGATCGGTTATATGCGATATAGCCGGGTTATCGGATCAAGTGTTGATTCGATAAGTTGTTACTATTGATATTAGTCGGTTATATGCGATATGACCGGATCGTTAAATCAAGTATTGATTTAATGATTTAATGTATAATTATATATTAGATATATTACTTTACATTAACTAATATTGGTTCACTTAAAATGGATTTTCTCACTTGATGTGTACATTGTATTTGTGATATATTTTTTGTGCACATGATTGTATCATGTTTGATGATACATGATTGTTTGGGTGTATGTTTAGATTAAACCATGGTTATGTAATGGTTAGGGTTATGATTTGATTCACTTATTCATTTATTTATTTTATTTATTTCATTTTGAAAAGATAAAGAGAATGGTGGCTTATTTTGTAGTTTTGTGGAAACTTCATGAAGTGTTGAAAGCTTGACCATTCTTGTTCTTTTCCTAAACCTAACCATTAACCCTAACCATGGTTTATTCTCTACACCTAACCTGTTGGAGATAGTGCCCTCAGAGTCGATTATTAGGTCACAGGTACGTGATTGTAATGATTGAGGGAGGACCTATCCCGGTAGGACAGTCTTACTCGAGATGATAGTATGCTATCTGGTTTACCTTTATCATCGTGTACTGCTTTAGGTGACCTGACACGTCGCTATTACACGTTGATAGAGCCCCTAGGATTCTTGCTTGACCACCAGCAGTATGAGGGCGATCATATAAGTGGGAGCTGGGGGTCTATAAGCTTATCCTTAAAAGGTCCCTAGTCGTGGGAGTTTCGAGACTGGGCATCGATACTCCATTAGTAGACTAGTGTATACAGTCGAGACCCCGACGAGGGGCGGTGGCCGGTCTCACAAGCCACTGGTGTCAGTTGGATCACCTAAGATGTATACAGGTGCTCATTGGGTTATGAGTACACCGGACAGGACTCGCCGGGAACATGCTAGTTGGTCATATACCAGACGTCAGATGGCAGTTCCCTGGTGACATGTGTGCAGGTTAGTTCATCGACCTGGGGATCGTCATTTGTCTTGTGTGAGTTCCCACTGTACTTTGATTACTACCCTACCACGGCTCAAAGGAGTCGTGCAAACAGGTTTTAGTTGGGTACAGTCCCGAGCCACATGGAGGCAGTGAGCGTATCTTCAGGGGTTCGTCTCTCCCGGTATTGGGGGTGAGGTCGTGCTGTGTCTAGGAGAGCCATTACACAAAGTCCTTGGCCAAGGCAAGGAGATTTACTGGTAGGTATTCCAGTAGTATCTCAGGGTGTTCTGGGCTACACTCCGACACGACTTGTACCGCTTTTGGGGGTCTGACTTTTACCAACCCCCTAGGCCCGCCATGCGATACTCATAGACGAACGGACCGGACTGAACGGATATTGTCACTGACAGGCTCAGTAGGGTGTCAGGATGAGTTCGCTCATCGACGTCCCTTTTGGTCAATAGCTGGTGGCCCGTCACGTATTGGCTTATACCTCTGACGTGCTAGTGGTTAAATCCACAGCCATAGTATTGACGAGTCTTTAGAGTCCCCCCACATTCAGTTACTCAGCTTTCGGGCGAAAGGTTGTAGAGGCCGTATGGAGATATGGCAAGGTCCGATCAGATACGTGCGGTATTGCACGGATCAGGATCGGACAGTTTGTACTATAGGCCGTATGGTTATATGGCAGGGTTCGATCAGATACGTGCGGTATTGCACGGATCAGGATCGAACGGATATTACTGGCCGGCTTTGGTTTAAGCCGGATCCTAGTATAGTACAGTGTAGATTTTGTCTCATTGCATTTGTATTTCGGTCGGAATACAAATGCGGGTGTGTATGCACAGTATCGGGGTTTTCCTGTAATTTATTACGGGACCAGTTTTCTGGAGTTGCCAGTTTGCTTTCCGTTTCGTCCAATTTCCATTGTTCCGTTCATTGGCCGAAGATTGGTGGAGGAGGGCTTATTTGCATTGTTGCAAATAAGCATTTGTGGAGGGGGTCTTTGCATATTATCATGTCATGATACTTGTCCCATCCATTGACCTTGACTTCTTCTTGTCATGATGGCATGACTTTGGAAGCCATCATGCATGTTGATGATGGTTGGGTGGAGTGTTAGTTTACACTTGTGATCATATTCTTTCATGATTGGTTTTTGGATGCTTGGGATTATTGTTATGGTTGCACCACTCATTCCTTGGCTCTCTCTCCCTCATTCTCTCCACTCTTGAAGGCATGGCCGGCCCAAGCACTTTGGGGCTGTCCAAAATTGAGGTGGGAAAAATGTTGTTCATCACATGCACCAAAGTTCTCCAAGCTCCTCCATATACTTCTTGTATCAATCCCTCCACCAAAGGCAATTCCTACAACCCCAAATGAGATCTCTACACTACATTCTACAACGAATCTTGGGCACGTCGAGTAGCCGGCTTCGTGCCCGAGTTGCCTCGGCATTGAGGTGGGAGCCCGTAAACATAGTAGGCGATGTGGTGCACTTCCGGCGACGAGGAGGAGACGGGACTTTTCCGCAGGAGATCGGGACCATGACGAGAAGACCGGAGGACTTGGATCGTCGGTATATCTCTAACCCATCTTCTAGTTAGCTTAGACTTGTTAATGGTTACGATCCGGGTGTTTAGTGCGCGGTGGTGCCGGTTTGCTAAGTCCGCAAAATTTAAGTTTATCACCGCTTCCGCAATTGGCCGTCGGATTGACGGCCGGGGCGCCGCCGTGCGCTTACAGTGGTATCAGAGCCTCCCCATTAACTTAGTCTAGCTTGGTGTAATGTGTTTTTCAGTTCCGATCGATAAAATGTTCCAAAACCCGTATTGTCTTCACATCAGTTTTCTGTCAGAATTTTTCAGTCTCCAAAAATTTTTCAGGTTGTAAAATATTGATGTGCTGAAAAATCTAAGAGCTCTGTAAAAATTCGACGAAGTAACTCCACAGTGGGAGCGCGGAACCGCCGCGAAAACCCCATTTCCGCCGCCCTTCCGCCGCACACTGTGGAGATCACTTCACCAAATTTTTGCAGAGGCCTTCTGGGCTTAAAATATGGGTTTTGGAATATTAAAATTGGGCCCAGGATTTCTGTGAGTGCTACAGTTTTGATTGGGGGCCCACTTGTTAATTTTTGGTCAATCGGAAAATTTTAAACACATTTTTCACAGTATTTACATTATATCTGCGACCGTGAATGTCACTCGATCGGTAAATCCTGTCTAACTGCTATAGCCTGGTTAGACGGATTTGCGAACGTGACTTTCACGTTGATGTTCTATGTATTTGCTGTGTTGTTGCGGATCGGTCGTAGGGATAGCCTGGATGCAATGCTAGTACAGTGTGCTGTTGTATTATGTACATTTGATATTGCGGGGCGAGCGTCCGACATGTGGACTGCCGTCACTGCCTGTTTGTATTATTATTTTGGGGCACGACCTGGTTGCGGTCGATGTACCCGTTGTATGTATATTTTACTTTCTGTACTAGGGTTGCCCCGCGGAGGGGTGCACGGATAGCCGGGTTCTAGAGGGCAACAAGCCCGCATCTCATGGCATTGAGACGGAAGGGGCTTCACTCTAGGATTGGCGGGCTATTCGCCGCACTCGTAGGGGGTACAGGTTGACCCAGGAGGGGTGCCCAAGTTACCGGATTCCGTGAAGTGCTGGGTGGTCCATTCACGGCGCTGAAGGGGGCTGCCTCGCTTCAGGTTTTGGCGGGTGACTTGCCGCGCCCGTAGGGGTCTAGGATTACATTGCACAGGCTATCCACACGACCAGGGGAACGTCGGGTTTCAGTAGTGGCTCTGTGAAACCCGGGGATCCCAGATATCTGTATTGTTTCTGTGATGCTGTACATTTCTGTGATGTTGCCTTTTATTCACGCCTTGAGCGAAATACTATATATTGGTATATATATTAGTAGATGTCGTATATGTTTTGCATCCGCGCTAGTCCAGTCCCCGCTCTGTTGTTAGTAAGCTAACCTAACGGGTAATGACGGGACCCAGTGGCGAATGCGGATGGCATATACGTACATCAGTATATTTTCGTTCTTTTTGGTGTGATCAATTGATGGGACTGCATTGATTTTGATCAATGCAAGTTAAAAACAAACCTAAGCTGATGTTGTTGGAACACTTTTCAAAAAGCTGTTATTGCAAGGACGTTTACTTTTGTTTTGCATCGTGATATTCAGTTGGAATATCCTGCTCCTCAGTCGACGAGGCAAGGGCCGAGATCCCTTCACCGGGAGTGACCCCTTGGACAATAAGTTTGCGTCAGGGCATTAACTTCACTATAGCCGATTACTTTTGCTTTGCATCGTGGTATTCAGTTGGAATATCCTGCACCCCATTCTACGGGGAAAGAGCCGAGATCCCTTCACCGGGAGTGACCTCTTTAGCAACGGTTTTCGTCACTATATTTTCAAAAAGCTATCAGTTCCTTCAACGATATCAAGTTCTTTACGTTAAAGGTTTTCGCCAGAAACCATTCGTAGCCCTCCGTCGTTTCATATGGGTAGTCAATAGTATTCAAGCTGTGTTTGTTGGCCAAAGTCAAGGCACAGTGTTTGGTAGCTGTTGGTTATTCATATGCAGCATAGATAGATGCGTTGGTTTGGAACAGTCGTATAGCCTTGTTGGCCAAAGTCAAGGGCTTGTGCGGGTGGATTCGAATCAACCTGGAGAATGACGGGTAGAACTTGACATGTGACTTATGATTTGTTGGCCAAAGTCAAGGTCATAAGAGCATGGGGCAGAAATCACATCGGGAGTTTCAAAAGTACTGAAACTTGCCAGATATGCGCATACCTTCTGGAGTGTGATACCGTGAGCGGATTCCGTCACGTTGTCATGCGATGAGAGTTGGATCCCGATTCCCACTGATGAGTTAGTTTACTCCTCGGGTGATCCCGACTAATTCTTCTTTCAGGTTTGGAGGAGAATTTGACGGCACAGTGGGAGGTTTCCAGATTAGATAAATTGGTAACCATTCTGATCTAGGTTAGAGTGCACGCTGAGTGTTTCTTTTCTCTCTCTCTTTGGCAGCGACCATTGACCCGACCCTAAGACTTTGACTCAGTGACCAAGTTGACCGAACCTTCTTTAACACTGGCTTTTGGATTGTCAGAGTTGCAAACCTCATTGCCACTCCTACTTTTACCCTTTTCTCCAGGACACCCCGTATTACTACGAACGTCCACTTCCATTGGACAAAACCATCGTATGGTTAGATACGAACTCGAAAGAATTTATTCGAGGATGGTTTCAGGTTCTGGAGAAAACGGATAGGATTATTCAGTTGTCTTTTCCTTTTACCCTCTCTCAGGTTACGAGTACTCCTTGGCTTAGGGGTAGTACACCTATTACGCAAATTGGATTGTCTTCTTCCAAACCTTAGGCTGGTGCCGACCGGTAGGGAATGAAGAAAACCAATTAGCATAACGATGGTGTGCAGAAGGTATTAAGTTCAGACAAAGCAAGGGATTAGTAAGAGGGCAAAGTAAATTGCAACAGATATTCACGACCAAACCAAATATTTCGTTACCACTCCCACATCACCTTTGTATTTCTCCAGGACACTCCGTATCACTACGAAGATCCACAGTTTATTTGGATACTCCATCGTATGGTTATATACGAACTCGAATGGAACTTGTTCCAGTTCGGGGATGGATTCTGGTTCAGGAGAAATAGGAATAAGGTTTATTCGGTTGTCTTTTATCTTCACCCTCTCTCATTGCGAGTGTTCCTAGGATTGGGACAGTACACCCATTATGCTTATTGGATAGTCTTCTTCCAAACCATAGGCTGGTGCCGAACGGTAGGGAAGGAAGAAAACCATTTGGCCTAAAAGGGTGTGCAGAAGGTAAAGACTGAAGACATATGAAGGGATTTGGAGAGGTGGCAAAGAACTATACGGTTACAGTCGTGAATCTGGAAGAGGCATTACTAGGAATACCAGAATACCCCATCGGAACATTTCAATGTTTCAGTTTCACTGTGTAATGTTAAAGGAAAACTGATTTCCCGATTAGATACTTACTCCAGGGTATGTATTTACCATGTACGATTCTCACATCTGTATGGTTTTACAGATGATGAGTGGGAGTAAGTTATTGGGAATTGGGTGATTATCCTCATTATATCGGGATTCGTTGTAATCGGTAATATTTGAGGAAATCACCTGGGCTGTTTGCCGGTCGGCAAATATTTGGTTTTGAATATCCGCTGTTATGCACCAATTTCAAATTGATATATCTGTACGTCTATTTTCATAGAGTGAGATATACCTTTCTGAAATTATGTCTACGACATTTACCTATATCAGTGGATGGTTAGGTAAGGAGCATTAAACAGCGGTGTAATTCTTCTTAACCATAAGTACAGTTTTCAACCTACGACACACCGTGAATGAGTTATCAGACTCAAGGGACTTATACAGAGTATTGTATGTTGTCCAGGGTCCATCAGGACAGAGGGCTTGGTCCTCGTACTATATTCGGTTTACTTATGACTCCTCTATTTTTAGACAAGTGTTTCGTGGAAACACAGGATCCGAATTTAGAAAAGTTATTGGTATTTGAATAGAGTAGAGAACCAGGTGTCACAAGTATCGGGATTCTTCAAAGTGATCGAAGATGTAGATACTTGTGTATGGTGTTCAGTTGATAGTAATGATTTAGAGAAATTGCTTCTCTTTCAGGTTACTCATAATTGGAAGTATTCCTAAGTTGAGTAACGCTGATCGGCCTCCTTCCATTTAGTTGACATGCACTGAGGATAGCTGCATGATTTGAATCTGGTTCAATTAAATCAGTGCCTCTGTTTCTATATTGGATATAGAACAGTTCATATCTTAACGATGTTAAGGTACGGGGAGTTGTCCGGTTTATGATTAAAACCAGACACTGGACAACTCAAGGCACGCTTCTGTAATGGCTGTTTGTGGGTTGACCCAGGCTATGACGAGGGTTGACTTTCTACCATCTGGATGAACAATAGCGATATTGTTCTAGACTCGCCACAGTTTTATTAAAAATGGATTTTTTCAGAAAACAGTAGTGGGAGTATGGTAGAACTGGAAGTGATTCCAGAACCACAAACGATTACTGAAGATTTGATAAGGAACCTAAAGATTCAATCTGGATTGACATTCCATTGGCCACTCCGCAGATAAGGTGGGTAACTTCAGGCACCCGAGAGGCACTACGGTAGCCTCAAGGACGGTGACAGGGAAGTTCTTGTTTGCCCACAATTGCCATTGCTGTTGTTCCAGGTTACGAGACCCGGCGGGAGGATGAGTATAGCGTCGTTCTAAACCAGTTTTAGAAGTGTACGTCTATATGACTCTGCCAGAGGGTTGTCGTAGTCAGTGGGAGCAGCGGAAGCATTGGTGGACAGGTTGCTTATGTCTATTTATAGACTAGAGCAGATGTAGCGGAGATAGATCATCTATTTCTGACGTGACAGTCATGGGTTTGACTTCATCAGAATAGGGGATGGATCTGTTGAGAAGGTAGTAGGGTGTGATATCCTGGTATTTGGATGATATACACAGAGTAGGAAAAGAAACTCCTACACTACGATCGGTTGTACTTTGGTCGTCACACAGTGGTTTCTCCACAAAGGAAATGGATTTTATATCTGACATACTGGTTACTAGATCTATGGTTTTAGATCTAGATTTGGGTGGTTTCCCAATCAGGGTACTTGACAGCATTCTAAGAGTATTTAGGATGGACGACTCCTGGCACGGTAGTGTACCTGCAGGTAATAGAGTCACCCTCTCCAAAGGTGTCTTACAGACTAAAGGGGAGAGGGACGTGCATGATTGGCAGATCACTTGCTCAGGCAATTGAGTCAATCGTGAGATGTCAAGTACCACACCAGATGTTGTTCTTGCACTAGATGCAATAAGTTGACATTGATCCAATCCTGGAGAAACGGTCGGAAGCAGTTTTAGAACATAAGTGGATGTTCTAGGGATATGATAACGACAGCCTCATTCGGGAAACAGTTATCATTCCAGGCTTCCAAGGTGACATGGACGACAAGGAGGTTGTCAGAGTTATAGTTTTCCTTCTGATGAGGGGCAGTATTTTGGACAGGTGGTCCAAGGCAATACTGAGGGAGGCATGGCGCGCAGGATACTGATTAAGTTCAGTTGACGATACAGTCTAAGAAGTTTGGATTTGGAGTTCATTTATGAGCTAGGTCCCATCAGACATCCAGACATATTCTGTGACAGGTATTGCTCTTTTCGGGAGATGGCTTTCTCCGCGAACTTGAGATATAGAGAGACATAGAAAGAAACAACTAAGCGGATCCACTCACTGAGGCTATTCCTCGAACGCAATAGTTCCGCAAACGAGCTTTGTGAGACTGACTAGTAGAGGAGTTGGATGTTCGGTATCACACGGGCTGTGAGTATGCGACATCGCAATAATTAGCCTTGAGTGCAAGTGGGAGATTGTTGGAGATAGTGCCCTCAGAGTCGATTATTAGGTCACAGGTACGTGATTGTAATGATTGAGGGAGGACCTATCCCGGTAGGACAGTCTTACTCGAGATGATAGTATGCTATCTGGTTTACCTTTATCATCGTGTACTGCTTTAGGTGACCTGACACGTCGCTATTACACGTTGATAGAGCCCCTAGGATTCTTGCTTGACCACCAGCAGTATGAGGGCGATCATATAAGTGGGAGCTGGGGGTCTATAAGCTTATCCTTAAAAGGTCCCTAGTCGTGGGAGTTTCGAGACTGGGCATCGATACTCCATTAGTAGACTAGTGTATACAGTCGAGACCCCGACGAGGGGCGGTAGCCGGTCTCACAAGCCACTGGTGTCAGTTGGATCACCTAAGATGTATACAGGTGCTCATTGGGTTATGAGTACACCGGACAGGACTCGCCGGGAACATGCTAGTTGGTCATATACCAGACGTCAGATGGCAGTTCCCTGGTGACATGTGTGCAGGTTAGTTCATCGACCTGGGGATCGTCATTTGTCTTGTGTGAGTTCCCACTGTACTTTGATTACTACCCTACCACGGCTCAAAGGAGTCGTGCAAACAGGTTTTAGTTGGGTACAGTCCCGAGCCACATGGAGGCAGTGAGCGTATCTTCAGGGGTTCGTCTCTCCCGGTATTGGGGGTGAGGTCGTGCTGTGTCTAGGAGAGCCATTACACAAAGTCCTTGGCCAAGGCAAGGAGATTTACTGGTAGGTATTCCAGTAGTATCTCAGGGTGTTCTGGGCTACACTCCGACACGACTTGTACCGCTTTTGGGGGTCTGACTTTTACCAACCCCCTAGGCCCGCCATGCGATACTCATAGACGAACGGACCGGACTGAACGGATATTGTCACTGACAGGCTCAGTAGGGTGTCAGGATGAGTTCGCTCATCGACGTCCCTTTTGGTCAATAGCTGGTGGCCCGTCACGTATTGGCTTATACCTCTGACGTGCTAGTGGTTAAATCCACAGCCATAGTATTGACGAGTCTTTAGAGTCCCCCCCCACATTCAGTTACTCAGCTTTCGGGCGAAAGGTTGTAGAGGCCGTATGGAGATATGGCAAGGTCCGATCAGATACGTGCGGTATTGCACGGATCAGGATCGGACAGTTTGTACTATAGGCCGTATGGTTATATGGCAGGGTTCGATCAGATACGTGCGGTATTGCACGGATCAGGATCGAACGGATATTACTGGCCGGCTTTGGTTTAAGCCGGATCCTAGTATAGTACAGTGTAGATTTTGTCTCATTGCATTTGTATTTCGGTCGGAATGCAAATGCGGGTGTGTATGCACAGTATCGGGGTTTTCCTGTAATTTATTACGGGACCAGTTTTCTGGAGTTGCCAGTTTGCTTTCCGTTTCGGCCAATTTCCATTGTTCCGTTCATTGGCCGAAGATTGGTGGAGGAGGGCTTATTTGCATTGTTGCAAATAAGCATTTGTGGAGGGGGTCTTTGCATATTATCATGTCATGATACTTGTCCCATCCATTGACCTTGACTTCTTCTTGTCATGATGGCATGACTTTGGAAGCCATCATGCATGTTGATGATGGTTGGGTGGAGTGTTAGTTTACACTTGTGATCATATTCTTTCATGATTGGTTTTTGGATGCTTGGGATTATTGTTATGGTTGCACCACTCATTCCTTGGCTCTCTCTCCCTCATTCTCTCCACTCTTGAAGGCATGGCCGGCCCAAGCACTTTGGGGCTGTCCAAAATTGAGGTGGGAAAAATGTTGTTCATCACATGCACCAAAGTTCTCCAAGCTCCTCCATATACTTCTTGTATCAATCCCTCCACCAAAGGCAATTCCTACAACCCCAAATGAGATCTCTACACTACATTCTACAACGAATCTTGGGCACGTCGAGTAGCCGGCTTCGTGCCCGAGTTGCCTCGGCATTGAGGTGGGAGCCCGTAAACATAGTAGGCGATGTGGTGCACTTCCGGCGACGAGGAGGAGACGGGACTTTTCCGCAGGAGATCGGGACCATGACGAGAAGACCGGAGGACTTGGATCGTAGGTATATCTCTAACCCATCTTCTAGTTAGCTTAGACTTGTTAATGGTTACGATCCCGGTGTTTAGTGCGCGGTGGTGCCGGTTTGCTAAGTCCGCAAAATTTAAGTTTATCACCGCTTCCGCAATTGGCCGTCGGATTGACGGCCGGGGCGCCGCCGTGCACTTACATAACCATGGTTCATATTATGACAAGTATTCATTTTCTTTTGTTTTTTTAATTAACTTATCATAATATTCTATGATATTCTTTCTTCTTCTTCTTCTTCATATGAAGAAAAGCTTGCTATCAACAATGGCAACTAGTGAAAAAGTGTGAGAAATCCAATTCTAAAGTGAACCCACTTCCTATTTCTTCATCCTCTACCTCTTGCCAAGTAGTATAGGGTATTTTCTTCACAAGTTTCATGACTTGGTGAAGTGGGAGCTTGATCTTGTGATGCCTCGACGTAGATCATCTTCGGCATCGTTGTCGATGACCTAGCCCGCCCATTTCTCCGATGAAGCCGAAGCTAGAGTCTGGGATCCGATTTGTACAGCGAGGGGACTTCATCACGGAGCAATGGAGGTTGAGTACCGGATCTACAAAGGTTGTATTTCCGTTCACTTAGTTAAGTTGTTAACTAGTAGCATGTTTCGCCTAAAATTCTAGTTAACGATCCGTATTAGAGTTTCTCGGCACTTGTAAAATTTGAAATTGGCATGGTTGATGCCTTGTGAGACCTCTTGAGAGTGCCTAGGAACCCTACAATACCATCGTGCTATGGTGTATACAGAGGAGTAATGCTGAGAGAGAATCTTATTCTTAGAATTGTCCAGGAATCCCGTGCTCAAGTATTCTCCTCCTTGATCACATCAAAGGACATAATACTTATACCCGTTTTTGGTTCTCTACTTCTAACTTATATTCTGTGAATATCTCAAAAGGTTCGGACTTGTGTTTCAACAAGAACATATGTCTGAATCTTGAGAGATTATCAGTGAATGTAATGAAGTACAAAGAACCGGTCTTGGCATGTGTAGACAGGGGACCTTCATACATCAACATGTATCATCCCAAGAGTTCACTAACTCTTTCTCTATTTCCATTAAAAAGAGCTATGGTCATCTTATCTTTGTGACATGACTGGCAAGTTTCACAAGATGTAAATTCAAACTAATTTAAATATGCATCTTAATGTAACTTCAGCTAGTCGGGTCGCATTGATATGGCCTAGTCTACAATGCCTCAAGAAGGATTCTTTCATTTCTGAACTCTTCCTCTTGTGTGTGTTCTGTATGCTAAGAACTGTAGTTTGATTTAGAACATTAATGCTTTTAGATAACGTGCCTGAACCAATCAACTCTTGATATAGGAAATGTTCAAAACATTATCCAACAATATAAAATTGTATCCTTTCTTTACTAATAAAGAGACTGATATGATTTTGTATATCAGGTTCGGTATCTAATAACATTCGTTCAGAATCAATGTATTCTGGTAATACAGGGTGACAGTGACCAACAGACCTGGCTGCAACACTTACACCGTTTTCTGCCTCATGAAACTTATCACCCGTTCTCAGTTCCCTACCTTTCTGTAGCCCTATGTAATAGATTACATATCTGTGATCCTGATCCGGTATCAGATACCCAGGACGCAGAGGATACTGAGAAACAGTTCTTTGTAATGAACACACCCGAAGGAGATGCATCTCGTGCACTTTCTTCGTTTGGGCGGCATGGGAATCCTGATATTCCCCTAATTCCTGCTCTGTCTTATAACAATTATAAGTTGGAGCGGGACCAACGTTCCCCGGCTCAGTATAACAAGCGGGTTCGGTCAATACATCCGTATTATTATCTTGATTAAGGCATGACATGGTCGCTACCTGGAGAGAGAGAGAAGAAAACACTCTGCGTGCGCTCTAGCAAGATCATATTGGTTATTATTTTATCTAATCAGGATGGCTCCCACTGTTTTTATCAAATCTTCCTTCAAACCCTAAAAGGAAAGACTAGCCGGGATTAATTACACTCTACAAGTTCACCAATCTTTCAGCCAGGCCAGTGTTGGTACTTTGAGGGAGGTGACCCGTGCTTTCGCACGAACCTAATTAATATGAACCTCGTTTTCCCAGAGGCGTAACCTCGTTAACACCTTTCTAGACACCTACTTGATCGGCTAATTGTAATGTGTAAAACTCTCTCAGGAGTAACAATTACTCGCAGTGGGTATCGGGATCCAACTATCTTATAGAAGGTATGCAATCTCATTGCAAATTTCAACACTTGAAATTCCCGATAATATTTTGCCCCAAGCGATCTATGACCTTGACTGAGTCAACAAACCATAGACCGCAAGTAAAGTTCAACCCGTCATTTCTCGATTGAATTAAACCCACCCGCATGACCCTTGACTGAGTCAACAAGGCCGCACGACTACCCTAATCCAATCGCATCATATGCTTTGCAGATAAGCACTAATCAGCTACCGCACACTACGCCTTGACTGAGTCAACAAACGCAGCACGAATACTAACTATTACTTATCTGAAATGACGAAGGGCTACGACAGGTTTTTAAGAAAAACTTTTGCGTAATGAACTTTATATCTGTAAGTCCGTGTTGCCCACCCCGGTGCTTACGGGGAGGCGGAAAACATAATAAAAATCGGATTTTTAATGACTTAGGCAACATGGACTATGCTTGTGAGGATCTTTGCTAAACATAAACTAGCTAACCCTAACTACAAAGTAGCTAAGTGAAGAAAAGTTTATACCTTTGGTCTTTAGTCCTTCTCTCCTTGCTCCTAGGTATGGTAGAAAAGGATCACCTTGCTTGTCTTCTCCCGTCAAAGAAGGATCCACCCGAAAGCCACCACCTTTAGCTTCAACTCCAAGCTAGGAGTAACTAGAGTGCAAGAAATGCTAAGACTTGAACCCTAGAAGTGAGTAGAGAAGATCAAGAGAGGGTTTTTCTCAAGCTTTTTGTTTCTCAACACATGAGAGGGAGAGAGCTTGAGGGAGAGGATGAGCAAGAGAGAGAAAAGAAAATGAGAGAATGAGAATAATAGTGAGCCATTCTCACTAATATGTGTGAGTTATTTTAATTAATCAATTAGCAAGAAAATTGTCATGGTTTAATCAAGAGGTGACCATTATCATTTCATTATTAATGCAAATTGCAAGAATCAAAGAGCATCTTCCAAATGAAATGATCATGGTCAAATTGTCAACTTGGTCAACAAGTCAACAAAGTCAAAGTGTCAACAACAACAACCATGCACAATAATTAAGCTAATTATTAATTAACAATAATACACACAAAAACAATAGGGTTAATAAAATGACAATAGTCATTAACCCTAAACAAGGTCCTCTCCCTCAATCTCAAGCAACCGTGCATACGCACCCGCATTCGTGAACCGAGGAACACGAACACAATGAGAAAAACCAATCTCAAATCATATACTAGGATCCGGCTTAAACCAAAGCCCGCTAGTATAAACTGTCCGGACAGCAAACGTGCACAAGTGCGCGGATGCGAACGAACCCTGTCGCAAAACCATGCGACCTCTACTCATTTTGCCTAAAGGCGAATAGCTCTCTGTGTGGGACTCTAAAGACTCGACACTACGCTGGCAGTGGGTTTAACCACAGACCGCAAGCGGCACTAGCTGTACGTAACGGTCCCCAGGTAGATGTCGATAAGAAGACTGACGAGGTGAACCCCATCTGCACTCCTACTGAGCCTGTATGTGACAGTCTCCGTACAGTCCGGTCTGTTCGTCTGATACATCGCATGGCGGGCCTAGGGGGGCGGTGAACGGCAGTCCCCTAATAGCGGTACAAGTCGTGTCGGAGTGTAGCCCAGAACACCCTGAGATAACACTGGAAACCTACCAGTATATCTCGCTTGCCCTGGCCAGGGACTACTCGTGTAATGGCTCTCCTAGACACAGCGCGATGTCAACCCCCAATACCGGGAGAGACGAATCCTGTCTAACCGTCACTGCCTCCAAGTGCTTCGGGACTGCACCCAAAAACTACCTGTTTGCACGACTCCTCTGAGCCGTGGTAGGGTAGTAATCAAAGTGCAGTGGGAACACACTCGAGGCGAAGTGACAGTGTCAAGTCAGCGGACTAAGCTGTACTCATGTCACCTGGGAACTGATAACTGACGATAGGTATATTACCAACCAACAGTTCCCGACGAGTCCTGTCCAGTGTACTCGTAACCTAACGAGCACCCGCATACTATCCCAAGTACGACGTACTAACGGCTGTGGGACAGACCGTCTCCCACACTGGGATGAGAAGCGCATACGCTAGTCTACTCCGGAGTATCGATGCCCTGTCTCGATAGTCCAACGACCAGGGACCTGTATAAGGATGTGCTTATAGATTACCCAGCTCCCACGAGTGCGAGCGCCATCACAACGCTGGTAATCAAGCAAAGATCCTAAGGGCTCTACTAATATGTATACCAGCAATATGCTAAAAGAAACACATGCACATATTAAAGCAGAGACAAACCAAGTAGCATACTACCATTTCGAGCAAGATTGTATATACAACTGTGAATATCCCAAGCTTCCATTAAGTAATATACAAGCTAGTATGATACAGTAATGGCCTCTAGGGCATATACACTAACAATCTCCCACTTGCACTAAGGCCATGTACTGGCGTATCGAAGACCTATCATCTCGATCAGCCGCTCGAACTGAGTCTGGGGTAGGGCCTTCGTGAGTGGATCTGCAGTGTTGTTCTCCGTATTAACTCTCTTTACCTCGATCTCCTGGCGATCTATGATCTCCCTGATCAGGTGGTACCGCCTCAAAATGTGCCTGGACTTCTGATGGGACCTGGGTTCCTTCGCTAAAGCTATAGCTCCGTTGTTGTCGCAATACAGCGGTATTGGATCAACAATGGTAGGAACCACCTGAAGCTCCGTGAGGAACTTCTTCATCCAGACAGCTTCCTTTGCGGCATCGCAAGCAGCTATGTACTCCGCTTCCATTGTTGAGTCTGCAACGGTCTCCTGCTTGGAACTCTTCCAGCAAACCGCCCCTCCATTGAGGGTAAAGACATAACCCGACATGGACTTGGAGTCATCCTTGTCACTCTGGAAGCTGGAGTCAGCAAAGGCCTCGAACTGGAGGTCTTTTCCGCCATACACCAAGAACATCTCCTTAGTCCTTCTCAGGTACTTGAGAATGTTCTTTACCGCTATCCAGTGTTTCTCCCCTGGGTTTGACTGATACCGGCTTACAACGCTCAATGCGTACGCTACATCTGGTCTGGTACACAACATCGCATACATTATAGAGCCTACCGCAGAAGCGTAGGGTATAATAGACATGCGATCCCTTTCCAAATCAGTCTTGGGAGACATCTCTTTGGAGAGGGTGATCCCGTGACAAGCCGGTAGATTACCGCGCTTGGAATCTTCCATACTGAACCTTTTCAGTATGGTGTCAATGTACCTTGACTGTGAAAGTCCCAACATCCTCTTAGATCTATCACGATAGATCTGGATCCCCAGAATGTAGTTGGCATCACCCAGGTCCTTCATGGAGAACCTCTGCGACAAGAATCCTTTGACTGACTGTAGCATAGGAATATCATTTCCTATTAGGAGAATGTCATCCACGTACAAGACGAGGAATACCACAGTTCTCCCTACAATCTTACTGTAAATGCATGGTTCATCTGGGTTTTTGATAAAGTCGAATTCTTTGACAGTATCATCAAAGCAGATGTTCCAACTCCGCGATGCCTGCTTAAGTCCATAGATGGACTTTAGCAACTTGCACACTCTACCGCTGCTCCCACTCTGATTGAATCCCTCCGGCTGATCCATATAGACGCACTCTTCCAAATTTCCATTTAGGAAAGCCGTCTTTACGTCCATCTGCCAGATTTCATAATCGTGGAAGGCAGCAATGGCAAGTAGGATCCGAATGGATTTCAGCATAGCCACTGGAGAAAAGGTCTCGTCATAGTCCAAACCAGGTCTTTGACGAAAACCCTTTGCTACAAGTCTAGCTTTATAGGTCTCAACCTGCCCATCTACACCAATCTTCTTTCTGAAGATCCATTTGCAGCCTACGGGTTTTACCCCTTCTGGTGCAAAGTCCAAAGTCCAAACTTTGTTGGTGTACATAGACTCCATCTCGGCCCGCATAGCATCTAGCCATTTTACCGAGTCGCCGCTCTGGATGGCTTGCTGGAAGCTAGTAGGCTCACCATAATCCATGGTGCAATCCTCTCTATCCCCGTCTATGAGAAAACCGTAGTATCTCTCGGGCGGATGAGACTGCCTACTACTTCTGCGGAGTGGCGCTGGGATATCCGGTTCTCTTGAAACTTCTGGTTCTTCCAAGCTTTCAGTAATAGCTTGTGGTTCTGGAATTTCTTCCAGTTCTATTGCGCTCCCACTTATCTGATTTTCTAAAAATTCAGTTTCCAAGAAGTGGGCATGCTGAGAAACAAAAACCTTTTGTTCCTCTGCGGAATAGAAAAGATACCCCCTGGAGTTCTTCGGGTATCCCACAAACTTACACAGTACTGAACGTGCCTCGAGCTTGTCCGCATGCTGCTTTTTTACAAAAGCTGGACATCCCCATGTCTTAAGGTACTTGAGACAGGGTTTCTTCCCACTCCACATCTGATATGGAGTGGTAGGCACAGTCTTGGTGGGAGCCTTGTTCAAGAGATATGCAGCTGTTTCTAGTGCATAACTCCAGAAGGATCGCGGCAACTCAGCCTTACTCATCATGGAACGAACCATATCCAATAGGGTTCGATTCCTCCTTTCCGATACACCGTTGTGTTGTGGTGTGTATGGGGGAGTAAGTTGAGAGAGAATTCCATTCTCTTTTAAGAAGCCCAGAAACTCGGCACTTAAGTATTCTCCTCCTCGATCCGATCTTAGGATCTTGATACTTTTGCCTGTTTGTTTTTCAACTTCATTCTTGTATTCTTGAAATTTCTCAAAGGCCTCGGATTTGTGCTTCATCAAGAAGACATGCCCATACCTAGAGAAATCATCGGTGAAAGTAATGAAGTATGAATAACCACTTCGCGCATGTGTAGACATTGGACCACACACATCACTGTGTATGAGTCCCAAGAGCTCGCTTGCTCTTTCTCCGTGTCCAGTGAACGGAGTCTTTGTCATCTTTCCCATGAGACAAGATTCACAAGTGGCATAAGACTGATACTCAAACGGATTCAAGTATCCCTCTTTATGTAACTTTGTTAACCGTGTCTCATTAATGTGACCCAGTCTACAATGCCATAAGAAAGCCTGATTTGTTTCCGGAGACTTTCTTTTAAGTGTGTTCTGGACACTGAAGATCTGAGCTTGATTCAGTACGTATATACCGTTCTGTAATGTACCTGACCCAATCAGAACTTGATTTAGGTGGATGTTAACTACATCGCTTACAAAAGTAAAATCATATCCTTCCTTAGAAATTAAGGATACAGATATGATATTACATGTCGCACCTGGTACATAAAAACAGTTACGCAGAATCAATATCTGCCCAGTTGTCAGTCCTAGATGATATTCCCCTACGGATTCAGCATACATGCTCATTCCGTTAGCAACCCTGAGAGTCATATCACCTTTCCTGATAACCCTACGGTTTCTCAAAGCCTGTAATGAATTACAGATATGAGATCCTGATCCGGTATCCAATACCCAGGAAGTAGGGTTAACTGACATACAGTTCTCAATCACAAACACACCCGAAGCCGAAGCCACAACATGCTTCGAATTCTGGCTAATGGCTTTACAAGCCCTGCAATCCTTCTGTCCATGTTCATTCCCGTAACAATAGGAACATCCTTCTTTTACTACATCTGTTCCTGAAACTTCTGCCCTTCCCTTTCTTTCTACTTCCCTAGTTTCCTTTAGGGTAGTAGACAGAGACTGTTGAACTGAGTCAGCATCTGACCTGTTCTTCAACGTGGTCTTCAGGTCCGAGAGCTCAATAGAGCTGGTCTCTGTAAGGACGTTGCCCCCTACAGATGACCCGATAGCCAACCTCGCTGGAAGCAATTTGTTCGAGGTCTCATATCTTGCGATACGAGATTGCTCTCCATATAAAACTTTGTTATGGAGGAAGATAGAAGCTAAGTCCATCTTCTCGTGCTGCCTCTGGTATATACCATCAACTGAGGCTAACACGAGGCACTTGGCTTTCGCACAGACTTTTTCCGATGTCCTACGAATATCAATATCCGTGACAGGGGAAACTGGACCTGAGACGGCAGGGGTTGGATCAGTTAAGAGGTGTCCCAGCTTGTCCTGGGTAATGGACATCTGGACAGACCTTTGCCAGTCAAAACAGTTAGATTCAGTCATCTTTTTATCTAGATGTAACCTAGGTGTGGTCACAGGGTCGCTGCAATTAAGAGAGAGAGAAGAAAACACTTAGCATGTTGCTCTTGCAAGTTTAGATTGGTTTTTAATTTATCTAAACAGGATGGCTCCCACTGTCTCTCGAATCCCTTCTCAAACCGTAAAGAAAAGATTAGTCGGGATCAATCTCACCGTACAATACTTGCTTAACCGTTCAGCCAGGCCAGTGTCGGTACTTCGAGGGAGGTTTTCCAACGCTTTCGTGAAGTTCCTTAATTAAGTAACCTCTTTTCCCTGTGGGCGTAGCCCCGCTAACACCTTTCTAGGCACCTACTAGGTTTATAGCATTGATCGTTAAGTGAGAGTTTTCCCGAGGAGTAGCATATACTCACAGTAGGATCGGGATCCAAATATCATCGCGTGATAAAACCGAAGGAATCCTACCAGAATCATCACACTCCAAATGGTATGCAACGCTAGCAAGTTTCAGTACTTATGAAACTCCCGATGTGGATTTTTGCCCCATGCTCTTATGACCTTGACGAAGGTCAACAAATCATAAGTCACATGTCAAGTTCTACCCGTCATTATCCAGGTTAATTTGAACCCACCCGTACATACCCTTGACGAAGGTCAACAAGGTAGTACGACTGTCCCAAACCAACGCATCTATCTATGCTACATATGAACACCCAACAGCTACCAATCACTATGCCTTGACGAAGGTCAACAAACATAGCTTGAATACTATTGAATATTCATACGAAACGACGGAGGGCTACGGATGGTTTTGGCGAAACCGTGAACGTAGTGAACTTGATCTAATCGATGGAACGAGATAGCTTTTAAAAGGAGTGGTTCAAGCTCCGCGTTTAAAAGTTTAGTTTTGAAAAGAACCGAGTGGTTTTCAAAGTGTTCCAATCGACTTTTACTTGGTTTATTTCTTGCATTAGTTCTTTTAATGCGTCCCATCAATTAATCCTACCATTGCAGAAAACAACCAAAATATGACGTACGCTTATGCCATTCGCATTCGCCACGGGGCCCCGTCATCACCCGTTAGGTTACTTAACTAACGACAGAGCGGGGGCTGGGCTAGCGCGGCTGTAAAACATAAGCAACGCCTAAATAGTTATTATATAATTATACAGCAATGATAGACATTACAGATCACAGATGAATACATTGGATATACTAGGAATCCGCAATGCGTTCGAGCCTGCAACGCAAAACGGATTACACGGTCGCGGTGAATAGCCAATACCCCACCCAAGACCCCTACGGGTGCGGCAAACTACCCGCCAAGCACCCGAAGCGAAGCAACCTCCCTCACCACCGTGAGTAGGCCACTCGGCACTTCGAGATACCCGGTAATTTGTGCACCCCCTCCATGGGTCTATCCTAGGAGCAAAAACAGTAAAAAGAATTATACAATGACGGCTACAACCCCGACCCGGTTGTGCGGCCATACAAAGAATATTATTACATCAATTTACATGTTACAAATGAATGAAAGAAAAATAACGCTCATCTCACATCCAACCCGGCCATTCACCCGCGACAATCCAATCCATTCATATCCACAAACCAATAGCAATCACAGATCATGTATAACCCCGACTAATCGTCTTATAGCGATTAGCCGACGTTCAATACATGCAAGCATTACAGATATAACCGATATAGTTAAAGTGTAGTGAAGTTCCGAAAAATACGGATTTATAGGCCCCCAAAAGTAAATTTTAGTTCTGGAAAATCTGGGCATATATTATATATCCTAAAAATCCCAAAATCAACACATACAGACACTGCACGAAAAACGATGCAGAGAGGACATCAAACCGCGGCGGTTCCGCGGCATGAGCCTACCTCGTGCGGCGGAAGGGCGGCGGTTTGAACGAATCTCTGTGTCGTTTTTCATGGGTATTCATAAAAAACCCTGAGATGAATTTACAAATATAAAGTTTTCTATTTTGATCAGAAAAAAATTCAACAGAAACTAGGGTTTTTCAAAAGTTCGGTTTTTGGATTTTCGGTTTCGAAACTTCGTTACACTTCACTACCTAGCTAGTTTGAGTTTAGTTAGGCTCTGATACCACTGTAAGTCCGTGTTGCCCACCCCGGTGCTTACGGGGAGGCGGAAAACATAATAAAAATCGGATTTTTAATGACTTAGGCAACATGGACTATGCTTGTGAGGATCTTTGCTAAACATAAACTAGCTAACCCTAACTACAAAGTAGCTAAGTGAAGAAAAGTTTATACCTTTGGTCTTTAGTCCTTCTCTCCTTGCTCC
This sequence comes from Agapanthus africanus, assembly GCA_030015575.1. Classification (NCBI taxonomy): domain Eukaryota; kingdom Viridiplantae; phylum Streptophyta; class Magnoliopsida; order Asparagales; family Amaryllidaceae; genus Agapanthus; species Agapanthus africanus. The sequence continues at coordinate 240,359,275 of CM057344.1, forward strand.
TAGGTATGGTAGAAAAGGATCACCTTGCTTGTCTTCTCCCGTCAAAGAAGGATCCACCCGAAAGCCACCACCTTTAGCTTCAACTCCAAGCTAGGAGTAACTAGAGTGCAAGAAATGCTAAGACTTGAACCCTAGAAGTGAGTAGAGAAGATCAAGAGAGGGTTTTTCTCAAGCTTTTTGTTTCTCAACACATGAGAGGGAGAGAGCTTGAGGGAGAGGATGAGCAAGAGAGAGAAAAGAAAATGAGAGAATGAGAATAATAGTGAGCCATTCTCACTAATATGTGTGAGTTATTTTAATTAATCAATTAGCAAGAAAATTGTCATGGTTTAATCAAGAGGTGACCATTATCATTTCATTATTAATGCAAATTGCAAGAATCAAAGAGCATCTTCCAAATGAAATGATCATGGTCAAATTGTCAACTTGGTCAACAAGTCAACAAAGTCAAAGTGTCAACAACAACAACCATGCACAATAATTAAGCTAATTATTAATTAACAATAATACACACAAAAACAATAGGGTTAATAAAATGACAATAGTCATTAACCCTAAACAAGGTCCTCTCCCTCAATCTCAAGCAACCGTGCATACGCACCCGCATTCGTGAACCGAGGAACACGAACACAATGAGAAAAACCAATCTCAAATCATATACTAGGATCCGGCTTAAACCAAAGCCCGCTAGTATAAACTGTCCGGACAGCAAACGTGCACAAGTGCGCGGATGCGAACGAACCCTGTCGCAAAACCATGCGACCTCTACTCATTTTGCCTAAAGGCGAATAGCTCTCTGTGTGGGACTCTAAAGACTCGACACTACGCTGGCAGTGGGTTTAACCACAGACCGCAAGCGGCACTAGCTGTACGTAACGGTCCCCAGGTAGATGTCGATAAGAAGACTGACGAGGTGAACCCCATCTGCACTCCTACTGAGCCTGTATGTGACAGTCTCCGTACAGTCCGGTCTGTTCGTCTGATACATCGCATGGCGGGCCTAGGGGGGCGGTGAACGTCAGTCCCCTAATAGCGGTACAAGTCGTGTCGGAGTGTAGCCCAGAACACCCTGAGATAACACTGGAAACCTACCAGTATATCTCGCTTGCCCTGGCCAGGGACTACTCGTGTAATGGCTCTCCTAGACACAGCGCGATGTCAACCCCCAATACCGGGAGAGACGAATCCTGTCTAACCGTCACTGCCTTCAAGTGCTTCGGGACTGCACCCAAAAACTACCTGTTTGCACGACTCCTCTGAGCCGTGGTAGGGTAGTAATCAAAGTGCAGTGGGAACACACTCGAGGCGAAGTGACAGTGTCAAGTCAGCGGACTAAGCTGTACTCATGTCACCTGGGAACTGATAACTGACGATAGGTATATTACCAACCAACAGTTCCCGACGAGTCCTGTCCAGTGTACTCGTAACCTAACGAGCACCCGCATACTATCCCAAGTACGACGTACTAACGGCTGTGGGACAGACCGTCTCCCACACTGGGATGAGAAGCGCATACGCTAGTCTACTCCGGAGTATCGATGCCCTGTCTCGATAGTCCAACGACCAGGGACCTGTATAAGGATGTGCTTATAGATTACCCAGCTCCCACGAGTGCGAGCGCCATCACAACGCTGGTAATCAAGCAAAGATCCTAAGGGCTCTACTAATATGTATACCAGCAATATGCTAAAAGAAACACATGCACATATTAAAGCAGAGACAAACCAAGTAGCATACTACCATTTCGAGCAAGATTGTATATACAACTGTGAATATCCCAAGCTTCCATTAAGTAATATACAAGCTAGTATGATACAGTAATGGCCTCTAGGGCATATACACTAACAATATCGTTGTAGAATCAAATGATTTTAAAATGGAGTGTTTTTGCGGCTTTTCTAGTTTTGCTAATAGGGTCACTCCCGGTGAAGGGATCGTCGGCCCTTTCCTCGTCGAATGAGGTGCGGGATATATCATATATATCACTGTGCAAAGCAGAAACTATAGAAGCTACCAAAATACAAACCGAGTGTGTAGCATCTGCCAGTTATTGCTAAAGGGGTCACTCCCGGTGAAGGGATCTCGGCCCTTTCCTCATCGAATAAGGTGCAGGATGTTCAACAAGGAACACCGCAATGCAAAGCAAGAACTGTAGCTACCTGTTTTTGAAAATTCGATTCCACAACATCTATAGGTTTCTTTTCTTTCATTAATCACATTAATGAAGTCCCATCATTTAAGTACCTAAACATCACAGATAAATACGACGTACACTTATGCCATCCGCATTCGCCTCGATGTCCCCTCATGCACCGTTAGGTTAGGTAACTAACGACAGAGAGGGGCAGGGCTAGCGCGAGTGCAAAACATAAGTAACGTCTATATAATATATCATATATACTGTATACAGTATCCATCACAACATATCAAATGATCACATCACAGATATCGCAGCAGAAGAAACATATGAAACATTGGATATACTAGGACGTCCGTGTTTTTAATACGAGCCAGTATAAAACACGGATTCCACGGTCGTGATGAATAGCCAAACCCACACCCCTAGACCCCTACGAGAGCGGCAAGCAACCCTACCAATTCAAGAGTTAGGAGACCCGGACTCGACTCCTCGAGTTGGTCTCCCACTGGACTCTAGAACTCGGTTACTTGTGCCCTCCTCCTTGGGTCTATCCTAGTGTGGAAAAGTAAATAATATACAAAGGTGACATCTTCCGCAACCTGGAAGTGCCCCAATAAAAGAATATTACATACAAGTTTTTATATGAATAAAAATGAAAAACACTCATCTCACATAAAACCCCCCGGCTATTCAAACACGACGATCCAATATAACATATCCAGCAACATATAACATCACATGTCATCAACGTAAGTAAATATGCGCATCTCAATTGTCGTTGACATATAGCAACGAAACCGGCGATATCACATATTACACTTACGGCCGCAGAAAAGAAAGTGTAAAACTACAACAGTTGGAATCCGCAACCTGCATAGACATCGCATGCCTAACCAAATGAATTTCTTAGACATCGCATGCCTAACAATTATAAACCCCGCATTTCAGTCTCATTATCGAAAACTCTTTTCAAATATCAAGTCGGGCAATTCAACAAGATTCCCGACATCCTGATCGAATGCTCGTCGCAAACTTTAGTAGACGGCCGCACCCCCGATGCCGTCGACGAAGTGCACCAAGGTGGAACACCGCTGCCGCGAGCACCCGAACGGATGCTTTCGACGACGGAGTTCTCCTACAGTCACTTGGTCGGGGCTATGGGGTGTAGCTGTCTATTAAGTTTACCCGGCGAGTATCCGCGTACGCTACGTGATTGCGACGGACTTTTGATCGCATCAAAATTCCGTGGCAACCGATCAAGTGAGACTAAAGTGCCATGTTTATAACATTCATATTAGTTATCTCATAACTACTTATGGATTCCAAATATTGTATCACATTCCGGATAAATAGAAAATGTTAAACTTTCCGATCGAACAATCAAACGCCCAAGTTTTTCCGAAACAGCTCAACACATGAAATAAGTTTAAAAACATTCACTTCATGCCACAGTTCCAACGGTCCAGCCGTAGAAGGGTCAAGCCAACGCCTCACATGTGGCACGCCGTACTGCCCCAAACCCTAAGGTTCAAAGGGCAGTTCAAGACGGTCACATAATCAAGTTAAGGTTTGTTGTCTTCTAGAGGGACCATCGCGTTACTTGCACTACTTAGAACGTTCTTAAACCACGGAAAAATCCAACACTTGGAAATTTTCCGGCAGGGGAAAAATTGGGTATTTATATCCGGTCGAACTTTTTAACATATTCTAAAATTATCCGGAAAAACACATAGACGAAGTTAAATAAACCGATCGAATCATCGAATCCCCAAAACAACCCAGAAAATTCAACTGTTGAATGCAAATTAAAAATTCCCAGAAAATACAGGAATAATATTAAGACATTACTATGCAAACAGTTCACATTACTATGCAAACAGTTCTCAAGGAAGTGACCGTACGGCCGCGGAACCGCCGCACGAGCCATGCTTGTGCCGCGGTTCCGCTGCGCATTGATCGATTTAGGGGCACGTTTTGTATAGTAATTCTTAGAAAACCCTGCTTATTTTTCTGCATATTTTTAATTCACAAAATACCACAGTTTTGAAAAATGTACAGAGAGTGGTATTCGATTTGGGTTTCGGGTTCGATCGGACTTCTAACATTGTCTACACATCGCCTAAAGCTCTAGCTAGGCTCTGATACCACTGTAGGGTTCCTAGGCATACCCATGAAGTTCTACAACTGATCAAACATGTCCAATTCAAAAATTTTCGGTGCCGAGGAACCCTAAACTAGATCGTTGACTAGTGGTAAAGGCGAAACTACAACAAGTAAACAACTTTACTAGAAAGTGAAAGTGACAACAACCTTTGTAGATCCGGTCCTCCACTTCCTTGGCTCCGTGATGACGTCCCTCCGCTGTGTTCATCGGATCCCGGACTCTAGCGTTGGTTTCATCGAAGAAATGATCGGGCTAGGTCGACGACTTCGATGCCGAAGATGATCTACGTCGAGGCAACTCAAGCTCAAGCTCCACCTTCACCAAGTCATGAAACTTGTGAAGAAAACACCCTATACTACATGGCAAGTGGTAGAGGATGAAGAAATAGGAAGTGGGTTCACTTTGGATTTGGATTTCTCACTTGGAATCATCACTTGGAAATTTCTAGCAAGCTTTCTTCTTGACTTGAAGAAGATGAAGAAGAAGAAGGAAAAAGAATTATCTTTTAAAAAGAAAATCCAAGTGATTCTTATCATATTGCAACCATGGGTGAAGATAACTCATGTAGAGAGCAAACCCTAGTTTAGGTAATGGTTAGGTTTAAGGATAAAACAAAATGGTTACTTATTCAAAGCTTCATGAAGCTTCAACAAAAAAAAAACCAAAGCAAGCCACCATTTCATTTATCTTTTCAAAAATGAATTAAAGAAAATAAATAAAACAAATATAAAACCTAACCATTAACCCAAACATGGTTTAAAATAAACACACACCCAAGTTTGCATGTATCATTAAATATGATACAAACAAGTGCACAAAAATATATCACATATACTACTTGTGCACATCAAGTGAGAAAATCAATCTTAAGTGAACAAATACTAGTTAATGTAAAGTAATATATCAAATATATAATTATACATCAAATCATTAAATCAACACTTGATTTAATGATCCGGTCATATCGCATATAACCGACTTATATCAAGTGTATCAATGTATCGAATCAACACTTGATCCGGTAACCCGGCTATATCATATATAACCGTCCAATGATACAAATCGCGAGAATAGAATACAGTATCACATATTGTTATTATTCTCGGTCCCGCACATATCTCATATGCGCTCCTATTTCGTTTCGCTTGAGCCAGGAAACCTCTGTGTAGGACTCTAAAGACTCGTCAACACGCCGGCAGCAGGTGATGATCATATCAAACACCCACAAGCCGCAAGCGGTCTGCTAAACGTAACGGCCACCCGGGTATTGAGTGATCAGAAGATCAATGAGCAAGCCCGCTCACACTCCTGTGAATCCAACCAGCAACACTTACCGTACAGTCCGGTCTGTTCGTCTGATATGTCGCATATCTTGTCTAGGGTTGGTAAACGTCAGACCCCAATAACTCGATAAGTCGTGTCGATATGAGGCTCATAACGGGTCGAGAAACTACTGGTAACACTTACCAGTAAATCCATAAAGCAGCCTTGGCCAAGGACTTCCTGTTATAGCCAATCGAGCACAGTGCAACATTAACTCCCTATACCGGGAGAGACGAAACCCCTCTTATCGCTCATTGCCTCCATGTGACTCGGGACTGTACCCAAAAACTACCGTTTTGCACGCCCTCTTGGACGTGGTAAGGTGGAAATCAAAGTACAGTGGGAATCACACAAGACTCTATGACGATCTCGGGTCTACAGACTAACCTGTACCAGTGTCACCAGAGAACTGCCATCTGACGTAAGGTATAATACCATCTGGGAGTTCTTGGCGAGTCCGTCCAGTGTACCCAGTCTCCACTGAGCACCCGTATATCATCTCTGATGTCAAACACCAATGGATATGGGATCATCCATCGCCCATCTATATGGGTCGAGAAGGTATACGCTAGTCTACTCTGGTATATTGATGCCCCGTCTCGATACACCCACGACTAGGGACTTTGAAGGATGTACTTATAGACTATCATGTCCCCACTAGTATGATCCTCATCATAGTCAAGATAGTCAAGTACACATCCTAAGGGCTTTACCAACATGTAACAGAGAGACAATCAGTGTACACGTTAAAGTAAAGAGTAACCAGATAGCATACTATCATATCGAGCATGAAAGTCATTCCTATATATGTCCAAGCATCCACTACAATATACATCCTATGTATAGTAATGGCCTCTAGGGCATACATATAACTAACACTGACACCAGTGGCTTGTGAGACCGGCCACCGCCCCTCGTCGGGGTCTCGACTGTATACACTAGTCTACTCTGGAGTATCGATGCCCTGTCTCGAAACTCCCACGACTAGGGACCACAATTAAGGATATGCTTATAGACCACCCAACTCTCACTTATATGATCGCCCCCATACTGTTGGTAGTCAAGCAAGATCCTAAGGGCTCTATCAAAGTGTAATCGTGATCAGTCACCTGAACCTATACACGACTGATAAAGGCAAACCAGATAGCATACTATCATCTCGAGTAAGACTGTCCTACCGGTATAGGTCCTCCTCAATCATTGCAATCACGTACCTGCGATCCAATAATTGACTTTGAGGGCACTATATCCAACAATCTCCCACTTGCACTTAAGGCTAATTATTGCGATGTCGCGTACTCACAGCCCGTGTGAAACCAACACCCAACTCCTCCACTATCAGTTTCACAAAGCCCGTTTGTAAAACTATTGTGTTCGAGAAATAGCCTCAGTGAGTGGATCCGCCCTGATGTTTCTTTCTGTGTCTCTCTTAATCTCAAGTTCGCGGAGAAATCATCTCCCGAATCGAGTAATACCTGTCTTAGAATATGTCTGGATATCTGATGGGACCTAGTTCATAAATGAACTCCAAATCCAAACTTCTTAGACTGTATCGATAACTGAACCTAATCAGTATCCTGCACTATACCTCCCACAGTATCCTCTTGGACCACCTGTTCGTAATACTATCCCTCGTCAGAGGGAAAACTATAACTCTGACAATCACTCTGTCATCCATGTCACCTTTGAAGCCTGGAATGATAACCGTCTCCCGAAGGAGGCTGCCGTCATCAAATCCGTAGAACATGCACTTATGTTCTAAAACTGCTTCATTATATTTCTCCAGGATTGGATTAATACAAACTTATTGTATCTAGTGCAAAAACAACATCTGGTGTGGTACTTGACATCTCACGATTGACTCAGTTGCCTAAGCAAGTGATATGCCAATCATGCACATCCCTCTCCCCTTTAGTCTATAAGACACCTTTAGAGAGGGTGACTCCATCACCAGCAGGTACACCACCGTGCCAGAGTCATCTATTCTAAAAACCATTAGAATACTGTCAAAGTACCCGCATTGGGAAACTACCCAAATCCAGATCTAAAACCATAGATCTAGAAACCAGAATGTCAAATATTATATCCATATCATGTCTGGAGAAACAACTGTGTGACGACTACAGTACAACCGATCGTAGTATAGGAATTTTACTTCCTACTCTGTGTATGATATCCAAATACTAGGACATCACACCCTACTACCTTCTTAACTGATCCATCCCCTATTCTGATGAAGTCAAACCCATGACTGTCACATCAAAATTAGATGATCAATCTCCGCTATAACTGCTCAAGTCTATAAATAGACATAAGCTACTTGCCCACTATGCTTCCGCTGCTCCCACTGACTACAACAACCCTCCTACTGGGTCTCATAGCCTGGAACAACAGTAGTGTCAAGTCTGGGTAGATAAAAACCTCGCTGTCACCGTCCTTGAGGCTACCGGAGTACCTCTCGGGTGTCTGAGGTTACCCACCATATCTGCGGAGTGGCTAATGGAATGTCAAACCTGATTGAATCTTTAGGTCCTATTAAATTTTCCGTAATCGTTTGCGGTTCTGGAATCACTTCCAGTTCTACCATACTCCCACTACTGTTTTCTGAAAAAATCCATTTTTACTAAAACTGTGGCGAGTCAAGAACAATATCACTATTGATCTTCCAAATGGTAGAAAGTCAACCCTCGTCATAGCCTGGGCCAACCCACAAACAGCCATTACAGAAACGTGCCCTGAGTTATCCAGAGTCTGGTTTTAAGCATAATCCGGACAACTCCCCGTACCTTAACAACGTTAAGATATAAACCATTCTATATCCAATATAGAAACTTTGGCACTTATTTAATTGGAACCAGATTCTAATCATGCAGCTGTCTCCAGTGCATATCAACTTTAATGAGAGAGGCTAATCAGCATTACTCAACTTAGGAATCCATACAATTATGAGTAACCTGAAAGAGAAACAAGTTTCTCAAAACTTTTACTATCATCTGAATACCTATCACAAGAATCTACATCTTCGATCTCTTTGAAGAATCCCGATACTTGCGATATCTGGTTCTCTACTTTATTCTTATACCCACAACTTCTCAAAACTTAGACCTTGTATTTCTACGAAACACTTGTCTAAAAACTAGAGAAGTTATAAGTAAACAGAACATAGTACGAGGACCTACCCCTTTTTCCTGATGGACACTGGACAACATACAATACTCTGTATAAGTCCCCTGAGTTAAATAACTCAAAACCTGTGCGTTGTAGGTTGAAAACTGTACCCAGGCGATTTCCTCAAATATCACCAATTACAACGAATTCCGATATAATGAGGATGATCACCTAATTCCAAATAACTTCCTCCCACTCATCATCTGTAAAACCATACAGATATGAGAATGAAACCTGGTGAATACACACCCTGGAGTAAGTATCTAATCGGGAAAACAGTTTTCCATTAACAATGCACTGAAACATGAAAATGTTTCGTAGGGGTATTCTGGTGTTCATAGTAATGCCTCTTCCATATTCCAATTCATGACTTTAACCGTATATTTCTTTTCCATCTCTCCAAATCCCTTTATTTGTCTTTAGTCGTTACCTTCTGTACACCATCGTTAGGCTAAATGGTTTTCTTCCTTCCCTACCGTTCGGCACCAGCCTATGGTTTGGAAGAAGACTATCCAATAAGCATAATAGGTGTACCCTCCTAAACCAAGGAGTACTCGCAACTTGAGAGAAGGTGATGATAAAAGACAACTGAATAATACCTTATTCTTTTAAAGGTGAAATAGGAGTGGCGATGAAGTACGCGGTTTGGTCGTGAATGATAACAGTCGCAACTTACTTTGCCCTCTTTCTAATCCCTTTATTTTGTCTTTACATATTACCTTCTGTACATCCTACTTAGGCTAATTAGTTTTCTTCATTCCCTACCTTTTGGCACCTGCCTATGGTTTGGAAGAAGACTATCCAATAAGCGTAATAGGTGTACTCTCCTAAACCAAGGAGCCCTCGCAACCTGAGAGAAGGTGATAATAAAAGACAACTGAATAAACCAATTCTTTTTCTCCTGAACCTTGATCCATCCTCGAAGAAGTCCCTTCGAGTTCATATATAACCATGCGATGGATCTATCCAATGGAAGTGGATGTCCGTAGTAATACGGGGTGTTCTGAGAAATGCAAAGGGTAAAAGAAGGAGTGGCAATGACTTATGCAACATAGACAATCCAAAAGCCAGTATTTTAAGAAGGTTCGGTCAACTTGGTCCCTGAGTCATAGTCTAGGGTCGGTCAAAGGTCGCTGCCAAAGAGAGAGAGAAAAGAAACACTCTGCGTGCACTCTAACCTAGATCAGAATGGTTATCACTTTATCTAATCCGGAAACCTCCCACTGTACTATCAAATTCTCCTCCAAACCTGAAAGAAGAATCAATCGGGATCACCCGAAGAGTAAACCAACTCATCAGTGGGAATCGGGATCCAACTCTCATCGCATGATAATGTGACGGAATCCACTCACGTTATCACACTCCAGAAGGTATGCGCATGCCTGGCAAGTTTCAGTTTCTTTAGAAACTCCCGATGTGATTTTTACCCCATGCTCTTATGATCGTGACTAAGGGCCAACCCATCATAAGTCACATGTCAAGTTCTTCCCATCATTATCTTGTTAATTTGAACCCACCCGTACTCGCCCTTGACTAAGGGCCAACAAGGCTGTACGACTGTCCCAAACCAACGCATCTATCTATGCAACATATGAACACCCCAGCAGCTACCAATCACTATGTCCTAGCTAAGGGCCAGACCAACATAGCTTGAATACTACTGACCATTCATATGAAATGACGGAGGGTTACGGCTTGTTTTTGGCGAAAAACCTTTAACGTAATGAACTTGATCTCGTTGAAGGAACCTGATAGCTTTTTATAAAAATATAGTGGCGAAAACCTTTGCTAAAGAGGTCACTCCCGGTGAAGGGATCTCGGCTCTTTCCTCGTGGAATGAGGTGCAGGATATTCCACTGAATACCACGATGCAAAGCAACATGTAATCGACTATAGTGAAATTATTACCCTGACGCAAACTTCTGCCCAAGGGGTCAGTCCCGGTGAAGGGATATCGGCCCTTGCCCCGTCGAATGAGGTGCAGGATATTCCAACCGAATACCACTGTGCAAAACAAAAGGAAACATCTTTGTAATAACACTTTTTAAATTGTTCCAACAACATCCAAACAGGTTTTTTTTACTTTGCATTGATCAAAATCAACGCAGTCTTATCAATTAATCACACCAGAAATGAACGAAAATAAAATGTAAGTATATGCCATCCGCATTCGTCACTGGGTCCCGTCATCACCCGTTAGGTTACTTAACTAACGACAGAACGGGGACTGGACTAGCGCGAGTGTAAAACATATACAACATCTAATAGTATATAAACCAATATACAATAATCACTCCAGGCATGATAATATGCAACATTACAGAAAAGTAATAAGCATCATAGAACAATACAGATAATCTGGGATCCCCGGGTTTCACAGAGCCGGTGCTGAAACCCGACGTTCCCCTGTCGTGTGGATAGCCTGTGCAATGAAACCTAGCCCCCTACGGGTGCGGCAAGTTACCCGCCAAAACCTGAAGCGAGGCAGCCCCCTACAGCAAAGTGAATGGACCACCCTGCACTTCACGGAATCCAGTAACATAAGCACCCCTCCTTGGGTCAACCTGTACCCCCTACGAGTGCGGCGAATAGTCTGCCAATTCTAGAGTGAGGCCCCTCTGCCTCTCAAATCCATGAGATGCGGACTCGTTGCCCTCCAGAACCCGGCTATCCGTGCACTCCGTCGCGGGGTAAAACCTAGTACAGAAATGAAAAATATGTACAACGGGTACATCGACCTCAACCCGGTCGTGCCCCAAAAGAATATAATACAACAGGCAGTGACGGCAGTCCACATGTTGGACGCTCTCCCCGCAATATCAAATCTACAAATAAATCCAAACTGCACTACCATTGCACACTGCTATCCACCACGACAAATCCGCAACATCACAGCACAACACAGAACATCAACGCAAATGTCACGTTCGTAAACCCGTCGAAAAGAACTATAGCAATCAGACGCGGTTTACCGATCAAATGACATTCACGGTTGGAGATATAATGTAAGTACTATAAACTAACACGTTTAAATTTCGATCGACTAAATTTCCCGAAGTGGGCCCCACGCAAATCTGCTGTAGAGTAAAAAACACTGGGCCCAAATGAACATTTCCAGAAACCACAATTTCCAATATAGAATCCACTGTAGAAAATTGACCAATTGATCTCACTTTCCTGCGGTGGATCCGCGGCCAAACCCTAGCTTGGGCCGTGGATCCGCGGCGGAACAGTGGAATCACTTGGTCGAATTTCTCCAGTATTTCTCAAAAACCCTGCTTGATTTTCTGGTATGGTCAAAATGATTTTTAGACCAGTTTGAAAATTAACAGAAACTTTAACACTAGAAATTGCGATTTTCGAAAATCCGTTCGATCGATCTTTTAAACGCGTTAGCACAAGTTAGTAAAGCTTAATGGCGTGGCTCTGATACCATGTAAGTCTACGGTAGCACCCCGGCCGTCTTTCAGATGACAAATACGGAACAAAAACTTTTATAACTGGAGCTATCGCATACTATAACCCGGATCTGCCATTAACGCTAAACTAACAATCTACAAAGAGGGAAGAAAGGTTATACCGAACGATCCGAGTCCTTCGTTCTTTAACCATCATCCCACGCTCCGTTTCGGCTTCTTCGATCTCGTCGATCTCCGATCTCCTCGTCCAGGTGGCACCACGTCATCGGATCTTTAAACGGGCTCCCGCCTCTGACTCGAGGCAACTCGGTCATCAAGTTTGCTAAAACAGATGACCAAGAATGATGTAGAGAATGAGTAGAAGACTTTGTCTCGCTTCGTCCAAAGCCATGGAAGAACGGTTAATGAAGTTGCCATTGGAATCGGGTGATGGAATGAAATGAGCTATGAAATTCCATACACCGAAATCTATCATCTTTTTTCCAATCAAGTGAGAGTGAAAATATTCTCATGGGCATCAAGGAGGGGCCGACCACAATATATGGAAGGGGGTGAGTGTAGGAGAGAGTGGGGGTAACCATAAGGATAAAGATCAAGAGAAAATATCCTTAGGTAAATAAGAAACATTAAAGCTAAAGCATGAGTCACTAATACACCTCATCTCACAATAAATGCTAACAATGAATCACTAACAAAGTCACCTTCCAAGAAGCTTCCTCTCATCATTTAGAAACTTCTAGAACCATGACTCACCCAAGAAAAGATAAATTCGCATTTAACCGAATGTTAAATACGGCTGATAGAAAACTGGAAACTGGCAACTTCAAAAAGTGATCCCGAAACGAATTTCAGGATAACCATATAACTGTATAAATATACCCGCATTTGTATTACGACCGAATACAAATGCAACTGAGACAAAGATATTATATCTTCTCTGTATAATACATGGATCCGGCTTAAACCAAAGCCCATCAGTATTATCTGCCCGAAATATGACATGTGCGTAAACGCACGTGCATTTTCCAAACCCTGCCATAAAACCATACGGCCTCTACAACGTTTCGCCCAAACTTGGGAAACTATCTGTGGGGGACTCTAATGACTCGTCAGTACCTGGAAGTGGGTTTAACCACAAGCCGTCAGCGGCACTAGCTGTGCGTAACGGCTGCCCATGGACTGACCTCAAGGGAGGCCGATGAGCGAACTCATCCGGAAACCCTACTGAGCCTAACAGTGACAATGTATATACAGTCCGGTCCGTTCGTCTATGAGTATCGCATATCCGGCCTAGGGGCTAGTAACGTCAGACCTCCAATAGCTGTATAATGTTGGATATATGTATGCCCTAGAGGCCATTATATGATAGTGGATGTATCTATACATGTATATATATATTCAGTGTGCATTCTTGCTCGACATGAAAGTATGCTATCTGGTTATTCTTTATCTGACATGTTGATTTGATCATGCTTTTATTCATTCATACATGCTGATAAAGCCCTGAGGATATCGGCTTGACTACTCTGATTATGATGGAGATCATACTAGTGGGACATCTGTAGTCTATAAGCATATCCTGGAACGTCCCTAGTCGTAGGTATATCGAGACGGGGCATTGATATACTAGAGTAGACTAGCGTATATGATACTAGACCCATACGATGGGCGATGAATGTTCCCATATTCATCGATGTTTGACATCAAGATCATATACGGGTGCTCAGTGGTGACTGGGTACACTGGACGGACTCACCGAGAACTCCTATATGGAATTATATCTATCGTCGGATAGCAGTTCTCAGGTGACACTAGTACAGGTTAGTCTGTAGACCCGAGATCGTTATGGAGTCTTGTGTGTTCTCCCACTGTACTTTGATTGCCACCCTACCACAGCTCTACTGAGTCGTGCAAACAGGTGGCCGTTGGGTACAGTCCCGAGACACACGAAGACGATGAGCGATAGGAGGGGTTTCGTCTCTCCCGGTATTGGGAGTTGATGCTGTGCTGTGCCCGACTGGTTATAACAGCAAGTCCCTGGCCAGGGCTGCTGAGATTTGCTGATAAGTGTTATCAGTAGTTTCTCGATCTGTTATAGACCATTCACCGGCACGACTTATTGAGTTATTGGGGTCGACGTGACCATCCCTAGGCTCGATATGCAGCATATCTGACGAAGAGACCGGACTGTACGGTAGTGTTGCCGGTTGGCTCGACGGGAGTTGTAGCAGGTTCGCTTGTTTTCTTCTGATCGCTCAATACCCGGATGGCCGTTACGTTTAGCTGACCGCTTGCGGTTTGGGGGTACTTGATATGATCATCACCCTCTGCCGGCGTATTGATGAGTCTTAGATTCCCACAAAGGAGTTACCCAGTCCAGGCGAAACGTTGTGGTGCGCGTATACGATATGCGCATGCACCCGATTAAAATGTGCGTATATGATACCGAACATTGATCGGGTGGCCTGCTTTTGGTGGGGTCGTATGAGATATGACCGGATTGATAAATTAAGTGTTAATTTATCATCTAACCATTAGTTTTCTCACTTGAAACCTTTCTAGGGTTTGATGGATGTATGCATGCATGCATGTGTTTCTTTCTTTCATTCTAGTTTCATGCACATGTGGATGTGCATACATGCATACATACATACACCCATCCATCATGGTTGTTAGCATATGGAAATGGTGGCAATATAAGACTCACACCATGGATTAAATTATGGATTATTATTTAATTTTGGTTTTAAAACAAAATGAAAAAGGAAAGGATAATCATTCTAGCTTCTACATTCTTCCTTTGACCTAACCATGCTTACCTACCTCTTAACTTGAGTTATCCTTCTCTTTATCATTTAAAACTCAAGTTAAATAATGTCTCCATCACTTTAACCATGGTTCATAGTAAGAAGAAATAAAATATATATTGATATATTTCTTTTTCTTCTAATTAGTTATCTTTATCTCATTACCTCTTGTGAAAAATATTGCCACCATCTTCTTCCTCTTTCTCATTTGCTCTCTAGTTTTTTCTAGTGAGTAAATACCACTTAAAGAAAGGTTTTTGAAGTGAGAACCTTAACCACAACTTCATTCTACACAAGCTTAGCCGTCTTGTTTAGAGTGTTCTCTTCGGTTTTACGAAGTTGCGAGCTTGGACGGAGAACTCCGTGGTGGATCGTCGTGGACACAAGAGGACTTCAAGAGGACCTCCATTCAACACCCTAGAGACCAAGGAGTCCGGCGGAAGGGAGCTACAAAGGTTGTAGTCTCGAAACCCTAGATTAGTTCGCTTTATATTTCGAAACCCTAATTTTCTAGGATCGATTCCTTTGCATGTTCGTTTAGCACCATAAAAATTTAAACTTTGGGTCATGTGATGCTTCAAAACTCATTATAGGATGCTAGACAAACCTTTCAATGGTATCAGAGCCGACCTAGAACATTAGGCGTCCTTTTTACGAAGTTAAAACTCCGATCGAACCGAAATACGGTATTTTAGGGTGCTCTCTGGAAATTTTCTAAAATTTGACATTTTTCAGAATTAAAAATATGTAAAAAATACAGTAGGAAAAAATAAGGATTACGGTACAAAAATTTTCCAATGAACAGTGATTCTTGCCGCGGAAATGCTGCCTAAGCTTGCTTAGGCCGCGGTTCCGCGGCCGTATATATGGATTATTGGATAATTTTTTTACTGTAATTTTTGAATCTGCTTGTATAATTTTTTGGGTATTTTTAATCTGTATTTAGTTTTGAAAAATTCTGGAGATATTTTTGGACTCGTCGATTCGATCGGAATTTTCATTTCGTAGTTTTTCCGGGTAAATAAGAAAGTATTGAAGTGTTTGAACGAGTATCATTTACTCACTATTCACGGGGTTTAAATGTTTTGGAGATACGTGCAAGTCTTTTTGCGGTGGTCCCTCTAGAAGACAACAAACCTTAACTCGATTATGTGACCGTCTCGAACTGCCCTTTGAACCTTAGGGTTTGGGGCAGTACGGCGTGCCACATGTGAGGCGTTGGCTTGACCCTTCTACGGCTGGACCGCTACTACTGTGTCACACTCCGGTTTTTTGAACCCTGCTCAAGTGTTGAGCTTTAGTGAATCTTGGGTACTTGATCGTTCGTTCGAAAACTTTAATACTTTCTGTTTGTCTGGAATGTGATACAATATGTGGAATTCATATAGTTTAGGCATGAAATACGAAATATGTGATATTTCGCATTTATGATGTCTAAAGAGAATCTGGATTCCAAATATTGTAGTTTTACACTTTCTTTTCTGTGACCGTAAGTGTAGTATGTACGATATCGCCGGTTTCGTTGCTATACATCAACGACAATCGGGGTACGCATACTTACTTACGTTGATAATATGTGATATTATGTATTGTTGAGATATGATGTGCATGATTGTCGCGATTGAATAGCCGGGGGTTTTTTTGTGAGATGAGAATTTTATATTTTCATTCACGTAAATTCAAATGTAATGTAATATTCTTTTATTTGGGGCACTTCCGGGTTGAGGTTGTGTCACTAGTGTTGTATATTATTTACTTTTACGCATTAGGATGGACCCAAGGAGGGGAGCACAGGTGACCGGGTTCTGGGGTTCAGTGGGAGGCCATCTCGAGGAGTCGAGACCGGGTCTCCTAAACTCCAGAATTGGGAGGGTCACTTGCCGCTCTCGTAGGGGTCCAGGGTGTGGGCTTGGCTATTCATCGCGACTGTGGAATCCGTATTTTCTATTCTGGCTAAATACTAAATACGGACGTCTTAGGATATCCCACGTTATATCTATGTTTCTGCTGCCTGGGTTCTGTGATATCTGAGATGAATGACATATTATATATATGATATATAGTAGACGTTGCTTATGTTTTACACCCGCGCTAGTCCCATCCCGGTATGCCGTTAGTTAAGTAACCTAACGGTGCATAACGGAACATTGCGGCGAATGCGGATGGCATAAGCGTACGTGTTATTTTCGTTTCTTTTCTGTGATTGGCTTAAGGACTTAAATGATGGGATTACATTAATGTGATTAATGTAAAGAAAATAAACCTAAAAAGATGTTGTAGAATCGGATTTGAAAACTACTCGGCTATTTATGAAAAAGCTACATTTCAAAACTGCGGAGCTTAAGCCACTCCTTTTTGAAAACTGTTTGATTCTACAACGATATCAAGTTCAAAGCGTTAAAGATTTTCTTAAAAATCATCCGCAACCCTCTGTCATTTTAGGAAGTAGAGTACTTAGTATTTGTGCTACGTTTGTTGACTTTAGTTAAGGCGTAGTGTACGGTAGCTAAGTGATGTCTTCCTACACTGCATATGATGCAGATCAATTAGGACATTCATATGACTTTGTTGACCATAGTTAAGGGTCATATGGGTGGGTCTAATTGATCAAGAAATGACGGGTAGAACTTGACTGGTACTTATGATTTGTTGACCATAGTTAAGGTCATAAGTACTAGGGGTAAAAATTACATCGGGAATTTCAAGTGTTGAAATTTGCAATGAGATTGCATACCTTCCATGTGATGGTTGGATCCCGATCCCACCGTGGGCAATAGTTGCTCCTAGGAGAGTTTTACAGTTTACAATTAGCTAACTCATTAGGTGTCTAGAAAGGTGTTAACGGGGCTCCGCCTCTGGGAAAACAAGGTTTACTCTAATTAGGTCCGCGCGAAAGCACGGGGAACCTCCCTCAAAGTACCGACACTGGCCTGGCTGAACGGTTAGCGAAGTTGTAGACTGTAATTAATCCTGGCTAGTTTTTCTTTTTGAGGTTTGAAAGAAAAACTCGATAAAAGCAGTGGGAAACATCGATTAGACAAGATAATAAACCAATCTAATCTATGCAAGAGCTTTCGCTGAGTGTATTCTTTTCTCTCTCTTAATGGCAGATACCCATGACTGGACTCAAGCTTTTACTAGATAAAAATAAACTGAATGGGACCAACTATAAAGACTGGCTGAGGAATCTGAAAATCGCCTTGACTTATGATAAAGTATCATATGTCCTCACGGCTTCAGCCCCGCCCGTCCTTGGTCCAAAATCCTCAGTTGCGGACATTGAAGTCCGCAAGACATGGGACGCTGACTGTGCCACGGCCACATGCCTCGCGCTTGCATCGATGGATAACACACATCAAAAGCAGCACGAGGACATGGACATTCACGGTATATTTCTCCATACAAAGGAGTTGTATGCGGAGCAATCCCGCGTATTACGATACGAAGCATCAAAGAAATTGTTTCAGATGCGAATGGCCCCTGGCACACCAGTAGGAGACCATGTTCTGAAGATGATAGCTCTTATAGAAGAGCTTGAGGACCTTGGATGGACGATGGACAATGAACAATATATAGATATTATTCTGTAGTCCCTCCCCTCCACCTTTGCTCAGTTCATAGTGAACTTCAACATGCATGGCATGGAGAAGGACCTCCCTGAACTCCTTAATATGCTAAGGAGTGCAGAGAGCACTATGGAGTTAGCAAAAACTCCCGTTATGACTATTGGACAGTCTTCCTCTTCTCGCCCGAAAGCCAAGGCCAAGGGAAAGAAAAAGAAGAAACCCACTAATCCTAAGGGCGGAGTTAAAAAGGTGAAGGGAAAGGGAAAGTCCAAGGCTGGAGACTCGGGGAAAGGCGAATGTTTTCATTGCCACAAGACAGGACATTGGAAGCGTAATTGCACGGAGTACTTAAGTCTCAAGAAGAAGCATGGTGATGCTTCTGCTTCAGGTGCGTTTGTGACTGAAAACTGTTTTTCTATAAACTCTGCTTCCTGGGTATTGGATACCGGTTCAGGTTCTCACATTTGCAATTCTATGCAGGGGCTGAGAAATAGCAAGGTTTTGAAGACAGGTGACCATACTCTCCGCGTTGGAAATGGTTCCAATGTACATACAGTCGCAGTGGGAGAGTATCACTTGGGGTTGCCATCTGGATGTATTTTGATTTTGAATCCATGTTATTTTGTACCAAGTATGCTATGTAATATAATATCCGTTTCTTTGTTGGACAATGAAGGATATAATTTTGTGTTGCAGAACAATGTTATGAACATTCACCTGAATCAAATGTTGGTTGGGTATGGTACGCTTAATAACGGAATATATGTCCTAAATCAACACACAGTTTTCAGTATACAACACACTAATAAAAGAAAACTTTCAGAATTAAATGAAGCTTTTCTTTGGCATTGTAGACTTGGTCATATTAACGAAACAAGACTAAACAAGTTACACAAAGATGGATATTTAAACTCTTTTGAATATAAATCTTATGCGACTTGCCAGTCTTGTATCAAGGGTAAAATGACCAAAACTCCGTTTAACGGACACGGAGAAAGAGCTACTCAGCTCCTTGGCCTCATACATAGTGATGTATGTGGGCCAATGTCTACACAGGCTAGAGGCGGTTTTTCATACTTCATTACATTCACTGACGACTTCTCAAGATTCGGTCATGTATTTTTATTAAAGCACAAGTCCGACGCTTTCGAGAAATTCATTGAATATAAGCAAGAAGTAGAAAAACAAACCGGCTTGAGTATTAAGATGCTTCGATCAGATCGAGGTGGTGAGTATCTCAGTACAGAATTTGCAAACTTCCTAAAAGAGAATGGGATTCTCTCTCAGCTCACTCCTCCTTACACACCACAGCACAACGGTGTGTCAGAACGACGGAATAGGACCCTATTAGATATGGTCCGGTCCATGATGAGTGACGTTGAGTTACCAGTCTCATTTTGGGGGCATGCATTGGAGACTGCAGCGTTTCTGCTGAACAGGGTTCCAACCAAAGCCGTGTCTACCACGCCATATGAGATATGGAATGGGAAGAGACCATCTCTTAAGAGAATTAAGATTTGGGGTTGCCCGGCCTATGTTAAAAAGCAGAATCCGGACAAACTCGAGACACGGTCAGTCATGTGTAACTTTGTGGGATATCCAAAGAATTCTTATGGATATCTGTTCTACCACAAAGAGAAACAAAAGGTGTTTGTTTCCCAGTATACCACATTCTTGGAAAAAGAGTTTTTCACAGATAAAGATGATGGCAAGGTGGTGGATCTAGAAGAGGTTCTAGAGACACAAACTACAAATGACGATTTGGTTGAACCGGCTGTTGCAACAGAAACTGAGGAACCTCGGCCACTCCGAAGGTCTGGTAGGACTTCTCGCCCACCGGAGAGGTACTACGGTTTCCTCATTGATGGTGACAGGGAAGATTGCATCATGGATGATGATGATCCTACCAGTTTTCAGCAAGCTATCACGAGTGGTGACTCTGTGAAGTGGCTGGATGCCATGAGATCCGAAATGGAGTCTATGTACACCAACAAAGTATGGACTTTGGACGTTGTACCCCCTGGGGTAAAACCTGTAGGGTGCAAATGGATCTTTAAAAGAAAGATTGGTGTGGATGGGCAGGTAGAGACCTATAAGGCAAGACTTGTGGCGAAAGGTTTTCGTCAAAGACCAGGTTTGGACTATGACGAAACTTTTTCGCCCGTAGCCATGCTTAAATCCATTCGGATCCTACTTGCTATTGCTGCTCACTACGACTATGAAATCTGGCAGATGGACGTTAAAACAGCATTTCTAAATGGAGATTTAGAAGAATGCGTTTATATGGATCAGCCAGAGGGCTTCATTGATAGTAGGAGCAGCGAGAAAGCATTTAGATTGCTTAAATCCATATATGGGTTAAAGCAGGCATCTCGGAGTTGGAACATCTGTTTCGATGATGTTATCAAAGAGTTTGATTTCATCAAAAATCCAGATGAACCTTGTGTTTATAAGAAGGCTGTAGGAAGAGCTGTCACGTTCCTCGTATTGTACGTGGATGACATTCTTCTGATAGGAAATGATATTCCTATGCTGCAGTCGGTCAAATCATTCTTATCACTAAGGTTCTCCATGAAGGACCTGGGTGATGCCACATACATCCTGGGCATAAGGATCTATAGGGATAGATCCAAAAAGTTATTGGGATTGTCCCAAACCAGGTACATCAACACCATCCTAAAAAGGTTTAGTATGGAAGACTCCAAGCGGGGTGCCTTACCCTCTTGCCATGGAGTCACTTTCTCCAAGGATTCTTGTCCAAAGACCGATGAAGAGAGAGCTCGCATGAGCATTATACCTTATGCTTCGGCAGTAGGATCTATAATGTATGCAATGTTATGTACACGCCCAGATGTAGTTTATGCACTTAGTGTTGTAAGCAGGTATCAATCCAACCCAGGGGAGAACCACTGGACAGCTGTGAAGAACATTCTTAAGTACTTGCGAAGGACTAAAGAATTGTTCTTGGTGTATGGTAATACAGATCTCCAAATGGAGGCCTTTACCGATTCGAGCTTCCAGAGCGATAAGGATGACAGCAAATCTATCTCAGGGTTTGTATTTACCCTCAATGGAGGGGCGGTAAGTTGGAAGAGTTCCAAACAGGATACCGTTGCGGACTCTACGATGGAGACTGAGTACATTGCTGCAAATGATGCCGCCAAGGAAGCCGTCTGGATGAAGAAGTTCGTCTCGGAGCTAGGAGTAGTTCCAACCATTATTGATCCAATACCCTTGTATTGTGATAAAAATGGGGCTATGGCATTAGCCAAGGAGCCCAGATCCCATCAGCGGTCCAGACACATCCTGAGACGTTTTCATTTGATCCGGGAGATTGTAGATCGCCGCGAGATTGAGATTAAGAAAGTAAACACAAAGAACAACGCCGCGGATCCACTCACCAAGGCCCTCCCTCAGCCACAGCATGAGCGACTTTTTGAGATGTTGGGTATGAGATACGCCAATAACTGGCCTTAGTGCAAGTGGGAGATTGTTGGATATATGTATGCCCTAGAGGCCATTATATGATAGTGGATGTATCTATACATGTATATATATATTCAGTGTGCATTCTTGCTCGACATGATAGTATGCTATCTGGTTATTCTTTATCTGACATGTTGATTTGATCATGCTTTTATTCATTCATACATGCTGATAAAGCCCTGAGGATATCGGCTTGACTACTCTGATTATGATGGAGATCATACTAGTGGGACATCTGTAGTCTATAAGCATATCCTGGAACGTCCCTAGTCGTAGGTATATCGAGACGGGGCATTGATATACCAGAGTAGACTAGCGTATATGATACTAGACCCATACGATGGGCGATGAATGTTCCCACATTCATCGATGTTTGACATCAAGATCATATACGGGTGCTCAGTGGTGACTGGGTACACTGGACGGACTCACCGAGAACTCCTATATGGAATTATATCTATCGTCGGATAGCAGTTCTCAGGTGACACTGGTACAGGTTAGTCTGTAGACCCGAGATCGTCATGGAGTCTTGTGTGTTCTCCCACTGTACTTTGATTGCCACCCTACCACGGCTCTACTGAGTCGTGCAAACAGGTGGCCGTTGGGTACAGTCCCGAGACACACGAAGACGATGAGCGATAGGAGGGGTTTCGTCTCTCCCGGTATTGGGAGTTGATGCTGTGCTGTGCCCGACTGGTTATAACAGCAAGTCCCTGGCCAGGGCTGCTGAGATTTGCTGATAAGTGTTATCAGTAGTTTCTCGATCTGTTATAGACCATTCACCGGCACGACTTATTGAGTTATTGGGGTCGACGTGACCATCCCTAGGCTCGATATGCAGCATATCTGACGAAGAGACCGGACTGTACGGTAGTGTTGCCGGTTGGCTCGACGGGAGTTGTAGCAGGTTCGCTTGTTTTCTTCTGATCGCTCAATACCCGGGTGGCCGTTACGTTTAGCTGACCGCTTGCGGTTTGGGGGTACCTGATATGATCATCACCCTCTGCCGGTGTATTGACGAGTCTTAGAGTCCCACAAAGGAGTTACCCAGTCCAGGCGAAACGTTGTGGTGCGCGTATACGATATGCGCATGCACCCGATTAAAATGTGCGTATATGATACCGAACATTGATCGGGTGGCTTGCTTTTGGTGGGGTCGTATGAGATATGACCGGATTGATAAATTAAGTGTTAATTTATCATCTAACCATTAGTTTTCTCACTTGAAATCTTTCTAGGGTTTGATGGATGTATGCATGCATGCATGTGTTTCTTTCTTTCATTCTAGTTTCATGCACATGTGGATGTGCATACATGCATACATACATACACCCATCCATCATGGTTGTTAGCATATGGAAATGGTGGCAATATAAGACTCACACCATGGATTAAATTATGGATTATTATTTAATTTTGGTTTTAAAACAAAATGAAAAAGGAAAGGATAATCATTCTAGCTTCTATATTCTTCCTTTGACCTAACCATGCTTACCTACCTCTTAACTTTAGTTATCCTTCTCTTTATCATTTAAAACTCAAGTTAAATAATGTCTCCATCACTTTAACCATGGTTCATAGTAAGAAGAAATAAAATATATATTGATATATTTCTTTTTCTTCTAATTAGTTATCTTTATATCATTACCTCTTGTGAAAAATATTGCCACCATCTTCTTCCTCTTTCTCATTTGCTCTATAGTTTTTTCTAGTGAGTAAATACCACTTAAAGAAAGGTTTTTGAAGTGAGAACCTTAACCACAACTTCATTCTACACAAGCTTAGCCGTCTTGTTTAGAGTGTTCTCTTCGGTTTTACGAAGTTGCGAGCTTGGACGGAGAACTCCGTGGTGGATCGTCGTGGACACAAGAGGACTTCAAGAGAACCTCCATTCAACACCCTAGAGACCAAGGAGTCCAGCGGAAGGGAGCTACAAAGGTTGTAGTCTCCAAACCCTATATTAGTTCGCTTTATATTTCGAAACCCTAATTTTCTAGGATCGATTCCTTTGCATGTTCGTTTAGCACCATAAAAATTTAAACTTTGGGTCATGTGATGCTTCAAAACTCATTATAGGGTGCTAGACAAACCTTTCATATAAGTCGTGCCGGAGACAAGCCCTGAACCCCCTGAGATACTACTGGAGTACCTACCAGTAAATCTCTCCTGCCTTGGCCAAGGACATGGAGTAATGGCTTTCCTAGACACAGCACGACCTCCACCTCCAATACCGGGAGAGACGAATCCCGTGCCGATCCGCTCACGTGCCTCCATGTGGCTCGGGACTATATCCAAAAACTACATGTTTGCACGACTCCTTTGAGCCGTGGTAGGGTAGAAATCAAAGCACAGTAGGAATTCACACGAGACAAATGACGACCTCAGGTCGATGAACTAACCTGTACACATGTCACCAGGGAACAGCTATCGGACGATATGTATAATACCAACTAGCATGTTCTCGGCGAGTCCTGTCCGGTGTACTTATAACCCAATGAGCACCTGTATACATCTTAGGTGATCCAACTGACACCAGTGGCTTGTGAGACTGGCCATCGCCCCTCGTCGGGGTCTCGACTGTATACACTAGTCTACTCCGGAGTATCGATGCCCTGTCTCGAAACTCCCACGACTAGGGACCACAATTAAGGATACGCTTATAGACCACCCAACTCTCACTTATATGATCGCCCTCATACTGTTCGTAGTCAAGCAAGATCCTAAGGGCTCTATCAAAGTGTAATCGTGATCAGTCACCTGAACCTATACACGACTGATAAAGGCAAACCAGATAGCATACTATCATCTCAAGTAAGACTGTCCTACCGGTATAGGTCCTCCTCAATCATTGCAATCACGTACCTGCGATCCAATAATTGACTTTGAGGGCACTATATCCAACAACCAAAACCCTAAGCTATACTTTTATGTCATGGTATATCTTATCTCCTATTAATTCCTTAACCCTATTCCTAACTTTCTAATATGGTTTCTCTAGCTATATCCTATAGTTATCTATTTTAGGGTTCCTTAACCGTATTCTATAAATTGGTTTCCATCAAAATTTACGGGGGTGCTATACGCCATCCACCCAACTTCCCCCATAGATATAGATCTACTCACCTTGATCCTTGCTCGCCGAAGTCGATGAGGCCACGCTCCGTCGCTTCGGAATCCACGCGAGGGTACCTACAATGATACAAAATCGAAATCGCTATTAATATCAAATCCGGAAAACCAAAACGACACACGGTGCGTTTATAGGTTAGAACCCATAGCCTCGCATGCAAAACAATCAACAAATCCTTGTTGTTGACGTATAAACGCCCAACAACCCAAAACAATATGAAATACCAAAATCAAAGTTTCAGAATCGCAAAACACGAAAACAACAACCTAGGAAAACCCCTCCTAGATTTATCTATAGGAAAAACTAAGGGATTTTGCACATGGGGTTAGTCTAGATATCACAAAACAAGGCTACCCACCAAAAATCCCCAGATTCCACTCTGGTGTGGCCGCAATTTGCGGCCATAAGGAATATATCAGCGTCCAACATCTTGAAATGGGGTCTCGGGTCTCTAGGGTACACTCACAATCACCTGCTCATCTCACTGTCTTTGCTAAATGATTTTTGGTGTTCCCGGGTTACTCCAGATTCCTTTATTGTAACGTTTTAGTAATCGTTATGCGAAATTTTTCGTTTTAGGGTAAAATAGTCAGTATTTTCCGTTTTAACCCGATTGTGATCAAACGTCCGTATAAACTTGCCGGCACCTAGTTTAGCTAAAATAAATCTAGTGCGCGAGCTTTGGGGGTATATGGAAAGTTTTGGTTCAAACAGGATTTTTCCCTAATAAAATATTTTTTTTGGAATTTAATATTAAAATAATATATTTCGCGAGAACTACCCGATTTGTGAAAATTGGGATTTTCGTAAAATGGTATAAGTGTATACCAATATTTGGTAATTTATCGAAGAATAAAGTGATTTATTTATTTTAATGATATTTATCGGATTTTTGGTAAAAATCCGTGTTTTTACATTTTTCCGTGACTTGTGCACCGTATCGTGTGCATGTTGGTTTTTGAGTTTTGTGACTTGTGAGTTAGAGAATGAGAAAGGAAATGAAAAGATAAAAGAAAAGTAAGTGAAATATAGGGTTTAAGTGTGAATGGAATAAAGATTTATGCCATGAGATATTTATGCAAGAAACAAAAGGGATATTTATTTGTGAGAGAGTGAGAATAAGAGAGAGTGAGGGTAGGAGAGAGAGAGGGGCTGCCATTCTTGCATCTTCTCCATTATTTCTTCTTCTTCTTCAACCTACACTAGCTCAAGCATCATCTTCAATCCTTCACCAAAACCTTATGCCTCCTTCATTAAAATATGCACAACGTCATCCTCAACACTTTGAACCTTCCAAGTTTTGATTTTGAAGACTCGGGAAACTCAAGAATTTCTCTAGTTGCTATTGAGGTATATCCATACACTTTTAGTTATGTTTTGGCATTAATATATCCTATTAGTGTTTAGATATTGATTTAGTTAGGGTTGTGATCTTAGAAAATTCTAAGTTGCTGTCAAGTGGCTAATTGAGGTGTAGGAAGTGTTTACAAGACCTTATTAAGTGTTCTATTGACCTGGAACTGAGTTTAGAACCCGATACACGAAGTTAAAATTTGTTCCGTTTCGGTTTTGTGTAACCTTAAGGCCTACAGGGAATCTGGGATGACCTGGAGTGTTTATGAGATAAGCAAACAATACCAGGGACTAAATTAGGGCACTAGAAGACCACCCTGACCATACGAACACCAATGGAGCAGTGGGGGCCGAGCTCGCCGGAATTGAGGGGTAGGTGGCCGGCCACTTGGTGGTGGTAGGTGCTTGAATTGGTCCAGTAGCTCATATACTTCATATACAACACCCTATACTTGTTTGTGTAGTTCCAGTTTACCTGAACCAAAATCTGGGAGCTATTGTGAGTGGTTTTGGTTATGGTTTTCCGTATTGTGGAATTCTTGGTTTTTGTAATTGGTATTGTATTTGGTTGTTGTGCATTTGTACGTCAACAAAAAGGGTTGTTTGGTAGTTTCTGCATGCGTAGGCTATAGGTTCTAACCTATGAGCACACCGCGTGCCATATTTTGGATTTCGGAATTTGATGTTAATAGCGTTGCGAATTCGTAATTGTAGATACCTTCGCATGGATTCCGAGACGACGAAGCGCATCGACTACGGCTAAGCGAGGAGTTTAGCAGGTGAGTAGATTTATACCTACGGGGGAAGTTGGGTGGATGGCGTATAGCACCCCCGCAATCATTGATATGGAATATCGTTTGTTTCTGTTATCCTGATAAATGATATGCGACGGACATGATTGTAGGATTTAAAAACGATAATATGATTGAAGTTGATGCTAATAAACAATTGACTTAGGAGAAAATGAGATGATAAGTGAATCATGATAATTACTATTTAAAAGAGAACCAGTGTGACGTTTATTTAAATTGATGCGAGATATTAATGTGATGAACGAGTATACGATGTGATATTAGGACTTAGTGTGATCTGTCATTTTATGGATTCGAGTCGATATGAGATTGTTGATACCTTTGTAGGTCTCCTGATACGAGTTTGACATGGATGTGACCTTAGAGATAGGTATATATATTTATATGGATAATGATTGCATAATGAGTGATATGCCGTACGAGACTTAGATCCGTACCCCTATGTTGTATAGGTTGATAGAATCCCTATTTGTTAATGTCGTTGTACGTTAGATTTCCGTACGCGATGACTTTTACCTATTGATTTATCCATACCCCTGATTAGAGGATGCCGTACGATGAATTGTACCGTACGTGTTGTTGTGAGGCTGGATGCTGATTGATAGACTCACCGACTCGGTCTTGTTGATATGTATACCTTATAGCATTCGATTCACTATATGTATTGTGCTGCATTCATGCTATTCTCATTGCATTTCTTATACCTGTGCTAGTACACCTACACCATTATCGATGATGCGTATGTTACACTTACATAGATTGCCGGCGCACACACTTCTTCATCGATAATTGCTATGTCACTTACACAGTAGAATTGCTATATCATGCTATGATATACTGCCATGTTCATATCACTATGCTAGGTTGCATGATATATTGACATGTACACCCACATACTTTGCTACAGCTACATGTACATCATGCATACATACTGACATGTACACCCACATATCTCGCTACAGTTGCATATACCCCTAGGTGGTATTGCATTGACATGTGATATTGAGACGTTGACTATTGCGCCATTGCACTTATGAAATGCATTATACACATTTGATTACATGTAGATACTTATACCTTGCCACAGTTACATGTACACTTCATATGATACCGTACTTGTTTTCGGAGAATTTAGGAACCGCAAGATATATTTTTAAAGCTGGATTCATTTAAAAGAGCGGTTTTCCCTTTATATGCTCATATTGACGTTTTATGTTCTATATATTAGTTTTATATGGATTTTACCCATTGAGATATGGATTTCATGTGATTTATGGATTTGAGAACCGTGGGGTATTTTCAAGAAACTATGTATTGTTTGAAAACCCGGTTTCTCTTGATATGATATTTCAGTGCGTCCACCATATGATTTCTCGGTTCTGAGATTGGCATGTGAAACCCGATTCGAGGAGTGGGAGGCACCGTCTGCGGGTACATGGTGGACCCGATATGGTACCCCGGGGTGAGTGGTGATTTCATGGTGTAGACGATAAGCCTGACAGAGGGACAACTACCTACCAGTGATAGTATTTGGACTCGGCGGTTATCGTGGGGATACCGACCGGAGTGATGTACGGACATGACGTCAAGGCCAGTCGTGGTGACAACGCCTGAGTTATGAGGATTTACGTGTCGATGCTAGACACGGGTATTCATGATGTTTCGGGTGTCGGTGATAGACACCCAGGTTTCCATGATTGTGATGTGGCATTGATGGACACACATTCTTTGATATCCTCATATTTACCTGCATATGCTTTTATGATATTTATATGCAGGAGTTGTGTCAGTGGTTGACACGTGGACGAGATCCACTGCATACATGCATTGATTTTATTGTGGACGAGATCTACTGCATACATGCATTGATTCATTTTTGGGTGATATACACTTGCTGTTAGGCATTTATATTGTGTTGGCACATATGCATATACGGTCACCCTAGATATCATAGTATTACCTTTATGATATAGTTGACCTAGGAATCGTTGTTTATTTTGATTTCTACATGTTGATGTTCTCTACTCACGAGATGGCAACTCACCCCCGTTGTGCTACAGTTCTTGCAAGTTGTCCGCTCGGATCAGTAGCGGCATTGCCGGCACACAGCTTTCTTTTGGGTGATTTGTTTTGGTAGGTGGTACATGTTGGATCATGCCCCTCTCGTACTTGTTATTCATATTGTATCTAGTCACTCCATCAAATTAGAAACTAGTAATTGTATATGTTGAAGACTTAGAAGACTTGTAGTTGGGAGACTTGAGCGATGGGTTTTTATGTTTGCTTTTGGGGTTGATGTCTTGCTTTACTTTTCCTTATGTGGATCTTCGCCATTGGGCATCATATACTTGTTATTTATACTTGTGGTGGTTGTTTCCGCCGTTGGGCGTGATTTGCTCCCGTTTGGGATGCTTTATTTATATTCTGTGTTGTACCCGTTTTCGGGGTTAGTTTTTACAAAGGTGGTGCTGCCCAAATTTTCAAAAGACAAAACATGATTTATTGTATTTTTATCTCTTAAAAAGGTTTAGATTTCTGGGTTTCAGCTTACTTGAATTACGTTACGCCTGTAGACGTCACGTGATTTAAGTGCTGGTCGCGAGCTAATATTTTGGGTCGTGACAAAGTTGGTATCAGAGCGCTACGTTTAACCTTAGTTCGAGTCTAGGTTTGACTATGTGGGGTCTAGGGCGGATATAATTGGAAACTAAGCTTGAACTTACGGAACTTAGACTTGAATGAGACCCGAACTTTCGTTTCATAGGCTGACCCTGATTGATGGAGTAGGTAACTTGAGTAGGGTGACGTACCGTACGTATGTTCCGCGGCATATTTACGATATGATACTCCACTTAAGTGACCTTAGGATGTACATATCTTGAGACTGGTGATTCTCTTCGTTCCTTTGATTTTACATCCATTGAGATACTTGATTTTATTCGCTTCCATGATCATACTCTTAGTGATTTGACTCCTCCTTATGATCATGTATCCATTTTGGGATCTGTTGACTCTTTCATCCCTTTGATGATATTTCGTGCACTAGATGCACATGATTTGATATTTCATGCATATGAGATGCACTTGATTCAGATTGTATTTGTGCATGACGGATGCACTTGAGTTGGATTTCGCGCATGTTGAGCGCTTGATATGAGATGAGATTTGTGCATACCGGATGCACTCGATTGGGATTTTCGTTCGTACATGACAGTTGCACTGGTTGAGATTTTCGTGTATTATAGATGCACTAGATGTTGTTGTCATGCACACCTGTTGCACTGGACAGATGCTTTTGTGCACACCCGTTGCACTTAGATTTGCTTTCGTGCATTTTGGCACTTGTATTTGGGTTTGATTTCCGTGCGCACCAGACGTACGTGATTGTTGGATACGCCTTATGAGGCTGATTTTACTTTTGAGCACTTTGTTTTCATAATGGGGCCCTATACTTTGTTGTACCATAACAGGACTGATCTGAGAACGGTACCTGTGTACTTTTGCATGCATAAAAAGTTTACCAAGAGGTTTCAAAAAGGATCTATAGTCTCGCTATTTCTTACGTGTCTGCGAGTGATATGAAAGTTTTCAAATAAAACCTGTTGGGATATTTCAAAAAGGCGGGGCGCATATTTTGGCAAAACATATATGCTAGTATATTATTACTTTACAAATGAGCGTCTGCCACTTGTGCCATGAGTTACGCATTATCCGGCAATTCAGAAAGGATTATGCATATGATTTATTCGGTTTTTGGAGATTTCTCAAACAGGATGCGTACTATATATGTGCATGATAGTATTTGATTAGTGCATATGAGATTTCGGTAGTAGATTTGAGATTTGAATCTCCTTTGTGAATCCGATGATATGCATGCAATTCAGATGATTTGCGTGACGCTTGACGGAGATCGGTTTTGAGTTTAGTACTCATTTGTCCGGCACGCAGGATGCGCTGTGGTTTTCTGTTTCTTCCGTTATTTCGGAGCCCTATTGATTTAGCTGTTATTGCAATGTTTTAGCATTTGGGGGTTTAAATTTAATTTTAAATTCGGGGACCGAATTTCTTTAAGGGGGAATATTGTAATGTTTTAGAAATCGTTATGCGAAATTTTCCGTTTTAGGGTAAAATAGTCGGTATTTTCCGTTTTAACCCGATTGTGATCAAACGTCCGTATAAACTTGTCGGCACCTACTTTAGCTAAAATAAATCTAGTGCGCGAGCTTTGGAGGTATATGGGAAGTTTTGGTTCAAATAGGATTTTTCCTTAATAAAATATTATTTTTGGAATTTAATATTAAAATAATATATTTCGCGAAAACTACCCGATTTGTGAAAATTGGGATTTTCGTAAAGTGGTATAAGTGTATACCAATATTTGGGAATTTATCGAAGAATGCCAAATACGATAAATATATTTTTAAATGAATAAAATCATTTTAATTTCCAATTATTTCACAATTACCGGTATATATTTATACCTTTTTACGAAAACCCCAATTTCGCAAATCGGGTATTTTTCGCGAAATATATTATTTTAATATTAAATCCTAAAAATAATATTTTATATTTTCTGAAATGTTACAATCTTCCCCCCTTAAAGAAATTCGGTCCCCGAATTTAAATTTAAACCCTCAAATACTAAAACATTTCAGTAATCAACTCAAATCGACGGGGCTCCGAAATCATGGAAGATATAGAAAGCCACAGCACATCGCATGCGACTGAAAACGTATACAAACTCAAAATCGAACTCCGTCAAGCGTCTCGCAAATCATCGGATTTGCACGCATATTATCGGAGTTACAATGAAGATACAGATCTCGAAATCCCACAACTGAAATCCAATATGCATGGTCCAATACTATAATAAATATATATAGCACGCATCCTTGGAAAAGTCTTAAAACTGAATAAAACACATGCAAAATCTTTTCTGAATTGCCGTGTGATGCGTAACTCACGGCACAAGGGGCGGACGCTCAATGTAAAGTAGTAAATATACTTATATATGTTTTTGCTCAAATTATACGTTCCGCCGTCTTGAAATATCCCAAAAGTTTTTCCTTTATAAACGTCCGTGCCGCTCGCGGACACATAGGAAATAGTGAGACTATAGCTCTTTTTTGAAAACCTCTTGTTAACTTTTTAGTGCATGCAAAGTACTTAGGTACTGTCCTCAGATCAGTCCTTCTTGGCTACTACACAATATAGTGCCCAACATGAAAACAAGGTGCTAAAAAACAAAATCAGCCTCAAAAGGCGTATCCAACAATCACGTGCGTCTGGTGCACACGGAAATCAAATCCAAACACAGGTGCCACAATATGCACAAAGCAAAACTAACTGCAACGGGTGTGCACGAAAGCATCTGTCCAGTGCAACAGGTGTGCACGACAGCAATATCTGGTGCATCTATTGTGCATGAAAATCTCAATCGTGTGCATCCGGTGTGCACAAAATCCCATCTCATATCATGCACGAATGAAATCTAAATCAAGTGCATTCAATATGCATGAAACCCAAACCCAAGAGCCTAATATGCACAAAATCCAAATCAAACGTGTCAGGTCCATAAAAAGCATCTAGTGCAAAAGTATGTACGAAAAATATAAGTCTGGTGTAACAAATGTACAAAAATACAAATCTGGAGTATCAATGCACGAAATATAAATAATACTCCAATGCGTAAAAAGTAACACTGAGTGTACCAAGGTGTATAAAGTCATAAACGTGTGCAACTGCGTGCACAAAGCACGAATCAATGCACTGCAAGCGCATATAAGCTATACTGAGTGAAAAATCAAATTGAGTGCGTACCCAACGCACAAAATCAAATCAACAGTATGAAATCCAGGAAATCATAAACATGTGCAGCCAAGGCACAAAATCAGTACCGAGTGCAATATATATGCACAAATCATAAACCAACACAACGGTGTATAAAAACATATATCAAGTGCAATAACTATGCACGAAAATGTAATGACCCAGTAGGTGCAGTAGTGGTGCACGAAATCGATACCATAAGACTCATCATCAAAACTCAAATCCAAGCGATATAAGAATGAAACTCAGATCACAACGCAAATCGCAGCAAATGACATTGAGGTATACTTCCTACAATGTCGGAAAAATATTGGTGCGCCCAAAACTGGCAGAGCAAGAACATCCGCTTGACTCCTGCTTACGGTCTAGCGTCCTCTGTTTCTGGGTCCTCATTTCTCTGTGGATTACCAATCTCGCAATCCATCGGCTCATCGGTTCAGTCAGGTGTGCTAACGGAAACAATTCCGCTCTGGCACTTCTCTGGTTGTCTCTTGACCAATTAGTATGACCACTTATAAAGCAGCACGTCATTGGCGTCGGCCTCTGGTCCTCTGAATATACACCACCCATCTGATCTTGGGTGCAAATCTTATTGCAGCAGTGTCCTGGAAGGAACCTGATCAGGGACTTTTCCGATCTTGCCTATGCTGAACTATACGGAGGCTGGTACTCTTGCCTAATCTTTTCTCGCTTTCTGGACATCTGCATTCTCAGCACAGCTTTTCCTCGGGAACTGGTCGTATCTCACGCCTCTGTATACATATCAGATCTCTAATCTCAACAGGGAGTAGCAACAACTCGTTGACATCTCGCACGAAGCTCTTGTTCCACTCGTATTTATTATTGTTCCACTCGTATTTATTATCGTCTGCTTCGACGTCACGTCATGCTATCTGCGTACTGCAATTGTCTCGGCTACCGTCAATCTGGAGTCTCTCACATGGACTCGAAATCACGAACTCGGTATCTTCATCACTCTATAGAAGATCTCTAGCCGAACACATCCTCAGGAACTCATCTATACCATCGGAGGAATACTCAATACTCGTCCGTTCTCGATCAATTCGTAACGTATCTGGGTGAGGTCCTCTATCTGAAGCTGGTCAGCTTACCGGTATCCTATCACATGATATCAGGACGACGTTAAACTTTTCGTTCGATTTGTCAAAGTCCCATAATTCCCCAAAAACTCAACTCTGAGCACAGTTTAATAGTATCTAGTACACGCCACAGTACCATGGACCAACCGTAGAAGGGCAAATCCAAGCTTCACCGATGGCACCGCTAAACTGCCGCAAACCCCAAGGTTCAAAAGTGGTTCCATGGTCATCATGTCGAGTTAGGGT
Source organism: Agapanthus africanus (assembly GCA_030015575.1). Lineage (NCBI taxonomy): Eukaryota > Viridiplantae > Streptophyta > Magnoliopsida > Asparagales > Amaryllidaceae > Agapanthus > Agapanthus africanus. The sequence continues at coordinate 240,393,818 of CM057344.1, forward strand.
TTCATTCTTCTAGAGGGTCCACAGAATTACTTGCATGTTCCTCCGAATACTTTAAACTTGGAACAATGGGTTTCTGACATTCGTTCGAACTTTTAACTTCGCCTAGACAATATGTGAATACCCTTCGTCTCTCAACTAAAGATAGACTAGCTATCATCTGTCGTATCTCTGCCTGAAAACTCCAGCAATCTCAGCTCGTAAGCTCTGGAAGCGACATCAGATCAATCTTAGTAACAGCTGGGTCATCTGTCCACACGGCAGACGACATCAAAATCTCTAAGGTATGCTGTATATCAACAGTCCTCACACAACCGGCAGCCTCTATCAATGTCCCGATCAAATGTTTTAGCATTTGGGGGTAATGACATGAATGTAGCATAAAGTAAAACGACAGCTAAAAGGTATAAGGTATACATATCTAATATGACCGAGTCGGTGAATCTATCAATCGGCATCCTCTAGTCAAGGGTATGGTTCAATCATCAATTAACTCATCACGTACGGTAACTCATCGTACGACGTCAATAAACAGTTTGGGATCCTAACAACCTATATGTCAAGGAGGGTACGGACCTCACATCTCGTACGGCTTATCATTCGAGATTCACAATATTATCCATATATATACGTATCTCTCAGGTCACATCAGTATCAAACTCATATCATGGGACCGGCAAAGGTATCAATTATCACATATCGACTCGCATCCGTATACCAACATATCATCAGGTCATCTTATCAATCTGAAGTCGTATATTATCAACCTCATGTTATACCACTATAATCTCCTATTGGTTCTCTTTACAACTACTTATCTATATTTATCATATCATGTCACCTAAACCCTAAGCTATACTTTTATGTCATGGTATATCTTATCTCCTACTAATTCCTTAACCCTATTCCTAACTTTCTAATATGGTTTCTCTAGCTATATCCCATAGTTATCTATTCTAGGGTTCCTTAACCGTATTCTATAAATTGGTTTCCATCAAAACTTGCGGGGGTGCTATACGCCATCCACCCGACTTCCCCCGTAGATATAGATCTACTCACCTTGATCCTTGCTCGCCGAAGTCGATGACGCCACGCTCCGTCGCTTCGGAATCCACGCGAGGGTACCTACAATGATACACAATCGAAATCGCTATGAATATCAAATCCGGAAAACCAAAACGACACACGGTGCGTTTATAGGTTAGAACCTATAGCCTCGCATGCAAAACAATCAACAAATCCTTGTTGTTGACGTACAAACGCCCAACAACCCAAAACAATATGAAATACCAAAATCAAAGTTTCAGAATCGCAAAACACGAAAATAACAACCTAGGAAAACCCCTCCCAGATTTCTCTATAGGACAAACTAAGGGATTTTGCACATGGGGTTAGTCTAGATATCACAAAACAAGGCTACCCACCAAAAATCCCTAGATTCCACTCTGGTGTGGCCGCAATTTGCGGCCACAAGGAATATATCTGCGGCCAAGATCTTGAACTGGGGTCTTGGGTCTCTAGGGTACACTCACAATCACCTGCTCATCTCACTGTCTTTGCTAAATGATTTTTGGTGTCCCCGGGTTACTCCAGATTCCTATATACACTCACTAAATCCACAAAAACCCGATATCGACAAATCTAAAGTTCGTATTTTGGGGTTTGGTCTCAGGTCCAGGTCAAGAATCGATCTCTAGGGTCTTGTAAACAGCCACTAGGCATCACCCAATCCACACAACACTCAAACCCTTCTCTAGGAATTTCCAAGTTCACAAATCCACACCCTAAACTAATTCTAAACTAACTAGAATGCTAGGAAAACATAAACTAACTATGTGAAGGGAAATATACCTCATGGATGCAACGAAGCAAAACCCTAGCTCCCCAAAGTCCTCAAAATCCAACATTGATGGGTCCAAAGTGTAGAGGGTGAAGAGGGGATCAAGTTTAATTAAATGGGTTTAGGGTTTTGGTAAGGATTTTGAGATGAATTCTTGGGGTGAAGGTAGAGGGAATGTGAAGATGAAGAAGGAGAAGAAGAAAAGAAAATGGGGAGGGGAAAAATATGGCTTCCCTCTCTCTCCTACCCTCACTCTCTTTTATTCTCACCCCTCACACTCATGTCTCACACACTCTCTCTCACTCCAATATTTCATTCTTTTTCCCTTTTCCTCTTTTCTTCTCACAATAAGGAAACCAAATAACACAATTTCAATAATATGCAACAAAATGCAACATAACATGGTGCACAAGCCATGGAAAACTGTAGAAACACGGATTTGACTTAATCACGATTAGCAGTACACTAATCGGGTTTTATCCAAACTGCATATAATAAATTTTAAAAATGCCAAATCCGATAAATATATTTTTAAATGAATAAAATCATTTTAATTTCCAATTATTTCACAATTACTGGTATATATTTATACCTTTTTACGGAAACCCTAATTTCGCAAATCGGGTAGTTTTCGCGAAATATATTATTTTAGTATTAAATCCCAAAAATAATATTTTATATTTTCTGAAATGTTACACGGCCACCCGGGTATTGAGCGATCATAAGATCAACAAGCAAGTCTACTCGTACTCCTGCGAATCCAACCAGTAACACTACCGTACAGTCCGGTCTCTTCGTCTGATATGTCGCATATCGCAGCCTGAGCCTAGGGGTGGAATAACGCCAGAACCCAATAGCCTGATAAGTCATGCCGATGCAAGGTCCATAACGGTTCAAGTAACTACTGATATCATTTACCAGTAAATCTCAGCAACCCTGGCTAGGGATTTCCTGTTATGGCCAATCGAGCATAGCGCAACATCAACTCCCAATACCGGGAGAGACGAAACCCCTCCTATCGCTCATTACCTCCATGTGACTCGGGGCTGTACCGAAAAACCACCTTTTTGCACGATCTCTTGACCGTGGTATGGTGGAAATCAAAGCACAGTGGGAATCACACAAGACTCTATGACGATCTCGGGTCTACAAACTAACCTGTACCAGTGTCACCAGAGAACAGCTATCCGACGATAGGTATAATACCATCTAGGAGTTCTCGGCGAGTCCGTCCAGTGTACCCAGTCTCCACTGAGCACCCGTATACCACCTCTGATGTCAAACACCAATGGATATGGGATCATCCATCGCCTATCATATGGGTCGAGAAGCGTATACGCTAGTCTACTCTGGAGTATCGATGCCCTGTCTCGATACTCCCACGACTAGGAAAGTTTGAAGGATGTACTTATCGAATACCCATGTCCCTACTAGTATGATATACATCATAGTCCTGGTAGTCAAGTACCGATCCTAAGGGCTTTATCAACATGTAATAGAGAGAATAAGTGTACATGTTAAGATAAAAAGCAACCAGATAGCATACTATCATATCGAGCAAGAAAGTCCTCTCTATATATGTCCAAGCTTCCACTACAATATACATCACATGTACAGTAATGGCCTCTAGGGCATAGATATAACTAACAATCTCCCACTTGGACTAAGGCCATCTATTGTAGTATCCAATACCCAACAATATAGCAGTGGTTGTAGTATCCCATACTCAACCATCCCATGGAAGTATCTCTAGGGGTAAGGCCTTTGTGAGTGGATCCGCTGTGTTAACCTCAAAATCTACTCTCCTTACCTCGATCCCTTGGAGATCAACCATCTCCCTGATCAGGTGATACTTGCCTCAGAATATGTCTGGAACGCTGATGGGACCTGCGTTCCTAGGCCAAAGCCATAACTCCATTGTTGTCACAATAACAGTTATTGGACGCTCAATGGTAGGAACCTTTTTCATCTCATGAACAAGAAATGCTCAAACAGCCACTTTGGAAGCATCGTTGGTAGCAATGTATTCAGCCTTCATCGTCTAATATGCCACGGTATCTAGCTTGGAACTCTTCTAACATACCGTCCCTCCACCGAGGGTAATACAATTCCTTTGACCGACTCTCAGTCGAACTTATCACTCTGGAAGCTGGAACCAAGAACTTTCTTTTAGTGCTTCTCAAGTACTTAAGAAGGTCCTCCATAGCTGTACAGTGATTCTCCCAAGATCCGATTGATTCCTGATCACTACACCTAGTGAGTTATCTACATCTGGTCTTATACATAATATCGCATACTCTGATAGATCCTACTGCCGAAGCATAGGGTATCCCTTGCACCTGAGCTCTCTCCAAATCAGTCTTGGGAGACATCTCTTTGGAGAGAGTGATCCATGAGTAAGTGGGCGAACCACCACGCTTAGAATCTTCTATACTAAACCCCTTTAGTACGGTGTTAATGTACCTGGATTTGGGACACTCCCAACATCCACTTAGATCTATCACAATAGATCATAATCCATAAGATGTAGCAGGTATCATCCAGATCATCCATGGAGAATCCTCATAATAAGTGGATCTTGACCGAGTGTAGCATAAGAAACCCTTTCCTATCAAGAGTATGTCATGTACGTACAATACGTGGAAGACAACCTTACTCTCTACAACCTTCTTTTATATACAAGGTTCATCTATCATTTTGATGAAGTCAAACTCTTTGACTGTCACATCAAAATAGATGTTCCGACTCCGTGATGCTTGCATTGATCCTGATGGACTTAAGCATAGCTTTGAAAGTCCTAACTTTTCCATCTATACCAAGAATCTTCTCAAGATCCATTTGATCCTAATGGGTTTTATCCCTTCAGGTGCAACATGCAAAGTCATACTTTGATGGTGTACATGGATTCCATCTTTGATCGCATAGCATCCAGCCATTTCACAGAGTCTCTACTCGTGATGGCCTGCCTGAACCTAGTTGGGCCATCATCTACCATGATGCAATCCTCGCTTCCACTGCCGCCGAGAAGACCGTAGTATCTCTCAAGTGGATGAGGAACCCTACCAGATTCGCGGAGAGGCTGAGGTTCGTTGGAAACTATTGAATCCTTTGGTTTCACCAAATCATCAGCTGTTAGTTTGTCAAGCTGGAACACCTTCCAGTTCTACCTCATGACCACAAATCTCTTCACAAGAAATTCCTTTTCTAAAAAGGTGGCGTGCTGAGAAACAAAACACATTTTGCTCCTTATAGTGGTAGAAGATATTCCCTCACAGATGTTTGGGATATCCTAGCAAACTTACAGAATTGACTTTGCCTCGAGCTTGTCCGGATTCTGCCTTTCAACATAGGCCGGACAACCCCATATCTTAACTCGTTTAAGACATGGTCTCTTCCCATTTTATATCTCATATGTAGTGGTATGCCCTGATTTAGACGGAACCCCATTTAATAAGTATGCAACTTCTCAAGTGCATAACTTATAAAGGAAACAGGTAACACAGCAGTACTCATCATAGAGCGCACCATATTTCATAGGGTGTGATACCTCCGCCCCGATACACCGATGTGCTGTGGTGTATATAAAGGAGTAAGCTGAGAGAGAATCCCATTCTCTGTTTAGAAAATCAAGGAACTCCATGCCCAATTATTCTCCTCCTTGATCACATCGTAGGACTGTAATACTTCTACCCATCTGGTTCTTAAACTTCAAGCTTATATTCCTTGAATTTCTCAAAAGTTTCAGACTCGTGTTTTAACAGGAACATATGTCCGAATCTTGAGAGATAGTTGATGAATGTAATGAAGTACAAAGAACCAACCTTGGCATTTGTAGACATAGGACCGTATACATCATCATGTATTTATCCCAAGAGTTCACAAACTCTTTCTCTGTTTCCAGTAAACGGAGTATTGTTCATATTACCTTTGAGACAAGACTGGAAAGTATCATATGATGAAAATTAGAACAGATTCTCATATTCATCTTTATGTAACTTAGCTGGTCGTGTCGCATTGATATGACCTAGTCTACAATGCCACAAGAAGGATTCGTTCATTTCTGAACAACTTCTCTTGTGTGTGTTCTATACTTTGAACTGTGGTTTGATTTAGAACGTATATGCTATTATATAACATACTTGAACGAATCAACTCTTGATTAAGGAAAATGTTCACAACATTATCCTCCAATACAGAATTATATCCTTCTTTAACTTAATAAAGAAACTGATTTAATGTTGTATATCAGGTTCGGTATCTAATAACATTTGTTCAGAATCAATGTATCTAATACAAGGTGATATCTGCCAACTGGTTTGGCTGCAACAATTGCACCATTCCCTAACACTTAGAGACATATCACCCATTCTCAGTTCTTTACCTTTCTGTAGCCCATGTAACAGATTACATATATGAGATCCTAATCCGGTATCTCATACCCAGGACGTAGAGGATACTAAGAAACAGTTCTTGGTAATCGAACACACCCGAAGAAGATGCATCAACATGCACTTTCTTCGAGTGGGTGGCATGGGAATCCGGATATTCCCCTATTTCCTACTCGGACTTATAACAATTATAAGTTGGAGCGGAACCAACGTTTCCTAGCTCAGTATAATAAGCAGGTTCGGTCAATGCATCCATATTATTATCTTGATTAAGGCGTGACATGGTCGCTACCAGGAGAGAGAGAGAAGAAAACACTCTGCGTGCGCTCTTGCAAGATTATTATTATTTTATCTAATCAGGATGGCTCCCACTATTTTAGTCAAATCTTCCTTCAAATCCTAAAAGGTAAGACTAGCCGGGATTAATTACACCCTATGAGTTCGCCAATCTTTCGGCCAGGCCAGTGTTGGTACTTTGAGGGAGGTTCCCCGTGCTTTCGCACGGACCTAATTAAAATAAACCTCGTTTTCCCAGGGGTGTAACCCTGTTAACACCTTTCTAGACACCTACTTGATCGGCTAATTGTAATGTGTAAAACTCTCCCAGGAGTAACTCTTACTCCCAGTAGGTATCGGGATCCAACTATCTCATAGAAGGTATGCAATCTCAATGCAAATTTCAACACTTAAAATTCCGGATAATATTTTTACCCCTAGTGACTTATGACCTTAACTATAGTCAACAAATCATAAGCACTAGTTAAGTTCTACCCGTCATTTCCTGATTGAATTAAACCCACCCGCACAACCCTTGACGGAGGTCAACAAGGCTGCATGACTACCCTAATCTAATCGCATCATATGCAGCAGATAAGCACTAGTCAGCTACCGCACACTATGCCTTGACGGAGGTCAACAAACGTAGCACGAATACTAAGTAGTACTTATCTGAAATGACGGAGGGCTACGACAGGTTTTTAAGAAAACCCTTTGCGTAATGAACTTGATCTCGTTGTAGAATCGAGTGATTTTGAAAAGGAGTGTTTTTGAGTCTTTTACTAGTTCTGCTAAAGAGGTCACTCCTGGTGAAGGGATCTCGGCTCTTTCCTTATCGAATAAGGTGCAGGATATTTCACAAATACCACTATGCAAAGCAAAAACTATAAAAGTAATCAAAAAATAAACCGAGATTGTAGCATCTGCTAGTTTCGCTAAAGAGGTCACTCCCGGTGAAGGGATCTCGGCTCTTTCCTTATCGAATAAGGTGCTGGATATTCTACAAGGAATACCGCTTTGCAAAGCAAGAACTAGAGTTACCAGTTTTTAAAACAAACTTCTACAACATCTTTTAGGTTTCTTTTATTTCATTAATCTCATTAATGAATTCCCATATGTTATATACTTCCCAAGCATCACATATGAAACGAAAGCAGTAATATTAATTATATCTCATATATATAATATAGGCATTCGTCCGAACATATCATAGTGATCACATCACAGAGCAGCAGAAGATAACATATGAAATATTGGATATACTAGGATTTCCGTGTTTTATTTAAGCCAGTGTAAAACACGGATTCCACGGTCATGATGAATAGCCAAACCCACATCCCTAGACCCCTACGAGAGCGGCAAGCAACCCTACCAATTCTAGAGTTAGGAGACCCAGTCTCGACTCTTCGAGATGGTCTCCCACTGTACCCCAGAACCCGGTTACTTGTGCTCCCCACCTTCGGTCTATCCTAATGCGGAAAAGTAAATAATATACAATGGTGACATCATCCTTATCCCGGAAGTGGCCCAATAAAAGAATATTACATACAATGAATTGTACATGAATGAAAATAAAAACCCTCATCTCACATAAAACCCCGGCTATTCAAAACACGACGATCCAATATAACATATCACAACAACACATAACATCACATGTCATCAACGTAAGAAAATATGCATATCCCAGTTGTCGTTGATATATAACACTGAAACCGGCGATACACCACATATTACACTTACGGTCGCAGAAAAGAAAGTGAAAAACTACAACAGTTGGAATTCACAACCATCTTAGACATCATAAACCTAATATATCACATACATTGGATTTCATGCCTAACCAAATGAATTCCTTAGACATCACATGCCTAACAATTATAAACCCCGCATTTTGGTCTCGATATTGAAAACACTTTCCAATAACCTGTCAGGTAATTCAACAGGATTCCCGATAACCTGATCGAATGCTCGTCCGAAACTTTAGTAGACGGCCGCACCCCCTGATGCCGTCGATGAAGTGCACTAAGGCGGAACACCGCGGCCGCGAGCACCCGAACGGATGCTTTTGGCGACGGGGTTCTCCTACAGTCACTTGGTCGGGGCGATGGAGCGTGACTATCTAGTAAGCTTACCCTACGAGTATCCACGTACACTACGTAATTGCGACGGACTTTTGATCCACATCAAAATTCCGTGGAAACCGATCAAACGAGACTAAACTGCTAGATTTATAAAATTCAAATTAGTTATCTCATAACTATTTATGGATTCCAAATATTGTATCACAATCACATATAGCTAGACGAAGTTAAACTTTTCGATCGAATATGCAAACACCCAAAATTTCCCGCGAAGCTCAACAATTGAGCGGAGTTCAAAAAGTACCAAGAAACTGCCACAGCTCCTATGAACAAGCCGTAGAAGGGTCAACCAATGCCTCACATGTGGCACTGCTGAACTATCACAAACCCAAAGGTTTAATGGCGGTTCTGACGGTCACATAATCGAGTTAGGGTTTCGTTCTTCTAGAGGGTCCACAGAATCGCTTGCAGGTTTTTTTGAAAATTATAAACTCGGAAAAAATCTAACTCTTGAAAAATTTCTAGCGGGGGAAAAATTGGGTTATAGATATCCGTTTGAACTTTTTAAAATCGTCTAAATAACCTGTCACGACCCAAATGTGGCACGTGACTGGCACTTAAATCACGTGACCTCTAAAAACGTCGATGCGATTCAAGTAAGCCGAAACCCGGAATCTAAACCCTTTTGAAAATATTGGAGGTGAATTTAAAATAGTCATTAGATGGAATCAGTTTAAATAACATTTAAATTTAACTAAGTATGTTTGAAAAACATCTACGACGTTTTGAAAATCTGACAGCACCTCTTTTGAAAATTTTATATAAAAACCCGATACACTACAACAATAAAATAACATCCCAACGGGAGCTTGCTTTCACGTCTAAGAGACGGAACAACCAAACGATCTATATCAGAAGTCGACTCTAAAGAGTGCGACCTCATAATTTCTAAGTCTCACTTCTAAGTCCACAATATACCATTTCTAAGTTGATGGAGTTTCCACTAGATATAAGAATATATGAAAAACCAAGAGTGAGTATGATACAATAATAACCCACTTACCAATCAACCATCGAAAAGAATGTGTGCGCAAGCCACTGACAATCCAAGTGGTGAAACCTACAAGAAACTGTGGCACAACGGGGATGAGTTGCCAACTAAGTGAATAAAAGTACATCTAAAGGTAGAAATAGAAATGCATGACGATACCTAGGTCATAAGTATAGTCCTATTATAATCTGTACCAATATACTACATGATATGCATATGTGCAATACTAACTATCATGCAATCCCAAGTATAATATCTCAATGTCATATGAGTCAAAATCATGAATCTATAGTTCGTGTTGGAATCCCTTTTTGTATATGAATGTCTGTACAAATATATGCAGGTACTGTCCCCCAGATCAGTCCTGGTTGAATCCACTAAATAATATCTAACTGTGTACCTCATGATAATGATCATATCAATATATATATATATATAGATGTCCAGCATCGACATCGAAATCCGAAATCTCTCGTGTCCAGCATCGACACGTAAATGCAGATACCATCGACACTATCTCAACAGATGATCTCCACCCGATATCCTGGCTACGATCAGTATCCCCTGGATATCTGCCGTGCCCAATCGAACCCCGGTCAGTATCCCTTGGATATCTGTCGTGCTCATCTCAAACTCCGGTATCGAGTATCCTCGTTAGACTCCCTGCCTATAATGCGGCCATCCTGCCCTTCGGCCTCGAACCGGGTCCACCATGTATCCCGTTGTATAGCTACCCCACTCAGTACGGATATTTCACAAATCCAGAACCGTATAGCTACCCCATTAGGTCCGGAATCAAAATCATAAAACACAAAACTCATGGTGGACGTTTAATTCCTTATATCAAAAATATCAAGTATGGAATAAGAATGCTTGCATAGATTTTATTGATGATATATTATATATATACATATATAACAATGTCCCATACCACCGATATATATCATCAGGAGTAAAATATCCAAAAAATCCATAAGAATCAAATACAGAATCTATAGTACTAATATTCGTAATCTACAACGGAATAAGAAAAGTCTACGTAATTATATCACATAAGCTTAATGATCTCAATTCTACTGTGTCATGGCACTACTAATGATATGTAGTGTAACATACGCGTCTGTGCTCGTGCAACATGGCAATCACTAGTATTTATGCAAGTGTTCTATGGTGTAACAACCTCTTTATATTAACACATGTACATATATGCATTCTACAACAGAACAGGTCTACAGTGACATGGCAGTACCAATAAGGTGTAGTGTAACATATATTTACGTGCTTGTGCAGCAAAGTATTCATTGGTATTTGGTGCAGTGTTCTATCAGAGTGTGCGTAACGCAGAAACGTATAATATTGATAATATAATGCAAACATGTAAATTAATCTAAACGTAACTATTGTAATTACTTTCTATGAGCAATACCATTTTCTTTAGAAATGATCGAAACGTTAAGTTTGAAATAAGAACGCTGCCCTAGATTTAAAATAGATATCTGTTTTAGAAACTGGCACGCATCATAGTATTTTATTTAAAAGACAAACGAATCATAGTTTTTAAAAGAATATATCTCACACAAGTATTACATCCAAAAACTGAATATACCTAACTCTACGAGTCAAAGGATAAATTGGCCATTATTCGGTATACAAATTTCATCATTTCCAATACGTATAAATCCTTCTATTCATCATATCGCTATATCTGTATCATCTTAAGTACGGCATGATCTCTCGTACAAACTCATCAAATCATATCCATGTCGTACGGATCTAACATCATGTACATGTCTCACTTAAAACCATAAATGAACTCTATGCAAATGAAGGACATATAAGATGCGATATTATATCAATCCCTTGAATAACTACTATACTAATTAGAGATCAATAATATTTATAATGTTGTGGGGGTGCTATACGCCATCCACCCGACTTCCCCTGTAGATGTAAATTTACTCACCAACTTAAAAGCTCGCTGAATCCACGTTGCTACATCGCCAACTCCGTCTCGGAATCCTCGAATCGTACCTATATTCGTATTTAAATCGCATTGATATAAATATCATATCAAAAACCAAAACAATAAGCTAAACGCCCGTAGGTTAGAACCTACAGCACACTTCACCCAAAAACGACAATATAATTATGTCGTTAACGGTTCAGCTGCAACATCAAAATACGAAAACTCCGTATCGTAAATATCTGAAATTTAATAAAACCATTTCTAAAATGTTCCTAGATTTTACTGTATAAATATTTAGACAACACAAACAATACAGAGACTTGTAAAATACCAACTCAAAGCTACAGAAGAAGAATCAACACCAAAAACCATAGGATGGTCGGCGTCGCCGGAATTTTGGTGTGTGTCGCCTGATGGAATAGGAAGTTTGGGGATAGGGTCTTAAGTGGTGTCTTCTAGTGGTCTTATTATACTCTTGGACTTGCTAGTTTTTCTAGTAATTATACCTGTTAGTTCCAGATTCAATTACAGTGGCTAAATTTACACAAAACCCTAGTTTATGATACTGCATAACTAACATGCTACGTATTGTATATAGAATTTTACCCCCGATCTGATATTAGCTTACAGATTTAACTTACTGAAAAATTAACTTATTTAAACAATACCAAACATTCCCAAACACCTATAAAGAGATACCCAAAAACCCACAACACCTAATTCCCTCACAAATCCGGCGAGCTCGGGTTTTCCCTTCATGTCGCCGGCCAAATTCCGAGGTTCATTGGTTGTTTTCCTATGGTTTATTCTAGGTCAAGTCTATAAGATTATTTAGTTGTTTGATTACTTTATTTATCAACTAAACTAGAGCAAATTCCAACAGAGGCTAAAAACATCAAAATATGATATCTGATTTCTAAAACACAACAGTTACAGAATTAAATCCTACAGTGATTAAAGATTATACCTACAGAGGTTTGCTGGAAGATCTTCCTCCAAGATGCACAAGCTCCTAGTTCCTAGCTAGAGGGTGGTGATAGTGATATTTAGTACTTAGTCTCTCCTTTCTTTTCTTTGATTTAATGAAGGATTTAAATTTGGGGAATAAGTTGTTTGGCTCAGTTTGAGATATAATGTTTTATTTAGGAGATAAGAATGTGTAAGAATTTGTGGTAGAGAAAGGAGGAGGTAGCATGGAGGAAGGAGGATGTGTCATTAGGATGAACCATGGGCATTCATGCAAGGTGGAGGTGGTGTGCATGAGATGTGCATGCAAGAAAGAGGTGTCCATGCCTTATCACTCCAAGTTGTGGTGTCTTGTGATTATTTCTGAGCTAAAACATTACCTAACCCTTTTTCACTTACAACCTCAACATTTCAAAGTTTACACAATTTCCTAAATTTTACACAAAGACCCTTCACTACATATGTTATTATATAACACCATTCTTATTAAAATGAAGCTAAATTTCCCACTAAAACCCTAGAAATTTACTAATGTTACAAACTAAAATTTAACCTTAATTAGTTTCACATACTACTTATGAAAATGTCTTATTTTGTTTTAATAACTTTTCAAATTAACAATTTATTATTTAATTAATTAATTTTATTTATTTCAAAATTTTCAAAATGTTACATAACCCGAATACATGTTAGAATTACGACTGCGAAACACTCTAAGTTGCTTTTACAGAAAGTTAACATCACATGAAAATTTAGCAAAAACAAACAACACCTGAAACCCTAAAACCCAGAGACTGGAACACAGTGAAAATTTGAAGCAAAAACACCACAAATGGACCGAGGAGGCCGGATTTTCTCCCTATGTGGCCGGCCATATTTGTATAAACCCCCCTCAAATTTTCTCAGTGTTCATGTCATATCGCATAAGACATTCTGCAGTTGTTTAAAAAAATTTTGAAGACTTTTTAAATTCGATAGAAACCAAGTTTTCGTATCGGGTGTTTCGGAGTAGTTTCGGTTTCGTAATCCTAGCAAACATTGTCTAATTTTCTAGCATGGCTCTAATACCACTGTAGGGTTGCCTAGCACGGCAGCAAGGTTTCGGAAGGCATCATCCATGCCATATTTAAATTTTTTCCGTTCTAGCTAACCCTAACCCTAGAATCGATACTAGAAAATCCGACGAAACGATATGTAAACACTTTACAACTAAAGTGAACAAGGAATACAACCTTTGTAGACCGGTCCTTCACTTCAATAGCTCCGTATAGTAGTCCCTTCGCTGCGATCATGAACTCCCGGACTCTAGAATGGCTCCCATGAAGATATGAACAAGTTTGCATTGAAGTCTTCGAGGCCGAAGATGATCTATGTCGAGGAGACACCAACTCATGCTACCTTTTCACTAATGGTGAGATTAGTGAAGCAAACACGCTAAACTAAATGGCTAATAGTAGAGGATGATGAAGTAGGAAGTAGGCTCACTTTAGATTTAATTTTTTCACAATTTTTCATCACTTTTTCAAACCCTAGAAAACTCTTTTCTTTTGGAAGAAGAAGATGAAGCAAGTGATGAAAGAATAATCAAGTGAGGTTAGAAATGCAACCATGGTGAGTGTATGTCATGCATTAATCATTGTAGAGACTAAACCATGGATAAGGGTTAAATGTTAGGTTAATAAATATCTTTAAGTAAAACAAAAGAGGTGGACAAAGTCAATGGTTCTACAAGTTTCTACAAACCCTAACCATGACTAATTCCACCATTTTGAATTTACATAAGAATAAATAAAACCTTAACATTAACCCTAGCATTGTGTAAGTCTCACACAACTATGTTGCATGTGTAACCTAGCATGACACACTTATATATATCACATATATATTTAGTGTGCAAAGAAAACAATTAACATATATCACATATTTGTTAAGTGTATCATGAGTGAGAAAAAGAAAAGATTAAGTGAGCTAATATTAGTTAATGTAATGTGATATATAAAATATATAATTATACATTAAATTATTAAATCAACACTTGATTTAATAATCCGGCTATATTATGTATAACCGACTAATATCAAATGCAACAACTTGTCGAATCAACACTTAATCCGATAACCTGGCTATATCACATATAACCGACCAATGTCACAAGTTGAGAGAATAGAATGCGGTATCATATTCATGCATTAATCTCGGTCCTGCACATATCACATATGTGCTCCTACTCCGTTTCGCATGAACCGGGAAACCTCTGTGTAGGACTCTAAAGACTCGTCAATACGCCGGCAGTAGGTGATCATCATATCAAACACCCACAAGCCACAAGCGGCCTGCTAAACGTAACGGCCACCCGGGTATTGAGCGATCAGAAAATCAACAAGCAATCCTGCTCATACTCCTGCGAATCCAATCAGTAATACAACTGTACAGTCCGGTCTCTTCGTCTGATATGTCGCATATCGCAGCCTGGGGGGTGGTATAATGTGAGACCCCAATAGCCTGATAAGTCATGTCGATGCAAGGTCCATAACGGTTCGAGAAACCACTGATAACACTTACCAGTAAATTTTAGCAACCCTGGCCAGGGATTTCCTGTCATGGCCAATCGAGCATAGCGCAACATCAACTCCCAATACCCGGAGAGACGAAACCCCTCCTATCGCTCATTGACTCCATGTGACTTGGGACTGTACCGAAAAACTACCTTTTTGCACGATCTCTTGACCGTGGTATGGTGGAAATCAAAGCACAGTGGGAATCACACAAGACTCTATGACGATCTCGGGTCTACAGACTAACCTGTACCGGTGTCACCAGAGAACTGCTATCCGATGATAGGTGTAATACCATCTAGGAGTTCTCGGCGAGTCCGTCCAGTGTACCCAGTCTCTATTGAGCACCCATATACCATCTCTGATTTCAAACACCAATGGATATGGGATCATCCATCGCCTATCATATGGGTCGAGAAGCGTATACGCTAGTCTACTCTGGAGTATCGATGCCCTGTCTTGATACTCCTACGACTAGGAACGTTTGAAGGATGTACTTATCGACTACCCATGTCCCCACTAGTATGATCTACATCATAGTCCTGGTAGTTAAGTACTGATCCTAAGGGCTTTATCAACATGTAATAGAGAGACAATAAGTGTACATGTTAAGATAAAGAGCAACTAGATAGCATACTATCATATCAAGCAAGAAAGTACTCCCTATATATTTCCAAGCATCCACTACAATATACATCACATGTACAGTAATGGCCTCTAGGGCATACATATAACTAATAAAGATTGTCGCATATCGGTCCTAGGGGAGCGGCCAGCGTCAGACCCCTAATAGTGCAATAAGTCGTGTCGGAGTGCGACCAAAAACATCCCAAGAAACTACTGGAATCCCTACCAGCAAATCTCGCTTGCCCTGTCCAGGGACTTTGTGTAGTGGCTTTCTGAACACAGCGCGACATCAACCCCCAATACTGGGAGAAACGAATCCTATCTAACCGCCACTGCCTCCAAGTGCTTCGGGACTGCACCTAACTACTACCTGTTTGCACGACTCAATAGAGCCATGGTAGGATAGCAATCTAAGAACAGTGGGAACACACTTGAGGCGAAGTAGCAGTGTCAAGTTAACGGACTAAGCTATACTCATGTCACTTAGGAACTGCTACCCGACGATAGGTATAGTACCAAACAGCAGTACCCCACGAGTCCGTCCAGTGTAACTCATAACCCAATGAGCACCTGCATACTATCTCCAGTATGACGTACTGATGGCTGTGGGACAGACTATCTCCCCTGCTGGGATGAGAAGCGTATACACTAGTCTACTCTGGAGTATCGATGCCCTGTCTCGATAATCCTACGACTAGGGACCTGTATAAGGATGTGCTTGTAGACTACCCAGCCCCCACTAGTGTGACTGCCATCACAACGCTGGTAGTCAAGCAAAGATCCTAAGGGCGCTTTCAATATGTATTGGCGATACATTAAAAGAAATATATACACATATTAAGATAGATACAAACCAAGTAGCATACTACTATATTGAGTAAGACTGTTATAAATCCGTGTATATATCCTAAGCTTCCAAAATATAATATACAAACTAGTACTATACAATAATGGCCTTTAGGGCATATAACACTAACAATCTCCCAGTTGCACTAAGGCCATGTGCTGGCATATTGCAGACCAATCATCTCGAATAGCCTCTCAAACTGCGTCTGAAGGATGGCCTTTGTGAATGGATCTGCAGTGTTGTCCTCCGTAGCAACTCTCCTCACCTCGATCTCCCGGCGATCCATGATCTCCCTGATCAGGTGATACTGCCTCAAGATGTGTCTGGACTTCTGATGGGACTTGGGTTCCTTTGCTAAAGCTATAGCCCCGTTGTTGTCACAATACAGAGGTATTGGATCAACAATGGATGGAACCACCTGAAGTTCTGTTAAGAACTTCCTTATCCAAACTGCTTCTTTTGCGGCATCAGATGATGCGATATACTCCGCTTCCATCATCGAGTCAGCAACGGTGTGCTACTTGGAACTCTTCCAACAGACCGCCCCTCCATTGAGGGTAAAGACATAACCTGACATGGACTTGGAGTCAACCTTGTCACTCTGGAAGCTGGAGTCAGCAAAGGCCTCGATCTGGAGGTCTTTTCTACTGTAAACCAAGAACATTTCCTTAGTCCTTCTCAGGTACTTGAGAATGTTCGTTACTTCTATCCAGTGCTTCTCCCCAGGGTTTGACTGATACCGGCTTACCACGCTTAGTGCGTAAGCAACATCTGGTCTTGTACACAACATCGCATACATTATAGAGCCCACCGCAGAAGCGTAGGGTATAATAGACATGCGATCCCTTTCCAAATCAGTCTTGGGAGAGATCTCTTTGGAGAGGGTGATTCCGTGACAAGCCGGTAAATTACCGCGCTTAGAATCTTCCATACTGAATCTTTTCAGTATGGTGTTGATGTATCTGGACTGTGAAAGTCCCAACATTCTCTTAGATCTATCATGATAGATCTGGATCCCCAGAATGTAAGAGGCATCACCCAGGTCTTTTATGGAGAACCCGCGTGACATATTATAGCATAGAAATGTCATTTCCTATCAAGAGAATGTCATCCACGTACAATACGAGGAATACAACTGTTCGTGCTACAATCTTACTATAAATTCATGGCTCATCTGGATTTTTGATAAAGTCAAATTCTTTGACCGTTTCATCAAAATAGATGTTCCAACTCCGTGATGCCTGCTTTAGTCCATAGATGGACTTAAGCAACTTGCACACTTTCCCGCTGCTCCCACTCTGAATGAAACCCTATGGCTGGTCCATATAGACACACTCTTCCAAATTTCCATTTAGAAAAGAGGTTTTTACGTCCATCTGCCAGATCTCATAATCGTGGAAGGAAGCAATAGCAAGAAGGATCCGAATGGATTTGAGCATAGCCACTGAAGAAAAGGTTTCGTCATAGTCTAAACCAGGTCTTTGATGAAATCCATTTGCAACAAGTCTAGCCCTATATGTTTCAACCTGTCCATCTACACCAATCTTCTTTCTGAAGATCCATTTGCAGCCTATGGGTTTTACCCCTTCTGGAGCAATGTCCAAAGTCCATTCTTTGTTGGTGTACATGGACTCCATCTCGGTCCGCATTGCATCCAGCCATTTTACCGAGTAAGTGCTCTGAATGGCTTGCTAGAAGTTAGTCGGCTCATCATTATCAATGATGCAATCATCTTTATCCCCGTCTACGAGAATACCGTAGTATCTCTCAGGCAGATGAGACAGCCTACTACTCCTGCGGAGTGGTGCGGGAATGTCCTGTTCTTTTAAAACTTCTGGTTCCACCAAGCTTTCAGTAATAGCCTGTGGTTCTGGAATTTCTTCCAGTTCTATTGCGCTCCCACTAGTTTCTTTATTTTAAAATTGATGTTCCAAAAAGTGGGCATGATGAGAAACAAAAACCTTTTGTTCCTTTGCGTAATAGAAAAGATACCCCTTGGAGTTCTTTGGGTATCCCACAAACTTACACAGTACTGATCGTGCCTCTAGTTTGTCTGCATGCTGCTTTTTAACAAAAGCTGGACATCCCCATATCTTCAGATACTGAAGATAGGGTTTCTTCCTACTCCACATCTGATATGCTATGGTAGGAACAGTCTTGGTAGGAACCTTGTTCAAAAGATATGCAGCTGATTCTAGTGCATAGCCCCAGAATGATCACGGTAACCCAGCGTTACTCATCATGGAACGTACCATATCCAATAGGGTTCGGTTCTGTCTCTCCGATACACCATTGTGTTGTGGTGTGTATGGAAGAGTAAGCTGAGAAAGAATTCCATTCTCTTTTAGGTAATCTAGGAACTCGGCACTCAAGTATTCACCACCTCGATCAGATCTCAGTGTCTTGATACTTTTGCCGGTTTGTTTTTCCACTTCATTCTTATATTCTCGGAATTTCTCAAACGCCTCGGATTTGTGTTTCATCAGGAAAATATGTCCATACCTAGAGAAATCATCCGTTAAAGTAATGAAATAGGAAAAACCACTTCCTGCATGTGCAGACATTGGAACACACACATCGCTGTGTATTTATCCCAAGAGCTCGCTCGCTCCTACTCCGCGTCCAGTGAACGGAGTCTTTGTCATCTTTCCGTTGAGACATGATTGACAAGTTGCATAAGATTGATATTCGAAAAGATCCAAATATCCTTCTTTATGTAACTTGGTTAACCTTGTTTCGTTGATGTGGCCTAGTCTACAATGCCATAAGAAAGCATGATTTATTTCTGGAGTCTTTCTTTTATGCGTGTTCTGGACATTGAAAATTTGCAGTTGGTTTAATACGTATATACCATTGTTTAGAGTACCTGGCCCAATCAGACCATGATTAAGGTGGATGTTTACGACATCGCTTACAAATGAAAAATCATAACCTTCTTTAGATAATAAAGATACAGAAATGATATTACAAGTCAAATTAGATACACAAAAATAGTTGCGCAAAATCAAAATATGTCCACTCGTCAATCCAAGGTGATATTCCCCTACGGACACAGCATCCACGCTCGCTCCGTTAGCAACCCTGAGGGTCATATCACCGGTCTTCAGAACCCTACGACTTCTCAGTGCCTCCAAAGAATTGCAGATATGAGATCCTGATCCGGTATCCAATACCCAGGAAATAGAGTTGATTGATAGACAGTTTTAAATTACAAACACACCTGAAGCCGAAGCCACAACTTGCTTCGGGTCTTGGTTCTTGGCCTTCCAAGCCCTACAATCTTTCTTCCAATGGCCCTTTTTATGACAGTAGAAGCATTCTTCTTTCCCAACTGTCGGCCCCGCTACTCTTTCCTTGCCCTTTGCTTCCACCTTACTAACACCGCCTCTCGGCTTGGTGGGGCATTCTTCTTCTTTCCTTTGGCTTTCGCCTTGGATCTAGAAGAGGAAGCTCCACCAACAAGTAGAGCGGGTGTTTCCCTATGTCACGACCCAATTTGGGCACATGACCGGCACTTAGACTACGTAACGTCAACAGGCGTAACGCAATTTAAGTAAGCCGAAAACCCAGCAATCTAAACCATTACTAGTAGGAAAAGATAGAACACTTTAAAACCTCGATGCAAAAACTTTAAACTTAAGTTTGTTTTTCAAAAAAAAATTCGGCGGCAACTCCTTTGTAAAAAGTAGCCCCGAAACGGGTACAAACATAAGATAAAAGTAAAGCATCCCCAAACGGGAGCAAATCTCGCCCAACGGCGGAAACAACCACCACAACAGATATACGACGCCGTAGCGAAGAAAAGATAAACCACATATATAAAAAGGCCAGCTCACATGAGCACAACAACCAGAGTCAAAGAATATACAACATCGATCCTCACAACTCGTCTCTAAGTCAATACATGAAGGTGGTAGATGGAGAGTACTAGATACAAGAAATATACAATGTATATCATCCGATAACCGCAACCCACCTAAAGCAAACGGCCTCACAGCCAACCATAGCGGTATCCGCAAAAGTAAAGATAACAAGGCACCCTGCCGCGACCACTCTGATGATCAGACCTGAAAAACTCTGCGGCACAATGGGGGGTGAGTTGCCAATTCATGAATAGTAAATAATATCATACTGTAATCGCAAGTATGCACTAACAGCAATAAACAATCACATGTAAGCTGGTAGTATAAGTATGGTAATATGAATATGCAACTATCATGGTCAAGGTACACCACCAGGTACTATATCTACATGAATCAAATGCATATCAACTAAATACTGAGTGCAGGAAAATAAATAATCTCATGCACAAATCATAAGCATGAAAAGAACCCGGTGTAAATCAACAACACCCCAAATCCCAAAATCCTCAGATCGGCCCTCAAATCGGCCCTCATATCGGCCATCATATCGGCCATCATAATCTCATGTAACCTGAGTGTCAAACATTGACACCCGAAATATCATGAAAACTAGTGCCCAGCATCGACACATAAAAACTCGTATCCATACGTTCCTCGAAACCCAAGTGTCCAACCTCGACATTTGTGTTCCACGTATCGGTTTTCTGATATCTATACGTTCCTCGAAACTAAGTGACCAACCTCGACACTTGTGTTCCACGTATCGGTTTTCTCATATATATATGTTCCTCGAAACAAAATGTCCAACCTCGACACTTGTGTTCCACGTATCGGTTTCTAATATCCATAAATCTCTCGGAATATAAGTGCCCAACATCGACACTTGAATTCCCCAAATCGCATGAAAACATATCTCAAATGCGTAAACCCATGTAATATAGCATATGCAACATAAAACACAATATGAGCATATCACGGGAAAAATCCGCTATTTAAATGCCTCAAGTCATTAAATATATCACGCGGTCCCCAATTATCCAAATCCAATACATACATATATAACAACGTCCCATACCACCGATATATATATATATATATATATATATATATATATATATATAAATCATAAAAGCTGAACTTATAACTATAGCAAGGTATATGTGTGAGCATGTAGGTATAGCAAGGGATATGTGTAAGCATGTAGGTGTACAGGTATGCTATATGTCATATGTGTCATCATACAAGAATAGATGCCTCTATGTCGCTAACCACTAGCAAGGTATATCAAATGAATATTTGTGTTGTGCGTATCATGGCAATTACCGACAGTGTGTGTGTAGCATATAATTGGTGCTCATGCAACATGGACTGTCAATAATAGTGTAGTGTGCAATAGGTACAGGTTCAGGCACAATAAGTAACTATATGCAACGAAGTCATGCACCATCCTATATGTGCATATAAACATGCGGCTAATATCATATCATATCTAGCCCTGACGCTTAACGCCATACGGGCGATTTCCCCGTAGATGTTAAATCTACTCACCAACAGTCACAAGCTAGGTCGATCTAATCACCTGCTTCCCTTTCGTCACAACGCTCGAAGTCCCCGCCTGCGATCCTATTAACACAAAACATAACCAGTGCAAATCTCAGAAAGCGATCAATATCACGTACACACTATGTTTGACCAACGCACCAACTCCAATCCAACTCATAAGTGTTCGTCTAATGGCTAACGTGTGTGGCGACACACCAAAACCAGCCCACGTGCAATAGCTACACAAGATCATGAACCGTGTCGGATCACGTAACACGCGGACTCAAAACACTAGAATATAGTAAAGTGGTCCCAAATTTTGATACACAAACAATTGGTGAAAGTTGCAAGTACCACGAGACCACAAACAACCACAGAGACCCTACGCCCAAACCCCAACACCCCAGCCCCCACTCTGGCCGCAATTTGCAGCCAGAACTAATTAATTTGTGGCTTAAAAAATTAGGGGTGGTCTCAGGTTTTTATGGTGGGTTCTATACCTCAACACTATGTCACTGTGATGGGAACTTTTCCAAAAAACACCTGGTTCTACAGCAGATCACAGAGACTCAAAGTTGACACTAAAAATACGATATTTGCTCGAAATAATACCTTAAGTGTTTAAAATAGCAACCAACAAGCTATACAACATTATAAATCCTAAATATTAGTTTAGAGATCATTACCTAGCCACTCTTGCTCAAAAATCCTAGCTTTCTAAGCTCCAAGGCAACTAAGTGGCTAAATCAAGACATTTGAAGTGTTTAAATGGGATTTTGTGAAGTTTTTGCAATGATTTGTGAAGAGGGAGTGAGGGTTCAGTTGGGGTTGAGGGAAAATGAGAAATGAATGAGAGTGAGAGAAATTGAGAGAGCGAGAGAGTTAAAGGGTGAGAGGGTGAGTGTATGGTCAACAATTTCCTTATGCTCACTCTCTCCCTCACCCTAATTAATGCCACCATTAATGCACCATGACTCACTAGCCACCTCTCTCAAATCAAAACTAGATATTTCCTCACCCAAAAGGTCTAGAAAAAGGTTAAGGCAAATGTTAATTGGCATTGGTTTAGCTTAAGGTGTTATGGTTGCTAAACAAGGTTAACACTAATATACCCTCACATTCACGTGCACACGTGCGTGCAAGCCATAGAAAATAATATAAAAATATTAATTAATTGCTATAAAATGTGAGAAACCCGAATTGGTAAACTTTTCCTTAAAAAATCCGGCATAAAAGCACAATTAACACTAATCGCATTCTAAGGTGTTACACCTTGGCTTTCTACAGGGTGCCCTATGCACTCCTCAACATGTTGAGGAGTTCCAAAAGGTCAACTTCTTTACCTTGAATATTAAAAATCAAGATAAACTGGGCGTAGGTGGAAGGAAGGCACTGAGAATTAAGACTGTATACAGCTCATTCTCTAACGTGGTCCTGAGGTCCGTGAGCTCTTCAATATAGCCCATCATCTTAAAGATGTGTTTCCCTACAGATGATCCGACGGCCAACCTCGCCTGAAAACGCATCTTCGAGGTCTTGTATCTTACGATACGGGATTGTTCTCCATATAATTCTTTGGTATAGAGGAATATGGATTCAAGATCCATATTTTCGTGCCGCCTCTGGTGCTCATTGTCCATAGAGGCCAGCACGAGGCACTTGGCCTTCGCGCACTCAATCTCACAGGTCTTATAGATTTCCTTATCCGCGACACTGGATTCTGGACCTACGACGGCGGCGGCTTTAGTAGTAAGGACACAGCCCAATTTGTCATAAGTGATTGCTATCTTGACATTCCTGAACCAATCTTTATAGTTTGGCCCTGTCAATATATTTTTATCTAATAGTAATTTAAGGCCCGTCATGTTTGGTCGCTGCAATTAGGAGAGAGAGAAGAAACACTTTAGCATGATGCTCTTGAAAATTTAGATTGGTTTTTAGTTTATCTAAACAGGATGGCTCCCACTGTTTCTCGAATCCTTCCTCAAACTATAAAACAAGAATTAGTCAAGATTAATCTCACCGTACAATTCTTGCTTAACCGTTCAGCCAGGCCAGTGTCGGTACTTCGAGGGAGATTTTACGACACTTTCACGAAGTTCCCTAATTAAACAACCTCTTTTCCCTGGGGTGTAGCCCCACTAACACCTTTCTAGACACCTACTTGGTTTATAGAATTGATCGTTAAGTGAAAAAATCTCCCGAGGAGTAGCATATACTCATAGTAGGATTGAGATCCAAATATCATCGTGTGATAAAGTCGAAGGAATCCTACCAAAGTTATCACACTCCAAATGGTATACAACACTAGCAAGTTTCAGTTTCTTTAGAAACTCCCGATGTGGATTTTTGCCCCATGCTTTTATGACCTTGACGAAAGCCAACATATCATAAGTCACATATCAAGTTCTACCCGTCATTGTCCAGATTAATTTGAACCCACCCGTACATACCCTTGACGAAGGCCAAAATAGCAGTACGACTGTCCCAAACCAATGCATCTATCTATGCTACAGATGAATATTCAGCAGCTACTAATCACTATGCCTTGGCGAAAGTCAAAATACATAGCTTGAATACTACTGAATATTCAACTAAAATGATGGATGGCTACGAATGGTTTTGGCGAAACCGTGAACGCAGTGAACTTGATATAGTCGAAGGAACCTGATAGCTTTAAAAAGGAGTGGTTTAAGCTCCGCATTTTAAAAGTTTTGTTGTTTTGAAAAAACCGAGTGGTTTTAAAATTTGTTCCAACGATTCAACTTTGGTTTGTTTGCTTTGCATTAATGTAATGCAGTCCCATCAATTAACCTACTATTGCAGAAAACAACGAAAATATAGCGTACGCTTATGCCATCCGCATTCGCCACGGGGCCCCATCATCACCCGTTAGGTTACTTAACTAACGACAGAGCCGGGGCTGGATTAGCGCGGATGCAAAGTATAAGCAACGTCTACTAGATATCATACACACACACACACACACACACATACATTCTTCTCACGCAATAATAGGCATTCCAGATCATAGATGAACACATTGGATATACTAGGAATTCCGCGTTTCGTTTGAGCCTGTAATGAAAGACGGATTCTACGGTCGTGATGAGTAGCCAAACCCCACCCTTGACCCCTACGGGTGCGGCAAACTACCCGCCAAATACCCGAAATGAAGCAACCTCCGTCAACAAAGTGAGTAGGCCACTCGGCACTTCAAAGTACCCGGTAGTTTGTACACCCCACCTTGGGTCTATCCTAGGAGCAAAAACAGTAAAAGAAATAATACAACGGTGGCTACAACCTCAACCCGGATGTGCCCCGCAAAAAATAATATTACATCACTTTACAAATTTTACATCGAATGATGGAATGAAAACCCTCATCTCACATCCCCGGCTATTCATCCACGACGATCCAATAAGTCCATATACACAAACCAAACATCACAGAAATGTGCAACCAACAACTAACCGACGTATAGCAATTAGCGGAAGTCTACGAACACATATATTACAACTTGAAACATTAAACGACATTAAACCGCGACTTCGAAACAACCCGTAATTGCCACAGTGAAGAATTGACAGAACATCCAAAATTGGCAAAAATAAAAAACTTCTGAAACAATAGATCCAAGCAACAAAACCACAGACCAAAACACGAAGCAATCCCCTACAATAAAACCGGTGAGCTCAGAAATTTCCTTGATGTGGCCGGCCATTTTCCGAGGGGATTGTCTCATTTTTGGTGAGCGTTCATTTTAAAGTTCAAGGAGTACTCTGCAGTTGCTAAAATAATTTTTAGAGACTAGTGAAAAATCGACAGAAACTTGGATCTACGCTTCGATGTTTTCGGGTTATTTTGGTTTCGTAGTTTTACTTGTCGTTTAATTTTTTAGCTATGGTTTAGTCGGCTCTGATACCACTGTATGTCGACGTCATATACCCCACGGGTTTGCGGGAAGGCGGAATGGGTAAAAACGCTTTTCTCTAACAAGGTAACATCGACTTGAAGTCCAGGATCTTAGCTAAACCATAACTAACAAACTAACTAGAGGCTTTATCTACTATGTAAGAAGACTATACCTAAAGTTTCAAGTCCTTCTTGTATTCTCGCTGTCCTCCTTCACCTCGCGAGCTCCTTGGAGTGGAAATGGATAGCACCTCCTCGTCAGCTTCTCGAAGTCAAGAAGATCCATCCGAGAGTTCTAACCTTGAGCTGAACCTCCAAGTTGAGACAACTAGGTCACTTGGTGTGCTAAACTAAGTAGCCTAGAATGAGTAGAGAGTGATTTAGGGTAGCTAAGTCTCACTAACCCTTGATTCTCAACACATGAGACACTAGGGTTTTGAGAGGAAGAAGGAGAGAGTGAACTTAAGGAAAGAGAAAAATGATTTTTGATAATGATAATAAAAAATAGAATGGCCAACTTGACATGACCATAAGCATGGCTTGAAAAAAATATCTTATCAAAATATCTAGATCACAAAATATATCACAAAAATATCTAAGTCAAAAAGACAAACCATGTCAAGTGGTCAATCCAAGTCAAGTGGTCAATCCAAGTAGCCATGTCACAATTATCATTTACAAAAATTAACAAATACTTTTCTCCACCGCATAATTGTTTTAATCAAGTCAATGGTCAAAACCCTAATAATGTGTCTCCTTCTATACTCCTCTCATCCGTATATACATACCCGCATCCGTGTTCCGAGAAACACGAATACAATGAGACGAAACTAATCCAATAATCAAATACTTAGATCCGGCTTAAACCAAAGCCCACTAGTATAGTCCTCTCGAACATCACACGCGTACAAGTACACGTATGTGAACGAACCCTGTCGTAAAACCATACGACCTCTACATCGTTTTGCTCAAAGCTGGGAAACCCTCTGTATGGGACTCTAAAGACTCAATAGTACGGTGGCAGTGGGTTTAACCACAAGCTCGTCAGCGGTACTAGCTGCACGTAATGGCTGTCCAGGTATCTGTCGATAAGAAGACCGACGAGCAAACTCATACAAACTCCTACTGAGCCTGTATGTGGCAATCTCCGTACAGTCCGGTCTGTTTGTCTAAGAGTGTCACATATCGGTCCTAGGGGGCGGCAAGCGTCAGACCCCTAATAGTGCAATAAGTCATGTCGGAGTGCGGCCAAAAACACCCTGAGAAACTACTGGAATCCCTACCAGAAAATCTCGCTTGCCCTGGCTAGGGACTTTGTGTAATGTCTTTCCGAACACAACGCGACATCAACCCCCAATACTGGGAGAGACGAATCCTATCTAACCGCCACTGCCTCCAAGTGCTTCGGGACTGCACCCAACTACTACCTGTTTGCACGACTCAATAGAGCCGTGGTAGGGTAGCAATCTAAGAACAGTTGGAACACACTTGAGGCGAAGTAGCAGTGTCAAGTCAATGGACTAAGCTGTACTCATGTCACCTGGGAACTGCTACCTGACGATAGGTATAGTACCAACCAACAGTACCCCATGAGTCCGTCCAGTGTAACTCATAACCCAATGAGCACCTGCATACTATCTCCAGTACGACGTACTAATGGCTGTGGGACAGACCATCTTCCTTGCTGGGATGAGAATCGTATACACTAGTCTACTCTGGAGTATCGATGCCCTGTCTCGATAATCCTACGACTAGGGACCTGTATAAGGATGTGATTGTTGACTACCCAACCTCCACTAGTGTGACTGCCATCACAATGCTGGTACTCAAGCAAAGATCCTAAGGGCTCTATCAATATGTATTGGCGATACGTTAAAAGAAACATATACACATATTAAGATAGATACAAACCAAGTAGCATATTAGTATATTGAGCAAGACTGTTATAAATCTGTGTATATATTCCAAGCTTCCAAAATGTAATATACAAACTAGTATTATACAATAATGGCCTCTAGGGCATATAACACTAACATCGTTACCGGACGCAGCAAAATTGTTGTTCTGAGGGAACGAATTGTTGTATGGAGCAGCATTGTTCATCGGGTTTTGAAAAGATTGCTGAAATTGTTGTTATTGTGGTTGTTGTTGTGGAGGGGCCCTCTGAAAGTTATTTTGGCCTTGGAACTAGTTTTGGTTTTGATTCTGGTTCCAGGAAAAATTTGGTTGGTTCCTCCAATTGGGATTATACGTAGAAGAGTATGGATTGTTCCTTGGTCTTTACTGAAATGCAGCATTAACCTGATCCTGTCCTTAAGATGGTGGATTATAAGGACACTCTTCTGTCAATTGTGATGGATCCGAACAGCAAGCATAAATGGTTCGGAGGGGAGCAACAGGGCTAGGGGTAAGAGATGAAAATTTGCGCTCAATTGCTTTGAGTTTCAGTGTAATTGAGGCCAGTTTGTCTTTCATTGCAATTGAAACGTCAAGATGGTGAACTCCTGTCCTGGATTGACCGGAAGAAGATATAGAAGATGTAGCAGCTGGTCGGGTACTTTCCCACTGCAGTGTTTGCTCAACGAGTCCTTCTAAGAATGGCCAAGCTTCCTCATCGGATTTAGATAGGAAGTGTCCTTGACATATGGTTTCCAATAACTATCTATTTTTTAGAAGCAAGCTCTCGTATAAAGTACGACAAAGTTACCATTTTTCAAAACTATGGTGATGACACTGCACAAGGAGATCTTTGTACCATTCAAAACACTTTTAAAATGGTTCATTAGGAACCTGCGTGAATTGATTGATCTGAGTTTTGATGCACGTAGTTTTGTGATTTGGATAAAACTTCTTTGAAATGGCTTTTACAAACTCATCCAAACTCGATATGGAATGAGATGTGGTGGAATAAAGTCATTTTTTTGCTAAATTGCAAAGGGTGAAAGGAATCATCCTTAAGCAGATCGCATCATCAGAAAGCTGGGCAATTTTCATCATCTGGCAAACTTGCTAAATTTTTTTGATGAAGACGTATTGGTCATCAGAATCAAGCCCATGAAATTTAGGCAGATGTTGAGAAAATAAGGTTTAATATCAAAATTATCCCCGTTGGCTAGTGGTAGAGAAAGGTATATGGGAAAAGCTGTACGGATATGATATTATCGGTCTTGTAACGCGATGCGTGATGGTGCTACTATGGGTGGTGGTAGATTATTCGCACCCAGAGGAGGTGGAATCATTCCCAGAGGAGGTAGATTATTCTCACCAAGAGGTGGAATTATGTGGGGAAATGCGGGATTGTGTTAGCCGAGAAAAGGTGGATCTTTCGACATTTTGTGAGAAGATGTATGAGAAAGCGAAGGTGAAGATGTATGAACGGAATTACGGTCAACGTCGGAGTTGACAGGAAAATGTGAGATGTGCGTAGGGGAAAATGAATCAAATTCAGAGTCGATCACGTAGTCAGTAGGGACTAACGAAACGCGGATTAAACGGGCACTAGTGTCCCGAGTCTAAGCGGATATACACTAAACAAGTTTAGTGTTGTCAAAGCGTGTCGGTAGAATGTGAGGATAAGAAAAGGACTATGAGAAATATAGGTGAAAGGTAAGTGAAATTGAAATTTGCTGACAAATGACAAGTTTTTATGAAAATTTTGGAATTTTTGATTTTTTAGTGTTTTTGTATTTTTTGAAATTTTTTTTTGGTTTTGAAAAAAATACGGTGTACGGAATTATGGGACTCAACTTCAAATAATCATAATCAAAATATACACAATCACACCTATAGCTATGGTCCTCAAAGTCTAACTAGACTGCTCCTAACTGTTCCAAAGCAACAAGTTGTGAGATAACTCTCGAATCGTCTTTTCACTGCAAATTGTGGTCAGGTAAGTACAAGTGAGGCAAGGAGGGTTCCGCTCATGAATCACTATGAGACGGGCCTTTTAAAGTTACTTTCTCACTTATCTAGCCTAGAGACCACAAAGTCTAGTTTAGATAAACAACTGAATGCCCACAACCTTCCTCTGTCTTATTGAGCGCGACAAGTTCTTAATTGGTTGAGTCTAGATATTTTTTTAATTAATCTCAATGGTAATGCATAAACTTTTTATGATTTTTGGGTCTTAGGAAGGGTGATGAAATCCCCACCCAATCTGAATTGGTGTTATAGCCCCTTAAAGTGCGTACTATTTATGCAAAACAGTAAACAATCAAAATCTAAAACACATGCAAAAATTTTTATTTGCCTGCTGCGCAATGAATCTTGCATAAAAATAGTTTATTAGAAAAGGGGGAGAGAGTTTGTGCAATGAATACTGCATAAAAGGCAATTCAGTGGAGCTCAGAGGGGGTTTCTTGAAGAGAGTAAGCTCACAAAAAAATTTGGGGCTCAGAAGCCTAGGTATCCGCGTAACCGCGACTAAATGAATTCGAGACTGCGGAAGGGCGGTGGTATTTTAGAGTTTGGTCTCCAAATTTCTTCGGTGCACTCCTCTTGTTATGTTCTTTTGGTTTTCAGCCTCTGGTTCTCGATTTGTTTACTAAATTTTCTCCAGATTTTGGTATGGTTTAGCCTCGGTTTCGCCTTGATCCGCAGCTGCGAAATGTGGGTCAAACTTCCCACGACTTTGGCAATGAACTTGCTCTTCTCCTTATCCTGCACACTCGCACAAAAAGAATCAAATAATAACAAGATGGATTATTATAGGTTTTTTATTTTTTTATACACAAATTAACCTAAAACTATAAAAAGAAATAAACCACCGTCTCCCCGGCAACATCACCATTTGGTTGAAAGGTTTTCACTACGTTTTTAAAGTCCTATTTTGCAATCAAGACGGGATCACTTGGTAGCTGGCCAGTTGAGTACGGGTGGGAGATGTGAGTCTTTTTCTTTATATTTTAACGAGTTAAGTCAAGTTCGTCGGAGTTTGTTCGATACTAACTATGTATTCGGATATGTTATATTAAAGAAAGCTTGTTAGGATTAGGGTTAGGTTAGTTTGAGTTAGAAATTTGCTCACTTCTTCCATTTGCCTCTCTTCATATTGATGTTATGGTAATCGGAAACAAAGGAGATTAGCACGACTAGGAAGGGTACATGCGAGTATAAGCTAGACTTTCCAACGCTTAGTCCCTTCCCTTTGGTCCTTATCCGTCCGTTCTTGGCTCTTAGCCATAACCTCCGTGCAACCCAACGACAACCGGTTTCACTAGGGTATCAGCACTATCATAAAGGATAGGGTGCCGAAGGGAGCAGATTGTGGATGCTTTTACTGGAGTTCAACTCAAGTTGTTGAGCAAAAGAAAGAGTGAGGGAGATTTCCTTCACTCAAACTTTCCTTTTCCTACCCTAATAAGTGAGAAAACCACTCATTCATTATGAAAAATTAAATAAAATAAGAAGAGAAGATGATAGAAAAGAAATGAGGAAGTAGAGAGCAACCAGCTAACGTGGATCTCACCTAAGCAAGGATCACACTATAGCATCATAGTTTGCAAAAAGATAAATAAAGAGAATAGAAGAAGAAGAAGAACAAATGCAATAAAAACCAACAACTAATTTATCGAAGGAAATAACAAAGCAATAAATAAAACTAAGTTACCAAATGAGACAATACAAGAAATAAACTCTCAATCTTCATTTATGTTCCATTAAAAAGCTCTCACTATAATTTTTATGGAGACACGATGAAGAAGAAGAAGAAACTATTCCTACCTAACCACTATTATAAGGGAAAATAATACATGGTTGTTTATATCAGATCTGGAGTATTTATAGGGGCTGCAAGCATTAAACATGCCCTTATTGAATAGATAAAGCGGTGCCAGAAAATCCGGAGCGCGCGTCGCCCATACGACCGCATGTCCTAATCATTTAGCCGCGGTTCCATTATGTACTTATGGATTTGGGCCCCCATTTTTCTTCTGTGATCTGCTGGCTATTTTTCTGGATTTCTGGGCTTTTGATACTTTGATTTGGGCTTCATCGAAATCTCCAAGGTTTAACTATTGACTTGTTGACTTTGACCAGGTCCAAATTGCATTGTTTTGAGCTTGAAAGTCCGTCAATTCTACAGTACCTATTTTCCTGCACTTATTGAGAAAACACAGATCAAAATCACTTATCTACATGCAATGCGATCAAGAATGGGTGGTATAAAGGTGTTAAATTTTGGTTTGAATAGCAGCTCCTGCACCCTTTCGCTATACCTTATCAGCTCAGGTTTGCATATTTTGTAATCGCCGTTAACTTGACCGACGATTGGTTGAGAATATCCGTATATGTGAAGATCCTTAATTCCATCTCGATCGTAATTTCGAGACCATCTATGAGTGTTTCATACTCTGCTTCGTTGTTGGTTCTAGGCTCCTTGCGGGGTGATGAAAATGAGACCTATTCCGGCCTTGATTATTGGAGTATTCCTCTTGCGCACCTTCATCGAAGATGTTCCGTTGAAGTATAACTCCTATTGGTACTTTTCATATTCTTCTTCTTCTTCGCTGACGATCGTGTTGGATGCATGCTCATCAAGCAGCTCGCAATTTAGCGGAGAGTCGACGGAGATGGGGAGCTCAGTGATGAAATTAGCAATGGCTTTTCCTTTGATCGCTTTGAGGGCGCGATAAACAATTGTGAACTCTATTAATAGTAGGGCCCATTTGGAAAACATTCCTGTCGATATAGTCCTTGTTATCAGGCAGTTGAGGGGATCCACCTTCGATATAAGGTGGATTTCATGCGCCAAGACGTAGTGTTTGAGCTTTATGATTGTAAGATTAGTGCTAGACAGTACTTCTCGATGGGGGAGTAGTCGGGTTTTGCCCTCAGCAGAACCCGACTTAGATAATACAGAGCTCTTTCTTTACCCTGCTGTTCATCTCAGAAAACTACATTTTAATACTTCTCATTCATTATCAATTTTGTTGTATATCAGTATTATTAATTAGTGTCTGCTCAGTAATTACAGATTACAGGTATTCGTGATAAAACACTGGAAATACACTCAATATCACGGATATAGCGTTTGGGAGCCGACACTGCAATCAGAACAGAAAACCGACCAATATTCAAAGAGCTCTTTTGTAATAAACATGTGTACACAATTTTGGTCCAACACAACACAAGTGTGCACATAGCTCTTTGATGACTTGGACCATGGTGGGCTGCTCATGGCACTAGTGGGCACATGTGAGTTGATGTGTGTTAAATACCTAAAGGTGTGATGTGAAAGAAAGCATCAAATTTCCCTCCAATTCTACTGAGTGCAAACCAGGGTTATTTAGAGAAATCAAACAACACCAGAAGAATAGTGGAGAGCACACAAGTCCACCATACCAAGACGTGCCCTATTTCTCGAATCCTAACCGGCGAGACCCCTACAAAATCCGGTGCCGCCGGCCCCCTTGCTCCAAACATCCCCATTTTTCTTCTGGCATTTATAGGCATCACATCATCCTTTTTATATTATTTGTTTATTCTATTTTGATGCCTATAAATTCCAGAACAGATGAGAGGCAAAGGGGCATATGATATATACCACATTTTCCATTTTTGTTTAGTTTTTGTTTAGCTTGAGAGTTGAGTGGTGTCACGACCCGAAAGAGCACGTGACTGGCCCTTGAACCATATGAAGTCTATAGGACTCCATCTGATCCAAGTAGGCCAAAAGCCCAGAAATCTAAAAGCATTTAAGGAGTAAATAAAGGAACTGGTTTTTAATAAGTAAAGAAAACATGTTTGAAATCAAAGTTTGCAAATAACTAAGCCGAAAATGCATTTTAAAAATGTGTAGTCTTTTCTGAAAATTTCGGCAGAGTTTCCTTTGTAAAAACTGGCCCCGAACGGGGTACAACAAGAATAATATATATGGAATGATAAAAGGCATCCCCAAGTGGAGCTAGCTCTTCGTCAATCGACGATCACAACCATGCAAGCAATAATAATATACAACGCCAAAGAGCGAGGATCAGAACCCAAAAAGAAACTCAAAACAGCCAGAAAACCATAATACTACAAGCGCGACTCTAAGGTCGAAATAGTACATCACTGATTTCTAAGTCTGAAACAATATACAAGTTTTGGTTGATGAAATTTCTAGATACAACGAATAATACATGTACAATGGCGGTTCTGATACAAAAGAACCCACCTACCAAAGTAAGTCACCCATAAAGGAAGCAATGTGCCAGAAAAGCCGCAATGAAACCTGTACGGCAAAACCTGCAAGAACTGTGGCACAACGGGGGTGAGTTGCCAACTCGTGAATAGAAAAATATCTACAAGCAGAGATCGAATGTATGACCCATCCTAGGTCGATACGATCAGATATAAATAAACCTCAATATGAATAAGTCTGAAGCATGCTAAACTGGCAATGTAATCTCTATACATGAATGTAGTGCCAAGTGCTCGTGTCAATGCCTCAGGTAATAACATATCATAAATATGAGGTATGATCAATGTAATCAATCTGCATATATGTGGATCCCATCCACTCGTCACCCAATGACAATAAGCATCATGCATGTAAATGTCATAAAGCATATGCATGGAAAATATGAGGATATAACCAAAAGCATGGAACTTGAGTGCATAGCATCGACACTCGAAAACATCATGAAAACCTGTGCCTAGCATCGGCACGTAAATCCTCATATATCGGGCATCCGTCAGTCCGGGTTAGCCCACTCTCTCGTATATCAGGCATCCGTCAGTCCGGGTCAGCCCACTCTCATACATCGGGCATCCGTCAGACTGGGTCAGCCCACTCTCTCATACATCGGGCATCCGTCAGTCCGGGTCAGCCCACTCTCTCATACATCGGGCATCCGTAAGTCCAGGTCAGCCCACTCTCTCATACATCGGGCCCCACCATGTACCCTCATACGGCACCCACTCCTCGTATGGAGTATAAAATCAGGACCGATAAATCTCATGGTGGCAGCGCAAATATCATATCAAGGGAAATCGGGTTTTTCAAATATGTGCATACCTTCCTTTGAAATTATCCACGGTTCCCAAATCCAGAAATATCATGAAAATGAATATCTCGATGCGTGTAATCAGAAAGCATAATGTATGTGACATATTAATGATATGCAAGTACAACAGGATATCATGCAACATGGAATAATAGTATGCACATACAAGGTCATATCCTGATGCAATAATACTACTGTGTAGTGACATGGCAATTATCGATGATGAAGTGTGTGAGCCGGCAAGCAAGTGTATGTGGAACATATGCATCATCGATAATGGTGCTGTCACGCCTCGCTTCCCAGAGTACGCTAGATTGGGCACGTGACATAGCCAACCATGCTACCTGTGGGTAGGAAGTATCCATACACAGTCACATTACGGCTGTAGAGATATCAAGAACAAGATAAAACTATCTAAAACATGTCCATAATCCAGAATAACAGGAGTCAATAATAAATAAATGCGGAAGCAAATGATCCAATACAAATAACTGAAAAGTGTGTCCCATAATGCGGGCTCACATCAGGAAATAAATGCAGGAAATAAAACTAACTACTACTGAACTCACAGCTCAGCCTGCTGGCTGAAGTACTCCTGCTCGGACTGCAACAGCGGCACGGAATCTGGGCCATGCAAAACCCAGACGTCAGCGCGTCATGTCATCAAGTAATATAATATGAACAGTGTAGCAGGCAATGTAATATAAACATGAATACAGCAAGAATAACAATAATATGAATCATACCAGTACAGGGTAGCGTGCAGTGGGTAAACTAAACTGTTCTATCAGGTTTTCTATTCTAAAGTCTTTGAAATCAATTGATGAATCATCGATGTAACTCAATAGTATCCCGTGCATGCCCGGGACCACGGTCAAGACCCTCGGGGCTGAATCCGAGATGTGCCGCTAGGCAGTAACAGGTAGCAGGATGGGCGAGTGATGTCGGCATCATCACTCCGGGGCTGACCTAGCCCGTAAGACTGATCAGAACAGGCATCGAACTGTTGAGTTACAAGTCAGGTTTCACCTTTGATTTCCCCATACCCCTAAGTTATGTATGTCAAGTCAGGTATTCAGTAGTCAAGAACTAATGCTAACACAGGATCAGGTAAAAGCAGGTTTGTCTAGATAGACAACAGGAACGGTCCATATGGACTACATGTTATATTTGTGGGCATTAGACACAAGATCAGGTAATAGGTAAAGCCATGGTACATCAGGTCCAGCCAGGTAATGTATAAAGGTGTCATGTCATGTCAAGAGTGTACGGTACCATGTCATGTCAAGTAGGAAGTGTAACAGGTCATGTCAGGAAGCACAAGATGTCATGTGGGTGCTCATAATCAAACTAACATAAGCATGTGTATAAATTAACAAGCATGAGTACTATCAGAACAATAAACTGGAACATGTAATATGATATGCTAATAGATATAATTTCAAGGATATGGATGCACAGTTATCGATTAGAGTTACATTTATAGTTCCACTATTAATTAGGATGCAATTTATTAAATATGGAGTGTTAAAATCACATTATTATGTAGTAATGTGATCTATGGATGCAATTATATGTATCTTAAATGCGATGGATGCAAACGGGTATCCGAAAAGTTATAAAACTATAAAATGGTAATGTGGGATGTACAACTAAGCAATATGTGATATAAATATTGATATAATAATATTAATATGGATAGCATATTCAAAGCGATTAATAACTATAAAAGTGGTATTGATTAACCATGCACAAGAAAGTTCCGTTTAGAAATTCAGCGTCACCCTAATTTGTAAAATAGCTTAAAAATAACAAACATTCTCCAAAAGGGACGTGTCTTATACCAAAACAAAGATAATTCAATAAGGTTTTCAGTTTTATAAGTATAAGCATCTCAGGTTGTCCCTACAAAAAGTTATGAACATTCGAAATTGAAAGTTTGCTGCTGGAATTTCCCTGGACAGCAGTTTGGAGACATTTTCATTTGCATTTTACGTTATATAAAAAATTTATTTTGCAAGTAAATATTTCATAGAGTTATAGTATTCTGAGTTAGCTTCGTAACAAACTAAAGAACGTATACTAATGATTTTTCTATGATTTATAATGAATTTTATACGGTAAGGTGTACAGTAAATTTCAGATTTGTCGTATCCGCTTTTTCAACGACGTTTCATGTGTAAACTATAATATTTTAAATATATAATATCATAAAATGCAGATTATAAACTAATTAAAGATAATAATAAGAAATATTACGAGGATGTATATTTTAATTGATATGGATGCAGTATAATGTAATCTAGTATGTCACAAGATAAGTTTTCATGATCTAGATTTAATATGATATAAACGGATGCAAACGGAACATCGAAACGTTATAAAATTAAACATGGGGCACTAGATTTAAACTATAGGTATGGTATTTAATTAAATAGGTATAAAATGAATTATATAGCATGTAGCAAGATTAACTTGCCTCGATGGGTCGCGAATCGGGAAAACGGAACGTTAACCGTCGGCGGGGAAAACTCGCGACGGGCGCACGGTTCACGGAATGAACCCAAACGACGAACAAAGGAACCACACGGGTCGGGGTACCTCGCCGGAACGTCGAGAAGTATCACCGGGACGACGGAATTCCTGCAACAAAAGAACAGTTAAAAAAAATGAGAAACGAGACATGAAGCAAGAAGAGAAAGAATGATAAAGAGAAGTACGAGAGAATATATGAGAGAGAGAGAGAAAAAGTGGAGAGAGAGAGAGAGAGCGAGAGGGAGAGAAGAGGGAAAGAGAGAAAGCAAGAGAGAGAGAGAGAGCTGCAGGTGGGGGCCCACGGAATTAAAAGGAACGCGATTGGCTAAAGGGGAATCGTTAGTTAGGGATAAATATTAATTAAAGATTCAAAACATTTTAAGGAACAGTAGGATATATATATATATATAGGTTAATTTAAAGATTTAAAAGATAGGTAATGAACAGTAAGATATCAGGTTAGTTAGAAAAATATATGCGATGGTTTTAATAATATTAAAATTTGGGATTTTGGCGCCAAATAAAACATTTCCAAATCGCGCCCGGGTCGAGTCCAAAAATTTGAAATTGAAATAATAGGATTTTAACCGGGATCCAAATTTTAAAATTAAGTGTTTTATGATTAAAAAGCATACCCCCAAAACGGACACATATACGCGCGCGTAGCCGTCCAAACTCGCCCGTTTCACTGAACGGGACAAGAACACAATGCACGGACGCTACCACGAGGCTAGGGGTGTCAAGTAGGCCAAATTAAATATTTTCAATTTTATTTTAGATGCCAAAATTTGTTATATGTAGAAATGACTTTGCCGGGTAAATTTTACAGTAAGTAACAAACAAGCAAGTTAAATGAAATGAGTACCACATTA
Organism: Agapanthus africanus; assembly: GCA_030015575.1. Classification (NCBI taxonomy): domain Eukaryota; kingdom Viridiplantae; phylum Streptophyta; class Magnoliopsida; order Asparagales; family Amaryllidaceae; genus Agapanthus; species Agapanthus africanus. The sequence continues at coordinate 240,432,129 of CM057344.1, forward strand.
TGCTCAAACAGTAACTGAAAATAGTAGCATTGGGCTCGGGTGTTAAATTATACCCAACAACAAAAAGAATTTCGTCCTCGAAATTCCAAGGATACAAAGATAGATAACTACAATAAAAGGTGAGGAAACTTCTGCCGGATTTCATCTTCTCGTTCCCAAGTGGACTCTCCATGCGAGCGATTTCCCCAAGAAACAAGCACAAGGGGGATAACCTTGTTCTTAAGAACCTTTTCCCTTCGATCCACGATTTCAATCGGTCGCTCCTCAAAAGTCAAGTCTTCTCGTACTGTTAGCTCTGAATGATCCAAAACGTGTGTTTCATCTCGAACATACTTACGGAGTTGAGATACGTGAAACACATCGTGCACATTTGCCAAGGACTGCGGTAACGCCAAACGATACGCTACCTCACCAACACGCTCCACGATCTCAAGGGTCCAACGAATCGAGGACTAAGCTTTCCTCGACTTCCAAAGAGAATCACCCCTCTAGTCGGTGATATCTTCAAGAATACCAAATCACCTACGGTGAACTCTAGAGGTCTTCTTGATGTATCTGCCCAACTCTTCTGTCGGTCCTGTGCTGCCTTCATATGATTTCTGATAGGGTTAACCTTCTCAACTGTCTGCACAACCAAATATGGTCCCAATAATCTTCGTTCACCGACATCGTCCCAACAAACAGGTGAACGGAATTTACGACCATACAAAGCTTCAAATAGAGCCATCTGAATAGTTGCCTGAAAACTGTTGTTGTAAGACAACTCCACCAAAAGTAGATAATCCTCGCAAGACCCTTTAAAGTCCAACATGCATGCTCTCAACATATCCTTAAGAGTTTGGATCGTTCTCTCCGACTGACCATCAGTTTGAGGATGATAAGCTGTTCTAAACTTCAATCGAGTCCCCAAACTTTCCGGTAAACTCCTCCAGAAGTGTGATAAGAACCGAGTGTCCCGATCGGACACGATGCTCACCAGCAGTCCATGCAATCTTACAATCTCCTGTATGTACCGCTCTGCCAAAGTCTCTGTTGATTGACCAACCCGAAAATGAATAAAGTGAGTGTAAGTGCACGGCGGCGCCCCGGCCTCCATCCCGAGGCCATATGCGGAAGCGGTGATAAACTTTAATTTTGCAAACTAGCAAACCGGCACCACCGCGCACTAAAACACCCGGATCGAACCATTAACTAGTCCTAGCTAACTACAAGATGGGGAATAGAGATATACTGACTGATCCGAGTCCTCCGGTCTTCTCATCATCGTCCCGATCTCCCGCGGAATGTCCTGTCTCCACCTCGTCGCCGGAAGTGCACCACATCGCCTACATCTTTTACGGGCTCCCACCTCAATGCCGAGGCAACTCGGGCACGAAGCGGGCTAGTCGATGTGCCCAAGGTTTGCTGTAGAATGTGTAGTGAGCAAGTCTCATTTGGGGTTGTAGGAATTGCCATTGGTAGAGGAAATGAACCATATATATCTTTGGATGAACAAAGGGATTTTTGGCATGGGAATGAGACACAATTTTCTTCTCTCAAATTTTGGACAGCCTACTAAGGGGAATGGCCGGCCATGCATTGTGAGGGGAGAGTGAGAATGAGAGAGTGACCAAAAGAATGAGTGGGAAAAACTATCATGCAAGAGAGAGGGAAAAAGAAATCATGTGAACCAATGATAACAAGGCAAAACCAACACTCAACTATCACTCATCACAAACAAAGTCCAACCATCATGAACCATCATGAAGTCAAGAAGTCAAGGTATGGAGCTCCCATCATGATGCAACAAAATGCAAAGGCCCCCTCCACAAATACTTATTTGCAACAATGCAAATAAGCCCTCCTCCACCAATCTTCGGCCAATGAACGATACAAAAGAAAATCGGCCGAAACGGAAAGCAAACTGGCAACTCCAGAAAACTGGTCCCGTAATAAATTATAGGAAAACCCCGATACTGTGCAAACACACCCGTATTTGTATTCCTACCGAAATACAAATGCTATGAGACAAAATCTACACTGTACTATACTAGGATCCGGCTTGAACCAAAGCCGGCTAGTAATATCCGCTCGATCCCGATCCATGCAATACCGCACGTATCTGACCGAACCCTGCCATATATCCATACGGCCTCTAGTACAAACTGTCCGATCCTGAACCGTGCAATACCGCACGTATCTGATCGGACCCTGCCATATCTCCATACGGCCTCTACAGCTTTTCGCCCGAAAGCTTGAGTAACTAAATGTGGGGGACTCTAAAGACTCATCAACACCTTGGTTGTGGATTTAACCACTAGCACGTCAGAGGTATAAGCCAATACGTAACGGGCTACCAGGTATTGACCAAAAGGGACGTCTGTGAGCGAACTCAGCCTGACACCCTACTGAGCCTGTCAGTGACAATATCCGTACAGTCCGGTCCGTTCGTCTATGAGCATCGCATGGCTGGCCTAGGGGGTTGGTAAAAGTCAGACCCCCAAAAGCGGTACAAGTCGTGTCGGAGTGTAGCCCAGAACACCCTGAGATACTACTGGAATACCTACCAGTAAATCTCCTGCCTTGGCCAAGGACTTCGTGTAATGGCTCTCCTAGACACAGCGCGACCTCACCCCCAATACCGGGCGAGACGAACCCCTGAAGATACGCTCACTGCCTCCATGTGGCTCGGGACTGTACCCAACTAAAACCTGTTTGCACGTCTCCTTTGAGCGTGGTAGGGTAGTAATCAAAGTACAGTGGGAACTCACACGAGACAAATGACGATCATCAGGTCGATGAACTAACCTGTACACATGTCACCTGGGAACTGCTATCTGATGTCTGGTATAAGACCAACTAGCATGTTCCCGGCGAGTCCTGTCCGGTGTACTCATAACCCAATGAGCACCTGTATACATCTTAGGTGATCCAACTGACACCAGTGGCTTGTGAGACCGGCAACCGCCCCTCGTCGGGGTCTCGACTGTATACACTAGTCTACTCTGGAGTATCGATGCCCTGTCTCGAAACTCGCACGACTAGGGACCTTTTAAGGATGTGCTTATAGACCCCAGCTCCCACTTATATGATCTCCCTCATACTGCTGGTGGTCAAGCAAGAATCCTAGGGGCTCTATCAACGTGTAATAGCGACCTGTCAGGTCACCTAAGCAGTACACGATGATAAAGATAAACCAGATAGCATACTATCATCTCGAGTAAGACTGTCCTACTGGGACAGGTCCTCCCTCAATCATTGCAATCACGTGCCTGTGACCACCAATAATTGACTCTGAGGGCACTATCTCCAACAATCTCCCACTTGCACTCAAGGCTAATTATTGCGATGTCGCATACTCACAGCCTGTGTGATACCGAACACCCAACTCCTCTACTAGTCAGTCTCACAAAGCTTGTTTGCGAAACTCTTGCGTTCGAAGAATAGCCTCAGTGGGTGGATCCGCTTTGATGTTTCTTTCTATGTCTCTCTATATCTCAAGTTCGCGGAGAAAGCCATCTCCCGAAATGAGCAATACCTGTCTTAGAATGTGTCTGGATGTCTGATGGGACCTAGCTCATAAATGAACTCCAAATCCAAACTTCTTAGACTGTATCGTCAACTGAACTTAATCAGTATCCTGCGCCATGCCTCCCTCAGTATTGCCTTGGACCACCTGTCCAAAATACTGCCCCTCGTCAGAAGGAAAAATATAACTCTAACAACCTCCTTGTCGTCCAGGTCACCTTGGAAGCCTAGAATGATAACTGTCTCTCAATTGAGGCTGTCGTTATCATATCCCTAGAACATCCACTTATGTTCTAAAACTGCTTCCGGCTGTTTCTCTAGGATAGGATCAATATCAACTTATTGCATCTAGTGCAAGAACAACATCTGGTGTGGTACTTGACATCTCATGATTGACTCAATTGCCTGAGCAAGTGATCTGCCAATCATGCACATCCCTCTCCCCTATAGTCTGTAAGACACCTTTAGAGAGGGTGACTCCATCACCTGCAGGTACATTACCGTGCCAGGAGTCGTCCATTCTAAATGCTCTTAGAATGCTGTCTAAGTACCCTGATTGGGAAACCTCCCAAATCTAGATCTAAAACCATAGATCTAGTGACCAGTATGTCTGATATAATGTCCAAGTCCCATGTGGAGAAACTACTGTGTGACGACCAAAGTATAACCGATCGTAGTATAGGAATATCCTTTCCTACTCTGTGTATGTCATCCAAATACCATGACAACACACCCTACTTCCTTCTCAACAGATTCATCCCCTATTCTGATGAAGTCAAACCTATGACTGTCACGTCAGAAATAGATGATCTATCTCCGCTACATCTGCTTTAGTCTATAAATAGACATAAGCCACCTGTCCACCAATGCTTCTGCTGCTCCCACTGACTACGACAACCCTCTGGCAGAGTCATATACACATACACTTCTAAAGCCAGTTTAGAACGACGCTATACTCATCCTCCTGCCGGGTCTCGCAGACTGGAACAACAACAATGGTAAGTGTGGGTACACAAGAACTTCCCTGTCACCGTCTTTGAGGCTACCGGAGTACCTCTCGGGTGCCTGAAGTTACCCACCGTATCTGCGGAGTGGCCAATGGAATGTCAATCCAGATTGAATCTTTAGGTTCCTTATCAAATCTTCAGTAATCGTTTGTGGTTCTGGAATCACTTCCAGTTCTACCATACTCCCACTACTGTTTTCTGAAAAAATCCATTTTTAATAAAACTGTGGCGAGTCTAGAACAATATCGCTATTGTTCATCCAGATGGTAGAAAATCAACCCTCGTCATAGCCTGGGTCAACCCACAAACAGCCATTACAGAAACGTGCCTTGAGTTATCCAGAGTCTGGTTTTAATCATAAGCCAGACAACTCCCCGTACCTTAACAACGTTAAGATATGAACTGTTCTATATCCAATATAGAACCAGAGGCACTGATTTAATTGAACCAGATTCAAATCATGCAGCTGTCCCCAGTGCATGTCAACTAAATGGAAGGAGGCCGATCAGCGTTACTCAACTTAGGAATACTTCCAATTATGAGTAACCTGAAAGAGAAGCAAGTTCTCTTAACCATTACTACCAACTGAATACCATATACAAGTATCTACATCTTCGATCACTTTGAAGAATCCCGATACTTGCTACACATGGTTCTCTACTATATTCAAATACCTAAAACTTCTCAAAATTCGGACCCTGTGTTTCCACGAAACACCTGTCTAAAAACTAGAGAAGTTATAAGTAAACCGAATATAGTACGAGGACCAACCCCTTTATCTTGATGGACCCTGGACAACATACAATACTCTGTATAAGTCCCTTGAGTCTGATAACTCATTCACTGTGTGTCGTAGGTTGAAAACTGTACTTATGATTAAGAAGAATTACACCGCTGTTTAATGCTCCTTACCTAACCATCCACTGATATAGGTAAATGTCATAGACATAATTTCAAAAAGGTATATCTCACTCTATGAAAATAGACGTACAGATATATCAATTTAAAATTGGTGCACAACAGCGGATATTCAAAACCAAATATTTGCCGTCTGGCAAACAACCCAGGTGACTTCCTCAAATATCACTGATTACAACGAATCCCGATATAATGAGGATGATCACCTAATTTCCAATAACTTACTCCCACTCATCATCTGTAAAACCATACAGATGTGAGAATCATACCTGGTAAATACATACCCTGGAGTAAGTATCTAATCGAGAAATCAGTTTTCCTTTAACAGCACACAGTGAAACTGAAACATTGAAATGTTTCGATGGGGTATCCTGGTATTCTTAGTAACGCCTCTACCATTATCCAGATTCACAACTGTAACCGTATATCTCTTTGCCACCTCTCCAAATCCCTTTATTTGTCTTTAGTCATTACCTTCTGCACACCCCTTAGGCCAAATGGTTTTCTTCCTTCCCTACCGTTCGGCACCAGCCTATGGTTTGGAAGAAGACTATCCAATAAGCATAATGGGTGTACTGTCCCAATCCTAGGAACACTCGCAATGCGAGAGAAGGTGAAGATAAAAGACACCTGAATAAACCTTATTCCTATTTCTCCTGAACCAGAATCCATCCCCGAACTGGAACAAGTTCCTTTCGAGTTCGTATATAACCATACGATGGAGTATCCAATAAACTGTGGATCTTCGTAGTGATACGGAGTGTCTTGGAGAAATACAAAGGTGAAGTGGGAGTGGTAATGAAATACCTGGTTTGGTCATGAATATCAGTTGCAATTTACTTTGCCCTCTTACTAATCCCTTGCTTTGTCTTAACTTAATACCTTCTGTACACCATCGTTAGGCTAATTGGTTTTCTTCATTCCCTACCGGTCGGCACCTGCCTATGGTTTGGAAGAAGACTATCCAATTTGCGTAATAGGTGTACTATCTCCTAAACCAAGGAGTACTCGCAACCTGAGAGAAGGTAAAATGAAAAGACAACTGAATAGTCCTATCCGTTTTCTCCAAAACCTGAAACCATCCTCAAATAAATCTCTTCGAGTTCGTATCTAACCATACGATGGTTTTGTCCAATGGAAGTGGACGTTCGTAGTAATACGGAGTGTCCTGGAGAAAAGGGTAAAAGTAGGAGTGGCAATGAGGTTTGCAACTCTGACAACCCAAAAGCCAGTGTTAAGAAGGTTCGGTTAATTTTGGTCTCTGAGTCATAGTCTTAGGGTCGGGTCAATGGTCGCTGCCGAAGAGAGAGAGAAAAGAAATACTCAGCGTGCACTCTAACCTAGATCAGAATGGTTACCAATTTATCTAATCTGGAAACCTCCCACTGTACCTCAAATTCTCCTCCAAACCTGAAAGAAGAATTAGTCGGGATCACCCGAGGAGTAAACTAACTCATCAGTGGGAATTGGGATCCAACTATCATCGCATGATAACGTGACGGAATCCGCTCGCGTCATCACACTCCAGAAGGTATGCGCATATCTGGCAAGTTTCAGTTCTTTTGAAACTCCCGATGTGATTTTTACCCCATGCTCTTATGACCTTGACTTTGGCCAACATATCATAAGTCACATGTCAAGTTCTACCCGTCATTCTCCAGGTTAATTTGAATCCACCCGTACCTACCCTTGACTTTGGCCAAAATGGCAGTACGACTGTCCCAAACCAACGCATCTATCTATGCTGCATATGAATACCCCAATAGCTACCAATCACTGTGCCTTGACTTTGGCCAACATACACAGCTTGAATACTATTGACCATCCATATGAAACGACGGAGGGCTACGAATGGTTTCTGGCGAAAACCTTTAACGTAGTGAACTTGATATCGTTGAAGGAACGGATAGCTTTTAAAAATATAGTGACGAAAACCTTTGCTAAAGAGGTCACTCCCGGTGAAGGGATCTCGGCTCTTTCCCCGTAGAATGAGGTGCAGGATATTCCAACTGAATACCATGGTGCAAACCAAAAGTAATCGGCTATAGTGAAGTTAATGCCCTGACGCAAACTTCTGTCCAAGGGGTCACTCCCGGTGAAGGGATCTCGGCCCTTGCCTCGTCGACTGAGGAGCAGGATATTCCAACTGAATACCACGATGCAAAACAAAAGTGAACGTCCTTGCAATAACAGCCTTTTGAAAAAGTGTTCCAACAACATCAGATTAGGTTTGTTTTTAACTTGCATTGATCCGAATCAACGCAGTCCCATCAATAGATCACACCATAAAGAAAGAAAAAATACTGATGTATATGCCATCCGCATTCGCCACTGGGTCCCGTCATTACCCGTTAGGTTAGCTAACTAACGACAGAGCGGGGACTGGACTAGCGCGGATGCAAAACATATACAACATCTACTAATATAAATACCAATATATTATATTCGCTCAAGACGTGATAAAATGCAACATCAAAGAAATGTACAACATCACAGAATAAAACAGATATCTGGGATCCCCGGGTTTCACAGAGCCGCTGAAACCCGACGTTCCCCTGGTCGTGTGGATAGCCTGTGCAATGAAATCCTAGACCCCTACGGGCGCGGCAAGTTACCCGCCAAAACCTGAAGCGAGGCAGCCCCCTTCAGCAACGTGAATGGACCACCCAGCACTTCACGGAATCCGGTAACTTGGGCACCCCTCCTGGGTCAACCTGTACCCCCTACGAGTGCGGCGAATAGCCCGCCAATTCTGGAGTGAAGCCCCCTCCGTCTCAATGCCATGAGATACGGGGTCGTTGCCCTCTAGAACCCGGCTATCCGTGCACCCCTCCGCGGGGCAATCCTAGTACAGAAAGTAAAATATACATACAACGGGTACATCGACCGCAACCTGGTCGTGCTCCAAAATAATAATACAAACAGGCAGTGACGGCAGTCCACATGTCGGACGCTCGCCCCGCAATATCAAATGTACATAATACAACCACAACTGTACTAGCATTGCAACCAGGCTATCCTCCACGACCGATCCGCAACATCACAGCAATACACAGAACATCAACATGAAAGTCACGTTCGCAAATCCGTCTAACCGGGCTATAGCAGTTAGACAGGATTTACCGATCGAGTGGCATTCACGGTCGCAGATATAATGTAAATACTGTGAACTAATGTGTTTTAAATATCCGATCGATCAAATTTTAACAAGTGGGCCCCAAGTACTACTGTAGCACATCAAGAAATTCTGGGCCTAAAATTAATATTCCAAAAACCCTAAAATCAACCCAGAGAGCAACTGCAGAAATTTGATGCAGTGATCTCAACAGAGTGCGGCGGAACAGCGGCCCAAAGGGGTGTTTGGCCGCGGTTCAGCGCTCCCACTGTGGAGTCACTGTATCGAATTTCTACAGTGTTCTTAGAATTTCCAGTATATCACTTTTCTACAACCTGAAAAAATTTTCAAGGCTAGAAAATTTCGACAGAAAACTGATGTGTAGGAAAATACGGTTTTTGGGATTTTGGTCGATCGGAAATGTAAACACATTAAACAAAGCTAGACTAAGTTAATGGTGAGGCTCTGATACCACTGTAAGTGCACGGCGGCGCCCCGGCCTCCATCCCGAGGCCAAATGCGGAAGCGGTGATAAACTTTAATTTTGCAAACTAGCAAACCGGCACCACCGCGTACTAAAACACCCGGATCGAACCATTAACTAGTCCTAGCTAACTACAAGATGGGGAATAGAGATATACCGACTGATCCGAGTCCTCCGGTCTTCTCGTCATCGTCCCGATCTCCCGCGGAATGTCCTATCTCCACCTCGTCGCCGGAAGTGCACCACATCGCCTACATCTTTTACGGGCTCCCACCTCAATGCCGAGGCAACTCGGGCACGAAGCTGGCTAGTCGACATGCCCAAGGTTTGCTGTAGAATGTGTAGTGAGCAAGTCTTATTTGGGGTTGTAGGAATTGCCATTGGTGGAGGAAATGAACCATATATATCTTTGGATGAACAAAGGGATTTTTGGCATGGGAATGAGACACAATTTTCTTCTCTCAAATTTTGGACAGCCCACTAAGGGGAATGGCCGGCCATGCATTGTGAGGGGAGAGTGAGAATGAGAGAGTGACCAAAAGAATGAGTGGGAAAAACTATCATGCAAGAGAGAGGGAAAAAGAAATCATGTGAACCAATGATAACAAGGCAAAACCAACACTCAACTATCACTCATCACAAACAAAGTCCAACCATCATGAACCATCATGAAGTCAAGAAGTCAAGGTATGGAGCTCCCATCATGATGCAACAAAATGCAAAGGCCCCCTCCACAAATACTTATTTGCAACAATGCAAATAAGCCCTCCTCCACCAATCTTCGGCCAGTGAACGATACAAAGGAAATCGGCCGAAACGGAAAGCAAACTGGCAACTCCAGAAAACTGGTCCCGTAATAAATTACAGGAAAACCCCGATACTGTGCAAACACACCTGTATTTGTATTCCTACCGAAATACAAATGCTATGAGACAAAATCTACACTGTACTATACTAGGATCCGGCTTGAACCAAAGCCGGCTAGTAATATCCGCTCGATCCCGATCCGTGCAATACCGCACGTATCTGACCGAACCCTGCCATATATCCATACGGCCTCTAGTACAAACTGTCCGATCCTGATCCGTGCAATACCGCACGTATCTGATCGGACCCTGCCATATCTCCATACGGCCTCTACAGCTTTTCGCCCGAAAGCTTGAGTAACTGAATGTGGGGGACTCTAAAGACTCATCAACACCTTGGTTGTGCATTTAACCACTAGCACGTCAGAGGTATAAGCCAATACGTAACGGGCTACCAGGTATTGACCAAAAGGGACGTCTGTGAGCGAACTCAGCCTGACACCCTACTGAGCCTGTCAGTGACAATATCCATACAGTCCGGTCCGTTCGTCTATGAGCATCGCATGGCGGGCTTAGGGGGTTGGTAAAAGTCAGACCCCCAAAAGCGGTACAAGTCGTGTCGGAGTGTAGCCCAGAACACCCTGAGATACTACTGGAATACCTACCAGTAAATCTCCTGCCTTGGCCAAGGACTTCGTGTAATGGCTCTCCTAAACACAGCGCGACCTCACCCCCAATACCGGGAGAGACGAACCCCTGAAGATACGCTCACTGCCTCCATGTGGCTCGGGACTGTACCCAACTAAAACCTGTTTGCACGTCTCCTTTGAGCGTGGTAGGGTAGTAATCAAAGTACAGTGGGAACTCACACGAGACAAATGACGATCATCAGGTCGATGAACTAACCTGTACCCATGTCACCTGGGAACTGTTATCTGACGTCTGGTATAAGACCAACTAGTATGTTCCCGGCGAGTCCTGTCCGGTGTACTCATAACCCAATGAGCACCTGTATACATCTTAGGTGATCCAACTGACACCAGTGGCTTGTAAGACCGGCCACCGCCCCTCGTCGGGGCCTCGACTGTATACACTAGTCTACTCTGGAGTATCGATGCCCCGTCTCGAAACTCGCACGACTAGGGACCTTTTAAGGATGTGCTTATAGACCCCAGCTCCCACTTATATGATCGCCCTCATACTGCTGGTGGTCAAGCAAGAATCCTAGGGGCTCTATCAACGTGTAATAGCGACCTGTCAGGTCACCTAAGCAGTACACGATGATAAAGATAAACCAGATAGCATACTATCATCTCGAGTAAGACTGTCCTACTGGGACAGGTCCTCCCTCAATCATTGCAATCACGTGCCTGTGACCACCAATAATTGACTCTGAGGGCACTATCTCCAACAGTGAGCTGCCTTGGTCAATCGGTCAACAATTACCCATACTGCATTGTTGCCTTTTGGACTCCGCGGTAAAGCCGTCACGAAATCCATGGTTATATGTTCCCACTTCCACTGAGGAATCGGAAGTGGTTGCAATAAACCAGCATCCCTTTGATGTTCAGCCTTAACTTGCTGACACACCAAGCACTTCGCCACAAAGCGAGCAATCTCCCGCTTCATGCCCTCCCACCAGAAATGCTGTCGAATATCTCGGTACATCTTTGTGCCTCATGGATGTACAGAATAAGCTGAACTGTGTGCCTCCTTCATAAGCTCTTCACGAACATCACCCTTTGGCACACACAAACGGCTACCATACCTCAACGAACCATCTTCGTGGATCAATAAATCTGTTCGTGGCCCGGCTTTAACCTGCTCTCTAAACTTTTGCAGTCTAGGATCCTGCGATTGAGCTGCTTTAATATTCTCGATCAAAGACGAATGTACTTGCAGCTGCAACAACTGTCCCGTAGAACGCGGTAGCACAACCTCCAAGTCAAATCTTCGAAAATCTGCGACGATCTCCTTCTGCGTAGTTAACACCTGAATTACTGGTAACCGACTAAGCGCATCCGGCACAACATTAACCTTCCCCGGATGGTACTTAAGATCAAGATCGTAGTCAGCCATCAGCTCCAACCATCTACGTTGTCTCATGTTAAGCTCCTTCTGTGTGAACACATACTTCAAGCTTTTATGATCTGTAAAAACTTTGACTCTTTCGCCCAAAAGGTAGTGTCTCCAAATCTTCAAAGCGAAAATCACAGCCGCAAGCTCCAAGTCATGAGTTGGATAATTCTTCTCATGGGTCTTCAACTGTCTCGATGCGTATGCTACAACCTTCCCATGCTGCATCAAAACATATCCTAATCCTTTCCCAGATGCGTCGCTGTGAATCACCAATCCTCCGAAATTGTTTGGCACGGTCAGAATAGGGGCGGTTATCAACTTCTGCTTCATTGTCTCGAAAGCTAACGCACACTTATCCGCCTATACAAAAGGTACCTCCTTGCGCGTAAGCTTGGTCAACGGCTCTGCCAGACGAACAAAGTTCTGCACAAATCTCTTGTAGTATCCGGCTAATCCAAGGAAACTTCTTATCTCAGCAACATTCTTTGGAATAGGCCAATCTCGAACTGCTGCAATCTTTTCTGGATCGACGGCAATGCCATCGCCAGACACAACATGCCCCAAAAACCTTACTTCCTCCAGCCAAAACTCGCACTTACTCATCTTCGCATACAATTTCTCCTGTCTCAACGTCTGCAGTGCGATCTTCAAATGCTCAGCATGCTCTTCAAAACTCTTCGAGTAAACCAGAATATCGTCAATGAATACCACAATGAACTGATCCAAGAACGGTGAAAAGATTCGTTTCATCAAGTCCATGAATACTGCCGACGCATTCGTTACTCCGAAGGGCATCACTAAGTACTCGTAATGTCCATACCGAGTTCGGAACGTCGTCTTGCAAATATCTTCTGTTTTCACTCGGACCTGATGATATCCGGATCGTAAATCCAGCTTCGAGAATACCCTCGCGCCACTAAGCTGCTCAAAAAGTTCTCCAATGCGAGGGATCGGGTACTTGTTCTTGATAGCCACCCGGTTTAATTCTCGATAGTCGATGCACATCCTTCTTGTGCCATCCTTCTTCTTTACTAGAAGAACTGGAGCTCCCCAAGGCGAGTTACTGCTTCGAATCCAACCCTTTTCAAGCAATTCAGCAACCTGTTTCTTTACTTCTTCCAACTCTACTGGCGCTATTGGATAATACGCTTTAGATACTGGCGCTGCACCAGGAATAAGATCAATTGCGAACTCCACGTCTTTCCTCGGCGGTAGACCCGATATATCTTAAAACACGTCCATAGAATCAAGAACAACAGCCGACTCTTTACTTTCATCACTTCCATTGATTCAAGAATATTGTTTGTCGGCCTAGCCCTAAACTCGACCGGCCCGACCAAACTGCTTCCTTAACGCAACTGCTGTCTGCTGCAAACTCCCTTTCATCCCAGATAAACTCTGTTGCTCTTGGCTGCTGCAAGTATTTGTGAGAAAGTGGTCAAACCCAGGGAGACAATCTGCCTCTGGATGTCCACGTCCAGTCTGCGCATGAACCTCCGTGCCCTGTCTGCATCGTTGGCAACTAAAGGTCCAGCGAAACTTACTGAGTCTCGTCCATTCTGCTACATGCACATCTACGGGTGCTCCCTTCTGCTTTAGTCCGATGAACTTCTCTTCCATTTCCTCCCGTGCAGTCCGCGGGAAGAACTTCTCCAGGAAAGCTCTTAGAAAAATCCGCCCACTTGATCGGCTTGGGCAAGCGGGTCTCCTCAACAAGCCACCATTCTCGGGCGTAGTCCACTAGCTGAATGCGTACCACAACAACTTTTTGTCATCTGGAATCTGTGCCGCAAAAAGCAAGTTCTCTGTGTCAACTAGCCACTGCTCCACTGGCAACGGCTCCTTTAAACCAGTAAATATAGACGGACCCAACCGCCTGAAATCTGCTACGGTCCCTACTCGGTCAACTGGTCTAGCTCCAACATTGTTCACAGACTGTTGAACGATCTGCAAACCTTCCCGAAATGAGTCCGCTTGCTGCTGGATCAGCTCGGTCTGTTTCTTTGATTCTCCAGCATTCCTCTTATCACTCCAAGCATGGCGGCTTCGTCCACACGCCTCTGGTATGTCTTCAATTTCTTACCGGCCATAATCCTGAACTCAAAATACCCAACATTAGCATGATGATAGATTTTGAATATAGATCAAGGCTAGAACTCCAAGATACTTAAATAGAGTACCGCATTGTAACTATGCCGCGGTATCATAGCCACAATTACATAACTCCATCCAAGTCGCCTAAGTCCTAGAGATAACAAGGAATCAGGTTTTCGAATCGATATGCAAAGGAAGTTTGCACATCGTAAAAGATATAATCAGGAAGAATGTGATTCAAGAATGGTAAAACGGTCAAGGTGGCAGGACATGTTTCCTAAACACGGGTATTCTGATTCGTGTATTGGGTACAATACCCAACAACAAAAGAATCAACCCGACTATCCTATGGCTCTGATACCAAAAGAACCATGTCACGCCCCGCTTCCCAGAGTACGCTAGATTGGGCACGTGACATAGCCAACCATGCTACCTGTGGGTAGGAAGTATCCATCCACAGTCATATTACGGCTGTAGAGATATCAAGAACAAGATAAAACTATCTAAAACATGTCCATAATCCAGAATAACAGGAGTTAATAATAAATAAATGCGGAAGCAAATGATCCAATACAAATAACTGAAAAGTGTGTCCCATAATGCGGGCTCACATCAGGAAATAACTGCAGCAAATAAAACTAACTACTACTGAACTCACAGCTCAGCCTGCTGGCTGAAGTACTCCTGCTCGGACTGCAACAGCGGCACGGAATCTGGGCCATGCAAAACCCAGACGTCAGCGCGTCATGTCATCAAGTAATATAATATGAACAGTGTAGCAGGCAATGTAATATAAACATCAATACAATAAGAATAACAATAATATGAATCATACCAGTACAGGGTAGCGTGCAGTGGGTAAACTAAACTGTTCTATCAGGTTTTCTATTCTAAAGTCTTTGAAATCAATTGATGAATCATCGATGTAACTCAATAGTATCCCGTGCATGCCCGGGACCACGGACAAGACCCTCGGGGCTGAATCCGAGACGTGCCGCTAGGCAGTAACAGGTAGCAGGATGGGCGAGTGATGTCAGCATCATCACTCCAGGGCTGGCCTAGCCCGTTAGACTGATCAGAACAGGTATCGAACTGTTAAGTTACAAGTCAGGTTTCACCTTTGATTTCCCCATACCCCCAAGTTATGTATGTCAAGTCAGGTATTCAGTAGTCAAGAACTAATGCCAACACAGGATCAGGTAAAAGCAGGTTTGTCTGGATAGACAACAGGAACGGTCCATGAGGAATACATGTTATGTTTGTTGGCATTAGACATAAGATCAGGTAACAGGTAAAGCCATGGTACATCAGGTCCAGCCAGGTAATGTATAAAGGTGTCATGTCATGTCAAGAGTGTACGGTACCATGTCATGTCAAGTAGGAAGTGTAACAGGTCATGTCAGGAAGCACAAGATGTCATGTGGGTTCTTATAATCAAACTAACATAAGCATGTGTATAAATAAACAAGCATGAGTACTATCAGAAGAATAAACTGGAACATGTAATATGATATGCAAATAGATATAATTTCAAGGATATGGATGCACGTTATCGATTAGGGTTACATTTATAGTTCCACTATTAATTAGGATGCAATTTATTAAACATGGAGTGTTAATATCACATTATTATGTAGTAATGTGATCTATGGATGCAATTATATGTATCTTAAATGCGATGGATGCAAACGGGTATCCGAAAAGTTATAAAACTATAAAATGGTAATGTGGGATGTACAACTAAGCAATATTTGATATAAATATTGATATAATAATATTAATATGGATAGCATATTCAAAGCGATTAATAACTATAAAAGTGGTATTGATTAACCATGCACAAGAAAGTTCCGTTCAGAAATTCAGCGTCATCCTAATTTGTAAAATAGCTTAAAAATAACAAACGTTCTCCAAAAGGGACGTGTCTTATACCAAAACAAAGATAATTCAATAAGGTTTTCAGTTTTATAAGTATAAGAATCTCAGGTTGTCCCTATAAAAAGTTATGAACATTCGAAGTTGAAAATTTGCTGCTGGAATTTCCCTGGACAGCAGTTTGGAGACATTTTCATTTGCAATTTACGTTATTTAAACAATTTATTTTGCAAGTAAATATTTCATAGAGTTATATTATTCTGAGTTATTTTCGTAACGAACTAAAGAACGTATACTAATGATTTTTCTATGATTTATAATGAATTTTATACAGTAAGGTGTACAGTAAATTTCAGATTTGTCGTATCCGCTTTTTCAACGACGTTTCATGTGTAAACTATAATATTTTAAATATATAATATCATAAAATGCAGATTATAAACTAATTAAAGATAATAATAAGAAATATTACGAAGATGTATATTTTAATTGATATGGATGCAGTATAATGTAATCTAGTATGTCACAAGATAAGTTTTCATGATCTAGATTTAATATGATATAAACGGATGCAAACGGAACATCGAAACGTTATAAAATAAAACATGGGGCACTAGATTTAAACTATAGGTATGGTATTTATTTAAATAGGTATAAAATGAATTATATAGCATGTAGCACGATTAACTTGCCTCGATGGGTCGCGAATCGGGAAAACGGAACGTTAACCGTCGGCGGGGAAAACTCGCGACGGGCGCACGGTTCACGGAATGAACCCAAACGACGAACAAAGGAACCACACGGGTCGGGATACCTCACTGGAACGTCGAGAAGCGTCACCGGCACGATGGAATTCCGGCAACAAAAGAACAGTTAAAAAAAATGAGAAACGAGACAAGAAGCAAGAAGAGAAAGAATGATAAAGAGAAGTACGAGAGAATATATGAGAGAGAGAGAGAAAAAGTGGAGAGAGAGAGAGAGCGAGAGGGAGAGAAGAGGGAGAGAGAGAGAGCGAGAGGGAGAGAGAGAGAGCTGCAGGTGGGGGCCCACGGAATTAAAAGGAACGCGATTGGCTAAAGGGGAATCGTTAGTTAGGGATAAATATTAATTAAAGATTCAAAACATTTTAAGGAACAGTAGAATATATATATAGGTTAATTTAAAGATTTAAAAGATAGGTAATGAACAGTAAGATATCAGGTTAGTTAGAAAAATATATGCGATGGTTTTAATAATATTAAAATTTGGGATTTTGGCGCCAAATAAAACATTTCCAAATTGCGCCCGGGTCGAGTCCAAAAATTTGAAATTGAAATAATAGGATTTTAACCGAGATCCAAATTTTAAAATTAAGTGTTTTATGATTAAAAAGCATACCCCCAAAACGGACACATATACGCGCGCGTAGCCGTCCAAACTCGCCCGTTTCACTGAACGGGACGAGAACACAATGCACGGACGCTACCACGAGGCTAGGGGTGTCAAGTAGGCCAAGATAAATATTTTCAATTTTATTTTAGATGCCAAAATTTGTTATATGTAGAAATGACTTTGCCGGGTAAATTTTACAGTAAGCAACAAACAAGCAAGTTAAATGAAATGAGTACCACATTATGCTCAAACAGTAACTGAAAATAGTAGCATTGGGCTCGGGTGTTACAGGTGCTGGTGTCCTAACAGCATGATTGCAATATAGAAATAAACACATGCAATGCGATGCGGAATCGAATAAATCAATGCAACAGTGAAGAATCTACACCGATATGTACATGTCATGCAGTTGTGCCATTTGAAATAAGAAGAATCAGGGTTTTGGTAAAATAAGGGTTATGGTGTTTTTAAGAATAGATACGTCTTTTGAAAATACCCGTAGAATCCCTTTACTTGTCCTTAAGATATTCCCGATTCGTTAGTTTTGAAATAGGTATGACTCGGGTCTAGTCTAACATCTACTAAGCCAAGTCCATCAGGAGGGGTATGGAAACCACCTAAATCTGAGTCGATATATATATCAATATAATAGTCAGTAATCCCGCCTCAATAGTATAATAAATGATATAACATCCTCGAGTCATGAGCGCGGATCTATCATCAATATAGGCTCGTACGGTAAATCGTCGTACGGCATCCCAATAGCTGGGTACGGGTCTATATCACATTATCTCATCACATATCAGGTATCACTACCATCATATCACATAATCTAGGGTATAGATCTAAGTCTAGTACAATCGATACCATCTACATAAGTATGAATGCGGGGCAAAACACATGCCTAAAGGCCCGCTAAAGCATCATGTCGTATCTCAAATACGAACTCTGTCATATCGCCGAATCTCATGGCCTCAATCAAATCACATCGACTCATCTCAATCCCACGTATCATCCTCAAATCTCGTATATGAATATATAGTCCCATACCCATGTGAACACATACAAATATATATATATTCCCATATACATATGCGAAAGAAAGTATGTATGCAAGTGTGTGCGTGCGTGTATGGGTGCAACCCCTACTCTAGGGTTTCGCACTACACTAAATCAATCCAACCTATCATCAATAATCTCAAGAACATATAGTAACTATATGTGTGCATACGTAGTCGTATACATCACCACGGACTGCGGAGGTGCTATACGCCATCCACCCGACTTCCCCCGTAGATATAATCTACTCACATTGCGTCTTTATCTGTCGACGTCGCCACGCGTTTGCTGGTCATCCCGAAGTCTTCATGGGGTACCTACACATTAACGTATCGCAAAAGCGTATCAAAACTAATTCAAAACTAAAACGGCATACGAAACCCCAAAACGATACGCTATATTCTATAGGTTAGAACCTATGGACAACGCCTTCCAAAACCATCAACAACCCTCGATATTGTCGTATAAACGCCAAGTAGTCGAGGTAAAACACCATACGCAAATTCAGAATTAGAAATACGGAATACGGAAACACGAATCCAAAACAACAACTAGGGAAATAGGCTCCAGATTTCACCCTAGGTCAAACTAGACAAATCTATACATGCCAGGGGTCTAAACTACTGATGAGGGAACACCAAAACCAAAACGAGGCAAATCCACCATGGTCTGGCAGCAGATTACGGCCAGAATGGATAAATTTGCGGCCGGGAAAGGGAAGTAGGGGCTAGGGTTTTGTGTGGGGGTTTCTGGGTGCCTGCACATCTCACTGTCCAATCAATTTTATTTTAGGATGTCTTGGGTGATAGCAGATCTCATATAAGCTTCCCAGATTTCATAACTTTTCCGATATCGGTTTCTAATTCCGTACTCCGGGTCTTAAGCTTCAGGTTTGGGTCTCAATTCATGCACTAGGGTGTTTACATAACCTCTACTGGGCTCAATTTCATATTACAACACAAAATTCCCTCATACCCTAACTAGGTTTTCCTTAAGTCCATCAAAACACACAATATCGATATGAAACTTGAATCGGAGCTTAAGCACAAGAAATACCACTCTAATTGTGAAGGAATTACCTCATAAGACCCACGTGAATCCTCAATAGCGTCAAAATGAAAGCTTTCTTGGTCCATCCTATAGCTTGCAAGCTTGTGCACATTTTTTGTAAAAAGGAAGTGAGGTTTTGATGAGATTATCATGGTGTTTTGGAGGATTGAAGAAGGGGGAGGAGGGAGAGGTAGCAGCTTCAGCAGGAGGAGAGGAAGAGGGAGAGAGAAATGGTGAAGAATAATGGAGGAAGGTTGCACACAAGTCAAAGGTCACCCCCCCTTTTCTCTCTCTCACCCATACCTTATATTTTATTCCTTTTTTCCCTTTTCTTTTTCTTTTCTTTCACTTTTCTAAAACCCTTCTCACTTGAATAGTGAACCCAAAAAAAACATGGTGGAAAAATGCACAAGTGTAAGAAAAGAGATATGTGCTTGTTTTGCATAAAAATGCTAAAAAACCGATTAGCGATTTTTAATCGCGATTAGCACTAAATTAGCATATAACTAATCATAAAAGCCCAAAAATGGCATAATTCAATAAAATACCCTATTTTAGAATTTTTCATAATTTTTCCAATTTTTTTCTGTATTTAATTATACCAAAATATTAAAATATTCAATAAAATAATATTAAATTATAAAAATTCCCAAAAAATAATATTTTACTTTTTTGAAATGTTACAATCTTCCCCCGTTAAATAAATTCGGTCCCCGAATTTAAATTTAAACCCCCAATACTAAAACATTTCAGTAAAAATCCAAATTGTCGGGCTTCGAAAACATCAATACATAGCGAATATCAAAAAAAAATGTAGTGCTCTATAAGAAATCAATCCCCAAAAATGTATATAAGAATACCCCATGCGTCTGGTGCGCACAAAAATCAAAATCCATGTGTGCCATACATAGGCACAAAACAACATCTAGGTGCAATGGGGGCGCACGAAACATCTGTCATAGGCAACGTGTGTGCCTGACAGCAAAATCAGGTGCATATGACATGCACGAAGAATCCCGATTTAGTACATCTGGCGTGCACCAAAATCGTATATCAAAACACTAAAGGTGCATGAAAACTATGCTGGAAGTGTACATCAAATCACTGCATAAAATAGGCGTGAAATCACAATCAATAGCTCAAATGTAATAACTATGCGCAAAATATAAATACCCAGTGGGTGCATAAAACAAATATCATGAAACTCAGTTATCAAAACTAAATCATGCAAACAGAACGCCCAAACTACCGAAATCCAAGATGACAGATACGTGATAACCAAATCATAAAATCACAAATCATAAGTACCGTCGTCGGTAGTTCCTCCTTCAAGGTCGAGAAGGAGTCGGTGCATCCAATGCTAGCAGTGCAAGATATCTACTTTCCTCTGTTAGTTATATGTATGCCCTAGAGGCCATTACTGTACATAGGATGTACATTGTAGTGGATGCTGGGACATATATAGGGAGGACTTTCTTGCTCAACATGATAGTATGCTATCTGGTTGCTCTTTACCTTAACGTGTATACTGCTTGTCTCTCTGTTACATGTTGGTAAAGCCCTTAGGATGTGTACTTGACTACCTGGACTATGACGCGGATCATACTAGTGGGGACATGGTAGTCCACAAGTACATCCTTCAAGGTCCCTAGTCGTGCGTGTATCGAGATGGGGCATCGATATACCAGTGTAGACTAGCGTATACCTTCTCGACCCATACAGATGGGCGATGGATGATCCCATATCCATTGGTGTTTGACATCAGAGATGATATACGGGTGCTCAGTGGAGACTGGGTATACTGGACGGACTCGCCGAGAACTCCCAGATGGTATTATACCTTACGTCAGATGGCAGTTCTCTGGTGATACTGGTACAGAGTAGTCTGTTGACCCGAGATCGTCATAGAGTCTTGTGTGATTCCCACTGTGCTTTGATTTCCACCTTACCACGTCCAAGAGGGCATGCAAAACGGTGGTTTTTGGGTACAGTCCCGAATCACATGGAGGCAATGAGCGATAGGAGGGGATTCGTCTCTCCCGGTATAGGGAGTTGATGTTGCGTTGTGTTCGATTGGCTATAACCGGAAATCCCTGGCCAGGGTTGCTGAGATTTACTGGTAAGTGTTACCAGTAGTTTCTTGAACTGTTATAGGCCTCATATCGACACGACTTATCGAGCTATTGGGGTCTGACGTTTACCACCCCTAGGCGAGATATGCAACATATCAGACGACGAGACCGGACTGTACGGTAAGTGTTACTGGTTGGATTCACAGGAGTGTGAGCGGGCTTGCTCGTCGATCTTCTGATCGCTCAATACCCGGGTGGCCGTTACGTTTAGCAGACCGCTTGCGGCTTGTGGGTGTTTGATATGATCATCACCCGCTGCCGGCGTATTGACGAGTCTTTAGAGTCCTACAAAGAGTTTTCCTGGCTCAAGCGAAACGAAATAGGAGCGCATATGAGATATGTGCGGGACCGAGAATAATGCGTGTATGTGATACCGTATTCTATTCTCGCGATGAATGTATCGAATGGTTATATGCGATATAACCTAGTTATCGAATCGAGTGTTGATTCGATAAGCCGATACATTGGATACTAGTCGGTTATATGCGATATGACCGGATCGTTAAATCAAGTGTTGATTTAATGATTTAATGTATAATTATATATTTGATATATTACTTTGCATTAACTAGTATTGGTTCACTTTAAATGGATTTTCTCACTTGGATGTACAAGTTGTATATGTGATATAATTTTTGTGCAAATGATTGTATCATGTTTGATGATACATGTTTACTCGGTTAAGTGTAAAGTATTAAACCATGGTTAAACATATAATTAGGGTTTTATTTTTCCATTACTTATTTATTCATTTATTTATTTGTTTATACATTTTGGAAAATAAATGGCATAAAGAGAAAAGAATGGTGGCTTTATTTGTAGTTTAGTTGAAGCTTCATGAAACTTTGACCTAGTCCACCATTCTTGTCTCTTGCTTAACCCTAACCATCATATCTAACCATGGTCTATTATCTACACTAAACTAAGGTTAGTATTATGATAAGTATTCATTTTCCTTTTCATTTTGAATAACTTATCATAATATTATCATCATCTTCTTCTTCTTCTTCAAGATGAAGAACCTTGATTCCATCAATGGTGATTGATGAAAAAGGGTGAGAAATCCAATTCTAAAGTCTACCCACTTCCTATTTCTTCATCCTCTACCTCTTGCCAAGTAGTAGAGTGTGTTTTCTTCACAAGTTTCATGACTTGGTGAAGTTGGAGCTTGATCTTGTGATGCCTCGACGTAGATCATCTTCGGCATCGTAGTCGATGACCTAGCCCGTTCTTTCTCCGATGAAGCCGACGCTAGAGCCCAAGATACGATTAGTACAGCGAGGAGACTTCATCGCGGAGCTATGGAGGTGGAGGACCGGATCTACAAAGGTTGTATTTTCGTTCTCTTAGTAAAGTAGTTTACTAGTTCTTGTTTCGCCTAGACATCTAGTTAACGATCCGTAGTCTAGGGTTTCTCGGCACCCATAATTTTTGAAATTGGCATGGTTGATGCCTTGTGAGACCTCTTGAGAGTGCCTAGGAACCCTACAGTGGTATCAGAGCCTAGCTAGATCCTTAGGCAATGCGTAGACGGAGTTAGAAATCCGATCGAACCGAAACCCCATTGCAAAATCGCTCTCTGTACATTTTTCAAAACTGTTGAATTTTGTGAATTAAAAATATGCAGAAAAATAATCAGGAAAAACTAAGAATTACTGTGAAGTTTGGGCTCCTAATTCTATAATTCGACCGCGGAACCGCGGCCAAACCAGGGGTTTGGCGGCGCTTCCGCGTCCCAAATTTGGACTTAGTCCCTCAAATTTCATATATTTATTCTTAGGTCCTTTCTTGGCAATTTTTTATGTGAATTTTTTAATTCCACTCAAGTGTTGAGTTTTCTAGGGTTTTATTGGGGATTCGTTAATTTGATCGGATAATTTAACTTCGTTTATGTTTTTCCGGATATTTTAGAAACAGTTAAAAAGTTCGACTGGATATAAATACCCACTTTTTCCCCTGCCGGGAAATTTCCAAGTGTTGGATTTTTCCGTAGTTTAATAACGTTCTAAGTAGTGAAAGTAAAGCGATGGTCCCTCTAGAAGACAAAAAACCTTAACTCGATTATGTGACCGTCTTGAACTGCCCTTTGAACCTTAGGGTTTGGGGCGGTACGGCGTGCCACATGTGAGGCGTTGGCTTGACCCTTCTACGGCTGGACCGTTGGTACTGAGGCATGAACTGGATGTTTTTAAACTTATTTCATGTGTTGATCTATTTCGGAAAACTTGGGTGTTTGATTGTTCGATCGGAAAGTTTACCATTTCTATTTATCTGGAATGGGATACAATAATTGGAATTCATAAGAAGTTATGAGATAACTGAATGAATGTTATAAATCAAGCACTTTAGTCTCACTTGATCGGTTGCCACGGAATTTTTATGTGATCAAAAGTCCGTCGCAATCACGTAGTGTACGCGGATACTCGCCGGGTAAACTTAATAGACAGCCTCACCCCATAGCCCCGACCAAGTGACTGTAGGAGAACCCCGTCGCCGAAGGCATCCGTTCGGGTGCTCACGGCAGCGGTGTTCCTCCTTGGTGCACTTCGTCGACGGCGTCGGGGGTGCGGCCGCCTACTAAAGTTTGCGACGAGCATTCGATCAGGATATCGGGAATCTTGTTGAATTTCCCGACTTGATATTGAAAAGTGTTTTCAATGATGAGACTAAAATGCGGGGTTTATAATTGTTAGGCATGCGATGTCTAAGGAATTCATTTGGCTTGGCATGCGATGTCTAAAGAGTTTGCGGATTCCAACTGTTGTAGTTTTACACTTTCTTTTCTGTGACCGTAAGTGTAATATGTGATATCGCCGGTTTCGTTGCTATATGTCAACGACAATTGGGATGCGCATATTTACTTACGTTGATGACATGTGATGTTCTGTGTTGCTGGATATGTTATATTGGATCGTCGTGTTTGAATAGCCGGGGGGTTTTTATGTAAGATGAGTGTTTTTCATTTTCATTCATGTAAAAACTTGTATGTAATATTCTTTTATTGGGGCACTTCCAGGTTGCGGAAGATGTCACCTTTTGTATATTATTTACTTTTCCGCACTAAGATAGACCCAAGGAGGAGAGCACAAGTAACCGGGTTCTGGAGTCCAGTGGGAGACCAACTCGAGGAGTCGAGTCGGGCTCCTAACTCTAGAATTGGTAGGGTTACTTGCCGCTCTCGTAGGGGTCTAGGGGTGTGGGTTTGGCTATTCATCGCGACCGTGGAATCCGTGTTTTATACTGGCTCGTATTGAAAACACGGACGTCCTAGTATATCCAATATTTCATATGTTTCTTCTGCTGCGATATCTGTGATGTGATCATGTGATGTTCTCTGATAGATACTGTATATAGTATATATGATATATTATATAGGCGTTACTTATGTTTTACACCCGCGCTAGCCCTGCCCTGCTCTGCCGTTAGTTACCTAACCTAACGGTGCACGAGGGGACATCGAGGCGAATGCGGATGGCATAAGTGTACGTCGTATTTATCTGTGATGTTTAGGTACTTAAATGATGGGACTTCATTAATGTGATTAATGAAATAAAAGAAACCTAAAGAAGTTGTAGAATCAAATTTCAAAAATAAAACAGGTAGCTACAGTTCTTGCTTTGCACAGAGGTATATGTGATATATCCTGCACCTTATTCGATGAGGAAATGACCGAGATCCCTTCACCGGGAGTGACTCCTTTAGCAATAACTGGCAGATGCTACACACTCGGTTTGTCTTTTGATTGCTTTTAAGAGTTTTTGCTTTGCACAGTGATATATATGATATATCCCGCATCTTATTCGATAAGGAAAGGACCGACGATCCCTTCACCGGGAGTGACTCCTTTAGCAAAACTAGAAAAGCCTCAAAGACACTCTATTTCAAAAATCATTTGATTCTACAAAGATATCAAGTTCATTACGCAATAGGTTTTCAGAAAAACCTGTCGTAGCCCTCCGTCATTTTAGATAAGTAGTAGTTAGTATTCGTGCTGCGTTTGTTGGCCTTTGTCAAGGCGCAGTGTGCGGTAGCTGACTGGTGCTTATCTGCTTATGCATATGATGCAGATTGGGTTAGGGTAGTCGTGCGACCTTGTTGGCCTTTGTCAAGGGCCCTGCGGGTGGGTTTAATTCAACCAAGAAATGACGGGTTGAACTTGACTAGCAGCCTATGGTTTGTTGGCCTTTGTCAAGGTCATTGGAGGCTAGGGGCAAAATTATCGGGAATTTCAAGTGTTGAAATTTGCAATAAGATTGCATACCTTCTATGAGATAGTTGGATCCCGATACTCGCTGCGAGTAAGAGTTACTCCTGCGAGAGTTTTACACATTACAATTAGCCGATCAAGTAGGTGTCTAGAAAGGTGTCAACGAGGTTACGCCTCTGGGAAAACGAGGTTTACATTAATTAGGTTCGTGCGAAAGCACGGGGGACCTCCCTCAAAGTACCGACACTGGCCTGGCTGAAAGATTGGCGAACTTGTAGTGTGTAATTAATCCCGGCTAGTCTTTCCTTTTAGGGTTTGAAGGAAGATTTGATAAAAAGCAGTGGGAGCCATCCTGATTAGATAAAATAATAACCAATCTATTCTTGCAAGAGCGCACGCTGAGTGTTTTCTTCTCTCTCTCTCCAAGTAGCGACTATATCACGCCTTAATCAAGATAATAATACGGATATTTGACCGAACCCGCTTGTTATACTGAGATGGGGAACGTTGGTCCCGCTCCAACTTATAATTGTTATAAGACAGAGCAGGAAATTGGGAAATACCAGAATTCCCGTGCCGCCCAAACGAAGAGAGTGCATGCTGATGCATCAGCTTCGGGTGTGTTCATTACAAAGAACTGTTTCTCAGTATCCTCCGCATCCTGGGTATATGATACCGGATCAGGATCCCAGATATGTAATCTGTTACATAGGGCTACAGATACGTAGAGAACTGAGAACGGGTGATTAGTTTCATGAGGCAGAAAACGGGGCAAGTGTTGCAGCCAAGTCTGTTGGTCACTGTCACCCTGTATTACCAATACATTGATTCTGAACGAATGTTATTAGATACCGAACCTGATATACAAAATCATATCAGTCTCTTTATCAGTAAAGAAATGATAAAATTTTGTATTGTTGGATAATGTTTTGAACATTTCCTATATCAAAAGTTGATCGGTTCAGGCACGTTATCTAAAAGCATTGATGTTCTAAATCAAACTACAGTTCTTAAGTATACGGAACACACACAAGAGGAAGAGTTCAAATATGAACGAATTCTTCTTGAGGTATTGTAGACTGGGTCATATCAATGCGACCCGACTAGCTGAAGTTACATATAGATTCATATTTAAAATCTGTTTGAATTTACATCTTATGAAACTTGCCAGTCATGTCACAGAGATAAGATGACCATAGCTCTGTTTACTGGAAACAGAGAAAGAGATAGTGAACTCTTGGGATAATACATGTTGATGTATGTAGGTCCCCTGTCTACACATGCCAAGACCGGTTCTTTATACTTCATTACGTTCTCTGATGATCTCTCAAGATTCAGACAAATGTTCCTGTTGAAACACAAGTCAGAACCTTTTGAGGTATTCACAGAATATAAGTTAGAAGTAGATAACCAAAATACGGGTAAAAGTATTATGTCCTTTGATGAGATCAAGGAGGAGAATACTTGAGCACGGAATTCTTGGACTATTCTAAAGGAGAATGAGATTCTCTCTCAGCATTACTCCTCCGAATACACCATAGCACGATGGTATATCGGGGCAGAGCAGATACACCCTATTTGATAAGGTGTGCTCTATGATGAGTACTACTGAGTTTCCTATTTTCCTTTTGGGAGTTATGCACTTGAGAAGATGCATACCTATTGAATTATGTTCGAATCAAATCACTGCCTACCACTTCATATGTGATATGGAAAGGGAAGAGCCCATATCTTAAGTTAGTTAAGATTTGGGGTTGTCCGGCCTATGTCTAAAAGCAAAATCCGGACAAACTCGAGGCAAGGTCTGTTATGTAGAACTGGAAATGTTCCAGCCAAACAAAGTGCAGCTGATGATTTGAAAGAACCAAAGGATTCAATAGTTACCAACGAACCTCAGCCTCTCTGCCGATCTAGTAGGGTTCCTCACCCACCTGAGAGATACTTCGGTTCCTCTATGACAGTGGGAGCGAGGATTGCATCATGAGATGATGACCCAAGCAGTTTCGAGCTGGCCATATGGAGTGGGACTCTGTAAGAATGGCTGGATGCTTAGCGATCTGAGATGGAATCCTTATACACCAACAAAGTATGGACTTTGGTTGCTATATCTGAAGGGTTAAATCACCATCAGGAGCAAGTATATCTTGAGAAGATTACTTGGTGTACTTGGAAAAGTTGAGACTTTCAAAGCTAGACTTGTTAAAGGTTTTCGTCATTAACCAGGCGTGGATAATGATGAAACCTTTTTCCAGTGGCTATGCTTAAGTCCATCCAGATCCTACTTGCCACGGCTACATACCATGACTACGATATCTGGTGGTTGGGTGTCATGACTATTTTTCTAAATGATGTTTTGGAAGAGAGCGTCTATAAGTACACAGCCAGAGGGCTTCGTAGACAGTGGGAGCAGCGGAAACGTGTGCAAGATGCTTTATAGGATAAAGCAGGCATCGCGGAGTTGGAACATCTGTTTTGATGTGGTAGTCAAAGAGTTTGACATCATCAAAATGGTAGATGAACCTTGTATATACAAAAAAGTAGTAGGGAGTATGGTGATGATCCTCGTAGAGTACGTGGATGACATACTCTTGATAGGGAAGGAGTTTCCTATGCTACGCTCGGTCAATCTCCGTTTATCACAAGGATTCTCCATATAGGATCAAAGTGATACCTCCTAAATCCTGAGTTATCATCTATGAGATAGATGTAATTGGATGCTAGGAATCTCACTAGTAGTAGTAAGATGGTATCAATCGATCCTGAGGAGAATCACTGGAAGTGTTCCAGGGTGATAAGCACGACTGAATGTCAGTCACAGGCATTGTCTTTACCCTTAGTAAAAGGACGGTATGATGGAAGAGTTCCAAGCTAGATACCGTGGCAAACTAGACGATAAAGGCTGGATACATCGCTATTTGAGATGCTACCAAAGAGGCAGTCTGGGTATATATTACTTCATGAGATGAACTTCGTTCCTCCCATTGTGTGACAATGGAGTTGTGGCTTATGCACAGGAACGCCTGTCCCATCAGTGATCCAGACATATTCTAAGGCAGTATCACCTGATCATGGAGATGGTTGATCTCCAGGGTGATCGAGGTTAGGAGAGTAGACTCAGAGGACAACACGGCGAATCCACTCACGAAGGCCTATTCCCAGAGAGAGATTTTTATGGGATGGTTGAGTATGAGATACTGCAACCACTGCTACAGATGGCCCTAGTGCAAGCGGGAGATTGTTAGTTATATGTATGCCCTAGAGGCCATTACTGTACATAGGATGTACATTGTAGTGGATGCTGGGACATATATAGGGAGGACTTTCTTGCTCAACATGATAGTATGCTATCTGGTTGCTCTTTACCTTAACGTGTATACTGCTTGTCTCTCTGTTACATGTTGGTAAAGCCCTTAGGATGTGTACTTGACTACCTGGACTATGATGCGGATCATACTAGTGGGGACATGGTAGTCCACAAGTACATCCTTCAAGGTCCCTAGTCGTGCGTGTATCGAGATGGGGCATCGATATACCAGTGTAGACTAGCGTATACCTTCTCGACCCATACAGATGGGCGATGGATGATCCTATATCCATTGGTGTTTGACATCAGAGATGATATACGGGTGCTCAGTGGAGACTGGGTACACTGGACGGACTCGCCGAGAACTCCCAGATGGTATTATACCTTACGTCAGATGGCAGTTCTCTGGTGACACTGGTACAGAGTAGTCTGTTGACCCGAGATCGTCATAGAGTCTTGTGTGATTCCCACTGTACTTTGATTTCCACCTTACCACGTCCAAGAGGGCATGCAAAACGGTGGTTTTTGGGTACAGTCCCGAATCACATGGAGGCAATGAGCGATAGGAGGGGATTCGTCTCTCCCGGTATAGGGAGTTGATGTTGCGCTGTGTTCGATTGGCTATAACCGGAAATCCCTGGCCAGGGTTACTGAGATTTACTGGTAAGTGTTACCAGTAGTTTCTCGAACTGTTATAGGCCTCATATCGACACGACTTATCGAGCTATTGGGGTCTGACGTTTACCACCCCTAGGCGAGATATGCGACATATCAGACGACGAGACCGGACTGTACGGTAAGTGTTACTGGTTGGATTCACAGGAGTGTGAGCGGGCTTGCTCGTCGATCTTCTGATCGCTCAATACCCGGGTGGCCGTTACGTTTAGCAGACCGCTTGCGGCTTGTGGGTGTTTGATATGATCATCACC
Source organism: Agapanthus africanus (assembly GCA_030015575.1). NCBI lineage: Eukaryota > Viridiplantae > Streptophyta > Magnoliopsida > Asparagales > Amaryllidaceae > Agapanthus > Agapanthus africanus. The sequence continues at coordinate 240,462,066 of CM057344.1, forward strand.
CGCTGCCGGCGTATTGACGAGTCTTTAGAGACCTACACAGAGCTTTCCTGGCTCAAGCGAAACGAAATAGGAGCGCATATGAGATATGTGCGGGACCGAGAATAATGCGTGTATGTGATACCGTATTCTATTCTCGCGATGAATGTATCGAATAGTTATATGCGATATAACCTAGTTATCGAATCGAGGGTTGATTCGATAAGCCGATACATTGGATACTAGTCGGTTATATGCGATATGACCGGATCGTTAAATCAAGTGTTGATTTAATGATTTAATGTATAATTATATATTTGATATATTACTTTGCATTAACTAGTATTGGTTCACTTTAAATGGATTTTCTCACTTGGATGTACAAGTTGTATATGTGATATACTTTTTGTGCAAATGATTGTATCATGTTTGATGATACATGTTTACTTGGTTAAGTGTAAAGAATTAAACCATGGTTAAACATATAATTAGGGTTTTATTTTTCCATTACTTATTTATTCATTTATTTATTTGTTTATACATTTTGGAAAATAAATGGCATAAAGAGAAAAGAATGGTGGCTTTATTTGTAGTTTAGTTGAAGCTTCATGAAACTTTGACCTAGTCCACCATTCTTGTCTCTTGCTTAACCCTAACCATCATATCTAACCATGGTCTATTCTCTACACTAAACTAAGGTTAGTATTATGATAAGTATTCATTTTCCTTTTCATTTTGAATAACTTATCATAATATTATCATCTTCTTCTTCTTCTTCTTCTTCTTTAAGATGAAGAACCTTGATTCCATCAATGGTGATTGATGAAAAAGGGTGAGAAATCCAATTCTAAAGTCTACCCACTTCCTATTTCTTCATCCTCTACCTCTTGCCAAGTAGTAGAGTGTGTTTTCTTCACAAGTTTCATGACTTGGTGAAGTTGGAGCTTGATCTTGTGATGCCTCGACGTAGATCTTCTTCGGCATCGTAGTCGATGACCTAGCCCGTTCTTTCTCCGATGAAGCCGACGCTAGAGCCCAAGATACGATTAGTACAGCGAGGAGACTTCATCGCGGAGCTATGGAGGTGGAGGACCGGATCTTCAAAGGTTGTATTTCCGTTCTCTTAGTAAAGTAGTTTACTAGTTCTTGTTTCGCCTAGACATCTAGTTAACGATCCGTAGTCTAGGGTTTCTCGGCACCCATAATTTTTGAAATTGGCATGGTTGATGCCTTGTGAGACCTCTTGAGAGTGCCTAGGAACCCTACAGCCTCTTGCTCACGGTCTGGCGTCCTCCGACTCTGGGTCTTTATCTTCTCTGCGGATTACCTATCTCGAAATCAATCGGCTCATCGGCCCTGTCAGGTGTGTTAACGGGGACGATTCCGTTCTGGCACTTCTCTGGTCATCTCTCGATCAATCCTCATGACCACTCATAAAGCAGCATGTCACTGGCGTCAGCCTCTAGCTCTCTGAATGCACATCACACATCTGATCTTGGGTGCAAACATCATTGCAGCAGTGTCCTGGATGGAATCCTGCTCAAGGTCTCTTCCGATCTTGCCTATGCCGGTCTGTACAGAGGTTGGTACTCTTGCATAATCTCTTCTCGCTCGATGGACATCTGCGTCCTCTGCACAGCATTTCCTCGGAAACTGGTCGCATCCCAATGCCTCTGTAAGCGCATCAGGTCTCTAGTCTCGACGGGAAGTAATGACAGCTCGTCAGCGTCTCGCACGAACCTCTTGTCCCGCTTGTCTGTATCATCGTCCACTTCGACGTCACGTCTCTATCTGCGCATTGCAATACTCTTGGCTACGGTCAATCTGAAGTCTCTCTCAAATCTCCATTCTGCCGAATTGCCCGGAAGTCATCGTCCTTTACTAAAGCTAATTCTTGTTCCGGAACGGCTGCATACTCATCGCACCTTTTTCTGGAAGATATATCCATAAGCAATGCCTCTGCGTGCATATCACATCTCTGATGTCAGCAGAGTGGAACATCATCTCGTCGAACTCTCTTGCGAACTCTTTACTTCACTCTTCTTCAATGTCGACTGATTCGGACTCGTCTCATCATGACTGCATGGACTACGCTTCAACAGCTATGCTCGTATCTGGAGTCTCCCAAGTAATATGTGTCCCATCACATGATATCCGAATGATGTCGAACCATCCGATCGACTCGTCAGAACCTCATAATCCTCCCCCCAAGAGCTCAACATCTTGGGTACAGCTCGACAGTATCGAGTACATACCACAGCATCGGTGGTCCAACCGTAGAAGGGCAAACCCAAGCCTCACTAATAGCACCGCGGAACTGCCGCAAACCTAAAGGTTCAAAGGCTTTCACACGGTCATTATGTCGAGTTAGGGTTTCATTCTTCTAGAGGGTCCATAGAATCGCTTGCATGTCTTTCCGAATACTTTAAACTTGGAAAATGGGTTCCTGACATTCGATCGTCTTAATCGACTTTCAACGAATCTGCGTGAAGTTGCCTCTAGCTGGAATCAATCTATCTGGTGACCTCGCATCGGGGTAAGCGAACGAACCACATGTCCTAGTCATTCACCCTCGGGTGACTAGCGACTCACCATCATATCTCTAAGTATATGCTCATGCTGCAGTAGGTCCAATCATCTAGGCGATATCTGATCATTTGCAGTAACAACTGGCTCATTCGTCTGTACGCCGAACAGCGCCTCAATCCTCAAGGAAAGGCTATACATTGGCGGTCCTCTCTAAATCGGTCTGCTCTAGATCCGAGTAAGACTCTCCACACTGGAAATCTTTAACTCAACTGGGCCTGCTCCGGCGCATAAATCGAACGAATCACCTTCGTCTCTCAAATCGGGTAGACTAGCTATCATCTGTCTCATATCAGCCTGGAAGCTCGTGCGATCTCAGCTCGTAAGCTCCGGAAGCGACATCCTGTCAATCTCAGTAACAGCTGGTCCATCTGTCTGCACGGTAGGCGACATCATAATCTCTGAGGTATGCTGTACATCAACAGTCCTCTCTCAACTGGCCGCTCTAACAATGGCCCGATCATCCGGTGCAAAACCAAGCACTCGCCTCCACTAGAGGTCACAATCACCAATACTAACTCGAGACGTTCCCATGTCACCAGAAAACACAATGGTCGGCCCTCGTACTAGACGAGCTCGCCCTGACCGTAACCCTAACAGCAGCCCAAACTACGCTCAAACATGGCGACAGGAACATCAATCGAGTATCGAAGAGAGCAGATCAATGGCAAGAAAGAAAACAACAAATCCAGAGTAGATACATGATCATAAGAAGGAACAACATCAATGAAGGTATGATCATGAAACTAATAGAATCGAGGATCTCAAATGGATGTATAATCATAGATATGAAGAGAATCACTGATCTCGAAAATATGTACATCCTATGGTTCCTTAAGTGGAGTGGCATGTCGTAATTATGCCGTGGAACATACCCACGGTACGTCACTCTACTTTAGTCACCTATTCCATCAACCAAGGGTCATCCTACGCGATGATGGTTCGGGTCTAATACCCCCTCGACTAAGTCTAAGTTCCGTAAGGTCAAGCCTAAGTTCCGTATATATATAAACGCCCTAGGCTCCATATAGTCAAACTTAGACTCGAACCAAGGTTAACCTAGCGCTTTGATACCAACTTTTTCACGACCCGAAAGAGCACGTGACTGGCCCTTGAACTATATGGAGTCCTATAGACTCCATATGGTTCAAGGGCCAGTCACGTGCTCTTTCAGGTCGTGACAAAGTTGTCCTTAAGATATATATAAATCTACTAAGCCCTTAGAATCTTTACGGGTCGTGAAAATACCCATAGAATCCATTTACTTGTCCTTAAGATATTCCCGATTCGATAGTTTTGAAATAGGTATGACTCGGGTCTAGTCTAACATCTACTAAGCCAAGTCCATCAGGAGGGGTATGGAAACCACCTAAATCTGAGTCGATATATATATAAATATAATAGTCAGTAATCCCGCCTCAATAGTATCACAAACGATATAACATCCTCGAGTCATGAGCGCGGATTTATCATCAATATAGGCTCATACGGTAAATCGTCGTACGGCATCCCAATAGCTGGGTACGGTCTATATCACATTATCTCATCACATATCAGGTATCACTACCATCATTTCACATAATCTAGGGTACAGATCTAAGTCTAGTACAATCGATACCATCTACATAAGTATGAATGCGGGGTAAAACACATGCCCAAAGGCCCGCTAAAGCATCATGTCGTATCTCAAATACGAACTCTGTCATATCGCCGAATCTCACGGCCTCAATCAAATCACATCGACTCATCTCAATCCCACGTATCATCCTCAAATCCCGTATATGAATACATAGTCCCATACCCATATGAACACATACAAATATATATATATATTCCCATATACACATGCGAAAGAAAGTATGTATGCAAGTGTGTGCGTGCGTGTATGGGTGCAACCCCTACTCTAGGGTTTCGCACTACACTAAATCAATCCATCCTATCATCAATAATCTCAAGAACATATAGTAACTATATGTGTGTATACGTATTCGTATACATCACCACGGACTGCGGGGGTGCTATACGCCATCCACCCGACTTCCCCCGTAGATATAATCTACTCACATTGCGTCTTTATCTGTCGACGTCGCCACGCATTTGCTGTTCATCCCAAAGTCTTCATGGGGTACCTACACATTAACGTATCGCAAAAGCGTATCAAAACCAATTCAAAACTAAAACGGCATACGAAACCCCAAAACGATACGCTATGTTCCATAGGTTAGAACCTATGGACAACGCCTTCCAAAACCATCAACAACCCTCGATATCGTCGTATAAACGCCAAGTAGTCAAGGTACAACACCATACGCAAATTCAGAATTAGAAATACGGAATACGGAAACACGAATCCAAAACAGCAACTAGGGAAATAGGCTCCAGATTTCACCCTAGGTCAAACTAGATAAATCTATACATGCCAGGGGTCTAAACTACTGATGAGGGAACACCAAAACTAAAACGAGGCAAATCCACCATGGTCTGGCCGCAAATTGCGGCCAGAATGGATAAATTTGCGGCCGGGAAAGAGAAGTAGGGGCTAGGGTTTTGTGTGGTGGTTCCTGGGTGCCTGCACATCTCATTGTCCAATCAATTTTATTTTAGGATGTCTCGGGTGATAGCAGATTTCATATAAGCTTCCCAGATTTCATAACTTTTCCGATATCGGTTTCTAATTCCGTACTCCGGGTCTTAAGGTTCAGGTTTGGGTCTCAATTCATGCACTAGGGTGTTTACATAACCTCTACTGGGCTCAATTTCACATTACAACACAAAATTCCCTCAAACCCTAACTAGGTTTTCCTTAAGTCCATCAAAACACACAATATCGATATGAAACTTGAATCGAAGCTTAAGCACAAGAAATACCACTCTAATTGTGAAGGAATTACCTTATAAGACCTACGTGAATCCACAACAGCGCCAAAATGAAAGCTTTCTTGGTCCATCCTATAGCTTGCAAGCTTGTGCACATTTTTTGTAAAAATGAAGTGAGGTTTTGATGAGATTATCATGGTGTTTTGGAGGATTGAAGAAGGGGGAGGAGGGAGTGGCAGCAGCTTCAGCAGGAGGAGTGGAAGAGGGAAAGAGAAATGGTGAAGAATAATGGAGGAAGGTTGCACACAAGTCAAAGGTCACACCCCCTTTTCTCTCTCTCACCCATACCTTATATTTTATTCCTTTTTTCCCTTTTTCTTTTTCTTTTCTTTCGCTTTTCTAAAACCCTTCTCACTTGATTAGTGAACCCAAAAGAAACATGGTCGAAAAATGCACAAGTGTAAGAAATGAGATATGTGTATGTTTTGCACAAAAATGCTAAAAAACCGATTAGCGATTTTTAATCGCGATTAGCACTAAATTAGCATATAACTAATCATAAAAGCTAAAAAATGGCATAATTCCATAAAATACCCTATTTTAGAATTTTCCATAATTTTTCCAATTTTTTTTCTATATTTAATTATACCAAAATATTAAAATATTCAATAAAATAATATTAAATTATAAAAATTCCCAAAAAATAATATTTTATTTTTTTGAAATGTTACAGGTGGGCTTCAACTTGGTTTCTTCTTCGACTTCTCTCTTGAAGCTTTCTTTTGAGAGCTTCATTATGGAGGTTGAGCAAGTCACCAATATCTTGTACCTAAACTTCTTCAAGTGTTAATAATATTGCTTTTGCTTTGTTTCTTTGTTTTTTCCCTTACTTGCTTTCTTTTGCTATTATTATGTGTAACTAATGTTGGGTTATGGGAGCGCCCCGACCATCCAATCGTGGCCAAATGCGGAACAAAAATTTTCTAAAACCCAGCGCTACCATTACCCGATTTCCAAGATCGAAACTATTAACTGTAAAACTAGCAAGCCAAACACAAAGAGATAGAAATGGTTATACCTAATGATCCAAGTCCTTCGGGTCTTCAACCATCTCCAAGCTCCTAGTGATGCGGATCGACTTTGGTCGCCGGTCTTCCTTTATCTCCGATGATCCACCCGAGGGAAACGGCACAAGCTCCAGGTTCGCCAAGCGGACCAACCGACTCTCTAGGATTGCTAGTAGTAGAGAGTGGGGGGTGTAGGATAGTGTCACTATAATTCTTTCTCTCAACCATGAGCTTAAGTAAGTATCAAGTGAAGATGAAGAAGAGGTGATCAAAAGAGATAGCATGGAAAATTGGCTAAGTATTTTGTGTGAGCATGAGAGTGAGAGAGCACCAAAATTGAATCAACCAAAATGAGCTAGCATCCCCACCCCAAAGTGGCCGGCCCCTTCCTCTCATGCCCCCACAAAAAAGTCATTCCCAATTTGCATTAAACAAATACCCATACCAATCTCTACATGCACAAAAGCCATGCTTTGACCAAAACCTATGCCTATGCCATGTCACCATTTCCACCTCATTTTAAACATGCGATTTTCTAAAGAAAATCAATAATGAGGTGGTATCTTCTAGAAGCCATTCCGTATAAATATGGAATGCTTCCTGGTACATGTATCGAAATACATATACGTGTATTCGTACGAAAATACGAATAGCCAAAGAGAAAATAAATAGTGAGAAATAATACTAGAATACATATATATAAATACATATGTAAATTATTAAATCAAAACTTGATTTAACAATCTGGCTGAATCCTAAGCCGCTAGTATTATCAACCGCTCGATTAAAGTCTGTGCAGTCCGTGCACATATTAATCGGACACACCTGTATGTATCAACATGCGTCGCCTACACCATATCGTCTGAACCGTGAAAACCCTCTGTGTGGGACTCTAAAGACTCGTCAATACGCTGGCAGTGTGTTTAACCACAACCACGTCAGCGGCACTAGCTGTACGTAACGGCTACCCAGGTACTGAGCGAAAGGAAGGCCGACGAGCAAACTCATCCAAACCCCTACTGAGCCTGTCAGTGACAATATCCGTACAGTCCGGTCTGTTCGTCTAAGAGAATCACATATCGAGTGTAGGGGGTGGATAAACTCAGACCCCTAACAACGCGATAATTTGTGTTGGTATGAAACCCATCACTACGTGAGAAACTATCGATCCTGGATCGGTAATTCTCACATACTCCGGCCGAGGATTTCTAGTGATGGCCACCCGTGCACTGCGCGACATCAACCCCCAATACCGGGAGAGATGAATCCCCGACGATCCGCTCACTGCCTCCATGTGGCTCGGGACTGTACCCAACTAAAACCTGTTTGCACGACTCCTTTGAGCCGTGGTAGGGTAGTAATCAAAGCATAATGGGAACTCACACGAGACAAATGACGATCTCAAGTCGACAGACTAACCTGTACACATGTCACCAGGGAATTGCTATCTGACTATAGGTATAGTAACAACTAGCAGCTTCCCGGCGAGTCCGTCCAGTGTACTCATAACCCAATGAGCACCTGTATACTATCTTAGGTGAAAAAATGACACCAATGGCTTGTGAGACCGGCCACCGCCCCTCATCAGGGTCTAGATAAGTATACACCAGTCTACACTGGAGTATCGATGCCTAGTCTTGATACTCCCACGACTAGGGACATTTAAGGATGTGCTTATAGACCCCCAGTGTAAGTCCATGCTACCTCTCCCGGTACTTTCGGGAATGCGGAATTTGATAAAAAACAATTTTTACGGAGGTGGTAACATGGACCTATAACCCGGATCTTGGTTAAACATCTATCTAACAACCTAACTATGAGTTTCTAGCTACTCGGTTAGGGGGTTATACCTTGCTTGTCTTGAACTCCTTCGTCTTCAAGCTCCGGTGGTGGTCCGATCGGCTTCTTCTCGTCGTCTCCGTACGCCGAAGATAGATCCACCTGAAAGCTCCAACCTTTAGCTCCTTCTTCGTTCTTTGAAGAAACTAGATCACTTGGTTTGCTAAACCTAGTGAACTAGAATGAGTAGAGAAGAATTAGAATGGGATTTTATCAATGGTTCTTGATTCTCAACTCATGAGACAAGAGAACCATAGATTAAAGAGAGGGAGCAAGAGCAAAAGGGTGAGAGCAAAAGGAGAGCTCAAGAACAAGAGAGAGAATGAGCAAGAAAGAATGAGGCTCTCTTTTGTCTTTCACCCTCTCATAATCCAAAGGAATGATAACTCATCATATCAAAAAAAGTCTTATGTGATGGTTGAAGCAACCATAACCATATCATATCATGCACTCATTTTACACAAATGAGCAAGCAAGTAAAAGTCGTTGCCATGAAATGATGGCTATGGTTATCATGATGGTCAACTAGTCAAGCCTAGTCAACCGGTCAACAAAGTCAACAAGTCAACAAAAGTCAACAAGTCAACAAAGTCAACAAAAGTCAACAACCATGTCACCATAATACTTAATTAATATAATAGTTAATCACATATCATATTCTCATTAAGGTTGATCAAAAGGTCAATAGTCAACGGTCAACTGTCAACAACCCTAATGAGAATCCACTGCCTCTGTCTCCCTGTCAACTGTGCATACACACCCGCATCCGCGTTCCGAGGAACACGAATGCAAACTGGATAAATCCAATCCCATAAGGTACACTAGGATCTGGCTTAAACCAAAGCCCGCTAGTGTAAACTGTCCGGACACTGTACGCGCACAAGTGCACGGATGTGACCGAACCCTGTCGCAAAACCATGCGACCTGTCGCAATACCATGCGACCTCTACTCTTTTGCCTAAAGGCGAAAAGCTTTCTGTGTGGGACTCTAAAGACTCGACACTACGCTGGCAGTGGTTTTAACCACAGACCGCAAGCGGCACTAGCTGTGCGTAACGGTCCCCAGGTAATGCCGACAAGAAGACCGACGAGGCGAAACCCATCTGAACTCCTACTGAGCCTGAGTGTGACATTCTCCGTACAGTCCGGTCTGTTCGTCTGATACATCGCATGGCGGGCCTAGGGGGTGGTAAACGTCAGTCCCCCAATAGCGGTACAAGTCGTGCCGGAGCGAAGCCCAAAACACCCTGAGATAACACTGGAAACCTACCAGTATATCTCGTTTGCCCTGGCCAGGGACTACTCGTGTAATGGCTCTCCTAGACACAGTGCGATGTCAACCCCCAATACCGGGAGAGACGAATCCTGTCTAACCGTCACTGCCTCCAAGTGCTTCGGGACTGCACCCAACCACTACCTGTTTGCACGACTCCTTTGAGCCGTGGTAGGGTAGTGATCAAAGTACAGTGGGAACACACTCGAGGCGAAGTGACAGTGTCAAGTCAGCGGACTAAGCTGTACTCATGTCACCTGGGAACTGATAACTGACGATAGGTATAATACCAACTAGTCAGTTCCCGACGAGTCCTGTCCAGTATACCCGTAACCTAACGAGCACCCGCATACTATCTCAAGTACGACGTACTGACGGCTGTGGGACAGACCGTCTCCCACACTGGGATGAGAAGCGCATGCGCTGGTCTACTCCGGAGTATCGATGCCCTGTCTCGATAGTCCTGCGACCAGGGACCTGCATAAGGATGTGCTTATAGATTACCCAGCCCCACTAGTGTGACGGCCATCACATCGCTGGTAATCAAGCAAAGATCCTAAGGGCTCTACTAATGTGTATATGTGATATACAAAAATAAACACATGTACACATTGAAGTAGAAACAAACCAAGTAGCATACTACTATTTTGAGCAAGATTGTATATACAAGGTGAATATCCCAAGCATCCATTAAGTAATATACAAACCAGTATGATACAGTAATGGCCTCTAGGGCATATACACTAACAATCTCCCACTTGCACTAAGGCCATGTACTGGCGTATCGAAGACCTATCATCTCGATCAGCCGCTCGAACTGAGTCTGGGGCAGGGCCTTGGTGAATGGATCTGCAGTGTTATCTTCTGAAGCGACTCTCCGAACCTCGATCTCCTGGCGATCTACGATCTCCCTGATCAGGTGATACCGCCTTAAGATGTGCCTGGATCTCTGATGGGACCTGGGTTCCTTCGCTAAAGCTATAGCCCCGTTGTTGTCGCAATACAGAGGTATTGGATCAACAATGGACGGAACCACCTGAAGTTCTTTCAAGAACTTCCTCATCCAGACAGCTTCTTTTGCGGCATCAGATGCAGCGATGTATTCCGCTTCCATCGTCGAGTCTGCAACGGTTTCCTGTTTGGAACTCTTCCAACACACCGCCCCTCCATTGAGGGTAAAGACAAAACCCGACATGGACTTGGAATCATCCTTGTCACTCTGGAAGCTGGAGTCAGCAAAGGCCTCGATCTGGAGGTCTTTTCCGCCATACACCAAGAACATCTCCTTGGTCCTTCTCAGGTACTTGAGAATGTTCTTTACCGCTATCCAGTGTTTCTCCCCAGGGTTTGACTAATACCGGCTTACCACACTAAGTGCATAAGCTACATCCGGTCTGGTACACAACATCGCATACATTATAGAGCCTACCGCAGAAGCGTAGGGTATAATAGACATGCGATCCCTCTCCAAATCAGTCTTGGGAGACATCTCTTTAGAGAGGGTGATCCCGTGACAAGCCGGTAGGTTACCGCGCTTGGAATCTTCCATACTGAATCTCTTCAGTATGGTGTCGATGTACCTGGACTGTGAAAGTCCTAATATCCTCTTGGATCTGTCACGGTAGATCCGGATACCCAGAATGTACGAGGCATCACCCAGGTCTTTCATGGAGAACCTGTGTGACAAGAACCCCTTGACAGATTGTAGCATAGGAATGTCATTTCCTATTAAGAGAATGTTATCCACGTATAAAATGAGGAATACTACAGTTCTCGCTACAAATCTACTATAGATGCATGGTTCATCTGGATTTTTGATAAAGCCAAATTCTTTGACCGTCTCATCAAAGCAGATGTTCCAACTCCGCGACGCCTGCTTTAGTCCATAGATGGACTTAAGCAACTTGCACACCTTTCCGCTGCTCCTACTCTGAATGAAACCCTCTGGTTGGTCCATATAGACACACTCCTCTAAATTTCCATTTAGAAAAGCGGTCTTTACGTCCATTTGCCAGATCTCATAATCGTGGAAGGCAGCAATGGCAAGAAGGATCTGAATGGATTTCAGCATGGCTACTGGAGAAAAGGTTTCATCATAGTCCAAGCCAGGTCTTTGACGGAAACCCTTTGCTACCAGCCTAGCTTTATAGGTCTCAACCTGTCCATCTACACCAATCTTCCTTTTGAAGATCCACTTGCATCCTACGGGTTTTACCCCGTCTGGAGCAATGTCCAACGTCCATACCTTGTTGGTGTACATGGACTCCATTTCGGTCCGCATTGCATCAAGCCATTTCACTGAGTCAACACTCTGAACGGCCTGCTGGAAGCTAGTAGGCTCATCATATTCTATGATGCAATCCTCTCTATCCCCGTCTATGAGAAAACCATAGTATCTCTCGGGCGGATGAGTCTGCCTACTACTTCTGCGGAGCGGCGTAGGAATGTCCTGTTCTGTTGAACCCTCTGGTTCCACTAAGCTTTCAGTAACAGTCTGTGGTTCTGGAACTTCTTCCAGTTCTATTGTGCTCCCACTTATCTGGGTTTCCAAAAACTCAGTTTCCAAGAAGCGGGCATGCTGAGAAACAAAAACCTTTTGTTCCTCAACGGAATAGAAAAGATACCCCCTGGAGTTCCTTGGGTATCCCACAAACTTACACTGTACTGAACGTGCCTCAAGCTTGTCCGCATGCTGCTTCTTTACAAAAGCTGGACATCCCCATACCTTAAGATACTTAAGACAGGGTTTCTTCCCAGTCCACATCTCATATGGGGTGGTAGGCACAGTCTTGGTGGGAGCCTTGTTCAAGAGATACGCAGCTGCTTCTAGTGCATATCCCCAGAATGATCGCGGCAACTCAGCGTTACTCATCATGGACCGAACCATATCCAATAGGGTTCGGTTCCGTCTCTCCGATACACCGTTATGTTGCGGAGTGTATGGAGGAGTAAGCTGAGAGAGAATACCATTCTCTTTTAAGTAGTCCAGGAACTCGGCACTTAAGTATTCTCCACCTCGATCCGATCTTAGAATCTTAATACTTTTGCCGGTCTGTTTCTCTACTTCATTCTTATACTCCTGGAATTTTCCAAAGGCTTCGGACTTATGTTTCATTAAGAAGACATAACCGTACCTTGAGAAGTCATCCGTAAAAGTAATGAAGTAAGAATGTCCGCTTCGGGCATGTATAGACATTGGACCGCACACGTCACTGTGTACGAGCCCCAAGAGCTCGCTCGCTCTTACTCCATGTCCAGTAAACGGAGTCTTTGTCATCTTTCCTTTGAGACAAGATTGACAAGTGGCATACGATTGATATTCGAACGTATTCAAATATCCTACTGTATGTAACTTAGTCAACCTTCTCTCATTGATGTGACCCAATCTACAATGCCATAAGAAAGTCTGATTTATTTCTGGAGACTTTCTTTTGTGTGTATTCTGGACATTAAAAATCTGTGGTTGGTTTAACATGTATATACCATTACTCAATGTACCTGACCCAATCAAAACTTGATTAAGGTGAATGTTTACAACATTACTTACAAACGCAAATTCATAACCTTCTTTAGAAACTAAAGATACAGAAATGATATTACAAGTTGCGTTGGGTACAAAAAAGCAATTACGCAAAACCAAAACATGTCCATCTGACATTCCCAGGTGATAGTCCCCCACGGCTTTAGCATCCATGCTAGCTCCGTTCGCAACTCTGAGGGTCATGTCACATGCCTTCAAAACCCTACGGTTTCTCAACGCCTGCAAAGAATTACAGATATGAGATCCTGATCCGGTATCCAATACCTAGGAAGTAGAGTTTATTGAAAGACAGTTTTCAATAACATACACACCTGAAGCTGAAGCTGCAACCTGCTTCAATTCCTGTGTTCTGGCCTTCCAGGCCCTGCAATCATTCTTCCAGTGTCCTTTCTTATGACAATAGAAGCATTCTTCCTTATCCACAAGCTTCCCCGCTATCTTTGTTGCTTTTGCTTTTCCCTTCGTATCCACTTTACTAACACCGCCCCTTGGTTTGGTGGGGGCTTTCTTCTTCTTTCCCTTGGCTTTCGCCTTGGACCTAGAAGAAGATGATCCTCCTACAAACAAAGTGGATGTTTCCCTACCTTTCTGTAGGGTGCCCTCTGCGCTCCTCAGCATGTTGAGGAGCTCTGAAAGTTCAACCTCTTTTTCTTGTAAGTTGAAGTTCAGTATAAACTGGGCGTAAGTGGAAGGAAGGGACTGGAGAACTATATCCGTATATAGCTCACTCTCCAATGTGATCCCTAGGTCAGCGAGCTCCTCAATGTAGCCGATCATCTTTAGCACGTGCTCGGCTACTGATGATCCGACGGCCATTCTTGTCGAAAATAACTTTTTCGACGCTTCGTATCTTGCGATATGAGATTGCTCTCCATACAGTTCTTTTGTATGAAGCAATATGGACTCCATGTCCATATTCTCGTGCCTCCTCTGATGTTCGTTGTCCATCGAGGCAAGCAGGAGGCATTTGGCCTTCGCGCTATCAATCTCCCAAGTCTTGCGGATTTCCTTATCCGCGACGCTGGAAGTTGGACCAGGGACAGGGGGAGCTTTGGTGGTAAGAAGATACCCCAGCTTGTCGTAAGTGATTGCTATCTTGACATTCCTGAGCCAATCGTTGTAGTTTGGCCCTGTCAGTTTGTTTTTATCTAGGAGTAACTTAAGTCCAGTCATGTCGATTTGGTCGCTGCAATTAGGAGAGAGAAGAAGAAACACTCAGCATGATGCTCTTGCAAGTTTAGAGTGGTTTTTAGTTTGTCTAAACAGGATGGCTCCCACTGTTTCTCGAATCCCTCCTCAAACCATAAAGGAAGAATTAGTCGGGATCAATCCCACCGCACAATACTTGCTTAACCGTTCAGCCAGGCCGGTGTCGGTACTTTGAGGGAGGTTTTCCAACGCTTTCGCGAAGTTCCTTAATTAAAGAACCTCTTTTCCCTGGGGGCGTAGCCCCGCTAACACCTTTCTAGGCACCTACTAGGTTTATAGCATTGATCGTTTAGTGAGAAATTTCCCGAGGAGTAGCATATACTCACAGTAGGATCGGGATCCAAATATCATCGCGTGACGAAACTGAAGGAATCCTACCAGAATCATCACACTCCAAATGGTATGCAAATCTAGCAAGTTTCAGTACTTATGAAACTCCCGATGTGGATTTTTGCCCCATGCTCTTATGACCTTGACGAAGGTCAACAAATCATAAGTCACATGTCAAGTTCTGCCCATCATTATCCAGGTTAATTTGAATCCACCCGTATATACCCTTGACGAAGGTCAATAAGGTAATGCGAATGTCCCAAACCAACGCATCTATCTATGCTACATATGAATACCCAACAGCTACCAATCACTATGCCTTGACGAAGGTCAACAAACACAGCTTGAATACTATTGAATATTCATACGAAACAACGGAGGGCTACGAATGGTTTTGGCAAAACCGTGAACGTAGTGAACTTGATTTGGTCGATGGAACGAGATAGCTTTTAAAAGGAGTGGCTCAAGCTCCGCATTTAAAAGTTGGTTTTGAAAAGAACCGAGTGGTTTTTCGAAAGTGTTCCAACGACTTTAACTTGGTTTATTATCTTGCATTAGTTCTTTTAATGCGTGATATTCTTGCATTAGTTCTTTTAATGCGTCCCATCATTTAATCCTACCATTGCAGAAAACAACCAAAATATGACGTACGCTTATGCCATTCGCATTCGCCACGGGGCCCGGTCATTACCCGTTAGGTTACTTAACTAACGACAGAGCGGGGGCTGGGCTAGCGCGTCTGTAAAACATAAGCAACGCCTAAATAATATCATATATAGATATACTGCAATGATAAACATTTCAGATCACAGATGAATACATTGGATATACTAGGAATCTGTAATTTGTACGAGCCTGTAACAAAAGACAGATTACACGGTCGCGGTGAATAGCCAAATACCCCACCCAAGACCCCAAAGGTGCGGCAAACTACCCGCCAAGTACCCGAAGCGTAGCAACCTCCCTCATCTCCATGAGTAGGCCACTCGACACTTCGGCATACCCGGTAGTTTGTGCACCCCCTCCATGGGTCTATCCTAGGAGCAAAAACAGTAAAAAGAAATTATACAATGACGGCTACAACCCCGACCCGGTTGTGCGGCCATACAAATAATTATTGCATCAATTTACAAATTTACAAGAATTGAAAGAAAAGAAAACTCTCGTCTCACAACCCCCGGCTATTCACCCGCGACAATCCAACATATTCATATACACATTCCAGCAACATTACAGATCACAGATTTGTATAACCCCCACTAATCGACATATAGCGATTAGTAGACGTTCAATACAAATATCACATTACAGAAAAACCCGTTAGCTTAAGTCTTATAGAAGTTCGATCAAAAATACGGATTTTCGGGACCCCAAAATAAAATTTTCGTTCTGGAAAATCTGGGTTGAAAATACATGTACCAAAATTCCCAAAATACCCCCAGATGCACACTGTAGCAAAGAAACACCAGAGAGGCGCCAAGGAAGCCGCGGAACCGCGGCAATAGCAAGCTATTGCCGCGTTTCCGTGGTCGTTTAGAGGGATCGGTTGGTGATTTTTCTACAGTGTCATCTAAAAACCCTGAGCCGATTTTAGGTGTTAAAATAATCAACTTTTGAACAGTAATAAAATCGACAGAAACTGCAAATTTTCGGGGTTCGTTTCGGGACTTTTTCGTTGATCGATCTTCTAGTTACTTGCTAACATGTTAGATAGAGTTTAACTAGGCTCTGATACCACTGTAAGTCCATGCTACCTCTCCCGGTACTTTCGGGAATGCGGAATTTGATAAAAAACAATTTTTACGGAGGTGGTAACATGGACCTATAACCCGGATCTTGGTTAAACATCTATCTAACAACCTAACTATGAGTTTCTAGCTACTCGGTTAGGGGGTTATACCTTGCTTGTCTTGAACTCCTTCGTCTTCAAGCTCCGGTGGTGGTCCGATTGGCTTCTTCTCGTCGTCTCCGTACGCCGAAGATAGATCCACCTGAAAGCTCCAACCTTTAGCTCCTTCTTCGTTCTTTGAAGAAACTAGTTCACTTGGTTTGCTAAACCTAGTGAACTAGAATGAGTAGAGAAGAATTAGAATGGGATTTTATCTATGGTTCTTGATTCTCAACTCATGAGACAAGAGAACCATAGATTAAAGAGAGGGAGCAAGAGCAAAAGGGTGAGAGCAAAAGGAGAGCTCAAGAACAAGAGAGAGAATGAGCAAGAAAGAATGAGGCTCTCTTTTGTCTTTCACCCTCTCATAATCCAAAGGAATGATAACTCATCATATCAAAAAAAGTCTTATGTGATGGTTGAAGCAACCATAACCATATCATATCATGCACTCATTTTACACAAATGAGCAAGCAAGTAAAAGTCTTTGCCATGAAATGATGGCTATGGTTATCATGATGGTCAACTAGTCAAGCCTAGTCAACCGGTCAACAAAGTCAACAAGTCAACAAAAGTCAACAAGTCAACAAAGTCAACAAAAGTCAACAACCATGTCACCATAATACTTAATTAATATAATAGTTAATCACATATCATATTCTCATTAGGGTTGATCAAAAGGTCAATAGTCAACGGTCAACTGTCAACAACCCTAATGAGAATCCACTGCCTCTGTCTCCCTGTTAACTGTGCATACACACCCGCATCCGCGTTCCGAGGAACATGAATGCAAACTGGATAAATCCAATCCCATAAGGTACACTAGGATCTGGCTTAAACCAAAGCCCGCTAGTGTAAACTGTCCGGACACTGTACGCGCACAAGTGCACGGATGTGACCGAACCCTGTCGCAAAACCATGCGACCTGTCGCAATA
This sequence comes from Agapanthus africanus, assembly GCA_030015575.1. Lineage (NCBI taxonomy): Eukaryota > Viridiplantae > Streptophyta > Magnoliopsida > Asparagales > Amaryllidaceae > Agapanthus > Agapanthus africanus. Next base: position 240,479,528 of record CM057344.1, read on the forward strand.
CCATGCGACCTCTACTCTTTTGCCTAAAGGCGAAAAGCTTTCTGTGTGGGACTCTAAAGACTCGACACTACGCTGGCAGTGGTTTTAACCACAGACCGCAAGCGGCACTAGCTGTGCGTAACGGTCCCCAGGTAATGCCGACAAGAAGACCGACGAGGCGAAACCCATCTGAACTCCTACTGAGCCTGAGTGTGACATTCTCCGTACAGTCCGGTCTGTTCGTCTGATACATCGCATGGCGGGCCTAGGGGGTGGTAAACGTCAGTCCCCCAATAGCGGTACAAGTCGTGCCGGAGCGAAGCCCAAAACACCCTGAGATAACACTGGAAACCTACCAGTATATCTCGTTTGCCCTGGCCAGGGACTACTCGTGTAATGGCTCTCCTAGACACAGCGCGATGTCAACCCCCAATACCGGGAGAGACGAATCCTGTCTAACCGTCACTGCCTCCAAGTGCTTCCGGACTGCACCCAACCACTACCTGTTTGCACGACTCGTTTGAGCCGTGGTAGGGTAGTGATCAAAGTACAGTGGAAACACACTCGAGGCGAAGTGACAGTGTCAAGTCAGCGGACTAAGCTGTACTCATGTCACCTGGGAACTGATAACTGACGATAGGTATAATACCAACTAGTCAGTTCCCGACGAGTCCTGTCCAGTATACCCGTAACCTAACGAGCACCCGCATACTATCTCAAGTACGACGTACTGACGGCTGTGGGACAGACCGTCTCCCACACTGGGATGAGAAGCGCATGCGCTGGTCTACTCCGGAGTATCGATGCCCTGTCTCGATAGTCCTGCGACCAGGGACCTGCATAAGGATGTGGTTATAGATTACCCAGCCCCACTAGTGTGACGGCCATCACATCGCTGGTAATCAAGCAAAGATCCTAAGGTCTCTACTAATGTGTATAGGTGATATACAAAAATAAACACATGTACACATTGAAGTAGAAACAAACCAAGTAGCATACTACTATTTTGAGCAAGATTGTATATACAAGGTGAATATCCCAAGCATCCATTAAGTAATATACAAACCAGTATGATACAGTAATGGCCTCTAGGGCATATACACTAACACCCAGCCCCCACGTATGTTATCGCCATCACAATTCTGGTAGTCAAGCAAGAATCCTATGGGCTTTATCAACATATACTTGATGATAAAGACAAACCAGATAGCATACTGTCATCTCGAGTAAGACTGTTTTATCGGTATTGGTCCTCGCTCAATCACCATGATCGCATGCCTGCGACTATGATAATTGCCCTGAGGGCACTATAGCCAACAATCTCCCACTTGCACTTAAAGCTAATTATTGTGATGTCACATACTCACAACCTGTGTGATACCGAACACCCAACTCCTCTACTAATCAATTTCATAAACCTTGTTTGTAAAACTATTGTGTTCGAGAAATAGCCTCAGTGAGTGGATCCGCTCCAGTGTTTCTATCTATGTCTCTCTTTATCTCAACTTCGCGGAGAAAACTATCTCCCGAAATGAGCAATACCCGTCTTAGAATATTTCTGGATATCTGATGGGACCCAGTTCACAAATGAACTCCAAATCCAGCAAATTTCTTAGACTGTATCGTCTACTGAACTTAATCAGTATATTGCGCTATACCTTTCTCAGTATCCGCTTGGACCACTTGTCCAAACTACTGCCCCTCGTCAGAGGGAAAACTATAACTCTGCCATCCAGGTCACCTTGGAAGCCTGAAATGATAACCCTCTCCAGAAGGAGGCCGCCGTTATCAAATCCCTAGAACATCCTCTTATGTTCATAAACTGCTTCCAATCATTTTCTCCAAGATTGGATTAATATATCAACTTATTGCATCTAGTGCAAAAACAACATCTGGTGTGGTACTTGACATCTTATGATTGACTCAATTGCCTAAGCAAGTTATATGCCAATCATGCACACCCCTCTCCCCTTTAGTCTATAAGTCATCTTTAGAGAGGGTGACTACATTCACCTGCAGGTTCACCACCATGCCAGGAGCCGTCCATTCTAAAAAACTTTTAGAATACTGTCTAAGTACCCAGATTGGGACACTACCCAAATCTAGATCTAAAACCATAGACCTAGTAACCAGAATGCCTGATATAATATCCATAACCTATGTGGAGAAACTACTGTGTGACAACCAAAGTATAACCGATCGTAGTATAGGAATTTCACTTCCTACTCTGTGTTTGTCATCCAAATACCAGGACATCACACCCTACTACCTTCTTAACAGATCCATCCACTATTCTGATGAAGTCAAAGAACTTATGACTGTCATATCAAAAATTAGATGATCTATCTCCGCTATATCAGCTATAGTCTATAAATAGACACAAACTACTTTTCCACTACGCTTCCGCTGCTCCCACTGATTACGATAACCTTCTAGCAGAGTCATATACACATGCACTTCTAAAGCTAGTTTAGAATGACGTTGTACCCACTCTCCTACCGGGTCTCATAGTCTGGAACAACAGTAGTGTCATGTCTGGGTAAACAAGAACCTCCCTGTCACCGTCCTTGAGGCTACCGAAGTACTTCTCGGGTGCCTGAGGTAACTCTCCATATCTGTGGAGTGGCTAATGGAATGTCAATCCTGATTGAATCTTTAGGTCCTAGTAAATTTTCCGTAATCGTTTGTGGTTCTGGAATCACTTCCAGTTCTACCATACTCCCACTACTGTTTTCTGAAAAAATCCATTTTACTAAGACTGTGGTCAAGAATAATATCACTATTGACCTTCCTGATGGTAGAAAGTTAACCCTCGTCAAAGCCCGGGATAACCCACAAACAGCCATTACTGAAACGTGCCTTGAGTTTATCCGGATTCTGGTTTTAAGCATCAGCAAGACGACTCCCTATACCTTAACATCGTTAAGATATAAATTGATTCTATATATATCTAATATAGAAACAAAAGCATTAATTTAATTGGAACCAGATTCAAATCATGCAGCTGTCTCCAGTGCATGTCAACTAAATGGAGAGAGGCCGATCAGTATTACTCAATTTAGGAGTGCGTCCAATTATGAGTAACCTGAAAGAGAAACAAGTTTCTCAAAATCATTACTATCAACTGAATACCTCATACAAGTATCTACATCTTCGATCACCTTGAAGAATCCCGATACTTGCGACACCTGGTTCTCTACTTTATTCTTGTACCTATAACTTCTCAAACTTGGACCTTGTATTTGTAAGAAACACTTGTCCTAAACTTGAGAAGTCATAAGTAAACAGAATATAGTACGAGGACCAACCCCTGTGTCCTAATGGACACTGGACAACATACAATAAATTGTATAAGTCCCCTGAGTTTAATAACTTAAACCCTGTGCGTCGTAGGTTGAAAACTGTACTTTGGTTATGAAGACTTACACCGCTGTTGAATGCTCCTTACCTAACCATCAACTGATATAGGTAAATATCATGGATATAATTTCAAAAGTTATATCTCACTTTATAAAAATAAATGTACAGATATATCAGTTTGAAATTGGTGCATAACAACGGATATTCAAAACCAAATACTTGCCGTCTGGCAAACAACCCAGGCGGTTTCCTCAAATATCACCAATTACAACGAATTCCGATATAATGAGGATGATAAACTAATTCCCAATAACTTACTCCCACTCATCATCTGTAAAACCATACAGTTGTGAGAATCAAACCTGGTAAATACATACCCTGGAGTAAAGACCTAATTGGGAAATCGGTTTTCTATTAACAATACACAGTGAAACTGAAACATGAATATGTTTCGAAGGGGTATCCAGGTATTCCTAGTAATGCCTCTTCCATTATCAGATTCATGACTGTAACCGTATATTTCCTTGCCATCTCTCCAATTCCTTTTATTTGTCTTTACTCATTACCTTCTGTGCACCATCGTCAGGCCAAGTGGGTTTCTTCCTTCCCTACCGTTCGGAACCAGCCTATGGTTTGGAAGAAGGCTATCCAATAAGCATAATAGGTGTACTCTCCTAATCCTAGGAGCACTCGCAACTTGAGAGAAGGTAAGGATAAAAGACAACTGAATAAACCTTATTCCTATTTCTCCTGAACCAGAATCCATCCTCGAAAAAGTTCCTTCGAGTTCATATATAACCATACGATGGATTTATCCAATGGAATTGGATGTTCGTAATAATACGGAGTGTTCTGGAGAAGTACAAAGGTGAAGTAGGAGTGGCGATGAATGTCTTGGTTTGGTCGTGAATAGCAGTCGCAATTTACTTTGCCCTCTTTTTAATCCTTTTATTGGTCTTTACTTATTAACTTCTGCACACCACACTTAGGCTAATTGGTTTTCTTCATTCTCTACCTTTCGGCACCTGCCTATGGTTTGGAAGAAGACTATCCAATGAGCATAATAGGTGTACCGTCTCCTAATCCTAGGAGCCCTCACAACCTGAGAGAAGGTAAAAGGAAAAGACAACTGAATAGTCCTATTCATTTTCTCCAGAACCGGAAACCATCCTCGAAATAGTTCCTTCGAGTTCGTATATAACCATACGATGGTTTTATCCAATGGAAGTGGATACACGTAGTGATACGGGGTGTTCTGGAGAAAAAGCAAAGGGTAAAAGAAGGAGTGGCAATGATGTATGCAACTTGGACAATCCAAAAGCCAGTGTTTTAAGAAGGTTCAGTTAATTTGGTCACTGAGTTATAGTCTAGGGTCGGGTCATGGTCGCAGTCAAAGGGAGAGAGAAAAGAAACACTCAGCTTGCACTCTAACCTAGATCAGAATGGATAATCATTTTATCTAATCTGGATGGCTCCCACTGTTTCCTCAAATTCTCCTCCAAACCTTAAAAAGAGAATTAGTCGGAATCACTCGAAGAGTAATCCTACTCATCAGTGGGAATCAGGATCCAACTATCATCGCATGATAACTTGATGGAAGCCACTCAAGTCACCACACTCCAGAAGGTATGCGCAAGCCTGGCAAGTTTCCTGTATGTTTGAAACTCCCGATATGATTTTTACCCCAAGAAGTTTATGACCTTGATAAAGGCCAACAAATTATAAACCACAAGTCAAGTTCGACCCGTCATTATCCTGGATTACTCTAGACCCACCCGCACAAACCCTTGACAAAGGCCAACAAGGTTATATGACTGTCCTAGATAATCGCAACTCAATGCAACAGACAAGTAATACCCAGCTACCGCACACTACGTCTTGACAAAGGTCAACAAACGCAGCACGAATACTAGGTACTACCTGAAAGAAATGACGGAGGGCTACGGCTGGTTTTTGGCGAAAAACCTTTCACGTAATGAACTTGATCTCGTTGAAGGAATCCAAGTGGTTTTACAAAATTATAGTAGCGAAAACTTTTGCTAAAGAGGTCACTCCCGGTGAAGGGATCTCGGCTCTTTCTCCATCGAATGAGGTGCAGGATATTCCAAAATGAATACCACGATGCAAAGAAAAAAGTAATCGACTATAGTGAAGTTATTACGTTGACGCAAACTTCTTTCCAAGGGTTCACTCCCGATGAAGGGATCTTGGCCCTTGCCTCGTCGAATGGGGTGCTGGATATTCATAACCAAATACCACTATGCAAAGCAAAAGCGTACGTCTGTAATGTCAGTTTTTAAAATCTTGGTTCCAAAAACATCATATAATAGGTTTGTTTTCCTTGCATTGATAAGAATCAATGCAGTCCCATCAATTAATCACACCAGAAAAGAACGAAAATAAAATGTACGTATATACCATCCGCATTCGCCACTAGGTCCCGTCATCACCCGTTAGGTTACTTAACTAACGATAGAGCGGGGACTGGGCTAGCGCGGGTGCAAAACATATACAACATCTACTAGTATATATAAATATATATAACAATCGTCCCAGGCATGATAAATTCAACATCACAGAAAAAGTAATAAGCATCACAAAACAATACAGATAATCTGGAAGCCCCGGGTTTCCTTTGAGCCACAAACGAAAACCCGACGTTCCCCTGGTCGTGTGGATAGCCTGTGCAATGAAATCCTAGACCCCTACGAGCGCGGCAAGTTACCTGCCAAAACCAGAAGCGAGGTAGCCCCCTTCAGCAAAGTGAATGGACCACCCAGCACTTCACGGAATCCGGTAACTTGAGCACCCCTCCTTGGGTCAACCTGTACCCCCTACGAGTGCGGCGAATAGCCTGCCAATTCTAGAGTGAAGCCCCTTCCGTCTCAACGCCATGAGATGCGGGCCCATTTCCCTCTAAAACCCGGCTATCCGTGCACCCCACCGCGGGGTAATCCCAGTACAGAAAAGAAAATATATACAACGGGTATATCGACCTCAACCCGGTCGTTCCCCAAAAGAATAATATACAAACAGGCAGTGACGACAGTCCACATATCGGACGCTCGCCCCGCAATATCAAATGTACAAATAAATCCAAACTGCACTACCATTGCACGAAATCTATCCACCACGACAAATCCGCAACATCACAGCACAACACAGAACATCAACATGAATGTCACGTTCGCAAACCCGTCTAAAAGGACTATAGCGATTAGACAAGATTTACCGATCAAATGACATTCACGGTCGTAGATAGAAATGTAATGTACTGAAAACACACGATTAAAATTTCAATCGACTAAACTTTCCCAAAATGGCCCCATGTGCTAAACCAGTACTCAAATGAATCTGGGCCAAAAATAAATATCACAAAAATCATTTTTCCTTGTCAGAGAGTGCTAGAAAAAATTTGGAGGCATTTGGCCACAAAAGCGCGGCGGAACTGCCGTCAAATGGCAAGTTTTGCGGCGGTTCCGCGGCCAAAAAAATGATTCAAGCTTCCTAATTTCTTGTGGTGCTCTATAATTTCCTGCACGGATTTTTAAGCTATACAGAAAGATTTTTCGAGCAAGTTTTAAAATTGACAGAAACTTGGCAAAATGGAAAAATGATTTGGAAATTTTGATCGATCGAGATTTTAAGCTTGTGCAAACTAGCTAGTAGGATTTAATGGGTGGCTCTGATACCATTGTTGGGTTATGGGAGCGCCCCGACCATCCAATCGTGGCCAAATGCGGAACAAAATTTTTCTAAAACCCAGCGCTACCATTACCCGATTTCCAAGATCGAAACCATTAACCGTAAAACTAGTAAGCCAAACACAAAGAGATAGAATTGGTTATACCTAATCATCCAAGTCCTTCGGGTCTTCAACCATCTCCAAGCTCCTAGTGATGCGGATCGACTTTGGTCGCCGGTCTTCCTTTATCTCCGATGATCCACCCGAGGGAAACGGCACAAGCTCCAGGTTCGCCAAGCGGACAAACTGACTCTCTAGGATTGCTAGTAGTAGAGAGTGGGGGGGGTAGGATAGTGTCGCTATAATTCTTTCTCTCAACCATGAGCTTAAGTAAGCATAAAGTGAAGATGAAGAAGAGGTGATCAAAAGAGATAGCATGGAAAATTGGCTAAGTATTTTGTGTGAGAATAAGTGTGAGAGAGCACCAAAATTGAATCAACCAAAATGAGCTAGCATCCCCACCCCAAAGTGGCCGGCCCCTTCCTCTCATGCCCCCACAAAAAAGTCATTCCCAATTTGCATTAAACAAATACCCATACCAATCTCTACATGCACAAAAGCCATGCTTTGACCAAAACCCATGCCTATGCCATGTAACCATTTCCACCTCATTTTAAACATGTGATTTTCTAAAGAAAATCAATAATGAGGTGGCATCTTCTAGAAGACATTCCGTATAAATACGGAATGCTTCCCGGTACATGTATCGAAATACATATACGCGTATTCGTACGAAAATATGAATAGCCAATAAGAAAATAAATAGTGAGAAATAATACTAGAATACATATATATAAATACATATGTAAATTATTAAATCAAAACTTGATTTAACAATCTGGCTTAATCCTAAGCCGCTAGTATTATCAACCGCCCGATTAAAGTCTGTGCAGTCCGTGCACATATTAATCGGACATCTGTATGTATCTGTAACACTTTGAAATTTCGTTAGAATGTTTTTCGTGTTAATTAGTAATTGTGTGTGTTATTATATATGTGTACATAGGATTATTAGTTATTTTAGTCGGGTTTACCCTAATTGTAAATTTTGTGTTAGTGTACAATTGCACACTTAGCCATTTTTGACCTAGGTTAAAGTGTTAGCCATTTCTTTTCTTATATGGTTCTTTATTCCCACCATTTAATCATGCCCGAAAACCCTTTTCTTTTTTTTAAATTTTAAATTAGAATATGAAGCATGGGGGTTAGGTAAGAAATTGACTTTTGTGACCATTTTTCTCTCTCTCTTTTTCTCTTCCTCTCTTCTGAGCTCCAGCGGAATTTCCAGCAACAACAACACCATATTTTCTTCATCTTTTCATTTCCCCTTGAAGCCAAACAAAACCCTACACAAAACAACACTTTTCCTTCACAAAACCATGGGAAAAAGGGGCTTTTTGAGGTGTTTGGGAGCAAATCTGTAGGGTTGCTAGGCACTGCCACAAGGGTCTACGAGGCATCAACCATGTCCGATTAAAATTTTAGCCGTGCCGAACAACCCGAAGCTGGATCTTTAAACTAGGGTTTAGGCGAAAACTAACATGTTAAACTGTTTAACACAAAGTGAGAAGGACTACAACCTTTGTAGATCCAGTCCTCCACTTCTTAAGCTCCGTGTAGATGTCCCCATCGCTGCGATCGTGAACTCCGGACTCTAGATAAGCTCCACGAGAAGAACGAACGTGCTTGCTACGATGACTTTGAGGCCGAAGATGATCTACGTCGGGGAGACACTAACTCAAGCTATTTCTTCACTAGGTCATGAACTTTGTAAAGAGAACACACTCTACTACATGGCAAGTGGTAGAGGATGAAGAAGTAGGAAGTAGGCTCACTTTAGAATTGATTTTCTCACGCTTTTTCTCATGGCACCATTGGAGCTAGTAAGCTTTTGGATGGAGCTTGATGATGAAGAAGAAGAAGAAAGAATAATCCATCCAAATGAAAACTTATCCTCAATAATGTAACCATAGGTGAGTTAAGCTATCATGCTTAACTCATGTAGAGAATTGACCAAGGGATTAGGTTAAGGGTTAGGTTAAAGAATATCAAGACAAAAGACAAAAGAGTGGACTTTGTCAAAGTTTCTCCAAGCTTCTTCAAGCTTGATTTCTTTGACTAAGTTTAACCCTTTTGTTAAATGTTATGATAAAATAATAACCCTAATCATAAAACTAATCTTGGTACAAGTCTCATACACCCATCTTGTGTGTATCATCAAACATGATACAAACATGTACACTTGCATATATCATATATAAACAATGTGCACAAACTAGTGAGAAAATAAATCTTAAGTGAGCTAATACTAGTTAATGCAATGTAATATATCAAATATATAATTATGCATTAAATTATTAAATCAACTCTTGATTTAATAACCCGGCTATAACCGACTAATATCAAAAGTAACAACTTATCGAATCAACACTTGATCCGATAACCCGGCTATATCGCATAGAACCGATCAATGTCACGAATTGCGAGAATAGAATACGGTATCTCATATCGTATTAATCTCGGTCCCGCACATTTCACATATGTACTCCTACTCCGTTTCGCTTGAGCCAGGAAACCCCTGTGTAGGACTCCAAAGACTCGTCAATACGCCGGCAGTAGGTGATGATCATATCAAACACCCACAAGCCGCAAGCGGTGTGCTAAACGTAACGGCCACCCGGGTATTGAGCGATCAGAAGATCAACAAGCAAGCCCGCTAGTACTCCTGCGAATCCAATCAATAACACTCCCGTACAGTCCGGTCTCGTCGTCTGATATGTTGCATATCTCACCTAGGGGTGGTAAACGTCAGACCCCAATAGCTTGATAAGTCGTGTCGATATGAGGTCTATAACAGTTCGAGAAACTACTGGTAACACTTACCAGTAAATCTCAGCAACTCTGGTCAGGGATTTCTAGCTATAGCCAATCGAACACAGCGCAACATCAACTCCCTATACCGGGAGAGACGAATCCCCTCCTATCGCTCATTGCCTCCATGTGATTCGGGACTGTACCCAAAAGCCACCTTTTTGCACGCCCTCTTGGACGTGGTATGATGGAAATCAAAGCACAGTGGGAATCACACAAGACTCTATGACGATCTCGGGTCAATAGACTAACCTGTACCAGTGTCACCAGAGAACTGCCATCTGATGTAAGGTATAATACCATCTGGGAGTTCTCGGCGAGTCCGTCCAGTGTACCCAGTCTCCACTGAGCACCCGTACACCATCCTTGATGTCAAACACCGATGGATATGGGATCATCCATCGCCCATCAGATGGGTCAAGATGCGTATACGCTAGTGTACTCTGGTGCATCGATGCCCTGTCTCGATACACCCACGACTAGGGACCTTGAAGGATGTACTTATGGACTACCATGTCCCCACTAGTATGATCCGCATCATAGTCCAGATAGTCAAGTACACATCCTAAGGGCTTTACCAACATGTAACAGTGAGACAATCAGTATACACGTTAAGGTAAAGAGTAACCAGATAGCATACTATCATGTCGAGCAAGAAAGTCCTCCCTATATATGTCCAAGCATCCACTACAATATACATCGTATGTACAGTAATGGCCTCTAGGGCATACATATAACTAACAATCTCCCACTTGCACTAGAGCCATCTGTCGTGGTATCACATACCCAACACTTAGCTGTGGTTGAAGTATCTCATACTCAACCATCCCATAAAAGTCTCTACTGGGAAAAAGGTCTTTGTGAGTGGATCCGCACTGTTGTCCTCTGTGTCTACTCTCCTAACCTCGATCTCCCTGGAGATCAACCATCTCCATGATCAGGTGATACTGCCTAAGAATTATATCTGGATTTCTGATGGGACGGGGGTTCCTTGGCATAAGCCACAACTCCATTGTCACACAATGGTAGGAACGAAGTTCATCTCATGAACTTATATATCCAGACTGCCTCTTTAGTATCATCTTTGGTAACGATGTATCTTGCCTTTAATCGTCTAGTAAATCACGGTATCTAGCTTGGAACTCTTCCAACATACCGTCCCTCCACTGAGGGTAAAGACAATGCCTGCGATTGACATTCAGTCATCCTTATCACACTGGAACCTCTCCAGTGTTTCTCCCCAGGATCGATTGATACCATCTCACTACAACTAGTGAGTATCCTAACATCCAATTAGATCTATCTCATAGATCCAAAACCCAGAATTTAGGAGGTATCACTTTGATCCTATATGGAGAATCCTTGTGATAAGCGGAGATTGACCGAGCGTAGCATAGGAAACTCCTTCCCTATCAAGAGTATGTCATCCACGTACTCTACGAGGATCACCACCATACTCCCTTCTACCTTTTTTGTATATACAAAGTTCATCTACCATTTTGATGAAGTCAAACTCTTTGACTACCACATCAAAACAGATGTTCCAACTCCGCGATACCTGCTTTATCACACAAAACATCTTGCACACGTTTCCGCTGCTCCCACTGTCTACGAAGCCCTCTGGCTGTGTACTTATAGACGCTCTTTTCTAAAACATCATTTTAGAAAAGCAGTCATGACACCCAACCACCAGATATCGTAGTCATGGTATGTAGCCGTGGCAAGTAGGATCTGGATGGACTTAAGCATAGGCACTGGAAAATGTTTCATCATTATCCACGCCTGGTTGATGTCGAAAAACCTTTAACAAGTCTAGCTTTGAAAGTCTCAACTTTTCCATCTACACCAAGTAATCTTCTCAAGATATACTTGCTCCTGATAGGAATTTAACCCTTCAGATATAGCAACCAAAGTCCATACTTTGTTGGTGTATAAGGATTCCATCTCAGATCGATAAGCATCCAGCCATTCTTACAGAGTCTCACTCCTGATGGCCAGCTCGAAACTAGTTGGGTCATCATCTCATGATGCAATCCTCGCTCCCACTGTCATAGAGAAACCGAAGTATCTCTCAGGTGGGTGAGGAACCGTACTAGATCGGCGAAGAGGCTGAGGTTCGTTGGTAACTATTGAATCCTTCGGTTCGACCAAATCATCTTCTGTAGTTTGTATAGCTGGAACCTTTCCAGTTCTACATAACAGACCTTGGCTCGAGCTTTTCCGGATTTTGCTTTTTAGACAGGCCGGACAACCCCAAATCTTAACAAACTTAAGATATGGGCTCTTCCCTTTCCATATCACATATGAAGTGGTAGGCAACTGATTTGATTTGAACCCTATTCAATAGGTATGCAGCTTCTCAAGTGCATAACTCCCAAAAGGAAATAGGAAACTCAGTAGTACTCATCATAGAGCACACCATATCACATAGGGTGCTATTGCTCCGCCCCGATACACCGATGTGCTGTGGTGTATACGGAGGAGTAATGCTGAGAGAGAATCTTATTCTCCTTTAGAATAGTCCAGGAATTCCGTGCTCAAGTATTCTCCTCCTTGATCACATCAAAGGACATAATACTTTTACCCGTATTTTGGTTCTCTACTTCTAACTTATATTCTGTGAATATCTCAAAAGGTTCGGACTTGTGTTTCAACAGGAACATATGTCTGAATCTTGAGAAATCATCAGAGAATGTAATGAAGTACAAAGAACCGGTCTTGGCATGTGTAGACAGGGGACCTTCATACATCAGCATGTATCAATCCCAAGAGTTCATTAACTCTTTTTCTGTTTCCAATAAACAGAGCTATGGTCATCTTATCTTTGTGACATGACCGGCAAGTTTCACAAGATGTAAATTCAAACTAATTTAAATATGCATCTAAATGTAACTTCAGCTAGTCGGGTCGCATTGATTTGACCTAGTCTACAATTCCTCAAGAAGGATTCGTTCATTTCTGAACTCTTCCTCTTGTGTGTGTTCTGTATACTAAGAACTGTGGTTTGATTTAGAACGTCAATGATTTTAGATAACGTGCCTGAACCGATCAACTCTTGATATAGGAAATGTTCAAAACATTATCCAACAATACAATATTATATCCTTTCTTTACTAATAAAGAGACTGATATGATGTTGTATATTAGGTTCGGTATCTAATAACATTTGTTCAGAATCAATGTATTCTTGTAATACAGGGTGACAGTGACCAACAGACTTGGCTGCAACACTTGCACCATTTTCTGTCTCATGAAACTTATCACCCGTTCTCAGTTCTCTACCTATCTGTAGCCCATGTAACAGATTACATATGCGGAATCCTGATCCGGTATCTCATACCGAGGACGTAAAGGATACTGAGAAACAGTTCTATGTAATGAACACACCCGAAGATGATGCATCAGCATGCACTTTCTTTGTTTGGGCGGCACGGGAAATCTGGTATTCCCCAATTTCCTGCTCTGTCTTATAACAATTATAAGTTAGAGCGGGACCAACGATCCCCAGCTCAGTATAACAAGCGGGTTCGGTCAATATATCCGTATTATTATCTTGATTAACGCGTGATATGGTCGCTACCTGGAGAGAGAGAGAAGAAAACACTCAGCGTATGCTCTTGCAAGATTATATTGGTTATCTAATATATCTAATCAGGATGTCTCCCACTATTTTAATCAAATCTTCTTTCAAACCTTAAAAGGAAAGACTAGCCGGGATTAATTACACGCTACAAGTTCGCCAATATTTCAGCCAGGCCAGTGTTGGTACTTTGAGGGAGGTCCCCCGTGCTTTCGCATGAACCTAATTAAAGTAAACCTCGTTTTCCCAGAGGCGTAACCCCGTTAACACCTTTCTAGACACCTACTTGATCGGCTAATTGTAATGTGTAAAACTCTCCCAGGAGTAACTCTTACTCGCAGCGGGTATCGGGATCCAACTATCTCATAGAAGGTATGCAATCTCATTGCAAATTTCAACACTTGAAATTCCCGATAATATTTTGCCCCTAGCGTCCTATGACATTGACAAAGGCCAACAAACCATAGGCTGCTAGTCAAGTTCAACCCGTCATTTCTTGATTGAATTAAACCCACCCGCACGGCCCTTGACAAAGGCGAACAAGGTCACACGACTATCCTAATCCAATCTGCATCATATGCATAAGCAGATAAGTACTATTTAGCTACCGCACACTACGCCTTGACAAAGGCCAACAAACGCAGCACGAATACTAAACAGTCCTTATCTGAAATGACGGAGGGCTACGACAGGTTTTTCTGAAAACCTATTGCGTAATGAACTTGATATCGTTGTAGAATCAAATGATTTTAAAATGGAGTGTTTTTTAGGCTTTTCTAGTTTTGCTAAAGGGGTCACTCTCGGTAAAGGGATCATCGGCCCTTTTCTCATCGAATAAGGTGCAGGATATATCATATATATCACTATGCAAAGCAAAAACTCCAAAAGCAATCAAAAGATAAACCGAGGGGTGTAGCATCTGCCAGTCATTGCTAAAGGGGTCACTCCCGGTGAAGGGATCTCGGCCCTTTCCTTATCGAATAAGGTGCAGGATGTTCTACAAGGAACATCGCGATGCAAAGCAAGAACCGTAGCTACCTGTTTTTGAAAATTCGATTCCACAACATCTTTTAGGTTTCTTTTCTTTCATTAATCATATTAATGAAGTCCTATCATTTAAGTCACCTAAACATCACAGATAAATACGACGTACACTTATGCCATCCGCATTCGCCTCGATGTCCCCTCGTGAACCGTTAGGTTAGGTAACTAACGGCAGAGCGGGGCAGGGCTAGCGTGGGTGTAAAACATAAGTAACGTCTATATAATATATCATATATACTATATACAGTATCTATCACAACATATCAAATGATCACATCACATATATCGCAGCAGAAGAAACATATATGAAATATTGGATATACTAGGACGTCCGTGTTTTCAATACGAGCCTGTATAAAACACGGATTCCACGGTCGTGATGAATAGCCAAACCCACATCCCTAGACCCCTACGAGAGCGGCAAGCAACACTGCCAATTCTAGGGTTAGGAGACCCGGTCTCGACTCCTCGAGATGGTCTCCCACTGGACCCCAGAACCCGGTTACTTGTGCTCCCCGCCTTGGGTCTACCTAATGCGGAAAAGTAAATAATATACAAGTGGTGACATCATCCTCAGCCCGAAAGTGCCCCAATAAAAGAATATTACATACAAATGAATTTTACATGAATGAAAAAGAAAAACTCTCATCTCACATAAAACCCCCGGCTATTCAAACACGACGATCCAATACAACATATCCAGCAACATATAACATCACATGTCATCAGCGTAAGTAAATATGCGCATCCGAATTGTCGTTGACATATAGCAACAAAACCGGCGATATCAGATATTACACTTACGGTCGCAGAAAAGAAAGTGTAAAACTACAACAGTTGGAATCCGCAATCTCCTTAGACATCGCATGCCTAACCAAATGAATTCTTTAGACATCGCATGCCTAACAATTATAAACCCCGCATTTTAGTCTCTTTATCGAAAACTCTTTTCAATATCAAGTCGGGCAATTCAACAAGATTCCCGACATCCTGATCGAATTCTCGTCGCAAACTTTAGTAGACGGCCGCACCCCCGGATGCAGTCGACGAAGTGCACTAAGGCGGAACACCGCTGCCGCGAGCACCCGAACGGATGCTTTTGGTGACGGGGTTCTCCTACAGTCACTTGGTCGGGGCTATAGGGCATGGCTATCTATTAAGTTTACCCGGCGAGTATCCACGTACGCTACGTGATTGCGACGGACTTTTGATCACATCAAAATTCCGTGTCAACCGATCATCTGAGACTAAACTGCTATGTTTATAACATTCAAATTAGTTATCTCATAACTAGATGTGGATTCCAAATATTGTATCACATTCCAGATAAATAGACAATGTTAAACTTTCCGATTGAATAATCAAACACCCAAGTTTTCCCAAAAAGTTCAACACTTGAAATAAGTTTAAAAACATCCATTTCATCCTACAGTACTAACGGTCCCGCCGTAGAAGGGTCAAGCCAACGCCTTACATGTGGCACGACGTACTGCTCCAAACCCTAAGGTTCAAAGGGCAGTTCAAGACGGTCATATAATCGAGTTAAGGTTTGTTGTCTTCTAGAGGGTCCATCGCATTACTTGCACGATTTAGACGTTCTTAAACAACGGAAAAATCCAACACTTGGAAATTTTCCGCGTCGGGAAAAAGTGAGTTATTGATATCCGGTCGAACTTTTTAACACGTTCTAAAATTATCCGGACTAAAAGAACAAAGTTAAATAATCCGATCGAATCATCGAATCCCCAATACAACCCAGAAAACTCAACTCTTGAGTGAAATAAAAATCCCAGAAGAATCAGCAAACACCAACTGAGGTTACTGTGCAAAACTGAGTACCTATTCATTACATACGGCCGTGGAACCGCCGCCAATACCATGGTACGGCCGCGGTTCCGCGGCGCTTTGGACGTATTAAAGGCACGTGTTGCACAGTAACTCCTATAAAACCCTGCTGAATTTTTTGAGCATTTTTAATTTGGAAAAAAACACATTTTCAGAAAATGTCCAGAGAAGGGTTCGGATTAGGGTTTCGTGTTTCGATCGGACTTTAAACTTCGTCTGGACTTCGCCTAAAGCTCTAGCTAGGCTCTGATACCACTATAGGGTTGCTAGGCACTGCCACAAGGGTCTACGAGGCATCAACCATGCCCGATTAAAATTTTAGCCGTGCCGAACAACCTGAAGCCGGATCTTTAAACTAGGGTTTAGGTGAAAACTAACATGCTAAACTGTTTAACACAAAGTGAGAGGGATTACAACCTTTGTAGATCCGGTCCTCTACTTCTTAAGCTCCATGTAGATGTCCCCATCGTTGCGATCGTGAACTTCGGACTCTAGATAAGCTCCACGAGAAGAACGAACGTGCTTGCTACGATGACTTCGAGGCCGAAGATGATCTACGTCGGGGAGACACTAACTCAAGCTATTCCTTCAGTAGGTCATGAACTTTGTGAAGAGAACACACTCTACTACATGGCAAGTGGTAGAGGATGAAGAAGTAGGAAGTGGGCTCACTTTAGAATTGATTTTTTCACTCTTTTTCTCATGGCACTATTGGAGCTAGTAAGCTTTTGGATGGAGCTTGATGATGAAGAAGAAGAAGAAAGAATAATCCATCCAAATGAAAACTTATCCTCAATAATGTAACCATAGGTGATTTAAGCTATCATGCTTAACTCATGTAGAGAATTGACCAAGGGATTAGGTTAAGGGTTATGTTAAAGAATATCAAGACAAAAGACAAAAGAGTGGACTTTGTCAAAGTTTCTCCAAGCTTCTTCAAGCTTGATTACTTTGACTAAGTTTAACCCTTTTGTTAAATGTTATGATAAAATAATAACCCTAATCTTAAAACTAATCTTGGTACAAGTCCTATACACCCATCTTGTGTGTATCATCAAATATGATACAAACATGTACACTTGCGTATATCACATATAAACAATGTGCACAAACTAGTGAGAAAATAAATCATAAGTGAGCTAATACTAGTTAATGCAATGTAATATATCAAATATATAATTAGGCATTAAATTATTAAATCAACTCTTGATTTAATAACCCGGCTATATACGACTAACATCAAAAGTAACAACTTATCGAATCAACACTTGATCCGATAACCCGGCTATATCGCATACAACCGATCAATGTCACGAATCGCGAGAATAGAATACGGTATCTCATATCGTATTAATCTCGGTCCCGCACATATCACATATGTACTCCTATTTCGTTTCGCTTGAGCCAGGAAACCCCTGTGTAGGACTCCAAAGACTCGTCAATACGCCGGCAGTAGGTGATGATCATATCAAACACCCACAAGCCGCAACCGGTGTGCTAAACGTAACGGCCACCCGGGTATTTAGCGATCATAAGATCAACAAGCAAGCCCGCTAGTACTCCTGCGAATCCAATCAGTAACACTGCCGTACAGTCCGGTCTCGTCGTCTGATATATTGCATATCTCGCTTAGGGGTGGTAAACGTCAGACCCCAATAGCTTGATAAGTCGTGTCGATATGAGGTCTATAACAGTTCGAGAAACTATTGGTAACACTTACCAGTAAATCTCAGCAACCCTGGCCAGGGATTTCCAGCTATAGCCAATCGAACACAGCGCAACATCAACTCCCTATACCGGGAGAGACGAATCCCCTCCTATCGCTCATTGCCTCCATGTGATTCGGGACTGTACCCAAAAGCCACCTTTTTGCGCGCCCTCTTGGACGTGGTATGATGGAAATCAAAGCACAGTGGGAATCATACAAGACTCTATGACGATCTCGGGTCAACAGACTAACCTGTACCAGTGTCACCAGAGAACTGCCATCTGACGTAAGGTATAATACCATCTGGGAGTTCTCGACGAGTCCGTCTAGTGTACCCAGTCTCCACTGAGCACCTGTACACCATCCTTGATGTCAAACACCGATGGATATGGGATCATCCATCGCCCATCATATGGGTCAAGATGCGTATACGCTAGTCTACTCTGGTGCATCGATACCCTGTCTCGATACACCCACGACTAGGGACCTTGAAGGATGTACTTATAGACTACCATGTCCCCACTAGTATGATCCGCATCATAGTCCAGGTAGTCAAGTACACATCCTAAGGGCTTTACCAACATGTAACAGAGAGACAATCAGTATACACGTTAAGGTAAAGAGTAACCAGATAGCATTCTATCATGTCGAGCAAGAAAGTCCTCCCTATATATGTCCAAGCATCCACTACAATATACATCGTATGTACAGTAATGGCCTCTAGGGAATACATATAACTAACAAAATCTGCATACTTGAGGAGGGAGCTGGAACTTTTGGTGTTTCATAAGGTCTTTAGAAGGTATTAGCTCATAGTTAACACTCTTTCTCCATATCTTGTAGTATCTTAACTAAAAATCATGTTTTATGTGCATTATTAGTGATATTGAAGGATATTTGTGAAGTATATGTTAGATTGGTGTTCTCATAGTTTAGTTAACTCCTTTAAGTGTTATCAGAGCTATTTAAACCAGGTTTTGCTTCAGGTTTGCACAAAAATACCATAAAGTACCTTTTTAGTGTAAAAATGTAATTTTTAACTAGAAATAGGGCTCTGTAGGATCAGCTGCTACCCGAGTTGTTTCAGAACAAAGTTAGATTTTACTGTAGCATGTATGGGGGTATAGAGTGCACACACAAAACCTGGGAGCCCAATTCCCAAGACAGGCCGCCGGAATATTCATTCTGGCCGCAATTTGCGGCCAGATGGGTGAGTTGGGGGTTGGGGTTTGGGCCACTGGAGTCTGCATCTATGTGGAGTGTTTTGGTATATATATTTTCATAATATCTGTTCTGTATCAAAATCTGGAGTTGAATACCCTATTTCCCATATTTTTACTCTTTCGCGACACGCGTGATACGTGTGTGTGGGTTTGGGGTTTCTGCGTATCGCGACGCGTCGGAGTGACTTCAGGGGCGCGTAATCACACGTTTTAGCGTATCGCGCACACACGCGCATGGTTTGCGGCATGGGTTTCTAGTTGACTTTAAATGTCGTGTTTGTAAGGTTTTGAGCTTATGTGTAATATTCTGTGGAATTCTAGGTTCGCAGGCAAGTGCGACGGACGCCGCGAAGAAGGGGAAGCAAATCGTCGGCTATACCTAGCGAGAGACTACGGTGAGTAGATTTAACATCTACGGGGAAATCGCCCGCATGGCGTTATGCGTCAGGGCTGATAGGACCTTGTAACAGCATATTACACTTACCTACATTGACTGTTCATGGCTACTATTTTGTGCATACCACATTCCCTGCTATAGGTATATAAACTAGAATTGATAGAACACCACACCATTACT
The DNA here is from genome assembly GCA_030015575.1 of Agapanthus africanus. Taxonomy (NCBI): domain Eukaryota; kingdom Viridiplantae; phylum Streptophyta; class Magnoliopsida; order Asparagales; family Amaryllidaceae; genus Agapanthus; species Agapanthus africanus. Next base: position 240,499,460 of record CM057344.1, read on the forward strand.
AACGGTTCATGTTGCACGAGCACTATCCTGCATGTTACACACACACCGTTAGTAATTGCCATGACACTCACACTATAGAATTTCCATGATCATTATGCTGTAGCTCATCTTTTATGTGACTAAACATGATATTCATACTTGATGCATATATCACATTTCTTTGACTTGCATATTGATTCAGATTACATGATATTCATACTTGATGCATATATCACATTGCTTTGACTTGCATATTGATTCGGATTACATGATATTCATACTTGATGCATATATCACATTGCTTTGACTTGCATATTGATTCGGATTACATGATATCTTCATACCTGCGCACATACACATTGTATATTCATACCAGTGCACACATACATTGATATCTTCATACCTGCGCACATACACATTGTATATTCATACTAGTGCACACATACATTGATATCTTCATACTTGCGCACATACACATTGTATATTCGTACCAGTGCACACATACCTTGATATCTTCATACCTGCGCACATACACATTGTATATTCATACCAGTGCACACATACATTGATATCTTCATACTTGCGTACATGCACATTGTATATTCATACCAGTACACACATACATTGATATCTTCATACTTGCGTACATGAACATTGTATATTCATACCAGTGCCCACATACATTGATATCTTCATACTTGCTTAGATTACGCATTGAGATATGTTGTCTCCATGTTAATTCTGGATTTGGGAAACCGTGGATATTTCAAAAGAGAATAGTTAATTATCTAAAAACCCGGTTTCCCTTGATATGATATTTTGGTGCGTCCACCATGTGTTTTCTCGGTCCTAGAGTGATATATGTGAACCCGAATCGAGGAGTTGGATAAGGCCGATTACGGGAACATGGTGGACCCGGTATGGTACCCCGGGGCGAGAACGGTTTCGCTGTGTATTAGACGGTGAGCCTGGCAGAGTGACTACTACCTACCGGTGATTGGTGGGACCTGGCAGTTATCCGGAGGATACTGACCAGAGTCGATAGATGGATGCGGGATGATCCGTACTGCCGGGGCCGAGGGCCGATACCGCAGAAGGAGCCCGTGGGCTGACCCGGACTGACGGGGCCCGATGGATGAGGATTTGCGTGTCGATGCTGGACACGAGTACTTATGATATTTGGGTGCCGATGTTGGGCACTCGTGATTCTCAGAGATGTACAGGATTGGAGGGCCGATGAGTGCCGACGCCTGAGCTATTTGGGGGATCTGGGTACATTGATGGACACTGAGTATATATTCCACGTTGACATTCCGTGTAGATGTTATATTTCCCATGCTCAGCATTCATTATTGTATCTCATCCTGTAGTTATATTACCTGATAGAGCACTTGCATGATTATTGCACATACTGCTTATCATCTGCTGGCATATGATAGAGTAGCGCAGTACGTGCATGCTCGCGATTACCTTTATATGTTATTTCTATTCACGAGTTGGCAACTCACCCCCGTTGTGCCACAGTGTTTGCAGGTTGTCCCTCGGAGTAGTCGTGGCAGGCTGCCTTTTTGCATCTTTTGGCTACAGATACCACTACAGTTGGTGCGAGAGCTATTTTGCTATTAGGTGGGTTGTGGTATCTGGTTACTTTTATTGTACACACTTTTGTATCTAGTATTCTCCATCTACCATATATATACTGGACTTAGAGACAGTGTGAGGACGATGATGTATATTTGTGTATTCTGGTGTCGAGCTCGTTGAAGCCGACTGTATATATTTATGCAGTGTATTATGCTGTGATGTTTACTTATTGCTCATTCCTCGCTACGGCGTCGTATATTACTTTTGTGTTGTTGTTTTCCGCCGTTGGGCATGATTGCTCCCGTTTGGGAATGCTTTATTTCATTATATATCATTTCACTTATATCCTGTTTTATACCCGATTTTCGGGGTTACTTTTACAAAGGAAATGCTGCTAAAATTATTATAAGGATAACTTAACTTTAAAAAGAACTTTATTGAACTATTTAAGTTTTTCAAATGGTTTTGATTTCTGGGTTCGGCTTCCTTAGTCGCGTTACGCCTGTAGACGTTGCGTGGTTAAGTGCCGGTCGCGAGTCGAAATATTTGGATCGTGACAAAGTTGGTATCAGAGCGTAGGTTTTTACCTTTCAGAGTGTAGGATGACCCTGGTATGATGGAGTAGGTAGCTGAAGCAGAGTGGCGTAGCGTGTGTATGTTCCGCGGCATACTCACGACACGGTACTCCGCCTAAGCGACCTTAGGACTTGTTGATTTAAATTCCTTCTCGAGTATATACATTCTTGTGATTCGATTTCCGTACCCTTATCGAATCCTACTTTTCTTTTCAGCCATTATGGCGCTAAAGACTACGAGGGCGGAGAGAGCGGCCGCGTGTGCCGAGATTCGAGTTGACTCGTCCGAGACGAGGACTGATCCGGATAGTACACCGGTTGTGCCCGAGCAGGCTGTTCCTGCCGTGACAGATCAGATTGCCATGTTAGGGGCTGGTGTGCAGGAGATGCGCCAGACGGTGGGATCCAGTATGCAGGAGATGCGCCAGATGATGGGATCTCTAGTTGAGACACTTCGAGCGCAGCATCCATAGGTAGTTCCACCCGATGCAGAGACCGCGGTGGTACCCATAGTACAGGCAGTTGCCCCTGTAGCTACAGAGGTCATCTCGGTATCGTTATCAGAGTTTATGAGGCTGAAGCCTCCGGTCTTCAAAGGCACCGATGCAGCCGAGGACCCACAGTCTTTCATTGATAGGATGGCTCGGATATGTCGTTCCCTCAGATGCGCAGATGCAAGATAGGTTGAGTTCACGAGCTTTCGCCTGGAAGGTCTTGCGCAGAAATGGTGCGAATCAGTCGAGAAGGGTAGAGCGGCAGGTCTTCCGCCTATGACCTGGACAGAGTTCGTGGCGCTATTCCTTGCCCGCTTTCTTCCCCTGAGTGTCAGAGATGATAGAGCACGCAGGTTCGAGTCCTTATGCCAGACTCCGGAGATGTCAGTGGTAGAGTACGATGTGCTGTTCACCGAGCTGTCAGTTTATGCTCCATACTTAGTGGCTACCGAGGAGATGTGAGTTAAGAGATTTGTCCGAGGCTTGCTCACACCAATGTTCCTTGCGATCAGTGCGCAGCATTATGAGACATACGCAGCAACAGTAGATGCAGCATTATTGGTTGAGGAGCGCCTTGCTGAGACTTCGGCAGCCCCAGAGCCGAAGAGAGATCGTGCAGATACATCAGTGTAGAGACGGCCTTTTCTGCGCCGTGACAGGCACCTTGCAGGTGGCAGAGATTCGAGGTGAGGCCGGTTGTTTAGCTCTTATCCCCAGGAGGGTCAGCGACCATCATCGGGATGTTTCCGTTGCGGGAGTTCTTATCATCGTATGCGAGATTGTCCTGAGATACCACAGAGGGAGGCGGCAGCACCGCATGTCACATTACCACCTTCACCACCCCAGAGGGCGTTGCCTATTGTACCTACTGTTACTCAGCGTCAGACCCATGCCCAGAGAGGTCGTGGTCGCTGAGGATTTGTTCATAGAGGAGGAGGTGATCAAGGCAGAGGACGACCAGCTGCCGGCAGGGGACAGTCAGTCGCAGGTGGAGGACAGGCGCGAGTTTTTGCTTTGACGCATCAGGACGCGCAGGCGTCCAATGCGGTGGTCTCAGGTATCCTTCCAGTATGTTCTGTTGATGCACACGTGTTATTCGATCCCGGATCCACGCACCCGTACGTATCCACACACTTTGTGCCAAGTTTGGGTAGAGAGTCCGGTTTGCTTGATCAGCCGCTTGTGGTGACTACTCCTGTGGGAGAGTCGTTGGTTGCTAAGCACGTGTTCCGATCCTGTATCGTCCGTATTAGCGAGAGAGAGTTGCTTTTCAATTTGATCCTTCTTGAGAGGTTGGACTTCGACATTCTGTTGGGCATGGATTGGTTAGCCACGTGCTATGCTTCTGTTGACTGCCGCGAGAAGACAGTTAGATTTTATTTTCCGGGCGAGTCGGTTTTTGTTGTGTTGGGGGACCGTGGTGCCACCCTTCACAGTGTGATTTCTTCTTTTCGCGCTGGACAGCTTTTGAGGAAGGGATGTCAGGGATTTCTCGCTTATGTTTGCGATACTAGAGCTACAGAGGTTCCGATGGATCAGATTCCAGTTGTTAGCGAGTTCCCTGATGTGTTCCCTGACAAGCTTCCTGGGCTACCGCCCGAGCGCGACATTTCTTTCTGTATTGATTTGGTTCCTGGCACGGGGCCTATTTCTGTACCGCCTTATCGGATGGCCCCGGCGGAACATAGAGAATTGAAGGGTCAGTTGCAAGATTTGCTGGATAAGGGACTTATTCGACCCAGTGTTTCTCTTTGGGGTGCTCCAGTCCTGTTTGTCAAGAAGAAGGACTGCAGTATGCGTTTGTGTATCTACTACCGTCAGCTGAATAGGGTGACAGTGCGGAACAGGTATCCTTTGCCACGCATCGACGATTTGTTCAACCAGCTTCAGGGGGCAGGATACTTTTCGAGGATCGATTTGCGATCAGGCTACCATCAGCTGCGGGTTCGACAGGAGGACATTCCTAGGACAACTTTCCGCACGCGCTACGGCCATTACAAGTTTCTGGTGATGTCGTTTGGACTCACCAACGCGCCAGCAGCATTCATGGACATGATGAACCGTATTTTCCGGCCGTATCTTGATCTGTTCATCATAGTGTTCATTGACGATATTCTGTTGTATTCTCAGAGTAGAGAGGAGCACGAGCAGCACCTGTGGATTGCACTGCAGACCTTGAGGGAGCATCAACTTTTCGCCAAATTCTCCAAGTGTGCTTTCTGGCTGGACAGCGTAGACTTCTTGGGGCACGTGATTACAAGAGATGGTATATGTGTAGACCCGAGGAAGATTGAAGCCGTTCGGAGTTGGCCTAGACCCATGTCAGTGACGGAGGTTCGCAGCTTTCTAGGGCTGGCAGGCTACTACAGGCGATTCGTGCAGGACTTCTCTCGCATTGCTACACCTTTGACCGGGTTGACCCGGAAGGGAGTTCGTTTCGATTGGAAGGAGGAGTGTAAGCGCAGTTTTCAGCAGCTATGAGCTCTACTGACTACGACACCAGTGCTATCATTGCCTTCAGGATCAGGCGGATTTGTGGTCTACTGTGATGCTTCACGAGTGGGGCTAGGGTGTGTATTGATGCAGCATGACAGGGTGATCACGTATGCTTCGCGGCAATTGAAGAAACATGAACAGAATTACCCCACTCACGATTTGGAGATGGCTGCAGTGGTCTTTGCACTTAAGATCTGGCGACATTACCTATACGGCGAGTCGTGCTAGATATTCACTGATCACAAGAGCATAAAGTATATATTTCAGCAGCGCGACCTGAACCTTAGACAGCGCCGATGGATGGAGTTAGTGAAGGATTACGATTGCGAGATCTTGTACCACCCGGGCTGGGCTAATGTAGTGGCGGATGCTTTGAGCAGGTGGCCCGGGGGTAGTCTATCTTGTTTGAGCGCAGTACAGAGACAGTCGTCGGCAAATTGGCAGATTTTATGCGAAAGACGGGTACAGTTCGAGTTTACGCCGATCGGAGGACAGATTGCGCATGTTCATGCACGCCCACAGTTGCTCGACCGTATACATGAGGCAGAGCACAGTGATGACCGATGTTCAGAGATTAGGACACAGATTGGACAGGGCAGATTTCCCGAGTTCGTGATCGATGATCAGGGGATACTATGATTTGGGGCTTGACTGTGCGTACCAGATGCTGAGGGATTGCGGCGCGAGATTCTTGAGGAGGCACATCGATCGGTATACAGTGTTCATCCCGGTTCCACCAAGATGTACCATGACATGAGAGGTGTTTACTAGTGGGACGGAATGAGGAGAGACATCGCAGATTTTGTGTCGAGATGCCTGACTTGTCAGTAAGTCAAGGCTGAGCACCAGAGGCCCGCGGGAGAGCTACAGCCGTTACCCATTCCGGAGATGAAATGGGAGCAGATTTCTATGGATTTCATTGTGGGTCTACCCAGGACTAGTCGAGGGTATGACTCCATCTGGGTGATCGTGGATCGTTTGACGAAAGCGGCTCACTTCCTACCGGTGAAGACGTCTTTCGGATTTGCTCAGTATGCCCAGATTTACATCGACGAGATTGTACGACTGCACGGAGTTCCGACATGTATCGTGTCCGAAAGAGGTACCCAGTTTACCATCCGGCTATGGCATAGACTTCAGGAGGCTTTGGGCACTCGCTTGAGTTTCAGCACAACATTTCATTCGCAGACCGACGGACAGTCAGAGCGGACTGTTCAGACTCTCGAGGACATGCTCAAAGCGTGCGTCTTAGACTTTGGAGGTAGCTGCGATCATCATTTACCTTAGTAGAGTTCTCCTACAACAACAGCTACCAGGAGACCATTCTGATGGCACCGTTTGAGGCTCTTTATGGGAGGAGATGCGGATCGCCCACCTGTTGGACAGAGCTCAGTGAGAGAAGTATCTTGGGGCCACAGATTGTGGAGGAGACGACCGCGAAGATCCAGCTGATTCGCGACAGGATGAGAGCAGCCCAGAGTAGGCAGAGATCTTATGCGGACCGTCGTCGACGCAGACTTGAGTTTTCTATTGGTGATCATTTTTTCTTGAGGGTCTCCCCAATGAAATGCGTGATGAGATTTGGGAAGAAGGGGAAGCTTAGTCCCAGATATGTGGGCCCCTTCGAGATACTCGAGCGTGTTGGTGCAGTTGCGTATCGGTTAGCCCTTCCGCCCAGTTTTCCAGATGTGCACCCCGTATTTCACGTTTCGATGCTCCGCAGATATCTTCATGATCCTTCGCATGCGATTCAGCACCCGACGATCTAGCTTGAGCACGACCTTTCCTATGCAGAGCAGCCGGTGATGATCTTGGATCGACAAGTGAAGAAATTGAGGTCGAAAGAGATACCGTCCGTCAAGGTACATTAGCATGGTCCGTACAGAGAGGAGGTCACTTGGGAGACCGAGAGTGATATGAGAAAGAGGTATCCTCACCTTTTTGAAGGTACGTGTAGTTAGATTTTTAAATTCGGGGACCGAATTTCTTTAAGGAGGGTAGATTGTAACACATTGAAATTTCGTTAGAATGTTTTTCGTGTTAATTAGTAATTGTGCATGTTATTATATATGTGTACATAGGATTATTAGTTATTTTAGTCTGGTTTACCCTAATTGAAAATTTTGTGTTAGTGTACACTTGCACACTGAGCCATTTTTGACCTAGGTTAAAGTGTTAGCCATTTCTTTTCTTATATGGTTCTTTATTCCCACCATTTAATCAAGACCAAAAACCCTTTTCTTTTTTTTAAATTTTAAATTAGAATATGAAGCATGGGGGTTAGGTAAGAAATTGACTTTTGTGACCATTTTTCTCTCTCTTTTTCTCTTCCTCTCTTCTGAGCTCCAGCAGAATTTCCAGCAGCAACAACACCATATTTTCTTCATCTTTTCATTTCCCCTTGAAGCCAAACAAAACCCTACACAAAACAACACTTTTCCTTTGCAAAACCATGGGAAAAAGGGGCTTTTTGAGGTGTTTGGGAGCAAATCTGCATACTTGAGGAGGGAGCTGGAACTTTTGGTGTTTCATAAGGTCTTTAGAAGGTATTAGCTCATAGTTAACACTCTTTCTCCATATCTTGTAGTATCTTAACTAAAAATCATGTTTTATATGCATTATCAGTGATATTGAAGGATATTTGTGAAGTATATGTTAGATTGGTGTTCTCATGGTTTAGTTAACTCCTTTAAGTGTTATTAGAGCTATTTAAACCAGGTTTTGCTTCAGGTTTGCACAAAATACCATAAAGTACCTTATTAGTGTAAAAATGTTATTTTTAACTAGGAATAGGGCTCTGTAGGATCTATTGCTACCCGAGTTGTTTCAGAATAAAATTAGATTTTACTGTAGCATGTATGGGGGGTATAGAGTGCACACATAAAACCTGGGAGCCCAATTCCCAAGACAGGCCGCCGGAATATTCATTCTGGCTGCAATTTGCGGCCAGATGGGTGAGTTGGGGGTTGGGGTTTGGGCCACTGGAGTCTGCATCTATGTGGAGTGTTTTGGTATATATATTTTCATAATATCTGTTCTGTATCGAAATCTGGAGTTGAATACCCTATTTCCCGTATTTTTACTCTTTCGCGACACGCGTGATACGTGTGTGTGGGTTTGGGGTTTCTGCGTATCGCGACGCGTCGGAGTGACTTCAGGTGCGTAATCACACGTTTTGGCGTATCGCGCACATGCACGCTTGGTTTGCTGCACGGGTTTCTAGTTGACTTTAAATGTCGTGTTTGTAAGGTTTTGAGCTTATGTGTGATATTCTGTAGAATTCTAGGTTCGCAGGCAAGTGCGACGGACGCCGCGAAGAAGGGGAAGTAAATCGTCGGCTATACCTAGCGAGAGACTACGGTGAGTAGATTTAACATCTATGGGGAAATCGCCCGCATGGCGTTATGCTTCAGGGCTGATAGGACCTTGTAACAGCATATTACACTTACCTACATTGACTGTTCATGGCTACTATTTTGTGCATACCACATTCCCTGCTATAGGTATATAAACTAGAATTGATAGAACACCGTACCGTTACTAACGGTTCATGTTGCACGAGTACTATCCTGCATGTTATACACACACCGTTAGTAATTGCCATCACACTCACACTGTAGAATTTCCATGATCATTATGCTGTAGCTCATCTTTTATGTGACTAAACATGATATTCATACTTGATGCATATATCACATTGCTTTGACATGCATATTGATTCGGATTACATGATATTCATACTTGATGCATATATCACATTGCTTTGACTTGCATATTGATTCGGATTACATGATATTCATACTTGATGCATATATCACATTGCTTTGACTTGCATAATGATTCGGATTACATGATATTCATACATTGATATCTTCATACCTGCGCACATACACATTGTATATTCATACCAGTGCACACATATATTTATATCTTCATACCTGCGCACATACACATTGTATATTCATACCAGTGCACATATACATTGATATCTTCATACTTGCACACATACACATTGTATATTCATACCAGTGCACACATACATTGATATCTTCATACTTGCGCACATACACATTGTATATTCATACCAGTGCACACATACATTGATATCTTCATACTTGCGCACATGCACATTGTATATTCATACTAGTGCACACATACATTGATATCTTCATACTTGCGCACATGCACATTGTATATTCATACCTGTGCCCACATACATTGATATCTTCATACTTGCTTAGATTACGCATTGAGATATGTTGTTTCCATGTTAATTCTGGATTTGGAAAACCGTGGATATTTCAAAAGAGAATAGTTAATTATCTAAAAACCCGGTTTCCCTTGATATGATATTTCGGTGCGTCCACCATGTGTTTTCTCGGTGCTAGAGTGATATATGTGAACCTGAATCGAGGAGTTGGATGAGGCCGATTACGGGAACATGGTGGACCCGGTATGGTACCCCGGGGCGAGAACGGTTTCGCTGTATATTAGACTGTGAGCCTGGCAGAGGGACTACTACCTACCGGTGATTGGTGGGACCTGGCAGTTATCCTGAGGATACTGACCAGAGTCGATAGATGGATGCGGGATGATCTGTACTGCCGGGGCCGAGGGCCGATACCGCAGACGGAGCCCATGGGTTGACCCGGACTGACGGGGCCCGATGGATGAGGATTTGCGTATCGATGCTGTGTTAGTTATATGTATGCCCTAGAGGCCATTACTGTACATACGATGTATATTGTAGTGGATGCTAGGACATATATAGGGGGGACTTTCTTGCTCGACATGATAGTATGCTATCTGGTTGTACTTTATCTTAACATGTAGTCTGATTGTCTCTATATTACATGTTGATAAAGCCCTTAGGATATGTACTCGACTACTGGGACTATGATGAGATCATACTAGTGGGGCCACGGTAGTCGACGAGTACATCCTATAACTGTTCCTAGTCGAGGGTGTATCGAGACAGGGCATCGATACACCAGAGTAGACTAGCGTATACGCATCTTGACCCATATGATGGGCGATGGATGATCCCATATCCATCGGTGTTTGACATCAAGGATGGTGTACGGGTGCTCAGTGGAGACTGGGTACACTGGACGGACTCGCCGAGAACTCCCAGATGGTATTATACCATACGTCAGATGGCAGTTCTCCGGTGACACTGGTACAGAGTAGTCTGTTGACCCGAGATCGTCATAGAGTCTTGTGTGGTTCCCACTGTGCTTTGATTTCCATCATACCACGTCCAAGAGGGCGTGCAAAAAGGTGGCTTTTGGGTACAGTCCCGAATCACATGGAGGCAATGAGCGATAGGAGGGGATTCGTCTCTCCCGGTATAGGGAGTTGATGTTGTGCTGTGTTCGATTGGCTATAACCGGAAATCCCTGGCCAGGGTTGCTGAGATTTACTGGTAAGTGTTATCAGTAGTTTCTCGAACTGTTATAGACCTAAAATCGACACGACTTACCGAGCTACTGGGGTCTGACGTTTACCACCCCTAGGCGAGATATGCAACATATCAGACGACTAGACCGGACTGTACGGGAGTGTTACTGTTTGGATTCGCAGGAGAATGTACAGGCTTGCTTGTTGATCTTCTGAGCGCTCAATACCTGGGTAGCTGTTATGTTTAGCTGACCACTTGCAGCCTGTGGGTGTTTGATATGATCATCACCTACTGCCGGCGTATTGACGATTCTTTAGAGTCCTACACAGAGGTTTCTTGACTCAGGCAAAACGGAGTAGGAGCACATATGTGATATGTGCGGGACCGAGGATAATGCGATATGTGATACCGTATTCTATTCTCGCGATATTTGATATCAGCCGGGTCATCGGATCAAGTGTTGATTCGATGAATCGGTACGGATAAATATTAGTCGGTTATATGCGATATAGTCGGATTGTCGGATCAAATGTTAATTCGATAATTTAATATATAATAATATATATATGATATATTAAATTACATTAACTAATATTTGCTCACTAAAAGATTCTTTTTCTCACTCGGGTAATACATTGATATATATGCGATATATGTTAATTGTATTATTTTATTTTGTTACGATAAATATTATATATGTGATATATAATATTGTAACATGATATGATAACTAATGCAACTTGTTTTGTGGAGTTTAAACATGATTAGGGTTTGGATTAGGGTTAAACCTTCTAGTTGATTCTAGAAGCTTTTCTTTTTGTCATGATAAAGATATTTGTGTGTGACTCATTCTTAACTCAACCCAAACCCTAACCCTTGGTTAATTCTCTACAATGGTTAAGTGAACCATGGTTGCATAATTGATCATTATCTCCTTTTCCTATTCATCACAAAAGGATTCATAACATTATTCATCTTCTTCTTCCTTCATTCTTTCATGAAAAACCTTGCTTGATTTTTCAAAAGTGATGAATAAATATGAGAAAAAGATAAATAAAGAGAGAAAAAATCCTACTTCATCATCCTCATCTTCCCTTGCCATTTAGATGAGGGTGTTCACATCATTTCATGAGTGTTAGCTTGTGTTAAAGAAACTTCAAGGTAGATCATCTTAGTATCGAAGATCGGAAGCAAAGGTTGCGTCTTTCTCTTCGTGGAACCTCTCGAGAGTCCGGATCCCGATGATCGCAGCGAAGGGACCACAACACGGAGCATATGAAGTGAAGGACCGGATCTACAAAGGTTGTAATCCCTCTCACTTAGTGTTAAAGTGTTTAGCATGCTTGTTTTCGCCTAATCTCTAGTTTAAAGTTCCGTATTCGGGTTGTTCGGCACGGCTAAATTTTTAATCGGGCATGGTTGATGCCTCGTAGACCCTTGTGCGCGTGCCTAGCAACCCTACAGTGGTATTAGAGCCAAGCTAGAGCTTTAGGCGAAGTCTAGACGAAATTTAAAGTCCGATCGAAACCCGAAACCCCGATAAAACCCGCTCTCTGGACTTTTTCTAAAAACTGGGATTTTTCCACATTAAAAATGCTTAAAAAATTCAGCAGGGAATTATAAGAATTACGGTGCAAAATTTGTTTGATGAACAGTATAAAGCGCGGCGGAACCGCGGCAGAAGCATGCCTTCTGCGGCGGTTCCGCGGCGAAATGATGACGTCAGCATATCCTGTTTGCACAGTAACTCCTATTTTAATATGCTGGATTTTCTGGGAATTTTTAATATTTATTCTCCTGTTGAGTTTTCTGGGGTTGTTTAGGGATTCGATGATTCGATCGGATTATCAGATTTTGTCTATGTGTGTTTTCCGGATAACTTTTAGAAACTGTTAAAAAGTTCGGGCGGATATCAATAACTCACTTTTTCCCCTATCGGAAAATTTTTCAAAAGTTGGATTTTTTTTTCCTCATGTTTAAGAATATTCTAAGTCGTGCAAGTAACTCGGTGGACCCTCTAGAAGACAACAAACCTTAACTCGATTATGTGACCGTCTTGAACTGCCTTTTGAACCTTAGGGTTTGGGGCAGTACGGCGTGCCACATGTGAGGCGTTGGCTTGACCCTTCTACGGCTGGACCATTGGTACTGTGGCATGTGATGGATGTTTTTAAACTAATTTCAACTGTTGAGATATATTGGGGAAATCTTGGGTGTTTGATGATTCGATCGGAAAGTTTAACTTTGTCTATTTATCTGGAATGTGATACAATATTTGGAATCCACAGGTAGTTATGAGATAACTAATTTGAATATTATAAACATAGCAGTTTAGTCTCAGATGATCGGTTGCCACGGAATTTTGATGTGATCAAAAGTCCGTCGCAATCACGTAGCGTACGCGGATACTCGCCGGATAAACTTAATAGACAGCTACACCTCTTAGCCCCGACCAAGTGACTGTTGGAGATCCCCGTCGCCGAAAGCATCCGTTCGGGTGCTCGCGGCAGCGGTGTTCCGCCTTAGTGCACTTCGTCGACGGCATCTGAGGGTGCGGCCGTCTACTAAAGTTTGCGACGAGCATTCGATCAGTTTTTCGGGGATCTTGTTGAATTGCCCGACTTGATATTGAAAAGAGTTTTCGATAATGAGACTAAAATGCGGGGTTTATAATTGTTAGGCATGAGATGTCTAAGGAATTCATTTGGTTAGGCATGCGATGTCTAAGGAAGTTGCGGATTCCAACTGTTGTAGTTTTATACTTTCTTTTCTGTGACCGTAAGCGTAGTATGTGGTGTATCGCCGGCTTCGTTGCTATACATCAACGACAATCGGGATACGCATACTTGTTTACGTTGATGATATGAGATATTATGTGTTGCTGTGATATGTTGTATTGGATCGTCGCGTTTGAATAGCCGGGGGTTTTATGTGAGATGAGAGTTTTTTCATTTTCATTCATGTAAAATTCATTTGTATGTAATATTCTTTTATTGGGGCACTTCCAGGTAGCGGAAGATGTCACCGTTGTATATTATTTACTTTTCCGCATTAGGTAGACCCAAGGCGGGGAGCACAAGTAACCGGGTTCTAGGGTCCAGTGGGAGACCATCTCGAGGAGTCGAGACCGGGTCTCCTAACCCTAGAATTGGCAGTGTTACTTGCCGCTCTCGTAGGGGTCTAGGGATGTGGGTTTGGCTATTCATCGCGACCGTGGAATCCGTGTTTTATACAGGCTCGTATTGAAAACACGGACGTCCTAGTATATCCAATATTTCATATATGTTCTTCTGCTGCAATGTTCTGTGATGAGATCATATTACTGCCTGTGACGAATGTTTATATTATATATATGAGATATATGTTATATTGCAGATTTCGTTTCAAAAGAGATGCTTGCGATGCAAAATTAAAATGGGACTTCATTAATGAGATTAATGAAATAAAAGAAACCTAAGATGTTGTAGAAACTTGTTTATAAAACTGGTAGCTCTAGTTCTTGCTTTGCATAGCGGTGTTCCTTGTAGAACATCCAGCACCTTATTCGATAAGGAAATGACCGAGATCCCTTCACCGGGAGTGACTCCTTTAGCAATAACTGGCAGATGCTACAATCTCGGTTTGTCTTTTGATTGCTTCTATAGTTTCTGCTTTGCATAGTGATATTTGTGAAATATCCTGCACCTTATTCGATGAGGAAAGGGCCGACGATCACTTCACCGGGAGTGACCCCTTTAGCAAAACTAGAAAAGCCTAAAAAACACTCCATTTAAAATCACTCGATTCTACAACGATATCAAGTTCATTACGGAAAGGGTTTTCTTAAAAACCTGTCGTAGCCCTCCGTCATTTCAGATAAGTAATAGTTAGTATTCGTGCTGCGTTTGTTGACCTCTGTCAAGGCGTAGTGTGCGGTAGCTGATTAGTGCTTATCTGTATAAGCATATGATGTGATTGATTTAGGGTAGTCGTGCGACCTTGTTGACCTCTGTCAAGGGTTGTGCGGGTGGGTTTACTTCAATCAGGAAATGACGGGTTACTAGCAGCCTATGGTTTGTTGACCTCTGTCAAGGTCATAGGACGCTTGGGGCAAAATATTATTGGGAATTTCAAGTGTTGGAATTTGCAATGAGATTGCATACCTTCTATGAGATAGATGGATCCCGATACCCGCTGCGAGTAAGAGTTACTCCTGGGAGAGTTTTATACATTACAATTAGCCGATCAAGTAGGTGTCTAGAAAGGTGTTAACGGGGTTACGCCTCTGGGAAAACGAGGTTTACTTTAATTAGGTTCGTGCGATAGCACGGGGGACCTCCCTCAAAGTACCGACACTGGCCTGGCTGAAAGATTGGCGAACTTGTAGCGTGTAATTAATCCCGGCTAGTCTTTCCTTTTAGGGTTTGAAGGAAGATTTGATTAAAACAGTGGGAGACATCCTGATTAGATATATTAGATAACCAATCTAATCTTGCAAGAGCATACGCCGAGTGTTTTCTTCTCTCTCTCTCCAGGTAGCGACTATATCACGCCTTAATCAAGATAATAAAACGAATATATTGACCGAACCCGCTTGTTATACTGAGCTGGGGAACGTTGGTCCCGCTCCAACTTATAATTGTTATAAGACAGAGCAGGAAATTGGTGAATACCAGATTTCCCGTGCCGCCCAAACGAAGAAAGTGCATGCTGATGCATCATCTTCGGGTGTGTTCATTACACAGAACTGTTTCTCAGTATCCTTTACGTCCTGGGTATGTGATACCGGATCAGGATCCCGTATATGTAATCTGTTACATGGGCTACAGATAGGTAGAGAACTGAGAACGGGTGATAAGTTTCATGAGACAGAAAACGGTGCAAGTGTTGCAGCCAAGTCTGTTGGTCACTATCACCCTGTATTACCTGAATACATTGATTCTGAACAAATGTTATTAGATACCGAACCTGATATACAAAATCATAGCAGTCTCTTTATTACTAAAGAAAGGATATAATTTTGTATTGTTGGATAATGTTTTGAACATTTCCTATATCAAGAGTTGAACGGTTCAGGCACGTTATCTAAAATCATTGACGTTCTAAATCAAACTACAGTTCTTCGTATACAGAACACACACAAGAGGAAGAGTTCAGAAATGAACAAATCCTTCTTGAGGCATTGTAGACTAGGTCATATCAATGCGACCTGACTGGCTAAAGTTACATTTAGATGCATATTTAAATTAGTTTGAATTTACATCTTATGAAACTTGCCAGTCATGTCACAAAGATAAGATGACCATAGCTCTGTTTATTGGAAACAGAGAAAGAGTTAGTGAACTCTTGGGATTGATACATGTTGATGTATGTAAGGTCCCCTGTCTACACATGCCAAGATCGGTTCTTTCTACTTCATTACATTCTTTGATAATCTCTCAAGATTCAGACATATGTTTCTGTTGAAACACAGGTCCGAAGCTTTTGAGATATTCACAGAATATAAGTTTGAAGTAGAGAACCAACAAATACGGGTAAAAGTATTATGTCCTTTGATGTGATCAAGGAGGAGAATACTTGAGCACGGAATTCCTGGACTATTCTAAAGGAGAATGAGATTCTCTCTCAGCATTACTCCTCCGTATACACCACAGCACGTCGGTGTATCGGGGCAGAGCATTAGCACCCTATTTGATATGGTGTGCTCTATGATGAGTACAACTGAGTTTCCTATTTCCTTTGGGGAGTTATGCACTTGAGAAGCTGCATACCTATTGAATAGGGTTCAAATCAAATCAGATGCCTACCACTTCATATGTGATATGGAAAGGGAAGAGCCCATATCTTAAGTTTGTTATGATTTGGGGTTGTCCGGCCTATGTCTAAAAACAAAATCCGAACAAGCTCGAGGCAAAGACTGTTATGTAGAACTGGAAATGTTCCAGCTATACAAATTACAGCTGATGATTTGATAGAACCAAAGGATTCAATAGTTTCCAACGAACCTCAGCCTCTCCGCTGACCTAGTAGGGTTCCTCACCCACCTGAGAGGTACTTCGGTTTCTCTATGACAGTGGGAGCGAGGATTGCATCATGAGATGATGACCCAACTAGTTTCGAGCTGGCCATCAGGAGTGGGACTCTATAAGAATGGCTGGATGCTTATCGATCTGAGATGGAATCCTTATACACCAACAAAGTATGGACTTTGGTTGCTTTATCTGAAGGGTTAAATCCCCATCAGGAGCGAGTATATCTTGAGAAGATTACTTGGTGTACATGGAAAAGTTGAGACTTTCAAAGCTATGCTTAAGTCCATCCAGATCCTACTTGCCACGGCTACATACCATGACTACGATATCTGGTGGTTGGGTGTCATGACTGCTTTTCTAAATGATGTTTTAGAAGATAGCGTCTATAAGTACACAGCCAGAGGGCTTCGTAGACAGTGGGAGCAGCGGAAACGTGTGCAAGATGTTTTATATGATAAAACAGGTATCGCGGAGTTGGAACATTTGTTTTGATGTGGTAGTCAAAGAGTTTGACTTCATCAAAATGGTATATGAACCTTGTATATACAAAAAGGTAGTAGGGAGTATGGTGGTGATCCTCGTAGAGTACGTGGATGACATACTCTTGATAGGGAAGGAGTTTCCTATACTACGCTCGGTCAATCTCCGCTTATCATAAGGATTCTCCATATAGGATCAAAGTGATACCTCCTAAATCCTGGGTTTTGGATCTATGAGATAGATCTAATTGGATGTTAGGATACTCGCTAGTTGTAGTGAGATGGTATCAATAGATCCTGGGGAGAATCACTGGAAAGGTTCCAGGCTGATAAGGACGACTGAATGTCAGTCGCAGGCATTGTCTATACCCTCAATGGAGGGACGGTATGTTGGAAGAGTTCCAAGCTAGATACCGTGACATACAAGACGATTAAAGGCAAGATACATCGTTACCAAGGATGCTACCAAAGAGGCAGTCTGGATATATATAAGTTCATAAGATGAACTTCGTTCCTACCATTGTGTGACAATGGAGTTGTGGCTTTAGCCAAGGAACTACCGTCCCATCAGAAATCCAGATATAATTCTTAAGCAGTATCACCTGATCATGGAGATGGTTGATCTCCTGGGAGATCGAGGTTAGGAGAACAGACACAGAGGACGACAGCGCGGATCCATTCACAAAGGCCTTTTTCCCAGTAGAGACTTTTATGGGATGGTTGAGTATGAGATACTTCAACCGCAGCTAATTGTTGGGTATGCGATACCATAACAGATGGCCCTAGTGCAAGTGGGAGATTGTTAGTTATATGTATGCCCTAGAGGCCATTACTGTACATACGATGTATATTGTAGTGGATGCTAGGACATATATAGGGAGGCCTTTCTTGCTCGACATGATAGTATGCTATCTGGTTGTACTTTATCTTAATATGTACTCTGATTGTCTCTATATTACATGTTGATAAAGCCCTTAGGATATGTACTCGACTACTGGGACTATGATGAGATCATACTAGTGGGGCCACGGTAGTCGACGAGTACATCCTATAACTGTTCCTAGTCGAGGGTGTATCGAGACAGGGCATCGATACACCAGAGTAGACTAGCGTATACGCATCTTGACCCATATGATGGGCGATGGATGATCCAATATCCATCGGTGTTTGACATCAAGGATGGTGTACGGGTGCTCAGTGGAGACTGGGTACACTGGACGGACTCGCCGAGAACTCCCAGATGGTATTATACTATACGTCAGATGGCAGTTCTCCGGTGACACTGGTACAGAGTAGTCTGTTGACCCGAGATCGTCATAGAGTCTTGTGTGGTTCCCACTGTGCTTTGATTTCCATCATACCACGTCCAAGAGGGCGTGCAAAAAGGTGGCTTTTGGGTACAGTCCCGAATCACATGGAGGCAATGAGCGATAGGAGGGGATTCGTCTCTCCCGGTATAGGGAGTTGATGTTGTGCTGTGTTCGATTGGCTATAACCGGAAATCCCTGGCCAGGGTTGCTGAGATTTACTGGTAAGTGTTATCAGTAGTTTCTCGAACTGTTATAGACCTAAAATCGACATGACTTACCGAGCTACTGGGGTATGATGTTTACCACCCCTAGGCGAGATATGCAACATATCAGACAACTAGACCGGACTGTACGGGAGTGTTACTGTTTGGATTCGCAGGAGAATGTACAGGCTTGCTTGTTGATCTTCTGAGCGCTCAATACCTGGGTAGCTGTTACGTTTAGCTGACCACTTGCAGCTTGTGGGTGTTTGATATGATCATCACCTACTGCCGGCGTATTGACGATTCTTTAGAGTTCTACACAGAGGTTTCTTGACTCAGGCAAAACGGAGTAGGAGCACATATGTGATATGTGCGGGACCGAGGATAATGCGATATGTGATACCGTATTCTATTCTCGCGATATTTGATATCAGCCGGGTCATCGGATCAAGTGTTGATTCGATGAATCGGTACGAATAAATATTAGTCGGTTATATGCGATATAGTCGGATTGTCGGATCAAATGTTAATTCGATAATTTAATATATAATAATATATATATGATATATTAAATTACATTAACTAATATTTGCTCACTAAAAGATTCTTTTTCTCACTCGGGTAATACATTGATATATATGCGATATATGTTAATTGTATTATTTTATTTTGTTACGATAAATATTATATATGTGATATATAATATTGTAACATGATATGATAACTAATGCAACTTGTTTTGTGGAGTTTAAACATGATTAGGGTTTGGATTAGGGTTAAACCTTCTAGTTGATTCTAGAAGCTTTTCTTTTTGTCATGATAAAGATATTTGTGTGTGACTCATTCTTAACTCAACCCAAACCCTAACCCTTGGTTAATTCTCTATAATGGTTAAGTGAACCATGGTTGCATAATTGATCATTATCTCCTTTTCCTATTCATCACAAAAGGATTCATAACATTATTCATCTTCTTCTTCCTTCATTCTTTCATGAAAAACCTTGCTTGATTTTTCAAAAGTGATGAATAAATATGAGAAAAAGATAAATAAAGAGAGCAAAAATCCTACTTCATCATCCTCATCTTCCCTTGCCATTTAGATGAGGGTGTTCACATCATTTCATGAGTGTTAGCTTGTGTTAAAGAAACTTCAAGGTAGATCATCTTAGTATCGAAGATCGGAAGCAAAGGTTGCGTCTTTCTCTTCGTGGAACCTCTCGAGAGTCCGGATCCCGATGATCGCAGCGAAGGGACCACAACACGGAGCATATGAAGTGAAGGACCGGATCTACAAAGGTTGTAATCCCTCTCACTTAGTGTTAAAGTGTTTAGCATGCTTGTTTTCGCCTAATCTCTAGTTTAAAGTTCCGTATTCGGGTTGTTCGGCACGGCTAAATTTTTAATCGGGCATGGTTGATGCCTCGTAGACCCTTGTGCGCGTGCCTAGCAACCCTACAGTGGTATTAGAGCCAAGCTAGAGCTTTAGGCGAAGTCTAGACGAAATTTAAAGTCCGATCGAAACCCGAAACCCCGATAAAACCCGCTCTCTGGACTTTTTCTAAAAACTGGGATTTTTCCACATTAAAAATGCTTTAAAAATTCAGCAGGGAATTATAAGAATTACGGTGCAAAATTTGTTTGATGAACAGTATAAAGCGCGGCGGAACCGCGGCAGAAGCATGCCTTCTGCGGCGGTTCCGCGGCGAAATGATGACGTCAGCATATCCTGTTTGCACAGTAACTCCTATTTTAATATGCTGGATTTTCTGGGAATTTTTAATATTTATTCTCCTGTTGAGTTTTCTGGGGTTGTTTAGGGATTCGATGATTCGATCGGATTATCAGATTTTGTCTATGTGTGTTTTCCGGATAACTTTTAGAAACTGTTAAAAAGTTCGGGCGGATATCAATAACTCACTTTTTCCCCTATCGGAAAATTTTTCAAAAGTTGGATTTTTTTTTCCTCGTGTTTAAGAATATTCTAAGTCGTGCAAGTAACTCGGTGGACCCTCTAGAAGACAACAAACCTTAACTCTATTATGTGACCGTCTTGAACTGCCTTTTGAACCTTAGGGTTTGGGGCAGTACGGCGTGCCACATGTGAGGCGTTGGCTTGACCCTTCTACGGCTGGACCATTGGTACTGTGGCATGTGATGGATGTTTTTAAACTAATTTCAAGTGTTGAGATATATTGGGGAAATCTTGGGTGTTTGATGATTCGATCGGAAAGTTTAACTTTGTCTATTTATCTGGAATGTGATACAATATTTGGAATCCACAGGTAGTTATGAGATAACTAATTTGAATATTATAAACATAGCAGTTTAGTCTCAGATGATCGGTTGCCACGGAATTTTGATGTGATCAAAAGTCCGTCGCAATCACGTAGCGTACGCGGATACTCGCCGGATAAACTTAATAGACAGCTACACCTCTTAGCCCCGACCAAGTGACTGTTGGAGATCCCCGTCGCCGAAAGCATCCGTTCGGGTGCTCGCGGCAGCGGTGTTCCGCCTTAGTGCACTTCGTCGACGGCATCTGAGGGTGCGGCCGTCTACTAAAGTTTGCGACGAGCATTCGATCAGTTTTTCGGGAATCTTGTTGAATTGCCCGACTTGATATTGAAAAGAGTTTTCGATAATGAGACTAAAATGCGGGGTTTATAATTGTTAGGCATGAGATGTCTAAGGAATTCATTTGGTTAGGCATGCGATGTCTAAGGAAGTTGCGGATTCCAACTGTTGTAGTTTTACACTTTCTTTTCTGTGACCGTAAGCGTAGTATGTGGTGTATCGCCGTCTTCGTTGCTATACATCAACGACAATCGGGATACGCATACTTGTTTACGTTGATGATATGAGATATTATGTGTTGCTGTGATATGTTGTATTGGATCGTCGCGTTTGAATAGCCGGGGGTTTTATGTGAGATGAGAGTTTTTTCATTTTCATTCATGTAAAATTCATTTGTATGTAATATTCTTTTATTGGGGCACTTCCAGGTAGCGGAAGATGTCACCGTTGTATATTATTTACTTTTCCGCATTAGGTAGACCCAAGGCGGGGAGCACAAGTAACCGGGTTCTAGGGTCCAGTGGGAGACCATCTCGAGGAGTCGAGACCGGGTCTCCTAACCCTAGAATTGGCAGTGTTACTTGCCGCTCTCGTAGGGGTCTAGGGATGTGGGTTTGGCTATTCATCGCGACCGTGGAATCCGTGTTTTATACAGGCTCGTATTGAAAACACGGACGTCCTAGTATATCCAATATTTCATATATGTTCTTCTGCTGCAATGTTCTGTGATGAGATCATATTACTTCCTGTGACGAATGTTTATATTATATATATGAGATATATGTTATATTGCAGATTTCGTTTCAAAAGAGATGCTTGCGATGCAAAATTAAAATGGGACTTCATTAATGAGATTAATGAAATAAAAGAAACCTAAGATGTTGTAGAAACTTGTTTATAAAACTGGTAGTTCTAGTTCTTGCTTTGCATAGCGGTGTTCCTTGTAGAACATCCAGCACCTTATTCGATAAGGAAAGGACCGAGATCCCTTCACCGGGAGTGACTCCTTTAGCAATAACTGGCAGATGCTACAAACTCGGTTTGTCTTTTGATTGCTTCTATAGTTTCTGCTTTGCATAGTGATATTTGTGAAATATCCTGCACCTTATTCGATGAGGAAAGGGCCGACGATCCCTTCACCGGGAGTGACCCCTTTAGCAAAACTAGAAAAGCCTCAAAAACACTCCATTTAAAATCACTCGATTCTACAACGATATCAAGTTCATTACGGAAAGGGTTTTCTTAAAAACCTGTCGTAGCCCTCCGTCATTTCAGATAAGTAATAGTTAGTATTCGTGCTGCGTTTGTTGACCTCTGTCAAGGCGTAGTGTGCGGTAGCTGATTAGTGCTTATCTGTATAAGCATATGATGTGATTGATTTAGGGTAGTCGTGCGACCTTGTTGACCTCTGTCAAGGGTTGTGCGGGTGGGTTTACTTCAATCAGGAAATGACGGGTTACTAGCAGCCTATGGTTTGTTGACCTCTGTCAAGGTCATAGGACGCTTGGGGAAAAATATTATTGGGAATTTCAAGTGTTGGAATTTGCAATGAGATTGCATACCTTCTATGAGATAGATGGATCCCGATACCCGCTGCGTGTAAGAGTTACTCCTGGGAGAGTTTTATACATTACAATTAGCCGATCAAGTAGGTGTCTAGAAAGGTGTTAACGGGGTTACGCCTCTGGGAAAACGAGGTTTACTTTAACTAGGTTCGTGCGATAGCACGGGGGACCTCCCTCAAAGTACCGACACTGGCCTGGCTGAAAGATTGGCGAACTTGTAGCGTGTAATTAATCCCGGCTAGTCTTTCCTTTTAGGGTTTGAAGGAAGATTTGATTAAAACAGTGGGAGACATCCTGATTAGATATATTAGATAACCAATCTAATCTTGCAAGAGCATACGCCGAGTGTTTTCTTCTCTCTCTCTCCAGGTAGCGACTATATCACGCCTTAATCAAGATAATAAAACGAATATATTGACCGAACCCGCTTGTTATACTGAGCTGGGGAACGTTGGTCCCGCTCCAACTTATAATTGTTATAAGACAGAGCAGGAAATTGGGGAATACCAGATTTCCCGTGCCGCCCAAACGAAGAAAGTGCATGCTGATGCATCATCTTCGGGTGTGTTCATTACACAGAACTGTTTCTCAGTATCCTTTACGTCCTGGGTATGTGATACCGGATCAGGATCCCGTATATGTAATCTGTTACATGGGCTACAGATAGGTAGAGAACTGAGAACGGGTGATAAGTTTCATGAGACAGAAAACGGTGCAAGTGTTGCAGCCAAGTCTGTTGGTCACTATCACCCTGTATTACCTGAATACATTGATTCTGAACAAATGTTATTAGATACCGAACCTGATATACAAAATCATAGCAGTCTCTTTATTACTAAAGAAAGGATATAATTTTGTATTGTTGGATAATGTTTTGAACATTTCCTATATCAAGAGTTGATCGGTTCAGGCACGTTATCTAAAATCATTGACGTTCTAAATCAAACTACAGTTCTTCGTATACAGAACACACACAAGAGGAAGAGTTCAGAAATGAACAAATCCTTCTTGAGGCATTGTAGACTAGGTCATATCAATGCGACCTGACTGGCTAAAGTTACATTTAGATGCATATTTAAATTAGTTTGAATTTACATCTTATGAAACTTGCCAGTCATGTCACAAAGATAAGATGACCATAGCTCTGTTTATTGGAAACAGAGAAAGAGTTAGTGAACTCTTGGGATTGATACATGTTGATGTATGTAAGGTCCCCTGTCTACACATGCCAAGATCGGTTCTTTCTACTTCATTACATTCTTTGATAATCTCTCAAGATTCAGACATATGTTTCTGTTGAAACACAGGTCCGAAGCTTTTGAGATATTCACAGAATATAAGTTTGAAGTAGAGAACCAACAAATACGGGTAAAAGTATTATGTCCTTTGATGTGATCAAGGAGGAGAATACTTGAGCACGGAATTCCTGGACTATTCTAAAGGAGAATGAGATTCTCTCTCAGCATTACTCCTCCGTATACACCACAGCACGTCGGTGTATCGGGGCAGAGCATTAGCACCCTATTTGATATGGTGTGCTCTATGATGAGTACAACTGAGTTTCCTATTTCCTTTGGGGAGTTATGCACTTGAGAAGCTGCATACCTATTGAATAGGGTTCAAATCAAATCAGATGCCTACCACTTCATATGTGATATGGAAAGGGAAGAGCCCATATCTTAAGTTTGTTATGATTTGGGGTTGTCCGGCCTATGTCTAAAAACAAAATCCGAACAAGCTCGAGGCAAAGACTGTTATGTAGAACTGGAAATGTTCCAGCTATACAAATTACAGCTGATGATTTGATAGAACCAAAGGATTCAATAGTTTCCAACGAACCTCAGCCTCTCCGCTGACCTAGTAGGGTTCCTCACCCACCTGAGAGGTACTTCGGTTTCTCTATGACAGTGGGAGCGAGGATTGCATCATGAGATGATGACCCAACTAGTTTCGAGCTGGCCATCAGGAGTGGGACTCTGTAAGAATGGCTGGATGCTTATCGATCTGAGATGGAATCCTTATACACCAACAAAGTATGGACTTTGGTTGCTTTATCTGAAGGGTTAAATCCCCATCAGGAGCGAGTATATCTTGAGAAGATTACTTGGTGTTCATGGAAAAGTTGAGACTTTCAAAGCTATGCTTAAGTCCATCCAGATCCTACTTGCCACGGCTACATACCATGACTACGATATCTGGTGGTTGGGTGTCATGACTGCTTTTCTAAATGATGTTTTAGAAGATAGCGTCTATAAGTACACAGCCAGAGGGCTTCGTAGACAGTGGGAGCAGCGGAAACGTGTGCAAGATGTTTTATATGATAAAACAGGTATCGCGGAGTTGGAACATTTGTTTTGATGTGGTAGTCAAAAAGTTTGACTTCATCAAAATGGTATATGAACCTTGTATATACAAAAAGGTAGTAGGGAGTATGGTGGTGATCCTCGTAGAGTACGTGGATGACATACTCTTGATAGGGAAGGAGTTTCCTATACTACGCTCGGTCAATCTCCGCTTATCATAAGGATTCTCCATATAGGATCAAAGTGATACCTCCTAAATCCTGGGTTTTGGATCTATGAGATAGATCTAATTGGATGTTAGGATACTCGCTAGTTGTAGTGAGATGGTATCAATAGATCCTGGGGAGAATCACTAGAAAGGTTCCAGGCTGATAAGGACGACTGAATGTCAGTCGCAGGCATTGTCTATACCCTCAATGGAGGGACGGTATGTTGGAAGAGTTCCAAGCTAGATACCGTGACATACTAGACGATTAAAGGCAAGATACATCGTTACCAAGGATGCTACCAAAGTGGCAGTCTGGATATATATAAGTTCATAAGATGAACTTCGTTCCTACCATTGTGTGACAATGGAGTTGGGGCTTTAGCCAAGGAACTACCGTCCCATCAGAAATCCAGATATAATTCTTAAGCAGTATCACCTGATCATGGAGATGGTTGATCTCCTGGGAGATCGAGGTTAGGAGAACAGACACAGAGGACGACAGCGCGGATCCATTCACAAAGGCCTTTTTCCCAGTAGAGACTTTTATGGGATGGTTGAGTATGAGATACTTCAACCGCAGCTAATTGTTGGGTATGCGATACCATAACAGATGGCCCTAGTGCAAGTGGGAGATTGTTAGTTATATGTATGCCCTAGAGGCCATTACTGTACATACGATGTATATTGTAGTGGATGCTAGGACATATATAGGGAGGCCTTTCTTGCTCGACATGATAGTATGCTATCTGGTTGTACTTTATCTTAACATGTACTCTGATTGTCTCTATATTACATGTTGATAAAGCCCTTAGGATATGTACTCGACTACTGGGACTATGATGAGATCATACTAGTGGGGCCACGGTAGTCGACGAGTACATCCTATAACTGTTCCTAGTCGAGGGTGTATTGAGACAGGGCATCGATACACCAGAGTAGACTAGCGTATACACATCTTGACCCATATGATGGGCGATGGATGATCCAATATCCATCGGTGTTTGACATCAAGGATGGTGTACGGGTGCTCAGTGGAGACTGGGTACACTGGACGGACTCGCCGAGAACTCCCAGATGGTATTATACCATACGTCAGATGGCAGTTCTCCGGTGACACTGGTACAGAGTAGTCTGTTGACCCGAGATCGTCATAGAGTCTTGTGTGGTTCCCACTGTGCTTTGATTTCCATCATACCACGTCCAAGAGGGCGTGCAAAAAGGTGGCTTTTGGGTACAGTCCCGAATCACATGGAGGCAATGAGCGATAGGAGGGGATTCGTCTCTCCCGGTATAGGGAGTTGATGTTGTGCTGTGTTCGATTGGCTATAACCGGAAATCCCTGCCCAGGGTTGCTGAGATTTACTGGTAAGTGTTATCAGTAGTTTCTCAAACTGTTATAGACCTAAAATCGACACGACTTATCGAGCTACTGGGGTCTGACGTTTACCACCCCTAGGCGAGATATGCAACATATCAGACGACGAGACCGGACTGTACGGGAGTGTTACTGTTTGGATTCGCAGGAGAATGTACAGGCTTGCTTGTTGATTTTCTGAGCGCTCAATACCTGGGTAGCTGTTACGTTTAGCTGACCGCTTGCAGCTTGTGGGTGTTTGATATGATCATCACCTACTGCCGGCGTATTGACGATTCTTTAGAGTCCTACACAGAGGTTTCTTGACTCAGGCAAAACGGAGTAGGAGCACATATGTGATATGTGCGGGACCGAGGATAATGCGATATATGATACCGTATTCTATTCTCGCGATATTTGATATCAGCCGGGTCATCGGATCAAGTGTTGATTCGATGAATCGGTACGGATAAATATTAGTCGGTTATATGCGATATAGCCGGATTGTCGGATCAAGTGTTAATTCGATAATTTAATGTATAATAATATATATATGATATATTAAATTACATTAACTATTATTTGCTCACTAAAAGATTCTTTTTCTCACTCGGGTAATACATTGATATATATGCGATATATGTTAATTGTATTATTTTATTTTGTTACGATAAATATTATATATGTGATATATAATATTGTAACATGATATGATAACTAATGCAACTTGTTTTGTGGAGTTTAAACATGATTAGGGTTTGGATTAGGGTTAAACCTTCTAGTTGATTCTAGAAGCTTTTCTTTTTGTCATGATAAAGATATTTGTGTGTGACGCATTCTTAACTCAACCCAAACCCTAACCCTTGGTTAATTCTCTACAATGGTTAAGTGAACCATGGTTGCATAATTGATCGTTATCTCCTTTTCCTATTCATCACAAAAGGATTCATAACATTATTCATCTTCTTCTTCCTTCATTCTTTCATGAAAAACCTTGCTTGATTTTTCAAAAGTGATGAATAAATATGAGAAAAAGATAAATAAAGAGAGAGAAAATCCTACTTCATCATCCTCATCTTCCCTTGCCATTTAGATGAGGGTGTTCACATCATTTCATGAGTGTTAGCTTGTGTTAAAGAAACTTCAAGGTAGATCATCTTACTATCGAAGATCGGAAGCAAAGGTTGCGTCTTTCTCTTCGTGGAACCTCTCGAGAGTCCGGATCCCGATGATCGCAGCGAAGGGACCACAACACGGAGCATATGAAGTGAAGGACCGGATCTACAAAGGTTGTAATCCCTCTCACTTAGTGTTAAAGTGTTTAGCATGCTTGTTTTCGCCTAATCTCTAGTTTAAAGTTCCGTATTCGGGTTGTTCGGCACGGCTAAATTTTTAATCGGGCATGGTTGATGCCTCGTAGACCCTTGTGCGCGTGCCTAGCAACCCTACATGCTGGACACGAGTACTTATGATATTTGGGTGCCGATGTTGGGCACTCGTGATTCTCAGAGATGTACAGGATTGGAGAGCCGATGAGAGTGCCGGCGCCTGAGCTATTTGGGGGATCTGGGTGCATTGATGGACACCGAGTATATATTCCACGTTGACATTCCGTGTAGATGTTATATTTCCCATGCTCAGCATTCATTATTGTATCTCATCCTGTAGTTATATTACCTGATAGAGCACTTGCATGATTATTGCACATACTGCTTATCACGCATTGATATCATCTGCTGGCATATGATAGAGTAGCGCAGTACGTGCATGCTCGAGATTACCTTTATATGTTATTTCTATTCACGAGTTAGCAACTCACCCCCGTTGTGCCACAGTTTTTGCACGTTGCCCCTCGGAGTAGTCGCGGCAGGCTGCCTTTTTGCATCTTTTGGCTACATATACCACTACAGTTGGTGCGAGAGCTATTTTCCTATTAGGTGGGTTGTGGTATCTGGTTACTTTTATTGTACACACTTTTGTATCTAGTATTCTCCATCTACCATATATGTACTGGACTTAGAGACAGCGTGAGGACGATGATGTATATTTGTGTATTCTGGTTTCGAGCTCGTGGGAGCCGACTGTATATATTTATGCAGTTTATTATGCTGTGATGTTTACTTATTGCTCATTCTTCGCTACGGCGTCGTATATTACTTTTGTGTTGTTGTTTTCCGCCGTTGGGCGTGATTGCTCCCGTTTGGGAATGCTTTATTTCATTATATATCATTTCACTTATATCCTGTTTTATACCCGATTTTCGGGGTTACTTTTACAGAGGAAATGTTGCCAAAATTATTATAAGGATAACTTAACTTTAAAAAGAACTTTATTGAACTATTTAAGGTTTTCTAAATGTTTAATTGAATGTTTTCAACACTCACTACTTTTTAATGGTTTTGATTTCTGGGTTCGGCTTACTTAGTCGCGTTACGCCTGTAGACGTTGCGTGGTTAAGTGCCGGTCACGAGTCGAAATATTCAGGTCGTGACAGTATCAACATGCGTCGCCTACACCATATCGCCTGAACCGTGAAAACTCTCTGTGTGGGACTCTAAAGACTCGTCAATACGCTGGCAGTGTGTTTAACCACAAGCACGTCAGCGGCATTAGCTGTACGTAAAGGCTACCCAGGTACTGAGCGAAAGGAAGGCCGACGAGCAAACTCATCCGAACCCCTACTGAGCCTGTCAGTGACAATATCCGTATAGTCCGGTCTGTTCGTCTAAGAGATCGCATATCGAGTCTAGGGGGGAGGATAAAGTCAGACCCCTAACAACGCGATAATTCGTGTTGGTATGAAACCCATCACTGCCTGAGAAACTATCGATCCTGGATCGGTAATTCTTATATACCCCAGCCGAGGATTTCTAGTGATGGCCACCCGTGCACTGCGCGACATCAACCCCCAATACCGGGAGAGACGAATCCCCGACGATCCGCTCATTGCCTCCATGTGGCTCGGGACTGTACCCAACTAAAACCTGTTTGCACGACTCCTTTGAGCCATGATAGGGTAGTAATCAAAGTACAATGGGAACTCACACGAGACAAATGACGATCTCAGGTCGACAGACTAACCTGTACACATGTCACCAGGGAACTGCTATCTGACTATAGGTATAATACCAACTAGCAGGTTCCCGGCGAGTCCGTCCAGTGTACTCATAACCCAATGAGCACCTGTATACTATCCTAGGTGAACAACTGACACCAATGGCTTGTGAGACCGGCCACCGCCCCTCGTCAGGGTCTAGATAAGTATACACCAGTCTACACTGGAGTATCGATGCCCAGTCTCGATACTCCCATGACTAGGGACATTTAAGGATGTGCTTATAGACCCCCAGCTCCCACATATGTGATCTCCATCACAATGCTGGTAGTCAAGCAAGAATCCTTTGGGCTTTATCAACACATGATGATAAAGACAAACCAGATAGTATACTGTCATCTCGAGTAAGACTGTTTTATCGGTATTGGTCCTCGCTCAATCACCATGATCACATGCATGCGACTATGATAATTGCCTTGAGGGCACTATAGCCAACAACTAATCTTTCTTTGGTTGTGGTGATGGTGAAGAAATGAGATGAAAGGCTTTTCCTTCCTCCTCCTCTTGTTTATGTTTAATGTGCTTGTATTTGTGATTCTAACTTAAAGATTGTTTATGTATTGATGTGATATGGTATTTTGAAACCATGGTTACTTGTAACCTCTTCATATACCTATTAGTGTTATACGCCCTAGAGGCCATTATTGTATAGTACTAGTTTGTATATTACATTTTGGAAGCTTGGGATATATACACGGATTTATAACAGTCTTTCTCAATATAGTAGTATGCTACTTCATTTTGTTAGTGGATGTAGTACACTCTCACAACACTTGTGAGGAGGAGGAAGCGATAAACAAAAAATTTCTTGCATGCAACACCCACATAAACCAAGATCTTGTGCTTAAACCTTAACTAGCAAAAACTATCTAGAGATCTAATCTACTATGATAGTGTGATACCTAGGAACCAGTCCTTCGGGTCTTTGTTTGGATGTGACTCCTAGGCTCCTTGTGGTCGTAATGAGCTCGGTCTCCGGCCACCTCAAGATCCAAGACGATCCACCCGAGAGCTATCGAACAAGCTACAAACTCTTCACAAGAGTTTAACTAAGAGATCAAGTTTTCTAGAAGAGATCACTTAGATGATGTAGAGATCAAGTATTGGATTATGTTTTTGCTCTAAGCTTTTGATTCATAACTCAAGTGAAGCTTAAAGCAAAGAGGAGGAAGAAGGAGATAATGAGGAGAGAAAATGTGTATGTGATGAATGAAAAAATCAAGCTTGGAAAAAATGATATGGCTCAAATGAAAATAATTAAAGCATGCAATAAAAAATTGCACCATGCTTCAATAGTAACTCCAAATGAATAAAAAATGAAACAAGCCATTCCTTCATCCATGCTTAGACTTTCTCCAAATTCCACCTCATTTATTTATTTTCACAAAATAAATATCCATTATGAGGTGTCTCCTTTTAGAAGGTATTCTTGTAACAATTACAAGAATAACCTTCCACCGTATAACGTATAAGCATACCCGTGTCCGAATTCCTAAAAATACGAATACAAATAATCCAATAATGTAATACGGGTATCCGGCTTAAGCCAAATCCTACCAGTATTACACGAACATGATCGAAACCCTGCCGTAATAACTTACAGCCTCTACATCTTTTTCCTAAACCAGGGAACCCTCTGTGTGGGACTCTAAAGGCTCGACAGTACGCTGGCAGTGGGTTTAACCACAAGCATGTCAGCGGCACTAGCTGTGCGTAACGGCTACCCAAGTACATGACGAAAAGGTGGCCGACGAGCAAACTCATCACAACCCTAACGAGCTTGTAAGCAACATTTACCGTACAGTCCAGTCTTTTCGTCTGATACATCGCATATGAAGTCTAGGGGCGGTAAATGTTAGACCCCAGTAACTTTATAAGACATTCTGATTTACGACCCATAACGGTTCGAGAAACTACTGATAACTCTTATCAGTAAATCTCGAGAACCCTGGCCAGGGATTTTCTGTTATGGCCAATCAAGCATAGCGCGACATCAACTCCCTATACCGGGAGAGACGAAACTGTTGGAGATAGTGCCCTCAAAGTCAATTATTGGATCGTAGGTATGTGATTGCAATGATTGAGGCAGGACCTATACCGATATGACAGTCTTGCTCGAGATGATAGTTTGCTATCTGGTTTGTCATTATCATCGTATATATGCTTTAGTTCACTATTGCATGATGATAGAGCCCATAGGATTCTTGCTTCACTACCAGCAGTATGATGGCGATCATATACGTGGGAGCTGGGGTCTGTAAGCACATCCTTAAAAGTGTCCCTAGTCGTGGGAGTTTCGAGACAGGGCATCGATACTCCAGAGTAGACTAGTATATACAGTCGAGACCCAGACAAGGGGTGGTGGCCGGTCACAAAAGCCACTGGTGTCAGTTGGATCACCTAAGATGTATACAGGTGCTCATTCGGTTATGAGTACACCGGACAGGACTCGCCGGGAACATGCTAGTTGGTATTATACATATCGTCAGATAGCAGTTCCCTGGTGATATGTGTACAAGTTAGTTTGTCGACCTGAGATCGTCATTTGTCTCGTGTGAGTTCCCACCGTGCTTTGATTCTTACCCTACAAAGCTCAAAGGAGTTGTGCAAACATGTATTTTTTGGGTACAGTCCCGAGCCACATGAAGGCAGTGAGCGGATCGTCCGGGATTCGTCTCTCCCGTTATTGGGGGTTGATGTCGCACAGTGCACGGGTGCCTCGGTTGAGGTAGTGGAGAATTACTAATTTGGATCAGTAGTTTCTCAGATGGTGATGGGCTTCATGCCGACACGATTTATCGCGTTATTAGGGGGTCTAACTTTATCCACCCCCTTAGACTCGATATGCGATACTCTTTAGACGAACGGACCGGACTGTACGGATATTATCACTGTTAGGCTCAGTAGGGTTTATGGATGAGTTCCCTCATCAGCTTTCCCTTCCAATCAATACATAGGAAACCGTTACGTACAGCTTGTACCTCTGACGTGCTAGTGGTTATACCCGGTGCCAGTGTGTTGATGAGTCATTAGAGTCCCCCACAGACACTTTCCCAAGTTTGGGCGAAACGTTGTAGAGGCCGTATGGTTTTATGGCAGGGTTCGGAAAATGCACGTGCGTTTTCGCACGTGTCATTTTTAGGGCAGATAATACTGGTCGGCTTTGGTTTAAGCCGGATCCGAGTATTATACTGTGTAGATATAATATCTTTATCTCAGATGCATTTGTATTCGGTCGTAATACAAATGCGGGTATGTTTATACCATTACGGGGTTATCCTGAAATTCGTTTCAGGATCACTTTTGGAAGTTGCCAGTTTTCCAGTTTTCTATCGCCCGTCTTTAACATTTGGTTAAAGACGGATTTATCTTTTCTTGAGATGAGTGTGGAAGCTTCTAGAAGAGGTGACTAGGTTTGTGACTCATCACTTGCATTAATGAGTTGATGAGGTGTTTTAAATGAGTCACCATTTTGCTTTAATGTGTTTTGTTCTTGCTAGGATATTTGCTTAAGATCTTTGATGATAGATTATTGCTTAGGGTTACCTCCCTTGCTCCTATACTCACCCCCTCCTCTTTATATTGTGGCCGGCCCCTTAGTTGAGTGATGATGATTGATTTGGGAAAAAGAAAGGATTGTTAAAATGAGAAGAGAGAGATCTAGTTCATATATATTTTCATATCTCATTTCAACCCGATCCGAAAGGCAACTTCACTAACCGTTCGTCCATAGCTTTGGACATAATGAGACAAAGTGTTCTACTCATTCTCTACATCATCTTGGTCGTCTCTTTTAGCAAACTTGACGACCGAGTTGCCTCGGTTTCAGAGGCGGGAGCCAGTTTAAAGATCCGTCGACGTGGTGCCTCCTGGATGAGAAGACTGGAGATTAAGGAGATCGGAGCAGCCGCAACAAAGCGTGGGATGATGGTTGAAGACCGAAGGACTCAGATCGTTCGGTATAACTTTTCTACCCACTTTGTAGTTTGTTAGTTTAGCTTTAATGGCAGATCCGGGTTATAGTACGCGATAGCGCCAGTTGTAAAAGTTTTTGTTCCATATTTGGCGTCTGTTAGACGGCCGGGGCGCTATTGTAGACTTACAGAAACCCCTCCTATCGCTCACTGCCTCCATGTGATTCGGGACTATACCCAAAATCTACCTGTTTGCACGACTCAGTAGAGCCGTGGTAGGGAGGAAATCAAAGCACAGTGGGAATCACACAAGACACTATGACGATCTCAGGTCTACAGACTAACCTGTACAAGTGTCACCAGAGAACTGCTATCTGACAATAGGTATATATACCATCTAGGAGTTCTCAGCAAGTCATGTTCGGTGTACCCATTCTCCAATAAGCACATGTATACAATCTTTGATGTCAATCACCAATGGTTGTGGGATCAACCATCGCCCCCAGGGTCAAGAAACATACACACTAGTCTACTATGGTAATATCGATGCCCTGTCTCGATATACCCTTGACTAGAAACTATTTAAGGATATGCTTATAGACTGCCCAGGCTCCACTAGTATGATCTACATCATAATCCTGTCAGTCAAGCATAATCCTAAGGGCTTCATCAACATGTAAATAAAGATATGAAATACAACACATCACACGTTAAGATGAAGATAAACCAGATAGCATAGTATTATTTCGAGCAAAGATTGTTTCTGTACATATAAATGCCCAGCATCCTATATAATACAGGCCTCTAGGGCAAACATATCTAACAATCTCCCACTTGCACTAAGGCCTGAAGTTGGTGCAATAAGTACCCACTGTCTACACTAGAACCAGTTGCCGGCGTACCGCATGCCCAACAGGTCGAACAGTTTCTCAAACTGGACTTGAGGGATGGCCTTGGTGAATGGATCTGCTGTGTTGTTTTTCATGTCTACTCTCTGTACCTCGATGTCTTGGCGATCCACTATCTCCCTGATGAGGTGATACCGCCTTAAGATATATCTGGATTTCTGATGGGACCTCGGTTCCTTTGCCAAAGCCATGGCTCCATTGTTATCACAATACAGAGGTATTGGATTAGCAATGGATGGAACCACCAGAAATTCAGAAATGAACTTTCTCATCTGACTGCCTCTTTTGCGGCATCATTAACAGCAAAATACCCAGCTTCCATCGTGGAGTCAGCGACGGTATCTTTCTTGGAACTCTTCCAAGATACCGCCTGATTAGTTGATAAAACTGCACATTTAATATGACATTTTTCCTACTATTTCTATATAATAGAAGGTGTTTATTATAATATATGATACATGTGAGGGTTTATCTGTAAAAATACTATTTTCATATGTTTATATATTATAATTATCATTTGGTAGGAAAAAGTAAGCATATAATATCCATGTAACATTTGGCCCATTTAAAATATGCTTACCTTATTAAATGGTTAAGTTAATATCTCAATAAAACAAACTCTACTAATATTATTTGTTGAGTTTGTTGTGCAGAATTTTCAGGACCGAAATCAAGGAAATCAAAGTTGTTAGAACAAATCTGCCTAATTAAGAAAGTAAACTAAAGAAATCAAGTCTGGCAGTGACGTAGAAAAGATTTTCAGTTTCCAGAGATTAAAAAGATCACCACGTGTCATAATGATAAAGCTCCAGAAGACCAAATCAAGCGATCTCAATATAAGGCCGCGGATCCGCGGCCAAACCCACCTATTTGCCGCGGATCCGCCGCAGTCTAGAGGTATTGGGAGTTGGGATTTTGTTGTTGAGATCGTAACTACTGGTTTCCAAATTAGGAAGCTAGGATTCTGGCTCTGGGACTATAAATAAGGACCGAGAGCCTCTTGGAAAAATCATCAAGTCGACGTGATCACGAAGTCCAAGATGGCTCACGCATCCAGGCTGATCATCAACTGTTCGTCTACCTCCTTAGAAGAGATCGAGAAGCAAACTATCATTTGTAATCATTTTCTAAGGGAATAAAGTGTAAAAGAGTTTTGTTGATTAATAAAGGTAGTTCTTTTTCTTATTCTATTTCTTGTAGTTTCATTATGATTTCCCTCTCCATCTCTTCTTCTCCCATCATGCGCGAGTAATTCTCCGCTTGATAGGGTTCGTAGGATTAGGGTAGGTTAATCGATGATGGAAATCCTTAAACTCTTTTTACGTCCGATAAAGTTTATAAACTTTACCAAAAGAATCATTAACATCCTAATCGGGCGCTCTATCAATTTATTGCTAGTCTCGACCGCGATTAAAGATTAGATTAATGTTTGTTTTGGTAAAGGCTAGATATGAACGGAGTTCCATGTCGAGATAGGGGTTAAGAGTGGGAACCCTTTTCCCTCCAGAAACCCTAATCTACATGCATCACTGTCGTTCTAGTTTTAAATCTATTAAAGGATAAAAAGAATAATCTTTAATTAATCATCCATAACTACTAAATCCTAACAAACCCTACAAGCCCCCTTTTATATTAAACTTACATCCATAATTAATCTAGATCTATATTTTGCATCAGTGTTTAACATAGATCTAGAACCTACAACCATTCTTTATTCTTCCTCCTTTCTTTCTTAACATGCCTAAAGTAAGAATAAAATATTCAACGTTTCCCAGAGGACGACCCGTACTCATCTCGGTCTAGCTACACGCGACACCGTTATTGATTGTGGTTAAACTACAACTACATAAATTCTAGATCAATCAAATGGCGTCGTTGCCGGGGATACGTGCGTAATTTTTTATTCTTACTATTTGTGTTGAATTCTTATCTGATCTATATCATAATTAAAACAAAACTGCAAATTATATATTTAACGATTGTCGTGTGAATTTTGCGAGGGGATCTGGAGTCACAGAATTGAGGAAACAGAAAGCCAGAGACATTCATCAAGATCCAGAGGAGTGCAGGAGGCCACGTAACAAAATTCATTACCTGATCCCTCTACTCCGCGGCGGAAGCTCGGTGAAAGGAGCCTTTTGGCGGCGGATGCGCGGCGGGATTGGGAAGTTTGGGGTCGTAACTTCTCTGGTAAGTTTCTCAACTCTTTCTCTTTCCTCTGAAATCCAATAAAATATCTTTTCTGCAGGATTCTTTGCAAAATTTTGCCGCTCAAAAAATCTTTTTGCAAGTTTTGTTTTGCGGTTTATTTTTGCATATTTTAATACGGACTTTAAGGGGAAAGACCAAAATTCAGATTAGGTGGGGATTTTATCACCCTTCCTACGCCCCACAAATCACAAAATGAGCATCCGCATAACCCTACATTAATTTAAAAAATATCTAGACCAAGACTCTAAGAACTGTCGTGCTCAATAAGGACAGAGGTGTAAGTCCACGTCGCCCATCCCGGTGCTTGCGGGGAGGCGGAAAACGGAATAAAAATCGGATTTTTATCGAACTAGGCAACATGGACTGGCTAAAGGAGGATCTTTGCTAAACAAAAAACTAACTAAAAGCTAACTAGAAATTAGCTGCATGGAAGAATGGTTATACCTTGGGCTTTATGTCCTTCTCTCCTTGCTCCCTGGAGTGGAAGAAAGAGATCACCTTGTCGCCTTCTCTAGTCGAAGAAGGATCCACCCGAGAGCCTCAACCTTTGGCTTCAACTTCAAGCTAGAAGTAACTAAGGTGCTAGAAGTGCTAATCCTTGAACCTTAGATGAGAGTAGAGATTACTTTGGAGAGGTTTGACTCAAGCTCAAGTGTTTCTCAACACATGAGAGGGGAGAGCTTGAGAGAGAGGAAGAGGAGGAGAGAGAATCAATATGATAGAATGAGAGAATAATAGAACCATTCTCACATATATGTGTGAATTAAGTAAATTGATAATTAGCAAGATAATTGTCATGGCTTAATCAAGACATGACCATTATCATTTCATAGTTAATGCAAATTGCAAGGATCAAAGAGCATCTTTTATATGGAATGATATTGGCCAAAGTGTCAACCTAGGTCAACAAGTCAAGATAGTCAAATGGTCAACAACCCTAACCATGCACAATTATATTTAACTAATATCAATTAATCATAATACACAGATAAGCATTAGGGTTAATAAAATGACAATGGTCATTAACCCTAATCAAAGTCCTCTGCCTCTGTCTCAGTCAACTGTGCATACGCACCCGTATTCGTGATCCGAGGAACACGAATACAATGAGATAAAACCAATCCCAAATCATATACTAGGATCTGGCTTAAACCAAAGCCCGCTAGTATAAGCTGTCCGGACAGCAAACGTGCACAAGTGCGCGGATGTGAACAAATCCTGTCGCAAAACCATGCGACCTCTACTCATTTTGCCTAAAGGCGAATAGCTCTCTGTGTGGGACTCTAAAGACTCGACACTACGTTGGCAGTGGGTTTAACCACAGACCGCAAGCGGCACTAGCTGTACGTAACGGTCCCCAGGTAGATGTCGATAAGAAGACTGACGAGGTGAACCCATCTGAACTCCTACTGAGCCTGTATGTGACAGTCTCCGTACAGTCCGGTCTGTTCGTCTGATACATCGCATGGCGGGCTTATGGGGCGGTAAACGTCAGTCCCCTAATAGCGGTACAAATCGTGTCGGAGTGTAGCCCAGAACTCCCTGAGATAACACTGGAAACCTACCAGTATATCTCGCTTGCCCTGGCCAGGGACAACTTGTGTAATGGCTCTCCTGGACAAAGCGCGATGTCAACCCCCAATACCGGGAGAGACGAATCCTGTCTAACCATCACTGCCTCCAAGTGCTTCGGGACTGCACCCAACTACTACCTGTTTGCACGACTCCTTTGAGCCGTGGTAGGGTAGTAATCAAAGTACAGTGGGAACAAACTCGAGGCGAAGTGACAGTGTCAAGTCAGTGGACTAAGCTGTACTCAATATCACCTGGGAACTGATAACTGACGATAGGTATAATACCAACCAACAGTTCCCGATGAGTCCTGTTCAGTGTACTCGTAACCTAACGAGCACCCGCATACTATCTCAAGTACGACGTACTGACGGCTGTGGGACAGACCGTCTCCCATGCTGGGATAAGAAGCGCATAAGCTAGTCTTCTCCGGAGTATCGATGCCCTGTCTCGATAGTCCTACGACTAGGGACCTGTATAAGGAGGTGCTTATGGATTACCCAGCCCCCACGAGTGTGAGCGCCATCACAACGCTGGTAATCAAGCAAAGATCCTAAGGGCTCCACTAATGCGTATAGGTGATATAATAAAAGAAACACATGTACACATTAAAGCAGAGACAAACCAAGTAGCATACTACCATTTCGAGCAAGATTGTATATACTACTGTGAATATCCCAAGCTTCCATCAAGTAATATACATACTAGTATGATACAGTAATGGCCTCTAGGGCATATACACTAACAATCTCCCACTTGCACTAAGGCCATGTACTGGCGTATCGAAGACCTATCATCTCGATCAGCCGCTCGAACTGAGTCTGGGGTAAGGCCTTCGTGAATGGATCTGCATTGTTATCTTCTGAAGCAACCCTCCGAACCTCGATCTCCTGGCGATCTACGATCTCCCTGATCAGGTGATACCGCCTCAAGATGTGTCTGGATTTCTGATGGGACCTGGGTTCCTTCGCTAAAGCTATAGCCCCGTTGTTGTCGCAATACAGAGGTATTGGATCAATAATGGACGGAACCACCTGAAGTTCTTTCAAGAACTTCCTCATCCAGACAGCTTCTTTTGCGGCATCAGATGCAGCGATGTATTCCGCTTCCATAGTCGAGTCAGCAACGGTTTCCTGTTTGGAGCTCTTCCAACACACCGCCCCTCCATTGAGGGTAAAGACAAAACCCGACATGGACTTGGAATCATCCTTGTCACTCTGGAAGCTGGAGTCAGCAAAGGCCTCAATCTGGAGGTCTTTTCCGCCATACACCAAGAACATCTCCTTAGTCCTTCTCAGGTACTTAAGAATGTTCTTTACCGCTATCCAATGTTTCTCCCCAGAGTTTGACTGATACCTGCTTACCACACTCAGTGCATAAGCCACATCTGGTCTGGTACACAACATCGCATACATTATAGAGCCTACCACAGAAGCATAGGGTATAATAGACATGCGATCCCTCTCCAAATCAGTCTTGGGAGACATCTCTTTGGAGAGGGTGATCCCGTGACAAGCCGGTAGATTACCGCGCTTGGAATCTTCCATACTGAATCTTTTCAGTATGGTGTCGATGTACCTGGACTGTGAGAGTCCTAAAATCCTCTTGGATCTATCACGGTAGATCCGGATCCCCAGAATGTATGAGGCATCACCCAGGTCTTTCATGGAGAACCTGTGTGATAAGAACCCCTTGACAGATTATAGCATAGAATGTCATTTTCTATTAAGAGAATGTCATCCACGTATAAAACGAGGAATACTACAGTTCTCGCTACAAATCTACAATAGATGCATGGTTCATCTGGATTTTTGATAAAGCTAAATTCCTTGATCGTCTCATCAAAACAGATGTTCCAACTCCGCGATGCCTGCTTTAGTCCATAAATGGACTTAAGAAACTTGCACACCTTTCCGCTGCTCCCACTCTGAATGAAACCTTCTGGCTGGACCATATAGACACACTCCTCTAAATGTCCATTCAGAAAAGCAGTCTTTACGTCCATCTGCCAAATTTCATAATCGTGGAAGGCAGCAATGGCAAGAAGGATCCGAATGGATTTCAGCATAGCTATTGGAGAAAAGGTTGTCATAGTCCAAACCAGGTCTCTGACGAAAACCCTTTGCAACCAGCCTAGCTTTATAGGTCTCAACCTGTCCATCTACACCAATCTTCCTTTTGAAGATCCACTTGCATCCTACGGGTTTTACCCCATCTGGAGCAATGTCCAACGTCCATACTTTGTTGGTGTACATGGACTCCATTTCGGTCCGCATTGCATCCAGCCATTTTACTGAGTCAACGCTCTGAATGGCTTGCTGGAAGCAAGTAGGCTCATCACAATCTATGATGCAATCCTCTCTATCCCCGTCTATGAGAAAACCGTAGTATCTTTCGGGCAGATGAGACTGCCTACTACTCCTGCGGAGTGGCGTGGGAATGTCCTGATCTTTTGAACCCTCTGGTTCTACTAAGCTTTCAGTAATAGCTCGTGGTTCTGGAATTTCTTCCAGTTCTATTGCGGTCCCACTTATTTCTTTTTCTATGAACTGGTGTTCTAGAAAGTGGGCATGGCGAGAAACAAAACCTTTTGTTCCTCTTCGCAATAGAAGAAATATCCCTTGGAGTTCTTTGGATATCCCACAAACTTGCACTGTACTGAGCGTGCCTCGAGCTTGTCCGCATGCTGCTTTTTGACAAAAGCTGGACATCCCCATGTCTTAATGTGATTAAGATAGGGTCTCTTCCCACACCACATCTGATATGGTGTAGTAGGCACAGTCTTAGTAGGAACTCGGTTCAAAAGGTATGCAGCTGATTCTAGCGCATATCCTCAGAACGATCGTGGTAACTCAGCGTTACTCATCATGGACCGTACCATATCCAATAGGGTTCGGTTCCGTCTCTCCGATACACCGTTATGTTGCGGAGTGTATGGAGGAGTAAGCTGAAAGAGAATTCCATTCTCTTTTAAGTAACCCAGGAACTCGGCACTCAAGTATTCACCACCTCGATCAGATCTCAGTGCCTTGATACTTTTGCCTGTTTGTTTTCCCACTTCATTCTTATATTCCTGGAATTTTTCAAAAGTCTCGGATTTATGTTTCATTAAGAAGACATAACCGTACCTTGAAAAGTCATCCGTAAAAGTACTGAAGTAAGAATAACCGCTTCGTGCATGCGTAGACATTGGACCGCACACGTCGCTGTGTACGAGTCCCAAGAGCTCGCTCGCTCTTACTCCGTGTCCAGTGAATGGAGTCTTTGTCATCTTTCCTTTGAGACAGGATTGACAAGTTGCATATGACTGATATTCGAACGGATCCAAATATCCTTCTGTATGTAACTTAGTCAACCTTCTTTCATTGATGTGACCCAGTCTACAATGCCATAAGAAAGTTTTATTGATTTCTGGAGACTTTCTTTTGTGTGTATTCTGGACATTGAAAATCTGTGGTTGGTTTAATACGTATATACCGTTGTTTAATGTACCTGACCCAATAAAACTTGATTAAGGTGAATGTTCACTACATTACTTACAAATGCAAATTCATAACCTTCTTTAGATAATAAAGATACAGAAATGATATTACAGGTTGCATTTGGTACAAAATAACAACTACGCAAAACCAAAAAGTGTCCATCTGACATTCCCAAGTGATAGTCCCCCACGGCCTCAGCATCCATGCTAGCTCCGTTGGCAACTCTGAGGGTCATGTCACCTGCTTTCAAAAACCTACGCTTTCTCAACGCCTGCAAAGAATTACAGATATGAGATCCTGATCCGGTATCCAATACCCAGGAAGTAGAGTTTATTGATAGACAGTTTTCAATAACATACACACCTGAAGCTGAAGCCGCAACTCGCTTCAGATCCTGGGTTCTGGCCTTCCAAGCCTTGCAATCCTGTTTCCAGTGTCCACTTTTGTGACAGTAAAAGCACTCTTCTTTCCCCACAAGCTTCCCTGCTACCTTTGTTGCTTTTGCCTTTCCCTTCGTATCCACTTTACTAACACCGCCCCTTGGTTTGGCGGGGGCTTTCTTCTTCTTTCCCTTGGCTTTCGCCCTGGACTTAGAAGAGGAAGATCCTCCTACAAACAAAGTGGATGTTTCCCTACCTTTCTGTAGGGTGCCCTCTGCACTCCTCAGCATGTTGAGGAGCTCTGAAAGTTCAACTTCCTTTTCCTGTAAGTTGAAGTTCGGGATGAACTGGGTGTAAGTGGAAGGAAGGGACTGGAGAATCAAGTCCGT
Organism: Agapanthus africanus; assembly: GCA_030015575.1. NCBI lineage: Eukaryota > Viridiplantae > Streptophyta > Magnoliopsida > Asparagales > Amaryllidaceae > Agapanthus > Agapanthus africanus. The sequence goes on from CM057344.1 coordinate 240,541,967, forward strand.
ATAGAGCTCATTCTCCAACGTGGTCCCAAGTTCCACGAGCTCCTCTATATAGCCAATCATCTTAAGTACGTGTTCCGCTACCGATGATCCGATGGCCAACCTTGCCGAAAACAACTTCTTCGACACTTCGTATCTGGCGATACGAGACTGCTCTCCATATAGTTCTTTTGTATGAAGAAATATGGACTCTAGGTCCATATTCTCGTGCCTCCTCTAATGTTCGTTGTCCATCGAGGCAAGCACGAGGCATTTGGCCTTCGCGCAATCTATTTCCCAGGTCTTATAGATTTCCCTATCTACGACACTGGTTTTAGGACCTAAGACAGGGGGAGCTTTGGTGGTAAGGAGATACCCCAACTTGTCGTAAGTGATTGCCATCTTAACATTCCTGAGCCAATCTTTGTAGTTTGGCCCTGTCAGTATGTTTTTATCTAGTAATAACTTAAGTCCGGTCATGTTGAATGGTCGCTGCAATTAGGAGAGAGAAAAGAAACACTTTAGCATGATGCTCTTGCAAGTTTAGAGTGGTTTTTAGTTTGTCTAAACAAGATGGCTCCCACTGTCTCTCGAATCCCTCCTCAAACCATAAAGGAAGAATTAGTCAGGATCAATCTCACCGTACAATACTTGCTTAACCGTTCAGCCAGGCCAGTGTCGGTACTTCGAGGGAGGTTTTCCAACGCTTTCGCGAAGTTCCTTAATTAATTAACCTCTTTTCCCTGTGGGCGTAGCCCCGCTAACACCTTTCTAGACACCTACTAGGTTTATAGCATTGATCGTTAAGTGAGAGTTTTCCCGAGGAGTAGCATATACTCATAGTAGGATCGGGATCCAAATATCATCGCGTGATAAAACCGAAGGAATCCTACCAGAATCATCACAATCCAAATGGTATGCAGCGCTAGCAAGTTTCATTACTTATGAAACTCCCGATGTGGATTTTTGCCCCATGCTCTTATGACCTTGACTTTGGCCAAAATATCATAAGTCACATGTTAAGTTCTACCCGTCATTCTCCTGGTTAATTTGGACCCACCCGTACCTACCCTTGACTTTGGCCAAAATGGCAGTACCACTGTCCCAAACCAACGCATCTACCTATGCTGCACATGAATACCCAATAGCTACCAATCACTATGCCTTGACTTTGGCCAAAATACATAGCTTGAATACTTTTTGACCATTCATGTGGAATGACGGAGGGCTACGAATGGTTTTGGTGAAACCGTGAACGTAGTGAACTTGATATAATCGGTGGAACGAGATAGCTTTTAAAAGAAGTGGTTCAAGCTTCGCATTTAAAAGTTTGGTTTTGAAAAGAACCGAGTGGTTTTCAAAGTGTTCCAATCGACTTTTACTTGGTTTATTTGCTTGCATTAGTTCTTTTAATGCGTCCCATCATTTAATCCTACCATTGCAGAAAACAACCAAATTATGACGTACGCTTATGCCATTCGCATTCGCCACGGGGCCCCGTCATCACCCGTTAGGTTACTTAACTAACGACAGAGCGGGGGCTGGGCTAGCGCGGCTGTAAAACATAAGCAACGCCTAAATAGTTATCGTATATAGATATATAGCAATGATAGGCATTACAGATCATAGATGAATACATTGGATATACTAGGAACCCGTAATCCGTTCGAGCCTGCAACGAAAAACGGATTACATGGTCGCGGTGAATAGCCAATACCCCACCTAAGACCCCTACGGGTGCGGCAAACTACCCGCCAAGTACCCGAAGCGAAGCAACCTCCCTCAACTCCGTGAGTAGGCCACTCGGCACTTCGAGATACCCGGTAGTTTGTGCACCCCCTCCATGGGTCTATCCTAGGAGCAAAAACAGTAAAAAGAATTATACAATGACGGCTACAACCCCGACCCGGTTGTGCGGCCATACAAATAATATTACATCAATTTACATATTACATGAATTGAAAGAAAAGAAAACTCTCGTCTCACAAAACCCCCCGGCTATTCACCCGCGACAATCCAACGCATTCATATACACATACCATCAACAAACACTGATCACAGATATGTATAACCCCCATTAATCGACGTATAGCGATTAGCAGACGTTCAATACATATAAACGTCATAGATATAACCCATTAGTCAAAGTGTAGTGAAGTTCGATCAAAAATACGGATTTATAGGCCCCCAAATACAAATTTCTTTTCTGGAAAATCTGGGCACAAATAAACCATCTTAAAAATCACAAAACCTTACCAGAAGAATACTGCACCAAACCCGGTTCAGAACAGAGTCAAAATGGTCGCGGTTCCGCGGCAATAGGCATGCTTTTGCCGCGGAACCGCCGCTCTTTGAACTGTTCACTTGACCGTTTTTGGTGTGCTTCTTCACAAAACCCTGAGCCGATTTTTGAAGTATGATTTTTTTAATTTTTGAGCAGAAAAAAATTCAACAGAAAGTTAGGGTTTTGTAAACTTGGTTTTGCGATTTTTCCGATCGAACTTCCATACACTTTACTACCTAGCTAGTTTATGTTTAGTTAGGCTCTGATACTACTGTAAGTCCACGTTGCCCACCCCGGTGCTTGCGGGGAGGCGGAAAACGGAATAAAAATCGGATTTTTATCGAACTAGGCAACATGGACTAGCTAAAGGAGGATCTTTGCTAAACAAAAACTAACTAAAAGCTAACTAGAAATTAGCTACATGGAAGAATGGTTATACCTTGGGCTTTATGTCCTTCTTTCCTTGCTCCTTGGAGTAGAAGAAAGAGATCACCTTGTCGCCTTCTCTAGTCGAAGAAGGATCCACCCGAGAGCCTCAACCTTTGGCTTCAACTTCAAGCTAGAAGTAACTAAGGTGCTAGAAGTGCTAATCCTCGAACCTTAGATGAGAGTAGAGATTACTTTGGAGAAGTTTGACTCAAGCTCAAGTGTTTCTCAACACATGAGAGGGGAGAGCTTGAGAGAGAGGAAGAGGAGGAGAGGGAATCAATATGATAGAATGAGAGAATAATAGAACCATTCTCACATATATGTGTGAATTAAGTAAATTGATAATTAGCAAGATAATTGTCATGGCTTAATCAAGACATGAACATTATCATTTCATATGAAAATTGCAAGGATCAAAGAGCATCTTTTATATGGAATGATGATGGTCAAAGTGTCAACCTAGGTCAACAAGTCAAGATAGTCAAATGGTCAACAACCCTAACCATGCACAATTATATTTAACTAATATGAATTAATCATAATACTGTTGGAGATAGTACCCTCAGAGTCAATTATTGGATCACAGGCACGTGATTGCAATGATTGAGGGAGGACCTATCCCGGGACGACAGTCTTACTCGAGATGATAGTATGCTATCTGGTTTACCTTTATCATCGTGTACTGTTTCAGGTGACCTTACAGGTCGCTTTTACACGTTGATAGAGCCCCTAGGATTCTTGCTTGACGACCAGCAGTATGATGGCGATCATATACGTGGGAGCTGGGGTCTATAAGCACATCCTTAAATGGTCCCTAGTCGTGGGAGTTTCGAGACTGGGCATCGATACTCCATTAGTAGACTAGTGTATACAGTCGAGACCCCGACGAGGGGCGGTGGCCGGTCTCACAAGCCACTGGTGTCAGTTGGTTCACCTAAGATGTATACAGGTGCTCATTGGGTTATGAGTACACCGGACAGGACTCGCCGGGAACCTGCTAGTTGGGATTATACCAGACGTCAGATAGCAGTTCCCTGGTGACATGTGTACAGGTTAGTTCATCGACCTGAGATCGTCATTTGTCTCGTGTGAGTTCCCACTGTGCTTTGATTACTACCCTACCACGGCTCAAAGGAGTCGTGCAAATAGGTTTTAGTTGGGTACAGTCCCGAGCCACATGGAGGCAGTGAGCGGATCTTCAGGGGTTCTTCTCTCCCGGTATTGGGGGTGAGGTCGCGCTGTGTCTAGGAGAGCCATTACGCAAAGCCCTCGGCCGAGGCAGGAGATTTACTGGTAGGTATTCCAGTAGTATCTCAGGGCGTTCTGGGCTACACTCCGACACGACTTGTACCGCCTTTGGGGGTCTGACTTTTACCAACCCCCTAGGCCCGCCATGCGATGCTCATAGACGAACGGACCGGACTGTACGGATATTGTCACTGACAGGCTCAGTAGGGTGTCAGGATGAGTTCGCTCATCGACGTCCCTTTTGGTCAATAGCTGGTGGCCCGTTACGTATTGGCTTATACCTCTGACGTGCTAGTGGTTAAATCCACAGCCATAGTATTGACGAGTCTTTAGAGTCCACCACACTTTCAGTTACTCAAGCTTTCGGGCGAAACGCTGTAGAGGCCGTATGGAGATATGGCAGGGTCCGATCAGATACGTGCAGTATTGCACGGATCAGGATCGGACGGTTTGTACTAGTAGCCGTATGGATATATGGCAGGGTTCAATCAGATACGTGCGGTATTGCACGGATCAGGATCGAACGGATATTACTAGCCGGCTTTGGTTTAAGCCGGATCCTAGTAATAGTACAGTGTAGATTTTGTCTCTTTGCATTTGTATCCGGACGGAATACAGATGCGGGTGTGTATGCACAGTATCGGGGTTTTCCTGTAATTTATTACGGGACTAGTTTTCTGGAGTTGCCAGTTTGCTTTCCGTTCCGGCCGGTTTTTCTTTGTTCTTTTCCGGCCGGACTTTTCCGATGGAGGGGGTTATTTGCAATTGTGCAAATAACATTTGAGGAGGGGGTTTCTTGCACTTGTATTCATTATGATAAGCATCTTTTGCTTTTTCTTCCATGATGGTGCTTTAATGAGATTTGAAAGGTTAAGGTTTGGATGTATGTTTGTAATGATAATGTTTTGGGTATGGTCACCATTCTCTTTATCCTACACTCACCTCCCTTATGTCTTCATTCCCTCCATCATTTTCCATTTGAGGATGGCCAGCCAACACTTTGAGGAGAGGAGAAAAATGAGAGAGGTTCATTTCATTTGGTGTGGGAAATTAATCATCCATCTCATTTTTTTTTCCATTGCTACCAAAATCCCCAAGTTCATTTCCAAACCTCATTCCTCCATCAAGGCAACATAACCCCAAAGAGACAAAGCACTACACATTCTACAGCATATCTTGGGCGCGTCGGCTAGCCAACTTCGCGCCCGAGTTGCCTCGGTATTGAGGTGGGAGCCCGTAAAAGATGCAGACGATGTGGTGCCCTTCCGGCAAGGATGTGACGACCGGAGTTTCCGCGGGAGATCGGGACGACGACGAGAAGACCGGAGGACTCGGATCACTCGGTACATCTCTCACTGCATCTCTAGTTAGCTAGTATAGGTTAATGGTTTTGATCCGGGTATATTGTCCGCGGTAGCGCCAGTTTAAGGTTAAGAAAAATTTTGATTCCGCATTTTGGCCTCGGATAGACGGCCGGGGCGCTGCCGTGGCGCAACATGGTATCAGAGCCACGCCATTAACCTTTCCTAGCTTGTTCTAATGCGTTTTACTTATCCGATCGACCAAAATTCCAAAAACCGCGTTTTGCATGCATCAGTTTTCTGTCGTTTTTTTCCGGGCTCGAAAATTTTTTCAGGTTATTGCAGAATGATGTACAGAGAATCCTAAGAACACTGGAAAAATTTGGTAACCCAATTCTTCCGTATGACCGCGGAACCGCGGCCTGAAGCCCTCTTTGGCCGCGGTTCAGCCGCAGGAAGTTGGGATCACTTCGCCATATTTTTACAGTGGGCTTGTGGGCTGAAAATAAGGGGTTTTGGAATATTAAAATTGGGCCCAAAATTTCTGTGAGTGCTACAGTATTACTTGGGAGCCCACTTGTTAATTTTTGATCGATTGGATATTTTAAACACATTATTTCACAGTATTTACATTATATCTGCGACCGTGAATATCACTTGATCGGTAAATCCTGTCTAACTGCTATAGCCCGGTTAGACGGATTTGCGAACGTGATTTTCACGTTGATGTTCTGTGTTTATGCTGTGATGTTGCGGATCGGTCGTGGGGGATAGCCTGGATGCAATGCTAGTACAGTTTTGTTTTATATGTACATTTGATATTGCGGGGCGAGCGTCCGACATGTGGACTGCCTTCACTGCCTGTTTGTATTATTCTTTTGGGGCATGACCTGGTTGCGGTCGATGTACCCGTTGTATGTATATTTTACTTTCTGTACTAGGATTACCCCGCGGAGGGGTGCACGGATAGCCGGGTTCTAGAGGGCAACGGGCCCACATCTCATGGCATTGAGACGGAGGGGGCTTCACTCTAGGATTGGCGGGCTATTTGCCGCACTCGTAGGGGGTACAGGTTGACCCAGGAGGGGTGCCCAAGTTACCGGATTCCGTGAAGTGCTGGGTGGTCCATTCACGGTGCTGAAGGGGGCTGCCTCGCTTCAGGTTTTGGCGGGTAACTTGCCGCGCCCGTAAGGGTCTAGGGTTTCATTGCACAGGCTATCCACACGACCAGGGGAACGTCGGGTTTCAGCAGCGGCTCTGTGAAACCCGGGGCTTCCAGATATCTGTATTGTTCTGTGATGCTGTACATTTCTGTGATGTTGCATTTTATTCACGCCTTGAGCGAAATATACTATATTGGTATATATATTAGTAGATGTTGTATATGTTTTTCATCCGCGCTAGTCCAGTCCCCGCTCTGCCGTTAGTTAGCTAACCTAACGGGTGATGACGGGACCCAGTGGCGAATGCGGATGGCATATACGTACGTCAGTATATTTTCGTTCTTTGTGGTGTGATCAATTGATGGGACTGCGTTGATTCGGATCAATGCAAGATAAACAAACATATTCTGATGTTGTTGGAACACTTTTCAAAAAGCTGTTATTGCAAGGACGTTCACTTTTGTTTTGCATCGTGGTATTCATTTGGAATATCCTGCTCCTCAGTCGACGAGGCAAGGGCCAAGATCCCTTCACCGGGAGTGACCCCTTGGACAGAAGTTTGCGTCAGGGCATTAACTTCACTATAGCCGATTACTTTTGCTTTGCATCGTGGTATTCAGTTGGAATATCCTGCACCTCATTCTACGGGGAAAGAGCCGAGATCCCTTCACCGGGAGTGACCTCTTTAGCGAAGGTTTTCGTCACTATATTTTTATAAAAAGTTATCCAGTTCCTTCAACGATATCAAGTTCATTACGTTAAAGGTTTTTCGCCAAAAACCAGTCGTAGCCCTCCGTCATTTCAGATCAGTATTGCTTAGTATTCGCGTTGCGTTTGTCGTTGCTATTCGCCGAGGCGTAGTATGCGGTAGCTTTGTTGTACTATTCTGTCGCATGGATATGTGGATTGGTTAGGACAGTCGTACGACTTTGTTGATTATTCGTCAAGGGTCGTGCGGGTGGGTTTAACGCAATCAAGATAATGACGGGCTGAACTTGACTAGGACCTTTTTGATTTGTTGATTATTCGTCAAGGTCACTTGGGTCCTAGGGGTAAAAACATCACATCGGGAGTTTCAAAAGAACTGAAACTTGCCAGGCATGCGCATACCTTCTGGAGTGTGGTGACTTGAGTGGATTCCGTCAAGTTATCATGCGATGATAGTTGGATCCCGATTCCCACTAATGAGTTAGTTTACTCCTCGGGTGATCCCGACAAATTCTTCTTTCAGGTTTGGAGGAGAATTTGACGGTACAGTGGGAGGTTTCCAGATTAGATAAAGTGATAACCATTCTGATCTAGGTTAGAGTGCACGCCGAGTATTTCTTTTCTCTCTCTCTTTGGCAGCGACCATTGACCCGACCCTGGACTATGACTCAGTGACCAAGTTGACCGAACCTTCTTAACACTGGCTTTTGGATTGTCAGAGTTGCAAACCTCATTGCCACTCCTACTTTTACCCTTTTCTCCAGGACACCCCGTATTACTACGAACGTCCACTTCCATTGGACAAAAGCATCGTATGGTTATATACGAACTCGAAGGACTTCGAGGATGGTTTCTGGTTCTGGAGAAAACGAATAGGATTATTCAGTTGTCTTTTCTTTTCACCTTCTCTCATTGCGAGTACTCCTTGGTTTAGGAGATAGTACACCTATTACGCAAATTGGATAGTCTTCTTCCAAATCTTAGGCTGGTGCCGAATGGTGGGGAAGGAAGAAACCAATTAGCATAATGATGGTGTGCAGAAGGTATTAAGTTAAGACAAAGAAAGGGATTAGTAAGAGGGCAAAGTAAATTGCGACTACTATTCACGACCAAACCAAGTACTTATTCGCCAATCCTAAAATCACCTTTGTATTTCTCCAGGACACTCCGTATCACTACGAAGATCCACAGTTTATTGGATACTCCATCGTATGGTTATATACGAACTCGAAAGGAACTTGTTCCAGTTCGGGGATGGATTCTGGTTCAGGAGAAATAGGAATAAGGTTTATTCGGTTGTCTTTTATCTTCACCTTCTCTCGCATTGCGAGTGCTCCTAGGATTAGGACAGTACACCCATTATGCTTATTGGATAGTCTTCTTCCAAACCATAGGCTGGTGCCGAACGGTAGGGAAGGAAGAAAACCATTTGGCCTAAAGGGGTGTGCAGAAGGTAATGACTAAAGACATATAAAGGGATTTGGAGAGATGGCAAAGAATTATACGGTTATAGTTGTGAATCTGGATAATGGTAGAGGCATCACTAGGAATACCAGGATACCCCATCGAAACATTTCAATGTTTCAGTTCAACTGTGTACTGTTAAAAGAAAACTGATTTCCCGATTAGACACTTGCTCCAGGGTATGTATTTACCAGGTTTGATTCTCACATCTGTATGGTTTTACAGATGATGAGTGGGAGTAAGTTATTGGGAATAGGGTGATCATCCTCATTATATCGGGATTCGTTGTAATCGGTGATATTTGAGGAGATCATCTGGGCTGTTTGCCGGTCGGCAAATATTTGGTTTTGAATATCCGCTGTTGTGCACCAATTTCAAATTGATATATCTGTACGTCTATTTTCATAGAGTGAGATATACCTTTTGATATTATGTCGATGACATTTACCTATATCAGTGGATGGTTAGGTAAGGAGCATTAAACAGCGGTGTAATTCTTCTTAACCATAAGTACAGTTTTCAACCTACGACACACAGTGAAAGAGTTGTTAGACTCAGCGGACTTATACAAAGTATTGTATGTTGTCCAGTGTCCATTAGGACAGAGGGGTTGGTCCTCATACTATATTCTGTTTACTTTTAACTTCTCTAGTTCTTAGACATGTGTTTCGTAGAAACACAGGGTCTAAGTTTTTGAGGAGTTATAGGTATTTGAATAGAGTAGAGAAGCAGGTGTAGCAAGTATCGGGATTCTTCAAAGTGATCGAAGATGTAGATACTTGTGTATGGTATTCAGTTGATAGTAATGATAAAGAGAAATTGCTTCTCTTTCAGGTTACTCATAATTGGAAGCATTCCTAAGTTGAGTAACGCTGATCGGCCTCCTTCCATTTAGTTGACATGCACTGGAGATAGCTGCATGATTTGAATCTGGTTCAATTAAATCAGTGCCTCTGTTTCTATATTAGATATAGAACAGTTCATATCTTGACATTGTTAAGGTACGGGGAGTTGTCCGGCTTATGCTTAAAACCAGACTCCGGACAACTACAGGCATGTTTCTGTAATGGCTGTTTATGGGTTGACCCAGGCTATGACGAGGGTTGACTTTCTACCACCTGAAGATCAATAGAGATATTGTTCTTGACTCGCCACATTTTTAAAAGAAATGGATTTTTCAGAAAACAGCAGTGGGAGTATGGTAGAACTGGAAGCGATTCCAGAACCGCAAACGATTACTGAAGATTTGATAAGGAACCTAAAGATTCAATCTGGTTTGACATTCCATTGGCCACTCCGCAGATACGGTGGGTAACTTCAGGCACCCGAGAGGTACTCCGGTAGCCTCAAGGACGGTGACAGGGAAGTTCTTGTTTACCCACACTTGCCATTGCTATTGTTCCAGGCTCCGAGACCCGGCAGGAGGATGAATATAGCGTCATTCTAAACTAGTTTTAGAAGGGCACGTCTATATGACTCTGCCAGAGGGTTGTCGTAGTCAGTGGGAGCAGCGGAAGCATTGGTGGACATCAGGCTTATGTCTATTAATAGACTAAAGCAGATATAGCGGAGATAGATCATCTATTTCTGATGTGAAGTCATAGGTTTGACTTCATCAGAATAGGGGATGGATCTGTTAAGAAGGTAGTAGGGTGTGATGTCCTGGTATTTGATGACATACACAGAGTAGGAAGTGATATTCCTATACTACGATCGGTTATATTTTGGTTGTCACACAGTGTTTTCTCCACACAGGACTTGGATATTATATCAGACATTCTGGTTACTAGATCTATAGTTTTAGATCTAGATTTGGGTGGTTTCCTAATCTAGGTACCTTGACAGCATTCTATGAGTATTTAGAATGGACGACTCCTGGCACGGTAGTACACCTGCAGGTAATGGAGTCACCCTCTCTAAAGGTGTCTTACAGACTAAAGGGGAGAGGGATACGCATGATTGACAGATCACTTGCTTAGGCAATTGAGTCAGTCATGAGATGTCAAGTACCACACCAGATGTTGTTCTTGCAGTAGATGCAATAAGTTGATATTAATCCAATCCTGGAGAAACAATCGGAAGCAGTTTTAGGACATAAGTGCATGTTCTAGGGATATGATAACAACAGCCTCATTTGGGAGACAATTATCATTCCAGGCTTCCAAGGTGACATGGACGACAAGGAGGTTGTCAGAGTTATAGTTTTCCCTCTGACGAGGGGCAGTATTTTGGACAGGTGATCCAAGGCAATACTGAGGGAGGCATGGCGCAGGATACTGATTAAGTTCAGTTGACGATACAGTCTAAGAAGTTTGGATTTGGAGTTCATTTATGAGCTAGGTCCCATCAGACATCCAGACATTCTAAGACAGGTATTGCTCATTTCGGGAGATGGTATTCTCCGCGAACTTGAGATTTAGAGAGACATAGAAAGAAACATCAGAGCGGATCCACTCGCTGAGGCTATTCCTCGAACGCAATAGTCTCGCAAACGAGCTTTGTGAGACTGACTAGTAGAGGAGTTGGGTGTTCGGTATCACACGGGCTGTGAGTATGCGACATCGCAATAATTAGCCTCGAGTGCAAGTGGGAGATTGTTGGAGATAGTGCCCTCAGAGTCAATTATTGGATCACAGGCACGTGATTGCAATGATTGAGGGAGGACCTATCCCGGGACGACAGTCTTACTCGAGATGATAGTATGCTATCTGGTTTACCTTTATCATCGTGTACTGTTTCAGGTGACCTTACAGGTCGCTATTACACGTTGATAGAGCCCCTAGGATTCTTGCTTGACGACCAGCAGTATGATGGCGATCATATACGTGGGAGCTGGGGTCTATAAGCACATCCTTAAATGGTCCCTAGTCGTGGGAGTTTCGAGACTGGGCATCGATACTCCATTAGTAGACTAGTGTATACAGTCGAGTCCCCGACGAGGGGCGGTGGCCGGTCTCACAAGCCACTGGTGTCAGTTGGTTCACCTAAGATGTATACAGGTGCTCATTGGGTTATGAGTACACCGGACAGGACTCGCCGGGAACCTGCTAGTTGGGATTATACCAGACGTCAGATAGCAGCTCCCAGGTGACATGTGTACAGGTTAGTTCATCGACCTGAGATCGTCATTTGTCTCGTGTGAGTTCCCACTGTGCTTTGATTACTACCCTACCACGGCTCAAAGGAGTCGTGCAAACAGGTTTTAGTTGGGTACAGTCCCGAGCCAGATGGAGGAAGTGAGCGGATCTTCAGCGGTTCGTCTCTCCCGGTATTGGGGGTGAGGTCGCGCTGTGTCTAGGAGAGCCATTACGCAAAGCCCTCGGCCGAGGCAGGAGATTTACTGGTAGGTATTCCAGTAGTATCTCAGGGCGTTCTGGGCTACACTCCGACACGACTTGTACTGCCTTTGGGGGTCTGACTTTTACCAACCCCCTAGGCCCGCCATGCGATGCTCATAGACGAACGGACCGGACTGTACGGATATTGTCACTGACAGGCTCAGTAGGGTGTCAGGATGAGTTCGCTCATCGACGTCCCTTTTGGTCAATAGCTGGTGGCCCGTTACGTATTGGCTTATACCTCTGACGTGCTAGTGGTTAAATCCACAGCCATAGTATTGACGAGTCTTTAGAGTCCACCACACTTTCAGTTACTCAAGCTTTCGGGCGAAACGCTGTAGAGGCCGTATGGAGATATGGCAGGGTCCGATCAGATACGTGCAGTATTGCACGGATCAGGATCGGACGGTTTGTACTAGTAGCCGTATGGATATATGGCAGGGTTCGATCAGATACGTGCGGTATTGCACGGATCAGGATCGAACGGATATTACTAGCCGGCTTTGGTTTAAGCCGGATCCTAGTAATAGTACAGTGTAGATTTTGTCTCTTTGCATTTGTATCCGGACGGAATACAGATGCGGGTGTGTATGCACAGTATCGGGGTTTTCCTGTAATTTATTACGGGACCAGTTTTCTGGAGTTGCCAGTTTGCTTTCCGTTCCGGCCGGTTTTTCTTTGTTCTTTCCCGGCCGGACTTTTCCGATGGAGGGGGTTATTTGCAATTGTGCAAATAACATTTGAGGAGGGGGTTTCTTGCACTTGTATTCATTATGATAAGCATCTTTTGCTTTTTCTTCCATGATGGTGCTTTAATGAGATTTGAAAGGTTAAGGTTTGGATGTATGTTTGTAATGATAATGTTTTGGGTATGGTCACCATTCTCTTTATCCTACACTCACCTCCCTTATGTTTTCATTCCCTCCACCATTTTCCATTTGAGGATGGCCGGCCAACACTTTGAGGAGAGGAGAAAAATGAGAGAGGTTCATTTCATTTGGTGTGGGAAATTAATCATCCATCTCATTTTTTTTCCATTGCTACCAAAATCCCCAAGTTCATTTCCAAACCTCATTCCTCCATCAAGGCAACATAGCCCCAAAGAGACAAAGCACTACACATTCTACAGCATATCTTGGGCGCGTCGGCTAGCCAACTTTGCGTCCGAGTTGCCTCGGTATTGAGGTGGGAGCCCGTAAAAGATGCAGACGATGTGGTGCCCTTCCGGTAAGGATGTGACGACCGGAGTTTCCGCGGGAGATCGGGACGACGACGAGAAGACCGGAGGACTCGGATCACTCGGTACATCTCTCACCCCATCTCTAGTTAGCTAGTATAGGTTAATGGTTTCGATCCGGGTATATTGTCCGCGGTAGCGCCAGTTTAAAGTTAAGAAAAATTTTGATTCCGCATTTTGCCCTCGGATAGACGGCCGGGGCGCTGCCGTGGCGCAACAAATACACACATAACCATTAGGGTTAATAAAATAACAATGGTCATTAACCCTAATCAAAGTCCTCTGTCTCTGTCTCAGTCAACTGTGCATACGCACCAGTATTCGTGATCCGAGGAACACGAATACAATGAGATAAAACCAATCCCAAATCATATACTAGGATCTGGCTTAAACCAAAGCCCGCTAGTATAAGCTGTCCGGACAGCAAACGTGCACAAGTGCGCGGATGTGAACGAACCCTGTCGCAAAACCATGCGACCTCTACTCATTTTGCCTAAAGGCGAATAGCTCTCTGTGTGGGACTCTAAAGACTCGACACTACGCTGGCAGTGGGTTTAACCAAAGACCGCAAGCGGCACTAGATGTACGTAACGGTCCCCAGGTAGATGTCGATAAGAAGACTGACGCGGTGAACCCATCTGAACTCCTACTGAGCCTGTATATGACAGTCTCCGTACAGTCCAGTCTGTTCGTATGATACATCGCATGGCGGGCCTAGGGGGCGGTAAACGTCAGTCCCCTAATAGCGGTACAAGTCGTGTCGGAGTGTAGCCAGAACACCCTGAGATAACACTGGAAACCTACCAGTATATCTCGCTTGCCCTGGCCAGGGACTACTTGTGTAATGGCTCTCCTGGACACAGCGCGATTTCAACCCCCAATACCTGGAGAGACGAATCCTGTCTAACCATCACTGCCTCCAAGTGCTTCGGGACTGCACCCAACTACTACCTGTTTGCACGACTCCTTTGAGCCGTGGTAGGGTAGTAATCAAAGTACAGTGGGAACACACCCGAGGCGAAGTGGCAGTGTCAAGTCAGCGGACTAAGCTGTACTCATGTCACCTAGGAACTGATAACTGACGATAGGTATAATACCAACCAACAGTTCCCGACGAGTCCTGTCCAATGTACTCGTAACCTAACGAGCACCCGCATACTATCTCAAGTACGACGTACTGACGGCTGTAGGACAGACCATCTCCCACGCTGGGATGAGAAGCGCATACGCTAGTCTACTCCAGAGTATCGATGCCCTGTCTCGATAGTCCTATGACTAGGGACCTGTATAAGGAGGTGCTTATGGATTACCCAGCCCCCACGAGTGTGAGCGCCATCACAACGCTGGTAATCAAGCAAAGATCCTAAGGGCTCCACTAATGCGTATAGGTGATATAATAAAAGAAACACATGTACACATTAAAGCAGAGACAAACCAAGTAGCATACTACCATTTCGAGCAAGATTGTATATACAACTGTGAATATCCCAAGCTTCCATCAAGTAATATACATACTAGTATGATACAGTAATGGCCTCTAGGGCATATACACTAACAAGAGGAAGGTCGTGGGTAATCTATCGCTTATCTGCATTTCTTTTGTGGTGCCTAGGCAAGTGTGTCTAAGGCAAGTGGTTATTTAATTAGGCCCGCTATTTTTGGTGATTCGTATAGCGGATACCTCCCACTTACCTGGCACTTACCTGGCCACAAAAGTTATAAAGAGGTGGTAGAGGATTTATCCTGCGGCTTGTCCTTTGGCGGTCTAGGAGCGGTCTAGAGCTTGTCCTAGGTAACCATAGTTTTAGGGTTGTTTGTGCATTTTTTGTGATTTTGTGAGTCAACCCCCAAATCCACTTTTAAAGCAAACCCTTCCCCCTTCTCTTTTTATAATGGGTGACCCAAACAGACGAACTCTTGCCGAGCTTTGCTGTCCACAACCAGATATTTCTTGTTTTCATAATCGCTTCGGTATACCATCTGACTCTTCCATGTCTTTAAGAGATCGGATAGCGCAAGCGGATAGAAACAGTTGGCTACCTCAGTCCAGGTCTTATCAACCGTATCCTAATTCTACATCTGTTTCAGTTGATACTCCGGGTGAAGGAACTCCTAAACGCATGTCCATCGCTGAGCATATAGCAAGGGTTAACAGCCAAAGTTTCAATCCGGACCAATATCAACCATCACCACCACTTTCTAAAGAAGAATTTCATAATCGGTTTGTGGCATATATGATGTCTATTGAAAATAGCCAACCAACCAACCCATATCAATATTCTTCTTATCATTATGTTGATGCTACTCCTACCCCATTTTCACAACCATTCAATTCCTATCAATCCTACTCGACTTTTACACCTTCTCTAGACAGTCCTTCTAATCAGTCATTTGGGAGTTTTACTTATCCACAAGAATTTCAATCTTATGCTGAAACCCCTTATCAACCCAAGTCTAGTCTTGAGTGGAAATTAGAAGAAGGTGTGGAATTGATGCGCCGCCTCAAAGAGGAATGGAAGGGAAGCATGGCTAAATATGAAATAGCAACTAGTTTCGAACCAGCTAAAAAATTTTCAATGTCTAATACGGCAATAGAACAAAGTAAGAATTTGGGTTGTGAGACAGAATTATACACCCTTCCTAATCAAACCTTCCCTTTCCAAACTGAAATCCACAACTCCAGTTTCACAGATTCATCGAGTACACCAAATGATTCATCAATAAAAGATAGAATGTTTGAGAAGTTGTGTGACTTTGCAGTGTTTGATTTGCCCGACTGTGAAGGGTCCATTTTAAGTGAAACCATGCCAAATCCTTGTGATCTCTACACTTCCACTCTTGAATCTAAATTGATTGCAAACCATATTTTTGATGAGGTGTTTGAGAATTCTAACCTTCACTTGAATAATGAGATTGACGTTGGGGATATATTGAATGATGAATCCGAAAATTTGAATGAGTTTGTCCCATCAATTCATCAGGTCCTTTCACTTCCTTGTAGTCATCATCTTGAGCCTTTAACTATTCTTCCCGAACTCCATATGCGTCTTGAAATTGATGATAATTGTATAACCGAACAGCAGACCGAAATTCAGACTTCATCTTCCACATCTGGTTCAGCGATACTCGACACACCAATTTGTTTATGCATTTCACCTTCTACTTTCTCAGGTTCTTTTTCTATTTCTCCTATAATTTCAGTGAGTGTTGATGAATCACAATCCGATAATTTAAGTTTGATAATTCCAGAAAGCCAACTTGATTTGGATACTTTTGAAAATGAGATAGATGAGTTCTTCGAGTCTCCTACCTCCATAATTTTTGAGAAATCAAGTATGATAAATTCTGGCACAAAACTTACTGACAGCAAAATGTTCAATTACACCATCGATGAAAGTTTTGAAGAACTTTTTGCTGACGAACTTGAATTCCTAAACAACACGAATTTTGTGATTAATCAACCTCGACCTATAGAAGTTGAATCACCACCCTTTCTTCTTATAAAATACGAGAATGCCAATATTCCACTCATTTCTGATCATTCACATTCTCGTTTTTATTTATCATCATCTCTTATCTTTTCATATTCACGTTCACGCAAATCCTTTCCATACCACCACTTATCTCGTCCCCACTTTTTCTTGGCTCTATATAACATGTTCTTCCTCCGACATATACGTTACATTGATAAAAATTTTGAATGGTTGGTATTAACTTTTGGTCTTTGTAAAGTCTTATATTGACTAAATAACTATACCCCCCTAAAAATGCTTAATATTATTTAACTCAAGTTTGGGGGTTATATTTTTGGCTCTTGAAAGAAAATTTTTACAAAATTGTGAGCCAAAATTAAGTTTGGGGGAGGATTTCACTTTCATTATTTCTTGTCCCCTTTGCTTTTCCTCCCAAGTTTACAGTCTTTTTTAAGCTTAACAGGTGACATCAGTAAGGACACTGCTGTATACAGGTTTGGGGGAGGTTTGTTTTTATTCACGCATTACTTTGCATTATACTATATATAAGCACAAAAATTTTAATTTTTTTTTGATAATGAAAGTTTGAAAGTGAAAAATTATATATGAAAGATATGAATAGTTTGAGAAAAACAAGAAAGTTAGATATTTTCTTAAACGAAACTAGTAATAAGTAGTTATGAGCCGTTGTCCCAAGGGTTAGTAAGATGAAAGAAGTCACTAATCTGCTGATAAAAATAAGTCTGAAAAATAGTTCCTATTCTGGAAGCCAAATATTTGAACGTTGATACCCTACTATACGCACTTACACATGTCTTGAAACTCGGGATAGTAGATGATACCTTGAAATGCTCTTGTCTTAAAGCCAAAGTATGAAGGAAATAATGAATGGAAAATAAAAGATAAAATGGTGAAAAGAAAAAAATGAACACTTGTTCTGTTATCGCCAAGGCAGCAATAAAAAAATATAGCGAGGGTGCTTTATCACCTAGTGCTTTAGACCAACTGGTTTGGGAGCCACTGCTAAGCCTTAGGTGTTGCAAGACGAGGAAATACACCTAAATAAGCAAGCGCGTTAGTAATCGGTCGGTTAGTACCTTAAGAAGTATTAACGGTCGCATGAAAAATGTGTGAGCAAATTCCATCTAAATATGTATTAAAAAGTACTAAGGTAGATGGACAAGAGTATGATTGCTTGAATTGAATTCTCTGAGAGTAGGGATGTCCAGATCACACACGTAGGGGTATGTGATCAATGTTTGGAAGAAAGGTAGGAATGAAAACTAAAGGCGATGTTTTATTGAGGGATGATGTGATTCCTAACATTTTTTCATGACTATTAAGATAGGGCTCATGACAACTGAAAAGCTAGTGTAGTTGGAAACTTTAAATTTTCAAAGTCTTTCTTTTATGATTCTTATCTTTATATGTAACATTCACGGTCTTCCTTTTATTATTGGATTTTGTGGGTGTAATCCGCTGAAAACCCTCAGGAGACAACACTCCTCCTACTAGGGACACCTAGAGGTTTAACGGCTTGTTGCACGTGCTCAGTGCAATCGTGTTGCCTACGAAATTGTGCTTAGCTTTCTCTTTTCTTTTTCTCCTTCTCTTGAATAAACTAGTTTGCTCAGGACGATCAAAGATAAGTTTGGGGGTATTTGTTCAGTTGATAAAACTTCACATTTAATATGACATTTTTCCTACTATTTCTATATAATAAAAGGTGTTTATTATAATATATGATACATGTGAGGGTTTATCTGTAAAAATACTATTTTCATATGTTTATATATTATAATTAACATTTGGTAGGAAAAAGTAAGCATATAATATCTATGTAACATTTGGCCCATTTAAAATATGCTTACCTTATTAAATGGTTAAGTTAATATCTCAATAAAACAAACTCTACTAATATTATTTGTTGAGTTTGTTGTGCAGAATTTTCAGGGCTGAAATCAAGGAAATCAAAGTTGTTAGAACAAACCTGTCTAATTAAGAAAGTAAATTAAAGAAATCAAGTCTGGCAGTGACGTAGAAAAGATTTTCAGTTTCTAGAGATTAAAAAGATCACCACGTGTCATAATGATAAAGCTCCAGAAGACCAAATCAAGCGATCTCCCTATAAGGCCGTGGATCCGCGGCCAAACCCACCTATTGGCCGCGGATCCGCCGCATTCTAGATGTATTGGGAGTTGGAATTTTGTTGTTGAGATCGTAACTACTGGTTTCCAAATTAGGAAGCTAGGATTCTGGCTCTGGGACTATAAATAAGGACGGAGAGCCTCTTGGAAAAATCATTAAGTCGACGCTATCACAAAGTCCAAGATGGCTCACGCATCTAGGCTGATCATCAACTGTTCGTCTACCTTCTTAGAAGAGATCGAGAAGCAAACTAGCATTTGTAATCATTTTCTAAGGGAATAAAGTGTAAATGAGTTTTGTTAATTAATAAAGGTAGTTCTTTTTCTTATTCTATTTCTTGTAGTTTCATTATGATTTCCCTCTCCATCTCTTCTTCTCCTATCATGCGCGAGTAATTCTCCGCTTGATAGGGTTCGTAGGATTAGGGTAGGTTAATGGATGATGGAAATCCTTAAACTCTTTTTACGTCTTATAAAGTTTATAAACTTTACCAAAAGAATCATTAACATCCTAATCGGGCGCGCTACCAATTTATTGCTAGTCTCGACCGCGATTAGAGATTAGATTAATGATTGTTTTGGTAAAGGCTAGATATGAATGGTGTTCCATGTCGAGATAGGGGTTAAGAGTGGAAACCCTTTTCCCTCCAGAAACCCTAATCTACATGCATCACTATCGTTCTAGTTTTAAATCTATTAAAGGATAAAAAGAGTAATCTTTAATTAATCATCTATAACTACTAAATCCTAACGAACCCTACAAGCCCCTTTTTATATTAAACTTACATCCATAATTAATCTAGATCTATATTTTGTATCAGTGTTTAACATAGATCTAGAACCTACAACCATTCTTTATTCTTCCTCCTTTCTTTCTCAACATGACTAAAGTAAGAATAAAATATTCAACGTTTCCCAGAGGACGACCCGTACTCATCTCGGTCTAGCTACACGTGACACTGTTATTGATTGCGGTTAAACTACTACTACATAAATTCTAGATCAATCACCGCCCCTCCATTTAGGATAAATACAACCCCTGAGATGGACTTACTATCATCCTTGTCGCTCTGGAATCTGGAGTCGGTAAAGCCCTCTATTTGGAGATCTCCGTTACCATACACCAGGAACATTTCTTTAGTTCTTCTCGAGTACTTCAGAATGTTCTTCACAACAGTCCAGTGTTTCTTCCCTAGGTTGGATTGATACATGCTTACTGCATTCAGTGCATAAGCTACATCTAGGTGAGTACACAGCATCGCATATATTATAGATCCTACCGCCGAATCGTAGGGTATAATGCTCATGCGAGCCCTCTCTTCATCAGTCTTTGGAGACATCTCTTTGGAGAGGTTGATCCCGTGACAAGCGGGTAAATTACCTCGCTTGGAATCTTCCATACTAAAGCTCTTTAGTATGGTGTCAATATATCTCGATTGGGACAATCCCAATAATTTCTTAGATCTATCTCTATAGATCTTAATCCGCAGAATGTATGAGGCATCACCCAGGTCTTTCATGGAGAACCTCTGCGATAAGAATAGTTTGACCGATTATAGCATAGGAACATCATTTCCTATCAAGAGAATGTCGTCTACGTACAATACGAGGAATATAACAGTACTCTCTACAATTCTTTTATAAATACATGGTTCATCTACATTTTTGATAAAACCAAACTCTTTGATTGTATCATCAAAGAAGATATTCCAACTCCGTGATGCCTGCTTCAATCCATAGATGGATTTAACCAACCTGCATGCTTTTCCGCTTCTCCCACTATCAATGAAGCCTTTTGGTTGATCCATAAAAACGCATTCTTCTAAATCACCATTTAGAAATGCCGTTTTAATATCCATCTGCCAGATCTCATAATCATAGTGAGCAGCTATACCAAGCAGGATCCGAATGGATTTGAGCATCGCGACTGGTGAGAAGGTTTCATCATAGTCTAAGCCTGGTCTTTGACGAAATCCTTTTGTAACCAGTCTAGCTTTATAGGTCTCTACTTGACTATCCACACCGATCTTTCTCTTAAAGATCCATTTGCACCCTATGGCTCCAGAAGGTGCAACCTCTAAAGTCCATACTTTGTTGGTGTGCACGGATTCCATTTCGGATCCTATGGCATCCAGCCACTTCACTGAGTCACCACTCGTGATAGCTTGCTGAAAACTAGTAGGATCATCATCATCCATGATGCAATCTTCTCTGTCACCTTCAATTAGAAAACCGTAATATCTATCAGGTGGGAAAGAAGTCCAACTAGATCTACGGAGTGGTTGAGGTTCGTCAGGTTCTATGGAAACCTCAGTTTCCACCAAATCATCGGTAATTGTTTGTGTATCTAGAATTTTATCCAGTTCTACCGCATTGCCATCGGTATCATTTGTAAAAAATTCATTTTCTAAAAATATGGCATATTGAGAAACAAACACCCTTTGTTCCTCTTTGTGGTAGAAAAGATATCCATACGAGTGTTTTGGATATCCCACAAATTTACACAAAACCGACCGTGTCTCGAGTTTGTCCGGATTCTTCTTTTTCACAAAAGCCGAACAACCCCATATCCTAACTCTTTTAAGAGATGGTCTCTTCCTATACCATATCTCATATAGAGTGGTAGACACGGTTTTGGTCTAAATCCTATTAAATAGATAAATCGCAGTCTCCAATGCGTGCCCCCAGAATGATATTGGTAACTCAGCATCACTCATCATAGATCGTACCATATCTAATAGGGTACGATTCCTCTTTTTCGACACACCGTTGTGCTGTGGTGTGTACGGAGGAGTGAGTTGAGAGAGAATCCCATTCTCTTTTAGGAAATATAGAAACTCTGAACTTAGATACCCACCTCCTCGATCCGATCAAAGTTTCTTGATACTTAAGCCTGTTTGTTTTTCTACTTTAGATTTATACTCCTTGAACTTTTCGAAGGATTCAGAATTATGTTTTAACAAGAACACGTGTCTGAGTCTCGAGAAATCATCAGTAAAAGTTATGAAGTAGGAAAAACAACCTCTCACATGTGTAGACATTGGTCCACATACATCACTATGTATGAGGCCTAAGAGTTCAGTAGCTCTCTCTCCATGTCGACTAAACGGAGTTTTGGTCATTTTACCTTTGATACAAGACTGGCAAGTCGCATAAGATTTATATTCATACGGGTTTAAATATCCATCTTTATGTAGCTTGGTTAGTCTTGTTTCGTTAATATGACCAAGTCTACAATGCCAAATGAAATCTTCATTTATGTCTGAAACCTTTCTTTTGTTTGTGTGTTGTATAATGAAAATTATATGCTGGTTTAGGACGTATATCCCGTTATTTAATGTACCAGACTGTCACGCCCCGCTTCCCAAAATACGGAATACGAGGGGTAGACAAGGCCAGCCATGCTCCTACGGTCAAGCAAATGTTCTGCCGTAGTCACACTTCGGCTTCTAGTTTATCATGGTAAACAGTAAAAGATGCGCAGGTAATGAGAAGTGCAGTAACTGAAAGGAACAATGTAAAGACTGACCTGAAGTGGAACAAACGAATGTAACTCGGAATGGCAAGTCAAGAAGTCTGTGATGCACTGGTCCAGACTAAATCTTCTCCTCACGCTGAGCATGCATACTCAGGTCGTCAGAGTGACACAATAGCAATATAATATATATATAATCAAGTGACAGTTCTAACAGGGGTAATGGATATGAATAACAGTAAATCAATGACAGCATGAATATGAATGTGCAGTAATCCATGCAGCGGAACAGTAAAGCAGTATAACGATATGTCACGTATGCCAACACAGTATATAAGGAATATAAATGCCAGTATCCCTATCAGTCTCTAAGTCTCACTGTACAGGTCACTAAGCCTATCGTCAGTCCAAGTGTGAGAGTCAACCACTCGTGAGTGTCCTCCACCCAA
Organism: Agapanthus africanus; assembly: GCA_030015575.1. Classification (NCBI taxonomy): domain Eukaryota; kingdom Viridiplantae; phylum Streptophyta; class Magnoliopsida; order Asparagales; family Amaryllidaceae; genus Agapanthus; species Agapanthus africanus. Next base: position 240,564,659 of record CM057344.1, read on the forward strand.
GGGTAGAACCCAAGGGCAAGGGACAACGGGCCCAACATGTAACATGTATATCATGGTGTATATCACATATCCTGTAAATCTCCATATAACTCCCTAAATATATAAGCCGGCATGGGACTCCCGAGATTCTGTTGAACTCACACTTAAACTACCCCACACCCCGTGGTCTACATCAAACGCTAACCATAACCCTAAATACTAATCGATCCGTGACAAGTCTGCGCGAGAACTGGAGGCGGGACCTCCATCAAGCACGTCCCGACTAATACCTAAGATAAATGGCAGTGTCGGATGCCTTATCTGTGACACCCGTGCCAGCGCTTCCATAAGTGTCCCATACCACTTATAGTCACACGTACACGCATCCCACAGACGTCGACGATGCAATAGAATAATAAGGTGACTGATTGTGCACAAGTACGTATCACTTTCACTTATTCACGGATACACGAACACTGACGTACTTGCCACAATCATCACTAAAATCTAACACTGGGTAAATGCACGATATCACTAGGTTATCACTACAATGATATGAGTATGATATGAGGCATGGACAGTATATAAGCATGATTAGGATGTTATGAAACAGTAATTTATCACTTGCACGATTTATCATAGAACGTACGTGTATAGTTTAATGAAACGATAAACAGGTGATAATTAGTATGTTCAGTTATCTATCCATCTAATTCAGTTTCAAGCCAATCGGGTTCCAGGATCATTAGTTATAACCATTTCATTTTTAGCGCTCGCGGCTGGAAATCCGGTTTCAGAATCAGAAGTCCGTTTCACAACGCATTTTAATCCCAGTTGGGATCAGATTTTAGCGACTCTACAGTTGGATGAATTCTAGAGTTTTCAGTATGGTTTTCAACGTAACAGACGGATCTTCAATCGCATCTGTACGTCAAGAGATATACAATGTTTAACCCTAATATGTCAATTTTGATTCTGTTGGGACTGTTATGCGTCCCGATCTTTTAAATTATAGAATAAATAACAGATGGTAACGAAACAGAATGAAACCAATTGTGTTGTCTAGATAACAGGTTTACCTACAATAAACAGCGGAGTTCCGCAACCTATGAGTTAAGTAAATCCTGTGGTACCCATTACGGAACAGCAACCAATGACTGGAGTCGCTCTGGACTGCAGTCCAGAGTCGCACTCCGATCCAAATATCATCATGGTTTGAGTACAGGAATATCTGGAAACTGGTATAGGGTTAGAGTTAGTCGAGTTGGCTTCGATTTGAGCCCTCGAACGCACCATTCTAGTGTGTATATGATTTATGGTGAATTTAACGATTTTCAGGTACAATAAAATTTCAGTTTTACGATTAAACTTGGGGGTAGTCGTTTTAATCTTTAATGGTCATAATTTCCAGCGAAACTTGCACAAAGTATCCGTCACAGCAAGGGCCAAAGTAATTAATCCAGTTCCGCCAATTTAGAAAAATATTTCCTTTGGGAACACGCGTCGAGCAGGGTAGGCACATAATTAGTTTAAACTGAAACTTATAATCTATATACTTAGCGATTGTAACTTAGGTAAAATAGCATGTAAGCAAGTAAAGAACTTTCCTGGAGACGTTAAATTGATGGCACGGTATGCACGGCACGACCACGCGGCAACAGTGTCAAGAATTTGGCCTCGGCCTCGGATTGAGCTTTGTGCAATGGCTCAGCGGTGATGATGAGCTCTGGCTTGGATGCTGGGGGTCGGCTGTTCGAGCTTCAGAGGAGGTGAGCACAGCGGCGGGTGGCCGAAGCTTGGAGGGTGGCCGACGAGGGGAGGCTCGGGTTGAAATGAGGAGAGAGAGAAATGGTTTAAAGATATAGAGAGAGAAAAGCAGTGAGGGAGAGAGAGAGGGATGGAGTGAGAGAGATCTGAGAGGGATGGAGAGTAGGCAGAGAGAAAGATGAGATACAGTGAGAGAGGGAAAACTGAGAGGGAGAGAGAGCTGAGAATTTAGAGAGAGAGAGAGAACTGAGAGTTAGAGAGAGAGGGATAGAGGGAGAGAGTGAGAGCGTGCAGGCAGAGAGAGAGAGATAGAGTTAGAGACAGAACAGAGAGAGCGAGAGCAGAGGGTCTGCGAGAGGGAGGGAGCGACGAGAGGGATGGTGAGAGGGTGTGACGACGATGACGATGTCGACGACGTCGACGATGATGATGATGGGTTGATGATGGTGCAGGTGAGGAGATGGGTTGCTGGGATCGAGATTCTATTGTGGGGGTGATGGGGCGACGAGGTTTGAGAAGATGAGGAGGTCTCGATAGAGATGATGGGGTCGGCCGGCGGTGAGGGTGCAAGGAGATTGGGTGTACAGGGGTTCGAGCTCGGGTTGCAGTGGCGAGGGTGGTGGAGATGTGGGTATGCAGGCGAGGGGGCTCAGTTTGAGGAGGAGGAAGGGAACGGACTGGCCGTTGTCGTTGTCGACGGCGAGGTTGGCAGTGCTCGGTACGAGGGGACGGTGGCAATGGCTTCGTGAGGGATTGCGGGGAGGGAAAGACGATGGGAGTGAGGGAGAGAGGAATGGAGACGAGGCGTGCGCTGATGATAACGCTCGCGAGTGGGGCGACAAGAGCGCGAGCATGGGCGAGGAAGGCGGCGGAGAAGGTGGATCGCACGCGTGATTAGCGGGAGAGCCGTTGGGAAGACGAGGGAGAAGAGGTGCGGGCCGGGTCGGGTTCACGCGAGCGGGCCAAGGGAATGGGCTGGGGAATAAGAATAATAATTAAAGGATTATTTAAAATGAGAAGTGGGCTGAGGCTGCTGAGTCGGGCCAAGAAAATAAAAGGATTAAAGGAAAAATAAGAAACGGGTCAGGCTAGTGTGGAAAGGCCGAGAAAACTAAAGGAAAAATTTAAAGAAAGAAGAAAGAAAATGGCAGTGGGCTGGGCTGAAGGGCTCGGGCCAGAAAGAAATTGAATTTAAATTTAAACGAATATTGGCCTGAGGGAAGATTTAATAGTAAGGGGAAAAATGGAGTTGGGTTTTAGAGTTTAGCTTTCAAATAGAAGAATTAAGGGAGTTAGGCTGGATTTAAGTCTTAATGAATGGAAGAAATAATTATGGAGAGGGCTCGGCTTAAAAATGGAAAAATATAGGCTGAAGAAATTTAAGTTTGGGTTTTATTGGTAAAAGAAAAATAGGGTTTTGAAGAATTAAAATTTCTAAATAAAATAAATGAAATTATAATTAAAATAAATAGAATTCTAAAGTATAAAATACAAAATTGGTATAAAAGAGACTGGGTATTACACAGACCCAATCATCTCTTGATTAAGGTTAATGTTCATAACATTAGATTGTAATACAAAATTATATCCAGCATTGTCCAACAACGATACAGTTATAATATTACATAATATCGAAGGTACAAAATAACATGGGTTCAAAACCAATATACAACCCGACGGCAAACTAAGGTGATACTCTCCCACTGCTGTAGTATGTACAGAGGAACCATTCCCAACTCGGAGAGTGTGATCACCTTTCTTCAAAAACCTGCTATTTCTCAGCCCCCGCACACAATTGCAGATGTGTGATCCTGACCCGGTATCTAATACCCAGGAAGCAGAGTTAATTGAAAAACAGTTTTCCGTTACAAACACACCTGAAGTGGAAGCATCAGCATGCTTCTTCTTCTTGAGGCCGGCCAGGTATCCAACGCAGTTTCTCTTCCAGTGCCCAGTCTGGTGGCAGTGGAAGCATTACCCTCGTCCTGTCGCAGCAGGCCTTATCCTGTCCTTTCCCGGTGACTTTTTCACTCCTCCTCTCGGCTTGATGGGATTCTTCTTCTTCTTTCCCTTGGACTTGGCTTTCGGGACGGAAGAGGAAGATGGCCCAGCAATTAGAGCGGGAGTTTTCGCTACCTTTAGCGTGCTCTCTGCACTCCTCAACATATTGAGGAGTTCAGGTAATCACTTCTCCTTGTTGTGCATGTTGAAGTTTACAATGAACTGAGCAAAGGCAGGGAGAAGGGACTGTAGAACAATATCAATATACTGTTCGTTCTCCATGGTCCAACCCAGGTCCTCTAGTTCTTCGATAAGTCCAATCATCTTCAATACATGGTCACCTACAGATGTGCCAGCAGCCATCCGCATCTGAAACAATTTTCGAGATGCCTCGTATCGGAGAGTATGAGATTGCTCTCCGTACAACTCCTTTGTATGGAGAAAGATGGATTATACATCCATCTACTTGTGCTGCTTCTGATGTTCATTGTTCATAGAAGCAAGCGCGAGGCACTTACTATTGCACAGTCTATATCCCATGTCTTGCGGATTTCTTTATCCACAACTGAAGAATCTGGGCCTGGGCTAGGAGGGGCTGGAGTAGCCAGGACGTATCCGACCTTATCATAGTTCAGGGTAATATTTACTTTCCTCAGCCAATCTTTGTAATTCGGTCCCGTGAGTTTATTCTTGTCTAATAAAAGCTTAAGACCCGTCATAGGTATCTGCCATTAGGAGAGAGAAAAGAAGACACTAAGCGATTGCTCTTGCATGATTAGATTGGTTAATCTAATCGATATCTCCCACTGCTTTTTATCAAATTTTCCTTCAAACCTTAAAAATAAAATTAGCCCGGATTAATTGCAATCTATAAGTTTGCTAACCGGTCGGCCAAGCCAGTGTCGGTACTCCGAGGGAGGTTCCCCGTGCTTTCGCACGGACCTAATTAAAATAAACCTCGTTTTCCTAGAGGTGTAACCCCGCTGACACCTTTCTAGACACCTACTGGATTAGCTAATTGTAAAGTGCAAAATTCTCCCGGGGGTAACTTTTACTCACAGTGGGATCGGAATCCAACTATCAAATAGAAGGTATGCAATCTCATTGCAAATTTCAACTCTTGAAATTCCCGATATGATTTTCACCCCTAGTGTCTTATGACCTTAACCATGGTCAACAAATCATAAGCACTAGTCAAGTTCTACCCGCCATTTCGTGATTGATTTAGACCCACCCGCATGACCCTTAACTATGGTCAACAAAGTCATACGAATGCCCTAATCGATCGCATCAAATGCATTGTAGGAATACATCACTTAGCTACCGTGCACCACGCCTTAACTATAGTCAACAAACGTGGCACAAATACTAAGTATTCTTCTTCCTAAAAATGGCGGAGGGCAACAGATGGTTTTTATGAAAACCCTTAACGTTTTGAACTTGATATCATTGTAGAATCTAGTGAAAGGAGTGGTTTAAGCTCCAGTTTTAAAAGTCAAATGGTTTTGTAGTATCTTTCTAATTTTTCTAAAGAGGTCACTCCCGGTGAAGAGATCTCGGCTCTTTCCTTATCGAATAAGGTGCTGGATATTTATGAATACTACGATGCAAAGCAAAAGTTAGATCAATTATACAAAAAATCGAGTGCTTTGTAACATTTGCTAGTTTCTCTGAAGGGGTCACTCCCGATGAAGGGATCTCGGCCCTTTCCTTATCGAATGAGGTGGGAATACCACTATGCAAAATAAAAACTAGAGTCACCCATTTTAAAAAGTTTGATTCTACAACATTTTTAGGTTTCTTTTTCTTAACATTAATCACATTAATGTTGTCCCATCATTTACGTTTCCTAAACATCACAGAAAAGAAACGAAAATAGAACGTACGCTTATGCTATCTGCATTCGCCATGGGGCCCCGTCATGCACCGTTAGATTACTTAACTAAAGGCAGAGTGGGGGCTGGACTAGCGCGGGTGCAAAATATAGGCAACGTTTATTATATATCTCATATATAAATAGCCATTCATCGCATGCATTATAAACATTCCAGATCACAGTTGAATACATTGGATATACTAGGAATTCCGTACTTCATTTAAGCTCTCAATGAAAGACGGGTTCCACGGTCGTGATGAATAGCAAAAACCCCACCAAGACCCCTATGGGTGCGGCAAACTACCCGCCAAATTTCCGAAGTGAAGAAACCTCCCTCAACAAAGTGAGTAGGCCACTTTGCACTTCGAGAACCCGGTAGTTTGTGCACCCCACCTTGGGTCAATCCTAGGAGCAAAAACAATAAAAAAAAAAATACAACGGTGGCTACAACCTCAAACCGGATGTGCCCCGCAAAATAATATTACATTAATTTTTATAAATTACATGAATGAAATAAAAACGCCCTTCTCACATCCATAGCCATTCATCACGACGATCCAACATATTCATATACACATACCATCACATGATACCAATACCGATGTGTGCAACCCCGACTAATCGACATATATAAATTAGTCGACATTTCCAAACACACATACACATCACTAAGCTTATAAAGTAACCGCGACATTAGAATTCCGCACGAGATTAGCAAACTAGTTCAATTTTCCAACACTTGAAAAAAAAACAGTAAGCTAGTTTTCAAAAACCGATCGTTTTGAGCCAATCCGAGAGTCGAAACGAACTCGAAACCCCCCCGAACTTTGCGGAGGTGAAGAACATCATATTAACGGTAGAATAGGGGGCCTCGTAGGGTACCCACCCCCGAGGGCCACCTCGATGTGTCCCCAAAGGGTTGGTAGACCCGAGAGCACCCTGTTGGGGTACTCTCGGGTCACCCACCCCCAAGGCCACCTCGAGGTGGGCTTGGGGTGTGGGTCCGGCCTCTGGTCCCTCCCAGGGTATCCCCGGGGTGTGCACGCTCCACCCTGCAGCTTCTCAGTTCAAACCATGAGCTCGCGGAGTGTGCAAACATCTCAAAACTTCGTTTTTCAAAACTGTTTTTTCGTCAGTTTTTGCACGAGAAAAAACGGCGGAATTCTAACGTTGCTACAAGATATTTAAGGTTTAAGATAGACTTTGATAACATGTTAGTGGATGTTGCACACTCTCACAACACTTGTGAGGAGGCGGAAGCGATAAACAAAAAATTTCTTGCAAGCAACGCCCACATAAACCAAGATCTTGTACTTAAACCTTAACTAGCAAAAACTATCTAGAGATCTAATCTACTATGATAGTGTTATACCTAGGAACAGGTCCTTCGGGTCTTTGTTTGGATGTGACTCCTAGGCTCCTTATGGTCGCAATGAGCTCGGTCTCCGGCCACCTCAAGATCCAAGACGATCCACCCGAGAGCTATCGAACAAGCTACAAACTCTTCACAAGAGTTTAACTAAGAGATCAAGTTTGCTAGAAGAGATCACTTAGATGATGTAGAGATCAAGTATTGGATTATGTTTTTGCTCTAAGCTTTTAATTCACAACTCATGTGAAGGTTAAAACAAAGAGGAGGAAGAAGGAGATAATGAGGAAAGAGAATGTGTATGTGATGAATGAAAAAATCAAGCATGGAAAAAATGATATGGCTCAAATGAAAATAACTGAAGCATGCAATAAAAAATTGCACCATGCTTCAATAGTAACTCCAAATGAATAAAAAATGAAATAATCCATTCCTCATCCATGCTAGACTTTCTCCAAATTCCACCTAATTTATTTATTTTCATAAAATAAATATCCATTATGAGGTGTCTCCTTCTAGAAGGTATTCTTGTAACAATTACAAGAATACCCCTCTCCGTATACCGCATAAATATACCGGTATCCAAATTCCGAAAAATAGGAATACACATAATCCAATAATATAATACCGGTATCCAGCTTAAACCAAAACCTACCAGTATTATCCTTCCAATCATTATTCCAGTAACAATTACACGAACATGATCAAAACCCTGCCGTAACAACTTACGGCCGCTACATCTTTTGCCTGAACCAGGGAACCCTCTGTGTGGGCCTCTAAAGACTCGACAGTACGCTGGAAGTGGGTTTAACTACAAGCATGTCAGTGACACTAGCTGTGCGTAACGGCTACCCAGGTACATGACGAAAAGGTGGTCGACGAGCGAACTCATCACAACCCTAACGAGCCTGTAAGCAACACTTACCGTACAGTTCGGTCTCTTCGTCTAATACGTCGCATATGAATTCTAGGGGTGGTAAATGTCAAACCCCAGTAACTTTATAAGTCATGCTGATTTACGGCCCATAACGGTTCGAGAAACTACTGATAACTCTTATCAATAAATCTCGAGGACCTTGGCCAGGGATTTTTTGTTATGGCCGAACAAGCATATCGCGATATCAACTCCTTATACCGGGAGAGACGAAACCCCTCCTATCGCTCAATACCTCCATGTGATTCGGGACTGTACCCAAAATCGACTTGTTTGCATGACTCAGTAGAGCCTTGGTAGGGAGGAAATCAAAGCACAATGGGAATCACACAAGACACTATGACGATCTCAGTTCTACAGACTAACCTGTACAAGTGTCACCAGAGAAATGCTATCTGATAATAGGTATATATACCATCTAGGAGTTCTCGGTGAGCCCTGTTCGATGTACCCATTCTCCAATGAGCACCTGTGTACAATCTTTGATGTCAAACACCAATGGTTGTGGGATCAACCATCACCCGCAGGGTCAAGAAACGTACACACTAATCTACACTGGTAATATCGATGCCCTGTCTCGATATACCCTCGACTAGGAACAATTAAAGGATATTCTTATAGACTGCCCATGCCCCACTAGTATGATCTACATCATAATCCTGGCAGTCAAGCATAATCCTAAGGGCTTCATCAACATGTATATAAAGATATGAAATACAACACATCACACGTTAAGATGAAGATAAACCAGATAGCATACTATCATTTCGAGCAAAGATTATTTATGTACATATACATGCCTAGCATCCTAAACAATACAGGCCTCTAGGGCAAACATATCTAACATGTTTGTATCTATCTTAATATGTGTATATGTTTCTTTTAACGTATCGCTAATACATATTGATAGAGCCCTTAGGATCTTTGCTTGTGTTAGTTATGTATATGCCCTAGAGGCAATTGTTGTACATATGATGTATATTATGATGGATGCTTGGATATATACAGAGAGGACTTTTTTGCTCTTCATGATAGTATGCTATTTGGTTTCACTTTATCTTAACATGTTGACTTGTATTGGTTTACTGTCTTTCTCTCACATGTTGATAAAGCCTTTAGGATCTGTACTCGACTACTGGGATTATGATGAGATCATACTAGTGGGGCTACGGTAGTCGATGAGTACATCCTATAAATGTTCCTAGTCGAGGGTATATCGAGACGGGGCATCGATACACCAGAGTAGACTAGCGTATACGCATCTTGACCCATATGATGGGCGATGGATGATCCCATATCCATCGGTGTTTGACATCAAGGATGGTGTACGGGTGCTCAGTGGAGACTGGGTACACTGGACGGACTCGCCGAGAACTCCTAGATGGTGATATACCACACGTCAGATGGCAGTTCTCCGGTGACACTGGTACAGGGTAGTCTGTAGACCCGAGATCGTCATAGAGTCTTGTGTGATTCCCACTGTGCTTTGATTTCCACCTTACCACGTCTAAGAGGGCGTGCAAAACGGTGGCTTTTGGGTACAGTCCCGAATCACAAGGAGGCAATGAGCGATAGGAGGGGATTCGTCTCTCCCGGTATAGGGAGTTGATGTTGTGCTGTGTTCGATTGGCTATAACTGGAAGTCCCTGGCCAAGGATGATATAAAGATATACTAGTAAGTGTTACCAGTAGTTTCTCGACCCTCTATGAGCCTCACATCGATACGACTTATCGGTTACTGGGGTCTGACGTATACCACCCATAGACTTGATATGCGACATATCAGACGAACAGACCGGACTGTACGGGAGTGTTACTGATTGGTTCACAGGAGAACGGACAGGCTAGCTTGTTGATCTTCTGATCGCTCAATACCTGGGTGGCTGTTACGTTTAGCTGACCGCTTGCAGCTTGTGGGTGTTTGATATGATCATCACCTGCTACCGCGCGTATTAACGATTCTTTAGAGTCCTACACAGAGGTTTCTTGGCTCAGGCAAAATGGAGTAGAGGAACATATGTGATATGTGCAGGACCGAGGATAATACGATATGAGATACCGTATTATATTCTCGCGATATTTAGATATGAACCGGGACATCGGATCAAGTGTTGATTTGATGAATCGGTACATGATATATTAGTCGGTTATTTTCGATATGGCCGGATCGTCGGATCAAGTGTTGATTCGATGATTTAATGTATAATGATATATATGATATATTGTATTACATTATCTAATATTGGCTCGCTTTATTATTTCATTTTCTCACCGGATTAATACATTGATATATATGCGATATATGGTAATTGTATTATTTTCTTTTGTTGCAAATATATAATATATATGTGATATATATTATTGTGACATGATATGATTTATTATGAAACATGTTTAGGGATGATAAAAAGGGATTAGGGTTTGATTAGGGTTAGCTCCTTCTTGTTCATTCTAGAAGGATTTCCTTTTGTTTTGGTTAAGATATTATGGTTGATACTTATCCATGACTCATTCTTAACCTAACCAAACCCTAGCTCTAGTTTATTCTCTACATAGGTTAAGCCTCTCATCCTTGACCATGGTTCTATAATAAATCATATATTCTTATCTACTATTCATCACAAAAGGAATTATCTCATTATTCTTCATCTTCTACTCTCTTGAGTTTTTATAAGAGCTCACTAGTGATTTCTTTTGTGATGAGTTCTTGTGAGAAAATGATATAAAAAGAAAGCATAAATACTACTCCATCATCCTTATCTAATCTAGCCCATTAGATTAGGGTGTTCACCTCATTAGAGTGAGAGAGCTTGAGTTATAGCAACTTCGACGTAGATCATCGGAGAAGCGGAACACTACAAGCTAGTATGGATCGTTCGAGTCGTGGAGCCTCTCTTGAGTCCGGGAGATCGTGGATCGCGACAAAGGGACTTCTACTCGGAGCTTGTGAAGCGAAGGAGCGGACTACAAAGGTTGTAATCCCTCACACTTAATAGTAAAGATGTTTACTTGCATGTTAAACCCTAATAATCTAGCAAAGATCCCGGCTTTGGGTTGTTCGGCACATCTAAAATTTTATTCGGGCATGTTTGATGCTTTATGAACCTTCACAAGAGTGCCTAGGAACCCTACAGTGGTATCAGAGCCTAGCTAGAGCATTAGGCGACGTGTTTACGAAGATAAAACTCCGATCGAGCCCGAACCGACAAAATAAAACCCCACTCTGGATATTTTTCAAAAACTGTGATTTTTCTGAATTAAAAATACCTAAAAATAACAGCAGGAAATTATAAGAATTATGGTGCAAAACGACAGTCTAATGTGTACAGACGACCGCGGAACCGCGGCCAATCCTTGCTTGGGCCGCGGATCCGCGGCCGTACAATAGTATTTATTCTCTCTGTTTGCACAGTAATTTCTAATTCTGTTGTTTATAATTTCTGGGTATTTTTAAATTGACTCAAGTGTTGAACATTCTGGGGTTTATTTTGTAATCGTTAATTCGATCGGAATATTTAAATTCGTTATTATTTCCGAATATTTAGAAACTGTTAAAATGTTCGAACGGATATCATTAACTCAATTTTTCCCGGCACGAAAAATATTCAAGTGTTGAATTTTTCTCGGGTTTAAATCTTTCGGAAAAACGTGCATGTGACGCGATGGACCCTCTAGAAGACAACAAACCTTAACTCGATTATGTGACCGTCTTGAACTGCCTTTTGAACCTTCGGGTTTGGGGCAGTACGGCGTGCCACATGTGAGGCGTTGTCTTGACCCTTCTACGGCTGGACCGTTGCTACTGTGACGTATTCTGGAACTTTTGAACTCCGCTCAAGTGTTGAGCTATTTAGGAAATATTGGGTATTTGATTATTCGATCGGAAAGTTTAATACTGTCTATTTATCTGGAATGTGATACAATATGTGGAATTCATAGAGTTAGGCATGAAATGCGAAGTATGTGATATTTCGGATTTACGATGTCTAAAGTGATTGTGGATTCCAAATATTGTAGTTTTACAATTTCTTTTCTGTGACCGTAAGTGTAGTATGTAGTTGTATTGCCGGTTTTCGTTGCTATACGACAACGACGATCGGTGTATGCATACTTACTTACGTTGATGATATGTGATATTATGTGTTGCTGTGATATGTTATATTGGATCGTCGTGTTCTGAATAGCCGGGGTTTTATGTGAGATGAGGGTTTTTATTTTCATTCATGTAAAATTCATTTGTATGTAATATTCTTTTATTGGGGCACTTCCGGGATGAGGTTGATGCCACCATTGTATATTATTTATTTTTCCGCATCAGGTAGACCCAAAGAGGGGAGCACAAGTAACCGGGTTCTAGGGTATAGTGGGAGGCCATTTCGAGGAGTCGAGACCGGGTCTCCTAACCCTAGAATTGGCGGTGTTACTTGCCGCTCTCGTAGGGGTCTAGAGATGTGGGTTTGGCTATTCATCGCGACCGTGGAATCCGTGTTTTATACCGGCTCGTATTAAAAACACGGACGTCCTAGTATATCCAATATTTCATATATGTTCTTCTGCTGCAATGTTCTGTGATGAGATCATATTACTACCCGAGACGAATGCTTATATATATGCTGATATATAAATATTACTGCTTTCGTTTCTTCTGTGATGCTTAGGAAGCATAAGCTGATGGGATTTTTTATTAATGAGATTAATAAAAAGAAAAGAAACCTAAAAGTTGTTGTAGAATCAAAACTTTATAAAAAGGGTAGCTACAGTTTTGCTTTGCATAGCGGTATATATGATATACCCTGCACCTTATTCGATGAGGAAAGAGCCGAGATCCCTTCACCGGGAGTGACCTCTTTAGCGGAACTGGCAGATGCTACAAAACTCGGTTTGTCTTTTGATTGCTTTTAGAGTTTTGCATTGCACAGTGATATATATAATATGTCCTGCACCTTATTCGATGAGGAAAGAGCCGAGATCCCCTCACCGGGAGTGACCTCTTTAGCAAAACTAATAAAAGCCTCAAAATCACTCCATTTCAAAAATTCACTTGATTCTACAACGATATCAAGTTCATTACACAATAGGTTTTCAGAAAAACCTGTCGTAGCCCTCCGTCATTTCAGATAAAGACTATTTAGTATTCGTGCTGCGTTTGTTGTCCTCTGTCAAGGCGTGGTGTGCAGTAGCTGATTAGTAATTATCTGTAAAGCATGTGATGTGATTGGATTAGGGTAGTCGTACGACCTTGTTGACCTCTGTCAAGGGTCGTGCGAGTGGGTTTGATTCAATCAAGAAATGACGGGTTGAACTTGACTAGTGCACTATGGTTTGTTGACCTCTGTCAAGGTCATAGCACACTAAGGGCAAAATATTATCGGGAATTTCAAGTGTTGAAATTTGCAATGAGATTGCATACCTCCTATGAGATAGTTGGATCCCGATACCCACTGCGAGTAAGAGTTACTCCTGGGAGAGTTTTACACAGGACAATTAGCCGATCAAGTTGGTGTCTAGAAAAGTGTTAACGGGGTTACGCCTATGGGAAAACGAGGTTTACTTTAATTAGGTCCGTGCGAAAGCAAGGGGAACCTTCCTCAAGTACCGACACTGATCTGGCTAAAAGATTGACGAAATTGTAAGGTGTAATTAATCCCGGCTAATCTTACCTTTTAGGGTTTGAAGGTAGATTTGATAAAAACAGTGGGAGACATCCTGATTAGATAAGATAATAACCAATCTAATCTTGCAAGAGCATACGCTAAAGTGTTTTCTTCTCTCTCTCTCCAGGTAGCGACCATGTCATGCCATAATCAAGATAATAATATGGATGTATTGACTGAACCCGCTTATTATACTGAGCAGGGGAACGTTGAACCCGTTCTTTCTTATAAGAGTTATAAGACTGAACAGGAAACAGGAGAATATCTGGATTCTCACGCCGCCCAAAAGAACATGCATGTTGATGCATCTTCTTCAGGTGTGTTAGTTATTGAGAACTGTTTCTCAGTTCACCCTACGTCCTGGGTATTAGATACCGGATCAGGATCCCACATATGTAAATTGTTACATGGGATACGTAAAGGTGGAGAACTGGGAAAAGGTGATCATTCCGTTCAAGTAGAAAATGGTGCAAGTATTGCAGCCAAAGCAGTTGGCGAATATCACCTAGTATTGCCAAGTCGTAATATACTGATTCTAAATGAGTGCTATTATATACCGAACATGATGTGCAACATTATATCAGTTTCTTTATTGAGTAAAGAGGATATAATTTTGCAGTAAAGGATAATGTTATGAACATATTCCTAGATCAAAAGTTGATTGCATCAGGCTCGTTACATAATGGCATATTCATTCTAAATCTAAATACAGTCCTCAATATACAAAACACACACAAGAGGAAAAGTTCAGAAATGAACGAATCCTTCTTGTGGCAATGTAGACTTGGTCATATCAATGCGACACGACTGGCTAAGTTACATAAAGATGGATATTTGAATTCGTTCGAATTATCATCTTATGATACTTTCCATTCATGTCTCAAAGGAAAAATGACCAAACCTCCGTTTAGTGAACACGGAGAAAGAGTTACGGAACTCTTAGGACTGATACATAGTGATGTATGCGGTCCCATGTCTACGCATGCCAGGAACGGTTCTTCCTACTTCATTACATTCACTGACGATCTCTCTAGATTCGGACATGTGTTCCTGATGAAACACAAGTCTGAAGCTTTTGAGAAATTCAGAGAATATAAGCACGAAGTAGAGAAACAAACGGGCAAAAGTATTAAGATCCTTCGATCTGATCGAGGAGGAGAATACTTAAGCAATGAGTTCCTAAATTATCTAAAAGAGAATGGGATTCCCTCTCAGCTTACTCCTCCTTATACACCACAGCACAACGGTGTATCGGAACGGAGGAATCGCACCCTATTAGATATGGTGCGCTCAATGATGAGTACTGCTGAGTTACCTATTTCCTTCTGGGTGTATGCGCTTGAGACAGTAGCATACCTATTGAATCAAGTTCTAACTAAATCTGTACCTACCACACCATATGAGATATGGAGTGGGAAGAGACCATGTCTTAAACGAGTTAAGATATGGGGTTGTCTGGCCTATGTCAAAAGGCAAAATCCAGACAAACTCGAGGCACGGTCAGTTCTATGTAAGTTTGTGGGATATCCTAAACATTCAAATGGATATTTTTTCTACCACAGTGAACAACAAAAGGTGTTTATTGCTCAACATGCCACTTTTTTAGAAAAGGAATTTCTTGCAAAAGAGATTAGTGGCTCTGAGGTAGAACTGGAAGAAGTTCCAGCAACACAAACTGTAACTGAAGATTTAGTGGAACCAGAGGATTCGGTAGTACCCGACAAACCCCAGCCTCTCCGCCGATCTAGTAGGGTTTCTCGTCGCGGTTTTCTCATTGATGGTGGAAGCGAGGATTGCATCATGGAAGATGATGACCCGACTAGTTTCGAGCAGGCCATCATGAGTGGTGACTCTGTGAAATGGCTGGATGCAATGCGATCTGAGATGGAATCCATGTACACCAATAAAGTATGGACTTTGGAAAATGCTCCTGAAGGGGTAAAACCCATTGGGAGCAAGTGGATTTTTAAAAAGAAATTTGGTGTAAATGGAAAAGTTGAGACTTTCAAATCTAGACTTGTAGCAAAGGGTTTTCGTCAACGACCAGGTGTGGATTATGACGAAACCTTTTCTCCAGTGGCTATGCTTAAGTCCATCCGGATCTTACTTGCCATTGCTGCGTACCATGACTACAAAATCTGGCAAATGGATGTTAAGACCGTCTTTCTAAATGGTGATTTAGAAGAGTGCGTGTACATGACTCAGCCAGAAGGCTTCGTAGATAGTGGGAGCAGCGGAAAGGTGTGCAAACTGCTTAAATCCATTTATGGGTTAAAGCAAGAATCGCGGAGTTGGAACATCTGTTTTGATGTTGTAGTCAAAAAGTTTGACTTCATCAAAAATATAGATGAACCTTGTATCTATAAGAAGGTGGCAGAGTGTAAGGTTGTCTTCCTCGTATTGTACGTGGATGACATACTCTTGATAGGAAATGATATTCCTATACTGCAATCAGTCAAGCTCTTCTTATCACAAATATTCTCAATGAAAGATCTAGGTGATGCCTCCTGCATATTGGGGATTAGGATCTATAGAGATAGATCCAAAAGGATACTGGGATTGTCCCAATCCAGGTACATTGACACCATACTAAAGAGATTTAGTATGGAAGAATCCAAGCGTGGGAACCAACCCACGATCTCTGGACTCACTCTCTCCAAAGAGATGTCTCCCAAGACTGATTTGGAGAGAGCTCGCATGCAAGGGATACCCTATGCTTCGGCAGTAGGATCTATCATGTATGCGATGCTATGTACCAGACCCGATGTAGCATACTCACTAAGTGTAGTGAGTCGGTATCAAGCAGATCCTGGAGAGAGTCACTGGACAGTTGTGAAGAACATTCTCAAGTACTTGCGAAGGACTAGAGACATGTTCTTGGTGTATGGTAACGGAGAACTCCGGGTGGAGTCCTTTACCGATTCCAGCTTCCAAAGTGATAAGGACGACTCTAAGTCGCACTCGGGATTTGTCTTTACCCTCAATGGAGGGGCGGTATGTTGGAAGAGTTCCAAACAGGATACCGTTGCAGACTCGACGATGGAGGCTGAATACATCGCTGCCAATGATGCTGCCAAAGAGGCTGTCTGGATGAAAAAGTTCATTAGTGAACTTGGTGTGGTTCCATCCATTGAGTATCCAATACCTCTGTATTGCGATAACAATGGAGCTGTGGCTTTGGCCAAGGAACCAGGTCCCATTAGAAGTCCAGACATATTCTGAGGCGTTATCACCTGATCAGGGAGATAGTTGATCGCCGGGAGATCGAGGCCAGGAGAGTCGATACGAAGGATAACACTATGGATCCACTCACGAAGGCCATTCCCCAGATACAGTTTGAGAGATTATTCGAGATGCTAGGTATGAGATACTACAGCAGCTGGCCTTAGTGCAAGTGGGAGATTGTTAGTTATGTATATGCCCTAGAGGCCATTGTTGTACATATGATGTATATTATGATGGATGCTTGGATATATACAGAGAGGACTTTCTTGCTCGTCATGATAGTATGCTATTTGGTTTCACGTTATCTTAACATGTTGACTTGTATTGGTTTACTGTCTTTCTCTCACATGTTGATAAAGCCCTTAGGATCTTTACTCGACTACTGGGATTATGATGAGATCATACTAGTGGGGCCACGGTAGTCGATGAGTACATCCTATAAATGTTCCTAGTCGAGGGTATATCGAGACGGGGCATCGATACACCAGAGTAGACTAGCGTATACGCATCTTGACCCATATGATGGGCGATGGATGATCCCATATCCATCGGTGTTTGACATCAAGGATGGTGTACGGGTGCTCAGTGGAGACTGGGTACACTGGACGGACTCGCCGAGAACTCCCAGATGGTGATATACCACACGTCAGATAGCAGTTCTCCGGTGACACTGGTACAGAGTAGTCTGTAGACCCGAGATCGTCATAGAGTCTTGTGTGATTCCCACTGTGCTTTGATTTCCACCTTACCACGTCCAAGAGGGCGTGCAAAATGGTGGCTTTTGGGTACAGTCCCGAATCACATGGAGGCAATGAGCGATAGGAGGGGATTCGTCTCTCCCGGTATAGGGAGTTGATGTTGTGCTGTGTTCGATTGGCTATAACTGGAAGTCCCTGGCCAGGGCTGATATAGAGATATACTGGTAAGTGTTACCAGTAGTTTCTCGACCTGTTATATGCCTCACATCGACATGACTTATCGGTTTCTGGGGTCTGACGTATACCACCCCTAGACTTGATATGCGACATATCAGACGAACAGACCGGACTGTACTGGAGTGTTACTGATTGGATTCACAGGAGAACGGACAGGCTAGCTTGTTGATCTTCTGATCGCTCAATACCTAGATGGCTGTTACGTTTAGCTGACCGCTTGCAGCTTGTGGGTGTTTGATATGATCATCACCTGCTACCGGCGTATTGACGATTCTTTAGAGTCCTACACAGTGGTTTCTTGGCTCAGGAAAAACGGAGTAGAGGCATATATGTGATATGTGCAGGACCGAGGATAATACGATATGAGATACCGTATTATATTCTCGCGATATTTAGATATGAACCGGGACATCGGATCAAGTGTTGATTCGATGAATCGGTACATGATATATTAGTCGGTTATATTCGATATAGCCGGATCGTCGGATCAAGTGTTGATTCGATGATTTAATGTATAATGATATATATGATATATTGTATTACATTATCTAATATTGGCTCGCTTTATTATTTCATTTTCTCACCGGATTAATACATTGATATATATGCGATATATGTTAATTGTATTATTTTCTTTTTTTGCAAATATATAATATATATGTGATATATATTATTGTGACATGGTATGATTTATTATGAAACATGTTTAGGGGTGATAAAAAGAGATTAGGGTTTGATTAGGGTTAGCTCCTTCTTGTTCATTCTAGAAGGATTTCCTTTTGTCTTGGTTAAGATATTATGGTTGATACTTATCCATGACTCATTCTTAACCTAACCAAACCCTAGCTCTAGTTTATTCTCTACATAGGTTAAGCCTCTCATCCTTGACCATGGTTCCATAATAAATCATATATTCTTATCTACTATTCATCACAAAAGGAATTATCTCATTATTCTTCATCTTCTTCTCTCTTGAGTTTTTAAAAGAGCTCACTAGTGATTTCTTTTGTGATGAGTTCTTGTGAGAAAATGATATAAAAAGAAAGCATAAATACTACTCCATCATCCTCATCTAATCTAGCCCATTAGATTAGGGTGTTCACCTCATTAGAGTGAGAGAGCTTGAGTTATAGCAACTTCGACTTAGATCATCGGAGAAGCGGAACACTACAAGCTAGCATGGATCGTTCGAGTCGTGGAGCCTCTCTTGAGTCCGGGAGATCGTGGATCGCGGCAAAGGGACTTCTACTCGGAGCTTGTGAAGCGAAGGAGCAGACTACAAAGGTTGTAATCTCTCACACTTAATAGTAAAGATGTTTACTTGCATGTTAAACCCTAATAATCTAGCAAAGATCCTGGCTTTGGGTTGTTCGGCACATCTAAAATTTTATTCGGGCATGTTTGATGCTTTATGAACCTTCACAAGAGTGCCTAGGAACCCTACATCTTGAATACCAGCGTTGTGATGGCAGTCACACTAGTGTGGGTTGGGTAGTCTATAAGCACATCCTTATATAGATCCCTAGTCATAGGATTATCGAGACAGGGCATCAATACTCCAGAGTAGACTAGTGTATACACTTTTCATCCCAGCAGGGGAGATGGTATGTCCCACAGTCATCATTACGTTGTACTGGAGATAGTATGCAGGTGCTCATTGGTTATGAGTTACACTGGACGGACTCGTGGGGTACTGCTGGTTGGTACTATACCTATCGTCAGGTAGCAGTTCCCAGATGACATGAGTACAGCTTAGTCCGTTGACATGAAACTGCTACTTCGCCTCAAGTGTGTTCCCACTGTTCTTATATTGCTACCCTACCATGGCTCTATTGAGTCGTGCAAACAGGTAGTAGTTGGGTGCAGTCCCGAAGCATTTGGAGGCAGTGGCGGTTAGATAGGATTCGTCTCTCCCGGTATTGGGGGTTGATGTCGTGCTGTGTTCGGAAAGCCATTACATAAAGTCTCTGGCCAGGGTAAGCGAGATTTACTGGTAGGTACTCCCGTTGTTTCTCAGGGTGTTTTGGGCTGTACTTTGACACGACTTATTGCTTTATTAGGGGTCTGACGTTTACCGCCCCCTAGGCCCGATATGCGATACTCTTAGACGAACAGACTGGACTGTACGGAGATTGCCATACACAGGCTCAATAGGAGTTTGGATGAGTTTGCTCGTCGGCCTTCTTATCGACAGATACCTGGGTAGCCGTTACATGCAGCTAGTACCGCTGACGTGCTTGTAGTTAAACCTACTGCCAGCGTACTGTCGAGTCTTTTGAGTCCCACACAGAGGGTTTCCCAGCTTCGGGCGAAAAGATGTAGAGATCGTATGGTTTTACGATAGGGTTCGATCACATACGTGTACTTGTGCGTGTGTGATGTTCGAGCGGACAATACTAGTGGGCTTTGGTTTAAGCCGGATCCTAGTATTTGATTGTTGGATTAGTTTCGTCTCATTGTATTCGTGTTTCTCGGAACACGGATGTGGGTATGTATATACGGATGAGAGGGGTATAGAAGGAGACACCTCATTAGGGTTTTGACCATTGACTTGATTAAAACAATTATGAGGTGGAGAAAAGTATTTGTTATTTTTTGTAAATGATAATTGTGGCATGGTTACTTGGATTGACCACTTGACTTGGTTTGACTCTTTGACTTAGATATTTTTGTGAGATATTTTGTGACCTAGATATTTTGATGAGATATTTTTCATGCCATGCTTGTGTTCATGTCAAGCTAGCCATCTCATTTTCAATGATCATTATCAAAAATCATTTTCTCTTTCCTCAAGTTCACTCTCTCCTTCTTGCTCTCAAAGACCCTAGTGTCTCATGTGTTGAGAATCAAGGGTTAGTGAGACTAAGCTACCCAAAATCAAACTATACACATTCTAGATTACTTAGCTTAGCACACCAAGTGATCTAGTTGCCTCAACTTGGAGGTTAAGCTCAAAGTTGGAACTCCCGGGTGGATCTTCTTCGACTTCGAGAAGCCGACGAGGAGGTGCTATCCATTTCCACTCCAAGGAGCTCGCGAGGTGAAGGAGGACAGCGAGAAGACAAGAAGGACACGATACTACGAGGTATAACATTCATCCGAGTAGTTAAACCTCATATTGTTTGCTAGCTAGGGTTTTATGTTCGATCCTTGCTTAAAGTCGATGTTGCGAAGCCCGTAAAAATCATTTTTTGCTAATTCCGTCTCCCCGCGAACATGTGGGGTGCGCAATATTGACTAACAGTGGTATCAAAACCTTTCATAAACCCTAGATAGCTTGTGACGATGTTAAAATTCCGTCGTTTTTGTTGCGGAAAAACTGTCGATAAAAACAGTTTTCAAAAGTGATATTTTGAGTTGTTTTCACACCCCGCGGGCTCACGGTTTGAACCGAGAAGCCGCGGGGTGAAGCGTGCATACCCCAGGGATACCCCAGGGGGGATCAACAGCCGAGACCACCCCCCAAGACCACCACTTGGTGGCCTTGGGGGCTGGTGACCCGAGAGCACCAGGAATTGGTGTTCTCGGGTCTGCCTTCCTTTGGGGGCCACCTCGTGGTGGCCCCCAGGGGTGGGTACCCCCCTAAGGCCCCCATTCGACGGTAATTCATGTTTCTTCACCTCCGTGAATATTCGGACGGGTTTCGAGTTCGTTTCGACTCCCGGATTGGCTCAAAACTATCGATTTTGGAACTTTAGCTCACTGGATTTTCATGTCTTGGAAAATTGTTTAAGTTTGCTAATTGCGTGCGGAATTCTAATGTCGTGGTTACTTTACAAGCTTTGTGATGTATATATGTGTTTGGAAACTTTGACTAATTTCTATACGTCGATTAGTCGGGGTTGCACATATCTGTGATGTTATTGTGATGGTTTGTGTATATGAACTTGTTGGATCGTCGTGGATGGATAGCCGGGGATGTGAGATGAGAGTTTTCATTCTTTCATTCGATGTAACTTTGTAAAGTGATGTAATATTATTTTTGCAGGGCACATCCGGGTTGAGATTGTAGCCACCGTTGTATTATTTCTTTTACTGTTTTTGCTCCTAGGATAGACCCAAGGTGGGGTGCACAAACTACCGAGTACTTTGAAGTGCCGAGTGACCTACTCATTTTGTTGAGAGAGGTTGCTTCACTTCGAGAATTTGGCGGGTAGTTTTCCGCACCCGTAGGGGTCTAGGGTGGGGTTTGGCTATTCATCATAAACGTGGAATCCGTTTTTCGTTACAGGCTCAAACGAATCGTGGAATTCCTAGTATATCCAATGTGTTCATCTGTGATCTGGAATGCCTATCATTGCGTCTGACGAATCGATATTATTATATATGTATTATATAATAGATGTTGCTTATATTTTGCATTCGCGCTAGTCCAGCCCCCGCTCTGTCGTTAGTTAAGTAACCTAACGGGTGATGACGGGCCCCGTGGCGAATGCGGATGGCATAAGCGTACGTTGTATTTTCGTTGTTTTCTGCAATGTTAGGTTAATTGATGGGACTGCATTACATTAATGCAAAGCAAACAAACCAAAGTTGAATCGTTAGAACAATTTTCAAACCTCTCATTTTTTTTAAAGCAGCAAAACTTTTAAAATGCGGAGCTTAAACCACTCCTTTGAAAAGCTATCAGGTTCCTTCGATTATATCAAGTTCACTACGTTCACGGTTTTGCAAAAACCATTCTTAGCCCTCCGTCATTTCAGTTGGATATTCAGTATATTCAAGCTATGTATTTTGACCTTCACCAAGACATAGTGATTGGTAGCTGCTGAAAATTCATCTGTAGCATAGATAGATGCATTGGTTTGGGACAGCCGTACTACTATTTTGGCCTTCGTCAAGGGTATGTACGGGTGGGTTCAAATTAACCTGGACAATGACGGGTAGAACTTAACATGCGACTTATGATATGTTGGCCTTCGTCAAGGTCATAAGAGCATGGGGCAAAAATCCACATCGGGAGTTTCTAAGGAAACTGAAACTTTCTAGTGTTGCATACCATTTGGAGTGTGATAATTTTGGTAGGATTCCTTAGACTTTATCACACGATGGTATTTGGATCCCGATCCTACTGTGAGTATATGCTACTCATCGGGAGATTTTTTCACTTAACGATCAATGCTATAAACCAAGTAGGTGTCTAGAAAGGTGTTAGCGGGGCTACTCCCTCAGGGAGAAAAGGTTATTTAATTAAGGAATTTCCCAAAAGCGTCATAAAACTTCCCTCGAAGTACCAACACTGGCCTGGCTGAACGGTTAAGCAAGTATTGTACGGTGAGATTAATCCTGACTAATTATTCTTTTATGGTTTAAGGAAGGATTCGAGAAATAGTAGGAGCCATCATGTTTAGATAAACTAAAAATCAATCTAAATTTGTAAGAGTATCATGCTAAAGTGTTTCTTCTCTCTCTTAATTGCAGCGACCAAACATGACGGGCATTAAGTTGCTATTAGATAAAAATATATTGAAAAGGCCAAACTATAAAGATTGGTTTAGGAATATCAAGATGCCAATCACTTATGACAAATTGGGCTATGTTCTTACTACTAAAGCCCTCGCCGTCCCAGATCTAGATTCCAGCGTCGCGGATAAGGAAATCTGTAAGACCTGGGAAATTGATTGCGAAAAAGCCAAGTGTCTCATGCTGGCCTCCATGGATAATGAACACCAGAGGCGGCACGAGAATACGGATCTTGAATCCATATTCCTCCATACCAAGGAATTATATGGAGAGCAATCTCGTATGGCAAGATACGAGACCTTGAAAAAACTATTTTAGGAGAGGTTGGCTGTCGGGTCATCTGTAGGGGAACACGTCCTTAAGATGATCGGCTATATTGAGGAGCTCGCGGACCTTGGGACCACGTTAGAGAACGAGCTGTATACAGACTTGATTCTCCAGTCCCTTTCTTCCACCTACGCCCAGTTTATCTTGAATTTTAATATTCAAGGTAAAGAAGTTGAACTTCCGGAACTCCTCAACATGTTGAGGAGTGCTGAGGGCGCCCTGAAGAAATCCAGGGAAACACCCGCTCTGCTTATTGGTGGAGCTTCCTCTTCTAGATCCAGAGCGAAAGCCAAAGGAAAGAAGAAGAAGGCCCCCACCAAACCGAGAGGCGGTGTTAGTAAGGTGGAAGCAAAGGGAAAGGAGAAAGTGGCAGGGCCGACAGTAGGAAAGGAAGAATGCTTCTACTGTCATAAAAAGGGCCATTGGAAGAAAGATTGTAGGGCTTGGAAGGCCAAGAACCAGGACCCGAAGCAAGTTGTGGCTTCGGCTTCAGGTGTGTTCGTAATTGAAAATTGTCTGTCAATCAACTCTACTTCCTGGATATTGGATACCGGATCAGGATCTCATATCTGTAATTCTTTGCAGGCATTGAGAAGCCGTAGAGTTCTGAAGACCGGTGATATGACCCTCAGGGTTGCTAACGGAGCGAGCGTGGATGCTGTGTCCGTAGGGGAATATCACCTAGGATTGACAAGTGGACATATTTTTGTTTTGCGCAACTGTTTTTATTTACCGATTTTGACTTGTAATATCATTTCTGTATCTTTGTTATCAAAAGAAGGTTATGATTTTACATTTGTAAGCGATGTTGTAAACATCCACCTTAATCATGGTCTGATTGGGTTGGGTACACTAAACAACAATATATACGTATTAAACCAACTACAAGTTTTCAATGTCCAGAACACACATAAAAAAAAATACTCCATAATTAAATCAAGCTTTCTTATGGCATTGTAGACTGGGTCACATCAATGAGACAAGGTTAACCAAGTTACATAAAGAAGGTTATTTGGATCCGTTCGAATATCAATCTTATGCAACTTGTCAATCATGTCTCAAAGGAAAGATGATAAAGACTCCGTTCACTGGACACGGAGTAAAAGCGAGTGATCTCTTGGGGCTCATACACAGCGACGTGTGTGGTCAAATGTCTATACATGCAAGAAGTGGTTTGTCACGACCCGAAATTTGGCGCATGATGGCCCTTAAACTACGTAACGTCTCTAAGCGTGACATAATTCAAGTAAGCCGAAAATCCAGCAATCTAAACCATCAAAAATAGTAAGTGATAATACCATTGTTAAAACTTTTGAAATCTCAATCAAAATTCTTTAAAGTTCAAATTTACTTCCATTAAAAATTTGGCAGCACCTCCTTTGTAAAACAAGCCCCCAAAAAGGGTACAACAAAAAATATAAGTAAAGCATCCCCAAACGGGAGCAAATCCACGCCCAAAGGCGGAAAACAACCACCACAATAGATATACGACGGCGTAGAGAAGAAAAAGATGATATAAAGTGAACAACATGAAAATCTCCAAGTTACAAATAATATACAATATCGAGCTCACAACTCGTCTCTAAGTCAATACATGAAAATGGTAGATGAAGAATACTGGATACAACGAATATACAATGAGCAACATCGGATAACCGCAAAATCCACCTATAGCAAAACTGTACTCAGTCAGCCGGAGCGGTATCCGCTGCAAAAGATGATATGATGTGAAGAAGAAAGCCCTGCCTCTGATTGCTCTAAGGGACAACCTGTACAACCCTGTGGCACAACGGGGGTGAGTTGCCAACTTGTGAATAGTAAATAACATATGCAGGTAATCGCAAGTATGCACGTACTGCGCTAATCTATCACATGCAATCTGATAGCAATAAATAGTAATATGTATATGCAACAGTCATGAAAGGTACTCTATCAGGTACTACTAATTATGAAGCAATGAATATCAAATAAATGCGTAGTACGGAATAAAACATGTCATCCTCACTGAATTCTCATAGTGGCAGGACTAGTGTCCATCAAGACAATCTAAATCCCAAATTCCTCAAATCGGCTCCCATATCGGGCACATCAGCCCTTCACATCGGGCACACCGGCCCCTCACATCGGGCACATAGGCCCCTCAAATGACCATAATATCGGCCCTCATATCGACCATAATATTGGCCCTCATATCAAATGAATAAGTATATTTGCATAGATCATTATGATGATATATTATGTTGGTGTACATATTTAACAGCGTCCCATACCACTGATACACACACACACACACACACACACGTAAATATACATATGTATATCAGCGTCCCATATCACTGATATATATATGCAGGATTAAAACATCCAGAAAATATCATATGAAAACCATATTACAATGCGAAATCCATGAAATATAATATATGCAACATGAAACGGTAATATGAGCATATAAAGGAAAAACCACTATTTAACTGCAACAAGTTATTAAGTATCATGTGGTTCCTAATTTCTTCGAAACCAAACGCAATATCATATAAAGGTGAACATGTAACTACAACAAGGTGTATGAGCATGTACCTATCAATAACGATGTAATACCATACGGGTGTATGTGTAAGTATGTATGCAAGATGTACATGTAGCTATGTCTCATATGTATATATACCTGTCACTAATGGTACAATACCATATAGGTGTATGGATAACTAGCATGTAGGCATGTCAAGGCATATGTGTAATCATGTAGATATACAGGTATGCTATATGTCATATGCACAATAAAAATAAGGATCATGTTTCAAGCCCCTAGCCAATACAATCTCACGTATGTATAAGTGTTGTGCGTGTCATGGCAATTATTGACGGTGTGAGTGGCATACAATCATTGCTCGTGCAACATGAACCATCAATAATAGTGCAGTATCCAAAGGGTACAAGTCCAAGCACAACAAGTAATAATATGCAATGAATTTTTATGCACAATCTTTATATGTGCAATGTAACATGCGGCTAATATCATATCATATCTAACCCTGATGCATAATGCCAT
This sequence comes from Agapanthus africanus, assembly GCA_030015575.1. Classification (NCBI taxonomy): domain Eukaryota; kingdom Viridiplantae; phylum Streptophyta; class Magnoliopsida; order Asparagales; family Amaryllidaceae; genus Agapanthus; species Agapanthus africanus. The sequence goes on from CM057344.1 coordinate 240,591,238, forward strand.
GCGGGAGATTCCCCTGTAGATGTTAAATCTACTCACAGATGATCTTGGGCTAAGTAAGCCAACCACTCGCTTTCCCTTCTTCGCAGCGTCCGAAGTCCTCGCCTGCGTCCCTAAGATCATAAAACAACAATATAACAAGTGTATATTAGCAATCGACCAATAACACGTACAAATTACGTTTGACCGACGCACCAACTCCAAACATACTCTTAAGTGTTCGTCTAGTGGCTAACATACATAGCGACACTACGAAACCAACTCAAGAGCAAAAGCTACACAAGTACACGCACCGTGTCGGATAACGTAACACACGTATTCGTAACACAAGAAACTAGCAAAGTGATCCCAGATTTTGTATACAGTCAAAACTCAAAAATCAAACAGTACCAAACACACTAAAATAGTTGCAGACAACTACCCTGAAAAACCCAAACCCAAACTCCCCAAGAAAACCGAGGTCGCCGGATTTCCTCTTCATGCCGCCGGCCAAATCCGAGACTCTGGGTCACAGCAGATCACAGATATCACACAAAGACACTAAAAATACGATATGTACAGGAAACATTACTTTTAGCGTTCTAAACTGAAACGAACAAAATACACAACACAATAACATCCTATTTAACAAATAGAGATCATTACCTACTCCTACAAGCTCAAAGATCCTAGCTTTCCAAGCTCCAAGGGATCCTAGAGGCAAAACGAGGCTTATGAAGTGATTTGGGTGTGGTTTTGTGAAGTTTTGTGTAGGTTTTATGAAGGAAGTGATAAGGTTTCAGTTTAAGGGTTGAGGAGTATGAGAAATAATGAGAAAAGAGATAGAGAAAAATGAGAGGATGAAATGGTAGAGAGAGAGGGAGTGAGGTGAGAATAAGGGTGAGTGCACCATGGCATTAACTCTCACATTAATGCAAGCATGGCTCTCATGACTCACCATCGCCACCTCCTCCCAAATCCAAAACAAAACAAGGAAATATCTTCTCACAACCAAATATCAAAGGTTAAGGTTAAAGCAAAGCAAAGGATTAAGATTAGGTTAAGTTGTCATGGTTGCTAAACTAGATTAACACAAACAAACCCTCACATTAACATGCACAAGTGTGTGCAAGCCATAACAAATAATAATAAATTATTAATTAAATGTTATAAAATGTGAGGAACCCAATTTGGTAAACTTTTTACAGAAAACCCGCATTATCGCTTAATTAACACTAATCGAAATTCTAAGGTGTTACAATCTCCCCCCTTACAGAAAATTCGTCCCCGAATTTAAAATTCTCTCTAAGCCTACCTTCAAAGAGATGAGTACAAAACTCCCAAATCTCGCTCGTAGCCTCCCAAGTGATCACCTCACTATACGGCTACGCCAAAGAAAAACCTCCACAGATGGTAAGACCCTTGACCGAAGTTTCTCCACCTGCCGATCCACTAAAACCATCGGCTGTCGGTGAATGAAAAGATCGCGTCCAAGCTAAATGGTCTGGTGCTAAATCATGTGAAAATGGTCATGATGGTATTTGCAAGTATCGACACAGGAAAACAGGGTGAATACTCAAAAATCTGGGCGGCAGTGCCAAATTATAGGCAACGGTACTAACTCGCATTCAAGGATCTCAAAAGGACCTACAATCTGGGACTAAGCTTCCCAAAACTCAACACGCCATTCATCGGAAAAATCCGTAGGAATACATGATCTCCTACTGCGAACTCAAGTCTGCAACCACCACGGTCGGCATAAGACTTCTGTCTGCACTGGGCTGCTCTCATCCTGACCTGAATCAACTGGATCATTTCCGTAGTCTCATGATTAGCCGGGGTCCAAAAATCCTGCTCTCGCAGAGTCAGTAAAATAGACTAGCGATCGACACAACCTACCACACAAGGCCCGAAAGTTGCCATTTGAAACATTTCCTGATAACCGTTATCGTAGGAGAACTTCATCAATGGCAAGTGACGATCCCAATTGCCAACAAACAAATAGTACGTACGCACAAACATATCCTCTAGAGTCTGTATAGTCCGCTCTCACTGACCACCGGTCTACAGATGGGACGCGGCGCTAAAGCTCAACCAGTACCCAAGGCTTCCTGAAGCTTCTACCAACAACGGCCAGCGAACTGGATGCCTCTATTGGATACAACGCATGAAGGAACTCCCTGCAAACGCACAACTTATCGAAGAACCACTGAGCAAACTGAGCATAACCAGATAACAAACACCCAAATGGAGTCATACCCTGTCTAGACCTGGGTAGACACCACAACGAAATTCATGGAGATCTGCTCCCATTCCCACTCCGGCACGGTTAAAGGTTGCAACTCTCCTGCCGAGCTCCAATGCTCAACCTTAGCTCGCAGCAAGACAGACACCACGAAACGAAATACGAAATTTCACTCTTCATCCCTGCCCACCCGTAACTACTTCTCAAGTCACGTCACATCTCGGTGGAACTCGGATGAACACTAAAAGCTGACAGATGTTCCTGTTCTAGGACCTCGCGTCGCTCCCCATCAATATCCGGTACACACAACGAGTCCCATAACGTAACACACCCTGGTCACAAATCAGAACTTTGAATCATTACCCTGCCAAACAAGCTCACGAATCTCAAACAAACGAGCGTCGGCAGGCTGTGCCTCAGTCTAAAGAAAAGGAACTTCCTTCCTGGTCAGCCCGGTCAACGGTGCAATGATACACAAGAAATCTTGCACGAAACGGCGGCAAAAACCGGCTAAGCCTAAAAATCTGCGGACCTCTGTCCTGATACAAGTCTGGGCCAAAGCTGTACGGCCTCGATCTCCCTCGGGTCCATACGAATACCGTCTCCCGTAACCACATGACCAAGGAGTTCAGCACTATCAAGCCTGAAAAAACACTTCGAGAATTTAACAAACCGCTGGTGCTCTCCCAATGTCTGCAAAAAAAATCCTTAATTGCCGCTCATGTTCCTCATGACTCTTGGAATAGACCAGAATGTCATCAATAACACAACAATCAACTGGTCGAGGAACGGCCTGAGAAACCTGGTTCATCATATCCACGAATACTGCTAAGGCATTGGTGAGTCCAATGACACCACCAAAAACTCATACCGCCCGTAGCGCGCATAAAAAGCAGTCTTCGGAATGTCATCACTCCGAACCCGCAACAATGATGACCTGATCCCAAAACAAACCTAGAAAAATGTCTCGCACCTTGGAGCTAATCAACGAAAACATCAATGCGAGGTAAAGGATACCTATGCGCACCATAACTCGGTTCAATTGACGATCAATCAATGCACAACCACAAACTGCCGTCCTTCTCCTTGACGATCAGAGTAGGAGCTCCCCAAAGCGAAACACTCGGACGTACATGTCCTCCCTATCTAACAACTCTGCAGCAGATCCTTAAGCTCCCTAAGCTCTGCTGGCTCACCTGGAACAACGTCGGAAAACTCTCGCATGATAGGAACCCGGTCCAACAAACCCACTGTGGCTCCAGTATCATGAATGAAAGCCAAGAATCCCCGACATCCTCTCCTCAAAAGCCGACTAGCGTAAAAGGCTGAATTCAAGCCGTGAGAGGCGGCACCACTGTCCCCCTGCACAACAAGAACTGATTCGCCGGGAAAACAAAACCTAGAGGTTTTCTCACGGTAGTCCACAGACGCATAGCACGTAGCTAACCAGTCCGTGCCTAGGAGATCGTCAAAGTCCAACATCTCTAGAAGGATCAAATCAACGGGCGAATCCCTATCTCCTACCCAATTGGCACATAATCGAATCACGTGTTGCGCAACCAAAGGATCGCTAACAGGAGTTAACACAACAAACAGCTGATCTAGCATACACGACTCTCGGCCCAACCTCGGCACGAAGTGTGTAGAACAAACGAGTGCATAGATCCCGAATTAAACAAACAAGTGCAATAAGAAAACATACGAATAAGATTACCTGAAAACTCTGCATTGGGTGCCCGCACGTCCCGATGAATAGAAGCAAATGCTCGTGCCTGCCTTCTAACCGCAATTGGCTGAACTCCTCCTCTGCCATCCTGTACACTTAGAACGAACCCTCCACGACCACGACCACTCTGAACAAAAATCTGACGCGGATCAACAACAGGCGCAAAAGGCAACTCTCCGTGAGATGAAGGTGATATGGTATCACATGGTACAGCTGCCTCGTGTTCACATGTCTCAGTAGAATCTCAAACCCGATGACCCAAACTCCCGCACCAGTAACATCCAGATAAAAACTGTTGACCCTCCTGGGGATAAGAGCTAAACAACTGGCCTCGTCCTAAGCCTCTGCTACTCCCGCGATGTGCACGAAACCTGTCACGGCGACTAAGCCTCTGTCTTTGGGCTGGTACACCTGCACGAGCCCTTCTCTGTCCTCGAACTCCTAAAGTCTCGGAAAGACGCTCCTCAGCTAATAGGGCTACGTCCACTGGTGCTGTGTAAGTAACACAATGCTGTGTGCTGATCGCAAGGAATAACTGGGTAACAGGGGTGACAGCCTCCTGTCGCTGCGCTCGACTGGCCTCAACTCACGACCTCATCGTCTGGCACAAGTCCTGCATATCTGCCACAAGCCTAGTGATATGATCTATCGAAGGCAGATCAATCTACTCCTGTACAGCGAGCGTACCGTCTTAGTTAATCCTCGTCCCACACGAGTCAACTCTGACCTCGGCTCTCGCTGTCTCTTTCTGAGCCCTCATGGTCATCGGTGGCAAAAGGCTATAAATGGAAATAGGATTTAATAAGAACACGGAAATCGAATCACATGGATATGAATCATCATGGAAGGAATTTCAAGCAATTAGTACTTAAGTCACTTTAGGTGGAGTACCGTGTCGTAAGTATGCCGTGGACATACACACGCTACATCACTCTGCTTAAGCTACCTACTCCATCATACCAAGGTTATCCTACACTCCGAAAGATAAAACCTAGCGCTCTGATATCAACATTTTCACGACCCGAAATTTGGCACGTGACGGCCCTTAAACTATGTAACGTCTCCAGGCGTGACGTAATTCAAGTAAGCCAAAAACCCAGCAATCTAAACCATCAAAAGTAGTAAGTGATAATAACATTGTTAAAACTTTTGAAATCTCAATCAAAATTCTTTAAAGTCCAAATTTACTTCCTTTAAAAATCTAGCAGCACCTCCTTTGTAAAACAAGCCCCCAAAAAGGGTACAACAAAAGATATAAGTAAAGCATCCCCAAACGGGAGCAAATCCACGCCTAAAGGTGGAAAACAACCACCACAACAGATATACGACACCGTAGCGAAGAAAAAGACGATATAAAGTGAACAGCATGAAAATCTCCAAGTCACAAATAATATACAATATCGTCCTCACAACTTGTCTCTAAGTCAATACATGAAAATAGTAGATGGAGAGTACTGGATACAACGAATATATAATGAGCAACATCGGATAACCGCAAAACCCACCTATAGCAAAACGGCACCTAGTCAGCCGTAGCGGTATCTGCGGCAAAAGATGATACGATGTGAAGAAGAAAGCCCTGCCTCTGACTGCTCTGAGGGACAACTGTATAACCCTGTGGCACAACGGGAGTGAGTTGACAACTTGTGAATAGTATATAACATATGCAGGTAATCGCAAGTATGCACGTACTGCGCTAATCTATCACAAGCAATCTGATAGCAATAAATGGCAATATGTATATGCAACAGTCATGAAAGGTGCATTATCAGGTACTACTAATACATGAAGCAATGCATATCAAATAAATGCGGAGTACGGAATAAAACATGTCATCCTCACTGAATCCTCACTGTGGCAGGACCAGTGTCTATCAAGACAATCTAAATCCCAAATTCCTCAAATCGGCTCCCATATCGGGCACACCGGCCCCTCATATCGGGCACACCGGCCCCTCACATCGGGCACACCGTCCCCTCACATCGGGCACATAGGCCCCTCATATCGACCATAATATCGGCCCTCATATCGAACATAATATCGGCCCTCATATCAAATGAATAAGTATATTTGCATAGATCATTCTGATGATATATTATGTAGGTGTACATATATAACAGTGTCCCACACCACTGATATATATATATACGTAAATATACATATGTATATCAGCGTCCTATACCACTGATATATATACGCAGGATTAAAACATCCAGAAAACATCATATGAAAACCATATTACAATGCGAAATCCAAAAAATATAATATATGCAACATGAAACGGTAATATGAGCATATAAAGGAAAAACCGCTATTTAACTGCAACAAGTTATTAAGTATCATGCGGTTCCTAATTTCTTTGAAACCAAACGCAACATCATATGAAGGTGAACATGTAACTACAACAAGGTGTATGAGCATGTACCTATCAATAACGATGTAATACCATACGGGTGTATGTGTAAGTATGTATGGAAGATGTACATGTAGCTATGTCTCATATGTATATATACCTGTCACTAATGGTATAATACCATATAGGTATATGGATAACTAGCATGTAGGCATGTCAAGGCATACGTGTAATCATGTAGGTATACAGGTATGCTATATGTCATATGCACAATAAAAATAAGGATCATGTCTCAAGCCCCTAGCCAATACAATCTCACGTATGTATGAGTGTTGTGTGTGTCATGGAAATTATTGACGGTGTGAGTGGCATACAATCAGTGCTCGCGCAACATGAACCGTCAATAATAGTGCAGTATCCAAAGGGTACAATTCTAAGCACAACAAATAATAATATGCAATGAAGTTTTATGCACAATCTCTATATGTGCAATATAACATGCGGCTAATATCTTATCATATCATATCTAACCCTAACGCATAACGCCATGCGGGCGATTCCCCTGTAGATGTTAAATCTACTCATAGATGATCTTGGGGTAAGTAAAGCCAACCACTCGCTTTCCCTTCTTCGCAGCGTCCGAAGTCCTCGCCTGCGTCCCTAAGATCATAAAACAACAATATAACAAGTGTATATTAGCAATCGACCAATAACACGTACAAACTACGTTTGACCGACACACACACTCCAAACATACTCTCAAGTGTTCGTCTAGTGGCTAACGTGCATAGCGACACTACGAAACTAACTCAAAAGCAAAAACTACACAAGTACATGCACCGTGTCGGATAACGTAACACAAGAAACTAGCAAAGTGATCCCAGATTTTGTATACAGTCAAAACTCAAAAATCAAACAGTACCAAACACACTAAAATAACCGCGAACAGCTACCCTGAAAAACCCAAACCCAAACCCCCCAAGAAAACCAAGGTCGCCGTATTTGCTCTTCATGTCGCCAGCCAAATCCGAGTATGTCACCCATCCCTAACACAGATGGTATTGTCCGCTTTGGCCGAAACCGCACGGTTTTGTCCCTTTGAATGAACCCGGGGCTACTTCCCAGTAGGTCACCCATCCCATAATTTCTTTGGCTCAAGAACGCTTAACTCCGGAGTTCTTCAAACTCCGGAGTTCCGATTCATCCAAAAGGCGCCTCTGTATTATAGCAGTGTGTCATTTCCATTTATAGTTCAGATCGTGCCCTCTTTCGGAATGGAATTCGACACTCCCCATTGTTCTACAGTGGTTCCCCGTGTGTATCCGTATCGGTTACATCCCCACCTCGATACCGGTTAACACATCAGTTCTTCACGGGGTAGGTGGTATTCAGCCCCAACGCCACCTGGGGTATTACATCCCCCACTTAGAACAATGGTTCGTCCTCGAACCACAAACCTACTTTTGAAGGACCGGCTTTGATACCATATTTCTCATGACCCACCCCTAACACAGATGGTATTGTCCGCTTTGGCCGATACCACACGGTTTTGTCCCTTTGAATGAACCCGGGGCTACTTCCCAGTCGGTCACCCATCCCAGAATTACTCTGGCTCAAGCACGCTTAACTACGGAGTTCTTCAAACTCCGGAGTTCCGATTCATCCAAAAGGCGCCTTTGTGTTATAGGAGTCTGTCATTTCCATTTATAGTTCAGATCGTGCCCTCTTTCGGAATGGAATTCGATACTTCCCATTGTTCTACAGTGGTTCCCCATGTGTATCCGTATCGGTTACATCCCCACCTCGATACCGGATAACACATCGCTTCTTCACGGGGTAGGTGGTATTCAGCCCCAACTCCACCTGGGGTATTATATGGTTATTCCTATTTCATTACTTTTACGGATGATTTCTCTAGGTATGGACATGTTTTCTTGATGAAACATAAATCCGAGGCCTTTGAGAAATCCCGAGAATATAAGAATGAAGTGGAAAAACAATCCGGCAAAAGAATCAAAACACTGAGATCTGATCGAGGTAGTGAATACTTGAGTGCCGAGTTCCTGGATTACCCAAAAGAGAATGGAATTCTATCTCAGCTTACTCCTCCATACATACCACAACACAACGGTGTATCGGAGAGACGGAACAGAACCTTATTGGATATGGTACGTTCCATGATGAGTAACGCTGAGTTACCATGATCATTCTGGGGCTATGCACTAGAATCAGCTGCATATCTTTTGAACAAGGTTCCTACCAAGACTGTGTTTACCATACCATATCAGATGTGGTGTGGGAAGAAACTCTATCTTCAGTATCTGATGATATGAGGATGCCCAGCTTTTGTTAAAAAGAAGCATGCAGACAAACTCGAGGCACTTTCAGTACTGTGTAAGTTTTTGGGATACCCAAAGAACTCCAGGGGGTATTTTTTCTATTACGCAGAGGAACAAAAGGTTTTTGTTTCTCGTCATGCCCACTTTTTAGAACATCAATTTTTAGAAAAAGAAACTAGTGGGTGCGCAATAGAACTGGAGGAAATTCCAGAACCACAAGCTATTACTGAGAGCTTGGTTGAACCAGAAGTTCCAAAAGAACAGGACATTCCTGCGCCACTCCACAGGAGTAGTAGGCTGTCTCATCCGCCCGAGAGATACTACGGTTTTCTCATTGACAGGGATAGAGAGGATTGCATCATTGATAATGATGAGCCAACTAACTTCCAGCAAGCCATTCAGAGCACAGACTCGGTAAAATGGCTGGATGGAATGAGGACCGAGATGGAGTCCATGTACACCAACAAAGTATGGACTTTGGACATTGCTCCGGAAAGGGTAAAACCCGTAGGATTCAAATGGATCTTCAGAAAGAAGATTGGTGTAGATGGACAAGTTGAAACCTATAAGGATAGACTTGTTGCAAATGGATTTTGTCAAAGACCTGGTTTGGACTATGATGAAACCTTTTCTCCAGTGGCTATGCTCAAATCCATTCGGATCCTTCTTACCATTGCTGCCTTCCACAATTATGAGATTTGGCAGATGGACGTAAAGACCGCTTTTCTAAATGGAAATTTGGAAGGGTGCGTCTATATGGATCAGCCAGAGGGTTTCATTCAGAGTGGGAGCAGCGGGAAAGTGTGCAAGTTGCTTAAGTCCATTTATGGACTAAAGCAGGAATCGCAGAGTTGGAACATCTGTTTTGATGAGACGGTCAAAGAATTAGACTTTATTAAAAATCCAGATGAGCCGTGCATTTATAGTAAGATTGTAGCAAGAACTATAGTATTCCTCGTTTTGTACGTGGATGAAATTCTCTTGATAGGAAATGGCATTCCTATGTTACAATCTGTCAAAAGATTCTTGTCACACAGGTTCTCCATGAAAGACATGGGTGATGCCTCTTATATTCTGGGGATCCAGATCTATCGTGATAGATCTAAGTGGATGTTGGGACTTTCACAGTCCAGGTAAATTGACATCATACTAAAAGATTCAGTATGGAAGATTCAAAGTACGGTAATTTACTGGCTTGTCACAGAATCACCCTCTCCAACGAGATGTCTCCTAAGACTGATTTGGAAAGGGATCGCATGTCTATTATACCCTACGCTTCTGCGGTAGGCTCTATAATGTATGCGATGTTGTGTATCGGACCAGATGTTGCTTACGCACTGAGCGTAGTAAGACGGTATCAGTCAAACCCTGGGAAGAAGCACTGGATAACAGTAAAGAACATTCTCAAATACCTGAGAAGGACTAAGGAGATGTTCTTGGTGTACGGCGGAAAAGACCTCCAGATCGAGGCACTTGCTGACTCCAGCTTCCAGAGTGACAAGGATGACTCCAAGTCCATGTCGGGTTATGTCTTTACCCTCAATAGAGGGGCGGTCTGTTGGAAGAGTTCCAAGCAGGACACCATTGCTGACTCAACGATGGAAGCGGAGTATATCGCAGCTTCTGATGACGCAAATGAAGCAGTCTGGATGAAGAAGTTCTTAATAGAACTTCTGGTGGTTCCGTCCATTGTTGATCCAATACCTCTATATTATGACAACAACGGGGTTATAGCTTTAGCAAAGGAACCCAGGTCCAATCAGAAGTCCAGACACATCTTGAGGCGGTATCACCTGATCAGGGAGATCGTGGATCGCCAGGAGATCGAGGTGAGGAGAGTTGCTACGGAGGACAACACTGCAGATCCATTCACAAATGCCATCTCTCAGACGCAGTTCGATAGGCTATTCGAGATGTTAAGTCTGCGATATGCAAGCACATGGCCTTAGTGCAAGTGGGAGATTATAAGTGTTATATGCCTTAGAGGCCATTATTGTATAGTACTAGTTTGTATATTACATTTTGGAAGCTTGGGATATATACATGGATTTATAACAGTCTTGCTCAATATAGTAGTATGCTACTTGGTTTGTATCTATCTTAATATGTGTATATATTTCTTTTAACGTATCGCTAATACATATTGATAGAGCCCTTAGGATCTTTGCTTGACTACCAGCATTGTGATGGAAGTCAAACTAGTGGGCGCTGGGTAGTCTATAAGCACATCCTTATACAGCTCCTTAGTCATAGGATTATTGAGACAGGGTATCGATACTTCAGAGTAGACTAGTGTATATGCTTCTCATCATAGCAGGGGAGACGGTCTGTCCCACAGCCATCAGTACGTCGTACTGGAGATAGTATGCAGGTGCTCATTGGGTTATGAGTTACACTGGATGGACTCATGGGGTACTGCTGGTTGGTACTATACCTATCGTCAGGTAGCAGTTCCCAGGTGACATGAGTACAGCTTAGTCCGTTGACTTGACACTGCTACTTCGCCTCAAGTGTATTCCCATTGTTCTTAGATTGCTACCCTACCACGGCTCTATTGAGGCGTGCAAACAAGTAGTAGTTGGGTGATGTCCCGAAGCACTTGGAGGCAGTGGCGGTTAGATATGATTCGTCTCTCCCGGTATTGGGGGTTGATGTCGCGCTGTGTTCGGAAAGCTATTACACAAAGTCCCTGGCCAGGCAAGCGAGATTTACTGGTAGGTACTCCAGTAGTTTCTCGGGGTGTTTTGGGCTGTACTCTGACACGACTTATTTCTCTATTAGGGGTCTGACGTTTACCACCCCCTAGGCCCGATATGCGATACTCTTAGACGAACAGACCAGACTGTATGAAGATTGACACAGACAGGCTCAGTAGGAGTTTGGATGAGTTTGCTCATCGGATTTCTTATCAACAAATACCTGGGTAGCCGTTACGTACAGCTAATATCGCTGACGTGCTTGTGGTTAAACCTACTGCCAGCATACTGTCGAGTCTTTATAGTCTCACACAGAGGGCTTCCCAGCTTCGGGCGAAACAATGTAGAGGTCGTATGGTTTTACGACAGGGTTCGATCACATACGTGTACTTGTGTGCGTGTGATGTTCGAGCGGACAATACTGGTGGGCTTTGGTTTAAGCCGTATCGTAGTATTTGATTGTTGGATTAGTTTCGTCTCAATGTATTCGTGTTTCTCGGAACACGGATGCGGGTATGTATATACGGATGAGAAGGGTACAGAAGGAGACACCTCATTAGGGTTTTGACCATTGACTTGATTAAAACAATTATGAGGTGGAGAAAATTATTTGTTATTTTTTGTAAATGATAATTGTGGCATGGCTACTTGGATTGACTACTTGACTTGGATTGACCACTTGACTTGGATTGACCACTTGAATTAGATATTTTTGTGAGATATTTTGTAACCTAGATATTTTGATGAGATATTTTACATGCCATGCTTGTGTTCATGTCAAGCTAGCCATCTCATTTTCAATGATCATTATCAAAAATCATTTTCTCTTTCCTCAAGTTCGCTCTCTCTTTCTTCCTCTCAAAAACCCTAGTGTCTCATGTGTTGAGAATCAAGGGTTAGTGAGACTAAGCTACCCAAAATCACACTCTATTCATTCGAGGTTACTTAATTTAGCACACCAAGCGATCTAGTTGCCTCAACTTGGAGGTTGAGCTCAAGGTTGGAACTCTCGGGTGGATCATCTTCGATTTCGAGAAGCCGACGAGGAGGTGCTATCCATTTCCACTCCAAGGAGCTCGCGAGGTGAAGGAGGAAAGCGAGAAGACAAGAAGGACACGATACTACGAGGTATAACATTCATCCGAGTAGTTAAACCTCATATTGTTTGCTAGCTAGGGTTTTATGTTCGATCCTTGCTTAAAGCCGATGTTACGAAGCCCGTAAAAATTAATTTTTGCTAATTCCGCCTCCCCTCGAACACGTGGGGTGCGCAACATTGACTAACAATACCATACTCACTCCCTTTCCGATTTCACAAGGTTTAAGGATAAATCAAATTGGTGTTAAGTTTGCTAAGTTTAGATGCGGTATTTTGTGACCAAGTGCTTGACAAACCCTCGGTTTTCATATACCCTATACTATAACAAACACTTAGAAAAGTTAACACTAAAACTAATTGCTCTCACTCACTAACTTGTGTTTTTGATGTTGATGTATGCTTTCTAACCCTTGTGCTTAGCATTGATACCTCAAGCTTGGACATACAAACGGTAAGTGAACAATACGGTCTCGTTTCGTGTTTTGAGTCGAGATCCGGTAACTTGATGATTTGTGCTCCGCAACTGCCATGACAAGTCATGCTTCATGCCGTGATCGACACAAGGATGGAAAACACATGAGCAAGGGAGCGTCGCGATTCGATCATCCGAGCCAAAGCCACGACCATTTCTTTCTTAACTTGTTTTCTTTGTTTTCGTGTTTTATATTTTTGTGACAAACCAACCAATTCGTTATTTGTTGAACCTTAAACAACTAAACGCAATACACAATTCCCTGCGGATCTACCCGTACTTGCCGTCTTGCTACAACGCGTCGTGCACTTACGGTTTATAATTTTTAAAACGAGACCTAGCTCGCGTGCGCATCCAATTCCTTAGAAACAATTCCATTTCCAAAATATACGCGTTTGCACGCACGGGTAAAGTCCCAACAAGTTTTTGGCACCGTTGCCGGGGAGTTGGTAGTTATTAGGAATTGTTATTTCTGGTTCGTACTGACTCACTAATTTCTAACTCAAAATTGTTTCAAAACTAACAAAACACGATTTTTATAACTTTTCTCTCTGTTGTTACAACCTGCTATCACTCTGTAATCCAACTTAAAAATCAAAGTATACTAGTAGAATACTAATATAGCCTAGAAATTACACACAAAATTGGAGCACCATAGGATTTCATTTGGCCGGCGACATCACTAAAAAATCCGGCGCCGCCGGGTAAAGTTTGGGATTTTTGGTTTTTTCTTTTTGTGTGATCTCCAGTGCCTTGTTGGTATTCTAGTGGTATTTTTTGATTTTTTATAATTTCTAGTGTGCAGGAATTGGGGCAGATATATCACTTTTGACACTAAATATCGTATTTTTCCGACATTTCAGTATTTAAGGAATTATGACCAGCGATCGTGCAAAGTAAGGATCAAATTCAATTCCAAAACATTGGTGAAGTACAGTGCCAAAGATCCGGGTAGTTTGACCCACGCAAGCGAACATTCAAATACCCGTAATCACTTCAAAGGGGTTTCTAAACCCAAAATCACATCGGTACGTATTTTCTAACACCTTCGCTCAAATCCGACGCATTCCAATACTCTATCTTCTGCAGCATTCTTCGCACAAACTTGCCACCAATTTCACAGAGAACTAAACCGTATTTGTTGCAGAGCTTAAACCTAAACGAAAAAGAATTGCTTAAATTGCTTGATTTCTTAAATTCTTTTATTGATTGCGCATTGCATCTTAATACGGATATTAAGGGCACAACCAAACAAGATACGGTAAAGGATTTCATCACCTTTCTCCGTAGCCCACAAATCACAAAACTGAATTCTTGCACACCCACAGTAATTTAAAATCAATTAGAACTTTGAATTTAAGTACATCGCGCTAATTAGGAGAAGTTAACTGTGTTTAGAACACCGCTTAACGGTATATCGTTCACGGGGTGTCTAGGCAAGTGTTCACGGCGAAACCGCCAAAAAAGAAAGGGTTATTTTAATTAAGGAAATCCGCGAAACCATTGGAAAACATCCCCTTATCTCTGCACTTACCTGGCTTCGTGATCCGTATATCTTGAGCCCGTTTCTCGACACAGTTTTATTTCAACAATCAGGTTCTTGAGCAGGTCTAGTTGACTTAACATAACATAGAATGTTAGGGGTGTGAAACTCTTGGTTTTTGTGATATTTGTGAATTCTTGTTGATATAGATGATACACGATTTAATTCAATTTTTCACGATTCTGATTCCTTTGTTTATACTCAGTCCTAATTCTTTTGTTCAAATTGCCACGATTCTTCCCACATTCATGAAAATTGTCCTTTTCTAGGGGATGACCAACCGTCCCAGATTTTTGATAATGGTCACCCACCTAACACTCTTGAACCCAATCCCACTTCAATTATAAACCTAATGATTGAATATTTTGAGAAAGAGGTCGACAGGGTAACTGCTTTAGTATCACCACCGTCACAACCCTCTCTTCCTGAAACAACTGACCCATCCATAGGGAATGATGGTGAGATGGATGCTAGGTTGACCGCTTTAGAGAAGGGTATTGATATGATGATTGCGGTCGAGAATCAAACAGCTGCAACGGTAGCCCTATTTATACAGCAGTCTGAGCAATTGTTTCATGCTCAAGCTCAATCTTTGGCTAGAATTGAAAAGCATGTAGCTATAGTGATTCTAAAGAGTGAACACAGTCAATTAAAACCACACAGTGTCAATATCTGTCATCTAGGAAGTCACCCAAGTAAGATAAACGATCAATTAAATTTTGATGATTTCATAAATGATGATGCAAATGAATTGACTAAGTGTTACCAGGATACACAGGAAAACCCTCTAAGTCAGTCCACCACTAACCTTCGGGTACCCACTGAACCTCCTGTCACTTATAATTTTGAGGTTGATTTAACAGAAATATTACTTGAAGAAGAAATTCATGAACCGACTGATTTTTTCATTCCAATTTTAGAGAAGGAAGCTTGTGATTTTGACGGGTATGGTTGGGATAAATTATTAGAGGAAATTAATAATCAGGAACTTACAATTTTTGTATCACCAGTTGATATTGTTTCGGAAGAAACGTTAGTGTGGGAACCTACTTTTTTAGATGACATATACCTACCCATTTGCGAATGTGACGAGGGAAAAATTGTGTTAGGAAAGTTATGGGGTTGTAATGATAAGAATAGGATTGTGCAGGATTATAGGGAGGAAGGCAGCCTTGCTAAATATTCTTTCTGGCAAAGTTTTGAGGAATTATTTGCGGATGAACTCCAGTTTTTAAATGAACTTGACTCTGAAACTCAACACGTGTTTCTTGAAAATTCAATTCATTCGAACAACAATTCTTTTGCCTCTTCAAAACTTCATCTTCACCTTCAGCGTCTTCTGATCCCTACTTACACACACTCATGCCTTTCACTAACAACTAACACATTCTTTTTCTTTTTCTTTTTCATATACTTATTTTTTTACCAGCCCTTGCATTATATCGATAAAATTTTTGAGTGGCTGGTATTAACTTCTGAACTAACAATGTCGTTTAACTTGTGATTACAGTAATTAATCTTTGTTTTTCTTAGTTTTTTGAAAATAAGATCTCACCCGTTAGGGGCTGAGTGCTGAATTTTTGGGGATAGCACGCTGATTTAGCTTCTGGTTTGAGTAAATTGTAAGGAGCGGGGTTTCTTGTTGATGGTTTTTTTTTGTAAAAAGTCTATTATATAGTCACAACATCCCTGACCCGACCCCTTATTCTCATTTCTCAAACAGCACCATATCCTTTCTTTGCTCTCCCCAAACCTTCCTCCAAAACCCTAGATCCATCTCCTCTATTCCGACCGGTGAAACTCCAAAGAATTCCGGCGCCGGCCTTCTTACCTTCGATCTTCGTTTGCCTTCTTCAGCTCTGTAAGATTTTCTCTTCCCCCTCTCCTGCATTGTTTAAATTTTCTGAAAACTTCACCAACCTACATATCATGGCCCCTTTTGAATTAGAGAGAAATTTTGTCGATGTGTTCACCCACGAGGTGTTTGGGAGCTATTTTCGTGATGCTATCCGATAGTTGGGGTGGGAGTTTTTGCTGTATGGGGATGAGGGGTTGTGTGCTTGTGAGCATTTGGTAGATGAGTTCTACAACGCTCTAAGAAATGGTGAAATACTCCAGGACCGTATTAGATTTCACTTTCAGGGTAGAAGGAGGGTTTTCTCAGCAGATACGATTTTAAATGTAACCAACATCCCTACCCGACCTGGTTTTTAGAGACCATTAGAACTTGCCCAGTATAGGATGATCATGAGGGCACGATGTGAGTTATGAGATGCTGGGCTAAACGCCCAGCAGATTTACCGAAATGTCTATACGGCTTGCCGCTGGGCTTACCGTAATGTCAGGGGGATCATTCGAGTTTCCTCCTTTCCAGTGATTGTGGGGAACATTGTTCATTGTTTAATGACCAAGGATTATCAATTTTTCATGGAGAGCATGCTATTTGCCATAATCAAGGAAAGTGTCGCAGTGCATAAATCGCTACTTCCTGTCCTCATCACCCAAATTTGTCGCTATTACATGGAGGTAGAAGATTTCACGTCCTGCATTACCATGTACGACACCGTCCCGGTGGAGATTGAGAGAATCTCACCGGGTTATACTAATGGAAGGAGTGAGCAGCAGATTTGGTCACCCACTGACCCCAGCGAGCATGTGGCACCACAGACTTCCTCAGAGATTTACTTGGAAGAGGACGTTCCGACTGATCTATATGAACTACACAGGATGGAGGTCCGTGGCATCAAAACATTGATCAGGTATAACAAGGAGATAAAAGAACAACTAAGCCAGATCTTAGCAAACCAGGAAGAAGCTAGCGGGAGCAGTAGAACAAAACGCAAGGCCAAGCGACGATGAGGACATCGTCATCTTCAGTTTGGGGGTGGATTTGTTTTGGATGAATGTTGTATCATCATATAGTTTGCATGTGCATATTTCCTGCATTTTTAGCACTTTACATTATGTATTTTACTTTTCTTTGAATGTAGTCGCATTTCATATCTGCTTTTGTATTGCATTGTATTGAAAAACTTGAAAAACTTATAAAAATTGAAAAAAAATTCAAAAACATACAAACTTGATTGTCATGTTAACTAGCGGGGGAACTTAGATTCAAAATCTGACGGTTCAGTTAATAAGTTAGAAATAACTAAATCCTTTTTGTGACATTGACGACCTAAAAAATAACCCTCTCTTGTGTTTAACCATAGCTGATATACGTCTTTTATAACACTTTACACGTGTCGTTTGTGTTTGAGAATTTGATGAAAATCGGACATGTCTGAAAAACTTTTAAAAAAATTGATAAATATCTTTAGAATCTAACATGTTTGTTCTAAGTTAAGTGATATCAAGAATAGTTCATAAGGTGAAGTAGATATGAACGATATTATTGACATTTTAATAGAAGTTATAAGTCTAAAAATAACCCATCTGGAACCTTGTTGGAGTAATTACACACTTTATCCACATGTAACGTCTTCGTATTTAAAATAAATGCTGGCTATATCTTCGTTTTCACTGAGTCAGAATATTTTAAATAAAATGAGTCTTTTGTTTTGTGATCTTGGTAACTTGGGTAATTAAGTCCTTGAGGTGTCTCCACACCTAATGCCCTAAAACCATATGGTTTTGGAGTCATTGACCCAAAGCTCGCTAAGTTTCCAATCGCCAAATAAGAACAAGCTATGAAAGTGTTCTCTCCGAGTTAAAAGTCCTCATGGTTCTTTGTGGGAGAATAATCTTGGCGGAGACAAGTTTTCTATTAAAACGGTTATTTTCGTGGATATATGAAGGTATATTTATAAAGACGTTTTGCACGATAACTTGGGTGTGTATGAACAACAACGGGTGAAAGGTAGGAGTGAAGAATAAGACTTAGGTTCTCGGTTAAAAATGATAGAAATTCTGACTTGGAACCTAACTTGAGAACAAAAACTTGAGAAAATCGTAACTCCTTTCAAACACGTGTGATCCTTTAGAAGTTTATCTCGGTCCGTACTTAGGACGTAATGACCCTAATCAAGTTCTTAAAAACTTTTGAACATTATCCGCACAATCACGTAAGGACGCATATGAGCTTATGTTAAACATATTGTGAGGAGTGAAAAATAGGGTTTAACGTTTCTGACTTGGGTCATAGAACTTCAAACTTTGATCTCTCACTTAAGATTAGAATCAACAGTTTCTCTACGACGCTAACTTGACTGGATTTCTGAAAACCCTCAGGAGACGACACTCCTCCTACTAAGGACACCTAAAGGTTTAACGGCTTGTTGCATAGGCTCAGTGCAATCACGTTCCCTGCGAAAGTGAGGCTAGGATTTTTTTGTTTTGCTCGGGACGAGCAAAAGATAAGTTTGGGGGTATTTGTTCATCTTAGAAAACTGCATTTTAATACCTCTCATTCATTATCAATTTTGTTGTATATCGATATTATTAATCAGTGTCTGCTCAGTAATTACAGATTATGGGTATTCATGATAAAATACTGGAAACACACTCAATATCATGGATATAGCATTTGGGAGCCAACACTGCAATCAGAACAGAAAACCAACCGATATTCAAAGAGCACTTTTGCAATAAACATATGTACACAATTTTGGTCCAATACAACACAAGTGTGCACATAGCTCTTTGATGACTTGGACCATGGTGGGGCTGCTCATGGCACTAGTGGGCATATGTGAGTTGATGTGTGTTAAATACATAAAGGTGTGATGTGAAAGAAAGCATCAAATTTCCCTTCAATTCTACTGGGTGCAAACCAGGGTTATTTAGAGAAATCAAACAGCACCAGAAGAATAGTGGAGATCACACAAGTCCACCACACCAAGACGAGCCCCAGTTCTCGAATCCTAACTTGTGAGACCCCCACAAAATCCGGTGCCGCCGGTCCCCCTTGCCCCAAACATCCTCATTTTTCTTCTGGCACTTTATAGGCATCATATCATCCCTTTTATATTGTTTGTTTATTCTATATTGATGCCTATAAATACCAGAATAGATGAGAGGCAAGTGGGCATATGATATATACCACATTTTCCATTTTTGTTTAGTTTTGGTTTAGCTTGAGAGTTGAGTGGGCTTCAATTTGGTTTCTTCTTCTTCTTCCCTCTTGAAGCTTTCTTTTGAGAGCTTCATTATGGAGGTTGAACAAGTCACCAATATCTTGTACCTAAGCTTCTTCAAGTGTTAATAATATTGCTTTTGCATTATTTCTTTCTTTCTTTCCCTTACTTGCTTTCTTTTGGTATTATTATGTGTAACTAATCTTTCTGTGGTTGTGGTGATGGTGAGGAAATGAGATGAAAGGCTTTGCCTTCCTCCTCCTCCTGTTTATGTTTAATGTACTTATATTTATGATTCTAACTTAAAGATTGTTTATGTATTGATGTGATATGGTATTTTGAAACCATGGTTACTTGTAACCTCTTCATATACCATACTCACTCCCTTTCCCATTTCACAATGTTTAAGCTAAAATCAAATTGGTGTTAAGTTTGCTAAGTTTAGATGCGGTATTTTGTGACCAAGTGCTTGACAAACTCTCGGTTTTCATATACCCTATACTATAACAAACACTTAGCAAAGTTAACACTAAAACTAATTGCTCTCACTCACTAACTTGTGTTTTTGATGTTGATGTATGTTTGCTAACCCTCATGCTTAGCATTGATATCTCAAGCTTGGACATACAAACGGTAAGTTAACAATACAGACTCGTTTCGTGTTTTGAGTCGAGATCCGGGAACTTGATGATTTGTGCTCCGCAACTGCCATGACAAGTCATGCTTCAAGCCGGGATCGACACAAGGACAGACAACTCATGAGCAAGGGAGCGTCGAAGGAATCATCGCGATTCGATCATCCGGACCAAAGCCACGGCCATTTCTTTCATAACTTGTTTCCTTTGTTTTCGTGTTTTATATTTTTGTGAAAAACCAACCGATTCGTTATTTGTTGAACCATAAACAACAAAACCTAATACACAATTCCCTGCGGATCAACCCGTACTTGCCGGCTTGCTAGAACGCGCCGTGCACTTACGGTTTATAATTTTTAAAACGAGACCTAGCACGCGTGCGCATCCATTTCCTCAGAAACGATTCCATTTCCAAAACATACGCGTTTGCGCCGCGGGTAAAGTTCCAACACCTGCTCGTTCTCTTATTCCCATATAGCGCCTAAAGAGTGGTCGAGAGTGGTTTTATAGAGAATTAAGGGTTTCCCTGTGACGGGAGCAGCTAGCACCGGCGGATTTTGCAGGTACTACTTAATTTCTTCCAGTGCCCCTTGGAATTTTTGATCCCATATAAACGGGGTCCGGTGCTGGTTTCCCTTAGCACCCTCGGTAGGTTTCGGAAAGCATCAAGTATGCAACTTTTAAAAAATCTAGGGTGCCAAGGAACCCAAACCAAGGATCTAACTAGAGAATTAGGGTTTTTAAAGCATTTAAACAACTTTACACTAAGTGAAATAGGAATACAACATTTGTAGACCGGTCCTTCACTTCTAAAGCTCCGTGTAGTAGTCCCTTTGCTCTAAGTAGTGGTCCCCCGATCTCTTCTTAGGCTCCACTAGGCGAAAGGAACGAGCTTGCTCAAGGATCTTCGAAGCCGAAGATGATCTACGTCGAAGAATCTCTAACTCAATCTACCTCTTCACTAATTGAGGAATTAGTGAAGCAAACAATCTATACTAAACTGCTAGTTTGGTATAGATTGATGAAGTAAGAATTTTGCTCACTTTAGAATTATTTTTCTCTTTTTCTTTTTCACCTCACTCAAAATCAAGAGAAGAAAAATGAGATGAAGAAGAAGATCAAGTGATGAACCATGGTGAGAAAATATCACAAGTGATATTTGTAGAGACTTAACAATGGCTAAAGATAATGGTTGGGTTAATAAATATCTAGAGTAAAATAAAATTAGTGGACTTAAGTCAAGTCTTCTACATGCTTCCACAAGCATCTTTAGCCATGCTAATTTCCACCTAATTTTGATTTTTCCTTAATAATTAAACACCCAAATTATCTTTTCTTTGGTATGAGTCTCATACACCCATGTCCAATGTATCATCTAGCATAACACAAAAACAAATACATTAATATATATTACATGTATATTTATATGTATTTAGAGAAGAGAAATTCTTAAGTGAGCTAATATTAGTTAATATATAATAATATATCAAATATATAATTATATATATTAAATTATTAAATCAACACTTGAATTAATAATCCGGCTATATCGCATACAACCGACTAATGTAATTTATATGTATATCAAATATACATACAACAAATTATTGAATCAACGCTTGATTCAATAATACGGTTATATCACATATAACCTATATCGCGAGATTAGAATACTGTATCACATACACGTATCAATCTCGGTCCCGCACATAACACATATGTGCCCTACTTCGTTTCTCTTAAGCTAGGAAATCTCTGTGTAGGAATCTAAAGACTCATCAATACGCCATCAGTAGGTGACGATCATATCAGTCACCCATACGCCGTCAGCGGTACTAGATGGACGTAACGGCTACCCAGTTATTGAGCGATCAGAAGATCACAGGCAAGCTTGTCCATACTCCTATGAATCAAGTAAGTAACACTACCGTTCAGTCCGGTCTCTTCGTCTGATATGTCGCATATCGAGTCTGGGGGTGGTAAACGTCAGACCACAATAACTTGATAATTCATACCGATGTGAGGCTCATAACGGGTCGAGAAACTACTGATAACACTTACCAGTAAATCTCAGTATCAGCCCTGGGCAGGGACTGTAAGTCGATGTACAACACCCCACGACTTGCGGGGAGGCGGAAATATGAAAAACGATCTTGTTCTTTGCATAAACATCGAATGACCGAGAATCTTTGCTAAACTATAACTAACAAGAAACATAGAAGTTGTTAACTATTATGAGAAGTGATTATACCTAATGAATCGTGTCCTTCGTCTTTTCGTTCTCCACCTCCTCTCCGGCCTTCTCTATGTAGTAGATGATCCACCCGAGAGCTTTACTACAAGCTTCACCTCTAACTTGAGGTAACTAGGTTTCTTAAAGTGCTAATCTAAGTAACCTAGGTGATATAGAGAAGGGTTATAGATTAATAAGTCTATTCTAATCCTTGGTCTCAACACATGAGAGGGGAGGATTAGGGTTTGAAGAGAGAGAGCTTGAGGAGAGAGAAGGTGAGCAAGAGAATGAGAAGAGATAATGAACTCATTTGAATATATGAAGCATAATGTTTTATGAAATAAATAAATTAAATCATTTAACAACCATGCTTCATTCGTTCATATGAGTGATTCATCTCAAGAGTCATTAGATCAATAAATGATGCATTAACTCCATGGATGAATCACACAAATGAGTCATTAACACAATAAATGCAAATGCCACCTAAACCCTCAAGTCACCATCCTTCTAGAAGCTTCTCGCGAAATTACGAGAACACCCCTCCTAACCGTGAAAACACGGAAAAACTTTAGACTGTATAAATCCAATAACCTGATACTAGAAACTGGCTTAAACCAAAGCCGGCTAGTAAAAGCTGTCCGAATGTCGTACGGGCGTAAACACACGTATGCGTCCGAACCCTTGTCGTAAAACCATACGACCTCTATATCGTTTTGCCTGGAGCAGGAAAATTCTCTGTGTGGGACTCTAAACACTCGACTACTACGCTGGCAGTGGGTTTAACCACAGACCGCAAGCGGCACTAGCTGTACGTAACGGTCCCCAGGTAGATGTCGATAAGAAGGCCGAAGAGGAAACCCATCCGAACTCCTACTGAGCCTGATGTGACAATCTACGTACAGTCCGGTCTGTTCGTCTAAGACTATCGCATATCAGGCCTAGGGGGGCGGCAAGCGTCAGTCCCCTAATATCGGTATAACTCGTGTCGGAGCGTAGCCCATTACACCCTGAGAAACAACTGGAACCTACCAGTAAATCTCGCCTGCCCTGGCAAGGGACTTTGCGTAATGGCTCTCTGACACAGCGCAATATCAACTCCCAATACCGGGAGAGACGAATCCTGTCTAACCGCCACTGCCTCCAAGTGCTCGGGACTGCACCCAACTGCTACCTGTTTGCACGACTCCTTTGAGCCGTGGTGGGGTAGCAATCTAAGAACAGTGGGGCACATTCGAGGCGAAGTAGCAGTGTCAAGTTCATGGACTATGTTGTACTCATGTCACCTGGGAACTGTTAACTGACGACTGGTATAAAACCAACCAACAGTTCCCTGCGAGTCCTATCCGGTGTACCCGTAACCCAACGAGCACCTATATACTATCTCCAGTACGACGTACTGACGGCTGAGGGACAGACCATCTCCCCAACTGGGATGAGAAGCGTACACACTAGTCTACTCCGGAGTATCGATGCCCTGTCTCGATAATCGTACGACTAGGGACCTGGAAAAGGATGTGCTTGTAGACTACCCAGCCCCCACTAGTGTGACTGCCATCACAACGCTAGTAGTCAAGCAAGATCCTAAGGGCTCTATCAATACGTATACTAACATATTAAGATAGAAAAAACCAAGTAGCATACTACCATGTTTAGCAAGACTGTTATATAACTGTGAATATCCCAAGCTTCCATTAAGTAATATACAAACTAGTTTGATACAATAATGGCCCCTATGGCATATACACTAACAATCTCCCACTTGCACTAGGGCCATGTACAGGCATATCGAAGACCGATGATCTCGAGTAGCCTCTCGAACTGAATCTGAGGTAGGGCCTTCGTGAATGGATCAGCAATGTTCTCTTCAGTAGCAACTCTCCGGACCTCGATCTCCCGACGATCAATGATCTCCCTGATCAGGTGATACCGCCTTAAGATGTGTCTGGACTTCTGATGGGACCTTGGTTCCTTCGCTAAAGCTATAGCTCCGTTGTTGTCGCAATACAGAGGTATTGGATCAACAATGGTAGGAACCACCTGAAGTTCTGTTAGGAACTTCTTCATCCAGACCGCTTCTTTTGCGGCATCGCAAGCAGCAATATACTCCGCTTCCATCGTCGAGTCAGCAACGGTGTCCTGCTTGGAACTCTTCCAGCACACCGCCCCTCCATTGAGGGTAAAGACATAACCTGACATGGACTTGGAATCGTCCTTATCACTCTGGAAGCCGGAATCAGCAAAGGCCTCCATCTTGAGGTCTTTTCCGCCGTAAACCAAGAACATCTCCTTAGTCCTTCTCAGGTACTTGAGAATGTTCTTTACTGCTATCCAGTGCTTCTCCCCTGGGTCTGACTAATACCGGCTTACCACGCTCAGTGCATAAGCTACATCTGGTCTGGTGCACAACATCGCATACATTATAGAGCCTACCGCAGAAGCGTAGGGTATAATCGACATGCGATCCCTTTCCAAATCAATCTTAGGAGAAATCTCTTTGGATAGGGTGATTCCGTGACAAGTCGGTAGATTACCGCACTTAGAATCTTCCATACTGAATCTTTTCAGTATAGTGTTGATATACCTGGACTGCGAAAGTCCCAACATCCTCTTGGATCTATCACGATAGATCCGGATCCCCAGAATGTAAGAGGCATCACCCAGGTCTTTCATGGAGAACCTGTGTGACGAGAATCCTTTGACAGATTGTAGCATAGGAATGTCATTTTCTATCAATAGAATGTCATCCACGTACAAGACGAGGAATACGATAGTTCGTGCTACAACTTTACTATATATACATGGTTCATCTGGATTTTTGATAAAGTCATATTCTTTGACTGTTTCATCAAAACAGATGTTCCAACTCCGCGATGCCTGCTTTAGTCCATAAATGGACTTAAGCAACTTGCATACTTTCCCGCTGCTCCCACTCTGATTGAAACCTTCGGGCTGATCCATATAGACGCACTCTTCTTAATTACCATTCAGAAAAGTCGTCTTTACGTCCATCTGCCAGATTTCATAATCATAGAAGGCAGCAATAGCAAGAACGACCTGAATCGATTTGAGCATAGCCACTGGAGAAAAAGTTTCGTCATAGTCCAAACCAGGTCTTTGACGAAAACCCTTTGTAACAAGTCTAGCCTTATAGGTTTCCACCTGTCCATCTACACCAAACTTTTTCTTGAAGATCCATTTGCATCCTATGGGTTTTACCCCATCTGGAGTAAAGTCCAAAGTCCATACTTTGTTGGTATACATGGACTCCATCTCGGTCCGCATTGCATCTAGCCATCGTACCGAGCCGCCGCTCTGGATGGCTTGCTGGAAGCTAGTAGGTTCATCATCATCAATGATGCAATCCTCTCTATCCCCATCTATGAGAAAACCGTAGTATCTCTCAAGCGGATGAGACGGCCTACTACTCCTGCGGAGGGATGCGGGAATGTCCTTTTCTTCTTGAACTACTGGTTCTACCAAACTTTCAGTAGTAGTTTGTGGTTCTGGAATTTCTTCCAGTTCTATTTCGCTCCCACTTATTTCCTTTTCTAAAAACTGCTGTTCTAGAAAATGGGCATTACGAGAAACAAAAACCTTTTGTTCCTCTACGTAATAGAAATAATATCCCTTGGAGTTCTTTGGATATCCCACAAACTTACACTGTACTGATCGTGCCTCGAGCTTGTCCGCATGCTGCTTTTTAACAAAAGCTGGACATCCCCATATCTTCTTATGCTGAAGATGGGGTTTCTTCCCACTCTACATTTGATATGAGGTGGTAGGCACAGTCTTGGTAGGAGCCCTGTTCAGAAGATATGCTGCTGATTCTAGCGCATAACCCCAGAAAGATCGCGGTAACTCAGCATTACTCATCATGGAACGTACCATATCCAATAGGGTTCGATTCCGTCTCTCCGATACACCGTTATGCTGTGGAGTGTATGGAGGAGTAAGCTGAGAGAGAATTCCTTTCTCTTTTAGGTAACCTAGGAACTCGACACTTAAGTATTCACCACCTCGATCAGATCTTAGTGTCTTGATACTTTTGCCAGTTTGGTTTTCTACTTCATTCTTATACTTTTGGAATTTCTCAAAAGCCTCGGATTTATGTTTCATCAGATAAATGAATCCATACCTTGAGTAATCATCCGTAAAAGTAATGAAATAGGAAAAACCACCTCTTGCATGTGTAGACATTAGACCACATACATCGCTGTGTATGAGTCCTAAGAGCTCGCTCGCTCTTGCTCCATGTCCAGTGAATGAAGTCTTTGTAATCTTTCCTTTGAGACATGATTGACAAGTGGCATAAGTTTGATATTCGAACGAGTCCAAATATCCTTCTCTATGTAACTTAGTCAACCTTCTCTCATTAATGTGACCTAGTCTACAATGCCATAAGAAAGCCTTATTTAAATCTGGAGACTTTCTTTTTAGTGTGTTCTGGACATTGAAAATTTGGAGTTGGTTTAAGACATATATACCATTATCGAGTGTACCGGACCCAATCAAACTATGATTAAGGTGGATGTTAACAACATCACTTACAAACGTGAAATCATAACCTTTATTTGATAACAAGGAAACTGATATGATATTACACGTTAAACTAGGTACAAAAAAAAAGTTATGTAAAACCAAAATGTGTCCACTCGTCAATCCCAGGTGATAATCTCCTACGGACACAGCTCCCACGCTAGCTCCGTTAGCAACCATCAGGGTCATATCACCATCCTTCAGCACTCTACGGTTTCTCAGTGCCTGCAATGAATTGCATATATGAGATCCTGATCCGGTATCCAATACCCAGGAAGTAGAGTTGATTGACAAACAATTCTCAATTACAAACACACCTGAAGTCGAAGCCACAGCTTGATTCGGTTCCTGGTTCTTGGCGTTCCACGCCTTGCAATCTTTCTTCCAGTGCCCTTTCCTATGACAATGGAAGCACTCATCCTGGGCCACTACTGGCACCGCAAACTTTTTCTTTCCCTTCGCTCCCACCTTACTAACACCTCCTCTAGGTTTGGTGGCGGCCTTCTTCTTCCTTCCTTTGACCCTAGCCTTGGACCCGGAAGAAGAAGCACCGCTAACAAACATAGCGGGTGTTTCCCTTGCTTTCTGCAAGGTGCCCTCTGCACTCCTCAACATGTTAAGGAGTTCTGGAAGTTCAACTTCTTTTCTTTGAATGTTGAAATTCAGAATAAACTGGGCGTAGGTGGAAGGAAGGGACTGGAGAATCAGGTCTGTATATTGCTCATTATCCAAAGTCGTCCCAAGGTCTGAGAGCTCTTCTATATAGCCAATCATCTTTAGGACAAGTTCTCCTGCCGATGATCTGACGGCCAACCTCGCTCGAAACAAGTTCTTAGAGGTCTCGTATCTTCCTATACAAGATTGCTCTCCATAAAGTTCCTTTGTATGGAGAAATATGGCATCAAGATCCATATCCTCGTGCCTCCTCTGATGTTCATTGTTCATCGAGGCAAGCACGACGCACTTGGCCTTCGCACAATCATACTCCCAGGTTTTGCGGATTTCCTTATCTGCATTACTGGATTTGGGACCTGGGACTGCAGGTGCCTTAGCGGTGAGGACGTACCCCAATTTGTCATAGGTCAAAGCCATTTTGACATTCCGCAGCCAATCTTTATAGTTTGGCCCTGTTAGTATATTTTTCTCTAAAAGTAACTTAAGTCCAGTCATTTTCAGGGTCACTGCAAGTAGGAGAGAGAGAAGAAACACTTTAGCTTGATGCTCTTGCAAGTTTAGAGTGGTTTTTAATTTATCTAAACTGGATGGCTCCCACTGTTTCTCGAATCCTTCCTCAAACCATAAAAGAAGAATTAGCCAGGACTATTCTCACCGTACAATACTTGCTTAACCGTTCAGCCAGGCCGGTGTCGGTACTTCGAGGGAGGTTTTCCAACGCTTTCACAAAGTTCCTTAATTAAATAACCTCTTTTCTCTGGGGACGTAGCCCCGCTGACACCTTTCTCGACACATACTTGGTTTATAGCATTGATCGTTAAGTGACGAATCTCCTGATGAGTAGCATATACTCACAGTAGGATCGGGATCCAAATATCATCGTATGATAATGTTGAAGGAATCCTATCAACATTCATCAAACTCGAAATGGTATGCATCTCTTTGCAAATTTCAATTTCTTTAGAAATTCCCGATATAAATTTTTACCCCATGCTCTTATGACCTTGGCTTTGGTCAAAATGTCAAAAGTCACATCTCAAGTTCTCCCCGTCATTATCTTGTCAATTTGAACCCATCCGTACATACCCCTGACTTTGGTCAAATGATAATATGACTGTCCCAAACTAACTCATCTATCTATGCAACAAATGAATACCCAGCAGCTACCAAACACTATGCCTTGACTTTGGCCAAAATGCATAGCTTGAATACTACTGAATACCCAAATGAAATGACGGAGGGCTACGAATGGTTTTGGCGAAACCGTGAACGTAGTGAACTTGATATGACCGAAGGAACCTGATAGCTTTTAAAAGGAGTGGTTAAACCTCCGTAATTAAAAATATCTTCTGTTTTAAAATAACCGAGTGGTTTCTTTTAAATTGTTCCAACGATTCAACTTTTGGTTTATTTTCTTTGCATTAATAATAATGCGTCCCATCATTAACCTATCATAGCAGAAAACAACGAAAATACAACGTCCTCTTATGCCATCCGCATTCGCCACTGGGTCCCGTCATCACCCGTTAGGTTACTTAACTAACGGCAGAGCGGGGGCTGGGCTAGCGCGGGTGTAAAACATAAGTGACGTCTAAATAGCTATCATATATAGATATTGTACATTCGTCAGATGCAATAATAGGCATTCCAGATCACAGATGAACATTATTGGATATGCAAGCAATCCGCATTTGTTTTGAGCCTGCAACAAAAGACGGATTACACAGTTGTGATGAATAGCCATTACCCCACCCTAGACCCCTACGGGTACGGCAAACTACCCGCCAAGTACCCGAAGTGAAGCGGTCTCCCTTAACAACGTGAGTAGGCCATTAAACACTTCAAAGTACCCGGTAGTTTGTGCACCCCACCAGGGTCTATCCTAGGAGCAAAACAGTAAAATGAAATAATACAACAGTGGCTACAACTGCAACCTGGATGTGCCCCGCAAAATAATATTACAACATATTACAATTACTTTGAATGAATGAATATAACAACCCATCACAAACCCCGGCTAATCATCACAACAATCCAATACAGTTCATAACCACAAACAGTAAAAACCATTACAGAAATGTGCAACCCCCTGCCAACCGACATACTAGCAGTTAGGGGAGGTTTACGAACACATTATACAACCACAGATATAATCAAATTAGCAAACATCGTAAGATTTCGATCGAGCAAACACTTTAGATTCTACTCCAAAACCTCTCTGTGCACCAGAGACTTGAGCAGAAAAATAAACATTCCAGAAAACACATAAATATAACAGAAGAGTTACTGGAGCAAACTGGGTTGAATCGGCTTCAACTCGGCCGTGGATCTGCGGCGGATCGGTGGGATCGACCGCGGTTCCGCGGCTGTTTGGCCGATTCATGAACCCATTTTTCTCTAATAACCTTATAATTCTCTGTAGGTTATTCTGCAGGTCCCTGTAAAATTTTTAGAGACTGTTTTAAATTCGACAGAAACTTAGTGATATCGATATTTTTTCCGGTTCGTTTTGCGTTAGAAATTCATACGACTTTGCTAATGAGTTAATTATTGTTTAGCGAGGCTCTGATACCACTATAAGTCGATGTACAACACCCCACGACTTGCGGAGAGGCGGAAAAATGAAAAACGATCTTGTTCTTTGCATAAAGATCGACTAACCGAGAATCTTTGCTAAACTATAACTAACAAGAAATATAGAAGTTGTTAACTACTATGAGAAGTGATTATACCTAATGAATCATGTCCTTCGTCTTTTCGTTCTCCACCTCCTCACCGGCCTTCTCTATGTAGTAGATGATCCACCCGAGAGCTTTACTTCAAGCTTCACCTCTAACTTGAGGTAACTAGGTTTCTTAAAGTGCTAATCTAAGTAACCTAGGTGATATAGAGAAGGGTTATGGATTAATAAGTCTATTCTAATCCTTGGTCTCAACACATGAGAGGGGAGGATTAGGGTTTGAAGAGAGAGAGCTTGAGGAGAGAGAAGGTGAGCAAGAGAATGAGGAGAGAGAAGGCGAGCAAGAGATAATGAACTCATTTGAATATATGAAGCATAATGTTTTATGAAATAAATAAATTAAATCATTTAACAACCATGCTTCATTCATTCATATGAGTGATTCATCTCATGAGTCATTAGATCAATAAATGATGCATTAACTCCATAGATGAATCACACAAATAAGTCATTAACACAATAAAGGCAAATGCCACCTAAACCCTCAAGTCACCATCCTTCTAGAAGCTTCTCGCGAAATTACGAGAACGCCCCTCCTATCCGGGAAAACACGGAAAAACTTTAGACTGTATAAATCCAATAACCTGATACTAAAAACTGGCTTAAACCAAAGCCGGCTAGTAAAACTGTCCGAATGTAGTACGTGCGTAAAGATACGTATGCGTCCGAACCCTTGTCGTAAAACCATACGACCTCTATATCGTTTCGCCTGGAGCAGGGAAACTCTCTGTTGGGAGTCTAAAGACTCGACTACTATGCTGGCAGTGGGTTTAACAACAGACCGCAAGCGTCACTAGCTATACGTAACGGTCCCCAGGTAGATGTCGATAAGAAGGCCGATGAGGAAACCCATCTGAACTCCTACTGAGCCTGATGTGACAATCTCCGTACAGTCTGGTCTGTTCGTCTAAGACTATTGCATATCGGGCCTAGGGGGCGGCAAGCGTCAGTCCCCTAATAGCGGTATAAGTCGTGTCGGAGCGTAGCCCATTACACCCTGAGAAACAACTGGAACCTACCAGTAAATCTCGCTTGCCCTGGCCAGGGACTTTGCGTAATGGCTCTCTGACACAGCGCGATATCAACTCCCAATACCGGGAGAGACGAATCCTGTCTAACCGCCACTGCCGCCAAGTGCTCAGGACTGCACCCAACTGCTACCTGTTTGCATGACTCCTTTGAGCCGTGGTAGGGTAGCAATCTAAGAACAGTGGGACACATTCGAGGCAAAGTAGCAGTGTCAAGTCTGCGGACTATGCTGTACTCATGTCACCTGGGAACTGTTAACTGACGACTGGTATAAAACCAACCAACAGTTCCCTGCGAGTCCTGTCCGGTGTACCCGTAACCCAACGAGCACCTGTATACTATCTCCAGTACGACGTACTGACGGCTGTGGGACAGACCATCTCCCCAACTGGGATGAGAAGCGTACACACTAGTCTACTCCAGAGTATCGATGCCCTGTCTCGATAATCCTACGACTAGGGACCTGGAAAAAGATGTGATTGTAGACTACCCAGCCCCCACTAGTGTGACTGCCATCACAATGCTAGTAGTCAAGCAAGATCCTAAGGGCTCTATCAATACGTATACTAACATATTAAGATAGAAAAAACCAAGTAGCATACTACCATGTTTAGCAAGACTGTTATATAACTGTAAATATCCCATGCTTCCATTAAGTAATATACAAACTAGTATGATACAATAATGGCCCCTAGGGCATATACACTAACAGGGACTTCCTGTTATAGCCAATCGAGCATAGCGCTGTTGGGTTATGGCAGCGCCTCGGCCATCAATCCGTGACCAAATGCGTAACAAAAATTTATAAAACTTGGCGCTACCACAACCAATTACCCGGATCTACCCATAAGCCCTAGATAACAAAACATGCAAAGAAGTTAGAATGGTTATACCGAATAGATCCGTGTCCTTCGGTCTTCAACCATCATCCCAAGCTCCTCGTGGCTTCCTTGATCAAGCTTGATCTCCGGTCTCCCTACATCAAAGACGATCCACCCGAGAGTCTCTGCAACGAGATCCAACGTCATATCCAATGCAACTAGGGCACCTAGATCGCTACTCTAGATACCGAAGATGAAGTAGAGAGTGATGAAGGATTAATTTGTCTCAAGACAGCCAAGGATTCTCAACTCATGAAAGGGATTGGGTGGAGCTAGAGGAAGAAGAAGATGCCATGAGAATGGGGTGTTGAGAGCAAACTCAAGAGAGAGAAAAAGAAATGAATTATGGCTTGATTGTTTTGTGTGTTGTGAGAGTGATTAGAAATAATGGAGCCATCACAATAAATGTCCATGTCTCCAAAATATCTAAGTCAACAAAATATCTCAAGTCAACATAATCTCACAACAAACAAATCCCTAAGCTTGCTTAAATAGTAACCATGGGTCACTAATTAGCCATGCCACCAAAAATGCAATAAACACCTCATCCTACACCTCAATAATCTTTTAATCCAAAAAGGTCTAAACCATGATGAGGTGTAATCTTCTAAAAGTAATCTTGTAATAAATTACAAGAATACCCCTCGACTGTATATACATACACGCATCCGTATTCCGAAGAATACGGATACAAAGAGACGAAAATAATCCAACAAATATAATACTAGGATCTGATTTAAACCAAAGCACACTAGTATTATCCGTCCGAACATCATCCGTGCACAAGTACACGTATGTGATCGAACCCTGTCGTAAAACCATACGACCTCTACATCGTTTCGCCCGAAGCAGGGAAACCCTCTGTGTGGGACTCTAAAGACTCATCAATACACTGGCAGTGGGTTTAACCATAAGTACGTCAGCGGTACTAGCTGTATGTAACGGCTACCCAGGTATTGAGCGAAAGGGAGGCCGACAAGCAAACTCATCCTGAAACCCTACTGAGCCTGACAGTGAAAATATCCGTACAGTCCTGTCCGTTCGTCTATGAGCAAAATGCTCGGGAGTTCCTCTATTCAATCTTTTTTGCATATCGAGTCTAGGGGGGTGGATAAAGTCAAAACCCTAATAACGCGACATTTAGTGTTGGTATGAAGCCTATCACCACCTGAGAAACTACTGATCCGAATCAGAAATTCTCGACTACCTTGGCTAAGGATTTCTAGTGATGGCCATGCAGGGTTTCCTAAGACGGCAGCAAGGTTTCAGGAGGCATCGTCCATGCCAAATTCAATTTTTTGCCGTTTTAGCTAACCCTAACTATGAATCGTTAACTAGAAATCGACGGAATAACATATGTAAACACTTTACATCCTAAGTGAGCAAGGATACAACCTTTGTAGACCGGTCCTTCACTTCAATAGCTCCGTGCAGCAGTCCCCTTCACTGCGATCGTGAACTCCGGACTTTAGAGAGGCTCCCTTGAAGAAACGAACATGCTTGCTTCGAAGTCTTCGAGGCCGAAGATGATCTACGTCGAGGAGACACTAACCCAAGCTATCTCTTCACTAATCATGGAATTAGTGAAGAAAACACCCTATACTAAATGGCAAGTAGTAGAAGATGATAAAGTAGGAAGTGGGCTCACTTTAGATTTGATTTTCTCACTCATTTTCTCACATCTCCATTGAAGCTAGAAAGCTTGAGAGGAAGAAGAAGAAGATGAAGAAATATCTCATATGATAATTCATCCAAAAAGAATTATTCCAACCATGGGTGTGTTAAGCCCTCATGCTTAACTCATGTAGAGAATTAACCAAGAGATAAGGTTAAGGGTTGGATTAACAAATATCCTAAGGAATGACAAAAGAGTGGACTTTGTCAATGTTTCTACAAGCTTCATCCAAGCTTAACAACATTGACCAAGTCTTTCTCTTTTGTTATAACTTAAGCAATAAATAAAAACCCTAACTTAACCCTAGCATGGTATAAGTCTCATACACCCAACTTGCATGTATCATCAAGTATGACACAAAACGTGTACACAAATATACATATCACATATATACAATGTGCACATCATATGAGAAAAGAAATCTTAAGTGAGCTAATACTAGTTAATGTAATGTAATATATCAAATATATAATTATACATTAAATTATTAAATCAACTCTTTATTTAATAATCCGGCTATATTACATATAACCGACTAATATCATGTGTAACAACTTATCGAATCAACACTTGATTCGATAACCCTGCTATATCGCATATAACCGACCAATGTCACAAATCGCGAGAATAGAATACGGTATAACATATTGTATTAATCTCGGTCCCGCACAAATCACATATGTGCTCCTACTCCATTTCGCTTGAGCCAGAAAACCCCTGTGTAGGACTCTAAAGACTCGTCAATACGCCGGCAGTAGGTGATGATCCTATCAAACAACTACAAGCCACAAGCAGTCTGCTAATCGTAACGGCCACCCGGGTATTGAGCGATCAGAAGATCAACAAGAAAGCTTGCTCACTCTCCTGCGAATCCAATCAGTAACACTACCCTACAGTCCAGTCTCTTCGTCTGATATGTCACATATTTTGTCTAAGGGTGGTAAACGTCAGACCCCAGTAACTCGATAAGTCGTGTCGATATGAGGCTTATAACGGGTCAAGAAACTACTGACAACACTTACCAGTATATCTCTGAACCAGCCTTGGCCAAGGACTTCCTGTTATAGCCAATCGAGCACAGCGCAACAACAACTCCCAATACCGGGAGAGACGAAACCCCTCCTATCGCTCATTGCCTCCATGTGACTTGGGACTGTACCCAAAAGCCACCGTTTTGCTCGTTCTCTTGAACGTGGTAAGGTGGAAATCAAAGCACAGTGGGAATCACACAAGACTCTATGACGATCTCGGGTCTACAGACTAACCTGTACCAGTGTCACCAGAGAACCGCCATCTGACGTGAGGTATAATACCATCTGGGAGTTCTCGGTGAGTCCGTCCAGTGTACCCAGTCTCTACTGAGCACCCGCATACTGTCTCTAATGTCAAACACCAATGGATATAGGATTATCCATCGCCCATCTACATGGGTCGAGAAGCTATACACTAGTCTACTCTGGTATATCGATGCCCTGTCTAGATACACCTACGACTAGGAACATTTGAAGGACGTACTTAGCGACTACTCTGTCCCCACTAGTATGATCTGCATCATAGTCCTGGTAGTCAAGTACTCATCCTAAGGGCTTTATCAACATGTAACATAGTGACAATCAGAGTACATGTTAAGATAAAGTGCAACCAGATAGCATACTATCATGTTGAGCAAGAAAGTCCTCCCTATATATGTCTAAGCATCCACTAAAATATACATCGTATGTACAGTAATGGCCTTTAAGGCATACTTATAACTAACAGGCCACCCGTGCACTCCGCGACATCAACCGCCAATACCGGGAGAGATGAATCTCCTGACAATCCGCTCACTGCCTCCATGTGGCTCGGGACTGTACCCAACTAAAACCTGTTTGCACGACTCCTTTGAGCCATGGTAGGGTAGTAATCAAAGCACAGTGGGAACTCACACGAAATAAATGACAATCTCAGGTCGATAGACTAACCTGTACACATGTCACCAGGGAACTGCAATATGACAATAGCTATAATACCAACTAGAATGTTCACGGCGAGTCCGTCCGGTGTACTCATAACCCAATGAGCACCTGTATACATCTTAGGTGAACCAACTGACACTAATGGCTTGTGAGACTGGCCACCGCCCCTCGTCGGAGTCTTGATCTGTATACACTAGTCTACTCTTGGAGTATCGATGCCCAGTCTCGAAACTCTCACGACTAGGGACACTTTAAGGATGTGCTTATAGACTACCCAGCTCTCACGTATATGATCGCCATCATACTGCTGGTAGTCAAGCAAGAATCCTATGGGCTCTATCAACATGTAATAGTGATCTGTAATACCACCTGAAGCATGTACACGATGATAAAGACAAACCATACTATCATCTTGAGTAAGACTGTCCTACCGGTATAGGTCCTCCCTCAATCATTGCAATCACGTGCCTGCAATCCAATAATTGACTTGAGGGCACTATAGCCAACAATCTCCCACTTGCACTTAAGGCTAATTATTGCGGTGTCGCATACTCACAGCCCGTGTGATACCAAACACCCAACTTCTCAACTAATCAGTTTCACAAAGCTCGTTTGTAAAACTACTGCGTTCGTGAAATAGCCTCAGTGAGTGGTTCTCCTCCAATATTTCCTTTTATGTCTCTCTTTATCTCAAGTTCGCGGAGAAAGCCATCTTCCGAAATGAGCAATACCTGTCTTAGAATATGTCTGGATATCTGATGGGAACCAGTTCACAAATGAACTCCAAATCCAGCAAACTTCTTAGACTGTATCGTCCACTTAATTTAATCAGTATCCTGCGCCATGCCTCCCTCGGTAGCCGCTTGGACCACCTGTCCAAACTACTGCCCCCTCAGAAGAGGGAAAACTATAACTCTGACAGTCACTCTGTCATCCAGGTCACCTTCGAAGCCTGGAATGATAAACGTCTCCCGACGGAGGCTGCCGTTACCATATCCCTAGAACACTACTTATGTTCATAAACTGCTTCCGAACATTTCTCCAGGATTGGATTAATATAAACTTATTGCAACTAGCGCAAAAACAACATCTGGTGTGATACTTGACATCTCATAATTGACTCAATTGCCTAAGCAAGTGATATGCCAATCATGCACATCCCTCTCCCTTTTAGTCTGTAAGACACCTTTTGAGAGGGTAACACCATCACCTGCAGGTACACCACCATGCCTGGAGTTGTCTATTCTAAAATACCTTTAGAATACTGTCAAAGTACCCAGATTGGGAAACTACCCAAAGCTAGATCTAAAACCATAGATCCAGTTACCAGAATGCCCGATATATTATCCATATCCAATGTGGAGAAACCACAGTATGACAACCACAGTATAACCGATCATAGTATAGGAATTTCACTTCCTATAAAGTGCATATCATCCAAATACCAGGACATCACACTCTACTACCTTCATAATAGATCCATCTCTTATTCTGATGAAGTCAAAGCCAATGATTGTCACATCAAAAATAGATGATCTATCTCCGCTATACCTACTTTAGTCTATAAATAGACACAAGCTACTTGTCCACTATGCTTCCGCTCCTCCCACTGACTATAACAACCCTCTGGCTGAGTCATATACCCATGTACTTCTAAATCTAGTTTAGAACGACGCTATACTCATCCTCGTGCTGGGTCTTATAGTCTAGAATAGCAGTAATGACAAGTCTGGGTAAACAAGAACCTCCCTGTCACCTTTTCTGAGAAGATCGAAGTACCTCTCGGGTGCCTGAGGTTACCCACTATATCTGCGGAGTGGCTAATGAAATGTCAAACCCGATTGAATCCTTAGGTTCTATTAAATTTTCAGTAATCGTTTGTGGTTCTAGAGTCACTTCCAGTTCTACCATACTCCTACTAGTGTTTTCTGAAAAAGTCCATTTCGATAAAACTGTGGCGAGTCAAGAACAATATCACTATTGATCTTCCAGATGGTAGAAAATTACCCCACGTCATAGCCCGGGATAACCCACAAACTGCCATTACTGAAACGTGCCTTGAGTATGTCCAGAGTTTAGTTTTAAGAATAAGCCGGACAACTCCATATACCTTAACATCGTTAAGATATGAACCATGCTATATACAATATATAAACAAAGGCACTAATTTAATTGGAACCTGATTCAAATCATGCAGCTGTCTCCAGTGCATGTCAACTAAATGGAGAGAGGCGGATCAGCATTACTCAACTAGGAGTGCATCCAGATATGAGTAACCTGAAAGAGAAGCAAGTTCTCAAAACCATTACTATCAACTGAATACCAAACACAAGTATCTACATCTTCGATCACCTTGAAGGATCCCGATACTTGCAACACATGGTTTTCTACTTTATTCTTGTACCAATAACTTATCAAAACTTGGACCTTGTATTTCTACGAAATACTTGTCTAAAAACTAGAGAAGTCACAAGTAAACAGAATATAGTACGAGCACCAACCCCTTTGTCCTAATGGACACTGGACAACATACAATACTTTGAATAAGTCCCCTGAGTTCAATAACTCAAACGTTGTGCGTCGTAGGTTGAAAACTGAACTATGGTTAAGAAGAATTACACTGTTGTTGAATGCTCCTTACCTATCCATCAACTGATATAGGTAAATGTCAAGGACATAATTTCAAAAAGTTATATCTCACTTTATAAAATAAACGTACAGATATATCAGTTTGAAATTGGTTCATAACAACGGATATTCAAAACCAAATATTTGCCGTCAGGCAAAACCCCAGGTGATTTCCTGAAATATCACGAATTACAACGAATTCCGATATAAACACCTAATTCCCAATAACTTACTCCCACTCATCATCTGTAAAACCATACAGATATGAGAATTAAACCTGGTAAATACATACCCTGGAGTAAGGATCTAATTGGGAATCGGTTTTCAATTAACAACACATAGTGAAACTGAAACATTAAAATGTTTCGAAGGGGTAGCCGGGTATTCCTAGTAATGCCTCTTCCATTAACTAGATTCATGACTTTAACCGTATATATCCTTGCCATCTCTCCAAATCCCTTTATTTTTCTTTACTCATTAGCTTCTATACACCACCCTTAGGCTAAATGGTTTTCTTCCTTCCCTACCGTTCTGCACCAGCCTATGGTTT
This sequence comes from Agapanthus africanus, assembly GCA_030015575.1. Lineage (NCBI taxonomy): Eukaryota > Viridiplantae > Streptophyta > Magnoliopsida > Asparagales > Amaryllidaceae > Agapanthus > Agapanthus africanus. Next base: position 240,630,302 of record CM057344.1, read on the forward strand.
GGAAGAAGACTATCCAATAAGCGTAATAGGTGTACTCTCCTAATCCTAGGAGCCCTCGCAACCTGAGAGAAGGTAAAGATAAAAGACAACTAAATAATCCTTATTCTATTTCTTTTGAACTAGAATCCATTCTCGAACAGGAACAAGTTCTTTCGAGTTCGTATGTTACTATACGATGGGTAATCCAATAAATGTGGATTTTCGTAGTGATACGGGGTGTTCTGGAGAAATTTAAAGGTGAAGTAGGAATGGCGTTGATATACGTGGTGTCGTCATGAATGATAGAAGTCAAAATTTACTTTGCCCTCTTTCTAATCCCTTTATTTGTCTTTACTTATTACCTTCTGTACACCCACTTAGGCTAATTGGTTTTCTTCCTTCCCCACCTTCCGGCACCTGCCTATGGTTTGGAAGAAAACTATCCAATAAGCTCAATAGGTGTACCCTTTCCTAATCCTAGAATCCCTCACAACCTGAGAGAAGGTAAAAGGAAAAGACAACTGAATAGTCCTATTCAATTTCTCCAGAACCCGAAACCTTTCTCGAATCTGAAAAAGTTTCTTCGAGTTCGTATGTAACTATATGATGGTCATATCCAATAAATGGGGATCTTCGTAGTGATATAGAATGTTCAGGAGAATGCAAAGGGTAAAAGTAGGAGTGGCAATGAAGTATGAAACTCTGACAATCAAAAAGCCAATATGTTTTAAGAAGGTCTGGTTATCTTGGTTACTGAGTTATAGTCTAGAGTCGGGCCATGGTCGCTTCCAAAGAGAGAGAGAAATGAAACACTCAGCGTGCTCTCTAACATAGATCAGAATGGTTAATCACTTTATCTAATCAGGATGTCTCCCACTGTATCCTCAAATTCTCCTCCAAACCCTAAAGAAGAATTAGTCGGGATCATCTAAAATCACCCGAGGAGTAAACCAATTCATCAGTAGGAATCGGGATTCAACTATCATCGCACCTCAAAGGTATTGAAGGCGAACCCACCTTTAGTCGATGTTCCACGTTCTCCTGCCTATAAGGTAGTTTTGACTTTCGCAAGAAAACTGATGTGCTACCGCACCATGAAAACCAATATCGCGTGATAACTTGATGGAATCCACTCAAGTTATCACTCTCCAGAAGGTATGCGCATGCCTGGCAAGTTTCCTGTATGTTTGAAACTCCCGATGTGATTTTTACCCTATGCTCTTATGACCTTGACGAAGGCCAACAAATCATAAGTCACATGTCAAGTTCTATCCGTCATTGTCCAAGTTAATTTGAACCCACCCGTACATACCCTTGACGAAGGCCAACAAAGAAGTACGACTATCCCAAACCAACGCATCTATCTATGCAACAGAAAAGTAACAAATAGCTACCATACACTATGCCTTGACGATGGCTAATAAACATAGCATGAATACTAGGTGCTACCCGTCTGAAATGACGAAGGGCTACGAGTGGTTTTTGGCGAAAAACCTTTAACGTAATGAACTTGATATTATTGAAGGAACCAGATTGCTTTTTACAAATATATAGTGGCGAAATTAAACCTTTGCTAAAGAGGTCACTCCCGGTGAAGGGATCTTGGCTTTTTCCTCGTAGAATGAGGTGGAGGATATTCCAAACTGAATATCACGATGCAAAGAAAAAAGTAATCGACTATAGTGAAATTATTACCCTGACTCAAACTTCTGCCCAAGAGATCACTCCCGGTGAAGGGTTCTCGGCTCTTGCCTCGTCGAATGAGGTGCTGGATATTCATAACCGAATATCGCTGTGCAAAACAAAACAAAATGTCCTTGTAATAACTGCGTTTGAAAATTATTCCAACAACATCATATATAGGTTTGTTTTATCTTTGCATTGATCAGAATCAACGCAGTCCCATCAATTAATCACACCAGAAAACAACGAAAATATGATGTACGTATATGCCATCCGCATCGCCACTGGGCCCCATCATCACCGGTTAGGTTACTTAACTAACAACAGAGCGGCGGCTGGACTAGCGCGGGTGCAAAACATATACAACATTTACTAGTATATATATAAAAATATATAATAATCATTCCAGGCATGATATATGCAACATGACAGATAAGCAATAAGCATCATAGAACAATACTAATGATCTGGGAGCCTCGGGTTTCCTTTGAGACGCAAGTGAAACCTGACGTTCCCCTGGTCATGTGGATAGCCTGTGCAATGAAAACCTAGACCCCTACAAGCACGGAAAGTTACCCGCCAAAACCAGAAGTGAGGCAGCCCCCTTCATCAAACTGGATGGGCCACCCGACACTTCACGGAATCCGGTAACTTGAGCACCCTTCCTTGGGTCAACCTATACCCCCTACGAGTGCGGCGAATAACCCGCCAATTCTAGAGTGAGGCCCCCTCCTTCTCAATGACATGAGATGTGGGCCCGTTGACCTCTAGAACCCGGCTATCCGTGCACTCCACCATAGGGTAATCCTAGTACAGAAAAGAAAAATATGTACAATGATGACATCGACCTCAACCCGGCCATGCCCCAAATAAATAATATACAAATAAGCAGTGATGACAGTCCACATGTCGGACGCTCGCCCCGCAATATCAAATGTACAAATAAACCCAAACTATACAACCATTACAATCAAGCTATCCACCATGATGATCCAGCCACAACACAACACAACACAGAACATCAACATGAATGTCACGTTCGCAAACCCGTCTAAAAGAACATATAGCAGTTAGACGAGTTGTACCGCTCTAATGACATTCACGGTCGCAGATAGTAATGTATGTACTGTAAACTACAACATTAGAATTCTACACGCAATTAGCAAACAAAACCAATTTCCAAAACCATGGAAAAAAAACAGTGAGCAAAAGTTCCAAAAACCGACCGTTTTAAGCCAATTCAGAAGTCTGAATCAAAATGAAATGCATCCAAACCTTCGTGGGGAGTTAGAGCACGAAATTAACTTCGATTCATAGGGCCTAGAAGGGGTACCCCATACCCGAAATCCGTCGTATTTGTCGTGCAAAACTGCTGACAAAAACAGTTCCGAAAACTGAAAGTTTGAGATATTTGCACACCCCGCGGGCTCACGGTTTGAACTGAGAAGCCACAGGGTGGTGCATGGGCACCCCAAGGAATCCTTGGTAGGGACCGAACGGCTGGGCCCACTCCCCAAGACCACCACAAGGTGGTCAGGGGGTGAGGCAGACCCAAAACTACCCCGGGTGGGGCAGTTTCGGGTTCCACCGCCAAGACCACCTTGTGGTGGTCTTGGGGGTGGGCCCAGCCGTTCGGTCCCTGCTGGGGATTCCCTGGGGTGCCCATGCACCACCCTGAGGCTTCTCAGTTCAAACCGTGAGCCCGCGGGGTGTGCAAACATCTCAAACTTTCAGTTGTCGGAACTGTTTTTGTCAGCAGTTTTGCATGACAAATAAGCCGGATTTCTAATGTCGCAATGAGTTAACTAAGGCTTATGGAGTGGCTATGATACCATGTTGGGTTACGGCAGCATCCCGACCATCAATCCATGACCAAATATGGAACAAAAAGTTATAAAACTTGGCGCTACCACAACCAATTACCCGGATCTACCTATATAACCAAGATAATAAAACATGCAAATGAGTTAGAATAGTTATACCGAATAGATCCGTGTCCTTCGGTCTTCAACCATCATCCCATGCTCCTCGTGGCTTCCTTGATCAAGATTGATCTCCGGTCTCCCTCCATCGTGTTGGATATATGTATGCCTTAGAGGCCATAATATGATAGTGGATGTATTTATACATGTATATATATATATATATATATTCAGTGTACATTCTTGCTCGACATGATAGTATGCTATCTGGTTCTTCTTTATTTGACATGTTGATTTGATCATGCTTTTATTCATTCATACATGTTGATAAAGCCCTGAGGATATTTGCTTGACTACTGTGATTATGATGGAGATCATACTAGTGGGACATCTGTAGTTTATAAGCATATCCTGAAAAGTCCCTAGTCGTAGGTGTATCGAGACGGGGCATCGATATACCAGAGTAGACTAGCGTATATGATACTTGACCCATACGATGGGCGATGGATGTTCCTACATTCATCGATGTTTGACATAGAGATCGTATACGGGTGCTTAGTGGTGACTGGGTCCACTGGACAGACTCGCTGAGAACTCCTATATGGAATTATATCTATCGTCGGATAGCATTTCTCAGGTGACACAGGTACAGGTTAGTCTATAGACCCGAGATCGTCATAGAGTCTTGTGTGTTCTCCCACTGTACTTTGATTACCACCCTACCACGGCTCTATTGAGTCGTGCAAACAGGTGGCTTTTGGGTACAGTCCCGAGACACACGAAGACGATGAGCGATAGGAGGGGTTTCGTCTCACCCGGTATTGGGAGTTGATGCTGTGCTGTGCTCGGTTGGATATATTAGTAAGTCCCTGGCCAGGGCTGTTGAGATTTACTGATAAGGGTTATCAATAGTTTCTCGATCTGTTATAGTCCATTCATCGGCACGACTTATTGAGTTATTGGGGTCGATGTTACCATCCCTAGACTCGACATGCAGCATATCTGACGAAAAGACCGGACTGTACGGTAGTGTTGCTGGTTGGCTCGACGGGAGTTGTGATAGGTTCGCTTGTTTTCTTCTGATCGCTTAATACCCGGGTGGCCGTTACGTTTAGCTGACCGCTTGCGGCTTGGGGGTGCTTGATATGATCATCACCCACTGCCGGCGTATTGACGAGTCTTAGAGTCCCACAATGGAGTTACCTAGTCTAGGCGAAATGATGTGGTGCGCATATGAGATATGCGCGTGGACCCGGTTAAAATGCGCGTATGAGATAGCGTATATTAATCGGGCTGTTTGTTTTTGGTCGGGTCGTATGCGATATGACCGGTTTGCTAAATCAAGTGTTGATTTATCATTGACCATTAGTTTCTCACTTTAAACCCTTTCTTGTCTTTTTGTTGTATGCATGCATGTATGCATTTATTCTCATTAATGCACATATGGATATGCATGCACACATACATGCATACATAATTCTATCATGGTTGTTGATATAGTGGATGGTGGCAATATAAGACTCACACCATTTATAAATATATGGATATTTCCTTTTTGGAAAAGAAAAATGGAAATGGAAATTGTTATCATGGTTTAATATTATATTCATGCACTAACCCTTTGTTTTAACCTTGATTTAATTTCTATGGCCATTTTTGATCCAAAATAAATATCTAGATATTTTATAACTATGGTTAAGAATAAGAAAGAGAAAATATATATATTTTTTCATTTCTCATTTTTAACACAAGTTTATCATTATCTTGAGCTCTTCATAAGCCATCATCTTCTTCCTCCTTTCTCTCTTGCTCTCTAGCTTTTTCTTGTGAGCAAAAGATTCATCAAGTTAGGGTTTTGAAGTGAGAAAATAAACCACATCACCATTCTACACTAGTCTTGCCCATTAGTGTAGAGTGTTAGCTTCTACTTCTTCTCTTGATCTAGTGGAGCTTCAAGCTTAGACAAAGAGGACTCCGGGTGGACCGTCGTGGACCTAGAGGATCTCAAGAGAGCCTTTTCCAACCCTCAAGTAGCTAAGGAGTCTAGCGTAGGGAGCTACAAAGGTTGTACTCTCAAAACCCTAGCTTTTACTACTTGTGTTTGTGTTATAGTTTTGTTACTCTAGCTTTTCTAGTTTAATCCTTAGGTTTGTTTCTCTAGCACCATATAAAATTTAAATATGGCATGTATGATGCCTCCTAACCCTTGTAGTGGTGTTGTAGGAACCCCTTCATGTATCAGAGCCAAGCTAGAGCCTTAGGGTAACCTAGACGACGTTAAAAATCTCGAACGAACAAAACACGACGCCCGGGGGGTGCTCTCTGGAAATTTTCCTAAAGCCTGGATTTTTTCAAATTAAAAATACTTAAAAAATTGAGCAGGGTATTTTATGGGCCCACAAGAAGTACGACGCCCTGACTCATCCTTACGACCGCGAAACCGCGGCCATAGTGGCCTTTCTGCGGCTGTTCCGCGGCGCAGTAGGAGAGTTATGGGCCTTATTTTCTTGTGCAGACCCGTATGTATTTTGTGCACTTACTGGTATTTTTTAAATCTGCTCAGGTGTTGAGCTTTCTGAGAAGTCTTTGGGTGTTCAATCGTTCGATCGAATGTTTTAACGTCGCCTAGTTTGTTAATATTTGATACAATAATTGGAATCTACAAATTTGTTTGTTGCGTGTAAATCTAGCAGTTCGGTCTCGGCAACAATCGGAAATCTTTTTGAATTATCCGGCTTGTTTTGAAAAGGTGTTTTCATGGATGAGACCGAAATGCGAGCTTTACATTGTTAGGCATGAAATCTTGTATATGTGATATTCCGGGTTTGTGTTGTCTAAAGGCTGTTACGATTCCAATTTCTGTAGTTTTTCATTTTATTTCTCTGTGACCGTAAGTGTAGTATGTGGTATATCGCCGGTTTCGTTGCTATACATCAACGACAATCGGGGTACGCATACTTACTTACGTTGATGATATGTGATATTATGTATTGCTGAGATTTGACATGTAGGATTGTCGTGATTGAATAGTCGGGAGGTTTGATGTGAGATGAGAGTTATCTTTTCATTCATGTAAAATTCAAATAATGTAATATTCTTTTATTTAGGGCACTTCCAGGTTGAGGATGCCGTCGCTAGTGTTGTATATTATTTATTTTTCCGCATTAGGATAGACCCAAGGTGGGGAGCACGAGTGACCGGGTTCTGGGGTTCAGTGGGAGGCCATCTTGAGGAGTCGAGACCAGGTCTCCTAAACTCCAGAATTGGTAGGGTCGCTTGCCGCTCTCGTAGGGGTCTAGGGGTGTGGGCTTGGCAATTCATCACGACTGTGGAATCCGTATTTTCTATTGTTGGCTAAATACTAAATACGGACGTCCTAGTATATCCTATATTATCATATCTGTGTTTTTGCTGCCTGTATACTGTGATGTGATATCTGAGACGAATGCTATATTATATATGAGATATATAGTAGACGTTGCTTATGTTTACACCCACGCTAGTCCCGTCCCGGTATGCCGTTAGTTAAGTAACCTAACGGTGCATAACGGAACATTGCGGCGAATGCGGATGGCATAAGCGTATGTTGTATTTTCGTTTCTTTTCTGTGATTGGCTTAAGGACTTAAATGATGGGGCTACATTAATATGATTAATGTAAAGAAAATAAACCTAAAAAGATGTTGTAGAATCGGATTTGAAAACCACTCGGCTCTTTATAAAAAAGCTACATTTCAAAACTGCGGAGCTCAAGCCACTCCTTTTGAAAACCATTTGATTCTACGATGATATCAAGTTCAAAGCGTTAAAGATTTTCTTAAAAATCATCCGCAACCCTCTGTCATTTTAGGAAGTAGAGTACTTAGTATTCGTGCTACGTTTGTTGACTATAGTTAAGGCGTAGTGTACGGTAGCTAAGTGATGTCTTCCTACACTGCATATGATGCAGATTAATTAGGACATTCATGCAACTTTATTGACCATAGTTAAGGGTCATGTGAGTGGGTCTAATTAATCAAGAAATGACGGGTAGAACTTGACTGGTGCTTATGATTTGTTGACCATAGTTAAGGTCATGGGTACTAGGGGTAAAAACCATATCGGGAATTTCAATAGTTGAAATTTGCAATGAGATTGCATACCTTCCATATGATGGTTGGATCCCGATCCCACTGTGGGCAATAGTTGCTCCCAGGAGAGTTTTGCAGTTTACAATTAGCTAACCCATTAGGTGTCTAGAAAGGTATTAAACGGGGCTACGCCTCTGGGAAGACGAGGTTTATATTAATTAGGTCCGTGCGAAAGCACGGGGAACCTCCCTCAAGTACCGACACTGGCATGGCTGAACGGTTAGCGAAGTTGTAGACTGTAATTAATCCTGGCTAGTTTTCTTTTTAAGGTTTGAAAGAAAAACTTGATTAAAGCAGTGGGAGACATCGATTAGATAAGATAATAACCAATCTGATCTTTGCAAGAGCTTTCACTGAGTGTATTCTTTTCTCTCTCTTAATGGCAAATACCAATGTCAGGACTCAAGCTTCTACTAGATAAAAATAAACTGAATGAGACCAATTATAAAGACTGGCTGAGGAACCTTAACATTGCTTTGACTTATGATAAGGTATCATATGTCCTCACGGCTCCAGCCCCGCCCGTCCTAGGTCCTAAATCCTTAGTTGCGGATATTGAAGTCCGCAAGACATGGGACGCTGACTGTGCCACGGCCAAATGCCTCGTGCTTGCATCGATGGATAACACACATCAAAAGCAGCACGAGAATATGGACGTTCACGCCATATTCCTCCATACAAAAGAGTTGTATGGAGAGCAATCCCGCGTATTACGATACGAAGCATCAAGAAAACTGTTTCAGACGCGAATGGCCCCAGGCACACCAGTAGGAGACCAAGTTATGAAGATGATAGCTCTCACAGAAGAGCTTGAGGACCTTGGATGGACAATGGACAATGAACAATATACGGATATTATTCTGCAGTCTCTCCCCTCCACCTTTGCTCAATTTATAGTTAACTTCAACATGCACAACATGGAGAAGGAACTACCTGAACTCCTTAATATGTTAAGGAGTGCAGATAGCACACTGAAATCAGTGAAAACTCCCGTTTTGAGTGTTGTGCAATCTTCCTCTTCTCGCCCAAAGGCTAAGGCCAAGGGAAAGATAAAGAAGAAGCCCACCAAGCCTAGGGGTGGAGTTAAAAAGGTTAAGGGGAAGGACAAGTCCAAAGCTGGAGAATCGGGGAATGTTATCACTGCCACAAAACAGGACATTGGAAGCGCAACTGCATGGAGTACTTGGATCTCAAGAAGAAGCATGGGGATGCTTCCGCTTCAGGTGTGTTTGTGACAAGAAACTGTTTTTCAATAAACTCTGCTTCCTGGGTATTAGATACCAGTTCAGGTTCTCACATTTGCAATTCTATGCAGGGGGTGCGAAATAGCAAGGTTTTGAAGACAGGTGACCATACTCTCCGCGTTGGAAATGGTTCCAATGTACATACAGTTGCAGTGGGAGAGTATCACTTAGGGTTGCCATCTGGGTGTATATTGGTTTTGAACCCATGTTATTATGTACCTAGTATGCTTTGTAATATAATATCCGTTTCTTTTTTAGACAATGAAGGATATAATTTTGTATTGGAGAACAATGTTATGAACATTCACCAGAATCAAATGTTGGTTGGGTATGGTACGCTTAATAACGGGATATACGTCCTAAATCAACACACAGTTTTCAGCATACAACACACTAATAAAAGAAAACTTTCAAAAATAAATGAATCTTTTCTTTGGCACTGTAGACTTGGTCATATTAACGAAACAAGACAAAATAAGTTACACAAAGACGGATATTTAAATCCTTTTGAATATAAGTCTTATGCTACTTGCCAGTCTTGTATCAAGGGTAAAATGACCAAAACTCCGTTTACAGGACACGGAGAAAGAGCTACTGAGCTCTTAGGGCTCATTCATAGTGATGTATGCGGGCCAATGTCTGCACAGGCTAGAGGCGGTTTTTCATACTTCATTACATTCACTGATGATTTCTCAAGATTCGGTCATGTATTCTTATTAAAGCACAAATCCGAAGCTTTCAAGAAATTCACTGAATATAAACAAGAAGTAGAAAACCAAACCGGCTTGAGCATCAAAATGCTTCGATCAGATGGAGGTGGGGAGTACCTCAGTACAGAGTTTGCAAACTTCCTAAAAGAGAATGGGATTCTCTCTCAGCTCACTCCTCCTTACACACCACATCACAACGGTGTGTCAGAACGATGGAATCGGACCCTATTAGATATGGTCCGTTCCATGATCAGTGATGCTGAGTTACCCATCTCATTTTGGGGGCATGCATTGGAGACTGCAGCGTTTCTACTGAACAGGGTCCCAACCAAAACCGTGTCTACCACACCATATGAGATATGGCATGGAAGAGACCATCTCTTAAACGAATTAAGATTTGGGGTTGTCCAGCCTATGTTAGAAAGCAGAATCCGGACAAACTCGAGACACGGTCGGTCATGTGTAATTTTGTGGGATATCCAAAGAATTCTTATGCATATCTATTCTACCATAAGGAGGAACAAAAGATGTTTGTTCTCAGTATGCCACATTCTTGGAAAAAGAGTTTTTCACAAATAAAACTGATGGCAATGTGGTGGATCTAGAAGAGGTTCTAGAGACACAAACTACAAATGACGACTTGGTTGAACCGGCTGTTGCAATAGAAACTGAGGAACGTCAGCCACTCTGTAGGTCTGGTAGGACTTCTCGCCCGTCGGAGAGGTACTACGGTTTCCTCATTGATGGTGACAGAGAAGACTGCATCATGGAGGATGATGATCCTACCAGCTTTCAGCAAGCTATCACGAGTGGAGACTCTGTGAAGTGGATGGATGCCATGAGATCCGAAATGGAGTCTATGTACACCAACAAAGTATGGACTTTGGACGTTGTACCCCCTGGGGTAAAACCTGTAGGGTGCAAATGGATCTTTAAAAGAAAGATTGGTATAGATGGGCAGGTAGAGACCTATAAGGCAAGACTTATGGCAAAGGGTTTTCGTCAAAGACCAGGTTTGGACTATGACGAAACTTTTTCTCCCGTAGCCATGCTTAAATCCATTCGAATCCTACTTGCTATAGCTGCTCACTACGACTATGAAATCTGGCAGATGGAAGTTAAAACGGCATTTCTAAATGGAGATTTAGAAGAATGCGTTTATATGGATCAGCCAGAGGGCTTCATTGACAGTGGGAGCAGAGGAAAAGCATGTAGATTGCTTAAATCCATTTATGGATTAAAGCAAGCATCACGGAGTTGGAACGTCTGTTTCGATGATGTCATCAAAGAGTTTGATTTCATCAAAAATCCAGATGAACCTTGTGTTTATAAGAAGGCTGTAGGGAGAGCTGTCACATTCCTCGTATTGTACTTGGATGACATTCTTCTGATAGGAAATAACATTCCTATGCTACAGTCGGTCAAATCTTTCTTATCACTAAGGTTCTCCATGAAGGACCTGGGTGATGCCACATACATTCTGGGCATTAGGATCTATAAGGATAGATCCAAGAGGTTATTGGGATTGTCCCAAACCAGGTACATCAACACCATCCTAAAAAGGTTTAGTATGGAAGACTCCAAGCGGGGTGCCTTACCCACTTGCCATGGGGTCACTCTCTATAAGGACTCTTTCCCAAAGACCGATGAAGAGAGAGCTCACATGAGCATTATACCCTATGCTTCGACAGTAGGATCTATAATGTATGCGATGTTATGTACACGCCCAGATGTACCTTATGCATTTAGTGTTGTAAACAGGTATCAATCCAACCCAGGGGAGAATCACTGGATAGCTGTGAAGAACATTCTAAAGTACTTGAGAAGGACTAAAGAATTGTTCTTGGTGTATGGTAATGGAGATCTCCAAATGGAGGCCTTTACCGATTCGAGCTTCCAGAGTGATAAGGACGACAGAAAATCTATCTCCGGATTTGTATTTACCCTCAATGGAGGGGCGGTAAGTTGGAAGATTTCCAAACAAGATACCGTTGCAGACTCTACGATAGAGGCAGAGTACATTGCTGCGAATGATGCCGCCAAGGAAGCTGTCTGGATGAAGAAGTTCATCTCGGAGCTAGGAGTAGTTCCAACCATTATTGATCCAATACCATTGTATTGTGATAATAATGGGGCTATGGCGTTAGCCAAGGAGCCTAGGTCCCATCAGTGGTCCAGACACATCCTGAGGCGCTTTCATTTGATCCGGGAGATTGTAGATCGCCGCGAGATCGAGATTAGGAGAGTAGACACAAAGAACAACACCGCGGATCCACTCACCAAGGCCCTCCCTCAGTCGCAGCATGAGCGACTTTTTGAGATGTTGGGTATGAGATACACCAATAACTGGCCTTAGTGCAAGTGGGAGATTGTTGGATATATGTATGCCCTAGAGGCCATTATATGATAGTGGATGTATTTATACATGTATATATATATATATATATATATTCAGTGTACATTCTTGCTCGACATGATAGTATGCTATCTGGTTCTTCTTTATTTGACATGTTGATTTAATCATGCTTTTATTCATTCACACATGTTGATAAAGCCTTGAGGATATTTGCTTGACTACTGTGATTATGATGGAGATCATACTAGTGGGACATCTATAGTTTATAAGCATATCCTCAAAAGTCCTTAATCGTAGGTGTATCGAGACGGGGCATCGATATACCAGAGTAGACTAGCGTATATGATACTTGACCCATACGATGGACGATGGATGTTCCCACATTCATCGATGTTTGACATCGAGATCGTATACGGGTGCTCAGTGGTGACTGGGTACACTGAACGGACTCGCTGAGAACTCCTATATAGAATTATATCTAACGTCGAATAGCAGTTCTCAGGTGACACTGGTACAGGTTAGTTTGTAGACCCGAGATCGTCATAGAGTCTTGTGTGTTCTCCCACTGTACTTTGATTGCCACCCTACCACGGCTCTGTTGAGTCACGCAAACAGGTGGCTTTTGGGTACAGTCCCGAGACACACGAAGACGATGAGCGGTAGGAGGGGTTTCGTCTCTCCCGGTATTCGGAGTTGATGTTGTGCTGTGCTCGATTGGCTCTATCTGTAAGTCCCTGGCCAGGGCTATTGAGATTTACTGATAAGAGTTATCAATAGTTTCTCGATCTGTTATAGACCATTCATCGGCACGACTTATTGAGTTATTGGGGTCGACGTTACCATCCGTAGACTCGACATGCAGCATATCTGACGACGAGACCGGACTGTACGGTAGTGTTGCCGGTTGGGTCGACGGGAGTTGTGACAGCTTCGCTTGTTTTCTTCTGATCGCTCAATACCCGGGTGGCCGTTACGTTTAGCTGACCGCTTACGGCTTGGGGGTGCTTGATATGATCATCACCCACTGCCGGCGTATTGACGAGTCTTAGAGTCCCACAATGGAGTTACCTAGTCCAGGCGAAACGATGTGGTGCGGATATGAGATATGCGCGTGGACCCGGTTAAAATGCGCGAAATGAGATACCGTATATTAATCGGGCGGTTTGCTTTTGGTCTGGTCGTATGTGATATGACCGGTTTACTAAATCAAGTGTTGACTTATCATTGACCATTAGTTTCTCACTTTAAACCCTTTCTTGTCTTTTTATTGTATGCATGCATGTATGCATTTATTCTCATTAATGCATATATGGATGTGCATGCACACATACATGCATACATAATTCTATCATGGTTGTTGATATAGTGGATGGTGGCAATATAAGACTCACACCATTTATAAATATATGGATATTTCCTTTTTGGAAAAGAAAAATGGAAATGGAAATTGTTATCATGGTTTAATATTATATTCATGCACTAACCCTTTGCTTTAACCATGATTTAATTTTTATGGCCATTTTTGATCCAAAATAAATATCTAGATATTTTATAACTATGGTTAAAAATGAGAAAGAGAAAATATATATATTTTCATTTCTCATTTTTAACACAAGTTTATCATTATCTTGAGCTCTTCATAAGCCATCATCTTCTTCCTCCTTTCTCTCTTGCTCTCTAGCTTTTTCTTGTGAGCAAAAGAGTCATTAAGTTAGGGTTTTGAAGTGAGAAAATAAACCACATCACCATTCTACACTAGTCTTGCCCATTAGTGTAGACTGTTAGCTTCTACTTCTTCTCTTGATCTAGTGGAGCTTCAAGATTAGACAAAGAGGGCTCCGGGTGGATCGTCGTGGACCTAGAGGATCTCAAGAGAGCCTTTTCCAACCCTCAAGTAGCCAGGAGTCTAGCGTAGGGAGCTACAAAGGTTGTACTCTCAAAACCCTAGCTTTTACTACTTGTGTTTGTGTTATAGTTTTGTTACCCTAGCTTTTCTAGTTTGATCCTTAGGTTTGTTTCTCTAGCACCATATAAAATTTAAATATGGCATGTGTGATGCTTCCAAACCCTCGTAGTGGTGCTGTAGGAACCCCTTCACATCGAAGACGATCCACCCGAGAGTCTATGCAACGAGCTCCAACCTCATATCCAAGGCAACTAGGGCACCTAGATTGCTACTCTAGATACCGTAGATGAAGTAGAGAGTGATGAAGGATTAATTTTTCTCAAGACACCCAAGGATTCTCAACTCATGAGAGGGTTTGGGTGGAGCTAGAGTAAGAAGAAGATGCCATGAGAATGAGGTGTTGAGAGCAAACTCAAGAGAGAGAAAAAGAAATGAATTATGGCTTGATTGTTTTGTGTGTTGTGAGAGTGATTAGAAATAATGGAGCCATCACAATAAATGTCCATGTCTCCAAAATATCTAAGCCAACAAAAAATATCTCAAGTCAACATAATCTCACAACAAACAATGCCCTAAGCATGCTTAAATAGTAACCATGGGTCACAAATTAGCCATGCCACCAAAAATGCAATAAACACTTCATCCTACACCTCAATAACCATTTAATCAAAAAAGGTCTAAACCATGATGAGGTGTAATCTTCTATAAGTAATCTTGTAATAAATTACAAGAATACCCCTCAACTGTATATACATACCTGCATCTGTATTCCGAAGAATACGAACACAAAGAGACGAAAATAATCCAACAAATATAATACTAGGATCCGGCTTAATCCAAAGCCCACTAGTATTATCCGTCCGAACATCATCCGTGCACAAGTACACGTATGTGATCGAACCCTGCCGTAAAACCATACCGCCTCTACATCGTTTCGCCCGAAGCAGGGAAACCCTCTGTGTGGGACTCTAAAGACTCGTCAATACGCTGGCAGTGGGTTTAACCACAAGCACGTCAGCGGTACTAGCTGTACGTAATGGCTACCCAGGTATTGAGCGAAAGGGAGGCCGATGAGCAAACTCATCCTGAAACCCTATTGAGCCTGACAGTGACAATATCCGTATAGTCCGGTCAGTTCGTCTATGAGTATCGCTTATCGAGTCTAGGGGGTGGATAAAGTCAGACCCCTAATAATGCGACATTTATTGTCGATATGAAGCCTATCACCACCTGAGAAACTACTTATCCAAATCAGTAATTCTCGACTACCTTGGCCAAGGATTTCTGGTGATGGCCACCCGTGCACTCCACGACATCAACCCCCAATACCGGGAGAGAAGAATCCCCTGACAATCCGCTCACTGCCTCCATGTGGCTCAGGACTGTACCCAACTAAAACCTGTTTGCATGACTCCTTTGAGCCATGGTAGGGTAGTAATCAAAGCACAGTGGGAACTCACATGGAACAAATGAGGATCTCAGGTCGATAGACTAACCTGTACACATGTCACCAGGGAACTGCTATATGAAAATAGGTATAATACCAACTAGCATGTTCCCGGCGAGTCCGTCCGGTGTACTCATAACCCAATGAGCACCTGTATTCATCTTAGGTGAACCAACTGACACCAATGGATTGTGAGACCGGCCACCACCCCTTGTCGGGGTCTCGATCCATATACACTAGTCTACTCTTGGAGTATCGATGCCCAGTCTCGAAACTCTCACGACTAGGGACACTTTAAGGATGTGCTTATAGACTACCCAGCTCTCACGTATTTGATCGCCATCATACTGCTGGTAGTCAAGCATGGATCCTATGGGATCTATCAACATGTAATAGTGATCTGTAATGTCACCTGAAGCATGTACACGATGATAAATACAAACCAGATAGCATATTATCATCTCGAGTAAGACTGTCCTACCAGTATAGGTCCTCCCTCAATCATTGCAATCACGTGCCTACGATCCAATAATTGACTTGAGGGCACTATAGCCAACAAGCGCAACATCAACCCCAATACCAGGAGAAACGAAACCCCTCCTATCGCTCATTGCCTCCATGTGACTCGGGAATGTACCTAAAATCCACCTGTTTGCATGCTCTCTTGAGCATGGTAGGGAGGAAATCAAAGCACAGTGGGAATCACACAAGACTCTATGATAATCTCGGATCTACAGACTAACCTGTACCAGTGTCACCAGAGAACTGCTATCTGACGATAGGTATAATACCATCTAGGAGTTCTCGGTGATTCTTATTCGGTGTACCCATTCTCCAATGAGCACATGTGTACAATCTTTGATGTCAAACACCAATGGATGTGGGATCATCTATCGCCCCATACAGGGTCAAGAAACTTACACACTAGTCTACTCTGGAATATCGATTCCCTGTCTCGATACTCCCACGACTAGGAACAATTAAAAGATGAACTTGTGGACTACCATGGCCCCACTAGTATGATCTGCATCATAGTCCTAGTAGTCAAGTACACATCTTAAGGGCTTTATCAACATTTGAGAGAAATACAGTATCACAATAACAATCTACATGTTAAGATAATTAGCAACCAAATAGCTTAATATCATGTCGAGCAAGAATGTCTTCTCTATATATGTCCAAGCATCTATTATAATATACAATCATGCACAATAATGGCCTCTAGAGCATACATACAACTAACAATCTCCCACATGCACTAAGGCCAGTTGTTGTAGTATCTCGTACCTAACATCCTAAAGAGTCTCTCAAATTGTATCTGCGGGATGGCCTTCGTGAGTGGATCCGCCATGTTATTCTTCGTCTCAACTCTCCTGACCTCGATCTCCCATCGATCAACTATCTCCCGGATAAGGTGATACCGCCTCAAAATATGTCTGGATCGCTGATGGGACCTGGGTTCCTTGGCTAAAGCTACATCTCCATTGTTATCACAATACAAAGGTATTGGATGCTCTATGGATGGAACTACACCAAGTTCAGTTATGAACTTCTTTATCCAGACAGCCTCTTTGGCAGCATCGTTGGCAGCGATGTATTCAGCCTCCATCGTCGAGTCTGCTACGGTATCTTGCTTGGAACTCTTCCAACATAACGCCCCTAGATTGAGGGTGAAGACAAAACCCGAGACCGACTTACTGTCGTCCTTATCACTTTGGAAGCTCGAATCGGTAAAGGAATCCACTTGGAGTTCACCGTTACCATACACCTAGAACATTTCTTTAGTCCTTCTCAAGTACTTAAGAATATTCTTCACAGCTGTCCAGTGATTCTCCCCAGGATCTGATTGATACCTGCTTACAACAGCAAGTGTGTAAGCTACATCCGTTCTGGTACATAACATCACATACATGATAGACCCGACTGCCGAAGCATAGGGTATCTGTCATGACCCGAAGGTACGGAACGCGACTGATACTTAAATTACGAAACGTCTAGAGGGCGTAACGTAATCTAAGTAAGCCAAAGCCCAGATATCTAAACCATTTTTAAATAAAAGAGTGAAGGAAAACTTGTTTTAAAGCAAATGTTTTTAACAAAATAAGGCATTAAACATTTTAAAAGCAACATCAAAATTTCCCGAAAATTTCGACAGAGTCTCCTTTGTAAATACTGGCCCCCAAATGGGTACAACACATGAAATACATATAAATGAAGAATAAAGGCATCCCTAAACGGGAGCTAGCTCTTCGCCAATTGGCGGAAATCACCACGCAAGCAATATAATATACAACGCCAAAGGGTGAGGATCAAAACTCAGAAGAAAACCAACATTCTCAAGAAAACCAAATGAGAAACATAATAATACAAGCGCGCGACTCTAAGGTCGAAAGAATATACAACTGGTCTTATAAGTCTATTAAATAATACAAGTCTGGTTGATGGAGTTTACTAGATACAACTGAAATAAATAAAAGTACTACGGTGGTCACGATGCAAGTGAACCCACCTACCAAAGCAATCATCCGGAAGGAAACAGTCTGCCAGCAAAGCCGCCAAGAAAACCTGTACGGCAAAACCTGCAAGAAACTGTGGCACAACGGGGGTGAGTTGCCAACTCATGAGTAGAAAACATCACCGAGATGAAATCGCATGTATGACTCTCTCTTAGGTCATACAATAAAATATACCATACTATAACAAGGTGACAGCATATCATAAGTGATATCAAAGTACTCGTGTCCATGTCATGAGTAATAATACATCGATGCGTGACATGTAATAATGCACTATCCAACGTGTGTCTAGCAACGACACACAAATCATGATAAAACCCGAGTGCCCAGCATCGACACTCAAAACATCATGAAATCCGTATCCGACAGCGACACATAATACTCAAATCTCGGGCTCCGCATAATCAGGATCGGCCCATGGGCTCTGTCAGTCCGGATCGGCCCATCACATCAAATCGCTCGACTATGTCGGTATCCTTTGGATATCCGCCGCGCCCGACACACCGGTATGGTAGTCTGCCCCTGCCAGGCTCATCGTCATCCCCACAAAACCACCTCGCCCTAGGGTACCGT
Source organism: Agapanthus africanus (assembly GCA_030015575.1). Lineage (NCBI taxonomy): Eukaryota > Viridiplantae > Streptophyta > Magnoliopsida > Asparagales > Amaryllidaceae > Agapanthus > Agapanthus africanus. The sequence goes on from CM057344.1 coordinate 240,648,767, forward strand.
ACCGGGTCCACCATGCACCCGCAGACGGTTCATCCTCCTCCTCGAATCGGGTGTATAATATCACTCAAGAACCGAGAAAACTCATGGTGGACGACACATACATCATATCACGAGAAAACCGCAACTTGCATTTAAAATGATAATGAGTTATAAAATCTTTGCGGTTTCTCCAAATCCAAAATCTCATGGAAATCCGAAATCCCAAACTTGAGAGTAAATAAGCAGTGAATTACCGGCATAAAGCCCCATAATATTGCATGACAAATGAATATGCACATGCATTGGTTTCTACGTAAAGAATGCAATATCTAAACTAGCACAGTAATAACATATTGGAAATATCAGCTAGCAAGTTATATCAATGAAGGAATATTTCTAAAGTTTATGTGTCATGGAAATTACCGATGATGTGTATGAGCCGGTAAGAAAGTGTTCGTAGACATACGCATCATCGGTAATGGTGCTGGTATCCTGACAACATAGGTTCATAATAACAACGAAAACACATTTAAGCATGCAATGCGATGCGAATAGCAAGAATATACGGAAAATGCATAATAAACGCAACATTGAAGAATATACCTTTCTATATATGAGTCATACAGTTTTCGGTGTTTGAATTCGCACGAATCGTGGTTTTAGAAAAATAGGGGCTATGAGGTCCTTGAGAAAAGATACATCCTTTCAAAAAATCCGTAGTGTCCCTCGGTCTGTCTTTAAAATACTCACGATTCGTTAGTTTTGAAAATAAGCATGAATCGAGCCCAGTCTAACATCTACCTGATAAACAACAGGACTAATCTAAGAGACTAATCGTAGGGGTAAAGAAATCCACCTATGTCTGAGTCGATATATCTAGTAGTCGGCGATCCCGCCTCAATAGCGTCACGTACGGTAAAATATAATAATACGACATTCTCGAGTCAAGAGTGCGGATCAATCTTCATATATATACTTCGTACGGTAAAATCTATCGTACGGCATTCCAAATCGGGGTACGTATATCTCATTATTCACATGGTATTGTTATCGATAAATCAAGAATTAGGGGTACCGATCCAAAACCTAGTACATTCCCATATCAACAAACATATATACTCGTGTGTATGAAAACACACATAGCCCAACGATCCGCTATAATATCATGTCGTATCATATCACGACCCAATCACATATCACAACTCACGGCATCATGCCCGATCATATCGGCTCATCTCCAAGTATCATATATTGAGTTCATCATCCGTGTATACGTATATGTACACACACACACACATACACTAACGTATCTACATATATATATACACACATATAAACATATACACCCAATCAAACCACTTGTGTGCATATGTGTGCGTGTCAACCTTTACTCTATGGTTTCGCGACTAAGAAACTAACTAAAAGCACTTTCTTCCAATTACACAAAATCCAACCCATGGTCGCCTAAGGCCTTTTCTTGCTAAGTATTCATATCTCGCAATAACACATAGGTGTATATATATATATATATATATATATATTGTCACGACCCAAATTTTGGATGTGACCGGCACTTAGATTGTATAATATTTAAAGATAACTACACAACCTAAGTAAGCCAAAAACCAAGATCAAAAACCCTTTTTGCGTAATTTTAGGAAAAATTAAATTTGTTTAAGTAAAATCGCAGATTTTTAGTATTTAATATCTTAAGAGTAATTTCCTATTGCAGTTATAATAAAAACAGTTATAAAGTGTTTAATTTGGTTGCATCCATAATTGGGATCAACAATGTTAACAGCGGAAACAAGTATACAACTTATATGACATCAAAAGAATTTCAGACATAAGTAAAAGAAATACCATTTAACATAACTAAGCGATCACATCTGTCAATTAATATACATACAACCCTCATTCTCGTTCTAAGTCAAAATACATGGTCTGATGGAGATATTCTAGATTCATATACAATAACAAAAGTGAAGGTTACTAAATATGTAACCCACCTATCAAAAGATGCGATAAAAGCTGAAAAATGGATCTGCACTGCTACTAACCGTCCAGTCTACTCCTGCAAGGAACTGTGGCACAACGGGGGTGAGTTTCCAACTCAGTGAATAAAACTAACACATAACGGCTGATAATGTAAATATGACAACTATGACTAATTACGATGAGGATAAGTATGATGCATGATAGCATGTGCAAAGCATGAATTTGTAATACTGATCACATAAAACAACAACTGAAATCATCATCATTTGTTTCCACATAAGGTTCATCTTTCCATGTCCATCATCGATACAAATCTTCCGTTTCTCTCAGGTATCATTCCTCGAACGATCCTGTAATCAATAACACTGGTCGGTATCATCTAGATATCCGCCGTGTTTCACAACTATATCCGGTATCGAGTATCCTCGCTAGGCTCCCCCGCCTCAAATGCGGCTATCCTTCCCCTCGGTCTCGACCGGGTCGACCATGTATCCAACTGTAAATTTCCCCCACTCAGTCTGGATAACGTAAAAATCCGCGACCGTATAGCTCCCCCACTCGGCCCGGAATAAAACAAAATCATAAAAAACCGCATCTCATGGTGGACATCTTACATCAATATGAAAAATCACTAAATTTGTATGATAATATGGAAAAACTCAAAACCATAAATCCTCAATAATACAAGTACCTCTTATATCAACATAGAATACACGAATACTAAACATGATGTCATTGATGCAAGTTACTACTGTTATTAATAATTAAGGTATGATAGAAATCATATTTAACAGGATACTTATTTAGTGTAAAAGTGACATGTTAATATCGACGAGGTGTAGTGTAACATGTAAAGATGTGTACGTGTGGCATAACTCGTCGATAATTGTGCAGTGTTCTAAATCTATTAACATAGTGATGTATAGGTATATATGAATGCATGTTATTAACTTCGCATATAAATTAAATATTTCAATTTAAAAATACGGGTGTATCACTCCATCTTTACACAATCCCCCGGTAGATGTTTAGTCTACTCACCGGAATACGTCGTAACTACTCAGGAATCGCCAATCCTTTTTCTTTCCTTGCGGCCTCCGAAGTTCCCGTATTTGAATCTAACATCGAAATTTACTTGCATAAGGAAACGGCTAACTTCGATACGGTGAAATCATGAAAACAAAAGTTGTACGTACTAATTATACTACGTACGACTATTGCAACCCATTTAACACTTAACTTTACTGAAATTTAACCCAACGCTGTTTCGCAATAGAAAACAGAACGCGTTACGTTTTACCCGTGTCGTATTTGAGAATTTTGATTCCTTTTACGATATTTGCTCCCAGATTTTATATACAGTTAAACTAACTTAATTAAATAATACCAAATTATCCCAAAATCTAAACAGAGACCTACCCAAAAACCCAAAACACCAAAGCTCCCTACAAATCCGGCGACGCCGGAATTCTTCTATAGGTCGCCGGCCCAAATCTGAGCCCCTTGGTTCGTGCTTCTAGGGTTTGTTCTAGGTCTAATATACAATATTTAGGCATTATTTGGTTAAGTTGATTTTATTCTGACTAATAGCAGATTACTACGGAGCTCAGTTTTGCCTAAAATACGATATTATAGATATAAGATTTCTAAATTAAACCAATTACAGAACTAAATCCTACAGTGATTAAAGACTTTACCTACAAAGGATTGCTGGAAGAACTCCCTCCAAGATGTATAAGTTCCTAGTTCCTAGCTTGATGGTGGAAATCCAAGAACTTGGCTCTTCTATTCTCCTTTCTCTTGTTCTTCTTTGTTTGTTCTAGTTTTCTTTTTCTTTCTTTTGAATTTTCCGAAGTTTTAAATTGATTAATTGATCTGAACATCTTATATATATGGAAGAGGGAAGAGTGAGGTGTAGGAGGAGGTGTCACCAACAAGGGTGTGCCACTCTCATGCAAGGAGGAGGTGTTGTGTCTGTGTAGTGCATGCAAGAAGGTGGTGGCCTTGTATTATCTCTTCAATTTTGTTAATTTGTGATAAAATTCTGATCTAAATTATTACCTAACCCCTTTTCCATTTACACCCTTAAAATTTCAAGTTTGCATAATTTTCCTAAATTTACAAAAAGACCCTTCACTACCTAGTTTATTATATAAACACCATTTTATTAAAATGAAGCTAAATTTCTCATTAAACCCCTTATAATTTATTTATGTTACATATTAAAATTTTAATTTAATTTGTTTTACATACTATTTATGAAAATGTCTCATTTGGTTTTAATAGCTTTTTAATTTAACATTTTATTATTTAATTAATTAATTTTATTTATTTCCAAATTTTCAAAATTCTACAATATTCCCCCTTAAGAAAATTCGGTCTCTGAATTTAAAACTTAATTAGACGTACCTTCAAAAAATGTGGAAATTTCTTTTGCATCACATCCTCGGTCTCCCATTTAGCCTCCTCACGATTTGTTCCTCGCCAAAGAACCTTTATAGATGGAAGTACCCTTGATCTCAGTTTCATTGCCTGCCGGTCTAGAATAGCTATAGGCTACACTGTATAGGATAAATCCGGCTTAAGTTGTAAGGTCGGATGCTGGATCGCGTGAGAAGGATCGTGAAGATACTTGCGAAGCATCGATACGTGAAATACCGGATGCACATCGGGAAAACTCGGTAGAAGTGCTAAACGATAAGTTACAGCACCCACTCTCTCCAGAATCACGTAAGGTCCGACATATCTGGGGCTGAGCTTCCCCTTTTTTTCCGAAACGCATCACACCTTTCATCGGAGATACACGAAGAAACACATGATCTCCGACCTGAAATTCGAATCTATGAGGTCGTCAATCTGCATATGATTTCTGTCTGCACTGAGCCGCCCTCATTCTGTCCTGCATCCACTGAATCTCTTCCGTAGTCTCCTGTACTATCTGCGGTCCCAAAATGGTACTCTCGCTTAGTTCCGTCCAGCAAACGGGTGATCGACATTTCCTTCCATACAAAGCTTCAAAGGGTGCCATCTGGATCGTCTCCTGAAAACTATTGTTGTATGAGAATTCTATCGAAGGTAGGTGACGATCCCAACTACCACCGAAATCAAGGCTGCAAGCATGAAGCATATCCTCAAGAGTCTGAATGGTCCGCTTTGACTGACTATCCGTCTGTGGGTGAAAAGCTGTACTAAAACTCAATCGTGTACCAAGTGCTTCTTGAAGTTTCTGCCATAGTCTACTAGTAAACTGGGTACCCCTATCTGACGCTATGCTCATCGGAACTCCATGCAATCGGACAATCTCGTCGATATAAATCTGAGCATACTGTGCAAACCCATACGTCATCTTTACCGGAAGAAAATGAGCCGCCTTTGTCAATCTATCTACAATCACCCAGATGGAATCATACCCTCTGCTAGTCCTGGGTAGACCCACAACGGAATCCATAAAAATCCGTTCCCATTTCCACTCCGGAATGGGCAAGGGCTGCAACTCTCCTGCCGGCCTCTGGTGCTCGGCCTTGACTTACCGACAAGTCAAGCATCTCGAAACAAATTCCGCAACATCCCTCTTCATTCCTTCCCACCAATAAACATCCCTCAAGTCATGATACATCTTGGTGGAACCAGGATGAATACTGTACGCTGATCGATGGGCCTCCTCTAAGATCTCACGTCTCAATCCATCAGAATCTGGCACACAAAGACGAGTCCCATAACGTAATACTCGACGGTCATCCATCACGAAATCCGACTCTCTGCCCTGCCTAACCTGATCCATAATCTCTGATATACAAGCATCTGCAGGCTGTGTTTCTCGAATACGATCCAATAACTGAGGACGGGTGCGAACATGTGCTAACTGTCCTCCTGTAGGTGTGAACTCGAACTGCACACGACTATCACATAAAATTTTCCAGTCTATAGAAGACTGTCTCTGTAAGGTGCGCAAATGGGATAAGCTACTTCCAGGCCTCCGATTCAAAGAATTAGCTACAACATTTTCTTTGCCTGGATGGTACAAGATCTCACAATCGTAATCTTTCACAAGTTCCATCCATCTACGCTGCCTTAGATTCAGATCCCTCTGCTGAAAAATATACTTTAAGCTCTTATGATCTGTGAAGATTTGGCATGACTCACCGTACAAGTAAAGCCTCCAAATCTTCAGTGCGAATACCACAGCAGCCATCTCCAAATCATGAGTGGGGTAGTTCTGCTCATGCCTGTTCAACTGTCGAGAAGCATAAGCTATAACCTTGCCGTGTTGCATCAACACACAGCCTAAACCCACTCGAGAGGCATCACAATATATCACGAAACCATCTGACCCGGAAGGTAAAGATAAGACAGGTGTAGTCGTCATGTGAGTCCTCAACTGCTGGAAACTCTGCTCACATGCATCTGTCCAAAGAAAGGGAACCTCCTTCCTAGTCAATCCGGTCAACGGTGTGGCGATCCGAGAAAAATCCTGTACAAAACGTCTGTAATAACCGGCCAGACCCAAGAAACTTTGAACCTATGTAACTGACACAGGTCTGGGCCAATGCTGTACCACTTCTATCTTCTTTGGGTCTACACATTGTAACAACTACAATTTTGGTATACATAAAATTGATTTAAATTTGAAGTATACTTGGGGTATTTAATGTTGCTGTTACCACTTTAAGTAATTATTTCACACAAATAATTACAAGCAGGAGCTTGTAGCTCATTGGTAACACCTTGCACTGCTGAACCAAGCCACCAGAGTTCAAATCCCCTGTCCCACATTATTTTTATATTGTTTTCATTTTAAATCCTTAGGAAGCCCAACAGTCCACACACCGTAACTTCCAAAACTTGAACTTCACCTGAAAAAGTAAAAGCACCAGAGCCTTCACCTGACGACCCCCCACCTCCTGACCACCTGACTCGGCCGAGTCGGCCGGCGGACCGGCCGACTCGGTCCGGCGCCGCCGGCTGGACGGCCGAGTCCCCAACATGAAAGTTGGGGCTCTTCGTCTCCCCTACCCCCCTGTATACTCCAAATTAATGGATCGGTTCCCGAGGCTTCAATATACCCTATTTACTACAATTTTTAATGATTTTCACACATTTTTACAATTTTTTTAATCAAAAACCCTTCACCTACCCTACCCCTAGCCTACCCTATAAATACACCCCCTACCCTCTACCCTCTCATCCCAAAATCCTGAGCCCACTCTCTCAAAAACTTCTCAAGAGTTGTGTACTTTGAAAACAAGTTCGCGGCGAAGCTCCGACGAAATTCCGGCAGAAATTCCGGCGACGTTTTTAGGAACAACCGGCGACGAAGCAACGCTTCGGCAACCCCTTTAGTCCCCCTCACTCCTTTGTATAATCAAAACCCGTAAGTCCCATTCTATCCCTCTTTCTTATTCTCTAAAATACGAAATTACAAAACCCGACGGAATCGGAACAAATCCGATTTCCGATTCGGTTTTCTATAAAATTTCACTTCTCACCAAATTCAATCATGCTTAATCTTTATGTTGACTATTAAATATTTAACAAACAATTTGAATAAGTTTTATCACATGAAATTATAGCGTTCTCAAATTATCGTATTTTCACTCAAATACCACAATGTTTCGATTTCACTTTTAATCCCCTTAACTTTGCTATACTTTTTAAAGTAGAGCACGAGGTAATGACCTACCTCCCCACACACGCAAATACAACCCTAAACGATATCATCAAAAACTTAGAATACGATAAAACAATACAATCAAAACACTACGGGGTTTAAGGGGTAGATTGGTACGGAAGGTGTTAGAAGTGGCACGAGACGGTCAGACTTAAGACACCTAACATGAATCCAATTGCCGTTGTTCCGGGCCTTCTAACGGAGCCTTGTACTCTATATTCCGTTTTCCCTGGTACCTAGCATATAGAGACCCCTTTCGTATACACTGGCATTCTTCTGTACCAAGCTACAAACAACAGCGTTAATACAACATTACAACAATATAATACAACATTAAAAGATGCTTTCTCTCTATCCTACTCTCTGTCTATTTCTCCCTAATCTTTGGGACTTACCGAGCGGCCTGTTCGCTGACGACATTCTATTCTTTCTTCTTTGAATGTCGTCGGGTGGTTTGGACCCGTTAGAGAACAAGCCCACTGCTGAAGACTTGGACCAGTTCTGTGAAGACCCCGAGCTCTAGACATTGTACATTTTCCATTCAGTACTTTTCATTTCCTGTCATGCCATTGTTTAGGCATCGTTTTATTTCAGTTGTATTTCCTTTTCATGCATTGTACAAAAGAATGTTAATAAATAAAAGTTGTTGTTTTTATTGTTAGTTATATGTATGCCCTAGAGGCCATTACTATACATAGGATGTATATTGTAGTGGATGCTTGGACATATATAGGGAGGACTTTCTTTCTCAACATGATAGTATTCTATCTGGTTTCCCTTTACCTTAACGTGTACTTAGGATGTGTACTTGACTACCTGGACTATGATGGTAAAGCCCTTAGGATGTGTACTTGACTACCTGGACTATGATGCAGATCATACTAGTGGGGACATGGTAGTCCATAAGTACATCCTTCAAGGTCCCTAGTCGTGGGTGTATCGAGACGGGGCATCGATATACCAGAGTAGACTAGCGTATAACTTCTCGACCCATACAGATGGACGATGGATGATCCCATATCCATTGGTGTTTGACATCAGAGATGATATACGGGTGCTCAGTGGAGACTGGGTACACTGGACGGACTCGCCGAGAACTCCCAGATGGTATTATACCTTACGTCAGATAGCAGTTCTCTGGTGACACTGGTACAGGTTAGTCTGTAGACCCGAGATCGTCATAGAATCTTGTGTGATTCCCACTGTGCTTTGATTTCCACCTTACGACGTCCAAGAGGGCATGCAAAACGGTGGTTTTTGGGTACAGTCCCGAATCACATGGAGGCAATGAGCAATAGGAGGGGATTCGTCTCTCCCAGTATGGGGAGTTGATGTTGCACTGTGTTTGATTGGCTATAATCGAAAATCCCTGGCTAGGGTTGCTGAGATTTACTGGTAAGTGTTACCAACAGTTTCTCGAACTGTTATAGACCTCATATCGACACGACTTATCGAGCTATTGGGGTCTGACGTTTACCACCCCTCGGCAAGATATGCGACATATCAGACGATCAGACCGGACTGTACGGTAAGTGTTACTGGTTGGATTCACAGGAGTGTGAGCGGGCTTGCTCGTTGATCTTCTGATCGCTCAATACCCGGGTGGCCGTTACGTTTAGCAGACCGCTTGCGGCTTGTGGGTGTTTGATATGATCATCACCTACTGCCGGCGTATTGACGAGTCTTTAGAGTCCTACACAGAGGTTTCCTGGCTCAAGCGAAACGAAATAGGAGCACATATGAGATATGTGCGGGACCGAGAATAATGCGTGTATGTGATACCGTATTCTATTCTCGCGATGAATGTATCGATTGGTTGTATGCGATATAACCTAGTTATCGAATCGAGGATTGATTCGATAAGTCGATACATTGGATATTAGTCGGTCATATGCGATATGACCGGATCGTTAAATCAAGTGTTGATTTAATGATTTAATGTATAATTATATATTTGATATATTACTTTACATTAACTAGTAATGGTTCACTTAAGATTATTTTCTCACTTGAATGTGCACATTGTATATGTGATATATTTTTGTGCACTTGTTTGTATCATGTTTGATGATACATGCAAACTTGGGTGTATGTTTGACTTAAACCATGTTTAGTAAATGGTTAGGGTTTCTTTTGACTTATTTATTATTCATTTATTTTTGGCAAAAATAGAAATGATGGCTTTCTTTGTTGCTATGCTTGAAGCTTCATGAAGCTTTTTTAGCATCCTTGAAAAGTCTACCATTTTTGTTTTGTCCTTAACCCTAACCCTTTAACTAAACATTAGTTTATTCTCTACATGAGTAAACTTCACCCATGGTTGCATTATGATAAGTATTCACTTGAATTATTTTTTGGAAAATAATTGATTTTTCATTCTCTTCTTCTTCTTCTTCATGGAGAAAAAGAAAACCATTCTTGAAAATTCTTAAGTGATGAAATCAAGTGAGAAATCCAAATCCAAAGTGAACCCACTTTCTATTTCTTCATCCTCTACCACTTGCCATGTTGTATTGGGTGTTTTCTTCACAAGTTTCATGACTTAGTGAAGGTGGAGCTTGAGTTTGAGTTGCCTCGACGTAGATCATCTTCGGCATCGAAGTCAACGACCTAGCCCGATCATTTCTCCGACGAAACCATCGCTAGGGTCCAGGATCGTGGTGATCGCAGCGAAGGGACGTCAACACGGAGCTTAGGAAGTGGAGGACCGGATCTACAAAGGTTGTATTTCCATTCACTTTAGAATTAAGCAGTTTACTAGCTTGCCTGTTTCGCCTAAACTCTAGTTAACGATTGCATTAGGATTTCTCGGCACCGGAATTTTTTGAATTTGGCATGGTTGATGCCTTGTGGAACCTCATTAGTGTGCCTAGGAACCCTACAGTGGTATCAGAGCCTAGCTAGAGCTTTAGGCGAAGTGTAGACGAAGTTAGAAGTCCGATCGAACCCGTAAACCCCGACAAAACCCTTTTCTGTACATTTTTCAAAACAGTGGATTTTTGTGAATTAAAAATTCTCAGAAAAACAAGCAGGAAAAACTAAGAATTACTGTGAAGTACGGTCCACTAAGTCAATAATTTGACCGCGGAACCGCGGCGAAACCGTGGATTTGGCGGCGGTTCCGTGACCAAAATTTGGACTTAGTCCCTGAAATTTCATATATTTATTCTTAGGTCCTTTCTTGGCAATTTTTTTATGGGAATTTTTTAATTCCACTCAAGTGTTGAGTTTTCTAGGGTTTTATTGGGGACTCGTTAATTTGATCGGATAATTTAACTTCGTTTATGTTTTTCCGGATATTTTAGAAACTGTTGAAAAGTTCGACCGGATATAAATACCCACTTTTTCTCCTGTCGGGAAATTTCCAAGTGTTGGATCTTTCCGTAGTTTAAGAACGTTCGAAGTAGTGCAAGTAACGTGATGGACCCTCTAGAAGACAACAAACCTTAACTCGATTATGTGACCGTCTTGAACTGCCCTTTGAACCTTAGGGTTTGGGGCAGTACGGCGTGCCACATGTGAGGCGTTGGCTTGACCCTTCTACGGCTGGACCGTTGGTACTGAGGCATGAAGTGAATATTTTTAAACTTATTTCATGTGTTGAGCTGTTTCGGGAAAACTTGGGTGTTTGATTGTTCGATCGAAAAGTTTAACATTTTCTATTTATCTGGAATTTGATACAATATTTGGAATTCACAAGTAGTTATGAGATAACTAATATAAATGTTATAAACATAGCAGTTTAGTCTCACCTAATCGGTTGCCACGGAATTTTGATGCCATCAAAAGTCCGTCGCAATCACGTAGTGTACGCGGATACTCGCCGGGTAAACTTAATAGACAGCTACACCCCATAGCCCCGACCAAGTGACTGTAGGAGAACCCCATCGCCGAAAGCATCCGTTCGGGTACTCGCGGCAGCGGTGTTCCGCCTTGGTGCACTTCGTCGACGGTATCGGGGGTGCGGTCGTCGACTAAAGTTTGCGACGAGCATTCGATCAGAATGTCGGGAATCTTGTTAAATTGCCCGACTTGATATTGAAAAGAGTTTTCGATAATGAGACTAAAATGCGGGGTTTATAATTGTTAGGCATGTGATGTCTAAGGAATTCATTTGATTAGGCATGCGATGTCTAAAGAGTTTGCGGATTCCAACTGTTGTAGTTTTACACTTTCTTTTCTGTGACCGTAAGTGTAATATGTGATATCGCCGGTTTCGTTGCTATATGTCAACGACAATTGGGATGCGCATATTTACTTACGTTGATAACATGCGATGTTATGTGTTTCTCGATATGTTATATTGGATCGTCGTGTTTGAATAGCCGGGTTTTTTTTATGTGAGATGAGAGTTTTTCATTTTTCATTCATGTAAAAACTTGTATGTAATATTCTTTTATTGGGGCACTTCCAGGTTGCGGAAGATGTCACCCTTTGTATATTATTTACTTTTCCGCACTAGGATAGACCCAAGGAGGGGAGCACAAGTAACCGGGTTCTAGGGTCCAGTGGGAGACCATCTCGAGGAGTCGAGTCCGGGTCTCCTAACCCTAGAATTGGCAGGGTTGCTTGCCGCTCTCGTAGGGGTCTAGGGGTGTGGGATTGGTTATTCATCACGACCGTGGAATCCGTGTTTTATACTGGCTCGTATTAAAAACACGGACGTTCTAGTATATCCAATATTTCATATGATATTTTCTGCTGCGTTATCTATGATGTGATCATGTGATATGTTCTGTGATAAATACTGTATATAGTATATACGATATATTATATAGACGTTACTTATGTTTTACACCCGCGCTAGCCCTGCCCCGCTCTGCCGTTAGTTACCTAACCTAACGGTGCACGAGGGGACATCGAGGCGAATGCGGATGGCATAAGTGTACGTCGTATTTATCTGTGATGTTTAGGTACTTTAATGATGGGACTTCATTAATATGACTAATGAAAGTAAAAGAAACCTAAAGATGTTGTAGAATCGAATTTCAAAAATAAAACAGGTAGCTACAGTTCTTGCTTTGCACAGCGGTATATATGATATATCCTGCACCTTATTCGATGAGGAAAGGGCCGACGATCCCTTCACCGGGAGTGACCCCTTTAGCAATAACTGGCAGATGCTACACACTCGGTTTGTCTTTTGATTGCTTCTATAGTTTCTGCTTTGCACAGTGATATATATTATCCACACCTCATTCGACGAGGAAAGGGCCGACGATCCCTTCATCGGGAGTGACCCCTTTAGCAAAACTAGAAAAGCCTCAAAAACACTCCATTTCAAAATTCATTCGATCCTACAACGATATCAAGTTCATTACGCAATAGGTTTTTAGAAAAACCTGTCGTAGCCCTCCGTCATTTCAGATAAGTCCTACTTAGTATTCGTGCTACGTTTGTTGACCTCCGTCAAGGCGTAGTGTGCGGTAGCTAACTAGTATTTATCTGCTTATGCATATGATGCAGATTGGGTTAGGGTAGTCGTACGGCCTTGTTGACCTCCGTCAAGGGTCGTGCGGGTGGGTTTGATTCAATCAAGAAATGACGGGTTGAACTTGACTAGTAGCCTATGGTTTGTTGACCTCCGTCAAGGTCATAGGGTGCTAGGGGCAAAATTATCGGGAATTTCAAGTGTTGAAATTTGCAATGAGATTGCATACCTTCTATGAGATAGTTGGATCCTGATACCCGCTGCGAGTAAGAGTTATTCCTGGGAGAGTTTTACACATTACAATTAGCCGATCAAGTAGGTGTCTAGAAAGGTGTTAACGAGGTTATGCCTCTGGGAAAACGAGGTTTACATTAATTAGGTTCGTGCGAAAGCACGGGGGACCTCCCTCAAAGTACCGACACTGGCCTGGCTGAAAGATTGGCGAACTTGTAGTGTGTAATTAATCCCGGCTAGTCTTTCCTTTTAGGGTTTGAAGGAAGATTTGATAAAAACAGTGGGAGCCATCCTGATTAGATAAAATAATAACCAATCTGATCTTGCAAGAGCGCACGCTGAGTGTTTTCTTCTCTCTCTCTCTAGGTAGCGACCATATCATGTCTTAATCAAGATAATAATACGGATATTTGACCGAACCCGTTTGTTATACTGAGCTGGGGAACGTTGGTCCCGCTCCAACTTATAATTGTTATAAGACCGAGCAGGAAATTGGGGAATACCAGATTTCCTGTGCCGCCCTAACGAAGAAAGTGCATATGATGCATCTCCTTCGGGTGGGTTAGTTACAAAGAACTGTTTCTCTTTATCCTCTACGTCCTCGGTATATGATACCGGATCAGGATCCCAGATATGTAATCTGTTACATAGGGCTACAGAAAGGTAGAGAACTGAGAACGGGTGATAAGTTTCATGAGACAGAAAACGGTGCAAGTGTTGCAGCCAAGTCTGTTGGTCACTGTCACCCTGTATTCCAAATACATTGATTCTGAACGAATGTTATTAGATACCGAACCTGATATACAAAATCATATCAATCTCTTTATTAGTAAAGAAATGATAAAATTTTGTATTGTTGGATAATGTTTTGAACATTTCCTATATCAAAAATTGATCGGTTCAGGCACGTTATCTAAAAGCATTTATGTTCTAAATCAAACTACAGTTCTCAGTGTACAGAACACACACAAGAGGAAGAGTTCAGAAATGAACGAATCCTTCTTGAGGCATTGTAGACTAGGTCATATCAATGCGACCCGACTGGCTGAAGTTACATTTAGATGCATATTTAAATTATTTTGAATTTACATCTTGTGAAACTTGCCGGTCATGTCACAAAGATACGATGACCATAGCTCTGTTTACTGAAAACAGAGAAAGAGTTAGTGAACTCTTGGGATGATACATGTTGATTTATGTAGGTCCCCTGTCTACACATGCCAAGACCGGTTCTTTGTATTTCATTACATTCTCTGATAATCTCTCAAGATTCAGACATATGTTCCTGTTGAAACACAAGTCCGAACCTTTTGAGATATTCACAGAATATAAGTTAGAAGTAGAGAACCAAAACGGGTATAAGTATTATGTCCTATGATGTGATCAAGGAGGAGAATACTTGATCACGGAATTCTTGGACTTTTCTAAAGGAGAATGAGATTCTCTCTCAGCATTACTCCTCCGTATACACCATAGCACGATGGTATATCGGGGCGGAGCAATCACACCCTATATGATAAGGTGTGCTCTATGATGAGTACTACTGAGTTACCTATTTCCTTTTGGGAGTTATGCATTTAAGAAGCTGCATACCTATTGAATAGGGTTCAAATCAAATCAGTTGCCTACCACTTCATATGTGATATGGAAAGGGAAGAGCCCATATCTTAAGATGGTTAAGATTTGGGGGTGTCCAGCCTATGTCTAAAAACAAAATCCGAACAAGCTCGAGGCCAGGTCTGTTATGTAGAACTGGAAAGGTTCCAGCTATACTAACTACAGCAGATGATTTGGTAGAACCAAAGGATTCAGTAGATTCCAACGAAACTCAGCCTCTCCGCCGATCTAGTAGGGTTCCTCACCCACCTAAGAGATACTTCGGTTTCTCTATGACAGTGGGAGCGAGGAATGCATCATGAGATGATGACCCAACTAGTTTCGAGCGGGCCATCAAGAGTAGGGACTCTGTAAGAATGGCTGGATGCTTAGCGATCTGAGATGGAATCCATGTACACCAACAAAGTATGGAGTTTGGTTGCTATATCTGAAAGGTTAAATCCCCATCAGGGGCAAGTATATCTTGAGAAGATTACTTGGTGTAGATGGAAAAGTTGAGACTTTCAAAGCTAGACTTGTTAAAGGTTTTCGTCATCGACCAGGCGTAGATAATGATGAAACCTTTTCCAGTGGCTATGCTTAAGTCCATCCGGATCCTACTTGCCACGGCTACATACCATGACTACGATATCTGGCGGTTGGGTGTCATGACTGCTTTTCTAAAATGATGTTTTAGAAGAGAGCGTCTGTAAGTATACAGCCAGAGGGCTTCGTAGACAGTGGGAGCAGCGGAAACGTGAACAAGATGTTTTATGTTATAAATCAGGCATCGCGGAGTTGGAACATCTGTTTTGATGTGTTAGTCAAAGAGTTTGACATCATCAAAATGGTAGATGAACCTTATATATACAAAAAGGTAGTAGGGAGTATGGTAATGATCCTCGTAGAGTACGTGGATGACATACTCTTGATAGGGAAAGTGTTTCCTATGCTACGCTCGGTCAATCTGCGCTTATCACAATGATTCTCCATATAGGATCAAAGTGATACCTACTAAATCCTAGGTTTTGGATCTATGAGATAGATCTAATTGGATGTTAGGTTACTCACTAGTTGTAGTGAGATGGTATCAGTCGATCCTGGGGAGAATCACTGGAAGGGTTCCAGGGTGATAAAGACGACTGAATGTCAGTCACAGGCATTGTCTTGACCCTCAGAAAAGGGACGGTATGTTGGAAGAGTTCCAAGCTAGATACCGTGGCATACTAGACGATAAAGGCTGGATACATCGCTACATAAGATGCTACCAAAGAGGAAGTCTGGGTGTATATTCGTTCATGAGATGAACTTCGTTCCTACCATTGTGAGACAATGGAGTTGTGGCTTATGCCTAGGAACGACCGTCCCATCAGTGATCCAGACATATTCTGAGGCAGTGTCACCTGATCATGGAGATGGTTGATCTCCAAGGGATCGAGGTTGGGAGAGCAGACTCAGAGGACAACACGGCGGATCCACTCACAAAGGCCTTTTCCCAGAGAGAGACTATTATGGGATGGTTGAGTATGGGATACTACAACCACTGCTTCAGATGGCCCTAGTGCAAGTGGGAGATTGTTAGTTATATGTATGCCCTAGAGGCTATTACTATATATAGGATGTATATTGTAGTGGATGCTTGGACATATATAGGGAGGACTTTCTTGCTCGACATGACAGTATGCTGTCTGGTTGCCCTTTACCTTAACGTGTACACCGATTGTCTCTCTGTTACATGTTGGTAAAGCCCTTAGGATGTGTACTTGACTACCTGGACTATGATGCGGATCATACTAGTGGGGACATGGTAGTCCATAAGTACATCCTTCAAGGTCCCTAGTCGTGGGTGTATCGAGACGGGGCATCGATATACCAGATTAGACTAGCGTATACCTTCTCGACCCATACAGATGGGCGATGGATGATCCGATATCCATTAGTGTTTGACATCAGAGATGATATACGGGTGCTCAGTGGAGACTGGGTACACTGGACGGACTCGCCGAGAACTCCCAGATGGTATTATACCTTACGTCAGATAGCAGTTCTCTGGTGACACTGGTACAGGTTAGTCTGTAGACCCGAGATCGTCATAGAGTCTTGTGTGATTCCCACTGTGCTTTGATTTCCACCTTACGACGTCCAAGAAGGCGTGCAAAACGGTGGTTTTTGGGTACAGTCCCGAATCACATGGAGGCAATGAGCGATAGGAGGGGATTCGTCTCTCCCGGTATAGGGAGTTGATGTTGCACTGTGTTCGATTGGCTATAATCGGAAATCCCTGGCCAGGGTTGCTGAGATTTACTGGTAAGTGTTACCAGTAGTTTGTCGAACTGTTATAGACCTCATATCGACATGACTTATCGAGCTATTGGGGTCTGACGTTTACCACCCCTAGGCAAGATATGCGACATATCAGACGATCAGACCGGACTGTACGGTAAGTGTTACTGGTTGGATTCACAGGAGTGTGAGCGGGCTTGCTCGTTGATCTTCTGATCGCTCAATACCCGGGTGGCCGTTACGTTTAGCAGACCGCTTGCGGCTTATGGGTGTTTGATATGATCATCACCTACTGCCGGCGTATTGACGAGTCTTTAGAGTCCTACACAGAGGTTTCCTGGCTCAAGCGAAACGAAATAGGAGCGCATATGAGATATGTGCGGGACCGTGAATAATGCGTGTATGTGATACCATATTCTATTCTCGTGATGAATGTATCGATTGGTTGTATGCGATATAACCTAGTTATCGAATCGAGGATTGATTCGATAAGTCGATACATTGGATATTAGTCGGTCATATGCGATATGACCGGATCGTTAAATCAAGTGTTGATTTAATGATTTAATGTATAATTATATATTTGATATATTACTTTACATTAACTAGTAATGGTTCACTTAAGATTATTTTCTCATTTGAATGTGCACATTGTATATGTGATATATTTTTGTGCACTTGTTTGTATCATGTTTGATGATACATGCAAACTTGGGTGTATGTTTGACTTAAACCATGTTTAGTAAATGGTTAGGGTTTCTTTTGACTTATTTATTTATTCATTTATTTTTGGCAAAAATAGAAATGGTGGCTTTCTTTGTTGCTATGCTTGAAGCTTCATGAAGCTTTTCTAGCATCCTTAAAAAGTCTACCATTTTTGTTTTGTCCTTAACCCTAACCCTTTAACTAAACCCTAGTTTATTCTCTACATGAGTAAACTTCACCCATGGTTGCATTATGATAAGTATTCACTTGAATTATTTTTTGGAAAATAATTGATTTTTCATTCTCTTCTTCTTCTTCTTCATGGAGAAAAAGAAAACCATTCTTGAAAATTCTTAAGTGATGAAATCAAGTGAGAAATCCAAATCCAAAGTTAACCCACTTTCTATTTCTTCATCCTCTACCACTTGCCATGTTGTATTGGGTGTTTTCTTCACAAGTTTCATGACTTAGTGAAGGTGGAGCTTGAGTTTGAGTTTCCTCGACGTAGATCATCTTCGGCATCGAAGTCAACGACCTAGCCCGATCATTTCTCCGACGAAACCATTGCTAGGGTCCGGGATCGTGGTGATCGCAGCGAAGGGACGTCAACACGGAGCTTAGGAAGTGGAGGACCGGATCTACAAAGGTTGTATTTCCATTCACTTTAGAGTAAAGAAGTTTACTAGCTTGCCTGTTTCGCCTAAACTCTAGTTAACGATCGCATTAGAGTTTCTCGGCACCGGAATTTTTTGAATTTGGCATGGTTGATGCCTTGTGGAACCTCCTTAGTGTGCCTAGGAACCCTACAGTTATTACCTCTTGTCTCTTGTGTATTCTTTCTATATTGCTTAGATACGCTTAGCGTATGTACTTCTGAGTATATACGTAGCGGACCTCGTCGCGTCCCCTTCGCCGTACATCGGGAAGCGGAGCGTGACAGGTTTTGTTGGTGGCCCATACAGGTCAGAGCTGTATGAAACCCTATCATGCAGTTCTGTTCTGCGTGAACAACCTAAGCAATATAACACAAAAACCAGCAACTAAATCATTCTTTACAATTCATGTTCCTTCAATCTTACAATTTCATATTCCTTGAATCTTATCATTTCTTTTGAATCTGTCATAACCTAAATTTTTCTTCAAGGTTATGGATTCACCAACCAACTCCAGCACCAATGTCAACAACACACCTCCACCACTACCACTCACACCTGCCGTTCCTGCTCCACCCAATGAGCATATGGTTCTGCTTGAGGAAATCCGAAGCCTCCTGGTTGGACTGCAGCAGCAGACTGCTATATTATTGAACCGACCAGAAGCAGAAGCAACCGTCAAGAAACGCACTGCCACCCAGATAGCAAGAGGAGCCTACCCTACCCAACCTGCACAACCCAAGAGACAGAAGAAAACAATTAACCAGTCGAGTCCGGATTTCTGCTACTACTGCAGAAGAAAGGGACACTTATGGAAGGACTGTAGGCGTGCAAAAGGCATGTGCTTAGTTTGTGGCACTTCCGATCATAGAATTGGAGATTGTCCCTATAGACGCAACTCAGCTCACACACCCACCAACTACCCGCAGCGGCCAGCTATCCAGGCTCCTGCAACTCTTCCTACACTCCCAGCATCACCTCCACATGGACTACCTCTACCTAGTCAGGCATCGATGTACCGGCTTACACAAGACAATGCGCCGAGACGTCAAGCCTCCACCTTAGCAGCCATAGAACCTGAGACTGTGAACTAAGGTAACCCCCTTCATTTTGACCAAAAATTTTTGCAATATTTCTTTCTTCTAAATATTTTCATACATTATCTATACTCCAGTCACCAAACTTTCCTTGAGTCTGTTACACTTTCCTTTTACAAATTTCGAGGACGAAATTTTTATATGGAGGGTAGATTGTAACAACTCCAATTTTTGTATACATAAAATTGATTTAAATTTGAAGTATACTTTGGGTATTTAATGTTGCCATTACCACTTTAAGTAATTATTTCACACAAATAATTAGAAGCAGGAGCTTGTAGCTCATTGGTAACACCTTGCACTGCTGAACCAAGCCACCATAGTTCAAATCCCTGCCCTACATTATTTTTATATTGTTTTTGTTTTAAATCCTTAGGAAGCCCAACAGTCCACACACCGTAACATCCATAACTTGAACTTCACCTGAAAAAGTAAAAGCACCAGAGCTTTCACCTGACGACCCCCCACCTCCCGACCACCTGACTCGGCCCGACTCGGCCGAGTCGGCCGGTGGACCAACCGACTCAGTCCGGCGCCGCCGGCCGGACGGCCGAGTCCCCAACATGAAAGTTGGGGCTCTTCGTCTCCCCTACCCCCCTGTATACTCCAAATTAATGGATCGGTTCCCGAGACTTTATTATACCCCATTTACTATAATTTTTAATGATTTTCACACATTTTTACAATTTTTTTATCAAAAACCCTTCACCTACCCTACCCCTAGTCTACCCTATAAATACACCCCCTACTCTCTACCCTCTCATCCCAAAATCCTGAGCCCACTCTCTCAAAAACTTCTCTAGAGTTATGTACTTTGAAAACAAGTTCGCGGCGAACCTCCGACGAAATTCCGGCGGAAATTCTGGCGATGTTTTTAGGAACAACCGGCGACGAAGCAACGCTTCGGCAACCCCTTTAGTCCCCCTCACTCCTTTGTATAATCAAAACCCGTAAGTCCCATTCTATCCCTCTTTCTTATTCTCTAAAATACGAAATTACAAAACCCGACGGAATCAGAACAAATCCGATTACCGATTCGGTTTTCTATTAAATTTCACTTTTCACCATATTCATTCATGCTTAAACATCTTTATGTTGACTATTAAACATTTAACAAACAATTTGAACAAGTTTCATCACATGAAATGATAGCATTCTCAAATTATCGTATTTTTCACTTAAATACCAAAATGTTTCGATTTCACATTTAATCCCCTTAACTTTGCTATACTTTTTAAAGTAGAGCACGAGGTAATGACCTACCTCCCCACACATGCAAATACAACCGTAAACGATATCATCAAAAACTTAGAATACGATAAAACAATACAATCAAAACACTATGGGGTTTAAGGGGTAGATTGGTACGGAAGGTGTTAGAAGTGGCACAAGACGGTCAGACTTAAGACACCTAACATGAATCCAATTGCCGTTGTTCCGGGCCTTCTAACGGAGCCTTGTACTCTATATTCCGTTTTCCCTGGTCTCTAGCATATAGAGACCCCTCTCGTATACACTGGCATTCTTCTGTACCAAGCTACAAACAACAGCGTTAATACAACATTACAACAGTATAATGCAACATTAAAAGATACTTTCTCTCTCCTACTCTCTGTCTATTTCTCCCTTATCTTTGGGACTTACCGAGCGACCTATTCGCTGACGGCATTCTATTCTTTCTTCTTTGAATGTCGTCAGGTGGTTTGGACCTGTCAGAGAACAAGTCCATTGCTGAAGACTTGGACCAATTCTGTGAAGACCCCGAGCTCTAGACATTGTACATTTTCCATTCCGTACTTTTCATATCCTGTTATGCCATTGTTTAGGCATCTTTTTATTTCAGTTGTATTTTCTTTTCATGCATTGTACAAAAGAATGTTAATAAATAAAAGTTGTTGTTTTTATTACCTCTTGTCTCTTGTGTATTCTTTTTATATTGCTTAGATACGCTTAGCGTATGTACTTCTGAGTATATACGTAGCGGACCTCGTCGCGTCCCCTTCTCCGTACACCGGGAAGCGGGGCGTGACACACGTATCCCATCTCTCGTAACCACATGACCCAAGAAATCCACACTGTCCAACCAGAAAGCACCCTTTGAGAATTTAGCGAACAGTTGATACTCCTTCAAGGTCTGTAACGTGATACGCAAATGCTGCTCGTGCTCCTCTCGGCTCCGGGAATAAAGAAGAATATCATCTATGAATACTATAATAAACTGATCAAGGAATGGCCTGAAGATACGGTTCATCATATCCATGAAAGCTGCTGGGGCGTTGGTGAGTCCAAACGACATCACCAAAAACTCGTAATGCCCATATCGTGTGCGAAAAGAAGTCTTCGGACTATCATCCTTCCCAACCTTCAACTGGTGATACCCTGACCGTAAATCAATCTTTGAGAAGTAGCCAGCTCCCTGCCGCTGATCGAACAAGTCATCGATACATGGTAGTGGATACCTATTTTGCACAGTAACTCGATTCAGCTGTCGGTAGTCGATGCACAATCTCATGCTACCGTCCTTCTTCTTAACAAATTAGACTGGAGCTCCCTACGGTGATATACTTGGACGAACAAGTCCTCTATCCAACAACTCTTGCAACTGGCTTTGAGTTCTTACAACTCCGTCGGGCCCATCCGGTATGGTGGTATAGAAATAGGTCCCGCAACCGGAATCAAGTCAAAGCAAAATTCGATATCACGCTCGGGTGGCAATCCTGGTAATTCAGCAGGAAACACATCCGGAAATTCTCGTACGATCGGAACTTGGTCCAACGTAATCTCAGTGGCTCCTAAGTCCTGAACAAATGCTAAAAATCCATGACAACCCTTCTTCAAGAGTCGTCCCGCACAAAGAGCAGAAATCATGTTGGCAGGAGTTATATTGCAGTCCCCCTGCACAACAAAAATCGGTTCACCTGGAAAACAAAATCTAACCGCTTTCCCCCGACAATCTACATAAGCATGACAAGCGGCTAACTAATCCATACCGAGAAGTATATCAAATCTAACATGTCCAGGAGAATCAGATCCACTAATAAATCCCTATCACCAACACGTACTAAACATGACCTGAATACGTGTCGAGCTACAAAGAATCTCCTATAGAAGTAATCACAACTAGCAGTAATCTTAATAATGGCGACTCTCTTCCCAAAGAAAGTGCAAGTGTGCAAATACGTATGAATGCGTAAAACCGGGATAAATTAAAATATGCGCATTTAAGGAACATTATAAAAGAATACCTATTACGACTTTATTGGATGCCTGGCCTCTACCAGCATCCTGACGTCCTTCCTTAGAGTCTACAATTTCTAGCGAAATGCCCTGGACATCCACAACTAAAACAGATAGATAGGGGCCTCTGCTCAACGGGATACGAACTGAACATCTGGCCCTGAGTCCTATCTCGATCAAAACTGCGGCCTGGAATAAATCTGCCTTGACCTCCTCGTCCTCTCAAATAATGGCCGTCATGACCACGGCCTCCATGGGTGTTGATCTGGCATGGAACAACAACAGGTGTAGGAGGTAATATGCTTGGAGGAGGTGGTGGCGGTGGTGAAGTCACGTGTGAACCCGATGCCTCACCCTGTCGCATTACGGGGCAAGTCCGAATAAAGTGATAGGACACCCACACCTGAAACATCTTTGCACGGGCTGCTGAATATATGGGTAAAAGTGGCATAACTGATCCATACAGAATCTGCCATGGCCTCTATGAACATGTCTAAGTGCATATGTATTAGTACGAATTCGCCTTGGTCTCCGAACAACCGTACGTGGAGTAATGGTCGATCTCCGTGCTCGACTAATCTCTAACAAGGATCCGATCATTCGGCGCATCTCTTGAACAGTTGCCTCCATCCTTGCTATATGATCAATATGTTAATGTATATGCCCTAGGGGCCATTATTGTATCATACTAGCTTGTATATTACTTAATGGAAGCTTGGGATATTCACAGTTATATTAGCAGTCTTGCTAAACATGGTAGTATGCTACTTGGTTTATATCTATCTTAATATGTATGTACGTATTGATAGAGCTCTTAGGATCTTGCTTGACTACCAGCGTTGTGATGGCAGTCACACTAGTGGGGGCTGGGTAGTCTACAAGCACATCCTTTTTTAGGTCCCTAGTCGTAGAATTATCAAGACAGGACATTGATACTCCGGAGTAGACTAGTGTGTACGCTTCTCATCCTAGTTGGGGAGATGGTCTGTCCCACAGCCATCAGTACGTCGTACTGGAGATAGTATACAGGTGCTCATTGGGTTACGGGTACACCGGACAGGACTCGCAGGGAACTGTTGGTCAGTATTATACCCGTCATCAGTTAACAGTTCCCAGGTGACATGAGTACAGCATAGTCCGCAGACTTGACACTGCTGCTTCGCCTCGAGTGTGTTCCCACTGTTCTTAGATTGCTACCCTACCACGACTCATCAGATTCATGGAAACAGGTAGCAGTTGGGTGCAGTCCCGAGCACTTGGAGGCAGTGGCGTTTAGACAGGATTCGTCTCTCCCGGTATTGGGAGTTGATATGGCGCTGTGTCTGGAGAGCCATTACGCAAATTCCCTGGCCAGGGCAAGCGATATTTACTGGTAGGTTTTCCAGTAGTTTTTCAAGGTGTAATGGGCTTTACTCCGACACGACTTATACCGCTTTTAGGGGACTGACGCTTGCCGTCCCCCTAGGCCCGATATGCGATAGTCCTAGACGAACAGACCGGACTGTACGGAGATTGTCACATCAGGCTCAGTAGGAGTTCGGATGGGTTTCCTCATCGGCCTTCTTATTAACATCTACCTGGGGACCGTTACGTACAGCTAGTGCCGCTTGCGGTCTGTGGTTAAACCCAATGCCATCGTAGTAGTCGAGTCTTTAGAGTCCCACACAGAGAGTTTCCCTGCTTCGGGCGAAACGATATAGAGGTCGTATGGTTTTACGACAGGGTTCGGACACGCACGTGCATTTACGCACGTACGATGTTCGGACAGTTTTTACTAGCGGGCTTTGGTTTAAGCCAGATTCTAGTATCAGATTATTGGATTTATACAGTCTAAAGTATTTCCGTGTTTTCACGGATAGGAGGGGCGTTCTCGTAAATTGTCGAGAAGCTTCTAGAAGGATGATGACCTGGAGGCTAAGGTGACATTTACATTAAATGGATTTGTGACTCATGAGATGAATTATTCAAGTGAGTTAATGAAGCATTTATTGCTTAATGACTCACTTGATGATTCATTGCACATATTAAATGAAGCATGGTTGTTAATATCATTTAAATGATTTATTTGATATTCTTTATACTTCATCATATATTGGAAATGAGAAACAATTCATTTCATTCTCATTCTCAGCTTCTCTCTCCTCAAGCTCTCTCTTTTCAAACCCTAACCCTAACCTCTCATGTGTTGAGATCAAGGGTTAGCAAGACTTATTGATCCATAATCCCACTCTATATTCCCTAGGTTGCTTTGATTAGCACTTTGAGTAACCTAGTTACCTCAAGTTAGAGGTTAAGATTGGAGTTGTAACTCTCGGGTGGATCTTCTATTACAAAGAGGAGGCCGACGAGGAGGTGGTCATCGAGAGGAAGAAGGACTTGGTTCATTAGGTATAATCTTCTTTCATAGTAGCTAATCCCTCCTATGATGTTGTTAGTTATGGTTTGGCAAAGATTCGTAAAGTTAGTCGATGTTAGTTTAAACAAAATGATTGTTTTACCAATTCCGCCTCCTCGCAACTCGTGGGGTGTCTAAATGGATCAATCGGTTCATGAAAGATAGGCGTACTGCCCAGGTCTGTTCCTGTTTCAGACGAGCCTGCTCCTATCTCATCTCGAACAGCGGTACTCTGAGTCCCCATAGTCATTAATGACATAGTGGCTGGAGTAAGAAACAGGATTGATAAGGACATGGCAATCGAATCACAAGATACATTGAATCAAGGAAAGAAGTACGAACAAACATCTCCTAAGGTTACTTAGGCTGAGTATCGTAGCGTAAATATGCCGCGGAACATATGTACGGTACTGCACTCATCCTAATTCACCTACTCCATCAAACCAAAGGTCATCCTACGTAACTAACTCAAGTCGACTTACCTTAACTCACTACTCGATTCCGTAAGGTTAATCCTAAGCTCTGATACCAACTTTGTCACGACCCAAATATTGGATGTGACCGGCACTTAGATTTTATAATATCTAAAGATAACTACACAACCTGAGTAAGCCAAAAACCAAGATCAAAAACCCATTTTGCTGAATTTTAGGAAAAATTAAATTTGTTTAAGTAAAATTGCAGATTTTAAGTATTAATATCTTAACAGTAATTTCCTATTGCAGTTATAATAAAAACAGTTATAAAGTGATTAATTTGGTTGCATCCTTAATTGGGATCAACAATGTTACCAGCGGAAACAAGTATACAACTTATATGACATTGATAGAATTTCAGACATAAGTAAAAGACATACCATTTAACATAACTAAGCGATCTCATCTGTCAATTAATATACATACAACCCTCATTCTCGTTCTAAGTCAAAATACAGGGTCTGCTGGAGATATTCTAGATTCATATACAATACCAAAAACGAAGGTTACTAAATATGTAACCCACCTATCAAAAGATGCGATAAAAGTTGAAAAGTAGATCTGCACTGCTACTAACCGTCCAGTCTACTCCTGCAAGGAACTGTGGCACAACGTGGGTGAGTTGCCAACTCAGTGAATAAAACTAATATATAACGGCTGATAATGTAAATATGACAACTATGACTAATTGCGATGAGGATAAGTATGATGCATGATAGCATGTGCGAAGAACGAATTTTTAATACTGATAACATAAAACAACAACTGAAATCATCATCATTTGTTTCCAAAGAAGGTTCATCTTTCCGTGTCCATCATCGACACAAATCTTCCATTTCTCTGAGGCATCATTCCTCGAACAATCCTGTAATCAATAACACCGGTCGATATCATCTAGATATCCGTCGTGTTTCACAACTATATCCGGTATCGAGTTGTTAGTTATGTATATTCCCTAGAGGCCATTGTTGTACATATGATGTATATTATAATGGATGCTTGGTTATATATAGAGATGACTTTCTTGCTCGTCATGATAGTATGCTATTTGGTTTCACTTTATCTTAACATGTTGACTTGTATTGGTTTACTGTTTTACTCTCACATGTTGATAAAGCCCTTAGGATCTGTACTCGACTACTGGGACTATGATGAGATCATACTAGTGGGGCCACGGTAGTCGATGAGTACATCCTATAACTGTTCCTAGTCGAGGGTATATCGAGACAGGGCATCGATACACCAGAGTAGACTAGCGTATACGCATCTTGACCCATATGATGGGCGATGGATGATCCCATATCCATCGGTGTTTTGACATCAAAGATGGTGTACGGGTGCTCAGTGGAGACTGGGTACACTGGACGGACTCGCTGAGAACTCCCAGATGGTGATATACCACACGTCAGATGGCAGTTCTCCGGTGACACTGGTACAGGGTAGTCTGAAGACCCGATATCGTCATAGAGTCTTGTGTGATTCCCACCGTGCTTTGATTTCCACCTTACCACGTCCAAGAGGGCGTGCAAAACGGTGGCTTTTGGGTACAGTCCCGAATCACATGGAGGCAATGAGCGATAGGAGAGGATTCGTCTCTCCCGGTATAGGGAGTTGATGTTGTGCTGTGTTCGATTGGCTATAACTGGAAGTCCCTGGCCAGGGCTGATATGGAGATTTGCTGGTAAGTGTTACTAGTAGTTTCTCGACCCGTTATGAGCCACACATCGACACGACTTATCGGTTACTGGGGTCTGACGTATACCACCCCTAGACTTGATATGCGACATATCAGACGAACAGACCGGACTGTACGGGAGTGTTACTGATTGGACTCACAGGAGAACGCCCAGGCTAGCTTGCTGATCTTCTGATCGATCAATACCTGGGTAGCTGTTACGTTTAGCTGACCGCTTGCAGCTTGTGGGTGTTTGATATGATCATCACCTGCTACCGGTGTATTGACGATTCTTTAGAGTCCTACACAGAGGTTTCTTGGCTCAAGCGAAACGGAGTAGAGGCACATATGTGATATGTGCAGGACCGAGAATAATGCGATATGGGATACCGTATTATATTCTCGCGATATTTAGATATGAACCGGGTCATCGGATCAAGTGTTGATTCGATGAATCGGTACATGATATATTAGTCGGTAATATTCGATATAGCCGGATCGTCGGATCAAGTGTTGATTCGATGATTTAATGTATAATAATATATATGATATATTGTATTACATTATCTAATATTGGCTCGCTTTATTATTTCATTTTCTCATTGGATGATACATTGATATATATGCAATATATGTTAATTGTATTATTTTCTTTTGTTGC
Source organism: Agapanthus africanus (assembly GCA_030015575.1). NCBI lineage: Eukaryota > Viridiplantae > Streptophyta > Magnoliopsida > Asparagales > Amaryllidaceae > Agapanthus > Agapanthus africanus. Next base: position 240,676,855 of record CM057344.1, read on the forward strand.
AAATATATAATATATATGTGATATATATTATTGTGACATGATATGATTAATTGTTAAACATGTTTAAGGATGATTAATTGAGGTTAGGGTTTGATTTGGATTAGATGCTTCATGCACCTTCTAGAAGCTTTTTGTTTTGTCATTCTTAAGATATTTTAGGATGACACATTCTTTAACCCAACCAAACCCTAACTCTAGTTTATTCTCTACTAAATCCTAGCCACTCATCCTTGACCATGGTTTATAATCAATCATATAGTCTTTCTTTCTATTCATCACAAAAGAAAATAATTCATTATCTTTTTCATTATCATATTCTTCTCTCTTGAAGAAAGCTTACTAGATTTTCTTTATGTGATGAAATAATATGAGAAAATGATTTGAAAAGAAAGCAAAATTACTACTCTCTCATCCTCATCTCATCTAGCCCATGAGATTAGTGTGTTCATCTCTTTAGAGTGAGAAAGCTTGAGTCTTTGCAACTTCAAGGTAGATCATCGGAGATTTGGAATACTTCAAGCTAGCATGGATCGTTCGAGTCGTGGAGCCTCTCATGAGTCCGGGAGATCGTGGATCGCGGCAAAGGGACTTCTACTCGGAGCTTGTGAAGTGAAGGAGCGGACTACAAAGGTTGTAATCCCTCACACTTAGATAAAAAGTTATCATCTTGCATGTTAAACCCTAATAATCTAGCAAAGATCCCGGCTTTGGGTTGTTCGGCACGTCTAAATTTTTATCCGGGCATGTTTGATGCCTTATGAACCTTCACAAGAGTGCCTAGGAACCCTACAGTGGTATCAGAGCCTAGCTAGAGCATTAGGCGATGTGTTTACGAAGTTAAAACTCCGATCGAACCCGAAACGACAAAATTGGACCCCTCTCTGGAAATTTTTTAAATTTTGGGATTTTTCTGAATTAAAAATATGTAAAAAGCACAGCAGGGAATTCTAAGAATTACCATAAAACCCGAGCCCCCAATTCGACCAAACGGCGGCGGAACCGCGGCGCAAGCATGCTTGCGCGGCGGTTCCGCAGCGGATTGATGGATTGACGACACGTGGCTTTTGTGGTAATGTCCGTAGGTGCTTGTTGATGCTTCTGGGTATTTTTAATCTGTTTTAGGTGTTGAATCTTCTGGGGTTTATTTTGTAATAGTAGATTCGATCGGAATATTTAAATTCGTATTTCTTTCCGGATATTTAGAAACTGTTAAACTATTTGAACGGATATCATTAACTCACTGTTTCCCGGTACGGCAAACTTTCAAGTGTTGAATTTTTATTGGGTTTAAATCTTTCGGAAAAATTGTACAAGTTAAGCGGTGGACCCTCTAGAAGACAACAAACCTTAACTCGATTATGTGACCGTCTTGAACTGCCTTTTGAACCTTCGGGTTTGGGGCAGTACGGCGTGCCACATGTGAGGCGTTAGCTTGACCCTTCTACGGCTGGATCACCGGTACTGTGACATATTCTGGGATTATTTGAACTCCGCTCAAGTGTTGAGCACTTTGGGAAATTTTGGGTATTTGATTATCTGTTCGGAAAGTTTAATACTGTCTATTTATCGTGAATGTGATACAATATGTGGAATTCATAGAGTTAGGCATGAAATGCGAAGTATGTGATATTTCGGATTTACGATGTCTAAAGTGATTGTGGATTCCAAATGTTGTAGTTTTACACTTTCTTTTATGTGACCGTAAGTATAATATATGATATCGCCGGTTTTGTTGCTATATGTCAACGACAATTGGGATGCGCATATTTACTTACGTTGATGATATGTGATATTATGTGTTGCTGTGATATGTTATATTGGATCGTCATGTTCTGAATAGCCGGGGGGTTTTATGTGAGATGAGGGTTTTTATTTTCATTCATGTAAAATTCATTTGTAATGTAATATTCTTTTATTTGGGGCGCTTCCAGGTTGCGGTTGCTGTCACCAGTGTATATTATTTACTTTTCCGCATTAGGTAGACCCAAGGAGGGGAGCACAAGTAACCGGGTTCTAGGGTCCAGTGGGAGGCCATCTCGAGGAGTCGAGACCGGGTCTCCTAACCCTAGAATTGGCAGTGTTACTTGCCGCTCTCGTAGGGGTCTTGGGATGTGGGTTTGGCTATTCGTCGCGACCGTGGAATCCGTGTTTTATACAGGCTCGTATTGAAAACACAGACGTCCTAGTATATCCAATATTTCATATATGTTCTTCTGCTGCAATGTTCTGTGATGAGATCATGTTACTGCCTGAGACGAATGCTTATACTATATATATATGCTGGTATATAAATATTATTGCTTTCGTTTCTTCTGTGATGCTTAGGAAGCATAAGCTGATGGGATATTTATTAATGAGATTAATAAAAAGAAAAGAAACCTAAAGATGTTGTAGAATCAAAAACTTTATAAAAAGGGGTAGCTACAGTTTTGCTTTGCACAGTGATATATATGATATATCCTGCACCTTATTCGATGGGGAAAGAGCCGACGATCCCTTCACCGGGAGTGACCTCTTTAGCGAAACTGGCAGATGCTACAAAACGCGGTATGTCTTTTGATTGCTTTTAAAGTTTTGCTTTGCACAGCGGTATATATGATATATCCTGCACCTTATTCGATGAGGAAAGAGCCGACGATCCCTTCACCGGGAATGACCCCTTTAGCGAAACTAAGAAAAGCCTCAAAAACACTCCTTTTCAAAACTTCACTCGATTCTACAACGATATCAAGTTCATTACGCTCAGGGTTTTCTGAAAAACCTGCGTAGCCCTCCGTCATTTTAGGAAAATAGAGTACTTAGTATTCGTGCTGCGTTTGTTGACCATAGTTAAGGCGCAGTGTACGGTAGCTAAGTGATGTTTTCCTATATAACATAAGATGTGATTAATTAGGACAGTCATATGACTTTGTTGACCATAGTTAAGGGTCATGTGGGTGGGTCTAAATTAATCAAGAAATGACGGGTAGAACTTGACTAGTGCTTATGATTTGTTGACCATAGTTAAGGTCATAACACACTAGGGGTAAAAAATATTATCGGGAATTTCAAGCGTTGAAATTTGCAATAAGATTGCATACCTCCTATGAGATAGATGTATCCCGATACCCACTGCGAGTAAGTGTTACTCCTGGGAGAGTTTTACACAGAACAATTAGTCATTCAAGTAGGTGTCTAGAAAAGTGTTAACGGGGTTACGCCTCTGGGAAAACGAGGTTTACTTTAATTAGGTCCGTGCGAAAGCACGGGGAACCTCCCTCAAAGTACCGACACTGATCTGGCTGAAAGATTGACGAAATTGTAAGGTGTAATTAATCCCGGCTAATCTTACCTTTTAGGGTTTTAAGGTAGATTTGATAAAAACAGTGGGAGACATCCTGATTAGATAAGATAATAACCAATCTAATCTTGCAAGAGCATACGCTAAAGTGTTTTCTTCTCTCTCTCTCCAGGTAGCGACCATGTCATGCCATAATTAAGATAAAAATATGGATGTATTGACTGAACCCTATTATTGTACTGAGCTAGGGAATGTTGGACCCGTTCTTTCTTATAAGAGTTATAAGACTGAACAGGAAACAGGAGAATATCTGGATTCTCACGCCGCCCAAAAGAACATACATGTTGATGCATCTTCTTCGGGTGTGTTAGTTATTGAGAACTGTTTCTCAGTTCACCCTACGTCCTGGGTATTAGATACCGGATCAGGATCCCACATATGTAAACAGTTACATGGGCTACGTAAAGGTAGAGAACTGGGAAAAGGTGATCATTCCGTTCAAGTAGGGAACGGTGCAAGTATTGTAGCCAAAGCAGTTGGCGAATATCACCTTGTATTACCAAGTCGTAATACACTGATTCTGAATGAGTGTTATTATATACCGAATATGATGTGCAACATTATATCAGTTTCTTTATTAAGTAAAGAAGGATATAATTTTGTAGTACAGGATAATGTTATGAACATATTCCTAGATCAAAAGTTGATTGCATCAGGCTCGTTACATAATGGCAAATTCATTCTAAATAAGAATACAGTGCTGAATATACAAAACACACACAAGAGGAAAAGTTCAGATATGAACGAATCCTACTTGTGGCATTGTAGACTTGGTCATATCAATGCGACACGACTGGCTAAGTTACATAAGGATGGTTATTTGAATCCGTTCGAATTATCATCTTATGATACTTGCCATCCATGTCTCAAAGGAAAAATGACCAAAGCTCCGTTTAGTGGACACGGAGAAAGAGTTACCGAACTCTTAGGACTGATACATAGTGATCTATGCGGTCCCATGTCTACGCATGCCAGGAACGGTTCTTCCTACTTCATTACATTCACTGACGAGCTCTCTAGATTCGGACATGTGTTCCTGATGAAACACAAGTCTGAAGCTTTTGAAAAATTCAGAGAATATAAGCACGAAGTAGAGAATCAATCGGGCAAAAGTATTAAGATTCTTCGATCTGATCGAGGAGGTGAATACTTAAGTAATGAGTTTCGGGATTATCTAAAAGAGAATGGGATTCTCTCTCAGCTTACTCCTCCTTATACACCACAGCACAACGGTGTATCGGAGCGGAGGAATCGCACCCTATTAGATATGGTGCGCTCTATGATGAGCACTGCTGAGTTACCTATCTCCTTTTGGGGTTATGCACTGGAAACAGCCACATATCTATTGAATAGAGTTCCAACTAAATCGGTGCCTACCACTCCATATGAGATATGGAATGGGAAGAGACCATCTCTTAAACGAGTTAAGATATGGGGTTGTCCGGCCTATGTTAAAAAGCAAAATCCGGACAAACTCGAGGCAAGATCAAGTATATGTAAGTTTGTAGGATATCTAAAAGATTCTTATGGGTATATATTCTATCACCATGAGGAACAAAAAGTGTTTGTTTCTCAATATGCCACTTTTTTAGAAAAAGAATTTCTTGCAAAAGAAATTAGTGGCAAAGAGGTAGAGCTGGAAGAGGTTCCAGCACCACAGACTACAACTGATGATTTATTGGAACCAGAGGATTCAGTAGTACCCGACGAACCCCAGCCTCTCCGCCGATCTAGTAGGGTTTCTCGTCCACCTGAGAGATACTACGGTTTTCTCATTGGTGGTGGAAGCGAGGATTGCATCATGGATGATGATGACCCGACTAGTTTCGAGCAGGCTATCACGAGTGGTGACTCTGTGAAATGGCTGGATGCAATGCGATCTGAGATGGAATCCATGTACACCAATAAAGTATGGATTTTGGAAAATGCTCCTGAAGGGGTAAAACCCATTGGGAGCAAGTGGATTTTTAAAAAGAAATTTGGTGTAGATGGAAAAGTTGAGACTTTCAAAGCTAGACTTGTAGCAAAGGGTTTTCGTCAACGACCAGGTGTGGATTATGACGAAACCTTTTCTCCAGTGGCTATGCTTAAGTCCATCCGGATCTTACTTTCCATTGCTGCATACCATGACTACGAAATCTGGCAAATGGATGTTAAGACCGCCTTTCTAAACGGTGATTTAGAAGAGAGCATGTACATGACTCAGCCAGAGGGCTTCGTAGATAGTGGGAGCAGCGGAAAGGTGTGCAAGCTGCTTAAATGCATTTATGGGTTAAAGCAAGCATCGCGGAGTTGGAACATCTGTTTTGATGTTGTAGTCAAAGAGTTTGACTTCATCAAAAATATAGATGAACCTTGTATCTATAAGAAGGTAGCAGAGGGTAAGGTTGTCTTCCTCGTATTGTACGTGGATGACATACTCTTGATAGGAAATGATATTCCTATGCTTCAATCAGTCAAGCTCTTCTTATCACAGAGATTCTCAATGAAAGATCTAGATGATGCCTCCTGCATATTGGGAATCATGATCTATAGAGATAGATCTAAACGGATACTGGGATTGTTCCAATCCAGGTACATTGACACCATACTAAAGAGGTTTGGTATGGAAGAATCCAAGCGTGGGAACCAACCCACGATCTCTGGACTCACTCTCTCCAAAGAGATGTCTCCTAAGACTGATTTGGAGAGAGCTCGCATGCAAGGGATACCCTATGCTTCGGCAGTAGGCTCTATCATGTATGCGATGCTATGTACCAGACCCGATGTAGCATACTCACTAAGTGTAGTGAGTCGGTATCAAGCAGATCCTGGAGAGAGTCACTGGACAGCTGTGAAGAACATTCTCAAGTACTTACGAAGGACTAAGGAGATGTTCTGGTGTATGGTAACGGAGAACTCCAGGTGGAGTCCTTTACCGATTCCAGCTTCCAAAGTGATAAGGATGACTCTAAGTCGCATTCGGGTTTTGTCTTTACCCTCAATGGAGGGGCGGTATGTTGGAAGAGTTCCAAACAGGATACCGTTGCAGACTCGACGATGGAGGCTGAATACATCGCTGCCAACGATGCTGCCAAAGAGGCTGTCTGGATCAAGAAGTTCATTACTGAACTTGGAGTGGTTCCATCCATTGAGCATCCAATACCTCTGTATTGCGATAACAATGGAGCTGTGGCATTGGCCAAGGAACCCAGGTCCCATCAAAAGTCCAGACATATTCTGAGGCGGTATCACCTGATCAGGGAGATAGTTGATCGCCGGGAGATCGAGGTCAGGAGAGTAGATACGAAGGACAACACAGCGGATCCATTCACGAAGGCTATCCCCCAGATACAGTTTGAGAGATTATTCGGGATGCTAGGTATAAGATACTACAGCAGCTGGCCTTAGTGCAAGTGGGAGATTGTTAGTTATGTATATGCCCTAGAGGCTATTGTTGTACATATGATGTATATTATAATGGATGCTTGGTTATATATAGAGATGACTTTCTTGCTCGTAATGATAGTATGCTATTTGGTTTCACTTTATCTTAACATGTTGACTTGTATTGGTTTACTGTTTTACTCTCACATGTTGATAAAGCCCTTAGGATCTGTACTCGACTACTGGGACTATGATGAGATCATACTAGTGGGGCCACGGTAGTCGATGAGTACATCCTATAACTGTTCCTAGTCGAGGGTATATCGAGACAGGGCATCGATACACCAGAGTAGACTAGCGTATACGCATCTTGACCCATATGATGGGCGATGGATGATCCCATATCCATCGGTGTTTTGACATCAGAGATGGTGTACGGGTGCTCAGTGGAGACTGGGTACACTGGACGGGCTCGCCGAGAACTCCCAGATGGTGATATACCACACGTAAGATGGCAGTTCTCCGGTGACACTGGTACAGGGTAGTCTGAAGACCCGAGATCGTCATAGAGTCTTGTGTGATTCCCACTGTGCTTTGATTTCCACCTTACCACGTCCAAGAGGGCGTGCAAAACGGTGGCTTTTGGGTACAGTCCTGAATCACATGGAGGCAATGAGCGATAGGAGGGGATTCGTCTCTCCCGGTATAGGGAGTTGATGTTGTGCTGTGTTCGATTGGCTATAACTGGAAGTCCCTGGCCAGGGCTGATATGGAGATTTACTGGTAAGTGTTACTAGTAGTTTCTCGACCCGTTATGAGCCACACATCGACACGACTTATCGGTTACCGGGGTCTGACGTATACCACCCCTACACTTGATATGCGACATATCAGACGAACAGACCGGACTGTACGGGAGTGTAACTGATTGGATTCACAGGAGAACGCACAGGCTAGCTTGTTGATCTTCTGATCGATCAATACCTGGGTGGCTGTTACGTTTAGCTGACCGCTTGCAGCTTGTGGGTGTTTGATATGATCATCACCTGCTACCGGCGTATTGACGATTCTTTAGAGTCCTACACAGAGGTTTCTTGGCTCAGGCGAAACGGAGTAGAGGCACATATGTGATATGTGCAGGACCGAGAATAATGCGATATGGGATACCGTATTATATTCTCGCGATATTTAGATATGAACCGGGTCATCGGATCAAGTGTTGATTCGATGAATCGGTACATGATATATTAGTCGGTAATATTCGATATAGCCGGATCGTCGGATCAAGTGTTGATTCGATGATTTAATGTATAATAATATATATGATATATTGTATTACATTATCTAATATTGGCTCGCTTTATTATTTCATTTTCTCATTGGATGATACATTGATATATATGCGATATATGTTAATTGTATTATTTTCGTTTGTTGCAAATATATAATATATATGTGATATATATTATTGTGACGTGATATATATTATTGTGACATGATATGATTAATTGTTAAACATGTTTAAGGATGATTAATTGAGGTTAGGGTTTGATTCGGGTTAGATGCTTCATGCACCTTCTAGAAGCTTTTTGTTTTGTCATTCTTAAGATATTTTAGGATGACACATTCTTTAACCCAACCAAACCCTAACTCTAGTTTATTCTCTACTAAATCCTAGCCACTCATCCTTGACCATGGTTTATAATCAATCATATAGTCTTTCTTTCTATTCATCACAAAAGAAAATAATTCATTATCTTTTCCATTATCATCTTCTTCTCTCTTGAAGAAAGCTTACTAGATTTTCTTTATGTGATGAAATAATATGAGAAAATGATTTGAAAAGAAAGCAAAATTACTACTCTCTCATCCTCATCTCATCTAGCCCATGAGATTAGTGTGTTCATCTCTTTAGAGTGAGAAAGCTTGAGTCTTTGCAACTTCAAGGTAGATCATCGGAGATTTGGAATACTTCAAGCTAGCATGGATCGTTCGAGTCGTGGAGCCTCTCATGAGTCCGGGAGATCGTGGATCGCGGCAAAGGGACTTCTACTCGGAGCTTGTGAAGTGAAGGAGCGGACTACAAAGGTTGTAATCCCTCACACTTAGCTAAAAAGTTATTATCTTGCATGTTAAACCCTAATAATCTAGCAAAGATCCCGGCTTTGGGTTGTTCGGCACGTCTAAATTTTTATCCGGGCATGTTTGATGCCTTATGAACCTTCACAAGAGTGCCTAGGAACCCTACACGAGTATCCTCGCTAGGCTCCCCCGCCTCAAATACGGCTATCCTGCCCCTCGGTCTCGACTGGGTCCACCATGTATCCAACTGTATATCTCCCCCACTCAGTCTGGATGACGTAAAAATCCGCGACCGTATAGCTCCCCCACTCGGCCCGGAATAAAACAAAATCATAAAAAACCGCATCTCATGGCGGACATCTTACATCAATATGAAAAATCACTAAATTTATACGATAATATGGAAAAACTCAAAACCATAAATTCTCAATAATACAAGTACCTCTTATAGCAACATAGAATACACGAATACTAAACATGATGTCATTGATGTAAGTTACTACTGTTATTAATAATTAAGGTATGATAGGAATCATATTTAACAGGATAATTATTTAGTGTAAAAGTAACATGTTAATATCGAGGAGGTGTAGTGTAACATGTAAAGATGTGCACGTGCGGCATAACTCGTCGATAATTGTGCAATGTTCTAACATCTATTAATATAGTGATGTATAGGTATATATGAATGCATGTTATTAACTTCGCATATAAATTAATCTTTCAATTTATGTTATTAACTTCGCATATAAATTAATCTTTCAATTTAAAAATACGGGCATATCACGCCATCTTTACACAATCCCCCGGTAGATGTTTAGTCTACTCACCGGAATACGTCGTAACTACTTATGAATCACCAATCCTTTTCCTTTCCTTGCGGCCTCCGAAGTTCCCATATTTGAATCTAATATCGAAATTTACTTGCATAAAGAAACGGCTAACTTCGATACGGTGAAATAATGAAAACACAAGTTGTACGTACTAATTATACTACGTACGACTATTGCAACCAATCTAACACTTAACTTTACTGAAATTTAACCCAACGGTATTTCGCAACAGAAAACAGAACGCGTTACGTTACCTGTGTCGTATTTAAGAATTTTGATTCTTTTTCCGATATTTGCTCCCAGATTTTATATACAGTTAAACTAACTTAATTGAACAATACCAAATTATCCTAAAATCTAAACAGAGACCTACCTAAAAACCCAAAACACCAAACCTCCCTACAAATCCGGCGACGCCGGAATTCTCATATAGGTCGCCGGCCCAAATCCGAGCCCCTTGGTTCGTGCTTCTAGGATTTGTTCTAGGTCTAATATACAATATTTAGGTATTGTTTGGTTAAGTTGATTTTACTCTGACTAATAGCAGATTACTACAGAGCTCAGTTTTGCCTAAAATACGATATTATAGATATAAGATTTCTAAATTAAACCAATTACAGAACTAAATCCTACAGTGATTAAAGACTTCACCTACAAAGGATTGCTGGAAGAACTCCTTCCAAGATGTACAAGTTCCTAGTTCTTAGCTTGATGGTGGAAATCCTAGAACCTGGCTCTTCTCTTCTCCTTTCTCTTGTTCTTCTTTATTTGTTCTAGTTTTCTTTTTCTTTCTTTTGAATTTTCAGAAGTTTTAAATTGATTAATTGATCTAAACACCTTATATATATGGAAGAGGGAAGAGGGAGGTATAGGAGGAGGTGTCACCAACAAGGGTGTGTCACTCTCATGCAAGGAGGAGGTGTTGTGTGTGTATTGTGCATGCGAGAAGGAGGTGGCCTTGTATTATCTCTTCAATTGTGTTAATTTGTGATAAAATTCTGATCTAAATTATTGCCTAACCCCTTTTTCCATTTAAACCCTTAAAATTTCAACTTTGCATAATTTTCCTAAATTTTACAAAAAGACCCTTCATTACTTAGTTTATTATATAAACACCATTTTATTAAAATGAAGCTAAATTTCTCATTAAAACCCTTATAATTTATTTATGTTACATATTAAAATTTTAATTTAATTTATTTTACATACTATTTATGAAAATGTTTCATTTGGTTTTAATAACTTTTTAATTTAACATTTTATTATTTAATTAATTAATTTTATTTATTTCCAAATTTTCAAAATGCTACATATATATATATATATATCATAACACATCATATCCTACGAAATTGCGGGGGTGCTATACGCCATCAACCCGACTTCCCCCGTAGAAATACATCTACTCACCTGGACGCCTCGGCTAATCAGATCCGATCTCCGCCTTGTCTTTTTCCGTGCCACATCCGACGCCTCTGCACCCAATCCTAGAATCGCACACAAGCAAATAAAAGGATAAATAAATGATAGTCGCGGAAACAACGATACAAGATAACCACACGCACTAACTAATCGCGCACGCGCTTAGTGAACAAAACGCGCTCGCGACAACGCCACAAAACCCAACTAGGATCGCTATACGTGGCAACTACCAAACCAATAACCCAATCGCACCAATCCCGCGTTCACAACACATCAAAAAATATATGAAATAGGTTATAATTCACCAAAACCTCAACTTCATTTAAATCGATTTAACCCAAAAACCTAGTAAGCATCTTTTAACCGTTTCAGTACAAACTTGATGTTTTAACAATTTTAGTGGCCACAATACTCACTAAATATCTTAATTAGGTCACACATACATTAACTAGATTTTAATCTCACTTGCTTTCATTAATCCTAAAATCTAGTTTACAAATTACACAATTTGGAAAATTTAGGAGCAACAATTAGTAACTTAACAATTTAGATTAGATTTTACATGCCTTGATGTGTTAAGCTACAATTTATAACCATAAATGATTGATAAAAACCCTAACTTGATTTCAACCCTTCATTTTAATTCCAAAACATGCAAACTAGAACCTTAATAATATCTAAATAAGTTAGCTTTAATCAATTAACTAACAAATTAAGTGTTGGGTTAAGATTTATACCTCATAAACAATGGATCTAGCTTGCAACATAGCCTCCCAAACTTTCTTCCATGCTCCAAGATCCAAGCTTGAATGGCTAAAGAATAATAGGTTAGGAATGGATTTGGAGTTTGTAGGGTTTGTATTGATTTTTGATGAATTTTGCAAAAGTTTTGACATGGAATGAGATGGGGATTTGGGAAGGGCTACTGCTGGGAATGGGGCTCGGCCAAGGTGGTGAGGGGAGAGAGAGTGAGGTGTTGAATGAGTGACCAAGTCAAGAAAACCCCAAGTCAACAAAATCCCATGCCACTTTTCTTTATTTTCTTTTTCATTTTTTCATTTCTTTTCTTAATTGGAGTGGGAAATTTTTGGGGAGTGGGGCAGCCCATGGTCGGCTAGCAGCCAAGAGGGGAGGAGAGAGGGTGTGGGTGTGGTTGTGCAAGTCAAGAAAAGCCCATACTTTAATTATCTAACACCGTACTTCCTTTCTCTTTTTATTATCTTTTTAATTCCATTTCTATTTAACTCTACCTCTAAAATTTTCAAGAACCATCTTGGAAAAATTAAAAGAATGAACATGTTACATCTTGGTTTAATGTGTCATGATACACAAAACTTGTATTAACCCATTCCAATTTGTAATTATCACTAATTAAAAGTATTAGTGAAAACTTATAATAATTAATTACGGAAAATATTTTAGTGCTAGAAATTTTATAAGTGACCCATTAAATACCAATAACTAGCAATTACATAGCTAGAATAGGTATATTTAAGTCTATAAAAGAATAATTATATCCTGGTATTTTTTACGGAAAACACCAGTTATTTTACCGATTATCGGAAATTTCACCTAAACGATTTTCAAAATGTTACAGTCTTCCCCCCTTAAAGAAATTCGGTCCCCGAATTTAAATTAAAATTCCCATAAATACTTAAACATTTCAGCAAAACAATCAAGTCATCGGGGCTCCAAAATCATCAATACTTAAAACACATCTCAGCGCAATGCATGCGCATGAAAACGGGTATATAACTCAAAATCAAAACTCCGTCAAGCATCACGCAATCATCGGAATCATGGTGAAAATACCAATGTCAAAGTCCAATATGAAAACCTACATGTACATAGTACACATCGTTGTAAACTCGTCAAAACGTCTGGAAAAATAAAATGCATGCCAAACCTTTTCCAAGTTGCTGTGCGATGCGCGTATCATGACATAAGTAGCGGACGTTTATTGTAAGAATATATATATATATATCTTTTGTTTAACATACACGTCCCGCCGTTTGAAAATAATTTTGAAGGGTTTCCTTTGTAAAATGTTTTCGGGTCATCTACACACAGGAAAATACTGAGACTATAGCTCGTTTTTGGAAATCCCTTCGGTAACTATCGATGCATTCAAAAAAATGTTCAGGTACTGTCCTCGGATTAGTCCTGCTCAGCTACTATACCAAATAGTAAATATCATAAAACATACTGCTCCAAAATAAATCAATCCCAAAATGTGTATAAGAATGCCATGTGCGTCAGGTGCGCACGGAAATCGAAATCACTGAATGTGCCATACATGTGTACAGAAACAAAATCTAGGTGCAATGGGCGTGCACGAAAACACCTGTCAAGGGCAACGGGTGTGCCTGACAACAATATCAGGTGCATCTGATATGCACGAAGAATCCCGATTTAGTGCATCTGGTGTGCACCAAAACCGCATCAAGCTCGCCTCGTAAGCGCAAAAATCCAAATCACGTGCACAAGGTGTACGAAAACAAATATCGAATATCACAATCGAAATTGACGGTATACAACATACATCAATCCAAATCAGGTATACCATGGTATATATAATCTCACAACCATGTGCATCAGCGTGCACAAAATCGAATCTGAGTACTAAAAGTGCATGACAACTACACCGAAGGCACAAGTTAAATCACATACATACCATAGGGATGAAATCAAAATCAAACATCTCGAATGATATTAAGTCGATGTCGAGTGCAGCTGTGGTGCACGAAAACTCAATCATGCAAATAAATTGCCCAAAAACAACGAAATCCAAAATGATGGATACGTGATATTCGAATCACCAAATCACAAATCATAAACACTGTCGTCGATATGTCCTTCCTTCAAAGTCGAGAAGGTGTCGGTGCCTCCAACCTAGCAGAGCAAGATATCTACTTGCCTCCTGTTCATAGTCGGGAGCCATTATGCCCTTAGGCTCTCATCTCTCACTGCGGATTGTCAGTTACATAGCTCCTCGGCTCAACGGCCTAATATGGAATGATGACGGAAACAGTTCCGCTCTGGCACATCCTCTAAAATCTCTGGCCAACTATCATGGTCACTCATAACATGTCTTGTCGATGATGCCGAACTCTGGCCTACTGGGTGTGCATGATACGACCTATCCTGGGTCCAAGTCTTCTCATGTAGTATTCCAGAAAGATTCTTGTCGGGGTCTTTCCTAATCTCGTTCCTGCCGAACTTCCCGGAAGTTTATCACCCTTTACTAAATCCATTTCTTGTTCCTGAACAGTTGCATACTCATCACGACTTCTTCTAAAAGATAGATCCCTATTCAACGCCTCTGTATACATGTCACATCTCTGATGTCAACGGAGTGGAACGTCATCTTGTCAAAATCTCGTACGAACCTCTTACTCCACTTTTCTCTAATGTGGACTGATTTGGACTCATCTCTTCGTAGCTGTATGGACTGCGCTACAAACGACTATACTCATATCTGGAGTCTCCCTTCCGAAACTACGAACTCGACAGATCAATATCTGGTGGTAGGTATCTTGTCAATTACCTTCTCGGGAACTCGCTCATTTTATCGGAGTGATCCGCTTACGCTCGTCCTCTCTCGATCGACTGACATCGTGCCTGTGTGAAGTCTTCTCTAGATGAAATCAATCAATCTGATGACCTCACATCGGGGTATGCAAACGAACCACAAGTCCTAGTCATTCATCCGTGGGTGACTAGCGATCTTCTATCATATCCTTAAGTATAAACTCGTGCCGCAATAGCTTCAAACATCTGGGCGATATCTTGTTAGTCGCAGCAACAGCTGGCTCATTCGTCCGCACGCTAAACAATGCCTCAATCCTCAAGAATAGACGATACATGAATGGTCATCACATTCTAGCCGGCCTCTAGCAGTGGCCCAATCCTCTGGTGCTGATCTGAACATTCGAGAAATTTTCGCAAAAACAATCTATCAAAAAGCTCATGTCGCGAAAAATACAATAAAACGACATATCTATGCAATCGCGTGTCACCGGAATTACGCCCTGGTCAGTCCTCGTCCAAGACGAGCTCATGCTGACCGCAACTCTAGCCGCAGCTCTCTCTTCCCGTGCAACCGTGGTAACAGAAACCACCATCCGATATCGATGAAGATAGATCGAAGGAACGAATAGAATACGGTGCAAAGAAATGTACATCATAAGGTTTCTTAAGCGGAGTAGCGTATCGTAAGTATGCCGCGGAACATACACACGGTACGTCACTCTACTTAAGTCACCTACTCTATCAACCAAGGTCAACTTACGTAACAAAAGTTCGGGTCTAATACCCCCTCGACCAAGTCTAAATTCCGTAAGGTCAAGCCTAGGTTCCGAATATATATATATATACGCCCTAGACTCCACATAGTCAAACCTAGACTCGAACCAAGGTTAAACCAAGCGCTTTGATACCAACTTTGTCACGACCCGAAGGTACGGAACGCGACTGGCACTTAAATTACGAAATGTCTAGAGGGCGTAACGTAATCTAAGTAAGCCAAAGCCCAGAAATCTAAACCATTTTTAAAGAAAAGTGTGAAGGAAAACTTGTTTTAAATAAAATGGTTTTAACAAAATAAGGAATTAAACATTTTAAAAGCAACATCATAATTTCTCGAAAATTTCGGCAGATACTCCTTTGTAAATACTGGCCCCAAAACGGGTACAACATATGAAATACATATAAATAAAGAATAAAGGCATCCCCAAGCGGCAACTAGCTCTTTGCCAATTGGTGGAAACCACCACGCAAGCAATATAATATACAACGCCGAAGGGCGAGAATCAAAACTCAGAAGAAAACCAACATCCTCAAGAAAACCAGAGGAGAAACATAATAATACAAGCGTGCGACTCTAAGGTCGAAAGAATATACAACTGGTCTTCTAAGTCTATTAAATAATACAAGTCTTGTTGATAGAGTTTACTAGATACAACTGAAATAAATAAAAGTACTACGATGGTCACGATGCAAGTGAACCCACCTACCAAAGCAATCGCCCGGAAGGAAGCAGTGTGCCAGCAAAGCCGCCAAGGAAACCTGTACGACAAAACCTCCAAGAAACTGTGGCACAACGGGGGTGAGTTGCCAACTCGTGAGTAGAAAATATCACCGAGAAGAAATCACATGTATGACTCTCTCCTAGGTCATACACTAAAATATACCATACTATAACAACGTGACAGCATATCATAAATGATATCAAAGTACTCATGTCCGTGTCATGAGTAATAATACATCGATGCGTGATATGTAATAATACACCATCCAACGTGTGTCCAGCAACGACACACAAATCATGATAAAACCCGAGTGCCCAGCATTGGCACTCAAAACATCACGAAATCCATGTCCAACAGCGACACATAATACTCAAATCTCGGGCTCCGCATAATCAGGATCGGCCCATGGGCTCCGTCAGTCCGGATCGGCCCATCACATCAAATTGCTCAACTACGTCGGTATCCTCCGGATATCCACCGCACCCGACACACCGGTATGGTAGTCTGCCCCTGCCAGGCTCATCGTCATCCCCACAAAACCACTCTCTCCTCGGGGTACCGTACCGGGTCCACCATACGCCCGCAGACGGTTCATCCTCCTCCTCGAATCGGGTGTATAATATCGCTCAAGAACCGAGAAAACTCATGGTGGACGACACATACATCATATCACAAGAAAACCGCAACTTGCATTTAAAATGATAATGAGTTATAAAGTCCTTGCGGTTTCTCCAAATCCAAAATCTCATGGAAATCCGAAATCCCAAACTCGAGAGTAAATAAACAGTGAATTACCGACATAAAGCCCGATAATATTGCATGACAAATGATTATATAAAGAATGCAATATCTAAACTAGCATAGTAATAACATATTGGAAATATCAGCTAGCAAGTTATATCAATGAAGGAATATTTCTAAAGTGTACGTGTCATGGCAATTACCAATGATGATGTGTGTGAGCCGGCAAGAAAGTATTCGTAGACATATGCATCATCGGTAATGGTGCTGGTGTCCTGACAACATGGGTTCATAATAAGAATGAAAACACATTTAAGCATGCAATGCGATGCGAATAGCAAGAATATATGAAAAATGCATAATAAACGCAACATTGAAGAATATACGTTTCTATATACGAGTCATACAGTTTTTGGTGTTTGAATTCGCACAAATCGTTGTTTTAGAAAAATAGGGGCTACGGGGTCCTTGAGAAAAGATACATCCTTTGAAAAAATCCGTAGTGTCCCTCGGCCTGTCTTTAAAATACTCACGGTTCGTTAGTTTTGAAAATAAGTATTACTCGAGCCCAGTCTAACATCTACCTGATAAACAATAGGACTAAACTAAGAGACTAATCGAAGGGGTAAGGAAATCCACCTAAGTCTGACTCGATATATCTAGTACTCGGCGATCCCGCCTCAATAGCGTCACGTACGGTAAAATATAATAATACCACATCCTCGAGTCAAGAGTGCGGATCAATCATCATATATATACTTCGTATGGTAAAATCCATTGTACGGCATCCCAAATTGGGGTACGGGTCAAATATCATATATATCTCATTATTCATATCGTATTGTTATCGATAAATCAATAATTAGGGGTACCGATCCAAAACTTAGTACATTTCCATATCATCAAACATATATACTCGTGTGTATGAAAACACACATCGCCCAACGATCCGCTATAATATCATGTCGTATCATATCACGATCCAATCACATATCACAACCACGGCATCATGCCCGATCATATCGGCTCATCTCCAAGTATCATATACTGAGCTCATCATCCGTGTATATGTATACACACACACACACTAACGCATCTACATATATATATACACATATAAACATATACACCCAAATCAAACCACGTGTGTGCATATGCGTGCGTGTCAACCTTTACTCTAGGGTTTCGCGACTAAGAAACTAACTAAAAGCACTTTCTTCCAATTACATAAAATCCAGCCATGGTCTCCTAAGGCCTTTTCTTGCTAAGTATTCATATCTCGCAATAACACACATATGTGTGTGTTTGTGTGTGTGTGTGTGTGTGTGTGTGTGTGTGTATCAGAACACATCATATCTTACGAAATTGCGGAGGTGCTATACGCCATCCACCCGACTTTCCCCGTAGATATACATCTACTCACCTGGACACCTTGGCTAATCAGATCCGATCTCCGCCTTGTCTTTTTCCGTGCCACGTCCGACGCCTCTGCACCCGATCTTAGAATCGCACACAAGCAAATAAAAGGATAAATAAATGATAGTCGCGGAAACAATGATACAAGATAACCACGCGCACTAACTAAACGCGCACGCGGTTGGTGCACAAAACGCGCTCGCGACAACGCCACAAAACATGACTAGGATCGCTATACGTGGCAACTACCAAACCAAAAACCCAATCGCACCAATCGCGCGTTCACAACACATTATAAATTATATGAAATAGGTTATAATTCACCAAAACCTCAACTTCATTTAAATCGATTTAACCCAAAAACTAGTAAGTATCTTTTAACCGTTTTAGTACAAACTTGATATTTTAACAATTTTAGTGGCCACAATACTCACTAAATATCTTAATTAGGTCACATATATATTAACTAGATTTTAATCTCACTTATTTTCATTAATTCTAAAATCTAGTTTACAAATTACACAATTTGGACAATTTAGGAGCAACAATTAGTAACTTAACAATCTAGATTAGATTTCACATGCCTTGATGTGCTAAGCTACACTTTATAACCATGAACGATTGATAAAAAACCTAACTTGAATTCAACCATTCACTTTAATTCACAAACTTGCAAACTAGAATCTTAATAATATCTAAATAAGTTAGCTTTAATCAATTAACTAACAAATTAAGTGTTGGGTTAAGATTTATACCTTACAAACAATAGATCTAGCTTGCAACATAGCCTCTCAAACTTGCTTCCATACTCCAAGATCCATACTTGAATGGCCAAGGAATAATGGGTAAGGAATGGATTTGGAGTTTGTGGGGGGTTTTGTATTGATTTTTGATGAATTTTTCAAGAGTTTTTACATGGAATGAGATGGGGATTTGGGAAGGGCTGCTGCTGGGAATGGGGGCTCGGCCAAGGTGGCGAGGGGAGAGAGTGTGAGGTGTTGAATGAGTGACCGAGTCAAGAAAGCTCCAAGTCCACAAAGTCCCATGCCTCTTTTCTTTATTTTCCTTTTCCCTTTTCATTTCTTTTTTTAATGTGAGTGGAAAATTTTTGGGGAGTGAGGCAGCCATGGTCGGCCAGCAGCCAAGAGGGGAAGAGAGAGGCTGTGGGTATGGTTGTGCAAGTCAAGGAAAGCCCATACTTTAATTATCTAACATCATACTTCCTTTCTCTTTTTATTATCTATTTAATTCCATTTCTATTTAACTCTACCTCTAAAATTTTCAAGAACCATCTTGGAAAAATTAAAAGAAAGAACATGTTACATCTTGGTTTAACGTGTCATGATGTATAAAACTTGTATTAACCCATTCCAATTTGTAATTATCACTAATTAAAAGTATTAGTGAAAGCTTATAATAATATTTAAAATAATTAATTACGGAAAATATTTTTAGTAAACTAGAAGTTTTATAAGTGACCCATTAATTACCAAATACTAGAAATTACATAGCTAGAATAGGTATATTTAAGTCTATGAAAGAATAATTATATCCTGGTTTTTTACGGAAAACACCAGTTATTTTACCGATTATCGGAAATTTCACCTAAACAATTTTCAAAACGTTACAGTATCCCTTGCACGCGAGCCCTCTCCAAATTAGTCTTGGGGGACATCTCTTTGGAGAGAGTGATTCCTGAGATCGTGGGTAAATTTCCACGCTTGGAATCTTCCATACTAAACCTCTTTAGTATAGTGTCAATGTACCCGGATTGCGATAATCCTAACATCCACTTCGATCTATTTCTATAGATCTTAATCCCCAGGATGTAGGAGGCATCACCCAGATCCTTCATGGAGAACCTTTGTGATAAGAAGAGCTTGACCGAGTGCAGAATAGGAACATCATTTCCTATCAAGAGTATATCATCTACATACAATACGAGGAAGACAGCCTTACTCTCTGCAACCTTTTTGTATATACAAGGTTCATCTACGCTTTTGATGAAGTCAAACTCTTTGACTGCCATATCAAAATAGATGTTCCAACTCCGCGATGCCTGCTTTAACCCATAGATTGATTTAAGCACCTTGCATACCTTTCCGCTGCTCCCTCTATCCACGAAGCCCTCTGGCTGTGTCATATACACACTCTCTTCTAAATCACCATTTAGAAAAGCGGTCTTGACATCCATCTGCCAGATTTCGTAGTCATGGTATGCAGCGATGGCAAGTAGGATCCGGATGGACTTAAGCATAGCCACTGGAGAAAAGGTTTCTTCATAATTGACACCAGGTCGTTGACAAAAACCTTTTGCTACAAGTCTTGCTTTGAAAGTCTCAACTTTTCCATCTACACCATGTTTCTTCTTAAAGATCCATTTGCTCCCAATGGGTTTTACCCCTTCAGGAGCAACCTCCAAAGTCCATACTTTATTGGTGTACATGGATTCCATCTCAGATGGCATTGTATCAAGCCATTTCACAGAGTCCCTACTTGTGATGGCCTGCTCGAAACTAGTTGGGTCATCATCTTCCATGATGCAATCCTCGCTCCTACGGTCAATGAGAAAACCGTAGTATCTCTCAGGTGGATGAGGAACCCTACTAGATCTACGGAGAAGCTGAGGTTCGTCGGGGACTGTTGAATCCTCCGGTTCCATCAAATCATCCGTCGTAGTTTGTGTAGCTGGAATTTCTTCCAGTTCTACCTCTTTGCCACTAATTTCTTTTATAAGAAATTCCTTTTCTAAAAAGGTGGCATTTCGAGAAATAAACACCTTTTGTTCCTCGGTATGGTAGAAGATATACCCTCATGAATTTTTGGGATATCCAACAAACTTGTACAGAACTGACCTTGCCTCGAGCTTGTCCGGATTTTGCGTTTTAACATAAGCCGGACAACCCCATATCTTAATATAATTAAGACATGGTCTCTTCCCCTACCATACCTTATATAGAGTGGTAGGCATAGATTTGGTAGGGATCATATTCAATAGGTGTGCGGCTGTCTCAAGCGCATAACCCCAAAACGAAATAGGCAACTCAGCATTAATTATCATAGAGCACACCATATCTAATAGGGTGTGATTTCTCCGCTCAGATACACCGTTGTGCTGTGGTGTATATGGAGAAGTAAGCTGAGAGAGAATCACATTCTCTTTTAGATAGTCACGGATTTCCGTGCTCAAGTATTCTCCTCCTCGATCGGATCGAAGGATTTTAATATTTTTACCCGTTTTGTTCTCTACTTCGTACTTATATTCCTTGAATTTCTCAAAAGCTTCAGACTTATGTTTCAACAAGAACACATGTCCGTATCTTGAGAGATCATCATTGAATGTGATAAAGTACGAGGAACCATTCCTGGCATGTGTAGACATGGGACCGCATATATCACTATGTATCAGTCCCAAGAGTTCAGTAGCTCTTTCTCTGTGTCCAGTAAACGGAGTTTTGTTCATTTTTCTATTGAGACATGACTGGCAAGTTTCATAAGATGTAAATTCGAACGGATTCAAATAACTATCTTTATGTAACTTAGCTAGTCGTGTCGCATTGATATGACCTAGTCTACAATGCCACAAGAAGTGATGATGTTCTATATTAGCGATCTCCCAGATCGGGACACGTGGCAGATGACGTATCCCAGAACTCAGAAGAAAGGGCCCACAGGGGCCGACCAGGCCACCCCTGTACCCGAACTGCAAGCACAAGTCGGCTCTCCTCAGGACCCCCTGCAAATTGGCCTCCTCGGCCTCTCAGCTCGCCCCGAGCTGCCAAAGGACCAAGACTCCTCGGCCCACCCGCTCGTTCCCGAGCTCCCCTGCTGAGGCCATCTTCTTCGGTCCCTTCGACTGACCAACTCCACCACTCACAAGAGTAACCGACGCTCCGCAAATCTCGCCACGCGCAGATTCTCCGCCAGCAACATCCCATGTTCCATGCCATCACGATCCTCATCAACGGGCGATCCACTCATTATGCAGGCATGACGTCGGGAGCGTAACTGCCGGTGAGATTCTCATGCCTGCTGCTGTGTAACGCTTTGAAATTCGTTAGATTAATTTTCGCGTTAATTAGCGGTAATGCGTGTTTTCCATAAAATCTCGTAAATTTTAAATTTCCACTTAAACTAAAATAAAATCAGTTTTAATTATGATAAGGTGTGTTCTTATATATAAATGGGTTTTATTAATTATAAATTAGCTCAGTGTTCACTTAATTAGCAAATTTTCTTAACTAATTTTCCTAAGCCAAAATTAGGTAGCATGCACAACCCTAATCACCTAGGTTAAGTGATAACTTGTGTTCATTTTCTTTTTCCCTCTTGCATGGTTCATTTATCCTCACAAAAATCAAGTCAACCTTTAATTAAAAATGAAATATAAAAGAATGGGAGGCATGGTTGGGGTTAGGTGAAGAATGGCTTAACTTTTGACCTTAACCTCACTCTTTTCTCTCCCTCCCTCTCATTTTCTGGAAATTCCAGCAGAGGCAACAGCAGCAACAGCTGCATACTCTTCACCTTCTTCTTCTTTTCTTCTCCTTGCCACCAAACAACAAACCCCTACACAAAAAAAACTCACATTTTCTTCATAAAACCCTTACAAAACACCTCTTTTGTGGGTCTTGATGGCAAATCCTTGCCTTTGAAGGCAAGTGCAGCAAGTGAGACTCCCTTAAGACCAATTTGAGGTATTAAACTCACTCATATCACTCTATTGCTTAACTTATAGTTTTATTAGCTAAAAATTATGTTTTTGTGCGTTTGAGTGCTAATTAGATGGTTTAAGTGAAGATTAGGGTAAGTTAGGGTTTTTAAGGTTTGATTAACTTAATTAGGTGCTATTAATGTTGTTTAAACCATGTTAATTCATCAGGTTAAACTAAAATACCATTTTGTATCAAATTTGTGTTAAATTAGCGTTTTAGTTAAGAATTGTGCTCTTTTGTGATCTGCTTTCAACCCGGTTGCTTCAGGCAAAAACTGAGTTTACTGGGGCATGTACACTAGATTTAGACTACACACACGAAGCATGAGACCCCAATTTTCCTTCCAGGCCACCAAAATATTCATTCTAGCTGCAAATTGCGGCTAGATGGTGGAGATGGGTGTTGGGGTTTTGTCTGGGTGAGTCTGCTACATATTTAAGTTTTTTGGTGTATGCAACTTTTTCTAATTCTGTCTGTATCAAAATCTAGAGCATAATACCCTATTTTCAATACTTTAAGCTTACGCGACACGTGCGTTATGCGAGTGGGTTTAGTGTTTGTTGTGTGTCACAGAGTGTCGGGGTAGTTTCAGACGCGTATACACACGTTTTAGCGTATCGGATACACATGCGCTTAGTTCGCGACGCGAGTTTCTCGTTTGGTTTTGATATCGCGTTTTTGCAGGATTTTATCTTATGTGTATTCTTTGTGTAAATTCTAGGTTCGCAGGAGGGTACGTCGGACGCCGCAAAGAAGGGGAAACAAGTAGTCGTCTACACTTAGCACGAGACCACGGTGAGTAGATTTAACATCTACAGGGAAATCGCCCATATGGCGTTAAGCGTCAGGGCTTGATAGGATATTGTAGTCATATATATATATATATATATATATATTGCTTGTGCATATGTACTTTTATAGCGTACCCCTCTTTTGTTGCATATAGAAACAGTAGTTATGTAACACCGCACTGTCACTGACGGTTCAAACTGCATGAGCACTATTTGTATGTTACACCCACACTATTAGTGATTGCCATGACAATCACACTATAGGATTGCTACGAACCATACATCATTTTGATTGCCGCATCATTGATAATTAGACATGATTCTGTCGCATATTGGCACATATACGTACTGTACACTCATGCTTGCGTATATACCATTTGTACATCCATATTGGCACATATACATATTGTACATCTATACTTGCGTGTGTGTGTGTGTATGTATGTGTGTGTGTGTGTATATCTTTGTGCACCCATGCCTATATACATACATACTCTTGCACATACATAGATGATGCTGACTTTGATTTGAAAAATTGGGGACCGCATGAAATGTTTTCAACTGGATCTTTTTAAAAGAGCGGTTTTCCCCTTTTACTCATAGTACAATTTTATGCGGCATATGACACATTGCATGGATTTACGCATTGAGTTTTGGATTCGTGTGATTTCTGGATTTGAGAACCGTGGTATTATTTTAAGAAAATATGCACTGTTTTGAAAACCCAGTTTCTCTTGATATGATATTTCAGTGCGTCCACCATGCGTTTTCTTGGTTCTGAGACGTGTGGCATGTGAACCCAAATCAAGGAGCTGGATGAGGCCGATTGCGGGTACATGGTGGACCCGGTATGGTACCCTGGGGCGAGAACGGATCTGTCGTGCAGTAGGCGATGAGCCTGGCAGAGGGACAACTACCTATCGGTGATTGGTTGGACCTGGCGGTTATCCGGAGGATACTGACCAGAGTCGAGAGATGGATAGGGACGACCGTACTGCCAGGGCCGAGGGCCGATTCCGCAGACGGAGCCCATGGGCCGATCCGGACTGATGGAGCCCGATATATGAGGATTTGCGTGTCGATGCTGGACACGAGTATTTCATGATATTTTCGGGTGCCGATGTTGGGAACCCCGCTCCTATGAGATTTACAGGATTGAGGGCCGGATAGAGTGACGGCGCCTGAGTTATCGGGATTTTGGGGTGTTTTTGGTAGACACCGGGGTTATCCACGTTGATGATCCGTGTAGATGATATTTTATCCTATGCTCAGCATTCATTGTTATGCATTGCATCATGTAATCGTAGTACCTGATAGAGTACTTTGCATGATTATCGCATACCCAGCTCATCAAATAGTTGTTATCTGATTGCACATGTTAGAGTATCGCAGTACGTGCATACTCGCGATTACTTTATATGTTATTTACTATTCACGAGTTGGCAACTCACCCCCGTTGTGCCACAGTGTTTGCAGGTCGACCTTCAGAGTAGTTACGGCAGGGCTATCTCTTGTATTTTTTTGGCTACGGATACCACTGCAGTTGGCGTGTGAGCTGTTTTGCTGATAGGTGGGTTTGTGGTATCCGGTTATTTTCCATTTGTACACTCTATTGTATCTAGAACTCTCAATCTACTATTTCATGTATTGACTTAGAGACCAGTTGTGAGGACGATATTGTATATTATTTTGTACTCTGGACGTCGAGCTTGTGTGAGCCGGCTTTATTTATTTATGTAGTTTTATCTTTTATGATGTTTTTCAATTATATTGCTCATTTCTTCGCTACGGTGTCGTATATTATTCTTGTGGTGATTGTTTCCGCCGTTTGGCGTGATTGCTCCCATTTGGGGAAGTTATATTCTTGTTATCAGCCATTTTACATATATCATGTTTTGTACCCGTTTTCGGGGCTAGTTTTTACAAAGGAGGAGCTGCCGAAATTTTTAAGAAAATAACTTAAACTTTAAATATTTTTACTCAATTACTCAAGGTATTCTAAATGTTTTAAACTAATGTTTTTCTTCACTCACTATTTTAATGGTTTTGATTTCTGGGTTTCGGCTTACTTGATCGCGTTGCGCCTGTAGACGTTACGTGGTTAAGTGCCGGTCACGGGCCGAACTTTGGGTCGTGACATGCTGTGTGCTGCCCGCACTATATAAACCCCCATCACAGAGGGGTTAAGTAAGCTTTTTTCACCCCACTTAGCCGTCACTCTGCTCGGAACTTGTGCTAACTTGATCGTCGGAGGGTCATCAGTGGTACCAAACCACCCCGGGACTTCTTTGCAAGTTCTCGGCGCAGACTCCTCAAAACCACCAATCTCCTCAAAACCCATTGAGACCCACACTTAACAGGAGATCACCTCCAAGATCCACCGGGAGATTGACGGAAGGCAACATCTGACGGAGACCCGAAAAGGACCACCATCAGTTGGCGCTGTCTGTGGGAAACTAAACTCCACAAAAACAAAGTTGGCCTTCTAATCTCCATCCACATGGCAAGCGATCACCCTGAAGATCCAGGTACCAGCCGCCGCCTCCCCCTCACCAGAGGCGCGGATGAACCTCCTCCGGCGACCGTCATCAACCCCCTCGCCAGCCAAATAGATCTGCTACAGTCCCTCG
Source organism: Agapanthus africanus (assembly GCA_030015575.1). NCBI lineage: Eukaryota > Viridiplantae > Streptophyta > Magnoliopsida > Asparagales > Amaryllidaceae > Agapanthus > Agapanthus africanus. The sequence continues at coordinate 240,703,221 of CM057344.1, forward strand.
TAGAGGCGCTCGTCTGCGTCCAAACGGCCGGGCCAGGGCCCCAGATCGCCGCTCCTCCGCCTCCAGAAGGCTTTGCCCTCGTCGGCACGGCTGACCACCGGCAGGCTATGACCCTTGGCCATAGATCTCACGGGCCGATACTCCCTGAGGCCAGCTGGGCGCCCCACAGCTCCACACCAAGATCCACCGCCAGAGCGCCTCGTCTTGAGCCTCCTGGCGACCCTTACCCCCCTGAGGAAATGTCAGTCACCTCGCCTGTCCACAGGCATGATCGACACCCCCTCCCTTAACGGGGTCGCACAGAAGGGGCTCGCCACGACTGCTCAAGGGCTACCTCGCCTGGGGATCTGAGGAACCTCATCGAGAGGAACCGGGGCCGCGCCCAGACACGGATCTCCCACAGTAGATGCCAGGGATCATAAGGCGCCAAATCCTCGGGGTACCACGGTCGAATCGACGCCCTCGAAAAGAAGATCGAGGGCATGTGCCAGGAAGGCCACCTCTCGGGCGATGGGGCTAAGTACGCCGTCGACTCGCTCACCAAGTCGTTTACCGAGGGACTGCTCGTTGTCCATATCTCTTCACTCAACAAGACCCCGAAGGTCTCTCTGTTCGACGGGAAAACCGATCCGAAAGACCATTTGGATGCTTTCACCATGGGGATGAGCTTCTAGGACTATTCTGACGCCGCCCAGTGCAGGGCCTTCCCAGCCACCCTCATCCGCTCTTGTCGGGACTGGTTCCGAGGACTCAAGCCTCGCTCAATCTCGAACTTTGACGAGCTGGCTACTTAGTTCCTTGGCCACTTTGTTGGGAACCGTCGGCAGAAGCGCACGGTTGACTACCTCTTCACAATTAAGAGCGGGGACAAGGAGATGTTCAAAGCTTACATCACCCGCTTCTACAACGCCCTCCTCGAGGTCCCCGAGCACTGGGACGATACCGTCATCACGGCGCTCAGATATGGTCTTAGGCACAAGGAGTGGTTGTGCTCCTTTGCGTTGGCACAGCCTAAGACCATGGCCGAGGTCATGGCCTGGACCGAGCGCGAGGTTCAGCTGGAGTCCGAGGTGAACGCGAACCTCCCCCGAGCAGAATGGTCCGACCAGAAGAAGAGGGCTCGGGAAGAGAGGCCGGAGCATCAGCAGCCCTATCACCCGAAGTTCCAGGAGTACACACGCTCAACGTCTCCCTCGCAGTGTTACTAGATGAGGCCCAGGGCGTGGGGTTCTTCAAGTTCCCTCCAATCCTGCGTCAGGCCTCGAAGCAAATCCGGAGCCCTTACCGCGCCTTCCACCAGACGCTGGGCCACGCCACGGAGGATTGTAAGCAACTCCAGGACTACATTGAGGAGCTCATCCAATCGGGGCACCTCACCGTCTACTTGAGGGACAAACGGCAGGCCGACCGCGAGCAAGAGCAACGTCCCCCTCCCGCCGAGCTGACCATCGGCCAGATCATGCTCGTTTCAGCAGACGACCAGTCCGGCGCCCAGGGAGCCCCATACTCGGTGCCAAGCATGGAGACCGATAAGCCTCCGGGGAGCTCGGGCCATGCTAATAAGGTCATCTATTAGCATGTACTTTTCTTTTAGGGCAATGTAAACTCTTCCTAGGGTCTGTTGTTAATTTAATAAAGATCAATGGAACATTGCGAAAAAAAGGAAAGATCTCATTTATTTAAAAAGGTATTATGGGCTCCTCAGCCATACATACAAAAAGAAAAAGAAAATTACAGAAGCGGGGGAAGGGGGTGCAGAGAGCACTGCACATGGTGCTCGGTAAAGATCTCCGCCAGCCGAGGCCTCATGAGATCCAACCTCAGCCCTCGATTCCGCTCGCACGCGTTGACCTTAAGCCTCAGTTCGTAGCACTCACGGACGAGCGCCACCGAGCGAGCCAGCCGACTCGTGGAGATCAGGCCGAAGCGCCTCAGAGACCGCAGCTTGCCCACGGCCTCGTCGTAGAGCTGCTTGGACAAGGTGTTGTAAAGCCCCGGCGACGCCCACTAGATGGAGTACATCAGCAGCTGCAGCAGGGAGGAGCGCCGGGGGAGAAGCCGGCCGAAGTGGTCTTCGATGCTCCCATAGACCAACCGCACCGTGTCCTCGGTGCAGTTCTGGTCGTAGATGTAACACCTTAGGATAAGGGTTAGTGAATAATTATAATTAAATAATGATTTTTAATAAAAAGTTTACCAAACTGTGTTTTAAATATTTTTCCTAATTTAATAAATATTTTTCCAAAATTTTCCTAGGCTTGCACACACATGTGCATGTAAACTAGGGTTTTTAAATTTAGTAAATACCATAATTATTAACCATGGTGGGTTAATTGTAGGGTTCATTCTTTTGGGTTATAAGTGAGTTTAATTAATTAGTTAAGAGGTTACTTTAATTTGAATTTTTGATTAAGTGTTGACTTGTGAGAGAGAGAGAGAGTGCATCATGGCTTTAGGCCATGCTTGCATTAAATGAAGTGTGAGAGAGAGGGGGGTGACTTTTGTGTGATGATTGTAGCCTCTCATTTCCTTTTTGGTTTTCTCTCAAGCTCTCACACTCTCACACACACACACTCACCTTGCAACACCCCCAGCAGCAGCAGCAAGCAAAGCAACAGCAACAACTGAGCAGCAGCAGCAGCAGCACCATGAAGCAGCAGCAGCAGCAACATTCAGCAACAGCAAAGCCCCAGTGAGCAGCAGCAGCCCCAGTTCCTAGTGCAGCCTCTTCCCTTCACTTCTTCTTCTTCCTGCAGCTCCCTAGGGTCGAGAGTGAGGTATACTTCCTATCTTGCTTCCCTAGTTTGCCTTGTTAAGTGTAGTTTTGCATCGGTTAATGGATTTTAGTGCGTTTTAGTGAGTTATGGGGTGTTTAGTGAGAACTTTGTGCTAATGAGGTGTAGATTGGTTTCAGTAGGATGCTTGAGGTTTGTTGAGACCATGTTAACCTAGTCCAACCCCTATTACACTAAAATACCACCAGTTTTCCTATTTGATGCAAAATGTCGTATTTGTGCAAAAGTGAACTTTTCTGGAACTGCTTTTGACTCGGTGAGTTTAGAATTATTTTGAGAGTACTGTAGTATAGTGGTATTGTGCTGATACATCAGGTGAAACCCGACCCCCTACCTGTTACAGTTGGCCGCCGAAATCCTCATTCTGGCCGCAATTTGCGGCCAGATGGGAGGGGTTTTGGGTATTTTTGGGTTCTGTAGGTGTCTTCTAGTGTGTAGGGTCCTTTGATATATATATTTTTGTAAGTCTAGTTCTGTAGAAAAATCTGGGACCAAATACCTATTTTGCCGTTTTCTAAACCTTCGCGACACGCGTGATACGTGAGTAGGTTTGGGTTTCTGCGTATCGCGGCGCGTCGGGGTAGTTTCGTGGCGCGTGATTACACGTTTTAGCGTATCGCGCACACGCGCGATTGGTTTGCGATACGAGTTCTAGTTGACTGTAATGTCGCGTTTTTGGTGAAATTGAGCTTATATGTGTGATATGTATATGTGATTCTAGGTTCGCAGGCCAGTGAGACGGACGCTGCGAAGAAGGGCAAGCAAGTGTCGGCTACACTTAGCGCGAGACACGGTGAGTAGATTTCACATCTACGGGGATATCGCCTGCATGGCGTTATGCGTCAGGGCTAATAGGACCTTATTGTTATATATTGCATATACCCTACCATGGATTGTCATCACATATTGCATTCCCTGCCAGCTTTATATATTGCTTAGAACTGATAGAACTGCCATGATCATACTGTTGTATATTGTTGTAGCTCATCTATATATGACATGACTTGAATTTCATACTTGATACCTATATCACATTGGATCGTTGCATTGTAGCTCATTTTTCTATGACATGACTAGATATACATACTTGATGCACATATCACATCACAATTACTTGTATTACTGCTTGAGATTTCTTGTAATTTCTGGATTTGGGAACCGTGGCCCTTTTCAAATAAGTAATCATTTAAAAACCCGGTTCCCTTGATATGATGTTTTGGGGCGTCGCCCCGTGTTTTCTCGGTGCTAGAGGCATGTACTGAGAGAGGGCTGACCCGGAATGACGGATGCCCGATGGAGTGATATAGGGCTGACCCGGATTGACGGATGCCCGATGTATTGAGAGAGGGATGACCCGGACTGACGGATTCCCGATATATCCTTTGAGAGAGGGCTGACCCGGAATGACGGATGCCCGATGGATTGATATAGGGCTGACCCGGACTGACGGATGCCCGATGTATTGAGAGAGGGATGACCCGGACTGACGGATTCCCGATATATACCTTGTGAGAAGGCTGACCCGGAATGACGGATGCCCGATACAGGATTTTTTACGTGTCGATGCTAGACACGAGTATTTATGATATTTGGGTGCCGATGTTGGGCACTCGGGATTTTCAGGGATATACAGGATATGAGGGCCGATGGAGTACCGGCGTTTGGGATGTTGGGATTTGTGGTGCATACATACATATGTAGTCCACCTTGATACTTCATGCAGATACTATATTCCCATGCTCAGCATTTATTATCACACCTCATCCTGTAGTTATATCACCTGATAGAGGACTTGCATTATTATTACGCATACTGCTTACCCGCATTGATATCATCTACTGGCATTGGTTAGAGTAGCGCTGTACGTGCATGCTCGCGATTACCTTTATATGTTATCTCTATTCACGAGTTGGCAACTCACCCCCGTTGTGCCACAGTATTTGCAGGTTGCCCTTGGGAGTAGTCATGGCTGGCTGTTACCGCATCTTTTGGCACAGATACCCTTTTTGAGCAGAGATAGCCTTTTGCTGATAGGTGGGTTTTGTACGGTATCTGTTATCTTTCAGTTGTATATTGATGTATCTAGTACTCTCCATCTACTTTTCTGTATTGACTTAGAGACAGTTGTGAGGACGATATGTATGATTTTATATTCTGGTGTCGAGCTCGCATGTGAGCCGACTTTACTTTATGTAGTCTCATCTTTTATGATATTGTCCTTGCTTTACTGAGTATTCTTTGCTACGGCGTCGTATATCTTATTGTGATGCTTCATTCATTTTACTCGTCATTTCTGTTACACCTGGTTTCTATCCGACTGGCGGGGCAAATGTCTTAAAAAGGAAATGTTACCAAAATTATAAAACTTATAACTTTTGAACTTAAAAAGGATTTCTACTAAATAAATGGAAGTTTTTCAGACATGTACGATTGTTTTTTTTCAAATGTTTTAAAATCACTCTATATTTATTGGTTTTGATTTCTGGGTTCGGCTTACTTAGCCGCGTTGCGCCTGTAGACGTTGCGTGGTTAAGTGCCGGTCACGAGCCGAATTCTCGGGTCGTGACAAAGTTGGTATCAGAGCGTAGGTTTTACCTTCAGAGTGTAGGATGACCCTGGTATGATGGAGTTGGTAGCTGCAGCAGGGTAGCGTAGCGTGCGTATGTTCCGCGGCATACTCACGACACGGTACTCCGCCTACGCGACCTTAGGACTTATTGATTTGATCCCTCCTTATATTCTTGCGATTCGATTTCCGTGTTCTTATCAAATCCAAATTTTCTTTCAGCCAGTATGCCGCCTAAGACTACGAGGGCACAGAGAGCGGCCGCGAGGGCCGAGATTCGAGTTGACTCGTCCGAGACGAGGACTGATCCGGGCAGTACGCCGGTTGTACCCGAGCAGGCTGTTCCTGCCGTGACAGAGCAGATCGCCACGCTAGGGGCTAGCATGCAGGAGATGCGCCAGACGGTGGGATCTAGCATGCAGGAGATGCGCCAGATGATAGGATCGCTAGTTGAGACGCTTCGAGCGCAGCGACCAGAGGTAGCTCCACCAGTTCCAGAGACCGCTATCGTACCTACCGCACAGCCAGTTGTCCCTGCAGCCACGGAGGTGATCACAGTATCGCTATCAGAGTTCATGAGGCTGAAGCCTCCGGTTTTCACAGGCACCGATACAGCCGAGGACCCACAGTCTTTCATAGACAGGATGGCCAGGATATGCCGTTCCCTCAGATGCGCAGATGCGAGATGGGTCGAGTTCGCGAGCTTTCGCCTTGAAGGTCTTGCGCAGAAGTGGTGTGATTCCGTTGAGAAGGGCAGAGCAGCAGGTCTTCCTCCTATGACCTGGACGGAGTTCGTAACCATATTTCTAGCCCGTTTCCTTCCCCATAGTGTTAGAGATGCCCGAGCACGCAGATTTGAGTCCTTGCGCCAGACGCCAGGGATGACAGTGGCAGAGTATGATGTGCTGTTTACAGAGCTAGCAGTCTATGCCCCATATTTAGTGGCTACCGAGGAGTTGCGAGTCAGGAGATTTGTTCGAGGCTTGCTTACACCATTGTTCCTCGCGATCAGCGCACAGCACTACGAGACCTATGCAGCAGCTGTAGACGCAGCCCTAGTGGTCGAGGAGCACCTTGCTGAGACTTCGGTAGTTCCAGAGCCGAAGAGAGTTCGTGCGGATACATCAGCACAGAGACAGCCTTTTCGACGCCGTGATAGACGTATTGCAGGCAGCAGAGATTCAGGGCGGGGCCGGTTATTCAGCTCCTATTCCCAGGACGGTCAGCGGTCGTCGTCGGGATGTTTTCGCTGTAGGAGTTCATACCATCGTATACGGGATTGTCCTGAGTTACCCCGGAGGGAGGCGACAGCACCGCATGTCACATTACCGCCTTCACCACCCCAGAGGGCGTTGCCTATCGTACCTACCGTTGCTCCGCGCCAGACTCATGCACAGCGAGGTCGTGGGCGTGGAGGAGTTGCTCAGAGGGGGCGAGGTGACCGAGGCGGAGGGCAGCCAGTCACAGGTGGTGGACAGGCGAGGGTCTTTGCTTTGACGCATCAGGACGCGCAGGCGTCCAATGCAGTGGTTTCAGGTATCCTCCCTGTATGTTCAGTTGATGCACATGTATTGTTCGATCCCGGATCCACACACTCGTACGTATCCACGCACTTTGTGCCGAGTTTGGGTAGAGAGTCCGGCTTGCTTGATCAGCCGCTTGTGGTGACTACTCCCGTGGGAGAGTCGTTCGTTGCTAGGCACGTGTACCGATCCTGTACCGTCTGTATTGGCGAGAGAGAGTTGCCTGTCGACTTGATCCTTCTGGAGATGTTGGACTTCGACGTTCTTTTGGGTATGGATTGGTTGGCCACGTGCTATGCTTCTGTGGACTGCCGTGAGAAGACGGTTAGATTCTGCTTTCCCGGTGAGTCGGTTTTTGTTGTGTTGTGGGACCTTAGTGCCGCCCCTCACAGTGTGATTTCTTCTTTTCGCGCTGGACAGCTTTTGAGGAAGGGATGTCAGGGAATTCTCGCCTATGTTTGCGATGCTCGCGCTATACAGGTTCCATTGGACCAGGTTCCGGTTGTTAGCGAGTTTCCTGATGTGTTCCCTGACGAGCTTCCTGGGTTGCCGCCCGAGCAGGACATTTCTTTCTGTATTGATTTGGTTCCCGGCTCGGGGCCTATTTCCATACCGCCTTATTGGATGGCCCCGGCTGAACTTCGAGAGTTGAAGGGTCAGTTGCAAGATTTGCTGGACAAGAGACTCATTCGACCCAGTGTTTCTCCTTGGGGTGCTCCAGTCCTGTTCGTCAGGAAGAAGGACGGCAGTTTGCGTCTTTGTATCGACTACCGCCAGCTGAACAGGGTGACAGTGCGGAACAGGTATCCTTTGCCGCGTATCGACGATTTGTTCGATCAGCTTCAGGGGGCAGGGTACTTTTCGAGGATCGATTTACGATCGAGCTATCATCAGCTGCGGGTTCGACAGGAGGACATTCCCCGGACAGCCTTCCGTACGCGCTACGGCCATTACGAGTTTTTGGTGATGTCGTTCGGACTCACCAATGCGCCAGCAGCCTTCATGGATTTGATGAACCGTATTTTTCGGCCTTATTTGGATCTGTTCATCATAGTCTTCATTGACGATATCTTGGTGTATTCCCGGAGTAGTGAGGAGCACGAGCAGCACCTGCGGATTACATTGCAGACATTGAGGGAGCACCAGCTTTATGCGAAATTCTCCAAGTGTGCTTTTTGGCTGGACAGCGTAGATTTCTTGGGGCACGTGATTTCACGAGACGGTATATGTGTAGACCCGAGGAAGATCGAGGCCGTTCAGCGTTGGCCCAGGCCTACATCGGTGACGGAGATTCGCAGCTTTTTGGGATTGGCCGGTTACTACAGGCGTTTTGTGCAGGACTTCTCCCGTATTGCTACACCTTTGACCGGGTTGACCCGGAAGGGAGTTCCTTTCGTTTGGACGGAGGAGTGCGAGCACAGCTTTCAGCAGTTACGGACACGGCTGACGACGGCACCGGTGTTATCTTTACCTTCCGGACCGGGCGGATTTGTGGTCTTTTGTGATGCTTCTCGAGTGGGGCTGGGATGTGTTTTGATGCAGCACGACAGGGTGATCGCGTATGCTTCGCGACAATTGAAGAGACATGAACAAAACTACCCCACTCATGACTTGGAGATGGCTGCAGTGGTCTTCGCACTTAAGATCTGGCGACATTACCTATACGGCGAGTCGTGCCAGATATTTACGGATCACAAGAGTTTGAAATACATTTTCCAGCAGCGGGACCTGAACCTTCGACAGCGTCGATGGATGGAATTAGTGAAGGATTACGACTGCGAGATCTTATATCACCCGGGCAAGGCAAATGTGGTGGCGGATGCTTTGAGCAGGAGGCTCGGGAGTAGTTTATCTTGTTTGAGCGCAGTACAGGAGCAGTCATCCGCAGATTGGCAGTTGTTATGCGACAGTCGAGTACAGTTCGAGTTTACGCCGATTGGAGGGCAGATAGCGCATGTCCGTGCACGACCACAGTTGATCGATCGTATACGTGAGGCACAGCTCAGTGATGACCGATGTTCAGAGATTATGGCACAGATTGGACAGGGAAGATTTTCCGAGTTCGTGATCGATGATCAGGGGATACTACGGTTCGGAGTCAGACTGTGCGTACCAGATGCTGAGGGACTGAGGCGCGCGATTCTTGAGGAGGCACATCGATCGGTGTACAGCGTCCATCCCGGTTCCACCAAGATGTATCATGATATGGGAGATGTTTATTGGTGGGACGGAATGAAGAGGGACATTGCAGATTTTGTATCGAGATGCCTGACTTGTCAGCAAGTCAAGGCTGAGCACCAGAGGCCCGCGGGAGAGCTACAGCCGCTGCCCATTCCGGAGTGGAAATGGGAACAGATTTCGATGGATTTCGTGATAGGTCTACCCAGGACTAGTCGAGGGTATGACTCTATCTGGGTGATCGTGGATCGTTTGACGAAAGAGGCTCACTTCCTACCGGTGAAGACGACTTTCGGATTTACTCAGTATGCCCAGATCTACATTGATGAGATAGTACGACTACACGGAGTCCCGACGTGCATTGTGTCCGACAGAGGCACCCAGTTTACTAGTAGACTATGGCAGAGGCTTCAGGAGGCTTTGGGCACTCGTTTGAGTTTCAGCACGGCATTTCATCCGCAGACCGACGGACAGTCAGAGCGGACCATTCAGACTCTCGAGGACATGCTCAGAGCTTGTGTATTAGATTTCGGAGGTAGCTGGGATCATCATTTGCCCTTAGTAGAGTTCTCCTACAATAACAGCTACCAGGAGACTATTCAGATGGCACCATTTGAGGCTCTTTATGGGAGGAGATGCAGGTCACCTACTTGTTGGACAGAGCTCAGTGAGACCAGTATCTTAGGGCCACAGATCGTTGAGGAGACGACCGCGAAGATCCAGTTGATTCGCGATAGGATGAGAGCAGCGCAGAGTAGGCAGAGAGCTTATGCAGACCGTCGACGACGCAGACTTGAGTTTTCTGTTGGTGACCATGTTTTCTTGAGGGTCTCCCTAATGAAAGGTGTGATGAGGTTTGGGAAGAAGGGGAAGCTCAGTCCCAGGTATGTGGGCCCCTTCGAGATCCTCGAGCGTGTTGGTGCAGTAGCCTACCGTTTAGCCCTTCCGCCCAGCTTTCCAGATGTGCACCCCGTATTCCATGTCTCGATGCTCCGCAGATATCTTCATGATCCTTCGCATGCGATTCAGCATCCGACGATCCAGCTTGAGCGTGACCTTTCCTATGCAGAGCAGCCGGTGATGATCTTGGATCGACAAGTGAAGAGATTGAGATCGAAGGACATTCCATCAGTTAAGGTACTTTGGCGTGGTCAGAACCGTGAGGAGGTCACTTGGGAGACCGAAAGCGAGATGATGAAGACGTATCCCCATCTTTTTCAAGGTGCGTGTAATTAGATTTTTGAAATTCGGGGACGAATTTCTTTAAGGGGGAGAGATTGTAACACCTTAGGATAAGGGTTAGTGAATAATTATAATTAAATAATGATTTTTAATAAAAAGTTTACCAAACTGTGTTTTAAATATTTTTCCTAATTTAATAAATATTTTTCCAAAATTTTCCTAGGCTTGCACACACATGTGCATGTAAACTAGGGTTTTTAAATTTAGTAAATACCATAATTATTAACCATGGTGGGTTAATTGTAGGGTTAATTCTTTTGGGTTATAAGTGAGTTTAATTAATTAGTTAAGAGGTTACTTTAATTTGAATTTTTGATTAAGTGTTGACTTGTGAGAGAGAGAGAGAGTGCATCATGGCTTTAGGCCATGCTTGCATTAAATGAAGTGAGAGAGAGAGGGGGGTGACTTTTGTGTGATGATTGTAGCCTCTCATTTCCTTTTTGGTTTTCTCTCAAGCTCTCACACTCTCTCACACACACACTCACCTTGCAACACCCCCAGCAGCAGCAGCAACCAAAGCAACAGCAACAACTGAGCAGCAGCAGCAGCAGCAGCAACATGAAGCAGCAGCAGCAGCAACATTCAGCAACAGCAAAGCCCCAGTGAGCAGCAGCAGCCCCAGTTCCTAGTGCAGCCTCTTCCCTTCACTTCTTCTTCTTCCTGCAGCTCCCTAGGGTCGAGAGTGAGGTATACTTCCTATCTTGCTTCCCTAGTTTGCCTTGTTAAGTGTAGTTTTGCATCGGTTAATGGATTTTAGTGCGTTTTAGTGAGTTATGGGGTGTTTAGTGAGAACTTTGTGCTAATGAGGTGTAGATTGGTTTCAGTAGGATGCTTGAGGTTTGTTGAGACCATGTTAACCTAGTCCAACCCCTATTACACTAAAATACCACCAGTTTTCCTATTTGATGCAAAATGTCGTATTTGTGCAAAAGTGAACTTTTCTGGAACAGCTTTTGACTCGGTGAGTTCAGAATTATTTTGAGAGTACTGTAGTATAGTGGTATTGTGCTGATACATCAGGTGAAACCCGACCCCCTACCTGCTACAGTTGGCCGCCGAAATCCTCATTCTGGCCGCAATTTGCGGCCAGATGGGAGGGGTTTTGGGTATTTTTGGGTTCTGTAGGTGTCTTCTAGTGTGTAGGGTCCTTTGATATATATATTTTTGTAAGTCTAGTTCTGTAGAAAAATCTGGGACCAAATACCTATTTTGCCGTTTTCTAAACCTTCGCGACACGCGTGATACGTGAGTAGGTTTGGGTTTCTGCGTATCGCGGCGCGTCGGGGTAGTTTCGTGGCGCGTGATTACACGTTTTAGCGTATCGCGCACACGCGCGATTGGTTTGCGATACGAGTTCTAGTTGACTGTAATGTCGCGTTTTTGGTGAAATTGAGCTTATATGTGTGATATGTATATGTGATTCTAGGTTCGCAGGCCAGTGAGACGGACGCTGCGAAGAAGGGCAAGCAAGTGTCGGCTACACTTAGCGCGAGACACGGTGAGTAGATTTCACATCTACGGGGATATCGCCTGCATGGCGTTATGCGTCAGGGCTAATAGGACCTTATTGTTATATATTGCATATACCCTACCATGGATTGTCATCACATATTGCATTCCCTGCCATCTTTATATATTGCTTAGAACTGATAGAACTGCCATGATCATACTGTTGTATATTGTTGTAGCTCATCTATATATGACATGACTTGAATTTCATACTTGATACCTATATCACATTGGATCGTTGCATTGTAGCTCATTTTTCTGTGACATGACTAGATATACATACTTGATGCACATATCACATCACAATTACTTGTATTACTGGTTGAGATTTCTTGTAATTTCTGGATTTGGGAACCGTGGCCCTTTTCAAATAAGTAATCATTTAAAAACCCGGTTCCCTTGATATGATGTTTTGGGGCGTCGCCCCGTGTTTTCTCGGTGCTAGAGGCATGTACTGAGAGAGGGCTGACCCGGAATGACGGATGCCCGATGGAGTGATATAGGGCTGACCCGGATTGACGGATGCCCGATGTATTGAGAGAGGGATGACCCGGACTGACGGATTCCCGATATATCCTTTGAGAGAGGGCTGACCCGGAATGACGGATGCCCGATGGATTGATATAGGGCTGACCCGGACTGACGGATGCCCGATGTATTGAGAGAGGGATGACCCGGACTGACGGATTCCCGATATATACCTTGTGAGAGGGCTGACCCGGAATGACGGATGCCCGATACAGGATTTTTTACGTGTCGATGCTAGACACGAGTATTTATGATATTTGGGTGCCGATGTTGGGCACTCGGGATTTTCAGGGATATACAGGATATGAGGGCCGATGGAGTACCGGCGTTTGGGATGTTGGGATTTGTGGTGCATACATACATATGTAGTCCACCTTGATACTTCATGCAGATACTATATTCCCATGCTCAGCATTTATTATCACACCTCATCCTGTAGTTATATCACCTGATAGAGGACTTGCATTATTATTACGCATACTGCTTACCCGCATTGATATCATCTGCTGGCATTGGTTAGAGTAGCGCTGTACGTGCATGCTCGCGATTACCTTTATATGTTATCTCTATTCACGAGTTGGCAACTCACCCCCGTTGTGCCACAGTATTTGCAGGTTGCCCTTGGGAGTAGTCATGGCTGGCTGTTACCGCATCTTTTGGCACAGATACCCTTTTTGAGCAGAGATAGCCTTTTGCTGATAGGTGGGTTTTGTACGGTATCTGTTATCTTTCAGTTGTATATTGATGTATCTAGTACTCTCCATCTACTTTTCTGTATTGACTTAGAGACAGTTGTGAGGACGATATGTATGATTTTATATTCTGGTGTCGAGCTCGCATGTGAGCCGACTTTACTTTATGTAGTCTCATCTTTTATGATATTGTCCTTGCTTTACTGAGTATTCTTCGCTACGGCGTCGTATATCTTATTGTGATGCTTCATTCATTTTACTCGTCATTTCTGTTACACCTGGTTTCTATCCGACTGGCGGGGCAAATGTCTTAAAAAGGAAATGTTACCAAAATTATAAAACTTATAACTTTTGAACTTAAAAAGGATTTCTACTAAATAAATGGAAGTTTTTCAGACATGTACGATTGTTTTTTTTCAAATGTTTTAAAATCACTCTATATTTATTGGTTTTGATTTCTGGGTTCGGCTTACTTAGCCGCGTTGCGCCTGTAGACGTTGCGTGGTTAAGTGCCGGTCACGAGTCGAATTCTCGGGTCGTGACAGTAGAGGTATACGTCTTCGAAGTGGATGATGTCGGGGATGGTAAATAGGAAGTCTTCCATTCTTAACGATCTTTTTACGAAGAAAGGAAGGACCAGTGCTCCCTCAGCCTTATATTGCCCGCTGCGCCCCGATGGAACCCAACAGTCGCCCGTTTTCGCCCACAAAGTCGCTACCACACGGCGATCATTGAGCCTTCTCTGGCAGAATCGAAACGATGCGACTCTGGCACTTCGCCTCCCCGCACACTCAATGAGCATGCTACACGCACATTCGTCATGACCGTCCCTATTCCCCACACCTGCCACGGGATGGTCAGGCGAAACCTCGTGAAGAATCGGCCAAGCATCTACCATGCTCGGCCATCCCTGGCCGGTAGCTTCCCTATACGTAACGACGGGGGATCAAAGCCCTCACCGAGAGGCAACCACGCAGCTTCACTGCCCGGTTATCCTTAGTAGGCTTCTTACAGCCCCTCCAATGCTAAGGATCAAAGTCCTCCTTAGAGGCAGCCGCGCAGCTACCCTGCCCGGCTGTCCCTGGACGGTAGCTCTCCTACTCGCAACGCCAGGGACCAAAGCCCTCACCAAGAGGCGACCGCGCAGCTTCACTGTCCGGTTATCCTTAGCAAGCCTCCTACAACCCTTCCAATGCTAAGGATCAAAGTCCTCCTTAGAGGCAGCTCAGCAGCTACCCTGCTCGGCTATCCCCGGCTGGTAGCTTCTTACCACGACCGACAGGGATCAAAAGCCCTCCCAGAGGCAGTCGAGCCCAACCCTCGCTCGGCTATCCTTCAGGACAAAAGCCCTCGCCAAGAGGCACTAAGCAGTAACCCTGCTCGGCCAAGGGTCCTTAGTAGGCTTCTTACAGTCCCTCCCGCACAAAGGACCAAAGTCCTCCCAGAGGCAGTCGAGCCTGACCCTTGCTCGGCTATCCCCGGCTGGTAGCTTCCTACCACAACCGACAGGGATCAAAGCCCTCGCCAAGAGGCACTGGGCAGTAACCCTACTTAGTCCCCATCCTGAAGGATCAAAGATCTCGCAACAGGCAATCGGGCAGCTACCCTGCTCGGTCATCTCCGGCCGGTAGCTCCCTACCCATGACGCCAGGGATCAAAGTCCTCGCAAGTGGCATCCAAGCGGCTACCCCGCTCGGTCATCCCAGGCTGGTAGTTGCCTACCCACGATGCTAGAGATCAAAGCCCTTGCCAAGAGGCAACTGCGCAGCTTCACTGCCCGATTATCCTTAGTAGACTTCTTACATCCCCTCCAACGATAAGGATCAAAGCCCTCACAAGAGGCATCCGAGCGGCTACCCTGCTCGGTCATCCCAGGCTGGTAGTTGCCTACCCACGACGCCAGAGATCAAAGCTCTCGCCAAGAGGCAACCGTGCAGCTTCACTGCCCGGTTATCCTTAGTAGGCTTCTTACAGCCCCTCCAACGCTAAGGATCAAAGTCCTCCTTAGAGGCAGCCGAGCGGCTTCCCTGCCCGGCTATCCTTAGCCGGTAGCTTCCCTACTCGCAACGCCACAGATCAAAGCCCTCGCCAAGAGAGAACCGCGTAGCTTCACTGCCCGGTTATCCTTAGCAGGCCTACTATGGCCCCTCCAACGCTAAGGATCAAAAGTTCTCCCAGAGGCAGTCGAGCCTGACCCTTGCTCGGCCATCCCCAGCTGGTGGTCTCCTGCTCGCAACACAAGAAATCAAATGCCCTCGCCAAGGGGCAACCGAGCAGCTTCCCGGCTCGGTCATACCCAGCAGGCTCCCCCTGCCCAACAGAGGCCTCTGAGCCCATTCATACTCGGCACAAATACGGCGGACATCCCTCTGCCCATCACATGCAGAGGATCCGAGGCCCCAACAAGGGGCATCAGGTCTATCCAAGTCTGAGCGATCCCCCCTCGACTTCGGAGCCATGGAGATGCCTCCTTCTCACCAGCGCTTGGCATGCTTAGCAAGTGATCGAAATCAACTCGACGAACGATCGCTAGACAGATAGCCGGTCCGACATGGAAGCCCAACAGTGCAAGCAGAGATATTTTACAAGCATTCTTCGCAAACAAAAGATAAAGTGCAAACCGATGAAACCAAAAAAGTTTTATTACCAAAAGCAAAGTCTTTACAAAGGGTATTTTGGGCTCTCCAGCCTTACAGACTGCCAGGAGGATTACAAAAATTCCAGAAGCGACAAAATAAAAGGAGGAGGAAGACGTCGGGGCCGGGCACGACCTCGGGGTCCTCGATATCTACCACGAGTCGAGCAGGGTCCTTGGCCAACTCCTCATCAGGAATCTCTTCCTCCTGCTTATCGACGTCCGCGAGGGGGTATTCGGCCCAGAGCTCTTCATGAACTCCGGCATCCGAGCCTTGACGGCGTCGAGGGCCTCGTGCCAGATGTGAGTGGTGGAAACGGCTAAGTCATTGTAGAAGTCCTTCGACTTCTTGTAGCCCTCCACCGCCTTCGCCGCTGAGAGCTCGGCCTGCTCCGTCGCCTTGACCGCCTCCTCCAGCTCCTTCCGGAGGGTCCTTACCGTCTTCTTCAGGTTGCCGGAGAGCGCCTGAGCATCCTCAAGCATGACCTCGGCAGCCACGGCGGCCTCGCGGTGCCGGGCAGCCTCCTGTTTCTCGGCATCCACCTCGCCCTCCAGGTCCGCAACCCTCGCCATCGCCGCCTTCAGCTCCCGCTTGGAGCTCTCTTCCAGCGAGACAAGCCGGTCCGCGGCTTTCATTGCCGGGGCTATCACCTCGGCCTCCATGCGTAAGGAAAGGGCAACGTGCTGGAGGACCTGAAAAAAATAAGAAAGTGGTCAGGGAGACGAAGGAAGCACCAAATCTCTCAAAAAACCGAGCACTTACCTGCACGGACTCCTGGGCGATGGACGCCATCTGGGCCCTGAAGGTTCCCCCGGGGACCCTGCCCCCTGCGGATGTCTATATTTCGTGCAGCAGGCTATCCGTGACGGATGGCCCCGAGGACACCGCAAATTGGAGGCCCCCCTCCTCCACCATGATCGGCGAGGGCAGGCCTCGAGAAGACCTCCGGGAACCCCTCTTAAGCGACTTTGATGGGGAGCCGATCTCCTTCTCCGGGACCGGGTCCTCCAGAATTCGAGCCCGCTTCCGGCCCGGCGCTTTGCTAGGCCCCGGGGCGGGATCCGCCCCCGAACGCTCACGGGACGCGGCCACCGGAGGAAAGGGTGCCGGGGCAGGCTTCGAACGAGAAGAGCTGGTGCCCCCAGCCTTCGTGACCTTCCTCGGCTGGCACATGGAGGCTCGGAGCTCGTCTATATCCATGGGTCCTGCACAAAACCAAATGCAAAGAATTCAACGACACAAGCAATATACAAGCCAAAAAACAAGCCTAACTTACCGACAAACTCAACAGGGCTGAGCCCGGCCTAACTCAGGACCCTCTCAGACAGCAGCACATCGAATCGGGGGATGGACTCCCATGACACCACTCTCACCGCGGCGGGGTCATTTGACTGGTTCCCCGGCAAGCATTTTTCCCTCGACCACCTGGTGGGCACGGGCCCCTCGGGCGGCGTGACGAAGAAAAACTTCTTCTTCCAATCGTGAATGGAAGAAGGCAGGGCTACAACCCCTGTCTCGGTGGCGCCCCCCTGTCGCTTTCTGAAAGAGAGGTAGACCCACCTCGGGTCGCCCGCTCGACCCCCAGGATGATTTTTGAAAACGAGGGAAGAATCAAGGATGGAGAGGATGAAGGGGACCGCCTGTAACTTCAGGCGGATCAGGAACCCGAGGAAAATCCTCCATGAGTTTGGCACTAACTGGCCAGGGGCTAGCCCGAAGAAGTTCATCGCTTCGATGACCTCGGGAGAGAAGGGCAGGCGCATTCCACCCCAAAAATCTTCCAAGTACAGGGTGATCTCCTTACCCCGTACTTGGTCTGCCCTCTCTCCCTCCTTGGCCAGATGAAGAGTATAACATGGGGGGATGTGGAAGCGGGCCTGAGCAGCGGCAAGCTCTTCCTCATGCCTCACCCAACACAAGGCGTCGGGGGCAGCATCTACCGCCTCCTCCCTGGGGGCTTCCCCCGCCGCACGATCCCAAGAAGAGGGTCCGATCCCTACTCCCCGAGAAGACTCAGGCTCAACTAAAGGGTCCCTAGAACCTACTCCTACGACATCAACAGATTCCATGAAAGAAGACATCTAACCTGGAGAAGAGGGATCCTCGGGAAATGAAAGCAGAAGAAAGAAGACGAGCGCCGAGCAACCAGGGCTTATAGCGAGGGAATATGAAGGAGTAGGGACCCTGGAGTGGGCCCCACCCCTATTTGTCACTGCAATCGCCCTCATCCAAGGGCTCCCTTCATCTCCCGCCAAAGCGCCTCCTCACGTCCAACGGCTCCGATTGCTCCACTTGTCATTCCCACACTGGACCGCACCCCATCAGACGCCGCAGGTCTGTGCACGTCGCGTCGACCAACCGATGCTTGACACGTGGACCATCGCTTCTATGATAGGATGCACGAACCGGCGCACCTTTCTTAAACATAGAGATCTCACCCTGATTCGCTGGCAGAAAAGACGGCTGACAGCCCGGGGACGCGTCCCGATGAAACCTTAGGGGGAGCTCACCCCGGGCGGCCTGGCAGTCCACTCCTGACCCGACCCACTAGATGGTCGGGATAAGAGTGGTGGGCTAATGATGATTCTCTATATTGGCGATCTCCCAGATCGGGACACGTGGCAGATGACGTGTCCCAGAACTCAGAAGAAAGGGCCCACAGGGGCCGACCAGGCCAGCCCTGTACCCGAACTGCAAGCACAAGCCGGCTTTCCTCAGGACCCCCTGTAAATTGGCCTCCTCGGCCTCTCAGCTCGCCCCGAGCTGCCACAGG
The DNA here is from genome assembly GCA_030015575.1 of Agapanthus africanus. NCBI lineage: Eukaryota > Viridiplantae > Streptophyta > Magnoliopsida > Asparagales > Amaryllidaceae > Agapanthus > Agapanthus africanus. The sequence goes on from CM057344.1 coordinate 240,721,663, forward strand.
ACCAAGACTCCTCGTCCCTTCCGCTCGTTCCCGGGCTCCCCTGCCGAGGCCATCTTCTTCAGTCCCTCCGACCGACCAACTCCACCACTCACAAGCGTAACCGACGCTCCGCAAATCTCGCCACGCGCAGATTCTTCGCCGGCAACATCCTACGTTCCATGCCATCGGGAGCGTAACTACCGGCGATCCTCTCATTACGCGAGCGTGACGTCGGGAGCGTAACTACCGGCGAGATTCTTACGCCTGCTGCTGCATGCTGCCACCACTATATAAACCCCCATCACAGAGGGGTCAAGTAAGCTTTTTTCACCCCACTTAGCCGTCACTCTGGTCGGATCTTGTGCTAACTTGATCGTCGGAGGGTCCTCGGTGGTACCAAACTACCCCGGGACTTCTTTGCAGGTTCTCGACGCAGACTCCTCAAAACCACCAATCTCCTTAAAACCTATTGAGACCCACACGCAATAGGAGATCACCTCCAAGATCCACCGGGAGATCGACGGAAGACAACATCTGAGAGAGACCCGAAAAGGACCTCCATCAAGAAGGATTCGTTCATTTCTGAACCATTTCTCTTATGTCTGTTCTGTACGTTAAGAACTGTATTTTGATTTAGAACATATAAACCGTTACATAACGTACCAAACCCAATCAACACTTGATTTAGGAAAATGTTCATAACATTTTTCTCTACTACAAAGTTATGTCCTTCTTTATCTAATAAAGAAATCAATATTAAATTGCATATCATAGATGGTACATAATAACAGTCGTTCAAGATCAATGTATTCCCATTTGGTAATACAAGGCGATATTCACCAACTGCTTTGGCTGCAACATTTGCACCATTCCCTACTTTTAAAGAATGATCACCTTCTCCCAGTTCTCTACCTTTCTTTAGCCCATGTAATATATTACAAATATGGGATTCTGATACGGTATCTAATACCCAGGACGTAGAGTGTACTGAGAAACAGTTCTCCGTAACGAACACACCCGAAGAAGATGCATCAACTTGCACATTCCTCGTTCGGGTTGCATGTGAATCCGGATATTCCCCTATTTCCTGCTCAGACTTATAACAATTATAAGATAGAGCGGAACCAATATTCCCCAGCTCACTATAACAAGCGGGTTCAGTCAATACATCAATATTATTATCTTGATTAAGGCGTGTCATAGTCGCTACCTGGAGAGAGAGAGAGAGAGAAGAAAACACTTTTGCGTATGCTCTTTCAAAATTAGATTGGTTATTATCTTATCTAAACAGGATAGCACCCACTGTTTTTATCAAATCTTCCTTCAAACCCTGAAAGGTAAGACTAGCCGGGATTAATTACATTCTATAAGTTCGCTAACCGGTCAGCCAGGCCAGTGTCGGTACTTTGAGGGAGGTTCCCCGTGCTTTCGCACGGACCTAATTAAAATAAACCTCATTTTCCTAGAGGCATAATCCCGTTGACACCTTTCTAGACACCTACTGGATTAGCTAATTGTAAAGTGCAAAACTCTTCCATGAGTAACTCTTACTCGCAGTGGGTATTGAGAGCCAACTATCTCATAGAAGGTATGCAATCTCATTGCAAATTTCAACACTTGAAATTCCAAATATCTTTTTCCCCTAACGTCCTATGATCTTGACGAAAGCCAACAAACCATAGGCCGCTAGTCAAGTTCAACCCGTATATTTTGTGATTGAATTAAACCCACCCGCACAACCTTTGACGAAGGCCAACAAAGTCGTACGACTACCCTAATTCAATCGCATCATATGCAGCAGATAAGCACTAATCATCTGCCGCACACTACGCCTTGACGAAGGCCAACAAACATAGCACGAATACTAAATAGCACTTATCTGAAATAACAAGGGGCTACGACAGGTTTTTAAGAAATCCTTTTGCGTAATGAACTTGATATTGTTGTAGAATCGAGTGATTTAAAAAGGAGTGGTTTAAGCTCCGCTTTTTAAAATCGAATATTTTTCAAAACAAACCGAATGGGTTGTAGCATTTGCTAGCTTTTACTAAAATGGTCATTCCCGGTGAAGGGATCTCGGCTTTTTCCTCATCGAATGAGGTGCTGGATATTCATAAAAGAACACCGCTATGCAAAGCAAGAACTAGAGCTACCATTTTGAAAAATTGATTTTACAACATCTTTAGGTTTCTTTCCTTTTCATCAATCTCATTAATGAAGTCCCATCATTTATGCTTCCCAAGCATCACAGATAAAGAAACGAAAATACAACGTACGCTTATGCCATCCGCATTCGCTGCGGGGTCCCGTTATGCACCGTTAGGTTTGTTAACTAACGGCAGAGCGGGGGCAGGACTAGCGCGGATGCAAAACATAAGCAACGTTTATTATATATCATATATATAATATAAAGCATTCGTCTAACGCAGTTATATTATCTCATCACAGAACATTGCAGCAGAAGTCAACATATGAAATATTAGATATACTAAGAGGCCCGTGTTTTAAATTAAGCCAGTAAAAAACACGGATTCCACGGTCGTGATGAATAGCCAAACCCACATCCCTAGTGTTCGATATAGTGCCCACGAAGTCAATTATTGGATCGCGGGTACGTGATTGCAATGATTGAGAGAGGACCTATACCGGTAGGACAGTCTTACTCGAGATGATAGTATGCTATCTGGTTTGTCTTTATCATCATGTACATGTTGATAGAGCCTATAGGATTCTTGCTTGACAGCCAGCAGTATGATGGCGATCATATACGTGGGAGCTGGGGTCTATAAGCACATCCTTAATGTGTCCCTAGTCGTGGGAGTTTCGAGACTGAGCATCGATACTCCAGAGTAGACTAGTGTATACAGTTTGAGACCCCGACGAGGGGCGGTGGCCAGTCTCACAAGCCACTGGTGTCAGTTAGCTCACCTAAGATGTATACAGGAGCTTATTCGGTTATGAGTACACCGGACAAGACACGCCGGGAACCTGCTAGTTGGTATTATACCTATTATTAGATAGCAGTTCCCAGGTGACATGTGTACAGGTTAGTCTGTCGACCTGAGATCGTCATTTGTCTCGTGTGAGTTCCCACTGGGCTTTGATTACTACCCTACCATGGCCCAAAGGAGTCGCGCAAACGGGTTTTAGTTAGGTACAGTCCCGAGCCACATGGAGGCAGTGAGCGGATCGTCGGGGATTTGCCTCTCCCGGTATTGGGGGTTGATGTCGCACAGTGTACGGGTGGCCATCACCAGAAAACCTTGGCCAAGGTAGTTGAGGATTGCTGATCTAGGATCAGTAGTTTCTCAGGAGGTGATGGGTTTCACACCGACACGAATTATCGCATTAGTAGGGGTCTGACTTTATCCACCCCCCTAGACTCGATATGCGATACTCATAGACGAATAGACCGGACTGTACAGATATTGTCACTGTCAGGCTCAGTAGGGTTCCTGGATGAGTTCTCTCATCAGTTTCCCTTTTCGCTCAATACCTCGGCAACCGTTATGTAAAGCTAGTGCCACTGATGTGCTAGTGATTAAATCCACAGCTAGTATATTGATGAGTCATTAGAGTCCCCCACAGACAGCTTCCCAAGTTTGGGCGAAACGTTGTAGAGGCCATATTGTTTTATGGCAGGGTTCGAACATACACGTGCACTTGTGCACGTGTCATGATCCGGACGGATAATACTAGTGGGCTTTGGTTTAAGCCGGATCCTAGTATTATATTGTGTTAGAATATTTTAGTCTTGTTGCATTCGTATTCGGTCGGAATACGGATGCGGGTATTTATATACGGATGGGGGGTATTCTCATGAACCGTTACGAGTTTACTTTAGGATTGCCATTTTTATTTTCGTGGATTTAACATTTTGGTTTAAATCTTAATATTGGAAATTGTGAGCATGGAATTTGTTAGCATCCTTTTTGTCCTTTTAATTTGATGGGCATTTCGAAGTCAACAGCAGGGATGGGCAATTCATCGTGTAATTAATGCCTTTTGTTTTGTGATGATATTTGTTGTTGTGGGGAGTGAGGTGCGTTGTTGATGATTGGAGTGGGTTTTTTTTTTATTTTTTTGTTGCAAGTTTAATTAAAACCCGTTACACTCACCACACCCCTCACTGCAAAAAAAATAAAAATATATACCCAGAGAGCACAAAAGCTTGGCCGAGCCCATTTTTGATGGATGCATTTTTTCTTAGCAAAAAATTCCATGCTCACTTCTTCACACTAAGGCAACTTGAATTTACCTCCATCCAAATCATTGGGTGTCTTGAGACAAAATATTATACACTCTCTCTAATTCAATCTTGGACATGTCAGCTAGCAAACTTCATGTACGAGTTGCTTCGGTTTGAAGCGGGAGCTCGTATAAAGATTCGTTGACGTGGTGCCTCCTCAACGAGCGAGATCGGAGAGCATATTTCACCGGGACAGCCGCAACAAGATAGGGGAGGGGATTGAAGACCGAAGGACACGGATCGATCGGTATAATCTCTGAACCTAACTTTGTAGAATGCTAGATAACGGTTAATTGAAAGATCCGGATATTTAGCTGCGGTAGCGCCGAGTTTTGAAAAGTTTTTGTTCCACATTTGGCATCGGATTGACGGCCGGGGCACTGCCGTACCCCAACATGGTATGAGAGCCTAACTATTAACCGTAATCTAGCTTGTTTAGACAATGTTAAAGTATCGAAACTGAAACAAAACCCAAACACTGCCACTGAAATATGCAGCTTCTGTTGATTTTAAAATGTTCTCGAAAAATTATTTAAACAAGTGCAGAAGACTACTCAAGACACCAGAAGCCCACATCCCAAATACGGACCCCACCCCTCGGATTTGGGCCGAGCACATGCTCACCGAAACCGAGGAGGCCGGTTTTCCAATGGCTTTTTGGGTTCATGTTTTGGGTGTGGTTGTAACGTCTTAGATTTCGGTTAGTGTTAGTTTAGACGTTAATGCAGCTTTACTGTAAAAAGTTTACCAATTTGGGTTCCTCACATTTAATTAATAATTTATTATTATTTGTTGTAGCATGCACGCACGTGTGCACGTTAATGTGAGGGTTTGTTTGTGTTAATCTTGTTCTTAGCAATCATGACAACTTAACCTAATCCTTTGCTTTAATCTAAATCTTTGCTTAATCCAATCTTTAACCCTAACCTCAAGATATTTGTGTGAGAGAGAGATATTTGTTTTGGAAGTGAGGAGGTGGCATGGTGTGTGTGAAAGCATTAATGGTGAGTTAATGCTAATGGTTACACTCACCTCACTCTCACCCTACACTCACCTCCCTCTCTCTTTATCATTCACCCTCTCTCATTTTCTCTATCTCCTTTCATTATCTTCATATCTCTTATATCAAACTGAACACTTCACTATCCATCACAAATCCATCTCAAAACTTCATCCAAACTCACAAAAATCACATCTTTTACCATCTTTTGCCTCTTGGATGCCTTGGAGCTTGCAAAGCTTGGATCTTTGAGTTCTTTTGGTTAGGTAATGATCTCTTTCTATTAGTTAAGTTGTTATTGTGTTGTGTAGTCTTGTAGTTTTGTTTAGAATTTTTAAAGTTAAGTTTTTGTGCAAATATCGTATTTTTAGTGTCAATATATGACATCTGTGATCTGCTGTGACCCCGAGAGTTTACTAGAAAACCAAACAATATAGTTGTGTTGTACCTGAGACCCTGAGCTTTCACCTCAAGCACGAACTACCCTGCTCGGACCTTGGCCGGCGACATGGAGGCGAATTTCGGCGACCTCGGTTTTCCAGTGGAGTTGGGGTTTGGGTTTTTGTGGGTAGGTGTCTGCAGTGGTTTAGGTGTGTTTGGTCTTGTTTGAGTTTTGGATTTTCTCTGTATAAAAAATTTGGGATCACATTGGTAGTTTCTTGTGTTACGTTTACGCGCGATACGTTGTACGACACGGATCGTGCACTTTGTGTGATTTTGCTCTTGGGTTGGTTTCGACGTGTCGCTACGCACGTTAGCCACAATACGAACACTTGAGATGTATGTTTTGTGTTGTCGCGTTGGTCAGTGTAGTTTGTACGTGTTTTGAGTCTATTGCTAATATTTACCTGTTATATTGTTTTATGTTATAGGTTCGCAAGAGGGGACTTCGGATGCTGCGACGAAGGGAAAACAGGTGGTGGGCTTCACTTAGCCAGGAGCGTTGGTGAGTAGATTTAACATCTACAGGGGAATTGCCCGCATAGCGTTATGCGTCTGGGCTAGAGATGACTTGACTTTGTCGCATATTCTATTTCATATATAGAGCTGCGCATACACCTTATTGCTTAGTTACTTGTTGTGCTTGGACTAGTACCTTTAGGACACTGCACTATTATTGATGGCTCATGTTGCACGAGCACTGATTGTATGCCACACACACCGTCAATAATTTCCATGACACGAACAACGCACATACCTATATGATATTATTTGGTTAGGGGCATTGAGACATTGATTCATATTTCTTTATGCATATGACACATAGCATACATGTATACCTACATGCTTACACATATGCCTTGACATACTTACATGCTAGTTACCTATATACCTATAGGGTATTGTACCATTAGCGATAGGTACATACACACATAATAACATAGCTACATGTATACCTTGCATACATACTTCACTTATACCCGGAGGGTATATTACATCATTACTGATAGGTAGATACCCATATCTTGCTATACCTTTATACTTATACATATATCTGGTTATAGCTACATGTTTACCTTTGTAGGGTTGTTAGGCACGCTCATAAGGTTCTACGAGGCATCAACCATGCCCGATTAAAAATTTAGCCGTGCCGAACAACCCAAAGCCGGATCTTTAAACTAGAGTTTAGGTGAAAACAAGCATGTTAAACTCTTTAACACTAAGTGAGAGGGATTACAACCTTTATAGATCCGGTCATTCACTTCTTAAGCTCCGTGTAGGTGTCCCCTTCGCTGCGATCGTGAACCTTGGACTCTAGAGAAGCTCCACAAGAAGAACGAACGTGCTTGTTTCGATGACTTCGAGGCCGAAGATGATCTACGTCAGGGAGACACTAACTCAAGCTTAGGTCATGAACTTTGTGAAGAGAACACACTCTACTACATGGCAAGTGGTAGAGGATGAAGAAGTAGGAGGTGGGCTCACTTTAGAATTGATTTTCTCACACTTTTTCTCAAACTCCATTGAAGCTAGAAAGCTTTTGTTGAAGGAAGAAGAAGAAGAAGTGAATAATTCATCCAAATGAAAACTTATCCAATGAATTATTGCACCATGGTTGAGTTAAGCCCTCATGCTTAACTCATGTAGAGAATTAACCAAGGTATGAGGTTAAGGGTTGGGTTAACTAATATCCTAAGGAATGACAAAAGAGTTGACTTTGTCAATGTTGCATACAAGCTTCTACAAGCTTGATAACATTGACTAAAGTCTCCTCTCTCTTGTTATTCTTAAGGAAATAAGTAAACCCTAATTTAACCTAAACTTGATATAAGCCTCATACACCCATCTTGTATGTATCATCAAGCATGATACAAACATGTACACTTGCATATATCACATATAAACAATGTGCACAATCAAGTGAGAAAATAAATCATAAGTGAGCAAATACTAGTTAATGTAATGTAATATATCAAATATATAATTATACATTAAATTATTAAATCAACTCTTGATTTAATAACCCGGCTATAACCGAATAATATCATGTGTAACAACTTATCGAATCAACACTTGATCCGATAACCCGGCTATATCGCATACAACCGATCAATGTCACGAATCGCGAGAATAGAATACGGTATCTCATATCGAATTAATCTCGGTCCCGCACATATCACATATGTGCTCCTACTCCGTTTCGCTTGAGCCAGGAAATCCCTGTGTAGGACTCTAATGACTCGCCAATACGCCGGTAGTAGGTGATGATCATATCAAACACCCACAAGCCGCAAGCGGTCTGCTAAATGTAACGGCCACCCGGGTATTGAGCGATCAGAAGATCAACAAGCAAGCCTGAACATTCTCCTGTGAATCCTATCAGTAACACTCTCGTGCAGTCCAGTCTCGTCGTCTGATATGTCGCATATCTCGCCTAGGGGAGGTAAACGTCAGACCCCAGTAGCTCGATAAGTCGTGTCGATATAAGGTCTATAACAGTTCGAGAAACTACTGATAACACTTACCAGTAAATCTCAGCAACCCTTGCCAGGGATTTCCGGTTATAGCCAATCGAACACAGCACAACATCAACTCCCTATACCGGGAGAGACGAATCCCCTCCTATTGCTCATTGCCTCCATGTGATTCGGGACTGTACCCAAAAGCCACCTTTTTGCATGCCCTCTTGGACGTGGTATGATGGAAATCAAAGCACAGTGGGAATCACACAAGACTCTATGACGATCTCGGGTCAACAGACTACTCTGTACCAGTGTCACCGGAGAACTGCCATCTGACGTGAGGCATAATACCATCTGTGAGTTCTCGGCGAGTCCGTCCAGTGTACCCAGTCTCTACTGAGCATCCGTACACCATCCTTGATGTCAAACACCGATGGATATGGGATCATCCATCGCCTATCATATGGGTCAAGATGCGTATACGCTAGTCTACTATGGTGTATCGATGCCCTGTCTCGATACATCCTCGACTAGGAACAGTTATAGGATGTACTCATCGACTACCGTGGCCCCACTAGTATGATCTCATCATAGTCCCAGTAGCTGAGTACATATCCTAAGGGCTTTATCAACATGTAACATAGAGACAATCAGAGTACATGTTAAGATAAAGTACAACCAGATAGCATATTATCATGTCGGGCAAGAAAGTCCTCCCTATATATGTCCTAGCATCTACTACAGTATACATCGTATGTACAGTAATGGACTCTAGGGCATACATATCACTAACAATCTCCCACTTGCACTAGGGCCATATGTTGTGGTATCACATACCCAATAATTAGCTGTAGTTGAAGTATCTCATACTCAACCATCCCATAAAAGTCTCTACTGGGAAAAAGGCCTTTGTGAGTGGATCCGCGCTGTTGTCCTCTGTGTCTACTCTCCTAACCTCGATCTCCCTGGAGATCAACCATCTCCATGATCAGGTGATACTGCCTAAGAATTATATCTGGATTTCTGATGGGACGGGGGTTCCTTGGCATAAGCCACAACTCCATTGTCACACAATGGTAGAAACGAAGTTCATCTCATGAACTTATATTTATCCAGACTGCCTCTTTGGTAGCATCCTTGGTAACAATGTATCTTGCCTTTAATCGTCTAGTATGTCACGGTATCTAGCTTGGAACTCTTCCAACATACCGTCCCTCCACTGAGGGTAAAGACAATGCCTGTGACTGACGTTCAGTCGTCCTTATCACCCTGGAACCTTTCCAGTAATTCTCCCCAGGATCGATTGATACCATCTCACTACAACTAGTGAGTATCCTAACATCCAATTAGATCTATCTCATAAATCCAAAACCCAGGATTTAGGAGGTATCACTTTGATCCTATATGGAGAATCCTTGTGATAAGCGGAGATTGACCGAGCGTATCATAGGAAACTCCTTCCCTATCAAGAGTATGTCATCCACGTACTCTACGAGGATCGCCACCACACTCCCTACTACCTTTTTGTATATAAAAGGTTCATCTACCATTTTGATGAAGTCAAACTCTTTGACTACCACATCAAAACAGATGTTCCAACTCCGCGATGCCTGTTTTATCACATAAAACATCTTACACACGTTTCTGCTGCTCCCACTGTCTACGAAGCCCTCTGGCTGTGTACTTATAGAAGCACTTTTCTAAAACATCATTTAGAAAAGCAGTCATGACACCCAACCGCCAGATATCGTAGTCATGGTATGTAGCCGTGGCAAGTAGGATCTGGATGGACTTAAGCATAGCTTTGAAAGTCTCAACTTTTCCATGTACACCTAGTAATCTTCTCAAGATATACTTGCTCCTGATGGGGATTTAACCTTTCAGATAGAGCAACCAAAGTCCATACTTTGTTGGTGTATAAGGATTCCATCTCAGATCAATAAGCATCCAGCCATTCTTACAGAGTCCCACTCCTGATGGTCAGCTCGAAACTAGTTGGGTCATCATCTCATGATGCAATCCTCGCTCCCACTGTCATAGAGAAACCGAAGTATCTCTCAGGTGGGTGATGAACCCTACTAGATCGGCGGAGAGGCTGAGGTTCGTTGGAAACTATTGAATCCTTTGGTTCTACTAAATTATCAGCTGCAGTTTGTATAGCAGGAACATTTCCAGTTCTACATAACAGACCTTGCCTCGAGCTTGTCCGGATTTTGCTTTTAGACATAGTCCGGACAACCCCAAATCTTAAGAAACTTAAGATATGGGCTCTTCCCTTTCCATATCACATATGAAGTGGTAGGCAACTGATTTGATTTGAACCCTATTCAATAGGTATGCAGCTTCTCAAGCGCATAACACCCAAAAGGAAATAGGAAACTTAGTAGTACTCATCATAGAGCACACCATATCACATAGGGTGCTATTGCTCCGCCCCGATACACTGACGTGCTGTGGTGTATACGGAGGAGTAATGCTGAGAGAGAATCTCATTCTCCTTTAGAATAGTCCAGGAATTCCGTGCTCAAGTATTCTCCTCCTTGATCACATCAAAGGACATAATACTTTTACCCGTATTTTGGTTCTCTACTTCTAACTTACATTCTGTGAATATCTCAAAAGGTTCGGACTTGTGTTTCAACAGGAACATATGTCTGAATCTTGAGAGATCATCAGAGAATGTAATGAAGTACAAAGAACCGGTCTTGGCATGTGTAGACAGGGGACCTTCATACATCAGCATGTATCAATCCCAAGAGTTCACTAACTCTTTCTCTGTTTCCAATAAACAGATCTATGGTCATCTTATCTTTGTGACATCACCAGCAAGTTTCACAAGCTGTAAATTCAAACAAATTTAAATATGCATCTTAATGTAACTTCAGCTAGTCGGGTCGCATTGATATGACCAAGTCTACAATGCCTCAAGAAGGATTCGTTCATTTCTGAACTTTTCTTCTCGTGTGTGTTCTGTATACTAAGAACCGTAGTTTGATTTAGAACGTCAATGATTTTAGATAACGTGCCTGAACCGATCAACTCTTGATATAGGAAATGTTCAAAACATTATCCAACAATACAAAATTATATCCTTTCTTTACTAATAAAGAGACTGATATGATGTTGTATATCTGGTTCGGTATCTAATAACATTTGTTCAGAATCAATGTATTCTGGTAATTCATGGTGATAGTGACCAACAGACTTGGCTGCAACACTTGCACCGTTTTCTGTCTCATGAATCTTATCACCCGTTCTCAGTTCTCTACCTTTCTGCAGCCCATGTAACAGATTAAATATGCGGAATCCTGTTCCGGTATCACATACCCAGGACGTAAAGGATACTGAGAAACAGTTCTTGGTAATGAACACACCCTAAGATGATGCATCAACATGCACTTTCTTCGTTTGGACGGCACGGGAAATCTGGTATTCCCTAATTTCCTGCTCTGTCTTATAACAATTATAAGTTGGAGTGGGACCAACGTTCCCCAGCTCAGTATAACAAGCGGGTTCGGTCAAATACATCCGTATTATTATCTTGATTAAGGCGTGACATGGTCGCTACCTGGAGAGAGAGAGAAGAAAACACTCAGCGTATGCTTTTGCAAGATTAGATTGGTTATCTAATATATCTAATCAGGATGTCTCCTACTGTTTTAATCAAATCTTCCTTCAAACCCTAAAAGGAAAGACTAGCCGGGATTAATTACACGCTACAAGTTCGCCAATCTTTCATCCAGGCCAGTGTCGGTACTTTGAGGGAGGTCCCCCGTGCTTTCGCACGAACTTAATTAAAGTAAACCTCATTTTCCCAGAGGCGTAACCCCATTAACACCTTTCTAGACACCTACTTGATCGGCTAATTGTAATGTGTAAAACTCTCCCAGGAGTAACTCTTACTCACAGCGGGTATCGGGATCCAACTATCTCATAGAAGGTATGCAATCTCATTGCAAATTTCAACACTTGAAATTCCTAATAATATTTTACCCCTAGCGTCCTATGACCTTGACAAAGGCCAACAAACCAAAAGCTGCTAGTCAAGTTCAACCCGTCATTTCTTGATTGAATTAAACCCACCCGCACAGCCCTTGACAAAGGCCAACAAGATCGCATGACTACCCTAATCCAATCTGCATCATATGCATAAGCAGATAAGTACTATTCAGCTACCGCACACTACGCCTTGACAAAGGCCAACAAACGCAACACGAATACTAAACAGTCCTTATCTGAAATGACGGAGGGCTACGACAGGTTTTTAAAAAAACCCTTTGCGTAAGGAACTTGATATCGTTGTAGAATCGAGTGATTTTTAAAAGGAATGTTTTTGTGGCTTTTCTAGTTTCGCTAAAGGGGTCACTCCCGGTGAAGGGATCGTCGGCTCTTTCTTCATCGAATAAGGTGCAGGATATTTCACAAATATCACTGTGCAAAGCAAGAACTATAGAAGCAATCAAAAGACAAACCAAGTTTGTAGCATCTGCTAGTTTCACTAAAGAGGTCACTCCCGGTGAAGGGATCTCGGCTCTTTCCTTATCGAACAAGGTGCTGGATGTTCTACAAGGAACACCGCTATGCAAAGCAAGAACTAGAGCTACCAGTTTTTAAACAAGTTTCTACAACATCTTTAGGTTTCTTTTAGTTTCATTAATCTCATTAATGAATTCCCATTTTATTATGCTTCACAAACATCACATTGAAACGAAATCTGCAATATAACATATATCTCATATATATAATATAAACATTCATCTCAGGAAGTAATATGATCTCATCACAGAACATTGCAGCAGAAGAACATATATGAAATATTGGATATACTAGGACGTCCATGTTTTAGTATGAGCCTGTATAAAACACGGATTCCACGGTCGTGATTAATAGCCAAACCCACATCCCTAGACCCCTACGTGAGCGGCAAGCAACACTGCCAATTCTAGGGTTAGGAGACCCGGTCTCGACTCCTCGAGATGGTCTCCCACTGGACCCTAGAACCCGGTTACTTGTGCTCTCCGCCTTGGGTCTACCTAATGCGGAAAAGTAAATAATATACAACGGTGACATCATCCTCAGCCCGGAAGTGCCCCAATAAAAGAATATTACATACAAATGAATTTTACATGAATGAAAAAGAAAAACTCTCATCTCACATAAAACCCCCAGCTATTCAAACACGACGATCCAATATAACATATCACAGCAACACATAATATCTCATATCATCAACGTAAGCAAGTATGCGTATCCCGATTGTCGTTGATGTATAGCAACGAAGCCGGCGATACACCACATACTACGCTTACGGTCACAGAAAATAAAGTGTAAAACTACAACAGTTGGAATCCGCAACCTCCTTAGACATCACATGCCTAACCAATTGAATTCCTTAGATATCGCATGCCTAACAATTATAAACCCCGCATTTAGTCTCATTATCAAAAACTCTTTTCAATATCAAGTCGGGCAATTCAACAAGATTCCCGACATATTTGATCGAATGCTCGTCACAAACTTTAGTAGACGGCCGCACCCCCGGATGCCGTCGACGAAGTGCACTAAGGCGGAACACCGCTGCCGCGAGCACCCGAACGGATGCTTTTGGCGACAGGGTTCTCCTATAGTCACTTGGTCGGGGCTTTAGGGCGTGGCTGTCTATTAAGTTTGTTGGAGATAGTGCCCTCAGAGTCAATTATTGGATCACAGGCACGTGATTGCAATGGTTGAGGGAGGACCTATCCCGGTAGAACAGTCTTACTCGAGATGATAGTATGCTATCTGGTTTACCTTTATCATCGTGTACTGCTTCAGGTGACCTGACAGGTCGCTATTGCACGTTGATAGAGCCCCTAGGATTCTTGCTTGACTGCTGGCAGTATGAGGGCGATCATATAAGTGAGAGCTGGAGTCTATAAGCACATCCTTAAAAGGTCCCTAGTCGTGGGAGTTTCGAGACAGGGCATCGATTCTCCAGAGTAGACTAGTGTATATAGTCGAGACCCCGACGAGGGGCGGTGGCCGGTCTCACAAGGCACTGGTGTCAGTTGGATCACCTAAGATGTATACAGGTGCTCATTGGGTTATGAGTACACCGGACAGGACTCGCCGGGAACATGCTAGTTGGTCTTATACCTGACGTCAGATAGCAGTTCCCAGGTGACATGTGTACAGGTTAGTTCATCGACCTGGGGATCGTCATTTGTCTCGTGTGAGTTCCCACTGTGCTTTGATTACTACCCTACCACGGCTCAAAGGAGTCGTGCAAACAGGTTTTAGTTGGGTACAGTCCCGAGCCACATGGAGGCAGTGAGCGGATCTTCGGGGGTTCGTCTCTCCCGGTATTGGGGGTGAGGTCGCGCTGTGTCTAGGAGAGCCATTACACGAAGTCCTTGGCCAAGGCAGGAGATTTACTGGTAGGTATTCCAGTAGTATCTCAGGGTGTTCTGGGCTACACTCCGACACGACTTGTACCGCTTTTGGGGGTCTGACTTTTACCCACCCCCTAGGCCCGACATGCGATGCTCATAGACGAACGGACCGGACTGTACGGATATTGTCACTGATAGGCTCAGTAGGGTGTCAGGATGAGTTCGCTCATCGACGTCCCTTTTTGGTCAATAGCTGGTGGCCCGCCACGTATTGGCTTATACCTCTGACGTGCTAGTGGTTAAATCCACAGCCATAGTATTGACGAGTCTTTAGAGTCCGCCACACATTCAGTTACTCAGCTTTCGGGCGAAACGCTGTAGAGGCCGTATGGAGATATGGCAGGGTCCGATCAGATACGTGCGGTATTGCACGGATCAGGATCGGACGGTTTGTACTAGAGGCCGTATAGATATATGGCAGGGTTCGGTCAGATACGTGCAGTATTGCACGGATCAGGATCGAACGGATATTACTAGCCGGCTTTGGTTTAAGCCGGATCCTAGTTTAGTACAGTGTAGATTTTGTCTCTTTGCATTTGTATCCGGACGGAACACAGATGCGGGTGTGTATGCACAGTATCGGGGTTTTCCTGTAATTTATTACGGGACCAGTTTTCTGGTGTTGCCAGTTTGCATTCCGTTCCGGCCGGTTTTCCTTTGTTCTTTCCCGGCCGGACTTTTCCGATGGAGGGGGTTATTTGCAAGTTTGCAAATAACACTTTGTGGAGGGTTTTATTGCAAAAGGATTTATTATGAGAGCATCTTTTCTTTTGCACCATTCTTGCATTTATTGTGAAGTGAATAGATTTGATTTGGGTATGGGTTTTGTTATGATGATGTTTGTATGTGGTCACCACTTGTGCTCCTACCATCACCTCCCTTCATGCTTCATATTCTTTCCTCCACCATTTTTCTAGGATGATAAGTTTTTGATAATTGAGAGAAGAAGAAGAGAGGATCATTTTCAAGAGGGAAAATTTGTTCATCTCATTTCATGCTAGAAAAATGCAAGCACCATTTTTCTTATCTTGATTCCTCCATCATCTTCAAAGGCAACAAACCCCAAATGAGACATAAGCTCTACACAACACTTTCTACAGCAAATCTTGGACGCGTCGACTCGCCAGCTTCGCGCCCGAGTTGCCTCGGTATTGAGGTGGGAGCCCGTAAAAGATGCAGGCGATGTGGTGCCCTTCCGGCGAAGAGGCGACAACGAGGAGATGACGGACGAAGCATCCGCGGGAGATCGGAGTGGAGACGAAGACCGAAGGACTCGGATCATTCGGTATATCTCTTCCCATCTTGTTTTTAGCTAGACCTAGTTTAATGGCCCGATCCGGGGTTTAGTGCGCGGTGGTGCCGGTTTGCAAAGTCAGCAAAATTAAAGTTTATCACCGCTTCCGCATTTGGCCGTCGGTTTGACGGCCGGGGCGCCGCCGTGCACTTACAAAGTTTACCCGGCGAGTGTCCGCGAACGCTACGTGATTGCGACGGACTTTTGATCACATCAAAATTCCGTGGCAACCGATCATCTGAGACTAAACTACTAGATTTATAACATTCAAATCAGTTATCTCATAACTACATGTTGATTCCAAATATTGTATCACATTCCAGATAAATAGACAATGTTAAACTTTCCAATCGAATAATCAAACACCTAAGATTTCCCCAATATATCTCAACACTTGAAATCAGTTTAAAAACATCCATCACATGCCACAGTACCAATGGTCCAGCCGTAGAAGGGTCAAGCCAACGCCTCACATGTAGCACGCCGTACTGCCCCAAACCCTAAGGTTTATAGGCAGTTCAAGATAGTCACATAATCGAGTTAAGGTTTGTTGTCTTCTAGAGGGTCCACCGCGTTACTTGCATGACTTTACAAAAGTTTCAAACACGAGAAAAAATCCAACTTTTGAAAATTTTCCGACAGGGGAAAAAGTGAGTTATTGATATCCGTTCGAACTTTTTAACAGTTTCTAAAAATTACCCGGACAAAACTAAACGAAGTTAAATTATCCGATCGAATCAATGAGTCCCCAATACAACCCTAGAAAACTCAACACTTGAGTGGAATTAAAAAATTCCCAGAAAAAAATAACAATAAAGGACCTAAGAATAAATATATGAAATATGAGGGACTAAGTCCAAATTTTGGCCGCGGAACCGCCGCCAAACCCATGGTTTCACCGCGGTTCCGCGGTCACGTCAGCGACTTAGTGGACCGTACTTCACAGTAATTCTTAGTTTTTCCTGCTTGCTTTTCTGAGCATTTTTAATTCATAAAAAACCACATTTTTGAAAAATGTATAGAGAAGGGTAAACATCGGGGATTTCGGGTTCGATCGGACTTTAAACTTCGTCTAGACTTCGCCTAAAGCTCTAGCTTGGCTCTGATACCACTGTAGGGTTGCTAGGCACGCTCACAAGGTTCTACGAGGCATCAACCATGCCCGATTAAAAATTTAGCCGTGCCGAACAACCCAAAGCCGGATCATTAAACTAGAGTTTAGGTGAAAACAAGCATGTTAAACTCTTTAACACTAAGTGAGAGCGATTACAACCTTTGTAGATCCGGTCCTTCACTTCTTAAGCTCCGTGTAGTTGTCCCTTTCTCTGTGATCGTGAACCCCGGACTCTAGAGAAGCTCCACAAGAAACGAACGTGCTTGCTTCGATGACTTCGAGGCCGAAGATGATCTACGTCGGGGAGACACTAACTAAAGCTATTCCTTCACTAGGTCATGAACATTGTGAAGAGAACACACTCTACTACATGGTAAGTGGTAGAGGATGAAGAAGTAGGAGGTGGGCTCACTTTAGAATTGATTTTCTCACACTTTTTCTCAAACTCCATTGAAGCTAGAAAGCTTTTGTTGAAGGAAGAAGAAGAAGAAGTGAATAATTCATCCAAATGAAAACTTATCCAATGAATTATTGCACCATGGTTGAGTTAAGCCCTCATGCTTAACTCATGTAGAGAATTAACCAAGGTATGAGGTTAAGGGTTGGGTTAACTAATATCCTAAGGAATGACAAAGAGTTTGACTTTGTCAATGTTGCATACAAGCTTCTACAAGCTTGATAACATTGACTAAAGTCTCCTCTCTTTTGTTATTCTTAAGGAAATAAGTATACCCTAATTTAACATAAACTTGATATAAGTCTCATACACCCATCTTGTATGTATTATCAAGCATGATACAAACATGTACACTTGCATATATCACATATAAACAATGTGCACAATCAAGTGAGAAAATAAATCGTAAGTGAGTAAATACTAGTTAATGTAATGTAATATATCAAATATATAATTATACATTAAATTATTAAATCAACTCTTGATTTAATAACCCGGCTATAACCGACTAATATCATGTGTAACAACTTATCGAATCAACAGTTGATCCGATAACCCGGCTATATCGCATACAACCGATCAATGTCACGAATCGCGAGAATTGAATACAGTATCTCATATCGTATTAATCTCGGTCCCGCACATATCACATATGTGCTCCTACTCCGTTTCGCTTGAGCCAGGAAACCCCTGTATAGGACTCTAAAGACTCGTCAATACGCCGGTAGTAGGTGATGATCATATTAAACACCCACAAGCCGCAAGCGGTCTGCTAAACGTAACGGCCACCCGGGTATTGAGCGATCAGAAGATCAACAAGCAAGCCTGTACATTCTCCTGTGAATCCAATCAGTAACACTCCCGTACAGTCCGGTCTCGTCGTCTGATATGTCGCATATCTCGCCTAGGGGTGGTAAACATCAGACCCCAGTAGCTTGATAAGTTGTGTCGATATGAGGTCTATAATAGTTCGAGAAACTACTGATAACACTTACCAGTAAATCTCAGCAACCCTGGCCAGGGATTTCCGGTTATAGCCAATCGAACACAGCACAACATCAACTCCCTATACCCGGGGAGACGAATCCCCTCCTATCGATCATTGCCTCCATGTGATTCGGGACTGTACCCAAAAGCCACCTTTTTGCACGGCCTCTTGGAAGTGGTATGATGGAAATCAAAGCACAGTGGGAATCACAAAAGACTCTATGACTATCTCGGGTCAACAGACTACTCTGTGCCAGTGTCACCGGAGAACTGCCATCTGACGTGAGGTATAATACCATCTGGGAGTTCTCGGCGAGTCCGTCCAGTGTACCCAGTCTCCACTGAGCTCCCGTACACCATCCTTAATGTCAAACACCGATGGATATGGGATCATCCATTGCCCATCATATGGGTCAAGATGCGTATACGCTAGTCTACTCTGGTGTATCGATACCCTGTCTCGATACACCCTCGACTAGGAACAGTTATAGGATGTACTTGTCGACTACCGTGGCCCCACTTGTATGATCTCATCATAGTCCCAGTAGTCGAGTACATATCCTAAGGGCTTTATCAACATATAACATAGAGACAATCAGAGTACATGTTAAGATAAAGTACAACCAGATAGCATACTATCATGTCGAGCAAGAAAGTCCTCCCTATATATGTCCTAGCATCCACTACAATATACATCGCATGTACAGTAATGGCCTCTAGGGCATACATATAACTAACAACCTTTACTTGATGTTATTTAGAATTGGAGAAATTAGGAACTGCATGATATATTATATTAACTTGTTGCAGTTTATTAGCGGCTTTTCCTTTATATGCTTACATTACAGTTTTATGTTGCATATATTATATTCATGGATTTTCGCATTGAGATATGTATTTTTCATAATGTTTTCTGGATTTGAGGACCGTGGTAGTTTCATGAAATTATACATTATTTGAAAAACCCGGTTTCTCTTGATATGATATTTCTGCATCCACCATGAGATTTATCGGTTCTGATATATATACACCATGCGAGGAGGAGTCGGGGGCCGTATGAGGGTACATGGTGGGGCTCGGAGGTACCCCGGGGCGAGAAAGGGATGTCGATTTACCACGCCGATGAGCCTAACAGGGGAACCATTCCTACCGGTGACATTACCTATGACTCGGTGGTTATTTTGGGGATACCGACGTGAGTCATGTACGTATGGATACGTCGAGAGGCGAGGGTCAGAGCTAGGCACTCGAGCTTTCGGTATAGCGTATAATACGTACCTATCAGGGTGCCAGTCGTGGTGACAGCACCTGATAGATCAGCATTTCTGTGTCGATGCTTGACACATTGGTTTCGTGATATTTTACTCCTAAGTATATATAACAGTTGAATGGGACGCTGTTATATATGCATATGTGTATATATATATATATATATATATATATATATATATATATATATATATATATATATATATTAGTGGAATGGGACGCTAATATATATGTATACATATCAATTTATATACATCATCATAATTATTCATGCAATTATACTTAGGATATATGAGATTCACTTGATATTGGATTTGAGATATAGGAGATTCATTTGAGATTGGATACAGGATATATATGAGGTTGACTTGATATTTGATACAGGATATATATGAGATTGCTGATTTTGTACATTCAGGGTATATGAGATTTACTTGATATTGTACATTCAAGATTTGTGAGACTTACATGATATGAGAGCCAATTTGGGGGCTGATTTAAGGAATTGGGATTTGGATTGTCTTGATGGACTTTGGTCCTACCACGATGTCAGGATTCCGTGGAAATGACATGTTTTATTTCATACTTCACATTTATTGTTTATGCACTGCTTCATGCATTAGTGTACCTGCTAGAGTACCTTCCATGACTGTTGCATTTACATACTCTTATTTTATATGTATTGCTTCATGTATTAGTAGTACCGGATAGAGTACATTACATGACTGTTGCATACATATTATCATATTATTTCTTCATGTATTAGTTGTACCTGCTAGTGTACCTTTCATGACTGTTGCATTCATATGACTTCTTATTGCTATTAGTTGCATATGTTAGATTCGCGCTGTACGTGCATACTTGCGATTACCTGCATATATTATTTACTATTCACGAGTTGGCAACTCACCCCCGTTGTGCAACAGTGATTTGCGGGTTGTTCCCCAGAGTAGTCGAGGCAGGCTATTCATCTATCTTATCATCTTTTGTTGCGGATACCGCTTCGGCTCATAGTGTGCAGTTTTGCTTAGGTGGGTTTTGCGGTTATCCAATGTTGCTTTTTATATGTTCGTTATATCCATGTACTATCCATCTACCATTATCATGTATGACTTAGAGACTTGATGTGAGAACGATATTGTATATTATTTTGTGACTTGGAGGTCTTTTATGCAGTTTTATTTATATCGTCTTTTATTTCTTCGCTACGGCGTCGTATATCTCTTGTGGTGGTTGTTTTTCTTCTTGGGGCACGTTTTTGCTCCCGTTTGGGGATGCTTTACTTATATTTATATTGTACCCATTTTAGGGCTGGTTTTTACAAAGGAGGTGCTGCCAAAATTTTAAAGGAAAGAAAGTTGGACTTTTAAAGAATTTGGGTTGAGATTTCAAAGGTTTTTAAATTGTTCTTATTTCTTACTACTTTTGATGGTTTAGATTACTGGGTTTTCGACTTACTTAAATTGCGTTACGCCTGTGGACGTTGCGTAGTTTAAGGGCCGTCACATGCCAAATTTCGGGTCGTGACAGTGGTTTGGTCTCTGGGAAGTTGTTTCAGTGGTTTTATTTGTTTGGCCCATTTTGGATAAAGTTTTATCAGTTTGTTTGGGGCTATTCGGGGGTTATTTCGAAGTTGATATTTTTTAATATTGTTTAAAGTTAGCAGTGCATTACATTTCTATCTATGACCGTGAATGTCATTTGATCGGTAAATCTTGTCTAATCGCTATAGTCCTTTTAGACGGATTTGCGAACGTGACATTCACGTTGATGTTGCGGATTTGTCGTGGTGGATAGCTTGCGTGCAATGGTAGTGCAGTTTGGTTATATTTGTACATTTGATATTGCGGGGTGAGCGTCCGACATGTGGACTACCGTCACTGCCTGTTTGTATATTATTCTTCTGGGGCACGACCGGGTTGAGGTCGATGTACCCGTTGTATATATTTTCTTTTCTATACTAGGATTACCCCGCGGTGGGGTGGACGGATAGCCGGGTTCTAGAGGGCAACGGGCCCGCATCTCATGGCGTTGAGACGGAGGGGGCTTCACTCTAGAATTGGCGGGCTATTCGCCGCACTCGTACGGGGTATAGGTTGACCCAAGGAGGGGTGCTCAAGTTACCGGATTCCGTGAAGTGCTGGGTGGTCCATTCACTTTGCTGAAGGGGGCTGCCTCACTTCAGGTTTTGGCGGGTAACTTGCTGCACTCGTAGGGGTCTAGGGTTTCATTGCACAGGCTATCTACACGACCAGGGGAACGTCGAGTTTCTTTTGCGGCTCAAAGGAAACCCGGGACTCCCAGATTATCTGTTTTGTTCTGTGATGCTTATTACTTTTCTGTGATGTTGCATTTATCATGCCTGGAGCGATTATTATATATTGATATATATACTAGTAGATGTTGTATATGTTTTACACCCGTGCTAGTCCAGTCCTTGCTCTGTCGTTAGTTAAGTAACCTAACGGGTGATGACGGGACCCAGTGGCGAATGCGGATGGCATATACATACATTATATGTTCTTTCTTTTGTGGTGTTATTAATTGATGGGACTGCGTTGATTCTTATCAATGCAAGGAAAACAATCCTGTACATGATGTTGTTGGAACCAAGATTTTTTAAAAAACTTACATTACAGATGTTGGCTTTTGCTCTGCACAGTGGTATTCGGTTATGAATATCCAGCACTTCATCCGACGAGGCTGTTGAAGATAGTGCCCTCAAAGTCAATTATTGGATCGCAGGTACGTGATTGCAATGATTGAGGCAGGATCTATACCGATATGACAGTCTTGCTCGAGATGATAGTTTGCTATCTGGTTTGTCTTTATCATCGCATACATGCTTTAGTTCACTATTGCATGATGATAGAGCCCATAGGATTCTTGCTTGACTACCAGCAGTATGATGGCGATCATATACGTGGGAGCTGGGGTCTGTAAGCACATCCTTAAAGTGTCCCTAGTCGTGGGAGTTTCGAGACAGGGCATCGATACTCCAGAGTAGACTAGTGTATACAGTCGAGACCCCGACGAGGGGCGATGGCCGGTCTCACAAGCCATTGGTATCAGTAGGATCACCTAAGATGTATACAGGTGCTCATTAGGGTATGAGTACACCGACAGGACTCGCCGGGAACATGCTAGTTGGTATTATACATATCGTCAGATAGTAGTTCCCTGGTGACATGTGTATAGGTTAGTTCATCGACCTGAGGTCGTCATTTGTCTCGTGTGAGTTCCCACTGTGCTTTGATTTCTACCCTACCACAGCTCAAAGGAGTCGTGCAAACAGGTCTTTTTGGGGTACAGTCCCGAGCCACATGGAGGCAAGTGAGCGGATCGGCAGGGGTGTTAGTTATATGTATGCCCTAGAGGCCATTACTATACATAGGATATATATTGTAGTGAATGCTTGGACATATATAGGGAGGACTTTCTTGCTCGACATGATAGTATGCTATCTGGTTGCTCTTTACCTTAACGTGTACACTGATTGTCTCTATGTTACATGTTGGTAAAGCCCTTAGGATGTGTACTTGACTACCTGGACTATGATGCGGATCATACTAGTGGGGACATGGTAGTCCATAAGTATATCCTTCAAGGTCCCTAGTCATAGGTGTATCGAGACGGGGCATCGATATACCAGAGTAGACTAGCGTATACCTTCTCGACCCATACAGATGGGCGATGGATGATCCCATATCCATTGGTGTTTGACATCAGAGATGATATACGGGTGCTCAGTGGAGACTGGGTACACTGTACGGACTCGCCGAGAACTCCTAGATGGTATTATACCTTACGTCAGATGGCAGTTCTCTGGTGACACTGGTACAGAGTAGTCTGTTGACCCGAGATCGTCATAGAGTCTTGTGTGATTCCCACTGTGCTTTGATTTCTACCTTACCACGTCCAAGAGGGCGTGCAAAACGGTGGTTTTTGGGTACAGTCCCAAATCACATGGAGGCAATGAGCAATAGGAGGGGATTCGTCTCTCTCGGTATAGGGAGTTGATGTTGCGCTGTGTTCGATTGGCTATAACCGGAAATCCCTGGCCGGGGTTGCTGAGATTTACTAGTAAGTATTACCAGTAGTTTCTCGAGATGTTATAGACCTCATATCGACACGAATTATCGAGCTATTGGGGTCTGACGTTTACCACCCCTAGGCAAGATATGCGACATATCAGACGACGAGACCGGACTGTACGGTAAGTGTTACTGGTTGGATTCACAGGAGTGTGAGCGGGCTTGCTCGTCGATCTTCTGATCGCTCAATACCCGGATGGCCGTTACGTTTAGCGGACCGCTTGCGGCTTGTGGGTGTTTGATATGATCATCACCTGCTGCCGGCGTATTGACGAGTCTTTAGAGTTCTACACAGAGGTTTCCTGGCTCAAGCGAAACGAAATAGGAGCGCATATGAGATATGTGCGGGGCCGAGAATAATACCAGTATGTGATACTGTATTCTATTCTCGCGATTTGTATCATCGGCGGGTTATATGTGATATAGCCGGGTTACCGAATCAAGTGTTGATTCGATACATTGATACATGATATTAGTCGGTTATGTGCAGTATGAACGGATCATTAAATCAAGTGTTGATTTAGTGATTTAATGTATAATTATATATTTGATATATTACTTTGCATTAACTAATATTGGTTCACTTAAAATGGATTTTCTCACTTGAAGTGCACATTGTATATGTGATATATTTTTGTGCAATTGATTGTATCATATTTGATGATACATGCAAACTTGGGTGTATGTTTACTTTAAACCTTGTTTAAGTGAATGGTTAGGGTTTTGTTATCTTTTCTTAACTATTTATTTTATTTATTCATTTTAGGGCAAGAAAAGAATTGGTTGCTTCTTTGAAGCTTCAAGAAGCTTTGACCATTCTTGTTTCTTTCCTAAACCTAACCATTCACCTAACCTTAGTTTATTCACTACACTTAACCATGGTTGATAATATGATAAGAATGACTTTATTTCCATTTTATTAAGAATTCTGATCATATTCTTTTTCCTCTTCTTCTTCTTCTTCAAGAAGAAAGAAGCTTGCTAGCTTCAATGGTGACTTGAGAAAAAGAGTGAGAAATCCAATTCTAAAGTGAACCCACTTCCTATTTCTTCATCCTCTACCACTTGCCAAGTAGTATAGGGTGTTTTCTTCACAAGTTTCATGACTTGGTGAAGTTGGAGCTTAATCTTGAGTTGCTTCGACGTAGATCATCTTCGGCATCGAAGTCGACGATCTAGCCCGATCATTTCTTCGACGAAACCATTACTAGAGTTCGGGATCTGATGATCGTAGCGGAGGAACGTCAATACGGAGCTATAGAGGTGGAGGACCGGATCTACAAAGGTTGTATTTCCATTTACTCTTAGTTAAGTTGTTAACTTGCAATCTTTATCGCCTATCCTCTAGTTAACGATCCGTATTAGGGTTTGTAGGCACATGAAAAAATTAGAATTTGGAATGGTTGATGCCTTATGAGACCTCATTAGTGTGCCTAGGAACCCTACAGTGGTATCAGAGCCTAGCTAGAGCCTTAGGCGATGCGTAGACGGAGTTAGAAACTCGATCGAACCCGAAACCCTAATCCGAGACCACTCTCTGTACATTTTCTGAAAATGTGGATTTTTCCAAATTAAAAATAGCCAAAAAATTCAGCAGGGTTTTGTAGGAATTACTGTGAAATTCGTGGGCCCAATTCGATTAAACCGCCGCGGAACTGCGGCCGTACCCTACCTTAGGCGGCGGTTCCGCGGCAATATAGTGGCTTTTTCCCACTTTGTTTGCACAGTAATCTCTATTTATAGTTGCTGTATTTTATGGGAATTTTTAATCTATACTCAACAGTTGAGTTTTCTGGGATGTATTGGGGACTCGATGATTCGATCGGATCATTTAACTTTGTCTATGTGTTTTTCCGGATAATTTTTGAATATGTTACAAAGTTCGACCGGATATAAATACCCAATTTTTCCCCTGCCAGAAAATTTCCAAGTGTTGGATCTTTCCGTAGTTTAAATACGTTCCAAGTAGTGCAAGTAACGCGATGGTCCCTCTAGAAGACAACAAACCTTAACTCGATTATGTGACCGTCTTGAACTGCCCTTTGAACCTTAGGGTTTGGGGCAGTACGGCGTGCCACATGTGAGGCGTTAGCTTGACCCTTCTACGGCTAGACCGTTGGTACCGTGGCACGAAGTGAATGTTCTTAAACTTATTTCATGTGTTGAGCTGTTTCGGGAAAACTTGCGTGTTTGACTGTTCGATCGGAAAGTTTAACATTTTCTGTTTATCTGGAATGTGATACAATATTTGGAATCCACAAATAGTTATGAGATAACTGAATGAATGTTATAAACATAGCACTTTAGTCTCACTTGATCGGTTGCCACGGAATTTTGATGCGATCAAAAGTCCGTCGCAATCACGTAGCGTACGCGGATACTCGCCGGGTAAACTTAATAGACAGCTACATCCCATATCCCCGACTAAGTGACTGTAGGAGAACCCCGTCGCTGAAAGCATCCGTTCGGGTGCTCGCGGTAGCGGTGTTCCGCCTTGGTGCACTTCGTCGACGGCATCGGGGGTGCGGCCGTCTAATAAAGTTTGCGACGAGCATTCGATCAAAACGGCGGGAATCTTATTGAATTGCCCGACTTGATATTGAAAAGAGTTTTCGATAATGAGACTAAAATGCGGGGTTTATAATTGTTAGGCATGCGATGTCTAAGTAATTCATTTGATTAGGCATGTGATGTCTAAAGAGTTTGCGGATTCCAACTGTTGTAGTTTTACACTTTCTTTTCTGTGACCGTAAGTGTAATATGTGATATCGTCGGTTTCGTTGCTATATGTCAACAACAATTGGGATACGCATGTTTACTTACGTTGATGACATGTGATGTTATGTGTTGCTGGATATGTTATATTGGATCGTCATGGTTGAATAGCCGGGTTTTTTTTATGTGAGATGAGTGTTTTTCATTTTCATTCATGTAAAAACTTGTATGTAATATTCTTTTATTGGGGCACTTCCAGGTTGCGGAAGATGTCACCTTTTGTATATTATTTACTTTTCCACACTAGGATAGACCCAAGGAGGAGGGCACAAGTAACCGGGTTCTGGAGTCCAGTGGGAGACCAACTCGAGGAGTCGAGTCCGGGTCTCCTAACTCTAGAATTGGTAGGGTTGCTTGCCGCTCTCGTAGGGGTCTAGGGGTGTGGGTTTGGCTATTCATCGCGACCGTGGAATCTGTGTTTTATACTGGCTCGTATTGAAAACACGAACGTCCTAGCATATCCAATGTTTCATATGATTCTTCTGCTGCGATATCTGTGATGTGATCATTTGATGTTCGGTGATAAATACTGTATATAGTATATATGATATATTATATAGACGTTGCTTATGTTTTACACCCGCACTAGCCCTGCCTCGCTCTGGCGTTAGTTACCTAACCTAACGGTGCAGACGGGACATCGAGACGAATGCGGATGGCATAAGTGTACGTTATATTTATCTGTGATGTTTAGATGATTTAAATGATGGGACTTCATTAATATGATTAATGAAAGAAAAAGAAACCTAAGATGTTGTGGAATCGAATTTCAAAAATAAAACAGGTAGCTACAGTTCTTGCTTTGCACAGCGGTATATATGATATATCCTGCACCTTATTCGATGAGGAAAGGGCCGACGATCCCTTCACCGGGAGTGACCCCTTTAGCGATAACTGGCAGATGCTACAACCCTCGGTTTGTCTTTTGATTGCTTCTATAGTTTCTTCTTTGCACAGCGATATATATGATATATCCAGTACCTCATTCGATGAGTAAAGGGCCGACGATCCCTTCACCGGGAGTGACCCCTTTAGCAAAACTAGAAAAGCCTAAAAAACACTCCATTTTAAAATCATTTGATTCTACAACGATATCAAGTTCATTACGCAATAGGTTTTCAGAAAAACCTGTCGTAGCCTTCCGTCATTTCAGATAAGTAGTAGTTAGTATTCGTACTACGTTTGTTGGCCTGCGTCAAGGCGTAGTGTGCGGTAGCTAACTAGTATTTATCTGCTTATGCATATGATGCAGATTGGATTAGGGTAGTCGTGCGACTTTGTTGGCCTGTGTCAAGGATCGTGCGGGTGGGTTTAATTCAATCAGGAAATGACGGGTTGAACTTGACTAGCGCACTATGGTTTGTTGGCCTGCGTCCAGGTCATAGGACACTAGGAGCAAAATTATCGGGAATTTCAAGTGTTGAAATTTGCAATGAGATTGCATACCTTCTATGAGATAATTGGATCCCGATACCCACTGCGAGTAAGAGTTACTCCTGGGAGAGTTTTACACATTACAATTAGCCGATCCAGTAGGTGTCTAGAAAGGTGTCAACGAGGTTACGCCTCTGGGAAAACGAGGTTTACATTAATTAGGTTCGTGCGAAAGCACGGGGGGCCTCCCTCAAAGTACCGACACTGGCCTGGCTGAAAGATTGTCGAACTTGTAGCATGTAATTAATCCCGGCTAGTCTTTCCTTTTAGGGTTTGAAGGAAGATTTGATCAAAACAGTGGGAGCCATCCTGATTAGATAAAATAATAACCAATCTATTCTTGCAAGAGCGCACGCTGAGTGTTTTCTTCTCTCTCTCTCCAGGTAGCGACCATATCACGCCATAATCAAGATAATAATACGGAATATTGACCGAACCCGCTTGTTATACTGAGCTGGGGAACGTTGGTCCCGCTCCAACTTATAATTATTATAAGACAGAGCAGGAAATAGGGGAATACCAGGATTCCCATGCCGCCCAAACGAAGAAAGTGCATATGATGCATCATCTTCGGGTGTGTTCATTACACAGAACTGTTTCTCTGTATCCTCTACGTCTTGGGTATTTGATACCGGATCAGGATCCCAGATATGTAATTTGTTACATAGGGCTACAGATAGGTAGTGAACTGAGAACGGGTGATAAGTTTCATGAGACAGAAAACGGGGCAAGTGTTGCAGCCAAGTCTGTTGGTCACTGTCACCCTGTATTACCAATACATTGATTCTGAACGAATGTTATTAGATACCGAACCTGATATACAAAATCATATCAGTCTCTTTATTAGTAAAGAAAGGATATAATTTTGTATTGTTGGATAATGTTTTGAACATTTCCTATATCAAAAGTTGATCGGTTCAGGCACGTTATCTAAAAGTATTGATGTTCTAAATCAAACTACAGTTCTTAGTATACGGAACACACACAAGAGGAAGAGTTCAGAAACGAACGAATCCTTCTTGAGGCATTGTAGACTAGGTCATATCAATATGACCCGACTATCTTAAGTTACATAGTAGATTCATATTTAAATCAGTTTGAATTTACATCTTATGAAACTTGCGAGTCATGTCACAAAGATATAATGACCTCTGCTCTGTTTATTGGAAACAGAGAAAGAGTTAGTAAACTCTTGAGACAGATACATGATGATGTATGTTAGGTCCCCTGTCTACACATACCAGGACCGGTTCTTTGTACTTCATTACATTCTCTGATGATCTTTTTAGATTCAGACATATGTTCTTGTTGAAACACAAGTCTGAACCTTTTGAGATATTCACAGAATATAAGTTAGAAGTAGAGAACCAAAACGGGTATAAGTATTATGTCCTTTGATGTGATCAAGGAGGAGAATACTTGAGCACGGAATTCTTGGACTTTTCTAAAGGAGAATGAGATTCTCTCCCAGCATTACTCCTTCGTATACACCATAGCACGATGGTATATCGGGGCGGAGCAATTGCACCCTATTCGATATGGTGCGCTCTATGATGAGTACTACTGAGTTACCTATTTCCTTTTGGGAGTTATGCACTTGAGAAGCTGCATACCTATTGAATAGGGTTGAAATCAAATCAGTTGCCTACCACTTCATATTTGATATGATAAGGGAAGAGACCATCTCTTAAGTCAGTTAAGATTTGGGGTTGTCCAAGCTATGTCTAAAAGCATAATCCGGACAAGCTCGAGGCAAGGTCTGTAATTTAGAACTGGAAAGGTTCCAGCTATACAAACTACAGCAGATGATTTGATAAAACCAAAGGATTCAATAGTTACCAACAAACCTCAGCCTCTCCGCCGATCTAGTAGGATTCCTCACCCACCTGAGAGATACTTCGGTTTCTCTATGACAGTGGGAGTGAGGATTGCATCATGAGATGATGACCCAACTAGTTTCGAGCTGGCCATCAGGAGTGGAACTCTGTAAGAATGGCTGGATGCTTAGCGATCTGAGATGGAATCCTTATACACCAACAAAATATGGACTTTGGTTGCTATATCTGAAGGGTTAAATCCCCATCAGGAGCAAGTATATCTTGAGAAGATTACTTGGTGTACATGGAAAAGTTGAGACTTTCAAATCTAGACTTGTTAAAGGTTTGCATCATAGACCAGTTGTGGCTAATAATGAAACCTTTTCTGGGGCCTATGCTTAAGTCCATCCAGATCCTACTTGCCACGGCTACATACCATGACTACGATATCTGGTGGTTGGGTGTCATGACAGCTTTTCTAAATAATGTTTAAGAAGAGGGCGTCTATAAGTACACAGCCAGAGGGCTTTGTAGACAGTGGGAGCAGCGGAAACGTGCACAAGTTGCTTTATAGGATAAAGCAGGCATCGCGGAGTTGGAACGTCTGTTTTGATGTAGTAGTCAAAGAGTTTGACATCATCAAAATGGTAGATGAACCTTGTATAAACAAAAGGGTAGTAGGGAGTATGGTGGTGATCCTCGTAGAGTACGTGGATGACATACTCTTGATAGGGAAGGAGTTTCCTATGCTACGCTCGGTCAATCTCCGCTTATCACAATGATTCTCCATATAGGATCAAAGTGATACCTCCTAAATCCTGAGTTTTGATCTATTATATAGATCTAAATGGATGTTAGGATTCTCACTAGATGTAGTGAGTTGGTATCAATTGATCCAGGGGAGAATCACTGGAAAAGTTCCAGAGTGATAAGGACGACTGAATGTCAGTCACAGGCATTGTCTTTACCCTCAGTAAAGGGACGGTATGTTGGAAGAGTTCCAAGCTAGATACCGTGGCATACTAGACGATTAAAGGCAAGATACATCGCTACTAAAGATGCTACCAAAGAGGCTGTCTGGGTGTATATTTGTTCATGAGATGAACTTAGTTCCTCCCATTGTGTGACAATGGAGTTGTGGCTTATGCCAAGGAACATTCGTCCCATCAGTGATCCAGACATATTCTAAGGCAGTATCACCTGATCATGGAGATGGTTGATCTCCAAGGAGATCGAGGTTAGGAGAGTAGACTCAGAGGACAACACGGCGGATCCACTCACAAAGGCCTTTTCCAAGAAAGAGACTTTTATGGGATGGTTGAGTATGAGATACTACAACCACTGCTATCAGATGGCCCTAGTGCAAGTGGAAGATGGTTGGTTATATGTATGCCCTAAAGGCCATTACTATACATAGGATGTATATTGTAGTGGATGCTTGGACATATATAGGGAGGACTTTCTTACTCGACATGATAGTATGCTATCTGGTTGCTCTTTACCTTAACGTGTACACTGATTGTCTCTCTGTTACATGTTGGTAAAGCCCTTAGGATGTGTACTTGACTACCTGGACTATGATGCGGATCATACTAGTGGGGACATGGTAGTCCATAAGTACATCCTTCAAGGTCCCTAGTCGTAGGTGTATCGAGACGGGGCATCGATATACCAGAGTAGACTAGCGTATACCTTCTCGACCCATACAGATGGGTGATGGATGATCCCATATCCATTGGTGTTTGACATCAGAGATGATATACGGGTGCTCAGTGGAGACTGGGTACACTGGACGGACTCGCCGAGAACTCCCAGATGGTATTATACCTTACGTCAGATGGCAGTTCTCTGGTGACACTGGTACAGAGTAGTCTGTTGACCCGAGATCGTCATAGAGTCTTGTGTGATTCCCACTGTGCTTTGATTTCCACCTTACCACGTCCAAGAGGGCGTGCAAAATGGTTGTTTTTGGGTACAGTCCCGAATCACATGGAGGCAATGAGCGATAGGAGGGGATTCGTCTCTCTCGGTATAGGGAGTTGATGTTGCGCTGTGTTCGATTGGCTATAACCGGAAATCCCTGGCTAGGGTTGCTGAGATTTACTGGTAAGTGTTACCAGTAGTTTCTCGAGATGTTATAGACCTCATATCGACACGACTTATCGAGCTATTGGGGTCTGACGTTTACCACCCCTAGGCAAGATATGCGACATATAAGACGACGAGACCGGACTGTACGGTAAGTGTTACTGGTTGGATTCACAGAAGTATGAGCGGGCTTGCTCGTCGATCTTCTGATCGCTCAATACCCGGGTGGCCGTTACGTTTAGCAGACCGCTTGCGGCTTGTGGGTGTTTGATATGATCATCACCTGCTGCCGACGTATCGACGAGTCTTTAGAGTCCTGCACAGAGGTTTCCTGGCTCAAGCGAAACGAAATAGAAGCGCATATGAGATATGTGCGGGACCGAGAATAATACCAGTATGTGATACTGTATTCTATTCTCGCGATTTGTATCATCGGCGGGTTATATGTGATATAGCCGGGTTACCGAATCAAGTGTTGATTTGATACGTTGATACACTTGATATTAGTCGGTTATATGCAGTATGACCGGATCATTAAATCAAGTGTTGATTTAATGATTTAATGTATAATTATATATTTGATATATTACTTTGAATTAACTAATATTGGTTCACTTAAAATGGATTTTCTCACTTGAAGTGCACATTGTATATGTGATATATTTTTGTGCACTTGATTGAATCATGTTTGATGATACATGCAAACTTGGGTGTATCTTTACTTTAAACCTTGTTTAAGTGAATGGTTAGGGTTTTGTTATCTTTTCTTAACTATTTATTTTATTTATTCATTTTAGGGCAAGAAAAGAATTGGTTGCTTCTTTTGTTTGTTTCTTTGAAGCTTCAAGAAGCTTTGACCATTCTTGTTTCTTTCCTAAACCTAACCATTCACCTAACCTAAGTTTATTCTCTACACTTAACCATGGTTGCTAATATGATAAGAATGACTTTATTTCCATTTTATTTAGAATTCTGATCATATTCTTTTTCCTCTTCTTCTTCTTCTTCAAGAAGAAAGAAGCTTGCTAGCTTCAATGGTGACTTGAGAAAAAGAGTGAGAAATCCAATTCTAAAGTGAACCCACTTCCTATTTCTTCATCCTCTACCACTTGCCAAGTAGTATAGGGTGTTTTCTTCACAAGTTTCATGACTTGGTGAAGTTGGAGCTTGATCTTGAGTTGCTTCGACGTAGATCATCTTCGGCATCGAAGTCGACGATCTAGCCCGATCATTTCTTCGACGAAAGCATTACTAGAGTCCGGGATCCGATGATCGCAGCGGATGAATGTCAACGCGGAGCTATGGAGGTGGAGGACCGGATCTACAAAGGTTGTATTTCCATTCACTCTTAGTTATGTTGTAACTTGCAATCTTTATCGCCTATCCTCTAGTTAACGATCCGTATTAGGGTTTGTAGGCACATGAAAAAATTTGAATTTGGCATGGTTGATGCCTTGTGAGACCTCATTAGTGTGCTTAGGAACCCTATAAGGGGATTCGTCTCTCTTGGTATTGGGGGTGAGATCGCGCTGTGTCTAGGAGAGCCATTACACAAAGCCCTCGACCGAGGCAACAGATTTACTAGTAGGTACACCAGTAGTATCTCAGGATGTTCTGGGCCACTCTCTGACACGACTTATACCGCTATTGGGGGTCTGACGTTACCAGCCCCCTAGGCCCGATATGCGATACTCATAGACGAATGGACCGGACTGTATGTATATTGTCACTGTTAGGCTCAGTAGGGTTTATGGATGAGTTCGCTCGTCAGCTTCCCTTCCAATCAATACATAGGCAAACCGTTAGGTACAGCTTGTACCTCTGACGTGCTAGTGGTTATACCCAGTGCCAGTGTGTTGATGAGTCATTAGATTCCCCCACAGACACTTTCCCAAGTTCGGGCGAAACGTTGTAGAGGCCGTATGGGTTTATGGCAAGGTTCGGAAAATGCACGTGCGTTTTCGCACGAGTCATTTTTCGGGCAGATAATACTGGTCGGCTTTGGTTTAAGCCGAATCCGAGTATTATACTGTGTAGATATAATATCTTTGTCTCAGATGCATTTGTATTCGGTCGTAATACAAATGCGGGTATGTTTATACTGATACGGGGTTATCCTGAAATTCGTTTCGGGATCACTTTTGGAAGTTGCCAGTTTCCAGTTTTCTATCAGTCGTATTTAACATTCGGTCAAATACGGATTTATCTTTTCTTGAGATGAGTGTGGAAGCTTCTAGATGATGACTAGGATGGTGAGGTGTTAAGTAACTCATTAGTGTATTTAATGATTCATTTAATGCAAGGGTGACTAGGTTAATGACTAGGTTTATGTTCATTGGTTTGCTTTTAATGTGTTCATACAAGGTGTTATGATAAGCTTCATTGTTGTGGTCACCCCCCTTGCACCTACACTCACCCCCTCCTCTTTATATGGCCGGCCCCCTCTCTTGATAGGATGAGGGTTGTTACTCACTTGGGAAAAGATTATGATAGATTCGGGTTCATGAAAATTAGATAGCCTCATTTCTCATTTCACCCGATCCAAATGGCAACTTCATTAAACGTTCGTCCACAGCCTTGGACGTAACTAGACAAAGAGTTCTACTCATTCTTTACATCATCTTGGTCGTCTCTTCTAGCAAACTTGACGATCGAGTTGCCTCGGTTCAGAGGCGGGAGCTCGTTTAAAGATCCGTCGACGTGGTGCCACCTGGACGAGAAGATTGGAGATTCAGGAGATCAGAGCAGTCGCAACAAAGCGTGGGATGATGGTTGAAGACCGAAGGACTCTTATCGTTCGGTATAACAATTCTACCCACTTTGTAGTTTGTTAGTTCAGCTTTAATGGCAGATCCGGGTTATAGTACGCGATAGCGCCAGTTGTAAAAAGATTTTGTTCCGCATTTGGCGTCTGTTAGACGACCGGGGCGCTACCGTGGACTTACAGTGGTATCAGAGCCTCACCATTAAGCTATACTAACTTGTGCTAACGCGTTTAAAATATCGATCGAACTAAATTTCGAAAATCATAATTTTAAGTGCTTATGTTTCTGTCGATTTTAAACAGTGTCTAAAAATTATTTTGATCATCCCAGAAAATTAAGCAGGGTTTTTGAAGCATACGGCAGAAAATTGGACACGTGATCCTACAGTAACACCGCGGATCCGCGGTCAAAGCTAGGGTTTGACAGCGGAACCGCGGCCGTTATGTGGGAAAAGTGATCCAGTTTTTTCCAGTGAGCTTGTTTTGGGAAATTGTGGGTTTTGGAATATTTGTTTTGGGCCCAGTTTTTGTTACTGTACAGCAGATGTACGTGGGGCCCACTTTGGGATATTTTGTCGATCGAAATTTAAACATGTTAGTTTACAGTACTTACTTTATATCTCCGACCGGGAATGTCATTCGATCGGTAAACCGCGTCTAATTGCTATAGTTCTTTTAGACGGGTTTGCGAACGTGACATTCGCGTTGATGTTCTGTGTTGTGCTATGATGTTGCGGATATGTCGTGGTGGGTAGCAGTGTGCAATGGTAGTGCAGTTTGGATTTATTTGTACATTTGATATTGCGGGACGAGCGTCCAACATGTGGACTGCCGTTACTGTCTGTTTGTATAATATTCTTTTGGGGCACGACCGGGTTGAGGTCGATGTACCCGTTGTACATATTTTTTTATTCTGTACTAGGTTTATCCCGCGAAGGAGTGCACGGATAGCTGGGTTCTGGAGGGCAATGGGTCCGTATCTCATGGCTTTGAGAGGCAAAGGGACCTCACTCTAGAATTGGCAGACTATTCGCCGCACTTGTAGGGGGTACAGGTTGACCCAAGGAGGGGTGCTCAATTTACCGGATTCCGTGAAGTGCCGGGTGTTCCATTCACTATGCTGTGGGAACTACCTCGCTTCAAGATTTGGTGGGTAACTTGCCGCACCCGTAAGGGTCTAGGTTTCATTGCACAGGCTATCCACACGACCAGGGGAACGTCGGATTTCAGCAGCGGCTCTGTGAAACTCGGGGATCCCAGATTATCTGTATTGTTCTGTGATGCTTATTACTTTTCTGTAATGTTGCATATTATCACGCCTGGAGCGATTATTGTATATTGTTATATATACTATTAGATGTTGTATATGTTTTACACCCGCGCTAGTCCAGCCCCCGCTCTGTCGTTAGTTAAGTAACCTAACGGGTGATGAAGGGACCCAGTGACGAATGCGGATGGCATATACGTACATTTTATTTTCGTTCTTTTCTGGTGTGATTGATTGATGGGACTGAATTGATTCTTATCAATGCAAGGATAAACAAACCTATATTTGATGTTGTTGGAACAAATTTTAAAAAGGTGTTATTACAAAGATATTTCCTTTTGTTTTACATAGTGATATTCAGTTAGAATATCTCGCACCTCATTCGACGAGGCAAGGGCCGAGATCCCTTCACCGGGAGTGACCCCTTGGGCATAAGTTTACGTCAGGGTAATAACTTCATTATAGTTGATTACAAGTTGCTTTGCATCGTGGTATTCAGTTGGAATATCATGCACCTCATTCCACGAGGAAAGAGCCGAGATCTCTTCACCGGGAGTGACCTCTTTAGCAAAACGTTTTCGCCACTATATTTTTATAAAAAGCTATCAGGTTCCTTCAACGAGATCAAGTTCAATACGTTAAGGTTTTTCGCCAAAAACCAGCCGTAGCCCTCCGTCGTTTCTTATGGATGGTCAGTGGTATTAAAGCTATGTTTGTTAGCTTTCGTCAAGGCATAGTGCTTGGTAGCTGCTGGGGTATTCATTTGTAGCATAGATAGATGTGTTGGTTTGGGACAGTCGTATTACCTTGTTGGCTTTCGTCAAGGGTATGTACGGATGGGTTCAAATTAACCTGGACAATGACGGGCAGAACTTGACATGTGACTTATGATTTGTTGGCTTTCGCCAAGGTCATAAGAGCATGGGGCAAAAATCACATCATGAGTTTCAAACATACAGGAAACTTGCCAGGCATGCGCATACCTTCTGGAGTGTGATAACTTGAGTGGCTTCCATCAAGTTATCATGTGATGATAGTTGGATCCCGATTCTCACTGATGAGTTGGTTTACTCTTCGGGTGATCCCGATTAATTCTTCTTTCTGGTTTGGAGGGGAATTTGAGATAACAGTGGGAGGTTTCCTGATTAGATAAAGTGATAACCATTCTGATCTAGGTTAGAGTGCACGCAGAGTGTTTCTTTTCTCTCTCTCTTTGGCAGCGACTTTTTGACCGACCCTAGACTATGACTCAGTGACCAAGTTGAACGAACCTTCTTATAATACTGGCTTTTGGATTGTCTGAGTTGCATAAGTCATTGTCGCTCCTTCTTTTACCCTTTACATTTCTCAGAACACCCCGTATTACTACGGATATCCACTTCCATTGGATAGATTCATCGTATGGTCATATATGAACTCGAAGGGACTTCTTCGAGGATGGATCCAGGTTCAGGAGAAATAGAATTAGTTTATTCAGTTGTCTTTTACTATCACTTCTCTCAGGATACGAGGGCTCCTTAGTTTAGGAGAGTACACCTATTACGCTTATTGGATAGTCTTCTTCCAAACCATAGGCAGGTGCCGAAAGGTAGGGAATGAAGAAAACCAATTAGCCTAAGTAGGGTGTACAGAAGGAAATAATTAAAGACAAAATAAAGGGATTAGAAAGAGGGCAAAGTAAATTGCGACTGTTATCATTCATGACCAAACCGCGTACTTCATCGCCACTCCTATTTCACCTTTGCTTTTTCCCCAGTTTAGGAGAAAGAGAATAAGGTATTATTCAGTTGTCTTTTATCATCACCTTCTCTCAAGTTGCGAGTACTCCTACGATTAGGAGAGTACACCTATTATGCTTACTGGATAGTCTTCTTCCAAACCATAGGCTGGTGCCGAACGGTAGGAAAGGAAGAAAACCATTTACCCTAACGATGGTGTACAGAAGGTAACGACTAAAGACAAATAAAGGGATTTGGAGAGATGGCAAAGAAATATACGGTTAAAGTCATGAATTGGATTATGGAAGAGGTATTACTAAGAATACCAGGATACCCCTATGAAACATTTTCATGTTTCAGTGCATTGTTAAAGGAAAACTGATTTCCCGATTACATACTTACTCCAGAGTATGTATTTACCAGGTATCATTCTCATATCTGTATGGTTTTTCCAGATGATGAGTGGGAGTAAGTTATTGGGAATTAGATGATCATCCTCATTATATTGGAATTCGTTGTAATAGGTGATATTTGAGGAAATCGCCTGGGTACAGTTTTCAACCCACGATGCACACAGGTTTTGAGTTATTCAAACTCAGGGGACTTATACAGAGTATTGTATGTTGTCTAGTGTCCATCAGGACAAAGGGGTAGGTCCTCGTACTATGATATGTTTACTTATGACTTCTCTAGTTTTTAGACAAGCGTTTCGTAGAAATACAATGTCTAAGTTTTGAGAAGTTATGGGTATAAGAATAAAGTAGAGAATCGGGTATCACAAGTATCGGGATTCTTCAAAGAGATTGAAGATGTAGATTCTTGTGATAGGTATTCAGTTAATAGTAATAGTTTTGAGAAACTCGTTTCTCTTTCAGATTACTCATAATTGGATGGATTCCTAAGTTGAGTAATGCTGATTAGCCTCTCTCCATTAAGTTGATATGCACTGGAGACAGCTGCATGGTTTGAATCTGGTTCCAATTAAATTAGTGCCTCTATTTCTATATTGTATATAGAATGGTTCATGTCTTAACGATGTTAAGATACGGGGAGTTTTGCAGCTTATGCTTAAAACCAGACACTGGATAACTCAAGGCACTTTTCTGTAATGGCAGTTTGTGGGTTGACCCTGGCTTCGACGAAGGTTGACATTTCTACCATCTGGAAGATCAATAGTGATATTGTTCTTGACTCGCCACAGTTTTATTAAAATGGATTTTTTCAAAAAACAGTAGTGGGAGTATGGTAGAACTGGAAGTGATTCCAGAACCGCAAACGATTACGGAAAATTTAATAGGACATATATATTCAATCAGGTTTGACATTCCAATAGCCGCTCTGCAGATATGGTGGGTAACCTCCGACACCCGAGAGGTACTCCGGTAGCCTCAAGGACGGTGACAGGGAGGTTCTTGTTTACCCAGACTTGACACTACTGTTGTTCCAGACTATGAGACCTGGCAAGAGGATAAGTATAACGTCGTTCTAAACATGCTTTAGAAGTGTACGTAGATATTATTCTGCCAGAGGGTTGTCGTAGTCAGTGGGAGCAGCGGAAGTATAGTGGGCAAGTAGCTTATGTCTATTTATAGACTTAAGCAGATATAGCGGAGATAAGATCATCTAATTTTGATGTGACAGTCATAGGTTTGACTTCATCAGAATAGGGGATGGATCTGTTAAGAAGGTAGTAGGGTGTGATGTCCTGGTATTTGGATGACATACACAGAATATGAAGTAAAATTCCTATACTACGATCGGTTGTACTGTGGTCGTCACACAGTTGTTTCTTTAGATAGGACATGGATATAATATCAGACATTCTGGTTTCTAGATCTATGGTTTTAGATCTGGATTTGGGTAGTTTCCCAATGAGGGTACAGTGACAGTATTCTAATAGTTTTTAGAATAGATGACTCCTGGCATGGTGGTGTACCTGCAGGTGATGGAGTCACCCTCTTTAAAGGTGTCTTACAGACTAAAGGGGAGAGGGGTGTGCATGATTGGCAGATCACTTGCTTAGGCAATTGAGTCAATCGTGAGATGTCAAGTACCACACCAGATGTTGTTTTTGCACTAGATGCGATAAGTTTATATTAATCCAATCTTGGAGATATATAAGGAAGCAGTTTTAGAACATAAGTGAATGTTCTACGGATTTGATGACAGCAGCCTCCTTCGGGAGACGGTTATCATTCCAGGCTTCAAAGGTGACATGGATGACATAGTGATTGTCAGAGTTATAGTTTTCCCTATGATGAGGGACAGTATTATGGACAGGTGGTCCAAGAGAATACTGTGGGAGGCATAGTGATGGATACTGATTAGGTTCAGTTATCGATACAGTCTAAGAAGTTTGGATTTAGAGTTCATTTATGAACTAGGTCCCATCAGATATCCTGACATATTCTAAGTCAGGTATTACTCAATTCGGGAGATGGCTTTCTCCGCAAACTTGAGATTAAGAGAGACATAGAAAGAAACATCAGGGCGGATCCACTCACTGAGGCTATTTCTCGAACACAAGAGTTTTACAAACTAGCTTTGTGAAACTAATTAGTAGAGGAGTTGGATGTTCCATATCACACGGGCTGTGAGTATGCGACATCGCAATAATTAGTATTAAGTGCAAGTGGGAGATTGTTGGAGATAGTGCCCTTAAAGTCAATTATTGGATCGCAGGTACGTGATTGCAATGATTGAGGCAGGACCTATACCGATATGAAAGTCTTGCTCGAGATGATAGTTTGCTATCTGGTTTGTCTTTATCATCGTATACATGCTTTACTTCACTATTGCATGATGATAGAGCCCATAGGATTCTTGCTTGACTACGAGCAGTATGATGGCGATCATATATGTGGGAGCTGGGGTCTGTAAGCACATCCTTAAAGTGTCCCTAGTCATGGGAGTTTCGAGACAGGGCATCGATACTCCAGAGTAGACTAGTGTATACAGTCGAGACCCCGACGAGGGGCGATGGCCGGTCTCACAATCCATTGGTGTCAGTAGGATCACCTAAGATGTATACGGGTGCTCATTAGGTTATGAGTACACCGGACATGACTCCCCGGGAACATGCTAGTTGGTATTAAACATATCGTCAGATAGCAGTTCCCTGGTGACATGTGTACAGGTTAGTTCATCGACCTGAGGTCGTCATTTGTCTCGTGTGAGTTCCCACTGTGCTTTGATTTCTACCTTACCACGGCTCAAAGGAGTCGTGCAAACAGGTCTTTTTTGGGTACAGTCTCGAGCCACATGGAGGCAAGTGAGCAGATCGGCAGGGGATTCGTCTCTCCCGGTATTAGGGATGAGATCGCACTGTGTCTAGGAGAGCCATTACATAAAGCCGTCGGCCGAGGCAGCAGATTTACTGGTAGGTACTCCAGTAGTATCTCAGGGTGTTCTGGGCCACTCTCTGACACGACTTATACCGCTATTGGGGGTCTGACGTTACCAGCTCCGTAGGCCCGATATGCGATACTCATAGACGAACGGACCAGACTGTATGTATATTGTCACTGTTAGGCTCAGTAGGGTTTATGGATGAGTTCCCTCGTTAGCTTCCCTTCCAATCAATACATAGGCAAACCATTAGGTACAGCTTGTACCTCTGACGTGCTAGTGGTTATACCTAGTGCCAGTGTGTTGATGAGTCATTAGAGTCCCCCACAGACACTTTCCTAAGTCCGGACGAAACGTTGTAGAGGCCGTATGGGTTTATGGCAAGGTTCGGAAAATGCACGTGCGTTTTCGCATGAGTCATTTTTCGGGCAGATAATACTGGTCGGCTTTGGTTTAAGCCGGATCCGAGTATTATACTGTGTAGATATAATATCTTTGTCTCAGATGCATTTGTATTCGGTCGTAATACAAATGCGGGTATGTTTATACTGATACGGGGTTATCCTGAAATTCGTTTCGGGATCACTTTTGGAAGTTGCCAGTTTCCAGTTTTCTATCAGCCGTATTTAACATTCGGTCAAATACGGATTTATCTTTTCTTGAGATGAGTGTGGAAGCTTCTAGATGATGATTAGGATGGTGAGGTGTTAAGTGACTCATTAGTGCATTTAATGATTCATTTAATGCAAGGGTGACTAAGTTAATGACTAGGTTTATGTTCATTGGTTTGCTTTTAATGTGTTCATACAAGGTGTTATGATAAGCTTCATTGTTGTGGTCACCCCCCTTGCACCTACACTCACCCCCTCCTCTTTATATGGCCGGCCCCCTTTCTTGATAGGATGGGGGTTGTTACTCACTTGGGAAAAGATTATGATAGATTCGGGTTCATGAAAATTTGATAGCCTCATTTCTCATTTCACCCGATCTAAAAGGCAACTTCATTAACCGTTCGTCCATATCCTTGGACATAACGAGACAAAGTATTCTACTCATTCTCTACATCATCTTGGTCGTCTCTTCTAGCAAACTTGACGATCGAGTTGCCTCGGTTCAGAGGCGGGAGCCCGTTTAAAGATCCGTCGACGTGGTGCAACCTGGACGAGAAGATTGGAGATTCAGGAGATCGGAGCAGCCGCAACAAAGCGTGGGATGATGGTTGAAGACCAAAGGACTCGGATCGTTCGGTATAAAAATTCTACCCACTTTGTAGTTTGTTAGTTTAGCTTTAATGGCAGATCCGGGTTATAGTACGCGATAGCGACAGTTGTAAAAAGTTTTTGTTTCGCATTTGGCGTCTGTTAGACGGCCGGGGCGCTACCGTAGACTTACAGAGGCAAGGGCCGAGATCCCTTGTCACGACCCGCGGGGTACGAAACGTAACTGACACTTAAGTTTACGAAACGTCTCAAGACGTCCGTAAAATAAGTAAGCCAAAGCCCAGAAACCAAAACCAAATAAGCAAAAGAGTGAAGAAAAACCAATCAATTGAAAGAGAGTTTATCAAATGAGTCATATCAAGCCTTCTAAAAACAATATCAATTTTTCCGAAAATTTCGGCAGAGTCTCCTTTGTAAATACTGGCCCCCAAAATGGGTACAACAAGAATATATATAAATCCAACAAATAAGGCATCCCCAAGCGGGAGCTAGCTCTTCGCCACAAGGCGGTCACAAATCCCACGCAATATAAAACAACAACATGCAAAATAATCATAAAGAAGCATGAGAAAAACAGCATGTCGACTCAAGTGAGCTCGACCCCAAAATACAGCATAAAAAGTCCACAAATCTCACAGTCTCATCTCTAGGTCAATATACAACAATACTGGTAGATACAGTAGATGGAGTACACTAGATACAAAGAATATACAAGGTGGTGCAAAAATAATAATATAACCCACCTAAGAGCAAAACCTCGAGTCCAGGCAAAAGAGGCAAAAGAAGCAAGTACGCCCGCCGCTACTGTACTGACGGAGCGGACCTGCAAAAGGCTGTAGCACAACGGGGGTGAGTTGCCAACTCGTGAGTAATAAATAACATCTACACAGGCTATCGAATGCATGCACACAAGCATCCTAGAATCTAAAATACAGGTAAGGCAGGACATAATAGCAGGTATGTATGCAATATGAATATACTAGCAGGTATGAATGCAATGCGAATCAACTCATGATCTGAATGTGTAAGTATAAGAATCATGTTTTTCCTTTAGGAATCTCTTTTGAAATACCAGCACAATACCAATAGAATCAACAAGAACCTGTGTCCAGCAACGACACCTCAAAACTATCACAAATCTCATATATCCATGTCATAGTATCTCTGGCCTCAGCCATCCGGCTGAC
This sequence comes from Agapanthus africanus, assembly GCA_030015575.1. Classification (NCBI taxonomy): domain Eukaryota; kingdom Viridiplantae; phylum Streptophyta; class Magnoliopsida; order Asparagales; family Amaryllidaceae; genus Agapanthus; species Agapanthus africanus. Next base: position 240,765,058 of record CM057344.1, read on the forward strand.
CCATCTCAATATCAATATCTCATCATCTCGCGGCCACGGTCGGTATCCTCTGGATATCCGCCGTGCCAAACAGTCACCGGTAGGTAATCCGTCCCCTGCCAGGCTCATCGTCAGCACCACGAGCTTCTTGCCCCGGGGTACCTTACCGGGCCCACCATGTACCCGAGACGGTTCATCCAACTCCTCGAAACGGGTCTCAAAAACCACAGAAAACTCATGGTGGACGACACTTACATCACTAGAAAACCGCAATTTACATATTAAAAAATCTAGTAAGTTTAGAAATTTTGTGGCTTTCCCCCGAAATCCAGAAATATCATAAAATATCAAGAAATCCTCATAAGTGCATATGTCAATGATAATGAATGCATATGGTATCAATAATCAAGTTGCGATGTGTGATTAATAGACTAGGCATGAACAAATAATATGATGAGGTACATGTACATGAATAGCAATCCTACGATTTCATTTTAAGGAATTAAAGACAATAGCACAATTTAAGTATCAATTATAGTAAAAGGTTTCAATTTATAGGTCATCTAGTGTGGTGGCATGGCAATTGCCAGGGCATGGGTGTAAGCATGAATAATGCTCGTGCTGCATATAAAAATCCTGGCAATGGTGCAGGTGTCCTATAGAATGGGTTCGCATATGTATGTCAATATAAGGCATGAATGTAGCAAATAATCATACAAGTATTACACCCCTAAGTACTAACATTACTAAGAATATTTTTAAGCTACTAAAACTATCGGGCGGCTTGCGCCATCCAACGATAGTCCCCCGTAGATGTTACATCTACTCACCGGAATCCCTAGCTAGTCACGTCCAACCACCGCTTTCCCCTTTCGTGCCGCGTCTGACGTCTCCGCGACCGAACCTGGAATTTACATCAATACCAAACATAAGGTTACATACCATAAAACGACGCAAATCCCAAACGAAAATACTAACGTTCACAAGCTAGGTACAACGTGCACAAGGTGCGCGGAACACACGCGAAAATCGCAAAAACTAACTAAAATCGTCGATTTGGTCGCCCAGCAAAGCTAAAACCCGATCACTCAAAAATCCGCACTCACACATCCTAAATGTCATAGGATAAGCCAACACAATCATCAAGATATCAAAAATAATTCATCACATAATTTTATAACAAAACTAGTAAGCACAAACATTCCAAAAATCGGCGCAACATCGCCGTTTTGCAATAAAAAGGACTACAATCTAGCATAATCACCCAAGTCACACCATTAGATAGCCACTATACAAAATTTCAACACATTAACCATGCTTCAAAACCTATATTCCACAACCAAACCCTTTCTTGATTTTTATCAATAGCAATTGCAATCAAAATCCAAACTAGAAAAACTTAAACTAACCCTAATTTGAAACCCAATAGCAAGTTAACCTCTTAGATTTAGGTTAGCAAAACACTAGATAGCAAAATAAATTAATTAACCTAATAATGGTTTTCTAAACCCTAACTAAAATTCAAGACATGAACTAAAAAAAAACTAGATTAGGATTTAGCTAAAATTTTAATACTAACACAACATGCAAGTCCTAATTAGCACACTTTAACTACAATTTAACCATTTGATTAGAAGTTATACCTCAAAAGTTCAATCCTAAGCTTGCTCAAGCCTCCCAAGACACCTCCTTTCTCCAAGATTTAAACCAATTTGGGCTTGAAAAGAGATAGAATAAGGTTTTGTGTTGAATTTGTGAAGAAAATTAGGGATTTCGGTGGATTTTTGGATGAAATTGAAGCAAAAAGGAGATGAAGAATTTGGGGGAAAAGAAAAGGGGGCTGCTGCTGGTTGCCTCGGCCAAGTGGGAAGGGAGTGGGGGAGAATGGTGTGGGATTGTGGAATTTTCTCCAAGTCAAAGCCCATTCCATTCACAAGTACACCATACTCTAAATTACAATATTTTAATCCTTTTCATACCATTTCCACACAAGAATAAAAGTCAAAGAGGCAAGGAAATTTCTGGACCTGATGATGGTGGGGCCGGCCTAGAGGAGGGGAGTGAGTGAGAGAGATTTTACAAAGAAATTCTAAGCAAAAAGACCCCCCACAAGTCTAAAATTGCAAGTTTTAGCTTAAAATTCAATAAATTTTGTTTTCCATAAAAAAAATTAGTTAAAACTTGAAATAAAATACTAAAAAATTATATTACAACTAGATTTTAATTAAAATGATTTTAAATCTTAAATTTAGCCCATTTAAATTTGTATTTATCACTAATTTAATGTATTTTCTTACCGGCTTAAAATAATATTAAAAATTGAAAAATTAGGGAAAATTTTTAAACGACCAGAATTTCATAAGTAACTCATTTGCTACTAAAAACTAGCAATTACCTATCCAAATTAGGTATAATTAGTCCTAAACTGCAAAATAACAAAAAAGACGATTTACGGAAAAATACCAAATTTTCACCGATTTTCGGGAAAACACCAAAACGACTTTTCAAGGCGCTACAATCTTCCCCCCTTAAAGAAATTCGGTCCCCGAATTTAAAAATATAGCTATGCGTACCTTCAAAGAGATGGGGATATTTCTTCCTCATCTCGCCCTCGGTCTCCCAGGTAACCTCCTCGCTGCTCGGGCTACGCCAAAGGACCTTGACGGTTGGTATAATCTTCGATCTCAACTTCTTCACCTGCCGATCCAGGATGGCCACCAGCTGCTCTGCAAAAGAAAGGTCGCGCTCAAGCTGGACTGTCGGGTGCTGAATCACATGCGAAGGGTCGTGAAGGTACTTGCGGAGCATCGAAACATGGAAGACGGGGTGAACATCGGGAAAGCTGGGTGGAAGAGCCAAACGATACGCAACTGTGCCGACCCGCTCGAGGATCTCGAAGGGACCCACAAATCTGGGACTAAGCTTTCCTTTTCGCCCAAATCGCATCACGCCCTTCATCGGAGAGACCCTCAGAAAAACATGATCGCCAACTGCGAACTCTAGCCTGCGACGGCGCCTGTCTGCATATGATTTCTGCCTGCTCTGAGCCGCTCTCATCCGGTCTCGAATCAACTGTATCTTCGCAGTCGTCTCCTCAACAAGCTGCGGCCCCAGTATACTGCTCTCGCTGAGCTCTGTCCAACAAACGGGCGATCTGCATCTCCTCCCATACAATACCTCAAAAGGTGCCATCTGAATAGTATCCTGGAAGCTGTTGTTGTAGGAGAACTCCACTAACGGTAAATGACGATCCCAGCTACCGCCGAAGTCTAAAACGCACGCTCTGAGCATGTCCTCGAGAGTCTGAATGGTCCGCTCTGACTGTCCGTCGGTCTGTGGGTGAAACGCTGTGCTGAAGCTCAAATGAGTGCCCAAAGCCTCCTGAAGTCTCTGCCAAAGTTGGCTGGTGAACTGGGTGCCTCAATCTGACACGATACAAGTCGGTACGCCATGCAACCGCACGATCTCGTCAATATAAAGCTGGGCATACTGAGCAAAGCTGAAAGTGGTCTTCACTGGCAGGAAGTGAGCCGCTTTCGCCAATCGATCTACGATCACCCAGATGGAGTCATACCCTCGACTGGTCCTGGGTAGACCCACAACGAAATCCATCGAAATCTGCTCCCATTTCCACTCCGGAATGGGTAACGGCTGTAGCTCTCCTGCGGGCCTCTGGTGCTCGGCCTTGACTTGCTGACAAGTCAGGCATCTCGATACGAACTCCGCGATGTCCCTCTTCATCCCGTCCCACCAGTAGGTCTCTCTCATATCATGGTACATCTTGGTGGAACCGGGGTGGACACTATACACTGATCGGTGTGCCTCCTCAAGAATGTCGCGCCGCAATCCATCAGCATCTGGTACGTACAGTCTAGATCCATAGCGTAAAATCCCCTGATCATCAATAACGAACTCGGAAAATCTGCCCTGTCCCATCTGTGCCATGATCTCTGAGCAACGGTCGTCTCTGCGCTGTGCCTCAAATATACGGTCAAGCAACCGTGGGCGTGCACGAACATGCGCGAGCTGTCCCCCTGTCTGAGTGAACTCGAACTCAACTCGGCTGTCGCATAAAATCTGCCAATCTGCTGACGACTGCCTCTGCACTGCACGCAAATAGGATAGACTACCCCCGGGCCTCCTGCTCAAAGCATCTGCCACAACATTCGCCTTGCCTGGGTGATATAAGATCTCGCAGTCGTAGTCTTTCACCAACTCCATCCAACGACGCTGTCTGAGGTTCAGGTCTCGCTGCTGAAATATGTACTTTAAGCTCTTGTGGTTTGTGAATATTTGGCACGACTCGCCATATAGGTAAAGTCGCCAAATCTTCAGTGCAAAGACCACTGCAGCCATCTCCAAATCGTGAGTGGGGTAGTTATGTTCATGCTTCTTTAACTGTCGAGAAGCATATGCGATCACCCGGCCATGCTGCATCAATACGCATCCTAACCCTACTCGCGAAGCATCACAGTAGACCACAAATCCACCTGATCCCGAAGGCAAAGATAATACCGGCGCCGTAGTCAAACAAGTCCGTAGCTGCTGAAAACTGCGCTCACACTCCTCTGTCCAAACGAAAGGAACTCCCTTCCGGGTCAAACCGGTCAAAGGTGCAGCTATACGGGAGAAGTCCTGAACAAAACGCCTGTAGTAGCCTGCCAGGCCTAGAAAACTACGGATCTCAGTAACCGATGTAGGTCGGGGCCACTGCTGAACAGCCTCAATCTTCTTCGGGTCCACACATATGCCGTCTCTCGTAATCACGTGACCCAAGAATCCGACGCTGTCCAGCCAGAATGCACACTTGGAGACTTTGCGAACAGCTGGTGCTCCCTCAGAGTCTGTAACGTAATCCACAAGTGCTGCTCGTGCTCCTCTCTGCTCCGGGAGTACACTAAGATATCGTCGATAAACACGATGATGAACAAGTCAAGATACGGCCTGAATGTACGGTTCATCAAATCCATGAATGCTGCTGGGGCGTTGGTGAGTCCGAACGACATCACCAAAAACTCATAGTGGCCGTAGCGCGTGCGGAAAGTTGTCCTCGGTATATCCTCCTGTCGAACTCGCAGCTGATGGTATCCTGATCGCAAGTCGATCCTCGAAAAATACCCCGCACCCTGAAGCTGGTCAAACAAATCATCAATGCGTGGCAACGGATATCTGTTCTGCACGGTAACCTTGTTCAGCTGGCGGTAGTCGATACATAAGCGCAAACTTCCATCCTTCTTCTTGACAAACAGGACCGGAGCACCCCACGGAGAAACACTAGGTCGAATAAGCCCCTTATCTAACAAATCCTGCAACTGATCCTTCAGCTCTCGAAGCTCTGCCGGGGCCATCCGATAAGGCGGTATAGAAATAGGCCCTGAGCCGGGAATCAAATCGATGCAGAACTCAACGTCGCGCTCAGGTGGTAGCCCAGGTAGCTCATCAGGGAAAACATCAGGGAACTCACAAACAACCGGGACCCGGTCCAAAGGAACCTCTGCAGCTCGAGTATCACAAATATACGCTAAGAATCCCTGACATCCCTTCCGCAAGAGCTGACCAGCGCGAAGAAACGAAATTAAGCTGGGAAGGGTGACACTGCGGTCTCCCTGAATAACAAGGACTGGCTCTCCCGGAAAGCTAATTCTGACTGCCTTCTCACGGCAGTCCACCGAAGCATAACAAGTGGCTAGCCAATCCATGCCCAGAAGCACATCAAAGTCCAACATATCGAGGAGAATCAAATCAATCGATGAATCCCTCTCCCCGATACGAACGGAACACAATCGAAATACAAAACGAGCGACAAACGACTCGCCTACCGGAGTAACAACAACAAGCAGATGATCTAACGACAACGACTCACGGCCCAACATCGGTGCAAAGTGTGTAGAGACGTACGAATGTGTGGAACCTGGGTCGAATAATACCCGTGCGTCGAAAGAACATACGGATAAGGTACCTGTCACAACGGCGTTGGATGCCTGCGCATCCTGCGGTGTCAAAGCAAATACTCGGGCCTGTCCTCCACCGATAGCGGGCTGACCTCGACCTCGGCCTCTGCCTCCTCGTCCTCTCTAAACAGGACCGCCGCGTCCACGGCCTCTGGGTGCACCTAACTGGTGTGGAGCATCGCCTGTGGTAGGAAATAGGACTCTCTGAGGAGGGGGTGGTGATGGTGGTAGGGTCACATGCGGAACGGTCGCCGCTCCCTGTCGTCTCGCTGGACAGTCTCTGACAAGATGGTGCGGACTCCCGCACCCAAAACACCCTGGCGACGGCTACTGTCCCTGGGGATATGAACCATATAACTGTCCCCGTCCAAATCCTCTGCCAGGCCTATCTCTCGGAAAGAATCTGGCGCGCTGCCTCTGAGATGGTACATCGGTGCGAATCCTCTTCGGCCCAGAAACGGCCGAAGTCTGTGATATGCGTGCCTCCATCCGTAATGCCGTATCCATAGCAGCTGAATAAGTGTCGTAGTGCTGGGCGCCAATGGCAAGATATAGCTGGGCATCAAGTCCCTGTATGAACCTCTTCACCATCTTCTCTTCGGTATCCACCAAATACGGAGCATATCGGGATAATTGTGTAAACTGGATGTCATACTCAGACACCGTCATCCCAGGTGTCTTGACTAAGGCCTCGAAGCTACGAGCTCTGGCGTCACGAACGCTCTCTGGGAGGAAACGAGCTAGAAAGACTGCTGTAAACTCGGCCCAAGTCATAGGCGGTAGACCTACAGCTCGACCTCTCAAGACTGACTCCCACCATGTCTGCGCAAGACCCTCTAGTCGGAAACTCGCAAGCTCTACCCATCGATCATCCGAACATCTCAGCGAACGGCAGATCCTGGCTAAACTGTCAAGGAACGTCTGTGGGTCCTCCGCTGCCTCGGTGCCGGTGAATACTGGAGGTCTCAGCCTCATGAAATCCTGTAGTGAAACCGGGATGGTCACGGCGGTAGTAGTAGGAGCAGGTATCATAGTAGTCTGGGATGTAGTAAGTGCGTCATCCGGCCTCGGTGTACGACTGGCTGCAACTAGGGATCCTACCATCTGACGTAGCTCCAGCATACTCCCCATCATCTGTCGCAACTCCTCCATACCAGTCTCAAGCCTATCCATACGGCCTGGGGAAGGTGGATCGGTCTGTCCCTGCGGCGTAGGCATACCACCCTGCTCAGTCCTAGTCTCGGACGAGCCAGCTCGAATCTCGTCTCGGGCGGCAGCCCTCTGTGCCCTCGTAGCCTTCGGCGGCATAGTGGCTGGTTCAGGAAAAAGGGGTAATAAGAACAGTGCAATAGAATCATAGGATACACGGAATTGAAGAAGGAATTTCAAGCAAGTATATCCTAAAGTCACTTAGGCGGATGTTCATAACATAATATTGCATTTTGTATTCCCCATTCTTATGCATTTTACAATGAAAATAGGTGCTTTTGACCCATGTCTGCTACATGTTACAGGTTACAGGTTCTTGGCGCGAAAACAGTGAAAAACACAAAAGACGACACAAAAGAAGGACTTTTGACCAACAATTAGGAGGATCTTAGTAAAGCCCAGTAGAAGAACGGTTCACCATCAACAAGGCAACGCAAGATCCAAGTTTGCAAGAAAGACGGTTAAAGGATCCATTGCAAAGTGTTCACTGAAGATCTGGAATTAATACAGAAGTCCAATTGATAAAAGGAATAAAGAACCAGGAAGCCCAAAAGACACCAAAGCAAGCCACCAAAATTTCAGGATCCAAGCTCACCATTGGGCCGCGGAACCACGGCCTAAGCGCGCCCATGCCGCGGTTCCGCGGCCGTTTGAAGCCCTAATGCACAGGAAATTTTACCATAATATTTTGGCGGCTTTGGAAAGATTTTCTAGGGGTATATTTGTAATTGTAGACATGCGGAGCAATTGTAAACCTAGGGTTTCTATGTCCTATAAATAGAACCCAAAGCCTTGTATTTTCTTATGCCTCTACTCAGGAATAAAATTCTGTTTTCTTGAAGTTAGAGCGCATCAAAAGTAAGTAGGTTATTTTCCTTGCAGTAGTTGTAGTTTTTTCATATCTGCTCTAGGTAAATTATTTTCTCGCCTTAGTTTAAGTTAGTTAGTTTTTATTAAACTTGCAGTAAATGTTTTCTCTCTTTAATAAAATCATGTCTTTTTTCATCCCCTCAATGAGCGAGTAGTTTCCTCGCTTGTTAGGGTTATGAATAGGGAAGGATTTGAGAGATGAAGATCTCTCATCTCTTTTCGTTGCCAAACTTTTATGAACATTAGAACTCCATGCATACCTTCTTATTCCGCTCCCTACGTCACTTTTACCCTCAAGGTAGCGGTGATTCCGTAGTCTAAAGACCCGGATTTTAAGGTTTTCCATGGAGGTTAGGGTAAAGATTAATAAAGGAAGGACAAGGATCTAGAGGAAGAATCAATCATCCCAATCATCCTAATCCCCTTTATAAATATTTACCATAACACTAATATGATAGATTTAATTAATGGCAATGGAAAGAGATGAAGATCTTTGTTTACTAAATTTCCCTAAATCTAATCCTAGCAAGTTTCTAATCCTAGTCTCATACAACTTCAATTTTAGGTTTATCTATAAGACCCTACATCAATTGGAATTAACTCGTAAGAACTTAAAGGAGATTTACACATCCCTGTGGACCGACCCGTATTCACCGGCTAGCTTCAAGCGACGCTGTTCTTGATTGCGGTAAATATTTTTGATCGACAAAACCTTTCTTAATCAAATGGCGCCGTTGCCGGGGATGGCGTAAAACTTTCTTTTTGTAATTTTGGGTTAATATAAAATCTAAAAAATCATAAAAATCTGAAAAAATTCCAAAAATAAATTTTTTTTATCATCTTTTATTATTTGAAGTGTTTCTTTGTGAATCTTTGCAGGGTTTGACGGATCTGAAACAACACAGAAGGCAAATCAGAAAAGGGTATATCAAAACAGCAGGAGATTGAAAGTACAGAGCAGCTGAAGAAATTTGGAGACCTAAAGCCCCCAAAGAGCCGTGTTTCCGCGGCAATTACCTGGTCAGAACCGCGATTCCGCGGTCGTCTGGAGTCTTCTTTGCGCGAAATTTGCTCTGTTTGTTTCCTCATTCTCCCCTCTCAAATCCCCATATATCTTTTGCCAAATTTTCTGCAGGATTCTTTGCGCTAAAAATCTTCTTCCCCCTTCCAATAATTGATTTTCTGCAGGATTCTTTGTGCCGCGCTAAAAAGCAAATTGATTGCAAGTGATTTACTGCTTTGCATACTTTAATCTGACTTTAAGGGGCTATTGACCAACTCAGATTGGGTGGGGATTTCATCACCCTTCCCAGGACCCCAGAAATCACTTAAAGCATTTGCATTGACCACTTTTAATTTAAAAAAATATTAGACTCAGCCCTAAGGACGTCGAGCTCAATAGGACAGAGGACTAGTATAGGCATCGGCCATTTATCCTAACCTGTCTTTGCGGTGCCTAGGCAAGTGTGTCAAGGCTAGTGGTTTTTAATTAGGCCCACAGCGTGGTTCCTTCCCACTTACCTGGCCGTAACGGACGGTGAAGAGGCGGTTTGAGGTCCTATCTCTAGCCCTTTGGAACAGTTAGGAGCTGTCTAGCTGACCTAGGTGACCCTAGACTTAGGCCTGATTGTGCATGTGTGGTTAATTGCATTTGTGTCACAAGTCTCTTTTCAAAAAAATAAATCTTTTTGCATAAGCACACATAAAAAAAAAGAGAAAAAAAAAGGAAAAATCTTTTCGAAACTTGCAACTTGTCGCTAAAGAATCTCTGCACTCACTTACACCACTTCTTCTCATTGACGTTTTCTTACCTCCACATTCTGTCCTTCATCTTTCGACTATACTAACCCTTTTAGTGTATGTCCGGTTGGACTAGGGACCCTAGCGCCCGATTAGTCCGTGTTTCGTTGGTACCGACCGACGAACCTTTCGACTCCGAAGTCGAAATCTTGTCCACTTCTTCACTTTCACCATCACATTCTTCCGAAGGTATGTCGGGATACGATCTTAACAACACCTTACCAACGGGAAGGATTCCACCTCCGTTAGGTGCGAATAACCCGAATCTTCCGCCTGTTGAAGCGCCCGCACGAGTCGCGCTCCAGGATCTTTTCTACCCTGTCCGCACTGCCCTTCCTACTTGTCTTTCCCTCCCACCGGCTAATGGGGACAATTTTGAGATCAAACCCCACTTCATCAATATGCTGCCTAAGTTTCATGGTTTGGAATCCGAAGATGCATATATCTTTATCAACAAATTCCAAAACGTTTGCGCCATGATGAAAACTACCCAATTAAGTGATGACGCTATAAGGCTAAGGGTCATTCCTTTCACCTTATGTGACCTAGCCGAGAAGTGGCTATACAGCACCGCATCACACTCAATTAGAAATTGGGACGAGTTTGTGAAAGCTTTTCTTAAAAAGTTCTATCCTCATCATAAAACTGCAAAAATCCGTAATGAGATTATACAATTTTCACAGCTTCCTGCCGACCCATTTTGGAAATGTTTTGAAAGATTCAAAGACCTACTCGTTCAATGCCCTCACCATGGGATCAAAAGATGGCAACTTTGCCAAACATTATACGAGGGATTGAACCCGGCAACGAAGCAGTTGCTAGAAACCATTAGTCAAGGTCACTTTCTGTCCAAATCTAGTGAGGAAGCGTGGCAGTTTCTTGAGGATCTTAGTGAGCAAACAATTCAGTGGGAGAGCACCAAGACCACATCATCATCTTCTATTGGTCAACCTAAGGCAGACATACATCAAGTAGAGATGTCAATTGCTATGAAGGCCGAGATGGCCGCTCTTACGAAAAAGCTAGAAGCGCTTGAGACCAAAATCTCAGCACCTTCTCCTGCCCCTGTTGTGCCTCCACGAACTGTTTGTGCTTATTGTTCGGATCCATCACATCTCACCGAAGAGTGTCCTTACACTGCATCTACTCAAGGACAAGATCAAGTCAATGCTGCCTTTCAGCAACGACAAAGAAATGATCCATACTCTTCGACATACAATCCGGGTTGGAAGAGCCACCCTAATTTCGCTTGGAACCGCAATCAACAATCCCAAGGAAACAACAATTTTCAAAGGGCTCCTCCTCCACAACAACAAGCACCTCCACAAACTCAATTTCAGCAGCCTCTCCAACAGCAACCTTACCCTAATCTGATGAACAATTTTGTGCCCAACAATTTTGTCCCCCCTCAAAATGCTGTTAGCTCGCTCGAAAGAAGTCTAGAAGCATTCCTAAAGCAATCTGCACAGTCCACAGCTAGGATAGAGACTTCTGTTCAATCTTTGGTGCAAAACAGTGCCTCACACGATCAAAGCATCAAAGTTATTGAGGCACAAATTGCACAACTCAACGCAGCATTGAAAGTGCGAGAGAAAGGAAAGCTTCCGTCTCAACCACTCCCAAATCCCGGTTACGCACATGTTGCACATGAACAGCAGAATCATAACGTGAATCTGTGACTACGTTGAGATCCGGAAAAGTGCTGCAAAACAATATGGGTATTCACCATGACACCTCTGCCGGTGGTTCTTCATCATCCTCTTCTTCTTCGTTAGAGCCTATTCTCCATCCTTCACATGGCTCTACTTCTTCTAGCTCGAACGGACTCTCTTCTCACAACACGAACACATCTAAACGGGGTTCCGTTCCAACTCAACAATCTGATCCGCAAAAATTGGACTCAACAACTTTTCAAAATGTTCCTTTTCCAAATCGGTTGAGATCCAATAAACCAACTCCACAAATGGAGAAGATTGTAGAGTTGTTCAAACAGGTTAGCATAAATATCCCTCTTTTGGATGCAATCCAACAAGTTCCTTTATATGTAAAAATCTTAAAGGACTTATGTACCAAAAAGAGGAAGTCACAAGTACCAAAGAAAGTTTTCGTGGCTAGTGCTGTTAGTGATGCTCTTGTCAATTCTTTACCCCCAAATCACAAGGACCCCGGTTGTCCTACTATTTCGATCACAATTGGAAACAATACCATCAATAGAGCACTATTAGATCTTGGTGCTAGTGTCAATTTTCTACCTTATTCGGTGTACGAACAATTAGGCGTTGGAGAGCTTAATCCTACTCATTGCACTCTCCAAATGGTCGACCGATCAATCACCCACCCTAGGGGAGAGTTGGAGGATGTGTTAATTAGAGTAGGGGATTTCATTTTCCCCGTTGACTTTATTGTTATGGATACACAGCCTGTCGCTAACCCCCGTAATCAAATTCCGGTGATATTTGGTCGACCATTCCTCGCGACTTCTAACGCGGTAATCAACTGTCGTAATGGTTCAATGAATCTATCTTTTGGCAATATGTCAGTTGAACTCAACATTTTCAAGTTAGGAAGTCAGCCTTGCGAGCCTAATTCTAGCGTACTTGATGTGTGCTCGATCGATGAGATCGCGGAGGAGGACTGTGAGTTCGAGAATTTCATGTTTGATCACAGCAATATTGACGCCACTAGTGCGTTCCTCCTAGAATCCGACACAGCTTTCACGACGGACAAAGATTATGAGTGTTTCACCTTTGTTGAGAATCTTCAAGACTCTCCACCCGAGTTGGAGTCTTTTGCTTTTTCGGATGAGTTAGTTGAACCATCCGACTCGGTAGCGTACACTCAATTTGAACCTTTGATGGAATCCTTCGAGTTTGAAACAGTTACTCCATTGTTACCATCTATTGTTTCACCACCTAAACTCGAGCTAAAGCTTTTGCCGTCGCACCTAAAATATGCTTAACTAGGTGAAAATGAGACCTTACCAGTTATCATATCGGCCTCTCTAGCTCTTGAGCAAGAGAAGGCTCTTTTAACGGTCTTATACAATAATCGGCAAGCTTTCGGCTGGTCTATGGCGGACATCAAGGGGATTAGTCCCCTCATAGTCGAACATCATATACACTTGATGGATGATGCTAAGCCGGCAAGGGATCCACAAAGACGCCTCAACCCCATTATGAAAGAGGCGGTCAAGAAGGAGATTGTTAAGTGTCTTGATAGCGGTATCATTTACCCTATCTCGGATAGCCAATGGGTTAGCCCCATTCATGTCGTGCCAAAGAAATCGGGCATCACGGTCATTACCAACGAGGCGAATGAGTTAATTCCCACTCGCACCCAAACAGGGTGGCGAGTTTGCATCGACTACCGAAAACTCAATGCCGCGACAAGGAAGGACCACTTTCCTTTACCATTTATTGACCAAATGCTAGAACGATTGGCGAGGCACGAGTTCTACTGCTTTTTAGATGGCTATTCCGGTTATAATCAAGTCCCCATAGCCAAAGAGGATCAAGACAAGACCACTTTTACTTGCCCCTTTGGCACTTTTGCTTATCGTCGCATGCCCTTTGGGTTATGCAATGCGCCCGCTACATTTCAGCGGTGCATGATGGGGATCTTTTCGGATATGGTGGAGAAGTTTTTGGAAATCTTTATGGATGATTTCTCCATTTTTGGTGACTCCTTCAATGAGTGTTTACGACATCTTGACGCAGTTCTCACCCGCTGGAGGGAAAAGAACCTGACTTTGAATTAGGAGAAGTGACACTTTATGGTACGAGAAGGCATTGTCTTAGGACATGTCATCTCGCAAAACGGCATAGAGGTTGATAGAGCTAAAATCGAAGTCATTTCTAATCTTCCTCCTCCTAAATGCGTAAAAGATATCCGAGCTTTCCTTGGCCATGCCGGTTTTTATAGACGGTTCATCAAGGACTTTAGCAAGATTGCTAGACCCTTGACTCTCTTATTGGCCAAGGACACTACTTTTGTTTTCGACTCAACTTGCATGGAAGCGTTCGAGTCTTTGAAACACTCACTCATTTCCGCGCCCATCCTTTCATCTCCAGACTGGACGCATCCCTTCGAAATTATGTGCGACGCATCAGATTTTGCCATTGGTGCTGTTCTTGGACAGCACATTAACAAGATGCCGCATGTAATTTACTACGCTAGCCGAACATTAAATGAGGCCCAATTAAACTACACAACAACAGAAAAAGAGTTTTTAGCGGTTGTGTTTGCACTTGAAAATTTTCGGCCTTATTTAATCGGCTCTCCAGTTATAGTGTACACGGATCACTCAGCTCTTCGCCACCTTTTTGCGAAGAAGGATGCTAAGTCTAGGCTAATACGTTGGATCCTTTTGCTGCAAGAATTTGACCTTGTTATAAGGGACAAAAAGGGATGTGAAAACGTAGTGGCCGATCACCTTTCACGACTTCCTTCTTCGCCTACACTTGAACTTCCTATCACTGATGTTTTTCCCGATGAGCAACTCTTGACCGTTTCTTGCGAACCATGGTTCGCCGATATTGTAAACTACTTAGCCACCGGCTTGATACCTAAAGATTGGTCGAAACAAGACAAACTACGATTTTTGTCCCAAGTAAAGCATTTTTACTGGGATGAACCTTATCTTTTTAAATATTGTTCCGACCAAATCATTCGTCGGTGTGTGCCAGAAAATGAGGTCAAGAGTGTGCTGTTTTTTTGCCACGATCAAGCATGTGGCGGGCACTTTGGCCCAAAGAAGACAGCCGAGAAAGTTTTACAATGTGGTTTCTATTGGCCACGACTCTTCAAAGATGCATTCGAATACTGCAAAACTTGCTCCCGGTGCCAACACTTGGGCCGGATATCGCGGAGAAACGAAATGCCGCTCCAACCAATTTTGGTTGTAGATATTTTCGATGTTTGGGGTATAGATTTTATGGGACCATTTCCTAACTCTTTTGGAAATGTGTATATTCTTTTGGCTGTTAACTATGTTTCAAAGTGGGTCGAGGCTGTACCAAGTAGAACGAATGACAACAAGGTTGTCGTTCGATTTCTAAAAGAACACATCTTTTCTCGATTTTGGCACCCTCGCGCGATAATAAGTGATAATGGTTCTCACTTTTGCAATAGGACTTTTGAGTCCTTAATGCGCAAATACTCTATCACCCATAAGCTGTCAACGCCATACCATCCCCAAACATGTGGGCAAGCCGAGGTCTCGAATCGGCAAATTATGCAAATCTTGGAGAAAACGGTTTCTAAAAACCGTAAAGATTGGTCACTCAAATTAATCGACGCGCTATGGGCTTTCCGTACTGCATAAAAGACCGATCTTGGCATGTCTCCATACCGGCTTGTCTACCGGAAGGCGTGCCACCTCCCAGTAGAAATTGAGCATAAGGCATTTTGGGCCATTAAAGAGCTGAATTTATCTTTAGGAGATGCGGGCAGCAACCGAAAGCTGCAGTTAAATGAACTAGAAGAGCTGCGGGATGAGGCATATGATAATGCCGTGATTGCTAAGAACCGAGTTAAGGTATTTCATGATAAAAACCTTTTGCGAAAGACATTTAAACCAGGTCAAAAGGTTTTATTATATGATACTCGGTTACATTTTCATCCCGGCAAGCTCCGTTCTAGATGGAAAGGGTCTTTTGTAGTCCGCACCGTTTATCCGCACGGTGCGGTTGATCTGGAAAACCCGGAGGACGGTACGCTTTTCAAAGTAAATAGGCATCGTTTGAAACCGTTCCTCACAGCGGACCCTTCGGAGGAGCTCCTGTTCTTGCAGGAGCCGATCTACACTGAGTAATTTTCCTCCGCTTTCACCCCCAGATTTCTTTTCTTTCAAATAAGTTTGGGGGTGTGTCCATAATTTGTAAATATATATTCCCAAAATACCATAAAAAAATAAAAAAAATAAAAAAACCAAATTTTTTTTAATGATTTTTGGACTTAATTGCAAATTTGCAGATTTAAGAGCTGAACGACATCGAGCGGGGAAGAACTGACCCCTCAGGAGCATGCTCGATTGATGCGAAGAACAGTGAGAAGAATTGACTCTTTGAGAGATGAGTTTCGGGCGACAGCACGAGATCACGACCGTCGGTTGACAGAAATTGAGAGGGGTATTCAAACCCTTTTGGCTAGAGGGGAACGATCACGGTCACGCTCACGAGCGCGACGTGGGGCCGGGCAGTGAGGGCACTGCTTTGCTCAAGTTTGGGGGAGAGGGTAGTGTATATAGTTATCTTTTGCATTGCATATTGTATATATTTTTTCTTTTCCTTTTGCATATTTAATTTCTGCATTGCATCTTTATATAAAAATTCATAAAAATTTGAAAATTTGAAATATAAAAAAAAAATTAGAAAACAGAAAAACCCATAAAAATTGAAAAAATTCAAAAATTATAAAAATTAATGTATTCAATTCTGGTTAATTGACTTGAGTTTGATAAATAGGTTAATTGGCTAGGAAAAACTAAATCTTAGACTTAGCAAATTAAAAACCCTAAAAATAACCTTTCTTAGAGTTTAACGGTAGAAAATATATGTCTTTGTAGATTATTTAGAAATAGGCAAATTTTGGGTTCACTTCTTGGGCTAAGTCGAAACGAAGGAAAAGTATTAAAACTTTTATTAGAGTATAAGTTTGAAAAATAATTCCTAGCTTAAGTCTAGGTTCTGAAAACATATACCCTACAAAATGCACAAACACGCACCTTGGATTAGTAGAAGAGACCTTGAAATACTCTTGTCTAAAGTCCTTAGCACAATGAAAATAAAAAGAAAAAAAGTGAATAAAGAAAAAAAATGGACACTGGTTTTTGTGATTACTTAAGGCTGTAAAAATAGAAAAATATTTAGCGAGGGTGCTTCATCACCTAGTGCCTTAGACCAACTGGTTTGGGAGCCACTGCTAAAAGCCTTGGGTGTTGCAAAACTAGGAAGTATGCTTTAAAATGCTAACGCATCTTGTAATCGGTTGTTGGTACCTCAAGAAGTATTAACAGTCGCATGAAGGATGTGAAAACGAAAATTCACCAATTAATAAGTGCTTTGGACAATGGACGAGAGTGCGATTGCTTGATTTGAATTTCCAAGTGTAGGGGTGATATTTACACACACGTGGGGATATGTGATTAGAGTTTATATAAGAGAAAGGAATAAAGAATAAAACTTGTATCTTTAATAGAGTTGAGAGAAATTCCTAAGTGGAGATGGAACCCGAGAAGGAAAACTTAAGAAATGCCGAAAGCTAGGTAATTCTACAGGATATATATAATCTTAAGTTAAATAATATGGAAGTGTGAAGAATATGGGTGGATAATTTACGAGTTGAAGATAATAGAATTCCTTGTTAGAAAACCTAATTGGAGAACAAAAGTCGAAAGGCCAAATTGATTGGATTTTGTGGGTGTAATCCACTGAAAACCCTCAGGAGACAACACTCCTCCTACTAGGGACACCTAGAGGTTTAACGGCTTGTTGCACGTGCTCAGTGCAATCGCGTTTCCCTGCGAAAGTGTGGCTAGGTTAGATTTTTATCGAAAATAAATAAAAAGTTTGCTCGAGGGCGAGCAAATGATAAGTTTGGGGGTATTTGTTCATAACATAATATTGCATTTTGTATTCCCCATTCTTATGCATTTTACAATGAAAACATGTGCTTTTGACCCATGTCTGCTACATGTTACAGGTTACAGGTTCTTGGCGCGAAAACAGTGAAAAACACAAAAGACGACACAAAAGAAGGACTTTTGACCAACAATTAGGAGGATCTTAGTAAAGCCCAGCAGAAGAACGGTTCACCATCAACAAGGCAACGCAAGATCCAAGTTTGCAAGAAAGACGGTTAAAGGATCCATTGCAAAGTGTTCACTGAAGATCTGGAATTAATACAGAAGGCCAATTGATAAAAGGAATAAAGAACCAGGAAGCCCAAAAGACACCAAAGCAAGCCACCAAAATTTCAGGATCCAAGCTCACCATTGGGCCGCGGAACCGCGGCCCAAGCGCGCCCATGCCGCGGTTCCGCGGCCGTTTGAAGCCCTAATGCGCAGGAAATTTTACCATAATTTTTTGGCGGCTTTGGAAAGATTTTCTAGGGGTATATTTGTAATTGTAGACATGCGGAGCAATTGTAAACCTAGGGTTTCTATGTCCTATAAATAGAACCCAAAGCCTTGTATTTTCTTATGCCTCTACTCATGAATAAAATTCTGTTTTCTTGAAGTTAGAGCGCATTAAAAGTAAGTAGGTTATTTTCCTTGCAGTAGTTGTAGTTTTTTCATATCTGCTCTAGGTAAATTATTTTCTCGCCTTAGTTTAAGTTAGTTAGTTTTTATTAAACTTGCAGTAAATGTTTTCTCTCTTTAATAAAATCATGTCTTTTTTCATCCCCTCAATGAGCGAGTAGTTTCCTCGCTTGTTAGGGTTAGGAATAGAGAAGGATTTGAGAGATGAAGATCTCTCATCTCTTTTCGTTGCCAAACTTTTATGAACATTAGAACTCCATGCATACCTTCTTATTCCGCTCCCTACGGCACTTTCACCCTCAAGGTAGCGGTGATTCCGTAGTCTAAAGGCCCGGATTTTAAGGTTTTCCATGGTGCTTAGGGTAAAGATTAATAAAGGAAGGACAAGGATCTAGAGGAAGAATCAATCATCCCAATCATCCTAATCCCCTTTATAAATATTTACCATAACACTAATATGATAGATTTAATTAATGGCAATGGAAAGATATGAAGATCTTTGTTTACCAAATTTTCCCTAAACCTAATCCTAGCAAGTTTCTAATCCTAGTCTCATAAAACTTCAATTTTAGGTTTATCTATAAGACCCTACATCAATTGGAATTAACTCGTAAAAACTTAAAGGAGATTTACACATCCCTGTGGACCGACCCGTATTCACCGGCTAGCTTCAAGCGACGCCGTTCTTGATTGCGGTAAATATTTTTGATCGACAAAACCTTTCTTAATCAGCGGAGTACCGTATCGCAAGTATGCCGCGGACATACACACGCTACGTTACCCTACTTAAGTCACTTACTCCATCTACCAAGGGTCATCCTACACTCTAAAAGGTAAAACCTATTGCTCTGATACCAACTTTGTCACGACCCGCAGGGTACGGAACGTGATTGGCACTTAAGTTTACGAAACGTCTCAAGACGTCGGTAAAATAAGTAAGCCAAAGCCCAGAAACCAAAACCAAATAAGCAAAAGAGTGAAGAAAAACCAATCAATTGAAAGCGAGTTTATCAAATGAGTCATATCAAGCCTTTTTAAAAACAATATCAATTTTTCCGAAAATTTCGGCAGAGTCTCCTTTGTAAATACTGGCCCCCAAAATGGGTACAACAAGAATATATATAAATCCAACAAATAAGGCATCCCCAAGTGGGAGCTAGCTCTTCGCCACAAAGCGGTCACAAATCCCACGCAATATAAAACAACCACATGCAAAATAATCATAAAGAAGCATGAGAAAAACAGCATGTCGACTCAAGTGAGCTCGACCCCAAAATACAGCATAAAAAGTCCACAAATCTCACAGTCTCATCTCTAGGTCAATATACAACAATACTGGTAGATACAGTAGATGGAGTACACTAGATACAAAGAATATACAAGGTGGTGCAAAAATAATAATATAACCCACCAAAGAGCAAAACCTCGAGTCCAGGCAAAAGAGGCAAAAGAAGCAAGTGCGCCCGCCGCTACTGTACTGACGGAGCGGACCTGCAAAAGGCTGTGGCACAACGGGGGTGAGTTGCCAACTCGTGAGTAATAAATAACATCTGCACAGGCTATCGAATGCATGCACACAAGCATCCTAGCATCTAAAATACAGGTAAGGCAGGACATAATAGCAGGTATGTACGCAATATGAATATACTAGCAGGTATGATGCGAATCAACTCATGATCTGAATGTGTAAGTATAAGAATCATGTTTTTCCTTTAGGAATCTCTTTTGAAATACCAGCACAATACCAATAGAATCAACAAGAACCTGTGTCCAGCAACGACACCTCAAAACTATCACAAATCTCATATATCCATGTCATAGTATCTCTGGCCTCAGCCATCCGGCTGACCCATCTCAATATCAATATCTCATCATCTCGCGGCCACGGTCGGTATCCTCTGGATATCCGCCGTGCCAAACAGTCACCGGTAGGTAATCCGTCCCCTGCCAGGCTCATCGTCAGCACCACGAGCTTCTTGCCCCGGGGTACCTTACCGGGCCCACCATGTACCCGAGACGGTTCATCCAACTCCTCGAAACGGGTCTCAAAAACCACAGAAAACTCATGGTGGACGACACTTACATCACTAGAAAACCGCAATTTACATATTAAAAAATCTAGTAAGTTTAGAAATTTTGTGGCTTTCCCCCGAAATCCAGAAATATCATAAAATATCAAGAAATCCTCATAAGTGCATATGTCAATGATAATGAATGCATATGGTATCAATAATCAAGTTGCGATGTGTGATTAATAGACTAGGCATGAACAAATAATATGATGAGGTACATGCACATGAATAGCAATTCTACGATTTCATTTTAAGGAATTAAAGGCAATAGCACAAGTTTAAGTATCAATTATAGTAAAAGGTTTCAATTTATAGGTTATCTAGTGTGGTGGCATGGCAATTGCCAGGGTATGGATGTAAGCATGAATAGTGCTCGTGCTGCATATAAAAACCCTGGCAATGGTGCAGGTGTCCTATAGAATGGGTTCGCATATGTATGTCAATATAAGGCATGAATGTAGCAAATAATCATACAAGTATTACACCTCTAAGTACTAACATTACTAAGAATCTTTTTAAGCTACTAAAACTATCGGGCGGCTTGCGCCATCCAACGATAGTCCCCCGTAGATGTTGCATCTACTCACCGGAATCCCTAGCTAGTCACGTCCAACCACCGCTTTCCCCTTTCGTGCCGCGTCTGACGTCTCCGCGACCGAACCTGGAATTTACATCAATACCAAACATAAGGTTACATACCATGAAACGACGCAAATCCCAAACAAAAATACTAACGTTCACAAGCTAGGTACAACGTGCACAAGGTGCGCGGAACACACGCGAAAATCGCAAAAACTAACTAAAATCGTCGATTTGGTCGCCCGGCAAAGCTAAAACCCGATCACTCAAAAATCCGCACTCACACATCCTAAATGTCATAGGATAAGCCAACACAATCATCAAGATATCAAAAATAATTCATCACATAATTTTATAACAAAACTAGTAAGCACAAACATTCCAAAAATCGGCACAACATCGCCGTTTTGCGATAAAAAGGACTACAATCTAGCATAATCACCCAAGTCACACCATTAGATAGCCACTACACAAAATTTCAACACATTAACTATGCTTCAAAACCTATATTCCACAACCAAACCCTTTCTTGATTTTTATCAATAGCAATTGCAATCAAAATCTAAACTAGAAAAACTTAAACTAACACTAATTTGAAACCCAATAGCAAGTTAACCTCTTAGATTTAGGTTAGCAAAATACTAGATAGCAAAATAAATTAATTAACCTAATAATGGTTTTCTAAACCCTAACTAAAATTCAAGACATGAACTAAAAAAAAACTAGATTAGGATTTAGCTAAAATTTTAATACTAACACAATATGCAAGTCCTAATTAGCACACTTTAACTACAATTTAACCATTTGATTAGAAGTTATACCTCAAAAGTTCAATCCTAAGCTTGCTCAAGCCTCCCAAGACACCTCATTTCTCCAAGATTTAAACCAATTTGGGCTTGAAAAGAGATAGAATAAGGTTTTGTGTTGAATTTGTGAAGAAAATTAGGGATTTCGGTGGATTTTTGGATGAAATTGAAGCAAAAAGGAGATGAAGAATTTGGGGAAAAAGAAAAAGGGGCTGCTGCTGGTTGTCTCGGCCAAGTAGGAAGGGAGTGGGGGAGAATGGTGTGGGATTGTGGAATTTTCTCCAAGTTAAAGCCCATTCCATTCACAAGTACACCATACTCTAAATTACAATATTTTAATCCTTTTCATACCATTTCCACACAAGAATAAAAGTCAAAGAGGCAAGGAAATTTCTGGACCTGATGATGGTGGGGCCGGCCTAGTGGAGGGGAGTGAGTGAGAGAGATTTTACAAAGAAATTCTATGCAAAAAGACCCCCCACAAGTCCAAAATTGCAAGTTTTAGTTTAAAATTCAATAAATTCCGTTTTCCATAAAAAAAATTAGTTAAAACTTGAAATAAAATACTAAAAAATTATATTACAACTAGATTTTAATTAACATGATTTTAAAGCTTAAATTTAGCCCATTTAAATTTGTATTTATCGCTAATTTAATGTATTTTCTTACCGGCTTAAAATAATATTAAAAATTGAAAAATTAGGGAAATTTTTTAAACGACCAGAATTTCATAAGTAACTCATTTGCTACTAAAAACTAGCAATTACCTATCCAAATTAGGTATAATTAGTCCTAAACTGCAAAATAACAAAAAAGACGATTTACGGAAAAATACCAAATTTTCACCGATTTTCGGAAAAACACCAAAACGACTTTTCAAGGCGCTACATCCCTTCATCGGGAGTGACCCCTTGGACAGAGGTTTGCGTCAGGGTAATAACTTCACTATAGTAGATTAATTTTTGCTTTGCATCGTGGTAATCAGTTGGAATATCCTGCACCTCATTCGACGAGGAAAGAGACGAGATCCCTTCACCGGGAATGACCTCTTTAGCAAAAGTTTTCGCCACTATATATTTGTAAAACCACTTGGATTTCTTCAACGATATCATGTTCATTACGTTAAAGGTTTTTCGCCAAAAACCAGTTGTAGCCCTCCGTCATTTCAGACAGGTATTGCTTAGTATTCATGCTACGTATGTTGACCTAGTCAAGGCGTAGTGTTCGGTAGCTCTGCAGTACTTTTCTGTTGCATAGATATGCGATTAGTTAGGACAGTCGTACGGTCATGTTGACCTAGTCAAGGACTCGTACGGGTGGGTCTAATTAATCCAGGATAATGACGGGTTGAACTTGAGTTGCGACTTATGATATGTTGACCTAGTCAAGGTCATAAGCAGCTTGGGGTAAAAATCACATCGGGAGTTTCAAACATACAGGAAACTTGCCAGGCATGCGCATACCTTCTGGAGTGTGATAACTTAAGTGGCTTCCATCAAGTTATCATGCGATGATATTTGGATCCTTATTCCCACTAATGAGTTGGTTTACTCCTCGGATGATTCCGACTAATTCTTCTTTCAGGTTTGGAAGAGAATTTGAGGATACAGTCTGAGACATTCAGGTTAGAGTGCATGCAGAGTGTTTCTTTTCTCTCTCTCTTTAACTGCGACCATGGCCCGACCCTGGACTATAACTCAGTAACCAAGTTAACCGAACTTTCTTAAAACACTGGCTTTTGGATTGTCTGAGTTGCATACATCATTACCACTCCTTATTTTACCCTTTGAGTTTCTACAGAACACCCCGTATTATTACGAACATCCAATTCCATTAGATAAATCCATCGTATGGTTATATACGAACTCGAAAGAAATTTTTCAAAGATGGATACTGGTTCTAGAGAGATAGAATAGGACTATTCAGTTGTCTTTTCTTTTTACTTTTTCTCAGGTTGTGAGGGCTCCTAGGATTAGGAGAGGGTGCACCTATTACGCTTATTGGATAGTGTTTTTCCAAACAATAGGCAGGTGCCGAAAGGCAGGGAATGAAGAAAACCAATTAGCCTAAGTTGGGTGTGCAGAAGGTAATAAGTAAAGACATATAGAGGGATCCGAAAGAGGGCAAAGTAAAATGCGACTGCTATCATTCACGACGGAACCGGGTATTTCATCGCCACTCCTATTTCACCTTTGTATTTCTCCAGAACACCTCGTATCACTACGAACATCCACTTCCATTAGATAAATCCATCGTATGGTTATATACGAACTCGAAGGAACCTTTTCGAGGATGGATTCTGGTTCAGGAGAAATAGGAATAAGTTTTATTCAGTTGTCTTTTATCATCACCTTCTCTCTGGTTGCGAGTACTCCTAGGATTAGGAGAGTGCACATATAATTCTAATTGGATAGTCTTCTTCCAAACCATAGGCTGATGCCGAACGGTAGGGAAGGAAGAAAACCATTTAGCCTAAAGGGGTGTACAGAAGGTAACGACTAAAGACAAATAAAGGGATTTGGAGAGATGGCAAAGAAATATACGGTTACAGTCGTGAATCTGATAATGGAAGAGTCATTACTAGGAATACCCGGATACCCCTACGAAACATACTCGTGTTTCAGTTTCACTGTGTATTGTTAATAGAAAACTGATTTCCTAAATAGATCCTTACTCCAGGGTATGTATTTACCAGGTATGATTCTCACATCAGTATGGTTTTACATATGATGAGTAGGAGTAAGTTATTAGGAATTAGGTGATCATCCTCATTATATCGGAATTCGTTGTAATTGGTGATATTTGAGAAAATCACCTGGGTACAGTTTTCAACCTACGACGCACAGGATTTGAGTTATTCAACTCAGCGGACTTATATAAACTATTGTTTGTTGTCCAGTGTCCATTAGGACAAAGGGGTTAGTCCTCGTACTATATTCTGTTTACTTGTGACTTCTCAAGTTTTGGACAAGTGTTTCGTAGAAATACAAGGTTCAAGTTTGAGAAGTTATAGGTATAAGAATAAAGTAGAGAACCAGGTGTCGCAAGTATCGGGATTCTTCAAGGTGATTGAAGATGTAGATACTTGTATGAGGTATTTAGTTGATAGTAATGGTTTTGAGAAACTTGTTTCTCTTTCAGGTTACTCATAATTGGACGCACTCCTAAGTTGAGTAATACTGATCGGCCTCTCTCCAATTAGTTGACATGCACTGGAGACAGCTGCATGATTTGAATCTGGTTCCAATCAAATTAGTGCCTTTGTTTCTATATTAGATCTATATAGAATCAATTTATTTCTTAACGATGTTAAGGTATAGGGAGTAGTCCGGCTGATGCTTAAAACCAGAATCTGGATAAACTCAAAGCACGTTTCAGTAATGGCTGTTTGTGGGTTATCCCGGGCTTTGACGAGGGTGAACTTTCTACCATCAGGAAGATCAATATTTATATTATTCTTGACTCGCCACATTTTTAGTAAAATGGATTTTTTCAGAAAACAGAAGTGGGAGTATGGTAGAACTGGAGGTGATTCCAGAACCGCATACGATTACTGAAAATTTAATAGGACCTAAAGATTCAATCAAATTTGACATTCCATTAGCCACTCCGCAGATATGGTGGGTAACCTCAGGCATCCGAGAGGTACTCCGGTATCCTCAAGGACGGTAACAGGGAGGTTCTTATTTACCCAGACTTTCCATTGCTGCTGTTCCAGACTATGAGACCTGGCAGGAGGATGGGTATAGCGTCGTTCTAAACTAGCTTTAGAAGTGTACGTGTATATGATTCTGCCAGAGGGTTGTTGTAGTCAGTGGGAGCAGCGGAAGCATAGTGGACAAGTAGCTAGTTTCTATTTATAGACTAAAGCAAATATAGCGGATATAGATCATCTATTTTTGATGTTATAATCATGAGCTTTGACTTCATCAGAATAGGGGATGGATCTGTTAAGAAGGTAGTAGGGTATGATGTCCTGGTATTTGGATAACATACACAGAGTAGGAAGTGAAATTCCTATACTACGGTCGGTTATACAGTGGTTGTCACACAGTGTTTTCTCCACATAAGGATATGGATATTATCAGGCATTCGGGTTACTAGATCTATGGTTTTAGATCTAGATTTGGGAAGTGTCGCAATATGGGTACTTAGACAGTGTTCTAAAGTGTTTTAGAATGGACGACTCCTAGCACGGTAGTATACCGGCAGGTGAAGGAGTCACCCTCTCTGAAGGTGTCTTACAGACTAAAAGGGAGAGGGATGTGCATGATTGGCATATCACTTACTTAGGCAATTGAGTCAATCAAGAGATGTCAAGTACCACACCAGATGTTATTTTTGCACTAGATGCAATAATTTGATATTAATCCAATTATGGAAAAACGTTCGGAAGCAGTTTTAGAACATAAGTCGATATTCTAGGGATTTGATTACGGCAGTATCTTTCGGGAGGCGGTTATCATTCCAGGCTTCCAAAGTGACCTGCATGACAGAGTGACAGTCAGAGTTATTGTTTTTCCTCAGACGAGAGGCAGTATTTTGGACAGGTGGTCCAAGAAGATATTGAGGGAGGCGTGGCGCAGGATACTAATTAAATTCAGTTGACGATACAGTCTAAGAAGTTTGCTGGATTTGGAGTTCATCTGTGAACTGGGTCCCATCAGATATCTAGACATATTCTAAGACAGGTATTGCTCATTTCGGGAGATGGCTTTCTTCGTGAATTTGAGATTAATAGAGACATGTAAAGAAAGATCAGGGCGGATCCACTCACTGAGGCTATTTCTCGAACGCAATAATTTTACAAACGAGCTTTGTGAAACTGATTAGTAGAGGAGTTGGATGTTCGATATCACACGGGTTGTGAGTATGTGGCATCACAATAATTAGCCTTAAGTGCAAGTAGGAGATTGTTGGATATAGTGCCCTCGAAGTCAATTATTGGATCGCGGGTACGTGTTTGCAATGATTGAGGGAGGACCTATACCGGTAGGACAGTCTTACTCGAGATGATAGTATGCTATCCGGTTTGTCTTTATCATTATGTACATGTTGATAGAGCCCATAGGATTCATGCTTGACAACCAGCAGTATGATGGCGATCATATACGTGGGAGCTGGGGTCTATAAGCACATCCTTAATGTGTCCCTAGTCGTGGGAGTTTCGAGACTGGGCATCAATACTCCAGAGTAGACTAGTGTATACAGTTCTAGACCCCGACGGCAGTGGCCGGTCTCATAAGCCACTGGTGTCAGTTAGTTCACCTAAGATGTATATAGGTGCTCATTCGGTTATGAGTACACCGGACAGGATTCGCCGGGAACCTGCTAGTTGGTATTATACCTATTGTCACATAGCAGTTCCCAGGTGACATGTGTACAGGTTAGTCTGTCGACCTGAGATCGTCATTTGTCTCGTGTGAGTTTCCACTGTGCTTTGATTACTACCCTACCACGGCTCAAAGGAGTCGTGCAAATAGGTTTTAGTTGGGTACAGTCCCGAACCACATGGAGGTAGTGAGCGGATCGTCGGGGATTCGTCTCTTCCGGTATTGGGGGTTGATGTCGCACAGTGCACGAGTGGCCATCACCAGAAAACCTTGGCCAAGGTAGTTGAGGTTACTGATCTAGGATCAGTAGTTTCTCAGGAGGTGATGGGTTTCACACCGACACGAATTATCGCATTAGCAGGGGTCTGACTTTATCCACCCCCCTAGACTCGATATGCGATACTCATAGACGAACAGACCGGACTGTACGGATATTGTCACTGTCAGGCTCAGTAGGGTTCCTGGATAAGTCATTTCATCAGTTTCCCTTTTCGCTCAATAACTCGGCAGCCGTTACGTACAGCTAGTGTCACCGACGTGCTAGTGGTTAAATCCACAGCTAGTGTATTGATGAGTGATTAGAGTCCCCCACAGACAGCTTCCCAAGTTCGGACGAAACGTTGTAGAGGCCGTATGGTTTTATGGCAGGGTTCGAATATACACGTGCACTTATGCATGTGTCATGATCCGGACGGATAATTCTAATGGGCTTTGGTTTAAGCCGGATCGTAGTATTATATTATGTTGGAATATTTTAGTCTTGTTGCATTCGTATTCAGTCGGAATACAGATGCGGGTATTTATATACGGATTAGGGGTATTCTCGTGATCTGTTACGAGTTTACCTTAGAGTTGCCATTTTTATTTTTATGGATTTAACATTTTAGTTTAAATGTTAATATTGGAAATTGTGAGCATGGAATTTGTTAGCATGCTTTTTGTCCTTTTCCTTTGATGGGCATTTCGATGTCAACAGCAGGGATGGGCAATTCATGGTGTAAATAATGCCTTTTGTTTTGTGATGATATTTGTTGTTGTGGGGAGTGAGGTGTGCTGTTGATGATTGGAGTGGGTTTTTTATTTTTGTGTTGCAAGTTTAATTAAAACCCCTTACACTCACCTCATCCCTCACTGCAAAAAAAAAATATCCCCAGAGAGCACAAAAGCTTGGCCGAGCCCATTTTTGATGGATGCATTTATTCTTAGCAAAAAATTCCATACTCACTTCTTCACACCAAGGCAACTTCAATTTACCTCCATCCAAATCATTGGGTGCCTTGAGACAAAATATTATACACTCTCTCTACTTCAATCTTGGACATGTCGGCTAGCAAACTTCATGTCCGAGTTGCTTCGGTTTGAAGCGGGAGCCCGTATAAAGATTCATTGAAGTGGTGCCTCCTCAACGAGCGAGATCGGAGAGCAGATTTCATCGGGACAGCCGCAACAAGCTAGGGGAGGGGATTGAAGATCGAAGAACACGGATCGATCGGTATAATCTCTGAACTTAACTTTGTAGAATGCTAGATAATGGTTAATGGAACGATCCGGGTATTTGGCTGCGGTAGCGCCGAGTTTTGAAAAGTTTTTGTTCCGCATTTGTCGTCGGATTGACGGCTGGGGCGCTGTCGTATCCCAACACCTAGACCCCTACGAGAGCGGAAAGCAACCCTACCAATTCTAGAGTTAGGAGACCCGGTCTCGACTCCTCGAGATGGTCTCCTACTGGACTCTAGAACCCGGTTACTTTTGCTTCCCGCCTTAGGTCTATCCTAATGTGGAAAAGTAAATAATATACATCAATGATGACATCATTCTCAACTCGGAAGTGTCCCAATAAAAGAATATTACATACAAGTTTTTACATGAATGAAAATGAAAAACTCTCATCTCACGCAAACCCTCCCCGCTATTCAAACACGACGATCCAATATAATATATCACAGCAACACATAATATCACATGTCATCAACGTTAGTAAATATGCGTAACCCAATTTTCGTTGACATATAGCAACGAAATCGGTGATACGCTACATATTACACTTACGGTCGCAGAAAAGAAATGAAAACTACAATAATTAGAATCTGCAACCACCTTAGACATCATAAATCCGGAATATCACATATTCCGGATTTCATGCCTAACACTATAAATCCAACATTTTAGTCTCAAATTGAAAACTCTTTTCAATATCCAGTCGGGCAATTCAACTGTAGGGTTCCTAGGCACTCTTGTGAAGGTTCATAAGGCATCAAACATGCCCGAATAAAATTTTAGATGTGCCGAACAACCCAAAGACGGGATCTTTGCTAGATTATTAGGGTTTAATATGCAAGTAAACATCTTTACTACTAAGTGTGAGGGATTACAACTATTGTAGTCCGCTCCTTCGCTTCATAAGCTCCTAGTAGAAGTCCCTTCGCCGCGGTCCACGATCTCCCGGACTCAAGAGAGGCTCCAGGACTCGAACGATCCATGATAGCTTGTCGTATTCTTTTTCTCTGATGATCTACGTCGAAGTTGCAATAGCTCAAGCTCTCACTCTAATGAGGTGAACACCCTAATCTAATGGGCTAGATTAGATGAGGATGATGGAGTAGTATTTATTCTTTCTTTTTATATCATTTTCTCACAAGAAATCATCACAAAAGAAATAACTAGTGAGCTCTTTCAAAAACTCAAGAGAGAAGAAGATGAAGAATAATAAGATAATCCTTTTGTGATGAATAGTAGAAGTGAATATATGATTGATTATGGAACCATGGTTAAGGATGAGAAGCTTAACCTTTGTAGAGAATAAATTAGAGTTAGGGTTTGGTTAGGTTAAGAATGAGTCATGGATAAGTATCAACCGTAATATCTTAACTAAGACAAAAAGAAATCCTTCTAGAATGAGCAAGAAGGAGCTAACCCTAATCAAACCCTAATCTCTTTTTATCATCACTAAACATGTTTCATAATAAATCATATCATGTTACTATAATATATATCACATATATATTATATTTGTAACAAAAGAAAATAATACAATTAATATATATCGCATATATATCAATGTATTAATCCGGTGAGAAAATGAAATAATAAAGGGAGCCAATATTAGATAATGTAATATAATATATCATATATATTATTATACATTAAATCATCGAATCAACACTTGATCCGACAATCCGGCTATATCGAATATAACCGACTAATATCTCATGTACCGATTCATCGAATGAACACTTGATCCGATGTCCCGGTTCATATCTAAATATCGTGAGAATATAATACGATATCTCATATCGCATTATCCTCGGTCCTGCACATATCACATATGTGCCTCTACTCCGTTTTGCCTGAGCCAAGAAACCTCTGTGTAGGACTCTAAAGAATCGTCAATACGCCGGTAGCAGGTGATGATCATATCAAACACCCACAAGCTGCAAGCGGTCAGCTAAACGTAACAGCCATCCAGGTATTGAGCGATCAGAAGATCAACAAGCAAGCCTGTACGTTCTCCTGTGAATCCAATCAGTAACACTCCAGTACAGTCCGGTCTGTTCGTCTGATATGTCGCATATCAAGTCTAGGGGTGGTATACGTCAGACCCCAGTAACCGATAAGTCGTGTCGATGTGAGGTTCATAACAGGTCGAGAAACTACTGGTAACACTTACCAGTAAATCTCTATATCAGCCCTGGCCAGGGACTTCCAGTTATAGCCAATCGAACATAGCACAACATCAACTCCCTATACCGGGAGAGACGAATCCCCTCCTATCGCTCATTGCCTCCATGTGATTCGGGACTGTACCCAAAAGCCACCGTTTTGCATGCCCTCTTGGACATAGTAAGGTGGAAATCAAAGCACAGCGGGAATCACACATGACTCTATGACGATCTCGGGTCTACAGACTACCCTGTACCAGTGTCACCGGAGAACTGCCATCTGACGTGTGGTATATCACCATCTGGGAGTTCTCGGCGAGTTCGTCCAGTGTACCCAGTCTCCACTGAGCGCCCGTACACCATCCTTGATGTCAAACACCGATGGATATGGGATCATCCATCGCCCATCATATAGGTCAAGATGCGTATACGATAGTCTACTCTGGTGTATCGATGCCCTGTCTCGATATACCCTCAACTAGGAACAGTTATAGGATGTACTCATCAACTACCGTGGCCCCACTAGTATGATCTCATCATAGTCCCAGTAGTCAAGTACAGATCCTAAGGGCTTTATCAATATGTGAGAGTAAGACAGTAAACCAGTACAAGTCAACATGTTAAGATAAAGTGAAACCAAATAGCATACTATCATGACGAGCAAGAAAGTCCTCTCTGTATATATCCAAGAATCCATCATAATATACATCATATGTACAACAATGCCCTCTAGGGCATATACATAACTAACAATCTCCCACTTGCACTAAGGACAGCTGCTGTAGTATCTCATACCCAGCATCCCGAATAATCTCTCAAACTGTATCTGGGGAATGGCTTTTGTGATTGGATCCGCAGTGTTTTCCTTCGTATATACTCTCCTGACCTCGATCTCCCGGCGATCAACTATCTCCCTGATCAGGTGATACCGCCTCAGAATATGTCTGGACTTCTAATGGGATCTGGGTTCCTTGGCCAAAGCCACAGATCCATTGTTATCGCAATACAGAGGTATTGGATGCTCAATGGATGGAACCACACCAAGTTCAGTGATGAGCTTCTTTATCCAGACAGCCTCTTTGGCAGCATCGCCTCCATCGTCGAGTCTGCAACGGTATCCTGTTTGGAACTCTTCTAACATACCGCCCCTCCATTGAGGGTAAAGACAAATCCCGAGTGCGACTTAGAGTCGTCCTTATCACTTTGGAAGCTGGAATCGCTAAAGGACTCCACCCGGAGTTCTCCGTTACCATACACCAAGAACATGTCTCTAGTCCTTCGTAAGTACTTGAGAATGTTCTTCACAGCTGTCCAGTGACTCTCTCCAGGATCTGCTTGATACCGACTCACTACACTTAGTGAGTATGCTACATCGGGTCTGGTACATAGCATCGCATACATGATAGAGCCTAATGCCGAAGCATAGGGTATCCCTTGCATGCGAGCTCTCTCCAAATCAGTCTTGGGAGACATCTCTTTGGAGAGAGTGAGTCCAGAGATCGTGGGTTGGTTCCCACGCTTGGATTCTTCCATACTAAACCTCTTTAGTATGGTGTCAATGTACCTGGATTGGGACAGTCTCAGTATCCGTTTAGATCTATCTCTATAGATCATAATTCCCAATATGCAGGAGGCATCACCTAGATCTTTCATTGAGAATCTTTGTGATAAGAAGAGCTTGACTGATTGCAGCATAGGAATGTCATTTCCTATCAAGAGTATGTCATCCACGTACAATACGAGGAAGACAACCTTACTCTCTGCTACCTTCTTATAGATACAAGGTTCATCTATATTTTTGATGAAGTCAAACTCTTTGACTACAACATCAAAACAGATGTTCCAACTCCGCGATGCTTGGTTCAACCCATAAATGGATTTAAGCAGCTTGCATACCTTTCCGCTGCTCCCACTATCTACGAAGCCCTCTGGCTGAGTCATGTACACGCACTCTTCTAAATCACCGTTTAGAAAGGCGGTCTTAACATCCATTTGCCATATTTCGTAGTCATGGTATGCAGCAATGGAAAATAAGATCCGGATAAACATAAGCATAGCCACTGGAGAAAAGGTTTCGTCATAATCCACACCTGGTCGTTGACGAAAACCCTTTGCTACAAGTCTAGCTTTGAAAGTCTCAACTTTTCCATCTACACCATATTTCTTTTTAAAGATCCACTTGCTCCCAATGGGTTTTACCCCTTCAGGAGCATTTTCCAAAGTCCATACTTTATTGGTGTACATGGATTCCATCTCAGATCGCATTGCATCCAGCCATTTCACAGAGTCACCACTCGTGATGGCCTGCTCGAAACTAGTTGGGTCATCATCTTCCATGATGCAATCCTCTCTTCAACCATCAATGAGAAAACCGTAGTATCTCTCAGGTGGACGAGAAACCCTACTAGATCGGCGGAGAGGCTGGGGTTCGTCGGGTATTACTGAATCCTCTGGTTCCACTAAATCTTCAGTTGTAGTTTGTGTTGCTGGAACCTCTTCCAGCTCTACCTCATCGCCACTAATTTCTTTTGTAAGAAATTCCTTTTCTAAATAGGTGGCATGTTGAGCAACAAACACCTTTTGTTGTTCACTGTGGTAGAATAGATATCCATACGAATTGCTTGGATATCCTACAAACTTACAAAGAACTGATCGTGCCTCGAGTTTGTCCGGATTTTGCTTTTTAACATAGGCCGGACAACCCCATATCTTAACTCTTTTAAGAGATGGTCTCTTCCCATTCCATATCTCATATGGAGTGGTAGGCATAGATTTAGTTGGAACTCTATTCGATAGGTATATGGCTGTCTCCAGCGCATACCCCCAGAAGGAAATAGGTAACTCAGCTGTACTCATCATAGACGCACCATATCTAATAGGGTGCGATTCCTCCGCTCCGATACACCGTTGTGCTGTGGTGTATAAATGAGGAGTAAGCTGAGAGAGAATGCCATTTTCTTTTAGATAATCTAGGAACTCATTGCTTAAGTATTCACCTCCTTGATCAGATCGAAGAATCTTAATACTTTTGCCTGTTTGATTCTCTACTTCGTGCTTATATTCTCTGAATTTCTCAAAAGCTTCAGACTTGTGTTTCATCAGGAACATATGTCCGAATCTTGAGAGATCGTCAATGAATGTAATGAAGTAGGAAGAACCGTTCCTGGCATGCATAGACATGGGACCGCATACATCACTATGTACCAGTCCTAAGAGTTCCGTAACTCTTTCTCCATGTCCACTAAACGGAGCTTTGGTCATTTTTCCTTTGAGATATGAATGGCAAGTATCATAAGATGATAATTCGAACGGATTCAAATATCCATCCTTATGTTACTTAGCCAGTCGTGTCGCATTGATATAACCAAGTCTACAATGCCACAAGAAGGATTCGTTCATTTCTGAACTCTTCCTCTTGTGTGTGTTTTGTATATTGAGGACTGTATTTTGATTGAGAATGAATATGCCATTATGTAACGAGCCTGATGCAATCAACTTTTGATCTAGGAATATGTTCATAACATTATCCTTTACTACAAATTTATATCCTTCTTTTCTTCATAAAGAAACTGATATAATGTTGCACATCATGTTCGATATATAATAGCACTCATTTAGAATCAGTGTATTTCGACTTGGCAATACTAGGTGATATTCGCCAACTGCTTTGGCTGCAATACTTGCACCGTTTCCTACTTGAACGGAATGATCACCTTTTCCCAGTTCTCTACCTTTTCGCAGCCCATGTAACAATTTACATATGTGGGATCCTGATCCGGTATCTAATACCCTGGACGTAGGGTGAACTGAGAAACAGTTCTCAATAACTAACACACTTGAAGAAGATGCATCAACATGCATGTTCTTTTGGGCGGCTTGAGAATCCAGATATTCTCCTATTCCCTGTTCAGTCTTATAACTCTTACAAGAAAGAACGGGTCCAACGTTCACCTGCTTAGTATAATAAGCGGGTTCAGTCAATACATCCATATTATTATCTTGATTATGGCCTGACATGGTCGCTACCTGGAGAGAGAGAGAAGAAAACACTTTAGCGTATGCTCTTGCAAGATTAGATTGGTTATTATCTTATCTAATCAGGATGTCTCCTACTGTTTTTATCAAATCTTCCTTTAAACCCTAAAAGGTAAGATTAGCCGGGATTAATTACACCCTACAATTTCGTCAATTTTTCAGCCAGATCCGTGTCGGTACTTGAGGGAGGTTCCCCGTGTTTTCGCACGGACCTAATTAAAGTAAACCTCGTTTTCCCAGAGGCGTAACCTCGTTAACACTTTTCTAGACACCTACTTGATCGGCTAATTGTCCTGTGTAAAACTCTCACAGGAGTAACTCTTACTCGCAGTGGGTATCGGGATCCAACTATCTCATAGGAGGTATGAAATCTCATTGCAAATTTCAACACTTGAAATTCCCGATAATGCTTTTACCCCTAGGAACTTATGACCTTGGCTAAGGTCAACAAATCATAAGTGCTAGTCAAGTTCAACCCGTCATTTCCTGATTGAATTAAACCCACCCGTACGACCCTTGGCTAAGGTCAACAAAGTCGTATGACTACCCTAACTCAATCACATCTCATGTTTTAGCAGATAAATACTAATTAGCTACCGTACACCACGTCTTGGCTAAGGTCAACAAACGCAGCACGAATACTAACTAGTCTCTATCTGAAATGACGGAGGGCTACGCAAGTTTTTCAGAAAACCATGAGCGTAATGAACTTGATATCGTCGTAGAATCATGTGAAATTTTGAAATGGAGTGTTTTTTAGGCTTGCGTTAGTTTTGCTAAAGAGGTCACTCCCGGTGAAGGGATCTCGGCTCTTTCCTCATCGAATAAGGTGCATGACATATCATATATATCACTGTGCAAAGCAAAACTCTAAAAGCAATCAAAAGACAAACCGAGTTTTGTAGCATCTGCCAGTTTTGCTAAAGAGGTCACTCCCGGTGAAGGGATCTCAGCTCTTTCCTTATCGAATAAGGTGCAGGGTATATCATATATACCGCTGTGCAAAGCAAAACTGTAGCTACCCTTTTTATAAAGTTTTGATTCTACAACATCTTTTAGGTTTCTTTTCTTTTTATTAATCTCATTAATAAAATCCCATCAGCTTATGCTTCCTAAGCATCACAGAAGAAACGAAAGCAGTAATATTTATATATCAGCACATATATATAGTATAAGCATTCATCTCAGGCAGTAATATGATCTCATCACAGAACATTGCAGCAAGAGAACATATATGAAATATTGGATATACTAAGACGTCCGTGTTTTCAATACGAGCCTGTATAAAACACGGATTCCACGGTCGCGATGAATAGCCAAACCCACATCCCTAGACCCCTACGAGAGCGGCAAGTAACACTGCCAATTCTACGATTAGGAGACCCAGTCTCGACTCCTCGAGATGGTCTCCCACTGGACCCTAGAACCCGGTTACTTGTGCTCCCCTCCTTGGGTCTACCTAATGCGGAAAAGTAAATAATATACACTGGTGACATCAACCTCATCCCGGAAATGCCCCAATAAAAGAATATTACATACAAATGAATTTTACATGAATGAAAATAAAAACCCTCATCTCACATAAAACCCCCGGCTATTCAGAACACGACGATCCAATATAACATATCACAGCAACACATAATATCACATATCATCAACGTAAGTAAGTATGCATACACCGATCGTCGTTGTCGTATAGTAACGAAAACCGGCAATACAACTACATACTACACTTACGGTCACAGAAAAGAAATTGTAAAACTACAATATTTGGAATTCACAATCACTTTAGACATCGTAAATCCGAAATATCACATACTTCGCATTTCATACCTAATTATATGAATTCCACATATTGTATCACATTCCAGATAAATAGAAAGTATTAAACTTTCCGAACAGATAATCAAATACCCAAAATTTCCTAAATAGCTTAACACTTGAGCGGAGTTCAAATAATCCCAGAATATGTCACAGTACTGGTGATCCAGCCGTAGAAGGGTCAAGCCAACGCCTCACATGTGGCACGCCGTACTGCCCCAAACCCTAAGGTTTAGAGGCAGTTCAAGACGGTCACATAATCGAGTTAAGGTTTGTTGTCTTCTAAAGGGTCCACAGTGTTCTTGCACATTTTTCCGAAAGATTTAATCCCGATAAAAATTCAACATTTGAATGTTTTTCGTGCCAGGAAAAAATGAGTTAATGATATCCGTTCGAACATTTTAACAGTTTCTAAATATCCGGAAATAATAACGAATTTAAATTTTCCGATCGAATCAACGATTATAAAATAAACCCCAGAACACTCAACATTTGAGTCAGATTAAAAGTACCCAGAAAATTACAAAATCACCTACGGATATAACCATGGGAAAACGAGTCAACGATTTGACTGTACGGCCGCGGATCCGCGGCAGGAGCAAGGTATTGCCGCGGTTCTGCGGCTAAATGTACAGATCATTGACACGTGTTTCACAGTGATACTTATATTTTCCTGCTGGTATTTTTAAGTATTTTTAATTATGAAAAATCACAGTTTTGAAAAAAAATCCAGAGAGGGGTCTAAAATTGTGTTTCGGTGTTCGATCGGAGTTTTAACTTCGTATACACGTCGCCTAATGCTCTAGCTAGGCTCTGATACCACTGTAGGGATCTTAGGCACTCTTCTAAAGGTTCATAAGGCATCAAACATGCCTGAATAAAATTTTAGATGTGCCGAACAACCCAAAGCCGGGATCTTTGCTAGATTATTAGGGTTTAACATGCAAGTAAACATCTTTACTGCTAAGTGTGAGGGATTACAACCTTTGTAGTCCGCTCCTTCGCTTCATAAGCTCCGAGTAGAAGTCCCTTCACCGCGGTCCACGATCTCCCGGACTCAAGAGAGGCTCCACGACTCGAACGATCCATGATAGCTTGTCGTATTCGTTTTCTCCGATGATCTACGTCGAAGTTGCAATAGCTAAAGCTCTCTCACTCTAATGAGGTGAACACCCTAATCTAATGGGCTAGATTAGATGAGGATGATGGAGTAGTATTTATGCTTTCTTTTTATATCTTTTTCTCACAAGAAATCATCACAAAACAAATAACTAGTGAGCTCTTTCAAAAACTCAAGAGAGAAGAAGATGAAGAATAATAAGATAATCCTTTTGTGATGAATAGTAGAAGTGAATATATGATTGATTATGGAACCATGGTTAAGGATGAGAAGCTTAACCTTTGTAGAGAATAAACTAGAGCTAGGGTTTGGTTAGGTTAAGAATGAGTCATGGATAAGTATCAACCATAATATCTTAACCAAGACAAAAGGAAATCCTTCTAGAATGAGCAAGAAGGAGCTAACCCTAATCAAACCCTAATCTCTTTTTATCATCACTAAACATGTTTCATAATAAATCATATCATGTTACTATAATATATATCATATATATATTATATTTGTAACAAAAGAAAATAATACAATTAATATATATCGCATATATATCAATGTATTAATCCGGTGAGAAAATGAAATAATAAAGCGAGCCAATATTAGATAATGTAATACAATATATCATATATATTATTATACATTAAATCATCGAATCAACACTTGATCCGACAATCCGGCTATATCGAATATAACCGACTAATATCTCATGTACCGATTCATCGAATCAACACTAGATCCGATGTCCCGGTTCATATCTAAATATCGCGAGAATATAATACGATATCTCATATCGCATTATCCTCGGTCCTGCACATATCACATATGTGCCTCTACTCCGTTTTGCCTGAGCCAAGAAACCTCTATGTAGGACTCTAAAGAATCGCCAATACGCCGGTAGCAGGTGATGATCATATCAAACACCCACAAGCTGCAAGCGGTCAGCTAAACGTAACAGCCATCCAGGTATTGAGCGATCAGAAGATCAACAAGCTAGCCTGTACGTTCTCCTGTGAATCCAATCAGTAGCACTCCCGTACAGTCCGGTCTGTTCGTCTGATATGTCGCATATCAAGTCTAGGGGTGGTATACGTCAGACCCCAGTAACCGATAAGTCGTGTCGATGTGAGGCACAT
This sequence comes from Agapanthus africanus, assembly GCA_030015575.1. Classification (NCBI taxonomy): domain Eukaryota; kingdom Viridiplantae; phylum Streptophyta; class Magnoliopsida; order Asparagales; family Amaryllidaceae; genus Agapanthus; species Agapanthus africanus. The sequence goes on from CM057344.1 coordinate 240,803,679, forward strand.
AACAGGTCGAGATACTACTGGTAACACTTACCAGTAAATCTCTATATCAACCCTGGCCAGGGAATTCCAGTTATAGCGAATCGAACACAGCACAACATCAACTCCCTATACCGGGAGAGACGAATCCCCTCCTATCGCTTATTGCCTCCATGTGATTCGGGACTGTACCCTAAAGCCACCATTTTGCATGCCCTCTTGGACGTGGTAAGGTGGAAATCAAAGCACAGTGGGAATCACACAAGACTCTATGACGTTCTTGGGTCTACGGACTACCCTGTACCAGTGTCACCGGAGAACTGCTATCTGACGTGTGGTATATCACCATCTGGGAGTTCTCGGCGTGTCCGTCCAGTGTACCCAGTCTCTACTGAGCACCCGTACACCATCCTTGATTTCAAACACCGATGGATATGGGATCATCCATCGCCCATCATATGGGTCAAGATGCGTATACGCTAGTCTACTCTGGTGTATCGATGCCCTGTCTCAATATACCCTTGACTAGGAACAGTTATAGGATGTACTCATCGACAACCATGGCCCCACTAGTATGATCTCATCATAGTCCAAGTAGTCGAGTACAGATCCTAAGGGCTTTATCAACATGTGAGAGTAAGACAGTAAACCAGTACAAGTCAACATGTTAAGATAAAGTGAAACCAAATAGCATACTATCATGACGAGCAAGAAAGTCCTCTCTGTATATATCCAAGCATCCATCATAATATACATCATATGTACAACAATGGCCTCTAGGGCATATACATAACTAACATCAACAAGATTCCCAACAGTTGATCAAATGCTCGTCGGAAACATTAGTGCTTGGCCGCACCCCTGATGCCGTCAACGAAGCGAACTTAGACGGAACACCGTGGCCGCAAGCACCCGAACGGATGCTTTTGGCTACGGGGTTCTCCTATAATCACTTGGTCGAGGTTATGGGGCATGGCTATCTAGCAGTGTTACTCGGCGAGCGTTCGCATACTATACGAGATTGCGACGGAGTTTTGATCCGAATCAAAACCCTGTGGCAACCGATAAATAGAGACTACATCGATAGATTTACAAAGTACTAACTAGTTTTCAGAAAACTAATTATTGTGGATTCCAAATATTGTATCACAAATCACAGATATCTAGACGATGTTAAACATTTCGATCGATTTATCAAACAACCAAAATTCCTAGAGAGCTCAACACTTGAGTTATAGTTAAAAATACCCAGAGAGTGCCCTAAGTACCTATGGACCAAGAAGGCACGCTCCCTGCCTCACCAACGGCGCCGCAGAACAGCCGCCAAACCCATGGTTTGGCTGCGGTTGCGCGGCCGTTTGGTCGAGTTGGGCCATCGTTTTTCTTGGGGATCTATAGAAAACCCTGCACATTTTTCTGCATATTTTTAATTAGAAAAATTTCAAATTTCAAATTTTTTTCCAGAAACCCGGAATTTTTGGGTTTCGAATAGTCGATCGAACACTTTAAATTCGCCTAGACAACTCCTAATGCTCTAGCTTGGCTCCGATACCACTGTTGTTTTCCCTTAGCACCAATGGTAGGTTTCAGCAAGTATCAAGTATGCAACTTTTAAAAAATCTAGGGTGCCAAGGAACCCGAACTAAGGATCTAACTAGAGAATTAGGGTTTCTAAAGCATGGAAACAACTTTACACTAAGTGAAATAGGAATACAATCTTTGTAGACCGGTCCTTCACTTCTAAAGCTCTGTGTAGTAGTCCCTTAGCTCTAAGTAGTGGTCCTCCGAACTCTTCTTAGGCTCCACTAGGCGAAAGGAATGAGCTTGCTCAAGGATCTTTGAGGCCGAAGATGATCTACGTCGAAAAAACTCTAACTCAAGCTACCTCTTCACTAATTGAGGAATTAGTGAAGCAAACAACATATACTAAATAGCTAGCTTGGTATAGATTGATGAAGTAGGAATTTTGCTCACTTTAGAATTATTTTTCTCTTTTTCTTTTTCACCTAACTCAAAATCAAGAGAAGAAAAATGAGATGAAGAAGAAGATCAAGTGATGAACCATGGTGAGGAAATATCATAAGTGATATTTGCAGAGACTTAACCATAACTAAAGATAATGGTTGGGTTAATAAATATCTAGAGTAAAACAAAATTAGTGAACTTAAGTCAAGGCTTCTACATTCTTCCACAAGCATCTTTAGCCATGCTAATTTTCACCTAATTTTGATTTTTCCCTTAATAATTAAACTCCCGAATTATCTTTACTTTGGTTTGAGTCTCATACACCCAAGTCCAATCTATCATCTAGCATGACACAAAAACAAATACATTAATATATATCACATATATATTTATATGTATTTTGAGAAGAGAAATTCTTAAGTGAGCTAATTTTAGTTAATATATATTAATATATCAAATACATAATTATATTTATTAAATCAACAGTTGATTTAATAATCTGGCTATATTGCATACAGCCGACTAATATCATTTATATGTATATCAAATATACATACAACAAATTATTGAATCAACATTTGATTCAATAATCCGGTTATATCACATATAACCTATAGCGCGATATTAGAATACTGTATCACATACACGTATCAATCTCAGTCCTGCACATATCACATATATGCCCTACTTCATTTCGCTTGAGATAGAAAACCTCTGTGTAGAACTCTAAAGACTCGTCAATACGCCAGAAGTAGGTGATGATCACATCAGTCACCCACAAGCCGTCAACGGTACTAGCTGGACATAACGACTACCCAGGTATTAAGCAATTAGAATATCAACAAGCAAGCTTGTCCATACTCCCGTGAATCCAGTAAGTAACACTACCGTACAGTCCGGTCTCTTCGTCTGATATGTCGCATATTGAGTCTGGGGGTGGTAAACGTCAGACCCCAATAACTTGATAAGTCATGCCGATGTGAGGCTTATAACGGGTCGAGAAACTACTAATAATCTTACCAGTAAATCTCAGCATCAACCCTAACCAGGGACTTCCTGTTATAGCCAATCGAGCATAGCGCAACATCAACCCCAATACCGGAAGAGACGAAACCCCTCCTATCGCTTATTGCCTCCATGTGACTCGGGACTGTACACAAAATCCACCTGTTTGCATGCTCTCTTGAGCATGGTAGGGAGGAAATCAAAGCATGGTGGGAATCACACAAGACTCTTTGACGATCTCGGGTCTACAGACTAACCTATACCAGTGTCAACAGAGAACTGCTATCTGATGATAGGTATAATACCATCTAGGAGTTCTCGACGAGCCCTGTTCAGTGTACCCATTCTCCAATGAGCACCTATGTACAATCTTTGATGTCAAACACCAATGGATGTGGGATCATCTATCGCCCTATACAGGGTCAAGAAAGGTACACACTAGTCTACTCTGGAATATCGATGCCCTGTCTCGATACTCCCACGATTAGGAACAATTAAAAAATGAACTTGTGAACTACCCTGGCCCCACTAGTATGATCTGCATCATAGTCCTAGTAGTCAAGTACACATCCTAAGGGCTTTATCAACATGTGAGAGAATTACAGTATCACAATAACAGTCTAAATGTTAAGATAAAGAGCAACCAGATAGCATACTATCATGTCGAGAAAAAATGTCCTCTCTCTATATGTCCAAGCATCTATTATAATATACAACATGTACAATAATGGCCTCTAGTGCATACATACAACTAACATCCGGTTCTTCAGGAGATGACTGAATGGATGACATTTGCCAGATAGGTTGGCGATGAACCATCGGATATATGTGATCTTTTCTTGTAGCGATCGCAGCCGCTTGTGACTTCTTAGAAGGGCACTTCAGTAATTGCCTTAATCTTGGAGGGATTGATTTCAATCCCTCGGTGACGGATTATGAATCCCAGGAACTTGCCGGAAGAGACTCCGAAGGCGCATTTTAGTGGGTTCATTTTTAGGTTATATTTCCGGAGACGCTCGAATACGATTCTAAGATGGTCCCAATGTTCTTCATGAAACATGCTCTTGACCACGAGATCATTATATAGAATTCAATGATTTCAGGAATAAGGTCGTCGAAGCTCTTCGTCATCGCTCTTTGATATGTCGCTCCGGCATTCTTCAATCCGAAGGGCATGAACTTGTAGCAGAAGACTCCTAGCGGGGTGCGAAAGGCTGTATGCTTTTGATCTTCTTGATCCGTCTTGATTTGATTGTATATGGAAGATCCATCCATGAAAGAGAAGACCTCATGAGTGGAGATGTTTTCTATTATAAGCTCCATGACTGGCACCAAAAATTCTTCTTTCGGGCACGCCCAGTTTAGGTCTCGAAAGTCTACACAGATTCGAACCGTCCGGTTCTTCTTCATCACGAGATGTTGGCAAGCCAGTTAGGATACTGCACTTTATGGATAAAAACAGAGTCTATTAACTTCTTGACTTCAGCATTGATGCTCATCTCGAGTTCGAGCCACATCCTCCTTGGAGCTTATTTAACGGGCTTCACCCCTAGCGTTATAACCAACTTATGCACTGCTATGTTTGGATCGAGTCTCGGTATCTCGGAATAGTTCCAGGCAAAGCAGTCTCGATACTCTATAAGTACTGTCTTCAAGGTATCTATCTGTTCTTCGGACAGCGACTCACTGACAAACGTTGGTCTCGGTTCATCTTTCGTTCCCAGTTCTATTTTCTTTAGGTTGCCGTGGTATGTATCCAATCTTCTAGCTCTTTTGGTGCCGGCGATAATTCTTATTGGGGAATGATGCTAGGGTCGCTACATTAGCAAACCATGGCGGGAAAGTATAACGAAAAATATAGAAAACTTAGCACCATTTCCAAACTCAAGAACAAATCAAATACATGTAGTTGAAGCTAGCTTGAAAACCAAGAGAGCAAAAAGAGGCGCTAAAATCTTTGTAGCATGTTCACCTAATCGTGAAAGACCCCGTCTAAGCTCCAAGTGCTCCAGATCAACCTTGCTCGCCAATCGACTTGCCGAAAATGATCCACGCGAGGAAACCCATTCTCAAGCTCCTACTCCACTTCAAGTAAAAACTTGATGAAGTAACTAGGTACTAAATCTTGCTAAGACTTAGAAACTAGTGATGTAGAGAAAAATCACTCATTCTTTCTCTTTTTTTTTCTAAACTCTCTTTCAAAATCCAAGAGAGAAAAGAACATGATAAGAATTAGAATAAGAAAACAAAAACTTAGCCATTCTTTTCTAAAAGAAAAGATCAAAGAGAATTCCACAATTCTCCACCCTCCTCTTTTCTATAATGACTCATTTCTATATTTACTTTAAATAAAGAAAATGATGTGTCCTCATTTAATTATCCATGTATATCTTATACACACAACTAATATGTATCATAATACATATTAGTTGTCATTTGTATCAAATACAAATGATAAAGAGAGAAGAAAAATAAAGTGTGCATGATATTAGAATATATATATATATATAATTATTAAATCAACACCTTATTTAATAATCCAGTTATATCAATATATATACCGGTTAATATCATAAAACATCCAATTAAAATACGTGTTTCAAATACACGTGTTTAATCGAACTCCTGTATGTATCACCATACGCACTCTACATTGTTTTGCCTGAGCTGGAAAACCTTTGTGTTGGATTCTAAAGACCCGTCATTATGCTGGCAGTAGGTTAGGATAAAATCTAATTGTTCTGAAACACTTTCAAATCAATCCCCTACGGGGTTAACCTACAAGCACGTCAGCGGCACTAGCTATACAAAACGGCTACCCAAATATTGAACGAAAGTAAGTTCGATAAGCAAGCTCATCCATACCTTGCAGAGCCTATCAGTGAAAGTCACTGTATAGTCCGGTCTCTTTGTCTGAGATTATCGCATATTGGGTCTGGGAGGTGAAAAACGTCAAACTCCAAATAACCCGATAAGTCATGCCGATGTCGAGCTCATAACCACCTGAGAAACTACCGATAACACTTATCAGTAAATCTCCTCTGCCCTGGCCAGGGACTTTTGGTTATAGACAATCGAGCACTCCACGACATCAACTGCCTATACCGGGAGAGACGAATCTTTCCGATTGCTTACTGCCTCCATCTGGCTCGGGACTGTACCCAACCAAAAGCTGTTTGCATGGCTCTTTAAAACCGTGGTAGGGTAGTAATCAAAATACAGTAGAAACCATACAAAACACTATGACGATCTCAGGTCTATAGACTACCCTGTACTCAAGTCACCAGAGAACTGCTATTTGACAATTGGTATAATACCATCTAGGAGTTCTCGGTGAGTTCGTCCAGTGTAACTTATAACCTAATGAGCACATGTATACAATCTCGGGTATCAAACACCAATGGATATGGGATCAACCATCGCCCAATACAGGATCAAGAAACGTATACACTAGTCTAAACTGGAATATCGATGCCCAGTCTCAATACTTTCACTACTAGGGACATTTAAGGATGTGCTTATAGAATACTCAGGCCCCACTAGTATGATCCCATCTTAATCCTGGTAGTCAAGCAAAGATCCTACGGGCTTTATCGTTATGTATTAGCGATACATGATAATGTGTAAAACGTATACAAATAAATGATAAAGACAAACTAGATAGCGTACTATCATCTCGAGTAAGATTGTTCTCTCCGTATATATGCTCTTACAATTACAATAATCGTCTTGAGGGCACCTATATCCAACAATCTCCTACTTACACTTATGTCATGACCCAAAATTTGGCACGTGACTAGCACTTAAACCACGCAACGTCTATAGGCGTAACGCAATTTAAGTAAGCCGAAAACTCAGAAATCTAAACCATCAAAAGTGATAAGTGATAAAACATTTGGAAATCTCAGTAAAAATCTTTAAAGTTTAAATTATTTTCTTAAAAATTTCGGCAGCACCTCCGTTGTAAAAACTAGCCTCGAAACGGGTACAAACATAAGATAAAGGTAAAAAAACATATGAAATAAATGAAGCATCCCCAAATGGGAGCAAATCACGCCCAACGGCGGAAACAACCACCACAAGAATAATATACAACGCCGTAGCGATGAAATGGACAATATAAGTGAAAACAACATAAAAAGAGATAGAACTGCATAAATAAAAGTCGGTTCACACGAGATCGACACCCAGAGTCACAAAATAATATACAATATCGTCCGCACAACTGGTCTCTAAGTCAATACATAAATAGTAGATGGAGAGTACTAGATACAATAAGGTGTACAATGAAATATAACCGGATAACCGCAAAACCCACCAATAAGCAAGACGGCTCACAGCCAACTGTAGCGGTATCCGTTGCAAAAAATACAATAGATACCTCCTGCCGCGACTACTCTGAGGGTCAACCTGCAAAACCCTGTGGCACAACGGGGGTTAGTTGCCAACTCATGAATAGTAAGTAACATATACAGGTAATCGCAGTTATGCACGTACTGCGATACCCTTTCACATACAGCCCGATAGCATAATAAGTCGAATGGATATGCAACAATCATGAAAGATACTCTATCAAGTACTACAAATGCATTAAGCAATGCATATCAATGAATGCTGAGTATGGGATAAAACATGTCCTCACTAATGAATCATCATCGTGGAAAAACCCGGTGTCCATCAACGACACCCCAAATCCCAATAACTCAGGGGCCGTACTCTAATTGGCCCTCATATCCTGTAAATCTCATGGAACCTGAGTGCCCAATATCGGCACTCGAAAACATCATGAAATACTCGTGTCCATCATCGACACGCAAATCCACATATATCGGGCTCCGTCAGTCCGGATCGGCCTACGGGCTCCGTCAGTCCGGATCGGCCCATATCCATCTCTCGACTCCGGTCGGTATCCTCCGGATAACCGCCAGGTCCAACCAATCACCGGTAGGTAGTAGTCTCTCTACCAGGCTCACCATCTACACCACAAAAATCACCTCTTGCCCCGGGGTTCTATACCGGGTCCACCATATACCCGCAGGTGGTGCCTCCCTCTCTTCCAATCGGGTTTCACATGCCAACCTTAGAACCGAGAAAACACATGGTGGACGCACTGAAATATCATATCAAGGGAACTGGGTTTTTAAAACAATGCATACTTTCTTGAAATAATACCACGGTTCTCAAATCCATAAATCACATGAAATCCATATCTCAATGCGTAAATCCATGCAATATGATATCTGCAACTTAAACCCGTATTATGAGCATATCAAGGGAAAACCGCTCTTTTAAATGAATTCAGTTTTAAAATATATCATGCGGTTCCCAATTCTTCAAAATCAAATCCAACATCATCTAAGGATGCACATGTAACTATAGCAAGTATGGGTGTACGCAAGCATGTATGTACAAGTATGTATGTAAACATAATGCAATTCATATGCGCAATAGAACAAGAATCATGTCTAATGATAAGGTAAACTAAACAATGTATTATCCATGGCAATTCTACAGTGTGAGTGTCATGGCAATTACCGACGGTGAGGGTGCAGCATACAAATTAGTGCTCGTGCAACATGAACCGTCAGTAATAGTGCAGTGTCCACTAGGTACTAAATCAAGCACAACAATATAATGGTATGTAATGATGCTCGTGTACAATCAACATATATGAATAGAAACATGTGTCTATACTAGTTATATCAAGCCCTGACGCATAACGCCATACGGGCGATTTCCCCGTAGATGTTAAATTTACTCACCAGTGATCTCGAGCTAAGTGTATCCGACCACCTGCTTCCCTTTCTTCGCAGCGTCCGAAGTCCCTGCCTGCGATCATATTAACACAAAACATAGCAAGTGCAACTCAGAAACGACCAATAAAACCTACAATTACGTTCAAATCGACGCACCGACTCCAACGCCTTCTAAAGCGCTCGCTTAACGGCTAACGCGTGCGACGACACCACTACAACAACCCTACGAGCATGAATCACGCGAAGCGCAGAACCGAGTCGGACACCATATCGCGCGTCGACGTAACGCTAAAAGCTAGCTAAACGTTTCCAGATTTTACCCACTGTAAAAACACAAAAATCAAACAGTACCAAACAACCTAAAATCACTGCAGACAGCTACCCTGAAAACCATAACCCCCCGGTCCTCTCCTCGGCCGAGTTCGCCGGATTTGGGCCCCATGTCGTCGGCCAAAACCGCCCAGGTGGGTCTCGTACTACTGGTGTACACTCAGGGTTCCTAGCACTACACCACTACACTGCTTGTTTTCACAGTGCACACTCGGGATAACAGCAGGTTACAGACACGCAAAAACGACGCTAAAATACGATATTTGCTCAAAACTGAAACTTTATGGTTCTAAACTGAAACTAATAGCAACAAAACATATCAACTACCTAATTTACAGTAGAGAATCATTACCTAACCAAACTTGCTCCAAAACCCTAGCTTTCCATGTTCCAAGTGCATCTAGTGGCTTTATCTTGGCTTGAGAAAGGTTTTGATGGAGTTTAGTGGAGATTTGTGTGGGTTTGTGAGGGTGAGGTAAGGGTATCAGTCGAGGGAGAGTGAGGGTGTGAGAAAACGATATGAAGAATAGAAATGAGAATGAGAGAATGAGTGCGAGTGTGAGGGTGTATGTGAGTGAGTGAGGGTTTGGGAATGATAGGTGAGTTTAGAGGAGCCATGCTTCTCCTTTCTCTCTTCATTAAATGCATGGCATGCTTGCCATGCTTATCATGCCCTGTAACACCTTAGGATTTCGATTAGTATTAATTAAGCGATAATGCCGGTTTTCTGTAAAACGTTTACCAAATCGGTTTCCTCACATTTTATAACATGTAATTAATATTTTATTATTATTTGTTATGGCTTGCACACACATGTGCATGTTAATATGAGGGTGTATTTGTGTTAATCTAGTTTAGTGACCATGACAATTTAACCTAATCCTAATCCTTGCTTTGCTTTAACCTTAAACCTTGATATTTTGTGTGAAGAGAGATATTTTCAATTTTGTTTTGGATTGGAGCGGGGTGGCAAGGTGAGTCATGAAGACTTGATGGCTTGCATTTAATGGAAGAGGTGCGCTCACCCTACAATCACCTCTCTCTCTCTCTCTTCATCTCACCCTCTCTCCTTCTCACTTCACTTATCTCTTTCTCAACATTTTCTTCTTCCTTCAACCCTCAAACTGAACACTTAACCTTTCCTTCACTAAACCTACACCAAACTTCACTAAACCTCACCCAAATCACATCCTAAACCTTATCTTGCCTTGTTTTGCCTCTTAGATGCCTTGGAGCTTGAAAAGCTAGGATCTTTGAGTTTGTGGGAGTAGGTAATGATCTCTATCTATTAAGCAGGTCTTTTTGGTGTTGCGTAGCTTATTCGTTTCAGTTTAGAACGCTTAAAGTTATGTTTCGTACATATATCGTATTTTTAGTGTCTTTGTGTGATATCTGTGATCTGCTGTGACCCAGAGTGTGTACTAGAAAATCTAGCAGTGTAGTTGTGTTGCACCAGTGACCCTAAGCCTTCATCTGAAGCACGAACCCCATGCGCTCGGATTTGGCCGACGACATGAAGAGGAAATCCGGCGACCTTGGTTTTCTTGGGGAGTTTGGGTTTGGGCTTTTCAGGGTAGCTGTTTGCAGTTATTTTAGTGTGTTTGGTACTGTTTGATTTTTGAGTTTTGACTGTATACAAAATCTGGGATCACTTTGCTAGTTTCTAGTGTTACGAATACGCGTGTTACGTTATCCGACACGGTGCGTGTACTTTGTGTAGCTTTTTCTCTTGAGTTGGTTTCGTAGTCTCGCTACGCACGTTAGCCACTAGACGAACACTCGAGAGTATATTTGGAGTTGGTGCGTCGTTCAACGTAGTGGTTACGTATTACTGGTCGATTGCTAATATAAACTTATTATATTGTTGTTTTATGATCTTAGGGTCGCAGGAAAGGACTTCGGACGCTGCTGTAACGTTTTAGAAATCGTTTTGCGAATTTTCCGCTTTTAGGGTAAAAAAGTCGGTGTTTTCCGTTTTAACCCGATTGTGATCAAACTTCTGTATAAACTTGTCGGCACCTAGTTTAGCTAGAATAAAGCTAGTACGTGGGATTTGGGGGTCAATGGGAAGTTTTGGTTCACATAGAATTTTTCCCTAATTAAATATTATTTTAATACTTTATTTGTGCACTTTATTAGTGGTAATTACATTTTTGGTTAATTACTTCTAATTTGATTCTTTGCTAATCTAATCACTAGATATTTTTGTTAAACCATTCATTCTAATATGTAGATATTTTGTGAGCGAATGGAATTAATTTTTAAAAAGAAAAAAAATAAAAGAAAAGGTGGCAATTTGCATTTAATGTAGCATTAATTGGTTTTTTGCTAGAACTTGCTTCACTCATTTCACAACCCCCCCCCACTCCTTGCTTGGCCGGACACTCCTTGTTCTTGGCTGCCCTTTCCTTTTCTCCCTCCATTTTCATCATTTCTTGCATAAATAAATCATCAAAAATCCAAATTTATTCATACAAACTCAAATATAATCAAAACCCATCATTCTTCTTCTTCAATCAAGCTTGGATCATCATTCTAGTGAAGATTTTGGAGGCTAAACTTTGGATTTCTAGTTGCTTGATTTTGATCTTTGTGAGGTATAAAACCCTAACCCTAATCCTTAATTGTTATGTTTTAATCATAAGTTAGCTATTTAATTGTTTAATTATAGCTTTAATTTCATGTTTAATTCATATTTAGAATTTGTAGTAAGGGTTTTTGTTAATCAAGTTAGGTTTTAATTAGTAAGAGGGGTTAATTGTTATGTTATGCTTGATAAAAACTTAACCTAGTTTGCTTGTTTGTTAAATGTTATTTTCCTGATTATCAAATTAACTTAATTACAAACTAGACTTTTAGTAATCCTAATTAGTGAGATTTAAAATTATAGTAAAGGTTTAAATGGTTTAACCTTGCTATTTTGTGATGTTTGTAAATTCTAGTTTTGGTAAAAGTTGTAGTTTTGTGCTAAAATTGGTATATATTGCTTACTAGGTTTCGGTAAATTTTAGGCGTGGTTTTTTTTTTGACGTTGCGACGTTATATATTGTTTCCACGTTTATTATTGTGTTGTGAATGCGCGATCGGTACGATTAGGGTCTAGGCTTGGTATTTGTGTCTCTTTGCATTCCTAGTTAGGGTCGTGCCGATGTCGTTCGTGTTATTGTGTAGCTTTTGCTCTTGAGTTGGTTTTGTAGTGTCGCTACGCGCGTTAGCCACTTAACGAACAGTTGAGAGTATGTTTGGAGTTGGTGCGTCTTTCAAACGTAGTTGGTACGTGTTATTGGTCGATTGCTACTATAGACTTGTTATATTGTTATATGCTTTCAGGATCGCAGGCGGGGACTTCGGGCGCTGCAAACAGGGGAAAGCGAGTGGTAGTCTTTACTTAGCCAGGAGCGTTGGTGAGTAGATTTAACATTTACAGAGGAATCACCAGCATGGCGTTATGCGTCTGGGCTAGAGATGTTATGAATTGTCGCATATTCTATTTCATATATAGAATTGCGCATATACCTTATTACTTAGTTATTTGTTGTGCTTGGACTTGTACCCTTAGGACACTGCACTATTATTGACGGCTCATGTTGCACGAGTACTGATTGTATGCCACACACACCGTCAATAATTGCCTTAACACGCACAACACGCATACCTATATGATATTGTTTGGTTAGGGACATTGAGACACTGATTCTTATTTCTTTATGCATATGACATATAGCATACCTGCAAACCTACATGCTTACATATATGCCTTGACATCCTTGCATGCTAGTTACCATTAGTGATAGGTATATTTCACACGTAAGTACATAGCTACATGTATACCTTGCATACATACTTCACTTATACCTGGAGGGTATATTATATCATTAGTGATAGGTAGATACATATACCTTGCTATACCTTCATGTTTACACACATATCTGGTTATAGCTACATGTTTACCTTTATTTGATGTTATATAGACTTGGATAAATTAAGAACCGCATATATATATTTTAACTTATTGCAGTGAAATAGCGGTTTTTCCGTTATATGCTTACATTACAGTTTTCTGTTGCATATATTATATTCATGGATTTTCGCATTGAGATATGGATTTTTCATGATGTTTTATGGATTTGAGGACCATGGTAGTTTCATGAAATTATGCATTAATTGAAAACCCGGTTTCTCTTGATATGATATTTCAGCAGCCATCATGAGATTTATCAGTTCTGATATATATACCGAATGCGAGGAGCGTCATAGGCCGTATGGGGGTACATGGTGGCGCCCGAAGGTACCCCGGGTCAAGAAAGGGATTTCGACGGACCATTTCGATGAGGCTTGACAGGGGAACCATACCTACTGGTGATAGTACATTTGACTCGACGGGTATCGTGGGGATACAGGCCGGGGTCATGTACGTATGGATACATCGAAAGACGAGGGTCGAAGCTGGGCACTCGGGTTTTCGGAATAGCGTATGCTACATACCTATCAGGGGCCAGTCGTGGTGACATCACCTGATAGATCAGTATTTTTGTGTCGATGCTTGACACATTGGTTTCATGATATTTTTACTTTTAAGTATATATAACAGTGGAATGGGATGCTGTTATATCTGCATATATATATATATATTAATGGAATGGGACACTAATATATATGTATACATATCAATTCATATACATCATCATATTTATTCATGCAGACATACTTAGTGTAAGTCCATGTCACGCACCCCACGATCTTGCGGGGAGGCGGAATATATGAAAAACGATTATCAAAGCTTCGTAACACGGACTTGAGCGCATGAATCGTATCTAAATCATTAGTAGCAAACTACGAGAGGTTTAACTACTCGGATTCGAAGTTATACCTCACGTTACTTGTCCTTCGGGTCTTCATCGCTGTCTTCCACTCCTCGTAGGCTCCTTGGAACATCGGCACATCAACGGCCTCCTCGAGTCAAAGATGATCCACCCGAGAGCTCCTACGCCAAGCTTGATCTCTAACTTGAGATAACTAGGTTGGTCAAAGTGCTAATCTAAGCTACCTAGGGGATATAGAGTGAGGTTATGGATGTATTAGTCAAGCTAACCCTTGATCTCAACACATGAGAGGTTAGGGTTAGGGTTTCAAGAATGAGAGAGCTTGAGGAGAGAGAAGGTGATGATAAGAATGAATATGAATAATGAGCTTATTAGAATATAACAACCATAACAATTTATCAAATAAATAATATAAATGATTAATCATCATGGTTGATGCATTCACTTTATGTGATTCATCATATGACTCATTAACTAATTAATGCATCATTTAATACCAAGGATGAATCACACAAATGAGTCATTAAGCAATTAATGCTTATTCCACCTTAACCCCCAAGTCACCATACTTCTAGAAGCTTCCCGAAAAATTACGAGAACGCCCTTCCAATCCGTGAAAACATGGAAAAACTTTAGACAGTATAAATCCAATAACCTGATACTAGAATCTAGCTTAAACCAAAGCCGACTAGTAAAAACTGTCCGAACGTCGTACGTGCGTTTAAACACGTATGCGTCCAAACCCTTGTCGTAAAACCATACGACCTCTATATCGTTTCCCCTGGAGCAGGGAAACTCTCTGTGTGGGACTCTAAAGACTCGACACTACGCTGGCAGTAGGATTAACCACAGACCGCAAGCGGCACTAGCTGTACGTAATGGTCCCCAGGTAGATGTCGATAAGAAGGCCGATGAGGAAAACCATCCGAACTCCTACTGAGCCTGATGTGGCAATCTCCGTACAGTCCGGTCTGTTCGTCTAAGACTATCGCATATCGAGACTAGGGGGCGGCAAGCGTCAGTCCCCTAATAGCGGTATAAGTCGTGTCGGAGCGTAGCCCATTACACCCTGAGAAACTACTGGAACCTACCAGTAAATCTCGCTTTCCCTGGCCAGGGACTTTGCGTAATGGCTCTCTGACACAGCGCGATATCAACTCCCAATACCGGGAGAGACGAATCCTTTCTAACCGTCACTGCCTCCAAGTGCTCGGGACTGCACCCAACTGCTACCTGTTTGCACGACTCCTTTGAGCCGTGGTAGGGTAGCAATCTAAGAACAGTAGGACACACTCGAGGCGAAGTAGCAGTGTCAAGTCTGCGGACTATGCTGTACTCATGTCACCTGGGAACTGTTTAACTAATGATGGGTATAATACCAACCAACAGTTCCCCTGCGAGTCCTGTCCGGTGTACCCGTAACCTAACGAGCACCTGTATACTATCTCCAGTACAACGTACTGATGGCTGTGGGACAGACCATCTCCCCAACTGGGATGAGAAGCGTACACACCAGTCTACTCTGGAGTATCGATACCCAGTCTCGATAATCCTGTGACTAGGGACAAGTATAGGATGTTGCTTATAGACTACCCAACCCCCACTAGTGTGACTGCCATCACAACGCTGGTAATCAAGCAAAGATCCTATGGGCTCTACTAATATGTATAAGTGATATGTTACAAGAAACATATGCACATATTAAAGTAGACACAAACCAAGTAGTATACTACCATTTTTAGCAAGACTGTATATACAACTGTGAATATCCCAAGCTTCCATTAAGTAATATACATACAAGTATGATACAATAATGGCCCCTAGGGCATATACACTAACACTTAGAATATTTGAGATTCACTTGATATTGGACTTAGGATATTTGAGATTCACTTGATATTGGATACAGGATATATGAGATTTACTTGATATTGTACATTCAAGATTTGTGAGGCTTACATGATATGGGAGCCAATTTGGGGGTTGATTTGAGAAAATTGGGATTTGGATTTTCTTGACGGACTTTAGTCCTACCACGATGTCAGGATTATGTGGAAATGACATGTTTCATCCCATACTTCACATTTATTGTTTATGCACTGCTTCATGTATTAGTAGTACTTGATAGAGTACCTTCCATGACTGTTGCATTTACATACTTTATTTTATATGCATTGCTTCATGTATTACCTGTACCTGCTAGAGTACCTTTCATGACTGTTGCATATATACAATGTCATATCATTTCTTTATGTATTGGTAGTACCTGATGGAGTACCTTACATGATTGTTGCATACAGATTGTCATATTATTGCTTCATGTATTAGTTGTACCTGCTAGTGTACCTTTCATGACTGTTGCATTCATATGACCTTTTATTGCTATTAGTTGCTTATGTTAGATTCGCGCTGTACGTGCATACTTGCCATTACCTGCATATGTTATTTACTATTCACGAGTTGGCAACTCACCACTGTTGTGCCACAGTGTTTGCAGGTTGTTCCCCGGTGTGCAGATTTGCTTTAGGTGGGTTTTGCGGTTATCCGTTTATGTTCATTGTATATTCGTTGTATCCTGTACTCTCCATCTACCACTTTCATTTGTATGACTTAGAGACTTGATGTGAGGACGATATTGTCTATTATTTTGTGACTTAGAGATCGTTTATGCAGTTTTACTTCTATCGTCTTTTATTTCTTCGCTACGGCGTCGTATATCTGTTGTGGTGGTTGTTTTCCGCCGTTGGGCGTGGTTTTGCTCCCGTTGGGGTTGCTTTACTTATATTTATGTTGTACCCATTTTTGTGGTTGGTTTTTACAAAGGAGGTGCTGCCGAAATTTTTTAAGAAAGTAAAGTTGGACTTTAAACAATTTGGTTTGAGATTTCAAAAGTTTTGAAAATGCTATTATCACTTACTACTTTTGATGGTTTAGATTGCTGGGTTTTCTTCTTACTTAAATTTCGTTACGCCTGTAGACGTTGCGTAGTTTAAGGGCCGTCACGTGCCAATTTTGGGTCGTGACAAAATTGGTATCAGAGCGCTTGGTTTTACTTTTCGGAGTGTAGGATGACCTTGGTATGATGGAGTAGGTAGCTTAAGCAGAGTAACGTAGTGTATGTATGTCCGCGGCATACTCACGACGTGGTACTCCGCCTAAAGTGACCTAAGTACTAATTGCTTAAAATTCCTTCCCTGATGATATATCCTTGTGATTCGATTTCCGTGTTCTTATCGAATCCTTTTCCATTTATTGCCTTTGCTGCCGATGACTATGGGGACTCAGAGTGATGCAGCGTGGTCCGAGGTCAGAGTTGACTCGGGTGGGACAAGAACTGACCAGGATGGCACGCTCGTTGCACAGGAGCAGATGGATCCGCCTTCGACAGATCGTATCGATAGGCTTGTGGCAAAGATGAAGGACTTACGCCAGACGATGAGGTCTTTGGTTGAGGCCAGTAGAGCGCAGCGACAGGAGGTTGTCACCCATGTTACCGAATTTTTCCTTGCGATCAGCACACAGCATAGTGTTACTTTTACAGCACCAGTGGATGCAGCTCTAGTTGACGAGGCACGTCTTCCAGAACATTGGGAGTTCGAGGACCGTGGAGGACTCGTACCGGTGTACCAGCCCAGAGACAAAGGCATAGTCATCGAAACAGATTTCGTGACTGTCGTGGGAGTAGCAGAGGCTTAGGACGAGGACAATCGTTCAGCTCTCATCCCCAGGAGGGTCAGCAGTCGTCACGTGGATGTTTCTGGTGCGGTAGCCTTCATCACCTCATCAGGGATTGTTCCTTAGCACCTCGTCAGACTCTTGTTCGGAGAGGTCGTGATCATGGAGGGTTCGCTCAGAGGGGACAGGTTCGCAGAGGAGGAGTTCAGTCAGTTGCGGATAGGGGGCAGACACGAGAGTTTGCTTCTACTCATCGGAACGCGCGGGCGTCCAATGCAGAGTTTTCAGGTATTCTTAATTCGTATGTTCTTTTGATGTACTTGTTTATTTTACACACTTTGTGCCGTGGTTGGGACGAGAGTCGTGTTAGCTAGATCAGCCGTTTGTTGCGTTAATTTTCTGTCAGCGATTCTTTTGTTGCGCGACACGTGTTTCGGTCGTGTGCCAATCGGATAGGAGATAGAGATTCGTCCGTCGTTGTGATCCTTCGAGAGATATTGGATTTGACGTTCTCCTGAGCATGGACTGGTTAGCTACGTGCTAGGCATCTGTGGACTACCGTGAGGAAACAGTCAGGTTTTGTTTTTCCTAGCAAGTCAGTTCTCGTTGTGCAGGGGGACAGTGGTGCCGCCTCTCACAGCTTGAATTCAGTCTTTTTCGCTAGTCGGCTTTTGAGGATTCTTGGCGTTCATTTGTGATACCGGAGCCACAGTGGGATTGTTAGACCGGGTTCCTATCGTGCGAGAGTTTTCCGACGTTGTTCCAGGTGAGCCGGCAATGCTCAAGGAGCTTAAGGATCAGCTGCAGAGTTGTTGTTGGGGGGCTTATGCGTCTGAGTGTTTCGCATTGAGGAGCTCCTATTTCTGTTCATCAAGGAGAAGGACGGAAGTTTGAGGTTGTGTGTTGATGGATCGTCAATTGAACCGGCTTACGGTGCGGATAGGTATCCTTTACCTCGCATTGACGATTTCTTCGATCAGCTCCAGTGTGCGAGACATTTTTCTAAGTTGGTTGGGATCACGTCATCATTGTTGAGGGTTCAGAGTGATGACATTCCGAAGACTGATTTTGTGCGCGCTATGGGAAGTATGTGTTTTGGTGGTGTCGTTGGACTCACCAATGCCCTAGTAGCATTCATGGATGTAATGAACCAGATTTCTTCAGGCCGTTCCTCGACCAGTTGATTGTTGTGTTATTGATGACATTCTGGTCTATTCCAAAAGTCGTGAGAAACGTGAGCAGCATTTGAGGATTTGTTTTGCAGATACTGGGAGTGCACCAGCTGTCTGCTAAATTCTCGGAGTGTTCCTTCAGGCTTGATTGTGTTGACTCCTAGGTCTTGTAGTTACGGGAGATGTTCAGTTGATAAAACTGCACATTTGTATCACATTTTCCCTACCATTTTTATATTAAAAAAGGACTTTATTATAATATATTATACATATGAGGGTTTATGTGTAAAAACACCATTTTCCATATGTTGATATATTATAATTAGTATTTGGTAGGAAAATGTGTGCAAATAATATTATTGACCTAATCCTAGTAGAACTAAGTCTACTAAATATTATTTGTTGAGTGGTTGTGCAGAAATTTTTCAAGTTGTGCAGAATTTTTCAAGACTAGAATCAAGCAAATCAAGTTATTTGATGAAAGACTTGCCAAATTAAGAATCAAAACTTAGAGACCAAGTCTGGCAGCAACAACGAAAAGATTTCCAAATTCTGAAGGTTCCAAGGATCGCCAAATGTCACAACTACAGAGCCCAAGAAAAATGATGAAGGGAAGAGATTGAATGGCCGCGGATCCGCGGCCATACCCCCCTGGGCCGCGGATCCGCGGCAAGATATTGGAGTTAGAGGGTGCGCTTTTCTGGGGTGAATCTATGATGAATTTTACCTAATTTTGAAGCAAAGGATTCTGGTTTTGGACTATAAATAAAGACCGAGAGCCTCTTGGAAAATTTATCAAGCCGACGCGATCACGAAGCCCCAGACGCTCACGCATCCAGGCTGATCATCAACTGTTCATCTACCTCCTTAGGAAAGATCGAGAAGCAACTAGTTTTGTAATCATTTGCTACGGAATAAAGTGTAGATTGTTCAAGTTGATTAATAAAGGTAGTTATTTTATTTAATTCTTTTGCATTATGTTTTCCCTCTCTGTCTTTTCATCTTCTTCTCCCAACATGAGTGAGTAATTCTCCGCTTGTTAGGGTTCGTAGGATTAGAGTAGGCTAATGGACAATAAAAATCCCTAAACCCTTTTTATGTCCTATAAAGTTTATGAACTTTATCAAAATAATCTTTAACATCCTAATCGGGCGCGCTAACAATTCTTTGTTAGTTCCGACCGCGATTAGAGATTAGATTAATGATTGTTTTGGTAAAGGCTAGATTTGAACGGAGTTCCGTGTCGAGATAAGGGTTAAGAGTGGGATTCCTTTTCCCTCCAGAAACCCTAATCTACACGCATCACCGTCGTTCTAGTTTTAAATCTATTAATGGATAAAAAGGGTAACTTTTAATTAATCGTCCATAATTACTAAATCCTAACGAACCCTACAAGCCCTCTTATTATATTAACTACATCTTTAAAATAATCTAGATCTATATTTTACATTCTTGTTTAACGTAGATCTAGAAACCATTCTATAAAATTCTTTATCCCTCTTCTCTTTCTCAACACATCTAAAGTAAAAGTAAAAGGTTCAACGTTTCCCTAAGGACGACCCGTACTCACCTCGGTCTAGCTACGTGCGACACCGTTCTGATTGCGGTTAACTACAGAACACACTTTTTCGTACCAATCAAATGGCGCCGTTGCCGGGGATACGTGCGTAATTTTTTATTCTTGGTATTTGTGTTGAATTCTTATACGATCCATATCATAATTAAAACAAAGATGCAAATTGCATATTTAACGATTATTGTGTGAATTTTGCGAGGAAATCTGGAGTCACAGACTTGAGGAAACAGAAGACAGAGACATTCTTAGAGATCCAGAGTAGCACAGAAAGGAACAGAGAAAATTTCATCAACAGATCTTTCCTTCATGCGGCGGATCCGCGGCAAAGGAGGCATATCCGTGGCGGAAGCGCGGCGGGCTAGGAGATCTAGGGTTCCAAATTTCTCTGGTATCTTTCTCAACTCTTTCTCTCTCCTCTAAAATCCAATAAAATCTATTTTCTGCAGGATTCTTTGCAAAATAGCGCCGCTCAAAAATCTTTCTGCAAAAGTTTTGTGATTGGTTTTGTTTTGCATATTTTAATACGGACTTTAAGGGGCAAAGACCAAATCAAGATTAGGTGGGGATTTCATCACCCTTCCTAAGCCCCACAAATCACAAATCGAGCATCTAGATCAACCCTTCATTAATTTAAAACATATCTAGACCAGACTCTAAGGACTGTCGCGCTCAATAAGGACAGAGGAAGGTCATGGGTAATCTATCGTTTATCTGCATTACTTTTGTAGTGCCTGGGCAAGTGTGTCAAAGGCTAGTGGTTTTTAATTAGGCCCACTACCGTGGTTCCTTCCCACTTACCGGGCACATACCTGGCTACAAAGGTAGTACGGAGGCGGTAGAGGATTGATCCTGTGGCTTGTCCTTTGGAAGTCTAGGAGCTGTCTAGAGACTGGACCTAGGTGACCTTAGTTCTAAGGTTGCTTGTGCATCTTAGGGTGATTTGTCTTGTGTCCCACTTTTTCACACCACATCGACCGTGATGGACGGCACTCTATCTAATTATAACACCACGCTGCCACCGCCTTTAGGTGAGCAGAATCCACCGCGCATCTCTCTCCAAGAGAGATGCTATCATATTCGTGGTCCTCTTCCCACTTGTCTATCTCTTCCACCACCTAACGGGGATAATTTCGAAATTAAACCCCACTACATCAATCTGCTACCCAAATTTCATGGGCTTGAGTCGGAAGACGCGTACGTTTTCATCACCAAATTCGAGAACGTATGCGCAATGATGGGTACTTCACAATTGACTTTAAATGCTATGCGTTTGCGTCTTCTCCCATTCACACTGTGCGACTTGGCAGAAAAATGGCTTTATAATACTGCCGCACACTCTATCACTAATTGGGATGAATTTGTCATAGCATTTCTTAAGAAGTTTTACCTAAACCATAAGACTGTCCATATTAGGAGCGAGATCAACCAGTTCACCCAGCTTCCCAATGAACCATTTTGGAAGTGCTTTGAACGTTTCAAAGATCTGCTTGTCCAATGCCCCCATCACGGAATACAAAGATGGGATTTATGTCGGATTATATATGAGGGCATTAATCCAGCGACAAAGAAGATGCTTGAAACAATGTGTCAATGCAATTTCATGTCTAAAGATGACGGTGAAGCGTGGAAATATCTGGAAGACCTTGCTGAACACACGTTGCAGTGGGAAAGCATAAGACCACCTTCACTTAAGGGAGGTATTCACCAGCTCAATGTTTCTATCGCAGTAAAAGCCGAAATGGAAGTGATACAAAAGAAACTCGACGCTATTGAAAACAAGTTCTCATCTTTCTCCCTAAATTAGGTCACGCTTCCTAAGACCGTCTGTGGTTGCTCTTCGGATCCTTCACACTTAACGGAAGAATGTCCTATGAATGCATCGTTTCAAGCTAATGCTGCTTTTCAGCAGCGACCTAGAAACGACCCTTATTCTTCCACGTACAATCAAGGATGGAGGAATCATCCTAACTTTTCTTGGAATCAAAACCAACAAAGCAATTATCAAAGACCTCCTCCACAGCAACCACAACCACAGAATCAGCCCCCCTTTCAGTCACAGAATTTCCAAAATCCGGCCAACATTTCTACACCACAAGTGGCCGGTACTGACAACTCACTTGCACAAACTTTGGATATGTTCATGAAACAATCCATGTAAATTTCGGCTGAGATGAGGTCTTCTATTGATACCATAACGAAAAACTCTGCCTCCCATGGTGAGAGTATTAAATAATTAATAAACCAAATCGCACAGTTAAACGCCGCAATGAGTGCGAGAGAGAAAGGGAAACTCCCATCTCAACCCATACCTAATCCTGGCCACTCACAAAGTTATAATGTGAGTGCCGTTACTACGTTGAGATCGAGAAAAATGCTGAATAACCGAGTGGGTGAGTAATGTGATGATAGTGACACCAATGATACCCCAGCTTCTTCTTCTTCCCCTAATTCGTCTAGTCTTCCACCTTCACCCGGGCCTATTCTCCGTTTTCCCCAAGGCTCGAACCCTTTGCCCATTTCGCCAAATCTATCTAAGTCGATTCCCACTCCAGTTTTGGGATCGAATCCGTCCCCACAATCCTCTTCAATGTTGGACCAAACCCTTATTGATAAAGCACCTTATCCAAACAGGTTAAGGGGCAACAGACCAAGTCCACAAATGGAGAAGATTGTGGAAATTTTTAAGCAAGTTAACATAAACATTCCTCTCCTAGATGCTATTCAACAAGTTCCGTCATATGCGAAAATCCTAAAGGACTTGTGCACTAGGAAGAGAAAAGTTCAAGTACCTAAAAAAGTTTTCCTTGCGAGTAATGTGAGCACTGCTTTTACGCAACAACTACCCAAGAAACGAAAGGACCCCGGAAGTCCTACAATTTCTATTTCTATTGGGGGTAAAAATATCAATCGTGCTCTACTCGATCTAGGTGCTAGTGTTAATTTGCTTCCGTATTCTGTTTATGAGCAATTAGGGATCGGAGAGTTAAAACCTGCGCATTGCACTCTTCAGATGGCCGATCGATCTATCACCCAACCAAGGGGTGAGCTAGAGGATGTGTTAATCAAAGTCGGGGAATTCATATTCCCTGTGGACTTTATCGTTATAGATACACAACCTATGGCAAACCCACGCAATCAAATTCCGGTGATACTCGGTCGACCCTTTTTGGCCACTTCCAACGCTGTAATCAATTGTAGAAACGGCTCTATGACCCTATCCTTTGGAAAGAAGTCAATTGAGCTTAACATTTATAAGTTGGGAAGTGAACCCTCCGAACCCTATGCTCATGTGTGTTCTGTCGAATTAATGGATGTCGACAGCAGCGAATTTGATCAACCTCATGATACTGACTCTTTTCATATGTTGTTGTTTGACCCAACCATGTACTCTTCCACCGAGTTGTCCGGGTCAACATCTAACACTGATGAGGAACTTTTTATAGAGTCTGACGATCACCCCATTTTTTCTGATGACATTATTCTTCGGGGTATCGATGAAAGCTTTGAGGAAATTTTCGCTGATGAACTCGCATTTTTAGAAGACACGGGTGTTGAGATGAATCAACTCCAAGGTGAAGAATTTGGACCTCCACCCCTTCTTTTGGACAATCATGATAATGCGAGTAATCCATCATTACTATCACTGTGTCATCTCTCCAAATTGAGACGCAATCCTTTTCTATTACACCTCTTATCACCTCCCCACTTCTTCACGTCGAAAGGTGACATATTCTTCCACCAACCTTGGTGCTTCATCGATAAAATTTTTGAATGGTTGGTGTTGACCTTCGGTCTTTGCAAAGCTTGGCATTGACCAATAACCTTGACCCCCTCGTATGATTTTAAAATATTAATATTGTTTAACTCAAGTTTGGGGGGGTGTGGTATATTTTGGCTCTTGAAAAGAAAATGATTTTTACAAATTTGTGAGCCTAAAATAAGTTTGGGGGAGGATTTTCACTTTCATATATTCTTGCCCCCATTAATAATTTCCTCCCAAGTCTACAGGTTTTTGAGCTTAACGGATGACATCAGTGAGGACACTGCTGTAAACAGGTTTGGGGGAGGTTTGTGCTTATTTACACATCAATTTGCATCATATTTTGCATAAGCACAATATTTTCAAAAAAAAATCAAAAATTTTCTTTTGTAACAAAAGAGTAGAAAGTGAAGAATTACATCCAAAAGATAGGAATAGTTTAAGAAAACCAAGAAAATTAGAAGTTTTCTTAAACGAACTGGTAATAAGTAGTTATGAGCTGTTGTCCCAAGGGTTAGTAAAATGAAGGAAGTCACTAATCTGAGGATAAAAATAAGTCTGAAAAATAATTTCTATTCTGGAAGCCAAACATTTGAATGTTGATACCCTATTATATGCACTTACACACGTCTTGAAACTCGGGATAGTAGAGGATACCTTGAAATGCTCTTGTTTAAAAGCCAAAGTATGAAAAAAAAATGAAGAAAATATAAGTGGTGAAAAGAGAAAAATGAACACTGGTTTTGTTATCGCCAAGGCAGCAATAAAAAAATATAGCGAGGGTACCTCTTCACCTAGTGCCCTAAGGCCAACTGGTCTGGGAGTCACTGCTAAGCCTTAGGTGGTACAAGACGAGGAAAATAATATCACCTAATCAGCAAACACATGAGTAATCGGTCGGTTAGTACCTCAAGAAGTATTAACGGTCGCATGAAAATGTGTGAGCAAATCTAAATATTCATCAAATTAAAAAGTACTAAGGTAGATGGCCAAGAGTATGATAGCTTGAATTGAATTCTCTGAGTGTAGGGATGTTCTTTACACACACGTGGGGTTATATGATCAATGTTTGGATGAAAGATAGGAATGAAGAATAAAGACGATGTTTTATTGAGGGATGATGTGATTTCTAACATTTTTTCAGGACTATTAAGATAGGGCACATGATAACTGAAAAGCTAGTATAGTTGGAAACTCTTATTTTCAAAGTCTTTCTTTTATGGTTCTTATCTTTATATGTAAATTTCACCATCTCTCTTTTGTTATAGGATTTTGTGGGTGTAATTCGCTGAAAACCCTCAGGAGACAACACTCCTCCTACTAGGGACACCTAGAGGTTCAACGGCTTGTTGCACGTGCTCAGTGCAATCGTGTCTGCCTACGAAAGTGTGCTTAGTTTTCTCCTTCTCCTCTTGAATAAACTAGTTTGCTCGGGACGATCAAAGATAAATTTGGGGGTATTTGTTCAGTTGATAAAACTGCACATTTGTATTACATTTTTCCTACCATTTTCATATTAAAAAAGGACTTTATTATAATATATTATACATATGAGGGTTTATATGTAAAAACACCATTTTCCATGTGTTGATATATTATAATTAGTATTTGGTAGGAAAATGTGTGCAAATAATATTATTGACCTAATCCTAGTAGAACTAAGTCTACTAAATATTATTTGTTGAGTGGTTGTGCAGAAATTTTCCAAGTTGTGCAGAATTTTTCAAGACTAGAATCAAGCAAATCAAGTTATTTGATGAAAGACTTGCCTAATTAAGAATCAAAACTTAGAGACCAAGTCTGGCAGCAACCACGAAAATATTTCCAAATTCTGAAGGTTCCAAGGATCGCCAAATGTCACAAATACAGAGCCCAAGAAAAATGATGAAGGGAAGAGATTGAATGGCCGCGGATCCGCGGCCATACCCCCCTTGGGCCGCGGATCCGCGGTAAGATATTGGAGTTAGAGGGTGCGCTTTTCTGGGGTGAATCTATGATGAATTTTACCTAATTTTGAAGCAAAGGATTCTGGTTTTGGACTATAAATAAAGACCGAGAGCTTCTTGGAAAATTTATCAAGCCGACGCGATCACGAAGCCCCAGAAGCTCACGCATCCAGGCTGATCATCAACTGTTCGTCTACCTCATTAGGAAAGATCGAGAAGCAACTAGTTTTGTAATCATTTTCTACGGAATAAAGTGTAGATTGTTCAAGTTGATTAATAAAGGTAGTTATTTTATTTAATTCTTTTGCATTATGTTTTCCCTCTCTGTCTTTTCATCTTCTTCTCCCAACATGCGCGAGTAATTCTCCGCTTGTTAGGGTTCGTAGGATTAGGGTAGGCTAATGGACGATAAAAATCCCTAAACCCTTTTTAAGTCCTATAAAGTTTATGAACTTTATCAAAATAATCTTTAACATCCTAATCGGGCGCGCTAACAATTCTTTGTTAGTTCCGACCGTGATTAGAGATTAGATTAATGATTGTTTTGGTAAAGGCTAGATTTGAACGGAGTTCCGTGTCGAGATAAGGGTTAAGAGTGGGATTCCTTTTCCCTCCAGAAACCCTAATCTACACGCATCACCGTCGTTCTAGTTTTAAATATAGTAATGGATAAAAAGGGTAACTTTTAATTAATCGTCCATAATTACTAAATCCTAACGAACCCTACAAGCCCTCTTCTTATATCAACTACATCTTTAAAATAATCTAGATCTATATTTTACATTCTTGTTTAACGTAGATCTAGAAACCATTCTAAAAAATTCTTTATCCCTCTTCTCTTTCTCAACACATCTAAAGTAAAAGTAAAAGGTTCAACGTTTCCCTGAGGACGACCCGTACTCACCTCGGTCTAGCTACATGCGACACCGTTCTGATTGCGGTTAACTACAGAACACACTTTTTCGTACCAATCAGGAGACGGTTTTCATATGGTCCCGAGGAAGATCGAGGCCGTACAACTTTGGCCCAGACTTGTGTACAGACGGAGGTCCGCAGATCTTTGGGCTTAGCAGGTTTTTACCGCCGTTTCGTGCAGTATTACTAGTGTATCGCTGCACCGTTGACTGAATTGACTGGAAAGGAGGTTCTTGTCTTTGGACTGAGGCATGTGTGCGGAGTTTTCAGCAGTTGGAGATTCGCTTGACAACTACACCAGTTCTTTCTTTGCTTTCTGGTTCGGGCGACTTTGTTGTTTAACTGTGATGTTTCGCGAGTGGGGCTCGATTTTGCGGGGATGTGGCACTATAGAGTTATCGCTTGTGCTTCCCGACAGTTGGAGGAAGTATGAGAAGGATATCCCACTCATGATCTGGAGATGGCCGCGGTGGTCGTGCGTTGAAGATCTGGGGACACTACTTGTTCGAAGAGTCGTGTCAGATTTTCACGGACCACTAGAGCTTAATGTACAACTTCCTGCAGTGGATTTTGAGTGTTGAGACTCTGTAGATATACAGTTCTTGTGCGATCGTTGAGTACAGCTTAATGTTCGCCTCTACTGAGGGGACAGCTTGCTCATGTCCGCGCCCGACCACTTTTCCTTAATCGCTTTCGCGAGGCATAGCCCGCCAATGCTCGTTCGTCAGAGATTCTTGAGCATACTCGGCTGGGTAAAGATTTGGAGTCCTTGATTTATGACCAGATGTGCTATGTTTAAGGACGTGTTGGTGTGTACCTGATACTGTTGGGTAGAGATGCGAAATCCTTGAGCAGGCACATCGGTCAGCTTTCTGTGTGTTCATTCATGTTCCACCAACATTTGACGTGACTTGTGAGATAGTTACGAGTGGGCAGGGATGAAGAGTGAAGTTTCGGATTTCGTTTCGAGGTGTCTGTCTTGTTGTGAGCTAAGGTTGAGCATCTGAGACCGGCTGGAGAGTTGCAACCTTTAACCGTTCCAGAGTGGGAATGGAAGCAGATCTCCATGAATATTCGTTGTGGTGTCTATCCAGGTATAGTTAGGGTGTGACTCCATTTGGGTGTTTATTGTCCGGTTATGCTCAGTTTGCTCAGTTGTTTTTTGTTAGGTTGTGCGTTTGCACGGAGTTCCTTCTTGCGTTGTATCCAATAGAGGCACCCTATTCGCTTGCCGTCTTGGGCAGAAGTTTCAGGAAGCCTTGGGTACTGGCTGAGCTTTATCTCCTCTTTTCCATCCACAGGACGAGGGTTTGTGAGAGCGGGCTATACAGACTCTGGAGGATATGCTTGTGCGTGCGTACTAATTGTTGTCGGCAGTTGGGATCTTCACTTGCCATTGTTAGGGTTCTTCTTCGATAGCTGTTATCAGGAGGCACTCCAATTGGCAACCTTTAGGTTTAGTTGTTAGGTCGTGGCGATCGCCATTCTGTTTTTTCTGACTCTGCATAAGTAGGATTGTTGGACCCCAGCTAGGCTAGAGACTTTGGAGATGATCCAGTTGGTTCAGGTCAGGATGAGAGTAGCCCAGTGCAGACAGAGGTCTTATGTCGACCGTGGTGGTCGCAGACTTGAGTTCTCAGTGGGAGATCATGTATTCCTACGGATTTTTCGATGAATAATGTGTTGAGTTTTGGCAAGCTTATCCCAGATTGTTGGTCCTTTGAGATCCTCGAGCAAGTTAGTTCCGTTGCCTAAAATTTGGCACTTCCGTCCAGATTTTTTTGATTATTCATCCCGTATTCCTAGTGTCGATACTTCGTAATTACCTTCATGACCTTTCCCACATGATTTAGCATCAGACATTTAGCTTGGACATGATCTTTTTGTTCACCAGCAACCGATAGTGTTAGTGGATCGGCAGGTGGAGAAACTTCGGTCAAGAGTCTTGCCATCTGTGGAGGGTTTTCTTGGCGTAGCCGTATAGTGAGGTGATCACTTGGGAGGCTGCGAGCGAGATTTGGGAGTTTTGTACTCATCTCTTTGAAGGTAAGCTTAGTAAAAATTTTAAATTCGGGGGCTGAATTTCTTTAAGGGGGAAAGATTGTAACGTTTTAGAAATCATTTTGCGAATTTTCCGTTTTTAGGGTAAAATAGTCGGTGTTTTCCGTTTAACCCGATTGTGATCAAACTTCTGTATAGACTTGTCGGCACCTAGTTTAGCTAGAATGAAGCTAGTGCACGGGCTTTGGGGGTCAATGGGAAGTTTTGGTTCACATAGAATTTTTCCCTAATTAAATATTATTTTAATGCTTTATTTGTGCACTTTATTAGTGGTAATTACATTTTTGGTTAATTACTTATAATTTGATTCTTTGCTAATCTAGGTTAGAGTGCACGCTGAGTGTTTCTTTTCTCTCTCTCTTTGGTAGCGACCATGACCCGACTCTAGACTATGACTCAGTGACCAAGATTGACCGAACCTTCTTAAAAGACTGGCTTTTGGATTGTCAGAGTTGCAAATCTCATTGTCACTCCTAATTTTACCATTTTCTCCGGGACACCCCGTATTACTACGAACGTCCACTTCTATTGGATAAAACCATCGTATGGTTATATACGAACTCGAAGGAATTCGAGGATGGTTTCCGGTTCTGGAGAAAACGAATAGGACTATTCAGTTGTCTTTTCCTGTTACCTTGTCTCAGGTTGCGAGTACTCCTTGGTTTAGGAGATAGTACACCTATTACGCAAATTGGATAGTCTTCTTCCAAACCTTAGGCTGGTGCCGACTGGTAGGGAATGAAGAAAACCAATTAGCCTAACGATGGTGTACAGAAGGTATTAAGTAAAGACAAAGAAAGGGATTAGTAAGAGGGCAAAGTAAATTGCGACTGCTATTCATGACCAAACCAAGTATTTCTTCGCCAATCCTAAATCACCTTTGTATTTCTCCAGGACACTCCGTATCACTACGAAGATCCACAGTTTATTGGATACTCCATCGTATGGTTATATACGAAATCAAAAGGAACTTATTCCAGTTCGGGGATGGATTCTGGTTCAGGAGAAATAGGAATAAGGTTTATTCGGTTGTCTTTTATCTTCACCTTCTCTAGCATTGCGAGTGCTCCTAGGATTAGGATAGTACACCCATTATGCTTATTGGATAGTCTTCTTCCAAACCATAGGCTGGTGCCGAACGGTAGGGAAGGAAGAAAACCATTTGGCCTAAAGGGGTGTACAGAAGATAATGACTAAAGACATATAAAGGGATTTGGAGAGATGAAAAAGAATTATACGGTTACAGTTGTGAATCTGGATAATGGAAGAGGCATTACTAGGAATACCGAGATACCCCATCGAAGCATTTCAATGTTTCAGTTTCACTGTGTGCTGTTAAAAGAAAACTGATTTCCTAATTAAACACTTGCTCCAGGGTATGTATTTACCAGGTATGATTCTCACAACTGTATGGTTTTACAGATGATGAGTGGGAGTAAGTTATTGGGAATTAGGTGATCATCCTCATTATATCGAGATTCGTTGTAATTGGTGATATTTGAGGAAGTCACCTGGGTTGTTTGCCGGACGGCAAATATTTGGTTTTGAATATCCGTTGTTATGCACCAATTTCAAATTGATATATCTGTACGTCTATTTTTATAGAGTGAGATATACCTTTTTGAAATTATGTCTATGGCATTTACCTATATCAATGGATGGTTAGGTAAGGAGCATTAAACAGCGGTGTAATTCTTCTTGACCATAAGTACAGTTTTCAACCTACGACACACCGTGAATGAGTCACTAGACTCAGGGGACTTATACAGAGTATTGTATATTGTCCAGTGTCCATTAGGACAGAGGGGTTGGTCCTCGTACTATATTCAGTTTACTTATGACTTCTCTAGTCCTTAGACAAGTGTTTCGTAGAAACACAGGGTCCAAGTTTTGAGAAGTTATAGGTATATAAGTAAAGTAGAGAACCAGGTATTGCAAGTATCGGGATTCTTCAAGGTGATCGAAGATGTAGATACTTGTGAATGGTATTCAGTTGATAGTAATGATTAAGACAACTTGTTTCTCTTTCAGGTTACTCATAATTGGAAGTATTCCTAAGTTGAGTAACGCTGATCGGCCTCCTTCCATTTTGTTGACATGCACTGGTGACAGCTGCATGATTTGAATCTGGTTCAATTAAATCAGTGCCTCTGTTTCTGTATTGGATATAGAACAGTTCATATCTTAACGATGTTAAGGTACGGGGAGTTGTCCGGCTTATGCTTAAAACCAGACTCTGGATAACTCAAGGCACATTTCTGTAATGGCTGTTTGTGGGTTGACCCAGGCTATGACGAGGGTTGACTTTCTACCATCTTGAAGATCAATAGCGATATTGTTCTTGACTCGCCACAGTTTTAACAAAAATGGATTTTTTCAGAAAACAGTAGTGGGAGTATGGTAGAACTGGAAGTGATTCCAGAACCGCAAACGATTACTGAAGATTTGATAAGAACCTAAAGATTCAATCTGGTTTGACATTCCATTGGCCACTCCGCAGATAAAGTGGGTAACATCAGGCACCCGAGAGGTACTTCGGTATGCTCAAGGACGGTGACAGGGAGGTTCTTGTTTACCCAGACTTGCTATTGCTGTTGTTCCAGACTGTGAGACCCGGCAGGAGGATGAGTATAGCGTCTTTCTAAACTGGCTTTAGAAGCGTACGTGTATATGACTCTGCCAAAGGGTTGTCGTAGTCAGTGGGAGCAGCGGAAGCATGGTGGACAAGTGGCTTATGTCTATTTATAGACTAAAGCAGATATAGCGGAGATAGATCATCTATTTTTGATGTGACAGTCATAGGTTTGACTTCATCAGAATAGGGGATGGATCTATTAAGAAGGTAGTAGGGTGTGATGTCCTGGTATCTGGATAACATACACAGAGTAGGAAGTGATATTCCTATACTACGATCGGTTATACTTTGGTTGTCACACAGTGTTTTCTCCAGATAGGATATTGATCCAATCCTGGAGAAACATTCGGAGGCAGTTTTAGAACATAAGTTGATGTTCTAGGGATATGATAACGGCAGCTTCCTTTAGAAGACGATTATCATTCCAGGCTTCCAAGGTGACCAGGATGACAGAGTGGCTGTCAGAGTTATAGTTTTCCCTCTGATGAGGGCCAGTATTTTGGACAGGTGGTCCAGGTGGATACTGAGGGAAGGATGGTGCGGGATACTGATTAAGTTCGGTTGACGATACAGTCTAAGAAGTTTGGATTTGGAGTTCATTTATGAACTAGGTCCCATCAGATATCCAATCATATTCTAAGACAGGTATTGCTCATTTCGGGAGATGGCTTTCTCCGCGAACTTGAGATAAAGAGAGACATAGAAAGAAACACCAGAGCGGATCTACTCACTGAGGCTATTCCTCGAACACAATAGTTTCGCAAACGAGCTTTGTGAGACTGACTAGTAGAGGAGTTGGGTGTTCGGTATCACACGGGCTGTGAGTATGCGACATCGCAATAATTAGCCTTGAGTGCAAGTGGGAGATTGCTGGAGATAGTGCCCTCAGAGTCAATTATTGGATCACAGGCACGTGATTGCAATGATTGATGGAGGACCTATACCGGTAGGACAGTCTTACTCAAGATGATAGTATGCAATCTGGTTTATCTTTATCATCGTGTACTGCTTTAGGTGACATTACTGATCACTATTGCATGTTGATAGAGCCCCTACGATTCTTGCTTGACTACCAGCAGTATGAGGACGATCATATACGTGGGAGCTGAGGTCTATAAGCACATCCTTAAAAGGTCCCTAGTCGTGGGAGTTTCGAGACAGGGCATCGATACTCCAGAGTAGACTAGTGTATACAGTCGAGACCCCGACGAGGGGTGGTGGCCGGTCTCACAAGCCGCTGCTGTCAGTTGGTTCACCTAAGATGTATACAGGTGCTCATTGGGTTATGAGTACACCGTACAGGACTCGCCGGGAACATTCTAGTTGGGATTATACCAGACGTCAGATAGCAGTTCCGTGGTGACATGTGTACAGGTTAGTTCATCGACCTGAGATCGTCATTTGTCTCATGTGAGTTCCCACTGTGCTTTGATTACTACCCTACCACACTCAAAGGAGACGTGCAAACAGGTTTTATTTGGGTACAGTCCCGAGCCACATGGAGGCAGTGAGCGGATCTGTAGGGGTTCGTCTCTCCCGGTATTGGGGGTGAGGTCGCGCTGTGTCTAGGAGAGCCGGTACATGAAATTCCTTGGCCAAGGCAGGAGATTTACTGGTAGGTATTCCAGTAGTATCTCAGGGTGTTCTGGGTTACTCCCCGACACGACTTGTACCGATTTTGGGGGTCTGAATTTTACCAACCCCCTAGGCTCGCCATGCGATACTCATAGACGAACGGACCGGACTGTACGGATATTGTCACTGACAGGCTCAGTAGGGTGTCAGGATGAGTTCGTTCATCGACGTCCCTTTTGGTCAATACCTGGTAGCCCGTTACGTATAGGCTAATACCTATGACGTGCTAGTGGTTAAATCCACAACCAAAGTATTGACGAGTCTTTAGAGTCCCCCACAGACCAGTTTCTCAAGTTTCGAGCGAAACGCTGTAGAGGCCGTATGGAGATATGGCAGAATTCGATCAAATACGTGCGGTATTGCACGGATCATGATCAGACGGATAATACTAGCAGGCTTTGGTTTAAGCCGGATCCTAGTATTGTACAGTGTAGATTTTGTCTCTGTGCATTTGTATTCAGTGTGAATACAAATGCGGGTATGTATATACAGTCGTGGGGTTTTCTTGTAATTTATTACGGGATCAGTTTTCTGAAGTTGCCAGTTTGCATTCTGTTCCGGCCGGTTTTCCTTTGTTCCTTCACGGCCGGATTTTTCCGATGGAGGGGCTAATTTGCAATTGTGTAAATTAGCCATTATGGAGGGGTTATTTGTATTTGTGGCATTATGATGGTTTAAGCATCTTTGCTTTTCTTGTGATCATTTCATTTGCATTTATTGTGAAGAGATTGATTTGTTTATGGATGTGAGGCTTGCTTTTAGGGTGTGGTCACCATTTTAATTTCCTACACTCACCTCCCTTATTAATTCCCTCCTCATTCCAATTAGGGGACGGCCACTACTTGAGAGGAGAGGGTGAGGTTCATTTTTGATGAGGGGAATAATTCATATCTCATTTTCTTGCTTGCAAAATTCTCAACCTCTCTCCAAAGTTCTTTCATTCCTCCATCATGGCAACTTCACAACCCCAATTGAGACAATGGTTTCTACACTACTCTACTTCAACCTTGGACGCGTCGGCTAGCCAACTTCGCGCCCGAGTTGCCTCGGTCCAGAGGTGGGTGTGTGAGTGTGAGAGTGAGAGGTTGAGAGAAATGAGCACAAGAATGAGAGGAAAATGATAACTCCCAATGTCAACCCCTTCTTTCTCTCTCATCATTAAATGCAAGCATGGGCTTTGCCATAATGCATTCTCTCTCTCTCTCTCCCATTCTCTCAAGTCAACACCCCAAAACAAAAATTCAAATTAAAACAACCATCAATTAACTAAATAGACTTAATTAAAACCCAAAAGACTTAATCCCCATTATTAAACCCACCATGGTTGCTAATCATGGTATAACCTCATTTTAAACCCTAGTTTACATGCACATGTGTGTGCAAGCCTAGGAAAATTCTATAAAAATATTTATTAAATTTGGAAAAATATTTGAAACTCAATTTGGAAGACTTTTTATTAAAAACCCTTTATTTAAATATAATTAGCCACTAATCACATCCTAAGGTGTTACAATCTCCCCCCCTTAAAAGAAATTCGTCCCCGAATTTGAAAATATAAAGCTACGCATACCTTCAACGCGATGAGGGAACTTGTTCCGCATCTCGCCCTCGGCCTCCCAAGTGATCTCTTCTCCACTCGGGCTGCGCCAAAGCACCTTCACTGATGGCAAGACCTTCGATCTAAGTTTCTTCACCTACCGGTCCAATATCACGACTGGCTGCTCGGTGAACGAAAGGTCGTGCTCAAGCTGAACGGTC
Source organism: Agapanthus africanus (assembly GCA_030015575.1). Classification (NCBI taxonomy): domain Eukaryota; kingdom Viridiplantae; phylum Streptophyta; class Magnoliopsida; order Asparagales; family Amaryllidaceae; genus Agapanthus; species Agapanthus africanus. The sequence goes on from CM057344.1 coordinate 240,838,667, forward strand.
TGATTCTGAATCACGTGCGAAGGGTCGTGTAGGTATCTGCGAAGCATCGACACGTGGAACACGGGGTGAACATCTGGGAAGTCGGGTGGAAGAGCCAAACGATAAGCTACTGCGCCCACATGCTCGAGGATCTTGAAGGGACCTATGAATCTGGGGCTAAGTTTCCCCTTCCATCCAAACCTCATCACTCCCTTCATCGGAGAGACCCACAGAAAAACGTGATCTCCAACTGCGAACTCTAATCTGCGGCGGTGCCTGTCAGCATACGATCTCTGCCTGCTCTGAGCTGTCCTCATCCTGTCTCGAATCAGCTGTATTTTCTCGGTCGTCTCCTGTACGATCTGGGGCCCCAAAATACTGCTCTCACTGAGCTCTGTCCAGCAGACGGGCGATCTACATCTCCTCCCATACAGAGCCTCGAAAGGTGCCATCTGAATAGTATCCTGGAAACTATTGTTGTAGGAGAACTCCACCAAGGGTAAATGATGATCCCAGCTACCATCAAAGTCTAAAACGCACGCTCGGAGCATGTCCTCAAGAGTCTGAATCGTCCGCTCTGACTGGCCGTCGGTCTGCGGATGAAATGCTGTGCTGAAACTCAAGCGTGTGCCCAAAGCCTCCTGAAGTCTCTTCCATAGTCGGCTGGTAAACTGGGTGCCTCTGTCGGACACGATACATGTCGGGACTCCATGCAGTCGTACTATCTCGTCGATGTAAATCTGGGCGTACTGAGCAAATCCGAAAGTCGTCTTCACTGGCAGGAAGTGAGCCGCTTTCGTCAGACGATCTACGATCACCCAAATGGAGTCATACTCTCGCCTAGTCCTGGGTATACCCACAACGGAATCCATCGAAATCTGCTCCAATTTTTACTCCGGAATGGGTAACGACTGTAGCTCTCACGCGGGCCTCTGGTGCTCGGCCTTGACTTGCTGACAAGTCAGGCATCTCGACACGAAATCTGCGATGTCCCTCTTCATTCCGTCCCACCAGTAAACATCTCTCATATCATGATACATCTTGGTGGAACCAGGATGGACGCTGTACACAGATCGATGTGCCTCCTCAAGAATCTCACGCCGCAGCCCCTCAGCATCTGGCATGCACAGTCTAGTCCTAAATCTCAGCATCCCCTGATCATCGATCACGAACACGGAAAATCTGCCCTGTCCAATATGCGTCCTGATCTCTGAACATCGGTCATCACTGTGCCGTGCCTCATGTATACGGTCAAGCAACTGTGGGCATGCACAAACATACCCAATCTGTCCTCTGATTGGCGTGAACTCGAACTGTTCCCGGCTGTCGCATAAAATCTGCCAATCTGCCGACGACTGCCCCTGTACTGCGCTCAAACAAGATAGACTACCCCCGGGCCTCCTGCTCAAAGCATCCGCCACCACATTCGCCTTGCCCAGGTGATACAAGATCTCGCAGTCGTAATCCTTCACTAACTCCATCCATCGGCGCTGTCTAAGGTTCAGGCCTCGCTGCAGAAATATATACTTTAAACTCTTGTGATCGGTGAATATCTGGCACGACTCGCCATATAGGTAATGTCGCCAGATCTTAAGTGCAAAGACCACTGCAGCCATCTCCAAATCATGAGTGGGGTAGTTCTGTTCATGTTTCTTCAATTGTCGCGAAGCATACGCGATCACCCTGTCATGCTGCATCAATACGCACCCTAGCCCCACTCGAGAAGCATCACAATAAACCACAAATCCGCCTGATCCTGAAGGCAATGATAACACCGGTGCCTAGTCAGCCGAGTCCGTAGCTGCTGAAAACTGTACTCGCACTCCTCCGTCCAATCGAAAGGAACTCCCTTCCGGGTCAACCCGGTCAAAGGTGTAGCAATACTGGAGAAGTCCTGCATAAATCGCCTGTAGTAACCGGCCAACCCCAAAAAGCTGCGAATCTCCATAACTGATGTGGGTCTGGGCCAACGCTGAACAACCTCGATCTTCCTCGGGTTTACACATATACCGTTTCGTGAAATCACATGCCCCAAGAAGTCTACGCTGTCCAGCCAGAAGGCACACTTGGAGAATTTCGCGTAAAGCTGGTGCTCCCTCAAAGTCTGCAGTGTAATCCGCAGGTGCAGCTCGTGCTCCTCACTACTCCGGTAATACACCAAGATATCGTCAATGAATAGTATGATGAACAGATACAGATATGGCCGGAAAATACGGTTCATCAAGTCCATGAATGTTGCCGGCGCATTGGTGAGTCCGAACGACATCACCAAAAACTCATAATGGCCGTAGCGCGTACGGAAAGCTGTCCTATGAATGTCCTCCTATCGAACCCGCAACTGATGATAGGCCGATCGTAAATCGATCCTCGAAAAGTATCCTGCCCCCTGAAGCTGGTCGAACAAATCGTCGATACGTGGCAAGGGATATCTGTTCCGCACTGTCACCATGTTCAGCTGGCGGTAGTCGATACACAGACGCAAACTGCCGTCCTTCTTCTTGACGAACAGGACTGGAGCACCCCAAGGAGAAACACTGGGTCGAATAAGTCCCTTATCCAGCAAATCTTGCAACTGACCCTTCAATTCTCGAAGTTCCGTCGGGGCCATCTGATAAGGCGGTATGGAAATAGGCCCCGTGCCATGAACCAAATCAATACAGAAAGAAATGTCGCGCTCGGGCGGTAGCCCAGGAAGCTCGTCAGGGAACACATCAGGAAACTCGCTAACAATCGGAACCTGATCCAACGGGACCTCTATAGCGCTAGCATCGCAAACATAGGCGAGAAATCCCTGACATCCCTTCCTCAAAAGCTGTCCAACATGAAAAGAAGAAATCACACTGTGAGGGGCGGCACCACGGTCCCCCAATACAACAAAAACAAACTCGCCGGGAAAACAGAATCTAACTGTCTTCTCACGGCAGTCCACAGAAGCATAGCATGTGGCTAACCAATCCATGCCCAAAAGAACGTCGAAGTCCAACATCTCAAGAAGGATCAAGTCGACAGGCAACTCTCTCTCGCCAATACAGACGGTACAGGATCGGAACACATGCCTAGCAACAAACGACTCTCCCATGGGAGTGGTCACAACAAGCGTCTGATCAAGCAAACCGGACTCTCTACCTAAACTCGGCACAAAATGTGTGGATACGTACGAGTGCGTGGATCCGGGATCGAACAACATGTGTGCATCAACAGAACATACTGGAAGGATACCTGAGACCACCGCATTGGACACCTGCGCGTCCTGATGCGTCAAAGCAAAAACCCGCGCCTGTCCTCCATCGGTGACTGACTGCCCTCTGCCTCAGTCATCCTGTCCTCTCTGAGCAACTCCTCCACGCTCATGACCTCTCTGTGTATGAGTCTGACGCGGAGCGACAATAGGTACAACAGGCAACGCCCTCTGGGGTGGTGAAGGTGGTAAGATAACATGCGGTGCTGCTGTCTCCCTCCGGTGTATCTCAGGACAATCTCTGACGAGGTGAAATAGACGGCCGCATCTATAGCAACCTCGCGATGACTGCTGACTCTCCCGTGGATACGAACTAAACATCTGGCCTCGTCCCGAATCTCTGCCACTCCTCGTACCTGAACGATACCTACCGCGGCGTCGGAATGTCTGTCTCTGTGTTGATATACCAGTACGAACTCTTTTCGGCTCTGGAACTACCGAAGTCTCAGCAAGGCGCTCCTCGACTAATAGGGCTGCGTCTACCGCTGCTGCATATATCTCGTAATGTTGCATGCTGATCGCAAGGAACAGTGGTGTAAGCAAGCCTCGAACAAATCTCTTGACTCGCAACTCCTCGGTAGACACCAAATACGGGGCATAAACTGATAGCTCTGTAAACAGCACGTCATACTCTGCCACTGACATCTCCGAAGTCTGGCGTAAAGACTCGAACTTGCGTGCTCTAGCATCTCTGACACTCAGTGGGAGAAAGCGGGCAAGGAATAGTGCCACGAACTCTGTCCAGGTCATAGGAGGAAGACCTGCCGCTCTACCCTTCTCGACTGATTCACACCACTTCTGCGCAAGACCTTCCAGGCGAAAGCTCGCGAACTCAACCCATCTCGTATCTACGCATCTGAGGGAACGGCATATCCGAGCCATCCTATCAATGAAAGACTGTGGGTTCTCTGCTGTATCGGTTCCTGTGAAGACCGGAGGCTTCAGCCTCATAAACTCTGATAGCGATACTGTAATCACCTCCGTGGCTGCAGGGGCAACTGGCTGTGCGGTAGGTACCATCACGGTCTCTGTAATGGGTGGAGCTACCTCTGGTCGCTGCGCTCGAAGCGTCTCAACTAGCGATCCTATCATCTGGCGCATCTCCTGCATGCTGGATCCCACCGTCTGGCTCATCTCCTATATACCAGCCTCTAGCGTGGCGATCTGATCTGTCACGGGAAGAACAACTTGCTCCGGTACAACCGGTGTACTGCCCGGATCAGTCCTCGTCTCAGACGAATCACCTCGAATCTCGGCCCTCGCGGCCGCTCTTTGCGCCCTCATAGTCCTTGGCGGCATAATGGCTGAAAGGAAATTAGGATTCGATAAGAATACGGAAATCGAATCGCAAGAATATATATACTCAAGAAGGAATTTAAATCAATAAGTCCTAAGGTTGCCTTGGCGGAGTACCGTGTCGTGAGCATGCCGCAGAATATACACACGCTACGCCACTCTGCTTCAGCTACCTACTCCATCATACCAAGATCATCCTACACTCCGAAAGGAAAAACCTACGCTCTGATACCAACTTTGTCACGACCCGAATATTTCGACTCGTGACCGGCACTTAACCACGCAACGTCTACAGGCGTAACGCGACTAAGTAAGCCGAACCCAGAAATCAAAACCATTTAAATGTAGCGAGTGTTGAAAACATTTAGTTAAAACATTTAGAATACCTTAAATAGTTTAATAAGTTCTTTTAAAGTTACGTCATCATTTAAATAATTTTGGCAGCATTTCCTTTGTAAAAGTAACCCCGAGATCGGGTATAAAACAGGATATAAGTGAAAATGAGATATAATGAAATAAAGAATCCCCAAACGGTGGAAACCATCACCACAAGAGTAATATACGACGCCGTAGCGAAGAATGAGCAATAAGTAAACATCACAGAATAATAAACTGCATAGATAAACCGTCGGCTCCCACGAGCTCGACATCAGAATACAAAAATATACATCATCGTCCTCACACTGTCTCTAAGTCCAATACATATATGGTAGATGGAGAATACTAGATACAAAAGGGGGTACAATAAAAGAAATCAGATACTACAACCTACCTACTAGCAAAACAGCTCTCGCACCAACTGTAGTGGTATCTGTAGCCAAAATATGCAAAAGGCAGCCTGCCGCGACTACTCTGAGGGGCAACCTGCAAATATTGTGGCACAACGGGGGTGAGTTGACAACTCGTGAATAGAGATAACATATAAAGGTAATCGCGAGCATGCACGTACTGCGCTACCCTATCATATGCCAGCAAGTAAGATCTATATGCGACAAGCAGTAGGTGCAATGATCATGCAAATGCTCTGTCAGGTAAAATAACTACAGGATGAGATTCATGATAATTAATGCTGAGCATGGGATAAACAACATCAACACGGAATATCAACGTGGAAAGATAATCGGTGCCCAAAACTGCACCCCAATCCCAAGTAAGCTCAGGCGCCGGCACTCTCCTCGGCCCTCAAATCCTGTAAATCTCTGAGAATCACGAGTGCCCAACATCGGCACTCAAAATATCATAAAATACTCGTGTCCAGCATCGACACGCAAATCCTTATATATCGGGCTCCGTAAGTCCGGGTCAGCCCACGGGCTCCGTCTGCGGTATCGGCCCCGGCAGTACGGATCATCCCGCATCCATCTCTCGACTCTGGTTAGTATCCTCCGGATAACCGCCAGGTCCAACCAATCACCGGTAGGTACTCGCCCACCTCCAGGCTCAATCGGCAAAGTCCATCGATCATCTTGCCGAGGGGAACCATACCGGGTCCACCACGAACCCGCAAACGGATCATCCAACATCTCGAATCGGGTTTCAAGCACACGTCTCAGCACCGAGAAAACGCGTGGTGGACGCACCAAAATATCATATCACGAGAAACCGGGGTTTTAAATAGTGCATCTTTTCTTAAATAATCCCACGGTCCTCAAAACCAGAAATCACATGAAAATCCAACACCAATAAGTAAATCAAATGCGATGTGCTATGTACATCAAGCCATAATTAGGTACAAGGGGAAACCGGTTTTTAAAATAGTTTTAGTTTTTAAGGACATCATGCGGCTCCCAATTTCTATGAAAATCATATCGAATCATATGTGAAATGAACTACAGCATAATAATCATGGCAATTCTATAGTGAGTGCTAACGGTGTGTGTGTAACATGCAGATTAGTGCTCGTGCAACATGAACCGTTAGTAATAGTGCGGTGTTCTATCAATCTAAGTTTACATACATATAGTAGGGAATGCAGTATGCAACAACAGTATCCATGACAGTCAATGTAGGTACATGCAACATATAGCTATAAGGTCCTATCAGCCCTGACGCATAACGCCATGCGGGCGATATCCCCGTAGATGTTAAATCTACTCACCGAAGTCTCGCGCTAAGTGTAGTCGACGACTTGCTTCCCCTTCTTCGCAGCGTCCGTCTAACTCGCCTGCGAACCTAGATTACACAATATATCACATATAAGCTCAAATCCACAAAACGCGATATTAAGGTCAAACTAGAAACCCGCGTCGCAAACCAAGCGCGCGTGTGCGCGATACGCTAAAACGTGTAATTATGCGCCTGAAACTACCCCGACGCGTCGTGATACGCAGAAACCCCAAACCCACACACGTATCACGCGTGTCGCGACGGTTTAAAAATACGAGAAACAGGTATTTAGCTCCAGATTTTTCTACAGCAAGAATCAAATAAAATTGCACATGCCATGAGTCTAAGGATAGCAGCAGGAACCTACAGAGCCAAACCCAAACCCATTCCCTCCCCATCTGACCGCAAATTGCGGCCAGAATCAATTTTTCATCGGCCAAAGTAGGGAATCTGGGGGTCGTGTTCTACCTGAGGGATCAGCACCTAACAACTATAATCCAGTTAATTCAGATTTATTCTGAACTCACTAGGTCGATAGCAGATTACAGAAAGCTAAGCTTTGCTTAAAAACGGTAAATTTTGCATCAAATAGAAATCTGGTGGTATTTTAGTGCAATTGGGGGCTAAGCTAGGTTAACATGGCCCTAACAACAGTCAATCAACTTAGTTTAACCAGTACACACTTCACTTGATCAAAGTTCCCACTAATTACCACATATCGCACTAAAACGCACCATTAATCACTAATCGAAGCTAAGCTACACTAACTAAGCAAACTAGGGGTAAGTTCAAGAAGTATACCCCACACTCGATCCTAGGGAGCTGGAGGAAGAAGAAGGAGTAGAGGGAAGGAGCTGCAGCTGAAGTTGTTGTTGTTGCTGCTGCTCGCTGCTGCTGCTGCTGCTCACTGCTTACTGCTGTTGCTGTGCTTGCTTCTGCTGCTGCTGTGCTTGTGGGTGTGTGAGTGTGAAAGTGAGAGGTTGAGAGAAATGAGCACAAGAATGAGAGGAAAATGATAACTCCCAATGTCAACCCCTCCTTTCTCTCTCATCATTAAATGCAAGCATGGGCTTTGCCATGATGCATTCTCTCTCTCTCTCTCATTCTCTCAAGTCAACACCCCAAAACAAAAATTCAAACTAAAACAACCATCAATTAACTAAATAGACTTAATTAAAACCCAAAAGACTTAATCCCCATTATTAAACCCACCATGGTTGCTAATCATGGTATAACCTCATTTTAAACCCTAGTTTACATGCACATGTGTGTGCAAGCCTAAGAAAATTCTATAAAAATATTTATTAAATTTGGAAAAATATTTGAAACTCAATTTGGTAGACTTTTTATTAAAATCCCTTTATTTAAATATAATTAGCCACTAATCACATCCTAAGGTGTTACATATACCTACATGCTTACACATATGCCTTGCTATACCTACATGTTTACACATATACCTATATGGTATTACATCATTATTGATAGGTATATACTTATATCTTGCTATAGCTACATGTTCACCTTTATATGATGTTGCATGGACTTTGGAGAAATTTGGAAACCGCATGATATATTTAATAACTTGATGCATCTAATTAGTGGTTTTTCCTTGATATGCTTATATTACTGTATTATGTTGCATATATTATATTTCATGGATTTACGCATTGAGATATGGATTTCATATGATGTTTTCTAGATTTGAGGACCGTGGTATTTCATGAAATTATGCATTGTTTGAAAAACCCGGTTTCTCTTGATATGATATTTCGATGCATCCACCATGAGATTTCTCGGTTCTGAGACTTGTGTTCGAAACCCGATATGATACGTGGATTGCGAGTGCCGATATTGGACACTCAGGTTCCGTGAGACGTATGATATGTGGATTGCGAGTGTCGGGGTTGGACACTCAGGTTCCGTGGATTGCGAGTGTCGATATTAGACACTCAGGTTCCGTGAGACGTATGGATACGTGGATTGCGAGTATCGGAGTTGGACACTCAGGTTCCGTGAGACGTATGATACGTGGATATGAGGGTCGGTCCTGGTGACGGGGCCTGAGAGATGAGTATTTAAGTGTCGATGCTGGACACTAGTTTTCATTGTAAGTGCACGGCGGCGCCCCGGCCGTCAATCCGAGGCCAAAATGCGGAAACGATGATTTACTTTAACTTTTGAACCGGCACCACCGCGCACAAAAATGCCGGATCGGGCCATTAAACTAATTCTACCTAACTAAAGAACGGGGTAGAGAGTTACACCGAGCGATCCGTGTCCTTCGGTCTTCTCGTCGTCGTCCCGATCTCCCGCGGAATCTCCGGTCTTCACCTCCTTGCCGAAAGGGCACCACGTCGCCGGCTTCTTTTACGGGCTCCCACCTCTGGACCGAGGCAACTCGGGCACGAAGTTGGCGAGCCGACGTGCCCAAGGATGCTGTAGGTTGACTGTAGAACTCATGTCTCATTTGGGGTTGTATGAAGTTGCCATATGGTGGAGGAAAAGAACTAAGCTTTTGGAGATGGAGCAATGGGAATTTTGCAAGCCAAAAGAGATCAAAATTGCATCACTCTAATTTTGGACAGCCCCTCCTCAATTGGCCAGCCAAGACTCTATCAAGAATGGGAGAGTGTAACAAATTATCAAGGGGGGAGGAACAATAATAATCAAAGAGAGAGAAAGGGTGATGATGATCAAGAATCATTACAACCAAAACCTCACTCCAAAACCCAATCATAACCTACCAAGGTCAAGCCATCATGAACCATCATGAACAAAAGAAAGTCAAGGGTGGGAGAAACATTATGATACAACAATATGCATAGACAACCCTCCAAAATGCTTATTTGCACAAATGCAAATAAGCCCTCCTCCACCAATTGTCAGCCAACGAAAGAAACAAAGGAAATTGGCCGAAACAGAAAGCAAACTGGAAACTTCAAAAAAATGATCCCGTAATAAATTACAGGAAAACCCAGCTACTGTATATACATACCCGCATTTGTATTCCGACCGAATACAAATTCAATGAGACAAAATCTACACTGTACAATACTAGGATCCAGCTTAAACCAAAGCTCGCTAGTATTATCCGTCCGATCATGATCCGTGCAATACCGCACGTATCTGATCGAACCCTGCCATATCTCCATACGGCCTCTACAGCGTTTCGCTCGAAACTTGAGTAACTGTCTGTGGGGGACTCTAAAGACCCGTCAATACTATGGCTGTGGATTTAACCACTAGCACGTCAAAGGTATTAGCCATACGTAACGGGCTACCAGCTATTGACTAAAAGGGACGTCGATGAGCGAACTCATCCTGACACCCTACTGAGCCTGTCAGTGACAATATCCGTACAGTCCGGTCCGTTCGTCTATGAGCATTGCATGGCGGGCCTAAGGGGTTGGTAAAAGTCAGACCCCCAAAAGCGGTACAAGTCGTGTCGGAGTGTAGCCCAGAACACCCTGAGATACTACTGGAATACCTACCAGTAAATCTCCTGCCTTGGCCAACGACTCGTGTAAGGGCTCTCCTAGACACAGCGCGACCTCACCCCCAATACCGGAAGAGACGAACCCTTGAAGATCCGCTCACTGCCTCCATGTGGCTCGGGACTGTACCCAACTAAAACCTGTTTGCACGTCTCCTTTGAGCGTGGTAGGGTAGTAATCAAAGTACAGTGGGAACTCACATGAGACAAATGACGATCCTCAGGTCGATGAACTAACCTGTACACATGTTACCAGGGAACTGCTATCTGACGTTAGGTATAAGACCAACTAGCATGTTCCCGGCGAGTCATGTCCGGTGTACTCATAACCCAATGAGCACCTGTATACATCTTAGGCGAACCAACTGATACCAGGGCTTGTGAGACCGACCACCGCCCCTCATCGGGGTCTCGACTGTATACACTAGTCTACTCTGGAGTATCGATGCCCTGTCTCGAAACTCCCACGACTAGGGACCTTTTAAGGATGTGCTTATAGACTACCAGCTCCCACGTATATGATCGCCCTCATACTGTTGGCAGTCAAGCAAGAATCCTAGGGGCTCTATCAACGTGTAATAGCGACCTATCAGGTCACCTAAAGCAGTACACGAAGATAAAGATAAACCAGATAGCATACTATCATCTTGAGTAAGACTGTCCTACCGGGATAGGTCCTCCCTCAATCATTGCAATCACGTGCCTGTGATCCAATAATTGACTCTGAGGGCATTATCTCCAACAATCTCCCACTTGCACTCAAGGCTAATTATTGCGATGTCGTATACTCACAGCCCGTGTGATACCGAACACCCAACTCCTCTACTAATCAGTCTAGCAAAACCCGTTTGCGAAACTATTGCGTTCGAGGAATAGCCTCCGTGAGTGGATCTGCCTTGATGTTTCTTTCTATCTCTCTCTATATCTCAAGTTCGCGGAGAATGCCATCTCCCGAAATGAGCAATACCTGTCTTAGAATATGTCTGGATATCTGATGGGACCTAGCTTATAAATGAACTCAAAATCCAAAACTTCTTAGACTGTATCTTCAACTGAACTTAATCAGTATCCTGCGCCATCCTTCCCTCGGTATCCACCTGGACCACCTGTCCAAAATACTGCCCCTCGTCAGAAGGAAAACTTATAACTCTGACAACCTCTCTGTCATCCAGTCACCTTGGAAGCCTGGAATGATAACTGTCTCCTGAAAGAGGCTGTTGTCATCATATCCCTAGAACATTCACTTATGTTCTAAAACCGCTTCCGTATGTTCCTCCAGGATTGGATCAATATCAACTTATTGCATCTACTGCAAAAACAACATCTGGTGTGGTACTTGACATCTCATGATTGACTCAATTGCCTAAGCAAGTGATCTGCCAATCAAGCACATCCCTCTCCCCTTTAGTCTGTAAGACACCTTTAGAGAGGGTGACTCCATCACCTGCAGGTACACTACCGTGCCAGGAGTCGTCCATTCTAAAAACTCTTAGAATGCTATCTAAGTACCCTGATTGGGAAACCACCCAAATCTAGATCCATAGATCTAGTAACCAGAATGTCTTGATATTATATCCAAGTCCCATGTGGAGAAACCACTGTGTGACAACCAAAGTTTAACCGATCGTAGTATAGGAGTTTCTTTTCCTACTCTGTGTATGTCATCTAAATACCAGGACATCACACCCTACTACCTTCTTAACAGATCCATCCTTTATTCTGATGAAGTCAAACCTATGACTGTCATATCAGAAATAGATGATCTATCTCCGCTATATCTGCTTTAGTCTATAAATAGACATAAGCCACTTGTCCACCAAAGCTTCCGCTGCTCCCACTGACTACGACAACCCTCTGGCAGAGTCATATACACGCACACTTCTAAAGCTAGTTTAGAACGAAGCTATACTCATCCTCCTGCTGGGTCTCGCAGCTTGGAACAACAGCAATGGCAAGTCTGGGTAAACAAGAACATCCCTGTCACCGTCCTTGAGGCTACCGGAGTACCTCTCGGGTGCCTGAGGTTACCCACCGTATCTGCGGAGTGGCCAATGGAATGTCAAACCTGATTGATTATTTAGGTTCTTATCAAATCTTCAGCAATCGTTTGCGGTTCTGGAATCACTTCCAGTTCTACCATACTCCCACTACTGTTTTCTGAAAAAATCCATTTTTGTTAAAACTGTAGCGAGTTAAGAACAATATCACTATTGATCTTCCAGATGGTAGAAAGTCAACCCTCGTCATAGCCTGGGTCAACCCATAAACAGCCATTACAGAAACGCGTCTTGAGTTATCAAGAGTCTGGTTTTAAGCATAAGCCGGACAACTCCCCGTACCTTAACATCGTTAAGATACAAACTGTTCTATATCCAATATAGAACCAGAGGCACTGATTTAATTGAACCAGATTCAAATCATGCAGCTGTCTCCAACGCATGTCAACTAAATGGAAAGAGGCCGATCAGCGTTACTCAACTTAGGAGTGCTTCCAATTATGAGTAATCTGAAAGAGAATCAAGTTCTCTTAACCATTATTATCAACTGAATACCCTGCACAAGTATCTACATCTTCGATCACCTTGAAGAATCCTGATACTTGCAATACCTGGTTCTCTACTTTACTCTTATACCCATAACTTCTCAAAATTCAGACCTTGCGTTTTTACGAAACACTTGTCTAAAAACTAGAGAAGTCATAAGTAAACCGAATATAGTACGAGGACCAACCCCTATGTCCTAATGGACACTGGACAATATACAATCCTCTGTATAAGTCCCTTGAGTCTAGTAACTCATTCCCTGTATGTCGTAGGTAGAAAACTGTACTTATGGTTAAGAAGAATTACACTGCTGTTTAATGCTCCTTACCTAACCATCCACTGATATAGGTAAATGTCATAGACATAATTTCAAAAAGGTATATCTCACTCTATAAAAATAGACGTACAGATATATCAATTTGAAATTGGTGCATAGCAACGGATATTCAAAACAAAATATTTGCCGACCGGCAAACAACCCAGGCGATTTCCTCAAATATCACCAATTACAACGAATCCCGATATAATGAGGATAATCACCTAATTCCCAATAACTTACTCCCACTCATCATCTGTAAAACCATACAGATGTGAGATTCATACCTGGTAAATACATACCCTGGAGCAAGTGTATAATTAGGAAATCAGTTTTCTTTTAACAGTACACAGTGAAACTGAAACATTGAAATGTTTCGATGGGGTATCTTGATATTCCTAGTAATGCCTCTTCCATTATCAGATTCACAACTGTAACCGTATATTTCTATGCCATCTCTCCACATCCCTTCATATGTCTTTAGTCATTACCTTCTTCACACCCCTTTAGGCCAAATGGTTTTCTTCCTTCCCTACCGTTCGGCACCAGCCTATGGTTTGGAAGAAGACTATCCAATAAGCATAATAGGTGTACTGTCCTAATCCTAGGAGCACTCGCAATGCGAGAGAAGGGGAGGGTAAAAGACAACCGAATAAACCTCATTCCTATTTCTCCTGAACCAGAATCCATCCCCGAACTGGAACAAGTTCCTTTTGAGTTCGTATATAACCATACGATGGAGTATCCAATAAACTGTGGATCTTCGTAGTGATACGGAGTGTCCTGGAGAAATACAAAGGTTAAGTGGGAGTGGTAATAAAATACCTGGTTTGGTCGTGAAAATCAGTCGCAATTTACTTTGCCCTCTTACTAATCCCTTGATATGTCTTAACGTAATACCTTCTGTACACCATCATTAGGCTAATTGGTTTTCTTCATTCCCCACCGTTCGGCACCAGCCTAAGGTTTGGAAGAAGACTATCCAATTTGCGTAATAGGTGTACTATCTCCTAAACCAAGGAGTACTCACAACCTGAGAGAAGGTAAAAGTAAAAGACAACTGAATAGTCCTATTCGTTTTCTCCAGAACCAGAAACCATCCTCGAATAAATTCCTTCGAGTTCGTATATAACCATACGATGGTTTTATCCAATGGAAGTTGACGTTCGTAGTAATACGGGGTGTCCTGGAGAAAAGGGTAAAAGTAGGAGTGGCAATGAGGTTTGCAACTCTGACAATCCAAAAGCCAGTGTTTAAGAAGGTTCGGTTAGTTTTGGTCACTGAGTCATAGTCTTAGGGTCGGGTCATGGTCGCTGCCAAAGAGAGAGAGAAAAGAAACACTCAGCGTGCACTCTAACCTAGATCAGAATGGTTATCACTTTATCTAATCTGGAAACTTCCCACTGTAACCTCAAATTCTTCTCCAAACCCGAAAGAAGAATTAGTCGGGATCACCCGAGGAGTAAACCAACTCATCAGTGGGAATCGGGATCCAACTATCATCGCATGATAACGTGACGGAATCCGCTCACGTTATCACACTCCAGAAGGTATGCGCATATCTGGCAAGTTTCAGTTTCTTTAGAAACTCCCGATGTGATTTTTACCCCATACTCTTATGATCTTGGCTTGAGGTCAAAATGTCATAAGTCACATGTCAAGTTCTACCCATCATTGTCCAGGTTAATTTGAACCCACCCGTACATACCCTTGACGTAGGCCAAAATAGTAGTACGACTGTCCCAAACCAACGCATCTATCTATGCAACAGATAAATATCCGGCAACTACCAATCACTATGCCTTGGCGTAAGGTCAAAATATATAGCTTGAATACTACCGAATAATTAACTGAAATTATGGAGGGCTACGAATGGTTTCTGGCGAAAACCTTTAACGTAATGAACTTGATATCGTTGAAGGAACTGGATAGCTTTATAAAAATATAGTGGCGAAAACCTTTGCTAAAGGTCACTCCCGGTGAAGGGATCTCAGCTCTTTCCCCGTAGAATGAGGTGCAGGATATTCCAACTGAATACCACGATGCAAAGCAAAAGTAAACGACTATAGTGAAGTTATTGCCCTGACGCAAACTTCTGTCCAAAGGGTCACTCCCGGTGAAGGGATCTCGGCCCTTACCTCGTCGACTGAGGAGCAGGATATTCCAACTGAATACCACTGTGCAAAACAAAAGTGAACGTCCTTGCAATAACAGCTTTTTGAAAAATGTTCCAACAACATCAGAATAGGTTTGTTTTTAACTTGCATTGATCTGAATCAATGCAGTCCCATTAATTGATCACACCAATAAAAAAAGAAAATAATGACGTACGTATATGCCATCCGCATTCGCCACTGGGTCCCGTCATTACCCGTTAGGTTAGTTAACTAACGACAGAGCGAGGACTGGACTAGCGCGGATGCAAAACATATACAATATCTACTAGTATATATATCAATATATAATATTTCGCTCAAGGCGTGATAAAATGCAACATCACAGAAATGTAATAAGCATCACAGAACAATACAGATATCTGGGATCCCCGGGTTTCACAGAGCCGTAACTGAAACCCGACGTTCCCCTGGTCGTGTGGATAGCCTGTGCAATGAAATCCTAGACCCCTACGGGCGCGGCAAGTTACCCGCCAAAACCTGAAGCGAGCCAGCCCCCTTCAGCAATGTGAATGGATCACCCAGCACTTCACGGAATCCGGTAACTTGGGCACCCCTCCTGGGTCAACCTGTACCCCCTACGAGTGCGGCGAATAGCCCGCCAATTCTAGAGTGAGGCCCCCTCCGTCTCAACGCTATGAGATGCGGGCCCGTTGCCCTCTAGAACCCGGCTATCCGTGCACCCCTCCGCGGGGTAATTCTAGTACAGAAAGTAAAATATACATACAACGGGTACATCGACCTCAACCTGGTCGTGCCCTAAAAGAATAATATACAAACGGGTAGTGACGGCAGTCCACATGTCGGACGCTTGCCCCGCAATAACAAATGTACATAATACAACCAAATCTGTACTAACATTGCATCCAGGCTATCCACCACGACAATCCGCAACATCACAGCACAACACAGAATATCAACGTGAATGTCACGTTCGCAAATCCGTCTAATCGGGCTATAGCAGTTAGACAGGATTTACCGATCAAGTGACATTCATGGTCGCAGATATAATGTAAATACTGTGAACTAACGTGTTTAAAATTTTCGATCGATCAAATTTACCCAAGTGGGCCCCAAGCACTATTGTAGCACTCACAGAAAATCTGGGACCAAAAAGAATGTTCCAAAAACCCTATTTTCAAGTCAGGAGGCCTCTGTAAAAAATTGGTGCATTGAACAGTAAATCCGGCGGCGGAACCGCGGCCTAAGCATGGGTTTGGCCGCGGTTCCGTGGTGGGATGATGACGTCACACGACCAAAATTTTACAGAGTGCTTAGAATTCCCTGTACATGTCTCTTCAACAACCTGAAAAAATTTTCGAGCCCAAAAAATTTCGACAGAGAACTGATGCTTTTGAAAATGCGGTTTTGGAATTTTGTTCGATCAGAAATGTAAACACACTAGACCAAGTTAGACTAGGTTAATGGCGTGTCTCTGATACCAGTGTAAGTGCACGGCGGCGCCCCGGCCGTCAATCCGAGGCCAAAATGCGGAAACGATGATTTACTTTAACTTTTGAACCGGCACCACCGCGCACAAAAATCCCGGATCGGGCCATTAAACTAATTCTAGCTAACTAAAGAACGGGGTAGAGAGATATACCGAGCGATCCGTGTCCTTCGGTCTTCTCGTCGTCGTCCCGATCTCCCGTGGAATCTCCGGTCTTCTCCTCCTCGCCGAAAGGGCACCACGTCACCGGCTTCTTTTACGGGCTCCCACCTCTGGACCGAGGCAACTCGGGCATGAAGTTGGCGAGCCGACGTGCCCGAGGATGCTGTAGGTTGACTGTAGAACTCATGTCTCATTTTGGGTTGTATGAAGTTGCCATATGGTGGAGGAAAAGAACTAAGCTTTTGGAGATGGAGCAATAGGAATTTTGCAAGCCAAAAGAGATCAAAATTGCATCACTCCAATTTTGGACAGCCCCTCCTCACTTGGCCGGCCAAGACTCTATCAAGAATGGGAGAGTGTAACAAATTATCAAGGGGGGAGGAACAATAATAATCAAAGAGAGAGAAAGGGTGATGATGATCAAGAATCATTACAACCAAAACCTCACTCCAAAACCCAATCATAACCTACCAAGGTCAAGCCATCATGAACCATCATGAACAAAAGAAAGTCAAAGGTGGGAGAAACATCATGATACAAAAATATGCAAAGACAACCCTCCAAAATGCTTATTTGCACAAATGCAAATAAGCCCTCCTACACCAATTATCAGCCAACGAAAGAAACAAAGGAAATTGGTCGAAACGGAAAGCAAACTGGCAACTTCAAAAAACTGATCCTGTAATAAATTACAGGAAAACCCAGCTACTGTATATACATACCCGCATTTGTATTCCGACCGAATACAAATGCAATGAGACAAAATCTACACTGTACAATACTAGGATCTGGCTTAAACCAAAGCCCGCTAGTATTATCCGTCCGATCATGATCCGTGCAATACCGCACGTATCTGATCGAACCCTGCCATATCTCCATACGGCCTCTACAGCGTTTCGCCCGAAACTTGAGTAACTATCTGTAGGGGACTCTAAAGACTCGTCAATACTATGGCTGTGGATTTAACCACTAGCATGTCAGAGGTATTGGCCATACGTAACGGGCTACCAGCTATTGACTAAAAGGGACGTCGATGAGCGAACTCATCCTGAAACCCTACCGAGCCTGTCAGTGAAAATATCCGTACAGTCCGGTCCGTTCGTCTATGAGCATCGCATGGCGGGCCTACGGGGTTGGTAAAAGTCAGACCCCCAAAAGCGGTACAAGTCGTGTCGGAGTGTAGCCCAGAACACCCTGAGATACTACTAGAATACCTACCAGTAAATCTCCTACCTTGGCCAAGGACTTCGTGTAAGGGCTCTCCTAGACACAGCGCGACCTCACCCCCAATACCGGGAGAGACGAACCCCTGAAGATCCGCTCACTGCCTCCATGTGGCTCGGGACTGTACCCAACTAAAACCTGTTTGCACGTCTCCTTTGAGCGTGGTAGGGTAGTAATTAAAGTACAGTGGGAACTCACACGAGACAAATAACGATCCTCAGGTCGATGAACCAACCTGTACACATTTCACCAGGGAACTGCTATCTGACGTCAGGTATAAGACCAACTAGCATGTTCCCGGCGAGTCCTGTCCGGTGTACTCATAACCCAATGAGCACCTATATACATCTTAGGTGAACCAACTGACACCAGTGGCTTGTGAGACCGGCCACCGCCCCTCGTCGGGGCCTCGACTGTATACACTAGTCTACTCTGGAGTATCGATGCCCTGTCTCGAAACTCCCACGACTAGGGACCTTTTAAGGATGTGCTTATAGACTACCAGCTCCCACGTATATGATCACCCTCATACTGCTGGCAGTCAAGCAAGAATCCTAGGGGCTCTATCAACGTGTAATAGCGACCTATCAGGTCACCTAAAGCAGTACACGATGATAAAGATAAACCAGATAGCATACTATCATCTTGAGTAAGACTGTTCTACCGGGATAGGTCCTCCCTCAATCATTGCAATCACGTGCCTGTGATCCAATAATTGACTCTGAGGGCATTATCTCCAACATTCATGATGTTTTCGGGTGTCGATGTTGGACACTTAGGTTCCATGAGATTTACAAGATATGTTTTATCCCATACTCAGCAATTATTTGATATGCATTGCTTCATGTATTAGTAGTACCTGATAGAGTACCTTTCATGACTGTTGCATATACGTATTGCCATATTATACTATCAGCTTGCATGTGATAGATTATCGCAGTACGTGCATACCTGTGATTACCTGCATTTGTTATTTACTATTCACGAGTTGGCAACTCACCCCCATTGTGCCATAGTGTTTTGCAAGTAGCCTTCAGAGCAGTCGCGGTAGGGCTTCTTCTTATCGTATCATCTTTTCCACCGGATACCGCTACGGCTGACTTTGAGCAGTTTGCTAGGTGGGTTTTGCAGTTATCCGATGATGCTCATTGTATATCTTGTTGTATCAAGTACTCTCCATCTACTACTTCATGTATTGACTTAGAGACGAGGTGTGAGGACGATATTTTATAGTATTTTGTGACTTTGGATGTCTTTTATGCTGTTGGCACTTTATATTGTCCTTTCCTTCGCTACGATGTCGTATATCTTCTTGTGGTGGTTGTTTCCTCCTTTGGGCGTGGATTTGCTCCCGTTTTGGGATTCTTACTTATATTTTCTGTTGTACCCTTTTTGGGGTTAGTTTTTACAAAGGAGGCGCTGCCAAATTTTAAAGCAAGTAAATTTGGACTTTAAAGAATTTTTACATGAGATTCCCAAAAGCTTTTAAGAATGTTCTTATCACTTACTAGTTTTGATGGTTTAGATTGTTGGGTTTTCGGCTTACTTAAATTGCGTTACACCTGTAGACGTTACGTGGTTTAAGGTCCATCACGTGCCAAATTTCGGGTCGTGACAGGTAGCTTGGATTGGCGGACTTCGGGTGGATCATCTTCGACACGAAGATCATCGGAGGAAGATTGTTCATTTTTCAAGTGGAGCTTAGTAGAGTCGCGTGGACTACTAGCCAGAGCATTAGAAGAGAAGGACACAATCATCAAAGGTTGTAGCCTCTTTCCCTTCTTATAATTTTATCATATCATAATAGCAAACCCTAATATTCTAGTTAAGATCTTGGTTAGTGTTCGTTAGCACCAGAAATTTTTAAAATTGCATGTGTGATGCCCGTTTTAACCAAGTCGCGGTGATAGTATAAACTTTCATTTTATCAGAGCCAAGCTAGAATATTTGGGTAAGTCTTTACAATGTTAAAGTGTTCGATCGAGTTTCGAAACCCGCGATTTATCATGTGTCTGTCGAATTTTCAAAAGCTGGATTTTTGGTGATTAAAAATATGCAGAAAATGGTGCAGGCTTTTTAATGGAGCCTCAAGAAACATGACGACCTAACTCCCTAAAACGACCACGGAACCGCGGCCAAACCCCATGTTTGGTCACGGTTCCACCACACGTTAGGCGAGTTAAGGTGCTGTTTCTCTTATGCAGGCTTTTCAAGTTCCCCCCAAAGCAATGACAACACTTAGTGAAATCTGGGGAAATCAAACAAGACCAAAAACACCAATTTACAAAACCACGGACACTGGAAGAAAATGAGGCCCAGAATGAACAGTAAAACGGGTGAGATCGGGAATTTTTGGAATGTGGCCGGCCAAAAATTCTTGGAAATGCCTCGTTTTCATTCTGTATCATTCTCATGTTATAACTAAGACTCTGAAATTGTTTTAAAATTTTTCAGAGATCAAAAAAATTCCAGAACAGAGAGTGGGTTTTGAAATCGCAGTTTTTCGGTTTTGAAACCAATGCATCGTCTACTACTAGTTTAGGGTTTAAGGGTTTTCTCTGATACCGTGTTGGGTTTCGGAAGCGCCCCGACCAACAATCCATAACCAAATGCGGAACAAAATTTTTCTAAACTGGCGCCAACGGAACCCGATGCCCGGATCTACCATTAACCCTATACTAGCAAACTAGAAAGAAGTTTAGATGGTTATACCGAATGATCCGCGTCCTTCGGTCTTCAACCACCTTCCCAAGCTTCTCGAGGCCTCCTTGATCAAGCTTGATCTCCGGTCTCCCTCCATCGAAGATGATCCACTCGAGAGTCTATGAAACGAGCTCTAACCTCATATCCGAGGTAACTAGGGTACCTAGATCTCTACACTAGATAGCCTATAAGAAGTAGAGAATGATGAAGGATTAATTTGTCTCAAGACACCCTAAGTTTCTCAACACATGAGAGGGTTAGGGTGGAGGTAGAAGAAGATGCCATGAGGATGAGAGTGAGAGCAACTCAAGAAAAAGAAAATGGCTTGCTTTTGTTTGTTGTGTGTGTTATTAGAAATAATGGAGCCCTCACAAATAAATATCTCATGTCTCTAAAATATCTCAAGTCAACAAAATCTCACAAAAACTAAAAAACCTTAAGCATACTTAAATAGTAACCATGTGTCACTAATATGCTATGCCACCAAAAATGCAATAAACACCTCATCCTACACTTCAATAACATTTTAATCCAAAAAGGTCTAAACCATAATGAGGTGTAATCTTCTAAAAGTAATCTTGTACGAAATTAACCCATCATCTGTATATACATACCCGCATCCGTATTCTGAAGAATACGAATACAATGAGACGAATATAATCCAACAATATAATACTAGGATCCGGCTAAACCAAAGCCCACTAGTATTATCCGTCCGAATCATGATCCGTGGATAAGTGCACGTATATGATCGAACCCTGCCGTAAAAGCATACGACCTCTACATCGTTTCGCCCAAAGCAGGGAAACCCTCTGTGTGGGACACTATATACTCGTCAATACGCTGGCAGTGGGTTTAACCACAAGCATGTTGTTGGCTATAGTGCCCTTAAGGCAATTATCATAGTCGCGGACTTATGATTATGATGATTGAGGCAGGACCTATACCGATGAAACAGTCTTACTCAAGATGATAGTATGCTATCTGGTTTGTCTTTATCATCATATACATGTTGATAGAGCCCATAGGATTCTTGCTTGACTGCCAGCATTATGATAGCGATCACATACGTGGGAGCTGGGGGTCTATAAGCACATCCTTAAATGTCCCTAGTCGTGGGAGTATCGAAACCGGGCATCGATTCTCCAGTGTAGACTAGTGTATACAGATCGATACCCCGGCGAGGGCGGTGGCCAGGTCTCACAAGCCATTGGTATTAGTTTGTTCACCTAAGATAGTATACAGGTACTCATTGGGTTATGAGTACACTGGACGGACTCGCCGGGAACCTGCTAGTTGGTATTATACCTATTATCAGATAGCAGTTCCCAGGTGACATATGTACAGGTTAGTCTGTCGACCTGAGATCGTCATTTGTCTCGTATGAGTTCCCACTTTGCTTTGATTACTACCCTACCACGGCTCAAAGGAGTCGTGCAAACAGGTTTTAGTTGGGTACAGTCCCGAGCCATATGGAGGCAGTGATCGGATCGTCGGGGATTCATCTCTCCCGGTATTGGGGGTTGATGTCGCGTTGTGTACGGATGGCCATCACTAAAAATCCGTGGCCATGGTAGACGAGAATTGCCGATCCAGGATCGATAGTTTCTCAGGTGGTGATGGGTTTCATACCGACACTAAATGTCGCGTTGTTAGGGGTCTGACTTTATCCACCCCCTTAGACTCGATATGCGATACTCTTAGACGAACAGACCGGACTGGACGGATATTGTTACTGTCAGGCTCAGAAGGGGTTCAAGATGAGTTTGCTCGTCGGCCTCCCTTTCGCTCAATACCAGGGTAGCCGTTACGTACAGCTAGTGCCGCTGACGAGCTTGTGGTTCAACCCACTGCCAGCGTATTGACGAGTCTTTAGAGTCCCATACAGAGGGTTTTCACGGTTCAGGCGATATGGTGTACATGAGGTATGTTGATACATACAGGTGTCCGATTAAATATGTACATATGCTGCGCAGACTTTAATCGGACAGTTGATAATACTAGCGGCTTAGGATTAAGCCAGATTATTAAATCTAGTTTTGATTTAATATTTTACATATGTATTTATTTATATGTATTCTAGTATTATTGTTCGCTATTTATTTTCTCTCTTGGCTATTCGTATTTTTATACGAATACGCGTATATGTATTTCGTTACATGTACCGGGAAGTATTCCGTATTTTATATGGAATGGCTTCTTGATGTTTTGCCACCTCATTATTGATTTTCCATTTATGGAAAATCATTTGTTTTATAATGAGGTGGAGGGTATGAGGTGGCATGAGGCATGGACCATGGTATGGTCTTTGAGGTATGGTCTCATTTGTTTAATGAAATTAATTGAAAAATGGCATGAGAATTTTTGATGAGGGGAGAGAGAGGGGGCCGGCCACTTCTTTGGTGGGATTTGATTTTCATTTTGAGAGATTACACTTGATTACACATCACTCCCTCACTCTCTCATGCTCACTAAAAAAAGGGGACTTAGCCATTTTTCTTAGTTTCTCATGCCAAACCTTCATCACTTCCATTCATCTTCTATTGTTGCTCTCATGAGCACAAGAGTTGAGAGAAAATTGTAGTGACACTTTCATACACCCCCACTCTCCATCGCTAGCATCTTTGGAGTGTCGGTTACCTCGTTCGACGAGGTTGGAGCTTGCGCCATTTCCCTCGGGCGGATCATCGGAGATGGAGGAAGACCGGCAACCAAACATCATCATGGAATAACTAGGAGCTTGGAATGAAGACCGAAGGACTCGAATCATCTAGGTATAACCTATCTAACTCTTAGTTAGCTCGCTAGAATAGGGTTTAAGGTCGATCCGTAAATCGGGTAGCGGTAGCGCCAGTTTAGAAAAATTTTGTTCCGCATTTTTGCCGCATTTCGATGGCCGGGGCGCTGCCGGAACCCTTTATAGTATCAGAGCCACCCTTTAAACCCCTTACTAGCTTGTTTAAACGTGCTTAAAAGATCGATCAACAGAATTTACCGAAATCACGATTTCATTTATGGGTTTGTTGTCGATTTTCAAAAGTGGTCAAAAAATTATTTCACGTATCTTAAAAATCTGTGCAGGAAATTGTAAGGGTACAGAAAAAATTTGAGCTCCTGAAGCCTCCAAATAGCCGTGGAACCGCCGCACTTACCCTCTATTGGCGGCGGCTCCGCGGCCATTTAGTGGCGACGGGCTTCAAAAATTTTCTTGTAGCCCCCTGACTTGGAATTGTGATTTTTGTGATATTCTGTTTTGGCCCAGGTTTCAGTGAAGTGTTGTTTTTCTATTGGGGCCGAATTGGAATTTAGTCGATCGATATTTTAAGTGTGCGTTTAACAGTACATACATTTCTATCTGCGACCGTGAATGTCATTTGATCGGTAAACTCGTCAAATTGCTATATGTTCTTTTAGACGGGTTTGCGAACGTGACATTCACGTTGATGTTCTGTATTGTGCTGTGATGTTGGTTGGATCGTCGTGGTGGATAGCTATGGTGCAATGTTAGTACAGTATTATTTCATTTGTATATTTGATATTGCGGGGCGAGCATCCGACATGTGGACTGCCGTCACTGCCAGTTTGTATATTATTCTTTTGGGGCACGACCGGGCTGAGGTCTATGTCACCCTTGTATATTATTTTCTTTTCTGTACTAGGATTACCCCGCGGTGGGGTGCACGAATAGCTGGATTCTAGAGGGCAACGGGGCCGCATCTCATGGCGTTGGGACGGAGGGGACCTTACTCTAGAATTAGCGGGCTATTCGCCGCACTTGTAGGGGGTATAGGTATGACCCACGGAGGGGCCCTCAAGTTACCGGATTCCGAGAAGTGCCGGGTGGCCCATTCACGTTGTTGAAGGAGGCTACCTCACTTCTAGTTTTGGCGGGTAACTTGCTGTGCTCGTAGGGGTATAGGTTTCATTGCACATGCTATCCACACGACAGGGAACGTCGGGTCTCACTTGCAGCTCAAGTGAAACTCGGGGCTCCAGATTATCCACCATTCTGTGTTGCTTCTGTGATGTTTCTGTGATGTTTCTTTATATCATGCCTGGGACGATTGATATATATATATATATTTATATATACTAGTAGATGTTGTATATGTTTTGCACCCGTGCTAGTCCAGTCCCCGCTCTGTCGTTAGTTAAGTAACCTAATGGGTGATGACGGGACCCAGTGGCGAATGCGGATGGCATATACGTACATTATATTTTCGTTCTTTTCTGGTGTGATTAATTGATGGGACTGCGTTGATTCTTATCAATGCAAGGATAAAACAAACCTATATATGATGTTGTTGGAACCAAGTTTAAAAAAAACTGACATTACAGACGTTCGCTTTTGCTTTGCATCATGTTATTCATTTTGGAATATCCTGCACCTCATTCGACGAGGCAAGGGCCGAGATCCCTTCATCGGGAGTGACCCCTTGGGTAAAAGTTTGCGTCAACGTAATAACTTTACTATAGTCGATTATTTTTGCTTTGCATCGTGGTATTCAGTTTGGGATATCCTGCACCCCATTCAACGGGAAAAGAGCCGGGATCCCTTCACCGGGAGTGACCTCTTTAGCAAAAGTTTTCGCCACTATATATTTATAAAACCACTTGGATTCCTTCAACGATATCAAGTTCATTACGTTAAATGTTTTTCGCCAAAAACCACCTGTAGCCCTCCGTCATTTCTTTTAGGTGGTACCTAGTATTCGTGCTGCGTTTGTTGGCCTTTGTCAAGGCGTAGTGTGCGGTAGCTAGATATTGCTTGTCTGTTGCATTAAGTTGTGATTATCTAGGACAGTCGTATAACCTTGTTGGCCTTTGTCAAGGGTTTGTACGGGTGGGTCTAGAGTAATCCAGGATAATGACGGGTAGAACTTGACTTGTGGTTTATGATTTGTTGGCCTTTGTCAAGGTCATAAACCGCTTGGGGTAAAAATCATATCGGGAGTTTCAAACATACAGGAAACTTGCCAGGCTTGCGCATACCTTCTGGAGTGTGGTGACTTGAGTGGCTTCCATCAAGTTATCATGTGATGATAGTTGGATCCCGATTCCCACTGATGAGTAGGATTACTCCTCGGGTGATTCCGACTAATTCTCCTTTTAGGTTTGGAGGAGAATTCGAGGAAACAGTGGGAGCCATCCAGGATAAAATGATTAACCATTCTGATCTAGGTTAGAGTGCACGCTGATTGTTTCTTCTCTCTCTCTCTCTGGCTGCGATTATGACCCAACCCTTGACTAAAACTTATGAAACCAAGTTAACCGAACCTTCTTAAAACACTTTGACTTTTGGAATGTCACGGTGTCGCATACATCATTGCCACTTCTATATCACCTTTTCTTTTCTCCAGAACACCTCGTATCACTGCGAGTATCCACTTCCATTGGATAAATCCATCGTATAGTTTCATACAAACTCGAAGGAACTTTTTCGAGGATGGATTCTGGTTCTGGAGAGATTGAATAGGATTATTCGGTTGTCTTTTCTCTTTATCTTCTCTCAGGTTGTGAGGGCCCCTAGGATTAGAAGAGGGTACACCTATTGAGCTTATTGGATAGTCTTCCTCCAGACCATAGGCAGGTGTCGAACGGTAGGGAAGGAAGAAAACCAACAAGCTTAACTGTGGTGTACAGAAGGTAATAAGTAAAGACATATAAAGGGATTAGAATAATAGAAAAGCAAATTGCGACCACCATCTTACACGACAAAGACCGTGTATACCCCTGCCACTCCTACATCCACTTTGCATTTCTTTAGAAAACTTCGTATCACTACGGATATCCACTTCCATTGGATAAATCCATCGTATAGTTACATACGAACTCGAAGGAACTTTTTTGAGGATGGATTCTGGTTCAGGAGAAATTGAATAGGATTATTCAGATGTCTTTTCTCTTTACCTTCTCTCAGGTTGCGAGGGCTCCTAGGATTAGGAGAGTACACCTATTGCGCTTATTGGATAGTCTTCTTCAAAACCTTAGGCTGGTGCCGAAGGGCGGGGAATGAAGAAAACCAATTAGCGTAAAGGAGGTGTACAGAAGGTAATAAGTAAAGACATAATAAAGAGATTGTAGTGAGGGCAGGTAAGTATATGGTTACTGTCATGATTCAGGATAATAGAAGAGGCGTTACTAGGAATACCAGTTAACCCTTTTGAAACATTTTCATGTTTCAATTTTAGTGTGCGATGTTAATTGAAAACTGTTTTCCCAATAAGAATCTAACTCCAGGGTATGTATTTACCAGATCAGTTTCTCACATCTGTATGTTATTACAGATGGTGAGTGGGAGTAAGATATTGGGAATTGGGTGATTAGATCCTCATTATATCGGAATTCGTCGTAATTGGTGATATTTGAGAAAATCATCTGGATTTTGTCGGATGGAAAATTTTTGGTTTTGAATATCCGTTGTTATGCACCAATTTCAAACTGATATATCTGTACATTTATTTTATAAGGTGAGATATAACTTTTTGATATTATGTCTCTGACATTTACCTATATCAGCTGGTGATTAAATAAGGTACATTCAACAGCGGTGTAATTCTTCTTAACCATAGTACAGTTTTTTTACCTACGACGCACAGGGTTTGAGTTATTGAACTCAGGGGACTTATAAAAAGTATTGTATGTTGTCCAGTGTCCATTAGGACAATGGGGTTGGTACTCGCACTGTATTCTGTTTACTCATAACTTCTCTGATTCTAGACATGTAATTCATTGAAATGCAAGGTTCAGATTTTGAGAAGTTATGGGTATGAGAATAAAGTAGAGAACCATTTATTAGAAGTGTCGGGATTCTTCGAAGTATTCGAAGATGTAGATACTTGTGTTTGGTATTCCGTTGATAGTAATGGTTTTGAGAACTTGCTTCTCTTTCGGGTTACTCATATATGGATGCACTCCTAGATGAGTAATACTGATTGTCCTCTTTCCATTTGGTTGATATGCACTGAAGACAACTGCATGTTTTTTAATCTGGTTCCAATTAAATTAGTGCTTTTGTTTCTATATCAGATATATATAGAATCAATTTATATCTTAACGATGTTAAGGTATAGAGAGTTGTCCGCTTGATTCTTAAAACCAGAATCCGGATAAATTCAAGGCACATTTCAGTAATGGCAGTTTGTGGGTTATCCCGGGCTTTGACGAGGGTTAACTTTCTACCATCATGAAAATCAATATTTATATTGTTCTTGACTCGCCATAGTTTTAGTAAAATGGATTTTTTCAGAAAAACAAAAGTGGGAGTATGGTAGAACTGGAAGTGATTCCAGAACCACAAACGATTACTGAAATTTAATAGAACCTAAGGATTCAATTGGATTTGATGTTCCATTACCCACTCCGCAGATTTTGGTGGGTAACCTCAGGCACCCGAGAGGTACTTCGGTCTTCTCTGAGACGGTGACAGGGAGGTTCTTTTTTACCCAGACTTGCCATTGCTGCTGTTCTAGACTATAAGACCCGGCAGGAGGATGAGTATACCATCATTCTAGACTAGCTTTAGAAGTGCACGTGTATATGACTCTGCCAGAGGGTTGTTGTAGTCAGTGGGAGCAGCGGAAGCATAGTAGGCAACTAGCTTATGTCTATTTACAGACTAAAGTAGGTATAGCGGAAATAGATCATCTATTTTTGATGTAACAGTCATAGGCTTTGACTTCATCAGAATAGGAGATGTATCTGGTAAGAAGGTAGTAGAGAGTGCACTACTGCAAATAGGGGTTGCCCCTACGGATTAACCCGTAGGGGCAAACCATTGCCCCTGCGGACATATCCGTAGGGGCAAGAAAATAACTTGTAGGTGCAAACGCCGTAGGTGCAAGTTGAAGCCATGAACTTGCCCCTACGGACAAAAACTAGCCCCTACGGATTTCACTGTAGGTCCCTTATCCCCTACGAAGTAGGCCGTAGGGGCAAAAAAATTATTTTATTTACGGTTTTTTTAAATATATTACTTGTACCTACAGATGAATCCGTAGGTCTAAGTCATAGCCCCTACGGATACATGCGTAGGTACTATCCGTAGGGGCAAAATATCAGGATTTCTGATATTTTGCCCCTACGGATAACCCCGTAGGGGCTTTTGTTTGCCCCTACGAATATATCCATAGGGGCACCCCCAACCCCCTGATACTGACATCAGGGGGGAAAATATCGGTTAATGCTGATATTTTGCCCCTACGGTTTAATCCGTAGGGGCAACATATGTAACTACGGATTAATCCGTAGGTACATATTATCTGTTTTTTTTTAAAAAGGGCTGCCTGGTTTTTTCTCGCCCTATGCACAATAATATATACATCAATCAAATATAAAATTAATCATCACACAACATATATCGCAGTATTCATAATCTCATCTCACGCATATAATATACAAAAGAAACCAAAAAACTGAATATGATATAAATATAAACCAATATCAATATCAATATCGTTTCAAAATGTAGTACAATATGTAACATATAAATAAATACATGTTTCAAAAAATAAGAATCAAAAATCTACCCTAGCTCGGTCCAGCTCCACCTCTGATAAACGCAAGAATCTGGCGCACCTGCTCCTCGGTCAATAAACCATGCAATTCGGCACGTGAGGGAGTCTGAGCGGCCTGTGTAGCTGGCGATGTGGTCTGCACAGCCGCCGAAGAGGTAGTAGCTTGCGGAGCCGCGGCTGCGGGAGTCTGAGCGGGCGGTGGAGCTATAGGAGCTGTCAGCGGAACCGCAGCCGATGTAGTGGCTTGCGGAGCCGCAGCCGAAGAAGATGCATGTGGAGGCTCGGCCGATGTACCCTGTCGCGTCTGGACCTAACGTGTGTAATAAGCGTGTAAGAACTGTGTATTATTCGAATTCGTATCATTATCAAGTTATTTCGAAACCCCATTTGGATATCTAGTTTGGAAAATCGTTGTTTATTTTAATTAAATATGTATGTATGATTAATCAAACTTAAGTCTACAACCAAATAATCTCAGGCTACGTACTAATTATGGATATGTTGATATCTATAATATGACATGATATTTTACTATAAAGTAGTATACATACCAGCATCTCCTTCAACTCCTAAACGGTGGCCCTCAAGATCTCCAGTTCCTGCTGGACACGTCGCTCACTGGAGACGGAGGAAGTAACCGCCGGGGTGGAGTCCAACCTCATATAGGCCCTGCTAGGGTCCAGTCCCCGGCCTCTCTCCCAACCTCCATGGTGCCCTTCGTGTGCGGCGTCCAGGACTGGGGTCAGCAGCCTCGGATCGCTCTGTCCGGTAAAATCGATCCCCGAGGCCTCGGCCTGCTCAACCACCCGCTCCTACACCCACATTAAGTAGTAAAGTATAAGTATAAAATTTAAATTTGAACTTTCAAAAACTAAAATTTCAAATTTGGGTAGAATAAATATTAACACTTACGCAATACTCCTGGGTAGCGACGTCGGGACATCGAAGGTCGCTCGTGGCGGGATCTGTCGAGGTGCCGTGGACGGCAAGATATGCGAACAGCACGCTCGGTGTACCACCTTGCGCCACGGTCTGAGCTGTCTGCAATATTAGAAAATAACTCTTAATATTAGAAATATTAGAAAATAACTCTTAATATTGCAGAATATCACAAATGTCGATCTATTGTAATTTACCGATAACTCCATGGCTCGAGTAATATTTCTCGAGCCACCTGTGTAAGTGGGGCGACCCCTCTTTGCCGACTTCCTGTTCTCTGTATTCTGAGCGGCCTGTTTCTGCACAACGCATTAACATTTAGTTTTCTAATTAAGGAACACAAAAAAATAAATTATATCCTAAACAATGAATTACATTTAAAATACATACCTGTTTGCGTTGGGAGTCGAAATATTCGCACAATAGAGGCCATGTCTCTACGTCGACTCTCGCAAACGCCGGAGTAGATACGAGGGCCGCTCTCTCTGCCTCGGGGGTCACCATCCACAAGGAGTAGCATTTAGCCTTCAGCTCATTCCTGTTGTATCGGACCTTGGTCTGCATGTTCTTCATCAGGCCATTGTACAGAGCATGAAGGTCGAGCACCCTCCCAGGGTGATCAGGGTCGGGTACAGGCTGAAAATCGTAATCCGACTGAAAATACAAAAAAAACATTGTTATTATATTGCAAGTGTTAATAATAAATATATTGGATAAATCAAATGAAAATATATATTAATACGTACCCGAGCCTGATCAAAGAAGAGGGCGAATGAGGGCCGGTGCTGCTCGTCCCACTCAACGTGAAGTGGATAGTTCTTCATGAGCCGGCTCTCGTCCCCCATATACCGGCCGAACCTCTCGGCATGAGGACCGGTATAGCGATAGTCAAGGGTAAAAAAGAGGGGGAATGCTGCCTCCCCCTAGCTCTGTCAGGCCTCAGCCTATGGGACTGATTCGGGCCTCGAGTCCCCTTCTGGGGATAGGGATGCCCTGCGTCTGCACGAAATATCAAGACAATCAATATTAAGACAAAGTTGTATTAAGAAATCAAGGTTAAACGAAAATTCAAGTGTGATATATACCTCCGGTGACTATCGCACGAGCATGGGCCCGGGCAGCAGCACGAGCGGGACGATAGTTCCTCCGGTGAGGAACACCCGGGGTCCCGGATGCGGACGCATCCCCTCCAACTAGGAAATAAACATCGACGCTAAATTTCCATGAAGTTCATATTTATTCTATAGAGCATATGTAAAATGAGTAAATATTTTAAATTTATTCATACTAACCTGCAGACGATGCGGAGGGTATGGAAGCGGCAGGAGTGGCCCCTGCGGAAGATGTGGACGCACCACCTATAATTAGACAATTAAAAATAGATTATATAAGTAATTGCAAAAAGAATGTGTAGATCAATAATATAACGTTCTAAATCAATATGCATGCACTATAGGATATATAAACATACCCGCAGGTGCGGTGGTGTCACCACCTACAGCTAGACAATAATAAAAATTGCTAAGTAAGAGCAAAAGGAATGTGTGTATATTTATGATATAGCATTCTAAATCAATATACATGCACTATATGATATATAAACATACCTAGAGGAGCGGGAGTGGCCTTTGTCCCAGATGTGGACGCATCACCAACAACTAGACAATCAAACATTGCCAATATAAGTAATTTTGACATAAACAGGAATGAATATCTGTAATATTACATTCAAAATGGATATGCTGCAGTAAACCTGGAGGTGTGGCAAAATCCACACGGAAGGAGGCATCCGAAGGGGTCTTCGATCTGGGTGCAAGACCGGCCCTCTGAAGCTCCCTACGGAGCTCTCCGGGCGGCAGAACCGCTCTGCCTCTGCCTCTGCCTCTGCCGCGGCTGGAGCTCCTGCCGCCTCTCGCTGCTCCCGACATCGTCATCAAATCTAGATAAACGGTTCGTGGACGCATTAGACAATCATTAAAAGTATTGACTATATATGTATAGATCGTAAAATGTGAAGTAATAATATAACATTACTGATAACCTTTTTCGTTTCGTGGGTGCATTATACATACCTACTTGGATTTCATCGTCGATGTCATTTCTAACCCACGTAACTTCATGATCGGTCGAAGACAACCCGTCCATCGAAACAAACGGTCGGAGCACTCTAAGCCTTCTCTCTTCTTCGTCCTCATCGCTGTCCTCGAATTCTGGGACATCGTAGACATCTCTGGGTTTCCATCGGCATATAACACTCCATCCCGGATGCTTCAAACACTGTGAGCAGTATACTTGGAATGCTTGGTTCGGAAAGATAAACGGATCTTCCTGACCGTAAAATCGAAGTGTGTTCACACTGGTCAATCCATATTCATCTTTCCAAGTCCCAAGATTGCTTCACCACTTGTCTGTATCAGTTCGCGTATCGTACCAAGTACACTGGAATATATAAAAGGGTTCTGATCGTCCGGGATAGTGGATGCCGAGTATACAATTTAAGTACCCATAATAAATCACACCGTCCGATCCTACCGTCGCAATCCCACTATTTTGAGTGGTTCTAGATGTTTCTATGTCCTTAACTTCGAATTTGTATCCAAGGACACCAAATCCTTTGTAATATGCAACCTCCATACTAGGAAATTGAGCTAAACATCTTGAATCACTCTCAAATGATGCAGACAAGTTCGGATCGTGGATCTAACAAAACAAATTTTATGAAAAATACATAACGATACAAGTTTAGATTAAAACTGATAGCAATAAAATGTTATTCGAATAACTTACATGATCTGTGACCCAATCACAAAAATTATCCTGATGATATTTTTCCAATCGTTTTTCGTTCCAATCAGAATGCCCCTCACGTACCTCGTTAAAATGAATTCTGTTTTCGACAAATAATGGTGACATTAATATTATATCATTTCATACACACACAAACACAGATATAACAATTAATCCAAAAAAACTTACTCTCTAATTTGTTCAAGACATGCACAATTAAGCAAGATTAACCGGTTTATCCTGTTGATAAACATAGTGTCTACCCTCTTATACTCGGCTTTACCATATGGCCCGTCTTGAATTCTTCGTGGCCGGTTAAGTCTTGTCTCAATGTTCTCGTCCAGATAGCGGGAACAAAATATGGTTGCTTCATCAAGAAGATAACCTTGCATGATAGAACCCTCTGGTCGATTTTTATTGTGTATATACTTCTTATGAGTGTAGAGGTACCTAATGAAAATATGTTGAATAAATAAATACGGGCATACATGACAACAATAAATTTATAAATTGCGCGAAACGAAAAATTACACGTACCTCTCGACGGGATACATCCATCGATATTGTACCGGTCCGGCTAACTTAGCCTCAGTTGCAAGATGAACCGTCAAGTGTATTATGATATCGAAGAATGACGGTGGGAAAATACGCTCGAACTTGCAAAGTATCAACGCAATAGAATTTTCTAGTTTATCCAGCGTCAAAACCTCCAGTGTTTTAGCACACAACTCCCTGAAAAAACAACATAGGTCGTTGATTACTAGACCAACCAATTCGGGGAGAAATGTCCTGAGGGCTAATGGAAGAAGGTGCTCCACGATAACATGGTGATCATGACTTTTCAGCCCATCGATCTTGCCCTTCACAAATTTTATTTTCTTGCTGAATGATCCTGAGAAACCTGTGGGATCTTTCAAATCATGCAGCACCTACAGGAATCTTTTCTTCTCCGGTTGGGACATATGATAAGCGGCATTGGGAAGTACAAACTTGCCCGGTTTACCCGCTACCGGTGTAGGGTGCAATTCACTTCTTATTCCCCACTCTTGTAGATCCATCCGAGCATTCAGGTTGTCTTTCGATTTCCCGTCTTTACAAAGAAGCAAGTTAAGTATGTGCTCTGATACTCCCTTCTCTATATGCATGACGTTCAGACAATGACGCACTAAATTTGTAGACCAGTACGGAAGCTCAAAGAAAATGCTTAACTTGTTCCAAAATGGTGGTTTGACTTGTTTCGTCGGATCCATCCCAAAGGTCACATTATTGTAACCATCCCATTTAGCAGTCACGTCCTCTCCAAACAATGGGGATGGAGGTCCAAGAAGCTTCTGATGACCATCAAAGTGAACCGTGTCTAACCTATAGGGGTGGTCTGGAGGCAGGAAACGTCGATGGCCGCAATAACAAACCTTCCTGCTAAAATTCAAGAATTTCGATGTTGTGTGTTCATGGCAATGAGGACATGCTTTGTGACCATGTACGGACCAACCTGATAGCATTCCATATGCAGGAAAGTCATTAATTGTCCACATTAATGCCGCACGCAGTATGAAGGTTGTATTTGTGTTTGCATCATATGTCTCTACACCATCAATGAACAAAGATTTCAACTCCTCGATCAGAGGTTGTAGATAGACGTCAATATTATTCCCCGGTGAGTTTGGTCCGTCGATAAGAAGAGGCATCATAAAGTATGATTGGTCCATAGCCAACTAAGGCAACAGATTATAAATTATCATTACAACGGGCCATGTGCTGTGACTTCCAGCCATATAGTTGAACGGGCAGAAGCCATCAGTAGCCAGTCCGAGCCGGACATTGTGAGGATCGCTACTGAATATTGCGTGTCTCCTATCGAAATCCTTCCATGCCGGTGAATCTCTTGGATGGCTCATTTTTCCATCTTCACTTAGAGGAGCACGGTGATGCCAAATCATTGCCTCGGCTCTTTTCTTGCACCTGAATAGCCTCTGTAGCCTCTGTGTTATGGGAAAGCATCGTGCTATCTTGATAGGTATATCAGGCTTCTTATCAGAATCTTTCGGCTTATACCTGGCCTCTCCGCATGTTGGACACTCTTTCAAATCTGAATTCTCTTTCAGGTACAACACGCAATTTTTAGGACATGCTTGAATCTTCTCGCACTTTAGACCCAAATCAGACATCATCTTCTGGGCTCCGTACCAGCTGTCGGGCACGTTATTTCCCAGAGGCATAGAATCTTTCAAGAACGAAAGAAGCATTGTGAATGACTTGTTGCTCCATCCATTTAGGCACTTATTCTGGAAAAGTTGGACGAACCATGAGAGGGTGGAATACTTTGCATTCTCATAAATTGGTTTCCTAGCATCATTCATGAAATTTTCATATTTATCCGCACACGGTCCTTGACCGGAAGGATTGTCATCTTCGGTACTAATAGATTCACCTAGGGCAGCCTCTACCAAATCCTCCATTTCTTCTGATGGAAATAAATTACTGTCTTCTCTTTCTGCCGCATTACCGAATTCTTCTTCTTCTCCTGCCGCATTATCGTGTTCTCCTTCTTCTTCTGCCGCAGTACTACATTCTTCTCCTTCCCTGTGACATTTCCAAGTTGTATAAAGTCTTGTAAACCCATATTTTACAATATGAAGCTCTGCCAATTCTACCTTCTGCCAGTACTTATTGCCACATCTATTGCACGGACAGAGAATCTTCTCTATTATGATCTTATTATGTGCGCGTGCAAATTCAATGAAAGCAGCAACTCCTGCGACAAACTTAGGTTGCATACGTTGTTGCCAATCCACAAACATCCGGTCCTTAGCTATGACGTACTCATGGGCCATGTTAGACTGTATAACATATAAATTGTAGGTTATGGTGACTATATTGTGAAATATAAGAACGAGATAGTTACTGACAAAGGAGAAAATCTGTGTATATGCTTTATGTGTGCGTTTGTCGTTGAAAAGAATAAATTATCGCAAGTATGTTAACCGATAGACGGGGACTAAGTGGCGCTTTTAGTTTCATATATGAGTATCGATGAGAATATGAAGGTTTCATATTATCATCGAGTATCATATATTGGTTTTAACTTGAACATCTCGAATCACTCTCTAATTATGCGTTTGTTGTGTATTCTTGTTGTATGTGTGTGTTCCGGCTGTCGGGGGTAAGGCTTCTATCCCATTAAGAATGTATAGAGCGAACACCCATCACTTGTGCTTTCAACCGTTTCGAGTAAATTTCGGCATCACCTCCCCGCTGTTCTCCGAGTACACTGTAATAGAATAGATAATCATTTCAAAGCTATGAAACAACGTTGAAATGAACATCTAATCTATCTTTGTACACGGAGAACCAGCGGAAAGGTACTGACGAAATATCTCGAAACGGATGAAAACACAAGTGAATGAAGGTGTTTACTTTATACATTCTTAACTTGTCCACACGGGACAAATCTATCGGTTACCATACGATTGAATTTTCTCGTCGCATAGACTATACGACGGTTGTTAGTATCGAGCTATATCGTCCGATATTTAACAACCTTCGTATAGTTCTATGTCACGACGAACATCGCACGTATGTTAACCGATAGACGGGGGGTAAGTGGCGCTTTTAGTTTCATAAATGAGTATCGATGAGATATGAAGGTTTCATATTATCATCGAGTATCATATATTGGTTTTAACTTGAACATCTCGAACCACTCTCTAATGATGCGTTTGTTGTGCATTCGTGTTGTATGTGTGTGTTCCGGCTGTCGGGGGTAAGGCTTCTATCCCATTAAGAATGTATAGAGCGAACACCCATCACTTGTGCTTTCAACCGTTTCGAGTAAATTTCGGCAGCACCTCCCCGCTGTTCTCCGAGTACACTGTAATAGAATAGATAATCATTTCAAAGCTGTGAAACAACGTTGAAATGAACATCTAATCTATCTTTGTACACGGAGAACCAGCGGAAAGGTACCGATGAAATATCTCGAAACGGATGAAAACACAAGTGAATGAAGGTGTTTGCTTTATACATTATTAACTTGTCCACACGGGACAAATCTATCGGTTACCATACGATTGAATTTTCTTGTCGCATAGACTATACGACGGTTGTTAGTATCGAGCTATATCGTCCGATATTTAACAACCTTCGTATAGTTCTATGTTACGACGAACATCGCACGTATGTTAACCGATAGACGGGGGGTAAGTGGCGCTTTTAGTTTCATAAATGAGTATCGATGAGAATATGAAGGTTTCATATTATCATCGAGTATCATATATTGGTTTTAACTTGAACATCTCGAACCACTCTCTAATGATGCGTTTGTTGTGCATTCGTGTTGTATGTGTAACATGATTTTAAACCATTGAGATCAAGATTGATAGAATTGATCATCCTACATTGCAATGGCATTCATCTACCAAAAACTATTACTGCAATGGCATTCATCTATAACAATCAACAATTAAAACTACAAATGTAGGATGCTGATATCATAAAGCGTTATACGCAACATATGAATTCACATGACTGAAACATGCATCAAAAAACATGTTCATCCAAAAGAAAGGCCACTGTCAACAAATATAGACAAAGGATTATTATATTAACTATGAAACATATTAGAAAAAGGATAAAAGTTAAAGATGTTAATAACATGATGATAATCAAAGCAGTTGTGTACAGATGCTAAAACCGAATATGTGACATGATATTCTTGTAAAGATAGACATGTATTAAAAGAGGAGACGCCCAAGTAAAATCCATAACTAAATCCCTATCTTGCCCTTCTTTTTCTTCAAATCAGAAATGTGTCTTTTTTTTGCAATTATATATAGCTAAAACAAAGAAGGTCCTACAATTCTAAGCATTTCCAATTACAACGGCCCATCCTCAAAATCCAGAATCTTATGAGCATCTTATGCAATTAGCAAACATATTCAACCCAACATGCCCAACGGCTAAAATTTCCCAAAACAGTCTCCGTTTCCAAGAAAATTTGAGAATGACAAATAAAATTATTAATTAAACTGGGCTTTACCCACATTATTAGTCCAGTTTCCAACACCTTCTCAAACTAGACACATTTTCCTCTTATGATCATCATCAACATTTCAATTAACGAGCTTAATGCTAATTATAATTGAAATTAACTTAGACCCTGAAATCCAAAACCCCAACCATATCCTTAACCCTAACCCCAACCCCAACCCCAACAGCAACCCCTTGCCGAACCCTAACCCCAACCGCAGCCCCAGCCCCAACCCCAGCCCTAACGCTAACAGCAGCCCAAGCCCGAGCCCCAACCCCAACTACAGCCCTAGCTGTAGCCCGAGCCTGAGCACCAACCCTAGCCCGAGCCCCAGCCCGTAGCCCCAGCCCCAGCCCCAGCCCTAATCAAGAAGTGCTCAGGGACACACAACCCCAACCCCAACCCCAACCGCTACCCCCTGCCGAACCCCAACCCCAACCGCAACAGCAGCCCCCCAGCCCCACCCCTAACCCTAACGCTAACCCCAACTGATGCCTACCCAAACCATGAACCATAGACCTAAAATAATATAAAAAAAAATTAATTGAAGATTTCCTAACCTGTGCAGGCGGTGGCGACGACGAATCGGTGGCGACGACGAACGGAGATGAAGAAGAAGCAGGCGGTGGCGACGACAAACAGAGATGAGGAAGAAGCAGGCGGTGGCGACGAAGAATCGGCCGGCGCTGGCGACGACGAGAACGGTGACGACGAGAACGGCGATCGGCGGAACGAGGGTTTGGGGATTTGGGTTCGCGCACAAGTGATGAGAGAATAAGAGATAATCAGCGTAGGGATCGATCACTTAAATCTCTATTTAGATGCCCCTACGGATAAGCCCGTAGGTTCTTGGTGTTAGTTATATGCATGCCCTAGAGGCCATTACTATACATAGGATGTATATTGTAGTGGATGCTTGGACATATATAGGGAGGACTTTCTTGCTCGACATGATAGTATGCTATCTGGTTGCTCTTTACCTTAGCGTGTACTCAGATTGTCTCTCTATTACATGTTGGTAAAGCCCTTAGGATGTGTACTTGACTATCTGGACTATGATGCAGATCATACTAGTGGGGACATGGTAGTCCATAAGTACATCCTTCAAAGTCCCTAGTCGTGGGTGTATCGAGATGGGGCATCGATATACCAGAGTAGACTAGCGTGTACCTTCTCGACCCATACAGATGGGCGATGGATGATCCCATATCCATTGGGGTTTTACATCGGAGATGATATACGGGTGCTCAGTAGAGACTGGGTACACTGGACGGACTCGCCGAGAACTCCCAGATGGTATTATACCTCACGTCAGATGGCAGTTCTCTGGTGACACTGGTACAGAGTAGTCTGTTGACCCGAGATCGTCATAGAGTCTTGTGTGGTTCCCACTGTGCTTTGATTTCCATCTTACCACGTCCAAGAGGGCGTGCAAAACGGTGGTTTTTGGGTACAGTCCCGAGTCACATGGAGGCAATGAGCGATAGGAGGGGATTCGTCTCTCCCGGTATAGAGAGTTGATGTTGCGCTGTGTTCGATTGGCTATAACAGGAAATCCCTGGCCAGGGTTGCTGAGATTTACTGGTAAGTGTTACCAGTAGTTTCTCGAATTGTTATAGACCTCATATCGACACGAATTATCGAGCTATTGGGGTCTGACGTTTACCACCCCTAGGCGAGATATGCGACATATCAGACGATCAGACCGGACTGTACGGTAGTGTTACTGGTTGGATTCACTGGAGTGTGAGCGGGCTTGCTCGTCGATCTTCTGATCGCTCAATACCCGGGTGGCCGTTACGTTTAGCAGACCGCTTGTGGCTTGTGGGTGTTTGATATGATCATCACCTGCTGCCGGCGTATTGACGAGTCTTTAAAGTCCTACACAGAGGTTTCCTGGCTCAAGCAAAACGAAATAGGAGCGCATATGAGATATGTGCGGGACCGAGAATAATGCGTGTATATGATACCGTATTCTATTCTCGTGATGAATGTGTCGAATGGTTGTATGCGATATAACCTAGTTATCGAATCGAGGATTGATTCGATAAGCCGATACATTGGATACTAGTCGGTTATATGCGATATGACCGGATCGTTAAATCAAGTGTTGATTTAATGATTTAATGTATAATTATATATTTGATATATTACTTTGCATTAACTAGTATTGGTTCACTTTATATGGATTTTCTCACTTGGATTGTGCACATTGTATATGTGATATACATTTGTACATTTGATTGTATCATGTTTGATGATACATGATTGTTTAAGTGTATGTTAAGATTAAACCATGGTTATGTGATGGTTAGGGTTATGATTTTATTTTCTTACTCATTTATTTATTTATTTATTTCATTTTGGCAAAAGAAAAGAAATGGTGGCTTGCTTTGTTTTACATTGAAACTTCATGAAGGTTTGAAAAAGTCCACCATTTTTTTGTTTCATGCCTAACCTAACCATTGACCTAACCCTAGTTTATTCTCTACACTTGACCATGGTTGATTATGATAAGTATTCTTTTATTTTCTATTTTCTAAATAACTTATCATAACAATATTCTTCTTCTTCTTCATTTCTTCATGGAAGAAAGCTTGCTCCATTAATGGCAAGTGATGATAAAGAGTGAGAAATCCAATTCTAAAGTGAACCCACTTCCTATTTCTTCATCCTCTACCTCTTGCCAAGTAGTATAGGGTGTTTCCTTCACAAGTTTTCATGGCTTGGTGAAGGTGGAGCTTGATCTAGCGATGCCTCGACGTAGATCATCTTCGGCATGGACATCGACGACCTAGCTCGCCATTTCTCCGACGAAGCCGACGCTAGAGCCCGGGAATTCATTTGGACAGCGAGGGGACTTCGTTGCGGAGCTATGGAGGTGGAGCACCGGATCTACAAAGGTTGTATTTCCGTTTAAACTTTAGTTAAGTGTTAACTAATTTCATTTTCGCCTAGACATCTAGCTAACGATCCGTAGTCTATGGTTTCTCGGCACCGTATTTTTGAAATTGGCATGGTTGATGCCTTGTGAGACCTCATTAGGGTGCCTAGGAACCCTACAGTGGTTTCAGAGCCTAGCTAGAGCCTTAGGCGAAGTCTAGACAACGTTTGAATCCCGATCGAACCCGAAACCTCATTTTTCCCATGCTCTCTGTCCTTTTTTCAAAACTGTGCATTTTTCCACATTAAAAATATGCAGAAAATTAAGCAGGGTTTTATATGAATTACTGTGAAATACGGGGGCCTAATTCAATTAAACCACCGCGGAACCGCGGCACGAGCTTGGCATGTGCGGCGGTTCCGCGGCCTCATGGTCTCCTCTTGCTTTGACTTTTGCACAGTAATTCCTATTTAACAGTGATGAGTTCTCTGGGTATTTTTAATATTTATTCAAGAGTTGAATAATCTGGGATGTTTTGGAGCTTCGATGATTCGATCGGGTTTATCAGATTTTGTCTATTTGGCTTTCCGGATAAATTTTAGAATATGTTAAAAAGTTCGACCGGATATAAATACCCACTTTTTCTCCTGCCGGGAAATTTCCAAGTGTTGGATTTTTCCGTAGTTTAACGACGTTCTAAGTAGTGCAAGTAACGCGATGGACCCTCTAGAAGACAACAAACCTTAACTCGATTATGTGACCGTCTTGAACTGCCCTTTGAACCTTCGGGTTTGGGGCAGTACGGCGTGCCACATGTGAGGCGTTGGCTTGACCCTTCTACGGCTGGACCGTTGGTACTGAGGCACGAACGGAATGTTGTTAGACTTATTTCATGTGTTGAGCTGTATCGGGAAAACTTGGGTGTTCGATTGTTCGATCGGAAAGTTTGACATTTTCTATTTATCCGGAATGGGATACAATACTTGGAATTCACAATAAGTTATGAGATAACTGAATGAATGTTATAAACATAGCACTTTAGTCTCACTTGATCGGTTGCCACGGAATTTTGATGTGATCAAAAGTCCGTCGCAATCACGTAGCGTACGCGGATACTCGCCGGATAAACTTAATAGACAGCCTCGCCCCATAGCCCCGACCAAGTGACTGTAGGAGAACCCCGTCGCCGAAAGCATCCGTTCGGGTGCTCACGGCAGCGGTGTTCCGCCTTGGTGCACTTCGTCGACGGCGTCGGGGGTGCGGCCGCCTACTGAAGTTTGCGACGAGCATTCGATCAGGATGTCGGAATCTTGTTGAATTGCCCGACTTGATATTGAAAAGAGTTTTCGATTTTGAGACTAAAATGCGGGGTTTATAATTGTTAGGCATGCGATGTCTAAGTAATTCATTTGGTCAGGCATGCGATGTCTGAGGTGATTGCGGATTCCAACTGTTGTAGTTTTACACTTTCTTTTCTGTGACCGTAAGTGTAATATGTGATATCGCCGGTTTCGTTGCTATATGTCAACGACAATTGGGATGCGCATATTTACTTACGTTGATGACATGTGATGTTATGTGTTGCTGGATATGTTATATTGGATCGTCGTGTTTGAATAGCCGGGGGTTTTTGTGTGAGATGAGTGTTTTTCATTTTCATTCATGTAAAAACTTGTATGTAATATTCTTTTATTGGGGCACTTCCAGGTTGCGGAAGATGTCACCGTTTGTATATTATTTACTTTTCCGCACTAGGATAGACCCAAGGAGGAGGGCACAAGTAACCGGGTTCTGGAGTCCAGTGGGAGACCAACTCGAGGAGTCGAGTCCGGGTCTCCTAACTCTAGAATTGGTAGGGTTGCTTGCCGCTCTCATAGGGGTCTAGGGGTGTGGGTTTGGCTATTCATCGCGACCGTGGAATCCGTGTTTTATACTGGCTCGTATTGAAAACACGGACGTCCTAGTATATCCAATATTTCATATGTTTCTTCTGCTGCGATATCTGTGATGTGATCATGTGATGTTCTGTGATAGATACAGTATATAGTATATATGATATATTATATAGGCGTTACTTATGTTTTACACCCGCGCTAGCCCTGCCCCGCTCTGCCGTTAGTTACCTAACCTAACGGTGCACGAGGGGACATCGAGGCGAATACGGATGGCATAAGTGTACGTCGTATTTATCTGTGATGTTTAGGTACTTAAATGATGGGACTTCATTAATGTGATTAATGAAATAAAAGAAACCTAAGATGTTGTAGAATCGAATTTCAAAATAAAACAGGTAGCTACAGTTCTTGCTTTGCACAGCGGTATATATGATATATCCTGCACCTTATTCTATAAGGAAAGGACTGAGATCCCTTCACCGGGAGTGACTCCTTTAGCAATAACTGGCAGATGCTACACACTCGGTTTGTCTTTTGATTGCTTTTAAGAGTTTTTGCTTTGCACAGTGATATATATGATATATCCCGCACCTCATTCGACGAGGAAAGGACCGACGATCCCTTCACCGGGAGTGACTCCTTTAGCAAAACTAGAAAAGCCTCAAAAACTTTCCATTTTTTAAAAATCATTTTATTCTA
This sequence comes from Agapanthus africanus, assembly GCA_030015575.1. Classification (NCBI taxonomy): domain Eukaryota; kingdom Viridiplantae; phylum Streptophyta; class Magnoliopsida; order Asparagales; family Amaryllidaceae; genus Agapanthus; species Agapanthus africanus. The sequence continues at coordinate 240,882,103 of CM057344.1, forward strand.
CAACGATATCAAGTTCATTACGCAATAGGTTTTCAGAAAAACCTGTCGTAGCCCTCCGTCATTTCAGATATGTACTAGTTAGTATTCGTGCTGCGGTAGTTTGGCATTCGTCAAGGCGTAGTGTACGGTAGCTAACTAGTATTTATCTGCTTGAGCATATGATGCGATTGGATTAGGGTATTCGTACGGCGTTGTTTGGCATTCGTCAAGGGTCGTGCGGGTGGGTTTAATTCGATCAAGAAATGTACGGGTTGAACTTGACTAGTGGACTATGGGTTGTTTGGCATTCGTCAAGGTCATAGAACACTAGGGGCAAAATATTATCGGGAATTTCAAGTGTTGAAATTTGCAATGAGATTGCATACCTTCTATGAGATAGTTGGATCCCGACACCCGCTGCGAGTAAGAGTTACTCCTGAGAGAGTTTTATACATTACAATTAGCCGATCAAGTAGGTGTCTAGAAAGGTGTCAACGGGGTTACGCCTCTGGGAAAACGAGGTTTACAGTAATTAGGTTCGTGCGAAAGCACGGGGGACCTCCCTCAAAGTACCGACACTGGCCTGGCTGAAAGATTGGCGAACTTGTAGTGTGTAATTAATCCCGGCTAGTCTTTCCTTTTAGGGTTTGAAGGAAGATTTGATAAAAAGCAGTGGGAGCCATCCTGATTAGATAAAATAATAACCAATCTATTCTTGCAAGAGCGCACGCTGAGTGTTTTCTTCTCTCTCTCTCCTGGTAGCGACCATATCACGCCTTAATCAAGATAATAATACGGATATTTGACCGAACCCGCTTGTTATACTGAGCTGGGGAACGTTGGTCCCGCTCCAACTTATAATTGTTATAAGACAGAGCAGGAAATTGGGGATTACCAGAATTCCCGTGCCGCCCAAACGAAGAGAGTGCATGTTGATGCATCATCTTCGGGTGTGTTCATTACAAAGAACTGTTTCTCTGTATCCTCTACGTCCTGGGTATGTGATACCAGATCAGGATCCCAGATATGTAATCTGTTACATAGGGCTACAGATAGGTAGAGAACTGAGAACGGGTGATAAGTTTCATGAGGCAGAAAACGGGGCAAGAGTTGCAGCCAAGTCTGTTGGTCACTGTCACCCTGTATTACAATACATTGATTCTGAACGAATGTTATTAGATACCGAACCTGATATACAAAATCATATCAGTCTCTTTATTAGTAAAGAAATGATAAAATTTTGTATTGTTGGATAATGTTTTGAACATTTCCTATATCAAAAGTTGATCGGTTCAGGCACGTTATCTAAAAGCATTAATGTTCTAAATCAAACCACAGTTCTTAGTATACGGAACACACACAAGAGGAAGAGTTCAGAAATGAACGAATCCTTCTTGAGGCATTGTAGACTAGGTCATATCAATGCGACCCGACTGGCTGAAGTTACATTTAGATGCATATTTAAATTAGTTTGAATTTACATCTTGTGAAACTCGCCAGTCATGTCACAAAGATAAGATGACCACAGCTCTGTTTATTGGAAACAGAGAAAGAGTTAGTAAACTCTTGGGATGATACATGTTGATGTATGTAAGGTCCCCTGTCTACACATGCCAGGACAGGTTCTTTGTACTTCATTACATTCTCTGATAATCTCTCAAGATTCAGACATATGTTCCTGTTGAAACATGAGTCCGAGCCTTTTGAGATATTCACAGAATATAAGCGAGAAGTAGAGAACCAAAATACGGGTATAAGTATTATGTCCTATGATGAGATCAGGGAGGAGAATACTTGTGCATGGAATTCCTGGACTATTCTAAAGGAGAATGAGATTCTCTCTCAGCATTACTCCTCTGTATACACCATAGCACGATGGTATATCGGGGTGGAGCAATTACACCCTATGTGATAAGGTGTGCTCTATGATGAGTAATACTGAGTTACCTTTTTCCTTTTGGGAGTTATGCACTTACGAAGTTGCATACCTATTGAATAGGGTTCCAATCAAATCAGTTGCCTACCATTTCATATGTGATATGGAAAGGGAGGAGCCCATGTCTTAAGCTAGTTAAGATTTGGGGTTGTCCGGCCAATGTTTAAAAGCAAAATCCGGACAAGCTCGAGGCAAGGTTTGTTATGTACAACTGGAAAGGTTCCAGCTATGCAAACTACAGCGGATGATTTGGTAGAACCAAAGGATTCAATAGATACCAACGAACCTCAGCCTCTCCGCCGATCTAGTAGGGTTCCTCACCCACCTGAGAGATACTTCGGTTACTCTATGACAGTGGGAGCGAGGATTGCATCATGAGATGATGACCCAACTAGTTTCGAGCTGGCCATCAGGAGTAAGACTCTATAAGAATGGCTGGATGCTTAGTGATCTGAGATGGAATCCTTATACACCAACAAAGTATGGACTTTGGTTGCTATATCTGAAGGGTTAAATCCCCATCAGGAGCAAGTATATCTTGAGAAGATTACTTGGTGTAGATGGAAAAGTTGAGACTTTCAAAGCTAGACTTGTTAAAGGTTTTCGTCATTGACCAGGCGTGGATAATGATGAAACCTTTTTCCAGTATTTATGCTTAAGTCCATCCAGATTCTACTTGCCACGGCTACATACCATGACTACGATATCTGGTGGTTGGGTGTCATGACAGCTTTTCTAAATGATGTTTTAGAAGAGGGAGTCTATAAGTACACAGCCAGAGGGCCTCGTAGAGAGTGGGAGCAGCGGAAACGTGTGCAAGATGCTTTATAGGATAAAGAAGGCATCGCGGAGTTGGAACATCTGTTTTGATGAAGTAGTCAAAAAGTTTGATATCATCAAAATGGTAGATGAACCTTGTATAAACAAAAGGGTAGTAGGGAGTATGGTGATGATCCTCGTAGAGTACGTGGATGACATACTCTTGATAAGAAAGGAGTTTCTTTTGCTACGCTCGATCAATCTCCGTTTATCACAATGATTCTCCACATAGGATCAAAGTGATACCTACAAAATCCTGGACTTTGGATCTATGAGATAGATCTAAATGGATGTTAGGATACTCACTAGCTATAGTGAGATGGTATCAGTTGATCCTTGGGAGAATCACTGGAAGGGTTCCAGGGTGATAAAGATGACTGAATGTCAGTCGCAGGCATTGTCTTTACCCTCAGTAAAGGGACGGTATGTTGGAAGAGTTCCAAGCTAGATACCGTGACATACTAGACGATAAAGACAGGATACATCGCTACTTAAGATGCTACCAAAGAGGATGTTTGGGTGTATATTGGTTCATGAGATGAACTACGTTCCTACCATTGTGAGACAATGGAGTTGTGGCTTATGCCAAGGAACGCAGGTCCCATCAGTGATCTAGACATATTCTAAGGCAGTATCACTTGATCATGGAGATGGTTGATCTCCAGGGTGATCGAGGTTTGGAGAGTAGACTCAGAGGACAACACAGCGGATCCACTCACAAAGGCCTGTTCCCAAAGAGAGATTTTTATGGGATGGTTGAGTATGAGATACTACAACCACTGCTATCAGATGGCCCTAGTGCAAGTGGGAGATTGTTAGTTATATGTATGCCCTAGAGGCCATTACTATACATAGGATGTATATTGTAGTGGATGCTTGGACATATATAGGGAGGACTTTCTTGCTCGACATGATAGTATGCTATCTGGTTGCTCTTTACCTTAACGTGTACTCAGATTGTCTCTCTATTACATGTTGGTAAAGCCCTTAGGATCTGTACTTGACTATCTGGACTATGATGCAGATCATACTAGTGGGGACATGGTAGTCCATAAGTACATCCTTCAAAGTCCCTAGTCGTGGGTGTATCGAGATGGGGCATCGATATACCAGAGTAGACTAGCGTGTACCTTCTCGACCCATACAGATGGGCGATGGATTATCCCATATCCATTGGTGTTTGACATCGGAGATGATATACGGGTGCTCAGTAGAGACTGGGTACACTGGACGGACTCGCCGAGAACTCCCAGATGGTATTATACCTCACGTCAGATGGCAGTTCTCTGGTGACACTGGTACAGAGTAGTCTGTTGACCCGAGATCGTCATAGAGTCTTGTGTGGTTCCCACTGTGCTTTGATTTCCATCTTACCACGTCCAAGAGGGCGCGGAAAACGGTGGTTTTTGGGTACAGTCCTGAGTCACATGGAGGCAATGAGCGATAGGAGGGGATTCGTCTCTCCCGGTATAGGGAGTTGATGTTGCGCTGTGTTCGATTGGCTATAACAGGAAATCCCTGGCCAGGGTTGCTGAGATTTACTGGTAAGTGTTACCGGTAGTTTCTCGAATTGTTATAGACCTCATATCGACACGACTTATCGAGCTATTGGGGTCTGACGTTTACCACCCCTAGGCGAGATATGCGACATATCAGACGATCAGACCGGACTGTACGGTAGTGTTACTGGTTGGATTCACTGGAGTGTGAGCGGGCTTGCTCGTCGATCTTCTGATCGCTCAATACCCGGGTGGCCGTTACGTTTAGCAGACCGCTTGCGGCTTATGGGTGTTTGATATGATCATCACCTGCTGTCGGCGTATTGACGAGTCTTTAGAGTCCTACACAGAGGTTTCCTGGCTTAAGCAAAACGAAATAGGAGCGCATATGAGATATGTGCGGGACCGAGAATAATGCGTGTATGTGATACCGTATTATATTCTCGCGATGAATGTGTCGAATGGTTGTATGCGATATAACCTAGTTATCGAATCGAGGATTGATTCGATAAGCCGATGCATTGGATACTAGTCGGTTATATGCGATATGACCGGATCGTTAAATCAAGTGTTGATTTAATGATTTAATGTATAATTATATATTTTATATATTACTTTGCATTAACTAGTATTGGTTCACTTTATATGGATTTTCTCACTTGGATTGTGCACATTGTATATGTGATATACATTTGTACATTTGATTGTATCATGTTTGATGATACATGATTGTTTAAGTGTATGTTAAGATTAAACCATGGTTATGTGATGGTTAGGGTTATGATTTTATTTGCTTACTCATTTATTTATTTATTTATTTCATTTTGGCAAAAGAAAAGAAATGGTGGCTTGCTTTGTTTTACATTGAAACTTCATGAAGGTTTGAAAAAGTCCACCATTTTTTGTTTCATGCCTAACCTAACCATTGACCTAACCCTAGTTTATTCTCTACACTTGACCATGGTTGATTATGATAAGTATTCTTTTATTTTCTATTTTCTAAATAACTTATCATAACAATATTCTTCTTCTTCTTCATTTCTTCATGGAAGAAAGCTTGCTCCATTAATGGCAAGTGATGATAAAGAGTGAGAAATCCAATTCTAAAGTGAACCCACTTCCTATTTCTTCATCCTCTACCTCTTGCCAAGTAGTATAGGGTATTTCCTTCATAAGTTTTCATGGCTTGGTGAAGGTGGAGCTTGATCTAGCGATGCCTCGACGTAGATCATCTTCGGCATGGACATCGACGACCTAGCTCGCCATTTCTCCGACGAAGCCGACGCTAGAGCCCGGGAATTCATTTGGACAGCGAGGGGACTTCGTTGCGGAGCTATGGAGGTGGAGCACCGGATCTACAAAGGTTGTATTTCATTTTCGCCTAGACATCTAGCTAACGATCCGTAGTCTAGGGTTTCTCGGCACCGTATTTTTGAAATTGGCATGGTTGATGCCTTGTGAGACCTCATTAGGGTGCCTAGGAACCCTACACTTGGTTTGCGGCTCCGTAGGGGCAAACAACAATTTAAGATTTAATAATTTTTAAATAAATAAATAAGGACCGTAGGGGCAACCGTTTGGCCCTACGGGTTAATCCGTAGGGCTAAACTAAATCTGCCCCTACGGATGTTGTTATCCGTAGGGGCAACCTCCTATTTTAGTAGTGGTGATGTCCAGGTATTAGGATGACATGCACTTGATAGGAAGGGATATCCCTATACTATGATCGGTTATATTGTGGTTGTCACAAAATTGTTTCTCCACATAGGATATGGATATAATATCATGTTTTCTGGTTACTAGATCTATGGTTTTAGATCTAGATTTGGGAAGTATCCCAATTTGGGTACTTTGACATTATTCCCAATTTGGGTACTTTGACATTATTCTAAAGATATTTTAGAACAGATGACTCCTGACATGGTAGTTTATCTGCAGATGCTGGAGTCACCCTCTCTAAAGGTGTCTTACAGATTAAAGGGGAGAGGGATGTGCATGATTAGTATATCACTTGCTTAGGCAATTGAGTTATTCATGATATGTCGAGTACCACACCGGATATTGCTTTTGCACTAGATGCAATGAGCAGATATATTAATCCAATCCTGGAGAAACATTGGGAAGCAGTTTATGAACATAAGTGAAAGTTCTTGGGATATGGTAACGACAGCCTCCTTCTGGAGACGGTTATCATATCAGGCTTCCAAGGTGACCTGGATGACAGAGTGACTGTCAGAGTTATAGTTTTTCCCTCCTTTGAGGGACAGTATGTTGGACAAGTGGTCTAAGCGGATCCTGAGGAAAGGCAAGGCACAGGATACTGATTAAATTCAGTGGACGATACAGTCTAAGTAGTTTGCTGGATTTGGAGTTTATTTATGAACTGGGTCCCATCAGATATCCAGACAAATTCTAAGACAAGTATTGCTCATTTCCGGAGATAATTTTCTCCGCGAAGTTGAGATATAGAGAGATATAGAAAGAAACATTGGAGCGGATCCACTCACCGAGGCTATTTCTCGAACACAATCATTTTCATAAACAGGCTTTGCGAAACTGATTAGTGGAGAAGTTGGGTGTTCGGTATCACACGGGCTGTGAGTTTGCGACATCGCAATAATTGGCCTTAAGTGCAAGTGGGAGATTGTTAGCTATAGTGCTCTCAAGGCAATTATCATAGTCGCGGACTTGTGATTATGATGATTAAGGAAGGACCTATACCGATGAAACAATCTTACTCAAGATGATAGTATGCTATCTGGTTTGTCTTTATCATCATATACATGTTGATAGAGCCCATAGGATTCTTGCTTGACTGCCAGCATTATGATGGCGATCACATACATGGGAGCTGGAGGTCTATAAGCACATCCTTAAATGTCCCTAGTCGTGGGAGTATCGAGACCGGGCATCGATACTCCAGTGTAGACTAGTGTATACTGATCGAGACCCAGACGAGGGGCGGTGGCCAGGTCTCACAAGCCATTGGTGTTAGTTTGTTCACCTAAGATAGTATACAGGTGCTCATTGGGTTATGAGTACACTGGACGGACTCGCCGGGAACCTGCTAGTTGGTATTATACCTATTGTCAGATAGCAGTTCCCAGGTGACATATGTACAGGTTACTCTGTCGACCTGAGATCGTCATTTGTCTCGTGTGAGTTCCCACTGTGCTTTGATTACTACCCTACCACGGCTCAAAGGAGTCGTGCAAATAGGTTTTACTTGGGTACAGTCCTGAGGCACACGGAGGCAGTGATCGGATCGTCGGGGATTCGTCTCTCCCGATATTGGGGGTTGATGCCGCGTTGTGTACGGATGTCCATCACCAAAAATCCGTGGCCACGGTGGACGAGAATTACCGATCCAGGATCGATAGTTTCTCAGGTGGTGATGGGTTTCATACAGACACTAAATATCGTGTTGTTAGGGGTCTGACTTTATCCACCCCCTTAGACTCGATATGCGATACTCTTAGACGAACAGACCGGACTGTACGGATATTATCACTGTCAGGCTCAGTAGGGGTTCAGGATGAGTTGGCTCGTCGGCCTCCCTTTCGCTCAATACCTGGGTAGCCGTTACGTACAGCTAGTGCCGCTGACGAGCTTGTGGTTAAACCCACTGCCAGCGTATTGACGAGTCTTTAGAGTCCCACACATAGGGTTTTCACGGTTCAGACGATATGGTGTACATGAGGTATGTTGATACATACAGGTGTCCGATTTAATATATACATATGCTGCGCAGACTTAAATCGGATGGTTAATAATACTAGCGGCTTAGGATTAAGCCAGATTATTAAATCAAGTTTTGATTTAATATTTTACATATGTATTTATATATATGTATTCCAGTATTATTGTTCGCTATTTATTTTCTCTCTTGGCTATTCGTATTTTTGTACGAATACGCGTATATGTATTTCGGTACATGTACCGGGAAGTATTCCGTATTTTATACGGAATGGCTTCTAGATGTTTTGCCACCTCATTATTGATTTTCCATTTATGGAAAATCATTTGTTTTATAATGAGGTGGAGGGTATGAGGTGGCATGAGGCATGGCCCATGGTATGGTCTTTGAGTTATGGTCTTATTTGTTTATTGAAATTAATTGAAAAATGGCATGAGAATTTTTTATGGGGAGAGGGAGAGGGGGCCGGCCACTTCTTTGGTGGGATTTGATTTTCATTTTGAGAGATTACAGTTTATTACAAATCACTCCCTCACTCTCTCATGCTCACTAAAAAAAAGGGACTTAGCCATTTTTCTTAGTTTCTCATGCCAAAGCTTCATCACCTCCATTCATCTTCTATGGTTGCTTTCATGAGCACAAGAGTTGAGAGAAAATTGTAGTGACACTTTCATACACCCCCACTCTCCATCGCTAGCGACTTTGGAGCGTCGGTTACCTCGTTCGACGAGGTTGGAGCTTGCGTCGTTTCTCTCGGGCGGATCATCGGAGATGGAGGAAGACCGGCAACCAAACATCATCATGGAATCACTAGGAGCTTGGAATGAAGACCGAAGGACTCGGATCATCTCGGTATAACCTTTCTAACTCTTAGTTAGCTCGCTAGAATATGGTTTAAGGTCGATCCGTAAATCGGGTAGCGGTAGCGCCAGTTTAGAAAAATTTTGTTCCGCATTTTGGCCGCGTTTCGATGGCCGGGGCGCTGCCGGAACCCTTCACACGTCAGCGGCACTAGCTAAACGTAACGGGGCTACCCAGGTATTGAGCGAAAGGTAGGCCGATGAGCAAACTCATCCTGAAACCCTACTGAGCCTGACAGTAACAATATCCGTACAGTCCGGTCCGTTCGTCTACGAGTATCGCATATTGAGTATAGGGGGTGGATAAAATTAGACCCATAATAACGCGACATTTAATGTCGGTATAAAGCTCATCACCACCTGAGAAACTACCGATCCTAGATCAGTAATTCTCGACTACCTTGTCCAAGGATTTCTGGTGATGGTCACCCATGCACAATGCGACATCAACCCCCAATACCGAAAGAGACGAATCCCCGACGATCCGCTCACTGCCTCCATGCGGCTCGGGACTGTACCCAACTAAAACCTGTTTGCACGACTCCTTTGAGCCGTAGTAAGGTAGTAATCAAAGCACAATGGGAACTAACACGAGACAAATGATGATCTCAGGTCGAGTGACTAACCAGCACACATGTCACCTGGGAACTGCTATATGACAATAGGTATACTACCAACTAGCAGGTTCCCGGTGAGTCCGTCTAGTGTACTCATAACACAATGTGCACCTATATACTATCTTAGGTGAACAAACTAACACCAATAGCTTGTGAGACCGGCCACCGGCCCTCGTTGGGGTCTCGATCAGTATACACTAGTCTACTCTGGAGTATCGATGCCCAGTCTCGAAACTCCCACAACTAGGAATATTTAAGGATGCGCTTATATACCACCCAGCTCTCACATATATGATCGCCATCATAATACTGGTAGTCAAGCAAGAATCCTATAGGCTCTATCAACATGTAATAGTGATCTATAATACCACATAAAGCATGTACATGATGATAAAGACAAACCAGATAGCATACTATCATCTCGAGTAAGACTGTTCTACCGGTATAGGTCCTCCCTCAATCATCATAATCATCTTCCCGCGACTATGATAATTTCCTTGAGGGCACTACAGCTAACAATCTCCCACTTGCACTTAAGGCTAATTATTGCGATGTCGCATACTCACAGCCCGTGTGATACCAAACACCCAACTCCTCTACTAATTAGTCTCGCAAAGCTCGTTTGCGAGACTATTGTGTTCGAGAAATAGCCTCAGTGAGTGGATCCGCTCCAATGTTTCGTTCTGTATCTCTCTATATCTCAAACTCGTGGAGAATAACCATCTCCTGAAATGAGCAATACCTGTCTTAGAATTTGTCTGGATATCTGATGGGACCCAGTTCACAAATGAACTCCAAATCCAGCAAACTTCTTAAACTGTATCGTCCACTGAATTCAATCAGTATTCTGTACCATGACTTCCTCAGTATCCGCTTGGACCACCTGTCCAACATACTGTCCCTCAAAAGAGAGAAAACTATAACTCAGACAGCCACTCTGTCCTCCAGGTCACCTTGGAAGCCTGAAATGATAACCGTCTCCCGAAGGAGGCTGCCATTACCATATCCCAAGAACATCCACTTATGTTCATGACTGCTTCCCAACGTTTCTCCAGGATTGGATTAATATATACTTATTGCAGCCTATGCAAAAGAAATATCTGGTGTTGTACTTGACATCTCATGATTGACTCAATTACCTAAGCAAGTGATATGCCAATCATGCAAATCCCTCTCCTCATTAGTCTAAAAGACATCTCTTTAGAGAGGGTGACTCCATCACCTGCAGGTACACCACCACGCCAGGAGTCGTCCATTCGAAAACACCTTTAGAATAATGTTAAAGTACCCGAATTGGGACACTTCCTAAATTTAGATCTAAAACCATAGATCTAGTAACCAGAGTGCCTGATATTATATCCATATCCTATGTGGAGAAACAATTGTGTGAAAACCACAGTATAACCGATCGTAGTATAGGAATTTCACTTCCTATAAAGTGCATGTCATCCAAATACCAGAACATCATACCCTACTACCATCTTACCAGATCCATCTCCTATTCTGATGAAGTCAAGACTAATGACTGTCACATCAAAAATAGATGATCTATTTCCGCTATAACTGCTTTAGTCTATAAATAGACATAATCTACTTGCCCTCTATGCTTCCGCTGCTCCCACTGACTACAACAACACTCTAGCAGAGTCATATATACGTGCACTTCTAAAGCTAGTTTAGAACGACGTTATACTCATCCTCTTGCCGGGCCTTTTAGTCTAGAACAGCAGCAATGGCAAATCTGGGTAAACAAGAACCTCCCTGTCACCGTCTCTGAGAAGACCGAAATACCTCTCGGGTGCCGGAGGTTACCCACCATATCTGCGGAGTGGCTAATGTAATGTCGAATCCATTTGAATCTTTAAGTTCTATTAAATTTTCAGTAATCGTTTGTGGTTCTGGAATCACTTCCAGTTCTACCATACTCCCACTAATGTTTTTTGAAAAGAATCAATTTTATTAAAACTGGTGGCGAGTCAAGAACAAAATAACTATTGATCTTCCTGATGGTAGAATGTTAACCCTCGTCGAAGCCGAGGATAACCCATAAACTGCCATTACTAAAACGTGCTTTGAGTTCGTACAGATTCTGGTTTTAAGCATCAGCTGGACAACTCCTTATATCTTAACATCGTTAAGATACGAAACCATTCTATATACCATATAGAAACAAAGGCACTAATTTAATTAGAACTAGATTAAAAAAACATGTAGTTGTATCCAGTGCATATCAACAAAATGGAATGAGGCCAATCAACATTACTCAACTAGGAGTGCATTTATATATGAGTAACCTGAAAGAGAAGCAAGTTCTCAAAACCATTACTATCAACGGAATACCAAACACAAGTATCTACATCTTCGACTACCTCGAAGAATACTGATACTTCTAACAAATAGTTCTCTACTTTATTCTTATACGTATAACTTCTCAATATCTAGACTTTGTATTTCAATGAAATACTTGTTTAGAACTTGTGAAGTCATGAGTTAACAAAATATAGTACAAGTACCAACCCCATTGTTCTAATGGACACTGGACAACATACAATACTTTGTATAAGTCCCGTGAGTTCAACAACTCAAACCCTGTGCGTCGTAGGTTGAAAACTAAGCTATGGTTAAGAAGAATTACACCGTTGTTGAATGCACCTTACCTAATCACCATCTGATATAGGTAAATGTCATACACATAATTTCAAAAGTTATATCTCACTTTATAAAATAAACATACAGATATATCAGTTTGAAATTGGTGTATAACGACGGATATTCCAAACCAAATATTTGTCGTCGGGCAAAAAACCCAGGTGATTTCCTCAAATATCACTAATTACAAAGAATTCTGATATGCTTTGATGATCTAATCACCTAATTCTCAATATCTTACTCCTACTCACCATCTGTAACGCCATACAGATGTGAGAATCAAATCTGGTAAATACATACCCTGGAGTAAGAATCTAATTGGGAAATCAGTTTTCAACTAACAACGCACAGTGAAACTGAAACATGAAAATGTTTCGAAGGGGTATCCGGCTATTCCTAGTAACGCATCTTCCACTATCCTGATTCATGACTGTTTCCATATAGTTCCATTCCCTCACTCCAATCCCTTTATATGTCTTTACTTATTACCTTCTGTACACCAGATTTAGGCTAATTGATTTTCTTCCTTCCCTACCCTTCAGCGCCAGCCTAAGGTTTGGAAGAAGACTATCCAATAAGCGTAATAGGTGTACTCTCCTAATACCAGGAGCCTTGGCAACCAAAGAGAAGGTAAAAGGAAAATACAACTGAATAATCCTTTTCAATTTCTCCTGAACCGGAAATCATCCTCGAATCTAGAACAAGTTCCTTCGAGTTCGTATGTAATGGCGTATCCAAGCATTATGGACGTTCGTAGTGATACGAAGTGTTCTGGAGAAATCCAAAGCGGATGTAGGAGTGGCAGGGGTATACGCGGTTTTGTCGTGAATGATAGCAGTCGCAATTTCCTTTTGCCCTTATTCTAATCCCTTTTTATGTCTTTACTTATTACCTTCTACACACCACACTCAGGCTAATTGATTTTCTTTCTTCCCTACCTTTCGGCACCAGCCTATGGATTGGAAGAAGACTATCCAATAAGCACAATAGGTGTACTCTCCTGATCCTAGGAGCTCCCGCAACCTGAGAGAAGGTAAAAGGAAAAAACAACCGAATAATCCTATTCAATTTCTCCACAACCGGAATCCATCCTCAAACAGGAACAAGTTCCTTCGAGTTCATATGTAACTATACGGTGGATTATCCAATAAATGTGGATCTTTGTAGTGATACGAGATGTTCTGGAGAAACGCAAAGGTGATGTAGAAGTGACAATGATATATGCGACTCCTTGACAATCCAAAAGCCAAAATGTTTTAAGAAGGTCCGGTTAACTTGGTTCATGAGTTTTAGTCTAGGGTCAGGCCATGGTCGCTGCCAGAGAGAGAGAAAAGAAACACTCAGCGTGCACTTTAACCTAGATCAGAATGGTTAATCACTTTATCTAATCAAAATGTCTCCAACTGTTTCCTCGAATTCTCCTCCAAACCCAAAAGGAGAATTAGTCGGGATCATCTAAATTCACCCGATGAGTAAACCTACTCATCAGTGGGAACCGGGATCCAACTATCATCGCATGATAACTTGATGGAATCCACTCAAGTCACTATACTCCAGAAGGTATGCGCATGTGTGGCAAGTTTCTTGTATATTTAAAACTCCCGATGTGATTTTTACCACAAGCGGTTTATGACCTTGACTAGGTCAACAAACCATAAACCGCTAGTCAAGTTCAATCCGTCATTATCCTGGATTGCGTTAAACCTACCCGCACGTGCCCTTGACTAGGTCAACAAGGCCGCACGACTGTCCTAACAAATCACATTTAAAATGGAACAAACAAGCACCACTTAACTACCAAACATTACGACTTGATTAGGTCAAAAAACGCAGCACGAATACTAAATAATACTCGTAAGAAATGACGGAGGGCTACGGCTGGTTTTTGGCGAAAACCCTTTAATATAATGAACTTAATATCGTTGAAGGAACCGAGTGGTTTTTCAAATATATAGTGGCGCAAACTTTTGCTAAAGAGGTCACTTTCGGTGAAGGGATCTCGGCTCTTTCCTTGTCAAATGAGGTGCAAGATATTCCCAATCGAATACCACGATGCAAACAAAAGAATCGACTATAGTGAAGTTATTACGATGACGCAAACTTATGCCCAAGGGGTCACTCCCGATGAAGGGATCTCGGCCCTTGCCCCGTCGAATGAGATGCAGGATATTCTAAACTGAATACCACTATGCAAAGCAAAAAGAAACGTCTGTAATGTCAGTTTTTAAAAACTTGGTTCCAACAACATCATATATATAGGTTTGCTTTCCTTCTATTGATTGTCAGTTGTATGTATGCCCTAGAGGCCAGTACTGTACATATGATGTATATTATATTGGATGCTTGGATATATATAGAGAGGACTTTCTTGCTCGATATGATAGTATGCTATCCGGTTGCTCTTTATCTTAACATGTATAATTGTCTCTTGATACTGTCTTATGGTTACATGTTGGTAAAGCCCTTAGGATGTGTACTTGACTACCAGGACTATGATGCAGATCATACTAGTGGGGCCATGGTAGTCCATAAGTTCATCCTTTAATGTTCATAGTCGTGGGTGTATCGAGACAGGACATCGATATACCAGAGTAAACTAGAGTATACGCTTCTCGACCCATGAGATGGGCGATGGATGATCCCATATCTATTGGTGTTTGACATCAGAGATGGTATACGGGTGCTCAGTGGAGACTGGGTACACTGAACGGACTCCCCGAGAACTCTCAGATGGTATTATACCTCACGTCAGATGGTAGTTCTCTGGTGACACTTGTACAGGTTAGTCTATAGACCCGAGATCGTCATAGAGTCCTGTGTGATTCTGTCACGTCCCGAAAGTACGGAACATGACCGGCACTTAGGCTATGAACGTCTCAAGGCGTGCGTGCTCTAAGTAAGCCGAGCCCAGAAATCCAAACCAAGAAAAGTAGTAGAGTGTAGGAAAACCATTTTAAAATCAACCAGTTCGCAACATAATATACAACGCCTAAAGGCGAGGATCACAACAGAGAAGGAAACTCAAACAGCATGAAATCCACAGAAATATAACGTGCGACTCTAAGGTCGAAAGAATAAACATCACTGGTCTCTATCTCAAATAAGTACATGTTTGGTTGATGGAACTTCTAGATACAACTGAAATATAATATACAATGTATAATGATGGGTACGATACGATAAACCCACCTACTAGCAAGTCACCCGAAAGGAACAGTGCCCGCAAAGCCGTAATGAAACATGTACGGCAACACCTGCAAGAAACTGGAGCACAACGGGGGTGAGTTTCCAACTCGTAAGTAGAAGAAGATCTACGAACAGAAAATCGCATGTATGACGCAATCCTAGGTCATACGATCAAAATATATAATCCTCAAATATAAATAACCAGCAGCCTATACAATGGCTAAGGTAAATATCTAACCCAAGTGTAGTCCCATGTGCCCGTGTCAGTGCATCAGGTGGCAATTTATCATATGGATGATGTATGAATGCATGAAACAGAATACATGTACTGAAGAAAACTGCTTTCATAAATTAGTGAGATTTCTGTATTTTTAAAATGAGGTATCATAATGAAATCAGCATAAAACAGTGCCTAGCATCGGCACAAAACATAAATCTCAATATCTCGATATCTGTGTACCACAATCTCTGTACCTCAATATCTCAAAATCTCAATGTCTCAATCACAATATCTAGGGCGCCGTCAGTCCAGACCGGTCCCTACCATCCATCTCATGACCACGACGGTATCCTCCGGATATCCGACGTGTCGGGTAAAATCACCGGTCGGTCGTGCTCCCCTGCACAGGCTCAACGCCATCTCCTGCGATCTTCTTGCCCCGGGGTACCGCACCGGGCCCACCATGTACCCGAAACGGTTCATCCGCCTCCTCGAATCGGGTCTTGAAATCCATCAGCAAACTCATGGTGGACGACTCATACATCATGGGAAAACCGCATTTTTGTTTAAAAAGAGTGAAAGCAGTTTATATATGTTTTGTGGTTTTCTTCCAAATCCAGAAAATCTCATGGAAACCCGAATCCAAATCATCAATAGCATGTAAAATCATGAATATAAGCATGAGAATCCATGAATGCGGCATATAATGAACAACAGTATGCATGATGTGACAAGTAATAATTACAATGTCAAGCTGGCATATAAAGCAAGTACACTAATATCATGTCACTACTAGCTAACAAGCTAAATCGGGCAATAATATTCTCTAAGTGTACGTGACATGGCAATTACCGATGAAGATGTGTGTGCGCCGGCAAATAAGTGTACGTGGTACATACGCATCATCGGTAATGGTGCTGGTGTCCTAACAGCATGATATCAATAATGGAATATGAATCACAATAAGTATGCGATGCAGAGCAACAACAATAATATACGGGAGATGAATACTAAGCACAATGATAGCTAAACTGCATCTAATGTCATAAGAGTCATACAGCTATGCCAACTATAAGGCTGAGCTAATAAGCTAACTGCAGGTAAGGGAAACCGCCTAACCTCTGAGTCGATATATATATGTATATATATACAGTCGGTGATCCCGCCTCAATCATATCACATCCGATATAATATCTATGATCAGACATCCCAAGTCTAGAGTGCGGATCAAACATCAGAATATAGCTCGTACGTAATCCGTCGTACGGCATCCCCAAATCTGGGTACGGGTCAATATCACAATCATTATATTACTCATCTAGTATTCTCTTCATCAAATATCATAATCCGGGTACTGACCTACGTCTAGTACAATGCTAATATCATCACTATAATCATGATCTGACTACTGATCGACAGTTTCGTATAAATCGATATCATCATCACATATCATCACAAGGAGTAAACATTGCCGAATGCGGCCTATCATAATTATCTTGTCATATCATATCATATCTCGTAACATAATCACATGTCGATCATTTTATATTTATATCACTATGCACATGGCATCGTCATCCAAGACCCGCTATCATATCAGGACGTATCTCAAATAGGAATCCTGCCAATCACCGATATCATAATCTCATATCAAATATCATCGACTCCTCTCAATCCCAAGTATCATCCTCAAGTCCGTATGTGAACACATAGTCCCATACCTATGTGAACACATAACTATATAGAATCCCATAACCACATGAAATAAGGATGTATGCAAGTATGTATGTGTGTATATGTATGTGTAATGCACCCACTACCCTAGGGTTTCGTGACACTAAATCGTCTAACACACTAACGTCCATCCTAAACATCACCATTAATCCTAAATATCATATAATAATTGTCGGTGTGTATACGCATCCGTATACATCACCACGAACTGCGGGGGTGCTATACGCCATCCACCCGACTTCTCCCCATACATATAAATCTACTCACCTTGCTTATGTGTACCGGTGCCGATGTCTCCATTTGCATCTCCAACGCCTCGACGCCACGTGGGGTACCTACAAGGATATCACACGCTAAAACACATGAAAATCACATCGGAAACCAAAATGGTGCACGCTACGCCCATAGGTAAAAACTTGTGGCCTCGCGTGCAAACACAGCCAATAACCCTCTGCCGTTGGCGTCCGAACGCCACCCGACAGAAACGAATCATAGAATACCAGAAATTCATGCTAAACAAGTCGTAAATCATGCGCCAACTCATGAAAATCAACCCAGATTCTACCCTGGTTGGAACCAGACAAAACTAGACATACCCAGGGTCAAGTTTACAGGTAAAAGGGCTGTGCACCAAAAACGAGGGGGTTTCCCCTTGCTCTGGCCGCAAATTGCGGCCAGGGGAATTTATCTGCGGCCAGGGACTTGAGGTGGGGGCTAGGGTTTTGGGTGTTAGTTCCTATCTTCCTGCATACCTCACTGCCAAGTCAATATTATTTTAGGGTACCTCGGGTTGTAGCAGTTTCCAGAAAGGTCACAAAATCGATAAAGTTGCTAATTTACACCGATTCTAAACTTTCAGGTGATATACTGGAATCTGGGTTAGATCTAGGGTAAACTGGTCTCAACAGCACCTAACTAGGCTATACTAACCATTACAACCAACACTTGGCCAAATCTCACTCAAATTCACTAAAACTAGCACTAGATCACAATATAACACTAAATTTCAGCCAAATATCCATATCGAGCAAGAAAGGAATTAGGTTGCAAGATTATACCTCAAGGGGGTCCTAGGATGTAGGAGAAGAGAGGATGAAGGAAGGAGGGGTGTTGTGCTGCTGCTGTACTACTGGTGTTACTACTGATGTAGCTTCTACAGCAGTGCTGAAGCTAATGCTGGATCTGCTGCTTGCAATTTCCTTTTGTTTTTCTTTTGCTGTTGCAGCAGCTGCTGGGGCTGTGGTTTTATTGTGTTGTGTTGATGTAGTTGTGTTGGTGTTGGGGTGTGATGAAGTGTGAGGTTGTAGTATGATGATGGTGTGGAGTTGCTTTGAAATGAAGTTGCTGCTGCTGTGGCTGTTTTCACAGCAGTTGCTGATGCTGCTGATGCAAAAATTGGGGCTGATGGGTGTTAATATTGGCTGATGTAGCTGCTGTTCTGGTGGCTGAAAATGTGCTGATGTGAGTGTGTAGGTGTTGGGCTATGGTGTTAGGGGCTGGTGTGTGTGCTGATGTTATGATATTGGGGCTGATGTGTTGATATTGGGGGCTGTTGTTAGGATGGGTTTGGGCTGCTGATGCAGCTGCTGCTGGTGTTTGAAGTGGTGTGATGTGTGAGAGTGAGAGGGAGAGATGTGAGGGAAAGCAAGAGATTTGAAATGATATGGAACATGACCCATCCTAGAGCCACCTCTCTCTCTCTCTCTGTTCTTATTGTTAGCACACGCAAGCTATCAATTCCTCTCTCAACACAAGGTCAACCCTAACCCTAATCACCCTTAACCAAAACCAAAACCCTAACTAACCAAATTAACCTAATTAACTTAACCAAAAGGTTAACCCATCATGGTTGGCTAAACATGGTTCACCCACCATGCTCATCGAAACATGGTAACCCTAGACTTAACCCAAGTTAACATGCACAAGTGTGTGCAGTCCAGATAAAATTCCGAAAAAATATCCATAAAACCAGATAAAATATTTAAAAGCCATTTTGGTAAACCTTTTACCAAAACTCCATTTTAGAATTTTTCATAATTTTCTCCAGAATTTTCACCATTTATCGGTATTTAATTATACCGACTATTAAAATATTCATTAAAAATTAATATTAAATTATGAAAATTCCCAAAAATAATATCTTATTTTTTTGAAATGTTACAGATTCCCACTGTGCTTTGATTTCCACCTTACCACGTCCAAGAGGGCGTGCAAAACGGTGGTTTTTTGGTACATTCCCGAGTCACATGGAGGCAATGAGCGATAGAAGGAGTTTCGTCTCTCCCGGTATTGGGAGTTGATGTTGCGCTGTTCTCGATTGGCCATAACAGGGAAGTCCCTGGCCAAGGCCGATATACAGATTCACTGGTAAGTGTTACCAGAAGTTTCTCGACCCGTTATGAGCCTCACATCGGCATGACTTATCGGTTATTGGGGTCTGACGTTTACCATCCCTAGACTTAATATGCGATATATCAGACGAGAAGACCGGACAGTACGGCAAGTGTTACCGTCAGGCTTTTGCAGGAGTTGGAGCGGGCTTGCTTGCTGATCTTCTGATCGCTCAATACCCGGGTAGCCGTTACGTCCAGCTAGTACCGCTGACGGCTTGTGGGTGCTTGATGTGATCATCACCTACTGCCGGCGTATTGACGAGTCTTTAGAGTCCTACATAGAGGTTTTACTGACTCAGGCAAAACGAAATAGGAGCACATATGTGATATGTGCGGGACCGAGAATAATGCGTGTATGTGATACAGTATTCTATTCTCGCGGATTTTTTATTGGTCGGTTATATGTGATATAGCCGAGTTATCGAATCAAGTGTTGATTCGATAAGTCGATACATTGGATGTTAGTCGGTTATATGTGATATAGCCGGATTATTAAATCAAGTGTTGATTTGATAATTTAGTATATAATTGTATATTTGATATACTAATTTACATTAACTAACATTTGCTCACTTAAGCATTTATTTTCTCACATGTGCACACTAAATATATATGTGGTATATATTAATTTGTGTTTTGTTTTTGTATCATGATTGTTGATACACATACATAGGTGTATGAGACTTATACCAATTATGATGTTGGGTTTAATATATAAAGTAATTACAAAATTAGTGGATTATTGGAAAAATGCATGAAGTTGTGGAAGCTTGTGGATGCATTGACTAAGTCCACTAGGTTTGTTTTACTTTAGATATTTGTTAACCTAACCATTTTAATTAGCCATGGTTATGTCTCTACATGAGTTAGTATATGATACACACTCACCCATGGTTCACTCTCTCACTTGATCATTATTTCATTCTCTTCTTCTTTCTTCATCTTCTTCCTACGAAAGAAAAGGCATTCTAGGGTTTGAAAAAGGTGAGAAAGTATTGTGAGAATAATAATTCTAAAGTGAGCTCACTTCCTATTTCATCATCCTCTACTAGATTAGCACTTTAGTATAGGGTGTTAGCTTCACTAATTCTTCATTAGTGAAGTAGAAGCTTGAGCTAGTATTCCCGCGATGTAGATAACCTTCGACCTCGAAGACTTCAAGCAAGATCGCTCTTTTTCCCTCGTGAAGCCATGCAAGAGTCTAGGAGTTCAACGATCGCAGCGAAGGGACTACTACAAGGATCTTTAGAAGTGAAGGACCGATCTACAAAGGTTGTATTTCTATTTCACTTAGAAGTAAAAAGCTTTACTTTTGTTTCCGTATTCTTTTCTAGTTAACGATTCTAGTTTAGAGTTCCTTGAAACGACAAAATTTTGAAAATGACATGGACGATGCCTCCTGAAACCTTGCTGCCGTCGATAGGAACCCTACAGTGGTATCAGAGCCTTGCTAGTAAATTATACAGATATTGTTAGATTACAAAAACGAAACGAACTCCGAAACTTGAAATACTAAAACCTGCATTCTGTCGATTTTCAAACGAGCTCCAAAAATTTTGCAAACAAGTACAGAATCATCTATGAGCCAATATAAGAACATGGGAAAAATTGGGGACCCTGTGCTCGGATTTGGACCGAGCACATGGGCACAGAAACCGAGCAGGCCGGCCTGGCTTGGTATAAATGGTCCTAAATTTTTTCCTTGGCCTTTGCTCTGGGTTTTGGTGTTTCAGGTGTTGTTTATGTAGGGTTCCTAGGCACCCCAAGGAGGTCTCACAAGGCATCGAACATGCCAAATTAAAATTTTACGGTGCCTACAAACCCTAAACTACGGATCGTCGGCTAGATGTCTAGGCGAAAAACTAACTAGTTAACACTTAACTAAAAGTTTAACGGAAATACAACCTTTGTAGATCCGGTGCTCCACCTCCATAGCTCCGCAACGAGGTCCTCTCCGCTGTCCAAATCAAATCCGGGCTCTAGAGTCGGCTTCGTCGGAGAAAAAGGGAGCTAGGTCGTCGATGTCCATGCCGAAGATGATCTACGTCGAGGCATCGCTAGATCAAGCTCACAACTTCACCAAGTCTTGAAACTTGTGAAGTAAACACACTCTACTACTTGGCAAGAGGTAGAGGATGAAGAAATAGGAAGTGGGTAGACTTTAGAATTGGATTTCTCACTCTTAATCATCAATCACCATTGATGAACCTAAGCTTTTCTTCTTGAGTTCAAGGAAGAAGAAGAAGAAAAGATATGATAAGATTAATTAGAAAAGAAAAGAAAAACCAATCCTTATCATATATTGAACCATGGTCAAGTGTAGAGATTAAACTAGGGTTAATGGAGTGGTTAGGGTTAAGCATGAGACAAAATGGTTACTTAGGTCAAAGCTTCATGAAGCTTCAACTAGAATCCAAAACAAGCCACCATTTTCCTTTATGCTATTCATTTTTCCAAAAAGAATAAATGAACAAATAAATGAATAAGAAAATGTAAACCCTAACCATTACATAACCATGGTTTAAACTTTACACAAAACACAAGTAAACATGTATCATCAAACATGATACAATCAAGTGCACAAAAGTATATCGCATATACAATGCGCCCATCCGAGTGAGAAAATCCATCTTAAGTAAATCGATACTAGTTGATGCAAAGTAATATATCAAATATATAAATATGCATTAAATCATTAAATCAACACTTGATTCAATGACCCGGTTATGTCGCACACAACCGACTAGTATACAATATATCGGCTTATCGAATCAACGCTTGAATCGATAACTAGGTTATATCGCATACAACCATTCGATATATTTATCGCGAGAATAGAATACGGTATCACATACACGCATTATTCTCGGTCCCGCACATATCTCATATGCGCTCCTATTTCGTTTCGCTTGAGCCAGGAAACCTCTGTGTAGGACTCTAAAGACTCGTCAATACGCCGGCAGCAGATGATGATCATATCAAGCATCCACAAGCCGCAAGCGGTCTGCTAAACGTAACGGCCACCCGGGTATTGAGCGATCTGAAGATCGACGAGCAAGCCCGCTCACACTCCAGTGAATCCGACCAGTAACACTACCGTACAGTCCGGTCTGATCGTCTGATATGTCGCATATCTCGCCTAGGGGTGGTAAACGTCAGACCCCAATAGCTCAATAAGTCGTGTCGATATGAGGTCTATAACTGTTCGAGAAACTACTGGTAACACTTACCAGTAAATCTCAGCAACCCTGGCCAGGGATTTCCTGTTATAGCCAATCGAACACAGCACAACATCAACTCCCTATACCGGGAGAGACGAATCCCCTCCTATCGCTCATTGCCTCCATGTGACTCGGGACTGTACCCAAAAACCACCGTTTTGCACGCCCTCTTGGACGTGGTAAGATGGAAATCAAAGCACAGTGGGAACCACACAAGACTCTATGACGATCTCGGGTCAACAGACTACTCTGTACCAGTGTCACCAGAGAACTGCCATCTGACGTGAGGTATAATACCATCTGGGAGTTCTCGGCGAGTCCGTCCAGTGTACCCAGTCTCTACTGAGCACCCGTACATCATCTCTGATGTCAAACACCAATGGATATGGGATCATCCATCGCCCATCTGTATGGGTCGAGAAGGTATACGCTAGTCTACTCTGGTATATCGATGCCCCGTCTCGATACACCCTCGACTAGGGACTTTGAAGGATGTACTTATGGACTACCATGTCCCCACTAGTATGATCCGCATCATAGTCCAGGTAGTCAAGCATACATCCTAAGGGCTTTACCAACATGTAACAGAGAGACAATCAGTATACACGTTAAGGTAAAGTTCAACCAGATAGCATACTATCATGTCGAGCAAGAAAGTCCTCCCTATATATGTCCCAGCATCCACTACAATATACATCCTATGTACAGTAATGGCCTCTAGGGCATACATATAACTAACAATCTCCCACTTGCACTAGGGCCATCTGTAGCAGTGGTTGTAGTATCTCATACTCAACCATCCCATTAAAAGTCTCTCTCTGGGAACAGGCCTTTGTGAGTGGATCCGCTGTGTTGTCCTCTGAGCCTACTCTCCTAACCTCGATCACCCTGGAGATCAACCATCTCCATGATCAGGTGATACTGCCTTAGAATATGTCTGGATCACTGATGGGACGGATGTTCCTTGGCATAAGCCATAACTCCATTGTCACACAATGGGAGGAACATAGTTCATCTCATGAACCAATATACACCCAAACAGCCTCTTTGGTAGCATCTTAAGTAGCGATGTATCGTGCCTTTATTGTCTAGTATGTCACGGTATCTAGCTTGGAACTCTTCCAACATACCGTCCCTTTACTGAGGGTAAAGACAATGCCTGCGACTGACACTCAGTCGTCATTATCACCCTGGAACCCTTCCAGTGATTCTCCCCAGGATCGGTTGATACCGTCTCACTACAACTAGTGAGAGTCCTAACATCCAATTAGATCTATCTCATAGATCCAAAATCCAGGATTTAGTAGGTATCACTTTGATCCTATGTGGAGAATTTTGGTGATAAACGGAGATTGACCGAGCGTAGCATAGGATTCCCTATCAAGAGTATGTCATCCACGTACTCTACGAGGATCGTCACCATACTCCCTACTACCTTCTTGTTTATACAAGGTTCATCTACCATTTTGATGATGTCAACTTCTTTGACTGCTTCATCAAAACAGATGTTCCAACTCCGCGATGCCTGCTTTATCCTATAAAGCATCTTGCACACGTTTCCGCTGCTCCCACTGTCTACGAAGCCCTCTGGCTGTGTACTTATAGACGTTCTCTTCTAAAACATCATTTAGAAAAGCTGTCATGACACCCAACCACCAGATATCGTAGTCATGGTATGTAGCCGTGACAAGTAGGATCTGGATGGACTTAAGCATAGCTCCTTAGAAAAAGTTTCATCATGATCCACACCTGGTCAATGATGCAAACCTTTAACAAGTCTAGCTTTGAAAGTCTCAACTTTTCCATGTACACCAAGTAATCTTCTCAAGATATACTTGCTCCTGATGGGGATTTAACCCTTCAGATATAGCAACCAAAGTCCATACTTTGCTGGTGTATAAGGATTCCATCTCAGATCACTAAACATCCAGCCATTCTTACAGAGTCTTACTCCTGACGGCCAGCTCGAGACTAGTTGGGTCATCATCTCATGATGTAATCCTCGCTCCCACTGTCATAGAGAAACAGAAGTATCTCTCAGGTGGGTGAGGAACCCTACTAGATCGGCGGAGAGGCTGAGGTTCGTTGGTTTCTACTGAATCCTCTGGTTGTACCAAATCATCTGCTGTAGTTTGTATAGCTGGAACACTTCCAGTTCTACATAACAGACCTTGCCTCGAGCTTGTCCAGATTTTGCTTTTTAGACATAGGCCGGACAACCCCAAATCTTAACTGGCTTAAGACATGGGCTCTTCCCTTTCCATATCACATATGAAATGGTAGGAAACTGATTTGATTCGAACCTATTCAATAGGTATGCAGCTTCTCAAGCGCATAACTCCCAAAAAGGAAACGGGTAACTCAGTATTACTCATCATAGAGCACACCATATCAAATAGGGTGCGATTGCTCCGCCCCGATATACCATCGTGCCATGGTGTATACAGAGGAGTAATGCTGAGAGAGAATCTCATTCTCCTTTAGAAAAGTCCAGGAATTCCGTGCTCAAGTATTCTCCTCCTAGATCACATCATAGGACATAATACTTATACCCGTATTGGTTCTCTACTTCTAACTTATATTTTATGAATATCTCAAAAGGTTCAGACTTGTGTTTCAACAGGAACATATGTCTGAATCTTGAGAGATTATCAGAGAATGTAATGAAGTACAAAGAACCGGTCTTGGCATGTGTAGACAGGGGACCTACATATATCAACATGTATCATCCCAAGAGTTCACTAACTCTTTCTCTGTTTCCAATAAACAGAGCTATGGTCATCTTATCTTTGTGACATGACTGGCGAGTTTCACAAGATGTAAATTCAAACTGATTTAAATATACATCTTTATGTAACTCTAGCCAGTCGGGTCGCATTGATCTGACCTAGTCTACAATACCTCAAGAAGGATTTGTTCATTTCTGAACTCTTCCTCTTGTGTGTGTTCCATATATTAAGAACTGTAGTTTGATTTAGAACATCAATGCTTTTAGATAACGTGCCTGAACCGATCAACTTTTGATATAGGAAATGTTCAAAACATTATCCAACAATACAAAATTTTATCATTTCTTTACTGATAAAGAGACTGATATGATTTTGTATATCAGGTTCGGTATCTAATAACATTCGTTCAGAATCAATGTATTGGTAATACAGGGTGACAGTGACCAACAGACTTGGCTGCAACACTTGCCCCGTTTTCTACCTCATGAAACTTATCACCCGTTCTCAGTTCTCTACCTTTCTGTAGCCCTATGTAACAGATTACATATCTGGGATCCTGATCTGGTATCACATACCCAGGACGCGGAGGATACTGAGAAACAGTTCTTTGTAACGAACACACCCGAAGATGATGCATCAGCATGCACTTTCTTCGTTTGGGCGGCACGGGAATTCTGGTAATCCCCAATTTCCTGCTCTGTCTTATAACAATTATAAGTTGGAGCGGGGACCAACGTTCCCCAGCTCAGTATAACAAGCGGGTTCGGTCAATATTCCGTATTATTATCTTGATTAAGGCGTGATATGGTCGCTACCTGGAGAGAGAGAGAAGAAAACACTCAGCGTGCGCTCTGTCAAGAATAGATTGGTTATTATTTTATCTAATCAGGATGGCTCCCACTGCTTTTTATCAAATCTTCCTTCAAACCCTAAAAGGAAAGACTAGCCGGGATTAATTACACACTACAAGTTCGCCAATCTTTCAGCCAGGCCAGTGTCGGTACTTTGAGGGAGGTCCCCCGTGCTTTCGCACGAACCTAATTACTGTAAACCTCATTTTCCCAGAGGCGTAACCCCGTTGACACCTTTCTAGACACCTACTTGATCGGCTAATTGTAATGTATAAAACTCTCCCAGGAGTAACACTTACTCGCAGCGGGTATCGGGATCCAACTATCTCATAGAAGGTATGCAATCTCATTGCAAATTTCAACACTTGAAATTCCCGATAATATTTTGCCCCTAGCTCGCTATGACCTTGACGCATGCCAAACAACCCATAGTCTGCTAGTCAAGTTCAACCCGTCATTTCCTGATTGAATTAAACCCACCCGCACGACCCTTGACGCATGCCAAACAACGCCGTACGAATACCCTAATCCAATCGCATCATATGCTAGCAGATAAGCACTAGTCAGCTACCGTACACTACGCCTTGACGCATGCCAAACAACCGCAGCACGAATACTAACTAGTACTTATCTGAAATGACGGAGGGCTACGACAGGTTTTTCTGAAAACCTATTGCGTAATGAACTTGATATCGTTGTAGGATCGAATGGTTTTAAAATGGAGTGCTTTTGAGGCTTTTCCAGTTTTGCTAAAGGAGTCACTCCCGGTGAAGGGATCGTCGGTCCTTTCCTCGTCGAATGAGGTGCGGGATATATCACATATATCGCTGTGCAAAGTAAAAACTCTTAAAAGCAATCAAAAGACAAACCGAGTGTGTAGCATCTGCCAGTTATTGCTAAAGGAGTCACTCCCGGTGAAGGGATCTCGGTCCTTTCCTCGTCGGATGAGGTGCAGGATATATCACATATACCGCTGTGCAAAGCAAGAACTGTAGCTACCTGTTTTATTTTGAAATTCGATTCTACAACATCTTAGGTTTCTTTTATTTCATTAATCACATTAATGAAGTCCCATCATTTAAGTACCTAAACATCACAGATAAATACGACGTACACTTATGCCATCCGCATTCGCCTCGATGTCCCCCTCGTTCACCGTTAGGTTAGGTAACTAACGGTTAGAGCGGGGCAAGGCTAGCGCGGGTGTAAAACATAAGTAACGTCTATATAATATATCATATATACTATATACTGTATCTATCACAGAACATCACATGATCACATCACAGATATCGCAGCAGAAGAATCATATGAAATATTGGATATACTAGGACGTCCGTGTTTTCAATACGAGCCAGTATAAAACACGGATTCCACGGTCGTTATGAATAGCCAAACCCACACCCCTAGACCCCTACGAGAGCGGCAAGCAACCCTACCAATTCTGGAGTTAGGAGACCCGGACTCGACTCCTCAAGTTGGTCTCCCACTGGACTCCAGAACCCGGTTACTTGTGCCCTCCTCCTTGGGTCTATCCTAGTGCCGAAAAGTAAATAATATACAAACGGCGACCTGGAAGCGCCCCAATAAAAGAATATTACATACAAGTTTTTACATGAATGAAAATGAAAAACACTCATCTCACATAAAAACCCCCGGCTATTCAAACACGACGATCCAATATAACATATCCAGCAACACATAACATCACATGTCATCAACGTAAGTAAATATGTCCATTCCAATTGTCGTTGACATATAGCAACGAAACCGGCGATATCACATATTAAACTTACGGTCATAGAAAAGAAAGTGTAAAACTACAACAGTTGGAATCCGCAATCTCTTCAGACATCGCATGCCTGACCAAATGAATTCTTTAGACATCGCATGCCTAACAATTATAAACCCCACATTTTAGTCTCAAAATCGAAAACTCTTTTCAATATCAAGTCGGGCAATTCAACAAGATTCCCGACATCCTGATCGAATGCTCGTCGCAAACTTCAGTAGACGGCCGCACCCCCGATACCGTCGACGAAGTGAACCAAGGCGGAACACCGCTACCGCGAGCACCCGAACGGATGCTTTCGGCGACGGGGTTCTCCTACAGTCACTTGGTCGGGGCTATGGAGTGAGGCAGTCCATTAAGTTTACCCGGCGAGTATCCGCGTACGCTACGTGATTGCGACGGACTTTTGATCACATCAAAATTCCGTGGCAACCGATCAAGTGAGACTAAATTGCTACATTTATAACATTCATTTAGTTATCTCATAACTATTTGTGAATTCCAATTATTGTATCCCATTCCAGATAAATAGAAAATGTTAAACTTTCCGATCGAACATTCTAACACCCAAGTTTTCCCGATACAGATCAACACATGAAACTAGTCTAACAACATTCAGTTCGTACCTCAGTACCAACGGTCCAGCCGTAGAAAGGTCAAGCCAACGCCTCACATGTGGCACGCCGTACTGCCCCAAACCCGAAGGTTCAAAGGGCAGTTCAAGACGGTCACATAATCGAGTTAAGGTTTGTTGTCTTCTAGAGGGACCATCGCGTTACTTGCACTACTTTAAACATCGTTAAACTACGGAAAATCCAACACTTGGAAATTTCCCGACAGCGGAAAAATTAGGTATTTATATCCGGTCGAACTTTTTAACATATTCTAAGATTTATCCGGAAAGCCAAACAGACAAAATTTGATACCCCGATCGAAACACCGAATCCCCAAAACAACTGCAGAAAATTCAACTCTTGAATAATTTTTAAAAATACCCAGAGAACTCAGAAGCTGAAACAATGAATTGCTGTGTAACAAAGTATGGCTGACGTCATACATCCGCCGCGGAACCGCCGCATAAGCTAAGCTTATGCCGCGGTTCCGCCGCTAAAAACACTGTTCATGAAAAAAAATTTCCACCGTAATTCTTAGAATTTCCTGCTGAGTTCTCTGCATATTTTTAATTTGAAAAAATCCACTTTTTCAGAAAAAGTACAGAGAGCAATTTTCCGGGTTAAGTATTGGTTCGATCGGACTTCAAATTCCGTCTAGACTTCGCCTAAGGCTCTAGCTAGGCTCTGATACCACTGTAGGGTTCCTAGGCACCCCAAGGAGGTCTCACAAGGCATCGAACATGCCAAATTAAAATTTTACGGTGCCTACAAACCCTAAACTACGGATCGTCGGCTAGATGTCTAGGCGAAAAACTAACTAGTTAACACTTAACTAAAAGTTTAACGGAAATACAACCTTTGTAGATCCGGTGCTCCACCTCCATAGCTCCGCAACGAGGTCCTCTCCGCTGTCCAAATCAAATCCGGGCTCTAGAGTCGGCTTCGTCGGAGAAAAAGGGAGCTAGGTCGTCGATGTCCATGCCGAAGATGATCTACGTCGAGGCATCGCTAGATCAAGCTCACAACTTCACCAAGTCTTGAAACTTGTGAAGTAAACACACTCTACTACTTGGCAAGAGGTAGAGGATGAAGAAATAGGAAGTGGGTAGACTTTAGAATTGGA
This sequence comes from Agapanthus africanus, assembly GCA_030015575.1. Lineage (NCBI taxonomy): Eukaryota > Viridiplantae > Streptophyta > Magnoliopsida > Asparagales > Amaryllidaceae > Agapanthus > Agapanthus africanus. The sequence goes on from CM057344.1 coordinate 240,912,022, forward strand.
TTTCTCACTCTTAATCATCAATCACCATTGATGAACCTAAGCTTTTCTTCTTGAGTTCAAGGAAGAAGAAGAAGAAAAGATATGATAAGATTAATTAGAAAAGAAAAGAAAAACCAATCCTTATCATATATTGAACCATGGTCAAGTGTAGAGATTAAACTAGGGTTAATGGAGTGGTTAGGGTTAAGCATGAGACAAAATGGTTACTTAGGTCAAAGCTTCATGAAGCTTCAACTAGAATCCAAAACAAGCCACCATTTTCCTTTATGCTATTCATTTTTCCAAAAAGAATAAATGAACAAATAAATGAATAAGAAAATGTAAACCCTAACCATTACATAACCATGGTTTAAACTTTACACAAAACACAAGTAAACATGTATCATCAAACATGATACAATCAAGTGCACAAAAGTATATCGCATATACAATGCGCCCATCCGAGTGAGAAAATCCATCTTAAGTAAACCGATACTAGTTGATGCAAAGTAATATATCAAATATATAAATATGCATTAAATCATTAAATCAACACTTGATTCAATGACCCGGTTATGTCGCACACAACCGACTAGTATACAATATATCGGCTTATCGAATCAACGCTTGAATCGATAACTAGGTTATATCGCATACAACCATTCGATATATTTATCGCGAGAATAGAATACGGTATCACATACACGCATTATTCTCGGTCCCGCACATATCTCATATGCGCTCCTATTTCGTTTCGCTTGAGCCAGGAAACCTCTGTGTAGGACTCTAAAGACTCGTCAATACGCCGGCAGCAGATGATGATCATATCAAGCATCCACAAGCCGCAAGCGGTCTGCTAAACGTAACGGCCACCCGGGTATTGAGCGATCTGAAGATCGACGAGCAAGCCCGCTCACACTCCAGTGAATCCGACCAGTAACACTACCGTACAGTCCGGTCTGATCGTCTGATATGTCGCATATCTCGCCTAGGGGTGGTAAACGTCAGACCCCAATAGCTCAATAAGTCGTGTCGATATGAGGTCTATAACTGTTCGAGAAACTACTGGTAACACTTACCAGTAAATCTCAGCAACCCTGGCCAGGGATTTCCTGTTATAGCCAATCGAACACAGCACAACATCAACTCCCTATACCGGGAGAGACGAATCCCCTCCTATCGCTCATTGCCTCCATGTGACTCGGGACTGTACCCAAAAACCACCGTTTTGCACGCCCTCTTGGACGTGGTAAGATGGAAATCAAAGCACAGTGGGAACCACACAAGACTCTATGACGATCTCGGGTCAACAGACTACTCTGTACCAGTGTCACCAGAGAACTGCCATGTGACGTGAGGTATAATACCATCTGGGAGTTCTCGGCGAGTCCGTCCAGTGTACCCAGTCTCTACTGAGCACCCGTACATCATCTCTGATGTCAAACACCAATGGATATGGGATCATCCATCGCCCATCTGTATGGGTCGAGAAGGTATACGCTAGTCTACTCTGGTATATCGATGCCCCGTCTCGATACACCCTCGACTAGGGACTTTGAAGGATGTACTTATGGACTACCATGTCCCCACTAGTATGATCCGCATCATAGTCCAGGTAGTCAAGCATACATCCTAAGGGCTTTACCAACATGTAACAGAGAGACAATCAGTATACACGTTAAGGTAAAGTTCAACCAGATAGCATACTATCATGTCGAGCAAGAAAGTCCTCCCTATATATGTCCCAGCATCCACTACAATATACATCCTATGTACAGTAATGGCCTCTAGGGCATACATATAACTAACAGTTTATTTTTGCTACATTTTCATGTGATGATTAACTCAATGCAAAGGCAACTGAGAGTGTTTCGTAGTCGTAATTTTAACTATTTTCGGGTTACTTTAGTCGTTGTTAAAAAGTTCAATTGGATGTCAAATACCCGCTTTAACCCTTGCCGGAAAAATTTCCAAGTGTTGGATTTTTCCCGTAGTTAAAAAGCTTTCAAACATCATGCAAGTTATGCGATGGACCCTCTAAAAGAAAAAAACCTTAACTCGATTATGTGACCGTCAGAACTGCCACTAAACCCTCGGGTTTGTGGTGGTTCAGCGGTGCCACATGTAAGGCGTTGGTTGACCCTTCTACGGCCGGTCCATTGGTACTGTGGCATGTGCTGAATAATTTTAAACTACGCTCAAGTGTTAAGTTTTCTAGGTAATTGTGAGTGTTTGTTGATTCGATCGGAATGTTTAACATAGTATAGTTTTTTCTGCGACCGTAAGTGTAATATGTGGTGTATCGCCGGTTTCGTTGCTATATGTCAACGATAATTGGGATACACATATTTATTTACGTTGATGACATGTGATGTTATCTGTTGCTGTATATGTTATATTGGATCGTCGTGTTTTGAATAGCCGGGGGTTTTATGTGAGATGAGAGTTTTTATTTTCATTCATGTAAAATTTAATGTATGTAATATTCTTTTATTGGGGCACTTCCGGGTTGAGGTTGATGTCACCTTTGATATATATTATTTACTTTTCCGCATTAGGATAGACCCAAGGAAGAGAGCACAAGTAACCGGGTTCTAGAATCCAGTAGGAGACCAACTCGAGGAGTCGAGTTCGGGGCTCCTAACTCTAGAATTGGTAGGGTTGCTTGCCGCTCTCTTAGGGGTCTAGGGGTGTGGGTTTGGCTATTCATCGCGACCGTGGAATCCGTGTTTTATATAGGCTAAAAAAAACACGGACCTCCTAGTATATCCAATATTTCATATATTTCTTCTGCTGCGATATCTGTGATGTGATCATTTGATATGTTGAGGTAGATACAATATATAGTATATATGATATATTATATAGACGTTACTTATATTTTACACCCGTGCTAGCCCTGCCCTGCTCTGCCGTTAGTTACCCAAGCTAACGGTGCATGACGGGACATCGAGGCGAATGCGGATGGCATAAGTGTACATTGTATTTATCTGTGATGTTTAGGTGACTTAAATGATGGGACTTCATTAATGTGATTAATGAAAGAAAAGAAACCTAAAAGATGTTATAGAATCAAATTTTCAAAAAGGGGTAGCTACAGTTTTTGCTTTGCATAGTGATATATATGATATATCTCGCATCTTATTCGACGAGGAAAGAGCCGAGATCCTTTCACCGGGAATGACCTCTTTAGCAAAACTGGCAGATACTACAACACTCGGTTTGTCTTTTGATTGCTTTTGGAATTTTGCTTTGCATAGTGATATATATGATATATCCCGCACCTTATTCGATGAGGAAAGAGCCGAGATTCCTTCAACGGGAATGACCTCTTTAGCAAAACTAATGAAAGCCTAAAAAACACTCCTTTTCAAAATTGATTAGTTTCTACAATGATATCAAATTCATTACGCAATATGTTTTCAGAAAAACATGTCGTATCCTTCCGTCATTTCAGATAAGTCCTACTCAGTATTCGTGCTATGTTTATTGACCTCCGTAAAGGCGTAGTGTGCGGTAGCTAACTAGTATTTATTTGCTTATACATATGATGCAGATTGGATTAGGGTAGTCGTACGACCTTGTTGACCTCCGTCAAGGGTCATGCGGGTGGGTTTGATTCAATCAAGAAATGAGGGATTGAACATGACTTGTACCCTATGGTTTGTTGACCTCCATCAAAGTCATGGGATGCTTGGGGAAAAATATTATCGGGAATTTCAAGTGTTGAAATTTGCAATGAGATTGCATACCTTCTATGAGATAGTTGGATCCCGATACCTACTGCGAGTAATTGTTACTCCTGGGAGAGTTTTACACAGGACAATTAGCCGATCAAGTAGGTGTCTAGAAAGGTGTCAACGGGGTTATGCCTCTGGGAAAACGAGGTTTATTTTAATTAGGTCCGTGCGAAAGCATGGGGAACCTCCCTCAAAGTACCAACACTGGCCTGGCTGAAAGATTGGCGAAATTGTAGGGTGTAATTAATCCCGGCTAGTCTTTCCTTTTAGGGTTTGAAGAAAGATTTGATAAAAACAGTGGGAGCTATCCTGATTAGATAAAATAATAACCAATCTGATCTTGCAAGAGCATACGCTAAAGTATTTTCTTCTCTCTCTCCAGGTAGCGACCATATCATGCCTTAATGAAGATAATAAAATGGATGTATTGACCGAACCCGCATGTTATACTGTGCTGGGGAACGTTGGTTCCGTTCTTTCTTATAAAAGTTATAAGACTGAACAGGATATAGGGGAATACCAGGATTCCCATGCCACCGGAATGAAGCAAGTACATGTTGATGCATTTTCTTCGGGTGTGTTCGTTATAGAGAACTGTTTCTCCATTTGCTCTACGTCCTGGGTATTAAATACCGAGTCAGGATCCCATATATGTAATCGGTTACATGGGCTTAGAAAAGGTAGAGAACTTGGAGAAAGTGATAAAAACATAAGGGTTGGAAATGGTGCAATTGTTGCAGATAAAACCGTCGGGGAATATCATCTTGTATTACCAACTGGTAATACATTGATTCTGAACGAATGCTATTACATGCCGAACCCGATATGCAACATTATATCGGTTTCTTTATTAAGTAAAGAGGGATATAATTTTGTATTAAATGTTAATGTTATGAACATTTTCCTGAACCAAAAGTTGGTTGGATCAGGCACATTGTGCAATGGCATTTATGTTCTAAATCAATCAACAGTTCTGAGCATAACAAACACACACAAGAGGAAGAGTTTAGAACTGAACGAATCCTTCTTGTGGCATTGTAGACTAGGTCACATCAATGCGACACGGCTAGCTAAGTTGCATAAGGATGGATATTTGAATCCGTTCGAATTTTATCTTATGACACTTGCCAGTCATGTCTCAAAGGCAAGATGACCAAAACTCCGTTTACGGGACACGGAGAAAGAGTTACTGAACTCTTGGGACTGATACATAGTGATGTATGCGGTCCCATGTCTACACATGCCAGGGATGGTTCTGCGTACTTCATTACATTCACTGACGATCTCTCTAGATTCGGATATGTGTTCTTGATGAAACACGAATCAGAAGATTTTGAGAAATTTAGAGAATATAAACAAGAAGTCGTGAACCAAACCGGGAAAAGTATTAAAATCCTTCGATCTGATCGAGGAAGTGAATAATTGAGCAATGAATTCCTGGACTTCCTAAAAGAGAATGGGATTCTCTCTCAGCTAACTCCTCCATATACACCACAGCACAACGGTGTATCAGAACGGAGGAACCGCACCCTATTAGATATGGTGCGCTCGATGATGACCATAGCTGAGTTACCTATTTCCTTTTGGGGGTATGTGCTGGAGATAGATGCATACCTACCGAATAGAGTTCCTACCAAATCTGTGCCTACCACCCCATATGAGATATGGGTGGGGAAGAGACCATATCTTAATTTTGTTAAAATATGGGGTTGCCCGGCCTATGTCAAAAGACAAAAACCGGACAAACTCGAGGCAAGGTCTGTTTTGTGTAAGTTTGTTGGATATCCGAAGCATTCACGAGGGTATATCTTCTACCATAGTGAGGAACAAAGGATGTTTGTTGCTCAACATGCCACTTTTTTAGAAAAGGAATTTCTTGCAAAAGAGATTAGTGGCTCTGAGGTAGAACTGGAAGAGGTTCCAGCTATACAAACCACAACAGAAAATGTGGTGGAACCAGAGGATTCGGTAGTTCACGATGAACCCCAGCCACTCCGTCGATCTAGTAGGGTTCCTCACCCACCTGAGAGATACTACGGTTTTCTCATGGATGGTGGGAGCGAGGATTGCATCATGGAGGATGATGACCCAACTAGCTTCGAGCAGGCCATCACGAGTGGTGACTCAGTGAAATGGCTGGATGCAATGCGGTCTGAGATGGAATCCATGTACACCAACAAAGTATGGACTTTGGAAGATGCTCCTGAAGGGGTAAACCCATTGGGAGCAAGTGGATCTTCAAGAAAAAACTTGGTGTAGATGGGAAAGTGGAGACTTTCAAAGCTAACCTTGTTGCAAAGGGTTTTTGTCAACGACCTGGTGTCGATTATGACGAAACCTTTTCTCCAGTGGCTATGTTTAAATCCATATGGATCATGCTTGCTATCGCTGCATATCATGACTACGAAATCTGGCAAATAGATGTTAAGACCGCCTTTCTAAATGGTGATTTAGAAGAGACCGTGTACATTACTCAGCCAGAGGGCTTCGTAGCTAGTGGGAGAAGCGGGAAGGTGTGCAAGCTGCTTAAATCCATTTATGAATTAAAGCAACCATCGCGGAGTTGGAACATCTGCTTTGATGTCGTTATCAAAGAGTTTGATTCCGTCAAAAACGTAGATGAACCTTGTATATACAAGAAGGTAGCAGAGAGTATGGTTGTCTTCCTCGTATTCTACGTGGACGATATACTCTTGATAGGAAATGACATTCCTATGCTGCAATCAGTCAAGCTCTTCTTATCACAAAGATTCTCAATGAAAGATCTAGGGGATGCCTCCTACATCTTGGGGATTAAGATCTATAGAGATAGAACTAAACGGATACTGGGATTGTCCCAATCCAGGTACATTGACACCATAGTAAAGAGGTTTAGTATAGAAAAATCCAAGCGTGGGTTTTTACCCACGATCTCTGGGCTCACTCTCTCCAAAGAGATGTATCCCAAGACTGATTTGGAGAGAGCTCGCATGCAAGGGATGTTAGTTGTATGTATGCCTTAGAGGCCAGTATTGTACATATGATGTATATTATATTGGATGCTTGGACATATATTGAGAGGAATTTCTTGCTCGATATGATAGTATGCTATCTGGTTGCTCTTTATCTTAACATGTATACTTGTATCTTGATACTGTCTTATGGTTACATGTTGATAAAGCCCTTAGGATGTGTACTTGACTACCGGGACTATGATGCAGATCATACTAGTGGGGCCATGGTAGTCCATAAGTTCATCCTTTAATGTTCCTAGTCATGGGTGCATCGATATACCAGAGTAGACTATCGTATACGCTTCTCGACCCATGTGATGGGCGATGGATGATCCCATATCCATTGGTGTTTGACATCAGAGATGGCATACGGGTGCTTAGTGGAGACTGGGTACACTGGACGGACTCGTCGAGAACTCCCAGATGGTATTATACCTCACGTCAGATGGCAGTTCTCTGGTGACTCGTGTACAGGTTAGTCTGTAGACCCGAGATCGTCATAGAGTCTTGTTTGATTCTTGCTGTGCTTTGATTTCCACCTTACCACGTGCAAGAGGGCATGCAAAATGGTGGTTTTTGGGTACAGTCCCGAGTCATTTAGAGGCAATGAGCGATAGGAGGGGTTTCGTCTCTCCCGGTATTGGGAGTTGATATTGCGCTGTGCTCGATTGGCCATAACAGGGAAGTCCCTGGCCACGGCTGATTTAGAGATTTACTGGTAAGTGTTACCATTAGTTTCTCTACTCGTTATGAGCCTCACATCGGCATGACTTATCGATTATTGGGGTCTGACGTTTACCACCCCTACACTTGATATGTGACATATCAGACGAGGAGACCGGACTGTACGGCAAGTGTTACCGTCAGGCTTTTGCAGGAGTTGGAGCGGGCTTGCTTGCTGATTTTCAGATCGCTCAATACCCGGGTAGCCGTTATGTCCAGCTAGTACCGCTGACGGCTTGTGGGTGCTTGATGTGATCATCACCTACTTCCGGCGTATTGACGAGTCTTTAGAGTCCTATATAGAGGTTTTACTGGCTCAGGAAAAATGAAATAGGAGCACATATGTGATATGTGCGGACCAACAATAATGCGTGTATGTGATACCGTATTCTATTCTCGTGACTTTTGTATCGGCCGGTTATATATGATATAGCCGGGTTATCGAATCAAGTGTTGATTCGATAAGATGGTACATTTAGTGTTAGTCGGTTATATGTGATATAGCCGGATTATTAAATCAAGTGCTGATTTAATAATTTAATGTATAATTGTATATTTGATATACTAATTTACATTAGCTCACTTAAGCATTCTTTTCTCACTTGTGTGTATATGTAATATATATATGTGATATATATTAGTGTGCATTATTTATTTTTTGTGTGTCATGGTTGTTGATACAATTTACATGGGTGTATGAGACATACTCCATTCTAGTTATAATGGTGGGTTATTAATGTTTAAAGTAATTACAAAATTTGTGGATATTTATTAAATGCATAAAGCTTATGGAAGCTTGTGGATGCATTGACTAAGTCCACTGGGTTTGTTTTACTTTAGATATTTGTTAACCTAACCATTTTAATTAGCCATGGTTATGTCTCTACATGAGTTAGTATATGATACTCACTCACCATGGTTTACTCTCTCACTTGATCATTTCATTCTCTTCTTATTTGTTCATCTTCTTCCTCAAGCCAAAAGCTTACTAGGGTTTGAAACAAGTGATAAAGTATTGTGAGAAAAAATAATTCTAAAGTGTGCCCACTTCCTATTTCATCATCCTCTACTAGATTAGCACTTTAGTATAGGGTGTTTGCTTCACTAATCTTTTAGTTAGTGAAGTAGAAGCTTGAGCTAGTATTCCCTCGACGTAGATCATCTTCAGCCTCGAAGACTTCAAGCAAGATCGCTCTTTTCCCCTCGTGAAGCCATGCAAGAGTCCGGGAGTTCAATGATCGCAGCGAAGGGACTATTACAAGAAGCTTTAGAAGTGAAGGACCGATCTACAAAGGTTGTATTTCTATTTCACTTAGAAGTAAAAAGGTTTACTTTTGTTTCCGTATTATATTCTAGTTAACGATTCTAGTTTAGAGTTCCTTGAAACGGCAAAAATTTTTAAATGGCATGGACGATACCTCCCGAAACCTTGCTGCCGTCGATAGGAACCCTATAGTGGTATCAGAGCCTAGTTAGAGATTTATATGGATAATGTTAGATTACGAATACGAAACGAACTCCGAAACTTGAAACCCTAAAACCATGTTTCTGTCGATTTTAAAACGAGCTCCAAAATTTTTTCAAACAAGTGCAGAATCATACTTGGGCAGAGAGATGAACATGGAAGAAAATTGGGACCATGTGCTCGAATTTTGGCAGAGCACATGGCCACAATTTCCGAGGAGGCCGGCCCCCAGTGGGTGTTTCAATGCTAATTTTTTTCCATGCTCTGGTCTCTGTGTTTTGGGGTTTCAGGTGTTGTTTATTTTTGCTACTTTTTCATGTGCTGATTAACTCAATGCAAAGGAAACTCGGAGTGTTTCGTACTCGTAATTTTAACTGTTTTCGGGATACTTTAGACGTTGTTAAAAAGTTCAATCGGATATCAAATACCCGCTTTAACCCTTGCCGGGAAATTTTCCAAGTGTTGGATTTTTTCCGTAGTTAATAAGTTTTCAAAGATCATGTAAGTTATTCGATGGACCCACTAGAAGAATGAAACCCTAACTCGAGATGTGACTACGGAACTGTGACTAAACCTTAGGGTTTACCGTAGTTAGTGGCGCCACAAATGAGGCTTGGGTTTGCCCTTCTACGGCTGGTCCATTGGTACTGTGGCGTGTGCTGAATAACTTTAAACTACACTCAAGTGTTAAGCTTTTTGGGTATTCTTGGGTGTTCATTGATTCGACTGGGATGTTTAACATCGTCTAGTTTTTTCTGTGATATCATGACATGTGATGTTCTGTGATGCTGGATATGTTATATTTGATCGTCGCGTTTTGAATAGCCGGAGGTTTTATGTGAGATGAGAGTTTTTATTTTCATTCATGTAAAATTAAATGTATGTAATATTCTTTTATTGGGGCACTTCCGGGTTGAGGTTGATGTCACCATTGATGTATATTATTTACTTTTCCGCATTAGGATAGACCCAAGGAGGAGAGCACAAGTAACCGGGTTCTAGAGTCCAGTGGGAGACCAACTCGAGGAGTCGAGTCCGGGTCTCCTAACTCTAGAATTGGTAGGGTTGCTTGCCACTCTCGTAGGGGTCTAGGGGTGTGGGTTTGGCTATTCATCGCGACCGTGGAATCCGTGTTTTATAGAGGTTCAAAATAAAACACGGACCTCCCAGTATATCCATTATTTCATATGTTTCTTCTGCTGCGATATCTGTGATGTGATCAATTGATATGTTGAGATGGATACTATATATAGTATATATGATATATTATATAGACGTTACTTATGTTTTACACCCACGCTAGCCCTGCCCCACTCTGCCATTAGTTACCTAACCTAACGGTGCATGACGGGACATCGAGGCGAATGCGGATGGTATAAGTGTACGTCGTATTTAGTTTTTACATCTGTGATGTTTAGGTGACTTAAATGATGGGACTTCATTAATGTGATTATTGAAAGAAAAGAAACCTAAAAGATGTTGTAGAATCAAAATTTTCAAAAAGGGTAGCTACAGTTTTTGCTTTGCATAGTGATATATGTGATATGTCCCGCATCTTATTCGATAAGGAAAGAGCCGAGATCCCTTCACCGGGAATGACCTCTTTAGCAAAACTGGCAGATGCTACAACACTCGGTTTGTCTTTTGATTGCTTTTGGAGTTTTGCTTTGCATAGTGATATATATGATATATCCCGCACCTTATTCGATGATGAAAGAGCCGAGATCCCTCCACCGGGAATGACCTCTTTAGCAAAACTAATGAAAGCCTAAAAAACACTCCTTTTCAAAATTCACTTGTTTCTACAACGATATCAAGTTCATTACGCAATATGTTTTCAGAAAAACCTGTCGTAGCCCTCCGTCATTTCAGATAAGTCCTACTTAGTATTCGTTCCACGTTTGTTGACCTCCGTCATGGTGTAGTGTGCGGTAGCTAACTAGTATTTATCTGCTTATGCATATAATGCAGATTGGATTAGGGCAGTCGTACGAACTTGTTGACCTCCGTCAAGAGTCGTGCGGGTGGGTTTGATTCAATCAATAAATGACGGGTTGAACTTGACTTGCACCCTATGGTTTGTTGACCTCCGTCAAGTTCATGGGATGCTTGGGGCAAAATATTATCGGGAATTTCAAGTGTTGAAATTTGCAATGAGATTGCATACCTTCTATGAGATAGTTGGATCCCGATACCCACTGCGAGTAATTGTTACTCCTGGGAGAGTTTTACACAGGGCAATTAGCCGATCAAGTAGGTGTCTAGAAAGGTGTCAACGGGGTTATACCGCTGGGAAAACGAGGTTTATTTTAATTAGGTCCGTGCGAAAGCACGGGGAACCTCCCTCAAAGTACCGACACTGGCCTGGCTGAAAGATTGGCAAAATTGTAGTGTGTAATTAATTCCGGCTAGTCTTTCCTTTTAGGGTTTGAAGGAAGATTTGATAAAAACAGTGGGAACCATCCTGATTAGATAAAATAATAACCAATCTGATCTTGCAAGAGCATACGCTAAAGTATTTTCTTCTCTCTCTCTCCAGGTAGCAACCATATCATGCCTTAATGAAGATAATAAAATGGATGTATTGACCGAACTTGCATGTTATACTGTGCTGGGGAACGTTGGTTCCGTTATTTCTTATAAAAGTTATAAGACTGAATAGGATATAGGGGAATACCAGGATTTCTCTGCCACCCGAATGAAGAAAGTACATGTTGATGCATTTTCTTCGGGTGTATTCGTTACAGAGAACTGTTTCTCCATTTGCTCTACGTCCTGGGTATTAGATACCGGGTCAGGATCCCATATATGTAATCAGTTACATAGGCTGAGAAAAGATAGAGAACTTGGAGAAGGTGATAAAGACATAAGGGTTGGAAATGGTGCAATTGTTGCAGCTAAAACCGTCGGGGAATATCACCTTGTATTACCAACTGGTAATACATTTATTCTAAACGAATGCTATTACATGCCGAACCTGATATGCAGCATTATATCGGTTTCTTTATTAAGTAAAAAAGGGATATAATTTTGTATTACAGGATAATGTTATGAACATTTTCCTGAACCAAAAGTTGGTTGGATCAGGCACGTTGTGCAATGGCATTTATGTTCTAAATCAATCAACAGTTCTGAGCATAACAAACACACAAGAGGAAGAGTTCAGAACTGAACGAATCCTTCTTGTGGCATTGTAGACTAGGTCACATTAATATGACACGGCTAGCTAAGTTGCATAAGGATGGATATTTGAATCCATTCGAATTTTCATCTTATGACACTTGCCAGTCACGTCTCAAAGGAAAGATGACCAAAACTCCGTTTACGGGACATGGAGAAAGAGTTACTGAACTCTTGGGACTGATACATAGTGATGTATGTGGTCCCATGTCTACATATGCCAGGGATGGTTCTTCGTACTTCATTACATTCACTGACGATCTCTCTAAATTCAGATATGTGTTCCTGATGAAACACAAATCAGAAGCTTTTGAGAAATTTTGAGAATATAAACAAGAAGTCGAGAACCAAACCGGGAAAAGTACTAAAATCCTTCAATCTGATCGAGGAGGTGAATACTTGAGCAATGAATTCCGGGACTTCCTAAAAGAGAATGGGATTCTCTCTCAGCTAACTTCTCCATATACACCACAGCACAACGGTGTATCGGAACGGAGGAACCGCACCCTATTAGATTTGGTGCGCTTTATGATGAGCATAGCTGAGTTACCTATTTCCTTCTGGGGGTATGCGCTGGAGACAGCTGCATACCTACTGAATAGAGTTCCTACCAAATCTGTGCCTACCACCCCATATGAGATATGGGAGGGGAAGTGACCATATCTTAATTTTGTTAAAATATGGGGTTGCCCGGCCTATGTCAAAAGACAAAAACCGGACAAACTCGAGGCAAGGTCTGTTTTGTGTAAGTTTGTTGGATATCCCAAGCATTCGCGAGGGTATATCTTCTACCATGGTGAGGTATAAAGGGTGTTTGTTGTTCAACATGCCACCGTTTTAGAAAAGGAATTTCTTGCAAAAGAGATTAGTGACTCTGAGGTAGAACTGGAAGAGGTTCCATATATACAAACCACAACAGAAGATGTGGTGGAACCAGAGGATTCGGTAGTTCCCGATGAACCCCAGCTACTCCGCCGATCTAGCAGGGTTCCTTATCCACCTGAGAGATACTACGGTTTTCTCATGGATGGTGCGAGTGAGGATTGCATCATGGAGGATGATGGCCCAACTAGCTTCGAGAAGGCCATCACGAGTGGTGACTCACTGAAATGGCCGGATGCAATGCGGTCCGAGATGGAATCCATGTACACCAACAATGTATGGACTTTAGAAGATGCTCCTGAAGGGGTAAAACCCATTGGGAGCAAGTGGATCTTCAAGAAAAAATTTGGTGTAGTTGGGAAAGTGGAGAATTTCAAAGCTAGACTTGTTGCAAAGGGTTTTCGTCAACGAACAGGTGTCGATTATGACGAAACCTTTTCTCCAGTGGCTATTCTTAAATCCATCCAGATCATGCTTGCCATCGCTGCATATCATGAATACGAAATCTGGAAAATGGATGTTAAGACCGTCTTTCTAAATGGTGATTTAGAAGAGAGCGTGTACATGACTCAGCCAGAGGGCTTCATAGCTAGTGGGAGAAGCGGGAAGGTATGCAAGCTGATTAAATCCATTTATGGATTAAAGCAAGCATCACGGAGTTGGAACATCTGCTTTGATGTCGTTAACAAAGAGTTTGATTTCGTCAAAAACATAGATGAACCTTGTATATACAAGAAGGTGGCAGAGAGTAAGGTTGTCTTCTTCGTATTGTAGGTGGACGACATACTCTTGATAGGAAATGACATTCCTATGCTGCAATCGGTCAAGCTTTTCTTATTACAAAGATTGTCAATGAAAGATCTAGGGGATGCCTCCTACATCTTGGGGATTAAGATCTATAGAGATAGATCTAAACGGATACTGGGATTGTCCCAATCCAGGTACATTGACACCATACTAAAGAGGTTTAGTATGGAAGAGTCCAAGCGTGGGTTTTTATCCACGATCTCAGGGCTCACTCTCTCCAAAGAGATGTCTCCCAAGACTGATTTAGAGAGAGCTCGCATGCAAGGGATACCCTATACTTCGGTAGTAGGCTCTATCATGTACGCGATGCTGTGTACCAGACACGATGTAGCACACTCACTAAGTGTAGTGAGTAGGTATCAAGCAGATCCTGGAGAGAGTCACTGGACAGCTATGAAGAGCATTGTCAAGTACTTACGAAGGATTAAAGAGATGCTCTTGGTGTATGGTAATAGAGAACTCCAAGTGGAGTCCTTTACCGATTTGAGCTTCCAGAGTGATAAGGACGACTCTAAGTCGCACTCGGGATTTGTCTTTACCCTCTACGGAGGGGCGGTATGCTGGAAGAGTTCCAAGCAGGAAACCGTGGCAGACTCGACGATGGAAGATGAATACATCGCTGCCAACGATGCTGCCAAAGAGGCTGTCTGGATCGAGAAGTTCATAACTGAACTTGGAGTGGTTCCATCCATTGAGCATCCAATACCTTTGTATTGTGATAACAATGGAGCGGTGGCTTTGGCTAAGGAACCCAAGTCCCATCAGCGATCCAGGCATATCCTAAGGTGGTATCACCTGATCCGGGAGATAGTTGATCGCCGGGAAATCGAGGTCAGGAGAGTTGACACAAAGAACAACACAGCGGATCCACTCACGAAGGCCATTCCCCAGATACAGTTTGAAAGACTCTTCGGGATGCTCGGTATGTGATACTGCAGAAGCTGGCACTAGTGCAAGTGGGAGATTGTTAGTTGTATGTATGCTTTAGAGGCCAGTATTGTACATATTATGTATATTATATTGGATGCTTGGACATATATAGAGATGACTTTCTTGCTCGATATGATAGTATGCTATATGGTTGCTCTTTATCTTAACATGTATACTTGTCTCTTGATACTGTCTTATGGTTACATGTTGGTACAACCCTTAGGATGTGTACTTGACTACCAGGACTATGATGCAGATCATACTAGTGGGGCCATGGTAGTCCATAAGTTCATCCTTTAATGTTCCTAGTCGTGGGTGTATCGAGACAGGGCATCGATATACCTGAGTAGACTAGCGTATACGCTTCTCGACCCATGTGATGGGGGATGGATGATCCCATATCCATTGGTGTTTGATATCAGAGATGGTATACGGGTGCTCAGTGGAGACTGGGTACACTGGACGGACTCGCCGAGAACTCCCAGATGGTATTATACCTCACGTCAGATGGCAGTTCTCTAGTGACATTTGTACAGGTTAGTCTGTAGACCCGAGATCGTCATAGAGTCTTGTATGATTCCCACTGTGCTTTGATTTCCACCTTACCACGTCCAAGATGGCGTGCAAAACGGTGGTTTTTTGGGTACAGTCCCGAGTCACATAGAGGCAATGAGCGATAGGAAGGGTTTCGTCTCTCCCGGTATTGGGATTTGATGTTGCGCTGTGCTCGATTGGCCATAACAGGGAAGTCCTTGGCAAGGCCTGATTTAGAGATTTACTGGTAAGTGTTACCAGTAGTTTCTCGACTCGTTATGAGCCTCACATCAGCATGACTTATCGGTTATTAGGGTCTGACGTTTACCACCCCTACACTTGATATGGGACATATCACATGAGGAGACCGGACTGTACGACAAGTGTTACCGTCAGGTTTTTGCAAGAGTTGGAACGGGCTTGCTTGCTGATCTTCTGATCGCTCAATACCCGTGTAGCCGTTACGTCCAGCTAGTATTGCTAACGGCTTGTGGGTGCTTGATGTGATCATCACCTACTGCCGGCGTATTGACGAGTCTTTAGAGTCCTACATAGAGGTTTTACTGGCTCAGGCAAAATAAAATAGGACCACATATGTGATATGTGCGGGATCGAGAATAATGCGTGTATGTAATACCGTATTCTATTCTCGCGATTTTTGTATCGGTCAGTTATATATGATATAGCCGGGTTATCGAATTAAGTGTTGATTCGATAAGATGGTACATTTAGTGTTAGTCGGTTATATGTGATATAGCTGATTTTTAAATCAAGTGTTGATTTAATAATTTAATGTATAATTGTATATTTGATATACTAATTTACATTAACTAACATTAGCTCACTTAAGCATTCTTTTCTCACTTGTGTGTACATGTAATATATATTGATGTGCATTATTTATTTATTTTTTGTCATGGTTGTTGATACACTTTACATGGGTGTATGAGACATACACCATTCTAATTATAATGGTGGGTTATTAATGTTTAAAGTAATTACAAAATTAGTGGATATTTGTTAAATGCATGAAGCTTATGGAAGCTTGTGGATGCATTGACTAAGTCCACTAGGCTTGTTTTACTTTAGATATTTGTTAACCTAACCATTTTAATTAGCCATGGTTATGTCTCTACATGAGTTAGTATATGATACTCACTCACCATGGTTTACTCTCTCACTTGATCATTTCATTCTATTCTCATTTGTTCATCTTCTTCCTCAAGCCAAAAGCTTACTAGGGTTTGAAACAAGTGAGAAAGTACTGTGAGAAAAATAATTCTAAAGTGAGCCCACTTCCTATTTCATCATCCTCTACTAGATTAGCACTTTAGTATCGGGTACATGCTTCACTAATCCTTTAATTAGTGAAGTTGAAGCTTGAGCTAGTATTCCCTCGACGTAGATCATCTTCGGCCTCGAAGACTTCAAGAAAGATCGCTCTTTTCCCCTCGTGAAGTCATGCAAGAGTCCGGGAGTTCAACGATCGCATCGAAGGGACTACTACAAGGAGCTTTATAAGTGAAGGACCGATCTACAAAGGTTGTATTTCTATTTCACTTAGAAGTAAAAAGGTTTACTTTTGTTTCTGTATTATATTCTAGTTAACGATTCTAGTTTAGAGTTCCTTGAAATGGCAAAAATTTTTAAATGGCATGGACGATGCCTCCCGAAATCTTGCTGCCGTCGATAGGAACCCTACAAGGGATACCCTATGCTTCGGCAGTAGGCTCTATCATGTATGCGATGCTATGTACCAGACCCGATGTAGCACACTCACTAAGTGTAGTGAGCAGTTATCAAGCAGATCCTGGAGACAGTCACTGGACAGCTGTGAAGAGCATTCTCAAGTACTTACGAAGGACTAAAGAGATGCTCTTGGTGTATGGTAATGGAGAACTTCAAGTGGAGTCCTTTACCGATTCGATCTTCCAGAGTGATAAGGACGGCTCTAAGTCGCACTCGGGATTTGTCTTTACCCTCAATGGAGAGGCGGTATGCTGGAAGATTTCTAAGCAGGAAACCGTGGCAGACTCGACGATGGAGGCTGAATACATCGCTGCCAACGATGCTGCTAAAGAGGCTGTCTGGATGAAGAAGTTCATAACTGAACTTGGAGCGGTTCCATCCATTGAGTATCCAATACCTTTGTATTGTGATAACAATATAGCGGTGGCTTTGGCCAAGGAACCCAAGTCCCATCAGCGATCCAGGCATATCCTGAGGCAGTATCACCTGATCCGGGAGATAGTTGATCGCAAGGAGATCGAGGTCAGGAGGGTTGACACGAAGAACAACACAGCGGATCCACTCATGAAGGCCATTCCCCAGATTCAGTTCGAGAGACTCTTCGGGATTCTCGGTATGCGATACTGCAGCAGCTGGCCCTAGTGAAAGTGGGAGATTGTTAGTTGTATGTATGCCCTAGAGGCCAGTATTATACATATGATGTATATTATATTGGATGCTTGGACATATATAGAGAGGAATTTCTTGCTCGATATGATAGTATGTGATCCAGTTGCTCTTTATCTTAACATGTATACTTGTCTCTTGATACTGTCTTATTGTTACATGTTGGTAAAGTCCTTAGGATATGTACTTGATTACCAGGACTATGATGCAGATCATACTAGTGGGGCTATGGTAGTCTATAAGTTCATCCTTTAATGTTTCTAGTCGTGGGTGTATCGAGACAGGGCATCGATATACCAGAGTAGCCTAGCGTATACGCTTCTCGACCCATGAGATGGGCGATGGATGATCCCATATCCATTGGTGTTTGACATCAGAGATAGTATACGGGTGCTCAGTAGAAACTGGGTACACTGAACGGACTCGCCGAGAACTCCCAGATGGTATTATACCTTACGTCAGATGGCAGTTCTCTGGTGACACTTGTACAGGTTAGTCTGTAGACCCAAGATCATCATAGAGTCTTGTGTGATTCCCACAGTGCTTTGATTTCCACCTTACCATGTCCAAGAGGGCATGCAAAACGGTGGTTTTTAGGTACAGTCCCGAGTCACATGGAGGCAATGAGCGATAGGAGGGGTTTCGTCTCTCCCGGTATTGGGAGTTGATGTTACGCTGTGCTCGATTGGCCATAACAGGGAAGTCTCTGGCCAGGGATGATTTAGAGATTTACTGGTAAGCGTTACCAGTAGTTTCTCGACCCGTTATGAGCCTCACATCGGCATGAATTATCGGTTATTGGGGTCTGACGTTTACCACCCCTAGACTTGATATGTGACATATCAGACGAAGTGACCAGACTGTACGGCAAGTGTTACCATCAGGCTTTTGCAGGAGTTGGAGCGGGCTTGCTTGCTGATCTTCTGATCGCTCAATACCCGGGTAGCCGTTACGTCCAGCTAGTACCGCTGACGGCTTGTGGGTGCTTGATGTGATCATCACCTACTGTCGGCGTATTGACGAGTCTTTAGAGTCCTACATAGAGGTTTTACTGGCTCAGGAAAAACGAAATTGGATCACATATGTGATATGTGCTGGACCGAGAATAATGTGTGTATGTGATACAATATTCTATTCTCGCGACTTTTATATCGGTCGGTTATATGTGATTCAGCAGGGTTATCGAATCAAGTGTTGATTCGATAAGTCGATACATTGGATGTTAGTCGGTTATATGTGATATAGCCGGATTATTAAATCAAGTGTTGATTTGATAATTTAGTGTATAATTGTATATTTGATATACTAATTTACATTAACTAACATTTGCTCACTTAAGCATTTATTTTCTCACATGTGCACACTTAATATATATGTGATATATATTAATTTGTGTTTTGTTCTTGTATCATGGTTGTTGATACAATATACATAGGTGTATGAGACTTACACCATGCTAATTATGATGTTGGGTTTAATATTTAAAGTAATTACAAAATTAGTGGATTACTGGAAAAATGCATGAAGCTTGTGGAAGCTTGTGGATGCATTGACTAAGTCCACTAGGTTGTTTTACTTTAGATATTTGTTAAGCTAACCATTTTAATTATCCATGGTTATGTCTCTACATGAGTTGGTATATGATACACACTCACCCATGGTTCACTCTCTCACTTGATCATTATTTCATTCTCTTCTTCTTTCTTCATCTTCTTCCTCCAAAAGAAAAAGCATTCTAGAGTTTGAAAAAGGTGAGAAAGTATTGTGAGAATAATAATTCTAAAGTGAGCCCACTTCTAATTTCATCATCCTCTACTAGATTAGCACTTTAGTATAGGATGTTAGCTTCACTAATCCTTCATTAGTGAAGTAGAAGCTTGAGCTAGTTTTCTCTCGACGTAGATCATCTTCGGCCTCGAAGACTTCAAGCAAGATCGCTCTTTTCCCCTCGTGAAGCCATTGTTCACACCATAATATTGTATTATTATATTCCCCATTCTTATTCGTTTTATAAATAAACAGGTGCTTTTGACGCATGTCTGCTACATATTACAGGTTACAGGTTCTTGGACAGAAAACAGTGAAAAAGATAAAAGACGATACAAAAGAGGGACTTTGACCAACAAATAGAAGGATCTTAGTCAAACCTACACAAAGATAAAGTTCACAAAGCATAAGGCAGCGCAAGGTCCAAGATGTCAAAGCGAACGGTTAACAGTCCACTACAAGTATTCATTGGAAGATCTGGAGAAGCCCCAGAAGCCAAATGGAGAAAAGAACCAAAGAAATAAAAATCCCAAAGAATCAAGAGAAAGCCCAGAAAAATTCATCAGCCAACATCATAATTGGCCCGCGGAACCGCGGCCAAACCTTACACTTGCCGCGGTTCCGCGGCCATATGGAGCCCTTACTTACAGAATTTTTTTACCAAGATTTGTTGTGGCGCGGATCTTTGACTAGGTCTTTTCTTAGAGGGCATTTTTGTAAAAGCAGACGTGCGAATCAATTGTAAACCTAGGGTTTCTATCTCCTATAAATAGAACCCAAATCATTGTATTTTTCCATGCCTCCCTATGCCTCTTTCTATGAATAAAATTTAGAATTCTTTTGGAGAGCATCGATGCCTCTTTTCATATCATGAATTCAGATCTGACAACCCTGTGTTGATATTTGGAGAGAGCCATCTGTAAAGTAAGTAGGTAATTTCAATTCTTGCCCTAGGTAATTTTTCATTCTCTGTCCTAGTTTAGATTTAATTCCTTGCCCTAGTTAGATCTTTAATTCCTTGCCCTAGTTAAATTTAATTCTTTGCCCTAGATAAATGATATATTTAGTTTTTAGATTTAATAATCAATCCGAACACCCATCGGAATTAACTCGTTTGAGCGATTAGGAAATTCACATCCCTATGGACCGACCCGTACTCACCGGCTAGCTGCAAAGCGACGCCGTTCTTGATTGCGGTAATTATATTTTTGATCGATAAAATCACTTTAAATCAAATGGCGCCGTTGCCGGGGATGGCGTGTTATTTCCTTTTTGCAATTTCGGGTTAATCTAAAATTAAAAAAATCATAAAAACTGAAAAATCAATAAAAAAATATAAAAATTTATCATTTTGTTATTTTGTGACGGGTATCTTTGTTTGAATTTTGCAGGATCTACAATCAAGTTCGGATCTGGAAATCTTCAGAGATCAAAATAGCAAATATCAAATCTGAACAAACAGAGGAATATCACAACAGACAACAGAAGAAATTTGGAGGACCGAGTCAACAAGTCAACCGCGGTGATCTGGAGAGCAAAAAAAAAACAGGAGAATTGATCCGTTCCTGCCACCGCGGAACCGCCGCGCGAGTCTACCTGCGACCGTGGAACCCCCCGCGTTTTGGTCGAGTCAAAAAAAAAGAAAGGCAGAAGCGCGGTAAAAAAAAAATTATGTAAGTCTTCTGATCTCCTCCTCTGCAAATCTCTGATATCTCCTCTGAAAAATCTCCTGCATGATTCTTTGCGCTTAAAAATCTTCCCCTTTCCAATAACAAACCTTGTACAGGATTCTTTGCGCCGCGCTTAAAATAAAAAAGTGATTGCAAGTGATTTTTTTCTGTTTTGCATATCTTTAATCGGACTTTAAGAGGCTTGAGACCAATTCAGATTGGGTGGGGATTTCATCACCCTTTCCAGGACCCCAGAAATCACATAAGGCATTTGCATTGACCAAATCTTTAATTAAAAAAATACTAGACTCAACCCTAAGGACGTCGCGCTCAATAGGACAGAGGACTAGTTATAGGCATCGACTGTTAATCCTAACCTGACTTCGCAGTATCTAGGCAAGTGTGTCTAAGGCAAGTGGTTACTTAATTAGGACTGCTATTTGTAGCGGGGAGCCTCCTACTTACCTGGCACTTACCTAGCCGCAATTGGTGGTGAAGAGGCGGTTTGAGGTCCTATTTCTAGCCCTTTGGAACAGTTAGGAGCTGTCTAGCTGACCTAGGTGACCCTAGATCTAGGCCTGATTGTGCATTTTTGGTTGATCGAAAGTGTGTCTTAGCTCTTTTCTCGAAAATCTTTTTGCAAACAGTTCTAAATAAAGAGAAAAAGGAAAAAGGAAAAATTTATAAAAAAAGACTTGCAACTTTTATCGCTAAGAAATCCTTGCACCACCTACCTTATTTCTCATCATGGGTACCCCACATCACAAATCTCTTGCCGAACTTTGGTATCCCGAACCTAACTTTGCTTCGTACGTCAATTATTTCGGTCAATTTAAGGAATATCCCTCCGTGCCCAAAATTTCTTTGAAAGATCAAATAGAAACATCTAGGAGAAAAAGTTCGACGTTGCAACCCACTTTGTGTCAACCATGTCCCCCTTTACCACCTTCGTACGTTGACACCATTTTTTCGAGTCCTGTTGAAACTCCTAAGCTGATGTCTATTGCTGAGCACATTGCACATTCTCGTAACCGATCTTTCACCCCTCTCAACACATCTAGTTCCAGGGATCAACAAGTCCATTCACCTTTTTATCCACATATTGACCCTACTCCTGTCCAACCATCCACTTCCTACCAGTCCTACCCGACCTTCCCACCTTCACTAGACACTGTTTCTACACAGCCATTTGGGAGTTTCACGTATCCAAATAGTTTTGAATCTTTTACCGAAACCCCTCTACAACCCATGTCTAGTTTGGAACAGTCGTTGGAGGCGTACATTGCAGCAACAAACAAAATGATTAGAAATGTGGATGCGTCCATTGCCGCCCTTATGCAACTTAATGAACCGGCATCTAGTTTCCAACTAGCTTCAAATTTTCCAAAGTATGAGGAGACGGTTGGACAGAGTGCGAATTTGAGAGGATTTCCAAATCAAACCTACCCATACCCAATTGAATCCAACAACTCCAATTTTCAAACATGTGTCCAAAATGATGAGTTGTGCGACTTTGTAGTGCTTGATTTACCAAATTGTGAAGAACCCCTTTCGAGTGAAACCACACTTAATCCTTTCGATCTTTACACCTCCAATCTAGAACCTGAATTGATAAATATCCATGCTTTTGATGAGGTGTCAGAAAAATTTGATTTTCACTTGATTGAGGATATAGACGCCGGGAATATTTTGGATGATGCACCAGTATATTTGATTGAAATTTTATGTCCAATTCATTATCCCGATTCATTAAATGTTTCTCCCGAACTTCATATGCGTCTTGATTTTGATGATAATAGCATGGATGAGTTAACTATTGAGGAGACTTATGAGGATAGTATTGAGGAGAGTCTTGAAGATAATATTGAGGTTGACCCATTTTTGTTTGATGTGTCGGATTTTCAAATTCATCCTCCCGAACCTTTAACTGTTATATCACCCTCCCTCCTTTCTATCGTTCCGACCACGTGCAAGATCACGCTTGAAGACTGTGAGCTTGAAAATTTTTCCTTTGAATCTGACACAGTTCTCACAGCCGATAACACTTACGAGTGTTTCACTTTTTCGGACGATGTTGATGACTCACCGCCCGAGTTTGAGTCCTTTGAATTTTCAGATGAGTTAGTTGAACCATCGGACTCGGTTGCTTACAGTCGTTTCGAACCATTGATGGAATCTTTCCAGTTCGAGACAGTTTACTACGGTGAGAATGAGACTATCCCTAATTCACTTCCTTTTGTCCTTCCTATCATTCCGACCTTACAAGAGACCGTTACGCTTTCATCTCCTATACCAAGTTCGATGTACCCATGTTTTCTTGCGAATCTTGAGGGATTTGACCCCATTTCTCGACGGGTTTATAGATTAGTACAATCACTTTTTACACATCAGTCATCACAAATTGTGCTAATTTATTCACTCGATTTACACCCTCAAGATCGTGCTACCCTTCTTTCTCTTTTCCGCCCTTCTTCTCCTCCACCGAGACCATATTCCACTCTTTTTCCCATTCGGTCTCGTGTGCTTCTCACTTCTTTCCTTTACACCCCATTCTTTCACCAACCCTACCATTACCACGATAAGATTTTTGAATGGTTGGTGCTAACCTTTGGCTTGTGTAAAGCCAAGCTTAAGTTTGGGGGGACCTTGTTGTATATATGTATATATATTTTTTGTTTTCTTTTTCTATAATAAATATATAAAAAAAAATTCAAAACAATAAAAATTTCAAAAAAAAAATTATAAATAAATAAACAGGGGAGTGCCAACATTCTCAACACTCTTGGTGTGGCATGACAGTGAGGACACTGTCAAGTTTAAGTTTGGGGGTATGCTCGGTACGTCTTCTTCTTTCGCATTCATTTGTACATATTTTTTGCATTTGCATACTTATTTGAAAACCCATAAAAATTTAAAAATTATAAAAATTATTGTATTCAATTTTGGCTTATTTGACTAGAGTTTGACAAATAGGTTAACTAGCTAGGAACAACTAGATTTTAGACGTAGTAAATTAAAAACCCTAAAAATAACCTTCCTTAAAGTTTAACGGTAGAAAGTATATATCTTTGTAGTTTATTTAGAAATAGGCAAATTTTGAGTTCACTTCTTGGTCTAAGTTGAAACAAAGAAAAAGTATTGATGTTCTTATTAGAGTATAAGTTTGAAAAATAGTTCCTAGCTTAAGTCTAGATTCTGAAAATGTATACCCTACAATTTGCACAATCACGCACCTTGAAACTTGGAATAGTAGAGGAGACCTTGAAATGCTCTTGTCTGAATCCTTAGTACGAAGAAAATGAAATAAAAAATACAAGTGTGAATAAATAATAAAAAAAATGAACACTGGTTTTTGTGATTACTTAAGGCTGCAAAAATAGAAAAATATTTAGCGAGGGTGCTTCATCACCTAGTGCCTTAGACCAACTGGTTTGGGAGTCACTGCTAAAGCCTTAGGTGTTGCAAGACTAGGAATTACGCTTTAAAAGTGCAAATGCATTTTGTAATCAGTCGTTGGTACCTCAAAAAGTATTAACGGTCGCATGAAGGATGTGTAAGCAAAATTCAATTAAAAATTTACCAATTAATAAGTACTTTGGACAACGGACAAGGGTATGATTGCTTGATTTGAATTTCCAAGTGTAGGGGTGATTTATGCACACACGTGGGGATATGTGATTGGAGTTTAGATGAGAGAAAGGAATGAAGAATAGAACTTGTATCTTTAGTAGAGTTGATAAAAATTCCTAAGTGGAGAAGGAACCCTAGAAGGAAAACTTAAGAGATGCCGAAAGCTAAGTAGGTCTGCAGAACATATATAATCTTAAGTTAGATGATGAGGAAGTGTGAAGAATATGGGTGGATAATTTACGAGTCGACGATAATAGAATTCCTTGTTAGAAAACCTAATTGGAGAATTAAAGTCGAAAAAGCCAAATTGGTTGGATTATGTGGGTAGTATCTGCTGAAAACCCTCAGTAGGTAACACTCCTCCTACTAGGGACACCTAGAGGTTTAACGGCTTGTTGCACGAGCTCAGTGCAATCGCGTTTCCCTGCGAAAGTGCGGTTAGGGTTTTTGTAGAGAATAAAAAAATAAGTTTTCTCGAGGACGAGCAAAAGATAAGTTTGGGGGTATTTGTTCACACCATAATATTGTATTATTATATTCCCAATTCTTATTCATTTGATAAATAAACAGGTGCTTTTGACGCATGTCTGCTACATATTACAGGTTACAGGTTCTTGGACAGAAAACAGTGAAAAAGATAAAAGACGATACAAAAGAGGGACTTTGACCAACAAATAGAAGGATCTTAGTCAAGCCTACACAAAGATAAAGTTCACAAAGCATAAGGCAGCGCAAGGTCCAAGATGTCAAAGCGAACGGTTAACAGTCCACTACAAGTATTCACTGGAAGATCTGGAAAAGACCCAGAAGCCAAATGGAGAAAAGAACCAAAGAAACAAAGATCCCAAAGAATCAAGAGAAAGCCCAGAAAAATTCATCAGCCAACATCATAATTGGGCCGCGGAACCGCGGCCCAAACCCTACACATGCCGCGGTTCCACAGCCATATGGAGCCCTTAGTTGCAGAATTTTTTTACCAAGATTTTTTGTGGCGCGGATTTTTGACTTGGTCTTTTCTTAGAGGGCATTTTTGTAAAAGCAGACGTGCGAATCAATTGTAAACCTAGGGTTTCATTCTCCTATAAATAGAACCCAAATCATTGTATTTTTCCATGCCTCCCTATGCCTCTTTCTATGAATAAAATTTAGAACTCTTTTGGAGAGCATCGATGCCTCTTTTCATATCATGAATTCAGATCTGACAACCCTGTGTTGATATTTGGAGAGAGCCATCTGTAAAGTAAGTAGGTAATTTCAATTCTTGCCCTAGGTAATTTTTCATTCTCTGCGCTAGTTTAGATTTAATTCCTTGCCCTAGTTAGATCTTTAATTCCTTGCCCTAATTAAATTTAATTCTTTGCCCTAGATAAATGATAGATTTAGTTTTTAGATTTAATAATCAATCCGAACACCCATCAAAATTAACTCGTTTGAGCGATTAGAAAATTCACAACATCCCTGTGGACCGACCCGTACTCACCGGCTAGCTGCAAAGCGACGCCGTTCTTGATTGCGGTAATTATATTTTTGATCGATAAAATCTCTTTAAATCAGCCATGCAAGAGTCCGGGAGTTCAACGATCGCAGTGAAGGGACTACTACATAGAGCTTTAGAAGTGAAGGACCGATCTACAAAGGTTGTATTTCTATTTCACTTAGATGTAAAAAGGTTTACTTTGGTTTCCGTATTCTTTTCTAGTTAATGATTCTAGTTTAGAGTTCATTGAAACGGCAAAATTTTGAAAATGGCATGGACGATGCGTCCTGAACCCTTGCTGCCGTCGATAGGAACCATACATTGATCAGAATCAACGCAGTCCCATCAATTAAACATATCACACAAGAAAAGAACAAAAATATTATGTAGGTATATGCCATCCGCATTCGTCACTAGGCCCTGTCATCACCCGTTAGGTTACTTAACTAACAACAGAGCGGGGGCTGGACTATTGCGGGTGCAAAACATACACAACATCTACTAGTATATATATAAATATATATAACAATTGTCCCAGGCATGATATAAAGCAACATCTCAGAATCACAGCCAAGCAACACAGAGTGGTGGATAATCCTGGAGCCTCGGGTTTCGCTTGAGCCGCAAATGAGACCCGGTGTTCCCTGTCGTATGGATAGCCTGTGCAATGAAAACCTAGACCCCTATGAGTACAGCAAGTCACCCGCCAATCCCAGAAGCAAGGCATCCCCAATCAACAACGTGAATGGGCCACCCAACACTTCACGGAATCCGGTAACTTGAGCACCCCTCCATGGGTCAACCTATACCCCCTACGGGTGCGGCGAATAGCCCGCCAATTCTAGAGTAAGGTCCCCTCCGTCTCAAAGCCATGAGATGCGGGCCCGTTTACCTCCAGAACCTGGCTATTCGTGAACTCCACCACAGGGTAATCCTAGTACAGAAAAGTAAATATATGTACAAGGGTGACATCGGCCTCAACCCGGTCGTGCCCTAAACAAAATAATAAACAAACTGGCAGTGACGGCAGCCTACATATCGGACGCTCGCCCCGCAATAACAAATCTAAAAATGAAACTAAACTGTACTACAATT
This sequence comes from Agapanthus africanus, assembly GCA_030015575.1. NCBI lineage: Eukaryota > Viridiplantae > Streptophyta > Magnoliopsida > Asparagales > Amaryllidaceae > Agapanthus > Agapanthus africanus. The sequence goes on from CM057344.1 coordinate 240,939,309, forward strand.
GCACCACTGGCTATCCACCACGACGATCCAAACACAACACGGCACAACACAGAACATCAACGTGAATGTCGCGTTCGCAAACTCGTCTAAAAGAACATATAGCAGTTACACGGGTTGTACCGCTCTAATCACATTCACGATCGCAGATTGTAATGTATGTACTGAAATAAACAATGCAAAATTTCAAGTTTGAAACTTTCCAAGTCCCCCCCAAAGCAAAGACAACACTTAGTGAAATCTGGGGAAATCAAACAAGACCAAAAACACCAATTTACAAAACCCCAGACGCTGGATAAAAATGATGCCCTGAATGAACAGTAAAATGGGTGAGATCGGAAAATTTTGGAATGTGGCCGGCCAAAAATTCTTGGAAATGCCTCGTTTTCATTCTGTATCATTCTCATGTTATAACTAAGACTCTCAAATTGTTTAAAAAAAATTCAGAGATCAAAAAAATTCCAGAACAGAGATTGGGTTTTGAAATCGCAGTTTTTCGGTTTTGAAACTAATGCAACGTCTACTACTAGTTTAGGGTTTATGGGTTGGCTCTGATACCATGTTGGGTTTCGGCAGCGCCCCGGCCAACAATCCGTGACCAAATGCGGAACAAAATTTTTCTAAACTGGCGCCAACGGAACCCGATTCCCGGATCTACCATTAACCCTATACTAGCAAACTAGAAAGAAGTTTAGATGGTTATACCGAATGATCTGTGTCCTTCGGTCTTCAATCACCTTCCCAAACTCCTCGAGGCTTCCTTGATCAAGCTTGATCTCCGGTCTCCCTCCATCGAAGATGATCCACCTGAGAGTCTATGAAACACACTCCAACCTCATATCCGAGGTAACTAAGGCATCTAGATCGCTACACTAGATAGCCTAGAAAAAGTAGAGAGTGATGAAGGATTAATTTGTCTCAAGACACCCTAAGTTTCTCAACACATGAGAGGGTTAGGGTGGAGGTAGAAGAAGATGCCATGAGGATGAGAGTGAGAGCAACTCAAGAAAAAGAAAATGGATTTCTTTTGTTTGTTGTGTATGTTATTAGAAATAATGGAGCCCTCACAAATAAATATCTCATGTCTCCAAAATATCCTAAGTCAACAAAAATATCTCAAGTCAACAAAATCTCACAACAAACAAAAACTTTAAGCATGCTTAAATAGTAACCATGGGTCACTAATAAGCCATGTCACCAAAAATGTAATAAACATCTCATCCAACACCTCAGTAACCTTTTCATCCAAAAAGGTCTAAACCATAATGAGGTGTAATCTTCTAAAAGTAATCTTGTAAGAAATTACAAGAATACCCCTCATCCGTATATACATACCCGCATCCGTATTCCGAAGAATACGAATACAATGAGACGAAAATAATCCAACAATATAATACTAGGATCCGACTTAAACCAAAGCCTACTAGTATTATCCGTCCGAATTATGATCCGTAAACAAGTGCACGTATATGATCAAACCCTGCCGTAAAACCATACGACCTCAAAATCGTTTCGCCCGAAGTAGGGAAACCCTCTGTGTGGGACTCTAAAGACTCGTCAATACGCTGGCAGTGGGTTTAACCACAAGCACGTCAGCGATACTAGCTATACGTAACGGCTACCCAGGTATTGAGCGAAAGGAAGGCCGACAAGTAAACTCATCCTGAAACCCCTACTGAGCCTGACAGTGATAATATCCGTACAGTCTGGTATGTTCGTCTATGAGTTTCGCGAATCGATTCTAGGGGGTGGATAAAGTCAAACCCCTAATAACGCGACATTTAGTGTCGGTATGAAGCCCATCACCACCTGAGAAACTACCGATCCTAGATCAGTAATTCTCGACTACCTTGGCCAAGGATTTCTGGTGATGGCCACCCGTCCACAATGCGACATCAACCCCCAATACCGGGAGAGACGAATCCCGACGATCCTCTCACTGCCTCCATGCAGCTCGGGACTGTACCCAACTAAAACCAGTTTGCACGACTCCTTTGAGCCATGGTAGGGTAGTAATCAAAGCACAGTGGGAACTCACACGAGACAAATGACGATCTCAGGTTGACAGACTAACCTGCATACATGTCACCTGGGAACTGCTATCTGACAATAGGTATACTACCAACTAGCAGGTTCCCGGCGAGTCCGTCCAGTGTACTCATAACACAATGAGCACCTATATACTATCTTAGGTGAACAAACTAACACCAATGGCTTGTGAGACCAGCCACCGCCCCTCGTCGGGGTCTCGATCAGTATACACAAGTCTACTCTGGAGTATCGATGCCCAGTCTCGAAACTCCCACGACTAGGGACATTTAAGGATGTGCTTATATACCACCCAGCTCTCACGTATATGATCGCCATCATAATGCTGGTAGTCAAGCAAGAATCTTATGGGCTCTATCAACAAGTAATAGTGATCTTTAATAACACATAAAGCATGTACATGATGATAAAGACAAACAAGAGAGCATACAATCATCTCGAGTAAGACTGTTCTACCGGTATAGGTCCTCCCTCAATCATCATAATCACCTGTCTGCGACTATGATAATTGCCTTGAGGGCACTACAGCCAGCATTATGTGAGATGAGAGTTTTACAATTTTCATTCTTGTAAAATTTGTATGTAATATTCTTTTATTGGGACACTTCCGGGTTGAGGATGATGTCACCATAGATGTATATTATTTACTTTCCACATTAGGATAGACCCAAGGCAGGAGCACAAGTAACCGGGTTCTAGAGTCCAGTGGGAGACCATCTCGAAGAGTCGAGACCGAGTCTCCTAACTCTAGAATTGGCAGGGTTACTTGCTGCTCTCGTAGGGGTATAGAGATGTGGGTTTGGCTATTCATCACGGCTGTGGAATCCATATTTTAAATTACTGGATGAATTTAAAATACGGACCTTCTAGTATATCCAATATTTCATATGTTGACTTCTGCTACTTGGTTCTGTGATGTGATCATATAACTGCGTGAGACGAATGCTATATATATATGATATATATAATAAACGTTGCTTATGTTTTGCACCTGCGCTATTCCAGCCCCCGCTCTGCCATTCGTTAAGTAACCTAACGGTAAAGACGAAGCCCTGTGGCGAATGCGGATGGCATAAGCATACGTTCTATTTTCGTTTCATCTTTCTGTGATATTTAGGAAACATTAAATGATGGGACTTCATTAATGAGATTAATGAAAAGAAAAGAAACATAAAGATGTTTTAGAATCAAAAGTTTTTAAAAAGGTGGCTCTAGTTCTTGCTTTGCATAGTGGTATTCCTTGATGAATATCCAGCAACTCATTCAATAAGTAAAGAGCCAAGATCCGTTCACCGGGAGTGACCTCTTTAGAAAAACTAGCAAATGTTACAACCCACTCGATTTATCATCATAGCTTCTGTAGTTATTGCTTTGTATAGTGGTATTCCTTGATGGATATCCAGCACCTCATTCGATGAGGAAAGAGCCGAGATCCCTTCACCGGAAGTGACCTCTTTAGCAAAAACTAGTAAACCTATTTAGTTTGTTTTTGAAAACTTCTCGATTTTAAAAGTGGATCTTAAACACTTCTTTTCAAAATCAATAGATTCTTCAACGATATCAAGTTCATTACGCTAAAGGTTTTCTAAAAAACCAACATAGCCCTCCGTCATTTCAGATAAGTGCTATTTAGTATTCGTGCTGCGTTTGTTGACCTTGTCAAGGCGTAGTGTGCGGTAGTTGATTAGTGCTTATCTACTACATGTGATGCGATTGGATTAGGGTAGTCGTGCGACCTTGTTGACCTTGTCAAGGGTCGTGTGGGTGGGTTTAATTCAATGAAGAAATGAGCGGGTTGTACTTGACTTGCGGTTTAAGGTTTGTTGACCTTGTCAAGGTCATAAATCGCATGGGGTAAAAACAATATTGGGAATTTCAAGTGTTGGAATTTGCAATGAGATAGCATACCTTCTATATGATAGTTGGATCCTGATACCCACTGCGAGTAAGAGTTACTCCTGGGAGAGTTTTGCACTTTACAATTAGACGATCAAGTAGGTGACTAAGAAAGGTGTTAACGGGGTGATGCCCCTGTGGAAACGAGGTTATTTAATTAGTTTCATGCGAAAGCATGGGGAGACTCCCTCAGAGTACCAATACCTGCCTGGCCGAACGATTAGCGAACTTGTAGGGTGTAATTAATCCCGGCTAATCTTACCTTTTAAGGTTTGAAGGAAGATTTGATAAAAACAGTAAGAGTCATCCTGGTTAGATAAAACAATAACCAATCTAATCTTGCAAAGAGCGCACGCAATGTGATTATCCTTCTCTCTCTCTCTCCTGGTAGCGACCATTGACACGCTTTAATCAAAATAATAATATAGATGTATTGACCTAACCCACTTGTTATAATGGGCTGGGTTCCGCTCTATCTTATGATTGTCATAAGTCTGAGTAAGGAATAGGGGAATATCAGGATTCCCATGCCACCCAAACGAAGAATAAGCATGTTGATACATCTTCTTCTGGTGTGTTCGTAACCGAGAACTGTTTCTCAGTTTTCTCTACGTCCTGGGTATTGGATACCGGATCAGGATCCCACGTATGTGTAACACCTTAGAATGTGATTAGTGGCTAATTATACTTTAATGTGTGGTTTTTAGTAAAAATTTTACCAAAACGATTTTCAAATATTTTATCAAAATTTATGAATATTTTATTAGAATTTAATTAGGCTTGCACACACATGTGCATGTAAACTAGGGTTAAGTTTAGGGTTAAACCATATTTAGTAACCATGGTGGACTAACCCATATCATTAAGTTAATTTGAATTTCTTTAAGTGTATTAGTTTTCTCAAAAATAAAAGAAAATGATTTTTTGCTTTGTGGGTTGACTTGGAGAGAGAGAGAATGAGGGCATGATGGCTTGAGCCATGCTTGCATTTAATGAGGAGAGAGAGGGGGGTTTGACTCTCTTATTCTCTCATTTCTTTTCCAAACACTCATTCCCTCACATCTCTCCCTCTCATTCACACACACACACGCACACACTCAGGCAGCAGCAGCAGCAACACAAGCAACAGCAGCACCAAGCAATAGCAGCATAAGCAGCAGTAGCACCAAGCAACAACAGCAACAGCAATGCAGTAGCAGCAGCATCAACACCATCATCATCAACAGCAGCAGCAGTTGCAACACCTCCTCCTCCTCTTCTTCTCCTCCATCTTCCTGCATCCTAGGATCTAGTGGGGTATAATCTCTAAACTCAACTCCTTTTTTCTTAGCTTATATGTTATTTAGCTTCGGTTAGTGTTTAATATGAGTTTTTAGTGCTAGTTTGTAGTTTAAGTGGGTTTTTGGCCAAGTTAGAGTTTTTATGGCTTAATTAACTTAGGTAGGTGTTATTAGTGCTATGTTAACCTAGTAGTATCACTAGATTTAGCTAAATCACCTTAAAGTCTAAAATTTGAACTTTTAAAATACGGTTTTGAAGCAAACTATAGGATATTGGTGATTTGCTACAACTGTGATCTTTTTCTAGCTTAGCAAACACCTACAGTGTAGTGTGCAGGCTTTATAGAGTGTTGCGTTGGATTTCGAGCCCGTTCCCCTCCCCAAAATCCGGCGACCACCCCCATGATTCCGGTGTCGCCGGCCTCCCTGTGCAGTTGGGTATTGGTGTTTTGGTGGGTAGTGTGTGTGGGTGTTTGTCTGAGTTTGGTATTATTTACTTTCTCTAATTTTTTGCAGGTAGAAATCTGGGAGAGTTTGGGTTAGTTTTAGTGTTTTGTGGACTTTGACGATAAATTGATGGTTTAGTTGAAAAATAAGATGATTCAGGGTGATTATAGTTAGATTAGCTCTAATTCGTGCTGGTGGTATCACTTAAGTCAAGTAATTTCACCTAATATCACTTGTGCACCCTATTGTTGCAATCTAAGTGTTTTAAAACGGTTTTAAACTAAACTTTATGATACATAGAATCTGCTGTATTTAGGGTAGAAATTTGTGTAAGCAAACATATACACTAGACTATGAATTATACTAGGATCATAGTGTAGAAACTTGGACCCCTTCCACCGGTTTTTGGCCGATACCATACCCCTAGCCGCCGGCCCAATTGCTTGGGAATTTGTTGGATTTTTGCAGGTAGTTGTCTGTAGGTATTGTGAGGGGTTTGGTCTTGTTTGATTTTCTTGTTTCTGCTCCAGATTAAATCTAGGACCTGTTTACCTATTATTTGTGTAGCGGGACTTGCGCGACACGTACGATACGAGTTGAGTTGGTTTGCTGTGTGCCACAGCGTGTTGCGTTGGGTTTTGGCGTATGCACACACGTTACGTATACACACACGTTTAGTTCACGACGCGAGTTTCCGTTTGGTTTTAATATCGCGTTTTTGCAGGATTTTAGGTTATGTGTATTCTTTGCGTAAATTCTAGGTTCGCGGCGGGTACTTCTGACGCCGCAAAGAAGGGAAAGCAGATAGTTGGCTACACCTAGCACGAGACCACGGTGAGTAGATTTAACATCTACGGGGAAATCGCCCGTATGGCGTTAAGCGCCAGGGCTTGATTGGGTAGTGTAGACACACACACACGCACATACACACACACACACACACACATATATGTATTGCTTGTGCACATGTAGTATTGTAGCGTACCCATTTTTGTTGCATAGAGACATAGTAGCTATGTAACACCGCACTGTCACTAACGGTTCAAGCTGCACGAGCACTATTTGTATGTTACATCCACACCGTTAGTGATTGCCATGACACTCACACTATAGGATTCCTACGAACCATACATCATTTTGATTACCGCATCATTGATTTGAAATTGATATATCCATATTGCGCACATACACATTGTATGTAGCATTCTGAAAATTTAGGAATAAATAAAATTAATTAATTTAATAATAATATGATAAATCACAAAGTTGTTAAAAACAAATAAGTCAATTTTCATAAGTTCTTTATAAAGAAAATTAAATTAAAATTTTAGTATGCAACATAAATAAGTTATAAGGGTTTTAGTGACAATTTTAGCTTTATTTTAATAAAATGTGTGTTTTATAATAAACTAAGTTGTGAGGGGTTCCTAGGTAAAGTTTAGGATTATTGTGCAAATGGAAAATTGTTAAGGGTGTAAATGGAAATGGGATGGAAAATCATTTAGATCAAAATTTAATTTCAAATTAAAACAAATTATGAAGATAAGGCTAGCACACCTCATACTTGCATGCATACACACATCCACCACCTCCTCCTTGCATGAAACCAACACATCTAGCTTGATAGCACCTCCTCCTTCACCTTATCCCTTTCATTTGCCATATATAAACATGATTCAGATCAATAGTTAATTAAAATTCTGAAAATTTCTGAAAGAAAAACAAAAACTAAAGAGTGAAAGAAAGAACAAGAGGAAGAAGAAGAAGAAGGAAGCTAGGTTTTAGGTTTTCATGACCTTCAAGCTAGGATAAGGGACTTAGCATCTTGGAGGGGTTATTCCAACAACTTATTGTGGGTAATTTCTTAATCACAGTAGGAAAATTAGGTTCTGTACTTAGTTAATTTGAATTGAACAAAGTTCCATAATATCGTATTTTAGTTAATTATAAGCTCTGTTAAAATCTGCTATTGTTTGGAAGATAATTAACTTAGCAAAACAGTGCTAAAATGATGTATGAAACACCTAGAGAAAACCATAGAATCACGAACCAGAGGGCTCGGATTTGGGCCGGCGCCAACATGGGAATTCCGGCGAAGCCGGTTTTGTGGGTAGCTAGGCTGTTTTGGGTGGTTGTGTAGGTTTCTGTAGGTCATTTTAGCCATTTTGGTATTGTTTAAATAAATTAGTTTCACTGAAGATAGAATCTGGAAGCATATATCGGAAAGGATATCTTAAAACACAAAATACGACACGGGTAAAACGCATCGCGATTTAAATTCTGCAGCGATGCAGGTTAGGATTAAAATCCAGTAAGGTTAAGTGGTTAATAGCTCGATATAGTCATATAAAATATAACTAGTACGTGGGAACGGGTGTTTTTCCATTTCCGTCATGTCGGAGTAGCCGTTTACTTATGTAAATTAAATTGTGATATTAGATTCGAATACGGGATTTTCGGTGGCAGCGAGGAAAGGGAAAGGATTGGCAATTCCTGAATAGATTCGACGTTTCCGGTGAGTAGACTAAACATCTACCGGGGAATTGTGTAAAGATGGCGTGATACGCCCGTAGTTTTATTTAACTTAATGCTTTATTTTGTTATGCCAAATTGACAATATGCAGTTATCATTCATATATACTTGTTTAGTTGCTAGAACACTACACAAGTATCGACGAGTCATGCCACGTGCACGTCTTATATGTTACACACACCTCGTCAATATTACTATGTCACTTTTACACTTAGTACAATTCTTGTTAAAATGATTCATATCGTATCTTACATACCAATAATAGTAGTAAATTGCATCATTAATATCATGTTAGTATCTGTGTATTTCGTGTTGATATAAGAGGTAAATATATTATTGAGGATTTATGGTTTTGAGTTTTGAATACTATTACATAAATCCAGTGATTTTATGATTGATGTGTCATGTCCACCATGAGATGTTTTATGATTTGGTCTTATTCCGGACCGAGTGGGGGAGATATACAGTCGCGGATTTTACGTTATTCATACTTAGTGGGGGAGATATACGGTTGGATACATGGTGGACCCGGTCGAGACCGAGGGGCAGGATAGCCGCATTAAGGCGGGGGAGCCTAGCGAGGTTACTCGATACCGGAGATAATGATAAAAATACGGCGTATATCTAGAGGATAACGACCGGTATTGTTGATTTCAGGATCGTTCGAGAAATGATGCCTGTGAGAAATAGAAGTTTTGTGTCGATGATGGACACGGGAAAATGAATTTTATTGGGAATAAATGATGAGATTTCAGTTTGGACTATGAGATTCATATTATAGATTCTTGATTTTCCCATATAATCATACATTATACTTGTTCTCATCTCAGTTAGTATGATCGTCATATTTACATTATTAACCGTTATATGTTAGTTATATTCACTGAGTTGGCAACTCACCCCCGTTGTGCCACAGTTCCTTGCAGGGGTAGATTGGACGGTTAGCTGCGGTACAGATCTACGTTGCAGCTTTATCACATCTTTTGATAGGTGGGTTACATATGTAGTAACCTTCTCCTTTGATATTATATTTTGTATCTAGAAGTTCTCCATCAGACCTGTATATGACTTAGAGTGAGAGATGATATGTATATTATTGACAGTTGAGATCGTTTAGTTCTATAAATTGTGGTTCCTTTCTTTATGTCTGAGATTCGTGTTGATGTCTTATATACTGAGATTTTATTTTCCGATGTTGTTATTGTTGATCCCAACTAGAGATGCAACCAAACATAACACCTTACACTTGTTTAATATTTTAACTTCATAATATGCGATTTTTACTTAAAAACTAAATTTTCTATATAAAGAATTCCGCATAAAGGATTTTGATCTTGGTTTTCGGCTTACTTGGACTGTGTGCATATCTTTAGATATGATATAATCTAAGTGCCGGTCACATCTAAACATGGGTCGTGACGAAGTTGGTATCAAAGCTTAGGAATAACCTTACGGAATTGAGTAGGGAATTAAAATAGGTTGACGTGAGTCCGTGAGTTAGGATGACCTTTAGTTTGATGGAGTAAGTGAATTAGGATGAATGCAGTACCGTACGTATATTCTGCGGCATATTTATGTTATCGTATTCAGCCTAACTAACCTTAGGATGTATATCTTGATCTATCCTTCCGTTGATTCTCTGATATTTGATTGTTCCTATTCATAAGCCTTATCAACTCTCGTTTTTATTCCAGTTGTTATGGCTACGCGGGCTAGGCAAGCCACAGCCAGAGATGTAGCTAGGGCGAGTCCGCCTGTGACGAAGACCGGTACACCGGACATTCCGGAGGTGCATGAGCATGTTGATCCTCCTCCTCCAGATCGCATGACTAGGATTGAGGAGGGTATGTTAGGATTACAGAGAGTGGTAGGACAGTTAGCCGAGGTCACTCGAGTACTGAGATAGGATCCGGCACCGACCATAGCAGAGTTCGAGGTACAGCCTACGCAGACGGTAACACTGGTAGATACGAGGGTGATAGAGGTATCGCTTGCGGAGTTTATGAGATTGAGACCTCCGGTATTTACGGGGACCGATGTAGTGGAAGATCCTCAGTCCTTTCTTGATAGGATGGCGAGGATTGGCAGATCATTGCGATGTTCTGATGCGAGGTCAGTTGAGCTGACTAGCTTTCATTTGGAAGGACTTGCACAGGAGTGGTGTGAGTCGATGGAGAGAGGGCGAGCCACGAGTCTTCCTCCGATGTCGTGGACCGAGTTTTCCACGGTCATTCTTGCGAGATTCTTCCCCAGAGTGTGAGGGACGCTAGAGCTAGCAGTTTTGAAGCGTTGCGGAAATCGGCAAGTATGTCGGTGGCAGATTATGATTTACGATTCACCCAGCTGTCGCGCTATGCCCCATACTTAGTACCTATGGAAGAGCTTCGGGTGAAGAGGTTCCTAAGGAGTCTGGACACACAGTTGTATCTGGCTATAGGCTCCCAGCATTTTGATACATATGCACAGGCCATGGATGCAGCGATACGAGTGGAGGAGCGTTTGAGCGAGGCAGTGGTTGTTCCAGAGCCAAAGAGGAGTAGACCGATCGGGCCAATGACTAGACAGTTTGGAAGAGGTAGAGGCAGATATACTCCAGGCCGCAGTGTTGGACGAGGTTGGACCCAGGGCCAGATGTTCAGTTCTTATCCCGATGATCAGAGGCCTCCATCTACCTGTTTTAGTTGTGGACTTCCCGGACACTTTGCACGGGATTGTAGATTCCAGGGAGGGACCGTTGTTCCACAGACTGCTTTACCCCTTCCACCTTCTACGCCGATGGCTTTACTTCCTCCCCCAGTTGGCGCTACACGCCAGGCAGTTGCACCACGAGGTCGAGGCTTTGCGGGATGTTCTCAGAGAGGTCGAGGAGATAGAGGTAGAGGACGACAGGATGCGGGCAGGGGCCAGGCACGGGTATTTGCGCTGACTCCACAGGATGCCCAGGCATCAAATGCAGTCGTGACAGGTACTCTTACTGTATGCTCGTTAGAGGCACATGTTTTATTTGATCCCGGTTCTACACATTCTTATGTATCTTCACGATTTGCACTTTCTTTGGGAAAAGAGTCGTCGTTGTTAGAGTTACCATTAGTGGTGATTACCCTGGTGGGAGATTCTTTTATAGCTCGGCATGTATTCAGGTCATGTTCTGTGCGTATTGGTGATAGAGATTCGCTAGTTGATCTGATTCTCCTGGATATGCTAGATTTTGATATACTTCTTGGTATGGATTGGTTGGCCGCCTGTCATGCCTATGTAGATTGTCGGGGAAAGACGGTTAGATTTTGTTTTCCAGGTGAACCGGTGTTTGTTGTGCAGGGGGATTGTAAATTGACTCCTGCCAACATGGTTTCTTCTCTTTGTGTGGGGCGACTCTTGAAGAAAGGTTGTCGTGGGTTCTTGGCATTCGTTCAGGACTTAGGGGTCGCTGAGATTCCATTGGACCAGGTTCCGATCGCACGAGAATTTCCTGAGGTGTTTCCTGCTGAGTTACCAGGATTGCCACCCGATCGTGACATTGAATTTTGCATCGACTTAATTCTGGGTGCGGGGCCTATTTCTATACCACCCTATCGAATGGCACTGACGGAATTGAAGGAACTCAAAAGCCAGTTGCAAGAGTTGTTAGATAGAGGGCTTGTTCGTCCCAGTGTATCACCGTGGGGAGCTCCTGTCTTATTTGTAAAGAAGAAGGACGGTAGTATGAGACTGTGCATCGACTACCGACAGCTGAATCGAGTCACTGTGCGAAACAGGTATCCACTACCACGTATAGATGACTTGTTCGATCAGTTGCAGGGAGCTGGTTACTTCTCAAAGATCGATTTACGGTCAGGGTATCACCAGTTGAGGGTTCGGAAGGACGATATTCCGAAGACGGCTTTTCATACAAGATATGGGCACTATGAATTTCTGGTGATGTCGTTCGGACTCACCAACGCTCCGGCAGCTTTTATGGATATGATGAACCGTATCTTTAGACCCTTCATTGATCGGTTTATTATAGTGTTCATAGATGACATTCTTGTTTATTCTCAGAGTCGGACGGAGGACGAGCAGCATTTGCGTATTACGTTGCAAACCTTGAAGGAGCATCAGCTGTTTGCAAAATTCTCTAAGTGTGCTTTTTGGCTCGATAGTGTGGAGTTCTTGGGTCACATAGTTACGAGAGAGGGTATATGTGTGGACCCAAGGAAGATTGAAGCGGTACAGCACTGGCCTAGACCTGTGTCAGTTACAGAGGTTTGGAGTTTCTTAGGTTTGGCAGGTTATTACCAACGCTTCGTGTAGGATTTTTCACGGATAGCTGCACCTTTGACCGGATTGACTAGGAAGGAGGTTCCATTTTAGTGGACAGATGCATGTGAGCAGAGTTTCCAGTGGTTGAAGACACGCTTGACGACTGCACCTGTCTTATCTTTACCTTCCGGGTCAGGTGGTTTTGTTGTGTATTATGATGCTTCTAGAGTGGGTTTAGGCTGTGTGCTGATGCAGCACGGCAGGGTTGTAGCTTATGCTTCTTGACAGTTGAAGGGGCACGAACAAAACTACCCCACTCATGATCTAGAGATGGCTGCTGTGGTATTCGCATTAAATATTTGGAGAAATTACTTATATGGAGAGTCGTGTCAAATCTCCACAGATCATAAAAGCTTAAAGTATATTTTCCAGCAAAGGGATCTGAACCTAAGGCAGCGAAGATGGATGGAACTGGTGAAGGATTACGATTGTGAAATCTTGTATCATCCAGGCAAAGCAAATGTTGTAGCAGATGCTTTGAGTCGAAGACCTGGAGGTAGCTTATCTCATTTGCGCATCTTGCAGAGGCAATCTTCTACAGACTGGCAGATTTTATGTCATAGTTGTATACAGTTTGAGTTCACAACGACAGGAGGCCAGCTAGCACATGTTCGCACCCGACCTCAGTTATTGGATCGCATTCTAGAGGCACAGCCCGCAAATACTCGTATGATGGAGATTATGGATCAGGTTAGGTAGGGCAGGGAGACGGAGTTTGTGATTGATGATCATGGAGTATTACGTTTTTGGATCAGGTTAGGTAGGGCAGGGAGACGGAGTTTGTGATTGATGATCATGGAGTATTACGTTTTAGGACTCGTCTCTGTGTGCCAGATTTTGATGGATTGAGGCGTGAGATTTTAGAGGAGGCCCATAGGTCAGCATACAGTATTCATCCTGGTTCTACCAAGATGTATCATGATCTGAAGGATGTTTACTGGTGGGAAGGAATGAGGAAGGATGTTGCGGAATATATTTCGAGATGCTTGACTTGTCAGCAAGTCAAAGCAGAACACTAGAAGCCAGCCGGAGAGTTGCAGCCCTTACCCCATCCAGAGTGGAAATGGGAACAGATTTCCATGGATTTCGTGGTGGGTCTACCCAGGACTAGCAGAGGGTACGATTCCATTTGGGTGATTGTTAATAGATTGACAAAGGCAGCTCATTTTCTCGCAGTGAAGACGACGTATGGTTTTGCACAGTATGCTCAGATTTATATCAATGAGATTGTATGTCTGCATGGAGTTTCGACGTGCATAGTTTCTGATAGGGGTACCCAGTTTACTAGCAAGCTATGGCAGAAACTTCAAGAAGCTCTGGGTACACGGTTGAGTTTTAGTACAGCTTTTCACTCACAGACAGATGGTCAGTCGGAGCGGACCATTCAGACACTAGAGGATATGCTTCGAGCTTATAGCCTTGATTTCGGTGGTAGTTGGGATCATCACCTACCTTTGATAGAATTCTCGTACAACAACAGTTTTCAGGAGACTATCCAGATGGCACCCTTTGAAGCTTTGTATGGGAGGAAATGTCGATCTCCCGTTTGCTGGATGGAACTGAGCGAGAGTTGCATCTTGGGACCGCAGATAGTACAGGAGACTACAAAGAAGATTCAGTTGATACGGGATAGAATGAAGACGGCCCAATGCAGACAGAAATCGTATGCAGATCGACGACGTCGTAGACTTGAGTTTGGAGTAGGAGATCATGTGTTCCTTCGGGTAACCCCAATGAAAGGTGTGATGCGATTCGGGAAAAAGAGGAAGCTCAGCCCCAGATATGTCGGACCTTACGAGATTCTTGAGAGAGTGGGTGTCGTAGCTTATCGCTTAGCACTTCCACCGAGTTTTCCAGATGTGCATCCGGTGTTCCACGTTTCGATACTTCGCAAGTATCTTCATGATTCTTCTCACGCGATCCATCATCAGACCTTACATGTAACATTTTAAAAATAATTAAATAAATAATTAAATAAATAAAATTGTTTAAGTGAATTTTGTGATTTTCGGTAAAGTAAAACGTATTTTTCGTAAAACAAAACCGTAATTATTTTTCACTATAAATTTAAAAATACCTATTTTAATTATGTTATTACTAGTAAATGGTGTTTATTTAGTCACTTATAAATTTTTAATTTAATTAAATATTTTTCCTAAATTAATTGTTTTAAATATTAACATAAGCTTTATTTTTACACTAAATTAGTGTAAATTACAAATTTGAATGGTTTTAATTTGTAAAAATGAACCATGGAATATTAGAATTTAGTGTGTATCATGCAAAATTTATTTGCAAATTTTTCCTTGTTTCTAGATTTTTCTTGAGTTATTTGGAAAAGAAATAAAAAGGAAATTAAATAAAGTTATGAAAAGACTTAAAGTAAGTGATGTTTTGAGTGAAGTTTCTACACAATTCCTCATTATTTTCTTTCTCTCTTTCTTCCCCAAGTTGTGCCCTGCCTCACTACCATGGCAGCCCCCCATTTTCCTCTTCATTTTTGTTGCAAAATCCATCAAAAATTCATTAAAAATCCAAATAAAAATCCACAAAATCCTAATAAATTCATACCCTCTATTCTTTGCTCTTCTTTACATGGATTTTGGAGATGGAAAGCATGCATTTTGGAGGCTTATTTTCATGTTTGGATTTCTTGTTTGAAGGTATAAATCTTATACTTTTGATTTATTTTATTAGATGTTTCATTCTAGCATAATTAGAATAAATAAATTAAATCTATCTTCAAATTTTAAAAATTCAAGTTAGGGTTATAAAATTAAGTTGTGGTTTTTATTAATTAAATAGGGTTATAATAATTAGTTTAACTCTTTTAGAATTGGAAAATCTTGCATGGTTGTTGAATTATAATTTGTTTATTTAAAATTGTTTAAATTAAATATTTTGCTAACTAGATTTT
This sequence comes from Agapanthus africanus, assembly GCA_030015575.1. Taxonomy (NCBI): domain Eukaryota; kingdom Viridiplantae; phylum Streptophyta; class Magnoliopsida; order Asparagales; family Amaryllidaceae; genus Agapanthus; species Agapanthus africanus. The sequence continues at coordinate 240,954,727 of CM057344.1, forward strand.
TATAAAATGTATATGTGGGTAATATAAAATTCTATTTAAGGTTGTTATCATTAGATTGTAGTTTTAGTGAGAATATTAACTTGTTGGTGGAATGAAAAACTCAATTTAGTTACTAGTGTTATTGATAATTGATAAATTGTGATAAAAATTGCTATTTTTGTAAACTAGATTTTGGAAATTCCTAAATATATGAGATTAAAAATTTAAATTATAGTTTCATTATATTATTATCATCATGAATTTTAGTTTAGTAAATGAATTCATGTAAAATCATGTTTGGTTGTGATATTATGAAATTTTAGATTGCAAAGTGTTGAAAATTTATAAAGGTTGCAAACTAGAATTCCTAATTTATACAAAATTGTGTAATAAAAATATAGTAATGGTTTTTATAATCTAGTTAGTCTATTTAATGAGTTTTATGACCATTGGTTTCATTTAAATGTCAAGTTTTGAAGAAAAACGGTAAATTGGCATTTTCGGGTTTTACGAAATTGGACGGTTTGATCGATTTTTAGGTTTCGATGGATTTAATCATGTTATATATTATAAGTAACGACTTTTAAAACTATGAGTTATTTGTTAATGTTATCTCGATCCATCGGAGTTTGTACGCCGATATCGAGCGATATTTGGTTCTTTTGCGTGGACGGGACATAGGTTTTAACCTATGCTTGTTCCTTGCGTCGTTTTGACTTTTGTATGTGATTCAGTTTACGATGCTATTTATATGTTTGTGTTTAGGTACCCCTCACGTGGACTGCGGGTGATGAAGAGGAGGATGGTGACACCGTCTTCGGCAGACATGGACTAGGTGAGTAGATGTATATCTACGGGGGAAAGTCGGGTGGATGGCGTTTAGCACCCCCGCAACGTAGCATAGGAATAGTACTTATTGTCATTAGAAAACCAGATGTAACCCTAGATTCTAAATGAGTGGGACCCTAGTAATGACCCTAGGCTGGACTAGACTGATTTAGGAAGACCATACCAGCAGATGAATATCTTGGAAGAGATTCGTAGGTTTCAGGTAGATACACACACACGCACACACTGAAACTCGATATGGTGTATACGTGTATGTGTATATATATATAGGACTAGCTATTGGTATATATATATATACACAACACGTATATGAGATACATTGATGTGATATGATACACGGGAATGAAACAGTATAGTTGGGCTTGATGCCGTGATTCTTGACTACGGTCGTATTATGATGTTAGCGGATCATTACAAAAATGATATAATGAATAGGTATTCATAGATAATAAAGGGTGATGATGGTATAGAGGTATATGGGACTCTAAGATAGTACCCGGACTGTAACATGTGATTGATATTCTGATATGTTATATGTGTGACTTGATTACGACATCATATAGATGTAACTTGATTGCGATATCATAAAGGTGTAACTTGATTTCGATATCTTATAGGCGACTTAATCATGACCTGTAATATGTGACTTGATCAAGATATGATAGATGTGACATGATATTTCTGAGGATAAATCAATGATGTATCTGTATACCGGCAATAATATATGATGTATGCGATTACAGTATAGCACCTTGATCTTGACACTTGATGATGATGATATTATACGAATGATGAGACACGTAGGTGATACTTGACCCGTACCCTGATATTGGGATGCCGTACGATGGATTTACCGTACGAGGCATAGATGTGATGATTGATCCGCTCTCTTGTTTCGAGGAAGACGTACTACGTACGTGATGCTATTGAGGCTGGATCGCCGACTATTAGAGACATGGATTCAGACCTTAGATGGACTCTTATTTCTTATTTACTAGTTTCTTAGGTTTAGTTCCTTAGGAGGCTTGATGGACACTAGTCAGTCTCGAGTCGTATAGCTGTAGTTATTTTTGTATATCACTTATGAGTGGTTATTACACTTCCTTCCTTACATTCATACCATAATCATAAAGTGCATGTTCATATATATATGTTTCTATAATCAGCATAAAACTTTGCCTGTTAGGATACCAGCATCATTACCGATGATGCACATATTCCACGCACACTTATTTGCCGGCTCACACACATCATCATCGGTAATTGCTATGTTACGTATTATCTTTTATTGATAGAATCAGTTAGCGAACCACACCAATTCCATTCCAATTCTCTCAGACAGAGCAGGATAGCTGCCATCAAGCCGCCCCTTTAGAGCGAGGGCCTTCCGAGACCAAGACGATAAAGAAGAAGGAATAAGAGCCTCGTAGCCTTGAGGCTTTAGCTAAATCATTGACCTTGCGCCTGCTTTGATTAGGACATTGCCGCATTGCATCTCAAAGAGGATATAACTCTTTCTTTCCGGCTTAGGCTTGGCTCGGGTCAATTCACTCTTTCTTCATCGCAAGAAAATAGCCAAAGAGCTGATGAAAGAGCACCTTCTTCCCTCCTTCCTTGAGATTACTAGGTCTGTGAACAGAGTCATCGGATGCAAAAGGCGCATAGCCGACATCAACGTGAAGTGCAGCCCTTATATTTTCAGGTCTAGTGCTAGACCCTGACCGGTTAAACCGCGACGATCAAATGCTTGGTATTTATTACTTAGACATTCTTGCATTCATATTTTCATGTTATCATGCAGTATTATGGGTATATGCCGACACTTATCATATACTTACTCATGATTTTGAGATTTGGGTTTCTATGAGATTTCTGGATTTTGGGGAAAACCGCAAGAATATATAAAAACTTCTCTCTCTCTCCTCCTCTCTTTTTAAAAACATAAGATGCTGTTTTCTCGTGATGTATGTGTCGTCCACCATGAGATTTCATGTTTTCTGATGGATTTCGAGACCCGATTCGAGGAGTGGATGAACCGTCTCGGGTATATGGTGGGCCCGGTATGGTACCCCGGGGCAAGAAGATCGAGTTGTAGACGATGAGCCTGGCAGGGGAAGGCTACCTACCGGTGATGTCTGGCGCGGCGGATATCTGGAGGATACCGACCGTTGTCGTGAGATTTGATGATATGGGCCGATCCGGATGACGGAGCCCGAGATATTGAAACTATGAGATATTGAGATTATGAGGTATTGAGACTTGAGATTTACATGTTTTGTGTCGATGCTTGACACGGATTTCTATGGATTTCATTGTTGCTATTTCAGATTTCTATACACATTTTACATGGTAAAAGCTAAAGATTTCTTATGCAGATATATCTAGATTTCAGGATTGGTTATGTTACATTCATAGTGCATGCATACTCATTCTTATGATATAGTATTATATGAGGCACTGACACGAGCACAGAGTATTTGCATTTACACTTAGTATTACCCTGTCATTACCAGATGATTAGGACTTAGTAGTGTATCATTATGACCTAGGATAGCGTCGTGCATTCGATTTCGTTTCGTAGATGTCTTCTACTCACGAGTTGGCAACTCACCCCCGTTGTGCCAAATTTTATTACAGGTTGACGTACAGGGTTCTTTGGCAGATTGCTGGCACATGATTTCTTTCAGGGTGATTTGCACGGTAGGTTGGTTCACTTGTATCTGGACCGCCATTGTATTTGTATTATTTCATTTGTATGTAGAAATCTCCATCAGCCATACTTGTATTACTTGATAAGTTTATTGGACCAGTCATTTATTTCGACCTTAGAGTCGCGAATGTATTATTCTGATCTGCTGGTTTTGTTTTCTTTTGAGTTTTGAGCCTCGCCCTTTGGCGTTGTATATTATTGTGCTTGTTGTGGTTGTTTCCGTCTGTTGGCGTTGAGTTAGCTCCCGTTGGGGATGTTTTTTTTATTGTTTATGTATATTATACTTGTTGTACCCGTTTGGGGCCAGTTTTTACAAAGGAGACTCTGCCGAAATTTTTGAGGAAATTTGCTGATGCTTTTAAACTTGTTTCCTTCGTGTTTTCTTTTACTTCTTCTTCTTCTTTTATGGTTTAGATTTCTGGGCTTCGGCTTACTTAGGTTACGTTGCGCCTCTAGACGCTTCGTAATCTACGTGCCGGTCACGTTCCGTACTTTCGGGTCGTGACATTACAGCTTGAGCCAGATTTATCCTACATGGTGTAGCCAGTCGCTATTCTTGACAGGCAGGCAAAGAAATTACGATCAAGGGTACTTCCATCTGTAAAGGTTCTTCGGCAAGGAAAGAATCGCGAGGAGATTACTTGGGAGACCGAGGATACGATGCGGAAGAAATTTCCACATCTTTTTGAAGGTATGTCTAGTTAATTTTTAAATTCGGGAACCGAATTTTCTTAAGGGGGGAATATTGTAGCATTCTGAAAATTTAGGAATAAATAAAATTAATTAATTTAATAATAATATGATAAATCACAAAGTTGTTAAAAACAAATATGTCAATTTTCATAAGTTCTTTGTAAAGAAAATTAAATTAAAATTTTAGTATGCAACATAAATAAGTTATAAGGGTTTTAGTGACAATTTTAGCTTTATTTTAATAAAATGTGTGTTTTACAATAAACTAAGTTGTGAAGGGTTCTTAGGTAAAGTTTAGGATTATTGTGCAAATGGAAAATTGTTAAGGGTGTAAATGGAAAAGGGATGGAAAATCATTTAGTTCAGAATTTAATTTCAAATTAAAACAAATTATGAAGATAAGGCTAGCACACCTCATAATTGCATGCATATACACATCCACCACCTCCTCCTTGCATGAAACCAACATATCTAGCTTGATGGCACCTCCTCCTTCACCTTATCCCTTTCGTTTGCCATATATAAACATGATTCAGATCAATAGTTAATTAAAATTCTGAAAATTTCTGAAAGAAAAACAAAAACTAAAGAGTGAAAGAAAGAACAAGAGGAAGAAGAAGAAGAAGGAAGCTAGGTTCTAGGTTTTCATCACCATCAAGCTAGGACAAGGGACTTAGCATCTTGGAGGGGTTATTCCAACAACTTATTGTGGGTAATTTCTTAATCACTGTAGGAAAATTAGGTTCTGTACTTAGTTAATTTGAATTGAACAAAGTTCCATAATATCGTATTTTAGTTAATTATAAACTCTATTAAAATCTACTATTGTTTGGAAGATAATTAACTTAGCAAAACAGTGCTAAAATGATGTATGAAACACCTAGAGAAAACCATAGAATCACGAACCAAAGGGCTCGGATTTGGGCCGGCGACCAACATGGGAATTCCGGTGACGCCGGTTTTGTGGGTAGCTAGGCTGTTTTGGGTGGTTGTGTAGGTTTCTGTAGGTCATTTTGGCTATTTTGGTATTGTTTAAATAAATTAGTTTCACTGAAGATAGAATCTGAAAGCATATATCGGAAAGGATATCTTAAAACACAAAATACGACACAGGTAAAACGCATCGCGATTTAAATTCTGCAGCGATGCAGGTTAGGGTTAAAATCCAGTAAGGTTAAGTGGTTAATAGCTCGATATAGTCATATACAATATAACTAGTACGTGGGAACGGGTGTTTTTCATTTCCGTCATGTCGGAGTAGCCGTTTACTTATGTAAATTAAATTATGATATTAGATTCGAATATGGGATTTTTGGTGGCAGCGAGGAAAGGGAAAGGATTGGCAATTCCTGAATAGATTCGACGTTTCCGGTGAGTAGACTAAACATCTACCGGGGAATTGTGTAAAGATGGTGTGATACGCCCGTAGTTTTATTTAACTTAATGCTTTATTTTGTTATGCCAAATTGACAATATTCAGTTATCATTCACATATACTTGTTTAGTTGCTAGACCACTACATAAGTATCAATGAGTCATGCCACGTGCACGTCTTATATATTACACACACCTCGTCGATATTACTATGTCACTTTTACACTTAGTACAATTCTTGTTAAAATGATTCATATCGTATCTTACATACCAATAATAGTAGTAAATTGTATCATTAATATCATGTTAGTATCTGCGTATTTCGTGTTGATATAAGAGGTAAATGTATTATTGAGGATTTATGGTTTTTTAGTTTTGAATACTATTATATAAATCCAGTGATTTTATGATTGATGTGTCATATCCACCATGAGATGTTTTATGATTTGGTCTTATTCCGGACCGAATGGGGGAGATATACGGTCCCAGATTTTACGTTATCCATACTTAGTGGGGGAGATATACAGTTGGATACATGGTGGACCCAGTCGAGACCGAGGGGCAGGATAGCCGCATTAAGGTGGGGGAGCCTAGCGAGATTACTCTGTAAGTGCACGGCGGCGCCCCGGCCGTCAAACCGACGGCCAAATGCGGAAACGGTGATAAACTTTAATTTTGCGAACTTTGCAAACCGGCACCACCGCGCACTAAACACCCGGATCGGGCCATTAAACTATATCTAGCTAACTACAAGATGAGAAGAGATATACCGAGTGATCCGAGTCCTCCGGTCTTCTCGTCGTCATCCCAATCTCTCGCGGAAACTCCGGTCGTCGCCTCTCGCCGGAAGGGCACCACATCGCCTGCATCTTTTATGGGCTCCCACCTCAATACCGAGGCAACTCGGGAATGAAGCCGGCAAGTCGACATGCCCAAGATATGCTGTAGGATGTGTAGAGTCTATGTCTCATTGGGATTTTAGTTGCCAAGAAGGATGAAGAGAAACATGAACTTTGGAGAGGGTTTTTGAGAATTTGGCAAGCATGAAAAATGAGATGTGAATTAATCCCTCATACAAAGTTGGGACCTCTCATTTTTCCTCTCCTCTAAATATTGTGGCCGGCCAAACTCATTTTAGAATGGTGGAGGGATCAAAACTATATCAAAGAGGGAGGTGAGTGTAGGATAAAGTAAGGAGGTGTCCATATACAAACATCATCATAACAAAACCCATACCCAAATCAAATCCATTCACTTCACAATAAATGCAAGAATGGTGCAAAAGAAAAGATGCTCTCATAATAAATCCTTTTGCAAGAAAACCCCTCCACAAATGTTATTTGCAAACTTGCAAATAACCCCCTCCATCGGAAAAGTCCGGCCGGGAAAGAACAAACGAAAACCGGCCGGAACGGAATGCAAACTGGCAACTCCAGAAAACTGGTCCCGTAATAAATTACAGGAAAACCCCGATACTGTGCATACACACCCGCATCTGTATTCCGTTCGGATACAAATGCAAAGAGACAAAATCTACACTGTACTGAACTAGGATCCGGCTTAAACCAAAGCCGGCTAGTAATGTTCGTCCGATCCTGATCCGTGCAATACCGCACGTATCAGATCGAACCCTCCCATATAACTATATGGCCACCAGTACAAAACTGTACGATCCTGATCCGTGCAATACCGCACGTATCTGATCGGACCCTGCCATATCTCCATACGGCCTCTATAGCGTTTCGCCCGAAAGCTGAGTAACAGAATGTGTGGTGGACTCTAAAGACTCATCAATACTATGGTTGTGGATTTAACCACTAGCACGTCAGAGGTATAAGCCAATACGTAACGGGCCACCAGCTATTGACTAAAAGGGACGTCGATGAGCGAACTCATCCTGACACCCTACTGAGCCTGTCAGTGACAATATCCGTACAGTCCGGTCCGTTCGTCTATGAGCATCGCATGTCGGGCCTAGGGGGTGGGTAAAAGTCAGACCCCCAAAAGCGGTACAAGTCGTGTCGGAGTATAGCCCAGAACACCCTGAGATACTACTGGAATACCTACCAGTAAATCTCCTGCCTTGGCCAAGGACTTCGTGTAATGGCTCTCCTAGACACAGCGCGACCTCACCCCCAATACCGGGAGAGACGAACCCCTGAAGATCCGCTCACTGCCTCCATGTGGCTCGGGACTGTACCCAACTAAAACCTGTTTGCACGACTCCTTTGAGCCGTGGTAGGGTAGTAATCAAAGTACAGTGGGAACTCACACGAGACAAATGACGATCCCCAGGTCGATGAACTAACCTGTACACATGTCACCTGGGAACTGCTATCTGACGTCACGTATAAGACCAACTAGCATGTTCCCGGCGAGTCCTGTCCGGTGTACTCATAACCCAATGAGCACCTGTATACATCTTAGGTGAACCAACTGACACCAGTGGCTTGTGAGACCGGCCACCGCCCCTCGTCGGGGTCTCGACTGTATACACTAGTCTACTCTGGAGAATCGATGCCCTGTCTCGAAACTCCCACGACTAGGGACCTTTTAAGGATATGCTTGTAGACCCCAGCTCTCACGTATATGATCGCCCTCATACTGCTGGTCGTCAAGCAAGAATCCTAGGGGCTCTATCAACGTGCAATAGCGACCTGTCAGGCCACCTAAAGCAGTACACGATGATAAAGGTAAACCAGATAGCATACTATCATCTCGAGTAAGACTGTCGTCCCGGGATAGGTCCTCCCTCAATCATTGCAATCACGTGCCTGTGATCCAATAATTGACTCTGAGGGCACTATCTCCAACAATCTCCCACTTGCACTCAAGGCTAATTATTGCGATGTCGCATACTCACAGCCCGTGTGATACCGAACACCCAACTCCTCTACTAGTCAGTCTCACAAAGCCTGTTTGCGAAACTCTTGCGTTCGAGGAATAGCCTCAGTGAGTGGATCCGCCTAGATGTTTCTTTCTATGTCTCTCTATATCTCAAGTTCGCGGAGAAAACCATCTCCCGAAATGAGCAATACCTGTCTTAGAATGTCTGGATATCTGATGGGACCGAGCTCATAAATGAACTCCAAATCCAAACTTCTTAGACTGTATCGTCAACTGAACTTAATCAGTATCCTGCGCCATGCCACCCTCAGTATTGCCTTGGACCACCTGTCCAAAACACTGCCCCTCGTCAGAAGGAAAACTATAACTCTGACAACTTCCTTGTCGTCCATGTCACCTTGGAAGCCTGGAATGATAACTGTCTCCCAAATGAGGCTGTCGTTATCATATCCCTAGAACATCCACTTATGTTCTAAAACTGCTTCCGACTGTTTCTCCAGGATTGGATCAATGTCAACTTATTGCATCTAGTGCAAGAACAACATCTGGTGTGGTACTTGACATCTCATGATTGACTCAATTGCCTAAGCAAGTGATCTGCCAATCATGCACATCCCTCTCTACTTTAGTCTATAAGACACCTTTAGAGAGGGTGACTCCATCACCTGCAGGTACACTACCGTGCCAGGAGTCGTCCATTCTAAATACTCTTAGAACGCTGTCAAAGTACCCTGATTGGGAAACCACCTAAATCTAGATCTAAAACCATAGATCTAGTAACCAGTATGTCTGATATAATGACCAAGTCCTTTGTGGAGAAACCACTGTGTGACGACCAAAGTATAACCGACCGTAGTATAGGAATGTCACTTCCTACTTTGTGTATGTCATCCAAAACCCGGATATCACACCAAACTACCTTCTCAACAGATCCATCCCCTATTCTGATGACGTCAAACCCATGACTGTCACATCAGAAATAGATGATCTATCTCCGCTATATCTGCTTTAGTCTATAAATAGACATAAGCCAGATGTCCACCAATGCTTCCGCTGCTCCCACTGACTACGACAACCCTCTGGCAGAGTCATATAGACGTGCACTTCTAAAATTAGTTTAGAATGACGCTATACTCATCCTCCTGCCGGGTCTCGCAGCCTGGAACAACAACAATGGCAAGTGTGGGTAAACAAGAACTTCCCTGTCACCGTCCTTGAGGCTACCGGAGTACCTCTCGGGTACCTGAAGTTACCCACCTTATCTGCGGAGTGGCCAATGGAATGTCAAAACAGATTGAATCTTTAGGTTCCTTATCAAATCTTCAGTAATCGTTTGCGGTTCTGGAATCACTTCCAGTTCTACCATACTCCCACTACTGTTTTCTGAAAAATCCATTTTTATTAAAACTGTGGCGAGTCAAGAACAATATCACTATTGATCTTTCTTATGGTAGAAAGTTAACCCTCGTCATAGCCTGGGTCAACCCACAAACAGCCATTACAGAAACGTGCCTTGAGTTGTCCAGTGTCTGGTTTTAATCATAAGCCGGACAACTCCCCGTATCTTAACAACGTTAAGATATGAACTGTACTATATCCAATATAGAACCAGAGGCACTGATTTAATTGAACCAGATTCAAATCATGCAGCTATCTCCAGTGCATGTCAACTAAATGGAGAGAGGCCGATCAGCATTACTCGACTTAGGAATGCTTCCAATTATGAGTAACCTGAAAGAGAAGCAATTTCTCTTTATCATTACTATCAACTGAATACCATACACAAGTATCTACATCTTCGATCACCTTGAAGAATCTCGATACTTGCAATACCTGGTTCTCTACTCTATTCTTATACCAATAACTCCTCAAAACTTAGACCCTGTGTTTCTACGAAACACATGTCTAAGAACTAGAGAAGTTAAAAGTAAACAGAATATAGTATGAGGACCAACCCCTCTGTCCTAATGGACACTGGACAACATACAATACTCTGTATAAGTCCGCTGAGTCTAACAACTCTTTCACTGTGTGTCGTAGGTTGAAAACTTTACTTATGGTTAAGAAGAATTACACCGCTGTTTAATGCTCCTTACCTAACCATCCACTGATATAGGTAAATGTCATCGACATAATATCAAATGGTATATCTCACTCTATGAAAATAGACGTACAGATATATCAATTTGAAATTGGTGCACAACAGCGGATATTCAAAACTAAATATTTGCCGACCGGCAAACAGCCCAGGTGATCTCCTCAAATATCACCGATTACAACGAATCCCGATATAATGAGGATGATCACCCAATTCCCAATAACTTACTCCCACTCATCATCTGTAAAACCATACAGATGTGAGAATCAAACCTGGTAAATACATACCCTGGAGCAAGTGTCTAATCGGGAAATCAGTTTTCTTTTAACAGTACACAGTTGAACTGAAACATTGAAATGTTTCGATGGGGTATCCTGGTATTCCTAGTAATGCCTCTACCATTATCCAGATTCACAACTATAACCGTATAATTCTTTGCCACCTCTCCAAATCCCTTTATATGTCTTTAGTCATTACCTTCTGCACACCCCTTAGGCCAAATGGTTTTCTTCCTTCCCTACCGTTCGGCACCAGCCTATGGTTTGGAAGAAGACTATCCAGTTAGCATAATGGGTGTACTGTTCTAATCCTAGGAGCACTCGCAATGCGAGAGAAGGTGAAGATAAAAGACAACCGAATAAACCTTATTCCTATTTCTCCTGGACCAGAATCCATCCCCGAACTGGAACAAGTTCCTTTCGAGTTCGTATATAACCATACGATGGAGTATCCAATAAACTGTGGATCTTCGTAGTGATACGGAGTGTCCTGGAGAAATACAAAGGTGATTTAGGATTGGCGAAGAAATACTTGGTTTGGTCGTGAATATCAGTCGCATTTTACTTTGCCCTCTTACTAATCCCTTGCTTTGTCTAAATCTTAATACCTTCTGCACACCGTTTAGGCTAATTGGTTTTCTTCATTCCCTACCGGTCGGCACCAGGCTAAGGTTTGGAAGAAGACTATCCAATTTGCATAATAGGTGTACTATCTCCTAAACCAAGGAGTACTCGTAACTTGAGAGAAGGCAAAAAGGAAAAGACAACTGAATAATCCTATCCGTTTTCTCCAGAACCGGAAACGATCCTCGAATTCCTTCGAGTTTGTATCTAACCATACGATGGTTTTGTCCAATGGAAGTGGACGTTCGCAGTAATACAGGGTGTCCTGGAGAAAAGGGTAAAAGTAGGAGTGGCAATGAGGTTTGCAACTCTGACAATCCAAAAGCCAGTGTTTAAGAAGGTTCGGTCAACTTGGTCTCTGAGTCATAGTCTTAGGGTCGGGTCAATGGTCGCTGCCAGAGAGAGAGAGAAAAGAAACACTCAGCGTGCACTCTAACCTAGATCAGAATGGTTACCAATTTATCTAATCTGGAAACCTCCCACTGTACCTTAAATTCTCCTCCAAACCTGAAAGAAGAATTAGTCGGGGTCACCCGAGGAGTAAACCAACTCATCAGTGGGAATCGGGATCCAACTATCATCGCATGATAACGTGACGGAATCCGCTCACGGTATCACACTCCAGAAGGTATGCGCATATCTGGCAAGTTTCAGTTCTTTTGAAACTCCCGATGTGATTTTTGCCCCATGCTCTTATGACCTTGACGAAGGTCAACAAATCATAAGTCACATGTCAAGTTCCACCCGTCATTGTCCAGGTTAATTTGAACCCACCCGTACAAGCCCTTGACGAAGGTCAACAAGGCTATACGACTGTCCCAAACCAACACATCTATCTATGCAGCAGAAAAGCAACAAGCAGCTACCATGCACTATGCCTTGACGAAGGTCAACAAACATAGCATGAATACTACGTGCTACCTGTCTGAAACGACGGAGGGCTACGAATGGTTTCTGGCGAAAACCTTTAACGTAATGAACTTGATATCGTTGAAGGAACGGATAGCTTTTTAGAAAATATAGTGACGAAAACCTTTACTAAAGAGGTCACTCCCGGTGAAGGGATCTCGGCTCTTTCCCCGTAGAATGGGGTGCAGGATATTCCAAATGAACACCACGATGCAAAGCAAAAGTAATCGTCTATAGTGAAGTTAAAGCCCTGACGCAAACTTCTGTCCAAGGGGTCACTCCCGGTGAAGGGATCTCGGCCCTTGCCTCGTCGATTGAGGAGCAGGATATTCCAAATGAATACCACGATGCAAAACAAAAGTGAACGTCCTTTCAATAACAGCTTTTTGAAAAGTGTTCCAACAACATCAGAATAGGTTTGTTTTAACTTGCATTGATCCGAATCAACGCAGTCCCATCAATTGATCACACCACAAAGAACGAAAATATACTGACGTACGTATATGCCATCCGCATTCGCCACTGGGTTCCGTCATCACCCGTTAGGTTAGCTAACTAACGGCAGAGCGGGGACTGGACTAGCGCGGATGAAAAACATATACAACATCTACTAATATATATACCAATATATAGTATTTCGCTCAAGGCGTGAATAAAATGCAACATCACAGAAATGTACAGCATCACAGAACAATACAGATATCTGGGATCCCCGGGTTTCACAGAGCCACTACTGAAACCCGACGTTCCCCTGGTCGTGTGGATAGCCTGTGCAATGAAAACCTAGACCCCTACGGGCGCGGCAAGTCACCCGCCAAAACCTGAAGCGAGGCAGCCCCCTTCAGCACCGTGAATGGACCACCCAGCACTTCACGGAATCCGGCAACTTGGGCACCCCTCCTGGGTCAACCTGTACCCCCTACGAGTGCGGCGAATAGCCCGCCAATTCCAGACTGAAGCCCCCTCCGTCTCAATGCCCTGAGATGCGGGCCCGTTGCCCTCTAGAACCCGGCTATCCGTGCACCCCTCCACGGGGTAACCCTAGTACAGAAAGTAAAATATACATACAACGGGTACATCGACCGCAACCTGGTCGTTCCCCAAAATAATAATACAATCAGGCAGTGACGGCAGTCCACATGTCGGACGCTCGCCCCGCAAAATCAAATGTACATAATACAACCAAATTGTACTAGCATTGCATCCAGGCTATCCCCCACAACCGATCCGCAACATCACAGCAAAAACACAGAACATCAATGTGAAAGTCACGTTCGCAAATCTGTCTAACCGGGCTATAGCAGTTAGACCGGATTTACCGATCGAGTGACATTCACGGTCGCAGATATAATGTAAATACTGTGAAATAATGTGTTTAAAATATCCGATCGATCAAAAATTAACAAGTGGGCCCCCAAGCAATACTGTAGCACTCACAGAAAATCTGGGCCCAATATTAATATTCCAAAACCCCTAAAATTAACCCAGAAGCCCACTGGAAAAACCTGGCCCATTGATCCTTTCATGTTGCGGCGGAACCGCGGCCCAAAGTGGGTATTGGCCGCGGTTCCGCGCTCTAGATGAAAGATCAATGACTCGGATTTCTGCAGTAGTCTTAGGTTTTCAAGTACATCACATTTTTGCAACCTGAAAAATTTTTGGGCTTAAAAAATTTTCAACAGAAAACTGATGTTAACACAAAGGTAGATTTTGGAATTTTTGTCGATCGGAAATGCAAAACACATCAAACGAAGCTAGACAAAGTTAATGGCGAGGCTCTGATACCACTGTAAGTGCACGGCGGCGCCCCGGCCGTCAAACCGACGGCCAAATGCGGAAACGGTGATAAACTTTAATTTTGCGAACTTTGCAAACCGGCACCACCGCGCACTAAACACCCGGATCGGGCCATTAAACTATATCTAGCTAACTACAAGATGAGAAGAGATATACCGAGTGATCCGAGTCCTCCGGTCTTCTCGTCGTCATCCCAATCTCTCGCGGAAACTCCGGTCGTCGCCTCTTCGCCGGAAGGGCACCACATCGCCTGCATCTTTTACGGGCTCCCACCTCAATACCGAGGCAACTCGGTCATGAAGCCGGCAAGTCGACATGCCCAAGATATGCTGTAGGATGTGTAGAGTCTATGTCTCATTGGGATTTTGGTTGCTAAGAAGGATGAAGAGAATCATGAACTTTGGAAAGGGTTTTTGAGAATTTGGCAAGCATGAAAAATGAGATGTGAATTAATCCCTCATACAAAGTTGGGACCTCTCATTTTTCCTCTCCTCTAAATATTGTGGCCGGCCAAACTCATTTTAGAATGGTGGAGGGATCAAAACTATATCAAAGAGGGAGGTGAGTGTAGGATAAAGTAAGGAGGTGTCCATATACAAACATCATCATAACAAAACCCATACCCAAATCAAATCCATTCACTTCACAATAAATGCAAGAATGGTGCAAAAGAAATGATGCTCTCATAATAAATCCTTTTGCAAGAAAACCCCTCCACAAATGTTATTTGCAAACTTGCAAATAACCCCCTCCATCGGAAAAGTCCGGCCGGGAAAGAACAAACGAAAACCGGCCGGAACGGAATGCAAACTGGCAACTCCAGAAAACTGGTCCCGTAATAAATTACAGGAAAACCCCGATACTGTGCATACACACCCGCATCTGTATTCCGTCCGGATACAAATGCAAAGAGACAAAATCTACACTGAACTGAACTAGGATCCGGCTTAAACCAAAGCCAGCTAGTAATGTTCGTCCGATCCTGATCCGTGCAATACCGCACGTATCAGATCGAACCCTCCCATATAACTATATGGCCACCAGTACAAAACTGTCCGATCCTGATCCGTGCAATACCGCACGTATCTGATCGGACCCTGCCATATCTCCATACGGCCTCTATAGCGTTTCGCCCGAAAGCTGAGTAACAGAATGTGTGGTGGACTCTAAAGACTCGTCAATACTATGGTTGTGGATTTAACCACTAGCACGTCAGAGGTATAAGCCAATACGTAACGGGCCACCAGCTATTGACTAAAAGGGACGTCGATGAGTGAACTCATCCTGACACCCTACTGAGCCTGTCAGTGACAATATCCGTACAGTCCGGTCCGTTCGTCTATGAGCATCACATGTCGGGCCTAGGGGGTGGGTAAAAGTCAGACCCCCAAAAGCGGTACAAGTCGTGTCGGAGTATAGCCCAGAACACCCTGAGATACTACTGGAATACCTACCAGTAAATCTTCTGCCTTGGCCAAGGACTTCGTGTAATGGCTCTCCTAGACACAGCGCGACCTCACCCCCAATACCGGGAGAGACGAACCCCTGAAGATCCGCTCACTGCCTCCATGTGGCTCGGGACTGTACCCAACTAAAACCTGTTTGCACGACTCCTTTGAGCCGTGGTAGGGTAGTAATCAAAGTACAGTGGGAACTCACACGAGACAAATGACGATCCCCAGGTCGATGAACTAACCTGTATACATGTCACCTGGGAACTGCTATCTGACGTCAGGTATAAGACCAACTAGCATGTTCCCGGCGAGTCCTGTCCGGTGTACTCATAACCCAATGAGCACCTGTATACATCTTAGGTGAACCAACTGACACCAGTGGCTTGTGAGACCGGCCACCGCCCCTCGTCGGGGTCTCGACTGTATACACTAGTCTACTCTGGAGAATCGATGCCCTGTCTCGAAACTCCCACGACTAGGGACCTTTTAAGGATATGCTTGTAGACCCCAGCTCTCACGTATATGATCGCCCTCATACTGCTGGTCGTCAAGAAAGAATCCTAGTGGCTCTATCAACGTGCAATAGCGACCTGTCAGGCCACCTAAAGCAGTACACGATGATAAAGGTAAACCAGATAGCATACTATCATCTCGAGTAAGACTGTCGTCCCGGGATAGGTCCTCCCTCAATCATTGCAATCACGTGCCTGTGATCCAATAATTGACTCTGAGGGCACTATCTCCAACATACTCGATACTGGAGATAATGATAAAAATACGGCGTATATCTAGAGGATAACGACCAGTATTGTTGATTTCAGGATCGTTCAAGGAATGATGCCTGTGAGAAATGGAAGTTTTGTGTCGATTATGGACACGGGAAAATGAATTTTATTGGGAATAAATGATGAGATTTCAGTTTGGACTATGAGATTCATATTATAGATTCTTGATTTTCACATATAATCATACATTATACTTGTTCTCATCTCAGTTAGTATGATCGTCATATTTACATTATTAACCATTATATGTTAGTTATATTCACTGAGTTGGCAACTCACCCCCGTTGTGCCACAGTTCCTTGCAGGGGTAGATTGGACGGTTAGCTGCGGTACAGATCTACGTTGCAACTTTATCACATCTTTTGATAGGTTGGTTACATATGTAGTAACCTTCTCCTTTGATATTATATTTTGTATCTAGAAGTTCTCCATCAGACCTGTATATGACTTAGAGTGAGAGATGATATGTATATTATTGACAGTTGAGATCGTTTAGTTCTATAAATAGTGGTTCCTTTCTTTATGTCTGAGATTCGTGTTGATGTCTTATATACTGAGATTTTATTTTCCGATGTTGTTATTGTTGATCCTAACTAGGGATGCAACCAAACTTAACACCTTATACTTGTTTAATATTTTAACTTCATAATATGCGATTTTTACTTAAAAACTAAATTTTCTATATAAAGAATTTCGCAAAAAGGATTTTGATCTTGGTTTTCGGCTTACTTGGACTGTGTGCATATCTTTAGAAATGATACAATCTAAGTGCCGGTCACATCCAAACATAGGTCGTGACATTTTATATTCATACTGGTGCACACATACATTGATATATCCATATTGCGCACATACACATTGTATATTCATACCGGTGCACACATACATTGATATATCCATATTGCGCATATACACATTGTATATTCATACCGGTGCACACATACATTGATATATCCATATTGTGCACATACACATTGTACATCCATACTGGTGCACACATACATTGATATATCCATATTGCGCACATACACATTGTATATTTATACTGGTGCACACATACATTGATGTATCCATACTTGCGCATATACACATTGTACATCCACATTGGTGCGCATATACATTGATACACACATACATGCGTATATATCCACTTGCACATTCATACCTATATACATACATATTTCACATACATGGATGATACTTGCTTTGATTTCTAGAAAATGGGATATTTTCAAAACTGGATCCATTTAAAAGAGCGGTTTTCCCTTTTTACTCTCAGTGGCATACGACACATTGCATGGATTTACGCATTGAGCATTGGATTTCCTTTGATTTCTGGATTTGAGAACCGTGGTATTATTTAAAGAAAATGTGCACTGTTTTGAAAACTCGGTTTCTCTTGATATGATATTTCAGTGCGTCCACCATGCGTTTTCTCGGTTCTGAGACGTGTGACATGTGTGTAAGTCCACGTTGCCCACCCCGGTGCTTGCGGGGAGGCGGAAAACGGAATAAAAATCAGATTTTTATCGAACTAGGCAACATGGACTAACTAAAGGAGGATCTTTGCTAAACAAAAACTAACTAAAAGCTAACTAGATTTAGCTATATGGAAGAAAGGTTATACCTTGGGCTTTCTGTCCTTCTCTCTTTGCTCCTTGGAGTGGAAGAAAGAGATAACCTTGTCGCCTTCTCTAGTCAAAGAAGGATCCACCCGAGAGCCTCAACCTTTGGCTTCAACTTCAAGCTAGAAGTAACTAAGGTGCTAGAAGTGCTAATCCTAGAACCTTAGATGAGAGTAGAGATAACTTTGGAGAGGTTTAACTCAAGCTCAAGTGTTTCTCAACACATGAGAGGGGAGAGCTTGAGAAAGAGGAAGAGGAAGAGAGAGAATCAATATGATAGAATGAGAGAATAAAGAGCCATTCTCACATATATGTGTGAATTATTGTAAAACGATAATTAGCAAGATAATTTTCATGGTTTAATGAAGACTTGACCATTATCATTTCATATTAAATGGAAATTGCAAGGATCAAAGAGCATCTTTTATATGGAATGATGATGGTCAAAGTGTCAACCTTGGTCAACAAGTCAAGATAGTCAAATGGTCAACAACCCTAACCATGCACAATTATATTTAACTAATATCAATTAATCATAATACACACATAAGCATTAGGGTTAATAAAATGACAATGGTCATTAACCCTAATCAAAGTCCTCTCCCTCTGTCTCAATCAACTGTGCATACGCACCCGTATTCGTGATCCGAGGAACACGAATACAAAGAGATAAAACCAATCCCAAATCATATACTAGGATCTGGCTTAAACCAAAGCCCGCTAGTATAAGCTGTCCGGACAGCAAACGTGCACAAGTGCGCGGATGTGAACGAACCCTGTCGCAAAACCATGCGACCTCTACTCATTTTGCCTAAAGGCGAATAGCTCTCTGTGTGGGACTCTAAAGACTCGACACTACGCTGGCAGTGGGTTTAACCACAGACCGCAAGCGGCACTAGCTGTACGTAACGGTCCCCAGGTAGATGCCGATAAGAAGACTGACGAGGTGACCCCATCTGAACTCCTACTGAGCCTGTATGTGACAGTCTCCGTACAGTCCGGTCTGTTCGTCTGATACATCGCATGGCAGGCCTAGGGGGGCGGTAAACGTCAGTCCCCTAATAGCGGTACAAGTCGTATCGGAGTGTAGCCCAGAACACCCTGAGATAACATTGGAAACCTACCAGTATATCTCGCTTGCCCTGGCCAGGGACTACTCGTGTAATGGCTCTCCTAGACACAGCTCGATGTCAACCCCCAATACCGGGAGAGATGAATCTTGTCTAACCGTCACTGCCTCCAAGTGCTTCGGGACTGCACCCAACTACTACCTGTTTGCACGACTCCTTTGAGCCGTGGTAGGGTAGTAATCTAAGTACAGTGGGAACACACTCGAGGAAAAATGACAGTGTCAAGTCAGCGGACTAAGCTGTACTCATGTCACCTGGGAACTGATAACTGACGATAGGTATAATACCAACCAACAGTTCTCGACGAGTCCTGTCCAGTGTGCTCGTAACCTAACGAGCACCCGCATACTATCTCAAGTACGACGTACTGACGGCTGTGGGACAGACCGTATCCCCCGCTGGGATGAGAAGCGCATACGCTTGTCTACTTCGGAGTATCGATGCCCTGTCTCGACAGTCCAACGACTAGGGACCTGTATAAGGATGTGCTTATGGATTACCGAGCCCCCACGAGTGTGACTGCCATCACAACGCTGGTAATCAAGCAAAGATCCTAAGGGCTCTACTAATATGTATAAGCGATATGCTAAAAGAAACACATGCACATATTGAAGTAGAGACAAACCAAGTAGCATACTACCATTTTGAGCAAGATTGTATATACAACTGTGAATATCCCAAGCTTCCATTAAGTAATATACAAGCTAGTATGATACAGTAATGGCCTCTAGGGCATATACACTAACAATCTCCCACTTGCACTAAGGCCATGTACTGGCGTATCGAAGACCTATCATCTCGATCAGCCGCTCGAATTGAGTCTGGGGTAGGGCCTTCGTGAGTGGATTTGCAGTGTTATTCTCCGTATTTACTCTCTTCACCTCGATCTCCCGGCGATCTACGATCTCCCTGATCAGGTGGAATCGCCTCAAAATGTACCTGGACTTCTGATGGGACCTGGGTTCCTTCGCTAAAGCTATAGCTCCGTTGTTGTTGCAATACAGCGGTATTGGATCAACAATGGTAGGAACCACCTGAAGCTCCGTGAGGAACTTCTTCATCCAGACAGCTTCCTTTGCGGCATCGCAAGCAGCTATGTACTCCGCTTCCATAGTTGAGTCTGCAACGGTCTCCTGCTTGGAACTCTTCCAGCAAACCGCCCCTCCATTGAGGGTAAAGACATAACCCGACATGGACTTGGAGTCATCCTTGTCACTCTAGAAGCTGGAGTCAGCAAAGGCCTCGAGCTGGAGGTCTTTTGCGCCATACACCAAGAACATCTCCTTAGTCCTTCTTAGGTACTTGAGAATGTTCTTTACCGCTATCCAGTGTTTCTCCCCTGGGTTTGACTGATACCGGCTTACAACGCTCAATGCGTATGCTATATCTGGTCTGGTACATAATATCGCATACATTATAGAGCCTACCGCAGAAGCGTATGGTATAATAGACATGCGATCCCTTTCTAAATCAGTCTTGGGAGACATCTCTTTGGCGAGGGCGATCCCGTGACAAGCCGGTAAATTACCGCGCTTGGAATCTTCCATACTGAATCTTTTCAGTATGGTGTCGATGTACCTGGACTGTGAAACTCCCAACATGCTCTTAGATCTATCACGATAGATCTGGATCCACAGAATGTAGTTGGCATCGCCCAGGTCCTTCATGGAGAACCTCTGCGACAAGAATCCTTTGACTGACTGTAGCATAGGAATATCATTTCCTATTAGGAGAATGTCATCCACGTACAAGACGAGGAATACGACAGTTCTCCCTACAATCTTACTGTAAATGCATGGTTCATCTGGGTTTTTGATAAAGTCGAATTCTTTGACAGTATCATCAAAGCAGATGTTCCAACTCTGCGATGCCTGCTTAAGTCCATAGATGGACTTCAGCAACTTGCACACTTTACCGCTGCTCCCACTCTGAATGAATCCTTCTGGCTGATCCATATAGACACACTCTTCCAAATTTCCATTTAGGAAAGCCGTCTTTACGTCCATCTGCCAGATTTCATAATCGTGGAAGGCAGCAATGGCAAGAAGGATCCGAATGGATTTCAGCATAGCTACTGGAGAAAAGGTCTCGTCATAGTCCAAACCAGGTCTTTGACGAAAACCCTTTGCAACAAGTCTAGCTTTATAGGTCTCAACCTGCCCATCTACACCAATCTTCTTCTGAAGATCCATTTGCAGCCTACGGGTTTTACCCCTTCTGGAGCAAAGTCCAAAGTCCAAACTTTATTGGTGTATATGGACTCCATCTCGGCCCGCATTGCATCCAGCCATTTTACCGAGTCGCCGCTCTGAATGGCTTGCTGGAAGCTAGTAGGCTCACCATAATCCATAGTGCAATCCTCTCTATTCCCGTCTATGAGAAAACCGTAGTATCTCTCGGGCGGATGAGATTGCCTACTACTCCTGCGGAGTGGCACTGGGATGTCCGGTTCTCTTGAAACTTCTGGTTCCTTCAAGCTTTCAGTAATAGTTTGTGGTTCTGGAATTTCTTCCAGTTCTATTGCGCTCCCACTTATATGATTTTCTAAAAATTCAGTTTCCAAGAAGTGGGCACGCTGAGAAACAAAAATCTTTTGTTCCTCTGCGGAATAGAAAAGATACCCCCTGGAGTTCTTTGGGTATCCCACAAACTTACACAGTACTGAGCGTGCCTCGAGCTTGTCCGCATGCTGATTTTTTACAAAAGCTGGACATCCCCATGTCTTAAGGTACTTGAGATAGGGTTTCTTCCCACTCCACATTTGATATGGGGTGGTAGGCACAGTCTTGGTTGGAGCCTTGTTCAAGAGATATGCAGCTGTTTCTAGCGCATAACCCCAGAAAGATCGCGGCAACTCAGCCTTACTCATCATGGAACGAACCATATCCAATAGGGTTCGATTCCGCCTTTCCGATACACCGTTGTGTTGTGGTGTGTATGGAGGAGTAAGCTGAGAGAGAATTCCATTCTCTTTTAAGTAGCCCAGAAACTCGGCACTCAAGTATTCACCACTTCGATCAGATCTCAGTGTCTTGATACTTTTTCCTGTTTGTTTTTCAACTTCATTCTTGTATTCTTGAAATTTCTCAAAGGCCTCGGATTTGTGCTTCATCAAGAAGACATGCCCATACCTAGAGAAATCATCTGTGAAAGTAATGAAGTATGAATAACTACTTCGCGCATGTGTAGACATTGGACCACACACATCACTGTGTATGAGTCTCAAGAGCTCGCTTGCTCTTTCTCCGTGTCCAGTGAACGGAGTCTTTGTCATCTTTCCCATGAGACAAGATTCACAAGTGGCATAAGACTGATACTCGAACGGATTCAAGTATCCCTCTTTATGTAACTTTGTTAACCGTGTTTCATTAATGTGACCGAGTCTACAATGCCATAAGAAAGCCTGATTTGTTTCCGGAGACTTTCTTTTAAGTGTGTTCTGGACACTGAAGATCTGAGCTTGATTCAATACGTATATCCCGTTTTGTAATGTACCTGACCCAATCAGAACTTGATTTAGGTGGATGTTGACTACATCGCTTACAAAAGTAAAATCATATCCTTCCTTAGAAATTAAGGATACAGATATGATATTACAATTCGCACCTGGTACATAAAAACAGTTACGCAGAATCAATATCTGCCCAGTTGTCAGTCCTAGATGATATTCCCCTACGGATTCAGCATACATGCTCATTCCGTTAGCAACCCTGAGAGTCATATAACCTTTCCTGATAACCCTATGGTTTCTCAGAGCCTGTAACGAATTACAGATATGAGATCCTGATCCGGTATCCAATACCCAGGATGTAGGGTTAACTGACATACAGTTCTCTATTACAAACACACCCGAAGCCGAAGCCACAACATGCTTCGAATTCTGGCTATTGGCTTTGCAAGCCCTGCAATCCTTCTGCCCATGTTCATTCCCGTAACAATAGGAACGTCCCTTTTTCACTATATCCATTCCCGAAACTTCTGCCCTTCCCTTTCTTTCTACTTTCCTGGTTTCCTTCAGGGTAGTAGGTAGAGACAGTTGAACTAAGCCAGTATCTGACCCATTCTTCAACGTGGTCTTCAGGTCCGTGAGCTCAAAAGAGCTGGTCTCTGTAAGGACGTTGCCCCCTACAAATGACCCGATAGCCAACCTCGCTGGAAGCAATTCGTTCGAGGTCTCATATCTTGCGATACGAGATTGCTCTCCATATAAATCTTTGTTATGGAGGAAGATAGAAACTGAGTCTATCTTCTCGTGCTGCCTCTGGTATGCACCATCAACTGAGGCTAACACGAGGCACTTGGCTTTCGCACAGTCTTTTTCCGATGTCCTATAGATATGAATATCCGTGACAGGGGAAGCTGGACCTGAGACGGCAGGGGTTGGATTAGTTAAGGGCTGTCCCAGCTTGTCATGGGCAATGGACATCTGGACAGACCTTTGCCAGTCATAACAGTCCGATTCAGTCATTTTATTATCTAGATGTAACCTAGGTGCGGTCATTGGGTTGCTGCAATTAAGAGAGAGAGAAGAAAACACTTAACATGATGCTCTTGCAAGTTTAGATTGGTTTTTAATTTATCTAAACAGGATGGCTCCCACTGTCTCTCGAATCCCTCCTCAAACCATAAAGGAAGAATTGCCGGGATCAATCTCACCGTACAATACTTGCTTAACCGTTCAGCCAGGCCAGTGTCGGTACTTCGAGGGAGGTTTTCCAACGCTTTCGCGAAGTTCCTTAATTAAGTAACCTCTTTTCCCAGTGGGCGTAGCCCCGCTAACACCTTTCTAGACACCTACTAGGTTTATAGCATTGATCGTTAAGTGAGAAAGTTCCCGAGGAGTAGCATATACTCACAGTAAGATCGGGATCCAAATATCATCGTGTGACAAAACTGAAGGAATCCTACCAGAATCATCACACTCCAAATGGTATGCAGCGCTAGCAAGTTTCAGTACTTTTGAAACTCCCGATGTGGATTTTTTCCCCATGGTCTTATGACCTTGACGAAGGTCAAAAAATCATAAGTCACATGTCAAGTTCTACCCGTCATTGTCCAGGTTAATTTGAACCCACCCGTACATACCCTTGACGAAGGTCAACAAGGTAATACTACTGTCCCAAACCAACGCATCTATCTATGCTACATATGAACACCCAACAGCTACCAATCACTATGCCTTGACGAAGGTCAACAAACATAGCTTGAATACTATTGAATGTCCATACGAAATGACGGAGGGCTACGAATGGTTTTGGCAAAACCGTGAACGTAGTGAACTTGATATAATCGATGGAACGAGATAGCTTTTAAAAGGAGTGGTTCAAGCTCCGCGTTTAAAAGTTTGGTTTTGAAAAGAACCGAGTGGTTTTCAAAGTGTTCCAATCGACTTTTACTTGGTTTATTTTCTTGCATTAGTTCTTTTAATGCGTCCCATCATTTAATCCTACCATTGCAGAAAAAAACCAAAATATGACGTACGCTTATGCCATTCGCATTCGCCACGGGGCCCCGTCATCACCCGTTAGGTTACTTAACTAACGACAGAGCGGGGGCTGGGCTAGCGCGGCTGTAAAACATAAGCAACGCCTAAATAGTTATCGTATATAGATATATAGCAATGATAGACATTACAGATCACAGATGAATACATTGGATATACTAGGAATCCGCAATCCGTTCGAGCTAGCAACGAAAAGCAGATTACACGGTCGCGGTGAATAGCCAATACCCCACCCAAGACCCCTACGGGTGCGGCAAACTACCCGCCAAGTATCCGAAGCGAAGCAACCTCCCTCAACTCCGTGAGTAGGCCACTCGGCACTTCGAGATACCCGGTAGTTTGTGGACCCCCTCCATGGGTCTATCCTAGGAGAAAAAACAGTAAAAAGAATTATACAATGACGGCTACAACCCCGACCCGGTTGTGCGGCCATACAAATAATATTACATCAATTTACATGTTACATGAATTGAAAGAAAAGAAAACTCTCGTCTCACAAAACCCCCCGGCTATTCACCCGCGACAATCCAACGCATTCATATACACATACCATCAACAAACACAGATCACAGATATGTATAACCCCCACTAATCGACGTATAGCGATTAGCAGACGTTCAATACATATAAACACCACAGATATAACCCATTAATCAAAGTGTAGTGAAGTTTGATCAAAAATACTGATTTATAGGCACCCCAAATATAAATTTCTTTTCTGGAAAATCTGGGCAGAAATAAACCATCTTAAAAATCACAAAACCTTAACAGAGGAATACTGCACCAAACTCGGTTCAGAACAGAGTCAAAACGGCGGCGGTTCCGCGGCAATAGGCATGCTTTTGCCGCGGAACCGCCGCGCTTTGAACTGTTCACCGGACCGTTTTTTGTGTGCTTCTTGACAAAACCCTGAGCCGATTTTTGAAGTATGATTTTTTATTTTTTGAGCAAAAAAAAAAAACAACAGAAACTTAGGGTTTTGATGTTTTAGTTTTGCGATTTTTCCGTTCGAACTTCCATACACTTTACTAACTAGCTAGTTTATGTTTAGTTAGGCTCTGATACCACTGTAAGTCCACGTTACCCACCCCGGTGCTTGCGGGGAGGCGGAAAACGGAATAAAAATCGGATTTTTATCGAACTAGGCAACATGGACTAACTAAAGGAGGATCTTTGCTAAACAAAAACTAACTAAAAGCTAACTAGATGTAGCTCTATGGAAGAAACGTTATACCTTGGGCTTTATGTCCTTCACTTCTTGCTCCTTGGAGTGGAAGAAAGAGATCACCTTGTCGCCTTCTCTAGTCGAAGAAGGATCCACCCGAGAGCCTCAACTTTTGGCGTCAACTTCAAGCTAGAAGTAACTAAGGTGCTAGAAGTGCTAATCCTAGAACCTTAGATGAGAGTAGAGATAACTTTGGAGAGGTTTAACTCAAGCTCAAGTGTTTCTCAACACATGAGAGGGGAGAGCTTGAGAGAGAGGAAGAGGAGGAGAGAGAATCAATATGATAGAATGAGAGAATAAAGAGCCATTCTCACATATATGTGTGAATTATTATAAAAAGATAATTAGCAAGATAATTTTCATGGTTTAATCAAGACTTGACCATTATCAATTCATATTAAATGCAAATTGCAAGGATCAAAGAGCATCTTTTATATGGAATGATGATGGTCAAAGTGTCAACCTTGGTCAACAAGTCAAGATAGTCAAATGGTCAACAACCCTAACCATGCACAATTATATTTAACCAATATCAATTAATCATAATACACACATAAGCATTAGGGTTAATAAAATGACAATGGTCATTAACCCTAATCAAAGTCCTCTCCCTCTGTCTCAATCAACTGTGCATACGCACCCGTATTCGTGATCCGAGGAACACGAATACAAAGAGATAAAACCAATCCCAAATCATATACTAGGATCTGGCTTAAACCAAAGCCCGCTAGTATAAGCTGTCAGGACAGCAAACGTGCATAAGTGCGCGGATGTGAACGAACCCTGTCGCAAAACCATGCGACCTCTACTCATTTTGCCTAAAGGCGAATAGCTCTGTGTGTGGGACTCTAAAGACTCGACACTACGCTGGCAGTGGGTTTAACCACAGACCGCAAGCGGCACTAGCTGTACGTAACGGTCCCCAGATAGATGCAGATAAGAAGACTGACGAGGTGACCCCATCTGAACTCTTACTGAGCCTGTATATGACAGTCTCCGTACAGTCCGGTCTGTTCGTCTGATACATCGCATGGCGGGCCTAGGGGGCGGTAAACGTCAGTCCCCTAATAGCGGTACAAGTCGTGTCGGAGTGTAGCCCAGAACACCCTGAGATAACACTGGAAACCTACCAGTATATCTCGCTTGCCCTGGCCAGGGACTACTTGTGTAATGGCTCTCCTAGACACAGCACGATGTCAACCCCCAATACCGGGAGAGACGAATCCTGTCTAACCGTCACTACCTCCAAGTGCTTCGGGACTGCACCCAACTACTACCTGTTTGCACGACTCCTTTGAGCCGTGGTAGGGTAGTAATCTAAGTACAGTGGGAACACACTCGAGGCGAAGTGACAGTGTCAAGTCAGCGGACTAAGCTGTACTCATGTCACCTGGGAACTGATAACTGACGATAGGTATAATACCAACCAACAGTTCCCGACGAGTCCTGTCCAGTGTGCTCATAACCTAACGAGCACATGCGTACTATCTCGAGTATGACGTACTGACGGCTGTGGGACAGACCGTATCCCCCGCTGGGATGAGAAGCGCATACGCTAGTCTACTCCGGAGTATCGATGCCCTGTCTCGACAGTCCAACGACTAGGGACCTGTATAAGGATGTGCTTATGGATTACCCAGCCCCCACGAGTGTGACTGCCATCACAACGCTGGTAATCAAGCAAAGATCCTAAGGGCTCTACTAATATGTATAAGCGATATGCTAAAAGAAACACATGCACATATTGAAGTAGAGACAAACCAAGTAGCATACTACCATTTTGAGCAAGATTGTATATACAACTGTGAATATCCCAAGCTTCCATTAAGTAATATACAAGCTAGTATGATACAGTAATGGCCTTTAGGGCATATACACTAACAATGTGAACCCGAATCGAGGAGCTGGATGAGGCCGATTGCGGGTACATGGTGGACCCGGTATGGTACCCCGGGACAAGAAAGGGATGCTGTGTATACAGACGGTGAGCCTGGAAGAGGGACTACTACCTACCGGTGATTGGTTGGACTTGGCGGTTATCCGGAGGATACTGACCAGAGTCGAGAGATGGATATGGGCCGACCCGTACTGCTAGGGCCGAGGGCCGATTCCGCAGACGGAGCCCGTGGGCCGATCCGGATTGACGAAGCCCGATAGATGAGGATTTGCGTGTCGCTGCTGGACACGAGTATTTCATGATGTTTTGGGTGCCGATGTTGGGCACCCTGCTTCTATGAGATTTACAGGATCGAGGGCCGTATAGAGTGACGGCGCCTGAGTTATCGGGATCTTGGGGTGTTTTTGGTAGACACCGGGGTTTTCCACGTTGATGATCCGTGTAGATGATATTTTATCCCATGCTCAGCATTCCCTGTTATGCATTGCATCATGTAGTCGTAGTACCTGATAGAGTACTTTGCATGATTATTGCGTACTCAGCTCATTATATAGATGTTATTAGATTGCACTTGATATGCATGATTATTGCATACCCGGCTTATCATGTAGATGTTATATGTTGCACATGTTAAAGTATCGCAGTACGTTCATACTCGCGATTACCTTTATATGTTATCTACTATTCACGAGTTGGCAACTCACCCCCGTTGTGCCACAGTGTTTGCAGGTTGCGCCTCAGAGTAGTTGCGACATGGCTACTTCCTTGTATCTTTTTGCTACGTATACCACTGCAATTGGCGTGTGAGCCCTTTGCTTATAGGTGGGTTTCTGCAGTATCCGTTTATTTTCCATATGTACACACTATTGTATCTAGTACTCTCCATCTACTACTTCATGTATTGACTTAGAGACCAGTTATGAGGACGATGTATATTATTTTGAACTCTGGCGTCGAGCTCGTGTGAGCCGACTTTGTTTATGCAGTTTTATCTTTTCTTATGCTTTTCATTAATATTGCTCATTTCTTCGCTACGGCATCGTATATTATTCTTGTGATGGTTGTTTTCCGCCGTTGGGCGTGATTGCTCCCGTTTGGGGATACTTTATTCTTGTTGTATGTCATTTTACTTATATTATGTCTTGTACCCGTTTTCGGGGCCAGTTTTTACAAAGGAGGTGCTGCCGAAATTTTTAAGAAAATAACAAACTTTAATGATTTTACTCGAGTTTTCTAAATGTTTTTAAACAAATGTTTTCAATACTGTCTACTTTTAATGGTTTTGATTTCTGGGTTTTGGCTTACGTAGTTGCGTTACGCCTGAAGACGTTACGAGGTTAAGTGCCGGTTACGGGCCGAACTACGGGTCATGACAAAGTGGGTATCAAAGCGTAGGTTTTACCTTTCGGAGTGTAGGATGACCTTGGTATGATGGAGTAGGTAGCTGAAGCAGAGTGGCGTAGCGTATGTATGTTTCGTGGCATACTCACGACACGGTACTCCGCCTAAGTGACCTTAGGACTTATTGATTGAATTCCTTCATGATTATACACATTCCTGTGATTCGATTTCCGTATCCTTATCGAATCCTATTCTCTTTTCAGCCATTATGCCGCCAAAGACTACGAGGGCGCAGAGAGCAGCCGTGAGAGCCGAGATTAGAGTTGACTCATCTGAGACGAGGACTGACCCAGGCAGTACACCCGTTGTACCAGAGCTGACTGTTCCTCCTTCGGAAGATCAGATCGCCAAGCTAGGGGCTGGTATGCTGGAGATGCGCCAGATGATAGGGTCGTTAGTCGAGACGCTTCGAGCGCAGCGACCAGAGGTAGTTCCACCCGTTACGGCGACCGCGATGGTACCTACAGTGCAGGCAGTTGCACCTGCAGCCACATAGGTTATCACAGTATTGCTATCTGAATTTATGAGGCTGAAGCCTCCGGTCTTCACAGGCACCGATGTGGCCGAGGACCCACAGTCATTTATTGATAGGATGGCCCGGATATGTCGTTCACTCAGATGCTCAGATGCGAGATGGGTGGAGTTCCCGAGCTTTCACCTGGAAGGTCTTGCGCAGAAGTGGTGTGAGTCGGTAGAGAAGGGCAGAGCAGCAGGTCTTCCTCCTATGACCTGGACTGAGTTCGTGACGGTGTTCCTTGCCCGCTTCCTTCCACAGACTGTCAGAGATTCTAGAGCACGCAGGTCGAGTCTTTACGTCAGACTCCGGAGATGACAGTGGCAGAGTACGACGTACTGTTCACCGAGCTATCTGTTTATGCCCAATATTTAGTGGCTACTGAGGAGATGCGAGTCAAGAGGTTTGTTCGAAGCTTGCTTACACCGTTGTTTCTTGCGATCAACGCACAGCATTGCAAGACTTATGCAGCAACTATAGACGCATCCCTATTAGTCGAGGAGCGCCTTGCTGAGACTTCGGCAGTTCCAGGGACGAAGAGAGTGCGTACAGATACATCAGCACAGAGACAGCCGTTTAGGCGCCACGACAGGTTCCGTTCAGGTATGAAGGGTAGCGGAGGATCGAGACGAGGTAGGCTATTCAGCTCTTATCCCCAGGAAGGTCAGCCGGCACCATCCAGATGTTTCCGATGCGGGAGTACTTATCATCGTGTGCGAGATTATCCGGAGCCACGTGAGGGCGAGATAGCCATACCACATGTCACACTTCCACCTTCTCCACCCTAGAGGGCGCTGCCTATTGTACCTACTATTGCTCCGCTTCAGACTCATGCACAGAAAGGTCGTAGTCGCGAAAGGTTTGCTCATAGAGGACGAGGTGGTCGAGGCAGAGGACAGCCAGCTACCGGCAGAGTACAGCCAATTGCTGGTAGGGGACCGCCAGTCGCAGGTAGAGGACATGCACGGGTTTTTTCTTTGACGCATCAGGACGCACAGGCGTCCAATGCAGTGGTCTCAGGTACTCTTTCAGTATGTTCTGTTGACGCACACATGTTGTTTGATCCGGGATCCACGCACTCGTACGTTTCTACACACTTCGTGCCGAGTTTGGGTAGAGAGTCCGGTTTGCTTGATCAGCCGCTTGCTGTGACCACTCCTGTGGGCGAGTCGTTTATTGCTAGACACGTGTTCCGATCGTGTGTTGTCCGTATTGGCGAGAGAAAGTTGGCTGTCGACTTGATCCTTCTTGAGATGTTGGACTTCGACGTTCTTCTGGGCATGGATTGGTTAGCCACGTGCTATGCGTCTATGGACTGCCACGAGAAGACAGTTAGGTTTTGTTTTCCCGGCGAGTCGGCATTTGTTGTGCAGGGGGACCGTAGTGCCGCCCCTCACAGTTTGATTTCTTCTTTTCACGCTAGACAGCTTTTGAGGAAGGGATGTCAGGGATTTCTAGCCTATGTTTGCGATACTAGAGCTACCGAGGTTCCGTTGGACAAGGTTCCGATTGTGAGTGAGTTCCCTGATGTTTTCCCTGACAAGCTTCCTGGGCTACCGCCTGAGCGCGATATTGTTTTCTGCATTGACTTGATTCCCGGCACGGGGCCTATTTCCATACCGCCTTATCGGATAGCCCCGGCAGAGCTTAGAGAGTTGAAAGGTTAGTTGCAAGATTTGCTGGATAAGGGGCGTATTCGACCCAGTGTGTCTCCTTGGGGTGCTCCAGTCCTGTTTGTCAAGAAGAAGGACGGCAGTTTGCGCTTGTGTATTGACTACCGCCAGCTGAACAGGGTTACCGTGCGGAACAGATATCCGTTACCACGCATCGATGACTTGTTCGACCAGCTTCAGGGTGCAGGATACTTTTCGAGGATCGACTTGCGATCAGGCTACCATCAGTTGCGGGTTCGATAGGAGGATATTCCGAGGACGGCTTTTCGCACGCGTTACGGCCACTATGAGTTTTTGGTGATGTCGTTCGTACTCACAAACGCCCCAGCAGCATTTATGGACTTGATGAACCGTATTTTCAGGCCGTATCTTTATCTGTTCATCATCGTATTCATTGACGACATTTTGGTGTATTCCCGGAGCCGAGAGGAGCACGAGCAGCACCTGCGGATCACATTGCAGACCTTGAGGGAGCACCAGCTGTTTGCAAAATACTCCAAGTGCGCGTTTTGGCTTGACAGCGTAGATTTCTTGGGTCACGTGATTACACGAGATGGTATATGTATGGACCCGAAGAAGATCGAGGCCATTAGGCATTGGCCCAGACCGACATCAGTTACGAAGATCCGCAGTTTCCTAGGCCTGGCTGGCTACTACCGACGATTTATACAGGACTTCTCCCGTATTGCTGCACCGTTGACCGGGTTGACCCGGAAGGGAGTTCCTTTTGATTGGACAGAGGCATGTGAGCATAGCTTTTAGCAGTTGCAGACTCGTTTGACTACGGCGCCAGTGTTATCCTTACCTTCGGGATCAGGCGGATTTGTGGTCTATTGTAATGCTTCTCGAGTGGGGATAAGGTGCGTATTGATGCAGCATCGTGTATGCTTCTCGGCAGCTGAAGAAACACGAACAAAACTACCCCACTCATGATTTGGAAATGGCTGCTGTGGTCTTTGCACTCAAGATCTGGCGACATTACCTATACGGCGAGTCGTGCCAGATATTCACTGATCACAAGAGCTTAAGTACATATTTCAGCAGGGAGACCTGAATCTGAGACAGCGACGTTGGATGGAGTTAGTGAAGGACTACGATTGTGAGATCCTTTACCACCCGAGCAAGGCAAATGTAGTGGCGGATGCTTTGAGTAGTAGGCCCGGGGGTAGTCTATCTTGCTTGAGCGCGGTGCAGAGGCAGTCGTCGGCAGATTGGCAGATTTTATGCGATAGCCGAGTGCAGTTCGAGTTCACTCCGATCGGGGGACAGCTTGCGCATGTTCGTGCACGCCCACAGTTGCTTGAACATATACATGAGGCACAGTACAATGATGACCATTGTTCAGAGATCATGGCACATATTGGACATGGTAGATTTTCTGAGTTCGTGATTGATGATCAGGGGATACTACGATTTGGGACTAGACTGTGCGTACCAGATGCTAAGGGACTGCGGCGTGAGATTCTTGAGGAGGCACATCGATCGGTGTACAGTGTTCATCCGGGTTCCACCAAGATGTACCATGATATGAGAGATGTTTACTGATGGGACGGGATGAAGAGGGACGTCACAGACTTCGTGTCGAGATGCCTGACTTGTCAGCAAGTCAAGGCCGAGCACCAGAGGCCCGCGGGAGAGCTACAGCCGTTACCCATTCCGGAGTGGAAATTATTAGGTTTACCTAGCACCTTATGAAGGGTTTGGAAGCATCACATGTACCAAAGATTAAATTTTTAGGGTGCTAAGTGAACACACAAAGAATCATTCCTAGAAAATTAGGGTTTCAAAAACAACACATCATCTCAAGTAAGAAAAGCTAGGGTTTTGAGAGTACAACCTTTGTAACTCCCTAGACTAGACTCCTTGGCTACTTGGGGTTTGGAAAAGGTCCGCTTGAACTCCTCTAGGTCCACGATGATCCACCCGGAGTCCGCTTTGTCTATGCTTGCAACTTCACTTGTCTAACACTCTAAACAAGTATGCAAGACTTGTGTAGAATGATGTTGTGGTGGCTTTTCTCACTTCAAAATCCTAACTTTGTGAGTAATTTGCTCACTAGAGAAATCTAGAGAGGAAAGGAAGAAGGAGGAAGAAGATGATGGCCTTTTAGAACAAGAGAAAAGACAATCCCTTATCAAAAAAAATGGAAAATATATGTATATAAATTTTTCACTCTTCATCTCAAACCATGGTTATATTATATGGATATTTATTTCACTTGAGTTAAAACAAAAGAGGAAGATTAACTCATGGTTAATAAGTAGGTGAGCATGGTTATTTGAAAAAGAATGAAACCATGTATTAATCTTTATATTTTCTTTTGTTTTAAAACAAATGCAAATATAAATATATCCATATATATTAACATAGTGTGTGATTCTTATATTGCCATCATTTTCTATGTATATACAACCATGAAGGATGATGTATGTATGTATGTGTGCATGCACATCCATGTGTGCATGAATCAAGAAAGAATGCATACATGCATGCATACATCCAAAAATACAAGAAAGGATTTCTAGTGAGAAACTAATGGTTAAATGATAAATTAACACTTGATTTATCAATCCGGCCATATCACATACGACCCGACCAAAAGCAAGCCGCCCAATCAATATACGGTATCTTATACGCGCATTTCGACCGGTCCATGCGCAAATCGCATACGCGCACCACAACGTTTCGCCTGGACTAGGTAACTCCTTTGTGGGACTCTAAGACTCGTCAATACGCCGGCAGTGGGTGATGATCATATCAAGCACCCCCAAGCCGCAAGCGGTCAGCTAAACGTAACGACCACCCAGGTATTGAGCGATCAGAAGAAAACAAGCGAACCTGCTACAACTCCCGTCGAGCCAACCGGCAACACTACCCGTGCAGTTCGGTCTCCTCGTCTGATATGTTGCATATCAAGTCTAGGGGTGGTAAACGTCAGACCCCAATAACCGATAAGCCGTGCCGATGTGAGGCTCATAACGGGTCGAGAAACTACTGGTAACACTTACCAGTAAATCTCTAATCAGCCCTGGCCAGGGACTTCCCTGTTACGGCCAATCGAGCACAGCGCAACATCAACCCCCAATACCGGGAGAGACGAAACCCTTCCTATCGCTCATTGCCTCCATGTAACTCGGGACTGTACCCAAAAACCACCGTTTTGCACGCCCTCATGGACGTGGTAAGATGGAAATCAAAGCACAGTGGGAATCACACAAGACTCTATGACGATCTCGGGTCTACAGACTATCCTGCACATGTGTCACCAGAGAACTGCCATCTGACGTGAGGTATAATACCATCTGGG
Organism: Agapanthus africanus; assembly: GCA_030015575.1. Classification (NCBI taxonomy): domain Eukaryota; kingdom Viridiplantae; phylum Streptophyta; class Magnoliopsida; order Asparagales; family Amaryllidaceae; genus Agapanthus; species Agapanthus africanus. Next base: position 240,989,399 of record CM057344.1, read on the forward strand.
AGTTCTCGGCGAGTCCGTCCAGTGTACCCAGTCTCCACTGAGCACCCGTATACCATCTCTGATGTCAAACACCAATGGATATGGGATCATCCATCGCCCATCTCATGGGTCGAGAAACGTATACGCTAGTCTACACTGGTATATCGATGCCCCGTCTCGATACACCCACGACTAGGGACCTTGAAGGATGTACTTATGGACTACCATGTCCCCACTAGTATGATCCGCATCATAGTCCAGGTAGTCAAGTACACATCCTAAGGGCTTTACCAACATGTAACTATAAGACAGTATAAAGAGACAAGTATACATGTTAAGATAAAGAGTAACCAGATAGCATACTATCATATCGAGCAAGAAAGTCATCTCTATATTTATGTCCAAGCATCCAATATAATATACATCATATGTACAATACTGGCCTCTATGGCATACATACAACTAACAATCTCCCACTTGCACTAGGGCCAGCTGCTGTAGTATCGCATACCGAGCATCCCGAAGAGTCTCTCAAACTGTATCTGGGGAATGGCCTTCATGAGTGGATCCGCTATGTTATTCTTCGTGTCAACCCTCCTGACCTCGATCTCCCGGCGATCAACTATCTCCCGGATCAGGTGATACCTCCTCAGAATATGCCTGGATCGCTGATGGGACCTGGGTTCCTTGGCCAAAGCCACCGCTCCATTGTTATCGCAATACAAAGGTATTGGATGCTCAATGGATGGAACCACTCCAAGTTCAGTAATGAACTTCTTGATCCAGACAGCCTCTTTGACAGCATCGTTGGCAGCGATGTATTCAGCCTCCATCATCGAGTTTGCCACGGTTTCCTGCTTGGAACTCTTCCAGCTAACCGCCCCTCCGTAAAGGGTAAAGACAAATCCGGACTGCGACTTAGAGTCGTCCTTATCACTCTGGAAGCTTGAGTCGGTAAAGGACTCCACTTGGAGTTCTCCATTACCATACACCAAGAGCATCTCTTTAGTCCTTCGCAAGTACTTGAGAATGCTCTTCACAGCTGTCTAGTGACTCTCTCCAGGATCAGCTTGATACCTACTCACTACACTTAGTGAGTATGCTACATCAGGTCTGGTACATAGCATCGCGTACATGATAGAGCCTACAGCCGAAGCATAGGGTATCCCTTGCATGCGAGCTCTCTCCAAATTAGTCTTGGGAGACATCTCTTTGGAGAGAGTGACTCCAGAGATCGTGGGTAAGTTCCCATGCTTGGATTCTTCCATACTAAACCTCTTTAGTATGGTGTCAACGTACCTGGATTGGGACAATCCTAATATCCTTTTAGATTTATCTCTATAGATCCTGATTCCCAATATACAGGAGGCATCACCTAGATCTTTCATTGAGAATCTTCGTGATAAGAAAAGCTTGACCGATTGCAGCATAGGAATATCATTTCCTATCAAGAGTATGTCGTCCACATACAATACGAGGAAGACAACCTTACTCTCTGCCACATTCTTGTAGATACAAGGTTCATCTACGTTTTTGACGAAATCAAACTCTTTGATAACGACGTCAAAGCAGATGTTCCTGCTCCGCGATGCTTGCTTTAATCCATAAATGGATTTAAGCAGCTTGCACACCTTTCCGCTGCTCCCACTATCTACGAAGCCCTATGGCTGAGTCATGTACATGCACTCTTCTAAATCAATGTTTAGAAAGGCGATCTTAACATCCATTTGCCAGATTTCATAGTCATGATATGCAGCGATGGCAAGCATGATCCGGATGGATTTAAGCATAGCCACTGGAGAAAAGGTCTCGTCATAGTCCACACCTGGTCTTTGACGAAAACCCTTTGCAACAAGTCTAGCTTTGAAAGTCTCCACTTTCCCATCTACACCAAGTTTTTTCTTGAAGATCCACTTGCTCCCAATGGGTTTTACCCCTTCAGGAGCATCTTCCAAAGTCCATACTTTGTTGGTGTACATGGATTCCATCTCGGACCGCATTGAATCCAGCCATTTCACTGAGTCCCCACTCGTGATGGCCTGTTTGAAGCTAGTTGGGTCATCATCCTCCATGATGCAATCCTCGCTCCTACCATCCACGAGAAAACCGTAGTATCTCTCAGGTGGGTGAGGAACCCTACTAGATCTGCGGAGTGGTCGGGGTTCATTGGGAACTACCGAATCCTCTGGTTCTACCAAATCTTCTGTTGTGGTTTATACAGCTGGAACCTCTTCCAGTTCTACCTCAGAGCCACTAATCTTTTTTGCAAGAAATTCCTTTTCTAAAAAGGTGGCATGTTGAGCAACAAACACCCTTTGTTCCTCACTGTGGTAGAAGATATACCATCGCGAATGCTTGGGATATCCAACAAACTTACACAATACAGACCTTGCCTCGAGTTTGTCCGGTTTTTGTCTTTTGACATAGGCCGGGCAACCCCATATCATAATAAAATTAAGATATGGTCTCTTCCCCTCCCATATCTCATATTAGGTGGTAGGCATGGATTTGGTAGGAACCCTATTCAGTAGGTATGCTACTGTCTCCAGTGGATATCCCCAAAAGGAAATAGGTAACTGAACTATACTCATCATATAGCACACCATATCTAATAGGGTGCGGTTCCTCCGTTCTGATACACTGTTGTGCTGTGGTGTATATGGAGGAGTCGGCTGAGAGAGAATCCCATTCTCTTTTAGGAAGTCCAGGAATTCAATGCTCAAGTATTCACCTTCTCGATCAGATCGTAGGATCTTAATACTTTTTCCGGTTTGGTTCTCGACTTCTTGTTTATATTCTCTAAATTTCTCAAAATCTTCTGATTTGTGTTTCATCAGGAACACATATCCGAACCTAGAGAGATCGTCAGTGAATGTAATGAAGTACGCAGAACCATCCCTGGCATGTGTAGACATTGGACCGCATACATCGCTATGCACCAATCCCAAGAGTTCCATAACTCTTTCTCTGTGTCCCGTAAATGGAGTTTTGGTCATCTTGCCTTTGAGACATGACTGGCAAGTGTCATAAGATGAAAATTCAAACGAATTCAAATATCCATCCTTATGCAACTTAGCTAGTCGTGTCGCATTGATGTGACCTAGTCTACAATGCCACAAGAAGGATTCGTTCAGTTCTGAACTCTTCCTCTTGTGTGTGTTTGTTATGCTCAGAACTGTTGATTGATTTAGAACATAAATGCCATTGCACAACGTGCCGGATCCAACCAACTTTTGGTTACGGAAAATATTCATAACATTATCCTGTAATACAAAATTATATCCCTCTTTACTCAACAAAGAAATCGATATAATGTTGCATATCAGGTTCGGCATATAATAGCATTCGTTCAGAATCAATGTATTACCAGTTGGTAATATAAGGTGATATTCCGCGACGGTTTTAGCTGCAACAATTGCACCATTTCCAACTCTTATGTCTTTATCACCTTCTCCAAGTTCTCTACCTTTCTTAAGCCCATGTAACTGATTACATATATGGGATCCTGACCCGGTATCCAATACCCAGGACGTAGAGGAAATGGAGAAACAGTTCTCTGTAATGAACACACCCGAAGAAAATGCATCATCATGTACTTTCTTCATTCGTGTGGCATAGGAATCCTGGTATTCCCATATGTCCTGTTCAGTCCTATAACTCTTATAAGAAAGAACGGAACCAACGTTCCCCAGCACAGTATAACATGCGGGTTCAGTCAATACATCCATATTATTATCTTGATTATGGCATGACATGGTCGCTACCTGGAGAGAGAGAGAAGAAAACACTTTAGCATATGCTCTTGCAAGATCAGATTGGTTATTATTTTATCTAATCAGGATGGCTCCCACTGTTTTTTATCAAATCTTCCTTCAAACCCTAAAAGGAAAGACTAGCCGGGATTAATTACACCTTACAATTTCGCCAATCTTTCAGCTAGGCCAGTGTCGGTACTTTGAGGGAGGTTCCCCGTGCTTTCGCACGGACCTAATTAAAGTAAACCTCGTTTTCCCATAGGCGTAACCCTGTTGACACCTTTCTAGACACCTACTTGATCGGCTAATTGTCCTGTGTAAAACTCTCCCAGGAGTAACAATTACTCGCAGTGGGTATCGGGATCCAACCATCTCATAGAAGGTATGCAATCTCATTGCAAATTTAAACACTTGAAATTCCCGATAATATTTTGCCCCAAGCATCCCATAACCTTGACGGAGGTCAACAAATCATAGGGTGCAAGTCAAGTTCAACCCGTCATTTCTTGATTGAATCAAACCCACCCGCACGACCCTTGACGGAGGTCAACAAGGTCGTACGACTACCCTAATCCAATCTGCATCATATGCATAAGCAGATAAATACTAGTTAGCTACCGCACACTACGCCTTGACGGAGGTCAACAAACGTAGCACGAATACTAAGTAGGACTTATCTGAAATGACGGAGGGCTACGACAGGTTTTTCTGAAAACCTATCGCGTAATGAACTTGATATCGTTGTAGAATCGAGTGAAATTTTGAAATGGAGTGATTTTGAGGCTTTCATTAATTTTGCTAAAGAGGTCACTCCCGGTGAAGGGATCTCGGGTCTTTCCTCATCGAATAAGGTGCAGGACATATCATATATATCACTATGCAAAGCAAAACTCCAAAAGCAATCAAAAAGTCAAACCGAGTGTTGTAGCATCTGCCAGTTTTGCTAAAGTGGTCACTCCCGGTGAAGGGATCTCGGCTCTTTCCTCATCGAATAAGGTGCGGGATATATCATATATATCACTATGCAAAGCAAAAACTGTAGCTACCCTTTTTGAAAATTTGATTCTACAACATCTTTTATGTTTCTTTTCTTTCATTAATCACATTAATGAAGTCCCATCATTTAAGTCACCTAAACATCATAGATAAATACGACGTACAATTATGCCATCCGCATTCGCCTCGATGTCCCCTCGTGCACCATTAGGTTAGGTAACTAACGACAGAGCAGGGCAGGGCTAGTGCGGGTGTAAAACATAAGTAACGTCTATATAATATATCATATATATTATATACTGTATCCATCACAACATATCAAATGATCACATCACAGATATCGCAGCAGAAACATAGATATAATGTGGGATATACTAGGACGTCCGTATTTAGTATTTAGCCAACAATAGAAAATACGGATTCCACAGTCGCGATGAATAGCCAAGCCCATACCCTGGACCCCTACGAGAGCGGCAAGCGACCCTACCAATTCTGGAGTTTAGGAGACCCGTTCTCGACTCCTCGAGATAGCCTCCTACTGAACTCCAGAACCCGGTCACCTGTGCTCCCCTCCTTAGGTCCATCCCAATGCGAAAAAGTAAATAATATACAACACTGGTGGCATCAACCTCAACCCGGAAGTGCCCCAAATAAAAGAATATTACATTACATTTGAATTTACATGAATGAAAAATAAAACTCTCATCTCACATAAAACCTCCCGGCTATTCAATCGCGACAATCCTGCACATCATATCTCAGCAACACATAATATCATATATCATCAACGTAAGTAAGTATGCGTACCCCAATTGTCGTTGATGTATAGCAACGAAACCGGCGATATCGACATACTACACTTACGGTCACAGAAAAGAAATTGTAAAACTACAATATTTGGAATCCACATTCTCTTTAGACATCGTAAATGAGAAATATCACATATTTCATATTTCATGCCTAACTATATGAATTCCACATATTGTATCACATTCCAGATAAATAGACAGTATTAAAGTTTTCGAACGAATGACCAAATACCCAAAATTCACTAAAGCTCAACACTTGAGCGGAGTTCAAAAACCCGGAGTGTGACACAGTAGTAGCGGTCCAGCCGTAGAAGGGTCAAGCCAATGCCTCACATGTGGCACGCCGTACTGCCCCAAACCCTAAGGTTCAAAAGGCAGTTCAAGACGGTCACATAATCGAGTTAAGGTTTGTTGTCTTCTAGAGGGTCCACCACAAAACTTCCACGTATTTCCGAAAGATTTAAACCCCGTGATAAGTGAGCAAATGACACTTGTTCGAACAATTCAATACTTTCTAATTATCCGGAGAAAAAAACATGAAATTAAAATTCCGATCGAATCGCCGAGTCCAAAACCATCCCCAGAATATTTAGTACTAGATTCAGATTAAACATAACCAAAAATGTACATAAGCAGGTAGGAGAAAAACCATATAAAAACGAGGCAGTGAATCACCTATACGGCCGCGGAACCGCGGCCTAAGCAAGCTTTTGCCGCGGTTCCGCGGTAGGGTTTACTGTTCACTGCTTTGTATTTCACAGTTAGTCTTAGATTTGACTGCTGTATTTTTTAAGTATTTTTAATTCTAAAAAATAACAGATTTGAAAAATTTTCCAGAGAGTGCCAAAAGACCGTATTTTTCGGTTCGATCGGAGTTTTAACTTCGTTAAAGTGTCGCCTAATGTTCTAGGTCGGCTCTGATACCAATGTTAGTCAGGCAACCACCCCATCCAATGGGGTCGCCGTGGCACCAACGGGTCCCTCAGCTGCTACTTTTTACGCATGCCCCCTCGCGAGGACTACAACCCGTCGGAACACCTTCCAGTCTCGGGACACCCTGGAGGTAAGAGCCTATGCTTCGCCATACTGTCACACAGTGAGACCCCCCCATAGGTCGACATCCAATGCCTAGTAGCTCTGATACCAATGTTAGGTTTACCTAGCACCTTATGAAGGGTTTGGAAGAATCACATGTACCAAAGATTAAATTTTTAGGGTGCTAAGTGAACACACAAAGAATCATTCCTAGAAAATTAGGGTTTCAAAAACAACACATCATCTCAAGTAAGAAAAGCTAGGGTTTTGAGAGTACAACCTTTGTAGCTCCCTACGCTAGACTCCTCGGCTACTTGGGGTTTGGAAATGGTCCGCTTGAACTCCTCTAGGTCCACGATGATCCACCTGGAGTCCGCTTTGTCTAAGCTTGCAACTTCACTTGATCAAGAGAAAGAAATGAAGCTAACACTCTAAACAAGTGTTCAAGATTTGTGTAGAATGATGTTGTGGTGGATTTTCTCAATTCAAAATCCTAACTTGGTGAGTAATTTGCTCACTAGAGAAATCTAGAGAGCAAAGGAAGAAGGAGGAAGAAGATGATGGCATTTTAGAACAAGAGAAAAGATAATCCCTAATCAAAAAAATGGAAAATATATGTATATATATTTTTCACTCTTCATCTCAAACCATGGTTATTTTATATGGATATTTATTTCACTTGAGTTAAAACAAAAGAGGAAGATTAACTCATGGTTAATAAGTAGGTGAGCATGGTTAGTTGAAGAAGAATGTAGAAACCATGTATTAATCTTTATCTTTTCTTTTGTTTTAAAACAAATGCAAATATAAATATATCCATATATATAAACTTAGTGTGTGATTCTTATATTGCCATCATTTTATATGTATATACAACCATGAAGGATGATGTATGTATGTATGTGTGCATGCACATCCATATGTGCATGAATCAAGAAAGAATGCATACATGCATGCATACATCCAAAAATACAAGAAAGGATTTCTAGTGAGAAACTAATGGTTAAATGATAAATCAACACTTGATTTATCAATCCGGCCATATCACATACGACCCGACCAAAAGCAAGCCGCCCAATCAATATACGGTATCTTATACGCGCATTTTGACCGGGTCCATGCGCATATCGCATACGCGCACCACAACGTTTCGCCTGGACTAGGTAACTCCTTTGTGGGACTCTAAGACTCGTCAATACGCCGGAAGTGGGTGATGATCATATCAAGCACCCCCAAGCCGCAAGCGGTCAGCTAAACGTAACGGCCACCCGGGTATTGAGCGATCAGAAGAAAATAAGCGAACCTGCTACAACTCCTGTCGAGCCAACCGGCAACACTACCCGTGCAGTCCGGTCTCCTCGTCTGATATGTCACATATCAAGTATAGGGGTGGTAAACGTCAGACCCCAAAAACCGATAAGTTGTGCCGATGTGCGATCACATTTTTCTGAGGGTCTCTCCAATGAAGGGCATGATGAGATTTGGACGGAAGGGGAAGCTTAGCCCCAGATTTATAGGTCCCTTCGAGATCCTCGAGCGTGTAGGCGCAGTTGCATATCGTTTGGCTCTTCCACCCGACTTCCCGGATGTTCACCCCGTATTCCACGTGTTGATACTTCGCAGATACCTGCATGACCCTTCTCACATGATTCAGCATAAGACCGTTCAGCTCGAGCGCGATCTTTCGTTCACCGAGCAGCCAGTAGTGATATTGGACCGGCAGGTGAAGAAACTTTGATCAAAGGTCTTGCCATCTGTGAAGGTGCTTTGGCGTAGCCCAAGTGGTGAAGAGATCACTTGGGAGGCCAAGGGCGAGATGTGGAAGAAATTCCCTCATCTCTTTGAAGGTACGCGTAGTTATATTTTTAAATTCGGGGACGAATTTCTTTAAGGGGGAAGATTATAACACCTTAGAATGTGATTAGTGGCTAATTATACTTTAATGTGTGGTTTTTAGTAAAAAGTTTACCAAAAACGATTTTCAAATATGTTATCAAAATTTATTAATATTTTATTAGAATTTAATTAGGCTTGCACGCACATGTGCATGTAAACTAGGGTTAAGTTTAGGGTTAAACCATGTTTAGTACCCATGGTGGACTAACCCATATCATTAAGTTAATTTGAATTTCTTTAAGTGTATTAGTTTTCTCAAAAAAAATGAATTTTTGCTTTGTGGGTTGACTTGGAGAGAGAGAGAAAGAGAGCATGATGGCTTGAGCCATGCTTGCATTTAATGAGGAGAGAGAGGGGGGGTTTGACTCTCTTATTCTCTCATTTCTTTTCCAAACACTCATTTCCTCACTTCTCTCCCTCTCATTCACACACACACACGCACGCACACACACGCACACTCAGGCAGCAGCAGCAGCACCAAGCAACAGCAGAAACAACAAAGCAGTAGCAGCAGCATCAGCACCATCATCAGCAACCGCAGCAGCAGTTGCAACACATCCTCCTCTTCTTCTCCTCCTTCTTCCTGCATCCTAAGATCTAGTGGGGTATAATCTCTAAACTCAACTCCTTTTTGCTAAGCTTATATGTTATTTAGCTTCGGTTAGTGTTTAATATGAGTTTTTAGTGCTAGTTTGTAGTTTAAGTGGGTTTTTGGCCAAGTTAGAGTTTTTATGGCTTAATTAACTTAGGTAGGTGTTATTAGTGCTGTGTTAACCTAGTAGTATCACTAGATTTAGCTAAATCACCTTAAAGTCTAAAATTTGAACTTTTAAAATACGGTTTTGAAGCAAACTTAGGATATTGGTGATCTGCTACAACTGTGATCTTTTTCTAGCTTAGCAAACACCTACAGTGTAGTGTGCAGGCTTTATAGAGTGTTGTGTTGGATTTCGAGCCCGTTCCCCTCCCCAAAATTCGGCGACCACCCCCATGATTCTGGCGTCGCCGGCCTCCCTGTGCAGTTGGGTATTGGTGTTTTGGTGGGTGGTGTCTGTGGGTGTTTGTCTGGGTTTGGTATTATTTACTTTCTCTAATTGTTTGCAGGTAGAAATCTGGGAGAGTTTGGGTTAGTTTTAGTGTTTTGTAAACTTTGACGATAAATTGATGGTTTAGTTGAAAAATAGGATGATTCAGGGTGATTATAGTTAGATTAGCTCTAATTTGTGCTGGTGGTATCACTTAAGTCAAGTAATTTCACCTAATATCACTTGTGCACCATATTGTTGCAAGCTAAGTGTTTTAAAACGGTTTTAAACTAAACTTTATGATACATAGAATCTGCTGTATTTAGGGTAGAAATTTTTGTAAGCAAACATATACACTAGGCTATGAATTGTGCTAGGATCATAGTGTAGAAACCTGGACCCCTTCCACCGGTTTTTGGCCGATACCATACCCTTAGCCGCCGGCCCAATTGCTTGGGAATTTGTTGAATTTTTGCAGGTAGTTGTCTGTAGGTATTGTGAGGGGTTTGGTCTTGTTTGATTTTCTTGTTTCTGCTCCAGATTAAATCTGGGACCTGTTTACCTATTATTTGCGTAGCGGGACTTGCGCGACACGTACGATATGAGTTGAGTTGGTTTGCTGTGTGCCACAGCGTGTCGCGTTGGGTTTTGGCGTATGCACACATGTCACGTATACACACGCGTTTAGTTCACGACGCGAGTTTCTCGTTTGATTTTAATATCACGTTTTTGCAGGATTTTAGCTTATGTGTATTCTTTGCGTAATTTTTAGGTTCGGAGGCGGGTACTTCGGACGCCGCAAAGAAGGGAAAGCAGATAGTTGGCTAAACCTAGCACGAGACCACGGTGAGTAGATTTAACATCTACGGGGAAATCGCCCGTATGGCGTTAAGCGTCAGGGCTTGATAGGGTAGTGTAGACACATATATATATATTTATATGTATATTTCTTGTGCACATGTAGTATTGCAGCGTACCCATTTTTGTTGCATATAGACATAGAAATTATGTAACACCTCACTGTCACTAACGGTTCAAGTTGCACGAGCACTATTTGTATGTTACACCCACACCGTTATTAATTGCCATGACACTCGTACTATAAGGTGGCTACGAACCATACATCATTTTGATTACCACATCAATGATTTGACATTGATATATCCATATTACGCACATACACATTGTATATTCATACTAGTGCACACATATATTGATATATCCTTATTGCGCACATACACATTGTATATTCATACTTGTGCACACATACATTGATATATCCATATTGCGCACATACACATTGTACATTCATACCGGTGCACACATACATTGATATATCCATATTGCGCACATACACATTGTATATTTATACTGGTGTACACATACATTGATATATCCATACTTGCGCATTTACACATTGTATATCCACATCGGTACGCATATATATTGATACACACATACATGCGTATATATCCACTTGCACATCCATACCTCTATTCATACATATTTCATATACATGGATGATACTGGCTTTGATTTCTAGAAAATGGGAACCGCATGAGATATTTTCAAAACTGGATCCATTTAAAAGAGCGGTTTTCCCTTTTTACTCTTAGTGGCATACGACACATTGCATGGATTTACGCATTGAACTTTTGATTTCTTTTGATTTCTGGATCTAAGAACCGTGGTATTATTTTAAGAAAATGTGCACTGTTTTGAAAACCCAGTTTCTCTTGATATGATATTTCAGTGCGTCCACCATGCGTTTTCTCGGTTTTGAGACGTGTGACATGTGAACCCGAATCGTGGAGCTGGATGAGGCCGATTGTGGGTACATGGTGGACCCGGTATGGTACCCCGGGGCAAGAAAAGGATGCTGTGTATACAGACGGTGAGCCTGGCAGAGGGACTACTGCCTACCGGGTGATTGGTTGGACCTGGGGGTTATCCGGAGGATACTGACCAGAGTCGAAAGATGGTTATGGGCTGACCCGTACTGCTGAGGCCGAGAGCCGATTCCGCAGACGGAGCCCGTGGGCCGATCCGGACTGACGGAGCCCGATAGATGAGGATTTGCGTGTCGCTACTGGACATGAGTATTTCATGATGTTTTTGGGAGCCGATGTTGGGCACCCCGCTTCTATGAGATTTACAGGATCAAAGGCCGTATAGAGTGTTGGCGCCTGAGTTATCGGGATCTTAGGGTGTTTTTGGTAGACACCGGGGTTTTCCACGTTGATGATCCGTGTAGATGATATTTTATCCCATGCTCAGTATTCCCTGTTATGATTTGCATCATGTAGTCGTAGTACCTGATAGAATATTTTGCATGATTATTGCGTACTCAGCTCATCATATAGATGTTATTAGATTGCACTTGATATGCATGATTATTGCGTACCCAGCTCATCATGTAGATGTTATCTGTTGCACATGTTAGAGTATCGCAGTATGTGCATACTCGCGATTACCTTTATATGTTATCTACTATTCACGAGTTGGCAACTCACCCCCGTTGTGCCACAGTGTTTGCAGGTTGCCCCTCAGAGTAGTTGCGGCAGGGCTACTTCCTTGTATCTTTTTGCTACGGATACCACTGCAGTTGGCGTGTGAGCCATTTGCTTATAGGTGGGTTTTTGCAGTATCCGTTTATTTTCCATATGTACACACTATTGTATCTAGTACTCTCCATCTACTATTTCATGTATTGACTTAGAGACCAGTTGTGAGGACGATGTATATTATTTTGTACTCTGGTGTCGAGCTCGTGTGAGCCGACTTTATTTATGCAGTTTTATCTTTTCTGATACTTTTCATTTATATTGCTCATTTCTTCACTGCGGCGTCGTATATTATTCTTGTGGTGGTTGTTTTCCGCCCTTGGGCATGATTGCTCCCGTTTGGGGATGCTTTATTCTTATTGTATGTCATTTTACTTATATCATGTCTTGTACCCGTTTTCGGGGCCAGTTTTTACAAAGGAGGTGCTGCCGAAATTTTTAAGAAAATAACAAACTTTAATGATTTTACTCGAGTTTTTAAAATGTTTTTAAACCAATGTTTTCAACACTCACTACTTTTAATGGTTTTTATTTCTGGGTTTCGGCTTACTTAGTTACGTTACGCCTGTAGACGTTACGTGGTTTAGTGCCGGTTATGGGCCGAACTTCGGGTCGTGACAGTATGCAATTTGTTACATGGGCTAAAGACAGGTAGAGAACTGGAAAAGGGTGATATGTCTCTAGGAGTAGGGAATGGTGCAATTGTTGCAGCCAAAGCAGATGGCGAATATCACCTTGTATTACCAAGTGGTAAAACAGTTATTCTGAGCGACTGTTATTTCGTATCAAAAATATTGTGAATATTTTCCTAAATCAAGTGTTAATTGGGTATGGTACATTGCATACCGGTGTATACGTTCTAAATCACAAAATAGTTCTAAGTATACAGAACACACACAAAAGGAACAGTTCAAAAATGAACGAAGCCTTCTTGTGGCATTGTAGACTAGGTCATATCAATGCGATAAGACTAGCTGAGTTGCATAAGGATGTATATTTGAATATGTTCGAATTTACATCTTATGAAACTTGCCAGTCATGTCTCAAAGGCAAGATGACCAAATCTCCGTTTACTGGACACGGAGAAAGAGCAACTGAACTCTTGGACAGATACATAGTGATGTATGTGGTCCTATGTCTACACATGCCAGGAATGGTTCCTCGTACTTTATTACATTCACCGATGATCTCTCAAGATTTGGACATGTGTTCCTGTTAAAATACAAATCTGAATCTTTTGAGAAATTCAAGGAATATAAGTACGATGTTGAGAACCAGATGGATAAAAGTATTAAAATCCATCGATCTGATCGGGGAAGAGAATACTTAGCACGGAATTCAGAGACTGCCTAAAAGAAAATGAGATTCTCTCTCAGCTTATTGATCCGTATACACTACAGCACTATGGAGTTTCAGAGCGGAGTAATCACACCCTATTAGATATGGTGCGCTCTATGATGAGTAATGCTGAGTTGTCTATTTCCTTTTAGGGTTATACACTTGAGATAGCTGCATTCCTATTGAATAGAGTTTCGACCAAATCCGTTGCCTACCACTCCATATGAGATATGGAATGGGAAAAGACCATCTCTTAAACGAGTTAAGATATGGGATTGTCTGGCCTATGTTAAAAAGAAAAATCCGGATAAGCTCAAGGCAAGATCAGTTCTGTGCAAATTTGTAGGATATCCCAAACAAACGCGAGGGAATATCTTCTACCACACCGAGGAACAAAAAGTGTTTGTTTCTCGACAAGCCACATTTTTAGAAAAAGAATTTTTTGTGAAAGAAATCAGTGGCAATGAGGTAGAACTGGAAGAAGTTCCAGCAGCACAAACTATTACTGACGATTTGGTGGAACCAGAGGATTCAATAGTCCCCAATGAACCTTAGCCACTCCGCAGATCTAGTAGGGTCCCTCATCCACATGAGAGATGCTACAGTTTTCTCATAGACGGTGGGAGCGAGGATTGCATCATGGAAGATGATGACCCAACTAGTTCCGAGCAGGCCATCACAAGTGGAGACTATGTGAAATGGCTGGATGCTATGTGATCTGAGATGGAATCCATGTACACCAACAAAGTATAGATTGTTAAAGTTTCTCCTGAGGGGGTAAAACCCATCGGGAGCAAGTGGATCTTGAGAAGATAATTGGTGTTGATGGAAAAGTTGAGAATTTTAAAGCTAGACTTGTAGCAAAGGGTTTTCGTTAATGACCAGGTATCAATTATGATAAAACCTTTTCTCCAGTGGCTATGCTTAAGTCCATCAGGATCCTACTTGCCGTTGCTGCATACCATAACTATGAAATCTGGCTGATTGCACGTCAAGACCGCTTTTCTAAATGGTGATTTATAAGAGAGCGTGTACATGATACGGCCAGAGGGCTTCGTAGACAGTGGGAGCAGCGGAAGTATGTGCAAGTTGCTTAAATCCATCTACGGATTAAAGCAGGCATCACAGAGTTGGAACATCTATTTTGATGAAGTTGTCAAAAAGTTTGACTTCATCAAAAATGTAGATGAACCATGTATATATAAGAAGGTAGTAGAGAGTAAGGTTTTCCTCATATTGTACGCGGATAACAAACTCTTGATAGGAAACGATATTCCTATGCTACACTCGGTCAAGCTCTTCTTATCACAAAAGTTCTCCATGAAAGATCTAACTGATGCCTCCTACATCCTGGGGATATAGATCTTGACGGATGTTGGGATTGTCCCAATCCAGGTACCGTGACACCATACTAAAGAGGTTTAGTATTGAAGATTCCAAGCATGGTAATGTACCCGCTTGTTTAGGAATCACTCTCTCCAAAAAGATGTCTCCCAAGACTGATTTGGAGAGGGCTTGCATGCAAGGGATACCCTATGCTTCGGCAGTTGGGTCAATCATGTATGCGATGTTATGTACCAGACCAGATGTAGCTTACTCACTAGGTGTAGTGAGTAGGTATCAATCAGATCCAGAGAAGAAATACTGGACAGCTGTAAAGAACATTCTTAAGTACTTGAGAAGGACTAAAGAGATGTTCTTGGTGTATGGTAACAGTGAACTCCAGGTCGAGTCCTTTACTGATTCGAGCTTCCAGAGAAATAAGGAAGACAATAAGTCGGTCTCAGGTTTTGTCTTCACCCTCAGTGGAGGGACGTTTGTTGGAAGAGTTCCAAGCTAGATATCGTAGCAGACTCGACGATGAAGGCTGAATACATCGCTACCAAGAGGCTGTCTGGATGAAGAAGTTCATGAGATGAACTTGGTGTAGTTCCTACCATTGAGCATCCAATACCTGTGTATTGTGATAACAATGGAGCTGTGGCTTTGGCCTAAGAACCCCGGTCCCATCAGCGATCCAGAAAAATTCTTAGGCGATATCACCTGATCAGGGAGATAGTAGATCTTCGGGAGATCGAAGTCAGGCGAGTTGACATTGAGGATAACACAGCGGATCCACTCACCAAGTCCTTCCCCCAGATGCTAATTGAGAGACTTTCTGGGATGTTGGGTATAAGATACTACAACAACTGGCCTTAGTGCAAGTGGGAGATTGTTAGTGATATGTATGCCTTAGAGGCCATTATTGTATGATATAGTGGATGCTTGGACATATATATGGAGGACTTTCTTGCTCGACATAATAGTATACTATCTGGTATCTTTTATCTTAACATGTTCACTGGTATTATCATACCGTCTCTCATATACATATTGATAAAGCCCTTAGGATGTTGGCTTGACTACCAGGACTATGATGCGGATCATACTACTGGGACCTGGGTAGTCCACAAGCACATCCTTCAATTGTTCCTAGTCTAGGGAATATCGAGACAGGGCATCGATATTCCAGAGTAGACTTGTGTGTATGTTTCTTGACCCTGTTTGGGGCGATGGTTGATCTCTTATCCATTGGTGTTGACATCAAATATTGTACACAGGTGCTTATTAGAGAATGGGTACACTGAACAGGACTCGCCGAGAACTCCTAGTTGGTATTATACCTATCGTCAGATAGCAGTTCTCTGGTGACACTGGTACAGGTTAGTCTGTAGACCCAAGATCTTCATAGAGTCTTGTGTGGCTCCCACTATGCTTTGATTTCCTCCATACCACGGCTCAAAGGAGTCATGCAAACAGGTGGATTTTGGGTGCAGTCCCGAGTCACAAGGAGGTAATGAGCGATGGGAGGGGTTTCGTCTCTCCCAGTATTGGGAGTTGATGTTGCGCTATGCTCGATTGGCTATAACAGTAAGTCCCTAGCCAGGGCTGTTGATGAGATTTACTGGTAAGTGTTATCAGTAGTTTCTCATACCGTTATAAGCCATACATTGGCATGACTTATCAAGTTATTGGGGTTTGACGTTACCACCCCTAGACTCGATATGCGACATATCAGACGAAGAGACCGGACTGTACGGTAAGTGTTACTTATAGGCTTCATGGGAGTTTGGACAAGCTTGCTTGTTGATCTTCTAATCGCTCAATACCTAGATAGTCGTTACATCCTCTAGTACCGATGATGGCTTATGGATGACTGATATGATCATCACCTACTGCTGGCGTATTGATGAGTCTTTAGAGTCCCACACAGAAGTTTTCTGGTTCAAGCGAAACGAAGTAGGGCACATATGTTGATATGTACGGGGGCCTGATTAAATACGTGTATATGATACCGTATTCTAATCTGGCAGTTATCTGATATCAATCAGGTTATATATGATATAACCGGATTATCGAATCAAGAGTTGATTTGATAATGTGATATACAGATAGATGATATTAGTAGGTTATATGTGATATAACCGGATTATTAAATCAAGTGTTGATTTAATAATATGATATATATTATATTTGATATAATTATATCTTAACTAATATTATTGCTCACTAATTATTTTGTTATATGTGTGTGTGTGTATTAATATATATATATATATATGTATAAATATATAATCAATCATAGGTTGATTTTCTATTTATTGGAAATAGAAAATGTGAGGTGGAAAATGAGAGCATGGAGTGAAGCATGGCTTGATGAATATTTTATTCATATCACTACACTATTGAAGCATGGTTACAATTGAATATTGATTTAATTGGTTTGCTTCAATTATGTGTGAGATAGTAAAGTCATTCTTTACTTGCATCTTCTACACTTGCTCTTTTTCTTGAGTTGAGCTCATATGCTCTCTAGCTCTCTCCTCATTCTTCACCTCCACCTCCAAGCTCAAACCCTCACATGAGATGTGAATCCTTGAGCTTGTGAGAACCTTAGTGAGCAAACAAAACCTCTACTTCACCATCCTACACTACATTAGCACTCTAGCATAGAGTGTTTCCTTCACTAAAGAGTTTAGTGAAGAGGTAGCTTGGATTGGCGGACTTCGGGTAGATCATCTTCGGCATGAAGATCATCAGAGGAAGCTTGTTCATTCTTCAAGTGGAGCTTAGTGGAGTCGCGTGGACTACTACCGGAGTATTAGAAGAGAAGGACAGGGTCATCAAAGGTTGTAGCCTCCTTCCCTTCTTATAGTTTTATCATATCATCATAGTAAACCCTAATATTCTAGTTAAGATCTTGGTTAGTGTTCGTTAGCATCCGAAATTTTTTAAATTGCATGTGTGATACCCGTTTTAACCACATCGCGGTGCTAGCGTACTGTCATGACCCGAAATTGGCACGTAACGGCCCTTAAACTACGCAACGTCTACAGGCGTAACGCGATTTAAGTAAGCCGAAAAGCCAGCAATCTAAACCATCAAAAGTAGTAAGAATTAAGAACAATTTTTAAAAGCCTTTGAAATCTCAACCCAAATTCTTTAAAAGTCCAACTTTATTTCCTTTAAAATTTTGGCAGCACCTCCCTTGTAAAAACTAACCCCAAAAATGGGTACAACATAAATATAAGTAAAGCATCCCCAAACGGGAGCAAATACACGCCCAAAGGCGGAAAACAACCACCACAACAGATATACGATGCCGTAGCGAAGAAATAAAAGACAATATAAAAAAAGAAACTGTATAAAAGACAATCAAGTCACAAAATAATATACAATATCGTCCTCACACCAAATCTCTAAGTCAAACAAGATAATAGTAGATGGAGAGTACAGGATACAACGAATATACAATGAACAATACGGATAACCACAAAACCCACCTACGCAAAACTGCACACTGTGAGCTGAAGCGGTATCCGCTGTAAAAGATGATGTGATAGATGAATAACCTGCCTCGACTACTCTGGGGAACAACCTGCAAACAAACTGTGGCACAACGGGGGTGAGTTGCCATCTCGTGAATAGTAAATAACATATGCAGGTAATCGCAAGTATGCACGTACAGCGCGAATCTAACATATGTAAGCTAAAAGCAGTAAAAGGTCATATGAATGCAATAGTCATGAAAGGTACACTGACGGGTACTACAAAAACACGAAGCAATAATATGACAATCGGTATGCAATAATCATGCAATAATGATATGAATGTGTATATATGCAACAGTCATGAAAGGTACGCTAACAGGTACAACTAACACTTGAAGCAATGCATATAAATAAAGGTATGTAAATGCAACAGTCATGAAAGGTACACTATCAGGTACAACTAATACATGAAGCAGTGCATAAAGAATAAATGTGGAGTATGGAATGAAACATGTCATTTCCACGGAATCCTGATATCGTGGTAGGATCAAAATCCATCAAGACAATCCAAATCCTAATTCCTCAAATCAGCCCCTAAATTGGCTCTCATATCATATAAGTCTCACAAATCCTGAATGTACAACATCAAGTAAATCTCATATATCCTGAATGTACAAAATCAAGTGAATCTCATATATCTTTTATGTACAATATCAAGTAAATCTCATATATCCTGAATATACATAATCAACAATCTCAAATGTCCTAAATCCAATATCAAGTGAATCTCTTATATCCTAGGTATATTTGCATGAATAAATATGATGAAGTATATGAATTTATATGTATAAATATATATTAGCGTCCCATTCCACATAATATATATATATATATGCATAAATAACAGCGTCCCATTCCACTGTTATATATACCTAGGAGTAAAAATATCATGAAAACAATGTGTCAAGTATCGACACAGAAATATTGATCTGTCAAGTGCAGTCACCACGACTGGCACCCTAATAGGTACGTATCATACGCTATACCGAAAGCTCGAGTGTCTAGCTCTGACCCTCGCCTCTCGACGTATCCATACGCACATGACTCCCGTCGGTATCCCCACGATAACCGCCGAGTCATAGGTAATGTCACCAGATGGTATGGTTTCCCTGTCAGGCTCAATCGGCAAGGTCCATCAATCGTCTTGCCCCGGGGTACCTCCGGGCCCCACCATGTACCCTCATATGGCCCCCGACTCCTCGCATGGTGTATATATATCAGAACCGATAAAACTCATGGTGGATGCTGAAATATCATATCAAGAGGAACCGGGTTTTTCAAATAATGCATAATTTCATGAACTCCCACGGTCCTCAAATCCAGAAAACATCATGAAAATTCCATATCTCAATGCAAAATCCATGAATATAATATATGCAACATAAAACTGTAATGTGAGCATATAAAGAAAAAGCCGCTAATTAACATGCAACAAGTTAATATAAAATATCATGCGGTTCCTAATTTCTCCAATTCTATATAACATCCAGTAAAGGTAAACATGTAGCTATAACCAGATATATGTGTAAACATAAAGATATAGTAAGATATAGGTATCTACCTATCAGTAATGATGTAATATACCCTCCAGGTATAAGTGAAGTATGTATGCAAGGTATACAGGTAACTAGCATGTAAGCATGTCAAGGCATATGTGTAAGCATGTAGGTATACAGGTATGCTACATATCATATGCAAAAAGAAATATGAATCAATGTCTCAATATCCCTAACCAAACAATATTATATAGGTATGTGTGTTGTGCCTAACATGGCAATTATTGACGGTGTGTGTGGCATACAATCAGTGCTCGTGCAACATGAGCCGTCAATAATAGTGCAGTGTCCTAAGGATACTAGTCCAAGCACAACAATTAACTAAGCAGTATGGTGCATGCGCAATTCTAAATATGAAATAGAATATGCGACAAGTCAAGTCATCTCTAGCCCAGACGCATAACGCTATGCGGGCGATTCCCCTGTATATGTTAAATCTACTCACCAACGCTCCTAGCTAAGTGAAGCTTACCACCTGTTTTCCCTTTGTCGCAGTGTCCGAAGTCCCCGCCTACGAAGCTGTAACATAAAATAATATAACAGAAATATATATTAGCAATAGACCCAAAACGCGTACAAACTATATTTGACCGACGAAACAACATAAAACATACTCTCAAGTGTTCGTATTGTGGCTATCATGCGTAGCGACACGAAGAAACCAACCCAAGAGCAAAATCACACAAAGTGCACGATCCGTGTCGTATAACGTATCGCGCTTAAACGAAATACAAGAAACTACCTAGGTGATCCCAGATTTTATATACAGAGAAAACTCAACAACCAAACAAGACCAAACACACTTAAACCAAAGCAGACACCTACCCACAAAAACCCACACCCCAACTCCTCTCCAAACCTGAGGTCGCCGGATCTCCCTTCAGACGTCGCCAGCTAAGGTCCGAGCAGGTGGTCTCATTCTTCAGGTGAAGTCATATGGTCTCAAGTACAACACAATTACATTGTTTGGTTTTCTAGTAAACTCTCCGGGTCACAGCAGATCACAGATGTTATATATTGACACAAAAATATGATATTTGCACATAAACTTAACTTTAAACATTCGAAACTAAAACTAAAAGTCTACACAACACAAAAACTATAAAAAGAACAGATAGAGATCATTACCAAACCAAAAGAACTCAAAGATACAAGCTTTGCAAGCTCCAAGGCATCCAAGAGGCAAATCCAGGAAAAAGATGTGATTTTGGTGAGTTTTGTGAAGGATATGATGAAGTTTGGTGATGGAAACTTAAGTGTTCAGTTTGATATGAGAGGAATGAATAAAATGAGAAGGGAAATAAGTGTGAGAGAGTGAGAGAGAGTGTATGAAGAAATGAGAGAGAGAGGTGAGGTTAAGGGTGAGGGTGAGTGTAACCATTAGCATTAATTCTCCATTAATGCTTTCACACACACCTCATCACTTCCACAACAAATATCTCCTCTTCTCACTCAAAATATCAAGGAAATGGTTAAGGATTGGATTAGGGTTAAGGCAAAGGATTAGATAAATGGTTAAGTGTCATGGTTGCTAAGAACAAGATTAACACAAACAAACCCTCACATTAACGTGCACGCGTGCATGCATGCCCATAACAAATAATAATAAATTATTAATTAAATGTTATAAAATGTGAGGAACCCGAATTGGTAAACTTTTACAGTAAACCCGCATTAACGTCTAAACTAAGACTAACCGAAATCTAAGGCGTTACAATCTCCCCCCTTATAAAAATTCGTCCCCGAATTTAAAATTCTCACTAAGCGTACCTTCAAAGAGAAGATTACGAAACTCTCATATCTCGCTCGTAGACTTCCAAGTGATTACCTCACTATACGGCTACGTCCAAGAAAACCCTTCACAGATGGCAAGACCCTTGACCGAAGTTTCTCCACCAGCCGAACCACTAACACAATTGGCTGCCAATGAACGAAAAGATCGCGTCAAGCTAAATGGTCTGATGCTAAATCATGTGAGAAAGGTTATGAAGGTAATTGCAAAGTATCGACATAAGGAATACGGGGTGAATACTCAATAATCTGGGCAGAAGTGCCAAATTAAAGGCAACGAATCTAACTCGCTTTAAGGATCTCAAAAGGACCTACAATTCTGGGATAAGCTTCCCAATATTCAATACGTCATTCATCGGAAAGTCCGTAGGAATACATGATCTCCCACTGCGAACTCAAGTCTGCGACCACCACGGTCGGCGTAAGACCTCTATCTGCAATGGACTACTCTCATCCTGACCTGAACCAACTGGATCATCTCCAAAGTTTCTAGACTAGCTAGGGTCTAAAAATCCTACTTACGCAGAGTCAGAAAAACAGACTGGAGATCGACACGACCTAACAACAAAACTAAAGGTTTCTAATTGGAGTGCCTCCTGGTAACTGCTATCGAAGGAGAACCCTAACAATGGCAAGTGACGATCCCAACTGCCGACAATAATTAGTACACACGCACAAGAATATCCTCCAGAGTCGGTATAGCCCGCTCTCACAAAACCATAATCATGCGGATGGAAAGACAGAGCTAAAGCTCAACCAGCACCTAAGGCTTCCTGAAGCTCCTGCCCAAGACGGCAAGCGAACATGGTGCCCTCATTGGATACGACCCATGAAGGAACTCCGTGCAATGCACAAACTTAACAAAGGACAACTGAGCAAACTGAGCATAACCGGACAACAAACACCAAATGGAGTCACACCCTGTCTAGACCTGGGTAGACGCCATAACGAGATTCGTGGAGATCTGCTCCCATTCCCACTCCGGAACGGTTAAAGGTTGCAACTCTCCAGCCGGTCTCAGATGCTCAACCTTAGCTCACAACAAGATGTTAGTTATATGTATGCCCTAGAGGCCATTACTATACATAGGATGTATATTGTAGTGGATGCCGGGACATATATAGGGAGGACTTTCTTGCTCAACATGATAGTATGCTATCTGGTTGCTCTTTACCTTAACGTGTATATTGATTGTCTCTCTGTTACATATTGGTAAAGCCCTTAGGATCTGTACTTGACTACCTGGACTATGATGCGGATCATACTAGTGGGGACATGGTAGTCCATAAGTACATCCTTCAAAGTCCCTAGTCGTGGGTGTATCGAGACGGGGCATCGATATACCAGAGTAGACTAGCGTGTACCTTCTCGACCCATACAGATGGGCGATGGATGATCCCATATCCATTGGTGTTTGACATCGGAGATGATATACGGGTGCTCAGTAGAGACTGGGTACACTGGACGGACTCGCCGAGAACTCCCAGATGGTATTATACCTCACGTCAGATGGCAGTTCTCTGGTGACACTGGTACAGAGTAGTCTGTTGACCCGAGATCGTCATAGAGTCTTGTTTGGTTCCCACTGTGCTTTGATTTCCATCTTACCACGTCCAAGAGGGCGTGCAAAACGGTGGTTTTTGGGTACAGTCCCGAGTCACATGGAGGCAATGAGCGATAGGAGGGGATTCGTCTCTCCCGGTATAGGGGGTTGATGTTGCGCTGTGTTCGATTGGCTATAACAGGAAATCCCTGGCCAGGGTTACTGAGATTTACCGGTAAGTGTTACCAGTAGTTTCTCGAATAGTTATAGACCTCATATCGACACGACTTATTGAGCTATTGGGGTCTGACGTTTACCACCCCTAGGCGAGATATGCGACATATCAGACGATCAGACCGGACTGTACGGTAGTGTTACAGGTCGGATTCACTGGAGTGTGAGCGGGCTTGCTCGTCGATCTTCAGATCGCTCAATACCCGGGTGGCCGTTACGTTTAGCAGACCGCTTGCGGCTTGTGGGTGTTTGATATGATCAACACCTGCTGCCGGCGTATTGACGAGTCTTTAGAGTCCTACACAGAGGTTTCCTGGCTCAAGCGAAACGAAATAGGAGTGCATATGAGATATGTGCGGGACCGAGAATGATACCAGTATGTGATACTGTATTCGATTCTCGCGATATGTGACATTGATCGGTTATATGCGATATAGCCGGGTTATCGGATCAAGTGTTGATTCGATAAGTTGTTACTGTTGATATTAGTCGGTTATATGCGATATGACCGGATCATTAAATCAAGTGTTGATTTAATGATTTAATGCATAATTATATATTTGATATATTACTTTGCATTAACTAGTATCGGTTCACTTTAAACAGATTTTCTCGCTCGGATGTGCACATTGTATATTTGATATAGTTTTGTGCACATGATTGTATCATGTTTGATGATACATGTTAACTTGGATTTGTGTGAAGATTAAACCATGGTTGTGAGAGTGGTTAGGGTTTTGTTTCTTCTCCCATTATTTATTTATTCATTTATTTGTTTATTCTTTTGGAAAATAAATGGAAAGGAGATAAGAATGGTGGCTTATTTTGGAGTTTAGTTGAAGCTTCATGAAACTTTAATCAAGTCAACCATTCTTATCTCATCCTTAACCCTAACCATTCCCACTAACTATGATTCATTCTCTACACTTGACTAGAGTTAATATTATGATAAGTATTGTTATTTCTTTTCTTTTTGAATTAACTTATCATAATTAGCTTCTTCTTCTTCTTCATTTCTTCACATGAAGAAAGCTTGCTCCATTAATGGCAAGTGATGAAAAAGAGTGAGAAATCCAAAACTAAAGTCTACCCACTTCCTATTTCTTCATCCTCTACCTCTTGCCAAGTAGTAGAGTGTGTTTACTTCATAAGTTTCTTGACTTGGTGAAGTCGGAGCTTGATTTAGCGATGCCTCGACGTAGATCATCTTCGGCATGGACATCGATGACCTAGCCCGTCCATTCTCCGACGAAGCCGACTCTAGAGCCCGGATTCCTTTTGGACAGCGGAGACGACTTTGTTGCGGAGCTATGGAGGTGGAGCACCGGATCTACAAAGGTTGTATTTCCGTATCTCTTAGTTAATTGTTAACTAGTTAGCTTTTTCGCCTAGAATTCTAGCCAACGATCCGTTCTAGGGTTTCTCGGCACCGTTTAAATTTGAAATTGGCATGGTTGATGCCTTGTGAGACCTCACTTGTGTGCCTAGGAACCCTACAGTGGTATCAGAGCCTAGCTAGAGCCTTAGGCGATCGGTAGACGAAGTTAGAGATCCGATCGAACCGCGAAACCCCAAGCAAAATCGCTCTCTGTACATTTTTCAAAACTGTTGAATTTTGTGAATTAAAAATATGCAGAAAAACAAGCAGGAAACACTAAGAATTACTGTGAAGTTTGGTCGACTAATTCAATAATTGGAGCGCGGAACCGCGGCCAAACCAGGGGTTTGGCGGCGCTTCCGCGCCCCAAATTTCGACTTAGTCCCTCAAATTTCATATATTTATTCTTAGGTCCTTTCTTGGCAATTTTTTATGTGAATTTTTTAATTCCACTCTGGTGTTGAGTTTTCTAGGGTTTTATTGGGGATTCGTTAATTTGATCGGATAATTTAACTTTGTTTATGTTTTTCCGGATATTTTAGAAACTGTTAAAATGTTCGACCGGATATAAATACCCAATTTTTCCCCTGCCGGGAAATTTCCAAGTGTTGGATTTTTCCGTAGTTTAACGACGTTCTAAGTAGTGCAAGTAACGCGATGGTCCCTCTAGAAGACAACAAACCTTAACTCGATTATGTGACCGTCTTGAACTGCCCTTTGAACCTTCGGGTTTGGGGCAGTACGGCGTGCCACATGTGAGGCGTTGGCTTGACCCTTCTACGGCTGGACCGTTGGTACTGAGGCACGAACTGAATGTTGTTAGACTTATTTCATGTGTTGATCTGTTTTGGGAAAACTTGGGTGTTTGATTGTTCGATCGGAAAGTTTAACATTTTCTGTTTATCTGGAATGGGATACAACAATTGGAATTCTCAAGAAGTTATGAGATAACTGAATGAATGTTGTAAATCTAGCAATTTAATCTCACTTGATCGGTTGCCACGGAGTTTTGATGTGATCAAAAGTCCGTCGCAATCACGTAGCGTACGCGGATACTCGCCGGGTAAACTTAATAGACAGCCTCACTCCATAGCCCCGACCAAGTGACTGTAGGAGAACCCCGTCGCCGAAAGCATCCGTTCGGGTGCTCGCGCTAGCGGTGTTCCGCCTTGGTGCACTTCGTCGACGGTATCGGGGGTGCGGCCGCCTACTGAAGTTTGCGACGAGCATTCGATCAGGATGTCGGGAATCCTGTTGAATTGCCCGACTTAATATTGAAAAGTGTTTTCGATAATGAGACTAAAATGCAGGGTTTATAATTGTTAGGCATGCGATGTCTAAGGAATTCATTTGGTCAGGCATGCGATGTCTGAGATGGTTGCGGATTCCAACTGTTGTAGTTTTACACTTTCTTTTCTGTGACCGTAAGTGTAATATGTGATATCGCCGGTTTCGTTGCTATATGTCAACGACAATTGGGATGCGCATATTTACTTACGTTGATGACATGTGATGTTATGTGTTGCTGGATATGTTATATTGGATCGTCGTGTTTGAATAGCCGGGGGTTTTTATGTGAGATGAGTGTTTTTCATTTTCATTCATGTAAAAACTTGTATGTAATATTCTTTTATTGGGGCGCTTCCAGGTTGCGGAAGTTGTCACCGTTGATGTATATTATTTACTTTACTGCACTAGGATAGACCCAAGGAGGAGGGCACAAGTAACCGGGTTCTGAAGTCCAGTGGGAGACCAACTCGAGGAGTCGAGTCTGGGTCTCCTAACTCTGGAATTGGTAGGGTTGCTTGCCGCTCTCGTAGGGGTCTAGGGGTGTGGGTTTGGCTATTCATCACGACCGTGGAATCCGTGTTTTATACTGGCTCGTATTGAAAACACGGACGTCCTAGTATATCCAATATTTCATATGATTCTTCTGCTGCGATATCTGTGATGTGATCATGTGATGTTCTGTGATAGATACAATATATAGTATATATGATATATTATATAGATGTTACTTATGTTTTACACCCGCGCTAGCCCTGCCCCGCTCTGCCGTTAGTTACCTAACCTAACGGTGCACGAGGGGACATCGAGGCGAATGCGGATGGCATAAGTGTACGTCGTATTTATCTGTAATGTTTAGGTACTTAAATGATGGGACTTCATTAATGTGATTAATGAAATAAAAGAAACCTAAGATATTGTAGAATCGAATTTCAAAATAAAAAGGGTAGCTACAGTTCTTGCTTTGCACAGAGGTATATGTGATATATCCTGCACCTTATTCGATGAGGAAAGGACCGAGATCCCTTCACCGGGAGTGACTCCTTTAGCAATAACTGGCAGATGCTACACACTCGGTTTGTATTTTGATTGCTTTTAAGTGTTTTTGCTTTGCACAGTGATATATATGATATATCCCGCACCTCATTCGACGAGGAAAGGACCGACGATCCCTTCACCGGGAGTGACTCCTTTAGCAAAACTAGAAAAGCCTCAAAAGCACTCCATTTTTAAAATCATTTGATTCTACAATGATATCAAGTTCATTACGCAATAGGTTTTCTGAAAAACCTGACGTAGCCCTCCGTCATTTCAGATACGTACTAGTTAGTATTCGTGCTGCGGTTGTTTGGCCTCCGTCAAGGCGTAGTGTACGGTAGCTAACTAGTGCTTATCTGCTAGCATATGATGCGATTGGATTAGGGTATTCGTACGGCGTTGTTTGGCCTCCGTCAAGGGTCGTGCGGGTGGGTTTAATTCAATCAGGAAATGACGGGTTGAACTTGACTAGCGGACTATGGGTTGTTTGGCCTCCGTCAAGGTCATAGCGAGCTAGGGGCAAAATATTATCGGGAATTTCAAGTGTTGAAATTTGCAATGAGATTGCATACCTTCTATGAGATAGTTGGATCCCGATACCCGCTGCGAGTAAGAGTTACTCCTGGGAGAGTTTTATACATTACAATTAGCCGATCAAGTAGGTGTCTAGAAAGGTGTCAACGGGGTTACGCCTCTGGGAAAACGAGGTTTACATTAATTAGGTTCGTGCGAAAGCACGGGGGACCTCCCTCAAAGTACCGACACTGGCCTGGCTGAAAGATTGACGAACTTGTAGTGTGTAATTATTCCCGGCTAGTCTTTCCTTTTAGGGTTTGAAGGAAGATTTGATAAAAAACAGTGGGAGCCATCCTGATTAGATAAAATAATAACCAATCTATTCTTGCAAGAGCGCACGCTGAGTGTTTTCTTCTCTCTCTCTCCAGGTAGCGACCATATCACGCCTTAATCAAGATAATAATACGGAATATTGACCGAACCCGCTTGTTATACTGAGCTGGGGAACGTTGGTCCCGCTCCAACTTATAATTGTTATAAGACAGACCAGGAAATTGGGGATTACCAGAATTCCCGTGCCGCCCAAACGAAGAGAGTGCATCTTGATGCATCATCTTCGGGTGTGTTCATTATACAGAACTGTTTCTCAGTATTCTTTACGTCCTGGGTATGTGATACCAGATCAGGATCCCAGATATGTAATATGTTACATAGGGCTACAGAAAGGTAGAGAACTGAGAACAGGTGATAAGTTTCATGAGGCAGAAAACGGGGCAAGTGTTGCAGCCAAGTCTGTTGGTCACTGTCACCCTGTGTTACCAATACATTGATTCTGAACGAATGTTATTAGATACCGAACCTGATATACAAAATCATATCTGTCTCTTTATTAGTAAAGAAACGATAAAATTTTGTATTGTTGGATAATGTTTTGAACATTTCCTATATCAAAAGTTGATCGGTTCAGGCACGTTATCTAAAAGCCTTGATGTTCTAAATCAAACTACAGTTCTTCGTATACAGAACACACACAAGAGGAAGAGTTCAGAAATGAACGAATCCTTCTTGAGATATTGTAGACTAGGTCATATCAATGCGACCCAACTGGCTAAGTTACATTTAGATGAATATTTAAATCAGTTTGAATTTACATCTTGTGAAGCTCGCCAGTCATGTCACAAAGATAAGATGACCATAGCTCCGTTTACTGGAAACAGAGAAAGAGTTAGTGAACTCTTGGGACTGATACATGATGATGTATGCAAGGTCCCCTGTCTACACATGCCAGGACTGGTTCTTTGTACTTCATTACATTCTCTGATAATCTCTCAAGATTCAGACATATGTTCCTGTTGAAACACAAGTCCGAACCTTTTGAGATATTCACAGAATATAAGTAAGAAGTAGAGAACCACAATACGGGTAAAAGTGTTATGTCCTTTGATGAGATCAAGGAGGAGAATACTTGAGCACGGAATTCTTGGACTTTTCTAAAGGAGAATGAGATTCTCTCTCAGCATTACTCCTCCGAATACACCATAGCACGATGGTATATCGGGGCGGAGCAATCGCACCCTATATGATATGGTGTGCTCTATGATGAGTATTACTGAGTTACCTATTTCCTTTTAGGGGTTATGCACTTGAGAAGCTGCATACCTATTGAATAGGGTTCGAATCAAATCAGTTGCCTACCGCTTCATATGTGATATGGAAAGGGAAGAGCCCATGTCTTAAGCTAGTTAAGATTTGGGGTTGTCCGGGCTATGTCTAAAAGCATAATCCGAACAAGCTCGAGGCAAGGTCTGTTATGTACAACTGGAAATGTTCCAGCTATACAAACTGCAGCTGATGATTTGAAAGAACCAAAGGATTCAATAGTTACCAACGAACCTCAGCCTCTCCGCCGATCTAGTAGGGTTCCTCACCCACCTGAGAGATACTTCTGTTTCTCTATGACAGTGGGAGCGAGGATTGCATCATGAGATGATGACCCAACTAGTTTCGAGCTGGCCATCAGGAGTGGGACTTTGTAAGAATGGCTGGATGCTTAGCAATCTGAGATGGAATCCTTATACACCAACAAAGTATGGACTTTCGTTGCTATATCTGAAGGGTTAAATCCCCATCAGGAGCAAGTATATCTTGAGAAGATTACTTGGTGTACATGGAAAAGTTGAGACTTTCAAAGCTAGACTTGTTAAAGGTTTTCGTCATTGACCAGGCGTGGATTATGACGAAGCCTTTTTCCAGTATCTATGCTTAAGTCCATCCAGATCCTACTTGTCACGGCTACATACCAGAACTACGATATCTGGTGGTTGGGTGTCATGACTGCTTTTCTAAATGATGTTTTAGAAGAGTGCGTCTATAAGTACACAGCCAGAGGGCTTCGTAGACAGTGGGAGCAGCGGAAACGTGTGCAAGATGCTTTATAGGATAAAGCAGGCATCGCGGAGTTGGAACATCTGTTTTGATGAAGTAGTCAAAGAGTTTGACATCATCAAAATGGTAGACGAACCTTGTATATACAAAAAGGTAGTAGGGAGTATGGTGATGATCCTCGTAGAGTACGTGGATGACATACTCTTGATAGGGAAAGAGTTTCCTATGCTACGCTCGATCAATCTCCGCTTATCACAATGATTCTCCATATAGGATCAAAGTGATACCTCCTAAATCCTGGGTTTTTAGATCTATGAGATAGATCTAATTGGATGTTAGGACTCTCACTTGTTGTAGTGAGACGGTATCAATCGACCCTGGGGAGAATCACTGGAAGTGTTCCAGGGTGATAAAGACGACTGAATGTCAGTCACATGCATTGTCTTTACCCTCAGTAAAGGGACGGTATGTTGGAAGAGTTCCAAGCTAGATACCGTGGCATACTAGACGATAAAGGCTGGATACATCGCTACTTAAGATGCTACCAAAGTGGCTGTCTGGGTGTATATTGGTTCATGAGATGAACTTAGTTCCTCCCATTGTGTGACAATGGAGTTGTGGCTTATGCCAAGGAACGCCGGTCCCATCAGTGATCCAGACATACTCTAAGGCAGTATCACTTGATCATGGAGATGGTTGATCTCCAGGGAGATCGAGGTTAGGAGAGTAGACTCAGAGGACAACACAGCGGATCCACTCACAAAGGCCTGTTCCCAGAGAGAGACTTTTATGGGATGGTTGAGTATGAGATACTACAACTACTGCTACAGATGGCCCTAGTGCAAGTGGGAGATTGTTAGTTATATGTATGCCCTAGAGGCCATTACTATACATAGGATGTATATTGTAGTGGATGCCGGGACATATATAGGGAGGACTTTCTTGCTCAACATGATAGTATGCTATCTGGTTGCTCTTTACCTTAACGTGTATACTGATTGTCTCTCTGTTACATGTTGGTAAAGCCCTTAGGATCTGTACTTGACTACCTGGACTATGATGCGGATCATACTAGTGGGGACATGGTAGTCCATAAGTACATCCTTTAAAGTCCCTAGTCGTGGGTGTATCGAGACGGGGCATCGATATACCAGAGTAGACTAGCGTGTACCTTCTCGACCCATACAGATGGGCGATGGATGATCCCATATCCATTGGTGTTTGACATCGGAGATGATATACGGGTGCTCAGTAGAGACTGGGTACACTGGACGGACTCGCCGAGAAATCCCAGATGGTATTATACCTCACGTCAGATGGCAGTTCTCTGGTGACACTGGTACAGAGTAGTCTGTTGACCCGAGATCGTCATAGAGTCTTGTGTGGTTCCCACTGTGCTTTGATTTCCATCTTACCACGTCCAAGAGGGCGTGCAAAACGGTGGTTTTTGGGTACAGTCCCGAGTCACATGGAGGCAATGAGCGATAGGAGGGGATTCGTCTCTCCCGGTATAGGGGGTTGATGTTGCGCTGTGTTCGATTGGCTATAACAGGAAATCCCTGGCCAGGGTTACTGAGATTTACTGGTAAGTGTTACCAGTAGTTTCTCGAATAGTTATAGACCTCATATCGACACGACTTATTGAGCTATTGGGGTCTGACGTTTACCACCCCTAGGCGAGATATGCGACATATCAGACGATCAGACCGGACTGTACGGTAGTGTTACAGGTCGGATTCACTGGAGTGTGAGCGGGCTTGCTCGTCGATCTTCAGATCGCTCAATACCCGGGTGGCCGTTATGTTTAGCAGACCGCTTGCGGCTTGTGGGTGTTTGATATGATCAACACCTGCTGCCGGCGTATTGACGAGTCTTTAGAGTCCTACACAGAGGTTTCCTGGCTCAAGCGAAACGAAATAGGAGTGCATATGAGATATGTGCGGGACCGAGAATGATACCAGTATGTGATACTGTATTCGATTCTCGCGATATGTGACATTGATCGGTTATATGCGATATAGCCGGGTTATCGGATCAAGTGTTGATTCGATAAGTTGTTACTGTTGATATTAGTCGGTTATATGCGATATGACCGGATCATTAAATCAAGTGTTGATTTAATGATTTAATGCATAATTATATATTTGATATATTACTTTGCATTAACTAGTATCGGTTCACTTTAAACGGATTTTCTCGCTCGGATGTGCACATTGTATATTTGATATAGTTTTGTGCACATGATTGTATCATGTTTGATGATACATGTTAACTTGGATTTGTGTGAAGATTAAACCATGGTTGTGAGAGTGGTTAGGGTTTTGTTTCTTCTCCCATTATTTATTTATTCATTTATTTGTTTATTCTTTTGGAAAATAAATGGAAAGGAGATAAGAATGGTGGCTTATTTTGGAGTTTAGTTGAAGCTTCATGAAACTTTAATCAAGTCAACCATTCTTATCTCATCCTTAACCCTAACCATTCCCACTAACCATGATTCATTCTCTACACTTGACTAGAGTTAATATTATGATAAGTATTATTATTTCTTTTCTTTTTGAATTAACTTATCATAATTAGCTTCTTCTTCTTCTTCATTTCTTCACATGAAGAAAGCTTGCTCCATTAATGGCAAGTGATGAAAAAGAGTGAGAAATCCAAAACTAAAGTCTACCCACTTCCTATTTCTTCATCCTCTACCTCTTGCCAAGTAGTAGAGTGTGTTTACTTCACAAGTTTCTTGACTTGGTGAAGTCGGAGCTTGATTTAGCGATGCCTCGACGTAGATCATCTTCGGCATGGACATCGATGACCTAGCCCGTCCATTCTCCGACGAAGCCGACTCTAGAGCCCGGATTCCTTTTGGACAGCGGAGACGACTTCGTTGCGGAGCTATGGAGGTGGAGCACCGGATCTACAAAGGTTGTATTTCCGTATCTCTTAGTTAATTGTTAACTAGTTAGCTTTTTCGCCTAGAATTCTAGCCAACGATCCGTTCTAGGGTTTCTCGGCACCGTTTAAATTTGAAATTGGCATGGTTGATGCCTTGTGAGACCTCACTTGTGTGCCTAGGAACCCTACACAAGGCAGATACCTCGAAACGAAATCCGAAACTTTACTCTTCATCCCTGCCCACCCGTAACTATTTCACAAGTCATGCTACAAATTGGTGGAACTTGAATGAACACCGAAAGCTGACTGATGTTCCTGCTCTAGGATTTCGCGTCTCTGCCCATCGGCAACAGGTACACACAACCGCGTCCCTAAACGTAGCACATCTGGTCATAAATCAAGGACTCCGAATCTTTACCCAGCCGAGTATGCTCAAGAATCTCTGACGAACGAGCATCGGTGGGCAATGCCTCGCGAATGTGATTAAGGAAAAGTGGACGGGCGCGGACATGAGCAAGTTGTCCCCTCAGTAGAGGCGAACTTAAGCTGTACTCAACGATTGAACAAGAACTGTAAATCTGCATAAGACGGTCTCAACAATCAAAACCCGCTGCAGGAAGATGTACTTTAAGCTCTGGTGGTCCATGAAAGTCTGACACGACTCTCCGAATAAGTAGTGTTTCCAAATCTCCAACGCAAGCAAGACCACCGCGGCCATCTCCAGATCATGAGTGGGATATCCTGCTAGTACTTCTTCCAAATGTAAGGAAGCAAAAGCGATAACTCTATAATGCCGCATCAACGCAAAATCGAGCCCTACTCGCGAAACATCACAGTTAAACAACAAGGTCACCCGAACCAGAAAGCAAAGAAAGAACTGATGCAGTTGTTAACCAGGTCTTCAACTGCCGAAAACTACGCACGCATGCCTCAGTCCAAAGAAAAGGAACTTCCTTTCCGGTCAGTTCAGTCAACGGTACAGCACTACACTAGCAATCCTGCACGAAACGGCAGTAAAAACCTGCTAAGCCCAAAAATATGCGGACCTCCATCCCATACACAAGTCTGGGCCTAAGCTGTACGGCCTCGATCTTCCTCGGAACCATACGAAAACCGTCTCCCGTAACTACAAGACCTAGGAGTCAACACAAACAAGCCTGAAGGAACACTCCGAGAACTTAGCAAACTGTTGGTGCTCTCCCAGTGTCTGCAAAACAAATCATCAAGTGCTGCTCATGTTCCTCACGACACATTAGAATGGACCATAATGTCATCAATGACACAATAATAAACTGGTCAAGGAACGGCCAGAAGAAATCTGGTTCATCATATCTACAAATGCTGCTAGGGTAATGGTGAGTCCAATGACACCACCAAAACACACAAAGCCCGTAGCACGTACAAGGCAGTCTTCGGAATGTCATCACTCCGAACCCGCAACAATGATGATCTGATCCCGAACAAACTTAGAAAAATGTCTCGCACTCTGGAGCTGATCGAAGAAATCGTCAATGCGAGGTAAAGGATACCTATCCGCACCGTAAGTCGGTTCAATTGACGATCAATCAATACACAACCTCAACTGCCGTCCTTCTCCTTGACGAACAGAAATAGGAGCTCCCCAATGCGAAACACTCAGACGCATAAGCCCCCTAACAAACAACTCTGCAGCTGATCCTTAAGATCCCTAAGCTTCGCCGGCTCATCTGGAACAATGTCGGAAAACTCTCGCACGAAAGGGACCCGGTCCAACAAACCCACTGTGGCTCCGGTATCACGAATGAACGCCAAGTATCTTCGACATCCTCTCCTCAAAAGCCGACTAGCGAAAAAGGCTGAATTCAAGCTGTGAGAGGCGACACCACTGTCCTCCTATGCACAACAAGAACTGACTCGCCGGGAAAACAAAACCTGACTGTTTTCTCGCGGTAGTCCACAGACGCCAAGCACGTAGCTAACCAGTCCGTGCCCTGGAGAACGTCAAATCCAACCTCTCTAGAAGGATCAAAATGACGGACGAATCTCTATCTCCTATTTGATTGGCACATGACTGAAATACGTGTCGCGCAACAAAAGAATCGCTGACAGAAGTTAACACAACAAACGGCTGATCTACCCAACACGACTCTCGCCCCAACCACGGCACAAAGTGTGTAACACAAACAAGTACATCAAAAGAACATACGAATTTTGAATACCTAAAAACTCTGCATTGGACGCCCGCGCGTCCCGATGAGTAGAAGCAAACTCTCGTGTCTGCCCCCTACCCGCAACTGGCTGAACTCCTCCTCTGCTCACCTGTCCACTCTGAGCGAACCTCCCGCGTCCACGACCTCTCTGAATACGAGTCTGACGCGGTGCTAAAGAACAATGTCTAACGATGTGTTGAAGGCTCCCGCATCGAAAACATCCATACGATGGCTGCTGAGCCTTCTGGGGATGAGAGCTGAACGACTGTCCTCGTCCTAAGCCTCTGCTACTCCCGCGACGGTCATGAAATCTATCTCGACGACTAAGCCTCTGCCTCTGGGCTGGTACACCGGTATGAGTCCTCCACTATTCCGGAACTCCCAAAGTCTCTGGAAGGCGTGCCTCATCAACTGGGGCTGCATCCACTGGTGCTATGTAGGTGACGGAATGCTGCATGCTGATCGCAAGGAACAACTGGGTAATATGGGTGACAGCCTCCTGTCGCTGCGCTCGAACGGCCTCAACCAATGAACTCATCGTCTGGCGCATGTCCTGCATATCTGCCACAAGCCTAGCGATACTATCTGTCGAAGGCGGATCCGTCTGCTCCTATGCAACGAGCGTGCCATCCTGGTCAGTCCTTATCCCACCCGAGTCAATCCTGACCTCGGCCCTCGCTGCATCACTATGAGTCCTCATAGTCATCGGCGGCAAAGGCTATAAATGGAAATAAGATTCGATAAGAACACGGAAATCAAATCACAAGGATATGAATCATCAAGGAATGAATTTCAAGCAATTTGTACTTAGGTCACTTTAGGCGGAGTACTGCAATGTGAGTATGCCGTGGACATATGCATGCTACGTTACTCTGCTTTAAGCTACCTACTCCATCATACCAAGGTCATCCTACACTCCGAAAGGTAAAACCTAGCGCTCTGATACCAACTTTGTCACGACCCGAAATTGGCACGTGACGGCCCTTAAACTACATAACGTCTACAGGTGTAACGCAATTTAAGTAAGCCTAAAACCCAGCAATCTAAACCATAAAAAATAGTAAGAATTAAGAACAATTTTTAAAAGCCTTTGAAATCTCAACCCAAATTCTTTAAAAGTCCAACTTTATTTCCTTTAAAATTTTGGCAGCACCTCCTTTGTAAAAACTAACCCCAAAAATGGGTACAACAAAAATATAAGTAGAGCATCCCCAAACGGGAGCAAATACACGCCCAAAGGCGGAAAACAACCACCACAACAGATATACGACACCGTAGCGAAGAAATAAAAGACGATATAAAAAAAGAAACTGTATAAAAGACAATCAAGTCACAAAATAATATACAATATCGTCCTCACACAAAGTCTCTAAGTCAAACAAGATAATAGTAGATGGAGAGTACAGGATACAACGAATATACAATGAACAATACGAATAACCACAAAACCCACTAACGCTAAATGGCATACTGTGAGCTGAAGCGGTATCCGCTGTAAAAAAAATGATGTGATAGATGAATAGCCTGCCTCGACTACTCTGGGGAACAACCTGCAAACAAACTATGGCACAACGGGGGTGAGTTTCCAACTCGTGAATAGTAAATAACATATGCAGGTAATCGCAAGTATGCACGTACAGCGCGAATCTAACATATGTAAGCTAAAAGCAGTAAAAGGTCATATGAATGCAATAGTCATGAAAGGTACACTAACGGGTACTACAAATACACGAAGCAATAATATGACAATCGGTATGCAATAATCATGCAATAATGATATGAATATGTATATATGCAACATTCATGAAAGGTACGCTAACAGGTACAACTAACACATGAAGCAATGCATATAAATAAAGGTATGTAAATGCAACAGTCATGAAAGGTACACTATCAGGTACAACTAATACATGAAGCGGTGCATAAAGATTAAATGTGGAGTATGGAATGAAACATGTCATTTCCACGGAATCCTGACATCGTGGTAGGATCAAAATCCATCAAGACAATCCAAATCCTAATTCCTCAAATCAGCCCCTAAATTGGCTCTCATATCATATAAGTCTCACAAATCCTGAATGTACATCATCAAGTAAATCTCATATATCCTGAATGTACAAAATCAAGTGAATCTCATATATCCTTTATGTACAATATCAAGTAAATCTCATATATCCTGAATGTACATAATCAACAATCTCAAATTTCCTAAATCTAATATCAAGTGAATCTCTTATATCCTAGGTATATTTGCATGAATAAATATTATGAAGTATATAAATTTATATGTATACATATATATTAGCGTCCCATTATACTAATATATATATATATGCATATATAACAGCGTCCTATTCCACTGTTATATATACTTAGGAGTAAAAATATCATGAAAACAATGTGTCAAGTATCGACACAGAAATGCTGATCTATTAGGTGCTGGCACCATGACTGGCACCCTGATAAGTACGTATCATACGCTATACCAAAAGCTCGAGTGTCTAGCTCTGACCGTCGCCTCTCGACGTATCCATACATGTTAGTTATATGTATGCCCTAGAGGCCATTACTGTACATACGATGTATATTGTAGTGGATGCTAGGACATATATAGGGAGGACTTTCTTGCTCGACATGATAGTATACTATCTGGTTGTACTTTATCTTAACATGTACTCTGATTGTCTCTATGTTACATGTTGATAAAGCCCTTAGGATATGTACTCGACTACTGGGACTATGATGAGATCATACTAGTGGGGCCACGGTAGTCGATGAGTACATCCTATAACTGTTCCTAGTCGAGGGTGTATCGAGACAGGGCATCGATACACCAGAGTAGACTAGCATATACGCATCTTGACCCATATGATGGACGATGGATGATCCCATATCCATCGGTGTTTGACATCAAGGATGGTGTACGGGTGCTCAGTGGAGACTGGGTACACTGTACCGGTGTCACCAGAGAACTGCCATCTGATGTAAGGTATAATACCATCTGGAAGTTCTCGGCGCTGTAGGGTTCCTAGGCACTCTTGTGAAGGTTCATAAGGCATCAAACATGCCCGAATAAAATTTTAGATGTGCCGAACAACCCAAAGCCGGGATCTTTGCTAGATTATTAGGGTTTAACATGCAAGTAAACATCTTTACTACTAAGTGTGAGGGATTACAACCTTTGTAGTCTGCTCCTTCGCTTCATAAGCTCCGAGTAGAAGTCCCTTCACCGCGATCCACGATCCCCCGGACTCAAGAGAGGCTTCACGACTCGAACGATCCATGATAGCTTGTCGTATTCCTTTTCTCCGATGATCTACGTCGAAGTTGCAATAGCTCAAGCTCTCTCACTCTAATAAGGTGAACACCCTAATCTAATGGGCTAGATTAGATGAGGATGATGGAGTAGTATTTATGCTTTCTTTTTATATCATAATCTCACATGAAATCATCACAAAAGGAATTTCTAGTTAGCTTTCTCAAAGCTAAAGAGAGAAGAAGATGATGAATTGAAAAAGATAATCCTTTTGTGATGAATAGCAGTAAAGAATATATGATTGATTATGGAACCATGGTCAAGGATGAGAGGCTTAACCTTTGTAGAGAATAAACTAGAGCTAGGGTTTGGTTAGGTTAATAATGAGTCATGGATAAGTATCAACCATAATATCTTAACCAAGACAAAAGGAAATCCTTCTAGAATGAACAAGAAGGAGCTAACCCTAATCAAACCCTAATCTCTTTTTATCATCACTAAACATGTTTCATAATAAATCATATCATGTTACTATAATATATATCACATATATATTATATTTGTAACAAAAGAAAATAATACAATTAATATATATCGTATATATATCAATGTATTATTCGGTGAGAAAATGAAATAATAAAGCGAGCCAATATTAGATAATGTAATACAATATATCATATATATTATTATACATTAAATCATCGAATCAACACTTGATTCGACAATCCGGCTATATCGAATATAACCGACTAATATATCATGTACCGATTCATCGAATCAACACTTGATCCGATATCCCGGTTCATATCTAAAACCGCGAGAATATAATACGGTATCACATATCGCATTATCCTCGGTTCTGCGCATATCACATATGTGCCTCTACTCCGTTTTGCCTGAGCCAAGAAACCTCTGTGTAGGACTCTAAAGAATCGTCAATACGCCGGTAGCAGGTGATGATCATATCAAACACCCACAAGCTGCAAGCGGTCAGCTAAACGTAACAGCCACCCAGGTATTGAGCGATCAGAAGATCAACAAGCTAGCCTGTCCGTTCTCCTGTGAATCCAATCAGTAACACTCCCGTACAGTCCAGTCTGTTCGTCTGATATGTCGCATATTAAGTCTAGGGGTGGTATACGTCAGACCCCAGTAACCGATAAGTCGTGTCAATGCGAGGCTCATAACTGTAACACCTGAAGTTAGGGTTAGTAGTAATTAAGTGTTAATTTAGGGTTTTTGGTAAAAAGTTTACCAAAACGGGTTTCTAGTAATTTATCTGGGTTTATGGTTATTTTTGTGGGATTTAATCTCAACCACACACACTTGTGCACGTTAACTAGGGTTAAGACTAGGGTTGCCACACATTTGAGCTTGTAGCTTAGCTATGTTTAAGTTGACCATGGTGGGCTAGGTCCATGGTTAAGATAATTGTGTCGTTTTAAGCTAATTAGTTTAATTAGGGATGGATGGCTTTGACCATGGGGTTTTGGAGAGTTTAAGGTTGACTTAGAGAGAGGGTGAGGGATGTGATGTGTCATGATGATTTAAGGTTAAGTTTCCTCACCTCATTTCAAAACTTTTTCACCTCTCTCTCACTCACTCACTCACATCAGCCTAGCCACCAAAAACAGCAGCACATCAGCCCATTTTTCATCATTTCAGCCACAATTCAACACCACAAAAACAGCCCCAGCTCAGCTCTATTTCCAGCACCAGCAACATCAGCCTTTCAGCCACTTTTTCTGCTTCAAAACACCATGAGATAGCATCAGCACCAGCCTTTTTATTTGCAGGACATCAGCAGCAACAGCTGCTACTTCAGCCCCCTCCTAACTTCAAACCACAAACACACAACACTACTACCTCACTCACACTCAATTTCAGCCTTAAAACATCAGAATACAACACAAAACAACATCATCAGCTTCAGCTTCAGCCAGAACTTAAACTGCAGCACCAGCATCAGCCAAGACACCACACCACACACCATACCACACCACACACCATACCATACCACACACCATACCACACCACATCAGCCCATACCACACCACAACAGCCCCACCATCACCAGTAACAGCAACAGCAAAATTCTGCATCAGCATCAGCTCCGGTGAAGCTCAGCTCATTCCAGCCACGTTTTGCAGCACCTACTCTCTTCTTCTTCCCCTTCTCCTTGGTTGCAAGGGTCCTAGGGGGTATAACTCCTAAACTCCTTCCAATTTATGTAGATTTTGTACTTGATTAGCTAGTATAGTGTCTTATCGTAATTTTAGTGCTAGAATG
Organism: Agapanthus africanus; assembly: GCA_030015575.1. Taxonomy (NCBI): domain Eukaryota; kingdom Viridiplantae; phylum Streptophyta; class Magnoliopsida; order Asparagales; family Amaryllidaceae; genus Agapanthus; species Agapanthus africanus. Next base: position 241,030,021 of record CM057344.1, read on the forward strand.
GTGTAGTGATGCTAGATTTAGTTATTTTAGAGAGCTTGTAGTTTTATGAACCTTTTTTGTGTTAACTAATCTGTTTAAGCCTAGTAGTGTCATTAAAATTAGATGGTTGGCCTTAAATCGCAAAAATTATGGTAATCTAGCTCGATTAGTGATTATTTCATGCTTAGTTGTGGTTTTTGGGTGATTTAAGGGAATTTTGACAAAGTGAGAGTTGCGTTAGTTAGAATAACCCTCTTAGGTGCTAGTGAGGCCAGTCAACCTGAGAAATTCCCCAGAATTCATTAAGACACCTGATTTACCCAACTTGGCGTATTTTGGCAGTTTTGGTGACTTTTTAACCTCTATAGGATCTGCTGTTGATCCGAACCCTTCAGAATAATTTTGGGAAGACTGTAGCATGGTGAGACTTGTAAACACACACACACAGAGCACGGGGACCCAACTCCCCCACGAGGCCGCCGGTTTATTCATTCTGGCCGCAATTTGCGGCCAGAGTAGGGAGTGGGGTGTGGAGATTTTGGGGGTAGGGTACTTCTGGGTAAGTTAGTGTGTTAGTATCTGTAACTTTTTGATTTTGGCCCATAGTTAAAATTTGGAGCTTGTTGCGTGTTTCCGATGTTTAAGTCTTGTGCGACACGCGTGCGATACGCGTGGTTCTGTGGCGCACTGCGCGACACAGCGTGTCAGCTTAGGTTCTGGTGGGTTCGTGCGCGTCGCGTCGTGTCGTGTGCACACGCGTTTAGTTTCACGCACGCGTTTCCTTTTATCGATATATCGCGTTTTGCAGGATTTTTCCTTATATGGTGACTCTTGTGAATTCTAGGTTTGCCGGCGGGGACTTCGAGCGCAGCAGAGAAAGGCAAACAGGTGGTCGGACACACTTAGCACGGGATCACGGGTGAGTAGATTTAACATCTACGGGGGAAGATCGTTTGGATGGCGCGAGTCGCCCGTTAGATTTAATAAACTTATAGTTAGTAAACTGGATAGTGCTTGTGACATTAGAATGATAATAATAAAACTGGCATAATATTACCGCAGTCATATCTACATGTCATACCCTTACACGCAAATGCATTGTAGGACACATGCACCATTACCAGGTTTTATATGCAGCACGAGCACTATTCATGTAGACACACACACCCTGGTAATTGCCATGTCACGACACTAGATAACCTTAACCTGAAACATGTTAATTGCCTAGAAATATGATATTGCATTAAATATTTAAAATGAAACCATAAGAATTACCATACCTGTGCATATGTATTATCATACCATCTGCTCATGCTTAGTGCAAATCATACATTGCAAATTGATACCATAAGCATCCATAGTCATCGACATATGCATTTTTGATGATTTCATGGGATTTATGATATTTCTGGATTTTGGAGGAAAGCCGCAAGATTTCAACTCATAACTGTTTAAAAATATAAAAGTTGCGGTTTTCTAGTGATGTAAAGTGTCGTCCACCATGAATTTGCTGTGGTTTTCGAGATCCGTGTCGATGAGTGGAGGAACCGTCACGGATGCATGGTGGGCTCGGTACGGTACCCCGGGGCAAGAAGATCGCAGGAGATGGCGTTGAGCCTGGCTGGGGACGGATTACCTACCGGTGACTTCATTTGGCACGGCGGATATCCAGAGGATACCGACCGTGGCCGCTGGTTTGAGACATGAATTTTGATATGGATCAGCCGGATGGCTGAGGCCAGAGATACTGGACATGGATATATGAGATTTGGACAGTTTTGAGGTGTCGTTGCTGGACACGGTTTTTACTGATTTCCTGGATATTATGCTGATGTTTAAATGGGGAGTTTCAAAACAAAGGAAAGAATAATTCTCTTACACACTTGATTGTACTTTCATGTGGCATACATACCTGTATTTCATCCATGTGACATATATATATACTTGCTAGTACACTGTTGATGCATACATACCTGCTAGAGCATGTAGCCATACCTGCTTCAGGGATGCCAGGACACTTGTGTGCATGCATACGATAGCCTTAGTAGATGTTATTTATTACTCACGAGCTGGCAACTCACCCCCGTTGTGCCACAGCTTTTCTGCAGGTCCACTCCGTCAGCACTGTAGCGGCGGATACTTTTGCTTCTTTTGCACTTTTTGCCTGGACTCGAGGCTTTTGCTCATAGGTGGGTTATTATCAGCTTGTACCACCTTATTTATTGTTGTATCTAGAACACTCCATCTACTGCTACTATCATTTCAGTTGTACCTGTTTTATTTGGATTACTGTATATTGACCTAGACGTGAGATTGTGAGACTTGGGGATTTATTTTATGATATATCTGGGTCGATCTCACTTGAGTCGACATGCTATTTCTTATGCACTATTATTCATTTATATTCTGCTTGTACCGTTGGGGCTAATTTTACAAGTGAAATTCTGCTGGAATTTTTGGAAAAAGGAAAGTTAATTTAAAAAGGCAATTTGATTAGGTAATGAAGTAAATGCTTAAATAATTTGGTTTTCCTTCACTCTAAAAATCTTAATTGGGTTTTGTATTCTGGGCTTCGGCTTACTTATTTTACGGACGCCTTGAGACGTTTCGTAATCTAAGTGCCGGTCGCGTTCCGTACCTTGCGGGTCATGACAAAATTGGAATCAGAGCGATAGGTTTCACCTTCCTGAGTATAGGATGACCCTTAGTAGATGGAGTAAGTGACTTAAGCAGAGTAGCGTAGCGTAGGTATGTCCGCGGCATACTTGTGATGCGGTACTCCGCCTAGGTGACTTTAGGACATACTTGCTTGAAATTCCTTCTTCGGTTCCATGTATCCCGTGATTCTCTTGCGCTGTTCTCATTGTCCTGTTTCCTGTACCAGTCACTATGCCACAGAGAGCTACCAGAGCACAGAGGGCTGCTGCCCGAGACGAGATTCGATCTGGCTCATCCGAGACTAGGACTGAGCAGGGTGGCATGCCTACGCCACAGGGACAGACCGATCCACCTTCCCCAGGCCGTATGGATAGGCTTGAGACTGGTATGGAGGAGTTGCGACAGATGATGGGGAGTATGCAGGATCTCCGTCAGATGGTAGGATCCCTAGTTGCAGCCAGTCGTACACCGAGGCCGGAAGACGCACCTACTACATCCCAGACTACCTTGGTACCTGCTCCTACTACTGCCACCGTGACCATCCCGGTTTCGCTACAGGAATTCATAAGGCTGAGACCTCCAGTTTTCACGGGTACCGATGCAGCGGAGGACCCGCAGACGTTCCTTGACAGCTTAGCTAGGATCTGCCGATCGCTGAGATGTTCTGATGATTGCTGGGTAGAGCTTGCGAGTTTCCGACTAGAGGGTCTCGCACAGATTTGGTGGGAGTCAGTTCTGAGAGGTCGAGCTGCAGGTCTACCACCCATGACCTGGACCGAGTTTACAGCAGTTTTCCTTGCCCGTTTCCTTCCGAAGAGCGTTCGCGACGCCAGAGCTCGTAGTTTTGAGGCCTTGGTCAAGACACCTGGGATGACGGTGTCTGAGTATGACGTTCAGTTTACACAGTTGTCCCGATATGCCCCGTACCTGGTAGATACCGAAGCAAAAAGGGTGAAGAGGTTCATACAGGGACTGGATACCCAGCTATATCTTGTCGTTGGCGCTCAGCATTTCGATACCTATTCGGCAGCTATGGATACAGCATTGCGGATGGAGACACGTATTTCAGCGACGTCGGCCGTTCCCGGGCCGAAGAGGATTCGTACCGGCACACCAGATCAGAGGCAGCACGCCAGATTCATTCCGAGAGATAGGGCCGGCAGAGGGTTCGGACGAAGTCAGTTGTACGGATCGTATACACAGGGACAGCAGTCGTCGCCAGGGTGCTTTAGGTGCGGGAGTCTGCACCATCGTATTAGAGATTGTCCAGTGAGGCGACAGGGTGCGGCGACAGTTCCGCATGTGACTCTACCTCCATCACCGCCCCCTCCTCAGAGAGCTCTACTACCTGCCACAGGCGATGCTCCACGCCAGTTAGGCGCACCCAAAGGCCGTGGGCGCGGCGCACCGATCCAGAGAGGACGAGGAGGCCGAGGCCGAGGTCGGCCCGCTATTAGAGGAGGTCAGGCCCGAGTTTTTGCATTGACACCCCAGGATGCGCAGGCATCCAATGCCGTCGTTACAGGTACCCTATCGGTATGTTCTATTGATGCACACGTGTTGTTCGATCCCGGATCCACGCACTCATACGTTTCCACCCACTTCGTGCCGAGTTTGGGTAGAGAGTCCGGTTTGCTTGACCAGCCGCTGGTTGTGACCACTCCGGTGGGAGAGTCTTTTGTTGCTAGGCACGTGTTCCGATCCTGTACCGTTCGTATTGGCGAGCGAGAGCTGCCTGTCGACTTGATCCTTCTAGAGATGTTGGACTTCGACATTCTTTTAGGCATGGATTGGTTATCCACGTGCTATGCGATGGTGGACTGCCGCGAGAAGACAGTTAAGTTTTGTTTTCCCGGCAAGTCGGCTTTTGTTGTGTAGGGGGACCGTGGTGCCGCCCCTCACATTTTGATTTCTTCCCTTCGCGCTGGTCAGCTGATGAGGAAGGGATGTCGGGGATTTCTAGCCTGTGTATGTGATACGAGAGCTATGGATATTCCATTGGACCAGGTTCCGATTGCATGCGAGTTCCCCGATGTTTTCCCTGACGAGCTGCCAGGACTGCCACCTTAGCGCGATGTCGAGTTCTGTATTGATTTGATTCTTGGCTCGGGGCCTATTTCTATACCGCCTTATCGGATGGCCCCGGCGGAGCTTAGAGAGTTGAAGGTTCAGCTGCAAGATTTGCTGGATAAAGGACTTATTCGACCCAGTGTTTCTCCGTGGGGTGCTCCGGTCCTGTTTGTCAAGAAGAAGGACGGAAGTTTGCGCTTATGCATCGACTACCGCCAGCTGAACAAGGTGACCGTTCGGAATAGATATCCGTTGCCGCGCATTGATGATTTGTTCGACCAGCTCCAGGGTGCGGGTTATTTTTCGAGGATCGACTTACGATCAGGATACCACCAGCTGTGAGTCCGACAGGAGGATATACCGAAGACAGCCTTCCGTACACGCTATGGCCACTATGAGTTTCTGGTGATGTCTTTCGGATTCACCAACGCCCCCGCAGCATTTATGGATTTGATGAACCGTACCTTCAGGCCGTATCTTGACTTGTTCATCATCGTGTTCATCGACGATATTTTGGTGTACTCCCGGAGCCGAGAGGAGCACGAGCAGCACCTGCGTATTACGTTACAGACTCTGAGAGAGCACCAGCTGTTCGCAAAGTTCTCTAAGTATGCATTCTGGCTGGACAGCGTCGGATTCTTAGGTCACGTAATTACGAGAGACGGCATATGTGTGGACCCGAAGAAGATTGAGGCTGTTCAGCAGTGGCCCCGACCTACATCGGTTACCGAGATCCGTAGTTTTCTAGGCCTGGCAGGATACTACAGGTGTTTTGTTCAGGACTTCTCCCATATAGCTGTACCCTTGACCAGTTTGACCCGGAAGGGAGTTCCTTTCGTTTGGACGGAGGAGTGCGAGCGCAGTTTTCAGCAGCTGCGGACGTGTTTGACTACGGCGCCGGTATTGTCTTTGCCTTCGGGATCAGGCGGATTTGTGGTCTACTGTGATGCTTCGCCAGTGGGGTTAGGATGCGTATTGATGAAGCATGGCCGGGTGATCGCTTATGCTTCTCGGCAGTTTAAGAAGCACGAACAAAACTACCCTACTCACGATTTGGAGATGGCTGCAGTGGTCTTTGCACTGAAGATATGGCGACATTACCTATATGGCGAGTCGTGGCAAATATTCACAGACCACAAGAGCTTAAAATACATATTTCAGCAGCGAGACCTGAACCTCAGACAGCGTCGTTGGATGGAGTTGGTGAAGGACTACGACTGTGAGATCTTATACCACCCGGGCAAGGCGAATGTAGTAGCGGATGCTTCGAGCAGGAGGCCCGGGGGTAGTCTATCCTATTTGCGCGCAGTGCAGAGGCAAACGTCAGTGGATTGGCAGATTCTATGCGACAGCCGAGTTGAGTTCGAGTTCACTCCGACAGGAGGACAGCTCGCGCATGTTCGTGCGCGCCCACAGTTGCTTGACCGTATTTATGAGGCACAGCGCAGGGATGACCGTTGCTCAGAGATCATGGCACAGCTGGGACAGGGCAGATTTTCCGAGTTCATGATTGATGATCAGGGGATATTACGATTTGGATCCAGACTATGTGTACCAGATGCTGATGATTGCGGCGCGACATTCTTGAGGAGGCACACCGATCAGTGTATAGTGTCCATCCCGGTTCCACCAAGATGTACCATGATATGAGAGAGACCTACTGGTGGGACGGAATGAAGAGGGACATCGCAGAGTTCGTATCGAGCTGCCTGACTTGTCAGTAAGTCAAGGCCGAGCACCAGAGGCCCACAGGAGAGCTACAGCCGTTACCCATTCCAGAGTGGAAATGGGAGCAAATTTCGATGGACTTCGTGGTGGGTCTACCCAGGACCAGTCAAGGGTACGACTCCTTCTGGGTGATCGTGGATAGATTGACGAAAGCGGCTCACTTCCTGCCAGTGAAGACCACTTTCAGCTTCGCCCAGTATGCTCAGCTCTACATTGACGAGACCGTGCGGCTACATGGCGTACCGACTTGTATCGTGTCAGATCGAGGCACTCAGTTTACCAGCCGACTATGGTAGAGACTCCAGGAGGCTTTGGGCACTCGTTTGAGCTTCAGCACAGAATTTCATCCGCAGACCGACGGACAGTCAGAGCGGACCATTCAGACTCTCGAGGACATGCTCAGAGCGTGCGTTTTAGACTTCGGCGGTAGCTGGGACCGTCATTTACCTCTAGTGGAGTTCTCCTACAACAACAACGTCCAGGATACTATCCAGATGGCATCTTTCGAGGCATTGTATAGGAGGAGATGTAGATCGCCCATTTGTTGGACCGAGTTGAGCGAGAGCAGTATCTTCGGACCGCAGATCGTGCAGGAGACGACCGAAAAAGTACAGTTGATTGGAGACCGGATGAGAGCAGCTCAGAGCAGACAGAAATTCTATGCAGACAGGCGCCGTCGCAGATTAGAGTTCGCAATTGGTGACCATGTTTTTCTGAAAGTCTCTCCGATGAAGGGCGTGATGCGTTTTGGGCAAAAGGGGAAGCTTAGCCCTAGATTCGTAGGTCCCTTCGAGATCCTCGAGCGTGTCGGCACTGTCGCATATCGTTTGGCTCTCCCACCCAGTTTTTCAGATGTTCATACCGCCTTCCACGTATCGATGCTACGTCGTTATCTTCATGACCCTTCCCACATGATTCAGCATCAGACAGTTCAGCTTGATCCCGACCTTTCGTTCGCCGTGGAGCCAATTGAGATTTTGGATCGGCAAGTGAAGAAACTTCGATCAAGGGTCCTGCCGTCCGTAAAAGTTCTTTGGCGCAGTCCGAGCAGTGAAGAGATCACTTGGGAGGCCGAGGGAGAGATGCGGAAGAAATTCCCTCATCTTTTTGAAGGTACGCGTAGTTGCATATTTTAAAATTCGGGGACGAATTTTCTTAAGGGGGGAAGACTGTAACACCTGAGGTTAGGGTTAGTAGTAATTAAGTGTTAATTTGGGGTTTTTGGTAAAAAGTTTACCAAAACGGGTTTCTAGTAATTTATCTGGGTTTATGACTATTTTTGTGGGATTTTATCTCAACCACACACACTTGTGCACGTTAACTAGGGTTAAGACTAGGGTTGCCACACATTTGAGCTTGTAGCTTAGCTATGTTTAAGTTGACCATGGTGGGCTAGGTCCATGATTAAGATAATTGTGTCGTTTTAAGCTAATTAGTTTAATTAGGGATGGATGGCTTTGACCATGGGGTTTTGGAGAGTTTAAGGTTGACTTAGAGAGAGGGTGAGGGATGTGATGTGTCATGATGATTTAAGGTTAAGTCTCCTCACCTCATTTCAAAACTTTTTCACCTCTCTCTCACTCACTCACTCACATCAGCCTAGCCACCAAAAACAGCAGCACATCAGCCCCATTTTTCATCATTTCAGCCACAATTCAACACCACAAAAACAGCCCCAGCTCAGCTCTATTTCCAGCACCAGCAACATCAGCCTTTCAGCCACTTTTTCTTCTTCAAAACACCATGAGATAGCATCAGCACCAGCCTTTTTATTTGCAGGACATCAGCAGCAACAGCTACTTCAGCCCCCTCCCAACTTCAAACCACAAACACACAACACCACTACCTCACTCACACTCAATTTCAGCCTTAAAACATCAGAATACAACACAAAACAACATCATCAGCTTCAGCTTCAGCCAGAACTTAAACTGCAGCACCAGCATCAGCCAAGACACCACACCACACACCATACCATACCACACACCATACCACACCACATCAGCCCATACCACACCACAACAGCCCCACCATCACCAGTAACAGCAACAGCAAAATTTAGCATCAGCATCAGCTCCGGTGAAGCTCAGCTCATTCCAGCCATATTTTGCAGCACCTACTCTCTTCTTCTTCCCCTTCTCCTTGGTTGCAAGGGTCCTAGGGGGTATAACTACTAAACTCCTTCCAATTTATGTAGATTTTGTACTTGATTAGCTAGTATAGTGTATTATCGTAATTTTAGTGCTAGAATGGTGTAGTGATGCTAGATTTAGTTATTTTAGAGAGCTTGTAGTTTTATGAACCTTTTTTGTGTTAACTAATCTGTTTAAGCCTAGTAGTGTCATTAAAATTAGATGGTTGGCCTTAAATCGCAAAAATTATGGTAATCTAGCTCGATTAGTGATTATTTCTTGCTTAGTTGTGGTTTTTGGGTGATTTAAGGGAATTTTGACAAAGTGAGAGTTGCGTTAGTTAGAATAACCCTCTTAGGTGCTAGTGAGGCCAGTCAACCTGAGAAATTCCCCAGAATTCATTAAGACACCCGATTTACCCAACTTGGCGTATTTTGGCAGTTTTGGTGACTTTTTAACCTCTATAGGATCTGCTGTTGACCCGAACCCTTCAGAATAATTTTGGGAAGACTGTAGCATGGTGAGACTTATAAACACACACACACAGAGCACGGGGACCCAACTCCCCCACGAGGCCGCCGGTTCATTCATTCTGGCCGCAATTTGCGGCCAGAGTAGGGAGTGGGGTGTGGAGATTTTGGGGGTAGGGTACTTCTGGGTAGGTTAGTGTGTTGGTATCTGTAACTTTTTGATTTTGGCCCATAGTCAAAATCTGGAGCTTGTTGCGTGTTTCCGATGTTTAAGTCTTGTGCGACACGCGCGCGATACGCGTGGTTCTGTGGCGCACTACGCGACACAGCGTGTCAGCTTAAGTTCTGGTGGGTTCGTGCGCGTCGCGTCGTGTCGTGTGCACACGCGTTTAGTTTCACGCACGCGTTTCCTTTTATCGATATATCGCGTTTTGCAGGATTTTTCCTTATATGGTAACTCTTGTGAATTCTAGGTTCGCCGGCGGGGACTTCGAGCGCAGCAAAGAAAGGCAAGCAGGTCGTCGGACACACTTAGCACGGGATCACGGGTGAGTAGATTTAACATCTACGGGGGACGATCGTTTGGATAGCGCGAGTCGCCCGTTAGATTTAATAAACTTATAGTTGGTAAACTGGATAGTACTTGTGACATTAGAATGATAATAATAAAACTGGCATAATATTACCGCAGTCATATCTACATGTCATACCCTTACACGCAAATTCATTGTAGGACACATGCACCATTACCAGGTTTTATATGCAGCACGAGCACTATTCATGTAGACACACACACCCTGGTAATTGTCATGTCACGACACTAGATAACCTTAACCTGAAACATGTTAATTGCCTAGAAATATGATATTGCATTAAATATTTAAAATGAAACCATAAGAATTACCATACCTGTGCATATGTATTATCATACCATCTGCTCATGCTTAGTGCAAATCATACATTGCAAATTGATACCATAAGCATCCATAGTCATCGACATATGCATTTTTGATGATTTCATGGGATTTATGATATTTCTGGATTTTGGAGGAAAGCCGCAAGATTTCAACTCATAACTGTTTAAAAATATAAAAGTTGCGGTTTTCTAGTGATGTAAAGTGTCGTCCACCATGAGTTTGCTGTGGTTTTCGAGATCCGTATCGAGAAGTGGAGGAACCGTCACGGATGCATGGTGGGCCCGGTACGGTACCCCGGGGCAAGAAGATCGCAGGAGATGGCGTTGAGCCTGGCTGGGGACGGATTACCTACCGGTGACTTCATTTGGCACGGCGGATATCCAGAGGATACCGACCGTGGCCGCTGGTTTGAGACATGGATTTTGATGTGGATCAGCCGGATGGCTGAGGCCAGAGATACTGGACATGGATATATGAGATTTGGACAGTTTTGAGGTGTCGTTGCTGGACACGGTTTTTACTGATTTCCTGGATATTATGCTGATGTTTAAAAGGGGAGTTTCAAAACAAAGGAAAGAATAATTCTCTTACACACTTGATTGTACTTTCATGTGGCATACATACCTGTATTTCATCCATGTGACATATATATACTTGCTAGTACACTGTTGATGCATACATACCTGCTAGAGCATGTAGCCATACCTGCTTTAGGGATGCCAGGACACTTGTGTGCATGCATACGATAGCCTTAGTAGATGTTATTTATTACTCACGAGCTGGCAACTCACCCCCGTTGTGCCACAGCTTTTCTGCAGGTCCACTCCGTCAGCACTGTAGCGGCGGATACTTTTGCTTCTTTTGCACTTTTTGCCTGGACTCGAGGCTTTTGCTCATAGGTGGGTTATTATCAGCTTGTACCACCTTATTTATTGTTGTATCTAGAACACTCCATCTACTGCTACTATCATTTCAATTGTACCTGTTTTATTTGGATTACTGTATATTGATCTGGACGTGAGATTGTGAGACTTGGGGATTTATTTTATAATATATCTGGATCGAGCTCACTTGTGTCGACATGCTATTTCTTATGCACTGTTATTCATTTATATTCTGCTTGTACCGTTAGGGCTGATTTTACAAGTGAAATTCTGCTGGAATTTTGGGAAAAAGGAAAGTTAATTTAAAAAGGCAATTTGATTAGGTAATTAAGTAAATGCTTAAATAATTTGGTTTTCCTTCACTCTAAAAATCTTAATTGGTTTTTGTATTCTGGGCTTCGGCTTACTTATTTTACGGACGCCTTGAAACGTTTCGTAATCTAAGTGCCGGTCGCGTTCCGTACCTTGCGGGTCGTGACAATAACAGGTCGAGAAACTACTGGTAACTCTTACCAGTATATCTCTATATCAGCCCTTGCCAGGGACTTCCAGTTATAGCCAATCGAACACAGCACAACATCAACTCCCTATACCGGGAGAGACGAATCCCCTCCTGTCGCTCATTGCCTCCATGTGATTCGGGACTGTACCCAAAAGCCACCGTTTTGCACGCCCTCTTGGACGTGGTAAGGTGGAAATCAAAGCACAGTAGGAATCACACAAGACTCTATGACGATCTCGGGTCTACAGACTACCCTGTACCAGTGTCACCGGAGAACTGCCATCTGACGTGTGGTATAACACCATCTGGGAGTTCTCGGCGAGTCCGTCCAGTGTACCCAGTCTCCACTGAGCACCCGTACACCATCCTTGATGTCTAACACCGATGGATATGGGATCATCCATCGCCCATCATATGGGTCAAGATGCGTATACGCTAGTCTACTCTGGTGTATCGATGCCCTGTCTCGATATACCCTCGACTAGGAACATTTATAGGATGTACTCATCGACTACCGTGGCCCCACTAGTATGATCTCATCATAATCCCAGTAGTCGAGTACAGATCCTAAGGGCTTTATCAACATGTGAGAGAAAGACAGTAAACCAATAAAAGTCAACATGTTAAGATAAAGTGAAACCAAATAGCATACTATCATGACGAGCAAGAAAGTCCTCTCTGTATATATCCAAGCATCCATCATAATATACATCATATGTACAACAATGGCCTCTAGGGCATATACATAACTAACAATCTCCCACTTTCACTAAGGCCAGCTGCTGTAGTATCTCATACCCAGCATCCCGAATAATCCCTCAAACTGTATCTGGGGAATGGCCTTCGTGAGTGGATCCGCAGTGTTTTCCTTCGTATCTACTCTCCTGACCTCGATCTCCCGGCGATAAACGATCTTCCTGATCAGGTGATACCGCCTCAGAATATGTCTGGACTTCTGATGGGATCTGGGTTCCTTGGCCAAAGCCACAGCTCCATTGTTATCGCAATGCAGAGGTATTGGATGCTCAATGGATGGAACCACACTAAGTTCACTAATGAATTTCTTCATCTAGACAGCCTCTTTGGCAGCATCGTTGGCAGCGATGTATTCAGCCTCCATCGTCGAGTCTGCAACGGTATCCTGTTTGGAACTCTTCCAACATACCGCCCTTCCATTGAGGGTAAAGACAAATCCCAAGTGCGACTTAGAGTCGTCCTTATCACTTTGGAAGCTGGAATCGGTAAAGGACTCCACCCGGAGTTCTCCGTTACCATACACCAAGAACATGTCTCTAGTCCTTCGTAAGTACTTTAGAATGTTCTTCACAGCTGTCCAGTGACTCTCTCCAGGATCTGCTTGATACCGGCTCACTACAAATAGTGAGTATGCTACATCGGGTCTGGTACATAGCATCGCATACATGATAGAGCCTACTGCCGAAGCATAGGGTATCCCTTGCATGCGAGCTCTCTCCAAATCAGTCTTGGGAGACATCTCTTTGGAGAGAGTGAGTCCAGAGATCGTAGGTTGGTTCCCACGCTTGGATCCTTTCATACTAAACCTCTTTATTATGGTGTCAATGTACCTGGATTGGGACAATCCCAGTATCCGTTTAGATTTATCTCTATAGATCATGATTCCCAATATGCAGGAGGCATCACCTAGATCTTTCATTGAGAATCTTTGTGATAAGAAGAGCTTGACTAATTGCAGCATAGGAATATCATTTCCTATCAAGAGTATGTCATCCACGTACAATACGAGGAAGACAACCTTACTCTCTGCTACCTTTTTATAGATACAAGGTTCATCTATATTTTTGATGAAGTCAAACTCTTTGACTACAACATCAAAACAGATGTTCCAACTCCGCGATGCTTGCTTCAACCTATAAATGGATTTAAGCAGCTTGCACACCTTTCCGCTGCTCCCACTATCTACGAAGCCCTCTGGCTGAGTCATGTACACGCACTCTTCTAAATCACCGTTTAGAAAAGCGGTCTTAACATCCATTTGCCAGATTTCGTAGTCATGGTATGCAGCAATGGCAAGTAAGATCCGGATGGACTTAAGCATAGCCACTGGAGAAAAGGTTTCTTCATAATCCACACCTGGTCGTTGACGAAAACCCTTTGCTACAAGTCTAGCTTTGAAAGTCTCAACTTTTCCATCTACACCAAATTTCTTTTTAAAGATCCACTTGCTCCCAATGGGTTTTACCCCTTCAGGAGCATTTTCCAAAGTCCATACTTTATTGGTGTACATGGATTCCATCTCAGATCGCATTACATCCAGCCATTTCACAGAGTCACCACTCGTGATGGCCTGCTCGAAACTAGTTGGGTCATCATCTTCCATGATGCAATCCTCGCTTCCACCATAAATGAGAAAACTGTAGTATCTCTCAGGTGGACGAGAAATCCTACTAGATCGGCGGAGAGGCTGGGGTTCGTCGGGTACTACTGAATCCTCTGGTTCTACTAAATCTTCAGTTGCAGTTTGTGTTTCTGGAACCTCTTCCAGCTCTACCTCTTTGCCACTAATTTCTTTTGCAAGAAATTCCTTTTCCAAAAAGGTGGCATATTGAGAAACAAATACTTTTTGTTCTTCAGCGTGGTAGAAAAAATATCCTTGGAAATTCTTAGGATATCCCACAAACTTGCAAAGAACTGACCGTGCCTTCGAGTTTGTTTGGATTTTGCCTTTTGACATAGGCCGGACAACCCCTTATCCTAACTCGTTTAAAATATGGTCTCTTCCCACTCCATATCTCATATGGTGTGGTAGGTACAGATTTAGACGAAACTTGATTCAATAGGTATGCTGCTGTCTCAAGCGCATAACCCCAGAAGGAAATAGGCAACTCAGCCTCGCTCATCATAGAGCGCACCATATCTAATAGGGTGCGATTCGTCCATTCCGATACATTGTTGTGCTGTGGTGTATAAGGAGGAGTAAGCTGAAAGAGAATCCCATTCTCTTTTAGATAATCTAGGAACTCATTGCTTAGGTATTCTCCTCCTCGATCAGATCGAAGAATCTTAATAGTTTTGCCCGTTTGGTTCTCTACTTCGTGCTTATATTCTCTGAATTTCTCAAAAGCTTCAGACTTGTGTTTCAACAGGAACACATGCCCGTATCTAGAGAGATCGTCAATGAATGTAATGAAGTAGGAAGAACCGTTCCTGGCGTGTGTAGACATGGGACCGCATACATCACTATGTACTAGTCCTAAGAGTTCCGTAACACTTTCTCCGTGTCCACTAAACGGAGCTTTGGTCATTGTTCCTTTGAGACATGAATGGCAAGTATCATAAGATGATAATTCGAACGGATTCAAATATCCATCTTTATGTAACATAGCCGGTCATGTCGCATTGATATGACCAAGTCTATAATGCCACAAGAAGGATTCGTTCATTTCTGAACTCTTCCTCTTGTGTGTGTTTTGTATATTGAGGACTGTATTTTGATTTAGAATGAATATGCCATTATGTAACGAGCCTGATGCAATCAACTTTTGATCTTGGAATATGTTCATAACATTATCCTGTACAACAAAATTATATCCTTCTTTACTTAATAAAGAAACTGATATAATGTTGCACATCATGTTCGGTATATAATAGCACTCATTCAGAATCAATGTATCACCACTTGGTAATACTAGGTGATATTCGCCAACAGCTTTGGCTGCAACATTTGCCCCATTCCCTACTTGAACGGAATGATCACCTTTTCCCAGTTCTCTACCTTTCCTCAGCCCATGTAACAATTTACATATGTGGGATCCTGATCCGTTATCTAATACCCAGGACGTAGGGTGAACTGAGAAACAGTTCTCAATAACTAACACACCTGAAGAAGATGCATCAACATGCATGTTCTTTTGGACGGCTTGAGAATCCAGATATTCTCCTATTCCCTGTTCAGTCTTATAACTCTTATAAGAAAGAACGGGTCCAACGTTCCCCTGCTCAGTATAATAAGCGGGTTCAGTCAATACATCCATATTATTATCTTGATTATGGCCTGACATGGTCGCTACCTGGAGAGAGAGAGAAGAAAACACTTTAGCGTATGCTCTTGCAAGATTAGATTGGTTATTATCTTATCTAATCAGGATGTCTCCCATTGTTTTTATCAAATCTACCGTCAAACCCTAAAAGGTAAGATTAGCCGGGATTAATTACACCCTACAATTTCGTCAATCTTTCAGCCAGATCAGTGTCGGTACTTGAGGGAGATTCCCCGTGCTTTCGCACGGACCTAATTAAAGTAAACCTCGTTTTTCCAGAGGCGTAACCCCGTTAACACTTTTCTAGACACCTACTTGATCGGCTAATTGTCCTGTGTAAAACTCTCCCAGGAGTAACTCTTACTCGCAGTGGGTATCGGGATCCAACTATCTCATAGGAGGTATGCAATCTCATTGCAAATTTCAACACTTGAAATTCCCGATAATATTTTGCCCCTAGCAACTTATGACCTAAACATAGTCAACAAATCATAATTGCTAGCCAAGTTCAACCCTTCATTTCCCGATAGAATTAAACCCACCTGCACGACCCTTAACATAGTCAACAAAGTCGTACAACTACCCTAATCCAATCACATCTCATGTTTTAGCAGAAAAGTACTAATTTGCTACCGCACACTACGCCTTAACATAATCAACAAACCTAGCACGAATACTAACTAGTCTTTATCTGAAATGACGGAGGGCTATGCAGGTTTTTCAGAAAAACATGAGCGTAATGAACTTGATATCGTCGTAGTCATGTGAAATTTTGAAATGGAGTGTTTTTTAGGCTTTCATTAGTTTTGCTAAAGAGGTCACTCCCGGTGAAGGGATCTCGGCTCTTTCCTCATCGAATAAGGTGCAGGGTATATCATATATACCTCTATGCAAAGCAAAACTCTTAAAGCAATCAAAAGACAAACCGAGTTTTATAGCATCTTCCAGTTTCGCTAAAGAGGTCACTCCCGGTGAAGGGATCTCGGCTCTTTCCTTATCGAATAAGGTGCAGGGTATATCATATATAGCGCTATGCAAAGCAAAACTGTAGCTACCCTTTTTATAAAGTTTTGATTCTACAACATCTTTTAGGTTTCTTTTCTTTTTATTAGTCTCATTAATAAAATCTCATCAGCTTATGCTTCCTAAGTATCACAGAAGAAATGAAAGCAGTAATATTTATATATCAGCATATATATATAGTATAAGCATTCGTCTCAGGCAGTAATATGATCTCATCACAGAACATTGCAGTAGAAGAACATATATGAAATATTGGATATACTAGGACGTCCGTGTTTTCAATACGAGCCTGTATAAAACACGGATTCCACGGTCGCGATGAATAGCCAAACCCACATCCCTAGACCCCTACGAGAGCGGCAAGTAAGACTGCCAATTTTAGGGTTAGGAGACCCGGTCTCGACTCCTCGAGATGGCCTCCCACTGGACCCTAGAACCCGGTTACTTGTGCTCCCTTCCTTAGGTTTACCTAATACGGAAAAGTAAATAATATACAATGGTGACATCAACCTCATCCCGGAAGTGCCCCAATAAAAGAATATTACATACAAATGAATTTTACATGAATAAAAATAAAAACCCTCATCTCACATAAAACCCCCGGCTATTCAGAACACGACGATCCAATATAACATATCACAACAACACATAATATCACATATCATCAACGTAAGTAAGTATGCATACACCGATCGTCGTTGTCGTATAGCAACGAAAACTGGCAATACAACTACATACTACACTTACGGTCACAGAAAAGAAATTGTAGAACTACAATATTTGGAATCCACAATAATTTTAGACATCGTAAATCCGAAATATCACATTCTTCGCATTTCATGCCTAACTCTATGAATTCCACATATTGCATCACATTCCAGATAAAGAAATGTACGGCTCTAACTCAATCAAGAAATGTACGGGTTGAACTTGACTAGTGGACTATGGATTGTTTGGCATTCGTCAAGGTCATAGAACGCTAGAGGTAAAATATTATTGGGAATTTCAAGTGTTTAAATTTGCAATGAGATTGCATACCTTCTATGAGATAGTTGGATCCCGATACCCGCTGCGAGTAAGAGTTACTCCTGGGAGAGTTTTACACATTACAATTAGCCGATCAAGTAGGTGTCTAGAAAGGTGTTAACGGGGTTACGCCTCTGGGAAAACGAGGTTTACTTTAATTAGGTCCGTGCGAAAGCACGGGAGACCTCCCTCAAAGTACCGACACTGGCCTGGCTAAAAGATTGGCGAACTTGTAGCGTGTAATTAATCCCGGCTAGTCTTTCCTTTTAGGGTTTGAAGGAAGATTTGATAAAAACAGTGGGAGCCATCCTGATTAGATAAAATAATAACTAATCTGATCTTGCAAGAGCATACGCTGAGTGTTTGCTTCTCTCTCTCTCTCCAGGTAGCGACCATATCACGACTTAATCAAGATAATAATACAGATGAATTAACCGAACCCGCTTGTTATACTGAGCTGGGAAACGTTGGTCCCGCTCCAACTTATAATTGTTATAAGACAGAGCAGGAAATTGGGGAATACCAGATTTCCCATGCCACCCAAACGAAGAAAATGCATGCTGATGCATCTTCTTTAGGTGTGTTCATTACAGAGAACTGTTTCTCAGTGTCCTTTACGTCCTGGGTATGAGATACCGGATCAGGATCCCACATATGTAATCTGTTACATGGGCTACAGATAGGTAGAGAACTGAGAATGGGTGATAAGTTTCATGAGACAGAAAATGGTGCAAGTGTTGCAGCCAAGTCTGTTGGTCACTGTCACCCTGTATTACCAGAATACATTGATTCTGAACGAATGTTATTAGATACCGAACCTGATATACAAAATCATATCGGTCTCTTTATTAGTAAAGAAGGATATAATTTTGTATTGTTGGATAATGTTTTGAACATTTCCTATATCAAGAGTTGATCGGTTCAGGCACGTTATCTAAAAGCATAGATGTTCTAAATCAAACTACAGTTCTTAGTATACAGAACACACACAAGAGGAAGAGTTCAGAAATGAACGAATCCTTCTTGAGGAATTGTAGACTAGGTCAAATCAATGCGACCCGACTGGCTAAGTTACATTTAGATGCATATTTAAATCTGTTTGAATTTACATCTTGTGAAACTTGCCGGTCATGTCACAAAGATAAGATGACCATAGCTCTGTTTATTGGAAACAGAGAAAGAGTTAGTGAACTCTTGGGATTGATACATGTTGATATATGAAAGTCTCCTGTCTACACATGCCAAGACCGGTTCTTTGTACTTCATTACATTCTCTGATGATCTGTCAAGATTCAGACATATATTCCTGTTGAAATACAAGTCCGAACCTTTTGAGATATTCACAGAAAATAAATTAGAAGTAGAGAACCAAAATACGGGTATAAGTATTATGTCCTTTGATGTGATCAGAGAGGAGAATACTTGAGCACGGAATTCCTGGACTATTCTAAAGGAGAATGAGATTCTCTCTCAGCATTACTCCTCCGTATACACCATAGCACGATGATATATCGGGGCGGAGCAATAGCACCCTATGTGATATGGTGTGCTCTATGATGAGTACTACTGAGTTTCCTATTTCCTTTTGGGAGTTATGCACTTGAGAAGCTGCATACCTATTGAATAGGGTTCAAATCAAATCAGTTGCCTACCGCTTCATATGTGATATGTAAAGGGAAGAGCCCATATCTTAAGCTTGTTAAGATTTGGGGTTGTCCGGACTATGTCTAAAAGCAAAATCCGGACAAGCTCGAGGCAAGGTCTATTATGTAGAACTGGAAAGGTTCCAGCTATACAAACTGCAGCTGATGATTTGGTAGAACCAAAGGATTCAATAGTAACCAACGAACCTCAGCCTCTCCGCCGATCTAGTACGGTTCCTCACCCACCTGAGAGATACTTCGGTTTCTTTATGACAGTGGGAGCGGGGATTGCATCATGAGATGATGACCCAACTAGTTTCGAGCTGGCCATCAGGAGTGAGACTCTGTAAGAATGGCTGGATGCTAGTGATCTGAGATGGAATCCCTATACACCAACAAAGTATGGACTTTGGTTGCTTTATCTGAAGGGTTAAATCCCCATCAGGAGCAAGTATATCTTGAGAAGATTACTTGGTGTACATGGAAAAGTTGAGACTTTCAAAGCTATGCTTAAGTCCATCCAGATCCTACTTGCCACGGCTACATACCATGACTACGATATCTGGCGGTTGGGTGTCATGACAGCTTTTCTAAATGATGATTTGGAAGAGAGCGTCTATAAGTACACAGCCATAGGGCTTCGTAGACAGTGGGAGCAGCGGAAACGTGTGCAAGATGTTTTATGTGATAAAGCAGGCATCGCGGAGTTGGAACGTCTATTTTGATGTGGTAGTCAAAGAGTTTGACTTCATCAAAATGGTAGATGAACCCTGTATATACAAAAAGGGTAGTAAGGAGTAAATCCTCATAGAGTACGTGGATGACATACTCTTGATAGGGAAGGAGTTTCCTATGCTACGATCGGTCAATCTCCGCTTATCAAAAGGATTCTCCATATAGGATCAAAGTGATACCTACTAAGTCCTGGGTTTTGGATCTATGAGATAGATCTAATTGGATGTTAGGATTCTCACTAGATGTAGTGAGATGGTATCAATCGATCCTGGGGAGAATCACTGGAAAGGTTCCAGGGTGATAAGGACGACTGAATGTCAGTCGGAGGCATTGTCTTTACCCTCAGTGGAGGGACGGTATGTTGGAAGAGTTCCAAACTAGATACCGTAACTTACTAGACGATTAAAGGCAAGATACATCGTTACCAAGGATGCTACCAAAGAGGCAGTCTGGATAAATATAAGTTCATGAGATGAACTTCGTTCCTACCATTGTGTGACAATGGAGTTATGGCTTTAGCCAAGGAACTACCGTCCCATCAGAAATCCAGATATAATTCTTAGGCAATATCATCTTATCATGGAGATGGTTAATCTCCAGGGAGATCGAGGTTAGGAGAGTAGACACAGAGGACGACAGCACGGATCCACTCACAAAGGCCTTTTTCCCAGTAGAGACATTTATGGGATGGTTGAGTATAAGATACTTCAACCGCAGCTAATTGTTAGGTATGTGATACCACAACAGATGGCCCTAGTGCAAGTGGGAGATTGTTAGTTATATGTATGCCCTAGAGGCCATTACTGTACATACGATGTATATTGTAGTGGATGCTAGGACATATATAGGGAGGACTTTCTTGCTCGACATGATAGTATGCTATCTGGTTGTACTTTATCTTAACATGTACTCTGATTATCTCTATGTTACATGTTGATAAAGCCCTTAGGATATGTACTCGACTACTGGGACTATGATGAGATCATACTAGTGGGGCCACGGTAGTCGACGAGTACATCCTATAACTGTTCCTGGTCGAGGGTGTATCGAGACAGGGCATCGATACACCAGAGTAGACTAGCGTATACGCATCTTGACCCATATGATGGGTGATGGATGATCCCATATCCATCGGTGTTTGACATCAAGAATGGTGTACGGGTGCTCAGTAGAGACTGGGTACACTGGACGGACTCGCCAAGAACTCCCAGATGGTATTATACCTTACGTCAGATGGCAGTTCTCTGGTGACACTGGTACAACTTAGTCTATTGACCCGAGATCGTCATATAATCTTGTGTGATTCCCACTGTGCTTTGATTTCCATCATACCACGTCCAAGAGGGCGTGCAAAAAGGTGGCTTTTGGGTACAGTCCCGAATCATATGGAGGCAATGAGCGATAGAAGGGGATTCGTCTCTCCCGGTATAGGGAGTTGATGTTGTGCTGTGTTCGATTGGCTATAACCGGAAATCCCTGGCCAGGGTTGCTGAGATTTACTGGTAAGTGTTATCAGTAGTTTCTCGAACTGTTATAGACCTTATATCGACACGACTTATCAAGCTATTGGGGTTTGACGTTTACCACCCCTAGGAGAGATATGCGACATATCAGACGATGAGACCGAACTGTACGGGAGTGTTTCTGATTGGATTCACAGGAGAATGTACAGGCTTGTTTGTTGATCTTCTGAGCGCTTAATACCCGGGTGGCTTTTACGTTTAGTTGACCGTCTGCAGCTTGTGGGTGTTTGATATGATCATCACCTACTGCCGGCGTATTGACGATTCTTTAGAGTCCTACACAGAGGTTTCTTGGCTCAGGCAAAACGGAG
Organism: Agapanthus africanus; assembly: GCA_030015575.1. Lineage (NCBI taxonomy): Eukaryota > Viridiplantae > Streptophyta > Magnoliopsida > Asparagales > Amaryllidaceae > Agapanthus > Agapanthus africanus. The sequence goes on from CM057344.1 coordinate 241,051,641, forward strand.
TAGGCGCACATATGTGATATGTGCGGACCGAGGACAATGCGGTATGTGATACCGTATTGGATTCTCGCGATATGAGATATCGACCGGGTATATGTGATATAGCCGGGTTATCATATTAGTCGGTTATATGCTATATAGCCGGATTGTCGGATCAAGTGTTGACTCGATAATTTATTGTATAATAATATATATGATATATTAAATTACATTAACTAATATTAGCTCACTAAAAGATTCATTTTCTCACGGGATAATACATTAATATATATGCGATATATGTTAATTGTATTATTTTCTATTGTTACAAAATATATTGTATATGTGATATATAATATTGTAACATGTTAGGGTTACAAATTTAACAATGGATTAGGGTTTAAACTTGGTTAGGGTTTGGATTAGGGTTAGCTTTTGCATGAAGCTTCATGAAGCTTTGACTTTGTGGTTGCTTGGTATTTTTTGTGAGATATTATGTTAACCCAATCCAAACCATTAACTCTAGTTAACTCTCTACAAGGGTTAACTCTTTCATGCTTAACCCTTGGTTAGATTTGTAACCACTACAATAATTCATTATTCATCACAAAAGGATTATGATATTCATCTTCTTCTTGCTTGAGTTTCTTCTTGAAATAGCTTTCTTTTGTGATGAAAGTGAGTGAGAAAAAGATTATAAATGAGAGCAAAAATTCTACTTCATCATCCTCATCTATCCTTGCCATTTAGATGAGGGTGTTCACATCATTTCATGAGTGATAGCTTGTGTTAACGAAACTTCAAGGTAGATCATCTATGTTATCGAAGATCGGAAGCAAGGTTGCATCATTCTCTTCGTGAAGCCTCTCGAGAGTCCAGAACACGATGATCGCAGCGAAGGGACCTCAACACGGAGCTTAAAACGTGAAGGACCGGATCTACAAAGGTTGTAATCCCTCTCACTTAGTGTTAAAGAGTTTAACATGCATGTTATCGCCTAAACCCTAGTTTAAAGATCCGGCTTCGGGTTGTTCGGCACGGCTAAAATTTTAATCGGGCATGGTTGATGCCTCGTAGACCCTTGTGCGCGTGCCTAGAAACCCTACAATACGCACATGACTCCTTTCGGTATCCCCACGATAACCGCCGAGTCATAGGTAATGTCATCGGATGGTATGGTTCCCCTGTCAGGCTCAATCGGCAAGGTCCATCAATCGTCTTGCCCCGGGGTACCTCCGGGCCCCACCATGTACCCTCATACGGCCCTCGACTCCTCGCATGGGGTATATATATCAGAACCGATAAAACTCATGGTGGCTGCTGAAATATCATATCAAGAGAAACCGGTTTTTTCAAATAATGCATAATTTCATGAACTCCCACGGTTCTCAAATCCAGAAAACATCATGAAAAATCCATATCTCAATGCAAAATCCATGAATATAATATATGCAACATCAAACTGTAATGTGAGCATATAAAGGAAAAGCCGCTAATTAACATGCAACAAGTTAATATAAAATATCATGTGGTTCCTAATTTCTCCAATTCTAAATAACATCCAGTAAAGGTAAACATGTAGCTATAACCAGATATATGTGTAAACATAAAGATATAGCAAGATATAGGTATCAACCTATTAGTAATGATGTAATATACCCTCCAGGTATAAGTGAAGTATGTATGTAAGGTATACAGGTAACTAGCATGTAAGCATGTCAAGGCATATGTGTAAGCATGTAGGTATACAGGTATGCTATATATCATATGCATAAAGAAATATGAATCAATGTCTCAATGTCCCTAACCAAACAATATTATATAGGTATGTGTGTTGTGCATAACATGGCAATTATTGACGGTGTGTGTGGCATACAATCAGTGATCGTGCAACATGAGCCTTCAATAATAGTGCAGTGTCTTAAGGATACTAGTCCAAGCACAACAATTAACTAAGCAGTAGGGTGCATGCGCAATTCTAAATATGAAATAGAATATGCGACAAGTCAAGTCATTTCTAGCCCAGACGCATAACGCCATGCGGGCGATTCCCCTGTAGATGTTAAATCTACTCACCAACACTCCTGGCTAAGTGAAGCCTACCACCTGTTTTCCCTTTGTCGCAGCGTCCGAAGTCCTCGCCTGCGAACCTGTAACATAAAACAATATAACAGAAATATATATTAGCAATAGACCCAAAACGCGTACAAACTACATTTGACCGACGCAACAACACAAAACATACTCTCAAGTGTTCGTATTGTGGATAACATGCGTAGCGACACGACGAAACCAACCCAAGAGAAAAATCACACAAAGTGCACGATCAGTGTCGTATAACGTATCGCGCTTAAACGAAACACAAGAAACTACCTAGGTGATCCCAGATTTTGTATATAGAGAAAACTCAACAACCAAACAAGACCAAACACACTTAAACCAAAGCAGACACCTACCCACAAAAACCCACACCCCAACTCCTTTCCAAACCCGAGGTCACGGGATCTCCCTTCAGACGTCGCCGGCCAAGGTCCGAGCAGGTGGTCTCGTTCTTCAGGTGAAGTCCTATGGTCTCAGGTACAACACAATTACATTGTTTGGTTTTCTAGTAAACTCTCCGGGTCACAACAGATCACAGATGTCATATATTGACACTAAAAATACGATATTTGCACATAAACTTAACATTAAACATTCTAAACTAAAACTAAAAGTCTACACAACTCAAAAACTATAAAAAGAACAGATAGAGATAATTACCAAACCAAAAGAACTCAAAGATCCAAGCTTTGCAAGCTCCAAGGCATCCAAGAGGCAAATCCAAGAAAAAGATATGATTTTGGTGAGTTTTGTGAAGGATATAATGAACTTTGGTGATGGAAACTTAAGTGTTTAGTTTGATATGAGAGGAATGAATAAAATGAGAAGGGAAATAAGTGAGAGAGAGTGAGAGAAAGTGTATGAAGAAATGAGAGAGAGAGGTGAGGTTAAGGGTGAGGGTGAGTGTAACCATTAGCATTAATTCTCCATTAATGCTTTCACACACGCCTCATCACTTCCAAAACAAATATCTCCTCTTCTCACTTAAAATATCAAGGAAATGGTTAAGGATTGGATTAGGGTTAAGGCAAAGGATTAGATAAATGGTTAAATGTCATGGTTGCTAAGAACAAGATTAGCACAAACAAACCCTCACATTAACATGCACACGTGCCATAACAAATAATAATAAATTATTAATTACATGTTATAAAATATGAGGAACCCGAATTGGTAAACTTTTTAAAGTAAATCCGCATTAACGTCTAAACTAACACTAACCGAAATCTAAGGCGTTACACGTACACTTTCACAGCGTACTGTCGAGTCTTTAGAGTCCCACACAGAGGGTTTCTCTGGTTCAGGAGAAACGATGTTGAGGCCGTATGGTTTTACGTGCAGGATTCCGATCATATACGTGTACTGGCTATACGGATGTTGTTCGGACGGATAATACTTGTGGGCTCAGGATTAAAACGGATTCTCATATTATATTATTTTTATCTCTTTGTATTCGTATTTTTTGCAGTACGAATACGGGTATATATACGGTGAGGGCATTCTTGTAATTTTTACAAGAGATGCTTCTAGAAAAGGACACCTCATTTTGGTTTAATCTATTTTTGGAAAATAGATTAATGAGGTGGAAAATGGAGATATTTGTTGCATGGGTGGAGTATGGTTAATTCTTTAGTTTGTTGGTTTGCACTTACTATTTAGGCATGGCTCCATTTTTTCTATGGAAAATAATGCATGCTTGATGTGAGAAAAATAATGAGCCATTCTTCACTTGCCTTCACACTTGATTTTTTGTGTTTTCTCATTCTCTCTCCATTTTGCTCTCCTTCTTCTTCCTCAAAACCCTAACCCTCACTTGTGTTGTGAATCCTAGGGTTCAATGAGATAAAATAGTCCAATTAACTCTCTACATCTCCTAAGCTAGCTAGATTAGCGAACTAGGTACTTTAGTTACCTCGGTTTTGAGGTTGGAGATTGAACCATAGACTCTCGGGTGGATCGTCTTCGACACGAGGAGGCCGACAACCGAGATAGATCCGCACCTTTTAGGAGCTCAAGAAGAGGAGAAGAAGACCCGAAGGACTTGTATCTAGGAGGTATAAAACTCCATCACAGTAGTTTAGAACCTCCTAATGTTTAGCTAGTTAGGGTTTCTGAAAAATCTTAGATGTTTAGTAGATATTGCTTGACTTAAAAATCATTTTTGTAAATTCCTCCTCCCCACAAGCCTTATGGGGTGTGTGACATCGACTTACAGATGGTTCCTACTATTTCGTCAAATCCTCTTTCAAACCCTAAAAGGGGAACTAGCCGGGATCATTTACAGCCATAAGTTCGTTAACCGTTCAGCCATGCTAGTGTTGGTACTCGAAGAGAGGTCCCCCGTGCTTTCGCACGAACCTAATTTAATAACCCCATTTCCGCAAAGGCATAACCCCGTTAACATATTTCTTTACACCTAACGTGTTAGATAATTATGAAGTGAAAATCTCCCGAGAGTAACTATTACTCACAGTAGGAATCAGGACCCAAACTATCATATAGAATGGCATGCAATCATATTACAAATCTCAACACTTGAAACTCCCGATATTGGTTTTTGTCCCTAATGGCTTATGACCTTAACAAAGTTAACAAATCATAAGTCGCTGGTCAAGTTCAATCCGTCATTTCATGATTAATTTATACCCACCCGCATATGCCCTTAACGAAGTCAACAAAGCCATGCGAATCCTAACTAATCGCATCGCATGCAAGCAGGAGGACATTACTTAGCTACCGTACACTACGCCTTAATGAAGTTAACAAACGCAGTATGAATACTAAGTACTCTACTTCCTAAAATAACAGAGGGCTACGGCTGGTTTTGAAGAAAACCTTTAACGTAATGAACTTGGTATCATCGAAGGAACTGAGTGGTTTTGCAAATTTATAGTTACCTAGACTTTTGCTTAAGTATGGATTCCCCATGAAGGGATCAAGCCTCTTACCTTATCGAATAAGGTACAGAATATTCTTAACCGAATACCATGATGCAAAGCAAAAGAATACAACTATAATTTCTTTTTAGAAAAAGTTGGTTCCTACAACGTATTTTAGATTTGTTTTCTTTGTATTAATCCAATTAACACAAACCCATCATATAGACAATATCATATTATCTAGCATCTTCCCACACCATTACAGAAAAGAATGATATGAAAAGAAAAATAGAATGCTTTATATGCGATTTGCATTCGTTAAGGGGCCCCGCGTCTTCACCGTAAGGTTACTTAACTTACGGTAAGGCGGAGGCAGGGTTAGCGCGGATGCAAAACATATAGAAGCATTTATTTATATATCATATAAATTATCATATATATATACATCATCACATGCAGATAATCAACATTACAGGCATGCGGTAAACATCATCACAGCCATTTAATCATATTACAAGCATGCGGTAAATATCACAGAAAAGGAATAGTCAGATTTCCTTGGAATCCCGCGTTTTGATTGATCCATAAAAGAAACGCGACATTCCCCATTTGTGTGAATAGCCCGCACACAGCTAAACCAAGACCCCTACGAGCGCGGCAAGCCACCCGCCAATCCTCAAGATGAGGCAACCCAGCCTCAACGCCATAAGGTGGTCACCCGACGCTTCCTAGGATCCGGCGGCTCGAGCACTCCATCACAGGTCTATCCTATACCCTCTGCAAGCGCGGCGAGCAACCCGGCTAGAATGAAGAGGCCCGGTCTCAATGCCTTGAGATGGCTACTTACCATATTCTAGAACCCGGCTGCCCGAGCGCTTCTCCGTGGGGTAATCCTATAACCTATATTATATACAACGATAACAACGACTGCATCCTGGTCACATCCCGACAAATAAATAATACAAACAGCGGCAACGATGGCCACATGTCGACCGTTCGTCTTGAATTATAAAATATATCGGCTAAATACATGAATGAATATGAATACTATCTTTACAAACATTCATACGCGGGGCTATTCATTCACGACAATCCGACCAAACCCTACACACCAACATAGCAGACTCACTATGTTTAACCCCGTCGAATTGATCACTTATTAATTCGACGACGTTAACCAACACATACTAACCTATGTGATCAAATTAACATGATCAAACATGTCACGGCCCGGAAATGGCACATGACCGGCACTTGAATCAAGTGAAGTCTATAGGACCCCACCGTAACCCAAGTAAGCCGAAAACCGGGAATCTAAACCTTTTCATGAAAATTGTGGAGGTGAAGTTTTAGAAAGGGAAGTAAATGTAATCAAGTTCTCTTTTAAAGTATAAGTAAGATTCGTGGAAATGCAAGTAAGTAGTATACTAAAGTTTGAAAACGTTTTCGTCATTTGAAATTTGGGCAGCACCTCCGTTATAAATTTTGATCAAAACCAGTACATAATCAACAATAATAATGGCATCCTCAAGCGGGAGCTATCTCTTTGCCAATCGACGGAAACACAACCATGCTGAAGGGTTACACGAGCGCCACGGCCAACTTCCGTGGCCAAATGCGGAACAAAAATTTTATAGCGATCATAAAATTGGCGCTAGAATAAACCTAAAACCGGATCTTTACTATAAACCTAGTCAGCTAGTTAGGGCTCTATCTACTATGATAGAATGTATACCTAAAGAAAAAAAGTCCTTTGGGTCTTCGACCCTCTTCTTAAGCTCCTCGATGGATGTATGGATCGTGCTTGAACTTCGGCCTCCTTGTGTCAACGATGATCCAACCGAGAGCTCCAACCTTGAGTTAAACCTCCAACTTGAGGTAACTAGAACACTTAGCTTGCTAATCTAAGTGAACTAGAGTGTGTAGAGTGTGAATTAGAGTGGCTTAGTCTCACTAACCCTTGATTATCAACACATGATACAATAGGGTTTGAGAGAGGAAGAAGGAGAGAGCAAACTTGAAGAAAGAGAAAGTATTTGTGATTATGATAATAAAAAATAGAATAGCTAGCTTATATATGACCTCAACCATGGCTTGAAAAATATCTAGCAAAAATATCTAGTGCTCAAAAATATCTCCCCAAAATATCTAAGGTCAACAAGTCAAGCCAAGTCAAAATGTCAACATAAATAGCCATGCTAAAAATTATCATTTATCAAAAATAACAAAGTCTTTTCTTTTTCTCATATGTGTTATAACCAAGTCAATGGTTAAAACCCAAATGAGGTATCTCCTTCTATACCCCCTCTCATCCGTATATACATACCCGCGTCCGTGTTCCGAGAAACACGAATATTATGAGACGAGGCTAATCCAATAATCAAATACTAGGATCCGGCTTAAACCAAAGCCCACTAGTATTATCCGCTCGAACACCACATGCGCACAAGTACACGTATGTGATCGAACCATGTCGTAAAACCATAGGACCTCTACTCGTTTCGCCCGAAGCTGGGAAACCCTCTGTGTGGGACTCTAAAGACTCGACAGTACTCTGGCAGTGGGTTTAATCATAAGCACGTCAGCGGCACTAGCTGTGCGTAATGGCTATCCAGGTATCTGTCGATAAGAAGGTCGATGGGCAAGCTCATCCAAACTCCTACTGAGCCTATCTGTGACAATCTCCGTACAGTCCGGTCTGTTCATCTAAGAGTATCGCATATCGGGCCTAAGGGGTGATAAACGTCAGACCCCTAAAAGCGGTAGAAGTAGTGTCAGAGTGTAGCCCAGAACACCTTGAGAAACTGTAAGTGCACGGCGGCGCCCCGGCCGTCAATCCGACGGCCAAATGCGGAAGCGGTGATAAACTTTAATTTTGCGAACTTAGCAAACCGGCACCACCGCGCACTAAACACCCGGATCGGACCATTAAACTAGTTCTAGCTAACTACAAGACGGGTTAGAGGTATACCGAATGATCCGAGTCCTCCGGTCTTCTCGTCGTCGTCCCGATCTCCCGCGGAATGTCCGGTCTCCGCCTCGTCGCCGGAAGGGCACCACATCGCCTGCTTCTTTTACGGGCTCCCACCTCTAAACCGAGGCAACTCGGGCGCGAAGTTGGCTGTCCGACGCATCCAAGGGATGCTGTAGAATAGTGTAATAGCCATGTCTCTTTGGGGTTTATGAGGTTTCCATTTATGGAGGAATTTTGCACAAGAATTTTCATGGATGGATGCTAAGAAAAAAGAGCTTCTCATGAAATGAGCTCGGCCAGCCATTATAATAATGCTCACTGGAAAACATTTTTGGGTGAAGTGTATTAATTAAAAAACCAAGCCTCAAAGAAATTTTCACCCACAAAACAACAGCACATTCACACAAATGGGGGGGGCCCACGAAATTAGCATGAAGGGAATTTTCCCACCCAAAAATAAACCTCTCCCCTCTCCTTTGAACAGTGGCCGGCCCCTTCACCATTGGGTTGGGTAAAATGAATATTCCATTTAAAAAAAAGAAATGTGTGTGAAGATAATGATCAAAAGAATAGTCACCACATTTCAAATCCAAAGCCAAATCAATAACTTTCTCATTAATGCATGAAAGGAACCAAAATAGAATCTAATCATGATGAAGCTATTTTATAAGAAAGCCCTCCATAAATAAGTTAATTGCCAACTGCAATTAACCCCCTCCAACGAAAAGTCCGGCCGTGAAGGAACAATGAAAAACCGGCCGGAACGGAATGCAAACAGGCAACCCCAGAAAACCGATCCCGTAATAAATTACAGGAAAACCCCGCCACTGCAAATACATGCCCGCATTTGTATTCCCACTGAACACAAATACAAAGAGACAAAACTACACTATCAAATACTAAGATCCGGCTTAAGCCAAAGCCGGCTAGTAAAAACTGTCCGATCACGATCTGTGCAATACCGCACGTATCTGATCGAACCCTGCCATATCTCCATACGGCCTCTACAGCTTTTCGCCCGAAAGCTTGAGTAACTGAAAGTGTGGTGGACTCTAAAGACTCGTCAATACTATGGCTGTGGATTTAACCACTAGCACGTCAGAGGTATAAGCCAATACGTGACGGGCCACCAGCTATTGACCAAAAGGGACGTCGATGAGCGAACTCATCCTGACACCCTACTGAGCCTGTCAGTGACAATATCCGTACAGTCTGGTCCGTTCGTCTATGAGCATCGCATGTCGGTCCTAGGGGGTTGGTAAAAGTCAGACCCCCAAAAGCGGTACAAGTCGTGTCGGAGTGTAGCCCAAAACACCCTGAGATACTACTGGAATACCTACCAGTAAATCTCCTGCCTTGGCCAAGGACTTCGTGTAATGGCTCTCCTAGACACAGCGCGACCTCACCCCCAATACCGGGAGAGACGAACCCATGAAGATCCGCTCACTGCCTCCATGTGGCTCGGGACTGTACCCAACTAAAACCTGTTTGCACGACTCCTTTGAGCCGTGGTAGGGTAGTAATCAAAGCACAGTGGGAACTCATACGAGACAAATGACGATCCCCAGGTCGATGAACTAATCTGTACACATGTCACCTGGGAACTGCTATCTGACGTCAGGTATAAGACCAACTAGCATGTTCCCGGCGAGTCCTGTCCGGTGTACTCATAACCCAATGAGCACCTGTATACATCTTAGGTGAACCAACTGACACCAGTGGCTTGTGAGACCGGCCACAGCCCCTCGTCGGGGTCTCGACTGTATACACTAGTCTACTCTGGAGAATCGATGCCCTGTCTCGAAACTCCTACGACTAGGGACCTTTTAAGGATGTGCTTATAGACTCCAGCTCTCACTTATATGATCGCCCTCATACTGCTGGCAGTCAAGCAAGAATCCTAGGGGCTCTATCAACGTGCAATAGCGACCTGTCAGGTCACCTAAAGCAGTACACGATGATAAAGGTAAACCAGATAGCATACTATCATCTCGAGTAAGACTGTCCTACCGGGATAGGTCCTCCCTCAATCATTGCAATCACGTGCCTGTGATCCAATAATTGACTCTGAGGGCACTATCTCCAACAATCTCCTACTTGCACTCAAGGCTAATTATTGCGATGTCGCATACTCGCAGCCCGTGTGATACCGAACACCCAACTCCTCTACTAGTCAGTCTCACAAATCCCGTTTTTGAAACTATTGCGGTCGAGGAATAGCCTCAGTGAGTGGATCCGCCTAGATGTTTCTTTCTATGTCCCTCTATATCTCAAGTTCGCGGAGAAAGCCATCTCCCGAAATGAGCAATACCTGTCTTAGAGTGTCTGGATGTCTGATGGGACCGAGTTCATAAATGAACTCCAAATCCAAACTTCTTAGACTGTATCGTCAACTGAACTTAATCAGTATCCTGCGCCATGCCACCCTCAGTATTTCCTTGGACCACCTGTCCAAAATGCTGCCCCTCGTCAGAAGGAAAACTATAACTCTGACAACCTCCTTGTCGTCCATGTCACCTTGGAAGCCTGGAATGATAACTGTCTCCCAAATGAGGCTGTCGTTATCATATCCCTAGAACATCCACTTATGTTCTATAACTGCTTCCGACTATTTCTCCAGGATTGGATCAAATGTCAACTTATTGCATCTAGTGCAAGAACAACATCTGGTGTGGTACTTGACATCTCATGATTGACTCAACTGCCTAAGCAAGTGATCTGCCAATCATGCACATCCCTCTCTACTTTAGTCTATAAGACACCTTTAGAGAGGGTGACTCCATCACCTGCAGGTACACTACCGTGCCAGGAGTCGTCCATTCTAAATACTCTTAGAATGCTGTCAAAGTACCCTGATTGGGAAACTACCCAAATCTAGATCTAAAACCATAGATCTAGTAACCAGTATGTCTGATATAATGTCCAAGTCCCTTGTGGAGAAACCACTGTGTGACGACCAAAGTATAACCGATCGTAGTATAGGAATTTCTTTTCCTACTCTGTGTATGTCATCCAAATACCAGGATATCACACCCTACTACCTTCTCAACAGATCCAACCCCTATTCTGATGAAGTCAAACTATGACTGTCACATCAGAAATAGATGATCTATCTCCGCTACATCTGCTTTAGTCTATAAATAGACATAAGCCTGATGTCCACCAATACTTCCGCTGCTCCCACTGACTACGACAACCCTCTGGCAGAGTCATATACACGTACACTTCTGAAGCTAGTTCAGAACGACGCTATACTCATCCTCCTGCCGGGTCTCGCAGCCTGGAACAACAGCAATGGCAAGTGTGGGTAAACAAGAACTTCCCTGTCACCGTCCTTGAGGCTACCGGAGTACCTTTCGGGTGCCCGAAGTTACCCACCGTATCTGCGGAGTGGCCAATGGAATGTCAAATCAGATTGAATCTTTAGGTTCCTTATCAAATCTTCAGTAATCGTTTGCGGTTCTGGAATCACTTCCAGTTCTACCATACTCCCACTGCTATTTTTTGAAAAAATCCATTTTTATTAAAAATGTGGCGAGTCTAGAACAATATTTCTATTGATCTGCCAGATGGTAGAAAATCAACCCTCGTCATAGCCTGGGTCAACCCACAAACAGCCATTACAGAAACGTGCCTTGAGTTGTCCAGTGTCTGGTTTTAATCATAAGCCGGACAACTCCCCGTACCTTAACAACGTTAAGATATGAACTGTTCTACATCCAATATAGAACCAGAGGCACTGATTTAATTTAACCAGATTCAAATCATGCAGCTGTCTCCAGTGCATGTCAACTAAATGGAAGGAGGCCGATCAGCGTTACTTAACTTAGGAATGCTTCCAATTATGAGTAACCTGAAAGAGAAGCAATTTCTCTTTATCATTACTATCAACTGAATACCATACACAAGTATCTACATCTTCGATCACTTTGAAGAATCCCGATACTTGCTACACCTGGTTCTCTACTCTATTCAAATACCTATAACTCCTCAAAACTTAGACCCTATGTTTCTACGAAACACATGTCTAAGAACTAGAGAAGTTAAAAGTAAACAGAATATAGTATGAGGACCAACCCCTCTGTCCTAATGGACTCTGGACAACATACAATACTCTGTATAAGTCCGCTGAGTCTAACAACTCTTTCACTGTGTGTCGTAGGTTGAAAACTATACTTATGGTTAAGAAGAATTACACCGCTGTTTAATGCTCCTTACCTAACCATCCACTGATATAGGTAAATGTCATGGACATAATATCAAAAGGTATATCTCACTCTATGAGAATAGACGTACAGATATATCAATTTGAAATTGGTGCACAACAGCGGATATTCAAAACCAAATATATGCCGACCGGCAAACAGCCCAGGTGATCTCCTCAAATATCACCGATTACAACGAATCCCGATATAATGAGGATGATCACCCTATTCCCAATAACTTACTCCCACTCATCATCTGTAAAACCATACAGATGTGAGAATCAAACCTGGTAAATACATACCCTGGAGCAAGTGTCTAATCAGGAAATCAGTTTTCTTTTAACAGTACACAGTTGAACTGAAACATTGAAATGTTTCGATGGGGTATCCAGGTATTCCTAGTAATGCCTCTACCATTATCCAGATTCACAACTATAACCGTATAATTCTTTGCCACCTCTCCAAATCCCTTTATATGTCTTTAGTCATTACCTTCTGCACACCCCTTTAGGCCAATTGGTTTTCTTCCTTCCCTACCGTTCGGCACCAGCCTATGGTTTGGAAGAAGACTATCCAATAAGCATAACGGGTGTACTGTCCTAATCCTAGGAGCACTCGCAATGCGAGAGAAGGTGAGGATAAAAGACAACCGAATAAACCTTATTCCTATTTCTCCTGGACCAGAATCCATCCCCGAACTGGAACAAGTTCCTTTCGAGTTCGTAAATAACCATACGATGGAGTATCCAATAAACTGTGGATCTTCGTAGTGATACGGAGTGTCCTGGAGAAATACAAAGGTGATTTAGGATTGGCGAAGAAATACTTGGTTTGGTCGTGAATATCAGTCGCAATCTACTTTGCCCTCTTACTAATCCCTTGCTTTGTCTTAATCTTAATACCTTCTGCACACCGTTTAGGCTAATTGGTTTTCTTCATTCCCTACCGGTCAGCACCAGCCTAAGATTTGGAAGAAGACTATCCAATTTGCGTAATAGGTGTACTATCTCCTAAACTAAGGAGTACTCGTAACTTGAGAGAAGGAAAAAAGGAAAAGACAACTGAATAATCCTATCCGTTTTCTCCAGAACCAGAAACCATCCTCGAATTCCTTCGAGTTCGTATCTAACCATACGATGGCTTTGTCCAATGGAAGTGGACGTTCGCAGTAATACGGGGTGTCCTGGAGAAAAGGGTAAAAGTAGGAGTGGCAATGAGGTCTGCAACTCTGACAATCCAAAAGCCAGTGTTTAAGAAGGTTCGGTCAACTTGGTCACGGAGTCATAGTCTAGGGTCAGGTCAATGGTCGCTGCCAGAGAGAGAGAGAAAAGAAACACTCAGCGTGCACTCTAACCTAGATCAGAATGGTTATCACTTATCTAATCTGGAAACCTCCCACTGTACCTCAAATTCTCCTCCAAACCTGAAAGAAGAATTGGTCGGGGTCACCCGAGGAGTAAACTAACTCATCAGTGGGAATCGGGATCCAACTATCATCGCATGATAACGTGACGGAATCCGCTCACGCTATCACACTCCAGAAGGTATGCGCATATCTGGCAAGTTTCAGTTCTTTTGAAACTCCCGATGTGATTTTTACCCCATGCTCTTATGACCTTGACATTGGCCAACATATCATAAGTCACATGTCAAGTTCTACCCGTCATTCTCCAGGTTAATTTGAACCCACCCGCACCTACCCTTGACTTGGGCCAAAATAGCAGTACGGCTGTCCCAAACCAACGCATCTATCTATGCTGCATATGAATACCCAACAGCTACCAAACACTGTGCCTTGACTTTGGCCAACATACACAGCTTGAATACTATTGACTATCCATATGAAACGACGGAGGGCTAAGAATGGTTTCTGGCGAAAACCGTTAACGTAATGAACTTGATATCGTTGAAGGAACGGATAGCTTTTTAGAAAATATAGTGACGAAAACCTTTACTAAAGAGGTCACTCCCGGTGAAGGGATCTCGGCTCTTTCCCCGTAGAATGGGGTGCAGGATATTCCAAATGAATACCGCGATGCAAAACAAAAGTAATCGGCTATAGTGAAGTTAATGCCCTGACGCAAACTTCTGTCTAAGGGGTCACTCCCGGTGAAGGGATCTCGGCCCTTGCCTCGTCGACTGAGGAGCAGGATATTCCAACTGAATATCACGGTGCAAAACAAAAGTGAACGTCCTTGCAATAACAGCTTTTTGAAAAGTGTTCCAACAACATCAGAATAGGTTTGTTTTTAACTTGCATTGATCTGAATCAATGCAGTCCCATCAATTGATCACACCATAAAGAACGAAAATATACTGATGTACGTATATGCCATCCGCATTCGCCACTGGGTCCCGTCATTACCCGTTAGGTTAGCTAACTAACGACAGAGCGGGGACTGGACTAGCGCGGATGTAAAACATATACAACATCTACTAATATATATACCAATATATTATATTCGCTCAAGGCGTGATAAGAAATGCAACATCACAGAAATGTACAGTATCACAGAACAATACAGATATCTGGGATCCCCGGGTTTCACAGAGCCGCTACTGAAACCCGACGTTCCCCTGGTCGTGTGGATAGCCTGTGCAATGAAATCCTAGACCCCTACGGGCGCGGCAAGTTACCCGCCAAAACCTGAAGCGAGGCAGCCCCCTTCAGCACCGTGAATGGACCACCCAGCACTTCACGGAATCCGGTAACTTGGGCACCCCTCCTGGGTCAACCTGTACCCCCTACGAGTGCGGCGAATAGCCCGCTAATTCTAGAGTGGAGCCCCTTCCGTCCCAATGCCATGAGATGCGGGCCTGTTGCCCTCCAGAACCCGGCTATCCGTGCACCCCACCGCGGGGTAATCCTAGTACAGAAAGTAAAATATACATACAACGGGTACATCGACCGCAACCTGGTCGTACCCTAAAATAATAATACAATCAGGCAGTGACGGCAGTCCACGTGTCGGACACTCGCCCCGCAATATCAAATGTACATAATATAACAACACTGTACTAGCATTGCATCCAGGCTATCCCCTACGACCGATCCGCAACATCACAGCAAAATCACAGAACATCAACGTGAAAGTCACGTTCGCAAATCTGTCTAACCGGGCTATAGCAGTTAGACCGGATTTACCGATCGAGTGATATTCACGGTCGCAGATATAATGTAAATACTGTGAAAAATGTGTTTAAAATATCCGATCGATCAAATTTTAACAAGTGGGACCCCAAGTAATACTGTAGCACTCACAGAAATTCTGGGCCCAATTTTAATATTCCAAAACCCCTATTTTTAGCCCACAAGCCCACTGCAAAGAAACGATGACATGATCCCACATTCCTGCGGCGGAACCGCGGCCAAAGAGGGGTTATCGCCGCGGTTCCGCGGTCGTACGGAGGGATCGTGTTGTCGAATTTTTCCAGTGTTCTTAGAACTCCCTGCACATCATTCTGAGACAACCTGAAAAATTTTTGGACTTCAAAAAATTTCGACAGAAAACTGATGTAAGGAAAAACGCGGGTTTTTGGAATTTTGGTCGATCGGAAATGCAAACACATCAAACAAAGCTAGACGAAGTTAATGGCGAGGCTCTGATACCAATGTAAGTGCACGGCGGCGCCCCAGCCGTCAATCCGACGGCCAAATGCGGAAGCGGTGATAAACTTTAATTTTGCGAACTTAGCAAACCGGCACCACCGCGCACTAAACACCCGGATCGGACCATTAAACTAGTTCTAGCTAACTACAAGACGGGTTAGAGGTATACCGAATGATCCGAGTCCTCCGGTCTTCTCGTCGTCGTCCCGATCTCCCGCGGAATGTCCGGTCTCCGCCTCGTCGCCGGAAGGGCACCACATCGCCTGCTTCTTTTACGGGCTCCCACCTCTAAACCGAGGCAACTCGGGCGCGAAGTTGGCTGTCCGACGCATCCAAGGGATGCTGTAGAATAGTGTAATAGCCATGTCTCTTTGGGGTTTATGAGGTTGCCATTTATGGAGGAATTTTGCACAAGAATTTTCATGGATGGATGCTAAGAAAAAAGAGCTTCACATGAAATGAGCTCGGCCAGCCATTATAATGTGCTCACTGGAAAACATTTTTGGGTGAAGTGTATTAATTAAAAAACCAAGCCTCAAAGAAATTTTCACCCACAAAACAACAGCACATTCACACAAATGGGGGGGCCCACGAAATTAGCATGAAGGGAATTTTCCCACCCAAAAATAAACCTCTCCCTTCTCCTTTGAACAGTGGCCGGCCCCTTCACCATTGGGTTGGGTAAAATGAATATTCCATTTAAAAAAAAGAAATGTGTGTGAAGATAATGATCAAAAGAATAGTCACCACATTTCAAATCCAAAGCCAAATCAATAACTTTCTCATTAATGCATGAAAGGGACCAAAATAGAATCTAATCATGATGAAGCTATTTTACAAGAAAGCCCTCCATAAATAAGTTAATTGCCAACTGCAATTAACCCCCTCCAACGAAAAGTCCGGCCGTGAAGGAACAATGAAAAACCGGCCGGAACGGAATGCAAACTGACAACCCCAGAAAACCGATCCCGTAATAAATTACAGGAAAACCCCGCCACTGCAAATACATGCCCGCATTTGTATTCCCACTAAACACAAATACAAAGAGACAAAACTACACTATCAAATACTAAGATCCGGCTTAAGCCAAAGCCGGCTAGTAAAAACTGTCCGATCACGATCTGTGCAATACCGCACGTATCTGATCGAACCCTGCCATATCTCCATACGGCCTCTACAGCTTTTCGCCCGAAAGCTTGAGTAACTGAAAGTGTGGTGGACTCTAAAGACTCGTCAATACTATGGCTGTGGATTTAACCACTAGCACGTCAGAGGTATAAGCCAATACGTGACGGGCCACCAGCTATTGACCAAAAGGGACGTCGATGAGCGAACTCATCCTGACACCCTACTGAGCCTGTCAGTGACAATATCCGTACAGTCCGGTCCGTTCGTCTATGAGCATCGCATGTCGGGCCTAGGGGGTTGGTAAAAGTCAGACCCCCAAAAGCGGTACAAGTCGTGTCGGAGTGTAGCCCAGAACACCCTGAGATACTACTGGAATACCTACCAGTAAATCTCCTGCCTTGGCCAAGGACTTCGTGTAATGGTGATTAAGTGTCAAAAACTGTATTTACCGCAATCAGAAACGGCGTCGCTTTGCAGCTAGCCGGTGAGTACGGGTCGATCCACAGAGACGGGTAAATTCCTTTTATGTGTTTTAACGAGTTGATTCGATTTGTCGTTTTGGTTGGTTTATGAAAATCTATAAAAACGGATCTAATTTATCTAATTAAAAGTCTTGCTAGGGTTAGGCTTCGGGAAAGTTTTGGAGATTAAATGTTTTCCTCACCGCTTTCATTGCCATATTTTTAGATCTGTTAGATGTTACGGTAATTATCGATAAAGTGGATACGAATCTTTTGGGAAGATGTTTCTTCCTCTAGGTTCGTATCCTTCCTTTATCGTTAATTACCCTAACCCCCACGGAAAACGCGCGCAACCGGCCCTTTATACTGCGGTTCACCGTTACCTCGAGGGGTAGGGTGCCGCAGGGAGCGGTTGTGTGCGCATGCATGGAGTGCTAATTCTTTAGTTTAATATGGCATTGAAAGGGGTGAGAGATCTCATCTCTCAACCCTTTTCCTAAGGCTAACCCTAACAAGCGAGGAGACTACTCGCTCATTAGGGGATGATAAAACATTAAAAGAATAAAAAAAACACTTACTAATTTGACGGCTCCCTCCAAGCGATAAAGAACAGATCTGAATAATTATTCCCAGAAATTCTGAACTTTTATTTATTGAAAAGAGGCATAACCTTTTACAGATCTAAAATTACAATTTATAGGAAAATAGGAGACCTAGGGTTACAGACTCTCGTACATGCGCAATTACAGATTTGACCCCTGAAAATCCCAACACCCACAACAAAGCACCGTCACAGAAAAATTGCGCCGACATGCGCACTAAATGGCCGCGGAACCGCGGCGCCAGGCAGGGTTTGGCCGCGGTTCCGCGGCCAAAAGGAGGAGTTGGGATCTGAAAACTTTGGGCTTCCTTCTCTGCTTCTTGGGCTTTGTGTTTCCATATGTAGTTTCTCTAGTGGGCTTCTGGTCCTTCTCCAGATCCTTAGTAAAAACTTGTAAGGATCTTTTGACCGTTTGCTTTAACATTTTGGACCTTGCATTGTTCTTCATCTAGGCTAGACTAGGATCCGTCTACTTGTTGGTCAAAAAGTCCCTTTTCTGTTGTTTTGTGTCTTTTTCACTGTATTTGCTCCAGAAACCTGTAACCTGTAATATGCAACAAACGTGCGTCAAGAGTACCTGTTTATTTATAAAAAGGATAAGAATAGGGGAATGATAAATGCAATATTATGGTCTGAACAAATGGCTCTCCTAGACACAGCGCGACCTCACCCCCAATACCGGGAGAGACGAACCCCTGAAGATCCGCTCACTGCCTCCATGTGGCTCGGGACTGTACCCAACTAAAACCTGTTTGCACGACTCCTTTGAGCCGTGGTAGGGTAGTAATCAAAGCACAGTGGGAACTCATACGAGACAAATGACGATCCCCAGGTCGATGAGCTAATCTGTACACATGTCACCTGGGAACTGCTATCTGACGTCAGGTATAAGACCAACTAGCATGTTCCCGGCGAGTCCTGTCCGGTGTACTCATAACCCAATGAGCACCTGTATACATCTTAGGTGAACCAACTGACACCAGTGGCTTGTGAGACCGGCCACAGCCCCTCGTCGGGGTCTCGACTGTATACACTAGTCTACTCTGGAAAATCGATGCCCTGTCTCGAAACTCCTACGACTAGGGACCTTTTAAGGATGTGCTTATAGACTCCAGCTCTCACTTATATGATCGCCCTCATACTGCTGGCAGTCAAGCAAGAATCCTAGGGGCTCTATCAACGTGCAATAGCGACCTGTCAGGTCACCTAAAGCAGTACACGATGATAAAGGTAAACCATATAGCATACTATCATCTCGAGTAAAACTGTCCTACCGGGATAGGTCCTCCCTCAATCATTGCAATCACGTGCCTGTGATCCAATAATTGACTCTGAGGGCACTATCTCCAACAGAAACTACCGGAACACCTACCAGTAAATCTCACTTGCCCTAACCAGGGACTTTGTGTAATGGCTCTCCTAAACACAACGCTATATCAACCCCCAATACCAGGACAGACGAATCCAGTCTAACCGCCACTGCTTCCAAGTGCTTCGAGACTGCACCCAACTACTACCTGTTTGCATGACTCAATAGAGCCGTGGTAGGGTAGCAATCAAAGAACAGTGGGAACACACTTGAGGCGAAGTAGAAGACTCAAGTCAACGGACTATGATGTACTCATGTCACCTGGGAACTGCTAACTGACAATAGGTATAATACCAACCAACAGTTCCCGACGAGTCCTGTCCAGTGTACTCGTAACCTAACGAGCACCTGTATACTATCTCCAGTACGACGTACTAATGGCTGTGGGACAGACCATCTCCCTCGCTGGGATGAGAAGCGTATACACTAGTCTACTCTGGAGTATAGATGCCATGTCTCGGTAATCCTACGATTAGGGACCTGTATAAGGATGTGCTTATAGACTACCTAGCCCCCACTATTGTGATCGCCATCGCAACGCTTGTAGTCAAGCAAAGATCCTAAGGGCTCCATCAATATGTATTAGCGATATGTTAAAAGAAACATATACACATATTAAGATAGATACAAACCAAGTAGCATACTACAATATCGACCAAGACTGTGATCAACCCATGTATATATCCCAAGCTTCCAAAATGTATTATACAAACTAGTACTATACAATAATGGAGCCTAGGGCATACATATCCAACAATCTCCCACTTGCACTAAAGGTCAGTAATTGGTATATCGCATACCCAACGTCTGCACTAAGGCCAGCTGCTGGCGTACCGCATACCCAATAGCTCAAAAAGTCGCTCGAACTGTGTTTGAGAGAGGGCTTTTGTGAATGGATCCGCCGTGTTTTCTTTAGTGTCCACTCTCTGTACCTCGATCTCCTGGCGATCAATAATCTCCCTGATCAGGTGATACCGCCTTAAGATGTGTCTGGATTTCTGATGGGACCGTGGTTCCTTCGCTAAAGCTATAGCCCCATTGTTATCGCAATACAAATGTATTAGGTCAACAATGGACGGAACCACCTGAAGTTCACTAATGAACTTCTTCATCCAGACCGCCTCTTTTGCGGCATCGCTAGCAGCAATGTATTCAGCCTCTATCGTCGAGTCTGCGACGGTATCCTGTTTGAAACTCCTCCAATACACCGTCCCTCCGTTGAAGGTAAAAATCCGAGACAGACTTGTTGTCGTCCTTGTCACTCTGGAAGCTTGAATCGGTAAAGGACTCGACCCTTAGGTCTCCATTACCGTAAACCAGGAACATCTCCTTAGTCCTTCTCAGGTACTTGAAAATGTTCTTCACTGCTATCCAGTGGTTCTCGCCTGGGTTTGACTGATACCAGCTCACCACGCTTAGCGCGTAAGCTACATCTGGTCTTGTACATAGCATCACATACATTATAGATCCTACCGCCGAAGCGTAGAGTATAGTGCTCATGCGAACCCTCTTCTCGTCAGTCTTGGGAGACATCTTCTTGGAGAGGGTGATTCCGTGCAATGCGGGTATATTACCGCACTTGGAATCTTCCATACTAAATCTCTTTAGTACGGTCTCTATGTACCTGGACTATGAAAGTCCCATTAATATCTTGGATCTATCTCTATAGATCTTGATCCCCAGAATGCACGAGGCATCACCCAGGTCCTTCATGGAGAACCGTTGTGACAAGAATAGCTTGACCGATTGTAGTATAGGAATGTCATTTCCTATCAAAAGAATGTCGTCCACGTACAAGACTAGGAATACGACAGTTCGTCCTACAATCTTCTTATAAATACAAGGCTCATCCTCGTTCTTGATGAAGTCAAATTCCTTGACCGTTTCATCAAAACAGATGTTCCAGCTCCGCGATGCCTAATTTAATCCATAAATGGATTTAAGCAACTTACACACCTTCCCGCTGCTCCCACTGTCTACAAAACCTTCTGGCTGATCCATATAAACGCACTCTTCCGAACTGCCGTCACGTCCATCTGCCAGATTTCATAGTCATAGAAGGCAGCAATGGCAAGTAGGATCCGAATGGATTTAAGCATAGCCACTGGAGAAAAAGTTTCATCATAGTCCACACCTGGTCTTTGACGAAAATCTTTTGGAACGAGTCTAGCCTTATAGGTTTCCACCTGCCCATCTACACCAAGTTTCCTTTTGTAGATCCATTTGCATCCAACGGGTTTTACCCCAGGTGGAGCAATATCCAAGGTCCACACTTTATTGGTGTACATGGACTCCATTTCGGATCGCGTAGCATCCAGCCACTTATCAGAGTCCCTACTGATAATGGCCTGCCTGAAACTGGCAGGGTCATCTTCTTCCAAGATGCAATCCTCTCGATCCCCATCTATGAGAAAACCGTAGTATCTCTCGGGTGGATGAGAAATCCTACCAGATCTGCAGAGTGGCTGAGGTTCGTCTGGGGTTATTGAATCTTGAGGTTCTGTCAAATCTTCAGTTTCAGTTTGTGGTCGCTGAATTTCTTCGAGTTCTACCGAACTCCCACTTGTTTCTTTTGCAAGAAATTGCCACTCTAAAAAGGTGGCGTGGCGAGATACAAACACCTTCTGTTTCTCGGTGTGGTAGAACAGATATCCTATTGAATTTTTAGGATATCCCACAAACTTGCATAAAACTGAACGTGCCTCCAATTTGTCCGGATTTTGTACTTTTACATAGGCCGGATAACCTCATATCTTAATATGTTTAAGATACGGCCTTTTGCCATTCCATATCTCGAATGGTGTCTTAGGCACAGATTTGGAAGGAACATCATTCAATAGATATGCCGTTGTCAAAAGCGCATGTCCCCAAAATGAAAGAGGCAACTCAGCACTACTGATTATGGAGCGAACCATATCCAATAGGGTACGATTCCTCCGCTCCAATACACCGTTGTGCTGTGGTGTATAAGGAGGAGTAAGCTGAGAGAGAATTCCATTCTGTTTTAAGTAATCCAGGAATCCCGTGCTTAAGTACTCCCCTCCTCTGTCCGATCGGAGGATCTTGATACTTTTGCCAACCGGGTTCTCTACTTCGTTTCTGAATTCTTTGAATTTCTTAAAAGCTTCAGATTTGTGTTTCATAAAATACACATATCCGAATCTAAAGGGATCGTCAGTGAATGTGATGAAGTATGAGAACCCTCCCCTTGCATGTATAGATATCGGACCACACACATCACTGTGTATGAGTCCCAAGAGCTCTGCTGCTCTTTCTCCATGTCCGGTGAACGGAGATTTGGTCATCTTTTCTTTGAGACAAGACTGACAAGTTTCATAAGATGAGAATTATAACATATTCAAGAGCCCATCTTTATGTAACTTACTTAGTCTTTTCTTTCCGATATGACCAAGTCTACAATGCCATAAGTAGGATTCGTTCGTATCCGAACTCTTCCTTTTGCATGTGTTTTGTACATTGAGAACTGTATTCTGATTTAGAATATAGATACCATTACACAGTGTACCTTCTGCAACCAGTACCTTATTAAGGTAAATGTTCATGATATTTCTATCAAGAACAAAGTTATATCCATCTTTATCAAGTAAATAAACTGACATGATGTTGCAAACCATGGAAGGTACATAGTAGCAATTGTTCAAAATCATAGTATTGTCATTTGACAACACTAGGTGATATTCACCGACGGCTGCAGCATTGACTTGTGCATCGTTCCCTACCCTGAGGAACATATCACCAGGTCTAACTATCCTACTTTTACTCAGTCCCTGCAATAAATTACAGATATGAGATCCTGATTCGGTATCTAGTACTCAGGAGGTAGGACTGACCGAAAAGGAGTTCTCAATTACAAAAACACCTGAACTAGATGCATTAGTATGCTGCTTCTTCATTGGGGTCTTGTTGGAATTCAAACAATCCTCTTTCCCTTGTTCATACTTACGATCACCATCATAAGTTAGAGCCAAACCGACGTTTCCCAGCCCCGAATAAGAATTCGGATCGGTCAAGCGAAACATTTTATTATCTTGATTAGGGCGTGAAATGGTTGCTACCTGGAGAGAGAGAAAAACACTCAGCGTGCGCTCTTATAAGATTAGATTGGTTATTAATTTATCTAACCGGGATAGCTCCCACAGTTTCCTCAAATTCTTCTTCAAACCCTAAAAAAAAGAACTAGTCAGGATTTAATCGCACGTCGCAATACTTGCTTAACCTTTCAGCCAGGCTAGTGTTGGTACTTCAAGGAAGGTTTTCCAACGCTATCGCGAAGTTCCTTAATTATATGACCTCTTTTCCATGGAGGCGTAGCCCCGCTAACACCGTTCTAGACACCTACTTGGTTTATAGCATTGATTGTTAAGTGAAATAATCTCCCGAAAGTAATCCAACTCATCAGTGGGATCAGGATTCAACTATCATTGTGTAATGACCTAGATAGAATCCACCCTAGTCACTACACTCCAGAAGGTATGCTAAATCTGTAAGTTTCCTGTATGTTTGAAACTCCCGATATAGTTTTTGCCCCTAGGACCCAAGTGACCTTGACTGAGCCAACATATCAAAGGATCCTAGTCAAGTTCAACCCGTCATTATCTTGATTGCATTAGACCCACCCGTACGAGTCCTTGACTGAGCCAAAATGACCGCACGACTATCCCAATCAATCGCTTTATTTGCTACAGAAAAATATTACATAGCTACCGAACACTACGCCTTGGCTGAGCACGAAATACGTAGCATGAATACTAAGCAATACCAATCCGAAATGACGGAGGGCTACGGCTGGGTTTTTTGGCGAAAAACCCGTTAACGTAATGAACTTGATATCGTTGAAGGAACTTTAGCAATTTTGAAAAGGAGTGGTTTAAGCTCCACCTTTTTGAAAATTTCTAGTTTTGAAAAAACCGAGTTTTCTACAGTACTGACTTTAGCTCAAGAGGTCACCCCCCATGAGGGGATCTCGGCTCTTGCCTCATAGAATGAGGTGCTGGAGATTCATGACCGAATACCACTATGCAAAGCGAAAGAATATAACTGTATTTTTTTAAAATTTGTTCCAACAACATCTTTTAGGTTTATTTTCTTGCATTAATCAAAATTAATGCGGTCCCATCAATTAACTTATCACACCAGAAAATAACGAAAATAAAATGTACGTATATGCCATCCGCATTCGCCACGGGGCCCGTCATCACCCGTTAGATTAGTTAACTAACGACAGAGCAGGGGCTGGACTAGCGCGGGTGCAAAACATATACAGCATCTACTAGTATATATATAAGTATATACAACATTCGTCCCTGGCATGATAATAATCAACATCACAGAATCTCAACCAACAATACAAAATGGTGGATAATTTTGGAACCCCGGATTTCATTTGAGCCGCAAATAAAACCCGACGTTCCTGGTCGTGTGGATAGCCTATGCAATGAAAACCTGGACCCCTACGAGCGCGGAAAATTACCCGCTAATCCCAGAAGTGAGGCAGCCCTTTTCAACAAAGTAAATGGGCCACCCAGCACTTCACGAAATCCGGTAACATGGGCGCCCCTCCGTGGGTCAAACTATACCCCCTATGAATGCGGAGAATATCCCGCCAATTCTAGAATGAAGCCCCCTCCGTCTCAACGCTATGAGATGCGGGCTTGTTGCCTTCTAGAACCCGGCTATCCGTGCGCTCCACCGTGGGGTAATCCTAGTACAGAAAAAGAAAATAATATTTACAAATGGGGACATCGACCTCAACCCGGTCGTGCCCCAAAATAATATACAACCCGGCAAAGACGGCAGTCCACATGTCGGACGCTCGCCCCGCAAAATGAATATACAAATGAATCATTAACTGTACTACTAACATTGCACCACTTTCTATCTATCACGACTATCCAACCACTATCACATAACAAGCACAAAACATCAACGCGAATGTCACGTTCGCAAACCCGTCTAACAAGCACAAAACATCTAAACTTGCAAAAGCATATGCTGATTGTTTCATTTCTCTCTCCTAATTGCAGCTACCATGTCACACCTTTATCAGGATAATAAAATGTATGACTTGACCGACTTGGATTCTTATTCGGGGCTGGGGAACGTCGGTTCGGCTTTAACTTGTGACGGATGTCACGAGCATGAGCAAAGGAAAGAGGAATACATGAATTCCTTGATGACCCCGGTGAAGAAGAAGAATACTATTGCGTCTCCTTCAGGTGTTCTTGTTATTGAGAACTGTTTTTCGGTAGTCAGTCCAACCTCCTGGATACTAGATACCGGATCAGGATCTCATATCTGTAATTTATTACAGGGACTGAGAGAAGGTAGGATGGTTGGACCTGGTGATATGTCCCTCAGAGTAGGGAACGGAGCACAAGTTGATGCTGCTACCGTCGGTGAATATCACCTAGTATTGCCAAGCGGCAATACTGTGATTTTGAACAACCGCTACTATGTACCTTCAATGCTTTGCAACATCATATCAGTTTCTTTACTTGATAAAGATGGATATATATTTTTTCTAGATAGAAATATCATGAACATTTATCTTAATCAGTTATTGGTTGCAGAAAGTATACCGTGTAATGGTATCTATGTTCTAAATCAAAACATGGTTCTTAATGTACAATACATACGCAACAGAAAGAGTTCATATACGAACAAAACCTACTTGTAGCATTGTAGACTCGGTAATGTCGGTGAGAAAAGACTAAGTACGTTACATAACAATGGAAATCTGAATCCGTTCGAATTTTCATCCTATGAAACTTGCCAGTCTTATCTCAAAGGAAATATGACCAAATCTCCTTTCACCGGACACGGAGAAAAAGCAACAAAGCTCTTGGTACTCATACACAGTGATATGTGTGGTCCAATGTTTATACATGTAAGGGATGGGTTCTCTTACTTCATTACATTCACTGAGGATATATCTAGGTTCGGATATGTATTTCTAATGAAACACAGATCTGAAGCTTTTAAGATATTCAAAGAATATAAGAGAGAAGTATTGAACCTGACTGGAGAATGTATCAAGATCCTCTGATCTGATAGAAGAGGGGAGTACTTAAGCACAGAATTCCTCAACTTCTTAAAACGGAATACTCCATAGCACAACGGCGTATCAGAGCGAACAAACCATACCCTATTGGACATGGTTCACTCCATGATATGTAGTGCTAATCTGCCTCTTTCATTCTGAGGATATGTACTTCAAACAGCAGTATATATATTGAATTATGCTCCCTCCAAATATGTGCCTAAGACTCCATATGAAATATGGAGTGGTGGGAATTCATATCTTAAGCAGTTTTAGATATAGGGTTGTCCGGCCTATGTGAAAACACTAAATCTGGACAAATTTCAGATACGATCAGTTCTATGTAAGTTTGTGGGATATCCAAAGAATTCACTAGGATATCTGTTATACCACATCTAGGAACAGAAGGTGTTTGCAGCTCGCCATGCAACTTTTTTGGAAAGGGAATTTCTTGCATAAGAAATTAGTGGGAGATGTTGGGATTCCTATTGCCTTGGCCTCCTACCGCGGCCGTTGCGGAATGAAAAACTTTCAAATTTAAAAACTTTGGCACTAGAAAACATATCCTAGAATCTAACCAAACATCGAAATTAGCAAACTAGAGAGATCTAGCTATAAGTTTGTGTTAGCATCTTTACTATGGTTTTAACAAAAGCATGTGAGCTATTTTAAAAATTCTAGAAAGATAAGTTAACTAAACATGAATCTAACTAGAGATTAAGGTTTTAAGACAAAGCAAATAAGGATTAACTTTAAGTGAATGGAAGCTACAACCTTTGTAGACCGGTCCTTCACTTCAATTGCTCCGTGTAGAGGTCCTAGAGCTCCTCTACGACTCCACTTGAAATTGGAACAAGGTATCTTGAATTCTTCGTCATCTATGATGATCCACTACGAAGCTTCTCACTCTCAAACTCTTACTTCACTAATCTATGAATAAGTGAAGATAACAATCTATACTAATTTTCTATATTAGTGTAGGTTGATGAAGTGGAAAAGTTTCTCATTAAAATCCTTTTCTTTTCTTTTTCTTTTCAACCTAGAAAAATCTCTAGAGAGGAAAAGAAGAGGATGATGAACTTGGCAAAGATGAATGAACCTTGGAGATAAGAATGGGGATTAATAGATAAGTATGGATGAATAAAACAAATAAAAAGAATAAGTCATGGTTACTAGAGTCTTTGAGAACTTCATAAAAGCCATGACTCATCTCTTCATTTTGTTTTTATTCATTTATATTTATCAATATCTTTTCTTTTCTCCAATGTGATTCTTATATTGCCATGTTCTTTGTATCATCAACCATGATACATTTATATATATATATATATATATATATATATATATATATCAAATATATATATATATCATATATATATATCAAATATATATATATATATCAAATATATATATATCATATATATATATCATATATATATATATCAAATATATATATTTAAAGAAAAGAATTAAAATGAGTAATTAGTTAATTATTAAATCAACACTTGATTCAATAATCCGGTCATATCATATATAACCCGACTAATATCAAAAATGCCAGATTATAATACGGTATCATATACTCATAGTTAATCAAGCTCCTGCACATTTCTCCATATATGCCCTACTTCGTTTCGCTTGAGCTTGGAAACCTCTATGTGGGACTCTTAAGAGTCATCAATATGCTAGCAGTAGGTAATGATCATATCAGATACCCACAAGCTGTCAGCGGTACTAGCTAGACGTAACGGCTATCCATGTATTGAACGAATAGAAGATCAACAAGCAAACTTGTTCAAACTCCCGTAGAGTCAATAAGCAACACATACCGTACAGTCCGGTCTCTTCGTCTGATATGTCGCATATCAAGTCTGGGGTAGAATCGTCAGACATCAATAACTCGATAAGTCATGCCAATGTGTGGCCTATAACCAATCGAGAAACTACTGATAACACTTATTAGTAAATCTCATCAGCCCAAGCTAGGGACTTGCGGTTATAGCCAATCACGCATAGCACAACATCAACTCCAAATACCGGGAGAGACGAAACCCCTCCTATCGCTCACTGCCTCCATATGTCTCGAGACTGTACCCAAAATCCACCTGTTCGCACGACTCAGTAGAGCCGTGGTAGGGTAGAAATCAAAGCACAGTGGGAAGCACACAAGGCACGATGACGATCTCGGGTCTACAGACTAACCTGTACAAGTGTCACTGGAGAACTGCTATTTGACGATAGGTATAATACCATCTAGGAGTTCTCGGCGAGTCCGTTCAGTGTACTCGGTCTCTAATGAGCACCTGTATACAATCTTTGATTTCAAACACCAATGGATATGGGATCATCCATCGCCCCAATAGAGGGTCAAGAAACGTATACACTAGTCTACTCTGGAATATCAATGCCCTGTCTCGATACTCCTTCGACTAGGAACTATTAAGATGTTCTTGTGGAATACACAAGCCCCACTAGTATGATCTGCATCACAGTCCTGGTAGTCAAGCCAACATCCTAAGGGCTTTATCAACATATATCAAAGTGACAGAAAACTAAAACAAGTGAACATGTTAAGATAAATAGCAACCAGATAGCATACTATCATGTCGAGCAAGAAAGCCCTCTATATATATGTCCAAGCATCCCCCATAATATACAATAATGGCCTCTGGGGCATACATATTCCTAACAATCTCCCACTTGCACTAAGGCCGATTATTAGCGTATCTCATACCCAACATCTCAAAAAGTCGCTCAAATTGTGCCAGTGGAAGGGCCTTAGTGAGTGGACCCACAGTGTTCTTCATGTCTACTCACCGAACTTTGATCTCGCGGTGATCAACTATCTCCCGGATCAGGTGATATCGCCTCAGGATATGTCTGGAACGCTGATGGGACCTGGGTTCCTTGGCTAATGCCATAGCCCCTATTATTATCACAATACAAGGGTATTGGATCAATAATGGTTGGAACCACTCCAAGCTCTGAGATGAACTTCTGCATCCAGACAGCTTCCTTGGCAGCATCATTTGCAGCAATGTACTCAGCTTCCATCGTTGAGTCTGCAACGGTGTCTTATTTGGAACTTTTCCTAAACCTAAACTGGCTAGTATTATCCGGCTAGTATATATCGAAATATGTATATTTAAATTATTAAATTAATACATAATTTAATAATCCGGCTTAATCCTAAGCCGGCTAGTATTATCATTCGATCGAAACCATGCACGTATAAACATACAGCCACCACATCGTTTCGCCTTAATCGGAGAAACCCTCTGTGTGGGACTCTAAAGACTCAACAGTACGATGGTAGTAGGTTTAACCACAAAACGTCAGCGACACTAGCTGTACGTAACGTCTACCCAGATACCTGTCGAAAAGATGACCGACGAGCAAGCTCATCCGGACCCCTACTAAGCCTATCCGTGACAATCTCCGTACAGTCCGGTCTCTTCGTCTAAGAGTATTGCATACTGGGTCTAGGGGGTGGTAAACGTCAGACCCCTACTGACCTCATAAGTCCTGTCGATTTTGTTCAAGACCAATCCGAGAAACTACTGATCTAACCATCAGTAAATCTCAACTGCCTTGACTAAGGTCTTATGGTTCTAGGCAACCGGACACAGTGCGATATCAAGAGATGAATCCCTGACAATCACTCACTTCCTCTATGTGGCTCGAGACTGTACCCAACCAAAACCTGTTTGCACAACTCGGTAGATCCGTGGTAGGATGGTGATCAAAGCACAGTGGGAACTCACATGAGACATGATCCCAGGTCCAAAGACTAACTTGTATCCATGTCACCTGAGAACCGCTATCTGACGATAGGTATAATACCATCTAGAGGTTCTTGGTGAGTCCGTCCAGTGTACTCACCCCCAGTGAGCACCTGTATACAATCTTAAGTGATCACAACAATGGTCATGGGACCAACCACCGCCCCTTGTCGGGGTCTAGAAACGTATACACAAGTATACTCTGGAGTATCGATACCCGGTCTCGATACTCCTGCGACTTTGGACCTTTAAGGATGTGTTTATGGACTACCCAGCTCCCACAAGTATAATCGCCATCATAACGCTGGTAGTAAAGCAAAATCCTACGGGCTTTATCAACATGTATCCACCATATATGATATCGAGTATAACATATGCACATGTTAAGATAAAATCAAACCATAATAGTATACTACTGCATCGAGTCTTTATCAATATGTGTAAGCAATATAAAGCAACAAGAGAAAAAAATACACATATTAAGACAGAAACATCTTAAATAATATACTATATACAACTGAGCAAGATTGTCCTGTACATACATATCCCTAGCATCCTATACAATACAGGCCTCTAAGGCATACATATCCAACAATCTCCCACTTTCACTAAGGCCTGTAATTGGTATATTGAATACCTAACGTCTGCTCTAGGTTCAGTTGTTGGCATACCGCATACCCAACATCTAAAAAAGTCGCTCTAACTATACTTGAGGGAGGGCCTTGGTAAATGGATCCGCCGTGTTGTCTTTCGTATCTGCTCTCCTGACCTCGATCTCCCGGCAATCTACAATCTCCCTGATCAGGTGATACCGCCTTAAAATGTGTATGGATTTCTGATGGGACCGTAGTTCCTTCGCTAAAGCTATAGCCCCATTGTTATCACAATACAAAGGTATCGAATTAACAATGGACGGATCCACCTCAAGTTCAATAATGAACTTCTTCATCCAGACCGCTTCTTTTGCGGCATCGTTCGCAGCAATATATTCAGCCTCCACCGTCAAGTTTACGACGGTGTCCTGTTTAGAGCTCTTCCAACACACTGCCCCTCCTTTGAGGGTAAACACAAAACCCGAGACAGACTTGCTGTCATCTTTGTCACTTTAGAAGCTAAAATCGGTAATGGACTCAACCTGGAGGTCTACATTACCGTAAACCAAGAACATTCCTTTGTCCTTCTCAGGTACTTGAGAATGTTCTTCACAACTGTCCAATGATTCTCACCCGGGTTGGAATGATACCGGCTCACCATGCTAAGCACGTAAGCTACATCTAATATGGTACATAGCATCGCATACATTATAGATCCTACCACCGAAGCATAGGGTATATTGCTCATGCGAGCCCTCTCTTCATCAGTCTTGGGGGACATCTCTTTGGAGAGGGTGATTCCGTGCAATGCGGGTATATTACCGCACTTGGAATCTTCCATACTAAATCTCTTTAGTATGGTCTCTATGTACCTGGACTACGAAAGTCCTAACAATCTCTTGGATCTATCTCTATAGATCTTAATCCCTAGAATGTAGGAGGCATCACCCAGGTCCTTCATAAAGAACTTTTGTGATAAGAACAGCTTGACCGATTGTAGCATAGGAATGTCATGTCCTATCAAGAGAATGTCATCCACGTATAGGACGAGAAATACAACAGTTCTCCCTACAATTTTCTTGTAGATACAAGGTTCATCCTTATTTTTGATGAAGTCAAATTCCTTGACTGTCACATCAAAACAGATGTTCCAGCTCTTCGACACTTGCTTTAATTCATAAATGGATTTAAGCAACTTGCACACCTTCCTACTTCTCCCACTGTCTACGAATCCCTCCGGCTGATCCATATAAATGCACTATTCTAAACATCCATTTAGAAAAGCAGTTTTAACGTCCATCTGCCAAATATCGTGGTAGCAATGGCAA
Source organism: Agapanthus africanus (assembly GCA_030015575.1). Taxonomy (NCBI): domain Eukaryota; kingdom Viridiplantae; phylum Streptophyta; class Magnoliopsida; order Asparagales; family Amaryllidaceae; genus Agapanthus; species Agapanthus africanus. The sequence goes on from CM057344.1 coordinate 241,083,707, forward strand.
GTAGGATCCGAATGGATTTCAGCATAGCCACTGGAGAAAAGGTTTCGTCATAGTCCACTCCTGGTCTTTAATGAAAACCTTTTGGAACAAGTCTAGCCTTATAGGTTTCCACCTATCTATCTGCACCAATCTTCTTTTTGAAGATCCACTTGCATTCAACGGGTTTTACCCCAGGAGGATCAACATCCAATGTCCAAACTTTGTTGGTGAGATGGACTCCATTTCGGATTTCATAGCATCAAGCCATTTTACAGAGTCCCTACTGTTAATGGCCTGCTCGAAACTAGTAGGATCATTTTCTTCTAAGATGCAATCCTCTCAATCCCCATCTATGAGAAAACCATAGTATCTCTCAGACGGACGAGAAATCCTACTAGATCTGCGAAGTGGCTGAAGTTCGTCCGAGACTCCTTGGCTTGATGCCCGGTATGATGGCCGGGGCGCTGGCGTAACCTTACATGGTATCAGAACCAGGTGCCGAAAGATGGGGAATGAAGAAAACCAATTAGCCCAAGTATGGTGTACAGAATGTAATAAGTAAAGAAAAATAAAGGGATTAGAAAGAGGGCAAAGTAAAATGCGACTACCATCATTCAAAACTAAACCGCGTAGCTCATCGCCACTCCTATTTCACCTTTGCATTTCTCCAACTCAGGAGAAATTGAATAAGATTATTCATGTTGTCTTTTATCATTACCTTCTCTCAGGTTGCGAGGGCTCCTTGGATTAAGAGGGTACACCTATTACGCTTATTGGATAGTCTTCTTCCAAACCATAGGCTGGTGTCGAACGGTATGGAAGGAAGAAAACCATTTAGCCTAAAGATGGTGTACAGAAAGTAATGAGTAAAGACAAATAAAAGGATTTGGAGAGATGGCAAAGAAATATACGGTTACAGTCGTGAATCTGGATAGTGGAAGAGGCATTACTAAGAATACCCGGCTACCCCATCGAAACATTTTCATGTTTCAGTTTCACTATGCGTTGTTAAATGAAAACTGATTTCCCAATTAGATCCTTACTCCAGGGTATGTATTTGCCAGGTTTGATTCTCACTTCTATATGGTTTTACAGATGATGAGTGGGAGTAAGTTATTAGGAATTAGGTGATTATATCCTCATTATATCGGAATTCGTTGTAGTTGGTGATATTTGTGGAAATCACCTGGGTTTTTGCCGGACGGCAAATATTTGGTTTTGAATATCCGTTGTTATGCACCAATTTCAAACTGATATATCTGTACGTTTATTTTTTAAAGTGAGATATAACTTTTCGAAATTATGTCCATGACATTTACCTATATCAGTTGATGATCGGGTATGGAGCATTAAAAAGCGGTGTAATTCTTCTTAACCATAGTACAGTTTTCAACCTACGACACACAAGGTTTGAGTTATTGAACTCAGGAGACTTATACAAAGTATTGAATGTTGTCCAGTGTCCATTAGGACAAAGGGGTTGGTCCTCGTATTATATTATGTTTACTTGTGACTTCTCCAGTTTTAAACAAGTATTTCGTAGAAATACAAGGTCTAAGTTTTGAGAAATTATAGGTACAAGAATAAAGTAGAGGACCACGTGATGCAAGTATCAAGATTCTTCAAGGTGATCGAAGATGTAGATATTTGTGTTTGGTATTCAGTTGATAGTAATGGTTTTGAGAAACTTGTTTCTCTTTCAGGTTACTCATATCTCGATGCAATCCTAGTTGAGTAATGCTGATCGGCCTCCTTCTATTTAGTTGGCATGCACTGGAGACAGCTGCATGATTTGAATCTGGTTCCAATTAAATCAGTGCCTCTGTTTCTATATTGTATATAGAATGGTTCATATCTTAACGATGTTAAGGTATATGGAGTTGTCCGGCTTATGCTTAAAACCAGAGTCTGGATAACTCAAGGCACGTTTCCGTAATGGCAGTTTGTGGGTTATCCCGGGCTATGACGAGGGTTAACTTTCTACCATCTGGAAGATCAATAGTGATATTGTTCATGACTCGCCACAGTTTTAGTAAAATGGATTTTTTCAACAAATAGTAGTGGGAGTATGGTAGAACTGGAAGTGATTCCAGAACCACAAACGCTTACTAAAAATTTAATAGAACCTAAAGATTCAATCGGGTTTGACATTCCATTCGCCACTCCGCAGATATGGTGGGTAACCTCAGGCGCCCGAGAGGTACTTCAGTATCCTTAAAGACGGTGACAGGGAGGTTCTTGTTTACCCATACTTGCCATTACTGCTGTTCTAGACTATGAGACCCGGCATGAAGATGAGTATAGCGTCGTTCTAAACTAGCTTTAGAAGTGCACGTGTATATGACTCTACCAGAGGGTTGTTGTAGTCAGTGAGAGCGGTGGAAGCATAGTGGACAAGTTGCTTATATCTATTTATAGACTAAAGCAGGTATAGCGGAGATAGATCATCTATTTTTGATCTGACAGTCATGGGCTTTGACTTCATCAGAATAGGAGATGGATCTGTTAAGAAGGTAGTAGGGTGTGATATCCTGGTATTTGGATGATATACACTTTGTAGGAAGTCAAATTCCTATACTACGATCGGTTATAATATGGTTGTCACACAGTGGTTTCTCCACACAGGATATGGATATTATATCAGGCATTCTGGTAACTGGATCTATGGTTTTAGATCTAGATTTGGGTAGTTTCCCAATCTGGGTACTTAGACTGTATTCTAAAGGTGTTTTAGAATGGACGACATCTGGCATGGTGGTGTACCTGCAGGTGATGGAGTCACCCACTCTAAAGGTGTTTTACAGACTAAAGGGGAGAGAGATGTGCATGATTGGCATATCACTTGCTTAGGCAATTGAGTCAATCATGAGATGTCAAGTACCACACCAAATGTTGTTTTTGCACTAGTTGCAATAAGTTTATATATTAATCCAATCCTGGAGAAACGTTCGGAAGCAGTTTATGAACATAAGTGGATGTTCTAAGGATTTGGTAACGACAGCCTCTTTCGGGAGACGGTTATCATTCTAGGCTTCCAAGGTGACCTGGATGACAGAATGACTGTCAGAGTTATAGTTTTCCCTCTTTTGAGGGGCAGTAGTTTGGATAGGTTTTCCAAGCGGATGCTGAGGGAGGCATGGCCCAGGATACTGATTATATTCAGTTGACGATACAGTCTAAGAAGTTTGTTGGATTTAGAGTTAATTTGTGAATTGGGTACCATCAGATATCCAAACATATTCTAAGACAGGTATTGCTCATTTCGAGAGATGGCTTTCTCCGCGAACTTGAGATAAAGAGAGACATAGAAAGAAACGTTAGAGTGGATCCACTCACTGAGGCTATTTCTCGAACGCAATAGTTTTACAAATGAGCTTTATGAAACTGATTAGTAGAGAAGTTGGGTGTTCGGTATCACACGGGCTGTGAGTATGCGACACTGCAATAATTGGCCTTAAGTGCAAGTGGGAGGTTGTTGGCTATAGTGCCCTCAAGTCAATTATTAGATCGCAGGCACGTGATCGCTGTGATTGAAGGAGGACCTATACCGGTAGAACGGTCTTACTCGAGATGATAGTATGCTGTCTGGTTTGTCTTTATCATCGTGTACATGCTTCAGGTGACATTACAGATCACTATTACATATTGATAGAGCCCATAGGATTCTTGCTTCACTATCAACAGTATGATGGCGATCATATACGTGAAAGTTGGGTGTTCTATAAGCACATCCTTAAAGTGTCCCTAGTCGTGGGTGTTTCGAGACTGGGCATCGATACTCCAAGAGTAGACTAGTGTATACGGATCGAGACCCCTACGAGGGGCGGTGGCCGGTCTCACAGGCCATTGGTGCCAGTTGGTTCACCTAAGATGTATACAGGTGCTCATTCGGTTATGAGTACAACGGACGGACTCGGCAGGAACATGCTAGTTGGTATTATACCTATTGTCAGATAGCAGTTCCCTGGTGACTTGTGTACAGGTTAGTCTATCGACCTGAGATCGTCGTTTGTCTCGTGTGAGTTCCTACTGTGCTTTGATTACTACCCTACCACGACTCAACGGATTTGTGCAAACAGGTTTTAGTTGGGTACAGTCCCGAGCCATATGGAGGCAGTGAGCGGATCGTCTGGGGATTCGTCTCTCCCGGTATTGGGGGTTGATGTCGCGGTGTGCACGGATGGCCATCACCAGAAATCCTCGGCCGGGATAGACGAGAATTACCGATCTAGGATTGATAGTTTCTCAGTTGGGGATAGGTTTCATGCCGACACTAAATGTCGCGTTATTAGGGGTCTGACTTTATCCACCCCCTAGACTCATACTCATAGACGAATGGACCGGACTGTACGGATATTGTCACTGTCAGGCTCAGTAGGGTTTCAGGATGAGTTTGCTCGTCGGCCTCCTTTTCACTCAATACCTGGGAAGCCGTTACGTATAGCTAGTGCCACTGACATGCTTGTGGTTAAACCCACTGCCGGAGTATTGACGAGTCTTTAGAGTCCCACACAGAAGGTATCCCTGGTTCGAGAGAAACGTTTTAGATGTTGTATGGTTTTATGGCAGGGTTCAATCATATACGTGCACTTGTGCACGGATCATGTTCGGACGGATAATAATAGTGGGCTTTGGTTTAAGCCGGATCCTAGTATTATATTGTTGGATTATTTTCGTCTCGTTGTATTCGTATTCAGTCGGAATACGGATGCAGGTATGTATATACAGATGAGGGGTATTCTTGTAATCCGTTACAAGTTTATTTTAGAGTTGCCATTTTCTTTTCTTCCTATTTAAACATTTAGTTTAATGTTTAAATGTGAAGTGGAAAGTGTGAGCATGGGTCTTGGCTTGTGGCTTTTATTGATGAGGCATGGACCATGCTTGTTTCATTTATTGTGGCAAGTTGTGAGGGATAGGCTGGCTGTTGATTTTTGAGTGAGGGAATTTAGTGGTTGTTGAATTTTAGTGGGAGAAATTTCGTGGCCTTTTTGGTTTTGGTGCTGGGGATTTTTCTAGTGTTGCTTTGAGAACTCTAAAATCTAAACACTCACCATCTGATATCGTTGAAGGAACCGAGCAGTTTTGAAAAGGAATGGTTTAGGCTCCGCTTTTGAAAACTAGTGGTTTTCAAGAAAACCGACTAATCTATAGTAACATAAACTTTCGCTCAAGAGGTCACTTCTCGTGAAGGGATCTAGGCTCTTGCCTCCTCGAATGAGGTGCGGAATATTCCTAACTGAATACCACTATGCAAAGCGAAAGAATATGTTGGAGATAGTGCCCTCAAAGTCAATTATTAGATCGCAGGTACGTGATTGCAATGATTGAGGCAGGACCTATACCGATATGACAGTCTTGCTCGAGATGATAGTATGCTATCTGGTTTGTCTTTATCATCGTATACATGCTTTAGTTCACTATTGCATGATGATAGAGCCCATAGGATTCTTGCTTGACTACCAGCAGTATGATGGCGATCTTATACGTGGGAGCTGGGGTCTGTAAGCACATCCTTAAAGTGTCCCTAGTCGTGGGAGTTTCGAGACAGGGCATCGATACTCCAGAGTAGACTAGTGTATACAGTCGAGACCCCGACGAGGGGCGGTGGCCCGTCTCACAAGCCACTGGTGTCAGTTGGATCACCTAAGATGTATACAGGTGCTCATTAGGTTATGACTACACCGGACAGGACTCCCCAGGAACCTGCAAGTTGGTATTATACATATCGTCAGATAGCAGTTCCCTGGTGACATGTGTACAGGTTAGTTCATCAACCTGAGGTCGTCATTTGTCTCGTGTGAGTTCCCACTGTACTTTGATTTCTACCCTACCATGGCTCAAAGGAGTCGTGCAAACAGGTCTTTTTTGGGTACAGTCCCGAGCCACATGGAGACAAGTGAGCGGATCGGCAGGGGATTCGTCTCTCCCGGTATTGGGGGTGAGATCGCGCTGTGTCTAGGAGAGCCATTACACAAAGCCCTCGGCCGAGGCAGGAGATTTACAAATAGGTACTCCAGTAGTATCTCAGGGTGTTCTGGGCCACTCTCTGACACGACTTATACTGCTATTGGGGGTCTGACGTTACCAGCCCCTAGGCAGATATGCGATACTCATAGACGAACGGACCGGACTGTATGTATATTGTCACTGTTAGGCTCAGTAGGGTTTATGGATGAGTTCGCTCGTCAGCTTCCCTTCCAATCAATACATAGGCAAACCGTTACGTACAGCTTGTACCTCTGACGTGCTAGTGGTTATAAACAGTGCCAGTGTGTTGATGAGTCATTAGAGTCCCCCACAGACACTTTCCCAAGTTCGGGCGAAACGTTGTAGAGGCCGTATGGTTTTATGGCAGGGTTCGGAAAATGCACGTGCGTTTTCGCACGTGTCATTTTTCTGGCAGATAATACTGGTCGGCTTTGGTTTAAGCCGGATCAGAGTATTATACTGTGTAGATATAATATCTTTGTCTCAGATGCATTTGTATTCGGTCGTAATATAAATGCGGGTATGTTTATACCATTACGGGGTTATCCTGAAATTCGTTTCAGGATCACTTTTGGAAGTTGCCAGTTTCCAGTTTTCTATCAGCCGTATTTAACATTTGGTTAAATGCGGATTTATCTTTTCTTGATAAGGGTGAGTCATGAGATTGCTTCTAGAGGATTCTAGAAAAGGGTGACTAGGTTATTGAGGTGTTATATGATCATTGGTTGTATTTAATGCTTGATGATGTGTTAAAGGTGACTCATGGATTTGCATTAATGAAGTAATGAGTCATGATAAGTATGATGGTTGAAGCCGCAACAAGCGTGGGATGATGGTTGAAGACCGAAGGACTCGGATCGTTCGGTATAACCTTTCTACCCACTTTTTAGTTTGTTAGTTTAGCTTTAATGGCAGATCCGGGTTATAGTACGCGATAGCGCAAGTTGTAAAAAGTTTTTGTTCCGAATTTGGCGTCTGTTAGACGGCCGGGGCGCTACCGTGGACTTACAGTGGTATCAGAGCCTCACCATTAAGCTATATACTAACTTGTGCTAACGCGTTTAAAACATCGATCGAACCGAATTTCAAAAATCACAATTTTCAAGTGCTAATGTTTCTGTCGATTTTAAACAGTGTCTAAAAATTATTTTGATAATCCCAGAAAATTAAGCAGGGTTTTTTAAGCATACGGCTGAAAATTGGGCACGTGATCCCACAAGAGCACCACGGATCCGCGGTCAAACCTAGGGTTTGACCGCGGAACCGCGGCGCTTTAGTGGGAACAGTGCATAAATTTTTCCAGAGAGCTTCAACATGGGAAATTGTGGGTTTTGGAATATTTCTTTTGGGCCCAGTTTTTGTTACTGTACAGCAGATGTACGTGGGGCCCAATTTGGGATATTTTGTCGATCGAAATTTAAACGTGTTAGTTTACAGTACTTATTTTATATCTCCGACCGGGAATGTCATTCGATTGGTAAACTGCGTCTAATTGCTATAGTTCTTTTAGATGGGTTTGCGAACGTGACAGTCGCGTTGATGTTCTGTGTTGTGCTGTGATGTTGCGGATTTGTCGTGGTGGATAGCAGGGTGCAATAATAGTGCAATTTGGATTTATTTGTACATTTGATATTGCGGGGCGAGTGTCCAACATGTGGACTGCCGTCACTGCCTGTTGTATAATATTCTTTTGGGGCACGACCGGGTTGAAGTCGATGTACCCGTTGTACATATTTTTATTTCTGTACTAGGCTTATCCCGCGACGTAGTGCACGGATAGCCAGGTTCTGAAGGGAAACGGGTCCGTATCTCATGTCTTTGAGAGGCAAAGGGACCTCACTCTAGAGTTGGCAGACTATTCGTCGCACTCGTTGGGGGTACAGGTTGACCCAAGGAGGGGTGCTCAATTTACCGGATTCCGTGAAGTGCCGGGTGTTCCATTCACTATGCTGTGGGGGACTACCTCGCTCCAGGTTTTGGCGGGTAACTTGCCGCACCCGTAGGGTTCTAGGTTTCATTGCACAGGCTATCCACACGACCAGGGGAATGTCGGGTTTCAGCAGCGGCTCTGTGAAACCCGGGGATCCCAGATTATCTGTATTGTTCTGTGATGCTTATTACTTTTCTATAATGTTGCATATTATCACGCCTGGACTGATTATTGTATATTGGTATATATACTATTAGATGTTGTATATGTTTTACACCCGCGCTAGTCCAGCCCCCGCTCTGTCGTTAGTTAAGTAACCTAACGGGTGATGACGGGACCCAATGGCGAATGCGGAAGGCATATACGTACATTTTATTTTTGTTCTTTTCTGGTGTGATTGATTGATGGGACTGCATTGATTCTTATCAATGCAAGGATAAAACAAACCTATATTTGATGTTGTTGGAACAAATTTTAAAAGGTTTTATTACAAAGATGTTTCCTTTTGTTTTGCATAGCGGTATTCAGTTAGAATATCCTGCACCTCATTCCACGAGGCAAGGGCCGAGATCCCTTCACCGGGAGTGACCCCTTGGGCAGAAGTTTACGTCAGGGTAATAACTTCAATATAGTCGATTACAAGTTGCTTTGCATCGCGGTATTCAGTTGGAATATCCTGCACCTCATTCCATGAGGAAAGAGCCGAGATCCCTTCACTGGGAGTGACCTCTTTAGCAAAAGTTTTTCGCCACTATATTTTTATAAAAAGCTATCAGGTTCCTTCAACGAGATCAATTTCATTACGTTAAAGGTTTTTCACCAAAAACCAGCCGTAGCCCTCCGTCATTTCTTATGGATTGTCAGTAATATTCAAGCTATGTTTGTTGACTAAAGTCAAGGCATAGTGTTTGGTAGCTGCTGAACATTCATCTATTGCATAGATAGATGTGTTGGTTTGGGACAGTCGTATTATCTTGTTGACTAAAGTCAAGGGTATGTACGGGTGGGTTCAAATCAACCTGGACAATGACGGGTAGAACTTGACATGTGACTTATGATTTGTTGACTAAAGTCAAGGTCATAAGAGCATGAGGCAAAAATTACATCGGGAGTTTCAAACATACAGGAAACTTGCCAGGCATGCGCATACCTTCTGGAGTGTGATAACTTGAGTCGCTTCCATCAAGTTCTCATACGATGAGAGTTGGATCCCGATTCTCACTGAATAGTTAGTTTACTCTTCGGGTGATCCCGACTAATTCTTCTTTCAGGTTTGGAGGAGAATTTGAGATTACAGTGGGAGGTTTCCTGATTAGATAAATTGATAACCATTCTGATCTAGGTTAGAGTGCACGCAGAGTGTTTCTTTTCTCTCTCTCTTCGGCAGCGACCTTTGACCGACCCTAGACTATGACTCAGTGACCAAGTTGACCGAACCTTGTTAAAATACTGGCTTTTGGTTTGTCTATAGTTGCATAAGTCATTACCGCTCCTTCTTTTACCCTTTGTATTTCAGAACACCCCGTATTACTACGGATATCCACTTCCATTGGATAGATCCATCATATGGTTATATACGAACTCGAAGGGACTTCTTCGAGGATGGATCCAGGTTCAGGAGTAATAGAATTGGTTTATTCAGTTGTCTTTTATTATCACCTTCTCTCAGGTTGCAAGGGCTCCTTAGTTTAGGAGAGTACACCTATTACGCTTATTGGATAGTCTTATTCCAAACCATAGGCTGGCGCCGAAAGGTTGGGAATGAAGAAAACCAATTAGCCTAAGTAGGGTGTACAGAAGGGAATAACTAAAGACAAAATGAAGGGATTAGAAAGAGGGCAAAGTAAATTGCGACTGTTATCATTCATGACCAAACCGCGTACTTCATCGCCACTCCTATTTCACCTTTGCTTTTTTCCCCAGTTCGGGAGAAAAAGAATAAGGTATTATTCAGTTATCTTTTATCATCACCTTCTCTCAAGTTATGAGTACTCCTAGGATTAGGAGAGTACACCTATTATGCTTACTGGATAGTCTTCTTCCAAACCATAGGCTGGTGCCGAACGGTAGGGAAGGAAGAAAACCATTTAGCCTAACGAATGTGTACAGAAGGTAACGACTAAAGACAAATAAAGGGATTTGGAGAGATGGCAGAGAAATATACGGTTAAAGTCATGAATTGGATTATGGAAGAGGCATTACTAGGAATACTAGGATACCCCTACGAGACATTTTAATATTTCAGTTACACTGTGCATTGTTAAAGGAAAACTGATTTCCCGATTAGATGCTTACTCCAGTGTATGAATTTATCAGGTGAGATTCTCACATCTGTATGGTTTTATAGATGATGAGTGGGAGTAAGTTATTAGGAATTAAGGTGATCATCCTCAATATATCGGAATTCGTTGTAATTGGTGATATTTGAGGAAATCGCCTGGGTACAGTTTTCAACCTACAATGTACAGGTTTTGAGTTATTCAAACTCAGGGGACTTATACAGAGTATTGTATGTTGTCCAGTGTCCGTCAGGACAAAGGGGTAGGTCCTCATACTATGTTCTATTTACTTATGACTTCTCTAGTTTTTAGACAAGTGTTTCGAAGAAATACAATGTCTAAGTTTTGAGAAGTTGTAGGTGTAAGAATAAAGTAGAGAACCAGGTATCATAAGTATCGGGATTCTTCAAAGAGATTGAAGATGTAGATTCTTGTGATTGGTATTCAGATGATAGTAATGGTTTTGAGAAACTTGTTTCTCTTTCAGGTTACTCATAATTGGATGGATTCCTAAAGTTGAGTAATGCTGATTAGCCTCTCTCCATTAAGATGATATGCACTGAAGACAGCTGCATGGTTTGAATCTGGTTCCAATTAAATTAGTGCCTCTATTTCTATATGGTATATAGAATGGTTCATATCTTAACGATGTTAAGATATGGGGAGTTGTCCGGCTTATGCTTAAAACCAGACTCTGGATAACTCAGGGCACGTTTCTGTAATGGCAGTTTGTGGGTTGACCCGGGCTTTGACGAGGGTTGACATTTCTACTATCTGGAAGATCAATAGTGATATTGTTCTTGACTCGCCACAATTTTATTAAAATGGATTTTTTTAGAAAACAGTAGTGGGAGTATGATAGAACTGGAAGTGATTTCAGAACCGCAAACGATTACGGAAAATTTAATAGGACATATATATTCAATCAGGTTTGACATTCCAATAGCCACTCCGCAGATATGGTGGGTAACCTCAGACACCCGAGAGGTACTCCGGTACCCTCAAGGACGGTAACAGTGAGGTTCTTGTTTACCCAGACTTGACACTACTGTTGTTCCAAACTATGAGACCCGGCAAGAGGATAAGTATAACGTCGTTCTAAACATGCTTTAGAAGTGTACGTAGATATTATTCTGCCAGAGGGTTGTCGTAGTCAGTGGGAGCAGCGGAAGCATAGTGGGCAAGTAGCTTATGTCTATTTATAGACTAGAGCACAAATAGTGGAGATAAATTATCTAATTTTTGACGTGACAGTCATGGGTTTGACTTCATCAGAATAGGGGATGGATCTGTTAAGAAGGTAGTAGGATGTAATGTCATGGTATTTAGATGACATACACAAAGTAGGAAGTAAAATTCCTATACTACGATCGGTTATACTGTGGTCGTCACACAGTTGTTTCTCCGCAAAGGATATGGATTTAATATCAGACATTCTGGTTACTAGATCTATGGTTTTAGATCTAGATTTGGGTAGTTTCCCAATATGGGTACTTTGACAGTATTCTAATGGTATTTAGAATAGATGACTCATGGCATGGTGGTGTACCTGCAGGTGATGGAGTCACCCTTTTTAAAGGTGTCTTACAGACTAAAGGGGAGAGGGATGTGCATGGTTAGCAGATCACTTGCTTAGGCAACTGAGTCAATCGTGAAAAGTCAAGTACCACACCAGATGTTGTTTTTGCTCTAGATGCGATAAGTTAATATTAATCCAATCCTGGAGAAACATAAGGAAGCAGTTTTAGAACATAAGCGAATGTTCTACGGATTTGATGACGGCAGCCTCCTTCGGGAAACGGTTATCATTCCAGGCTTCAAAAGTGACATGGATGATAGAGTGATTGTCAGAGTTATAGTTTTCCCTCTGACGAGGGACAATATTATGGACAGGTGGTCCAAGAGGATACTGTGGGAGGCATGGTGCTGGATACTGATTAGGTTCAGTGATCGATACAGTCTAAGAAGTTTGGATTTGGAGTTCATTTATGAACTAGGTCCCATCAGATATCCAGATATATTCTAAGACTGGTATTACTCGATTCGGGAGATGGCTTTCTCCGCGAACTTGAGATTTAGAGAGACATAGAAAGAAACATCAGGGCGGATCCACTCACAGAGGCTATTTCTCGAACACAAGAGTTTTACAAACTAGTTTTGTGAAACTGATTAGTAGAGGAGTTGGGTGTTCGGTATCACACGGGCTGTGAGTATGCGACATCGCAATAATTATCCTTAAGTGCAAGTGGGAGATTGTTGGAGAAAGTGCCCTCAAAGTCAATTATTGGATCGCAAGTACGTGATTGCAATGATTGAGGCAGGACCTATACCGATATTACAGTCTTTCTCGAGATGATAGTATGCTATCTGGTTTGTCTTTATCATCGTATACATGCTTTAGTTCACTATTGCATGATGATAGAGCCCATAGGATTCTTGCTTGAATACCAGCAGTATGATGGCGATCATATACGCGGGAGCTGGGGTCTCTAAGCACATCCTTAAAGTGTCCCTAGTCGTGGGAGTTTCGAGACAGGGCATCGATACTCCAGAGTAGACTAGTGTATACAGTCGAGACCCCGACGAGGGGCGGTGGCCGGTCTCACAAGCCACTGATGTCAGTTGGATCACCTAAGAGGTATACAGGTGCTCATTAGGTTATGAGTACACCGGACTGGACTCGCCGGGAACCTGCTAGTTGGTATTATACATATCGTCAAATAGCAGTTCCCTGGTGACATGTGTACAGGTTAGTTCATCGACCTGAGGTCGTCATTTGTCTAGTGTGAGTTCCCACTATGCTTTGATTTCTACCCTACCACGGCTCAAAGGAGTCGTGCAAACAGGTCTTTTTTGGGTACAGTCCCGAGCCACATGGAGGCAAGTGAGCGGATCGGCAGGGGATTCGTCTCTCCCGGTATTGGGGGTGAGATCGCGCTGTGTCTAGGAGAGCCATTACACAAAGCCCTCGGCCGAGGCAGGAGATTTACTGTTAGGTACTCCAGTAGTATCTCAGGGTGTTCTGGACCACTCTCTGACATGACTTATACTGCTATTGGGGGTCTGACGTTACCAGCCCCTAGGAAGATATGCGATACTCATAGACGAAAAAAACCGGACTGTATGTATATTGTCACTGTTAGGCTCAGTAGGGTTTATGGATGAGTTCGCTCGTCAGCTTCCCTTCCAATCAATACAAAGGAAAACCGTTACGTACAGCTTGTACCCCTGACGTGCCAGTGTGTTGATGAGTCATTAGAGTCCCCCACAGACACTTTCCCAAGTTTGAGCGAAACGTTGTAGAGGCCGTATGGTTTTATGGCAGGGTTTGAAAAATGCACGTGCATTTTCGCACGTGTCATTTTTCGGGCAGATAATACTGGTCGGCTTTGGTTTAAGCCGGATCAGAGTATTATACTGTGTAGATATAATATCTTTGTCTCAGATGCATTTGTATTCGGTCGTAATACAAATGCGGGTATGTTTATACCATTACGGGGTTATCCTGAAATTCGTTTCAGGATCACTTTTGGAAGTTGCCAGTTTCCAGTTTTCTATCAGCCGTATTTAACATTTGGTTAAATGCGGATTTATCTTTTCTTGATAAGGGTGAGTCATGAGATTGCTTCTAGCGGATTCTAGAAAAGGGTGACTAGGTTAGTGAGGTGTTATATGATTCATTGGTTGTATTTAATGCTTGATGATGTGTTAAAGGTGACTCGTGGTTTTGCATTAATGAAGTAATGAGTCATGATAAGTATGCTTGCTTAAGGTCACCTCCCCCTCTCTCCTACACTCACCCCTCCTCCATTTATTGGCCGGCCCCTCCTTTGCAAGGGGATCATGATTTTGGAAAAATGAAAGGGTTGTTAAAAATGAGAAGAAAGATTTAGTCCATATATATTTTCATAGCTCATTTCATATCAATCCAAAAGGCAACTTCATTAACCGTTCGTCCATAGCCTTAGACGTAACGAGACAAAGTGTTCTACTCATTCTCTACTTCATCTTGGTCGTCTCTTTTAGCAAACTTGACGACCGAGTTGCCTCGGTTCAGAAGCGGGAGCCCGTTTAAAGATCCGTCAACGTGGTGCCACCTAGACGAGAAGACTGGAGATTCAGGAGATCGGAGAAGCCGCAACAAGCGTGGGATGATGGTTGAAGACCGAAGGACTCGGATCGTTAGGTATAACCTTTCTACCCACTTTGTAGTTTGTTAGTTTAGCTTTAATGGCAGATCCGGGTTATAGTACGCGATAGCGCCAGTTGTAAAAAGTTTTTGTTCCGCATTTGGCGTCTGTTAGACGGCCGGGACGCTACCGTGGACTTACAGAATATGACTATAGTTTTTCGAAAATTTGTTCCAACAACATCTTTTAGGTTTCTTTTTCCTTGCTTTAATCAAAATTAATGCGGTCCCGTCAATTAAATCCTATCACACCAGAAAAGAACGAAAATAAAATGTATGTATATGCTATGTGCATTCGCCACGGGGCCTCGTCATGCACTGTTATGTTTCTTAACTACCGGTAGAGCGGGGGGGCAGGACTACCATGGATGCAAAACATATACAACATCTACTTGTGTGTGTGTATATATATATATATATATAATCATTCGTCCAAGGCATGATATAAGAAACATCACAGAACATCAATAAGCAACACAGAATAACGGATAATCTAGGAGCCCCAGGTTTCATTTGAGCCACAAATGAAACTCGACATTCCCCGATCGTGTGGATAGCCCGTGCAATAAAGAACCTAGACCCCTACAAGTGCAGCAAGTTACCCGCCAATCCTTGAAGTGAGGCAACCCCAATCTACAAAGTGAATGGACCGCCCAGCACTTGATTGAGTGTTTTTTTATGCGCTACGCTAAGCGTTCTATATGTCCTACTTACCGCAATCAAGACGGTGTCGCTTGGCAGCTAGCCGGTTGAGTACGGGTCGTCCACTGGGAGATGGTTCGTATCTTCGTTCTGGTTTTAGACGAGTCAATGAAAGTGTATATGTGTATGTTCAATTCTATCCTAAATGTTCGTATTTTATGTTCAAATAAACTTATTAGAGTTAAGCTTGGTTAGTAGAGTTAAGATTATTCTTGTGCTTGTCTTTTGTTATTCTTAAAATGATGTCGGGATAATCGGAAGTAGCGGGGATTAGGAGGACATAGGAATGGGATTTGCGAGTTTAAGCAAGTTTTCCAACGCTAAATCCATTCCTAGTGCCCTTTGTCCATCCGCTACATGCTCATATTTCCAACCCTAGGCCAAACATACGCAACCATGTATCCAATTAAGTCCCAACTACATGTCACGTTGTTGTGCGCCCATAGGACTTCTCGACTTAGGTCGCAACTATATGTCACGTATAACGCGCCTAAGGGAGGGGGTTGTGTTTGTTTAATCTAGGTTTATTTTAAGATGTTTGGTGAAGAGAAGCATAAGGGAGTTTTCCGTCCCTCGTGCTAACTTTCCTTAGCCCTAACAAGTGTGTAAATTATTCACACATTAAAAGAAAAATAAAACGAGAAGGAAGAAAAGAAAGAATGGAAAAATACGGTTTTTCTAAATGGTAGCAAGCTAACTACTTGGGCCCTCACCTAAGCAAAGGACTCAATTGAGTAACATGGCTTGAAAATACGGTTTAGAAGAGAAGGAAAACAAACAAGAAAAGAAAACCAACAACTACTTAACAACAAATAAAAAAGTTACACTAGGAATTAAAATTACAATACAAGAAAATAAAGATACAAGTTAAGAAAAACCCTCATCTTCATTAATCTTCCACTCAAAAGCTCTCACTACTATTTCATGGAGAATAGATGAAGAAGAAGAAGAAGAAGCTACACACTAAACTATACTAAATCCTAGAAAAGAAAAGCATTCCTAACTTGGGTCGAAACTGGAGTATTTATAGGCAAAGATATGAAACCCTAGGGCCATACTCTGAGCCCATGTATAATTAACAAACTACCCCCAAAAGTTGGTCGGGAGAATACATGACTTGGCCGTGGAACCACTGCCCAAAAGCCATATTGGCCGCTGTTCCACGGTCCTTTGGAGGGCTTGATGCATCGTTTTTCTTGGGCTTCCTCGTGTTGCTTTTGTCTTCTGTCTTATAGGTCTCAAATTGAAAAATGGTTCCAAAATATTTTCAGATTTTCAACAGTTCAAAATGGCTACACTTTTAATCTTTTTGACCTTTATCTCTCTCGAGCTCCATGCACCTCTTGGTCTTTGTGCTGCCCCTCTCGTGCTCTGTGCTTGTCCGAGACATGAATGAACACTGTTTTTCGTCTTGTCTCTTGAACTGGTAAGCGGCACTAGACGGGTGTAGATGACCGGAACCCGGATTTTAACTGTTTTTGGCAGATGTTCTGGATTATGGCATAACTATGGAGATTTTGAGTGATTTACATTATTTTGGACTGGGAACCTATAACCTGTAATCATGTAGCAAATACGGATCAAAAGCACCGACCTATAAACAAACGAGCAGAAGAATGGGCGGTATTAAATGCAATATTCTGGTGTGAACAGCACTTCACGGAATCCGGTAACTTGAGCACCCCTCCGTGGGCCATCCTATACCCCCTATGTCACGACCCGAAAGTACGGAATATGACCAGCACTTAAACTACGAAACGTCTTGAGGCGTACGTAATCTAAGTAAGCCGAAAACCCAGAAATCCAAACCAAGAAAAGTAGTGGAGTGAAGGAAAAACCATTTTAAATCAAATAGTTTACAACCTACGCCGAAATATGCATTTTAAATTCACAAGTTCTTTCTAAAAATTTCGGCAGAGTTTCCTTTGTAAAAACTGACCCCAAACGGGTACAAAACCTGATAAAGCATATATATATATATGGATAAAGGCATCCCCAAGCGGGAGCTAGCTCTTCGTCAATCGACGGTCACAACCACGCAAGCAATATAATATACAACGCCGAAAGGCGAGGATCACAACAGAAACGGAAACTCAAAATAGCATGAAATCCATAGAAATACAACGCGCGACTCTAAGGTCGAAAGAATAAACATCACTGGTCTCTATCTCAAATAAATACATGTTTGGTTGATGGAACTTCTAGATACAACAGAATAATAATATACAAGGTATAATCATGGGTACGACAAAAATAAACCCACCTACTAGCAAATCACTCGAAAAGAAGCTGTGCCAGTAAGCCGTAATGAAACATGTACGGCAAAACCTGCAAGAAACTGTGGCACAACGGGGGTGAGTTGCCAACTCGTGAATAGCATACATCTACGAACAGGAATCGCATGTATGACGCAATCCTAGGTCATACGATCACTATATACATAATCCTCAAATATGATAAAACTGGAGCATGAAAAGGCGGCAAGGGTAAATATCTAACCCAAGTGTAATCCCATGTGCTCGTGTCAGTGCCTCAGGTAGCAATATATCATATGGATGAAGTATGAATGCATGAAAACAGAATACATGTAAATGAAGAAACTGCTTTCATATCTTAGTGAGATTTCTGTATTTTTAAAATGAGGTAACATAAATGAAATCAGCATAAACAATGTCTAGCATAACATAAATCCCAGTATCTCAATATCTCAGGCTCCGGCTATCCGGACTGGCCTGGATCATCAAAGCTCAGTACCTCAATATCTCAAAATCTCAGTATCAATCTCACTATCTAGGGCGCCGTCAGTCCAGACCGGCCCCTAACATCAATCTCAAGACCACGACGGTATCCTCCGGATATCCGACGCGTCGGGTAAAATCACCGGTCGGTAGTGCTCCCCTACAAGGCTCATCGTCTACTACTCGAACTTCTTACCCCGGGGTACCTTACCGGGCCCACCATGTACCCGAAACGGTTCATCCAACTCCTCGAATCGGGTCTCGAAATCCATCAGCAAACTCATGGTGGACGACTCATACATCATGGGAAAACCGCACTTTTCATTTAAAAGGGGAGAGAGAAGAAGTTATAAATGTTTTGCGGTTTTCCCCCAAATCCAGGAAATCTCATGAAAATCCGAATCCAAATCATCAATAGCATGTAAACAGTGAATATGGGCATAAGAATCCATGAATGCGGCATAACAGTGAATCATAACATGCATGAAGTAGCAAGTAATAACTACAATGTCTAAACTAGCATATAAGACAAGTACACTAATATCATGTCGAAACTATTGGCTAACAAGCTATGTCAATGCAATAGTATTTTCTAAGTGTACGTAACATGGCAATTACCGATGAAGATGCGTGTGAGCCGGCAAGTAAGTGTACGTGGTACATACGCATCATCGGTAATGGTGCTGGTGTCCTAACAACATGATATCAACAATGGAATATGAAATCACAACATAGGTATGCGATGCGGAGCGAATAGCAATAATGAGCTGGAGCTGAATACTAGACACAACGATAACTAATATGGGTTAACAACTACACTAAACTATAGGGCTGAGCGAACAAGCTAAACTAAAGGTAAGGAAACCGCCAAACCTCTGAGTCGATACATATATATATATATACATATATATATTAGTCGGTGATCCCGCCTCAATAATATCACATCCGATACCATATCTATAATCAGATATTCCCAAGTCAAGAGTGCGGATCAAATATCAATATATAGCTCGTACGTAAATCCGTCGTACGGCATCCCAAATCTGGGTAAGGGTCAATATCACATTCATCACATTATTCATCTGGTATCCTCTTTATCAAAGATCATAATCCGGCGTACTGATCTATGTCTAGTACAATACTAATATCATCAATATAATCATGATCTGACTACGGATCGACAGTCTCGTACAAACCGATATCATCAGCACATCTCATCATAAAGGAGTAAACATCGCCCAATGCGACCTATCATAACCATCCTATCATATCATATCTCATATCACGATAACATGTCGACCATTCTATTTATATCACTATCCACATGGTATCTTCGTCCAAAAATCCGCTATAACATCATGGCGTATCTCAAATACGAATTCTGCCATATCACCGACCTCACAGTCTCAAATTATATCTCATCGACTCACCTCAAATCCCAAGTACTATCCTCAAATCTAGTGTATGATCACATAGTCCCATACCCATGTGAACACAGAAATATATAATCCCATATACGCATATATGAAAGAAGAATGTATGCAAGTATGGGTGAGTGTGTCTATGTGTGGTGCAACCACTGCTCTAGGGTTTCACAACACTAAACCAATCCAAACACACCAAATATCCATCTTTTAATATCAATAATCTCTACGATATATAATCAATATATGTGTGTATACGTGTTCGTATACATCACCACGAACTGCGGGGGTGCTATACGCCATCCACCCGACTTCTCCCCGTATATATAAATCTACTCACCTTGGTTCTCGTGTGCCGATACCGATGTCGCCATCCTCATCTTCAATGCCTTGATATCACTTGGGGTACCTACAAGGATATCACAAATGCTAAAGCACATGAAAATCACATCGGAAAACCAAAACGGCACAAGCTACTCACATAGGTAAAAACCTATAGTCTCGCTTGCAAACACAATCAATAACCCTTTGCCGTTGACGTTCAAACGCCACCCGACAGAAATGAATCATCAAATACTAAAATCCATGCTAAAACAAGTCGTAAAACATGCGCCAACTCATGAAAACAACCCCAGATTCTATCCTAGATGGAATCAGTCAAATCTGCACATGCCAAGGGTCAAGTTTACTAGAGATAGGGCTACAGAACAAAAATGAGGGGGTTCCAACCTGGTCTGGCTGCAAATTATGGCCAGAAGGGATTTATCTGCGGCCTAGGGAAGGAGATAGGGGCTAGGGTTTTGTGTGGTGGTTCCAGGGTGCCTGCACATCTCTCTGTCAAACCAATTTTATTTTCAGGTGGCTCGGGTTAAAGCAGATCTCCAAAAACAGTGACAGATTTACAGTTTTTCCCGATATCGATTCCATAAATCCGTATTCTGGGTTTTACTCTCAGGTTTGGTCCAATATAACTTCACAACAGGGGTTGTAGCCTCTAATTACACCTCAATTCATCTTTTGATTTCAGATCAAACCCTAAACCCTAACTTGAATTTTCAAAAGTCCTCAAAATGACACAACATCGATATGAAACAAGTATAGATGCATAAAGAATTGAAATACTATACTAGGGGTGCAGAAATTACCTCCTTTGGCAACTCAAGAAAATTCTTGAGTTGCTCAAAGTCCTCAAGATCCACTCTTTCTTAGTCCAATATATAGCTAGTGAGCTTGGGAACAATTTTTATGAAATGGGAATAGGGTTTTTGGGTGAATTTCATGGTGGATCTAGGCTTGAAGAGGGAGGGGCTGCAGCAGCAACAAGGGGAAGGAGAGGAGAGAGAATGAGAAGAGGAAAATGATGGGGGAAGAGTCAAACAAGTCAAAAGTAACCCTCTATCTCTCTCATCATCATACTTACCTTTTTCTTTTCTTTTCCTTTTTCTTTTATCCTTCTCACACAATGGGCAACCCTAAGCAACCATACACCCACAACATGTAGGAAAATGTAACAAGTGTGGAAAAAAATGATATGTGCACATTTTTGCACAAAAATGCTAAAAACCCTATTAGCGATTTTTAATCGCGATTAGCACTAAAATAGCATATAACCAATCATAAAAACTTTAAAATGGCAAAATTCCATAAAATACCCTATTTTAGAATTTTCCATAATTTTTCCAAAATTTTCCCCATTTATCGGTATTTAATTATACCGAAATATTAAAATATTCATTAAATAATATTAAATTATAAAAATTCCCTAAAAATAATATTTTATTTTTTTTGAAATGTTACAATCTTCCCCCCTTAAAGAAATTTGGTCCCCGAATTTAAATTTAAACCCCCAAATTCTAAAACATTTCAATAAAATGTCCAAGTCGTCAGGGCTCCGAAATCATCAATACATAAAACGCATCAAAGCGCAATGCATGCACATGAGTAATGAGTAGAGAACTCAAAAACAAAACTCCGTCAAGCATCCCGCAATCATCGGAGTCAAGGTAAAGACACGAATGCCAAATCCAAGCAAAACCAATATGATATAACTCGAAACTATACACGTAAATATCAAATCTATACATGTAAATATCTGAAGGAAATGCATGCCAAATCTTTTAGAGTCGCTGTGCAATGCGCATAACCCTGCACAGTGGCGGACGTCTCTCATAAGAAAATAACCATATACGTATCTATCTTTCGTTTAACATGTACGTTCTGCCGTTTTGAAAACAATTTAGAAGGGTTCCTTGTTTTAAACGTTTCGTGTCATATCCTACACGTAGGTAAATACTGAGACTAAAGCTCGCTTTTTAGAAATCCCCTTCAATAACTATCAATGCATGCAAAATATATTCAGGTACTGTCATCTGACTAGCCCTTCTCAGTACAAAACTTATAGCAATCATCGTAAAAACGTACTGCTCCATAAGAAATTAATCCCAAAATGTGCATATGAATACTATGTGCGTCTGGTGCGCACGAAAATCAAAATCCAGGAATGTGCCATACATGCGCACAGAAACAATATCTAGGTGTATCGGGTGTGCACGAAACATCTGTCATGGGCAACGTAAGTGCCTGACAGCAAAATCAGGTGCATCTGACATGCACGAAGAATCTCGATCTAGTGCATCTAGTGTGCACCAAAATCACATCTCAAAACATGCGCCCAACATGCGCGAAAATCCAAATCAGGTGCATCCATCGTGCACGAAATCATGAAATCTAATATCAAGCGCCGAACATGCGCAAAATCCAATCAGGTGCACAAGGTGCACAAAACAAATATCGAGCATCACCATCGAAATCGAAGTCCAGTGCATCTATGTGCACAAAATGCGTATCACTGCACTGCAAACATATGTGAACTATACCGAGTGCAAAAACCAAATCGTGTGCGTACATATGCACAAAACCAACTCACTGTATGAAACCCATAAAATCATAAACATGAGAACCCAAGGCACGAAAACGATATCAAGTGCAACAACTGTGCAAAATCGTAAATACTCAGTAGGTGCAACCATGGTGCCTGAAAACAAATATCATGAACTCAATCATCAAAATCAATCACGCGAATAGATCGCCCAAAATAGCGAAATCAAGTATGGCGGAATAGTCCGCTCAAGCACATCCTCCAAGAAGCTCTGGCCAACTGTCGTGGTCACTCATAGCATATCTCGTCGACGATCATGAACTCTGGCCTGCCGGTGTGCGCAACATGACCACTCCTGGGTCCGAGTCTTCTCGTATATTATTCCAGAAAGGTCCTGTCGAGGTCTCTCCCAAATCTCGTCTCTACCGAACTGTCCGGAAGTCATCATCCTTTACTATATCTGTTTCTTGTTCCGGAACGGCTGCATACTCATCGCGACTCCTTCTGGAAGGTATATCCAAGTACAATGCCTCGGCATGCGTATCGCATCTCTGATGTCGGCGGAGTGGAACGTCATCTTATCCAGATCTTATACGAACCACTTACTCCACTTTTCTCTAATGTCGACTGCTTCGGACTCGTCTCGTCGTGGTTGCTTGGACTGAGCTCCAACGGCTATCCTCGTATCTGGAGTCTCCCAAGAAATGCATCTCACCACCTAGCATCCGAATGAAGTCGAACCATCCGATCGATTCGTCAAAACCTCATAATCCCCTAAGAGCTCAACATCTTGGGTACAGTTTAATAGTATCGAGTACATACCACAGCATCGGTGATCCAGCCGTAGAAGGGCAAACCCAAGCCTCACTAATGGTGCCGCGGAACTGCCGCAAACCCTAAGGTTCAAAGGCATTCACACAGTCATTATGTCGAGTTAGGGTTT
This sequence comes from Agapanthus africanus, assembly GCA_030015575.1. NCBI lineage: Eukaryota > Viridiplantae > Streptophyta > Magnoliopsida > Asparagales > Amaryllidaceae > Agapanthus > Agapanthus africanus. Next base: position 241,106,760 of record CM057344.1, read on the forward strand.
CATTCTTCTAGAGGGTCCATAGAATTGCCTGCATGTCTTTCTGTATACTTTAAACTTGGAATAATAGGTTTCTGACATTCGATCGTCTCTGTCGACTCTCAACGTATCCGCATGAAGTCGTCTCTAGCTGGAATCAATCTATCTGATGACCTCGCATCGGGGTAGCGAACGAACTACATGTCCTAGTCATTCATCCTCGGTGACTAGCGACCTCCTATCATCTCTTAATACTACTCGTACTGCAATAGCTCCAACATCTGGGGCAATATCTCGTCGTTCGCAGCAACAACTGGCTCACTCGTCTGCACGCTGAACAGTGCCTCAATCATCATCAGTAAGCAATACATCAACGGTCATCAAAATCTGGCTGGCCGCTGTCCGTGGCCCAATCCTTTGGAGCCGATAAGCACATCCGAGTAATCTCATACAGCGATCCATCCAACGCTCGTGGCGCGAAAACACAATAAAAAGACACATCTCTGCAATCGTGTGTCGCCGGAATTACGCCTTGGTCAGTCCTCGTTCGTGACGAGCTCGTGCTGACTACAACTCTAGCCGTAGCTCTCCCTTCCCGTAATCATGGCAGCAAAACCATAACTGGTACTGATGAGGCTAGATCATGAATGAATATAATACTGAACAAAGAAATGCACATCCTAAGGCTTCTTAAGTGGAGTAGCGTATCGTAAATATGCCGCGGAACATACCCACGGTACGTCACCCTACTTTAGTCACCTATTCCATCAACCAAGGGTCATCCTACGCTACGAAGGTAAAAGCTAATGCTCTGATACCAACTTTTTCACGACCCGAAAGTACGGAACATGACCGACTCTTAAACTACGAAACGTCTCGAGGCGTACGTAATCTAAGTAAGCCGAAAACCCAGAAATCCAAACCAAGAAAAGCAGTGGAGTGAAGGAAAAACCATTTTAAATCAAATAGTTTGCAACATACGCCGAAATATGCATTTTAAAATCACAAGTCCTTTCGAAAAATTTCGGCAGAGTTCCCTCTGTAAAAACTGACCCCAAACGGGTACAAAACCTAATAAAGCATATATATATGAATAAAGGCATCCCTAAGCGGGAGCTAGCTCTTCGTCAATCGACGGTCACAACCACGCAAGCAATATAATATACAACGCCGAAAGGCCAAGATCACAACAGAAAAGGAAACTCAAAACAGCATGAAATCCATAGAAATACAACGCGCGACTCTAAGGTCGAAAGAATAAACATCACTGGTCTTTATCTCAAATAAATACATGTTTGGCTGATGGAACTTCTAGATACAACAGAATAATAATATACAAGGTATAATGATGGGTACGACACAAATAAACCCACCTACTAGCAAATCACCCGAAAAGAAGCAGTGCCAGCAAGCCGTAATGAAACCTGTACGGCAAAACCTGCAAGAAACTGTGGCACAACGGGGGTGAGTTGCCAAATCGTGAATAGAATACATCTACGAACAGGAATCGCATGTATGACGCAATCCTAGGTCATATGATCACTATATATATAATCCTCAAATATGATAAAACTGGAGCATGAAAAGGTGGCAAGGGTAAATATCTAACCCAAGTGTAATCCCATGTGCTCGTGTCAGTGCCTCAGGTAGCAATATATCATATGGATGAAGTATGAATGCATGAAAACAGAATACATGTAAATGAAGAAACTGCTTTCATATCTTAGTGAGATTTCTGTATTTTTAAAATGAGGTAACATAAATGAAATCAGCATAAACAATGTCTAGCATAACATAAATCCCAGTATCTCAATATCTCAGGCTCCGGCTATCCGGACTGGCCTGGATCATCAAAGCTCAGTACCTCAATATCTCAAAATCTCAGTATCAATCTCACTATCTAGGGCGCCGTCAGTCCAGACCGGCCCCTAACATCAATCTCAAGACCACGACGGTATCCTCCGGATATCCGACGCGTCGGGTAAAATCACCGGTCGGTAGTGCTCCCCTACAAGGCTCATCGTCTACTACTCGAACTTCTTACCCCGGGGTACCTTACCGGGCCCACCATGTACCCGAAACGGTTCATCCAACTCCTCGAATCGGGTCTCGAAATCCATCAGCAAACTCATGGTGGACGACTCATACATCATGGGAAAACCGCACTTTTCATTTAAAAGGGGAGAGAGAAGAAGTTATAAATGTTTTGCGGTTTTCCCCCAAATCCAGGAAATCTCATGAAAATCCGAATCCAAATCATCAATAGCATGTAAACAGTGAATATGGGCATAAGAATCCATGAATGCGGCATAACAGTGAATCATAACATGCATGAAGTAGCAGGTAATAACTACAATGTCTAAACTAGCATATAAGGCAAGTACACTAATATCATGTCGAAACTATTGGCTAACAAGCTATGTCAATGCAATAGTATTTTCTAAGTGTACGTGACATGGCAATTACCGATGAAGATGTGTGTGAGCCGGCAAGTAAGTGTACGTGGTACATACGCATCATCGGTAATGGTGCTGGTGTCCTAACAGCATGATATCAACAATGGAATATGAAATCATAACATAGGTATGCGATGCGAAGCGAACAGCAATAATGAGCGGGAGCTGAATACTAGACACAATGATAACTAATATAGGCTAACAACTACACTAAACTATAGGGCTGAGCGAACAAGCTGAACTAAAGGTAAGGAAACCGCCTAACCTCTGAGTCGATACATATATATATACATATATATATTAGTCGGTGATCCCGCCTCAATAATATCACATCCGATACCATATATATAATCAGATATTCCCAAGTCAAGAGTGCGGATCAAACATCAATATACAGCTCGTACGTAAATCCGTCGAACGGCATCCCAAATCTGGGTACGGGTCAATATCACATTCATCACATTATTCATCTGGTATCATATTTATCAAAGATCATAATCCGGCGTACTGATCTATGTCTAGTACAATACAAATATCATCAATATAATCATGATCTGACTACGGATCGACATTCTCGTACAAACCGATATCATCTGCACATCTCATCATAAAGGAGTAAACATCTCCCAATGCGGCCTATCATAACCATCCTATCATATTATATCTCATATCACGATCACATGTCGACCATTCTATTTATATCACTATCCACATGGTATCGTCGTCCAAAAATCCGCTATAACATCATGGCGTATCTCAAATACGAATTCTGCCATATCACCGAACTCACAGTCTCAAATCATATCTCATCGAATCACCTCAAATCCCAAGTACTATCCTCAAATCTAATATATGATCGCATAGTCCCATACCCATGTGAACACAGAAATATATAATCCCATATACGCACATATGAAAGAAGAATGTATGCAAGTATGGGTGTGTGTGTGTATGTGTGGTGCAACCACTACTCTAGGGTTTCGCAACACTAAACCAATCCAAACACACCAAATATCCATCTTTTAACACCAATAATCTCAATGATATATAATCAATATATGTGTGTATACGTGTTCGTATACATCACCACGAACTGCGGGGGTGCTATACGCCATCCACCCGACTTCTCCCCGTAGATATAAATCTACTCACCTTGCTTCTCGTGTGCCGATAACGATGTCGCCATCCTCATCTTCAATGCCTTGATATCACGTGGGGTACCTACAAGGATATCACAAACGCTAAAGCACATGAAAATCACATCGAAAAACCAAAATGGCACAAGCTACTCACATAGGTAAAAACCTATAGTCTCGCATGCAAACACAATCAATAACCCTTTGCCGTTGACGTTCAAACGCCACCCGACAGAAATGAATCATCAAATACTAAAATCCATGCTAAAACAAGTCATAAACCATGCGCCAACTCATGAAAACTACCCCAGATTCTATCCTAAATGGAATCAGTCAAAATTGCACATGCCAAGGGTCAAGTTTACTGGAGATAGGGCTACAGAAAAAAAACAAGGGGGTTCCAACCTGGTCTGGCCGCAAATTGCGGCCAGAAGGGATTTATCTGCGGCCTGGGGAAGGAGATAGGGGCTAGGGTTTTGTGTGGTTGTTCCAGGGAGCCTGCACATCTCTCTGTCAAACCAATTTTATTTTCAGGTGGCTCGGGTTAAAGCAGATCTCCAAAAACAGTGACAGATTTACAGTTTTTCCCGATATCGATTCCATAAATCCGTATTCTGGGTTTTACTCTCAGGTTTGGTCCAATATAACTTCACAACAGGGGTTTTAGCCTCTAATTACACCTCAATTCATCTTTTGATTTCAGATCAAACCCTAAACCCTAACTTGAATTTTCAAAAGTCCTCAAAACGACACAATATCGCTATGAAACAAGTATAGATGCATAAAGAATTGAAATACTATACTAGGGGTGCAGAAATTACCTCCTTTGGCAACTCAAGAAAACTCTTGAGTTGCTCAAAGTCCTCAAGATCCACTCTTTCTTAGTCCAATGTATAGCTAGTGAGCTTGGGAACAATTTTTGTGAAATATGAATAGGGTTTTGGGGTGAATTTCATGGTGGATCTAGGCTTGAAGAGGGAGGGGCTGCAGCAGCAACAAGGGGAAGGAGAGGGGAGAGAATGAGAAGAGGAAAATGATGGGGGAAGAGTCAAACAAGTCAAGAGTAACCCTCTCTCTCTCTCTCTCATCATCATACTTACCTTTTTCTTTTCTTTTCCTTTTTCTTTTATCCTTCTCACACAATGGTCAACCCTAAGCAACTATACACCCACAACATGTAATAAAATGTAACAAGTGTGGAAAAAAATGATATGTGCACATTTTTGCACAAAAATGCTAAAAACCCTATTAGCGATTTTTAATCGCGATTAGCACTAAAATAGCATATAACCAATCATAAAAACTTTAAAATGGCAAAATTCCATAAAATACCCTATTTTAGAATTTTCCATAATTTTTCCAAAATTTTCCCCATTTATCGGTATTTAATTATACCGAAATATTAAAATATTCATTAAATAATATTAAATTATAAAAATTCCCTAAAAATAATATTTTTTTTTTTTTTTTGAAATGTTACACCCTACGAGTGTGGCGAATAGCCCGCCAATTCTAGAATAAGGCCCCCTCCGTCTCAACGCCATGAGATGCGGGCCCGTAGCCTTCTAGAACCCGGCTATTCGCACTCCTTCGCAAGGTAAAGAAAAGAAAAATATATACAACGGTGACATCAATCAGAACCCAGCCGTGTCCCAATAAAAGAATATACAAACTGGTAGAGACGGCAGTCCACATGTCGGACGCTCGTTCCGCAATAATGAATATACAAATGAATCTAAACTTTACAGCTACCATTGCACTAGAGGCTATCCAACATGACAATCCGAATAAACCATCACAGATGTAAACATCACAGCAGCATAAGAAAGCATGTGCAAATTCGTCTAAATAACATATAGTAAATAGACGACGTTTGAAAACACATACACCACATCACAGAAATTAACGATGCATCGTCTAAGTGAAATCTGGGGCAAATCAAACAAGACCAAAAATACCAATTTCCAAAACCCAAGGCACTGAATGTAAACGAGTTCCAAAAATGAATAGTAAACTGCCCATAGCGGTTTTTTTTAGGAAATTGGGTGGTTTTCTTATGATCAAATATCCTCGTTTTCATCATGTATCACTACTTATCAAGAGTAAGCCTCTGTACTTGTTTAAAAAAATTTCAAAGACCAAAAAAAATTTTGACAGAGAACAGGGTTTTGGAACTCAGAATTTTTCGGTTTTGAAACTAATGCATCGTCTACTACTAGTTTCTATTGTTTGGGTGGTTCTGATACCATGTTGGGATTCTTAGCGCACTGGCGCCTACCGTGGCTGTTGCGGAACGAAAAACTTCGACGCTAGAAAACATATCTTAGAATCTAACCAAATATTGAAACTAGCAAACTAGAGAGATCTAGATACTGTGATAAAAGGTTATACCTAACGACACGTGTCCTTCGGGTCTTCACTCCTCATCTTAAGCTCCTTGAGGTCTTCTGGATCAACATTAATGGTCGGCCTCCTCGGTCCTAGATGATCCACCTGAAGGTTCTTAATTCAAGCTCCTACTTCAAAAAGAAGCAAACTAAGCAAACTAGTTTGCTAATCTAGTTTACTTAGATGATGTGGTGATATTTAGTAGTAGTTTTCTATCTCAAATCCTTTGGTTCTCAACACATGAAAATGATAAGGATTTTTAAAAGAGAGAACTCAAGAAGAAGAGAGAGAGGCAAGTGAAGAATGGCTATAATGAAGAATGGCTAAGGTTTTTTGGATATGAAATATTTTGCTTTTCATAAAAAATCCTACCATACTTCAATAGTATTTGCAATAAATACCAAAGCCATGCTTCATGCCATCTCTTCTTTTCCACCTCATTTTCAATTTTCAAAAAAATAGAAAATGCATCATGAGGTATTTGTTCTAGAAGGTATTTTGTATAAATACAAAATGCTTTCTACCGTATATATACATACACGTATTTGTTGGAGATAGTGCCCTCAGAGTCAACTATTGGATCACAGGCACGTGATTACAATGATTGATGGAGGACCTATGCCGGTAGGACAATCTTACTCAAGATGATAGTATGCTATCTGGTTTACCTTTATCATCGTGTACTGCTTCAGGTGACCTTACAGGTCACTTTTACACATTGATAGAGCCCTTAGGATTCTTGATTGACGACCAGCAGTATGATGGCGATCATATACGTGGGAGCTGGGGTCTATAAGCACATCCTTAAAAGGTCCCTAGTCGTGGGAGTTTTGAGACAGGGCATCGATACTCCAGAGTAGACTAGTGTATACAGTTGAGACCCCGACGAGGGGCGGTGGCCGGTCTCACAAGCCACCGGCGTCAGTTGGTTCACCTAAGATGTATACAGGTGCTCATTGGGTTATAAGTACACCGGACAGGACTCGCCGGGAACATGCTAGTTGGTCTTATACCAGACGTCAGATAGCAGTTCCCTGGTGACATGTGTACAGGTTAGTTCATCGACCTGAGATCGTCATTTGACTCGTGTGAGTTCCCGCTGTACTTTGATTACTACCCTACCACGGCTCAAAGGAGTCGTACAAACAGGTTTTAGTTGGGTACAGTCCCAAGCCACATGGAGGCAGTGAGCGGATCTTCAGGGGTTCGTCTCTCCCGGTATTGGGGGTGAGGTCGCGCTGTGTCTAGGAGAGCCATTACATGAAGTCCTTGGCCAAGGAAGGAGATTTACTGGTAGGTATTCTAGTAATATATCAGGGTGTTCTGGGCTACACTCCGACACGACTTGTACCGCTTTTGGGGGTCTGACTTTTACCAACCCCCTAGGCCCGCTATGCGATGCTCATAGACGAACGGACCGGACTGTACGGATATTGTCACTGACAGGCTCAGTAGGGTGTTAGGATGAGTTCGCTCATCGACGTCCCTTTTGGTCAATACCTGGTAGCCCGTTACGTATGGCTAATACCTCTGACGTGCTAGTGGTTAAATCTGTTAGTGTATATGCCCTAAGGGCCATTATTGTATCATACTTGTATGTATATTACTTAATGGAAGCTTGGGATATTCACAGTTGTATATACAGTCTTGCTAAAAATGGTAGTATGCTACTTGGTTTATGTCTATTTTAATATGTGCATATGTTTCTTGTAACGTATCACTTATACATATTAGTAGAGCCCATAGGATCTTTGCTTGATTACCAGCGTTGTGATGGCAGTCACACTAGTGGGGGCTGGGTAGTCTATAAGCAACATCCTATACTTGTCCCTAGTCGCAGGATTATCGAGACTGGGCATCGATACTCCAGAGTAGACTAGTGTGTACGCTTCTCATCCCAGTTGGGGAGATGGTCTGTCTCACAGCCATCAGTACGTCGTACTGGAGATAGTATACAGGTGCTCGTTAGGTTATGGGTACACCGGACAGGACTCGCAGGGGAACTGTTGGTTGGTATTATACCCGTCGTCGGTTAACAGTTCCCAGGTGACATGAGTACAGCATAGTCCGCAGACTTGACACTGCTACTTCGCCTCGAGTGTGTCCCACTGTTCTTAGATTGCTACCCTACCACGGATCAAAGGAGTCGTGCAAACAGGTAGAAATTGGGTGCAGTCCCGAGCACTTGGAGGCAGTGGCGGTTAGACAGGATTCGTCTCTCCCGGTATTGGGAGTTGATATCGCGCTTTGTCAGAGAGCCATTACGCAAAGTCCCTGGCCAGGGCAAGCGAGATTTACTGGTAGGTTCCAGTAGTTTCTCAGGGTGTAATGGGCTACGCTCCGACACGACTTATACCGCTATTAGGGGACTGACGCTTGCCGCCCCCTAAGCTAGATATGCGATAGTCTTAGACGAACAGACCGGACTGTACGGAGATTGTCACGTCAGGCTCAGTAGGAGTTCGGATGGGTTTCCTCATCGGCCTTCTTATCGACATCTACCCGGGGACCGTTACGTACAGCTAGTGCCGCTTGCGGTCTGTGGTTAAACCCACTGCCAGCGTAGTGTCGAGTCTTTAGAGTCCCACACAGAGAGTTTCCCTGCTCTAGGCGAACCGATATAGAGGTCGTATGGTTTTACGACAAGGGTTTGGACGCATACGTGTTTAAACGCACGTACGACGTTCGGATAGTTTTTACTAGTCGGCTTTGGTTTAAGCCAGATTCTAGTATCAGGTTATTGGATTTATACAGTCTAAAGTTTTTCCGTGTTTTCACGGATTGGAGGGGCGTTCTTGTATTTTCCGGGAAGCTTCTAGAAGCATGGTGACTTGGGGGTTAAGGTGGCATAAGCATTAATTGCTTAATGACTTATTTTTGTGAGTCATCCTTGGTATTAAATGATGCATTAATTAGTTAATGAGCCATATGATGAATCACAAAAGATGAATGCATTAACCATGATGATTAATCATTTATATTATTTATTTGATAAATTTTTATGGTTGATATATTCTAATGAGCTCATTATTCATATTCATTCTTATCATCACCTTCTCTCTCCTCAAGCTCTCTCATTCTTGAAACCCTAACCCTAACCTCTCATGTGTTGAGATCAAGAGTTAGCTAGACTAATACATCCATAACCTCACTCTGTATCCCCTAGGTAGCTTAGATTCGCACTTTGAGCAACCTAGTTATCTCAAGTTAGAGATCAAGCTTGGCAAAGGAGCTCTCGGGTGGATCGTCTTTGACTCGAGGAGGCCGTTGAGGTGCCGATGTTCCAAGGAGCCTACGAGGAGTGGAGGATAGCGAAGAAGACCCGAAGGATAAGTAACGTGAGGTATAACTTCGAATCCGAGTAGTTAAACCTCTCGTAGTTTGCTAGTAACGGTTTAGATACGATTCATGCGCTCAAGTCCGTGTTACGAATCTTTGATAATCGTTTTTCATATATTCCGCCTCCCCGCAAGTTCATGGGGATAGAGAGGATTGCACTATTGACTATGATGAGCCTACTAGCTTCCAGCAAGCCATTCAGAGCGGTGACTCAGTAAAATGGCTGGATGCAATGCGGACCGAAATGGAGTCCATGTACACTAACAAAGTATGGACTTTGGACATTGCTCAAGATGGGGTAAAACCCGTAAGATGCAAATGGATCTTCAAAAAGAAGATTGGTGTAGATAGACAGGTTGAAACCTATAAGGCTAGACTTGTTGCAAAGGGTTTCCGTCAAAGACCTGGTTTGGACTATGACGAAACCTTTTCTCCAGCGGCTATGCTCAAATCCATTCGGATCCTTCTTGCTATTGCTGCTTTCCACGATTATGAAATCTGGCAGATGGACGTAAAGACGACCTTTCTAAATGGAAATTTGGAAGAGAGCGTCTATATGGATCAGCCAGAGGGATTCATTCAGAGTGGGAGCAGCAGTAAAGTATGCAAGTTGCTTAAGTCCATTTATGGACTAAAGCAAGCATCTCGGAGTTGGAACATCTGTTTTGATGATGCTGTCAAAGAATTCGACTTTATCAAAAATCCAGATGAACCATGCATATACAGAAAGATTGTAGGGAGAGCTGTAGTATTCCCCATATTATACGTGGATGACATTCTCCTAATAGGAAATGATATTCCTATGTTACAGTCAGTCAAAAGATTCTTGTCACAGAAATTCTCCATGAAAGACCTGGGTGATGCCACCTACATTCTGGGGATCCGGATCTATTGTGATAGATCAAAGAGGATGTTGGGACTTTCGCAGTCCAGATACATAGACACCATAGTGAAAAGATTCAGTATGGATGATTCTAAGCGCGGTAACCTACCGGCCTGTCACGGAATCACCCTCTCCAAAGAGATGTCTTCCAAGACGGATTTGGAAAGGGATCGCATGTCAATTATACCCTACGCTTCTGCGGTAGGCTCTATAATGTATGCGATGTTATGTACCAAACCAGATGTAGCATACGCATTGGGCGTTGTAAGCCGGTATCAGGCAAACCCAGGGGAGAATCACTGGATAGCGGTAAAGAACATTCTCAAGTACCTGAGGAGGACTAAGGAGATGTTCTTGGTGTATGGCGGAAAGGACCTCCAGATGGAGGCCTTTGCCAACTCAGGCTTCCAGAGTGACAAAGATGACTCCAAGTCCATGTCAGGTTATGTCTTTACCCTCAATGGAGGGGCGGTCTGTTGGAAGAGTTCCAAGCAGGAAACCGTTGCTGACTCAACAATGGAAGCGGAGTATATAGCTGCTTGCGATGCCGCAAAAGAAGCTGTCTGGATGAAAAGTTCCTCACAGAACATCAGGTGGTTCCTACCAGTGTTGATCCAATACCTCTGTATTGTGACAACAATGGCGCTATAGCTTTAGCGAAGGAACCCAGGTCCCATCAGAAATCCAGACACGTCTTAAAGCGGTATCACCTGATCAGGAAGATCATAGATCGCCGGGAGATCGAGGTGAAGAGAGTAGAGACGGAGAATAACATTGTTGATCCATTCACAAAGGCCATTCCTCAGACGCAGTTCGAGAGGCTATTCGAGATGATAGGTCTACGATATGCCAGCTCATGGCCCTAGTGCAAGTGGGAGATTGTTAGTGTATATGCCCTAGGGGCCATTATTGTATCATACTTGTATGTATATTACTTAATGGAAGCTTGGGATATTCACAGTTGTATATACAGTCTTGCTAAAAATAGTAGTATGCTACTTGGTTTATGTCTCCTTTAATATGTGCATATGTTTCTTGTAATGTATCACTTATACATATTAGTAGAGCCCATAGGATCTTTGCTTGATTACCAGCGTTGTGATGGCAGTCACACTAGTGGGGGCTGAGTAGTCTATAAGCAACATCCTATACTTGTCCCTAGTCGCAGGATTATCGAGACTGGGCATCAATACTCCAGAGTAGACTAGTGTGTTCGCTTCTCATTCCAGTTGAGGAGATGGTCTGTCCCACAGCCATCAGTACGTCGTACTGGAGATAGTATACAGGTGCTCGTTAGGTTACGGGTACACCGGACATGACTCGCAGGGGAACTGTTGGTTGGTATTATACCCGTCGTCGGTTAACAGTTCCCAGGTGACATGAGTACAGCATAGTCCGCAGACTTGACACTGCTACTTCGCCTCGAGTGTGTCCCACTGTTCTTAGATTGCTACCCTACCACGGCTCAAAGGAGTCGTGCAAACAGGTAGCAGTTGGGTGCAGTCCCGAGCACTTGTAGGCAGTGGCGGTTAGACAGGTTTCGTCTCTCCCGGTATTGGAAGTTGATATCGCGCTTTGTCAGAGAGCCATTACGCAAAGTCCCTGGCCAGGGCAAGCGAGATTTACTGGTAGGTTCCAGTAGTTTCTCAGGGTGTAATGGGCTACGCTCCGACACGACTTATACCGCTATTAGGGAACTGACGCTTGCTGCCCCCTAGGCTAGATATGCGATAGTCTTAGACGAATAGACCGGACTGTACGGAGATTGTCACGTCAGGCTCAGTAGGAGTTCGGATGGGGTTTCCTCATCGGCCTTCTTATCGACATCTACCTGGGGACCGTTACGTACAGCTAGTGCCGCTTGCGGTCTGTGGTTAAACCCACTGCCAGCGTAGTGTCGAGTCTTTAGAGTCCTACACAGAGAGTTTCCCTGCTCTAGGCGAAACGATATAGAGGTCGTATGGTTTTACGACAAGGGTTTGGACGCATACGTGTTTAAACGCACGTACGATGTTCGGACAGTTTTTACTAGTCGGCTTTAGTTTAAGCCAGATTCTAGTATCAGGTTATTGGATTTATACAGTCTAAAGTTTTTCCATGTTTTCACGGATTGGAGGGGCGTTCTCATAATTTTCCGGGAAGCTTCTAGAAGCATGGTGACTTGGGGGTTAAGGTGGCATAAGCATTAATTGCTTAATGACTCATTTGTGTGATTCATCCTTGGTATTATATGATGCATTAATTAGTTAATAAGTCATATGATGAATCACACAAGATGAATGCATTAACCATGATGATTAATCATTTATATTATTTATTTGATAAATTGTTATGGTTGATATATTCTAATGAGCTCATTATTCATATTCATTCTTATCATCACCTTCTCTCTCCTCAAGCTCTCTCATTCTTGAAACCCTAACCCTAACCTTTCATGTGTTGAGATCAAGGGTTAGCTAGACTAATACATCCATAACCTCACTCTATATCCCCTAGGTAGCTTAGATTAGCACTTTGAGCAACCTAGTTATCTCAAGTTAGAGATCAAGCTTGGTGAAGGTGCTCTCGGGTGGATCGTCTTTGACTCGAGGAGGCCGTTGAGGTGCCGATGTTCCAAGGAGCCTACGAGGAGTGGAGGATAGCGATGAAGACCCGAAAGATAAGTAACGTGAGGTATAACTTCGAATCCGAGTAGTTAAACCTCTCGTAGTTTGCTAGTAACGGTTTAGATACGATTCATGCGCTCAAGTCCGTGTTACGAAGCTTTGATAATCGTTTTTCATATATTCTGCCTCCCCGCAAGTTCGTGGGGTGCGTGACATGGACTTACAAAATCCACAGCCAAGGGATTAACGAGTCTTTAGAGTCCCCCACAGACCGCTTCTCAAGTTTCGGGCAAAACGCTGTAGAGGCCGTATGGAGATATGGCAGGGTTCGATCAGATAGGTGCGGTATTGCACGGATCATGATCGGACGGATAATACTAGCGGTCTTTGGTTTAAGCCAGATCCTAATATAGTACAGTGTAGATTTTGTCTCTTTGCATTTGTATTCGGTCGGAATACAAATGCTGGTATGTATATACAGTCGCGAGGTTTTCCTGTAATTTATTACGGGATCAGTTTTTTGAAGTTGCCAGTTTGCTTTCCGTTTCGGCCATTTTCCTTTGTTTCTTTCCTTGGCTGAAAATTGGTGGAGGAGGGCTTATTTGCAAATTAGCATTTTGGAGGGTGTTTCTTGTTAATAGTTGCTTCATGATGGCTCTAGTTTGACCTTGACTTCCTTTGATCATCATTGCTTGCAATGATGGGTTGAGTGTTGGGATTTTGGTGTGAGATTTTGGGTTATCATTATTCCTCATGATAACATTCTTGCATTATTGCCCATTCTCTCTCTCCTCTCTCCTTTTTGATGGTGGCCGGCCATTCTTGAGGGTGTGAGGGAAAAATTCATTTTGTTGAGAGGAAAAATGTTGATATCATTTTCTTTGCATGCTACATATTCCTCACCTCTCTCCATAGATCATTTCCTCCATCAAATGGCAACTTCATACCCCAATGAGACAAAGCTTTCTACACTTCATCTACAGCATTCTTGGACACGTCGACTCGCCAACTTCATGCCCGAGTTGCCTCGGTCCAGAGGTGGGAGCCCGTGAAAGAACCCGGCGATGTGGTGCCCCTTCCGACGAGCAGATGAAGACCGGAGATTCCGCGGGGAGATCGGGATGACGACGAGAAGACCGAAGGACATGGATCGCTCGGTATATCTCTCTACCCCTTCTCTTGTTAGCTAGGAGTAGGTTAATGGCCCGATCCGGGTTTTATAGTGCGCGGTGGTGCCGGTTTACAAGTTTCGTAAAAGTATCGTTTCCGTATTTTGGCCTCGGATTGACGGCCGGGGCGCCGCCGTGCACTTACACTGGTATCAGAGCCACGCCATTAACCTAGTCTAGCTTGCTCTAACATGTTTACAAGTTCGATCGAACGGATTTTCAAAAAAACGTGTTTCCATGTCAAGTTTCTGTCGAATTTTTCCAGTGCTCTTAAAATTATTTGGTATATTGGAAAAATACGTGCAGGGTTTTTTATACATTCTGTGAAAATTTGGTAGGCTGAAGTTACTGTATCGCGGCAGATCAGCGGCCAAAACCACGTTTTGGCCGCGGATCAGCCGCCGAAATTTGGCTTCACTGCATCAAATTTTTACAGTGTCTCTCTGACATGGAAGTAGGGTTTCTGGTATATTCTTTTTGGGCCCAGATGTTTTTGAGTGCTACAGTTGTGCTTGGGGCCCGCTTCGGAAAATTCAGTCGATCGAAAATTTTAAACATGTTAGTTCACAGTATTTACATTATATCTGCGACCGTGAATGTGACTTGATCGGTAAATCATGTCTAACTGCTATAGCCCTTTTAGACGGATTTGCGAACGTGACATTCACGTTGATGTTCTGTGTTGTGCTGTGATGTTGCGGATTTGTCGTGGTGGATAGCCTGGATGCGATGGTAGTACAGTTTGGTTTATTATGTACATTTGATATTGCGGGGCGAGCGTCCGACGTGTGGACTGCCGTCACTGCCTGTTTGTATATTATTCTTTTGGGGCACGACCGGGCTGAGGTCGATGTACCCATTGTATGTATATTTTACTTTCTGTACTAGGATTACCCCGCGGAGGGGTGCACGGATAGCCGGGTTGTAGAGGGCAACGAGCCCGCATCTCATGGCGTTGAGACGGAAGGGGCTTCACTCTAGAATTGGCGGGCTATTCGCCGCACTCGTAGGGGGTACAGGTTGACCCAAGGAGGGGTGCCCAAGTTACCGGATTCCGTGAAGTGCTGGGTGGTCCATTCACGTTGTTGAAGGGGTTGCCTCGCTTCAGGTTTTGGCGGGTAACTTGTTGCGCCCGTAGGGGTCTAGGATTTCATTGCACAGGCTATCCACACGACCAGGGGAACGTCGGGTTTCAGTAGCGGCTCTATGAAACCCGGGGATCCCAGATATCTGTATTGTTCTGTGATGCTTATTACATTTCTATGATGTTGCATTTTATCACGCTTTGAGCGAATATTATATATTGATATATATACTAGTAGATGTTGTATATGTTTTGCTTCCGCGCTAGTTCAGTCCCCGCTCTGTCGTTAGTTAAGTAACCTAACGGGTAATGACGGGACCCAGTGGCGAATGCGGATGGCATATACGTACATCATTATTTTCTTTCTTTATTGGTGTGATCAATTGATGGGACTGCATTGATTCGGATCAATGCAAGCTAAACAAACCTGTTTGATGTTGTTGGAATAATTTTTCAAAAAACTGTTATTGCAAGGGCGTTCTCTTTTGTTTTGCACAGTGGTATTCGGTTATGAATATCCAGCACCTCAGTCGACGAGGCAAGGGCCGAGATCCCTTCACCGGGAGTGACCCCTTGGACAGAAGTTTGCGTCGGGGTAATAACTTTACTATAGCCGATTGCCTTTTGCTTTCCATCGTGGTATTCAGTTGGAATATCCTGCACCTCATTCTATGGGGAAAGAGCCGAGATCCCTTCACCGGGAGTGACCTCTTTAGCAAAAGTTTTCGTCACTATAATTTTATAAAAGCTATCCAGTTCCTTCAACGATATCAAGTTCATTACGTTAAATGTTTTTCGCCAAAAACCATTCGTAGCCCTCCGTCATTTCAGACGGGTAGCACGTAGTATTCATGCTATGTTTGTTGACCTTCGTCAAGGCATAGTGAATGGTAGCTGCTTCTTACCTTTCTGCTGCATAGATAGATGCGTTGGTTTGGGACAGTCGTATAGCCTTGTTGACCTTCGTCAAGGGCTTGTACGGGTGGGTTCAAATTAACCTGGACAATGACGGGTAGAACTTAACATGTGACTTATGATTTGTTGACCTTCGTCAAGGTCATAAGAGCATGGGGCAAAAATCACATCGGGAGTTTCTAAAGAAACTGAAACTTGCCAGATATGCGCATACCTTCTGGGGTGTGATAACGTGAGCAGATTCCGTCACGTTATCATGCGATGATAGTTGGATCCCGATTCCCACTGATGAGTTGGTTTACTCCTCGGGTGATCCCGGCTAATTCTTCTTTCAGGTTTGGAGAAGAATTTGACGTTACAGTGGGAGGTTTCCTGATTAGATAAAGTGATAACCATTCTGATCTAGGTTAGAGTGCACGCTGAGTGTTTCTTTTCTCTCTCTCTCTGGCAGCGACCATGACCCGACCCTTGACTATGACTTGGTGACCAAAATTGACTGAACCTTCTTAAACACTGGCTTTTGGATTGTCAGAGTTGCAAACCTCATTGCCACTCCTAATTTTACCCTTTTCTCCAGACACCCCGTATTACTACGAACATCCACTTCCATTGGATAAAACCATCGTATGGTTATATACGAACTCGAAGGAATTTATTCGAGGATGGTTTCCGGTTCTGGAGAAAACGAATAGGACTATTCAGTTGTCTTTTCCTTTTACCTTCTCAGGTTGCGAGTACTCCTTGGTTTAGGAGATAGTACACCTATTACGCAAATTGGATAGTCTTCTTCCAAACCTTAGGCTGGTGCCGAATGGTGGGGAATGAAGAAAACCAATTTGCCTAACGATAGTGTACAGAAGGTATTAAGTAAAGACAAATAAAGGGATTAGAAGGAGGGCAAAGTAAATTGCGACTGCTATTCACGACCAAACCAAGTATTTCATTACCACTCCCACTTCACCTTTGTATTTCTTCAGAACACTCCGTATCACTACGAAGATCCACAGTTATTTGGATACTCCATCGTATGGTTATATACGAACTCGAAAGGAACTTGTTCCAGTTCGGGGATGGATTCTGGTTCAGGAGAAATAGGAATAAGGTTTATTCAGTTGTCTTTTATCTTTACCTTCTCTCGGGTTACGAGTGCTCCTAGGATTAGGACAGTACACCCATTATGCTTATTGGATAGTCTTCTTCCAAACCATAGGCTGGTGCCGAACGGTAGGGAAGGAAGAAAACCATTTGGCCTAAAGGGGTGTGCAGAAGGTAATGACTAAAGACATATGAAGGGATGTGGAGAGATGGCATAGAAATATATGGTTACAGTTGTGAATCTGAATAATGGAAGAGGTATTACTAGGAATACCTGGATACCCCTACGAAACATTTCAATGTTTCAGTCTCACTGTGTAGTGTTAAAAGAAAACTGATTTCCCAATTAGACATTTGCTCCAGGGTATATATTTACCAGGTATGATTCTCACATCTGTATGGTTTTACAGATGATGAGTGGGAGTAAGTGTAAGTCCATGCTCCCTCTCCCGGTACTTGCGGGCTTGCGGAATTTGGTGAAAAACGATTTTCTTAGAGGCGGTAACATGGACTCAAAACCCGGATCTTTGGTAAACTGCTAACTAACAACCTAACAAGAGTTTACCTACTCGGTTAGGGGGCTATACCTTTCTTTAACTCCTTCATCTTCAACTCGTCCCGGAGTTCGGATCGGCCTCACCTCGTCGTCTCCTTGCGTCGAAGATGGATCCACCCGAAACCTTCTACCTTTGGCTTGTTCTTCGGACTTTGAAGAAACTAGATCACTTGGCTTGCTAGGCCTTGTGAGCTAGAATGAGTAGAGAAGAGTATGTTGGGATTTTGCTCTATGGTTCTTGCTTCTCAACACATGAGACAAGTGAACCATAGACTAAAGAGAGAGAGCAAGAGGAAGAGGGTGAGAGCAAGAGCATGAGAGCTCAAAACCAAGAGAGAGAAAGGTCAAGCAAGAATGAGCCTCTCTTTTGTCTTTCACCCTCTCATAATCCAAAAGCATCATTAACCATAATGTCAACCAAGTATTATGTGATGGTTCATATCATGACAAAGGCAATATCATTTCCATGCACTCATTTTGCAAACTACAACAAGCAAGCAAAAGTCTTTGCATGAAAATGACAACCATTGTGATGATGATGGCCAACTAGTCCAACCTAGTCAACCGGTCAACAAAGTCAACAAAGTCAACCCTCCAACAACCATGTCACTATAATACTTAATTATTATTATTACTAAATATATATATATATATATATCATATTCTCATTAGGGTTGAGCAAAAAGTCAATAGTCAACAGTCAACGGTCAACAACCCTAATGAGAATCCTCTGCCTCTGTCTCTCCGTCAACTGTGCATACACACCCGCATCCGCGTTCCGAGGAACACGGATGCAAACTGGATAAAACCAATCCCAATACGTACACTAGGATCTGGCTTAAACCAAAGCCCGCTAGTGTAAACTGTCCGGACACTAAACGCGCACAAGTGCACGGATGTGACTGAACCCTGTCGCAAAACCATGCGACCGGTCGCAAAACCATGCGACCTCTACTCTTTTGCCTAAAAGCGAATAGCTTTCTGTGTGGGACTCTAAAGACTCGACACTACGCTGGCAGTGGGTTTAACCACAGACCGCAAGCGGCACTAGCTGTGCGTAACGGTCCCAAGGTAGATGCCGACAAGAAGACTGACGAGGCGAAACCCATCTAAACTCCTACTGAGCCTGAATGTGACATTCTCCGTACAGTCCGGTCTGTTCGTCTGATACATCGCATGGCGGGCCTAGGGGGCGGTAAACGTCAGTCCCCCAATAGCGGTACAAGTCGTGTCGGAGTGAAGCCCAAAACACCCTGAGATAACATTGGAAGCCTACCAGTATATCTCGTTTGCCCTGGCCAGGGACTACTCGTGTAATGGCTCTCCTAGACACAGCGCGATGTCAACCCCCAATACCGAGAGAGACGAATCCTGTCTAACCGTCACTGCCTCCAAGTGCTTCGGGACTGCACCCAACTACCACCTGTTTGCACGACTCCTTTGAGCCGTGGTAGGGTAGTAATCAAAGTACCGTGGGAACACACTCGAGGCGGAGTGACAGTGTCAAGTCAGCGGACTAAGCTGTACTCATGTCACCTGAAAACTGATAACTGATGATAGGCATAATACCAACTAGTCAGTTCCCGACGAGTCCTGTCCAGTGTACTCGTAACCCAACGAGCACCCGCATACTATCTCAATTATGATGTACCGACGGCTGTGGGACAGACCGTCTCCCACACTGGGATGAGAAGCGCATGCGCTAGTCTACTCCGGAGTATCGATGCCCTGTCTCGATAGTCCTGCGACCAGGGACCTGCATAAAGATGTGCTTATAGATTACCCAGCCCCACTAGTGTGACTGCCATCACAACGCTGGTAATCAAGCAAAGATCCTAAGGGCTCCACTAATGTGTATAGGCGATATACTGAAATAAACACATGTACACATTGAAGTAGAAACAAACCAAGTAGCATACTACTATTTTGAGCAAGATTGTATATACAAGGTGAATATCCCAAGCTTCCATTAAGTAATATACATACTAGTATGATACAGTAATGGCCTCTAGGGCATATACACTAACAATCTCCCACTTGCACTAAGGCCATGTACTGGCGTATCGAAGACCTATCATCTCGATCAGCCGCTCGAACTGAGTCTGGGGTAAGGCCTTCGTGAGTGGATCAGCAGTGTTATCTTCCGTATTTACTCTCTTCACCTCGATCTCCCGGCGATCAACGATCTCCCTGATCAGGTGGTACCGCCTCAAAATATGCCTGGACTTCTGATGGGACCTGGGTTCCTTCGCTAAAGCTATAGCGCCGTTGTTGTCACAATACAGCGGTATTGGATCAACACTGGTAGGAACCACCTGAAGTTCCGTGAGGAACTTCTTCATCCAGACAGCTTCCTTTGCGGCATCGCAAGCAGCTATGTACTCCGCTTCCATAGTTGAGTCAGCAACGGTTTCCTGCTTGGAACTCTTCCAGCAGACCGCCCCTCCATTGAGGGTAAAGACATAACCCGACGTGGACTTGGAGTCATCCTTATCACTCTGGAAGATGGAGTCAGCAAAGGCCTCAATCTGGAGGTCTTTTCCGCCATACACCAAGAACATCTCCTTAGTCCTTCTCAGGTACTTGAGAATGTTCTTTACTGCTATCCAGTGTTTCTCCCCTGGGTTCGACTGATACCGGCTTACAACGCTCAATGCGTAGGGTATTGATGACATGCGAGCCATTTCCAAATCAGTCTTGGGAGACATCTCTTTGGAGAGGGTGATTCCGTAACAAGCCGGTAGATTACCGCGCTTAGAATCTTCCATACTGAATCGTTTCAGTATGGTGTCGATATACCTTGACTGTGAAAGTCCCAACATCCTCTTAGATCTATCACGATAGATCTGGATCCCCAGAATGTAGTTGGCATCGCCCAGGTCCTTCATGGAGAACCTATGTGACAATAATCCTTTGACTGACTGTAGCATAGGAATATCATTTCCTATTAGGAGAATGTCATCGACGTACAAGACGAGGAATACTACATTTCTCCCTACAATCTTACTGTAAATACATGGTTCATCTGGGTTTTTGACAAAGTCGAATTCTTTGACAGTATCATCAAAGCAGATGTTCCAACTCCGCGATGCCTGCTTGAGTCCATAGATGGAATTGAGCAATTTGCACACTTTACCACTGCTCCCACTCTGAATGAATCCCTATGGCTGATCCATATAGACGCACTCTTCCAAATTTCCATTTAGAAAAGCCGTCTTTACATCTATCTGCCAGATTTCATAATCGTGGAAGGCAGCAATGGTAAGAAGGATCCGAATGGATTTAAGCATGGCTACCGGAGAAAATGTCTCGTCATAGTCCAAACCAGGTCTTTGACGAAAACCCTTTGCAACGAGCCTTGCTTTATAGGTTTCAACCTGCCTATCTACACCAATCTTCTTTCTGAAGATCCATTTGCAGCCTACGGGTTTTACCCCTTCTGGAGCAAAGTCCAAAGTCCAAACTTTGTTGGTGTACATGGACTCCATCTCGGTCCGCATTGCATCCAGACATTTTACCGAGTCACCGCTCTGAATGGCTTGCTGGAAGCTAGTAGGCTCACCAAAATCCATGGTGCAATCCTCTCTATCCCCGTCTATGAGAAAACCGTAGTATCTCTCGGGCGGATGAGACTGCCTACTACTCTTGCGGAGTGGCGCAGGAATGTCCGGTTCTCCTGAAACTACTGGCTCTTCCAAGCTTTCAGTAATAGCTTGTGGTTCTGGAATTTCTTCCAGTTCTATTGCTCTCCCACTTATCTGATTTTCCAAAAATTCAGTTTCCAAGAAGTGGGCATGCGGAGAAACAAAAACATTTTGTTCTTCTGCGGAATAGAAAAGATACCCTCTGGAGTTCTTTGGGTATCCCACAAACTTACACAGTACTGAGCGTGCCTCGAGCTTGTCCGCATGCTGCTTTTTTACAAAAGCTGGACATCCCCATACCTTAAGATACTTAAGACAAGGTTTCTTCCCACTCCACATCTGATATGGGGTGGTAGGCACAGTCTTGGTTGGAGCCTTGTTCAAGAGATATGCAGCTGCTTCTAGTGCATAACCCCAGAAAGATCGCGGTAACTCAGCCTTACTCATCATGGAACGAACCATATCCAATAGGGTCCTATTCCACCTTTCCGATACACCGTTGTGTTGTGGTGTGTATGGAGGAGTAAGTTGAGAGAGAATTCCATTCTCTTTTAAGTAGCCCAGAAACTCGGCACTCAAGTATTCTCCACCTCGATCCGATCTTAGAATCTTGATACTTTTGCCGGTTTGTTTTTCAACTTCATTCTTGTATTCTTGAAATTTCCCAAAGGCCTCGGATTTGTGCTTCATTAAGAATACATGTCCATACCTAGAGAAATCATCTGTGAAAGTAATGAAGTATGAATAACCTCTTCGCGCATGTGTAGACATTGGACCACACACATCACTGTGTATAAGTCCCAAGAGCTTGCTCGCTCTTTCTCCGCGTCCAGTGAACGGAGTCTTTGTCATCTTTCCCATGAGACAAGATTCACAAGTGGCATAAGACTGATACTCGAACGGATTCAAGTACCCTTCTTTATGTAACTTAGTCAATCGTGTCTCATTAATGTGACCCAGTCTACAATGCCATAAGAAAGCCTGATTTGTTTCCGGAGACTTTCTTTTAAGTGTGTTCTGGACACTGAAAATCTGAGCTTGATTTAACACGTATATTCCGTTCTGTAATGTACCTGACCCAATCAGAACTTGATTTAGGTGGATGTGTACTACATCGCTTACAAAAGTAAATCCATATCCTTCCTTAGAAAGTAAGGATACAGATATGATATTACAAGTCGCACCTGGTACATACAAACAGTTACGCAAAATCAATATCTGCCCAGTTGTCAGTCCAAGATGATATTCCCCTACGGATTCAGCATCCATGCTCATTCCGTTAGCAACCCTGAGGGTCATATCACCTTTCCTGATAACCCTACGGTTTCTCAGAGCCTGTAACGAATTACAGATATGAGATCCTGATCCGGTATCCAATACCCAGGAAGTAAGGTTAACTGACATACAGTTCTCAATTACAAACACACTCAAAGCCGAAGCCACAACATGCTTCGAATTCTGGCTACTGGCTTTGCAAGCCCAGCAATCATTCTGCCAATGTTCATTCCCGTTACAATAGGAACGTCCCTCTTTTACTACATCCAGTCCTGAAACCTTTGCCCTTGCTTTTCCTTCTTCTTCCCTGGTTTCCTTCAGGGTATAAGCAGATAGCAGGGACTGTAGAATTAAGTCAGTGCTTGACCCATTCTCCAACGTGGTCTCCAGGTCCGTGAGCTCAAAATAGCTGGTCTCTGTAAGGACGTTGTCCCCTACAGATGACCCGACAGCCAACCTCGCTTGAAGCAATTCGTTCGAGGTCTCATATCTTGCGATACGAGATTGCTCTCCATATAAATCTTTGTTATGGAGGAAGATAGAAACTGAGTCCATCTTCTCGTGCTGCCTCTGGTTTGCACCATTAACTGAGGCTAACACGAGGCACTTGGCTTTCGCACAATCCTTTTCCGATGTCCTACGGATGTAAATATCCGTGACAGGGGAAACTGGACCTGAGACGGCAGGGGTATGATCAGTTAAGAGGTGTCCCAGCTTGTTATGGGCAATGGACATCTGGACAGACCTTTGCCAGTCATAACAGTCAGGTTCAGTCATTTTATTATCTAGATGTAACCTAGGTGCGGTCACTGGGTCGCTGCAATTAAGAGAGAGAGAGAAGAAAACACTCAGCATGATGCTCTTGCAAGTTTAGATTGGTTTTTAATTTGTCTAAACAGGATGGCTCCCACTGTCTCTCGAATCCCTCCTCAAACCAAAAAGGAAGAATTAGTCAGGATCAATCTCACCGTACAATACTTGCTTAACCGTTCGGCCAGGCTGGTGTCGGTACTTCGAGGGAGGTTTTCCAACGCTTTCGCAAAGTTCCTTAATTAAATAACCTCTTTTCCCTGTGGGCGTAGCCCCGCTAACACCTTTCTAGACACCTACTTTGTTTATAGCATTAATCGTTAAGTGAAAAATTTCCCGAGGAGTAGCATATACTCACAGTAGGATCGGGATCCAAATATCATCGCGTGACGAAACTGAAGGAATCCTACCAGAATCATCACACTCTAAATGGTATGCAACACTAGCAAGTTTCAGTACTTATGAAACTCCCGATGTGGATTTTTGCCCCATTGTCTTATGACCTTGACGAAGGTCAACAAATCATAAGTCACATGTCAAGTTCTACCCGTCATTATCCAGGTTAATTTGAACCCACCCGTATATACCCTTGACGAAGGTCAACAAGGTAATACGACTGTCCCAAACCAACGCATCTATCTATGCTACATATGAACACCCAACAGCTACCAATCACTATGCCTTGACGAAGGTCAACAAACATAGCTTGAATACTATTGAATATTCATACGAAACGACGGAGGGCTACGAATGGTTTTGGCGAAACCTTGAACGTAGTGAACTTGATATAATCGAAGGAACGAGATAGCTTTTTGAAGGAGTGGCTCAAGCTCCGCATTTAAAAGTTAGTTTTTGAAAAGAACCGAGTGGTTTTTCGAAAGTGTTCCAACGATTTTTACTTGGTTTATTTTCTTGCATTAGTTCTTTTAATGCGTGATATTCTTGCATTAGTTCTTTTAATGCGTCCCATCATTTAATCCTACCATTGCAGAAAACAACCAAAATATGACGTACGCTTATGCCATTCGCATTCGCCACGGGGCCCCGTCATTACCCGTTAGGTTACTTAACTAACGACAGAGCGGGGGCTGGGCTAGCGCGGCTGTAAAACATAAGCAACGCCTAAATAATATCATATATAGATATGTTGCAATGATAGCCATTTCAGATCACAGATGAACACATTGGATATACTAGGAATCCGCAATTCGTACGAGCCTGTAACGAAAAGCAGATTACACGGTCGCGGTGAATAGCCAAAACCCCACCCAAGACCCCTACGGGTGCGGCAAACTACCCGCCAAGTACCCGAAGCGAAGCAACCTCCCTCAACTCCGTGAGTAGGCCACTCGGCACTTCGGCATACCCGGTAGTTTGTGCACCCCCTCCATGGGTCTATCCTAGGAGCAAAAACAGTAAAAAGAAATTATGCAATAACGGCTACAACCCCGACCCGGTTGTGCGGCCATACAAATAATTATTACATCAATTTAAAAATATACATGAATTGAAAGAAAAGAAAACTCTCCTCTCACAACCCCCGGCTATTCACCCGCGACAATCCAATGAATTCATATACACATTCCAATAACATTACAGATCACAGATTTGTATAACCCCCACTAATCGACATATAGCGATTAGCAGACGTTCAATACAAATATCACATCACAGAAAGACCCGTCAGCTTAAGTCTTTTAGAAGTTCGATAAAAAATACGGATTTTCAGGACCCCAAAAATAAAATATTCGTTCTGGAAAATCTGGGCAGAAAATATATATTCCAAAAATCCCAAAACAACGCCAGAAAAACACTGCACCAAACTTGGACCTCGGCCGAGTCAACTCGGCCGCGGATCCGCGGCGGGAGCGTGCTCCCACCGCTTTTCCGCGGTGCTTTGACTCGATCGTTGGACCAAATTTGGTGGGTGATCACACAAAAGCCTGAGCCGATTTTTAAGATAAAATTTATCAATTTTTGAACAGAAAAAAAATCGGCAGAAACTTATCATATCGGGTTCGTTTTGCGACTTTTTCTTTGATCGATCTTCTAGCTACTTTGCTAACATGTTAGATAGAGTTTAACTAGGCTCTGATACCACTGTAAGTCCATGCTCCCTCTCCCGGTACTTGCGGGCTTGCGGAATTTGGTGAAAAACGATTTTCTTAGAGGCTGTAACATGGACTCAAAACCCGGATCTTTGTTAAACTGCTAACTAACAACCTAACAAGAGTTTACCTACTCGGTTAGGGGGCTATACCTTTCTTTAACTCCTTCGTCTTCAACTCGTCCCGGAGTTCGGATCGGCCTCACCTCGTCGTCTCCTTGCGTCGAAGATGGATCCACCCGAAACCTTCTACCTTTGGCTTGTTCTTCGGACTTTGAAGAAACTAGATCACTTGGCTTGCTAGGCCTTGTGAGCTAGAATGAGTAGAGAAGAGTATGTTGGGATTTTGCTCTATGGTTCTTGCTTCTCAACACATGAGACAAGTGAACCATAGACTAAAGAGAGAGAGTAAGAGGAAGAGGGTGAGAGCAAGAGCATGAGAGCTCAAAACCAAGAGAGAGAAAGGTCAAGCAAGAATGAGCCTCTCTTTTATCTTTCACCCTTTCATAATCCAAAAGCATCATTAGCCATAATGTCAACCAAGTATTATGTGATGGTTCATACCATGACAAAGGCAATATCATTTCCATGCACTCATTTTGCAAACTACAACAAGCAAGCAAAAGTCTTTGCATGAAAATGACAACCATTGTGATGATGATGGTCAACTAGTCCAACCTAGTCAACCGGTCAACAAAGTCAACAAGTCAACAAAGTCAACCCTCCAACAACCATGTCACTATAATACTTAATTAATATTATTGCTAAATATATATATATATATATCATATTCTCATTAGGGTTGAGCAAAAAGTCAATAGTCAACAGTCAACGGTCAACAACCCTAATGAGAATCCTCTGCCTCTGTCTCTCCGTCAACTGTGCATACACACCCGCATCCGCGTTCCGAGGAACACGGATGCAAACTGGATAAAACCAATCCCAATACGTACACTAGGATCTGGCTTAAACCAAAGCCCGCTAGTGTAAATTGTCCGGACACTAAACGCGCACAAGTGTACGGATGTGACCGAACCCTATTCAATAGGATGCATGATTGGCAGATCACTTGCTTAGGCAATTGAGTCAATCATGAGATGTCAAGTACCACACCAGATGTTGTTTTTGCAGTAGATGCAATAAGTTGATATTAATCCAATCCTGGAGAAACGATAGGAAGCAATTTTAGAACATAAGTTGATGTTCTAGGGAAATGATAACGACAGCCTCCTTTGGGAGACAGTGTAAGTCCATGCTACCTCTCCCGGTACTTTCGAGCATGAGGAATTTGATAAAAAATAATTTTCTTAGAGGTGGTAACATGGACTTAAAACCCGGATCTTTGTTAAACATCTAACTAACAACCTAACTAGGAGTTGTTAACTACTCGGTTAGGGGGTTTATACCTTTCTTATCTTGAACTCCTTCATCTTCAAACCTCGATGGTTGTCCGAATCGGCTTCTCCCCGTCGTCTCCTTGCGCCGAAGATCGATCCACCTGAAAGCTTCAACCTTTGGCTCCTTCTTCGATCTTTGAAGAAACTAGTTCACTCGGTTTGCTAAACCTTGTGAACTAGAGTGAGTAGAGAAGAGTTTTGTTGGGATTTTATCTATGGTTCTTGGTTCTCAATGTTAGTGTTTATGCCCTAGAAGGCCATTACTGTATCATACTAGTTTGTATATTACTTAATGGAAGCTTGGGATATTCACATGTATATAACAGTCTTGCTAAACATGGTAGTATGCTACTTGGTTTTTCTATCTTAATATGTGAGTATACGTATTGATAGAGCTCTTAGGATCTTGCTTGACTACCAGCGTTGTGATGGCAGTCACACTAGTGGGGGCTGGGTAGTCTACAAGCACATCCTTATTCAGGTCCCTGGTCGTTGGATTATCAAGACAGAGCATCGATACTCCGGAGTAGACTAGTGTGTACGCTTCTCATCCCAGTTGGGGAGATGGTCTGTCCCACAGCCGTCAGTACGTCGTACTGGAGATAGTATGCAGGTGCTCGTTAGGTTACGGGTACACCGGACATGACTCACAGGGAACTGTTGGTTGGTTTTATACCAGTCGTCAGTGAACAGTTCCCAGGTGACATGAGTACAGCATAGTCCGCAGACTTGACACTGCTACTTCGCCTCGAGTGTGTCCCACTGTTCTTAGATTGCTACCCTACCACGACTCAAAGGAGTCGTGCAAACAGGTAGCAGTTGGGTGCAGTCCCGAGCACTTGGAGGCAGTGGCGGTTAGACAGGATTCGTCTCTCCCGGTATTGGGAGTTGATATCGCGCTGTGTCAGAGAGCCATTACGCAAAGTCCCTGGCCAGGGCAAGCGAGATTTGCTGGTAGGTTCCAGTAGTTTCTCAGGGTGTAATGGGCTTCCCTCCGACACGACTTATACCGCTATTAGGGGACTGATGCTTGCCGTCCCCCTAGGCCCGATATGCGATAGTCTAAGACGAACGGACCGGACTGTATGGAGATTGTCACAGCAGGCTCAGTAGGAGTTCGGATGGGTTTCCTCATCGGCCTTCTTATCGACATCTACCTGGGGACCGTTACGTACATCTAGTGCCGCTTGCGGTCTGTGGTTAAACCCACTGCCAGCGTAGTAGTCGAGTCTCTAGAGTCCCACACAGAGAGTTTCCCTACTCCAGGCGAAACGATATAGAGGTCGTATGGTTTTACGACAAGGGTTCGGACGCATACGTGTGTTTACGCACGTACGACTTTCGGACAGTTTTTACCAGTCGGCTATGGTTTAAGCCAGTTACTGGTATCCGGTTATTGGATTTATACAGTCTAAAGTTTTTCCGTATTTTTGCGGAAAAGAGGGGCGTTCTCGTAATTGCGCGAGAAGCTTCTTGAAGATAGTGACTAAGGAGGTTTAGGTGGCATATACAATGAATGTGATTAGTGAGTCATATGGATGATTCATCCATGTCATTAATGCATCATAAATGCTTAATGACTAATGGATGTGAATCATCACTAGATATTATCAAGCATGGTTGTTAAATTCATTTCTTTTCTTTTCTTGATAAAAAGAAATGCTTGATATATATTATGATAACTCATTATTCTCACTTCATAATTTATCTTCACCTTCTCTCTCCTCAAGCTCTCCCTCTTCAAACCCTAATCCTCCCCTCTCATGTGTTGAGTACAAGGATTAGTTAGACTAATTAAACCATAACCCTCACTCTATATCACCTAGTTTCTTTGATTAGCACTTAAAGAAGGTTAGTTGCCTCAAGTTTAGAGGCTAAGCTTGGAGTAAAGCTCTCGGGTGGATCGTCTACTACTTCGAGAAGGCCGAGGAGGAGGAGGAGTTCGCAAAGACGAAGGACACAATTCGTTAGGTATAATCCCTAAACATAGTAGTATAGAACTTCTATGTTTCTTGTTAGTTATCGTTTAGCTTCGATTCGTGCGGTTAGTCGATGTTTAAGCAAAGAACAAAATCGTTTTTCATATTTCCGCCTCCCCGCAAGCAGTGGGGTATTGTACATCGACTTACACTCAACACATGAGACAAGTGAACCATAGACTCAAGAGAGGGAGAGCAAGAGGAGGAAGATGAGAGCTCAAGAACAAGAGAGAGAATGAGAATGATAGAATGAGAGAAGACTTTTCTCATTTGGCTCTCATAATCCATAACCATCATAACACATCATAGCAATCAAGTATTATGTGATGGCTTAAGCAACAATAGCCATATCATTTCATGCACTCATTTTGCACAAGAGAGCAAGCAAGCAAAAGTCTTTGCCATGAAATGATAGCTATTGTTATCATGATGGTCAACTAGTCAAGCCTAGTCAACCGGTCAACAAAGTCAACAAGTCAACAAAGTCAACAAGTCAAAAAAGTCAACCCCTCAACAACCATGTCACCATAATACTTAATTAATATAATTGTTAATCATATATCATATTCTCATTAGGGTTGAGCAAAAAGTCAATAGTCAACGGTCAACGGTCAACAACCCTAATGAGAATCCTCTACCTCTGTCTCTCCGTCAACTGTGCATACACACCCGCATCCGCGTTCCGAGGAACACGGATGCAAACTGGATAAAACCAATCCCAAAAGGTACACTAGGATCTGGCTTAAACCAAAGCCCGCTAGTGTAAACTGTCCGGACACTGTACGTGCACAAGTGCACGGATGTGACCGAACCCTGTCGCAAAACCATGCGACCTCTACTCTTTTGCCTAAAGGAGAATAGCTTTCTGTGTGGGACTCTAAAGACTCGACACTACGCTGGCAGTGGGTTTAACCACAGACCGCAAGCGGCACTAGCTGTGCGTAACGGTCCCCAGGTAGATGCCGACAAGAAGACTGACGAGGTGAAACCCATCTGAACTCCTACTGAGCCTGAATGTGACATTCTCTGTACAGTCCGGTCTGTTCGTCTGATACATCGCATGGCGGGCCTAGGGGGCGGTAAACGTCAGTCCCCTAATAGCGGTACAAGTCGTGTCGGAGTGAAGCCCAAAACACCCTGAGATAACACTGGAAGCCTACCAGTATATCTCGTTTGCCCTGGCAGGGACTACTCGTGTAATGGCTCTCCTAGACACAGCGCGATGTCAACCCCCAATACCGGGAGAGAAGAATCCTGTCTAACCGTCACTGCCTCCAAGTGCTTCGGGACTGCACCCAACTACTACCTGTTTGCACGACTCCTTTGAGCCATGGTAGGATAGTAATCAAAGTACAGTGGGAACACACTCGAGGCGAAGTGATAGTGTTAAGTCAGCGGACTAAGCTGTACTCATGTCACCTGGGAACTGATAACTGACGATAGGTATAATACCAACCGGTCAGTTCCCGACGAGTCCTGTCCAGTGTACTCGTAACCCAACGAGCACCCGCATACTATCTCCAGTACGACGTACTGATGGCTGTGGGACAGACCATCTCCCACTCTGGGATGAGAAGCGCATGCGCTAGTCTACTCCGGAGTATCGATGCCCTGTCTCGATAGTCTTGCAACTAGGGACCTGCATAAGGATGTGCTTATAGATTACCCAGCCCCCACTAGTGTGACTGCCATCACAACGCTGGTAATCAAGCAAAGATCCTAAGGGCTCCACTAATGTGTATAGGCGATATACTAAAATAAACACATATACACATTGAAGTAGAAACAAACCAAGTAGCATACTACTATTTTGAGCAAGATTGTATATACAAGGTGAATATCCCAAGCTTCCATTAAGTAATATACAAACTAGTATGATACAGTAATGGCCTCTAGGGCATATACACTAACAATCTCCCACTTGCACTAAGGCCATGTACTGGCATATCGAAGACCTATCATCTCGATCAGCCGCTCGAACTGAGTTTGGGGCAAGGCCTTGGTGAAGGGATCTGCAGTGTTATCTTCTGAAGCAACCCTCCGAACCTCGATCTCCTGGCGATCCACGATCTCCCTGATCAGGTGATACCGCCTCAAGATGTGTCTGGATCTCTGATGGGACCTGGGCTCCTTTGCTAAAGCTATAGCCCCGTTGTTGTCGCAATACAGAGGTATTGGATCAACAATGGACGGAACCACCTGAAGTTCTTTCAAGAACTTCCTCATCCAGACAGCTTCCTTTGCGGCATCAGATGCAGCGATGTATTCCGCTTCCATCGTCGAGTCTGCAACGGTTTCCTGTTTGGAACTCTTCCAACACACCGCCCCTCCATTGAGGGTAAAGACAAAACCCGACATGGACTTGGAATCATCCTTGTCACTCTGGAAGCTGGAGTCAGCAAAGGCCTCGATCTGGAGGTCTTTTCCGCCATACACCAAGAACATCTCTTTAGTCCTTCTCAGGTACTTGAGAATATTCTTTACCGCTATCCAGTGTTTCTCCCCGGGGTTTGACTGATACCGGCTTACTACACTCAGTGCATAAGCTACATCCGGTCTGGTACACAACATCGCATACATTATAGAGCCTACCGCAGAAGCGTAGGGTATAATAGACATGCGATCCCTCTCCAAATCAGTCTTGGGAGACATCTCTTTAAAGAGGGTGATCCCGTGACAAGCCGGTAGGTTACCGCGCTTGGAATCTTCCATACTGAATCTTTTCAGTATGGTGTCGATGTACCTGGACTGTGAAAGTCCTAATATCCTCTTGGATCTATCACGATGGATCCGGATCCCCAGGATGTATGAGGCATCACCCAGGTCTTTCATGGAGAACCTGTGTGACAAGAACCCCTTGACAGATTGTAGCATAGGAATGTCATTTCCTATTAAGAGAATGTCATCCACGTACAAAACGAGGAATACTACAGTTCTCGCTACAAATCTACTATAGATGCATGGTTCATCTGGATTTTTGATAAAGCCAAATTCCTTGACCGTCTCATCAAAACAGATGTTCCAACTCCGCGATGCCTGCTTTAGTCCATAGATGGACTTAAGTAACTTGCACACTTTTCCGCTGCTCCCACTCTGAATGAAACCCTCTGGTTGGTCCATATAGACACACTTCTCTAAATTTCCATTTAGAAAAGCGGTCTTTACGTCCATTTGCCAGATCTCATAATCGTGGAAGGCAGCAATGGCAAGAAGGATCCGAATGGATTTCAGCATAGCCACTGGAGAAAAGGTTTCGTCATAGTCCAAGCCAGGTCTTTGCCGGAAACCCTTTGCAATAAGTCTAGCTTTATAGGTCTCAACCTGTCCATCTACACCAATCTTCCTTTTGAAAATCCACTTTCATCCTACGGGTTTTACCCCGTCTGGAGCAATGTCCAACGTCCATACTTTGTTGGTGTACATGGACTCCATTTCGGTCCGCATTGCATCCAGCCATTTTACTGAGTCAATGCTCTGAACGGCCTGCTGGAAGCTAGTAGGCTCATCATAATCTATGATGCAATCCTCTCTATCCCCGTCTATAAGAAAACCGTAGTATCTCTCGGGCGGATGAGACTGCCTACTGCTCCTGCGGAGCGGCGTAGGAATGTCCTATTCTTTTGAACCCTCTGGTTCCACTAAGCTTTCAGTAATAGTCTGTGGTTCTGGAATTTCTTCCAGTTCTACTGCGCTCCCACTAATTTCCTTTTCCAAGAACTGGTGTTCTAAAAAGTGGGCATTACGAGAAACAAGGACTTTTTGTTCCTCTGCGTGGTAGAAAAGATACCCCCTGGTGTTCTTTGGGTATCCCACAAACTTGCACAGTACTGAGCGTGCCTCGAGTTTGTCCGCATGCTGCTTTTTGACAAAAGCTGGACATCCCCAGATCTTCAGATATTGAAGATAGGGTTTCTTCCCACTCCATAACTCATATGGTGTGGTAGGCACAGTCTTAGTCGGAACTCGGTTCAAAAGGTATACAGCTGATTCTAGCGCATATCCCCAGAATGATCGCGGTAACTCAGCGTTACTCATCATGGACCGTACCATATCCAATAGGGTTCGGTTCCGTCTCTCCGATACACCGTTATGTTGCGGAGTGTATGGAGGAGTAAGCTGAGAGAGAATTCCGTTCTCTTTTAAATAGTCCAGGAACTCGGCACTCAAGTATTCACCACCTCGATCCGATCTTAGGACCTTGATACTTTTGCCGGTTTGTTTTTCTACTTCATTCTTATATTCCTGGAATTTTCCAAAGGCTTCGGACTTATGTTTCATTAAGAAGACATGTCCGAATCTTGAAAAATCATCCGTAAAAGTAATGAAGTAAGAAAAACCGCTTCGCGCATGTGTAGACATTGGACCGCACACGTCGCTGTGTACGAGTCCCAAGAGCTCGCTCGCTCTTACTCCGTGTCCAGTGAACGGAGTCTTTGTCATCTTTCCTTTGAGACAGGATTGACAAGTGGCATACGATTGATATTCGAACGGATTCAAATATCCTTCTGTATGTAACTTCGTCAACCTTCTCTCATTGATGTGACCCAGTCTACAATGCCACAAGAAAGTCTGATTTATTTCCGGAGACTTTCTTTTGTGTGTATTCTGGACATTGAAAATCTGTGGTTGGTTTAATACGTATATACCATTGCTTAATGTACCTGACCCAATCAGAACTTGATTAAGGTGAATGTTTACAACATTACTTACAAACGCAAATTCATAACCTTCTTTAGAAACCAAAGATACAGAAATGATATTACAAGTTGCGTTGGGTACCAAAAAGCAATTACGCAAAACTAAAACATGTCCATCTGACATTCCCAGGTGATAGTCCCCCACGGCCTTAGCATCCATGCTAGCTCCGTTTGCAACTTTGAGGGTCATGTCACCTGCCTTCAAAACCCTACGGTTTCTCAACGCCTGCAAAGAATTACAGATATGAGATCCTGATCCGGTATCCAATACCCAGGAAGTAGAGTTTATTGAAAGACAGTTTTCAATAACATACACACCTGAAGCTGAAGTTGCAACCTGCTTCAATTCCTGTGTCCTGGCTTTCCAAGCCCTGCAATCATTCTTCCAGTGTCCTTTCTTATGACAATAGAAGCATTCTTCCTTATCCACAAGCTTTCCCACTTTCTTTGTTGCTTTTGCTTTTCCCTTCGTATCCACTTTACTAACACCGCCCCTTGGTTTGGCGGGGGCTTTCTTCTTCTTTCCCTTGGCTTTCGCCTTGGACCTAGAAGAAGAAGATCCTCCTACAAACAAAGTGGATGTTTCCCAACCTTTCTGTAGGGTGCCCTCTGCGCTCCTCAGCATGTTGAGGAGTTCTGAAAGTTCAACTTCCTTTTCTTGTAAGTTGAAGTTCAGTATGAACTGGGCGTAAGTGGAAGGAAGGGACTGGAGAATCAAGTCCGTATAGAGCTCATTCTCTAACGTGGTCCCAAGGTCCGCGAGCTCCTCAATGTAGCCAATCATCTTAAGCACGTGTTCCGCTACCGATGATCCGACGGCCAATCTTGCCGAAAATAACTTCTTCGACACTTCGTATCTTGAGATACGAGATTGCTCTCCATACAGTTCTTTTGTATGAGGAAATATGGATTCCAGGTCCATATTCTCGTGCCTCCTCTGATGTTCATTGTCCATAGAGGCAAGCACGAGGCACTTGGCCTTCGCGCAGTCTAATTCCCAGGTCTTACGGATTTCCTTATCCGCGACGCTGGTTTTGGGACCTGGGACAGGGGGAGCTTTGGTGGTAAGAAGATACCCCAGCTTGTCGTAAGTGATTGCCATCTTGACATTCCTGAGCCAATCTTTGTAGTTTGGCCCTGTCAGTATGTTTTTATCTAGAAGTAACTTAAGTCCAGTCATGTCGATTGGTCGCTGCAATTAGGAGAGAGAAGAAAACACTCAGCTTGATGCTCTTGCAAGTTTAGAATGGTTTTTAATTTGTCTAAACAGGATGGCTCCCACTGTTTCTCGAATCCCTCCTCAAACCAAAAAGGAAGAATTAGTCAGGATCAATCTCACCGTACAATACTTGCTTAACCGTTCGGCCAAGCTGGTGTCGGTACTTCGAGGGAGGTTTTCCAACGCTTTCGCGAAGTTCCTTAATTAAATAATCTCTTTTCCCTGGGGGCGTAGCCCCGCTAACACCTTTCTAGACACCTACTTGGTTTATAGCATTGATCGTTAAGTGAGAAATTTCCCGAGGAGTAGCATATACTCACAGTAGGATCGGGATCCAAATATCATCGCATGACAAAACTGAAGGAATCCTACCAGAATCATCACACTCCAAATGGTATGCAACACTAGCAAGTTTCAGTTCTTTTGAAACTCCCGATGTGGATTTTTGCCCCATGCTCTTATGACCTTGGCGTGAGGTCAAAATGTCATAAGTCACAAGTCAAGTTCTTTCCATCATTATCCAGGTTAATTTGAACCCACCCGTACCTACCCTTGACGTAGGCCAAAATGGTAGTACGGCTGTCCCAAACCAACGCATTCTATTTATGCAACAGATAAATATCCGGCAGCTACCAATCACTATGCCTTGGCGTGAGGTCAAAATATATAGCTTGAATACTACAGAATATTTAACTGAAATGATGGAGGGCTACGAATGGTTTTGGCAAAACCGTGAACGTAGTGAACTTGATACAATCGATGGAACGAGATAGCTTTTAAAACGAGTGGCTCAAGCTCCGCATTTAAAAGTTAGTTTTGAAAAGAACCGAGTGGTTTATCGAAAGTTTTCCAACGACTTAAGTTTGGTTTATTTTCTTGCATTGGTTCTTTTAATGCGTGATATTCTTGCATTAGTTCTTTTAATGCGTCCCATCATTTAATCCAACCATTGCAGAAAACAACCAAAATATGACGTACGCTTATGCCATTCGCATTCTCCACGGGGCCCGTCATTACCCATTAGGTTACTTAACTAACGACAGAGCGGGGGCTGGGCTAGCGCGGCTGTAAAACATAAGCAACGCCTAAATAATATCATATATAGATATATTGCAATGATAGCCATTTCAGATCACAGATGAACACATTAGATATACTAGGAATCCGCAATTCGTACGAGCCTGTAACGAAAAGCAGATTACACGGTCGCGGTGAATAGCCAATACCCCACCCAAGACCCCTACGGGTGCGGCAAACTACCCGCCAAGTACCCGAAGCGAAGCAACCTCCTTCAACTCCGTGAGTAGGCCACTCGGCACTTCGGCATACCCGGTAGTTTGTGCACCCCCTCCATGGGTCTATCCTAGGAGCAAAAACAGTAAAAAGAAATTATACAATGACGGCTACAACCCGACCCGGTTGTGCGACCATACAAATAATTATTACATCAATTTACAAATTTACATGAATTGAAAGAAAAGAAAACTCTCGTCTCACAACCCCCCGTCTATTCACCCGTGACAATCTAATGAATTCATATACACATTCCAATAACATTACAGATCACAGATTTGTATAACTCCCACTAATCGACATATAGCGATTAGAAGACGTTCAATACAAATATCACATCACAGAAAAACCCGTCAGCTTAAGTCTTTTAGAAGTTCGATCAAAAATACGGATTTTCAGGCCCAAAACACAAAATTTTCGTTCTGGAAAATCTGAGCAGAAAATACATATTCCAAAAATCCCAAAATACCCCACTGAACAAACTGCAACCAAAATTTCCCACTACCGAGTCAACTCGGCCGCGGAACCGCGGCGGGAGCACGCTCCCGCCGCGTTTCCGCGGCGCTTTGATCGGTTCAGGGGACGAAATTTTGTCAATTTGTTATAAAAACCCTGAGCCGAATTTTAAAGTATGATTTATCATTTTTGGAACAGAGGAAAAATTCGACAGCAAGCATGATATCGGGGTTCATTTCAGGACTTTTTCTTTGATCGATCTTCTAGCTACTTTGCTAATATGTTAGATAGAGTTTAACTAGGCTCTGATACCACTGTAAGTCCATGCTACCTCTCCCGGTACTTTCGGGCATGCAGAATTTGATAAAAAACAATTTTCTTAGAGGTGGTAACATGGACTTAAAACCCGGATCTTTGTTAAACATCTAACTAACAACCTAACTAGGAGTTGTTAACTACTCGGTTAGGGGGTTTATACCTTTCTTATCTTGAACTCCTTCGTCTTCAAACCTCGATGGTTGTCCGAATCGGCTTCTCCCCGTCGTCTCCTTGCGCCGAAGATCGATCCACCTGAAAGCTTCAACCTTTGGCTCCTTCTTCGATCTTTGAAGAAACTAGTTCACTCGGTTTGCTAAATCTTGTGAACTAGAGTGAGTAGAGAAGAGTTTTGTTGGGATTTTATCTATGGTTCTTGGTTCTCAACACATGACACAAGTGAACCATAGACTCAAGAGAAGGAGAGCAAGAGGAGGAAGATGAGAGCTCAAGAACAAGAGAGAGAATGAGAATGATAGAATGACAGAAGACTTTTCTCATTTGGCTCTCATAATCCATAACCATCATAACGCATCATAGCAATCAAGTATTATGTGATGGTTTAAGCAACAATAGCCATATCATTTCATGCACTCATTTTGCACAAGAGAGCAAGCAAGCAAAAGTCTTTGCCATGAAATGATAGCTATTGTTATCATGATGGTCAACTAGTCAAGCCTAGTCAACCGGTCAACAAAGTCAACAAGTCAACAAAGTCAACCCCTCAACAACCATGTCACCATAATACTTAATTAATATAATTGTTAATCATATACCATATTCTCATTAGAGTTGAGCAAAAAGTCAATAGTCAACGGTCAACGGTCAACAACCCTAATGAGAATCCTCTGCCTCTGTCTCTCCGTCAACTGTGCATACACACCCGTATCCGCGTTCCGAGGAACACGGATGCAAACTGGATAAAACCAATCCCAAAAGGTACAGTAGGATCTGGCTTAAACCAAAGCCCGCTAGTGTAAACTATCCGGACACTGTACGTGCACAAGTGCACGGATGTGACCGAACCCTGTCGCAAAACCATGCGACCTGTCGCAAAACCATGTGACCTCTACTCTTTTGCCTAAAGGCGAATAGCTTTCTGTGTGGGACTCTAAAGACTCGACACTATGCTGGCAGTGGGTTTAACCACAGACCGCAAGCGGCACTAGCTGTGCGTAACGGTCCCCAGGTAGATGCCGACAAGAAGACTGACGAGGCGAAACACATCTGAACTCCTACTGAGCCTGAATGTGACATTCTTCATACAGTCCGGTCTGTTCGTCTGATACATCGCATGGCGGGCCTAGGGGGCGGTAAACGTCAGTCCCCTAATAGCGGTACAAGTCGTGTCGGAGTGAAGCCCAAAACACCCTGAGATAACACTGGAAGCCTACCAGTATATCTCGTTTGCCCTGGCCAGGGACTACTCGTGTAATGGCTCTCCTAGACACAGCGCGATGTCAACCCCCAATACCGGGAGAGACGAATCCTGTCTAACCGTCACTGCCTCCAAGTGCTTCGGGACTGCACCCAACTACTACCTGTTTGGACGACTCCGTTGAGCCGTGGTAGGGTAGTAATCAAAGTACAGTGGGAACACACTCGAGGCGAAGTGACAGTGTCAAGTCAGCGGACTAAGCTGTACTCATGTCACCTGGGAACTGATAACTGACGATAGGTATAATACCAACTGGTCAGTTCCCGACGAGTCCTGTCCAGTGTACTCGTGACCCAACGAGCACCCGCATACTATCTCCAGTACGACGTACTGATGGATGTGGGACAGACCATCTCCCACTCTGGGATGAGAAGCGTATGCGCTAGTCTACTCCGGAGTATCGATGCCCTGTCTCGATAGTCCTGCGACTAGGGACCTGCATAAGGATGTGCTTATAGATTACCCAGCCCCCACTAGTGTGACTGCCATCACAACGCTGGTAATCAAGCAAAGATCCTAAGGGCTCCACTAATGTGTATAGGCGATATACTAAAATAAACACATGTACACATTGAAGTAGAAACAAACCAAGTAGCATACTACTATTTTGAGCAAGATTGTATATACAAGGTGAATATCCCAAGCTTCCATTAAGTAATATACAAACTAGTATGATACAGTAATGGCCTCTAGGGCATATACACTTATAGACAGTTATCATTCCAGGCTTCCGAGGTGACCTGGATGACAGAGTGACTGTTAGAGTTATAGTTCTCCCTTTGAAGAGGGGCAGTATTTTGGACAGGTGGTCCAGGCGGATACTGAGGGAGGCATGGCGCAGGATACTGATTAAGTTCAGTTGACGATACAGTCTGAGAAGTTTGGATTTGGAGTTCATTTATGAGCTAGGTCCCATCAGATATCCAGACACATTCTAAGACAGGTATTGCTCATTTCGACAGATGGTTTTCTCCGCGAACATGAGATAAAGAGAGACATAGAAAGAAACATCACAGCGGATCCATTCACTGAGGCTATTCCTCGAACGCAATAGTTTCGCAAACGAGCTTTATGAGACTGACTAGTAGAGGAGTTGGGTGTTCGGTATCACACGGGCTGTGAGTATGCTGCATCGCAATAATTAGCCATGAGTGCAAGTAGGAGATTGTTGGAGATAGTGCCCTCAGAGTCAATTATTGAATCACAGGCACGTGATTGCAAAGATTGAGGGAGGACCTGTCCCAGTAGGACAGTCTTACTCAAGATGATAGTATGCTATCTGGTTTATCTTTATCATCGTGTACTGCTTCAGGTGACCTTACAAGTCACTATTGCGCGTTGATAGAGCCCCTAGGATTCTTGCTTGACTGCCAGCAGTATGAGGGCGATCATATATGTGGGAGCTGGGGTCTATAAGCACATCCTTAAAAGGTCCCTAGTCGTGGGAGTTTCGAGACAGGGCATCGATACTCCAGAGTAGACTAGTGTATACAGTCGAGAACCCGACGAGGGGCGGTGGCCGGTCTCACAAGCCACTGGTGTCAGTTGGTTCACCTAAGATGTATTAAGATGCTCATTGGGTTATGAGTACACCGGACAGGACTCGCCGGGAACATGCTAGTTGGTCTTATACCTGACGTCAGATAGCAGTTCCCTGGTGACATGTGTACAGGTTAGTTCATCGACCTGAGATCGTCATTTATCTCGTGTGAGTTCCCACTGTACTTTGATTACTACCCTACCACGCTCAAAGGAGTCGTGCAAACAGGTTTTAGTTGGGTACAGTCCCGAGCCACATGGAGGCAGTGAGCGGATCTGCAGGGGTTCGTCTCTCCCGGTATTGGGGGTAAGGCCGCACTGTGTCTAGGAGAGCCATTACACGAAGTCCTTGGCCAAGGCAGGAGATTTACTGGTAGGTATTCCAGTAGTATCTCAGGGTGTTCTGGGCTACACTCCGACACGACTTGTACCGCTTTTGGGGGTCTGACTTTTACCAACCCCCTAGGTCCGCCATGCGATGCTCATAGACGAACGGACCGGACTGTACGGATATTGTCACTGACAGGCTTAGTAGGGTGTCAGGATGAGTTCGCTCATCTACGTCCCTTTTGGTCAATACCTGGTAGCCCGTCATGTATAGGCTAATACCTCTGACATGCTAGTGGTTAAATCCACAGCCAAAATATTGACGAGTCTTTAGAGTCCCCCACAGACCAGTTTCTCAAGTTTCGGGCGAAACGCTGTAGAGGCCATATGGAGATATGGCAGGGTTCGATCAGATACGTGCGGTATTGCACGGATCACGATCGGACGGATAATACTAGCGGGCTTTGGTTTAAGTCGGATCCTAGTATTGTACAGTGTAGATTTTGTCTCTTTGCATTTGTATTCAGTGGGAATACAAATGCGGGTATGTATATACATTCGCGGGGTTTTCCTGTAATTTATTACGGGATCAGTTTTCTGAAGTTGCCAGTTTGCATTCCGTTCCGGCCAGTTTTCCTTTGTTCCTTCACGGCCGGACTTATCTGATGGAGGGGCTAATTTGCAATTGTGCAAATTAGCATTGTGGAGGGGGTTATTTGTAAATGAGGGCTTCATGATTGTTCTAGCTTGATGAGATTCTTTTTGGGTCTTTTCCTTTGCATTTATTGGATGGCTATTGATTTGGATTTTGATTGGAAATTGATTTGATCATTTTCTTCTCTTTATCATTTTCTTTTTCTCCACTTGCTTGAGATTCCTTTTTTTCCTCCACCATTTTTTTGGCCGGCCACTAAGAGAGGGGGTGAGGATGAGGTTTCATTTTTGGTGTGGAAAATTAATCTCATTTCTCATGTAGCATCAAAGTTCATAGCTCCATTTCAAACCTTTCTCCAAAGTTCTTCTCTCCACCATCATCAAAGGCAACTTCACTACCCGCATGAGACAAGCCTTCTACACTTCATCTACGGCATTTCTTGGGCACGTCGGCTCGCCAACTTCGTGCGCAAGTTGCCTTGGTCCAGAGGTGGGAGCCTGTAAAAGAACCCGGCGATGTGGTGCCCGTTCCGGCGAGGAGATGAAGACCGGCGGTTCCGCAAGGAGATCGGAGTGGAGGCGAAGACCGAAGGACTCGGATCGCTTGGTATAGCTCTCTACCCCATTTTCTAGTTTGCTAGAGTTAGATTAATGGCCCGATCCGGGATTTTAGTGTGCGGTGGTGCCGGTTTCTAGTTTTTAGAAAAGTTTCGTTTCCGCATTCCGGCGTCGAATTGACGGCCGGGGCGCCGCCGTGCACTTACAATCGCGACCGTGGAATCCGTGTTTTATACTGGCTTAACTTAAAACATGGAATTCCTAGAATATCCAATATTTCATATGTGTTTCTTCTGCTGCAATGTTCTGTGATGAGATCATATTACTTCCTGAGACGAATGTTTATATTATATATATGAGATATATGTTATATTACTGATTTCGTTTCAAATGTGTTGCTTTTGAAGCATAATAAAATGGGACTTCATTAATGAGATTAATGAAATAAAAGAAACCTAAAGATGTTGTAGAAACCTGTTTAAAAACTGGTAGCTCTAGTTCTTGCTTTGCATAGCGGTATTCCTTGTAGAATATCCAGCACCTTATTCGATAAGGAAAGAGTCGAGATCCCTTCACCGGAAGTGACTTCTTTAGTGAAAACTAGCAGATGCTACAAACACGGTTTGTCTTTTGATTGCTTTTATAGTTTTTGCTTTGCATAGTGGTATTTGTGAAATATCCTGCACCTTATTCGATAAAGAAAGAGCCGACGATCCCTTCACCGGGAGTGATGTCTTTAGCAAAACTAGAAAAGCCTCAAAAAAATTCCATTTAAAATCACTCAATTCTACGAAGATATCAAGTTCATTACGCAAAGGGTTTTCTTAAAAACCTGTCGTAGCCCTCCGTCATTTCAGATAAGTAATAGTTAGTATTCATGCTGCGTTTGTTGACCTTGTTAAGGCGTAGTGTGCGGTAGATGATTACTGCTTATCTGTATAAGCATATGATGCAATTGGATTAGGGTAGTCGTGCGACCTTGTTGACCTTGTCAAGGGTCAT
The DNA here is from genome assembly GCA_030015575.1 of Agapanthus africanus. Classification (NCBI taxonomy): domain Eukaryota; kingdom Viridiplantae; phylum Streptophyta; class Magnoliopsida; order Asparagales; family Amaryllidaceae; genus Agapanthus; species Agapanthus africanus. The sequence continues at coordinate 241,149,073 of CM057344.1, forward strand.
GCGGGTGGGTTTAATTCAATCAGGAAATGACGGTTTGAACTTGACTAGCGGTCTATGGTTTGTTGACCTTGTCAAGGTCATAGATCGCTCGAGGCAAAATATTATCGAGAATTTCAAGTGTTGAAATTTGCAATAAGATTGCATACCTCCTATGAGATAGTTGGATCCCGATACCCGCTGCGAGTAAAAGTTACTCCTGGGAGAGTTTTACACATTACAATTAGCCGATCAAGTAGGTGTCTAGAAAGGTGTCAACAGGGTTACGCCCCTGGAAAAACGAGGTTTATTTTAATTAGGTCCGTGTGAAAGCACGGGGAACCTCCCTCAAAGTACCGGCACTAGCCTGGCTGAAAGATTGGCGAACTTGTAGCGTGTAATTAATCCCGGCTAGTCTTTCCTTTCAGGTTTTGAAGGAAGATTTGACTAAAACAGTGGGAGCCATCCTGATTAGATATATTAATAACCAATCTAATCTTCTAAGAGCATACGCTGAGTGTTTTCTTCTCTCTCTCTCCAAGTAGAGACCATGTCACGCCTTAATCAAGATAATAATACGGATGTATTGACCGAACCCGCTTGTTATACTGTGCTAGGGGACGTTGGTCCCGCTCCAACTTATAATTGTTATAAGACCGAGCAGGAAAGAGGGGATTACCAGAATTCCCGTGCCGCCCAAACGAAAAAAGTGCATGCTAATGCATTTTCTTCAGGTGTGTTCATTACCGAGAACTGTTTCTCAATATCTTTTACGTCCTGGGTATGAGATACCGGATCAGAATCACGCAAATGTAATCTGTTACATGGGCTACAGATAGGTAGAGAACTGAGAACGGGTGATAAGTTTCAAGAGTTGGAAACGGTGCAATTGTTGCAAGCAAAGCAGTTGGCGGTTATCACCCTGTATTACCAAATACATTGATTCTGAACGAATGTTATTAGATACCGAACCTGATATACAACATCATATCAGTATCTTTATTTAATAAAGAAGGATATAATTTTGTATTGTTGGATAATGTTTTGAACATTTCCTATATCAAGAGTTGATCAGTTCAGGCACGTTATCTAAAAGCATAAACGTTCTAAATCAAACCACAGTTCTTAATGTACAGAACACACACAAGAGGAAGAGTTTAGAAATGAACGAATCCTTCTTGAGGTTTTGTAGACTGGGTCATATCAATGTGACCCGACTAGCTAAGTTACATTTAGATGCATATTTAAATTAGTTTGAATTTACATCTTGTGAAACTTGCCAGTCATGTCACAAAGATAAGATGACCATAGCTCTGTTTATTGGAAATAGAAAAAGAGTTAGTGAACTCTTGGGATTGATACATGATGATGTATGAGGTCCCCTGTCTACACATGCCAGGACTGGTTCTTTGTACTTCAGAAGTAGAGAACCAAAATGGGTATAAGTATTATGTCCTTTGATGTGATCAGGGAGGAGAATACTTGAGCACGGGATTCCTGGACTATTCTAAAGGAGAATGAGATTCTCTCTCAGCATTACTCCTCCGTATACACAACAAAACGTTGGTATATCGGGGCGGAGCAATCGTACCCTATGTGATAAGGTGTGCTCTATGATGAGTACTACTGAGTTACCTATTTCCTTTTGGGGGTTATGCACTTGAGAAGCTGCATACCTATTGAATAGGGTTCCAACCAAATCAGGTGCCTACCACTCCATATGTGATATGGTATGGAAAGAGCCCATCTCTCAAAGAGGTTAAGATTTGGGGTTGTCCAAAGCAAAATCCGGACAAACTCGAGGCAAGGTTAGTTCTGTGAAAGTTTGTTGGATATCCCAAGCATTCGCAAGGGAATATCTTCTACCAAACTGGGGAGCAAAAGGTATTTTGTTTCTCAGCATGCCACCTTTTGGAAAGGGAATTTCTTGTGAAGAAATTAGTGGTCATGAGGTAGAACTGGAAAAACTTCCAGCTATACAAACTGCAGCTGATGATTTGGTAAACCCAAAGGATTCAATAGTTTCTAACGAACCTCAGCCTCTCCGCCGATCTAGTAGGGTTCCTCATCCACCTGAGAGATACTTCAGTTTCTCTATGACAGTAGGAGCGAGAATTGCATCATGAGATGATGACCCAACTTGTTTTGAGAAGGCCATTAAAAGTGGGGACTCTGTAAGAATGGCTGGATGCTTAGCGATCTGAGATGGAATCCATATACACCAACAAAGTATGGACTTTGGTTGTTTTATCTGAAGGGTTAAATCCCCATCAGAAACAAGTATATCTTGAGAAGATTACTTGGTGTACATGGAAAAGTTAAGACTTTCAAAGCTATGCTTAAGTCCATCCAGATCCTATTTACCATTGCTACATACCATAACTACGATATCTGGTGGTTGGGTGTCATGACTGCTTTTCTAAACAGTGATTTAGAAGAGAGCATCTATAAGTACACAGCCAGAGGGCTTCGTAGACAGTGGGAGCAGCGGAAACGTGTGCAAGTTGCTTTATGGGATAAACCAGGCATCGCGGAGTTAGAACGTCTGTTTTGATGTGGTAGTCAAAGAGTTTGACTTCATCAAAATGGTAGATGAACCTAGTATATACAAAGAGGTAGTAGGGAATATGGTGGTGATCCTCGTATAGTACGTAGATGACATACTCATGATAGGGAAGGAGTTTCCTATGCTACGCTCGGTCAATCTCCTCTTATCACAAGGATTCTCTATATAGGACCAAGGTGATACCTTATAAATCCTGGTTTTGGATCTATGAGATAGATCTAATTGGATGTTAGGATTCTCACTAGATGTAGTAAGATGGTATCGATCCCGGGGAGAATCACTGGAAAGCTTCCAGGGTGGTAAGGTCGACTGAATGTCAATTACAGGCATTGTCTTTACCCTCAGTGGAGGGACGGTATGTTGGAAGAGTTCCACGCTAGATACCATGACATACTAGACGATAAAGGCAGGATAAATCACTACCAAGGATGCTACCAAAGAAATAGTTTCTATGTACACTAGTTCATGAGATGAACTTCGCTCCTACCATTGTGTGACAATGGAGTTTTGGCTTTTGCCAAGGAAACCCCGTACCATCTGTGAACCAAACATATTCTAAAGCAGTATCACCTGATCATGGAGATGGTTGATCTCCAGGGAGATTGAGGTTAGGAGAGTAGACACAGAGGGCAACAGCACGGATCCACTCACAAAGGCCTATTTCCCAAAAGAGGCTTTTATAGGATGGTTGAGTATGAGATACTTCAACCACAGCTAATTGTTAGGTATGAGATACTACAACAGATGGCCCTAGTGCAAGTAGGAGATTGTTAGTGATAAGTATGCCCTAGAGGCCATTACTGTACATGCGATGTATATTGTAGTGGATGCTTGGACATATATATGGAGGACTTTCTTGCTCAACATGATAGTATGCTATCTGGTTGCTCTTTATCTTAACATGTACTCTGATAGTCTCTATGTTACATGTTGATAAAACCCTTAGGATGAGAACTTGACTACCAGGACTATGATGCAGATCATACTAGTGGGGACAGTGTAGTCGCTAAGTACATCCTTCAAATGTTCCTAGTCGCAGGTGTATCGAGACAGGGCATCGATATACCAGAGTAGACTAGCGTATGCTTCTTGACCCATGTAGATAGGCGATGGATGATCCCATATCCATTGATGTTTGACATCAGAGATAGTATACGGGTGCTCAGTGGAGACTGGGTACACTGGACGGACTCGCCGAGAACTCCCAGATGGTATTATACCTCACGTCAGATGGCAGTTCACTAGTGACACTGGTACAGGTTAGTCTGTAGACCCGAGATCGTCATAAAGTCTTGTGTGATTCCCACTGTGCTTTGATTTCCATCATACCACGTCCAAGAGGGCATGCAAAATGGTGGCTTTTGGGTACAGTCCCAAATCTCATGGAAGCATTGAGCGATAGGAGGGGTTTCGTCTCTTTCAGTATAGGGAGTTGATGTTGCGCTGTGTTCGATTGGCTATAACTGGAAATCCCTGGCCAGGGTTGCTGAGATTTACTGGTAAGTGTTATCAGTAGTTTCTCAAACTGTTATGGACCTCATATCGACATGACTTATCAGTTACTGGGGTCTGACGTTAACCACCCCTAGACTAGATATGCGACATATCAGACGAAGAGACCGGAATGTACGGGAGTGTTACTGATTGGATTCGCAGGAGAATGTACAGGCTTGCTTGTTGATCTTCTGATTGCTCAATACACGGGTGGCTGTTATGTTTAGCTGACCGCTTGCAGCTTGTGGGTGTTTTGATATGATCATCACCTACTGCCGGCGTATTGACGATTCTTTAGAGTCCTACACAGAGGATTCCTGGCTCAGGAAAAACGGAGTAAGAGCATATATGTGATATGTGCGGGATCGAGATTAATACGTGTATGCGATACCGTATTAGATTCTCGCGATATGTGATATCGGCTGGGTATATATGATATAGCCGGGTCATCGGATCAAGTGTTGATTCAATGAACTGATACAGATTATATTAGTCGGTTGTTTATGAAATAGCCGGATTATCGGATCAAGTGTTGATTTGATAATTTAATGTATAATTATATATTTGATATATTGCATTGCATTAACTAATATAAGCTCACTTAAAGATTCTTTTTCTCACATGGATAATACATTGATATATATGAGATATATGTTAATTGTATTATTTTCATTAGTTACAAAATATATTGTATATGTGATATATAATATTGTAACAAGTTAGGGTTACAAATGAAACATACTTTGTGGAGTTTAAACAAGTTAGGGTTTGGATTTGGGTAAGCTTTTGGGTTAGCTTTTTCATGAAGCTTCATGAAGCTTTCTTTTGTCTTTAGCTTAGATATTTTGTGTTGATATTTTTTAACCCAACCCAAACCTTAGCCTCTAGTTTAGTCTATACAAGGGTTAACTTTATCATTCTTTAACCCATGGTTGCAATTCTAACCTCACACAATAATTCATTATTCATCACAAAAAGAAATTATTCTTCTTCCTGTTGAAAAAAGCTTTCTAGCTTTTTGTGATGTGATGAAATAAGGTGAGAAATTGAAAACAAAAGAGAGATAAATTCCTACTTCATCATCCTCATCTATTCTAGCCACTTAGATTAGGGTGATTGCTTTACTAATACATGATTAGTGAAGAAAGAGCTTGGATTTGAGATTCTTCAAGGTAGATCATCTTAGTAGTTGAAGATTGGAAGCAAGCTTGCATCTTTCTCTTCATGGAGCCTCTCTTGAGTCTGGGTACTTGATGATCGCAGTGAAGGGACCTCAACTCGGAGCTTATGAAGCGAAGGAACGGACTACAAAGGTTGTAATCCCTAACTCTTAGAAGTAAAGTTGTTTACTTGTATAATTTACCCTAATTCTCTAGTTAAGATCATGGTTAGGGTTACATAGCATCCCAAATTTTTATAAAATGGCATGTGTGATGCCTTACTAAACCTTGTTGTCGTGCTATACAACCCTACACTAGTTGTACATAATGGCTATGTTGGAGATAGTGCCCTCAGAGTCAATTATTGGATCGCAGGTACGTGATTGCAATGATTGCGGAGGACCTATACCGGTAGGACAGTCTTACTCAAGATGATAGTATGCTATCTGGTTTGCCTTTATCAGTCGTGTACAGGTTCAGGTGACTGATCACTATTACACTTTGATAGAGCCCTTAGGATCTTGCTTTACTACCAACAGTATGATGGCGATCATATACGTGAGAGTTGGGCGGTTTATAAGCATATCCTTAATTGTGGTCTGTAGTCGTGAGAGTTTCGAGACAGGGCATCGATACTCCGGAGTAGACTAGTGTATACAGTCGAGACCCCGACGAGGGGCGGTGGCCGGTCTCACAAGCCACTGGTGTCAGTTGGATCACCTAAGATGTATACAGGTGCTCATTGGGTTATGAGTACACCGGACAGGACTCGCCGGGAACATGCTAGTTGGTATTATACATATCGTCAGATAGCAATTCCCTTGTGACATGTGTACAGGTTAGTTCATCGACCTGAGGTCGTCATTTGTCTCGTGTGAGTTCCCACTGTGCTTTGATTTCTACTCTACCATGGCTCAAAGGAGTCGTGCAAACAGGTAGTTTTTGGGTATAGTCCCGAGCCACATGGAGACACGTGAGCGGATCGGCAGGGGATTCGTCTCTCCCGGTATTGGGGGTGAGATCGTGCTGTGTCTAGGAGAGCCATTACATAAAGCCCACGGCCGTGGCAGGAGATTTACTGGTAGGTACTCCAGTAGTATCTCAGGGTGTTATTGGGCTACACTCCGACACGACTTATACTGCTATTGGGGGTCTGACGTTACTAGCCCCCTAGGCAGATATGCGATACTCATAGACGAATGGACCGGACTGTATATACATTGTCACTGTTAGGCTCGGTAGGGTTTCCGGATGAGTTCGCTCATCAGCCTCCCTTGAGGTTAGTCCATGGGCAGCCGTTACGCACAGCTAGTGCCGCTGACGGCTTATGGTTAAACCCACTGCCAGGGTACTGACGAGTCATTAGAGTCCCCCACAGACAGTTTCCCAAATTCGGGCGAAACGTTGTAGAGGCCGTATGGTTTTATGGCAGGGTTCGGAAAATGCACGTGCGTTTACGCGCGTGTCATATTTCGGGCAGATAATACTGGTGGGCTTTGGTTTATGCCGGATCCGAGTATTATACTGTGTAGATATAATATCTTTGTCTCAGTTGCATTTGTATTCGGTCGTAATACAAATGCGGGTATATTTATACTGTTACGGGGTTGTCCAGAAATTCGTTTCAGGATCGCTTTTGGAAGTTGCCAGTTTCCAGTTTTCTATCAGCCGTCTTTTAACATTCGGTTAAAGACGGATTTATCTTTTCTTTGGATAAGTGTGGATGCTTCTAGAAGGTTCTAGAAGAGGTGATTAGGCTTGTGACTCACTTGTTCATTAATGGTGCTTTAATGGTGCATTTATTGTGTTCACACTTTGTGTTCACACTAGATATTTCTCTTATTGCCACCTCCCCCTCTCCTACACTCACCCCCCACCTCCTTATATGTGGCCGGCTCCCTCCTCTCTCTTATACACTTGATTGATTCATTTTGGTTAAAAGATTATGATAGTTTTGGGGTGTATGGAAATTTCATAGCTCATTTCATTCCATCACCCGAATTAATTGGCAACTTCATTAACCGTTCGTCCATGGCTTTTGACGAAGCGAGATAAAGTATTCTACTCATTCTCTACATCAATCTTGGTCGTCTCCTTTAGCAAACTTGACGACCGAGTTGCCTCGAATCAGAGGCGGGAGCCCGTTTAAAGAATCGTTGACGTGGTGCCACCTGGACGAGCAGATCGGAGATCGACGAGATCGGAGCAGCCGCAACGGAGCGTGGGATGATGGTTTAAGAACGAAGGACTCGGATCGTTCGGTATAACCTTTCTACTCTCTTTACAGTATGTTAGTTTAGCAATAATGGCAGATCCGGGTTATAGTATACGATAGCGCCAGTTAAAAGTTTTTGTTCCGCATTTGGCGTCTGTAGACGGCCGGGGCGCTACCGTAGACTTACAGTGGTATCAGAGCCTCACCATTTTGCTTTACTAACTTGTGCTAACGCGTTTAAAATATCGATCAAACCGGATATCGAAAACCGCAAAATTCAAGTTCACAGTTTCTGTTGATTTTTAAAGGGTTCCAAAAATTATTTTAACCATCACAGAAACACAAGCAGGCTTTTTAAAAAATAACAGAGAAATACGGTCCCCTAAGTCGTCCGTACGACCGCGGAACCGCGGTCAAAGCCTAGCTTTGACCGCGGAACCGCGGCCGTCTTGGCGTTTTTGAGGGTCAAATTTCTACTGTTGGTTATTTGCCGGAAATTGTGGTTTTTGGTATATATCTTTTGGGCCCAGATTTTGTTACTGTACAGCAGATGTTCATGGGGCCCACTTCGTAATATTTAGTCAATCGAAATTTAAACATGTTAGTTTACAGTACTTACATTATATCTCCGACCGTGAATGTCATTCGATCGGTAAACCGCGTCTGATTGCTATAGTTCTTTTCGACGGGTTTGCGAACGTGACATTCACATTGATGTTTTGTGTTGTGCTGTGATGTTGCGGATTTGTCGTGGTGGATAGCAGTGTGCAATGGTAGTGCAGTTTGGATTTATTTGTACATTTGATATTGCGGGGCGAGCATCCAACATGTGGACTGCCGTCACTGCCTGTTTATAATATTCTTTTGGGGCACGACCGGGTTGAGGTCGATGTACCCATTGTACATATTTTTCATTTCTGTACTAGGTTTTACCCCGTGACGGAGTGCACGAATAGCCGGGTTCTGAAGGGCAACGGGTCCGCATCTCATGGCTTTGAGAGGCAGAGGGGCCTCACTCTAAAATTGGCAGACTTTTCGCCGCACTCGTAGGAGGTACAGGTTGACCCAAGGAGGGGTGCTCAAGCTACCGGATTCCGTGAAGTGCAGGGTGGTCCATTCACTTTGCTGTAGGGGGCTGCCTCGCTTCAGGTTTTGGCGAGTAACTTGCCGCACCCGTAGGGGTCTAGGTTTCATTGCACAGGCTATCCACACGACCAGGGGAACGTCGGGTTTCAGCAGCAGCTCTGTGAAACTCGGGGATCCCAGATTATCTGTATTGTTCTGTGATGCTTATTACTTTTCTGTAATGTTGCATATTATCACGCCTGGAGCGATTATTGTATATTGGTTTATATACTATTAGATATTGTATATGTTTTACACCCGCGCTAGTCCAGTCTCCGCTCTGTTATTAGTTAAGTAACCTAACGGGTGATGACGGGACCCAGTGACGCATGCGGATGGCATATACGTACATTTTATTTTCGTTCTTTTCTGGTGTGATTAACTGATGGGACTGCGTTGATTCTGATCAATGCAGAGGAAAACAAACCTGTTTGGAGTTGTTGGAACAATTTTAAAAAGTGTTATTGCAAAGATGTTTCCTTTTGTTATGCACCGCGGTATTCAGTTGGAATATCCTGCACCTCATTCCACGAGGAAAGAGCCGAGATCCCTTCACCGGGAGTGACCTCTTTAGCAAAGGTTTTCGCCACTATATTTTATAAAAAGCTATCAGGTTCCTTCAGCGATATCAAGTTCACTACGTTAAAGGTTTTTCGCCAAAAACCAGCCGTAACCCTCCGTCATTTCTCTTGGGTATTCAGTAGTATTCAAGCTATGCATTTTAGCCAAAGTTAAAGCATAGTGTTTGGTAGCTACTGGGTATTCATTTTTTGCATAGATAGATGAGTTGGTTTAGGACAGTCATTCTGCCGATTGGCCAAAGTCAGGGGCATGTACGGGTGGGTTCAAATTGACAAGATAATGACGGGTAGAACTTGGCATGTGACTTATGACATTTTGACCAAAGCCAATGTCATAAGAGCATGGGGCAAAAATCATATCGGGAGTTTCTAAAGAAACTGAAACTTGCCAAGTATGTGCATACCTTCTGGAGTATGAGTAACGTGGATGGATTCTGTCACGTTATCATGCGATGAGAGTTGGATCCCGATTCCCACTGATGAGTTGGTTTACTCTTCAGGTGATCCCGATTGATTCTTCTTTTAGGTTTGGAGGAGAATTTGACAGTACAGTGGGAGGTTTCCGGATTAGATAAAGTGATAACCATTCTGATCTAGGTTAGAGTGCACGCAGAGTGTTTCTTTTCTCTCTCTCTTTGGCAGCGACCTTTGACCGACCCTAGACTATGACTCAGTGACCAAGTTGATCGAACTTTCTTAAAATACTGGCTTTTGGATTGTCTGAGTTGCATAAGTCATTGCCACTCCTTCTTTTACCCTTTAAATTTCTCAGAACACCCCGTATTACTACGGACATCCACTTCTATTGGATAGATCCATCGTATGGTTATATACGAACTCGGAGGGACTTCTTCGAGGATGGATCAAGGTTCAGGAGAAATAGAATTGGTTTATTCAGTTGTCTTTTATTATCACCTTCTCTCAGGTTGCGAGGGCTCCTTGGTTTAGGAGAGTACACCTATTACGCTTATTGGATAGTCTTATTCCAAACCATAAGCAGGTGCCGAAAGGTAGGGAATGAAGAAAACCAATTAGCCTAAGTAGGGTGTGCAGAAGGTAATAACTAAAGACAAAATAAAGGGATTAGAAAGAGGGCAAAGTAAATTGCGACTGCTATCAATCACGACCAAACCGCGTACTTCATCGCCACTCCTATTTCACCTTTAAAAGAATAAGGTATTATTCAGTTGTCTTTTATCATCACCTTCTCTCAAGTTGCGAGTACTCCTTGGTTTAGGAGGGTACACCTATTATGCTTACTGGATAGTCTTCTTCCAAACCATAGGCTGGTGCCGAACGGTAGGGAAGGAAGAAAACCATTTAGCCTAACGATGATGTACAGAAGGTAATGACTAAAGACAAATAAAGGGATTTGGAGAGATGGCAATAAAATATACGGTTGAAGTCATGAATTGGATTATGGAAGAGGCATTGCTAGGAATACCAGGATACCCCTATAGAACATTTTCATGTTTCAGTGCATTGTTAAAGAAAAACTGTTTTCCCGATTAGATACTTACTCCAAGGGTATGTATTTACCAGGTTTCATTCTCATATCTGTATGGTTTTATGGATGATGAGTGGGAGTAAGTTATTGGGAATAAGGTGATCATCCTCATTATATCGGAATTCGTTGTAATTGGTGATATTTGAGAAAATCGCCAGGGTACAGTTTTCAACCTACGACGCACAGGTTTTGAGTTGTTCAACTCAGCGGACTTATACAGAGTATTGTATGTTGTCCAAGTGTCCATCAGGACAAAGGGGTAGGTCCTCGTACTATGTTCTGTTTACTTATGACTTCTCTAGTTTTTAGACAAGTGTTTCGTAGAAATACAAGGTCTAAGTTTTGAGAAGTTGTGGGTATAAGAATAAAGTAGAGAACCAGGTGTCACAAGTATCGGGATTCTTCAAAAAGATCGAAGATGTAGATTCTTGTGATTGGTATTCAGATGATAGTAATGGTTTTGAGAAACTTATTTCTCTTTTAGGTTGCTCATAATTGGATGGATTCCTAAGTTGAGTAATACTGATTAGCCTCTTTCCATTAAGTTGATATGCACTGGAGACAGTTGCATGATTTGAATCTGGTTCCAATTAAATAAAGTGCCAAAGTTTCTATATTGGATATAGAATGGTTCATACCTTAACGATGTTAAGGTACGGGGAGTTGTCCAACTTATGCTTAAAACCAAACTCTGGATAACTTAGGGCACGTTTCTGTAATGGCTGTTTGTGGGTTGACCCTGGCTATGACGAGGGTTGATATTCTACCATCTGGAAGATCAATAGTGATATTGTTCTTGACTCGCCACAGTTTTAGTAAAATGGATTTTTTCAGAAAACAGTAGTGGGAGTATGGTAGAACTGGAAGTGATTCCAGAACCGCAAACGATTACGGAAAATTTAATAGGACCTAAAGATTCAATCAGGTTTGACATTCCATTAGCCACTCCGCAGATATGATGGGTAACCTCAGACACCTGAGAGGTACTCCGGTAGCCTCAAGGACGGTGACAGGGAGGTTCTTGTTTACCCAGACTTGACACTACTGTTGTTCCAGACTATGAGACCTGGCAGGAGGTTAAGTATAGCGTCGTTCTAAACTCGCTTTAGATATGCACATATATATTATTCTGCCAGAGGGTTGTCGTAGTCAGTGGGAGCAGCGGAAGCATAGTGGGCAAGTAGCTTATGTCTATTTATAGACTAGAGCAGTTATAGCGGAGATAGATCATCCAATTTTGATGTGACAGTCATGGGTTTGACTTCATCAGAATAGGGGATGGATCAGTTAAGAAGGTAGTAGGGTGTGATGTCCTAGTATTTGGATGTCATACACAGAGTAGGAAGTAAAATTCCTATACTACGATCGGTTGTACTGTGGTCGTCACACAGTTGTTTCTCCAAACAGGATATGGATATAATATATGACATTCTGGTTTCTAGATCTATGGTTTTAGATCTGGATTTGGGTAGTTTCCCAATGTGGGTACTTTGACAGTATTCTAATGGTTTTTAGAATAGATGACTCCTGGTATGGTGGTGTACCTGCAGGTGATGGAGTCACCCTCTCTAAAGGTGTCTTACAGACTAAAAGGGAGAGGGATGTGCATGATTGGCAGATCACTTGCTTAGGCAATTGAGTCAATTGTGAGATGTCAAGTAACACACCAGATGTTGTTTTTGCACTAAATGCAAAAAGTTTGTATTAATCCAATCCTGGAGAAACATAAGGAAGCAGTTTTAGAACATAAGTACATGTTCTACGGATTTGATGACGGCAGCCTCCTTCGGGAGACGATTATCATTCTAGGCTTCAAAGGTGACACGGTTGACAGAGTGATTGTCAGAGTTATAGTTTTCCCTCTGACGAGGGACAGTATTATGGACAGGTGGTCCAAGAGGATACTGTGGGAGGCTTGGTGCAGGATACTGATTAGGTTCAGTGATCGATACAGTCTAAGAAGTTTGGATTTGGAGTTCATTTTTGAACTGGGACTCATCAGATATCCAGACATATTCTAAGACAGGTATTACTCGATTCGGGAGATGGCTTTCTCCGCGAACTTGAGATTAAGAGATATATAGAAAGAAACATCTAGGCGGATCCACTCACTGAGGCTATTTCTCGAACACAATAGTTTTACAAACGGGCTTGGTGAAACTGATTAGTAGAGGAGTTGGATATTCGGTTTCACACGGGCTGTGAGTAGTCGACATCGCAATAATTAGCCTTAAGTGCAAGTGGGAGATTGTTGGAGATAGTGCCCTCAGAGTCAATTATTGGATCGCAGGTACGTGATTGCAATGATTGCGGAGGACCTATACCGGTAGGACAGTCTTACTCAAGATGATAGTATGCTATCTGGCTTGCCTTTATTAGTCTGTATAGGTTCAGGTGACTAATCACTATTACACTTTGATAGAGCCCTTAGGATCTTGCTTTACTACCAACAGTATGATGGCGATCATATACGTGAGAGTTGGGTGGTTTATAAGCATATCCTTAATTGTGGTCCCTAGTCGTGGGAGTTTCGAGATAGGGCATCGATACTCCGGAGTAGACTAGTGTATACAGTCGAGACCCTGACGAGGGGCGGTGGCCGGTCTCACAAGCCACTGGTGTCAGTTAGATCACCTAAGATGTATACAGGTGCTCATTGGGTTATGAGTACACCGGACAGGACTCGCCGGGAACCTGCTAGTTGGTATTATACATATCGTCAGATAGCAGTTCTCTGGTAACATATGTACAGGTTAGTTCATCGACCTAAGGTCGTCATTTGTCTCGTGTGAGTTCCCACTGTGCTTTGATTTCTACCCTACCACAGCTCAAAGGAGTCGTGCAAACAGGTAGTTTTTGGGTACAGTCCCGAGCCACATGGAGGCACGTGAGCGGATTGGCAGGGGATTCGTCTCTCCCGGTATTGGGGGTGAGATCGTGCTGTGTCTAGGAGAGCCATTACACAAAGCCCACGGCCATGGCAGGAGATTTACTGGTAGGTACTCCAGTAGTATCTCAGGGTGTTATTGGGCTACACTCCGACACGACTTATACTGCTATTGGGGGTCTGACGTTACTAGCCCCTAAGCAGATATGCGATACTCATAGACGAACGGACCGGACTGTATATACATTGTCACTGTTAGGCTCAGTAGGGTTTCCGGATGAGTTCGCTCATCGGCCTCCCTTGAGGTCAGTCCATGGGCAGCCGTTACGCACAGCTAGTGCCGCTGACGGCTTGTGGTTAAACCCACTGCCAGGGTACTGACGAGTCATTAGAGTCCCCCACAGACAGTTTCCCAAGTTCGGACGAAACGTTGTAGAGGCCGTATGGTTTTATGGCAGGGTTCGGAAAATGCACGTGCGTTTACGCACGTGTCATATTTCGGGCAGATAATACTGGTGGGCTTTGGTTTAAGCCGGATCCGAGTATTATACTGTGTAGATATAATATCTTTGTCTCAGTTGCATTTGTATTCGGTCGTAATACAAATGCGGGTATATTTATACTGTTACGTGGTTGTCCAGAAATTCGTTTCAGGATCGCTTTTGGAAGTTGCCAGTTTCCAGTTTTCTATCAGCCGTCTTTTAACATTTGGTTAAAGACGGATTTATCTTTTCTTTGGATAAGTGTGGATTCTTCTAGAAGGTTCTAGAAGAGGTGATTAGGCTTGTGACTCACTTGTTCATTAATGGTGCTTTAATGGTGCATTTATTGTGTTCACACTTTGTGTTCATACTAGATATTTCTCTTATTGTCACCTCCCCCTCTCCTACACTGACCCCCCCACCTCCTTATATATGGCCGGCCCCCTCCTCTCTCTTATACACTTGATTGATTCATTTTGGTTAAAAGATTATGATAGTTTTGGGGTGTATAGAAATTTCATAGCTCATTTCATTCCATCACCCGAATTAATTGGCAACTTCATTAACCGTTCGTCCATGGCTTTGGACGAAGCGAGATAAAGTATTCTACTCATTCTCTACATCAATCTTGGTCGTCTCCTTTAGCAAACTTGACGACCGAGTTGCCTCGAGTCAGAGGCGGGAGCCCGTTTAAAGAATCGTTGACGTGGTGCCACCTGGACGAGCAGATCGGAGATCGACGAGATCGGAGCAGCCGCAACAGAGCGTGGGATGATGGTTAAAGAACGAAGGACTCGGATCGTTCGGTACAACCTTTCTACTCTCTTTACAGTATGTTAGTTTAGCAATAATGGCAGATCCGGGTTATAGTATACGATAGCGCCAGTTAAAAGTTTTTGTTCCGCATTTGGCGTCTGTAGACGGCCGGGGCACTACCGTAGACTTACAGGCTATCCAGATATCTGTCGAAAAGAAGGCCGACGAGCAAACTCATCCGAACCCCTACTGAGCCTATCCGTGACAATCTCCGTATAGTCCAGTCTATTCATCTAAGAGTATCGCATACTGAGTCTAGGGGGTGGTAAACGTCAGACCCCTACTGACCTGATAAGTCGTGTCGATTTGGCTCAGGACCAATCCAAGAAACTACTTATCTAACCATCAGTAAATCTCAACTGCCTAGGCCAAGGTCTTATGGTTTTAGCCAACCGGACACAGTGCGATATCAACTCCCAATACCAGGAGAAACGAATCCCTAACAATCACCCACTGGTTCCATGTGGCTCGGGACTGTACCCAACTAAAACCTGTTTGCATGACTCAGTAGAGTCGTGGTAGGGTAGTATCAAAGCACAATTGGAAGTCACACGAAACAAATGATGATTTTAGGTCCAAAGACTAACCTATACTCATGTCACCTGAGAACCGCTATCTGACAATAGGTATAATACCATCTAAAAGTTCTCGGCGAGTCCGTCCAGTGTACTCACCCCAGTGAGCACCTGTATACAATCTTAAGTGATCACTCCAATGGTTGTGGGACCAACCACCGCCCCTCGTCGGGGTCTAGAAACGTATACACAAGTTACTCTGGAGAATCGATACCCGGTCTTGATACTCCTGCTACTTGGAACCTTTAAGAATGTGCTTATGGACTACCCAGCTCCCACATGTATGATCGCCATCATAACGCTGGTAGTCCAGCAAAATCCTACGGGTTTTATCATCATATGCGCATGTTAAGATAAATTCAAACCATAATAGTATACTACTGTTCTTTATCAATATGTGTAAGCAATATAAAGCAACAAGAGAGAAAAATACACATATTAAGACAGAGACATCTCAAATAATATACTATATACAACTGAGCAAGATTGTCATGTACATACAAATTCCTAGAATCCTATACAAAACAGGCCTCTAGGGTATACATTTCCAATAGGAGCACGGTAGTACTGGATGAAATATTGGAGCCACAAACTGTAACTGAGCATTTGGTGGAACAACAAGATTTAATAGTCCCGGACGAACCTCAGCCACTCCGCAGATCTAGTAGGATTTCTCATCCGCACGAAAAATACTACGGTTTTCTCATAGACGGGGATCGAGAGGATTGCATCTTGGAAGAAGAAGATCCTATTAGTTTTGAGCAGGCCATTTCCAGTAGGTACTCTATGAAATGGCTTGATGCTATGCAATCTGAAATGGAGTCCATGTACACCAACAAAGTTTGGACTTTGGACATTGCACCGCCAAGGGTAAAACCCGTCGGCTGCAAATGGATCTTCAAGAAGATTGGTGCAGATGGACAGGTGGAAACGTATAAGGCTAGACTTTTTGCAAAAGATTTTCATCAAAGACCCGGTGTAAACTATGACGAAACCTTTTCTCCAGTGGCTATGCTCAAATCCATTCGGATCATACTTATTATTGTTGCCTTCCATGACGATGAGGTCTGACATATGAACGTAAAGACCGCTTTTCTAAACGGCGCTTTAGAAGAGTGTATCTATATGGATCAGCCAAAGGGCTTCGTAGACAGCGGGAGGAGCAGAATGATGTGTAAGTTGCTTAAATTCATTTATGAATTAAAGAAGGCATCGCGGAACTGGAATATCTGTTTTGATGAGACAGTCAAGGAATTTGACTTCATCAAAAACATAGTTGAGCCTTGTATTTATAAGAAGATTTTAGGGAGAACTGTCATATTTCTCATATTATACATGGATGACATTCTCCTAATAAGAAATGATATTCATATGCTACAGTCGGTCAAGTTGTTCTTATCTCAGAAGTTCTCCATAAAGGACCTGGGTGATGCCTCCTACATTCTGCGAATCAAAATCTATCATGATAGATCTAAAAGAATGTTGGGACTTTCACAGTCAGGTACATTGACACCATACTAAAAAGGTTTAGTATGGAAGATTCCAAGCGCAGTAATTTACCCTCTTGTCACGGAATCACCCTCTCCAAAGAGATGTCTCCCAAGATTGATGAGGAGAGGGCTCGTATGAGCACGATACCCTACGCTTCAGCTATAGGATTTATAATGTATGTGATGTTATGTACCAGACCAGATGTAACTTACGAACTTAGCGTAATAAGTCGGTATCAGTCAAACCCAGGAGAGAAATATTGGACAGCTGTGAAGAACATTCTGAAGGATCTGAGAAGGACAAAGGATATGTTATTAGTGTACGGTAATGGAGACCTCCAGATGGAGTCCTTTACTGATTCATGCTTCTAAAGTGACAAGGATGAAACCAAGTCTGTCTCAGGTTATACGAATATAGGTATTTGTATAAATACGTGTATTTGTGTCTTGATATAAATATGGGTATTTGTATCTTCATACAAATACGGATGTTCGTATCTTATAAGAATATGGGTGTATGTATTTTGATACGAATACGGCTTTATATATTTGTAGCATATACTTGTATTAGTGTGTGTGTGCGTGTGTGTGTTCATATATATGTATATGTATACAAATGTGGTGGCCTCTTTTTCTTTCTCATCTCTTCATGATCATTCAAGGATGGTGTGGGCTTGTGACTCACCTTGTGAGTCATAATTCCACTCACACCATTTCTTAAAAGATATGAAGAGAAAAAAAAGATTTATGAATTTGAGCCATACTTGCTTCTTCATCTTCTTCCTCACTTCTCTTGAGTTTTAAAAGTTGAGATAAGAAAAAGAAAAGCAGAGAAAACAAAGAGATAACAACTACTACATCTCTAGTGATCAATTCTTCGCAAGTTTTGTTCACATGTTGCTTCACTTAGTTTTTATTGTGAAGCTAGAGTCTTTGCTAGGGCTCCTTCGAGTGGATCATTTTTGACAAGGAAGACCGACTCCCAGGCTCGTTCCCGGTAGACTTAGGAGCTAAAGAAGTGGAAAGAAGAAGAAGGACACAACTACAAAAGTAGCAAACATCTAACCGAGTAGTTAAACTCCTTCTAGTTTGCTAGTTTAATGTTTGGAATTGATTCAAGTCATAATAGTTCGTGCTCATGTTTTTAGAATTTTTGTTTTGTATTCTGCCTTGGCCGCAAGAAAGTGGCACAAGCACGAGCGTCTACTTACAGTAATATGCTCTAGTTTTTCTTAAAATATATCATCTTTTAATATTTACCTAAATCTTCAAATTCTTAACCGTGGAGTGTTCATTGTCACCCTATTGAGATGGATGCGCTCGTGTGTCAAGCGTGTACAGATTCGCCCTGCCCAACATAAACAGGGGTTTATTGATTGTGGGGATTCTAATCTCCGACAGCCGCGGACAAAGCTACCATTAATTACCCTTCGCTTTAAGGCGAGGAAATCTCTTATTAAAGGGTCGAATAGGTCATGCGAACTCAATATGAAATGTTAGTGTATATGCCCTAGGGGCCATTATTGTATCATACTAGTTTGTATATTACTTAATGGAAGCTTGGGATATTCACAGTTATATTAACAGTCTTGCTAAACATGGTAGTACACTACTTGGTTTGTGTTTATCTTAATATGTGTATATGTTAGCATATCGCGAATACATATTGATAGAGCCCTTAGGATCTTGCTTGACTACCAGCGTTATGATGGCAGTCACACTAGTGGGGGTTGGTGTCACGACCCGAAGTTCGACTCGTGACCGGCACTTAACCACGTCACGTCTACAGGCGTAACGCGACTAAGTAAGCCGAAACCCAGAAATCAAAACCATTAAAAATAGTGAGTGTTGAAAACATTTGTTTAAAAACGTTTTGGAAAAACCTTAAGTAGTTTAATAACATTCTTTGAAGTTTAAGTTATTATCTTAAAAATTTTGGCAGCATTTCCTTTGTAAAACTGACCCCGAAATCGGGTACACAACAATATATGAGTAAAAATGATATACAATGAAATAAAGCATCCCAAACGGGAGCAATCACGCCCAACGACGGAGACAGACACCACAAGAGTAATATACGACGCCGAAGCGAAGAAATGAGCAATTAGTGAAAAACATCACAGAGTGATAACTGCATAAGTAAAGACGGCTCACACGAGCTCGACACCAGAATACAAATAATATACATCATCGTCATCACACTGGTCTCTAAGTCAATACATAAATGTAGATGGAGAGTACTAGATACAAAAGTGTGTACAATGTGAATAACCGGAATACCACAACCCACCTAACGGCAAAACAGCTCACGCTCCAACTGCAGTGGTATCCGTAGCCAAAAAGTTACAAAAGGCAGCCTACCGCGACTACTCTGAGGGGCAACCTGTAAACACTATGGCACAACGGGGGTGAGTTGCCAACTCGTGAATAGAAGATAACATATAAAGGTAATCACGAGCATGCACGTACTGCGCTACTCTATCATATGCCAGCAGATGATATCATATGCGATAAGCAGTATGTGCAATATTGATGCAAGTGCTCTATCAAGTGATATAACTATAGGATGAGATGTAAAATAATGAATGCTGAGCATGGAAAATATAACATCTACACGGAATGTCAACGTGGAAAATATAATCGGTGCCCATCAATGCACCCAGATCCCAATAAACTCAGGTGCCGGCACTCTCATCGTCCCTCAAATCCTGTAAATCTCAGAGAACCACGAGTGCCCAACATCGGCACTCAAAATACCATGAAATAATCGTGTCCAGCATCGACACGCAAATCCTTATAAATCGGGCTCCGTCAGTCCAGATCAGCCCACGGGCTCCGTCTGCGGTATCGGCCCTCGGCCCCGGCAGTACGAGTCATCCCGTATCTATCTATCGACTCTGGTCAGTATCCTCCAGATAACTGCCAGATCCAACCAATCACCGGTAGGTACTCGCCGCCCTGCCAGGCTCATCGTCTACTCTACGAAAACATTTCTCGCCCCGGGGAACCATACCGGCTCCACCACGAACCCGCAAACGGATCATCCAACTCCTCGAATCGGGTTTCAAGTACACGTCTCAGAACCGAGAAAACGCGTGGTGGACGCACCAAAATATCATATCATGAGGAACCGGGTTTTCAAATAGTGCATATTTCCTTAAATAACTCCACGGTCCTCAAAACCAGAAATCACATGAAATCCAAAACCAATGTGTAAGTCAATGCGATGTGATATGTGCATCAAGTCATACTATAAGTAAAAGGGACAAACCGCTCTTTAAAATAGTTTCATTTTTTCAAAGGCATCATGTGGCTCCCAGTTTCTATCAAAATCAGCTTATCCAGGTAGGTACAGTTTGAATACGCATAAGTATGTAAATGAGTACGTACACAAGTATGAACATGTAAAGGAGTACGTGCACAAGTATGAACATGTAAAGAAGTACGTGCACAAGTATGAACATGGAAAGGAGTACGTGCACAAGTATGAACATGTAAAGGAGTACGTGCACAAGTATGAACAATCATTTCGAATCATATGTGTGATGAACTACAGTATAATGATCATGGCAATTCTACATTGTGAGCGTCATGGCAGTTACTAACGATGTGTGTGTAACATGCAGATTAGTGCTCGTGCAACATGAACCGTTAGTAACAGTGCGGTGTTCTTACCAATTCTAAGTTCATGTACATATAGCAGGGAATGCGGTATGCAACAAATAGTATCCATGAACAGTCAATGTATGTAAATGCAATATGCTGTTACAAGGTCCTATCAGCCCTGACGCATAACGCCATGCGGACGATTTCCCCGTAAATGTTAAATCTACTCACTGTAGTCTCGCGCTAAGTGTAGCCGATGACTTGTTTCCCCTTCTTCGCGGCGTCCGTCGCACTCGCCTGCGAACCTAGATTTACACAAGGAATAAGCATAATCAAAAATCCTATAAAACATGATACTAAGGCAGTACGGAAAAAGTAGCGTCACAAGCTAACGCGTGAACTCGATACACTAAAACGCGCATGTGCTAAACCCTGTACTACCCCGATGCGCTGCGATGCAGAGAACTCACCAGACCATAACGAAGCGTACGTGTCGCGCTAAACACAAACCCCAAACTAAGGGAAACAGCTCCCAGATTTTTACCTGGAAGAAATCCACAAAAGTAAACAAGACCAAACACTGCAAAACACACACAGACACCACCCTGCACAACACCAAAGCCAACAAAGGAGGGGGGCGGTGTCGCCGGACCTGCAGGAGGGAGCCGCCGGTTTTCCTAGGGTGGAAAGGGCTCGAACTTCAACACAACACCCCAAAAACCCTGCACACTATTCTGAAGTTGTTTGTAACTCCAGAAAACACTCGCAGACAAAGCAGATCACCGTATCTTAATAACAAGCTTAAATACGTTTTAAAAACACTAATTTGGTACCTAAGGGTATTTTAGTGTAAACTGAAACAAAAACTTGGTTTAAACAGCTCTAATAGCACTTAAAAGAGTTAACCAAGCCATAATAATACCAATTTAACATAAACTTCACAAATTCCCTTCAATATCACAAAAAAACACATAAAATATGATTTTTAGCCAACAAAACTAAAATTTATGATCTAGGGTGATATGGGTGAGTTTTGATACCTTCAAAAGATCCAAGAGAACTCAATTTCCCAGCCTTAACCCTCACATGCACAGATTTGCTTCCAAAGTCCACAAAGGAGCCATTTTCCAAGGTTTTGAGTGAAGGAATGAGAGGTTTTTGTGTAGGATTGTGTATGGCCACAAAGAGAAATGAAAGAAGAACAAAAAGATGATGAAAATGTTGTTGTTGTTGCTGCTTTCTCTGCTGAAAGTTTCAGCAAGAGAGGGAGAGAGAAAGAGAGAGAGAAAATTGTTAAAGTCAAGGGTTCACCATGCCTCATTAATTGCACTCCATGCCTCTCTCTTTTCTCTCATATTCAAATTTCTTTATGGATTTTAAAAAAGAAAGGAAATCTTAAATTAAAAGAGGTGAGAAAGAAAACTTATGTTACCAAAATGTGCTAAGTGTGCAAGCAAGTTTCACTAAACCTCATTAGGAAAATAATTTCTAATTAAAAGATCATAAGCTAATTTAGAATTAATAACCCCATTTATATATATAAGAACACATCTCATATCCTTTAGACTAGTTTAAAAAGGAAAGTAAGATTTACGGCTTTTATGAAAAACACGCATCAATGCTAACCAGCGCGAAATAAAGTTAAACGAATTTTCAAAGCGTTACAATCTACCCCGCTTAAAGAAATTCGGTCCCCGAATTTAAAAATCTAACTACACGAACCTTCAAAGAGATGGGGATATCTCTTCCTCATCTCACTCTCGGTCTCCCAAGTGACCTCCTTGCTGCTCGGACCACGCCAAAGTACCTTGACAGACGGTATATCCTTCGATCTCAATTTCTTCACTTGTCGATCCAAGATAACCACCGGCTGCTCTGCATAGGAAAGGTCGCGCTCAAGTTGGATCGTCGGGTGCTGAATCGCATGCGAAGGATCATGAAGATACTTGCGGAGCATCGAAACGTGAAATACGGGGTGCACATCTGGAAAACTGGGCAGAAGGGCTAACCGATACGCAACTGCACCAACACGCTCGAGGATCTCGAAGGGGCCCACGTACCTGGGACTAAGCTTCCCCTTCTACCCAAATCTCATCACACCTTTCATTGGGGAGACCCTCAAGAAAACGTGATCACCTATAGAAAACTCAAGTCTGCGCCGACGACGGTCCGCATAAGATCTCTACCTACTCTGGGCTGCCCTCATCCTATCGCGAATCAACTGGATCTTCGCGGTCGTCTCCTCAACAATCTGTGGCTCTAAGATACTGCTCTCGCTGAGCTCTGTCCAACAGACGGGTGATCTGCATCTCCTACCATATAGAGCCTCGAAAGGTGCCATCTGAATGGTCTCCTGGAAACTTTTATTGTAGGAGAACTCTACTAAGGGTAAATGATGATCCCAGCTACCTCCGAAGTCTAAGACGCACGCTCGGAGCATGTCCTCGAGAGTCTGAATAGTCTGCTCTGACTGACCGTCGGTCTGTGGATGAAATGCTGTGCTGAAACTCAAGCGGGTGCCCAAAGCCTCCTGAAGACACTGCCATAGTCGGCTGGTAAACTGGGTGCCTCTGTCGGACACGATACACGTCGGGCCTCCATGTAGTCGTACAATCTCGTCGATGTATATCTGGGCATACTGAGCAAAACCGAAAGTTGTCTTCACTGGCAGGAAGTGAGCCGCTTTCGTCAAACGATCCACGATCACCCAGATAGAGTCATACCATCGACTAGTCCTGGATAGACCCACAATGAAATCCAAAGAAATCTGCTCCCATTTCCACTTCGGAATGGGTAACGGCTGTAGCTCTCCCGCGGGCCTCTGGTGCTCGGCCTTGACTTGCTGACAAGTCAGGCATCTCGACACGAAATCCGCGACATCCCTCTTCATTCCGTCCCACCAGTAAACATCTCTCATATCATGGTACATCTTGGTGGAACCTGGATGAACACTGTACACAGATCGATGTGCCTCCTCAAGAATCTCGTGTAGGGTTGCTATGCACTGCCACAAGGGTCTACAAGGCATCAACCATGCCTGATTTAAAATTTAGCCGTGCCGAACAACCCTTAACAAGATCTTTAAACTAGAGATTAGGCGAAAACAAGCATGTTAAACACTTTAACACTAAGTGAGAGAGATTACAACCTTTGTAGATCCGGTCCTTCACTTCTTAAGCTCCGTGTTGAGATCCCATCGCTACGATCATCGTGTACCGGACTCTCGAGAGGCTCCACGAAGAGAAAGATGCAAGCTTGCTTCCGATCTTCGATAACAAAGATGATATACCTTGAATTTTCATTAACACAAGCTCTCACTCACTAAATGAAGTGAACACTCTCATCTAAAGGGCAAGGGTAGATGAGGATGATGAAGTAGGATTTTTTCTCTCATTTGTTTTCTTATTCTCACTCATTTTTCATCACAAAATCAAAGCAAGAAAGCTTTTCATGAAGAACTCAAGCAAGAAGAAGATGAATAATGATTAGAATCCTTTTGTGATGAATAATGAAAAGAAGATAATGATTAATCATACAACCATGGTCAACTAAACCCTTGTAGAGATTTAACTAGGGCTAGAGTTTGGGTTGGGTTAAAGGTGAGTCACTTGAAAATATCAAGCATAATATCTTTTCCATGACAAAAGAAAAGCTTCTAGAAGCTACTAGAAGTCTTAACCCTAATACAAACCCTAACCATATTTAAACTCCACAAAACATATTGCATTAATAACCATATCAAGTTACAATATTATATATCACATATATAATATTTATTGTAACAAAATAAAATAATACAATTAACATATATCGCATATATATCAATGTATTACCCGAGTGAGAAAAAGAATCTTTTAGTGAGCTAATATTAGTTAATGTAATTTAATATATCATATATATTATTATACATTAAATTATCGAATCAACACTTGATCCGACAATCCGGCTATATCGCATATAACCGACTAATATCTCATTTACCGATTCATCGAATCAACACTTGATCCGATGAGCCGGCTGATATCAAATATCGCGAGAATAGAATACGGTATCTCATATCGCATTATCCTCGGTCCCGCACATAACACATATGTGCCCCTACTCCGTTTTGCCTGAGTCAAGAAATCTCTGTGTAGGACTCTAAAGAATCGTCAATATGCCGGCAGTAGGTGATGATCATATCAAACACCCACAAGCTACAAGCGGTCAGCTAAACGTAACAGCCACCCAGGTATTGAGCGCTCAGAAGATCAACAAGCAAGCCTGTACATTCTCCTGCGAATCCAATCAGCAACACTCCCGTACAGTCCGGTCTCGTCGTCTGATATGTCGCATATCTCGCCTAGGGGAGGTATACGTCAGACCCCAGTAGCTTGATAAGTCATGTCGATTTTAGGTCTATAACAGTTCGAGAAACTACTGATAACACTTACCAGTAAATCTCAGCAACCCTGGCCAGGGATTTCCAGTTATAGCCAATCAAACACAACACAACATCAACTCCCTATACCGGGAGAGACGAATCCCCTCCTATCGCTCATTGCTTCCATGTGATTCGGGACTGTACCCAAAAGCCACCTTTTTGCATGCCCTCTTGGACGTGGTATGATGGAAATCAAAGCACAGTGGGAATCACACAAGACTCTATGACGATCTCGGGTCAAAAGACTACTCTGTACCAGTGTCACCGGAGAACTGCCATCTGACGTGAGGTAGAGTTCTCGGCGAGTCCGTCCAGTGTACCCAGTCTCTACTGAGCACCCGTACACCATCCTTGATGTCAAACACCGATGGATATAGGATCATCCATCGCCCATCATATGGGTCAAGATGCGTATACGCTAGTCTACTCTGGTGTATCGATGCCCTGTCTCGATACACCCTCGACTAGGAACGGTTATAGGATGTACTCGCCGACTACCGTGGCCCGACTAGTATGATCTCATCATAGTCCCAGTAGTCGAGTACATATCCTAAGGGCTTTATCAACATGTAACATAGAGACAACCAGAGTACATGTTAAGATAAAGTACAACCAGATAGCATACTATCATGTCGAGCAAGAAAGTCATCCCTATATATGTCCCAGCATCCACTACAATATACATCGTATGTACAGTAATGGCCTCTAGGGAATACATATAACTAACAATCTCCCACTTGCACTAGGGCCATCTGTTGTGGTATCACATACCCAACAATTAGCTGCGGTTGAAGTATCTCATACTCAACCATCTCATAAAAGTCTCTACTAGGGAAAAAGGCCTTTGTGAGTGGATCCGCGCTGTTGTCCTCTGTGTCTACTCTCCTAACCTCGATCTCCCTGGAGATCAACCATCTCCATGATCAGGTGATACTGCCTAAAAATTATATCTGGATTTCTGATGGGACGGTGGTTCCTTGGCTAAAACCATAACTCCATTGTCACATAATGGTAGGAACGAAGTTCATCTCATGAACTTATATCTATCCAGACGGCCTCTTTGGTAGCATCTTTGGTAACGATGTATCTTGCCTTTGATCGTCTAGTAAGTCACGGTATCTAGCTTGTAACTCTTCCAACATACCGTCCCTCCACTGAGGGTATAGACAATGCCTGCGACTGACATTCAGTCGTCCTTATCACCCTGGAACCTTTCCAGTGATTCTCCCCAGGATCAATTGATACCATCTCACTACAACTAGTGAGAATCCTAACATCCAATTAGATATATCTCATAGATCCAAAACCCAGGATTTAGGAGGTATCATTTTGATCCTCTATAGAGAATCTTTTGTGATAAGCGGAGATTGACCGAGCGTAGCATAGGAAACTCCTTCCCTATCAAGTGTATGTCATCCACATACTCTACGAGGATCATCACCATACTCCCTACTACCTTTTTGTATATACAAGGTTCATCTACCATTTTGATGAAGTCAAACTCTTTGACTACTACATCAAAACAGATGTTCCAACTCCATGATGCCTGATTTATCACATAAAACATCTTGTACACGTTTCTGCTGCTCCCACTGTTCTACGAAGCCCTCTGGCTGTGTACTTATAGATGCTCTCTTCCAAATCATCATTTAGAAAAGCAGTCATGACACCCAACCGCCAGATATCGTAGTCATGGTATGTAGCCGTGGCAAGTAGGATCTGGATGGACTTTAAGCATAGCTTTGAAAGTCTCAACTTTTCCATGTACACCAAGTAATCTTCTCAAGATATATTTGCTCCTGATAGGGATTTAACCCTTCAGATAAAGCAACCAAAGTCCATACTTTGTTGGTGTATAAGGATTCCATCTCAGATCGCTAAGCATCCAGCCATTCTTACAGAGTCCCACTCCTGATGGCCAGCTCGAAATAAGTTGGGTCATCATCTCATGATGCAATCATCGCTCCCACTGTCATAAAGAAACCGAAGCATCTCTCAGGTGGGTGAGGAACCCTACTAGATCGTCGGAGAGGCTGAGGTTTGTTGGAAACTATTGAATCCTTTGGTTCTACCAAATCATCAGCTGCAGTTTGTATAGCTGGAACTCTTTCCAGTTCTACCACATGACCAATAATTTCTTCACAAGAAATTCCCTTTCACAAAGGTGGCATGCTGAGAAACAAAACATCTTTTGTTCCTCGGTTTGGTAGAAGATATTCCCTTGCGAATGCTTGGGATATCCAACAAACTTCTACAGATCTGACTTTGCCTCGAGCTTGTCCAGATTTTGCTTTTAGACATAGGCGGAACAACCCCAAATCTTAACAAACTTAAGATATGGGCCCTTCCCTTTCCATATCACATATGAAGTGGTAGGCAACTGATTTGATTTGAACCGTATTCAATAGGTATGCAACTTCTCAAGTGCATAACTCCCAAAAGGAAATAGGAAACTCAGTAGTACTCATCATAGAGCACACCTATCACATAGGGTGCTATTGCTCCGCCCCGATATACCATCTCGCTATGGTGTATTCGGAGGAGTAATGCTGAGAGAGAATCTCATTCTCCTTTAGAATAGTCCAGGAATTCCGTGCTCTAGTATTCTCCACCTTGATCTCATCAAAGGACACAATACTTTTACCCGTTTTTGGTTCTCTACTTCTAACTTATATTCTGTGATTATCTCAAAAGTTTCGGACTTGTGTTTCAACAGGAACACATGTGCGAATCTTGAGAGTCCATCGGTGAATATAATAAAGTACAAAGAACCGGTCTTGACATGTGTAGACAGGGGGCCTTCATACATCAGCATGTATCAATCTCAAGAGTTCACTAACTCTTTCTCTGTTTCCAATAAACGGAGTTATGGTCATCTTATCTCTGTGAAATGACCGGCAAGTCTCACAAGATGTAAATTCAAACTAATTTAAATATGCATCTAAATGTAACTTCAGCTAGTCGGGTCGCATTGATATGACCTAGTCTACAATGCCTCAAGAAGGATTCGTTCATTTTTGAACTCTTCCTCTTGTGTGTGTTCTGTACGTTAAGAACTGTGGTTTGATTTAGAACGTCTATGCTTTTAGATAACGTGCCTGAACCGATCAACACTTAATATAGGAAATGTTCAAAACATTATCCACCAATACAAAATTATATCCTTTCTTTACTTATAAAGAGACAGTTATGATGTTGTATATCAGGTTCGGTATCTAATAACATTTGTTCAGAATCAATGTATTCTGGTAATACAGGGTGATAACTACCAACAGACTTGGCTGCAACACTTGCACCGTTTTCTATCTCATGAAACTTATCACCCGTTCTCGGTTCTCTACCTATCTGTAGCCCATGTAACAAATTACATATCTGGGATCCTGATCCGGTATCTCATACCCAGGACGTAAAGGATACTGAGAAACAGTTCTGTGTAATGAACACACCCGAAGAAGATGCATCAGCATGCACTTTCTTCGTTTGGGCGGCATGGGAATTCTGGTAATCCCCTATTTCCTGCTCTGTCTTATAACAATTATAAGTTGGAGCGGGACCAACGTTCCTTAGCGCAGTATAACAAGCAGGTTCGGTCAATACATCTGTATTATTATATTAATTAAGGCGTGACATGGTCGCTAGCAGGAGAGAGAGAGAAGAAAACACTCAGCGTGCGCTTTTACAAGATTAGATTGGTTATCAATTTATCTAATCAGGATGTCCCCCACTGTTTTAGTCAAATCTTCCTTCAAACCCTAAAAGGAAAGAGTAGCCGGGATTAATTACACGCTACAAGTTCGCCAATCTTTCAGCCAGGCCAGTGCCGGTACTTTGAGGGAGGTTCCCCGTGCTTTCGCACGGACCTAATTAAAGTAAACCTCGTTTTCCTAGGAGCGTAACCACGTTGACACCTTTCTAGACACCTACTTGATCGGCTAATTGTAATGTGTAAAACTCTCCCAGGAGTAACTCTTACTCACAGCGGGTATCGGGATCCAACTATCTCATAGAAGGTATGCAATCTCATTGCAAATTTCAACACTTGAAATTCCCAATAATATTTTACACCAAACGATCTATGACCTTGACTAAGTCAACAAACCATAGACCGTAAGTAAAGTTCAACCCGTCATTTCCCGATTGAATTAAACCCACCCGCACGACCCTTGACTAAGTCAACAAGGCCGCACGACTACCCTAATCCAATCGCATCATATGCTTTTGCAGATAAGCATAAATAGCTACCGCACACTACGCCTTGACTAAGTCAACAAACGCAGCACGAATACTAAAGACTACTTATCTGAAATGACGGAGGGCTACGTCAGGTTTTTAAGAAAACCCTTTGCGTAATGAACTTTATATCGTTGTAGAATCGAGCGATTTTTGAATGGAGTGTTTTTTTAGGCTTTTCTAGTTTTTGCTAAAGAGGTCACTCCCGGTGAAGGGATCGTCGGATCTTTCCTCATTGAATAAGGTGCAGGATATTTCACAAATACCGTTGTGCAAAGCAAGAACAATAGAAGCAATCAAAAGACAGACCGAGTTTGTAGCATCTGCTAGTTTCACTAAAGAGGTCACTCCCGGTGAAGGGATCTCGGCTCTTTCCTTATCGAATAAGGTGTTGGATGTTCTACAAGGAACACCGCTATGCAAAGCAAGAACTAGAGCTACCAGTTTTTAAACAAGTTTCTACAACATCTTAGGTTTCTTTTATTTCATTAATCTCATTAATGAAATCCCATTTTAATATGCTTCACAAGCATCAGATATGAAACGAAATCTTCAATATAACATATATCTCATATATATAATATAAACATTCGTCTCAGGCCGTAATATGATCTCATCACAGAACATTGCAGCAGAAGAACATATATGAAATATTAGATATACTAGGATGTCCGTGTTTTGATACGAGCCTGTATAAAACGCGGATTCCACGGTCGCGATGAATAGCCAAACCCACTCCCTAGACCCCTACGAGAGCGGCAAGCAACTCTGCCAATTCTAGGGTTAGGAGACCCGGTCTCGACTCCTCGAGATGGTCTCCCACTGGACCCTAGAACCCGGTTACTTGTGCTCCTCGCTTGGGTCTACCTAATGCGGAAAAGTAAATAATATACAATGGTGACATCATCCTCAGCCCGGAAGTGCCCCAATAAAAGAATATTACAAACAAATGAATTTTACATGAATGAAAAAGAAAAACTCTCATCTCATATAAAACCCCCGGCTATTCAAAATGCGACAATCCAATATAACATATCACAGCAACACATAATATCACATATCATCAACGTAAGAAAGTATGCATATCCCGATTGTCGTTGATGTATAGCAACGAAGCCGGCGATACACCACATACTACGCTTATGGTCACAGAAAAGAAAGTG
The DNA here is from genome assembly GCA_030015575.1 of Agapanthus africanus. Classification (NCBI taxonomy): domain Eukaryota; kingdom Viridiplantae; phylum Streptophyta; class Magnoliopsida; order Asparagales; family Amaryllidaceae; genus Agapanthus; species Agapanthus africanus. The sequence goes on from CM057344.1 coordinate 241,179,369, forward strand.
TAAAACTACAATATTTGGAATCCACAATCTCCTTAGACATCGTAAATCCGAAATATCACATACTTCGCATTTCATGCCTAACTACGTGAATTCCACATATTGTATCACATTCCAGATAAATAGACAATGTTAAACCTTCCGGTCGGATAAACAAACACCCAAGATTTCCCAAATAGTTCTCAACACTTGAGCGGAGTTCAAAAAGTACCCATCACATGCTACAGTACCAATGGTCCAGCCGTAGAAGGGTCAAGCCAACGCCTCACGTGTGGCAACACCGTACTGCCACAAACCCTAAGGTTTAGAGGCAGTTCAAGACGGTCACATAATCGAGTTAAGGTTTGTGTTCTTCTAGAGGGTCCACCACGTTACTTGCATGATTTTCCGAAAGTTTCAAACTCGAGAAAAAATCCAACTTTTGAAAAATTTTCCGACAGGGGAAAAATTGAGTTATTGATATCCGTTCGAACCTTTTAACAGTTTCTAAAATTATCCGGAAAAAACTTAAACGAAGTTAAATTATCCGATCGAATCAACGAGACTCCAATACAACCCAGAAAACTCAACAATTGAGTATATTTAAAAATACCCAGAAGCATCAGGAAACACATACGGACGTTACTGTAGAAAATTGAGGCTTTAACTCTTAATTCTTCCCGCGGAACCGCCGCCAATACCCCAGTTTGGCCGCGGTTCCGCGGCGCTATAGTAGGGTTAGGATGTCGTTTTTCACATATCTCCATAGAATTCCCTGCAGATTTTTTTAAGTATTTTTAATTCACAAAAAATCACATTTTGAAAAAATTTCTAGAAACTAGGGTATATCGGGTTTTCGGAGTTCGATCGGACTTTAAACTTCGCCTGGACTTCGCCTAAAGCTCTAGCTTGGCTCTGATATGACTGTAGGGTTGCTATGCACCGCCACAAGGGTCTACGAGGCATCAACCATGCCCGATTTAAAATTTAGCCGTGCCGAACAACCCTTAACAAGATCTTTAAACTAGAGATTAGACGAAAACAAGCATGTTAAACACTTTAACACTAAGTGAGAGGGATTACAACCTTTGTAGATCCGGTCCTTCACTTCTTCAGCTCCGTGTTGAGGTCCCTTCGCTGCGATCATCGTGTTCCGGACTCTCGAGAGGCTCCACGAAGAGAAAGATGCAAGCTTGCTTCCGATCTTCGATAACAAAGATGATCTACCTTGAAGTTTCATTAACACAAGCTCTCACTAATTAAATGAAGTGAACACTCTCATCTAAAGGGCAAGGGTAGATGAGAATGATGAAGTAGGATTTTTGCTCTCATTTGTTTTCTTATTCTCACTCATTTTTCATCACAAAATCAAAGCAAGAAAGCTTTTCATAAAGAACTCAAGCAAGAAGAAGATGAATAATGATTAGAATCCTTTTGTGATGAATAATGAAAAGAAGATAATGATTAATCATGCAACCATGGTCAACTAAACCCTTGTGGAGATTTAACTAGGGCTAGGGTTTGGGTTGGGTTAAAGGTGAGTCACTTGAAAATATCAAGCATAATATCTTTTCCATGACAAAAGAAAAGCTTCTAGAAACTACTACAAGTCTTAACCCTAATCCAAACCCTAACCATGTTTAAACTCCACAAAACATGTTGCATTAATAACTATATCATGTTACAATATTATATATCACATATATAATATATTATTTTATTGTAACAAAATAAAATAATACAATTAATATATATCGCATATATATCAATGTATTACCCGAGTGAGAAAAAGAATCTTTTAGTGAGCTAATATTAGTTAATGTAATTTAATATATCATATATATTATTATACATTAAATTATCGAATCAACACTTGATCCGACAATCCGACTATATCACATATAACCGACTAATATCTCATTTACCGATTCATCGAATCAACACTTGATCCGATGAGCCGGCTGATATCAAATATCGCGAAAATAGAATACGGTATCTCATATCGCATTATCCTCGGTCCCGCACATAACACATATGTGCCCCTACTCCATTTTCCTGAGTCAAGAAACCTCTGTGTAAGACTCTAAAAAATCGTCAATACGCCGGCAGTAGGTGATGATCATATCAAACACCCACAAGATGCAAGCGGTCAGCTAAACATAACAGCCACCCAGGTATTGAGCGCTCAGAAGATCAACAAGCAAGCCTGTACATTCTCCTGCGAATCCAATCAGTAACACTCCCGTACAGTCCGGTCTCGTCGTCTGATATGTCGCATATCTCGCCTAGGGGTGGTTTACGTCAGACCCCAGTAGCTTGATAAGTCGTGTCGATTTTAGGTCTATAACAGTTCGAGAAACTACTGATAACACTTACCAGTAAATCTCAGCAACCCAGGCCAGGTATTTCCAGTTATGGCTGTTGGAGATAGTGCCCTCAGAGTCAATTATTGGATCACATGCACGTGATTGCAATGATTGAGGGAGGACCTGTCCGAGTAGGACAGTCTTACTCAAGATGATAGTATGCCATCTGGTTTACCTTTATCATCGTGTACTGCTTCAGGTGAACTTACAGGTCACTATTGCACATTGATAGAGCCCCTAGGATTCTTGCTTGACTACCAGCAGTATGAGGGCGATCATATACGTGGGAGCTGGGGCCTATAAGCACATCCTTAAATGGTCCCTAGTCGTCGGAGTTTCGAAACAGGGCATCGATACTCCAGAGTAGACTAGTGTATACAGTCGAGACCCCGACGAGGGGCGGTGGCCGATCTCACAAGCCACTGGTGTCAGTTGGTTCACCTAAGATGTATACAGGTGCTCATTGGGTTTTGAGTACACCGGACAGGACTCGCCGTGAACCTACTAGTTGGGATTATACCAGACGTCAGATAGCAGTTCCCTGGTGACATGTGTACAGGTTAGTTCATCGCACTGAGATCGTCATTTGTCTCGTGTGAGTTCCCGCTGTGCTTTGATTACTACCCTACCACGCTCAAAGGAGACGTGCAAACAGGTTTTAGTTGGGTACAGTCCCGAGCCACATGGAGGCAGTGAGCGGATCTGCAGGGGTTCGTCTCTCCCGGTATTGGGGGTGAGGTCGCGCTGTGTCTAGGAGAGCCAGTACATGAAAAGTCCTTGGCCAAGGCAGGAGATTTACTGGTAGGTATTCCAGTAGTATCTCAGGGTGTTCTGGGCTACACTCCGACACAACTTGTACCTCTTTTGGGGGTCTGACTTTTACCACCCCCCTAGGCCCACCATGCAATGCTCACAGACGAACGGACCGGACTGTACGGATATTGTCACTGACAGGCTCAGTAGGGTGTCAGGATGAGTTCGCTCATAGACGTCCCTTTTAGTCAATAGCTGGTGGCCCGTTACGTATTGGCTTATACCTCTGACGTGCTAGTGGTTAAATCCACAGCCATTGTATTGACGAGTCTTTAGAGTCCCCCATAGACCAGTTTTTCAAGTTTCGGGCGAAACGCTGTAGAGGCCGTATGGAGATATGGCAGGGTTCGATCAGATACGTGCGGTATTGCACGGATCACGATCGGACGGATAATACTAGCGGACTTTGGTTTAAGCCGGATCCTAGTATTGTACAGTGTAGATTTTGTCTCTTTGCATTTGTATTCAGTAGGAATACAAATGCGGGTATGTATATACAGTAGCGGGGTTTTCCTGTAATTTATTACGGGATCAGTTTTCTGAAGTTGCCAGTTTGCATTCCGTTCCGGTCAGTTTTCCTTTGTTCCTTCACGGCCGGACTTTCCGATGGAGGGGCTAATTTGCAAGTTTGCAAATTAGCATTTTGTGGAGGGTTTATTTGTGAAATGGTGGCATCATGATAGTTCTAGCATAATGAGATTCTTTTTTAGTCTCTTCCTTTGCATTAAATGAGATAGGAAAGAATGAGAGTTGATGTGAGGCTTGCTTTTGGGTGTGGTCACCATTTCCTTTCCTACACTCACCTCCCTTCTTGGTTTTGATTTTTTCCCTCCACCATTTTGATGATTAGGGGCCGGCCACTTTGAAAAAAAGGGGTTCATTTTTTTTTGTGGGAGAAATCATCTCATTTCATGCTATGCTTTGCCACAAAATCCATACCCATCTCAAAAACTTATTCTTCTTCTCCCCTCCATCAAAGGCAACTTCACAACCCCTAGAGACAATGGATTCTACACTTGCCTACAGCATTCCTTGGGCACGTCGGCTCGCCAACTTCGTGCCCGAGTTGCCTCGGTCCAGAGGTGGGAGCCCGTAAAAGAACCCGGCGTTGTGGTGCCCGTTCCGACGAGGAGGTGACGACCGGAGATTCCGCAAGGAGATCGGAGTGGAAGCGAAGACCGAAGGACACGGATCGCTTGGTATAGCATTCTACCCCTTTCTCATGTTTGCTAGAGTTAGGTTAATGGCCCGATCCGGGATTTTAGTGCGCGGGGGTGCCGGTTTCTAGTTTTTAGAAAAGTTTTCGTTTCCGCATTCCGGCGTCGGATTGACGGCCGGGGCGCCGCCGTGCACTTACATTGGTATCAGAGCCACGCCATTAACCTAGTCTAGCTTGCTCTAACATGTTTAGAACTTCGATCGGACGAATTTTCAAAAACCGCGTTTTCACTGCATTAGTTTCTGTCGAAATTTTTTTAGGCACGAAAAAATTTTCAGGTTGTTGCAGAAATACATGCAGAGAATTCTAAGAGTTCTGAAAAAATTTGGTAACCTGGTTTTACTGTGCCGCCGCGGAACCGCGGCCAAACCCATGCTTGGGCCGCGGTTCCGCCGCCACTTAGACTCCTTGATGCACCAATTTTTTCCAGAGGGTCTTAGACATGGAAATAGGGGTTTTGGAATATTCTTTTTGGGCCCAGATTTTCTGTGAGAGCTACAGTATTGCTTGGGGCCCACTTCGATAAATTTGATCGATCGAAAATTTTAAACAAGTTAGTTCACAGTATTTACATTATATCTGCGACCGTGAATGTCATTTGATCGGTAAATCATGTCTAACTGCTATAGCCCTTTTAGACGGATTTGCGAACGTGACATTCACGTTTCTGTGTTGTGCTGTGATGTTGCTGTAAGTGCACGGCGGCGCCCCGGCCGTCAATCCGAGGCCAAAATGCGGAAACGATACTTTACTTTAACTTTTGAACCGGCACCACCGCGCACAAAAATCCCGGATCGGGCCATTAATCTAGTCCTAACTAACTAAAGAACGGGTAGAGAGCTATACCGAGCGATCCGTGTCCTTCGGTCTTCTCGTCGTCGTCCCGATCTCCCCGCGGAATCTCCGGTCTCCACCTCCTCGCCGGAAGGGCACCACATCGCCGGCTTCTTTTACGGGCTCCCACCTCTGGACCGAGGCAATTCGAGCACGAAGTTGGCGAGTCGACGTGCCCAAGGATGCTGTAGGTTGACTGTAGAACTCATGTCTCATTTGGGGTTGTATGAAGTTGCCATACGGTGGAGGAAAAGAACTAAGCTTTTGGAGATGGAGCAATGGGAATTTTGCAAGCCAAAAGAGATCAAAATTCCCCACTAGAATTTTTGGACAGCCCCATCCCTCAAAGAATGGCCGGCCAAATCTCCAAGAATGAGTGAGAATTGGAGTGAGAGAAAAGTCAAGGGGGAAGGGGAAGCTATCATGCAAGAGAGAGAGAAAAAGGATGATAATCATATATCATGATCACAAATAAGAACCTCACTCCAAAGCCTAATCATCAACAACCATGATTACTCCAAAAGGTCAAGCAATCATGAACTTATGAAGTCAATGGTGGTAGAACCATCATGACACAACAAAATGCAAATAACACCCTCAACAAAACAAATTTGCATACTTGCAAATAAGCTCTCCTCCACCAACTTTCAGCCAAGGAAAGATACAAAGAAAAATGGCCGAAACGGAAAGTAAACTGGCAACTTCGGAAAACTGATCCCGTAATAAATTACAGGAAAACCCCGCTACTGTATATACATACCCGCATTTGTATTCCGACCGAATACAAATGCTGTTAGTTATATGTATGCCCTAGAGGCCATTACTATACATAGGATGTATATTGTAGTGGATGCTTGGACATATATAGGGAGGACTTTCTTGCTCGACATGATAGTATGCTATCTGGTTACACTTTACCTTAACGTGTATACTGATTGTCTCTCTGTTACATGTTGGTAAAGCCCTTAGGATGTGTACTTGACTACCTGGACTATGATGCGGATCATACTAGTGGGGACATGGTAGTCCATAAGTACATCCTTCAAAGTCCCTAGTCGTGGGTATATCGAGACAGGGCATCGATATACCAGAGTAGACTAGCGTATACCTTCTCGACCCATACAGATGGGCGATGGATGATCCCATATCCATTGGTGTTTGACATCAGAGATGATATACGGGTGCTCAGTGGAGACTGGGTACACTGGAAGGACTCGCCGAGAACTCCCAGATGGTATTATACCTTACGTCAGATGGCAGTTCTCTGGTGACACTGGTACAGAGTAGTCTGTTGACCCGAGATCGTCATAGAGTCTTGTGTGGTTCCCACTGTGCTTTGATTTCCATCTTACTACGTCCAAGAGGGCGTGCAAAACGGTGGTTTTTGGGTACAGTCCCGAGTCACATGGAGGCAATGAGCGATAGGAGGGGATTCGTCTCTCCCGGTATAGGGAGTTGATGTTGCGCTGTGTTCGATTGGCTATGACAGGAAATCCCTGGCCAGGGTTGCTGAGATTTACTGGTAAGTGTTACCAGTATTATCTCGAATTGTTATAGACCTCATATCGACACGACTTATCGAGCTATTGGGGTCTGACGTTTACCACCCCTAGGCAAGATATGCGACATATCAGACGAACAGACCGGACTGTACGGTAAGTGTTACTGGTTGGATTCACAGGAGTGTGAGCGGGCTTGCTCGTCGATCTTCTGATCGCTCAATACCCGGGTGGCCGTTACGTTCAGCAGACCGCTTGCGGCTTGTGGGTGTTTGATATGATCATCACCTGCTGCCGGCGTATTGACGAGTCTTTAGAGTCCTACACAGAGGTTTCCTGGCTCAAGCGAAACGAAATAGGAGCGCATATGAGATATGTACGGGACCGAGAATAATGCGTGTATGTGATACCGTATTCCATTCTCGCGATGAATGTATCGAATGGTTGTATGCGATATAACCTAGTTATCGAATCGAGGATTGATTCGATAAAACGATACATTGGATATTAGTCGGTCATATGCGATATGACCGGATCGTTAAATCAAATGTTGATTTGATGATTTAATGTATAATTATATATTTGACATATTACTTTGCATTAACTAGTATTGGTTCACTTTTAAATGGATTTTCTCACTTGGATTGTGCACATTGTATATGTGATATACTTTTGTACACAAGTTTGTATCATGTTTGATGATACATGCTCACTAGGGTTTGTGTAAAGATTAAACCATGGTTGTGAAATGGTTAGGGTTTTCTTTTTGTTTTCTTATTCATTTATTTATCTATTTATTCTTTTTGGAAAAATATTAAGCATAAAGAAAAATGGTGGCTTTCTTTGGAAGCGTATTGAAGCTTCATGATGCTTTGACTAAGTCACCATTTTGTCTCATGCTTAACCCTAACCATTCCCACTAACCATGATTTATTCTCTACACTTGACCATGGTTTGATTATGATAAGTATTCTTTTAAATTTCTTTTTAAAAAAAACTTATCATAACATTTCTTTCTTCTTCTTCTTCATCTTCAACATTGAAGAAAGCTTTCTACCAATAATGGTGGAATGTGAAAATGAGTGAGAAATCCAATTCTAAAGTGAACCCACTTCCTATTTCTTCATCCTCTACCTCTTGCCAAGTAGTAGAGTGTGTTTTCTTCACAAGTTTCATGACTTGGTGAAGTTGGAGCTTGATCTAGCGATGCCTCGACGTAGATCATCTTCGGCATCGTCGTCGATGACCTAGCCCGCTTTTTCTCCGATGAAGCCGACGCTAGAGCCCAAGATCCGATTTGTACAGCGAGGAGACATCATCGCGGAGCCATGGAGGTGGAGAACCGGATCTACAAAGGTTGTATTTCCATTTACCATTTAGTTAAGTTGTTAACTAGTTTCCTTTTCGCTTAAAATATCTAGTTAACGATCTAGTCTAGGGTTTCTCGGCACCGTAATTTTTTAAATTGGCATGGTTGATGCCTTGTGAGACCTCTTGAGAGTGCCTAGGAACCCTACAGTGGTATCAAAGCCTAGCTAGAGCCTTAGGCGATACGTAGACGAAGTTTAAAACCCGAACGAACCCGAAACCCTAACACAAACATGCTCTCTGGACTTTTTCCAAAATCTGGAGTTTTTCGATATTAAAAATATGCAGAAAAATCAGCAGGAATTGTAAGAATTACTGTGAAGCCCGTACCTATGAATCCACCAAAGTGCGGCGGAAACGCGGCAGAAGCCTAGCTTCTGCGGCGGTTCCGCGGCCGTATGATGACGTCAGCTTCCCATTTTTGCACAGTAATTCCTCTTTTCTGGTGTTGGATTTTCTGGGAATTTTTAATATTTATTCAAGAGTTGAATTTTCTGGGTTGTTTTGGGGATTCGAATGTTCGATCGGATTATCAAATTTTGTCTGTGTGGCTTTCCGGATATATTGAATATGTTAAAAAGTTCGACCGGATATAAATACCCACCTTTTCCCCTGTCGGGAAATTTCCAAGTGTTGGATTTTTCCGTAGTTTAACGACATTCTAAGTAGTGCAAGTAACGCGATGGTCCCTCTAGAAGACAACAAACCTTAACTCGATTATGTGACCGTCTTGAACTGCCCTTTGAACCTTCGGGTTTGGGACAGTACGGCGTGCCACATGTGAGGCGTTGGCTTGACCCTTCTACGGCTGGATCGTTGGTACTGAGGCACGAACTGAATGTTTTTAGACTTGTTACATGTGTTGATCTGTATCGGGAAAACATGGGTGTTTGACTGTTCGATCGAAAAGTTTAACATTTTCTATTTATCTGGAATGGGATACAATAATTGGAATTCACAATAAGTTATGAGATAACTTAATGAATGTTATAAACATAGCAGTTTAGTCTCACTTGATCGGTTGCCACGGAATTTTGATGTGATCAAAAGTCCGTCGCAATCACGTAGCGTACGCGGATACTCGCCGGGTAAACTTAATAGACAGCCTCACTCCATAGCCCCGACCAAGTGACTGTAGGAGAACCCCGTCGCCGAAAGCATCCGTTCGGGTGCTCGTGGTAGCGGTGTTCTGCCTTGGTGCACTTCGTCGACGGTGTCGGGGGTGCGGCCGCCTACTAAAGTTTACGACGAGCATTCGATCAAAATATCGGGAATCTTGTTGAATTACCCGACTTGGTATTGAAAAGTGTTTTCGATTTTGAGACTAAAATGCGGGGTTTATAATTGTTAGGCGTGTGATGTCTAAGTAATTCATTTGGTCAGGCATGCGATGTCTGAGGTGGTTGCGGATTCCAACTGTTGTAGTTTTACACTTTCTTTTCTGTGACCGTAAGTGTAATATGTGATATCGCCGGTTTCGTTGCTATATGTCAACGACAATTGGGATGCGCATATTTACTTACGTTGATGACATGTGATGTTATGTGTTGCTGGATATGTTATATTGGATCGTCGTGTTTGAATAGCCGGGGGTTTTTATGTGAGATGAGTGTTTTTCATTTTCATTCATGTAAAAACTTGTATGTAATATTCTTTTATTGGGGCACTTCCAGGTTGCGGAAGATGTCACCCTTTGTATATTATTTACTTTTCCGCACTAGGATAGACCCAAGGAGGGGAGCACAAGTAACCGGGTTCTAGAGTCCAGTGGGAGACCAACTCGAGGAGTCGAGTCCGGGTCTCCTAACTCCAGAATTGGTAGGGTTGCTTTCCGCTCTCGTAGGGGTCTAGGGGTGTGGGTTTGGCTATTCATCGCGACCGTGGAATCCGTGTTTTATACTGGCTCGTATTGAAAACACGGACGTCCTAGTATATCCAATGTTTCATATGTTTATTCTGCTGCGATATCTGTGATGTGATCATGTGATATGTTCTGTGATGGATACTGTATATAGTATATATGATATATTATATAGACGTTACTTATGTTTTACACCCGCGCTAGCCCTGCCCTGCTCTGCCGTTAGTTACCTAACCTAACGGTGCACGAGGGGACATCGAGGCGAATGCGGATGGCATAAGTGTACGTCGTATTTATCTGTAATGTTTAGGTATTTAAATGATGGGACTTCATTAATGTGATTAATGAAATAAAAGAAACCTAAAGATGTTGTAGAATTGAATTTCAAAATAAAAAGGGTAGCTACAGTTCTTGCTTTGCACAGAGGTATATGTGATATATCCTGCGCCTTATTCGATGAGGAAAGGACCGAGATCCCTTCACCGGGAGTGACTCCTTTAGCAATAACTGGCAGATGCTACACACTCGGTTTGTCTTTTGATTGCTTTTAAGAGTTTTTGCTTTGCACAGTGATATATATGATATATCTCGCACCTCATTCGACGAGGAAAGGACCGACGATCCCTTCACCGGGAGTGACTCCTTTAGCAAAACTAGAAAAGCCTCAAAAACACTCCATTTTAAAATCATTTGATTCTACAACGATATCAAGTTCATTACGCAATAGGTTTTCAGAAAAACCTGTCGTAGCCCTCCGTCATTTCAGATATGTACTGGTTAGTATTCGTGCTGCGTTTGTTGACCTCTGTCAAGGCGTAGTGTGCGGTAGCTGATTAGTGCTTATCTGTATAAGCATATGATGTGATTGATTTAGGGTAGTCGTGCGACCTTGTTGACCTCTGTCAAGGGTCGTCCGGGTGGGTTTACTTCAATCAGGAAATGACGGGTTGAACTTGACTAGCAGCCTATGGTTTGTTGACCTCTGTCAAGGTCATAGACGCTAGGGGCAAAATATTATCGGGAATTTCAAGTGTTGAAATTTGCAATGAGATTGCATACCTTCTATGAGATAGTTGGATCCCGATACCCGCTGCGAGTAAGAGTTACTAATGGGAGAGTTTTACACATTACAATTAGCCGATCAAGTAGGTGTCTAGAAAGGTGTCAATGGGGTTACGCCTATGGGAAAACGAGGTTTACACTAATTAGGTTCGTGCGAAAGCACGGGGGACCTCCCTCAAAGTACCGACACTGGCCTGGCTGAAAGATTGGCGAACTTGTAGTGTGTAATTAATCCCGGCTAGTCTTTCCTTTTAGGGTTTGAAGGAAGATTTGATAAAAAGCAGTGGGAGCCATCCTGATTAGATAAAATAATAACCAATCTGATCTTGCAAGAGCATACGCTGAGTATTTTCTTCTCTCTCTCTCCACGTAGCGACCATATCACGCCTTAATCAAGATAATAATACGGATATTTGACCGAACCCGCTTGTTATAATGAGCTGGGGAACGTTGGTCCCGCTCCAACTTATAATTGTTATAAGACAGAGCAGGAAATAGGGAATACCAGAATTTCTATGCCGCCCAAACGAAGAAAGTGCATATGATGCATCTCCTTCGGGTGTGTTCATTACAAAGAACTGTTTCTCAGTATCCTCTGCATCCTGGGTATATGATACCGGATCAGGATCCCAGATATGTAATCTGTTACATAGGGCTACAGATAGGTAGAGAACTGAGAACGGGTGATAAGTTTCATGAGACAGAAAACGGGGCAAGTGCTGCAGCCAAGTCTGTTGGTCACTGTCACCCTGTATTACCAATACATTGATTCTGAACGAATGTTATTAGATACCGAACCTGTTATGCAAAATCATATCTGTCTCTTTATTAGTAAAGAAACGATAAAATTTTGTATTGTTGGATAATGTTTTGAACATTTCCTATATCAAAAGTTGATCGGTTCAGGCACGTTATCTAAAAGCATTGACGTTCTAAATCAAACAACAGTTCTTAGTATGCGGAACACACACAAGAGGAAGAGTTCAGAAATGAACGGATCCTTCTTGAGGTATTGTAGACTAGGTCATATCAATGCGACCCGACTAGCTAAGTTACATTTTAGATGCAAATTTAAATCAGTTTAAATTTACATCTTGTGAAACTTGCCAGTCATGTCACAAAGATATGATGACCATAGCTCCGTTTATTGGAAACAGAGAAAGAGTTAAGTAAACTCTTGGGATGATACATGTTGATGTATGTAGGTCCCCTGTCTACACATGCCAAGACCGGTTCTTTATACTTCATTACGTTCTCTGATAATCTCTCAAGATTCAGACATATGTTCCTGTTGAAACACAAGTCTGAACCTTTTGAGATATTCACAGAATATAAGTTAGAAGTAGAGAACCAATAAGGGTACAAGTATTATGTCCTTTGATGTGATCAGGGAGGAGAATACTTGAGCACGGAATTCCTGAACTATTCTAAAGGAGAATGAGATTCTCTCTCAGCATTACTCCTCCGTATACACCATAGCACGATGGTATATCGGGGCGGAGCAGATACACCCTATTTGATATGGTGTGCTCTATGATGAGTACTGCTGAGTTACCTTTTTCCTTTTGGGAGTTATGCACTTATGAAGTTGCATACCTATTGAATAGGGTTCCGATCAAATCAGTTGCCTACCACTTCATATTTGATATGGAAAGGGAAGAGCCCATATCTTAAGTTGGTTAAGATTTAGGGTTGTCCGGGCTATGTCTAAAAGCATAATCCGGACAGGCTCGAGGCAAGGTCTGTTATGTACAACTGGAAAGGTTCTAGCTATACAAACTGCAGCTGATGATTTGAAAGAACCAAAGGATTCAATGGTTACCAACGAACCTCAGCCTCTCCGCCGATCTAGTAGGGTTCCTCACCCACCTGAGAGATACTTCGGTTTCTCTATGATAGTGGGAGCGAGGATGGCATCATGAGATGATGACCCAACTAGTTTCGAGCAGGCCATCGAAAGTAGGGACTCTGTAAGAATGGCTGGATGCTTAGCGATCTGAGATGGAATCTTTATACACCAACAAAGTATGGACTTTGGTTGCTATATCTGAAGGGTTAAATCCCCATCAGGAGCAAGTATATCTTGAGAAGATTACTTAGTGTAGATGGAAAAGTTGAGACTTTCAAAGCTAGACTTGTTAAAGCTTTTCGTCATCGACCAGGCGTGGATAATGATGAAACCTTTTCAAGTGACTATGCTTAAGTCCATCCAGATCCTACTTGCCACGGCTGCATACCATGACTACGATATCTGGCGGTTGGGTGCCATGACTGCTCTTCTAAATGATGTTTTAGAAGAGTGCGCCTATAAGTACACAGCCAGAGGGCTTCGTAGACAGTGGGAGCAGCAGAAACGTGTGCAAGATGCTTTATAAGATAAAGCAGACATCGCGGAGTTGGAACATCTGTTTTGATGAGATAGTCAAACGGTTTGACATCATCAAAATGGTAGATGAACCTTGTATATACAAAAAGGTAGTAGGGAGCATGGTGATGATCCTCGTAGAGTACGTGGATGACATACTCTTGATAGGGAAGGAGTTTCCTATGCTACGCTCGGTCAATCTCCGCTTATCACAATAATTCTCCATATATGATCAAAGTGATACCTCCTAAATCCTGAATTTTGGATCTATGAGATAGATCTAAATGGATGTTAGGATTCTCACTAGTTGTAGTGAGATGGTATCAATCGATCCTGGGGAGAATCACTGGAAGGGTTCCAGAGTGATAAGGACGACTAAATGTCAGTCACAGGCATTGTCTTTACCCTTAGTAAAGGGACGGTATGTTGGAAGAGTTCCAAGCTAGATACTGTGGCATACTAGACGATAAAGGCTGGATACATCGCTACTTAAGATGCTACCAAAGAGGATGTTTGGGTGTTTATTGGTTCATGAGATGAACTAAGTTCCTCCCATTGTGTGACAATGGAGTTGTGGCTTGTGCCAAGGAACACCCGACCCATCAGTGATCCAGACATATTCTAAGGCAGTATCACCTGATCATGAAGATGGTTGATCTCCAGGGTGATCTAGGTTAGGAGAGCAGACTCAGAGGATAACACGGCGGATCCACTCACGAAGGCCTATTCCCAGAGAGAGACTTTTATGGGATGGTTGAGTATGAGATACTACAACTACTGCTACAGATGGCCCTAGTGCAAATGGGAGATTGTTAGTTATATGTATGCCCTAGAGGCCATTACTATACATAGGATGTATATTGTAGTGGATGCTTGGACATATATAGGGAGGACTTTTTTGCTCGACATGATAGTATGCTATCTGGTTGCACTTTACCTTAACGTGTATACTGATTGTCTCTCTGTTACATGTTGGTAAAGCCCTTAGGATGTGTACTTGACTACCTGGACTATGATGCGGATCATACTAGTGGGGACATGGTAGTCCATAAGTACATCCTTCAAAGTCCCTAGTCGTGGGTATATCGAGACAGGGCATCGATATACCAGAGTAGACTAGCGTATACCTTCTCGACCCATACAGATGGGCGATGGATGATCCCATATCCATTGGTGTTTGACATCAGAGATGATATACGGGTGCTCAGTGGAGACTGGGTACACTGGACGGACTCGCCGAGAACTCCCAGATGGTATTATACCTTACGTCAGATGGCAGTTCTCTGGTGACACTGGTACAGAGTAGTCTGTTGACCCGAGATCGTCATAGAGTCTTGTGTGGTTCCCACTGTGCTTTGATTTCCATCTTACCACGTCTAAGAGGGCGTGCAAAATGGTGGTTTTTGGGTACAGTCCCGAGTCACATGGAGGCAATGAGCGATAGGAGGGGATTCGTCTCTCCCGGTATAGAGAGTTGATGTTGCGTTGTGTTCGATTGGCTATGACAGGAAATCCCTGGCCAGGGTTGCTGAGATTTACTGGTAAGTGTTACCAGTATTATCTCGAATTGTTATAGACCTCATATCGACACGACTTATCGAGCTATTGGGGTCTGACGTTTACCACCCCTAGGCAAGATATGCGACATATCAGACGAACAGACCGGACTGTACGGTAAGTGTTACTGGTTGGATTCACAGGAGTGTGAGCGGGCTTGCTCGTCGATCTTCTGATCGCTCAATACCCGGGTGGCCGTTACATTTAGCAGACCGCTTGCGGCTTGTGGGTGTTTGATATGATCATCACCTGCTGCCGGCGTATTGACGAGTCTTTAGAGTCCTACACAGAGGTTTCCTGGCTCAAGCGAAACGAAATAGGAGCGCATATGAGATATGTACGGGACCGAGAATAATGCGTGTATGTGATACCGTATTCCATTCTCGCGATGAATGTATCGAATGGTTGTATGCGATATAACCTAGTTATCGAATCGAGGATTGATTCGATAAAACGATACATTGGATATTAGTCGGTCATATGCGATATGACCGGATCGTTAAATCAAATGTTGATTTGATGATTTAATGTATAATTATATATTTGACATATTACTTTGCATTAACTAGTATTGGTTCACTTTTAAATGGATTTTCTCACTTGGATTGTGCACATTGTATATGTGATATACTTTTGTACACAAGTTTGTATCATGTTTGATGATACATGCTCACTAGGGTTTGTGTAAAGATTAAACCATGGTTGTGAAATGGTTAGGGTTTTCTTTTTGTTTTCTTATTCATTTATTTATCTATTTATTCTTTTCGGAAAAATATTAAGCATAAAGAAAAATGGTGGCTTTCTTTGGAAGCATATTGAAGCTTCATGATGCTTTGACTAAGTCACCATTTTGTCTCATGCTTAACCCTAACCATTCCCACTAACCATGATTTATTCTCTACACTTGACCATGGTTTGATTATGATAAGTATTCTTTTAAATTTCTTTTTAAAAAAAACTTATCATAACATTTCTTTCTTCTTCTTCTTCATCTTCAACATTGAAGAAAGCTTTCAACCAACAATGGTGGAATGTGAAAATGAGTGAGAAATCCAATTCTAAAGTGAACCCACTTCCTATTTCTTCATCCTCTACCTCTTGCCAAGTAGTAGAGTGTGTTTTCTTCACAAGTTTCATGACTTGGTGAAGTTGGAGCTTGATCTAGCGATGCCTCGACGTAGATCATCTTCGGCATCGTCGTCGATGACCTAGCCCACTTTTTCTCCGATGAAGCCGACGCTAGAGCCCAAGATCCGATTTGTACAGCGAGGAGACATCATCGCGGAGCCATGGAGGTGGAGAACCGGATCTACAAAGGTTGTATTTCCGTTTACCATTTAGTTAAGTTGTTAACTAGTTTCCATTTCTCCTAAAATATCTAGTTAACGATCTAGTCTAGGGTTTCTCGGCACCGTAATTTTTTAAATTGGCATGGTTGATGCCTTGTGAGACCTCTTGAGAGTGCCTAGGAACCCTACAAATGCAATGAGACAAAATCTACACAGTACTATACTAGGATCCGGCTTAAACTAAAGCCCGCTAGTTTAAACCGTCCGATCGTGATCCGTGCAATACCGCATGTATCTGATCGAACCCTGCCATATCTCCATACGGCCTCTACAGCGTTTCGCCCGAAACTTGAGTAACTGTCTGTGGTGGACTCTAAAGACTCGTCAATACTATGGCTGTGGATTTAACCACTAGCACGTCAGAGGTATTAGCCATACGTAACAGGCTACCAGCTATTGACCAAAAAGGATGTCGATGAGCGAACTCATCCTGACACCTTACTGAGCCTGTCAGTGACAATATCCGTACAGTCCGGTCTGTTCGTCTATGAGCATCGCATGGCGGGCCTAGGGGGTTAGTAAAAGTCAGACCCCCAAAAGAGGTACAAGTCGTGTCGGAGTGTACCCCAGAACACCCTGAGATACTACAGGAATACCTAGCAGTAAATCTCCTGCCTTGGCCAAGGACTTCGTGTAAGGGCTCTCCTAGACACAGCGCGACCTCACCCCCAATACCGGGAGAGACGAACCTCTGAAGATCCGCTCACTGCCTCCATGTGGCTCGGGACTGTACCCAACTAAAACCTGTTTTCACGTCTCCTTTGAGCATGGTAGGGTAGTAATCAAAGTACAGTGGGAACTCACACGAGACAAATGACGATCCTCAGGTCGATGAACTAACCTGTACATATGTCACCAGGGAACAGCCATCTGACGTCTGGTATAAGACCAACTAGCATATTCCCGGCGAGTCCTGTCCGGTGTACTCATAACCCAATGAGCACCTATATACATCTTAGGTGAACCAACTGACACCAGTGGCTTGTGAGACCGACCACCGCCCCTCGTCGGGGTCTCGACTGTATACACTAGTCTACTCTGGAGTATCGATGCCCTGTCTCGAAACTCCCACAACTAGGGACCTTTTAAGGATGTGCTTATAGACTACCAGCTCCTACGAATATGATCGCCCTCATACTGCTGGCAGTCAAGTAAGAATCCTAGGGGCTCTATCAACGTGTAATAGCGACCTGTAAGGTCACCTAAAGCAGTACACGATGATAAAGATAAACCAGATAGCATACTATCATCTTGAGTAAGACTGTCCTACTGGGATAGATCCTCCCCCAATCATTGCAAATCACGTGCCTGTGATCCAATAATTGACTCTGAGGGCACTATCTCCAACAATCTCCCACTTGCACTCAAGGCTAATTATTGCGATGTCGCATACTCACAGCCCGTGTGATACCGAACACCCAACTCCTCTACTAATCAGTCTCATAAAACCCGTTTGCGAAACTATTGCGTTCGAGGAATAGCCTTAGTGAGTGGATCCGCTCTAATGTTTCTTTCTATGTCTCTCTATATCTCAAGTTCGCGGAGAAAACCCATCTCCCGAAATGAGCAATACCTGTCTTAGAGTATGTCTGGATATCTGATGGGACCTAGCTCATAAATGAACTCCAAATCCAAACTTCGTAGACTGTATCGTCAACTGAACTTAATCAGTATCCTGCGTCATGCCTCCCTCAGTATCCCCTTGGACCACCTGTCCAAAATACTGCCCCTCGTCAGAAGGAAAACTATAACTCTGACAACCTCTCTGTCGTCCAGGTCACCTTGGAAGCCTGCAATGATAACTGTCTCCTAAAAGAGGCTGTCGTTATCAAATCCCTAGAACATCCGCTTATGTTCTAAAACTGCTTCCGATTGTTTCTCCAGGATTGGATTAATATCAACTTATTGCATCTACTGCAAAAACAACATCTGGTGTGGTACTTGATATCTCAAGATTGACTCAATTGCCTAAGCAAGTGATCTGCCAATCATGCACATCCCTTTCCCCTTTAGTCTGTAAGACTCCTTTAGAGAGGGTGACTCCATCACCTACAGGTATACTACCGTGCCAGGAGTCGTCCATTCTAAAAACTCTTAGAATGCTGTCTAAGTACCCTGATTGGGAAACCACCCAAATCTAGATCTATAGATCTAGTAACCAGAATGTTTGATATAATATCCAAGTCCTATGTGGAGAAACCACTGTGTGACAACCAAAGTATAACCGATCGTAGTATAGGAACTTCACTTCCTACTCTGTGTATGTCGTCCAAATACCAGGACATCACACCCTACTACCTTCTTAACAGATCCATCCCCTATTCTGATGAAGTCAAACCTATGACTGTCACATCAGAAATAGATGATATATCTCCGCTACATCTGCTTTAGTCTATAAATTGACATAAGCTACTTATTCACCAATTCTTCCGCTACTCCCACTGACTAAGACAACCCTATGGCAGAGTCATATAGACGTACACTTCTAAAGCCAGTTTAGAACTGTCACGACCCAAAGTTTGGACCGTAACCGGTACTTAAACTACGTAACGTCTAAAGGCGTACGCAACTTAAGTAAGCCGAAACCCAGAAATCTAAACCACCCAAAACTGGATCAACGGAGAAAACATAGTTTTAAACATTCGGAATTTTTCAAGTAAAAATCTTTAAGTTTAGTTTTCGTTCTTAAAAATTTCGGCAGCACCTCCTTTGTAAAAACCAACCCCGAAAACGGGTACAACATAGATAATAATAAAAGCATCCCAAACGGGAGCAAATCAGGCCCAACGGCGGAGACAACCACCACAATATATATACGACGCCGAAGCGAAGATATATAAAAGAAAACTGCATAAAGAAGTAAAACTTTTCAACAAAACCGGCTTCCACGAGCACGGCACCCAAAGTCACCACAAAATAACACTGAATCCTCACAAGTCGTCTCTAAGTCATATACAACATAGTGGTAGATGGAGAATACTAGATCCAACAAAAAATATACAAAGTACAAACAGATAACCGCAACCCACCTAAAAGCAAGGCTTCACAGCCATCCGTAGCGGTATCCGCAAAAGTAGAGATGATAAGATGCCCTGCCGCGGCTACTCAGAGGGTAAGTACTGCACAACACTGTGGCACAACGGGGGTGAGTTGCCAACTCGTGAATAGTAAATAACATCATACAGTAATCGCAAGTATGCACAAACAGCGATCTATCTATCACAAGTAATCCGATAGCATAAATATGATAGGTGAATATATAACAATCATGTAAAGGTACATCATCAGGGTACTACAACTACATGAAACAATGCATATCAACTTAATCCTAAGTGTGGGATGATATAATATAAAATCTCATGCAAAAATCATCAGCATGGAAAAACACCAGTGTCCCTCACTGACACATAAAATCCCAAATCCTCAGGCACCGCATCCTCAGATCGGCCCTCACATCCTGTATGTCTCACGAAAACCTGAGTGTCAAACACCGACACTCGAAACATCATGAAACCCGTGTCTAGCATCGACACGTAAATCCTCATAACTCAGGCGCTGTCACCATGACTAGCCCTGACGATATGTCATACCTCACTCCGGTCGGTATCTCCATGATAACCGCCGAGTCCAAATACAATCACTGGTAGGTAGTGGTCCCACCGTCAGGCTTATCGTCTACACCACGAAATCACCACTCACCCCGGGTACCATACCGGGTCCACCATGTACCCGCAGACGGTGCGTCCCGCTCCTCGAATCGGGTATCACAAGCTAAATCTCAGAACCGAGAAATCACATGGTGGACGCATCAAATATCATATCAAGAGAAACCGGGTTTTTAAACAATACATAGTTTTCTTGAAAATATTCCCCACGGTTCTCAAATCCATAAATCATATGAAATCCATATCTCAATGCGTAAAATCCATGTAAAACTGATATATGCAACATAAAACATCAATATGAGCATATAAAGGGAAAACCGCTCTTTAAATTGAATCTAGCTTTAAAACATCTCATGCGGTCCCCAATTCCTTCGAAAATAAATGCAGTATCATATGAAGTGTACATGTAAGTGTAGCAAGGTTTAAGTATCCACATGTAATCAAGTACGAGGGCGTACATGTCAATATGTATGCATGATGTATAAGTAAATATAGCAAGATATAAGTGAAGTGGAATAAGGTTCACTACCTTAACTATTCCTGCCCAATGCAATATCACGTATGTATGTGTCCACAGTATTTCATATGCACAATAGAATAAGAGTTACTACTCCAATCATTCCTATCCACTACCATATCACATATGTAGGTGTTTGTGCGTGTCATGGCAATTACAGACGGTGTGGGTGTAGCATACAACTTAGTGCTCGTGCAACATGGACCGTCAGTAATGTGTTATATCTAAAGGTACGAGTCAAGTACAACAGATAATGCTATGCAATGAAATTCATATGAAAGTAACTAATATGCAAATACATGCAGCTATCATATCATATTCGCCCCGACGCATAACGCCATACGGGCGATTTCCCCGTAGATGTTAAATCTACTCACCGATGGTCTCGAGCTATGAAAATCCGACCACCTGCTTCCCCTTGTCCGCAGCACCCGAAGTCTCTGCTTGCGAACCTAAAATTTCATAAATACGACACATAAGATAAATATCGTATAATGACGAAAAGACAACGAAACGCGACGAAAACGCCCGGAAAATTACACTGCGCGCTTAGCGCATCTATCGCGCACGATACCGGCCAAAACCCTAATTGGGGTCGCTAAACTATAAAACACCAAGTCTGGACCCCGATCGTCCCGATCGCACAACACAACACAAAAATTACGAGGAATACACTAGATATAACCTCGCAACTACCAAACGAACCCTACGTCGGAAAAACCCCGAAATCTAGTAAGCAACCTATCGCAATATATCGCACTAGATTCAAGATAACGCAAATCTAACAATTACAAATACCTTAAAATAGCTTAACTAAGCTATCTAAACCAATCCTATATTTTTAACACTCGCTAATTATGTTTTACCTAAAATCTAGTAAGCAACTTTGCTTATTTAAACAAAAATGCTTATTAGCAAAAATTAACATTTCTACTAGGTTAATCTTTTCCAAAACACAATTTAACACTTCAAATAAACACTAATCACTTAATCAAAATTTAACCCTAACATGAATTTCTTAAACCAAATATAATGAATTAATCATGAATTAAAAGCTAAACTAAGCACATAAATAGTTAACTTAAATAGCTAGTTTAAGATTAAAGCAATTAATTATGGATTAAGGTAAGAAATTATACCTCTTCAAGAACACCAAAAAGAAATTAGATCCATCATTTTAGCCTCCAAAAATCAAGCTTTGATGAAGATCCATGAAGGATTAGTGAAGGAAAATTGGTTTAATTTTTATATAGGAATTTTTGGATTTATTTTTGGAATTCTTTTTGTGTTTTTGATAGAAAAAGAGTAAGAAATGAGCTTGGAATTTTTTGAGGGTAGAAATGGGGGAATGAGGCTCGGCCAAGGGTGAGAGGGGGGGTTTTGTGTAAATAAAATGAAGAATTTTCTAGTCTTAAGCAATAAATGCAACATTAAATGAAAAATGCCACCTTTACACCCTTTTCTTTTCTTTTAAAAAAGAAACCATTAGTCACCAAAAAAATCTAGATATTTAAAAAGAACCTTCTAAAATAATTCTAGTGACAAAATTAATTTATTCACAAAAGAAAATTTTTCCCGATTTACGTGCTCAAAATACCGCTTAAAATAATATTTTATTTGGGAAAAAATCTATCTAAACCAAAACCTCCCAAATACTCCCAAAGTTCGCGCACAAGCTTTATTTTAGCCAAACTAGGTGTCGGTAAGCTTATACGGTCGTTTGATCGAAATCGGGTTAAAACGGGAAAAACCGACAATTTTGCCCTAAAACGGGAAAATTCGCAAAACGATTTCTAAAACATTACAAGAACGACGCTATACTCATCCTCCTGCCGGGTCTCACAGCCTGGAACAACAGCAATGGCAAGTCTGGGAAAACAAGAACCTACCTGCTACCGTCCTTGAGGCTACCGGAGTACCTCTCGGGTGCCTGAGGTTACCCACCATATCTGCGGAGTGGCCAATGGAATGTCAAACAAGATTGAATCTTTAGGTTCTTATCAAATCTTCAGTAATCGTTTGCGGTTCTGAAATCACTTCCAGTCCTACCATACTCCCACTACTGTTTTCTGAAAAAATCCATTTTTGTTAAAACTGTGGCGAGTCTAGAACAATATCACTATTGATCTTCCAGATGGTAGAAAATCAACCCTCGTCATAGCCTGGGTCAACCCACAAACAGCCATTACAAAAACGTGCCTTGAGTTATCCAGAGTCCGGTTTTAAGCATAAGCCGGACAACTCTCCGTACCTTAATATCGTTAAGATACGAACTGTTCTATATCCAATATAGGACCAGAGGCACTGATTTAATTGAACCAGATTCAAATCATGCAGCTATCTCCAGTGCATGTCTACTAAATGGAAGGAGGCCGATTAGCGTTACTAAACTTAGGAATGCTTCCAATTATGAGTAACCTGAAAGAGAAGCAAGTTCTCTTAATCATTACTATCAACTGAATACCACACACAAGTATCTACATCTACGATCACCTTGAAGTATCCTGATACTTGCAATACCTGGTTCTCTACTTTATTCAAATACCTATAACTTCTCAAAACTCAGACCTTGTGTTTCTACGAAACACTTGTCTAAGAACTAGAGAAGTTATAAGTAAACCGAATATAGTACGAGGAACAGTCCCTCTGTCCTAATGGACACTGGACAACATACAATACTCTGTATAAGTCCCTTGAGTCTGATAACTCACTCTCTGTGTGTCGTAGGTTGAAAACTGTACTTATGGTTAAGAAGAATTACACTGCTGTTTAATGCTCCTTACCTAACCATCAACTGATATAGGTAAATGTCATAGACATAATCTCAAAAAGGTATATCTCACTCTATAAAAATAGACGTACAGATATATCAATTTGAAATTGGTGCATAACAACGGATATTCAAAACCAAATATTTGCCGTCCGGCAAACAACCCAGGTGATTTCCTCAAATATCACCGATTACAACTAATCCCGATATAATGAGGATGATCACCCAATTCCCAATAACTTACTCCCACTCATCATCTGTAAAACCATACAGATGTGAGAATCAAACCTGGCAAATAGATACCCTGGAGCAAGTGTCTAATTGGGAAATCAGTTTTCTTTTTGTAGGGTTCCTAGGCACTCTAATGAGGTCTCACAAGGCATCAACCATGCCCATTTCAAATTCTAACGGTGCCGAGAAACCCGACTACGGATCGTTGGCTAGAAAACTAGGCGAAACAAAACTAGTTAACAACTTAACTAAGGTTTATACGGAAATACAACCTTTGTAGATCCGGTGCTCCACCTCCATAGCTCCGCAACGAAGTCCCCTTGCTGTCCAAATGAATTCCCGGGCTCTAGCGTCGGCTTCATCGGAGAATAGGCGGGCTAGGTCGTCGATGTCCATGCCGAAGATGATCTACGTCGAGGCATCGCTAGATCAAGCTCCCACTTCACCAAGTCATGAAACTTGTGAAGAAAACACCCTATACTACTTGGCAAGAGGTAGAGGATGAAGAAATAGGAAGTGGGTTCACTTTAGAATTGGATTTCTCACTCTTTATCATCACTTGCCATTGATGGAGGCAAGCTTTCTTCACATGAAGAAATGAAGAAGAAGAAGAATATTGTTATGATAAGTTAATTAGAATAATTGAAAAAGAATTATCCTTATCATAACATGAACCATGGTTTGATGTAGAGAGTTAACTCAAGTTAGATGAATGGTTAGGGTTTGAAGAAGAAGACAAAAAGGTTACATGAGTCAAAGTTGCATGAAGCTTCATGAAGCTTCATGTAAGAAAGCAACCTTTTTATTTTCTTTTCCCTTTTTCTTTTAATCCAAATTAAAAGATAAAAGAATAAATGAATAATAAATAAAACCCTAACCATTTACTTAACCAAGGTTTAACTCTTTACACAAAACCTAGTAATCTTGCATCATCAAACATGATACAATCAAGTGCACAAAAGTATATCACATATATAATGTGCACACCCGAGTGAGAATATCCATTTAAAGTGAACCGATACGAGTTAATGCAAAGTAATATATCAAATATATAATTATACATTAAATCATTAAATCAACACTTGATTTAACGATCCGGTCATATCACATATAACCGACTAGTATCCAATGTATCGGTTTATCGAATCAATCCTTGATTCGATAACTAGGGTATATCGCATATAACCTAATCGATACATTCATCGCGAGAATGGAATACGGTATCACATACACGCATTATTCTCGGTCCCGTACATATCTCATATGCGCTCCTATTTCGTTTCGCTTGAACCAGGAAACCTCTGTGTAGGACTCTAAAGACTCGTCAATACGCCGGCAGCAGATGATGATCATATCAAGCACCCACAAGCCGCAAGCGGTCAGCTAAACGTAACGGCCACCCGGGTATTGAGCGATCAGAAGATCGACGAGCAAGCCCGCTCACACTCCTGTGAATCCAACCAGTAACACTACCGTACAGTCCGGTCTGATCGTCTGATATGTCGCATATCTCGCCTAGGAGTGGTAAACGTCAGACCCCAATAGCTCGATAAGTCGTGTTGATATGAGGTCTATAACAATTCGAGAAACTACTGGTAACACTTACCAGTAAATCTCAGCAACCCTGGCCAGGGATTTCCTGTTATAGCCAATCGAACACAGCGCAACATCAACTCCCTATACCGGGAGAGACGAATCCCCTCCTATCGCTCATTGCCTCCATGTGACTCGGGACTGTACCCAAAAACCACCGTTTAGCACGCCCTCTTGGACGTGGTAAGATGGAAATCAAAGCACAGTGGGAACCACACAAGACTCTATGACGATCTCGGGTCAACAGACTACTCTGTACCAGTGTCACCAGAGAACTGCCATCTGACGTGAGGTATAATACCATCTGGGAGTTCTCGGCGAGTCCGTCCAGTGTACCCAGTCTCCACTGAGCACCCGTATATCATCTCCGATGTCAAACACCAATGGATATGGGATCATCCATCGCCCATCTGTATGGATCGAGAAGGTATACGCTAGTCTACTCTGGTATATCGATGCCCCGTCTCGATACACCCACGACTAGGGACTTTGAAGGATGTACTTATGGACTACCATGTCCCACTAGTATGATCCGCATCATAGTCCAGATAGTCAAGTACACATCCTAAGGGCTTTACCAACATGTAACAGAGAGACAAACAGTGTACACGTTAAGGTAAAGAGCAACCAGATAGCATACTATCATGTCGAGCAAGAAAGTCTTCCTTATATATGTCCCAGCATCCACAACAATATACATCCAATGTACAGTAATGGGCTCTAGGGCATACATATAACTAACAATCTCCCACTTGCACTAGAGCCATCTGATCGCAGTGGTTGTAGTATCTCATACTCAACCATCCCATAAAAGTCTCTCTCTGGGAACAGGCCTTCGTGAGTGGATCCGCTGTGTTGTCCTCTGAGTCTACTCTCCTAACCTTGATCCCTTGGAGATCAACCATCTCCACGATCAGGTGACACTGCCTTAGAATATGTCTGGATCACTGATGGGACATGCGTTCCTTGGCATAAGCCACAACTCCATTGTCACACAATGAGAGGAACATAGTTCATCTCATGAACCATTATACACCCAAACAGCCTCTTTGGTAGCATCTTAAGTAGCGATGTATCCTGCCTTTATCGTCTAGTATGTCACGGTATGTAGCTTGGAACTCTTCCAACATACCGTCCCTTCACTGAGGGTAAAGACAATGCCTGCGACTGACATTCAGTCGTCTTTATCACCCTGGAACCCTTCCAGTGATTCTCCCCAGGATCGATTGATACCATCTCACTACAACTAGTGAGAATCCTAACATCCAATTAGATCTATCTCATAGATCCAAAACCCAGGATTTAGGAGGTATCATTTTGATCCTATATGGAGAATCATTGTGATAAGTGGAGATTGACCGAGCGTAGCATAGGAAACTCCTTCCCTATCAAGAGTATGTCATCCACGTACTCTACGAGGATCACCACCATACTCCCTACTACCTTTTTGTATATATAAGGTTCATCTACCATTTTGATGATGTTAAACTCTTTGACTTATCCATCAAAACAGATGTTCCAACTCCGCGATGCCTGCTTTATCCTATAAAGCATCTTGCACACGTTTCCGCTGCTCCCACTGTCTACGAGGCCCTCTGGCTGTGTACTTATAGACGCACTCTTCTAAAACATCATTTAGAAAAGCAGTCATGACACCCAACCACCAGATATCGTAGTCATGGTATATAGCCGTGGTAACTAGGATCTGGATGGACTTAAGCGTAGGCACTGGAAAAGGTTTCATCATTATCCTCACCTGGTCAATGATGCAAACTTTTAACAAGTCTAGCTTTGAAAGTCTCAACTTTTCCATCTACACCAATTAATCTTCTCAAGATATGCTTGCTCCTGATGGGGATTTAACCCATCAGATATAGCAACCAAAGTCCATACTTTGTTGGTGTATAAGGATTCCATGTCAGATCGCTAAGCATCCAGCCATTCTTACAGAGTCTCACTCCTGATGGCCAGCTCGAAACTAGTTGGGTCATCATCTCATGATGCATTCCTCGCTCCCACTGTCATAGAGAAACAGAAGTATCTCTCAGGTGGGTGAGGAACCCTACTAGATCGGCCGAGAGGCTGAGGTTCGTTTCCATCTACTGAATCCTTTGGTTGTACCAAATCATCTGCTGTAGTTTGTATGGCTGGAACATTTCCAGTTCTACATAACAGACCTTGCCTCGAGGTTGTCCGGATTTTGCTTTCAGACATAGGCCGGTCAACCCCAAATCTTAACTAGCTTAAGACATGGGCTCTTACCATACCATATCTCATATGAAGTGGTAGGCAACTGATTTGATTCGAACCCTATTCAATAGGTATGCAGCTTCTCAAGCGCATAACTCCCAAAAAAAGGAAATAGGTAACTCAGTAGTACTCATCATAGAGCGCACCTTATCATATAGGGTGTGATTGCTCCGCCCCGATACACCGTTGTGCTGTGGTGTATTCAGAGGAGTAATACTGAGAGAGAATCTCATTCTCCTTTAGAATAGTCTAGGAATTCCGTGCACAAGTATTCTCCTCCCTGATCACATCATAGGACATAATACTTATACCCGTATTTTGGTTCTCTACTTCTCGCTTATATTCTGTGAATATCTCAAAAGGCTCGGACTCATGTTTCAACAGGAACATATGTCTGAATCTTGAGAGATTATCAGAGAATGTAATGAAGTACAAAGAACCTGTCCTGGCATGTGTAGACAGGGGACCTTACATACATCAACATGTATCATCCCAAGAGTTTACTAACTCTTTCTCTGTTTCTAATAAACAGAGCTCTGGTCATCTTATCTTTGTGACATGATTGGCGAGTTTCACAAGATGTAAATTCAAACTAATTTAAATATGCATCTAAATGTAACTTCAGCCAGTCGGGTCGCATAGATATGACCTAGTCTACAATGCCTCAAGAAGTATTCGTTCATTTCTGAACTCTTCCTCTTGTGTGTGTTCCGTATACTAAGAACTGTGGTTTGATTTAGAACATTAATGCTTTTAGATAACGTGCCTGAACCGATCAACTTCTGATATAGGAAATGTTCAAAACATTATCCAACAATACAAAATTTTATCATTTCTTTACTAATAAAGAGACTGATATGATTTTGTATATCAGGTTCGGTATCTAATAACATTCGTTCAGAATCAATGTATTGTAATACAGGATGACAGTGACCGACAGACTTGGCTGCAACTCTTGCCCCGTTTTCTGCCTCATGAAACTTATCACCCGTTCTCAGTTCTCTACCTTTCTGTAGCCCTATGTAACAGATTACATATCTGGGATCCTGATCTGGTATCACATACCCAGGACGTAGAGGATACGGAGAAACAGTTCTTTGTAATGAACACACCCGAAGATGATGCATCAACATGCACTCTCTTCGTGTGGGCGGCACGGGAAATCTGGTATTCCTCAATTTCCTGCTCTGTCTTATAACAATTATAAGTTGGAGCGGGACCAACGTTCCCCAGCTCAGTATAACAAGCGGGTTCGGTCAATATTCCGTTTTATTATCTTGATTAAGGCGTGACATGGTCGCCACCAGGAGAGAAAGAGAGAAGAAAACACTCAGCGTGCGCTCTTGCAAGAATAGATTGGTTATTATTTTATCTAATCAGGATGGCTCCCACTGCTTTTTATCAAATCTTCCTTCAAACCCTAAAAGGAAAGACTAGCCGGGATTAATTACACACTCCAAGTTCGCCAATCTTTCAGTCAGGCCAGTGTCGGTACTTTGAGGGAGGTCCCCCGTGCTTTCGCACGAACCTAATTAATGTAAACCTCGTTTTCCTAGAGGCGTAACCTCGTTGACACCTTTCTAGACACCTACTTGATCGGCTAATTGTAATGTATAAAACTCTCCCAGGAGTAACTCTTACTCGCAGCGGGTATCGGGATCCAACTATCTCATAGAAGGTATGCAATCTCATTGCAAATTTCAACACTTGAAATTCCCGATAATATTTTGCCCCTAGCAGCTATATGACCTTAACATAGTCAACAAATCATAAGTGCTAGTCAAGTTCAACCCGTCATTTCCCGATTGAATTAAACCCACCCGCACGACCCTTAACATAGTCAACAAAGTCGCACGACTACCCTAATCCAATCGCATCATATGCTTATGCAGATAAGCACTAATTAGCTACCGCACACTACGCCTTAACATAGTCAACAAACGTAGCACGAATACTAACTAGTACTTATCTGAAATGACGGAGGGCTACGACAGGTTTTTCTGAAAACCTATTGCGCAATGAACTTGATATCGTTGTAGAATCAAATGATTTTAAAAAAATGGAGTGCTTTTGAGGCTTTTCTAGTTTTGCTAAAGAAGTCACTCCCGGTGAAGGGATCGTCGGTCCTTTCCTCGTCGAATGAGGTGCGGGATATATCATATATATCACTGTGCAAAGCAAAAACACTTAAAAGCAATCAAAAAACAAACCGAGTGTGTAGCATCTGCCAGTTATTGCTAAAGGAGTCACTCCCGGTGAAGGGATCTCGGTCCTTTCCTCATCGAATAAGGTGCAGGATATATCACATATACCGCTGTGCAAAGCAAGAACTGTAGCTACCTGTTTTAATTTTGAAATTCGATTCTACAACATCTTAGGTTTCTTTTACTTTCATTAATCACATTAATGAAGTCCCATCATTTAAATACCTAAACATCACAGATAAATACGACGTACACTTATACCATCCGCATTCGCCTCGATGTCCCCTCGTGCACCGTTAGGTTAGGTAACTAACGGCAGAGCGGGGCAGGGCTAGCGCGGGTGTAAAACATTAGTAACGTCTATATAATATATCATATATACTATATACTGTATCTATCACAGAACATCATATGATCACATCACAGATATCGCAGCAGAAGAAACATATGAAATATTGGATATACTAGGACGTCCGTGTTTTCAATACGAGCCAGTATAAAACACGGATTCCACGGTCGTGATGAATAGCCAAACCCACACCCCTAGACCCCTACGAGAGCGGCAAGCAACCCTACCAATTCTAGAGTTAGGAGACCCGGCCTCGACTCCTCGAGTTGGTCTCCCACTGGACTCCAGAACCCGGTTACTTGTGCTCCCCTCCTTGGGTCTATCCTAGTGCGGAAAAGTAAATAATATACAAACGGTGACATCTTCCGCAACCTGGAAGTGCCCCAATAAAAGAATATTACATACAAGTTTTTACATGAATGAAAATAAAAAAACACTCATCTCACATAAAAAACCCCGGCTATTCAAACACGACGATCCAATATAACATATCCAGCAACACATAACATCACATGTCATCAACGTAAGTAAATATGCGCATCCCAATTGTCGTTGACATATAGCAACGAAACCGGCGATATCACATATTACACTTACGGTCACAGAACAGAAAGTGTAAAACTACAACAGTTGGAATCCGCAACCACCTCAGACATCGCATGCCTGACCAAATGAATTCCTTAGACATCGCATGCCTAACAATTATAAACCCCACATTTTAGTCTCATCATCGAAAACACTTTTCAATATCAAGTCGGGCAATTCAACAAGATTCCCGACATCCTGATCGAATGCTCGTCGCAAACTTCAGTAGGCGGCCGCACCCCCGACGCCGTCGACGAAGTGCACCAAGGCGGAACACCGCTACCGTGAGCACCCGAACGGATGCTTTTGGCGACGGGGTTCTCCTACAGTCACTTGGTCGAGGCTATGGAGTGAGGCTGTCTATTAAGTTTACCCGGCGAGCATCCGCGTATGCTACGTGATTGCGACGGACTTTTGATCACATCAAAATTCCGTGGCAACCGATCAAGTGAGACTAAATTGCTAGATTTACAACATTCATTCAGTTATCTTATAACTTTTGTGAATTCCAATTGTTGTATCCCATTCCAGATAATTAGAAAATGTTAAACTTTCCGATCGAACAGTCGAATACTCAAGTTTTCCCGATACAGCTCAACACATGAAATAAGTCTAACAACATTCAGTTCGTGCCTCAGTACCAACGGTCCAGCCGTAGAAGGGTCAAGCCAACGCCTCACATGTGGCACGCCGTATTGCCCCAAACCCGAAGGTTCAAAGGGCAGTTCAAGACGGTCACATAATTGAGTTAAGGTTTGTTGTCTTTTAGAGGGTCCATCGCGTTACTTGCACTACTTAGAACGTCGTTAAACTACTGAAAAATCCAACACTTGGAAATTTCCCGACAGGGAAAAATTTGGGTATTTATATCCGGTCGAACTTTTTAATATATTCTAAAAATTATCCGGAAATACACATAGACGAAATTTGATAATCCGATCGAACTATCGAAGCTCCAAAACAACCCCAGAAAATGCAACTCTTGAATAAATTTTAAAAATTCCCAGGAAAACCAGCACTGGAAACTAAGAATTACTGTGCAGAATTCTTTGTTTAATGAGGCCGTACGGCCGCGGAACCGCCGCATGAGCCATGCTCATGCCGCGGAACCGCCGCATGAGCCATGCTCATGCCGCGGAACCGCGGCGACTTGGTGGATTTGGGCTGTCGAATTTCACAGTAACTCTTAGAATCACCTGCTGATTTTTCTGCATATTTTTAATTTGGAAAAATCCCAGATTTTAGAAAATGTACAGAGAGCATTTTGTGAGTTAGGGTTTCGGTTCGTTCGGACTTCAAACTCCGTCTAGACTTCGCCTAAGGCTCTAGCTAGTCTCTGATACCACTGTAGGGTTCATAGGCACTCTAATGAGGTCTCACAAGGCATCAACCATGCCCATTTCAAATTCTAACGGTGCCGAGAAACCCGACTACGGATCGTTGGCTAGAAAACTAGGCGAAACAAAACTAGTTAACAACTTAACTAAGGTTTATACGGAAATACAACCTTTGTAGATCCGGTGCTCCACCTCCATAGCTCCGCAACGAAGTCCCCTTGCTGTCCAAATGAATTCCCGGGCTCTAGCGTCGGCTTCATCGGAGAATAGGCGGGCTAGGTCGTCGATGTCCATGCCGATGATGATCTACGTCGAGGCATCGCTAGATCAAGCTCCCACTTCACCAAGTCATGAAACTTGTGAAGAAAACACCCTATACTACTTGGCAAGAGGTAGAGGATGAAGAAATAGGAAGTGGGTTCACTTTAGAATTGGATTTCTCACTCTTTATCATCACTTGCCATTGATGGAGGCAAGCTTTCTTCACATGAAGAAATGAAGAAGAAGAAGAATATTGTTATGATAAGTTAATTAGAATAATTGAAAAATAATTATCCTTATCATAACATGAACCATGGTTTGATGTAGAGAGTTAACTCAAGTTAGATGAATGGTTAGGGTTTGAAGAAGAAGACAAAAAGGTTACATGAGTCAAAGTTGCATGAAGCTTCATGAAGCTTCATGTAAGAAAGCAACCTTTTTATTTTCTTTTCCCTTTTTCTTTTAATCCAAATTAAAAGATAAAAGAATAAATGAATAATAAATAAAACCCTAACCATTTACTTAACCAAGGTTTAACTCTTTACACAAAACCTAGTAATCTTGCATCATCAAATATGATACAATCAAGTGCACAAAAGTATATCACATATACAATGTGCACACCCGAGTGAGAATATCCATTTAAAGTGAACCGATACGAGTTAATGCAAAGTAATATATCAAATATATAATTATACATTAAATAATTAAATCAACACTTGATTTAACGATCCGGTCATATCACATATAACCGACTAGTATCCAATGTATCGGTTTATCGAATCAATCCTTGATTCGATAACTAGGGTATATCGCATATAACCTAATCGATACATTCATCGCGAGAATGGAATACGGTATCACATACACGCATTATTCTCGGTCCCGCACATATCTCATATGCGCTCCTATTTCGTTTCGCTTGAACCAGGAAACCTCTGTGTAGGACTCTAAAGACTCGTCAATACGCCGGCAGCAGATGATGATCATATCAAGCACCCACAAGCCACAAGCGGTCTGCTAAACGTAACGGCCACCCGGGTATTGAGCGATCAGAAGATCGACGAGCAAGCCCGCTCACACTCCTGTGAATCCAACCAGTAACACTACCGTACAGTCCGGTCTGATCGTCTGATATGTCGCATATCTCGCCTAGGGGTGGTAAACGTCAGACCCCAATAGCTCGATAAGTCGTGTTGATATGAGGTCTATAACAATTCGAGAAACTACTGGTAACACTTACCAGTAAATCTCAGCAACCCTGGCCAGGGATTTCCTGTTATAGCCAATCGAACACAGCGCAACATCAACTCCCTATACCGGGAGAGACGAATCCCCTCCTATCGCTCATTGCCTCCATGTGACCCGGGACTGTACCCAAAAACCACCGTTTTGCACGCCCTCTTGGACGTGGTAAGATGGAATCAAAGCACAGTGGGAACCACACAAGACTCTATGACGATCTCGGGTCAACAGACTACTCTGTACCAGTGTCACCAGAGAACTGCCATCTGACGTGAGGTATAATACCATCTGGGAGTTCTCGGCGAGTCCGTCCAGTGTACCCAGTCTCCACTGAGCACCCGTATATCATCTCCGATGTCAAACACCAATGGATATGGGATCATCCATCGCCCATCTGTATGGGTCGAGAAGGTATACGCTAGTCTACTCTGATATATCGATGCCCCGTCTCGATACACCCACGACTAGGGACTTTGAAGGATGTACTTATGGACTACCATGTCCCCACTAGTATGATCCGCATCATAGTCCAGATAGTCAAGTACACATCCTAAGGGCTTTACCAACATGTAACAGAGAGACAAACAATGTACACGTTAAGGTAAAGAGCAACCAGATAGCATACTATCATGTCGAGCAAGAAAGTCTTCCCTATATATGTCCCAGCATCCACTACAATATACATCCAATGTACAGTAATGGCCTCTAGGGCATACATATAACTAACACTTTTAACAGTACACAGTAAAACTGAAACATTGAAATGTTTCGATAGGGTATCCTAGTATTCCTAGTAATGCCTCTTCCATTATCCATATTCACAACTGTAACCGTATATTTCTTTGCCATCTCTCCAAATCCCTTCATATGTCTTTAGTCATTACCTTCTGCACACCCCTTTAGGCCAAATGGTTTTCTTCATTCCCTACCGTTCGGCACCAGCCTATGGTTTGGAAGAAGACTATCCAATAAGCATAATGGGTGTACTGTCCTAATCCTAGGATCACTCGCAACGCGAGAGAAGGTGAAGATAAAGAACAACCGAATAAACCTTATTCCTATTTCTCCTGAACCAGAATCCATCCCCGAACTGGAACAAGTTCCTTTCGAGTTCGTATATAACCATACGATGGAGTATCCAATAAACTGTGGATCTTCATAGTGATACGGAGTGTCCTGGAAAAATACAAAGGTGAAGTGGGAGTGGTAATGAAATACCTGGTTTGGTCATGAATATCAGTCGCAATTTACTTTGCCCTCTTACTAATCCCTTGATATGTCTTTACTTAATACCTTCTGTACACCATCGTTATGCTAATTGGTTTTTCTTCATTCCCTACCGCTCGGCACTAGTCTAAGGTTTGGAAGAAGACTATCCAATTTGCGTAATAGGTGTACTATCTCCTAAACCAAGGAGTACTCGCAACCTGAGAGAAGGTAAAAGAAAAAGACAACTGAATAGTCCTATCCGTTTCCTCCAGAACTGGAAACCATCCTCGAATAAATTCCTTTGAGTTCGTATATAACCATACGATGGTTTCGTCCAATGCAAGTGGACGTTCGTAGTAATACAGGGTGTCCTGGAGAAAAGGGTAAAAGTAGGAGTGGCAATGAGGTATGCAACTCTGACAATCCAAAAACCAGTGTTTAAGAAGGTTCGGTTAGTTTTGGTCACTGAGTCATAGTCTAGGGTCGGGTCATGGTCGCTGCCAAAGAGAGAGAGAGAAAAGAAACACTCAGCGTGCACTCTAACCTAGATCAGAATGGTTACCAATTTATCTAATCTGGAAACCTCCCACTGTAACCGTCAAATTCTCCTCCAAACCTGAAAGAAGAATTAGTCGGGATCACCCGAGGAGTAAACCAACTCATCAGTAGGAATCGGGATCCAACTATCATCGCATGATAACGTGACGGACTTCGCTCACGTTATCACACTCCAGAAGGTATGCGCATATCTGGCAAGTTTAAGTTTCTTTGGAAACTCCCGATGTGATTTTTGCCCCATGCTCTTATGACCTTGACTTTGGCCAACATATCATAAGTCACATGTCAAGTTCTACCCGTCATTCTCCAGGTTAATTTGAACCCACCCATATATACCCTTGACTTTGCCCAAAATAGTAGTACGACTGTCCCAAACCAACGCATCTATCTATGTTGCATATGAATACCCAATAGCTACCAATCACTGTGCCTTGACTTTGGCCAACATACACAGCTTGAATACTTATTGACTATTCATATGAAACGACGGAGGGCTACGAATGGTTTCTGGCGAAAAACCTTTAACATAATGAATTTGATATCGTTGAAGGAACTGGATAGCTTTAAAAATATAGTGACGAAAACCTTTGCTAAAGAGGTCACTCCCGGTGAAGGGATCTCGGCTCTTTCCCCGTAGAATGAGGTGCAGGATATTCCAACTGAATACCACGATGCAAAGCAAAAGTAATCGGCTATAGTGAAGTTATTTCCCTGACGCAAACTACTGTCCAAGGGGTCACTCCCGGTGAAGGGATCTCGGCCCTTGCCTCGTCGACTGAGGAGCAGGATATTCCAACTGAATACCACTGTGCAAAACAAAAGTGAACGTCCTTGCAATAACAGCTTTTTGAAAAATTGTTCCAACAACATCAGATTAGGTTTGTTTAACTTGCATTGATCCGAATCAATGCAGTCCCATCAATTGATCACACCAATAAAGAAAGAAAATAATGACGTACGTATATGCCATCCGCATTCGCCACTGGGTCCCGTCATTACCCGTTAGGTTAGTTAACTAACGACAGAGCGGGGACTGGACTAGCGCGGATGCAAAACATATACAACATCTACTAGTATATATATCAATATATAATATTTCGCTCAAGGCGTGATAAAATGCGACATCACAGAAATGTAATAAGCATCACAGAACAATAAAGATATCTGGGATCCCCGGGTTTCACAGAGCCGCTACTGAAACCCGACGTTCCCCTGGTCGTGTGGATAGCCTGTGCAATGAAATCTTAGACCCCTACGGGCGCGGCAAGTTACCCGCCAAAACTTGAAGCGAGGCAGCCCCCTTCAGCAACGTGAATGGACCACCCAGCACTTCACGGATTCCGGCAACTTGGGCACCCCTCCTGGGTCAACCTGTACCCCCTACGAGTGCGGCGAATAGCCTGCCAATTCTAGAGTGAAGCCCCCTCCGTCTCAAAGCCATGAGATGCGAGCCCATTTCCCTCTAGAATCCGGCTATCCGTGCACCCCACCGCGGGGTAATCCTAGTACAGAAAGTAAAATATACATACAACGGGTACATCGACCTCAACCTGGTCGTGCCCCAAAATAATAATATACAAACAGGCAGTGACGGCAGTCCACATGTCGGATGCTCGCCCCGCAATATCAAATGTACATATAAAACCAAAACTGTACAACCATTGCATCCAGGCTATCCCCCACGACCAATCCGCAACATCACAGCACAACACAGAACATCAACGTGAATGTCACGTTCGCAAATCCGTCTAACCGGGCTATAGCAGTTAGACAGGATTTACCGATCAAGTGACATTCACGGGTCGCAGATATAATGTAAATACTGTGAACTAACATGTTTAAAATTTTCGATCGATCAAATTTATCGAAGTGGGCCCTAAGCACTACTATAGCACTCACAGAAATTCTGGGCCCAAAAAGAATATCCCAAGAACCCTATTTTCAACCCAGAAGCCTACTGGAAAACATTGGTGAACTAAAGCTTAATTCCTGCGGCGGAACCGGGGCCAAAGTGGGGTTACGGCCCGGTTCCGCAGCCCTATTGAAGGATCAGGTCACCAAATTTTTACAGTGATCTTACAAAACCCTGCACATCATTCTGCAACACTTTAAAATATTTTCTGAGCCAAAACAAAATCGACAGAGAACAGATGTACATGAAAATGCGGCTTTGGGATTTTTGTTCGATCGGAAATGTAAACACGTTAGACCAAGCTAGACTAGGTTAATGGCGTGGCTCTGATACCAGTGTAAGTGCACGGCGGCGTCCCGGCCGTCAATCCGAGGCCAAAATGCGGAAACGATACTTTACTTTAACTTTTGAACCGGCACCACCGCGCACAAAAATCCTGGATCGGGCCATTAATCTAGTCCTAGCTAACTAAAGAACGGGTGGAGAGATATACCGAGAGATCCGTGTCCTTCGGTCTTCTCGTCGTCGTCCCGATCTCCCCGCGGAATCTCTGGTCTCCACCTCCTCGCCGGAAGGGCACCACATCGCCGGCTTCTTTTACGGGCTCCCACCTCTGGACCGAGGCAACTCGGGCACGAAGTTAGCGAGTCGACGTGCCCAAGGATGTTGTAGGTTGACTGTAGAACGCATGTCTCATTTGAGATTGTATGAAGTTTCCATACGGTGGAGGAAAAGAACTAAGCTTTTGGAGATGGAGCAATGGGAATTTTGCAAGCCAAAAGAGATCAAAATTCCCCACTAGAATTTTTGGACAGCCCCATCCCTCAAAGAATGGCCGGCCAAATCTCCAAGAATGAGTAAGAATTGGAGTGAGAGAAAAGTCAAGGGGGAAGGGGAAGCTATCATGCAAGAGAGAGAGAAAAAGGATGATAATCATATATCATGATCACAAATAAGAACCTCACTCCAAAGCCTAATCATCAACAACCATGATTACTCCAAAAGGTCAAGCAATCATGAACTTATGAAGTCAATAGTGGTAGAACCATCATGACACAACAAAATGCAAATAACACCCTCCACAAAACAAATTTGCATACTTGCAAATAAGCCCTCCTCCACCAACTTTCAACCAAGGAAAGATACAAAGAAAAATGGCCGAAACGGAAAGTAAACTGGCAACTTCGGAAAACTGATCCCGTAATAAATTACAGGAAAACCTCGCTACTGTATATACATACCCGTATTTGTATTCCGACCGAATACAAATGCAATGAGACAAAATCTACACTGTACTATACTAGGATCCGGCTTAAACCAAAGCCCACTAGTATAAACCGTCCGATCGTGATCCGTGCAATACCGCACGAATCTGATCGAACCCTGCCATATCTCCATACGGCCTCTACAGCGTTTCGCCCGAAACTTGAGTAACTGTCCGTGGGGGACTCTAAAGACTCGTCAATACTATGGCTGTGGATTTAACCACTAGCACGTCAGAGGTATTAGCCATACATAACGGGCTACCAGCTATTGATCAAAAGGGACGTCGATGAGCGAACTCATCCTGACACCCTACTGAGCCTGTCAGTGACAATATTCGTACAGTCCGGTCCGTTCGTCTATGAGCATCGCATGGCGGGCCTAGGGGGTTGGTAAAAGTCAGACCCCCAAAAGCGGTACAAGTCGTGTCGGAGTGTAGCCCAGAACACCCTGAGATACTACTGGAATACCTAGCAGTAAATCTCCTGCCTTGGCCAACGACTTCGTGTAAGGGCTCTCCTAGACACAGCGCGACCTCACCCCCAATACCGGGAGAGACGAACCCCTGAAGATCCGCTCACTGCCTCCATGTGGCTCGGGACTATACCCAACTAAAACCTGTTTGCACGTCTCCTTTGAGCGTGGTAGGGTAGTAATCAAAGTACAGTGGGAACTCACACGAGACAAATGACGATCCTCAGGTCGATAAACTAACCTGTACACACGTCACCAGGGAACTGCCATCTGACGTCTGGTATAAGACCAACTAGCATGTTCCCGGCGAGTCCTGTCTGGTGTACTCATAACCCAATGAGCACCTGTATATATCTTAGGTGAACCAACTGACACCAGTGGCTTGTGAGACCGGCCACCGCCCCTCGTCGGGGTCTCGACTGTATACACTAGTCTACTCTGGAGGATCGATGCCCTGTCTCGAAACTCCCACGACTAGGGACCTTTTAAGGATGTGCTTATAGACTACCAGCTCCCACGTATATGATCGCCCTCATACTGCTGGC
This sequence comes from Agapanthus africanus, assembly GCA_030015575.1. Lineage (NCBI taxonomy): Eukaryota > Viridiplantae > Streptophyta > Magnoliopsida > Asparagales > Amaryllidaceae > Agapanthus > Agapanthus africanus. Next base: position 241,218,606 of record CM057344.1, read on the forward strand.
AGTCAAGCAAGAATCCTAGGGGCTCTATCAACGTATAATAGCGACATGTAAGGTCACCTAAAGCAGTACACGATGATAAAGATAAACCAGATAGCATACTATCATCTTGAGTAAGACTGTCCTACCGGGATAGGTCCTCCTTCAATCATTGCAAATCACGTGCCTATGATCCAATAATTGACTCTAAGGGCACTATCTCCAACAGTTGCGGATCGGTCGTGGGGGATAGCCTGGATGCAATGTTAGTACAGTTTCGTTTTATATATACATTTGATATTGCGGGGCGAGCGTCCGACATGTAGACTGCCGTCACTACCTGTTTGTATATTATTGTTTTGGGGCACGACCGGGGTGAGGTCGATGTACCCGTTGTATATATTTTACTTTCTGTACTAGGATTACCCCGCGGAGGGGTGCACGGATAGCCGGGTTCTAGAGGGCAACGGACCCGCATCTCATGGCGTTGAGACGGAGGGGGCTTTACTCTAGAATTAGCGGGCTATTCGCCGCACTCGTAGGGGGTATAGGTTGACCCAGGAGGGGTGCCCAAGTTACCGGATTCCGTGAAGTGCTGGGTGGTCCATTCACGTCGCTAAAGGGTGTTTCCTCGCTTCAGGTTTTGGCGGGTAACTTGCCGCGCCCGTAGGGGTCTAGGATTTCATTGCACAGGCTATCCACACGACTAGGGGAACGTCGGGTTTCAGTAGTGGCTCTGTGAAACCCGGGGATCCCAGATATCTGTATTGTTCTGTGATGCTTATTACATTTCTGTGATGTTGCATTTTATCACGCCTTGAGCGAATATTATATATTGATATATATACTAGTAGATGTTGTATATGTTTTGCATCCGCGCTAGTCCAGTCCCCGCTCTGTCGTTAGTTAAGTAACCTAACAGGTGATGACAGGACCCAGTGGCGAATGCAAATGGCATTTACGTACATCATTATTTTCGTTCTTTGTGGTGTGATCAATTGATGGGACTGCGTTGATTCGGATCAATGCAAGATAAACAAACCTATTCTAATGTTGTTGGAACAATTTTTCAAAAATCCGTTATTGCAAGGACGTTCTCTTTTGTTTTGCACAGTGGTATTCAGTTGGAATATTCTGCTCCTCAGTCGACGAAGCAAGGGCCGAGATCCCTTCACCGGGAGTGACCCCTTGGACAGAAGATTGCGTCAGGGCAATAACTTCACTATAGCCGATTACTTTTGCTTTGCATCGTAGTATTCAGTTGGAATATCCTGCACCTCATTCTACGGGGAAAGAGCCGAGATCCCTTCACCGGGAGTGACCTCTTTAGCAAAGGTTTTCGCTACTATATTTTTAAAAAGCTATCCGGTTCCTTCAACGATATCAAGTTCATTACGTTAAAGGTTTTCGCCAGAAACCATTCGTAGCCCTCCATCATTTCAGACGGGTAGCACGTAGTATTCATGCTGTGTTTGTTGGCCTTAGTCAAGGCATAGTGTATGGTAGCTGCTTGTTACCTTTCTATTGCATAGATAGATGCGTTGGTTTGGGACAGTCGTATAGCCTTGTTGGCCCTAGTCAAGGGCTTATACGGGTGGGTTCAAATTAACCTGGACAATGACGGGTAGAGCTTAACATGTGACTTATGATTTGTTGGCCTTAGTCAAGGTCATAAGAGCATGGGGCAAAAATCACATCGGGAGTTTCTAAAGAAACTGAAACTTGCCAGATATACGCATACCTTCTGGAGTGTGATAACGTGAGCGGATTCCGTCACGTTATCATGCGATGATAGTTGGATCCCGATTCCCACTGATGAGTTGGTTTACTCCTCGGGTGATCCCGGCTAATTCTTCTTTCAGGTTTGGAGAAGAATTTGACGTTACAGTGGGAGGTTTCCTGATTAGATAAAGTGATAACCATTCTGATCTAGGTTAGAGTGCACGCTGAGTGTTTCTTTTCTCTCTCTCTCTTTGGCAGCGACCATGACCCGACCCTAGACTATGACTCAGTGACCAAGATTGACCGAACCTTCTTAAACACTGGCTTTTGGATTGTCAGAGTTGCATACCTCATTCCCACTCCTACTTTTACCCTTTTCTCCAAGACACCCCGTGTTACTACGAACGTCCACTTCCATTGGACAAAACCATCGTATGGTTATATACGAACTCGAAGGAATTTATTCGAGGATGGTTTCCGGTTCTGGAGAAAATGAATAGGACTATTCAGTTGTCTTTTCCTTTTACCTTCTCTCAGGTTGCGAGTACTCCTTGGTTTAAGAGATAGTACACCTATTACGCAAATTGGATAGTCTTCTTCCAAACCTTAGGCTGGTGCCGAACGGTGGGGAATAAATAAAACCAATTAGCATAACGATGGTGTACAGAAGGTATTAAGTAAAGACATATCAAGGGATTAGTAAGAGGGCAAAGTAAATTGCGACTGCTATTCACGACTAAACCAAGTATTTCTTCGCCAATCCTAAATCACCTTTGTATTTCTCCAGAACACTCCGTATCACTATGAAGATCCACAGTTATTTGGATACTCCATCGTATGGTTATATACGAACTCGAAAGGAACTTGTTCCAGTTCGGAGATGGATTCTGGTTCAGGAGAAATAGGAATAAGGTTTATTCGGTTGTCTTTTATCTTCACCTTCTCTCGCATTGCGAGTGCTCTTAGGATTAGGACAGTACACCCATTATGCTTATTGGATAGTCTTCTTCCAAACCATAGGCTGGTGCCGAACGGTAGGGAAGGAAGAAAACCATTTGACCTAAAGGGGTGTACAGAAGGTAATGACAAAAGACGTATAAAGGGATTTGGAGAGATGGCAAAGATTTATACGGTTACAGTTGTGAATCTGGATAATGGAAGAGGCATTATTAGGAATACCGGGATACCCCATCGAAACATTTCAATATTTCAGTTTCACTGTGTACTGTTAAAAGAAAACTGATTTCCAATTAGACACTTGCTTCAGGGTATGTATTTACCAGGTATGAATCTCACATCTGTATGGTTTTTATAGATGATGAGTGGGAGTAAGTTATTGGGAATTAGGTGATCATTCTCATTATATCGGAATTCGTTGTAATTGGTGATATTTGAGGAAGTCACCTGGGTTGTTTGCCGGACGGCAAATATTTGGTTTTGAATATCCGTTGTTATGCACCAATTTCAAATTGATATATCTATACGTCTATTTTTATAGAGTGAGATATACCTTTTTGAAATTATGTCTATGATATTTACCTATATCAGTGGATGGTTAGGTAAGGAGCATTAAACAGCAGTGTAATTCTTCTTAACCATAAGTACAGTTTTCAACCTACGACACACAAGGAATGAGTTATTAAACTCAAGGGACTTATACAGAGTATTGTATGTTGTCCAGTGTCCATTAGGACAGAGGGGTTGGTCCTCGTATTATATTCAGTTTACATATGACTTCTCTAGTTCTTAGACAAGTGTTTCGTAGAAACACAGGGTCCAAGTTTTGAGAAGTTATAGGTATATGAGTAAAGTAGAGAACCAGGTATTGCAAGTATCGGTATTTTTCAAGGTGATCGAAGATGCAGATACTTGTGAATGGTATTCAGTTGATAGTAATGATTAAGAGAACTTGCTTCTTTTTCAGGTTACTCATAATTGGAAGCACTTCTAAGTTGAGTAACGCTGATCGGCATCCTTCCATTTAGATGACATGCACTGGAGACAGCTGCATGATTTGAATCTGGTTCAATTAAATCAGTGCCTCTGTTTCTATATTGGATATAGAACAGTTCATATCTTGACATTGTTAAGATACGAGGAGTTGTCCGGCTTATGCTTAAAACCAGACTCCGAATAACTCAAGGCTCGTTTCTGTAATGGATGTTTATGGGTTGACCCGGGCTATGACGAGGGTTGATTTTCTACCATCTAGTAGATCAATAGTGATATTGTTCTTGACTCGTCACAGTTTTAATAAAAATGGATTTTTTGAGAAAACAGTAGTGGGAGTATGGTTGAACTGGAAGTGATTCCAGAACCGCAAACGATTACTGAAGATTTGATAAGAACCTAAAGATTCAATCTGGTTTGACATTCCATTGGCCACTCCGCAGATAAAGTGGGTAACCTCAGGCACCCGAGAGGTACTTCGGTATGCTCAGGGACGATGGCAGGGAGGTTTTTGTTTACCCATACTTGCCATTGCTGTTGTTCCAGACTGTGAAACCCGGCAGGAGGATGAGTATAACATCGTTCTAAACTGGCTTTAGAAGTGTACGTCTATATGACTCTGCCAGAGGGTTGTCGTGGTCAGTGGGAGCAGCGAAAGCATGGTGGACAAGTGGCTTATGTCTATTTATAGACTAAAGCAAATATAGCGGAGATAGATCATCTATTTCTCATGTGACCGTCATAAGTTTGATTTCATCAGAATAGGGGATGGATTTGTTAAGAAGGTAGTAGGGTGTGATGTCCTGGTATTTGGATGACATACACAGAGTAGGAAATGAAATTCCTATACTACAATCGGTTATATTTTGGTTGTCACACAGTGGTTTCTCCACATGGGACTTGGATATAATATCAAGACATTCTGGTTACTAGATCTATGGATCAAGATTTGGGTGGTTTCCCAATCAGGTTACTTAGACAGCATTCTAAGAGTTTTTAGAATGGACGACTCCTAGCACGGTAGTGTACCAGCAGGTGATGGAGTCACCTTCTCTAAAGGTGTCTTACAGACTAAAGGGGAGAGGGATGTGCATGATTGGCAGATCACTTGCTTAGGCAACTGAGTCAATCATGAGTTGTCAAGTACCACACCAGATGTTGTTTATGCAGTAGATGCAATAAGTTGATATTAATCCAATCCTGGAGAAACAATCGGAAACAGTTTTAGTACATAAGTGGATGTTCTAGGGATATGATAACGACAACCTCCTTCGGGAGACAGTTATCATTCCAGGCTTCCAAGGTGACCTGGATGACAGAGAGGTTGTCAGAGTTATAGTTTTCCTTCTGACGAGGGACAGTATTTTGGAAAGTTGGTCCTGGTGGATACTGAGGGAAGGATGGCGCAGGATACTGATTAAGTTCAGTTGTCGATACAGTCTAAGAAGTTTGGATTTGGAGTTCATTTATGAGCTAGGTCCCATCAGACATCCAAACATATTCTAAGACAGGTATTGCTCATTTCAGGAGATGGCTTTCTCCGCGAACTTGAGATAAAGAGAGACATAGAAAGAAACATCACAGCGGATCCACTCGCTGAGGCTATTCCTCGAACGCAATAGTTTTGCAAAGAAGCTTTGTGAGACTGACTAGTAGAGGAGTTGGGTGTTCGGTATCACACAGGCTGTGAGTATGCGACATCGTAATAATTAGCCTTGAGTGCAAGTGGGAGATTGTTGGAGATAGTGCCCTCAGAGTCAATTATTGGATCACTGGCACGTGATTGCAATGATTGAGGGAGGACCTGTCCCAGTAGGACAGTCTTACTCAAGATGATAGTATGCCATCTGGTTTACCTTTATCATCGTGTACTGCTTCAGGTGACCTTACAGGTCACTATTGCACGTTGATAGAGCCCCTAGGATTCTTGCTTGACTACCAGCGGTATGAGGGCGATCATATACGTGGGATCTGGGGTCTATAAGCACATCCTTAAATGGTCCCCAGTCGGGGGAGTTTCGAGACAGGGCATCGATACTCCAGAGTAGACAAGTGTATACAGTCAAGACCCCGACGAGGGGCGGTGGCCGGTCTCACAAGCCACTGGTGTCAGTTGGTTCACCTAAGATGTATACAGGTGCTCATTGGGTTATGAGTACACCGGACAGGACTCGCCGGGAACCTGCTAGTTGGGATTATACCAGATGTCAGATAGCAGTTCCCTGGTGACATGTGTACAGGTTAGTTCATCGACCTGAGAACGTCATTTGTCTCGTGTGAGTTCCCACTGTGCTTTGATTACTACCCTACCACGCTCAAAAGAGACGTGCAAACAGGTTTTAGTTGGGTACAGTCCCGAGCCACATGGAGGAAGTGAGCGGATCTGCAGGGGTTCGTCTCTCCCGGTATTGCACGGATCACGATCGGACGGATAATACTAGCGGACTTTGGCTTAAGCCGGATCCTAGTATTATACAGTGTAGATTTTGTCTCTTTGCATTTGTATTCAGTGGGAATACAAATGCGGGTATGTATATACAGTAGCGGGGTTTTCCTGTAATTTATTACGGGATCAGTTTTCTGAAGTTGCCAGTTTGCATTCCGTTCCGGTCAGTTTTCCTTTGTTCCTTCACGGCCGGACTTTCCGATGGAGGGGCTAATTTGCAAGTTCGCAAATTAGCATTTTGTGGAGGGTTTATTTGTGAAATGGTGGCATCATGATGGTTCTAGCATAATGAGATTCTTTTTTAGTCTCTTCCTTTGCATTAAATGAGATAGGAAAGAATGAGAGTTGATGTGAGGCTTGCTTTTGGGTGTGGTCACCATTTCCTTTCCTACACTCACCTCCCTTCTTGGTTTTGATTTTTTCCCTCCACCATTTTGATGATTAGGGGCCGGCCACTTTGAAAAAAAGGGGTTCATTTTTTTGTGTGGGAGAAATCATCTCATTTCATGCTATGCTTTGCCACAAAATCCATACCCATCTCAAAAGCTTATTCTTCTTCTTCCCTCCATCAAAGGCAACTTCATAACCCCTAGAGACAATGGATTCTACACTTGCCTACAACATTCCTTGGGCATGTCGGCTCGCCAACTTCGTGCCCGAGTTGCCTCGGTCCAAAGGTGGGAGCCCGTAAAAGAACCCGGCGTTGTGGTGCACGTTCCGACGAGGAAATGACGACCGGAGATTCCGCGAGGAGATCGGAGTGGAGGCGAAGACCGAAGGACACGGATCGCTTGGTATAGCATTGTAACACCTTAGAATGTGTTTTGTAGCTAATTATATTTTAATGTATGGTTTTTAATAAAAAGTTTACCAAATTAAGTTTTAAATATTTTATCCTAATTATTGTGTATTTTATTAGAATTTTATTAGGCGCACACACACTTGTGCATGATAACTAGGGTTGTTTTAGGGGTTTAACCATGATTAGTAATCATGGTTAGCTAACCTTTTTCTTAAGTTAGTTTTAAGTTTTGTTTAAGTGTCATGGTTGTTGTTAATTAAATGAATTTTATTAAGGGTTTTATTAATTGTATTGTGTTGACCTTGGGAGAGAGTGGGAGAGAGAAAGCATGGGCATCATGGCTCATGCCATGCTCATTTAATGAGGAAAGAGAGAGTGGGAAAGGGGTCTTGAGTGTGTGCTCATTCTCTATCTCATTTTTCTTTTCTTTCTCTCATTATGTCTCTCAAACACACACACACACACACACACACACACACACACACACCATCAGCAGCAGCTGCCCCAGCAGCAACTACAACAACAAAAACAATAGCAACAGCAGCAGAAGTAGCAGCAAGCAGCAGTGGCAGCACCCTCATCATCATCAGCAGCAGCCCCAGCAACATCATTATCATTAGCAGCAGCTTCATCACCATCAGCAACATCAACTACAACAACAACAACAGCAGCAGCAGCAAGCTTTAGCAGCAGCAGCAGGTAGTAGAAGCAGCAGCAGGCAGCCCCAGCACTTGCAGTAGCTCCACACACCTCTTCACCTGCTTTCTTGGGCTCTTTAAGGTCCAATAGGGTAATTTCTGAACCCCATTTCGTGTGTGCTTAAGTTTTGTGTCGATTAGTGCTAAATAGCTAAGTTTAGTGCTAGTTTATGGTGTTTGAGTGGAATGGTGGTAAATTGTGGATTGTGTTAGCTACCTTAGGTAAATTTAGTGTTAGTAGGGTCACTCACACTGAGAAATCCCCAGATTACACTAAAATACCATAGGTTTTCCTTTTTGTGCAAAATTGGTAATTTTAAGCGACATTTGTGATATCTGGAATCTGCTATATACCCGGACCTTACGAAGTGAAATTGAGAAGACTGGGACATGCTCACTAGGTATGGATAACACCACCAGAAGACGACCCCCTAACTCCTAACTCTGGCCGCCAATTTCCTTGTTTTGGCCGTAAATTGCGGCCAAGTTGGGGAGTTGGGTGTTGGGCTCTTGGCTAGGGGTCTCTGCTGTGTTTTCTAGGTCTTTGACATGTCTAGTTTTGTAATATTGTACCTGTAGGAAAATCTGGGACTATATGTCATTTTGGTGTTATTTGTGTTTGCGCGATACGCGCGATACGTGAGTGGGTTCTGTGATCCAGCGTATCGCGGCGTGTCGCGATGGTTTTAGACGCGTACACACACGATTCAGCGTATCATGCACACGCGCGTTTAGTTCGCGACGCGAGTTTCTCGTTTCGATTCGATATCGTGTTTCGCGGGATATTTGACTTATATGTGATTTCCATGTCGTAATTGCAGGTTTGCAGACAGGGGCTACGGACACGGTTACAGGGGGAGCAGATGATAGGATTCACCCAGCGTGGAGTTTAGGTGAGTAGATATAACATCTACAGGGGAATCGCCCGCATGGCGTTATGCGTCTGGGCTAGGATTCAATTTCCTGTCGCACATTCTACGTCATTGTAGAATTGCGCATTTACTGCATTCTTTGATATAGTTATATACTGTGACTAGCAGCCGTAGGACACTGCACACATTATTGACGGTTCATGTTGCACGAGCACGGATTGCATGCTACACACACGCCGTCAATAATTGCCATGTCACACACTACCCCTTATAGCTACCATTGCTTGTCACACTTGACATCTAGTTTATCGGTATACCTATAGTGTATCATACCTTTAGTGATAGGTATATTTTCACTTTGCGATACAGCTACAGGTATACCTCCTACATATTTTACCTATACCGGGAGGGATTTCCTACATATTTTACTTATACCCAGGGGGTATACGACATCAGTTCCTATAGGTAGATACCTATACATTGCTACACCTGTATGTTAGACACATATTCAGTTGTTGTCGCATATTTACATTTACTGATGTTACTTAGCTGTACCTTATCTTGTTTTCGCATACATCTGGTTCAGCTATATACTTGTGTTTACCTGCTCGCATTCAGATATATCGCATACATTTATTTCTGGATTGCGCATTGTTTATCTGGATTTTACATGATGTTTTCGGGATTTGGGAACCGCGGGAGTTCATGAAATTATGCATACATGAACAATCCAGTTTCCTTGATATGATATTTGAGCGTCCCCCATGAGTTTTATCGGTGCTGATTATATACTCCATACAAGGTGTGGTTGCCGTATGAGAGTACATGGTGGGGCCCGGTATGGTTCCCCTCGGCAAGAAGATCGATGGGTTTGCCGATTGAGCCTGGAGGCGGGCGAGTACCTACCGGTGATTGTTTGGACCTGGCAGTTGTCCGGAGGCTACTGGCCAGAGTCGAGAGATGGATGCGGGAGGATCTGTACTGGCGGGGCCAAGGGCCGATACCGCAGACGGACCCCGTGGGCTGATCCGGACTGACGGAGCCCGATATACGAGGATTTCTGTGTCGATGCTTGGCACACGGTTTCATGATATTTCTTTAACCCCTTTTTGTATATATAACAGGGGATTTAGCCGTTGTTATATATACCCTTACACCAATATTAGTGGAATGGGACGCTAATATATGTGTATTGCCCCCATCATATTTATTTCTGTACATATATATACCTTTAGGATGCTAGAAACTTACTTGAGAGTGGACTTGGGATACTAGGTGATTCATTGGGATTGAACATTGGATATACCTATGTGATTGGTGATTTGTACATTCGGGATATAGGAGATTACTCGATATTGTACATTGAGGAGATGTGAGACTGATATGATGTGAGTGCCCTATGTGGGGGCTGATTTGAGGATTTGGGATTGGAGTATCTTGATGGATTGTGATCCTGCCACGACGTCAGGTTTCCGTGGAAAATGACATATTCCACCCTATACCTCACCATTACCTATTTTATGCACAGATTCATATATTGGTAGTACTTGTAGTGTACCCTTATGATAGTTGCATATTTGCTTTCTCATATCTCTATTGCATAGACATTGCATACTACTATCATGCCATCATTGCTTCACATATTGATTGTACCTGCTAGTGTACTCTCCCTATTTCAGCATTTGCATGATATATTATTATTGTAATCGCATATCTTAGATTCATGCTGTACGTGCATTCCTGCGATTACCTGCATATGTTTTATACTATTCACGAGTTGGCAACTCACCCCCGTTGTGCCACAGGTGTTTCAGGTCTTTCCCCAGAGTAGTCGAGGCAGGCTATTTCTCTATTCAGCTATCCAGCTACCACCTTTTGCTACAGATATCGCATCAGCTCACAGTACCATTTTGCTTAGGTGGGTTAGATGGTTATCTGTATTTCATATTGTATATTCGTTGTATTTTGTACTCTCCATCTACTACTGTATTGTTGACATAGAGACTTGGTGAGGACGTTATGTGTATTATTGTGGATTTGATGCCTTTTATATATACAGCTTCTTTCTCTACTGTTATTATTTTCTGTTGTATTCATTTTGGCTGGTTTCTACAAATGGGGTGTTGCTAAAAATTTAAATAAAGAAAGTAAGACTTTTAAAGGATTTGGGTTGCGATTTCAATTGTTTCAAAACTTATATTATCTTTTCCGTATTTTTCATGGTTTAGATTTCTGGGTTTGGCTTTCTTTTACTACGTTGCGTCTTTAGGCGTTGCGTAGTATTAGGGCCGTCACGGGCCAATTTTGGGTCGTGACAAGCATTCTACCCTTTTCTCATGTTTGCTAGAGTTAGGTTAATGGCCCGATCCGGGATTTTAGTGCGCGGGGGTGCCGGTTTCTAGTTTTTAGAAAAGTTTCGTTTCCGCATTCCGCCGTCGGATTGACAGCCGGGGCGCCGCCGTGCACTTACAATAGCCAATCGAACACAGCACAACATCAACTCCCTATACCGGGAGAGACGAATCTCCTCCTATCGCTCATTGCCTCCATGTGATTCGGGACTGTACCCAAAAGACACCTTTTTGCACGCCCTCTTGGACGTGGTATGATGGAAATCAAAGCACAGTGGGAATCACACAAGACTCTATGAAGATCTCGGGTCAACAGACTACTCTGCACCAGTGTCGCCGGAGAACTGCCATCTGACATGAGGTATAATGCCATCTGACGTGAGGTATGATACCATCTGGGAGTTATCGGCGAGTCCGTCCAGTGTACCCAGTCTCTAATTGGCACTCGTACACCATCCTTGATGTCAAACACCGATGGATATGGGATCATTCATCGCCAATCATATGGGTCAAGATGCGTATACGCTAGTCTACTCTGGTGTATCGATGCCCTGTCTCGATACACCCTCGACTAGGAACGGTTATAGGATGTACTCGCCGACTACCGTGGCCCCGCTAGTATGATCTCATCATAGTCCCAGTAGTCGAGTACATATCCTAAGGGCTTTATCAACATGTAACATAGAGACAACCAGAGTATATGTTAAGATAAAGTACAACCAGATAGCATACTATCATGTCGAGCAAGAAAGTCCTCCCTATATATGTCCTAGCATCCACTACAATATACATCGTATGTACAGTAATGGCCTCTAGGGCATACATATAACTAACATCTCGCGCCGCAGTCCCTCAGCATCTGGTACGCATAGTCTAGTCCTAAATCGCAGTATCCCCTGATCATCGATCACGAACTCGAAAAATCTTCCCTGTCCAATCTGTGCCACGATCTCTGAACATCGGTCATCACTGTACTGTGCCTCATGTATACAGTCAAGCAACGTGGGCATGCACGAACATGCGCAATCTGTCCTCCGATCGGCGTAAACTCGAACTGCACCCGGCTGTCACATAAAATCTGCCAATCTGCCGACGACTGCCTCTGCACTGCGCTCAAACAAGATAGACTACCCCCGGGCCTCCTACTCAAAGCATCTGCTACTACATTCGCTTTGTCCGGGTGGTAAAAGATCTCACAGTCGTAGTCCTTCACTAACTCCATCCAACGGTGCTGTCTAAGATTCAGGTCTCGCTGCTGAAATATATACTTTAAGCTCTTGTGATCAGTGAATATCTGGCACGACTCGCCGTATAGGTAATGTCGCCAGATCTTAAGTGCAAAGACCACTGCAGCCATCTCTAAATCGTGAGTGGGGTAGTTCTGTTCATTTTTCTTCAACTGCCGTGAAGCATACGCGATCACCATGTCATGCTGCATCAATACACACCCTAGCCCCACTCGAGAAGCATCACAAAAGACAACAAATCCGCCCGATCCCGAAGGCAATGATAACACCGGCGCCGTAGTCAGTCGAGTCCGTAGCTGCTGAAAACTGTTCTCGCACTCCTCCGTCGAATCGAAAGGAACTCCCTTACGGGTCAACCCGGTCAAAGGTGTAGCAATACGGGAGAAGTCATGCACAAATCGCCTGTAATAGCCGGCCAGCCCTAGAAAGCTGCGGATTTCCGTAACTGATGTGGGTCTGGGCCAACCCTGAACAGCCTCGATCTTCCTCGGGTCCACACATATACCATCTCGTGTAATCACGTGACCCAAGAAGTCTACGCTGTTGTCACGACCCGCAGGGTACGGAACGTGACTGGCACTTAAGTTTATGAAACGTCCTAAGACGTCCGTAAAATAAGTAAGCCAAAGCCCAGAAACCAAAACCAAATAAGCAAAAGAGTGAAGAAAAACCAATCAATTGAAGCGAGTTTATCAAATAAATCATATCAAACCTTTTTAAAAACAATATCAATTTTTCCGAAAATTTCGGCAGAGTCTCCTTTGTAAATACTGGCCCCCAAAATGGGTACAACAAGAATATATATAAATCCAACCAATAAGGCATACCCAAGCGGGAGCTAGCTCTTCGCCAGAAGGCGGTCACAAATCCCACGCAATATAAAACAACAACATGCAAAATAATCATAAAGAAGCATAAGAAAAACCGCATGTCGACTCAAGTGAGCTCGACCCCAAAATACAGTATAAAAAGTTCACAAATCTCACAGTCTCATCTCTAGGTCAATATACAACAATACTGGTAGATACAGTAGATGGAGTACTCTAGATACAAAGAATATACAAGATGGTACAAAAATAATAATACAACCCACCTACGAGCAAAAACCTCGAGTCCTGACAAGAGAGGCAAAAGAAGCGGTGCGCCCGCCGCTACTGTGCTGACGGAGCGGACCTGCAAAAGACTGTGGCACAACGGGGGTGAGTTGCCAACTCATGAGTAATAAATAACATCTATAGAGGCTATCGCAAGTATGCACACAAGCATCCTAGCATCTATAATACAGGTATGGCAGGACATAATAGCAGGTATGTATGCAATATGAATATACTAGCAGGTATGAATGCAATGTGAATCAAGTCATGATCTGAATGTGTAAGTATAAGAATCATGTTTTTCCTTTAGGAATCTCTTTTGAAATACCAGCACAATACCAATAGAATCAACAAGAACCTGTGTCCAGCAACGACACCTCAAAACTATCACAAATCTCATATATCCATGTCATAGTATCTCTGGCCTCAGCCATCCGGCTGACCCATCTCAATATCAATATCTCAACATCTTGCGGCCACGGTCGGTATCCTCTGGATATCCGCCGTGCCAAACAGTCACCGGTAGGTAATCCGTCTCCTGCCAGGCTCATCGTCAGCAACACGAGCTTCTTTCCCCGGGGTACCTTACCGGGCCCACCATGTACCCGAGACGGTTCATCCAACTCCTGGAAACGGGTCTCGAAAACCACAGCAAACTCATGGTGGACGACACTTACATCACTAGAAAACCGCAATTTACATATTAAAAAAAATGTAATAAGTTTAGAAATTTGCGGCTTTCCCCCGAAATCCATAAATATCACAAAATCTCAAGAAATCCTCATAAATGCATATGCCAATGATAATGAATGCATATGGTATCAATAATCAAGTTGCGATGTATGATTGATAGACTAGGCATGAGCAAATAACATGATGAGTACATGCACATGATTAGAAATCTTACGATTTCATTTGATGGAATTAAAGGCAATAGCACAGGTTTAAGCATCAATTATAGTAAAAAGGTTTCAAATTATAGGTTATCTAGTGTGGTGGCATGGCAATTACCAGGGCGTGTGTGTAAACATGAATAGTGCTCGTGCTGCATATAAAAACCCTGGCAATGGTGCAGGTGTCCTATAGAATGGGTTTGCATATGTAGGTCAAATAAGGTATGGATATAGTTACTAATATCACTAAAATCTTAACTACTTAAACTATCGGGAGACTTGCGCCATCCAAACGATAGTCTCCCGTAGATGTTAAATCTACTCACCGGAATCCCTAGCTAGCCACGTCCAATCACCGCTTTCCCCTTTCTTGCCGTGTCTGACGTCTCCGCGACCGAACCTGGAATTTACATCAATACCAAACATAGGGTTACATATCAAGAACGACGCAAATCCCAAACGAAAATACTAACGTTCACAAGCTAGGTACAACGTGCACAAGGTGCGCGGAACACACGCGAAAATCGGAAAAACTAACTAAAATCGTCAATTTGGTCGCCCGGCAAAGCTAAAACCCGATCACTCAAAAAAACCGCACTCACACATCCTAAATGTCATAGGATATGCCAAAAATATCATCAAGATATCGCAAATAATTCATCACAATATTTTGATAAAAACCTAGTAAGCACTAAAAATTCCAAATTCGTGCAAACATCGCGTATTTGCGATAAAGTACTCACATCATCGCACAATCCTACAATCCACACAACTAGCTAGCCACAACACTCAATTTAACCCATTTACCATGCTTCAAAACACATTTTCCAAAAACAAACCCCTTTCTAGAATTTCATAACTAGCAATTTTAATGCAAACTATACATGAAAAACCCTAAATTAACACTAGTTTATAGCCCAATTAGCAAGTTAACCTCTTAGATTAGGTTAGCAAAACAACTAGATAGCAAAATAGAATTAATTAACTTAGTAATGGCTTCTAAAACCCTAGTTTAAATTCAAACCATTAACTTTAAAAAAAACCTAGATTAGAAATTAGGAATTATTTTGACACTAAAACAATTTCAAAGTTCTAATTTAACACACTTAAGCTACAAATTAATCATTGATTAGAAATTATACCTCACAAGCTCAAACCCTAGCTTGCTCTAGCCTCTCAAGACATCTCCTTTCTCCAAGCTTTGAACCAAATTAGGTTTGAGAAGATATGGAATAAGGGTTTTCTTTGAATTTGTGAAGGAAATTGTTGATTTTTGATGGATATTGTGATGAAATTTGATGTGAAAAGAGGGGGAAAATATGGGGACAGCAGCAGGAGGTGCTCTCGGCATTGAGGGAATGGGGGAGAATGGTGTGGTGTTGTGGAAATTTTGTCCAAGGTCAAAGCCCACCATTCCCAAGTACAACATACTTACAAATTAATATAAATTAATCCATTCACATATCATATTGTTCACAAGAGTTGAAGACCCAAAAAAAAAGAGAGAAGTTTCCTGCTATGGTGGGCCGGCCAAGGGGGGATGAGGATTGGTGAGAGAGTGTATAAAAATTCCTATGCAAAAAGACCCCCCGACAAGCTCAAAATTGCAAGTTTTAGCTCAAAATAAATATATTTTCGTTTTCCATAATAAAAATTTGTTAAAACTTGAAATAAAATACTAAAAAATTATAATACAACTAGATTTTAATTAACATGATTTTAAATATTAAAATTAGCCCAAAGAAATTTGTATTTATCGCTAATTTAATATATTTTCTTACCGGCTTAAAATAATATTAAAAAATTGAAAAATAGGGAAAAATTTTTAAATGACCAGAAATTAATAAGTAACTCATTAGCTACTAAAAACTAGCAATTACCTATCCAAATTAGGTATAATTAGTCCTAAACTGCAAAATAACAAAAAAGACGGTTTACGGAAAAATACCGAATTTTCACCGATTTTCAGGAAAACACCAAAACAACTTTTCAAGGCGCTACAGCTGTCCATCCAGAAGGCACACTTGGAGAATTTGGCGAAAAGCTAGTGCTCCCTCAAGATCTGCAGTGTAATCCGCAGGTGCTGCTCGTGCTCCTCTCTACACCGGGAATACACCAAGATATCGTCAATGAATACGATGATGAACAGATCAAGATAAGGCCGGAAAATACGGTTCACCAAGTCCATGAATGCTGCTGTAGCGTCTTGAAAAGTCGTTTTGGTGTTTTCCTGAAAATCGGTGAAAATTTGGTATTTTTCCGTAAATCGTCTTTTTTGTTATTTTGCAGTTTAGGCCTAATAATACGTAATTTGGATAGGTAATTGCTAGTTTTTAGTAGCTAATGAGTTACTTATAAAATTCTGGTCGTTTAAAATTTTTCCCTAATTTTTCAATTTTTAATATTATTTTAAGCCGGTAAAAAAATACATTAAATTAGCGATAAATACAAATTTAAATGGGCTAATTTTAATCTTTAAAATCATGTTAATAAAAATCTAGTTGTAATATAAATTTTTAGTATTTTATTTCAAGTTTTAATGGGTTTTTATTATGGAAAACAAAAATATATTTATTTTGAACTAAAACTTGCAATTTTGGACTTGTCGGGGGTCTTTTTGCATAATTTTTTTGTGCACTCTCTCACACACATCCCCACGTCCCCCTTGGCTGGCCCAACTGCAGAAATTTCTCCCCCTCTCAAATCTTTTTCTTTAACTCATGTGTTAGGTGATGAATTGAGTTAA
Source organism: Agapanthus africanus (assembly GCA_030015575.1). NCBI lineage: Eukaryota > Viridiplantae > Streptophyta > Magnoliopsida > Asparagales > Amaryllidaceae > Agapanthus > Agapanthus africanus. Next base: position 241,235,403 of record CM057344.1, read on the forward strand.
AAGGGTAGGTATTAAAAATATGTTAATTTTGGAGGTATGGTGTACTTGTGATGAGAGGGGTTTGACTTTGAAAATCACCCACACACCTCCCCATTCCCTCTACTGGCCGAGAGCAGCTCCCCCCCCCCTCCATAATTTTTTCCTTCTCTTTTCTCTCATTTTATTCAAGAAAATTCCATCAAAATTCAACAAAATCAACAATTTCCTTCACAATTTCAAAGCAAAATCTTATTCCCTCTCTTCTCAAACCTAAATTGGTTCAAATATTGGAGAAAGATGGCATCTTTGGAGGCATTTTGTTCTTGCTAGATCTCTAGTTTGAGGTATAATTTCAATCCTTGGCTAATTTGTAGTTAAAGTGTGCTAATTAGAACTTGAAAATTGTTTTCGTGTTAAATTTATAGCTAATTTCTAATCTAGTTTTTTTAGTCCATGGTTTGAATTTTAACTAGGGTTTTAGAAACCATTAATAAGTTAATTAAGTTATTTTGCTTTCTAGTGTTTTACACTAACCTAATTAATGGAGTTATTTTTCCTATGTGGTTTCATATTATGCGAATCTAAGTTAATCTAGTATGAAATTTGGATTGCTATTGCTTTTTAGAAAAATCAAGAAAGGGGTTTGTGTATGGAAATAGGTTGAAGTATGGTTGTTGTGTTGTAATATTAGTGTTGTGGCTAACTAGTTATGCGGTTGGATGTTCATGCTAGGTGGTAGTCTTTTTTGTCGCAAATCGGCGATGTTTGCACCGATTTTTGGAATGTAAATGCTTACTAGTTTTTATATAAATTTATGTGATGAATTATTTATGACAACTTGATTATATTTTTAGCATATCCTACGACATTTAGGATGTGTGAGTGCGGATTTTTGAGTGATCGGGTTTTAGCTTTGCCGGGCGACCAAATCGACGATTGTAGTTAGTTTTACGGTTTTCGTGTGTGTTCCGCGCACCTTGTGCACGTTGTGCCTAGCTTGTGAACGTAGATATTCTCGTTCGGGATTTGCGTCATTTCATGATATGTAACCGTATGTTTTGTATTGATGTAAATTCCAGGTTCGGTCGCGAAGACGTCGGACGCGGCACGAAAAGGGAAAGCGGTGATTGGACGTAGCTAGCTAGGGATTCCGGTGAGTAGATTTAACATCTAAGGGGGACTATCGTTTGGATGGCGCAAGTCTCCCGATAGTTTAAGTAGTTAAAGATTTTAGTGATATTAGTAACTACATCCATACCTTATTTGGCATACATATGCGAACCCATTCTATAGGACACATGCACCATTGCCAGGGTTTTTATATGCAGCACGAGCACTATTCATGCTTACACACACGCCCTGCTAATTGCCATGCCACCACACTAGATAATCTATAATTTGAAACCTTTTACTATAATTGATGCTTAAACCTGTGCTATTGCCTTTAATTCCTTAAAATGAAATCGTAGGATTGCTATTCATGTGCATGTACCTCATCATATTATTTGTTCATGCCTAGTCTATTAATCATACATCGCAACTTGATTATTGATACCATATGCATTCATTATCATTGACATATGCATTTATGAGGATTTCTTGAGATTTTATGATATTTCTGGATTTCGGGGGAAAGCCGCAAAATTTCTAAACTTATTACTTTTTTTAAAAATATGTAAATTGCGGTTTTCTAGTGATGTGAGTGTCGTCCACCATGAGTTTGCTGTGGTTTTCGAGACCCGTTTCGAGGAGTTGGATGAACCGTCTCGGGTACATAGTGGGTCCGGTAAGGTACCCCGGGGCAAGAAGGTCATGTTGCTGACGTTGAGCCTGGCAGAGGATGGACTACCTACCGGTGACTTTTTGGCACGGCGGATATCCAGAGGATACCGACCGTGGCCGCGAGATGATGAGATATTGATATTTGAGATGGGTCAGCCGGACGGCTGAGGCCAGAGATACTACGATATGGATGTATGAGATTTGAGACAGTTTGAGGTGTCGTTGATGGACACAGATTCTGGTTGATTCTATTGGTATTGTGCTGATATTTCAAAAGAGATGCCTAAAGGAAAAAGATGATTTCTTATATTTACACATGCAGATCATGAGTATATTCATATTGCATACATACCTGCTAGTATATTCATATTGCATACATACCTGCTAGTATATTCCTATTGCATACATACCTGTATTATAGATGTTAGGATGCTTGTGTGCATACTTGCGATAGCCTCTATAGATGTTATTTATTACTCACGAGTTGGCAACTCACCCCCGTTGTGCCACAGTCTTTTGCAGGTCCGTTCCGTCAGCACAGTAGCGGCGGGCGCACCGCTTCTTTTGTCTCTTTTGCCAGGACTCGAAGCTTTTGCTCGTAGGTGGGTTGTATTATTATTTTTGTATCACCTTGTATATTCTTTGCATCTAGAGTACTCCATCTACTGTATCTACCAGTATTGTTGTATATTGACCTAGAGACGAGACTGTGAGATTTGCGGACTTTTTATGCTGTATTTTGGGGTCGAGCTCACTTGAGTCGACATGCGGTTTTACTTGTGCTTCTTATGTTTATTTATGCACATTGCTGATTTACATTGCGTGGGATTTGTGACCGCCTTGTGACGAAGAGCTAGCTCCCGCTTAGGGATGCCTTATTTGTTGTATTCATATATATTCTTGTTGTACCCATTTTGGGGGCCAGTATTTACAAAGGAGACTCTGCCGAAATTTTCGTAAAAATTGATATTGTTTTTAAAAAAAGGCTTGATATGACTTATTTGATAAACTCGCTTTCAATTGATTGGTTTTCCTTCACTCTTCTGCCTTTTGGTTTCGATTTCTAGGCTTTGGCTTACTTATTTTACGGACGTCTTGAGACGTTTCGTAACTTAAGTGCCAGTCACGTTCCGTACCCTGCGGGTCGTGACAGCTGCTGGCGTATTGGTGAGTCCGAACGACATCACCAAAAACTCATAATGGTCATAGCGCGTGCGGAAAGCTATCCTCGGAACGTCCTCCTGTCGAACCCGCAGCTGATGGTAGCCTGTTCGCAAATCGATCCTCGAAAAGTATCCTGCCCCTGAAGCTGGTCGAACAAATCGTCGATGCGTGGCAAAGGATACCTGTTCCGCACTGTAACCATGTTCAGCTGGCGGTAGTCGATACACAAACGCAAACTGCCGTCCTTCTTCTTGACAAACAGGACAGGAGCACCCCAAGGAGAAACACTGGGTCGAATAAGTCCCTTATCCAGCAAATCTTGCAACTGACCCTTCAATTCTCTAAGTTCCGCCGAGGTCATCCGATAAGGCGGTATAGAAATAGGCCCCGTGCCAGGAATCAAGTCAATACAGAAAGAAATGTCGCGCTCGGGCGGTAGCCCAGGAAGCTCGTCAGGGAACTGTAAGTCGATGTACAACACCCCACGACTTGCGGGGAGGCGGAAATATGAAAAACGATCTTGTTCTTTGCTTAAACATCGACTAACCGCATGAATCGAAGCTAAACGATAACTAACAAGAAACATAGAAGTTCTATACTACTATGTTTAGGGATTATACCTAACGAATCGTGTCCTTCGTCTTTGCGAACTCCTCCTCCTCCTCGGCCTTCTCGAAGTAGTAGACGATCCACCCGAGAGCTTTACTCCAAGCTTAGCCTCTAAACTTGAGGCAACTAACCTTCTTTAAGTGCTAATCAAAGAAGCTAGGTGATATAGAGTGAGGGTTATGGTTTAATTAGTCTAACTAATCCTTGTACTCAACACATGAGAGGGGAGGATTAGGGTTTGAAGAAGGAGAGCTTGAGGAGAGAGAAGGTGAAGATAATAATGAAGTGAGAAGAATGAGTTATGATAATATATATCAAGCATTTCTTTTTATCAAGAAAAGAAAAGAAATGAATTTAACAACCATGCTTGATAATATCTAGTGATGATTCACATCCATGAGTCATTAAGCATTTATGATGCATTAATGACATGGATGAATCATCCATAAGACTCACTAATCACATTCATTGTATATGTCACCTAAACCTCCTTAGTCACCATCTTCTAGAAGCTTCTCGCGCAATTACGAGAACGCCCCTCCTTTCCGCAAAAATACGGAAAAACTTTAGACTGTATAAATCCAATAACCGGATACCAGTAACTGGCTTAAACCAAAGCCGACTGGTAAAAACTGTTCGAAAGTCGTACGTGCATAAACACACGTATGCGTCCGAACCCTTGTCGTAAAACCATACGACCTCTATATCGTTTCGCCTGGAGTAGGGAAACTCTCTGTGTGGGACTCTAGAGACTCGACTACTACGCTGGCAGTGGGTTTAACCACAGACCGCAAGCGGCACTAGCTGTACGTAACGGTCCCCAGGTAGATGTCGATAAGAAGGCCGATGAGGAAACCCATCCGAACTCCTACTGAGCCTGCTGTGACAATCTCCATACAGTCCGTTCCGTTCGTCTTAGACTATCGCATATCGGGCCTAGGGGGGCGGCAAGCGTCAGTCCCCTAATAGCGGTATAAGTCGTGTCGGAGGGAAGCCCATTACACCCTGAGAAACTACTGGAACCTACCAGCAAATCTCGCTTGCCCTGGCCAGGGACTTTGCGTAATGGCTCTCTAACACAGCGCGATATCAACCCCCAATACCGGGAGAGACGAATCCTGTCTAACCGCCACTGCCTCCAAGTGCTCGGGAATGCACCCAACTGCTACCTGTTTGCACGACTCCTTTGAGCCGTGGTAGGGTAGCAATCTAAGAACAGTGGGACACACTCGAGGCGAAGTAGCAGTGTCAAGTCTGCGGACTATGCTGTACTCATGTCACCTGGGAACTGTTCACTGACGACTGGTATAAAACCAACCAACAGTTCCCTGCGAGTCCTGTCCGGTGTACCCATAACCTAACGAGCACCTGCATACTATCTCCAGTACGACGTACTGACGGCTGTGGGACAGACCATCTCCCCAACTGGGATGAGAAGCGTACACACTAGTCTACTCCGGAGTATCGATGCTCTGTCTCGATAATCCTACGACCAGGGACCTGAATAAGGATGTGCTTGTAGACTACCCAGCCCCCACTAGTGTGACTGCCATCACAACGCTGGTAGTCAAGCAAGATCCTAAGAGCTCTATCAATACGTATACTCACATATTAAGATAGAAAAACCAAGTAGTATACTACCATGTTTAGCAAGACTGTTATATACATGTGAATATCCCAAGCTTCCATTAAGTAATATACAAACTAGTATGATACAGTAATGGCCTTCTAGAGCATAAACACTAATAATCTCCCACTTGCACTAGGGCCATGTACTGGCGTATCGTAGACCGATGATCTCGAGTAGCCTCTCGAACTGAATCTGAGGTAGGGCCTTCGTGAATGGATCAACAATGTTCTCTTCAGAAGCAACTCTCCGAACCTCGATCTCCTGACAATCAATGATCTCCCTGATCAGGTGATACCGCCTTAAGATGTGTCTGGACTTCTGATGGGACCTTGGTTCCTTTGCTAAAGCTATAGCTCCGTTGTTGTCGCAATACAGAGGTATTGGATCAACTATGGTAGGAACCACCTGAAGTTCTGTTAGGAACTTCTTTATCCAGACTGCTTCTTTTGCGGCATCGCAAGCAGCTATATACTCCGCTTCCATTGTTGAGTCAACAACGGTGTCCTGCTTGGAGCTCTTACAGCACACCGCCCCTCTATTGAGGGTAAAGACATAACCCGACATGGACTTGGAATCGTCTTTATCACTCTGAAAGCCGGAATCAGCAAAGGCCTCCAACCTGAGGTCTTTTCTGCCGTAAACCAAGAACATCTCCTTAGTCCTTCTCAGGTACTTGAGAATGTTCTATACTGCTATCCAGTGCTTCTCCCCTGGGTCTGACTGATACCGGCTTACCACGCTCAGTGCGTAAGCTACATCTGGTCTGGTGCACAACATCGCATACATTATAGAGCCTACCGCAGAAGCGTAGGGTATAATAGACATGCGTTCCTTTTCCAAATCATTCTTGGGAGACATCTCTTTGGAGAGGGTGATTCCGTGACAAGCCGGTAGATTACCGCGCTTAGAATCTTCCATACTGAATCTTTTCAGTACAGTGTCGATATACCTGGACTGCGAAAGTCCCAACATCCTCTAGGATCTATCACGATAGATCCGGATCCCCAGAATGTAAGAGGCATCACCCAGGTCTTTCATGGAGAACCTGTGCGACAAGAATCCTTTGACAGATTGTAGCATAGGAATGTCATTTCCTATCAATAGAATGTCATCCACGTACAAGACGAGGAATACGACACTTCTGGCTACAACTTTACTATATATGCACGGTTCATCTGGATTTTTGATAAAGTCATATTCTTTGACTGTCTCATCAAAACAGATGTTCCAACTCCGCGATGCCTGCTTTAGTCCATAAATGGACTTAAGCAGCTTGCATACTTTCCCGCTGCTCCTACTCTGATTGAAACCCTCTGGCTGATCCATATAGACGCACTCTTCTAAATTTCCATTCAGAAAAGCCGTCTTTACGTCCATCTGCCAGATTTCATAATCATGGAAGGCAGCAATAGCAAGAAGGACCCGAATGGATTTGAGCATAGCCACTGGAGAAAAATTTTCGTCATAGTCCAAACCAGGTTTTTGACGAAAACCCTTTGCAACAAGTCTAGCCTTATAGGTTTCCACCTGTCCATCTACACCAATCTTTTTCTTGAAGATCCATTTGCATCCTATGGGTTTTACCCCATCTGGAGCAAAGTCCAAAGTCCATACTTTGTTGGTGTACATGGACTCCATTTCGGTTCGCATTGCATCTAGCCATCGTACCGAGTCGCCGCTCTGGATGGCCTGCTGGAAGTCAGTAGGTTCATCATCATCTATGATGCAATCCTCTCTATCCCCATCTATGAGAAAACCGTAGTATCTCTCAGGCGGATGAGACGGCCTACTATTCCTGCGGAGGGGTACGGGAATGTCCTGTTCTTCTTGAACTATCGGTTCTACCAAACTTTCAGTAGCAGTTTGTGGTTCTGGAATTTCTTCCAGTTCTATTTCGCTCCCACTTATTTCCATTTTTAAAAACTGATATTCTAGAAAATGGGCATTACGAGAAACAAACACCTTTTGTTCCTCTGCGTAATAGAATAGATACCCCTTGGAGTTCTTTGGATATCCCACAAACTGACACTTTACTGATCGTGCCTCGAGCTTGTCCACATGCTGCTTTTTAACAAAAGCTGGACATCCCCATATTTTCAGATACTGAAGATAGGGTTTCTTCCCACTCCACATCTGATATGGCGTGGTAGGCACAGTCTTGGTAGGAACTCTGTTCAAAAGATATGCCGCTGATTCTAGCGCATAATCCCAGAAAGATCGCGGTAACTCAGCATTACTCATCATGGATCGTACCATATCCAATAAGGTTCGATTCCGTCTCTCCGATACACCGTTATGCTGTGGAGTGTATGGAAGAGTAAGCTGAGAGAGAATTCCTTTCTCTTTTAGGTAACCTAGGAACTCGGCACTCAAGTATTCACCACCTCGATCAGATCTAAGTGTCTTGATACTTTTGCCGGTTTGGTTTTCGACTTCATTCTTATACTCTTGGAATTTCTCAAAAGCCTCGGATTTATGTTTCATCAGATAAATGAATCCGTATCTTGAGTAATCATCCGTGAAAGTAATGAAATAGGAAAAACCACCTCTTGCATGTGTAGACATTGGACCGCATACATCGCTGTGTATGAGTCCTAAGAGCTCGCTCGCTCTTACTCCTTGTCCAGTGAATGGAGTCTTTGTCATCTTTCCTTTAAGACAAGATTGACAAGTGTCATAAGTTTGATATTCGAACGAGTCCAAATATCCTTCTCTATGCAACTTAGCCAACCTTCTCTCATTGATGTGACCCAGTCTACAATGCCATAAGAAAGCTTTATTTAAATCTGGAGACTTTCTTTTTAGTGTGTTCTGGACATTGAAAATTTGGAGTTGGTTTAAAACATATATACCGTTATTTAGTGTACCGGACCCAATCAAACCATGATTAAGGTGGATGTTAACAACATCTCTTACAAACGTGAAATCATAACCTTTATTTGATAACAAGGAAACTGATATGATATTACACGTTAAGCTTGGTACAAAATAACAGTTATGTAAAACCAAAATGTGTCCACTCGTCAATCCTAGGTGATAATCCCCGACGGACGCAGCTCCCACGCTAGCTCCGTTAGCAACCTTTAGGGTCATATCACCTTCCTTCAGCACTCTACGGTTTCTCAGTGCCTGCAAAGAATTGCAAATATGAGATCCTGATCCGGTATCCAATACCCAGGAAGTAGAGTTGATTGACAGACAATTCTCAATTACAAACACACCTGAAGTCGAAGCCACAGCTTGCTTCGGTTCCTGGTTCTTGGCGTTCCACGCCTTGCAATCCTTCTTCCAGTGCCCTTTCCTGTGACAATGGAAGCACTCATCCTGGCCAACTACCGGTACCGCAAACTTTTTCTTTCCCTTCCCTCCCACCTTACTAACACCTCCTCTAGGTTTGGTGGCGGCCTTCTTCTTCCTTCCTTTGACCTTAGCCTTAGACCCGGAAGAAGATGCACCGCTAACAAACATAGCGGGTGTTTCCCTTGCTTTCTGCAAGGTGCCCTCTGCACTCCTTAACATCTTCAGGAGTTCCGGAAGTTCAACTTCTTTTCTTTGAAGGTTGAAGTTCAGGATAAACTAGGCGTAAGTGTGAGGAAGGGACTGGAGAATAAGGTCTGTATAGAGCTCATTATCCAAAGTCGTCCCAAGGTCTGCGAGCTCTTCAATGTAGCCGATCATCTTTAGGACATGTTCTCCTACCGATGACCCGACAGCCAACCTCGCTCGAAACAAGTTCTTAGAGGTCTCGTATCTTGCTATACGAGATTGCTCTCCATAAAGTTCCTTTGTATGGAGAAATATGCCATCTAGGTTCATATCCTCGTGCCTCCTCTGATGTTCATTGTTCATTGAGGCAAGCACGATGCACTTGCCTTTCGCGCAATCTAAATCCCAGGTTTTGCGGATTTCCTTATCCGCATTGCTGGATTTGGGACCAGGGACAGCAGGTGCCGTAGCGGTGAGGACGTACCCTAATTTGTCATAGGTCAAAGCCATTTTGACATTTCGCAGCCAATCTTTATAGTTTGGCCCTGTCAGTATATTTTTCTCTAAAAGTAACTTAAGTCCAGTCATTTTCAGGGTCGCTGCAATTAGGAGAGAGAGAAGAAAACTCTTTAGCATGATGCTCTTGCAAGTTTAGAGTGGTTTTTAGTTTATCTAAACTGGATGGCTCCCACTGTTTCTCGAATCCGTCCTCAAACCATAAAAGAAGAATTAGCCAGGACTATTCTCACCGTACAATTCTTGCTTAACCGTTCAGCCAGGCCAGTGTCGATACTTCGAGGGAGGTTTTCCAACGCTTTCGCGAAGTTCCTTAATTAAATAACCTCTTTTCTCTGGGGGCGTAACCCCGCTGACACCTTTCTTGACACCTACTTGGTTTATAGCATTGATCGTTAAGTGACGAATATCCTGATAAGTAGCATATACTCACAGTAGGATCGGGATCCAAATATCATCGTATGATAATGTTGAAGGAATCCTACCAACATTCATCAAACTCCAAATGGTATGCATCTCTTTGCAAATTTCAGTTTCTTTAGAAATTCCTGATATATATTTTTGCTCCATGCTCTTATGACCTTAGCGTTGGTCAAAATATCATAAGTCACATGTCAAGTTCTACCCATCATTATCTTGTTAATTTGAACCCATTCGTACATATCCTTGACGTTGGCCAAAATGATCATACGACTGTCCCAAACTAACTCATTTATCTATGCAACAAATGAATACCCAGCAGCTACCAAACACTATGCCTTGGCGTTGGTCAAAATACATAGCTTGAATACTACTGAATACCCAGATGAAATGACGGAAGGCTACGAATGGTTTTGGCGAAACCGTGAACGTAGTGAACTTGATATAACCGAAGGAACCTGATAGCTTTTAAAAGGAGTGGTTAAAGCTCCGCATGTAAAAATATCTGTTTTTAAAATTAACCGAGTGGTTTCTTTTAAATTGTTCCAACGATTAAACTTTTAGTTTATTTTCTTTGCATTATAAATAATGCGTCCCATCATTAACCTATCATTGCAGAAAACAACGAAAATACAACGTCCTCTTATGCCATCCGCATTCGCCACAGGGTCCCGTCATCACCCGTTAGGTTACTTAACTAACGACAGAGCGGGGGCTGGGCTAGCGCGGGTGTAAAACATAAGTGACGTCTAAATAGCTATCATATATAGATATTGTACATTCGTCAGACGCAATAATAGGCATTCCAGATCACAGATGAACTTTATTGGATTTGCAAGTAATCCGTGTTTGTTTTGAGCCTGCAACAAAAGACGGATTACACAGTTGTGATGAATAGCCATTACGCCACCCAAGACCCCAACGAGTACGGCAAACTACCCGCCCGGCAGTTTGTGCACCCCACCTTGGGTCTTCCTAGGAGCAAAAAACAGTAAAATGAAATAATACAACGGTGGCTACAACCGCAACCTGAATGTGCCCCGCAAAATAATATTACAACAAATTACATTTACATCAAATGAATTAAATAATAACCCATCACATAACCCCGGCTATACATCACAACAGTCCAACACAATTCATATCCACAAACAGTAAAAAACCATTACAGAAATGTGCAACCCCCTGCCAACTGACATACTAGCAGTTAGGGGAGGTTTACGAACACATTATACAAACACAGATATAATCCAACAAGCAAATACTGTATAATTTCGATCGATTAAACACTTTTAATTTTGCTCCAATACTTCTCTGTAAATCTGAAACCTGAGCAAAAATAAAAACTTCCAGAAAATACCAAATATCACAGAGAAGCAACACAGGAAATTTGGGTTCCTGAATCGCCAACTCGGCGGCGAAAGCGCGGCGGATCGGTGCGATCCGCCGCGGTTCCGCGGCTCTTTAGGCGATTCAGGGGCCCAAATTTCTTGGGTGTTCTTCTACTGTCTTTTTAAGCTTTCTGAACCTCCCTGAAAAATTTTAGGACTTCATTTAAAATTCGACAGAAACTTGTGATTTCGGGGTTTTCCGGTTTCGTTTTTTCCGTTCGAAATTCATACAAATTTGCAAGTAAGTTATTTATTGTTTAGCGAGGCTCTGATACCACTGTAAGTCGATGTACAACACCCCACGACTTGCAGAGAGGCGGAAATATGAAAAACGATCTTGTTCTTTGCTTAAACATCAACTAACCGCATGAATCGAAGCTAAACGATAACTAACAAGAAACATAGAAGTTCTATACTACTATGTTTAGGGATTATACCTAACGAATCGTGTCCTTCGGCTTTGCGAACTCCTCCTCCTCCTCGGCCTTCTCGAAGTAGTAGACGATCCACCCGAGAGGTTTACTCCAAGCTTAGCCTCTAAACTTGAGGCAACTAACCTTCTTTAAGTGTTAATCAAAGAAGCTAGGTGATATAGAGTGAGGGTTATGGTTTAATTAGTCTAACTAATCCTTGTACTCAACACATGAGAGGGGAGAATTAGGGTTTGAAGAGGGAGAGCTTGAGGAGAGAGAAGGTGAAGATAATAATGAAGTGAGAAGAATGAGTTATGATAATATATATCAAGCATTTCTTTTTATCAAGAAAAGAAAAGAAATGAATTTAACAACCATGCTTGATAATATCTAGTGATGATTCACATCCATGAGTCATTAAGCATTTATGATGCATTAATGACATGGATGAATCATCCATATGACTCACTAATCACATTCATTGTATATGCCACCTAAACCTCCTTAGTCACCATCTTCTAGAAGCTTCTCGCGCAATTACGAGAACGCCCCTCCTTTCCGCAAAAATACGGAAAAACTTTAGACTGTATAAATCCAATAACCGGATACCAATAACTGGCTTAAACCAAAGCCGACTGGTAAAAACTGTTCGAAAGTCGTACGTGCGTAAACACACGTATGCGTCCGAACCCTTGTCGTAAAACCATACGACCTCTATATCGTTTCGCCTGGAGTAGGGAAACTCTCTGTGTGGGACTCTAGAGACTCGACTACTACGCTGGCAGTGGGTTTAACCACAGACCGCAAGCGGCACTAGCTGTACGTAACGGTCCCCAGGTAGATGTCGATAAGAAGGCCGATGAGGAAACCCATCCGAACTCCTACTGAGCCTGCCGTGACAATCTCCATACAGTCCGGTCCGTTTGTCTTAGACTATCGCATATCGGGCCTAGGGGGGCGGCAAGCGTCAGTCCCCTAATAGCGGTATAAGTCGTGTCGGAGGGAAGCCCATTACACCCTGAGAAACTACTGGAACCTACCAGCAAATCTCGCTTGCCCTGGCTAGGGACTTTGCGTAATGGCTCTCTGACACAGCGCGATATCAACCCCCAATACCGGGAGAGACGAATCCTGTCTAACCGCCACTGCCTCCAAGTGCTCGGGACTGCACCCAACTGCTACCTGTTTGCACGACTCCTTTGAGCCATGGTAGGGTAGCAATCTAAGAACAGTGGGACACACTCGAGGCGAAGTAGCAGTGTCAAGTCTGCGGACTATGCTGTATTCATGTCACCTGGGAACTGTTCACTGACGACTGGTATAAAACCAACCAACAGTTCCCTATGAGTCCTGTCCGGTGTATCCATAACCTAACGAGCACCTGGATACTATCTCCAGTACGACGTACTGACGGCTGTGGGACAGACCATCTCCCCAACTGGGATGAGAAGCGTACACACTAGTCTACTCCGGAGTATCGATGCTCTGTCTCGATAATCCTACGACCAGGGACCTGAATAAGGATGTGCTTGTAGACTACCCAGCCCCCATTAGTGTGACTGCCATCACAACGCTGGTAGTCAAGCAAGATCCTAAGAGCTCTATCAATACGTATACTCACATATTAAGATAGAAAAACCAAGTAGTATACTACCATGTTTAGCAAGACTGTTATATACATGTGAATATCCCAAGTTTCCATTAAGTAATATACAAACTAGTATGATACAGTAATGGCCTTCTAGGGCATAAACACTAACAGGAACACATCAAGGAACTCGCTAACAACCGGAACCTGATCCAACGGAACCTCTGTAGCTCTGGTATCGCAAACATAGGCGAGAAATCCCTGACATCCCTTCCTCAAAAGCTGTCCAGCACGAAAAGAGGAAATCAAACTGTGAAGGGCGGCACCACGGTCCCCCAGCACAACAAAAGTCGACTCGCCGGGAAAACAAAATCTAACTGTCTTCTCGCAGCAATCCACAGACGCATAGCACGTGGCTAACCAATCCATGCCCAAAAGAACGTCGAAGTCCAACATCTCAAGAAGGATCAAGTCGACAAGCAGCTCTCTCTCGCCAATACGGACGGTACAAGATCGGAACACGTGCCTAGCAACAAACGACTCTCCCACAGGAGTGGTCACAACAAGCGGCTGATCAAGCAAACCGGACTCTCTACCCAAACTCGGCACAAAGTGTGTGGATACGTACGAGTGCGTGGATCCGGGATCAAACAACACGTGTGCATCAACAAAACATACTGGAAGGATACCTGAGACCACCGCATTGAACGCCTGCGCGTCCAGATGCGTCAAAGCAAAAACCCGTGCCTGTCCTCCACCTGCGACTGACTGTCCCCTACTAGCAACTGGCTGTGCCCTGCCTCGGTCACCTCGTCCTCTAGGAACAAATCCTCCGCGACCACGACCTCACTGTGCGTGAGTCTGACGCGGAGTAACAGTAGGTACAATAGGCAACGCCCTCTGGGGTGGTGAAGGTGGTAAGGTGACATGCGGTACTACTGTCTCTCTCCGGTTTATCTCAGGACAATCTCTAACATGGTGAAGTAGACTGCCGCACCTAAAGCACCCCTGTGATGGCTGCTGACTCTCCCGTGCGTGAGTTTTTTGTCAGTACGACTTATCGGGGTTTTGGGGATCTGACAGATTCCACCCCCCAGACCCGGTATGCGATTCTTTTTGACGAAGAGACTGGACTGTGTTAGTTATATGTATGCCCTAAAGGCCATTACTGTACATACGATGTATATAGTAGTGGATGCTTGGACATATATAGGGAGGACTTTCTTGCTCGACATGATAGTACGCTATCTAGTTGCTCTTTATCTTAACATGTACTCTGATTGTCTCTATGTTACATGTTGATAAAGCCCTTAGGATATGTACTCGACTACTGGGACTATGATGAGATCATACTAGTGGGGCCACGGTGGTCAATGAGTACATCCTATAACTGTTCCTAGTCGAGAGTGTATCGAGACAAGGCATCGATACACTAGAGTAGACTAGCGTATACGCATCTTGACCCATATGATGAGCGATGGATGATCCTATATCCATCGGTGTTTGACATCAAGGATGGTGTACGGGTGCTCAGTGGAGACTGGGTACACTGGACGGACTCGCCAAGAACTCCCAGATGGTATTATACCTCACGTCAGATGGCAGTTCTCTGGTGACACTGGTACAGGTTAGTCTGTAGACCCGAGATCGTCATAGAGTCTTGTGTGATTCCCACTGTGCTTTGATTTCCATCATACCACGTCCAAGAGGGCGTGCAAAAAGGTGGCTTTTGGGTACAGTCCCGAATCACATGGAGGCAATAAGCGATAAGAGGGGATTCGCCTCTCCCGGTAAAGGGTGTTGATGTTGCGCTGTGTTCGATTGGCTATAACTGGAAATCCCTGGCCAGGGTTGCTGAGATTTACTAGTAAGTGTTATCAGTAGTTTCTCGTACTGTTATGGACCTCATATCGACACGACTTATCAAGCTACTGGGGTCTGACGTTTACAACCCCTAGGCGAGATATGCAACATATCAGACGGAGAGACCGGACTGTACGGGAGTGTTACTTACTGGATTCGCAGGAGAATGTACAGGCTTGCTTGTTGATCTTCTGAGCGCTCAATACCTGGGTGGCTGTTACGTTTAGCTGACCGCTTGCAGCTTGTGGGTGTTTGATATGATCATCACCTACTGCCGGCGTATTGACGATTCTTTAGAGTCCTACACAGAGCTTTCTTGGCTCAGGCAAAACGGAGTAGGAGCACATATGTGATATGTGCGGGACCGAGAACAATACGTGTATGTGATACCGTATTAGATTCTCACGATATTAGATATCGGCCGGGTATATGCGATATAGCCGGGTCATCGGATCAAGTGTTGATTCGATGAACTGATACAGATTATATTAGTCGGTTATTTGTGAAATAGCCGGATTATCGGATCAAGTGTTGATTCGATAATTTAATGTATAATTATATATTTGATATATTAAATTACATTAACTGATATAAGCTCACTAAAAGATTCTTTTTCTCACTCGGGTAATACATTGATATATATGCGATATATGTTAATTGTATTATTTTATTTTGTTACAATAAATATTGTATATGTGATATATAATATTGTAACATGTTATAGTTATAAATGCAAAATGTTTTGTGAAGTTTAATTGAGGTTAGGGTTTGGATTAGGGTTAAGTCTTCATGAAGCTTTCAAGAAGCTTCTTGAAGCTTTGACTTTGACTTGGATATTTTATGATATTTTGTGATATTTGTTTAACCCAACCCAACCCTTTAACCCTAGTTATGTCTCTATAATGGTTAGCCTTCTCATTATCTACCATGGTTGCATTTCTAACCACACACTTGAGTTATTCATTATTCATCACAAAGTAAAAGGTTCTTCTTCTTCCTTCTTCTTTCATGAAAAGCTTTCTAGCTTTTTATGAAGTGATGAAAATGAGTGAGATTAAGAAAATAAAAGAGAGCTAAAATCCTACTTCATCATCCTAATCTATCCTAGACATTTAGATTAGGGTGTTCACCTCATTTAGTCAGTGAGAGCTTGTGTTAAAGAAACTTCAAGGTAGATCATCTTAGTTATCGAAGATCGGAAGCAAGCTTGCATCTTTCTCTTCGTGGAGCTTTTCGAGAGTCCGGATACTCGATGATCGCAGCGAAGGGACCTCAACACGGAGCTTTAGAAGTGAAGGACCGGACTACAAAGGTTGTAATCCCAAACTCTTAGTGTTAAAGTGTTTAACATGCTTTGTTTCGCCTAATCTCTAGTTTAAAGATCTTGGTTAGGGTTGTTCGGCACGTCTAAATTTTGAATCGGGCATGGTTGATGCCTTATAGACCCTTGTGAGAGTGCCTAGTAACCCTGCTGTGGTATCAGAGCCAAGCTAGAGCTTTAGGTGAAGTCTAAACGAAATTTAAAGTCCGATCGAACCCCGAAACCCCGGCTTTTACCCTTCTCTGGAAATTTTGTAAAAATGTGATTTTTTCTGCATTAAAAATACTCAAAAAATTCAGCAGGGAATTCTAAGGATAACTGCAAAATACGACATCCCAATTCTCTCAAAGCACCGCGGAACCGCGGCAATACCCTGCTTGCGCGGCGGTTCCGCGGCCGTTCTGGGGAATTAGGGTTAGTGCTTTCTACAGTAACATCCATAGCTATTTCTTGATGCTTCTGGGAATTTTTAATTGTACTCAAGTGTTGAGTTTTCTGGAGATCTTTTGTATTCGTTGATTCGATCGGATAATTTAATTTCGTTTAAGTTTTTCCGGGTAATTTTAGAACGTGTTAAAAGGTTCGAACGGATATCAATAACTCACTTTTTCCCCTGCCGGAAAATTTCTAAGTGTTGGATTTTTCTGTGGTTTAAAAACGTTCTAAGTCGTGCAAGTAACGCGGTGGACCCTCTAGAAGACAACAAACCTTAACTCGATTATGTGACCGTCTTGAACTGTCTCTAAACCTTAGGGTTTGGGGCAGTACGGCGTTGCCACATGTGAGGCGTTGGTTTGACCCTTCTACGGCTGGACCATTGGTACTGTGGCATGTGATGGATGTTTTTAAACTAATTTCAAGTGTTGAGAACAATTTGGGAAATCTTGGGTGTGTTAGTGTATATGCCCTAGAGGCAATTACTGTATCATACTAGCTTGTATATTACTTAATGGAAGCTTGGGATATTCATAGTTATATTGACAGTCTTGCTCAAAATAGTAGTATGCTACTTGGTTTGTCTCTACTTCATTATGTGCATGTGTTTCTTTTAGCATATCGCTTATACATATTAGTGGAGCCCTTAGGATCTTTGCTTGATTACCAGCGTTGTGATGGCAGTCACACTTGTGGGGGCTGGGTAATCTATAAGCACATCCTTATACAGGTCCCTAGTCGTTGGACTATCGAGACAGAGCATCGATACTCCGGAGTAGACTAGCGTATGCGCTTCTCATCTCAGCAGGGGAGGTGGTCTGTCCCACAGCCATCAGTACGTCGTATTGGAGATAGTATGCGGGTGCTCGTTAGGTTACGAGTACACTGGATAGGACTCGTCGGGAACTGTTGGTTGGTATTATACCTATCGTCAGTTATCAGTTCCCAAGTGACATGAGTACAGCTTAGTCCGCTGACTTGACACTGTCACTTCGCCTCGAGTGTGTTCCCACTGTACTTAGATTACTACCCTACCACGGCTCAAAGGAGTCGTGCAAACAGGTAGTAGTTGGGTGCAGTCCCGAAGCACTTGGAGGCAGTGACGGTTAGACAAGATTCGTCCCTCCCGGTATTGGGGGTTGACATCGCGCTGTGTCTAGGAGAGCCATTACACGAGTAGTCCTTGGCTAGGGCAAGCGAGATATACTGGTAGGTTTCCAGTATTATCTCAGGGTGTTCTGGGCTACACTCCGACACGACTTGTACCGCTATTAGGGGACTGACGTTCACCGCCCCCCTAGGCCCTCCATGCGATGTATCAGACGAACAGACCGGACTGTACGGAGATTGTCACATACAAGCTCAATAGGAGTTCGGATGGGTTTACCTCATCGGCCTTCTTATCGACATCTACCTGGGGACCGTTACGTACAACTAGTGCCGCTTGCGGTCTGTGGTTAAACCCACTGCCAACGTAGTGTCGAGTCTTTAGAGTCCCACACAGAGAGTTTCCCTGCACTGAGCGAAACGTGTAGAGGCCGTATGGTTCTATGGCAGGGCTACGATCACTTACGTGCACTTGTGTACGTATGCTGTTCGGGCAGGCAATACTAGTGGGCTTTGGTTTAAACCAGATCCTAGTATTGCACAGATGAATTTGTTTTGTCTTCTGTGCATTCGCATTCTACGGAATGCGGATGCGGGTGTGTATACACAGTTTTGAGGAGCGATGAAGGAGGAGGTGCCCCATTGGGGTTTTGGCAGTTGGTTCGGCCAAAACCGTAATGTGGCAGGCTCATTAGGGTTTTGACAATTCGTTTGGTCAAAACCATTATGAGCCGGAGACATTGTTTACTAATCCTTTTAGTGATAGTTTAGTGATGGCTAATTGCATTGACCATTTGACCACCTTGACCTCTCTTGACTTTGTTGACCCGTTGACCGTGTTGACCATTGACCTTCAAGAGAGGTCTACACTCTTCTTTGATTTTCTTTTTAATTTTTGATTATGATAATGGTCAATTCTGTAAGTGCACGGCGGCGCCCCGGCCGTCAATCCGACGCCGGAAACGCGGAAACGAAAAACTTTGCAAACTAGCAAACCGGCACCGCCGCGCACAAAATACCCTGATCGGGCCAATAACCTAGCTCCTAGCTAACTACAAGATGGGAAGAGAGATATACCGAGCGATCCGTGTCCTTCGGTCTTCTCGTCGTCGTCCCGATCTCCCGCGGAATGTCCGGTCTCCACCTCGTCGCCGGAAGGGCACCACATCGCCGGCTTCTTTTACGGGCTCCTACCTCTGGACCGAGGCAACTCGAGCACGAAATTGGCGAGTCGACGTGCCCAAGATTTACTGTAGAATAGTGTAGTGCTATGTCTCATTTAGGGTT
The DNA here is from genome assembly GCA_030015575.1 of Agapanthus africanus. NCBI lineage: Eukaryota > Viridiplantae > Streptophyta > Magnoliopsida > Asparagales > Amaryllidaceae > Agapanthus > Agapanthus africanus. The sequence continues at coordinate 241,254,394 of CM057344.1, forward strand.
GTAGGAAGTTGCCTTTTGGTGGAGGAAATGATATATGAACTTTTGTAGAGGAACTTGGGAATTTTGTAGCATGAAAAGAACAAAATTCCCTCATAGAAATTTTGGACAGCCCCCTAATGAGCTTGGCCGGCCATGGAATAATAGGAGTGGAGAGAGTAACACAAGGGGGGTGGATCAATAACAAGAGAGAGAGAGAGAAAAGTGATCATGATCAAGAATCATTAGAACCAAATCCACACTCCAAAACCTTATCATGACACCAAAGGTCAAGCCATCATATCTCCACAAATCAAACCATGATGACTAAAGAAAGTCAAGGAATGGTGCTCCATCATGAAACCATCATGATACAAAAGTATGCAAAGACAACCCTCCAAATAGCTAATTTGCACAAATGCAAATAAGCGCTCCTCCACCAATCTTCGGCCAATGAAAGATACAAATGAAAATGGCCGAAACGGAAAGCAAACTGGCAACCCCAAAAACTGATCCCGTAATAAATTACAGGAAAACCCCGCTACTGTGTATACACACCCGCATTTGTATTCCGACCGAAATACAAATGCAATGAGACAAAATCTACACTGTGCAATACTAGGATCCGGCTTAAACCAAAGCCCGCTAGTATTTACCGTCCGATCATGATCCGTGCAATACCGCACGTATCTGATCGAACCCTGCCATATCTCCATACGGCCTCTACAGCGTTTCGCCCGAAACTTAAGCAACTGGTCTGTGGGGGACTCTAAAGACTCGTCAATACTATGGCTGTGGATTTAACCACTAGCACGTCAGAGGTATTAGCCATACGTGACGGGCCACCAGCTATTGACCAAAAGGGACGTCTGTGAGCGAACTCATCCTGACACCCTACTGAGCCTGTCAGTGACAATATTCGTACAGTCCGGTCCGTTCGTCAATGAGCATCGTATGGCGGGCCTAGGGGGTTGGTAAAAGTCAGACCCCCAAAAGTGGTACAAGTCGTGTCGGAGTGTACCCCAGAACACCCTGAGATACTACTGGAATACCTACCAGTAAATCTCCTGCCTCGGCCGAGGGCTTCGTGTAATGGCTCTCCTAGACACAGCGCGACCTCACCCCCAATACCGAGAGAGACGAACCTCTAAAGATCCGCTCACTGCCTCCATGTGGCTCGGGACTGTACCCAACTAAAACCTGTTTGCACGTCTCCTTTGAGCGTGGTAGGGTAGTAATCAAAGTACAGTGGGAACTCACACGAGACAAATGACGATCCTCAGGTCGATGAACTAACCTGTACACATGTCACCAGGGAACTGCTATCTGACGTCTGGTATAATCCCAACTAGCAGGTTCCCGGCGAGTCCTGTCCGGTATACTCATAACCCAATGAGCACCTGTATACATCTTAGGTGAACCAACTGACACCAGTCGGCTTGTGAGACCGGCCACCGCCCCTCGTCGGGGTCTCGACTGTAAACACTAGTCTACTCTAGAGAATCGATGCCTTGTCTCGAAACTCCCACGACTAGGGACATTTTAAGGATGTGCTTATAGACTACCAGCTCCCACGTATATGATCGCTCTCATACTGCTGGCAGTCAAGCAAGAATCCTAAGGGCTCTATCAACGTGTAATAGCGACCTGTAAGGTCACCTAAAGCAGTACACGATGATAAAGGTAAACCAGATAGCATACTATCATCTTGAGTAAGACTGTCCTACTGGGATAGGTCCTCCCTCAATCATTGCAATCACGTGCCTGTGATCCAATAATTGACTCTGAGGGCACTATCTCCAACAATCTCCCACTTGCACTCAAGGCTAATTATTGCGATGTCGCATACTCACATCCCGTGTGATACCGAACACCCAACTCCTCTACTAGTCAGTCTCATAAAACTCGTTTGCGAAACTATTGCGTTCAAGGAATAGCCTCAGTGAGTGGATCCGCTTTGATGTTCCTTTCTATGTCTCTCTAAATCTCAAGTTCGCGGAGAAACCCATCTCCCGAAATGAGCAATACCTGTCTTAGAATGTGTCTGGATGTCTGATGGGACCTAGTTCATAAATGAACTCCAAATCCAGACTTCTTAGACTATATCGTCAACTGAACTTAATCAGTATCCTGCGCCATGCCTCCCTCAATATCTGCTTGGATCACCTGCCCAAAATACTGCCCCTCATCAGAGGGAAAACTATAACTCTGACGACCACCCTGTCGTCCATGTCACCTTGGAAGCCTGGAATGATAACTGTCTCCTGAACGAGGCTGTCGTTATCATATCCCTAGAACATCCACTTATGTTCTAAAACTACTTCCGATCGATTCTCCATAATAGGATTAATATCAACTTATTGCATCTACTGCAAGAACAACATCTGGGGTGGTACTTGACATCTCATGATTGACTCAATTGCCTAAACAAGTGATCTGCCAATCATGCGCATCCCTCTCTACTTTAGTCTGTAAGACACCTTTAGAGAGGGTGACTCCATCATCTGCAGGTACACTACCGTGCATGGAGTCGTCCATTCTAAATACTCATAGAATGCTGTCTAAGTACCCAGATTGGGAAACTACCCAAATCTAGATCTAAAACCATAGATCCAGTAACCAGAATGTCTGATATAATATCCAAGTCCCATGTGGAGAAACTACTGTGTGACAACCAAAGTATAACCGATCGTAGTATAGGAATTTCAATTCCTACTCTGTGTATGTCATCCAAATACTCGGACATCACACCCTACTACCTTCTTAACAGATCCATCCTCTATTCTGATGAAGTCAAACCTATGACTGTCACATCAGAAATAGATGATCTATCTCCGCTATATCTGCTTTAGTCTATAAATAGACATAAGCCACCTGTCCACCAATGATTCCGCTGCTCCCACTGACTACGACAACCCTCTGGCAGAGTTATATAAGCGTGCACTTCTAAAGCTAGTTTAGAACGACGCCATACTCATCCTCCTGCCGGGTCTCACAGCCTGGAACAACAGCAATGGAAAGTCTGGGTAAACAAGAACCTCCCTGTCACCGTCCTTGAGGCTACCGGAGTACCTCTCGGGTGCCTGAGGTTACCCACCATATCTGCGGAGTGGCCAATGGAATGTCAAACCAGATTGAATCTTTTGGTTCCTATCAAACTTTCAGTAATCGTTTGCGGTTCTGGAATTACTTCCAGTTCTACCATACTCCCACTACTGTTTTCTGAAAAAATCCATTTTTGTTAAAACTGTGGCGAGTCAAGAACAATATCACTATTGATCTTCCAGATGGTAGAAAGTCAACCCTCGTCATAGCCTGGGTCAACCCACAAACAGCCATTACAGAAACATGCCTTGAGTTATTCAGAGTCTGGTTTTAAGCATAAGCCGGACAACTCCCCGTACCTTAACATCGTCAAGATACGAACTGTTCTATATCCAATATAGGAGCAGAGGCACTGATTTAATTAAACCAGATTCAAATCATGCAGCTGTCTCCAGCGCATGTCAACTAAATGGAAGGAGGCCGATCAGCGTTACTCAACTCAGGAGTACTTCCAATTATGAGTAACCCGAAAGAGAAGGAAGTTCTCTTAATCATTACTTATCAACTGAATACCATACACAAGTATCTACATCTTCGATTACCTTGAAGAATCCCGATACTTGCAACACCTGGTTCTCTACTTTATTCATATACGTATAACTTCTCAAAACTTGAACCTTGTGTTTCTACGAAACACCTGTCTAAAAACTAGAGAAGTCATAAGTAAAGCGAATATAGTACGAGGACCATCCCCTCTGTCCTAATGGACACTGGACAACATACAATACTCTGTATAAGTCCCCTGAGTCTAATAACTCATTCACTGTGTGTCGTGGGTTGAAAACTGTACTTATGAATGAGAAGAATTACACCGCTGTTCAATGCTCCTTACCTAACCATCCACTGATATAGGTAAATGTTATAGACATAATTTCAAAAAGGTATATCTCACTCTATAAAAATAGACGTACAGATATATCAATTTGAAATTGGTGCATAACAACGGATATTCAAAACCGAATATTCGCCGTCCGGCAAACAACCCAGGTGACTTCCTCAAATATCACCAATTACAACGAATTCCGATATAATGAGGATGATCACCTTATTCCCAATAACTTACTCCCACTCATCATCTGTAAAACCACACAGATGTGAGAATCAAACCTGGTAAATGCATACCCTGGAGCAAGTGTCTAATCGGGAAATCAGTTTTCTTTTAACAGTACACAGTGAAACTGAAACATTGAAATGTTTCGTAGGGGTATCCGGGTATTCTTAGTAATGCCTCTTCCATTATCCAGATTCACAACTGTAACCGTATAAATCTCTGCCACCTCTCCAAATCCCTTCATAAGTCTTTGGTCATTACCATCTGCACACCCTTTTAGGCCAAATGGTTTTCTTCCTTCCCTACCGTTCGGCACCAGCCTATGGTTTGGAAGAAGACTATCCAATAAGCCTAATGGGTGTATTGTCCTAATCCTAGGAGCACTCGCAATGCGAGAGAAGGTGAAGATAAAAGACAACCGAATAAACCTTATTCCTATTTCTCCTGAACCAGAATCCATCCCCGAACTAGAACAAGTTCCTTTCGAGTTCGTATATAACCATACGATGGAATATCCAATAAACTGTGGATCTTCGTAGTGATACGGAGTGTTCTGGAGAAATACAAAGGTGAAGTAGGAGTGGTAATGAAATACTTGGTTTGGTCATGAATAGCAGTCGCAATTTACTTTGCCCTCCTCCTAATCCCTTTCTTTGTCTTTACATAATACCTTCTGTATACCATCGTTAGGCTAATTGTTTTTCTTCATTCCCTACCGGTCGGCACCAGCCTAAGGTTTGGAAGAAGACTATCCAATTTGCGTAATAGGTGTACTATCTCCTAAACCAAGGAGTACTCGCAACCTGAGAGAAGGTAAAAAGGAAAAGACAACCGAATAGTCCTATTCGTTTTCTCCAGAACCTGAAACCATCCTCGAATAAATTCGTTCGAGTTCGTATATAACCATACGATGGTTTTGTCCAATGGAAGTGGACGTTCGTAGTAATACGGGGTGTCCTGGAGAAAAGGGTAAAAGTAGGAGTGGCAATGAGGTTTGCAACTCTGACAATCCAAAAGCCAGTGTTTAAGAAGGTTCGGTCAACTTGGTCACTGAGTCATAGTCTAGGGTCGGGTCAATGGTCGCTGCCAAAGAGAGAGAGAAAAGAAACACTCAGCATGCACTCTAACCTAAATCAGAATGGTTACCAATTTATCTAATATGGAAACCTCCCACTGTACCGTCAAATTCTCCTCCAAACCTGAAAAAAGAATTAGTCGGGATCACCCGAGGAGTAAACCAACTCATCAGTGGGAATCGGGATCCAACTATCATCGCATGATAACGTGATGGAATCCGCTCACGTCATCACTGTAGGTTTCCTAGGCACGCTAGTGAGGTCTCCCAAGCCATCAACCATGGCAATTTCAAAAATTATGGTGCCGAGAAACCCTAAACTACGGATCGATAACTAGATGTCTAGGCGAAAAGTTAACTAGTTAACACTTAACTATTGGGAATACGGAAATACAACCTTTGTAGATCCGGTGCACCACCTCCATAGCTCCGCAACGAGGTCCTCTCCGCTGTCCAAATCAAATCCGGGCTCTCGTGTCGGCTTCGTCGGAGAATGGGCAAGCTAGGTCGTCGATGTCCATGCCGAAGATGATCTACGTCGAGGCATCGCTAAATCAAGCTCCGACTTCACCAAGTCAAGAAACTTGTGAAGTAAACACACTCTACTACTTAGCAAGAGGTAGAGGATGAAGAAATAGGAAGTGGGTTAACTTTAGAATCGGATTTCTCACTCATTTCCATCACTTGCCATTGATGGGGCAAGCTTTCTTCACTTGAAGAAATGGAAGAAGAAGAAGATGATAGTTATGATAATTTCATTAAAAATCAATAGAAAAACAATACTTATCATAATATTAACTCTAGTCAAGTGTAGAGAATCAATCATGGTTAGTGGGAATGGTTAGGGTTAAGAATGAGATAAGAATGGTTGACTTGAACAAAGCTTCATGAAGCTTCAACTAAAGAACAAAAGAAGCCACCATTCTTTTCTCATTTTCTTTTATTCATTTATCAAAAATAAATGAATAACTAAATAAGATAAATGAATAACAAATAATAAACCCTAACCATTTCATTAACCAAGGTTTAATACTTTACACTTAACCAAAAGCATGTATCATCAAACATGATACAAGCTAGTGCACAAAATCATATCACATATATAATGTGCACATCCGAGTGAGAAAACCCATCTTAAGTAAACCGATACTAGTTGATGCAAAGTAATATATCAAATATATACATTAAATCAACACTTGATTTAATGATCCGGTCATATCGCATATAACCGACTAGTATCCAATGTATCGGCTTATCGAATCAACCCTCGATTCGATAACTAGGTTATATCGCATATAACCATTCGACACATTCATCGCGAGAATGAAATACGGTATCACATACACGCATTATTCTCGGTCCCGCACACATCTCATATGCGCTCCTATTTCGTTTCGCTTGAGCCAGGAAACCTCTGTGTAGGACTCTAAAGACTCGTCAATACGCCGGCAGCGGATGATGATCATATCAAACATCCACAAGCCGCAAGCGGTCTGCTAAACGTAACGGCCACCCGGGTATTGAGCGATCTGAAGATCGACGAGCAAGCCCGCTCACACTCCAGTGAATCCGACCAGTAACACTACCGTACAGTCCGGTCTGATCGTCTGATATGTCGCATATCTCGCCTAGGGGTGGTAAACGTCAGACCCCAATAGCTCAATAAGTCGTGTCGATATGAGGTCTATAACAATTCGAGAAACTACTGGTAACACTTACCAGTAAATCTCAGCAACCCTGGCCAGGGATTTCCTGTTATAGCCAATCGAACACAGCGCAACATCAACTCCCTATACCGGGAGAGACGAATCCCCTCCTATCGCTCATTGCCTCCATGTGACTCGGGACTGTACCCAAAAACCACCGTTTTGCACGCCCTCTTGGACGTGGTAAGATGTTAATCAAAGCACAGTGGGAACCACACAAGACTCTATGACGATCTCGGGTCAACAGACTACTCTGTACCAGTGTCACCAGAGAACTGCCATCTGACGTGAGGTATAATACCATCTGGGAGTTCTCGGCGAGTCCGTCCAGTGTACCCAGTCTCTACTGAGCACCCGTATATCATCTCTGATGTCAAACACCAATGGATATGGGATCATCCATCGCCCATCTGTATGGGTCGAGAAGGTATACGCTAGTCTACTCTGGCATATCGATGCCCCGTCTCGATACACCCACGACTAGGGACTTTGAAGGATGTACTTATGGACTACCATGTCCCCACTAGTATGATCCGCATCATAGTCCAGGTAGTCAAGTACAGATCCTAAGGGCTTTACCAACATGTAACAGAGAGACAATCAGTATACACGTTAAGGTAAAGATCAACCAGATAGCATACTATCATGTCGAGCAAGAAAGTCCTCCCTATATACGTCCCAGCATCCACTACAATATACATCCTATGTACAGTAATGGCCTCTACGGCATACATATAACTAACAATCTCCCACTTGCACTAGGGCCATCTGAAGCAGTGGTTGTAGTATCTCATACTCAACCATCCCATAAAAGTCTCTCTCTGGGAATAGGCCTTTGTGAGTGGATCCGCTGTGTTGTCCTCTGAGTCTACTCTCCTAACCTCGATCTCCCTGGAGATCAACCATCTCCATGATCAAGTGATACTGCCATAGAATATGTCTGGATCACTGATGGGACCGGCGTTCCTTGGCATAAGCCACAACTCCATTGTCACACAATGGGAGGAACAAAGTTCATCTTATGAACTAATATACACCCAGACTGCCTCTTTGGTAGCATCTTTAGTAGCGATGTATCCTGCCTTTATCGTCTAGTATGTCACGGTATCCAGCTTGGAACTCTTCCAACATACCGTCCCTTCACTGAGGGTAAAGACAATGCCTGTGACTGACACTCAGTCGTCTTTATCACCCTGGAACACTTCCAGTGATTCTCCCTAGGATCGATTGATACCATCTCACTACAACTAGTGAGAATCCTAACATCCAATTAAATCTATCTCATAGATCCAAAACTCAGGATTTAGGAGGTATCATCTTGATCCTATATGGAGAATCATAGTGATAAGCGGAGATTGATCGAGCGTAGCATAGGAAACTCCTTCCCTATCAAGAGTATGTCATCCACGTACTCTACGAGAATTGTCACAATACTCCCTACTACCTTTTTGTTTATACAAAGTTCATCTACCATTTTGATGATGTCAACTTCTTTGACTAATCCATCAAAACAGATGTTCCAACTCCGCGATGCCTGCTTTATCCTATAAAGCATCTTGCACACGTTTCCGCTGCTCCCACTGTCTACGAGGCCCTCTGGCTGTGTACTTATAGACGCACTATTCTAAAACATCATTTAGAAAAGCAGTCATGGCACCCAACCGCCAGATATCGTAGTTATGGTATGTAGCCGTGGCAAGTAGGATCTGGATGGACTTAAGCATAGCTACTGGAAAAGGTTTCATCATTATCCACGCCTGGTCGATGACGAAAACCTTTAACAATTCTAGCTTTGAAAGTCTCAACTTTTCCATCTACACCAAGTAATCTTCTCAAGATATACTTGCTCCTGATGGGGATTTAACCCTTCAGATATAGCAACCAAAGTCCATACTTTGTTGGTGTATAAGGATTCCATCTCAGATCACTAAACATCCAGCCATTCTTACAGAGTCCTACTCCTGATGGCCAGCTCGAAACAAGTTGGGTCATCATCTCATGATGCAATCCTAGCTCCCACTGTCATAGAGAAACCGAAGTATCTCTCAGGTGGGTGAGGAACCCTACTAGATCGGCGGAGAGGCTGAGGTTCGTTGGTAACTATCGAATCCTTTTGTTCTTTCAAATCATCAGCTGTAGTTTGCATAGCTGGAACCTTTCCAGTTGTACATAACAGACCTTGCCTCGAGCTTGTCCGGATTTTGCATTTAGACATAGGCCGGACAACCCCAAATCTTAACTAGCTTAAGACATGGGCTCTTCCCATACCATATCATATATGAGGTGGTAGGAAACTGATTTGATTCGAATCCTATTCAATAGGTATGCAGCTTCTTAAGTGCATAACTCCCAAAAAGGAAATAGGTAACTCAGTAGTACTCATCATAGAGCACACCTTATCACATAGGGTGTGATTGCTCCGCCCCGATATACCATCGTGCTATGGTGTATTCGGAGGAGTAATGCTGAGAGAGAATCTCATTCTCCTTTAGAATAATCCAGGATTTCCGTACACAAGTATTCTCCTCCTTGATCTCATCAAAGGACATAATACTTATACCCGTATTTTGGTTCTCTACTTCTAACTTATATTCTGTGAATATCTCAAAAGGTTCGGACTTGTGTTTCAACAAGAACATATGTCTGAATCTAAAGAGATCATCAGAGAACGTAATGAAGTATAAAGAACCAGTCCTGGCATGTGTAGACAGGGGACCTTACATACATTAACATGTATCATCCCAAGAGTTCACTAACTCTTTCTCTGTTTCCAATAAACGGAGCTATGGTCATCTTATCTTTGTGACATGACTGGCGAGTTTCACAAGATGTAAATTCAAACTGATTTAAATATACATCTATATGTAACTCTAGCCAGTCGGGTCGCATTGATCTGACCTAGTCTACAATACCTCAAGAAGGATTCGTTCATTTCTGAACTCTTCCTCTTGTGTGTGTTCTGCATACTTAGAACTGTTGTTTGATTTAGAACATCAATGCTTTTAGATAACGTGCCTGAACCGATCAACTTTTGATATAGGAAATGTTCAAAACATTATCCAACAATACAAAATTTTATCATTTCTTTATTGATAAAGAGACTGATATGATTTTGTATATCAGGTTCGGTATCTAATAACATTCGTTCAGAATCAATGTATTGGTAATACAGGGTGACAGTGACCAAAAGACTTGGCTGCAACTCTTGCCCCGTTTTCTGCCTCATGAAACTTATCACCCGTTCTCAGTTCTCCACCTTTCTGTAGCCCTATGTAACAGATTACATATCTGGGATCCTGATCTGGTATCACATACCCAGGACGTAAAGGATACTGAGAAACAGTTCTATATAATGAACACACCCGAAGATGATGCATCATTATGCACTCTCTTCGTTTGGGCGGCACGGGAAATCTGGTATTCCCCAATTTCCTGCTCTGTCTTATAACATTTATAAGTAGGAGCGGGACCAACGTTCCCCAGCTCAGTATAACAAGCGGGTTCGGTCAATTCATCCGTATTATTATCTTGATTAAGGCGTGCTATGGTCGCTACCTGGAGAGAGAGAGAAGAAAACACTCAGCGTGCGCTCTTGCAAGAATAGATTGGTTATTATTTTATCTAATCAAGATGGCTCCCACTGCTTTTTATCAAATCTTCCTTCAAACCCTAAAAGGAAAGACTAGCCGGGATTAATTACACACTACAAATTCGCCAATCTTTCAGCCAGGCCAGTGTCGGTACTTTGAAGGAGGTCCCCCGTGCTTTCGCACGAACCTAATTAGTGTAAACCTCGTTTTCCCATAGGCGTAACCCCGTTGACACCTTTCTAGACACCTACTTGATCGGCTAATTGTAATGTATAAAACTCTCCCAGGAGTAACACTTACTCGCAGCGGGTATCGGGATCCAACTATCTCATAGAAGGTATGCAATCTCATTGCAAATTTCAACACTTGAAATTCCCGATAATATTTTGCCCCTAGCTCGCTATGACCTTGACGGAGGCCAAACAACCCATAGTCCGCTAGTCAAGTTCAACCCGTCATTTCCTGATTGAATTAAACCCACCCGCACGACCCTTGACGGAGGCCAAACAACGCCGTACGAATACCCTAATCCAATCGCATCATATGCTAGCAGATAAGCACTAGTTAGCTACCGTACACTACGCCTTGACGGAGGCCAAAGAACCGCAGCACGAATACTAACTAGTACGTATCTGAAATGACGGAGGGCTACGACAGGTTTTTCTGAAAACCTATTGCGTAATGAACTTGATATCGTTGCAGAATCAAATGATTTTGAAATGGAGTGTTTTTTAGGCTTTTCTAGTTTTGCTAAAGGAGTCACTCCCGGTGAAGGGATCGTCGGTCCTTTCCTCGTCGAATGAGGTGCGGGATATATCGTATATATCACTGTGCAAAGCAAAAACTCTTAAAAGCAATCAAAAGACAAACCGAGTGTGTAGCATCTGCCAGTTATTGCTAAAGGAGTCACTCCCGGTGAAGGGATCTCGGTCCTTTCCTCATCGAATAAGGTGCAGGATATATCACATATACCGCTGTGCAAAGCAAGAACTGTAGCTACCTGTTTTATTTTGAAATTCGATTCTACAACATCTTAGGTTTCTTTTATTTCATTAATCACATTAATGAAGTCCCATCATTTAAATACCTAATCATCACAGATAAATACGACGTACACTTATGCCATCCGCATTCGCCTCGATGTCCCCTCGTGCACCGTTAGGTTAGGTAACTAACGGCAGAGCGGGGCAGGGCTAGCGCGGGTGTAAAACATAAGTAACGCCTATATAATATATCATATATACTATATACTGTATCTATCACAGAACATCTCATGATCACATTACAGATATCGCAGCAGAAGAAACATATGAAATATTGGATATACTAGGACGTCCGTGTTTTCAATACGAGCCAGTATAAAACACGGATTCCACGGTCGCGATGAATAGCCAAACCCACACCCCCAGACCCCTACGAGAGCGGCAAGCAACCCTACCAATTCTAGAGTTAGGAGACCCGGACTCGACTCCTCGAGTTTGTCTCCCACTGGACTCCAGAACCCGGTTACTTGTGCCCTCCTCCTTGGGTCTATCCTAGTGCGGAAAAGTAAATAATATACAAACGGTGACAACTTCCGCAACCTGGAAGCGCCCCAATAAAAGAATATTACATACAAGTTATTACATGAATGAAAATGAAAAACACTCATCTCACATAAAAACCTCCGGCTATTCAAACACGACGATCCAATATAACATATCCAGCAACACATAACATCACATGTCATCAACGTAAGTAAATATGTCCATCCCAATTGTCGTTGACATATAGCAACGAAACCGGCGATATCACATATTACACTTACGGTCACAGAAAAGAAAGTGTAAAACTACAACAGTTGGAATCCGCAACCACCTCAGACATCGCATGCCTGACCAAATGAATTTCTTAGACATCGCATGCCTAACAATTATAAACCCCGCATTTTAGTCTCAAAATCGAAAACACTTTTCAATACCAAGTCGGGCAATTCAACAAGATTCCCGACATCCTGATCGAATGCTCGTCGCAAACTTTAGTAGGCGGCCGCACCCCCGATACCGTCGACGAAGTGCACCAAGGCGGAACACCGCTACCGCGAGCACCCGAACGGATGCTTTCGGCGACGGGGTTCTCCTACAGTCACTTGGTCGGGGCTATGGAGTGAGGCTGTCTATTAAGTTTACCCGGCGAGTATCCGCGTACGCTACGTGATTGCGACGGACTTTTGATCACATCAAAACTCCGTGGCAACCGATCAAGTGAGACTAAACTGCTTTATTTATAACATTCATTCAGTTATCTCATAACTTTTGTGAACTCCAATTATTGTATCCCATTCCAGATAAACAGAAAATGTTAAACTTTCCAATCGAACAATCGAACACCCAAGTTTTCCCGATACAGCTCAACACATGAAATAAGTCTAACAACATTCCGTTCGTGCCTCAGTACCAACGGTCCAGCCGTAGAAGGGTCAAGCCAACGCCTCACATGTGGCACGCCGTACTGCCCCAAACCCGAAGGTTCAAAGGGCAGTTCAAGACGGTCACATAATCGAGTTAAGGTTTGTGTCTTCTAGAGGGACCATCGCGTTACTTGCACTACTTAGAACGTCGTTAAACTACGGAAAAATCCAACACTTGGAAATTTCCCGACAGGGGAAAAATTGGGTATTTATATCCTGTCGAACTTTTTAACATATTCTTAAATTTATCCGGAAAGCCACACAGACAAAATTTGATACCCCGATCGAAACACTGAATCCCCAAAACAACACAGAAAATTCAACTCTGTAAAAATTATTAAAAATTTCCAGAAGACTCAGCAGCACAAAACATGAATTACTGTGCAAGCCACGTGGGGTAACTCAACATTGTAGCCGCGGAACCGCCGCTAGTACTATGTTAGGGGCCGCGGATCCGCGCTTCTGTTATCGAGTTACTGTCACGTGCTTCACAGTAACTCATGCAATTACCTGCTGAATTTTTTGGCAACTTTTAATACACAAAAATCCACATTTTTGCAAAAAGGACAGAGAGCAATATTGGTTCGGGGTTTCGGGTTCGTTCGGACTTCAAATTCCGTCTGGACTTCGCCTAAGGCTCTAGCTAGGCTCTGATACCACTGTAGGTTTCCTAGGCACGCTAGTGAGGTCTCCCAAGCCATCAACCATGGCAATTTCAAAAATTATGGTGCCGAGAAACCCTAAACTACGGATCGATAACTAGATGTCTAGGCGAAAAGTTAACTAGTTAACACTTAACTATTGGGAATACGGAAATACAACCTTTGTAGATCCGGTGCACCACCTCCATAGCTCCGCAACGAGGTCCTCTCCGCTGTCCAAATCAAATCCGGGCTCTCGTGTCGGCTTCGTCGGAGAATGGGCAAGCTAGGTCGTCGATGTCCATGCCGAAGATGATCTACGTCGAGGCATCGCTAAATCAAGCTCCGACTTCACCAAGTCAAGAAACTTGTGAAGTAAACACACTCTACTACTTGGCAAGAGGTAGAGGATGAAGAAATAGGAAGTGGGTTAACTTTAGAATCGGATTTCTCACTCATTTCCATCACTTGCCATTAATGGGGCAAGCTTTCTTCACTTGAAGAAATGGAAGAAGAAGAAGATGATAGTTATGATAATTTCATTAAAAATCAATAGAAAAACAATACTTATCATAATATTAACTCTAGTCAAGTGTAGAGAATCAATCATGGTTAGTGGGAATGGTTAGGGTTAAGAATGAGATAAGAATGGTTGACTTGAACAAAGCTTCATGAAGCTTCAACTAAAGAACAAAAGAAGCCACCATTCTTTTCTCATTTTCTTTTATTCATTTATCAAAAATAAATGGATAACTAAATAAGATAAATGAATAACAAATAATAAACCCTAACCATTTCATTAACCAAGGTTTAATACTTTACACTTAACCAAAAGCATGTATCATCAAACATGATACAAGCTAGTGCACAAAATCATATCACATATATAATGTGCACATCCGAGTGAGAAAACCCATCTTAAGTAAACCGATACTAGTTGATGCAAAGTAATATATCAAATATATACATTAAATCAACACTTGATTTAATGATCCGGTCATATCGCATATAACCGACTAGTATCCAATGTATCGGCTTATCGAATCAACCCTCGATTCGATAACTAGGTTATATCGCATATAACCATTCGACACATTCATCGCGAGAATGAAATACGGTATCACATACACGCATTATTCTCGGTCCCGCACACATCTCATATGCGCTCCTATTTCGTTTCGCTTGAGCCAGGAAACCTCTGTGTAGGACTCTAAAGACTCGTCAATACGCCGGCAGCGGATGATGATCATATCAAACATCCACAAGCCGCAAGCGGTCTGCTAAACGTAACGGCCACCCGGGTATTGAGCGATCTGAAGATCGACGAGCAAGCCCGCTCACACTCCAGTGAATCCGACCAGTAACACTACCGTACAGTCCGGTCTGATCGTCTGATATGTCGCATATCTCGCCTAGGGGTGGTAAACGTCAGACCCCAATAGCTCAATAAGTCGTGTCGATATGAGGTCTATAACAATTCAAGAAACTACTGGTAACACTTACCAGTAAATCTCAGCAACCCTGGCCAGGGATTTCCTGTTATAGCCAATCGAACACAGCGCAACATCAACTCCCTATACCGGGAGAGACGAATCCCCTCCTATCGCTCATTGCCTCCATGTGACTCGGGACTGTACCCAAAAACCACCGTTTTGCACGCCCTCTTGGACGTGGTAAGATGGAAATCAAAGCACAGTGGGAACCACACAAGACTCTATGACGATCTCGGGTCAACAGACTACTCTGTACCAGTGTCACCAGAGAACTGCCATCTGACGTGAGGTATAATACCATCTGGGAGTTCTCGGCGAGTCCGTCCAGTGTACCCAGTCTCTACTGAGCACCCGTATATCATCTCTGATGTCAAACACCAATGGATATGGGATCATCCATCGCCCATCTGTATGGGTCGAGAAGGTATACGCTAGTCTACTCTGGCATATCGATGCCCCGTCTCGATACACCCACGACTAGGGACTTTGAAGGATGTACTTATGGACTACCATGTCCCCACTAGTATGATCCGCATCATAGTCCAGGTAGTCAAGTACAGATCCTAAGGGCTTTACCAACATGTAACAGAGAGACAATCAGTATACACGTTAAGGTAAAGATCAACCAGATAGCATACTATCATGTCGAGCAAGAAAGTCCTCCCTATATACGTCTCAGCATCCACTACAATATACATCCTATGTACAGTAATGACCTCTAGGGCATACATATAACTAACAATCACACTCCAGAAGGTATGCGCATATCTGGCAAGTTTCAGTTTCTTTAGAAACTCCCGATATGATTTTTGCCCCATGCTCTTATGACCTTGACGAAGGTCAACAAATCATAAGTCATATGTCAAGTTCTACCCGTCATTGTCCAGGTTAATTTGAACCCACCCGTACAAGCCTTTGACGAAGGTCAACAAGGCTATACGACTGTCCCAAACCAACGCATCTATCTATGCAACAGAAAGGTAACAAGCAGCAACCATACACTATGTCTTGACGAAGGTCAACAAACATAGCATGAATACTACGTGCTACCCGTCTGAAACGACGGAGGGCTACGAATGGTTTCTGGCGAAAACCTTTAACGTAATGAACTTGATATCGTTGAAGGAACCGGATAGCTTTTAAAAATATAGTGACGAAAACCTTTGCTAAAGAGGTCACTCACGGTGAAGGGATCTCGGCTCTTTCCCCGTAGAATGAGGTGCAGGATATTCTAACTGAATACCACGATGCAAAGCAAAAGTAATCGACTATAGTGAAGTTATTGTCCTGACGCAAACTTTTGTCCAAGGGGTCACTCCCGGTGAAGGGATCTCGGCCCTTGCCTCGTCGATTGAGGAGCAGGATATTCCAACTGAATACCACTGTGCAAAACAAAAGAGAACGTCCTTGCAATAACAGCTTTTTGAAAAGTGTTCCAACAACATCAGAATAGGTTTGTTTTAACTTGCATTGATCCGAATCAACGCAGTCCCATCAATTGATCACACCAATAAAGAACGAAAATAATGACGTACGTATATGCCATCCGCATTCGCCACTGGGTCCCGTCATTACCCGTTAGGTTAGCTAACTAACGACAGAGCGGGGACTGGACTAGCGCGGATGCAAAACATATACAACATCTACTAATATATATATAATATATAATTTTCGCTCAAGGCGTGATAAAATGCAACATCACAGAAATGTACAGAATCACAAAACAATACAGATATCTGGGATCCCCGGGTTTCACAGAGCCGCTACTGAAACCCGATGTTCTCCTGGTCGTGTGGATAGCCTGTGCAATGAAATCCTAGACCCCTACAGGCACGGCAAGTTACCCGCCAAAACCTGAACCGAGGCAGCCCCCTTCAGCAACGTGAATGGACCACCCTGCACTTCACAGAATCTGGTAACTTGGGCATCCCTCCTGGGTCAACCTGTACCCCCTACGAGTGCGGCGAATAGCCCGCCAATTCTAGAGTGAAGCCCCCTCCGTCTCAATGCCATGAGATGCGGGCTCGTTGCCCTCTAGAACCCGGCTATCCGTGCACCCCACCGCGGGGTAATCCTAGTACAGAAAGTAAAATATACATACAACGGGTACATCGACCTCGACCCGGTCGTGCCCCAAAAGAATAATATACAAACAGGCAGTGACGGCAGTCCACATGTCGGACGCTCGCCCCGCAATATCAAATGTACATAATACAACAAAACTGTAATACCACTGCAACCAGGCTATCCCCACGACCGATCCGCAACATCACAGCACAATCACAAAATATCAACGTGAATGTCACGTTCGCAAATCCGTCTAACCGGGCTATAGCAGTTAGACAGGATTTACCGATCAAGTGACATTCACGGTCGCAGATATAATGTAAATACTGTGAACTAATGTGTTCAAAATTCTCGATCGATCAAAATTGTCGAAGTGGGCCCCAAGCACTACTGTAGCACTCACAGAAAATCTGGGCCCAAAACGAATGTTCCAAAACCCCTATTTTCAACACAGAGACACTCTGTAGAAATTTGATACACTAAACAGTAAAGACTGCGGCGGAACCGCGGCCCAAGCATGGGTTTGGCCGCTGTTCCGCGGTCGTATTGTGTGTTCACGTGATCAAATTTCTACAGAAGTCTTAGAATTCCATGCACATCATTCTGCAACAACCTGAAAAAATTTTGGTGCCAAAAAAAATTCGACAGAAACTGATGCACATGAAAACGCGGGTTTTGGAATTTTGTTCGATCGAAGATGTAAACACATTAGACCAAGCTAGACTAGGTTAATGGCGAGGCTCTGATACCAGTGTAAGTGCACGGCGGCGCCCCAGCCGTCAATCCGACGCCGGAAACGCGGAAACGAAAAACTTTGCAAACTAGCAAACCGGCACCGCCGCGCACAAAATACCCGGATCGGGCCATTAACCTAGCTCCTAGCTAACTACAAGATGGGAAGAGAGATATACCGAGCGATCCGTGTCCTTCGGTCTTCTCGTCGTTGTCCCGATCTCCCGCGGAATGTCCGGTCTCCACCTCGTCGCCGGAAGGGCACCACATCGCCGGCTTCTTTTACGGGCTCCCACCTCTAGACCAAGGCAACTCGGACACGAAGTTGGCGAGTCGACGTGCCCAAGATTTACTGTAGAATAGTGTAGTGCTATGTCTCATTTGGGGTTGTAGGAAGTTGCCTTTTGGTGGAGGAAATGATATATGAACTTTTGTAGAGGAACTTAGGAATTTTGTAGCATGAAAAGAACAAAATTCCCTCATAGAAATTTTGGACAGCCCCCTAATGAGCTTGGCCGGCCATGGAATAATAGGAGTGGAGAGAGTAACACAAGGGGGGTGGATCAATAACAAGAGAGAGAGAGAGAAAAGTGATCATGATCAAGAATCATTAGAACCAAATCCACACTCCAAAACCTTATCATGACACCAAAGGTCAAGCCATCATATCTCCACAAATCAAACCATGATGACTAAAGAAAGTCAAGGGATGGTGCTCCATCATGAAACCATCATGATACAAAAGTATGCAAAGACAACCCTCCAAATAGCTAATTTGCACAAATGCAAATAAGCCCTCCTCCACCAATCTTCGGCCAATGAAAGATACAAATGAAAATGGCCGAAACGGAAAGCAAACTAGCAAGCCCAAAAACTGATCCCGTAATAAATTACAGGAAAACCCCGCTACTGTGTATACACACCCGCATTTGTATTCCGACCGAAATACAAATGCAATGAGACAAAATCTATACTGTGCAATACTAGGATCCGGCTTAAACCAAAGCCCGCTAATATTTACCGCCCGATCATGATCCGTGCAATACCGCACGTATCTGATCGAACCCTACCATATCTCCATACGGTCTCTACAGCGTTTCGCCCGAAACTTAAGCAACTGGTCTGTGGGGGACTCTAAAGACTCGTCAATACTATGGCTGTGGATTTAACCACTAGCACGTCAGAGGTATTAGCCATACGTGACGGGTCACCAGCTATTGACCAAAAGGGACGTCTGTGAGCGAACTCATCCTGACACCCTACTGAGCCTGTCAGTGACAATATCCGTACAGTCCGTTCCGTTCGTCTATGAGCATCGCATGGCGGGCCTAGGGGGTTGGTAAAAGTCAGACCCCAAAAAGCGGTACAAGTCGTGTCGGAAGGTAGCCCAGAACACCCTGAGATACTACTGGAATACCTACCAGTAAATCTCCTGCCTCGGCCGAGGGCTTCGTGTAATAGCTCTCCTAGACACAGCGCGACCTCACCCCCAATACCGGGAGAGACGAACCCCTGAAGATCCGCTCACTGCCTCCATGTGGCTCGGGACTGTACCCAACTAAAACCTGTTTGCACGTCTCCTTTGAGCGTGGTAGGGTAGTAATCAAAGTACAGTGGGAACTCACACGAGACAAATGACGATCCTCAGGTCGATGAACTAACCTGTACACATGTCACCAGGGAACTGCTATCTGACGTCTGGTATAATCCCAACTAGCAGGTTTCCGGCGAGTCATGTCCGGTATACTCATAACCCAATGAGCACCTGTATACATCTTAGGTGAACCAACTGACACCAGTGGCTTGTGAGACCGGCCACCGCCCCTCGTCAGGGTCTCGACTGTATACACTAATCTACTCTGGAGAATCGATGCCCTGTCTCGAAACTCCCACGACTAGGGACCTTTTAAGGATGTGCTTATAGACTACCAGCTCCCACGTATATGATCGCCCTCATACTGTCAAGCAAGAATACTAAGGGCTCTATCAACGTGTAATAGCGGCCTGTAAGGTCAGCTAAAGCAGTACACGATGATAAAGGTAAACCAGATAGCATACTGTCATCTTGAGTAAGACTGTCCTACTGGGATAGGTCATCCCTCAATCATTGCAATCACGTGCCTGTGACCCAATAATTGACTCTGAGGGCACTATCTCCAACAAATTCAATGTAGCATCAACTTTATCATGATAGGATTAGTAATGATGGTTTTAGTGTATTATTACAACCATGGTTCATTTTCTCGAGTTAATCTTTTCATTATTTTCTTCTCATTCTCTCTCTTGAAGTGAGAAGAAAAGAAAAGCTCCATAGTTGCTAGAGTTTCTCCTTCATCTTCCTCCTCTTGAAAATTCTTTTGATCTCATGTGTTGAGAGAAAAAGAATCCACATAGACAAACACTTCCATTTTTCTCTTCTACACAACCTAGGGTATCTAGACTAGCGATCTCGTTGCCCTAGTTGCCTCGGCTTGAGGTGGAGCTCGGTGTACAACTCTCGGGTGGATCGTCTTCGACTCAAGAAGGCCGCGGAGGTGACCTAGATCCGGATCGACCCTCGGAGCGTGGATGGACGAGCCGGACAGCGGAGAGAAGACCCGAAGGACCGGTTTCGTGAGGTATATTTTCTACAGCATAGTAGTTAAAGCCGCTACTTGTTTGCTAGTTTCTAGTTTAGCCAAGATCCGGCTTTTAAGTCCATGTTGCCCTTGCGCCAATTTATTGTTTTTCGCCGTTTCCGCCTCCCCGTAAGAACCGGGGTGAGCAACGTGGACTTACAGTGGTATCAGAGCCTAGCTAAACATAAACTAGCAAGTTAGCAAAGTGTTAAGAATATCGATCGGAAAAAATCACAAAACAAGTCCGGGAAAAACCATGTTTCTGTCGAATTTTTATACTGCTGTAAAAATAATTTAACATACATGAAAATTCGTCTCAGGGTTTTCTAAAACCACAGCAGAAAACCAGTCCACTGATCCGATCAAACCGCCGCGGTTCCGCGGCAAGAACATGCTTCTTGCCGCTATTCCGCGGCCGATTTGACTCGGTCGTGGACCGGGTTTTTTGTAGTGTTTTTATTTGACTGTTTTGGGATTTTTAGTACATGTTTTTTCTACCCAGATTTTCCAGAGAGCAAATTGACTTTTGGGGTGGTTAAAAATCCGTATTTTGATCGATATTCCGTAGGCTTTGGCTAATGGATATTATCCGTGATGTGGTATATGTATTGAACGTCCGTTAATCGCTATACGTCGATTAGTGGGGGTTATACATATCTGTGATCCGTAATGTTGATGGTTTGTGTATATGAACTCGTTGGATTGTCGCGGATGAATAGCCGGGAATGGATGTGAGATGAGAGTTTCTTTTTCTTTCATTCATTGTAAAATTTGTAAATTGATGTAATATTATTTATTTGGCCGCACAACCGGGTCGGGATTGTAGCCGTCATTGTATAATTTCTTTTTACTGTTTTTGCTGCTAGGATAGACCCAAGGTGGGGTGCACAAACTACCGGGTATCTCGAAGTGCCGAGTGGCCTACTCACGGTGCTGAGGGAGGTTGCTTCGCTTCGGATACTTGGCGGGTAGTTTGCCGCACCCGTAGGGGTCTAGGGTGGAGTTTGGCTATTCATCGCGACCGTGTAATCCGCTTTTCGTTGCAGGCTCGAACGAATCGCGGGTTCCTAGTATATCCAAAGTGTTCATCTGTGATCTGTAATGGCTATCATTGCTATATATCTATATATGATATTTATTTAGGTGTTGCTTATGTTTTGCATCCGCGCTAGTTCAGCTCCCGCTCTGTCGTTAGTTAAGTAACCTAACGGGTGATGACGGGGCCCCGTGGCCAATGCGAATAGCATAAGCGTACGCCATATTTTGGTTGTTTTCTGCAATGGTAGGATTAAATGATGGGACGCATTGGAATTAATGCAAGAAAATAAACCAAGTAAAAGTTGTTGGAACACTTTCGAAACCACTCGGTTCTTTTCAAAAACCAGCTTTTTAAACGCGGAGCTTGAACCACTCCTTTTAAAAGCTATCTAATTCCATCGATTATATCAAGTTCACTACGTTCACGGTTTCGCCAAAACCATTCGTAGCCCTCCGTCATTTCGTATGGATATTCAATAGTATTCAAGCTATGTTTGTTGACCTTCGTCAAGGCATAGTGATTGGTAGCTGTTGGGTGTTCATATGTAGCATAGATAGATGCATCGGTTTGGGACAGTCGTATTACCTTGTTGACCTTCGTCAAGGGTATGTACGGGAGGGTTCAAATTAACCTGGACAATGACGGGTAGAACTTGACATGTGACTTATGATTTGTTGACCTTCGTCAAGGTCATAAGAGCATGGGGCAAAAATCCACATCGGGGGTTTCAAAAGTACTGAAACTTGCTAGCGCTGCATACCATTTGGAGTGTGATGATTCTGGTAGGATTCCTTCAGTTTTGTCACGCGATGATATTTGGATCCCGATCCTACTGTGAGTATATGCTACTCCTCGGGAACTTTCTCACTTAACGATCAATGCTTATAACCTAGTAGGTGTCTAGAAAGGTGTTAGCAGGGCTACGCCCACAGGGAAAAAAGGTTACTTAATTAAGAAACTTCGCGAAAGCGTTGGAAAACCTCCCTCGAAGTACCGACACTGGCCTGGCTGAACGGTTAAGCAAGTATTGTACGGTGAGATTAATCCCGACTAATTCTTCCTTTATGGTTTGAGGAGGGATTCGAGAGACAGTGGGAGCCATCCTGTTTAGATAAATTAAAACCAATCTAAACTTGCAAAAGCATCATGCTAAGTGTTTTCTTCTCTCTCTCTTAATTGCAGCGACCCAGTGACCGCACCTAGGTTACATCTAGATAATAAAATGACTGATTCTGACTGTTATGACTGGCAAAGGTCTGTCCAGATGTCCATTGCCCATGACAAGCTAGGACACCCCTTAACTAATCCAACCCCTATCGTCTCAGGTCCAGCTTCCCCTGTCACGGATATTCATATCCATAGGACATCGGAAAAAGACTGTGCGAAAGCCAAGTGCCTCGTGTTGGCCTCAGTTGATGGTGCATACCAGAGGCAGCACGAGAAGATAGACTCAGTTTCTATCTTCCTCCATATCAAAGATTTATATGGAGAGCAATCTCGTATCGCAAGATATGAGACCTCGAACGAATTGTTCCGGCGAGGTTGGCTATCGGGTCATCTGTAAGGGGCAACGTCCTTACAGAGACCAGCTCTTTTGAGCTCCCGAACCTGAAGACCACGTTGAAGAACGGGTCAGATGCTGACTTAGTTCAACAGTCTCTACCTTCTACCCTGAAAGAAACCAGAGAAGTAGAAGGAAAGGGAAGGGAAGAAGTTTCGGGACTGCATATAGTAAAAGAGGAATGTCCCTATTGTTACGGGAATGAACATGGGCAGAAGGATTGCAGGGCTAGTATAGCCAGTAGTCAGAATTCGAAGCATGTTGTGGCTTCGGCTTCAGGTGTGTTTGTAATAGAGAACCGTATGTCAATTAACCCTACTTCCTGGGTATTGGATACCGGATCAGGATCTCATATCTGTAATTCGTTACAGGCTCTGAGAAACCGTAGGGTTATCAAGAAAGGTGATATGACTCTCAGGGTTGCTAACGGAATGAGCATGTATGCTGAATCCGTAGGGGAATATCACCTAGGACTGACAACTGGGCAGATATTGATCCTGCGTGACTGTTTTTATGTACCAGGTGCGACTTGTAATATCATATCTGTATCCTTACTTTCTAAGAAAGGATATGATTTTACTTTTGTAAGCGATGTAGTAAACATCCACCTAAATTAAGTTCTGATTGGGTCAGGTACATTACAAAACGGAATATACGTATTGAATCAAGCTCAGATTTTCAATGTCCAGAACACACTTAAAAGAAAGTCTCCGGAAACAAATCAGGCTTTCTTATGGCATTGTAGACTGGGTCACATTAATGAGACACGGTTAACAAAGTTACATAAAGAGGGATACTTGAATCCGTTCGAGTATCAGTCTTATGCCACTTGTGAATCTTGTCTCATGGGAAAGATGACAAAGACTCCGTTCACTGGACACGGAGAAAGAGCAAGCGAGCTCTTGGGACTCATACACAGTGATGTGTATGGTTCAATGTCTACACATGCGCGAAGTGGTTATTCATACTTCATTACTTTCACAGATGATTTCTCTAGGTATGGGCATGTCTTCTTGATGAAGCACAAATCCGAGGCCTTTGAGAAATTTCAAGAATACAAGAATGAAGTTGAAAAACAAACAGGCAAAAGTATCAAGACACTGAGATCTGATCGAGGTGGTGAATACTTGAGTGCCGAGTTTCTGGGCTACTTAAAAGAGAATGGAATTCTCTCTCAGCTTACTCCTCCATACACACCACAACACAACGGTATATCGGAAAGGCGGAATCGAACCCTATTGGATATGGTTCATTCCATGATGAATAAGGCTGAGTTGTCGCGATCCTTCTGGGGTTATGCGCTAGAAAAAGCTGCATATCTCTTGAACAAGGCTCCAACCAAGACTGTGCCTACCACCCCATATCAGATGTGGAGTGGGAAGAAACCCTGTCTCAAGTACCTTAAGACATGGGGATGTCCAGCTTTTGTAAAAAAGCAGCATGCGGACAAGCTCGAGACACGCTCAGTACTGTGTAAGTTTATAGGATACCCAAAGAACTCCAGGGGGTATCTTTTCTATTCCGCAGAGGAACAAAAGGTTTTTGTTTCTCAGCATGCCCACTTCTTGGAAACTGATTTTTTAGAAAATCAGATAAGTGGGAGCGCAATAGAACTGGAAGAAATTCCAAAACCACAAACTATTACTGAAAGCTTGAAGGAACCAGAAGTTTCAAGAGAACCGGACATCCCAGCGCCACTCCGCAGGAGTAGTAGGCAGTCTCATCCGCCCGAGAGATACTACGGTTTTCTCATAGACGGGGATAGAGAAGATTGCACTATGGATTATGGTGAGCCTACTAGCTTCCAGCAAGCCATTCAGAGCGGTGACTCGGTAAAATGGCTGGATGCAATGCGGACCGAGAAGGAGTCCATGTACATCAACAAAGTTTGGACTTTGGACTTTGCTCCAGAAGGGGTAAAACCCGTAGGCTGCAAATGGATCTTCAGAAAGAAGATTGGTGTAGATGGGCAGGTTGAGACCTATAAAGCTAGACTTGTTGCAAAGGGTTTTCGTCAAAGACCTGGTTTGGACTATGACGAGACCTTTTCTCCAGTGGCTATGCTGAAATCCATTCGGATCCTTCTTACCATTGCTGCCTTCCACGATTATGAAATCTGGCAGATGGACGTAAAGACGGCTTTCCTAAATGGAAATTTGGAAGAGTGCGTCTATATGGATCAACCGGAGGGATTCATTCAGAGTGGGAGCAGCGGTAGAGTGTGCAAGTTGCTAAAGTCCATCTATGGACTTAAGCAGGCATCGCGGAGTTGGAACATCTGCTTTGATGATACTGTCAAAGAATTCGACTTTATCAAAAACCCAGATGAACCATGCATTTACAGTAAGATTGTAGGGAGAACTGTGGTATTCCTCGTCTTGTACGTGGATGACATTCTCCTAATAGGAAATGATATTCCTATGCTACAGTCAGTCAAAGGATTCTTGTCGCAGAGGTTCTCCATGAAGGACCTGGGCGATGCCAACTACATTCTGGGGATCCAGATCTATCGTGATAGATCTAAGAGGATGTTGGGACTTTCACAGTCCAGGTACATTGACACCATACTGAAAAGATTCAGTATGGAAGATTCCAAGCGCGGTACTTTACCCTCAATGGAGGGGCGGTTTGCTGGAAGAGTTCCAAACAGGAGACCGTTGCAGACTCAACTATGGAAGCGGAGTACATAGCTGCTTACGATGCATCAAAGGAAGCTGTCTGGATGAAGAAGTTCCTCACGGAGCTTCAGGTGGTTCCTACCATTGTTGATCCAATACCGCTGTATTGCGACAACAACGGCGCTATAGCTTTAGCGAAGGAACCCAGGTCCCATCAGAAGTCCAGGCACATTTTGAGGCGGTACCACCTGATGAGGGAGATCGTAGATCGCCGGGAGATCGAGGTGAAGAGAGTAAATTCGGAGAATAACACTGCAGATCCACTCACGAAGGCCCTACCCCCAGTCTCAATTCGAGCGGCTGATCGAGATGATAGGTCTTCATACGCCAGTACATGGCCTTAGTGCAAGTGGGAGATTGTTAGTGTATATGCCCTAGAGGCCATTACTGTATCATACTAGCTTGTATATTACTTAAAGGAAGCTTGGGATATTCACAGTTATATTGACAGTCTTGCTCAAAATAGTAGTATGCTACTTGGTTTGTCTCTACTTCAATATGTGCATGTGTTTCTTTTAGCATATCGCTTATACATATTAGTGGAGCCCTTAGGATCTTTGCTTGATTACCAGCGTTGTGATGGCAGTCACACTTGTGGGGGCTGGGTAATCTATAAGCACATCCTTATACAGGTCCCTAGTCGTTGGACTATCGAGACAGGGCATCGATACTCCGGAGTAGACTAGCGTATGCGCTTCTCATCCCAGCAGGGGAGGTGGTCTGTCCCACAGCCATCAGTACGTCGTACTGGAGATAGTATGCAAGTGCTCGTTAGGTTACGAGTACACTGGACAGGACTCGTCGGGAACTGTTGGTTGGTATTATACCTATCGTCAGTTATCAGTTCCCAGGTGACATGAGTACAGCTTAGTCCGCTGACTTGACACTGTCACTTCGCCTCGAGTGTGTTCCCACTTACTTAGATTACTACCCTACCACGGCTCAAAGAAGTCATGCAAACAGGTAGTAGTTGGGTGCAGTCTCGAAGCACTTGGAGGCAGTGACGGTTAGACAGGATTCGTCCCTCCCGGTATTGGGGGTTGACATCGCACTGTGTCTAGGAGAGCCATTACACGAGTAGTCCCTGGCTAGGGCAAGCGAGATATACTGGTAGGTTTCCAGTATTATCTCAGGGTGTTCTGGGCTACACTCCGACACGACTTGTACCGCTATTAGGGGACTGACGTTCATCGCCCCCCTAGGTCCTCCATGCGATGTATCAGACGAACAGACCGGACTGTACGGAGATTGTCACATACAGGCTCAGTAGGAGTTCGGATGGGTTTACCTCATCGGCCTTCTTATCGACATCTACCTGGGGACCGTTACGTACAGCTAGTGCCGCTTGCGGTCTGTGGTTAAACCCACTGCCAGCGTAGTGTCGAGTCTTTAGAGTCCCACACAGAGAGTTTCCCTGCACTGAGCGAAACGTGTAGAGGCCGTATGGTTTTACGGCAGGGCTACGTGCACTTGTGTGCGTATGCTGTTCGGGCAGGCAATACTAGTGGGCTTTGGTTTAAGCCAGATCCTAGTATTGCACAGATGGATTTGTTTTGTCTTCTGTGCATTCGCATTCTACGGAATGCGGATGCGGGTGTGTATGCACAGTTTTGAGGAGCGATGAAGGAGGAGGTGCCCCATTGGGGTTTTGGCAGTTGGTTCGGCCAAAACCGTAATGTGGCAGGCTCATTAGGGTTTTGACAATTCGTTTGGTCAAAACCATTATGAGCCGGAGACATTGTTTACTAATCCTTTTAGTGATAGTTTAGTGATGGCTAATTGCATTGACCATTTGACCACCTTGACCTCTCTTGACTTTGTTGACCCGTTGACCGTGTTGACCATTGACCTTCAAGAGAGGTCTACACTCTTCTTTGATTTTCTTTTTAATTTTTGATTATGATAATGGTCAATTCAATGTAGCATCAACTTTATCATGATAGGATTAGTAATGATGGTTTTAGTGTATTATTGCAACCATGGTTCATTTTCTTGTGTTAATCTTTTCATTATTCTCTTCTCATTCTCTCTCTTGAAGTGAGAAGAAAAGAAAAGCTCCATGGTCGCTAGAGTTTCTCCTTCATCTTTCTCCTCTTGAAAATTCTTTTGATCTCATGTGTTGAGGGAAAAAGAATCCACATAGGCAAACACTTCCATTTTTCTCTTCTACACAACCTAGGGTATCTAGACTAACGATCTCGTTGCCCTAGTTGCCTCGGCTTGAGGTGGAGCTCGGTGTACAACTCTAGGGTGGATCGTCTTCGACTCAAGAAGGCCGCGGAGGTGACCTAGATCCGGATCGACCCTCGGAGCGTGGATGGACGAGCCGGACAGCGGAGAGAAGAACCGAAGGACCGGTTTCGTGAGTTATATTTTCTACAGCATAGTAGTTAAAGACTCTACTTGTTTGCTGGTTTCTAGTTTAGCCAAGATCCGGCTTTTAAGTCCATGTTGCCCTTGCGCCAATTTATTGTTTTTCGCCGTTTCCGCCTCCCCGTAAGAACCGGGGTGAGCAACGTGGACTTACAGGGTGTTTGTTTATTCGTTCGGAAAGTTTAACATTGTCTATTTATTTGGAATGTGATACAATATTTGGAATCCACATGTAATTATAAGATAACTAATTTGAATATTATAAATCTAGCAGTTTAGTCTCAGATAATCGGTTGCCACGGGATTTTGATGCGATCAAAAGTCCGTCGCAATAACGTAGCGTACGCGGATACTCGCCGGGTAAACTTAATAGATAGCCACGCCCCATAACCCCGACCATGTTACTGTAGGAGAATCCCGTCGCCGAAAGTATCCGTTCGGATGCTCGCGGCAGCGGTGTTCCGCCTTAGTGCACTTCGTCGACGGCATCCGGGGGTGCGGCCGTCTACTAAAGTTTGCGACGAGCATTCGATCAGGATGTCGGGAATCTTGTTGAATTGCCCGACTGGATATTGAACAGTGATTTCGATATTGAGACTAAAATGCGGGGTTTATAATTGTTAGGCATACGATGTCTAAGGAATTCATTTGGTTAGGCATGCGATGTCTAAGGAGGTTGCGGATTCCAACTGTTGTAGTTTTACACTTTCTTTTCTGCGACAGTAAACGTAGTATGTGGTGTATCGCCGGCTTCGTTGCTATACATCAACGACAATCGGGATACGCATACTTGCTTATGTTGATGATATGAGATATTATGTGTTTCTGTGATATGTTATATTGGATCGTCGTGTTCTGAATAGCCGGGGGTTTTATGTGAGATGAGGGTTTTTATTTTCATTCATGTAAAATTCATTTGTATGTAATATTCTTTTATTGGGGCACTACCGGGCTGAGGATGATGTCACCATTATATATTATTTACTTTTCCGCATTTGGTAGACCCAAGGCGGGGAGCACAAGTAACCGGGTTCTAGGGTCCAGTGGGAGACCATCTCGAGGAGTCGAGACCGGGTCTCCTAACCCTAGAATTGGCAGTGTTGCTTGCCGCTCTCGTAGGGGTCTAGGGATGTGGGTTTGGCTATTCATCGCGACCGTGGTATCCGTGTTTTATACAGGCTCGTTTAAAACACGGACGTCCTAGTATATCCAAAATTTCATATGTGTTCTTCTGCTGCAATGTTCTGTGATGAGATCATATTACTGCCTGAGACGAATGTTTATATTATATATATGAGATATATATTATATTGCAGATTTCGTTTCAAATGTGATGCTTGTGAAGCATAATAAAATGGGATTTCATTAATGAGATTAATGAAACTAAAAGAAACCTAAAGATTTGTAGAAACTTATTTAAAAACTGGTAGCTCTAGTTCTTGCTTTGCATAGCGGTGTTTCTTGTAGAACATCCAGCACCTTATTCGATAAGGAAAGAGCCGAGATCCCTTCACCGGGAGTGACCTCTTTAGTGAAACTAGCAGATGCTACAAACTCGGTTTGTCTTTTGATTGTTTTTATAGTTTTTTGCTTTGCATAGTGATATTTGTGAAATATCTTGCACCTTATTCGATAAGGAAAGAGCCGAGATCCCTTCACCGGGAGTGACCTCTTTAGCATAACTAGAAAAGGCCTCAAAAACATTCCTTTTAAAATCACTCGATTCTACAACGATATCAAGTTCATTACGCAAAGGGTTTTCTTAAAAACCTGTCGTAGCCCTCCGTCATTTCAGATAAGAACTAGTTAGTATTCGTGCTACGTTTGTTGACTATGTTAAGGCGTAGTGTGTGGTAGCTGATTAGTGCTTATCTATATAAGCATATGATGCGATTGGATTAGGGTAGTCGTGCGACTTTGTTGACTATGTTAAGGGTCGTGCGGGTGGATTTAATTCAATCGGGAAATGACGGGTTGAACTTGACTAGCACTTATGATTTGTTGACTATGTTAAGCTCATATAGCTGCTAGGGGTAAAATTATTATTGGGAATTTCAAGAGTTGAAATTTGCAATGAGATTGCATACCTTCTATGAGATAGTTGGATCCCGATACCCGCTGTGAGTAAGAGTTACTCCTGGGAGAGTTTTACACATTACAATTAGACGATCAAGTAGGTGTCTAGAAAGGTGTTAACGGGGTTACGCCCCTGGGAAAACGAGGTTTACTTTAATTAGATCCGTGCGAAAGCACGGGGAACCTCCCTCAAAGTACCGGCACTGGCTTGGCCGAAAAATTGGCGAACTTGTAGGGTGTGATTAATCCCGGCTAGTCTTTTCTTTTAGGGTTTGAAGGAAGATTTGACTAAAACAGTGGGAGCCATCCTGATTAGATAAATTGATAACCAATCTAATCTTGTAAAAGCGCCCGCTGAGTGTTTTCTTCTCTCTCTCTCCTGGTTGCGACTATGTCACGCCTTAATCAAGATAATAATACGGATGTATTGACCGAACCCGCTTGTTATACTGCGCTAGGTAACGTTGGTCCCGCTCCAACTTATAATTGTTATAAGACAGAGCAGGAAATAGGGGATTACCAGAATTCCCGTGCCGCCCAAACGAAGAAAGTGCATGCTGATGCATCTTCTTCGGGTGTGTTCATTGCCGAGAATTGTTTCTCAGTATCCTTTACGTCCTGGGTATTTGATGCCAGATCAGGATCCCTCATATGTAATTTGTTACATGGGCTACAGATAGGTAGAGAACTGAGAACGGGTGATAAGTTTCATGAGATAGAAACGATGCAAGTGTTGCAGCCAAGTCTGTTGTAGTTATCGCCCTGTATTACCAGAATACATTGATTCTGAACAAATGTTATTAGATACCGAACCTGATATACAACATCATATCAGTCTCTTTATTAGTAAAGAAGGATATAATTTTGTATTGTTGGATAATGTTTTGAACATTTCCTATATCAAGAGTTGATCGGATCAGGCACGTTATCTAAAAGCATAGACGTTCTAAATCAAACCACAGTTCTTAATATACAGAACACACACAAGAGGAAGAGTTCTTTAATGAACGAATCCTTCTTGAGGCATTGTAGACTAGGTCATATCAATGCGACCCAACTAGCTGAAGTTACATATAAATGCATATTTAAATTAGTTTGAATTTACATCTCGTAAAACTTTCCGGTCATGTCACAGAGATAAGATGACCACAGCTCCGTTTATTGGAAATAGAGAAAGAGTTAGTGAACTCTTGGGATTGATACATACTGATGTATGAAGGTCCCCTGTCTACACATGCCAGGACCGATTCTTTGTACTTCATTACATTCTCTGATAATCTCTCAAGATTCAGACATATGTTCCTGATGAAACACAAGTCCGAAACTTTTGAGATAATCACAGAATATAAATTAGAAGTAGAGAACCAAAAACGGGTATAAGTATTATGTCCTTTGATGAGATCAAGGAGGAGAATACTTGAGCACGGAAATTCTGGACTATTCTAAAGGAGAATGAGATTCTCTCTCAGCATTACTCCTCCGTATACACCACAGCACGTCGGTGTATCGGGGCGGAGCAATCACACCCTATGTGATATGGTGTGCTCTATGATGAGTACTACTGAGTAGCCTATTTTCTTTTGGGAGTTATGCACTTGTGAAGCTGCATACCTATTGAATAGGGTTCTAACCAAATCAGACGCCTACCACTCCATATGTGATATGGTATGGAAAGAGCCCATCTCTTAAAGATGTTAAGATTTGGGGTTGTCCGGCCTATGTCAAAAGCAAAATCCGGACAAGCTCGAGGCAAGGTTAGTTCTGTGGAAGTTTGTTGGATATCCCAAGCATTCGCAAGGGAATATCTTCTACCAAACCGAGGAACAAAAGATATTTTTTTCCTCAACATACCACCTTTGTGAAAGGGAATTTCTTGTGAAGAAATTAGTGGTCATGAGGTAGAACTGGAAAGAGTTCCAGCTATACAAACTGTAACTGATGATTTGGTAGAACCAAAGGATTCAATAGTTTCCAACGAACCTCAGCCTCTCTACCGATCTAGTAGGGTTCCTCACCCACCTGAGAGATACTTCGGTTTCTCTATGACAGTAGGAGCGAGGACTGCATCATGAGATGATGACCCAACTATTTTCGAGCTGGCCATCAGGAGTGGGACTCTGTAAGAATGGTTGGATGCTTAGCGATCTGAGATGGAATCCATATACACCAACAAAGTATGGACTTTGGTTGCTTTATCTGAAGGGTTAAATCCCCATCAGGAGCAAGTATATCTTGAGAAGATTACTTGGTGTACATGGAAAAGTTGAGACTTTCAAAGCTATGCTTAAAGTCCATCCAGATCCTACTTGCCACGGCTACATACCATGACTACGATATCTGGCGGTTGGGTGTCATGACTGCTTTTCTAAATGTTGATTTGGAAGAGAGCGTCTATAAGTACACAGCCAGAGGGCTTCGTAGACAGTGAGAGCAGCGGAAACGTGTGCAAGATGTTTTATGTGATAAATCAGGCATCGCGGAGTTGGAACATCTGTTTTGATGTGGTAGTCAAAGAGTTTGACTTCATCAAAATGGTAGATGAACCTTGTATATACAAAAAGGTAGTAGGGAGTATGGTGGTGATCCCCGTAGAGTACGTGGATGACATACTCTTGATAGGAAAGGAGTTTCCTATGCTACGCTCGGTCAATCTCCGCTTATCATAAGGATTCTCTATATAAGATCAAGGTGATACCTCCTAAATCTTAGGTATTTATATCTATGAGATAGATCTAAATGGATGTTAGGATACTCACTAGTTGTAGTGAGATGGTATCAATTGATCTTGGGGAGAATCACTGGAAAGGTTCCAGGGTGATAAGGATGACTGAATGTCAGTCGCAGGCATTGTCTATACCCTCAGTGGAGGGACGGTATGTTGGAAGAGTTACAAGCTAGATACCGTGACTTACTAGACGATTAAAGGCAAGATACATCGTTACCAAGGATACTACCAAAGAGGCAGTCTGGATATATATAAGTTCATGAGATGAACTTCGTTCCTGCCATTGTGTGACAATGGAGTTGTGGCTTATGCCAAGGAACCCCCATCCCATCAGAAATCCAGATATAATTCTTAGGCAGTATCACCTGATCATGGAGATGGTTGATCTCCAGCGAGATCGAGGTTAGGAGAGTAGACACATAGGACAACAGCGCTGATCCACTCACAAAGGCCTTTTTCCCAGTAGAGACTTTTATGGGATGGTTGAGTATGAGATACTTCAACCACAGCTAATTGTTAGGTATGCAATACCACAACAGATGGCCCTAATGCAAGTGGGAGATTGTTAGTTATATGTATGCCCTATAGGCCATTACAGTACATACGATGTATATTGTAGTGGATGCTTGGACATATATAGGGAGGACTTTGTTGCTCGACATGATAGTACGCTATCTGATTGCTCTTTATCTTAACATATATAGGATTTGTACTCGACTACTGGGACTATGATGAGATCATACTAGTGGGGCCACGGTAGTCGATGAGTACATCCTATAATTGTTCCTAGTCGAGAGTGTATCGAGACAGGGCATCGATACACCAAAGTAGACTAGCGTATACGCATCTTGACCCATATGATGAGCGATGGATGATCCCATATCCATCGATGTTTGACATCAAGGATGGTGTACGGGTGCTCAGTGGAGACTAGGTACACTGGCCGGACTCGCCGAGAACTCCTAGATGGTATTATACCTCATGTCAGATGGCAGTTCTCTGGTACACTGGTACAGGTTAGTCTGTAGACCCGAGATCGTCATAGAGTCTTGTGTGATTCCTACTGTGCTTTGATTTTCATCATACCACGTCCAAGAGGGCGTGCAAAAAGGTAGCTTTTAGGTACAGTCCCGAATCACATAGAGGCAATGAGCGATAGGAGGGGAATTCGTCTCTCCCGGTATAGGGAGTTGATGTTGCGTTGTGTTCGATTGGCTATAACTGGAAATCCCTGGCCAGGGTTGCTGAGATTTACTGGTAAGTGTTATCAGTAGTTTCTCGAACTGTTATGGACCTCATATCGACACGACTTATCAAGCTACTGGGGTCTGACGTTTACAACCCCTAGGCGAGATATGCGACATATCAGACGGAGAGACCGGACTGTACGGGAGTGTTACTTACTGGATTCACAGGAGAATGTGCAGGCTTACTTGTTGATCTTTTGAGCGCTCAATACCTGGGTGGCTGTTACGTTTAGCTGACCGCTTGCAGCTTGTGGGTGTTTGATATGATCGTCACCTACTGCCGGCGTATTGACGATTCTTTAGAGTCCTACACAAAGCTTTCTTGGCTCAAGCAAAACGGAGTAGGAACACATATGTGATATGTGCGGGACCGAGAACAATACGTGTATGTGATACCGTATTAGATTCTCACGATATGAGATATCGGCCGGGTATATGCAATATAGCCGGGTCATCGGATCAAGTGTTGATTCGATGAACTGATACAGATTATATTAGTCGGTTATTTGTGAAATAGCCGGATTATCGGATCAAGTGTTGATTCGATAATTTAATGTATAATTATATATTTGATATATTAAATTACATTAACTGATATAAGCTCACTAAAAGATTCTTTTTCTCACTCGGGTAATACATTGATATATATGCGATATATGTTAATTGTATTATTTTATTTTGTTACAATAAATATTATATATGTGATATATAATATTGTAACATGTTATGGTTATAAATGCAACATGTTTTGTGGAGTTTAATTGAGGTTAGGCTTTGGATTAGGGTTAAGTCTTCATGAGGCTTTCAAAAAGCTTCTTGAAGCTTTGACTTTGACTTGGATATTTTGTGATATTTGTTTAACCTAACCCAACCCTTTAACCCTAGTTATGTCTCTACAATGGTTAACCTTCTCATTATCTACCATGATTGCATTTCTAACCACACACTTGAGTTATTCATTATTCATCACAAAGTAAAAGGTTCTTTTTCTTCCTTCTTCTTTCATGAAAAACTTTCTAGCTTTTTATGAAGTGATGAAAATGAGTGAGATTAAGAAAATAAAAGAGAGCTAAAATCCTACTTCATCATCCTAATCTATCCTAGTCATTTAGATTAGGGTGTTCACTTCATTTAGTCAGTGAGAGCTTGTGTTAAAGAAACTTCAAGGTAGATCATCTTAATTATCGAAGATCGGAAGCAAGCTTGCATCTTTCTCTTCGTGGAGCTTTTCGAGAGTCCGGATACTCGATGATCGCAGCGAAGGAACATCAACATGGAGCTTTAGAAGTGAAGGACTGGACTACAAAGGTTGTAATCCTAAACTCTTAGTGTTAAAGTGTTTAACATGCTTTGTTTCGCCTAATCTCTAGTTTAAAGATCTTGGTTAGGGTTGTTCGGCACGTCTAAATTTTGAATCGGGCATGGTTGATGCCTTATAGACCCTTGTGAGAGTGCCTAGTAACCCTGCAGACTGTACGGTGAATATCACTTATAGACTTTGCCGTGTCCGGATAAGTACGCTCGTCGACTTGCTTTTATCTTGCTCATACATGGGTAACCGTTACGTACAGCTAGTATCACAGACGAGCTTGTTGGTTAACCCGAAAGGGGTTAAATCTGAAAGTGTTTCAGATTCAATCGGATGTGATCCTGTATAACCTTTTGCCAGCGTATTGACAGGTCTTTAGAGTCCCGTAACGAAAGTGCATGTCCCGGCAAAACGCAATGTGACGTGCATATAAAGATACGTGCATGAGTTTGAAAAAAACATGTATATTGGATATACGTGTTTAATCGGACGGATGTTATAATAACCGGTTTAAAAGCCAGAATATCAAGTCGATTGTTGACTTGATAACCGTATAGATAATGTGGTTTCTAGTATAGTGTATATAATACACATACTCTCTTCAGTATATGGTACTGAGAAGATATTGATGGCATTTCGTGTATTTGATGCATGATGTGTATGTGTATGGGATACATGTACTAATACTTATTTAATATATATATGATATATATATTAATTCCCACCATTTTATATTATGTGTAAATAAATATACATATATGTATGTATATGTATATGTATGTATATATGTATATGTATATGTATATGTATATATTATTATTTATTTATTATACTAAATAAATGGTGGGGCCCACCCTCTCTCTTTTGTGTGCGACACACACGTGAGAGAGAATGTGAGAGAGTGACTCATGTCATATTAGCATGACATGGGTGGAAAAAAGGATAAAACAAAATTCATTATTTTTCAAGCCATCAAAAATACTTCATCATCTTCCTCTTCACTAGTGTTTTTGCTCTCTAGGTTGATGGCAAGTATAGCCGTGGTGAGGGAGTGAAAAAAGAAAGAATACCCATCGTTCGCATCGTCTTCCTCTACGTCTAGCTAGCCTCTGGAGAAAATTTCTCCACCCGGTGACGAAGTTGGAGTTCGGGCAGCCCGCTTTCAACGCGGATCATCTACGGCGAAACGGTCGGCGTTCAAACAGGTCAGGTAACTCACAAAGTCTAAAAAGGGTCTTCCGGGATCATCCGGACACGTTACAAAAGGTGTAACACCTCTCTACTCTTTTCTAGTTTGCACATTGTATTGTATTTGATGATCTTGATGATGGATTGGGGTTATGCTTTGTAAAATCGTTGTTTTTCAAATTCCGTCGCGGCCGTAATTGTCACGACCTTAACCCACGTCCACTTACAAACTGGTGTATGTGTTTCTAGACCCCGACGATGGGCGGTGGCCGGTATCACAAGCCATTAGTGTTGTGTCACCTAAGATAGTATACAGGTGCTCACTAGAGGTGAGTACACAGGACGGACGTGCCGAGAACTTCTAAATAGTATTATATTTATCGTCAGATGGAAGTTCTCACGTGGCATGAGTACAGATTAGTCTTTTGATCCGAGATCGTCATTTGTCTCATGTGAGTTCCCACTGTACATTGATTACTACACTACCACGGCCCAAAGACGTCGTGCAAACAAGTTTTAGTTAGGTACAGTCCTGAGCCATATGGAGGCAGTTATCGATTGTCAGGATTTCGACTCTCCTGGTATTAGGAGTGGATGAGATTTACTGATAATTGTTTAGTAGTTTCTCTGTTGGTTATGAACTTGACTCCGACACGACTTATCGGGTTGTTAGGAGTCTGACGTTATCCACCCCCTGAACCCGGTATGCGATACTCTTAAACGAAGAGATCGGACTGCACAGAGATTGTCACATTCAGACTCAGTAGGGTAAGGACATACTTGATTGTCGACCCCCGCAAGTACTTAGGCCGTTACGTACAGCTAGTAACGTTAACATGCTTCTGGTTAAACACACTTCCAACGTATTGTCGAGTCTTTAGAGTCCCACACAGAGGGCTTTTCCGGTTCAAGAGATAGATGTAGAGGCCATACGTTGGTACATGCAGCGATCCGATTAAATACGTGTACGGGATACACGGATTTTAATCGGACGATTGATAATACTAGCCGGCTTAGGATTAAGCCGGATTATTAAATCGGATTTTGATTTAATAATTTATATATATATATATATATATATATATATATATATATATATATTAGTATTATTATTCACTATTCATTTTCTCTCATTGGTGCTATCCGTGTTTTTATACGAATATGCGTATACATAGCGATACATATACTGGGTGAAGTATTCTGTATTTATATGGGAATGCTTCTAGAAAATGGACACCTCATATTTGATTTTATTTTTAGAAAATCAAATGGAAATGAGGTAGAAGATGAGGTGGCATTCTGCATAGTTGGAGGAATGTAGAGAGCAATGGGCTTTCATTTGTTTAATGGAAAATGTTGTGAGATTTTATATGGTCGTAAAAAACAAAGCCATTCATTCTACATTCTAATTCATTCTTTTTCAACACGTAGCTTATTATTTTGGCTAAGTTTTCTCGCGTCCTCCTTTTTCTTACTCTCTTGAGAAGGAAAATTGAGAGAAAAGGTTAGTGAAAAATTCGTACATCACCCACAATCCATTCCCAGCGTGATTGGATTGGCAGTCGGAGCTTGGATGGGTTTCCCTCGGATAGATTATCTTCGGTAAGGGCGACCGCCTCTCAAGCGCGTTCCCGACGCCTACGAGCTTGGAGGGATCTTCCACAATTAGACGGACACGCGTCAAAGGTTGTATTCACTAAACCATTGCATGTTTGGATTCCAGTTTTAGGTGTTTGGAACGATTATAGTTTTTAGTTTCTAGTTGCCCGCTCGTTAATTTTTGTTTTCCACTTCCGCATCGGCCACGGACTCCGCGGTGAGGACACTAGACACTTGCACTTATAAAACAATAGAGTCTTTTTCTATATTGAACCCCTAAAACTTAGCTAATTTTAAATACACCAGTGAAACTTACTAATTATAAATACAACGCCCAAAAATTCTCCATTAATCAAATAAGACCCATTGTTAGTTTAACCTCGGTCATGACTTGGATTAGAAATAACTTGGGTTAGATTTTGATAAATATTACGCTCATCTATCCTTTTCTCAAAGAAAACTTTTCCAAACGAACTTGTCACCCTTTTCCCCTCTAAAGCTTTTCTTTCACTCAAATCTTTAGAACTCTTCAGTGTGATGATGATGATGATGATGGCAGTTATGCATTCCTGATATCTTTTCAAACCCATTGAAGTTGTTCAAAAGATTCAGTCGAAAACCCTAGTTGATCATTAAAGGGAAGGTTTTATACAATCTACATTTTTATTTGGGTTTTATGGCAATTTTTTTAATCTATAGTGACTGTATTGAAGTAGATTTTAAATTAGTTAAAATGAGGATACATACAGCATCAATGCTTCGATGGGGTATTTAAAGGGAAAAATAAAGCCATTGGAGGCTATTTGGTCATTTTAACACCTATCTGTTAGGACTTACA
Source organism: Agapanthus africanus (assembly GCA_030015575.1). Lineage (NCBI taxonomy): Eukaryota > Viridiplantae > Streptophyta > Magnoliopsida > Asparagales > Amaryllidaceae > Agapanthus > Agapanthus africanus. The sequence goes on from CM057344.1 coordinate 241,293,530, forward strand.
CTAAGATGGATGGAAATTAACCATGGGGTCTTTTCGTACCGGGATGGTAAAATCCATATAGGCTAAAAGTTTTGCGGGTTTTGTTCTAGCTAGAAGTTTTGAGGGTTGTATTTAGAAATAGTAAGTTTTAGCGGTTGTATTTAGAATTAAGTTTTAGGAATCCGATATAAAAAAAAGCCCAAAAAAATAACACATACCAATTTAATTATGTACATCGCACTTGTAAATTAATAATAACATGACGTTTAATTACATGCATTGCACATAAATTAATAGTGTTTTTTTGTTTGATTTATTTAAAATAATAAGAAACCACATCATCAATCAATTTCAAAATCAAATAACCCCTTTCTTTTGCCCTATAACAATAGAGATTGAGATTTATCAAATTTGGAATACAATGATGCACATGTATTATATTCATCTCTTTCATTTTTGGACCCGCCTGAGGCCTACGCCAATGCATCAAGGGAAATTTGTTGTTTAACAATTTATGGGATAAGTACAACAGTGCTGACATTCTTCATAGTATAGAAATTTAACTTAGTTTTCAAATCTGAGCAGCTCAGTACTGAAAATTTGTGCCCACTGATCATGAACAAATTACCAGATGCTTTTTCTGCATAACTTGTTTGAATTTTATAAAAGAAACAATCAGAATCAAAACTAAACATCAGCAAACCTTTCCACTTGCAAGCCCCAAAAAAAAAAGGAAATGCATAACAGGAGGTGTCGAATCGAAACTGCAAACCTAACATATTTATCAACACTATGAGCTTATTAGTAGAAATGCCTGCAGCTGAGTCTACACAGGGAATAGCCTACAACATGTAAACACAAGACAAATAAAGCTATCATTCTGTCAGGTACATAACTCATGCCATTGGATATAGAGTTGCACACGGTTAAGCAATCTCGAGCGGATATTCAAATGGCAAATGCATGTTATCAAAACCTCCAACAGAAAATTGGAATGATCTTGAACACCTAAGTTCTTGGGTTCTCAAAGAACTGTGAAGGTATCGACGGAGGGCAATATTTCTTGGCCACAAACTTGTACTAGAAATTGGTTGATAAAATTGTAAATCAGAAATTCATCACGAAAATTGAGTGGTAATGTTTTAAAAGAGTCATGACGAGGAGCTTGTGGTTACCTTGTGCTGGCAGTACTTCTCTCTGATTGCAGGCAAGTTGTTGCCAGGGGTATTGCATAAAAGATGATGTAGAGCCTTCACACACTCACACAGCTCACTGGGTTGATATAGCGTGTAATGACTTAATGTTGTATTCTGCTAGGGTACAAAAGCATCAAAAGTTTTTCATTTCTCTATAACACGAAAAGGATTTTAAAAATAGGAATAAAGAGAGCCAAAAAATATTTTAAAAAATTTAATGCATACCCAAGGATGTTTTGATGGTTGAAGAATGAACTTTGCCAGAAAAATAGCCGCAGCAGCTATCGACGATGGAGGATAGCATAGGATATTGTAATCAAGAAGTGATAGCTCTGCAATATAGTTGGCAAGAAACTCCAGTTGCAGCAGCGGTACCTACATTTTAAAAATGACACTGGTCTTCAATTAAAGCTTATAAAGAAACTTATATTTTTTAATAAAACAAAGGAAAAACAAATTAGAAGCTTAAAAATTACCTCATCACATCCTTGAGCAACTCTTACAAATCTCCTATATATTATTTCAAGAAGAGTGCAATAATAAGTATAATTCTTGAAGAGCGTGATGAAGAAATGGAATATAGATAGTTGAAAGTTAAATGTTACCTCAAGAAACACTTGGCCGTTGGGGCTGTCATTTCAAATTTCAAGTACTTCAGTACAGCTGCTTCCATTTGCAATACCTGTGGATCGGAATATTAATAGGAAAGGGAAAAGAATAGAAACGTTGTATAAGTTTGACAAGACAAACTTCACACCTCTTCCTTAAAATATGTGTTGTCAGTTATGTAACAAAATTCTTCTACTTGTGGAGCACATATCTCTTCATATTTCCTGCGAAGATTTTAGGACAAGATTAATATATAAGACTATCATCAAGCAAGGAGAGGTTATCACACAATAGAGGAACAAATCTTACGAAGCTATCAGCATGCAAGCAACTCCAAGCAGCTGCAGCCGCTGTCGGTTCATCTCATTACCGGAGAGATAACGATCGATGTAATTCACTGTCAGGTATAATGTTTCTGGCACCAGCCGGTATTCTTCTGAAACCTACAATTTTAATATTACTAATAGCTTAATAATGGGGGGAAATGTATATCAAAATGAGAGCAAGATTTGTATGTACTTCTACAAGCCAGTCTATCAGGATTGAACGCATGCTAGCATTTAAGTCTTTTTGAACCCTCTCCATGTAGTCTGTTGAAGGCCTTTTCTTCGTCTACAACAACAAGAAGAGTTCATTAGTATATCAGATAATTAAATTGCAATATGTAAGGAAATTAATAGTATGATATGCATCAGAACATCACATGATGTATTGTAAAAATGAGAGAAGATGCATACATTTGGAAATTGTAAGCAATATATACCGGTCACCTACCGGATGTTGTGTACTGCTTCTACTTTTCTTTTAAGTTACTAACACGCATCTCTCTCTTAATCAACTAAACAAAGTAAATCTTCTCAAATAATGTGTCAATGCTCCCATCTGTGAATAATAATCGTGTAAGTTGGTTGTAAATGCATGTGTCAGAAGTTACGCAGACGCATGACCTAAACTAGACATCCTTCATTACTGGATGACTAAACCAGCTAGGAATAGACCATCGCAGTCAGAAACCAAGTCACAAACCAGCTTTTAAAATCGATGGTATCAATGTTCTCATCAGCTAATATTAGCATATCATCACAGTCAGAAACCAAGCCACAAACTAGCTTTTAAAATCGATGGTATCAATGTTCTCATCAGCTAATATTAGCATATCATTTTGTGTGGATGCATGAGTCATGCATGCATCTGAATACCACAGTTTTATTAGTTTAGTTTTTTTTTTAGGAAAAGAGGTCGGAGAAAACCCCACTCATTCATTAAAAAGCACAAGGCCACCACTTTTGAGAGCAATTGCCTGATGATTCAGATCAGAACAGTCACCTAAAAAGTTGAACGCCGCAGAATATGGAGGGAAAAAAGGAACATGGTGTCTTAAGTCGTAACAGGTATGTAATGAGGTGATACGGGGCAATTTTCAGAATGTTAGGTGGAACAAAAATGGTATACTTGATCACTAGTACTTGTACATATACATAGTTCTTACGTTAATTGTTACATCATAATAATTATCTTGATAAAAACCGCTGGCATAAAACATTTGCAACTTTAATACTAAAGTACTAGGACATGAAAACATAAACAAACTCGTATTAGAGACCACAACCACACAAAATTCTGTCCTAAGACCATTAATCAGCCAACAAGCCTGATATTTGAGAATGCCAACTTGAGCATCAGCAACGAAAATGTTAAATGTTTGCAAACAAAAAAATTAAATGGAAAAACAGGGGTTAAAGGCGTTTTCTAACTCCTGAACAGACCACCGCATTTTAACTCTGGAACAGACCAGCACATTTTATTATCCTCGGCTTTTGACTTCAGAGTACATGTACTAGCTCATTCAATTACCTTAACAAAGTAAGATATTTCTTGCTATTGTAATAATACAACACTTTAAATTAATAATTAGTATCTATTGAGTTTATCTTAGACACTAGTACAAATATGGATTGCCCCTATGGTTCAGAAAAACCATAGGGGGTTATATTAGGTTGCCCCTACGGTGCAAACCGTAAAGAACATTCTACAGAAAAAATTAGCTTTTGTCGCAAACTTAAGTTGCCCCTACGGTGCCGACAGAAAAAGCTTGACTGTGGTAACCGTAGGGGCAATGTCAAGGTTTTTTTAAATAAAAATAATAAAACAGAAATTGCCTCCCCGATCCTCGCTCGTCACCGTCTCCTCTATTCGTCGTCTGACCTCCTCTCAACTCGACCGTCGCTGCCTCTCAACCCATCTCAAACCCGGAAATTGATCTCCCTCGCTAACCAACGCCCCGGTTCCAAGTCGCTGACCATCGATCTCAAGTTGCTCCAGCGTCGATCCCCCTTGTCCAACACAAAGCATCCTCGCCGTCAACCCGCAGCGCTGAAACTCCCCCTCCTCTTCCAGTGTCGATTCTCCTCACCGTCGATCCCCCTCCTCCTCCAGTGCCAAGCCGTGAGTCCCTCTTCTCTAGTGCCGATCCCCCTCGCCGTCGATCCCGTGCCAAACCTCCTCCACTTGTGCCGAGCCCCCTCCTCTGTCGAGCCCCCTCCACTGATGGGCCCTTCGATCTTCCACCACATCTCCGACCTCCTTCTCCCCTGCGCAGTTTGATTTCCACACCACCGAGTTCTCGCCGAACTCCACAATGAGTGATTTTTTTAAGAAATTTATTTAAGGTTTTTAAATTAGTTGGTCTTGAATGTTAAATTTAATTTGTTGATGATTATGATGATGAGTTAATTAGTTTAATTTCTTAAATATGATGAAAATCTTGATATAGGAAGGTATGTCGTACATTTGATGTTTGTAAAGGAGTGGAAATGATTGAGATGATGATTTATTTTGTTTAATTTAACATATATATTTGGTAGGGTTGAAGTTTATAAAGGACTAAAGCCTTGGGTGGAGGTGAATTCTTTAATATTTAGGCAATTCTTATTGAGTTAACCACTCATGAAGTTTATAAATGTGCTTATATATCATTTTTATGTAATTTTGAATTTTTTTGTTAGGGTTAGGATTCGGGTTCAGGATATTTTAATGAAAAAACAATAGGTAACGATATTTTAGAGTAATTTAGTTATTGTTGTGAATATTGTTTATATTCCCGGCCTTCATACCGCGTTACCGGCCTTCGTGCCACGTATCTTATTATATCCCAATTTGGGAAATTTTATAAATATAAAGAAGGTGCTGCCAAAATATTCAAAAACGTCTTTTACCTACCCACACCACACAACACACGCAAAACACACATACAACACGGACACACAACACACATAAACAAAGCGCATATACACTAACATCTTTACACCTAAGCGAAATCATAAATTGAAACTTACATAATTTATCAAACTAAATTACACGCCGTAAACCCCGTCTATCTGTTAACATGCGTTCAGTGTTCGTCGTGATATAAAACTACACAAAAATTGTTAAAAATCGAACGGTGCTAACAACCGTTGTATAGTCCATATGACGAGAAAATTCAATCGTATTATAGCCGATAGATTTGTCAAGTATGGAAAAGTTAAGAATGTATAAAGTAAAGACCTGTATTCACTTTTGTTTTCATTCGTTTCGATTTATTTCGTCGGATACCTTTCCGCTGGTTCTCCTTGTACAAAGAAATATTAGATGTTCATTTTAATGTTGTTTCACAGTATTGAAATAATTATCTATTCCATTACAGTGTACTCGGAGAACAGCGGAGAAGTACTGCCGAAATTTTCTCGAAACGAATGAAAGCACAAGCAAATAGGTATTTACTCTATACATTCTTAATTGGATAGAAACTTTACCCCCGACAGCCATTGTAATATATTAAACCATGTGATATTGTTAAGAACTAAAATCCAAGATTCGAGGTTTCGACCGAAACCACCGAGACGTGGTGGTTTCGTATAGGTTTCGGTGAAGACCGATACGAAATCAACCGAGACCGATACGAAACCAACCATATAATATTGTTTCGGCCAAAACCCTTAAAAACTTCTTTTTTATACCATTTTTACTTTCATTGTGATCATTGTAGGCCTTCATTGTTAGAAAACAACAAAAAAGCGAACCCAAACCCTATATTAATATTTATCTAAGTACATTTTTTAATATATTTTGCATCATAACTGGATTTTTAAATACTAGGATCACTGTCTTGTAATATAGAAGCACAAATTAAAGTATTTAATATATCTACACTTATGTATATTGTATTACCGTCGAAACCGAAACCCGAACCGAGATTAGCGAAACTAGCCAAAACACAGCGAAACTAAAAAAATTATAAAGAGACTGAAACAGAAACCGAAACTAAGTTCTCGAACGTTGCTAAAATCTCTTCAAATTGCATGATTTATTTGGTTTCTTATCAATGAAGAAGGATAAATAGGTATAACAGTGTAGTAATATATAATAGAATTTAAATCACATAAACAACTCATACTTGAGAGCGATAATTTTATACACACATGTGCTTTTAAGATCTGTTAACGATATATGTGTGTGTGTTATATACAGTCTAAAATGGCACATAAATATATCAAAATTAAGGACTAGATGTGCATGGATCGGCAACAACGCACGAACCCTGAGTTCATCGCAGAAGTCGCTGCTTTCATCGAATTTGCACGCAAACAACATAAGGTCAAGTCGGGAAAGATCCTTTATCCATGCGACATTTGTGGGAATAAGATGTACCGAAAGATAGGCAAGGTAAAGCTTCACATCGTTAAATATGATTTTACTAGATTTTATATAATTTGATTATATCACAGGGAAGAAGAAGACGGTAATACGGCGGAAGAAGTTAACATCTTTCCAAGAGAAGAAATGGTAGAAGCTGCTCTCGATGGTAGTATACTGAATAAGACCTTCCTTCCGGTCAAAGACAGCGTGCGGATAAGTATGAGAAGTACGTGAATGATGCTAAGAGACCAATTTATGAGAATACAAAATATTCCATACTATCATAATTCGTCCATCTTTTCGAGATTAAATGCATAAATAGATAATAAGTCATTCATGATACTTCTCAAGTTCCTGAAAGATTCTATGTCCCCGGAAAATAATGTGCCTGAGAGCTAGTACAAACTCAGAAGATGATGTCTAATTGGAGTCTGAACTGTGAGAAGAAGATTCATGCATGTCCCAAAAATTATGCACTATATCGGAAAGAAAATTCTGATTTGAAAGAGTGTCCTACTTGCGGAGAGAACGGATATAAACTAAAAGTATCTGATAAGAAACCAGATATACCTGTCAAGGTAGCACAATACTTTCTCATAACACAGAGGCTATTCAGGTGCATGAAGACAATGGAGGCAACGATTTGGCATCACCATACTACTCCAATCAAAGATGGAAGAATGAGTCAACCAAGAAATTCGCCGGTATGAAACGATTTCAATAGGAGGCATACAATATTCACCAGTGATCCTCGCAATATCAGGCTCGGATTGGCTAGTGATGGTTTCTGCCCATTCAACTATATGGATGGTAATCACAGCATATAGCCCGTTGTAATAATGGTTTATAATCTGTCGATGTGGTTAGATATGGATCAGTCCTACGTTATGATGCATCTTCTTATTGACGGACAAAAATCACCAGGAAACAATATCAATGTCTACCTCTGATCTTTAATCTATGAGTTAAAATTCTTATTCATTGATGATGAGGAGACTTACGATGCAAACATAGATACAACATTCACGATACGTGCGGCTTTAAGGTGGACAATTAATGACTTTCCTATATATGGAATGCGATCAGGTTAGTCCATACATTGTTACAAAGCATGTCCTTACTGCCAAGACGGCAATAATTCTACGGGCTTTATCAACATGTAATAGTGATATGTAATACCACATAATACATGTATATGATGATAAAGACAAACCGGATAGCATACTATCATCTCGAGTAAGACTGTTTTACCCGTATAGGTCCTCCCTCAATCATCACAATCGCCTGCTTGCGATTACAATAATTGACTTGAGGGCACTGTATACAACAATCTCCCACTTGCAATTAAGGCTAATTATTGTGGTGTCGCATACTCACAGCCCGTGTGATACCGAACACCCAACATCTCTACTAATCAGTCTCACAAAGCACGTTTGTGGAACTATCGCGTTCGAGAAATAGCCTCAGTGAGTGGATCCGCTCCAATGTTTCTATCTTTAACTCTCTATATCTCAACTTCACGGAGAAACACTATCTTCCAAAATGTGCGATACATGTCTTAGAATGTCTGGATATCTGATGGGACCAAGTTCATATCCTGCGACATGCCTTCCTCAGTATCCGTTTGGACCACCTGTCCAGCATACTTTCCTTTAAAAGTGGGAAAACTATAAGCTCTCACAGCCACTCGGTCATCCAGGTCATCTTAGAAACCTGAAATTATAAACGTCTTATGAAGGAAGCTGTCGTTACCATATACCAAGAACATTCTCTTGTGTTCATAACTGCTTCCCAATATTTCCCTAGAATTGGATTAATATATGCTTATTGCAGCCAGTGCAAAAGCAAATATCTGGTGTGGTACTTGACATCTAATGTTTGACTCAATTGCCTAAGCAAGTGATATGTCAATCATGCAAATTCCTCTCCTTATTAGTCTAGAAGACATCTTTTTCGAGAGGATGACTCCATCACCTACGGGTACACCACCACTCTAGGAGTTGTCCATTCTAAAACATTTTAGAATAGTGTCAAAGTGCCCAAATTGGGACACTTCCCAAATCTAGATCTAATGACCAGAATCCCTGATATTTTATCCAGATTCTATGTGGAGAAAAACTTTGTGACAACCAAAATACAACCGATCGTAGTATAAGAACATCACTTCATATAAGGAGTACGTCATCCAAACACCAGGACATCACTCCCTATCATCTTCTTACCAGGTCCATTTATTGTTCTGATGAAGTCAAACTTTATGACTGTCAGTCTGTCACATCAAAAATAGATGATCTATCTCCGCTATAGTTGCTTTAGTCTATGAATAGACATAAACTACTGGCCCACCACGCTTCCGCTGCTCCTACTGACTACAACCCTTTGGCAGAGTCATATACACGTGCACTTCTAAAGCTAATTTAGAACGACATTATATTCATCGACCTGCCAGATCTCATAGTCTAGGACAGCAGTACTGGCAAGCTTGGGTCATCAAAAAACTCCATATCACCATTTTTGAGGAGACCGAAGTACCTCTCGAGTGGCTGAGGTTGCCGATTATATCTGCGGAGTGGCTAATGGATTGTCGAATCCAATTGAATATTTAGGTTCTACTAAATTTTTAGTAATCGTGGTTCTGGAATCACTTTCAGTTCTACCGTACTCTCACTTATGTTTTCTGGAAAGAATTCATTTTAGTAAATAGCTAGCGAGTAAAGAACAATATAACCATTGATCCTCCAAATGGTAGAATTTTAACCCTCGTCAAAGCCCGGGATAACCCACAAACTGCCATTACTGAAACGTGCCTTGAGTTTATCCAGATTCTGGTTTTAAGTATAAGCCGGACTACTCCATATACCTTAACTTCGTGATATGAATCCAATATAGAAACAAAAGCTCTAATTTAATTTGAACCAGATTCAAAATACATACAGCTGTTTCCAGTGCATATTGACTAAATGGAAAAAGGACAAGCAGCATTACTCATCAAGGAGTATACCCAAGAATAGGTAACCTGAGAAAGAAACAAGTTCTCAAATATATTACTTACGACGGAATGCCTAACATAAGTAACTACACCTTCGATCATCCCGAAGAATCTCGATACTTGCAACGTATGGTCCTCTACTTTATTCTTATATCTATAACTTCTCAAAATTTAAACCTTATATTTAAACGAAATGCTTGTCTAAAACAGAGAAGTCATAAGTAAACGGAATATAGTACGAGTACCAACCCCTTTATCCTAATAAATATCGGACAACATACAATACTTTGTATAAATCCTTTGAGTTTAATAACTCAAACCCTGTGCGTCGTAGGTTGAAAACTGTGTTATGGTTAAGAAAAATTACACCGTTGTTGAATGCACCTTACCTAACCATCAACTGATATAGGTAAACACCATAAATATAATTTCAAAAAGTTATATCTCACTTTATAAAATAAATGTACAGATATATCAGTTTGAAGTTGGTGCACAACGGATATTCAAAATCAAATATTTGTCATCAGGCAAAACCCAAGCGATTTTCTCAAGTATCACCAATCACAAAGAATTCTGATATTGAGGATCTAATCACCCAATTTCCAATGTTCTACTCCCACTCAGTATCTGTAATGCCATACAGATGTGAGAATAAAGTCTGATAAATACATACTCTGGAATCAGAATTTAATTGGGAAAGCAGTTTTCAATTAACACTGCACAGTAAGACTGAAATATGAAAATGTTTCATAAGGATGGGTGGGTATTCCTAGTAATACCACTTCCACTATCCAAATTCATGACAATCGTCGCAATTTTCCTTACCCTCATTGCAAACTTTTTTTATGTCTGTAATTCTTACCTTCTGTACACCATACATAGGCTAATTGGTTTTCTACTTTCCCTACCTTTTGACACCTGCCTAAAATTTGGAAGAAGACTATCCACTAAGCGTAATAGGTGAACTCTCCTAATACTAAGAGTCCTCGCAACCAGAGAGAAGGTAAAGAGAAAATACAACCAAATATTTTATACAATTTCTCCACAACCAGAATCTATCCTCGAACAAAAATAAGTTTCTTCAACTTCGTATGTAACTATGCGGTGGCATACCCAAGCAATATGGATTTTCGTAGTTATACGAAGTGTTCTGGAGAAATGCAAAAGGGAAAGTAAGAGTAGTAGGAATATATGCGACTTTTTCGTGAACTATGACAATCCAAAAGCCAGTGTCTAAAAAGGTTCGGTTAACTTAATTTATAGGTTTTAGTTTAAAGTCGGGTCATGGTCGATTCCAAAGAGGGAGAGAAAAAAACACTCAGCGTGCACTCTAACTTAAATTAGATTGGTTAATCAAATTATTTAATCAGGATAGCTCCTATTGTTTCCTCGAATTCTCCTTCAAACCCTAAAAGGAGAATTAGCTGGGATCATTAACACCTTATAAGTTCGCCAACCGTTCAGCCAGGTTGGTGTTAGTACTCTGAGGAGGTTCCCCGTGCTCTCGTACGGACCTAATTAAAATAAACCTCATTTCCGCAGAGGCGTAACCCCGTTAACACCTTTCTAGACACCTAATTGGTCAGCTTATTGTGAAGTGAAAATATCTCTCAAGAGTAATTCTGCTCATCAGTGGGATCGGGATTCAACTATCATTGCGTGATAAACTAGATGAAAGCCACTCTAGTCACCACACTCCAGAAGTTATGCAACACTAACAAGTTTCCTGTATATTTGAAACTCCCGATGTGATTTTTGCCCCTAACGCTTATAACCTTGACGTAAACCAACATATCATAAGTCGTTGGTCAAGTTCAACCCGTCATAGTCCAAGATTAATTTAGACTCATTCGTACAAGTCCTTGACGTGGGCCAAAATAACTGTACGGACGTCCTAAATAATCGCATATCCATACAATAGAAAAGCATCACAGAACTACCGCACACTACGTCTCGGCGAATAGCAACGACAAACGTAGCACGAATACTAAGCAATACTAATCTGAAATGACGGAGGGCTACGGCTGGTTTTTGGCAAAAAACCTTTAACTTAATGAACTTGATATCGTTGAAAGAACGCGAGCAGTTTTGAAAAGGGAGTGGTTTAGGTCCGCTTTTTAAAACTTATGGTTTTGAAGAAAACCGAGTAATCTACAGTTTCATAAACTTTTGCTCAAGATGTCACTCCCCACGAAGGAATCTAGGCTCTTGCCTCCTAGAATGAGGTGCTGGATGTTCCTGAATGAATACCTCCTAAAATGAGGTGCTGGATGTTCCTGAACAAATACCACTATGCAAAGCAAATGAATACAACTATAGTTTTTCGAAATTTGTTCCGATATCTTTTAGGTTTATTTTCCTTACATTAATCAAAACTAATGCGGTCCCAACAATTAATCCATATCCCACCAGAAAAGAACGAAAATGCAATGTACGTATATGTCATCCGCATTCGCCACGGGATCCCGTCATACACCGTTAGGTTACTTAACTAACGGCAGAGCGGGGGCTGGACTAGTGCGGATGCAAAATATATACAATATCTACTAGTATTTATAAATATATATATAACATTCGTCCCAAGTATGATATAAGTAACATCACAGAAAAGCAATAAGCAACACAGAATAACGGATAATCTAGGAGCCCCAGGTTTCATTTGAACCGCAAATGAAACCCGACGTTCCCCGGTCGTGTAGATAGCCCGTGCAATAAAGAACCAAGACCCATATGAGTGCGGCAAGTAACCCACCAATTCCAGAAGTGAGGCAACCCCAATCAACGAAGTGAATGGGCCACCCAGCACTTCACGGAATCCAATAACTTGAGCACCCCTCCGTGGGTCATCTTATATCCCTACGAGTGCGGCGAATGGCTCGTCAATTCTAGAGTAAAGCCCCCTCCATCTCAATGTCATGAAACACGGGCCCGTTGCCCTCTAGAACCCGACTACTCAAGCACTCCACCGCGGGGTAATCCTAGTACAGAAAAGAAAAACATATATATGTTGGAGATAGTGCCCTCAGAGTCAATTATTGGATCACAGGCACGTGATTGCAATGATTGAGGGAGGACCTATCCCGGTACGACAGTCTTACTCGAGATGATAGTTTGCTATCTGGTTTATCTTTATCATCATGTACTGCTTTAGGTGACCTGACAGGTCGCTATTGCACGTTGATAGAACCCCTAGGATTCTTGCTTGGCTGCCAGCAGTATGAGGGCGATCATATAAATGAGAGCTGGAGTCTATAAGCACATCCTTAAAAGGTCCCTAGTCGTGGGAGTTTCGAGACAGGGCATCGATTCTCCAGAGTAGACTAGTGTATACAGTCGAGACCCCGACGAGGGACGGTGACCGGTCTCACAAGCCACTGGTGTCAGTTGGATCACCTAAAATGTATACAGGTGCTCATTGGGTTATGAGTACACCGGACAGGACTCGCCGGGAACATGCTAGTTGGTCTTATACCTGACGTCAGATAGCAGTTCCCAGGTGACATGTGTACAGGTTAGTTCATCGACCTGGGGATCGTCATTTGTCTCGTGTGAGTTCCCACTGTACTTTGATTACTACCCTACCACGGCTCAAAGGAGTCGTGCAAACAGGTTTTAGTTGGGTACAGTCCCGAGCCACATGGAGGCAGTGAGCGGATCTTCGGGGGTTCGTCTCTCCCGGTATTGGGGGTGAGGTCGCGCTGTGTCTAGGAGAGCCATTACACGAAGTCCTTGGCCAAGGCAGGAGATTTACTGGTAGGTATTCCAGTAGTATCTCAGGGTGTTCTGGGCTACACTCCGACACGACTTGTACCGCTTTTGGGGGTCTGACTTTTACCCACCCCCTAGGCCCGACATGCGATGCTCATAGACGAACGGACCGAACTGTACGGATATTGTCACTGACAGGCTCAGTAGGGTGTCAGGATGAGTTCGCGCATCGACGTCCCTTTTAGTCAGTAGCTGGTGGCCCGTCACGTATTGGCTTATACCTCTGACGTGCTAGTGGTTAAATCCACAGCCATAGTATTGACGAGTCTTTAGAGTCCACCACACTTTCAGTTACTCAGCTTTCGGGCGAAACGCTGTAGAGGCCGTATGGAGATATGGCACGGTCCGATCAGATACGTGCGGTATTGCACGGATCAGGATCGGACGGTTTGTACTAGAGGCCGTATAGATATATGGCAGGGTTCGATCAGATACATGCGGTATTGCACGGATCAGGATCGGATGGATATTACTAGCCGGCTTTGGTTTAAGCCGGATCCTAGTATAGTACAGTGTAGATTTTGTCTCTTTGCATTTGTATCCGGACGGAATACAGATGCGGGTGTGTATGCACAGTATCGGGGTTTTCCTGTAATTTATTACGGGACCAGTTTTCTGGAGTTGCCAGTTTGCATTCCGTTCCGGCCGGTTTTCCTTTGTTCTTTCCCGGCTGGACTTTTCCGATGGAGGGTGTTATTTGCAAGTTTGCAAATAACACATTGTGGAGGGGTTTCTTGCAAATGTATTGATTATGATATCTTTCATCCATGATGCATTTATTGTGATTAGATGAGGGTATGGGTTTGATGTTCATTTGTGATGATCATGTTTGTTTGTGGTCACCTCTTGATTGATCCTACACTCACCTCCCTTAGTTGTTTTCCTCCCACCATTTTCACACAAAATGTTGGCCGGCCACATTAGATTAGGAGGATGGTTCATTTCATTTTTGGTGAGGGTGTGGGAAAATTATTGATTCATCTCATTTTTCCATTGCTACAAAAACCCCAAGTTCATATCTTGTTGATTCCTCCATCAAGGCACTATAACCCCAAAGAGACAAAGCCCTACACTTCCTACAGCATATCTTGGGCACGTCGACTTGCCAGCTTCGTGCCCGAGTTGCCTCAGTATTGAGGTGGGAGCCCGTAAAAGATGCAGACGATGTGGTGCCCTTCCGGCAAAGATATAACGACCGGAGGATCCGTGGGAGATCGGGACGATGACGAGAAGACCGGAGGACTTGGATCACTCGGTATATCTCTTCCCATCTTGTAGTTAGCTAGAACTAGTTTAATGGCCCGATCCGAGGTTTAGTGCGCGGTGGTGCCGGTTTGCAAAGTTCGCAAAATTAAAGTTTATCACCGTTTCCGCATTTGGCCGTCGGATTGACGGCCGGGGCGCCGTCGTGCACTTACAGTGGTATCAGAGCCTCGCCATTAATTTCGTCTAGCTTCGTTTGATGTGTTTTTCAGTTCCGATCGACCAAAATTCCAAAAACCCAATTTTAGTTCACGACAGTTTTCTGTTGAAATTTTTTGGTCTCTTAAAATTTTTCAGGTTGTATAAAACTAATGTACTGGAAATTATAAGACTGCTGTAAAAATTCGACGCACTCAGTCGATGGATGAAGCGCGGAACCGCGGCCAAACCCCCCTTGGGCCGCGGTTCCGCCGCACTTTACTGTCCTCACTGTGTCCAATTTTTACAGTGGGCTTGTGGGCTGATTTTGGGGGTTTTGGGATATTAAATTTGGGCCCAGATTTTCTGTGAGTGCTACAGTATTGCTTGGGGGCCCACTTGTTAATTTTTGATCGATCGGATATTTTAAACACATTTTTCACAGTATTTACATTATATCTGCGACCGTGAATGTCACTCGATCGGTAAATCCGGTCTAACTGCTATAGCCCGGTTAGACGGATTTGCGAACGTGACTTTCACGTTGATGTTCTGTGTTTTTGCTGTGATGTTGCGGATCGGTCGTGGGGGATAGCCTGGATGCAATGCTAGTACAGTGTTGTTGTATTATGTACATTTGTTGTTGCGGGGCGAGCGTCCGACATGTGGACTGCCGTCACTGCCTGATTGTATTATTCTTTTGGGGCACGACCTGGTTGCGGTCGATGTACCCGGTGTATGTATATTTTACTTTCTGTACTAGGGTTACCCCGCGGAGGGGTACACGGATAGCCGGGTTCTGGAGGGCAACAAGCCCGCATCTCATGGCATTGAGACGGAGGGAGCTTCAGTCTGGAATTGGCGGGCTATTCGCCGCACTCGTAGGGGGTACAGGTTGACCCAGGAGGGGTGCCCAAGTTACCGGATTCCGTGAAGTGCTGGGTGGTCCATTCACGGCGCTGAAGGGGGCTGCCTCGCTTCAGGTTTTGGCGGGTGACTTGCCGCGCCCGTAGGGGTCTAGGATTTCATTGCACAGGCTATCCACACGACCAAGGGAACGTCGGGTTTCAGTAGTGGCTCTGTGAAACCCGGGGATCCCAGATATCTGTATTGTTCTGTGATGCTGTACATTTCTGTGATGTTGCATTTTTATCACGCCTTGAGCGAAATATAATATATTGGTATATATATTAGTAGATGTTGTATATGTTTTTCATCCGCACTAGTCCAGTCCCCGCTCTGCCGTTAGTTAGCTAACCTAACGGGTGATGACGGGACCCAGTGGCGAATGCGGATGGCATATACGTACGTCAGTATATTTTCGTTCTCTATGGTGTGATCAATTGATGGGACTGCATTGATTCGGATCAATGCAAGATAAACAAACCTATTCTGATGTTGTTGGAACACTTTTTCAAAAAGCTGTTATTGCAAGGACGTTCACTTTTGTTTTGCATCGTGGTATTCATTTGGAATATCCTGCTCCTCAGTCGACGAGGCAAGGGCCGAGATCCCTTCACCGGGAGTGACCCCTTGGACAGAAGTTTGCGTCAGGGCATTAACTTCACTATAGCCGATTACTTTTGCTTTGCACAGTGATATTCGGTTATGAATATCCAGCACCCAATTTTACGGGGAAAGAGCCGAGATCCCTTCACCGGGAGTGACCTCTTTAGTAAAGGTTTTCGTCACTATATTTTCTAAAAAGCTATCCGTTCCTTCAACGATATCAAGTTCATTACGTTAAAGGTTTTCGCCAGAAACCATTCGTAGCCCTCCGTCGTTTCATATGGATAGTCAATAGTATTCAAGCTGTGTTTGTTGGCCAAAGTCAAGGCACGGTGTTTGGTAGCTGTTGGTTATTCATATGCAGCATAAATAGATGTGTTGGTTTGGGGCAGTCGTACTACCATTTTGGCCAAAATCAAGGGTATGTACGGGTGGGCTCAAATTAACCTGGAGAATGACGGGTTGAACTTGACATGTGACTTAGGATATGTTGGCCAAAGTCAAGGTCATAAGAGCATGGGGTAGAAATCACATCGGGAGTTTCAAAAGTACTGAAACTTGCCAGATATGCGCATACCTTCTGGAGTGTGATGACGTGAGCGGATTCCGTCACGTTATCATGCGATGAGAGTTGGATCCCGATTCCCACTGATGAGTTAGTTTACTCCTCGGGTGACCCCGACTAATTCTTCTTTCAGGTTTGGAGGAGAATTTGAGGTACAGTGGGAGGTTTCCAGATTAGATTAATTGGTAACCATTCTGATCTAGGGTAGAGTGCACGCTGAGTGTTTCTTTTCTCTCTCTCTTGGCAGCGACCATTGACCCGACCCTAAGACTTTGACTCAGTGACCAAGTTGACCGAACCTTCTTAACACTGGCTTTTGGATTGTCAGAGTTGCAGACCTCATTGCCACTCCTACTTTTACCCTTTTCTCCAGGACACCCCGTATTACTACGAACGTCCACTTCCATTGGACAAAACCATCGTATGGTTAGATACGAACTCGAAGGAATTCGAGGATGGTTTCCGGTTTTGGAGAAAACGGATAGGATTATTCAGTTGTCTTTTCCTTTTTACCTTCTCTCAAGTTGTGAGTACTCCTTGGTTTAGGAGATAGTACACCTATTACGCAAATTGGATAGTCTTCTTCCAAACCTTAGGCTGGTGCCGACCGGTAGGGAATGAAGAAAACCAATTAGCCTAAATGGTGTGCAGAAGGTATTAAGATTAAGACAAAGCAAGGGATTAGTAAGAGGGCAAAGTAAATTGCGACTGATATTCACGACCAAACCAAATATTTCTTCGCCAATCCTAAATCACCTTTGTATTTCTCCAGGACACTCCGTATCACTACGAAGATCCACAGTTTATTGGATACTCCATCGTATGGTTATATACGAACTCGAAAGGAACTTGTTCCAGTTCGGGGATGGATTCTGGTTCAGGAGAAATAGGAATAAGGTTTATTCGGTTGTCTTTTATCTTCACCTTCTCTCGCATTGCGAGTGCTCCTGGGATTAGGACAGTACACCCATTATGCTTATTGGATAGTCTTCTTCCAAACCATAGGCTGGTGCCGAACGGTAGGGAAGGAAGAAAACCAATTGGCCTAAAGGGGTGTGCAGAAGGTAATGACTAAAGACATATAAAGGGATTTGGAAAGGTGGCAAAGAATTATACGGTTATAGTTGTGAATTTGGATAATGGTAGAGGCATTACTAGGAATACCAGGATACCCCATCGAAACATTTCAATGTTTCAGTTCACTGTGTACTGTTAAAGGAAAACTGATTTCCCGATTAGACACTTGCGCCAGGGTATGTATTTACCAGGTTTGATTCTCACATCTGTATGGTTTTACAGATGATGAGTGGGAATAAGTTATTGGGAATTGGGTGATCATCCTCATTATATCGGGATTCGTTGTAATCGGTGATATTTGAGGAGATCACCTGGGTTGTTTGCCGGTCGGCAAATTTTTGGTTTTGAATATCCGCTGTTGTGCACCAATTTCAAATTGATATATCTGTACGTCTATTTTCATAGAGTGAGATATACCTTTTGATATTATGTCGATGACATTTACCTATATCAGTGGATGGTTAGGTAAGGAGCATTAAACAGCGGTGTAATTCTTCTTAACCATAAGTACAGTTTTCAACCTACGACACACAGTGAAAGAGTTGTTAGACTCGGCGGACTTATACAGAATATTGTATGTTGTCCAGTGTCCATTAGGACAGAGGGGTTGGTCCTCATACTATGTTCTGTTTACTTTTAACTTCTCTAGTTCTTAGACATGTGTTTCGTAGAAACACAGGGTCTAAGTTTTGAGGAGTTATAGGTATTTGAATAGAGTAGAGAACCAGGTGTAGCAAGTATCGGGATTCTTCAAGGTGATCGAAGATGTAGATACTCGTATATGGTATTCAGTTGATAGTAATGATAAAAAGAAATTGCTTCTCTTTCAGGTTACTCATTATTGGAAGCATTCCTAAGTTGAGTAACACTGATCGGCCTCTCTCCATTTAGTTGACATGCACTGGAGACAGCTGCATGATTTGAATCTGGTTCAATTAAATCAGTGCCTCTGGTTCTATATTGGATATAGTACAGTTCATATCTTAACATTGTTAAGGTACGGGGAGTTGTCCGTCTTATGATTAAAACCAGACTCTGGATAACTCAAGGCACGTTTCTGTAATGGCTGTTTGTGGGTTGACCCAGGCTATGACGAGGGTTGCTTTTCTACCATCTGGCAGATCAATAGTGATATTGTTCTAGACTCGCCACAGTTTTATTAAAAATGGATTTTTTCAAAGACCGTAGTGGGAGTATGGTAGAACTGGAAGTGATTCCAGAACCGCAAACGATTACTGAAGATTTGATAAGGAACCTAAAGATTCAATCTGATTTGACATTCCATTGGCCACTCCGCAGATAAGATGGGTAACTTCAGGCACCCGAGAGGTACTCCGGTAGCCTCAAGGACGGTGACAGGGAAGTTCTTGTTTACCCACACTTGCCATTGTTGTTGTTCCAGGCTGCGAGACCCGGCAGGAGGATGAGTATAGCGTCGTTCTAAACTAGCTTTAGAAGTGCACATCTATATGACTCTGCCAGAGGGTTGTCGTAGTCAGTGGGAGCAGCGGAAGCATTGGTGGACATCAGGCTTATGTCTATTTATAGACTAAAGCAGATATAGCGGAGATAGATCATCTATTTCTGATGTGACAGTCATAGGTTTGACGTCATCAGAATAGGGGATGGATCTGTTGAGAAGGTAGTAGGGTGTGATATCCGGGTTTTTGGATGACATACACAAAATAGGAAGTGACATTCCTATACTACGATCGGTTATACTTTGGTCGTCACACAGTGGTTTCTCCACAAGGGACTTGGATATTATATCAGACATACTGGTTACTAGATCTATGGTTTTAGATCTAGATTTGGGTGGTTTCCCAATCAGGGTACTTTGACAGCATTCTAAGAGTATTTAGAATGGACGACTCCTGGCACGGTAGTGTACCTGCAGGTGATGGAGTCACCCTCTCTAAAGGTGTCTTATAGACTAAAGTAGAGAGGGATGTGCATGATTGGCAGATCACTTGCTTAGGCAATTGAGTCAATCATGAGATGTCAAGTACCACACCAGATGTTGTTCCTGCACTAGATGCAATAAGTTGATATTGATCCAATCCTGGAGAAACAGTAGGAAGCAGTTTTAGAACATAAGTGGATGTTCTAGGGATATGATAACGACAGCCTCATTTGGGAGACAGTTATCATTCCAGGCTTCCAAGATGACATGGACGACAAGGAGGTTGTCATAGTTATAGTTTTCCTTCTGACGAGGGGCAGTATTTTGGACAGGTGGTCCAAGGAAATACTGAGGGTGGCATGGCACAGGATACTGATTAAGTTCAGTTGACGATACAGTCTAAGAAGTTTGGATTTGGAGTTCATTTATAAGCTCGGTCCCATCAGACATCCAGACACTCTAAGACAGGTATTGCTCATTTCGGGAGATGGTTTTCTCCGCGAACTTGAGATATAGAGAGACATAGAAAGAAACATCAGAGCGGATCCACTCGCTGAGGCTATTCCTCGAACGCAATAGTCTCGCAAACGAGCTTTGTGAGACTGACTAGTAGAGGAGTTGGGTGTTCGGTATCACACGGGCTGTGAGTATGCGACATCGCAATAATTAACCTTGAGTGCAAGTGGGAGATTGTTGGAGATAGTGCCCTCAGAGTCAATTATTGGATCACAGGCACGTGATTGCAATGATTGAGGGAGGACCTATCCCGGTACGACAGTCTTACTCGAGATGATAGTTTGCTATCTGGTTTACCTTTATCATCGTGTACTGCTTTAGGTGACCTGACAGGTCGCTATTGCACGTTGATAGAGCCCCTAGGATTCTTGCTTGGCTGCCAGCAGTATGAGGGCGATCATATAAGTGAGAGCTGGAGTCTATAAGCACATCCTTAAAAGGTCCCTAGTCGTGGGAGTTTCGAGACAGGGCATCGATTCTCCAGAGTAGACTAGTGTATACAGTCGAGACCCCGACGAGGGGCGGTGGCCGGTCTCACAAGCCACTGGTGTCAGTTGGATCACCTAAGATGTATACAGGTGCTCATTGGGTTATGAGTACACCGGACAGGACTCGCCGGGAACATGCTAGTTGGTCTTATACCTGACGTCAGATAGCAGTTCCCAGGTGACATGTGTACAGGTTAGTTCATCGACCTGGGGATCGTCATTTGTCTCGTGTGAGTTCCCACTGTACTTTGATTACTACCCTACCACGGCTCAAAGGAGTCGTGCAAACAGGTTTTAGTTGGGTACAGTCCCGAGCCACATGGAGGCAGTGAGCGGATCTTCGGGGGTTCGTCTCTCCCGGTATTGGGGGTGAGGTCGCGCTGTGTCTAGGAGAGCCATTACACGAAGTCCTTAGCCAAGGCAGGAGATTTACTGGTAGGTATTCCAGTAGTATCTCAGGGTGTTCTGGGCTACACTCCGACACGACTTGTACCGCTTTTGGGGGTCTGACTTTTACCCACCCCATAGGCCCGACATGCGATGCTCATAGACGAACGGACCGGACTGTACGGATATTGTCACTGACAGGCTCAGTAGGGTGTCAGGATGAGTTCGCTCATCGACGTCCCTTTTAGTCAGTAGCTGGTGGCCCGTCACGTATTGGCTTATACCTCTGACGTGCTAGTGGTTAAATCCACAGCCATAGTATTGACGAGTCTTTAGAGTCCACCACACTTTCAGTTACTCAGCTTTCGGGCGAAACGCTGTAGAGGCCGTATGGAGATATGGCACGGTCCGATCAGATACGTGCGGTATTGCACGGATCAGGATCGGACGGTTTGTACTAGAGGCCGTATAGATATATGGCAGGGTTCGATCAGATACATGCGGTATTGCACGGATCAGGATCGGATGGATATTACTAGCCGGCTTTGGTTTAAGCCGGATCCTAGTATAGTACAGTGTAGATTTTGTCTCTTTGCATTTGTATCCGGACGGAATACAGATGCGGGTGTGTATGCACAGTATCGGGGTTTTCCTGTAATTTATTACGGGACCAGTTTTCTGGAGTTGCCAGTTTGCATTCCGTTCCGGCCGGTTTTCCTTTGTTCTTTCCCGGCCGGACTTTTCCGATGGAGGGTGTTATTTGCAAGTTTGCAAATAACACATTGTGGAGGGGTTTCTTACAAATGTATTGATTATGATATCTTTCATCCATGATGCATTTATTGTGATTAGATGAGGGTATGGGTTTGATGTTCATTTGTGATGATCATGTTTGTTTGTGGTCACCTCTTGATTGATCCTACACTCACCTCCCTTAGTTGTTTTCCTCCCACCATTTTCACACAAAATGTTGGCCGGCCACATTAGATTAGGAGGATGGTTCATTTCATTTTTGGTGAGGGTGTGGGAAAATTATTGATTCATCTCATTTTTCCATTGCTACAAAAAACCCCAAGTTCATATCTTGTTGATTCCTCCATCAAGGCACTATAACCCCAAAGAGACAAAGCCCTACACTTCCTACAGCATATCTTGGGCACGTCGACTTGCCAGCTTCGTGCCCGAGTTGCCTCAGTATTGAGGTGGGAGCCCGTAAAAGATGCAGACGATGTGGTGCCCTTCCAGCAAGGATATGACGACCGGAGGATCCGCGGGAGATCGGGACGATGACGAGAAGACCGGAGGACTCGGATCACTCGGTATATCTCTTCCCATCTTGTAGTTAGCTAGAACTAGTTTAATGGCCCGATCCGGGGTTTAGTGCGCGGTGGTGCCGGTTTGCAAAGTTCGCAAAATTGAAGTTTATCACCGTTTCCGCATTTGGCCGTCGGATGGACGGCCGGGACGCCGCCGTGCACTTACAATATACAATGGTGACAACGACCTCAACCCGGTCATGCCCTAATAAAAGAATATACAAACTGGCGGAAACGGCAGTCCACATGTCGGACGCTCGTCCCGTAATAATGAATATACAAATGAATCTAAACTGTACAACTACCATTGCACTAGAGACTATCCAACACGACAATCCGAACATGTCATCACAGATATCAACATCACAGCAGTATAAGCAAGTATGTGAAACCCCGTCTAAATGACATATAGCAAATAGACGGCGTTTGAAAAACACATACACCACATCACATATATCAACGATGCAAAATTTCAAGTTTTGAAACTTTCCAAGTTGCCCTAAAGCAAAAGACAATACTAAGTGAAATCTGGGGCAAATCAAACAAGACCAAAAATACCAATTTACAAAACCGACACTGGATGAAAACGAAGCCCGGAGATGAACAATAAACCGTCCATATCGGGAAATTGAGGGTTTTGGCCGGCCATATTAAGTTAGAATGCTCTCGTTTTTATTGTGTGTCACATACATGTCTAGAGTAAGTCTCTGCACTTGTTTAAAAAAAATTCAGAGACCAAAAAAATTTCAGAATAAAGAGTAGGCTTTGAAATCGGAATTTTTCGGTTTTGAAACTAATGCATCGTCTACTACTAGTTTCTAATGTTTAGGTGGCTCTAATACCATGTTGGGGTTCCTAGCGCCCTGGCCGTCGACCGCGGCTGTTGCGGAACAAAAAATTTTTGGTTTAAAAACTTTGGCGCTAGAAGCAACTACCTAGAATCGAAATTAAACATGAAACTAGTAAGCTATAAAGAGGTTATCTACTGTGATAGAATTGTTTTACCAAAATATCCGTGTCCTTCGATTTTCTACCCTCTTCCTTAGCTCCTTGAGATATTCTTGATCGAGCTTGGCCACCTGTAATGCCCCATGTATTATCCGGTATACCCATATATACCAGATAAGCATGAGGACCCACTGTAAAATAATGGGGAATCTTCGGAATACATTCCGAAAGAGGACAGATCTGTACTATAAATGGAATGATACCACTCTTCAATACAGAGGCGCTTTTTAAGTGAACCGGCACTACAGGAGCTTGAGAACTCCGTAGTTAAGCGTGCTCGAGCCAGAGAAGTTCTGGGATGGGTGACCTCTTAGGAAGTGGCCCCCGATCGGGTCCGGATCGTCCCAAAGGACAAAACCGTGCGACTTCGGCCAGAGCGGTCAATACTCTCTGTATTGGGGGTGGGTCGTGACAGAATGGTATCAGAGCCAGGTTCCTCAATAGTAGGTCTGTGGTTCGAGGACGAACCATTGTTCTAAGTGGATGAGAATGTATTGCCCTATGTATTATCCGGTATACCCATATATACCAGATAAGCATGAGGTCCCACTGTAAAACAATGGGGAATCTTCGGAATACATTCCGAAAGAGGACAGATCTTTACTATAAATGGAATGATACCACTCTTCAATACAGAGGCGTCTTTTAAGTGAACCGGCACTACAGCAGCTTGAGAACTCCGTAGTTAAGCGTGCTCGAGCCATGCAAGTTCTGGGATGGCCGACCTCCTGGGAAGTGGCCCCCGGTCGGGTCCGGTTCGTCCCGAAGGACAAAACCGTGTGACTTCAGTCAAAGCAGACAATACTCTCTGTATTGGGGGTGGGTCGTGACACCACCGGTCTTCCTCCGTCGAAGATGATCCACCCAATAAATGTGGTTCATGGCTCTAGCTCCACACTAAAAATCTAGTGGAACACCTTCTCCATTATCCCCCAGGACTTTCTCTCCTGAATCGGTTGGTCTGATAATCAATGAACTTTGCTGTTTCTTAAGTGCTCTAAAATATCGAGTATGTGGCGATGGAGAAACTAGAAAATTTGATTCCCTTGATATTGTGCAAGCTTGAGCGATTTTTCCGCTGATGTTCTTCGATATCATAATACACCTGACGGTTCATCTTGCAACCGAGGCTAAGATTGTCGAACCGGTACAATATCGATGGATGTATCCCGTCGAAAGTTACCTTGAATTTTTCGGTTGACGCAATCGATACATTTTTCTATCTTATATGCCTTGTATTTTTTATTTAACATAAGTTTCTTTAGGTACCTCCTGACTCTAAAAAATTATATACGTAATAAAAATCGACCAGAGGGTTCTATTATGGAAGGTTATCTCCTAAATAAATTAACCACATTATATTCCCGCAATCTGGACGAAGACATTGAGACGAAACTTAACAGGCTTCGGAGAATTCAGGACGGACCATATGATAAAAGAGATTACAAGAGAATGGAACCCATATTTATCAACAAGATACATCGGTTTATCCTTCTCAATAACATATGTTTTGTTGAGGTTAGAGTGTAAGTCTGTTTTGTATTAATTGTTCTTTATATATATAAAATAATATAATATTGACATCAAAATTTAATGTTGAGAACAGAATTCATAAGAATGAAATACGTGGCAGGTATCCTAATTGGAATGATGATCGATTGGAAAAATATCATCAGGACAATTTTTGCCACCGGTTTGCACATCATGTAAGATATGCGAATCTTATATTTTTGCGACTGGTTTTAATTTAAACTTATATCATTATGTAATTGCAGCATTATTTGTTTTGTCAGATCCAAGATCCGAACATATTTGCATCATTAGAGAAAGACTTGAAATGGCTAACTCGGTTTCCTATCATGGAGGTTGCATACTACAAAAGATTCAATGTCCTTGGATACAAATTTGATGTTAAGGACATAGAAAAATCTCGAACCACTCAGAATAGTGGGATTGCAACCGTTAGCTCGAATGGTGTAATCTATTTATGGGTACTTAGATTGCATATTTGGTATCCAATATCCCGGACGAGCAGAACCTTTTTATATATTTCAGTGTATTTGGTAT
The DNA here is from genome assembly GCA_030015575.1 of Agapanthus africanus. NCBI lineage: Eukaryota > Viridiplantae > Streptophyta > Magnoliopsida > Asparagales > Amaryllidaceae > Agapanthus > Agapanthus africanus. The sequence goes on from CM057344.1 coordinate 241,318,985, forward strand.
GATACACGAACCGAAACTGGAAGATGAAAAGAAAACCTCACGACTTTAAAAGATGAATATGGATTGAGTAGTGTAAACACACATCGATTTTGCTTTGAGAATGGTCCATTTATATTTCCGCAACAAGCATTTCAATTATACTACTCAAACTGCTTGAAGCATCCGGGTTAAAGTTAGTTGCCCCTATGATTCCAACCGTTAGGGCAAGCCATATTCATAGTAGTATACTTGAAATGCTTGTTGCAGAAATATAAATGGATCGTTCTCAAAGGAAAATCGACGTGTGTTGTATACTAGTCAATCCATATTGATCTTTCCAAATCCCGAGATTGTCTCTCCACCTTCTGGTTCCGGTTCATGTATATACCAAATACACTGAAATATATAAAATGGTTCTACTAGTCCAGGATATTGGATACCATGTACGCAATCTAAATACCCATAATAAATCACACAATCCGAGCCAACGATCACAATCCCACTATTCTGGATGGTTCGATATTATTCTATGTCCTTAATTTCAAATTTGTATCCATGGACACCGAATCCTTTGTAATTTGCAACATCCATGCTAGGAAACTGAGCTAGACATCTCAAGTCTTTTTCTAATGATACAAACATGTTCGGATGTTGGATCTAACAAAAAATTATGCGGCAATTATATAATGATATAAGTTTAGATTAAGACTAGTCGCAAAAACATGAGATTCGAACATCTTACATGATATGCAAACCAATCGCAAAAATTGTCCTGATAATATTTTTCCAATCGATCATCATTCTAATTAGGATGCCCGCCATGTACTTCATTGTTATGAATTATGTTCTTAACATTAAATAATGACGTCAACATTATATTGTTTCATATATATATATAAAGAATAATTAATACAGAATAGACTTGCATTCTAACTTCATCAAGACATACACTATTGAGGAGAATAAACCGATATATCTCTTGTAATCTGCTTTACCATATGGTCTGTCCAGAATTCTCCGAGATATGTTAAGCTTCGTCTCAATGTTATCGTCCAGATAACGGGAACAAACTATGGTTACTTCATTTAGGAGATAAGCTTTTATAATAGAACCTTTTGGTCGATTTCTATTGCGTATATAATTTTTTAGATTTAGAAAGTACCTAAAGAAACTTATGTTAAGGAAAAAAATACAAGCATAAAAGAAAGCAAAAATATATCGATTGCGTCAACCAAAAAATTCAAGATACCTTTCGACGGGATACATGTATCGATATTATACCGGTCCGGCAAATTTAGTCTCGGTTGCAATATGAACCGTCAACTATATTATGATATCGAAAAACTTCGACGGGAAAATCCACTCAAGCTTGCACAGTATCAAGAGAATCATATTTTCTAGAATCTCAATCGCCACAATCTCAATATTTTTAGCGCACAATTCCCTTAAGAAGCAGCAAAGTTCATTGATTACTAGACCAACCGATTCAAAATGTAAAGTCCTGAAGGATAATGGGAGAATGTGCTCAATAATAACATGATGATCGTGACTTTTTAGCTCATCGATCTTATCTTTCATAATATTTATCTTCTTATTAAATGATCCTAAAAAATCCGTGGGAACTTTCAAATCTTGCAACACCTGCAAGAATCTTTTTCTTCTATGTTTATGACATGATACGCGGTATTATGAAGTACAAATTTACCTGGTTTACCCACTATCGGTTTATGATGCAAATCATCTTCAATTTTCCAGTCCTGAAGATCCATCCAAGTACTGAGGTTGTCTTTCGATTTTTCATCTTTACAAAGAAGCAAATTAAGTACGTGCTCGGATACTCCCTTCTCAATATACATGGTGTCCAGACAATGACGCACAAAATTTGTTGACCAGTACGGTAATATGTTGAAAATTCTTAACATGTTCCAGCCGGGTGGAGTGTCCTGTCTTCTGGGATCTATCACGAAGGTCGCGTTATTGTAACTATTCCACTGAGCAATCACGTTCTCTCCGGATAACGGGGCTGGAGGCCCACGAAGATCCTAATGACCATCAAAGTGAACATCGTCAAACCTGTAGGGATAGTCTGATGGCAGGAAACGCTGATGACCGTAAAAAGAAATCTTGTTGCTAAAATTCAACTGTCTCGATATTGTATCTTGCCGGCAGTAAAGTATACTTTGTAACCATGTACGGATCAACCTGATAGCATTCCATATGCAGGAAAATCATTAATTGTCCACATTAAACTGCACGCATCATGAAGGTTGTATCTGTGTTTGCATCGTAAGTCTCCACACCATCAATAAATAAACATTTTAACTCTTCGATGAGAGGTCGGAGGTAAGCGTCGATATTGTTTCTTGATAATTTCGGTCCGTCAATAAGAAGAGATATCATAAAATAGGACTGATCCATAACCAACCACGGCAATAGATTATAAATCATCATTACAACGGACCATGTGCTGTGTTGATTACCACCCTTATAATTGAATAGACAAAATCCATCACTAGCCGGTGCAAGCCAGATATTACGAGGATCACTGCTGAATATTAGGTGCCTCCTATCGAAATCCTTCCAAGCCAGTGAATCTCTTGGATGACTCATTCTTCCATTTTCGCTTAGAGGAGCACAGTGATGCCAAATCATTGCCTCCGTTGCCTTCTTACACCTGAATAGCCTTTACAACCTCTGTATTATGAGAAAGTAACGTACTATCTTGACAGGTATATCTGGATTCTTATCAGATACTTTCGGCTTATACATGTCCTCTCCGCAGGTAGGACACTCTTTCAAATCTGAATTTTCTTTCTGGTACAGACACAATCTTTGAGACATGTATGAATCTTCTCACGCTTCAGACCCAAATTAGATATCATCTTCTTGGTTTCGTATCAGCTCTCAGGCACATTATTTCCCGGGGGCATAGAATCTTTCAGGAATTTGAAAAGCATCATGAATGACTTATTAGTCTATCTATTTAGGCACTTAATCTCGAAAAGATGGACGGATTATGACGGTGTGGAATATTTTGCATTCTCATAAATTGGTCTTCTAGTATCATTCATACTTCTAATACTTATCTGCACGCTGTCATTGACCGGAAGGAAGGTCTTCTTCAGTAGGATTACTATCACCGAGAACAGCATCTATCATATCCTCCATTTACTCTCCTGAAAAGAATTTATCTTCTTCATCTTCCGCCGCATTACCGTCTTGTTCTTCTTTTCCGTGATATAACCAAGTTGTATAAAATCTAATGAAACCATATTTAACAATGCGAAGCTCTACCTTCCTTATTTTCCGGTACATCTTATTCCCACAACTGTCGAACGGATAAAGGATCTTCCCCGACACGACTTTATGATATTTGCATGCAAATTCGATGAAAGCAGCAACTCCTGCGACGAACTAAGGGTTCATGCGTTCTTGCCGATCCACATACATCTAATCATTAACTTTAATGTACTCATGGGCCATATTAGACTGTATAACTTACACACACACACACATATATATATGTATGTATATATCGTTAACAGATCCTAAAATCACATGTGCATGTGTGTATAAGATTATCGCTCTCAAGTATAAGTTGTTCATGTGATTTAAACCTTATTATGTCACCACATTATTATACATATTCATCCTTCTTCATTGATAATAAACCAAATAAAGTATACAATTTGAAAAGATTTTAGTTCTTAACATCATACGGTTTAAGATATTACAATAGCTGTCAGGTGTAAGGCTTCTATCCTATTAAGAATGTATTGAGCGGACATCCATTCGTTTGTGCTTTCATCCGTTTCGAGAAAATTTCGACAGCACCTCCCCGCTGTTTTCCAAGTACACTGTAATAGAATAAATAATCATTTCAATGTTGTAAAACAACATTAAAATGAACATCTAATCTATCTTTATACACGGAGAACCAGCGGAAAGATACAAACAAAATAACTCAAAATGAATGAAAATATAAGTGAATGCAGATGTTTTCTTTATACATTCTTAACTTGTCCACATTGGACAAATCTATCGGTTATTATATGATTGAATTTTCTCATCACATAGAATACACGACGGTTGTTAACACCGAACGATACCGTCTGATTTTTAACAACCTTCGTGTAGTTTTATGTCACGACGAACACCGAATGTATGTTAACCGATAGACGAGCTTTACAGCGCATAATTTAGTTTGATAATTATCTAAATTTCAATTTACGATTTCTCTTAGGTGTAGGCTTGTTGTTAGTATGTATGTGTTGTGTGTGTGTTTTGTGTCTGTGTTGTGTGGTGTAGATAAAAGACGTTTTTGAATATTTCGGCAGCATCTCCTATGTATTTATAAAATTTTCCAAATTGGGATACTGTGAGATACATGGCACGAATGCTGGTAACATGGCACGAAGGCCGGAAATATAAACAACATTCACTATAATAACTAAATTACTCTAAAATACCCTTACCTATTTTTTCACTAAAATACCCTAACCCCGAACCCTAATCCTAACAAAAAAAATTCAAAATTACACAAAAATGATATATAAGCTTAATATTTTTATAAACTTTAAAAGTAGTTACTCTAACAAGAATTGCCCAAATATTGAAGAATTGAAGAATCTACATACACCCAAAGCTTCACACCTTTACAAACTTCAACCCTACCAAACATATATGTTAAATTAAACAAAGTAAATCACCATCTTCATCATTTCCATCCCTTTACAAACATCAATCATACCACATAGGTCACAATCTCAAGATCTTTATCATATTTGAGAAATTAAACTAATTAACTCATCATCTTAATCATCAAAAAATTAAATTTAACGTTCAAAACTAACAAATTTAAAATCCTTAAAATAATTTCTAATAATTTCTTCAAAAAATCACTCAATGTGGAGCTCGGGGAGGACTTGGCGATGTGGAAATCAAATGGCGCTGGGGAAGAGGAAGTCGGTGCTGAGGTGGAAGATCGATGTGCCCATCACTGGAAGAGAGGGCTCGACAGAGGAGGAGGGGGCTCGGCACTGGAGGAGGAGGCTCGGCGCGGAATCGACGGCAAAAGGGATCGGCACTAGAAGAGGCAGAGTGGGACTCGGGGCTCGGCACTGGAGGAGGAAAGGGCTCGACGTTGGGATCGGCGGCGAAAAGGATCAGCAAAGGAGGAAGGGAGGCTCAACGCTGGGGATGGACGACGAGGGTGCTTGGCGTTGGACGAGGGGGTCAGCGCGCTAGAGCTCCTCAAGATCGATGGTCAGCAAGATGGAACCGGGGCGTTGGTCAGCGAGGACGTTAGTCAACGAGTGAGATCAATGTCCGGATTCGAGATGTGTTGAGAGGCGGCAGCGGTCGAGTTGAGAGAACCTCGGACAACGAGCGGCAGAGGAGGAGGCACCGACGAGCGAGGGTTAGGTTTTTTCCGAGCGGCTACGAACAAGGATTGAGGAAGAAATTTCCGTTTTATTTTTAAAAAAAAAACCAACGTTGCCCTTACGGATCCCACGGTAGGAGTTTCTGTGCGGGTACCGTGGGACTTAAGTTTGACACAAAAGTTAATTTTTCTGTAGAAATGTCTCTACGGTTTCCACCGTAGAGGCAACCTAATGTAGCCCCTACGGTTTTACTGAACCATATAGGCAAAACCATCTTTGTACTAGTGGTGGATGCCACTACTATTGTGAGCTGCTAGAAAAAGGAAATACTTTCTCAATTTCCTTGCTCTTGGAAAAGGAAACGTGTACTGCATATGGACTACAATGTGTGGTAAAAGTGAAATATAAATCAACATACATATTGTATAGGATTGGAAAAGAGAAAAACAAAAAACTTTAAAGGTTGTCTTTTTCCTTCTCATACAAAAAACCAATCAAAATATTATTAGCAGAATGAATGATGCCATACATATACTTTGCAGCAAAGAGATATGACAAGAAGCATGTTGGGGCACAAGCAAAACATGCACTCGAGCATGAATGCTTAAACACACACAACCACACACATACACACAAGCGAGCTCACAGGCACACACAGAAGGGGAAGAAAGAACAAACATTTACTGCCAACACAAGTTTATAAATTACCTCAGCTAACCGCAAATGCTTGTAAATATCACAGGCAATTGTTGCACACAATTGAGGATCCTTTTCATCGTTATCAACATCAATGAAACTATCATCCATCTCCATTGGAACAGCAGCATCTCTCTTCCATATGTAACCTGCTGAAATTATTATAGAGAATTTAACTGAATATATGGTACAAACCTACAAAATGAATCCACCATCTTAAAACTCTAATAAAAAATAGTGAGAAACAAGAAGTTTCTGCATTTTACACTGAAGAATATATAAGTTGACATAACGACATAATATATGGAAGATTTTAGGTGATGGGGTAACAAACCATCTGCATCTGGGTTCTCAGAAATGTGTAGATTATTACTTGCTCTCCTTTCCAAAGAAGCCACTGCCGAAGAATCTCCATTATCGATATACTCAAACTCAGGACTTTTCATAGAATCACAGGTTGACATACTTTCATCTAAAGATATAGAATCACTGGAGCGATTTGGAGATATGGCAGCACGGCAAGGTACAAGACTGGCACCAACAGTTTTTGTAGGTTGACTGTTTACTGGGAGAAAGGGGGTCTTGCTTAACGTAGCAGTAGCTGGCTTCATGACGGATGGTGTAACTATAGAATTACGATGCAATCCCATATCATGAACAGAACTAACTGAACCCTTCTTAACAGTTGAAGCTGAACTAGTGGTTTTTGCCTTCTGAAGTGACAAAAGTTCATGTCAGTCAATTTTTTTAAACAAAATAATGCATTCAAGAATTAAGAGTGCTCAGAGCTAAATCTGTCTAACTTGCTTGTTTAAAAAAAATGATAACTGGAATTGATATCTTATATGCAGAAAAAAAACAAAAGCTGCAAACTTAATCGACAATTGCAATAGCAAAAAAGAAAAATGGAAGAAAAAAAGGGGTGATACGTTTTGTTATCATGTAAAAGCTACGTATCTTTTGAAGCTAATGAGTATTGATGTCATCGGACAGCTTCAATGTCAAAGTAACTGGCCTGTTGTTTTCCTACAACTAGTTCATGCAGTATCAAAATAGAAGATACAAAAATATGCATCCATTTGTAGGAAATAAGTAGACTTGAAAATTAATTGATAGACAAAGAACTTAAAATATACAGGTTGAGTGAACTCATATGATGAATGTGCACAATGCTGACAGATTATGCTAAGTGCTATTTTCTCACTCTTCCATTTTAGAACAATGGAAATCACCAAATATGAAATAGACAAAGCAATTTTAGAACAATGGAAATCACCAAATATGAAATAGCTATTATACTGATCGGATGCAGCAATTTTTCCTTATCAGCAACTTCAAATATTCTAAACTTCTTAACAACTGCTAGTAAAATTTTCCTGGTTGAGAAAATTTAACAGCGTATTGGAAATCATTAAGGGGCTTTTGTTATCTTTAGATCATGTATAATAAAGACTAATCAGTGAAATGGCATGACCAACCCATTAAGTATCTAGTGAACCATTTGTTAGTGCCATGCATATGACTCCACCTCAAACACAAAGCATACATTGTGTCCTGCATGCACGCACACTCAGACAAACACATTGCATTCATTCATGCGTGTATGGTGAGGTTTATATACTCAAAATGGGGGAAATAACATTTGTAAAGCTAAATTGATGCCCAAAAAAAGACTGAGATGAATCTCTAGAAAGCTTGGAATCCTTGACAGCTATTATGGATCGACCACAGTCAATGAAATATACCACACTGATTTATTATAAAAAAAAAATGTGCAACGATACACATCTCTTTATAGGTAGCAGTCTGCTTCGACAAAATGAACAAGCATGTCTCTTCCCAAGCTAGATATTCCCATGCCTATGTTTCCTCCCTCCCTAGGTACATTTTGCCCTCTAAATCCTTATTTTTATTTCTTTCACATTTATTCCTTTTCTATAGGATTCTTTTATATTTCCCTTTTTCCATTAAAGTTTTCCTTTGTTCTGCTTCTGCATTTTCTTTATCTTGTTATCTTTCATCTATTTCAAGGACTATTATATTTTCTCCATGTCTATTTTATATCTTCTTTCTTTCATTTCTCGATATTTTATATTTTTCTCTTTTCTCTATCTCTCGAATTATAATTTATTCTCTGTTTTATTTTTACATCTTTCTCTTATCTTTTTCTTTTTTTGGTTTCTGACCATTAGCATCAAAGTATAGGTCTTAATTTTGAAGCTAATGAGTACGGATGTCATCAAAGTATACGTCTTAATTTAAGAACCAGAAAATTGGGTTAAGAACAACGGTTCTATATGATTTTAAAACAAAATCCAGCAACCAAATAAAGCTTAATATAACAAGTATAAAATGAAAGTAGATTGTTCAAGATATGCAAGTAAAAGCAATTCATTCAAAGGATGATTTTTCATGACCAAATATAAAACATGCAACAGATTGACTTCAAATTACCCACTTTTGAATGACTAAATCCTTTTTAGCACAATTCCTGAACATATTCTACTCATAAATAAATCTTCGTAATTTATATCTAAAAATTTTGAGAAGTATCAAAAAAGTTAATATGTAAAACACATGAAAAAATTCTAACCTATTCAGTTTCTAAAACAGCAACATATAAAAGCTTGTGTGATGAATGAAGCTAGAAAGTTTGACATTAATTTAAGGGTTTCGATCTAACAGTCATCACTAAACAATTCCCCAAAGAAACAACTTTATTTGCAATTGAAAGAGAAATCTCAGTAAGAGATTCACAGAATACCGAATTTTCACGTACTTCACCAAAAACCTAATATTTAGAAATCCTTCAATTCCAACATCCTAGCAACAATAATAGATTATCCCAACACAAAAAAAAAACATTTACTAAGACCCATTATAAATTTCCAAGAAGCATTGTCAAATAAAGATGGAAACAAGAAGAAGATGAAGATGAAGATTAAGAACAAATTCACCCACGTTGGTCCCTTTCGCTGCCGAGGCCGAAGCCCGAGAGAGATTCCTCCCTGCGATGCTCTGATTCGTTAGGTTTCCAAGGGCCGGTCTCTTCTTCGCCTGGGCAGCCCCCGCCGGCGCCTTAGCCGCTGCCAAAGCCGCCGCCTTATCGTTCTCCGCTGCCGCCGGCCGCTTCACCAGAGACGAAGACGCACCGGACGCCGAGGACACAGAAGAACGACGAGCCGACGACATCTCAAAACAAAACCCTAAAAGGATTCGAACCCTAAAATTGAGATCGATCGAGACAAAGAGAGCGGATTAAAAGGAAGAAGGCGAGGGTTTTGTTCGTTTTCTTTTGGTATTAAAATAATAATATTTACTTTGAGAGGGAATAGGAATGGGGGCTGCTGATTTGAATTGGGAGCGGATCTGAGCCTTCCATTTGGGAGAGCACGCGCCCGCAGGGGACAGGCTCGACAGCCTCGGGAGCGTTTTGAATTGGGACGCGGTGGGGTCACCGGCGGTGAGAATAAGGTGAGCGGATCTGGGGACCTTATTTTTTTCAAAAAAAAATTGAAGTTTGAAAAGGGCCTTGATGGTAGCTTCGATGTATTACATTCATTAATGATCGTTGCTAGTGGGGACCACTTAGAGAAGAGGGTATAGGTTTTTGCTTTTATGGAAAGGTGTGATTTATTTGAAACTTTAAATTCAAATTGAGTGGAGTAGATGAGGAATGAGGTGCGTTAAATCTTTTTTTTCCCCCTTTCTTTGGGATGATCCAAAGTTTTCCAAAACTGTCTAGTCGTATTAGGAATGAAAAGACGTTTAATTTAGATTGGACTGGTAATATGTGAAAGGAAATCTAAGCATTGTGTTAGAATTGGAGTCGGATTCCCAACACTGATTTAAAACAATGCAAGAATCATATAGTTCATATAACAGAATGCAAAAAGATAGACCGTGGGAAAAATCCGATGATGCAAATAATTCATGAAAATTGGATTCAAACTCCCCTTCAAAGTAAGGAGGGTTTAGGAGTTGTTTATGGGATCAAATTCTCTTTGGATTTTAAGGATTTGAGAAGACAATTTACTATACTTTCATCTCAAATTTCAAATTGAGTGAAGTAGATGAGGAATGAGGTGCGTTAAATCCTTCCCCCCCCCCGCCCCCCCCCCCCCCCTTTTTTGGCATAAAGGATGATCCAAAGTTTTCCTAGACCAGATGTCTAGTCGTATTATGAATGAAAAGACGTTTAATTTAGATTGGACTAGTCATATGTGAAGGAAAATCTAAGTATTGTGTTATAATTGGAGTCGGATTCTCAACACTGATTTAAAACAATGCAAGAATCATATAGTTCATATAACAGAATGCAAAAAGATAGACCGTACGAAAAATCCGATGATGCAAATAATTCATGAAAATTGGATTCAAACTCCCATTCGAAGTAAGGAGGGTAAGTATTTTAGGAGTTGTTTATTGGATCAAATTCTCTTTGGATTTTAAGGATTTGAGAAGACAATTTACTATAGTTTCTCCTACTTTCATCTCAAATTTAGATGTTTGTTCTGCAAAAGGCTTGCAATTCAATCTAGCTTTGCGATCAAAATTTGACTAAATTGGTACAGATGTGATGTTCATGTAAAATTTTAAGAAGCACTAACAATTTGCATGTGCGTATGCAGGGGTTAAGTACATTTTGTAGAGAAAATAATCATATAGTTTAAATATTTAAAATGATGGGACGCGCGCTATGTTGTTATTTTATTTTTCAAAAAACATAGAAATCTAGAGAGAAAGAACAAGATAGAGTAGCAAGGAACAAGCACTTGATAATGTGGTGAAATTATTCCACGGGGAGATGAATAGGATTAAGTTACCGATATGCCCAAATTAAAAATTTTAACAAGCACTTACGAATATAAAACACAATTGGAAAGAAATATAATATCAAGCAATACTACAATTGTGAACAAATAGCATATAGCAAGCAAGAGCAATATCAAGTATAAGCAATGGGCATAAAGAGCAAGTAGTGAGCAAATATAGCAAGTAGGGAACAAACATGCAATTGAGCAATTTTTAAGCTAATAGGAAATATAAAGTATAAGAGAAATTACGAACGCAAACATGATCGATTTTAGAGTGGTTCGGGAGATCTCTTGGTCCATTTTTTTTAGACGTACGAGCATGTTCCACTAAACACGTCTTTTTCAGAGACAACACGTTGCCCACAAGCAACCCACAACCCCGCTTCCAGTGGAGGCCTAACCAACACGTCTCCTCAAAAGACTACACGTTATTCGCCACTACGAACAACACTTCTTACAAGCTCTTCCCGCCTCTCTCTCAATACAACCATGCGTGCTCACACTTGAGCACTTCTTCTCTCAACGGGCTCTTCTCTCTTACAAGGCACTCTTACACTCAAGAATCTTCTCAATGAAGAAAGAAGGCAAAATACAAGATCAAGATTACTCTCAAAAGAGTTTTATAATTGAAGCACTATATACTCAGGAAGATGGCAAATCAAATTTAACTCTTAAGTGTGTGTATGTGAGAAATTGGATAGGCAGATCAAAAACTATTTTGAATTCTCACAAGATGTAGGATTTTTCTCTCTTGATCACTTCTGAATTTTGCAAACTGAAATATTGAGTGATAAGAGCTCAAAAAAATCAACCCAAAACTCTTTTATAGCCCCACACAAAAACTAGCCGTTATAAGTCAAATCAGAATTTTTCGGTCTGAGCAGATGTCTGAAGAACAATCGAACAGATGTCTGAAGGTTTAATAAAATAAAACACAACGGCTATATTTTCAAAAACTTTCTTCTTCAGACGTCTACCCTGTATAGCTGCAGACGTCTGTCGATCATTTTAAAGAAGGCAATCAAAAACATAAATCACAGACAGACGTCTGAAGAACAATAGGTAGACGTCTGAAGAACAAAAAAAACATTTTGAAAACCTTCATCAGACGTCTGTTCAAATGAACGTCAGACGTCTGTATCTTATAAAAAATAGGCCATATGAAAACACAGAGAATAGACAGGCGTCTGAACAAGTAAGGGACAGACGTCTGAAGCACAAAACGCATGAAAACTGATATTTCAGATATTTGGGGGTTTTGTAAACATACAGAAAGACGACAGACATCTGAAGCACATGGGGACAGACGTCTGAAGTGTAAAAACTCATAAACTTGTGTTTTGTGATGAAAATCAATTTTAAATCGAAAACCCCAAAGTTCATTGTAACGTTTTATAAATCGTTTTATGAATTTTTCGTTTTTAGGGTAAATTTGTCACGACCCGAAAGTACGAAACATGACCGGCACTTAGACTACGAAACGTCTCGAGGCGTACGTAATCTAAGTAAGCCGAAAACCCAGAAATCCAAACCAAGAAAAAGTAGTAGAGTGAAGGAAAACCAATTTAAATCAAGTAGTTTGCAACATACGCCAAAATGTGCATTTTAAAATCACAAGTCTTTTCTAAAAATTTCGGCAGAGTTTCCTTTGTAAAAACTGACCCCAAACGGGTACAAAACCTGATAAAGCATATATAATGAATAAAGGCATCCAAAATAGGGAGCTAGCTCTTCGTCAATCGACGGTCACAACCACGCAAGCAATATAATATACAACGCCGAAGGGCGAGGATCACAACAGAAAAGGAACTCGAAACAACATGAAATCCATAGAAATACAACGCGCGACTCTAAGGTCGAAAGAATAAATATCACTGGTCTCTAATTCAAATAAATACATGTTTGGTTAATGGAACTTCTAGATACAACAGAATAATAATATACAAGGTATAATGATAGGTACGATACAAATAAACCCACCTACCAGCAAATCACCCAAAAAAGATGCAGTGCCAGCAAAACCGTAATGAAACCTGTACGGCAAAACCTGCAAGAAACTGTGGCACAACGGAGGTGAGTTGCCAACTCGTGAGTAGAAAACATCTACGAACAGAAATCGCATGAACAACGCAATCCTAGGTCATACGATCATAATATATCCTCAAATATATAATCTGCAGTCTATAACAATGGCTAGGGTATACCTCAAAACAACTGTAATACCAACTGCTCGTGTCAGTGCCTCAGGTAGCAATATATCACATGGATGAGGTATGAATGTATGAAAATAGAATACATGTAAACGAGAAACTGCTTTCATAATTTAGTGAGATTTTTTGTATATTAAAAACGAGGTATCATAATGAAATCAGCATAAACAGTGTCTAGTATTGATACAAAACATAATCTCAATCTCAATATCTCAGGCTCGGTACCTCAGTATCTCAAAAATCTCAGTGTCTCAATCTCACTATCTAGGACGCCGTCAGTCCAGACCGGCCCCTAATATCCATTACAAGACCACGACGGTATCCTCCGGATATCCGACGCGTCGGGTAAAATCACCGGTAGGTAATCTTCCCCTGCCAGGCTCATCGTCTACTACTCGAACTTCTTGCCCCTGGGTACCTTACCGGGCCCACCATGTACCCAAAACGGTTCATCCAACTCCTCGAATCGGGTCTCGAAATCCATCAGCAAACTCATGGTGGACGACTCATACATCATGGAAAAACCACACTTTTCATTTAAAAAGATAGAGAAAAGAAGTTTATAAATGTTTTTGCGGTTTTCCCCCAAATCCAGGAAATCTCATGAAAATCCGAATCCAAATCATCAATAGCATGTAAACAGTGAATATAGGCATAAAAATCCATGAATGCGGCATAACAGCGAATAATAACATGTATGAAGTAGCAAGTAATAACTACAATGTCTAAACTAGCACATAAGGCAAGTACATTAATATCATGTCTAAACTATTAGCTAACAAACTATGTCAATGCAATAGTATTTTCTAAAGTGTTCGTGACATGGCGATTACCGATGAAGATGTGTGTGAGCCGGCAAGTAAGTGTACGTGGAACATACGCATCATCGGTAATGGTGCTGGTGTCCTAACAGCATGATATCAACAAAGCAATATGAAATCACAATATAAGTATGCGATGCGGAGCGAACAGTAATAATGAGCGGGAGCTGAATACTAGACATAACGATAACTAATCTGCATTTAATATAAATCTAGTCTAACAATTACACTAAACTATAGGGCTGAGCTAACAGGCTAACTGAAGGTAAGGAAACCGCCTAACATCTGAGTCTACACACACACACACACGCACACGCACACACACACACACACACACATATATATATTAGTCGGTGATCCCGCCTCGATAATATCACATCCGATACCATATCTATAATCAGATATTCCCAAGTCAAGAGTGCGGATCTAACATCAATATATAGCTCGTACGTAAATCCGTCGTACGGCATCCCAAATCTGGGTAAGGGTCAATATCACATTCATCACATTATTCATCTGGTATCCTCTTTATCAAAGATCACAATCCGGCATACTGATCTATGTCTAGTATAATACTAATATCATCAATATAATCATAATCTGACTGCTGATCTACAGCCTCATACAAACCAATGTCATCACCACATATCATCATAAAGAGGTATACATCGCCCAATACGGACTATTATAAATATCCTAGCATATCACATCTAATGTCTTGATCACAAGTCAACTATTCTATGTATATCACCATCCACATGGTATCGTCGTCCAAAGATCCGCTATAACATCATGACGTATCTCAAATATGAATCCTGCCATATCACCGATCTCACGGTCTCAAATCAAATCTCATCGACTCACTTCAATCCCAAATACTATCCTCAAATCCAGTATATGAACACATAGTCTCATACCCATGTGAACACGTAACTATATAATCCCATATACGCACATGTGAAAGAAGAATGTATACAAGTATGGGTGTGTGTGTGTATGTGTGGTGCAACCACTACTCTAGGGTTTCGCAACACTAAACCAATCCAATCACACCTAGAATCCATCTTTATCATCAATAATCTCAAACAACATAAAATCAATATATGTGTGTATACGTATTCGTATACATCACCATGAGCTGCGGGGGTGCTATACGCCATCCACCCGACTTCTCCCCGTAGATATAAATCTATTCACCTTGCTTCTTGTGTGCCGATGTCGATGTCGCCATCTTCATCTTCAACGTCTCGATATCACGTGGGGTACCTACAAAGATAACACAATCACAAAAGCATATGAAAATCATATCGAAAAACCAAAACGGCACACGCTACTCTCATAGGTAAAAACCTATAGTCTCGCATGCAAACACGACCAATAACCCTTTGCCGTTGATGTTCAAACGCCACCCGACAGAAACAAATCATCAAATACTAAAATCCATGCTAAAACAAGTCGTAAACCATGCGCCAACTCATGAAAATTACCCCAGATTCTATCCTATGTGGAATCAGTCAAAATTGCACATACCAAAGGTCAAATTTACTGGAGATAGGGCCCTGAACCAAAAACGAGGGGGTTCCAACCTGCTCTGGCCGCAATTTGCGGCCAGAAGGGATAAATTGGCGGCCTGGGGAAGGAGATAGGGGCTAGGGTTTTCTGTGGTGGTTCCAGGGTGCCTGCACATCTCACTGTCCAACCAAAATTATTTTAGGAGTCTTGGGGTGAAAGCAGATTTCAAAACACACTCACAGAATTACAGTTTTTCCCGATATCGATTCTATAAATCCGTATTCTGGGTTCTAATCTCTAGTTTGGTCCAATATAACTTCACAACAGGGGTTGTAGTCTCTAATTACACCTCAATTCATCTTTGATTTCAGATTAAACCCTAAACCCTAACTTGAATTTTCCAAAGTTCATCAAAACACACAATATCGACATGAAGCAAGTATGGATGCATAAGGAATCGAAATACTACCCTAAAGGTGCAGAAATTATCTCCTTTGGCAACTCATGAAAATTCTTGAGTTGCTCAAAGTCCTCAAAATCCATTCTTTCTTAGTCCAATGCGTTCCTTTTGAGCTTGTGAACAAGTTTTGTGAAGTGAGAATGGGGTTTTGGAGTTAGATCCATGGTGTTTTGGGGGATTGAAGGTGGAGGAAGAAGAGGGAAAGGAGGCGGCAGCAGCAGCAGCACTCATTGGAGAGGGAGAGAGAAATGAGGTGATGAAATGATGGGGGCCATGGTTCAAAAAGAGGGTTGACCTATTCTCTCTCTCATCATCATTCCTTCACTTTTTCTTTTCTTTTCCTTTATTCTTTTATTTCCTTCTCACTCAATGGTAACCCTAAGCAACCATACACCCACAACATGTAAGAAAATGTGACAAGTGTGGAAAAATGATATGTGCATGTTTTGCACCAAAAATGCTAAAAATCCAATTAGCGATTTTTAATCGCGATCAGCACTAAATTAACATATAATTAACCATAAAAACTTTAAAATGGCATAATTCCATAAAATACCCTATTTTAGAATTTTCCATAATTTTTCCAAAATTTTTCACATTTATCGATATTTAATTATACCGAAATATTAAAATATTCATTAAAATGATATTAAATTATAAAAATTCCCAAAAAATAATATTTTATTTTTTTGGAATGTTACAAAATTAGTCGGTGTTTTTCGTTTTAACCCGATTGTGATCAAACTTCTGTATAGACTTAGCGGCACCTAGTTTAGCTAGAATGAAGCTAGTGCGGGGGTTTTGGGGGTCAATTGGAAGTTTTGGTTCACATAAAAAATTTTCCTAATTAAAATATTATTTTAATACTTTATTTGTGCGCTTTATTAGTAGTAATTACATTAATTATATTTTTATGTGGGTTAATTACTACTAATGTGAATCTATGCTAATCTAATCACTAGAATTAGTTTAGAACCTTTCTCACCAAAATATCTAGATATTTGGTTAAATTAATTGAACTTTAAAGAAAAAAAAATGGTGACAAAATGCTATTTTGTTTTATTATGCAATTATTGATTTTTTTCTTCTAGATTTTTCTACAAAGCTCCACAAAACCCTAGCTCCTTCCTCCTTGGCCGAAACTTCTTTGCTTGCTGCCCTTGTGCTTTCTCATCTCATTTCTTCACTTCAATGCTTCAAAAAAATCATCAAAAATCCAAATAAAATTATACAAACTCAAATATAATTATTCCCCTTCATTCCTTAACCCAAATCAAGTTTTGTTCTTCATTCAAGTGAGGATTCTGGAGGCTAATCATTTGATTTTTCAAGTTTCAAGTTGTGTTTCTTTGAAGGTATAAATCCAAACCCTAATCTCTTTTGTTGTGTTAATACTTTAATTAGCTTATTTAGATTTAATTTAAGCTTTTAATTTCATAGTTAGAATTTCTAGTAAGGGTTTTGTTAATTAAATTAGGGTTTTGATTAGTGAAATGGTTAGATGATAATTTTAGTCAAATAAAAACTAAACCAAATTGTTAATTTGTTAAATGATATTTTCCTAATTGTTTAATTAAGCTCATTAGCAAACTAAACTTTTACTAATCCTAATTAAGTGGGATTTAAAATTATAGTAATGGTTTAAATGGTTTAATCTTGCTAATTAATGATGTTTGTAAATGCTAGTTTGGTAAGAACTTATAGTTTTGTGCTAAAATGATATATATTGCTTACTAGATTTCGGTAAGTTTTAGGCGTGGGTTTCTTTTGATGTTGCGACGTTAATTATATTGATTCCACATTTATTATTGTGTTGTGAATGCGCGATCAGTACGATCAGGGTCTAGGCTTGGTAGTTGTGTCGCTTTGCGTTCCTAGTTAGGGTCATGCCGATGTCGTTCGTGTCTTTGTGTAGTTTTTGCTCTTGAGTTAGTTTCGTAGTGTTGCTATGCGCGTTAGCCACTTGACGAACACCTGAGAGTATGTTTGGAGTTGGTACGGTAGTCAAACGTAGTTTGTACGTGTTATTGGTCGATTGCTAATATAGACTTGTTATATTGTTATATGCTTTCAGGATCACAGGCGGGGACTTCGGGCGCTGCGAACAGGGGAAAGCGAGTGGTAGACTTTACTTAGCCAGGAGCGTTGATGAGTAGATTTAACATTTACAGGGGAATCGCCCGCATGGCGTTATGCGTCTGGGCTAGAGATGTTATGAATTGTCGCATATTCTATTCCATATATAGAGTTGCGCATCCACCTTATTGTTTAGTTATTTGTTGTGCTTGGATTTGTACCCTTAGGACACTGCACTATTATTGACGGCTCATGTTGCACGAGCACTGATTGTATGCCACACACCGTCAATAATTGCCATGACACGCACAACACACATACCTATATGATATTGTTTGGTTAGGGACATTGAGACATTGATTCATATTTCTTTATGCATATGACATATAGCATACCTGTATACCTATATGCTTACACATATGCCTTGACATGCTTACATGCTAGTTACCATTAGTGATAGGTATATTTCACACGTAAGGACATACCTACATGTATACCTTGCATACATACTTCACTTATACCTGGAGGGTATATTACATCATTATTGATAGGAAGATACATATACCTTGCTATACCTTCATATTCACACACATATCTGGTTATAGCTACATGTTTACCTTTATTTGATGTTATATAGATTTGGAGAAATTAGGAACCGCATATTTATATATTAACTTGTTGCAGTTAAATAGCAGTTTTTTTTATATGCTCATATTACTGTTTCATGTTGCATATATTACATTCATGGATTTCATATGATGTTCTCTGATATTTTTACTCCTAAGTATATATAACAGTGGAATGGGACGCTGTTATATATGCCTATATATATATATATATATATATATATATATATATATATATTAGTGGAATGGGACGCTAATATATATGTATTGATTCATGCATTTATACTTATTCATTACTTGATGTTTTCTGGATT
The DNA here is from genome assembly GCA_030015575.1 of Agapanthus africanus. NCBI lineage: Eukaryota > Viridiplantae > Streptophyta > Magnoliopsida > Asparagales > Amaryllidaceae > Agapanthus > Agapanthus africanus. The sequence continues at coordinate 241,337,880 of CM057344.1, forward strand.
TGAGGACGTATATACCGATACGTGGAACACAAGTGTCGAGATGAGACACTTGGGTTTCAAGGAACGTATAGATATCAGAAAACCGATACGTGGATCACGGGTGTCGATACCGGACACTTACGATTCGAGGAACGTATGAATATGAGAAAGACCGATACGTGGATCATGGGTGTCGATACCGGACACTTACGATTCGATGAACGTATGGATATGAGTATTTATGTGTCGATACTAGACACTTGTTTCATGATATTTTTGGGTGTCGATGTTGGACACTCACTTTATATGAAACTTACTCGATACTGGATATTGGATATATGAGATTTACTTGATACTGTACATTCAGGATATATGAGGTTTACTTGATATTGTATATTCAGGATATATGAGATTTACTTGATATTGTACATTCAGGATATATGAGACTTACAGGATATGGAGCCAATTTGGGGGTTGATTTGAGAGAATTTGGGATTTAGATTGTCTTGATGGATTTTGGTCCTACCACGAGGTCAGGATTCCGTGAGAATGACATGTTTTATTCCATTTCTCATTTATTTTATATGCATTGCTTCATGTATTAGCAGTACCTGCTAGAGTATCTTTCATGACTGTTGCATATACATATTGTCATATTATTGCTTCATGTATTAGTTGTACCTGTTAGAGTACCTTTCATGACTGTTGCATACATATGACCATTTATTGCATCCGCTTGCATGTATTAGATTCGCGCTGTACATGCATACTTGCGATTACCTGCATATGTTATTTACTATTCACGAGTTGGCAACTCAGCCCCGTTGTGCCACAGGGTTTTGCAGGTTGTTTCCCCAGAGTAGTCGAGGCAGGCTATTCATCAATCTTATCATCTTTTGCTGCGGATACCGCTTCGGCTCACGGTGTGTAGTTTTTCTTTAGGTGGGTTTTGTGGTTATCCGTTCATGTTCATTGTATATTCGTTGTATCCTGTACTCTCCATCTACCATTATCTTGTATGACTTAGAGACTTGATGTGAGGACGATATTGTATATTATTTTGTGACTTGGAGGTCTTTTATGCAGTTTTACTTCTATCGTCTTTTATTTCTTCGCTACGGCATCGTATATCTGTTGTGGTGGTTTCTTTCCGCCGTTGGGCGTGGATTTGCTCCCGTTGGGGATGTTGGAGATAGTGCCCTCAGAGTCAATTATTGGACCACAGGCACGTGATTGCAATGATTGAGGGAGGACCTATCCCGGTAGGACAGTCTTACTCAAGATGATAGTATGCTATCTGGTTTATCTTTATCATCGGGTACTGCTTTAGGTGACCTTACGAGTCGCTATTACACGTTGATAGAGACCCTAGGATTCTTGCTTGACTACCAGCAGTATGAGGGCGATCATATACGTGAGAGCTGGAGTCTATAAGCACATCCTTAAAAGGTCCCTAGTCGTGGGAGTTTCGAGACTGGGCATCGATACTCCATTAGTAGACTAGTGTATACAGTCAGACCCCAACGAGGGGCGGTGGCCGGTCTCACAAGCCATTGGTGTCAGTTGGTTCACCTAAGATGTATACAGGTGCTCATTGGGTTATGAGTACACCAGACAGGACTCGCCAGGAACCTGCTAGTTGGGATTATACCAGACGTCAGATAGCAGTTCCCTGGTGACATGTGTACAGGTTAGTTCATCGACCTGAGATCGTCATTTGTCTCGTGTGAGTTCCCACTGTACTTTGATTACTACCCTACCACGGCTCAAAGGAGTCGTGCAAACAGGTTTTAGTTGGGTATAGTCCCGAGCCACATGGAGGCAGTGAGCGGATCTGCAGGGGTTCGTCTCTCCCGGTATTGGGGGTGAGGTCGCGCTGTGTCTAGGAGATCCATTACACAAAGCCCTCGGCCGAGGCAGGAGATTTACTGGCAGGTATTCCAGTAGTATCTCAGGGTGTTGTGGGCTTCACTCCGACACGACTTGTACCGCTTTTGGGGGTCTGACTTTTACCAACCCCCTAGGCCCGCCATGCGATACTCATAGACGAACGGACCGGACTGTACGGATATTGTCACTGACAGGCTCAGTAGGGTGTCAGGATGAGTTCGCTCATCGACGTCCCTTTTTGTCAATAGCTGGTGGCCCGTCACGTATGGCTAATACCTCTGACGTGCTAGTGGTTAAATCCACAGCCATAGTATTGACGAGTCTTTAGAGTCCACCACACTCAGTTACTCAAGTTTCGGGCGAAACGCTGTAGAGGCCGTATGGAGATATGGCAGGGTTCGATCAGATACGTGTGGTATTGCACGGATCGTGATCGGACGGTTTTTACTAGCCGGCTTTGGCTTAAGCCGGATCCTAGTATTGGATAGTGTAGTTTTGTCTCTTTGCATTTGTATTCAGTGGGAATACAAATGCGGGCATGTATATGCAGTCGCGGGGGTTTCCTGTAATTTATTACGGGATCAGTTTTCTGAAGTTGCCAGTTTGCATTCCGTTCCGGCCGTTTTTCCTTTGTTCCTTCACGGCCGGACTTTTGTGATGGAGGGGGTTATTTGCAAGTTTGCAAATAACTTGTTGTGGAGGGGTTTCTTGCTTATTGGTGGTATCATGATGGTTCTTTAATCATTAGATTCCATTTGCATCTTATCCTTTGATTAGAATGGATTAGAGTTGATTTGAATGGAAATGACATTGTTATCATTGCCTTTTTGATATGGTCACCCCTTTTGCTTTTACTACTATCACCTCCCTTCTTGTTATTGATTCATTCCCTCCACCATTTCATTGTAAGAAGGGGCCGGCCACAATGGGAGAAGGAATGAAAGAGAGTTTCATTTTGTATGTGGCATATTTTCCTTCATCTCATTTCTTGCTAGGAAAAATGAAAGCACCATTTTTCCTTATCTTCATTCCTCTACATCCATGGCAACTTCGCCCCAAGAGACAACCATTCTACACTAAACCTACAGTATCCTTGGACGCGTCGGCTAGCCAACTTCGCGCCCGAGTTGCCTCGGTCCAGAGGTGGGAGCCCGTAAAAGAATCCGGCTACGTGGTGCCCTTTCCGACGAGGAGGTGACGGATAGAGATTCCGCGGGAGATCGGGACGATGACGAGAAGACCGGAGGACACGGATCACTCGGTATATCTCTCACCCCATCTCTAGTTAGCTAGTACAGGTTAATGGTTACGATCTGGGTATATTGTCCGCGGTAGCGCCGGTTTAAAGTTAAGAAAAATTTTTGATTCCGCATTTTGGCCTCGGATAGACGGCCGGGACACTGCCGTGGCGCAACATGGTATCAGAGCCACACCATTAACCTAGTCTAGCTTGCTCTAGTATGTTTAGAACTCGATCGAACAAAATTCCCAAAAGCCGTATTTTTCTGCATCAGGTTTCTGTCGATTTTTTTTGGACTCTAAAAATTTTTCAGGTTGTTTCAGAATGATGTTCAGGGTGTTCTAAGAATTCTGCAAAAATTTGGTGACCTGATTCCACTTTTCCACCGCGGAACCGCGGCCAAACCCATGCATTGGCCGCGATTCCGCAGCCATAATATCTCCACGTGGCGCAAATTTTTTCAGAGGCTCTTGGACTTTAAAATATGGGTTTTGGGACATTCTTTTTAGGCCCAGATTTTCTGTGAGTGCTACAGTAATGCTTGGGGCCCACTTGGGTATATTTGTTCGATCGGATATTTTAAACATGCTAGTTCACAGTATTTACATTATATCTGCGACCGTGAATGTCATTTGATCGGTAAATCCTGTCTAATTGCTATAGCCCGGTTAGACGGATTTGCGAACGTGACATTCACGTTGATGTTCTGTGTTGTACTGTGTTGTTGCGGATCGGTCGTGGGGGATAACCTGGATGCAATGTTAGTACAGTTTTGTTTTATATGTACATTTGATATTGCGGGGCGAGCGTCCGACATGTGGACTGCCGTCACTGCCTGTTTGTATTATTCTTTTGGGGCACGACCAGGTTGCGGTCGATGTACCCGTTGTACGTATATTTTACTTTCTGTATTAGGATTGCCCCGCAGAGGGGTGCACGGATAGCCGGGTTCTAGAGGGCAACGAGCCCGCATCTCATGGCATTGAGACGGAGGGGGCTTTATTCTAGAATTGGCGGGCTATTCGCCGCACTCGTAGGGGGTACAGGTTGACCCAGGAGGGGTGCCCAAGTTACCGGATTCCGTGAAGTGCTGGGTGGTCCATTCACGTTGCTGAAGGGGGCTGCCTCACTTCAGGTTTTGGCGGGTAACTTGCCGCGCCCGTAGGGGTCTAGGATTTTCATTGCACAGGCTATCCACGCGACCAGGGGAACGTCGGGTTTCAGTAGCGGCTCTATGAAACCCGGGGATCCCAGATATCTGTACATTTCTGTGATGTTGCATTTTATCACGCCTTGAGCGAATATTATATATTGATATATATACTAGTAGATGTTGTATATGTTTTGCATCCGCGCTAGTCTAGTTCCCGCTCTGTCGTTAGTTAAGTAACCTAACGGATGATGACGGGACCCAGTGGCGAATGCGGATGGCATATACGTACATCATTATTTTCGTTCTTTTGTGGTGTGATCAATTGATGGGACTGCGTTGATTCGGATCAATGCAAGATAAACAAACCTATTCTGATGTTGTTGGAACAATTTTCAAAAAGCTGTTATTGCAAGGGCGTTCTCTTTTGTTTTGCATCGTGGTATTCAGTTGGAATATCCTGCTCTTCAGTCGACGAGGCAAGGGCCGAGATCCCTTCACCGGGAGTGACCCCTTGGATAAAAGTTTGCGTCAGGGCAATAACTTCACTATAGCCGATTACTTTTGCTTTGTATCGTGGTATTCAGTTGGAATATCCTGCACCTCATTCTACGGGGAAAGAGCCGAGATCCCTTCACCGGGAGTGACCTCTTTAGCAAAGGTTTTCGTCACTATATTTTTATAAAAAGCTATGCAGTTCCTTCAACGATATCAAGTTCATTACGTTAAAGGTTTTTCGCCAAAAACCAGCCGTAGCCCTCCGTCATTTCCTACGGGTATTATTTAGTATTCGTGCTGCGTTTGTTGACCTAGTCAAGACGTAGTGTTCGGTAGCTAAGTGATACTTGTTTGTTGCATAAGTGGGATTGGTTAGGACAGTCGTGCGGCCTTGTTGACCTAGTCAAGGGCACGTACGGGTGGGTTTAATGCAATCCAGAATAATGACGGGCTGAACTTGACTGGCGGTTTATGGTTTGTTGACCTAGCCAAGGTCATAAGCCGCTTGGGGTAAAAATCACATCGGGAGTTTCTAAAGAAACTGAAACTTGCCAGGCATGCGCATACCTTCTGGAGTGTGGTGACGTGAGTGGATTCTGTCACGTTATCATACGATGATAGTTAGATCCCGATTCCCACTGATGAGTTGGTTTACTTCTCGGGTGATCCCGACTAATTCTTCTTTCAGGTTTGGAGAAGAATTTGAGGTTACAGTGGGAGGTTTCCAGATTAGATAAAGTGATAACCATTCTGATCTAGGTTAGAGTGCACGCTGAGTGTTTCTTTTCTCTCTCTCTTTGGCAGCGACCATTGACCCGACCCTAGACTATGACTCAGTGACCAAGTTAACCGAACCTTCTTAAACACTGGCTTTTGGATTGTCAGAGTTGCATACCTCATTGCCACTCCTACTTTTACCCTTTTCTCCAGGACACCCCGTATTACTACGAACGTCCACTTCTATTGGACAAAACCATCGTATGGTTATATACGAACTCGAAGTTATTCGAGGATGGTTTCCGGTTCTGGAGAAAACGGATAGGACTATTCAGTTGTCTTTTCCTTTTACCTTCTTTCAGGTTGCGAGTACTCCTTGGTTTAGGAGTAGTACACCTATTACGCAAATTGGATAGTCTTCTTCCAAACCTTAGGCTGGTGCCGAACGGTGGGGAATGAAGAAAACCAATTAGCATAACGATGGTGTGCAGAAGATATTAAGTTAAGACAAAGCAAGGGATTAGTAAGAGGGCAAAGTAAACTGCGACTGCTACTCACGACCAAACCAAGTATTTCTTCGCCAATCCTAAATCACCTTTGTATTTCTCCAGGACACTCCGTATCACTACGAAGATCCACAGTTTATTGGATACTCCATCGTATGGTTATATACGATCTCGAAAGGAACTTGTTCCAGTTCGGGGATGGATTCTGGTCCAGGAGAAATAGGAATAAGGTTTATTCGGTTGTCTTTTATCTTCACCTTCTCTCATTGCGAGTGTTCCTAGGATTAGGACAGTACACCCATTATGCTTATTGGATAATCTTCTTCCAAACCATAGGCTGGTGCCGAACGGTAGGGAAGGAGGAAAACCATTTGGCCTAAAAGGGTGTGCAGAAGGTAATGACTAAAGACATAGAAAGGGATTTGGAAAGATGGCAAAGAATTACACGGTTACAGTTGTGAATCTGAATTATGGAAGAGGCATTACTAGGAATACCGGGATACCCCATCGAAACATTTCAATGTTTCAGTTTCGCTGTGTACTGTTAAAGGAAAACTGATTTCCCGATTGGATACTTACTCCAGGGTATGTATTTACCAGGTATGATTCTCACATCTGTATGGTTTTACAGATGATGAGTGGGAGTAAATTATTGGGAATTGGGTGATCATCCTCATTATATCGGGATTCGTTGTAATCGGTGATATTTGAGGAAGTCACCTGGGTTGTTTGCCGGTCGGCAAATATTTGGTTTTGAATATCCGCTGTTGTGCACCAATTTCAAATTGATATATCTGTACGTCTATTTTCATAGAGTGAGATATACCTTTTGAAATTATGTCTATGACATTTACCTATATCAGTGAATGGTTAGGTAAGGAGTATTAAACAGCGGTGTAATTCTTCTTAACCATAAGTACAGTTTTCAACCTACGACACACAGTGAATGAGTTATCAGACTCAAGGGACTTATACAGAGTATTGTATGTTGTCCAGGGTCTATCAGGACAGAGGGGTTGGTCCTCGTACTATATTCGGTTTACTTATGACTTCTCTAGTTTTTAGACAGGTGTTTCGTGAAAACACAGGTTCCGAATTTTGAGAAGTTATAGGTATTTGAATAAAGTAGAGAACTAGGTATTGCAAGTATCGGGATTCTTCAAAGTGATCGAAGATGTAGATACTTGTGTATGGTATTCAGTTGATAGTAATGGTTAAGAGAACTTGCTTCTCTTTCAGATTACTCATAATTGGAAGCATTCCTAAGTTGAGTAACGCTGATCGGCCTCTCTCCATTTACTTGACATGCACTGGGGACAGCTACATGATTTGAATCTGGTTCAATTAAATCAGTGCCTCTGGTTCTATATTGGATATAGAACAGTTCATATCTTAACGATGTTAAGGTACGGGGAGTTGTCCGGCTTATGATTAAAACCAGACTCTGGATAACTCAAGGCACGTTTCTGTAATGGCTGTTTGTGGGTTGACCCAGGCTATGACGAGGGTTGACTTTCACCATCTGGAAGATCAATAGCGATATTGTTCTAGACTCGCCACAGTTTTAATAAAAATGGATTTTTTCAGAAAACAGTAGTGGGAGTATGGTAGAACTGGAAGTGATTCCAGAACCGCAAACGATTACTGAAGATTTGATAAGAACCTAAAGATTCAATCTGATTTGACATTCCATTGGCCACTCCGCAGATAAAGTGGGTAACCTCAGGCACCCGAGAGGTACTTCGGTATGCTCAAGGACGGTGGCAGGGAGGTTCTTGTTTACCCAGACTTGCCATTGCTGTTGTTCCAGACTGTGAGACCCGGCAGGAGGATGAGTATAGCGTCGTTCTAAACTGGCTTTAGAAGTGTACGTCTATATGACTCTGCCAGAGGGTTGTCGTAGTCAGTGGGAGCAACGGAAGCACAGTGGGCAAGAGGCTTATATACTTAAGCACATATAGCGAAGATAGATCATCTATTTCTGATGTGACAGTCATAGGTTTGACTTCATCAGAATAGGGGATGGATCTGTAAAGAAGGTAGTAGGGTGTGATAACCTGGTATTAGGATGACATACACAGAGTAGGAAGTGATATTCCTATACTACGACCGGTTATTCTTTGGTTGTCACACAGTGGTTTCTCCACATAGGACTTGGATATTATATCAGACATTCTGGTTATTGGATCTATGGTTTTAGATCTAGATTTGGGTGGTTTCCCAATCTGGATACTTTGACAGCATTCTATAAGTATTTAGATTGGACGACTCCCGGCACGGTAGTGTACCTGCAGGTGATGGAGTCACCCTCTCTAAAGGTGTCTTACAGACTAAAGGGGAGAGGGATGTGCATGATTGGCAGATCACTTGCTTAGGCAATTGAGTCAATCATGAGATGTCAAGTACCACACCAGATGTTGTTCTTGCAGGAGATGCAATAAGTTGATATTAATCCAATCCTGGAGAAACAATCGGAAGCAGCTTTAGAACATAAGTGGATGTTCTAGGGATTTGATAACGGCAGCCTCCTTTAGGAGACGGTTATCATTCCAGGCTTCCAAGGTGACATGGACGACAGGGTGGTCGTCAGAGTCATAATTTTCCCTCTGACGAGGGGCAGTATTTTGGACAGGTGGTCCAGGTGGATACTGAGGGAGGCATGGCACAGGATACTGATTAAGTTCAGTTGACGATACAGTCTAAGAAGTTTGGATTTGAAGTTCATTTATGAGCTAGGTCCCATCAGATATCCAGACATTCTAAGACAGGTATTGCTCATTTCGGGAGATGGCTTTCTCCGCGAACTTGAGATAAAGAGAGACATAGAAAGAAACATCAGAGCGGATCCACTCACTGAGGCTATTCCTCGAACGCAATAGTTTCACAAACGAGCTTTGTGAGACTGATTACTAGAGGAGTTGGGTGTTCGGTATCACACGGGCTGTGAGTATGCGACATCACAATAATTAGCCTTGAGTGCAAGTGGGAGATTGTTGGAGATAGTGCCCTTAGAGTCAATTATTGGATCACAGGTACGTGATTGCAATGATTGAGGGAGGACCTATCCCGGTAGGACAGTCTTACTCGATACTGGATATTGGATATATGAGATTTACTTGATACTGTACATTCAGGATATATGAGGTTTACTTGATATTGTATATTCAGGATATATGAGATTTACTTGATATTGTACATTCAGGATATATGAGACTTACAGGATATGGAGCCAATTTGGGGGTTGATTTGAGAGAATTTGGGATTTAGATTGTCTTGATGGATTTTGGTCCTACCACGAGGTCAGGATTCCGTGAGAATGACATGTTTTATTCCATTTCTCATTTATTTTATATGCATTGCTTCATGTATTAGTAGTACCTGCTAGAGTATCTTTCATGACTGTTGCATATACATATTGTCATATTATTGCTTCATGTATTAGTTGTACCTGTTAGAGTATCTTTCATGACTGTTGCATACATATGACCATTTATTGCATCCGCTTGCATGTATTAGATTCGCGCTGTACATGCATACTTGCGATTACCTGCATATGTTATTTACTATTCACGAGTTGGCAACTCAGCCCCGTTGTGCCACAGGGTTTTGCAGGTTGTTTCCCCAGAGTAGTCGAGGCAGGCTATTCATCAATCTTATCATCTTTTGCTACGGATACCGCTTCGGCTCACGGTGTGTAGTTTTTCTTTAGGTGGGTTTTATGGTTATCCGTTCATGTTCATTGTATATTCGTTGTATCCTGTACTCTCCATCTACCATTATCTTGTATGACTTAGAGACTTGATGTGAGGACGATATTGTATATTATTTTGTGACTTGGAGGTCTTTTATGCAGTTTTACTTCTATCGTCTTTTATTTCTTCGCTACGGCATCGTATATCTGTTGTGGTGGTTTCTTTCCGCCGTTGGGCGTGGATTTGCTCCCGTTGGGAATGTTGGAGATAGTGCCCTCAGAGTTAATTATTGGACCACAGGCACGTGATTGCAATGATTGAGGGAGGACCTATCCCGGTAGGACAGTCTTACTCAAGATGATAGTATGCTATCTGGTTTATCTTTATCATCGGGTACTGCTTTAGGTGACCTTACGAGTCGCTATTACACGTTGATAGAGACCCTAGGATTCTTGCTTGACTACCAGCAGTATGAGGGCGATCATATACGTGAGAGCTGGAGTCTATAAGCACATCCTTAAAAAGTCCCTAGTCGTGGGAGTTTCGAGACTGGGCATCGATACTCCATTAGTAGACTAGTGTATACAGTCAGACCCCAACGAGGGGCGGTGGCCGGTCTCACAAGCCATTGGTGTCAGTTGGTTCACCTAAGATGTATACAGGTGCTCATTGGGTTATGAGTACACCAGACAGGACTCGCCAGGAACCTGCTAGTTGGGATTATACCAGACGTCAGATAGCAGTTCCCTGGTGACATGTGTACAGGTTAGTTCATCGACCTGAGATCGTCATTTGTCTCGTGTGAGTTCCCACTGTACTTTGATTACTACCCTACCACGGCTCAAAGGAGTCGTGCAAACAGGTTTTAGTTGGGTACAGTCCCGAGCCACATGGAGGCAGTGAGCGGATCTGCAGGGGTTCGTTTCTCCCGGTATTAGGGGTGAGGTCGCACTGTGTCTAGGAGAGCCATTACACAAAGCCCTCGGCCGAGGCAGGAGATTTACTGGTAGGTATTCCAGTAGTATCTCAGGGTGTTCTGGGCTTCACTCCGACACGACTTGTACCGCTTTTGGGGGTCTAACTTTTACCAACCCCCTAGGCCCGCCATGCGATACTCATAGACGAACGGACCGGACTGTACGGATATTGTCACTGACAGGCTCAGTAGGGTGTCAGGATGAGTTCGCTCATCGACGTCCCTTTTTGTCAATAGCCGGTGGCCCGTCACGTATGGCTAATACCTCTGACGTGCTAGTGGTTAAATCCACAGCCATAGTATTGACGAGTCTTTAGAGTCCACCACACTCAGTTACTCAAGTTTCGGGCGAAACGCTGTAGAGGCCGTATGGAGATATGGTAGGGTTCGATCAGATACGTGTGGTATTGCACGGATTGTGATCGGACGGTTTTTACTAGCCGGCTTTGGCTTAAGCCGGATCCTAGTATTGGATAGTGTAGTTTTGTCTCTTTGCATTTGTGCTCAGTGGGAATACAAATGCGAGCATCTATATGCAGTCGCGGGAGTTTCCTGTAATTTATTACGGGATCAGTTTTCTGAAGTTGCCAGTTTGCATTCCGTTCCGGCCATTTTTCCTTTGTTCCTTCACGGCCGGACTTTTGTGATGGAGGGGGTTATTTGCAAGTTTGCAAATAACTTGTTGTGGAGGGGTTTCTTGCTTATTGGTGGCATCATGATGGTTCTTTAATCATTAGATTCCATTTGCATCTTATCCTTTGATTAGAATGGATTAGAGTTGATTTGAATGGAAATGACATTGTTATCATTGCCTTTTTGATATGGTCACCCCTTTTGCTTTTACTACCATCACCTCCCTTCTTGTTATTGATTCATTCCCTCCACCATTTCATTGTAAGAAGGGGCCGGCCACAATGGGAGAAGGAATGAGAGAGAGTTTCATTTTGTATGTGGTATATTTTCCTTCATCTCATTTCTTGCTAGGAAAAATGAAAGCACCATTTTTCCTTATCTTCATTCCTCCACATCCATGGCAACTTCACCCCAAGAGACAACCATTCTACACTAAACCTACAGTATCCTTGGACGCGTCGGCTAGCCAACTTCGCGCCCGAGTTGCCTCGGTCCAGAGGTGGGAGCCCGTAAAAGAATCCGGCTACGTGGTGCCCTTTCCGACGAGGAGGTGACGGACGGAGATTCCGCGGGAGATCGGGACGACGACGAGAAGACCGGAGGACACGGATCACTCGGTATATCTCTCACCCCATCTCTAGTTAGCTAGTACAGGTTAATGGTTACGATCCGGATATATTGTCCGCGGTAGCGCCGGTTTAAAGTTAAGAAAAATTTTTGATTCCGCATTTTGGCCTCGGATAGACGGCCGGGACGCTGCCGTGGCGCAACAGGGGATGCTTTACTTATATTTATGTTGTACCCATTTTTGGGGTTAGTTTTTACAAAGGAGGTGCTGCCAAAATTTTTAAGAAAATAAAGTTGGACTTTTAAAGAATTTGGGTTGAGATTTCAAATGTTTTAAAACTTCTATTATCACTTACTACTTTTGATGGTTTAGATTGATGGGTATTCGGCTTACTTAAATTGCGTTACGCCTGTAGACGTTGCGTAGTTTAAGTGTCGTCGCGTGCCAATTTCGGGTCATGACAAAGTTGGTATCAGAGCGCTAGGTTTTACCTTTCGGAGTGTAGGATGACCTTGGTATGATGGAGTAGGTAGCTTAAGCAGAGTAACGTAGTGTGTGTATGTCCGCGGCATACTCACGACGCGGTACTCCGTCTAAAGTGACCTAAGTACTAATTGCTTGAAATTCCTTTCTTGATGATTTATCCTAGTGATTGGATTTCCGTGTTCTTATCGAATCCTTTTCCATTTATAGCCTTTGCCGTCGATGACTATGGGGGCTCAGAGTGATGCAGCGAGGGCCGAGGTCAGAATTGACTCGGGTGGGACGAGGACTGACCAGAATGGCACGCTCGTTGCTGTCACGCCCCGCTTCCCAGTATACGGGCAGAGGACGCGACGAGGCCGCTACGTATTTTCTTAGAAGCAAATACGCTAAGCGTAGCTAAGCAATATAAAACAAAATGTACACAAGAGACAAGGTATAATAAAAACAACAACTTTTATTTATTAACATTCTTTTGTACAATGCATGAAAAGGAAATACAACTGAAATAAAAGCGATACCTAAACAATGGCATAACAGTAAATGAAAAGTACTGAATGGAAAATGTACTGTTGGATATAGTGCCCTCAGAGTCAATTATTGGATCACAGGCACGTGATTGCAATGATTGAGGGAGGACCTATGCCGGTAGGACAGTCTTACTCAAGATGATAGTATGCTATCTGGTTTATCTTTATCATCGTGTACTGCTTTAGGTGACATTACAGATCACTATTGCACGTTGGTAGAGCCCTTAGGATTCTTGCTTGACGGCCAGCAGTATGATGGCGATCATATACGTGGGAGCTGGGGTCTATAAGCACATCCTTAAAGTAGTCCCTAGTCGTGGGAGTTTTTGAGACAGGGCATCGATACTTCGGAGTAGACTAGTGTATACAGTCGAGACCCCGACGAGGGGCGGTGGCCGGTGTCACAAGCCATTGGTGTCAGTTGGTTCACCTAAGATGTATACAGGTGCTCATTGGGTTATGAGTACACCGGATAGGACTCGCCGGAAACCTGCTAGTTGGTATTATACCTCACGTCAGATAGCAGTTCCCTGGTGACATGTGTACAGGTTAGTTCATCGACTTGAGATCGTCATTTGTCTCGTGTGAGTTCCCACTGTGCTTTGATTACTACCCTACCACGGCTCAAAGGAGTCATGCAAACAGGTTTTAGTTGGGTACAGTCCCGGGCCATATGGAGGCAGTGAGCGGATCTGCAGGGGTTTCGTCTCTCCCGGTATTGGGGGTGAGATCGCGCTGTGTCTAGGAGAGCCATTACACAAAAGTCCTTGGCCAAGGCAGGAGATTTACTGGTAGGTATTCCAGTAGTATCTCAGGGTGTTCTGGACTACACTCCGACACGACTTGTACCGCTTTTGGGGGTCTGACTTTTACCAACCCCCTAGGCCCGCCATACGATGCTCATAGACGAATGGAACGGACCGTACGGATATTATCACTGACAGGCTCAGTAGGGTGTCAGGATGAGTTCGCTCGTCGACCTCCCTTTTGGTCAATACTTGATAGCCTGTTACGTACAGCTAGTACCTCTGACGTGCTAGTGGTTAAATCCACAGCCAATGTATTGACGAGTCTTTAGAGTCCCCCACAGACTATTTCTCAAGTTTCGGGTGAAACGTTGTAGAGGCCGTATGATATATGGCAGGGTTCGATCATATACGTGCGGTATTGCATGAATCATGATCGGACGGATCATACTAGTGGGCTTTGGTTTAAGCCGGATCCTAGTATTAGATTTGTTGGATTACTTTAGTCTCGTCGTATTCGCATTCAGTCGGAATGCGGATGCAGGTATGTATATACAGGTGAGGGGTATCCTTGTGATCCGTCACGAGTTTACTTTAGATGTTGCTGGATCTCTTTGTTGGACCAAACATTTGGATTAATGTTTGTATAATGGAATTAGTGAGCTAGATATCATCATTAGATGCATTAATGTGACATAAACATATACTATGACTCATGGTCTCTTTTTTAGCAAATATGTCACATTAATGGATTGATTTGTGATGATATGAGAGGAAGAGAGAGAGAGGGGCTGCCATGGTTGTGGTTTTGGTCTTGTATTTTTATCATCTCTCTCTCTCTCTCTCACTCTCATTCTATCACAAGAAAAGATAACAAGAAAAGAAAAGAAGAAAAATCCTTCTCTTCTTCTTCTTCTTCCTCTAGCTTGCATTCTCCATTAATGGCAATATCTCCAACCTCCATCCAAGCAATGGATGCAAGAGGCAAAGTGATCACAAATATTCTCTACAACATCTTGGACACGTCGGCTAGCACACTTTGTGCCCGAATTGCTTCGGACGGAGCGGGAGCCCGTAAAAAAACTTCTCGATGTGGTGCCCTTTCCGACGAGGAGATGAAGACCGGAGTTGCCGCGGGGAGATCGGGATGGTGGCCGAAGACCGAAGGACACGGATCGCACGGTATAGCTCTCTACCCCTTCTCTAGTTAGCTAGTAGTAGGTTAATGGTCCGATCCGGGTTTATTGTCCGCGGTAGCGCCGGATTCTAGTTTGAAAAAGTTTTTGGTTTCCGCATTTTGGCATCGGAATGACGGCCGGGGCACTACCGTAGACTTACATGGTATCAGAGCCACGCCATTAACCTTTACTAGCTTTCTCTAACGTGTTTAGAACATCGATCGAACGAAAATTCCAAAAACCACAGTTTCAAATATGCACTTTCTGTCGAATTTTATTTGTGCTCGAAAAATTATTTGGTATGTTGCAGAAATATGTTCAGGCTTTTCTAAGAAAACCGACAAAAATTGGTGGGCTGATTTTACTGTAGAGCGGAGGATCCGCGGCCAAAACCACGTTTTGGCCGCGGAACCGCCGTCGTACTGTAGCCAAAGTGCACCAAATTTCTTCAGTAGGTCTCTGACTTGAAAAGGGGGTTTCTGGAATATTTTGTTTGGGCCCAGATTATTTTGAGTACTTCAGTTGTACTTGGGGCCCACTTCGGGAAACTTTGTCGATCGAAATTTTTAAAATATGTTAGTTCACAGTATTTACATTATATCTGCGACCATGAATGTCATTTGATCGGTAAATCCTGTCTAATTGCTATAGCCCTTTTAGACGGATTTGCGAACGTGACATTCACGTTGATGTTCTGTGTTGTGCTGTGATGTTGCGGATTTGTCGTGGTGGATAGCCTAGATGCAATGGTAGTACAGTTCGGTTGTATTTGTACATTTGATATTACGGGGCGAGCGTCCGACATGTGTGTTAGTGTATATGCCCTAGAGGCCATTACTGTATCATACTAGTTTGTATATTACTTGATGGAAGCTTGGGATATTCACAGTTGTATATACAATCTTGCTCGAAATGGTAGTATGCTACTTGGTTTATCTCTGCTTTAATATGTGCATGTGTTTCTTTTAGCATATCGCTGATATACATATTAGTAGAGCCCTTAGGATCTTTGCTTGATTACCAGCGTTGTGATAGCGCTCACACTCGTGGGAGCTGGGTGATCAATAAGCACATCCTTATACTGGTCCCTAGTCGTTGGACTATCGAGACAGGGCATCGATACTCCGGAGTAGACTAGCGTATGCGCTTCTCATCCCAGCGTGGGAGACGGTATGTCCCACAGCCGTCAGTACGTCGTACTTGAGATAGTATGCGGGTGCTCGTTAGGTTACGAGTACACTGGACATGACTCGTCGGGGACTGTTGGTTGGTAGTATACCTATCGTCAGTTATCAGTTCCAGGTGACATGAGTACAGCTTAGTCCGCTGACTTGACACTGTCACTTCGCCTCGAGTGTGTTCCCACTGCACTTTGATTACTACCCTACCACGGCTCAAAGGAGTCGTGCAAACAGGTAGTTTTTGGGTGCAGTCCCGAAGCACTTGGAGGCAGTGACGGTTAGACAGGATCCGTCTCTCCCGGTATTAGGGGTTGACATCGCGCTGTGTCCAGGAGAGCCATTACACGAGTAGTCCCTGGCCAGGGCAAGCGAGATATACTGGTAGGTTTCCAGTGTTATCTCAGGGTGTTCTGGGCTACACTCCGACACGACTTGTACCGCTATTAGGGGACTGACGTTCACCGCCCCCTAGGCCCGCCATGCGATGTATCAGACGAACAGATCGGACTGTACGGAGATTGTCACATACAGGCTCAGTAGGAGTTCAGATGGGGTTCACCTCGTCAGTCTTCTTATCGACATCTACCTGGGGACTGTTACGTACAGCTAGTGCCGCTTGCGGTCTGTGGTTAAACCCACTGCCAGCGTAGTGTCGAGTCTTTAGAGTCCCACACAGAGAGCTATTCGCCTTTAGGCAAAATGAGTAGAGGTCGCATGGTTTTCCGACAGGGTTCGTTCGCATCCGCGCACTTGTGCACGTTTGCTGTCCGGACAGTTTATACTAGCGGGCTTTGGTTTAAGCCGGATCCTAGTATATGATTTGGGATTGGTTTTTCTCATTGTATTCGTGTTCCTCGGATCACGAATGCGGGTGCGTATGCACAGTTGTTTGAGACAGAGGGAGAGGACCTTGATTAGTGTTAATGGCTATTGTCATTTTATTAACCCTAATGCTTATGTGTGTATTATAGTTAATTGATAATTAGTTTAATAATTGTGCATGGTTATGGTTGTTGACCATTTGACTTCCTTGACTTGTTGACCTAGGTTGACACTTTGACCATCATCATTTCTTTTGGAAGATGCTTTTTGATCCTTGCAAATTGAAATGATAATGGTCACATCATGATTAGCCATGACAATTATCTTACTAATTATCTAATTAAAATAATACCCATATATTTGTGAGAATGGTTGATTCTATTCTCATTCTATCATTTCATTTCTCTCTCTTGTTCTTCCTCTCCCTCAAGCTCTCCCCTCTCATGTGTTGAGAAACACTTGAGCTTGAGAAAAACCCTCTCTTGATCATCTCTACTCTCATCTAGGGTTGAAGGACTAGCACTTCTTGAACCCTAGTCACTTCTAGCTTGGAGTTGAAGCCAAAGGTTGAGGCTTTCGGGTGGATCTTTCTTTGACGGGAGAAGACGACAAGGTGACCTCCTTCCACTACTCCAAGGAGCAAGGAGAGAAGGACATAAAGACCAAAGGTATAACCTTTCTAGCACTTAGCTAGTTTCTAGTTAGCTTTAGCAAGTTTTTGTTTAGCAAAGATCCTTTAATGTCTAGTCCATGTTGCCTAAGCTCATAAAAATCCGATTTTTATTCCGTTTTCCGCCTCCCCGCAAGTACCGGGGTGGGCAACGTGGACTTACAGTAGTATCAGAGCCTAACTAAACATAAACTAGCTAGGTAATGAAGTGTAACGAAGTTCGAAACCGAAAAATCCAAAAACCGAGTTTTCAAAAACCCAAGTTTCTGTTAAAAATTTTTCTGGTCAAAACAAAATTTGTTATACACCTAAAATCGTCTCAGGGTTTTTTAAAGAACACCACCAAACCCGGTCCAGTGATTCGTCTAAACCGCCGCCGTTTGGACTCTTCACTGAGTCGAGTTTGGTGCAGTTTTCTTAAGGTTTGGTTTTAGGATTTTTAAGATGGTTTATATGTGCCCAGGTTTTCCAGAATAGAAATTTATTTTTGGGGGCCTATAAATCCGTATTTTTTCGAACTTCACTACACTTTGACTATGACGGTTATATCTGTGATGTTTGGATGTATTGATTGTCGGCTAATCGCTATATGTCGATTAGTCGGGGTTATACATATCTGTGATCTGTGTTTGATATTGGTATGTGTATATGAATGGGTTGGATTGTCGCGGGTGAATAGCCGGGGTGGATGTGAGATGAGTGTTGTTTTTCCTTTCATTTATTGTAACATGTAAATTGATGTAATATTATTATTTGTATGGCCGCACAACCGGGTCGGGGTTGTAGCCGTCATTGTATAATTCTTTTTACTGTTTTTGCTCCTAGGATAGACCCATGGAGGGGGTGCACAAACTACCGGGTATCTCGAAGTGCCGAGTGGCCTACTCACGGTGGTGAGGGAGGTTGCTTCGCTTCGGGTACTTGGCGGGTAGTTTGCCGCACCCGTAGGGGTCTTGGGAGGGGTATTTGGCTATTCACCGCGACCGTGTAATCCGCTTTTCGTTGCAGGCTCGAACGGATTGCGGATTCCTAGTATATCCAATGTATTCATCTGTGATCTGTAATGTCTATCATTGCTATATATTTATATATGATAACTATTTAGGCGTTGCTTATGTTTTACAGTCGCGCTAGCCCAGCCCCCGCTCTGTCGTTAGTTAAGTAACCTAACGGGTGATGACGGGGCCCCGTGGCGAATGCGAATGGCATAAGCGTACGTCATATTTTGGTTGTTTTCTGCAATGGTAGGATTAAATGATGGGACGCATTAAAAGAACTAATGCAAGAAAATAAACCAAGTAAAAGTCGATTGGAACACTTTGAAAACCACTCGGTTCTTTTCAAAACTAAACTTTTAAACGCGGAGCTTGAACCACTCCTTTTAAAAGCTATCTCGTTCCATCGATTATATCAAGTTCACTACGTTCACGGTTTCGCCAAAACCATCCGTAGCCCTCCATCATTTCGGTTAAATATTCGGTAGTATTCAAGCTATGTATTTTGACCTCACGCCAAGGCATAGTGATTGATAGTTACCGGATATTTATCTGTTGCATAGATAGAATGCGTTGGTTTGAGACAGTTGTACTGCCGTTTTGGCCTACGTCAAGGGTAGGTACGGGTGGGTTCAAATTAACCAGGATAATGATGGGAAGAACTTGACATGTGACTTATGACATTTTGACCTCACGCCAAGGTCATAAGAGCATGGGGCAAAAATCCACATCGGGAGTTTCATAAGTACTGAAACTTGCTAGCGCTGCATACCATTTGGAGTGTGATAATTCTGGTAGGATTCCTTCGGTTTTATCACGCGATGATATTTGGATCCCGATCCTACTGTGAGTATATGCTACTCATCGGGAAAACTCTCACTTAACGATCAATGCTATAAACTTAGTAGGTGTCTAGAAAGGTGTTAGCGGGGCTACGCCCATAGGGAAAAGAGGTTACTTAATTAAGGAACTTCGCGAAAGCGTTGGAAAACCTCCCTCGTAGTACCGACACTGGCCTGGCTGAACGGTTAAGCAAGTATTGTACGGTGAGAGTGATCCTGACTAATCCTTTCTTTACGGTTTGAGAAGCGATTCGAGAGACAGTGGGAGCCATCCAGTTCAGACAAACTAAAAACCACTCTAAACTTGCAAGAGCATCATGCTAAAGTGTTTCTTTTCTCTCTCCTAATTGCAGCGACCATTCAACATGACCGGACTTAAGTTATTACTAGATAAAAATATACTGACAGGGCTAAACTACAAAGATTGGCTCAGGAATGTCAAGATGGCAATCACTTATGACAAGTTGGGGTATGTACTTACCACCAAAGCTCCCCCTGTCCCAGGTCCCACCTCCAGCGTCGCGGATGTAGAAATCCGTAAGACATGGGAGATAGATTGCGCGAGGGCCAGATGCCTCGTACTAGCCTCGATGGACAACGAACATCAGAGGAGGCACGAGAATATGGACCTAGAGTCCATATTTCTCCATACAAAAGAACTGTATGGAGAGCAGTCTCGTATCACAAGATACGAAGTGTCGAAGAAGCTTTTTTCGGCAAGGTTGGCCGTCGGATCATCGGTAGCGGAACACGTGCTTAAGATGATTGGCTACATTGAGGAGCTCGCGGACCTTGGGACCACGTTGAAGAATGAACTCTATACTGATTTGATTCTCCAGTCCCTTCCTTCCACTTACGCCCAGTTCATTCTTAACTTCAACATGCAAGGAAAGGAGGTTGAACTTTCCGAACTTCTGAACATGTTGAGGACTGCTGAGGGCACCCTACAGAAGGGTAGGGAGACATCCACTTTGTTTGTAGGAGGATCTTCCTCTTCTAGGTCCAGGGCGAAAGCCAAAGGCAAGAAGAAGAAAGCCCCCGCCAAACCAAGAGGCGGTGTCAGTAAAGTGGATACGAAGGGAAAAGGAAAAGCAACAAAGATAGCGGGGAAGCTAGTGGGGAAGGAAGAATGCTTCTATTGTCACAAAAGTGGTCACTGGAAACAGGATTGCAAGGCTTGGAAGGCCAGAACACAGGATTTGAAGCGAGTTGCAGCTTCAGCTTCAGGTGTATATGTTATTGAAAACTGTCTATCAATAAACTCTACATCCTGGGTATTGGATACCGGATCAGGATCTCATATCTGTAATTCTTTGCAGGCGTTGAGAAAGCGTAGAGTTTTGAAGACAGGTGACATGACCCTCAGAGTTGCGAACGGTGCTAGCATGGATGCTGAGGCCGTGGGGGACTATCACCTGGGATTGTCGGATGGACATTTTTTGGTTTTGCGTAGTTATTATTATGTACCAAATGCAACCTGTAATATCATTTCTGTATCTTTATTGTCTAAAGAAGGTTATGAATTTGCATTTGTAAGTAATGTAGTGAACATTCACCTTAATCAAGTTTTGATTGGGTCAGGTACATTGAACAACGATATATACGTATTAAACCAGCCACAGATTTTCAATGTCCAGAATACACACAAAAGAAAGTCTCCAGAAATCGATAAAACTTTCTTATGGCATTGTAGACTGGGTCACATCAATGAGAGAAGGTTGACTAAGTTACATGCAGAAGGATATTTGGATTTATTCGAATATCAATCGTATGCCACTTGTCAATCCTGTCTCACAGGAAAGATGACAAAGACTCCGTTTACTGGACACGGAGAAAGAGCGAGCGAGCTCTTGGGACTCGTACATAGCGACGTGTGCGGTCCAATGTCTACACATGCGCGAAGCGGTTATTCTTACTTCATTACTTTTACGGATGATTTCTCAAGGTTCGGACATGTCTTCTTAATGAAGCATAAATCCGAAGCTTTTGATAAGTTCCAGGAATATATGAATGAAGTAGAAAAACAAACAGGCAAAAGTATCAAGGCACTGAGATCTGATCGAGGTGGTGAATACTTAAGTGCCGAGTTCCTGGGTTACTTAAAAGAGAATGGAATTCTCTCTCAGCTTACTCCTCCATACACTCCGCAACATAATGGTGTATCGGAGAGACGGAACCGAACCCTATTGGATATGGTACGGTCCATGATGAGTAATGCTGAGTTGCCGTGATCGTTCTGGGGATATGCGCTAGAAACAGCTGCATACCTTTTGAACCGTGTTCCCACTAAGACTGTGCCTACCACACCATATGAGTTATGGAGTGGCAAGAAACCCTATCTTCAATACCTGAAGATTTGGGGATGTCCAACTTATGTCAAAAAGCAGCATACGGACAAGCTCGAGGCACGCTCAGTACTGTGTAAGTTTGTGGGATACCCAAAGAACTCCAGGGGGTATCTTTTCTATTAC
This sequence comes from Agapanthus africanus, assembly GCA_030015575.1. NCBI lineage: Eukaryota > Viridiplantae > Streptophyta > Magnoliopsida > Asparagales > Amaryllidaceae > Agapanthus > Agapanthus africanus. The sequence goes on from CM057344.1 coordinate 241,359,647, forward strand.
GCAGAGGAACAAAAAGTCCTTGTTTCTCGTAATGCCCATTTTCTGGAACATCAGTTCTTAGAAAAAGAAATAAGTGGGAGCGCAATAGAACTGGAAGAAATTCCAGAACCACAAGCTATTACTGAAAGCTTAGTAGAACCAGAGGGTTCGAAAGATCAGGACATTCCCACGCCACTCCGCAGGAGTAATAGGCAGTCTCATCCGCCCGAGAGATACTACGGTTTTCTCATTGACGGGGATAGAGAGGATTGCATCATAGACCTTGATGAGCCTACTAGCTTCCAGCAAGCCATTCTGAGCGTCGACTCGGTAAAATGGCTGGATGCAATGCGGACCGAAATGGAGTCCATGTACACCAACAAAGTATGGACGTTGGACATTGCTCCAGATGGGGTAAAACCCGTAGGATGCAAGTGGATCTTCAAAAGGAAGATTGGTGTAGATGGACAGGTTGAGACCTATAAAGCTAGACTGGTAGCAAAGGGTTTTCATCAACGACCTGGTTTGGACTATGACGAAACCTTTTCTCCAGTAGCTATGCTGAAATCCATTCGGATCCTTCTTGCCATTGCTGCCTTCCACGATTATGAGATTTGGCAGATGGACGTAAAGACAGCTTTTCTAAATGGTCATTTAGAGGAGTGTGTCTATATGGACCAGCCAGAGGGTTTCATTCAGGGTGGGAGCAGCGGAAAGGTGTGCAAGTTGCTCAAGTCTATTTATGGACTAAAGCAGGCATCGCGGAGTTGGAACATCTGTTTTTATGAGACGGTCAAGGAATTTGGCTTTATCAAAAATCCAGATGAACCATGCATCTATTGTAGATTTGTAGCAAGAACTGTATTTCTCGTTTTATACGTGGATGACATTCTCTTAATAGGAAATGACATTCCTATGCTACAATCTGTCAAGGGGTTCTTGTCACACAGGTTCTCCATGAAAGACCTGGGTGATGCCTCATACATTCTGGGTATCCGGATCTACCGTGACAGATCCAAGAGGATATTAGGACTTTCGCAGTCCAGGTACATCGACACCATACTGAAGAGATTCAGTATGGAAGATTCCAAGCGCGGTAATCTACCGGCTTGTCACGGGATCACCCTCTCCAAAGAGATGTCTCCCAAGACTGATTTGGAGAGGGATCGCATGTCTGTTATACCCTACGCTTCTGCGGTAGGCTCTATAATGTATGCGATGTTGTGTACCAGACCGGATGTGGCTTATGCACTGAGTGTGGTAAGCAGGTATCAGTCAAACCCTGGGGAGAAACATTAGATAGCAGTAAAGAACATTCTCAAGTATCTGAGAAGGACTAAGGAGATGTTCTTGGTGTATGGCGGAAAAGACCTGCAGATTGAGGCCTTTGCTGACTCCAGCTTCCAAAGTGACAAGGATGATTCCAAGTCCATGTCGGGTTTTGTCTTTACCCTCAATGGAGGGGCGGTGTGTTGGAAGAGCTCCAAACAGGAAACCGTTGCTGACTCGACTATGGAAGCGGAATACATCGCTGCATCTGATGTCGCAAAAGAAGCTGTCTGGATGAGGAAGTTCTTGAGAGAACTTCAGGTGGTTCCGTCCATTGTTGACCCAATACCTCTGTATTGCGACAACAACGGGGCTATAGCTTTAGCGAAGGAACCCAGGTCCCATCAGAAATCCAGACACATCTTAAGGCGGTATCACCTGATCAGGGAGATCGTGGATCGCCAGGAGATCGAGGTCCGGAGGGTTGCATCAGAGGATAACACAGCAGATCCATTCACCAAGGCCTTGCCCCAGACTCAGTTCGAGCGGCTGATCGAGATGATAGGTCTTCGATACGCCAGTACATGGCCTTAGTGCAAGTGGGAGATTGTTAGTGTATATGCCCTAGAGGCCATTACTGTATCATACTAGTTTGTATATTACTTGATGGAAGCTTGGGATATTCACAGTTGTATATACAATCTTGCTCGAAATGGTAGTATGCTACTTGGTTTATCTCTGCTTTAATATGTGCATGTGTTTCTTTTAGCATATCGCTGATATACATATTAGTAGAGCCCTTAGGATCTTTGCTTGATTACCAGCGTTGTGATGGCGCTCACACTCGTGGGAGCTGGGTGATCTATAAGCACATCCTTATACTGGTCCCTAGTCGTTGGACTATCGAGACAGGGCATCGATACTCCGGAGTAGACTAGCGTATGCGCTTCTCATCCCAGCATGGGAGACGGTATGTCCCACAGCCGTCAGTACGTCGTACTTGAGATAGTATGCGGGTGCTCGTTAGGTTATGAGTACACTGGACAGGACTCGTCGGGGACTGTTGGTTGGTAGTATACCTATCGTCAGTTATCAGTTCCCAGGTGACATGAGTATAGCTTAGTCCGCTGACTTGACACTGTCACTTCGCCTCGAGTGTGTTCCCACTGCACTTTGATTACTACCCTACCACGGCTCAAAGGAGTCGTGCAAACAGGTAGTTTTTGGGTGCAGTCCCGAAGCACTTGGAGGTAGTGACGGTTAGACAGGATTCGTCTCTCCCGGTATTGGGGGTTGACATCGCGCTGTGTCCAGGAGAGCCATTACACGAGTAGTCCCTGGCCAGGGCAAGCGAGATATACTGGTAGGTTTCCAGTGTTATCTCAGGGTGTTCTGGGCTACACTCCGACACGACTTGTACCGCTATTAGGGGACTGACGTTCACCGCCCCCTAGGCCTGCCATGCGATGTATCAGACGAACAGATCGGACTGTACGGAGATTGTCACATACAGGCTCAGTAGGAGTTCAGATGGGGTTCACCTCGTCAGTCTTCTTATCGACATCTACCTGGGGACCGTTACGTACAGCTAGTGCCGCTTGCGGTCTGTGGTTAAACCCACTGCCAGCGTAGTGTCGAGTCTTTAGAGTCCCACACAGAGAGCTATTCGCCTTTAGGCAAAATGAGTAGAGGTCGCATGGTTTTGCGACAGGGTTCGTTCGCATCCGCGCACTTGTGCACGTTTGCTGTCCGGACAGTTTATACTAGCGGGCTTTGGTTTAAGCCGGATCCTAGTATATGATTTGGGATTGGTTTTTCTCATTGTATTCGTGTTCCTCGGATCACGAATGCGGGTGCGTATGCACAGTTGTTTGAGACAGAGGGAGAGGACCTTGATTAGGGTTAATGGCTATTGTCATTTTATTAACCCTAATGCTTATGTGTGTATTATAGTTAATTGATAATTAGTTTAATAATTGTGCATGGTTATGGTTGTTGACCATTTGACTTCTTTGACTTGTTGACCTAGGTTGACACTTTGACCATCATCATTTCTTTTGGAAGATGCTTTTTGATCCTTGCAAATTGAAATGATAATGGTCACATCATGATTAACCATGAGAATTATCTTACTAATTATCTAATTAAAATAATACCCATATATTTGTGAGAATGGTTGATTCTATTCTCATTCTATCATTTCATTTCTCTCTCTTGTTCTTCCTCTCCCTCAAGCTATCCCCTCTCATGTGTTGAGAAACACTTGAGCATGAGAAAAACCCTCTCTTGATCATCTCTACTCTCATCTAGGGTTGAAGGACTAGCACTTCTTGAACCCTAGTCACTTCTAGCTTGGAGTTGAAGCCAAAGGTTGAGGCTTTCGGGTGGATCTTTCTTTGACGGGAGAAGACGACAAGGTGACCTCCTTCCACTACTCCAAGGAGCAAGGAGAGAAGGACATAAAGACCAAAGGTATAACCTTTCTAGCACTTAGCTAGTTTCTAGTTAGCTTTACCAAGTTTTTGTTTAGCAAAGATCCTTTAATGTCTAGTCCATGTTGCCTAAGCTTATAAAAATCCGATTTTTATTCCATTTTCCGCCTCCCCGCAAGTACCGGGGTGGGCAACGTGGACTTACAATGTGGACTGCCGTCACTGCCTGTTTGTATATATTATTCTTTTGGGGCACGACCGGGCTGAGGTCGATATACCCGTTGTATGTATATTTTTCTTTCTGTACTAGGATTACCCCGTGTTCCCTGATTAAAAATCAGGAAAAGATTCAGAAGAGGCATCACGTGCTCACACGCGACCAGTGGTCACGTGTTGGTACGTGATAGTTAAGCAGCGGCACAGAGCATATTTGTTCTCTAATTAAAAGTCAGGAAAAAGCTTCAGTAGAGGCATCACATGCTCGCACGTGACCAGCGGTCACGTGTTGGCACGTGATGGTTAAGCAGCGGCAAGAGAACAAAACACAGAAGAAGAGAAGCCCATACCAAGGGTCACGTGCTCACACGTGGCCAACGGTCACGTGGCCACACGTGACCGGCTTTAAAAGCCTTAGTCTTTAACAAAATTAAATTCCGAGGAAAGATCCTTCAAATCTTTCCAAAATGAAGAAGAATTATTTGAAACCGTTGGATCAAGAATCTGAAGGTGATTAAATATCACTAATTTATAGAAAAATCTTGGACATGAAAAGATTTCCCCCTAAATCTAACCGAAATAACAAAAAAATATCTTTAAATTTAAAATCCAATGGTGAATAAAATTCACCTAATAATTTGAAGGCCCATATTAATGATGAAGATAAATCAAATCTTTCAATAAACAAATGAAATCTTTCAATGAAAGATTCATTAAAACAGATTGATTCTTTTCCTTCTCCTATAAATAGGAGCCAAAGGAGAGAGTTAAAAAAGACAGATAGAGAGATATATATAGAGCCTTGGAATCTTGAAAATGCAGAAGGAAGAATTTGATTCTCTGCAAAAGAAAAACCCTAGGTAAGAAAAGAGAGCCTTCAAAAGAGAATTTAATTCTCAAAAGAGTTTAACTCTTATATAAAGGAAAGAACTTAGTTCTTTCTCTGGTGGAGGATCTGCAAAGTGCACATCTCCCCATGAATTGAGAATTTAATTCTCATTGGGTTGAGACCCTGCTATGCAGATCTAAAACACAGAGGAGGAACTGAGTTTTGAGAATTTAATTCTCACAGAATTATAGGAATTTAATTCGTTTGAGATAAAGTTAGGGTTTAACCCTACATTATAGGAATTTAATTCCTTAAAAATGGACAGAACCAGGGTTTAACCCTAATTTAGAACTTAATTCTCTAAAACTCACAGGAATTTAATTCCCTTAAAAAAAAGAAATTAGGGTTTCACCCTATGCCAGAATTTAATTCTTTACATATATGGGGAATTTAATTCCTACAGAAAAGAAATTAGGGTTTAACCCTATCTGAGAATATAATTCTTTAAAAGAAAGTGGGAATTTAATTCCTCTAAAAGTTATTACTAGGGTTTAACCCTATGAAGAATTTAATTCTTAAAAAGATAAACACATCTTCAGACTGGCAAAGAAACAAAGTCACGTGCTACCACGCGACCCCTGTAAAGATCTACGGAGAAGAACTTTAAGGCAATGCCCCACGTGCTCCACGTGACCCCCAAAGCACACAAAGAAATAGCAAAAGAAAAGAAGCTCTGGGGCGCCCTCACATGTCACCACGTGACCCCTAATGAACATTCTAACAGATCAAAGCGTGAGCCCCCATTACGTGCCCACACGTGTTGACTTTCAGAATTAAAAGTGTTAAACACTTATCTGTAGAACAAAATGAAGGGGATCTGGCCCCACCTTTTGGACGCCATCACGTGCTCCTACGTGATCTCTTCTCTGACAATATTTAACATCAGACTGATGATTTGTTCCCAGTGTTTAACACTGATTTCCTTAGTGTTTAACACTAGTTTGAAAACTCCATTTCCAGTGTTTAACACTGATTTTCTTAGTGTTTAACATTAATTTGGAAAACTCTGTTCCTAGTGTTTAACACTGATTGCTTTAGTGTTTAATACTAATTTGAAAGCCATGTTGCTAGTGTTCAACACTGATTATCTTTTAGTGTTTAACACTGACTTGCTAATCTTATTCCCAGTGTTCAACACTGTTGGTCTATAGTGTTTAACACTAGTTTTAGTCCAATTGGCTAAGTTTCTAGAGGCAAAGCCTCTCCTTCGATGAACCAACAGAGGGCCAATATTCTAACATGATTGGACTTTAGCCCAAGCTGGACAGCCGTCCTCAATTCAAACTTAACTGGGCTAATGGGCTCATAATATAATTAATTGGTCTGGGTTCCAAATTGGGCCAAAGATTATTTAATCTACCTTGGTTTAAGGGTATATCTCTTCACTCCTTTGGTACTTAGCGTTGTAATTCCTCAACGTCTTCAAAGAGGTGACGGGTCCCGATGACCACACATTGATACGGACTGTGGGGTCCTTAAACTCATGGACTATGAGGTCCTTAACCTCGACCGGGATGTCTTAAAACTAACGCCGGACTGTGGGGTCCTTAAACCCATGGACTATGATGTCCTTAACCTCGACCGGAATGTCTTAAAACTAACAACGGACTATGACGTCCTTAACCTTGACCGGGATGTCTTAAAACTAACACCGGACTGTGGAGTCTTTAAATCCTCGGACTATGATGTCCTTAACCTTGACCGCAACGTCTTAAAACTAATATTGGACCGCAATGTCCTTAAACTACCTATTGACCGCAATGTCACTAAACTAAACAACAGGGCCCTCTTAATTGCTCTCTTGTTGGATCTAAACGATCCCGTTAAGTTGATCTTAGTCTGAAAGCTAGACTAACGTATCCTTAACAAACGTTTAAGTCGATCTTAGTCCCAAATGAGGTTAACGTATCCTCAAACCCAAACCCCCAAACCCAAATCTAAGATAATACGGATTTGGACTAGTCCACGTCCTACGGGCGACGACATAACTCAGTCTCCGTATACAATCCATGGGCAACCAAACACAAAACAAACACACATGACACGAATTGATCATCTGGAGAAGGAGAAAGTTGTTACCGCAATGCGGTAGTGTAATTAACTGCAGGGGCTTATGCCTGCAGGGAAGAGCATCCCCACAATCAAAAAACCCCTCAAGCGAGGGGGAATCTGACGAAGTCTGCTACATCGGACGCATCCGTCTAAACCTCCGATACACGGTGTTGTTCCCCTACGAACGGCGGCCGGGACGCGGGGACGTCCATGCCTGAGGTTTGGGGCAGATGCTAATTGGTGCGATCCGTCCACCTCTCCGAAGATGCCAAGTTGATTTATAGCACCATGTATCGAAGGTTTAAACGGATGCGTCCGATGTAGCAGACTTCGTCAGATTCCCCCTCGCACGAGGGGTTTTTGATTGTGGGGACGCTCTTCCCTGCAGGCGCAAGCCCCTGCAGTTAACTACGCTACCGCGTTGCGGTAATAACTTTCTCCTTCTCCAGATGGTCACTTCGTGTCGTGTGTGTTTGTTTTGTTTGTAGTTGCCCGTGGATTGTATACGGAGACTGAGTTATGTCGTCGCCCGTAGGACGTGGACTAGTCCAAATCCGTATTATCTTAGATTTGGGTTTGGGGGTTTGAGGATACGTTAGTCATATTTGAGGCTAAGATCAACTCAAACGTTTGTTAAGGATACGTTAGTCTAACTTGAGACTAAGATCAACTTAACGGGATCGTTTAGATCCGACAAAAGAGCATTTAAGGCTCTATTATTCCAGTTTAGGAACATAGTGGTCCATTGAATGTATGGCCGTCGGGACCCGTCACCTCTCTGACGACGTTGAAGGATTACAACGACAGGTGTCAGAGGAGTTCAGAGATGTACCCTTGAACCAAAGTTGATTGGGGGGATTCATAGTCCAGTCTGTTTGAAGGTTTAAGGATACGTTAGCCATATTTGAGGCTAAGATCAACTTAAACGGGATCGTTTAGATCCGACAAAAGAGCGTTTGGGCTCTATTGTTCCAGTTTAAGGACATAGTGGTCCATTGCTAGTTTAAGGACATTGCGGTCCGTAGGTAGTTTAAGGACATTGCGGTCCAGGTTAAGGACGTCGTAGTCCATGGGTTTAAGGACCCCACAGTCTATTGTTAGTTTTAAGACATCTCGATCGAGGTTAAGGACGTCGTAGTCCATGGGTTTAAGGACCCCACAGTCCATTGTTAGTTTTAAGACATCTCGGTCGAGGTTAAGGACGTCGTAGTCCATGGGTTTAAGGACCCCACAGTCCATTGTTAGTTTTAAGACATCTCGGTCGAGGTTAAGGACGTCGTAGTCCATGGGTTTAAGGACCCCACAGTCCATTGTTAGTTTTAAGACATCTTGGTCGAGGTTAAGGACGTCGTAGTCCATGGGTTTAAGGACCCCACAGTCCGTATCAATGTGTGGTCATCGGGACCCGTCACCTCTTTGAAGACGTTGAGGGATTACAACGCCAAGTATCAAAGGAGTGAAGAGATGTACCCTGGAACCGGAGTGGATTAAATAGTCCTTGGCCCAATTTGGGATCAAGACCAATTAATTATGTTATGAGCCCATTAGCCCAGTTAATTACGAATTGAGGACTTATGGCCAGCTTGGGCTAAGTCCAATCATGTCTGGAATATTGGCTTCCTGTTGGTCCATTGAAGGAGAGACTTTGTCTCTGGCCATTTAGCCAATTGGGCCAAAGCCTAGTGTTAATCACTACAGACCAATCAGTGTTGAACACTGGGAATGAAATTGACAAGTTAGTGTTTAACACTAAAAGATAATTGGTGTTAAGCACCAGCAACAAGGCTTTCAAATTAGCATTAAACACTAAAACAGATCAGTGTTAAACACTGGCAACAGAGATCTCAAATTAGTGTTAAACACTAAGGTAATCAGTGTCGAACACTGCAAATAAAGTTCTTTGATTAGTGTTGAACACTAAGGCCCAACAATGTTTTAACACCGGATTCGGGAGTTCCAATTTAGTGTTAAACACTAAGGCAAGAGGGGTCACGTGGCAACACGTGAGAGCGCCCTCCCTTCATTTGTTCTTCTGAGGAGATCGCATTTTTGGAGCATCACGTGTCATCACGTGACGGGTGTCTAATCGAGGTATGTTAAAGCTTCTGTTAAGGGTCACGTGGGTCACGTGAGACACTGCCTCAAAGGGCTTTCTGTAGATCTTTTGGGGGGGTCACGTGGTGACACGTGACCCTTCTTTTCTGTAGTTGTTTAGAAGATCTGTTAATCCCTTTCAGGAATTGAATTCCTCGTAGGGTTGAACCCTGACAATAATTCCAGAGGAATTAAATTCCTAGTTCCTTTTGAAGAGTTGAACCCTGAATTTTCTATAGGAATTAAATTCCTCATATATATGAAGAACTGAATAGGGTTAAACCCTAATAAAAGCTTTAAGGAATTAAACTCCCACTCTCTGTTAGAGAATTATTCTGGAGAGTAAGATTAAGGGAATTACGTTCTTGTTGTTTTAACAGAACTAAGTTCTTAATTAGGGTTAAACCCTGTTTCTTTTTATTCTGAAGGAATTAAATTCCCATGACACAGGGTCAAACCCTAATTTTATTTTAAAGGAATTAAATTCCTATAGTTCTGTGAGAATTCAATTCTTGTGCTTCTATTCCCTCTCTATGCTTTGGATCTGCATGGCAGGATCTCAACCCATTGAGAATTAAATTCTCAACTTCAAGGGGAGATGTGCGCTTTACAGATCCTCCATCTAAGAGAGAAGAAATATGTTCTTCTGTTTTACATCAGAGTTGAACTCTGTTGAGGATTAAATTCTCTTTCTTTCAAAAAGCCTTCCCTTTCTTACCTAGGGTTTTCTTTTGCAGAAGATCCAGATTCCTCAAAGTATCAAGGCTCTCTCCCTTTTCTTCCCTCTGCGTGTATATCCTTTTTGTGTCTCTTGGCTCCTATTTATAGGAGAAGCAGCCGAGTCAATTAGTTTTTTTTTGACGAATCTTCATTGAGAGATTTGATTTGCATCCATCATTCGTTTTGGACCTTTGGATTATTAGGTGAATTTTATTCACCATTGGATTTCAAATCCAGGGATTCTCCTTTGTTATTTCTGTTAGATTTAAAGGGGAAATCTTTCCAAATTCGAGATTTTCCCATAGATAGATGATATTTAATCACCTCTAAATCTTTAATTCAATCGGTTGCTTTTGGAAAGACTTGAGAGGTCTTTTCTCAGAATTTAATTCTGTTTAACAAATGGGCTTTGAAAGCTGGTCACGTGCGGCAACGTGACCCTTGGTCACGTGTGGGCACGTGACCCCTTGTAACGAGCCCTTTTCTTCTTTTGCACTCTGCCTTCTTCTGCTGCTTAGCCGTCACGTGCCACCACGTGACCCCTGGTCACGTGTGAGCATGTGACCCTCGTCTGGAGTCTTTTTCTTGATTTAACCGGAGAATGAGTCTGATGTTTTGAGCGTCACGTGCCAACACGTGACCCTGGTCACATGGGAGCACGTGACCTCTTCTGAAGCCTTTTCCTTGATTTGATCAGGGAACCAATGTGCCTATGCCGCTTGCTTTTAAATGTCACGTGCCGACACGTGACCCTGGTCACATGGGAGCACGTGACTCTTTCTGAAGCCCTTTTCTTCGATGTAGTTAGGAAACTGAACTTGTCTTGCTGATGCTTTTAGGTGTCACGTGCCAACACGTGACTGCTGGTCACGTGTAAGCACGCGACCCTTTTCTGAAGCTTTTTCCATAAGCCTTTCTAATTTTAAATCAGGAAACAAATGCCCCCACAGCGTTGTTCTCACGTGTCAGCACGTGAGTGCAACGCTGTCACCTTTTGTAACCGTTGGATTCCTTTAGGGATTTGAGGAGATGAAGCGTCTCCATCACATCCTATAAATGTTCATGTTCCTTCCGAAGAGCCTTCACTTTGCTCATCTCCTTCTTTTGAGAACTTTTTCTGAGAATTTAATTCTCTTCTTCCAGAGCTTAGTTCTCTGCCTTGAAATATTTTTAGAGTTTAACTCTGTTTAAAAGGACTCTTCCTCCTCAGGTAATGGTAATTGAAGCACCTTCATTTTGACAAAACTCTCTAGATTTTAAATCCATATCAAGGGTTTCACAAAGAACCCATTTCTCTTCAAGTTCTTTAACCAAAATATGAGACCACTTAACCTCCCACAGTAGATCTCTTAGGGTTTAGATGATCCTTAGGGAGATGATGATGGCGGTTCAAATCCATGGAATTTAATTCCATCCCAAAAATGTTTCTGGGAATTTAATTCCCTTCTCTTAATAAGGAATTTAATTCCAATGAAGAACTCAATTTCTTCACACGGAGGCTTCTTGGGGTCTCTTGGCCCGAGGTTGTTCTTCTGCAATTAATGAAATGGGGGCTTTGTAATGATGTCTTCTGTGGGAATTTAATTCCTTTGATCTTGTTGGATTCATCGTAGAGCCCGAGACAGATCCTGTTGGGGGGGATGTGCATGGTCATCATTCTTTATTAAATGAGGATATTCCCTTTGTTTTATTGTAACTATTTGGTCTCATTATTAATGAGCCGTCATCCGGATTCTGTGGGGCCCATGTGTTTTGTAGCCAATGGTCCCAGAAAACTCTGCTGTTGCTTTCTTTAACTAGTCTTCATGTTCATGCATGAATATATATATTGCTGACTTTTCTTTTAACGGTCTTCCTTTATTGGATTTCAGGTGCGATGGCTTCTGTTCCACGCTTTCCCTTTTCTCGCTCGGAGGCTGCTTTTCCTCAGTCACCATCTGATGAGGAAGCGATGGCGATGATTCGGGCCCATGACCCGAACTGCACCAACCTTCTTCAATGGGGATCTTGGTATAGTCAGATTATTCAGGGTCGCCGGAGTTTTCTTTGCGCGGTGCCGACGGAGCCCACTTTCCCGTTCTTACCGACGGACCCTCCGAGGACGGTTTTTGCTGTGGAAATGCCCAACTGGACTCCAACGGGGAGGCTGGAGCCTTCGACGACCGGTATTCCGAACCATCCGATCCCGGCCATAGACATCTTGGGACGGCGTATCTGCCAGGGTGAGGCCCACCCGTGGGGGCAAATTTATAAGATAGGGCTCACTCCTAGGCATCCTACGGGCTACCTTCTCTGGGCTCGCTACATCCTTTCTGCCCATCGTGCGCGGTTGCAGAAAGTCGGGCTTTATCAGGCCATATACGCGTCACTCTTCCATTATAAGTCTCCGCATGCCTGGTGGGTCAAGGCGTTTTTGAACCAATGGAATCTTCCCACCAACACTTTCATTCTAGGAGATCGCGAGGTCTCGATCTCTCTGGCCGAATTTTATGACATCTCGGGGTTGCCAATCAGGGGTAGTCTATACGAGGAGTTGCTGCCTTCTGACGAGTATATTTTTGAACCCGAGCCCGCCCCAGTTGACGGCCTGTCTGCTGAGAATGCCGTCCGTCACAAGCGTCCCAGTTTAATCAAGGCGCTAGGTATCTTCGACCAATTATTCACCGAATCCGAAGAGCAGGGTGTTACTTTCAAGAGCTTCATTGCTCGTTTCCTTCGCGAGGATGCCCTATCGAAGACGGCTCCGAAGTTTGCCAATATTGGAGACCCCTTTGGGTTCGGTCCGAAGAAGATGCCGACCACTGAATCGGACTTACCTCAGTACTACATCCCTATTATGTCACCGACCTCTTTTGAATCCATCGCTGTTCCTGGCATGGACGAGGAGACGATCTTCGTGGGGTTTGTCAGTGTCTGGCTCAGTTGGTTCGTTATCCCCATGCATCGCCGCTTTATGAGAGCCTCGGTCATCTACCCGGCTCATCGTATTGCTGAGGGGACACGGTTGGCCATCGGCATCCCGGCTTTGGCGCACCTTTATCATGGGTTAGGCACTGCAGCTAATACCTCTACACCCGGCGTGGATGTAGTGAACTTTTCGCTTCATTATTTCACGTCCTGGGTCGAAATGCATGTGCTGGGGGCTTTCGCTATGTTAGTTATGTATATGCCCTAGAGGCCATTGTTGTACATATGATGTATATTATAATGGATGCTTGGTTATATATAGAGATGACTTTCTTGCTCGTCATGATAGTATGCTATTTGGTTTCACTTTATCTTAACATGTTGACTTGTATTGGTTTACTGTTTTACTCTCACATGTTGATAAAGCCCTTAGGATCTGTACTCGACTACTGGGACTATGATGAGATCATACTAGTGGGGCCGCGGTAGTCGATGAGTACATCCTATAACTGTTCCTAGTCGAGGGTATATCGAGACAGGGCATCGATACACCAGAGTAGACTAGCGTATACGCATCTTGACCCATATGATGGGCGATGGATGATCCCATATCCATCGGTGTTAGACATCAGAGATGGTGTACGGGTGCTCAGTGGAGACTGGGTACACTGGACGGACTCGCCGAGAACTCCCAGATGGTGATATACCACACGTCAGATGGCAGTTCTCCGGTGACACTGGTACAGGGTAGTCTGTAGACCCGAGATCGTCATAGAGTCTTGTGTGATTCCCACCGTGCTTTGATTTCCACCTTACCACGTCCAAGAGGGCGTGCAAAACGGTGGCTTTTGGGTACAGTCCCGAATCACATGGAGGCAATGAGCGATAGGAGGGGATTCGTCTCTCCCGGTATAGGGAGTTGATGTTGTGCTGTGTTCAATTGGCTATAACTGGAAGTCCCTGGCCAGGGCTGATATAGAGATTTACTGGTAAGTGTTACTAGTAGTTTCTCGACCCGTTATGAGCCACACATCGACACGACTTATCGGTTACTGGGGTCTGACGTATACCACCCCTAGACTTGATATGCGACATATCAGACGAACAGACCGGACTGTACGGGAGTGTTACTGATTGGATTCATAGGAGAACGCACAGGCTAGCTTGTTGATCTTCTGATCGCTCAATACCTGGGTGGCTGTTACGTTTAGCTGACCGATTGCAGCTTGTGGGTGTTTGATATGATCATCACCTGCTACCGGCGTATTGACGATTCTTTAGAGTCCTACACAGAGGTCTCTTGGCTCAGGCGAAACGGAGTAGTGGCACATATGTGATATGCGCAGGAACGAGAATAATGCGATATGGGATACCGTATTATATTCTCGCGATATTTAGATATGAACCGGGTCATCGGATTAAGTGTTGATTCGATAAATCGGTACATGATATATTAGTCGGTAATATTCGATATAGCCGGATCGTCGGATCAAGTATTGATTCGATGATTTAATGTATAATAATATATATGATATATTATTACATTATCTAATATTGGCTCGCTTTATTATTTCATTTTCTCATTGGATGATACATTGATATATGCGATATATGTTAATTGTATTATTTTCTTTTGTTGCAAATATATAATATATATGTGATATATATTATTGTGACATGATATGATTAATTGTTAAACATGTTTAAGGATGATTAATTGAGGTTAGGGTTTGATTAGGGTTAGTTGCTTCTTGCACCTTCTAGAAGCATTTTATTTTGTCATGGTTAAGATATTTTGTGATGACACATTTCTAAACCTAACCAAACCCTAACTCTAGTTGTTTCTCTACACATTCTTATCCACTCATCCTTGACCATGGTTTATATATCAATCATATAGCTTTTATTTCTATTCATCACAAAAGAAATTATCATTATCATTTCCATTATCATCTTCTTCTTCTCTCTTGAAGAAGCTCACTTGATTCTCTTTATGTGATGAATAAATATGAGAAAATGATTTAAAAAGAAAGCAAAATTACTACTCTCTCATCCTCATCTCATCTAGCCCATGAGATTAGCGTGTTCATCTCTTTAGAGTGAGAAAGCTTGAGTCTTTGCAACTTCGAGGTAGATCATCGGAGATTTGGAATACTTCAAGCTAGCATGGATCGTTCGAGTCGTGGAGCCTCTCATGAGTCCGGGAGATCGTGGATCGCGGCAAAGGGACTTCTACTCGGAGCTTGTGAAGCGAAGGAGCGGACTACAAAGGTTGTAATCCCTCACACTTAGATAAAAGTTATCATCTTGCATGTTTAACCCTAATAATCTAGCAAAGATCCCGGCTTTGGGTTGTTCGGCACGTCTAAATTTTTATCCGGGCATGTTTGATGCCTTTTGAACCTTCACAAGAGTGCCTAGGAACCCTACAGTGGTATCAGAGCCTAGCTAGAGCATTAGGCGATGTGTTTACGAAGTTAAAACTCCGATCGAACCCGGAACGACGAAACTAGACCCCTCTCTGGAAATTTTCTAAATTTTGGGATTTTTCTGAATTAAAAATATGTAAAAAAATCAGCAGGGAATTCTAAGAATTACCATAAAACCCGAGCCCCCAATTCGATCAAACGGCGGCGGAACTGCGGCGCAAGCATGCCTTGCGCGGCGGTTCCGCGGCGGATTGATAGGATTGTGACACGTGGCTTTTATGGTAATGTCCGTAGGTGCTTGTTGATGCTTCTGGGTATTTTTAATCTGTTTCAGGTGTTGAAAATTCTGGGGTTTGTTTTGTAATAGTAGACTCGATCGGAAATTTTAAATTCGTATTTCTTTCCGGATATTTAGAAACTGTTAAACTAGTTGAACGGATATCATTAACCCAATTTTTCCCGGCACGTAAAACTTTCAAGTGTTGAATTTTTATCGGGTTTAAATCTTTCGGAAAAATTGTACAAGTTAAGCGGTGGACCCTCTAGAAGACAACAAACCTTAACTCGATTATGTGACCGTCTTGAACTACCTTTTGAACCTTCGGGTTTGGGGCAGTACGGCGTGCCACATGTGAGGCGTTGGCTTGACCCTTCTACGGCTGGATCACTGGAACTTTGACATATTCTGGGATTATTTGAACCCCGCTCAAGAGTTGAGCACTTTGGGAAATCTTGGGTGTTTGATTATCTGTTCGAAAAGTTTAATACTGTCTATTTATCTGGAATGTGATACAATATGTGGAATTCATAGAGTTAGGCATGAAATGCGAAGTATGTGATATTTCGGATTTACGATGTCTAAAGTGATTGTGGATTCCAAATGTTGTAGTTTTACACTTTCTTTTCTGTGACCGTAAGTGTAATATGTGATATCGCCGGTTTCGTTGCTATATGTCAACGACAATTGGGATGCGCATATTTACTTACGTTGATGATATGAGATATTATGTGTTGCTGTGATATGTTATATTGGATCGTCGCGTTCAGAATAGCCTGGGGGTTTTATGTGAGATGAGGGTTTTTATTTTCATTCATGTAAAATTCATTTGTAATGTAATATTCTTTTATTTGGGGCACTTCCAGGTTGCGGTTGATGTCATCAGTGTATATTATTTACTTTTCCGCATTAGGTAGACCCAAGGAGGGGAGCACAAGTAACCGGGTTCTAGGGTCCAGTGGGAGGCCATCTCGAGGAGTCGAGACCGGGTCTCCTAACCCTAGAATTGGCAGTGTTACTTGCCGCTCTCGTAGGGGTCTTGGGATGTGGGTTTGGCTATTCGTCGCGACCGTGGAATCCGTGTTTTATACAGGCTCGTATTGAAAACACGGACGTCCTAGTATATCCAATATTTCATATATGTTCTTCTGCTGTAATGTTCTGTGATGAGATCATATTACTGCCTGAGACGAATGCTTATACTATATATATATGCTGATATATAAATATTACTGCTTTCGTTTCTTCTGTGATGCTTAGGAAGCATAAGCTGATGGGATTTTTATTAATGTGATTAATAAAAGAAAAGAAACCTAAAGATGTTTTAGAATCAAAACTTTATAAAAGGGGTAGCTACAGTTTTGCTTTGCACAGTGATATATACGATATATCCTGCACCTTATTCGATGAGGAAAGGACCGAGATCCCTTCACCGGGAGTGACTCCTTTAGCAAAACTGGCAGATGCTACAAAACTCGGTTTGTCTTTTGATTGCTTTTAGTGTTTTGCTTTGCACAGCGGTATATACGATATATCCTGCACCTTGTTCGATGAGGAAAGGGCCGACGATCCCTTCACCGGGAGTGACCCCTTTAGCGAAACTAAGAAAAGCCTCAAAAACACTCCTTTTCAAAAACTACTTGATTCTACGACGATATCAAGTTCATTACGCTCAGGGTTTTCTGAAAAACCTGCGTAACCCTCCGTGATTTCAGATTAGTACTACTTAGTATTCGTGCTGCGGTTGTTTGGCCTCCGTCAAGGCGTAGTGTACGGTAGCTAACTAGTGCTTATCTGCTAGCATATGATGCGATTGGATTAAGGTATTCGTACGGCGTAGTTTGGCCTCCGTCAAGGGTCGTACGGGTGGGTTTAATTCAATCAAGAAATGACGGGTTGAACTTGACTAGCGCCCTATGGGTAGTTTGGCCTCCGTCAAGGTCATGGGACGCTAGGGGTAAAAATATTATCGGGAATTTCAAGTGTTGAAATTTGCAATGAGATTGCATACCTTCTATGAGATAGTTGGATCCCGATACCCACTGCGAGTAAGAGTTACTCCTGGGAGAGTTTTACACAAGAAAATTAGCCGATCAAGTAGGTGTCTAGAAAAGTGTTAACGGGGTTACGCCTCTGGGAAAACGAGGTTTACTTTAATTAAGTCCGTGCGATAGCACGGGGAACCTCCCTCAAAGTACCGACACTGATCTGGCTGAAAGATTGACGAAATTGTAAGGTGTAATTAATCCCGGCTAATCTTACCTTTTAGGGTTTTAAGGTAGATTTGATAAAAACAGTGGGAGACATCCTGATTAGATAAGATAATAACCAATCTAATCTTGCAAGAGCATACGCTAAAGTGTTTTCTTCTCTCTCTCTCCAGGGAGCGACCATGTCATGCCATAATCAAGATAATAATATGGATGTATTGACTGAACCCAATTATTGTACTGAGCTAGGGAATGTTGGACCCGTTCTTTCTTATAAGAGTTATAAGACTGAACAGGAAACAGGAGAATATCTAGATTCTCACGCCGCCCAAAAGAACATACATGTTGATGCATCTTCTTCGGGTGTGTTAGTTATTGAGAACTGTTTCTCAGTTCACCCTACGTCCTGGGTATTAGATACCGGATCAGGATCCCACATATGTAAGTTGTTATATGGGCTACGAAAAGGTAGAGAACTGGGAAAAGGTGATCATTCCGTTCAAGTAGGGAACGGTGCAAGTATTGTGGCCAAAGCAGTTGGCGAATATCACCTTGTATTACCAAGTCGTAATACACTGATTCTAAATGAGTGCTATTATATACCGAACATGATATGCAACATTATATCGGTCTCTTTATTAAGTAAAGAAGGATATAATTTTGTAGTACAGGATAATATTATGAACATATTCCTAGATCAAAATTTGATTGCATCAGGCTCGTTACATAATGGCATATTCATTCTAAATCAGAATACAGTCCTGAATATACAAAACACACACAAGAGGAAAAGTTCAGATGTGAACGAATCCTACTTGTGGCATTGTAGACTTGGTCACATCAATGCGACACGACTGGCTAAGTTACATAAAGATGGTTATTTGAATCCGTTCGAATTATCATCTTATGATACTTGCCATTCATGTCTCAAAGGAAAAATGACCAAAGCTCCGTTTAGTGGACACGGAGAAAGAGTTACCGAACTCTTAGGACTGGTACATAGTGATGTATGCGGTCCCATGTCTACGCATGCCAGGAACGGTTCTTCCTACTTCATTACATTCACTGACGATCTCTCTAGATACGGACATGTGTTTCTGATGAAACACAAGTCTGAAGCTTTTGAGAAATTCAGAGAATATACGCACGAAGTAGAGAACCAAACGGGCAAAAGTATTAAGATTCTTCGATCTGATCGAGGAGGTGAATACTTAAGCGGTGAGTTTTTAGATTATCTGAAAGAGAATGGGATTATCTCTCAGCTTACTCCTCCTTATACACCACAGCACAACGGTGTATCTGAGCGGAGGAATCGCACCCTATTAGATATGGTGCGCTCTATGATGAGTGATGCTGAGTTACCTATTTCCTTCTGGGGGTATGCGCTTGAGACAGCGCCATACATACTGAATAAAGTTCCTACCAAATCTGTGCCTACCACCCCATATGAGATATGGGAAGGGAAGAGACCATATCTTAATTTTATTAAGATATGGGGTTGCCCGGCCTATGTTAAAACACAAAATCCGGGCAAGCTCGAGGCAAGGTTTGTCCTATGTAAGTTTATTGGATATCCCAAGCATTCGCGAGGGTATATCTTCTACCACTCCGAGGAACAAAAAGTGTTTGTTTCTCGACATGCCACCTTTTTAGAAAAGGGTTTTCTTATGAAAGAAATTGATGGCAATGAGGTAGAACTGGAAGAGGTTCCAGCAACACAAACTACGACAGATGATTTAGTAGAACCGGAGGATTCAGTAGTACCCGACGAACCCCAGCCTCTCCGCAGATCTAGTAGGGTTTCTCGTCCACCTGAGAGATACTACGGTTTTCTCATTGATGGTGGAAGCGAGGATTGCATCATGGATGATGATGACCCGACTAGTTTCGAGCAGGCCATCACAAGTGGTGACTCCGTGAAATGGCTGGATGCAATGCGATCTGAGATGGAATCCATGTACACCAATAAAGTATGGATTTTGGAAAATGCTCCTGAAGGGGTAAAACCCATTGGGAGCAAGTGGATTTTCAAAAAGAAATTTGGTGTAGATGGAAAAGTTGAGACTTTCAAAGCTAGACTTGTAGCAAAGAGTTTTCGTCAACGACCAGGTGTGGATTATGACGAAACCTTTTCTCCAGTGGCTATGCTTAAGTCCATCCGGATCTTACTTGCCATTGCTGCATACCATGACTACGAAATCTGGCAAATGGATGTTAAGATCGCCTTTCTAAACGGTGTTTTAGAAGAGTGCGTGTACATGACTCAGCCAGAGGGCTTCGTAGATAGTGGGAGCAGCGGAAAGGTGTGCAAGCTACTTAAATCCATTTATGGGTTAAAGCAAGCATCGCGGAGTTGGAACATCTGTTTTGATGTTGTAGTCAAAGAGTTTGACTTCATCAAGAATGTAGATGAACCTTGTATCTATAAGAAGGTAGCAGAGGGTAAGGTTGTCTTCCTCGTATTGTACGTGGATGACATACTCTTGATAGGAAATGATATTCCTATGCTGCAATCAGTCAAGCTCTTCTTATCACAGAGATTCTCAATGAAAGATCTAGGTGATGCCTCCTGCATATTGGGAATCATGATCTACAGAGATAGATTTAAATGGATACTGGGATTGTCCCAATCCAGATACATTGACACCATACTAAAGAGGTTTAGTATGGAAGAATCCAAGCGTGGGAACCAACCCACGATCTCTGGACTCACTCTCTCCAAAGAGATGTCTCCCAAGACTGATTTGGAGAGAGCTCGCATGCAAGGGATACCCTATGCTTCGGCAGTAGGCTCTATCATGTATGCGATGCTATGTACCAGACCCGATGTAGCATACTCACTAAGTGTAGTGAGTCGGTATCAAGCAGATCCTGGAGAGAGTCATTGGACAGCTGTGAAGAACATTCTCAAGTACTTACGAAGGACTAAGGAGATGTTCTTGGTGTATGGTAACGCAGAACTCCAGGTGGAGTCCTTTACCGATTCCAGCTTCCAAAGTGATAAGGACGACTCTAAGTCGCATTCGGGTTTTGTCTTTACCCTCAATGGAGGGGCGGTATGTTGGAAGAGTTCTAAACAGGATACCGTTGCAGACTCAAAGATGGAGGCTGAATACATCGCTGCCAACGATGCTGCCAAGGAGGCTGTCTGGATAAAGAAGTTCATTAGTGAACTTGGTGTGGTTCCATCCATTGAGCATCCAATACCTCTGTATTGCGATAACAATGGAGCTGTGGCATTGGCCAAGGAACCCAGATCCCATCAAAAGTCCAGACATATTCTGAGGCGGTATCACCTGATCAGGGAGATAGTTGATCGCCGGGAGATCGAGGTCAGGAGAGTAGATACGAAGGACAACACTGCGGATCCATTCACGAAGGCTATTCCCCAGATACAGTTTGAGAGATTATTCGGGATGCTAGGTATGAGATACTACAGCAGCTGGCCTTAGTGCAAGTGGGAGATTGTTAGTTATGTATATGCCCTAGAGGCCATTGTTGTACATATGATGTATATTATAATGGATGCTTGGTTATATATAGAGATGACTTTCTTGCTCGTCATGATAGTATCCTATTTGGTTTCACTTTATCTTAACATGTTGACTTGTATTGGTTTACTGTTTTACTCTCACATGTTGATAAAGCCCTTAGGATCTGTACTCGACTACTGGGACTATGATGAGATCATACTAGTGGGGCCGCGGTAGTCGATGAGTACATCCTATAACTGTTCCTAGTCGAGGGTATATCGAGACAGGGCATCGATACACCAGAGTACACTAGCGTATACGCATCTTGACCCATATGATGGGCGATGGATGATCCCATATCCATCGGTGCTAGACATCAGAGATGGTGTACGGGTGCTCAGTGGAGACTGGGTACACTGGACGGACTCGCCGAGAACTCCCAGATGGTGATATACCACACATCAGATGGCAGTTCTCCGGTGACACTGGTACAGGGTAGTCTGTAGACCCGAGATCGTCATAGAGTCTTGTGTGATTCCCACTGTGCTTTGATTTCCACCTTACCACGTCCAAGAGGGCGTGCAAAACGGTGGCTTTTGGGTACAGTCCCGAATCACATGGAGGCAATGAGCGATAGGAGGGGATTCGTCTCTCCCGGTATAGGGAGTTGATGTTGTGCTGTGTTCGATTGGCTATAACTGGAAGTCCCTGGCCAGGGATGATATAGAGATTTACTGGTAAGTGTTACTAGTAGTTTCTCGACCCGTTATGAGCCACACATCGACACGACTTATCGGTTACTGGGGTCTGACGTATACCACCCCTAGACTTGATATGCGACATATCAGACGAACAGACCGGACTGTACGGGAGTGTTACTGATTGGATTCACAGGAGAACGCACAGGCTAGCTTGTTGATCTTCTGATCGCTCAATACCTGGGTGGCTGTTACGTTTAGCTGACCGCTTGCAGCTTGTGGGTGTTTGATATGATCATCACCTGCTACCGGCGTATTGACGATTCTTTAGAGTCCTACACAGAGGTTTCTTGGCTCAGGCGAAACGGAGTAGTGGCACATATGTGATATGCGCAGGAACGAGAATAATGCGATATGGGATACCGTATTATATTCTCGCGATATTTAGATATGAACCGGGTCATCGGATCAAGTGTTGATTCGATGAATCGGTACATGATATATTAGTCGGTAATATTCGATATAGCCGGATCGTCGGATCAAGTGTTGATTCGATGATTTAATGTATAATAATATATATGATATATTATTACATTATCTAATATTGGCTCGCTTTATTATTTCATTTTCTCATTGGATGATACATTGATATATATGCGATATATGTTAATTGTATTATTTTCTTTTGTTGCAAATATATAATATATATGTGATATATATTATTGTGACATGATATGATTAATTGTTAAACATGTTTAAGGATGATTAATTGAGGTTAGGGTTTGATTAGGGTTAGTTGCTTCTTGCACCTTCTAGAAGCATTTTATTTTGTCATGGTTAAGATATTTTGTGATGACACATTTCTAAACCTAACCAAACCCTAACTCTAGTTGTTTCTCTACACATTCTTATCCACTCATCCTTGACCATGGTTTATATATCAATCATATAGCTTTTATTTCTATTCATCACAAAAGAAATTATCATTATCATTTCCATTATCATCTTCTTCTTCTCTCTTGAAGAAGCTCACTTGATTTTCTTTATGTGATGAATAAATATGAGAAAATGATTTAAAAAGAAAGCAAAATTACTACTCTCTCATCCTCATCTCATCTAGCCCATGAGATTAGCGTGTTCATCTCTTTAGAGTGAGAAAGCTTGAGTCTTTGCAACTTCGAGGTAGATCATCGGAGATTTGGAATACTTCAAGCTAGCATGGATCGTTCGAGTCATGGAGCCTCTCATGAGTCCGGGAGATCGTGGATCGTGGCAAAGGGACTTCTACTCGGAGCTTGTGAAGCGAAGGAGCGGACTACAAAGGTTGTAATCCCTCACACTTAGATAAAAGTTATCATCTTGCATGTTTAACCCTAATAATCTAGCAAAGATCCCGGCTTTGGGTTGTTCGGCACGTCTAAATTTTTATCCGGGCACGTTTGATGCCTTTTGAACCTTCACAAGAGTGCCTAGGAACCCTACACGCTATGCATCAGAGGCCCGCGTTTTACGACGCCTATCCCTTCCCGCGACTTATGCGATTGGTGGGTGCTTATGCTGCTGACCCGACTCAATTCGGGGCTATTCGGGTGCTGATTTCTCCTCACGCCGCCTCTGGCGGGCTGGTTTTTAATGATCGGGTCTTGTCTACTCCCTCGGGTCCAGTTCAACAACTCTGGGACCAGTCGAAAGACAACGCACCTTCTTTGAAGCCCCGGGAGGCCGCGCATTTGTATACAATTAGACCGGGCTACTTGGTGTTTCGCCAGGACAGTGCAGCTCTTTTTATGCGGTACAATCCGCATCGATTCGCCCGGCAGCTTGGATACGACCAGGGTGTTCCTTTCGAGGCTTTTATAGTCGCCCCGATCCCTTCGCTCGATGCTGTTCGCGATGCCGCTCGTCATTTCATGAGGCTGAACACCGGCTCCCGTTTCATGGTCCCTGAGGCTGAGTACATGCCCTGGTGTGTGGGTGCATTTACGGGCTGGTATCTTCATCGGATCAGTCCAATTATTCTTGAAGAAAGAAGGGTGCTTCTTGGTCACGACGCCCCTCCTCAGGTTTCGGGGGCTAAGCTACGGCCGAGGGTTCCAGTCCGCTTCCCTTTGAGGGAGATTGGCACCGCGCTCATTCCGGGGGAGTCAGGGGTAGACCTTACTCCAACAGCTGGTATGCCCTTGGGTTCCCGATCGCGGGGTAAACGGGCCCCAGTAGTAGCACCCCTGCCGGTGGCGGCACCGCCCCCTGTGGCGTCGACAATGGCGATGTCATCCTCGGTTGTGGCACCGAGCGAGAGTAACAGGGATGAGGGCGCTGAGGGCGATGTGGGCCAGCGCCGCCCTAAGGCTTCGCGAGGGAGGAAGCGGTCATCCTCAGCGACCGGCTCTGGGTCTAAACGGCGGAGGAAAGCGGCCACCACCCTGCTTGATTCTGTGGCGGAGTCTGAGCCTATTCTTGAAGATGAACCATTGGCCCTGCAAGAGTCAGACGCTGGACTTCTCTTCCCGAGTTCGGCTGATGAGGAGGCCGCACAGTTGGCTGAGGCCATACGGCGTTCAAAAGACGCGTCTCATAACGCCAAGGTTCCGAAGAAGTCTTATCCTGCTGTAATTTTTTACGAAGACCCTTCGTGGATTCGGCGGCGATTTATCGGTCCTCTGGAGGAATGGGGAGAAAGGGCTTTGAAGCAGGCCGCTTCAGAAGACGCAGCTGATGCACTTTCCTTATGGACCGGCGGTCATGAGTCTACCCTTGAACCCCGGCGAGCCCACCTTCTTGAGAAGGAGCAGCGGCTTGAAGAAGCCATATTGAGGGCTTCTTTGCGTATAGGTACGTTGTGCTTCTTTTGTAGTTTTTCTGATCATTTATGCCCGTGCATATATATCATTATTCTTATTTGAATCATGCAGAATCTTCGACGCTGGGGGAGCTCCCTACGGGCCCATTAAAGCTGAAGCCCGCCGAAATTCTCAATGAAACATTGCTTGATGCGGAGGGGGCTGATGAGGTTGCTCCTCTTGCAATAGAGCCTCCAGTGGCTGTTCTTGATCAGGTAGTGCTTGCCCCTTTAGGGGAGACTCATTTGGAGGCTGCTGCCCCAACGGCTCTTCCCGAAGGCGGCCCCGAGGCTGAGATGGAGGTAGTGGGGACTTCCCCCCTCTGTTGGAGTCCGGGGTTCCGAATGAGGCTGTCGAAGCCGCTATCCCCCCGGCTCAGAATGGGGGGAGTGTTGAAGGTAACCTTTCTGAAATTTAAATTAGCGGTCTTTCCGTTGTCTGAACTCTTTTGTTTTCTCAGAATTACGCGAGTTGGCGGCCTCTATTGTCGATCTGTCTCCCCGGCAATCCTTTCAGCGTCTGCTGGAGATGGCAGCTCCACAAGCGATATCCCCCCAACGCATTGTCCTCTCATCTGGGCAAGGTTGGTGTCGTCCATCCCTTCTCATAGCATCGTCGTTATTTTGCGTACTGACATTGATGTTTTCTACAGTTCTGGAAGCCGATGATGAGGTCGAGGTTCTCGAAGGGCCAGGGGAGCCTTCAGCTCCTACTTGCACGACTGTCGGTAAGCGACATTTCATTATACTCTCACTCGTTCTTTGCTTAAGAATTTTGCTGACGTCTTCCAAATTTGAACAGCTCTGCCAGTCTCCACGGCATTGGAGTCGCGCATCGTGATGCCGCCCGGCCCTTATGCCTTGCGGGCTTCAGAACGCTTGGCCCAATTAAGCCTCGTCTCCCTGTCGTCTCTGATCGAGGAGCTTCGTGCTGGCAGCGCGACCACGGCTGAAGCATTCGCTGCCGAGGCTAATGGTTCTCTTCCTTTTCTTGCCACCTACCACAGCGAAGAGGTGGTGCGAGTCTGGGTGGAGTTCTGCCGGCGGGTGGAGGCTTGCCTGCACGCCCTCGAATGTTCCCACCTTTCCTCGGAGGCCGTGGCTGCAAAGGCGGAGTTACGGGGGCTGATAGCACGGTGCGCGGCAAACATGACGTCATGTGAGAAGAGGCTCGGTCGCAAGTTCTCGGAGAGGGAGCTAGCCTCCAAGGCGCTGGGCGAGCTTCAAGCCAATCTCACAGCCAAAGCCAACAAAGCGTATGAACTCTGGCGGGTGCTTCAGGAGTCCATCAAAGAGGTGGTGGCTCTCGATAAAGCTGCCACGTTCACTCGTGAGAGGGTCGAGGCTCATAAGGCCACTGAGAAAGAGCTTGAAGCCCGGCTTGCTTCATATCAGGCCCAACAAGCTCAGGCGGAGGCTCGTCTTTTGGAGATCTTGCGTCATGAAGCCGTGGTCCAACAAAAGCAGGATGAGCTGACCAAGCTGCTGAATCGCCCGCCGGCTTGAAACATTTGTATCTTTTCCTTCCTTTTTGTACATACTCATGGATGAGAGTATTTTCTTTTTGTTTCTTTCATGAATTGTACTTTGTACCCATTTTGGTTTATGAATAAAAGATACATTTTTCTTCTCAATGATGTGTCTCCTTTTCATTGAATGTATTCTGCGGATATTCTACCTTGATCTCCTTGTAGGACAGCAATGGCTCAGGATTCAGGGTTAAGATCTGCTTCCCAAGACTTTTGCATTTTATGAGCCACGAGGGTTTCATAAAGAGTTTTTCTCCCTACAGGTCGAGAGGATCCCATAGGTGTAAGTTCTTCTTAAAAATCGTGAGGATTCTTAAGCGGGTTTTCCCTTGAGAGTCGTAAGGATCTCACAAGAGAGTTTTTCTTCCTCACAGGTCGTGATGACTTGTAAGTGCTGGATGTGGCTACCCTTGTCCGTGTTTTACGGAGTCAGGGGTTTCTCCAGGTATTGTAGTTTAAAGACGTCGCGGTCAAGGTTAAGGACCTCATAGTCCGTGGATTTAAGGACTCCACAGTCCGCTGTTAGTTTTAAGACATCACGGTCAAGGTTAAGGACATCATAGTCCGTGGATTTAGGGACTCCACAGTCCGATGTTTGGTTGCAGGGACCCGTCACCTCTTTGAAGACGTTGAGGAATTACAACGCCAGGTATCAAAGGAGTGAAGAGATGTACCCTTAAACCAAGGCAGAATCCGTAGGGAATCGGGGGGGGGGGGTTGATCGTTAGTTTTAAGACATCACGGTCGAGGTTAAGGACATCATAGTCCGTGGATTTTAAGGACTCCATAGTCCGGTATTTGCTCTGGATGCTTCGCACGGGTTCACTGCCGTGCTTGGCGAGGACCAGGCTCCGCTCTGGGCGTTTTCCGCGGGGTCAAAGAGTGACGTTATCCGCGTTCCACGTAACCAGGAATTTTGCACTAGATGCTTCACACGGGTTCACTGCCGTGCTCGGCGAGGACTAGGTTCCGCTCTGGATGCTTCACACGGGTTCACTGCCGTGCTCTGCGAGGAACAGGATCCGCTCTGGACGTTTTCCACGGGGTCAAAGAGTGACGTTATCCGCGTTCCACGTAACCAGGAATTTTGCACTAGATGCTTCACACGGGTTCACTGCCGTGCTCGGCGAGGACTAGGCTCCGCTCTGGACGTTTTCCACGGGGTCAAAGAGTGACGTTATCCGCGTTCCACGTAACCAGGAATTTTGCACTAGATGCTTCACACGGGTTCACTTCCGTGCTCGGCGAGGACTAGGCTCCGCTCTGGATGTTTTCCACGGGGTCAAAGAGTGACGTTATCCGCGTTCTACGTAACCATGAATTTTGCACTAGATGCTTCACACGGGTTCACTACCGTGCTCGGCGAGGACTAGGCTCCGCTCTGGACGTTTTCCACGGGGTCAGAGAGTGACGTTATCCGCGTTCCACGTAACCAGGAATTTTGCACTAGATGCTTCACACGGGTTCACTGCCGTGCTCGGCGAGGACTAGGCTCCGCTCTGGACGTTTTCCACGGGGTCAGAGAGTGACGTTATCCGCGTTCCACGTAACCAGGAATTTTGCGCTAGATGCTTCACACGGGTTCACTGCCGTGCTCGGCGAGGACTAGGCTCCGCTCTGGACGTTTTCCACGGGGTCAAAGAGTGACGTTATCCGCGTTCCATGTAACCAGGAATTTTGCACTAGATGCTTCACACGGGTTCACTGCCGTGCTCGGCGAGGACTAGGCTCCGCTCTGGACGTTTTCCACGGGGTCAAAGAGTGACGTTATCCGCGTTCCACGTAACCAGGGATTTTGCACTAGATGCTTCACACGGGTTCACTGCCGTGCTCGGCGAGGACTAGGCTCCGCTTTGGACGTTTTCCACGGGGTCAGAGAGTGACGTTATCCGCGTTCCACGTAACCAGGAATTTTGCACTAGATGCTTCACACGGGTTCACTGCCGTGCTCGGTGAGGACTAGGCTCCGCTCTGGACGTTTTCCACGGGGTCAAAGAGTGACGTTATCCGCGTTCCACGTAACCAGGGATTTTGCACTAGATGCTTCATACGGGTTCACTGCCGTGCTCAGCGAGGACTAGGCTCCGCTCTGGATGCTTCACACGGGTTCACTGCCGTGCTCTGCGAGGACCAGGATCCGCTCTGGACGTTTTCCACGGGGTCAAAGAGTGACGTTATCCGCATTCCACGTAACCAGGAATTTTGCACTAGATGCTTCACACGGGTTCACTGCCGTGCTCGGCGAGGACTAGGCTCCGCTCTGGATGCTTCATACGGGTTCACTGCCGTGCTCTGCTAGGACCAGGATCTGCTCTGGATGTTTTCCACGGGGTCAAAGAGTGACGTTATCCGCGTTCCACGTGACCAGGAATTTTGCTGATTGTATCCGCATTTCACGGGATGGAGGTTTGACTGTTGGCAATATGTATACCACCGAGCCATGGAACTGGGAGTTGCCGCTGTTCCGCTTAGCTTGAAGTTGTGTCCGTTGTTACGAGGCGAGTGTTGGGATGATCTCTAGGTCGCCTGTGGCCTGTCGAGATTTAGCTTCTTTCTTTGGTGAAACCTGGGGGGGGAGGTATGTTCCCTTTTTGTTTATGCCATTGGATTGTATACAGGGTGTGATGGAACATCACCTGTAAGGCATACATTTTATTTTTATTTTATTTCTTTTTCCGCGATGCTCTATCGTTTCAGCTTTTATATCGCGAAGGTCGCGATTGCCCCATCATTTCGGCTATTTTTCGCGGTGCCCAATCATTTCGGCTATTTATTTATTTTCTACTCGCTGCTTTTTATTGCGAGTTGCCCCATCGTTTCGGCTATTTTTCATGCATACATTTTTACTTGCTGCTTTTTATTGCAAGTTGCCCCATCATTTCGGCTATTTCGTAGGCATGTGTGGCTTGCTAGCTTTTTCGCCGCGAGCTTGGATTTTAGACACCGATTTCGGCATCAGCACCGCTACAACTGGAATGTTGCCAGGAGCGAATCATCATTTGCCTCTGTCGATATTGAACAAAGGCGGCTTAGTAAACAGGGTTAAGGGTCCTGTCGACCAAGGCTTTTGACTTCATGAGCTGTAAGGGTCTCACAAAGGTATTTCTCCCTACAAGTCGTGAGGATCTTGCAGGTGTATTTTCTCCTTAGGGATCGTGAGGATTTCTAAGTGTATGTTCCTCTGCAAGTCATAAGGATCCTACAAGAGGGCTTTCTCCTTATGGGTCGAGAGGACCTACAAGGGTTGCTCATCATATGGACATATCCCTAGTCACGGGTGGGACTTTGCTGGGGAAATGTTTTTTCGCGCCCGTGGATTGTATACAAGGGTCAGTATTGAGCCTCTTGTAGGGCAATATCGAAGGTTGTGGAGGATTTGCTTAAGAATAGGTTTAGGTTTCTGTAACTTAAGACTTTCAAATCTCATGAGCCGTGAGGGTCCCATAAGAGAATTCTTCTTACGAGTCGTAAGGATCTCGCAAGTGCATTTTCTCCTTAGGAATCGTGAGGATCCCTAAGTGTGTTGCTCCTTTGTGAGTTGTAAGGATCTCACGCAGGTGGTTTCTCCTTACAAGGTCGAGAGGACTCTGTAAGTGTCCTTTAACGAGGTTGCGCCCTTTCAGGTTTTCACAAACACTCGCCGGTAGTCCTGCTGTTTTTACTCACGGAGCCCTTTCGGGTTTTCATCCGTGCCCCTTTTGCTTATGGACATACCGTTTTTTTTATTCTTTTTCTCTTTTTTTTTACAAGGTCGCGCCCTTTCGGGTTTTCACGAACACTTGCCGGCAGCCCTGCTGTTTTTACTCACGGAGCCCTTTCGGGTTTTCATCCGTGTCCATTTTGCTTATGGACATACCGTTTTTTTATCATTTTTTTATCTTCTTTTTTTTATCCATCTCGTCAGCCTAAGGATGCTGCGGTAATAGTTTAGGGACGTTTCGGTCCGTCGTTAGTTTAAAGACGTTTCGGTCCGATGTTAGTTTAAAGACGTTTCGGTCCGTTCGAAAAGAGGGCCAGCTACTACTCTTTGAGCTTTAGGAAGATAGCGAGCGGACATAGTCGTCGTCATCTATCATTGACCTAGGCTGTGGCTCATTAAGCGTAGTATTTCTTTAGGAAGCGGCCGTTTATTGGCCTGAAAGGCCTTTCACCATGCATGTCCATGAGTAGATAGGCTCCACCCTGGTAGACCTTATCTATGATGTACGGGCCTCCATAGTTCGGCTCGAATTTTCCCCGCTTGGCACGATTGGGGATCATAGGTCTTTTGACCACTAGTACGAGTTCGCCTTGGCGGAATATCCTCGGCCTGGTCAATCTTTCATACGAGCGCGTCATCCTTGCTTTGTAGGCCTCTAGATTTTGTTGCGCTATGAGCCGAGTTTCATCGAGGGCATCAAGCTCCTCAAGCCGAAGGTGAGCATTTTCTTCGTCCGTCAGCTCGCAGTGGACTGCCACTCGTAGAGAGGGTAACTCTATCTCGAGGGGGAGCACTGCTTCCGTCCCAAATACCAACGCGTACGGCGTTGCGTTCGTGGCCGTCTTGAATGTAGTTCGATAAGCCCAAAGGGCTTCTTGCATCTTCTCGTGCCAGTCTCTCTTATTCCGGGAAACGGTCTTTTTCATGATTTTTGTCAAGGTCTTATTGAAGGCCTCGGCTAGACCATTAGCTCGCGGATTGTAAATTGAAGAATATCTCCAGTCTATATTGTGCTGCTGCGCGAAGCGGCTAATCTTATGGCTTCTGTAGGCTTGTCCGTTATCGGAGATAATCCGCCGTGGAGTTCCAAACCGATAGATGACGTGCGTCTTGAAGAAGTGGAGGATATTCTCCGTCTTCACTTCCCTCAGCGGTACTGCTTCTGCCCATTTGGAGAAGTAATCAGTTGTCGCCAGGATAAAACGATGTCCTCGGGACGATGCTGACTCGATGGGGCCGACTATGTCAGTCCCCCACATTTTGAATGGCCAGCTAGCCACCGTTGGGTGTAGTGGATTCGGATGTTGGTGGATAAAGTCTCCATGAATCTGGCACGAGTGGCATTGCTTCGCATACTCGAGGCAGTCTTGGACCATCGTAGGCCAATAGTAACCCATCCGTTTAATTTTTAACTTCATCTTCGGGCCTGCTTGATGAGAACCACAGATTCCGTCATGAACCTCTTGAACGACTCTTTCTGCTTCGTCCGGTCCTAAACATCTTAGCCATAGAGAATCAAACGATCTCTTGTATAGAGTGTCGTTGACGAAAGCGAAAGACAGAGCTCGTTTCATGAGCTGATGCCTTGAGGATGCTTCTTCGGGCATTCGGTGGGACTTAAAGTAGTCTATGAAGACTTCCCTCCAGTCCTCAGCCTTCTTACGGTCTTTTATTTGTAGGGTCGTCTGCTCAGTCGCCCCCTTTTCTTTATACAATTCCGGAGATATTTCTGCTGGGACGAGCACTCGATGGCTTTGTACCACGATTCTGACGTCATCAAGGTTCTCGTCAGCCAGTTCTTTAGCAAGTTTGGCCAGCGCGTCTGCTTTGCTGTTTTCCGCGCGCGGTATGTTCTCCAGAGTATAGGAGGGAATTTGGGTCAATATTTGTTGCACCTTTTCACCGTACTTCACCAACTCCGGTTTGCACGTTTGGTAGTCACCATTTACTTGACTAACGACCAGTTGAGAATCCCCGTATACAAGGAGGACTTCAATTCCCATGTCGATGGCGATCTCGAGGCCTGCTATCAGAGCTTCATATTCAGCTTCATTGTTTGTCCTCGGTTCTGTTAATGAGAAGGCGAAGCGCATTATCCCTCCCTGTGGAGTTACAAAGATGAGGCCTATCCCTGATTTGATCATTGGGATACCTTGTTTCCGTTTCTTTACGGAGGACGCTCCATCGAAATAGAGTTCCCATCGGGTACTACTACCGCCAATCGCATCAAATGCATGCTCGTCTGGCAACTCGCAGTTCAGAGGAGAACCGGCAGGTATTGGATGCTCAGCGAGGAAGTCGGCAATGGCCTGGCCTTTCACTGCCTTAAGAGGTCGATACGTTATTGAGAACTCCATCAGGAGTAGAGCCCATTTAGCGAGTCGACCCGTCAATATAGCCTTTGACATCAGATATTTAAGAGGGTCCGCTTTCGAGATGAGACAGACTTCATGTGCCAACGCATAGTGCCTGAGCTTTGTTATCGCGAAGATTAACGCCAAGCAATGTTTTTCAATAGGAGAGTAATTGCTTTCTGCCCCCAGTAGAACCCGACTTAAGTAGTAGAGTGCTCTCTCTTTCCCTTGGTCGTTCTCTTGTGCCCATAATGCGCCTAAGGAACCTTCAAGGGTAGTTGTATAAAGAATGAGGGGTTTTCCCTTGACCGGCGCAGCCAATACCGGAGGGTTCTGCAGGTACTGCTTGATCTCGTCTAGTGCACCTTGGCATTTGTGATCCCAAACGAATAGAGTTCCCTTTTTCATCAGGTGGCTGTAGGGACGGCATTTGCCTGAAAGATTAGCGATAAACCGCCGGATGTATGCGAGTTTCCCTTGGAGAGACCGCAACTGTTTGAGGGTTCTTGGCGGAGGCATTTCCATGATCGCTTTAATCTTTGACGGATCTATTTCAATACCTCGGTGTCGAATGATGAATCCCAGGAATTTGCCCGAGGAGACTCCAAACGCGCATTTGAGGGGATTCATTTTCAAATTATATTGCCGAAGGCGTTGAAATACAGTCTCCAGATGCTTTAAATGTTCTCCGTATGACATGCTCTTTACTACGAGGTCATCGATATAGCACTGGACGATGTCATGTATGAGGTCGTCGAAGATCTTTGTCATGGCCCTTTGATAGGTGGCGCCAGCGTTCTTTAGACCAAAGGGCATAACCCTGTAGCAGAATATTCCCAAAGGGGTCCGGAAAGCGGTGTGCTTCTGGTCTTCGGGATGCATCTTTATCTGGTTGTATCCTGACGAACCGTCCATAAAGGAGAAAACCTCGTGAGTGGACGTGTTATCGATCATTAGCTCGGTTACTGGTATTGGGAAATCGTCTTTTGGACAGGCTTTATTGAGATCCCTGAAATCCACGCATATGCGTACCGTCCCATTCTTCTTCATTACCGGGACGATATTGGCGATCCAGTCGGGATATTGGACCTCTTGGATAAATCCAGAATCGATCAGCTTCTTGACTTCGGCGTTGATGCTCATTTCAAGCTCGAGTCGCATCCTTCTTGGCGCTTGCTTGACTGGCTTGATATCCGGGGATATTTCTAATTTATGCACAGCAATCTTCTGATCTAGTCCTGGCATCTCGGAGTAGTTCCACGCGAAGCAGTCTTTATGTCGTAGAAGCACGTTCTTTAAAGCAGCCACCCTTTCCTCAGATAGCAGCTCGCTGACAAATGTCGGTCGCAGGTCATCTGCCGATCCCAACTCAATCTTCTTGAGGTTATCTGCAGTAGTATGTATGCCATCTTCCAGTTCTTTCGGAGCTGGCGGAAATTCTGAGACCACCTCATCATCGCTGTTCTCAAAGCACCAGGGAAGGTCATCCATATTCTCGGGCTCTTCTTTTAATATCGTAATCGTGTAACAGGTGCGAATCCGCTTCCAGGACTGAGGTGGATCTGGTTTTGCTTTTGCGGCTTTGGGTTCATGCTTTTGTGGCGGCGTTACCCTCCAGCCGTCGGATAAGGCGAATCTGCCAAGCTGATACTGATCCTCGACCCAATTCTTGAAGGCGAAGCAATCTTCGAGAGAATGACCTATCACTCGATGATAAGAGCAATAGTCTGGGAGTGAGGCTTCGCCTGCTTGTTCGGGGTGTTTAGATTCCAGCAATGTAAGCATTTGGTGCTTTAGGGCAAGATCGAGTATCTTCTTCGTCTTTTCCCGAGGAAACGAGTATGCTCGACCCATTTTCTTTATGAGGGATAGGTCAATAACGCTCGATTCCTGTTTGCGTGGCTTCTTAGCCCTGCTTTGCTGCTGTTGAGCGCCTTTTTGGCCTTTCGACTTATTTCTGCTTTTGCGTTGAGCCTTCTTTACATCAGGTTGACAAGGAGCGGCATTTTCATCTTTTACAGCCTGTTGAAGAAGGCGTCGCGTCTTGGCTTTCTCGTAGATGGCCGTCTCGCGGTTGTGGTCTTCCCGAGCTTTCTGACCCACTTTCCTGATAGGGTTGTCCATTCGTCGTTTAAACGATGGACCCGGCATTTCAATCGCGGGATCTAGTTTTGATGAGGGGTTGGCATCTCCTGACAGGGCGTCCTCTTCTTCATCAAAAGTATATATAGCGTAGATGCTGTGGGCCCGTCCCCGTTTTCCGGTTCTCGCGTATCCAAGCCCAAGTGTTTCCATTTTCCCGTTGGGCAATTTGCGTTGAGTCCCAGTGACATCCCAGATCCTGTTGTAGAACCCAGCTTGTCGAACAGTCTGTTTTAAGGGTACTCCTTGGCGCTTCAATAGCCTCTTTAATCCATTTGTATAGTATCTGGGCAGACGGATGGGTTGGAGCCTGTCGAGTGTCGCATCCGCACCATGCCAGATCTCTTTCTCTACTTTCGACTCTGAGGATCGGTAGAATAGGATCGCCTTCTCACCCCTTTGCCTGGGAGGGACATAAAATGTTCGCAGGTCCTGCACATTGTGAGCTTGAAGTGTGTCGAGATCCTTGTAGTGTTCTCGCGGTACCTTGGTGATTTGCAAACTATGGTCATCGCCAGGGGGTGTTTGTATTGACAGCCGATTGGAGAACACGGCATTAACTTCATCTTCTGAATCACTTCCGAAGACCAACATGGGGGCGGGCGTCCCCAGGTTGTTGCGTTGAGATGGCCCCGCATAAACTATCTCTTCCTCTTCTTCGGTATCGCTCCCGAAAACAGGGATGGTGGCGGCGGTTTTGTTTTCCGGATTGCGACACCTTTCTGTATCCTCGAAATCTGGCAAAAAGTACTTCGCATCTTCGTATTTGCGGACTTCGTTCACGGAGAATGGGTTCAACTCACCTGTTACGGTATACTCGAAACCATCCTTAAAGTACTTCATACACTGATGTTGCGTAGAAGGGATGATGTTGTACTCGTGTAGCCAAGGACGGCCGAGTAAGGCGTTGTAGCAGGTCTTGGCGTCAATGACATGGAATTTGACGTCTGTGACGAGAAGTCCGAAGCGTATGTTAGTATTACAGATCCGAGAGTCCGTGACGATTGTGAATCGAAACCGGAGATAGTGATTTTGTCACGAGCGAGGTGCTGCACACTCATGCAGATTTCCTTCAACACCCGAACATTAAGGAGATTGACGGAGGATCCATTATCCACCAGGATCTTGCCTATCCTGATATCATGGCAGTATCCAGAGACATATAGGGGACGGTTGTGGTCGCACGTCCCGAGAAGGAGGTCTTCGTCACCGAAAGTGATGTCGGCCGTGTGCACTTCCTCTAGTTCATCCTTCATCCTTTCAGTGGCGAGGAAGGCTTGAAATTGCTCAGGTTCTTGTAACACCTTAATTAGTGAGTCTCGCGCCTCTTTTGATAATAGGAGGGCATCGAGAATGCTAAGCTAAGAAGGTAGCTTCCTTAGGTGCGCTAGGATGTTATAGTCCACTTTACCCTTTCTAGGAGGGTCTTTGGCAGCCAGCTCTCTCATGACTTGGTCATCTAAAGTGATATCTTCAGTGACCTTTTCCTTTCCCTTATCTTTTCTACTCGCGGGCCCGAGATTCTTTTCTGGGAGTGTGCGATTGCGCAGCTGAATGTTCTCGCAGGCCTCCGATTTCTCCTCTTTCCCTAAAACGGATTCTTTAAAAAGAGGGCCCAGAGCCATTTCTTCATCAGAGTCGCTCCCAAAAGTGAGAACTTGTGACCCCCTGGCGTTAACCATGTAACAGTTGCCAGTAGTTCTGTTGTGCCCATCGACAGTACTTCTTCGCTCCCGACGGATCTTGCGTTTCATGCGCTTAAAATGTTGCCGATGAGCAACATATCCTTGCCACCATATCTTAAAGGCGTCGCACTCCTCCGTGGGGTGTGAGATTTTCCGATGATATGCGCAATAATCAGGGTGTCTCTCCACCCCATTGAGCGTGTTTTCTTCCGAGGGTGGTAGCTTCATTCCTATTGACATGGCTTTGGCAAACCTTTTTCTCGTCTTGAATATCTTCTTGTCTGCCTCGGATGCCTTTCGATCTGGCAGGAGTACTTCAACTCTTTCGTTCAGTCGCCTGCGTTTAGCTCCTTCTGAAGCGGCCATCTCACGCTCCTGATCCGCTTTACTTTTTAGGCGAATCTCGTCTAGAAAAGCGTCGATCATTTCGTCTGTTGGCCATGCACGCTCTGGTACAGGCTCTGCCCCCAGTTTCCTAGTGCCAGGAGTTTTCTCATCGTCAGTAAACGAGTGGGAGATTACGTTACAACTCGCCATATATCCCTCGGATTCATCCGACGAGCTCTCTCCATCATCGTCCTCTTGAAAGATGTGGTCGAGGAACTCTTGCAGTGTGACAGGAGTTCGCGCCTTTTGATCGTACTCTTCCAGCGCGTCGATTTGCTTCTGCAAGTTCGTGTGCTCGTCTCCAAGCTTCACGGACTTCTTGGATTTCTTCTTCTTTTTCTTCGAAGATTTTGACGGTTGGGCGTGAGTATTTGGGCTCTTATCGTGAGTCTTCGTAGTTGGGCGAGGCTTCAGCATTCCTTCGATAATTTGAGGTTGAAGAGGGTCCTTCCATTCGATCGCAGGGCACGCATGAAGGTTTCTCAGCATTTTTTTGGTTTTAGTTGATAGCACGACCTCCCATGGAGCTTCTTCAATAAAAGAACAGGTTGCCCCCGGTGTATCCGCTTTCCTAGGAGTATGCGGCTGTGGTGGGTTCACCTTCCACTTTTCGGACAGTATAAACTTTCCCTGGAGGTACTGATCTTCAATCCATCCTTTGAAGACGAAGCAATCTTCGATCAGATGACTTACCGTTTGATGGTAAGGGCAATAATTAGGGTTATTCACCTCCGTGGGTTGCGGCGGTCGCCTTGGATTTGGTAGGTTTATAAGTCTGTTGCGTATTGCCAGCTCGAATAACCGTTTTGTCTTGTCTCGTGGGAACGAGTAAGGACGTTTCATCTTTTCATTATAATACCGGCGTCTTTCTTCCAGTTGATCTGCCGGTTTCGGGGCGTTAGGTTGCTGCTGGGTATTCGCGACGAAGGTTGCCCTTCCTTTACCCTTGTCATTCCGAGGTTCCGACTTCGGGGGAGGTGGTCTATGACCCATCTGGTCCATCTGAGCCAGCTTGTCGATTAAAGCTTGGAATGTGGTTGGCTTAAAGAACATCATAAACTGGGAGATAGTTGCGTGAGGGTCTAGGGTTCCTACGAACATGCCCACTGCAGGTGCTTCCTCAATGCGTTGCTCGCATCTCGACCACAAATTCCGCCAGCGTATAGCATACTGGACCCAGGTTTCGCCTGGTTTTACCCTGGCGTTAATCAGTGCCGTTATTGGAGTGCGTTCGCTGGCGCTTGCGAATCGCTGAGTGAATAGCAGCTCTATTTCAGCGAACGTCTTGATAGAATCGTTCGGGAGTTCTGAATACCATTCGAACGCTGTTTCTGATAAGCTGCCCACGAACTGGCGAAGCAACAGTTTATCATCACCGCCGGTGTTACCGCAAAGGGCCCTGAACTGAGCAACATGTTGGTGGGGGTTGCCGGTCCCCTTATACACGTGGAATTTTGGTATTGTATAGCCTGGCGGGTATTTAATTTGGTCGTACCAGCTTGGATACGGCCGGCCCGTCTTTACGACTTAACCAGCTGTCTCAGTCGCATGATGAACCCGGATTTGCTGGACTATATAGTCGACCAAGTCAGCTTTAGAGATCGTCTCTTCTTTGGCCGTTGAGGGGGCTGGCGGTGGATTTGACGTTTCTCCTCGGTCGTCTTCAGGAACGATTGGGGGATCCTCGGCGGGTAGGTCCTGCTGGATCATCATTCCTATCATATCTTGGAAGAGAAGGCCCATACGCTGTATGTTGGCTGCTTGTTCAGCAGCCTCTTTGTCCTTTTTCTCCAGTATCCGGCGAAGGAATTCAGCGTCGGTTTCTTCCTCCTGGCATGCGTCTGAGGACGTTTCTGGGTTTTCTTTTGGCCCGGTAAGTGCGGCCATAGCATTCATCATTTCTTGGAGCTTTTGCTGTTGCTCCTGAGCTTTGGTCACCGACCGTGTAAGCGGTCTATGACCCGTGGACGCACGGCTGTCTTCTTTTCCTGACGCCATGTATACGGTGTGGACCATCATGCCCCCAGACTTAGGGCGTCTGGGTTCAGTGCTATTAGCTGTCGTTGCAGGCTGGGGGATCTTCTCTGGCTTCCTTCTTTCATGAGCCATGGAGGTTGAGGGGGCCGTTGAGGTGGGCGTCCAGACAGCCTTTCGGGGTTTAGCCTGGTGACCAGCTTCTGGTTGGATTTTCAGCTTCTTGTGCTGGCGGGAGAAGTTTGGATCGATGATCGAGTCTCGGGCCTGTCGCCAAACCTTGTAGATTTTGGAAGACAGCCGTTGAGGGGATCGGGACTGTTCTGATTTTATTTCCACAACCTTTCTTGGTGGAGGAGGAGACCTCTTTAGCACTGCAGTAGGAGAATTCCTTCGCACCTTATTTAGCATCTCGAAGCTGTTCCCAGTTGGAACAGCAGCATTAACTTCTGCCATCGGGGCTGATGGAGTTAACCCGGAGGGGGAGTTGTCCCCAGCCTTCCTTACTCGGCGCCAATGGCGACGTCGAGCGTGTCGAGCGGACGGCGTTGGGTCAGCGGTAAGAATGGTTTCGTCTTGCCCCCTGTGTAGGTGGGGGTTTGCTGTTGGTGTTATCCTGTCAAAGACCGATGTCCTTTGGGTAGCAGGAGCGGGAGCTAAAGCCGTCAATCTTGTAAAGACCGACTTTTTGGCCGGAGAAGCCGCCCTAGCGATTTCGGGAGCAGGAGCGGCCACTTTCTTAGAAGCAGCCTTCTCTGGGATTGTAGGCCCTATGATGGGTCCACAGGATTTTCGGCCCAATCTAGAGAAGACCGAGGTGCTGATGTTGGGCGACTCGTTGAGAGGAGCCGCGGCAGGGGTGAGACGATCAAAGACCGACTTCCTGAGAGCTTCCTTTGTCAGCACCGGCGCCGCGAAGCTTGTTGGTGGGAGTATAGTACCAAAGAACAATCCGGTAGTGGCCTGAGTCACCTGGTCCACTGGCATTGTGAATAACGAAGCAGCTTGGGGTCTGTAGGTTATACCTCCTGGCGAGGCAAAGCGTTGGTCGCAATTGCAGTCTGAGCAGTTGGAGGATTTCGCAGAAGTAGAAGCCATCGATCCTTTGCTTTCTGCAATAAGCGAGACGCCAATTCTTAGTATCTTGAAACCCAAGGGCCACCATTAGCGAACCGCGATTGGTTCGCGAATCACGACACACGAAGTGTGGAGTGGAAAGAGGAAAAGGTCCCACCGGGCGTGCCAGAATCTGTTCCCCTCCGAACGGCGGCCGGGACGCGGGGACGTCCATG
The DNA here is from genome assembly GCA_030015575.1 of Agapanthus africanus. Taxonomy (NCBI): domain Eukaryota; kingdom Viridiplantae; phylum Streptophyta; class Magnoliopsida; order Asparagales; family Amaryllidaceae; genus Agapanthus; species Agapanthus africanus. Next base: position 241,399,194 of record CM057344.1, read on the forward strand.
CCTGAGGTTCGGGGCAGATGCTAATTGGTGCGATCCGTCCACCTCTCCGAAGATGCCAAGTTGATTTATGGCACCATGTATCGAAGGTTTAAACGGATGCGTCCGATGTAGCAGACTTCGTCAGATTCCCCCTCGCATGAGGGTTTTTTGATTGTGGGGACGCTCTTCCCTGCAGGCGGAAGCCCCTGCAGTTAATTACGCTACCGCGTTGCGGTAACAACTTTCTCCTTCTCCAGATGGTCACTTCGTATCGTGTGTGTTTGTTTTGTTTGTGGTTGCCCGTGGATTGTATACGGAGACTGAGTTATGTCGTCGCCCGTAGGATGTGGACTAGTCCAAATCCGTATAATCTTAGATTTGGGTTTGGGGGTTTGGTTTGAGGATATGTTAGTCATATTTAAGGCTAAGATCAACTCAAACGTTTGTTAAGGATACGTTAGTCTAACTTGAGACTAAGATCAACTTAACGGGATCGTTTAGATCCGACAAAAGAGCATTTGGGGCTCTATTGTTCCAGTTTAGGGACATAGTGGTCCATTGAATGTATGGCCGTTGGGACCCGTCACCTCTCTGACGACGTTGAAGGATTACAACGACAGGTGTCAGAGGAGTTCAGAGATGTACCCTTGAACCAAAGTTGATTGGGGGGATTCATAGTCCAGTCTGTTTGAAGGTTTAAGAATACGTTAGCCATATTTGAGACTAAGATCAACTTAAACGGGATGGTTTAGATCCGACAAAAGAGCGTTTGGGCTCTATTGTTCCAGTTTAAGGACATAGTGGTCCATTGCTAGTTTAAGGACATTGCGGTCCGTAGGTAGTTTAAGGACATTGCGGTCCAGGTTAAGGACGTTGTAGTCCATGGGTTTAAGGACCCCACAGTCCATTGTTAGTTTTAAGACATCTCGGTCGAGGTTAAGGACGTCATAGTCCATGGGTTTAAGGACCCCACAGTCCATTGTTAGTTTTAAGACATCTCGGTCGAGGTTAAGGACGTCGTAGTCCATGGGTTTAAGGACCCCACAGTCCATTGTTAGTTTTAAGACATCTCGGTCGAGGTTAAGGACGTCGTAGTCCATGGGTTTAAGGACCCCACAGTCCGTATCAATGTGTGGTCATCGGGACCCGTCACCTCTTTGAAGACGTTGAGGGATTACAACGCCAAGTATCAAAGGAGTGAAGAGATGTACCCTGGAACCGGAGTGGATTAAATAGTCCTTGGCCCAATTTGGGATCAAGACCAATTAATTATGTTATGAGCCCATTAGCCCAGTTAATTACGAATTGAGGACTTATGGCCAGCTTGGGCTAAGTCCAATCATGTCTGGAATATTGGCTTCCTGTTGGTCCATTGAAGGAGAGACTTTGTCTCTGGCCATTTAGCCAATTGGGCCAAAGCCTAGTGTTAAACACTACAGACCAATCAATGTTGAACACTGGGAATGAAATTGACAAGTTAGTGTTTAACACTAAAAGATAATTGGTGTTAAGCACCAGCAACAAGGCTTTCAAATTAGCATTAAACACTAAAACAGATCAGTGTTAAACACTGGCAACGGAGATCTCAAATTAGTGTTAAACACTAAGGTAATCAGTGTCGAACACTGCAAATAAAGTTCTTTGATTAGTGTTGAACACTAAGGCCCAACAATGTTTTAACACCGGATTCGGGAGTTCCAATTTAGTGTTAAACACTAAGGCAAGAGGGGTCACGTGGCAACACGTGAGAGCGCCCTCCCTTCATTTGTTCTTCTGAGGAGATCGCATTTTTGGAGCATCACGTGTCATCACGTGACGGGTGTCTAATCGAGGTATGTTAAAGCTTCTGTTAAGGGTCACGTGAGACACTGCCTCAAAGGGCTTTCTATAGATCTTTTGGGGGGGGGGTCACGTGGTGACACGTGACCCTTCTTTTCTGTAGTTGTTTAGAAGATCTGTTAATCCCTTTCAGGAATTGAATTCCTCGTAGGGTTGAACCCTGACAATAATTCCAGAGGAATTAAATTCCTAGTTCCTTTTGAAGAGTTGAACCCTGAATTTTCTATAGGAATTAAATTCCTCATATATATGAAGAACTGAATAGGGTTAAACCCTAATAAAAGCTTTAAGGAATTAAACTCCCACTCTCTGTTAGAGAATTATTCTGGGGAGTAAGATTAAGGGAATTACGTTCTTGTTGTTTTAACAGAACTAAGTTCTTAATTAGGGTTAAACCCTGTTTCTTTTTATTCTGAAGGAATTAAATTCCCATGACACGGGGTCAAACCCTAATTTTATTTTAAAGGAATTAAATTCCTATAGTTCTGTGAGAATTCAATTCTCGTGCTTCCATTGCCTCTCTATGCTTTGGATCTTCATGGCAGGATCTCAACCCATTGAGAATTAAATTCTCAACTTCAAGGGGAGATGTGCGCTTTACAGATCCTCCATCTAAGAGAGAAGAAATATGTTCTTCTGTTTTACATCAGAGTTGAACTCTGTTGAGGATTAAATTCTCTTTCTTTTAAAAAGCCTTCCCTTTCTTACCTAGGGTTTTCTTTTGCAGAAGATCCAGATTCCTCAAAGTATCAAGGCTCTCTCCCTTTTCTTCCCTCTGCGTGTATATCCTTTTTGTGTCTCTTGGCTCCTATTTATAGGAGAAGCAGCCGAGTCAATTAGTTTTTTTTGACGAATCTTCATTGAGAGATTTGATTTGCATCCATCATTCGTTTTGGACCTTTGGATTATTAGGTGAATTTTATTCACCATTGGATTTCAAATCCAGGGATTCTCCTTTGTTATTTCTGTTAGATTTAAAGGGGAAATCTTTCCAAATTCGAGATTTTCCCATAGATAGATGATATTTAATCACCTCTAAATCTTTAATTCAATCGGTTGCTTTTGGAAAGACTTGAGAGGTCTTTTCTCAGAATTTAATTCTATTTAACAAATGGGCTTTGAAAGCTGGTCACGTGGGCCACGTGACCCTTGGTCACGTGTGGGCACGTGACCCCCTTGTAACGAGCCCTTTTCTTCTTTTGCACTCTGCCTTCTTCTGCTGCTTAGCCGTCACGTGCCACCACGTGACCCCTGGTCACGTGTGAGCACGTGACCCTCGTCTGGAGTCTTTTTCTTGATTTAACCGGAGAATGAGTTTGATGTTTTGAGCGTCACGTGCCAACACGTGACCCTGGTCACGTGGGAGCACGTGACCTCTTCTGAAGCCTTTTCCTTGATTTGATCAGGGAACCAATGTGCCTATGCCGCTTGCTTTTAAATGTCACGTGCCGACACGTGACCCTGGTCACGTGGGAGCACGTGACTCTTTCTGAAGCCCTTTTCTTCGATGTAGTTGGGAAACTGAACTTGTCTTGCTGATGCTTTTAGGTGTCACGTGCCAACACGTGACTGCTGGTCACGTGTAAGCACGTGACCCTTTTCTGAAGCTTTTTCCATAAGCCTTTCTGATTTTAAATCAGGAAACAGGTGCCATAAATCAACTTGGCATCTTCGGAGAGGTAGATGGATAGCACCAATTAGTATCTGCCCCGAATTTCAGGCAAGACGTCCCTGCGTCGCGCCGTCTTTCGGATAGGAACAGATTCTGGCACGCCCGGTGGAACCTTTTCCTCTTTCCACTCCACACTTCGTGTGTTGTCTTCGCAAACGAATCGCGGTTTGTTAATGGTTGCCTTTGGGTTTCAAGTTACTAAGATTTGGTCTTTTGCCTAGCGCAGAAATCAAGCATCAATGGCATCCAACTGCTCGAGCTGCTCAAAATGCAAGTGCACACAACGCTCCGCCTCACCTGGAGGTGTAGCCTATGGGCCTCAAGCGGCCTCCATCCTTGCCATGCCGGTGGAACAAGTAACCCAGGCCACCACCGGTCTATTTTTCGGGACCATGATCCCGCCTGCAAGCTTCACCATGTCAGTGCCCGCACCAGAAGCGAACAAGAAGTCGGTCTTCGATCGGCTCACTGCTACAACGACCCCTTTCAACGGGTCGTCCAATATCAAACCAGCAGCCTCTGTCCTTACCAGGCTGAACCAGAACTCTGGTGGGCCCGCCAAGAAGCCCATGAACCCTGAAATGGCCGTCCCGAGGAAGACAGCTACCTCTACTCCTGAAGTCGTCAAGGCGGCTTCTCCTGTTAAGGAGTCAGTCTTTTCAAGGTTGACTATCCTGGGTCCTGCTTCTACTCGAGGGTCTGTCTTTGACATATTAAATATCACCACTCAAAAGACACCATCAGTCTTTAAGAGGCTGGCACCGGCAGCGCCTCATTCGGACAGGGGGCAAGACGAAGCTGTCCCTATCACCGAGCCAGTCCCAACGGCTCGTCACGCTCGACGTCGCCACTGGCACCGAGTAAGGAAGGCTGGGGGCAACTCCCCCTTAGGGCTAACTCCACCGGCTCCAGGGGTGGAAGTTAATGCTGCTGTTCCAACTGGGAACAGCTTTGAACCACTAAGGAGGGTACGTAAGAACTCTCCGACTGCTACGCTAAAAAGATCTCCTCCACCTGCAGAGAGAGTTACAGAAACAAAGCTGGAATAGCCCCCTCAACGGCTGTCCTCCAAAATTTATAAAGTCTGGCGGAAGGTTCAAGACTTGGTAATTGACCAAGATCACTCTCATCAACAGAAAAGGGCGAAAGTGCAGGAAGAAAAGAAACGTCCTGTCAAACAACAAAGGACGACAACTGCCAGGGTGCCCGCTGCAACGGCCCCCTCAACTTCAACGGCCCACAAGAGAAGAAGGCCAGAGAAAATCCCCGCGCCTGCGGCAAATGCCAAAGGCGGTGAGCCTAAACGCCCTAAGTCCGGGGGCATCGTAGTCCATACTGTATACATGGCGTCGGGAAAGGAGGACAGCCGTGCATCTACGGGTCATAGACCGCTTACACGGTCAGTGACCAAAGCTCAGGAGCAACAGCAGAAGCTCCAAGAAATGATGAACGTGATGGCCGCACTCATTGGGCCGAAAGAAATCCCCGAAGCGTCATTTGATCAACGCCAGGAGCAAGAAACTGACGCTGAATTCCTTCGTAGGATATTGGAGAAGAAGGATAAAGAGGCTGCCGGACAAGCAGCCAATATAAAGCGAATGGCCCTCCTGTTCCAGGACATGGTGGGAATGATGATCCAACAAGATTCTCCTGCTGAAGATCCTCCAATCGTCCTTGAAGACGACAGGGGAGAAACGTCAAATCCTCCACCGGCTATGTCAACAGCCAAGGAGGAGACAATCTCCAAACCTGACCTAGACGAATATATAGCTCAGCAAATATGGGTTCATCAGGCGACTGAGGCAGCCGGTCAGGTCGTAAAAACGGGGCGACCATATCCGAGCTGGTATGATCAGATCAAGTACCCGCCGAGCTATACAATACTGAAATTTCATGTCTATAAGGGGACGGGCAATCCCCACCAGCATATTGCCCAGTTCAGGGCGCTTTGCGGCAACACCGGCGGTGATGATAAATTGTTGCTTCGCCAGTTCGTCGGTAGTTTGTCAGAAACGGCGTTCGAGTGGTACTCTGAGCTCCCGAACGACTCCGTCAAAACATTTGCGGAGATGGAGCTGCTATTTACGCAGCAATTCACGAGCGCCAGCGAACGCACTCCGATAACGGCATTGATTAATGCCAGGGTGAAACCAGGTGAAACGTGGGTCCAGTACGCTATACGCTGGCGAAACTTGTGGTCAAAATGCGAACAACGCATCGAGGAAGCGTCCGCGGTGGGCATGTTCGTGGGTACCCTAGATCCTCATGCAACTATCTCACAGTTCATGATGTTCTTTAAGCCAACCACGTTCCAGGCTTTGATCGACAAGTTGGCCCAGATGGACCAGATGGGTCACAGACCGCCTCCCCCAAAGCCGGAACCTTGGAATGACAAGGGTAAAGGGAAGGCAACCTTCGTTGCGAACGCTCAGCAGCAACCCAGTGCCCAAAGCTGGCGGATCAACTGGAAGAAAGACGGCGGTATTATAATGAGAAAATGAAGCGCCCCTACTCATTCCCGCGGGATAAGACGAAGAGGCTATTAGAGCTGGCGGTACGCAACAGGCTTATCAACTTGCCAAATCCAAGACGACCGCCGCAACCCAGTGAGGTGAATAACCCCAACTACAGCCCTTACCATCAAACGGTAAGCCATCTAATTGAGGATTGCTTCGTCTTCAAAGGATGGATTGAAGATCAATACCTACAGGGCAAGTTTGCGCTGTCCGAGAAGTGGAAGGTGAACCCGCCACAACCTCACACTCCTAAGAAGACGGACACACCGGGGGCAACTTGTTCTTTCATTGAAGAAGCTCCATGGGAAATCATGCTTTCAGCAAAAACCAAAAGAATGCTGAATGAGCTCCAGACATGCCCGGCAGTCAGGTGGAAGAACCCGCTGGAACCCCAGATCATTGAAGGGATGCTGAAGCCGCGCCCAACTCCGAAGATTAGTGGTGATGGCCCGAGCACTCACAACCAGCCGTCGAAATCTTCAAAGAAAAAGAAGAAGAAATCTAAGAAGCCCGTGAAGCCTGGCAACAAGCGTACGGACTTGCAGAAACAGATTGACGCGCTGGAGGAGTACAATCAAAAGGCGCGAACTCCCATCACACTCCAAGAGTTCCTCAACCACTTCTTTCAGGAGGAAGATAACGGAGAGAGCTCGTCGGATGAATCCGAGGGATACGTGGCGAGTTGTAATGTAATCTCCTACTCATTTACGGACGATGAAAAAACTCCTGGCACTAAGAAACTGGGGGCAGAGCCTGAACCGGAGCTTGTGTGGCCGACAGACGAAATGATCGACGCCTTTCTAGACAAGATTCGTTTGAAAAGTAAAGCCAATCGGGAGCGTGAGATGGACGCATCAGAAGGAGCCAAACGCAGGCGACTAAACGAAAGAGTCGAAGCACTCCCGCCAGATCGAAAGACACCCGACGCGGATAAAAACATATTCAAGACGAGAAAATGTTTGCCAAAGCCATGTCAATGGGAATGAAACTACCACCCTCGGAAGAAAACACGCTCAATGGGGCGGAGAGGCACCCTAATTAATGCTCATATCATCGGAAGATTTCACACCCCACTGAGGAGTGCGACGCTTTTAAGACATGGTGGCAGGGATATGTTGCTCATCGACAACATTTTAAGCGAATGAAACGCAGAACTCGTCGGGAGTAGAGAAGTACGACCGAAGGACACAAAAGAACTACCAGTAACTGTTACACGGTCAACGCCGGGGGATCGCAAGTGCTCACATTCGGGAGCGATTCTGACGAGGAAATGGCTCTTGGCCCTCTCTTTAAAGAATCCATCTTAGGGAAAGAGGAAGAACAAAAGGCCTGCGAAAACATTCAGCTGCGCAATCGCACGCTCCCGGAAAAGAATCTTGGACCCGCAACTAGAAAAGATAAGGGAAAGGAAAAGGTCGCTGAGGATATCGTCTTAGATGGCCAAGTTATGAAAGAGCTGACTGCCAAGGACCCGCCTAAGAAGAGTAAGGTGGACTAAAACATCCTAGCGCACCCGAGGAAGCTACCCTCGCAGCTCAGCATTCTTGACGCCCTCTTATTATCAAAAGAAGTGAGAGATTCATTAATCAAGGCGCTGCAAGAGCCCAAGCAATTCCAAGCCTTCCTCGCCTTAGAAAGGATGAAGGATGAACTGGAAGAAGTGCGCACAGCCGATATCACGTTCGGTGATGAAGACCTTCTCCTTGGGGCGTGCGACCACAACCGTCCTCTATACGTCTCTGGATACTGCCACGATATCAAGATAGGCAAAATCCCGGTTGATAATAGATCCTGCGTCAATCTCCTTAATGTTCGGGTGTTGAAGGAAATCTGCATGAGCGTTCAGTACCTCGCTCGTGATAAAATTACCATCTCCGGTTTCGATTCTCAGTCATCACGGACTCTCGGATTGGTGATACTAACATTACGCTTTGGACTACTCGTTACAGACATTAAGTTTCACATCATTGACGCCAAGACCTGCTACAACGCCTTGCTCGGTCGTCCTTGGTTACACGAGTACAACATCATCCCTTCTACGCAACATCAGTGTATGAAGTATTTCAAGGATGGTCTCGAGTACACCGTAACAGGCGAGCTGAACCCATTCTCCGTGAACGAAGTCCGCAGATACGAAGATGCAAAGTACTTTTTGCCAGATTTCAAGGACACGGAGAGGTGTCACAAACCGGAGAACAAAGCTGCCGCCACCATTCCTGTTTTCGGGAGTGATACCGAAGAAGAGGAAGAGATAGTTTACGCTGGGCCGTCTCGACGCAGCAACCCGGGACCGTCCGCCCCCATATTGATCTTCGGAAGCGATTCGGAAGATAAGGTTAATGCTGTGTTCTCCAGTCGGCCGCCAATACAAGAATTCCCTGGTGATGATCAGAGTTTGCAAATCACCATGATTTCGCGGGAGCACTACAAAGATCTTGACGCGCTTGAAGCTTACAATGTGCAAGACCTGCAGACGTTTTACGTCCCTCCCAAGCGAAAAGGTGAAAGGGCGATCCTATTCTACCAATCCACGGAAACAAGAGTGGAGAAAGAAATCTGGCATGGCGCGGATTCTACACTTGACAGGCTCCAATCCATCCGTTTGCCCAGATATTATACGAACGGACTAAAAAGGCTGTTGAAGCGCCAAAGAGTACCCTTAAAATAGACTATTCGACAAGCTCAGTTCTACAACAGGATTTGGGATGTCCCTGAGACTCAGCGCAAATTGCCCAACGGGAGAATGGAAACGCTTGGGCTTGGGTATATAAGATCCGGGAAATGGGAACGAGTCCACGGTAGCTACGCCATATATAACTTCGACGAAGAAGAGGATGCCCTGTCAGAAAATGCTGACCCCTTATCAAAACTAGATCCCGCAATCAAAGTGCCGAATCCGTCATTTGAAGAGCGAATGGACAAGCTTATCAGGAAAGCGGGTCAAAAAGCTCGGGACGACCATAATCGCGAAATGACCATTTACGAGAAAGCCAGGATGCAACGTCTTCTTCAACAGGCTGCAAAAGACAAAAATACTCCTCCCTGTCAACCTGCTGTGCAAAAGGCCCGACACAGAGGTAGAAATAAGTCAAAGAGCGGAAAAGGGATTCGACAACGACAACGTGGGATCAAAGAGTCATGTAATCTGGGATTGCGCGGTCCGGATTTGTCCCTCATGAAGAAGATGAATCGAGCGTATTCTTTCCCTCAAGACAAGACGAAGAAGATACTTGATCTCGCTTTAAAACATTGAATGATTACACTTCCAGAGTCTAACCACCCTGAGCAAGCTAACGAGATCTCTCATCCGGGCTATTGCTCTTATCACCGAGCCATAGGACACCCTATCGAGGACTGCTTCACCTTCAAGAACTGGGTCGAAGACCAGTACCAGCAAGGCATGTTTGCTCTATCCAGCAGCTGGAAGGTAACGCCGCCACAAAAGCATGAACCTAAAGCTACAAGAGCAGAACCAGATCCACGTCGGTCTTGGAAGCGATTCTGTACTTGTCATATGATAGCAATATCAAAAAGGGAGCCCGAGAATATGGATGACCTTCCTTGGTGCTTCAAAAACAGCGATGATGAGGTGATCTCAGAATTTCCATCAGCGCCGAAAGAGCTGGAAGATGGAATACATACCACCGCAGATAACCTCAAGAAAATCGACTTAGGGACGGCGAATGACGCACGACCGACATTCGTCGGCGAGCTACTATCTGAAGAAAGGGTGGCTGCGTTAAAAGACGTGCTTATGCAGCATAGAGATTGCTTCGCATGGAACTATTCTGAAATGCCAGGTTTAGATCCAGAAATTGCTATGCATAAATTGGCGATATCCTCGGACGTTAAGCCAATCAAACAGGCGCCGAGAAGAATGTGGCTCGAGCTTGAGATGAGCATCAACGCCGAAGTCAAGAAGTTAATCGATTCTGGGTTTATCCAGGAAGTTCAGTATCCTGACTGGATCGCCAACATTGTTCTGGTGATGAAGAAGAATGGGACAGTGCGCATATGCGTGGACTTCCGGGATCTTAATAAAGCTTGCCCGAAGGAAGATTTCCCAGTACCGGTCACCAAGCTGATGATAGATAACACGTCCACTCACGAGGTTTTCTCTTTCATGGACGGCTTATCAGGATACTATCAGATAAAGATGCACCCCGAAGACTAGGAGCACACCGCTTTCCGGACTCCTCTGGGTATATTTTGCTACAAAGTTATGCCCTTCGGTTTAAAGAACGCCGGTGCCACCTATCAGAGGGCCATGACGAAGATCTTCGATGACCTCATACATGAAATCGTCGGATGTTACATCGACGATCTCGTGGTGAAAAGCAAATCGTACGAGGAGCATTTAGAGCATCTGAAGACCGTATTTCAACGCCTTCGGCAATACAACTTGAAGATGAACCCTCTCAAATGCGCGTTCGGGGTATCCTCAGGCAAGTTCCTAGGGTTCATCATCCGGCACCGGGGTATCGAGATAGATCCGTCGAAGATCAAGGCGATCATGGAAATGCCACCGCCAATGACTCTTAAACAATTACGGTCTCTCCAAGGGAAACTCGCGTACATCCGGCGATTTATAGCCAACCTTTCAGGCAAGTGCCGTCCTTACAGTCACCTGATGAAGAAGGGAACCCCGTTCGTCTGGGATCACAAATGCCAAGGCGCACTGGACGAGATCAAGCAGTACCTGCAGAACCCGCCGGTGTTGGCTGCTAAGGTCAAGGGAAAACCTCTTATTCTTTATACCACAGCCCTCGAAGGTTCCTTAGGCGCATTATGGGCACAAGAGAATGACCAAGGGAAGGAGAGAGCGCTCTACTATTTAAGTCGAGTCCTACTGGGGGCAGAAAGCAATTATTCCCCCATCGAAAAGCACTACCTGGCGTTGATCTTCGCGATAACGAAACTCCATCACTATGCGTTGGCGCATGAAGTTCGTCTCATTTCGAAGGTGGACCCCCTTAAATATTTGATGTCGAAGGCCATATTGACGGGGCGACTCGCTAAATGGGCCCTACTCTTGATGAAGTTCTCGATAACCTATCAGCCTCTCAAGGCAGTGAAAGGCCAGGCCATTGCCGACTTCCTCGCTGAACATCCGATACCTGTGGATTCTCCTCCGAATTGCGATCTGCCAGACGAACATGCGTTTGACGCGATCGATGGTGGTGATACTCGATGGGAGCTTTATTTCGATGGAGCATCCTCCATGAAGAAGCGAAAACAAAGCATCCCTATAATCAAATCGGGGGTGGGTCTCATCTTCGTAACTCCACAAGGAGGGATAATGCGCTTTGCTTTCTCTTTAACAGAGCCGAGGACAAACAATGAAGCCGAATACGAGGCTTTAATAGCAGGCCTCGAGATCGCCATCGACATGGGAATTGAAAACCTCCTCATATATGGAGATTCTCAACTGGTCGTCAGTCAAGTAAATGGCGACTACCAGACGTGCAAACCAGAGTTGGTGAAGTACGGCGAAAGGGTGCAGAGACTGTTGACCCAAATCCCCTATTACATTCTGGAAAGCATACCGCGTGCAGAAAATAGCAAGGCGGACGCGTTGGCCAAGCTCGCCAAGGAGCTAGCCGATGAGAACCTCGATGACATAAGAATCGTGGTACAAAGCCGTCGGGTATTTGCCCCAGCAGAAGTATCTCCGGAATCATCTGAGGAAAAGGAAGCGATTGAACAGACGACCCTACAAGTAAAACACCAAGAGAAAGTTGAAGATTGGAGAGAAGTCTTTATAGACTACTTCAAATCTCGTCGAACGCCTGAAGATGCGTCCTCAAGACATCAACTCATGAAGCGAGCCCTATCTTTCGCCTTCATCAATGATACTCTGTACAAGAGGTCATTTGATTCTTTGTGGTTGAGATGTATGGGACCTGATGAAGCGAAAAGAGTCGTTCAGGAAGTTCACGACGGACTCTGCGGTTCTCACCAAGCAGGCCCGAAGATGAAGTTGAAGATTAAACGAATGGGATACTATTGGCCCATGATGATTCAGGACTGCCTCGAATACGCGAAGCAATGCCACTCATGCCAGATTCATGGGGACTTTATCCATCAGCACCCAAATCCACTCCATCCAACGGTGGCTAGCTGGCTATTCGAAATGTGGGGGACTGACGTAATCGGCCCCATCGAACCAACGTCGTCCAGAGGACATCGATTCATTTTGGCGACAACTGATTACTTCTCCAAATAGGCAGAAGCAGTACCGCTGAGGGAAGTGAAGACGGAGAATATCCTCCATTTCTTCAAGACGCACGTCATTTATCGGTTTGGAACTCCACGACGGATTATCTTCGATAACGGGCCAGCCTACAGAAGCCATCGCACCTGAAACAAAGTAAAGGAAAACTGTCAAAAAGTGAAGCCAGGAATATATATATATATACACACACACATGAGCATAAATGTATGAAGATAGTTGAAGAAAACGACAGAGGACTTGTTTGGTAGGACCATTAGTTACAAAACATTGGGGCCCCACGAAATCAAGATGACGGATGGCTAATGATGAGGCACAACAACTATAACGAGACAAAGAGAATATTCTCATTAAATAAGCAGTGGGTTTCAAGTGACCCTACACATCTCCCTAAAAGACAAATCCATCTTGGGCTCTGTGATGAATCAAACAGAATCAAGGGAATTAAATTCCCAAAGACCAACAGTGTAAACTGCTTCTGGATTGTGAAGAAGATGACTCAAAGCAAGAAAACCCATGAAGGTCTCTAGGAAGAACTTGGTTCTTCATAGGAATTAAATTCCTTTTTTGAAAAAGGGAATTAAATTCCCAGAAAATGTGGTTCCAGAGCCAGAGCTCCTTGGAGATGGAATTAAATTCCATGGAAGGGACAACCGACACCATCATCTCCCTAAAGGTTAAAGAGACCCTAAGAGATCTACAGTTTGAAAATTAGATGGTTTTTTGTTCTTGTGGAAGAACTTAAACTAAAAAGAAATGTGTGTTCTTGTCAACGGGAAAAACCCTTGATCTGGATTTAAAATCCGGTGGTGATTTTTGTGAAAGTCCTTCGGTCGCTCAAGATGATTACCTGAGGAAAAGGAATCAGTCAACAGAGTTAAACTCTGGAAATTTTTTGGAACAGAGAACTAAGCTCTAGAAAGGAGAATTAAATTCTCAAAAAGAAAAGTATGCAAGGAGGAAGATGAGCAAAGTGGAGGCGCTTCTGAAAAGACATGGGCATTTATAGGATGGGATGGAAAACGTTTCATCTACTCTACTCCCAAGGCAGATCCAACGGTCACAAAAGTGACAGCGTTGCACTCACGTGCAGACACGTGAGAGCAACGCTGTGGGGGCATTTGTTCCCTGATTAAAAATCAAGAAAAGATTCAGAAGAGGCATCACGTGCTCACACGCGACCAGTGGTCAGGTGTTGGCACGTGATGGTTAAGCAGCGGCACAGAGCATATTTATTCTCTAATTAAAAGTCAGGAAGAAGCTTCAGAAGAGGCATCACGTGCTTACACGTGACCAGTGGTCACGTGTTGGCACGTGATGGTTAAGCAGTGGCAAGAGAACAAAACACAGAAGAAGAGAAGCCCATACCAAGGGTCACGTGCTCACACGTGACCAACGGTCACGTGGCCACACGTGACCGGCTTTAAAAGCCTTATTCTTTAACAAAATTAAATTCTGAGGAAAGATCCTTCAAATCTTTCCAAAATGAAGAGGAATTATTTGAAACCGTTGGATCAAGAATCTGAAGGTGATTAAATATCACCAATATATGGAAAAATCTTGGACATGGAAAGATTTCCCCCTAAATCTAACCGAAATAACAAAAAAATATCTTTGAATTTAAAATCCAATGGTGAATAAAATTCACCTAATAATCTGAAGGCTCATATTAATGATGAAGATAAATCAAATCTCTCAATAAACAAATGAAATCTTTCAATGAAAGATTCACTAAAACAGATTGATTCTTTTCCTTCTCCTATAAATAGGAGCCAAAGAAGAGAGTTAAAAAAGACAGATAGAGAGAGAGAGATATATAGAACCTTGGAATCTTGAAAATTCAGAAGGAAGAATTTGATTCTCTGCAAAAGAAAAACCCTAGGTAAGAAAAGAGAGGCTTCAAAAGAGAATTTAATTCTCAAAAGAGTTTAACTCTTATATAAAGAAAAGAACTTAGTTCTTTCTCTGGTGGAGGATCTGCAAAGTGCATATCTCCCCATGAATTGAGAATTTAATTCTCATTGGGTTGAGATCCTGCCATGCAGATCTAAAACACAGAGGAGGAACCGAGTTTTGAGAATTTAATTCTCACAGAATTATAGGAATTTAATTCCTTTGAGATAAAGTTAGGGTTTAACCCTACATTATATGAATTTAATTCCTTAAAAATGGACAGAACCAGGGTTTAACCCTAATTGAGAACTTAATTCTCTAAACTCACAGGAATTTAATTCCCTTAAAAAAAAGAAATTAGGGTTTCACCCTATGCCAGAATTTAATTCTTTGCATATATGGGGAATTTAATTCCTACAGAAAAGAAATTAGGGTTTAACCCTATCTGAGAATATAATTCTTTAAAAGAAAGTGGGAATTTAATTCCTCTAAAAGTTATTACTAGGGTTTAACCCTATGAAGAATTTAATTCTTAAAAAGATAAACACATCTTCAGACCGACAAAGAAACAGGGTCACGTGCTACCACGCGACCCCTGTAAAGATCCACAGAGAAGAACTTTAAGGCAATGCCCTACGTGCTCCACGTGACCCCCAAAGCACACAAAGAAAAAGTAAAAGAAAAGAAGCTCTGGGGCGCCCTCACGTGTCACTACGTGACCCCTAATGAACATTCTAACAGATCAAAGTGTGAGCCCCCATCACGTGCCCACACGTGATGGCTTTCAGAATTAAAAGTGTTAAACACTTATCTATAGAACAAAATGAAGGGGATCTAGCCCCACCTTTTGGATGCCATCACGTGCTCCCACGTGATCTCTTCTCTGACAATATTTAACATCAGACTGATGATTTGTTCCCAGTGTTTAACACTGATTTCCTTAGTGTTTAACACTAGTTTGAAAACTCCATTTCCAGTGTTTAACACTGATTTTCTTAGTGTTTAACACTAATTTGGAAAAAATCTGTTCCCAGTGTTTAACACTGATTTTCTTTAATGTTTAACACTAATTTGAAATCTCTGTTGCCAGTGTTTAACACTGATTTGCTTTAGTGTTTAACACTAATTTGAAAGCCCTGTTGCTAGTGTTCAACACTGATTATCTTTTAGTGTTTAACACGGACTTGCTAATCTTATTCCCAGTGTTCAACACTGTTGGTCTCTAGTGTTTAACACTAGTTTTAGACCAATTGGCTAAGTTTCTAGAGGCAAAGCCTCTCCTTCAATGAACCAACAGAGGGCCAATATTCTAACATGATTGGACTTAGCCCAAGCTGGCCGTAAGTCCTCAATTCAAACTTAACTGGGCTAATGGGCTCATAATATAATTAATTGGTCTGGGTTCCAAATTGGGCCAAAGATTATTTAATCTACCTTGGTTTAAGGGTACATCTCTTCACTCCTTTGGTACTTGGCGTTGTAATTCATCAACGTCTTCAAAGAGGTGACGGGTTCCGATGACCACACATTGATACGGACCGTGGGGTCCTTAAACTCATGAACTATGAGGTCCTTAACCTCGACCGGGATGTCTTAAAACTAACGCCGGACTGTGGGGTCCTTAAACCCATGGACTATGATATCCTTAACCTCGACCGGAATGTCTTAAAACTAACAACGGACTATGACGTCCTTAACCTTGACCGGGATGTCTTAAAACTAACGCCGGAATCCTCGGACTATGATGTCCTTAACCTTGACCGCAACGTCTTAAAACTAACATTGGACCACAATGTCCTTAAACTACCTATTGACCGCAATGTCACTGAACTAAACAACAGGGCCCCCTTAATTGCTCTCTTGTTGGATCTAAACGATCCCGTTAAGTTGATCTTAGTCTGAAAGCTAGACTAACGTATCCTTAACAAACGTTTAAGTCGATCTTAGTCTCAAATGAGGTTAACGTATCCTCAAACCCAAATCTAAGATAATACGGATTTGGACTAGTCCACGCCCTACGGGCGACGACATAACTCAGTCTCCGTATACAATCCACGGGCAACCAAACACAAAACAAACACACATGACACAAAGTGATCATCTGGAGAAGGAGAAAGTTGTTACCGCAATGCGGTAGCGTAATTAACTGCAGGGGCTTGCGCCTGCAGGGAAGAGCGTCCCCACAATCAAAAAACCCTTCAAGCGAGGGAGAATCTGACGAAGTCTGGTACATCGGACGCATCCGTCTAAACCTCCGATACACGGTGCCATAAATCAACTTGGCATCTTCGGAGAGGTAGATGGATAGCACCAATTAGCATCTGCCCCGAATTTCAGGCAAGACGTCCCTGCGTCGCACCGTCTTTCGGAGGGGAACACCCCGCGGTGGGGTGCACGGATAGCCGGGTTCTAGAGGGCAACGGGCCCGCATCTCATGGCATTGAGACGGAGGGGGCTTCACTCTAGAATTGGCGGGCTATTCGCCTCACTCGTAGGGGGTACAGGTTGACCCAAGGAGGGGTGCTCAAGTTACCTGTAACACCCTAGTTCATTTATACCAATTCCAGTTCTCGTATTTTCTTAATTGTGGTATTTTCCTGATTTATCGTGTTTTGGGTGCGAATAGTATTTTACATTTTACATTGCATTCAACCCGACCCGCTTGCTCGAACCTGTTTGATTCATATTTATATATTACCCTGACTTGTTACATAGACACGTGCATCTCATGTATACTGCATACTGGCATTTTACCATATAACATTTTAGCTCATGTAATATAATTTAAAATTGCATTTCATAGCCTGCATGATACCCCTAACCCCGTGGTAGCATCCGTGCATCTTGTTCTCGTCCCGTTCAGTGAAACGGACATGTCTGGATGGCTACGCGCATGTACGTGCATCCGTTCTTAGGGGTATGCATTTTCGTTACCTGAGCATTCATTTTGAATTTTGAAAGTCGCACATATTTTTCGTATTTTAAATCTGAAGTTTTAGACCTGACCCGGGCGCGTTTTGAAATATTTTGGTATCCCACCAAAATTCAATTTATTTAATTTTAAAATTTAGTTTAAATATTTTCAACGATTTCTTTAACAAACTGAAACCTCTTATCTAAAATTTTAAATCTAAAAATCTTTTAAAATTTTAAATCTAATTTCCTAACAAACTAACAACTCCTTTCTCTCTCTCTCTCTCTCCTCTGCATATATATTATATATATTTTATTTATTTAATATTTCTTTCCTTATTTAATACATAGCCTCTTCTTCTTCTTCTTTCTTTTTTCTTTTTCTTGATCTTGTTTCTTGATTCCGGTAATCACCGCCGGTGCCGTGCTCGTCGCTGACGATTCGAGTGATCTACTGAACGTACCTAACTTGCGTGATCACCCTCGTGCGTTGTTTGGAACCGTTCCGTGTACCGTGCGAGCGTCGCGACATTTCGCCGACGAAGGACGTTCCGTACACATCCGTTCTTGTTCCGTCTAGGCAAGTTAATCTTGCTACATGCTATATAATTCATTTTTATACCTATTTAAATAAATACCATACCTATAGTTTAAATCTAGTGCCCCATGTTTAAATTTATAACGTTTCGATGTTCCGTTTGCATCCGTTTATATCATATTAAATCTAAATCATGAAAACTTATCTTGTGACATAATAGATTACATTATACCGCATCCATATCATTTAAAATATATATCGTCGTAATATTTCTTATTATTATCTTTGATTAGTTTATAATCTTCATTTTATAATGTTATACATTTGAAAATATTATAGTTTACACATGAAACGTCGTTGAAAAAGCGGATACGACAAATCTGAAATTTACTGTACACCTTACCTTGTAAAATTCGTTATAAATCATAGAAAAATCATTAGTATACGTTCTTTAGTTCGTTACGAAGCTAACTCAGAATAATATAACTCTATGAAATATTTACTTGCAAAATAAATTGTTTAAATAACGTAAAATGCAAATGAATATGTCTCTAAACTGCTGTCCAGGAAAATTCCAGCAGCAAACTTTCAAATTCGAATATTCATAACTTTTGTAGGGACAACCTGAGATGCCTATACTTATAAAAATGAAATCCTTATTGAATTATCTTTGTTTTGGTATAAGACACGTTCCTTTTGGAGAACGTTTGTTATTTTTTAAGCTATTTTACAAATTATGGCGACGCTGAATTTCTGAAAGGAGCTTTCTTGTGCATGGTTAATCAATACCACTTTTATAGTTATTAATCGCTTTAAATATGCTATCCATATTAATATTATTATATCAATATTTATATCAAATATTGCTTAGTTGTACATCCCACATTACCATTTTATAGTTTTATAACTTTTCGGATACCCGTTTGCATCCATCGCATTTAAGATACATATAATTGCATCCATAGATCACATTACTACATAATAACGTGATATTAACACTCCATATTTAATAAATTTCATCCTAATTAATATTGAAACTATAAATATAACCCTAATCGATAACTGTGCATCTGTATGCCTTAATCTGTACCTGATTGCATATCACATTACAATGTTCCATTTTATTGTGCTATTAGTACCCATGCTTGTTTTGTATACCCATACTTATGCTAGTTGATTATGAGCACCCACATAATATTTTGTGCTTCCTGACATGACCTGTTGCACTTCCTACCTGATAGGACATGGTACCGTACACTCTTGACATGACCTGACACCTAAATACACTACTTGACTTGACCTGATGTACCATGGCTTGACCTGTTACCTGATCTTGTGTCTAATGCCAACAAACCTAACGTGTAGTCCTTACGGACCGTTCCTGTTGTCTATCCAGACAAACCTGCACCTACCTGATCCTGAGTTGGCATTAGTTCTTGATTACTTAAAATACCTGACTAGACACTTATAACTTGGGGGTATGGGGAAATCAATGATGAAATCCTGACTTGTAACTCGACAGTTGCTTGCTTATACTGATCAGTTTTAGGGGCTAGGCCAGCCCTGGGATGATGCTGCTGACATCATTCATCTGTACATGTTTCCTGTTTAGTGCCTAGCGGCATGTCTCGGTTTCAGCCCGAGAATCTGGACCGTAGTCCCGGGCATGCATGGGATACTATTGAGTTACATCAACGATTCATCAAATTGATTTCAAAGACTTGAGAGTAGATAACCAATTGACCAGTTTAGTTTACTCACTGCACGCTACCTTTCACTGCCCTGATTTAGATTGCTTTACACCTGCTTTATCATTCATGATTATATTTGCATTGCCTGTTACCCTGTTTATATTGTTGCCTGATGTTATGACGCGCTGACGTCTGGGTTTTGCATGGCCCAGATCCTTCTACCTTTGTTGCAGACTGGTCAGGAGTATTGCCGCTGTTAGACCGAGCGGTGAAGTTCCTGTCGGTATGTAGTTTTACTTTCCAGGTGTTTCATTATTTTATCTTTTGCTTCCGCATATCATTATTTCTTGACTCATTCATTCTGGCTCATGGACATGTACTAGATAGTTTAGTTTACTTTCCTGTTCTTGATATCTCTACAGCCGTAATGTGACTGTAGAGGGATTTTTCCTATCCACAGGTAGCATGGTTGGCTATGTCACGTGCCCATCTTAGCGTACTCTGGGAAACGGGGTATGACATGGTTCTTTTGGTATCAGAGCCATGGGATATAGGTTAATCGGGTTTGATTCTTTTGTAGTTGGGTATTGGACCCAATACACGAATCAGAATACTCGTGATTAGGAACATGTCCTGCCATCTTGATTATTGTGATTCTTGAATCATATCCTTTTTTTATCCTTCGCCTTGACGATATGCAAACCACTTTGCATCTCGACTTGAAACCCTTTGGTTTTCTATTGTCTCTCCCTATTCTTGATTCTGATACTAGGATTTGGGCGACTTGAGTGGAGTTATGTAATTCTACCCATGAACTGCAGCATGGTTACAATGCGGTACTCTATTTAAGTAACTTGGAGTCCTGGTCTTGATTCACTTCCTTATTCCATGATCGTTATACTACCTTGCTTCTCTCGGTTTCATTGCTTACCAGTTATTGTTTTATTACCAGCTTGAACCCTATTTACCGTGCTTAATCCTCTTCAGTATCTTGATTTCAGATGAAGTCATCTTGGTATCCTACTTGTTCTTATCTTTCCGCATTGGAATTATTCAATTCTGGTGCACTCCTTATTTGTTGTGGTCTTGGGAATGGATTTTTCTTGGCACCTTCCACGCTCACAGTGATTGTAGAGCAAGGAAAGAGAACTTCCAGATTCCCAGACATCCGGAGTTTGTTTTGATGGAGGAAGTAGTTCGGTCGGGCCAGTCAAATTTAGGGCTAGGCCGACAAACAGTGTTCTTTCGTCGATGGAAGTATTAAGGAAGAAGCGCCGGCTATATTACGAGAGTTCATGGACATGTTCGAGGACATCTCGGGTTACCGCAAACGAGATGTGGAGTTTGCGATTGATCTTGTTCCTGGTGCAGCGCCAATCTCAAAGGCGTATTATCCAATGGCATCAGTGGAGTTGGAAGAAGTAAAGAAGCAGGTTACCGAATTGCTAGAGAAGGGTTGAATTCGCGCAATTCACCTTGGGGAGCTCCAGTTCTTCTAGTCAAGAAGAAAGATGGCACAAGGAGGATGTGCATCGATTATCGACAATTAAACCGGGTGACTATTAAGAACAAGTACCCGATCCCTCGCATTGGCGAATTGTTCGAGTAGCTTAGTGGCGCGAGGGTATTCTCGAGGCTGGATTTGCGGTCCGGATATCATCAGGTCCGAGTTAAATCAGAAGATATTTGTAAGACTGTGTTCCGAACTTGGTACGGACATTACAAGTATTTATTGATGCCATTCGGAGTCACGAATGCACCGGCGATATTTATGGACTGATGAACCGAATCCTTCATCGTTCTTGGACCAGTTTATAGTGGTATTCGCTGAGGATATTCTGGTCTACTCGAGGAGCATTGAAGAGCATGCAGAACACTTGAAGATCGCACTGCAGACACTGAGGCAAGAAAGATTATATGCTAAGATGAGCAAGTGCAAGTTTTGGCTTGAAGAAGTAAAGTTTTGAGACATGTCGTAGCTGGAGATGGAATCGCCATTTACCCAGGGAAGATTGCTGCAGTTCAAGACTGGCCGATTCCGAAGAACGTTGTAAAGATCAGAAGTTTCTTGCACTTGCAGGATACTACAGAAGGTTCGTGGGGAATGTTGCTCGTTTGGCTGAGCCTTGACCAAGCTTACGCGCAAGGAGGTACCGTTTGTACGGACGGATAAGTGTGCGTCAGCTTTTGAGGTGTTGAAGCAAAGGTTGATAACCGCTCTTGTTTAACCGTGCCAGACAGTTCCGGAGGATTGGTGATTCACAGCAACGCATCTGGGAAAGGTTTGGGATGTGTTTTGATGTAGTATGGGAAGATTATAGCTTGCGCATCGAGACAGTTGAAGACCCATGAGAAGGGCTACCCAACTCCTGACTTAGAGCTAGCAGCTCTGATGTTCGTTTTGAAGATTTGGAGACACTACTTACTGGGCGAAAGGGTCGAAGTATTCACCGATCACAAAATGCTGGAGTATGTGTTCACACAGAAGGAGCTTAATAAGAGGCAGCGTAGGTGGTTGGAGCTGATGGCAGACGACGACCTTGATCTTGAATACCATCCGGGGAAAGTTAATGTTGTGCCAGATGCGCTTAGTCGGTGGCCAGCAATTCAGATGTTGACTGCACAGAAGAAACTTATTGAAGACTTTCGGAGATTCGATTTGGAAGTTGTGCTACCGCATTCTTCGGGACAGTTGTTGCAGCTGCAGGTACAGTCGTCGTTGATCAAGAATATTAAAGCAGCGCAATTGCAGGACCCTAGATTGGAAAAGTTTCGAGAACAGGTTGAAGCTGGACTTCGAACAGACTTATTGATCCATGAAGATGGTTCATTGCGATATGGTAGCCGCTTGTGTGTGCCAAAGGGAGATATTCGTGAAAAACTTATGAAGGAGGCGCACAGTTCAGCATAATCCGTACATCCAGGAGGCACGAAGATGTATCGAGATATACGACAGCATTTCTGGTGGGAAGGCGTGAAACGGGAGATTTCCCGCTTTGTGGCAAGGTGCTTGGTGTGTCAGCAAGTTAAAGCTGAACATCAAGGGTTGCTGGTTTATTGCAACCACTTCCGATTCCTCAGTGGAAGTGGGAACATATGACCATGGATTTCGTGACAGCTCTACCGTGGAGTCCAAAAGGAAACAATGCAGTTTGGGTGATTGTTGATCGATTGACCAGGACAGCTCACTTCATACCGTTTCGAGTTGGTCAGTCAACGAAAGCGTCCGCAGAACGGTACATGCAGGAGATTGTGAGATTGCATGGAGTACCTGTGAGCATCGTGTCCGACCATGACACCCGATTCTTATCACACTTCTGGAGGAGCTTACAGGAAAGTTTGGGGACTTGATGGAAGTTTACCACAGCTTATCATCCTCAAACAGATGGCCAGTCGGAGAGAACGATCCAAACTCTTGAAGACATGTTGAGAGCTTGCATGTTAGACTTCAAGGGTTCATGGGAGGATCATCTATACTTGGTGGAGTTTCGTACAACAACAGCTTTCAGGCGATTATTCAGATGGCTCCATTCGAAGCATTATATGGTCGCAAGTGTCGTTCACCTGTTTGTTGGGACGATGTTGGAGAACGAAGATTGTTAGGACCGGATTTGGTCATGCAAACAGTTGAGAAGGTTAACACTATCTGGAATCATGTGAAGGCAGCAGTACACGACCGACAAAAGAGTTGGGCAGATACATCGAGAAGACCTCTAGAGTTCGTCGTTGGTGATTTGGTATTCTCGAAGATGTCACCGACTAGAGGGGGATCCGTTACGGAAGTCGAGGAAAGTTTAGTCCTCAATTCGTTGGACCTTTTAAGATTTTGGAGCGTATTGGAGAAGTGGCGTATCGTTTGGTGTTACCGCAATCTTTGGAGAATGTTCATGACATGTTTCTTGTATCTCAACCCCGTAGGTGTGCTCGAGATGAAATACATGTATTGGATCTTTCGGAGCAGACTGTACGGGAAGATTTAACCTTTGAGGAGCGACCGATGTAAATTGTGGATCGAAGAGAAAAGGTTCTTATGAACAAAGTTATCCCTCTTGTGCTTGTTTCTTTGAGTAATCGCTTGCATGGAGAACCCACTTGGGAATGAGAAGATGAAATCCGACAGAAGTTTCCACATCTATTCTTGTAGTTTGTTGATTGTTTATCCTTTCTTATTCTTGGAATTTCGAGGATGAAATTCTTTTGTAGTTGGGTATAATGTAACATCCTAGTTTATTTATACCAATTTCAGTTCTCGTATTTCCTTAATTGTGGTATTTTCCTGATTTATCGTGTTTTGGGTGCGAATAATATTTTACATTTTACATTGCATTCAACCCGACCCGCTTGCTTGAACCTGTTTGATTCATATTTATAGATTACCCTGACTTGTTACATAGACACGTGCATCTCATGTATACTGCAGACTGGCATTTTACCATATAACATTTTAGCTCATGTAATATAATTTAAAATTGCATTTCATAGCCTGCATGATACCCCTAATCCCGTGGTAGCATCCGCGCATCTTGTTCTCGTCCCGTTCAGTGAAACAGACGTGTCTGGATGGCTACGCGCATGTACGTGCATCCGTTCTTAGGGGTATGCATTTTCGTTATCTGAGCATTCATTTTGAATTTTGAAAGTCGCACATATTTTTCGTATTTTAAATCTAAAGTTTTAGACCCGACCCGGGCGCGTTTTGAAATATTTTGGTATCCCGCCAAAATTCAATTTATTTAATTTTAAAATTTAGTTTAAATATTTTCATACGATTTCTTTAACAAACTGAAACCTCTTATCTAAAATTTTAAATCTAAAAATCTTTTAAAATTTTAAATCTAATTTCCTAACAAACTAACAACTCCTTTCTCTCTCTCTCTCCCCTCTGCATATATATTATATATATTTTATTTATTTAATATTTCTTTCCTTATTTAATACATAGCCTCTTCTTCTTCTTCTTTCTTCTTTCTTTTTCTTGATCTTGTTTCTTGATTCCGGTGATCACCGCCGGTGCTGTGCTCGTCGCTGACGATTCGAGTGATCCACTGAACGTACCTAACTTGCGTGATCACCCTCGTGCGTTGTTTGGAACCGTTCCGTGTACCGTGCGCGCGTCGCGACATTTCGCCGACGAAGGACGTTCCGTACACATCCGTTCTTGTTCCGTCTAGGCAAGTTAATCTTGCTACATACTATATAATTCATTTTTATACCTATTTAAATAAATACCATACCTATAGTTTAAATCTAGTGCCGCATGTTTAATTTTATAACGTTTCGATATTCCGTTTGCATCCGTTTATATCATATTAAATCTAAATCATGAAAACTTATCTTGTGACCTAATAGATTACATTATACTGCATCCATATCATTTAAAATATATATCGTCGTAATATTTCTTATTATTATGTTTGATTAGTTTATAATCTTCATTTTATAATGTTATACATTTGAAAATATTATAGTTTACACATGAAACGTCGTTGAAAAGTGGATACGACAAATCTGAAATTTACTGTACACCTTACCTTGTAAAATTCATTATAAATCATAGAAAAAATCATTAGTATACGTTCTTTAGTTCGTTACGAAGCTAACTCAGAATACTATAACTCTATGAAATATTTACTTGCAAAATAAATTGTTTAAATAACGTAAAATCCAAATGAATATGTCTCTAAACTGCTGTCCAGGGAAATTCCAGCAGCAAACTTTCAACTTCGAATATTCATAACTTTTTGTAGGGACAACCTGAGATGCTTATACTTATAAAAATGAAAACCTTATTGAATTATCTTTGTTTTGGTATAAGACACGTTCCTTTTGGAGAACGTTTGTTATTTTTTAAGCTATTTTACAAATTATGGCGACGCTGAATTTCTGAACGGAACTTTCTTGTGCATGGTTAATCAATACCACTTTTATAATTATTAATCGCTTTGAATATGCTATCCATATTAATATTATTATATCAATATTTATATCAAATATTGCTTAGTTGTACATCCCACATTACCATTTTATAGTTTTATAATTTTTCGGATACCCGTTTGCATCCATCGCATTTAAGATACATATAATTGCATCCATAGATCACATTACTACATAATAACGTGATATTAACACTCCATATTTAATAAATTTCATCCTAATTAATATTGAAACTATAAATATAACCCTAATCGATAACTGTGCATCTGTATGCCTTAATCTGTACCTGATTGCATATCACATTACAATGTTCCATTTTATTGTGCTATTAGTACCCATGCTTGTTTTGTATACCCATACTTATGCTAGTTGATTATGAGCACCCACATAATATTTTGTGCTTCCTGACATGACCTGTTGCACTTCCTACCTGATAGGACATGGTACCGTACACTCTTGACATGACCTGACACCTAAATACACAACTTGACCTGACCTGATGTACCATGGCTTGACCTGTTACCTGATCTTGTGTCTAATGCCAACAAACCTAACGTGTAGTCCTTACGGACCGTTCCTGTTGTCTATCCAGACAAACCTGCACCTACCTGATCCTGAGTTGGCATTAGTTCTTGATTACTTAAAATACCTGACTAGACACTTATAACTTGGGGGTATGGGGAAATCAATGATGAAATCCTGACTTGTAACTCGACAGTTGCTTGCTTATACTGATCAGTTTTAGGGGCTAGGCCAGCCCTGGGATGATGCTGCTGACATCATTCATCTGTACATGTTTCCTGTTTAGTGCCTAGCGGCATGTCTCGGTTTCAGCCCGAGAATCTGGACCGTGGTCCCGGGCATGCACGGGATACTATTGAGTTACATCAACGATTCATCAAATTGATTTCAAAGACTTGACAGTAGATAACCAATTGACCAGTTTAGTTTACTCACTGCACGCTACCTTTCACTGCCCTGATTTAGATTGCTTTACACCTGCTTTATCATTCATGATTATATTTGCATTGCCTGTTACCCTGTTTATATTGTTGCCTGATGTTATGACGCGCTGACGTCTGGGTTTTGCATGGCCCAGATCCTTCTACCTTTGTTGCAGACTGGTCAGGAGTATTGCCGCTGTTAGACCGAGAGGTGAAGTTCCTGTCGGTATGTAGTTTTACTTTCCAGGTGTTTCATTATTTTATCTTTTGCTTCCGCATATCATTATTTCTTGACTCATTCATTCTGGCTCATGGACATATACTAGATAGTTTAGTTTACTTTCCTGTTCTTGATATCTCTACAGCCGTAATATGACTGTGGATGGATTTTTCCTATCCACAGGTAGCATGGTTGGCTATGTCACGTGCCCATCTTAGCGTACTCTGGGAAGCGGGGCGTGACATTACCAGATTTCGTGAAGTGCCGGGTGGTCCATTCACGTTGTTGAAGGGGGCTACCTCACTTCAGGTTTTGGCGGGTAACTTGCTGCGTCCGTAGGGGTCTAGGATTTCATTGCACAGGCTATCCACACGACCAGGGGAACGTCGGGTTTCAGTAGCGGCTCTATGAAACCCGGGGATCCCAGATTATCTGTATTGTTCTGTGATGCTGATTACTTTCTGTAATGTTGCATTTTATCACGCCTTGAGTGAATATTATATATTGATATATATACTAGTAGATGTTGTATATGTTTACACCCGCGCTAGTCCATTCCCCGCTCTGTCGTTAGTTAAGTAACCTAACGGGTGATGACGGGACCCAGTGGCGAATGCGGATGGCATATACGTACATCGTATTTTCGTTCTTTATTGGTGTGATCAATTGATGGGACTGCATTGATTCAGATCAATGCAAGCTAAAAAAACCTATTCTGATGTTGTTGGAACATTTTTCAAAAAGGCTGTTATTGCAAGGACGTTCTCTTTTGTTTTGCACAGTGGTATTCGGTTATGAATATCCAGCACCTCAGTCGACGAGGCAAGGGCCGAGATCCCTTCACCGGAAGTGACCCCTTGGACAGAAGTTTGCGTAAGGGGAATAACTTCACTATAGTCGATTACTTTTGCTTTGCATCGTGGTATTCAGTTGGAATATCCTGCACCTCATTCTACGGGGAAAGAGCCGAGATCCCTTCACCGGGAGTGACCTCTTTAGCAAAGGTTTTCGCCACTATATTTTTATAAAAAGCTATCCGGTTCCTTCAACGATATCAAGTTCATTACGTTAAAGGTTTTTCACCAAAAACCATTCGTAGCCCTCCGTCATTTCTGACGGGTAGCACTTAGTATTCATGCTATGTTTGTTGACCTTCGTCAAGGCATAGTGTATGGTAGCTGCTTGTTACCTTTCTGCTGTATAGATAGATGCGTTGGTTTGGGACAGTCGTATAGCCTTGCTGACCTTCGTCAAGGGCTTGTACGGGTGAGTTCAAATTAACCTGGACAATGACGGGTAGAACTTGACATGTGACTTATGATTTGTTGACCTTCGTCAAGGTCATAAGAGCATGGGGTAAAAATCACATCGGGAGTTTCTAAAGAAACTGAAACTTGCCAGATATGCGCATACCTTCTGGAGTGTGATAACGTGAGTGGATTCTATCACGTTATCATGCGATGATAGTTGGATCCCGATTCCCACTAATGAGTTGGTTTACTCCTCGGGTGATCCCGACTAATTCTTCTTTCAGGTTTGGAGGAGAATTTGAGGTTACAGTGGGAGATTTCCAGATTAGATAAAGTGATAACCATTCTGATCTAGGTTAGAGTGCACGCTGAGTGTTTCTTTTCTCTCTCTCTTTGGCAGCGACCATGGCCCGACCCTAGACTATGACTCAGTAACCAAGATTAACCGAACCTTCTTAAACACTGGCTTTTGGATTGTCAGAGTTGCATACCTCATTGCCACTCCTACTTTTACCCTTTTCTCCAGAACACCCCATATTATTACGAACATCCACTTCCATTAGATAAAACCATCATATGGTTATATACGAACTCGAAGGAATTTATTCAAGAATGGTTTCCGGTTCTGGAGAAAATGAATAGGACTATTCAGTTGTCTTTTCCTTTTACCTTCTCTCAGGTTGCGAGTGTTCCTTGGATTAGGACGGTACACCTATTACGCTAATTGGATAGTCTTCTTCCAAACCATAGGCAGGTGCCGAACGGTGGGGAATGAAGAAAACCAATTAGCTTAACGAAGGTGTACAGAAGGTATTAAGTAAAGACATATAAAGGGATTAGTAAGAGGGCAAAATAAACTGCGACTGCTATTCACGACCAAACCAAGTATTTCTTCGCCAATCCTACATCACCTTTGTATTTCTCCAGAACACTCCGTATCACTACGAAGATCCAAAGTTTATTGGATATTCCATCGAATGGTTATATACGAACTCGAAGGAACTTGTTCCAGTTCGGGGATGGATTCTGGTTCAGGAGAAATATGAATAAGGTTTATTCAGTTGTCTTTTATCTGTACCTTCTCTCGCTTTGTGAGTGTTCCTAGGATTAGGACAGTACACCCATTATGCTTATTGGATAGTCTTCTTCCAAACCATAGGCTGGTGCCGAACGGTAGGGAAGGAAGAAAACCATTTAGCTTAAGGGGGTGTACAGAAGGTAATGACTAAAGACATATAAAGGGATTTGGAGAGATGGCAAAGAAATATACGGTTACAGTTGTGAATCTTATAATGGTAGAGGTATTACTAGGAATACCCGGATACCCCTTCGAAACATTTACATGTTTCAGTTTCACTGTGTATTGTTAAAAGAAAACTGATTTCCCAATCAGTCCTTGCTCCAGGGTATGTATTTACCAGGTATAATTCTCACATCTGTATGGTTTTACATATGATGAGTGGGAGTAAGTTATTGGGAATTAGGTGATTGTCCTCATTATATCGGGATTCATTGTAATTGGTGATATTTGAGGAAATCGCCTGGGTTGTTTGCCGGACGACAAATATTTGGTTTTGAATATCCGTTGTTATGCACAAATTTCAAATTGATATATCTGTACGTCTATTTTTATAGAGTGAGATATAACCTTTTGAAATTATGTCCATGACATTTACCTATATCAGTGGATGGTTAGGTAAGGAGCATTAAAACAGCGGTGTAATTCTTCTTAACCACAAGTACAGTTTTCAACCTACGACACACATGGAATGAGTTGTTAGACTCAAGGGACTTATACAGAGTATTGTATGTTGTCCAGTGTCCATTAGGACAAAGGGGTTGGTACTTGTACTATATTCTGTTTACTTATGACTTCTCTAGTTCTTAGACAAGTGTTTCGTAGAAACATAAGGTCCAAGTTTTGAGAAGTTATAGGTATATGAATAAAAGTAGAGAACCAGGTATTGCAAGTATCAGGATTCTTCAAGGTGATAAAAAATGTAGATACTTGTATATGGTATTCAGTTGATAGTAATGATTAAGAGAAACTTGTTTCTCTTTCAGGTTACTCATAATTGGAAGCATTCTTAAGTTGAGTAATTCTGATAGGCCTCTCTCCATTTAGTTGACATGCACTGGAGACAGCTGCATGATTTGAATCTGGTTCCAATTAAATCAGTGCCTCTGTTTCTATATTGGATATAGAACGGTTCATATCTTAACGATGTTAAGGTACGGGGAGTTGTCCCGCTTATGCTTAAAACCAGACTCTGGATAACTCAAGGCACGTTTCTGTAATGGCTGTTTGTGGGTTGACCCAGGCTATGGTGAGGGTTGACTTTCTACCATCTGGAAGATCAATAGTGATATTGTTCTTGACTTGCCACAGTTTTAGTAAAATGGATTTTTTCAGAAAACAGTAGTGGGAGTATGGTAGAACTGGAAGTGATTCCAGAACCGCAAATGATTACTGAAAATTTGATAAGAACTTAAAGATTCAATCTGGTTTGACATTCCATTGGCCACTCCGCAGATATAGTGGGTAACCTCAGGCACCCGAGAGGTACTCCGGTAGCTTCAAGGACGGTGACAGGGAGGTTCTTGTTTACCCAAACTTGACACTACTGTTGTTCCAGACTATGAGACCCGGCAGGAGGATGAGTATAGCGTCGTTCTGAACTGGCTTTAGAAGTGCACGTGTATATCATTCTGCCAGAGGGTTGTCGTAGTCAGTGGGAGCAGCAGAAGCATAGTGGACAAGTGGCTTATGTCGATTTATAGACTAAAGCAGATAAAGCGGAGATAGATCATCTATTTCTGATGTGACAGTCATAGGTTTGACTTCATCGGAATAGGGGATGGATCTGTTAAGAAGGTAGTAGGGTGTGATGTCCTGGTATTTGGATGATATACACAGAGTAGGAAGTGAAATTCCTATACTACGATCGGTTATACTTTGGTTGTCACACAGTGGTTTCTCCACATAGGATATAGATATTATTTCAGATGTTCTGGTTACTAGATCTATGGTTTTAGATCTAGATTTGGGTAGTTTCCCAATCAGGGTACTTAGACATCATTCTAAAGGTATTTAGAATGGACGACTCATGGCACGGTAGTGTACCTGCAGGTAATGGAGTCACCCTCTCTAAAGGTGTCTTACAGACTAAAGGGGAGAGGGATGTGCATGATTGGCAGATCACTTGCTTAGGCAATTGAGTCAATCATGAGAGGTCAAGTACCACACCAGATGTTGTTTTTGCACTAGATACAATATGTTGATATTGATCCAATCCTGGAGAAACGACCGGAAGCAGTTTTAGAACATAAGTGGATGTTCTAGGGATATGATAACGGCATCCTCATTCGGGAGACAGTAATCATTCCAGGCTTCCAAGGTGACATGGATGACAGAGTGACTGCCAGAGTTATAGTTTTCTCTCTGACGAGGGGCAGTAGTTTGGACAGGTGGTCCAAGGGGATACTGAGGGAGGCATGGCGCAGGATGCTGATTAAGTTCAGTTGACGATACAGTCTAAGAAGTTTGAATTTGGAGTTCATTTATGAGCTAGGTCCCATCAGATATCTAGACATATTCTAAGACAGGTATTACTCATTTCGGGAGATGGCTTTCAACGCGAACTTGAGATAAAGAGAGACATAGAAAGAAACACCAGGGCAGATCCACTCACTGAGGCTATTCCTCGAACGCAATAGTTTTGCAAACGGGCTTTGTGAGACTGATTAGTAGAGGAGTTGGGTGTTCGGTATCACACGGGCTGTGAGTATGCGACATCGCAATAATTATCCTTGAGTGCAAGTGGGAGATTGTTGGATATAGTGCCCTTTGAGTCAATTATTGGATCATAGGCACGTGATTGCAATGATTGAGGGAGGACCTATGCCAGTAGGACAGTCTTACTCAAGATGATAGTATGCTATCTGGTTTATCTTTATCATCGTGTACTACTTTAGGTGACATTACGGATCACTATTGCACGTTGGTAGAGCCCTTAGGATTCTTGCTTGACGGCCAGCAGTATGATGGCGATCATATACGTGGGAGCTGGGGTCTATAAGCACATCCTTAAAGTAGTCCCTAGTCGTGGGAGTTTTCGAGACAGGGCATCGATACTCCGGAGTAGACTAGTGTATACAGTCGAGACCCCGACGAGGGGCGGTGGCCAGTCTCACAAGCCATTGGTGTCAGTTGGTTCACCTAAGATGTATACAGGTGCTCATTGGGTTATGAGTACACCGGACAGGACTCGTCGGGAGCCTGCTAGTTGGTATTATACCTGACGTCAGATAGCAGTTCCCTGGTGACATGTGTACAGGTTAGTTCATCGACCCGAGATCGTCATTTGTCTCGTGTG
This sequence comes from Agapanthus africanus, assembly GCA_030015575.1. Classification (NCBI taxonomy): domain Eukaryota; kingdom Viridiplantae; phylum Streptophyta; class Magnoliopsida; order Asparagales; family Amaryllidaceae; genus Agapanthus; species Agapanthus africanus. The sequence continues at coordinate 241,431,191 of CM057344.1, forward strand.
AGTTCCCACTGTGCTTTGATTACTACCCTACCACGGCTCAAAGGAGTCATGCAAACAGGTTTTAGTTGGGTACAGTCCCGGGCCACATGGAGGCAGTGAGCAGATCTGCAGGGGTTTCATCTCTCCCGGTATTGGGGGTGAGATCGCGTTGTGTCTAGGAGAGCCATTACACGAAAGTCCTTGGCCAAGGCAGGAGATTTACTGGTAGGTATTCCAGTAGTATCTCAGGGTCTTCTGGACTACACTCTGACACGACTTGTACCGCTTTTGGGGGTCTGACTTTTACCAACCCCCTAGGCCCGCCATGCGATGCTCATAGACGAACGGACTAGACTGTACGGATATTGTCACTGACAGGCTCAGTAGGGTGTCAGGATGAGTTCTCTCGTCGACCTCCCTTTTGGTCAATACCTGGTAGCCCGTTACGTACAGCTAGTACCTCTGATGTGCTAGTGGTTAAATCCACAACCAATGTATTGATGAGTCTTTAGAGTCCCCCACAGACTGTTTCTCAGGTTTCGGGCGAAACATTGTAGAGGCCGTATGATATATGGTAGGGTTCGATCATATACGTGCGGTATTGCACGGATCATGATCGGACGGATCATACTAGTGGGCTTTGGTTTAAGCCAGATCCTAGTATTAGATTTGTTGGATTACTTTAGTCTCGTCGCATTCGCATTCAGTCGGAATGCGGATGCAGGTTTGTATATACAGGTGAGGGGTATTCTTGTGATCCATCACGAGTTTACTTTAGATGTTGCCGGATCTCTTTGTTGGGCCAAACATTTGGATTAATATTTGGATAATGGAATTAGTGATCTAGATATCATCATTAGATGCATTAATGTGACATAAACATATATTATGACTCATGGTCTCTTTTTTAGCAAATATGTCACATTAATGGATTGATTTGTGATGATATGAGAGGAAAAGAGAGAGAGGGGCTGCCATGGTTGTGGTTTTGGTCTTGTATTTTTATCATCTCACTCTCTCTCTCACTCTCATTCTATCACAAGAAAAGATAACAAGAAAAGAAAAGAAGAAAAAGCCTTCTCTTCTTCTTCTTCCTCTAGCTTGCATTCTCTATTAATGGCAATATCTCCAACCTCCATCCAAGCAATGGATGCAAGAGGCAAAGTGATCACAAACATTCTCTACAACATCTTGGACACGTCGGCTAGCACACTTCGTGCCCGAGTTGCTTCGGACGAAGCGGGAGCCCGTAAAAAGACTTCTCGATGTGGTTCCCTTTCCGACGAGGAGATGAAGACCGGATTTGCCGCGGGGAGATCGGGATGGTGGCCGAAGACCGAAGGACACGGATCGCTCGGTATAGCTCTCTACCCCTTCTCTAGTTAGCTAGTAGTAGGTTAATGGTCCGATCCGGGTTTATTGTCCACGGTAGCGCCGGATTCTAGTTTGAAAAAGTTTTTGTTTTCCGCATTTTGGCCTCGGAATGACGGCCGGGGTGCTATCGTAGACTTACATGTACAATGTCTAAAGCTCAGGGTCTTCACTGTACTGCTCCAATTCTTCTGCAGTTGGCTCGATCTCTGACGGGTCCAAATCACCTGACGACATTCAAGAAGAAAGAAAGAGAATGTCGTCAGCGAACAGATCGCTCGGTAAGTCCCAAAGATAAGAGAAGAATAGAATAGACAGAGAGTAAGAGAGAGAGAGAGAGTAGCTTTTACAGTTGGATTTTATTGTTATATTGTTGTATTTAGTGTTAACGCTGTTATTTGTAGGTTGGTACAGAAGGATGCCAGTGTATACGAGAGGAGTCTCACTTGCCCCGGAGACTAAGGTATCAGGAACTCAAGGAACTGTTTATGCCACGGTACAACGACAACTGGATTCATGTTAGGTGTCTTAATCTCACCGTCTCGTGCCACTTTTAACACCTTTCGTACCAATCTACCCCTTGAACCCTGTAGTGTTTTGATTGTATTGTTTGCCTTGTAAATTGTATTGATTGTATAATTGGTTGACTGACCGAATCCATGATATCAGTAAACAGATGTAACCGTAGAATCATGTAAATGGAATAACTGGAGAACCATGTAAATGGAATGTATATCCATGGTTCGGTTCAGTCAAGTTGTATAGATTGATAATTGGATTCATGGATTCATGTTGAATTGTAATATTGAAGCTTGTAGATTTTAGATTGTAAACTGTAGATTGTAGATTGTAGATTGTACTTAAATCATATTCAAGTCAGATTATACTTAGACTCAAACTGAGTCAGACAATTAGAAAGTAAATTGAAGTCCTGATTGTTTTTATTACTTCGTCTACCTTAGATAGGCAAGCACCCACTTCTCCGGCTCCCTGGGGCTCAAGAGATTGGTTCTGCTTAAACCTATGCTTACTAGGGTCCTTAGGGTAATTTATAGAACTTGAGGAGGTTTTATCTAAAAATACTTTTATATACTTTTCAAAATACACCTCAAGTGTTTATTATCCGTCTTTAGAGTTGTAATGAATGTGGATTTTATATTGTGATATTTCTAGTGAAAATATCCCAGTTTCATAAATAAAGGTATTTATTTGTAATATTCATGGTATTTTAGTGTAAAATTGATTCTTGTGATTTTTTAGAAAAAGGTGGAATATTTATATCATAACAAAATAGATATTTTAATGATAAATATACATATATTTATACAAAAATAATTTTAATATATTTTTTATATTCTAAAAATCTCATTTTCTTAAGATGTCGTACATTAAATCTTTCGAGACCGAATGCTCCTTGCGGAGGTCTGAATCTCGCACTACTAAGCCCGAGGATGTGCAATAATCCACGCCATCCCGAACGGGTTCCCCAAGGTGGGTTGTAGCGGCGCTTTGCAAAGATTGTAAAATACTAAATCCTTTAGCAAACGGTTTTATGAAGTACATGGTATTTATTTGTACAGATGTAAATTTTCCCGTATTCTATGTTCTAGGGTCTCCTGAGTCAACTAGCTTATTTCTAACTGATCCAAAACGACAAGTTGTGAGATACCTCAAATCGCCTCTTCACCGCCAATTTTGGCCAGGTAAGTACAAGTGAAGAAAGGAAGGATCCGCTCACGAATCACCGTGAGACGGGCCTTTTAAACTTACCTTTCTCACTTGCCTAGCCTAGACACCACAAAGTTAGGTTTAGATAAACGACTGATGTCCACAACTTATCGTATTTTCATAATAAGTGGTATTTATTTAAAAAGTGTATCAATACTAAATCTTTTAGTAATGGTTTTATTAAGTCAAGGGTATTTAAATGAAAATGTTGTTTTCTCGTATTCTAAGTTTTCGATGGTATCGTGTTAGGTTGTATATGAGTATGTGAGGAGGTAGGTCGTTACCTCGTGCTCTACTTCAAAGGTATAGCAAGTTTAATGGAGCTAAATGTAAAGTTGAAACAATATGGTATTTAAGTGAAAGAATATGATAAATTGAAATAGCTATCATTTCATATGATGAAACTTGATCAATTTGGTTGATTAGTGTTTAATAGTCATCATGAGGAAGTTTAAGTATAATTGTATTAGTGAGAAGTGGAATTTTATAGGAAACCGAATCGGAAATCGGATTTGTTCCGATTCCGTCGGGTTTTGTAAAACCGTATTTTTAGATAGAAGAGATAGGTAGAATTTGGGACTTACGGGTTTTAGGTCACACAAGAGAGTGAAATGGAAGTAGGGGAATCGCCGATGTGTTACGTCGTCACCGGTAGTTCCTAAAACGATCGCCAGAAGTTCGCCGTAGATTTTGCCGGAGTTTCGCCTTTCGCTCGTTTTCAAAATACACACGATTCTTGGAATTTTGAGAGAGTGGGCTCAGAATTTTTGGGATGAGAGGGTAGAGGGTAGGGGTGTATTTATAGGGTTAGGCTAGGGTTAGGGTAGGTGTAGGGTTTTTAATTAAAAATTGTAAAAAATGTGTGAAAAATCATTAAAATTGGATTAAATAGGGTATAAATGTGTCTCTGGAACCGATCTCAATAAATAGAGTATACAGGGGGTAGGGGAGGTCAAGAGCCCCAACTTTTCAGTTGGGGACTCGGCCGTCCGGCCAAGTCCGGCCGGCGGCGTCGGCCCGAGTCGGGCCGAGTCGGGGTGCCAAGGGGTGGGGGGTCGTCAGATGTGGCCTCTGGTACTTTTAGATTTTCAGGTTCAGTTCAAGTTTTGGGAGTTATCTCAGGTGGACTGTTGGGCTTCTATAAAAATTTAAATAAAATAAATATTAAAAATAATGTGGGGCAAGGGATTTGAACTCTGGTGGCTTGGTTCAGCAATGCAAGGTATTACCAATGAGCTAAAAGCTCCTTCTTATAATTAAATTGCTAATTAATTACTTAAGTCTTGTGCTCAGGCAATAAATACCCCTTTATGGATTTTTGAAATTTTTTTGTAAAAACTTGTATATGAAATTTAGGGTTGTTACAGTTGCACTGGAGCAGATGGATCCGCCTTCGACAGATCGTATCGCTAGGCTTATGGCAGATATGCAGGACTTGTGCCAGACGACGAGTTCATTGGTTGAGGCCATTCGAGCGCAACGACAGGAGGTTGTCACCTCCGTCCGTACACAAGTCCGGCGTTAATTTCTGTCAACGACAGGAGGTTGTCACCCCTATTTCGGTCGTGTGCTAATCGGATAGGAGATAGATATTCGTCCGTCGTTTTGATCCTTCTAGAGATGTTGGATTTGATGTTCTCCTGGGCACGGACTGGTTAGCTACGTGCTAGGCGTCCGTGGACTGCCGTGAGGAAACAGTCAGGTTTTGTTTTCCCGGCGAGTCAGTTCTTGTTGTGCAGGGGGACAGTGGTGCCGCCTCTCACAGCTTGAATTCAGCCTTTTCGCTAGTTGGCTTTTGAGGAGAGGATGTCGTGGATTCTTGGCTTTCATTCGTGATACCGGAGCCACAGTGGGTTTGTTAGACCGGGTTTCCTTATGTGCGAGAGTTTTCCGACGTTGTTCTAGATGAGCCGGCAGAGCTTAGGGAGCTTAAAGATCAGCTGCAGAGTTGCTTGTAGGGGGCTTGTGCGTCTGAGTGTTTCGCTTTGAGGAGCTCCTATTCTGTTCGTCAACGAGGAAGACGGCAGTTTGAGGTTGTATATTGATTGATCGTCAATTGAACCGGCTTACGATGCGGATAGGTATCCTTTACCACGCATTGACGATTTCTTCGATCAGCTCCAGAGTGTGAGATATTTTCTAAGTTTGTTTGGGATCTGGTCATCATTTGTTGCGGGTTCGGAGTGATGTCATTCCGAAGACTGCTTTTGTGCGTGCTATAGGCTTTATGAGTTTTGGTGGTGTCGTTGGACTCACCAATGCCCCAGCAGCATTCGTGGATGTGATGAACCAGATTTCTTCAGGCCGTTACTCGACCAGATTATTTTTGTGTCATTAATGACATTCTGGTCTATTCCAAGAGTCGTGAACAGCACTTGAGGATTTGTTCAGCAGATACTGGGAGAGCACCAGCTGTTTGCTAACTTCTCGGAGTGTTCCTTCATGCTTGATTTTGTTGACTCCTAGGTCTTGTAGTTACGGGAGACGGTTTTCGTATGGTCCCGAGGAAGATCGAGGCCGTACAGCTTTGGCCCAGACTTGTGTACGGACGGAGGTCCGCGGATCTTTGGACTTAGTAGGTTTTTAACGCCGTTTCGTGCAGGATTGCTAGTGTATCGCTGCACCGTTGACTGAACTGACCGAAAATGAGGTTCCTTTTCCTTGGACTGAGGCATGCGTGTGGAGTTTTCGGCAGTTGAAGACTCGGTTGACAACTGCACCAGTTCCTTCCTTGTTTTCTGGTTCAGGCGACTTTGTTGTTTAACCATGATGTTTCACGAGTGGGGCTCGATTTTGCGTTGATGACGCATTATAGAGTTATCGCTTTTACTTCCCTACAGTTGGAGGAAGTACGAGCAGGATATCCCACTCATGATCTGGAGATGGCCGCGGTGGTCGTGCGTTGGAGATTTGGAGACACTACTTGGTCGGAGAGTCGTGTCAGATTTTCATGGACCACCAGAGCTTAATGTACATCTTCCTACAGTGGGCTTTTGATTGTTGAGACAGTCTTCTGCAGATTTACAGTTTTGTGCGATCATGGAGTACAGCTTAAGTTCGCCTCTACTGAGGGGACAGCTTGCTCATGTTCGCGCCCGTCCACTTTTCCTTAATCGTTTTCGCGAGGCACAGCCCGCCGATGCTCGTTCATCAGAGATTCTTGAGCATACTCGGCTGGGTAAAGATTCAGAGTTCTTGATTTGTGACTAGGGTGTGCTACGTTTAGGGACGCGTTTGTGTGTACCTACTACTGATAGGTAGAGACGCGAAATCCTAGAGCATGCACATCATTCGGCTTTCTGTGTTCATTCAAGTCCACCACTATGTGACATGACTTGTGAGATAGTTACGGGTGGGCAGGGATGAAGAGTGAAGTTTTGGATTTCGTTTCAAGGTGTCTGTCTTGTTGTGAGCTTAGGTTGAGCACTTGAGACCGGCTGGAGAGTGCAACCTTTAACCGTTCCAGAGTGGGAATGGGAGCAGATCTCCATGAATATTCATTGTGGCATCTACCCAGGTTTAGACATGGTGTGACTCTATTTGGGTGTTTGTTGTCCGGTTATGCTCAGTTTGCTCAGTTGTTCTTTGTTAAGTTTGTGCGTTTGCATGGATTTCCTTCATGCGTTGTATCCAATAGAGGCACCCTGTTCACTTGCCGTCTTGGGCAGAAACTTCAGAAAGCCTTGGGTACTGGTTGAGCTTTAGCTCCGCTTTCCATCCGTTGGCTGGTGGTTTTCCATCCGTTGGCTGGTGGTTAGACAGAATGGACTATACAGACTCTGGAGGATATGCTTGTTGTGTGCGTACTTTGTTGTCGGCAGTTGGGATCGTCACTTGCCATTGTTAGGATTCTCCTTCGAGAGCAGTTATCAGGAGACACTCCAATTGGCAACCTTTAGGTTTTGTTTGTTAGGTCGTGTCGATCGCCATTCTGTTTTTCTGACTCTGCGTTGTTAGTGTTTATGCCCTAGAGGCCATTATTGTATCATACTTGTTTGTATATTACTTAATGGAAGCTTGGGATATTCACAGTTGTATTGACAGTCTTGCTAAAAATGGTAGTATGCTACTTGTTTTAAGTCTACTTTAATATGTGCATATGTTTCTCTTAATGTATCGCTTATACATATTAGTAGAGCCCTTAGGATCTTTGCTTGATTACCAGCGTTGTGATGGCAGTTACACTAGTGGAGGCTGGGTAGTCTATAAGCAATATCCTATACAGGTCCCTGGACGTAGGATTATCGAGATAGGGCATCGATACTCCGGAGTAGACTGGTGTATATGCTTCTCATTCCAGCATAGAGAGATGGTCTGTCCCACAGCCATCAGTACGTCGTACTGGAGATAGTATGCAGGTGTTCGTTAGGTTACGGGTACGCCGGACAGGACTCGCCGGGAACTGCAGGTTGGATTTATACCCATCGTCAGATAGCAGTTCCCAGGTGACATGAGTATAGCTTAGTCCGTCGACTTGACTCTGCTACTTCGCCTTGGGTGTGTTCCCACTGTTCTTAGATTACTACCCTACCACGGCTCAAAGGAGTCGTGCAAACAGGTAGTAGTTGGGTGCAGTCCCGAAGCACTTGGAGGCAGTGGCGGTTAGACAGGATTCGTCTCTCCTGGTATTGGGGGTTGATATCGCGCTGTGTATGGAGAGCCATTACGCAAAGTCCCTGGTCAGGGCAAGCGAGATTTACTGGTAGCTTCTAGTAGTTTCTCAAGGTGTAATGGGCTTCACTCCGACACGACTTATACCGCTGTTAGGGGTCTGACGTTTACCGCCCCTAGGCCCGATATGCGATAGTCCTAGACGAACAGAACGGACTGTACGGAGATTGTCACATCAGGCTCAGTTAGAGTTCGGATGGGTTTACTCATCGTCCTTCTTATCGACATCTACCTGGGGACCGTTACGTACAGCTAGTACCGCTTGCGGCCTGTGGTTAAACCCACTGCCAGCGTAGTGTCGAGTCTTTAGAGTCCCACACAGAGAGTTTCCCTGCACCGGGCAAAAGGTGTAGAGGCCGTATGGTTTTACGGCAGGGCCGCGGTCACTTACGTACACTTGTGCATATAGGGTTACTAGGCACACTAGCATGGCTCTACAAGGCATCGACCATGCCAAAATTAAAATTTTATGTGCCGCGCAACCCTAAGCAAGATCGTTAACTAGAGTTTAGGCGAAACTAATGGCATGTAAACAACTTTACACTAAAACGCGATATATAACCTTTGTAGATCGGTCCTCCACTTCATTTGCTCCTTGTTGAAGTCCCTTCGCTGCGATCAAGGTTCTCCCGGGCTCTTGCATGGCTTCACGACGCGAAGGATGCGACCTTGCTTGAAGTCTCCGAGGCCAAAGATGATCTATGTCGAGGGAATTCCGACTCAAGCTACTTCACTAACTAGAGAATTAGTGAAGTAAACACCCTAAACTAAAGTGCTAGTCTAGTAGAGGATGGAGAAATAGGAAGTGGGTTCTCTTTAGAATTTTGTTTCTCACAAGGATTCTCACTTTGGATCAAACCCTAGCTTGCTTTTTCTTTTGCTTAATGAAGAAGAAGATGATGAACAAAAGAAAAGAAAATGAGGATAATGATTAAGTGAGAAGGCTAACCATGGTGAGTGAGTATCATATACTAACTCATGGTGAGACATAGCCATAGCTAAGTGTAAATGGTTAGGTCAATAAAAATCTAAAGTAAAACAAAACTTGTGGACTTTTTCAAAGCATCCACAAGCTTCTACAAGCTTTATGCTTATGAAAAAATTCCACTAATTTGTAATTACTTTATATAAATATAAACCACCATTTAAAAATGGAATGGTGTAAGTCTTACACATCCATGTCTAGTGTATCAACAACCATGATACAGATATATAACACATTTTAATATATATATATCATATATATAGTAAAGATGTGCGAAAGTGAGAAAAACCCTAAAGTGAACAAGTGTTAGTAAATGTAAATTAGTATATCTAATATACAATTATACACTTAATTATTAAATCAACACTTGACTTAATAATCCGGTCATATCTCATATAACTGGCTAACATCCATTGTATCGACTTATCGAATCAATACTTGATTCGATAACCCGGCTATATCATATATAACCGACCGATACAAAAAGTCGCGAGAATAGAATACGGCATCACATACACGCATTATTCTCGGTCTCGCACATATCATATATGCGCTCCTATTTCATTTTGCCTGAGCCAGTAAAACCTCTGTGTAGGACTCTAAAGACTCGTCAATACGCCGGCAGTAGGTGATGATCACATCACGCACCCACAAGCCGTCAGCGGTACTAGCTGGACGTAACGGCTACCCGGATATTGAGCGATCAGAAGATCAGCAAGCAAGCCCGCTCCAACTCCTGTGAAAGCTTGCCGGCAACACTTCCCGTACAGTCCGGTCTCCTCTTCTGATATGTCGCATATCAAGTCTAGGGGTGGTAAACGTCAGACCCCAATAACCGATAAGTCGTGCCGATGCGAGGCTCATAACGGGTCGAGAAACTACTGGTAACACTTACCAGCAAATCCCTAAATCAGCCCTGGCCAGGGACTTCCCTGTTACGGCCAATCGAGCACAGCGCAACATCAACCCCCAATACCGGGAGAGACGAAACCCCTCCTATCGCTCATTGCCTTCATGTGACTCGGGACTGTACCCAAAACTCACCGTTTTGCACGCCCTCATAGACGTGGTAAGGTGGAAATCAAAGCACAGTGGGAATCACACAAGACTCTATGACGATCTCGGGTCTACAGACTAACCTGCACAAGTGTCACCAGAGAACTGCCATCTGACGTAAGGTATAATACCATCTGGGAGTTCTCGGCGAGTCCGTCCAGTATACCCAGTCTCCACCGAGCACCCGTATACCATCTCTGATGTCAAACACCAATGGATATGGGATCATCCATCGCCCATCTCATGGGTCGAGATGCGTATACGCTAGTCTACTCTGGTGTATCGATGCCCCGTCTCGATACACCCACGACTAGGGACCTTGAAGGATGTACTTATGGACTACCATGTCCCCACTAGTATGATCCGCATCATAGTCCAGGTAGTCAAGTACACATCCTAAGGGCTTTACCAACATGTAATGATAAGACAGTATAAAGAGACAAGTATACATGTTAAAGTAAAGGGCAACCAGATAGCATACTATCATATCGAGCAAGAAAGTCCTCTCTATATATGTCCAAGCATCCAATATAATATACATCATCTGTACAATACTGGCCTCTAGGGCATACATACAACTAACAGTGCACGTATTATGATCGGGCAGATAATACTAGCGGGCTTTGGTTTAAGCCAGATTCTAGTATTATACAGATGGATTTATTCAGTCAAAGATTATCCGTGTTTTTTGGAAATACGGATGGGAGGGGCAGTCTCGTAATTTGTCGGGAAGCTTCTAGAAGAAGATGACTCATTTGTTTTTATTTCTTTTTAGAATTTAAACAAATGAGGTGGAGAGATGAGGTGTAGGTTTTCATTAAATGGATAATGACTCATGAGATGATTCATCTCAAATGAATTAAATGAAGCATGCTAGGTATTATGATAGATATTTGTTATGATATTTTGATGCTTCATATTATTCTAAGATGAGACATTATTCATTTCATTATCACAAAAGCTTTCTCTTTCCTCACTTCATCATCTTCTTCCTCAAACCCTAATAGCTCTCATGAGTTGAGAATCCTAGGGTTTAAGTGACTAAGTAATCCATCTAATTACTTTACACCCTCTAGGACTTCTAGATTAGCGATCTAGAAGCCGTAGTTATCTCAGATTCGAGATAGAAGCTCGGACTATAGACTCTCGGGTGGATCGTCTTTGACTCGAGAAGGCGTTGAAGTGCCCTTGTTCCATAGAGCTTACGAGGCGTGGAGGACAGCGATGAAGACCCGAAGGATAAGTAACGTGAGGTATAACTTCGAATCAGAGTAGTTAAACCTTTCGTAGTTTGCTAGTAATGGTTTAGACATGATCCGTGTGCTCAAGTCCGTGTTACGAAGCTTTGATAATTTTTTTACATATATTCCGCCTCCCCGCAAGCTCGTGGGGTGTGTGACATGGACTTACATGCGTGAGTAGGATTTTTGGACCCCAGCTAGTCATGAGACTACGGAGAAAATCCAGTTGATTCAGGTCAGGATGAGAGTAGCCCAGTGCAGGCAGAAGTCTTATGCCGACCGTAGATGTCGTAGACTTGAGTTCGCAGTGGGAGATCATGTATTCCTATGGATTTTTCCGATGAAATGGCGTGTTGAGTTTTGGAAAGCTTATCCCAGGATTGTAGGTCCTTTTGAGGTCCTCAAGCGAGTTAGTTCCGTTGCCTATATAATTGGCACTTCCGTCCAGATTATTGAGTATTCACCCCATATTTCCTTGTGTCGATACTTTGCAAATACCTTCATGACCTTTCTCACATGATTCAGCACCAGACCATTTAATTGAGACGTGATCTTTTCGTTCACCGGCAGCCAAGTGTGTTAATGGCTCGGCAGGTGGAGAAACTTCGGTCAAGGGTCTTGCCATCTATGGAGGATTTTCTTGGACGTAGCCGTATAGTGAAGTGATCACTTGGGAGGCTGCGAGCGAGATTTGGGAGTTTTGTACTCTTCTCTTTGAAAGTACGCTTAGTAAGAATTAAATTCGGGGACCGAATTTCTTTAAGGGGGGAAGATTGTAACGTTTTAGAAATCGTTTTACGAATTTTCCGTTTTTAGGGTAAATTAGTCAGTGTTTTCCGTTTTAACCCGATTGTGATCAAACTTCTGTATAGACTTGTCGGCACCTAGTTTAACTAGAATGAAACTAGTGCGCGGGCTTTTGGGGTCAACTGGAAGTTTTGGTTCACATAAAAATTTTCCCTAATTAAAATATTATTTTAATACTTTATTTGTGCATTTTATTAGTGGTAATTACATTTTTATGCGGATTAATTAATACTAATGTGAATCTATACTAATCTAATCACTAAAATTAGTTTAGAACCTTTCTCACCAAAATATCTAGATATTTGGTTAAATTAATTGAATTTTAAAGAAAAGAAAATGATGACAAAATGCTATTTTGTTTTATTATGCAATTATTGATTTTTTTCTTTTAGATTTTTCTACAAAACTCCACAAAACCCTAGCTCCTTCCTCCTTGGCCGAAGCTTCTTTGCTTGCTGCCCTTGTGCTTTCTCATCTCATTTCTTCACTTTAATGCTTCAAAAAAATCATCAAAAATCCAAATAAAATCATACAAACTCAAATATAATCATTCCCCTTCATTCCTTAAGCCAAATCAAGCTTTGTTCTTCATTCAAGTGAGGATTCTGGAGGCTAATCATTTGATTTTTCAAGTTTCAAGTTGTGTTTCTTTGAAGGTATAAATCCAAACCCTAATCTCTTTTGTGGTGTTAATTCTTTAATTAGTTTATTTAGATGTTTAATTTAAGCTTTTAATTTCATAGTTAGAATTTCTAGTAAGGGTTTTGTTAATTAAATTAGGATTTTGATTAGTGAAATGGTTAGATGATAATTTTAGTCAAATGAAAACTAAACCAAGTTGTTAATTTGTTAAATGATATTTTCCTAATTGGTTAATTAAGCTAATTAGAAAACTAAACTTTTACTAATCCTAATTAAGTGAGATTTAAAATTATAGTAATGGTTTAAATGGCTTAATCTTGCTAATTAGTGATGTTTGTAAATGCTAGTTTGGTAAAAACTTGTAGTTTTGTGCTAAAATGATATATGCTGCTTACTAGATTACGGTAAGTTTTAGGCGTGGGTTTCTTTTGACGTTGCGACGTTAATAATATTGATTCCACGTTTATTATTGTGTTGTGAATGCGCGATCGGTACGATCAGGGTCTAGGCTTTGTAGTTGTGTCGCTTTGCGTTCCTAGTTAGGGTTGTGCCGATGTCGTTCGTGTCTTTGTGTAGCATTTTCTCTTGAGTTAGTTTCGTAGTGTCGCTATGCACGTTAGCCACTTGAAGAACACTTGAGAGTATGTTTGGAGTTGGTGCGTCGGTCAAACGTAGTTTGTACGTATTATTGGTCGATTGCGAATATAGACTTGTTATATTGTTATATGCTTTCAGGATCGTGTAGTGTTCCTAGGCACACTCAAGAGGTTCCACAAGGCATCAACCATGCCAAAATCAAAATTTTCATATGCCTAAGAATCCTATGCAAGATCGTTAACTAGAGATTAAGGCGAAAACAAATGCAAGCAAACAATTTTGCTACTAAGTGAATGGAAATACAATCTTTATAGATCCGGTCCTCCAATTCCTTAGCTCCGTGACGATGTCCCTTCGCTGCGATCATCGGATCCCGGACTCTAGCGTCGATTTCATCGGAGAAATGGGCGGGCTAGGTCGTTGACTTCGATGCCGAAGATGATCTACGTCGAGGCGCCTCAAACTCAAGCTCCACCTTCACTAGGTCAAGAAATTTGTGAAGATAACACACTCTACTACATGGCAAGTGGTAGATGATGAAGAAATAGGAAGTGGGTTCACTTTGGATTTGGATTTCTCACTTGGAATCATCACTTGGAAATTTCTATCAATGGTTTTTCTTCTTCATGAAGAAGATGAAGAAGAAAGAAAATGAATAATGAATTATCTCCAAAAAGAAAATCAAGTGATGGTTATCATAATGCAACCATGGGTGAGTTTAACTCATGTAGAGAATGAACTAGGGTTTAGGTAAATGGTTAGGGTTAAGGCAAAAGACAAAATGGCTAGACTTTTCAAAGCTTCATGAAGCTTCAAGTATCAAACAAAGAAAGCCACCATCTTATATTTTGCCAAAAATAAATAAAAAGAATAAATAAGTAAATCAAACCCTAACCATTAACCTAATCAAGGTTTAAAGCATACACACCTAAGTTTGCATGTATCATCAAACATGATACAATCAAGTGCACAAAAATATATCACATATACTACTTGTGCACATCAAGTGAGAAAATCAATCTTAAGTGAACAAATACTAGTTAATGTAAAGTAATATATCAAATATATAATTATACATTAAATCATTAAATCAACACTTGATTTAATGATCCGGTCATATTGCATATAACCGACTAATATCAATTATATCAATGTATCGAATCAACACTTGATTCGGTAACCCGGCTATATCTCATATAACTGTCCAATGATACAAATCACGAGAATAGAATACAGTATCACATACTGGTATTATTCTCGGTCCCGCACATATCTCATAGGTGCTCCTATTTCGTTTCGCTTGAGCCAGGAAACCTCTGTGTAGGACTCTGAAGACTCGTCAATACGCCGGCAGTAGGTGATGATCATATCAAACACCCACAAGCCGCAAGCGGTCTGCTAAACGTAACGGCCACCTCGGTATTGAGCGATCAGAAGATCAACGAGCAAGCCCGCTCACACTCCTGTGAATCCAACCAGTCACACTTATCGTACAATCCGGTCTGTTCGTCTGATATGTCGCATATCTTGCCTAGGGGTGGTAAACGTCAGACCCCAGTAGCTTGATAAGTCGTGTCGATACGAGGTCTATAACAGTTCGAGAAACTACTGGTAACACTTACCAGTAAATCTCAGCAACCCTGGCAAGGGATTTCCGGTTATAGCCAATCGAACACAGCGCAACATCAACTCCCTATACCGGGAGAGACGAATCCCCTCCTATCGCTCATTGCCTCCATGTGATTTGGGACTGTACCCAAAAATCACCGTTTTGCACGCCCTCTTGGACGTGGTAAGGTGGAAATCAAAGCACAGTGGGAATCACACAAGACTCTATGACGATCTCGGGTCAACAGACTACTCTGTACCAGTGTCACCAGAGAACTGCCATCTGACGTAAGGTATAATACCATCTGGGAGTTCTCGGCGAGTTTGTCCAGTGTACCCAATCTCCACTGAGCACCCGTATATCATCTCTGATGTCAAACACCAATAGATATGGGATCATCCATCGCCCATCTGTATGGGTCGAGAAGGTATACGCTAGTCTACTCTGGTATATCGATGCCCCGTCTCGATACACCCACGACTAGGGACCTTGAAGGATGTACTTATGGACTACCATGTCCCCACTAGTATGATCTGCATCATAGTCCAGGTAGTCAAGTACACATCCTAAGGGCTTGACCAACATGTAACAGAGAGACAATCAGTGTACACGTTAAGGTAAAGTGCAACCAGATAGCATACTATCACGTCGAGCAAGAAAGTCCTCCCTATATATGTCCAAGCATCCACTACAATATACATCCTATGTATAGTAATGGCCTTTAGGGCATACATATAACTAACAATCTCCCACTTGCACTAGGGCCATCTGCAGCAGTGGTTGTAGTATCTCATACTCAACCATCCCATAATAGTCTCTCTGTGAGAAAAGGACTTTGTGAGTGGATCCGCCGTGTTGTCCTCTGAGTCTGCTCTCCTAACCTCGATCCCCTGGAGATCAACCATCTCCATGATCAGGTGACACTGCCTTAGAATAGTCTGGATCACTGATGGGACGGGCGTTCCTTGGCATGAGCCACAACTCCATTGTCACACAATGGGAGGAACGAAGTTCATCTCATGAACAAATATACATCCAGACTGCCTCTTTGGTAGTATCATAAGTAGCGATATATCCAGCCTTTATCGTCTAGTATGCCACGGTATCTAGCTTGGAACTCTTCCAACATACCGTCCCTTTACTGAGGATAGAGACAATGCCTGTGACCGACATTTAGTCGTCCTTATCACCCTGGAACCCTTCCAGAGATTCTCCCCAGGATCGATCGATACCATCTCACTACAACTAGTGAGTATCCTAACATCCAATTAGATCTATCTCATAGATCCAAAACCCAGGATTTAGTAGGTATCACTATGATCCTATATGGAGAATCCTTGTGATAAGCGGAGATTGACCGAGCGTAGCATAGGAAACTCCTTCCCTATCAAGAGTATGTCATCCATGTACTCTACGAGGATCACCACAATACTCCCTACTACCTTTTTGTATATACAAGGTTCATCTACCATTTTGATGATGTCAAACTCTTTGACTATCTCATCAAAACAGATGTTCCAACTCCGCGATGCCTGCTTTAATCTTATAAAGCATCTTGTACACATTTCCGCTGCTCCCACTGTCTATGAAGCCCTCTGGCTGTGTACTTACAGACGCTCTCTTCTAAAACATCATTTTAGAAAAGCAGTCATGACACCCAACCGCCAAATATCATAGTCATGGTATGTAGCCGTGGCAAGTAGGATCTGGATGGACTTAAGCATAGCCACTGAAAAAGGTTTCATCATTATCCACGCCTGGTCGATGATGAAAACCTTTAACATGTCTAGCTTTGAAAGTCTCAACCTTTCCATCTACACCAAGTAATCTTCTCAAGATATACTTGCTCCTGATGGGGATTTAACCCTTCAGATAAAGCAACCAAAGTCCATACTTTGTTGGTGTATAAGGATTCCATCTCCGATCGATAAGCATCCAGCCATTCTTACAGAGTCCTACTCCTGATGGCCAGCCCGAAACTAGTTGGGTCATCATCTCATGATGCAATCCTTGCTCCCCCTGTCATAGAGAAACCGAAGTATCTCTCAGGTGGGTGAGGAACCCTACTAGATCGGCGGAGAGGCTGAGGTTCGTTGGTTGCTGTTGAATCCTTTGGTTCTACCAAATCATCAGCTGCAGTTTGTATAGCTGGAACTCTTTCCAGTTCTACATAACAGATCTGCCTCGAGTTTGTCCGGATTTTGCTTTTTAGACATAGGCTGGACAACCCTAAATCTTAACAAACTTAAGATATGAGCTCTTCCCTTTCCATATCACATATGAAGCGGTAGGTAACTGTTTTGATTTGAACCCTATTCAATAGGTATGCAGCTTCTCAAGCGCATAACTCCCAAAAGGAAATAGGAAACTCAGTAGTACTCATCATAGAGCACACCATATCACATAGGGTGCTATTGCTCCGCCCCGATACACCGAGGTGCTGAGGTGTATACGGAGGAGTAATGCTGAGAGAGAATCTCATTCTTAGAATAGTCCATGAATCCCGTGCTCAAGTATTCTCCTCCTTGATCACATCAAAGGACATAATACTTATACCCGTTTTTGGTTCTCTACTTCTATCTTATATTCTGTGAATATCTCAAAAGGTTCGGACTTGTGTTTCAACAGGAACATAGGTCTGAATCTCGAGAGATCATCAGAGAATTTAATGAAGTACAAAGAACCGGTCTTGGCATTTGTAGACAGGGGACCTTCATACATCAATATGTATCATCCCAATAGTTCACTAACTCTTTCTCTGTTTCCAATAAACAGAGCTATGGTCATCTTATCTCTGTGACATGACTGGCAAGTTTCACAAGATGTAAATTCAAACTAATTTAAATATGCATCTAAATGTAACTTCAGCCAGTCGGGTTGCATTGATATGACCTAGTCTACAATGCCTCAAGAAGGATTCGTTCATTTCTGAACTCTTCCTCTTGTGTGTGTTCTGTATACTAGGAACTGTAGTTTAATTTAGAACGTCAATGCTTTTAGATAACGTGCCTGAACCGATCAACTCTTGATATAGGAAATGTTCAAAATATTATCCAACAATACAAAATTATATCCTTCTTTATCTAAATAAAGTGACTGATATGATTTTGTATATCAGGTTCGGTATCTAATAACATTTGTTCAGAATCAATGTATTCTGGTAATACAGGGTGACAGTGACCAACAGACTTGGCTGCAACACTTGCACCGTTTTCTGCCTCATGAAACTTATCACCCGTTCTCAGTTCTCTACCTTTCTGTAGCCCATGTAATATATAACATATGTGGGATCCTGATCCGGTATCAAATACCCAGGACGTAAAGGACACTGAGAAACAGTTCTCGGTAATGAATACACCCGAAGATGATGCATCAGCATGCACTTTCTTCGTTTGGGCGGCACGGGAATTCTGGTAATTCCTAATTTCCTGCTCTGTCTTATAACAATTATAAGTTGGAGCGGGGCCAACGTTCCCCAGCTCAGTATAACAAGCGGGTTCGGTTAAATATCCGTATTATTATCTTGATTAAGGCGTGATATGGTCGCTACCTGGAGAGAGAGAGAAGAAAACACTCTGCGTATGCTCTTGCAAGATCAGATTGGTTATTATTTTATCTAATCAGGATGGTTCCCACTGTTTTTATCAAATCTTCCTTCAAACCCTAAAAGGAAAGACTAGCCGGGATTAATTACACGCTACAAGTTCGCCAATCTTTCAGCCAGGCCAGTGTCGGTATTTTGAGGGAGGTGCCCCGTGCTTTCGCACGGACCTAATTAATGTAAATCTCGTTTTCCCAGAGGCGTAACCCCGTTGACACCTTTCTAGATACCTACTAGATCGGCTAATTGTAATGTGTAAAACTCTCCCAGGAGTAACAATTACCCGCAGTGGGTATCGGGATCCAACTATCTCATAGAAGGTATGCAATTTCATTGCAAATTTCAACACTTGAAATTCCCGATAATTTTGCCCCAAACGATCTATGACCTTGACAAGGTCAACAAACCATAGACCGTAAGTCAAGTTCAACCCGTCATTTCTTGATTGAATTAAACCCACCCGCACGACCCTTGACAAGGTCAACAAGGCCGTACGACTACCCTAAAACAATCTGCATCATATGCATAAGCAGATAAATACTGGTTAGCTACCGCACACTGCGCCTTGACAAGGTCAACAAACGCAGCACGAATACTAAACATGACTTATCTGAAATGACGGAGGGCCACGACAGGTTTTTCTGAAAACCTATTGTGTAATGAACTTGATATCGTTGTAGGATCGAATGAATTTTGAAATGGAGTGTTTTTGAGGCTTTTCTAGTTTTGCTAAAGGGGTCACTCCCGGTGAAGAGATCGTCGGCCCTTTCCTCATCGAATAAGGTGCATGATATATCATATATACCGCTGTGCAAAGCAAAAACTATATAAGCGATCAAAAGATAAACCGAGGGTTGTAGCATCTGCCAGTTATTGCTAAAGGGATCACTCCCGGTGAAGGGATCTCGGCCCTTTCCTTATCGAATAAGGTGCAGGATGTTCTACAAGGAACACCGCGATGCAAAGCAAGAACTGTAGCTACCTGTTTTTGAAAATTCGATTCCACAACATCTTAGGTTTCTTTTCTTTCATTAATCATATTAATGAAGTCCCATCATTTAAGTTACCTAAACATCATAGATAAATACGACGTACACTTATGCCATCCGCATTCGCCTCGATGTCCCCTCGTGCACCGTTAGGTTAGGTAACTAATGGCAGAGCGGGGCAGGGCTAGCGCGGGTGTAAAACATAAGTAACGCCTATATAATATATCATATATACTATATACAGTATTTATCACAGAACATCAAATGATCACATCACAGATATCGAAGAGAAGAAACATATGAAACATTGGATATACTAGGACGTCCGTGTTTTCAATATGAGCCAGTATAAAACACGGATTCCACGGTCGCGATGAATAGCCAAACCCACACCCCTAGACCCCTACGAGAGCGGCAAGCAACCTTACCAATTCTAGAGTTAGGAGACCGGGACTCGACTCTTCGAGTTGGTCTCCCACTGGACTCCAGAACCCGGTTACTTGTGCCCTCCTCCTTGGGTCTATCCTAGTGCGGAAAAGTAAATAATATACAAATGGTGACATCTTCCGCAACCTGGAAGTGCCCCAATAAAAGAATATTACATACAAATAATTTTACATGAATGAAAATAAAAACTCTCATCTCACATAAAACCCCCGGCTATTCAAAACGCGACGATCCAATATAACATATCCAGCAACACATAGCATCACATGTCATCAACGTAAGTAAATGTGCGCATCCCAATTGTCGTTGACATATAGCAACGAAACCGGCGATATCACATATTACACTTACGGTCGCAGAAAAGAAAGTGTAAAACTAGAACAGTTGGAATCCACAACTTGCATAGACATCGCATGCCTAACCAAATGAATTCCTTAGACATCACATGCCTAACAATTATAAACCCCGCATTTTAGTCTCATTATCGAAAACTCTTTTCAATATCAAGTCGGGCAATTCAATAGGATTCCCGACATCTGATCGAATGCTCGTCGCAAATTTTAGTAGGCGGCCGCACCCCTGATACCGTCGACGAAGTGCACCAAGGCGGAACACCGCTACCGCGAGCACCCCAACGGATGCTTTCGGCGACGGGGTTCTCCTACAGTCACTTGGTCGGGGCTAAGGGGTGTAGCTGTCTATTAAGTTGATCCGGTGAGTATCCGTGTACGCTACGTGATTGCGACTGACTTTTGATCGCATCAAAATTCCGTGGCAACCGATCAAGTGAGACTAAACTGCTATGTTTATAACATTCAAATTAGTTATCTCATAACTACTTGTGGATTCCAAATATTGTATCACATTCCAAATAAATAGAAAATGTTAAACTTTCCGATCGAACAATCAAACACCCAATTTTTCCTGAAACGCTCAATAAATGAAATAAGTTTAAAAACATCCACTTCATGCCACAGTACCAACGGTCCAGCCGTAGAAGGGTCAAGCCAACGCCTCACATGTGGCACGCCGTACTGCCCCAAACCCTAAGGTTCAAAGGGCAGTTCAAGACGGTCACATAATCGAGTTAAGGTTTGTTGTCTTCTAGAGGGACTATCGCGTTACTTGCACTACTTAGAACGTCATTAAACTACGGAAAAATCCAACACTTGGAAATTTCCCGGCAGGGGAAAAATCGGGTATTTATAACCGGTCGAACTTTTTAACATATTCTAAAATATCCGGAAAACACATAGACGAAGTTGAAGATTCCGATCGAATCATTGAGTCCCCAATACAACCCAGAAAAATCCACTGTGGAGTATAAATTAAAAATATCCAGAAGAATCATGAATGAGAAAAAGACATTACTGTGAAGTTTCAAAGAATGATGCGACTATATGGCCGCGGAACCGCCGCATTAGGCATGCTCATGCAGCGGTTCCGCGGTGGTTTCATCGAATTACGAGCACGGACTTCACAGTAACTCCTCAAATTGCCTGCTGAATTTTTTGGCTATTTTTAATTGGGAAAAATCCACAGTCCCAGAAAATGTACAGAGAAGGGTCATTTTTAGGGTTTCGGGGTTCGATCGGATTTCTAACATCGTCTACACTTCGCCTAAAGCTCTAGCTAGGCTTTGATACCACTGTAGGGTTCCTAAGCACACTCAAGAGGTTCCACAAGGCATCAACCATGCCAAAATCAAAATTTTCATGTGCCTAAGAATCCTATGCAAGATCGTTAACTAGAGATTAAGGTGAAAACAAATGCAAGCAAACAACTTTGCTACTAAGTGAATGAAAATACAACCTTTGTAGATCCGGTCCTCCACTTCCTTAGCTCCATGACGATGTCCCTTTGCTGCGATCATCGGATCCCGGACTCTAGCATCGATTTCATCGGAGAAATGGGCGGGCTAGGTCGTTGACTTCGATGCCGAAGATGATCTACGTCGAGGCGACTCAAACTCAAGCTCCACCTTCACTAGGTCATGAAACTTATGAAGATAACACACTCTACTACATGGCAAGTGGTAGAGGATGAAGAAATAGGAAGTGGGTTCACTTTGGATTTGGATTTCTCACTTGGAATCATCACTTGGAAATTTCTAGCAATGGTTTTTCTTCTTCATGAAGAAGATGAAGAAGAAAGAAAATGAATAATGAATTATCTCCAAAAAGAAAATCAAGTGATGGTTATCATAATGTAACATGGGTGAGTTTAACTCATGTAGAGAATGAACTAGGGTTTAGGTAAATGGTTAGGGTTAAGGTAAAAGACAAAATGGCTAGACTTTTCAAAGCTTCATGAAGCTTAAAGTATCAAACAAAGAAAGCCACCATCTTATATTTTGCCAAAAATAAATAAAAAGAATAAATAAGTAAATCAAACCCTAACCATTAACCTAATCAAGGTTTAAAGCATACACACCCAAGTTTGCATGTATCATCAAACATTATACAATCAAGTGCACAAAAATATATCACATATACTACTTGTGCACATCAAGTGAGAAAATCAATCTTAAGTGAACAAATACTAGTTAATGTAAAGTAATATATCAAATATATAATTATACATTAAATCATTAAATCAACACTTGATTTAATGATCCGGTCATATTGCATATAACCGACTAATATCAATTGTATCAATGTATCGAATCAACACTTGATTTGGTAACCCGGCTATATCTCATATAACTGTCCAATGATACAAATCACGAGAATAGAATACAGTATCACATACTGGTATTATTCTCGGTCCCGCACATATCTCATATGTGCTCCTATTTCGTTTCGCTTGAGCCAGGAAACCTCTGTGTAGGACTCTGAAGACTCGTCAATACGCCGGCAGTAAGTGATGATCATATTAAACACCCACAAGCCGCAAGCGGTCTGCTAAACGTAACGGCCACCCGGGTATTGAGCGATCAGAAGATCAACGAGCAAGCCCGCTCACACTCCTGTGAATCCAACCAGTAACACTTACCGTACAGTCCGGTCTGTTCGTCTGATATGTCGCATATCTTGCCTAGGGGTGGTAACCGTCAGACCCCAGTAGCTCGATAAGTCGTGTCGATACGAGGTCTATAACAGTTCGAGAAACTACTGGTAGCACTTACCAGTAAATCTCAGCAACCCTGGCCAGGAATTTCCGGTTCTAGCCAATCGAACACAGCGCAACATCAACTCCCTATACCGGGAGAGACGAATCCCCTCCTATCGCTCATTGCCTCCATGTGATTCGGGACTGTACCCAAAAACCACCATTTTGCACGCCCTCTTGGATGTGGTAAGGTGGAAATCAAAGCACAGTGGGAATCACACAAGACTCTATGACGATCTCGGGTCAACAGACTACTCTGTACCAGTGTCACCAGAGAACTGCCATCTTACGTAAGGTATAATACCATCTGGGAGTTCTCGGCGAGTCCGTCCAGTGTACCCAGTCTCCACTGAGCACCCGTATATCATCTCTGATGTTAAACATCAATGGATATGGGATCATCCATCGCCCATCTGTATGGGTCGAGAAGGTATACGCTAGTCTACTCTGGTATATCGATGCCCCATCTCGATACACCCACGACTAGGGACCTTGAAGGATGTACTTATGGACTACCATGTCCCCACTAGTATGATCTGCATCATAGTCCAGGTAGTCAAGTACACATCCTAAGGGCTTTACCAACATGTAACAGAGAGACAATCAGTGTACACGTTAAGGTAAAGTGCAACCAGATAGCATACTATCATGTCGAGCTAGAAAGTCCTCCCTCTATATGTCCAAGCATCCATTACAATATACATCCTATGTATAGTAATGGCCTCTAGGGCATACATATAACTAACTGATCGCAGGCGGGGACTTCAGGCGCTGCGAACAGGGGAAAGCAAGCGGCAGGCTTTACTTAGCCAGGAGCGTTGGTGTGTAGATTTAACATCTACAGGGGAATCGCCCGCATGGCGTTATGTGTCTGGGCTAGAGATGTTATGAATTGTCGCATATTCTATTCCATATATAGAGTGGCGCATACATCTTATTGCTTAGTTATTTGTTGTGCTTGGACTTGTGCCCTTAGGACACTGCACTATTTTTGACGGCTTATGTTGCACGAGCACTGATTATATGCCACACACACCGTCAATAATTGCCATGACACGCACAACACACATACCTATATGATATTGTTTGGTTAGGGACATTGAGACATTGATTCATATTTCTTTATGCATATGACATATAGCATACCTGTATACCTACATGCTTATACATATGCCTTGACATGCTTACATGCTAGTTACCATTAGTTATAGGTATATTTCACACGTAAGGACATAGCTACATGTATACCTTGCATACATACTTCACTTATACCTGGAGGGTATATTACATCATTATTGATAGGTAGATACATATACCTTTCTATACCTTCATGTTTACACACATATCTGGTTATACCTACATGTTTACCTTTATTTGATGTTATATAGACTTGGAGAAATTAGGAACCACATATTTATATATTAACTTGTTGCAGTTAAATAGCGGTTTTTCTTTTATATGCTCATATTACTGTTTCATGTTGCATATATTACATTCATGGATTTCATATGATATTCTTGTAAGTCCATATTGCGACCCCCGGTACTTACGGGGAGGCGGAAACGGTATAAAAATCAAATTTTTAGCGCAAGAGGCAACATGGACTAAACAAGGTCGGGATCGTGTCTAAACTAAACTAGCAAACTTGCTAAAGAGAGTTAGCTACTATGGAAGATGGTTATACCTAAACTTGAACTCCTTCTTCTTTAAACCTTGTAGAGGTTGATGGTTCTCTTCTTGTCGCCTTCTTCCGTCGAAGATGGATCCACCTCGAGGGTTCGACCTTTGGGCTCTTCCTCGATCTTTGAGTGAACTAGGGTTTCCGGCTTGCTAAACCTTGAACCTAGAATGAGTAGAGAGTATCTAGGGGTTGTTTTCTTTTCAAGGTGAGGGATTCTCAACACATGAGAAGGAGTCACCTTGAGCTTGAGGAAGAAGAAGATGAAATGAAGAGAGAGAAGAATTATGATAGAATGAGCTAGCTTTTTCTTTCTTGCAACCATAATGCCAAAAGAAAAAGAATTATCTAAATAATAATAATTCAAAATGAGAATAGTTGATGGTAGTTTTGGAATGACCACTATCATGCTTCATTAAATGAAATGTAAGCATGAATCAAGGAGTATCTTTCAAAGCATGATGGTGGTCAACATTCAACCATGGTCAACAAGTCAACCATGGTCAACAAGTCAACAAAATCAACCATAACATAATTCTCATTTAATTACTATTATTAATAGATAATTCATAAATCCATTAGGGTTTGGAAAATGATGACTGTCAACTGTGCATACGCACCCGTTCCGAAACCCTAATGAAATACCTCATCCTCCGCCTCAAGCAACTGTGCATACACACCTGCATTCTCGTTCCGAGGAACAAGAATACCGAGATATAAAAGCAACCCCAAAACATATACCAGTATCTGGCTCAAACCAGAGCCTGCCAGTATAATCCGTCCGGACTCCAAACATGCACAAGTGCGCGGATGAGAACGAACCCTGTCGCAAAACCATGCGACCTCTACTCTGTTTTGCCCAGAGGCGAATATCCTCTGTGTGGGACTCTAAAGACTCGACACTACGCTGGCAGTGGGTTTAACCACAGACCGCAAGTGGCACTAGCTGTGCGTAACGGTCCCCAGGTAGATGCCGACAAGAAGGCTGACGAGGTGAACCCCATCTGAACTCCTACTGAGTCTGAATGTGACATTCTCCGTACAGTCCGGTCTGTTCGTCTGATACATCGTATGTCGGGCCTAGGGGGCGGTAAAACGTCAGTCCTCCAATAGCGGTACAAGTCGTGTCGGAGTGAAGCCCAAAACACCCTGAGATAACACTGGAAACCTACCAGTATATCTCGCTTGCCCTGGCCAGGGACTACTTGTGTAATAGCTCTCCTAGACACAGCGCGATGTCAACCCCTAATACCGGGAGAGACGAATCCTGTCTAACCGGCACTGCCTCCAAGTGCTTCGGGACTGCACCCAACCACTACCTGTTTGCACGACTCCTTTGAGTCGTGGTAGGATAGTGATCAAAGTGCAGTGGGAACACACTCGAGGCGAAGTGCCAGTGTCAAGTCAGCGGACTAAGCTGTACTCATGTCACCTGGGAACTGATAACTGACGATAGGTATAATACCAACCTCTCAGTTCCCGACGAGTCCTGTCCAGTGTACTCGTAACCTAACGAGCACCCGTATACTATCTCCAGTACGACGTACTGATGGCTGTGGGACAGACCATCTCCCACACTGGGATGAGAAGCGCATACGCTAGTCTACTCCGGAGTATCGATGCCCTGTCTCGATAGTCCTGTGACTAGGGACCTGTATAAGGATGTGCTTATAGATTACCCAGCCCCCACTAGTGTGACTGCCATCACAACGCTGGTAATCAAGCAAAGATCCTAAGGGCTCCACTAATGCGTATAGGTGATATCGCAAAAATAAACACATGTACACATTGAAGTAGAAACAAACCAAGTAGCATACTACAATATTGAGCAAGATTGTTTATACAAGGTGAATATCCCAAGCTTCCATTAAGTAATATACAAACTAGTATGATACAGTAATGGCCTCTAGGGCATATACACTAACAATCTCCCACTTGCACTAAGGCCATGTACTGGCGTATCGAAGACCTATCATCTCGATCAGCCGCTCGAACTGAGTCTGGGGTAGGGCCTTGGTGAATGGATCTACAGTGTTTTCTTCTGAAGCAACCCTCCGAACCTCGATCTCCTTGCGATCCACGATCTCCCTGATCAGGTGATACCGCCTCAAGATGTGCCTGGATCTCTGATGGGACCTGGGTTCCTTCGCTAAAGCTATAGCCCCGTTGTTGTCGCAATACAGAGGTATTGGGTCAACAATGGACGGAACCACCTGAAGTTCTTTCAAGAACTTCCTCATCCAGACAGCTTCTTTTGCGGTATCAGATGCAGCGATGTATTCCGCTTCCATAGTCGAGTCTGCTACGGTTTCCTGTTTGGAACTCTTCCAACACACCGCCCCTCCGTTGAGGGTAAAGACAAAACCCGACATGGACTTGGAATCATCCTTGTCACTCTGGAAGCTGGAGTCAGCAAAGGCCTCAATCTGGAGGTCTTTTCCGCCATACACCAAGAACATCTCCTTAGTCCTTCTCAGGTACTTGAGAATGTTCTTTACTGCTATCCAGTGTTTCTCCCCAGGGTTTGACTGATACCGGCTTACTACACTCAGTGCATAAGCTACATCCGGTCTGGTACACAACATCGCATACATTATAGAGCCTACCGCAGAAGCGTAGGGTATAATAGACATGCGATCCCTCTCCAAATCAGTCTTGGGAGACATCTCTTTAGAGAGGGTGATCCCGTGACAAGCCGGTAGGTTACCGCGCTTAGAATCTTCCATACTGAATCTTTTCAGTACGGTGTCGATGTACCTGGACTGTGAAAGTCCTAATATCCTCTTGGATCTATCACGATGGATCCGGATCCCCAGGATGTAAGAGGCATCACCCAGGTCTTTCATGGAGAACCTGTGTGACAAGAAACCCTTGACAGATTGTAGCATAGGAATGTCATTTCCTATTAAGAGAATGTCATCCACGTATAAAACAAGGAATACTACAGTTCTCGCTACAAATCTACTATAGATGCACGGTTCATCTGGATTTTTGATAAAGTCAAATTCCTTGACCGTCTCATCAAAACAGATGTTCCAACTCCGCGATGCCTGCTTTAGTCCATAGATGGACTTAAGCAACTTGCACACCTTTCCGCTGCTCCCACTCTGATTGAAACCCTCTGGCTGATCCATATAGACACACTCCTCTAAATTTCCATTTAGAAAAGCGGTTTTTACGTCCATCTGCCAAATCTCATAATCGTGGAAGGCAGCAATGGCAAGAAGGATCCGAATGGATTTCAGCATAGCCACTGGAGAAAAGGTTTCGTCATAGTCCAAGCCAGGTCTTTGACGGAAACCCTTTGCTACAAGTCTAGCTTTATAGGTCTCAACCTGTCCATCTACACCAATCTTCCTTTTGAAGATCCACTTGCATCCTACGGGTTTTACCCCGTCTGGAGCAATGTCCAACGTCTATACTTTGTTGGTGTACATGGACTCCATTTCGGTCCGCATTGCATCCATCCATTTTACCGAGTCAACGTTCTGAACGGCCTGTTGGAAGCTAGTAGGCTCATCATAGTCTATGATGCAATCCTCTCTATCCCCGTCTATGAGAAAACCGCAGTATCTCTCGGGCGGATGAGACTGCCTACTACTCCTGCGGAGCGGCGTAGGAATGTCCTGTTCTTTTGAACTTACTGGCTCTTCCAAGTCTTCAGTAATAGCTTGTGGTTCTGGAATCTCTTCCAGTTCTATTGCGTTCCCACTTATCTGGGTTTCCAAAAACTCAGTTTCCAAGAAGCGGGCATGTTGAGAAACAAAAACTTTTTGTTCCTCAGCGGAATAGAACAGATACCCCCTGGAGTTCTTTGGGTATCCCACAAACTTACATTGTACTGAACGTGCCTCGAGCTTGTCCGCATGCTGCTTTTTTACAAAAGCTGGACATCCCCATATCTTAAGGTACTTAAGACAGGGTTTCTTCCCACTCCACATCTGATATGGAGTGGTAGGCACAGTCTTGGTAGGAGCCTTGTTCAAGAGATATGCAGCTGCTTCTAGTGCATAGCCCCAGAAAGATCGCGGTAACTCAGCCTTACTCATCATGGAAACGAACCATATCCAATAGGGTTCGATTCCTCCTTTCCGATACACCGTTATGTTGCGGAGTGTATGGAGGAGTACGCTGAGAGAGAATCCCATTCTCTTTTAAGTAATTCAGGAACTCGGCACTTAAGTATTCTCCACCTCGATCCGATCTTAGAATCTTGATACTTTTGCCGGTTTGTTTTTCAACTTCATTCTTGTAATCCCGAAATTTCTCAAAGGCCTCGGATTTGTGCTTCATTAAGAAGACATGTCCATACCTAGAGAAATCGTCTGTGAAAGTAATGAAGTATGAATAACCGCTTCGCGCATGTGTAGACATTGGACCACACACGTCACTGTGTATGAGTCCTAAGAGCTCGCTCGCTCTTTCTCCGTGTCCAGTGAACGGAGTCTTTGTCATCTTTCCCATGAGACAAGATTCACAAGTGGCATAAGACTGATACTCGAACGGATCCAAGTATCCTTCTTTATGTAACTTAGTCAACCGTGTCTCATTGATGTGACCCAGTCTACAATGCCATAAGAAAGTCTGATTAATATCTGGAGACTTTCTTTTGTGTGTATTCTGGACATTGAAAATCTGTGGTTGGTTTAATACGTATATACCATTGCTCAGTGTACCTGACCCAATCAGAACTTGATTAAGGTGAATGTTTACAACATTACTTACAAACGCAAATTCATAACCTTCTTTAGAAACCAAAGATACAGAAATGATATTACAAGTTGCGTTGGGTACAAAAAAGCAATTACGCAAAACCAAAACATGCCCATCTGTCATTCCCAGGTGATAGTCCCCCACGGCTTTAGCATCCATGCTAGCTCCGTTCGCAACTCTGAGGGTCATGTCACCTGCCTTCAAAAACCTACGGTTTCTCAACGCCTGCAAAGAATTACAGATATGAGATCCTGATCCGGTATCCAATACCCAGGAAGTAGAGTTTATAGAAAGACAGTTTTCAATAACATACACACCTGAAGCTGAAGCCGCAACCTGCTTCAGTTCCTGTGTCCTGGCTTTCCAAGCCCTGCAATCTTTCTTCCAGTGTCCACTCTTATGACAATAGAAGCATTCCTCTTTACCAACAAGCTTCCCCGCAATCATTGTTGCCTTTTCCTTTCCCTTCGTACCCACTTTACTAACACCGCCTCTTGGTTTGGCGGGGGCTTTCTTCCTCTTTCCCTTGGCTTTCGCCTTGGACCTAGAGGAAGAAGATCCTCCTACAAACAAAGCGGGTGTATCCCTACCCTTCTGTAGGGTGCCCTCTGCGCTCCTCAGCAGGTTGAGGAGTTCTGAAAGTTCAACTTCCTTTTCTTGCAAGTTGAAATTCAATATGAACTGGGCGTAAGTGGATGGAAGGGACTGGAGAATTAAATCTGTATAGAGTTCACTATCCAACGTGGTCCCAAGTTCTGCGAGCTCCTCAGTGTAGCCAATCATCTTAAGCACGTGGTCCGCTACCGATGATCCGACGGCCAACTTTGTCGAAAATAACTTCTTCGACACTTCGTATCTTGCGATACGAGACTGCTCTCCATACAGTTCTTTTGTATGGAGAAATATGGACTCGAGGTCCATATTCTCATGCCTCCTCTGATGTTCGTTGTCCATAGAGGCAAGCACGAGGCACCTGGCCTTCGCGCAATCAATCTCCCAAGTCTTACGGATTTCCTTATCCGCGACGCTGGAGGTGGGACCTGGGACGGGGGGAGCTTTGGTGGTAAGAAGATACCCCAGCTTGTCGTAAGTGATTGCCAATTTGACATTCCTGAGCCAATCTTTGTAGTTTGGCCCTGTCAGTATGTTTTTATCTAGAAGTAACTTAAGTCCAGTCATTTCGATTTGGTCGCTGCAGGGGGAGAGAAGAAACACTTAGCACGATGCTCTTGCAAGTTTAGAATGGTTTTTAATTTGTCTAAACAGGATGGCTCCCACTGTCTCTCGAATCCCTCCTCAAACCACAAAGGAAGAATTAGTCGGGATCAATCCCACCGTACAATACTTGCTTAACCGTTCAGCCAGGCCAGTGTCGGTACTTCGAGGGAGGTTTTCCAACGCTTTCGCGAAGTTCCTTAATTTAAGAACCTCTTTTCCCTGGGGGCGTAGCCCCGCTAACACCTTTCTAGGCACATACTAGGTTTATAGCATTGATCGTTTAGTGAGAAATTTCCCGAGGAGTAGCATATACTCACAGTAGGATCGGGATGCAAATATCATCGCGTGACGAAAATGAAGGAATCCTACCATAATCATCACACTCCAAATGGTATGCAAATCTAGCAAGTTTCAGTACTTATGAAACTCCCGATGTGGATTTTTGCCCCATGCTCTTATGACCTTGACGAAGGTCAACAAATCATAAGTCACATGTCAAGTTCTGCCCGTCATTATCCAGGTTAATTTGAACCCACCCGTATATACCCTTGACGAAGGTCAACAAGGCAATACGACTGTCCCAAACCAACGCATCTATCTATGCTACATATGAACACCCAACAGCTACCAATCTCTATGTCTTGACGAAGGTCAACAAACATAGCTTGAATACTATTGAATATTCATACGAAACGACGGAGGGCTACGAATGGTTTTGGCGAAACCGTGAACGTAGTGAACTTGATATAATCGATGGAACGAGATAGCTTTTAGAAGGAGTGGCTCAAGCTCCGCATTTAAAAGTTAGTTTTGAAAAGAACCGAGTGGTTTTTCGAAAGTGTTCCAACGACTTTAACTTGGTTTATTATCTTGCATTAGTTCTTTTAATGCGTGATATTCTTGCATTAGTTCTTTTAATGCGTCCCATCATTTAATCCTACCATTGCAGAAAACAACCAAAATATGACGTACGCTTATGCCATTCGCATTCGCCACGGGGTCCCGTCATCACTCGTTAGGTTACTTAACTAACGACAGAGCGGGGGCTGGGCTAGCGCGGCTGTAAAACATAAGCAACGCCTAAATAGAAAGCAATGATAGACATTACAGATCACAGATGAATACATTGGATATACTAGCAATCCGCAATCCTTTCGAGCCTGCAACGAAAAGCGGATTACACGGTCGCGGTGAATAGCCAAATACCCCACCCAAGACCCCTACGGGTGCGGCAAACTACCCGCCAAGTACCCGGTAGTTTGTGCACCCCTCCATGGGTCTATCCTAGGAGCAAAAACAGTAAAAAGAATTATACAATGACGGCTATAACCCCGACCCGGTTGTGCGGCCATACAAATAATATTATTACATCAATTTGCATTTACAAATGAATGAAAGAAAAACAAAAGCTCATCTCACATCCACCCCGGCTATTCACCCGCGACAGTCCAACAGATTCATATACACAATCCAATATCATACACAGATCATGTATAACCCCGACTAATCGACTTATAGCGATTAGCCGACGTTCAATACATGCAAGCAACACAGATATAACCAACATAGCCAAAGTGCAGTGAAGTTCAGAAAAAAATACGGAATTATAG
Source organism: Agapanthus africanus (assembly GCA_030015575.1). Taxonomy (NCBI): domain Eukaryota; kingdom Viridiplantae; phylum Streptophyta; class Magnoliopsida; order Asparagales; family Amaryllidaceae; genus Agapanthus; species Agapanthus africanus. The sequence goes on from CM057344.1 coordinate 241,463,244, forward strand.
GACCCCAAAAGTGAATTTCAGTTCTGGAAAATCTGGGCACATATAATATATTTTAAAAATCCCAAAACCAACACAGACACACACTGCACGAAAAACGATGCAGAGAAGACGACAAACGGCGGCGGTTCCGCGGCACATGCCTACCTCGTGCCGCGGAAGCGCGGCGGTTTGAACGAAACAGTGGATCGTTTTTCATGGGTGTTCACACAAAACCCTGAGCCGAATTTTCAAGTATAAAGTTTTTCATTTAGAGCAGAAAAAATTTCAACAGAAACTTAGGGTTTTAGTTTTTCCGGTTTTGTGATTTTTTCGGTTCCGAACTTCGTTACACTTCACTACCAAGCTAGTTTAAGTTTAGTTAGGCTCTGATACCACTGTAAGTCCATATTGCGACCCCCGGTACTTACGGGGAGGCGGAAATGGTATAAAAATCAAATTTTTAGCGCAAGAGGCAACATGGACTAAACAAGGTCGGGATCGTGTCTAAACTAAACTAGCAAACTTGCTAAAGAGAGTTAGCTACTATGGAAGATGGTTATACCTAAACTTGAACTCCTTCTTCTTTAAACCTTGTAGAGGTTGATGGTTCTCTTCTTGTCGCCTTCTTCCGTCGAAGATGGATCCACCTCGAGGGTTCGACCTTTGGGCTCTTCCTCGATCTTTGAGTGAACTAGGGTTTCCGGCTTGCTAAACCTTGAACCTAGAATGAGTAGCGAGTATCTAGGGGTTGTTTTCTTTTCAAGGTGAGGGATTCTCAACACATGAGAAGGAGTCACCTTGAGCTTGAGGAAGAAGAAGATGAAATGAAGAGAGAGAAGAATTATGATAGAATGAGCTAGCTTTTTCTTTCTTGCAACCATAATGCCAAAAGAAAAAGAATTATCTAAATAATAATAATTCAAAATGAGAATAGTTGATGGTAGTTTTGGAATGACCACTATCATGCTTCATTAAATGAAATGTAAGCATGAATCAAGGAGTATCTTTCAAAGCATGATGGTGGTCAACATTCAACCATGGTCAACAAGTCAACCATGGTCAACAAGTCAAGAAAATCAACCATAACATAATTCTCATTTAATTACTATTATTAATAGATAATTCATAAATCCATTAGGGTTTGGAAAATGATGACTGTCAACTGTGCATACGCACCCGTTCCGAAACCCTAATGAAATACCTCATCCTCCGCCTCAAGCAACTGTGCATACACACCTGCATTCTCGTTCCGAGGAACAAGAATACCGAGATATAAAAGCAACCCCAAAACATATACCAGTATCTGGCTCAAACCAGAGCCTACCAGTATAATCCGTCCGGACTCCAAACGTGCACAAGTGCGCGGATGTGAACGAACCCTGTCGCAAAACCATGCGACCTCTACTCTGTTTTTCCCAGAGGCGAATACCCTCTGTGTGGGACTCTAAAGACTCGACACTACGTTGGCAGTGGGTTTAACCACAGACCGCAAGTGGCACTAGCTGTGCGTAACGGTCCCCAGGTAGATGCCGACAAGAAGGCTGACGAGGTGAACCCCATCTGAACTCCTACTGAGTCTGAATGTGACATTCTCCGTACAGTCCGGTCTGTTCGTCTGATACATCGCATGTCGGGCCTAGGGGGCGGTAAAACGTCAGTCCCCCAATAGCGGTACAAGTCGTGTCGGAGTGAAGCCCAAAACACCCTGAGATAACACTGGAAACCTACCAGTATATCTCGCTTGCCCTGGCCAGGGACTACTTGTGTAATGGCTCTCCTAGACACAGCGCGATGTCAACCCCCAATACCGGGAGAGACGAATCCTGTCTAACCGGCACTGCCTCCAAGTGCTTCGGGACTGCACCCAACCACTACCTGTTTGCACGACTCCTTTGAGTCGTGGTAGGGTAGTGATCAAAGTGCAGTGGGAACACACTCGAGGCGAAGTGCCAGTGTCAAGTCAGCGGACTAAGCTGTACTCATGTCACCTGGGAACTGATAACTGACGATAGGTATAATACCAACCTCTCAGTTCCCGACGAGTCCTGTCCAGTGTACTCGTAACCTAACGAGCACCCGTATACTATCTCCAGTACGACGTACTGATGGCTGTGGGACAGACCATCTCCCACACTGGGATGAGAAGCGCATACGCTAGTCTACTCCGGAGTATCGATGCCCTGTCTCGATAGTCCTGCGACTAGGGACCTGTATAAGGATGTGCTTATAGATTACCCAGCCCCCACTAGTGTGACTGCCATCACAACGCTGGTAATCAAGCAAAGATCCTAAGGGCTCCACTAATGCGTATAGGTGATATCGCAAAAATAAACACATGTACACATTGAAGTAGAAACAAACCAAGTAGCATACTACAATATTGAGCAAGATTGTTTATACAAGGTGAATATCCCAAGCTTCCATTAAGTAATATACAAACTAGTATGATACAGTAATGGCCTCTAGGGCATATACACTAACAATTCTCTAATATTTTTACTCCTAAGCATATATAACAGTGGAATATGACGCTGTTATATATGCCTATATATATATATATATTAGTGGAATGGGACGCTAATATATATGTATTGATTCATGCATTTATACTTATTCATTACTTGATATTTTCTGGATTTGAGGACGTATATACCGATACGTGGAACACAAGTGTCGAGGTGAAACATTTGGGTTTCGAGAAACGTATAGATATCAGAAAACCGATACGTGGATCACGGGTGTCGATACCAGACACTTACGATTCGAGAAACGTATGAATATGAGAAAGACCGATACGTGGATCACGGGTGTCGATACCGGACACTTACGATTCGAGGAACGTATGGATATGAGTATTTATGTGTCGATGCTAGACACTTGTTTCATGATGTTTTTGTGTGTCGATGTTGGACACTCACTTTATATGAAACTTACTCGATACTGGATATTGGATATATGAGATTTATTTGATACTGTACATTCAGGATATATGAGGTTTACTTGATATTGTACATTCAAGATATATAAGATTTACTTGATATTGTACATTCAGAATATATGAGATTTACAGGATATGAGAGCCAATTTGGGGGCTGATTTGAGGGAATTTGGGATTTAGATTGTCTTGATGGATTTTGGTCCCACCACGAGGTCAGGATTCCATGAGAATGACATGTTTTATTCCATACTCCTCATTTATTTTATATGCATTGCTTCATGTATTAGTAGTACCTGCTAGAGTACCTTTCATGACTGTTGCATATACATATTGTCATATTATTGCTTCATGTATTAGTTGTACCTGCTAGAGTACCTTTCATGACTGTTGCATACATCATTTATTGCTATCCGCTTGCATGTATTAGATTCGCGCCATACGTGCATACTTGCGGTTACCTGCATATGTTATTTACTATTCACGAGTTGGCAACTCATCCCCGTTGTGCCACAGGGTTTTGCAGGTTATTTCCCCAGAGTTGTCGAGGCAGGCTATTCATCTATCTTATCATCTTTTGCTGCGGATACCGCTTCGGCTCACGGTGTGCAGTTTTACTTTAGGTGGGTTTTGTGGTTATCCGTTCATGTTCATTGTATATTCGTTGTATCCTGTACTCTCCATCTACCATTATCTTGTATGACTTAGAGACTTGATGTGAGGACGATATTGTATATTATTTTATGACTTGGAGGTCTTTTATGTAGTTTTACTTCTATCGTCTTTTATTTCTTCGCTATGGCGTTGTATATCTGTTGTGGTGGTTGTTTTCCGCCGTTGGGCGTGGATTTGCTCCCGTTAGGGATGCTTTACTTATATTTATGTTGTACGCATTTTTGGGGTTAGTTTTTACAAAGGAGGTGCTGCCAAAAATTTTAAGAAAATAAAGCTGGACTTTTAAAGAATTTGAGTTGAGATTTCAAATGTTTTAAAACTTCTATTATCACTTACCACTTTTGATGGTTTAAATTGCTGGGTTTTCGCCTTACTTAAATTGTGTTTCGCCTGTAGACGTTGCGTAGTTTAAAGGCCGTCATGTGCCAATTTCGGGTCGTGACATTCCTTCAATGTAAAACGTTTGTACAATCGTGTGTGAGTGTTCAAGAGTTCTTATTGATATAAACCATATTCTATAGAGTACTTATAAGATTCCTATGTTGGTTATCGGAATTCTTCGATTCTTGAATCTTGAATACTCGAGCTCTTGAACTTTTGGCGTTTCACTTCACTTGAAATTCGAATACGCCACTTCACTCACTAGTGTCTTGAACTTGATATTTGATCTTCAAATCTTGGACTTGACTTTGACGCATCAACTTGGACTTGGCTTCTAACTTCTTAACTATTCGTAGCTTGAACCCTTAATTCTTATTCCTCGGCTACTTAGCTTCATGAAGCTTGAATTGGTAGTTGAGAAGCATTCGTTCATATCCTCCAGCCTCCATTAGATATGATGTTTAAGCTTTTTTTCCTCCATCCTCCTTTATAGTGCTTTATCTCGAGATATCCGATAACCTGAAATGCAATCTCAAAGGCCAAGCTCATCATATACAATGTTATAAAATATAAGCAAATTAATAAAAACAAGTATATGAACATTCATTGTTTTTTATATCACAATCATGAATAGTATATTAATATCAAGATATAACTCAAACTCAAGATATGAGATATTGATATACTAAATATATATACATGGTATAAAAGAAGCAAGATATAGATCACATGTATATACAAATTCGTATTGTGAATTACCAAAACAATGAATGGGAGTAATATATCGATATCAAGAATATAACACAAGTATAACTTAAGATATTGATATATCACTCGGAATACACAAGATATAGGATAAGAAAGATAAACATCAAGTGTATACGAGTTTAGTGTCGATGGATAAAACAAGATAAGCAGCTGACACTAAACGAACCATTCATGTTTAAGATATCATCAAAACTAAATGAAAGTATCATCAAAAAACCATAATCTATCAATCTCCCCCTTTTTAATGATGGCAAAAGATGAATAAGAAATAGTATATCCATATCAAATAAAACCAAATATCCGATATCGATATACTAAAACTCCTATTATTCTCCCCCTTTTCGACATAATCAAAAAGGGTATTTAAGAAAATTATAACATTTGAACTACTCTCCCTAAACATATACGTACATCTAAAGCGAATCAAACATTTGAATCACTCTCTCTAAATGTATGCATAGGATGAAAATGTATGTTAGCACCACCACTGGGTTTTACTAGCATCAAGCATGCCATTTTTAAAAAGTTTGGGGTGCTAATCAACACTAACCAAGTGTAACACCTTAGAATACGATTAGTGTTAATTAAGCGATAATGCGGGTTTTTAATAAAAAGTTTACCCAAATAGTTTTCAAATAATTTATAAAAATTAATTAATATTTTATTAATATTTATTGCGGGCTTGCACACACATGTGCATGTTAACCTAGGGTTAATTAGGGGTTAACCATGCTTAAGTGGCCATGGTACCCTAACCTAATGTCATGCCATTTATTATATGTAATTAATTAAATTAGTTGGTTTTAAAATAAAAAGTTTTTTTTAAATTAGGTTGACTTGAGAGAGGAGAGAGGGGGGGGCATGATGGGCACGGGGCAAGCATGCCATGCATTAAATGAGGAGAGAGAAGAGGGGGGCATGGCTTATGCTAAACTCAAACCCTCATTTTTTTGCATCACCCTCACTCATACACTCCTCACACTCATTCACAACTCTCGTTCACTTATCATTTTCTCCTCTTCATTTTTCTTCACCTCATTTCATCACCCTCACTCCCTCAACTGAAACCCTAACCCAATCCTCACAAACCCATACTAAATCTCCACTAAACTTCACTTAAACCCTTTACAAGCCAAGATCAAGCCACTAGGATCACTTGGAGTATGGAAAGATAGGGTTTTAAGCAAGTGTGGATAGGTAATGACTCTAAACTGTTAATTAAGAGTTTATTATTGTTGTGTAGCTTAGTAGTCGCTGTTTAGAACGATAAAGATGTAGTTTTGAGCCTATATCGTATTTTTAGTGTCGTTTTAGGATGTCTGTAACCTGCTATCACTACGAGTTTTTACTGGAAAAACTAGCAGTATGGTAGTGTTGCACTAGAGATCCTGGGTGTTCAGCTGAAGAATGAACCCTACTTGAGCGGTTTTGGCCGGCGACATAGGGGATAAATCCGGCGAGCTCGGCCATCTTGGTGACTGGGGTGCTGTAATTTTGTGGGTAGCTGTCTGCTGTTGTTCTGGGGTGTTTGGTACTGCTAGATTTTTAGGATTTGACAGTGGGTAAAATCTGGGATCAATTAGCTAGTTTTTAGTGTTTCGACGACGCGCGTTACGATTGATCCGACGTAGTTTTAGTGTTTCGGGTAGCTTGTTGTCGTGGGTCTGTTTTAGTGAAGTAGACACACACGTTAGCCGCTAAGCGAACCCTTTTTGTAGCTTAAGAGGACCGATTCGTTAAATTGGCGTTGTGTTCGTTTTTATTACGTAGTTTGCTAAATCCATGCGTTATTGTGTTTTGTGTTAATAGGATCGCAGGCGGGGACTTTGGACGCTGCGAAGAAGGGGAAGCAGGTGGTCGGATTTACTTAGCTCGAGATCACCGGTGCGTAGATTTAACATCTACGGGGACATCGCCCGTATGGCGTTATGCGTCAGAGCTTGATAGGATATTATAGCCGCATGTTTATATACATATATGTTGATTGTGCATGAGCATCATTTCATACCATTACTTGTTGTGTCTTGACTTAGTACCTAGTGGACACTGCACCATTACTGACGGTTCATGTTGCACGAGCACTAAATTGTATGCTACACCCACACCATCGGTAATTGCTATGACACGCACAACCTATACACATATGCAGTATTGTATTGATATTGATATCGACACATGGATTATTTTTCTATTGCGCATACGAGATACATTGTGCATACATACTTACATGTATACATCCATACTTGCTATAGCTACATGTACACCTTTATATGATGTTGCATTTAATTTTGGAGAAAATGGGAACCGCATAATATATTTAAAAACTGGATTCATTTAAAAGAGCGGTTTTCACTTGATATACTCATATTACGGTTTTATGTTGCATATATCATATTTCATGGATTTACGCATTGAGATATGGATTTCATGTGATTTATGGATTTGAGAACCGTGGTATTATTTCAAGAAAGTATGCATTGTTTTGAAAACCCGTTTTCTCTTGATATATTATTTCAGCGCGTCCACCACGCGTTTTCTCGGTTCTGAGACGTGTGATAGAAACCCGATTCGAGAAGTTGGATGATCCGTTTGCGGGTTCATGGTGGACCCGGTATGGTACCCCGGGGCAAGAAAGGGATGTTGTGCAGTAGACGATGAGCCTGGCAGAGGTACTACTACCTACCGGTGATTGGTTGGACCTGGAGGTTATCCGGAGGATACCGACCGGAGTCGAGAGATGGATATGGGCCGATCCGGACCGATGGAGCCCGTGGGCCGATTCGGACTGACGGAGCCCGATATATGTGGATTTGCGTGTCGATGTTGGACATGAGTATTTCATGATGTTTTCGAGTGCCGATGTTGGGCACTCAGGTTCCATGAGATTTACAGGATACGAGGGCCGATCAGAGTGACGGTGTCTGAGGTATTGGGATTTGGGGTGTCATTGATGGACACCGGTTTTTCCACGATGATGATTCATTGATGATGACATGTTTTATCCCATACTCAGCATTCATTTGATATGCATTGCTTCATGTATTTGTAGTACCTGATAGAATACCTTTCATGATTGTTGCATATCCAGATTAGCATATTGATACTATCAGATTGCATGTGATAGAGTATCGCAGTACATGCATACCTGCGATTATCTATAGTGTTTTGCAGGTTGACCCTCAGAGTAGTCGCGGCAGGGCTCCTTCTTATTGTATCTTTTTTTGTAGCGGATACCGCTACGGTTGGCTGTGAGCCGTTTTGCTATAGGTGGGTTTTGCGGTTATCAATTTATATTCATTGTACATCTTATTGTATCTAGTATTCTCTATCTGCCATTTCATGTATTCACTTAGAGACGAGTTGTGAGGATGATATTGTATATTTTGTGACTCTGGGTGTCGAGCTCATGTGAGCTGACTTTTTTTTTATGCAGTTTTATCTTTTATACATCGCATATACAGTAATGGCCTCTAGAGCATACATATAACTAACAATCTCCCACTTGCACTAAGGCTATTTGTTGTAGTATCTCATACTCAACGTCCTATAGAAGTCTTTCTAGAGAAAGGCCTTTGTGAGTGGATCCGCCATGTTATCCTTCGCGTCAACTCTCCTAACCTCGATCCCTTGGAGATCAAATATCTTCCTGATCATGTGATACTTGCCTCAGAATATGTCTGGATCGCTGATGGGACCGGCGTTCCTAGGCCAAAGCCACAATTCCATTGTTTTACAATAACAGTTATTGGACGCTCAATGGTAGGAACCATGTTCATCTTATGAACAAGAAATGCCCAGACAGCCACTTTGGCAGCATCGTTGGTAGCGATGTATTCAACCTTTATCGTCTAGATTGCCACGGTATCTAGCTTGAAACTCTTCCAACATACCGTCCCTCCACCGAGGGTAAAGACAAAGCCTGTGACTGACTTTCAGTCGTCCTTATCACTCTGGGAGCTGGAATTGGTAAAGGACTCCCACTGGAATTCACTGTTATCAAAACCCCAAGAACAACTCTTTAGTGCTTCTCAAGTACTTAAGAATGTCCTACACAGCTGCCCAATGATTCTCCTAAGATCTGATTGATTCCTGATCACTACACTTAGTGAGTTAGCTACATCTAGTCTGGTATATAACATCGTATATATGATAAAGCCTACTGCCAAAGCATAGGGTATCCCTTGTATGCGAGCTCTCTCCAAATCAGTCTTGGAAGACATCTTTTTGGAGAGAGTGATTCCTGAGTAAGTGGGCGAACCACCACGCTTAGAATCCTCCATACTAAACCCCTTTAGTATGGTGTTAATGTACTTGGATTTGGGACATTCCCAACATCCACTTAGATCTATCACCATAGATCATAATCCACAAGATGTAGTAAGTATCATCCAGATCTTCCATGGAGAATCTTCGTGATAAGAGGAGCTTGACCGAGTGTAGCATAGGAAACCATTTCCTATCAAGAGTATGTCATCTACGTACAATACGTAGAAGACAACCATACTCTTTACAACCTTCTTGTATATACAAGCTGTCTACCTTTTTGATGAAGTCAAACTCTTTGACTGCCACATCAAAACAGATGTTCCAACTCTACGATGCGTGCTTTAATCCTGATGGACTTAAGCATAGCCACTGGAGAAAAGGTTTTATCAACATCCATACCTGGTTATTGACAAAAACCTTTTACTACAAGTCTAGCTTTGAAAGTCCTAACTTTTCCATTCACACCAAAAATCTTCTCAAGATCCATTTGCTCCTGATGGGTTTTACCCCTTCAGGTGCAACATTCAAAGTCATACTTTGTTGGTGTATATGGATTCCATCTTTGATCACATAGCATCCAGCCATTTCACAAAGTCTCCACTTATGATGGCCTTCTTGAACCTAGTTGGGCCATCATCTACCATGATGCAATCCTCGCTCCCACTGTCACCGAGAAGACCGTAGTATCTCTCAAGTGGATGAGGAACCCTACCGGATTCGCGGAGAGGCTGAGGCTCGTTGGAGACTATTGAATCGTTTGGTTTCACCAAATCATCAGCTGTTAGTTTGTCTAGCTGGAACTGCTTCCAGTTCTACCTCATGACCACTAATTTCTTCATAAGAAATTCCTTTTCTAAAAAAGTGCCATGCTAAGAAACAAAACGCCTTTTGCTCCTCAGTGTGGTAGAAGACATTCCCTCGCAAATGTTTGGAATATTCAACAAACTTACAGAACTGACCTTGTCTCGAGCTTGTCTGGATTTTGCCTTTCTGTTAGTGGATGTTACACCTTACAACACTTGTGAGGAGGCGGAAGTGGAAAATAATAATTTTTCTTGCATGCAATACCCACATAAACCAAGATTAGTGCTTAAACCCTAACTAGCAAAAACCATCAAGAGATCTAATCTACTCTGATAGTATTTATACCTAATGGAACAGGTCCTTCGGGTCTTCACTTGAATGTGACTCCTACACTCCTTGTGGTTGCAATGAGCTCGATCTCCGGCCACCTCAAGATCCAATACAATCCACCCGAGAGCTTTCGTATAAGCTTCAAACTCTTCACAAGAGTTAAACTTAGAGATCAAGTTTGCTAGGAGTGATCACTAAGATGAAGTAGAGATTAAGTATTGGATTATGATTTTACTCTAGGCTTTTGATTCACAACTCATGTGAAGGTAAAGCAAAGAGGAGGAAGAAGGAGAGAAATAAAGAGAGAGAATGTGAGAGTGTAAAATGAAAAGTTCAAGCATGGAAAAATAATATGGCTCAAAATGAAATAATTGAAGCATACAATAAAAAATTAGCACCATGATTCAATAGTAACTCCAAATGAATAAATAATTAAACAAGCCATTCCTTCATTCATGCTTAGACTTTTCCAAATGCCACCTCATTTATTTATTTTCACAAAATAAATATCCATTTATGAGGTGTCTCCTTCTAGAAGGTATTGTTGTAACAATTACAATAATACTCCTCCACCGTATACCGTAAAAGTATACCCGTATCCGAATTCCGAAAAATACGAATACTTATAATCCAATAATATAATACCGGCATGCGGCTTAAACCAAAGCCTACCGGTATTAACATTCCGATCATTATTCCCGTAACGATTACACGAACAAGATCGAAACCCTGCCGTAACAACTTACGGCCTCTACATCTTTCGCCTGAACCAGAAAACTCTCTGTGTGGGTCTCCAAAGACTCGACAGTACGCTGGCAGTGGGTTTAACCACAAGCACGTTAGCGGCACTAGCTGTGCGTAACGGCTACCCAGGTACATGACGAAAAAGAGGTGGCCGACGAGTGAACTCATCCCAACCCTAACGAGCCTGTAAGAAACACTTACCGTACAGTCCGATCTCTTCCTCTGATACGTCGCATATGAAGTCTAGGGGTGGTAAATGTCAGACCCCGGTAACTTTATAAGTCATGCTGATTTACGGCCCATAACGGTTCGGGAAACTACAGATAACACTTATCAGTAAATCTCGAGAACCCTGGACAGGGATTTGCTGTTATGGCCGATCAAGCATAACGCGACAACAACTCCCTATATTGAGAGAGACGAAACCCCTCCTATCGCTCACTGCCTCCATTCGATTCGGGACTGTACCCAAAATCTACCTGTTTGCACGACTCAGCAGATCCGTGGTAGGGAAGAAATCAAAGCACAACAGGAATCACACAAGACACTATGACGATCTCGGGTGTACAGACTAACCTGTACAAGTGTCACCAGAGAACTGCTATCTGACAATAGGTATATATACCATCTAGGAGTTCTCGGCAAGTCCTGTTCGGTGTACCCATTCTCCAATGAGCACCTGTATACAATCTTTGATGTCAAACACCAATGATTGTGGGATCAACCATTGCCCCCAAGGTCAAGAAACATACACACTAGTCTACTCTGGTAATATCGATGCCCTGTATCGATATACCCTCGACTAGGAACTATTAAAGGATATGGTTATAGACTGCCCAGGCCCTACTAGTATGACCTCCATCATAATCCCGGTAGTCAAGCATAATCCTAAGGGCTTCATCAACATGTATATAAAGATATGAAATACAACACATCACACGTTAAGATGAAGATAAACCAGATAGCATAATATCATTTCGAGCAAAGATTGTTTCTGTATATATACATGCCTAGCATCCTATACAATACAAGCCTCTAGGGCATACATATCTAACAATCTCCTACTTGCACTAAAGCCTGTAGTCGGTGCAATAAGTACCCACTGTCTACACCAGAACCAGTTGCCGGCATACTGTATGCCCAACAACTCAAACGGTTTCTCAAACTGGACTTGAGGGATGGCCTTGGTGAATGGATCTGCTGTGTTGTCTTTCGTGTCTACACTCCGTACCTCGATGTCCTGGCGATCTACTATCTCCAGGACGAGGTGATACCGCCTCAAGATATGTCTGGATTTCTGATGGGACCTCGGTTTCTTTGCCAAAGCCATGGCTCCATTGTTATCACAATACAGAGGTATTGGTTAGCAATGGATAGAACTACCTGAAGTTCAGAAATGAACTTCCTCATCCAGACTGCCTCTTTTGCAGCATCATTAGAAGCAATATACTCAGCATCCATCATGGAGTCTGCGACGGTATCTTGCTTGGAACTCTTCCAACATACAGCCCCTCCATTTAGGGTAAATACAAACCCTGCGATAAGAATAATTAGACCGATTGTAGTATAGGATCATCATTTCCTATCAAGAGAATGTCGTCCACGTACATTACGAGGAATGTAACAGTACTCTCTACAACCCTTTTATAAATACATGGTTCATCTACATTTTTGATAAAACCAAACTCTTTGATTGTATCATCAAAGTAGATGTTCCAACTCCGTGATGCCTGCTTTAATCCATAGATGGATTTAAGAAACCTGCATGCTTTTCCGCTGCTCCCACTATCAATAAAGCCTTCTGGCTGATCCATAAAAACGCATTCTTCTAAATCACCATTTAGAAATATCGTTTTAACATCCACCTGCCAGATATCATAATCATAGTGAGCACCTATAGCAAGCAGGATCCGAATGGATTTGAGCATCGCGACTGGTGAAAAGGTTTCATCATAGTCCAAGCCTGGTCTTTGACGAAATCCTTTTGCGACCAGCCTAGCTTTATAGGTCTCCACCTGACCATCCACACCAATCTTTCTCTTAAAGATCCATTTGCACCCTATGGGTTTTACTCCAGATGGTGCAACCTCCAAAGTCCATACTTTGTTGGTGTGCATGGATTCCATTTCGGATCTCATGGCATCTAGCCACTTCACTGAGTCACCACTCATGATAGCTTGCTGAAAACTAGTAGGATCATCATCATCCATGATGCAATCTTCTCTATCACCGTCAATTAGAAAACCATAGTATCTATTAGGTGGGCGAGAAGTCCTACTAGATCTACGGAGTGGCTGAGGTTCGTCAGGTTCTACTGAAACCTCAGTTTCAACCAAATCATCGGTAATTGTTTGTGTATCTGGAATTTCTTCCAGTTCTACCGCATTGCCAACAGTATCATTTGTAGAAAATTCATTTTCTAAAAATTTGGCATACTGAGAAACAAACACCCTTTGTTCCTCCTTATGGTAGAAAAGATATCCATACGAGTGTTTTGGATATCCCACAAATTTACATAAAACCGATCATGTCTCGAGTTTGTCTGGATTTTGCTTTTTCACAAAAACCGGACAACCCCATATCCTAACTGTTGTAAGAGATGGCCTTATCCCATACCATATCTCATATGGAGTGGTAGACACGGTTTTAGTCGGAACCCTATTCAGTAGATAAATCGTAGTCTCCAATGCGTGCCCCGGAATGATATTGGTAACTCAGCATCACTCATCATAGATCGTACCATATCTAATAGGGTACGATTTCTGCGTTCCGACACACCGTTGAGCTGTGGTGTGTACGGAGGAGTGAGCTGAAAGAGAATCCCATTCTCTTCTAGGAAATCTAGAAACTCTGAGCTTAGATACTCACCTCATCGATCCGATCGAAGTTTCTTGATACTCAAGCCTGTTTGCTTTTCTACTTCAGATTTATACTCCTTGAATTTTTCGAAGGCTTCAGACTTATGTTTCAACAAGAACACGTGTCCGAATATCGAGAAATCATCAGTAAAAGTTATGAAATAGGAAAAACCACCACTCGCATTGTAACGTTTTGGAAAATCGTTATGCGAATTTTTCCGTTTTAGGGTAAAATTGTCGGTATTTTCTGTTTCAAACCGAATGTGATCAAACGGCCATATAGACTTGCCAGCACTCTAAAATAAAGGTAGTGCGCAAGCTTTAGGGGTATATGGGACGTTTTGGTTCAGATAAAATTTTTCCCAATTTTAATATTATTTTAATGCGGTATTCATATTTTGGGAAATTTCCTTCTTTGAAATTTTTGCAAATAAATCAAGTTAAGTAAAACCAAACCTTCACTTAGTATCTAGATTTTTTTTTTTGGGTATTAGAATTAAGTTTTTTTAAGAAAAGAAAAGAATGCAATAGGTGGCTTCATGCATGCATGTGTGTGTGAATGCATTAAATTGCATTTATTGATGAATTTAGCTAGAACACTCCACACAACTCTCCCCACTTCCTTAATTGGCCGAAATCCCTCTTCCCCCTTCTGGTCTTGATCTTTTCCCTTCCATTTTTGCATCAATCCAAGCCAATAAATCCCCAAAATCCCAAAATATATCACAAAAATACCTCAAGTCTTGGTTTTTGCCTTCTTGATCACTTGGAGGTAGGAAAGCTTGGATCATGGAAGCAAGGTTGATAGGTATAATCCTTAATCTGTTAATTAGGAGTTTTTATGTTGTGTAGCTCGTTGGTTGTAGCGTAGAACACTTTAAATATCGATTAGTGCAATATCGTGTTTTTAGTGTCCTTTTTGAACCTTTGTGAACTGCTATGACCTGAAATTCGTACAGAAAAATCGAACAAAATTGTAGTGATGTACTAGTGACCCTGGAGCACCACCTGAGACATGAGACCTACCCCACCGGCACGGGCCGGCGACCCTTTGGCAAATTCCGGCGACGCCGGCTATGGGGGGAGGTGATGGGGTTTGGATTTTGTGGGTAGTTGTCTGCTGTTGGTTAGGAGTGTTTGGTACTGTTTCCTTTATTTGTATTTACAGTATGAAAAATCTTGTATCATTTTTCTATAATCTAGTGTTTTGTGTCCGCGCGATACGTTATACGACACGGATCGTGCACTTTGTGTGTTTTTGCTCTTAGGTTGTTTTCGTCGTGTCGCTATACACGTTAGCCACAATACGAACACTTGGGAGTAGGTTTGGAGTTGGTGTGTCGGTAAAAACGTAGTTTGTGCATGTTTTTGGTCGTTTATTAATATATATACTTGTGTTATCGTTGTGTTGTTTTAGGTTCGCAGGCGGGGACTTCGGACGCTACGAAGAAGGGGAAACAAGTGGTTGGCTTCACTTAGCCAGGATGGTTGGTGAGTAGATTTAACATCTATAGGGGAATCGCCCGCATGGCATTATGCGTCTGGGATAGAAATGTTATGTTTGTCGCATATTCTATTGCATATTTAGAGTTGCGCATACACCTTGCTACTTGGTTATTGTTGTGCTTGGGCTAGTATCCTTAGGACACTGCACTGTTATTGACGGCTTATGTTGCACGAGCACTGATTATATGCCACACACACCGTCAATAATTGCCATGCCATGTACAATACCCTTATAGATATAATATTGTTTGGTTAGGGACATTGAGACATTGATTCATATTTCCTTGTGCATATGACTTATAGCATACCTGTATACCTACATATACATCTGACATACGTACATACATATACCTGGAGGATATTATGGATAGGTATAGACATATACCTTGCTACAGCTACTTTGACATCATACATACTTACATATGGACACACATATCTTGCTATACCGACTGTTAGTTATATGTATGCCCTAGAGGCCATTACTGTACATATGATGTATATTGTAGTGGATGCTAGGACGTATATAGGGAGGACTTTCTTGCTCGACATGATAGTATGCTATCTGGTTGAACTTTACCTTAACGTGTATACTGATTGTCTCTTTGTTACATGTTGGTAAAGCCCTTAGGATGTATGCTTGACTACCTGGACTATGATGCGGATCATACTAGTGGGGACATGGTAGTCCATAAGTACATCCTTCAAAGTCCCTAGTCGAGGGTGTATCGAGACGGGGCATCGATATACCAGAGTAGACTAGCGTGTACCTTCTCGACCCATACAGATGGGCGATGGATGATCCCATATCCATCGGTGTTTGACATCAGAGGAGATATATGGGTGCTCAGTAGAGACTGGGTACACTGGACGGACTCGCCGAGAACTCCCAGATGGTATTATACCTCACGTCAGATGGCAGTTCTCTGGTGACACTGGTACAGAGTAGTCTGTTGACCCGAGATCGTCATAGAGTCTTGTGTGGTTCCCACTGTGCTTTGATTTCCATCTTACCACGTCCAAGAGGGCGTGCAAAACGGTGGTTTTTGGGTACAGTCCCGAGTCACATGGATGCAATGAGCGATAGGAGGGGATTCGTCTCTCCCGGTATATGGGGGTTGATGTTGTACTGTGTTCGATCGGCTATAACAGGAAGTCCCTGGCCAGGGCTGCTCAGAGAATTGCTGGTAAGTGTTACCAGTAGTTTCTCGACCCGTTATGAGCCTCATATCGACACGACTTATTGAGCTATTGGGGTCTGACGTACACCACCCCTAGGCGAGATATGCGACATATCAGACGATCAGACCGGACTGTACGGTAGTGTTACTGGTCGGATTCACTGGAGTGTGAGCGGGCTTGCTCGTCGATCTTCAGATCGCTCAATACCCGGGTGGCCGTTACGTTTAGCAGACCGCTTGCGGCTTGTGGGTGTTTGATATGATCATCATCCGCTGCCGGCGTATTGACGAGTCTTTAGAGTCCTACACAGAGGTTTCCTGGCTCAAGCGAAACGAAATAGGAGCGCATATGAGATATGTGCGGGACCGAGAATAATGCGTGTATGTGATACCGTATTTCATTCTCGCGATGAATGTATCGAATGGTTGTATGCGATATAACCTAGTTATCGATTCAAGCGTTGATTCGATAAGCCGATACATTGTATACTAGTCGGTTGTGTGCAACATGACCGGATCATTGAATCAACTGTTGATTTAATGATTTAATGCATATTTATATATTTGATATATTGCTTTGCATCAACTAGTATCGGTTTACTTAAGATGGATTTTCTCACTCGGATGTGCGCATTATATATGCGATATACTTTTGTGCACTTGATTGTATCATGTTTGATGATACAAGTCATGCTAGGGTTCAAGTGTAAAGATTAAACCTTGGTTAATGAAATGGTTAGGGTTTATATTTTATTATTCATTTATCTATTTAATTATCCTTTTTATTTTTGATAAATGAATAAAAGAAATGAGAAAAGAATGGTGGCTAAATTTGTTCTTTAGTTGAAGCTTCATGAAGCTTTGTTCAAGTCAACCATCCTTATCTCATCCTTAACCCTAACCATTCCCACTAACCATGATTCATTCTCTACACTTAACTCTAGTTAGAATTATGATAAGAATTCATTTTCTTTTCATTTTCTATTAACTTATCATATCATTTTCCTTCTTCTTCTTCATGCTTGAAGTGAAGAAGCTTGAAGTCCATCAATGGTGATTGATGCATATGAGTGAGAAATCCAATTCTAAAGTCTACCCACTTCCTATTTCTTCATCCTCTACCTCTTGCCAAGTAGTAGAGTGTGTTTCCTTCACAAGTTTCATGACTTGTTGAAGGTGGAGCTTGATTCATCGATGCTTCGACGTAGATCATCTTCGGCATGGACATCGACGACCTAGCTTGCCCATTCTCCGACGAAGCCGACTCTAGAGCCCGGATTTGATTTGGACAGCGGAGACGAACTCGTTGAGGAGCCGTGGAGGTGGAGGACCGGATCTACAAAGGTTGTATTTCCGTATTCTCATTAGTTAACTGTTAACTAGTTCTTGTTCGCCTAGACTTCTAGTATACGATCCGTTGTTTAGGGTTTGTAGGCACCATAATTTTTGAAATTGCCATGGTTGATGGCTTTGGAGACCTCACTAGAGTGCCTAGGAACCCTGCAGTGGTATCAGAGCCTAGCTAGAGCCTTAGGCGAAGTCCAGACGGAAATTGAAGTCCGAACGAACCCGGAATTCCAAATCAAATATGCTCTCTGTATTTTTTTTCAAAACAGTGCATTTTTCCACATTAAAATATTCAGAATAACATGCAGGAAAATATAAGATTAACTGTGCAACCCGTAGCCCTAACTCCATTAAAGCGCCGCGCTTCCGCGGCACGAGCATGGCTCGTGCGGCGGAAGGGCGGCCGTTTTGTCGTCTTATGTGGGTTTGTTTGCACAGTAACTCCTATTTAACTGTGATGAGTTCTCTGGATATTTTTAAAATTTTATTCAAGTGTTGAATAATCTGAGTTGTTTTGGGAATTCGGTATTTTGATCGGGGTATCAAATTTTGTCTGTGTGGCTTTCCGGATAAATTTTAGAATATGTTAAAAAGTTCGACCGGATATAAATACCCAATTTTTCCCCTGTTGGGAAATTTCCAAGTGTTGGATTTTTCCGTAGTTTGACGATGTTCTAAGTAGTGCAAGTAACGCGATGGTCCCTCTAGAAGACACAAACCTTAACTCGATTATGTGACCGTCTTGAACTGCCCTTTGAACCTTCGGGTTTGGGGCAGTACGCCGTGCCACATGTGAGGCGTTGGCTTGACCCTTCTACGGCTGGATCGTTGGTACTGAGGCACGAACGGAATGTTGTTAGACTTGTTTCATGTGTTGATCTGTTTTAGGAAAACTTGGGTGTTCGATTGTTCGATCGAAAAGTTTAACATTTTCTGTTTATCTGGAATGGGATACAATAATTGGAATTCACAAAAGTTATGTGATAACTAAATGAATGTTATAAACGTAGCAGTTTAGTCTCACTTGATCGGTTGCTACGGAATTTTGATGTGATCAAAAGTCCGTCGCAATCACGTAGCGTACGCGGATACTCGCCGGGTAAACTTAATAGACAGCCTCGCTCCATAGCCCCGACCAAGTGACTGTAGGAGAACCCCGTCGCCGAAAGCATCCGTTCGGGTGCTCCCGGTAATGGTGTTCCGCCTTGGTGCACTTCGTCGACGGCGTGAGGGGTGCGGCCGTCTACTGAAGTTTGCAACGAGCATTCGATCAGGATGTCGGGAATCTTGTTGAATTGCCCGACTTGATATTGAAAAGAGTTTTCGATTTTGAGACTAAAATGCGGGGTTTATAATTGTTAGGCATGCGATGTCTAAGGAATTCATTTGGTCAGGCATACGATGTCTGAGGTGGTTGCGGATTCCAACTATTGTAGTTTTACACTTTCTTTTCTGTGACCGTAAGTGTAATATGTGATATCGCCGGTTTCGTTGCTATATGTCAACGACAATTGGGATGCGCATATTTACTTACGTTGATGACATGTGATGTTATGTGTTGCTGGATATGTTATATTGGATCGTCGTGTTTGAATAGCCGGGGGTTTTTATGTGAGATGAGTGTTTTTTCATTTTCATTCATGTAAAAACTTGTATGTAATATTCTTTTATTGGGGCGCTTCCAGGTTGCGGGAGTTGTCACCTGTTGTATATTATTTACTTTTCCGCACTAGGATAGACCCAAGGAGGAGGGCACAAGTAACCGGGTTCTGGAGTCCAGTGGGAGACCAACTCGAGGAGTCGAGTCCGGGTCTCCCAACTCTAGAATTGGTAGGGTTGCTTGCCGCTCTCGTAGGGGTCTAGGGGTGTGAGTTTGGCTATTCATCACGACCGTGGAATCCGTGTTTTATACTGGCTCGTATTGAAAACACGGACGTCCTAGTATATCCAATATTTCATATGTTTATTCTGCTGCGATATCTGTGATGAGATCATGTGATGTTTCTGTGATGGATATAGTATATAGTATATATGATATATTATATAGACGTTACTTATGTTTTACACCCGCGCTAGCCCTGCCCTGCTCTGTCGTTAGTTACCTAACCTAACGGTGCACGAGGGGACATCGAGGCGAATGCGGATGGCATAAGTGTACGTTATATCTATCTGTGATGTTTAGGTACTTAAATGATGGGACTTCATTAATGAGATTAATGAAATAAAAGAAACCTAAGATGTTGTAGAATCGAATTTCAAATTAAAACAGGTAGCTACAGTTCTTGCTTTGCACAGCGGTATATGTGATATATCCTGCACCTTATTCGATGAGGAAAGGACCGAGATCCCTTCACCGGGAGTGACTCCTTTAGCAATAACTGACAGATGCTACACACTCGGTTTGTCTTTTGATAGCTTTTAAGTGTTTTTGCTTTGCACAGTGATATATATGATATATCCCGCACCTCATTCGACGAGGAAAGGACCGACGATCCCTTCACCGGGAGTGACTCCTTTAGCAAAACTAGAAAAGCCTCAAAAGCACTCCATTTTAAAATTCATTCGATCCTACAACGATATCAAGTTCATTACGCAATAGGTTTTCAGAAAAAACCTGTCGTAGCCCTCCGTCATTTCAGATAAGTAGTAGTTAGTATTCGTGCTACGTTTGTTGGCCTGCGTCAAGGCGTAGTGTGCGGTAGCTAACTGGTGCTTATCTGCATAAGCATATGATGTGATTGGATTAGGGTAGTCGTGCGACTTTGTTGGCCTGCGTCAAGGGTCGTGCGGGTGGGTTTAATTCAATCAGGAAATGACGGGTTGAACTTGACTAGCGGACTATGGTTTGTTGGCCTGCGTCAAGGTCATAGGACGCTAGGGGCAAAATATTATCGGGAATTTCAAGTGTTGAAATTTGCAATGAGATTGCATACCTTCTATGAGATAGTTGGATCCCGATACCCGCTGCGAGTAAGTGTTACTCCTGGGAGAGTTTTATACATTACAATTAGCCGATCAAGTAGGTGTCTAGAAAGGTGTTAACGAGGTTACGCCTCTGGGAAAACGAGGTTTACATTAATTAGGTTCGTGCGGAAGCACGGGGGACCTCCCTCAAAGTACCGACACTGGCCTGGCTGAAAGATTGGCGAACTTGTAGTGTGTAATTAATCCCGGCTAGTCTTTCCTTTTAGGGTTTGAAGGAAGATTTGATAAAAAGCAGTGGGAGCCATCCTGATTAGATAAAATAAAAACCAATCTATTCTTGACAGAGCGCACGCTGAGTGTTTTCTTCTCTCTCTCTCCTGGTAGCGACCATATCACGCCTTAATCAAGATAATAATACGGAATATTGACCGAACCCGCTTGTTATACTGAGCTGGGGAACGTTGGTCCCGCTCCAACTTATAATTGTTATAAGACAGAGCAGGAAATTGGTGATTACCAGAATTCCCGTGCCGCCCAAACGAAGAGAGTGCATGTTGATGCATCATCTTCGGGTTTGTTCATTATACAGAACTGTTTCTCAGTATCCTTTACGTCCTGGGTATATGATACCGGATCAGGATCCCAGATATGTAATCTGTTACATAGGGCTACAGATAGGTAGAGAACTGAGAACGGGTGATAAGTTTCATGAGGCAGAAAACGGGGCAAGTGTTGCAGCCAAGTCTGTCGGTCACTGTCACCCTGTATTACCAATACATTGATTCTGAACGAATGTTATTAGATACCGAACCTGATATACAAAATCATATCAGTCTCTTTATCAGTAAAGAAATGATAAAATTTTGTATTGTTGGATAATGTTTTGAACATTTCCTATATCAAAAGTTGATCGGTTCAGGCACGTTATCTAAAAGCATTGATGTTCTAAATCAAACTACAGTTCTTAATATATGGAACACACACAAGAGGAAGAGTTCAGAAATGAACGGATTCTTCTTGAGGTATTGTAGACTAGGTCAGATCAATGTGACCCGACTAGCTAGAGTTACATAAAGATGCATATTTAAATTAGTTTGAATTTACATCTTGTGAAACTCGCCAGTCATGTCACAAAGATAAGATGACCATAGCTCCGTTTATCGGAAACAGAGAAAGAGTTAGTGAACTCTTGGGATGATACATGTTGATGTATGTAGGTCCCCAGTCTACACATGCCAAGACCGGTTCTTTATACTTCATTACGTTCTCTGATGATCTCTTTAGATTCAGACATATGTTCCTGTTGAAACATGAGTCCGAACCTTTTTAGATATTCACAGAATATAAGTTAGAAGTAGAGAACCAAAACGGGTATAAGTATTATTTCCTTTGATGAGATCAAGGAGGAGAATACTTGAGCACGGAAATACTGGACTATTCTAAAGGAGAATGAGATTCTCTCTCAGCATTACTCCTCTGTATACACCATAGCACGATGGTATATCGGGGTGGAGCAGATACACCCTATATGATATGGTGTGCTCTATGATGAGTAATACTGAGTTACCTTTTTCCTTTTAGGGAGATATGCGCTTGAGAAGCTGCATACCTATTGAATAGGGTTCGAATCAAATCAGTTGCCTACCACTTCATATGTGATATGGAAAGGGAAGAGCCCATATCTTAAGTTAGTTAAGATTTGGGGTTGCTCGGCCTATGTCTAAAAACAAAATCCGGACAAGCTCGAGGCAAGGACTGTAATGTAGAACTAGAAAGGTTCCAGCTATACAAACTACAGCTGATGATTTGATAGAACCAAAGGATTCAGTAGATTCTAACGAACCTCAGCCTCTCCGCCGATCTAGTAGGGTTCCTCACCCACCTGAGAGATACTTCGGTTTCTCTATGACAGTGGGAGCGAGGATTGCATCATGAGATGATGACCCAACTAGCTTCGAGCTGGCCATCAGGAGTAAGAACTCTGTAAGAATGGCTGGATGCTTAGTGATCTGAGATGGAATCCGTATACACCAACAAAGTATGGACTTTGGTTGCAATATCTGAAGGGTTAAATCCCCATCAGGAGCAAGTATATCTTGAGAAGATTACTTGGTGTACATGGAAAAGTTGAGACTTTCAAAGCTAGACTTGTTAAAGGTTTGCATCATTGACCAGTCGTGGATCATGATGAAACCTTTTCAAGTGACTATGCTTAAGTCCATCCAGATCCTACTTGCCACGGCTACATACCATAACTACGATATCTGGCGGTTGGGTGTCATGACAGCTTTTCTAAATAATGTTTTAGAAGAGGGCGTCTATAAGTACACAGCCAGAGGGCCTCGTAGACAGTGGGAGCAGCGGAAACGTGTGCAAGATGTTTTATATGATAAAGCAGGCATCGCGGAGTTGGAACGTCTGTTTTGATGGATTAGTCAAAGAGTTTGACATCATCAAAATGGTAGATGAACCTTGTATATACAAAAAGGTAGTAGGGAGTATGGTGACGATCCTCGTAGAGTACGTGGATGACATACTCTTGATAAGAAAGGAGTTTCTTATGCTACGCTCGATCAATCTCCGCTTATCACAAAGATTCTCCATATAGGATTAAAGTGATACCTACTAAATCCTGGATTTTGGATCTATGAGATAGATTTAATTGGATGTTAGAATTCTCACTAGATGTAGTGAGACGGTATCAACCGATCCTGGGGAGAATCACTGGAAGGGTTCCAGGGTGATAATGACGACTGAGTGTCAGTCGCAGGCATTGTCTTTACCCTCAGTAAAGGGACGGTATGTTGGAAGAGTTCCAAGCTAGATACCGTGACATACTAGACGATAAAGGCAGGATACATCGCTTCTTAAGATACTACCAAAGAGGCTGTTTGGGTATATATTGGTTCATAAGATGAACTATGTTCCTACCATTGTGTGACAATGGAGTTGTGGCTTATGCCAAGGAACGTCCGTCCCATCAGCGATCCAGACATATTCTAAGGCAGTATCACTTGATCATGGAGATGGTTGATCTCCAGGGAGATCGAGGTAAGGAGAGTAGACTCAGAGGACAACACAGCGGATCCACTCACAAAGGCCTGTTCCCAGAGAGAGACACTTTTATGGGATGGTTGAGTATGAGATACTGCAACCACTGCTACAGATGGCCCTAGTGCAAGTGGGAGATTGTTAGTTATATGTATGCCCTAGAGGCCATTACTGTACATATGATGTATATTGTAGTGGATGCTAGGACGTATATAGGGAGGACTTTCTTGCTCGACATGATAGTATGCTATCTGGTTGAACTTTACCTTAACGTGTATACTGATTGTCTCTTTGTTACATGTTGGTAAAGCCCTTAGGATGTATGCTTGACTACCTGGACTATGATGCGGATCATACTAGTGGGGACATGGTAGTCCATAAGTACATCCTTCAAAGTCCCTAGTCGAGGGTGTATCGAGACGGGGCATCGATATACCAGAGTAGACTAGCGTGTACCTTCTCGACCCATACAGATGGGCGATGGATGATCCCATATCCATCGGTGTTTGACATCAGAGGAGATATACGGGTGCTCAGTAGAGACTGGGTACACTGGACGGACTCGCCGAGAACTCCCAGATGGTATTATACCTCACGTCAGATGGCAGTTCTCTGGTGACACTGGTACAGAGTAGTCTGTTGACCCGAGATCGTCATAGAGTCTTGTGTGGTTCCCACTGTGCTTTGATTTCCATCTTACCACGTCCAAGAGGGCGTGCAAAACGGTGGTTTTTGGGTACAGTCCCGAGTCACATGGAGGCAATGAGCGATAGGAGGGGATTCGTCTCTCCCGGTATATGGGGGTTGATGTTGCACTGTGTTCGATCGGCTATAACAGGAAGTCCCTGGCCAGGGCTGCTCAGAGAATTGCTGGTAAGTGTTACCAGTAGTTTCTCGACCCGTTATGAGCCTCATATCGACACGACTTATTGAGCTATTGGGGTCTGACGTACACCACCCCTAGGCGAGATATGCGACATATCAGACGATTAGACCGGACTGTACGGTAGTGTTACTGGTCGGATTCACTGGAGTGTGAGCGGGCTTGCTCGTCGATCTTCAGATCGCTCAATACCCGGGTGGCCGTTACGTTTAGCAGACCGCTTGCGGCTTGTGGGTGTTTGATATGATCATCATCCGCTGCCGGCGTATTGACGAGTCTTTAGAGTCCTACACAGAGGTTTCCTGGCTCAAGCGAAACGAAATAGGAGCGCATATGAGATATGTGCGGGACCGAGAATAATGCGTGTATGTGATACCGTATTTCATTCTCGCGATGAATGTATCGAATGGTTGTATGCGATATAACCTAGTTATCGATTCAAGCGTTGATTCGATAAGCCGATACATTGTATACTAGTCGGTTGTGTGCAACATGACCGGATCATTGAATCAACTGTTGATTTAATGATTTAATGCATATTTATATATTTGATATATTGCTTTGCATCAACTAGTATCGGTTTACTTAAGATGGATTTTCTCACTCGGATGTGCGCATTATATATGCGATATACTTTTGTGCACTTGATTGTATCATGTTTGATGATACAAGTCATGCTAGGGTTCAAGTGTAAAGATTAAACCTTGGTTAATGAAATGGTTAGGGTTTATATTTTATTATTCATTTATCTATTTAATTATCCTTTTTATTTTTGATAAATGAATAAAAGAAATGAGAAAAGAATGGTGGCTAAATTTGTTCTTTAGTTGAAGCTTCATGAAGCTTTGTTCAAGTCAACCATCCTTATCTCATCCTTAACCCTAACCATTCCCACTAACCATGATTCATTCTCTACACTTAACTCTAGTTAGAATTATGATAAGAATTCATTTTCTTTTCATTTTCTATTAACTTATCATATCATTTTCCTTCTTCTTCTTCATGCTTGAAGTGAAGAAGCTTGAAGTCCATCAATGGTGATTGATGCATATGAGTGAGAAATCCAATTCTAAAGTCTACCCACTTCCTATTTCTTCATCCTCTACCTCTTGCCAAGTAGTAGAGTGTGTTTCCTTCACAAGTTTCATGACTTGTTGAAGGTGGAGCTTGATTCATCGATGCTTCGACGTAGATCATCTTCGGCATGGACATCGACGACCTAGCTTGCCCATTCTCCGACGAAGCCGACTCTAGAGCCCGGATTTGATTTGGACAGCGGAGACGAACTCGTTGAGGAGCCGTGGAGGTGGAGGACCGGATCTACAAAGGTTGTATTTCCGTATTCTCATTAGTTAACTGTTAACTAGTTCTTGTTCGCCTAGACTTCTAGTATACGATCCGTTGTTTAGGGTTTGTAGGCACCATAATTTTTGAAATTGCCATGGTTGATGGCTTTGGAGACCTCACTAGAGTGCCTAGGAACCCTGCACCGACATGGTTACGCATACCTTGTTATAGCTACATGTGCACCTGTCTATGCTGTTGCATCTGATTTCGGGGAAATCAGGAACCGCGTGATATATTTAGTAACTTGTTGCGGTTAAATAGCTGTTTTCCTTTATATGCTCATATTACTGTTTCATGTTGCATATATTACATTTATGGATTTCATATGATGTTCTCTGATGTTTTTACTCCTTTGTAAATGGAACGCTGTTATATATGCCTATACACATATATTAGTGGAATGGGACGCTAATATCTGTGTATTGATTTATGCATTCATACGTATTCACTAATTGATGTTTTCTGGATTTGAGGACCTTGGTGGTCTCATGGAATTATGCAAGTAATCTATTTCTTTACTTGATATTAGATGGATCCACTTGAGATTTGTTTTATACCGATACGGGGATCGAGGGTGTCGGTGTTTGGCACTTGAGATTCGAGGACGTATATTACCGATACGAGGATCGAGGGTGTCGGTGTTTGGCACTTAAGATTCGAGGACGTATATTACCGATACGGGGATCGAGAGTGTCGGTGTTTGGCACTTAAGATTCGAGGACGTATAAACATGTATTTATGTGTCGATGCTAGACACTTGTTTCATGATGTTTTTAGGTGTCGATGTTTGACGCTCACCTTATATGAAACTTACTTGATACTGATATTGGACATACAGGATATGTGAGATATACTGATGTTGTACATACAGGATATGTGGGATATACTGATGTTGTACATACAAGATATGTGGGATATACTGATGTTGTACATACATGACACATGATATTTACTTGATGTTGTACATTAAGGATATACGAGACTTACATGATATGAAAGCCAATTTGGGGGCTGATTTGTGGAAATTGGGAATTTGATTGTCTTATTGGATTTTGGTCCTACCACGAGGTTAGGATTTCCGTGGGAATGACATGTTTTATTCCATACTCCACATTTATTGTTTATGCACTGCTTTATATATTGTTTGTACCGGATAGAGTACTTTCCATGGCTGTCGCATTTACATACTATTATATGCATTGCTTCATGTATTAGTGTACCTTTCATGACTGATGCATTACATATGACCATTTACTGCTGATAGTTTGCATATGTTAGATTCGCGCTGTACGTGCATACTTGCGATTACCTGCATATGTTATTTACTATTCACGAGTTGGCAACTCACCCCCGTTGTGCCACAGTGTTTTAGAGGTGTTCCTCGGGCTAGTCAGAGGGAGAGATATTTCCATCCATCGTATCATCTTTTGCTGCGGATACCGCTTCGCCTGACAGTTTGCAGTTTTGCTTAGGTAGGTTTTGCGGTTATCCGATGTTTCCTGTTGTTTATTCGTTGTATCATGTACTCTCCATCTACTATTATCTTGTATGACTTAGAGACTTGATGAGAGGACGATATTGTATATTATTTTGTGACCTGGAGGTTTTTATGCAGTTTTATGTATATCGTCTCTTTCTTCGCTACGGCGTTGTATATCTGTGTGGTGGTTGTTTTCCGCCGTTGGGCGTGGATTTTTGCTCCCGTTTGGGATGCTTTTACTTATATTATGTTGTACCTATTTTTGGGGGCTTGTTTTACAAAGGAGGTGCTGTCAAAATTTTAAAGAAAATAAGTTGGACTTTTAAAGAATTTGGGTTGAGATTTCAAAGGTTTTAAAATTGCTATTATTTCTTATTACTTTTGATGGTTTAGATTGCTGGGTTTTTGGCTTTCTTTTACTGCGTTATGCCTGTAGACGTTGCGTAGTATTAGGGCCGTCACGTGCCAATTACGGGTCATGATAAAGTTGGTATCAGAGCGCTGGGTTTTGCCTTTCGGAGTGTAGGATGACCTTGGTATGATCGAGTAGGTTGCTTAAGCAGAGTAACGTAGTGTGTGTATGTCCGCGGCATACTCACGATCACGTTACTCAGCCTAAAGTGACCTAAGTACAAATTGCTTGAAATTCCTTCCTTGATGATACATATCCTTATGATTCGATTTCTGTGTTCATATCGAATCCTTCTTCCATTTATAGCCTTTGCCGCTGATGAATATGAGGACTTGAGTGATGCAGCGAGAGCCGAGGTCAGAGTGGACTCGCGTGGGACGAGGACTGACCAGGATGGCACGCTCGTTGCATTGGACTATATGGATCCGCTTTCGATAGATCATATTGATAGGCTTGTGGCAGAGATGCATGATTTGCGCCAGACGATGAGTTCATTGGTTAAGGCCATTCGAGCGCAGCGATAGGAGGTTGTTACCCCTGTTACCCAGTTGTTCCTTGCAGTCAGCACTCAGCCTCGTGTTACTTATACAGCACCAGTGGACGCAGCCCGTTTTGACAAGGAGCGTGTTGGAGATAGTGCCCTCAGAGTCAATTATTAGGTCACAGGTACGTGATTGTAATGATTGAGGGAGGACCTATCCCGGTAGGACAGTCTTACTCGAGATGATAGTATGCTATCTGGTTTACCCTTTATCATCGTGTACTGCTTTAGGTGACCTGACACGTCGCTATTACACGTTGATAGAGCCCCTAGGATTCTTGCTTGACCACCAGCAGTATGAGGGCGATCATATAAGTGGGAGCTGGGGTCTATAAGCTTATCCTTAAAAGGTCCCTAGTCGTGGGAGTTTCGAGACTGGGCATCGATACTCCATTAGTAGACTAGTGTATACAGTCGAGACCCCGACGAGGGGCGGTGGCCGGTCTCACAAGCCACTGGTGTCAGTTGGATCACCTAAGATGTATACAAGTGCTCATTGGGTTATGAGTACACCGGACAGGACTCGCCGGGAACATGCTAGTTGGTCATATACCAGACGTCAGATGGCAGTTCCCTGGTGACATGTGTGCAGGTTAGTTCATCGACCTGGGGATCGTCATTTGTCTCGTGTGAGTTCCCACTGTACTTTGATTACTACCCTACCACGGCTCAAAGGAGTCGTGCAAACAGGTTTTAGTTGGGTACAGTCCCGAGCCACATGGAGGCAGTGAGCGTATCTTCAGGGGTTCGTCTCTCCCGGTATTGGGGGTGAGGTCGTGCTGTGTCTAGGAGAGCCATTACACAAAGTCCTTGGCCAAGGCAAGGAGATTTACTGGTAGGTATTCCAGTAGTATCTCAGGGTGTTCTGGGCTACACTCCGACACGACTTGTACCGCTTTTGGGGGTCTGACTTTTACCAACCCCCTAGGCCCGCCATGCGATACTCATAGACGAACGGACCGGACTGCACGGATATTGTCACTGACAGGCTCAGTAGGGTTGTCAGGCTGAGTTCGCTCACAGACATCCCTTTTAGTCAGTACCTGGTAGCCCGTTACGTATTGGCTTATACCTCTGACGTGCTAGTGGTTAAATCCACAACCAAGGTGTTGATGAGTCTTTAGAGTCCCCCACATTCAGTTACTCAGCTTTCGGGCGAAAGGTTGTAGAGGCCGTATGGAGATATGGCAAGGTCCGATCAGATACGTGCGGTATTGCACGGATCAGGATCGGACAGATTGTACTATAGGCCGTATGGTTATATGGCAGGGTTCGATCAGATACGTGCGGTATTGCACGGATCAGGATCGAACAGATATTACTAGCCGATTTTGGTATAAGCCGGATTCTAGTATAGTACAGTGTAGATTTTGTCTCATTGTATTTGTATTTCGGTCGAAATACAGATGCGGGTGTGTATGCACAGTATCGGGGTTTTCCTGTAATTTATTACGGGACCAGTTTTCTGGAGTTGCCAGTTTGCTTTCCGTTTCGGCCAATTTCCTTTGTTCCGTTCATTGGCCGAAGATTGGTGGAGGAGGGTTTATTTGCATTGTTGCAAATAGGCATTTGTGGAGGGGGTCTTTGCTTTTTGTAGCATCATGATAGTCTTCATGATGGTGCACCATCCATTGACTTGCTTGACTTCATACTTCATGATGGCTTGACTTTGTTAGCATCATGGTTGTTGATGATGGTTGTGTGGAGTGTTGGCATTGCTTTGTGATCATGGTTGATTATGTTAACCATTCCTCTCTCTTTTTCTTGCATGATTGATATGGTCACCCCCCCTTGACTTTTTCCTCTCTCCTTTTTTCCTACATGGGCCGGCCACTTTAGGGGGGGGTTGATTGATTCATTTTGTGTGGCATTTTTGGTTCATATTGTGCTAAGAAAAGAGCTCTCTAGTTGATCTCCAAAATCCTTTCTTTCCTCCACCAAAAATGGCACCTCCACTACCCCAAAAATTGAGACACAAGTTCTACTAAACATTCTACAACAAATCTTGGGCACGTCGAGTAGCCGGCTTCGTGCCCGAGTTGCCTCGGCATTGAGGTGGGAGCCCGTAAAAGAAGTAGGCGATGTGGTGCACTTCCGGCGACGAGGAGGAGACGGGACCTTTCCGCAGGAGATCGGGACCATGATGAGAAGACCGGAGGACTTGGATCGTCGGTATATCTCTAACCCATCTTCTAGTTAGCTTAGACTTGTTAATGGTTTCGATCCGGGTGTTTAGTGTGCGGGGGTGCCGGTTTGCTAAGTCCGCAAAATTAAAGTTTTTTACCGCTTCCGCATTTGGCCGTCGGATTGACGGCCGGGGCGCCGCCGTGCACTCACAGTGGTATCAGAGCCTCGCCATTAACTTAGTCTAGCTTTGTGTAATGTGTTTTTCAGTTCCGATCGATCGAAATGTCCAAAAACCCGTATTTGCCCACATCAGTTTTCTGTTGGAAATTTTTGGTGTCGAAAAATTTTTCAGGTTGTAAAATATTGATGTACTGGAAAATCTAAGAGCTCTGTAAAAATTCGACGAAGTAACTCCACAGTGGGAGCGCGGAACCGCCGCGAAAACCACCTTCCCGCCGCCCTTCCGCCGCGCACTGTGGAGATCACTTCACCAATTTTTTACAGAGGCCTTCTGGGCTTAAAATATGGGTTTTGGAATATTAAAATTGGGCCCAGGTTTTCTGTGAGTGCTACAGTTTTGATTGGGGGCCCACTTGTTAATTTTTGGTCAATCGGAAAATTTTAAACACATTTTTCACAGTATTTACATTATGTCTGCGACCGTGAATGTCACTTGATCGGTAAATCCGGTCTAACTGCTATAGCCCGGTTAGACGGATTTGCGAACGTGACTTTCACGTTGATGTTTTGTTTTTGCTGTGATGTTGCGGATCGGTCGTGGGGGATAGCCTGGATGCAATGCTAGTACAGTTGTGGTGGTATTATGTACATTTGATTTTGCGGGGCGAGCGTCCGACATGTGGACTGCCGTCACTGCCTGTTTGTATTATTATTTTGGGGCACGACCTGGTTGCGGTCGATGTACCCGTTGTATGTATATTTTACTTTCTGTACTAGGATTGCCCCGCGGAGGGGTGCACGGATAGCCGGGTTCTGGAGGGCAACAAGCCCGCATCTCATGGCATTGAGACGGAGGGGGCTTCACTCTAGGATTGGCGGGCTATTCGCCGCACTCGTAGGGGGTACAGGTTGACCCAGGAGGGGTGCCCAAGTTACCGGATTCCGTGAAGTGCTGGGTGGTCCATTCACGTTGCTGAAGGGGGCTGCCTCGCTTCAGGTTTTGGCGGGTAACTTGCCGTGCCCGTAGGGGTCTAGGATTTCATTGCACAGGCTATCCACACGACCAGGGGAACGTCGGGTTTCAGCGGCTCTGTGAAACCCGGGGATCCCAGATATCTGTATTGTTTCTGTGATGCTGTACATTTTCTGTGATGTTGCATTTTATTCACGCCTTGAGCGAATATAATATATTGGTATATATATTAGTAGATGTTGTATATGTTTTACATCCGCGCTAGTCCAGTCCCCGCTCTGTCGTTAGTTAGCTAACCTAACGGGTAATGACGGGACCCAGTGGCGAATGCGGATGGCATATACGTACATCAGTATATTTTCGTTCTTTTTGGTGTGATCAATTGATGGGACTGCATTGATTTGGATCAATGCAAGTTAAAAACAAACCTAATCTGATGTTGTTGGAACACTTTTCAAAAAGCTGTTATTGCAAGGACGTTTACTTTTGTTTTGCATCGTGGTATTCATTAGAATATCCTGCTCCTCAGTCGACGAGGCAAGGGCCGAGATCCCTTCACCGGGAGTGATCCCTTGGACAGAAGTTTGCGTCAGGGCATTAACTTCACTATAGCCGATTACTTTTGCTTTGCATCGCGGTATTCATTTGGAATATCCTGCACCCCATTCTACGGGGAAAGAGCCGAGATCCCTTCACCGGGAGTGACCTCTTTAGCAACGGTTTTCGTCACTATATTTTTAAAAGCTATCCGTTCCTTCGACGATATCAAGTTCATTACGTTAAAGGTTTTCGCCAGAAACCATTCGTAGCCCTCCGTCGTTTCATATGGGTAGTCAATAGTATTCAAGCTGTGTATGTTGGCCAAAGTCAAGGCACAGTGTTTGGTAGCTGTTGGTTATTCATATGCAGCATAGACAGATGCGTTGGTTTGGGACAGTCGTGCTGCCATTTTGGCCAAAGTCAAGGGTATGTACGGGTGGATTCAAATTAACCTGGAGAATGACGGGCAGAACTTGACATGTGACTTATGATATGTTGGCCAAAGTCAAGGTCATAAGAGCATGGGGCAGAAATCACATCGGGAGTTTCAAAAGAACTGAAACTTGCCAGATATGCGCATACCTTCTGGAGTGTGATAGCGTGAGCGGATTCCGTCACGTTATCATGCAATGATAGTTGGATCCCGATTCCCACTGATGAGTTAGTTTACTCCTCGGGTAACCCCGACTAATTCTTCTTTCAGGTTTGGAGGAGAATTTGAGGTACAGTGGGAGGTTTCCAGATTAGATAAACTGGTGACCATTCTGATCTAGGTTAGAGTGCACGCTGAGTGTTTCTTTTCTCTCTCTCTTTGGCAGCGACCATTGACCCGACCCTAAGACTTTGACTCAGTGACCAAGTTGACCGAACCTTCTTAAACACCGGCTTTTGGATTGTCAGAGTTGCAAACCTCATTGCCACTCCTACTTTTACCCTTTTCTCCAGGACACCCCGTTTTACTACGAACGTCCACTTCCATTGGACAAAACCATCGTATGGTTAGATACGAACTCGAAAGAATTTATTCGAGGATGGTTTCCGGTTCTGGAGAAAACGGATAGGATTATTCAGTTGTCTTTTCCTTTTACCCTCTCTCAGGTTACGAGTACTCCTTGGTTTAGGGGTAGTACACCTATTACGCAAATTGGATTGTCTTCTTCCAAACCTTAGGCTGGTGCCGACCGGTAGGGAATGAAGAAAACCAATTAGCATAACGATGGTGTGCAGAAGGTATTAAGTTCAGACAAAGCAAGGGATTAGTAAGAGGGCAAAGTAAATTGCAACAGATATTCACGACCAAACCAAATATTTCGTTACCACTCCCACATCACCTTTGTATTTCTCCAGGACACTCCGTATCACTACGAAGATCCACAGTTTATTTGGATACTCCATCGTATGGTTATATACGAACTCGAATGGAACTGGTTCCAGTTCGGGGATGGATTCTGGTTCAGGAGAAATAGGAATAAGGTTTATTCAGGTGTCTTTTATCTTCACCTTCTCTCGCATTGCGAGTGTTCCTAGGATCGGGACAGTACACCCATTATGCTTATTGGATAGTCTTCTTCCAAACCATAGGCTGGTGCCGAACGGTAGGGAAGGAAGAAAACCATTTGGCCTAAAGGGGTGTACAGAAGGTAATGACTAAAGACATATGAAGGGATTTGGAGAGGTGGTAAAGAACTATACGGTTACAGTTGTGAATCTGGAAGAGGCATTACTAGGAATACCAGGATACCCTATCGAAACGTTTCGATGTTTCAGTCTCACTGTGTACTGTTAAAGGAAAACTGATTTCCCGATTAGATACTTACTCCAGGGTATGTATTTACCAGGTATGATTCTCACATCTGTATGGTTTTACAGATGATGAGTGGGAGTAAGTTATTGGGAATTGGGTGATCATCCTCATTATATCGGGATTCGTTGTAATCGGTGATATTTGAGGAAATCACCTGGGCTGTTTGCCGGTCGGCAAATATTTGGTTTTGAATATCCGCTGTTATGCACCAATTTCAAATTGATATATCTGTACGTCTATTTTCATAGAGTGAGATATACCTTTATGAAATTATGTCTACGACATTTACCTATATCAGTGGATGGTTAGGTAAGGAGCATTAAACAGCGGTGTAATTCTTCTTAACCATAAGTACAGTTTTCAACCTACGACACACAGTGAATGAGTTATCAGACTCAAGGGACTTATACAAAGGATTGTATGTTGTCCAGGGTCCATCAGGACAGAGGGGTTGGTCCTCGTACTGTATTCGGTTTACTTATGACTTCTCTAGTTTTTAGACAGGTGTTTTCGCGGAAACACAGGGTCCAAATTTTGAGAAGTTATAGGTATTTGAATAGAGTAGAGAACCAGGTATAGCAAATATCGGGATTCTTCAAAGAGATCGAAGATGTAGATACTTGTGTATGGTATTCAGTTGATAGTAATGATAAAGAGATCTTGCTTCTCTTTCAGGTTACTCATAATTGGAAGTATTCCTAAGTTGTGTAACGCTGATCGGCCTCCTTCCATTTAGTTGACATGCGCTGGGGACAGCTGCATGATTTGAATCTGGTTCAATTAAATCAGTGCCTCTGTTTCTATATTGGATATAGAACAGTTCATATCTTAACGATGTTAAGGTACGGGGAGTTGTCCGGTTTATGATTAAAACCAGACACGGGACAACTCAAGGCACGTTTCTGTAATGGCTGTTTGTGGGTTGACCCAGGCTTTGACGAGGGTTGACTTTCTACCATCTGGATGAACAATAGCGATATTGTTCTAGACTCGACACAGTTTTATTAAAGATGGATTTTTTCAGAAAACAGTAGTGGGAGTATGGTAGAACTGGAAGTGATTCCAGAACCACAAACGATTACTGAAGATTTGATAAGGAACCTAAAGATTCAATCTGGATTGACATTCCATTGGCCACTCCGCAGATAAGGTGGGTAACTTCAGGCACCCGAGAGGCACTACGGTAGCCTCAAGGACGGTAACAGGGAAGTTCTTGTTTACCCACAATTGCCATTGCTGTTGTTCCAGGTTACGAGACCCGGCGGGAGGATGAGTATAGCGTCGTTCTAAACCAGTTTTAGAAGTGTACGTCTATATGACTCTGCCAGAGAGTTGTCGTAGTCAGTGGGAGCAGCGGAAGCATTGGTGGACAGGTAGCTTATGTCTATTTATAGACTAAAGCAGATGTAGCGGAGATAGATCATCTATTTCTGACGTGACAGTCATGGGTTTGACTTCATCAGAATAGGGGATGGATCTGTTGAGAAGGTAGTAGGGTGTGATGTCCTGGTATCTGGATGACATACACAGAATAGGAAAAGAAACTCCTATACTACAATCGGTTATACTTTGGTCGTCACACAGTGGTTTCTCCACAAAGCAAATGGATTTTATATCTGACATACTGGTTACTGGATCTATGGTTTTAGATCTAGATTTGGGTGGTTTCCCAATCAGGGTACTTGACAGCATTCTAAGAGTATTTAGGATGGACGACTCCTGGCACGGTAGTGTACCTGCAGGTAATGGAGTCACCCTCTCCAAAGGTGTCTTACAGACTAAAGGGGAGAGGGACGTGCATGATTGGCAGATCACTTGCTCAGGCAATTGAGTCAATCGTGAGATGTCAAGTACCACACCAGATGTTGTTCTTGCACTAGATGCAATAAGTTGATATTAATTCAATCCTGGAGAAACAGGCGGAAGCAGTTTTAGAACATAAGTGGATGTTCTAGGGATATGATAACGACAGCCTCATTCGGGAAACAGTTATCATTCCAGGCTTCCAAGGTGACATGGACGACAAGGAGGTTGTCAGAGCTATAGTTTTCCTTCTGATGAGGGGCAGTATTTTGGACAGAAGGTCCAAGGCAATACTGAGGGTGGCATGGCGCAGGATACTGATTGAGTTCAGTTGACGATACAGTCTAAGAAGTTTGGATTTGGAGCTCATTTATGAGCTATGTCCCATCAGACATCCAGACACATTCTAAGACAGGTATTGCTCATTTCGGGAGATGGCTTTCTCCGCGAACTTGAGATATAGAGAGACATAGAAAGACACAACTAAGCGGATCCACTCACTGAGGCTATTCCTCGAACGCAATAGTTCCGCAAACGAGCTTTGTGAGACTGACTAGTAGGGGAGTTGGATGTTCGGTATCACACGGGCTGTGAGTATGCGACGTCGTAATAATTAGCCTTGAGTGCAAGTGGGAGATTGTTGGAGATAGTGCCCTCAGAGTCAATTATTAGGTCACAGGTACGTGATTGTAATGATTGAGGGAGGACCTATCCCGGTAGGACAGTCTTACTCGAGATGATAGTATGCTATCTGGTTTACCCTTTATCATCGTGTACTGCTTTAGGTGACCTGACACGTCGCTATTACACGTTGATAGAGCCCCTAGGATTCTTGCTTGACCACCAGCAGTATGAGGGCGATCATATAAGTGGGAGCTGGGGTCTATAAGCTTATCCTTAAAAGGTCCCTAGTCGTGGGAGTTTCGAGACTGGGCATCGATACTCCATTAGTAGACTAGTGTATACAGTCGAGACCCCGACGAGGGGCGGTGGCCGGTCTCACAAGCCACTGGTGTCAGTTGGATCACCTAAGATGTATACAAGTGCTCATTGGGTTATGAGTACACCGGACAGGACTCGCCGGGAACATGCTAGTTGGTCATATACCAGACGTCAGATGGCAGTTCCCTGGTGACATGTGTGCAGGTTAGTTCATCGACCTGGGGATCGTCATTTGTCTCGTGTGAGTTCCCACTGTACTTTGATTACTACCCTACCACGGCTCAAAGGAGTCGTGCAAACAGGTTTTAGTTGGGTACAGTCCCGAGCCACATGGAGGCAGTGAGCGTATCTTCAGGGGTTCGTCTCTCCCGGTATTGGGGGTGAGGTCGTGCTGTGTCTAGGAGAGCCATTACACAAAGTCCTTGGCCAAGGCAAGGAGATTTACTGGTAGGTATTCCAGTAGTATCTCAGGGTGTTCTGGGCTACACTCCGACACGACTTGTACCGCTTTTGGGGGTCTGACTTTTACCAACCCCCTAAGCCCGCCATGCGATACTCATAGACGAACGGACCGGACTGCACGGATATTGTCACTGACAGGCTCAGTAGGGTTGTCAGGCTGAGTTCGCTCACAGACATCCCTTTTAGTCAGTACCTGGTAGCCCGTTACGTATTGGCTTATACCTCTGACGTGCTAGTGGTTAAATCCACAACCAAGGTGTTGATGAGTCTTTAGAGTCCCCCACATTCAGTTACTCAGCTTTCGGGCGAAAGGTTGTAGAGGCCGTATGGAGATATGGCAAGGTCCGATCAGATACGTGCGGTATTGCACGGATCAGGATCGGACAGATTGTACTATAGGCCGTATGGTTATATGGCAGGGTTCGATCAGATACGTGCGGTATTGCACGGATCAGGATCGAACAGATATTACTAGCCGATTTTGGTATAAGCCGGATTCTAGTATAGTACAGTGTAGATTTTGTCTCATTGTATTTGTATTTCGGTCGAAATACATATGCGGGTGTGTATGCACAGTATCGGGGTTTTCCTGTAATTTATTACGGGACCAGTTTTCTGGAGTTGCCAGTTTGCTTTCCGTTTCGGCCAATTTCCTTTGTTCCGTTCATTGGCCGAAGATTGGTGGAGGAGGGTTTATTTGCATTGTTGCAAATAGGCATTTGTGGAGGGGGTCTTTGCTTTTTGTAGCATCATGATAGTCTTCATGATGGTGCACCATCCATTGACTTGCTTGACTTCATACTTCATGATGGCTTGACTTTGTTAGCATCATGGTTGTTGATGATGGTTGTGTGGAGTGTTGGCATTGCTTTGTGATCATGGTTGATTATGTTAACCATTCCTCTCTCTTTTTCTTGCATGATTGATATGGTCACCCCCCTTGACTTTTTCCTCTCTCCTTTTTTCCTACATGGGCCGGCCACTTTAGGGGGGGTTGATTGATTCATTTTGTGTGGCATTTTTGGTTCATATTGTGCTAAGAAAAGAGCTCTCTAGTTGATCTCCAAAATCCTTTCTTTCCTCCACCAAAAATGGCACCTCCACTACCCCAAAAATTGAGACACAAGTTCTACTAAACATTCTACAACAAATCTTGGGCACGTCGAGTAGCCGGCTTCGTGCCCGAGTTGCCTCGGCATTGAGGTGGGAGCCCGTAAAAGAAGTAGGCGATGTGGTGCACTTCCGGCGACGAGGAGGAGACGGGACCTTTCCGCAGGAGATCGGGACCATGATGAGAAGACCGGAGGACTTGGATCGTCGGTATATCTCTAACCCATCTTCTAGTTAGCTTAGACTTGTTAATGGTTTCGATCCGGGTGTTTACTGTGCGGGGGTGCCGGTTTGCTAAGTCCGCAAAATTAAAGTTTTTTACCGCTTCCGCATTTGGCCGTCGGATTGACGGCCGGGGCGCCGCCGTGCACTCACAGAGCGTTTTTCCGAGACTTTGGGAGTTCCAGAATAGAAGAGGGCTCGTACAGGTGTACCACCCCAGAGACATAGGCTTAGTCATCGAGACAGATTTCGTGACCGTCGCGGGGGTAGCAGAGGCTTGGGACGAGGACAGTCGTTCAGCTCTTATTCCCAGGATGGTCAGCAGTTTCTTCTGGATAATATCTTGCGAGAGTTTTCCGACGTTGTTCCAGATGAGCCGGCGGAGTTTAGGGAGATTAAGGATCAGTTGCAGAGTTGGTTGTTGGGGGACTTGTGCATCCGAGTGTTTCGCTTTGGGGAGCTCCTTTTCTGTTCGTCAGGGAGAAGACGGCAGTTTGAGGTTGGTGTTGATTGATCGTCAATTGAACCAAATTACGGAGCGGATGGGTATTTTTTACCTCGCATTGACGATTTGTTCAACTTGCTCCAGAGTGCGAGACATTTTCTAAGTTTGTTTGAAATCAGGTCATCATTGTTGCGGGTTCGGAGTGATGACATTCCGAAGACTGCTTTTGTGCGTGCTACGGGCGGTGTGTATGTTTTGGTGGTGTCGTTGAACTCACCAGTGCCCTAGCAACAATCGTGGATATGATGAACCAGATTTCTTCAGGCCGTTCCTCGACCAGTTTATTGTCGTGTCATTGATGACATTCTGGTCTATTATAATGTGTCGTGAGGAACAGGAACAACACTTAAGGATTTGTTTTGCAGACATTGGGAGAGCCCAGCAGTTTGCTAAATTCGTGGAGTGTTCCTTCAGGCTTGTTTTTGTTGACTCCTAGGTCTAGTAGTTACTGGAGACGGTTTTCGTATCGACCCAAGGAGGATCGAGGCCGTACAGCTTTGACCCATACTTATATCCGGGATAGAGGTCCGCAGATTTTGGGCTTAGCAGGTTTTTACCGCCGTTTTGTGCAGGATTGCTTATGTATCGTTGCACCGTTGACTGAACTGACCGGGAAGGAGGTTCTTTTTCTGTAGACTGAGGCATGTGTGCGGAGTTTTCAGCAGTCGGAGGTTCGGTTGACAACTACACCCGTTCCTTCTTGTTTTCTGGTTCGGGCGACCTTGTTGTTTAACTGTGATGTTTCGCGAGTGGGGCTCGATTGTATGCTGATGTGGCACTATAGAGTTTTCGCTTTTGCTTCCCGACAGTTGGAGGAAGTACGAGCAGGATATCCTACTCATGATCTGGAGATGGCCGAGGTGGTCGTGCGTTGAAGATCCGTGGACACTACTTATGTGGAGAGTCGTGTCAGATTTTCACGGACCACCTGGGCTTAATGTACATCTTCCTGCAGCGGGTTTTGATTTTTGAGACAGCGCCGTTGGATGGAACGTGTGGAGGATTGTGTTTGTGAGATCCTTTGGTTTACCATGGCAAGGCGATTGTGGTAGCTGATGCTTGAGTCGTGGGCCCGGGGTTAGCTTGTTCCAGTGGTGCGCAGTTCAGAAACAGTCTTCTGCAGATTTACAATTCTTGAATGATTGTGGAGTACAGCCAGGTTCGCCTTTACTGAGGGGACAACTTGCTCATGTCCGCGTCCGACCACTTTTCCTTAATCGTTTTTGTGAGGCACCGCCCACCGATGCTCGTTGTCTGTGATACTTGAGCACGTTCGGCAGGGTAAAGATTCGGAATCCTTGATTTGTGACTAGGGTATGCTACATTTAGGGACGCGTTTGTGTGTACCTGATACTGATGGGTAGAGACACGAGGCCCCAGAGCAGGCACATCGGTCAGCTTCTGTGTTCATTCAAGTGCCGCCAAGATGTAACGTGACTTGAGAGTTAGTTACTGGTGGGCAGGATGAAAAGTGAAGTTTCGGATTTCGTTCAAGGTGTCTGTCTTATTGTGAGCTTAGGTTGAGCAATTGAGATCGGCTGGAGAGTTGCAATCTTTAACCGTTCCGGAGTGGGAATGGGAGCAGATCTCTATGATTTCGTTGTGGTGTCTACCCAGGTCTAGACAGGGTGTGACTCCATCCGGGTGTTTGTTGTCCAGTTATTCTCAGTTTGCTCAGTTGTTCTTTGTTAAGTTTGTGCGTTGCACGGAGTTCCTTCATGCGTTGTATCTAATTGGGGGCACCCTGTTCGCTAGCCGTAGTTGGAAGAAGCTTCAGGAAGCCTTGGGTACTGGTTGAGCTGCAGCTCCGCTTTTCCGTCTGTGGGACGATGGTTAGTTGAGCGGACTATACAGACTCTGGAGGATATGCATGTGCGTACGTACTAAGTGTTGTTGGCAGTTGGGATCGTCACTTGCCATTGTTAGAGTTCTCCTTCGATAGCTGTTATCAGGTGACATTCTAATTGGCAACCTTTAGGTTTTGTTGTTAGGCTGTGTCGATCGCCAGTCTGTTTTTCTGACTCTGCGTGAGTGGGATTTTTGGACCCCAGCTTGTCTAGAGACTTCGGAAATGATCCAGTTGGTTCAGGTCAGGATGATGACAGTCCTGTGCGAACATAGGTCTTATGCCGACCATGGTGGTCGGAGGCTTGAGTTCGCAGTGGGAGATCATGTATTCCTACGGATTTTGTTAGTGTATATGCCCTAGAGGCCATTACTGTATCATACTAGTTTGTATATTACTTAATGGAAGCTTGGGATATTCACCTTGTATATACAATCTTGCTCAAAATAGTAGTATGCTACTTGGTTTGTTTCTACTTCAATGTGTACATGTGTTTATTTTTGTATATCGCCTATACACATTAGTGGAGCCCTCAGGATCTTTGCTTGATTACCAGCGATGTGATGGCCGTCACACTAGTGGGGCTGGGTAATCTATAAGCACATCCTTATGCAGGTCCCTGGTCGCAGGACTATCGAGACAGGGCATCGATACTCCGGAGTAGACCGGCGCATGCGCTTCTCATCCCAGTGTGGGAGACGGTCTGTCCCACAGCCGTCAGTACGTCGTACTTGAGATAGTATGCGGGTGCTCGTTAGGTTACGGGTACACTGGACAGGACTCGTCGGGAACTGACTAGTTGGTATTATTCCTATCGTCAGTTATCAGTTCCCAGGTGACATGAGTACAGCTTAGTCCGCTGACTTGACACTGTCACTTCGCCTCGAGTGTGTTCCTACTGTACTTTGATCACTACCCTACCACGGCTCAAAGGAGTCGTGCAAACAGGTAGTGGTTGGGTGCAGTCCCGAAGCACTTGGAGGCAGTGACGGTTAGACAGGATTCGTCTCTCCCGGTATTGGGGGTTGACATCGCGCTGTGTCTAGGAGAGCCATTACACGAGTAGTCCTTGGCCAGGGCAAACGAGATATACTGGTAGGTTTCCAGTGTTATCTCAGGGTGTTTTGGGCTTCGCTCCGGCACGACTTGTACCGCTATTGGGGGACTGACGTTTACCGCCCCCTAGGCCCGCCATGCGATGTATCAGACGAACAGACCGGACTGTACGGAGAATGTCACACTCAGGCTCAGTAGGAGTTCAGATGGGTTTCGCCTCGTCGGTCTTCTTGTCGGCACTACCTGGGGACCGTTACGCACAGCTAGTGCCGCTTGCGGTCTGTGGTTAAACCTACTGCCAGCGTAGGGTCGAGTCTTTAGAGTCCCACACAGAAAGCTTTTCGCCTTTAGGCAAAAGAGTAGAGGTCGCATGGTATTGCGACAGGTCGCATGGTTTTGCGACAGGGTTCGGTCACATCCGTGCACTTGTGCACGTACAGTGTCCGGACAGTTTACACTAGCGGGCTTTGGTATAAGCCAGATCCTAGTGTACCTTTTGGGATTGGATTTATCCAGTGTGCATTCGTGTTCCTCGGAACGCGGATGCGGGTGCGTATGCACAGTTGACAGGGAGACAGAGGCAGCGGATTCTCATTAGGGTTGTTGACAGTTGACCGTTGACTATTTGACTTTTTGTTCAACCCTAATGAGAATATGATATGTGATTAACTATTATATTAATTAAGTATTATGGTGATATGGTTGTTGACTTTGTTGACTTGTTGACTTTTGTTGACTTGTTGACTTTGTTGACTTGTTGACTTTTGTTGACTTGTTGACTTTGTTGACCGGTTGACTAGGCTTGACTAGTTGACCATCATGATAACCATAGCCATCATTTCATGGCAAAGACTTTTGTTTGCTTGCTCATTTGTGTAAAATGAGTGCATGAAATGATATGGTTATGGTTGCTTCTACCATCACATAAGACTTTTTTAGTATGATGAGTTATCATGACTTTGGATTATAAGAGGGTGAGAGACAAAAGAGTTGCTCATTCTTTCTTGCTCATTCTCTCTCTTGTTCTTGAGCTCTCTTGCTTTTGCTCTCACCCTCAACCTCTTCCTCCCTCTCTTGATTCTATGGTTCTCTTGTCACATGAGTTGAGAATCAAGAACCATAGATAAAATCCCATACAAACTCTTCTCTACTCATTCTAGTTCACTAGGTTTAGCAAACCAAGTGAACTAGTTTCTTCAAAGAACGAAGAAGGAGCTAAAGGTTGGAGCTTTCAGGTGGATCTATCTTCGGCGTACGGAGACGACGAGAAGAAGCCATTCCAGACCACCATCGGAGCTTGAAGACGAAGGAGTTCAAGACAAGCAAGGTATAACCCCCTAACCGAGTAGCTAGAAACTCGTAGTTAGGTTGCTAGATAGATGTTTAACCAAGATCCGGGTTTTAGGTCCATGTTACCACCTCCGTAAAAAATCGTTTTTTACCAAATTCCGCATTCCCGAAAGTACCGGGAGAGGTAGCATGGACTTACAGTGGTATCAGAGCCTAGTTAAACTCTATCTAACATGTTAGCAAGTAACTAGAAGATCGATCAAAGAAAAGTCCCGAAAACAAAACCCCGAAAATTCGAGTTTCTGTCGATTTTTATACTGTTCAAAAGTTGATTATTTTCACACCTAAAATCGGCTCAGGCTTTTCTGTGAATAACCACCAAAAATGGTCCAACGATCGAGTCAAAGAGCCGCGGAAACGCGGCGGGAGCACGCTCCCGCCGCGGATCCGCGGCCGAGTTGACTCGGCCGAGGTCAATTTTTGGTGCAGTGTTATTCTGGGGGTATTTTGGGATTTTTGGAATATATATTTTCAACCCAGATTTTCCAGAACGAAAAATTTACTTTGGGGTCCTGAAAATCCGTATTTTTGATCGAACTTCTAAAAGACTTAAGCTAACGGGTTTTTCTGTAATGTGATATTTGTATTGAACGTCTACTAATCGCTATATGTCGATTAGTGGGGGTTATACAAATCTGTGATCTGTAATGTTGCTGGAATGTGGATATGAATATGTTGGATTGTCGCGGGTGAATAGCCGGGGGTTGTGAGACGAGAGTTTTCTTTTCTTTCAATTCATGTAAATTTGTAAATTGATGTAATAATTATTTGTATGGCCGCACAACCGGGTCGGGGTTGTAGCCGTCATTGTATAATTTCTTTTTACTGTTTTTGCTCCTAGGATAGACCCATGGAGGGGGT
This sequence comes from Agapanthus africanus, assembly GCA_030015575.1. NCBI lineage: Eukaryota > Viridiplantae > Streptophyta > Magnoliopsida > Asparagales > Amaryllidaceae > Agapanthus > Agapanthus africanus. The sequence goes on from CM057344.1 coordinate 241,507,435, forward strand.
GCACAAACTACCGGGTATGCCGAAGTGTCGAGTGGCCTACTCATGGAGATGAGGGAGGTTGCTACGCTTCGGGTACTTGGCGGGTAGTTTGCCGCACCCGTAGGGGTCTTGGGTGGGGTATTGGCTTTTCACCGCGACCGTGTAATCTGTTTGTCGTTACAGGCTCGTGCGAATTACAGATTCCTAGTATATCCAATGTATTCATCTGTGATCTGAAATGTTTATCATTGCAGTATATCTATATATGATATTATTTAGGCGTTGCTTATATTTTACAGCCGCGTTAGCCCAGCCCCCGCTCTGTCGTTAGTTAAGTAACCTAACGGGTAATGACGGGGCCCCGTGGCGAATGCGAATGGCATAAGCGTACGTCATATTTTGGTTGTTTTCTGCAATGGTAGGATTAAATGATGGGACGCATTAAAAGAACTAATGCAAGAATATCACGCATTAAAAGAACTAATGCAAGATAATGAACCAAGTTAAAGTCGTTGGAACACTTTCGAAAAACCACTCGGTTCTTTTCAAAACCAACTTTTAAATGCGGAGCTTGAGCCACTCCTTTTAAAAGCTATCTCGTTCCATCGACCAAATCAAGTTCACCACGTTCACGGTTTTGCCAAAACCATTCGTAGCCCTCCGTCGTTTCGTATGAATATTCAATAGTATTCAAGTTGTGTTTGTTGACCTTCGTCAAGGCATAGTGATTGGTAGCTGTTGGGTATTCATATGTAGCATAGATAGATGCGTTGGTTTGGGACATTCGCATTACCTTGTTGACCTTCGTCAAGGGTATATACGGGTGGATTCAAATTAACCTGGATAATGACGGGCAGAACTTGACATGTGACTTATGATTTGTTGATCTTCGTCAAGGTCATAAGAGCATGGGGCAAAAATCCACATCGGGAGTTTCATAAGCACTGAAACTTGCTAGATTTGCATACCATTTGGAGTGTGATGATTCTGGTAGGATTCCTTCAGTTTCGTCACGCGATGATATTTGGATCCCGATCCTACTGTGAGTATATGCTACTCCTCGGGAAATTTCTCACTAATCGATCAATGCTATAAACCTAGTAGGTGCCTAGAAAGGTGTTAGCGGGGCTACGCCCCCAGGGAAAAGAGGTTCTTTAATTAAGAAACTTCGCGAAAGCGTTGGAAAACCTCCCTCGAAGTACCGACACCGGCCTGGCTGAACGGTTAAGCAAGTATTGTGCGGTGGGATTGATCCCGACTAATTCTTCCTTTATGGTTTGAGGAGGGATTCGAGAAACAGTGGGAGCCATCCTGTTTAGACAAACTAAAAACCACTCTAAACTTGCAAGAGCATCATGCTGAGTGTTTCTTCTTCTCTCTCCTAATTGCAGCGACCAAATCGACATGACTGGACTTAAGTTACTCCTAGATAAAAACAAACTGACAGGGCCAAACTACAAAGATTGGCTCAGGAATGTCAAGATAGCAATCACTTACGACAAGCTGGGGTATCTTCTTACCACCAAAGCTCCCCCTGTCCCTGGTCCCACTTCCAGCGTCGCGGATAAGGAAATCCGTAAGACTTGGGAGATTGATAGCGCGAAGGCCAAATGCCTCGTACTTGCCTCTATGGACAATGAACATCAGAGGAGGCACGAGAATATGGACTTGGAATCCATATTGCTTCATACAAAAGAACTGTATGGAGAGCAATCTCGTATCGCAAGATACGAAGCGTCGAAAAAGTTATTTTCGACAAGAATGGCCGTCGGATCATCAGTAGCCGAGCACGTGCTAAAGATGATCGGCTACATTGAGGAGCTCGCGGACCTAGGGATCACATTGGAGAGTGAACTATATACGGATATAGTTCTCCAGTCCCTTCCTTCCACTTACGCCCAGTTTATACTGAACTTCAACTTACAAGAAAAAGAGGTTGAACTTTCAGAACTCCTCAACATGCTGAGGAGCGCAGAGGGCACCCTACAGAAAGGTAGGGAAACATCCACTTTGTTTGTAGGAGGATCATCTTCTTCTAGGTCCAAGGCGAAAGCCAAGGGAAAGAAGAAGAAAGCCCCAGCCAAACCAAGGGGCGGTGTTAGTAAAGTGGATACGAAGGGAAAAGCTAAAGCAACAAAGAAAGCGGGGAAGCTTGTGGATAAGGAAGAATGCTTCTATTGTCATAAGAAAGGTCACTGGAAGAATGATTGCAGGGCTTGGAAAGCCAGGACACAGGAATTGAAGCAGGTTGCAGCTTCAGCTTCAGGTGTGTATGTTATTGAAAACTGTCTTTCAATAAACTCTACTTCCTGGGTATTGGATACCGGATCAGGATCTCATATTTGTAATTCTTTGCAGGCGTTGAGAAACCGTAGGGTTTTGAAGGCAGGTGACATGACCCTCAGAGTTGCGAACGGAGCTAGCATGGATGCTAAAGCCGTGGGGGACTATCACCTGGGAATGTCAGATGGACATGTTTTGGTTTTGCGTAATTGCTTTTTTGTACCCAACGCAACTTGTAATATCATTTCTGTATCTTTAGTTTCTAAAGAAGGTTATGAATTTGCGTTTGTAAGTAATGTTGTAAACATTCACCTTAATCAAGTTCTGATTGGGTCAGGTACATTGAGTAATGGTATATACGTATTGAACCAACCACAGATTTTCAATGTCCAGAATACATACAAAAGAAAGTCTCCAGAAATAAATCAGACTTTCTTGTGGCATTGTAGACTGGGTCACATCAATGAGAGAAGGTTGACTAAGTTACATACAGAAGGATATTTGAATGCGTTCGAATATCAATCGTATGCCACTTGTCAATCCTGTCTCAAAGGAAAGATGACAAAGACTCCGTTTACTGGACGTGGAGTAAGAGCGAGCGAGCTCTTGGGACTCGTACACAGTGACGTGTGCGGTCCAATGTCTACACATGCGCGAAGCGGTTATTCTTACTTCATTACTTTTACGGATGACTTCTCAAGGCACGGTTATGTCTTCTTAATGAAACATAAGTCCGAAGCCTTTGGAAAATTCCAGGAGTATAAGAATGAAGTAGAAAAACAGACCGGCAAAAGTATTAAGATTCTAAGATCGGATCGAGGTGGAGAATACTTAAGTGCCGAGTTCCTGGACTATTTAAAAGAGAACGGAATTCTCTCTCAGCTTACTCCTCTATACACCCCGCAACATAACGGTGTATCGGAGAGACGGAACCGAACACTATTGGATATGGTTCGGTCCATGATGAGTAACGCTGAGTTACCGCGATCATTCTGGGGATATGCACTAGAAGCAGCTGCGTATCTCTTGAACAAGGCTCCTACCAAGACTGTGCCTACCACCCCATATGAGATGTGGACTGGAAAGAAACCCTGTCTTAAGTATCTTAAGGTATGGGGGTGTCCAGCTTTTGTAAAAAAAGCAGCATGCGGACAAGCTTGAGGCACGTTCAGTACAGTGTAAGTTTGTGGGATACCCAAGGAACTCCAGGGGGTATCTTTTATATTCTGCTGAGGAACAAAAGGTTTTTGTTTCTCAGCATGCCCGCTTCTTGGAAACTGAGTTTTTGGAAACCCAGATAAGTGGGAGCACAATAGAACTGGAAGAAGTTCCAGAACCACAGACTGTTACTGAAAGCTTAGTGGAACCAGAGGGTTCAACAGAATAGGACATTCCTACGCCACTCCGCAGGAGTAGTAGGCAGTCTCATCCGCCCGAGAGATACTACGGTTTTCTCATAGACGGGGATAGAGAGGATTGCATCATAGATTATGATGAGCCTACTAGCTTCCAGCAGGCCGTTCAGAGTGTTGACTCAGTGAAATGGCTGGATGCAATGCGGACCGAAATAGAGTCCATGTACACCAACAAGGTATGGACGTTGGACATTGCTCCAGACGGGGTAAAACCCGTAGGATGCAAGTGGATCTTCAAAAGGAAGATTGGTGTAGATGGACAGGTTGAGACCTATAAAGCTAGGCTGGTAGCAAAGGGTTTTCGTCAAAGACCTGGCTTGGACTATGACGAAACCTTTTCTCCAGTAGCCATGCTGAAATCCATTCGGATCCTTCTTGCCATTGCTGCCTTCCACGATTATGAGATCTGGCAAATGGACGTAAAGACAGCTTTTCTAAATGGAAATTTAGAGGAGTGTGTCTATATGGACCAGCCAGAGGGTTTCATTCAGAGTGGGAGCAGCGGAAAGGTGTGCAAGTTGCTTAAGTCCATCTATGGACTAAAGCAGGCATCGCGGAGTTGGAACATCTGCTTTGATGAGACGGTCAAAGAATTTGGCTTTATCAAAAATCCAGATGAACCATGCATCTATAGTAGATTTGTAGCGAGAACTGTAGTATTCCTCGTTTTATACGTGGATGACATTCTCTTAATAGGAAATGACATTCCTATGCTACAATCTGTCAAGGGGTTCTTGTCGCACAGGTTCTCCATGAAAGACCTGGGTGATGCCTCATACATTCTGGGTATCCGGATCTACCGTGACAGATCCAAGAGGATATTAGGACTTTCTCAGTCCAGGTACATCGACACCATACTGAAAAGATTCAGTATGGAAGATTCCAAGCGCGGTAACCTACCGGCTTGTCACGGGATCACCCTCTCTAAAGAGATGTCTCCCAAGACTGATTTGGAGAGGGATCGCATGTCTATTAACCGTACGCTTCTGCGGTAGGCTCTATAATGTATGCGATGTTGTGTACCAGACCGGATGTAGCTTATGCACTGAGTGTGGTAAGCCGGTATCAGTCAAACCCTGGGGAGAAACACTGGATAGCGGTAAAGAACATTCTCAAGTACCTGAGAAGGACTAAGGAGATGTTCTTGGTGTATGGCGGAAAAGACCTCCAGATCGAGGCCTTTGCTGACTCCAGCTTCCAGAGTGACAAGAATGATTCCAAGTCCATGTCGGGTTTTGTCTTTACCCTCAATGGAGGGGCGGTGTGTTGGAAGAGTTCCAAACAGGAAACCGTTGCAGACTCGACGATGGAAGCGGAATACATCGCTGCATCTGATGCCGCAAAAGAAGCTGTCTGGATGAGGAAGTTCTTGAAAGAACTTCAGGTGGTTCCGTCCATTGTTGATCCAATACCTCTGTATTGCGACAACAACGGGGCTATAGCTTTAGCGAAGGAACCCAGGTCCCATCAGAGATCCAGGCACATCTTGAGGCGGTATCACCTGATCAGGGAGATCGTGGATCGCCAGGAGATCGAGGTTCGGAGAGTCGCTTCAGAAGATAACACTGCAGATCCATTCACCAAGGCCTTGCCCCAGACTCAGTTCGAGCGGCTGATCGAGATGATAGGTCTTCGATACGCCAGTACATGGCCTTAGTGCAAGTGGGAGATTGTTAGTGTATATGCCCTAGAGGCCATTACTGTATCATACTAGTTTGTATATTACTTAATGGAAGCTTGGGATATTCACCTTGTATATACAATCTTGCTCAAAATAGTAGTATGCTACTTGGTTTGTTTCTACTTCAATGTGTACATGTGTTTATTTTTGTATATCGCCTATACACATTAGTGGAGCCCTTAGGATCTTTGCTTGATTACCAGCGATGTGATGGCCGTCACACTAGTGGGGCTGGGTAATCTATAAGCACATCCTTATGCAGGTCCCTGGTCGCAGGACTATCGAGACAGGGCATCGATACTCCGGAGTAGACCGGCGCATGCGCTTCTCATCCCAGTGTGGGAGACGGTCTGTCCCACAGCCGTCAGTATGTCGTACTTGAGATAGTATGCGGGTGCTCGTTAGGTTACGGGTACACTGGACAGGACTCGTCGGGAACTGACTAGTTGGTATTATGCCTATCGTCAGTTATCAGTTCCCAGGTGACATGAGTACAGCTTAGTCCGCTGACTTGACACTGTCACTTCGCCTCGAGTGTGTTCCCACTGTACTTTGATCACTACCCTACCACGGCTCAAAGGAGTCGTGCAAACAGGTAGTGGTTGGGTGCAGTCCCGAAGCACTTGGAGGCAGTGACGGTTAGACAGGATTCGTCTCTCCCGGTATTGGGGGTTGACATCGTGCTGTGTCTAGGAGAGCCATTACACGAGTAGTCCCTGGCCAGGGCAAACGAGATATACTGGTAGGTTTCCAGTGTTATCTCAGGGTGTTTTGGGCTTCGCTCCGGCACGACTTGTACCGCTATTGGGGGACTGACGTTTACCGCCCCCTAGGCCCGCCATGCGATGTATCAGACGAACAGACCGGACTGTACGGAGAATGTCACACTCAGGCTCAGTAGGAGTTCAGATGGGTTTCGCCTTGTCGGTCTTCTTGTCGGCACTACCTGGGGACCGTTACGCACAGCTAGTGCCGCTTGCGGTCTGTGGTTAAACCCACTGCCAGCGTAGGGTCGAGTCTTTAGAGTCCCACACAGAAAGCTTTTCGCCTTTAGGCAAAAGAGTAGAGGTCGCATGGTATTGCGACAGGTCGCATGGTTTTGCGACAGGGTTCGGTCACATCCGTGCACTTGTGCACGTACAGTGTCCGGACAGTTTACACTAGCGGGATTTGGTATAAGCCAGATCCTAGTGTACCTTTTGGGATTGGATTTATCCAGTGTGCATTCGTGTTCCTCGGAACGCGGATGCGGGTGCGTATGCACAGTTGACAGGGAGACAGAGGCAGCGGTTTCTCATTAGGGTTGTTGACAGTTGACCGTTGACTATTTGACTTTTTGTTCAACCCTAATGAGAATATGATATGTGATTAACTATTATATTAATTAAGTATTATGGTGATATGGTTGTTGACTTTGTTGACTTGTTGACTTTTGTTGACTTGTTGACTTTGTTGACTTGTTGACTTGTTGACTTTGTTGACCGGTTGACTAGGCTTGACAATTTGACCATCATGATAACCATAGCCATCATTTCATGGCAAAGACTTTTGTTTGCTTGCTCATTTGTGTAAAATGAGTGCATGAAATGATATGGTTATGGTTGCTTCTACCATCACATAAGACTTTTTTAGTATGATGAGTTATCATGACTTTGGATTATGAGAGGGTGAGAGACAAAAGAGTTGCTCATTCTTTCTTGCTCATTCTCTCTCTTGTTCTTGAGCTCTCTTGCTTTTGCTCTCACCCTCAACCTCTTCCTCCCTCTCTTGATTCTATGGTTCTCTTGTCTCATGAGTTGAGAATCAAGAACCATAGATAAAATCCCATACAAACTCTTCTCTACTCATTCTAGTTCACTAGGTTTAGCAAACCAAGTGAACTAGTTTCTTCAAAGAACGAAGAAGGAGCTAAAGGTTGGAGCTTTCAGGTGGATCTATCTTCGGCGTACGGAGACGACGAGAAGAAGCCATTCCGGACCACCATCGGAGCTTGAAGACGAAGGAGTTCAAGACAAGCAAGGTATAACCCCCTAACCGAGTAGCTAGAAACTCGTAGTTAGGTTGCTAGATAGATGTTTAACCAAGATCCGGGTTTTAGGTCCATGTTACCACCTCCGTAAAAAATCGTTTTTTACCAAATTCCGCATTCCCGAAAGTACCGGGAGAGGTAGCATGGACTTACAGACTTTTCTGATAAATGACGTGTTGAGTTTTGGAAGCTTACCCCAGGATTTTAGGTCCTTTTGAGATCCTTTTAGCGAGTTAGTTCCGTTGCCTATAACTTGGCACTTCCGCCCAGATTATTGAGTTTTCACCCCGTATTCCTTGTGTCATTACTTTGCAAATACCTTCATGACCTTTCTCACATGATTCAGCATTAGACCATTTAGCTTTGACGCGATCTTTTCGTTCACCGGCAGCCATTTGTGTCAGTGGCTCGACAGGTGGAGAAACTTCGGTCAAGGGTCTTGCCATCTGTGGAGAGTTTTCTTGGACATAGCCATATAGTGAGGCGATCACTTGGGAGGCTGCAATCGAGATATGAGGCTTTGTAATCTTCTCTTTGAAGGTACGCTTAGTGAGAATTTTAAATTCGGGGATAAATTTTTATAAGGGGGGAGATTGTAATATTTTGGAAAATCGTTATGCGAATTTTTCCGTTTTAGGGTAAAATTGTCGGTATTTTCTGTTTTAAACCGACTGTGATCAAACGGCCATATAGACTTGCCAGCACCTAGTTAAGCTAAAATAAAGCTAGTGCGCAAGCTTTGGGGGTATATGGGACATTTTGGTTCAGATAGAATTTTTCTCAATTTTAATATTATTTTAATGCGGTATTCACATTTTGGGAAATTTCCTTCTTTGAAATTTTTGCAAATAAATCAAGTTAAGTAAAACCAAACCTTCACTTAGTATCTAGATTTTTTTGTTTGGGTATTAGAATTAAGTTTTTTTAAGAAAAGAAAAGAATGCAATAGGTGGCTTCATGCATGCATGTGTGTGTGAATGCATTAAATTGCATTTATTGATGAATTTAGCTAGAACACTCCACACAACTCTCCCCACTTCCTCACTTGGCCGAAATCCCTCTTCCCCCTTCTGCTCTTGATCTTTTACCTTCCATTTTTGCATCAATCCAAGCCAATAAATCCCCAAAATCCCAAAATATATCACAAAAATACCTCAAGTCTTGGTTTTTGCCTTCTTGATCACTTGGAGCAAGGAAAGCTTGGATCTTGGAAGCAAGGTTGATAGGTATAATCCTTAATCTGTTAATCAGGAGTTTTTATATTGTGTAGCTCGTTGGTTGTAGCGTAGAACACTTTAAATATCGATTAGTCCAATATCGTGTTTTTAGTGTCCTTTTTGAACCTCTGTGAACTGCTATGACCTGGAATTCGTATAGAAAAATCAAACAAAATTGTAGTGATGTACTAGTGACCCTGGAGCACTACCTTAGACACGAGACCCACCCCACCGGCACGGGCCGGCGGCCCTTTGGCAAATTCCGGTGACGCCGGCTATGAGGGGAGGTGATAGGGTTTGGATTTTGTGGGTAGTTGTCTGCTGTTGGTTAGGAGTGTTTGGTACTGTTTACTTTTTTTTGTATTTACAGTATGAAAAATCTTGGATCATTTACCTATAATCTAGTGTTTTGTGTCCGCGCGATACGTTATACGACACGGATCGTGCACTTTGTGTGTTTTTGCTCTTAGGTTGTTTTCGTCGTGTCGCTACGCACATTAGCCACAATACGAACACTTAGGAGTAGGTTTGGAGTTGGTGTGTCGGTAAAAACGTAGTTTGTGCATGTTTTTGGTCATTTATTAATATATATACTTGTGTTATCGTTGTGTTGTTTTAGGTTCGCAGGCGGGGACTTCGGACGCTGCGAAGAAGGGGAAACAAGTGGTTGGCTTCACTTAGCCAGTATGGTTGGTGAGTAGATTTAACATCTATAGGGGAATCGCCCGCATGGCGTTATGCGTCTGGGCTAGAAATTTTATGTTTGTCGCATATTCTATTGCATATGTAGAGTTGCGCATACACCTTACTACTTGGTTATTGTTGTGCTTGGGCTAGTATCCTTAGGACACTGCACTGTTATTGACGGCTTATGTTGCACGAGCACTGATTATATGCCACACACAATCAATAATTGCCATGACGCGCACAATACCCTTATAGATATAATATTGTTTGGTTAGGCACATTGAGACATTGATTCATATTTCCTTGTGCATATGACTTATAGCATACCTATATACCTACATGTACATCTGACATACGTACATACATATACCTGTAGGATATTATGGATAGGTATAGACTTATACCTTGCTACAACTACTTTGACATCATACATACTTATATACGGACACACATATATTGCTATACCGACATGGTTACGCATACCTTGTTATAGCTACATGTGCACCTGTCTATGCTGTTGCATCTGATTTCGGGGAAATCAGGAACCGCGTGATATATTTAGTAACTTGTTGCGGTTAAATAGTTGTTTTCCTTTATATACTCATATTACCGTTTCATGTTGCATATATTACATTTATGGATTTCATATGATGTTTTCTGATATTTTTACTCCTTTGTATATATAACAGTGGAATGGGACGCTGTTATATATGCCTATACACATATATTAGTGGAATGGGACGCTAATATCTGTGTATTAATTCATGCATTCATACGTATTCACTAATTGATGTTTTCTGGATTTGAGGACCTTGGTGGTCTCATGGAATTATGCAAGTAATCTATTTCTTTACTTGATATTGGATGGATCCACTTGAGATTTGTTTTATACCGATATGGGGATCGAGGATGTCGGTGTTTGACACTTGAGATTCGAGGACGTATATTACCGATACGGGGATCGAGGGTGTCGGTGTTTGGCACTTGAGATTCGAGGACGTATATTACCGATACGGGGATTGAGGGTGTCGGTGTTTGGCACTTGAGATTCGAGGACGTATATTACCGATATGGGGATCGAGAGTGTCGGTGTTTGGCACTTAAGATTCGAGGACGTATAAACATGTATTTATGTGTCGATGCTAGACACTTGTTTCATGATGTTTTTGGGTGTCAATGTTTGACGCTCACCTTATATGAAACTTACTTGATACTGATATTGGACATACAGGATATGTGAGATATACTGATGTTGTACATACAGGATATGCGGGATATATTGATTTTGTACATACAGGATATGTGGGATATACTGATGTTGTACATACATGACACATGATATTTACTTGATGTTGTACATTAAGGATATACGAGACTTACATGATATGAGAGCCAATTTGGGGGCTGATTTGTGGAAATTAGGAATTTGATTGTCTTATTGGATTTTAGTCCTACCACGTGGTTAGGATTTCCGTGGGAATGACATGTTTTATTCCATACTCCACATTTATTGTTTATGCACCGCTCATGTATTGTTTGTACCGAATAGAGTACTTTCCATGACTGTCGCATTTACATACTATTATATGCATTGCTTCATATATTAGTGTACCTTTCATGACTGATGCATTACATATGACAATTTACTGCTGATAATTTGCATATGTTAGATTCACGCTGTACGTGCATACTTGCGATTATCTGCATATGTTATTTACTATTCACTAGTTGGCAACTCACCCCCATTGTGCCACAGCGTTTTGTAGGTGTTCCTCGGGATAGTCAGAGGCAGGGCTATTTCCATCCAACGTATCATCTTTTGCTGCGGATACCGCTTCGCCTGACAGTGTGCAGTTTTGCTTAGGTAGGTTTTGCGGTTATCCGATGTTGCCTGTTGTTTATTCGTTGTATCATGTACTCTCCATCTACTATTATCTTGTATGACTTAGAGACTTGATGATGAAGGGTTACTAGGCACACTCAAGAGGTTCCACAAGGCATCAACCATGCCAAATTCAAATTTTCCGGTGCTGAGAAACCCTAAACTAGATCGATTACTAGAGGTAAGGCATAAAAGAGAAGCAAACAAACTACTTTGATAACAAGTGAATGGAAATACAACCTTTGTAGATCCGGTCCTCCACTTCTTTAGCCCCGTGATGACGTCCCTTCGCTGCGATCACCGGGATCCCGGACTCTTGTGATGGTTTCGTCGGAGAAATGAGCGGGCTAGGTCGTTGACTTCGATGCCGAAGATGATCTACGTCGAGGCAACTCTAACTCAAGCTCCATCTTCACTTGGTCATGAAACTTGTAAAGATAACACACTCTACTACATGGCAAGTGGTAGAGGATGAAGAAATAGGAAGTGGGTTTACTTTGGATTTGGATTTCTCACTTAGATTCATCACTTTGAATTTTCAAGAAAGCTTTCTTCTTTTCTTCATGAAGAAGAAGAAGAAGAAAGAAAAAGAATAATGAAAATGAATACTCCATTATAGAAAATCAAGTGATGCTTATCATTTAGCAACCATGGGTGAGTGTAACTCATGTAGAGAATAAACTAAGGTTTAGTTAAATGGTTAGGTTAAGCATAAAACAAAATGGTTGAAGCTTCATGCATCTTCAAGAATAAAACAAAGAAAGCCACCACCATTTTGTTTCTTGCCAAAAAAATAAATAAAGAAAATAAATAAATAAGGCAAATGAAATCCTAACCATTAACTAAACATGGTGTATATCATACACACACCCAAGTTTGCATGTATCATCAAACATGATACATCCAAGTGCACAAAAATATATCACATATACTACTTGTGCACATCAAGTGAGAAAATCAATCTTAAGTGAACAAATACTAGTTAATGTAAAGTAATATATCAAATATATAATTATACATTAAATCATTAAATCAACACTTGATTTAATGATCCGGTCATACTTGCATATAACCAACTAATATCAATAGTAACAACTTATCGAATCAACACTTGATCCGATAACCCGGCTATATCGCATACAACCGATTAATGTCACAAATCGCGAGAATAGAATATAGTATCACATACTGGTATTATTCTCGGTCCCGCACATATCTCATATGCGCTCCTATTTCGTTTCGCTTGAGCCAGGAAACCCCTGTGTAGGACTCTAAAGACTCGTCAATACGCCGGCAGTAGGTGATGATCATATCAAACACCCACAAGCCGCAAGCGGTCTGCTAAACGTAACGGCCACCCGGGTATTGAGCGATCAGAAGATCAACGAGCAAGCCCGCTCACACTCCTGTGAATCTAACCAGTAACACTACCGTACAGTCCGGTCTGTTCGTCTGATATGTCGCATATCTCGTCTAGGGGTGGTAAACGTCAGACCCCAATAACTCGATAAGTCATATCGATATGAGGCTCATAACGGGTCGAGAAACTAATGGTAACACTTACCAGTAAATCCCTAAAGCAGCCTTGGCCAAGGACTTCCTGTTATAGCCAATCGAGCACAGCGCAACATCAACTCCCTATACCGGGAGAGACGAAACCTCTCCTATCGCTCATTGCCTCCATGTGACTCGGGACTGTACCCAAAAACCACCGTTTTGCACGCCCTCTTGGACGTGGTAAGGTGGAAATCAAAGCACAGTGGGAATCACACAAGACTCTATGACGATCTCGGGTCTACAGACTAACCTGCTCCAGTGTCACCAGAGAACTGCCATCTGACGTAAGGTATAAGACCATCTGAAAGTTCTCGGCGAGTCCGTCCAGCGTACCCAGTCTCCACTGAGCACCCGTATATCATTTCTGATGTCAAACACTAATGGATATGGGATCATCCATCGCCCATCTATATGGGTCGAGAAGCTACACGCTAGTCTACTCTGGTATATCGATGCCCCGTCTCGATACACCCACGACTAGGGACCTTGAAGGATGTACTTATGGACTACCATGTCCCTACTAGTATGATCCGCATTATAGTCCAGGTAGTTAAGTACACATCCTTAGGGCTTTACCAACATGTAACAGAGAGACAATCAGTGTGCACGTTAAGGTAAAGAGTAACCAGATAGCATACTATCATATCGGGCAAGAAAGTCATCCCTATATATGTCCAAGCATCCACTACAATATACATCCTATGTATAGTAATGGCCTCTAGGGCATACATATAACTAACAATCTCCCACTTGCACTAGGGCCTTCTGATAGCAGTGGTTGTAGTATCTCATACTCAACCATCCCATAAAAGTCTCTCTCTGGGAAAAGGCCTTTGGGAGTGGATCCGCCGTGTTTTCCTCTGAGTCTTCTCTCTGAACCTCGATCCCCTTAGAGATCATCTATCTCCATGATCAGGTGATGCTGCTTCAGAATATGTCTGAATCACTGATGGGACAGGCGTTCCTAGGCATAAGCCACAACTCCATTGTCTCACAATGGTAGGAACGAAGTTCATCTCATGAAATAATATACACCCAGACTTCCTCTTTGGTAGCATCTTTGGTAACGATGTATCTTGCCTTTAATCGTCTAGTATGTCACGGTATCTAGCTTGGAACTCTTCCAACATACCGTCCCTTTACTGAGGGTAAAGACAATACCTGTGACTGACATTCAGTCATCCTTATCACCCTGGAACCTTTCCAGTGATTCTCCCCAGGATCAATTGATACCATCTCACTACAACTAGCGAGTATCCTAATATCCAATTAGATCTATCTCATCGATCCAAAACCCAGGATTCAGGAGGTATCATTATGATCCTATATGGAGAATCCTTGTGATAAGCGGAGATTGACCAAGCATAGCATAGGAAACTTCTTCCCTATCAAGAGTATGTCATTCACGTACTCTACGAGGATCACCACCATACTCCCTACTACCTTTTTGTATATACAAGGTTCATCTACCATTTTGATGATGTCAAACTCTTTGACTACCACATCAAAACAGATGTTCCAACTCCGCGATGCCTATTTTATCACATAAAACATCTTGCACACGTTTCCGCTGCTCCCACTGTCTACGAAGCCCTCTGACTGTGTACTTATAGACTCTCTCTTCTAAATCTTTATTTAGAAAAGCAGTTATGACACCCAACCGCCAGATATCGTAGTCATGGTATGTAGCCGTGGCAAGTAGGATCTGGATGGACTTAAGCATAGGTACTTAGAAAAGGTTTCATCACAATCCATAGCTGGTCAATGATGCAAACCTTTAACAAGTCTAGCTTTGAAAGTCTCAACTTTTCCATGTACACCAAGTAATCTTCTCAAGATATACTTTCTCCTGATGGGGATTTAACCCTTCAGATAAAGCAACCAAAGTCCATACTTTGTTGGTGTATAAGGATTCCATCTCAGATCGCTAAGCATCCAGCCATTCTTATAGAGTCCCACTCCTGATGGCCAGCTCAAAACTAGTTAGGTCATCATCCCATGATGCAATCCTCGCTCCCACTGTCATAGAGAAACCAGAGTATCTCTCAGGTGGGTGAGGAAACCTACTAGATCGGCGGAGAGGCTGAGGTTTGTTGGTTGCTATTGAATCCTTTGGTTCTACCAAATCATCAGCTGCAGTTTGTATAACTGGAACTCTTTCCAGTTCTACCTCATGTCCTCTAATTTCTTCATAAGAAATTTCCTTTCACAAAGGTGGCATGCTGAGTAACAAAACATCTTTTGTTCCTCGGTTAGGTAGAAGATATTCCCTTGCGTATGCTTGGGATATCCAACAAACTTCTACAGTACTGACTTTGCCTCGAGCTTGTCTGGATTTTGCCTTTTAAACATAGGCCAGACAACCCCAAATCTTAACTGACTTAAGAGATGGGCTCTTCCCTTTCTATATCTCATATGAAATGGTAGGCATCTGATTTGATCGGAACCCTATTCAATAGGTATGCAACTTCATAAGTGCATAACTCCCTAAAAGGAAATAGGAAACTCAGTAGTACTCATCATAGAGCACACCATATCTAATAGGGTGTGATTGCTCCGCCCCGATACACCGAGGTGCTGTGGTGTATACGGAGGAGTAATGCTGAGAGAGAATCTCATTCTTAGAATAGTCCAGGAATCCCATGCTCAAGTATTCTCCTCCTTGATCACATCAAAGGACATAATACTTATACCCGTTTTTGGTTCTCTACTTCTAACTTATATTCTGTGAATACCTCAAAAGGTTCGGACTTGTGTTTCAACAGGAACATATGTCTGAATCTTGAGAGATCATCAGAGAATTTAATGAAGTACAAAGAACCGGTCCTGGCATGTGTAGACAGGGGACCTTACATACATCACTATGTATCAATCCCAAGAGTTCACTAACTCTTTCTCTATTTCCAATAAACAGAGCTATGGTCTTCTTATCTCTGTGACATGACTGGCTAGTTTCACAAGATGTAAATTCAAACTAATTTAAATATGCATCTTAATGTAACTTTAGCTAGTCGGGTCGCATTGATATGACCTAGTCTACAATGCCTCAAGAAGGATTCGTTCATTTCTGAACTCTTCCTCTTGTGTGTGTTCTGTATACTAAGAACTGTAGTTTGATTTAGAACATTAATGCTTTTAGATAACATGCCTGAACCGATCAACTCTTGATATAGGAAATGTTCAAAACATTATCCAACAATACAAAATTATATCCTTTCTTCACTAATAAAGAGACTGATATGATTTTGTATATCAGGTTCGGTATCTAATAACATTTGTTCAGAATCAATGTATTCTGGTAATACAGGGTGACAGTGACCAACAGACTTGGCTGCAACACTTGCACCGTTTTCTGTCTCATGAAACTTATCACCCGTTCTCAGTTCTTTACCTTTCTGTAGCCCTATGTAATAGATTACATATCAGGGATCCTGATTCGGTATCAAATACCCAGGACGTAGAGGATATTTGAGAAACAGTTCTCTGTAATGAACACACCCGAAGATGATGCATCGGTATGCACTTTCTTCTTTTGGGCGGCACGGGAATTCTGGTAATCCCCAATTTCCTGCTCTGTCTTATAACAATTATAAGTTGGAGCGGGACCAACGTTCTCCAGCACAGTAAAACAAGCGGGTTCGGTCAATATATCCGTTTTATTATCTTGATTAAGGCGTGACATGGTCGCTACCTGGAGAGAGAGAGAAGAAAACACTCTGCGTGCGCTCTTGCAAGATCAGATTGGTTATTATTTTATCTAATCAGGATGGCTCCCACTGTTTTTATCAAATCTTCCTTCAAACACTAAAAGGAAAGACTAGCCGGGATTAATTACACGCTACAAGTTCGCATATCTTTCAGCCAAGCCAGTGTCGGTACTTTGAGGGAGGTTCCCCGTGCTTTCGCACGGACCTAATTAAAGTAAACCTCGTTTTCCCAGAGGCGTAACCCCGTTGACACCTTTCTAGACACCTACTTGATCGGCTAATTGTAATGTGTAAAACTCTCCCAGGAGTAACAATTACTCGCAGTGGGTATCGGGATCCAACTATCTCATAGAAGGTATGCAATCTCATTGCAAATTTCAACACTTAAAATTCCCGATAATTTTGCCCCTAACCTCCTATGACCTTGACAAAGGCTAACAAACCATAGGATACTAGTCAAGTTCAACCCGTCATTTCCTGATTGAATTAAACCCACCCGCACGACCCTTGACAAAGGCCAACAAGGTCGCATGACTACCCTAACCCAATCTGCATCATATGCATAAGCAGATAAGCACCAGTCAGCTGTCGCACACTACGCCTTGACAAAGGCCAACAAACGCAACACGAATACTAACTACTACTTATCTGAAATGACGGAGGGCTACGACGGGTTTTTCTGAAAACTTATTGCGTAATGAACTTGATATCGTTGTAGAATCAAATAATTTTAAAATGGAGTGTTTTTGAGGCTTTTCTAGTTTTGCTAAAGGGGTCACTCCCGGTGAAGGGATCGTCGGCCCTTTCCTCATCGAATAAGGTGCAAGATATATCATATATACCGCTGTGCAAAGCAAGAACTATAGGAGCAATCAAAAGACAAACCGAGGGTTGTAGCATCTGCCAGTTATTGCTAAAGGGGTCACTCCCGGTGAAGGGATCTCGGCCCTTTCCTTATCGAATAAGGTGCAGGATGTTCTACAAGGAACACCGCGATGCAAAGCAAGAACTGTAGCTACCTGTTTTTGAAAATTCGATTCCACAACATCTTTTAGGTTTCTTTTCTTTCATTAATCATATTAATGAAGTCCCATCATTTAAATCACCTAAACATCACAGATAAATACGACGTACACTTATGCCATTCGCATTCGCCTCGATGTCCCCTCGTGCACCGTTAGGTTAGGTAACTAACGGCAGAGCGGGGTAGGGCTAGCGCGGGTGTAAAACATAAGTAATGTCTATATAATATATCGTATATACTATATACAGTATCTATCACAACATATCAAATGATCACATCACAGATATCACAGCAGAAGAAACATATGAAACATTGGATATACTAGAACGTCCGTGTTTTCAATACGAGCCTGTATAAAACACGGATTCCACGGTCGCGATGAATAGACAAACCCACACCCCTAGACCCCTACGAGAGCGGCAAGCAACCCTACCAATTCTAGATTTAGGAGACCCGGACTCGACTCCTCGAGTTGGTCTCCCACTGGACTCTAGAACCCGGTTACTTGTGCTCTCCTCCTTGGGTCTATCCTAGTGCGGAAAAGTAAATAATATACAATGGTGACATCTTCCGCAACCTGGAAGTGCCCCAATAAAAGAATATTACATACAAGTTTTTACATGAATGAAAATGAAAAACACTCATCTCACATAAAAAAAACCCCGTCTATTCAAACACGACGATCCAATATAATATATCCAGCAACACATAACATCACATGTCATCAACGTAAGTAAACATGCGTATCCCAATTGTCGTTGGTATATAGCAACGAAACCGGCAATATCACATATTACACTTACGGTCACAGAAAAGAAAGTGTAAAACTACAACAGTTGGAATCCGCAACCTACTCAGACATCGCATGCCTAACCATCTGAATTCCTTAGACATCACATGCCCAACAATTATAAACCCCGCATTTTAGTCTCATTATCGAAAACTCTTTTCAATATCAAGTCGGGCAATTCAACAAGATTCCCGACATTTTGATCGAATGCTCGTCGCAAACTTTATTAGGCGGCCGCACCCCCGATGCCGTCGACGAAGTGCACCAAGGCGGAACACCGCTGCCGCGAGCACCCGAACGGATGCTTTCGGCGACGGGGTTCTCCTACAGTCACTTGGTCGGGGCTATGGGGTGTAGCTGTCTATTAAGTTTACCCGGCGACTATCCGCGTACACTACGTGATTGCGACGGACTTTTGATCACATCAAAATTCCGTGGCAACCGATCAAGTGAGACTAAACTGCTATGTTTATAACATCCAAATCAGTTATCTCATAACCACTTGTGGATTCCAAATATTGTATCACATTCCAGATAAATAGAAAATGTTAAACTTTCCGATCGAACAATCAAACACCCAAGTTTTCCCAAAACAGCTCAACACATGAAATAAGTTTAAAAACATTCACTTCATGCCACAGTACCAACGGTCCAGCCGTAGAAGGGTCAAGCCAACGACTCACATGTGGCACGCCGTACTGCCCCAAACCCTAAGGTTCAAAGGGCAGTTCAAGACGGTCACATAATCGAGTTAAGGTTTGTTGTCTTCTAGAGAGACCATCGCGTCACTTGCACTACTTAGAACGTTCTTAAACCACAGAAAAATCCAACACTTGGAAATTTCCCGGCAGGGGAGAAATCGGGTATTTATATCCGGTCGAACTTTTTAACATATTCTAAAATTACCCGGAAAAACACATAGATGCAGTTAAAGTTTCCGATCGAATCATCGAATCCCCAATACACCCCAGATAACTCAACTCTTGAGTATGAATTAAAAATTCCCATAAATGTCAGGAAAGTCGTACAAAAGTTACTGTGTAGAAAGCGCACCATAAACGCACTGTTGCGCCGCGGCACCGCTGCGGAAGGCATGTTCCTGCCGCGGTTCCACGGCGCTTTAAGCGCGTTACTGGATCGTTTTTCACACAGTGCCTTAGAATTACCTGCTGATATTTTTGAGTATTTTTAATTAGGAAAAAACCACTGTTTTGAAAAATGTACAGAGAGGGGTCTTGGTTAGGGTTTCGTGACTCGATTGGATTTCTAACATCGTATACTCTTCGCCTAAGGCTCTAGCTAGGCTCTGATACCACTGAAGGGTTACTAGGCACACTCAAGAGGTTCCACAAGGCATCAACTATGCCAAATTCAAATTTTCCGGTGCCGAGAAACTCTAAACTAGATCGATTACTAGAGGTAAGGCGAAAAAGAGAAGCAAGCAAACTACTTTGCTAACAAGTGAATGGAAATACAACCTTTGTAGATCCGGTCCTCCACTTCTTTAGCTCCGTAATGACGTCCCTTCGCTGCGATCACCAGGATCCCGGACTCTTGCGATGGTTTTGTCGGAGAAATGAGCGGGTTAGGTCGTTGACTTCGATGCCGAAGATGATCTACGTCGAGGCAACTCTAACTCAAGCTCCATCTTCACTTGGTCATGAAACTTGTGAAGATAACACACTCTACTACATGGCAAGTGGTATAGGATGAAGAAATAGGAAGTGGGTTCACTTTGGATTTGGATTTCTCACTTAGATTCATCACTTTGAATTTTCAAGAAAGCTTTCTTCTTTTCTTCATGAAGAAGAAGAAGAAGAAGAAGAAAGAAAAAGAATAATGAAAATGAATAATCCATAATAGAAAATCAAGTGATGCTTATCATTTAGCAACCATGGGTGAGTGTAACTCATGTAGAGAATAAACTAAGGTTTAGTTAAATAGTTAGGTTAAGCATAAAACAAAATGGTTGAAGCTTCATGAATCTTCAAGAATAAAACAAAGAAAGCCACCACCATTTTGTTTCTTGCCAAAAAAATAAATAAAGAAAATAAATAAATAAGGCAAATGAAATCCTAACCATTAACTAAACATGGTGTATAGCATACACACACCCAAGTTTGCATGTATCATCAAACATGATACATCCAAGTGCACAAAAATATATCACATATACTACTTGTGCACATCAAGTGAGAAAATCAATCTTAAGTGAACAAATACTAGTTAATGTAAAGTAATATATCAAATATATAATTATACATTAAATCATTAAATCAACACTTGATTTAATGATTCGGTCATACTTGCATATAACCAACTAATATCAATAGTAACAACTTATCGAATCAACACTTGATCCGATAACCCGGCTATATCGCATACAACCGATTAATGTCACAAATCGCGAGAATAGAATACAGTATCATATACTGGTATTATTCTCGGTCCCGCACATATCTCATATGCGCTCTTATTTCGTTTCGCTTGAGCCAGGAAACCCTTGTGTAGGACTCTAAAGACTCGTCAATACGCCGGCAGTAGGTGATGATCATATCAAACACCCACAAGCCGCAAGCGGTCTGCTAAACGTAACGGCCACCCAGGTATTGAGTGATCAGAAGATCAACGAGCAAGCCCGCTCACACTCCTGTGAATCCAACCAGTAACACTACCGTACAGTCCGGTCTGTTCGTCTGATATGTCGCATATCTCGTCTAGGGGCGGTAAACGTCAGACCCCAATAACTCGATAAGTCGTGTCGATATGAGGCTCATAACGGGTCGAGAAACTACTGGTAACACTTACCAGTAAATCCCTAAAGCAGCCTTGGCCAAGGACTTCCTGTTATAGCCAATCGAGCACAGCGCAACATCAACTCCCTATACCGGGAGAGACGAAACCCCTCCTATCGCTCATTGCCTCCATGTGACTCGGGACTGTACCCAAAAACCACCGTTTTGCACGCCCTCTTGGACGTGGTAAGGTGGAAATCAAAGCACAGTGGGAATCACACAAGACTCTATGACGATCTCGGGTCTACAGACTAACCTGCACCAGTGTCACCAGAGAACTGCCATCTGACGTAAGGTATAATACCATCTGGGAGTTCTCGGCGAGTCCGTCCAGTGTACCCAGTCTCCACTGAGCACCCGTATATCATCTCTGATGTCAAACACCAATGGATATGGGATCATCCATCGCCCATCTATATGGGTCGAGAAGCTACACGCTAGTCTACTCTGGTATATCGATGCCCCGTCTCGATACACCCTCGACTAGGGACCTTGAAGGATGTACTTATGGACTACTATGTCCCCACTAGTATGATCCGCATTATAGTCCAGGTAGTCAAGTACACATCCTAAGGGCTTTACCAACATATAACAGAGAGACAATCAGTGTGCACGTTAAGGTAAAGAGTAACCAGATAGCATACTATCATATCGAGCAAGAAAGTCATCCCTATATATGTCCAAGCATCCACTACAATATACATCCTATGTATAGTAATGGCCTCTAGGGCATACATATAACTAACAGATGAGAGGAGGATATTGTATATTATTTTGTGACCTAGAGGTTTTTATGCAGTTTTATGTATATCGTCTCTTTCTTCGCTACGGCGTCGTATATCTGTGTGGTGGTTGTTTTCCATCGTTGGGCGAGGATTTTTGCTCCCGTTTGGGATGCTTTTACTTATATTATGTTGTACCCATTTTTGGGGGCTTGTTTTACAAAGGAGGTGCTGTCAAAATTTTAAAGGAAATAAGTTGGACTTTTAAAGAATTTGGGTTGAGATTTCAAAGGTTTTGAAATTGCTATTATTTCTTATTACTTTTGATGGTTTAGATTGCTGGGTTTTTAGCTTTCTTTTACTGCGTTACGCCTGTAGACGTTGTGTAGTATTTGGGCCGTCACGTGCCAATTACGGGTCGTAACACACATGTGTAGACATTGGTCCACATACATCACTATGTATGAGGCCTAAGAGTTCAGTTGCTCTTTCTCCGTGTCCAGTAAATGGAGTTTTGGTCATTTTACCTTTGATACAAGACTGAGAAGTCGGATAAGATTTATATTCAAATGGGTTTAAATATCCATCTTTATGTAGCTTGGTTAGTCTTGTTTCATTAATATGACCAAGTCTACAATACCAAATGAAAGCTTCATTTATGTCTGAAACATTTCTTTTGTTTGTGTGTTGTATATTGAAAACTGTGTGCTGGTTTAGGACGTATATCCCGTTATTTAATGTACCAGACCCAATCAACTCTTGACTAAGGTTAATGTTCATAACATTAGATTGTAATACAAAATTATATCCAGCATTGTCCAACAACGATACAGATATAATATTACATAACATCGAAGGTACAAAATAACAAGGGTTCAAAACCAATATACAATCTGACGGAAAACCAAGGTGATACTCTCCCACTGCTGTAGCATGTACCGAGGAACCATTCCCAACCCGGAGAGTGTGATCACTTTTCTTCAAAAAACTGCTATTTCTCAGCCCCTGCACACAATTGCAGATATGAGATCCTGACCCGGTATCTAATACCCAGGAAGCAGAGTTATTTGAAAAACAGTTTTCTGTTACAAACACACCTGAAGTAGAAGTATCACCATACTTCTTCTTCTTGAGGCCGGCCAGGTATCCAACGCAGTTTCTCTTCCAGTGCCCAGTCTGGTGGCAATGGAAGCATTCCTCTCATCCTGTCGCAGCAGCCCCTTTTTGTATTTTCTCGGTGCCTTTTTCACTCCACCTCTCTTCTTGATGGGATTCTTCTTTTTCTTTCTCTTGGCCTTGGCTTTCGGGACGGAAGAGGAAGATAGCCCAGCAATTAGAGCGGGAGTTTTCACTATCTTTAGCGTGCTCTCTGCACTCCTCAACATATTGAGGAGTTTAGGTAAGGACTTCTCCATGTTGTGCATGTTGAAGTTTACAATGAACTGAGCAAAGGCAAGGGGAAGGGACTGTAGAACAATATCAACATACTGTTCGTTCTCCATGGTCCAACCCAGGTCCTCTAGTTCTTCGATAAGTCCAATCATCTTCAATACATAGTCACCTACAGACGTGCCAGCAGCCATCCGCATCTGAAATAACTTTCGAGATGCCTCGTATCGGAGAGTACGAGATTGCTCTCCATACAACTCCTTTGTATGGAGAAAGACGGATTGTACATCCATCTTCTCGTGCTGCTTCTGATGTTCATTGTTCATAGAAGCAAGCGTGAGGCACTTGGCTGTTGCACAGTTTATATCCCATGTCTTGCGGATTTCATTATCCGCAACTGAAGAATCAGGGCCTGGGCTAGGAGGGGCTGGAGTAGTCAGGACGTATCCGACCTTATCATAGGTCAGGGCAATATTTACGTTCCTTAGCCAATCTTTGTAATTCGGTCTCGTGAGTTTATTCTTGTCTAATAAAAGCTTAAGTCCCGTCATAGGTATCTGCCATTAGGAGAGAGAAAAGAAGACACTCAGCGATTGCTTTTGCATAATTAGATTGGTTATTAATCTTATCTAATCGATGTCTCCTACTGCTTTGTATCAAATTTTCCTTCAAACCTTTAAAAAAGAAAACTAGCCAGGATTAATTGCAATCTACAAGTTCGCTAACCGGTCGGCCAGGCCAGTGTCGGTACTCCGAGGGAGGTTCCCCGTGCTTTCCCACGGACCTAATTAAAATAAACCTCATTTTCCTAAAGGCGTAACCCCGTTGACACCTTTCTAGACACCTATTGGATTAGCTAATTGTAAAGTGCAAAACTCACTCGGGAGTAACTTTTACTCACAGCGGGATCGGGATCCAACTATCATATAGAAGGTATGCAATCTCATTGCAAATTTCAACTCTTGAAATTCCCGATGTGATTTTTATCCCTAGTGTCTTATGACCTTAACTATGGTCAACAAATCATAAGCACTAGTCAAGTTCTGTCCGCCATTTCGGGATTGATTTATACCCACCCGTATGACCCATAACTATGCTTAACAAAGTCATACGAATGTCCTAATCGATCGCATCAAATGCTTTGTAGGAAGACATCACTTAGCTACCGTACACCACGCCTTAACTATAGTCAACAAACGTGACACGAATACTAAGTACTCTGCTTCCTAAAATAGCGGAGGGCTACGGATGGTTTTTATGAAAACCTTTAACGTTTTGAACTTGATATCGTTGTAGAATCAAGTGAGATGGAGTGGTTTAAGGTCTAGTTTTAAAACTCGAATGGTTTTATAGCATCTTTCTAATCTTGCTAAAGAGGTCACTCCCGGTGAAGGGATCTCGGCTCTTTCCTTATTGAAAAAGGTGCTGGATATATAAATACCACGATGCAAAGAAAAAGTTAGATCAAATATAAAAACAATCGAGTGCTTTGTAACATTTGCTAGTTTCTCTAAAGGGGTCACTCCCGGTGAAGGGATCTCGGCCCTTTCCTCATCGAATGAGGTGCTGGATATTCATCAAGGAATACCACTATGCAAAGCAAAAACTAGAGTTACCCATTTTAAAAAGTTTGATTCTACAACATATTTAGGTTTCTTTTACTTAACATTAATCACATTAATGTTGTCCCATCATTTACGTTTCCTAAACATCACAGAAAAGAAACGAAAATAGAATGTACGCTTATGCCATCCGCATTCGCCACGGGGCCTCGCCATGCACCGTTAGGTTACTTAACTAACGGCAGAGCGGGGGATGGACTAGCGCGGATTCAAAATATAAGCAACGTTTATTATATATCTCATATATAAATATCCATTCATCGCACGCATTTATAAACATTCCAGATCACAGATGAATACATTGGATATACTAGGAATTCGGTAGTTCATTTAAGCCCTTAATGAAAGACGGTTTCCACGGTCGTGATGAATAGCCAAACCCCACCCTAGACCCCTACGGGTGCGGCAAACTACCCGCCAAATTCCAGAAGTGAAGCAACCTCCCTCAACAAAGTGAGTAGGCCACTCGGCACTTCGAGAACCCGGTAATTTGTGCATCCCACCTTGGGTCTATCCTAGGAGCAAAAACAGTAAAAAGAAAATATACAATGGTGGCTACAATCTCAACCCGGATGTGCCCCGCAAAATAATATTACATTTCTTTTTACAATTTACATGAATGAAAGAAAAGAAAAATGCTCTTCTCACATCCCCCGGCCATTCATCACGACGATCCAACATATTCATATACACATACCATCTCATGATATCAATATCGATGTGTGCAACCCCGACTAATCGACTTATAGCAATTAGTCGACATTTCCAAAACACACATACACAAAGAAAGTAAAGAAGTCGCAACTTTAGAATTCTGCACGAGATTTGCAAACTACATCATTTTCCAACACTTGAAAAAATCCAGTGAGCAACCTTTTAAAAACTGATCTTTTGAGACAATTCGGGAGTCGAAACGAACTCGAAACCCGCCAGAACTTCGTGGAGGCTAAGATCAACATATTAACGTTTGAATGGGGGCCTCGGGGGGGTACCCACCCCCTGGGGCCACCTCGAGGTGGCCCCAAAGGGTGTGCAGACCCGAGAGCACCTTGTTGGGGTGCTCTCGGGTCACCCACCACCAAGGTCACTTTGAGGTGGTCTTAGGGTATGGGTCTAGCTGATGGCCACCCCGGGTGTCCCCGGGGTGCGCGCGTTCCACCCCACGGCTTCTCGGTTCAAACCGTGAGCCCGCGGGGTGTGCAAACAACTCAAAAAATCGATTTTCAAAACTGTTTTTCCGGCAGTTTTTGCACGACGAAAAACGGCGGAATTCTAACGTTACTACAACCTATTTAAGATTTAAGATAGGCTCTGATACCATGTTAGTGGATGTTGCATACCCTCACAACACTTGTGAGGAGGCGGAAGCGGTAAACAATAATTTTACTTGCATGCAACACCCACTTAAAACAAGATTAGTTCTTAAACCCTAGCTAGCAAAAACCATCAAGAGTTCTAATCTACTATGATAGTATTTATACCTAATGGAACCAGTCCTTCGGGTCTTCACTTGAATGTGACTTCTACGCTCCTTGTGGTTGCAATGAGCTTGATCTCTGGCCACCTCAAGATCTAAGACGATCCACCCGAGAGTTTTGGTACAAGCTTCAAACTCTTCACAAGAGTTAAACTTAGAAATCAAGTTTTCTAGGAGTGATTAGTAAGATGAAGTAGAGATTAAGAATTGGATTATGATTTTGCTCTAGGCTTTTGATTCACAACTCATGTGAAGGTAAATCAAAGAAGAGGAAGAAGGAGAGAAATGAAGAGAGAGAATGCGAGAGTGTAAAATGAAAAGTTCAAGCATGGAAAAATAATATGGCTCAAAATGAAATAATTGAAGCTTACAATAAAAAATTAGCACCATGCTTCAATAGTAACTCCAAATGAATAATTAATTAAACAAGCCATTCCTTCATCCATGCTTAGACTTTTCCAAATGCCACCTCATTTATTTATTTTCACAAAATAAATATCCATTTATGAGGTGTCTCCTTTTAGAAGGTATTGTTGTAACAATTACAATAATACCCCTCCACCGTATACCGTAAAAGTATACCCGTATCCGAATTACGAATACTAATAATCCAATAAGATAATACCGGCATGCGGCTTAAACCAAAGCCCACCGGTATTATCTTCCGATCATTATTCCTGTAACGATTACACGAACATGATCGAAACCCTGCCGTAACAACTTACGGCCTCTACATCTTTCACCTGAACCATGGAACTCTCTGTGTGGGACTCTAAAGACTCGACAGTTCATTGGAAGTGGGTTTAACCACAAGCACGTCAGCGGCACTAGCTGTGCGTAACGGCTACCGAGGTACATGACGAAAAAGAGGTGGCCGACGAGCGAACTCATCCCAACCCTAACGAGCCTGTAAGCAACACTTACCGTACAGTCAACTCTTCGTCTGATACGTCGCATATGAAGTCTACGGGTGGTAAATGTCAGACCCCAGTAACTTTATAAGTCATGCTGATTTACGGCCCATAACGGTTTGAGAAACTACAGATAACACTTATCAGTAAATCTCGAGAACCCTGGCCAGGGATTTGCTGTTATGGCCGATCAAGCATAGCGCGACATCAACTCCCTATACCGGGAGAGACGAAACTCCTCCTATCGCTCACTGCCTCCATGCGATTCAGGACTGTACCCAAAATCCACCTGTTTGCACGACTCAGCAGAGCCGTGGTAGGGAGGAAATCAAAGCACAGTGGGAATCGCACAAGACACTATGACGATCTCGGGTGTACAGACTAATATGTACAAGTGTCACCAGAGAACTGCTATTTGACAATAGGTATATATACCATCTATGAGTTCTTGGCGAGTCCTGTTCGGTGTACCCATTCTCTAATGAGCACCTGTGTACAATCTTTGATGTCAAACACCAATGGTTGTGGGATCAACCATCGCCCCCAGGGTCAAGAAACGTACACACTAGTCAACTTTGGTAATATCGATGCCCCGTCTCGATATACCCTCGACTAGGAACTATTAAAGGATATGCTTATAGACTGCCCAGGCCCTACTAGTATGATCTCCATCATAATCCCGGTAGTCAAGCATAATCATAAGGGCTTCATCAACATGTATATAAAAATATGAAATACAACACATCACACGTTAAGATGAAGATAAACTAGATAGCATACTATCATTTCGAGCAAAGATTGTTTCTGTACATATACATGCCTAGCATCCTATACAATACAGGCCTCTAGGGCATACATATCTAACACTTTCAACATAGCCCGGACAAACCCAATATCTTAACTCGTTTAAGACATGGTCTCTTCCCATACCATATCTCATATGGAGTGGTAGGAATTGATTTGGATGGAACCCCATTCAATAGGTATGCAGCTTCTCAAGTGCATAACTCCAAAAGGAAACAAGCAACTCAGCAATACTCATCATAGAGCGCACCATATCTCATAGGGCGCGATACCTTCTCCCCGATACACCGTTTTGCTGTGGTGTATATGAAGGAGTAAGCTGAAAGAGAATCCCATTCTCCTTTTAGAAAATCCAGGAACTACATGCCCAAGTATTCGCCTCCTCGATCACATCGAAGGACTTTAATACTTCTACCCGTCTGGTTCTTAACTTCAGCTTATGTTCCTTGAATTTCTCAAACGTTTCAGACTCGTGTTTCAATAGGAACATGTTAGTTATATGTATGCCCTAGAGGCCATTACTGTACATTGGATGTATATTGTAGTGGATGCTGGGACATATATAGGTAGGACTTTCTTGCTCGACATGATAGTAAGCTATCCGGTTGCTCTTTATCTTAATATGTATACTTTCTGTCTCTCTGATTACATGTTGATAAAGCCCTTAGGTTGTGTACTCGACTTCCAGGACTATGATGTAGATCATACTAGTGGGGCCTGGGTAGTCAATGAGTACATCCTTCATTGTTCCTAGTCGTGGGAATATCGAGACGGGGCATCGATATTCCAGAGTAGACTAGCGTATATCTTCTCGACCCATGTGATGGGCGATGGATGATCCCATATCCATTGGTGTTTGACATCAGAGATGGTATACAGGTGCTCAGTGGAGACTGGGTACACTGAACGGACTCGCTGAGAACTCCCAGATGGTATTATACCTCACGTCAGATGGCAGTTCTCTGGTGACACTGGTACAGCTTAGTCTGTTGACCCGAGATCGTCATAGAGTCTTGTGTGTCTCCTACTGTGCTTTGATTTCCACCCTACCATGACTCTACTGAGTCGTGCAAACAGGTGGTTTTTGGGTACAGTCCCGATTCACATGGAGGCAATGAGCGATAGGAGGGGATTCGTCTCTCCCGGTATTGGGGGTTGATGTTGCGCTATGCACGACTGGCCATAACAGGAAATCCCTGGCCAGGGTTGCAGTGATATACTGGTAAGAGTTATCAGTAGTTTCACGATAGTTATGGACCCTACGTCGGCATGACTTATCGAGCTATTGGGGTCTGACGTTTACCACCCCTAGGCGAGATATGCGACATATCAGACGAACAGACCGGACTGTACGGTAAGTGTTACTGGTTGGATTCACAGGAGTGTGAGCGGGCTTGCTCATCGATCTTCTGATCGCTCAATACCCGGGTGGCCGTTACGTTTAGCAGACCGCTTGCGGCTTGTGGGTGTTTGATATGATCATCATCTGCTGCCGGCGTATTGACGAGTCTTTAGAGTCCTACACAGAGGTTTCCTGGCTCAAGCTTAACGAAATAGGAGCACATATGGGATATGTGCGGGACCGAGAATAATGCGTGTATGTGATACCGTATTTCATTCTCGCGATGTATGTGTCGAATGGTTGTATGAGATATAACCTGGTTATCGAATCAAGGATTGATTCGATAAGCCGATACATTGGATACTAGCCGGTTATATGCGACATGACCGGATCGTTAAATCAAGTGTTGATTTAATGATTTAATGTAGAATTATATATTTGATGTATTACTTTGCATCAACTAGTATTGGTTCACTTTAAATGGATTTTCTCACTTGAATTGTGCAAGTTGTATATGTGATATACATTTGTGCACATGATTGTATCATGTTTGATGATACATGTTTACTTGGTTAAGTGTAAAGAATTAAACCATGGTTAAGTTTATGATTAGGGTTTCATTTTTTACTTACTTATTTATTTATTTATTTATTTTTGGAAAAGATGAGAAAAGAATGGTTGCTATTTTTGTTTTTAGTTGAAGTTTCATGAAGCATTGACTAAGTCACCATTCTTGTCTCATGCTTAACCCTAACCATTCAAATTAACCATGGTCCATTCTCTACAATTAACCAAGGGTTAATATATGATAAGTATTGATTTATTTATCCAATTATTAAGACTTAATATATCTTCTTCTTCTTCTTCATCTTCTTCTTTCATGAGAAGAAAGCTTGCTACATCAATGGTGATTGATGAAAAAGTGTGAGAAATCCAAATCTAAAGTCTACCCACTTCCTATTTCTTCATCCTCTACCTCTTGCCAAGTAGTATAGGGTGTTTCCTTCACAAGTTTTCATGGCTTGGTGAAGGTGGAGCTTGATCTAGTGATGCCTCGACGTAGATCATCTTCGGCACGTTGTCGACGACCTAGCCCGCCTTTTTCTCCGATGAAACCACCGTGAGAGTCATGGTTCGATTTGGACAGCGGAGAGGACTTCATCACGGAGCCTAGGAGGTGGAGGATCGGATCTACAAAGGTTGTAGCCCCTTCCCTTTAGCTATATTTCCGTTTACTTGCTTGCATCGCCTATATATCTAGTTGACGATCCGTATTAGGGTTTGTAGGCACCCGTAAAATTTGATTTGTGCATATTTGATCACTTGTGAGACTCCATTAGAGTGCCTAGGAACCCTACAGTGGTATCAGAGCCTAGCTAGAGCCTTAGGCGATGCGTAGACGGAGTTAGAAGTCCGATCGACCCGAAACCCCGATTTTAACATGCTCTCTGGACATTTTTGAAATTCGTGGATTTTTGTGAATTAAAAATATGCAGAAAAATCAGCAGGTATTCCTAAGAATTACTGTGAAATTCGAGAGCTTGATTCCTCAAGAGTGCGGCAGAACCGCGGCACAAGCATGGCTTGTGCGGCGGTTCCGCGGCCAAGTTGTCCCATCATCTGTTTAAATTTTCACAGTAACTCCTAGTGTTTAGTGCTGGTTTTCCTGGGAATATTTTAATATTTATTCCAGAGTTTTATTTTCTGGGTTGTATTGGGAACTCAGTGTATCGATCGGATTGTCTAATTTTGTCAGTGTGTTTTTCCGGGTATTTTAGAATATGTTAAAAAGTTCGACCGGATATAAATACCCACTTTTTCCCCTGCCGGGAAATTTCCAATTGTTGGATTTTTCCGTAGTTTAACGACGTTCTAAGTAGTGCAAGTAACGCGATGGACCCTCTAGAAGACAACAAACCTTAACTCGATTATGTGACCGTCTTGAACTGCCCTTTGAACCTTCGGGTTTGGGGCAGTACGGCGTGCCACATGTGAGGCGTTGGCTTGACCCTTCTACGGCTGGACCGTTGGTACTGAGGCACGAACTGAATGTTGTTAGACTTATTTCATGTGTTGAGCTGTTTTGGGAAAACTTGGGTGTTCGATTGTTCGATCGGAAAGTTTAACATTTTCTATTTATCCGGAATGTGATACAATAATTGGAATTCACAAGTAGTTATGAGATAACGGAATGAATGTTATAAACATAGCAGTTTAGTCTCACTTGATCGGTTGCCACGGAGTTTTGATGTGATCAAAAGTCCATCGCAATCACGTAGCGTACGCGGATACTCGCCGGGTAAACTTAATAGACAGCCTCACTCCATAGCTCCGACCAAGTGACTGTAGGAGAACCCCGTCGCCGAAAGCATCCGTTCGGGTGCTCGCGGCAGCAGTGTTCCGCCTTGGTGCACTTTGTCGACGGCGTCGGGGGTGCGGCCGCCTACTAAAAGTTTGCGACGAGCATTCGATCAGAATGTCGGGAATCCTGTTGAATTGCCCGACTTGATATTGAAAAGTGTTTTTGATTTTGAGACTAAAATGCAGGGTTTATAATTGTTAGGCATGCGATGTCTAAAGAATTCATTTGGTTAGGCATGCGATGTCTAATGAGATTGCGGATTCCAACTGTTGTAGTTTTACACTTTCTTTTCTGTGACCGTAAGTGTAATATGTGATATCGCCGGTTTCGTTGCTATATGTCAACGACAATTGGGATGCGCATATTTACTTACGTTGATGACATGTGATGTTATGTGTTGCTGGATATGTTATATTGGATCGTCGTGTTTGAATAGCCGGGGGGGGTTTATGTGAGATGAGTGTTTTTCATTTTCATTCATGTAAAAACTTGTATGTAATATTATTTTATTGGGGCACTTCCAGGTTGCGGATGTTGTCACCATTTGTATATTATTTACTTTTCTGCACTAGGATAGACCCAAGGAGGGGAGCACAAGTAACCAGGTTCTAGGGTCCAGTGGGAGACCATCTCGAGGAGTCGAGTCCGGGTCTCCTAACCCTAGAATTGGTAGGGTTGCTTGCTGCTCTCGTAGGGGTCTAGGGGTGTGGGATTGGCTATTCATCACGACCGTGGAATCCGTGTTTTATACTGGCTCGTATTGAAAACACGGACGTCCTAGTAAATCCAATATTTCATATGATATTTTCTGCTGCGTTATCTGTGATGTGATCATGTGATGTTCTGTGACAGATATTATATATAGTATATATGATATATTATATAGACGTTGTTTATGTTTTACACCCGCGCTAGCCCTGCCCCGCTCTGCCGTTAGTTACCTAACCTAACGGTGCAGACGGGACATCGAGGCGAATGCGGATGGCATAAGCGTACGTTATATTTATCTGTGATGATTAGGTGAACTTAAATGATGGGATATTCATTAATGAGATTAATGAAAGAAAATAAACCTAAAAGATGTTGTGGAATCGAATTTCAAAATAAAACAGGTAGCTACAGTTCTTGCTTTGCATCGAGGTGTTCATTATAGAACATCCTGCACCTTATTCGATGAGGAAAGGACCGGGATCCCTTCACCGGGAGTGACTCCTTTAGCAATAACTGGCAGATGCTACAACCCTCGGTTTGTCATTTGATCGCTTCTATAGTTTCCGCTTTGCACAGTGATATATATGATATATCCCGCACCTCATTCGACGAGGAAAGGGCCGACGATCCCTTCACCGGAAGTGACCCCTTTAGCAAAACTAGAAAAGCCTCGAAAACATTCCATTTAAAAACCATTTGATTCCGCAACGAGATCAAGTTCAAAGCGTTAAAGGTTTTCACAAAAACCATTCGCAACCCTCCGTCATTTTAGGAAGTAGAGTACTTAGTATTCGTGCTGTGTTTGTTGACCATAGTCAAGGCACAGTGTACGGTAGCTAAGTGATGTCTTCCTACACCGCATATGATGCGATTAGTTAGGACAGTCGCGTGACTTTGTTGACCTTAGTTAAGGGTCATATGGGTGGGTCTAATTAATCACGAAATGACGGGTAGAACTTGACTAGTACTTATGATTTGTTGACCGTAGTTAAGGTCATAGGTGCTAGGGGTAAAAACCTTTATCGGGAGTTTCAAGTGTTGAGATTTGTAATGAGATTGCATACCTTCTATATGATAGTTGGATCCCGATACCCACTGCGAGTAATTGTTACTCCTGGGAGAGTTTTGCACTTTGCAATTAGCCGATCAAGTAGGTGTCTAGAAAGGTGTCAACGGGGTTACGCCTCTGGGAAAACGAGGTTTACTGTAATTAGGTCCGTGCGAAAGCACGGGGAACCTCCCTCAAAGTACCGACACTGGCCTGGCTGAAAGATTGGCGAACTTGTAGAGTGTAATTAATCCCGGCTAGTCTTTCCTTTTAAGGTTTGAAGGAAGATTTGATAAAAACAGTGGGAGCCATCCTGATTAGATAAAATATATAACCAATCTGATCTTGCAAGAGCGCACGCAGAGTGTTTTCTTCTCTCTCTCTCTCCTGGTAGCGACCATATCACGCCTTAATCAAGATAATAATACGGATATTGACCGAACCCGCTTGTTATACTGAGCTGGGGAACGTTGGTCCCGCTCCAGCTTATAATTGTTATAAGACAGAGCAGGAAATTGGGGATTACCAGAATTCCCGTGCCGCCCAAACGAAGAGAGTGCATGCTGATGCATCATCTTCGGGTGTGTTCATTACAAAGAACTGTTTCTCAGTATCCTCCGCATCCTGGGTATATGATACCGGATCTGGATCCTAGATATGTAATCTGTTACATAGGGCTACAAAAGGGTAGAAAAACTGAGAAAGGGTGATAAGTTTCATGAGACAGAAAACGGGGCAAGTGTTGCAGCCAAGTCTGTTGGTCACTGTCACCCTGTATTACGAATACATTGATTCTGAACAAATGCTATTAGATACCGAACCTGATATACAAAATCATATCAGTCTCTTTATTAATAAAGAAAGGATATAATTTTGTATTGATGGATAATGTTTTGAACATTTCCTATATCAAAAGTTGATCGGTTCAGGCACGTTATCTAAAAGTATTGACGTTCTAAATCAAACTACAGTTCCTAGTATACAGAACACACACAAGAGGAAGAGTTCAGAAATGAACAAATTCTTCTTGAGGTATTGTAGACTAGGTCACATCAATACGACCCGACTGGCTGAAGTTACATTTTAGATGCATATTTAAATTAGTTTGAATTTACATCTTGTGAAACTTGCCAGTCATGTCACAAAGATATAATGACACCAGCTCTGTTTATTGGAAACAGAGAAAGAGTTAGTAAACTCTTGGGACTGATACATTATGATGTATGTAAGGTCTCCTGTCTACACATGCCAGGACTGGTTCTTTATACTTCATTATATTCTCTGATAATCTCTCAAGATTCAGTCGTATGTTCCTGTTGAAACATAAGTCCGAAGCTTTTGAGGTATTCACAGAATATAAGTTGGAAGTAGAGAACCAAAATACGGGTATAAGTATTATGTCCTATGATGAGATCAGGGAGGAGAATACTTGTGCATGGAATCCTTGCACTATTCTAAAGGAAAATGAGATTCTCTCTCAGTATTACTCCTCTGAATACACCACAGCACAACGGTGTATCGGGGCGGAGCAATCACACAATATTAGAAATGGTGTGCTCTATGATGAGTATTACTGAGTTACCTATTTCCTTTTGGGTGTTATGCGCTTGAGAAGCTGCATACCTATTGAATTAGGTTCGAATCAGATCACTGCCTACCATTCCATATGAGATATGGTATGGGAAGAGCCCATATCTTAAGTTAGTTAAGATTTGGGGTTGACCGGCCTATGTCTAAAAGCAAAATATGGACAAGCTCGAGGCAAGGTCTGTAATGTAGAACTGGAAAGGTTCCGGCTATACAAACTACAGCAGATGATTTGACAGAACCAAAGGATTCTATAGTCCCCGACGAACCTCAGCCTCTCCGCCGATCTGGTAGGGTTCCTCGCCTGCCCGAGAGATACCTCGGTTTCTCGATTACAGTGGGAGCGAGGATTGCATCATGAGATGATGACCCAACCAGATTCGAGCAGGCCATCAAGAGTAGGGACTCTGTAAGAATGGCTGGATGCTTAGCGATCTGAGATGGAATCCATGTACACCAACAAAGTATGGACTTTGGTTGCTATATCTGAAGGGTTAAATCCCCATCAGGAGCAAGTATATCTTGAGAAGATTACTTGGTGTAGATGGAAAAGTTGAGACTTTCAAAGCTAGACTTGTTAAAGGTTTTCGTCATCGACCAGGCACGGAAAATGATGAAACCTTTTTCCAGGGAATATGCTTAAGTCCATCCAGATCCTACTTGCCACAGCTACATACCATAACTACGATATCTGGTGGTTGGGTGCCATGACTACTTTTCTAAATAATGTTTTAGAAGAGTGCGTCTATAAGTACACAGCCAGAGGGCCTCGTAGACAGTGGGAGCAGCGGAAACGTGTGCAAGATGCTTTATAGGATAAAGCAGGCATCGCGGAGTTGGAACATCTGTTTTGATGGATTAGTCAAAGAAGTTGACATCATCAAAATGGTAGATGAACCTTGTATAAACAAAAAGGTAGTAGGGAGTATGGTGACGATCCTCGTAGAGTACGTGGATGACATACTCTTGTTAGGGAAGGAGTTTCCTATGCTACGCTCGATCAATCTCCGCTTATCACAATGATTTTCCATATAGGATCAAAGTGATACATACTAAATCCTAAGATTTGGATCTATGAGATAGATCTAATTGGATGTTAGGATACTCACTAGTTGAAGTGAGATGGTATCAATCGATCCTGGGGAGAATCACTGGAAGGGTTCCAGAGTGATAAAGACGACTGAATGTCAGTCACAGGCATTGTCTTTACCCTCAGTAAAGGGACGGTATGTTGGAAGATTTCCAAGCTAGATACCGTGACAAACTAGACGATAAAGGCTGGTAACATCGCTATTAAAGATACTACCAAAGAGGCAGTTTGGGTGTACATTGGTTCATAGGATGAACTAGGTTCCTACCATTGTGTGACAATGGAACTGTGGCTTTGGCCTAGGAACCCTGGTCCCATCAGTGACCCAGACATAATCTGAGGCAGCATCACCTGATCATGGAGATAGTTGATCTCCAGGGTGATCGAGGTTAGGAGAGTAGACTCAGAGGACAACACGGCGGATCCACTCACGAAGGCCTTTTCCCAAAGAGAGACTTTTAAGGGATGGTTGAGTATGTGATACTGCAGCCACTGCTACAGATGGCCCTAGTGCAAATGGAAGATTGTTAGTTATATGTATGCCCTAGAGGCCATTACTGTACATTGGATGTATATTGTAGTGGATGCTGGGACATATATAGG
This sequence comes from Agapanthus africanus, assembly GCA_030015575.1. Taxonomy (NCBI): domain Eukaryota; kingdom Viridiplantae; phylum Streptophyta; class Magnoliopsida; order Asparagales; family Amaryllidaceae; genus Agapanthus; species Agapanthus africanus. Next base: position 241,544,149 of record CM057344.1, read on the forward strand.
TAGGACTTTCTTGCTCGACATGATAGTAAGCTATCTGGTTGCTCTTTATTTTAATATGTATACTTTCTGTCTCTCTGATTACATGTTGATAAAGCCCTTAGGTTGTGTACTCGACTTCCAGGACTATGATGTAGATCATACTAGTGGGGCCTGGGTAGTCAATGAGTACATCCTTCATTGTTCCTAGTCGTGGGAATATCGAGACGGGGCATCGATATTCCAGAGTAGACTAGCGTATATCTTCTCGACCCATGTGATGGGCGATGGATGACCCCATATCCATTGGTGTTTGACATCAGAGATGGTATACGGGTGCTCAGTGGAGACTGGGTACACTGAACGGACTCGCCGAGAACTCCCAGATGGTATTATACCTCACGTCAGATGGCAGTTCTCTGGTGACACTGGTACAGCTTAGTCTGTTGACCCGAGATCGTCATAGAGTCTTGTGTGTCTCACACTGAGCTTTGATTTCCACCCTACCACGGCTCTACTGAGTCGTGCAAACAGGTGGTTTTTGGGTACAGTCCCGATTCACATGGAGGCAATGAGCGATAGGAGGGGATTCGTCTCTCCCGGTATTGGGGGTTGATGTTGCGCTATGCACGACTGGCCATAACAGGAAATCCCTGGCCAGGGTTGTAGTGATATACTGGTAAGAGTTATCAGTAGTTTCACGATAGTTATGGACCCTACGTCGGCATGACTTATCGAGCTATTGGGGTCTGACATTTACCACCCCTAGGCGAGATATGCGACATATCAGACGAACAGACCGAACTGTACGGTAAGTGTTACTGGTTGGATTCACAGGAGTGTGAGCGGGCTTGCTCATCGATCTTCTGATCGCTCAATACCCAAGTGGCCGTTACGTTTAGCAGACCGCTTGCGGCTTGTGGGTGTTTGATATGATCATCATCTGCTGCCGGCGTATTGACGAGTCTTTAGAGTCCTACACAGAGGTTTCCTGGCTCAAGCGAAACGAAATAGGAGCACATATGGGATATGTGCGGGACCGAGAATAATGCGTGTATGTGATACCGTATTTCATTCTCGCGATGTATGTGTCGAATGGTTGTATGAGATATAACCTGGTTATCGAATCAAGGATTGATTCGATAAGCCGATACATTAGATACTAGCCGGTTATATGCGACATGACCGGATCGTTAAATCAAGTGTTGATTTAATGATTTAATATAGAATTATATATTTGATGTATTACTTTGCATCAACTAGTATTGGTTCACTTTAAATGGATTTTCTCACTTGAATTGTGCAAGTTGTATATGTGATATACATTTGTGCACATGATTGTATCATGTTTGATGATACATGTTTACTTGGTTAAGTGTAAAGAATTAAACCATGGTTAAGTTTATGATTAGGGTTTTCTTTTTTTCTTACTTATTTATTTATTTATTTATTTTTGGAAAAGATGAGAAAAGAATGGTTGCTATTTTTGTTTTTAGTTGAAGTTTCATGAAGCATTGACTAAGTCACCATTCTTGTCTCATGCTTAACCCTAACTATTCAAATTAACCATGGTCCATTCTCTACAATTAACCAAGGGTTAATATATGATATGTATTGATTTATTTATCCAATTATTAAGACTTAATATATCTTCTTCTTCTTCTTCATCTTCTTCTTCATCTTCTTCTTTCATGAGAAGAAAGCTTACTACATCAATGGTGATTGATGAAAAAGTGTGATAAATCCAAATCTAAAGTCTACCCACTTCCTATTTCTTCATCCTCTACCTCTTGCCAAGTAGTATAGGGTGTTTTCTTCACAAGTTTTCATGGCTTGGTGAAGGTGGAGCTTGATCTAGAGATGCCTCGACGTAGATCATCTTCGGCACGTTGTCGACGACCTAGCCCGCCTTTTTCTCCGATGAAACCACCGTGAGAGTCATGGTTCGATTTGGACAGCGGAGAGGACTTCATCACGGAGCCTAGGAGGTGGAGGATCGGATCTACAAAGGTTGTAGCCCCTTCCCTTTAGCTATATTTCCGTTTACTTGCTTGCATCGCCTATATATCTAGTTGACGATCCGTATTAGGGTTTGTAGGCACCCGTAAAATTTGATTTGTGCATGTTTGATCACTTGTGAGACTCCATTAGAGTGCCTAGGAACCCTATAGAACACATGTCAGAATCTTGAAAGATCGTCGATGAATGTAATGAAGTACAAAGAACCAATCCTGGCATTTATGAACATAGGACCGTATACATCATCATGTATCTGTCCCAATAGTTTAGTAACTCTTTCTCTGTTTCCAGTAAACGGAGTATTGGTCATTTTACTTTTGAGACAAGACTGGCAAGTGTTATAAGATGAAAATTCGAACGGATTCAAATATTCATCCTTATGTAACTTAGCTAGTTGTGTCGCATTAATATGACCGAGTCTACAATATCACAAGAAGGATTTGTCCATTTCTGAACTATTTCTCTTGTGTGTGTTTTAATTACCTTGAACCGTGGTTTGATTTAGAACGTATATTCCATTACATAACGTGCATGATCTAATCAACTCTTGATTAAGGAAAATGTTCACAACATTATCCATCAATACAAAATTATACCCTTCTTTAACTTATTAAAGAAACCGATGTAATGCTGTATATCAGGTTCGGTATGTAATAACATTCGTTCAGAATCAATGTATTAATACAAGGTGATATTTGCCAACTGATTTGGCTGCAACACTTGCACTATTCTCTACACTTAGAGACATATCACCCTTTCCCAGTTCTCTACCTTTCAGTAGCCCATGTAACATATTACATATGCGGGATCCTGATCCGGTATCACATACCCAGGACGTAGAGGATACTGAGAAACAGTTCTTGGCAATCGAACACACCCGAAGAATATGCATCAACATGCCCATTCCTCGATTGGGTTGCGTGGAAATCCGGATATTCCCCTATTTCCTGTTCAGACTTATAACAATTATAAGAAAGAACGGAACCAACGTTCCCCATCACAGTATAATAAGCAGGTTCGGTCAAAACATCCATATTATTATCTTGATTAAGGCGTGACATGGTTTCTACCAGGAGAGAGAGAAGAAAACACTCTGCGTGCGCTCTAGCAAGATCAGATTGGTTATTATTTTATCTAATCAGGATGGATCCCACTATTTTTATCAAACCTTCCTTCAAACCCTAAAAGGAAAGACTAGCCGGGATTAATTACACTCTACAAGTTCGCCAATTTTTCATCCAGGTCAGTGTCGGTACTTTAAGGGAGGTTCCTCGTGCTTTCACACGGACCTAATTAAAATAAACCTCATTTTCCCAGGGGTGTAACCCCGTAAACACCTTTCTAGACACCTACTTGATCGGCTAATTGTAATGTGTAAAACTCTCCCATGAGTAACTCTTACTCGCAGTGGGTATCGGGATCCAACTATCTCATAGAAGGTATGCAATCTCTGTCACGACCCCAAATATTAGCTCGTGACCAGCACTTGAAGCACGCAACGTCTAAAGGCGTAACGGAATTCAAGTAAGCTGAAACCCAGAAATCTAAACCTTTTTTGAAAAATAAAGGAGGTGAAGTTTTGAAATAAGGGTATAATGAAATCAAGTTTTCTTAATGCATAGAATAGGAACATGAAAAATGCAAGTGGATTATGCAAATTTGAAAACATGTTTCGTCTTTTAAAATTTTGGGTAGCGCCTCCTTTGTATATTTTGATCCAAAACCACATATACAAGATAATGATAAAGGCATCTCCAAGCAGGAGCTAGCTCTTCGCCAAACGGCGGATCACAACCACGCAAGACAATATATATAAGTATACGACGCCCAACGGCGAAGATCACCACAAAGATAAAGAAAAGCAAGACATAAAAACCACAAGTAGCGGAAAACCCCTCGCTCCAAGTCTCGCAACCACAAGTCTTACTAAGTCTCATTACTTATACAATTACTAAATTTGATTGATGGAGTTGACTAGATATAATATGAAACAGTAAATACAAGAGTGGGTATGATAAAAATGTCCCACCTACCAATGCAAAACACCCGGATGAAGCTATGTGCCAGCGATGCCGCTACGGATCCATGTGGTCAACCTGCAAGAAATTGTGGCACAACGGGGGTGAGTTGCCAACTCGTGAGTAGAAAAACATCTGCGAGTAGAAATCGAATAAACAACGACTCCTAGGTCAACTATATCATAAAGGTAATACTATGATATCAAGGGTGGCCGGTTCGTATATGTGCCTACAATGTAATCAACACCTACGTGTATGCGGATATCATCTAACCAAATAATCAATATATGTATGCATGTGGATCCCATCCAACCATATGATCAATGTCTGTATGCACGTAAATATCATAAAAGAGTGTGCATGAAAGTATGAGGATATAAATCAACGGTGTCTCTCGCGACACATCAAAATCATGGAACCAGGGTATCCAACATCGACACCCAAAAACATCATGAAACCCGTATCCAGCATCAACACGTAAATTCTCATATCTCGGGCTCCGTCAGTCCAGATCGGCCCACAGGCTCCGTCAGTCCGGATCGGCCCATATCATCTCTCGACTCTGGTCGGTATCCTCCGGATATCCGCCGAGCCCAAATAATATCACCGGTAGGTAGTGGTCCCTCTGCCAGGCTCACCGTCTACTGCATAGCAAATCCGTTCTCGCCCTGGGGTACCATACCGGGTCCACCATGTACCCGCAATCGACCTCATCCAGCTCCTCGAATTGGGTTTCACATGTCACACGTCTCAGAACCGAGAAAACGCATGGTAGACGCACTAAAATATCATATCAAGAGAAACCGGGTTTTTAAAACAGTATATGCTTTCTTTTGAAATACCCACGGTTCTCAAATCCAGAAATCTCATGAAAACAACTTATCTCAATGCGTAAAAGCGTAAAGCATGATGTATGCGACGTATAACAGAAATGTAAGCATATCCGTATATCATGCAACATGGAACAGTAATATGCACATATCGAGGGAAAACCGCTCTTTTAAATGAATCCAGTTTTAAAATATATCATGTGGTTCCCAAATCTCCAAAATCAAATACAACATCGTATAATATGCATATGTGTATGTACGCAAGTATGGATGTACAATATGTAGCTATAGCAAGTATATCATGCAAGGAGTCATATCTTGATGTAGCAGTTCTATTGTGTAGTGACATGGCAATTATCGATGATGAAGTGTGTGAGTCGACAAATCTGTGTACGTGTAAAATACGCATCATCGATAATGGTGTAAGTTTACTAACACAGGTATATGCAATGCAAAGATAATATCATGAATGCAGTATAAGGTAAATCATCGGCTAAAAACTATAAGGTATACGTAACTATCATATGTCTGAGTCGGTGAATCTCGGCATCTAGCCTCACAGCATCACGTACGGTATAATCCATCGTACGACATCCTCTAGTCAAGGGTATGGATCAATCATCAAGTCAAACTCATCATGTACGGAAAATCATCGTACGGCGGAATAATACCAATAAGGATCCTATCAACCTTTACGACAATGAGGGTACGGACCTAACGTCTCGTATGGCTTATCATTCCAGATTCACCACAATATAAATATCTATATACCTATGTCCCAGGTGACATCCATAACAATCTCATATCAGGGGACCGGCAAGGTATCAATCATCTCAATCGACTCGCATCCGTATACTAACATATCATCATATCACATGTCAAATCGTATTCTCTTTTCATCGCATCTATCTCTCACACAATGTCAACTTTACAAATACATTCTACCTTTACTATACACATAAGTATCTAATCTAACATACACACCCGAACCATACAATCAGTTTTTAAAAGAAGCGAATCGTAGTTTTGAAAGTAGGGACTACGGTGTTTTAAGGAAAAGATATCATTTGAAAATCCATAACATCCCTCACGGTACATGTTTTAAAATATGCATACGATTCTTTAGTTTGGAAATAGGTATGGTTTGGATGACACATCTATGCCGGCTATCGAGTCCTATAGTACCCTAAACGGCAATATCGTCAAACGCCATCCTCAAATCCCATCATCATGTATTAGTCGTATCATATCACTTCTAATTATCCTTTAGTTTCTAATATAGTTTCTCTAACTATCTTATAACTCTATCTATAGTTTTCTATTAAAGGTTTCCTTAACTATTTATTATGAATCGGTTTCCATCAAAACTTGTGGGGGTGCTATACGCCATCCACTCGACTTCCCCCATGGATATAGATCCACTCACCTTGATCCTCGATTATCGAAGTTGATGACGTCACGCTCCGTGTCTCAGAATCCAAGCGAGGGTACCTACAACCAATATACAATGGCAAAAGCTTATAAAAATCGAGTCGGAGAAACTAAAACGGCACAAGTTTCGTTTATAGGTAAAAACCTATAGATTCGCATGCAAAACATGACTAAAAATCCTAGTCGTTGACGTTCAAATGCCACACGACCAAATACAAATCCCAATATCAAAACCGAGCATCCCAAAATACGGAAAACATAGCCAAAAACACCCCAATGTGCTCCAGAATTTTACCCTAGAAGAATTTAGCCAATTTTGCATATGTGGAGGGGCTATTTACTGGAAAAAGGAGCTATGGACCAAACCTGGAGGCAAACATCCCTAACCTGGCCGCAAATTGCGGCCAGGATGATTAAATCTGTGACCTCGACTAAGGGGTTGGGTCTCGGGTCTTGGGGATAGCTTCCTGGGTGCCTGCATGTGTCACTGTGTTCGCTAAATAATTTTCCAGGTCTCCGAGTGTTAGCAGATCTCTAAACAACCTCATAATTTTCACAATTTCCCGATATCGACGAATCTAAAGTTCGTGTTTTGGGGTTTGGTCACTGGTTCAGGTCAAGAATTGGTCTCTAGGGTCTTATAACAGCCACTAGGCATCCCCCAATCCACACAACACTCCAACCCCTCTTTAGAATTTTCCAAGTTCACAAATCCACATCTTAAACCCATTTCTAACTAACTAGAATATAAAGAAACTTAAAACTATCTAAATGGTAGAAATTATATCTCATTTAGGCCACTCAAGAAAACCCTAGCCTCTCAATTCATCAAAATCCCACTTTGCTTGGTCCAATGCGATGAGGGTGAGGAGGTGATCAACTTTTGTGAAAGGGTTTAGGGTTTTGGCATGGTTTTAGAGATGGATCCTAGGGTTGAAGGTGGAGGGAGATGAGTTTAGGGAAGATGAAGAAAGAAAATAATGGGGGAGGGAACTAAGGATATGGCTGTTAGGTTTACCTAGCACCCTATGTAGAGTTTGGAAGCATCACATGTCACAAAGTTCAAGTTTTTATGGTGCTAAGCAAGCATACAAAGGATCTTATCCTAGAAAATTAGGGTTTCATGATATTACAAATGACAAAAGCTAGGGTTTCAAGACTACAACCTTTGTAGCTCCCTTTGCTGGACTCTTAGGCCTCTTGAGTGTTGGAGGAAGGTTCTCTTGAAGTCTTCTAGCGTCCACGACAATCCACCCGAACCTCCAAGTCCAAGCTTGCAACTTCACTTTTCAAGAGGAGAAATGAAGATAACACTCTACACAAGTGGGCTAAACTTGTGTAGAATGATGTTGTGGTTCTAATTCTCACTTCAAAAACCTTTCTTGATGTGTGTTTTTCTCACTAGAAGAAACTAGAGAGCAAATGGAAGAAGGAGGAGGAAGATGATGGCTTTTCTTTTGAAGAAGAGAAAAGATTAACCTTAGAAAAGAAATGAAATATATCTATATATATTTTATTTCTTCTCATCTAAAACCATGGTTAAATGTTTGAGTTATTATTTAATTAGAGTTTAAAACATAGAAGGAAAGTTTAATCCAAGGTTAAGGATAGGTGAGGATGGTTAGGTGAAGAAGAGTGTAGAAACAAGTCAAGAATTATCCTTTCCTTTTCCATTTTGTTTTAAACACAAAATCAAATAATAATCCATATATTTATCCATGGTGTGAGTCTTATATTGCCACCATTTTCCATGTGTAATCAACCATGATAGATGGTGTATGTATGTATGTATGTATGCACATCCATATGTGCATGAAACTAAAAGAAAGATAGCATACATGCATGCATACATCCATCATGAACAAGAAAAGGTTTCAAGTGACAAAACTAATGGTTAAATGATAAATCAACACTTGATTTATCAATCCGGCCATATCACATATGACCCCACCAAAAGCAAGCCGCCCGATCAATATACGGTATCACATAAGCGCATTTTAATCGGGTCTATGCGCATATCGCATACGCGCACCACAACGTTTCGCCCGGACTAGGTAACTCCTTTGTGGGACTCTAAGACTCGTCAATACGCCGGCAGTGGGTGATGATCATATCAAGCACCCCCAAGCCGCAAGCGGTCAGCTAAACAAAACGGCCATCCGGGTATTGAGCGATCAGAAGACAACAAGCGAACCTGCTACAACTCCCGTCGAGCCATCCGGCAACACTACCGTACAGTCCGGTCTCTTCGTCAGATATGCTGCATATCGAGCCTAGGGATGGTCACGTCGACCCCAATAACTCAATAAGTCGTGCCGGTGAATGGTCTATAACAGATCGAGAATCTACTGATAACACTTATCAGCAAATCTCAGCAGCCCTGGCCAGGGACTTACTGATATAACCAGTCGGGCACAGCACAGCATCAACTCCCAATACCGGGAGAGACGAAACCCCTCCTATCGCTCATCGCCTTCGTGTGTCTCGGGACTGTACCCAACGGCCACCTGTTTGCATGACTCAGTAGAGCCGTGGTAGGGTGGCAATCAAAGTACCGTGGGAGAACACACAAGACTCTATGACGATCTCGGGTCTACAGACTAACCTGTACCAGTGTCACCTGAGAACTGCTATCCGACGATAGATATAATTCCATTTAGGAGTTCTCGGTGAGTCCGTACAGTGTACCCAGTCACCACTGAGCACCCGTATATGATCTTGATGTCAAACATCGATGAATGTGGGAACATTCATCGCCCATCGTATGGGTCTAGTATCATATACGCTAGTCTACTCTGGTATATCAATGCCCCGTCTTGATATACCTATGACTAGGGACTTTCCAAGATATGCTTATAGACTACAGATGTCCCACTAGTATGATCTCCATCATAATCAGATTAGTCAAGCCAATATCCTCAGGACTTTATCAGCATGTATGAATGAATAAAAGCATGATCAAATCAACATGTCAGATAAAGAAGAACCAGATAGCATACTATCATGTCGAGCAAGAATGCATACTGAATATATATATACATGTATAGATACATCCACTATCATATAATGGCCTTTAGGGCATACATATATCCAACAATCTCCCACTTGCACTAAGGCCAGTTATTGGCGTATCTCATACCCAACATATCAAAAAGTCGCTCATGCTGCGGCTGAGGGAGGGCCTTGGTGAATGGATCCGCGGCGTTATTCTTTGTATCTACTCTCCTAATCTCGATCTCGCGGCGATCTACAATCTCCTGGATCAAATGAAAACGCCTCAGGATGTGTCTGGACCGCTGATAGGATCTGGGCTCCTTGGCTAACGCCATAGCCCCATTATTATCACAATACAAAGGTATTGGATCAATAATGGTTGGAACTACTCCTAGCTCCGAGACGAACTTCTTCATCCAGACGGCTTCCTTGGCGGCATCATTCGCAGCAATGTACTCAGCTTCCATCGTAGAGTCTGCAACGGCATCTTGTTTGGAACTCTTCCAACTCACCGCCCCTCCATTGAGGGTAAATACAAACCCAGAGATAGATTTGCTGTCGTCCTTATCGCTCTGGAAGCTCGAATCGGTAAAGGCCTCCATTTGGAGATCTCCATTTTCATACTGTTAGTTATATGTATGCCCTAGAGGCCATTACTAGACATAGGATGTATATTGTAGTGGATGCTGGGACATATATAGGGAGGACTTTCTTGCTCGACATGATAGTATGCTATCTGGTTGCTCTTTACCTTAACGTGTACACTGATTGTCTCTCTGTTACATGTTGGTAAAGCCCCTTAGGATGCGTACTTGACTACCTGAACTATGATGCAGATCATACTAGTGGGGACATGGTAGTCCATAAGTACATCCTTCAAAGTCCCTAGTCGTGGGTGTATCGAGACAGGGCATCGATATACCAGAATAGACTAGCGTATACCTTCTCGACCCATACAGATAGGCGATGGATGATCCCATATCCATTGGTGTTTGACATCAGAGATCATATACGGGTGCTCAGTGGAGACTGGGTACACTGGACGGACTCGCCGAGAACTCCAGATGGTATTATACCTTACGTCAGATGGCAGTTCTCTGGTGACACTGGTACAGAGTAGTCTGTTGACCCGAGATCGTCATAGAGTCTTGTGTGGTTCCCACTGTGCTTTGATTTCCATCTTACCACGTCCAAGAGGGCGTGCAAAAACGGTGTGTTTTTGGGTACAGTCCCGAGTCACATGGAGGCAATGAGCGATAGGAGGGGGTTCGTCTCTCCCGGTATAGGGAGTTGATGTTGCGCTGTGTTCGATTGGCTATAACAAGAAATCCCTGGCCAGGGTTGTTGAGATTTACTGGTAAGTGTTACCAGTAGTTTCTCGAACTGTTATAGACCCCATATCGACACGACTTATCGAGCTATTGGGGTCTGACGTTTACCACCCCTAGGCGAGATATGCGACATATCAGACGATCAGACCGGACTGTACGGTAGTGTTACTGGTTGGATTCACTGGAGTGTGAGCGGGCTTGCTCGTCGATCTTCTGATCGCTCAATACCCGGGTGGCCGTTACATTTAGCAGACCGCTTGCGGCTTGTGGGTGCTTGATATGATCATCACCCGCTGCCGGCGTATTGACGAGTCTTTAGAGTCCTACACAGAGGTTTCCTGGCTCAAGCGAAACGAAATAGGAGCGCATATGAGATATGTGCGGGACCGAGAATAATGAGTGTATGTGATACCGTATTCTATTCTCGCGATAAATGTATCGATATGGTTGTATGCGATATAACCTAGTTATCGAATCAAGGATTGATTCGGTAAGCCGATACATAGGATACTAGTCGGTTATATGCGATATGACCGGATCGTTAAATCAAGCGTTGATTTAATGATTTAATGTATAATTATATATATTTGATATATTACTTTGCATTAACTAGTATTGGTTCACTTTAAATGGATTTTCTCACTTGGATGTACAAGTTGTATATGTGATATACTTTTTGTGCAAATGTTTGTATCATGTTTGATGATACATGTTTGCTTGGTTAAGTGTAAAGAATTAAACCATGGTTAAACTTATGATTGGGGTTTTGTTTTGTTTTTCATTTATTTCTCTATTTATCTTTTTGGAAAAATAATAAGCATAAAGGAAAATGGTGGCTTATTTTGTTTTCTAGTTAAAGCTTCATGAAGCTTTGACCAAGTGACCATTTTGTCTCCATGCTTAACCTAACCATTCCCATTAACCATGATTTATTCTCTACACTTGACCATGGTTGAGAGATGATAAGTATTCTTATTATTTTCATTTTACAAAATACTTATCATAATATCATCTTCTTCTTCTTCATCTTCTTCAAAGAAGAAAACCTTGGACCATCAATGGTGTTGATGAAAAAGAGTGAGAAATCCAATTCTAAAGTCTACCTACTTCCTATTTCTTCATCCTCTACCTCTTGCCAAGTAGTAGAGTGTGTTTTCTTCACAAGTTTCATGACTTGGTGAAGTTGGAGCTTGATCTAGCGATGCCTCGACGTAGATCATCTTCGGCATCGTCGTCGATGACCTAGCCCGCTTTTTCTCCGATGAAGCCGACGCTAGAGCCCAAGATCCGTTTTGTACAGCGAGGAGACATCATCGCAGAGCCGTGGAGGTGGAGGACCGGATCTACAATGTTTGTATTTCCGTTCTTTTAGTAAAGTAGTTTACTAGTTGCATCTTTCGCCTAGACATCTAGTTAAAGATCCGTAGTTTAGGGTTTCTCGGCACCGTAAAATTTGAAATTGGCATGGTTGATGCCTTGTGAGACCTCCTTTGTGTGCCTAGGAACCCTACAGTGGTATCAGAGCCTAGCTAGAGCCTTAGGCGATGCGTAGACAAAGTTTGAAGTCCGATCGAACCGAAAACCTATACATACACCAAGAACAATTCTTTAGTCCTTCGTAAGTACTTAAGAATGTTCTTCACAGGTGTCCAGTAATTCTCCCCTGGGTTGGATTGATACCTGCTTACAACACTAAGTGCATAAGCTATATCTGGGCGTGTACATAACATCGCATACATTATAGATCCTACTGCCGAAGCATAGGGTATAACACTCATGCGAGCTCTCTCTTCATCGGTCTTTGGGCAAGAATCCTTGGAGAGAGTGACCCCATGGCAAGCGGGTAAGGCACCCCGCTTGGAGTCTTCCATACTAAACCTTTTTAGGATGGTGTCAATGTACCTGGTTTGGGACAATCCCAATAACCTTTTGGATCTATCCCTATAGATCCTTATACCCAGAATGTATGTGGCATCACCCAGGTCCTTCATGGAGAACCTCAGTGATAAGAAAGATTTAACCGACTGTAGCATAGGAATATCATTTCCTATCAGAAGAATGTCGTCCACGTACAATACGAGGAATGTGACAGCTCTCCCTACAGCCTTCTTATAAACACAAGGTTCATCTGGATTCTTGATGAAATCAAACTCTTTGATGAATCATCGAAACAGATGTTCCAACTCCGTGATGCCTGTTTTAACCCATATATGGATTTAAGCAATTTACATGCTTTCCCGCTGCTCCCACTGTCAATGAAGCCCTCTGGCTGATCCATATAAACGCATTCTTCTAAATTTCCATTTAGAAATGCGGTTTTAACGTCCATCTGCCAGATTTCATAGTCGTAGTGAGCAGCAATAGCAAGTAGGATCCGAATGGATTTAAGCATAGCTACGGGAGAAAAAGTCTCGTCATAGTCCAGACCTGGTCTTTGACGAAAACCCTTCGCCACAAGTCTTGCCTTATAGGTCTCCACCTGCCCATCTACACCAATCTTTCTTTTAAAGATCCATTTGCACCCCACAGGTTTTTCCCCAGGGGGTACAACGTCCAAAGTCCATACTTTGTTGGTGTACATAGACTCCATTTCGGATCTCATGGCATCCAGCCACTTCACAGAGTCTCTACTCGTGATAGCTTGCTGAAAACTGGTAGGATCATCATCATCTATGATGCAGTCTTTTCCGTCACCATCAATGAGGAGACCGTAGTACCTCTCCGGTGGGCGAGAAGTCCTACAAGACCTACGGAGTGGCCGAGGTTCCTCAGTTTCTGTTGCAACAGCTGGTTCAATCAAATCGTCATTTGTAGTTTGTGTCTCTAGAACCTCTTCTAGATCCACCACCTTGCCATCATCTTTATCTGTGAAAAACTCTTTTTCCAAGAATGTGGCATGTTGAGAAACAAACACCTTTTGTTCCTCTTTGTGGTAGAATAGATATCCATAAGAATTCTTTGGATATCCTACAAAGTTACACATGACTGACCGTGTCTCGAGTTTGTCCGGATTCTGCTTTTTAACATAGGCCGGGCAACCCCAAATCTTAATTCTCTTAAGAGATGGTCTCTTCCCATGCCATATCTCATATGGTGTGGTAGACACGGTTTTTGTTGGAACCCTGTTTAGCAGAAACGCTGCAGTCTCCAATGCATGCCCCCAAAACGAGACTGGTAACTCAGCGTCACTCATCATGGACCGGACCATATCTAATAGGGTCCTATTCCGTCGTTCTGACACACCGTTGTGCTGTGGTGTGTAAGGAGGAGTGAGCTGAGAGAGAATCCCATTCTCTTTTAGGAAGTTTGCAAATTCTGTACTGAGATACTCACCACCTCGATCTGATCGAAGCATCTTGATACTCAAGCCGGTTTGTTTTTCTACTTCTTGTTTATATTCAATGAATTTCACGAAAGCTTCGGACTTGTGCTTTAATAAAAATACATGACCGAAACTTGAGAAATCGTCAGTGAATGTAACGAAGTATGAAAAACCGCCTCTAGCCTGTGTAGACATTGGCCCACATACATCACTATGTATGAGGCCTAGGAGCTCAGTAGCTCTTTCTCCGTGTCCGGTAAACGGAGTTTTGGTCATTTTACCCTTGATACAAGACTGACAAGTCGCATAAGATTTATATTCAAAGGAATTTAAATATCCATCTTTTTGTAACTTGTTTAGTCTTGTTTCGTTAATATGACCAAGTCTACAGTGCCAAAGAAAAGCTTCATTTAATTCTGAAAGTTTTCTTTTATTAGTGTGTTGTATACTGAAAACTGTGTGTTGATTTAGGACATATATTCCGTTATTAAGCGTACCATACCCAACCAACATTTGATTCAGGTGAATGTTGATAACATTGTTCTGCAATACAAAATTATATCCTTCATTATCTAACAAAGAAACGGATATTATATTACAAAGCATACTTGGTACAAAATAACATGGATTCAAAACCAAAATACATCCAGATGGCAACCCCAAGTGATACTCCCCCACTGTGACTGTATGTATATTGGAACCATTTCCAACGTGGAGAGTATGGTCACCTGTCTTCAAAACTTTGCTATTTCTCAGCCCCTGCATAGAATTGCAAATGTGAGAACCTGAACCGGTATCCAATACCCAGGAAGCAGAGTTTATTGAAAAACAGTTTTCTGTCACAAACGCACCTGAAGCAGAAGCATCCCCATGCTTCTTCTTAAGACTTAAGTACTCCGTGTAGTTGCGCTTCCAATGTCCTGTCTTGTGGCAATGAAAACATTCGCCTTTCCCCGAGTCTCCAGCTTTGGACTTTTCCTTTCCCTTCACCTTTTTAACTCCACCCTTAGGATTGGTGGGCTTCTTCTTTTTCTTTCCCTTGGCCTTAGCTTTCGGGCGAGAAGAGGAAGACTGTCCAACAGTCATAACGGGAGTTTTTGCTGACTTCATAGTGCTCTCTGCACTCCTTAACATGTTAAGGAGTTCAGGGAGTTCCTTCTCCATGCCGTGCATGTTGAAGTTCACTATGAATTGAGCAAAGGTGGAAGGGAGGGACTGCAGAATAATATCTATATATTGTTCATTGTCCATCGTCCATCCAAGGTCCTCAAGCTCTTCTATAAGAGCTATCATCTTCAGAACATGGTCTCCTACTGATGTGCCAGGGGCCATTCGCATCTGAAACAATTTCTTTGATGCTTCGTATCGTAATACGCGGGATTGCTCTCCATACAACTCCTTTGTATGGAGCAATATACCGTGAATGTCCATATCCTCGTGCTGCTTTTGATGTGTGTTATCCATCGATGCAAGCGCGAGGCATTTTGCCGTGGCACAGTCAGCGTCCCATATCTTGAGGACTTCAATGTCCGCAACTAAGGATTTTGGACCTGGGACGGGCGGGGCTGAAGCCGTGAGGACATATGATACTTTATCATAAGTCAAGGCTATTTTCAGATTCCTCAGCCAGTCTTTATAATTGGTCCCATTCAGTTTGTTTTTATTTAGTAGAAGCTTGAGTCCAGTCATGGGTATCTGCCATTAAGAGAGAGAAAAGAATACACTCAGCGAAAGCTCTTGCATAGATCAGATTGGTTATTATCTTGTCTAATATATGTTTCCCACTGCTTTTATCGAGTTTTTCTTTCAAACCTTAAAAAGAAAAACTAGCCAGGATTAATTACAGTCTACAACTTCGCTAACCGTTCAGCCAGGCCAGTGTCGGTACTTGAGGGAGGTTCCCCGTGCTTTCGCACGGACCTAATTAAAGTAAACCTCGTTTTCCCAGAGGCGGAGCCCCGTTAACATCTTTCTAGACACCTAATGAGTTAGCTAATTGTAAACTGTAAAACTCTCCTGGGAGCAACTATTGCCCACAGTGGGATCGGGATCCAACCATCACATGGAAGGTATGCAATCTCATTGCAAATTTCAACTATTGAAATTCCCGATGTGGTTTTTACCCCTAGCACTCGTGACCTTGGCTAAGGTCAACAAATCACGAGTACTAGTCAAGCTCAACCCGTCATTTCTTGATTAATTAGACCCGTTCACATGACCCTTGCCTAAGGTCAACAAAGTCATATGCCCGTCCTAATTAATCTGCATCATATGCATTTGTAGGAAGACATCACTTAGCTACCGTACACTACGCCTTGGCTAAGGTCAACAAACGTAGCACGAATACTAAGTACTCTACTTTCTAAAATGACGGAGGGTTGTGGAATCAAATAGTTTTCAAAAGGAGTGGTTTAAGCTTCGCAGTTTTGAAATGTAGCTTTTTCATAAATAGCCGAGTATTTTTAAATCCGATTCTACAACATCTTTTTAGGTTTATTTTCTTTACATTAATCACATTAATGTAATCCCATCATTTAAGTCCTTAAGCCAATCACAGAAAAGAAACGAAAATAACACGTACGCTTATGCCATCCGCATTCGCCGCAATGTTCCGTTATGCACCGTTAGGTTACTTAACTAACGGCATACCGGGACGGGACTAGCGCGGGTGTAAAACATAAGCAACGTCTACTATATATCATATATATAATATGTCATTCATCTCAGATATCACAGAACACAGGCAGCAGAAACATAGATATAATGTGGGATATACTAGGACGTCCGTATTTAGTATTTAGCCAGAATAGAAAATACGGATTCCACAGTCGCGATGAATAGCCAAGCCTACACCCTGGACCCCTACGAGAGCGGTAAGCGACCCTACCAATTCTGGAGTTTAAGAGACCCGGTCTTGACTCATCGAGATGGCCTCCCACTGAACCCCAGAACCCGGTCACCTGTGCTCCCCTCCTTGGGTCCATCCTAATGCGGAAAAGAAAATAATATACAACACTGGTGACACAACCTCAACCCGGAAGTGCCCCAAATAAAAGAATATTACATTACAATTGAATTTACATGAATGAAAATATAAAACTCTCATCTCACATAAAACCCCCCGGCTATTCAATCGCGACAATCCTGCACATCATATCTCAGCAACACATAATATCTCATATCATCAACGTAAGTAAGTATGCATACCCCAATTGTCGTTGATGTATAGCAACGAAACCGGCGATATCGAACATACTACACTTACGGTCACAGAAAAGAAAGTGTAAAACTACAATATTTGGAATCCACATTCTCTTTAGACATCATAAATGCGAAATATCACATATTTCGTATTTCATGCCTAAACTATATGAATTCCACATATTGTATCACATTCCAGATAAACAGACAGTATTAAAATTTTCGGACGAACGATCAAATACCCAAGATTCACTAAAGCTCAACACTTGAGCAGAGTTCAAAAACCCGGAGTGTGACACAGTAGTAGCGGTCCAGCCGTAGAAGGGTCAAGCCAACACCTCACATGTGGCACGCCGTACTTCCCCAAACCCTAAGGTTCAAAGGGCAGTTCAAGACGGTCACATAATCGAGTTAAGGTTTGTTGTCTTCTAGAGGGACCACCACAAAAAGACTTGCACGTATCTCCAAAATATTTAAACCCCGTGAATAGTGAGCAAATGATACTCGTTCAAACACTTCAATACTTTCTAGTTTACCCGGAAAAGCAACGAAATGAAAATTCCGATCGAATCGACGAGTCCAAAACCATCTCCAGAAACTACAGTACTATATTCAGATTAAACATACCTAAAACACTATACAAGCAGTTATAAGAATTACATTGAAATTCGAAGCTCTGATACTAATGTTAGGTTTACCTAGCACCCTATGTAGAGTTTGGAAGCATCACATGTCACAAAGTTCAAGTTTTTATGGTGCTAAGCAAGCATACAAAGGATCTTATCCTAGAAAATTAGGGTTTCATGATATTACAAACGACAAAAGCTAGGGTTTCAAGACTACAACCTTCGTAGCTCCCTTCGCTGGACTCTTAGGCCTCTTGAGTGTTGGAGGAAGGTTCTCTTGAAGTCTTCTAGCGTCCACGACGATCCACCCGAACCTCCTAGTCCATGCTTGCAACTTCACTTTTCAAGAGGAGAAATGAAGATAACACTCTACACAAGTGGGCTAAACTTGTGTAGAATGATGTTGTGGTTCTAATTCTCACTTCAAAAACCTTTCTTGATGTGTGTTTTTCTCACTAGAAGAAACTAGAGAGCAAATGGAAGAAGGAGGAGGAAGATGACGGCTTTTCTTTTGAAGAAGTGAAAAGATTAACCTTAGAAAAGAAATGAAATATATATGTATATATATATTTTATTTCTTCTCATCTCAAACCATGGTTAAATGTTTGAGTTATTATTTAATTGGAGTTTAAAACATAGAAGGAAAGTTTAATCCAAGGTTAAGGGTAGGTGAGGATGGTTAGGTTAAGAAGAGTGTAGAAACAAGTCAAGAATTATCCTTTCCTTTTCCATTTTGTTTTAAACACAAAATCAAATAATAATCCATATATTTATCCATGGTGTGAGTCTTATATTGCCACCATTTTCCATGTGTAATCAACCATGATAGATGGTGTATGTATGTATGTATGCACATCCATATGTGCTTGAAACTAAAAGAAAGATAGCATACATGCATGCATACATCCATCATGAACAAGAAAAGGTTTCAAGTGAGAAAACTAATGGTTAAATGATAAATCAACACTTGATTTATCAATCCGGACATATCACATATGACCCCACCAAAAGCAAGCCGCCCGATCAATATACGGTATCCCATACGCGCATTTTAATCGGGTCTATGCGCATATCGCATACGCGCACCAAAACGTTTCGCCCGGACTAGGTAACTCCTTTGTGGGACTCTAAGACTCGTCAATACGCCGGCAGTGGGTGATGATCATATCAAGCACCCCCAAGCCGCAAGTGGTCAGCTAAACGTAACGGCCACCCGGGTATTGAGCGATCAGAAGAAAACAAGCGAACCTGCTACATCCGGCAACACTACCGTACAGTCCGGTCTCTTCGTTAGATATGCTGCATACCGAGCCTAGGGATGGTCACGTCGACCCCAATAACTCAATAAGTCGTGCCGGTGAATGGTCTATAACAGATCGAGAAACTACTGATAACACTTATCAGCAAATCTCAGCAGCCCTGGCCAGGGACTTACTGATATAACCAGTCGGGCACAGCACAGTATCAACTCCCAATACCGGGAGAGACGAAACCCCTCCTATCGCTCATCGCCTTCGTGTGTCTCGGGACTGTACCCAACGGCCACCTGTTTGCACAACTCAGTAGAGCCGTGGTAGGGTGGCAATCAAAGTACCGTGGGAGAACACACAAGACTCTATGACGATCTCGGGTCTACAGACTAACCTGTACCAGTGTCACCTGAGAACTGCTATCCGACGACAGATATAATTCCATATAGGAGTTCTCGGTGAGTCCGTCCAGTGTACCCAGTCACCACTGAGCACCCGTATATGATCTTGACGTCAAACATCGATGAATGTGGGAACATTCATCGCCCATCGTATTGTAGGATTCCTAGGCACTCTAATGGAGTCTCACAAGTGATCAAACATGCACAAATCAAATTTTACGGGTGCCTACAAACCCTAATACGGATCGTAAACTAGATATATAGGCGAAACGATGCAAATAAACAACTTTATCTAAAAGGAAAGTGGCTACAACCTTTGTAGATCCGGTCCACCACCTCCTAAGCTCCACGATGATCTCCCTCCGCTGTCCAAATCGAATCCCGAACTCTAGCATCGGCTTCATCGAAGAAATGGGCGGGCTTGATCGTCGGTTCGATGCCGAAGATGATCTACGTCGAGGCATCACAAACTCGAGCTCCGCCTTCGCCAAGTCAAGAAACTTGTGAAGACAACACACTCTACTACATGGCAAGTAGTAGAGGATGAAGAAATAGGAAGTGGGTAGACTTTAGAATTGGATTTCTCACTCATTTTGGCTAGTTGCCATTGATGGTGCAAGCTTTCTTCAACTTGAAGATGAAGAAGAAGATGATAAAGAATTATGATAAGTTATGTAAATTAGATAAATAAATCAATGCTTATCATTTACTAACCCTTGGTTAGTTGTAGAGAATGGACCATGGTTAACATGAATGGTTAAGGTTAAGGATGAGACAAGAATGGTGACTAAGTCAAAGTTTCAAGAAACTTCAACTACAAACAAAACTAGCAACCATTCTTTTTCTCTTTATCTTTTTCTTTTTCCAAAATAAACAAAAGAATAAATAAATGAATAAGAAAAAAGAAAACCCTAATCATAATCTTAACCATGGTCTAATTCTTTACACTAACCCTAGCTTGCATGTATCATCAAACATGATACAATCATGTGCACAAAATATATCACATATGCAATGTGCACAAACCAAGTGAGTAAATCCATTTAAAGTGAACCAATACTAGTTAATGCAAAGTAATATATCAAATATATAATTATACATTAAATCATTAAATCAACACTTGATTTAATGATCCGGTCATATCGTATATAACCGACTAGTATCCAATGTATCGGCTTATCGAATCAATCCTTGATTCGATAACTAGGTTATATCGCATATAACCAATCGATACATTCATCGCGAGAATAGAATACGGTATCACATACACGCATTATTCTCGGTCCGGCACATATCTCATATGCGCTTCTATTTCGTTTCGCTTGAGCCAGGAAACCTCTGTGTAGGACTCTAAAGACTCGTCAATACGCCGGCAGCAGATGATGATCATATCAAACACCCACAAGCCGCAAGCGGTCTGCTAAACATAACGGCCACCCGGGTATTGAGCGATCAGAAGATCGACGAGCAAGCCTGCTCACACTCCTGTGAATCCAACCAGTAACACTTACCGTACAGTCCGGTCAGTTCGTCTGATATGTCGCATATCTCGCCTAGGGGTGGTAAACGTCAGACCCCAATAGCTTGATAAGTCATGCCGATGTAGGGTCCATAACATTCGTGAAACTACTGATAACTCTTACCAGTATATCACTGCAACCCTGGCCAGGGATTTCCTGTTATGGCCAGTCGAGCATAGCACAACATCAACCCCCAATACCGGGAGAGACGAATCCCCTCCTATCGCTCATTGCCTCCATGTGAATCGGGACTGTACCCAAAAACCACCTGTTTGCACGACTCAGTAGAGCCGTGGTAGGGTGGAAATCAAAGCACAGTGGGAGACACACAAGACTCTATGACGATCTCGGGTCAACAGACTAAGCTGTACCAGTGTCACTAGAGAACTGCCATCTGACGTGAGGTATAATACCATCTGGGAGTTCTCGGCGAGTCCGTTCAGTGTACCCAGTCTCCACTGAGCACCCGCATACCATCTTCGATGTCAAACACCAATGGATATGGGATCATCCATCGCCCATCGCATGGGTCGAGAAGATATGCGCTAGTCTACTCTGGAATATCGATGCCCCGTCTCGATATTCCCTCGACTAGGAACATTTCAAGGATGTACTCATGGACTACCCAGGCCCCACTAGTATGATCTACATCATAGTCCTGGAAGTCGAGTACACATCCTAAGGGCTTTATCAACATGTAATCAGAGAGACAGAAAATATACATGTTAAGATAAAGTGCAACCAGATAGCGTACTATCATGTCGAGCAAGAAAGTCCTTCCTATATATGTCCCAGCATCCACTACAATATACATCCAATATACAGTAATGGCCTCTAGGGCATACATATAACTAACAATCTCCCACTTGCACTAGGGCCATCTGTAGCAGTGGTTGCAGTATCACATACTCAACCATCCCATAAAGTCTCTCTTTGGGAAAAGGCCTTCGTGAGTGGATCCGCCGTGTTCTCCTCTGAGTCTACTCTCCTTACCTCGATCATCCTGGAGATCAACTATCTCCATGATCAGGTGATGCTGCCTCAGAATTTGTCTGGGTCACTGATGGGACCAGGGTTCCAGGGCCGAAGCCACACTTCCATTGTCATACAATGGCAGGAACCTAGTTCATCTTATGAACCAATATACACCCAAACTGCCTCTTTGGCAGTATCTTTAATAGCGATGTTACCAGCCTTTATCGTCTAGTTTGTCACGGTATCTAGCTTGGAAATCTTCCAACATACCGTCCCTTCACTGAGGGTAAAGACAATGCCTGTGACTGACATTCAATCGTCTTTATCACCCTGGAACCCTTCCAGTGATTCTCCCCAGGATCGATTGATACCATCTCACTATACTTAGTGAGAACCCTAATATCCCTTTAGATCTATCTCATAGGTCCAAATCTCAGGATTTACGAGGTATCATCTTTATCCTATTTGGAGAATCATTGTGATAATAGGAGATTGATCGATCGTAGTATAGGAAACTCTTTTCCTATCAAGAGTATGTTGTCTACGTACAATACGAAGATGACCACCTTACTCTCTACTACCCTTTTGTATATACAAGGTTCGTCTACCATTTTGATGAAGTCAAACACTTTGACTATCACATCAAAACAGACGTTCCAACTCCGCGATGCCTGCTTCATCTTAAAGCAACTTGCACACGTTTCCGCTGCTCCCACTGTTTACGAAGACCTCTGGCTGTGTTCTTATAGACGTTCTCTTCTAAATCAGTATTTAGAAAAGCAGTCATGGCACCCAACCGCCAGATATCGTAGTCATGGTATGTAGCCGTGGTAAGCAGGATCTGGATAGACTTAAGCATAGCTACTGGAAAAAGGTTTCATCATTATCCACGCCTGGTCGATGACACATCCTAAGGGTTTTATCAACATGTAATCAGAGAGACAGAAAATATACATGTTAAGATAAAGTGCAACCAGATAGCGTACTATCATGTCGAGCAAGAAAGTCCTTCCTATAAATGTCCCAGCATGCACTACAATATACATCCAATGTACAGTAATGGCCTCTAGGGCATACATATAACTAACACGTATGGGTCTAGTATCATATACGCTAGTCTACTCTGGTATATCAATGCCCCGTCTCGATATACCTACGACTAGGGACTTTCCAGGATATGCTTATAGACTACAGATGTCCCACTAGTATGATCTCCATCATAATCAGAGTAGTCAAGCCAATATCATCAGGGCTTTATCAGCATGTATGAATGAATAAAAGCATGATCAAATCAACATGTCAGATAAAGAAGAACCAGATAGCATACTATCATGTCGAGCAAGAATGCATACTGAATATATATATACATGTATAGATACATCCACTATCATATAATGGCCTCTAGGGTATACATATATCCAACAATGGCTATCCTCTCTCTCTCTCTTCCTCTTATTCTCACCCTCACTCATATCTCACTCTCTCTCTCCAATCATTTCCCTTTTTAACCCTTTCTCTTTTCTTTTCTTTTCCCTCACAAAACCAAATACCAAAAGAAAGCAACACCACAAATGAACCAATATGTAACATGTCATGGTGCACTAATCATGAAAAACTGTAGAAACACGGATTTGGCTTAATCGCGATTAGCAGTGCACTAATCGGGTTTTTATTTAAACTGCATATAATCAAATTTTAAAAGTGCCAAGTCCTTTAAATATATTTTTAAATGAATAAATAATTTTAATTTTCATTTATTTCACAATTATTGGTATATATTTATACCCTTTTTCGAAAACCCTAATTTCGCAAATCAGGTAGTTTTCGGGAAAAAATATTATCTTAATATTAAATTCCAAAAATAATATTTTATATTTTTTGAAATGTTACAATCTTCCCCGCTTAAGGAAATTCGGTCCCCGAATTTAAATTTAAACCCCAAAATCTAAAACATTTCAATAATCAGCTCAAATCAACGGGGTTCCGAAATCATGGAAAACACAGAAATAACACAGCGCGTCGCGTGCGCCTGAGAACGAATAAGAAACTCAAAATCGAACTCCGTCAAGCGTCACGCAAATCATCTGATTAGCATGCATATCCTCGGAGTTACAATAGAGGTACAGATCTCGAAATCCACTACTGAAATCCAATATACACTAGTCAAATACTATAACATATATATAGTATGCATACTTGAAAAAATCTCCAAAAACTAAATAAAATACATGCAAAATCTTGTCTGAATCGCCGTGTTATGCGTAACTCACGGATCTAGTGATGGACGCTCATTTGTAAAATAGTAATATATGTCCATATATGTTTTGCTAAATATACGTTCCGTCGTTTCAAAAATATCCTAAAAGGTTTTCCTTTAAAAACGTTCGCGTTGCTCACGGACACGTAGGAAATAGCGAGACTTTAGCTCCTTTGAAAACCTCTTAATAAGCTTTTAATGCATGCAAAGTACTCAGGTGCTGTCCTTCGACCAGTCTTGTTCGGCTACTATATAATATATAGTACCTATCATGAAAACAATGTGCTCAAAAAAAAAGTCAGCCTCAAAGGCGTACCCAACAATCACGTGCGTCTGGTACGCATGGAAATCAAATCCAAAAACAGGTGCCACAATATGCACAAAGCAAAACTAAGTTCAACGGGTGTGCACGAAAACATCTGTCCAGTGCAACGGGTGTGCACGACAACACATCTAGTGCATCTATTGTGCACGAAAATCTCAAATCTGGTGCATCAAATGCACGAAATACAAGTAAGTGCAACCAATACACGAAAATCACATTAATAACTCAAATGCGTATAAGAACGATACCGAGTGTACCAAGGTGTATAAATCAAAAACGTGTGTAACTATGTACACAAATCCGTATCAACGCACTACAAGCACATGCGAGCTATACCGAGTGCAAAAATCACATCATCCGTATGAAATCCACGAAATCATAAACACATGCTACGAAGGTACAAAATCGACATCAAATGCAATGGATATGCATAAATCGCAAATCAACACAACGGTGTATAAAATATATATCAAGTGCGATAACTATGCGCAAAATGTAAATACCCAGCAGGTGCAACCATGGTGCATGAAAACAATATCATGAAACTCAATCATCAAAACTCAAATCTAAGCGATATAAGCGTGATACTCGGATCACAAACGCAAATCGCAATAAATGACATTGAGGTACACCTCCTACAATGCCGAAAAAGAAATCGGTGCGCCTAAAACCGGCAGAACAAGAACATCCGCTTGCCTCTTGCTCACGGTCTGACGTCCTCAGTCTCTGCGTCCTTATCTCTCTGCAGATTCACCAATCTCGCAATCCATCGGTTCATCAGCCCGGTCAGGTGTGCTAACGGGAACGATTCCGCTCTAGCGCTTCTCTGGTCATCTCTCGGCCAATCATTACAACCAATCGTAAAGCAGCACGTTACTGGCGTCGGCCTCTGGTCCTCTGAATACACGTGACATAACTGATCCTGGGTGCAAATCTCATTGCAGCAGTGTCCTGGAAGGAATCCTGCTCAAGGTCTCTTCCGATCTCGCCTATGCCGAACTGTACGGAGGCTGGTACTCTTACATAATATTTTCTTGTTTTCTGGACATCTACGTGTTCCGCACACATTTCCTCGGGAACTGGCCGTATCCTAATGCCTCTGTATGCATATCAGATCTCTAATCTCGACGGGGAGTAGCAACAGCTCGTCAGCATCTCGCATGAACCTATGGCTCCACTCGTCTTTATCATCGTCCGCTTTGACGTCACGTCTTGCTGTCTGCGTACTGCTACTATTTTCTGCCACGGTCAATCCAAAGTCTCTCACACGGACTCGAAGTTACGAACTCGGTATCTTCATCACTCTGTAGAAGATATCTAGCCGTCGAAGGAATACTCAATACTCGTCCGTTCTCGATCAACTCACAACGCATCTGGGTGAGGTCCTCTATCTGAAGCTGGTCAGCTTACTGGTCTCTTATCACATGATATCTGGACGACATCAAACTTTTCGATCGAGTCATCAAAGTCCCATAATTTCCCGAAAGCTCAACACCTGAGCACAGTCTAAAATATCTGGTACATACCACAGTACCTCTGGACCGACCATAGAAGGGCAAACCCAAGCCTCACTGATGGCACCGCTAAACTGCCGCAAACCCTAAGGTTCAAAAGCGGTTCCATGGTCATCACGTCGAGTTAGGGTTTCATTCTTCTAAAGGGTCCACAGAATCACTTGCATGTTCCTCCGAACACTTTAAACTTGGGTTTCTGACACTCGCTTGAACTCTTTAGCTTCGCCCAGACGATATGTGAAATACCCTTCGTCCACATGCTAAACAATGCCTTAATCCTCCAGGAAAGACGATACATCAACGGTCATCTCTGGATCGGTCTGCTCTAGATCTGAGTAAGACTCTCCACACTGAAAATCTTCAACTCAACTGGGCCTGCGTCGGCGCATCAATCTGACGAATCACCTTCGTCTCTTAACTTGGGATAGACTAGCTATCATCTGTCACATCTCTGCCTGAAAGCTCCAGCGATCTCAGCTCGTAAGCTCTGGAAGCGACATCCTATCAATCTCAGCAACAGCTGGGTCATCTGTCTGCACGATAGGCGACATCAAAATCTCTGAGGTATGCTATACATCAACAGTCCTCTCGCAACTGGCAGCTCTAACAATGGCCCGATCATCCGGTGTAAAACCAAGTACTCGCCTCCACAAGAGGTCACAACATAACATTACATCGAGACGTTCCCATATCACCAGAAAACACAATGGTCAGCCCTCATACCAGACGAGCCTGCCCCGAACGCAACACTAGCAGCAGCTCAATCTGCGCTCAACCATGGTGACAGGAACCTCAATCGTGTATTGAAGGAAGCAGATCAACGGCAAGAAAGGAAACGACGGATCCAGAATGGATACATGATCATAAGAAGGAACAACATCAATGAGAGTATGATCATAGAAATAAATAGAATCGAGGATCTCAAATGGATGTATAATCAAGGATACGAAAAGAATCACAAATCTAAAAATATATACATCCTAAGATTTCTTAAGTGGAGTATCGTATCGTAAATATGCCGCGGAACATACGTACGGTACGTCACTTTACTCAAGCTACCTACTCCATCAATCAGGGTCAGCCTATGAAATGAAAGTTCGGGTCTAATACCCCCCGTTCAAGTCTAAGTTCCATAAGGTCAAGCCTTGGTTCCGAAATACATACCCACCCTAGACTCCGCATAGTCAAACATAGACTCGAACAAAGGTTAAACCTAATGCTCTGATACCAACTTTGTCACGACCCGAAATATTAGCTCGTGACCAACACTTGAAGCACGCAACGTCTAAAGGCGTAACGGAATTCAAGTAAGCTGAAACCCAGAAATCTAAACCTTTTATGAAAAATAAAGGAGGTGAAGTTTTGAAATAAGGGTATAATGAAATCAAGTTTTCTTAATGCATAGAATAGGAACATGAAAAATGCAAGTGGATTATGCAAGTTTAAAAACATGTTTCGTCTTTTTAAAATTTTGGGCAGCACCTCCTTTGTATATTTTTATCCAAAACCACATATACAAGATAATGATAAAGGCATCCCCAAACGGGAGCTAGCTCTACGCCAAACGGCGGATCACAACCATGCAAGACAATATATATAAGTATACGACGCCCAACGGCGAAGATCACCACAAAGATAAAGAAAAGAAAGACATAAAAATCATAAGTAGTGGAAAACCCTTCGCTCTAAGTCTCGCAACCACAAGTCTCACTAAGTCTCATTACTTATACAATTACTAAATTTGATTGATGGAGTTGACTAGATACAATATGAAACAGTAAATACAAGAGTGGGTACGATACAAATGTCCTACCTACCAATGCAAAATACCCGAATGAAGCTATGTGCCAGCGATGCCGCTACGGATCCATGCGGTTAACCTGCAAGAAACTGTGGCACAACGGGGGTGAGTTTCCAACTCGTGAGTAGAAAAACATCTGCAAGTAGAAATCGAATAAACAACGACTCCTAGGTCAACTATATCATAAAGGTAATACTATGATATCTAGGGTGACCGGGTCGTATATGTGCCAACAATGTAATCAACACCTACGTGTATGCGGATATCATCCAACCAAATAATCAATATATGTATACATGTGGATCCCGTCCAACCATATGATCAATGTATGTATGCACGTAAATATCATAAAAGAGTGTGCATGAAAGTATGAGGATATAAATCAACGGTGTCCCTCGCGACACATCAAAATCATGGAACCTGGGTGTCCAACATCGACACCCGAAAACATCATGAAACCCGTGTCCAGTATCGACACGTAAATCCTCATATCTCGGGCTCCGTCAGTCCGGATCGGCCCACGGGCTTCGTCAGTCCGGATAGGCCCATATCATCTCTCGACTCCGGTCGGTATCCTCCGGATATCCGCTGAGCCCAAATACTATCATCGGTAGGTAGTGGTCCCTCTGCCAGGCTCACCGTCTATAGCACATCAAATCCGTTCTTTCCCCGGGGTACCATACCGGGTCCACCATGTACCCGCAATCGGCCTCATCCATCTTCTCGAATCGGGTTTCACATGTCACACGTCTCAGAACCGAGAAAACGCATGGTGGATGCACTGAAATATCATATCAAGAGAAACCAAGTTTTTAAAACCGTGCATGCTTTCTTTTGAAATATCCACGGTTCTCAAATCCAGAAATCTCATGAAAACAATATATCTCAATGCGTAAAAGCGTAAAGCATGATGTATGCGACGTATAACAGAAATGTAAGCATATCCGTATATTATGCAACATGGAACAGTAATATGCACATATCGAGGGAAAACCACTCTTTTAAATGAATCCAGTTTTAAAATATATCATGTGGTTCCTAATCTCCAAAATCAAATACAACATCATATAATGATGCATATGTGTATGTACGCAAGTATGGATGTACAATATGTAGCTATAGCAAGTATATCATGCAAGGAGTCATATCCTGATGCAGTAGTTCTACTGTGCAGTGACATGGAAATTATCGATGATGATGTGTGTGAGCCGGCAAATCTGTGTACGTGTAACATACGCATCATTGATAATGGTGTAAGTGTACTAACACAGGTATATACAATGCAATGATAATATCATGAATGCAGCATAAGGTAAATCATCAGCTAAAAGCTATAAGGTTTATGTAACTATCATATGTCTGAGTCGGTGAATCTATCAATCGGCATCTAGCCTCACAGCATCACGTACGGTATAATCTATCGTACGACATCCTCTAGTCAAGGGTATGGATCAATCATCAAGTCAAACTCATCACGTACAGAAAATCATCGTACGACGGCATAATACCAATAGGGATCCTATCAACCTTTACGACAATGAGGGTACGGACCTAACGTCCCGTACGACTTATCATTGTTGGATATAGTGCCCTCAAAGTCAATTATTGGATCGCAGGCACGTGATTGCAATGGTTGAGGGAGGACCTATACCGGTAGGACAGTCTTACTCAAGATGATAGTATGCTATCTGGTTTTATCTTTATCATCGTGTACTGTTTTAGGTGACATGATATGTATCACTATTACACGTTGATAGAGCCCATAGGATTCTTGCTTGACTATCAGCAGTATGATGGCGATCATATACGTGAGAGGGGTAGTCTATAAGCACATCCTTAAATATGGTCCCTAGTCACGGGAGTTTCGAGATAGGGCATCGATACTCCGGAGTAGACTAGTGTATAAAGTCGAGACCCCGACGAGGGGCGATGGCCAGTCTCACAAGCCATTGGTGTTAATTGGTTCACCTAAGATGTATACAGGTGCTCATTGGGTTATGAGTACACCGGACAGGACTCGCCGGGAACATGCTAGCCGGTTCTTAAAACCTGTCGTCAGATAGAAATTCCCAGGTGACATGTGTACAGGTTATTCTATCGACCTGAGATCGTCATTTGTCTCGTGTGAGTTCCCACTGTGCTTTGATTATTACCCTACCACGGCTCAAAGGAGTCGTGCAAACAGGTTCTAGTTGGGTACAGTCCCGAGCCACATGGAGGTAGTGAGCGGATCGGCAGGGGATTCGTCTCTCCCTACGTTGGGAGTGAGATCATGCTGTGTCTAGGAGAGCCATTACACAAAATCCATGGCCATGGTAAGCGAGATTTACTGGTAGGTATTCCAGTAGTATCTCAGGTGTTTTGGGTTACACTCCGAGACGACTTATACCGCTTTTGGGGGTCTGACGTTTACTAGCTCCCTAGGTCCGATATGCGATACTCATAGACGAACGGATCGGACTGTACGGATATTGTCACACATAGGCTCGTAGGGTTCCAGGATGAGTTCGCTCATCGGACCCCCTTTCACTGAGTACATGGGCAGCTGTTACGTACAGCTAGTACCACTGACATGCTTGTGGTTAAACCTATGGCCAGAGTATTGACGAGTCTTTAGAGTCCCCCACAGAAAGTTCCCCAGTTCGGGCGAAAAGTTATAGAGGTCGTATGGTTTTATGGCAGGGTTCGAACGTACACGTGCACTTATGCACGTGTCACGGTTTGGACGGATAATACCAGCGGGCTTTGGTTTAAGCCGGATCATAGTATTATACTGTATAGATTTTGTCTCATTGCATTTGTATTCGGTTGAAATACAAATGCGGGTATGTATATACAGTTGCGGGGTTATCCTGTAATTCGTTACGGGATCGCCTTTTGAAGTTGCCAGTTCGTATCTCCTTTTTTGGCCAAATCTGATTTCTTTTACTCCTGGCTGAATTTCGATGGAGGGGGTTTTCTGCAAATTTCGAATCATAGAAAGGAGGGTTTTTTTGTGGCGCAGGGGCTCCAGCAGAATTCCTGAAGCTTCTAGGATGTGCATGACTTGATTTGTGCATTATTGGTGCATTAATTGATTTTGGAAAGGCTAGGATATTTGTTGGAGATTTTTTTGGGCTTATGGTCACTCTCTTGCTCTTGCCCTAACCTCCTTCCTCGCTTGATATGGCCGAGCCATTTTTAGGCAGCCCCATCTTGGTGTGAGGTTTTGTGATTTCATTTTTCATTCGCAACAAAATCCTTAGCAATTCCAAAAGCTCATTTCTCGATCTCTACTGCAAATGGCAACTTCGATTTGTAGGGTTACTAGGCACCGTCATAAGGGTCTATAAGTCATCAACCATGCCGAATTTAAATTTTCCAAGTGCCGAACAACCTAAAGCGAGGATCTTTGCTAGATAATTAAGGTTAACATAGCATGTAAACATCTTTACATCTAAGAGAAAGGGATTACAATCTTTGTAATTCATTCCTTCGCTTCACAAGCTCTGAGTAGTAGTCCCTTCGTCGCGATCCATGAACTTCCGGACTCTAGAGAAGCTCCACAAGCCGAATGATCCATGCTTGCTTGAAGTCTTCTTTTTCGAAGATGATCTACCTTGAAGAATCTTTAACCCAAGCTTACACTTCACTAAACAACTTATTAGAGAAGTGAACACCCTAATCTAAGTGGCTAGAATAGATGAGAATGATGAAGTAGGAATTTAGCTCTATTTTATTTTTAATTTCTCACTTTAATTCATCACTTTACAAAAAGCTAGCAAGCTTTTCAAGGAGGAAGAAGAAGAAGAAGTCTTTTGTGATGAATAATGAAATTATTGCTTTGGTTACAATTGCAACCCTTGGTTAAGAAAGAAAGGTTTAACCATTGTAGAGAATTAACTAGGGTAAAGGGTTTGGGTTGGGTTAACAAATATTTCCACAAAATATCAACACAAAATATCTATGCTTAAAACAAAAATAAAGCTTCTTGAAGCTTCATGAAAAAGCTAACCCAAATAAAACCCTAACCATGTTTAATCTCCACAAATCAAGTTGCATTTGTAATCATAACTTGTTACAATATTATATATCACATATATAATATATATTTGTAACAAAAGAAAATAATACAATTAACATATATCGCATATATATCAATGTATTATCCGGTGAGAAAATGAATCAATAAAGCGCTTATATTAGATAATGTAATGTAATATATCACATATATAATTATACATTAAATCATCAAATCAACACTTGATCCGACAATCCGGCTATATCGCATATAACCGACTAATATAACATGTACCGATTTATCGAATCAACACTTGATCCGATGACCCGGCTATATCACATATACCCGGCCGATATCATATATCGCGAGAATAGAATACGGTATCTCATATCGTATTATCCTCGGTCCTGCACATATCACATATGTGCTCCTACTCCGTTTTGCCTGAGCCAAGAAACCTCTGTGTAGGACTCTAAAGAATCGTCAATACACCGGCAATGGGTGATGATCATATCAAACACCCACAAGCTGCAAGCGGCCAGCTAAACGTAACAGCCACCCAGGTATTGAGCGATAGAAAATCAACAAGCAAGCCTGTACATTCTCCTATGAATCCAATCAGTAACACTACCGTACAGTCCGGTCTCTTCGTCTGATATGTTGTATATCTAATCTAGGGGTGGTAAACGTCAGACCCCGGTAACCAATAAGTCGTGTCGATGTGAGGCTCATAACAGGTCGAGAACCTACTGATAACACTTACCAGTAGTACTCTATATCAGCCCTGGCCAGGGACTTCCAGTTATTGCCAATCGAACACAGCACAATATCAACTCCCTATACCGGGAGAGACGAAACCCCTCCTATCCGTCATTGGCTCCATGTGATTCGGGACTGTACCCAAAAGCCACCATTTTTCACGCCCTCTTGGACGTGGTATGATGGAAATCAAAGCACAGTTGGAATCACACAAGACTCTATGACGATCTTGGGTCGACAGACTAACCTGTACTAGTGTCACCAAAGAACTGCCATCTGACGTGAGGTATAATACCATCTGGGAGTTCTCGGCGAGTCCGTCCAGTGTACCCAGTCTCCATTGAGCACCCGTACACCATCTCTGAAGTCAAACACCAATGGATATGGGATCATCCATCGCCCATTATATGGGTCAAGATGCGTATACGCTAGTCTACACTGGTGCATCGATGCCCTGCCTCGATACACCCTCGACTAGGAACAGTTATAGGATGTACTCGTTGACTACCCTGGCCCCACAAGTATGATCTCATCATAGTCCCAGTAGTCGAGTACATATCCTAAGGGCTTTATCAACATGTGAGAGCAAGACAGTAAACTAATACAAGTCAACATGTTAAGACAAAGTGAAACCAAATAGCATACTATCATGTCGAGCAAGAAAGTCCTTTCTATATATATCCAAGCATCCATTATAATATACATCATATGTACAACAATGGCCTCTAGGGCATATATATAACTAACAATCTCCCACTTGCACTAAGGCCAGATGTTGTAGTATTTCATACCCAGCATCCCGAAGAGTCTCTCAAAATGTATCTGGGGTATGGCTTTCGTGAGTGGATCCGCAGTTTTGTCCTTCGTATCAACTCTCCTGACCTTGATCTTCCGGCGATCAACTATCTCCCGGATCAGGTGATACCGCCTCAGAATATGTCTGGACTTCTGATGGGACCTGGGTTCCTTGGCTAAAGCCACAGCTCCATTGTTATCACAATATAAAGGTATTAGATGCTCAATGGACGGAACCACACCAAGTTCAGAAATGAACATCTTCATCTTTGGCAGCATCGTTGGCAGCGATGTATTTAGCCTCCATCGTCGAGTCTGCAACGGTTTCCTGTTTGGAACTCTTCCAACACACCGCCCCTCCATTGAGGGTAAAGACAAATCCCGAGCGTGACTTAGAGTCGTCCTTATCACTTTGGAAGCTCGAATCGGTAAAGGACTCCACCTGGAGTTCTCCGTTAACATACACCAAGAACATCTCTTTAGTCCTTCTCAAGTACTTGAGAATGTTCTTCACAGCTATCCAGTGACTCTCTCCAGGATCTGCTTGATACCTACTCACTACACTTAGTGAGTATGCTACATCGGGTCTGGTACATAGCATCGCATACATGATAGAGCCTACTGTCGAAGCATAGGGTATCCATTGCATGCGAGCTCTTTCCTAATCAGTAGGGAGACATCTCTTTGGAGAGAGTGAGTCCAGAGATCGTGGGTTGGTTCCTACGCTTGGATTCTTCCATACTAAACCTCTTTAGTATGGTGTCAATGTACCTGGATTGGGACAATCCCAGTATCCATTTAGATCTATCTCTATAGATCATAATTCCCAAAATGCAGGAGGCATCACCTAGATCTTTCATTGAGAATCTTTTTGATAAGAAGAGCTTGACCGATTGCAGCATATGAACATCATTTCCTATCAAGAGTATGTCATCGACGTACAATACGAGAAAAACAACCTTACTCTTTGCAACCTTCTTATATATACAAGGTTCATCTACGTTTTTGAT
Organism: Agapanthus africanus; assembly: GCA_030015575.1. NCBI lineage: Eukaryota > Viridiplantae > Streptophyta > Magnoliopsida > Asparagales > Amaryllidaceae > Agapanthus > Agapanthus africanus. Next base: position 241,578,504 of record CM057344.1, read on the forward strand.
GAAGTCAAACTCGTTGACTACAACATCAAAGCAGATGTTCCAACTCCGTGATGCCTGCTTTAACCCGTAGATGGATTTAAGCAGCTTGCACACCTTTCCGCTGCTCCTACTATCTACGAAGCCCTCTGGCTGAGTCATGTACACGCACTCCTCTAAATCACCATTTAGAAAGGCGGTCATAACATCCATTTGCCAGATTTCATAGTCATGGTATGCAGCAATGGCAAGTAAGATCCGGATGGACTTAAGTATAGCCACAAGAGAAAATGTTTCGTCATAATCCACACCTGGTCGTTGACGAAAACCCTTTGCAACAAGTCTAGCTTTGTAAGTCTCAACTTTTCCATCTACACCAAGTTTCTTCTTAAAGATCCATTTGCTCCCAATTGGTTTTACCCCTTCAGGAGCAACTTCTAAAGTCCATACTTTGTTGGCGTACATGGATTCCATCTCAGATCGCATTGCATCTAGCCACTTCACAGAGTCACCACTCGTGATGGCCTGCTCGAAGCTAGTCGGGTCATCATCTTCCATGATGCAATCCTCGCTCCCACCATCTACGAGAAAACCTTAGTATCTCTCAAGTGGATGAGAAACTCTACTAGATCGGCGGAGAGGCTGGGGTTCGTTGGGTACTACTGAATCCTCTGGTTCCACTAAATCTTCAGTTGCAGTTTGTGTCGCTGGAACCTCTTCCAGCTCTACCTCTTCGCCACTAATTTCTTTTGCAAGAAATTCCTTTTCTAAAATGGTGGCATATTGAGAAACAAACACCTTTTGTTCCTCACCGTGGTAGAAGATATATCCATAGGAATCTTCTGGATATCCCACAAATTTACATAGACTTGATCTTACCTCGAGCTTGTCCGGATTTTGCCTTTTAACATAGGCCGGACAACCCGATATCTTAACTCGTTTAAGATATGGTCTCTTCCCATTCCAAATCTTATATGGAGTGGTAGGCACTGATTTAGTTGGAACTCTATTCAATAGGTATGCGGCAGTCTCTAGCGCATAACCCCAAAAGGAAATAGGTAACTCAGCGGTGCTCATCATAGAGCGCACCATATCCAATAGGGTGCGATTCCTCCGCTCCGATACGCCGTTGTGCTGTGGTGTATAGGGAGGAGTAAGCTGAGAGAGAATCCCATTCTCTTTTAGATAATCCCGGAACTCATTGCTCAAGTATTCTCCTCCTCGATCAGATCGAAGGATTTTAATACTTTTACCCGTTTGGTTCTCTACTTCGTTCTTATATTCTCTAAATTTCTCAAAAGCTTCAGACTTGTGTTTCATCAAGAACACATGTCCGTATCTTGAGAGATCGTCAGTGAATGTAATGAAGTAGGAAGAACCGTTCCTGGCATGTGTAGACATGGGTCCACATACATCGCTATGTATCAGCCCTAAGAGTTCAGTAACTCTTACTCCGTATCCACTAAATGGAGTTTTGGTCATTTTGCCTTTGAGACATGACTGGCAAGTGTCATAAGATGATAATTCGAATGGATTCAAATATCCATCCTTATGCAATTTAGCTAGCCGTGTCGCATTGATATGACCTAGTCTACAATGCCACAAGAAGGATTCGTTCATTTCTGAACTATTCCTTTTGTTTGTGTTCTGTACATTAAGAATTGTAGTTTGATTTAGAACGTACATGCCATTATTTAACGATCCTGATCCTATCAACTTTTGATTCAGGAATATGTTCATAACATTATCCTGTATTACAAAATTATATCCTTCTTTATTCAATAAAGAAACTGATATAATATTGCATATCAGGGTCGGAATGTAATAGCATTCGTTCAGAATCAATGTATTACCATTTGGTAATACAAGGTGATATTCGCCAACTGCTTTAGCTGCAACATTTGCACCATTCCCTACTGTTACGGAATGATCACCCATTCCCATTTCTCTACCTTTACGTAGCCCATGCAACATATTACATATGTGGGATCCCGATCCGGTATCTAATACCCAGGACGTAGAGTGAACTGAGAAACAGTTCTCAATAACTAACACACCCGAAGAAGATACATCAACATGCTTATTCTTTGTTTGGGTGGCATGAGAATCCAGATATTCTCCTATTTCCTGCTCAGTCTTATAACACTTATAAGAAAGAACGGGACCAACGTTCCCCTGCTCAGTATAACAAGCGGGTTCAGTCAATACATCCATATTATTATCTTGATTAAGGCCTGACATGGTCGCTACCTGGAGAGAGAGAGAGAAGAAAAACACTTTAGCGTACGCTCTTGCAAGATTAGATTGGTTATTATCTTATCTAATCAGGATGGCTCCAACTGTTTTAATCAAATCTTCCTTCAAACCCTAAAAGGTAAGATTAGCCGGGATTAATTACACCCTACAAGTTTGCCAATTTTTCAGCCAGATCAGTGTTGGTACTTTGAGGGAGGTTCCCCATGCTTTCGCACGGACCTAATTAAAGTAAACCTCGTTTTCCCAGAGACTTAACCCCGTTAACACCTTTCTAGACACCTACTTGATCGGCTAATTGTCCTGTGTAAAATTCTCCCAGGAGTAACTCTTACTCGCAGTGGGTATCGGGATCCATCTATCTCATAAAAGGTATGCAATCTCATTGCAATTTTCAACATTTGAAATTTCCGATAATGCTTTTACCCCTAGTGACTTATGACCTTAACTATGGTCAACAAATCATAAGCACTAGTCAAGTTCTACCCGTCATTTCTTGATTAATTTAGACCCACCCACATGACCCTTAACTATGGTCAACAAAGTCATATGACTGTTCTAATTAATCACATCATATGTTATATAGGAAAACATCATTCAGCTACCGTGCACTGTGCTTTAACTATGGTCAACATACGCAGCACGAATACTAAGTACTCTATTTCTTAAAATGACGGAGGGTTACGCAGGTTTTTCAAAAAAAACATGAGCGTAATGAACTTGATATCGTTGTAGAAACAAGTGATTTTGAAAAGGAGTGTTTTTGAGGCTTTTCTAGTTTCGCTAAAGAGGTCAATCCCGGTGAAGGGATCTCAGCTCTTTCCTCATCAAATAAGGTGTAGGGTATATCATATATACCACCAAGCAAAGCAAGAACTATAGAAGCAATCAAAAACTAAACCGCGAGTTTGTAGCATCTGCCAGTTTTGCTAAAGAGCTCACTCCTGGTGAATGGATCTCGGCTCTTTCCTCATCGAATAAGGTGCAGGGTATATCATATATACTGCTGTGCAAAGCAAGACTGTAGCTACCATTTTTATAAAGTTTTGATTTTACAATATCTTTTAGGTTTCTTTTCTTTTATTAATCTCATTAATAAATCCCATCAGTTATGCTTCCTAAGCATCACAGAGAAACGAAAGCAGTAATATTTATATATCATCATATATATATAGTATAAGCATTCGTCTCAGGCAGTAATATGATCTCATCACAGAACATTGCAGCAGAAGATAACATATGAAATATTGGATATACTAGGACGTCCGTGTTTTATCTCGAGCCTGTATAAAACACGGATTCCACGGTCGCGATGAATAGCCAAACCCACATCCCTAGACCCCTACGAGAGCGGCAAGCAACACTGCCAATTCTAGGGTTAAGAGACCCGGTCTCGAATCCTCGAGATGGCCTCCCACTGGACCCTAGAACCCGGTTACTTGTGCTCCCCTCCTCGGGTCTACCTAATGCGGAAAAGTAAATAATATACAATGGTGACATCAACCTCAACCCGGAAGTGCCCCAATAAAAGAATATTACATACAACGAATTTTACATGAATGAAAATAAAAACCCTCATCTCACATAAAACCCCCGGCTATTCAGAACACGACGATCCAATATAACATATCACAGCAACACATAATATCTCATATCATCAACGTAAGCAAGTATGCGTATCCCGATTGCCGTTGATGTATACAACGAAGCCGGCGATACATCACATACTACGCTTACGGTCACAGAAAAGAAAGTGTAAAACTACAACATTTGGAATCCACAATCACTTTAGACATCTTAAATCCGAAATATCTCATACTTCGCATTTCATGCCTAACTATATGAATTCCACTTATTGTATCACATTCCAGATAAATAGACAATGTTAAACTTTCTGATCGAATAATCAAACACCCAAGAATTCCCAAATAGCTCAACACTTGAGCGGAGTTCAAAAATCCCAGAACATGTCACAGCCCCAATGAACCAGCCGTAGAAGGGTCAAACCAACGCCTCACATGTGGCAATGCTAAACTACCACAAACCCTAGAGTTCAGTAGCAGTTTTGACGGTCACATAATCGAGTTAAGGTTACGTTCTTCTAGAGGGTCCACAGATACGCTAGCTTGATTTCCCAAAATTTTTAAACAGAGGAAAAAATCCAACACTTAAAAGTTTTCCGTCATGAAAAAAAAGAGTTATTGATATCCGTTCGAATCTTTTAACACGTTCAAAATTACCCGAAAAACTAAACGATGTTAAACTTTCCGATTGAATCAACGAATTGTATAGATCTCCAAAAAACTCAACACTTGAGTAATATTAAAAAATCCCAGAAGCATGTAGTAATACATACGGATGAACCCAAGAAATTACTTTCCCTGACACCCAAGTACGTCCGCGGAACCGCCGCACAAAGCATGGTATTGCCGCGGTTCCGCGGCGACTTAAGGGAGTTAGGAGCTCGTATTTCACAGTTATCCATAGAATCACCTGCTTAATTTTATGAGTATTTTTAATAGAGTAAAAACCACCTTTTAAAAAAATTTCCAGAGAGGGGGTCAAATTTAACGTTTCGGGGTTCGATCGGACTTTTAACTTCGTATGCACGTCGCCTAATGCTCTAGCTAGGCTCTGATACCACTGTAGGTCAGGTAGCCACCCCATCCAATGGGGTCACCATGGCACCAACGGGTCCCTCAGCAGCTACTTTTTACGCATGCCCCCTCGTGAGGACTACAACCCGCCGGAACACCTTCTGGTCTCGGGACACCCTAGGGGTAAGAGCCTATGCTTCGCCACACTATCACACAGTGAGAACCCCTCATAAGTCGACATCCAATGCCTAATAGCTCTGATACCACTGTAGGGTTACTAGGCACTGTCACAAGGGTCTATAAGGCATTAACCATGCCGAATTTAAATTTTCCAAGTGCCAAACAACCTAAAGCGAGGATCTTTGCTAGATAATTAGGGTTAACATAGCATGTAAACATCTTTACATCTAAGAGAAAGGGATTACAATCTTTGTAATTCGTTCCTTCGCTTCATAAGCTCCGATTAGTAGTCCCTTCGTCGCGATCCATGAACTTCCGGACTCTAGAGAGGCTCCACAAGCCGAATGATCCATGCTCGCTTGAAGTCTTCCTTTTCGAAAATGATCTACCTTGAAGAATCTTTAACCCAAGCTTACACTTCACTAAATAACTTATTAGAGAAGTGAACACCCTAATCTAAGTGGCTAGAATAGATGAGGATGATGAAGTAGGAATTTAGCTCTCTTTTATTTTTAATTTCTCACTTTAATTCATCACTTTACAAAAAGCTAGCAAGCTTTTCAAGGAGGAAGAAGAAGAAGAAGTCTTTTGTGATGAATAATGAAATTATTGCTTTGGTTACAATTGCAACCCTTGGTTAAGAAAGAAAGGTTTAACCATTGTAGAGAATTAACTAGGGTAAAGGGTTTGGGTTGGGTTAACAAATATTTCCACAAAATATCAACACAGAATATCTATGCTTAAAACAAAAATAAAGCTTCTTGAAGCTTCATGAAAAACCTAATCCAAATCAAACCCTAACCATGTTTAATCTCCACAAATCATGTTGCATTTGTAATCATAACTTGTTACAATATTATATATCACATATATAATATATATTTGTAACAAAAGAAAATAATACAATTAACATATATCGCATATATATCAATGTATTGTCCGGTGAGAAAATGAATCAATAAAGCGAGCTTATATTAGATAATGTAATGTAATATATCACATATATAATTATACATTAAATCATCAAATCAACACTTGATCCGACAATCCGGCTATATCGCATATAACCGACTAATATAACATGTACCGATTTATCGAATCAACACTTGATCCGATGACCCGGCTATATCACATATACCCGGCCGATATCATATATCGCGAGAATAGAATATGGTATCTCATATCGTATTATCCTCGGTCCTCCACATATCACATTTGTGCTCCTACTCCATTTTTCCTGAGCCAAGAAACCTCTATGTAGGACTCTAAAGAATCGTCAATACACCGGCAATGGGTGATGATCATATCAAACACCCACAAGCTGCAAGCGGTCAGCTAAACATAACAGCCACCCAGGTATTGAGCGGTCAGAAGATCAACAAGTAAGCCTGTACATTCTCCTGTGAATCCAATCAGTAACACTACCGTACAGTCCGGTCTCTTCGTCTGATATGTTGCATATCTAGTCTAGGGGGAACCCAGTAACCGATAAGTCGTGTCGATGTGAGGCTCATAACAGGTCGAGAACCTACTGATAACACTTACCAGTAGTACTCTATACCAGCCCTTGCCAGGGACTTCTAGTTATTGCCAAACGAACACAGCACAACATCAACTCCCTATACCGGGAGAGACGAAACCCCTCCTATCGCTCATTGCCTCCATGTGATTCGGGACTGTACCCAAAAGCCACCGTTTTGCGCACCCTTTTGGACGTGGTATGATGGAAATCAAAGCACAGTGGGAATCACATAAGACTCTATGACGATCTCGGGTCTACAGACTAACCTGTACCAGTGTCACCAGAGAACTGCCATCTGACGTGAGGTATAATACCATCTGGGAGTTCTCGGCGAGTCCGTCCAGTGTACCCAGTCTCCACTGAGCACCCGTACACCATCTCTGAAGTCAAACACCAATGGATATGGGATCATCCATCGCCCATTATATGGGTCAAGATGCGTATACGCTAGTCTACGCTGGTGCATCGATGCCCTGTCTCGATACACCCTCGACTAGGAACAGTTATAGGATGTACTCGTTGACTCCCCTGGCCCCACATGTATGATCCCATCATAGTCCCAGTAGTCGAGTACATATCCTAAGGGCTTTATCAACATGTGAGAGCAAGACAGTAAACTAATACAAGTCAACATGTTAAGACAAAGTGAAACCAAATAGCATACTATCATGTAGAGCAAGAAAGTCCTCTCTATATATATCCAAGCATCCATTATAATATACATTATATGTACAACAATGGCCTCTAGGGCATATATATAACTAACACAATTAACTCTCACCCAATCGCTTAGGTGACTCGAGACAAAGCATTCTACACTTTCTCTACTTCAACCTTGGACACGTCGGCTAGCAAACTTCGTGTCCGAGTTGCCTCGGTTCAGAGGCGGGAGCCCGTATAAATATTCGTTGACGTGGCGCCACTTTCGGCGAGGAGGAGACCGTAGATCGAGCGAGATCGGAGAGCGTGCTTCGTCGGTGCATCCACAACATGCTTGGGGCAGAGGTTAAAGACCGAAGGATACAGATCGATTGGTATAATCTCTAAACCTCGTTTACAGTTTTCTAGTTTACGGTTAATGGAACGATTCGGGATTCGGATGCAGTTAGCGCCAGTTCGTAAAAAGTTTTTGTTCCGCATTTGGCCTCGGAAAGACGGCCGGGGCGCTGCCGTATCCCAACATGGTATCAGAGACAAACTATTAACCGTTAACTAGTTGGTTTAGACAATGTTAATGTATCGAAACAGGAACGAAACCCAAACGACGTCACGGAATCATGTAGTTTTTTTTGTTTTACAAAAGTCCCAGAAATTTTTTTAAACAACTGCAGAAGACTACTTGGGAGACCACATGAACACACCCCAAAGACGGACCCAAGCCACCGGATTTTGGCCGATTCCTAACCTCGGATTTCCGACGTTGCCAACCCTGTATAGGCCAATGGTGTTGGTGTTTGGGGTATGCTCTGGTCTCTGGGAAGTTGATCCTGTGGTGTTGTTTATTTAGCCCAATTTGGATATGGTTTTATCAGTTTATTTGGGCTATTCGGGGGTTATTTCGGAGTCGATATTTTCTAACGTTGTTTAAGTTTCGCAGTGCTTTACATTTCTATCTGTGACCGTGAATGTCATTCGATCGGTAAAACTTGTCTAATTGCTATAGTCCTTTTAGACGGGTTTTGCGAACGTGACATTCACGTTGATGTTCTGTGTTGTGCTGTGATGTTGCGGATTTGTCATGGTGGATAGCTCCTGTGCAATGGTAGTGCAGTTTTGATATTTGTACATTTGATATTGCGGGGCGAGCGTCCGACATGTGAACTTCTGTCACTGCCTGTTTGTATATTATTCTTTTGGGCCACGACCGGGTTGAGGTCGATGTACCCGTTATATATATTTTCTTTTCTGTACTAGGTTTACCCCGCGGTGGAGTGCACGGATAGCCGGGTTCTGGAGGGCAACGGGTCTGCATCTCATGGCTTTGAGAGGGAGGGGACCTCACTCTAGGATTGGCGGGCTATTCGCCGCACTCGTAGGGGGTATAGGTTTTCATTGCACAGGCTATCCATATGACCAGGGGAACGCTGGGTTTCATTTGTGGCTCTATGAAACCCGGGGATCCCAGTATATCTGTATTGTTCTGTGATGCTTGTTACTTTTCTGTAATGTTGTTTTTATCACGCCTGGAGCGATTATTGTATATTGATATATATACTAGTAGATATTGTATATGTTTTACACCCGCGCTAGTCCAGTCCCCGCTCTGTCGTTAGTTAAGTAACCTAACGGGTGATGACGAGACCCAGTGGAGAATGCGGATGGCATATACGTACATTTTATTTTCGTTCTTTTCTGGTGTGATTAATTGATGGGACTGCGTTGATTCAGATCAATGCAAAGAAAACAGACCTATACAGATGTTGTTGGAACAAATTTTCAAAAAGATGTTATTGCAAGGACGTCTCATTTTGTTTTGCACAGTGGTATTCAGTTTAGAATATCCAGCACCTCATTCGACGAGGCAAGGGTTGAGATCCCTTCACCGGGAGTGACCCCTTGGACAGAGGTTTGCGTCAGGGTAATAACTTCACTATAGTTGATTACTTTTTTCTTTTCATCGTGGTATTCAGTTTGGAATATCCTGCACCTCATTCTATGGTGAAAGAGCCGAGATCCCTTCACCGGGAGTGATCTCTTTAGCAAAGGTTTTCGTCACTATATATATATTTATAAAAGGTTATCCAGTTCCCTCAACGATATCAAGTTCATTACGCTAAAGGTTTTTCGCTAAAAATCAGCCGTAGCCCTCCGCCATTTCAGATTAGTATTGCTTAGTATTCGCGCTACGTTTGTCGTTGCTATTCGCCGAGATGTAGTGTGCGGTAGCTCTGTTGTGCTTTTCTGTCACATGGATATGTGGATTGGTTAGGACGGTCGCACGACTTTGTTGATTATTCGTCAAGGGTCATGCGGGTGGGTTTAAAGCAATCAAGATAATGACGGGTTGAACTTGACTAGGACCTTTTGATTTGTTGATTATTTGTCAAGGTCACTTGGGTCCTAGGGGTAAAAATCACATCGGGAGTTTCTAAAGAAACTGAAACTTGCCAGGCATGCACATACCTTCTGGAGTATGATAACGTGAGTGGATTCCATCACGTTATCATGCGATAATAGTTGGATCCCGATTCCCACTGATGAGTTGGTTTACTCCTCGGGTGATCCCGACTAATTCTTCTTTAAGGTTTGGAGGAGAATCTGAGGATGCAATGGGAGGTTTCCTGATTAGATAAAGTGACAACCATTCTGATTTAGGTTAGAGTGCACGAAGAGTGTTTCTTTTGTCTCTCTCTTTTGCTGCGACCATGGCCCGACCCTAGACTATGACTCAACAACCAAGTTAACCGAACTTTCTTAAAACACTGGCTTTTGGATTGTCTGAGTTGCATACATCATTGCCACTCCTTCTTTTACCCTTTGGATTTCTCCAGGACACCCCGTATTACTACGGACATCCACTTCCATTGGATAAATCCATCGTATGGTTATATACGAACTCGAAGGAGCATGTTCCAGATTCGAGAATGGATTCTGGTTCTAAAGAGATTGAATAGGACTATTCAGTTGTCTTTTCCTTTTACCTTCTCTCAGGTTATGAGGGATCCTAGAATTAGGGGACAGTACACCTATTACGCTTATTGGATAGTCTTCTTCCAAACTATAGGCAGGTGCCGAAAGGTAGGAATGAAGAAAACCAATTAGCCTAAGTGTGGTGTACAGAAGGTAATAAGTAAAGACAAAATAAAGGGATTAGAAAGAGGGCAAATTAAATTACGACTGCTATTCACGACCAAACCAAGTATTTCATCGCCACTCCTACTTTACCTTTATATTTCTCCAGAACATCCCGTATCACTACGAAGATCCACAGTTATTTGGATAATCCATCGTATGGTTATATATGAACTTGATGGAACTTGTTCCAGTTCGGAAATGGATTTAGGTTCAGGATAAATAGAATAAGGTTTATTCAGCTGTCTTTTGTCATCACCTTCTCTCAGGTTGCGAGTATTCCTAGGATTAGGAGAGTACACCTATTATGCTTATTAGATAGTCTTCTTCCAAACCATAGGCTGGTGCCGAACGGTATGGAAGGAAGAAAACTATTAAGCCTAACGATGGTGTACAGAAGATAACGACTAAAGACAAATAAAGGGATTTGGAGAGATGGTAAGGAAATACACGGTTATAGTCATGAATCTGGATAATGGAAGAGGCATTACTAGGAATACCCGGATACCCCTTCGAAACATATTCATGTTTCAGTTTCACTGTGTATTGTTAATAGAAAACTGATTTCCTAATTAGTCCTTGCTCCAGGGTATGTATTTACTAGTATGATTCTTACATCTGTATGGTTTTACAGATGATGAGTGGGAGTAAGTTATTGGGAATTAGGTGATCATCCTCATTATATCAGAATTCGTTGTAATTTGGTATATTTGAGGAAATCGCATGGGTACAGTTTTCAACCTACGATGCACAGGGCTTGAGTTATTCAACTCAGGGCACTCATACAGAGTATTGCATGTTGTCCAGTGTCCATTAGGACAAAAGGGTTTGTCTTCATACTATATTCTGTTTACTTGTGACTTCTTTAGTTTTAGACATGTGTTTCGTAGAAATACAATGTCCAAGTTTGAGAAGTTATAGGTATAAGAATAAAGTAGAGAACCAGGTGTAGCAAGTATCGGGATTCTTCAAGGTGATCGAAGATATAGATACTTGTGGTTGGTATTCAGTTGATAGTAACGGTGTAGAGAAATTGCTTCTCTTTCAGGTTACTCATAATTGGACGAACTCCTAAGTTGAGTAATGCTGATCGGCCTCTCTCCATTTAGTTGACATGCACTGGAGACAACTGCTTGATTTGAATATGGTTCTAATTAAATCAGTGCCTCTGTTTCTATATTGTATATAGAATGGATCATATCTGAACGATGTTAAGGTATATGGAGTTGTCCGGCTTATGCTTAAAACCAGACTCTGGATAACTCAAGGCACGTTTCTGTAATGGCTGTTTGTGGGTTGACCTTGGCTTTAACGAGGGTTGACTTTCTACCATCTGGAAGATCAATGGTGATATTGTTCTTGACTCGCTACAGTTTTAGTAAAATGGATTTTTTCAGAAAACAAAAATGGGAGTATGGTAGAACTGGAAGAGATTCCAGAACCGCAAATGATTACGGAAAATTTAATAGGACCTAAACATTCAATCAGGTTTGACATTCCATTAGCCAATCCGCAGATTTGGTGGGTAACCTTAGACACCCGAGAGGTACTCCGGTGGCCTCAAGGACGGTGACAGGGAGGTTCTTGTTTACCCAGACTTGCCATTACTGCTGTTCTAAACTATGAGAGCCGGCAGGAGGATAAGTATAGCATCGTTCTAAACTAGTTTTAGAAGTGCACATATATATTATTCTGTCAGAGGGTTTTCGTAGTCAGTGGGAGCAGCGGAAGCATAGTGGACAAGAAGCTTGTGTCTATTTGTAGACTAAAGCAGATATAGGAGAGATAGATCATCTATTTTTGATGTGATAGTCATAAGCTTTGACTTCATCAGAATAGGGGATGGATCTGTTAAGAAAGTAGTAGGGTGTGATGTCCTGGTATTTGGATGACATACACAGAGTAGGAAGTAAAATTCCTATACTACGATCGGTTATACTGTGGTTGTCACACCGTGTTTTCTCCACATAGGATATGGATATTATATCAGACATTCTGGTTACTAGATCTATGGTTTTAGATCTAGATTTGGGTAGTTTCCCAATCTGGGTACTTAGACAACATTCTAAAGGTATTTAGAATGGACGACTCCTGGCATGGTGGTGTACCAGCAGGTGATGGAGTCACCCTCTCTAAAGGTGTCTTATAGACTAAAGGGGAGAGGGATGTGCATGATTGGCAGATCACTTGCTTAGGCAATTGAGTTGATCATGAGATGTCAAGTATCACACCAGATGTTGTTTTTGCACTAGATGTAATAAGTTGATATTAATCCAATCCTGGAGAAACGTTCGGAAGCAGTTTTAGAACATAAGTGGATGTTCTAGGGATTTGATAACGGTAGCCTCCTTCGGGAGACAGTTATCATTCCAGGCTTCCAAGGTGACCTGGATGACAGAGTGACTGTCAGAGTTACAGTTTTCCCTCCGACGAGGGGCAGTAGTTTGGACAGGTGGTCCAAGCGGAGAGTGAGGGAGGCATGACGCACGATACTGATTAAGTTCATGTAACATTTTAAAAATAATTAAATAAATAATTAAATGAATAAAATTGTTTAAGTGAATTTTATGATTTTCGGTAAAGTAAAATGTATTTTTCGTAAAACTAAACCGTGATTGTTTTTCATTATAATTTCAAAAATACCTATTTTAATTATGTAATTACTAGTAAATGGTGTTCATTTAGCCACTTATAAATTTTTAGTTAAATTAAATATTTTTCCTAAATTAATTATTTTAAATATTAACATAAGCTTTATTTTTACACTAAATTAGTGTAAATTGCAAATTTGAATGGTTTTAATTTGTAAAAATGAACCATGGCATATTAGAATTTAGTGTGTATCATGCAAAATTTAATTGCAAAATTTTCCAAAATTCTAGAGTTTTCTTGGTTGTTTTTAGTAAAGAAATAAAAGAAAGTTAAATAAATCATGAAAAGATATAATGGAGTGATAACTTGGGGGAAACTTCTGCACTTTTCTTCACTCTTTTCTCTTTCTCCCTCTCTCTCCTACCATGGCCGGCCACACCCCCTTGGCAGCCCCCTCATTTTCCTCTCTTGATTTTGTTCAAAAATCCATCAAATTACATCAAAAATTCAACAAAAAATGCACAAAATCCTATTTATTTCCTACTCTTTATTCTTTACTCTTCTTTACATGGATTTTGGATATGGATAGCATGCATTTTGGAGGCTCATTTTCATGTTTGTATTTCATATTTTGGAGGTATAAATTTCCTTCTTTTGTTTTATTTTATTTTTATTAGATGTTTCTTTTAAAGCATAATTAGATTTATTAAATTAACTCTATTTGCAAATTTTAAAATTCAAGTTAGGGTTTGTAAATTTAAGTTGTGGTTTTTATTGATTAAATAAGGTTATAATAGCTAGTTTAACATTTTTTTTGAGTAGAAAAATCTTGCATGGTTGTTGTATAATAATTTGTTTATTCAAATTGTTTTAATTATGCTATTTAGCTAACTAGTTTTTTATAAAATGTATATGTGGGTAATATAAAATTCTAATTTAGGTTGCTATCATTAGATTGTAGTTTTAGTGAGAATATTAGCATGTTAATGGAAAGAAAAACTTAGTTTGATCACTGGTTTCTTTTGATAATTGGAAAATACTAATAAAATGCTATTTTTGTTAACTAGATTTTGGAAATTCCTAAATAAATGAGATTAAAAAATATAATTATGGTTTCATTATATCATTATCATCATGAATTGTAGTTTAATACATTAATTCATGAAAAATCAAGTTTTGTTGTGGAATTGTGACATTTTGCTTGTAAGATGTTGAAAATTGCAAATGGTTGCAAACTAGAAATTTTAAATTAATACAAATTTGTGTAAGAAAAATATCGTAATGGGTTGTATAGTCTAGTTATGCTATTTAATGAGTTTTATGACCATTGGTTTCATTTAGATGACAAGTTTTGATGAAAAACGATAAATTGGCATTTTCGGGTTTTACGAAATTGGACGGTTTGATGGATTTTAGGGTTTTGATGAATTAAATCATGTTTTATATTATAAGTAATGAGTTTTAAAACTATGAGTTGGTTGTTGAGATTATCTCGATCCATCGGAGTTTGTACGCCGATACCGAGCGATATTTGGTTCTTTTGCGTGGACGAGGCATAGGTTTTAACCTATGCTTGTTCCTTGCGTCGTTTTGACTTTTGTATGTGATTCAGTTTACGATACTATTTATATGTTTGCGTTTAGGTGCCCCTCACGTGGACTGCGGGCGATAAAGAGGAGGATGGCGACACCGTCTTCGGCAGACATAGACCAGGTGAGTAGATGTATATCTACGGGGGAACTCGGGTGGATGGCGTTTAGCACCCCCGCAAACGTAGGATAGAAATAGGTACTTATTGTCTTTAGAAAGCCAGACGTGACCTTAGAATTTCGGTGAGTAGGACCCTAGTAGTGACCTTAGGTTGGACAAGATTGATTTAGGAAGACCTTACCCGAGGATGAATATCATGGAGGAGATTCGTAGGTTTCAGGTTGATACACACACGTGCGCACACAGAAACTCGACATGGTGTATACGTGTATGTATATATATATATATATAGGACTAGGTATAGGTGTATATATATATATACACACACAACATGTATATGGGATGCAATGATGTGATATGATACACGGGAATGAAACAGTATAGCTGGGCTTGATGTCGTGATTCTTGACTATACGGTCGTATTATGATGTTACCGGATCATTACAAAAATGATATAATGAATAGGTGTACGTAGATAATAAAGGGTGGTGATGATATAGAGGTACATGGGACTCTAAAATAGCACCCGAACCGTAACATGTGATTAATATTTTGATATGTTATATGTGTGACTTGATTACAATATCATATAGATGTAACTTGATTTCGATATCTCATAGGCGACTTAATCACGACTTGACATATGTGACTTGATCAAGATATGATATATGTGACAATGATATATGATTGATGTATGCGATTACAGTATAGCACCTTGATCATGACATGTGTTGATAATGATATTATACGAATGATGAGACACGTAGGTGATACTTGACCCGTACCCCGATATTGGGATGCCGTATGATGGACTTTACCGTACGAGGCATAGATATGATGATTGATCCGCACTCTTGATTTGAGGAAGTCGTACTATGTACGTGACGCTTTTGAGGCAGGATCGCCGACTATTAGAGATATGGACTGAGGCTTTAGGTGTACTTTTATCGACCAGTTCTTAGGTTTAGTTTTCCTTAGGGGGGTTAGATGGACACTAGGTTAGGTTCGAGTCATATAGTGGTAGTGGTAGTTGTATATCAAATGAGTGGATAACACACATCTGTCTTTACTTTCACACTGTAATCATAATATTGCATGTTCATACATATGTTGCTATAATCAGTATAAACCTTACCTGTTAGGACACTAGCACCATTACCGATGATGCGCATATTCCACGCACACTTATTTGCCGGCTCACACACATCATCATCGGTAATTTCTATGTCATGTACACTTTAGATCATTTTATCTTTTATTGATAGAATCAGTTAACAACTAGACCGATATAACATTGTGATTACTCTCTGATGTTAGTATAGACATGGTATTTATTACTTAGACATTCATGCATTCATATTTTCATGTTATCATGCAGTATTATGGGCATATGCCGACACTTATCATATACTTACTCATGATTTTGAGATTTGGATTTCTATGAGATTTCTGGATTTTAGAGAAAAACCGCAAGAATATATAAAAACTTCTCTCTCTCTCCTCTCTTTTTAAAATATAAGATGCGGTTTTCTCGTGATGTATGTGTCGTCCACCATGAGATTTCATGTTTTCTGATGGATTTCGAGACCCGATTCGAGGAGTGGATGAACCGTCTCGGGTACATGGTGGGCCCGGTATGGTACCCCGGGGCAAGAAGATCGAGTTGTAGACGATGAGCCTGGCAGAGGATGGCTACCTACCGGTGATGTCTGGCGCGGCGGATATCCGGAGGATACCGACCGTTGTCGTGAGATTTGATGATATGGGCCGATCCGGACTGACAGAGCCCGAGATATTGAGACTATGAGACATTGAGATTATGAGGTATTAAGACTTGAGATTTACATGTTTTTTGTCGATGCTTGACACGGATTTCATGGATTTCCTTGTTGATATTTCAGATTCCTATACACATTTTACAATGATAACAGCTAAAGATTTTTTTTATACAGATATATGTGGATTTCAGGATTGATTATTTTACATTCATGGTGCATGCATATCCATTCATATGACATAGTATTATATGAGGCACTGACACGAGCACGGAGTATCTGCATTTGCACGTAGTATTTCCCTGCTATTACTAGATGATTGGGATATAGTAGTGTATTATTATGACCTAGGATAGCGTCGTGCATTCGATTTCTTTTCGTAGATGTCTTCTACTCACGAGTTGGCAACTCACCCCCGTTGTGTCAAATTTTATTATAGGTTCGATGTACAGGTTTCCCTGGCAGTTGCTGGCACATCAATTCATTCAGGGTGATTTGCACGGTAGGTTGGTTCACTTGTATCTGAACCACCATTGTACTTTTATTCTTTCATTTGTATCTAGTAAGCTCCATCAACCATACTTGTATTACTTGATAAGTTTATTGGACCAGTTATTTATTTCGACCTTAGAGTCGCGCATGTATTATTCTGCTTTGGTGGATTGTTTTCTTTTGAGTTTTGAGCCTCGCCCTTTGGCGTTGTATATTATTGTGCTTGTTGTGGTTATTTCCGCCTGTTGGCGTTGAGCTAGCTCCCGTTTGGGGATGCTTTTTATTGTTTATGTATATTATACTTGTTGTACCCGTTTAGGGGCCAGTTTTTACGGAGGAGACTCTGCCGAAATTTTTGGGAAAATTTGCTGATGCTTTTAAACTTGTTTTTCTTCATGTTTTCTTTTACTTCTTTTTCTTTTATATGGTTTATATTTCTGGGCTTCGGCTTACTTAGGTTACGTTGCGCCTCTAGACGTTTCGTAATCTAAGTGCCGGTCACGTTCCGTACTTTCGGGTCGTGACAAAGTTGGTATCAGAGCGCTCGGTTTAACCTTGTATAGGTCTAGGTGACCCTTGGTTGATGGAGTAGGTGACTTAGGTAGAGTGACGTACCGTTGATATGATCCGCGGCATACTTACGATACGCTACTCTGCTTAAGGAGCCTTAGGATGTACATTGTTTGCACCGTATTTCATTCGTTCCTTTGATCTATCTTCGTCGATATCGGATGGTAGTTTCTGTTACCACAGGCACACTGGCAGATGGAGCTATGGCTCAAATGCGATAACCATTAGGGTATCGTTTATTCTTGAGGATTGAAGCATTGCTTAGCGTGCGGACGAAGCGTATTCACATGCCGTCCGGATGAAGTTAAAGGGTTCGAACGATTATCAGAAAACCATTTTCCCAAGTTTAAGGTATTCGGAAGAACATGCAGGTATTTCGATGGACCCTCTAGAAGAATAAAACCCTAACTCGACATAATGACCACGAGAACGCCCTTGAACCTTAGGGTTTATAGCAGTTCCGCGGTGCCATTAGTGAGGCTTAGGTTTGCCCTTCTACGGCTGGATCATCGATGCTGGGGTATGTACCGGATATTTCTAAACTGTACTTGAGTGTTGAGCTCTCGGGGAATTATGGGATTTTGATGGATCGATCGAAAAGTTTAATGTAGTCCGGATATTAGGTGAAGGGATCGACTATGTGGGAGACTCTAGATATGAGTATTGCCTTTGGTAGCGCAGTCAGCACAGCTACGAAGAGACGAGTTCGAAGCAGGCGACATCAGAGGAAAGAGGCGCACATTGACGATAGTGTTTACGATTGCGACTTGGTGATTTGAATTTCATATTTCCGTTGGTCGGATTTTGGTATTTGAGGATTTTGTTCTACGATCGGTATTTCTTGAGTACTTCCATTATATTCTATGCATGTTTCATATATCGGTTGTATTGATGTTGTTTTGTACATACCTAGTGCACTTGATTTAGTTTTAATACATTTTGTGATTTTGATTTGATTTTGTGCATATGGGTTACACATGATTTTGACATATGCTTCGACCTAGTTTTCATGCATTTTCGTACTGTGATTTCGATTTTGATATTCGGTGAATGTTTTCGTGCACCATGTGCACCTGATTGAGATTCTTGCGAACACTTGGCGCACTTAATACGATTTTGTGCACACCAGATGCACTAAATCGGGGTTTTGTGCAGATTAGATGCACCCGATATTGATTCGTGCACGCCCGTTGCACTTGACAGATGTTTTGGTGCACACCTGTTGCACTTATTTTGTTTTTGGGTGTAGTCATGGTATCTGTATTTGGTTTCGATTTCAGTGCGCACCGGACGCACATGATATTTTATTGATGTGATTGGGATTGATTTCAGTTTAAGCAGTTTGTTTTTATAATCATTACTATTTGATTTAGTAATCAGGCGGGACGTGTATGTTAAATAAAAGATATATATATATATATATATATATATATAGCTATTTTTTTTTAAATAAATGTCCGCTACTTATGCCGTGACACGTGCATCACACGGCGATTTTCAAAAGGGGTTTTTGCATATTTCCTTATCCAGATATTTGGACGGTTTTACTATGATGCGCACTATATATAAGTTATAGATTGATGTATATTATGATGGTTTTCATATTGGGTTTTGATATTTTATTCTCGCCATAACTCCGATGATTGCGCTATGCTTGACGGAGTTGATTTTTGTTATGTATTGATGATTTCGGAGCACCGACGATTTGAGTGTTTTGCTAAATGTTTTAGTATTTGGAGGGGGAGTTTTAATTTAAATTCGGGGACCGAATTTCTTAAAGGGGGGAAGATTGTAACGTTTTAAAAATAATTAAATAAATAATAAAATGAATAAAATTGTTTAAGTGAATTTTATGATTTTCGGTAAAGTAAAATGTATTTTTCGTAAAACTAAACCGTGATTGTTTTTCATTATAATTTCAAAAATACCTATTTTAATTATTTAATTACTAGTAAATGGTGTTCATTTATCCACTTATAAATTTTTAGTTAAATTAAATATTTTTCCTAATTAATTATTTTAAATATTAACATAAGCTTTATTTTTACACTAAATTAGTGTAAATTGCAAATTTGAATGGTTTTAATTTGTAAAAATGAACCATGGCATATTAGAATTTAGTGTGTATCATGCAAAATTTTATTGCAAATTTTTCCAAAATTCTAGAGTTTTCTTGGTTGTTTTTAGTAAAGAAATAAAAGAAAGTTAAATAAATCATGAAAAGATATAATGAAGTGATAACTTGGGGGAAACTTCTACACTTTTCTTCACTCTTTTCTCTTTCTCCCTCTCACTCTTACCATGGCCGGCCACACCCCCTTGGCAGCCCCCTCATTTTCCTCTCTTGATTTTGTTCAAAAATCCATCAAATTACATCAAAAATTCAACAAAAAATGCACAAAATCCTATTTATTTCCTACCCTTTATTCTTTACTCTTCTTTACATGGAGTTTGGAGATGGATAGCATGCATTTTGGAGGCTCATTTTCATGTTTGTATTTCATATTTTGGAGGTATAAATTTCCTTCTTTTGTTTTATTTTTATTAGATGTTTCTTTTAAAGCATAATTAGATTTATTAAATTAACTCTATTTGCAAATTTTAAAATTCAAGTTAGGGTTTGTAAATTCAAGTTGTGGTTTTTATTGATTAAATAAGTTTATAATAGCTAGTTTAACATTTTTTTGAGTGGAAAAATCTTGCATGGTTGTTGTATAATAATTTGTTTATTCAAATTGTTTTAATTATGCTATTTAGCTAACTAGTTTTTTTATAAAATGTATATGTGGGTAATATAAAATTCTAATTTAGGTTGCTATCATTAGATTATAGTTTTAGTGAGAATATTAGCATGTTAATGGAAAGAAAAACTTAGTTTGATCACTAGTTTCTTTTGATAATTGGAAAATACTAATAAAATGCTATTTTTGTTAACTAGATTTTGGAAATTCCTAAATAAATGAGATTAAAAAATATAATTATGGTTTCATTATATCATTATCATCATGAATTGTAGTTTAATACATTAATTCATGAAAAATCAAGTTTTGTTGTGGAATTGTGACATTTTGCTTGTAAGATGTTGAAAATTGCTAATGGTTACAAACTAGAAATTTTAAATTAATACAAATTTGTGTAAGAAAAATATCGTAATGGGTTGTATAGTCTAGTTATGCTATTTAATGAGTTTTATGACCATTGGTTTCATTTAGATGTCAAGTTTTGATGAAAAACGGCAAATTGGCATTTTCGGGTTTTACGAAACTGGACGGTTTGATGGATTTTAGGGTTTTGATGAATTAAATCATGTTTTATATTATAAGTAATGAGTTTTAAAACTATGAGTTGGTTGTTGAGATTATCTCGATCCATCGGAGTTTGTACGCCGATACCGAGCGATATTTGGTTCTTTTGCGTGGACGGGGCATAGGTTTTAACCTATGCTTGTTCCTTGCGTCGTTTTGACTTTTGTATGTGATTCAGTTTACGATACTATTTATATGTTTGCGTTTAGGTACCCCTCACGTGGACTGCGGGTGATGAAGAGGAGGATGGCGACACCGTCTTCGGCAGACATGGACCAGGTGAGTAGATGTATATCTACGGGGGAAGTCGGGTGGATGGCGTTTAGCACCCCCGCAAACGTAGGATAGAAATAGGTACTTATTGTCTTTAGGAAGCCAGACGTGACCTTAGAATTTTGGTGAGTAGGACCCTAGTAGTGACCTTAGGTTGGACTAGATTGATTTAGGAAGATCTTACCCGAGGATGAATATCATGGAGGAGATTCGTAGGTTTCAGGTTGATACACACACGCGCGCACACTGAAACTCGACGTGGTGTATACGTGTATGTATATATATATATATAGGACTAGGTATAGGTGTATATATATATATACACAACACGTATATGGGATGCAATGATGTGATATGATACACGGGAATGAAACAGTATAGCTGGGCTTGATGTCGTGATTCTTGGCTATACGGTCGTATTATGATGTTAGCGGATCATTACAAAAATGATATAATGAATAGGTGTACGTAGATAATAAAGGGTGGTGATGATATAGAGGTACATGGGACTCTAAAATAGCACCCGAACCGTAACATGTGATTGATATTCTGATATGTTATATGTGTGACTTGATTACAACATCATATAAATGTAACTTGATTTCGATATCTCATAGGCGACTTAATCACGACTTGACATATGTGACTTGATCAAGATATGATATATGTGACAATGATATATGATTGATGTATGCGATTACAGTATAGCACCTTGATCATGACATGTGTTGATAATGATATTATACGAATGATGAGACACGTAGGTGATACTTGACCCGTACCCCGATATTGGGATGACGTACGATGGACTTTACCGTACGAGGCATAGATTTGATGATTGATCCGCACTCTTGATTTGAGGAAGTCGTACTATGTACATGACGCTTTTGAGGCAGGATCGCCGACTATTAGCGATATGGACTCAGGCTTTAGGTGTACTTCTATCGACCAGTTCTTAGGTTTAGTTTTCCTTAGGGGGGTTAGATGGACACTAGGTTAGGTTCGAGTCATATAGTGGTAGTGGTAGTTGTATATCAAATGAGTGGATAACACACATCCGTCTTTACTTTCACACTTTAATCATAATGTTGCATGTTCATACATATGTTGCTATAATCAGTATAAACCTTACCTGTTTGGACACCAGCACCATTACCGATGATGCGCATATTCCACGCACACTTATTTGCCGGCTCACACACATCATCATCGGTAATTTCTATGTCACGTACACTTTAGATCATATTATCTTTTATTGATAGAATCAGTTAACAACTAGACCGATATAATATTGTGATTACTCTCTGATGTTAGTATAGACATGGTATTTATTACTTAGACATTCATGCATTCATATTTTCATGTTATCATGCAGTATTATGGGCATATGTCGACACTTATCATATACTTACTCATGATTTTGAGATTTGGATTTCTATGAGATTTCTGGATTTTAGAGAAAAACCGCAAGAATATATAAAAACTTCTCTCTCTCTCCTCCTCTCTTTTTAAAATATAAGATGCGGTTTTCTCGTGATGTATGTGTCGTCCACCATGAGATTTCATGTTTTCTGATGGATTTCGAGACCCGATTCGAGGAGTGGATGAACCATCTCGGGTACATGGTGGGCCCGGTATGGTACCCCGGGGCAAGAAGATCGAGTTGTAGACGATGAGCCTGGCAGGGGAAGGCTACCTACCGGTGATGTCTGGCGCGGCGGATATCCGGAGGATACCGACCGATGTCGTGAGATTTGATGATATGGGCCGATCCGGACTGACGGAGCCCGAGATATTGAGACTATGAGACATTGAGATTATTAGGTATTAAGACTTGAGATTTACATGTTTTGTGTCGATGCTTGACACGGATTTCATGGATTTCATTGTTGATATTTCAGATTCCTATACACATTTTACAATGATAACAGCTAAAGATTTTTTTTATACAGATATATCTGGATTTCAGGATTGATTATTTTATATTCATGGTGCATGCATAGCCATTCATATGACATATTATTATATAAGGCACTGACACGAGCACGGAGTATCTGCATTTGCACGTAGTATTTCCCTGCTATTACTAGATGATTGGGATATAGTAGTGTATTATTATGACCTAGGATAGCGTCGTGCATTCGATTTCTTTTCGTAGATGTCTTCTACTCACGAGTTGGCAACTCACCTCCGTTGTGTCAAATTTTATTACAGGTTCGATGTACAGGTTTCCCTGGAAGTTGCTGGCACATCATTTCATTCAGGGTGATTTGCACGGTAGGTTGGTTCACTTGTATCTGAACCACCATTGTACTTTTATTCTTTCATTTGTATCTAGTAAGCTCCATCAACCATACTTATATTACTTGATAAGTTTATTGGACCAGTTATTTATTTCGACCTTAGAGTCGCGCATGTATTATTCTGCTTTGGTGGATTGTTTTCTTTTGAGTTTTGAGCCTCGCCCTTTGGCGTTGTATATTATTGTGCTTGTTGTGGTTGTTTCCGCCTGTTGGCATTGAGCTAGCTCCCGTTTGGGGATGCTGTTTATTGTTTATGTATATTATACTTGTTGTACCCGTTTAGGGGCCAGTTTTTACGGAGGAGACTCTGCCGAAATTTTTGGGAAAATTTGCTGATGCTTTTAAACTTGTTTTTCTTCATGTTTTCTTTTACTTCTTCTTTTATATGGTTTAGATTTCTGGGCTTCGGCTTACTTAGGTTATGTTGCGTCTCTAGACGTTTCGTAATTTAAGTGCCGGTCACGTTCCGTACTTTCGGGTCGTGACAGTTCAGTTGATGATACAGTCTAATAAGTTTGGATTTAGAGTTCATTCATGAACTAGGTCCCATCAGATATCTAGAAATATTCTAAGATAGGTATTGCCATTTTGAGAGATGGGTTTCTCCACGAACTGGAGAATTAGAGAGACATAGAAAGAAACATCAGAGCAGATCCACCCACTGAGGCTATTTCTCAAACACAATAGTTTTACAAACAAACTTTGTGAGACTGATCAGTAGAGGAGTTGGGTGTTCGGTATCACACGGGCTGTGAGTATGCGACATCGCAATAATTAGCCTTAAGTGCAAGTGGGAGATTGTTGGATATAGTGCCCTCAAAGTAAATTATTGGATCACAGGTACGTGATTGCAATGGTTGAGGGATGATCTATACCGGTAGGACAGTTTTACTCAATGATAGTATGCTATCTGGTTTATCTTTATCATCGTGTACTGTTTTAGGTGACATGATATGTATCACTCATACACGTTGATAGAGCCCATAGGATTCTTGCTTGACTACCAGCAGTATGATGGCGATCATATATGTGAGAGTTGGTTAGTCTATAAGCACATCCTTAAATGTGGTCCCTAGTCGCGGGAGTTTCGAGATAGGGCATCGATACTCCGGAGTAGACTAGTGTATACAGTCGAGACCCCGACGAGGGGCGATGGCCGGTCTCACAAGCCATTGGTGTCAGTTGGTTCACCTAAGATGTATACAGGTGCTCATTGGGTTATGAGTACACCGGACATGACTCACCGGGAACATGCTAGCTGGTTATTAAAACCTGTCGACAGATAGCAATTCCCAGGTGACATGTGTACAGTTTAGTCTATCGACCTAAGATTGTCATTTGTCTCGTGTGAGTTCCCACTGTGCTTTGATTATTACCCTACCACGGCTCAAAGGAGTCGTGCAAACAGGTTCTAGTTGGGTACAGTCCCGAGCCACATGGAGGCAGTGAGCGGATCGACAGGGGATTCATCTCTCCCTACGTTGTGAGATCTTGCTGTGTCTAGGAGAGCCATTACACAGAATCCATGGCCATGGTAAGCGAGATTTACTAGTAGGTATTCCAGTAATATCTCAGGTGTTTTGGGCTACACTCCGACACGACTTATACCGCTTTTGGGGGTCTGACGTTTACCAGCTCCTTAGGCCCGATATGCGATACTCATAGACGAACGGACCGGACTGTATGGATATTGTCACACATAGGCTCAGTAAGGTTCCAGGATGAGTTCTCTCATCGGACTCCCTTTCACTCAGTACATGGGTAGCCGTTACGTACAGCTAGTACTACTGACGTGCTTGTGGTTAAACCCACTGCCAGAGTATTGACGAGTCTTTAGAGTCCCCCACAGAAAGTTTCCCAGTTCGGGTGAAACATTGTAGAGGCCGTATGGTTTTATGCAGGGTTCGAACGTACATGTGCACTTGTGCATGTGTCACAGTTTGGACGAATAGTACTAGCGGGCTTTTGTTTAAGCCGGATCCTAGTATTATACTGTGTAGATTTTTTCTCATTGCATTTGTATTCGGTCAAAATACAAATGCGGGTATGTATATACAGTTGCGGGGTTATTCTGTAATTCGTTACGGGATCGCTTTTTGAAGTTGCCAGTTCGTATCTCCTTTTTTGGCCAAATTTGAATTCTTTTATCCCTGGCTGAATCTCGATGGAGGGGGTTTTCTTCAAATTTTGAATGATAGAAAAGAGGTTTTTTTTTGTGGTGCAGGGGCTCCAGCAGAATTCCTGAAGCTTCTCGGATGTGCATGACTTGATTTATGCATTATTGGTGCATTAATTGTTTTTGGAAAGGCTAGGATATTTGTTGGGGATTTTTTTGGGCTTATGGCCACTCTCTTGCTCTTGCCCTCACATCTCTCCTCTCTTGATATGGTCGAGCCATTTTTAGGCATCCCCCATCTTGGTGTGAGGTTTTGTGATTTCATTTTTCATTCGCAACAAAATCCTTAGCAATTCCAAAAGATTATTTCTCGATCTCCACTATAAATGGCAACTTCGATTAACCCTCACCCAATCGCTTGGGTGACTCGAGACAAAGCATTCTACACTTTCTTTACTTAAACCTTGGACACGTCGGCTAGCAAACTTCGTGTCCGAGTTTCCTCGGTTCAGA
Source organism: Agapanthus africanus (assembly GCA_030015575.1). NCBI lineage: Eukaryota > Viridiplantae > Streptophyta > Magnoliopsida > Asparagales > Amaryllidaceae > Agapanthus > Agapanthus africanus. The sequence continues at coordinate 241,604,473 of CM057344.1, forward strand.
GGCGGGAGCCCGTATAAAGATTCGTTGATGTGGCGCCATCTTCGGCGAGGAGGAGACCGTAGATCGAGCGAGATCGGAGAGCGAGCTTCGTCGGTGCATTCGCAACATGCTTGGGGTAGAGGTTAAAGACCGAAGGACACGGATCGATCAGTATAATCTCTAAACCCCATTTACAGTTTTCTAGTTTACGGTTAATGGAACGATCCGGGATTCGGATGCGGTTAGCGCAAGTTTGTAAAAAGTTTTTCTTCCGCATTTAGCCTCGGAAAGACGGCCGGGGTGCTGCCGTATCCCAACAATCATTCCATATTTACCACAATATAAATATCTATATACCTATGTTCCAGGTCACATCCATAACAATCTCATATCAGGGGACCGACAAGGTATCAATCATCTCAATTGACTCGCATCCGTATACCAACATATCATCATATCACATGTCAAATCGTATTATCTTTTCATCGCATATATCTCTCACACAATGTCAACTTTACAAATACATTCTACCTTTACTATACGCATAAGTATCTAATCTAACATACACACCCGAACCATACAACCAGTTTTTAAAAGAAGCGAATCGTAGTTTTGAAAGTAGGGACTACGGTGTTTTAAGGAAAATATATCATTTGAAAATACGTAACATCCCTCACGTTACATGTTTTAAAAGATGCATACAATTCTTTAGTTTGGAAATAGGTATGGTTCGGATGACACATCTACGTCGGCTCTCGAGTCCTATAGTACCCTAAACGGCAATATCGTCAAATGCCATCCTCAAATCCCATCATCATGTATTGGTCTTATCATATCACTTCTAACTATCCTTTAGTTTCTAATGTATTTTCTCTAACTATCTTATAACTCTATCTATAGTTTTCTATTAAAGGTTTCCTTAACCATTTACTATAAATCGGTTTCCATCAAAACTTGCGGGGGTGCTATACGCCATCCACCCGACTTCCCCCGTGGATATAGATCCACTCACCTTGATCCTCGATTACCGAAGTCGATGATGCCACGCTCCATGTCTCGGAATCCACGCGAGGGTACCAACAACTAATACACAATCGCAAAAGCTTACAAAAATCGAGTCGGAGAAACCAAAACGACACAAGTTTCGCTTATAGGTTAAAACTTATAGCTTCGCGTGCATAACACGACTAAAAATCCTAGTCGTTGACGTTCAAACGCCACACGACCAAATACAAATCCCAATATCAAATCGAGCATCCCAAAATACGGAAAACATAGCCAAAAACACCCCAATGTGCTTTCGGATTTTACCCTAGAAGAATTTAGCCAATTTTGCATATGTGGAGGGGCTATTTACTGGACAAAGGAGCCATGGACCAAACCTGGAGGCAAACATCCCTAACCTGGCCGCAAATTGCGGCCAGGATGATTAAATCTGCGGCCTCGACTAAAGGGTTTGGGTGCCTGCATGTGTCACTGTGTTCGCTAAATAATTTTCCAGGTCTCCGAGTGTTAGCAGATCTCTAAACAACCTCATAATTTTCACAATTTCCCGATATCGACGAATCTAAAGTTCGTGTTTTGGGGTTTGGTCACTGGTTCAGGTCAAGAATTGGTCTCTAGGGTCTTATAACAGCCACTAGGCATCCCCCAATCCACACAACACTCAAACCCCTCTCTAGAATTTTCCAAGTTCACAAATCCACATCTTAAACCAATTTCTAACTAACTAGAATATAAAGAAACTTAAAAATATCTAAATGGTAGAAATTATACCTCATTTAGGCCACTAAAGAAAACCCTATCTTCTCAATTTCATCAAAATCCCACTTTGCTTGGTCCAATGCGATGAGGGTGAGGAGGTGATCAACTTTTGTGAAGGGGGTTTAGGATTTTGGCATGGTTTTAGAGATGGATCCTAGGGTTGAAGGTGGAGGGAGATGAGTTTAGGGAAGATGAAGAAAAAAATAATGGGGGAGGGAACTAAGGATATGGCTGCCCCCCTCTCTCTTCCTCTTATTCTCACCCTCACTCATATTTCACTCTCTCTCTCTCTAATCATTTCCCTTTTTAACCCTTTCTCTTTTCTTTTCTTTTCCCTCACAAAACCAAATACCAAAAGAAAGAAACACCACAAATGAACCAATATATAACATATCATGGTGCACTAACCATGAAAAACTGTAGAAACACGGATTTGGCTTAATCGCGATTAGCAGTGCACTAATCGGGTTTTTATTTAAACTGCATATAATCAAATTTTAAAAATGCCAAATCCTTTAAATATATTTTTAAATGAATAAATCATTTTAATTTTCATTTATTTCAAAATTATTGGTATATATTTATACCCTTTTCGAAAACCCTAATTTTGCAAATCGGGCAGTTTTCGGGATTTTTTTTTTTAATATTAAATTCCAAAAATAATATTTTATATTTTCTCAAATGTTACAATCTCATTGCAAATTTCAACACTTGAAATTCCCGATAATATTCTGCCCCTAGCGACTTATGACCTTAACATGGTCAACAAATCATAAGTGCTAGCTAAGTTTAACCCGTCATTTCCTGATTGAATTAAACCCACCCGAACGACCCTTAAGATGGTCAACAAAGTCATACGACTACCCTAATCCAATCGCATCATATGCTTAAGCAGATAAGCACTAATCAGCTACCGCACACTATACTTTAACATGGTCAACAAACATAGCACGAATACTAAATAGTTCTTATCTGAAATGACGGAGGGCTACGACAGGTTTTTAATAAAACTCTTTGCGTAATGAACTTGATATCGTTGTAGAATCGAGTGATTTTGAAAAGGAGTGTTTTTGAGGCTTTTACTAGTTTTGCTAAAGAGGTCACTCCCGGTGAAGGGATCTTGACTCTTTCCTCATCGAATGAGGTGCTGGATATTTCATAAATACCACTATTCAAAGCATGAACTAAAAAGGCAATCAAAAGACAAACCGAGTAGGTTGTAGCATCTACCAGTTGCGCTAAAGAGGTCATTCCCGGTGAAGGGATCTCCGCTCTTTCCTTATCGAATAAGGTGCTGGATATTCTACAAGGAATACCGCTATGCAAAGCAAGAACTAGAGCTACCAGTTTTTAAAACAATTTTCTACAACATCTTTAGCTTCCTTTTATTTCATTAATCTCATTAATGAAGTCCCATCAATTATATGCTTCCTAAGCATCACAGAAGAAACGAAAGCAACAGTATTTATTATATATCATATATATAATATAAGTATTCGTCTTAACATATCAAGTGATCACATCACAGAATATCAGCAGCAGAAGAACGCATATGAAATATTGGATATAATAGGAATTCCGTGTTTTAATTTAAGCCAGTAAAAAACGCGGGTTCCACAGTCGCGATGAATAGCCAAACCCACACCCCTAGGCCCGTACGACAGCGACAAGCAACCCTACCAATTCTAGAGTTAGGAGACCCGGTCTCAACTCCTTGAGATGGTATCCCACTGGACCCTAGATGTAACGTTTTGAAAATCGTTTAGATGAAATTTCTGATAATCGGTAAAATAAATGGTGTTTTCTGTAAAAACCACGATATAATTATTTTCAACATAGACTCAAATATACATATTCTAGCTATGTAATTGCAAGTATTTGGTATTTAATTGGTCACTTATAAATTTCTAGTTTACTCAAATATTTTCCTTAATTAATTATTTTTAATATTATTTTAAGCTTTCACTAATACATTTAATTAGTGATAATTACAAATTGGAATGGGTTAATTATACAAATGTGAACCATGACAACACAAACACTTGGCTTGTAACATGCTCTTTCTTCCTCTAGTTGTCTCCATGGTTCTAGACTAATTTAGGGTAATTAGGAAATAAATTAAGTAAGATATTATTAATAGAAGTGAAAATGGGGTTTTTCTTAACTTGGAACTTTCTATATACACCCACACACGCCCAAATTCCCCACTTGGCCGAGCCCAAGTATGCAGTTGCATCCCCCTGCCCTTTTCTCCACTCATTTCCACTTAAATTACAGAAAAGAAAAAGGAATTTAAAAGAAAACATTAAACAATGAAGTGTGGTGTTAGATTACTGAGGTATGGGCATTTTTTTTGACTTCATAAACACCCCTCACATTCTTTCTCTCCCCTCTCCCCAAATTTGGCCGAGCCCTCTTTGAGCAGCCCCAACAATTCTCCACCTCATTTTCCCCTCAAAATCTTTTCATTTTCCATCAAAAATCCTTCCAAATTCCTATTAATTCCTAGTTAAATCCTAACTCATTATTCCTTGGCCCAATCAAGTATGGATCTTGAGCAAGAAAGCTAATTTGGGAGGCTAAGTTGCATGTAGATCTACAAAACTTTGAGGTATAAATCCTAACCACATGTTTAACTTGTTGTTATATTACTTTAAATCAACTTAATGAGGTATTATTATGGTTTTAATTTCAAGTTTGAAATTTCAATAAAAGGGGGTTTGATTTAGAGTTAGGGTTTCATCACTTGATTAAGGTTATAATATGTAGTTTAACATCTTAAGGCATGAAAATTTTAATCTAGTTGTTAAGTTGTAAATTGTTATGTTGAAATTTGTTCAAATTATATAATTTTCAAACTAGATTTTTAGGATTTATGTTAAGAGGTGAGTGTAAATTTTATTAAATAATCGGGTAGCCTAATTAAGATATCTAGTGAGCATTGTGGCCACCGGAACTGTTAAAATATCTAGATTTGAACTAAAATGGTAATTGTTGCTTACTAGGTTTTCGGAATAATAGCTTTTAAATTGAGTTTGAGGTTTTGGTGATTTATAACCTATTTCATATAATATTTAGAGTATTGTGGATGTGCAATTGGTACGAGTAGGTACTAGGATTTGTGGTTTTCACGTATTGCGACCCTAGTGGTGATTTGTGGCGTTGTCGCGAGCGCGTTTTGTGCACCAAGCGCGTGCGCGTTTAGTAAGTGCGCGTGGTTGACTTGTATTGTTGTGTCCGCGACTATTTTTATATTTATTCTCTTATTTCCTTGTGTACGTTTCTAGGATCGGGTGCAGAGGCGTCGGATGTGGCGCGGAAATGACAGAGCTGAAATCAGATCAGATTAGCCGAGGCGTCTAGGTGAGTAGATGTATATCTACGGGGGAAGTCGGGTGGATGGCGTATAGCACCCCCGCAATTTCGTAGGGTATGATGTATTTATGATATATATATATATATATATATATACCTATGTGTTATTATGAGATGTGTATACTTAGCAAGAAAGGCTTTAGGAGACCATGGGTTGGATTTAGTGTAATTGGAGGAAAGTACTTTCAGTTTAGTTTCTTAGTTGCGAAACCATAGAGTAAAGGTTCACACACACACATATGCACACACGTGATATGTTTGGGTGTATATGTTTATATGTATATATATGTGTGTGTATGCGTCGGGGTGTGTGTGTGTGTATGTGTGTGTGTGTGTGTGTGTGTATATATATACGTATACACGGATGATGAGCCCAGTATATGATACTTGGAGATGAGCCGATATGATCGGGCATGATGCTGTGAGTTGTGATATGTGATTGGGTCGTGATATGATACGGCATGATATTATAGCGAATCGTTGGGCGATGTGTTTTCATACACATGAGGATATATGTTTGATGATATTGGGATGTGCTAGGTTTTAGAAAGGTATCCCTAATTCATGATTTTACGATGATGATACCATATGAATAATGAGGTATTTGTGATATTTGACCCGTACCCCGATTTTGGGATGCCGTACGATGGATTTTACCGTACGAGTTATATATATGATGATTGATCCGCACTCTTGACTCGAGGATGTCGTACTATGTATTTTACCATACGTGACGCTATTGAGGTGGAATCTCCGACTACTAGATATATCGACTCGGATTTTAGGTGGATTTACTTACCCTTTCGATTAGTCTCTTAGTGTAGTCCTGTAGCTTATTAGGTAGATGTTAGACTGGGTTCGAGTCATACTTATTTTCAAAACTACGAATCGTGAGTATTTTAAAGACAGGTCGAGGGATACTACAAATTTTTCAAAGGATGTATTTTTTCTCAAAGACCCCATAGCCCCTATTTTTCTAAAACCACGATTCGTGCGATTTCAACACCAAAAACTTTATGACTCGTACATAGAAATGTATATTCTTAAATGTTGCGGTTACTATATCCTTTTCCGTATATTCATGTTGTTATCATCGCATTGCATGCTTATAAATGTGTTTTTTTTAGTTATTATGAAACCCTATTGTCAGGACACCAGCACCATTACCGATGATGCGTATGCTCTACGTATACTTGCTTGCCGGCCCACACACATCATCATCGCTAATTTCCATGTTATGCACACATTAGAAAAACATTCATTGATATAAATTGCTAGCTTGTAGTTTCAACATAGTACTAGTACGCTTGCTTTCATATGTTAGTTTAGATATTGCATTTCTTATTTAGATGCTTCATGCACTTATACATTCATTATGTTATGCAATATCGTGAGGCTTTATGCCGGTATTCACTGTTTATTGACTTTTGATTATGGATTCGGATTTTCCATGAGATTTCTGGATTTGGAGAAACCGCAAGGATTTATAAACTCATTATCATTTCTAAAATAGAAATTTGCGGTTTTCTAGTGATATGATATTTGTGGTGTCTACCATGAGTTTTCTCGGTTCTTGAGCGGTATCATACACCCGATTCGAGGTAGGGGGAGGGACCGTCTGCGGGTGCATGGTGGACCCGGTACGGTACCCCGGGGCAAGAGGATCGTATAGAAAGACGTTGAGCCCGACTGGGGAGCAGTACCGACCGATGATTGTATGGAAACTCGACGGATATCCGGAGGATACCGTTAGGAGTTATGAGAGAGATGGATATGGGCCGATCCGGACTGACGGAGCCCATGAGCCGATCCTGACTATGCGGAGCCCGAGATTTGAGTATTATGTTTCACTGTTGGACACGGACTTCATGATGTTTTGAGTGTCGATGCAGGGCATTCGGGTTTTATCATGATTTGTGTGTCATTGTTGGACACACGTTGGATGGTGCATTAGTACATGTCACGCATCGATATATTATTACTCTTGACACGGACACGAGTACTTTGATATCGTACTTATGATATATTGTCACCTTTGTAGTATTCTGTATTTTATTGTATGGCCTAGGAAAGAGTCATACATGCGATTTCTTCTCGGTGATGTTTTCTACTCATGAGTTGGCAACTCACCCCCGTTGTGCCACAGTTTCTTGCAGGTTTGGCCGTATAGGTTTCATTGTAGCTTGCTGGCACACTGCATCCTTTCGGGTGATTGCTTTAGTAGGTGGGTTCACTTGCATCGTGACCACCGCTGCACTTTTATTTATTTCTATTGTATCTAGTAAACTCCATCAATCGGACTTGTATTATTTGATAGACTTAGAAGACTAGTTGTATATTTTTTCGACCTTAGAGTCGCGCGCTTGTATTATGATGATTCTTCTCTGGTTTTCTTAAGGATGTTGGTTTTCTTCTGAGTTTTGATCCTCGCCCTTCGGCGTTGTATATTATATTGCTTGCGTGGTTGTTTCCGCCAACTGGCGAAGAGCTAGCTCCCGCTTAGGGATGCCATTATTAATTACTTATGTGTATGCATGTTTGTACCCGTTTGGGGCCAGTATTTACAAAGGAGACTCTGCCGAAATTTTCGGGAAAATATGATGTTGCTTTTAAAAATGTTTACTACGACTTCAAAGTGATTTTATATGTTAACTTTTAAACGAGTATTTCTTCACTCCTTCTTTTAAATGGTTTACATTTCTGGGCTTTTGGCTTACTTGAATTAGGTGGGGTCCTATAGACTTCACATGATTCAAGTGCCAGTCACGTGCCATTTCGGGTCGTGATAAAGTTGGTATCAAAGCGCTAGGTTTAACCTTGGTTCGAGTCTATGTTTGACTATGTGGAGTCTAGGGCGTATATATATATATATATATATATATATATATATATATATATATATTCGGAACCTAGGCTTGACCTTACGGAACTTAGACTTGGTCGAGGGGGTGTTAGACCCGAACCTTCGTCGTGTAGGTTGACCTTGGTTGATGGAGTAGGTGACTTAAGTAGAGTGACATACCGTGTGTATGTTCCGCGGCATACTTACGATACGCTACTCCGCTTAAGAAGCCTTAGGATGTACATTTCTTATGCATTGTATTTTTATTCATTCCTATGATCTATACTCGTCGATATCCGATTGTGGTTTCTGTTACCATAGTTACACGAGCAGAGAGAGCTGCGGCTAGAGTTGCGGTCGGCATGAGCTCGTCTTGGACGAGGACTGACCAGGGCGTATTTCCGATGACACGATTGTATATATATGTCGTTTTATTGTGTTTTTCGTGACATGAGCGTTTCGATATATCGTTTTACTATGTTTTCTTGTTGACGCGATCGGTCAGATCAGTACCAGAGGATTGGGCCACCGCTAGAGGCCAGCCAGAATGTGATGACCGTCAATGCACCGTTTATTCTTAATGATTGAGGCATTGTCTATCGTGCGGACGAATGAGCCGGTTGCTGCTGCGACTGACAAGATATCGTCCCAGACGTTGAAGCTATTGCAGCACGAGTTTGTACTTAGGGATATGATAGAAGATCGCTAGTCACCCATGGAGGAATGACTAGGACATGAGGTTCATTTGGATACCCCGATGCGAGATCGCTGGATTTGCTAGCTTTAGCTGGAAGAGGACTTCATACAGGTACGTTGTGAGTCGATCGAGAGAGGACGGGTATAAGCGCATCACTCCGATAATTTGAACGAGTTCCTGAGAAGGTAATTGGCAAGATGCCTACCATAAGATATGGAGCTGTCGAGTTTGTAGTTTCGGAATAGAGACTCCAGATATGAGTATAACCGTTTGTAGCGCAGTCCACATAGCTACGAAGAGATGATTCTGAATTGGTCCATGTAGAAGAAAGGTGGAGTAAGAGCTTCGTATGAGATTTTGACGAGATGACGTTCCACTCCGTTGATATCAGAGATGTGACACGCCTGCAGAGGCGTTGAATATGGATATATTTTCCAGGTAGAAGTCATGAAAAGATTGCAGCTGCTCCGGAACAAGAAATGGAGGCACCGACACCCTTCGACATTGGAGAAGGAGCATATCGACGACAGTGTTTACAATTTGCGAATTAGTGATTCGAATATCACATGTCCGTCATTTTGGATTTCGGTATTTTGGGCGATTTATTTGCATGATTGAGATTTTGTGCACCACAGTTGCACTCGATTTCGATTTGATGCCGTTCAAGATGTTTGATTTTGATTTCATGCCTATGGTTTGAAAGTGATTTGACTTGTGCTTTTAGGTTTAGTTTTCATGCACTTTTAGTACTTTGATTCGATTTTGTGTATGCTGATGCACGTGGTTGTGAGATTATTTACAACGGTATACCCGATTTGGATTGATGTATGTTGTATACCGTCATTTTCGATTATGATATTTGATATTTGTTTTTCTGCACCTTGTGCACTTGATTTGGATTCTTTCACATACTAGGTGCGTGATCAGTCGAAAATATTGCATTTTTAACACATCAATTTCCCTACTATTTGCAATCATCTAAAGGTGTTTGGTATAAATATAGCACATATTAGCAATTTGTCTGCAAAATACCAAATAACATGTGTTATACATTATAACCGGCATTCTGAAGGAAATTGAGTGTTTATTATTGCACGCATGATCTTTGGTGAATCAACACTTGTCTCGAGATTGTGTTCAGGAAATTCTCCAGGTAAAAGAGCCGGAACTGCTAAAAGTGCTGATAAAATACGCCAAGTCCAAGACTTGTGATCTGGCAGTGAACAAGAAAGTATAAAAATATTCCAGACATCAGAAAAGTGCCATAAAGCCAACATGAAATCAACCTGGATGTTTCATGCACCAAGCCCATCAATCGGCCGCGGATCCGCGACCGACTTGGCCGATCCACCGCGGATCCGCGGCCGATCCAACTCGTCGGCGGTTGGATTCCTTCCCGAGGCTTATCTTTTTACGGCCAAGATTATTTAAAGTCCCTAGAAATCTCCAGAAGCTTCACTCCAACAGCAAGTCTTCTCATGCAAGCTAGCTAACTACCTTAATCTAGAAGCTTCCTATAACTACCTAGCTTTCTATGCAAGCCTCATAACAACCAAGCTTCTCTTGTACGCTAAATAACTAACTCAATCTAGAAGTTTCTTCTTAACTACCAAGCTTACAAGGGATGCTAAACCTAGCCTAGCTTCTAAAGGAAGCTAAACTTAGCTTCTAGGGGAAGCTTAAGGAAAACACTATAAAAAGGGGACCCAGGGCTTCATTAAAGAAGTTGTTCAGTAGTTGATTAGTTGTAGAAAGATCCAAATCAAAATCCACATAAATTGAGTGACACAATTTGATCCAAATCAAGATTCATCGAGTACCGATTCAAGCAAGAATCCAACGAGCCTTTTGAAGCAACGCTGATCTTCATCCGAGTAAGTGATCCATGACGACCCGCGACTCAAGAAGACGATGCGAAGCTAGTTCGATAATTTAGTTCCTCCTCAATTCTTGTAGTCTTTGAGTTAATTGTAACGAAACATCGAATAATAAAAGGTGAAAATTCTTGATCTTGCTTTTCTTTACATTTGAGCATTATGAAGAGTTATCGATTCTTGATTGTTATCTTTTTCATGATGTTTGAGTGAAAACTCCACTTGTGGAGGAATCGAGAAAATAGATAGATGATGATGATTAAATTCTTGAACGATTCTTAAGTCTTATGAGTCTTGTAAACTTTAGGAAATTGAATCAACGATAACCTAGTTTCGAGCGAGATGCTTTCTTGAATGTTTTTGCTCCAAATTAGAGATCAACGATCGATGATTGAATTTCCTAGAGGCTAGAATTTGAATGATAATCAACGAAAGGACAAGGGATGATGATGGAGAAACCCTAGTTTCTTCAATAGATCCCTAATTCTCGTTGATCGTCATCGATCTAGCAACAAATCATCAATAGATAAGAATTTGTAATCATAATTCTTCATCATCACTATCGATTGGATCGATTCCTACAAGCCTCTTTACAAATCTTGATAATTCGTTCGATTTGGATATCTTCTTGAACTTTATTAATTCTTGATTTTAGATCTAGTTTCCGATGATTCTTGAAACTAAATTTCATAAATCTTGAATCAATTTTGTTTTATCTTTTAATTTTCAACTCAACTAAAACAAGACTCAGCAAATCACACTTTCCCTGTGGACGACCCGCATTCACCGACGAACCTACAAAAGACATCGTTAATTGATTGCAGTATAAATTTCTTTGGTTGTGATCTTTACACTTTTCAAAACACGACACAGAAATCGATGATCAATCAAATGGCACCGTTGCCGGGGATAGTGTGCTAATTTGTTCGTTTTTGTAATTTGAGTTGGAAAATTTATTATTCCATCAGAATTTTTAGAAAAAAATTCGCACAAGCGCTTAACGATTTTTTGTGATTTGTTGCAAGGAGATCTGGAATCTGTGGAGCGAGAGGAAAAATTTTCCGAGCATCTCAGAGAGTTCAGTGAGTGAACAGGAGCAGTTCCTGAGATTTTTGTGCAGAGATCCCTTCTTTTGACCGCGCTTCTGCGGCAAAGTGGTGCATATCGCGGCGGTTCCGCGGCGCGATTAAGGCTTCAGTGCACCAAACTTCTCAGGTCTATTTCTGTCTTTCTTATCTCCTCCCTGCTCTGTCCATTAACCAATTTCTGCAGGATTCTTTGCAAAAATTCGCAGCGCCGCTAAAAAGAAAAATTGTGCGTGTTTGATCTTGGTTGTTTACATTTTTTAACACGGAAATTAAGGGGCAAAGACCAAATTCAGATTAGGTAGGGATTTCATTACCCTTCATAAGCCCCAAAAATCACAAAATTGCATCCGCATTACCCTCATTAACTAAAAAATATCTAGACATGACTCTAAGGACCGTCGCGCTCACTTAGGACAGAAGGAGGTCGTGGGTAATCTATTGCTTATCCGCGTTTCTTTTGTGGTGTCTAAGGCAAGTGTGTCTAAGGCAAGTGGTTACTTAATTAGGCCCACTACTTACGTAGTGGAGAACCTCCCACTTACCTGGCCATAAAAGGGGCAAAGAGGCAGTAGAGGATCTATCTTACGACTTGTCTTCTGGAAGTCTAGGAGCGGTCTAGAGACTTGACCTAGGTGACCACTAGATTTAGGGTTGCTTGTGCATTGTTTGTGATTTGTCTTTTTCAAAAATATCCGTATCTTTTGTTAGTTATATGTATGCCCTAGAGGCCATTACTGTACATAGGATGTATATTGTAGTGGATGCTGGGACATATATAGGGAGGACTTTCTTGCTCGACATGATAGTATGCTATCTGGTTATACTTTACCTTAACGTGTATACTGATTGTCTCTCTGTTACATGTTGGTAAGCCCTTAGGATGTGTACTTGACTACCTGGACTATGATGCGGATCATACTAGTGGGGACATGGTAGTCCATAAGTACATCCTTCAAAGTCCCTAGTCGTGGGTGTATCGAGACGGGGCATCGATATACCAGAGTAGACTAGCGTATACCTTCTCGACCCATACAGATGGGCGATGGATGATCCCATATCCATCGGTGTTTGACATCAGAGATGATATACGGGTGCTCAGTAGAGACTGGGTACACTGGACGGACTCGCCGAGAACTCCCAGATGGTATTATACCTCACGTCAGATGGCAGTTCTCTGGTGACACTGGTACAGAGTAGTCTGTTGACCCGAGATCGTCATAGAGTCTTGTGTGGTTCCCACTGTGCTTTGATTTCCATCTTACCACGTCCAAGAGGGCGTGCAAAACGGTGGTTTTTGGGTACAGTCCCGAGTCACATGGAGGCAATGAGCGATAGGAGGGGATTCGTCTCTCCCGGTATAGGGAGTTGATGTTGCGCTGTGTTCGATTGGCTATAACAGGAAATCCCTGGCCAGGGTTGCTGAGATTTACTGGTAAGTGTTACCAGTAGTTTCTCGAATTGTTATAGACCTCATATCGACACGACTTATCGAGCTATTGGGGTCTGACGTTTACCACCCCTAGGCGAGATATGCGACATATCAGACGAACAGACCGGACTGTACGGTAGTGTTACTGGTTGGATTCACTGAAGTGTGAGCGGGCTTGCTCGTCGATCTTCAGATCGCTCAATACCCGGGTGGCCGTTACGTTTAGCAGACCGCTTGCGGCTTGTGGGTGTTTGATATGATCATCGCCTGCTGCCGGCGTATTGACGAGTCTTTAGAGTCCTACACAGAGGTTTCCTGGCTCAAGCGAAACGAAATAGGAGCGCATATGAGATATGTGCGGGACCGAGAATAATACGTGTATGTGATACCGTATTCCATTCTCGCGATGAATGTGTCGAATGGTTGTATGCGATATAACCTAGTTATCGAATCAAGGATTGATTCGATAAGCCGATACATTGTATACTAGTCGGTTGTGTGCGACATGACCGGATCATTGAATCAAGTGTTGATTTAATTATTTAATGCATAATTATATATTTGATATATTACTTTGCATTAACTAGTATCGGTTCACTTTAAATGGATTTTCTCACTCGGATGTGCGCATTGCATATGCGATATGATTTTGTGCACTTGCTTGTATCATGTTTGATGATACATGCCTTTTGGTTAAGTGTAAAGAATTAAACCTTGGTTAATGAAATGGTTAGGGTTTACTATTTCCTTATTCATTTTATTCATTTATTTATCCTTTTGGAAAAAGAAAAGGAAATGAGAAAAATGGTGGCTTATTTTGTTTTGTTCATGAAGCTTCATGAAGACTTTGACCAAGTGACCATTTTGTCTCATGCTTAACCCTAACCATTCCATTCAACCATGATTAACTCTCTACACATTACCATGGATAAGATTATGATAAGAATGATTTTATTATTTTTATTATAATTAACATATCATATTCTTCATCTTCTTCTTCTTCTTCACTTCAAGAAAAAGCTTGAAAGCTTTAATGGCAAAGTGAGAAAAAGAGTGAGAAATCCAATTCTAAAGTCTACCCACTTCCTATTTCTTCATCCTCTACCTCTTGCCAAGTAGTAGAGTGTGTTTCCTTCACAAGTTTTCATGGCTTGGTGAAGGTGGAGCTTGATCTAGTGATGCTTCGACGTAGATCATCTTCGGCACGTCGTCGATGACCTAGCCCGCTTCTTCTCCGATGAAGCCGACGCAAGAGCCCGGATTTCGATTTGGACAGCGAGGATACTTCATTGCGGAGCTATGGAGGTGGAGAACCGGATCTACAAAGGTTGTATTTCCGTATTCTTATAGTTAAGTGTTAACTAGTTTAATGTTTCGCCTAGATTTCTAGCAAACGATCCGTAGTCGGGTTTCTCGGCACCTAGAATTTTTGAAATTGGCATGGTTGATGCCTTGTGAGACCTCATTAGGATGCCTAGGAACCCTACAGTGGTATCAGAGCCTAGCTAGAGCCTTAGGCGATGCGTAGACGGAGTTAGAAGTCCGATCGACCCGAAACCCCGACTTTAAAATGCTCTCTGGACATTTTTGTAAAATGCGGATTTTTGCAAATTAAAAATATGCAGAAACATCAGCAGGTAAATCTAAGAATTACGATGCAAAAATTACCTAATGATCTTTCTAAAGTGCGGCGGAACCGCGGCATTAGCGTGCTAATGCGGCCCTTCCGCGGCCCTTTTGTCTTATCTGCCATTGAATTTTGCACAGTAACTCCTATTTTTCAGTACTGGTTTTCCTGGGAATTTTTTAATCTGAAATCAAGAGTTGAGTATTTTGGGTTGTATTGGGAGTTCATACATTCGATCGGATTGTCAAACTTTGTCTATGTGTCGTTCCGGATAATTTTTTTGAATATGTTAAAAAGTTCGACCGGATATAAATACCCAATTTTTCCCCTGTCAGGAAATTTCCAAGTGTTGGATATTTCTGTAGTTTAATCACGTTCTAAGTAGTGCAAGTAACACGATGGTCCCTCTAGAAGACAACAAACCTTAACTCGATTATGTGACCGTCTTGAACTACCCTTTGAACCTTCGGGTTTGGGGCAGTACGGCGTGCCACATGTGAGGCGTTGGCTTGACCCTTCTACGGCTGGACCGTTGGTACTGAGGCACGAACTGAATGTTGTTAGACTTATTTCATGTGTTGATCTGTATTGGGAAAACTTGGGTGTTCGATTGTTCGATCGGAAAGTTTAACATTTTCTATTTATCTGGAATGGGATACAATAATTGGAATTCACAAGAAGTTATGAGATAACTGAATGAATGTTATAAACATAGCAGTTTAGTCTCACTTGATCGGTTGCCACGGAATTTTGATGTGATTAAAAGTCCGTCGCAATCACGTAGCGTACGCGGATACTCGCCGGGTAAACTTAATAGACAGCCTCACTCCATAGCCCCGACTAAGTGACTGTAGGAGAACCCCGTCGCCGTAAGCATCCGTTCGGGTGCTCGCGGTAGCGGTGTTCCGCCTTGGTGCACTTCGTCGCTGGTATCGGGGGTGCGGCCGCCTACTGAAGTTTGCGACGAGCATTCGATCAGGCTGTCGGGAATCCTGTTGAATTGCCCGACTCAATATTGAAAAGTGTTTTCGATTTTGAGACTAAAATGCGGGGTTTATAATTGTTAGGCATGCGATGTCTAAAGAATTCATTTGATTAGGCATGCGATGTCTATGCAGATTGCGGATTCCAACTGTTGTAGTTTTACACTTTCTTTTCTGTGACCGTAAGTGTAATATGTGATATCGCCGGTTTCGTTGCTATATGTCAACGACAATTGGGATGCGCATGTTTACTTACGTTGATGACATGTGATGTTATGTGTTGCTGGATATGTTATATTGGATCGTCGTGTTTGAATAGCCGGGGTTTTTTATGTGAGATGAGTGTTTTTCATTTTCATTCATGTAAAAACTTGTATGTAATATTCTTTTAATGGGGCGCTTCCAGGTTGCGGAAGTTGTCACCGTTTGTATATTATTTACTTTTCCGCACTAGAATAGACCCAAGGAGGGGAGCACAAGTAACCGGGTTCTGGGGTCCAGTGGGAGACCAACTTGAGGAGTCGAGTCCGGGTCTCCTAACTCCAGAATTGGTAGGGTTGCTTGCCGCTCTCGTAGGGGTCTAGGGGTGTGGGTTTGGCTATTCATCACGACCGTGGAATCCGTGTTTTATACTGGCTCGTATTGAAAACACGGACGTCCTAGTATATCCAATATTTCATATGTTTCTTCTGCTGCGATATCTGTGATGTGATCATGTGATGTTCTGTGATAGATACAGTATATAGTATATATGATATATTATATAGACGTTACTTATGTTTTACACCCGCGCTAGCCCTGCCCTGTTCTGCCGTTAGTTACCTAACCTAACGGTGCACGAGGGGACATCGAGGCGAATGCGGATGGCATAAGTGTACGTCGTATTTATCTGTGATGTTTAGGTACTTTAATGATGGGACTTCATTAATATGATTAATGAAATTAAAAGAAACCTAAGATGTTGTAGAATCGAATTTCAAAATAAAACAGGTAGCTACAGTTCTTGCTTTGCACAGCGGTATATGTGATATATCCTGCACCTCATTCGACGAGGAAAGGACCGAGATCCCTTCACCGGGAGTGACTCCTTTAGCAATAACTGGCAGATGCTACACACTCGGTTTGTCTTTTGATTGCTTTTAAGTGTTTTTGCTTTGCACAGTGATATATATGATATGTCCCGCACCTCATTCGACGAGGAAAGGACCGACGATCCCTTCACCGGGAGTGACTCCTTTAGCAAAACTAAAAAAGCCTCAAAAGCACTCCATTTCAAAATTCATTTGATTCTACAACGATATCAAGTTCATTACGCAATAGGTTTTCAGAAAAACCTTTCGTAGCCCTCCGTCATTTCAGATAAGTTGTATATAGTATTCGTGCTGCATTTGTTGGCTTTCGTCAAGGTGCAGTGTGCGGTAGCTATATGCTGCTTATCTGCTAGCATACGATGCGATTGGATTAGGGTAGTCGTGCGGTTTTGTTGGCTTTCGTCAAGGGTCGTGCGGGTGGGTTTAATTCAATCAAGAAATGTACGGGTTGAACTTGACTGGCGGGCTATGGTTTGTTGGCTTTCGTCAAGGTCATAGCACGTTAGGGGCAAAATATTATCGGGAATTTCAAGTGTTGAAATTTGCAATGAGATTGCATACTTTCTATGAGATAGTTGGATCCCGATACCCGCTGCGAGTAAGAGTTACTCCTGGGAGAGTTTTACGCATTACAATTAGCCGATCAAGTAGGTGTCTAGAAAGGTGTTAACGAGGTTACGCCTCTGGGAAAACGAGGTTTACATTAATTAGGTTCGTGCGAAAGCACGGGGGACCTCCCTCAAAGTACCGACACTGGCCTGGCTGAAAGATTGGCGAACTTGTAGTGTGTAATTAATCCCGGCTAGTCTTTCCTTTTAGGGTTTGAAGGAAGATTTGATAAAAAGCAGTGGGAGCCATCCTGATTAGATAAAATAATAACCAATCTATTCTTGTAAGAGCGCACGCTGAGTGTTTTCTTCTCTCTCTCTCCAGGTAGCGACCATATCACGCCTTAATCAAGATAATAAAACGGATATTTGACCGAACCCGCTTGTTATACTGAGCTGGGAAACGTTGGTCCCGCTCCAACTTATAATTGTTATAAGACAGAGCAGGAAATTGGGGATTACCAGAATTCCCATGCCGCCCAAACGAAGAGAGTGCATGCTGATGCATCATCTTCGGGTGTGTTCATTACAAGAACTGTTTCTCAGTATTCTCTACGTCCTGGGTATGTGATACCAGATCAGGATCCCAGATATGTAATATGTTACATATGGCTACAGAAAGGTAGAGAACTGAGAACGGGTGATAAGTTTCATGAGGCAGAAAACGGGGCAAGTGTTGCAGCCAAGTCTGTCGGTCACTGTCACCCTGTATTACCAATACATTGATTCTGAACGAATGTTATTAGATACCGAACCTGATATACAAAATCATATCTCTCTCTTTATTAGTAAAGAAAGGATATAATTTTGTATTGTTGGATAATGTTTTGAACATTTCCTATATCAAAAGTTGATCGGTTCAGGCACGTTATCTAAAAGCATTAATGTTCTAAATCAAACTACCGTTCTTAGTATATGGAACACACATAAGAGGAAGAGTTCAGAAATGAACGGATCCTTCTTAAGGTATTGTAGACTAGGTTATATCAATGCGACCCGACTCGCTAGAGTTACATAAAGATGCATATTTAAATTAGTTTGAATTTACATCTTGTGAAACTCGCCAGTCATGTCACAAAGATAAGATGACCACAGCTCTGTTTATTGGAAACAGAGAAAGAGTTAGTAAACTCTTGGGATGATACATGTTGATCTATGTAAGGTCCCCTGTCTACACATGCCAGGACTGGTTCTTTGTACTTCATTACATTCTCTGATAATCTCTCGAGATTCAGATCTATGTTCTTGTTGAAACACAAGTCCGAACCTTTTGAGATATTCACGGAATATAAGTTAGAAGTAGAGAACCAAAATACGGGTATAAGTATTATGTCCTATGATGTGATCAAGGAGGAGAATACTTGAGCATGGAATTCCTGGACTTTTCTAAAGGAGAATGAGATTCTCTCTCAGCATTACTCCTCCGTATACACCATAGCACGATGGTTTATCGGGGCGGAGCAATAACACCCTATATGATAAGGTGTGCTCTATGATGAGTACTACTAAGTTACCTATTTCCTTTTGGGTGTTATGCACTTGTGAAGTTGCATACCTATTGAATAGGGTTCCAATCAAATCAGTTGCCTACCACTTTATATATGATATGGAAAGGGAAGAGCCCATATCTTAAGTTAGTTAAGATTTGGGGTTGTCCGGCCTATGTCTAAAAGCAAAATCCGGACAAGCTCGAGGTAAAGTCAGTTGTGTAGAACTGGAAAGGTTCCAGCTATACAAACTACAGCAGATGATTTGGTAGATCCAAAGGATTCAGTAGATTCCAACGAACCTCAGCCTCTCCGCCGATCTAGTAGGGTTCCTCACCCACCTGAGAGATACTTCGGTTCCTCTATGACAGTGGGAGCGAGGATTGCATCATGAGATGATGACCCAACTAGTTTCGAGCTGGCCATCAGGAGTAGGACTCTGTAAGAATGGCTGGATGCTTAGTGATCTGAGATGGAATCCATGTACACCAACAAAGTATGGACTTTGGTTGCTATATCTGAAGGGTTAAATCCCCATCAGGAGCAAGTATATCTTGAGAAGATTACTTGGTGTAGATGGAAAAGTTGAGACTTTCAAAGCTAGACTAGTTAAAGGTTTTCGTCATCAACCAGGCGTGGATAATGATGAAACCTTTTCCAGTACCTATGCTTAAGTCCATCCAGATACTACTTGCCACGGCTACATACCATGACTACGATATCTGGCGGTTGGGTGTCATGACAGCTTTTCTAAACGATGTTTTGGAAGAGAGCGTCTATAAGTACACAGCCAGAGGGCTTCGTAGACAGTGGGAGCAGCGGAAACGTGTGCAAGATGATTTATAGGATAAAACAGGCATCGCGGAGTTGGAACATCTGTTTTGATGTGGTAGTCAAAGAGTTTGACTTCATCAAAATGGTAGATAAACCTTGTATATACAAAAAGGTAGTAGAGAGTATGGTGGTAATCCTCGTAGAGTACGTGGATGACATACTCTTGATAGGGAAGGAGTTTCCTATGCTACGCTCGGTCAATCTCCGCTTATCACAAAGATTCTCCGTGTAGGATCAATTTGATACCTCCTAAATCCTGAGTTTTGGATCTATGAGATAGATCTAATTGGATATTAGGATACTCACTAGCTGTAGTGAGATGGTATCAATTGATCCTGGGGAGAATCACTGGAAGGGTTCTAGGGTGATAAAGACGACTGAATGTCAGTCACAGGCATTGTCTTTACCCTAAGCAAATGGACGGTATGTTGGAAGAGTTCCAAGTTAGATACCGTGACATACTAGAAGATAAAGGCAGGATACATCGCTACTTAAGATGCTACCCTAGAGGCTGTTTGGGTGTATATTGGTTCATGAGATGAACTATGTTCCTCCCATTGTGTGACAATGGAGTTGTGGCTTATGCCAAGGAACGCCGGTCCCATCAGTGATCCAGACATATTCTATGGTAGTATCACTTGATCATGGAGATAGTTGATCTCCAGGGAGATTGAGGTTAGGAGAGTAGACTCAGAGGACAACACAGCGGATCCACTCACAAAGGCCTGTTCCCAGAGAGAGACTTTCATGGGATGGTTGAGTATGAGATACTACAACCACTGCTATAGATGGCCCTAGTGCAAGTGGGAGATTGTTAGTTATATGTATGCCCTAGAGGCCATTACTGTACATAGGATGTATATTGTAGTGGATGCTGGGACATATATAGGGAGGACTTTCTTGCTCGACATGATAGTATGCTATCTGGTTATACTTTACCTTAACGTGTATACTGATTGTCTCTCTGTTACATGTTGGTAAAGCCCTTAGGATGTGTACTTGACTACCTGGACTATGATGCGGATCATACTAGTGGGGACATGGTAGTCCATAAGTACATCCTTCAAAGTCCCTAGTCGTGGGTGTATCGAGACGGGGCATCGATATACCAGAGTAGACTAGCGTATACCTTCTCGACCCATACAGATGGGCGATGGATGATCCCATATCCATCGGTGTTTGACATCAGAGATGATATACGGGTGCTCAGTAGAGACTGGGTACACTGGACGGACTCGCCGAGAACTCCCAGATGGTATTATACCTCACGTCAGATGGCAGTTCTCTGGTGACACTGGTACAGAGTAGTCTGTTGACCCGAGATCGTCATAGAGTCTTGTGTGGTTCCCACTGTGCTTTGATTTCCATCTTACCACGTCCAAGAGGGTGTGCAAAACGGTGGTTTTTGGGTACAGTCCCGAGTCACATGGAGGCAATGAGCGATAGGAGGGGATTCGTCTCTCCCGGTATAGGGAGTTGATGTTGCGCTGTGTTCGATTGGCTATAACAGGAAATCCCTGGCCAGGGTTGCTGAGATTTACTGGTAAGTGTTACCAGTAGTTTCTCGAATTGTTATAGACCTCATATCGACACGACTTATCGAGCTATTGGGGTCTGACGTTTACCACCCCTAGGCGAGATATGCGACATATCAGACGAACAGACCGGACTGTACGGTAGTGTTACTGGTTGGATTCACTGGAGTGTGAGCGGGCTTGCTCGTCGATCTTCAGATCGTTCAATACCCGGGTGGCCGTTACGTTTAGCAGACCGCTTGCGGCTTGTGGGTGTTTGATATGATCATCGCCTGCTGCCGGCGTATTGACGAGTCTTTAGAGTCCTACACAGAGGTTTCCTGGCTCAAGCGAAACGAAATAGGAGCGCATATGAGATATGTGCGGGACCGAGAATAATACGTGTATGTGATACCGTATTCCATTCTCGCGATGAATGTGTCGAATGGTTGTATGCGATATAACCTAGTTATCGAATCAAGGATTGATTCGATAAGCCGATACATTGTATACTAGTCGGTTGTGTGCGACATGACCGGATCATTGAATCAAGTGTTGATTTAATTATTTAATGCATAATTATATATTTGATATATTACTTTGCATTAACTAGTATCGGTTCACTTTAAATGGATTTTCTCACTCGGATGTGCGCATTGCATATGCGATATGATTTTGTGCACTTGCTTGTATCATGTTTGATGATACATGCCTTTTGGTTAAGTGTAAAGAATTAAACCTTGGTTAATGAAATGGTTAGGGTTTACTATTTCCTTATTCATTTTATTCATTTATTTATCCTTTTGGAAAAAGAAAAGGAAATGAGAAAAATGGTGGCTTATTTTGTTTTGTTCATGAAGCTTCATGAAGACTTTGACCAAGTGACCATTTTGTCTCATGCTTAACCCTAACCATTCCATTCAACCATGATTAACTCTCTACACATTACCATGGATAAGATTATGATAAGAATGATTTTATTATTCTTATTATAATTAACATATCATATTCTTCATCTTCTTCTTCTTCTTCTTCACTTCAAGAAAAAGCTTGAAAGCTTTAATGGCAAAGTGAGAAAAAGAGTGAGAAATCCAATTCTAAAGTCTACCCACTTCCTATTTCTTCATCCTCTACCTCTTGCCAAGTAGTAGAGTGTGTTTCCTTCACAAGTTTTCATGGCTTGGTGAAGGTGGAGCTTGATCTAGTGATGCTTCGACGTAGATCATCTTCGGCACGTCGTCGATGACCTAGCCCGCTTCTTCTCCGATGAAGCCGACGCAAGAGCCCGGATTTCGATTTGGACAGCGAGGATACTTCGTTGCGGAGCTATGGAGGTGGAGAACCGGATCTACAAAGGTTGTATTTCCGTATTCTTATAGTTAAGTGTTAACTAGTTTAATGTTTCGCCTAGATTTCTAGCAAACGATCCGTAGTCGGGTTTCTCGGCACCTAGAAATTTTGAAATTGGCATGGTTGATGCCTTGTGAGACCTCATTAGGATGCCTAGGAACCCTACATCTTTTTCAAAACCAAACACCAAACTCATCTTTTCCTTAATTATCACAATGCTGCCACTTGTGCTAAACCATTTAGTACATGCTCGGCTGGACACGGGATTCTAGTGCCCGTCTTGTCCGCGTTCCACCTATCGACTCCGAAGTCGGTATTTCTACGTCTACTTGTTCTTTACCCTCCACCACACCCACTTCGATTATCAATCAAATGGCGCCGTTGCTGAGGATAGTGTGCTAATTTGTTCGTTTTTGTAATTTGAGTTGGAAAATTTATTATTCCATCAGAATTTTTAGATCAAAATTCGCACAAGCGCTTAACGATTTGTTGCAAGGAGATCTGGAATCTGTGGAGCGAGAGGAAAAATTTTCCGAGCATCTCAGAGAGTTCAGTTAGTGAACAAGAGCAGTTCCTGAGATTTTTGTGCAGAGATCCCTTCTTCAGACCGCGCTTCCGCGGCAAAGTGTTGCATATCGCGGCGGTTCCGCGGCGCGATTAAGGCTTCAGTGCACCATTCTTCTTAGGTCCATTTCTGACTTTCTTATCTCCTTCCTGCTCTGCTCTATTAACCAATTTCTGCAGGATTCTTTGCAAAAATTCGCAGCGCCACAAAAAGAAAAATTGTTGCGTGTTTGATCTTGGTTGTTTGCATATTTTAATATGGAAATTAAAGGGCAAAGACCAAATTCAGATTAGGTGGGGAGTTCATTACCCTTCATAAGCCCCAAAAATCACAAAACTGCATCTGCATTACCCTCACTAACTAAAAAATATCTAGACATGACTCTAAGGACCGTCGCGCTCAATTAAGACAGAAGGAGGTCGTGGGTAATCTATTGCTTATCCGCGTTTCTTTTGTGGTGTCTAAGGCAAGTGTGTCTAAGGCAAGTGGTTACTTAATTA
Source organism: Agapanthus africanus (assembly GCA_030015575.1). Lineage (NCBI taxonomy): Eukaryota > Viridiplantae > Streptophyta > Magnoliopsida > Asparagales > Amaryllidaceae > Agapanthus > Agapanthus africanus. The sequence goes on from CM057344.1 coordinate 241,628,080, forward strand.
GGCCCACTACTTACGTAATGGAGAACCTCCCACTTACCTGGCACTTACCTGGCCACAGGAGAGGCAAAGAGGAAGTAGAGGATCTATCTTGCGACTTGTCTTCTAGAAGTCTAGGAGCGGTCTAGAGACTTGACCTAGGTGACTACTAGATTTAGGGTTGCTTGTGCATTGTTTGTGTGAATTTTTCAAAAAAATCCGTATCTTTTTCAAAAACAAACACCAACTCATCTTTTCCTTAATTATCACAACGCTGCCACTTGTGCTAAACCATTTAGTGCATGCTCGGCTGGACACGGGATTCTAGTGCCCGTCTTGTCCGCGTTCCTCCTATCGACTCCGAAGTCGGTAATTCTACGTCTACGTGTTCTTTACCCTCCACCACACCCACATCGATGGACGGTTCTCCATCGAACTTCTTTAACACTACTCTGCCACCGTCTGCAGGTGCACAGAATCCACCCCGCATCTCTCTCCAAGAGAGATGCTATCCTATGCGAGGTCCTCTTTCGACCTGTCTCACCATTCCACCAGCCAATGGGGACAACTTTGAAATAATACGCCAATACATCAATCTTCTACCCAAATATCACGGTCTCGAGTCTGAAGACGCATATATCTTTATTACCAAATTTGAAAATGTATGTGCAATGATGGGTACTTCACAGCTTTCTTTGGATGCTATGCATCTACGTCTTCTCCCATTCACTTTGTGCGATATAGCCGAGAAGTGGCTTTATAAAAATAGATGCACATTCTATTTCAAACTGGGATGAATTCGTCGCAGCTTTCCTAAAGAAATTCTACCCCAATCATAAAACAGCTCGAGTCCGTAGCGAAATAAATCAATTTACCCAGCTTCCAAATGAACCATTCTCGAAGTGTTTTGAACACTTTAAGGATCTGTTAGTTCAATGTCCACATCACGAAATTCCTAGATGGGATCTATGCAGAATCATATATGAGGGCATTAATCTTACAACAAAACAGAACCTTGAATCCATGTGTCAAGGCACTTTCATGACTAAAGATGATGGTGAAGCCTGGAGATTCTTAGAAGATTTCGCTGAAAAATCTTTACAGTGGGAGAGTGTAAACCAGTCATCGTCTAGGGGTGGCATTCACCAAATTGATGTTTCCATAGGAGTTAGAGCTGAAATGGCAGCAATGCAAAAGAAACTTGAAGCTATGGAACATAAATTTTTAGCAGACTCCATAAATGAGATGTCACTCCCCAAAACTGTCTGTGGATACTGTTCTGATCCATCTCATCTTACGGAAGATTGTCCTTTAAATTATCCGTTTCAAGGTCAAGAGTATACCAATGCTGCTTTCCAATAAAGAACTAGAAACGACCCGTATTCTTCCACTGATAATCAGGGTTGGAGGAATCACCCTAACTTTGCTTGGAACCAACAACAAGCTCAAAACACGGTTCCAAATCAAAATAATTTCCAAAGGGCTCCTCTACCACAACGACATCCATTTTAACTGACTCAGCACCCCTACCAATCACAAAACTTTCAAAATCCCGTCAACATACCTGCACCATATAATCCTTTGCAGTTGACCGGTACTGATATTTCCTCTTCACTCGAACGAACTTTTGAAATGTACATGAAACAAATGTCGGCTTAATTTAGGTCTTCCTTCGATAAATTCCAGAAAAACTCTGACCTCCAAGCTGAGAGTTTAAAATCGATGGAAGCTCAAATTGCCCGATTAAAAGCCGAAATGAGTGCAAGAGAGAAAGGGAAACTTCCGTCTCAACCCTTACCGAATCCTGGACATTCACAACACTACAATGTGAACGCCATTACAACATTGAGATTAGGAAGAGTGCTGAATAATCACATTGGGGAAGAGATTGATGATAATGAAAAATTTATCAATAATACCCCGGCTGAGACTTTTCCTTCCACACACACTTCTACTTGTAATCCTACTTTATTTATCCCACCATTTTCTTGCGAGCCTATTCTCCGTTTTCCCCAAAGCTCGACACCTCAGCATACCTCTTCTAGTCCACCAAAGACGATCCCCACTCCTATTCTGGGATCAGTTCTACACACACCACCTTCTCCAATGTTGGACCCAGCTCTTATTGCTAAAGCTCCTTTTCCGAATCGGTTAAGGGGTAACAAATCCAGTCCACATATGGAGAAGATCATGAAAATGTTCAAACAGGTTAACATCAACATCTCTCTCCTTGATGTTATTCAACAAGTCCCCGCTTATGCGAAAATTCTCAAAGACTTGTGCACTAGGAAGAGGAAGACTCAAGTGCTTAAGAAGGTCTTCATGACGAATAATATTAGCACTGCTTTTACCCCACAGTTACCAAAGAAACGAAAGGACCCAGGATGTCCTACGATATCGATTTCTATTGGGGGTAAAAACATTAATCGTGCTTTACTTGACCTTGGCGCAAGTGTTAACCTGCTTCCATACTCTGTCTATGAGCAGTTAGGGATTGGAGAGTTAAAACCAGCTCATTGCACTCTCCAAATGGCAGACCGTTCATTCACCAAACCTAGGGGTGAACTGGAGGATGTGTTGATAAAAGTCGGGGAATTCATATTCCCTATGGACTTTATTGTTCTCGATACACAACCTGTAGCAAACCCACAGAACCAAATTCCGGTGATTTTAGGTCGACTATTCCTTGCCACTTCCAATGCTGTCATTAACTGTCGAAACGGTTCAATGAACCTATCTTTTGGAAAAATGACAATTGAACTGAATATCTATAAAATTGAAAGTCAGCCATCTGAACCCTCTGCTCACATACTTGATGTCTGTTCTGTCCACGAGATTGCTTCGGAAAGTTGCGAAGTTGATGAACTTTGCTTTGAAGATCTTGACGAAACTAGCACATCAATGTTTGATCTGTCACATCTTAGTGAGGACATATTTTCCATGCTTGAGTCTGAAACTATTGACCCATCACCCTCCGAGTCTGTATCTTATGCAGGCTACGAGCTTCTCCTTGACTCCGAATATCATTCGATGACCCTACCTTCTATAGTTTCTCCGCCAGCATTCGATCTCAAACTTTTACCTTCTCATCTTAAATATGCATATTTAGGTGAGAATGAGTCTTTACCGGTGATCATATCCGCCTCTCTAGCCGCAGAGCAAGAGAATGCGCTTTTGACGGTATTGAGATCTATTAGGCAGGCGTTTGGTTGGACTATGGCTGCCATCAAAGGGATTAGTCCCTTGATTGTTGAACATCATATACATCTGATAGATGAAGCCAAGCCAACCCGAGAGCCACAGAGACGGTTAAACCCCGTCATGAAGGATGCGGTGAAGAAAGAAATAGTCAAATGCCTTGACAATGGTATAATTTACCCAATCTCCAATAGCCAATGGGTGAGTCTAATTCATGTAGTCCCTAAGAAATCTGGCATCACGGTCATAACAAATGAGGCAAATGAGTTAATCCAGACACGCGCTCAAACTGGGTGGCGTGTATGTATTGATTATAGAAAACTCAATGCCGCAATGAGAAAAGACCATTTTTCTCTACCTTTCATTGACCAGATGCTAGAACGCTTAGCTGGACGTGAATATTACTGCTTCATGGACAGATACTCTGGCTTTAACCAGGTCCCTATTGCCAAAAAGGATCAAGATAAAACCACATTTACTTGTCCTTTTGGTACTTTTGCTTATAGACACATGCCCTTTGGGTTATGCAATGCTCCCGCTACATTTCAGCGGTGTATGATGGGGATATTCTCGGACATGGTCGAGAATTTTTTGGAGATTTTCATGGACGATTTCGATATTCGGAGATTCTTTTGCTGACTGCCTATCTCATCTTGACGCAGTTCTTACTCGTTGTAAGGAGAAGAACTTAACCTTGAATTGGGAAAAATGCCATTTCATGGTCCAAGAGGGAATGGTGCTTAGACATGTTATTTCATGGAAAGGCATTGAGGTTGACAAAGCTAAAATAGATGTTATTCAAAACCTTCCTCATCCCAAATGCGTCAAGGATATACGATCTTTTCTTGGCCATGCAGGCTTTTACAGGAGATTCATTAAGGATTTTAGAAAAATTGCTAGACCTTTAACTCTTTTCTTGGCCAAGGACACAACCTTTCACTTTGACTCGGATTTTGAGGCAGCATTCGACTCACTCAAACACTCTCTCACTACAGCCCCCATTCTATCATCTCCAGATTGGAACCACCCTTTTGAGCTTATGTGTGATGCATCAGATTTTGCAGTTGGTGCAGTCTTAGGACATCACATTGAAAAGATGCCACACGTGATCTATTATGCAAGAAAAACCCTGAATGATGCTCAAATTAATTATACAACTACCGAAAAAGAACTTTTGGCAGTTGTATTCGCATTAGAAAAATTCAGGCCTTACTTGATTGGCTCACCAATTGTTGTGTACACTGACCACTCCGCCTTGAAACATCTTTTGGCAAAGAAAGATGCTAAAGGTAAGCTAATACAATGGATCCTTCTATTACAAGAATTTGATCTTGTTATTAAAGATAAAAAAGGATGTGAAAACGTTGTAGCCGACCATCTGTCGCGCATCTCTTCTTCACCTGTGACCCTGCCGATCAATGATTCTTTTCCGGACGAACAACTCTTGAATGTATCTGATGAACCTTGGTTTAGGGATATTGTGAATTATCTTGCTACGGGACTTATTCCCCGCGAATGGTCGAAACAGGAAAAACATCGATTTCTATCCCAGGTAAAACATTTTTACTGGGATGAACCCTATCTGTTTAAGTATTGTCCGGACCAGATCATTCGCAGGTGTGTCCCTAATGATGAATTCAAGAGTGTTCTATCTTTTTGTCATGATCAGGCATGTGGGGGTCATTTTGGTCCTCGAAAGACGGCGGAAAAGGTTTTTCAATGCGGTTTTTATTGGCCGACTTTATTCAAAGATGCATTTGATCATTGCAAAACCTATGCACAGTGTCAACATACGGGTAGGATTTCCCAGAAAAATGAAAGGCCACAGCAACCTATCTTAGTGGTTGAAATTTTCGACGTTTGGGGTATTGACTTTATGGGTCCTTTTCCTAACTCTTTTGGGAATCTGTACATATTTCTTGTGGTTGATTACGTCTCGAAATGGGTTGAAGCTATTCCTTGTCGCACTAATGACAAAAAGGTTGTCATTAGGTTCTTAAAAGAAAACATCTTTTCACGATTTGGACACCCACGCGCTATCATTAGCGATAACGGGACACATTTCTGCAATCGGTCTTTCGAGACTTTGATGCGGAAATATGCAATCAACCACAAACTTTCCAGACCCTATCATCCTCAAACGAGCGGGCAAGCTGAGGTTTCAAACAGACAAATTAAACAAATTTTGGAGAAGACTGTTTCTAAAAATCGAAAAGATTGATCAACCAAATTGACGGATGCTCTTTGAGCGTTCCGGACTGCATATAAAACCGATCTAGGTTTTGTCTCCTTACAGACCAGTGTTTGGGAAGGCTTGTCACCTTCCGGTTGAGATTGAGCACAAAGCAATGTGGGCCATTAGAGAAATTAACTTTGACTTAAATCAAGCCTGCAACTTTCGGATGCTGCAATTAAACGAGCTAAGAGAACTCCGCGATGAAGCTTATGATAATTCTATAATTGTAAAGAACCGGACTAAGGTATTTCACGATAAAAACATTTTGAGAAAAACTTTTACACCTGGTCAACAAGTCCTTCTTTATGATTCACGACTCCATCTTCATGCGGGTAAGCTACGATCTCGGTGGAAAGGACCTTTTGTTGTGCGGTATGTATACCCGCACGGGGCAGTTGAGCTTGAAAATGTTGAAAACGATACAATTTTAAAAGTAAATGGACATAGATTAAAACCGTATTTTTCCACTGACCCCTTGGAGGAGCTCCTGTTTTTAGAGGAGCCGCTTTATAATGACTGATTTTCCTCCACCTCACCTCCATGACTTGGTAATTTTGTCGCATCTTTAGAATGGAGGTGAGTCAACTTGTACATACATTTTATAAAAATAAAAAAATAAAAAAAATATAATAAACAAAACAATAAAAAAATTTGTACATGAGGGACTAAGAAATAAGTTTGGGGGAAATTTTCCACAATCATATTTCATGTCCCATGTAACAAGTTTTTTCCTCCCAACCTTACAGGTTTTTGAGATTTAACAGATTTCAACAGTGAGGACACTGTTGTAAACAAGTTTGGGGGAGGTTTTTGATTATTTACGCATCATTTGCATATCACTTTGCCTAAGCACAAAGCATATAAAACATATAAAAATTTAAAAAAAATTCAAAAGATAAAAATATTTAATATTTAATTTTATAATAAAAGATTAGATAGTGAAAAATTACATCCAAAAGATTAGAAAAATTTAAGAAAACCAAGAAAATTAGAAGTTTTCTTAAATGAAACTGGTAATAAGTAGTTATGAGCCGTTGTCTCAAGGGTTAGTAGGATGAAAGAAGTCACTAATCTGAGGATAAAAATAAGTCTGAAAAATAGTTCATATTCTGGAAGCCAAACATATGAATGTTGATACCCTACTATACGCACTTACACACGTCTTGAAACTCGGGATAGTAGAGGATACCTTGAAATGCTCTTGTCTAAAAGCCAAAGTATGAAGGAAATTATGAATGAATAAAAGGTAAAATGGTGAAAAAAAAGGAACACTAGTTTTGTTATCGCCAAGGCAGCAATAAAAAATATAGCGAGGGTTCTTTATCACCTAGTGCCTTAGACCAACTGGTCTGGGAGTCACTGCTAAGCCTTAGGTGGTGCAAGACGAGGAAAATACTAATACACCTAATCAGCAAGCACATGAGTAATCAGTCGGTTAGTACCTCAAGTGTTAGTGTATATGCCCTAGGGGCCATTATTGTATCATACTAGCTTGTATATTACTTAATGGAAGCTTGGGATATTCACAGTTATATTAACAGTCTTGCTAAATATGGTAGTATGCTACTTGGTTATATCTGTCTTAATATGTATGTACGTATTGATAGAGCCCTTAGGATCTTGCTTGACTACTAGCGTTGTGATGGCAGTCACACTAGTGGGGGCTGGGTAGTCTACAAGCACATCCTTTTTCAGGTCCCTAGTCGTAGGATTATCGAGATAGGGCATCGATACTCCGGAGTAGACTAGTGTGTACGCTTCTCATCCCAGCTGGAGAGATGGTCTGTCCCACAGCCATCAGTACGTCGTACTGGAGATAGTACACAGGTGCTCGTTGGGTTACGGGTACACCGGACAGGACTCGCAGGGAACTGTTGGTTGGTATTATACCCGTCGTCAGTTAACAGTTCCCAGGTGACATGAGTACAGCATAGTCCGCAGACTTGACACTGCTACTTCGCCTCAAGTGTGTCCCACTGTTCTTAGATTGCTACCCTACCACGGCTCAAAGGAGTCGTGCAAACAGGTAGCAGTTGGGTGCAGTCCCGAGCACTTGGAGGCAGTGGCGGTTAGACAGGATTCGTCTCTCCCGGTATTGGGAGTTGATATCGCGCTGTGTCTGGAGAGCCATTACGCAAAGTCCCTGGCCAGGGCAAGCGAGATTTAATGGTAGGTTTTCCAGTAGTTTCTCAAGGTGTAATGGGCTTCGCTCCGACACGACTTATACTGCTTTTAGGGGACTTACGCTTGCCGCCCCCTAGGCCCGATATGCGATAGTCCTAGACGAACAGACCGGACTGTACGGAGATTGTCACATCAGGCCCAGTAGGAGTTCGGATGGGTTTCCTTATCGGCCTTCTTATCGACATCTACCTGGGGACCGTTACGTACAGCTAGTGTCGCTTGCGGTCTGTGGTTAAACCAACTGCCAGCGTAGTAGTTGAGTCTTTAGAGTCCCACACAGAGAGTTTCCCTGCTTCGGGCGAAACGATATAGAGGTTGTATGGTTTTACGACAGGGTTCGGACATGCACGTGCATTTATGCACGTACGATGTTCGGACAGCTTTTATTAGCCGGCTTTGGTTTAAGCCAGATTCTAGTATCGGATTATTGGATTTATACAGTCTAAAGTTTTTCCTTGTTTTCACGGATAAGAGGGGCGTTCTCGTAATTTGGCGAGAAGCTTCTAGAAGGATGATGACTTGGGGGCTAATGTGGCATTTGCATTTATTGATTTAGTGACTCATTTGTGTGATTCATTCATGTAGTTAATGGTGCATTTAATGACTAATGACTCATGAGATGAATCACTCATAATGAATAAATGAAGCATTGTTGATAAATCATTTGATTTATTCATTTAATAAATCATTATGCTTCATATATTCAAGATGAAATATTATTTCATTTCATTCTCACTCTCACCTTCTCTCTCCTCAAGCTCTCTCTCTTCAAACCCTAATCCTAACCACTCATGTGTTGAGATCAAGGATTAGCAAGACTCTTTAATCCATAATCATACTCTATATTCCCTAGGTGACTTTGATTAGCAATTAGAGTAACTTAGTTACCTCAAGATTAGAGGCAAAGCTTGGAGTAGAAGCTCTCGGGTGGATCGTCTATTTCAAAGAGGAGGCCGACGTGGATGTGGTTAACGAGAAGAAGAAGGACTTGGTTCATTAGGTATAATCTTCTTTCATAGTAGCTAATTACTCCTATGATAGTGCTAGTTATAGTTTAGCAAAGATCCTTTCGGTTAGTCGATGTTGTTTCAAACAAAATGATTGTTTTTCATATTTCTGCCTCCCCGCAACTCGTGGGGTGTACAACGTCGACGTACAGTGGTATCAGAGCCTCGCTAAACTATAACTAACTTGTTAGCAAAGTCGTTAGATATTCGATCGCGAAATGAACCGGAAAAAACATCAATTTCACCAAGCTTCCTTCGATTTTAAAACAGGGTCTAAAAATTTTTCAGGGACCCTTAAAATTACATGCAGGGAAGCTTAAGAACACCGGAGAAATTTGGGGTCCTAACTCAGCCAAACCGCCGCGGAACCACGGCCGATCCAACCGATCCGCCGTGGATCCGCCGCCGAGTTGAAGCCGAGTTGACTCAAATTTCCCCAGTAACTCTTCTGTGTTAATTTTTTTTCTTTCTGGAATGTTTTGTTTCTGCTCAAGTCTCAGGTGCACAGAGAAGTTTTTGGAGTAGAATCAATTGTGTTTGATCGATCTAAATTCTACGATGTTTGGATAATTAGATTATATCTGTGATTTGTATAATGTGTTCGTAAACCTCCCCTAACTGCTAGTATGTCGGTTGGCAGGGGGTTGCACATTTCTTTAATGATTTTACTGTTTGTGCTTATGAACTTGATTGGATCGTTGTGATGATTAGCCGGGGTTTGAGATGGGTTTTAATATTCATTCATTCAATGAAATTGTAATATGATGTAATATTCTTTTGCGGGGCACATCCAGGTTGCGGTTGTAGCTACCGTTGTATTATTTCATTTACTGATTTTTGCTCCTAGGATAGACCCAAGGTGGGGTGCACAAACTACCGGGTACTTTGAAGTGTTTAGTGGCCTACTCACGTTGTTTAGGGGGACCGCTTCACTTCGGGTACTTGGCGGGTAGTTTGCCGTACCCGTAGGGGTCTAGGATGGGGTAATGGCTATTGATCACAACTGTGTAATCCATCTTTCGTTGCAGGCTCAAAAGAAACGGAGAATGCTTGTATATCTAATAATGTTCATCTGTGATCTGGAATGCCTATTATTGCGTCCGACGAATGTACAATATCTATATATGATAGCTATTTAGTCGTCACTTATGTTTTACACCCGCGCTAGCCCAGCCCCCGCTCTGTCGTTAGTTAAGTAACCTAACGGGTGATGACGGGATCCAGTGGCGAATGCGGATGGCATAAGAGGAAGTTGTATTTTCGTTGTTTTCTGCAATGATAGGTTAATGATGGGACGCATTATATTAATGCAAAGAAAATAAACCAAAGTTGAATCGTTGGAACAGTTTAAAAGAAACCACTCGGTTATTTTTATAACGGATGATATTTTTTAAATTGCGGAGCTTTAACCACTCCTTTTAAAAAGCTATCAGGTTCCTTCAGTCATATCAAGTTCACTACGTTCACGGTTTCGCCAAAACCATTCGTAGCCCTCCGTCATTTCATTTGGGTATTCAGTAGTATTCAAGCTATGTATTTTGGCCAAAGTCAAGGCATAGTGTTTGGTAGCTGCTGGGTATTCATTTGTTGCATAGATAGATGAGTTAGTTTGGGACGGTCGTATTATCATTTGACCAAAGTCAGAGGTATGTACGGATGGGTTCAAATTAACAAGATAGTGATGGGTAGAACTTGACATGTGACTTATGACATTTTGACCAAAGCCAAGGTCATAAGAGCATGGGGAAGAAATTTATATCGGGAATTTCTAAAGAAACTGAAATTTTCAAAGAGATGCATACCATTTGGAGTTTGATGAATGTTGGTAGGATTCCTTCAGCATTATTATACGATGATATTTGGATCCCGATCCTACTGTGAGTATATGCTACTCATCAGAAGATTCGTCACTTAACGATCAATGCTATAAACCAAGTAGGTGCCGAGAAAGGTATCAGCGGGGCTACGCCCCCAGAGAAAAGATGTTATTTAATTAAGGAACTTCGCGAAAGCGTTGGAAAACCTCTCTCGAAGTACCGACACCGGCCTGGCTGAACGATTAAGCAAGTATTGTACGGTGAGAATAATCCTGGCTAGTTCTTCCTTTTTGGTTTAAGGAGGGATTCGAGAAACAGTGGGAGCCATCCAGTTTAGATAAACTAAAAACCACTCTAAACTTGCAAGAGCATCATGCTAAAGTGTTCCCTCTCTCTCTCATTGTAGTGACCCAAAAACATGACAGGCCTTAAGTTACTACTAGAATAAAATATATTGACAGGGCCAAACTATAAAGATTGGCTGCGGAATATCAAGATGGCTTTTGACTTATGACAAATTGGGGTATGTCCTTACCACTAAGGCACCTGCTGTCCCTGGTCCTAAATCTAGTAATGCGGATAAGGAAATCCACAAAACCTGGGAGTTAGATTGTGCGAAGGCCAAGTGCATCGTGCTTACCTCGATGAATAATGAACATCAGAGGAGGCACGAGGATATGGATCTTGAATCCATATTTCTCCATACAAAGGATCTGTATGGGGAGCAATCTCATATAGCAAGATACGAGACCTCGAAGAACCTGTTTCAGACGAGGTTGGCCGTCGGATCGTCTGTAGGAGAACATGTCCTAAAAATGATTGGCTATATAGAAGAGCTCGCAGACCTGGGGAAGACTTTGGAGAACGAGCTCTATACGGACTTGATTCTCCAGTCCCTTCCTTCCACCTAAGCCCAGTTTATTCTGAATTTCAACATTCAAAGAAAAGAAGTTGAACTTCCAGAACTCCTTAACATGTTGAGGAGTGCAGAAGGCACCTTGCAGAAGGTAAGGGAAACACCCGCTATGTTTGTTCGCGGTGCTTCTTCTTCCGGGTCCAAGGCTAGGGCCAAAGGAAGGAAGAATAAGGCCGCCACCAAACCTAGAGGAGGTGTTAGTAAGGTGGGAGTGAAGCGAAAGAAAAAGATTGTGGTGCCAGTAGTGGAAAAGGATGAGTGCTTCCACTGTCATAGGAAAGGGCACTGGAAGAAGGATTGCAAGGCTTGGAATGCCAAGAACCAGGAACCAAAGCAAGCTGTGGCTTCGACTTCAGGTGTGTTTGTAATTGAGAATTGTCTGTCAATCAACTCTATTTCCTGGGCATTGGATACCGGATCAGGATCTTATATATGCAATTCATTGCAGGCACTGAGAAACCGTAGAGTGCTGAAGGTTGGTGATATGACCCTGAAGGTTGCTAACGGAGCTAGCGTGGGAGCTGTGTCCGTAGGGGATTATCACCTTGGATTGACGAGTGGACATATTTTGGTTTTACATAACTATTTTTGTGTACCTAGTTTAACGTGTAATATCATATCAGTTTCCTTGTTATCGAAAGATGGTTATGATTTCACGTTTGTAAGCGATGTTGTTAACATCCACCTTAATCATGGTTTGATTGGGTCCGGTACACTGGATAACGGTATATATGTCTTAAACCAATTACAGATTTTCAATGTCCAGAACACACTAAAAAGAAAGTCTCCAGATTTAAATAAAGCTTTCTTATGGCATTGTAGACTGGGTCACATCAATGAGACAAGGTTAACTAAGTTACATAGAGAAGGATATTTGGATTCGTTCGAATATCAAACTTATGCCACTTGTTAATCATGTCTCAAAGGAAAGATGACAAAGACTCCATTCACTGGACATGGAGTAAGAGTGAGTGAGCTCTTAGGACTCATACACAGCGATGTATGTGGTCCAATGTCTACACATGCAAGAGGTAGTTTTTCCTATTTCATTACTTTTACGGATGATTACTCTAGGTACGGATTCATTTTCTTGATGAAACATAAATCCGAGGCTTTTGAGAAATTCCAAGAGTATAAGAATGAAGTAGAAAACCAAACCGGCAAAAGTATCAAGACACTAAAATCTGATCGAGGTGGTGAATACTTAAGTGCCGAGTTCCTAGGTTACCTAAAAGAGAAAGGAATTCTCTCTCAGCTTACTCCTCCATACACTCCATAACATAACGGTGTATCGGAGAGACGGAATCGAACCCTATTGGATATGGTACGTTCCATGATGAGTAATGCTGAGTTACCGCGATCTTTCTGGGGTTATGCGCTAGAATCAGCGGCATATCTTTTGAACAGGGCTCCTACCAAGACTGTGCCTACCACTCCATATCAGATGTGGAGTGGGAAGAAACCCCATCTTCAGCATATGAAGATATGTGGATGTCCAGCTTTTGTTAAAAAGTAGCAAGCGGAAAAACTCGAGGCACGATCAGTGCAGTGTAAGTTTGTGGGATATCTAAAGAACTCCAAGGGGTATTATTTCTAATACACAGAGGAACAAAGGGTTTTTGTTTCTCGTAATGCCCATTTTCTAGAACAGCAGTTTTTAGAAAAGGAATCAAGTGGGAGCGAAATAGAACTGGAAGAAATTCTAGAACCACAAACTACTACTGAAAGTTTGGTAGAACCAGTAGTTCAAGAAGAACAGGACATTCCCTCACCCCTCCGCAGAAGTAGTAGGCCGTCTCATCCGCCTGAGAGATACTATGGTTTTCTCATAGATGGGAATAGAGAGGATTGCATCATTGATGATGATGAACCTACTAGTTTCCAGCAGGCCATCCAGAGCGACGACTCGGTACGATGGCTAGATGCAATGCGGACCGAAATGGAGTCCATGTACACCAACAAAGTATAGACTTTGGACTTTGCTCCAGGTGGGGTAAAACCCATAGGATGCAAATGGATCTTCAAGAAAAAGATTGGTGTAGATGGACAGGTGGAAACCTATAAGGCTAGACTTGTGGCAAAGGGTTTTCGTCAAAGACCTAGTTTGGACTATGACGAGACTTTTTCTCCAGTGGCTATGCTCAAATCCATTCGGGTCCTTCTTGCCATTGCTGCCTTCCATGATTATGAAATCTGGCAGATGGACGTAAAAACAGCTTTTCTGAATGGTATTTTAGAAGAGTGCGTCTATATGGATCAGCCAGAAGGCATCAATCAGAGTGGGAGCAGCGGGAAAGTGTGCAAGTTGCTTAAGTCCATTTATGGACTAAAGCAGGCATCGCGGAGTTGGAACATCTGTTTTGATGAAATGGTCAAAGAATATGACTTTATCAAAAATCCAGATGAACCATGTATATATAGTAAAATTGTAGCACGAACTGTCGTATTCCTTGTCTTGTACGTGGATGACATTCTATTGATAGGAAATGACATTCCTATGCTACAATCTGTCAAACGATTCTTGTCACACAGGTTCTCCATGAAAGACCTGGGTGATGCCTCTTACATTCCGGGGATCCCGATCTATCGTGATAGATCCAAGAGGATGTTGGGACTTTCGCAGTCTAGGTATATCAAGATTCAGTATGGAAGATTCTAAGCACGGTAATTTACCGGCTTGTCACAGAATCACCCTCTCCAAAGAGATGTCTCCCAAGACTGATTTGGAAAGGGAACGCATGTCTATTATACCCTACGCTTCTGTGGTAGGCTCTATAATGTATGCGATGTTGTGCACCAGACCAGATGTAGTTTACGCACTGAGCGTGGTAAGCAGGTATCAGTCAGACCCAGGGGAGAAGCACTGGATGGCAGTAAAGAACATTCTCAAGTACCTGAGAAGGACTAAGGAGATGTTCTTGGTTTACGGCGGAAAAGACCTCAAGCTCGAGGCCTTTGCTGATTCCGGCTTCCAGAGTGACAAGGATGACTCCAAGTCCATGTCAGGTTATGTCTTTACACTCAATGGAGGGGCGGTGCGCTGGAAGAGCTCCAAGCAGGACACCGTTGCAGACTCGACGATGGAAGAGGAGTATATTGCTGTTTGCGATGCCGCAAAATAAGCGGTCTGGATGAAAAAGTTCCTAACAGAACTTCAGGTGGTTCATACCATTGTTGATCCAATACCACTGTATTGCGACAACAACGGAGCTATAGCTGTAGCGAAGGAACCTAGGTCCGATCAGAAGTCCAGACACATCTTAAGGTGGTATCACCTGATCAGGGAGATCATAGATCACCGGGAGATCATAGATCGCCGGGAGATCGAGGTCCGGAGAGTTGCTACAGAGGAGAACACTGCTGATCCATTCACAAAGGCCTTACCTCAGATTCAGTTCGAGAGGCTACTCGAGATGATCGGTCTTCGATATGCCAGTACATGGTCCTAGTGTAAGTGGGAGATTGTTAGTGTATATGCCCTAGGGGCAATTATTGTATCGTACTAGCTTGTATATTACTTAATGGAAGCTTGGGATATTCATAGTTATATTAACAGTCTTGCTAAACATGGTAGTATGCTACTTGGTTATATCTATCTTAATATATGTGTACGTATTGATAGAGCCCTTAGGATTTTGCTTGACTACCAGCGTTGTGATGGCAGTCACACTAGTGGGGGTTGGGTAGTCTACAAGCACATCCTTTTTCAGGTCCCTAGTCGTAGGATTATCGAGACAGGGCATCGATACTCCGGAGTAGACTAGTGTGTACGCTTCTCATCCCAGTTAGGGAGATGGTCTGTCCCACAGCCGTCAGTACGTTGTACTGGAGATAGTACACAGGTGCTCGTTGGGTTACGGGTACACTGGATAGGACTCGCAGGGAACTGTTGGTTGGGATTATACCTATCGTCAGTTAACGGTTCCCAGGTGACATGAGTATAGCATAGCCCGCAGACTTGACACTGCTACTTCGCCTCGATTGTGTCCCACTGTTCTTAGATTGCTACCCTACCACGGCTCAAAGGAGTCATGCAAACAGGTAGCAGTTGGGTGCAGTCCCGAGCACTTAGAGGCAGTGGCGGTTAGACAGGATTCGTCTCTCCCGGTATTGGGAGTTGATATCGCGCTGTGTCTGGAGAGCCATTACGCAAAGTCCCTGGCCAGGGCAAGCGAGATTTACTGGTAGGTTTTCCAGTAGTTTCTCAAGGTGTAATGGGCTTCGCTCCGACATGACTTATACCGCTTTTAGGGGACTGACGCTTGCCGCCCCTAGGCCCGATATGCGATAGTCCTAGACGAACAGACCAGACTGTACGGAGATTATCACATCAGGCTCAGTAAGAGTTCGGATGGGTTTCCTCATCGGCCTTCTTATCGACATCTACCTGGGGACCGACGTACAGCTAGTGCCGCTTGCGGTTTGTGGTTAAACCCACTGCAAGCGTAGTAGTCGAGTCTTTAGAGTCCCACACAGAGAGTTTCCCTGCTCCGGGCGAAACGATATAGAGGTCGTATGGTTTTACGACAGGGTTCGGACATGCACGTGCATTTATGCACGTACGATGTTCGGACAGTTTTTACTAGCCGGCTTTGGTTTAAGCCAGATTCTAATATCGGATTATTGGATTTATACAGTCTAAAGTTTTTCCGTGTTTTCACGGATAGGAGGGGCGTTCTCATAATTTGGTGAGAAGCTTCTAGAAGGATGATGACTTGGGGGCTAAGGTGGCATTTGCATTTATTGATTTAGTGACTTATTTGTGTGATTCTTTCATGTAGTTAATGGTGCAGTTAATGACTAATGACTCATGAGATGAATCACTCATAATGAATAAATGAAGCATGGTTGATATATCATTTGATTTATTCATTTAATAAATCATTATGCTTCATGTATTCAAGATGAGATATTATTTCATTTCATTCTCACTCTCACCTTCTCTCTCCTCAAGCTCTCTCTCTTCAAACCCTAATCCTAACCTCTTATGTGTTGAGATCTAGGATTAGCAAGACTCATTAATCCATAATCATACTTTATATTCCCTAGGTGACTTTGATTAGCAATTAGAGTAACCTAGTTACCTCAAGATTAGAGGCAAAGCTTGGAGTAGAAGCTCTCGAGGGGATCGTCTATTACAAAGAGGAGGCCGACGAGGAGGTGGTTAACGAGAAGAAGAAGGACTTGGTTCATTAGGTATAATCTTCTTTCATAGTATCTAGTTACTCCTATGATAGTGTTAGTTATCGTTTAGCAAAGTTCCTTTCGGTTAGTCGATGTTGTTTCAAACAAAATGATTGTTTTTTATATTTCCGCCTCCCCACAACTCGTGGGGTGTACAACGTCGACTTACATCAAGAAGTATTAACGGTCGCATGAAAAATGTGTGAGCAATCCCGTCTAAATATTCACCGATTAAAAAGTACTGAGGTAGATGGACAAGAGTATGATAGCTTGAATTGAATTCTTCGAGTGTAGTGATGTTCTTTACACACATGTAGGGGTATATGATCGTTGTTTGGAAGAAAAGTAGGAATGAAGAATAAAGACGATGTTTTATTGAGGGACGATGTGATTTCTAACATTTTTTCATGACTATTAAGATAGGGCTCATGACAACTGAAAAGCTAGTGTAGTTGGAAACTCTAAATTTTCAAAGTATTTCTTTTATAATTCTCATATTTATATGTAATTTTCACGGTCTTCCTTTTATTATTAGGATTTTGTGGGTGCAATCCACTGAAAACCCTCAGGAGACAACACTTCTCCTACTAGGACACCTAGAGCTTTAAAGGCTTGTTGCACGTGCTCAGTGCAATCGTGTTGCCTACGAAAGTGTGCTAATTAGTTTTTATTTTTATTTATTTTCTCTTTCTCTTTCTAATAAAACAAGTTTGCTCGAGATGACCAAAATTAAGTTTGGGGGAATTTGATCAGTCGAAAATATTGTATTTTTAACACATCAATTTCCCTATTATTTGCAATCATCTAAAGGTGTTTGGTATAAATATAGCATATATTAGCAATTTGTCTGCAAAATACCAAATAACATGTGTTATACATTATAACCGGCATTTTGAGGGAAATTGAGTGTTTATTATTGCACGCATGATTTTTTGTGAATCAACACTTGTCTCGAGATTGTGTGCAGGAAATTCTCCAGGTAAAAGAGCCGGAACTGCTAAAAGTGCTGATAAAATACGCCAAGTCCAAGACTTGTGATCTGGCAGTGAACAAGAAAGTATAAAAATATTCCAGACATCAGAAAAGTGCCATAAAGTCAACATGAAATCAACCTGGAAGTTTCATGCACCATGCCTATCAATCGGCCGCGGATCCGCGGCCGAGTTGGCCGATCCGCCGCGGATCCGCGGCCGATCCAACTCATCGGCTGTTGGATTCCTTCCCGAGGCTTATCTTTTTAGGGCCAAGTTTATTTAAAGTCCCTAGAAATCTCCAGAAGCTTCACTCCAACAGCAAGTCTTCTCATGCAAGCTAGGTAACTACCTTAATCTAGAAGCTTCCTATAACTACCTAGCTTTTTATGCAAGCCTCATAACAACCAAGCTTCTCTTGTAAGCTAAATAACTAACTCAATATAGAAGTTTCTTCTTAACTACCAAGTTTACAAGGGAAGCTAAACCCAGCCTAGCTTCTAAAAGAAGCTACACTTAGCTTCTAGGGGAAGCTTAAGGAAAACACTATAAAAAGGGGACCCAGGGCTTCTTTAAAGAGGTTGTTCGGTAGTTGATTAGTTATAGCAAGATCCAAATCAAAATCCACACAAATTGAGTGACATAATTTGATCCAAATCAAGATTCATCGAGTACCGATTCAAGCAAGAATCCAACGAGCATTTTGAAGCAACGCCGATCTTCATCCGAGCAAGTGATCCATGACGATCCGCGACTCAAGAAGACAATGCGAAGCTAGTTCGATGATTTAGTTCCTCCTCAATTCTTGTAGTCTTTGAGTGAATTGTAACGAAACATCGAATAATAAAAGGTGAAAATTCTTGATCTTACTTTTCTTTACATTTGAGCATTATGAAGAGTTATCGATTCTTGATTGTTATCTTTTTCATGATGTTTGAGTGAAAACTCCGCTTGTGGAGGAATCGAGAAAATAGATAGATGATGATGATTAAATTCTTGAACGATTCTTAAGTCTTATGAGTTTTGTAAGCTTTAGGAAATTGAATCAACGATAACCTAGTTTCGAGCGAGATGCTTTCTTGAATGTTTTTGCTCCAAATTAGAGATCAACGATCGATGATTGAATTTCCTAGAGGCTAGAATTTGAATGATAATCAATGAAAGGACAGGGGATGATGATGGAGAAACCCTAGTTTCTTCAATAGATCCCTAATTCTCGTTGATCATCATCGATTTAGCAACAAATCATCAATAGATAAGAATTTGTAATTATAATTCTTCATCATCACTATCGATTGGATCGATTCCTACAAGCCTCTTTACAAATCTTGATAATTCATTCGATTTGGATATCTTCTTGAACTTTATTAATTCTTGATTTTAAATCTAGTTTTCGATGATTCTTGAAACTAAATTTCATAAATCTTGAATCAATTTTCTTTTATCTTTTAATTTTCAACTCAACTAAAACAAGATTCAGCAAATCACACTTTCCCTGTGGACGATCCGCATTCACCGACGAACCAACAAAAGGCACCGTTAATTGATTGCGGTATAAATTTCTTTGGTTGTGATCTTTACACTTTTCAAAACATGACACGGAAATCGATGATCAATCAGCGCGCTTGATGCGATTAGGTGCACACCAGATGCACTTTTCAAAGAACAGTACCTAGGTGTTTTTGCATGTATCGATAGTTACTGAAGGAATTTCCAAAAAGGAGCTACAGTCTCTATATTTTTCCTGTGTGTCCGAGATGACACGAAACATTTTACAAAGGAAACTATTCCAAATTATTTTCAAAATGGCGAGACATGTATGTCAAACAAAGTATAAATATATATATATATATATATATATATATATATAGAGAGAGAGAGAGAGAGAGAGAAAGAGAGAGTTAATTTTCTTACAATAAACGTCCGCTACTTGTGTTATGATACACGCATCGCACAGCGGCTTGAAACAAGTTTGGCATGCATTTCTTTCAGATGTTTTGACGAGTTTACAACGATGCGTACTATGTACATGTTATAGTTTTGATGTATATCATATTGGTTTTCGTATTGGACTTTGACATTTGTATCTTCACCATAACTCCGATGATTGCGTGATGCTTGACGGAGTTTTGATTTTGCGTTTTATACTCGTTTTTCATGCGCATGCATTGCGCTAAGTGGTGTCTTAAGTATTTAAGATTTCGGAGCCCCGCTGACTTGATTTCTTTGCTGAAATGTTTTAGTATTTAGGGGGATTAAATTTAAATTCGGGGACCGAATTTCTTTAAAGGGGAAGATTGTAATGATTTGAAAATAGTTTATGTGAAATTTCTGATAATTGGTAAAATAACTGGTGTTTTCCGTAAAAACCATGATATAATTATTTTTCAACATAGACTCAAATATACCTATTCTAGTTATGTAATTGCTAGTATTTGGTATTTAATTGGTCACTTGTAAATTTCTATTTTACTCAAATATTTTCCGTAATTAATTATTTTTAATATTATTTTAAGCTTTCACTAATACATTTAATTAGTGATAATTACAAATTGGAATTGGTTAATTATACAAATGAGAACCATGACAACACAAACACTTGGTTTGTAACATGCTCTTTCTTTTTCTAGTTGTCTCCATGGTTCTAGACTAATCTAGGGTAATTAGGAAATAAATTAATTAAGAGATTATTAATAGAAGTGAAAATGGGGTTTTTCTTAACTTGGAACTTTCTATATACACCCACACACACCCAAATTCCCCAATTCTGCAGTTGCAGCCCCCCCTTTTCTCCACTCATTTCCACTTAAATTAGAGAAAAGAAAAAGGAATTTAGAAGAAAACATTAAAAAATTAAGTGTGGTGTTAGATTAATGAGGTATGGGCATTTTTTTGACTTTATAAACTCACCCCACACACTCTCTCTCCCCTCTCCCCAAATTTGGCCGAGCCCTCTTTGAGCAGCCCCAACAATTCTCCACCTCATTGTTCCCCTCAAAATCTTCTCATTTTCCATCAAAAATCCTTCCAAATTCCTACTAATTCCTAGTTAAATCCTAACCCATTATTCCTTGGCCCAATCAAGTATGGATCTTGAGCAAGGAAGAAAATTTGGGAAGCTAAGTTGCATGTAGATCTATAAAACTTTGAGGTATAAATCCTAACCCCTTGTTTAACTTGTTGCTATACTACTTTAAATCAACTTAATGAGGTATTATTATGGTTTTAATTTCAAGTTTGAAATTTCAAGAAAAGGGGGGTTTGATTTAGAGTTAGGGTTTCATCACTTGATTAAGGTTATAATATGCAGTTTAACACCTTAAGGCATGAAAATTTTAATCTAGTTGTTAAGTTGTAAATTGTTACGTTAAAATTTGTCCAAATTATATAATTTGCAAACTAGATTTTTATGATTTATGTTAAGAGGTGAGTGTAGATTTTATTAAATAATTGGGTAGCCTAACTAAGATATCTAGTGAGCATTGTGGCCACCGGAATTGTTAAACCATCTAGATTTGACTAAAATGGTAATTGTTGCTTACTAGGTTTTCGGAATAATAGCTTTTAAATTGAGTTTGAGGTTTTGGTGATTTATAACCTATTTCATATAATATTTAGATTATTGTGGATGTGCAATTGGTACGAGTGGGTACAAGGATTAGTGGTTTTCACGTATTACGACCCTAGTGGTGATTTGTGGCGTTGTCGCGAGCGCGTTTTGTGCACCAAGTGCGTGCGCGTTTAGTAAGTGCGCGTGGTTGACTTGTATTGTTGTGTCTGCGACTATTTTTATATTTATTCTCTTATTTCCTTGTGTACGTTTCTAGGATCGGGTGCAGAGGCGTCGGATGTGGCGCGGAAATGACAGAGCTGAAATCGGATCATATTAGCCGAGGCGTCCAGCTGAATAGATGTATATCTACGGAGGAAGTCGGGTGGATGGCGTATAGCACCCCAGCAATTTCTGTCACGACCCGAAATAGCACGTGACTGTCAATTGAATCATGTGAAGTCTATAGGACCCCACCTGATTCATGTAAGCCAAAAGCCCAGAAATCTAAACCATTTAAAAAGAGAGTGAAGGAAAACTTATTTTAAAGTAAGTGGTTTTAGCAAAATAAGTGGCATTAAATATTTAAAAGCAACGCCATATTTTCCCGAAAAATTCGGCAGAGACTCCTTTGTAAATACTGGCCCCAAACGGGTACAACAAATGAAATACATATAATGATGAATAAAGGAATCCCCAAGCGGGAGCTAGCTCTTCGCTAATTGGCGGAAACAACCACGCAAGCAATACAATATACAACGCCGAAGGGTGAGGATCAAAACTCAGAAGGAAACCAACATACTCAAGAAAACCAGAGAAGAATCATAATAATACAAGCGCGCGACTCTAAGGTCGAAAGAATATACCGCTGGTCTTCTAAGTCTATCAAATAAAAGCAAGTCTGGTTCATGGAGTTTACCAGATACAACTGAATATAAATAAAAGTCCAACGGTGGTCACGATGCAAGTGAACCCACCTACCAAAGCAATCACCCAGAGGGAAGCAGTGTGCTAGCAAGCCGCTACGAAACCTATACGGCAAAACCTGCAAGAAACTGTGGCACAACGGGGGTGAGTTGCCAACTCGTGAGTAGAAAACATCACCGAGCAGAAATCGCATGTATGACTCTCTCCTAGGCCATACAATAATAATCTCATAATATATAACCTGAAGCATCTAATAATGGTAAGGGTAAACATCTAAACAGGTGTGTAAAACCAAGTGCTCGTGTCCGTGCCTCAGGTAGCAACATATCACATATATGATGTATGAATGCATGGAAACATAATACATCTTGAATGAGAAAACTGTTTTCTTATCTCCGTGAGATTTCTGTATAAAATTTGAAGTATCATCAATGAAATCAACAAAGAATTCATGTCAAGCATCGACACAAAATATATATCCCAATATCTCAATATCTCGGGCTCCGGCAATCCGGACTGGCCCATATCATCAAACCTCCATATCTCGGGCTCCGGTAATCCAGACTGGCCCACATAATCAAATCTCATGACTACGTCGGTATCCTCCGGATATCTTCCGCGTCATAAATAACCGGTCGGTAGTGCTCCCCTGCCAGGCTCAACGCCATCATTTGCGACCATCTTGCCCCGGGTACCGCACCGGGTCTATCTTGCTCCCGCAGATGGTTCATCCTCCTCCTCGAATCGGGTGTATGAAACCACTCTAGAGCCGAGAAAACTCATGGTGGACACCTCTCACATCATATCACGAGAAAACCGTAATTTCCTATCTTTTAGAAATGAAAATGAGTTTATAAAATCCTTGCGGTTTTTCCAAATCCAGAAATCTCATGGAAAATCCGAAATCCCAAACTCGAGAATAAATAACAGTGAATTACCGGCATAAAGCCCCATAATATTTCATGACAAATGAACGTATAAATGCATGAAGTATCTCAGTAATAAATGCAATATTTAAACTAGCAAATGAAAGTAAGCGTACTAGTACTATGTCGAAACTACCAGCTAGCAATTTATACCAAGGAAGTAGTGTTTTCTAATGTGTACGTGACATGAAAATTACCGATGATGATGTATGTAAGCCGGCAAGCAAGTGTACGTGGAGCATACGTATCATCGGTAATGGTGCTGGTGTCCTGGCAACAGGGTTTCATAATAACTAACGAAAACACATTTAAGCATTCAATACGATGCGAACAGCAAGAATATACGGAAAATGCATAATAATAAACGAACATTGAAGAATATACGTTTCAATATACGAGTCATATAGTTTTTAGTGTTTGAAATCACACGAATCGTGGTTTTAGAAATGAATAGGGGCTACGGGGTCCTTGAGAAAAGATACATCCTTTGAAAAATCCGTAGTGTCCCTCGGCCTGTCTTTAAATTACTCACGATTCGTTAGTTTTGAAAATAAGTATGACTCGAGCCCAGTCTAACATCTACCTGAATAAACTACAGGACTAAATTAAGAGACAAATCGAAAGGGTAAGGAAATCCACCTAAGTCTGAGTCGATATATCTAGTAGTCGGTGATCCCGCCTCAATAGCATCACGTACGGTAAAATATATAATACGAAATCCTCGAATCAAGAGTGCGGATCAATCATCATATTTATACCTCGTACGGTAAAATCCATCGTACGGCATCCCAGAAATTGGGGTACGGGTCCAATATCACATGTAACACATGTTTCATACGGTATCATTACCAAAATATCCTGAATTAGGAGTACCGTTGTAAAGCCTAGAACATACCGGTACCATCAAACATATATCCGCTTGTGAATAAAATCACATCGCACATCGATCCACTATAATACCATGTCGTATCTCATAACACGACCCAAATCACATACCCAATCTCACGGCATCATCCCCGATCATATCGACTCATCTCCAAGTATCATATACTATCCTCATCACCCGTGTATACGTATACGTATATGTATATATATATATGTATATCAACACATCCACACACACACACATATATATATATACATATAATCATATACACCAAAGACATATCACGTGTGTGCATGTGTGTGTGTATAAACCTATACTCTAGGGTTTCGCGACTAAGAAACTAAACTAAACGCTTTCATCCAATTTTGCAAAGACTAACCCATGATCTCCTAAATCCTCTCTTACTAATTATTCACGTCTCACAATACACACACACACACACATATATAAACGTATTCACATATTACACTACGAAACTGCGGGGGTGTTATACGCCATCCACCCGACTTTCCCTGTAGATATTCATCTACTCACCTTGATCCTTACTTGCCGAAGTCGATGTTGACATTCTCCTCCTTGTCATCTGAAGTCCACGTGAGGGTGCCTACACATATAAACACATAGTATCATAAACCGAAATCACGCACGAAAACCAAAACGGCACACGTATCACATATAGGTTAAAACCTATGGTCTACTCATGCAAAAGAACCAAATAACTCCCGATATCGACGTATAAACGTCAAGTGACCGATACAAAACAAAAATATCAAAACTTCAAGTCATGCACAATCATGAAACCAAAACAGAAACTTAGAAAACTTTCTCCAGATTTTGGTTCAGGAAAAATTAGGCTAAACTAGCAGTACAGTGGGGTTGTATATGGGGTATATAAGCTACAGAACTAATTCCAACACCAATGCCCACAAAAGACCCAGCGACATCCCTCCAAATTCCGGCCAGCTCGGTTTTTGTTGCTAGGATGGGGCTCGTATTCTCAGGGTGGCCTTATAGGGTTCAATCAAGGTTAATAGGGTTGCTAGTTTTTCCAGTAATGGTCTCAAGTCACTCCAGATTCCCTGTAGGCATCAAATTATACACAAACCGACACAGAAAGTTTCTAAAGTCTAAGTTTTCATGGCCTAAGCATTGATTTTTAACACTAAGGGGTTCTAGTCATCAATTACAGCTCACTTGCACCATCACAACTCAAGAATCCTCTAAACTTGATCATGGAATTTTCCAAGACCACTAAACCTCACTTAATCACTTCTAAACTAACATAGATGCTAAAGTAAATAAATTACTACACTAATGAAGAAAGAAATACCTCATTTGGCAACTCAAGAAAATTCTTGAGTTTCCCCAAGTGCTCAAAATTTTGTCTTGATCCCACCTTGGTCTATGTGAGGAGCTTGTGCACATTATTTGTGAAGGGAAAACAAGGTTTTGATGTGGATTTTATGTTGTAGTGAGGAGGTAGAGGAGGAGGAGGAAGAGGTCATCCATGGGGTGAAGGAGAAGAAAAGATGAAGATGATGAAGTGAAGACCAAATGAGCCCATGGTCAAATACCCCTCACCCTCCCTCCTTCTCTCTCTCTCTCTCACCTCCTTGTTCCCTCCCATGCCACATTTTAAAATTCTTTTTCCTTTTTATTTCTTTTAAATTTCAAATATCAAACAATAAAAACCAAGTAATAAAAGATACAAGCATGGTTTTTCAATCAAATTAAGAAATGTAACAAGTGTTAGAAACAAGACATGGTACATGTCACATGCAAAATCATACTTAATGTACGATTAGTAATAATTAATCAAGCTTAGGCATAAACTTGTATATATTTAATTGTATAAAATTCATAAAGCGTCTAAATCTTATAATATTCTTTCAAAATCAACATTCAAATGTAATTTTCCAATATATTGGTATATGATCATACCATAACATTAAAACTAATCTCCACACATTAAAATATTCATAATATTTATTATTTTAATTATTTAACTTTCCAATTTATTTTTCTGAAATGTTACAGTCTTCCCTCCTTAAATAAATTCGGTCTGCGAATTTAAATTTAATCCCCCAAGTACTAAAACATTTCAGCAAAACAATCAAGTCGTCGGGGCTCCGAAATCATCAATACTTAAAACACATCTCAGCGCAATGCATGCGCATGAAAATGAGTATATAACTCAAAATCAAAAACTCCATAAAGCATCACGCAATCATCGGAGTTATGGTGAAGATGCCAATGTCAAAGTCCAGTATGAAAACCAACCTGATATACATCAAAACTATAACATGTACATGGTACGCATCGTTGTAAACTCTTAAAGAAATGCATACTAAAACATCTTAAAGAAATGCATGACAAACCTTTTTCAAGTCGCCGTGCGATGCGCGTATCACGGCACAAGTAGCGGACGTTTATTGTAAGAAAATAACTATATATATATATACATCCTTTGTTTAACATACACGTCCCGCCGTTTCGAAAATAATTTAGAAGGGTTTTCCCTTGTAAAGTGTTTCGTGTCATCTCGGGCACGTAGGTAAATACTGAGACTATAGCTCCCTTTTTTTTGAAATCCCTTCGGTAACTATCGATGCATGCAAAAACATATTCATGTACTGTCCTCGGACTAGTCCTGCTCAGCTACTATACCAAATAGTAAATATCATAAAACATCCTGCTCCAAAAGAAATCAATCCCAAAATGTGTATAAGAACGCCACGTGCGTCTGGTGCGCACGGAAATCGAAATCAAAGTAGATGAATGTGCCATTCATGTGCACAGAAACAAAATTTAAGTGCAACGGGTGTGCACGAAAACACCTGTCAAGGGCAACGGGTGTGCCTGACAACGATATCAGGTGCATCTGATATGCACGAAGAATCCCGATTTAGTGCATCTGGTGTGCACCAAAATCGCATCAAGCCCGTCAAATATGCGCAAGAATCCAAGTCAAGTGCACAAGGCACAGGAAAACAAATATCGAATATCATAATCGAAATCGACGGTATACAACATACCTCAGTCCAAATCAGGTATACCGTGGTATAAAACCTCACAACTACGTGCATCAGCGTGCACGAAATCCAATCCACGTACTAAAAGTGCATGAAAACTATACCGAAGGAACAAGCCAAATCACCTACATACCATAGGCATGAAATCAAAATCAAACCTCTCGAACGACATCAAATCGAAGTCATGTGCAACTGTGGTGCACAAAATCTCAATCATGCAAATAAATCGCCCAAAATACTGAAATCCAAAATGACGGATACGTGATATTCAAATCACCATATCGCAAATCATAAACATTTTCGTTGATACGTCCTTCCTTCAGAGTCGAGAAGGTGTCGGTGCATCCAAAGCTAGCAGAGCAAGATATCTACTTGCCTCCCGTTCATGGTCTAGCACCTTGTGCCTTAGGCTCTCGTCTCTCACTGCGGATTGCCAGTTTCATAACTCCTTGGCTGAACGGCCTAATATGGAAATGATGACGGAAACAGTTTCGCTCTGGCACATCCTCTAAAGATCTCTGGCCAATTATCATGGTCACTCATAACATATCTTATTGATGATGCCGAACTCTGGCCTACTGGGTGTGCGTAATACGATCGATCCTGGGTCCAAATTTCTCATGTAGTATTCCAGAAAGATTCTGTCGAGGTCTCTCCTAAGTCTCGTTCCTGCCGAACTTCCCGGATGTTGCCACCCTTTACTAAATCAATTTCTTGTTCCGAAACAGCTGCATACTCATCACGACTTCTTCTAAAAGATATATCCATATTCGGCGCCTCTGCATGCGTATCACATCTCTGATGTTAATGGCGTGGAATGTCATCTCGTCAATGTCTCGTACGAACCTCTTACTCCACTTTTCTCTAGTGTCGACTAATTCGGATTTTTCTCTTCGTTGCTGTATGGACTACGCTACAACGGCTATACTTATATCTAGGGTCTCCTTTCTGAAGCTACGTACTCGGCATCTCAAATATCCTGTAGTAGGCATCTTGCCAATTACCTTCTCGGGAATTTGTTCAAATTATTGGAGTGATGCGCTTACGCTCGTTCTCTCTCGATCGACTCGCAACGTGCCTGTGTGAGGTCCTCTTCCAGCTAAAGCTAGCAAATCCAGCGATCTCGCATCGGGGTATCCAAATGAACCACATGTCTTAGTCATTCATCCAAGGGTGACTAGCAATCTTCTATCATATCCCTAGGTACAAACTCGTGCTGTAATAGCTTCAAACATCTGGGGCGATATCTTGTCAGTTGCAGCAACAACTAGCTCATCTGTCCGCACGATAGACAATGATTCAATCATCAAGAATAAACGGTGCATTAACGGTCATCACATTCTAGCTGGCCTCTAGCGGTGGCTCAATCCTCTGGTGCTAATCTGATCTATCGCGTCAAAGAGAAAACACAATAAAACGACACAGCTATGCGATCGTGTGTCACCGGAATTTTGCCCTGGTCAGTCCTCGTCCAAGACGAGCTCATGCTGACCGCAACTCTAGCTGCATCTCTCTCTCTCTCCTCATGTAACCGTGGTGACAGAAACCACAATCCGATATCCATGAGGATAGATCAATGAATGAATAGAATACTGTGTAAGGAAATGTACATCCTAAGGCTTCTTAAGCGGAGTAGCGTATCGTAAGTATGCCACGGAACATACACACGGTACGTCACTCTACTAAAGTCACATACTCCATCAACCAAGGTCAACCTATGCGAATAAAGTTCGGGTCTAATACCCCTCAACCAAGTCTATGTTCCGAAAGGTCAAGCCTAGCTTCTGAATATGCATATATACGCCCTAGACTCCGCATAGTCAAACCTAGACTCGAACCAAGGTTAAACCTAGCGCTCTGATACCAACTTTGTCAGGACCCGAAATGGCACGTGACTGGCACTTGAATCATGTGAAGTCTATAGGACCCCACTTAATTCAAGTAAGCCAAAAGCCCAGAAATCTAAACCATTTAAAAAGAGAGTGAAGGAAAACTTATTTTAAAGTAAGTGGTTTTAGCAAAATAAGTGGCATTAAACATTTAAAAGCAACATCATATTTTCCCGAAAAATTCGGCAGAGTCTCCTTTGTAAATACTGGACCCAAACGGGTACAACACATGAAATACATATAATGATGAATAAAGGCATCCCCAAGCGGGAGCTAGCTCTTTGCCAATTGGCGGAAACAACCACGCAAGAAATAAAATATACAACGCCGAAGGGCGAGGATCAGGAAACCAACATACTCAAGAAAACCAAAGAAGAATTATAATAATACAAGCGTACGACTCTAAGGTCGAAAGAATATACAACTGGTCTTCTAAGTCTAACAAATAAAAGCGAATCTGGTTCATGGAGTTTACTAGATACAACTGAATATAAATAAAAGTGCAACGGTGGTCACGATGCAAGTGAACCCACCTACCAAAGCAATCACCCGGAAGGAAGCAGTGAGCCAGCAAGCCGCAACGAAACCTGTATGGCAAAACCTACAAGAAACTGTGACACAACGGGGATGGGTTGCCAATTCGTGAGTAGAAAACATCACCGAGCAGAAATCGCATGTATGACTCTCTCCTAGGTCATACAATAATAATCTCATAATATATAACCTAAAGCATCTAATAATGGCAAGGGTAAACATCTAAACATGTGTGTAAAACCAAGTGCTCGTGTCAGTGCCTCAGGTAGCAACATATCACATATATGATGTATGAATGCATGAAAACATAATACATCTTGAATGAGAAAACTGTTTTCTTATCTCAGTGAGATTTCTGTATAAAAATCGAAGTATCATCAATGAAATCAACAGAGTATCCGTGTCAAGCATTGACACCAAATATATATCCCAATATCTCAATATCTCGGGCTCCAACAATCCGGACTGGCCCATATCATCAAACCTCAATATCTCGGGCTCCGGCAATCCGGACTGGCCCACATAATCAAATCTCACGACTACGTCGGTATCCTCCGGATATCCGCCGCGTAACAAATAACCGGTCGGTAGTGCTCCCCTGCCAGGCTCAACGCCATCATCTGCGACCATCTTGTCCCGGGGTACCGCACCGGGTCCACCATGCACACGCAGACGGCTCATCCTCATCCTCGAATCGGGTGTATGATACCGCTCAAGATCCGAGAAAACTCATGGTGGACACCACTCACATCATATCACGAGAAAACCGCAATTTCCTATCTTTTAGAAATGAAAATGAGTTTATAAAATCCTTGCGGTTTCTCCAAATCCAGAAATCTCATGGAAAATCCGAAATCCCAAACTCGAGAATAAATAACAGTGAATTACCGGCATAAAGCCCCATAATATTTCATGACAAATGAACGTATAAATGCATGAAGTATCTCAGTAATAAATTCAATATCTAAACTAGCATATGAAAGCAAGCGTACTAGTACTATGTCGAAACTACCAGCTTGCAATTTATACCAATGAAGTAGTGTTTTCTAATGTGTACGTGACATGAAAATTACCGATGATGACGTGTGTGAGCCGGCAAGCAAGTGAATGTGGAGCATACGCATCATCAGTAATGGTGCTGGTGTCCTGGTAACAGGGTTTCATAATAACTAACGAAAACATATTTAAGCATGCAATGCGATGCGAAAAACAAGAATATACGGAAAATGCATAATAATAAACAAACATTGAAGAATATACGTTTCTATATACGAGTCATACAGTTTTTGGTGTTTGAAATCACACGAATCGTGGTTTTAGAAATGAATAGGGGCTACGAGGTCCTTGAGAAAAGATACATCCTTTGAAAAATCCATAGTGCCCCTCGGCCTGCCTTTAAATTACTCACGATTCGTTAGTTTTGAAAATAAGTATGACTCGAGCCCAGTATAACATCTACCTGAATAAACTACATGACTAAACTAAGAGACAGATCGAAAGGGTAAGGAAATCCACTTAAGTCTGAGTCGATATATCTAATAGTCGGTGATTCCGCCTCAATAGTGTCACGTACGGTAAAATATATAATACGACATCTTCGAATCAAGAGAGTGGATCAATCATCATATTTATACCTCGTACGGTAAAATCCATCGTACGACATCCTGGAAATCGGGGTATGGGTCATATCACATATAACACATGTTTCATACGGTATCATTATCAAAATATCCTGAATTAGCAGTACCGTTCTAAAGCCTAGAACATACCGATACCATCAAACATATATCCGCATGTGAATAAAATCACGTCGCCTATTGATCCACTATAATATCATGTCGTATCTCATAACACGACCCAAATCATATATCCGGTCTCACGGCATCATGCCCGATCATATCGACTCATCTCCAAGTATCATATACCATCCTCATCACCCGTGTATACGTATATATATATATATATATATATATATATATATATATATATATCAACACATCCACACAGATATATATTGTAACGTTTTGAAAATCGTTTCGGTGAAATTTCGGAAAATCGGTAAAATAAGGGGGTTTCTGTAAAAAGTCAAAATACATATATCTTTATTATAAAATTAAATATACTTATTCTAGCTATGTAATTGCTAGTATTTGGTGTTTATTGAGCCACTGGTGAAATTTCAAATTTTCTGAAAATTTTTCTGAAATTAATTATTTTAATATTATTTTAAGCCGTCACTAATACATTTAATTAGGGAAAATTACAAATTGGAATGGGTTGAAACAAATTTTGTGCATCATAACATATTAAACAAAATTTTAATATGTTGTTTTTAAAATAAAATGAAGCTGCCAAACGGTTTTAGAAAATATCGAAGAAAAATGCTTAAATAGTGAAATTAGTGTTAATGGAAATTGGGGTATATCATTTATTATTTTTCTCTCAACCACACAAACCAAATTTCCCCTCCTTGGCTGAGCCCATGGCAACCCATTACCCAAGTTCTCACTTAAAAAAATGAGAGAAGCAAAACAAATGAAAAGAAAACAAAAGAAATGAGAGAAATAGTAAAATGAGTTTGGGCTTTGACTTTGGTGGACTTTGGACTTTACTCCCTTGACTTTTCCCTATCTCACCCTCTCTTCCTCACCCTTGTAGCCGGCCCTAGGTAGCAACCCTCCCTCCCTCTTCACAATTCCCATCACATTCTCACATCATTTAATAGAAATAGGGAATTGTAAAAAGAGTGTAATGAAGGGTTTATTTGAAAAGATGCATTAAATGAGGTGGTTCTACACACACACCCACATTTCCACTCTCTTTCTCTCTCCCATTTCCTGCAGCATGGCCGAGCCTCCTCCATGAGCAGCCCAAAAAATTCTCCTCCTCATTTTTGGCTCAAAAATGTTCTCATTTCCATTAAAATGCTTCCAAATTACCACTAATTCCTAGTTAACTCCTAACCCTTTATTTCCTTGGCCAATCAAGTGTGGATCTTGGGCAATGAAGCTAGATTTGGGAGGCTAAGTTTCTTATAGATCTACAAAATTGTGAGGTAAAAATCTCAACCCATGTTTTCATTGTTGCTAAATTATCTAAATCTAGCCTAATTAGGTATTATTGTGGTTTAATTTCTAGATTTGGAAATTCTAAGAGAAGGGTTTGAATATGAATTAGGGCTTAACCATCACACTAGGTTAATCAAGTGTAAATTAACGTCCTAAGATGTGCACAATCTAGATTTGTTGTTAATTTTGTAATGAGTTACTTCAAAGTTGTTAAGATTTGATAATTTTATAAACTAGGTTTTTGTAATCTATGAAAATAACTAATAGAAAAATCCAATTAGGTTATTTATGACTTTATTAACATTTTAAATTGTAGTTTAATGCTTTAGATTATGCAAATCCAAGCTAAATTATTGTTTGTGCATTTTTGCTATAAAATGGTTGAAATTGGTTAATTTTGTTAACTAGATTTTTGGGTTAATGTAATTTATTGAGATTAAAAATATGGAGGTGATTTGTATGACCTAATTATGTTATTAAGTGAGCATTTTGGCCATTAGAGTTGTTAAAATATTTAGTTTGGGTAAAACATCAAATTTTGAACCGAAATGGGAATTTGTGCTAATTAGGTTTTTGGGAAGTAAAACGATTTGTTTACTTTTATGGTTTTGATGAATTAAAACCTATTTCTTACATAATTAGTGAGTTTTGAAACCACGATTGGTGCGTTTGAGTTTTTCGCGATCACTCGGCGTTTGTACGCCGATGTCGAGAGTTTTGGGTTGATTTGTGAAAGCAAACCATATGTTTTGACCTATGTGGGATTCATGTGTCGTTTTGGTCATGAGTCGGATTTTAATGCGATATGGTGCGTTATGATATGTAGGTACCCCATGTGGACTTCAAGACGACAAGCAAGCGCGTGGCGATGTCGGCACAGGAGAGCGAGGACCAGGTGAGTAGATTTATATTTACGGGGAGAAGTCGGGTGGATGGCGTATAGCACCCCCGCAGTTCGCAGTGATGTTTACGAATACGTATACACTTATATATATATATATATATATATATATATATATGAGACTTTGATGATAAAGGTAGATTCTAGGTGTTCATGGACTAGTTTAGTGTTGGTTGCGAAACCCTAGAGTAGTTGTTACACCCACACACACACACACACATGCATACATCTATGTTATTACCTGTGCATATATGGGGATGTGCGTTTATGTGTTCACATGGGTATGGGACTATGTGTTCACATACTGGATTTGAGGATAGTGTTTGGGATTTGAGGTGAGTCAATGAGATTGATTTGAGACCGTGAGATCGGTGATATAGCAGGATTCGTATTTGAGATACGTCCTGATGTTATAGCGGATCTTGGGACGACGATACATGTGAATAGTGTTATACATTGAATGGTTGACATGTGATCGTGATATGAGTTAAGATATTCATAATAGGTCGCATTAGGCGATATATACCTCTTTATGACGATATATGATGATGATATCGGTTTGTATGAGGCTGTAGATCAGCAGTCAGATCATGATTAGATTGATGATATTAGTATTGTACTAGACATAGATCAGTACTCGGTTTATGACCTTGATAAAAAGGATACCGGATGAATAATATGAGGAATATAATATTGACCGTACCCAGATTTGGGGTGCCGTACGACGGATTTACGTACGAGCTATTTATTGATGTTTGATCCGTACTCTTAACTTGGGAATATTGATTATAGATATGGTATCGGATGTGGCATTATCGAGGCGGGATCACCGACTAATATACACACACACATACACACACACACACACACATATGTATCGACTCAGGTGTTAGGCGGATTCCTTACCTTTAGTTTAGTTTGACAGCTTAGCCTTATAGTTTAGTGTAGTTGTTAGCCCATATTAGTTGTCGTTGTGTCTAGTATTCAGCTCCCGCTCATTATTGTTGTTCGCTCCGCATCGTCTGCTTACATTATGATTCATATTCTATTGTTGATATCATGCTGTTAGGACACCAGCACCATTACCGATGATGCGTATGTACCACGTACACTTACTTGCCGGCTCACACACATCTTCATCGGTAATTGCCATGTCACGAACACTTTAGAAAATATTATTTCATTTGACATAGGTTGTTAGCTAATAGTTTAGACATGAGATTAGTGTACTTGCCTTATATGCTAGTTTAGACATTGTAGATATTACTTGCTACCTCATGCATGTTATTATTCATTGATATGCCGCATTCATGGATTTTTATGTCTATATTCACTGTTTACATGCTATTGAGGATTTGGATTCGGATTTTCATGAGATTTCCTGGATTTGGGGGAAAACCGCAAAAACAATTATAAAATTCTTTTTTTTTTCTTTTTTTTTAAAGAAAAGTATGGTTTTTCCATGATGTATGAGTCGTCCACCATGAGCTTACTGATGGATTTTGAGACCCGAGTTCGAGAAGTGGAGGAACCGTTTTGGGTACATGGTGGACCCAGTGCGGTACCCCGGGGCAAAAGGATCGCAGATGATGGCGTTGAGCCTGGCAGGGGAGCACTACCGACCGGTGATATTACCCGACATGTCGGATATCCGGAGGATACCGTCATGGTCATGAGATTGATGGTAGGGGCCGGTTTGGATTGACGGCGCCCTAGATAGTGAGATTGAGACATTGAGATCCTGAGATATTGAGATTTATGTTTTGTGTCGATGCTAGACACTGTTTATGCTGATTTCATTTATGATACCTCTTTTATAAGTACAGAAATCTCACTAAATTATGAAAGCAGTTTTATTCAGTACATGCATTCTGTTTCATGCATTCATACATCATCCATATGATATATTGCTACCTGAAGCACTGACACGGGCACATGGGATTACACTCGGGTTAGATATTTACCCTAGTCATTGTTATAGGCTGCATGTTACATATATTTGAGTATATATTATGATCGTTGACCTAGGATTGCGTTGTTCATGCGGTTTCTGTTCGTAGATGTTTTTCTACTCACGAGTTGGCAACTCACCCCCGTTGTGCCACAGTTTCTTGCAGGTTTTGCCATACAGGTTTCATTATGGCTTTGCTGGCATTGCTTCTTTCGGGTGACTTGCTAGTAGGTGGGTTTATTGGTATCGTACCCATCATATTACCTTGTATATTATTACTCTATTGTATCTAGAAGTTCCATCAACGAAACATGTATTTATTTTTAAGATAGAGACCAGTGATGTTATTCTTTCAACCTTAGAGTCGCGCGTTATATTTCTGTGGATTTCTTGTTGTTTTGAGTTTCCTTTTGAGGTTTGATCCTCGCCCTTGGCGTTGTATATTATATTGCTTGTGTAGTTGTGACCATCGATTGACGAAGAGCTAGCTCTCGCTTGGGGATGCCTTTTTTTTGATTTCGTATACTATTCATGTTGTATCCCGTTTGGGGGCCAGTATTTATAAAGGAGACTCTGCCGAAATTTTCAGTAATATTTGATGTTTTTTTTAAAAACACATAATTCGGCTTATGCTATTAAAACTATTTGATTTAAATTGGTTTTCCTTCACTCTACTACTTTTCTTGGTTTGGATTTCTGGGTTTTCGGCTTACTTAGATAACGTACGCCTCGAGACGTTTCGTTGTTTAAGTGCCGGTCATGTTTCGTACTTTCGGGACGTGACAAAGTTGGTATCAAAGCGTTAGGTTTTACCTTCGGAGTGTAGGATGACCCTTGGTTGATGGAATAGGTGACTAAAGTAGAGTGACGTACCATGGGTATATTCCGCGGCATACTTATGATACGCTACTCCACTTAAGAAGCCTTAGGATGTACATTTCTTTGTTCAGTATTATATTCATTCCTGATTTAGCCTCATCGGTACCAGTTATGGTTTTGCTGCCACGATTACTGGCAGGGAGAGCTACGGCTAGAGTTGCGGTCAGCACGAGCTCGTTACGAACGAGGACTGACCAGGGCGTAATTCCGGCAACACACGATTGCGGAGATGTGTCTTTTATTGTGTTTTCGCGCCACGAGCGTGGGATGGATCGTGGTATGAGATTTCTCGGAAGTGCAGATCAGCACCAGAGGATTGAGCCAATGACAGAGGCCAACCAGATTTTGATGACCGTTGGTGTATTGCTTATTCATGATGGTTGAGGCACTGTTCAGCGTGCAGACGAGTGAGCCAGTCATTACTGCGAACGACGAGATATCGCCCCAGATATTGGAGCTATTGCAGGACGAGTTGTACTAAAAGATGATAGAAGGTCGCTAGTCACCGAGGATGAATGACTAGGACAGGTGGTTCGTTCGCTACCCCGATGAGAGGTCATCAGATAGATTGATTCCAGCTAGAGACGACTTCACGCGGAGACGTTGAGAGTCGACAGAGACGATCGAATGTCAGCAACCTATTATTCCAAGTTTAAAGTATTCGGAAAGACATGCAGGCAATTCTATGGACCCTCTAGAAGAATGAAACCCTAACTCGACTTAATGACCGTGTGAAAGCCTTTGAACCTTAGGGTTTGAGGCAGTTCCGCGGCGCCATTAGTGAGGCTTGGGTTTGCCCTTCTACGGCTGGACCATCGATGCTGTGGTACGTACTCGATACCGTTAAACTGTACCCAAGATGTTGAGCTCTTGGGGGATTATGAGGTTTTGACAGATCGATCGGATGGTTCGACTTCATTCGGAAGCTAATGGTGAGATCCATTCTTGGGAGACTCCAGATATGAGGGTAGCCGTTAGAGCTCAGTCCATGTAGCCACGACGAGACAAGTCCGAAGCAGTCGACATCAGAGAAAAGTGGAGTAAGAGGTTCGTACGAGATCTTGATGAGACGACGTTCCACTCCGCCGACATCAGAGATGCGATACGCATGCCGAGGCATTGTACTTGGATATACACAAACCGACACGGAAAGTTTCTAAAGTCCAAGTTTCCATGGCCTAGGCTCTGGATTTTAACACTAATGGGTTCTAGTCACCAATTACACCTCACTTGCACCATCACAACTCAAGAATCCCCTAAACTTGATCTTGGAATTTTCCAAGGCCACTGAATCTCACTTAATCACTTCTAAACTAATATAGATACTAAAGTAAATAAATTACTACACTAATGAAGAAAGAAATACCTCATTTGGCAACTCAAGAAAATTCTTGAGTTGCCCCAAGTGCTCAAAATCTTGTCTTGATCCCACCTTGGTCTATGTGAGGAGCTTGTGCACATTATTTGTGAAGGGAAATAAGGTTTTGATGTGGATTTTGGGTTGTAGTGAGGAGGTAGAGGAGGAGGAGGAAGAGGGCAGCCATGGGGTGAAGGAGAAGAAAAGATGAAGATGATGAAGTGAAGACCAAATGAGCCCATGGTCAAAGACCCCTCACCCTCTCTCTCTCTCTTTCCCCCTCTCTCCTAAGCCCATACCTCCTTGTTCCCTCCCATGCCACATTTTAAAATTCTTTTTCCTTTTTGTTTCTTTTAAATTTCAAATATCAAACAATAAAAACCAAATAATAAAAGGTACAACCATGGTTTTTCAATCAAATTAAGAAATGTAACAAGTGTTAGAAACATGACATGGTGCATGTCACATGCAAAATCATACTTAATGCACGATTAGTAATAATTAATCAAGCTTAGGCATAAACTTGTATATATTTAATTGTATAAAATTCTTAAAGCGTCTAAATCATATAATATTCTTTCAAAATCAACATTCAAATGTAATTTTCCAATATATTGGTATATGATCATACCATAACATTAAAACTAATCTCCACCCATTAAAATATTCATAATATTTATTATTTTAATTATTGAACTTCCCAAAAACAATATTTTATTTTTCTGAAATGTTACAGTTTCGTAGGGGATGATGTGTTTATGATATATATACACACACACACACACACACACACACACACACACACACACACACACCCTATGTGTTATTATGAGATGTGTATACTTAGCAAGAAAGGTTTTAGGAGACCATGGGTTGGATTTAGTGTAATTGGGGGAAAGTACATTCAGTTTAGTTTCTTAGTTGTGAAACCATAGAGTAAAGGTTCACACACACACACATGCACACACGTGATATGTTTGGGTGTATATGTTTATATGTGTGTGTGTATATATATATATATATTTATTTATGTGTGTGTGTATGCGTTGGTGTGTGTGTGTGTGTGTGTGTACACATACACACACATACGTATACACGGATGATGAGCCCAGTATATGATACTTGGAGATGATCCGATATGATCGGGCATGATGCCGTGAGTTGTGATATGTGATTAGGTCGTGATATGATACGACATGATATTATAGCGGATCGTTGGGCGATGTATTTTCATACACACGAGGATATATGTTTGATGATATTGGGATGTGCTAGGTTTTAGAAAGGTACCCCTAATTCATGATTTTACGATAATGATACCATATGAATAATGAGGCATATGTGATATTTGACCCGTACCCCGATTTTGGGATGCCGTACGATAGATTTTACCGTACGAGTTATAGATATGATGATTGATCCGCACTCTTGACTCGAGGATGTCATACTATGTATTTTACCATACGTAACGCTATTGAGGCGGGATTGCCGACTACTAGATATATCGACCCGGACTTTAGGTGGATTTCCTTACCCTTTCGATTAATCTCTTAGTGTAGTCCTGTAGCTTATTAGGTAGATGTTAGACTGGGCTCGAGTCATACTTATTTTCAAAACTAACGAATCGTGAGTATTTTAAAGACAGGTCGAGGGATACTACGGATTTTTCAATGGATGTATTTTTTCTCAAAGACCCCGTAGCCCCTATTTTTCTAAAACCACGATTCATGCAATTTCAACACCAAAAACTTTATGACTCGTACATAGAAATGTATATTCTTAAATGCTGAGGTTACTACATCCTTTTCCGTATATTCATGATGTTATCATCGCATTGCATGCTTATAAATGTGTTTTCTTTAGTTATTATGAAACCCTGTTGTCAGGACACCAGCACCATTACCGATGATGCGTATGCTCCACGTACACTTGCTTGCCGGCCCACACACATCATCATTGGTAATTTCCATGTCACGCACACATTAGAAAAACATTATTTCATTGATATAAATTGCTAGCTAGTAGTTTCAATATAGTACTAGTACGCTTGCTTTCATATGCTAGTTTAGATATTGCATTTCTTATTTAGATGCTTCATGCACTTATACATTCATTCTGTTATGCAATATCGTGAGGCTTTATGCCGGTATTCATTGTTAATTGACTCTTGATTATGGGATTCGGATTTTTCATGAGATTTCTGGATTTGGATAAACCGCAAGGATTTATAAACTCATTATCATTTCTAAAATAGAAATTTGCGGTTTTCTCGTGATATGATATTTGTGGTGTCCACCATGAGTTTTCTCAGTTCTTGAGCGGTATCATACACCCGATTCGAGGTAGGGGGAGGGACAGTCTGCGGGTGCATGGTGGACCCGGTGCGGTACCCCGGGGCAAGAGGATCGTATAGAAAGACGTTGAGCCCGGCAGGGGGGCACTACCGACCGGTGATTGTATGGAAACTCGACGGATATCCGGAGGATACCGTTCGGAGTTATGAGAGAGATGGATATGGGCCGATCCGTACTGACGGAGCCCCTGGGTTGATCCTGACTATGCGGAGCCCGAGATTTGAGTATTATATGTCTCTGTAGGACACGGACTTCATGATGTTTTGAGTGTCGATGCTGGGCACTGGGGTTTTATCATGATTTGTGTGTCGTTGTTGGACACACGTTGGATGGTGCATTAGTACATGTCACGCATCGATATATTATTACTTTTGGCACGGACATGAGTGCTTTGATATCACACTTATGATATACCGTCACCCTTGTAATATTGTGTATTTTATTGTATGGCCTAGGAAAGAGTCATACATGCGATTTCTTCTCGGTTATATTTTCTACTCATGAGTTGGCAACTCACCCCCGTTGTGCCACAATTTCTTGCAGCTTTGGCCGTACAGGTTTCATTGCGGCTTGCTGTCACACTGCTTCCTTCCGGGTGATTGCTTTGGTAGGTGGGTTCACTTGCATCGTGACCACCGCTATACTTTTATTTACTTCTGTTGTATCTAGTAAACTCCATCAACCAAACTTGTATTATTTGATAGACTTAGAAAACCAGTTGTATATTTTTTTCGACCTTAGAGTCGCGCGCTTGTATTATTATGAATCTTCTCTGGTTTTTTTGTGGATGTCGGTTTTCTTCTGAGTTTTGATCCTCGCCCTTCGGCGTCGTATATTATATTGCTTGCATGGTTGTTTCCGCCAATTGGCGGAGAGCTAGCTCCCGCTTGGGGATGCCTTTATTCATTACTTATGTATATTGTCAAAATTGGCACGTGACGGCTCTTAAACTACGCAACGTCTACAGGCGTAACATAATTTAAGAAAGCCGAAAACCCATCAATCTAAACCATCAAAAGTAGTAAGAAATAATAGCATTTTCAAAACCTTTGAAATCTCCACCCAAATTCTTTAAAAGTCCAACTTTTCTTCCTTTAAAATTTTG
Organism: Agapanthus africanus; assembly: GCA_030015575.1. Taxonomy (NCBI): domain Eukaryota; kingdom Viridiplantae; phylum Streptophyta; class Magnoliopsida; order Asparagales; family Amaryllidaceae; genus Agapanthus; species Agapanthus africanus. The sequence goes on from CM057344.1 coordinate 241,668,928, forward strand.
GCAGCACCTCCTTTGTAAAAACCAGCCCCAAAAATGGGTACAACATAAATATACGTAAAGCATCCCCAACGGGAGCAAATCCACGCCCAGCGGCGGAAAACAACCACCACAATAGATATACGACGCCGCAGCAAAGAAATAAAAGACGATAGAAGTAAAACTGCATAAAAGACCTCCAAGTCACAAAATAATACACAATATCGTCTTCACATCAAGTCTCTATGTCATACAAGATAATGGTAGATGGAGAGTACATGGATACAACGAATATACAATAAACAACCTTGGATAACCGTAAAACTCACCTAAGCAAAACTGCACACTGTAAGACGAAGCGGTATCTGCTGCAAAAGATGATGTGATAGATGAATAGCCTGTCTCGACTACTCTGGGGAACAACATGCAAACACTGTGGCACAACGGGGGTGAGTTACCAACTCGTGAATAGTAAATAACATATACAGGTAATCGCAAGTATGCGTGTACAGCGCGAATCTAACATATGCAACTAATAGCAATAAAAGTCATATGAATGCAACAATCATGAAGGTACACTAGCAGGTACAACTAATATATGAAGCAATAATAATATGACAATCTATATTCAACAATCATGTAAGGTACAATATCAAGTGAATCTCATATATCCTGAATGTACAAAATCAAGTAAATCTCACATATCCTGAATCCAACATCAAGTGAATCTCATATATATCATGTATCCAATATCAAATGAATCTTAAATATCCAGAGTCCAATATCAAGTGAATCTCAAATAACCTAAGTATATTTGCATGAATAATTATGATGAAGTATATGAATTTATATTTATACATATATATTAGCGTCCCATTCCACTAATATATATATATGCATATATAACAGCGTCCCATTCCACTGTTATATATACTTAGGAGTAAAAATATAATGAAAACCTATGTCAAACATCGACACATAAAGGCTGATCTATCAGGTGCTGTCACCACGACTGGCACCCTGATAGGTACGTATCATACGCTATACCGAAAGCTCGAGTGCCTAGCTCTGACCCTCGCCTCTCGACGTATCCATACGTTCATGACTCCTATATGTATCCCCAAGATAACCGCCGAGTCATAGGTACTGTCACCGGAAGGTATGGTTCTCCTGTCAGGCTCAATCGGCAAGGCCCTTCAATCGTCTTGCCCTGGGGTACCTCCGGGCCCCACCATGTACCCTCATACGGCCCACTACGCCTCCTCTCATGGGGTATATATCAGAACCGATAAATCTCATGGTGGCTGCTAAAATATCATATCAAGAGAATCCGAATTTTTCAAATAATGCATAATTTCATGAAACTACCACGGTCCTCAAATCCAGAAAATATCATGATAAATCCATATCTCAATGCGAAAATCCATGAATATAATATATGCAACAGAAAACTGTAATGTAAGCATATAAAGGAAAAGCCGCTAATTAACTGCAACAAGTTAATATAATATATCATGCGGTTCATAATTTCTCCAATTCTACATAACATCAAATAAAGGTAAACATGTAGCTATAGCCAGATATATGTGTAAATATAAAGGTATAGTAAGGTATATGTATCTACCTATCAGTAATGATGTAATATACCCTCCGGGTATAAGTGAAGTATGTATGCAAGGTATACATGGAGCTATGTCATTATGTGTGTATGTACCTATCGCTAATGGTATGATACCCTATAGGTATACAAGTAACTAGTATGTAAGCATGTCAAGGTATATGTGTAAGCATGTAGGTATACAAGTATGCTATATGTCATATGCATAAAGAAATATGAATCAATGTCTCAATGTCCCTAACTAAACAATATCATATAGGTATGTGTGTTGTGCGTGTCATGGAAATTATTGACGGTGTATGTGGCATACAATCAGTGCTCGTGCAACATGAGCCGTCAATAATAGTGCAGTGCCCTAAGGATACTAGTCCAAGAACAAAAAGTAACTACGCAATAGGGTGTATGCGCAACTCTATAAATGCAATAGAATATACGACACTAAAAAACATCTCTAGCCCAGACGCATAACTCCATGCGAGCGATTCCCCTGTAGATGTTAAATCTACTCACCAACACTCCTGGCTAAGTAAAGCCTACCACTCGCTTTCCCATGTTCGCAGTGCCCGAAGTCCCCACCTGTGATCCTGAACACATATAACAATACAGCAAGCGTATATAAGTAATCGACCAAAAATAATTACAACTACGTGTAACCGACGCACCAACTCCAAACATACTCTCGAGTGTCCGTTTAGCGGCTAACGCGCGTAGCGACACTACGAAACCAACTCAAGAGCAAAAGCTATACAAAGAAACGAACGACATCGGTATGACCCTAGCTAGGAACGCAAAGCGACACAACTACCAAGCCTAGACCCTGATCGTACCGATCGCTCATTCAAAACACAAGTCTAGAGCTAACACAATTCTAGCGATATCAAAAATCTTAAAACAGCTTAACTAAATTATCCAAACCACTATCATAATTTTAAACTCGCCCAAATATGTTTTAGAAAAACCTAGTAAGCAATATATATCATTTTATCATAAAACTACAAGTTTTTACCAAACTAGCATTTACAAACATCACTAATTAGCAAGATTAAACCATTTAAACCTTTACTATAATTTTAGATCACACCTAATTAGGATTAGTAAAAGTTTAGTTTGCTAATTAGCTTAATTAACCAATTAGGAAAATAACAATTAACATTCTAGCAATTAGGTTAAGTTTTCATCAAGTCTTAACTTATCACTTAACCTTTTTACTAATCAAACCCCTAATTGATTAACAAAACCCTTTCTAGAATTTTGAAAAATGCAATTAAATAGCTTTAATTTAACAACTAATGGCTAATTAAAGTATTAGAATAACAAAGAGATTAGGGTTAGGGTTTTATACCTCCAAAAATGATTTGAAACTTGCAACAAAACACCAAATCTAAGCTTCCAAAATGAAGTCTTCCATGATGATCCAAGCTTGATTTGTGAAGAAGAATGAAGGGAAATGATTTGTTTAGGAGTTCTGTGGATTTATTTTGGGATTTTTGATGATTTATTGATCTTGAAATGATGAAAATGGAGTGAGGAAGCACAAAGGGCGGCAAGGGGGAGTGCTCGGCCAAGGCTTGGAAATGGGGGAATTTTTGGTGAAGCGTGTGGAAATTTCAAGCGAAAGAGTGTAATAAAAGCTCATTAATGCTAAATGCCACCTTTTCTTTTCTTTTTTAAAATAATTCCATTTGCACACAAAATATCTAGATATTAGAAGAGAAGGTTTAACAAAATATCTAGTGATTAGATTAGCATAAAACCATATTAGTAGTAATTAACCCAAGCCAAAAAGTAATTACCACTAATAAAGTGCACAAATAAAACATTAAAATAATATTTAATTTAGGATAAATTCTATGTGAACCAAAACTTCACATTGACCCCCAAAGTCCGCGCACTAGCTTTATTCTAGCTAAACTAGGTGCCAAAAAGTCTATACAGAAGTTTGATCACAATCGGGTTAAAATGGAAAACACCGACTATTTTACCCTAAACGGAAAATTCGCAAAACGATTTCTAAAACATTACAATCTACCCCACTTAAAGAAATTTGGTCCCCGAATTTAAAATTCTCACTAAGCGTACCTTCAAAAAGAAGAGTACAAAAACTCCCAAATCTTGCTCGCGGCCTCCCAAGTGATCACCTCACTAAACGGCTACGCCAAGAAAACCTTCCACAGATGCAAGACCCTTGATCGAAGTTTCTCCACCTGCCGAGCCATTAACACAAATGGCTGCCGGTGAACGAAAAGATCACGTCTCAATTAATTGGTCTGGTGCTGAATCATGTGAGAAAGGTCATGAAGGTAATTGCAAAGTATCGACACAAGGAATACGGGGTGAATACTCAATAATCTGGGCGGAAGTGCCAAATTAAGGCAACAAAAATAACTCGCTTTAAGAATCTCAAAAGGACCTACAATCCTGGGATAAGCTTCCCAAAACTCAACATGTCATTTATCGGAAAATCCATAGGAATACATGATCTCCCACTGCGAACTCAAGTCTGCGACCACCACGGTCGACATAAGACCTCTGTCTGCACTAGGTTGTCCTCATCCTGACCTGAACCAACTGGATCATCTCCGAAGTCTCTAGACTAGCTGGGGCCCAAAAATCCTACTCTCGCAGAGTCAGAAAAACAGACTGGCGGTCGACACAACCTACCAAACAAAAACCTAAAGGTTGCCAATTGGAGTGCCTCCTGATAATAGCTATTGAAGGAGAACCCTTAAAATGGCAAGTGACGATCCCTACTGCCGACAACAATTAGTACGTACGCACAAACATATCCTCCAGAGTCTGTATAGCCCGCTCTCACAAACCCTCATCCCGCGGATGGAAAAAGCGGAGCTAAAGCTCAACCAGTACCCAAGTCTTCTTGAAGCTTCTGCCCAAGATGGCAAGCGAAAAGGGTGCCTCTATTGGATACAACGCATGAAGGAACTCCATGCAATGTACAACTTAACAAAGAACAACTGAGCATAACCAGACAACAAACACCTAAATGGAGTCACACCCTGTCTAGACCGGGGTTGACACCACAACAAAATTCATGGAGATCTGCTCCCATTCCCACTCTGAAACGGATAAAGGTTGCAACTCTCCAGCCGGTCTAAATGCTCAACCTTAGCTCACAACAAGACAGACACCTTGAAACGAAAATTCGAAACTTCACCCTTCATCCTTGCCTACCCGTAACTAGCTCACAAGTCATGTCACATATTGGTGGACTTGAATGAACACCGAAAGCTGACTGATGTGCCTGCTCTAGGATTTCACGTCTCTACCCATCAGTAGTAGGTACACACAAACGCATCCCTAAACGTAGCATACCCTGGTCACAAATCAAGGACTCTGAATCTTTACCCAGCCGAGTATGCTCAAGAATCTCAAACGAACGAGCATTGGTGGGCTGTGCCTCGCGAAAACGATTACGGAAAAGTGGACGGGCGCGGATATGAGCAAGCTGTCCCCTCAGTAGAGGCGAACTTAAGCTGTACTCAACGATCGCACAAGAACTGTAAATCTGCAGAAGACTGTCTCAACAATCAAAAACCCGCTGCAGGAAGATTTATATTAAGTTCTGGGTGGTCCGTGAAAATATGACACGACTCTCCGAACAAGTAGTGTCTCCAAATCTCCAACGCACGACCACCGTGGCCATCTCCAGATCATGAGTGGGATATCCTGCTCGTACTTCCTCCAACTGTCTGGAAGCAAAAGCGATAACTCTATAATGCCACATCAATGCAAAATCGAGCCCCACTCGCGAAACATCACAGTTAAACAACAAAGTCGCCCAAAGCAAAAAGCAAAGAAATAACCAATGCAGTTGTCAACCGAGTCTTCAACTGCCGAAAACTCTGCACGCATGCCTCAGTCCAAAGAAAAGAACCTTCTTTCTGGTCAGTTTAGTCAACGGTGCAGCGATACACAAACAATCCTGCACGAAACGGCAGTAAAAACCTGCTAAGCCCAAAAATCTGCGGACCTCCGTCCCGTACACAAGTCTGGGCCAAAGCTGTACGGCCTCGATCTTCCTCGGGACTATACGAAAACCGTCTCCCGTAACTACAAGACCTAGGAGTTAACACAATCAAGCCTGAAGGAACACTCTGAGAATTTAGCAAACCACTGGGGCTCTCCCAATGTATGCATAGCAAATCCTCAAGTGCTGCTCCTGTTCTTCACGACACATTGGAATAGACCAGAATGTCATCAATGACACAATAATAAACTGGTCGAGGAACGGCCTGAAGAAATCTGGTTCATCATATCCACGAATGCTGCTAGGGCACTGGTGAGTCCAATGACACCCCAAAACACATAAAGCCCGTAGCCCACACAAAAGAAGACTTCGGAATGACATCACTCCGAACCTACAACAATGATGACCTGATCCCAAACAACATAGAAAATGTCTCGCACTCAAGAGCTGATCGAAGAAATCGTCAATACGAGGTAAAGGATACCTATTCGCACCATAAGCCGGTTCAATTGACGATCTATCAATACACAAGCTCAAACTGTCGTCCTTCTCCTGATGAACAGAATAGGAGCTCCCAAAGCGAAACACTCAGACGCACAAGACCCCCAACAAATAACTCTGCAGCTGATCCTTAAGCTCCCTAAGTATCGCCGGCTCATCTGGAACAACGTTGGAAAACTCTCGCACGATAAGAACCCGGTCCAACAATCTACTGTGGCTCCGGTATCACGAATGAAAGCCAAGAATCCTCGACATCCTCTCCTCAAAAGCCGACTAGCGAAAAAGGCTGAATTCAAGCTGTGAGAGGCGGCACTACTGTCCCCCTGCACAACAAGAACTGACTCGCCGGGAAAACAAAACCTGACTATTTTCTCGCAGCAGTCCATAGATGCTAAGCACATAGCTAACCAGTCCGTGCCCAGGAGAACGTCAAATCCAACATCACTAGAAGGATCAAAACGACGGACGAATCTCTATCTCCTATCCGATTGGCACACGACTGAAATACGTGTCACGCAACAAAAGAAACGCTGACAGAAGTTGACACCATAAACGGCTGATCTAGCTAACACGACTCTCGGCCCAACCACGACACAAAATGTGTAAAACCAACAAGTGCATCAAAAGAACATAGTAATTAAGAATACCTGAAAACCCTGCATTGGACGCCCGCACGTCCCGATGAGTAGAAGCAAACTCTCGTGTCTGCCCTCTACCCGCAACTGTCAGAACTCTTCCTCTGCTAACTCGTCCTCTCGAAACAAACCCTCCGCGTCCCCAACCTCTCTGAACTTGGGTCTGACGTGGTACTAAGAAACAATCCCTGATGAAGTGAAGAAGGCTCCCGCATCAAAAACATCCATACGATGGCTGTTGACCCTCTTGGGGATGAGAGCTGAACGATTGTCCTCGTCCTAAGCCTCTGCTACTTCCACGACGGTCACAAAATCTGCCTCAACGAATAGGCCTCCGTCTCTGGGCTGGTACACCGGTACGAGTCCTCCACTGTTCCGGAACTCCCAAAGTCTCTGAAAGACGTGCCTCGTCAACTGGGGCTGCATCCGCTGGTGCTATGTAGATGACGGAATACTGTGTACTCACCGCAAGGAACAACTAGGTAACAGGGGTGACAACCTTCTGTCGCTGCGCTCGAATGGCCTCAACCAATGAACTTGTAGGGTTGCTATGCACTGCCACAAGGGTCTACGAGGCATCAACCATGCCCGATTAAAAATTTAGCCATGCTGAACAACCCGAATAATGATCTTTAAACTAGAGATTAGGCGAAAACTAACATGTTAACAACTTTAACACTAAGTGAGAGGGATTACAACCTTTGTAGATCCGGTCCTTCACTTCATATGCTCCGTGTTGTGGTCCCTTCGCTGCGATCATCGGGATCCGGACTCTCGAGAGGTTCCACGAAGAGAAAGATGCAACCTTTGCTTCCGATCTTCGATACTAAGATGATCTACCTTGAAGTTCCGTTAACACAAGCTAACACTCATGAAATGATGTGAACACCCTCATCTAAATGGCAAGGGAAGATGAGGATGATGAAGTAGGATTTTTGCTCTCTTTATTTATCTTTTTCTCATATTTATTCATCACATTGAAAAAGGCTAGCAAGCTTTTTCATGAAGAAAGATGAAGGAAGAAGATGAACAACCATAGAATTGTGATGAATAATAAAAGTTATCATAATCATTTATGCAACCATGGTTGTAATAACCATTGTAGAGAGTTTACTAGGGTTAGGGTTTTGGTTGGGTTAAAGGGTGAGTCACAAAGAAATATCTATCATAATATCTTAACAAAGACAAAGTAAAGCTTCTAGAATCAACTAGAAGGTTTAACCCTAATCCAAACCCTAATCATGTTTAAACTCCTCTAAACATGTTGCATTAATAATTATAATATGTTACAATATTATATATCACATATACAATATTTATTGTAACAAAATAAAATAATACATTTAACATATATCGCATATATATCAATGTATTACCCGAGTGAGAAAAAGAATCTTTTAGTGAGCTAATATTAGTTAATGTAATTTAATATATCATATATATTATTATACATTAAATTATCGAATCAACACTTGATCCGACAATCCGGCTATATCTCATATAACCGACTAATATTTATCCGTACCGATTCATCGAATCAACACTTGATCCGATGACCCGGCTGATATCAAATATCGCGAGAATATAATATGGTATCACATATCGCATTATCCTCGGTCCCGCACATATCACATATGTGCTCCTACTCCGTTTTGCCTGAGCCAAGAAACCTCTGTGTAGGACTCTAAAGAATCGTCAATACACCGGCAGTAGGTGATGATCATATCAAACACCCACAAGCTGCAAGCGGTCAGCTAAACGTAACAGCTACCCAGGTATTGAGCGCTCAGAAGATCAACAAGCAAGCCTGTACATTCTCCTGTGAATCCAAATAGTAACACTCCCGTACAGTCCGGTCTCGTCGTCTGATATGTTGCATATCTCGCCTAGGGGTGGTAAACGTCAGACCCCAGTAGCTCGATAAGTCGTGTCGATTTGAGGTCTATAACAGTTCGAGAAACTACTGATAACACTTACCAGTAAATCTCAGCAACCCTGGCCATGGATTTCCGGTTATAGCCAATCGAACACAGCACAACATCAACTCCCTATACCGGGAGAGACGAATCCCCTCCTATCGCTCATTGCCTCCATGTGATTCGGGACTGTACCCAAAAGCCACCTTTTCGCACGCCCTCTTGGACGTGGTATGATGGAAATCAAAGTATAGTGGGAATCACACAAGACTCTATGACGATCTCGGGTCAATAGACTACTCTGTACCAGTGTCACCGGAGAACTGCCATCTGACGTATGGTATAATACCATCTGGGAGTTCTCGGCGAGTCCGTCCAGTGTACCCAGTCTCCACTGAGCACCCGTACACCATCCTTGATGTCAAACACCGATGGATATGGGATCATTCATCGCCCATCATATGGGTCAAGATGCGTATACGCTAGTCTATTCTGGTGTATCGATGCCCTGTCTCGATACACCCACGACTAGGAACAATTATAGGATGTACTCGTCGACTACCTTGGCCCCACTAGTACGATCTCATCATAGTCCCAGTAGTCGAGTACATTTCCTAAGGGCTTTATCAACATGTAATATAGAGACAATCAGAGTACATGTTAAGATAAAGTACAACCAGATAGCTTACTATCATGTCGAGCAAGAAAGTCCTCCCTATATATGTCCTAACATCCACTACAATATACATCGTATGTACAGTAATGGCCTCTAGGGCATACATATAACTAACAATCTCCCACTTGCACTAGGGCCATCTGTCGTGGTATCACATACCCAACAATTAGCTGCGGTTGAAGTATCTCATACTCAACCATCCCATAAAAGTCTCTACCGGGAAAATGGCCTTCGTGAGTGGATCCGCGCTGTTGTCCTCTGTGTCTACTCTCCTAACCTCGATCTCCCTGGAGATCAACCATCTCCATGATCAGGTGATACTGCCTAAGAATTATATCTGGATTTCTGATGGGACGGGGGTTCCTTGGTATAAGCCACAACTCCATTGTCACACAATGGTAGGAACGAAGTTCATCTTATGAACTTATATATATCCAGACTGCCTCTTTGGTAGCATCCTTGGTAACGATGTATCTTGCCTTTAATCGTCTAGCATGTCACGGTATCTAGCTTGGAACTCTTCCAACATACCGTCCCTCCACTGAGGGTGTAGACAATTCCTGAGACTGACATTCAGTCGTCCTTATCACTCTGGAACCTTTCCAGTGATTCTCCTCAGGATTGATTGATACCAACTCACTACAACTAGAGAGTATCCTAACATCCAATTAGATCTATCTCATAGATCAAAAACCCTGGATTTAGGAGGTATCACTTTGATCCTATATGGAGAATCCTTGTGATAAGCGGAGATTGACCGAGCGTAGCATAGGAAACTCCTTCCCTATCAAGAGTATGTCATCCACGTACTCTACGAGGATCACCACCATACTCTCTACTACCTTTTCGTATATACAAGGTTCATCTACCATTTTGATGAAGTCAAACTCTTTGACTACCACATCAAAACAGATGTTCCAACTCCGCGATGCCTGTTTTATCATATAAAACATCTTGCACACGTTTCCGCTGCTCTCACTATCTACGAAGCCCTCTGGCTGTGTACTTATAGACGCTATTTTCTAAAACATCATTTAGAAAAGCAGTCATGACACCCAACCGCCAGATATCGTAGTCATGGTATATAGCCGTGGCAAGTAGGATCTGGATGGACTTAAGCATAGATCCTTAGAAAAGGTTTCAACATAATCCATACCTGGTCTATGATGCAAACCTTTAACAAGTCTAGCTTTGAAAGTCTCAACTTTTCCATGTACACCAAGTAATCTTCTCAAGATATACTTGCTCCTGATGGGGATTTAACCCTTCAGATAAAGCAACCAAAGTCCATACTTTGTTGGTGTATAAGGATTCCATCTCAGATCGATAAGCATCCAGCCATTCTTACAGAGTCCCACTCCTGATGGCCAGCCCGAAACTAGTTGGGTCATCATCTCATGATGCAATTCTCGCTCCCACTGTCATAGAGGAACCGAAGTATCTCTCAGGTGGGTGAGGAACCCTACTAGATCGGCGGAGAGGCTGAGGTTCGTTGGTAACTATTGAATCCTTTGGTTCTATCAAATCATCTGCTGTAGTTTGTATAGCTGGAACATTTCCAGTTCTACATAACAGACCTTGCCTCGAGCTTGTCCGGATTTTGCTTTTAGACATAGGCCGGACAACCCCAAATCTTAACAAGCTTAAGATATGGGCTCTTCCCTTTTCATATCACATATGAAGTGGTAGGCAACTGATTTGATTTGAACCCTATTCAATAGGTATGCAGCTTCTCAAGTGCATAACTCCCCAAAGGAAATAGGAAACTCAGTAGTACTCATCATAGAGCACACCATATCAAATAGGGTGCTAATGCTCCGCCCCGATACACCGACGTGCTGTGGTGTATACGGAGGAGTAATGCTGAGAGAGAATCTCATTCTCCTTTAGAATAGTCCAGGTATTCCGTGCTCAAGTATTCTCCTCCTTGATCACATCAAAGGACATAATACTTTTACCCGTATTTTGGTTCTCTACTTCTAATTTATATTCTGTGAATATCTCAAAAGGTTCGGATGTGTGTTTCAACAGGAACATATGTCTGAATCTTGAGAGATCATCAGAGAATGTAATGAAGTACAAAGAACCGGTGTTTGCATGTATAGACAGGGGACCTTTCATACATCAACATGTATCAATCCCAAGAGTTCACTAACTCTTTCTCTGTTTCCAATAAACAGAGCTGTGATCATCTTATCTTTGTGACATGACCGGCAAGTTTCACAAGATGTAAATTCAAACTAATTTAAATATGCATCTAAATGTAACTTCAGCCAGTCGGGTCGCATTGATATGACCTAGTCTACAATACCTCAAGAAGGATTCGTTCATTTCTGAACTCTTCCTCTTGTGTGTGTTCCGTATACTAAGAACTGTAGTTTGATTTAGAACGACAATGCTTTTAGATAACGTGCCTGAACCGATCAACTCTTGATATAGGAAATGTTCAAAACATTATCCAACAATACAAAATTATATCCTTTCTTTACTAATAAAGAGACTGATATGATTTTGTATATCAGGTTCGGTATCTAATAACATTTGTTCAGAATCAATGTATTCTGGTAATACAGGGTGACAGTGACCAACAGACTTGGCTGCAACACTTGCACCATTTTCTGCCTCATGAAACTTATCACCCGTTCTCAGTTCTTTACCTTTCTGTAGCCCATGTAACAGATTACATATGCGGGATCCTGATCTGGTATCTCATACCCAGGACGTGAAGGATACTGAGAAACAGTTCTCTGTAATGAACACACCTGAAGAAGATGCATCAACATGTACTTTCTTCGTTTGGGCGGCACGGGAAATCTGGTATTCCCCAATTTCCTGCTCTGTTCTTATAACAATTATAAGTTGGAGCGGGACCAACGTTCCCCAGCTCAGTAAAACAAGCGGGTTCGGTCAATATATCCGTTTTATTATCTTGATTAAGGCGTGATATGGTCGCTACCTGGAGAGAGAGAGAAGAAAAACACTCAGCGTATGCTCTTGCAAGATTAGATTGGTTATCTAATATATCTAATCAGGATGTCTCCCACTGTTTTAATGAAATCTTCCTTCAAACCCTAAAAGGAAAGACTAGCCGGGATTAATTACACGCTACAAGTTCGCCAATCTTTCAGCCAGGCCAGTGTCGGTACTTTGAGGGAGGTCCTCCGTGCTTTCGCACGAACCTAATTAAAGTAAATCTCGTTTTCCCAGGGGCATAACCCCGTTAACACCTTTCTAGACACCTACTTGATCGGCTAATTGTAATGTGTAAAACTCTCCCAGGAGTAACTCTTACTCGCAGCGGGTATCGGGATCCAACTATCTCATAGAAGGTATGCAATCTCATTGCAAATTTCAACGCTTGAAATTCCCAATAATATTTTACCCCTAGCGTCCTATGACCTTGACGAATGCAAAACCACCTATAGTCCGCTAGCCAAGTTCAACCCGTACATTTCTTGATTGAATTAAACCCACCCGCACGACCTTTGACAAATGCCAAACAACGCCGTACGAATACCCTAATCCAATCGCATCGTATGCTAGCAGATAAGCACTAGTTAGCTACCGTACACTACGCCTTGACGAATGCCAAACTACCGCAGCACGAATACTAAGTAGTACTTATCTGAAATGACGGAGGGCTACGACGGGTTTTTAAGAAAACCCTTTGCGTAATGAACTTGATATCGTTGTAGAATCGAGTGATTTTAAATGGAATGCTTTTGAGGCTTTTCTAGTTTTGCTAAAGGGGTCACTCCCGGTGAAGGGATCGTCGGCCCTTTCCTCATCGAATAAGGTGCAGGATATTTCACAAATACCACTATGAAAAGCAAAAACTATAGAAGCAATCAAAAGACAAACCGAGTTTGTAGCATCTACCAGTTATTGCTAAAGGAGTCACTCCCGGTGGAGGGATCTCGGTCCTTTCCTTATCGAATAAGGTGCAGGATGTTCTACAAGGAACACCGCTATGCAAAGCAAGAACTAGAGCTACCAGTTTTTAAACAAGTTTCTACAACATCTTAGGTTTCTTTTATTTCATTAATCTCATTAATGAAGTCCCGTTTTATTATGCTTCACAAGCATCTCTTTTGAAAACGAAATCTGCAATATAACATATATCTCATATATATAATATAAACATTCGTCTCAGGCAGTAATATGATCTCATCACAGAACATTGCAGCAGAAGAACATATATGAAATATTGGATATACTAGGACGTCCGTGTTTTCAATACGAGCCTGTATAAAACACGGATTCCACGGTCGCGATGAATAGCCAAACCCACATCCCTAGACCCCTAAGAGAGCGGCAAGCAACACTGCCAATTCTAGGGTTAGGAGACCCGGTCTCGACTCCTCGAGATGGTCTCCCACTGGACCCTAGAACCCGGTTACTTGTGCTCCCCGCCTTAGGTCTACCTAATGCGGAAAAGTAAATAATATACAACGGTGACATCTTCCGCTACCTGGAAGTGCCCCAATAAAAGAATATTACATACATATGAATTTTACATGAATGAAAAAGAAAAACTCTCATCTCACATAAAACCCCCGGCTATTCAGAACGCGACGATCCAATATAACATATCACAGCAACACATAATATCTCATATCATCAACGTAAGCAAGTATGCGTATCCCGATTGTCGTTGATGTATAGCAACGAAGCCGGCGATACACCACATACTACGCTTACGGTCACAGAAAAAAAAATGTAAAACTACAACAGTTGGAATCCGCAACCTCCTTAGACATCGCATGCCTAACCAAATGAATTCCTTAGACATCGCATGCCTAACAATTATAAACCCCGTATTTTAGTCTCATTATCGAAAACTCTTTTCAATGTCAAGTCGGGCAATTCAACAAGATTCCCGACGTCCTGATCGAATGCTCGTCGCAAACTTTAGTAGACGGCCGGACCCCCAGATGCCGTCGACGAAGTGCACTAAGGCGGAACACCGCTGCCGCGAGCACCCGAACGGATGCTTTCGGCGATGGGGTTCTCCTACAGTCACTTGGTCGGGGCTATGGGGCGTAGCTGTCTATTAAGTTTACCCGGCGAGTATCCGCGTACTCTACGTGATTGCGACAGACTTTTGATCACATCAAAATTCCGTGGCAACCGATCATCTGAGACTAAACTGCTATGTTTATAATATTTAAATTAGTTATCTCATAACTACCTGTGGATTCCAAATATTGTATCACATTCCAGATAAATAGATAAAGTTAAACTTTCCGATCGAATAATCAAACACCCAAGATTTCCCCAATATATCTCAACACTTGAAATCAGTTTAAAAACATCCATCACATGCCACAGTACCAATGGTCCAGCCGTAGAAGGGTCAAGCCAACGCCTCACATGTGGCACGCCGTACTGCCCCAAACCCTAAGGTTCAAAAGGCAGTTCAAGACGGTCACATAATCGAGTTAAGGTTTGTTGTCTTCTAGAGGGTCCACCGTGTTACTTGCATGACTTAGAACATTCCTAAACACGAGAAAAAATCCAACTTTTGAAAAATTTTCCGATAGGGGAAAAAGTGAGTTATTGATATCCGTTCGAACTTTTTAACAGTTTCTAAAAATTATCCGGACAAACTAAACAAAGATAAATTATCCGATCGAATCAACGATTCCCCAATACAACCCTTGAAAACTCAACACTTGAGTGGAATTAAAATATTCACAGAAAAAAAAACAAGAAAGGGCCTAAAAATAATTACATGAAATTTCAGGGACTGAGTCCAAATTTTGGCCGCGGAACTGCCGCAAAACCCATGGTTTCGCCGCGGTTCCGCGGTCAAATTTTCGAGTTAGACGTCCGTACTTCACAGTAATTCTTAGTTTTTCCTGCTTAATTTTCTGAGAATTTTTAATTCAGAAAAAACCACATTTTTGAAAAATGTACAGAGAGGGTTCCGTGTCGGGGTTTCGGCGTTCGATCGGACTTTAAACTTCGTCTAGACTTCGCCTAAAACTCTAGCTTGGCTCTGATACCACTGTAGGGTTGCTATGCACTGCCACAAGGGTCTACGAGGCATCAACCATGCCCGATTAAAAATTTATCCGTGCCGAACAACCCGAATAATGATCTTTAAACTAGAGATTAGGCGAAAACTAACATGTTAACAACTTTAACACTAAGTGAGAGGGATTACAACCTTTGTAGATCCGGTCCTTCACTTCATATGCTCCATGTTGTGGTCCCTTCGCTGCGATCATCGGGATCCGGACTCTCGAGAGGTTCCACGAAGAGAAAGATGCAACCTTTGCTTCCGATCTTCGATACTAAGATGATCTACCTTGAAGTTCCGTTAACACAAGCTAACACTCATGAAATGATGTGAACACCCTCATCTAAATGGAAAGGGAAGATGAGGATGATGAAGTAGGATTTTTGCTCTCTTTATTTATCTTTTTCTCATATTTATTCATCACATTGAAAAAGGCTAGCAAGCTTTTTCATGAAGAAAGATGAAGGAAGAAGATGAACAACCATAGAATTGTGATGAATAATAAAAGTTATCATAATCATTTATGCAACCATGGTTGTAATAACCATTGTAGAGAGTTTACTAGGGTTAGGGTTTGGGTTGGGTTAAAGAGTGAGTCATAAAGAAATATCTATCATAATATCTTAACAAAGAAAAAGTAAAGCTTCTAGAATCAACTAGAAGGTTTAATCCTAATCCAAACCCTAATCATGTTTAAACTCCTCTAAACATGTTGCATTAATAATTATAATATGTTACAATATTATATATCACATATACAATATTTATTGTAACAAAATAAAATAATACATTTAACATATATCGCATATATATCAATGTATTACCCGAGTGAGAAAAAGAATCTTTTAGTGAGCTAATATTAGTTAATGTAATTTAATATATCATATATATTATTATACATTAAATTATCGAATCAACACTTGATCCGACAATCCGGCTATATCTCATATAACCGACTAATATTTATCCGTACCGATTCATCGAATCAATACTTGATCCGATGACCCGGCTGATATTAAATATCGCGAGAATATAATACGGTATCACATATCGCATTATCCTCGGTCCCGCACATATCACATATGTGCTCCTACTCCGTTTTTCCTGAGCCAAGAAACCTCTGTGTAGGACTCTAAAGAATCGTCAATACGCCGGCAGTAGGTGATGATCATATCAAACACCCACAAGCTGCAAGCGGTCAGCTAAACGTAACAGCTACCCAGGTATTGAGCGCTCAGAAGATCAACAAGCAAGCCTGTACATTCTCCTGTGAATCCAAATAGTAACACTCCCGTACAGTCCGGTCTCGTCGTCTGATATGTTGCATATCTCGCGTAGGGTTGGTAAACGTCAGACCCAGTAGCTCGATAAGTCGTGTCGATTTGAGGTCTATAATAGTTCGAGAAACTACTGATAACACTTACCAGTAAATCTCAGCAACCCTGGCCAGGGATTTCAGTTATAGCCAATCGAACACAGCACAACATCAACTCCCTATACCGGGAGAGACGAATCCCCTCCTATCGCTCATTGCCTCCATGTGATTCGGGACTGTACCCAAAAGCCACCTTTTCGCACGCCCTCTTGGACGTGGTATGATGGAAATCAAAGTACAGTGGGAATCACACAAGACTCTATGACGATCTCGGGTCAACAGACTACTCTGTACCAGTGTCACCGGAGAACTGCCATCTGACGTATGGTATAATACCATCTGGGAGTTCTCGGCGAGTCCGTCCAGTGTACCAGTCTCCACTGAGCACCCGTACACCATCCTTGATGTCAAACACCGATGGATATGGGATCATCCATCGCCCATCATATGGGTCAAGATGCGTATACGCTAGTCTACTCTGGTGTATCGATGCCCTGTCTCGATACACCCACGACTAGGAACAATTATAGGATGTACTCGTCGACTACCTTGGCCCCACTAGTATGATCTCATCATAGTCCCAGTAGTCGAGTACATTTCCTAAGGGCTTTATCAACATGTAATATAGAGACAATCAGAGTACATGTTAAGATAAAGTACAACCAGATAGCTTACTATCATGTCGAGCAAGAAAGTCCTCCCTATATATGTCCTAGCATCCACTACAATATACATCGTATGTACAGTAATGGCCTCTAGGGCATACATATAACTAACAGAACTCATCGTCTGGAGCATGTCCTGCATATCTGCCACAAGCCTAGCGAGATGATTTGTCGAAGGCGGATCTATCTGCTCCTGTGCAACGAGCGTGCCATCCTGGTCAGTTCTCGTCCCACCCGAGTCAACTCTGACCTCGGCCTTCGCTGCATCACTCTGAGTCCCCATAGTCATCGGAGGCAAAGGCTAAAAATGGAAATAAGATTTGATAAGAACACGGAAATCGAATTACAAGGATATGAATCATCAAGGAAGGAATTTCAAGCAATTTATACTCAGGTCACTTTAGGCGGAGTACCGCATCGTGAGTATGCCGCGGACATACACACACTACGTTACTCTGCTTAAGCTACCTACTCCATCATACCAAGGTCATCCTACACTCCGAAAGGTATAACCTAGTGCTCTGATACTAACTTTGTCACGACCCGAAATTGGCACGTGACGGCCCTTAAACTACGCAACGTCTTCAGGCGTAACGAAAATTTAAGTAAGCCGAAAACCCAGCAATCTAAACCATCAAAAGTAGTAAGAAATAATAGCATTTTCAAAACCATTGAAATCTCAACCCGAATTCTTTAAAAGTCCAACTTTTCTTCCTTTAAAATTATGGCAGCACCTCCTTTGTAAAAACCAGCTCCAAAAATGGGTACAATATAAATATAAGTAAAGCATCCCCAACGGGAGCAAATCCATGCCCAACGGCAGAAAACAACCACCACAACAGATATACGACGCCGTAGCGGAGAAATAAAAGACGATAGAAGTAAAACTGCAGAAAACACCTCCTAGTCACAAAATAATACACAATATCGTCCTCACATCAAGTCTCTAAGTCATACAAGATAATGGTAGATAGAGAGTACATGAATACAACGAATATACAATAAACAACCTTGGATAACCGTAAAACCCACCTAAGCAAAACTGCACACTGTGAGCCGAAACGGTATCCGCTGCAAAAGATGATGTGATTGATGAATAGCCAGCCTCGACTACTCTGGGGAACAACCTACAAACACTGTGGCACAACGGGGGTGAGTTGCCAACTCGTGAATAGTAAATAACATATACAGGTAATCGCAAGTATGTACGTACAGCGCGAATCTAACATATGCAACTAATAGCAATAAAAGTCATATGAATGCAACAGTCATGAAGGTGCACTAGCAGGTACAACTAATACATGAAGCAATAATAATATAACAATCTGTATGCAACAATCATGTAAGGTACTCTATCAGGTACTACTAATACATGAAGCGATGATATGACAATGTATATATGCAACAACCATGAAAGGTACGCAAGCAGGTACAACTAACACATGAAGTAATGCATATAAAATAAAGGTATGTAAATACAACATTCATGAAATTTACTCTATCAGGTACTACTAATACATGAAGTAGTGCATAAACAAAAAATGTGGAGTATGGGGTGAAACAAGTCATTTCCATGGAATCCTGATATCGTGGTAGGACCAAAGTCCATCAAGACAATCCAAATCCCAATTCCTCAAATCAGCCCCCAAATTGGTTCTCATATCATATAAGTCTCACAAATCCTGAATGTACAATATCAAGTAAATCTCATATATCCTGAATGTACAAAATCAAGTAAATCTCACATATCCTGAATCCAATATCAAGTGTATCTCATATATATCATGTGCCCAATATCAAATGAATCTTAAATATCCAGAGTCCAATATCAAGTGAATCTCAAATAACCAAAGTATATTTGCATGAATAATTATGATGGAGTATATGAATTTATATGTATACATATATATTAGCGCCCCATTCCACTAATATATATATATATATATATATATATATGCATATATAACAGCATTCCATTCCACTGTTATATTTACTTAGGAGTAAAAATATCATGAAAACCTGTGCCATGCAACGACACATAAAGGCTGATCTATCAGGTGCTGTCACCACGACTGGCACCCTGATAGGTACGTATAATACGCTATACCGAAAGCTCGAGTGCCTAGCTCTGACCCTCGCCTCTCGACGTATCCATACGTACATGACTCCCATCGGTATCCCCACGATAACCGCTGAGTCATAGGTACTGTCACCGGAAGGTATGGTTCCCCTGTCAGGCTCAATTGGCAAAGTCCTTCAATCGTCTTGCCCTAGGGTACCTCCGGGCCCCACCATGTACCCTAATACGGCCCACTACGCCTCCTCGCATGGGGTATATATATCAGAACCGATAAATCTCATGGTGGCTGCTGAAATATCATATCAAGAGAAACCGGGTTTTTCAAATAATGCATAATTTCATGAAACTACCACGGTTCTCAAATCTAGAAAACATCATGAAAAATCCATATCTCAGTGCGAAAATCCATGAATATAATATATGCAACAGAAAACTGTAATGTAAGCATATAAAGGAAAAGCAGCTAATTAACTGCAACAAGTTAATATAATATATCATGCGGTTCATAATTTCTCCAATTCTACATAACATCAAATAAAGGTAAACATGTAGCTATAGCCAGATATATGTGTAAACATAAAGGTATAGCATGGTATATGTATCTACCTATCAGTAATGATGTAATATACCCTCCGGGTATAAGTGAAGTATGTATGCAAGGTATACATGCAGCTATGTCATTATGTGTGTATGTACCTATCGCTAATGGTACGATACCCTATAGGTATACAAGTAACTAGCATATAAGCATGTCAATGCATATGTGTAAGCATGTAGGTATACAGGTATGCTATATGTCATATGCATAAAGAAATATGAATCAATGTTTCAATGTTCCTAACCAAACAATATCATATAGGTATATGTGTTGTGCATGTCATGGCAATTATTGACGGTGTGTGTGTGGCATACAATCAGTGCTCATGCAACATGAGCCGTCAATAATAGTGCAGTGCCCTAAGGATACTAGTCCAAGCACAACAAGTAACTAAGCAATAGGGTATATACGCAACTCTATATATGTAATAGAATATGCGATACTATATAACATCTCTAGCCCAGACGCATAACGCCATGCGGGAGATTCCCTTGTAGATGTTAAATCTATTCACCAACGCTCCTGGCTAAATAAAGCCTACCACTCGCTTTCCTCTGTTCGCAGCACCCGTAGTCCCCGCCTGCGATCCTGAACACATATAACAATAAAGCAAGCGTATATAAGCAATCGACCAAAAATAAGTACAACTATCTTTAACCGACGCACCAACTCCAAACATACTCTCGAGTGTCCGTTTAGCGGCTAACGCGCGTAGCGACACTACGAAACCAACTCAAGAGCAAAAGTTACACAAAGACACGAACGACATCGCTACGACCCTAGCTAGGAATGCAAAGCGACACAACTACCAAGCCAAGACCCTGATCGTACCAATAGCGCATTCAAAACAGAAGTCTAGAGCTAACACAATTCTAGCGATATCAAACATCTTAAAACAGCTTAACTAAGTTATCCAAACCACTATCATAATTTTAAACTAGCCCAAATATGTTTTAGAAAAACCTAGTAAGCAATATATATCATTTTATCACAAAACTACAAGTTTTTACCAAACTAGCATTTACAAACATCACTAATTAGCAAGATTAAACCATTTAAACCTTTACTATAATTTTAGATCTCACCTAATTAGGATCAGTAAAAGTTTAGTTTTCTAATTAGCTTAATTAACCAATTAAGAAAATAAAAATTAACATTCTAGCAATTAGGTTAAGTTTTCATCAAGTCTTAACTTATCACTTAACCTTTTTACTAATCAAAACCCTAATTGATTAACAAAACCCTTTCTAGAATTTTGATACATTCAATTAAATAGCTTTAATTTAACAACTAATGGCTAATTAAATTATTAGAACAACAAAGAGATTAGGGTTAGAGTTTTATACCTCCAAAAATGATTTAAAACTTGCTACAAAACATCAAATCTAAGCTTCCAAAATGAAGTCTTCCATGATGATCCAAGCTTGATTTGTGAAGGAGAATGAAGGGAAATGATTTGTTTAGGAGTTATGTGGATTTATTTATGGATTTTTGATGATTTATTGATCTTGAAATGATGAAAATGGAGTGAGGAAGCATAAAGGGCAGCAGGGGGGAGTGCTCGGCCAAGGCTTGGAAATGCGTGGATTTTTTGGTGAAGTGTGTGGAAATTTCTAGCAAAAGAATGTAATAAAAGCTCCTTAATGCTAAATGCCACCTTTTCTTTTCTTTTTTAAAATAATTCCATTTGCAAACAAAATATCTAGATATTAGAAGAGAAGGTTTAACAAAATATCTAGTGATTAGATTAGCATAAAACCACATTAGTAGTAATTAACCCGAGCCAAAAAGTAATTACCACTAATAAAATGCACATATAAAATATTAAAATAATATTTAATTTGGGATAAATTCTATGTGAACCAAAACTTCTCATTGACCCCCAAAGTCCGCGCACTAGCTTTATTCTAGCTAAATTAGGTGCCGACAAGTCTATACAGAAGTTTGATCACAACCGGGTTAAAACGGAAAACACCGACTATTTTGCCCTAAAAACGGAAAATTCACAAAACGATTTCTAAAACATTACATATATGCATGTTTGTACCCGTTTGGGGCCAGTATCTACAAAGGAGGCTCTGCCGAAATTTTTGGGAAAATATGATGTTGCTTTTAAAAAATTTTACTACGACTTCAAAGTGATTTTATATGTTAACTTTTAAACGAGTATTTCTTCACTCATTTTAAATGGTTTAGATTTCTGGGCTTTTGGCTTACTTGAATTAGGTGGGATCCTATGGACTTCACATGATTCAAGTGCCAGTCACGTGCCATTTCGGGTCGTGACACTAGAACCCGGTTACTTGTGCTCTCCTCCTTGGGTCTATCCTAATGCGGAAAAGTAAATAATACAGATCAATGGTGACATCATCCTCAACCCGAAAGTGCCCCAATAAAAGAATATTACATACAAGCTTTTACATGAATGAAAATGAAAAACTCTCATCTCACATAAAAAAAATCCGGCTATTCAAAACACGACGATCCAATATAACATATCATAGCAACACATAACATCACATGTCATCAACGTAAGTAAATATGTGTATCCCAATTGTCGTTGACATATAGCAACGAAACCGGCGATACACCACATATTACACTTACGGTCGCAGAAAAGAAAGTGAAAAACTACAACAATTGGAATCCGCAACCACCTTAGACATCATAAACCCAATGTATCACATACTTTGGATTTCATGCCTAACCAAATGAATTCCTTAGACATCACATGCCTAACAATTATAAACCTCGCATTTTAGTCTCGATATTGAAAACTCTTTCCAATAACCTGTCGGGTAATTCAACAAGATTCCTGATAACTTGATCGAATGCTCTCCGGAAACTTTAGTAGACGGCTGTACCCCCCGATGCCGCTGACGAAGTGCACTTAGGAGGAACACCACGGCCGCGAACACCCGAACGGATGCTTTTGGCAACGGGGTTCTCCTATAGTCACTTTGTCGGAGCTATGGGGCATGGCTATCTAGTAAGGTTACCCGGCGAGTATCTACGTACGCTATGTAATTGCGACAGACTTTTAATCCACATCAAAATCCCGTGGCAACCGATCAAATGAGACTAACTTGCTAGATTTATAAAATTCAAATCATTTTTCACAAAACCGATTATGTGGATTCCAAATATTGTATCACAATCAAAAATAGCTAGACGATGTTAAACTTTTCGATCGAATAAACAAACACCCAAGATTTCCCATAGAGCTCAACACTTAAGCGGAGTTCAAAAAATACTCAGAACATGCCACAACACCTATAGACCAACCGAATAAGGGTCAAACCTTGCCTCACTTGTGGCGCCTGTAGGGTTACCTAGCACGATAGCAAGGTTTCAGGAGGTATCGTCCATGCCAAATTCAAATTTTTGCCATGCTACTTAACCCTAACCTTAGAATTTTAACTAAAGATTTAGACGAAACAAAGTGTAAACAACTTTACAACTAAGTGAACTAGGAATACAACCTTTGTAAACCGGTCCTTCACTTCAATAGCTCCATGTAGTAGTCTCTTCGCTCCAAGTAGTGATCTTGCGGACTCTAGAATGGCTCCACAAAGTGAAAGGAACGAGCTTGCACGAAGTCTTCGAGGCCGAAGATGATCTACGTCGAGGAGATACTAACCCAAGCTAATTCTTCACTAACGAGGGATTAGTGAAGCTAACACCCTAAACTAAATGGCTAATCTAGTAGAGGATGATGAAGTAGGATTTTTGCTCACTTTAGAATTGATTTTATCACTAATTTTCCTCACCTCTCATGAACCTAGAGTGCTCTCTCTTGTGAAGAGGAAGAAGAAGCAAATAATAGATGAGAGGGTTTTTTTTGGCAACCATGGGTGAGTTTGTATCATATACAACTCATGTAGAGACATAACCATGGCTAAGTGATAATGGTTAGGTTAATAAATATCTTAGGAAAAACAAAATTAGTGGACTATGTCAATGCATCTACAAGCTTCCACAAGCTTCATGCATGTGACTAATTTCCATCTAATTTGGATTTACTTAAAACAAATAATCCTCACAATTATCATAAGCATGGTGTAAGTCTCATACACCCATGTAGTGTGTATCATCAAGCATGACACAAAATTGTACATTAATATATATCACATATATACTATATGCACACAAGTGAGAAAAAAATGTTTAAGTGAGCTAATATTAGTTAATGTATTCTAGTATATCAAATATACAATTATACATTAAATCATTAAATCAACACTTGATTTAATAATCTGGCTATATCACATATGACCGACTAATATTATTTGTATCAACTTATCAACTTATCGAATCGACACTTGATTCGATAACCCGACTATATCTCATATAACCGACCGATACAGTATCGACTTATCGAATCAACATTTGATTCGATAAACCGGCTATATCTCATATAACCGAGCGATAATATAAATCGCAAGAATAGAATACGGTATCACATACTAGTATTAATCTCGGTCCCGCACATATCACATATATGCTCCTACTTCATTTTTCCTGAGCCAGTAAAACCTCTGTGTAGGACTCTAAAGACTCATCAATACGCCGGCAGTAGGTGATGATCATATCAGGCACCCACAAGCCGTCAGCGGTACTAGATGGACGTAACGGCTACCCGGGTATTGAGCGATCAAAAGATCAACAAGCAAGCCTGCTCTTACTCCTGAAAAGCCTGTCAGTAACATTACCGTACAGTCTGGTCTTTTCGTCTGATATGCCGCATATCCAGTCTAGGGGAGGTTAACGTTAGACCCCAGTAACCGATAAGTCATGCCGATGTAAAGCTCATAACGGGTCGAGAAACTACTGATAACACTTATCAGTAAATCTCCATATCAGCCCTGGCCAGGGACTTCCTGTTATGGCCAATCGAGCACAGCGCAACATCAACCCCCAATACCGGGAGAGACGAATCCCCACCTATCGCTCATTGCCTCCATGTGATTCGGGACTGTACCTAAAAGCCACCGTTTTGCACGTTCTCTTGAACGTGATAAGATGGAAATCAAAGCACAGTGGGAATCACACAAGACTCTATAACGATCTTGGGTCTACAGACTAACCTGTACCTATGTCACCAGAGAACAGCTATCTGACTATAAGTATAATACCAACTAGGAGTTCTCGGCGAGTCCGTTCAGTGTACCCAGTCTCTACTGAGCACCCGTATATCATCTTTAATATCAAACACCAATGGATGTCGGATCATCCATCGCCCATCATATGGGTCAAGATGTGTATACGCTAGTCTACTCTGGAATATCGATGCCCTGTCTCGATACACCCTCGACTAGGAACAATTATAAGATGTACTTGTGGACTACCCTTGGCCCCACTAGTATGATCTCTATCATAGTCCTGGCAGTCAAGTACACATCCTAAGGGCTTTATCAACATGTGAGAGCAAGACAGTATCACAATACTAATCTACGTGTTAAGACAAAGAGAAACCAAATAGCATACTATCATGTCGAGAAAGAAAGTCCTCTCTATATATATCCAAGCATCCACTATAATATACAGCACATGTACAATAATGGCCTCTAGGGTATACATATAACTAACAATCTCCCACTTGCACTAAGGCCAGTTGTTGTAGTATCTTATACCCAACATCCCGAAGAGTCTCTCAAATTGTATCTAGGGTATGGCCTTTGTGAGTGGATCCGCTGTGTTTCCCTTCGTGTCAACTCTCTTGACCTCGATCTCCCGGTGATCAACTATCTCCCGGATCAGGTGATAGCACCTTAGAATATGCCTGGATCGCTGATGGGACCTGGGTTCCTTGGACAATGCCACTGCTCCATTGTTATCGCAATACAAGGTATTGGATACTCAATGGACGGAACCACTATAGTTCAGTTATGAACTTCTTCATCCAGACAGCCTCTTTGGCAGCATCATTGGCAGCGATGTATTCAGCCTCCATCGTCGGGTCTGCCACGAATTCCTGCTTGGAACTCTTCTAACAAACCACCCTCTATTGAAGGTAAAGACAAATCCCGAGACCGACTTAGAGTCGTCCTTATCACTTTAGAAGCTTGAATCGGTAAAGGACTCTACTTGGAGTTCTCCGTTACCATACACCAAGAACACCTCTTTAGTCCTTCTCAAGTACTTGAGAATGTTCTTCACAGCTGTCCAGCGACTCTCTCCTAGATCTTCTTGATACCTACTCATTACACTTAGTGAGTATGCTACATCGGGTCTGGTATATAACATCGCATACATGATAGAGCCTACTGCCGAAGCATAGGGTATCCCTTACATGCGAGCTCTCTCCAAATCAGTCTTGGGAGACATCTCTTTGGAGAGAGTGAGTCCTGTGATCGTGGGTAAATTCCCACGCTTGGATTCATCCATACTAAACCTCTTTAGTATGGTGTCAATGTGCCTGGATTGGGACAATCCTAGTATCCGTTTAGATCTATCTCTATAGTTCTTAATTCCCAAGATGTAAGAGGCATCACCTAGATCTTTCATTGAGAATCTTTGTGATAAGAATAGCTTGACCGAGTGCAGCATAGGAACATCATTTCTTATCAAGAGTATGTTATCCACATACAAAATGAGGAATACAACCTTACTCTCTGCCATCTTCTTATATATACAAGGTTCATCTATGTTCTTGATGAAGTCAAACTCTTTGACTACAACATAAAACAGATGTTCCAACTCTGCGATGCCTGCTTTAACCCGTAGATGGATTTAAGCAGCTTGTACACCTTTCCGCTGCTCCCACTGTCTACGAAGCCCTCTGGCTGAGTCATGTACACGCACTCTTTTAAATCACCATTTAGAAAGGCGGTCTGAACTTCCATTTGCCAGATTTCGTAGTCATGGTATGCAGCTATGGCAAGTAGGATCCGGATGGAGTTAAGCATAGCCACTGGAGAAAAGGTTTCATCATAATCCACACCTGGTCGTTGAAGAAAACCTTTTGCAATAAGTCTAGCTTTGAAAGTCTCAACTTTTCCATCTAAACCAAGTTTCTTATTAAAGATCCATTTGCTCCCAATGGGTTTTACCTCTTCAGGAGCAACTTCCAAAGTCCATACTTGTTGGTGTACATGGATTCCATCTCAGATCGCATTGCATCCAGCCATTTCACAGAGTCCCCACTCGTGATGGCCTGCTCGAAGCTAGTTGGGTCATCATCTTCCATGATGCAGTCGTCGCTCCCACCATGAATGAGAAAACCGTAGTATCTCTCAGGTGGATGAGGAACCCTACTAGATCGGCGGAGAGGCTGTGGTTCGTTGGGAGCTATCGAATCCTCTGGTTCCACTAGATCTTCAGTTGCAGTTTGTGCTGCTGGAACTTCTTCCAGCTCTAACTCTTTGCCACTAATTTCTTTTACAAGAAATTCCTTTTCCAAAAAGGTGGCTGTTGGGGTCAAAATTTACACCCCGGTTGACCAAGTCAAAATCAAAATCAACCCCAAGCTAAGTGGTCCCAAGCGCAGGTCAAGTGGGCCAATGCCCGAGTCGATCTCGAACATGGAGCGGCCGGCCTCCCCATGCCAAAATGAAAATTTTGTAATAAATATTTTTGGTGTATTTCTTTTTTTTATTTTATGAATAAATGGGCATAAAGCCAAATTTTTATAAAGCTCATGGCTTATGTGCAAAAAGAAATAGCACATGAGGCATGGGATGAGCAAAATGCCATTTTGTAAAGCCCAAGGGGCTATATGTAAAGTGTATTGCCTATAAAGGCAAAGATAATAAAAATATGTCAACAACTTTTTCTCTCTCTAAAAAAAAATCAAGATCTGTTATCTTCTCCTTCCTCAAGGTTCCAAAACCTTCTTTTTTCTTTTGAATTAAATCAAGAGTTTTACACTTCCTTTTCTAAAACAAAATAGTTTTTCACCATAAAACCCACAAAGGGGAGCTTGGATCTTCCATTAGATCCTAAAAAGGAGATATTTTTAAAAAACTCACCCTTCTTGTTATATGGGGTCCTTTTCTATCAGATAGGAAAGGCTGTTGCACAAAATGTAAAGGAGGAAGAAGGAGACCCATCTCCAAAGACCCCACTTTGGGGAAGATCCAGGGCTCCAGGGGGAGAAGCCCCCTTCATCAGCTTCAAAATATCCTAGGAGTTTAACTCTTCATACACACACACACACAAAAATAATAATAAGTGTTCGTTTATGGGAGTACAACTCCTATTGCAGGGACCAAGTCCCTTTTGCCTCGCGAGTGCCCGAGCGCCCAAAGCGCTAGCGCCCGAGCGCTCACGTACCTGGCACGTGAGGTGCTAGCACCTAAAGCTCTAGCGCCCTTGCGCTCAAAGCGCTAGCGCCCGAACGCCCACGTACCTGGCATGTGAGGCGCTAGCGCCCAAAGCGCTAGCGCCCGAGCGCTCAAAGCGCCAGAGCCTAAAACGCTAGCGCCCGAGCACACACGTGCCTGGCACGTGAGGCGCTAGCGCCCAAAGCGTTAGCGCCCCGGCGCTCAAAGCGCTAACGCCCAAAGCGTTAGGGCCCGAGCGCCCACGTTCCTAGCACGTGAGGCGCTAGCACCGCTGCGCTCAAAGCTCTAGCGCCCGAGTGCACACGTGCCTGGAACGTGAGGCGTTAGTGCCCTGGCGCTCAAAGCGCTAGCGCCCGAGCGTCCACGTGCCTGGCACGTAAAGCGCTAGCGCCCTAGTGTTTTCTCCCATGCATCCTTTGGATGCCCTTTCCCCTTTACACACACACACACACATGCTCTACATCACTGTCCCCTGTTAGAAAAAATTTCTAACGGGGCGCTTCCCCGCACCCCGCAAGGGGGTTGCTAACCCCCTTGACCCCCAGCCCGCTATCCGGATAGCGGGACCCCCGTAAAAACTCTACGGGGCCCCTGATATATCCAAAACCCCTTTCAAAACACAACACACGTACACTGCACATTGAGTTCGCATGACCTGTTTTGACCCGTTAATCGGAGGTTCTCTCGCTCCAAAGGCGAGGGGTAATTAACGACAACTTAGTCTGTGGTTGCCGGAGATTCGGATCCCCACAATTAATAAACCCCCGCCTACCCTAGGCAGGGAGAATCTATAATGCGCCTGACAGGCGCGTGCGTATTCCCATCTCAATGGGGTGACGAAAAACACCCTACAGACTCTGGCACATCTGGTGGGACCCTTCTCCTCCCATATCTCGGGTCAAGCGTTCATGCGAACTCATTTAACATATATGCCGATGTTTGTGCTGAAATAATGTTTTTTCCCTGCAGCAACCAACTTTCAACGACAATGTCTCCCAAGGCGAATTCAGCTTCCAACGCGATCCCGATTCCGTACGTGGTCAAGATCAACGCTCATGTGGTTCTCCCCGCAAGCCCCAGTCAACAGTGGGAGAAACTGCCCCGCCAATTTGGTTCCGTCGTCATCTACTCTGCCGGAAGCACTCATATGGCAGAAATCCCGGCAAAACAGGTGGCCAAGCCGGTCTCAAGTGGCAAGAGGCCGAATGTTGTGATCGCTAAGGCATCTCAACCGAAACTTAAGACGGTGTCTGAACGACTCTCTGGTGCTCCAGCTGGGGGCAAGACTTCTGGTACAAAGGGCAACATCAAACGTTGCGGATGAGCTCAGGCGATGACTCCAACAAATGCACGATCAGGCGTCTCCTCTGGCCTCTCTATCAATTGGTCTACGACATCTTCCCGAAAGGCCGAAGTCTGCCAAGTGCTTAAAACAGAGAGGTTAAGGCAGAAGCGGCTTAGGTATCGAGCCAACAAGAGGGCCAAGATTTCGGCCAAGTGGAATCATGTGAGGTTCCAAGCGCAGGGTTACTCTGTGACGACGGCTGAGTCGGCCGTAAAGGTCAGCAATTCCTTTGAACCTCTGAAGTGGGTTCAGAAAAATGCCATGACCGCCAGAATCAAGAAGACAGTGGTCCAAACGTTTCTACAAAGAGACGTGTCCCGGCCCTAGCAGAAAAAGTATGACACTGTCTCTTCAAGAGTTTATCAGGCGCTCTATGCCGCGCGAAAGCAGCGGGGTAAATCAAGAGAAGAAGCGCCAGCTGTAGGGTTCCTAGGCACTCTCAAGAGGTCTCACATGGCATCAACCATGCCAATTTCAAATTTTACGGGTGCCGTGAAACCCTAATACGGATCGTTAACTAGAAGTCTAGGCGACAAAAGAAACTAGTTTACAACTAAACTAAAAGAACGGAAATACAACCTTTGTAGATCCGTTTCTCCACCTCCATAGCTCCATGATGAAGTCCTCTCCGGTGTCCAAATCGAACCATGACTCTGGCGTCGGCTTCATCGGAGAAAAAGCGGGCTAGGTCATCGACGACGATGCCGAAGATGATCTACGTCGAGGCATCACTAGATCAAGCTCCAACTTCACCAAGTCAAGAAAACTTGTGAAGGAAACACCGTATACTACTTGGCCAGAGGTAGAGGATGAAGAAATAGGAAGTGGGTTCACTTTAGAATTGGATTTCTCACTCTTTTTCACAAGTTGCCATTGATGGAGGCAAGCTTGCTTCAATGTTGAAGATGAAGAAGAAGAAGAAAGAATATCATAAGTATTATCCAAAATGAATAATAAAATGAATACTTATCATATCCTAACCTTGGTTAGGTGTAGAGAATAGACCATGGTAAGGTTTAATGGTTTAGGGTTAAGCATGAGACAAAATGGTCATGTAGTCAAAGCTTCATGAAGTTTCAACTACAAACAAAGAAAGCCACCATTTTCCTCATTTATCCTTTTCTTTTGCAAAAATAAACAAAATGGATAAATAAATGAATAAATGAATAAGTAAATGAAGCAAAAGAAACCCTAACCATTGACCAACCATGGTTTAAACTATACACCAAACAATCATGTATCATCAAACATGATACAATCAAATGCACAAAAAATGAGAAAATCCTTTTTAAGTGAACCTATATTAGTTAATGTAAAGTGATATATCAAATATATAATTATACATTAAATCATTAAATCAACACTTGATTTAACGACCCGGTCATATCGCATATAACCGACTAATATCAATAGTAACAACTTATCGAATCAACACTTGATCCGATAACCCGGCTATAACGCATATAACCGATCAATGTTACAAATCGCGAGAATGGAATACGGTATCACATACACGCATTATTCTCGGTCCCGCACATATCTCATATGCGCTCCTATTTCATTTCGCTTGAGCCAGGAAACCTCTGTGTAGGACTCTAAAGATTCGTCAATATGCCGGTAGCAGATGATGATCATATCAAGCACCCACAAGCCGCAAGCGGTCTGCTAAACGTAACGGCCACCCGGGTATTGAGCGATCAGAAGATCGACGAGCAAGCCCGCTCACACTCCAGTGAATCCAACCAGTAACACTACCGTACAGTCCGGTCTGTTCGTCTGATATGTCGCATATCTCTCCTAGGGGTGGTAAACGTCAGACCCCGATAGCTCGATAAGTCATGTCGATATGAGGTCTATAACAGTTCGAGAAACTACTGGTAACACTTACCAGTAAATCTCAGCAACCCTGGCCAGGGATTTCCGGTTATAGCCAATCGGACACAGCGCAACATCAACTCCCTATACCGGGAGAGACGAATCCCCTCCTATCGCTCATTGCCTCCATGTGACTCGGGACTGTACCCAAAAACCATCGTTTTGCATGCCCTCTTGGACGTGGTAAGATGGAAATCAAAGCACAGTGGGAACCACACAAGACTCTATGACGATCTCGGGTCAACAGACTATTCTGTACCAGTGTCACCAGAGAACTGCCATCTGACGTAAGGTATAATACCATCTCGGAGTTCTCGGCGAGTCCGTCCAGTGTACTCAGTCTCCACTGAGCACCCGTATATCTCCTCTGATGTCAAACACCGATGGATATGGGATCATCCATCGCCCATCTGTATGGGTCGAGAAGGTACACGCTAGTCTACTCTGGTATATCGATGCCCCGTCTCGATATACCCACGACTAGGGACTTTGAAGGATGTACTTATGGACTACCATGTCCCCACTAGTATGATCCGCATCATAGTCCAGGTAGTCAAGTACACATCCTAAGGGCTTTACCAACATGTAATAGAGAGACAATCTGTGTACACGTTAAGGTAAAGAGCAACTAGATAGCATACTATCATGTCGAGCAAGAAAGTCCTCCCTATATATGTCCCAGCATCCACTACAATATACATCCAATGTACAGTAATGGCCTCTAGGGCATACATATAACTAACAATCTCCCACTTGCACTAGGGCTATCTGATAGCAGTGGTTGTAGTATCTCATACTCAACCATCCCATAAAAGTCTCTCTCTGGGAATAGGCCTTCGTGAGTGGATCCGCCGTGTTATCCTCTGAGTCTACTCTCCTAACCTCGATCCCTTAGAGATCAACCATCTCCATGATCAGGTTATACTGCCTTAGAATATGTCTGGATCACTGATGGGACCGGCGTTCCTTGGCATAAGCCACAACTCCATTGTCTCACAATGGTAGGAACATAGTTCATCTCATGAACCTGTATACACCCAAACATTCTCTTTGGTAGCATCTTAAGGAGCGATGTATCCTGCCTTTATCGTCTAGTATGTCACGGTATCTAGCTTGGAACTCTTCCAACATACCGTCCCTCTACTGAGGGTAAAGACAATGCCTGTGACTGACACTCAGTCGTCTCTATCACCCTGGAACCTTTCCAGTGATTCTCCCCAGGATCAACTGATACCATCTCACTACAACTAGTGAGTATCCTAACTTCCATTTAGATCTATCTCATAGATCCAAAGTCCAGGATTTAGTAGGTATCACTTTGATCCTATGTGGAGAATCATTGTGATAAGCCTAGATTGATCGAGCGTAGCATAGGAAACTCCTTCCCTATCAAGAGTATGTCATCCACGTACTCTACGAGGATCGTCAGCATACTCCCTACTACCTTTTTGTATATACAAGGTTCATCTACCATTTTGATGAAGTCAAACTTTTTGACAACTACATCAAAACAGACGTTCCAACTCCGCGATGTCTGCTTTATTCTATAAAGCATCTTGTACACGTTTCCGCTGCTCCCACTATCTACGAAGCCCTCTGGCTGTGTACTTATAGACGTTCTCTTCTAAAACATCATTTAGAAAAGCAGTCATGGCACCCAACCGCCAGATATCGTAGTCATGGTATGTAGCCGTGGCAAGTAGGATCTGGATGGACTTAAGCATAGCCACTTGAAAAGGTTTCATCATTATCCATGCCTGGTCGATGACGAAAAGCTTTAACAAGTCTAGCTTTGAAAGTCTCAACTTTTCCATCTACACTAAGTAATCTTCTCAAGATATACTTTCTCCTGATGGGGATTTAACCCTTCAGATATAGCAGCCAAAGTCCATAATTTGCTGGTGTACATGGATTCCATCTCAGATCGCTAAGCATCCAGCCATTCTTACAGAGTCCCACTCCTGATGGCCAGCTCGAAAATAGTTGGGTCATCATCTCATGATGCAATCTTCGCTCCCACTGTCATAGAGTAACCGAAGTATCTCTCATGCGGGTGAGGAACCTTACTAGATCGGCGGAGAGGCTGAGGTTCGTTGGTAACTATTGAATCCTTTGGTTCTTTCAAATCAACTGCTGTAGTTTGTATAGCTGGAACCTTTCCAGTTCTACATTACAGACTTTGCCTCGAGCTTTTCCGGATTTTGCTTTTAGACATAGGCCGGACAACCCCAAATCTTAACTAACTTAAGAGATGGGCTCTTCCCTTTCCATATCACATATGAAGGGGTAGGCAACTGATTTGATTGGAACCCTATCCAATAGGTATGCAGCTTTTCAAGTGCATAACTCCTTAAAAGGAAATAGGTAACTCAGCAGTACTCATCATAGAGCACACCTTATCATATAGGGTGTGATTGCTCCGCCCCGATATACCATCGTGCAATGGTGTATACGGAGGAGTAATGCTGAGAGAGAATCTCATTCTCCTTTAGAATAGTCCAGGAATTCCATGCACAAGTATTCTCCTCCCTGATCTCATCATAGGACATAATACTTATACCCGTATTTTGGTTCTCTACTTCTAACTTATATTCTGTGATTATCTCAAAAGGTTCGGACTTGTGTTTCAACAAGAACATAGATCTGAATCTCGAGAGATTATCAGAGAATGTAATGAAGTACAAAGAACCGGTCTTGGCATGTGTAGACAGGGGACCTACATACATCAACATGTATCATCCCAAGAGTTCACTAACTCTTTCTCTGTTTCCAATAAACAGGGCTATGGTCATCTAATCTTTATGACATGACTGACAAGTTTCACAAGATGTAAATTCAAACTGATTTAAATATGCATCTAAATGTAACTTCAGCCAGTCGGGTCGCATTGATATGACCTAGTCTACAATGCCTCAAGAAGGACTCGTTCATTTCTGAACTCTTCCTCTTGTGTGTGATCCATATACTAAGAACTGTAGTTTGATTTAGAACATCAATGCTTTTAGATAACGTGCCTGAACCGATCAACTTTTGATATAGGAAATGTTCAAAACATTGTCCAGCAATACAAAATTTTATCATTTCTTTACTTATAAAGAGACTGATATGATTTTGTATATCAGGTTCGGTATCTAATAACATTCGTTTAGAATCAATGTATTGGTAATACAGGGTGACAGTGACCAACAGACTTGGCTGCAACACTTGCCCCGTTTTCTATCTCATGAAACTTATCACCCGTTCTCAGTTTTTCTACCCTTTTGTATCCCTATGTAACAGATTACATATCTGGGATCCTGATCCGGTATCATATACCAAGGATGCGGAGGATACTGAGAAACAGTTCTGTATAATGAACACGCCCGAAGATGATGCATCTCATGCACTTTCTTCGTTTGGGCGGCACGGGAATTCTGGTATTCCCCAATTTCCTGCTCTGTCTTATAACAATTATAAGTTGGAGCGGGACCAACGTTCCCCAGCTCAGTATAACAAGCGGGTTCGGTCAATAATCCGTATTATTATCTTGATTAAGGCGTGATATGGTCGCTACCTGGAGAGAGAGAGAAGAAAACACTCAGCGTGCGCTCTTGCAAGATCAGATTGGTTATTATTTTATCTAATCAGGATGGCTCCCACTGCTTTTTATCAAATCTTCCTTCAAACCCTAAAAGGAAAGGCTAGCCGGGATTAATTACACACTACAAGTTCGCCAATCTTTCAGCCAGGCCAGTGTCGGTACTTTGAGGGAGATCCCCCGTGCTTTCGCACGAACCTAATTAATGTAAACCTCGTTTTCCCAGAGGCGTAACCCCGTTGACACCTTTCTAGACACCTACTTGATCGGCTAATTGTAATGTGTAAAACTCTCCCAGGAGTAACTCTTACTCGCAGCGGGTATCGGGATCCAACTATCTCATAGAAGGTATGCAATCTCATTGCAAATTTCAACACTTGAAATTCCCGATAATATTTTGCCCCTAGCAGCTATATGACCTTAACATAGTCAACAAATCATAAATGCTAGTCAAGTTCAACCCATCATTTCCCGATTGAATTAAACCCACCCGCACGACCCTTAACATAGTCAACAAAGTCGCACGACTACCCTAATCCAATCGCATCATATGCTTATGTAGATAAACACTAATCAGCTACCGCACACTACGCCTTAACATAGTCAACAAACGTAGCACGAATATTAACTAGTACTTATCTGAAATGACGGAGGGCTACGACAGGTTTTTCTGAAAACCTATTGCGTAATGAACTTGATATCGTTGCAGAATCAAATGATTTTAAAAATGGAGTGTTTTTGAGGCTTTTCTAGTTTTGCTAAAGGAGTCACTCCCGGTGAAGGGATCATCGGTCCTTTCCTCGTCGAATGAGGTGCGGGATATATCATATATATCACTGTGCAAAGCAAAAACACTTAAAAGCAATCAAAAGTCAAACCGAGTGTGTAGCATCTGCCAGTTAATGCTAAAGGAGTCACTCCCGGTGAAGGGATCTCGGTCCTTTCCTTATCGAATAAGGTGCAGGATACATCACATATACCTCTGTGCAAAGCAAGAACTGTAGCTACCTGTTTTATTTTGAAATTCGATTCTACAACATCTTTAGGTTTCTTTTCTTTCATTAATCACATTAATGAATTCCCATCAATTAATACCTAAACATCACAGATAAATACGACGTACACTTATGCCATCCGCATTCGCCTCGATGTCCCCTCGTGCACCGTTAGGTTAGGTAACTAACGGCAGAGCGGGGCAGGGCTAGCGCGGGTGTAAAACATAAGTAACGCCTATATAATATATCATATATACTATATACTGTATCCATCTCAGAACATCACATGATCACATCACAGATATCGCAGCAGAAGAAACATATATGAAATATTGGATATACTAGGATGTCCGTGTTTTCAATACGAGCCGGTATAAAACACGGATTCCACGGTCGTGATGAATAGCCAAACCCACACCCCTAGACCCCTACGAGAGCGGCAAGCAACCCTGCCAATTCTAGAGTTAGGAGACCCGGACTCGACTCCTCGAGTTGGTCTCCCACTGGACTCCAGAACCCGGTTACTTGTGCCCTCCTCCTTGAGTCTATCCTAGTGCGGAAAAGTAAATAATATATAAAGGGTGACATCTTCTGCAACCTGGAAGTGCCCCAAAAAAAAGAATATTACATACAAATTTTTACATGAATGAAAATGAAAAACACTCATCTCACATAAAAAACCCCGGCTATTCAAACACGACGATCCAATATAACATATCCAGCAACACATAACATCACATGTCATCAACGTAAGTAAATATGCGCATCCCAATTGTCGTTGACATATAGCAACGAAACCGGCGATATCACATATTACACTTACGGTCTCAGAAAAGAAAGTGTAAAACTACAACAGTTGGAATCCGCAACCTCTTTAGACATCGCATGCCTAATCAAATGAATTCTTTAGACATCGCATGCCTAACAATTATAAACCCCGCATTTTAGTCTCATTATCGAAAACTCTTTTCAATATCAAGTCGGGCAATTCAACAAGATTCCCGACATCCTGATCGAATGCTCGTCGCAAACTTTAGTAGGCGGCCGCACCCCCTGACGCCGTCGACGAAGTGCACCAAGGCGGAACACCGCTGCCGCGAGCACCCGAACGGATGCTTTCGGCGACGGGGTTCTCCTACAGTCACTTGGTCGGGGCTATGGAGCGAGGCTTTCTATTAAGTTTACCCGGCGAGTATCCGCGTACGCTACGTGATTGCGACGGACTTTTGATCACATCAAAATTCCGTGGCAACCGATCAAGTGAGACTAAACTGCTATGTTTATAACATTCATTCAGTTATCTCATAACTTATTGTGAATTCCAATTATTGTATCACATTCCAGATAATTAGAAAATGTTAAACTTTCCGATCGAACATTCAAACACCCAAGTTTTTCCGATACAGATCAACACATGAAACAAGTCTAAAAACATTCAGTTCGTGCCTCAGTACCAACGGTCCAGCCGTAGAAGGGTCAAGCCAACGCCTCACATGTGGCACGTCGTACTGCCCCAAACCCTAAGGTTCAAAGGGCAGTTCAAGACGGTCACATAATCGAGTTAAGGTTTGTTGTCTTCTAGAGGGACCATCGCGTTACTTGCACTACTTAGAACATCATTAAACTACGGAAAGATCCAACACTTGGAAATTTCCCGACAGGGGAAAAGTTGGGTATTTATATCCGGTCGAACTTTTTAACATATTCTAAAATATCCGGAAAGCCACATAGACAAAATTAGACAATCCGATCGAAACACCGAGTCCCCAATACAACCCAGAAAACTCAACTCTTGAGTTCAGAAAAATAATATCCCATGAAAACCAGCACTGCAAAATAGGAATTACTGTGCAAAATTCAATGGGAGAAGAGACAAAATGGCCGCGGAACAGCCGCATTAGCACGCTAATGCCGCGGTTCCGCCGCACTTTAGACAGATCATCAGGTAATTTTTGCACCGTAATTCTTAGAATTTCCTGCTGAACTTTCTGCATATTTTTAATCTTGAAAAAACCCAATTTTTGGAAAAAGTCCAGAGAGCATGGAAAATTTGGGGTTTCGGGTTCGATCGGGTTTCTAACATCGTCTACGCATCGCCTAAGGCTCTAGTTAGGCTCTGATACCACTGTAGGGTTCCTAGGCACTCTCAAGAGGTCTCACATGGCATCAACCATGCCAATTTCAAATTTTACGGGTGCCGAGAAACCCTAATACGGATCGTTAACTAGAAGTCTAGGCGACAAAAGAAACTAGTTTACAACTAAACTAAAAGAACGGAAATACAACCTTTGTAGATCCGTTTCTCCACCTCCATAGCTCCATGATGAAGTCCTCTCCGCTGTCCAAATCGAACCATGACTCTGGCGTCGGCTTCATCGGAGAAAAGGTGGACTAGGTCATCGACGACGATGCCGAAGATGATCTACGTCGAGGCATCACTAGATCAAGCTTCAACTTCACCAAGTCAAGAAAACTTGTGAAGGAAACACCCTATAATACTTGGCAAGAGGTAGAAGATGAAGAAATAGGAAGTGGGTTCATTTTAGAATTGGATTTCTCACTCTTTTTCACAAGTTGCCATTGATGGAGGCAAGCTTGCTTCAATGTTGAAGATGAAGAAGAAGAAGAAAGAATATCATAAGTATTATCCAAAATGAATAATAAAATGAATACTTATCATATCCTAACCTTGGTTAGGTGCAGAGAATAGACCATGGTAAGGTTTAATGGTTTAGGGTTAAGCAGGAGACAAAATGGTCATGTAGTCAAAGCTTCATGAAGTTTCAACTACAAACAAAGAAAGCAACCATTTTCCTCATTTATCCTTTTCTTTTGCAAAAATAAACAAAATGGATAAATAAATGAATAAAAGAATAAGTAAATGAAGCAAAAGAAACCCTAACCATTGACCAACCATGGTTTAAACTATACACCAAACAATCATGTATCATCAAACATGATACAATCAAATGCACAAAAAATGAGAAAATCCTTTTTAAGTGAACCTATATTAGTTAATGTAAAGTGATATATCAAATATATAATTATACATTAAATCATTAAATCAACACTTGATTTAACGACCCGGTCATATCGCATATAACCGACTAATATCAATAGTAACAACTTATCGAATCAACACTTGATCCGATAACCCGGCTATAACGCATATAACCGATCAATGTTACAAATCGTGAGAATGGAATACGGTATCACATACACGCATTATTCTCGGTCCCGCACATATCTCATATGCGCTCCTATTTCATTTCGCTTGAGCCAGGAAACCTCTGTGTAGGACTCTAAAGACTCGTCAATACGCCGGTAGCAGATGATGATCATATCAAGCACCCACAAGCCGCAAGCGGTCTGCTAAACGTAACGGCCACCCCGGTATTGAGCGATCAGAAGATCGACGAGCAAGCCCGCTCACACTCCAGTGAATCCAACCAGTAACACTACCGTACAGTCCGGTCTGTTCGTCTGATATGTCGCATATCTCGCCTAGGGGTGGTAAACGTCAGACCCCAATAGCTCGATAAGTCGTGTCGATATGAGGTCTATAACAGTTCGAGAAACTACTGGTAACACTTACCAGTAAATCTCAGCAACCCTGGCTAGGGATTTCCGGTTATAGCCAATCGGACACAGCGCAACATCAACTCCCTATACCGGGAGAGACGAATCCCCTCCTATCGCTCATTGCCTCCATGTGACTCGGGACTGTACCCAAAAACCACCGTTTTGCACGCCCTCTTGGACGTGGTAAGATGGAAATCGAAGCACAGTGGGAACCACACAAGACTCTATGACGATCTCGGGTCAACAGACTATTCTGTACCGGTGTCACCAGAGAACTGCCATCTGACGTAAGGTATAATACCATCTGGGAGTTCTCGGCGAGTCCGTCCAGTGTACCCAGTCTCCACTGAGCACCCGTATATCTCCTCTGATGTCAAACACCGATGGATATGGGATCATCCATCGCCCATCTGTATGGGTCGAGAAGGTACACGCTAGTCTGCTCTGGTATATCGATGCCCCGTCTCGATATACCCACGACTAGGGACTTTGAAGGATGTACTTATGGACTACCATGTCCCCACTAGTATGATCTGCATCATAGTCCAGGTAGTCAAGTACACATCCTAAGGGCTTTACCAACATGTAATAGAGAGACAATCTGTGTACACGTTAAGGTAAAGAGCAACCAGATAGCATACTATCATGTCGAGCAAGAAAGTCTTCCCTATATATGTCCCAGCATCCACTACAATATTCATCCAATATACAGTAATGGCCTCTAGGGCATACATATAACTAACACCAGCACCATTCAAGAGCCTGGTCAGGCCAGCCGCCTTCAATCGACTGCCCTCTACCGAAACAGTGGGGTCAAGTCAGCGATCTGTGAAATCAGCCACCGATAATAAAAAGACGGCTGGATATATTATCCATACGGTCTATATGGTGGGCGGGCGCCCCAGCGACAACCTTCGCAGCAAAAGCAAGGATAGGGCCACCACATCCCAAGCCCAATCTAGCTTGAATGTGGTTGCCGCTTCCCAAGAACAGCCGCCTCCGCTGGATGATGAAAACCCTCTCGATGTGGACGATATGCAGAA
The DNA here is from genome assembly GCA_030015575.1 of Agapanthus africanus. Taxonomy (NCBI): domain Eukaryota; kingdom Viridiplantae; phylum Streptophyta; class Magnoliopsida; order Asparagales; family Amaryllidaceae; genus Agapanthus; species Agapanthus africanus. The sequence continues at coordinate 241,709,680 of CM057344.1, forward strand.
AGACCCCTCGGTCCATGCAGAGTCAAGCTCGGACAGCGAGGAAGAGCCGACTTTTCGCCCCAGGACCGCGGAGCAAGAGCTGCTTCAAGAGCTTCGAAAACAGCTCAGGAGCGAAGATAAAGAGATGGCCAAGCTCTATTCGAAGGTTGACGACTTAATGAACGTTGTGATGCAGCTTACGGCTCAAATTGCTCGAGCGCCTCTCAATAAAGCACAAGTCGCTACTCACGAGCCGAATGATGACAATCCGAAGCGGCCGATGCCTGTCCCTTTGGGTCCAAGATTCGTCGAGCCGCACGAAAGCCGGCCACATTCCTCTTCTGGGGACGCCTTGGCCCCAGATAACACTATCCCGTTAACACAAGATCGGATAATGGATTTGGTCACCAGCAAGGTTAAAACATTGGTGGCCGAAGCTGAAGCTCGGAAAGAAATTGGCAGTAGTGGGCGGCTGTATCCTGCACAGTACGATTTGATCGAGTTCCCGAGCGGCTACGTCATTCCTAAGTTTGGAAGATTTGACGGGACATGAAACGCAAATCAGCACGTCGCCAACTTTAAGGCATCATGGGGAAATATAGGGGGTAACGATGCGCTCCTTCTTCATCAGTTTGTCATCAGCCTGACCGGTGTCGCTTTCGACCGGTACGCGAGTATACTAGACGGGTCCGTTATTACCTTTGCCCAAATAGAGTCTCTGTTTCGGCAAAGGTTCATGAGTGTCAGTGATAAAATCTCCATCGCTGACCTTGTGAGGACCAAGCCGGGGAAAATGAAAGCAACACCGACTTTATCGCTCGATGGCGTAATCTCACGGTCAAGTATGAACCGCCGCTGGAGCAGGACCAGTCCGTCAGCCTTCTCGTTGGGAACCTCAGCAATTGGATAGTCCCATTCTTGTATACAGCAGGCCTCAAGCCGTTTCAAGAGCTAACCAAGAAAGTCTAAATGCTGGAACGCTCGAAGCAAGAGTCTACCCCGGACTCTCAGAGAGACAAGACTTGGAAAAGCAAGCGGGACGACAACCGTAGAAGCGGGAGTTCCAGCAGTACCAATGTCTTTAATGCGTTCGACAATGAAGAAAAGCGAAGGGCAGGCGAATCCAAAACCAACCGGTCTCAAAAGCTAGTGCTGGGAGGATAAGGGCCTTTCCTAGAGGAGAAAAAGAACAAGGTTTACTCTTTCAGGAGGGACAAGGTCCGAAAGATATTTAAAGATGCCTTGAACAACGGTCTACAATTGCCAGAGTCGAAAAGACCTCAAGAAGCAAAAATGACCGATAATCCCCTGTATTGCCCGTACCACCGAGTAGTGAGCCATGCGATCGAGGATTGTTATATCTTCAAAGACTGGGTCGAGAAGCAGTACAAGGATGGAGAGATCGAGCCGTCAAAAAGTGTTTTGGTGAACAATCAAGTTGCAACCACCAACTTTATACAGACAGAAGCTGAAGCCTTCTGGGAGCTGACAGTCGAACCCGCTGCCCTGAGAAATGAAACGGACTCACCGCGGCCTCCGTAGAGTACGCACATATCTAATAAGACGAAGAAGATGATAAAGCTACTTCGGAAACAGCCTAGGACGGAATGGGAAGGGCAGAAGAAGCCTACCACGCCAGCTGCCAATGCGGCTCCATCAGGCTCAAAATCCAAAAAGCTCAAGAAGAAGAAAAGTGCAGCTTGGCGCGAAAAAGAGTCTGCAAGAAGATCGACTATTCAAAAATATATCGATTCCCTCGAAGACTATGAGCAGAAGGAAAGAACTCTGATTCAATTGAAGGAGGTCCTCCCTATAGAAGCGTTTGAAATTCTGGAGGAGTTAGAAGAAGACTCCAATGAAGAGATCACTATAGTGACCTGCTACACCATCCATCTTGCCAACGGCTCTGAGGAAGAGCTCTGTTTTCCCGAAGAGGACGAGGAGCTTGCCATAAAGGCCAACCAAATTCAGCTCAGAAGTGGTAGGGCTCTACCGCCAAATCAGCGAAACGACCCAAAATGAAAGGAAAAACAGGTGGCTAATGAGGAAGATGGAAGAGAACCGGCTAATGAAAACTCAAGTTCTTCCTCGGTGGACTATAATGTCTTGGCTCATCTCCGGAAACTTCCGTCTCTCCTGAGCATCTACGATGCCTTGGTCCTATCTAAGGAGCTTAGAGATGTTCTCATCCACGCTCTACAAAACCTCGAGCGGGATCAGGCTCGCTTTGCGGAAATTAATATGAAAGAAGCCCAGTATGCTTTGCATGCCACCACAATCACATTTAAAGACGAAGACTTGATACTGGGAACGACTGAGCATAATCGGCCTCTTTACGTGACCGGGTACAGCGACAGAGATCAGATTAATCTCATATTGATTGATCCGGGGTCCTCAGTGAACATTATGAACTTGCGAACTCTAAAGAGTTTGTCAATGGACGTCCGACACCTGTCAAGGGAAAGGATTGTCATTCAAGGCTTCAGTCAAAACCGCCAGCAAGTTCTGGGGTCTATAGCTTTGCCAATCAAATTTGGGGATCTGCAAATTGAAGCTAAGATATACGTTATCGACGCTGGCACGTCTTATAAAATTCTCTTGGGACGGCTGTGGCTCCATGATTATGGCTTCGTTCCGTCAACTCTCCATCAATGCATGAAGTATACTAAAAATGGTGAAGAAAGACGCATTGACGGAGACATCCAGCCGTTTGGTGTGCATGAAGTCCGATATGAAGATTCTCAGTACTTTGTGAACCTCCAAAGAGCTGAGCCACAGCTGACCAAAGATAGAACAACCCCAAAACTCAAAAGAGAGTCTGAGCCGGCTGTCACTTTCAAAAGCAAAAACGCCCAAGTGCGTCCGCGTTTCGGCAGTGACACTGATGAGTCCGATGCTGGAAGTCCGTCCTTCCGTAAAACTCGCCCTCGTTTTGGTAGCGATACAGACGAATCTGATATGAAGGCCCATCTAGCAGCAAAGTCCGCCCTCATCTTGGCAGCGAAACTGAAGAGTCGGAGGAAGAGGACCTGCCTTGCAATAGCTGTGCAGATTGGACCCCTATTCAACAAACGAAATTACGAGAGACTTTCGAAATTGCAGAAGGTTCCCTGGCCATCACAAGGGTGCCAGAACGGATGTGTAAAGAGCTCGATGCATTGTCAGTCTCTACCGTTGAACAACTGAAAACTTTCTACGTTCCCGGCAGGAAAAGTGGACAGAAGGGCATCCTGTTTTATGGGTCAAACCTCGTTGTGCATCCGGACGATTTGCTTGTCGCGTGCCTTCCCTATTAGAGAGGCATAAGAGCCATCCTCAATCCCAGATACTATGCACCCGAGATACGGGAATATTTCAAAAGGTGCGGGTGCCGGTTATATCAAACGGAGTCCGAAGCAAAGTTTTATGAAGGGCTATGGCATCCGCCCCAGGTCCGAGCATTCATCGATGGACGAATTCCAGATAGATAGGGCATAGGCTTCATTCAACCTGATTCCAAAGCATGCTGCATGATCCATGTTGGTGAATCCAGCGAAAGATCAAATGATGATGACGAGATAGCCGAGCCAGAAGAAGCTCCTCAAGAGCTCGAAGATGGCGGACAAGCCTTTGACGGGCTAACCGAGATTGACTTTGGAACGCCCGATAATCCAAGGCCGACCTACATCAGCTCACTCTTGTCAGAGGAAATGAAAGAGCGGATAATTGCCCTGCTGCATGAGTTCGTCGACTGCTTCACGTGGACATACAAAGAAATGCCTTGCCTTTCCCCTGAAGTGGCCGTGCATAAGCTGGCTATATCTCCTGATGCTAAGCTATTCAAACAAGCTCCTCGAAGAATGAGAAGGGAACTAGAAGAAAAGGTCATCGAGGAAACTAAAAAGCTCATCGATGCCGACTTCATCAGGGAAGAGAAATATGCGGACTGGATCGCATGCATAGTCCCAGTGAAGAAGAAAAATGGGCAGATCCGAGTTTGTGTCGATTTCAGGGACCTCAATAAGGCATGTCCTAAAGACGACTTTCCGCTACCAGTCATGGAAATGATGGTCGATGACACATCAAATTACGAGCTGTTCACCTTTATGGATGGCTCATCTGGATATAATCAGATCAAGATTTTGCCTGAGGATGAGAAACACAGCATTTCAAACCCCGGTCGGAATATACTGCTACAAGGTGATGTCGTTCGGACTGAAGAACGCATGTGCCACATATCAAAGGGCAATGAACAATATATTTGATGACCTAATCTATAATGTCGTCGAATGCTATGTTGATGATCTGGTCGTCAAGACTAAAGCCAAGGCTGACCACATCCAAGATCTTAGGACCGTTCTCACCAGACCGAGGGAATACAATTTGAAGATGAATCCTCTAAAGTGCGCTTTTGGCGTGTCATCGGGAAAATTCCTGGGCTTCATAGTCCGGCATCGAGGGATTAATGTTGACCCATCAAAGATAAAGGCCATCATGGAGATGCCCCCTCCGAAGAGTCTAACACAGCTAAGATCTTCTCAAGAAAAGCTTGCTTATATACGAAGGTTTATCTCAAATTTGTCGGGGAGATGTAGGCCCTTCTTAAAGCTCACGAAGAAAGGAGCTCCTTTTGTCTGGGATGCCGAATGTCAAGAAGCGTTCGAAAGCATCAAACAGTACTTGTTTCACCCTCCAGTGCTGGCCGCTCCCATTCCAAATAAACCGCTGATTCTCTACACTGCCACGCTAGATGAGTCATCGGTGCGCTCCTTGCCTAGAACAACGAGGAGGGAAAAGAGAAAGCCCTCTACTACCTCAGTCGAACTTTAGTCGGGGCGGAACACAACTATTCCCCGATCGAAAAGCAATGCCTGGCTCAGATGTTCGCTGTGAAGAAGCAGAGGCGCTATCTGCTCGCTCATCGGGTTATGCTGATCTCTAGGGTCGACCCGCTCAAACACTTAATGAGCAAAGCAAGCCTAGCCGGTAGAATGTCGAGATGGGCTGTCATGCTACTTGAGTTTGACATAGTTTATACTCCTTAGAAAGCAGTAAAAGGGCAAGCTATTGCGGAATTTCTCGCTGCTCATCCCATACCGGAAGGGTCGCCGCTTAATTGCGAGTTACCCGATGAACAAATATTGCACCTCGAGGATAGGAAGCCATGTTGGGAGCTCTACTTCGATGGGGCCTCATCAATAAGGACCTCCAGCAAATCAAGCGTCTCGGAGATAAAAGTAGGGACATGATTGGTGTTCATCATACCATCGATAGGAACCCTACGGCGTTCTTTTGCTCTCACTAAGCCTCGAACAAACAATGAAGCTGAGTATGAAGCTCTGATAGCTGGTCTGGAGCTCGCCATAGAAATGGAAATCTTTTGGATACGGGTTTACGGTAACTCGTAGCTTGTTGTCAACCAAGTAAGTGGCGACTATAAGATATACAAACCCGAGTTAGCTCGGTACAGAAGCCGAGTGGTGGAATTCATGAAACGGTCCACTCACATTAAACTAATGAGAGTCCCTAGAGCGTTGAATGGAAAGGCTGACGTACTCGCTCGCTTAGCTAAGGAGCTGGCTGATCCTGACATGGACGAAATTCTAATCACAGTTAGGAGCCGGCAAATTCTACCCCCAGTCTCTCTACGAGAAGAGGAAAGAGCGGAACAAAAGAGCAGTCCTGCCGAAGAAGCTTCGATTGTTCAAGACAAGCCCGATTGGAGAGAACCCTTCATAGAGTACCTTCGATATGACAAGCTGCCTGAAGGAAAATCTGTAAGGATTCAGCTGAATAAGAGAGCTCTCCGATATGCGTTTGTAAATGACACGCTATACCGCAGGTCATATGACCAACTCTGGCTCAGGTGTCTGTCATCGGCTGAAGCCCAGAAAGTCATGAAAGAAGTTCACTCGAGCGTTTGCGGTGCTCACTAATCTGGCCCCAAGATTCGACTTCAAATTAAACGGCTTGGGTATTACTGGCCCACCATGATACGAGATTGCGAAGAGCATGCAAAGAAATGACATATCTGCCAAATTCACTGTGATTTCATTCACAAGCATCCCAATCCATTACATCCTATGCTGGCGTCGTGGCCCTTCGAAGTCTGGGGCACCGACATTGTTGGCCCAATTGATCTTCTGTCATCCAGAGGCCACCGGTTCATATTGGCCGCAACTGACTATTTCTCCAGATGGGCTGAAGCTGTCCCGCTCAAAAAAGTCAAGACAGAAAATATTCTGACGTTTTTCCAGCATAATATTCTATATCGCTTCGGTACACCAAGAAGAATCATTTCTGACAACGGGCCTTCTTTCAAGAGCTTCAAAGTCTCAAGGTTTGCTACTCAGTACAAGATAGACTGGAATATTCCTCCATCTATAACCCAAGAGCCAAATGGGCTAGCCGAAGCCTTCAATAAGACTCTATGCAAGATCCTGAGGAAAAATGCTTCAGCCAACAAGAGAGACTGGAATCTCAAGATTCACGAGGTATTGTGGGCATATCGTACCACGCACCGTACTCCAACTCAGACCACTCCATACTCATTGTTCTTCGGAGTGGAGGCGTTCTCCCCCTCGAAGTCGAAGTTCCAAGTTTAAGAATGGCATTCAGCACGAATTGACGGAGGAGGAAAACGTGCTCTTTCTGCTGGAAGAGCTTGACGCCCTCGAAGAAAAGAGGCTCGCGGTGTAGCAAAATCTGGAGCTATACCGAGCCTAAATGCCACGGGCCTATAACAAGATGACCCGTCTCCGCGCTTTCAAGAAAGGTGAATTGGTGTTGGTCCTCAAAAGACCGATCATCCTCAATCGACATGCCAAGGGAAAATTCGAGCCAAACTGGGAAGGACCATACGTCATCGAGAAAGTGTTCGACGGAGGATCCTACCAACTAATAAGTGCCGAGGGAGAAAGGCCCATGCCACCCATCAATGGCCGATATATCAAGAAATACTACGCGTGAATGCTCCAAGTCGCAGGCGAATTGAGCACACAAGCCCTACGGTCTGGATCATACATCCTGCAAAACCGTATACAATCCACGGGCGTAAACGATCCCTATCTCTCCCAAATCCTGCCGGTGAGACTACTTTTAAAGTCCCACCAGCGCAAAAAAAAAAAGAAGAAAAGAGAAAAAAATAGAAAAGAAAAGAAAAAAAGGGTATGTCCACAAGCAAAACGAGCACGGATGAAAACCAGAAAGGGCTCCGTGAGTAAAAAATAGCAGGACTGTCGGCGAGTTTGTGAAAACCCGAAAGGGCGCAGACTCGTGAAAGGAGATAAAATACACTCGCAAAGTCCTCTCGACCTTGTGAGGAGAAAATCCCTGCGTGAGATCCTTACGACTCACAAAGGAGCAACACACTTAGGAATCCCTACGATTCTAAGGAGAACATACACCTGCGAGATCCTCTCGACTCGTAGGGAGAAAATGCTTTTATGAGACCTTTACGGCTCATAAAATTTAAAAGCCTTAGGTGATAGGGATCTAAACCTGTCTCCTGAGCCATCGCTCCCCAAAGGGCAACGAAAAATGATGAGTCGCTCCTGGCATTTCGCTTCAGGGTTAGCGGTGCTGATGCCGACCCAAAAACAAATCCCAAGTCCTCCCGGGGCAAATGATGAGTTGCTCCTGGCATTATTCCAGTGCAGCAATGCTGATGCCAAACAAGATCCAAATTCCAAGCCCCCAAACGGCGAATGATGAGTCGCTCCTGGTACCATATTCCAGTGAAGCGATGCAAACGCCAACCAAAATCCAATTTCTCAAAATTCTCCCGGCCCTACGGTTAGTCCCCAAATTGACTACCGCATACAATCCACAGGCTCAAAAAATTCTCATCATACCCATACCGCACCGCAATCACCAGTCTAGCGGCCGGTCTCCGCCCTTGGAATTATGCTCTATTTGAGAAGACCCACTCATGCGTCCTCACGACGCATGAGTAGAACAAACCTTATGGGATCCTTACGAATCATAAGAAAATACCTTCGTGGGATCCTTACGACTCACAAAGGAAAAACACACCTGGGAGTCCCCACGACTCCTAAGGAGAAAGTACACCTACGAGATCTTTTCGACTCGCGGGAAGAAAATGCTTTTGTGGGACCCTTACGGCTCATAAATTGAAAAGCCTTAGGTGATAGGGACCTAAACCTGTCTCCTAAGCCATCGCTCCCCAACAGGAAAAGGCAAATGATGAATTGCTCCTGGCATATGTGCTTCAGTGTTAGCAACGATGATGCCTACCCTGACCTCAAAATTCAAAACTCCAATCCAATAGACCCCTAAGTCTTTAAACTGGAATAGATGACCTCTAAGTCGTTAAACTGGGAACAGATGACCCCTAAGTCGTTAAACTGGGAACGAGTGAAATTCCCTCACGGCAAATGATGATTTTCTCCTGGTACCATATTCCAGTATAATGGTGCTGATGCCAAACCAAAACCAAAATCCCCAAATCCTGTTATGGCATATGATGATTCGTTCCTCGTACCATATTCCAGTATAGCGATGCTGATGGCAACCCAAAACACATTAAATCAGCAAAACAACCAACGACCTCCCTGGCGGAATCAATCTCCACCTCGGAAACAAGTCAAACCCTGACACCACAAGAAGCGGAGCAAGTCAAATCCAGAATCGACCGTCCAAGTCGCAAAAAGGGCAGAACCGACCTTCCAAGTCATAAAAAAGGCAGAACCGACCATCCACATCGCAAAAAGGGCAGCACCGACCGTCCACGTCGCAAAAAGGGCAGAACCGACCGTCCAAGTCGCAAAAAGGGCAGAACCGACCGTCCACGTCGCAAAAAGGGCAGCACCGACCGTCCAAGTCGCAAAAAAGGGCAGAACCGACCGTCCAAGTTGCAAAAAGGGCAGCACCGACCATCCACGTCACTAAATGGCAGCATCGACCGTCCAGGTCGCAAAAAGGGCAACACCGACCGTCCAAGTCGCAAAAAGGGCAGAACCGACCGTCCAAGTCGCAAAAAGGGCAGAACCGACCGTCCAAGTCGCAAAAAGGGAAGAACCGCCGGTCCACGTCGTAAAAAGGGCAGCACCGACCGTCCAAGTCGCAAAAAGGGTCGCTAAAATGGAAGCACCCACCGTCCACGTCGCTAAAATGGCAGCATCGACCGTCCACGTGGCAAAAAGGGCAGCACCGACCGCCCAAGTCGCAAAAAGGGCAGAATCGACCGTCCGCGTCCCTAAAATGGCAGAAACGACATCCACGTCATCAAAACGGAGTTGGCCTCCACACGAAAAAAGATCCATCAATTTCATGCACACAACCCACATATGTGGTGTGCATGTATTGATGGGGGGGAATTTGTTGGGGTCAAAATTTACATCTCGGTTGACCAAGTCAAAATCAAAGTCAACCCCAAGCCAAGTGGGCCCAAGCCCAAGTCAAGTGGGCCAATGCCCGGGTCGAGCTCGAACATGGAGCGGCCGGCCTCCCCATGCCAAAATAAAAATTTTGTAATAAATAATTTTGGTGTATTTTTTTTTTATTTTATGAATAAATGGGAATAAAGCCAAATTTTTGTAAAGCCCATGGCTTATATGCAAAAAGAAATAGCACATGAGGCATGTGATGAGCAAAATGCCATTTTGTAAAGCCCAAGGGGCTATATGTAAAGTGTATAGCCTATAAAGGCAAAGATAATGAAAATAACTCAACAACTTTTTCTCTTTCTAAAAAAAATCAAGATCTGTGATCTTCTCCTTCCACAAGGTTCCAAAACCTTCTTTTTTCTTTTGAATTAAATCAAGAGTTTTACTCTTCCTTTTTTAAAACTGAATAGTTTTTCACCATAAAACCCAGAAAAGGGAGCTTGGATCTTCCATCAGATCCTAAAAAAGAGAGATTTTTAAAAATCCCACCCCTCTTGTTATCCAAGAGCCGGCCAATAAAAGAGGAAGAAGGAGACCCATCTCCAAAGACCCCACTTTGGGGAAGACCCATCGTCTTCAAAATATCCTAGAAGTTTGACTCCTCATATATATATATATATATACAAAATAATAAGTGTTCCTTTCTGGGAGTACAACTCCTATTGCAGGGACCAAGCCCCCCAAAGCGCTAGCGCCCGAGCGCTCACATGCCTGGTACGTTAGGCGCTAGTGCCAAAAGCGCTAGCACCCTTGCGCTCAAAACGCTAGCGCCCAAAGCGCTAGCGCCCGAGCGCCCACGTGCCTGGTACGTGAAGCGCTAGCGCCCTTGTGCTCAAAGCGCTAGCGTCCAAAGCGCTAGCGCCCGAGCGCACACGTGCCTGGCATGTGAGGCACTGGCACCCAAAGAGCTAGCGCCGTGGAGCTCAAAGCGCTAACGCCGAAAGCGCTAGCGCCCGAGCGCCCACGTGCCTGGCACGTGAAGCGCTAGTGCCCTAACCGCTAGCGCTCTAAGAGCTAGCGCCCGAGCACACACGTGCCTGGCACATGAGGCGCTAGCGACCAAAGCGCTAGCGACCTGGCGCTCAACGCGCTAGCGCCCAAAGCGCTAGTGCCCGAGCGCCCACGTGCCTAGCACGTGAAGCGCTAGCGTCCTGGCGCTTTCTCCTACGCATCCTTTGGATGGCCTTTCCCCTTTACACACACACACACACATGCTCTACAGCACTGTCCCCTGTTAGAAAAAATTTCTAACAGGGCGCTGCCTCGGACCCCGCAAGGGCGCTGCTAGCCCCCTTGACCCTCAGCCCGCTATCCGGATTGCGGGACCCCCGTAAAAACTCTACGGGGCCCCCGATATATCCAAAACCCCTTTCAAAACACAACACATGTACACTGCACATTGAGTTCGCATGACCTGTTTTGACCCGTTAATCGGAGGTTCTCTCGCTCCAAAGGCGAGGGGTAATTAACAGCAGCTTAGTTCACGGCTGCCGGCGATTCGGATCCCCACAATCAATAAACCCCCGCCTACCCTAGGCAGGGGGAATCTGTAATGCCCCTGACAAACGCGTGCGTATTCCCATCTTAATGGGGTGATGAAAAACACCCTACAATGGCGTATTGAGAAACAAACACCTTTTGTTCCTCAGTGTGGTAGAAAATATATCCTTGTGAATTCTTTGGATATCCTACAAACTTGCAAAGAACTGATCATGCCTCGAGTTTGTCCGGATTTTGCCTCTTGACATAGGCCGGACAACCCCATAACTTAATCATTTAAAATATGGTCTCTTCCCACTCCATATCTCATATGGTGTGGTAGGTACAGATTTAGATGGAACTTGATTCAATAGGTATGCTTTTGTCTGAAGCGCATAATCCCAAAAGGAAATAGGCAACTCGGCAGTGCTCATCATAGAGCGCACCATATCTAATAGGGTGCGGTTCCTCCGTTCCGATACACCGTTGTGTTGTGGTGTATACGGAGGAGTAAGCTGAGAGAGAATCTCATTCTCTTTTAGATGGTCCAGAAACTCATTGCTCAAGTATTCTTCTTCTCGATCAAATCGAAGGATTTTAATACTTTTACCCATCTGGTTCTCAACTTCATGCTTATATTCTTTGAATTTATCAAAAGCTTCATACTTATGTTTCATCAGGAACACATGTACGTATCTTGAGAGATCGTCAGTGAATGTAATGAAATACGAGGAACCATTCCTGGCATGTGTAGACATGGGACCGCATACATCACTATGTATCAGTCCCAAGAGTTCTGTAACTCTTTCTCCCTGTCCACTAAATGGAGTTTTGGTCATTTTGCCTTTGAGACATGACTGGAAAGTTTCATAAGATGATAATTCGAACGGATTCAAATATCCATCTTTATGTAACTTATCTAGTCGTGTCGCATTGATTTGACCTAGTCTACAATTCCACAAGAAGGATTCGTTCATTTCTGAACTCTTCCTCTTGTGTGTGTTTTGTACATTAAAAACTGTGGTTTGATTTAAAACGTAAATGCCATTATTTAACGAGCCTAATCCAATCAACTTTTGATTCAGGAAGATGTTCATAACATTTGTAAGTCGATGTGCAATACCCCACGAGTTGCGGGGAGGCGGAAATATGAAAAACGATCTTGTTCTATAAGCATACATCGACTAACCGAAAATCTTTGCTAAACGATAATTAATAACAACCATAGAAGTTCTTAGCTACTATGTAAAGAGATTATACCTAGTGAATCGTGTCCTTCTTCTTTACGATCTCTACGTCCTCCTTGGCTTCCTCTAAGTGATAGATGATCCACCCGAGAACCCTAATCCAAGCTTCACCTTCTAACTTTAGATAACTAAGTTTCTCTAGTTGCTAATCAAAGGAACTTAGACCATATAGAGTTAGGTTATGGAATGTTTAGTCTATTCTAATCCTTGTTCTCAACTCATGAGTGGTAGGATTAGAGCTTGAAGAAAGAGTGAGCTTGAGGAGAGAGAAGGTGAGCTAGAATAATAATGAATATGAAATTGTTTCCCACTTGATATATAAAGCATAATGAATAAATCAATAAATGAATAAATAGAGATTATTCATCATGCTACATAAATGTATTATGAGTGATTCACTATGTGAGTCATTAAGCATTTAATAATGCATTAATGACTTAATGAATCACACATTATGAGTCACAATATCATTTAATGACAATGCCACCTAAACCCCTCAAGTCACCATGCTTCTAGAAGCTTCCCGGAAATTACGAGAAAGCCCCTCCCATCCGTGAAAACACGGAAAAACTTTAGACTGTATAAATCCAATAACCTGATACTAGAATCTGGCTTAAACCAAAGCCGTCTAGTAAAAACTGTCCGAATGTCGTACGTACGTTAAAACACGTATTCGTCCGAACCCTTGTCGTAAAACCGTACGACCTCTATATAGTTTCGCCTGGAGTTGGGAAAACTCTGTGCGGGACTCTAAAGACTCGACTACTACTCTGGCAGTGGGTTTAACCACAGACCGCAAGCGGCACTAACGGTCCCTAGGTAGATGTCGATAAGAAGGCCGATGAGGAAACCCATCCGAACTCCTACTGAGCCTGTCCGTGACAATATCCGTGCAGTCCGGTCTGTTCGTCTAAGAGTATCATATGTATGGTCTAGGGAGGTGGTAAACGTTAGACCCCTAATAACCGTACAAGTCGTGTCGGCATGGCTCAATTACCATCCGAGAATCTACTGATCAGTCTATCAGTAATTCTCAATCAGCCCTGGGCAGGGACTTATGGTAGTGACCAACCGATCACCGTGCGATATCAACTCTCTATACCGGGAGAGACGAATCCCTAACAGTCACTCACTGCCTCCACGTGGCTCGGGACTGCGGCCAACTAAAACCTGTTTGCACGACTCCTTTGAACTGTGGTAGGGTAGTAATCAAAGCACAGTGGGAACTCACATGAGACAAATGACGACCTTAAGTCAACGGACTATCTGCGCACATGTCACCTGAGAACTGCTATCTGACGTTAGGTATAAATACCATCCAGTCAGTTCTCGGCGAGTCCTGTCCGGTGTACTCACACCCAGTGAGCATCTGTATACAATATTAGGTGCACTCCACCAATGGCTGCGGGACCAATCCATCGCCCCTCCTCAGGGTCTAGATATGTATACACTAGTCTACTCCGGAGTATCGATGCCCAGTCTCGATACTCCTGCGACCAGGGACATCTAAGGATGTGCCTATTGACTATCCAGCTCCCACAAGTATGACTGTCATCACAACGCCGGTAGTCAGGCAAACACCCTATGGGCTTTATCAACATGTATATATATATTAATACTACGCAAAATATATCATATGTTAAGATAAAGAAAAACCAAACAGCGTATTATCATATTAAGCAAGACTGTCATATACATACATATCCCTAGCATCCTATACAATGAAGGCCTCTAGGCATATATATCCAATAATCTCCCACTTGCACTAAGGCCTATAATTGGCGCAATGAGTATCCACTGTCTGCACTAGATCCAATTGCTGGCGTACCGCATGCCCAACATCTCAAACAGCCTCTCGAACTGGACTTGAGGGATGGCCTTGGTGAATGGATCTGCCGTGTTGTCTTTTGTGTCCACTCTCCGTACCTCGATCTCCCGACGATCTATGATCTCCCTGATCAGGTGAAACCGCCTTAAGATATGCCTGGATTTCTGATGGGACCTCGGTTCCTTTTCTAATGCTACAGCCTCATTGTTATCACAATATATAGGTATTGGATTGGCAATGGACGGAACCACCTGAAGTTCAGAGATGAACTTCCTTATCCAGACAGCCTCTTTTGCGGCTTCACTAGCAGCTATATACTCAACCTCCATAGTTAAGTCTGTGACGGTATCCTGTTTGGAACTCTTCCAACATATCGCCCCTCCATTGAGGGTAAACACAAAACCCAAAATGGATTTAGAATCATCTTTGTCACTTTGGAAGCCGGAGTAGGTAAAAGCCTCTACCTGGAGGTCCCCATTACCGTAAATCAAGAACATCTCCTTAGTCCTTCTCAGGTACTTGAGAATGTTCTTTACCGCTATCCAATGCTTCTTACCTGGGTCAGACTGATACCTGCTTACCACACCAAGTGCGTAAGCTACATCTGGTCTTGTACATAACATCGCATACATTATAGATCCTACTGCCAAAGCGTAGGGTATAATGCCCATGCGAGCCCTCTCTGCATCAGTCTTTGGAGACATCTCTTTGGAGAGGGTGATCCCGTGACAAGCGGGCATATTACCGTGCTTGGAATCTTCCATACTAAATCTCTTTAGTATAGTGTCAATATACTTGGACTGTGAAAGTCCCAACATTCTATTAGATCTATCACGATAGATCTTAATGCCCAAAATGTAGGTTGCATCACCCAAGTCTTTCATGGAGAATTTCTGTGACAAGAAGAGCTTTACTGATTGTAGCATAGGGACATCATTCCCTATTAGTAGTATGTCGTCGACGTACAAAACGAGAAAGACTACTGCTCCTTCTACAATCTTCCTATAAATACATGGTTCATCTACATTTTTGATAAAGTCAAATTCTTTGACTGTCTCATCAAAGCAGATGTTCCAACTTCACGATGCTTGCTTTAATCCATAGATGGATTTAAGCAACCTGCACACTCTTCCGCTGCTCCCACTGTCTAAGAAACCTTCTGGTTGATCCATGTAAACACTCTCTTCTAAATGTCCATTTAGAAAAGCTGTTTTTACGTCCATCTGCCAGATTTCATAGTCATGGAAGGTAGCAATGGCAAGCAGGATCCAAATGGATTTAAGCATATCTACAGGTGAAAAGGTTTCATCATAGTCCAATCCTGGTCTTTGTCGAAAACCTTTTGCAACGAGTCTAGCTTTGTAGGTTTCCACTTGTCCAAGTGCACCAATTTTCTTTTTGAAGATCCATTTGCATCCAACTGGTTTCACCCCAGGAAGAGCAACTTCTAAAGTCCATATTTTATTGGTGTACATGGATTCCATTTCGGATCTCATAGCATCCGGCCACTTCACCGAGTCAATACTCGTGATAGCCCGCTGAAAACCAGTAGGCTCATCATCATCGATGATGCAATCCTCTCGATCCCCATCTAGAAGAAAACCATAGTATCTCTCAGGAGGATGAGAAAGCCTACTAGATCTGCGGAGTGGCGTTGGTTCGTCATGTTCTATTGAAATCTGAGGTTCTACTAAGTCCTAGGCAGCAGTTTGAGGTTCTGGAATTTCTTCCAGCTCTACCGCGCTCCCACTAATTTCTTTTGCAAGAAATTTGCTTTCTAAGAAGACAATGTGGCGAGCGAAAAACACCTTTTGTTCTTCAGTGTGGTAAACCATGTACCCCCTTGAATGTTTGGGGTATCCTACAAACTTGCACAAAACCGATCGTGCCTCGAGCTTGTCCGGTCTATGCTTTTTAACATATGCCGGACACCCCTATATCTTGATATACTTGAGATATGGTCTCTTCCCGTTCCACATTTCATATGGAGTGGTAGGCACAGACTTAGTTGGAACACTATTCAATAAGTATGTTGCTGATTCTAGAGCAAATCCCCAGAAGGAAAGTGGCAACTCAGCACTACTCATCATTGAACGCACCATATCTAATAGCATGCGATTCCTCCTTTCTGATACACCATTATGCTGCGGTGTATAAGGCGGAGTAAGCTGAGAGAGAATTCCTTTCTCTTTTAAGCATTCAAGGAAACTGGTACTTAAGTATTCTCCACCTCGATCAGATCGAAGTGTCTTGATGCTTTTACCAGTTTGTTTCTCTACTTCATTTTTATACTCCTTAACTTCTCAAGGGCCTCGGATTTATGTTTCATTAAGAACACATGTCCATACCTAGAGAAGTCATCAGTAAAAGTGATGAAGTAGGAGTGACCGCTTCTCGCATGTGTAGACATTGGACCACATACATCACTGTATACAAGTCCCAAGAGTTCTGTGGCTCTTGCTCTGTGTCCGGTGAACGGAGATTTGGTCATTTTTCCTTTGATACATGATTGACAAGTTGCATATGATGAATATTCAAACGGATCTAGATATCCATCTTTATGTAACTTAGTCAACCTTGTTTCGTTTATATGACCAAGTCTACAATGCCATAGGAAGGCTTGATTTGAATCTGGAGCCTTTCTTTTAAGCGTGTTTTGAATATTGAAAATTCGAGGTTGATTAAGTATGTATATGCCGTTTTCCAATGTGCCATACCCAATCAGTTCTTGATTTAGGAGAATGTTCATGACATTTCTTTCAAGCGCAAAATTATATCCTTCATTAGACAACAAAGATACTGATATAATATTACACAATATACTGGGAATACAAAAACAGCCGTACACCAAAATGTGCCTACTAGTCAACCTTAGGTGATATTCCCCTATTGCAATAGCATCTACATGCATTCCATTGCCCATCCGGAGAGTCATATCACCTGTCCCCAGTACTCTACTATTTCTCAGATCCTGCAATGAATTACAGATGTGAGAACCAGAACCGGTATCAAATACCCATGATGTAGAGTTTACTGAAAGACAATTTTCGATTACGAACACACCTGAAGCAGAAGCAACAGCTTGCTTCTTGTCCTTGGCTTTGAAGGCTATACAGTCCTTCTTCCAGTGCCCTTTCTTGTGACAATAAAAGCATTCGTTTATATCCGCTTTCACCCTTCCTGCCTTTTTCGTTCCCTGCACCTTCTTGACCCCACCCTTCGGTTTGGTGGCTTTCAACTTCTTCTTCCCTTTAGCTTTCGCTTTAGATTTAGAAGAGGATGATTGGCCAACATACAGAACGGGGGTCTTCTCCTTTCTCAAGGAGGTCTCTGCTACCCTCAACATGTTGAGGAGCTTTGGAAGATCAGCTTCCATTTCGTGCATGTTGAAGCTTAGCATGAACTGAGAGAAGGTGTGGGGAAGTGACTGCAAAATCAAGTCGATATACAAATCATTCTCTAGCACGCATCCCAGGTTTGCGAGTTCCTCAATAAGGCTGATCATTTTGAGGACGTGCTCTCCTACAGGCGATCCTGGAGCTAACCTCATCTGGAAGAGTTTCCTTGAGGTCTCGTACCTCGCGATACGGGAGTGCTCTCCATATAATTCCTTGACATGGAGAAAGATGGATATAATATCCATACTCTCGTGCTGTTTCTGGAGTTCATTGTTCATGGACGCCAGCACGATACACTTAGCTCGCTCACAGTCTAGATCCCAGGTTTAGCGAACTTCCTTGTCCACAACTGAGGAATCTGGTCCTAGGATAAGGGAAGGAACAGCGGTGGTAACATATGCTACTTTGTCATAAGTCAGTGCAATTTTGACGTTCCTTAACCAATCTTTATAGTTCTGCCCGGTCAGTATATTTTTTTAAAGTAATAATTTTAGTCCTGTCATGGTAGCTGCTAGAGAGAGAGAAGAGAAAACACTCAGCATATGCTTCTTGCAAGTTTAGATTGGTTATTAATATATCTAAACAGGATGGCTCCCACTGTTCCCTCAAATCCTTCTTCAAAACCTAAAAGAAGAACTAGTCAGGATTTAATCACACGTCACAATACTTGCTTAACCTTTTAGCCAGGCTAGTGTTGGTACTTCGAGGGAGGTTTTCCAACGCTTTCGCGAAGTTCCTTAATTAAATAACCTCTTTTCCTTGGAGGCGTAGCCCCTCTAACACCTTTCTGGACACCTACTTGGTTTATAGCATTGATTGTTAAGTGAGAATGTTTCCCGAGAGTAATCCTACTCATCAGTGGGATCGGGATCCAACTATCATTGCATGATGTACTAGATGGAAGCCACTCTAGTCACCACACTCCAGAAGGTATGCTAAATCTGCAAGTTTCCTTTATGTTTGAAACTCCCGATGTGAGTTTTTACCCCAAGCTCTTATGACCTTGACGTAGGCCAACAAATCATAAGACGCAAGTCAAGTTCTACCCGTCGTTGTCCTGATTAATTTAGGTACATCGTACATGCCCTTGACGTAGGCCAACAAGGCTGTACGTCTGTCCTATACTAATGCATCTATTTATGCAACAAATAAGCAAACACACTGCTACCATCCACTATGCCTTGACATAGGCCAACAAGCATAGCATGAATACGATGTGTTTTCTATTTGAAACGACGGAGGTTTACGGCTGGTTTTTGACAAAAAACCGTTAACGTAGTGAACTTGATATGATCGAAGGAACCATGATAGCCTTTATTAAAAGGAGTGGTTTAAGCTCCGCATTTAAAATTTGCTTTTTGAGAAAAAACCGAGTGGTTTTGAAATTGTTCCAACGATTCAGTTTTGGTTTTACTTTTCTTTGCATTAAAAATAATGTGTCCCATCTTTAACCTATCATTACAGATAACAACGAAAATACAGCTTGCTCTTATGCCATCCGCCTTCTCCACGGGGTCCCGTCATCACCCGTTAGGTTACTTAACTAACGGCAGAGCGGGGGCTGGGCTAGTGCGGGTGTAAAACATAAGTGACGTCTAAATAGCTATCATATATAGATATTGTACATTCGTCATACGCAATAATAGGCATTCCAGATCACAGATAAACTTTATTGGATATGCAAGCAATCCGCGTTTCATTTTAGCCTGCAACGAAAGACGGATTACACAGTTGTGATGAATAGCTATTACCCCACCCTAGACCCCTACGGGTACGACAAACTACCCGCCAAGTACCCGAAGTGAAGCGGTCTCCCTCAACAACGTGAGTTGGCCACAAAGCACTTCGAAATACCCGGTAGTTTGTGCACCCCACCTTGGGTCTATCCTAGGAGAAAAAACAGTAAAAAGAAATAATACAACGGTGGCAACAACCGCAACCTGGATGTGCCCCGCAAAATAATATTACAACTTATTACAATTACATCGAATGAATTAATAAAAAATAACCCATCACAAAACCCCGGCTAATCATCACAACAATCCAATAGAGTTCATAATCACAAACAGTTAAAACATTACAGATATGTGCAACCCCCTGCCAACCGACATACTAGCAGTTAGGGGAGGTTTACGAACACATAATACAGTTCACAGATATAATCAAACAAGCAAACATCGTATAATTTCGATCGATCAAACCCATTAGATTCTGCTCCAAAACTTCTCTGTAAACCTGAGACCTGAGCAAAAAATAAACATTCCAGAAAAGACAAAATATTCACAGAAGAGTTACTGGGGAGATTTGGGGTAAATCGGGCTCAACTCGGTCGCGGATCCGCGGCGGATCGGTAGGATCGGCCGCGGTTCCGTGGTGTGTTGGCCGATTCATGCACCCAAATTTCTCTAGTGTTCTTAGGTTTCCTTGTAGGTTATTTTGGAGGTCCCTGAAAAAATTTTGGACCTCAATTTAAAATCGACAGAAACTATGTGAATACGATATATTTTCCGGTTCGTTTTGCGTTCAAAATTCATACGACTTTGCAAGTGAGTTAATTATTGTTTAGTGAGGCTCTGATACTACTGTAAGTCGATGTGCAACACCCCACGAGTTGCGGGGAGGCGGAAATATGAAAAACGATCTTGTTCTATAAGCATACATCGACTAACCGAAGATCTTTGCTAAACGATAATTAACAACCACCATAGAAGTTCTTAGCTACTATGTAAAGAGATTATACCTAGTGAATCGTGTCCTTCTTCTTTACGATCTCTACGTCCTCCTCGGCCTCCTCAAAGTGATAGATGATCCACCCGAGAACCCTAATCCAAGCTTCACCTCCTAACTTGAGGTAACTAAGTTTCTCTAGTTGCTAATCAAAGGAACTTAGATCATATAGAGTTAGGTTATGGAATGTTTAGTCTATTCTAATCCTTGTTCTCAACTCATGAGTGGTAGGATTAGAGCTTGAAGAAAGAGTGAGCTTGAGGAGAGAGAAGGTGAGCTAGAATAATAATGAATATGAAATTGTTTCTCACTTGATATATGAAGCATAATAAATAAATCAATAAATGAATAAAAAGAGATTATTCATCATGCTACATAAATGTATTATGAGTGATTCACTATGTGAGTAATTAAGCATTTAATAATGCATTAATGACTTAATGAATCACACATTATGAGTCACAATATCATTTAATGACAATGCTACCTAAACCCCTCAAGTCACCATGCTTCTAGAGGCTTCCCGGAAATTACGAGAACGCCCCTCCCATCCATGAAAACACGGAAAAACTTTAGACTGTATAAATCCAATAACCTGATACTAGAATCTGGCTTAAACCAAAGCCGTCTAGTAAAAACTGTCCGAATGTCGTACGTGCGTTAAAACACGTATTCGTCCGAACCCTTGTCGTAAAACCGTACGACCTCTATATAGTTTCGCCTGGAGTTGGGAAAACTCTGTGTGGGACTCTAAAGACTCGACTACTACTCTGCCAGTGGGTTTAACCACAGACCGCAAGCGGCACTAGCTGTACGTTGTTAGTTATATGTATGCCCTAGAGGCCATTACTGTACATTGGATGTATATTGTAGTGGATGCTGGGACATATAAAGGAAGGACTTTCTTGCTCGACATGATAGTACGCTATCTGGTTGCACTTTATCTTAACATGTATACTTTCCGTCTCTCTGATTACATGTTGATAAAGCCCTTAGGATATGTACTCGACTTCCAGGACTGTGATGTAGATCATACTAGTGGGGCCTGGGTAGTCCATGAGTACATCCTTGAAATGTTCCTAGTCGAGGGAATATCGAGACGGGGCATCGATATTCCAGAGTAGACTAGCGAATATCTTCTCGACTCATGCGATGGGCGATGGATGATCCCATATCCATTGGTGTTTGACATCAGAGATGGTATGCGGGTGCTCAGTGGAGACTGGGTACACTGAACGGACTCGCCGAGAACTCCCAGATGGTATTATACCTCACGTCAGATGGCAGTTCTCTGGTGACACTGGTACAGCTTAGTCTGTAGACCCGAGATCGTCATAGAGACTTGTGTGTCTCCCACTGTGCTTTGATTTCCACCCTACCACGGCTCTACTGAGTTTTGCAAACAGGTGGTTTTTGGGTACAGTCCCGATTCACATGGAGGCAATGAGCGATAGGAGGGGATTCGTCTCTCCCGGTATTGGGGGTTGATGTTGCGCCATGCTCGACTGGCCATAACAGGAAATCCCTGGCCAGGGTTGCAGTGATATACTGGTAAGAGTTATCAGTAGTTTCACGAATGTTATGGACCTCACGTCGGCATGACTTATCGAGCTATTGGGGTCTGACGTTTACCACCCCTAGGCGAGATATGCGACATATCAGACGAACAGACCGGACTATACGGTAAGTGTTACTGGTTGGATTCACAGGAGTGTGAGCGGGCTTGCTCGTCGATCTTCTGATCGCTCAATACCCGGGTGGCCGTTACGTTTAGCAGACCGCTTGCGGCTTGTGGGTGTTTGATATGATCATCATCTGCTGCCGGCGTATTGACGAGTCTTTAGAGTCCTACACAGAGGTTTCCTGGCTCAAGCGAAACGAAATAGGAGCGCATATGAGATATGTGCGGGACCGAGGATAATTCGTGTATGTGATACCGTATTCCATTCTCGCGATGAATGTATCGATTGGTTATATGCGATATAACCTAGTTATCGAATCAAGCATTGATTCGATAAGCCGATACGTTGGATACTAGCCGGTTATATGCGATATGACCGGATCATTGAATCAAGTGTTGATTTAATGATTTAATGTATAATTATATATTTGATATATTACTTTGCATTAACTAGTATTGGTTCACTTTAAATGGATTTACTCACTTGTATTGCACATTGTATATGTGATATATTTTTGTGCACATCATTGTATCATGTTTGATGATACATTCTTTCTTGGTTTTGTGTAAAGTATTGAACCATGGTTAGTTAGTGGTTAGGGTATCTTTTCATTTGATTATTCATTTATCTTTTTATTTATTTCATTTAGAAAAGATAAAGAGAAAGATAAATGGTGGACTTATTTTGTTTTTAGTTGAAACTTCTTGAAACCTTGACTAAGTCCACCATTCTTGTCTCTTCTCTAACCCTAACCACTTATCTAACCTAAGTTAAGTCTCTACACTAAACCATGGTTGAAGATATGATAAGTATTGTATTTTTCTTTTCTATTTTAAAATTATCTTATCATATCTTCTTCTTCTTCTTCATCTTCTTCCTTCAATGAAGAAAGCTTGCTACTCCAATGGCAAGTGATGAAAACTAGTGAGAAATCCAAATCTAAAGTTTACCCACTTCCTATTTCTTCATCCTCTACCTCTTGCCAAGTAGTATAGGGTGTTTCCTTTACAAGTTTTCCCGACTTGGTGAAGTTTGAGCTTGTTCTAGCGATGCCTCGACGTAGATCATCTTCGGCATCGAACCGACGATCAAGCCCGCCCATTTCTTCGACGAAGCCGATACTTGAGTTCGGGGTTCGATTTGGACAGCGGAGGGAGATCATCGTGGAGCTTAGGAATTGGCGGACCGGATCTACAAAGGTTGTAGCCCCTTTCCTTTAGATACATTTCCGTTTACTTGCATGCTTTGCCTAGATATCTAGTAAACGATCCGTATTAGGGTTTGTAGGTACCCGTAAAATTTGATTTGTGCATATTTGATCACTTGTGAGACCTCACTAGGGTGCCTAGGAACCCTGCAGTGGTATCAGAGACTAGCTAGAGCCTTAGGCGAAGTCCCGACGGAATCAGAAGTCCGATCGACCCAAAACCCAACTTGAAAATTGCTCTCTGGACTTTTCTGTAAAATGTGGATTTTTCGAAATTAAAAATATCCAGAAAAATCAGCAGGGAATCCTAAGAATTACTGTGCAACACGTGTCCATGATTCGATCAGAGTGCGGCGGAACCGCGGCAGAAGCATGGCTTCTGCGGCGGTTCCGCGGCAGTAAAGTCACAATACCCAATACCGTTTGCACAGTAACTCCTAGTTTCTGGTGTTAGTTTTCCTGGGAATATTTTAATATTTATTCCAGAGTTTTATTTTCTGGCTTGTATTGGGAACTCTGTATATTCGATCGGACTGTCTAATTTTGTCGGTGTGGCTTTCCGGGTAATTTTAGAATATGTTAAAAAGTTCGACCGGATATAAATACCCACTTTTTCCCCTGCCGGGAAATTTCCAATTGTTGGATTTTTCCGTAGTTTAACGACGTTCTAAGTAGTGCAAGTAACGCGATGGACCCTCTAGAAGACAACAAACCTTAACTCGATTATGTGACCGTCTTGAACTGCCCTTTGAACCTTCGGGTTTGGGGCAGTACGGCGTGCCACATGTGAGGCGTTGGCTTGACCCTTCTACGGCTGGACCGTTGGTACTGAGGCACGAACTGAATGTTGTTAGACTTATTTCATGTGTTGAGCTGTATCGGGAAAACTTGGGTGTTCGATTGTTCGATCGAAAAGTTTAGCATTTTCTATTTATCCGGAATGTGATACAATAATTGGAATTCACAAATTGTTATGAGATAACGGAATGAATATTATAAACGTAGCAGTTTAGTCTCACTTGATCGGTTGCCACGGAGTTTTGATGTGATCAAAAGTCCGTCGCAATCACGTAGCGTACGCGGATACTCGCCGGGTAAACTTAATAGATAGCCTCACCCCATAGCCCCGACCAAGTGAATGTAGGAGAACCCCGTCGCCGAAAGCATCCGTTCGGGTGCTCGCGGTAGCGGTGTTCCGCCTTGGTGCACTTTGTCGACGGCGTCGGGGGTGCGGCCGTCTACTAAAGTTTGCGACGAGCATTCGATCAGAATGTCGGGAATCCTGTTGAATTTCCCGACTTGATATTGAAAAGAGTTTTCGATAATGAGACTAAAATGCGGGGTTTATAATTGTTAGGCATGCGCTGTCTAAAGAATTCATTTGGTCAGGCATGCGATGTCTGAGGTGGTTGCGGATTCCAACTGTTGTAGTTTTACACTTTCTTTTCTGTGACCGTAAGTGTAATATGTGATATCGCCGGTTTCGTTGCTATATGTCAACGACAATTGGGATACGCATGTTTACTTACGTTGATGACATGTGATGTTATGTGTTGCTGGATATGTTATATTGGATCGTCGTGTTTGAATAGCCGGGGGTTTTTATGTGAGATGAGTGTTTTTCATTTTCATTCATGTAAAAACTTGTATGTAATATTCTTTTATTGGGGCACTTCCAGGTTGCGGAAGTTGTCACCGTTGTTGTATATTATTTACTTTTCTGCACTAGGATAGACCCAAGGAGGGGAGCACGAGTAACCGGGTTCTAGGGTCCAGTGGGAGACCAACTCGAGGAGTCGAGTCCGGGTCTCCTAACCCTAGAATTGGTAGGGTTGCTTGCCGCTCTCGTAGGGGTCTAGGGATGTGGGATTGGCTATTCATCACGACCGTGGAATCCGTGTTTTATACTGGCTCGTATTGAAAACACGGACGTCCTAGTATATCCAATATTTCATATGTTTCTTCTGCTGTGATTTATTTGTGATCATGTGATGTTCTATGACAGATATTATATATAGTATATATGATATATTATATAGACGTTGCTTATGTTTTACACCCGCGCTAGCCCTGCCTCGCTCTGGCGTTAGTTACCTAACCTAACGGTGCAGACGGGACATCGAGGCGAATGCGGATGGCATAAGCGTACGTTATATTTATCTGTGATGGTTAGGTAGACTTAAATGATGGGATATTCATTAATGAGATTAATGAAAGAAAATAAACCTAATTGATGTTGTGGAATCGAATTTCAAAATAAAACAGGTAGCTACAGTTCTTGCTTTGCATCGTGGTGTTCCTTGTAGAACATCCTGCACCTTATTCGATAGGGAAAGGACCGAGATCCCTTCACCGGGAGTGATTCCTTTAGCAATAACTGGCAGATGCTACAACCCTCGGTTTGTCTTTTGATCGCTTCTATAGTTTCCGCTTTGCACAGTGATATATATGATATATCCCGCACCTCATTCGACGAGGAAAGGGCCGACGATCCCTTCACCGGGAGTGACCCCTTTAGCAAAACTAGAAAAGCCTCGAAAACATTCCATTTAAAAACCATTTGATTCCGCAACGAGATCAAGTTCAAAGCGTTAAAGGTTTTCACAAAAACCAGCCGCAACCCTCCGTCATTTTAGGAAGTAGAGTACTTAGTATTCGTGCTGTGTTTGTTGACCATAGTCAAGGCACAGTGTACGGTAGCTAAGTGATGTCTTCCTACACCGCATATGATGCGATTAGTTAGGACAGTCGCGTGACTTTGTTGACCTTAGTTAAGGGTCATGTGGGTGGGTCTAATTAATCACGAAATGACGGGTAGAACTTGACTAGAACTTATGATTTGTTGACCATAGTTAAGGTCATAGGTGCTAGGGGTAAAAACCTTTATCAGGAGTTTCAAGTGTTGAAACTTGCAATGAGATTGCATACCTTCTATGTGATAGTTGGATCCCGATACCCACTGCGAGTAATTGTTACTCTTGGGAGAGTTTTGCACTTTACAATTAGCCGATCAAGTAGGTGTCTAGAAAGATGTCAACGGGGTTACGCCTCTGGGAAAACGAGGTTTACTGTAATTAGGTCCGTGCGAAAGCACGGGGAACCTCCCTCAAAGTACCGACACTGGCCTGGCTGAAAGATTGGCGAACTTGTAGAGTGTAATTAATCCCGGCTAGTCTTTCCTTTTAGGGTTTGAAGGAAGATTTGATAAAAACAGTGGGAGCCATCCTGATTAGATAAAATACATAACCAATCTAATCTTGCAAGAGCGCACGCAGAGTGTTTTCTTCTCTCTCTCTCCTGGTAGCGACCATATCACGCCTTAATCAAAATAATAATACGGATGTATTGACCGAACCCGCTTGTTATACTGAGCTAGGGAACGTTGGTCCCGCTCCAACTTATAATTGTTATAAGACAGAGCAGGAAATTGGGGAATACCAGAATTCCTATGCCGCCCAAACGAAGAAAGTGCATATGATGCATCTCCTTCGGGTGTGTTCATTATGAAGAACTGTTTCTCAGTATCCTCTGCATCCTGGGTATATGATACCGGATCAGGATCCCAGATATGTAATCTGTTACATAGGGCTACAAGAGGGTAGAAAAACTGAGAACGGGTGATAAGTTTCATGAGGCAGAAAACGGGGCAAGTGTTGCAGCCAAGTCTGTTGGTCACTGTCACCCTGTATTACGAATACATTGATTCTGAACAAATGCTATTAGATACCGAACCTGATATACAAAATCATATCGGTCTCTTTATTAGTAAAGAAAGGATATAATTTTGTATTGATGGATAATGTTTTGAACATTTCCTATATCAAAAGTTGATCGGTTCAGGCACGTTATCTAAAAGCATTGACGTTCTAAATCAAAATACAGTTCCTCGTATACAGAACACACACAAGAGGAAGAGTTCAGAAATGAACGAATTCTTCTTGAGGCATTGTAGACTAGGTCATGTCAATGCGACCCGACTGGCTGAAGTTACATTTAGATGTATATTTAAATCAGTTTGAATTTACATCTTGTGAAACTTGCCAGTCATGTCACAAAGATATAATGACACTAGCTCTGTTTACTGGAAGCAGAGAAAGAGTTAGTAAACTCTTGGGACTGATACATGATGATGTATGTAAGGTCTCCTGTCTACACATGCCAGGACTGGTTCTTTATACTTCGTTACATTCTCTGATAATCTCTCAAGATTCAGTCGTATGTTCCTGTTGAAATATAAGTCCGAAGCTTTTGAGGTATTCACAGAATATAAGTTGGAAGTAGAGAACCAAAATACGGGTATAAGTGTTATGTCCTATGATGAGATCAGGGAGGAGAATACTTGTGCATAGCATTCCTGGACTATTCCAAAAGAAAATGAGATTCTCTCTCAGCATTACTCTTCCGAATACACCATAGCACGATGGTATGTCGGGGCGGAGCAGATACACCCTATTTGATATGGTGTGCTCTATGATGAGTACTACTGAGTTACCTTTTTCCTTTGGGAGTTATGCGCTTGAGAAGCTGCATACCTATTGAATTAGGTTCGAATCAAATCAGTGCCTACCACTCCATATAAGATATGGTGCGGGAAGATCCTATCTCTTAAGTAAGTTAAGATTTGGGATTGTCCGTCCTATGTCAAAAGCAAAATCCGGACAAGATCGAGGCAAGATCAGTTCTGTAGAACTGGAAAGGTTCCAGCTGTACAAAACTGCTAATGATTTGACAGAACCAAAGGATTCAATAGTTTCCGACGAACCTCAGCCTCTCCGCCGATCTAGTAGGGTTCCTCACCCACCTGAGAGATACCTCGGTTTCTCGATGACAGTGGGAGCTAGGATTGCATCATGAGATGATGACCCAACTAGTTTCGAGCAGGCCATCGAGAGTAGGGACTCTGTAAGAATGGCTGGATGCTTAGCGATCTGAGATGGAATCCATGTACACCAGTAAAGTATGGACTTTAGCTGCTATATCTGAAGGGTTAAATCCCCATCAGGAGCAAGTATATCTTGAGAAGATTACTTGGTTTAGATGGAAAAGTTGAGACTTTCAAAGCTAGACTTGTTAAAGGTTTTCGTCATTGACCAGGCGTGGATAATGATGAAACCTTTTTCCAGTAGCTATGCTTAAGTCTATCCAGATCCTACTTACCACGGCTACATACCATGACTACGATATCTGGTGGTTGGGTGCCATGACTGCTTTTCTAAATACTGATTTAGAAGAGAACGTCTATAAGAACACAGCCAGAGGTCTTCGTAAACGGTGGGAGCAGCGGAAACGTGTGCAAGTTGCTTTACATAATGAAGCAGGCATCGCGGAGTTGGAACGTCTGTTTTGATGTGATAGTCAAAGTGTTTGACTTCATCAAAATGGTAGACGAACCTTGTATATACAAAAGGGTAGTAGAGAGTAAGGTGGTCATCTTCGTATTGTACGTAGACAACATACCCTTGATAGGAAAAGAGTTTCCTATACTACGATCGATCAATCTCCTATTATCACAAGGATTCTCCAAATAGGATAAAGATGATACCTCCTAAATCCTGAGATTTGGACCTATGAGATAGATCTAAAGGGATATTAGGGTTCTCACTAGGTATAGTGAGATTGTATCAATCGATCCTGGGGAGAATCACTGGAAGTGTTCCAGGGTGATAAAGACGACTGAATGTCAGTCACAGGCATTGTCTTTACCCTCTGTAAAGGGACGGTATGTTGGAAGAGTTCTAAGCAAGATACCGTGGCAAACTAGACGATAAAGGCTGGTAACATCGCTATTAAAGATACTACCAAAGAGGAAGTTTGGGTGTATATTGGTTCATAGGATGAACTAGGTTCCTACCATTGTATGACAATGGAACTGTGGCTTTGGCCCTGGAACCCTGGTCCCATCAGTGACCCAGACATAATCTAAGGTAGCATCACCTGATCATGGAGATAGTTGATCTCCAGGGTGATCGAGGTTAGGAGAGTAGACTCAGAGGACAACACGGCGGATCCACTCACGAAGGCCCTTTTCCCAAAGAGAGACTTTTAGGGGATGGTTGAGTATGTGATACTGCAACCACTGCTACAGATGGCCCTAGTGCAAGTGGGAGATTGTTAGTTATATGTATGCCCTAGAGGCCATTACTGTACATTGGATGTATATTGTAGTGGATGCTGGGACATATATAGGAAGGACTTTCTTGCTCGACATGATAGTACGCTATCTGGTTGCACTTTATCTTAACATGTATACTTTCCGTCTCTCTGATTACATGTTGATAAAGCCCTTAGGACGTGTACTCGACTTCCAGGACTGTGATGTAGATCATACTAGTGGGGCCTGGGTAGTCCATGAGTACATCCTTGAAATGTTCCTAGTCGAGGGAATATCGAGACGGGGCATCGATATTCCAGAGTAGACTAGCGCATATCTTCTCGACTCATGCGATGGGCGATGGATGATCCCATATCCATTGGTGTTTGACATCAGAGATGGTATGCGGGTGCTCAGTGGAGACTGGGTACACTGAACGGACTCGCCGAGAACTCCCAGATGGTATTATACCTCACGTCAGATGGCAGTTCTCTGGTGACACTGGTACAGCTTAGTCTGTAGACCCGAGATCGTCATAGAGTCTTGTGTGTCTCCCACTGTGCTTTGATTTCCACCCTACCACGGCTCTACTGAGTTGTACAAACAGGTGGTTTTTGGGTACAGTCCCGATTCACATGGAGGCAATGAGCGATAGGAGGGGATTCGTCTCTCCCGGTATTGGGGGTTGATGTTGCGCCATGCTCGACTGGCCATAACAGGAAATACCTGGCCAGGGTTGCAGTGATATACTGGTAAGAGTTATCAGTAGTTTCACGAATGTTATGGACCTCATGTCGGCATGACTTATCGAGCTATTGGGGTCTGACGTTTACCACCCTAGGCGAGATATGCGACATATCAGACGAACAGACCGGACTATACGGTAAGTGTTACTGGTTGGATTCACAGGAGTGTGAGCGGGCTTGCTCGTCGATCTTCTGATCGCTCAATACCCGGGTGGCCGTTACGTTTAGCAGACCGCTTGCGGCTTGTGGATGTTTGATATGATCATCATCTGCTGCCGGCGTATTGACGAGTCTTTAGAGTCCTACACAGAGGTTTCCTGGCTCAAGCGAAACGAAATAGGAGCGCATATGAGATATATGCGGGACCGAGGATAATTCGTGTATGTGATACCGTATTCCATTCTCGCGATGAATGTATCGATTGGTTATATGCGATATAACCTAGTTATCGAATCAAGCATTGATTCGATAAGCCGATACGTTGGATACTAGCCGGTTATATGCAATATGACCGGATCATTGAATCAAGTGTTGATTTAATGATTTAATGTATAATTATATATTTGATATATTACTTTGCATTAACTAGTATTGGTTCACTTTAAATGGATTTACTCACTTGTATTGCACATTGTATATGTGATATATTTTTGTGCACATCATTGTATCATGTTTGATGATACATTCTTTCTTGGTTTTGTGTAAAGTATTGAACCATGGTTAGTTAGTGGTTAGGGTATCTTTTCATTTGATTATTCATTTATCTTTTTATTTATTTCATTTAGAAAAGGTAAAGAGAAAGATAAATGGTGGACTTATTTTGTTTTTAGTTGAAACTTCTTGAAACCTTGACTAAGTCCACCATTCTTGTCTCTTCTCTAACCCTAACCACTTATCTAACCTAAGTTAAGTCTCTACACTAAACCATGGTTGAAGATATGATAAGTATTGTATTTTTCTTTTCTATTTTAAAATTATCTTATCATATCTTCTTCTTCTTCTTCATCTTCTTCCTTCAATGAAGAAAGCTTGCTACTCCAATGGCAAGTGATGAAAACTAGTGAGAAATCCAAATCTAAAGTTTACCCACTTCCTATTTCTTCATCCTCTACCTCTTGCCAAGTAGTATAGGGTGTTTCCTTTACAAGTTTTCCCGACTTGGTGAAGTTTGAGCTTGTTCTAGCGATGCCTCGACGTAGATCATCTTCGGCATCGAACCGACAATCAAGCCCGCCCATTTCTTCGACGAAGCCGATACTTGAGTTCGGGGTTCGATTTGGACAGCGGAGGGAGATCATCGTGGAGCTTAGGAATTGGCGGACCGGATCTACAAAGGTTGTAGCCCCTTTCCTTTAGATACATTTCCGTTTACTTGCATGCTTTGCCTAGATATCTAGTAAACGATCCGTATTAGGGTTTGTAGGCACCCGTAAAATTTGATTTGTGCATGTTTGATCACTTGTGAGACCTCACTAGGGTGCCTAGGAACCCTACATACGTAACGGTCCCCAGGTAGATGTCGATAAGAAGGCCGATGAGGAAACCCATCCGAACTCCTACTGAGCCTGTCCGTGACAATATCCGTGCAGTCCGGTCTGTTCGTCTAAG
Source organism: Agapanthus africanus (assembly GCA_030015575.1). Taxonomy (NCBI): domain Eukaryota; kingdom Viridiplantae; phylum Streptophyta; class Magnoliopsida; order Asparagales; family Amaryllidaceae; genus Agapanthus; species Agapanthus africanus. The sequence continues at coordinate 241,741,058 of CM057344.1, forward strand.
AGTATCGCATGTATGGTCTAGGGAGGTGGTAAACGTCAGACCCCTAATAACCGTACAAGTCGTGTCGGCATGGCTCAATTACCATCCGAGAATCTACTGATCAGTCTATCAGTAATTCTCAATCAGCCCTGGCCAGGGACTTATGGTTATGACCAACCGATCACCGTGCGATATCAACTCCCTATACCGGGAGAGACGAATCCCTAACAGTCACTCACTGCCTCCACGTGGCTCGGGACTGCGCCCAACTAAAACCTGTTTGCACGACTCCTTTGAACCGTGGTAGAGTAGTAATCAAAGCACGGTGGGAACTCACACAAGACAAATGACGACCTTAAGTCAACGGACTATCTGCACATATGTCACCTGAGAACTGCTATCTGTCGTTAGGTATTAATACCATCCAGTCAGTTCTCGGCGAGTCTTGTCCGGTGTACTCACACCCAGTGAGCATCTGTATACAATCTTAGGTGCACTCCACCAATGGCTGCGGGACCAATCCATCACCCCTCCTCAGGGTCTAGATATGTATACACTAGTCTACTCCGGAGTATCGATGCCTAATCTCGATACTCCTGCGACCAGGGACATCTAAGGATGTGCCTATTGACTATCCAGCTCCCACAAGTATGACTGCCATCACAACGTCGGTAGTCAGGCAAACACCCTATGGGCTTTACCAACATGTATATATATATATATGAATACTACGCAAAATATATCATATGTTAAGATAAAGACAAACCAAATAGCGTACTATCATATTAAGCAAGACTGTCATGTGCATACATATCCCTAGCATCCTATACAATGAAGGCCTCTAAGGCATATATATCCAACAACATTATCCTGTACTACAAAATAATATCCCTCTTTACTTAATAAAGAAACTGATATAAGATTGCATATCAGGGTCGGTATGTAATAGCATTCATTCAGAATCAATGTAATACCATTAGATAATACAAGGTGATATTTGCCAAATGCTTTGGCTGCAACATTTGCACCATTCCCTATTCTTACGGAATGATCACCCATTCCCAGTTCTCTACCTTTCCTTAGCCCATGTAACATATTACATATGTAGGATCCCGATCTGGTATCTAATACCCAGGACGTAGAGTGAACTGAGAAACAGTTCTCGGTAACTAACACACCCGAAGAAGATGAATCAATATGCTTATTCTTCATTTGGGCGGCATGGGAATCCGGATATGTCCATATTCCCTGTTCAGTCTTATAACAATTATAAGAAAGAACGGATCCAACGTTCCCCAGCTCAGCATAACAAGCGGGTTCGGTTAATACATCCATATTATTATCTTGATTAAGACCTTACATGGTTGCTACCTGGAGAGAGAGAGAAGAAAACACTTTAGCGTATGCTCTTGCAAGATTAGATTGGTTTTTATCTTATCTAATCAGGATGGCTCCCACTGTTTTTATCAAATCTTCCATCAAACGCTAAAATGTAAGACTAGCCGCGATTAATTACACCTTACAAGTTCGCCAATCTTTCAGCCAGGGCAGTGTTGGTACTTTGAGGGAGGTTCCCCGTGCTTTCGCACGGACCTAATTAAAATAAACCTCGTTTTTCCAGGGGCGTAACCCCGTTAACACCTTTCTAGACACCTACTTGATCGGCTAATTGTCAAGTGTAAAACTCTTCCAGGAGTAACTCTTATGCGTAGTGGGTATCGGGATCCAACTATCTCATAAAAGGTATGCAATCTCATTGCAAATTTCAACATTTGAAATTCCCGATAATATTTTGCCCCTAGCAACTTATGACCATAACATAGTCAACAAATCATAAGCGCTAGCCAAGTTCAACCTGTCATTTCCTGATTGAATTAAACCCACCCTCACGACCCTTAACATAGTCAACAAGTCGTACGACTACCCTAATCCAATAGCATCTCATGCTTTAGCAGATAATCACTAATTAGCTACCACACACTATGCCTTAACATAGTCAACAAACGTAGCACGAATACTAAGTAGTACTTATCTGAAATGACGGAGGGCTACGTCCGGTTTTTAAGAAAACCTTTTGCGTAATGAACTTGATATCGTTGTAGATACAGGTGATTTTTGAAAAGGAGTGTTTTTGAGGCTTTTTATTAGTTTTGCTAAAGAGGTCACTCCCGATGAAGGGATCTCGGCTCTTTACTTATCGAATAAGGTGAAGGATATTTCATAAATACCGTTATGCAAAGCAAGAATTAAAAGAAGCAGTCAAAAGACAAAACCGAGTGGGTTGTAGCATCTGCTAGTTTCGCTAAAGAGGTCACTCCCGGTGAAGGGATCTCGACTCTTTCCTTATCGAATAAGGTGCTGGATATTCTACAAGGAATACCGCTATGCAAAGCAAAAACTAGAACTACCCTTTTTGAAAATTTGATTCTACAACATCTTTTAGGTTTTTTTTTCCATTAATCTCATTAATGAAGTCCCATCATTTATGCTTCCTAAGTATCACAGAAGAAACTAAAATACAACGTACGCTTATGCTATCCGCATTTGCCACAGTGTCCCGTTATGCACTGTTAGGTTACTTAATTAACGGCATAGCGGGGCGGGACTAGCGCGGGTGCAAAACATAAGTAACGTTTATTATATATCATATATACAATAATAAAGCATTCTTCTCACGCATATAAAGTGATCCCATCACAGAATATCAGCAGTAGAAGATAACATATGAAATATTGGATATACTAGGAATTCCGTGTTTTAAATTAAGGCAGTATAAAATACGGATTCCACGGTCTCAATGAATAACCAAACCCACTTCCCTAGACCCCTATGAGAGCGGCAAGCAACCCTACCAATTCTAGAGTTAGGAGACCCGGACTCGACTTCTCGAGATGGTCTCCCACTGGACTCTAGAACCGGTTACTTGTGCTCCCCTCCTTGGGTCTATCCTAATGCGGAAAAGTAAATAATATACAACAATGGTGACATCATCCTTAACCCGGAAGTGCCCCAATAAAAAAATAATACATACAATGAATTTTAAATGAATGAAAATAAAAACTCTCATCTCACATAAAACCCCTGGCTATTCAAAACAGGACGATCCAATATAACATATCCCAGCAACACATAACATCACATGTTATCAACGTAAGTAAATATGCGTATCCCAATTGTCGTTGATGTATATCAACGAAACCGGCGATACACCACATATTACACTTACGGTCGCAGAAAAGAAAATGTTAAACTACAACATTTGGAATCCGCAATCACCTTAAACATCATAAACCCGAAATATCACATACTTCGGATTTCATGCCTAACTATATGAATTCCATATATTGTATCACATTCCACAAATAGCTAGACGATGTTAAACATTCCGATCGAATAAAAAAACACCCAAAATTTCCCCAGAACCATACAACAGTACCCATGGACCAGCAGCTGAAAGCCCGTCCCACGCCTCTCAAGTGGCGTCGCGGAACCGCCTCCAAAACCATGTTTTGGCCGCGGTTCCGCGGTCACAAAGACGAGTTAGGGACTTGTTCTTCAGGTGGGTCTATGGAATTACCTGGATGATTTTTAAAGTATTTTTAACATGAAAAATTCTAACTTTTTGAAAATTTTCCATAGAGGGGTCTAAAATTAGGTTTTCTGGGTTCGATCGGACTTCTAACTTCATCTAGACAATGCCTAATGCTTGTTTGGCTCTGATACCACTGTAGGGTTACCTAGCACGACAGCAAGGTTTCGGGAGGCATCGTCCATGCCAAATTCAAATTTTTGCCATGCAACTTAACCCTAACCCTAGAATCTTAACTAATGATTTAGACGAAATGAAGTGTAAACAACTTTACAACTAAGTGAACTAGGAATACAACCTTTGTAGACCGGTCCTTCACTTCAATATCTCCGTGTAGTAGTCCCTTCACTCCAAGTAGTGATATTGCAGACTCTAGAACGGCTCCACAAGGTGAAAGGAACGAGCTTGCATGAAGTCTTCGAGCCCGAAGATGATCTACGTCGAGGAGACACGAACCCAAGCTACTTCTTCACTAATGAGGGATTAGTGAAGCTAACAACCTAAACTAAATGGCTAATCTATTAGAGGATGATGAAGTAGGATTTTTACTCACTTTAGAATTGATTTTCTCACTAATTTTCCTCACCTCTCATGAACCTACAGAGCTCTCTCTTGTGAAGAGAAAGAAGAAGCAAATAATAGATGAGAGAGCTTTTTTGGAAACCATGGGTGATTTTGTATCATATACAACTCATTAGAGATATAACCATGGCTAAGTGATAATGGTTAGGTTAATAAATATCTTAGGTAAAACAAAATTAGTGTACTAAGTCAATGCATGTACAAGCTTCCACAAGCTTCATGCATGTGACTAATTTCCATCTAATTTGGATTTACTTAAAATAAATAATCCTTACAATTATCATAAGCATGGTGTAAGTCTCATACACCCATGTAGTGTGTATCATCAAGCATGACACAAAAATGTATATTAATATATATCACATATATACTATATGCACACAAGTGAGAAAAAGAAATGTTTAAGTGAGCTAATATTAGTTAATGTCACGTCCCGCTTCCCAGTGTACGGCGAAGGGGACGCGACGAGATCCGCTACGTATGTACTCAGAAGTACAAACGCTAAGCGTAGCTAAGCAATATAAAATAAATACACAAGAGACAAGAGTATGAAAAAAGAATAGCAACTTTCATTAATTAACATTCTTTGTACAATACATGGAAAGGAAAATACAACTGAAATAAAGATGCCTAAACAATGGCATAACAGGAAATGGAAAGTACGGGAAAGAAAAGTGTACAATGAAATTATACTGCAGGGTCTTCAGTAAAGTGCTCCAAGTCTTCTTGTGTTGGCTCAACTTCTGCCGGGTCCAGGTCACCTGACGACATTCGAAGAAGAGAGAAACAGAATGTCGTCAGCGAACAAATCGCTCGGTAAGTCCCAAAGATAAGAGGAGAATAGATAGAGAGTAAGATAGAGAGAGAGTATATTATTATAGTTGTATTATATTGTTATATTGTTGTAGTATTGCGTTCACGCTGTTGTTTGTACCTTGGTACAGAAGGACGCCAGTGTATACGAGAGTAGTCTCACTTGTCCCGGAGACTATGGTATCAGGAACTCAAGGAACCGTTTATGCCACGGTACAACAGCAATGGGATTCAGGTTAGGTGTCTTAATCTGACCACCTCGTTCCACCTTTAACACCTTCCGTACCAATCTACCCCCTTAAACCCCGTAGTGTTTTAACAGTATTGTTGTATTGTAAAATTGTATAGATTGCATGATCGATTGACTGACTGACCGAAACCATGATATCAGGAAACGGTTAATCCCGTAGAGTCATGTAAATGGAATACTGGGAAACATGTAAAAGGAATATATCCATGGTTCGGTTCAGTCAAGTTGTAATGATTGTTAACAGGATTCTGGGATTCATGTGTTCATATTGAGTTGGAATATTAAAGAATATAGATTGACTTGAATCATATTCAAGTCAGAAATAGTTAGACTCAAACCCGAGTCAGACTAAAAGAAAAGTTAATTTGAAGTTCTATAATTGTTAGGGTCCTTATTGTAATTTATAAAACTTGAGGGGGTTTTATGTAAAAAGTACTTTTGTATAGTTTTCAAAATACACCTCAAGAATTTATTATTCGTTTTTATAGTTATAATGAGTGTGGATGTTATTTGTGTTATTCTAGTGAATATATCCTAATAAAAGTATTAATTTATAATATTGATTTATTTGAAATTCATGGTATTTTAATGTAACTTTTAATCTTGTAATTTTAGAAAAAATGTGGAAACTTTATCTTATAATAAAATAGTTGTTTAAATGATAAATATACATATGTTAATACAAGAATAATTTTATATAAATATTTTATTTTCCAAAAAACCTCATTTTTCTTAAATGTCGTATTTTAAACCTTTCGAGACCGAATGCTCCTTGCGGAGGTCTGAATCTCGCACTACTAGCCCGCGGGTGCACGATGAACCGTACTATCCCTAACGGTTTCCCCAAAGGTGGGTTGTAGCGGCGCTTTGCAAAGGTTTAATAAATACTATTCATTTAGAAAACGGTTTTATAAAGATAAGGTATTTATTCGTAAAAGGGTATAGATTTCCGTATTTTAGTTTCTAGGGTTTCCTAAGCCAACTAGCCTATTTCTAAGGTCTAAACGATAAGTCATTAGAAGCCTCAAATCGCCTCTTCACCGCCAATTGCGGCCAGGTAAGTGCCAGGTTAGTGGGAAGGAACCACAATAGTGGGCCTAATTAAAAACTACTAGCCTCGACACACTTGCCTAGACACCACAATGTCAGGTTTAGATAAACGATCGATGTCCATGACAAATCGTACTTTCTTCTTAAAAGATTTTATTTAGAATTGTGTACAATTTAAAGCTTCCAAGAACGGTTTATAAAGAAAATGGTATTTTAGTGAAAAGTCTTGTATTTTCGTATTCTATATTTTGACGTTATCAACTAGGGTTATATTTGTGTGTGTGTAGAGGTAGGTCATTACCTCGTGACTTATTTTAAGGTTTAGTGAAGTTTAGGGGTTAAATATGATAAATTAAACATGAAGGTATTTAAGTGTAAGAATACGGTATTTGTAAAAGTTATCATTTCATGTGTTAAAACTCATTCAAATTAATTTTTACAAGTTTAGTGATCAAGATGAACATGTTTAGGAATGATGGAATTGATTAGAAGAAGAAAAATAAACTTTATGGTATTATCGTGAAAAGAATACGATATTACAAGAATGCTATCATTTCATGTGTGAAACTTTGTCCAAATTGATTTTTATGTGATTAATAGTCATCATGAATATGTTTAGGTGTTATGGATTAGGTGTCAAGTGGGATTTTATAGAAAAACCAAATCGGAAATCGGTTTGTTCCGATTTCCGTCGGGTTTCATAAAGTCGTATTTTGAGAAATAGAAAAGAGAGAAGAATGGGACTTACGGGTTTCAAACTCTTCTAAAGAGTAAAGAGGAACTAGGAAAATGGCCGAGGTGTGGTTTCGTCGCCGGTTGCTTCAAAGAACGTCGCCGGAATCCGTCAGCGCTTCGCCGTGAACTCGGTTTCAAAGCACACTTTCTTGTGGAATTTTCAAGAGAGTAATTCTATGGTTTTGGAATGAGAAGGTAGGGGTAGGGGTCTATTTATAGGGTAGGTAGGGTAGGGTAGGTGAAGGGTTTTGTTTATTAAAAAAATGTAAAAATTTAAAGAAAATCATTAAAATTTTGTAGTAATTAGGGTGTAATAAAAATTCTGGAACTGATATAATAATTTGGAGTTAACTGGGGGGTTTAGAATACGAAAATGCACCACTTTCATTTTGTGACCCCGGCCGTCCGACCAACTCTGGCCGGCGGCGCCGGCCGGCCGAGTTGGCCGATCCTGGCCGGGATCGGCGTCGGTTGGGTGCGGGGTTCTCCGACTAAGATTTTGGCATACTCCGTTTTTGGGGTTCAGTTCAACATTTGGGAGTTATGGCCTGTGGATTGTTGGGCTTCCAATAATTTTAAAAGAAAAATAATCTAAAAATAATGTGGGGCATGGGATTCGAACTCTGGTTGCTTGGTTCAGCAGTGCAAGGTATTACCAATGAGCTACAAGCTACTTCTTGTAATTATTGTGTTATTTAATTACTTAAAATGATAGCAGCAAGAGTAAACACTCTAAGTATACATTAAATTTTAAAGTAATTTCTTGTACACTAAAAATGGAGTTATTTCATTCTTGTAGCTTGTAATTAAAAACAAAAATAATTACCTAAATCTTGTGCTCAGGCTAAAATACCCCTTTGTGGATTTTTGAAAAAATATTTGAAAAATTTTGTATTGGAAAAAGTGTATAAGAAAATTAAGGTTGTTATATTCTACTCTCCTTATAAAAATTCGTCCTCAAAATTTGTAAAAGGAAAGTGTAACAGTGCAAAGAAGTTTGGTGGTTGTAGTATAGATAGTGTATAAAATAACAAAGAGATACAAGGGTGAAAAAGGCTTACCGGTGTTACCTTGACCTACAGTCTCGGCTTCTACGGCTTCTAATGTGAAAGTCTGTCGCCGTGGTACATTCCTTCTGGCTGGAGGCACATTCTGCCTTTGGGGCCTGTTTCTCTGCCCCCTAGGCATGTCCCTCATTGCCTGTTGGAATTGGCGAGCAGGCTGTGCAGGTGGTGGAGCAGGTAGTGCAGGACGAGTTGCAGGAGCCTGGATGGTTGGCTGCTGCGGTTGGTTGGTGTGTGTGTGAGCTGAGTTGTATCTATATGGACAGGTCTCAATTCTGTGATTGGACGCGCCACAAACTAGGCACAGGCCTTTTGCACGCCTACAGTCCTTTATCAAATGTCCATCTCTCTTGCAATGGAAACAGAAATGTGGTCTTGGCTGGTGATTGGGTTCTTCCGTTCTCCTGGGTTCGAACGTTGGCCTGGAAGAGGCTCCTCCTGCCATATGGTTGGCAGGGCGCTTGACTCCTGCAGACTGAGGTCTGCCCCTCTCTTTTATCACTGCCTCATAACCGCGGGCAGCTTCTAGAGCTTCCTCATGAGTCAAAAACTTTCCTGTGGCTAGAGCAGCCTTAATCTCTGTGTCCAGTCCTTGTTGAAAGCGACGGGCTCTGATATCGTCCGTCGGTATCAAGTGTGCCGCGAATCGGCTTAACATGGTGAATTCAGCATCGTATTCATCTACTGATTTATCCCACATTGAACCCTGTTGTAGATGAATAAACTGCTGCTCCATTGCAAACCTGGCAGTCACGGGGAAGTATTTCGCGTCGAACTTCTCGCGAAAGGTCTTCCATTCAATCGGCTGTACTAGACGGCTTTCTTCCGCCTTCCACCAGTTGCGAGCATTATCCGTGAGCTGTAGTTTTGCTACACGGACCCAAGCGTTGTCTGGCACTTGAGCTGCTGCCAGATCGTCTTCGATGCTTTGTGCCCACTCTTCCGCTTCAAGAGGGCTTCCTTTACCAGAGAACTGCTTTGGATGTAAAGCCCTGAATTGCTTTACTCCCGGTGCATCGGTCTCAGGACGGTTCAGAAGTTGTTGCTGTCCATCGAGAAGACTGCGGATCGCCTTAAATAGCATTGTTTGCTCAGTGGGTGGTGCAGGAACAGCTGGTTTAAGAGGTAGTGCTGAAGAGGTGTTGTTGACGTTGGTGCTGGTGTTGTTCGGGGAATCCATAACCTTGAAGAAAAATTCGGGTTAGGACAGATTCAAATACATGATACGATTCAAGGAATATAAATTTGCAAGATTCAAGGAATATGAATTGTAAAGAATGTTTTAAGTTGCTGGTTCTTGTGTTATATTGCTTAGGTTGTTCACGCAGACCAGAACTGCATGACAGGGATTCATACAGCTCTGACCTGCATGGGCCACCAACAAAACCTGTCACGCCCCGCTTCCTAGTGTACGGCGAAGGGGACGCGACGAGGTCCGCTACGTATGTACTCAGAAGTACATACGCTAAGCGTAGCTAAGCAATATAAAATAAATACACAAGAGACAAGAGTATGAAAAAAGAACAGCAACTTTCATTTATTAACATTCTTTGTACAATACATAGAAAGGAAAATACAACTGAAATAAAGATGCCTAAACAGTGGCATAACAGGAAATGGAAAGTACTGAAAAGAAAAGTGTACAATGAAATTATACTGCAGGGTCTTCAGTAAAGTGCTCCAAGTCTTCTTGTGTTGGCTCAACTTCTGCTGGGTCCAGGTCACCTGACGACATTCAAAGAAGAGAGAAACGGAATGTCGTCAGCGAACAAATCGCTCGGTAAGTCCCAAAGATAAGAGGAGAATAGATAGAGAGTAAGTTAGAGAGAGAGTATATTATTATAGTTGTATTATATTGTTATATTGTTGTAGTATTGCGTTCACGCTGTTGTTTGTACCTTGGTACAGAAGGACGCCAGTGTATACGAGAGGAGTCTCACTTGCCCCGGAGACTATGGTATCAGGAACTCAAGGAACCGTTTATGCCACGGTACAACAGCAATGGGATTCAGGTTAGGTGTCTTAATCTGACCACCTCGTGCCACCTTTAACATCTTCCGTACCAATCTACCCCCTTAAACCCCGTAGTGTTTTAACAGTATTGTTGTATTGTAAAATTGTATAGATTGCATGATCGATTGACTGACTGACCGAAACCATGATATCAGGAAACGGTTATAACCGTAGAGTCATGTAAATGGAATACTGGGAAACATGTAAAAGGAATATATTCATGGTTCGGTTCAGTCAAGTTGTAATGATTGTTAACAGGATTCTGGGATTCATGTGTTAATATTGAGTTGGAATATTAAAGAATATAGATTGACTTGAATCATATTCAAGTCAGAAATAGTTAGACTCAAACCCGAGTCAGACTAAAAGAAAAGTTAATTTGAAGTTCTATAATTGTTAGGGTCCTTATTGTAATTTATAAAACTTGAGGGGGTTTTCTGTAAAAAGTACTTTTGTATAGTTTTCAAAATACACCTCAAGAATTTATTATTCGTCTTTATAGTTATAATGAGTGTGGATTTTATTTGTGTTATTCTAGTGAATATATCCTAATAAAAGTATTAATTTATAATATTGATTTATTTGAAATTCATGGTATTTAATGTAACTTTTAATCTTGTAATTTTAGAAAAAATATGGAAACTTTATCTTATAATAAAATAGTTGTTTAAATGATAAATATACATATGTTAATACAAGAATAATTTTATATAAATATTTTATTTTCCAAAAAACCTCATTTTTCTTAAATGTCGTATTTTAAACCTTTCGAGACCGAATGCTCCTTGCGGAGGTCTGAATCTCGCACTACTAGCCCGCGGGTGCACGATGAACCGTATTATCCCTAAAGGGTTCCCCAAAGGTGGGTTGTAACGGCGCTTTGTAAAGGTTTAATAAATACTATTCATTTAGAAAAGGGTTTTAAAATGATAAGGTATTTTTTCGTAAAAGGGTATAGATTTCCGTATTTTAGTTTCTAGGGTTTCCTAAGCCAACTAGTCTATTTCTAAGGTCTAAACGATAAGTCATTAGAAGCCTCAAATCGCCTCTTCACCGCCAATTGCGGCCAGGTAAGTGCCAGGTAAGTGGGAAGGAACCACAATAGTAGGCCTAATTAAAAACCACTAGCCTCGACACACTTGCCTAGACACCACAATATCAGGTTTAGATAAACGATCGATGTCCATGACAAATCGTACTTTCTTCTTAAAAGATTTTATTTAGAATTGTGTACAATTTAAAGCTTCCAAGAACAGTTTATAAAGAAAATGGTATTTTAGTGAAAAGTCTTGTATTTTCGTATTCTATATTTTGACGTTATCAACTAGGGTTATATTTGTGTGTGTGTAGAGCTAGGTCATTACCTCGTGACTTATTTTAAGGTTTAGTGAAGTTTAGGGGTTAAATATGATAAATTAAACATGAAGGTATTTAAGTGTAATAATACGGTATTTGTAAAAGCTATCATTTCATGTGTGAAAACTCATTCAAATTAATTTTTACAAGTTTAGTGATCAAGATGAACATGTTTAGGAATGATGGAATTGATTAGAAGAATAAAAATAAACTTTATGGTATTATTGTGGAAAGAATACGATATTACAAGAAACCTATCATGGTATCAGAGCTAGGTTGCTTCAAAGAACGTCGCCGGAATCCGTCAGCGCTTCGCCGTGATCCCGGTTTCAAAGCACACTTTCTTGTGGAATTTTCAAGAGAGTAATTCTATGGTTTTGGAATGAGAAGGTAGGGGGTAGGGGTCTATTTATAGGGTAGCTAGGGTAGGGTAGGTGAAGGGTTTTGTTTATTAAAAAAAATATTAAAATTTTGTAGTAATTAGGGTGTAATAAAAATTCTGGAACTGATATAATAATTTGGAGTTAACAGGGGGTTTAAAATATGAAAAGGCACCACTTTTATTTTGTGACCCCGGCCGTCCGACCAACTCCGGCCGGCCGGCCGATTCGGCAGGCCGGCCGGCCGAGTTGGCCGATCCCGGCCGGGATCGGTGTCGGTTGGGTGCGGGGTTCTCCTACTAAGATTTTGGCATACTTCGTTTTTGGGGTTCAGCTCAACATTTGGGAGTTATGGCCTGTGGATTGTTGGGCTTCCAAGAATTTTAAAAGAAAAATAATCTAAAAATAATGTGGGGTATGGGATTCGAACTCTGGTGGTTTGGTTCAGCAGTGCAAGGTATTACCAATGAGCTACAAGCTCCTTCTTGTAATTATTGTGTTATTTAATTACTTAAAATGATAGCAGCAAGAGTAAACACTCCAAGTATACATTAAATTTTAAAGTAATTTCTTGTACACTAAAAATGGAGTTATTTCATTCTTGTAGCTTATAATTAAAAACAAAAATAATTACCTAAATCTTGTGCTCAGGCTAAAATACCCCTTTGTGGATTTTTGAAAATATATTTGAAAAATTTTGTATAGGAAAAAGTGTATAAGAAAATTAGGGTTGTTACAGTTAATGTAATTTAGTATATCAAATATACAATTATATATTAAATCATTAAATAAACACTTGATTTAATAATCCGGCTATATCACATATGACCGACTAATATTATTTGTATCAACTTATCAACTTATCGAATCAACACTTGATTCGATAACCGGGCTATATCTCATATAACCGACCGATACAGTATCGACTTATCGAATCAACATTTGATTCGATAACCCGGTTATATCTCATATAACCGAGCGATAATATAAATCGCGAGAATAGAATACGGTATCACATACTCGTATTAATCTCGGTCCCGCATATATCGCATATATGCTCCTACTTCATTTTGCCTAAGCCAGTAAAACCTTTGTGTAGGACTCTAAAAACTCGTCAATACGCCGGCAGTAGGTTATGATCATATCAGGCACCCATAAGCCGTCAGCGATACTAGCTGGACGTAATGATTACCCGGGTATTGAGCGATCAGAAGATCAACAAGCAAGCTTGCTCTTACTCCTGAAAAGACTCTCAGTAATATTACCGTACAGTCCGGTCTTTTCGTCCGATATGTCTCATATCCAGTCTAGGGGAGGTTAACGTCAGACCCCAGTAACCGATAAGTCGTGCCGATTTAAGGCTCATAACGGGTCGAGAAACTACTGATAACACTTATCAGTAAATCTCCATATCAGTCCTCGCTAGGGACTTCCTGTTATGGCCAATCGAGTACAGCGCAACATCAACCCCCAATACCGGGAGAGACGAATCCCCTCCTATCGCTCATTGCCTCCATGTGATTCGGGACTGTACCCAAAAGCCACCGTTTTGCACGTTCTCTTAAACGTGGTAAGATGAAAATCAAAGCACAGTGGGAATCACACAACACTCTATGACGATCTCGGGTCTACAGACTAACTTGTACCAGTGTCACTAGAGAACTGCTATCTGACAATAGGTATAATACCAACTAGGAGTTCTCGGTGAGTCCGTTCAGTGTACCCAGTCTCCACTGAGCACCCGTATACCATCTTTAATGTCAAACACCAATGGATGTGGGATCATCCATCGCCCATCATATGGGTCATGATGTGTATACGCTAGTCTACTCTAGAATATCGATGCCCTGTCTCAATACACCCTCAAATAGGAACAATTATAGGATGTACTTATGGACTACCCTTGGCCCCACTAGTATGATCTCCATCATAGTCTTGGCAGTCAAGTACACATCCTAAGGGCTTTATCAACATGTGAGAGCAAGACAATATCACAATACTAATCTACATGTTAAGACAAAGAGCAACCAGATAGCATACTAACATGTCGAGTAAGAAAGTCCTCTCTATATATATCCAAGCATCCACTATAATATACATCACATGTACAATAATGGCCTCTAGGGCATACATATAACTAACAGCGCCGCAGAACTTCCACAAACCCTAGGGTTCGATGGCGGTTCCGACGGTCACAGAATCTAGTTAGGGTTTCGTTCTTCTAGAGGGTCCATAGAAAACACTGCATGATTTTTTGAAGATTTTAAACTTGGAAAAATCCAACTCTTGGAAAATTTCCAGCGAGGGAAAAATTGGGTTATTGATATCCGTTCGAACTTCTTAACGTCGTCTAAATAACCCGAAATGATGTTAGAATTTTGACTACGAAACACTCCAAATTTCCTTTACACAAAGATAACATCCATGCAATTTTAGAAAAAACAAGCTACACCTGAAATACCAAAACCCAGAGACTGGAACACCCTTAAAAATTCAACCCAGAACTCAACTACAAAACCGAGAAGGCCGGTTTTAATAGCAATATGGCCGACCAAAATCCGGCGAGAGGGGTTCAATTTTCTACTTTGTTCATGTTGCATCTCATACAACATTTTTCAATTGCTTAAAAAAAATTTAGACACCATTTTAAAAACGACAGAAACTAGGTTTTAGTATCAGGTGTTTCAGAGTTGTGTCAGTTTCATAATTCTACAAACATCGTATAATTATCTAGCATGGCTCTGATACCACTGCAGGGTTCCCTAAGTGGCCGCTGGGTTTCGGGAGGTATCGTCCATGCCAATTTCAAAAATTTGTCATACTAAAGAACCCTAACGCTAGAATCTTAACTAGAGCATTAGACGAAAAGCAATGTAAACATCTTTATATCTAAGTGAACAAAGAATACAACCTTTGTAGACCGGTCCTTCACTTCAATAGCTCCGTATAGTAGTCCCTTCGCTCCAAGTAGTGATCTCCCGGACTCTAGTGAGATTATACAAGGTGAAATGAACAAACTTGCTTGAAGTCTTCGAGGCCGAAGATGATCTACGTTGAGGAGACACTAACTCAAGCTATCTCTTCACTAAGTGATGAACTTGGTGAAGAAATAACTCAATCTAAATGGCTAGTAGAGAATAGGTTGATGAAGTAGGAATTTTTCTCACTTTTGAAATTGTTTTCTCACTATTTTTCTTCATCTCCCATAAACCTAGAGAGCTAAGCTCTTGATGAAGAAGAAAATGAAGAGAGAAGAGAATGAAACTCAAGCTGTGGGAATAGCAACCATGGGTGAGTTAGTGTCATACACTAACTCATGTAGAGAATAAACCATGGCTAACAATAATGGTTAGGTTAATAAATATCTACACGTAAAACAAAATTAGTGGACTTGGTCAATGGTTCCAAAAGCTTCTACAAGCTTCAACCATGTGACTTATTTCCAACTAATTTGATTTACTTTAAATAAATAAAACCTTATCATTATTATAAGCATAGTGTGAGTCACATACACCCATGTAGCATGTGGCATCTAGCATGACACAAAAGATGTACATTAATATATATCACATATATACTAAGTGTACACTAGTGAGAAAAAGAAAACTTAAGTGAGCTAATATTAGTTAATGTAAGATAATATATCAAATATATAATTATACATTAAATTATTAAATCAACACTTGATTTAATAATCCGGCTATATCACATACAACTGACTAATATCAAATGTATCAACTTGTCGAATCAACACTTGATTCGACAGCCCGGCTATATCAGATTTAACCGACCGATATCACATATCGCGAGAATAGAATGCGGTATCACATACGCGCATTAATCTCGGTCCCTCACATATCATATATGTGTTCCTACTTCGTTTCGCTTGAGCCAGGAAACCTCTGTGTAGGACTCTAAAGACTCGTCAATACGCCGGCAGTAGGCGGTGAACATATCAGTCACCCACAAGCCGCAAGCGGTTTGCTAAATGTAACGGCCGCCCGGGTATTGAGCGATCAGAAGATCAACGAGCAAGCCTGCTCATACTCCTACGAATCCAATCAAGTAACACTACCGTGCAGTTCGGTCTCTTCGTCAGATATATCGCATATCGCAGCCTGGGGGTGGTATAACGTCATACCCTAATAGCCTGATAAGTCATGCCGATGCAAGGTCTATAACGGTTCGAGAAACAACTGATAACACTTACCAGTAATTCTCAGCAACCCTGCCAGGGATTTCCTGTTATGGCCAATCGAGCACAGCGCAACATCAACTCCTAATACCGGGAGAGACGAATCCCCTCCTATCGCTCATTGCCTCCATGTGATTCGGGACTGTACCCAAAAGCCACCGTTTTTCACGTTCTTTTGAATGTGGTAAGGAGGAAATCAAAGCACAGTGGGAATCACACAAGACTCTATGACAATCTCGGGCTGACAGACTAACCTGTACCAGTGTCACCAGAGAACTGCTATCTGACGATAGGTATAATACCATCTAGGAGTTCTCGGCGAGTCCTTCCAGTGTACCCAGTCTCCACTGAGCACCCATATACCTTCTCTGATGTCAAACACCAATGGATATGGGATCATCCATCGCCCATCATATGGGTCAAGAAGCGTATACGCTAGTCTACTCTTGAGTATCGATGCCCTGTCTCGATACTCCCATGACTAGGAACTATGGAAGGATGTACTTACCGACTACCCTGGTCCACACTAGTATGATCTGCATCATAATCCTGGTAGTCAAGTACTCATCCTAAGGGCTTTATCAATATGTAATAGAGAGACAATAAGTGTACATGTTAAGATAAAGTGCAACCAGATAGCATACTATCATGTCGAGCAAGAAAGTCCTCCCTTTATATGTCCAAGCATCCACTACAATATACATCGCATGTACAGTAATGGTCTCTAGGGCATACATATAAATAACATTTTACTCATTCTTTTGGGATGTAATAAAGTTTGGTTAATAAAAATAAATGCCTTCCGCTTTTATTATTTTGTTTTGGTACATATCCTGCATGTTATAGATATTCATACGCTTAACGTAACTGTATTGAATAGACCACCTTCAATATAGTTAGGTTGCGGACCATGCCACGTCACCCTTCACCTTCTTTTGGGAAGCGGGGCATGACAGGTTTTAGTGGTGGCCCATGCAGGTCCTCAATGTACTAAAATGAAACCGTTAACTGACTTATTATATTTGTGAATCTCATTCACTTATATCAATTTCATAATTTTCCCATATTCCTTGTACTTTCCTTGACATTCTGTATCCTGACCATGGCCTTCCTTTCAGGTCATAGAAAATCTTTCCGATGAGGACAACATATCAGATATTACTTTTGAAGCTACATTTGGGTATTCAGACGACGAAGTCATAGACTCCCAGGCGGTTATTTCCGACAGCGACTCGGAAGATGAAGAAGTTGATGCTGCAACTCCGGAGCCTATGATGGCCAACGACTCCAAAGATGAAGAAGAAGATCCTATGGAAGAGGAGCATATAGAGAAGTGGCCAGAAAAAGAAGCTCCTGCGGTGGAAGTGAATCTTATGGAATATGATCCTGATGGGGAGGCTCCTGCAGAAGAAGAAGACCCTATAGAGGGAGAATCCGAGAATGAGGCTCCTACCGAGGATGAGTCGAAGGACGAAGCTTCGAGTGAGGAGGAACTCGAGGCCGAAGAAACCCAGGCAGTTATCCCCGCAAGACACTGTGGGAATAGCCGTCCCTCTCTTAGTGCGAGAGCTTATCGCAACATGTTGAACTCCCATAATCAAGATTAATAAAACTTATTTTTTCTTTTTAGCCGAAAAAAAGATGTATAGCAGTTGGGACATGTCCTTCCTTTTTAGTTGTACTCCCCTTATTGAAGTTGAATAATAAAATCTTAGTTTCGAGCAAAATCTCTCTTGTGTCTCTTGCTCTTCTTTATATTAGTTTTCCTCCTGCATTAATTGTTGTTCTTTCATGTAAGTTACTATCTTGTCTCATCTCTCAGTATGTTTGTAACCTAACACCCTTATAATTCAGATCACAATGGTCGGACGACACTATAACCGCAACAGAAAGGGAAATAGGGTCAATAAAGCCACTGCTCAACAAGCAGCTATGATATAAATGATGCAAGGACTATTAGAACAGCAGCTGCAGCAGACGACTGTTCATCACAGAAAACTGCACTTTAATACCCTCATTCATGATCTATTTTGTTATTTATGGGTACTTTTAACCAGTGTATGCTCAGTAATTACAGATTACAGGTGTTCATGATAAAATACTGGAAACACATTCAAAATCACGGATATAATGTTTGGGAGCCGACACTGCAAGAAGACCAGGAAACCGACCGATATCCAAAGAGTTCTTTTGCAAATAAATATGTGCACACAATTTTGGTCCAACATAATACAAGTGAACAGACAACTCTTTGGCTTGGACCATGATGGGGCTGCCTTGGCACACACAAATGATGAATTGTGCAACTTGTGGGCACATATAGGGGGACATGGGTAATAAATGCTAAAAGTTTTGATGTGATGTATGGCATCATGTTCCCTCCAAATGTCTGAATGCAAACGAGGCTTAAACAGAGAAAACAAACAGAACCAGGATGATATTGGAGTTGACAAGAGACCACCACATCAATACGAGCCTCATAGCTCGGATTTTGGCCGGCCACACCCTCAAGAAATCCGAGCTCGCCGGCCCCCCTTGCACCGTTTTTCCCCATCTTTTCTCCGTCCCTCCCTTGCAGTCACATCACCTTATTTTTATTACTTGTTTAATCTTTTTTAGTGCCTATAAAAGCCAGATCAGTGAGCATGGGAAGGGCTCTCTCATACTCTCTCATATATAGTTTTGTTTTAGTTTATTTTTTGTTTAAGCTTGAGAGTGAGTGAGCTTTAACTTGGTCTCTTTTTCTTCTTCCCTCTTGAAGCTTTCTCTTGAGAGCTTCATTATGGAGGTTGAACAAGTTACCAATATCTTGTAACTCAACTTCAAGTGTTAATATATTGCTTTGTTATTTGCTTTCTTTTCTTTACTTGCTTTGCTTTTCTTTTCATTATTATATGTATCTAATCTTTTTTAGTTGTGGTAATGGTGAGGAAATGAGATGAAAGGCTTTGCCTCCTCCTCCTCTTGTGATTGTTTAAAGTGCTTAATTTTGATTGTAAGCTTAAGATCGCTAAATGGAAGTGTTCGATATGATATGATGATTTTGATGGTTATTTGTAACCTTTATCTCATATCCTATTCCTTCATATCACCATTTGCAAGGTTAAGCTTAGAATCAATTGTGTGTTAAACTTACTAGGTAGTTAAGATATGATATGTTGCTTATATTTCTTGACACTTTTCATTCAAGCATATACCATATACTCTCACCAACCTACTTGGCAAGTGTAATACCTACTTTTACTTCTGATTTGCAAATTGATGAGTATTGATGTTGTATGCTTGCTAACCCGTGTGCTTAGTATTGATACATCATGCCTGGACTGTAGGGTTACTAGGCCCTAGAACAAGGTTCTACAAGGCATCAACCATGCCAAAATCAAAATTTTCAAGTGTCGAACAACCCAAAGCCCGGATCTTTGCTAGATTATTAGGGTTAAACATGCAAGTAAACATCTTTACAACTAAGAGATAGGGATTACAACCTTTGTAGTCCGTTCCTTCGCTTCATAACCTCCATGTTGAGGTCCCTTCGCTACGATCAACATGAACTCCGACTCTCGAGTGGCTCCATGAGGTAAATGAGACACCTTGCTTGTAGTCTTCATGATCCAAGATGATCTACCTTGAAGAATCTCTAACCCAAGCTTACACTTCACTAAACAACTTATTAGAGAAGTGAACACCCTAATCTAAGTGGAAAAAATAGATGAGGATGATGAAGTAGGAATATTGCTCTCTTTTGTTTTCAAATTCTCACTTTTATTCACCACTTTTGAAAAAGCTAGTGAAGCTTTTCAACAAAGGAAGAAGAAGAAGAATAAAAAAATGAGCTCATCCTTTTGTGATGAATAATGAATTATTGTAGTGGTTACAAATCTAACCAAGGGTTAAGCATGAAAGAGTTAACCGTTGTAGAGAATTAACTAGAATTAATGGTTTGGATTGGGTTAACATAATATCTTCACAAAATATCAAGCCAAAGACAAAGTCAAAGCTTCATGAAGCTTCATGGAAGCTTCATGCAAAAGCTAACCCTAATCCAAACCCTAACCAAGTTTAAACCCTAAACCAATGTTAAATTTGTAACCCTAACATGTTACAATATTATATATCACATATACAATATATTTTGTAACAATAGAAAATAATACAATTAACATATATCGTATATATATCAATGTATTATCCCGTGAGAAAATAAATCAATAAAGCGAGCTTATATTAGTTAACGTAACGTAATATATCACATATATAATTATACATTAAATTATCGAATCAACACTTGATCCGATAACCCGGCTATATTACATATAACCGACTAATATAACATGTACCTTTTTATCGAATCAACACTTGATCCGATGACCCGGTTATATCACATATACCCGGACGATATCTCATATCGCGAGAATAGAATACGGTATCTCATATCGTATTATTCTCGGTCCCGCACATATCACATATGTGCTCCTACTCCATTTTGCCTGAGCCAGGAAACCTCTGTATAGGACTCTAAAGAATCGTCAATACACCAGCAGTAGGTGATGATCATATCAAACACCCACAAGCTGAAAGCGGTCAGCTAAACGTAACAGCCACCCAGGTATTGAGCGATCAAAAGATCAACAAGCAAGCCTGTACATTCTCCTGTGAATCCAATCAGTAACCGTCCCGTACAGTCCGGTCTCTTTGTCTGATATATTGCATATCTAGTCTAGGGGTGGTATACGTCAGACCCCAGTAACCGATAAGTCATGTCGATATAAGGCTCACAACGGGTCGAGAAACTACTGATATCTCTTACCAGCAGCACTCCATATCAGCCCTGGCCAGGGACTTCCAGTTATTGCCAATCGAACACAGCACAACATAAACTCCCAATACTGGGAGAGACGAAACCCCTCCTATCGCTCATTGCCTCTATGTCATTCGGGACTGTACCCAAAAGCCACCATTTTGCACGCCCTCTTGGACGTGGTATGATGGAAATCAAAGCACAGTGGGAATGACACAAGACTCTATGACGATCTCGGGTCTACAAACTAACCTGTACCAGTGTCACCGGAGAACTGCTATCTGACGATAGGTATAATACCATCTAGGAGTTTTCGGCGAGTCCGTTCAGTGTACCCAGTCTCCACTGAGCTCCCGTACACCATCTTTGATGTCAAACACCAATGGATATGGGATCATCCATCACCCATCATATGGGGCAAGATGCGTATACGCTAGTCTACTCTGGAGTATCGATGCCCTGTCTCGATACTTCCTCGACTAGGAACAATTATAGGATGTACTCTTTGACTACCCTGGCCCTACTAGTGTGATCTCATCATAGTCCCAGTAGTCGAGTATATATCCTAAGGGCTTTATCAACATGTGAGAGCAAGACAGTAAACTAATACAAGTCAACATGTTAAGACAAAGTGAAACCAAATAGCATACTATCATGTCGAGCAAGAAAGTCCTCTCTATATATATTCAAGCATCCACTATAATATACATCATATGTACAACAATGGCCTCTAGGGTATATATATAACTAACATGGACATAAAGATGGTAAGTAAAAACGTAACGGAATCGTTTCGTATTTGCATCGAATATCGGAATTTGATGATTTGTGTTTCGCAACCACGTTGACAAGTCATGCTTCATGCCGGGATCGACGTAAGGACGGACAACTCATGATCAAGGGAGCGTCAAAGGAATCGTCGCGATTCGACCTTCCGAGCCAATGCCACAACCACTTCCTTCTTTGCTGGATTTTCTTTGTTTTTGTATTCTTTCATTTTTTGTGACAAACCAAACCATTCGTTACTTGTTGAACCTTAAAAAACAAGACCTAATACACAATTCCCTGCAGATCGACTCGTACCTGCCGGCTTGCTACAACGCGTTGTGCACTTGCGGTTTATAAATTTTAAAACGAGAACGATCTCGCGTAAGCATTCCATTTCCTTAAAATCATATCCGTTTCTAAAACATACGTGTTTGCGCGCGCGGGTAAATTCCCAACAACGGCTACCCTTCATCAAGAGCTGCGAGAAAGTAGGCAGCAACAAGCGGAGGTTTTAAGGATGGCACTAACCCCAGTTCCTCAAGGTTCAGTGGGAGTGAAGCAATTTAGATCACTTCACCCTAAGACCTTTTTAGGGAAGGAAACCCCCTTAAAAGCTGAATTATGGCTCAAAGGAACTGTCAGTGATCTCGGTGCCACTCAAATTCCCAAGGATGAGTGGGTAAACATTGCTAAACTACAACTTACGGATAATGCCAGAATATGGTGGAAGGCAGAGGAAAGTAGATCGAAGGAGCCCATCAATTGGGAAACGTTCAAACGGCGTTTTACTACCTAGTACTTTCCTTCCATGGCATACCTAGAGATTGAAAGGAAATTTGTACAACTCCAACTATAAGTCGATGTCGCACACCCCACAAGTTCGCGGGGAGGAGGAATTTTCAAAAACTATTTTTAATGAGCTTCGCAACACCGACCAAACTCCAGGATCTTTACGGAACCTTAACTAGCTAAACAAACTAGGAGGTTTAACTACTATGCTAGATGGTTATACCTTCATGAACAAGTCCTTCGGGTCTTCTTTTCTTCCTCTCCTTGGCTCCTAGAAGAATGGATCGAGCTTGCGACGTTGGCCTCCTCGCATCAAAGATGATCCACCTGAGAGTATAAACTTTGAGCTCCTACCTCTAAACCAAGGTAATTAGGGTACTTAGTTCGCTAATCTAAGTAGCCTAAGTGATGTAGAGTAGCTAATAGATTGTTTTATCTCATTGAACCCTATGTTTTACAACTCATGTGGGGGTTAGGGCTCTTGAGGTAGAAGGAGAGGAAACTTGGAGAGAGAATGCAAGAAAGAAAAATGAACTCAAGTGAAAAGGCTAGGTGTAGAGAATTGATCTTTTCTCTCAACTCACTTATTGAACTATGGAATAAAAATCAATACAATATATCACCCATGCTTCAATAGCGAGACCAAATGAATAAACAATTACAAGAGCCATGCTTCACCCCATGCCACAAAAATCTTCTCCGATTTACACCTCATTAATCCATTTACCAAAATAGATAATCCAATAATGAAGTGTCCCCTTCTATAAGCATACCATGTAAAATTACAAGAATTCGCTCACCGTATATACATACCCGTATTCGTATTCCAAAAAATACGAATACAATGAGATGATAACAATCCAATAATATAATACTAGGATCCGGCTTAAACCAAAGCCCACTAGTATTATCCGTCCGAACATCATCCGTGCACTTGTACATGTATGTGATCGAAACCCTGCCGTAAAACCATACGGCCTCTACAACGTTTTGCCGGATGTAGGGAAACCCTCCGTGTGAGACTATAAAGACTCGATAGTACGCTGGTAATGGATTTAACCACAAGCACGTCAACGGTACTAGCTGTACGTAACGACTACCCAGGTATCTGTCGATAAGATGGCCAATGAGCAAACTCATCCGAACTCCTACTGAGCCTATCTGTGACAATCTCCGTACAGTCCGGTCTGTTCGTCTGAGATACTCGCATATCATGCCTAGGGGGATGGTAAACGTCAGACCCCTAATAGCGCAATAAGTCGTGCCGGGACAGAGCCCAATACACCTTGAGAAACTACTAGAGTGTCTACCAGTAAATCTCGATTGCCCTGGCCAGGGGCTTTGTGTAATGGCTTTCTGAACACAGCACGATATCAACCCCCAATACCGGGAGAGACGAATCCTATCTAACCGCTACTGCCTCTAAGTGCTTCGGGACTGCACCCAACTACTACATGTTTGCATGACTCCTTTGAGCCATGGTAGGGTAGTAATCTAAGAACAGTAGAAACACACTCGAGATGAAGTTGTGATGTCAAGTCAACGGACTAAGCTGTACTCATGTCATCTGGGAACTGCTTCCTGACGATATGTATAATACCAACCAGCAGTTCCTAATGAATCATGTCCAGTATAACTCATAACCCAATGAGCACCTGTATACTATCTCCAGTACGACGTACTAATGGTTGTGGGACAAACCATCTCCCCTGCTGGGATGAGAAGCGTATGCACTAGTCTACTCTGGAGTATCGATGCCCCGTCTCGATAATCCTACGACTAGGGACATGTATAAGGATGTGCTTATAGACTACCCAACCCCCACTGTGTGATTGCCATCATAACGATGGTAGTTAAGCAAAGATCCTAAGGGCTCTACCAATATGTATAAGCGATATGCTAAAAGAAACACATGCACATATTGAGGTAGAATCAAACTAAGTAGTATACTACCATTTCGAGCAAGACTGTTATTATAACTGTGAATATCCCAAGCTTCCAATATGTAATATACAATCCAGTATGATACAATAATGTCCCGTCACGCCCCGTTTCCCAGTGTACGGTAAGGAGACGTGACGAGGCCCGCTACGTATTTACTCAGAAGTAAACACGCAAAGGGTATCTAAGCAATATAATGTAAATGTACACAAGAAGACATGAAATGTAAATGAACAACAAGTTTTATTTATTAAACATCTCTTTAAAATACAACTGAAAAGTAAATACAATGATGAAAGCAATGCCTAAAAAATAGCATGAAATGAATGAAAAGTAAGTACAAGTAAAGTCTAATGGCCATGCTGCTCAGTGGTCTGCTCCAAGTGCTCCTGGCTGGTCTCGAATTCCTCAGAGTCGGGTCCTCCTGACAACATTCCAAAGAAAGAAGAGAAGGAATGTCGTCAGCGAACAATCGCTCGGTAAGTCCCAAAGAAAGAAAGAAATAGAATAGACAGGTGGGAGAATATAACTGTTATGATGTTTGATTGTTATGTTAACGTAGTTGTTTATAGTTTGGTACAGAATATGCCAGTGTATACGAAAAGAGTCTAACTTACACCGTGGACTTTGGAAACCCGTAGTACAAGGCTCCGTCGATAAAACCACAGAACAATGGCATGGATGTATAGTTACATCTTTTAGTGACCACCTCGTGCCACCCTTAACATGTTTCGTACCAGTCTACCCCTTTAAAACCCGTAATGTCTTTTAGTAATGTCTTTTATGTTGATGTATGTAGTTTTTGTAGTAATTTGTAGATGGAAGAATTGCCGAAACCATGATATCATGTAAACGGAATGGATATAAATGGATAATCATGTAAACAGAGTATATCCATGGTTCGGTTCGGTCGAGTCATGTTGATATAGATTGAATTCTGGTATAAATGGATTCATGTTGTATTGTAGTTATACTTGAATTGAATTCAAGTCAGATTGATTTCATATTAGATTGAGACTCTGTCTGAGTCAGAAACTTTAAAACAAATTGAAGTCCTGAATTAGTTTTGATATTATCGGTAACTGCTGCACATGGACTGCAGGAGTTGTGTCTTTTTCCAAGACAATTACCGTATTGATAACACCGCTTTTGGGTTGTCTACCTTAGATAAGTAAGCACCCATATTCTCCGGCTCCCTGAAACTCAAGAGAACTGGTCCCGCTTTAACCTATGTGTTAGGTTACGGCAGCGCCTTGGCCATCAATCCGTGGCCAAATGCGGAACAAAAAACTTTTAAAACCCAGTGCTAACGTAACCTTAATCGACGGATCGTACCATTAACCCTATACTAGTTATCATAAAGGAGTTTAGAGAGGTTATACCGATCGATCCGTGTCCTTCGGTCTTCAACCTCTATCCCAAGCTCCTCGCTGCTTCCCCGATCAAGTTTGATCTCCGGTCTCCCTTCGTCGAAGAAGATCCACGTCGAGGGTTCTTAATACGGGCTCCCGCCTCTAAACCGAAGCAACTCGAGCATCCAGTTTGCTAGCCTAGATACCCAAGATGAAGTAGAGATAGTATGTGAATACTTTGTCTCAAAACACCCATGGATTCTCAACTCATGAGTGGGATGGGTGGAGATTGAAGAAGAAGCCATAGGTGAGAATGTGTGAGCTCAGTTTTTGCCAAAGGAAAAACCAAGTGATGAAAATGAGTGTTGTATGATCTTTTGTGAAGTGAGCAACTAAAGAAAATTCCAACTCATAAAATGATCTGCCTCCTCACCAAATATCACACAACAAAAATATCTTAGCCTTGACAAATGAATCAACACATGACCCAAGACCATGAGTCACCAAGTGCATGTGTCATGAATCAATGCACAAGGCCAAGACTAGCACTCACACTTTCCACTAATTTAAACATTAATCTAAATGTTTAATCCAAGAAAAAGAAATGCCATCTACTAAAGTAATCTCATAACGAATTACAAGAATACCCCTCATCCGTATATACATACCCGCATCCGTATTCCGACTGAATACGAATACAACGAGACGAAAGTAATCCAACAATATAATACTAGGATCCGGATTAAACCAAAGCCCACTAGTATTATCCGTCCGATCATGATCCGTGCACAAGTGCACGTATATGATCGAACCCTGCCATAAAACCATACGGCCTCTACAACGTTTCGTACCAACCAGGAAAACCCTCTGTGTGGGACTCTAAAGACTCATTGATCAGTCGAAAATATTGCATCTTTTAACCGGCAATTTCCCTATCATTTGCACCCATTTAGAAGTTTTCGGTATTCATATTTCACATATTAGCAAATCAGTCGTTAAATATCAGATTTCATGTTTTAGACCTTTAAACCGGCACTTTAAGGGAAATTGACCGCATTTCATGGCATCGCATCATCTCTGTATTTGCGCAACACTTGTGTCGAGATTTGTGCAGGAAATTGCAGGAGCAAAGTCAAAAGAAGCTGATCAAAAATACACCAACTCCATGTTTTCAGATCTGGTAGCAATTCAGAAGGAAATATACAAATCAACATATCAAAGAAAGGCCCACAAGTCAGCCCAAATCATCACCAAAAGTTGCAAGCCTTAAAGCCTCTAAAGCGCCGCGGAACCGCGGCGGGAGCCGGCTTGAGCCGCGGTTCCGCGGCGGTTTAGTCAGATCATCATGCCATTTTTAGTGCGTTATTCTTATCGCAGTGGCCACAGCTCAGAATGATATGTCAAATTCCAGAATTCTCTCGAAGCTTCTGCCAGATCAGCAAAGATCATTAAGCATGCTAATCCTAATTAAGCTCCTAACTAACCTCTTCTAGAAGCTCCCTCCTAACTAATCACATCTAGAAGCTTCTCCTCAACAACCTTTTGGAGGGAAATTCAAATTTCATCTAACAAACTTTTGGAGGGAAACTTAAAATTCAAATCCTAGATCTAGGGTTTTGATGGCTATAAATAGGAACCTAGATCTAAGGGTTGGGGGGTTCATCAATAGTTCATTAATTCCTAAATCTCTTTCTTCATCTTCTTCCACAAGTCTAGTGACAAGACTTGTGCGAAACCCTAACCCTAATTCCAATCAAAATTCAAGATTTTGAGTACCAATCAAGCAAGAAGCCCTTCAACCTTTTAGGAGCGGAGCCGATCTTCAATCGGGCAAGTGATCCAAGCAGATCCGCGACTCAAGGAGACGAGCGAAGCCAAATCGACGATCGAGTTCTTCCTCTTGTAGTTCTTGAGCGAATGTAATGAAATTGTTGATATAAATAAAAGGTGAAATTCTTTAAATCTTGCTTTCTTTTAATTCTTGCATCATGATTAGATCTCAATTTATGATTGTGGTTTTCTTGTTGTGATGTTCGAGTAAAACTCCGCTCGTGGAGGAATCGAGACGATCAGTAGAATGATAATGTAACAAATCTTAATACGATTCTTAAGTCCTACGAGCCTTGTAAACTCTAGCAAGTTCAAGAATCGATGACCTAGTTTCGTTGCGATACTTTCTTGATTGTGATCGCTCGAAATTAGGGATCTACGATCGTTTCTTGAATTTACTAGAGGCTAGAATATGAATGATATCGACGAAAGAATAAGGGATAAGATGAAACCCTAGTTTCATAAGAAATCCCTAATTCTCGATCGATCATCATCGATCTAGTATCAATTCATCGAAGGATAAGAATACGAAATTGTAAGATTACATCACATCTATAGATCCGATCGATTCCTACGAGCCTCATTTAGATTCTTGATATTTGGTTGGAAAAATCATCAAACTATCAATTCTTAATTCTATCTTTTTCTTGTTATTAGATCTAGATTTTCTAATTCTTGAACTTCAAATACAAATCTTGAATTGTTTTGTTTTCTTTTCTTTAAAGTTTCAATTCATCTAATTCGAAAGACGAACTATTACACTGTCCCTGTGGACGATCCGCACTCACTTACAATCTACATCCGACACCGTAGTTGATTGCGGTCAAATATAATTCTTTGGTTGTGATTTCTTTATACAATTTTCTAAATACCGATACAAGATACTATTATCGATCAAATGAAACCGTTATCGGGAAACAATTGATTCGATACTTGCTTTTTACAAACACATCCAAGAAAATCATACAATCACTCATCAATACGCTGGCAGTGGGCTTAACCACAATCACGTCAGTGGCACTAGCTGTACGTAACGGTTGTCCAGGTATTGAGCGAAAGGGAGGCCGACGAGCAAACTCATCCTGAAACCCTACTGAGCCTGATAGTTGTAGGGTTCCTAGGCACTCTAGTGAAGTCTCACAAGTGATCAAACACGCAAATTTATAAAAATTACGGTGCCGAGAAAACCTAGAACGGATCGTTAACTAGATATTTAGGCGAAACGATGCAAATAAACAACATTATCTAAAAGGAAAGGAGCTACAACCTTTGTAGATCCGGTCCACCACTTCGTATGCTCCGCGATGATCTCCCTCCGCTATCCAAATCGAACTCACGACTCTAGCATTGGCATCATCGAAGAATGGGTGGGCTTGATCGTCGGTTCGATGCCGAAGATGATCTACGTCGAGGCATCGCTAGAACAAGCTCAAACTTCACCAAGTCGGGAAAACTTATGAAGGAAACACCCTATACTACTTGGCAAGAGGTAGAGGATGAAGAAATAGGAAGTGGGTAAACTTTAGATTTGGATTTCTCACTAGTTTTCATCACTTGCCATTGGAGTAGCAAGCTTTCTTCATGGAAGAAGAAGATGAAGAAGAAGAAGAAGATATGATAAGTCTTAATAATTAGATAAAAATAAATCAATACTTATCATACTTTCAACTCTAGTTAAGTGTAGAGAAAAGACCATGGTTAAAAAGATGGTTAGGGTTAAGCAAAAGAACAAAAGAAGAAGACTAAGTCAAACCTTCATGAATGTTCAACTAGCAAACAAAAAAGCCACCATTTCATCATTTATCCTTTCCAAAATGAAAAAGATAAATAAAGAAATAGATAAATAAGTAAATGACTAAACAAAACCCTAATCATTAGTTTAAACCATGGTTTGATTCTTTACACTTAACCAAGTAAGCATGTATCATCAAACATGATACAAACATGTGCACAAAAGTATATCACATATACAACTTGCACAATTCAAGTGAGAAAATCCATTTAAAGTGAACCAATACTAGTTAACGCAAAGTAATATATCAAATATATAAATATGCACTAAATCATTAAATCAACACTTGATTTAACGATCCGGTCATATCGGATATAACCGACTAGTATCATATGTATCGGCTTATCGAATCAATCCTTGATTCGATAACTAGGTTATATCGCATACAACCATTCGACACATTCATCGCGAGAATGAAATACGGTATCACATACACGCATTATTCTCGGTCCCGCACATATCTCATATGCGCTCCTATTTCGTTTCGCTTGAGCCAGGAAACCTCTGTGTAGGACTCTAAAGACTCGTCAATACGCCGGTAGCAGATGATGATCATATCAAACACCCACAAGCCGCAAGCGGTCTGCTAAACGTAACGGCCACCCGGGTATTGAGCGATCAGAAGATCGACGAGCAAGCCCGCTCACACTCCTGTGAATCCAACCAGTAACACTTACCGTACGGTCCGGTCTGTTCGTCTGATATGTCGCATATCTCGCCTAGGGGTGGTAAACGTCAGACCCCAATAGCTCGATAAGTCATGCCGACGTAGAGTCCATAACATTCGTGAAACTACTGATAACTCTTACCAGTATATCACTGCAACCCTGGCCAGGGATTTCCTATTATGGCCAGTCGAGCATAGCACAACATCAACCCCCAATACCGGGAGAGACGAATCCCCTCCTATCGCTCATTGCCTCCATGTGAATCGGGACTGTACCCCAAAACCACCTGTTTGCACGACTCAGTAGAGCCGTGGTAGGGTGGAAATCAAAGCACAGTGGGAGACACACAAGACTCTATGACGATCTCGGGTCAACAGACTAAGCTGTACCAGTGTCACCAGAGAACTGCCATCTGACGTGAGGTATAATACCATCTGGGAGTTCTCGGCGAGTCCGTTCAGTGTACCCAGTCTCCACTGAGCACCCGCATACCATCTTCGATGTCAAACACCAATGGATATGGGATCATCCATCGCCCATCGCATGGGTCGAGAAGATATGCGCTAGTCTACTCTGGAATATCGATGCCCCGTCTCGATATTCCCACGACTAGGAACAATGAAGGATGTACTCATTGACTACCCAGGCCCCACTAGTATGATCTGCATCATAGTCCTGGAAGTCGAGTACACATCCTAAGGGCTTTATCAACATGTAATCAGAGAGACAGAAAGTATACATGTTAAGATAAAGAGCAACCAGATAGCGTACTATCATGTCGAGCAAGAAAGTCCTTCCTATATATGTCCCAGCATCCACTACAATATACATCCAATGTACAGTAATGGCCTCTAGGGCATACATATAACTAACAATCTCCCACTTGCACTAGGGCCATCTGTAGCAGTGGTTGCAGTATCACATACTCAACCATCCCCTAAAAGTCTCTCTTTGGGAAAAAGGCCTTCGTGAGTGGATCCGCCGTGTTGTCCTCTGAGTCTACTCTCCTAACCTCGATCAACCTGGAGATCAACTATCTCCATGATCAGGTGATGCTGCCTCAGAATATGTCTGGGTCACTGATGGGACCAGGGTTCCAGGGCCAAAGCCACACTTCCATTGTCATACAATGGCAGGAACCAAGTTCATCTTATGAACCAATATACACCCAAACTGCCTCTTTGGTAGTATCTTCAATAGCGATGTTACCAGCCTTTATCGTCTAGTTTGCCACGGTATTGAGCTTGGAACTCTTCCAACATACCGTCCCTTTACTGAGGGTAAAGACAGTGCCTGTGACTGACATTCAGTCGTCTTTATCACCCTGGAACTCTTCCAGTGATTCCCCCCAGGATCGATTGATACCATCTCACTCCATCTAGTGAGAATCCCAATATCCAATTACATCTATCTCATAGATGAAAACTCAGGATTTAGGAGGTATCACTTTAATCCTATTTGGGGAATCCTAGTGATAATAGGAGATTGACCGATCGTAGTATAGGAAACTCTTTTCCTATCAAGAGTATGTTGTCTACGTACTCTACGAGGATCGTCACCATACTCCCTACTACCCTTTTGTTTATACAAGGTTCATCTACCATTTTTGATGATGTCAACTTCTTTGACTAATCCATCAAAACAGATGTTCCAACTCCGCGATGCCTGTTTTATCCTATAAAGCATCTTGCACACGTTTCCGCTCCTTCCACTGTCTACGAGGCCCTCTGGCTGTGTTCTTATAGACGTTCTCTTCTAAATCAATATTTAGAAAAGTAGTCATGGCACCCAACCACCAGATATCATAGTCGTGGTATGTAGCTGTGGCAAGTAGGATCTGGATGGATTTAAACATAGTCCCTGGAAAAGGTTTCATCATTATCCGTGCCTGGTTGATGACGAAAACCTTTAACAAGTCTAGCTTTGAAAGTCTCAACTTGTCCATCTACACCAAGTAATCTTCTCAAGATATACTTGCTCCTGATGGGGATTTAACCCTTCAGATATCGCAACCAAAGTCCATACTTTGTTGGTGTATATGGATTCCATCTCAGATCACTAAGCATCCAGCCATTCTTACAGAGTCCCTACTCTCGATGGCCTGCTCGAAATTGGTTGGGTCATCATCTCATGATGCAATCCTCGCTCCCACTGTCATCGAGAAACCGAGGTATCTCTCAGGCAGGCGAGGAACCCTACCAGATCGGCGGAGAGGCTGAGGTTCGTCGGGGACTATAGAATCCTTTGGTTATGTCAAATCTTCAGCTGTAGTTTCATATAGCTGGAACCTTTCCAGTTCTACAGAACTGAACTTGCCTCGATCTTGTCCGGATTTTGCTTTTGACAAAGGACGGAAAATCCCAAATCTTAACTTACTTAAGATATGGGCTCTTCCCTTTCCATATCACATATGAAGTGGTAGGCAGTGATTTGATTCGAACCTAATTCAATAGGTATGCAGCTTCTCAAGCGCATAACTCCCAAAAGAAAACAGGTAACTCAGTAATACTCATCATAGAGCACACGATATCTAATATTGTGTGATCGCTCCGCCCCGATACACCGTTGTGCTATGGTGTATACGGAGGAGTAATGCTGAGAGAGAATCTCATTCTCCTTTAGAATGGTCCAAGGATTCCATGCACAAGTATTCTCCTCCCTGATCTCATCATAGGACATAATACTTATACCCGTATTTTGGTTCTCTACTTTCAACTTATATTCTGTGAATACCTCAAAAGGTTCGGACTTATGTTTCAACAGGAACATACGACTGAATCTTGAGAGATTATAAGAGAATATAATGAAGTATAAAGAACCAGTCCTGGCATGTGTAGACAGGAGACCTTACATACATCATCATGTATCAGTCCCAAGAGTTTACTAACTCTTCCTCTGTTTCCAATAAATAGAGCTATGGTCTTCTTATCTTTGTGACATGACTGGCAAGTTTCACAAGATGTAAATTCAAACTGATTTAAATATGCATCTAAAATGTAACTTCAGCCAGTCGGGTCGCATTGATGTGACCTAGTCTACAATGCCCCAAGAAGGATTTGTTCATTTCTGAACTCTTCCTCTTGTGTGTGTTCTGTATACTAGGAACTGGAGTTTGATTTAGAACTTCAATTCTTTTAGATAACGTGCCTGAATCGATTAACTTTTGATATAGGAAATGTTCAAAACATTATCCAACAATACAAAATTATATCATTTCTTTACTAATAAAGAGACTGATATGATTTTGTATATCAGGTTCGGTATCTAATAGCATTTGTTCAGAATCAATGTATTCGTAATACAGGGTGACAGTGACCAACAGACTTGGCTGCAACACTTGCCCCGGTTTCTGTCTCATGAAACTTATCACCCGTTCTCAGTTTTTCTACCTTTTTGTAGCCCTATGTAACAGATTACATATCTGGGATCCTGATCCGGTATCATATACCCAAGATGCAGAGGATACTGAGAAACAGTTCTTTGTAATGAACACACCCGAAGGAGATGCATCATATGCACTTTCTTCGTTTGGGCGGCATAGGAATTCTAGTATTCCCCTATTTCCTGCTCTGTCTTATAACAATTATAAGTTGGAGCGGGACCAACGTTTCCCAGCTCAGTATAACAAGCGGGTTCGGTCAATTTATCCATTTTATTATCTTGATTAAGGCGTGATATGGTCGCTACCAGGAGAGAGAGAGAAGAAAACACTCTGCGTGCGCTCTTGCAAGATTAGATTGGTTATGTATTTTATCTAATCAGGATGGCTCCCACTGTTTTTATCAAATCTTCCTTCAAACCTTAAAAGGAAAAACTAGCCGGGATTAATTACACTCTACAAGTTCGCCAATCTTTCAGCCAGGCCAGTGTCGGTAGTTTGAGGGAGGTTCCCCGTGCTTTCGCACGGACCTAATTACAGTAAACCTCGTTTTCCCAGAGGCGTAACCCCGTTGACACCTTTCTAGACACCTACTTGATCGGCTAATTGTAAAGTGCAAAACTCTCGCAGGAGTAACAATTACTCGCAGTGGGTATCGGGATCCAACTATCACATAGAAGGTATGCAATCTTATTGCAAATTTCAACACTTGAAACTCCCGATAATGGTTTTTACCCCTAGCACCTATGACCTTGGCTAAGGTCAACAAATCATAGGTACTAGTCAAGTTCTACCCGTCATTTCATGATTAATTAGACCCACCCACATGACCCTTGGCTAAGGTCAACAAAGCCACATGACTGTCCTAACTAATCGCATCATATGCTGTGTAGGAAGACATCACTTAGCTACCGCACACTACGCCTCGGCTATGGTCGACAAACGTAGCACGAATACTAAGTACTCTACTTCCTAAAATGACGGAGGGTTGCGAATGGTTTTTGTGAAAACCTTTAACGCTTTGAACTTGATCTCGTTGCGGAATCAAATGGTTTTTAAATGGAATGTTTTTGAGGCTTTTCTAGTTTTGCTAAAGGGGTCACTCCCGATGAAGGGATCGTCGGCCCTTTCCTCGTCGAATGAGGTGCGGGATATATCATATATATCACTGTGCAAAGCAGAAACTATAGAAGCGATCAAAAGACAAACCGAGGGTTGTAGCATCTGCCAGTTATTGCTAAAGGAATCACTCCCGGTGAAGAGATCTCGGTCCTTTCCCTATCGAATAAGGTGCAGGATGTTCTACAAGGAACACCACGATGCAAAGCAAGAACTGTAGCTACCTGTTTTATTTTGAAATTCGATTCCACAACATCAATTAGGTTTATTTTCTTTCATTAATCTCATTAATGAATATCCCATCAATTAAGTCCACCTAATCATCACAGATAAATATAACGTACGCTTATGCCATCCGCATTCGCCTCGATGTCCCGTCTGCACCGTTAGGTTAGGTAACTAACGCCAGAGCGAGGCAGGGCTAGCGCGGGTGTAAAACATAAGCAACGTCTATATAATATATCATATATACTATATATAATACCTGTCACAGAACATCACATGATCACAGATAAATCACAGCAGAAGAAACATATGAAATATTGGATATACTAGGACGTCCGTGTTTTCAATACGAGCCAGTATAAAACACGGATTCCACCGTCGTGATGAATAGCCAACCCCACACCCCAAGACCCCTACGAGAGCGGCAAGCAACCCTACCAATTCTAGGGTTAGGAGACCCGGACTCGACTCCTCGAGTTGGTCTCCCACTGGACCCCAGAACCCGGTTACTTGTGCTCCCCTCCTTGGGTCTATCCTAGTGCAGAAAAGTAAATAATATACATTAACGGTGACAACTTCCGCAACCTGGAAGTGTCCCAATAAAAGAATATTACATACAAGTTTTTACATGAATGAAAATGAAAAACACTCATCTCACATAAAAACCCCCCGGCTATTCAAACACGACGATCCAATATAACATATCCAGCAACACATAACATCACATGTCATCAACATAAGTAAATATGCGCATCCCAATTATCGTTGACATATAGCAACGAAACCGGCGATATCACATATTATACTTACGGTCACAGAAAAGAAAGTGTAAAACTACAACAGTTGGAATCCGCAACCACCTCAGTCATCGCATGCCTGACCAAATGAATTACTTAGACATCGCATGCCTAACAATTATAAACCCTGCATTTTAGTCTCATTATCGAAAACTCTTTTCAATATCAAGTTGGGCAATTCAACAGGATTCCCGACATTCTGATCGAATGCTCGTCGCAAACTTTAGTAGACGGCCGCACCCCCGAAACCGTCGACGAAGTGCACCAAGGCGGAACACCGCTACCGCGAGCACCCGAACGGATGCTTTCGGCGACGGGGTTCTCCTACAGTCACTTGGTCGGGGAAATGGAGTGAGGCTGTCTATTAAGTTTACCCGGCGAGTATCCGCGTACGCTACGTGATTGCTACGGACTTTTGATCACATAAAAATTCCGTGGCAACCGATCAAGTGAGACTAAACTGCTATGTTTATAACATTCATTCAGTTATCTCATAACTACTTGTGAATTCCAATTATTGTATCACATTCCGGATAAATAGAAAATGTTAAACTTTCCGATCGAACAATCGAACACCCAAGTTTTCCCGATACAGCTCAACACATGAAATAAGTCTAACAACATTCAGTTCGTGCCTCAGTACCAACGGTCCAGCCGTAGAAGGGTCAAGCCAACGCCTCACATGTGGCACGCCGTACTGCCCCAAACCCGAAGGTTCAAAAGGCAGTTCAAGACGGTCACATAATCGAGTTAAGGTTTGTTGTCTTCTAGAGGGTCCATCGCGTTACTTGCACTACTTAGAACGTCGTCAAACTACGGAAAAATCCAACAATTGGAAATTTCCCGGCAGGGGAAAAAGTGGGTATTTATATCCGGTCGAACTTTTTAACATATTCTAAAAATACCCGGAAAAGCACACCGACAAAATTAGACAGTCCGATCGAATACACCGAGTCCCTAATACAACTCAGAAAGTACAACTCTGGAATAAAATATTAAAAACATCCAGAACACACAAGA
This sequence comes from Agapanthus africanus, assembly GCA_030015575.1. NCBI lineage: Eukaryota > Viridiplantae > Streptophyta > Magnoliopsida > Asparagales > Amaryllidaceae > Agapanthus > Agapanthus africanus. The sequence goes on from CM057344.1 coordinate 241,777,542, forward strand.
AACACCAACAGAAACAACTGAAGAAAATAAACATCCTGATCATCACAGACGGCCGCGGAACCGCCGCAAAAGGGGGGTCAAAGCCGCGGTTCCGCGGCCTTACTGTTGAATTAGGTTGTCGTTTTCTCCAGTTTTTCTTAGAATTTCCTGCACATTTCTCTGCATATTTTTAATTCCAAAAAATCCACAATTTACAGAATTGTCCAGAGAGCATTTTTCAAGTCGGGGTTTTGGGTCGATCGGACTTCTAACTCCGTCGGGACATCGCCTAAGACTCTAGCTAGGCTCTGATACCACTGTAGGGTTCCTAGGCACTCTAGTGAAGTCTCACAAGTGATCAAACACGCAAATTTCTAAAAATTACGGTGCTGAGAAAACCTAGAACGGATCGTTAACTAGATATTTAGGCGAAACGATGCAAATAAACAACTTTATCTAAAAGGAAAGGAGCTACAACCTTTGTAGATCCGGTCCACCACTTCGTATGCTCCGCGATGATCTCCCTCCGCTGTCCAAATCGAACTCACGACTCTAGCATTGGCATCATCGAAGAATGGGCGGGCTTGATCGTCGGTTCGATGCCGAAGATGATCTACGTCGAGGCATCGCTAGAACAAGCTCAAACTTCACCAAGTCGGGAAAACTTGTGAAGGAAACACCCTATACTACTTGGCAAGAGGTAGAGGATGAAGAAATAGGAAGTGGGTAAACTTTAGATTTGGATTTCTCACTAGTTTTCATCACTTGCTATTGGAGTAGCAAGCTTTCTTCATGGAAGAAGAAGATGAAGAAGAAGAAGAAGATATGATAAGTCTTAATAATTAGATAAAAATAAATCAATACTTATCATACTTTCAACTCTAGTTAAGTGTAGAGAAAAGACCATGGTTAAAAGGATGGTTAGGGTTAAGCAAAAGAACAAAAGAAGAAGACTAAGTCAAAACTTCATGAATGTTCAACTAGCAAACAAAAAAGCCACCATTTCATCATTTATCCTTTCCAAAATGAAAAGATAAATAAAGAAATAGATAAATAAGTAAATGACTAAACAAAACCCTAATCATTAGTTTAAACCATGGTTTGATTCTTTACACTTAACCAAGTAAGCATGTATCATCAAACATGATACAAACATGTGCACAAAAGTATATCACATATACAACTTGCACAATTCAAGTGAGAAAATCCATTTAAAGTGAACCAATACTAGTTAACGCAAAGTAATATATCAAATATATAAATATGCACTAAATCATTAAATCAACACTTGATTTAACGATCCGGTCATATCGGATATAACCGACTAGTATCATATGTATCGGCTTATCGAATCAATCCTTGATTCGATAACTAGGTTATATCGCATACAACCATTCGACACATTCATCGCGAGAATGAAATACGGTGTCACATACACGCATTATTCTCGGTCCCGCACATATCTCATATGCGCTCCTATTTCGTTTCGCTTGAGCCAGGAAACCTCTGTGTAGGACTCTAAAGACTCGTCAATACGCCGGTAGTAGATGATGATCATATCAAACACCCACAAGCCGCAAGCGGTCTGCTAAACGTAACGGCCACCTGGGTATTGAGCGATCAGAAGATCGACGAGCAAGCCCGCTCACACTCCTGTGAATCCAACCAGTAACACTTACCGTACGGTCCGGTCTGTTCGTCTGATATGTCGCATATCTCGCCTAGGGGTGGTAAACGTCAGACCCCAATAGCTCGATAAGTCATGCCGACGTAGAGTCCATAACATTCGTGAAACTACTGATAACTCTTACCAGTATATCACTGCAACCCTGGCCAGGGATTTCCTGTTATGGCCAGTCGAGCATAGCACAACATCAACCCCCAATACCGGGAGAGACGAATCCCCTCCTATCGCTCATTGCCTCCATGTGAATCGGGACTGTACCCAAAAACCACCTGTTTGCATGACTCAGTAGAGCCGTGGTAGGGTGGAAATCAAAGCACAGTGGGAGACACACAAGACTCTATGACGATCTCGGGTCAACAGACTAAGCTGTACCAGTGTCACCAGAGAACTGCCATCTGACGTGAGGTATAATACCATCTGGGAGTTCTCGGCGAGTCCGTTCAGTGTACCCAGTCTCCACTGAGCACCCGCATACCATCTTCGATGTCAAACACCAATGGATATGGGATCATCCATCGCCCATCGCATGGGTCGAGAAGATATGCGCTAGTCTACTCTGGAATATCGATGCCCCGTCTCGATATTCCCACGACTAGGAACAATGAAGGATGTACTCATTGACTACCCAGGCCCCACTAGTATGATCTGCATCATAGTCCTGGAAGTCGAGTACACATCCTAAGGGCTTTATCAACATGTAATCAGAGAGACAGAAAGTATACATGTTAAGATAAAGAGCAACCAGATAGCGTACTATCATGTCGAGCAAGAAAGTCCTTCCTATATATGTCCCAGCATCCACTACAATATACATCCAATGTACAGTAATGGCCTCTAGGGCATACATATAACTAACAATAGTGACAATATCCGTACAGTCTGGTTCGTTCGTCTATAAGTATCGCATATCGGGTCTAGGGGGTGGATAAAGTCAGACCCCTAATAATGCGATATTTATTGTCGGTATGAAGCTCATCACTACCTAAGAAACTACTGATCTGAATCAGTAATTCTCGACTATCTTGGCCAAGGATTTCTGGTGATGGCCACCCTTGCACACCGCGACATCAACCCCCAATACCAGGAAAGTTGAATCCCCTGACTGTTGGATTACGGCAGCACCCTGTCCATCAAACCGTGGCCAAATGCGGAACAAAAATTTACTAAACTGGCGCTACCATTACCCGATACTCGGATCTACCCTAAACCCTAAACTAGCAAGCTAATAAAAGAGATAGGAATTATTATACCGAGTTGATCCGTGTCCTTCGGTCTTCAACCATCATCCCCAAGATCCTAATGGCTCCTTGATCGAGTTTGGTTGCCGGTCTTCCTCCATCTACGATGATCCACCTGAGAGAAACGTCGCAAGCTTTAGCCTCGTCGAACGAGGCAATCGACGCTCCAAGGTTTCTAGCAATGGAGAGTGGAGGTGTAGGAATGTGTCACTATAATTTTCCTCTCATCACAATGCTCAAGAGAAAAACTCAAGAAGATGAAGGAGGTGAGGAAACATGTGACATGAGCAACTTAAGAAATGACTAAGTGTTTAAGTGAGAATGAGAGTGTAATGAACCATGAAGCAAGTGAAGAAAAGCAAGTGTTCAAAACAATTGAGCCAAACACACTCTCATGAGATGGCTGCCCCCTCTCTCCTCACAATCATGCACACTAAAAAAATATCTCTACAATTTTTCCATTAAACAATAAAGACACACGCCTCTCTACATGTTACAACCCATGCTCATGCCAACTCACCCCTCCACCTCATTTCCTTATTTGATTTTCTAAAAAGAAAATCCAATAATAAGGTGGCCATCTTCTAGAAGCCATTCCGTATAAATACGGAATGCAACCCGGTACACGTATCGAAATACATATACGCGTATTCGTACAAAAATATGAATAGCCATGAGAGAAAATGAATAGTGAACAATAATACAAGAATATAAATACATATATAAATTATTAAATCAAAACCTGATTTAATAATACGGATTAATCCTAAGCCGCTAGTATTATCAACCGTCCGATTAAAGCCTGTGCAACTTGTGCACATATTTAATCGAACACCTGTATGTACCAACATACGTCATCTACACCATATCGCCTGAACTGTGAAAACCCTCTGTGTGGAACTCTAAAGACTCATCAATATACCGGCAGTAGGTTTAACCACAAGCACGTCAGCGGCACTAGCTGTACGTAACGGCTACCCAGGTATTGAGCGACAGGGAGGCCGACGAGCAAACTCATCCTGGACCCCTACTGAGCCTGACAGTGACAATATCTGTACAGTCCGGTCTGTTCGTCTAAGATTATCGCATATCGAGTCTAGGAGGTGGATAAAGTCAGACCCTTAACAACGCGACATTTAGTGTCGGCATGAAACCCATCACTGCCTGAGAAACTATCGATCCTTGATCGGTAATTCTCGTCCAACATGGCCATGGATTTCTGGTGATGGCCACCCATGCACAACGCGAAATTAACTCCCAATACCAGGAGAGACAAATCCCTGACGATTCGATCACTGCCTCCATGTGGCTCGGGACTGTACCTGTTCTGGCCAAGATCTTTGGCCAAGAGCTATTTGTGCTTGTTTACACCGGTTTAAGTTTGTTTACAGATATGTGTGAAATCGTGCTCATTCATATACGCACATGCACACATCAAAGGAAGAACAGGAGTTAAAAAAAAAGCACTTGGTGGTCAACGACAAAAAGAAAACATTTAATTGAAATTTTTTATTCTACAGGAAATAGATCACCAAACATGGGATCGAAAGTACAGGGATTTACAAAACTATGGATAAAATTCTCTAACTTCCTCGCTGCCTTCTCCACCATGTCAAAGCGGCGATCTTCACGAGGAGTCATGTCCCATCGGTCAGCACCTTGGCCATCAGCGAAGGCAGACATGATGGCCCGCTGAGCCTGTGTCTGGCCTAGCAGCTGAACAGAGCGATCCCTCAGTGCTGTGGTGATCAAAAGCGCCTCATGAAAGCACTCGATCTTGTCTTCCGCTATGTAGAGTATCGTCAGAGTCATCTCCGCTGGATGAGGGTGAATGTCATCAAGCATGGACAAGAAGACCATTCGGAGCCAAATGGAGCCGATGGGGAGAGAAGATCCTCTGCGAGTCAAGAGCTCATACAACACCGTATCGCATTGGTCATCCGTAAGAGCAGGGTTCACCAAGCGTGCAGCAAAATGAGGAACAATTTCCTCAATAGGAACCTCCCATGGCAGCCGGCGAGCATGTAGACGATTACAAGCCATAGCTTTTCTCAGTTAAAATGGTTTTCTGAAAGTGAGAGAGAAGAGAAGCATTGCTTTAAATTATGAAGGGAGACATTTATGTCTAGGCATAGAAAATGTTGTGCATGATGGAACTATTTCCAAGCATTAGAAAAGAAAAGTTTGACTCAGGAGAAGCCAAGAAAGAAGGCGAAAAGACACCTTCGGTAAATAGGCAGCGCCTCATGTGCAAAACACGAGAGCGCCAGCGCCAGAACTAAAAGTTCTCCGCCTTGGGATAAAAGATCCAACGGAGATGATAAATCATCATAGCAAAGAATTAAATTCTGATTAAGGAAACAAGAAAAATGTCTAAACCTAATGTTCCCTGTTGAAAAATAAATAATAAATAAAAAGTGATGGGAAAATTCCCCCAATGGAGCATCACGTGCCCACACGTGATGCGCCTTGGAGCAAAGGCTATAAGCATCACGCTTAACAAAAAGGGCTGAAGTTAAGCATCACATGCCAACACGTGATGCTTTTCTCAGAGACTGCGGCATATAAGCAGACCAGCCCAAAGTTATGGGTCACGTGCTACACGTGAGGGCTCTCAATGCTTTCTGAGCCGATAGAATTAAATTCTAAATATAAGGATCCAAATCCTATTTGGAAAATATTTTCCCAATCTTTCTAAACAAGAAAGATCGTGCTCTGTAAATCAGAGCACCGTTGGATCAAAGATCCAATGGTGATTAAAAATCACCAAGATACAGAATAAGTTCTTTATGGGAATATATTTTCCCAATTTTGTTAAAAACAAGAGAAATATCTTCTATAAAATAGAAGTTCTTGGATCAAAAATCCAACGGTGGATAAATTCCTCAAATCAATTAAGAAATCTCTCAATGAGAGATTTCCTTAACTGAATCAACAAATCAGTCTCTCCTATATAAAGGACCCAAGACTTCAAGTCTTGTACAGAAGAACCCCCTCATAAACTTCAAGTTAAAGAGAGAAAACAGAAAGAGAAACCCTAGGTAAGAGAAAAGAAGAAAAACAGAGAACATCTTATCTCTTCTTCGCCTCCACGAGAGTTTAACTCTTCTAAAAAGAACTTAGTTCTTCCTCTAATTGAGATCTGCAGAAGCAGATCTCCCTACAAGTTGAGAATTTAATTCTCATCGGGGAGATTCTCTTATGTAGATTCAAACCTAGGGGAAAGAACTAAGTTCAAAGAATTTAATTCTTACAAGAAGATATAGGAATTTAATTCCTCTAGTAAAACTATGGTTTAACCCTATATAAGAATTTAATTCTTACAAAACAGTGGGCTTGAAAGTCTCAAAATTCAAGATCTCCATGCATGTAAAAAGATTAGCACCCAACATGATAATAGCCGATCACATGCTCCTACGTGAGCACCCTTGATGAACAAAAGAGGACAACTGAGATTGGCTCACGTGATCCCACGTGTCCCCCAAATAGTGCTTAGCATTTATAAAGCAAAAAGGGAATAAATCAAAGGCAGTTTCCATTTTTGGGGCACCTCACGTGATCTCACGTGACCCAACAGTGCTTAGCGCTCAGAAAAGAACAAGGGAATAAACCCAAAGAAACAGCGCCAACTTTCAAGCGCCTCACGTGACCCCACGTGAGCGCCTCAAATTTTTAGTGTTTAACACTACTTCAAGCGCCTCACGTGACCCCACGTGAGCGCCTCAAATTTTTAGTGTTTAACACTACTCCAAGCGCCTCACGTGGGAGCATGTGAGCGCTGAACATATACTAGTGTTTAACACCGTGAAAGGCCAATATTAGCTAAACTTAGACCAAATCTCCCGAGGACAATCAATTGAGCCCCTCATACTCAGGGTCCCCAAAACCGATCTCATTCCCAAAGATAGCTAATGAGCTCTTAACAGATGGCATCTAAAATGATGTTCATCCCATCCCCCCTCAGTCGGGATATTGGTTCAAGGGTACATCTTTCGACACCTCTGATACATGTCGTTGTAATTCTTCAACGTCTTCAGAGAGATGGAGAGTCCCAATAACCAATAACTTTTGGTGCATCCCCAAACTCTTAAACCAAAACCCTATTGACTATGATGTCTTTAAACAACAGACTATGATGTCTTTAAACCCTACAGACTATGATGTCTTTAAACATTGACTATGATGTCCTTAAACCCAATGGACCGCAACGTCCCTAAACTAAGATGATAGAGCTCAAATACTCTTTCGTTGGATCTAAATGATTCTAAAACCTTGTTAAGTAGATCTTAGTCTAAAATTAGACTAATGTATCCTTAACAAACATTTAAGTTGATCTTAATCTCAAACAAGGTTATCGATCCTTAAATCAAACCAAACCCAAATCTAAGAAAATGCGGATTTGGACTAATCCCCGCCCTACGGGCGACAACATAAATTAGTCTCCGTATACAATCCACGGGTAACCATAAAAGAAAAAAACACACATGACACGAAGTGAACATCTGGAGAAGGAGAAAGTGGTTATCGCTACGCGGTAACGTAATTAACTGCAGGGGCTTGTGTCTGCAGGGAAGAGCGTCCCAACAATCAAAAAACCCCTCACAATGAGGGGGGATCTGACGATGTTTGCTACAACGGCTGCATCCATCTAAACCTCCGATACACGGTGCCATAAATCAACTTGGCATCTTCGGAGAGGTGGAAGGATAAAACCAAATAGCATCTGCCCCCAAAATTCCGGCCAGACGTCCTAACGTCCCGGTCGCGTCTTTCGGCGGTAAACAGATTCTGGTACGCCCGGTGGGACCTTTTTCTCTTTCCACTCAACACTTCGTGTGTCGTGTTTCGTGAACAAATCGCGGTCTGCTATGGTTGCATGTGGATTCGAGGTACTAGATTTGGTATCTTACTCCAGTGCAGAGAAAAGAAGATCAATGTCTTCCAGCTGCACCAACTGCAACAACAACTCCCGCTCTGTCCCGTCTGGAGGAGTAACTTACGGGACCCAAGCGGCCTCCATCTTCACAATGCCGGTGGAACAGGTGACTCATGCTACCACTGGATTGTTCTTCTGGACCATGATCCCGCCAATAAGCTTCAACGCTCCAGTGCCGTCACAAGAAGCTCCAAAGAAGTCGGTCTTCGATCGGCTTACAACTACCACGGCCCCTCTCAACGGGTCGTCCAATTCCAACATCTCAGTCTTCAACCAGCTGAGCTAAAGCTCCAGTGGGCCTGCAAAGAGGCTCGCGATACTAGAGAATGCTATCCCAAAAAGGATAGTCCTCCCGGTTCCTACAGTGGGTGAGGTCGTTAAAAGTGCTTCCCCTATCCGTAAGTCAGTCTTCGACAGGTTGGACGTTCTTCTGAGCGGACGTCAGTATTCGATAGGATGGTGATCGCAGGCTTTTGGCGTGTCGGATGTTCAAAGTTCTAAAGTTATAACCGCGATCAGGACGATGTCGCTATGCAGCTAGCCGGTTGAGCACGGGTCGATCCACAGGGAGATGGTTGTATGTCCGTTCTTCTTTTAGACGAGTCAATAAAGAATGTGTATATGTTTGTTCAGTTCTATCCTAAGTGATATATGCAGGTATAAAGTTGTTAAGAAAAAGATACGAAAGTGTAAGCTAAAGAAATCCGTACTCAAAACCTTTGAGCCGAGTCTTAACCAATTGAAGCTAGAGCAATCGGTAACAACGTGGATTAAGGGATTTAAGCACGGTATTCGTGGAATTCGGCTTATTTACCCTTGTCCTTCCGTTCTTGTCTCTTGCTTTCGCCTCCGGCCAAACCGAACGCAACCGGTCGCGGTTAGGAATCACCGTTACCTTGGTAGGGTAGGGTGCCTAACGGAGCGCTTGCGTATCGTTTGGACGGAGTTCAATGGAAAATAATGGGAAAAGGAAATGAGCAAAGAAATATTAACTTACAATATCGTATTTATTCTTAACAACAATAATTACAACCATTCACAAAACGAACCAAAAAGAGAGAACAAAAAGATAAACAAAGAAAAGAAAAGATTACAAGCAAGTAATTAAAGTGCATGGTAATAAATTGCAAGTAATAAAAGACAAGAATGAAAAATGCAAGAAAGAGATAAGCAAGAAAATAACACTAAGAACCATAGAACTCAAGATAAGCCATGGGATCAATAGCCAACCCTAAAACTTGCAAGCTCAATCAAAAGGTTGCAAGATCAAGAGAAGGGTAAAGAACACATGTGAAATGAAGCACAAAAGAGAGAACAAAGTGATACAACCCCTTGAGATCAATGACCGAAGCTTAAACTTGCAAGCTCACTTAAGAGGTTGCAAGATCAAGTTAAGGTAGAGAGCTCAAGGGGGAAGCTAAGCAAAAGAAAGAATGATAAAAAACCCTCATCTTCATTTAACATCCACTCAATGCTCTCACTACATTTTCATGGAGGGAAGAATGAAGAAGAAAAAGAAGAAGACTAAAAACTAGCAAAAAGAGGCTTAAGAATGAACACCCTTTGGCTTGGCAAGTTCTGGGGTATTTATAGGCAGGGAATTGGAAACCTAGGGCAAGAAACTGGCTCCATATATAAAGTCCAAACTACCCCTAAAAAATCATCAGACGAAGAGCCTACATGGCCGCGGTTCCGCGGCCTAAGCACGCTCATGCCGCGGAACCGCGGCCATATAGAGGGGTTAGCTTGTCGTTTTCTTGTGGGTTTCTGGTGTTGCTATTTTCTTCTGTTTAACAAGTCCAAAATGTCAAGATTCTTCCATGATTTCTTCAGATCAGCAATAGTCCAAAATGGCATCAAAAATAATACTTTTGACCTTTTCTCCCTCGAGCTCCGCACACCTATTGATTCTTGTGCTGCCCCCCTCGTGCTCTGTGCTTGTCCGAGACACGAATGACCACTGTCATATGTCTTGTCTCTGGAACTGGTAAGCGGCACTGGATGGATACGGATGATCGGAACCCGGCTTTTATCTGCTGTTAACAGATATTCTGTATTTTGGCGTAACAGTGGAGATTTTGTATCAATTGCGTTATTTTGGACTAGAAACCTGTGGCCTGTAAATATGCAGCAAACACGGATTAAAAGCACATGCCTATAAACAAACGAGCGTAAGAATGGATGGTATAAAATACAATATTCTGGTATGAACAAATACCCCCAAACTTAACTTTTGCTCGTCCCGAGCAAAACCAATTATTCACAAAAATAAAATCCTAACCGCACTTTCACAGGGAACGCGATTGCACTGAGCACGTGCAACAAGCCGTTAAACCTCTAGGTGTCCCTAGTAGGAGGAGTGTTGTCTCCTGAGGGTTTTCAGCGGATTACACCCACAAAATCCCGTCAAGCTAGTGTCATAAGTTAACGTCGATTCTACTCCTATAGTTTAGTATTTACGTTAGAAATTCTATCATCCTAAGTTAGAAATATCCAACCCTTATTTTTCATACCTCCTATCTATTTAACCTTGGTTCTCCTGAGTTTTCCTTCTAAAGTGCGGCCTCAAATCAGGGATTTTTATCAACTTTACAGAAAACACAAGTCTTATTCTTTATTTCTATCTTTTATCCAAACATCGATTGTATACCCCTACGTGTGTGTATATTTGCACCCCTACACTCAAGAATTCAATTCAAACTATAATACCCTTGCCCTAATACCTAATACTACTTCTTCTCATTAAGGATGGACGGATTTGCTCACACACCTTTCATGCGACTGTTAATGCTTCATGAGGCACTAACGACCGATTACTGAATGTGTGAACTTTAAAGCGTAAATAGAAGTTTCCAGGTCTTGACTTTATTCTATTTTTTTCTTTTTCTTTTTCTTTTTCTTTTTCTTTTTCTTTTTCAAGACCGGATATATTTTTCAATATGCTCTTTTGGTGTTTAGCTTTAAATATCGTTTTTTCTTTCATACTAGGCTTTCATGCAAGAGTATTTCTAGGTATTCTCTACTATCCCAAGTTTCAAGGTGCGTGTAAGTGCAGTTTGTAGGGTATATACTTTCTAAATTTGAGCTCAAGAAAAGAAACTATTTTTCAGACTTATCCTCCAGTAAAGCTTCAATACTTTCCCTTCATCTTGACTTAACTCAAGAACTGAACTTAAAAAACTGTAAGGACGTATACTTTACCAAAGTTAGACAGAATGAGGGTTATTTTAAGGATTTTCAATTCCTAAGTCTAGAATTTAGTTATTTCTAACATATCAACTAAACTTTCAGAATAAAAATCTAAGTTACCCTATTAGCTAACTTGACGACAAAGTTTTTATATTTTTTGGAAAATTTTCAATTTTTGTTGGTTTTTAATAAGGTATGCAAATGCAAAATATACAAATGAATGCGAAGGAAGAAAGCTTACCGAGCACACCCCCAAACTTAAACTTGACAGTGCCCTCACTGTCAGGCTACACCAAGAGGGTCAAAATTGTCGGTGCTCCCTAGAAACAAATTATATACAAGAAAAAAAGGAAAACAAAAAATATATACTAAAAAGGAGTCCCCCCCAAACTTAAGTAAAACAGTGTTTCCACTGTTAAGCGTTGAAGTTCAGAATTAGGGGGGAAAGAGAATAGTATCAAGCTATACAAGGCCTTACAAAGGCCAAAAGTTAACACCAACCATTCAAAAATTCTATCTCTGTAAGATGCGGGTTGGTGAAAGAAGGTGAAGAGGAAAGAAATGGAGAATACGCGAGACCGTATAGAGATAGAAGCGGGATACGGTCTCGGTATATGAGAAGAAGAATGGCGGAAGGGAGAAGGAAATGGAATACGAACTTGAGGGTGGAAATGGAGTGAATAGATTAGCACAATTTGTGATGACTGATGTGTAAGAAGCGTTTGTGTTAATCTATTAACCCATCGAGAAATGGGGTTAAATCCCTCAAGATTCGTGAGAAACCATGGGTACGCCGAACTCGGTAAACCAGACATATGAAATGAAAGTGATACGGTTTCTTGCAAGGTCGGAACGATGGAAAGGATGGAGGTAGGTGATTGAGGAAGGTTATCGGTTAAAGGTTCCAGAGGGTGTACACAGTCAATGAAAGGAACAGGATGAATTTGAAAATCCGACTCATCAATTAAAACTGGTTCATCCTCAAAAATATCCTCAAAAGTTTCCTCAAAATTCAGCTTATCCATGCAAATTTCATCAAAATCAAGACGCATATGGGGTTCGGGAAAAACAGTTAATGACTCGGGATGATGAATTGGAGAGAAAAACTCTGCTAAATCTATGGGTTCATCATCCAAAATATTCCCAGCGTCAATATCCTCAATCAAGTGAAAATCAAAATTCTCAGACACCTAATCAAAAGCATGGATTTCAATCGATTCTGGTTCTAAGATAGAGGTGTAGAGGTCAAAAGGATTGGGTGTGGTTTCACTTGGCAAGGTCCCTTCACAATCAGGTAAATCAAACACTGCAAAGTCGCACAACTCATCAAACATTCTATCTTCCATTGATAATTCAGTTGGGACACTTGATAGACTTTCAACACAGGAGTTGTGGGATTCAATTTGAAACGGGTAGGTTTGATTTGGAAGGGGGTACAGCTCACTCTCTCCACTCAAATTCTTAATCTGTCTAACCGCCTCATCATACATTGGAAAATTAGGAGCTAGTTGAAAACTAGCTGTCGGGTCACTAGGTTGTATGAGGGCGGCCATGGACGCATTCAAATCCATCATCTGTTGGTACGATGCTACCCTATAGTCTTCCAATGACTGTTCCAGACTAGACATAGGTTGTGAAGGTGTTTCAGTAAAAGATTCAAAGTTGTTTGGATACTGAAAACTCCCAAATGGCGGTTCAGAAGCAATGTCTAAGGAAGGTGCAAAAGTCGGGTAGGACTGGTAGGAATTGAATGGCTGGACAGGAGCAGGATCAACATTTGGATAAGAAGGTGAATGGAATTGTTGATCCCAAGAATCTGTAGTGGTGAAAGGAGTGAAAGATCGGCTACAGGATTGTTCAATATGTTCAGCGACGGACAAAGGACGACTTGCAAAAGGGGTATCAACATAAGACGGTGGGGGAGGTTGAAAAGGTTGATACAAAGTGGATTGCGGAGGGCAAGTGTTTGTCCTAGACGCGTCTATCCGATCTTTCAAAGAGATTTTGGGCATGGAGGGATCGTTCGACGTTCGGCCAAAGCAAGAACTGTAAGAAGTAATGTCTGGTTGTGGTACCAAAGTTCGGCAAGAGTTTTGCGAGGTGGTGTACCCATGATATGAAGAGAGAAAGAAAGAAAGGCAGAGAAAAGGAGGGGAAAAAGAATGTGATATTTTTTTTAGGTAGCTATTAACAAAAGAATGAAATATACACACAAAAAAGAATATGGACAAAAACAATCACGACATAAAAATACCACACACCTAATCGTTCTGGGGTTCACCTAGGTCAACTAGACCTGCTCCAGAACTTGATTGTCGAAGTAAAACTGTGTCGAGAAACGGGCTCAAGATACACTGATCACGAGGCCAGGTAAGAGCAGAGATAAGGGGAGGTTTTCCAACGCTTTCGCGAAGTTCCTTAATTAAATAACCCTTTCTCTTTTGGCGGTTTCGTCGTTAACACTTTCCTAGACACCCCGTAAACAATATACCGTTAAGCGAAGTTCTAAACACAGTTAACTTCTCCTAGTGAGCGCGAAGTTCTTAAGGCTTAAAGTCTATTTTCTTTTAAATTTTGTGCGGGTAAACGTTATGCTCAAGTTCGTGATTTGTGGGCCACGGAAAAGGTGATGAAATCCTTTACCGTATGTTGTGGGGTTCGCTTGCCCTTAAGTCCGTATTAATGTATGCAATGCGCAATTCAATAAAAATTCTATAAAGAATCAAACAATCGTTTTTTAGTTTAAGCACGGCACTGCAACAAATACGGGTTAGTCAATTTTTAGCGTTCGCTAGCGAACTTGCAAAGAATCCTGCAAAGAATAGTATATTGGATGCGTCGGATTTGAGAATAAGGTGTTAGTAAAGTATGTACCGTTAAGTTTTGGGTTAGGAAACCCCCGTTGAATCAAATCCGGTAAGCTTGAAAAGTTCGCTTGCGCGGGTCAAACTACCCGGATCTTTGGCACTGTACTTTGCAATCACCTTAGTTGAACGTACACTTTGCTCCCCACAATCGCAGTTCGCAAATCCGCAAAAATCTGCAGACTTACTCACAAAAATTATCAAAAATAACAAAAAGTTTTTTTTTATAAATATATACAAAAATAATATTAACCCGAATAACAAGAAAGAAAATACGGTACCGTCTCCCCGGCAACGACGCCATTTGATCGCAGGCTTTTGGCGTGTCGGATGTTCAAAGTTCTAAAGTTATAACCGCGATCAGGACGGTGTCGCTATGCAGCTAGCCGGTTGAGCATGGGTCGATCCACAGGGAGATGGTTGTATGTCCGTTCTTGTTTTAGACGAGTCAATAAAGAATGTGTATATATTTGTTCAGTTCTATCCTAAGTGATATATGCAGGTATAAAGTTGTTAAGAAAAAGATACGAAAGTGTAAGCTAAAGAAATCCGCACTCAAAACCTTTGAGCCGAGTCTTGACCAATTGAAGCTAGAGCAATCGGTAACAACGTGGATTAGGGGATTTAAGCACGGCATTCGTAGAATCCGGCTTATTTACCCTTGTCCTTCCGTTCTTGTCTCTTGCTTTCGCCTCCGGCCAAACCGAACGCAACCGGTCGCGGTTAGGAATCACCGTTACCTTGGTAGGGTAGGTGCCTAACGGAGCGCTTGCGTATCGTTTGGACGGAGTTCAATGGAAAATAACGGGAAAAGGAAATGAGCAAAGAAATATTAACTTACAATATTGTATTTATTCTTAACAACAATAATTACAACCATTCACAAAACGAACCAAAAAGAGAGAACAAAAAGATAAACAAAGAAAAGAAAAGATTACAAGCAAGTAATTAAAGTGCATGGTAATAAATTGCAAGTAATAAAAGACAAGAAATAAAAATGCAAGAAAGAGATAAGCAAGAAAATAACACTAAGAAGCATAGAACTCAAGACAAGCCATGGGATCATGTAGCGTTTTGAAAATCGTTTCGGTGAAATTTCGGAAAATCGGTAAAATGAGGGGGGTTTTCTGTAAAAAGTCAAAATACAAATATCTTATTATAAAAATTAAATATACATATTCTAGCTATGTAATTGCTATTATTTGGTGTTTATTGAGCCGCTGGTGAAATTTCAAATTTTCTGAAAAAAATATTATTTTATTATTATTTTAAGCCGTCACTAATACATTTAATTAGGGAAAATTACAAATTGGAATGAGTTGAAACAAATTTTGTGCATCATAAAACATTAAATAAAAATTTATCATGTGGTTTTTGGAACGAAATCATTTGCCAAAACGGTTTAGAAATTATTGAAGAAAAAATGCTTTTTTTTAGCGTAAATGGATGTTTGGGGTATTGTATTTATCATTTTTCATCACCCCACACCCGTGCACACACCCACACACCCCCACTTACTCCTCCCCATGGCTGAATTCAGCACCCACCATATTTTTCCCCACTTGATTTTCAAGGAAAAAGAAATGAAAGAAAAGAAAAGAAAATGAGTGAAGTAGTTAGACTTTTGACTTTGTTTGACCTTGACCTTGTCCCTCCCCCCCATTTTCCTCACCTCCCTCTCTCTTCCCCACCCACTTTTCTGGCCGAAAATTCCTTCTCCCCACAGCAGCCCCCCCTCCATTTTCCCCTCCCTTTTCCCTTCAAAACTTCATGAAAAATTGCATCAAAAATCCACCAAAAATCCCACAAAATCAAAATCAAAGTCCTACCCATTTTAGCTTAACCCGTTTAGCATGGATCCTTGTGAAAAGAGAGCATTTTGGGAGGCCATGGAGTCTTGTGGACCTTCATATATTTTTGGGTATAATTCTAAAACTTTTTGTTGCTTAAATTGTTACTAATTTCTTAAGCTAATTTAATTAAGTGTTATTTGGATATGTGAGTTTAATTGCAAGTTTTGGAATTCAAGTTGTGAAATTGAATGCAAGTTAGGGTTTATAAAATTGGTGTATGGTTGTGTGTTATAATTAGGCTTTGTTGTCATGTTAATACAAGTTTAGTAGCTAGTGCTAATGGCTAGCTTAAAATTTTTGTTATTTTGCTAATTTGCTTACTAGGTTTTTGAAATTTGTTAAATTCTTGGGATTAAAAATGTGATTAGGTTTTTCTTGGCTTCATTAACTTTATTAAGTGTGGTTTAATGCTTTGGATCATGCAATTCTAAGCTAGATTGTAGTTTGTGCATTTTGCTTTGAAATTGTTAAAAAGGGTATTTTTGTAAACTAGAATATTAGGATTTTTGGAATTTAATGAGATTAAATTCCGGAAATTGTTTATACGACTTATTTAAGATATTTAATATATATATTGGCCGCTACATTCATTTAAACATCGTGTTTTGTACAAAAACGGCGAATTGTGCTTGCTAGATTTTCGGAAAAATGACTTTTTAAGTGAAATTGGCGTTTTTGTGAGTTTTAACCTAGTTTATATTAAAATTAGTGTTCGTGAATGTGCAAATGAGTGTGATTGGATTTTCTCGATGGTTTGACGTTCGTACATCGACATCGAGGGTTGGTTTGACTATTCCTGCATGCGTGGGCGATAGGTTTGGACCTATGCGTGACACGCGTGCCGATTTGATTTTCGTATGCCGTTTCGATTTCGAATTTAGTTTTAATACGATATGGTACGTTATGATATGTAGGTACCCCCATGTGGACTTCGAGACGACAAGCAAGCGCGTGGCGACGTCGGCACCGGCTAGCGAGGACCAGGTGAGTAGATTTATATCTACGGGGAGAAGTCGGGTGGATGGCGTATAGCACCCCCGCAGTCCGTGGTGGTGTATACGGATGCGTATACACACCAACCATTATTATATGTTTTTGGGATTAATAACGGTGCTTAGGATGGATATTAGTGTGTTGGATTATTTTAGCATTGCGAACCCTAGGGTAGTGTTGCACTACACATACACACATACATACTTGCATACATTCCTATTGATATGTGCTCATGGGATTCATTATAGTTATGTGTTCACATGGGTATGGGACTATGTGTTCACATACGGATTGAGGATGATACTTGGGATTGAACTGAGTCGATGAGATTCGATTTGAGGCCGTGAGATCGGTGATATAGCAGGGTTCGTATCTTAGACACGACATGACGTTGTAGCGGGTCCTTGACGTAGTGTTTCACACACGTCCATGCTTACGTAGGCGGTATCAGTATGGTACTAGACGTAGATCAGTACCCCGATCATGATATTTGATAAAGAGGATACCAGGTGAATAGTATGATGAATGTGATATTGACCCGTACCCAGATTGGGATGCCGTACGACGGATTTACGTACGAGCTATATTGATGATTGATCCGCACTCTTGACTTGGGATGCCTGATTATAGATATGGTATCGGATATGATATTACTGAGGCGGGATCACCGACTATACATATACAGGTATGTATATGTATCGACTCAGATGATAGGCGGTTTCCTTACCTGTAGTTCAGCTTGTTAGTTCAGCCGTATAGTTTAGTGTAGTTGTTAGATTAGATTAGACTTCTTACCTATTTCAAAAACTAACGAATCGTGGGCATTTTTAAAGACAGCTCAAGGGAATCTACGGATATTTCAAAAACGACATATCTTTTCATAAAAACACCGTAGCCCCTATTTTCAAAACCCCATGATTCGTGTTATTTCAAAAGGCACCATTCGTAGGACTTATATTAGATTATTGCAGATTAGTTATCGTTGTGTCTAGTATTCAGCTCCCGCACATTATTGCTGTTCGCTCTGCCTCGCATATTTATTTTGCTGCATATTCCATTATTGATATCATGCTGTTAGGACACCAGCACCATTACCGATGATGCGTATGTACCACGTACACCTACTTGCCGGCTCACACACATCTTCGTCGGTAATTGCCATGTCACGTACACTTTAGAGAATATAATTGCTTGACTTAGATTGTTAGCTGGTAGTTTTGACATGATATTAGTGTACTTCCCTTATATGCCATATTAGACATTGTAGTTATTACCTACCACTTCTTGCATACTGTTATTCAGTTGTTCATGCCTAGTTCATTATCATTGACATATGCACTTGTGATGATTTCTTGAGATTTATGATATTTCTGGATTTCGGGGAAAGCCGCAAAATTTACAACTTATGATCTTTTAAAATATAAAATGTTGCGGTTTTCTAGTGATGTAAAGTGTCGTCCACCATGAGTTTGCTGTGGTTTTGGAGATCCGTGTCGAGGAGTGGAAGAACCGTCACGGGTACATGGTAGGCCCGGTATGGTACCCCGGGGCAAGATGAATGTGGTGTTGACGTTGAGCCCGGCAGGGGAGCACTACCTACCGGTGATATTACCCGACGCGTCGGATATCCGGAGGATACTGTCGTGTTCTTGAGATGGATGGTAGGGGCCGGTCCGGACTGACGGCGCCCTAGATATTGAGATTGAGACATTGATATTTCGAGACAGTGAGATTTATGTTTTGTGTCGATGCTAGACACTGTTGATACTGATTTCATTATGATACCTCAGTTTAAAAATACGAAGGAAATCTCACTAATTTATGAAAACAGTTTCTTCATTTACATGTATTCTGTTTCATGCATTCATACCGCATTCATATGATATATTGCTACCTGAGGCACTGACACGGGCACATGAAATTTTACTCGGGTTAGATATTACCCTAGTCATTGTTATAGGCTGCCTGTTATACTTATATTTGAGGATATATTATGATCATTGACCTAGGTTGCGTTATTTATGCGATTTCTGTGCGTAGATGTTTTTCTATTCACGAGTTGGCAACTCACCCCCGTTGTGCCCCAGTTTCTTGCAGATTTGCCGTACAGGTTTCATTACGGCTTGCAGGCTCAGTTTCATTTGGGTGATTTGCTAGTAGGTGGGTTTACTTGTATCATACCCCCATTATATATCTTTTATATCATTATTCTGTTGTATCTAGAAGTTCCATCAACCAAACATGTATCTATTGAGATAGAGACCAGTGTTGTTTATTCTTTCGACCTTAGAGTCGCTCGTTACATTTCTGGTGGTTTTGAGTTCCCTTTTGAGTTTTTGATCCTCGCCGTTGGCGTTGTATATTATATTGCTTGTGTGGTTGTGACCGTCGATTGACGAAGAGCTAGCTCCCGCTTGGGGATGCCTTTTTCTTGATTTCGTATACTATTCATGTTGTATCCCGTTTGGGGGCCAGTATTTACAAAGGAGACTCTGCCGAAATTTTCAGTAAATTTTTGATGCTTTTAAAAACCGCATAATTCGGCTTATGCTATTGAAACTACTTGTTTTAATTTGGTTTTGCCTGCACTCTACTACTTTTCTTGGTTTGGATTTCTGGGTTTTCGGTTTACTTAGATTACGTACGCCTCGAGACGTTCGTAGTTTAAGTGCCGGTCATGTTCCGTACTTTCGGGTCGTGACAAAGTTGGTATCAGAGCGTTAGGTTTTAACCTTCGGAGCGTAGGATGACCCTTGGTTGATGGAATAGGTGACTAAAGTAGAGTGACGTACCGTTGGTATGTTCCGCGGCATATTTACGACACGCCACTCCACTTATGAAGCCTTAGGATGTACATTTCCTTGTTCAGTATTATATTCATTCCGATCTAGCCTCATCGGTATCAGTTTGGTTTTGCTGCTACGGTTACGGCAGGGAGAGCTACGGCTAGAGTTACGGTCAGCACAAGCTCGTCACGAACGAGGACTGACCAGGGCGAAATTCCGGCGACACACGATTGCAGAGATGTGTCTTTTTACTGTGTTTCCGCGCCAAGAGCGTTTGGCGGATCGCCTTTATGAGGTTACTCGGATGTGCTGATCGACACTAGAGGATTGAGCCACTGACAGAGGCCAGCCAGATTTTGATGACCGTTGGTGTGTTGCTTACTCCTGATGATTGAGGCACTGTTCAGCGTGCAGACGAGCGAGCCAGTTGTTGCTGCGAGCGACGAGATATCGCCCCATATGTTGGAACTATGGCGGGGCGAGTTGTACGAATAGATGATAGAAGGTCGCTAGTCACCCGATGATGAATGACTAGGAAATGTGGTTCGTTCGCTTACCCCGATGCGGGGTCATCAGATATATTGATTCCAGCTAGAGACGACTTCACGCGGAGACGTTGGGAGTCGACAGAGACGATCGAATGTCAGAAACCTAATTATCCAAGTTTAAAGTAGTCGGAAAGACATGCAGGCAATTCTATGGTCCCTCTAGAAGAATGAAACCCTAACTCGACTTAATGACCGTGTGAAAGCCTTTGAACCTTCGGGTTTGCGGCAGTTCTACGGCGCCATTAGTGAGGCTTGGGTTTGCCCTTCTACGGCTGGACCACCGATGCTGTGGTATGTACTCGATACTATTAAACTGTGCCCAAGAGGTTGAGCTCTTGGGGGATTATAAGGTTTTGACGACTCGATCGGATGGCTCGACTTAATTCGGATGCTAGGTGGTGAGATGCATTCTTGGGAGACTCCAGATACGAGGATAGTCATTGGAGCTCAGTCCATGCAGCCGCGACGAGACGAGTCCAAAGCAAACGACATTAGAGAAAAGTGAAGTAAGAGGTTTGTACCAGATCTAGATGAGATGACGTTCCACTCCGCCGACATCAGAGATGTGATGCGCATGCCGAGGCATAGTACTTGGATTTACCTTCCAGAAGGAGTCGCGATGAGTATGCAGTCGTTCCAGAGCAAGATGCAGATATAGGAAAGGACGATGACTTCCGGACAGTTGGCAGAGACGAGACATGGACGAGACCGTGAGTAGGATTCCTTCCAGGACACTGCTGCAATGATACTTGCACCCAGGATCAGAGGTGTCAAGTACATTCAGAGAGCCAGAGGCCGACGCCAGTGATATGCTGTCTTACGAGTGGTCGCGATGATTGACCAAGAGATGACCAGAGAAGTGCCAGAACGGAATCGTCCCCGTTAGCACACCTGATAGGGCCGATGAGCCGATGGACCGAAAGATCGGTAATTCATAGTGAAGACCTTGACCCAGGAGTGGTCATGGTTACGCACGCCAGCAGGACAGAGTTCATGATCATCGACGAGACGTCCCACTAGTGACCGCGACAGTTGGCCGAGATTCTTAGAGGATGCGCTTGAGCAGTACTATTCCGCCATTATTGATTACGATGTTTTGGGTGATTTATTCGTATGATTTGATTTTGATGATTGAGGATTTACGATCTTTGCACAGTGTTGCACTTGATATCGTTTTCGTTCTTTAGTTTCACATGTTTGTGATTTTACGGTTTTAAACAGTTGAGTTGGTTTTGTGCGTATGCATGCACACGATTTCGTTCCTGCACTCGGTATAGTTTATATATGCTTGCAGTGCAGTGATACGCCTTTGTGCACTTAGATGCACTGGACTTCGATTTTGATTGTGATACTCGATATTTGTTTTGTGCACCTTGTGCACCTGATTGCTTTTGCGCACGTTCGGCGCTTGATATTGGATTTCATGATTTCATGCACGATAGATGCACCTGATTTGGATTTTCGCGCATGTTGGGCGCATGTTTTGAAGGGTGATTTTGGTGCACACCAGAGGCACTAAATCGAGATTTTTTTTTTCGTGCATGTCAGATGCACCTGATTTTGCTGTCAGGCACACATGTTGCCTACGACAGATGTTTCGTGCACACCTGATGCACTTAGATGTTGTTTCTGTGCGCATGTATGGCAGATTCATGGATTTTGATTTCCGTGCGCACCAGACGCACGTAGTATTCATGTGCATATTTTGGGATTGATTTCTTATAGAGCAGTACGTTTTTATGATATTGCTATGTGTTTTCGTACTGAGCAGGACTAGTCAGAGGACAGTACCTGAATACATTTTGCATGCATTGATAGTTATTGAAGGGATTTCCAAAAAGAGAGCTATAGCCTCAGTATTTACCTACGTGTCTGATATGACACGAAATGTTTAAAATAAGGAGACCCTTCTAAATTGTTTCCAAAACGGCGGAACGTACATTTCAAACAAAGGTATATATATGTATAGTTTCGAGTTATGTCATATCGGTTTTGATTTGGATTTGGTATTGATGTCTTCTCCATGACTCCAATGATTGCGGGATGCTTGACGGAGTTTTGATTTGAGTTATATGCTCATTTTTCAAGCGCATGCGCTGTGCTACGATTTGTTTTATGTATTTATGATTTCGGAGCCCGAAGACTTGATGGTTTTTCTTAGATGTTTTAGTAATTGGGGGAGTTTGAATTTAAATTCGGGGACCGAATTTCTTTAAGGGGGGAAGATGGTAGCGTTTTGAAAATCGTTTCGGTGAAATTTCGGAAAATCGGAAAAATGAGGGGGGTTTTCTGTAAAAAGTCAAAATACAAATATCTTATTATAAAAATTAAATATACATATTCTAGCTATGTAATTGCTATTATTTGGTGTTTATTGAGCCGCTGGTGAAATTTCAAATTTTCTGAAAAAAATATTATTTTATTATTATTTTAAGCCGTCACTAATACATTTAATTAGGGAAAATTACAAATTGGAATGAGTTGAAACAAATTTTGTGCATCATAAAACATTAAATAAAAATTTATCATGTGGTTTTTGGAACGAAATCTTTTGCCAAAACGGTTTAGAAATTATTGAAGAAAAAAGGCTTTTTTTAGCGTAAATGGATGTTTGGGGTATTGTATTTATCATTTTTCATCACCCCACACCCGTGTCCACACCCACACACCCCCACTTACTCCTCCCCATGGCTGAATTCAGCACCCACCATATTTTTCCCCACTTGATTTTCAAGGAAAAAGAAATGAAAGAAAAGAAAAGAAAATGAGTGAAGTAGTTAGACTTTTGACTTTGTTTGACCTTGACCTTGTCCCCCCCCCATTTTCCTCACCTCCCTCTCTCTTCCCCACCCACTTTTCTGGCCGAAAATTCCTTCTCCCCACAGCAGCCCCCCCTCCATTTTCCCCTCTCTTTTCCCTTCAAAACTTCATGAAAAATTGCATCAAAAATCCACCAAAAATCCCACAAAATCAAAATCAAAGTCCTACCCATTTTAGCTTAGCCCGTTTAGCATGGATCCTTGTGAAAAGAGAGCATTTTGGGAGTCCATGGAGTCTTGTGGACCTTCATATATTTTTGGGTATAATTCTAAAACTTTTTGTTGCTTAAATTGTTACTAATTTCTTAAGCTAATTTAATTAAGTGTTATTTGGATATGTGAGTTTAATTGCAAGTTTTGGAATTCAAGTTGTGAAATTGAATGCAAGTTAGGGTTTATAAAATTGGTGTATGGTTGTGTGTTATAATTAGGCTTTGTTGTCATGTTAATACAAGTTTAGTAGCTAGTGCTAATGGCTAGCTTAAAATTTTTGTTATTTTGCTAATTTGCTTACTAGGTTTTTGAAATTTGTTAAATTCTTGGGATTAAAAATGTGATTAGGTTTTTCTTGGCTTCATTAACTTTATTAAGTGTGGTTTAATGCTTTGGATCATGCAATTCTAAGCTAGATTGTAGTTTGTGCATTTTGCTTTGAAATTGTTAAAAAGGGTATTTTTGTAAACTAGAATATTAGGATTTTTGGAATTTAATGAGATTAAATTCCGGAAATTGTTTATACGACTTATTTAAGATATTTAATATATATATTGGCCGCTACATTCATTTAAACATCGTGTTTTGTACAAAAACGGCGAATTGTGCTTGCTAGATTTTCGGAAAAATGACTTTTTAAGTGAAATTGGCGTTTTTGTGAGTTTTAACCTAGTTTATATTAAAATTAGTGTTCGTGAATGTGCAAATGAGTGTGATTGGATTTTCTCGATGGTTTGACGTTCGTACATCGACATCGAGGGTTGGTTTGACTATTCCTGCATGCGTGGGCGATAGGTTTGGACCTATACGTGATACGCGTGCCGATTTGATTTTCGTATGCCGTTTCGATTTCGAATTTAGTTTTAATGCGATATGGTACGTTATGATATGTAGGTACCCCCATGTGGACTTCGAGACGACAAGCAAGCGCGTGGCGACGTCGGCACCGGCTAGCGAGGACCAGGTGAGTAGATTTATATCTACGGGGAGAAGTCGGGTGGATGGCGTATAGCACCCCCGCAGTCCGTGGTGGTGTATACGGATGCGTATACACACCAACCATTATTATATGTTTTTGGGATTAATAACGGTGCTTAGGATGGATATTAGTGTGTTGGATTATTTTAGCATTGCGAACCCTAGGGTAGTGTTGCACTACACATACACACATACATACTTGCATACATTCCTATTGATATGTGCTCATGGGATTCATTATAGTTATGTGTTCACATGGGTATGGGACTATGTGTTCACATACGGATTGAGGATGATACTTGGGATTGAACTGAGTCGATGAGATTCGATTTGAGGCCGTGAGATCGGTGATATAGCAGGGTTCGTATCTTAGACACGACATGACGTTGTAGCGGGTCCTTGACGTAGTGTTTCACACACGTCCATGCTTACGTAGGCGGTATCAGTATGGTACTAGACGTAGATCAGTACCCCGATCATGATATTTGATAAAGAGGATACCAGGTGAATAGTATGATGAATGTGATATTGACCCGTACCCAGATTGGGATGCCGTACGACGGATTTACGTACGAGCTATATTGATGATTGATCCGCACTCTTGACTTGGGATGCCTGATTATAGATATGGTATCGGATATGATATTACTGAGGCGGGATCACCGACTATACATATACAGGTATGTATATGTATCGACTCAGATGATAGGCGGTTTCCTTACCTGTAGTTCAGCTTGTTAGTTCAGCCGTATAGTTTAGTGTAGTTGTTAGATTAGATTAGACTTCTTACCTATTTCAAAAACTAACGAATCGTGGGCATTTTTAAAGACAGCTCAAGGGAATCTACGGATATTTCAAAAACGACGTATCTTTTCATAAAAACACCGTAGCCCCTATTTTCAAAACCCCATGATTCGTGTTATTTCAAAAGGCACCATTCGTAGGACTTATATTAGATTATTGCAGATTAGTTATCGTTGTGTCTAGTATTCAGCTCCCGCACATTATTGCTGTTCGCTCTGCCTCGCATATTTATTTTGCTGCATATTCCATTATTGATATCATGCTGTTAGGACACCAGCACCATTACCGATGATGCGTATGTACCACGTACACCTACTTCCCGGCTCACACACATCTTCATCGGTAATTGCCATGTCACGTACACTTTAGAGAATATAATTGCTTGACTTAGATTGTTAGCTGGTAGTTTTGACATGATATTAGTGTACTTCCCTTATATGCCATATTAGACATTGTAGTTTTTTCCTACCACTTCATGCATACTGTTATTCAGTTGTTCATGCCTAGTTCATTATCATTGACATATGCACTTGTGATGATTTCTTGAGATTTATGATATTTCTGGATTTCGGGGAAAGCCGCAAAATTTACAACTTATGATCTTTTAAAATATAAAATGTTGCGGTTTTCTAGTGATGTAAAGTGTCGTCCACCATGAGTTTGCTGTGGTTTTGGAGATCCGTGTCGAGGAGTGGAGGAACCGTCACGGGTACATGGTGGGCCCGGTATGGTACCCCGGGGCAAGATGAATGTGGTGTTGATGTTGAGCCCGGCAGGGGAGCACTACCTACCGGTGATATTACCCGACGCGTCGGATATCCGGAGGATACCGTCGTGGTCTTGAGATGGATGGTAGGGGCCGGTCCGGACTGACGGCGCCCTAGATATTGAGATTGAGACATTGATATTTCGAGACAGTGAGATTTATGTTTTGTGTCGATGCTAGACACTGTTGATACTGATTTCATTATGATACCTCAGTTTAAAAATACGAAGGAAATCTCACTAATTTATGAAAACAGTTTCTTCATTTACACGTATTCTGTTTCATGCATTCATACCGCATTCATATGATATATTGCTACCTGAGGCACTGACACGGGCACATGAAATTTTACTCGGGTTAGATATTACCCTAGTCATTGTTATAGGCTGCCTGTTATACTTATATTTGAGGATATATTATGATCATTGACCTAGGTTGCGTTATTTATGCGATTTCTGTGCGTAGATGTTTTTCTATTCACGAGTTGGCAACTCACCCCCGTTGTGCCCCAGTTTCTTGCAGATTTGCCGTACAGGTTTCATTACGGCTTGCGGGCTCAGTTTCATTCGGGTGATTTGCTAGTAGGTGGGTTTACTTGTATCATACCCCCATTATATATCTTGTATATCATTATTCTGTTGTATCTAGAAGTTCCATCAACCAAACATGTATCTATTGAGATAGAGACCAGTGTTGTTTATTCTTTCGACCTTAGAGTCGCTCGTTACATTTCTGGTGGTTTTGAGTTCCCTTTTGAGTTTTTGATCCTCGCCGTTGGCGTTGTATATTATATTGCTTGTGTGGTTGTGACCGTCGATTGACAAAGAGCTAGCTCCCGCTTGGGGATGCCTTTTTCTTGATTTCGTATACTATTCATGTTGTATCTGTAGGGTTCCTAGGCACCCTAGTGAGGTCTCACAAGGCATCGAACATGCCAATTTCAAAAAAAAATTGGTGCCGAGAAACCCTAACACGGATCGTTTACTAGATGTGTAGGCGAAACGGAAAACTAGTTAACTATTTAACTATAGGTTAGATGCTACAACCTTTGTAGATCCGGATTTCCGCCTCCTTAGCTCCACGTGGTCATGCCCTCGCTGTCCATCATGAATCCTCGACTCGATCATCGGCTTCATCGGGAAAACAAGCGGAATAGGTCGTCGGCTTTGTGTCAAAGACGATCTACCTCGAGGCTTCGCAAGTTCAAGCTCCGACTTCACAAACTTGTGAAACTTGTGAAGTAAACACCCAAAACAACTTGGCAAGAGGTAGAGGGTGAAGAAATAGGAGGTGGGTTCTCTTTAGAATTGGATTTATCTCACTTTAGCTCAAGTTGCCATTGATGCACCTTGAGCTTTTCTTGAAGAAGAAGATGGAGCTCAAGAAAATATATGATAAGTGTTATGATAAAAATAAATTTAAATCAATACTTATCATATCTAAACCAAGGTTAAGTGTAGAGAATAAACCATGGTCATTTGGAGAGTTAGGGTTAAGCATGAGGACAAGAATGGTTGCATAAAGTCAAGGCTTCATGAAGCTTCAACATAAAACAAACTTAGCCACCATTCTTATCATAACTCATTTCTAAATAAATAATCAAATAAAGAAATGATAAAGCAAAACCCTAATGACCCAATTAACCATGGTTTAATTCTATGCATTTAACCAAATGATCAGGTATCATCAAACATGATACAAAGATGTGCACTAAAGTATATCACATATACAACATGTACATCAAGTGAGAGTAATCCGTTTAAAGTGAACCAATACTAGTTAATGTAAAGCAATATATCAAATATATAATTATACATTAAATCATTAAATCAACACTTGATTCAATAATCCGGTTATATCGCATACAACCGACTAGTATCTAATGTATCGATTTATCGAATCAATGATTCGATAACTAGGTCATATCGAATATAACCAATCGAAACATATATCGCGAGAATGGAATGCGGTATCACATACACGCATTATTCTCGGTCCTGCACATATCTCATATGCGCTCCTATTTCGTTTCGCTTGAGCCAGGAAACCTCTGTGTAGGACTCTAAAGACTCGTCAATACGCCGGTAGCAGATGATGATCATATCAAGCACCCACAAGCCGCAAGCGGTCTGCTAAACGTAACGGCCACCCGGGTATTGAGCGATCAGAAGATCGACGAGCTAGCCCGCTCACACTCCTGCGAATCCGACCAGTAACACTTACTGTACAGTCCGGTCTCTTCGTCTGATACGTCGCATATCAAGTCTAGGGATGGTAAACGTCAGACCCCAATAACCCGATAAGTCGTGCCAATGTGAGGCTCGTAACGGGTCGAGAAACTACTGGTAACACTTACCAGCAAATCTCTGATCAGCCCTGGCCAGGGACTTCCCTGTTACGGCCAATCGAGCACAGCGCAACATCAACCCCCAATACCGGGAGAGACGAAACCCCTCCTATCGCTCATTGCCTCCATGTGACTCGGGACTGTGCCTAAAGACCACCGTTTTACACGCCCTCATGGACGTGGTAAGGTGGAGATCAAAGCACAGTGGGAATCACACAAGACTCTATGACGATCTCGGGTCTACAGACTAACCTGTACAAGTGTCACCTGAGAACTGCCATCTGACGTGAGGTATAATACCATCTGGGAGTTCTCGGCGAGTCCGTCCAGTGTACCCAGTCTCCACTGAGCACCCGTATACCATCTCTGATGTCAAACACCAATGGATATGGGATCATCCATCGCCCATCACATGGGTCGAGAAGCGTATACGCTAGTCTACTCTGGTATATCGATGCCCCGTCTCGATACACCCACGACTAGAGACCTTGAAGGATGTACTTATGGACTACCATGTCCCCACTAGTATGATCTGCATCATAGTCCAGGTAGTCAAGTACACATCCTAAGGGCTTTACCAACATGTAACTATAAATCAGTATAAAGAGACTAGTGTACATGTTAAGATAAAGAGTAACCAGATAGCATACTATCATATCGAGCAAGAAAGTCATCTCTATATATGTCCAAGCATCCAATATAATATACATCATCTGTACAATACTGGCCTCTAGGGCATACATACAACTAACAATCTCCCACTTGCACTAGGGACAGCTGCTGTAGTATCGCATACCGAGCATCCCGAAGAGTCTCTCAAACTGTATCTGGGGAATGGCCTTCGTGAGTGGATCCGCGGTGTTGTTCTTCGTGTCAACCCTCCTGACCTCGATCTCCCGGCGATCAACTATCTCCCGGATCAGGTGATACCGCCTCAGAATATGCCTGGATCGCTGATGGGACCTGGGTTCCTTGGCTAAAGCCACCGCTCCATTGTTATCGCAATACAAAGGTATTGGACGCTCAATGGATGGAACCACTCCAAGTTCAGAAATGAACTTCTTGATCCAGACAGCTTCTTTAGCAGCATCGTTGGCAGCGATGTATTCAGCCTCCATCGTCGAGTCTGCCACGGTTTCCTGCTTGGAACTCTTCCAGCTAACCGCCCCTCCGTAAAGGGTAAAGACAAAACCCGACTGCGACTTAGAGTCGTCCTTATCACTCTGGAAGCTGGAATCGGTAAAGGACTCCACTTGGAGTTCTCCGTTACCATACACCAAGAACATATTTCTAGTCCTTCGTAAGTACTTGAGAATGCTCTTCACAGCTGTCCAGTGACTCTCTCCAGGATCAGCTTGATACCTGCTCACTACATTTAGTGAGTATGCTACATCGGGTCTGGTACATAGCATCGCATACATGATAGAGCCTACTGCCGAAGCATAGGGTATCCCTTGCATGCGAGCTCTCTCCAAATCAGTCTTGGGAGACATCTCTTTGGAGAGAGTGACTCCAGAGATCGTAGGCAAGTTCCCACGCTTGGACTCTTCCATACTAAACCTCTTTAGTATGGTGTAAATGTACCTGGATTGGGATAATCCCAAAATCCGTTTGGATCTATCTCTATAGATCCTAATTCCCAATATGCAGGAGGCATCACCAAGATCTTTCATTGAGAATCTTTGTGATAAGAAGAGCTTGACCGCTTGCAGCATAGGAATATCATTTCCTATCAAGAGTATGTCGTCTACGTACAATACGAGGAAGACAACCTTACTCTCTGCCACCTTCTTGTAGATACAAGGTTCATCTGGATTTTTGACGAAATCAAACTCTTTGATAACGACGTCAAAGCAGATGTTCCAACTCCGCGATGCTTGCTTTAATCCATAAATGGATTTAAGCAGCTTGCACACCTTCCCGCTGCTCCCACTGTCTACGAAGCCCTCTGGCTGAGTCATGTACACGCACTCTTCTAAATCACCATTTAGAAAGGCGGTCTTAACATCCATTTGCCAGATTTCGTAGTCATGAAAGGCAGCAATGGCAAGCATGATTCGGATGGATTTAAGCATAGCCACTGGAGAAAAGGTTTCGTCATAGTCCACACCTGGTCTTTGACGAAAACCCTTTGCTACAAGTCTAGCTTTGAAAGTCTCCACTTTTCCATCTACACCAAGTTTTTTCTTGAAGATCCATTTGCTCCCAATGGGTTTTACCCCTTCAGGAGCAACTTCCAAAGTCCATACTTTGTTGGTGTACATGGATTCCATCTCGGACCGCATAGCATCCAGCCATTTCACTGAGTCCCCACTCGTGATGGCCTGCTCGAAGCTAGTTGGGTCCTCCATGATGCAATCCTCGCTCCCACCGTCCATGAGAAAACCGTAGTATCTCTCAGGTTGGCGAGGAACCCTACTAGATCGGCGGAGAGGCTGGGGTTCATTGGGAGCTACTGAATCCTCTTGTTCCTCTAAATCTTCAGTTTGAGTTTGTGTATCTGGAACCTCTTCCAGCTCTACCACTTTGCCACTAATTTCTTTTTCAAGAAATTCCTTTTCTAAAAAGGTGGCATGTTGAGCAACAAACACTTTTTGTTCCTCACCGTGGTAGAAAAAATACCCATATGAATTCTTTGGATATCCCACAAACTTGCAAAGAACTGACCGTGCCTCGAGCTTGTCCGGATTTTGTCTTTTGACATAAGCTGGACAACCCCATATTTTAACTCGTTTAAAATATGGCCTCTTCCCACTCCATATCTCATATGGTGTGGTAGGTACAGATTTAGATGGAACTTGATTCAATAGGTATGCTGCTGTCTCCAGCGCATAGCCCCAGAAGGAAATAGGTAACTCAGCTGTACTCATCATAGAGCGCACCATATCCAATAGGGTGCGGTTCCTCCGTTCAGATACACCGTTGTGCTGTGGTGTATATGGAGGAGTCAGCTGAGAGAGAATCCCATTCTCTTTTAGGAAGTCCAGGAATTCATTGCTCAAGTATTCCCCTCCTCGATCAGATCGTAGGATTTTAATACTTTTTCCGGTTTGGTTCTCAACTTCTTGTTTATATTCCCTAAATTTCTCAAAAGCTTCTGATTTGTGTTTCATCAGGAACACATACCCGAACCTAGAGAGATCGTCAGTGAATGTAATGAAGTACGAAGAACCATCCCTGGCATGTGTAGACATAGGACCGCATACGTCACTATGTATCAGTCCTAAGAGTTCGGTAACTCTTTCTCCGTGTCCCGTAAACGGAGTTTTGGTCATCTTGCCTTTGAGACATGACTGGCAAGTGTCATAAGATGAAAATTCAAACGGATTTAAATATCCATTTTTATGCAACTTAGCCAGTCGTGTCGCATTGATGTGACCCAGTCTACAATGCCACAAGAAGGATTCGTTGAGTTCAGAACTCTTCCTCTTGTGTGTGTTTGTTATGCTCAGAACTGTTGATTGATTTAGAACATAAATGCCATTGCATAACGTGCCTGATCCAACCAACTTTTGGTTATGGAAAATGTTCATAACATTGTCCTGTAATACAAAATTATATCCTTCTTAGCTTAACAAAGAAACCGATATAATGTTGCATATCAGGTTCGGCATGTAATAGCATTCGTTCAGAACCAATGTATTACCAGTTGGTAATACAAGGTGATATTCTCCGACAGTCTTAGCTGCAACAATTGCACCATTTCCAACTCTTATGTCTTTATCACCTTCTCTAAGTTCTCTACCTTTCCTTAGCCCATGTAACTGATTACATATATGGGATCCTGACCCGGTATCTAATACCCAGGACGTAGAGCAAATAGAGAAACAGTTCTCTGTAACGAACACACCCGAAGAAAATGCATCAACATGTACTTTCTTCATTCGGGTGGCATGGGAATCCTGGTATTCCCCTATATCCTGTTCATTCCTATAACTCTTATAAGAAAGAACGGAACCAACGTTCCCCAGCACAGTATAACATGCGGGTTTGGTCAATACATCCATGTTATTATCTTTATTAAGGCATGAAATGGTCGCTACCTGGAGAGAGAGAGAAGAAAACACTTTAGCGTAAGCTCGTGCAAGATCAGATTGGTTATTATCTTATCTAATCAGGATGGCTCCCACTGCTTTTTATCAAATCTTCCTCCAAACCCTAAAAGGAAAGACTAGCCGGGATTAATTACACACTACAAGTTCGCCAATCTTTCAGCCAGGCCAGTGTCGGTACTTTGAGGGAGGTCCCCCGTGCTTTCGCACGAACCTAATTACTGTAAACCTCGTTTTCCCAGAGGCGTAACCCCGTTGACACCTTTCTAGACACCTACTTGATCAGCTAATTGCAATGTGTAAAACTCTCCCAGGAGTAACTCTTACTCGCAGTGGGTATCGGGATCCAACTATCTCATAGAAGGTATGCAATCTCATTGCAAATTTCAACACTTAAAATTCCCGATAATCTTTTGCCCCAAACGATCTATGACCTTGACAAGGTCAACAAACCATAGACCGTAAGTCAAGTTCAATCCGTCATTTCTTGATTGAATTATACCCACCCGCACGACCCTTGACAAGGTCAACAAGGCCGTACGACTACCCTAACTCAATCTGCATCATATGCATAAGCAGATAAATACTGGTCAGCTACCGCACACTGCGCCTTGACAAGGTCAACAAACGCAGCACGAATACTTAACAGGACTTATCTAAAATGACGGAGGGCTACGACAGGTTTTTCTGAAAACCTATTGCGTAATGAACTTGATATCATTGTAGAATCAAATGAAGTTTTGAAATGGAGTGATTTTGAGGCTTTTCTAGTTTTGCTAAAGGGGTCACTCCCGGTGAAAGGATCGTCGGCCCTTTCCTCGTCGAATGAGGTGCGGGATATATCATATATATCGCTGTGCAAAGCAAAAACACAAAAGCAGTCAAAAGCAAACCGAGTGTGTAGCATCTGCCAGTTATTGCTAAAGGAGTCACTCCCGGTGAAGGGATCTCGGTCCTTTCCTCATCGAATAAGGTGCAGGATATATCACATATACCGCTGTGCAAAGCAAGAACTGTAGCTACCCTTTTTTTTTAGTTTAAAATTCGATTCCACAACATCTTAGGTTTCTTATCTTTCATTAATCACATTAATGAAGTCCCATCATTTAAATACCTAAACATCACAGATAGATATGACGTACGCTTATGCCATCCGCATTCGCCTCGATGTCCCCTCGTGCACCGTTAGGTTAGGTAACTAACGACAGAGCAGGGCAGGGCTAGTGCGGGTGCAAAACATAAGTAACGTTTATATAATATATCATATATACTATATACTATATCCATCACAGAGTCACAACACAGATATCGCAGCAGAATAAACATATGAAATATTGGATATACTAGGACGTCCGTGTTTTCAATACGAGCCAGTATAAAACACGGATTCCACGGTCGTGATGAATAGCCAATCCCACACCCCTAGACCCCTACGAGAGCGGCAAGCAACCCTGCCAATTCTAGGGTTAGGAGACCCGGACTCGACTCCTCGAGTTGGTCTCCCACTGGACCCCAGAACCCGGTTACTTGTGCTCCCCTCCTTGGGTCTATCCTAATGCGGAAAAGTAAATAATATACAAAGGGTGACAACTTCCGCTACCTGGAAGTGCCCCAAATAAAAGAATATTACATACAAGTTTTTACATGAATGAAAATGAAAAACACTCATCTCACATAAAAACCCCCGGCTATTCGAACACGACGATCCAATATAACATATCCAGCAACACACAACATCACATGTCATCAACGTAAGTAAGTATGCATACCCCAATTGTCGTTGACGTATAGCAACGAAACCGGCGATATGAACATACTACACTTACGGTCACAGAAAAGAAAGTGTAAAACTACAACAATTGGAATCCGCAACCTCTTTAGACATCGCATGCCTAACAGATATAAATCCCGCATTTTAGTCTCATTATCGAAAACTCTTTTCAATATCATATGGGACTAAATTGCTAGATTTATAACATTCATTCAGTTATCTCATAACTACTTGTGAATTCCAATTATTGTATCCAATTCCGGACAAATAGAATATATTAAACTTTCCGATCGAACATTCGAACACCCAAGTTTTCCCGACACCGATCAACACATGAAATAGGTTCAAAAACATTCATTTCATGCCTCAGTACCAACGGTCCAGCCGTAGAAGGGTCAAGCCAACGCCTCACATGTGGCACGTCGTACTGCCCCAAACCCGAAGGTTCAAAGGGCAGTTCAAGACGGTCACATAATCGAGTTAAGGTTTGTTGTCTTCTAGAGGGACCATCGCGTTACTTGCACTACTCAGAACGTCCTTAAGCCACACAATAATCCAACACTTGGATATTTTTGGCAGGGGAAAGATTGGGTATTTATATCCGGTCGAACTTTTTAACATATTCAAAAAAATATCCGGAAAACACTTAGACAAAGTTCGATAATCCGATCGAATCGTCGATTCCCTAAACAACCCCAGAACACTCTTTTCTGAAGTCAATTTAAAATTCCCAGAAAACTCAGAACAATTTATCAGGAATTACTGTGCAAAGAAATATGGCTGACGTCATCAAAGCGCCGCGGAACCGCCGCAGAAGCCAAGCTTATGCCGCGGTTCCGCCGCACAAAACACTGTTCAGGAGAAAATTTTTGCACTGTAATTCTTATATTTCATTGCTGAATTTTTTAAGCATTTTTAATTGACAAAAAACCACAAATTTGGAAAACGACCAGAGAGCGTCATCGGGTTGGGGTTTCGGGTTCGTTCGGGTTTCAAACTCCGTCTAGATTTCGCCTAAGGCTCTAGCTAGGCTCTGATACCACTGTAGGGTTCCTAGGCACCCTAGTGAGGTCTCACAAGGCATTGAACATGCCAATTTCAAAAAAAAATTGGTGCCGAGAAACCCTAACACGGATCGTTTACTAGATGTTTAGGCGAAACGGAAAACTAGTTAACTATTTAACTATAGGTTAGATGCTACAACCTTTGTAGATCCGGATTTCCGCCTCCTTAGCTCCACGTGGTCATGCCCTTGCTGTCCATCATGAATCCTCGACTCGATCATCGGCTTCATCGGGAAAACAAGCGGAATAGGTCGTCGGCTTTGTGTCAAAGACGATCTACCTCGAGGCTTCGCAAGTTCAAGCTCCGACTTCACAAACTTGTGAAACTTGTGAAGTAAACACCCAAAACAACTTGGCAAGAGGTAGAGGGTGAAGAAATAGGAGGTGGGTTCTCTTTAGAATTGGATTTATCTCACTTTAGCTCAAGTTGCCATTGATGCACCTTGAGCTTTTCTTGAAGAAGAAGATGGAGCTCAAGAAAATATATGATAAGTGTTATGATAAAAATAAATTTAAATCAATACTTATCATATCTAAACCAAGGTTAAGTGTAGAGAATAAACCATGGTCATTTGGAGAGTTAAGGTTAAGCATGAGGACAAGAATAGTTGCATAAAGTCAAGGCTTCATGAAGCTTCAACATAAAACAAACTTAGCCACCATTCTTATCATAACTCATTTCTAAATAAATAATCAAATAAATAAATGATAAAGCAAAACCCTAATGACCCAATTAACCATGGTTTAATTCTATGCATTTAACCAAATGATCAGGTATCATCAAACATGATACAAAGATGTGTACTAAAGTATATCACATATACAACATGTACATCAAGTGAGAGTAATCCGTTTAAAGTGAACCAATACTAGTTAATGTAAAGCAATATATCAAATATATAATTATACATTAAATCATTAAATCAACACTTGATTCAATAATCCGGTTATATCGCATACAACCGACTAGTATCTAATGTATCGATTTATCGAATCAATGATTCGATAACTAGGTCATATCGAATATAACCAATCGAAACATATATCGCGAGAATGAAATGCGGTATCACATACACGTATTATTCTCGGTCCTGCACATATCTCATATGCGCTCCTATTTCGTTTCGCTTGAGCCAGGAAACCTCTGTGTAGGACTCTAAAGACTCGTCAATACGCCGGTAGCAGATGATGATCATATCAAGCACCCACATGCCGCAAGCGGTCTGCTAAACGTAACGGCCACCCGGGTATTGAGCGATCAGAAGATCGACGAGCTAGCCCGCTCACACTCCTGCGAATCCGACCAGTAACACTTACTGTACAGTCCGGTCTCTTCGTCTGATACGTCGCATATCAAGTCTAGGGGTGGTAAACGTCAGACCCCAATAACCCGATAAGTCGTGCCAATTTGAGGCTCGTAACGGGTCGAGAAACTACTGGTAACACTTACCAGCAAATCTCTGATCAGCCCTGGCCAGGGACTTCCCTGTTACGGCCAATCGAGCACAGCGCAACATCAACCCCCAATACCGGGAGAGACGAAACCCCTCCTATTGCTCATTGCCTCCATGTGACTCGGGACTGTTCCCAAAGACCACCGTTTTGCACGCCCTCATGGACGTGGTAAGGTGGAGATCAAAGCACAGTGGGAATCACACAAGACTCTATGACGATCTCGGGTCTACAGACTAACCTGTACAAGTGTCACCTGAGAACTGCCATCTGACGTGAGGTATAATACCATCTGGGAGTTCTCGGCGAGTCCGTCCAGTGTACCCAGTCTCCACTGAGCACCCGTATACCATCTCTGATGTCAAACACCAATGGATATGGGATCATCCATCGCCCATCACATGGGTCGAGAAGCGTATACGCTAGTCTACTCTGGTATATCGATGCCCCGTCTCGATACACCCACGACTAGGGACCTTGAAGGAGGTACTTATGGACTACCATGTCCCCACTAGTATGATCTGCATCATAGTCCAGGTAGTCAAGTACACATCCTAAGGGCTTTACCAACATGTAACTATAAAACAGTATAAAGAGACTAGTGTACATGTTAAGATAAAGAGTAACCAGATAGCATACTATCATATCGAGCAAGAAAGTCATCTCTATATATGTCCAAGCATCCAATATAATATACATCATCTGTACAATACTGGCCTCTAGGGCATACATACAACTAACAGTATCCCGTTTGGGGGGCAGTATTTACAAAGGAGACTCTGCCGAAATTTTCAGTAAATTTTTGATGCTTTTAAAAACCGCATAATTCGGCTTATGCTATTGAAACTACTTGCTTTAATTTGGTTTTGCCTGCACTCTACTACTTTTCTTGGTTTGGATTTCTGGATTTTCGGTTTACTTAGATTACGTACGCCTCGAGACGTTCGTAGTTTAAGTGCCGGTCATGTTCCGTACTTTCGGGTCGTGACAGATCAATAGCCAACCCTTAAACTTGCAAGCTCAATCAAGAGGTTGCAAGATCAAGAGAAGGGTAAAAACTCATGTGAAATGAAGCACAAAAGAGAGAACAAAGTGATACAACCCCTTGAGATCAGTGACCAAAGCTTAAACTTGCAAGCTCACTTAAGAGGTTGCAAGATCAAGTTAAGGTAGAGAGCTCAAGGGGGAAGCTAAGCAAAAGAAAGAATGATACAAAAACCCTCATCTTCATTTAACATCCACTCAATACTCTCACTACATTTTCATGGAGGGAAGAATGAAGAAGAAGAAGAAGACTAAAAACTAGCAAAAAGAGGCTTAAGAATGAACACCCTTTGGCTTGGCAAGTTCTGGGGTATTTATAGGCAGGGAATTGGAAACCTAGGGTAAGAAACTGGCTCTATATATAAAGTCCAAACTACCCCTAAAAAATCATCAGACGAAGAGCCCCATATGGCCGCGGTTCCGCGGCCTTATAGAGGGGTTAGCTTGTCGTTTTCCTGTGGGTTTCTGGTGTTGCTATTTTCTTCTGTTTAACAGGTCCAAAATGTCAAGATTCTTCCATGATTTCTTCAGATCAGCAATAGTCCAAAATGGCATCAAAAATAATACTTTTGACCTTTTCTCCCTCGAGCTTCGCACACCTATTGATTCTTGTGCTGCCCCCCTCGTGCTTTGTGCTTGTCCGAGACACGAATGACCACTGTCATATGTCTTGTCTCTGGAACTGGTAAGCGGCACTGGACGGATACGGATGATCGGAACCCGGCTTTTATCTGCTGTCAACAGATGTTCTGTATTTTGGCGTAACAGTGGAGATTTTGTATCAATTGCGTTATTTTGGACTAGAAACCTGTGGCCTGTAAATATGCAGCAAACACGGATTAAAAGCACATGCCTATAAACAAACGAGCGTAAGAATGGGCGGTATAAAATGCAATATTCTGGTATGAACAGCTGGCACCAACAATAGCCCTTCACCAGAACAGGGGGCATGATGAAGGCACCCCTGTAACTGAGCCGATCCCGGCTACGCGTCATGCTCTACGTCGCCACTGGCGCCGAGTAAGGAAAGCTGGGGGCAGTTCCCCTTCCGGACTTACCCCAACAGGTCCAATGGTGGCAGTTGATGCTGCTGTTCCAACTGGGAACTGCTTTGAGCCACTCAGGAGGGTGCGCAAGAATTCTTCAATTTATGTACTAAAAAGGTCTCCTCCACCCGCTGAAAATGTTACTAAAGCAAAGCCGGAGCAGCCCCCTCAGCGGCTGTCCTCCAAAATCCTAGGGTCTGGCGAAGAGTCCAAGACTCTGTAATCGACAAAGACTACTCCCGCCGATCGATGAGAATGAAAGTCTGGCAAGAGGAGGGTCATCCCGCCGTCGTGCCACGGAAAGTATCGTCTGCAACAGCTCCCTCAACTTCGACCGCCCATATAAGGAGAAGGCCGGAGAAGATCCCCGTGTCTATGACAAATCTCAAAGGCGCTGGATCCAAACGCCCCAAGTCTGGGGGCATGGTAGTGCACACCGTCTACATGTCTTCCATAAAAGAGTAAAGCCGTACTTCTACGGGTCATCGACCACTCACACGGTCTGTGACGAAGACTCAGGAGCAGCAACAAAAGGTCCAGGAGATGCTGACAAAGATGGCTACACTAACTGGGCAAAAGGAAAGCCCGGAGGTATCGTTGGATCAATGCCAGGAACAAGAAACTGACGCCGAGTTCCTCCGAAGAATTCTCAAAAGGAAAGATAAAAAAGCCGCGGAACAAGCGGCTAACATAAAACAAATGGCGCTTCTGTTCCAAGATATGGTGGGGATGATGATCCAACTGGATCCTCCAGCCGAAGATCCTCCAATAATCATTGAAAACGACAGATGGGAGACATCAAACACTCTTCCGGCTTTATCAGCAGCCAGAGAGGAGACGATCTCAAAAGCTACGCTTGATGACTACATAGCTCAATATTTACGAACTCATCTGACAAATGAAGCAACTAGCTAAGTCATCAGAACTGGGCGACCCTATCCAGGCTGGTATGATCAAATTAAGTACCCTCCAGGATACACGATCCCTAAATTTTATGTTTATAAGGGGACAGGCAACCCCCATCAGCACGTCGCTCAGTTCAGGGCTCTCTGTGGCAATACTGGAGGTGACGACAAATTGCTACTTCGCCAGTTCGTCGGCAGCTTAGCGGAAACGGCTTTTGAATGGTACTCGGAGCTTCCGAATGACTCCATCAAAACATTCACATAAATGGAGTTGCTATTCACCCAGCATTTTGCAAGCGCCAGCGAACGCACCCCGATCACGGCATTGATCAATGCCAGGGTGAAGCCAGGAGAGACTTGGGTTCAGTATGCAATTCGGTGGCGGAACTTATGGTCGAGATGCGAACAACGCATAGAAGAAGCTCCTGCTGTGGGCATGATTGTAGGTGTAGGGTTCCTAGGCACTCTAACAAGGTTCTACAAGACATCAACCATGCCCGATTAAAATTTTAGCCGTGCCGAACAACCCTAAACAAGTTCTTTGCTAGATAATTAGGGTAACACATGCAAGTAAATATCAATTACCACTAAGTGAATATGAAATACTGTTAGTTATATGTATGCCCTAGAGGCCATTACTGTACATACGATGTATATTGTAGTAGATGCTAGGACATATATAGGGAGGACTTTCTTGCTCGACATGATAGTATGCTATCTGGTTGTACTTTATCTTAACATGTACTCTGACTGTCTCTATGTTACATGTTGATAAAGCCCTTAGGATATGTACTCGACTACTGGGACTATGATGAGATCATACTAGTGGGGCCACGGTAGTCGACGAGTACTTCCTATAACTGTTCCTAGTCGAGGGTGTATCGAGACAGGGCATCGATGCACCAGAGTAGACTAGCGTATACGCATCTTGACCCATATGATGGGCGATGGATGATCCCATATCTATCGGTGTTTGACATCAAGGATGGTGTACGGGTGCTCAGGGGAGACTGGGTACACTGGATGGACTCGCCGAGAACTCCCAGATGGTATTATACCTTACGTCAGATGGCAATTCTCCGGTGACACTGGTACAGAGTAGTCTGTTGACCCGAGATCGTCATAGAGTCTTTTGTGATTCCTACTATGCTTTGATTTCCATCATACCACGTCCAAGAGGGCGTGCAAAAAGATGGCTTTTGGGTACAGCCCCGAATCACCTGGAGGCAATGAGCGATAGGAGGGGATTCGTCTCTCCCGGTATAGGGAGTTGATGTTGCGCTGTGTTCGATTGGCTGTAACCGGAAATCCCTGGCTAGGGTTGCTGAGATTTACTGGTAAGTGTTATCAGTAGTTTCTCGAACTATTATAGACCTCATATCGACATGACTTATCGGGCTACTGGGGTCTGACGTTTACCACCCCTAGGCGAGATATGCGGCATATCAGACTACGAGACCGGACTGTACGGGAGTGTTACTGATTGGATTCGTAGGAGTACTAGTGGGCTTGCTTGTTGATCTTCTGATCGCTCAATACCTGGGTGGCCGTTACGTTTAGCACACCGCTTGCGGCTTGTGGGTGTTTGATATGATCATCACCTACTGCCGGCGTATTGATGAGTCTTTAGAGTCCTACATAGGGGCTTCCTGGCTCAAGCGAAACGGAGTAGGAGCACATATGTGATATGTGCGGGACTAAGATTAATACGATATGAGATACCGTATTCTATTCTCGTGATTCATGACATTGATCGGTTGTATGCGATATAGCCGGGTTATCGGATCAAGTGTTGATTTGATAAGTTGTTACACATGATATTAGTCGGTTATAGCCGGATTATTAAATCAAGAGTTGATTTAATAATTTAATGCATAATTATATATTTGATATATTACATTGCATTAACTAGTATTAGCTCATTTATGATTTATTTTCTCACTAAATTGTGCACATTGTTTATATGTGATATATGCAAGTGTACAAGTTTGTATCATGTTTGATGATACATACAAGATGGGTGTATGAGACTTATATCAAGTTTAGGTTAAATTAGGGTTTACTTATTTCCTTAAGAATAACAAAAGAGAGGAGACTTTGGTCAATATTATCAAGCTTGTATGGAACATTGACAAAGTCAACTCTTTTGTCATTCCTTAGGATATTAGTTAACCCAACTCTTAACCTAATACTATGGTTAATTCTCTACATGAGTTAAGCATGATGTCTTAACTCAACCATGGTGCAATAATTCATGGGATAAGTTTTCATTTGGATGAATTATTCACTTCTTCTTCTTCTTCTTCAAGCTCCATGAAAAGCTTTCTAGCTTCAATGGTTCCATGAGAAAAAGTGTGAGAAAATCAATTCTAAAGTGAGCCCACTTCCTACTTCTTCATCCTGTACCACTTGCCATGTAGTAGTGTGTGTTCTCTTCATAAAGTTTATAACCTAGTGAAGGAATAGCTTGAGTTAGTGTCTCCCCGACGTAGATCATCTTCGGCCTCGAAGTCATCGAAGCTAGCACGTTCGTTCTTCTTGTGAAGCTTATCTAGAGTCCGGAGTTCACGATCGCAGCGATGGGGACATCTACACGGAGCTAATGAAGTGAAGGACCTGATCTAGAAAGGTTGTTATCCCTTTCACTTAGTGTTAAATTGTTTAACATGCTTGTTTTCGCCTAAACCCTAATTTAAAGATCCGGCTTCGGGTTGTTCGGCACGGCTAAAATTTTAATTGGGCATGGTTGATGCCTCGTA
Organism: Agapanthus africanus; assembly: GCA_030015575.1. Taxonomy (NCBI): domain Eukaryota; kingdom Viridiplantae; phylum Streptophyta; class Magnoliopsida; order Asparagales; family Amaryllidaceae; genus Agapanthus; species Agapanthus africanus. Next base: position 241,819,635 of record CM057344.1, read on the forward strand.
GACCCTTATTAGAGTGCCTAGCAATCCTACAGTGGTATCAGAGCCAAGCTAGAGCTTTAGGCGAAGTCTAGACGAAGTTTAATGTCCGATCGAACCCGAAAACCCAGATGTAAACCCTTCTCTGTACATTTTTTTAAAATGTGATTTTTTATGAATTAAAAATGCTCATAAAAACAAGCAGGAAAAACTAAGAATTACTGTGAAGTACGGTCCACTAAGTCAATTATTTAACCGCGGAACCGCGGCCAAATGAAGGGTTTGGCGGCGGTTCCACGGCCCAAATTTGGACTTAGTCCCTCATATTTCATATATTTATTCTTAGGTCCTTTCTTGGCAATTTTTCCTGGGAATTTTTTAATTCCACTCAAGTGTTGAGTTTTCTAGGGTTGTATTGGGGACTCGTTGATTCGATCGGATAATTTAACTTTGTTTAGTTTGTTCCGGATATTTTTAGAAACTGTTAAAAAGTTCGGACGAATATCAATAACTCACTTTTTCCCCAGTCGGAAAATTTTTCAAAAGTTGGATTTTTTCTTGTGTTTAAGAACGTTCTAAGTCGTGCAAGTAACGCGATGGACCCTCTAGAAGACAACAAACCTTAACTCGATTATGTGACCGTCTTGAACTGCCTCTGAACCTCAGGGTTTGGGGCAGTACGGCGTGCCACATGTGAGGCGTTGGCTTGACCTTTCTACGGCTGGACCATCGGTACTGAGGCATGTGATGGATATTTTTGAACTCCGCTCAAGTGTTGAGCTATTTGGGAAAACTTGGGTGTTTGATTATTCGATCGAAAAGTTTAACATTGTCTATTTATCTGGAATGTGATACAATATTTGGAATCCACAAGTAGTTATGAGATAACTAATTTGAATGTTATAAACATAGCAGTTTAGTCTCAATTGATTGGATGCCATGGGATTTTGATGTGATCAAAAGTCCGTCGCAATCACGTAGCGTACGCGGATACTTGCCGGGTAAACTTAATAGACAGCCATGCCCCATAGCCCCGACCAAGTGACTATAGGAGAACCCCGTCGCCAAAAGCATCCGTTCGGGTGCTCGCAGCAGCGGTGTTCCACCTTAGTGCACTTCGTTGACGGCATCCGGGGGTACGGCCGTCTACTAAAGTTTGCGACGAGCATTCGATCAGGATGTCGGGAATCTTGTTGAATTGCCCGACTCGACATTGAAAAGAGTTTTCGATAATAAGACTAAAATGCGGGGTTTATAATTGTTAGGCATGCGATGTCTAAGGAATTCATTTGGTTAGGCATGCGATGTCTAAGTAGGTTGCGGATTCCAACTGTTGTAGTTTTACACTTTCTTTTCTATGACTGTAAGCGTAGTATGTGGTGTATCGCCGGCTTCGTTGCTATACATCAACGACAATCGAGATACACATACTTTCTTACGTTGATGATATGAGATATTATGTAATGCTGTGATATGTTGTATTGGATCGTCGCGTTTGAATAGCCGGGGTTTTTATGTGAGATGAGAGTTTTTTTTCTTTTTCATTCATGTAAAATTCATTTGTATGTAATATTCTTTTATTGGGGCACTTCCAGGCTGAGGATGATGTCACCATTGTATATTATTTCCTTTTCCGCATTAGGTAGACCCAAGGCCGGGAGCACAAGTAACCGGGTTCTGGGGTCCAGTGGGAGACCATCTCGAGGAGTCGAGACCGGTTCTCTTAACCCTAGAATGGGCAGTGTTACTTGCCGTTCTCGTAGGGGTCTAGGGATGTGGGTTTGGCTATTCATCACGACCGTGGAATCCGTGTTTTATACAGGCTCGTATTGAAAACACGGACGTCCTAGTATATCCAATATTTCATATATGTTCTTTTGCTGCGATATCTGTGATGTGATCATTTGATATGTTGTGATAGATACTGTATATAGTATATATGATATATTATATAGACGTTACTTATATTTTACACCCGCGCTAGCCTTGCCCCGCTCTGCCATTAGTTACCTAACCTAACGGTGCACGAGGGGACATCGAGGCGAATGCGGATGGCATAAGTGTACGTCGTATTTATCTGTGATGTTTAGGTGACTTAAATGATGGGACTTCATTAATATGATTAATAAAAGAAAAGAAACCTAAAAGATGTTGTGGAATCGAATTTTCAAAAACAGGTAGCTACGGTTCTTGCTTTGCATCGCGGTGTTCCTTGTAGAATATCCTGCACCTTATTCGATAAGGAAAGGGCCGAGATCCCTTCACCGGGAGTGACCCCTTTAGCAATAACTGGCAGATACTACAACACTCAGTTTTTCTTTTGATTTCTTTTAGAGTTTTTCTTTGCATAGTGGTATATATGATATACCCTGCACCTTATTCGATGAGGAAAGGGCCGGCGATCCCTTCACCGGGAGTGACCCCTTTAGCAAAACTAGAAAGGCCTCAAAAACACTCCATTTAAAAATCATTTGATTCTACAACGATATCAAGTTCATTACGCAAAGGGTTTTCATAAAAACCTGTCGTAGCCCTCCGTCATTTCAGATAAGTCCTACTTAGTATTCGTGCTACGTTTGTTGGCCTGCGTCTAGGCGTAGTGTGCGGTAGCTAACTAGTATTTATCTGTTTATGCATATGATGCAGATTGGATTAGGGTAGTCGTGCGACTTTGTTGGCCTGCATCAAGGGTCGTGCGGGTGGGTTTAATTCAATCAAGAAATGACGGGTTGAACTTGACTAGCGCATTGTGGTTTGTTGGCCTGCATCAAGGTCATGGGACTCTAGGGGCAAAATATTATCAGGAATTTCAAGTGTTGAAATTTTCAATGAGATTGCATACCTTCTATGAGATAGTTGGATCCCGATACCCGCTGTGAGTAAGTGTCACTCCTGGGAGAGTTTTACATATTACAATTAGCCGATCAAGTAGGTGTCTAGAAAGGTGTTAACGAGGTTACGCCTCTGGGAAAACGAGGTTTACCTTAATTAGGTCCGTGCGAAAGCACGGGGAACCTCCCTCAAAGTACCAACACTGGCCTGGCTGAAAGATTGGCGAACTTGTAGCGTGTAATTAATCCCGGCTAGTCTTTCCTTTTAGGGTTTGAAGGAAGATTTGATTAAAACAGTGGGAGACATCCTGATTAGATATATTAGATAACCAATCTAATCTTGCAAGAGCATATGCTGAGTGTTTTCTTCTCTCTCTCTCCAGGTAGCGACCATATCACGCCTTAATCAAGATAATAATACGGATATATTGACCGAACCCGCTTGTTATACTGAGCTGGGGAACGTTGGTCCCGCTCCTACTTATAATTGTTATAAGACAGAGCAGGAATTTGGGGAATACCAGATTTCCTGTGCCGCCCAAACGTAGAAAGTGCATGCTGATGTATCTTCTTCGGGTGTGTTCATTACAGAGAACTGCTTCTCAGTATCCTTTACGTCCTGGGTATGAGATACCAGATCAGGATCCCGCATATGTAATCTGTTACATGGGCTACAGATAGGTAGGGAACTGAGAACGGGTGATAAGTTTCATGAGACAGAAAACGGTGCAAGTGTTGCAGCCAAGTCTGTTGGTCACTGTCACCCTGTATTACCAAAATACATTGATTCTGAACGAATGTTATTAGATACCGAACCTGATATACAAAATTATATCAGTCTCTTTATTAGTAAAGAAGGATATAATTTTGTATTGTTGGATAATGTTTTGAACATTTCCTATATCAAGAGTTGATCGGTTCAGGCACGTTATCTAAAAGCATTGACGTTCTAAATCAAACTACAGTTCTTAGTATATAGAACACACACAAGAGGAAGAGTTCAGAAATGAACGAATCCTTCTTGATGCATTGTAGACTAGGTCATATCAATGCGACCCAACTAGCAAAGTTACATTTAGATGCATATTTAAATTTGTTTGAATTTACATCTTGTGAAACTTGCCGGTCATGTCACAGAGATAAGATGACCATAGCTCCGTTTATTGGAAACAGAGAAAGAGTTAGTGAACTCTTGGGATTGATACATGCTGATGTATGAAAGTCCCATGTCTACACATGCCAAGACCGGTTCTTTGTACTTCATTACCTTCTCTGATGATCTCTCAAGATTCAGACATATGTTCCTGCTGAAACACAAGTCCGAACCTTTTGAGATATTCACAGAATATAAGTTAGAAGTAGAGAACCAAAAACGGGTAAAAGTATTATGTCCCTTGATGTGATCAAGGAGGAGAATACTTGAGCACGGAATTCCTGGACTATTCTAAAGGAGAATGAGATTCTCTCTCAGCATTACTCCTCCGTATACACCACAGCACGTCGTTGTATCAGGGCGGAGCAATAGCACCCTATGTGATATGGTGTGCTCTATGATGAGTACTACTGAGTTTCCTATTTCCTTTTGGGTGTTATGCGCTTGAGAAGCTGCATACTTATTGAATAGGGTTCAAATCAAATCAGTTGCCTACCACTTCATATGTGATATGGGAAGGGAAGAGCCCATATCTTAAGTTTGTTAAGATTTGGGGTTGTCCGGCCTATGTCTAAAAGCAAAATCCGGACAAGCTCGAGGCAAGGTCTGTTATGTAGAACTGGAAAGGTTCCAGCTATACAAACTGCAGCTGATGATTTGGTAGAACCAAAGAATTCAATAGTTTCCAACGAACCTCAGCCTCTCCGCCGATCTAGTAGGGTTCCTCACCCACCTGAGAGATACTTCGGTTTCTCTATGACAGTGGGAGCGAGGATTGCATCATGAGATGATGACCCAACTAGTTTCGAGCTGGCTATCAGGAGTGAGACTCTGTAAGAATGGCTGGATGCTTATCGATCTGAGATGGAATCCTTATACACCAACAAAGTATGGACTTTGGTTGCTCTATCTGTAGGGTTAAATCCCCATCAGGAGCAAGTATATCTTGAGAAGATTACTTGGTGTACATGGAAAAGTTGAGACTTTCAAAACTATGCTTAAGTATATCCAGATCCTACTTGCCACGGCTATGTACCATGACTACGATACTGGCGGTTGGGTGTCATGACTGCTTTTCTAAATGTTGTTTTAGAAGAGAGCGTCTATAAGTACACAGCCAGAGGGCTTCGTAGACAGTGGGAGCAGCGGAAACGTGTGCAAGATGTTTTATATGATAAAGCAGGCATCGCGGAGTTGGAACGTCTGTTTTGATGTGGTAGTCAAAGAGTTTGACTTCATCAAAATAGTAGATGAACCTTGTATATACAAAAAGGTAGTCGGGAGTATGGTGGTGATCCTCGTAGAGTACGTGGATGGCATACTCTTGATAGGGAAGGAGTTTCCTATGCTACGCTCGGTCAATCTCCGCTTATCACAAGGATTCTCCATATAGGATCAAAATGATACCTCCTAAATCCTGGGTTTTGGATCTATGAGATAGATCTAATTGGATGTTAGGATACTCACTAGTTGTAGTGAGATGGTATCAATCAACCCTGGGGAGGATCACTGGAATGGTTCCAGGGTGATAAGGACGACTGAATGTCAGTCGCAGGCATTGTCTTTACCCTCAGTAGAGGGACGGTATGTTGGAAGAGTTCCAAGTTAGATACCGTGACTTACTAGAGGATTAAAGGCAAGATACATCGTTACCAAGGATGCTGCCAAAGAGGCAGTCTGGATATATATAAGTTCATGAGATGAACTTCGTTCTTACCATTGTGTGACATTGGTGTTGTGGCTTATGCCAAGAACCCCCGTCTTATCAGAAATCAAGATATAATTCTTAGGCAGTATCACCTAATCATGGAGATGGTTGATCTCCAGGGAGATCGAGGTTAGGAGAGTAGACACAGAAGACGACAGCGCGGATCCACTCACAAAGACATTTTTCCCAGTAGAGACTTTTATGGGATGGTTGAGTATGAGATACTTCGACCACAGTTAATTGTTGGGTATGTGATACCACAACAGATGGCCCTAGTGGGAGATTGTTAGTTATATGTATGCTCTAAAGGCCATTACTGTATATACGATGTATATTGTAGTGGATGCTAGGACATATATAGGGAGGACTTTCTTGCTCGACATGATAGTATGCTATCTGGTTGTACTTTATCTTAACATGTACTCTGACTGTCTCTATGTTACATATTGATAAAGCCCTTAGGATATGTACACGACTACTGGGACTATGATGAGATCATACTAGTGGGGCCACGGTAGTTGACGAGTACTTCCTATAACTGTTCCTAGTCGAGGGTGTATCGAGACAGGGCATCGATGCAACAGAGTAGACTAGCGTATACGCATCTTGACCCATATGATGGGCGATGGATGATCCCATATCCATCGGTGTTTGACATCAAGGATGGTGTACGAGTGCTCAGTGGAGACTGGGTACACTGGACGGACTCGCCGAGAACTCCCAGATGGTATTATACCTTACGTCAGATGGCAGTTCTCCGGTGACACTGGTACAGAGTAGTCTGTTGACCCGAGATCGTCATAGAGTCTTGTGTGATTCCCACTGTGCTTTGATTTCCATCATACCACGTCCAAGAGGGCGTGCAAAAAGGTGGCTTTTGGGTACAGTCCCGAATCACATGGAGGCAATGAGCGATAGGAGGGGATTCGTCTCTCCCGGTATAGGGAGTTGATGTTGCGCTGTGTTCGATTGGTTATAACCGGAAATCCCTGGCCAGGGTTGCTGAGATTTACTGGTAAGTGTTATCAGTAGTTTCTTGAACTGTTATAGATCTCATATCGACACGACTTATCGAGCTACTGGGGTCTGACGTTTACCACCCATAGGCGAGATATGCGACATATCAGACGATGAGACCGGACTGCACGGGAGTGTTACTGATTGGATTTGCAGGAGTACTAGCGGGCTTGCTTGTTGATCTTCTGATCGCTCAATACCCGGGTGGCCGTTACGTTTAGCACACCGCTTGCGGCTTGTGGGTGTTTGATATGATCATCACCTACTGCCGGCGTATTGACGAGTCTTTAGAGTCCTACACAAGGGTTTCCTGGCTCAAGCGTAACGGAGTAGGAGCACATATGTGATATGTGCGGGACCGACATTAATACAATATGAGATACCGTATTCTATTCTCGCGATTCGTGACATTGATCGGTTGTATGCGATATAATCGGGTTATCGGATCAAGTGTTGATTTGATAAGTTGTTACACATGATATTAGTCGGTTATAGCCGGATTATTAAATCAAGAGTTGATTTAATAATTTAATGCATAATTATATATTTGATATATTATATTGCATTAACTAGTATTAGCTCACTTATGATTTATTTTCTCACTAAATTGTGCACATTGTTTATATGTGATATATGCAAGTGTACAAGTTTGTATCATGTTTGATGATACATACAAGATGGGTGTATGAGACTTGTATCAAGTTTAGGTTAAATTAGGGTTTACTTATTTCCTTAAGAATAACAAAAGAGAGGAGACTTTGGTCAATGTTATCAAGCTTGTAGAAGCTTGTATGCAACATTGACAAAGTCAACTCTTTTGTCATTCCTTAGGATATTAGTTAACCCAACCCTTAACCTAATACTATGGTTAATTCTCTACATGAGTTAAGCATGATGGCTTAACTCAACCATGGTGCAATAATTCATGGGATAAGTTTTCATTTGGATGAATTATTCATTTCTTCTTCTTCTTCATCAAGCTCCATGAAAAGCTTTCTAGATTCAATGGTGCCATGAGAAAAAGTGTGAGAAAATCAATTCTAAAGTGAGCCCATTTCCTACTTCTTCATCCTCTACCACTTGCCATGTACTAGAGTGTGTTCTCTTCACAAAGTTCATGACTTAGTGAAGGAATAGCTTCAGTTAGTGTTTCCCCGACGTAGATCATCTTCGGCCTCAAAGTCATCGAAGCAAGCACGTTCGTTCTTCTTGTGAAGCTTCTCTAGAGTCCGGAGTTCACGATCGCAGCGATGGGGACATCTACACGGAGCTAATGTAGTGAAGGACCGGATCTACAAAGGTTGTAATCCCTTTCACTTAGTGTTAAATTGTTTAACTTGCTTGTTTTCGCCTAAACCCTAGTTTAAAAATCCGGCTTCGGGTTGTTCGGCACGGCTAAAATTTTAATTGGGCATGGTTGATGCCTCATAGACCCTTATTAGATTTCCTAGCAACCCTACAAATACAACCTTTGTAGATCGGTCCTTCACTTCATAAGCTCCTTGTAGTAGTCCCTTCGCTGCGATCATCGAACTCCCGGACTCTCGGACGGCTCCATGAGGAGATGACAACGGTTTTGCTTATAGTCTTCGAGGCTGAAGATGATCTACGTCGAGAGAATACTAACTCAAGCTTCTACTTCACTAACTAGAGAATTAGTGAAGCAAACACCCTAAACTAAAGTGCTAGTCTAGTAGAGGATGATGAAATAGGAAATGAGTACACTTTAGAATTTCTTTTCTCACTATATTTCTCTCTCTTTATCAAACCCTAGCAAGCATTTGAAGGAGGAAGAAGATGAGCTAAAAAATGAGAATGAAAAACTAATCAAGGGAGAGAGAGCTAACCATGGGTGAGTGTGTATCATATACAAACTCATGTAGAGACATAACTATGGCTAATTATAGTGGTTAGGTTTATAAATATCCTAAGTAAAACAAAACTAGTGGACTTTGGTCAATGCACTCACAAGCTTCATGAAGCTTCATGCACTTGAACAATTATCCACTAATTTTGTATTTATTTTGTATATTAAAACCACACCAATATAATTATAATGGTATATGTCTCATACACCCATGTAGAGTGTATCAACAACCATGATACAAAATGAACACAAATAAATATATATCACATATATATTAAGTTGTGCACAAGTGAGAAAAACAAATGCTTAAGTGAACCAATGTTAGTTAATGTAAATTAGTATATCACATATACAATTATACACTAAATTATTAAATCAACACTTGACTTAATAATCCGGATATATCACATATAATCGACTAACATCCAATGTATCGACTTATCGAATCAACCCTTGATTCGATAACCTGGTTATATCGCATATAACCGATCGATACAAACATCGCGAGAATAGAATACGGTATCACATACATGCATTATTCTCGGTCCCGCACATATCACATATGCGCTCCTATTTCGTTTCGTCTGAGCCAGTAAAACTTCTATGTAGGACTCTAAAGACTCGTCAATACGCCGGCAGTAGGTGATGATCACATCAAGCACCCATAAGCCGTCAACGGTATTAGCTGGACGTAACGGCTACCCGAGTATTGAGCTATCAGAAGATCAGCAAGCAAGCCCGCTCTAACCCCTGCAAAAAGCCCGACAGTGACACTACCGTACAGTCCGGTCTCCTCGTTTGAAATGTTGCATATCAAGTCTAGGGGTGGTAAACGTCAGACCCCAATAACCGATAAGTCATGCCGATGCGAGGCTCATAACGGGTCGAGAAACTACTGGTAACACTTACTAGTAAATCTCTAAACCAGCTCTGGCCAGGGACTTCCCTGTTATGGCCAATCGAGCATAGCGCAACATCAACCCCCAATACCGGGAGAGACGAAACCCGTCCTATCGCTCATTGCCTCCATGTGACTCTGGACTGTACCCAAAAACCACCGTTTTGCACGCCTTCTTGGACGTGGTAAGGTGGAAATCAAAGCACAGTGGGAATCACACAAGACTCTATGACGATCTCGGGTCTACAGACTAACCTGTACCAGTGTCACCAGAGAACTGCCATCTGACGTGAGGTATAATACCATCTGGGAGTTCTCGGCGAGTCCGTCCAGTGTACCCAGTCTCCACTGAGCACCCGTATATCATATCTGATGTCAAACACCAATGGATATGGGATCATTCATCGCCTATCTATATGGGTCGAGAAGGTATACGCTAGTCTACTCTGGTATATCGATGCCCCGTCTCGATACACCCACGACTAGGGACCTTGAAGGATGTACTTATGGACTACCATGTCCCCACTAGTATGATCTTCATCATAGTCCAGGTAGTCAAGTACACACCTAAGGGCTTTACCAACATGTAGCAGAGAGACGATCAATGTACACGTTAAGGTAAAGAGTAACCAGATAGCATACTATCATGTCGAGCAAGAAAGTCCTCCCTATATATGTCCAAGCATCCACTACAATATACATCTCATGTATAGTAATGGCCTCTAGGGCATACATATAACTAACAATCTCCCACATGAACTAAGGCCATCTGATAACAGTGGTTGAAGTATCTCATACTCAACCATCCTATAAAAGTCTCTCTCTGGGAAAAGGCCTTTGTGAGTGGATCCGCCGTGTTATCCTCTGAGTCTACTCTCCTAACCTCGATCCCCTGGAGATCAACCATCTCCATAATCAGGTGACACTGCCTTAGAATATGTCTGGATCACTGATGAGACAGGCGTTCCTGGGAATAAGCCACAACTCCATTGTCACATAATGGTAGGAACGAAGTTCATCTCATGAACTAATATACACCCAGACTGCCTCTTTGGTAGCATCATTAGTAGCGATGTATCCAGCCTTTATCGTCTAGTATGCCACGGTATCTAGCTTGGAACCTTTCCAACATACCGTCCCTTTACTTGAGGGTAAAGACAATACCTCTGACTGACATTCAGTCATCCTTATCACCCTGGAACCTTTAAAGTGATTTTCCCCAGGATGGATTGATACCATCTCACTACATCTAGTGAGTATCCTAACATCCAATTAGATCTATCTCATAGATCCAAACCCAGGATTTAGGAGGTATCACTTTGATCCTATATGGAGAATCCTTGTGATAAGCGGAGATTGACCGAGCGTAGCATAGGAAACTCCTTCCCTATCAAGAGTATGTCATCCACGTACTCTACGAGGATCACTACCATACTCTCTACTACCTTTTTGTATATACAAGGTTCATCTACCATTTTGCTGAAGTCAAACGCTTTGACTGCCACATCAAAACAGATATTCCAACTCCATGATGCCTGGTTTAACCTGTAAAGCAACTTGCACATGTTTTCGCTGCTCCCACTGTCTACGAAGCCCTCTGGCTGTGTACTTATAGACGCTCCCTTCTAAATCACTATTTAGAACAGCCGTCATGACACTCAACCGTCAGATATCGTAGTCATGGTATGTAGCAGTGGCAAGTAGGGTCTGGATTTACTTAAGCATAGGTACTTAGAAAAGGTTTCATCATAATCTATACCTGGTCAATGAAACCTTTAACAATTCTAGCTTTGAAAGTCTCAACTTTTTCATGTACACCAAGTAATCTTCTTAAGATGTACTTGCTCCTGATTGGGGATTTAACCCTTCAGATAAAGCAACCAAAGTCCATACTTTGTTGGTGTGTATGGATTCCATCTTAGATCGCTTAGCATCCAGCCATTCTTACAGAGTCTCCTTCCTGATGGCCTGCTCGAAACTAGTTGGGTCATCATTTCATGATGCATTCCTCGCTCCCACTGTCGTAGAGAAACCAAAGTATCTCTCAGGTGGGTGAGGAACCCTACTAGATCGGCGGACAGGCTGAGGTTCGTTGTAAAATATTGAATCCTCCGGTTCTACCAAATCATCAGCTGCAGTTTGTTTGGCTGGAACTCCTTCCAGTTCTATCTCATGACCACAAATTTGTTTCCAAAATAAATTCCTTTTCTTAAAAAGGTGGCATGCCGAGAAACAAAACACCTTTTGTTCCTCGGTGCGGTAGAAGATATCCCTTTGCAAATGCTTGGGATATCCAACAAACTTCCACAAAACTGACCTTGCCTCGAGTCTGTCCGGATTTTACTTTTAGACATAGGCCGGACAACCCCAAATCTTAACTGACTTAAGAGATGGGCTCTTCCCTTACCATATCACATATGGAGTGGTAGGCACCTGATTTGGTTGGAACGCCATTCAATAGGTATGCAGCTTCACAAGTGCATAACCCCCAAAAGGAAATAGGCAACTCAGTAATACTCATCATAGAGCACACCATATCTCATAGGGTGCAATTGCTCCGCCCCGATATACCATCGTGCTATGGTGTATACAGAGGAGTAATGCTGAGAGAGAATCTCATTCTCCTTTAGAATGGTCCAGGAATCCTGTGCTCAAGTATTCTCCTCCCTGATCACATCAAAGGACATAATATTTATACCCGTTTTTGGTTCTCTACTTCTAACTTATATTCTGTGATTATCTCAAAAGTTTCGGACATGTGTTTTAACAGGAACATATGTCTGAAACTTGAGAGATCATCAGTGAATGTAATGAAGTATAAAGAACCGGTCCTGGCATATGTAGACAGGGGACCTTCATACATCATCATGTATCAATCCCAAGAGTTCACTAACTCTTTCTCTGTTTCCAATAAACAGAGCTATGGTCATTTTATCTTCGTGACATGACCGGCAAGTTTCATAAGATGTAAATTTAAACTAATTTAAATATGCATCTAAATGTAACTTCAGCTAGTCGGGTTGCATTGATATGACCTAGTCTATAATGCCTCAAGAAGAATTCGTTCATTTCTGAACACTTCCTCTTGTGTGTGTTCTGTATACTAAGAACTATAGTTTGATTTAGAACGTCAATGCTTTTAGATAACGTGCCTGAACCGATCAACTCTTGATATAGGAAATGTTCAAAACATTATCCAACAATACAAAATTATATCCTTCTTTACTAATAAAGAGACTGATATGATGTTGTATATCAGGTTCGGTATCTAATAACATTCGTTCAGAATCAATGTATTCTGATAATACAGGGCGATAACTACCAACAGACTTGGCTGCAACACTTGCACTGTTTCTATCTCATGAAACTTATCACCAGTTCTTAGTTCTCTACCTATCTGCAGCCCATGTAACAGATTACATATGTGGGATCCTGATCCGGTATCTAATACCCAGGACGTAAAGGATACTGAGAAACAGTTCTCTATAATGAACACACCAGAAGAAGATGCATCAGCATGTACTTTCTTCGTTTGGGCGGCACGGGAATTCTGGTAATCTCCAATTTCCTGCTCCGTCTTATAACAATTATAAGTTGGAGCGGGACCAACGTTCCCCAGCACAGTATAACATGCGGGTTCAGTTAATACATCCATATTATTATCTTGATTAAGGCATGATATGGTCGCTACCTGGAGATAGAGAGAAGAAAACACTCTGCGTGCGCTCTTGCAAGATCAGATTGGTTATAATTTTATCTAATCAGGATGGCTCCCACTGTTTTTATCAAATCTTACTTCAAACCCTAAAAGGAAAGACTAGACGGGATTAATTACACCCTACAATTTCGCCAATCTATCAGCCAGGCCAGTGTCGGTACTTTGAGGGAGGTTCCCCGTGCTTTTGCACGGACCTAATTAAAATAAACATCGTTTTTCCACAGGCGTAACCCTGTTGACACCTTTCTAGACACCTACTTGGTCGGCTAATTGTAATGTGTAAAACTCTCCCAGGAGTAACAATTACTCGCAGTGGGTATCGGGATCTAACTATCTCATAGAAGGTATGCAATCTCATTGCAAATTTCAACACTTGAAATTCCCGATAATATTTTGCCCCTAGCGTCCCATGACCTTGACGCAGGCCAACAAACCATAGTGCGCTAGTCAAGTTCAACCCGTCATTTCCTGATTGAATTAAACCCACCTGCACGACCCTTGACGCAGGCCAACAAAGTCGCAGGAATACCCTAATCCAATCTGCATCATATGCATAAGCAGATAAATACTAGTTAGCTACCGCACACTACGCTTTGACGTAGGCCAACAAACGTAGCACGAATACTAAGTAGGACTTATCTGAAATGACGGAGGGCTACGTTAGGTTTTTTCTGAAAACCTATTGTGTAATGAACTTGATATCGTTGTAGAATCAAATAATTTTAAAATGGAGTGTTTTTTAGGCTTTTGCTAGTTTCGGTAAAGAGGTCACTCCCGGTGAAGGGATCTCGGTGCTTTCGTCATCGAATGAGGTGCGGGATATATCATATATATCACTGTGCAATGCAAGAACTAAAAAAGCAATCAAAATACAAAACCGAGGGGTGTAGCATCTGCCAGTCATTGCTAAAGGGGTCACTCCCAGTGAAGGGATCTCGGCTCTTTCCTTATCGAATAAGGTGCAGGATGTTCTACAAGGAACACCGCTATGCAAAGCAAGAACTGTAGCTACCTGTTTTTGAAAATTCGATTCCACAACATCTTTTAGGTTTCTTTTCTTTCATTAATCACATTAATGAAGTCCTATCATTTAAGTCACCTAAACATCACAGATAAATACGACGTATACTTATGCCATCCGCATTCGCCTCGATGTCCCCTCATGCACCGTTAGGTTAAGTAACTAACGGCAGACCGGGGCAGGGCTAGCGCGGGTGTAAAACATAAGTAACGTCTATATAATAGATCATATATACTATATACAGTATCCATCTCAATATATCAAATGATCACATTACAGATATCGCAGCAAAAGAAACATATGAAACATTGGATATACTAGGACGTCCGTGTTTTATTTTGAGCCTCTATAAAATACGGATTCCACGATCGCGATGAATAGCCAAACCTACACCCTTAGACCCCTACGAGAGCGGCAAGCAACCCTACCAATTCTAGAGTTAGGAGACCCGGACTCGACTCCTCGAGTTGGTCTCCCACTGGACTCTAGAACCCGATCACTTGTGCTCTCCTCCTTGGGTCTACCTAATGCGGAAAAGTAAATAATATACAATGGTGACATCATCCTCATCCCGGAAGTGGCCCAATAAAAGAATATTACATACAATGAATTTTACATGAATGAAAATAAAAACCCTCATCTCACATAAAACCCCCGGCTATTCAAAAACGCGAAGATCCAATATAACATATCCAGCAACACATAACATCACATGTCATCAACGTAAATAAATATGCGCATCCCAATTGTCGTTGACATATAGCAACGAAACCGGCGATATCACATATTACACTTACGGTCGCAGAAAAGAAAGTGTAAAACTACAACATTTGGAATCCACAATCTCTTTAGACATCGTAAATCCGAAATATCACATACTTCGCATTTCATGCCTAACTAGATGAATTCCACATATTGTATCACATTCCAGATAAATAGACAGTATTAAACTTTCCGATCGAATAATCAAATACCCAAGATTTCCTAAATAGATCAACACTTGAGCGGAGTTCAAAAATTCCAGAATACGTCACAGTACCAACGGTCCAGCCGTAGAAGGGTCAAGCCAACGCCTCACATATAGCACGACGTACTGCCCCAAACCCTGAGGTTTAGAGGCGGTTCAGACGGTCACATAATCGAGTTAAGGTTTGTGTTCTTCTTGAGGGTCCATCGCGTTACATGCACGTTTTTCCGAAAGATTTAAACTCAAAAAAAATTCAACACTTGAAAGTTTTCCGTGTCGGGAAAAAGCGAGTTAATGATATCCGTTCGAACATTTTAATACTTTCTAAATAATCCGGAATACAGAACGAAATTAAATTTTTCGATCGAATCAACGTATACAAAATAATCCCCAGAACACTCAACACTTGAGTCAGATTAAAAATATCCAAAAAATAGCACTAACAGATATGGGTATTACTGTGCAAACACCAAAGCAAAAGCTCACTGTACGGCCGCGGATCCACGGTATAAGCAGGGTATTGCCGTGGTTCCGCGGTGGTCAGTACGAGTTACTCTGTCGTTTTTCACAGTAATACCTATAATTCCCTGCTGAATTTTTTAGGTATTTTTAATACAGAAAAAACCACATTTTAAAAAAATGCCCAAAGAGGGGGTCATTTTGACGTTACGGGGTTCATTCAGAGTTTTAACTTCGTATACACGTCGCCTAATGCCCTAGCTATGCTCTGATACCACTGTAGGGTTCCTAGGCACTCTAACAAGGTTCTACAAGGCATCAACCATGCCCGATTAAAATTTTAGCCGTGCCGAACAACCCTAAACAAGATCTTTGCTAGATAATTAGGGTAACACATGCAAGTAAATATCAATTACCACTAAGTGAATACGAAATACAACCTTTGTAGATCAGTCCTTCACTTCATAAGCTCCTTGTAGTAGTCCCTTCGCTGCGATCATCGAACTCCCGGACTCTCGGACGGCTCCATGAGGAGATGACAACGGTTTTCCTTGTAGTCTTCGAGGCCGAAGATGATCTACGTCGAGGGAATACGAACTCAAGCTTCTACTTCACTAATTAGAGAATTAGTGAAGCAAACACCCTAAACTAAAGTGCTAGTCTAGTAGAGGATGATGAAATAGGAAATGGGTACACTTTAGAATTTCTTTTCTCACTATATTTCTCTCTTTATCAAACCCTAGCAAGCATTTGAAGGAGGAAGAAGATGAGCTCAAAATGAGAATGAAAAACTAATCAAGAGAGAGAGAGATAACCATGGGTGAGTGGATATCATATACTTGTTAGTTGTATGTATGCCCTAGAGGCCAGTATTGTATAGATGATGTATATTATATTGGATGCTTGGACATATATAGAGATGACTTTCTTGCTCGATATGATAGTATGCTATCTGGTTGCTCTTTATCTTAACATGTACACTTGTCTCTTTAAACTGTCTTATAGTTACATGTTGGTAAAGCCTTTAGGATGTGTACTTGACTACCTGGACTATGATGCAGATCATACTAATGGGGACGTGGTAGTCCATAGGTAAATCCTTCAAGGTCCCTAGTCGTGGGTGTATCGAGACGGGGCATCGATATACCAGTGTAGACTAGCGTATACGTTTCTCGACCCATGAGATGGGCGATGGATGATCCCATATCCATTGGTGTTTGACATCAGAGATGGTATACGGGTGCTCAGTGGAGACTGGGTACACTGGACGGACTCGCCGAGAACTCCCAGATGGTATTATACCTCACGTCAGATGGCAGTTCTCAGGTGACACTTGTACAGGTTAGTCTGTAGACCCGAGATCGTCATAGAGTCTTGTGTGATTCCCACTGTGCTTTGATCTCCACCTTACCACGTCCATGAGGGCATGCAAAACGGTGGTCTTTGGGTACAGTCCCGAGTCACATGGAGGCAATGAGCAATAGGAGAGGCTTCGTCTCTCCCGGTATTGGGGGTTGATGTTGCGCTGTGCTCGATTGGCTGTAACAGGGAAGTCCCTGGCCAGGGCTGATCAGAGATTTGCTGGTAAGTGTTACCAGTAGTTTCTCGACCCGTTATGAGCCTCATATCGGCATGACTTATCGGTTATTGGGGTCTGACGTTTACCACCCCTAGACTTGATATGCGACATATCAGACGAACAGACCGGACTGTACGGTGTGTGTTACTGGTTGGATTCACAGGAGTGTGAGCGGGCTAGCTCGTCGATCTTCTGATCGCTCAATACCCGGATGGCCGTTACGTTTAGCAGACCGCTTGCGGCTTGTGGGTGCTTGATATGATCATCATCTGCTACCGGCGTATTGACGAGTCTTTAGAGTCCTACATAGAGGTTTCCTGGCTCAAGCGAAACGAAATAGGAGCGCATATGAGCTGTGTGCGGGACCGAGAATAATGCGTGTATGTGATACCGTATTTCATTCTCGCGATTAATGTTTCGATTGATTGTATGCGATATAACCTAGTTATCGAATCGAAGATCGATTCGATAAGTCGATACATTGGATACTAGTCGGTTATGTACGACATGACCGGATCATTGAATCAAGTGTTGATTTAATGATTTAATGTATAATTATATATTTGATATATTACTTTACATTAACTAGTATTGGTTCACTTTAAAGGGATTTTCTCACTTGAAAAACACATTGTATATGTGATATATTTTGTGTGCACTTGATTGTATCATGTTTGATGTTGCATGCTAACTTGTGTTTTGTGTAAAGATTAAACCATGGTTGTGTAATGGTTGGGGTTTCCTTTTTATTACTTATTTATTTATTTATTGATTTTGGAAAGGATTATGAAGAAAAATGGTGGCTTTCTTTGTATTTAGTTGAAGTTTCATGAAGGTTTGACTTAGTTACCATTTTGTCTTCATCCTTAACCCTAACCATTCTAACTAACCATGATCTATTCTCTACACTTTACCATGGTTAGCATATGATAAGTATTGATTTTATTTTCATTTAAAAAGGAACACTTATCATATTCTTTCTTCTTCTTCATCATCTTCATCAAGAAAGAAAGCTTGATTCCATCAATGGCATCTTGAGCAAAAGAGTGAGAAATCCAATTCTAAAGTGAACCCACCTCCTATTTCTTCACCCTCTACCTCTTGCCAAATAGTATAGGGTGTTTTCTTCACAAGTTTCACAACTTGGTGAAGTTGGAGATTGAACTTGTGTTGCCTCGACGTAGATCATCTTCGGCACGAAGCCGACGACCTTGCCCGCCCATTTCTCCGATGAAGCCGATGCTTGAGTCTGGGATTCGAGATGGACAGCGAGGGGACAACTACGTGGAGCTAAGGAAGTGGATAACCGGATCTACAAAGGTTGTAGTTTCCTACTTTTAGTTTAGTTGTTAACTTGTTTATTGTTTCGCCTAAAATTCTAGTTAACGATCCGTATTAGAGTTTCTCGGCACTCATAAAATTTGAAATTGGCATGGTTGATGCCTTGTGAGACCTATTGAGAGTGCCAAGGAACCCTACAGTACTAACTCATGTAGAGACATAACCATGGCTAATTATAGTGGTTTGGTTTATATATATCCTAAGTAAAACAAAACTAGTGGACTTTGGTCAATGCACTCACAAGCTTCATGAAGCTTCATGCACTTGAACAATTATCCACTAATTTTGTATTTACTTTGTATATTAAAACCCCACCAATATAATTATAATGGTATATGTCTCATACACCCATGTAGAGTGTATCAACAACCATGATACAAAATGAACACAAATAAATATATATCACATATATATTAAGTTGTGCACAAGTGAGAAAAACAAATGCTTAAGTGAACCAATGTTAGTTAATGTAAATTAGTATATCACATATACAATTATACACTAAATTATTAAATCAACACTTGACTTAATAATCCGGTTATATCACATATAACCGACTAACATCTAATGTATCGACTTATCGAATCAACACTTGATTCGATAACCTGGTTATATCGCATATAACCGATCGATACAAATATCGCGAGAATAGAATACGGTATCACATACACGCATTATTCTCGGTCTCGCACATATCACATATGCGCTCCTATTTCGTTTCGCCTGATCCAGTAAAACCTCTATGTAGGACTCTAAAGACTCGTCACTACGCCGGTAGTAGGTAATGATCACATCAAGCACCCACAAGCCGTCAGCGGTACTAGCTAGACGTAACGGCTACCCGGGTATTGAGCGATCAGAAGATCAGCAAGCAAGCCCGCTCCAACTCCTGCAAAAAGCCTGACAGTGACACTACCGTACAGTCCGGTCTCCTCATCTGATATCTCGCATATCAAGTCTAGGGGTGGTAAACGTCAGACGCCAATAACCGATAAGTCATGCCGATGTGAGGCTCATAACGGGTCGAGAAACTACTGGTAACACGTACCAGTAAATCTCTAAACCAGCCCTGGCCAGGGACTTCCCTGTTATGGCCAATCGAGCATAGCGCAACATCAACCTCAAATACCGGGAGAGGCGAAACCCCTCCTATCGCTCATTGCCTCCATGTGACTCGGGACTGTACCTAAAAACCACCATTTTGCACGCCCTCCTGGACGTGGTAAGGTGGAAATCAAAGCACAGTGGGAATCACACAAGACTTTATGACGATCTCGGGTCTACAGACTAACCTGTACCAGTGTCACCAGAGAATTGCCATCTGACGTGAGGTATCATACCATCTGGGAGTTCTCGGCGAGTCCGTCCAGTGTACCCAGTCTCCACTGAGCACCCGTATATCATATCTGATGTCAAACACCAATGGATATGGGATCATCCATCGCCCATCTATATGGGTCGAGAAGGTATACGCTAGTCTACTCTGGTATATCGATGCCCCGTCTCGATACACCCACGACTAGGGACCTTGAAGGATGTACTTATGGACTACCATGTCCCCACTAGTATGATCCTCATCATAGTCCAGTTAGTTAAGTACACATCCTAAGGGCTTTACCAACATGTAGCAGAGAGACAATCAATGTACACGTTAAGGTAAAGAGTAACTAGATAGCATACTATCATGTCGAGCAAGAAAGTCCTCCCTATATATGTCCAAGCATCCACTACAATATACATCTCATGTATAGTAATGGCCTCTAGGGCATACATATAACTAACGGTAGGGACCCTTGACCCGCAGGCAACTATATCCCAATTCATGATGTTGTTCAAGCTGACCACTTTCCAAGCCTTAATCGACAAGCTAGCCCAAATAGACCTGATGGGCCATAGACCACCCTCCTAAAAAATGGAGCTTCGAAATGAAAAGGGCAAAGGGAAAGCGACCTTCGTCGCTAACGCTCAACATCAGCCGAGTGATCCGAAACCTGTTGCTCGCCAAGGCAACAAACCGTGATTCCTCGATGAGAAGTTGAGACGTCCTTACTCGTTTCCCCGGGATAAAACGAGGAGACTGTTCGAACTAGCGGTGCGCAACAGGCTCATCACCCTACCGGATCCGAAACGCCCACAGTAGCCCGGTGATGTCAACAATCCCAACTATTGCCCCTACCATCGAATAATGGGCCACCCAATCGAAGATTGCTTCGTCTTCAAAAACTGGATTGAAGACCAATACCAACAAGGCAAATTTGCGCTGTCTGAAAACTGGAGGGTAAACTGTAACACTTTGAAATTTCGTTATAATGTTTTTCGTGTTAATTAGCAATTTGTGCGTGTTATTTTATATGTGTACTTGGGTTTATTAGTTATTTTTAGTCGGGTTAACCTAATTGGAAAATTTTCCATTTTGTAGTGTACACTTGCGCACTTAGCCATGTTGTAACCTAGGTTAAAGTGTTAGCCATTCTTTCCTTGCATGTTTCCTTGTTAATTCCCTACCATTTTTAATCAAAACAAAACCCTTTTTAAAATTCTTTTAGCAATAGAAAAATGAGGAATGGTGGTTAGGTAGAAATTGACTTTTTGTGACCTTTTTTCTTCCTCTCTTCTGAGCTCCAGCAGAATTCCAGCAGCAACAACACCATATTTTCTTCATCTCTTCATTTCCTTTGAAGCCAAACAAAACCCTACACAAAACCCCTCACCTCCTTCACTCTAAAGCTTAGAAAAAAGGGTTCTTTTGGGTTTTTGGTGGCCAATCTGTGCAAGTGAGGGCAAGGGCTGGAGTTTTAGCTTCACTAGGATCCTTTGAAGGTATATAGCTCATATTTAACACTCCTTTTCATAACTTGTAGTAATTCTAGCTAAATATCACTTTTTGTGCATTGTTTTGTGCTATTGAAGGGATTTAGTGATAATATGTTAAAATTAGCATTTTTATGGCTTGATTAGCTTGGTGATGAGTTGTTAGGATGGTTTTAAACTGGGGTTTTGCTTCAGGTTTCATAAAATACCCTAGAGTTTCATTTTAGTGTAGAAGTGTGGTTTTTAACTAGAAATAGGGCTCTGTTGGATCTGCTGCTACCCGGGTTGTTTCAGAATGAAATTGGATTTACTGTAGCATGTATAGGGGATATAGAGTACACACACCAAACCTGGGAGCCCAATTCCCAAGGGAGGCCGCCGGAATAAACATTATGGCCGCAATTTGCGGCCAGATGGGTGAGATGGGGGTTGGGGTTTGGTCCACTGGAGTCTTCTGCTATGGGGAGTATTTTGGTATATATATTTTTATAATATCTGTTCTGTATCAAAATCTGGAGTAGAATACCCTATTTCCCGTATTTTTAATGTTTCGCGACACGCGTGATACGTGTGTGTGGGTTTGGGGTTTCTGCGTATCGCGACGCGTCGGAGTGGCTTCAGGCACGTAATCACACGTTTTAGCGTATCACGCACACGCGCGCTTGGTTTGCGACGCGGGTTTTTAGTTGACTTTAAATGTCGTGTTTGTACGGTTTTGAGCTTATGTGTGATATATTGTGAAATTCTAGGATTCGCAGGCGAGTGCGACGGGCGCCGCGAAGGAGGGGAACAAGTCGTCGGCTATAACTCGCGAGAGACTACGGTGAGTAGATTTAACATCTACGGGGATATCGCCCGCATGGCGTTCTACGTCAGGGCTGATAGGATCTTATAGCTACATTTCCATACATTGACTGTTCATGGCTACTAATTAGTGCATACCACATTTCCTGCCATATGTATATAAACTAGAATTGATAGAACACTGCACCGTTACTAACGGTTCATGTTGCACGAGCACTATCCTGCATGTTACACACACAACGTTAGTAATTGCCA
Source organism: Agapanthus africanus (assembly GCA_030015575.1). Classification (NCBI taxonomy): domain Eukaryota; kingdom Viridiplantae; phylum Streptophyta; class Magnoliopsida; order Asparagales; family Amaryllidaceae; genus Agapanthus; species Agapanthus africanus. The sequence goes on from CM057344.1 coordinate 241,842,040, forward strand.
TGACACTCACACTGTAGGATTCCTATGATCAATATGTTGTAGCTCATCTTTTATGCGACTTGACATGATATTCATACTTGATACATATATTGTAGGGTTCCTAGGCATACTAATGAGGTCTCACAAAGCATCGACAATGCCAAATTAAAATTTTTCCGGTGCCGAGAAACCCTAATGCGATCGTTAACTAGAGTTTAGGGGAAATGACAACAAGTTAACAACTTAACTGCTAAGTGAATGGAAATACAACCTTTGTAGATCCGGTCCTCCACTTCCTAAGCTCCTTGTTGACGTCCCTTCGCTGCGATCACCACAATCTCGGACCCTAGCGATGGTTTCGTCGGAGAAATGATCGGGCTAGGTCGTTGACTTCGATGCCGAAGATGATCTACGTCAAGGCAACTCTAACTCAAGCTCCATCTTCACTTGGTCATGAACCTTGTGAAGAAAACACCCAATACAACATGGCAAGTGGTAGAGGATGATGAAATAGGAAGTGGGTTCACTTTGTATTTAGATTTCTCACTTGATTTCATCACTTGACATTTTTGTAGAAAGCTTTTCTTTCTTCATCAAGAAGAAGAAGAAGAAAGAAATGAAAAAATGAATTAACTTAAAAAGAAAATCAAGTGACCCTTATCATATTGCAACCATGGTTAAGTGTAGAGAATAAACTAGGGTTAGGAGAATGGTTAGGTTAGGCAAAAGAAACAAAAATGGTTGAACTTTTCAAAGCTTCATGAAGCTTCAAAGTAAATCCAAAAGAAGCAACCATTTCTTTTCTTGCTAAAAGAATAATTAAATAAATGAATAAGTAAATCAAAACCCTAACCATTAACCTAATCATGGTTTAATCATACACACCCAAGTTTGCATGTATCATCAAACATGATACAAACTAGTGCACAAAACTATATCATATATACAATGTGCACATCAAGTGAGAAAGTTAATCTTAAGTGAAAAAATACTAGTTAATGTAAAGTAATATATCAAATATATAATTATACATTAATTCATTAAATCAACACTTGATTTAATGATCCGGTCATAATGCATATAACCGACTAATATCAAGTGTATCAATGTATCGAATCAACACTTGATTCGGTAATACGGCTATATCACATATAGCCTGCCGATGATACAAATCGCGAGAATAGAATACAGTATCACATACTGGTATTATTCTCGGTCCCGCACATATCTCATATGCGCTCCTATTTCGTTTCGCTTGAGCCAGGAAACCTCTGTGTAGGACTCTAAAGACTCGTTAATACGCCGGCAGTAGGTGATGATCATATCAAACACCCACAAGCCGCAAGCGGTCTTCTAAACGTAACGGCCACCCGGGTATTGAGCGATCAGAAGATCAACGAGCAAGCCCGCTCACACTCCTGTGAATCCAACCAGCAACACTTACCGTACAGTCCGGTCTCGTCGTCTGATATGTCGCATATCTCGCCTAGGGGTGGTAAACGTCAGACCCCAATAGCTCGATAAGTCGTGTCGATATGAGGTCTATAAAAGTTCGAGATACTACTGGTAACACTTACTAGTAAATCTCAGCAACCCTGGCCAGGGATTTCCGGTTATAGCTAATAGAACACAGCGCAACATCAACTCCCTATACCAGGAGAGACGAATCCCCTCCTATCGCTCATTGCCTCCATGTGATTCGGGACTGTACCTAAAAACCACCATTTTGCACGCCCTCTTGGATGTGGTAAGGTGGAAATCAAAGCACAGTGGGAATCACACAAGACTCTATGACAATCTCAGGTCTACAGACTAACTTGTATCACTGTCACCAGAGAACTGCCATCTGACGTAAGGTATAATACCATCTGGGAGTTCTCAGCGAGTCCGTCCAGTGTACCCAGTCTCCACTGAGCACCCGTATATCATCTCTGATGTTAAACACCAATGGATATAGGATCATCCATCGCCCATCTGTATGGGTCGAGAAGGTATACGCTAGTCTACTCTGGTATATCGATGCCCCGTCTCGATACACCCACGACTAGGGACCTTGAAGGATGTACTTATGGACTACCATGTCCCCACTAGTAATGATCCGTATCATAGTCCAGGTAGTCAAGTACACATCCTAAGGGCTTTACCAACATGTAACAGAGAGACAATCAGTGTATACGTTAAGATAAAGAGCAACCAGATAGCATACTATCATGTCGAGCAAGAAAGTCCTCCCTATATATGTCCCAGCATCCACTACAATATACATCCTATGTACAGTAATGGCCTCTAGGGCATACATATAACTAACAATCTCCCACTTGCACTAGGGCCATCTGTAGCAGTGGTTGTAGTATCTCATACTCAACCATCCCATAAAAGTCTCTCTCTGGGAAAAGGCCTTTGTGAGTGGATCCGCCGTGTTGTCCTCTGAGTCTACTCTCCTAACCTTGATCTTCTTGGAGATCAACCATCTCCATGATCAGGTGATACTGCCTTAGAATATGTCTGGATCACTGATGGGACGGACGTTCCTTGGCATAAGCCACAACTCCATTGTCACATAATGGGAGGAACTAAGTTCATCTCATGAACTAATATACACCCAGACAGCCTCTTTGGTAGCATCTTAAGTAGCGATGTATCCAACCTTTATCGTCTAGTATGCCACGGTATCTAGCTTGGAACTCTTCCAACATACCGCCCCTTTACTGAGGATAAAGACAATGCCTGTGACTGACATTCAGTCGTCTTTATCACCCTGGAACCCCTCCAGTGATTCTCCCCAGGATCGATTGATACCATCTCACTATATCTAGTGAGTATCCTAACATCCAATTACATCTATCTCATAGATGAAAACTCAGGATTTTGGAGGTATCACATTGATCCTATATGGAGAATCCTTGTGATAAGCGGAGATTGACCGAGCGTAGCATAGGAAACTCCTTCCCCATCAAGAGTATGTCATCCATGTACTCTACGAGGATCACTACCATACCCCCTACTACCTTTTTGTATATTCAAGGTTTATCTACCATTTTGATGATGTCAAACTCTTTGACTATCTCATCAAAACAGATGTTCCAACTCCGCGATGCTTGCATTAATCTTATAAAGCAACTTGTACATGTTTCCGCTGCTCCCACTGTCTACGAAGCCCTCTGGCTGTGTACTTACAGACGCTCTCTTCTAAAACATCATTTTAGAAAAGCAGTCATGACACCCAACCGCCAGATATCGTAGTCATGGTATGTAGCCGTGGCAAGTAGGATCTGGATGGACTTAAGCATAGCTACTTGAAAAGGTTTCACCATTATCTATGCCTGGTTGATGACGAAAACCTTTAACAAGTCTAGCTTTGAAAGTCTCAACTTTTCCATCTACACCAAGTAATCTTCTCAAGATATACTTGCTCCTGATGGGGATTTAACCCTTCAGATAAAGCAACCAAAGTCCATACTTTGTTGGTGTATAAGGATTCCATCTCAGATCGCTAAGCATCCAACCATTCTTACAGAGTTCCACTCCTGATGGCCAGCTCGAAACTAGTTGGGTCATCATCTCATGATGCAATCCTCGCTCCCACTGTCATAGAGAAACCGAAGTATCTCTCAGGTGGGTGAGGAACCCTACTAGATCGGCAGAGAGGTTGAGGCTCGTTGGAATCTACTGAATCCTTTGGTTCTACCAAATCATCTGCTGTAGTTTGTATAGCTGGAACCTTTCCAGTTGTACATAATAGACCTTGCCTCGAGCTTGTCCAGATTTTGCTTTTAGACATAGGCCGGACAACCCCAAATCTTAACAAACTTAAGATATGGGCTCTTCCCTTTCCATATCTCATATGAAGTGGTAGGCAACTGATTTGATCGGAACCCTATTCAATAGGTATGCAACTTCATAAGTGCATAACACCTAAAAGGAAATAGGCAACTCAGTAATACTCATCATAGAGCACACCATATCCAATATGGTGCGATTGCTCCACCCCGATACACCGTTGTGCTGTGGTGTATTCGGAGGAGTAACACTGAGAGAGAATCTCATTCTCCTTTAGAATAATCCAGGAATTCTATGCTCAAGTATTCTCCTCTTCGATCACATCAAAGGACATAATACTTATACCCGGTTTTCGGTTCTCTACTTCTAACTTATATTCTGTGAATATCTGAAAAGGTTCGGACTTATGTTTCAACAGGAACATATGTCTGAATCTTGAGAGATTATTAGAGAATGTAATGGAATACAAAGAACCGGTCTTGGCATGTGTAGACAGGGGACCTACATACATCAACATGTATCATCCCAAGAGTTCACTTACTCTTTCTCTGTTTCCAGTAAACAGAGCTATGGTCATCTTATCTTTGTGACATGACTGACAAGTTTCATAAGATGTAAATTCAAACTGATTTAAATATGCATCTAAATGTAACTTTAGCTAGTCGGGTCACATTGATCTGACCTAGTCTACAATACCTCAAGAAGAATCTGTTCATTTCTGAACTCTTCCTCTTGTGTGTGTTCTATATACTAAGAACTGTAGTTTGATTTAGAACATCAATGCTTTTAGACAACGTGCCTGAACCGATCAACTTTTGATATAGGAAATGTTCAAAACATTATCCAACAATACAAAATTATATCCTTTCTTTACTAACAAAGAGACTGATATGATTTTGTATATCAGGTTCGGTATCTAATAGCATTTGTTCAGAATTAATGTATTGGTAATACAGGGTGACAGTGACCAACAGACTTGGCTGCAACACTTGCCCCGTTTTCTGTCTCATGAAACTTATCACCCGTTCTCAGTTATCTACCTTTCTGTAGCCCATGTAACGGATTACATTTGCGGGATCCTGATCCGGTATCTAATACCCAGGACGTTGGGGATACTGAGAAACAGTTCTTTGTAATGAACACACCCGAAGGAGATGCATCATATGCACTTTCTTCGTTTTGGCGGCATAGGAATTCTGGTATTCCCCTAATTCCTGCTCTGTCTTATAACAATTATAAGTTGGAGCGGGACCAACGTTCCCCAGCTCAGTATAACAAGCGGGTTCGGTCAATATATCCGTATTATTATCTTGATTAAGGCGTGATATGGTCGCTACCTGGAGAGAGAGAGAGAGAGAAGAAAACACTCAGCGTGCGCTCTTACAAGAATAGATTGGTTATTATTTTATCTAATCAGGATGGCTCCCACTGTTTTTATCAAATCTTCCTTCAAACCCTAAAAGGAAAGACCAGCCGGGATTAATTACACGCTACAAGTTCGCCAATCTTTCAGCCAGGCCAGTGTCGGTACTTTGAGAGAGGTTCCTCGTGCTTTCGCACGGACCTAATTACAGTAAACCTCGTTTTCCCAGAGGCGTAACCCCGTTGACACCTTTCTAGACACCTACTAGATCGGAAAATTGTAATGTGTAAAACACTCCCAGGAGTAACTCTTACTCGCAGTGGGTATCGGGATCCAACTATCATATAGAAGCTATGCAATCTCATTGCAAATTTCAACACTTGAAATTCCCGATAATATTTTGCCCCTAGCGTCCTACGACCTTTACGGAGGCCAAACAACGCCGTACGAATACCCTAATCCAATCGCATCATATGCTGGCAGATAAGCACTAGTTAGCTACCGTACACTACGCCTTGACGGAGGCCAAATAACCGCAGCAAGAATACTAACTAGTACTTATCTGAAATGACGGAGGGCTACGACAGGTTTTTCTGAAAACCTATTGCGTAATGAACTTGATATCATTGTAGAATCAAATGATTTTAAAATGGAGTGTTTTTGAGGCTTTTCTAGTTTTGCTAAAGGGGTCACTCCCGGTGAAGGGATCGTCGGCCCTTTCCTCATCGAATGAGGTGCGGGATATATCATATATATCACTGTGCAAAGAAGAAACTATAGAAGCAATCAAAAGACAAACCGAGTGTGTAGCATCTTCCAGTTATTGCTAAAGGGGTCACTCCCGGAGAAGGGATCTCAGCCCTTTCCTCATCGAATAAGGTGCAGGATGTTCTACAAGGAACACCGCGATGCAAAGCAAGAACTGTAGCTACCTGTTTTATTTTTGAAATTCGATTCCACAACATCTTAGGTTTCTTTTCTTTCATTAATCACATTAATGAAGTCCCATCATTTAAACACCTAAACATCACAGATAAATACTTATGCCATCCGCATTCGTCTCGATTTCCCCTCGTGCACCGTTAGGTTAGGTAACTAACGACAGAGCGGGGCAGGGCTAGCGCGGGTGTAAAACATAAGTAACGCCTATATAATATATCATATATACTATATACAGTATTTATCACAGAACATCAAATGATCACATCACAGATATCGCAGCAGAAGAATCATATGAAATATTGGATATACTAGGACGTCCGTGTTTTTAATACAAGCCAGTATAAAACACGGATTCCACGGTCGCGATGAATAGCCAAACCCACACCCCAAGACCCCTACGAGAGCGGCAAGCAACCCTACCAATTCTAGAGTTAGGAGACCCGGACTCGACTCCTCGAGTTGGTCTCCCAGAGGATCCCAGAACCCGGTTACTTGTGCCCTTCTCCTTGGGTCTATCCTAGTGCGGAAAAGTAAATAATATACAATGGTAACATCTTCCACAACCTGGAAGTGCCCCAATAAAAGAATATTACATACAAGTTTTTACATGAATGAAAATGAAAAACACTCATCACACATAAAAACCCCTCGGCTATTCAAACACGACGATCCAATATAACATAACCAGCAACACATAACATCACATGTCATCAACGTAAGTAAATATGCGCATCCCAATTGTCGTTGACATATAGCAACGAAACCGGCGATATCACATATTACACTTATGGTCACAGAAAAGAAAGTGTAAAACTACAACAGTTGGAATCCGCAATCTGCATAGACATCGCATGCCTAATCAAATGAATTCCTTAGACATCGCATGCCTAACAATTATAAACCCCGTATTTTAGTCTCATTATCGAAAACTCTTTTCAATTACAAGTCGGGCAATTCAACAGGATTCCCGACATTCTGATCGAATGCTCGTCGCAAACTTTAGTAGGCGGCCGCACCCCCGATATCGTCGACGAAGTGCACTAAGGCGGAACACCGCTGCTGCGAGCACCCGAACGGATGCTTTCGGCGACGGGGTTCTCCTACAGTCACTTGGTCGGGGCTATGGGGCGTGGCTATCTATTAAGTTTACCGGCGAGTATCCGCGTACGCTACGTGATTGCGACGGACTTTTGATCGCATCAAAATTCCGTGGCAACCGATCATTTGAGACTAAAGTGCTATGTTTATAACATTCATATTAGTTATCACATAACTACTTGTGAATTCCAAGTATTGTATCCTATTCCAGATAAATAGAAAATGTTAAACTTTCCGATCGAACATTCAAATACCCAAGTTTTCCCGAAATAGCTCAACACATGAAACAAGTTTAAAAACATCCAGTTCATGTCTCAGTACCAACGGTCCAGCCGTAGAAGGGTCAAGCCAACGCCTCACATGTGGCACGCCGCACTGCCCCAAACCCGAAGGTTCAAAGGGCAGTTCAAGACGGTCACATAATCGAGTTAAGATTTGTTGTCTTCTAGAGGGTCCATCACGTTACTTGCACTACTTAGAACGTCTTTAAACTACGGAAAAATCCAGCACTTGGAAATTTCCCGGCAGGGGAAAAAGTGGGTATTTATATCCGGTCGAACTTTTCAACATTTTCTAAAATTACCCGGAAAAACACATAGACAAAGTTTGATAATCCGATCGAATCTACGAACTCCCAATACAACCCAGAAAACTCAATTGTTGAGTAAACTTTAAAAATTCCCAGAAAATACAGCAATCAATATAGGACATTACTGTGCAAAGCAAGTGCCAAGAAGCAAGTTTTTGGCCGCGGAACCGCCGCACATGCTAGGGTGGGGCCGCGGTTCCGCGGCGCTTTAGTCGAGTTAGGTGCACGTGCTTTACAGTAACTCCTAGAAAACCCTGCTGTATTTTTTTGGTAATTTTTAATTCACAAAAATCCAAAATTCCAGAAAATTTCCAGAGAGTGATTTTGAGTTAGGGTTTCGGGTTCGATCGGGTTTCTAACTTCATCTACGCATCGCCTAAGGCTCTAGCTAGGCTCTGATACCACTGTAGGGTTCCTAGGCACATAAATGAGTTCTCAAAAGGCATCGACCATGCCAAATTAAAAATTTTCCGGTGCCGAGAAACCCTAATGCGATCGTTAACTAGAGTTTAGGCGAAACGACAACAAGTTAACAACTTAACTGCTAAGTGAATGGAAATACAACCTTTGTAGATCCGGTCCTCCACTTCCTAAGCTCCGTGTTGACGTCCCTTCGCTGCGATCACCATGATCCCGGACCCTAGCGATGGTTTCGTCAGAGAAATGATCGGGCTAGGTCATTGACTTCGATGCCGAAGATGATCTACGTCGAGGCAACTCTAACTCAAAATCCATCTTCACTTGGTCATGAACCTTATGAAGAAAACACCCAATACAACATGGCAAGTGGTAGAGGATGAAAAAATAGGAAGTGGGTTCACTTTGGATTTGGATTTCTCACTTGATTTCATCACTTGACATTTTTGTAGAAAGCTTTTCTTTCTTCATCAAGAAGAAGAAGAAAAAAGAAATGAAAAAATGAATTAACTTAAAAAGAAAATCAAGTGACCCTTATCATATTGCAACCATGGTTAAGTGTAGAGAATAAACTAGGGTTAGGTGAATGGTTAGGTTAGGCAAAAGAAACAAAAATGGTTGAACTTTTCAAAACTTCATGAAGCTTCAAAGTAAATCCAAAAGAAATAACCATTTCTTTTCTTGCTAAAAGAATAATTAAATAAATGAATAAGTAAATCAAAACCCTAACCATTAACCTAATCATGGTTTACTCATACACACCCAAGATTGCATGTATCATCAAACATGATACAAACTAGTGCACAAAACTATATCATATATACAGTGTGCACATCAAGTGAGAAAGTTAATCTTAAGTGAACAAATACTAGTTAATGTAAAGTAATATATCAAATATATAATTATAAATTAAATCATTAAATCAACACTTGATTTAATGATCCGGTCATAATGCATATAACCGACTAATATCAAGTGTATCAATGTATCGAATCAACACTTGATTCGGTAACCCGGCTATATCACATATAACCTGCCGATGATACAAATCGCGAGAATAGAATACAGTATCACATACTGGTATTATTCTCGGTCCCGCACATATCTCATATGCGCTCCTATTTCGTTTCGCTTGAGTCAGGAAACCTCTGTGTAGGACTCTAAAGACTCATCAATACGCCGGCAGTAGGTGATGATCATATCAAACACCCAAAAGCCGCAAGCGGTCTGCTAAACGTAACGGCCACCTGGGTATTAAGCGATCAGAAGATCAACGAGCAAGCCCGCTCACACTCCTGTGAATCCAACCAGCAACACTTACCGTACAGTCCGGTCTCGTCGTCTGATATGTCGCATATCTCGCCTAGGGGTGGTAAACGTCAGACCCCAATAGCTCGATAAGTCGTGTCGATATGAGGTCTATAACAGTTCGAGATACTACTGGTAACACTTACCAGTAAATCTCAGCAACCCTGGCCAGGGATTTCCGGTTATAACCAATCGAACACATCGCAACATCAACTCCCTATACCGGGAGAGACGAATCCCCTCCTATCGCTCATTGCCTCCATGTGATTCGGGACTGTACCCAAAAACCACCGTTTTGCACGCCCTCTTGGACGTGGTAAGGTGGAAATCAAAGCACAGTGGGAATCACACAAGACTCTATGACGATCTCGAGTCTACAGACTAACCTGTACCAGTGTCACCAGAGAACTTCCATCTGACGTAAGGTATAATACCATCTGGGAGTTCTCGGCGAGTCCGTCCAGTGTACCCAGTCTCCACTGAGAACCCGTATATCATCTTTGATGTCAAACGCCAATGGATATGGGATCATCCATCGCCCATCTGTATGGGTCGAGAAGGTATACGCTAGTCTACTCTGGTATATCGATGCCCCGTCTCGATACACCCACGACTAGGGACCTTGAAGGATGTACTTATGGACTACCATGTCCCCACTAGTATGATCCGCATCATAGTCCTGGTAGTCAAGTACACATCCAAAGGGCTTTACCAACATGTAACAGAAAGACAATCAGTGTACCCGTTAAGATAAAGAGCAACCAGATAGCATACTATCATGTCGAGCAAGAAAGTCCTCCCTATATATGTCCCAGCATCCACTACAATATACATCATATGTACAGTAATGGCCTCTAGGGCATACATATAACTAACATATATCACATCAGATCATTAAGTTTTAGCTCATCTTTTATGCGACTTGACATGATATTCATACTTGATGCATATATCACATCAGATCATTATGTTTTAGCTCATCTTTTATGCGACTTGACATGATATTCATATTTGACGCACATATCACATCACATTGACTTGCATATTGGTTTGGATTACATGTGATTTCAGGATTTGGGAACCGTGGCTATTTCAAATATGTAATCATTTAAAAACCCGGTTCCCTTGATATAATATTTCGGTGCGTCTACCCTGTGTTTTCTCGGTGCTAGAGTGGCATATATGAGAGAGAGGGCTGACCCGGACTGACGGATGCCCTATATATTGAGAGAGGGCTGACCCGGACTGACGGATGCCCGATATATTGAGAGAGGGCTGACCCGGACTGACGGATGCCCGATATATTGAGAGAGGGCTGACCCGGATTAACGGATGCCCGATATTTTGAGAGAGGGCTGACCCGGACTGATGGATGCCCGATAGAGGAGGATTTGCGTGTCGATGCTAGACACGAGTATTTATGATGTTTGGGTGCCGATGTTGGGCACTCGTGATTCTCAGGGATGTACAGGATTTGAGGGCCGATGGGAGTGCCGGCGTCTGGGTTGTTGGGATTTGCGGTGCATATATATATATATTCCACATTGACATTCCGTGTAGATGTTATACTTCCCATGCTCAGCATTCATTATTTTATCTCATCCTGTAGTTATATTACCTGATAGAGCACTTGCATGATTTTTGCACAAACTGCTTATCACACATTGATATCATCTGTTGGCATATGATAGAGTAGCGCAGTACGTGCATGCTCGTGATTACCTTTATATGTTATCTCTATTCACGAATTGGCAACTCACCCCCGTTGTGCCACAGTGTTTGCAGGTTGCCCTTCGGAGTAGTCGCGGCAGGCTGCGTTCTTGCATCTTTTGACACAGATACCCCTACAGTTGGCGTACTAGCTCTTTTGCTGATAGGTGGGTTTTGTGCGGTATCTGTTTATCTTTCAGTTATGTACATTGTTGTATCTAGTACTCTCCATCTACCACTTATGTATTGACTTAGAGACAGTGTGAGGACGATGATGTATATTATTTGTATTCTGGTGTCGAGCTCGTTGTGAGCCGACTTACTTATGCAGTTTATTCTATCTGTGATGTTCCCACTTTTTACTCTTGATCTTCGCTATGACGTCGTATATTGCTATCTTGGTGATAATTTACTTAAGAATTCTTGTCACTTCTAAATGCTTCCATTTTAAAAACTTAAAACACTCTATACTTTTACTGGTTTGTTTTCTGGGTTTTCGGTTCACTTAGTCGCGTTACGCCTGTAGACGTTACGTGGTTAAGTGCCGGTCACGGGCCAAACTTTGGGTCGTGACAATGTTGGTATCAGAGCGTAGGTTTTACCTTCGGAGTGTAGGATGACCCTGGTATGATGGAGTAGGTAGATGCAGCAGAGTGGCATAGCGTGCGTATGTTCCGCGGCATATTCACGACACGGTACTCCGCTTAAGCGACCTTAGGACTTATTGATTGAAATTCCCTCATGATTGTATACATCCTTGCGATTCGATTTCTGTATCCTCATCGAATCCTACCTTCTTTTCAGCCATTATGCCGCCAAGGACTACGAGGGTGCAGAGAGCGACCGTGAGAGTCGAGGTTCGAGTTGATTCATCTGAGACGAGGACTGATCCGAGTAGTACTCCTGTTGCACCAGGACAGATTGTTCCCCCTACGACAACTCAGATCGCTAGACTAGTGGTAGAGATGCAGGGCTTGCGCCAGGCGATGAGCTCGTTGGTGGAGGTCGTTCGAGCGCAGCGACAGGTGGTTGTCACCCCTGTTACCCAGTTGTTCCTTGCGATCATCATGCAGTATTCCGTCCCTTACATAGCACCGGTGGAGGCAGCCCCAGTTTACGGGACACGTCTTCCAGAGACCGTGAGAGTTCCAGAACAGTTGAGGAATCGTACTGGTATACCATCCCAGAGCAGAGGCTTAGGACGAGGACAGTTGTTTGGCTCTCATCCCCAGGGAGGACGGCAGCCAGTGCATAGATGTTTACGATGTGGGAGCCTTCAACACTTCATCACGCAGTATTCCTTCACACCATGTCAGGGTCATATTCTGAGACGTCGTGGACACGGAGGGTTCGCGCAGAGGGGTCAGGTTAGTAGAGGAGGAGTTCGGTCAGTTGCAGATGAAGGACATGCACAAGTTTTCGCTTCGATTCATCGGGACGCGAGGGCGTCCAACGCAGAGCTTTCAGGTACTCTTTCAATATGTCCTTTGTTGAACACGTATTGTCTGATCCGGATCCTTGTGCTCGTATGTTTCCACGTAATCGTACGTATCCACACACTTTATGCCGAGTTTGGGTAGAGAGTCCGGTTTGCTTGATCAGCCGCTAGTTGTGACTACTCCCGTGGGAGAGTCGTTTGTCGCTAGTCACGTGTTCCGATCCTGTACCGTCCATATTGGCGAGAGAGAGTTGCCGGTCAATTTGATCCTTCTTGAAATGTTAGACTTCGACGTTCTTTTGGGCATGGATTGGTTAGCCATGTGCTATGCTTCTGTTGACTGCCGCGAGAAGATAGTTAGATTTGGTTTTCCCGGCGAGTCGGTTTTTGTTGTGTTGGGGGACCGTGGTGCCACCCCTCACAGTGTGATTTCTTCTTTTCACGCGGGACAGCTTTTGAGGAAGGGATGTCAGGGATTTCTCGCCTATGTTTGCGATACTAGAGCTATAGTGGTTCCGTTGGATCAGGTTCCGGTTGTCAGCGAGTTCCCTGATGTGTTCCCTAACGAGCTTCCTGGGCTACCGCCCGAGCATGAGATTTCTTTCTGTATTGATTTGGTTCCTGGCACGGGGCCTATTTTTGTACCGCCTTATCGGATGGCCCCGGCGGAACTTAGAGAATTGAAGGGTCAGTTGCAAGATTTGCTGGATAAGGGACTTGTTCGACCCAGTGTTTCTCCTTGGAGTGCTCCAGTCCTGTCTGTCAAGAAGAAGGACGGCAGTATGCGTTTGTGTATCGACTACCGCCAGCTGAACAGGGTGACAGTGTGGAACAGGTATCCTTTGCCACGCATCGACGATTTGTTCGACCAGCTCCAGGGGGCAGGATACTTTTCGAGGATCGATTGGCGATCAGGCTACCATCAGCTGCGGGTTCGATGGGAGGACATTCCTAGGACAGCTTTCCGCACGCGTTACGGCCATTATGAGTTTTTGGTGATGTTGTTCGGACTCACTAACGCGCCAGCAGCATTCATGGACTTGATGAACCGTATTTTCCGGCCGTATCTTGATCTGTTCATCATAGTATTCGTTAACGATATATTGGTGTATTCTCAAAGTAGAGAGGAGCACGAGCAGCACCTGCGGATTATACTGCAGACCTTGAGGGAGTATCAGCTTTTCGCCAAATTCTCCAAGTGTGCTTTATGGCTGGACAGCGTAGATTTCTTGGGGCACGTGATTACACGAGATGGTATATGTGTAGACCCGAGGAAGATTGACGCCGTTCGGAGTTGGCCTAGACCCACGTCAGTGACGGAGGTTCGCAGCTTTCTAGGGCTGGCAGGCTACTACAGGCGATTCGTGCAGGACTTCTCCCGTATTGCTACACCTTTGACCGGGTTGACCCGGAAGGGAGTTCGTTTCGATTAGACGGAGGAGTGTGAGCACAGTTTTCAGCAGCTACGGGCTCTACTGACTACGACACCAGTGCTATCATTGCCTTCAGGATCAGGCAGATTTGTGGTCTACTGGATGCTTCACGAGTGGGGCTAGGGTGCGTTTTGATGCAGCATGACAGGGTGATCGCGTATGGTTCGCGGCAATTAAAGAAACATGAACAGAATTACCCCACTCATGATTTGGAGATGGCTGTAGTGGTCTTTGCACTTAAGATCTGGCGACATTACCTATATGGAGAGTCGTGCCAGATATTCACTGATCACAAGAGCTTAAAGTATATATTCCAGCCGCGAGACTTGAACCTTAGACAGCGCCGATGGATGGAGTTAGTGAAGGACTAAGATTGCGAGATCTTGTATCACCCGGGCAGGGCTAATGTAGTGGCGGATGCTTTGAGCAGGAGGCCCGGGGGTAGTCTATCTTGTTTGAGCGCAGTGCAGAGGCAGTCGTCGGCAGATTGGCAGATCTTATGCGACAGCCGGGTATAGTTCGAGTTTATGTTGATCGGATGACAGATTCCACAGGTCATGCACGCCCACAGTTGTTTGACCGTATACATAAGGCACAGCACTGTGATGACCGATGTTCAGAGATCAGGACACAGATGGGACAGGGCAGATTTTCAGAGTTCGTGATCGATGATCAGGGAATACTACGATTTAGGGCTAGACTGTGCATACCAGATGCTGAGGGATTGCAGCGCGTGATTCTTGAGGAGGTACATCGATCGGTATACAGTGCTCATCCCGGTTCCACCAAGATGTACCATGACATGAGAGGTGTTTACTGGTGGGACGGAATGAAGAGAGACATCGCAGATTTTGTGTAGAGATGCCTGACTTGTCAGCAAGTCAAGGCTGAGCCCCAGAGGCCTGCGGGAGAGCTACAGCCGTTACCCATTCTGGAGTGGAAATGGGAGCAGATTTCTATGGACTTCATTGTGGGTCTACCCAGGACTAGTCGAGGGTATGACTCCATCTGGGTGATCGTTGATCGTTTGACGAAAGCGGCTCACTTCTTACCGGTGAAGACGACTTTCGGATTTGCTCAGTATGCCCAGATTTACATTGACGAGATTGTACGACTGCACGGAGTTCCGACATGTATCGTGTCTGACAGAGGCACCCAGTTTACCAGCCGACTATGGCAGAGGCTTCAGGAGGCTTGGGCACTCGCTTGAGTTTAGCACAGCATTTCATCCGCAGACTGACGGACAGTCAGAGCGGACTATTCAGACTCTAGAGGACATGCTCAGAGCGTGCGTTTTAGACTTCGGAGGTAGCTGGGATCATCATTTACCCTTAGTAGAGTACTCCTACAACAACAGCTACCAGGAGACCATTCAGATGGCACCGTTTGAGGCTCTTTATGGGAGGAGATGCAGATTGCCCGCTTGTTGGACAGAGCTCAGTGAGGGCAGTATCTTAGGGCCGCAGATTGTGGATGAGACGACCGCGAAGATCCAGTTGATTCGCGATAGGATGAGAGCAGCCCAGAGTAGGCAGAGATCTTATGCGGACCGTCGTCGGCACAGACTTGAGTTTTCTGTTGGTGATCATGTTTTCTTGAGGGTCTCCCTATTGAAAGGTGTGATGAGATTT
Source organism: Agapanthus africanus (assembly GCA_030015575.1). NCBI lineage: Eukaryota > Viridiplantae > Streptophyta > Magnoliopsida > Asparagales > Amaryllidaceae > Agapanthus > Agapanthus africanus. The sequence continues at coordinate 241,857,728 of CM057344.1, forward strand.
GGGAAGAAGGGGAAGCTTAGCCCCGGATTTGTGGGACCCTTCGAGATCCTCGAGCGTGTTGGTGCAGTTGCGTATCGGTTGGCCCTTCCGTCTAGTTTTCCAGACGTGCAACCCGTATTTCATGTTTCGATGCTCCGCAGATATCTTCATGATCCTTCGCATGCGATTCAGCACCCGACGATCCAGCTTGAGAGTGACCTTTCCTATGCAGAGCAGCCGATGATCATTTTGGATCGACAAGTGAAGAAATTGAGATTGAAGGACATACCGTCCATCAAGGTTCTTTGGCGTGGTCCGAGCAGAGAGGAGGTCACTTGGGAGACCGAGAGTGAGATGAAGAAGAGGTATCCCCATCTTTTTGAGGGTGCGTGTAGTTAGATTTTTAAATTCGGGGACCGAATTTCTTTAAGGGGGGTAGATTGTAACACTTTGAAATTTCGTTAGAATGTTTTTCGTGTTAATTAGCAATTTGTGCGTGTTATTTTATATGTGTACTTGGGTTTATTAGTTATTTTTAGTCGGGTTACCCTAATTGGAAAATTTTCCATTTTGTAGTATACACTTGCACACTTAGCCATGTTGTAACCTAGGTTAAAGTGTTAGCCATTCTTTCCTTGCATGTTTCCTTGTTAATTCCCCACCATTTTTAATCAAAACAAAACCCTTTTTAAAATTCTTTTAGCAATAGAAAAATGAGGAATGGTGGTTAGGTAGAAATTGACTTTTTGTGACCTTTTTTCTTCCTCTCTTCTGAGCTCCAGCAGAATTCCAGCAGCAACAACACCATATTTTCTTCATCTCTTCATTTCCTTTGAAGCCAAACAAAACCCTACACAAAACCCCTCACCTCCTTCACTCTAAAGCTTAGAAAAAAGGGTTCTTTTGGGTTTTTTGTGGCCAATCTGTGCAAGTGAGGGCAAGGGCTGGAGTTTTAGCTTCACTAGGATCCTTTGAAGGTATATAGCTCATATTTAACACTCCTTTTCATAACTTGTAGTAATTCTAGCTAAATATCACTTTTTGTGCATTGTTTTGTGCTATTGAAGGGATTTAGTGATAATATGTTAAAATTAGCATTTTTATGGCTTGATTAGCTTGGTGATGAGTTGTTAGGATGGTTTTAAACTGGGGTATTGCTTCAGGTTTCATAAAATACCCTAAAGTTTCATTTTAGTGTAAAAGTGTGGTTTTTAACTAGAAATAGGGCTCTGTTGGATCTGCTGCTACCCGGGTTGTTTCAGAATGAAATTGGATTTACTGTAGCATGTATAGGGGATATAGAGTATGCACACCAAACCTGGGAGCCCAATTCCCAAGGTAGGCCGCCGGAATAATCATTCTGGCCGCAAATTGCAGCCAGATGGGTGAGATGGGGGTTGGGGTTTGGTCCACTGGAGTCTTCTGCTATGTGGAGTATTTTGGTATACATATTTTTATAATATCTGTTCTGTATCAAAATCTGGAGTAGAATACCCTATTTCCCGTATTTTTAATCTTTCGCGACACGCGTGATACGTGTGTAGGGGTTTGGGGTTTCTGCGTATCGCGACGCGTCGGAGTGGCTTCAGGCGCGTAATCACACGTTTTAGCGTATCGCACACACGCGCTCTTGGTTTGCGACACGGGTTTCTAGTTGACTTTAAATGTCGTGTTTGTACGGTTTTGAGCTTATGTGTGGTATATTGTAAAAATCTAGGATTCGCAGGCGAGTGCGACGGGCACCGCGAAGGAGGGGAACAAGTCGTCGGCTATAACTAGCGAGAGACTACAGTGAGTAGATTTAACATCTACGGGGATATCGCCCGCATGGCGTTCTACGTTAGGGCTGATACGATCTTATAGCTACATTTCCATACATTGACTGTTCATGGCTACTATTTAGTGCATACCACATTTCCTGCCATATGTATATAAACTAGAATTGATAGAACACTGCACCGTTACTAACGGTTCATGTTGCACGAGCACTATCCTGCATGTTACACACACACCGTTAGTAATTGCCATTACACTCACACTGTAGGATTCCTATGATCATTATGTTGTAGCTTATCTTTTATGCGACTTGACATGATATTCATACTTGATGCATATATGACATCAGATCATTATGTTTTAGCTCATCTTTTATGCGACTTGACATGATATTCATACTTGATGCATATATCACATCAGATCATTATGTTTTAGCTCATCTTTTATGCGACTTGACATGATATTCATATTTGACGCACATATCACATCACATTGACTTGCATATTGGTTTGGATTACATGTGATTTCTGGATTTAGGAACCGTGGCTATTTCAAATATGTAATCATTTAAAAATTCGGTTCCCTTGATATGATATTTCGGTGCGTCTACCCTATGTTTTCTCGGTGCTAGAGTGGCATATATGAGAGAGAGGGCTGACCCGGACTGACGGATGCCCGATATATTGAGAGAGGGCTGGCCCGGACTGACGGATGCCCGATATATTGAGAGAGGGATGACCCGGACTGACGGATGCCCGATATATTGAGAGAGGGCTAACCCGGACTGACGGATGCCCGATATATTGAGAGAGGGCTGACCCGGACTGACCGATGCCCGATAGAGGAGGATTTGCGTATCGATGCTAGACACGAGTATTTATGATATTTGGGTGCCGATGTTGGGCACTCGTGATTCTCAGGGATGTACAGGATTTGAGGGCCGATGGGAGTGCTGGCGTCTGGGTTGTTGGGATTTGCGGTGCATATATATATATATATTCCACATTGACATTCCGTGTAGATGTTGTACTTCCCATGCTCAGCATTCATTATTTTATCTCATCCTATAGTTATATTACCTGATAGAGCACTTGCATGATTTTTGCACATACTGCTTATCACACATTGATATCATCTGTTGGCATATGATAGAGTAGCACAGTACGTGCATGCTCGCGATTACCTTTATATGTTATCTCTATTCACGAGTTAGCAACTCACCCCCGTTGTGCCACAGTGTTTGCAGGTTGCCCTTCGGAGTAGTCGCGGCAGGCTGCGTTCTTGCATCTTTTGACACAGATACCCCTACAGTTGGCGTACTAGCTCTTTTGCTGTTAGGTGGGTTTTGTGCGGTATCTGTTTATCTTTCAGTTATGTACATTGTTGTATCTAGTACTCTCCATCTACCACTTATGTATTGACTTAGAGACAGTGTGAGAACGATGATGTATATTATTTGTATTCTGGTGTCGAGCTCGTTGTGAGCCGACTTACTTATGCAGTTTATTCTATCTGTGATGTTCCCACTTTTTACTCTTGATCTTCGCTACGGCGTCGTATATTGCTATCTTGGTGATAATTTACTTAAGAATTCTTGTCACTTCTAAATGCTTCCATTTTAAAAACTTAAAACACTCTATACTTTTACTGGTTTGTTTTCTGGGTTTTCGGTTCACTTAGTCACGTTACGCCTGTAGACGTTACGTGGTTAAGTGCCGGTAACGGGCCAAACTTTGGGTCGTGACATAAACCCACCACAGCCACACGCTCCTAAAAATATGGACACGCCGGGGTCATCATGCTCATTTATAGAGGAAGCTCCATGGGAGGTTGTCCTTTCAGCTAAAACTAAGAGAATGCCGAAGGATCTTCAAGAATGCCCGGCAATCAGGTGGTGAAGCCCGCTAGAGCCAGAAATCATTGAGGGGATGCTGAAACCGCGCCCAACATTACGAGTTGGTAGCGAGGAGCAAAATACACAGACCCAGCCGTCAAAGTCTTCGAAGAAGAAGAAGAAGACCAAAAAGCCCGCGCAGCCTGATAACAAGCGCACGGATCTGCAAAAGTGTATTGACACGCTGGAGGAATACAACCATAAAGCGCGAACCCTAGTCACGCTCCAAGATTTTCTCAACCATACCCTTGAAATTGGAGATACCGACAATGATGAAGGAGACGACTCGTCAGAAGAACCCGAAGATTACGTGGCAAGCTGCCACATGATCTCTCATTCGTTGCTAAATAACGAAGAAGCTGACTCGACATCAGAAGATAATATAGAGGACCTGGGGGCAGGATCGGTGCCAAAATCCTTAGAACCATCAGACGAGATGATCGACATGCTACTGAACGAAGCCGTCAGAAGAGCAAAGCTGATCAAGAGCGTGAAATGGCCATATTCGAAAGAGCCAGACATCGGCATCAAGCTGAAGAAGTCATGGTAGGGATGAGTTGTAAAGCACTCCAACCTGATCGAAGCACGCCCGCGGCAGAGAAAAACAGGCTTAAGGCAAGGAAACGGTTCGCTAAAGCCATATCAATAGGAATGAAGCTGCCATCTTCCAAGGGAAATACTCCTGGCGGTATACACCTTGACGAAGCGGATGCACATCCTAACTACTGCTTATACCATCAAAGAATTGCACACCCTACCGAAGAATGCATGGCCTTTAAAAAGTGGTGGCAGGGATACGTTGCTCACCGACAACATTTCAAGCGGATGAAGCGCAAAACTCATCGGGAGCAGAGAACCACGACAGATGAGCATAAAAGAACAGCCGGCAACTGTCACATGGTTGACTCTGGGGGATCGCAAGTTCTCACCTTCGGAAGTGATTCTGATGAAGAAATAGACCTCGGCCATCTCTTTAAAGAATCGACCTCAAGAAAAGAGGAGGAGATAAGAACTGTGAAAACATTCAGCTGCGTTGTCGTACGTTGCCCAAAAAGAATCTCGGACCTACAAACAAGGGATCCAACAAAAAAGATAAGGGGAAGGAAAAAGTCCCTAAGGATATCGCCCTCGATGATCGAGTCGTCGAAGTGCTGACAGCCAAGGACCCGCACAAGAAAAAAAAAAGTGGATTACAATGTCCTAGCGCACCTGAGAAAGATACCCTCACAGCTAAGCGTTTTAGACGCCCTTCTGTTGTCTAAAAAGGCACGAGATTCTCTAATCAGGGGATTACAAGAGCCCGAGCAGTTTTAAGCTTTCCTTGCCGAAGAAAAGATGAAGGACGAGCTGGAAGAAGTGCACACAGCTGACATCACTTTCGGCGATGAAGATCTCCTCCTCGGAACGTGCGAGCATAACCGTCCCTTGTATGTCACCGGGTACTGCCATGACATCAAGATAGGGAAAATCTTAGTTGACAACGGGTCCTCTGTCAACCTCCTCAATGTGAGGGTGCTAAAAGAAATCTGCATGAGCGTTCAACACCTTGCTCGGGATAAAATCACCATCTCCGGGTTCGACTCCCAGTCATCACGGACTCTTGGGTCTGTAATACTGACGATACACTTTGGGCTGCTCGTCACTGACATCAAATTTCATGTCATCGACGCCAAGACCTGCTATAACGCTTTGCTCGGCAGGCCGTGGTTATACGAATACAACATCATCCCTTCTACACAACATCAGTGTATGAAGTATTTCAAAGATGGTCTCGAGTACACCGTGATGGGGGAACTAAACCCATTCTCTGAAAATGATGCCCGAAAGTACGAAAATGCAAAGTATTTCCTACCAGACTTTGAAGACACGGAAACATGCCATAAACCGGAGAATAAGCAAAAAGCTATCACCACTATTCCGGTCTTTGGGAGTGATACCGAGGAGGAAGAAGAGATAGTCTATTTGGGGCCGCCCCAATGCAACAGGCTGGGACCATCTACCCCTATTCTGGTCTTTGGCAGTGACTCTGAAGATGAAGTCAATGCATTGTTCTCAGTCCGACCATCGATGCAGGCCTTCACTGGAGATGATCAGAGTTTGCAAATCGCCATGGTTCCGCGGCAGCACTACGGAGAGCTTGATGTACTTGAGACATATAGCATGCAAGAGCTAAAGACATTCTACGTCCCTCCCAGGCGAAAAGGTGAAAAGACGATCCTATTCTATCAATCTACGGAGACCAAAGTCGAAAGAGAAGTCTGGCATGGTGCCGATTTTGCGCTTGACAGGCTCCAACCAATCTGTCTGCCCAGATATTACGCAGAGGGGTTAAAAAGGTTATTGAGATGCCAAGGCATACCCTTTAAGCAAACCACGCGGCAGGCCCAATTCTACAACAGGATCTGGAACGTCCCTGGAACTCAGCGAAAATTGCCCAACGAAAAAATGAAAACGATCAGGCTTGGATAGGTCCAGTCCAAGAAACGGGAGCAGTTCTATGGCTGCCATATCATAAAGGACCTTGATGAAGAAGAGGATGCCCTGTTAAAAGATGCTGACGCAGAACCAGAACTAGGTCCTGCCATAAAAATGCCGAGTTCTTCGTTTTAAGAACAGATGGAAAAGCTAGTATAGGAAGCGAGTCAAAAGGTTCGAAACGACCACAGCCGCGAAATGGACATTTACGAGAAAGCCAAGATGCAACGCCTCCTTCAGCAGGCTATGGAAGATGACAATGCCCTTCACCGTCAGCCCGCCATGCATTCCCAAGACGAGAAAAAGGCCCGACGCGGAGGCAGAAACAAGTTAAAGAATGGAAAAGACGTTCGACAGCTGCAAAACGGATTCAAAAAGCCACGCGATCGAGAAACGGTCAGCCGGAATCCGTCTCTTATGAAAAAGATGCGTCGAGCATATTCGTTCCCTCGAGACAAGACAAGGAGAATCTTCGACCTTGTCATGAAATATCAGATGATGACACTCCCGGAGTCTCGGCACCCCGATCAAGTAAACAAGGTTCATCACCCGGATTATTGCTCCTATCACCGAGCGATAGGACATCCTCTTGAAGACTGCTTCACCTTCAAAAACAGGGTCGAAGACAAATATCAGCAAGGCGGGTTTGCTCTATCCAACAGTTGGAGGGTAGCCCTACCATAAAGGCATCTGCCAAATGCAACGTATATAGCAAGAGAAGAACCAGATCAACATCGGTCTTGGAAACGATCTCGTACCTGTCACGTGATAACGCTGTAAGAAGAAGGAGTGCCTGAGAATATGGATGACCTCTCCTGGTGCTTCGAAAATGAGAATGAAGATGAGTTGATCTCAGAGTTTCCACCGGCGCCAAAAGAGTTGGAAGATGGAATACATACTACTACGGACAACCTAAGGAAAATCGACTTGGGGACGGCAAACGACCCGCGGACAACGTTCGTCACTGAGCTACTGTCTAAAGAATATGTGGCTACGCTAAAAGGCGTGCTCATGCAGTATAAGGACAGCTTCGCATAGAACTATTCCGAGATGCCGAGGCTAGATCCAGAAATCGCTGTGCATAAATTGGCAATATCTCCGAACGTCAATCCATTCAAACAATCACCAAGAAGAATGTGGATCGAACTTGAGATGAGTATCAATGCCGAAGTCAAGAAGCTAATCGACTCTGGCTTCATCCAAGAAGTCCAATACCCTGACCGGATCGCCAACATTGTCCCAGTGATGAAGAAAAATGGGACAGTGCGCATCTGTGTGGATTTCCGGGACCTCAACAAAGCCTGTCCGAAGGATGACTTTCCCGTGCCAGTTACCGAGTTGATGATAGATAACACGTCCACTCACGAAGTCTTCTCTTTCATGGAAGGATCATTAGGATACAATCAAATAAAGATGCATCACGAAGACCAGAAGCATACCGCTTTCCAGACTCCTCTTGGCATATTCTGCTACAAAGTGATGCCTTTTGGTCTGAAGAGCGCGGGCGCTACCTATCAGAGGGCCATGACGAAGATTTTCGATGACCTCATACATGAAATCGTCGAATGTTATATTGACAACCTCGTAGTGAAAAGCAAATCGCACGAGGAGCATTGGGAGCATCTGTAGATAGTGTTCCAACGTCTTCAGAAATACAACCTGAAGATGAACCCTCTGAAATGCGCGTTCGGAGTTTCCATGGGCAAATTCCTGGGATTCATCGTATGGCACCGAGGCATCGAAATAGACCCGTCAAAGATCAAGGCGATTATGGAAATGCCTCCGCCAAGAACTCTTAAGCAACTGCGGTCTCTCCAAGGAAAGCTCGCGTATATCCGGCGGTTCATCGCTAACCTCTCCAGTAAATGCCGCCCCTACAGTCATTTGATGAAGAAGGGGACCCCGTTCGTCTGGGATCGCAAATTCCAAAGCGTACTAGACGAAATCAAGCAATATCTGCAGAAGCCGCCGGTACTGACTGCTCCGGTCTAGGGAAAGCCCCTCATCCTGTACACAACCGCCCTTGAAGGTTCCTTAGGCTCGCTATGAGCACAGGAGAATGACCAAGGGAAAGAGAGAGCCCTCTGCTATTTGAGTCGAGTTCTCCTGGGGGCAGAAAACAACTATTCCCCTATCGAAAAACACTGCCTAGCGTTAATCTTCGCGAGAACGAAGCTTCGGCATTATGCTTTGGCGCATGAGGTCCATCTCATATCAAAAGTGGATCCTCTCAAATATTTGATGTTAAGAGACATACTAACGGGACAACTCGCTAAATGGGACCTACTCTTAATGGAATTCTCGATAACATACCGACCTCTCAAGGCAGTGAAAGGCCAGGCCCTCGCTGACTTCGTCGCTGAGCATCTGATACCTGCCGATTCATCCCTTAATTGCGAGTTGCCAGATGAGCACGCGTTTGACATGATCGACGGGGAGAGAGAGGAGGGAGTGATACCTGATGGGAACTCTACTTCGATGGGGCATCTTCCATGAGGAAGCGAAAGCACAGTTCCCCCATAATCAAATCTGGGGTAAGCCTTATCTTCGTGACTCCACAAGGAGGGATAATGCGCTTTGCCTTTTCCTTAACAGAGCCGAGGACAAACAATGAAGCAGAGTATGAGGCTTTGATAGCAGGTCTTAAGATCGCTGTCGACATGGGAATCAAAAACCTCCTCATATATGGAGACTCCCAGCTGGTCGTTAGTCAAGTAAACGGTGACTATCAAACGTGCAAACCAGAGTTGGTGAAGTACGGCGAGTGAGTGCAACAATTGCTGACTCAAATCCCTTCCTACGCCTTGGAAAGCATACCGCGTGCGAGAAATAGCAAAGTGGATGCATTAGCCAAACTCTCTAAAGAACTGGCTGACGAAAACCTCGATGACGTAAGGATCGTTGTACAAAGCCGTCAGGTTCTTGCACGAGCAGAAATATCTCCGGAGTCGTCTGAAGAAAAGAAGCGACCAAGCAAACATCCCTACAAATAGAGGACTAGGAAAAGGCTAAGGATTGGAGAGAAATCATTATAGACTACTTCAAATTTCATCGAACACCTGAAGATGCATCCTCAAGACATCAGCTCATGAAACGAGCACTGTCGTTCGCCTTCGTCGATGATACTCTGTATAAGAGATCGTTCGACTCTCTATAACTAAGATGCCTGGGGATGGAAGAAGCAAGGAGAGTCGTCTAAGAAACTCACGATGGACTCTGCGGTTCTCATCAAGCCGGGCCAAAGATGAAGCTGAAAATCAAAAGGATGGGCTACCATTGTCCTACGATGATTCAGGATTGTCTCGAATACGCGAAGCAATGCCATTCGTGCCATATTCATGGAGACTTCATCCACCAGCATCCAAACCCGCTACACCCAACAGTAGCTAGACGGCCGTTCGAAATGTGGGGAACCGACATAATTGGGCCCATCGAACCAGTGTCATCCAAAGGACATCGGTTCATATTGGCGACAACCGATTACTTCTCTAAGTGGGCAGAAGAAGTACCGCTAAGAGAAGTGAAGACGGAGAACATCCACCATTTCTTCAAGGCACAAGTAATTTATCAGTTCGGCACTCTATGACGGATTATCTCCGATAACGGGCCAGCCTACAGAAGTCACAAAATCAGCCGCTTCGCACAGCAACATAACATAGAATGGAGATACTCAATGGTCTACAATCCCCGAGCTAACGGTCTATCCGAGGCTTTCAACAAAACCTTGACAAAGATCATAAGGAAGACGGTGTCCAAAAATAAAAAGGACTGGCACGAGAGACTGTATGAAGCTCTCTAGGGATACCGGACCACGTTCAAAATGGCCACAAATACAACGACATTCGCGTTGGTATTCGGCACGGAAGCAGTATTGTAACATTTCAGAAAAATATAATATTATTTTGGGAAGTTAAATAATTAAAATAATAAATATTATGAATATTTTAATATGTGGAAATTAGTTTTAATGATGTGGTATAATTATATACCGATAGTTTGGAAAATATTGGAAAATTAAATTGAATGGTGATTTTTGGAGGGATTTATGTGATTTAGGAAAATTATAAATTTTTATAATTAATTATATACAAGTTTATTTCTAAACTTGATTAATGTTCACTAATCATGCATTTATCTTGATTAGGCTTCATGACATGCACCATGTCACATTTTCTAAAAAATACTTGTTACATTTTTATGTGACCATTGATTCATTTGCAAGAAATGGGATTTTGAATTTTGTTTTAAAGAAAAGAAAAGGGAAAAGGAAAAATATTAAATAAATGGGTATGGGCAAAAGTGTAAGTCCATGTCATGCACCCCACGAACTTGCGGGGAAGCGGAATATATGAAAAACGATTATCAAAGCTTCATAACACGGACTTGAGCGCATGAATCGTTATCTAAACCATTGCTAACAATCTACTAGAGGTTTAACTACTCAGATATGAAGTTATACCTCACGTTACTTGTCCTTCGGGTCTTCATCGCTGTCCTCCACTCCTCGTATGCTCCTTGGAACATCGGCACCTCAACGGCCTCCTCGAATCAAAGATGATCCACCCGAGAGCTCCTACGCCAAGCTTTATCTCTAACTTGAGATAACTAGGTTGCTCAAAGTGCTAATCTAAGCTACCTAGGGGATATAGAGTGAGGTTATGGATGTATTAGTCTAGCTAACCCTTGATCTCAACAAATGAGAGGTTAGGGTTAGGGTTTGAAGAGAGAGTGAGCTTGAGGAGAGAGAAGGTGAGAATGATAATAATAATGAAAAAGCTTCTCACTTGAATATATGAAACATAATGAATTATCAAATAAATGAATAAATGATTATTCACCATGCTTCATTAATCCAATATGAGTGATTCACTATGTGAGTCATTAAGCAATAAATGATGCATTAATGACATAGTGAATCACACAAATGAGTCACAAATTTCATTAATGCAATGCCACCTTACCCCCCAAATCACCACTCTTCTAGAAGCTTCCCGACAAATTACGAGAACGCCCCTCCAATTCGTAAAAACACGGAAAAACTTTAGACTGTATAAATCCTATAACCCGATACTAGAATCTGGCTTAAACCAAAGCCGGCTAGTAAAAACTGTCCGAAAAGTCGTACGTGTGTAAACACACGTATGCGTCCGAACCCTTGTTGTAAAACCATACGACCTCTATATCGTTTCTCCTGGAGCAGGGAAACTCTCTGTGTGGGACTCTAAAGACTCGACACTACGCTGGCAGTGGGTTTAACCACAGACCGCAAGCGGCACTAGCTGTACGTAACGGTCCCCAGGTAGATGTCGATAAGAAGGCCGATGAGGAAAACCATCCGAACTCCTACTGAGCCTGATGTGATAATCTCCGTACAGTCCGGTCTGTTCTTCTAAGACTATCGCATATCAAGCCTAGGGGACGGCAAGCGTCAGTCCCCTAATAGCTGTATAAGTCGTGTCGGAGCGAAGCCCATTACACCCTGAGAAGCTACTGGAACCTACCAGTATATCTCGCTTGCCCTGGCCAGGGACTTTGCGTAATGGCTCTCTGACACAGCGCGATATCAACTCCCAATACCGGGAGAGACGAATCCTATCTAACCGCCACTGTCTCCAAGTGCTCGGGACTGCACCCAACTGCTACCTGTTTGCACGACTCCTTTGAGCCGTGGTAGGGTAGCAATCTAAGAACAGTGGGACACACTCGAGGCGAAGTAGCAGTGTCAAGTCTGCGGACTATGCTGTACTCATGTCACCTAGAAACTGTTAACTGACGACGGGTATAATACCAACTAATCAGTTCCCTGCGAGTCCTGTCCGGTGTACCCGTAACCTAACGAGCACCTATATACTACCTCCAGTACGACGTACTGATGGCTGTGGGACAGACCATCTCCCCAACTGGGATGAGAAGCATACACACTTAGTCTACTCCGGAATATCGATGCCCTATCTCGATAATCCAATGACCAGGGACCTGTATAGGATGTTGCTTACAGACTACCCAGCCCCCACTAGTGTGACTGCCATCACGACGCTGGTAATCAAGCAAAGATCCTATGGGCTCTACTAATATGTATAAGTGATACGTTAAAAGAAACATATGCACATAATAAAGTAGACGCAAACCAAGTAGCATACTACCATTTTTAGCAAGACTGTTATATACAATTGTGAATATCCCAAGCTTCCATTAAGTAATATACAACCTAGTATGATACAATAATGGCCCCTAGGGCATAGACACTAACAATCTCCCACTTGTACTAGGGCCATGAGCTGGCATATCGTAGACCTATCTTCTCGAATAGCCTCTCGAACTGCGTCTGAGAAAGGGCCTTTGTGAATGGATCTGCAATGTTATTCTCCGTCTCTACTCTTTTTACCTCGATCTCCCGGCGATCTATCTCCCTGATCAGGTGATACCGCCTTAAGATGTGTCTGGACTTCTGATGGGACCTGGGTTCTTTCGCTAAAGCTATAGCGCCGTTGTTGTCACAATACAAAGGTATTGGATCAACACTGGTAGGAACCACCTGAAGTTCTGTGAGGAACTTCTTCTTCCAAACTGTTTCTTTTGCGGCATCGCAAGCAGCTATGTACTCCGCTTCCATTGTTGAGTCAGCAACGGTCTCCTGTTTGGAACTTTTCCAACAGACCGCCCCCTCCATTGAGGGTAAAGACATAACCCGACATGGATTTGGAGTCATCCTTGTCACTCTGGAAGCCGGAGTTGGCAAAGGCCTCTATCTGGAGGTCTTTTCCGCCATATACCAAGAACATCTCCTTAGTCCTCCTCAGGTACTTGAGAATGTTCTTTCCTCATCGAATAAGGTGCAGGGTATATCATATATACCGCTATGCAAAGCAAAACTGTAGCTACCCTTTTTTTTATTAAAATTTGATTCTACAATATCTTTTAGGTTTCTTTTCTTTCATTAATCACATTAATAAAGTCCCATCATTTAAGTTACCTAACATCACAGATAAATACGACGTACACTTATGCCATCCGCATTCGCCTCGATGTCCCCTCGTGCACCGTTAGGTTAGGTAACTAACGACAGAGCAGGGCAGGGCTAGTGCGGGTGTAAAACATAAGTAACGTCTATATATAATATATCATATATACTATATACTGTATCCATCAGAACATATCAAATGATCACATCACAGATATCGCAGCAGAAACATAGATATAATGTGGGATATACTAGGACGTCCGTATTTAGTATTTAGCCAACAATAGAAAATACGGATTCCACAGTCGCGGTGAATAGCCAAGCCCACACCCTGGACCCCTACGAGAGCGGCAAGCGACCCTACCACTTCTGGAGTTTAGGAGACCCGGTCTCGACTCCTCGAGATGGCCTCCTACTGAACCCCAGAACCCGGTCACCTATGCTCCCCTCCTTAAGTCCATCCTAATGAGGAAAAGTAAATAATATACAACACTGGTGGCATCGACCTCAACCCGGAAGTGCCCCAAATAAAAGAATATTACATTACATTTGAATTTACATGAATGAAAATATAAAACTCTCATCTCACATAAAAAACCCCGGCTATTCAATCGCGACAATCCTGCACATCATATCTCAGCAACACATAATATCATATATCATCAACGTAAGTAAGTATGCGTACCCCAATTGTCGTTGATGTATAGCAACGAAACCGGCGATATAGACATAATACACTTACGGTCACAGAAAAGAAAGTGTAAAACTACAATATTTGGAATCCACATTCTCTTTAGATATCGTAAATGCGAAATATCACATATTTCATGCCTAACTATATGAATTCCACTATTGTATCACATTCCAGATAAATAGACAGTATTAAAGTTTTCGAACGAATGATCAAATACCCAAAATTCCCTAAAGCTCAACACTTGAGCGGAGTTCAAAAACCCGGAGTGTGACACAGTAGTAGCGGTCCAGCCGTAGAAGGGTCAAGCCAACGCCTCACATGTGGCACGCCGTACTGCCCTAAACCTTAAGGTTCAAAAGGCAGTTCAAGATGGTCACATAATCGAGTTAAGGTTTGTTGTCTTCTAGAGGGTCCACCACAAAATTTGCACGTATTTCTGAAAGATTAAAACCCCGTGAAAAAGTGAGTAAATGATACTCGTTCGAACAATTCAATACTTTCTAAATTACCCGAAAAGAAACACGAAATCAAAATTCCGATCGAATTACCGAATCCAAAACAATCTCCAGAACATGTGTCAATGAAACCATATTAAAAATATCCAAAAACCTCTACAAGCAGATAATAAGAATACAGTACAAAAACGAAGCCTTAATAGCTCTGTACGGCCGCGGAGCCGCGGCCTAAGCCAGCTTAAGCCGCGGTTCCGCGGTGGAATATGCTTATTAGGGTTTCATTTTTTACAATTTCTCTTATAATTCCCTGCTGTATTTTTTACATATTTTTAATCCTGAAAAACAACAGTTTTCAAAAAATGTCCAGAGAGTGCTAAAAATCCGTATTTTCCGGTTCGATCGGAGTTTTAACTTCGCTAAAGTGTCGCCTAATGTTCTAGGTCGGCTCTGATACCAATGTAGGGTTTACCTAGCACCTCATGAAGGGTTTAGAAGCATCATATGTACCAAAGATTAAAATTTTAGGGTGCTAAGTAAGCATACAAAGAATCATTCCTAGAAAAATTAGGGTTTCAAAAACTACACTTCAACACAAGTAGATTAAGCTAGGGTTTTGAGAGTACAACCTTTGTAGCTCCCTACGCTAGACTCCTCGGCTACTTGGGATTTGGAAAAGGTCCTATTGAACTCCTCTAGGTCCATGATGATCCACCCGGAGTCCGCTTTGTCCAAGCTTGCAACTTCACTTGATCAAGAGAAGAGAATGAAGCTAACACTCTAAACAAGTGGGCAAGACTTGTGTAGAATGATGTTGTGGTGGCTTTTCTCACTTCAAAATCCTAACTTGATGAGTAATTTGTTCACTAGAGAAATCTAGAGAGCAAAAGATGAAGGAGGAAGAAGATGGTGGCCTTTTAGAACAAGAGAAAAGATAAAACCTCATGAGAAAATAGAAAATATATCTATATATATTTTTCTTCTCTCATCTCAAACCATGGTTAAACAATAAATATATTATTGAACTTGAGTTAAAACCCAAAAGGAAAGTTAATCCATGGTTAAATGGTGGGTGAGCATGGTTAGGTCAAAGAAGAGTGTAGAAAGAAACCATGAAATATTCTTTTTTTTTCTTTTTGTTTTAAATCAAATGCAATAATAATTCATATATATAAAACCATGGTGTGAGTCTTATATTGCCACCATTTTCTTTGTATATACAACCATGAAGGATGATGTATGTATGTATGTATGTGTGCATGCACATCCATATGTGCATGAATCAAGAAAGAATGCATACATGCATGCATACATCCAAAAATACAAGAAAGGATTTCTAGTGAGAATCTAATGGTTAAATGATAAATCAACACTTGATTTATCAATCCGGCCATATCACATACGACCCAACCAAAAGCAAGCCGCCCGATTAATGTACGGTATCTCATACGTGAATTTTAACCGGGTCCATGCGCATATCGCATACGCGCACCACAACGTTTCGCCTGGACTAGGTAACTCCTTTGTGGGACTCTAAGACTTGTCAATACGTCGGCAGTGGGTGATGATCATATCAAGCACCCCTAAGCCGCAAGCGGTCAGCTAAACGTAACGGCCACCCGGGTATTGAGCGATTAGAAGAAAACAAGCGAACCTGCTACAACTCCCGTCGAGCCAACCGGCAACACTACCCGCGCAGTCCGGTCTCCTCGTCTGATATGTCGCATATCAAGTCTAGGGGTAGTAAACGTCAGACCCCAATAACCGATAAGTCGTGCCGATATGAGGCTCATAACGGGTCGAGAAACTACTGGTAACACTTACCAGTAAATCTCTAATCAGCCCTGGCCAGGGACTTCCCTATTACGGCCAATCGAGCACAGTGCAACATCAACCCCCAATACCGGGAGAGACGAAACCCCTCCTATCGCTCATTGCCTCCATGTGACTCGGAACTGTACCCAAAAACCACCGTTTTGCACGCCCTCATGGACGTGGTAAGGTGGAAATCAAAGCACAGTGGGAATCACACAAGACTCTATGACAATCTCGGGTCTACAGATTAACCTGCACAAGTGTCACCTGAGAACTGCCATCTGACGTGAGGTATAATACCATCTGGGAGTTCTCGGCGAGTCCGTCCAGTGTACCCAATCTCCACTGAGCACCCGTATACCATCTCTGATGTCAAACACCAATGGATATGGGATCATCCATCGCCCATCTCATGGGTCGAGAAGCGTATACGCTAGTCTACACTGGTATATCGATGCCGCGTCTCGATACACCCACGACTAGGGACCTTGAAGGATGTACTTATGGACTACCATGTCCCCACTAGTATGATCCGCATCATAGTCCAGGTAGTCAAGTACACATCCTAAGGGCTTTACCAACATGTAACTTTAAGACAGTATAAAGAGACAAGTCTACATGTTAAGATAAAGAGCAACCAGATAGCATACTATCATATCGAGCAAGAAAGTCATCTCTATATATGTCCAAGCATCCAATATAATATACATCATCTGTACAATACTGGCCTCTAGGGCATACATACAACTAACAACATCTGGTCTCGTACATAACATCGCATACATTATAGAGCCTACCGCAGAAGCGTAGGGTATAATTGACATGCGATCCCTTTCCAAATCAGTATTGGGAGACATCTATTTGGAGAGGGTGATTCCGTGACAAGCCGGTAGATTACCGCGCTTAGAATCATCCATACTGAATCTTTTCACTATGGTTTCTATGTACCTGGACTGCGAAAGTCCCAACATCCTTTTTGATCTATCACGATAGATCCGGATCCTCAGAATGTAGGTGGCATCACCCAGATCTTTCATGGAGAATTTATGTGATAAGAATCTTTTGACTGACTGTAACATAGGAATATCATTTCCTATTAGGAGAATGTCATCCACGTACAAGATGAGGAATACTGCAGCTCTCCCTACAATCTTACTGTATATGCAAAGTTCATCTGGATTTTTGATAAAGTCAAATTCTTTGACAGCATCATCAAAACAGATGTTCCAACTCCGCGATGCCTGCTTTAGTCCATAAATGGACTTAAGCAGCTTGCATACTTTACCGCTGCTCCCACTCTGAATGAATCCCTCTGGCTGGTCCATATAGACACTCTCTTCCAAATTACCATTTAGAAAAGGCCGTCTTTACGTCCATCTGCCAGATTTCATAATCGTGGAAGGCAGCAATAGCAAGAAGGACCCGAATAGATTTAAGCATAGCCACTGGAGAAAAGGTTTCGTCATAGTCCAAACCAGGTCTTTGACGGAAACCCTTTGCAACAAGTCTAGCCTTATTGGTTTCAACCTGTCTATCTACACCAATCTTCTTTTTGAAGATCCATTTGCATCCTACGGGTTTTACCCCATCTGGAGCAATGTCCAAAGTCTATACTTTGTTAGTGTATATGGACTCCATTTCGGTCCGCATTGCATCCAGCCATTTTACTGAGTCACCACTCTGAATGGCTTGCTGGAAGCTAGTAGGCTCATCATAGTCAATAGTGCAATCCTCTCTATCCCCGTCTATGAGAAAACCATAGTATCTCTCGGGCGGATGATACTGCCTACTACTCCTGCGGAGTGGCGTCGGGATGTGCCTTTCTTCTGAAGCCTCAGGTTCTACCATACTTTCAGTAGTAGTTTGTGGTTATGGAATTTCTTCCAGTTCTATTTCGCTTCCACTTGTTTTCTTTTCTAAAAACTGATGTTCTAGAAAATGGGCATTACGAGAAACAAAAACATTTTGTTCCTCTGCGTAATAGAAAAAATACCCCCTGGAGTTCTTTGGGTATCCCACAAACTTACATAATACTAAGCGTGCCTCGAGCTTGTCCACATGCTGCTTTTTAACAAAAGCTGGACATCCCTATGCCTTCAGGTACTGAAGACAGGGTTTCTTCCCACTCCACATCTGATATGGTGTGGTAGGCACAGTTTTGGTTGGAACACTGTTCAAAAGATAAGCAGTTGATTCTAGCGCATATCCCCAGAAAAATCGAGGTAACTCAGCCTTACTCATCATGGAACGAACCATATCCAATAGGGTTCGATTCCTCCTTTCTGATACACCGTTTTGTTGTGGTGTGTATGGAGGAGTAAGCTGAGAGAGAATACCATTCTCTTTTAAGTAACCCAGGAACTCAGCACTTAAGTATTCACCACCTCGATCAGATCTCAGTGTTTTGATACTCTTGCCTGTTTGTTTTTCCACTTCATTCTTGTATTCTTGGAATTTCTCAAAGGCCTCGGATTTATGTTTCATCAAGAACACATGTCCATACCTAGAGAAATCATCCGTAAAAGTAATGAAGTAGGAATAACCACCTCTCGCATGTGTAGACATTGGACCGCATGCGTCACTGTGTATGAGTCCCAAGAGCTCGCTTGCTCTTACTCCGTGTCCAGTAAACGGAGTCTTGGTCATCTTTCCTATGAGACAAGATTCACAAGTAGCATAAGATTGATATTCGAACGGATTCAAATATCCTTCTCTATGTAACTTAGTCAACCTTCTTTCATTGATGTTACCTAGTCTACAATGCCATAAGAAAGCCTGATTTAATTCCGGAGACTTTCTTTTAAATGTATTCTGGACATTGAAAACCTGAGCTTGACTTAATACGTATATACCGTTATCTAATGTACCTGACCCAATCAGAACTTGATTTAGGTGGATGTATACTACATCGCTTTCGAATGTAAAATTATATCCCTCTCTTGAAAGTAAGGACACTGATATGATATTACAAGTCATACTAGGTACATACAGACAGTTACGTAAAATCAATATCTGCCCACTTGTCAAACCTAGGCGATATTCTCCTACGGATTCAGCGTCCACGCTCATTCCGTTTGCAACTCTGAGAGACCAATCACCTATCTTTATAACTCTACGGTTTCTCAAAGCATGTAATGAATTACAGATATGAGATCCTGCTCTGGTATCTAGTACCCAGGAAGTAGAGTTAATTGACAAACAGTTCTCTATTACTAATACACTTGAGGCTGAAGCCACAACATGCTTCGTATCCTGGCTACTGGCTTCTAAAGCCCTGCAATCTTTCTGCCTATGCCCAATCCTATAACAATAGGAACGTCCCTCTTTTACTATATCCAGTCCCGAAACTTTTGCCCTTCTCTTTCCTTCTACTTCCCTGGTTTCCTTCAGGGTAGAAGGTAGAGACTGTAGAATCAAGTCAGTATCTGACTCGTTTCCCAACGCGGTCTCCAGGTCCTGGAGCTCATCAATACAGCTAGTCATTGTAAGGACGTTGTCCCCTACAGATGACTCGTCAGCCAATCTCGCTTGAATTAATTCGTTCGAGGTCTCATATCTTGCGATATGAGATTGCTCTCCATATAAATCTTTGTTATGGAGAAAGATGGAAACTAGGTCCATCTTCTCGTGCTGCTTCTGGTATATACCATCAACTGAAGCTAACACGAGGCACTCAGCTTTCGCTTTATCTTTTTCCCTAGTCTGACGGATATCCATATCCGCGACAGTGGAAACTGGACCTGGGACGGCGGGATCTTAAGTAGTAATAGGGTGGTCCAGCTTGTCATAGGCAATGGACATCTGGACAGACCTTTGCCGGTCATATAAGTCAGATTCAGTCAATTTGTTATCTAGATGTAACCTATGTATGGTCACAAGGTCGCTGCATTTTAAGAGAGAGAGAAGAAAATACTATTAGCATGATACTCTTGCAAGTTTAGAGTGGATTTAATTTATCTAAACAGGATGGCTCCCTCTGTTTCTCGAATCCCTCTTCAAACCATAAAAGAAGAATTAGCCAGGACTATTATCACCGTACAATTCTTGCTTAACCGTTCAGCCAGATCAGTGTCGATACTTCGAGGGAGGTTTTCCAACGCTTTCACGAAGTTCCTTAATTAAATAACCTCTTTTCTCTGGGGGCGTAACCCCGCTGACACCTTTCTAGGAACCTACTTGGTTTATAGCATTGATCGTTAGGTGACGAATCTCCTGATAAGTAGTATATACTCACAGTAGGATCGGGATCCAAAATATCATCGTATGATAATGTTGAAGGAATCCTACCAACATTCATCAAACTCCAAAATGGTATGCTCTCTCTGCAAATTTCAGTTTCTTTAGAAATTCCCGATATAAATTTTTTTTGCCCCATGCTCTTATGACCTTGACGAAGGCCAATATATCATAAGTCACATGTCAAGTTCTACCCGTCATTGTCCAGGTTAATTTGAACCCACCCGTACATACCCTTAACGAAGGCCAAAATAGTAGTACGACTGTCCCAAACCAACGCATCTATCTATGCTACAGATAAATATCCAGCAGCTACCAATCACTATGCCTTGGTGAAGGTCAAAATACATAGCTTGAATACTACTGAATATTTAACTGAAATGACGGAGGGCTACGACTGGTTTTGGCAAAACCGTTAACGTAGTGAACTTGATATAATCGAAGGAACCTGATACTTTTTAAAAGGAGTGGTTAAAGCTCCGCAATTAAAAAATCTGATCTTTTAAAATAACCGAGTGGTTTCTTTTAAATTTGTTCCAACGATTAAACTTTGGTTTATTTTCTTTGCATTATAATAATGCGTCCCATCATTTATCCTATCATTGTAGAAAACAACGAAAATACCACGTCCTCTTATGCCATCCGCATTCGCCACGGGGTCCCGTCATCACCCGTTAGGTTACTTAACTAACGACAGAGCGGGGGCTGGGCTAGCGCGGGTGTAAAACATAAGTGACGTCTAATAGCTATCATATATAGATATTGTACATTCGTCAGACGCAATAATAAGCATTCCAGATCACAGATGAACTTTATTGGATTTATTAGCAATCCGCATTTGCTTTGAGCCTGCAATAAAAGACGGATTACACAGTTGTGATGAATAGCCATTACCCCACCCTAGACCCCTACGGGTACGACAAACTACCCGCCAAGTACCCGAAGTGAAGCGGTCTCTCTCAACAAAGTGAGTAGGCCACTAAACACTTCAAAGTACCCGGTAGTTTGTGTACCCCACCTTGGGTCTATCCTAGGAGCAAAAACAGTAAAAAGAAATAATACAACGGTGGCTACAACCGCAACCTGGATGTGCCCCGCAAAAGAATATTACATCATATTACATTTACATCGAATGAATGAATATTAAACCCATCTCAAACCCCGGCTAATCATCACAACATTCCAATCAAGTCCATATACACAAACAGTAAACATTTCAGAAATGTGCAACCCCCTGTCAACCGACATTCTAGCAGTTAGGGGAGGTTTACGAACACATTAAACATTACAGATAAAAACCCAATTAGCAAATATCTTAGAATATCGATCGATTACCATATTCCGTGTCTACCCCAAAAGCAAACCTGTACTGAAGTAACCTGGGTGGAAACAGAATATACTAGAAAACAAAACACCATAAATCATGAATTACAGAGCAAATCCGAGTCAACTCAGAGTTGACTCGGCGGCAGATCCGCGGCCAAAATCACCATTCGGCCGCAGATCCGCGGTCGTCAAGTCAAATTGAGTTCTCGTCTTTTCCCAGAATTCTTAAAATTCCCTGCTGTGATTTTTAAGACATATCAAATAATTTTTCAGACAGGTTTAAAATTAATAGAAACATGGAATTTTAAGGGTTTTGTTTTCGTGTTTTCCGTCGATCGAACTTCTAATTAGTTGCTAACAAGCTAGTAATGGTTTAGTTGGCTCTGATACCACTGTAAGTCCATGTTACGCACCCCACGAACTTGCGGGGAGGCGGAATATATGAAAAACGATTATCAAAGCTTCGTAACACGGACTTGAGCGCATGAATCGTTATCTAAACCATTGCTAATAATCTACTAGAGGTTTAACTACTCGGATACGAAGTTATACCTCACGTTACTTGTCCTTCGGGTCTTCATCGCTGTCCTCCACTCCTCGTAGGCTCCTTGGAACATCGGCACCTCAACGGCCTCCTCGAATCAAAGATGATCCACCCGAGAGCTCCTACGCCAAGCTTTATCTCTAACTTGAGATAACTAGGTTGCTCAAAGTGCTAATCTAAGCTACATAGGGGATATAGAGTGAGGTTATGGATGTATTAATCTAGCTAACCCTTGATCTCAACACATGAGAGGTTAGGGTTAGGGTTTGAAGAGAGAGTGAGCTTGAGGAGAGAGAAGGTGAGAATGATAATAATAATGAAAAAGCTTCTCACTTGAATATATGAAACATAATGAATTATCAAATAAATGAATATAAATGATTATTCACCATGCTTCATTAATCCAATATGAGTGATTCACTATGTGAGTCATTAAGCAATAAATGATGCATTAATGACATAGTGAATAACACAAATGAGTCACAAATTTCATTAATGCAATGCCACCTTACCCCCCAAATCACCACTCTTCTAGAAGCTTCCCGACAAATTACGAGAACGCCCCTCCAATCCGTGAAAACACGAAAAAAACTTTAGACTGTATAAATCCTATAACCCGATACTAGAATCTGGCTTAAACCAAAGCCGGCTAGTAAAAACTGTCCGAAAAGTCGTACGAGCGTAAACACACGTATGCGTCCGAACCCTTGTCGTAAAACCATACGACCTCTATATCGTTTCGCCTGGAGCAGGGAAACTCTCTGTGTGGGACTCTAAAGACTTGACACTACGCTGGCAGTGGGTTTAACCACAGACCGCAAGCGGCACTAGCTGTACGTAACGGTCCCCAGGTAGATGTCGATAAGAAGGCCGATGAGGAAAACCATTCGAACTCCTACTGAGCCTAATGTGACAATCTCCGTACAGTCCGGTCTGTTCTTCTAAGACTATCGCATATCAAGCCTAGGGGGCGGCAAGCGTCAGTCCCCTAATGGCTGTATAAGTCGTGTCGGAGCGAGGCTCATTACACCCTGAGAAGCTACTGGAACCTACCTGTATATCTCGCTTTCCCTGGCCAGGGACTTTGCGTAATGGCTCTCTGACACAGCGCGATATCAACTCCCAATACCGGGAGAGACGAATCCTATCTAACCGCCACTGCCTCCAAGTGCTCGGGACTGCACCCAACTGCTACCTGTTTGCACGACTCCTCTGAGCCGTGGTAGGGTAGCAATCTAAGAACAGTGGGACACACTCGAGGCGAAGTAGCAGTGTCAAGTCTGCGGACTATGCTGTACTCATGTCACCTGGGAACTGTTAACTGACGACGGGTATAATACTAACTAATCAGTTCCCTGCGAGTCCTATCCGGTGTACCCGTAACCTAATGAGCACCTGTATACTATCTCCAGTACGACGTACTGATGGCTGTGGGATAGACCATCTCCCCAACTGGGATGAGAAGCGTACACACTTAGTCTACTCCGGAATATCGATGCCCTATCTCGATAATCCAACGACCAGGGACCTGTATAGGATGTTGCTTACAGACTACCCAGCCTCCACTAGTGTGACTGCCATCACGACGCTGGTAATCAAGCAAAGATCCTATGGGCTCTACTAATATGTATAAGTTATACATTACAAGAAACATATGCACATATTAAAGTAGACGCAAACCAAGTAGCATACTACCATTTTTAGAAAGACTGTTATATACAACTGTGAATATCCCAAGCTTCCATTAAGTAATATACAACCTAGTATGATACAATAATGGCCCTTAGAGCATATACACTAACAAAGAGAGAGAAGAGAGAGAGAGAGGTGACGGGTCATTTGACCATGGCTCCCATTTGTTTTCCCTTCATTTTTCTTCATCATTCTCACCTCCTCCCCTCTCATGGCTGCCATCTTCCCTCCACCACCTCCACCCCCTCACAACATGATCAAATCCACATCAAAACATCACATTCCCTTCATTAAAAATGTGCACAAGCTCACTACAAGCATGGGAGATCAAGAAAGTTGGGATTTTGAGCATTTGGAGCAACTCAAGAAAATTCTTAAGTTGCCAAACAAGGTACTTCCTTCGCCATTAGCTTAGTATTTGAGTCTCTATAGCTTCTAGTTTAGTTTAGAAGTGATTTTGTGGGGTTTAGTGATGTGTGAAAATTCCAAGATCAAGTTTAGGGATCCTTGAGTTGTGATGGTGCTATTGAGAGTAATTGGTGACTACAAACTCCTTTAATGTCAAAAACCTAGACCAAAACAGAAACAAACCAAACTTGGGATAAATATTTCAAAATGTCGGTTTTGTGCTTAAATGATGACTACAGGGAATCTGGAGTGACCTGGAACACTTACGAGAAAAACTAGCAACCTCAGAAACCTAGATTGAACACTAGGAAACCACCCTGCAAGTACGAGACCCATCCAAGCATCCCAGGCCGGTGAGATCGGTTTTCAGGGCAATGTGGCCGGCCAAGTGGTGGTATCTGGTGTCTAGGTTTGGTCTGTAGCTCACATGCCCCCTATACTACACCCCAGTACTGCTAGTTTAGCTTTATTTTACCTGAACCAAAATCTGGAACCAGTTCTCTAAGTTGCTGTTTATGTTTTATGGGTTTTAATGACTTGAAGTTTTGATATTTGTGTTTCGTATCGGTCACTTTATGTTTATACATCGATATCGGGAGTCGTTTGGTTAATTTGCATAAGTAGACCATATATTTTAACCTATGTATGATACGTATGCCGTTTTGGTTTTCGTGCGCGACTTTGGTTTACGATACTTTGTGTTTATATGTGTAGGCACCCTCACGTGGACTTCGGACAACGAGGAAGAGAATGGCGACATCGGCAAGCAAGGATCAAGGTGAGTAGATATATATCTACGAGGGAAGTCGGGTGGATGGCATATAAAACACCCGCAGTTTCGTAGTGCAGTATACGAATAGGTTATATCTATATAAATATATGTAATGCGAGATGTGTATGAGTATCAAGATAGGCTTTAGGTGTCCATGGGTTAATTTTAGCGTAATTAGATGAAGGTAATTTTAGATAGTTTCTTAATCGTGAACCCTAGAGAAAAGGTACACACACACGCGCACACACGTTATATGGTTTTGGTGTATATGGTTATGTGTGTGTGTGTGTGTGTGTGTGGATGTGTTAACACACACACACACACATACGTATACACGGGTGATGAGGATAGTAAATGATACTTGGAGATGAGTCGATGTGATTGGGCATGATATCGTGGGATCGGTGATGTGAATTGGGTCGTGTTATGATATACGACATGATATATGAGTGGATCGTTGGGCGATGTGTTTTCATACACACACGAATAGATATGTATGATGGTATCGGAATGTACTAGACTTAGATCAGTACCCCTAATTCAGGATATGATGATAATGATAACAGATAAATAATAAGTTATATGTGATATTGACCCATACCCCGATTTTAGGATGCCGTATGATGAATTTACTGTATGAGATATAATTATGATAATAGATCCGCACTCTTGACTCGAGGATGTCATATTATATGTTTATCGTACGTGACGCTATTGAGGCGGGATCACCGACTACTAGATATATCGACTCGGACTTAGGTGGATTTCCTTACCCATTTTGTTTAGTCTCTTAGCTTCGTTCTGTAGTTTATTTAGTAGATGTTAGACTGGGCTCGAGTCATACTTATTTTCAAAACTAACGAATCATGAGTATATTTTAAAGACAGGCCGAGGGATACTACGAATCTTCAAAGGACGTATCTTTTCCCAAAAACACCGTAGCCCCTATTTTCTAAAATCACGATTCATGCTATTCCAAATGCCAAAAGTGTATAACTCGTATACACACACACACACACACACACACACACACACACACACACACACACACACGTATATGCTTATATGTTGCGTTTGCTATTCATTCTCTATTACATTTATGTTGTTCTTATCGCATTGCATACTTATACATATGTTGTCTTTTGTTATTATGAACCCATGTTGTCAGGACACCAACACCATTACCGATTATGCGTATATCCACGAACACTTGCTTGCCGGCTCACACACATCATCATCGGTAATTGCCATGTCACGTACACTTAGAGAATACTACATCATCAATTTAAATTGCTAGCTGTTAGTTCGACATAGTACTAGTACGCTTGCTTTCATATGCTAGTTTTAATATTGCATTTATTACTGAGATACTTCATGCAAGTATATGTATTCATTTGTCATGCGATATTATGGGGCTTTATGCCGGTAATTCATTGTTTATTGACTCTCGATATTGGGATTTCGGATTTTCCATGAGATTGCTGGATTTGGAGAAACCGCAACGATTTTATAAACTCATTCTCATTTAAAAAGATAAAAATTTGCAGTTTTCTCGTGATATGATTTGAGAGTTTTCCACCAAGAGTTTTCTCGGCCCTTGAGTGGTATCATACACCCGATTCGAGGAGGAGGAGGAACCGTCTGCGGGTGCATGGTGGACCCGGTGCGGTACCCCGGGGCAAGTTGGTCACAGATGATGGTGTTGAGCCCGGCAGGGGTGCACTACCGACCGGTTATTTGTGACGCGGCGGATATCCGGAGGACCCCGACATAGTCATGAGATTTGATTATATGGGCCAGTCCAGATTGCCGGAGCCCGGGGCCTGTCCGGATTGCCGGAGCCCGAGATATTGAGACATTGAGATTTTATGATATGGGCCAGTCCGGATTGCCGGAGTCCGAGATATTGAGATATTGGGATATATATTTTGGGTCGATGCTTGACACGGATTCCTTGTTGATTTCATTGATGATACTTCGATTTTTATGCAGAAATCTCACTGAGATAAGAAAACAGTTTTCTTATTTAGATGTATTCGGTTTTCATGCATTCATACATCATATATATGATATGTTGTTACCTGAGGCACTGACACGAGCACTTGGTATTACACATCTTTATAGATGTTTACCCTTACCATTATTTAGATGCTTCAGGTTATATATTGAGGATATATAATTGTATGACCTAGGATAGAGTCATACATGCGATTTCTTCTCGGTGATGTTTTCTACTCACGAGTTGGCAATTCACCCCCGTTGTGCCATAGTTTCTTGCAGGTTTTTCCGTACAGGTTTCGTTGCGGCTTGCTGGCACACTACTTCCTTCCGGGTGATTGCTTTGGTAGGTGGTTTCACTTGTATCGTAACCACCGTAGTATCTGTATTTATTTCAGTTGTATCTAGTAACTCCATCAACCAGACTTGTATATTTGATAGACTTAGAAAACCAGTGTATATTCTTTCGACCTTAGAGTCGCGCCGTTGTATTATTATGGTTTTCTTTTGTTTTCATTCTGAGTTTTGATCCTCGCCCTTCGGCGTTGTATATTATATTGCTTGCGTGGTTGTTTCCGCCAATTGGCGAAGAGCTAGCTCCCGCTTGGGGATGCCTTTATTCATTATGTATATTATTCATGTTTGTACCCGTTTGGGGCTAGTATTTACAAAGGAAACTCTGCCGAAATTTTTGGAAAAGACTTGAGGTTTTAAAAATGCTTACTACGGCTTATTTTGTTAAAACACTTGCTTTAAAACTAAGTTTTTCCTCCACTCCCTTTTTAAATGGTTTAGATTTCTGGGCTTTTGGCTTACTTGAATTAGGTGGGGTTCTATAGACTTCACATGATTCAAGTGCCAGTCACGTGCTTTTTCGGGTCGTGACAAAGTTGGTATCAGAGCGCTAGGTTTAACTTTGGTTCGAGTCTATGTTGCGGAGTCTAGGGCGTATATATATATATATATATATATATATATATATATTCGGAACCTAGGCTTGACCTTACGGAACTTAGACTTGGTCGAGGGGGTATTAGACCCGAACTTTCGTCGCATAGGTTAACTTTGGTTGATAGAGTAGGTGACTTAAGTAGAGTGATGTACTGTGTGTATGTTCCGTAGCATACTTACGATATGCTACTCCGCTTAAGAAGCCTTAGGATGTACATTTCTTTGCACCGCATTTTATTCGTTCATATGATCTATCCTCATCGATATCGGTTGGTGGTTTTGTTACCACGATTGCATAGGCAGAGAGAGCTGCGGCTAGAGTTGCGGTCAGCATGAGCTCGTCTTGGACGAGGACTGACCAGGGCATAATTCCGGTGACACACGATTGCATAGATGTGTCGTTTTATTGTGTTTTTCGCACCATGAGCGTTTGATGGATTGCTTTTACTAAAATTTCTCAAACGTGCAGATCAGCACCAGAGGATTGGGCCACTGCTAGAGGCCGGCTAGAATGTGATGACCGTTAATGTATCGTCTATTCTTGAGGATTGAAGCATTGTTCAGCATGCGGACGAATGAGCCAGCTGTTGCTGCGACTGACAAGATATCGCCCCAGATGTTTGAAGCTAATGCAACACGAGTTGTACTGAGAGATATAATAGAAGGTCGCTAGTCACCCAAGGATGAATGACTAGAACATGTGGTTCGTTTGCATACCCCGATGTGAGGTCATCAGATTGATTGATTTTAGCTAGAGAAGACTTCAAGCTGGTGTATTGAGAGTCGGTAGAAAACGAACGAATGTGAGAAACCCATTTTTCCAAGTATAAGATTTTCGGAAAAACATGCAAGTAATTCTGTGAACCATCTAGAAGAATGAAACCCTAACTCGACATAATGACCATGGAACCGCTTTTGAACCTTAGGGTTTGCGGCAGTTCCGCGGTGCCATTAATGAGGCTTGGGTCTGCCCTTCTACGGCTGGTCCATAGGTACTGTGGCATGTACTTGATATTATTAAACTGTGCTCAAGTGTTGAGCTCTCGGATAATTATGGAACTTTGATGAATCGATCGAAAAGTTCGACGTTGTCCGGATATCATGTGATGGGATACAATACTTGGAATCCACAAGAAAACTAATTTGGATTTTATAAATCTAGCAATTTAATCATAGTTGATCGGTTGCCACGGGATTTTGATGAGATGATGTTCCACTCCGTTGACATCAGAGATGTGATGCGCATGCAGAAGCGTTGAATATGGATATATCTTCCAGAAGGAGTCGTGATGAGTATGCAGCCGTTCCGGAACAAGAAATAGATTTAGTAAAGGGTGATAACTTCTGAGCAGTTCAGCAGGAACGAGATTTGGGAGAGACCCCGACAGAATCTTTATGGAATACTACACGAGAAGACTTGGACCCAGGATTGGTCATATTACCCATACCCAATAAGCCAGAGTTCGGCATCATCGACGAGGCACGTTAAGAGCGACCATGATAGCTGGTCAGAGATCTTTAGAGGATGTGCCAGAGCGGAACTGTTTCCGTCGTCATTTCCATATTGGTCCGTTGAGCCGAGGAGCTATGTAACTAGCAATTCGCAGTGAGAGACGAGAGCCTAAGGGCACCAGGCGCCAAGCCATGAACATGAGGCAAGTAGATATCTTGCTCTGCTATCTTTGGATGCACCGACACCTTCTCGACTTTGAAGGAAGGACATATCGATGACGGTGTTTACGATTTGCGATTCGGTGATTCGAATATCACGCGGCTGTCATTTTGGATTTCGGTATTTTGGGCGATTTATTTGCGTGATTGAGTTTTTGTGCACCACAGTTGCACTCAATTTCGATTTGATGTCATTCGAGATGTTTAATTTTGATTTCATGCCTACGGTATGTATGTGATTTGACTTGTGCCTTCGGTGTAGTTTTCATGTACTTTAGTACTTTGATTCGATTTTGTGCACGCTGATGCATGTGGTTGTGAGATTATATACCACGGTATACCTGATTTGGATTGAGGTGCGTTGCATAACGTCGATTTCGATTGTGATATTCGATATTTGTTTTCGTGCACCTTGTGCACTTGAGTTGGATTCTTGCGCATACTTGGCGCGCTTGATGTGATTTTGGTGCACACCAGATGCACTAAATCGGGATTCTTCGTGCATATCAGATGCACCTGATATTGTTGTCAGGCACACTCGTTGCCCTTGACCGGTGTTTTCATGCACACCCGTTGCACTTAGTTTTGGTTTCTGTGCACATGTATGGCGCATTCATTGATTTCGATTTCTGTGCTCACCAGACGCACATGGCATTCTTATACACATTTTGGGATTGATTTCTTTGGGAGCAGTATGTTTTATGATATTTACTATTTGGTATAGTAGCTGAGCAGGACTAGTTCGAGGACAGTACCTGAGTATATTTTTGCATGCATCGATAGTTACCGAAGGGATTTCCAAAAAGGAGCTATGGTCTCAGTATTTTCCTGTGTGTCCGAGATGACACGAACATTATATAAAGGAAACCCTTCTAAATTATTTTCAAAAAACGGCAGGATGTGTATGTTAAACAAAAGATATATGTATAATTATTTTCTTACAATAAACGTCCGATACTTGTGCCGTGATATGCGCATCGCACAGCGACTTGAAAAAGGTTGGCATGCATTTCTTTCAGATGTTTTAACGAGTTTACAACGATGCGTACTATGTACATATTATAGTCTTAAGTATATCGTGTTGGTTTTCGTATTGGATTTTGACATCGGTATCTTCACCCTAACTCCGATGATTGCGTGATGCTTGACGGAGTTTTGATTTTTGAGTTATACACTCGTTTTTCATGCGCATGCATTGCGCTATGATGTGTTTTATGTATTTATGATTTCGGAGCCCCGATGACTTGATCATTTTATTGAAATGTTTTAGTATTTGAGAGGTTTAAATTTAAATTCGGGGACCGAATTTATTTAAGGGGGGAAGACTGTAACATTTCGAAAAAATAAAATATTATTTTAGGAAGTTAACTAATTAAAATAATAAATATTATGAATATTTTAATGTGTGAAGATTAGTTTTAATGATGTGGTATAATTATATACCGATAGTTTGGAAAATATTGGAAAATTAAATTGAATGGTGATTTTTGGAGGGATTTATGTGATTTAAGCAAATTATAAATTTTTATAATTAATTATATACAAGTTTAATTCTAAACTTGATTAATGTTCAATAATCATGCATTTATCTTGATTAGGCTTCATGACATGCACCATATCGCATTTTCTAAAAAATATTTGTACATTTTTATGTGACCATTGATTCATTTGCAAGAAATGGGTTTTTGAATTTTGTTTTAAAGAAAAGAAAAGGGAAAAGGAAAAATATTAAAGAAATGGGTATGGACAAGAGAGAGAAGAGAGAGAGAGAGGTGAGGGGTCATTTGACCATGGCTCCCATTTCTTTTCCCTTCATTTTTCTTCATCATTCTCACCTCCTCCTCTCTCATGGCTGGCCTCTTCCCTCCACCATCTCTACCCCCTCACAACACGATCAAATCCATATCAAAACATCACATTCCCTTCATTAAAAATGTGCACAAGCTCACTACAATCATGGGAGATCAAGAAAGTTGGGATTTTGAGCATTTGGGGCAACTCAAGAAAATTCTTAAGTTGCCAAACAAGGTACTTCCTTCGCCATTAGCTTAGTATTTAAGTCTCTATAGCTTCTAGTTTAGTTTAGAAGTGATTTGGTGGGGTTTAGTAATGTATGAAAATTCCAAGATCAAGTTTAGGGATCCTTGAGTTGTGATGGTGCTACTGAGAGTAATTGGTGACTACAAACTCCTTTAATGTCAAAAACCTAGACCAAAACAGAAACAAACCAAACTTGGGATAGATATTTCAAAATGTCGATTTTGTGCTTAAATGATGCCTACGGGGAATCTGGAGTGACCTGGAACACTTACGAGAAAAACTAGCAACCTCAGAGATCTAGATTGGACACTAGGAGACCACCCTGCAAGTACGAGACCCATCCAAGCATCCCAGGCCAGTGAGCTCGGTTTTCAGGGCAATGTGGCCCGCCAAGTGGTGGTATATGGTGTCTAGGTTTGGTCTGTAGCTCACATGCCCCCTATACTGCACCCCAGTACTGCTAGTTTAGCTTTATTTTACCTGAACCAAAATCGGGAACCAGTTCTCTAAGTTGCTGTTTATGTTTTATGGGTTTTAATGACTTGAAGTTTTGATATTTGTGTTTTGTATCGGTCACTTGACGTTTGTACATCGATATCGGGAGTCATTTGGTTGATTTTTATGAGTAGACCATATGTTTTAACCTACATATGATACGTGTGCCATTTTGGTTTTCGTGCGCGACTTTGGTTTACGATACTTTGTGTTTATATGTGTAGGCACGCTCACGTGGACTTCGGACGATGAGGAAGAGAATGGCGACATCGATTTCGGCAAGCAAGAGTCAAGGTGAGTAGATATATATCTACGGGGGAAGTCGGGTGGATGGCGTATAACACCCCCGCAGTTTCGTAGTGTAGTATACGGATATGTTATATCTATATAAATTTATGTATTGCGAGATGTGTATGAGTATCAAGATAGGCTTTAGGTGTCCATGGATTAGTTTTAGCGTAATTAGAAGAAGGTAATTTTAGTTAGTTTCTTAATCGCGAACCCTAGAGAAAAGGTACACACACACGCACACACTTTATATGCTTTTGGTGTATATGGTTATATGTGTGTAAATATGTGTGTGTGTGTGTGTGTGTGTGTGTGTGTGTTATATAATATATATATACGTATACACGGGTGATGAGGATAGTATATGATACTTGGAGATGAGTCGATGTGATTTGGCATGATGCCATGGGATCGGTGATGTGAATTGGGTTGTGTTATGATATACGACATAATATATGAGTGGATCGTTGGGCGATGTGTTCTCATACACACACAGATATATATGTATGATGGTATCGGAATGTACTAGACTTAGATCTGTACCCCTAATTCAGGATATGATGATAATGATACCAGATAAATAATAAGTTATATGTGATATTGACTCATACCCCGATTTTGGGATGCCGTACGATGGATTTACCATATGAGATATAATTATGATAATAGATCCATACTCTTGACTCAAGGATGTCGTATTATATGTTTATCGTACGTGACGCTATTGAGGTGGGATCACCGACTACTAGATATATCGACTCGGACTTAGGTGGATTTACTTACCCCTTTGTTTAGTCTCTTAGCTTCGTCCTGTAGTTTATTTGGTAGATGTTAGAATGGGCTCGAGTCATACTTATTTTCAAAACTAACGAATCATGAGTATATTTTAAAGACAGGCCGAGAGATACTACGGAACTTCAAAGGACGTATCTTTTCCCAAAAACACCGTAGCCCCTATTTTCTAAAATCACGATTCGTGCTATTCCAAATGCCAAAAGTGTATGACTCGTATATATTTAAATGTATATGCTTATATGTTGCGTTTACTATTCATTCTCTATTTACATTTATGTTCTTATCGCATTGCATGCTTATACATGTGTTGTCTTTTGTTATTATGAACCCATATTGTCAGAACACCAGCACAATTACCGATTATGCGTATATCCACGAACACATGCTTGCCGGCTCACACACATCATCATCGGTAATTTCCATGTCACATACACTTAGAGAATATTACTTCATCAATGTAAATTGCTAGCTGTTAGTTCAACATAGTAATAGTACGCTTGCTTTCATATGCTAGTTTTGATATTGCATTTATTATTGAGATACTTCATGCAAGTATATGTATTCATTTGTCATGCGATATTATGGGGCTTTATGCCGGTAATTCATTGTTTATTGACTCTCGATATTGGGATTTTGGATTTTCCATGTGATTGCTGGATTTGGAGAAACCATACGGATTTTATAAACTCGTTTCATTTTAAAAGATAAAAATTTGCGGTTTTCTCGTGATAAGATTTGAGAGGTGTCCACCATGAGTTTTCTCGGCTCTTGAGCGGTATCATACACCCGATTCGAGTAGGAGGAGGAACCATCTGCGGGTGCATGGTGGACCCGGTGCGGTACCATGGAGCAAGTTGGCCGCAGATGATGGCGTTGAGCCCGGCAGGGGTGCACTACCGACCGGTTATTTGTGATGCGGCGGATATCCGGAGGACCCTGACGTAGTCGTGAGATTTGATTATATGGGCCAGTCCAGATTGCCGGAGCCCGGGGCCTGTCCGGATTGCCGGAGCCCGAGATATTGAGACATTGAGATTTTATGATATGGGCCAGTCCGGATTGCTGGAGTCCGAGATATAGAGATATTGGGATATATATTTTCGGTCGATGCTTGACAGGGATTCCTTGTTTATTTCATTGATGATACTTCGATTTTTATGCAGAAATCTCACTGAGATAAGAAAACGGTTTTCTCATTTAGATGTATTCTGTTTTCGTGCATTCATACATTATATATATGATATGTTGTTACCTGAGGCACTGACACGAGCACTTGGTATTACACTTCTTTATAGATGTTTACCCTTGCCATTATTTAGATGCTTCAGGTTATATATTGAGGATATATTATTGTATAACCATGGATAGAGTCATACATGCGATTTCTTCTCGGTGATGTTTTCTACTCACGAGTTGGCAACTCACCCCCGTTGTGCCATAGTTTCTTGCAAGTTTTGCCGTACAGGTTTCGTTGCGGCTTGCTGGCACACTACTTCCTTCCAGGTGATTGCTTTGGTAGGTGGTTTCACTTGTATCGTGACCACCGTATTATCTGTATTTATTTCAGTTGTATCTAGTAACTCCATTAACCAGACTTGTATATTTGATAGACTTAGAAGACCAGTGTATATTCTTTCGACCTTAGAGTCGCACCGTTGTATTATTATGGTTTTCTTTGGTTTTCATTCTGAGTTTTGATCCTCGCCCTTCGGCGTTGTATATTATATTGCTTGTGTGGTTGTTTCCGCCAATTGGCGAAGAGCTAGCTTCCGCTTGGGGATGCCTTTATTCATTAAATATATCATTCTTGTTTGTGCCCGTTTGGGGCTAGTATTTACAAAGGAAACTCTGCCGAAATTTTTGGAAAAGACTTGAGGTTTTAAAAATGCTTACTATGGCTTATTTTGTTAATACACTTGCTTTAAAACTAAGTTTTTCCTCCACTCCCTTTTTAAATGGTTTAGATTTCTGGGCTTTTGGTTTACTTGAATTAGGTGGGGTCCTATAGACTTCACATGATTCAAGTGACAGTCCCGTGCTATTTCGGGTCATGACAAGTACTCCCCTTGGCGATACAGCTACCCTCTCTACGAGTAGCGGTTCATTACGAACTAACATATGAAGAGAATGCTCAGCTTCGGCTTGAGGAGCTCGACGCTCTCGATGAAACTCGTCTCATAGCGCAGCAAATCCTAGAAGCTTACAAAGTAAGGATGACGCGCTCATACAAAAGATTGAGTAGGCCGAGAACATTCTGCCAAGTCGAACTCGTGCTAGTCGCAAAAATACCTATGATCCCTAATCGTGCCAAACGGGGGAAATTCGAGGCGAACTATGAAGGCCCGTACATCACAGACAAAGTCTACCAAGGTGGGGGTTACTTGCTCATAGATATGCATGGAAAAAGACCCTTCCGGCCAATAAACGGCCGATTCCTTAAGAAGTACTACACCTGACGAGTCATGAACCAGGTTAATGATAGATGACGATGCCTATGTCCGCTCGCTATCTTCTTGAGTCAAGACTGTAAAAGTAGTATCCAACGATACCCCGTCCCAAACACGGAAAACAACGGACCGTAATGTCCTTAAACTAACAACGGACCGAAACGTCCGTAAACTAGCAATGGACCGCAATGTCCTAAAACTAGCTACGGACCGTAACGTCCTTAAACTACTACGAACCGCAGCATCCTTAGGCTAACGCGGAAAAAAAATTTAAAAAATATAAATAAAAAAATGGTACGTCCATAAGAGAAATGGGAACGGATGAAAACCCGAAAGGGCGCAAACTTGTGAAAAAAATTCGTGCACACTTGCAAGGTCCTCTCTACCTTGTAAGGAGAAAATACCTGCATGAGATCCTTACGACTCACAAGGGAGCAACACACTTAGGGATCCCTACGATTCCTCAGGAGAAATTACACTTACGAGATCCTCACGACTCGTAAGGAGAATCCTCTTATGAGACCCTCACGGCTCATAGGATTTAAAAGCCTTAAGCTACAGGGATCTGAACCTATTCTTAAGCCATCACATCCCCCAGTTTGCCCTACAAGCGGTTCAATATTGACCCTTGTATACAATCCACGAGCACAAATAAACGTCTCCCCCACCAAGTTCCACCAATGTCGCAAAATTTCCCAATTTGACGAATGACACGTGTAAGTCCTCTCAACTTATAAGGAGAAAACACTCTTGTAAGATCCTTACGACTTATAAAAGAACATACACTTAAGAATCCTCATGATTCCTAAGGAGAAAACACGCCTACGAGATCCTCACGACTCGTAGGGAGAGATACCTTCATGAGACCCTTACGGCTCATGAAGTCAAAAGCCTTAGTCGACATGATCTTAATCCTGTTTGCTAAGCCATCTTTGTTCGGATCGACAAAGGCAAATGATGATTCGCACTTGAAAATATCCCAGTTGTAGCGATGTTGATGCTAAAATTGATATCAAATCCCAAGTTCCATACTCTGTAACATTTCAAAAAAATAAAATATTTTTTTTGGGAATTTTTATAATTAAATAATATTATATTGAATATTTTAATAAGGCGGTATAATTAAATACCGATAAATTGGGGGAAATTTTTGAAATATTTTGGAAATTACTAAAATGAGGGTGCTTTATGTGATTTATGCAAATTATGAAATTTTATGATTTATTTGACACTATTTTAGTGCTAATCGCGATTAAAAATCGCTAAATGGGCTTTATGCATGTTTTGTGCAAAACATGCACCATATCATTTCACACTTGTGTTACATTTTCCTACATGGCCTTATCATCATTTTTCATTCTTTGCTTTGGGTTCACTATTGAGGAGAGAAGGAAAATAGAAAAGAAAGGAAAAGAATAGAATATAGAAGTATGGGCAAGAGAGAGAAAGAGAGGGTGAGGGGTCAACCTTCGTCTTGAGCCATTCCCTCTTCATTCTTTCACCCATTTTCCTCTCCCCTCCCTCTCTTTGCTGCTGCTGCTGCCTTAACCCCCTCCCCCTCTTCACCTCCTCAAAACACCATGAGAAACTCCTCAAAACCTTATTCCCATTTCACATAAAAGGTGCACAAGCTCACAAGCTATACTATGGACCAAGAAAGTTTTCATTTTGGTGCTGTGGAGGATTCATGGGTGTTAAATGAGGTAATACCTTCACACTTAGTATAGTTTTTCCTTCACTTTAAACCATATTTTCGTTTAGTTGTGATTTGGTGCGATTTGGTGAACTTTGGAGAATTCTAGAGAGGGCTAGGGTTTGAATTGAGTGGTGATTGTAAATTGAGGCCTAGTGGTGACCTTAAACCCCTCCCAATTGATGAAAACCCAGACCAACCCAAATGAAACCCAAAAATACGGATTTACAGAACTTTGCAATGTCGGTTTGTGAACTTTAAGTGTGCAGGGAAATCTGGGATGACCTGGGCTGATTACGAGATAGCAAACAACTTCAGGAGCTTAGAATTGACCCTAGGAAGATGCTCTTAGAGCACGAACCCCAGAGGAGTCCCCAGGGGCGGCGAGATCGGTTTGGCATGAGAGAGGGCTCTGCCACTTGGTGAGGGTGTAGGTCCAGATTTCTTCTGTATGTCACATATACCCTATATATCACCCTAGTGTTGTTTGCTCACATGGTTTTCACCATCATCCAAATCTGGGACCAATTTCCTACAAGTTAGTAGTATGACATTGCCATGACTTAAACTTTAGATACCAAATCTTGGTTTTTGTGTTAGATTGGTGGCCTACAGGGAATCTGGAGTGACCCTAGACACTTACTGGAAAAACTAGCATGACCATTACCCTATATTGACTACCAGGAGACTACCCTACAAACACGACACCCCAACTCCCTACCAGGGCCGAGGTCGCCAAAATTTTAGGGTAGGGGGCCGGCCACCTTATGGAGTCAGGGGTCCTGGTTGCTTCCATAGCTCATTTACACTTTATACATCACTCCAGTATTGTTTTGGAACATTGTTTTCACCTTAAGCAAAATCTGGAACATGTTTTCAATGTTGCTGCCTTATGTTTTGCGTTGTTTTCGAATCTAAGTTTTGATATTTGTGTTTGTACTCGGTCACTTGACGTTTGTACGTATATCCCGAGGGTTATTGGGTTGAGTTGCGAGATGCAAACCATAGGTTCTAACCTATAGGCTTTTAAACGTGTCGTTTCGGTTTTCGTGTGTCATTTCGTCTTCGAATTTGATTTTAACGCGATACGATACGTTATGATGTGTAGATACCCACGCGACGACTTCGAGATGACAAGCAAGCGTGTGGTGACGTCGGCATCGGCTAGCGAAGGTCAAGGTGAGTAGATTATATCTACGGGGGAAGTCGGGTGCATGGCGTATAGCACCCCCGCAGTTCGATGTTTAGTATGCTATATATACTATATATATATGATAGGTTTATGTGTGACATGGATATTCAATATATGATTAGGTGTTAACTGGTTAGATTAGGGTTATTAGAAGTGAACTAGTATAGCTTCTTAGTCGCGAACCCTAGAATAGGTTTACACCCACACTCACACACATGCTTACTTGTTATACTTGTGCGTATATGGGGATACGTATATATATACACACACATAGGTATGGGACTATGTATATATATACACGTATACCTACACATGGATGATGAGGATAGTGGATGATATTTGGAGATGATTCGATGAGTTTGGGGCATGGTGCCATGAGATCGGTGAGATGTTGTGGTTCGTATGATGGGATACGACATGAGATTTTAGCGGGCCGTTGGACGTGTGTTCTACACACGTACTTATATATGTATAGATGGTATCGGTTTGTACTAAACTTAGATCAGTACCCCAGTTCATGAGATATGATGATAAGGATACCAGATAAATGATGAAATAAATGTGAGATTCGACCCGTACCCAGATTTAGGACGTCGTACGACGGATTTACGTACGAGCTATATATTGATGATAGATCCGCACTCTTGACTCGAGGATGTCATACTGTATATTGTATCGTATGTGATACTATTGAGGCGGGATCACCGACTATTATATGTATATATATATATATATATCGACTCAGATTTAGGTGGTTTCCATAGCCTTTCGATTAGCTTATTTGTTAGATCTATAGTTTACTTTGTAGATGTTAAACTAGACCCGAGTCATACCCATTTCAAAACCAACGAATCGTGAGTATTTTTAAGACATGTCAAGGGATTCTACGGATATTTTCAAAAGACGCTTCTTTTCTTAAAAACACAGTAGCCCTTATTTTTCTAAACCCCACGATTCTTGTTATTTCAAATGGAAAAACTGTATGACATAGATACATTGATGTAGATTCTTCACTGTTGCGTTTCTTATTCGATTCCGCATATTCGTGCTATTCGCGTCGCATTTCATGTGTAAATGTGTTTATTGTTATATTAAACCCATGCTGTTAGGACACCAGCACTATTATCGATGATGCGTATATTCCACGTACACCTGTTTGCCGGCTCACACACTTCATCATCGATAATTGCCATGTCACGACACAGTAGGATTGTTGCATCATGATATGACTCCTTTCATGACATACTGGCACACATACATATTGTACACTCATACTTGCGTATATACCTACTTGTACATCTATATTGGCGCACAGACATATTGTACACGCATACTTGCGTACACACATATTGTACACCCATACTTGCATACATACATAATTGCACATACATAGATGATTCTGGCTTTATTTTGGAGATTTGGGAACCGCAAGATATATTTTAAAAACTGGATTCATTTAAAAGAGCGGTTTTCCCCTCGATATGTGCATATTACTGTTTTATGTTGCATGATATACGGATATGCTTACATCATATGTCGCATACATCATGCTTTATGATTTTATGCATTGAGATATGTCGTTTTCATGAGATTTCTGGATTTGAGAACAGTGGTCATTTTAAAAGAAAGTATGCATTGTTTAAAAACCTGGTTTCTCTTGATATGATATTTCAGTGCGTTCACCATGCGTTTTCTCGGTTCTGAGACGTGTGACATGTGAAACCCGATTCGAGGAGCTGGATGAGTCCGATTGCGGGTACATGGTGAACCCGGTATGGTACCCCAGGGCAAGAAAAGGATGCTGTGTATACAGACGGTGAGCCTGGCAGATGGACTACTACCTACAGGTGATTGTATTTGGGCTCGGCGGATATCCGGAGGATACCGACCGGAGTCGAGAGATGATATGGGCCGATCCAGACTGACGGAGCCCATAGGCCGATCCGGACTGACGGAGCCCGATATATGAGGATTTACGTGCCGATGCTGGGCACGGGTTTCATGATGTTTTTGAGTGTCGATACTGGACACTCCGGTTCCATGATTTTGATGTGTCGCGAGGGACACACGTTGATTTACATCCTCATACTTCCATGCATATGCTTTATGATATTTACATGCATGATGTTTTGTGTCATTGGGTGACACGTGGATGAGATCCACATACATACAGACATTGATTAGATAGTTGGATGATACCCACATACTCATAGACTTCATGATATAGTTGACACTGATTACATTGATTATACCTCATATTTATGATATGTTGCTACCTGAGGCACTGGCACGAGCACTTGGTACTACACTTGTGTATAGATGTTTACCCTTGCCACCTTATCATGCTTCAGACTTATTCATATTGAGAATATATATTACTGATCGTATTGACCTAGGATTGAGTCATACATACGATTTCTGCTTTATGATGTTTTCTATTCACGAGTTGGCAACTCACCCCCGTTGTGCCACAGTTCTTGCAGGTTTTGCCGTACAAGTTTCATTGCGGCTTTCTGGTACACTGCTTCCTTTCTGGGTGATTGCTTTGGTAGGTGGGTTCACTCGCATCGTGACCACCCTTGTATTTTTTTTAATCAGTTGTATCTAGTAATTCCATCAACCAGACTTGTATATTTATTTTAGACTTAGAAAACCAGTTGTGTATTATTTCGACCTTAGAGTCGCGCGTTGTAGTATTATGGTTTTCTTGATTATTTTGAGTTTCCTTTCAGCTTTGATCGTCGCCCTTCGGCGTTGTATACTATATTGCTTGCGTGGTTGTGACCGTCGATTGACGAAGAGCTAGCTCCCGCTTGGGGATGCCTTTT
Organism: Agapanthus africanus; assembly: GCA_030015575.1. Lineage (NCBI taxonomy): Eukaryota > Viridiplantae > Streptophyta > Magnoliopsida > Asparagales > Amaryllidaceae > Agapanthus > Agapanthus africanus. The sequence goes on from CM057344.1 coordinate 241,899,150, forward strand.
TCATTGATGTACATATTATTCATGTTGTACCCCGTTCGGAGCCAGTATTTACAAAGGAAACTCTGCCAAAATTTTCAGAAAAGACTTGAGGATTTAAAAATGCATATTCGGTTTACTTATTTAAAAACCTTGTTTTCAAAACACGTTTTATTCACTTCTTTAAAACTAGTTTTACTTCATTTATTATTTAAAATGGTTTTAGATCTCTGGGCTTTTGGCTTACTTGAATTAGATGAGGTCCTATAGACTTTATATGATTCAAGGGCCAGTCACGTGCTATTTCGGGTCGTGACAAAGTTGGTATCAAAGCGCTAGGTTAACTTTGGTTCGAGTCTAAGTTTGACTATGCGGAGCCTAGAGCGTTTATATATATTCGGAACTTAGGCTTGACCTTACGGAACATAGACTTAGTCGAGTGGGTATTAGACCCGAACTTTCGTCGCATAGGTTGACCTTGGTTGATGGAGTAGGTGACTTCAATAGAGTGACGTACCGTATGTATGTTCCACGACATACTTACGATACGCTACTCCGCTTAAGGCGCCTTAGGATGTACATTTCCTTGCACAGTATTATATTCATTCCTATGATCTATCCTCATCGATATTGGTTATGATTTTGCTGCCACGATTACACGGGCAGAGAGAGCTGCGGCTAGAGTTGCGGTCAGCACGAGCTCGTCACGAATGAGGACTGACCAGGGCGTGATTCCAGAGACATACGATTGCATATAGGCGTCGTTTTATTATTTTTTCGCGGCATGAGCGTTTGATGGATCGCTTTTACGTGATTTCTCGGACGTGCAGATCAACACCAGAGGATCAGGCTACTGCTAGAGGCCTGCTAGAATTTGATGACCATTGATGTATTGCTTATTCATGATGATTGAGGCACTGTTCAGCGTGCATACGAATGAGCCAGTTGCTGCTGCAAATGATGAGATATCGCCCAGATGTTGGAGCTACTGCAGCATGAGTATATACATAGAGATATAATGGAAGGTCGCTAGTCACCCGAGGATGAATGACTAGGACATGTGGTTCGTTCGCTTACCCCGATACGAGGTCATCAGATAGATTGATTCCAGCTAGAGACGACTTCACGCAGGTACGTTGAGAGTCGATGGAGGCGATCGAATGTCAGGAGCCCATTTTCCAAGTTTAAAGTATTCGGAAGACAATGTAAGTAATGCTATGGACCTTCTAGAAGAATGAAACCCTAACTCGACGTAATGACCATGGAACGCCTTCGAACCTTAGGGTTTGCGGCAGTTTAGCGGTGCCATTGTGAGGCATGGGTTTGCCCTTCTACGGTTGGTCCACAGGTGCTGTGGCATGTACTGGAGTACTATTAAACTGTACCCAAGATGTTTATCTCTTGGGAGAATTATGGAACCTTGACGAATCAATCAAAAGGTTCAACATCTTTCGGATATCATGTGATGGGATGGATTGCTTGGGAGACTTCAGATACGAGTATAGCGTTGGAGCACAGTCCATGCAGCCACGAAGAGACGAGTCTGAAGCAGTCGACATTAGAGAAAAAGTGGAGTAAGAGGTTCGTACGAGATCTTGATGAGATGACATTCCACTCCGCCGGCATCAGAGATGTGATACACATGCAGAGGCGTTGATTATTGATATATCTTCCAGAAGGAGTCGCGATGAGAATGCAGCCGTTCCGGAACAAGAAACAGATATAGAAAAGGGTGGTAATCTTCGGGCAATTCGACAGAAACGAGATTTGAGAGAGACTTCGATAGAACCTTTCTGGAATACTATAAGAGAAGACTTGGACCCAGGAGCGGTCATATTGCGCACACCCAGCAGGCCAGAGTTCGGCATCGTCGACGAGATATGTTATGAGTGACCATGATATTTGGCCAGATATCTGTAGAGGATGTGCCAGAGCGGGACTGTTTCTGTCGTCATTCCATATTGGGCTGTTGAGCCGAGAAGCTATATATCTAGCAATACACAGTTGGAGACAAGAGCCTAAAAGCACCAGGCGTCAGACCATGAACAGGAGGCGAGTAGATATCTTGCTCTGCTAGCATTGGATGCGCCGACACCTTCTCTACTGCGAAGGAGGAAATATCGACGACGATAATTATGATTTGTGTTTTGGTGATTCGATTATCACGCATCCGTCATCTTGGATTTCGGAATTTTGGGCGATCCATTCGCATGATTTAGTCTTGATGACTGAGTTTCATGGTATTTTTTTTCATGCACCATGGTTTCACTTACTGGGTATTCATATTTTGTGTATAGTTATTACCCTTGAGATATGCTTTATACACCGTTGTGTTGATTTATAATTTATGCACAGTTATTGCACTTAATATCGTTTTTGTGCCTTGGTCGCACATGTTTATGATTTCATGGATTTCATACAGTTGGGTTGATTTTGTGTACATGGTATGCACACGATTTGGTTTTTGCACTCGGTTTAGCTTATATGTGCTTGTATTGCATCGATATGTGTTTTGTGCACGCAGTTGCACACGTTTATGATTTTACACCTTGGTATACTCGGTGTTGCTATTTACGCATTTGAGTTATTGTTTGGTATTTTGTGCACAGGATGCACTGTATTGGTATTTTGTGCACTAGATGCACTGGATTTATATTTTGTGCACAGGATGCACTGTATTTATATTTCGTGCATTTGTTGCACCGGATTTATATTTCGTGCAATTGTTGCACCGGATTTATATTTCGTGCGTTAGTTGCACTGGGCTTACATTCTGTGCACCACGGTTGCACCTGACTTCAGTTTGATGTCATTCGATATGTGGATTTCGATTTCATGCCTATGTTATGCATGTGATTTGACTCATGCTTTCGGCAAAGTTTTCATGCAATTTTAGTGTTTTGATTTGATTTGTGCACGCTGATGCACATGGATGTGAGATTATATACCACGGTATACCTGATTTGGATTGAACTTTATTGTATACCGTCGATTTCGAGTATGATATAGATGTTGATTTCGTGCACTCCGTGCATTTGATTTGGATTCTTGCGCATATTTGGCGTGCTTGGATTGGATTTTGCACATGTCCGGCGCTTGATATGGATTTCGTGATTTCGTGCATGTTGGATGCACATGATTTAGATTTTATTCGAGCATGATGGATGCACCTAATTTGGATTTTCGCGCATGTTGGGCACATGTTATGAGATGCGATCTTGGTGCACACCAGATGCACTAAGTCGAGATTCTTCGTGCATATCAGATGCACCTAATATTGTTGTCAGGTACACTCGTTGCCTTTGACAGGTGTTTCGTGCACACCAGTTGCACTTAGATTTTTGTTTTGTGCCCGTGTAGGGCACATTTGTTGATTTCGATTTCCATGCGCACCAGACGCACAGGGTATTCTTATATACATTTTGGGATTTATTTCTTATGGAGCAGTACGTTTTTATGATATTTGCTAATTGTTTTCGTACTGAGAAGGACTAGTCAGAGGACAGTACCTGGGTATATTTGCATGCATTGATAGTTATCGAAGAGATTTCCAAAAAGGGAGCTATAGTCTCAATATTTACCTACGTGTCTGATACGACACGAAATGTTTAAAACAAGAAAACCCTTCTAAATTGTTTTCAAACGGCAGAACGTACATATTAAACAAAAGATATATACATACATGGTTATTTTCATACAATAGGCGTCCGCCACTGTGCAGTGTTATGCGCATCGCACAGCGACTTAAAAAGGTTTGACATGCATTTTCTTCAGATATCTACATGTATAAATTTGATGTTTACAGGTATAGTTCTGATTTATATCATATTGGTTTTCGTATTGGATTTGACATTTGTGTCTTCACCATAACTCCGATGATTGCGAGATGCATGACGGAGTTTTGATTTTGAGTTATCTGCTCATTGTTCATGCCCATGCATTGCGCTATGATGCGTTTTATGTATTGATAATTTCGGAACCCCAATGACATGGACTTTTTACTGAAATGTTTTAGTATTTGAGGGGTTTAAATTTAAATTCGGGGACTGAATTTCTTTAAGGGGGGAAGATTGTAATATTTCAAAAAAAATAAAATATTATTTTTGGGAATTTTTATAATTAAATAATATTATATTGAATATTTTAATAAGGCGGTATAATTAAATACCGATAAATTGGGGAAAATTTTTGAAATATTTTGGAAATTACTAAAATGAAGGTGCTTTATGTGATTTATGCAAATTATGAAATTTTCTGACTTATTTGACACTATTTTAAAGCTAATCGCGATTAAAAATCGCTAATCGGGCTTTATGCGTGTTTTGTCCAAAACATGCACCATATCATTTCACACTTTTGTTACATTTTCCTACATGGCTTTATCATCATTTTTCATTCTTTGCTTTAGGTTCACTATTGTGGAGAGAATGATAGAAAAGAAAAGAAAAGAATAGAATATAGAAGTATGGGCAAGAGAGAGAAAGAGAGGGTGAGGGGTCAACCTTGGTCTTGAGCCATTCCCTCTTCATTCTTTCACTCATTTCCTCTCCCCTCCCTCTCTTTGCTGCTGCTGCTGCTGCCCTAACCCCCTCCCCCTCTTCACCTCCTCAAAACACCATGAGAAACTCCTCAAAACCTCATTCCCACTTCACAAAAAAGGTGCACAAGCTCACAAGCTATACTATGGACCAAGAAAGTTTTCATTTTGGTGCTGTAGAGGATTCATGGGTGTTAAATGAGGTAATCCCTTCACACTTAGTGTAGTTTTTCCTTCACTTTAAACCATATTTGTGTTTAGTTGTGATTTAGTGCGATTTGGTGAACTTTGGAGAATTCTAGAGAGGGCTAGGGTTTGAATTGAGTGGTGATTGTGAATTGAAGCCTAGTGGTGACCTTAAGCCCCTCCCAATTGATAGAAACCCAGACCAACCCAACTGAAACCCAAAAATACGGATTTACGGAATTTTGCAATGTTGGTTTGTGAACTTTGAGTGTGCAGGGAAATCTGGGATGACCTGGGCTGATTACGAGACTAGCAAACAACTTCAGGAGATTAGAATTGACCCTAGGAAGACACCCTGAGAGCACGAACCCCAGAGGAGTCCCCAGGGCCGGCGAGATCGGTTTGGCATGAGAGAGGGCTCTGCCACTTGGTGAGGGTGTGGGTCCAGATTTCTTCTGTATGTCACATATACCCTATATATCACCCTAGTGTTGTTTGCTCACATGGTTTTCACCATCATCCAAATCTGGGACCAATTTCCTACAAGTTAGTAGTATGACATTGCCATGACTTAAACTTTAGATACCAAATCTTGGTTTTTGTGTTAGATTGGTGGCCTACAGGGAATCTGGAGTGACCCTAGACACTTACTGGAAAAACTAGCATGACCATTACCCTATATTGACTACCAGGAGACTACCCTACAAACACGACACCCCAACTCCCTACCAGGGCCGAGGTCGCCAAAATTTTAGGGTAGGGGGCCGGCCACCTTATGGAGTCAGGGGTCCTGGTTGCTTCCATAGCTCATATTTTGGCTTTTAAACGTGTCGTTTCAGTTTTCGTGTGTCATTCCGTCTTCGAATTTGATTTTAACGCGATACGATACGTTATGATGTGTAAGTACCCTCGCGACGACTTCGAGACGATGAGCAAGCGCGTGGTGACGTCGGCATCGGAAAGCGAAGGTCAAGGTGAGTAGATTATATCTACAGGGGAAGTCGGGTGGATGGCGTATAGCACCCCCACAGTTCGATATTTAGTATGCTATATATATACTATATATATATATATATATATGATAGGTTTATGTGTGACATGGATATTCAAGATATGATTAGGTGTTAAGTGGTTAGATTAGGGTTATTAGAAGTGAACTAGTATAGCTTCTTAGTCGCGAACCCTAGAATAGGTTTACACCCACACGCACACACATGCTTACTTGTTATACTTGTGCGTATATGGGGATACGTATATATATACACACACACACACAGGTATGGGACTATGTATATATATACACGTATACCTACACATGGATGATGAGGATAGTGGATGATATTTGGAGATGATTCGATGAGTTTGGGGCATGGTGCCATGAGATCGGTGAGATGTTGTGGTTCGTATGATGGGATAAGACATGAGATTTTAGCGGGCCGTTGGACGTGTATTCTACACACGTATTTGTATATGTATAGATGGTATCGGTTTATACTAAACTTAGATCAGTATCCCAGTTCATGAGATATGATGATAAGGATACCAGATAATTGATGAAATAAATGTAAGATTCGACTCATACCCAGATTTGGGACGTCGTACGACGGATTTATGTACGAGCTATATATTGATGATAGATCCGCACTCTTGACTCGAGGATGTCATACTGTATATTGTATCGTATGTGATACTATTGAGGCGGGATCACCGACTATTATATGTATATATATATATCGCCTCAGATTTAGGTGGTTTCCATACCCTTTCGATTAGCTTATTAGTTTGATCTGTAGTTTACTTAGTAGATGTTAAACTAGAACCGAGTCATACCCATTTCAAAACCAACGAATCGTGAGTATTTTTAAGACAGGTCAAGGGATTCTACGGATATTTTCAAAAGACGCATATTTTCTTAAAAACACCGTAGCCCTTATTTTTCTAAACCCCACGATTCGTGTTATTTCAAATGGCAAAACTGTATGACATAGATACATTGATGTAGATTCTTCACTGTTGCGTTTATTATTCGATTCCGCATATTCGTGCTATTCGCATCGCATTTCATGTGTAAATGTGTTTATTGTTATATTAAACTCATGTTGTTAGGACACCAGCGCTATTATCGATGATGCGTATGCTCCACGTACACCTGTTTGCCGGCTCACACACTTCATCATCGATATTTGCCATGTCACGACACAGTAGGATTGTTGCATCATGATATGACTACTTGTATGACATACTGACACACATACATATTGTATACTCATACTTGCGTATATACCTACTTGTACATCTATATTCGCGCATAGACATATTGTACACGCAAACTTGCGTACACACATATTGTACACCCATACTTGCATACATACGTAATTGCACATACATAGATGATTCTGGCTTTATTTTGGAGATTTGGGAACCGCAAGATATATTTTAAAAACTGGATTCATTTAAAAGAGCGGTTTTCCCTTCGATGTGTGCATATTACTGTTTTATGTTGCATGATATACGGATATGCTTACATCATATGTCGCATACATCATGCTTTATGATTTTACGCATTGAGATATGTCGTTTTCATGAGATTTCTGGATTTGAGAACCTTGGTCATTTTAAAAGAATGTATGCATTGTTTAAAAACCCGGTTTCTCTTGATATGATATTTAAGTGCGTCCACCATGCGTTTTCTCGGTTCTGAGACGTGTGACATGTGAAACCCGATTCGAGGAGCTGGATGAGGCCGATTGCGGGTAAATGGTGGACCCGGTATGGTACCCCGGTGAAAGAAAGGGATGCTGTGTATACAGACGGTGAGCCTGGCAGAGGGACTACTACCTACCGGTGATTGTATTTGGGTCGGCGGATATTCGGAGGATACCGACCGGAGTCGAAAGATGATATCGGCCGATCCGGACTGACGGAGCCCGTGGGCCGATACGGACTGACGGAACCCGATATATGAGGATTTACGTGCCGATGCTGGGCATGAGTTTCATGATATCTTCGAGTGTCGATGCTGGACACTCCGGTTCCGTAATTTTGATGTGTCGCGAGGGACACACGTTGATTTACATCCTCATACTTCCATGAATATGCATTATGATATTTACATGCATGATGTTTTGTGTCATTGGGTGACACGTGGATAAGATCCACATACATACAGACATTGATTAGATAGTTGAATGATACCCACATACTCATAGACTTCATGATATAGTTGACACTGATTACATTGATTATACCTCATAATTATGATATGTTGCTACCTGAGGCACTGGCATGGGCACTTGGTACTACACTTATGTATAGATGTTTACCCTTTCCACCTTATCATGCTTCAGACTTATTCATATTAAGGATATATATTACTGATCGTATTGACCTAGGATTGAGTCATACATACGATTTCTGCTCTGTGATGTTTTCTATTCACGAGTTGGAAACTCACCCCCGTTGTGCCACAGTTCTTGCAGGTTTTGCCGTACAGGTTTCATTGCGGCTTTCTGGCACACTGCTTCCTTTCTGGGTGATTGCTTTGGTAGGCGGGTTCACTCGCATCGTGACCCCCCTTGTATTTTTTTTAATCAGTTGTATCTAGTAATTCCATCAACCAGACTTGTATATTTATTTCAGACTTAGAAAACCAGTTGTGTATTATTTCGACCTTAGAGTCGCGCGTTGTAGTATTATGGTTTTCTTGATGATTTTGAGTTTCCTTTGAGTTTTGATTCTCGCCCTTCGGCGTTGTATACTATATTGCTAGCGTGTTGTGACCGTCGATTGATGAAGAGCTAACTCCCGCTTGGGGATGCCTTTTTCATTGATGTACATATTATTCATGTTGTACCCCGTTCGGGGCCATTATTTACAAAGGAAACTCTGCCGAAATTTTCAGAAAATACTTGAGGATTTAAAAATACATATTCGGCTTACTTATTTAAAAACCTTGTTTTCAAAACACGTTTTCTTCACTTCTTTAAAACTAGTTTTACTTCATTTATTATTTAAAATGCTTTTAGATTTCTGGGCTTTTGGCTTACTTGAATTAGATGAGGTCCTATAGACTTCATATTATTCAAAGGCCAATCACGTGCTATTTCGGGTCGTGACATACTCGCAGCAAAAAGTCAGCGAGCCATAAAAGCATATAAAATAGCCGAAATGATAGGGCAACTTGCAACAAAATCAGCAAATAAAATATATGCATACAAAAATAGCCGAAATAATTGGGCAACTCGCAATAAAGAGCAGCGAGTAAAAAGAAAAATAGACGAAATGATTGGGCACCGCGAAAAATTGCCGAAATGATTGGGCAATCGTGACTTTCGCGATATAAAAAGCTGAAATAATAGAGCATCGTGGAAGGGAATAAAAAATGAAAGAATGAAACTTTTGCCTACAAGGAAGTCCATACTGACCCCTGTATACAATCCATGGGCATAAATGGAAAGGGAACCACATTTCCTGACAGACTCTGTCAAAGAGAGAGTCGGATCTCAACGGAAACATCTACATCCCAGGAGATTAGCAGCGGTATTCCTCCTCATTCCAGCGGGATACGGACGCGACACCACCAGTCGGAGCCATGGCAAAGTCCTTAGTTCTAAGACTCCACGGTTCACAGACAACCTAGAGTCGACCCTGACACCGCAGAAAGAGGAGCAAGTCAACCCCAACACCGCAGAAAGAGGAGCAAGTCAACCACGACACCGAAGAAAGTGGAGCAAGTCAAACCCGACACCGCAGAAAGCGGAGCAAGTCAACCACGACACCGCAGATTGAGGAGCAAGTCAACCACGACACTGCAGAAAGCGGAGCAAGTCAACCCCGATACCGCAGAAAGCGGAGAAAGTCAAACCCGACACCGCAGAAAGCAGAGAAAGTCAACCCGACACCGCAGAAAGCGGAGCAAGTCAACCACGACACCGAAAAAAGCAAAGCAAGTCAACCCAGACACCGCAGAAAGCTGAGCAAGTCAACCCGGATACCGCAAAAAGCGGAGTAAGTCAAACCCGACACCGCAGAAAGCGGAGCAAGTCAACCCCAACACCGTAGAAAGCGGAGCAAGTCAACCCCGACACCGCAGAAAGCGGAGCAAGTCAACCCCAACACCGGCGAATGCGGAGCAAGTCAACCCAGACAATGCTCTGTCTCGGAAACAAGTCAACTCATGAACCTCTCGATTCAGGGAAATCAGCATCCTTGGCGAGAACTTCTCGATTCGTTTCGGCCCGTAAGGAAATCAGTGTCTTTGAGAGAATCTCTTGATTCGTCTCGACCTGCGGGGAAATTAGTGTCCCTGCACATAAAGGAAATTCTATTGTGGGATCCTTATGATTCTCGAGAGAAAACGCACTTAGGAGTCCTCACGATCCCTAAGGAGAAATTACACCTACGAGATCCTCTCGACTCGTAGGGAGAAAAGTCTTTATGAGACCCTCACAGGTCATAAAGTTGAAAAGTCTTAGGCGGCAGATCTGAATATGTTTCCTAAGCCGTCGCTGCCCTGCAAGGAGATCAAGATGGACTATCTACGGGACACATTTGCCAGGGCCACATTCGCCAATGAAATAAAGAAGCTACTTACGAATCCTTACGATTCGTAAGGAAAAATACCCGAGTGAGATCCTTATGACTCATGAAGGCGATCAACACTTCGAAATTCTCACGATTTCTAGGGAGAAAATACATCTACGGGATCCTTTCGACTCGTAAAGAGAAAAACCTTCTTGAGACCCTTACGGCTCATGAAAATGGAAAAAGCCTTAAGCTACAAGGACCCTAAACTTGTCTCCTAATCCCTTAATCCTATGGCTATGCATAACTCTGCACTACTTCACCCAAGTACATACTTATATGGGCAAAGTAGTAGGGGGCATTTGTTCCCGCCAAGATCTTCGGCCAAGAGCTATTTGTGCTTGTTTACACCGGTTTAAGTTTGTTTACAGATATGTGTGAAATTGAGCTTATTCATATACGCACATGCACACATCAAAGGAAGAACATGAGTTAAAAAGGGAGCACTTGGTGGTCAACGACAAAAAGAAAACATTTAATTGAACATTTTTATTCTACAGGAAATAGATCACCAAACATGGGATCGAAAGTACAGAGATTCACAAAACTATGGATAAAATTCTCTAACATCCTCGCTTCCTTCTCCACCATGTCAAAGCGGCGAACTTCATGAGGAGTCGCTTCCCATCGGTCAACGCCTTGCCCATCAGTGAAGACAGACATGATGGCCCGCTGAGCCCGTATCTGGCCTAGCAGCTGAACAGAACGATCCCTCAGAGCCGTGGTGATCAAAAGCGCCTCATGAAAGCACTCGATCATGTCTTCCGCTGCGTCGAGTATCGCCGAGTCATCTCCGCTGGATGAGGGGGAATGTCATCAAGCACAGACAAGAAGACCATTCGGATCCAAATGGAGCCGATGGAGAGAGGAAATCCTCTGCGAGTCAAGAGCTCCTACATCACCGTATCGCATTGGTCATCCGTAAGAGAAGGGTTCACCAAGCGTGCAGCAAAACGAGGAAAAATTTCCTCGATGGGCACCTCTCATGGCTGCCGGCGAGCATGTAGACGATTACAAGCCATAGCTCTTCTCTGTTAAAATGATTCTCTGAAAGTGAGAGAGAAGAGAAGCATTGCTTCAGATTATAAAGGGAGACATTTAAGTCTAGACACAGAAAATGTTGTGCATGAAGGAACTATTTCCAAGCGTTGGAAAAGAAAAGTTTGACTCAGAAAAAGTAAAGAAAGAAGGCGAAAAGACACCTTCGGTAAAGAGGCAGCACCTCACGTGCAAAACACGAGAGCGCCAGCGCCAGAACTAAAAGTTCTCCGCCCTTGGATCAAAGATCCAACGGAGATGATAAATCATCAGAGCACAGAATTAAATTCTGATTAAGGAAACAAGAAAAATTTCTTAACCCAATGTTCCCTGTTGAAAAATAAATAATAAATAAAAAGTGATTGGAAAATTCCCCCAATGGAGCATCACGTGCCCATACGTGATGCGCCTTGGAGCAAAGGCTATAGGCATCGCGCTTAACAAAAAGGGCTGAAATTAAGCATACGTGCCAACACATGATTCTTTTCTCTGGGACTGCGGTATATAAGCAGACCAGCCCAAAGTTATGGGTCACGTGCTATACGTGAGGGCTCCCGATGCTTTCTGAGCTATAGAATTAAATTCTAAATACAAGGACCCAAATCCTATTTAAAAATTTTTTTCCCAATCTTTCTAAACAAGAAAGATCATGCTCTGTAAATCAGAGCACCGTTGGATCAAAGATCCAATGGTGATTAAAAATCACCAAGATAGAGAATAAATTCCGTATGGGAAAATATTTTCCCAATCTTGTTAAAAACAAGATAAATGTCTTCTGTAAAACAGAAGTCCTTGGATCAAAGATCCAACGGTGGATAAATTCCTCAAATCAATTAAGAAACCTCTCAATGAGAGATTTTCTTAACTGAATCAACAAATCAGCCTCCCCTATATAAAGGACCCAAGACTTCAAGTTTTGTACAGAAGAACCCCCCCCTCCCATAAACTTCAAGTTAAAGAGAGAAAACAGAAAAAGAAACCCTAGGTAAGAGAAAAGAAGAAAAACAGAGAACATCATATCTCTTCTTCGCCTCCACGAGAGTTTAACTATTCTAAAAAGAACTTATTTCTTCTTCTGGTTAAGATCTGTAGAAGCAGATCTCCCCACAAGTTGAGAATTTAATTCTCATCAGGGAGATTCTGTTATGTAGATTCAAACCTAGGGAAAAGAACTAAGTTCAAAGAATTTAATTCTTACAAGAAGATATAGGAATTTAATTCCTCTAGTAAAACAAGGGTTTAACCCTATATAAGAATTTAATTCTTACGAAACAGTGGGCTTGAAAGTTTCAAAACTCAAGATCTCCATGCATGTAAAAAGCTTACCACCCAACATGATAATGGATGATCACGTGCTCCCACGTGAGCACCCTTGATGAAAAAAAGAGGACAACGGAGATTGGCTCACGTGATCCCACGTGACCCCCAAATAGTGCTTAGCACTTATAAAGCAAAAAGGAAATAAATCAAAGGCGGTTTCTATTTTTGGGGTGCCTCATGTGATCCCACGTGACCCAATAGTGCTTAGCGCTCAGAAAAGAACAAGGGAATAAACTCAAATAAACAGCGACAACTTTCAAGCGCCTCACGTGACCCTACGTGAGCGCCTCAAATTTTTAGTGCTTAACACTACTTCAAGCGTCTCACGTGAGCGCCTCAAATTTTTTGTGTTTAACACTAATTCAAGCGCCTCATGTGGGAGCATGTGAGCACTAAGCATATACTAGTATTTAACACTATGAAAGGCCAATATTAGCCAAACTTAGACCAAATCTCCCGAGGACAATCAATTGAGCCCCTCATGCTCAAGGTCCCCAAAAACGATCTCAGTCCCAAAGATAGCTAATGAACTCCTAACAGATGGCATCTAAAATGATGCTCATCCCATCCCCACTCAGTCGGGACATTGGTTCAAGGGTACATCTCTCGACGCCTCTGATATATGTCATTGTGATCTTCAACGTCTTCCGAGAGATGGAGGGTCCCAATAACCAATAAATTTTGGCGCATCCCCAAACTGTTAAACCAAAACCCTATAGACTATGATGTCTTTAAACCACAGACTATGATGTCTTTAAAGCCTACAGACTATGATGTCTTTAAACCCTACAGACTATGATTTCTTTAAACATGGACTATGATGTCCTTAAACCCAATAGACTACAACGTCCCAAAACTAAGACGATAGAGCCCAAATACTCTTTCGTTTGATCTAAATGATCCTAACTTGTTAAGTAGATCTTAGTCTAAAATTAGACTAATGTATCCTTAACAAACATTTAAGTTGATCTTAATCTCAAACGAGGTTAACGACCCTTAAATCAAACCAAACCCAAATCTAAGAAAATGCGGATTTGGACTAATCCCCGCCCTACGGGCGACAACATAAATTAGTCTCTGTATACAATCCATGGGGAACCAAAAAAGAAAACAAACACACACGACACGAAGTGAACATCTGGAGAAGGAGAAAGTGGTTATCGCTACGCGGTAACGTAATTAGCTGCAGGGGCTTGCGCCTGCAGGGAAGATCGCCCGCACAATCAAAAAACCCCTCACAATGAGGGGGAATCTGACGAAATCTACTACAACGGCCGCATCTGTAACGTTTTAGAAATCGTTATGTGAATGTTTCCGTTTTTGGGTAAAATTGTCGGTATTTTCTGTTTTTAACCGACTGTGATCAAACGGCCATATAGGCTTGCCAGCACCTAGTTTAGCTAAAATAAAGCTAGTGTGCAAGCTTTGGGGGTATATAGGACATTTTGGTTCAATTTGAATTTTTCCCAATTTTAATATTATTTTAATGTGGTATTCACATTTTGGAAAATTTCTTCTAAGTGAACTTTTCTTCATTTGAGTTTGTGTAATAAAACTCTTCACTGTGTATCTAGATATTTGTGTGGAGGTTAGGTTTTATTGGATTAAAAAAAGTAAAGAAAAGAAATTCCAAGATGCATGCATGTGTGAATGTGTGTATGTGAATGCATTTATCAGCATTAATCATGGGAAATTGCTAGGAAATCCCTCACAAAACCCCTACCTCATCTCTTGGCCGAGATTCTCTCTCTCTCTCTACTGCCCTTAATCAATTCCCTTTCATTATTCATCAATTCCTAGCTCAAAAAATTCTTCAAAATCACATCTTTGATCACTTTTGCATCTTGGAGCTAGGAGAAGCTTGGATCTTTGGTTCTCTTGGTTAGGTAATAATCTCTATCTCTTCTTTAATTAGTTTTTGTGCTTTCTAGCTAGTTAGTTTCAGTTTTAAGTGTTTAAAGTTAAGTTTGGTGCGAAATATCGTATTTTAGTGTCGTTTTGTGATATATGTGGTCTGCTGTGACCCGGAAAGTTTACTAGAAAACTAAACAATATAGCTGTGTTGTACCTGAGACTATAGGACCCCACCTGAAACAAGAGGACCACTCCACCGGCCAGGGCCGGCGACAAGAAGACCAATTCCGGCGACGTCTGATTTTCTGGAGAGTTGGGGTGTGGGTTTTTGAGGGTAGGTCTATGCTGGGGTTTGGGTGTATTTGGTCTTATTTGTTTGTTTAGTTTTCACTGTATGAAAAATCTGGGATCACTTAGGTAGGTTGTAGTGTTTCGTGTTTGCGCGATACGTTATCCGACACGGATCGTGCACATTGTGTGGTTTTGCTCTTAAGTTGTTTTCGTCGTGTCGCTACGCACGTTAGCCACAATACGAACACTTGAGAGAATGTTTTGTGTTGTTGCGTCGGTCTAATGTAGTGTGTACGTGTTTTAGGGTTATTATTAATATACACTTGTTTTATTGTCTTAATATTGTAGGTTCGCAGGCGGGGACTACGGACACAGCTACAAAGGGAAAACAGGTGGTTGGCTACACTTAGCCAGGAGTGTTGGTGAGTAGATTTAACATCTACAGGGGAATCGCCCGCATGACGTTATGCGTCTTGGCTAGAAATGATTTGACTTGTCGCACATTCTATGTCATGTTTAGATTTGCGCATTTACCCTACTGCTTAGCTATTGTTGTGCTTGGACTAGTATCCTTAGGACACTGCACTATTATTGACAGCTCATGTTGCACGAGCACTGATTGTATGCCACACACACCGTCAATAATTGCCATGTCACGCACAACCCATATATAGAAAGGATATTGTCTGGTTAGGGACATTGAGATATTGATTCATATTTTTATTGTGCTTATGACATATAGCATACCTGTACACTTACATGCTAGTTACCCATATACCTATATGGTATTGTACCATTGTGACAGGTATATACACATATGAGATATAGCTACCTGTACATATGGCATACATATATACTTACATATGGACATACATATCTTGCTATACCGACATGGTTACGCATACCTTGTTATAGCTACATGTTCACCTGTCTATATTGTTGCATCTGATTTCGGGGAAATCAGGAACCGTGTGATATATTCATTTAACCGGTTGCAGTTAAATAGTTGTTTTTCTTTATATACTCATATTACTGTTTCATGTTGCCTATATTACATTCATCAATTTCATATGATGTTCTCTGATATTTTAATACTATGTATATATATAACAGTGGAGTGGGACGCTGTTATATATGCCTTTACACCAATATTAGTGGAATGGGACGCTAATATATGTGTATTGATTCATGCATCCATACGTATTCACTACTTGATGTTTTCTGGATTTGAGGACCGTGGTTGTTTCATGAAATTATGCATTATTTGAAAAACCCGGTTCCTCTTGATATGATATTTCAGTACGTCCACCATGTGTTTTTCTCGGTTCTGAGATTGGCATGTGAAACCCGATTCGAGGAGCGGGAGGCACCGTCTGCGGGTACAGGTGGAGCCGGTATGGTACCCGGGGCGAGAGGTGATTTCGTGGTGTAGACGATGAGCCTGACAGAGGGACCACTACCTACCGGTGACAGTATTTGGACTCGACGTATTTCTGGGGGATATCGATCGAGGTTATGTATGTACATGCCTTGCAGATTGCGGGTGGTGCTTACCCAGGTTATTAGGATGTACGTACATGACATTAGTGGGCTAGTCCTAGGTGATGGCGCCTCAGAGATCAGTATTTTGGTGTCGATGCTGGACACTTGTTTCATGATGTTTTGGGTGTCGATGTTAGACACTCACCTTATATGAAACTTACTTTATACTGATATTGTACACACTGGATATGTGGGATATATTGATGTTGTGCATTCGGAATATATGAGATATACTTGATGTTGGACATTCAGAATATATGAGAAATATTGATGTTGTACATTCAGGATATTTGGGGTTTACATGATGTAGTACATTGAGGATATATGAGATTTACATGATATGAGAGCCAATTTAGGGGCTGATTTGTGGAAATTGGGAATTTGACTGTCTTGTTGGATTTTGGTCCTACCACGAGATTAGGATTTCTGTGGAAATGACATATTATATTCCATACTCCACATTTACTGTTTATGTAGGGTTACTAGGCACTCTAACAAGGGTTAAGGAAGCATCAACCATGCCCGATTAAAATTTTAGCCGTGCCTAACAACCCTAAACAAGATCTTTGCTAGACTATTAGGCTATCACATGCAAGTAAAAAGCATTTACGACTAAGTGAATACGAAATACAACCTTTATAGATCGGTCCTTCACTTCATTAGCTCCTTGTTGCAGTCCCTTCGCTGCGATCGTGGTTCTCCCGGACTCTTGCATGGCTTCACTGTTAGTTGTATGTATGCCCTAGAGGCCATTACTGTACATTGGATGTATAGTTTAGTGGATGCTGGGACATATATAGGGAGGACTTTGTTGCTCGACATGATAGTATGCTATCTGGTTACTCTTTACCTTAACGTGTACACCGATTGTCTCTCTGTTACATATTGGTAAAGCCCTTAGGATGTGTACTTGACTACCTGGACAATGATGAAGATCATACTAGTGGGGACATGGTAGTCCATAAGTACATCCTTCAAGGTCCCTAGTCGTGGGTGTATCGAGACAGGGCATCAATATACCAGAGTAGACTAGCGTATACCTTCTCGACCCATACAGATGGGCGATGGATGATCCCATATCCATTGGTGTTTGACATCGGAGATGATATACGGGTGCTCGGTGGAGACTGGGTACACTGGACGAACCCGCCGAGAACTCCCAGATGGTATTATACCATACGTCAGATGGCAGTTCTCTGGTAACACTGGTACAGAGTAGTCTGTTGACCCGAGATCGTCATAGAGTCTTGTGTGATTCCCACTGTGCTTTGATTTCCACCTTACCACGTCCAAGAGGGCGTGCAAAACGGTGGTTTTTGGGTACAGTCCCGAATCACATGGAGGCAATGAGCGATAGGAGGGGATTCGTCTCTCCCGGTATAGGGAGTTGATGTTGCGCTGTGTTCGATTGGCTATAACCGGAAATCCCTGGCCAGGGTTGCTGAGATTTACTGGTAAGTGTTACCTGTAGTTTCTCGAACTGTTATAGACCTCATATCGACACGACTTATCGAGCTATTGGGGTCTGACGTTTACCACCCCTAGGCAAGATATGCAACATATCAGACGATCAGACCGGACTGTACTGTAAGTGTTACTGGTTGGATTCACAGGAGTATGAGCGGGCTTGCTCGTCGATCTTCTAATCGCTCAATACCCGGGTGACCGTTACGTTTAGCAGACCGCTTGCGGCTTGTGGGTGTTTGATATGATCATCATCCGCTGCCGGCGTATTGACGAGTCTTTAGAGTCCTACACAGAGGTTTCCTAGCTCAAGCGAAACGAAATAGGTGCGCATATGAGATATGTGCGGGACCGAGAATAATGCGTGTATGTGATACCGTATTCTATTCTCGCGATGAATGTATCGACTGGTTGTATGCGATATAACCTAGTTATCGAATCAAGGATTGATTCGATAAGCCGATACATTGAATATTAGTCGGTCATATGCGATATGACCGGATCGTTAAATCAAGTGTTGATTTAATGATTTAATGCATAATTATATATTTGATATATTACATTGCATTAACTAGTATTGGTTCACTTTAAATGGGTTTTCTCACTTGAAATGCACATTGTATATGTGATATGTTTTTGTGCACAAGATTGTATCATGTTTGATGATACATGCTCACTTGGGTTTGTGTAAAGATTAAACCATGGTTGTGTAATGGTTAGGGTTTTCATTTTCTTATCTATTTATTTATTTATTTATTTTAGAAAAGAAGAAAAGATAATGGTGGCTTGTTTTGTTGGCTTGTTGAAGCTTCTTGAAGTTTTGAACAAGTCCACCATTCTTGTCTCTTCTCTAACCCTAACCATTGATCTAACCTTAGTTAAATCTCTACACTAAACCATGGTTGAATTCATGATAAGTATCATATTATTTTCCTTTTGGATTAATTAACTTATCATAATATTATATCATCTTCTTCTTCTTCTCCTTCTTCAAGAAGAAGAAAACCTAACTTTCATCAATGGTGATTTGATGAAAAGAGTGAGAAATCCAATTCTAAAGTGAACCCACCTCCTATTTCTTCATCCTCTACCTCTTGCCAAGTAGTATAGGGTGTTTTCTTCACAAGTTTCATGACTTGGTGAAGTGGGAGCTTGATCTTGTGATGCCTCGACGTAGATCATCTTCGGCATCGTTGTCGATGACCTAGCCCGCCCATTTCTCCGATGAAGCCGACGCTAGAGTCCGGGATCCGATATGGACAGCGAGGGGACTTCATCATGGAGCTATGGAGGTGGAGGACCGGATCTACAAAGGTTGTATTTCCGTTCACTTAGTTAAGTTGTTAACTAGTTGCATGTTTCGCCTAAATTTCTAGTTAACGATCCGTATTAGGGTTTCTCGGCAACTGTAAAATGTTAAATTGGCATGGCTGATGCCTTGTGAGACCTCATTAGAGTGCCTAGGAACCCTACAGTGGTATCAGAGCCTATCTAGAGCCTTAGGCGATGCGTAGACGAAGTTTGAGACCCGAACGAACCCGAAACCCTAAAATTTCACGCTCTCTGGACTTTTTTCAAAAACTGGGTTTTTTCCAGATTAAAAATGCTTAAAAAATTCAGCAGGGAATTATAAGAATTACGGTGCAAAATTTGATGAAAGATACTTCAAGATTGCGGCGGAACCGCGGCATAAGCCTAGCTTATGCGGCGGTTCCGCGGCAATAGTGTGACGTCACCCTCCCAATTTTGCACAGTAACTTCCTTTATTCAGTGCTGAGTTCTCTGGGTATTTTTAATATTTTTTCAAGAGTTGAATTTTCTGGGTTATATTGGGGACTCGGTGTATCGATCGGATTGTCTAATTCTGTCTGTGTGCTTTTCCGGATAATTATTGAATATGTTAAAAAGTTCGACCGGATATAAATACCCAATCTTTCCCCTGCCGGAAAATTTCCAAGTGTTGGATTTTTCCGAGGTTTAAAGACATTCTAAGTAGTGCAAGTAACGCGATGGTCCCTCTAGAAGACAACAAACCTTAACTCGATTATGTGACCGTCTTGAACTGCCCTTTGAACCTTCGGGTTTGGGGCAGTACGGCGTGCCACGTGTGAGGCGTTGGCTTGACCCTTCTACGGCTGGACCGTTGGTACTGAGGCACGAAGTGAATGTCTTTGAACTTATTTCATGAGTTGAGCTGATTCGGGAAAACTTAGGTGTTCGATTGTTCGATCGGAAAGTTTAACATTTTCTATCTTATTCGGAATGTGATACAATAATTGGAATTCACAAGAAGTTATGAGATAACTGAATGAATGTTATAAACATAGCACTTTAGTCTCACTTGATCGGTTGCCACGGAATTTTGATGCGATCAAAAGTCCGTCGCAATCACGTAGCGTACGCGGATACTCGCCGGGTAAACTTAATAGACAGCCTCACTCCATAGCCCTGACCAAGTGACTGTAGGAGAACCCCGTCGCCGAAAGCGTCCGTTCGGGTGCTCGTGGCAGCGGTGTTCCGCCTTGGTGCACTTCGTCGACGGTATCGGGGGTGCGGCCGCCTACTAAAGTTTGCGACGAGCATTCGATCAGGATGTCGGGAATCTTGCTGAATTGCCCGACTTGATATTGAAAAGAGTTTTCGATAATGAGACTAAAATGCAGGGTTTATAATTGTTAGGCATGCGATGTCTAAGGAATTCATTTGATTAGGCATGCGATGTCTATGAAGGTTGCGGATTCCAACTGTTGTAGTTTTACACTTTTTTTCTGTGACCGTAAGTGTAATATATGGTATCGCCGGTTTCGTTGCTATATGTCAACGACAATTGGGATGCGCATATTTACTTACGTTGATGACATGTGATGTTATGTGTTGCTGGATATGTTATATTGGATCGTCGTGTTTGAATAGCCGGGGTTTTTTTTATGTGAGATGAGTGTTTTTCATTTTCATTCATGTAAAAACTTGTATGTAATATTCTTTTATTGGGGCACTTCCAGGTTGCGGAAGATGTCACCTTTTGTATATTATTTACTTTTCCGCACTAGGATAGACCCAAGGAGGAGAGCACAAGTAACCGAGTTCTGGAGTCCAGTGGGAGACCAACTCGAGGAGTCGAGTCCGGGTCTCCTAACTCTAGAATTGGTAGGGTTGCTTGCCGCTCTCGTAGGGGTCTAGGGGTGTGGGTTTGGCTATTCATCACGACCGTGGAATCCGTGTTTTATACTGGCTCGTATTGAAAACACGGACGTCCTAGTATATCCAATATTTCATATATGTTTCTTCTGCTGCGATATCTGTGATGTGATCATGTGATGTTCTGTGATAGATACAGTATATAGTATATTTGATATATTATATAGGCGTTACTTATGTTTTACACCCGCGCTAGCCCTGCCCCGCTCTGCCGTTAGTTACCTAACCTAACGGTGCACGAGGGGACATCGAGGCGAATGCGGATGGCATAAGTGTACATCGTATTTATCTGTGATGTTTAGGTATTTAAATGATGGGACTTCAGTAATGTGATTAATGAAATAAAAGAAACCTAAAGATGTTGTGGAATCGAATTTCAAAATAAAACAGGTAGCTACAGTTCTTGCTTTGCACAGCGGTATATATGATATATCCTGCACCTTATTCGATGAGGAAAGGACCGAGATCCCTTCACCGGGAGTGACTCCTTTAGCAATAACTGGCAGATGCTACACACTCGGTTTGTCTTTTGATTGCTTTTAAAAGTTTTTGATTTGCACAGTGATATATATGATGTAAGTGCACGGCGGCGCCCCGGCCGTCAAACCGACGGCCAAATGCGGAAGCGGTGATAAACTTTAATTTTGCGAACTTTGCAAACCGGCACCACCGCGCACTAAACCCCGGATCGGGCCATTAAACTAGATCTAGCTAACAACAAGACGGGTTAGAGATATACCGAGTGATCCGAGTCCTCCGATCTTCTCGTCATCGTCCCGATCTCCCGCGGAAAGTCCTGTCTCCATATCGTCGCCTCCTCGCCGGAAGGGCACCACATCGCCTGCATCTTTTACGGGCTCCCGCCTCAATACCGAGGCAACTCGGGCATGAAGCTGGCAAGTCGACATGCCCAAGGTTTGCTGTAGAAAGTGTAGAGTCTATGTCTCATTGGGGTTTTAGTTGCCATGGAGGATGAAGGAGGAGGTTAGGAAAATTGGTGCTTTCAATTTTCTAGCAAGAGGAATATGAGAACAAGAATGATGCCACCACAACCAAAATGAAACCCTCTCATATTTCTCTCCCCACTCTCAAAAAATTGGCCGGCCACCTCTTAGAATGGTGGAGGGAAAAGGATATGTAGCATGAAGGGAGGTCATGGTAGTAAAAGTGAAAGGGTGACCTTAAACAAAACATCATCATAACAAACCCATACCCTTTCTAATCTCATTTAATGCAAGTGATGGAAGAAAGATGCTTAACATATCATAAAGAATACAATTGCAAGAAACCCCCTCCACAAATGTTATTTGCACAATTGCAAATAACCCCCTCCATCGGAAAAGTCCGGCCGGGAAGGAACAAATGAAAACCGGCCGGAACGGAAAGCAAACTGGCAACTCCAGAAAACTGGTCCTGTAATAAATTACAGGAAAACCCCAATACTGTGCATACACACCTGCATCTGTATTCCGTCCGGATACAAATGCAAAGAGACAAAATCTACACTGTACTATACTAGGATCCGGCTTAAACCAAAGCCGGCTAGTAATATCCGTCCGATCCTGATCCGTGCAATACCGCACGTATCTGATCGAACCCTGCCATATATCTATACGGCCTCTAGTACAAACCGTCCGATCCTGATCCGTGCAATACCGCACGTATCTGATCGGACCCTGCCATATCTCCATACAGCCTCTACAGCGTTTCGCCCGAAAACTTGAGTAACTGAAAGTGTGGTGGACTCTAAAGACTCATCAATATTATGGCAGTGGATTTAACCACTAGCACGTCAGAGGTATAAGCCAATACGTAACGGGCCACCAGCTATTGACCAAAAAGGACGTCGATGAGCAAGCTCATCCTGACACCCTACTGAGCCTGTCAGTGACAATATCCGTACAGTCCGGTCCGTTCGTCTATGAGCATCGCATGGCGGGCCTAGGGGGTGGGTAAAAGTCAGACCCCCAAAAGCGGTACAAGTCGTGTCGGAGTGTAGCCCAGAACACCCTGAGATACTACTGGAATACCTACCAGTAAATCTCCTGCCTTGGCCAAGGACTTTGTGTAATGGCTCTCCTAGACACAGCGCGACCTCACCCCCAATACCGGGAGAGACGAACCCCCGAAGATCCGCTCACTGCCTCCATGTGGCTCGGGACTGTACCCAACTAAAACCTGTTTGCACGACTCCTTTGAGCCGTGGTAGGGTAGTAATCAAAGTACAGTGGGAACTCACACGAGACAAATGACGATCCCCAGGTCGATGAACTAACCTGTACACATGTCACCAGGGAACTGCTATCTGACATCAGGTTTAAGACCAACTAGCAGGTTCCCGGCGAGTCCTGTCCGGTGTACTCATAACCCAATGAGCACCTGTATACATCTTAGGTGAACCAACTGACACCAGTGGCCTGTGAGACCGGCTACCGCCCCTCGTCGGGGTCTCGACTGTATACACTAGTCTACTCTGGAGAATCGATGCCCTGTCTCGAAACTCCCACGACTAGGGACCATTTAAGGATGTGCTTATAGACCCCAGCTCCCACTTATATGATCGCCCTCATACTGCTGGTGGTCAAGCAAGAATCCTAGGGGCTCTATCAACGTGCAATAGTGACATGTCAGGTCACCTAAAGCAGTACACGATGATAAAGGTAAACCAGATAGCAAACTATCATCTCGAGTAAGACTGTCGTACCTGGATAGATCCTCCCTCAATCATTGCAATCACGTGCCTGTGATCCAATAATTGACTCTGAGGGCACTATCTCCAACAATCTCCCACTTGCACTCAAGGCTAATTATTGCGATGTCGCATACTCACAGCCCGTGTGATACCGAACACCCAACTCCTCTACTAGTCAGTCTCACAAAGCTCGTTTGCGAGACTATTGCGTTCGAGGAATAGCCTCAGCGAGTGGATCCGCTCTGAAGTTTCTTTCTATGTCCCTCTCTATATCTCAAGTTCGCGGAGAAAGCCATCTCCCGAAATGAGCAATACCTGTCTTAGAATGTCTGGATGTCTGATGGGACCGAGCTCATAAATGAACTCCAAATCCAAACTTCTTAGACTGTATCGTCAACTGAACTTAATCAGTATCCTGCGCCATGCCTCCCTCAGTATCTGCCTGGATCACCTGTCCAGAATACTGCCCCTCGTCAGAAGGAAAACTATAACTCTGACAACCTCGTTGTTGTCCATGTCACCTTGGAAGCCTGGAATGATAACTGTCTCCCAAATGAGGCTGTCGTTATCATATCCCTAGAACATCTACTTATGTTCTAAAACTGCTTCCGACTGTTTTTCCAGGATTGGATCAATATCAACTTATTGCATCTTGTGCAAGAATAACATCTGGTGTGGTACTTGACATCACATGATTGACTCAATTGCCTAAGCAAGTGATCTGCCAATCATGCACATCCCTCTCTACTTTAGTCTATAAGACACCTTTAGAGAGGGTGACTCCATCACCTGCAGGTACACTACCGTGCCAGGAGTCGTCCATTCTGAATACTCTTAGAATGCTGTCAAAGTACCCTGATTGGGAAACCACCCAAATCTAGATCTAAAACTATAGATCTAGTAACCAGTATGTCTTATATAATGTCCAAGTCCTTTGTGGAGAAACCACTGTGTGACGACCAAAGTATAACCGATCGTAGTATAGGAATGTCACTTCCTACTTTGTGTATGTCATCCAAAACCCGGATATCACACCCTACTACCTTCTCAACAGATCCATCCCCTATCCTGATGACATCAAACCTATGACTGTCACATCAGAAATGGATGATCTATCTCCGCTATATCTGCTTTAGTCTATAAATAGACATAAGCCTGATGTCCACCAATGCTTCCGCTGCTCCCACTGACTACGACAACCCTCTGGCAGAGTCATATAGACGTGCACTTCTAAAGCTACTTTAGAACGACGCTATACTCATCCTCCTGCCGGGTCTCACAGCCTGGAACAACAACAATGGCAAGTGTGGGTAAACAAGAACTTCCCTGTCACCGTCCTTGAGGCTACCGGAGTACCTCTCGGGTGCCTGAAGTTACCCACCATATCTGCGGAGTGGCCAATGGAATGTCAAATCAGATTGAATCTTTAGGTTCCTTATCAAATCTTCAGTAATCGTTTGCGGTTCTGGAATCACTTCCAGTTCTACCATACTCCCACTACTGTTTTCTGAAAAATAACCATTTCCTTTTTAAAATGTGGAGAGTTAAGAACAATATCACTATTGATCTTCCAGATGGTAGAAAGTCAACCCTCGTCATAGCCTGGGTCAACCCACAAACAGCCATTACAGAAACGTGCCTTGAGTTATCCAGAGTCTGGTTTTAATCATAAGCCGGACAACTCCCCGTACCTTAACAATGTTAAGATATAAACTGTACTATATCCAATATAGAACCAGAGGCACTGATTTAATTGAACCAGATTCAAATCATGCAGCTTTCTCCAGTGCATGTTAACTAAATGGAGAGAGGCCGATCAGCGTTACTCAACTTAGGAATGCTTCCAATTATGAGTAACCTGAAAGAGAAGCAATTTCTCTTTATCATTACTATCAACTGAATACCATACACAAGTATCTATATCTTCGATCACTTTGAAGAATCCCGATACTTGCTACACCTGGTTCTCTACTCTATTCAAATACCTATAACTCCTCAAAACTTAGACCCTGTGTTTCTACGAAACACATGTCTAAGAATTAGAGAAGTTAAAAGTAAACAGAATATAGTATGAGGACCAACCCCTCTGTCCTAATGGACACTGGACAACATACAATACTCTGTATAAGTCCGCCGAGTCTAACAACTCTTTCACTGTGTGTCGTAGGTTGAAAACTGTACTTATGGTTAAGAAGAATTACACCGCTGTTTAATGCTCCTTACCTAACCATCCACTGATATAGGTAAATGTCATCAACATAATATCAAAAGGTATATCTCACTCTATGAAAATAGACGTAAAGATATATCAATTTGAAATTGGTGCACAACAGCGGATATTCAAAACCAAACATTTGCCGACCGGCAAACAGCCCAGGTGATCTCCTCAAATATCACCGATTACAACGAATCCCGATATAATGAGGATGATCACCCAATTCCCAATAACTTACTCCCACTCATCATCTGTAAAACCATACAGATGTGAGAATCAAACCTGGTAAATACATACCCTGGAGTAAGTGTCTAATCGGGAAATCAGTTTTCTTTTAACAGTACACAGTTGAACTGAAACATTGAAATGTTTCGATGGGGTATCCTGGTATTCCTAGTAATGCCTCTACCATTATCCAGATTCACAACTATAACCGTATAATTCTTTGCCACCTCTCCAAATCCCTTTATATGTCTTTAGTCATTACCTTCTGCACACCCCTTTAGGCCAATTGGTTTTCTTCCTTCCCTACCGTTCGGCACCAGCCAATGGTTTGGAAGAAGACTATCCAATAAGCATAATAGGTGTACTGTCCTAATCCCAGGAGCACTCGCAATGCGAGAGAAGGTGAAGATAAAAGACAACTGAATAAACCTTATTCCTATTTCTCCTGGACCATAATCCATCCCCGAACTGGAACAAGTTCCTTTCGAGTTCGTATATAACCATACGATGGATTATCCAATAAACTGTGGATCTTCGTAGTGATACGGAGTGTCCTGGAGAAATACAAAGGTGATTTAGGATTGGCGAAGAAATACTTGGTTTGGTCGTGAATATCAGTCGCAATTTACTTTGCCCTCTTACTAATCCCTTGCTTTGTCTTAATCTTAATACCTTCTGCACACCATCGTTATGCTAATTGGTTTTCTTCATTCCCCACTGTTCGGCACCAGCCTAAAGTTTGGAAGAAGACTATCCAATTTGCGTAATAGGTGTACTATCTCCTAAACTAAGGAGTACTCGCAACTTGAGAGAAGGCAAAAAGGAAAAGACAACTGAATAATTCTATCCGTTTTCTCCAGAACCGGAAACCATCCTCGAATTCCTTCGAGTTCGTATCTAACCATACGATGGTTTTGTCCAATGGAAGTGGACGTTCGTAGTAATACGGGGTGTCCTGGAGAAAAGGGTAAAAGTAGGAGTGGCAATGAGGTCTGCAACTCTGACAATCCAAAAAGCCAGTGTAAAGAAGGTTCGGTTAACTTGGTCTCTGAGTCATAGTCTAGGGTCGGGTCAATGGTCGCTGCCAGAGAGAGAGAGAAAAGAAACACTCAGCGTGCACTCTAACCTAGATCAGAATGGTTACCAATTTATCTAATCAGGAAACCTCCCACTGTACCTCAAATTCTCCTCCAAACCTGAAAGAAGAATTAGTCGGGGTCACCCGAGAAGTAAACCAACTCATCAGTGGGAATCGGGATCCAACTATCATCGCATGATAACGTGATGGAATCCGCTCACGGTATCACACTCCAGAAGGTATGCGCATATCTGGCAAGTTTCAGTTCTTTTGAAACTCCCGATGAGATTTCTACCCCATGCTCTTATGACCTTGGCGTGAGGTCAAAATATCATAAGTCACATGTCAAGTTCTACCCATCATTGTCCAGGTTAATTTGAACCCACCCGTACATACCCTTGACGTAGGCCAAAATAGTAGTACGACTGTCCCAAACCAACGCATCTATCTATGCAACAGATAAATACCCGGCAACTACCAAACACTATGCCTTGGCGTGAGGTCAAAATACATAGCTTGAATACTACCGAATATTTAACTGAAATGATGGAGGGCTACGAATGGTTTCTAGCGAAAACCTTTAACGTAATGAACTTGATATCGTTGAAGGAACGGATAGCTTTTTGAAAATATAGTGACGAAAACCTTTACTAAAGAGGTCACTCCCGGTGAAGGGATCTCGGCTCTTTCCCCGTAGAATGGGGTGCAGGATATTCCAAATGAATACCGTGATGCAAAGCAAAAGTAATCGGCTATAGTGAAGTTAGTGCCCTGACGCAAACTTCTGTCCAAGGGGTCACTCCCGGTGAAGGGATCTCGGCCCTTGCCTCGTCGACTGAGGAGCAGGATATTCCAAATGAATACCATGATGCAAAACAAAAGTGAACGTCCTTGCAATAACAGCTTTTTGAAAAGTGTTCCAACAATATCAGAATTAGGTTTGTTTTAACTTGCATTGATCCGAATCAACGCAGTCCCATCAATTGATCACACCACAAAGAACGAAAATATACTGACGTACGTATATGCCATCCGCATTCGCCACTGGGTCCCATCATCACCCGTTAGGTTAGCTAACTAACGGCAGAGCGGGGACTGGACTAGCGCGGATGAAAAACATATACAACATCTACTAATATATATACCAATATATTATATTTCGCTCAAGGCGTGAAAAGAAAAGCAACATCACAGAAATGTACAGCATCACAGAACAATACAGATATCTGGGATCCCCGGGTTTCACAGAGCCACTGCTGAAACCCGACGTTCCCCTGGTTGTGTGGATAGCCTGCGCAATGAAATCCTAGACCCCTACGGGCGCGGCAAGTCACCCGCCAAAACCTGAAGCGAGGCAGCCCCCTTCAGCACCGTGAATGGACCACCCAGCACTTCACGGAATCCGGTAACTTGGGCACCCCTCCTGGGTCAACCTGTACCCCGTACGAGTGCGGCGAATAACCTGCTAATTCCAGACTTAAGCCCCCTCCGTCCCAATGCCATGAGATGCGGGCTTGTTGCCCTCCAGAACCCGGCTATCCGTGCACCCCACCGCGGGGTAAACCTAGTACAGAAAGTAAAATATACATACAATGGGTACATCGACCGCAACCAGGTCGTGCCCCAAAAGAATAATACAAACAGGCAGTGACGGCAGTCCACATGTCGGACGCTCGCCCCGCAATATCAAATGTACACAATACAACAAAACTGTACTAGCATTGTGTTAGTGTATATGCCCTAGAGGCCATTACTGTATCATACTAGTTTGTATATTACTTAATGGAAGCTTGGGATATTCACCTTGTATAAACAATCTTGCTCAATATAGTAGTATGCTACTTGGTTTGTTTCTACTTCAATGTGTACATGTGTTTATTTTGCGATATCACCTATACGCATTAGTGGAGCCCTTAGGATCTTTGCTTGATTACCAGCGTTGTGATGGCAGTCACACTAGTGGGGGCTGGGTAATCTATAAGCACATCCTTATACAGGTCCCTAGTCGCAGGACTATCGAGACAGGGCATCGATACTCCGGAGTAGACTAGCGTATGTGCTTCTCATCCCAGTGTGGGAGATGGTCTGTCCCACAGCCATCAGTACGTCGTACTGGAGATAGTATACGGGTGCTCGTTAGGTTACGAGTACACTGGACAGGACTCGTCGGGAACTGACAGGTTGGTATTATACCTATCGTCAGTTATCAGTTCCCAGGTGACATGAGTACAACTTAGTCCGCTGACTTGACACTGGCACTTCGCCTCAAGTGTGTTCCCACTGCACTTTGATCACTACCCTACCACGGCTCAAAGGAGTCGTGCAAACAGGTAGTGGTTGGGTGCAGTCCCGAAGCACTTGAAGGCAATGACGGTTAGACAGGATTCGTCTCTCCCGGTATTGGGGGTTGACATCGCGCTGTGTCTAGGAGAGCCATTACACGAGTAGTCCCTGGCCAGGGCAAGCGAGATATACTGGTAGGCTTCCAGTGTTATCTCAGGGTGTTTTGGGCTTCACTCCGACACGACTTGTACCGCTATTGGGGGACTGACGTTTTACCGCCCCCTAGGCCCGACATGCGATGTATCAGACGAACAGACCGGACTGTACGGAGAATGTCACATTCAGACTCAGTAGGAGTTCAGATGGGGTTTACCTCGTCAGCCTTCTTGTCGGCATCTACCTGGGGACCGTTACGCACAGCTAGTGCCGCTTGCGGTCTGTGGTTAAACCCACTGCCAGCGTAGTGTCGAGTCTTTAGAGTCCCACACAGAGGGTATTCGCCTCTGGGCAAAACAGAGTAGAGGTCGCATGGTTTTGCGACGGGGTTCGTTCTCATCCGCGCACTTGTGCACGTTTGGAGTCCGGACGGATATTGCCAGCGGGCTCTGGTTTGAGCCGGATACTGGTATATGTTTTGGGGTTGCTTTTATATCTCGGTATTCTTGTTCCTCGGAACGAGAATGCAGGTGTGTATGCACAGTTGCTTGAGGCGGAGGATGAGGTATTTCATTAGGGTTTCGGAACGGGTGCGTATGCACAGCCGACAGTCGTCATTTTCCAAACCCTAATAGATTTATGAAATATCAATTAATAATAGTAATTAAATGAAATATTGTTATGGTTGATTTTGTTGACTTGTTGACCATGGTTGAATGTTGACCACCATCATGCTTTGCAAGGATTCTCCTTGATTCTTGCTTACACTCATTTATTGAAAGTTATGATAGTGGTCATTCCAAATACAACCATCAACTATTTCATTTTTGATTTATTATTATTAATTAGATAATTCCTTTTCTTTTAGTTATGGTTGCAAAAGAAAAGAGCTCATTCTATCATAATCATTCTCTCTCCTCATTTCATCTTCTTCTTCCTCAAGCTCAAGGTGATTCCTTCTCATGTGTTGAGAATCCCTCACCTTGAAAAAGAAAGCACCCCATAGATACTCTCTACTCTCTCTAGGGTTCAAGGTTTAGCAAGCCAGAGATCCTAGTTCACTCAAAGTTCGAGGAAGAGCCCGAAAGTTGAACCCTCAGGTGGATCCATCTTCGACGGAAGAAGGCGACGAGGAAAGAACCATCAACCTCTACAAAGTTTGAAGAAGAAGGAGTTCAAGTTTAGGTATAACCATCTTTCCGAGTAGCTAACTCTCTTTAGCAAGTTTGCTAGTTTTAGTTTAGGAAAAGATCCCGACTTTGTTAGTCCATGTTGCCCCATGCGCTAAAAATTTGATTTTTATACCGTTTCCGCCTCCCCGTAAGAACCGGGGGTCGCAACGTGGACTTACAGTGGTATCAGAGCCTAACTAAACTTAAACTAGCTTGGTAGTGAAGTGTAACGAAGTTCGGAACCGAAAAAATCCAAAAACCAAACTTTTACAAAATCCTAGTTTCTGTTAAAAATTTTTCTGGTCAAAACAAGATTTGTTATACACCTAAAATCGGCTCAGGGTTTTGTGTGAACACCCAAGAAAAACGATCCCCTGATTCCTTCAAACAGCCGCGTTTCCGCGGCATGAGGTAGGTATTTGCCGCGGAACCGCCGCCGTGTGGGGTCCTCTCGTGATCGGGTTTCGTGCAGTGTTCTTCTGGTAGGGTTTTGGGATTTTTCAAATATGTTATATGTGCCCAGATTTTCCAGAACAGAAATTTACTTTTGGGGTCCTATAATTCCGTATTTTTTTCCGAACTTCACTGCACTTTGACTATGATGGTTATATCTGTGATGTTTGCATGTATTGAACGTCGGCTAATCGCTATAAGTCGATTAGTCGGGGTTATACATCTCTGTGATCTGTGTTTGATATTGGAATGTGTATATGAATGTGTTGGACTGTCGCGGGTGAATAGCCGGGGTGGATGTGAGATGAGGTTTTGTTTTTCTTTCATTCATTTGTAAATGTAAATTGATGTAATAATATTATTTGTATGGCCGCACAACCGGGTCGGGGTTGTAGCCGTCATTGTATAATTCTTTTTACTGTTTTTGCTCCTAGGATAGACCCATGGAGGGGTGCACAAACTACCGGGTACTTGGCGGGTAGTTTGCCGCACCCGTAGGGGTCTTGGGTGGGGTATTTGCTATTCACCGCGACCGTGTAATCCGCATTTCGTTGCAGGCTCGAACGGATTGCGGATCACTAGTATATCCAATATTTTCATCTGTGATCTGTAATGTCTATCATTGCTTTATATTTAGGCGTTGCTTATGTTTTACAGCCGCGCTAGCCCAGCCCCCGCTCTGTCGTTAGTTAAGTAACCTAACGGGTGATGACGGGACCCCGTGGCGAATGCGAATGGCATAAGCGTACGTCATATTTTGGTTGTTTTCTGCAATGGTAGGATTAAATGATGGGACGCATTAAAAGAACTAATGCAAGAATATCACGCATTAAAAGAACTAATGCAAGATAATAAACCAAGTTAAAGTCGTTGGAACACTTTTCGAAAAACCACTCGGTTCTTTTCAAAACTAACTTTTAAATGCGGAGCTTGAGCCACTCCTTCTAAAAGCTATCCCGTTCCATCGATTATATCCAGTTCACTACGTTCACGGTTTTACCAAAACCATTCGTAGCCCTCCGTTGTTTCACATAAATAGTCAATAGTATTCAAGCTGTGTTTGTTGGCCAAAGTCAAGGCATAATGATTGGTAGCTATTGGATATTCATGTGCAGCATAGATAGATGCGTTGATTTGGAACAGTCGTACTGCCTTGTTGGCCAAAGTCAAGGGTATGTACGGGTGGATTCAAATTAACCTGGAGAACGACGGGAAGAACTTGACATGTGACTTATGATTTGTTGGCCAAAGTCAAGGTCATAAGAGCATGGGGCAAAAAAATCCACATCGGGAGTTTCATAAGTACTGAAACTTGCTAGATTTGCATACCATTTGGAGTGTGATGATTCTGGTAGGATTCCTTCAGTTTCGTCACGCGATGATATTTGGATCCCGATCCTACTATGAGTATATGCTACTCCTCGGGAAATTTCTCACTAAACGATCAATGCTATAAACCTAGTAGGTGCCTAGAAAGGTGTTAGCGGGGCTACGCCCCCAGGGAAAAGAGGTTCTTAAATTAAGGAACTTCGCGAAAGCGTTGGAAAACCTCCCTCGAAGTACCGACACTGGCCTGGCTGAACGGTTAAGCAAGTATTGTACGGTGGGATTGATCCCGACTAATTCTTCCTTTGTGGTTTGAGGAGGGATTCGAGAGACAGTGGGAGCCATCCTGTTTAGACAAATTAAAAACTATTCTAAACTTGCAAGAGCATCGTGCTAAGTGTTTCTTCTCTCCCCCTGCAGCGACCAAATCAAAATGACTGGACTTAAGTTACTTCTAGATAAAAACATACTGACAGGGCCAAACTACAAAGATTGGCTCAGGAATGTCAAAATGGCAATCACTTATGACAAGCTGGGGTATCTTCTTACCACCAAAGCTCCCCCCGTCCCAGGTCCCACCTCCAGCGTCGCGGATAAGGAAATCCGTAAGACTTGGGAGATTGATAGCGCGAAGGCCAGGTGCCTCGTGCTTGCCTCTATAGACAACGATCACCAGAGGAGGCATGAGAATATGGACTTGGAGTCCATATTTCTCCATACAAAAGAACTGTATGGAGAGCAGTCTCGTATCGCAAGATACGAAGTGTCAAAGAAGTTATTTTCGACAAAGTTGGCCGTCGGATCATCGGTAGCGGACCACGTGCTTAAGATGATTGGCTACACTGAGGAGCTCGCGGAACTTGGGACCACGTTGGACAGTGAACTTTATACGGATTTAATTCTCCAGTCCCTTCCATCCACTTACGCCCAGTTCATACTGAATTTCAACTTGCAAGAAAAGGAAGTTGAACTTTCAGAACTCCTCAACATGCTGAGGAGCGCAGAGGGCACCCTACAGAAGGGTAGGGAAACACCCGCTTTGTTTGTAGGAGGATCTTCTTCCTCTAGGTCCACGGCGAAAGCCAAGGGAAGGAGGAAGAAAGCCACCGCCAAACCAAGAGGCGGTGTTAGTAAAGTGGGTACGAAGGGAAAGGGAAAGGAAAAGGCAACAAAGATTGCGGGGAAGCTTGTTGGTCAAGAGGAATGCTTCTATTGTCACAAGAGTGGACACTGGAAGAAAGATTGCAGGGCTTGGAAGGCCAGGACACAGGAACTGAAGCAGGTTGCGGCTTCAGCTTCAGGTGTGTATGTTATTGAAAACTGTCTTTCTATAAACTCTACTTCCTGGGTATTGGATACCGGATCAGGATCTCATATCTGTAATTCTTTGCAGGCGTTGAGAAACCGTAGGTTTTTGAAGGCAGGTGACATGACCCTCAGAGTTGCGAACGGAGCTAGCATGGATGCTAAAGCCGTGGGGGACTATCACCTGGGAATGACAGATGGGCATGTTTTGGTTTTGCGTAGTTGCTTTTTTATACCCAACGCAACTTGTAATATCATTTCTGTATCTTTGGTTTCTAAAGAAGGTTATGAATTTGCGTTTGTAAGAAATGTTGTAAACATTCACCTTAATCAAGTTCTGATTGGGTCAGGTACATTGAGCAATGGTATTTACGTATTAAACCAACCACAGATTTTCAATGTCCAGAATACACACAAAAGGAAGTCTCCAGATATCAATCAAGCTTTCTTATGGCATTGTAGACTGTGTCACATCAATGAGACACGGTTGACTAAGTTACATAAAGAAGGATACTTGGATCCGTTCGAGTATCAGTCTTATGCCACTTGTGAATCTTGTCTCATGGGAAAGATGACAAAGACTCCGTTCACTGGACACGGAGAAAGAGCGAGCGAGCTCTTGGGACTCATACACAGTGACGTGTGTGGTCCAATGTCTACACATGCGCGAAGCGGTTATTCATACTTCATTACTTTCACAGATGATTTCTCTAGGTATGGACATGTCTTCTTAATGAAGCACAAATCCGAGGCCTTTGAGAAATTTCGGGATTACAAGAATGAAGTTGAAAAACAGACCGGCAAAAGTATCAAGATTCTAAGATCGGATCGAGGTGGAGAATACTTAAGTGCCAAGTTCCTGAATCACTTAAAAGAGAATGGAATTCTCTCTCAGCTCACTCCTCCATACACTCCGCAACACAACGGTGTATCGGAGAGACGGAACCGAACCCTATTGGATATGGTACGGTCCATGATGAGTAACGCTGAGTTACCGCGATCTTTCTGGGGCTATGCACTAGAATCAGCTGCATACCTTTTGGACCGAGTTCCTACTAAGACTGTGCCTACTACACCATATGAGATGTGGTGTGGGAAGAGGCCCCATCTCAGTCACATTAAGACTTGGGGATGTCCAGCTTTTGTTAAAAAGCAGCATGCGGACAAGCTTGAGGCACGCTCAGTACAGTGCAAGTTTGTGGGATATCCAAAGAACTCCAAGGGATATTTCTTCTACTGTGAAGAGGAACAAAAAGTTCTTGTTTCTCGTCATGCCTACTTCTTGGAAACTGAGTTTTTGGAAAACCAGATAAGTGGGAGCACAGTAGAACTAGAAGAAATTCTAGAACCTCAGACTATTACTGAAAGCTTAGTGGAACCAGAGGGTTCGAAAGAACAGGACATTCCTACGCCGCTCCGCAGGAGTAGTAGGCAGTCTCATCCGCCCGAGAGATACTACGGTTTTCTCATAGACGGGGATAGAGAGGACTGCATCATAGATTATGATGAGCCTACTAGCTTCCAGCAGGCCGTTCAGAGCGTTGACTCGGTAAAATGGCTGGATGCAATGCGGACCGAAATGGAGTCCATGTACACCAACAAAGTATGGACGTTGGACATTGCTCCAGACGGGGTAAAACCCGTAGGATGCAAGTGGATCTTCAAAAGGAAGATTGGTGTAGATGGACAGGTTGAGACCTATAAAGCTAGACTTGTAGCAAAGGGTTTCCGTCAAAGACCTGGCTTGGACTATGACGAAACCTTTTCTCCAGTGGCTATGCTGAAATCCATTCGGATCCTTCTTGCCATTGCTGCCTTCCACGATTATGAGATTTGGCAGATGGACGTAAAAACCGCTTTTCTAAATGGAAATTTAGAGGAATGTGTCTATATGGATCAGCCAGAGGGTTTCATTCAGAGTGGGAGCAGCGGAAAGGTGTGCAAGTTGCTTAAGTCCATCTATGGACTAAAGCAGGCATCGCGGAGTTGGAACATCTGTTTTGATGAGACGGTCAAGGAATTTGGCTTTATCAAAAATCCAGATGAACCATGCATCTATAGTAGATTTGTAGCGAGAACTGTAGTATTCCTCGTTTTATACGTGGATGACATTCTCTTAATAGGAAATGACATTCCTATGCTACAATCTGTCAAGGGGTTCTTGTCACAAAGCTTCTCCATGAAAGACCTGGGTGATGCCTCATACATCCTGGGGATCCGGATCCATCGTGATAGATCCAAGAGGATATTAGGACTTTCACAGTCCAGGTACATCGACACCGTACTAAAAAGATTCAGTATGGAAGATTCCAAGCGCGGTAACCTACCGGCTTGTCACGGGGTCACCCTCTCTAAAGAGATGTCTCCCAAGACTGATTTGGAGAGGGATCGCATGTCTATTATACCCTACGCTTCTGCGGTAGGCTCTATAATGTATGCGATGTTGTGTACCAGACCGGATGTAGCTTATGCACTGAGTGTAGTAAGCCGGTATCAGTCAAACCCTGGGGAGAAACACTGGATAGCAGTAAAGAACATTCTCAAGTACCTGAGAAGGACTAAGGAGATGTTCTTGGTGTATGGCGGAAAAGACCTCCAGATCGAGGCCTTTGCTGACTCCAGCTTCCAGAGTGACAAGGATGATTCCAAGTCCATGTCGGGTTTTGTCTTTACCCTCAATGGAGGGGCGGTGTGTTGGAAGAGTTCCAAACAGGAAACCGTTGCAGACTCGACGATGGAAGCGGAATACATCGCTGCATCTGATGCCGCAAAAGAAGCTGTCTGGATAAGGAAGTTCTTAAAAGAACTTCAGGTGGTTCCGTCCATTGTTGACCCAATACCTCTGTATTGCGACAACAACGGGGCTATAGCTTTAGCAAAGGAACCCAGGTCCCATCAGAGATCCAGGCACATCTTGAAGCGGTATCACCTGATCAGGGAGATCGTGGATCGCAAGGAGATCGAGGTTCGGAGGGTTGCTTCAGAAGAAAACACTGCAGATCCATTCACCAAGGCCCTACCCCAGACTTAGTTCGAGCGGCTGATCGAGATGATAGGTCTTCGATACGCCAGTACATGGCCTTAGTGCAAGTGGGAGATTGTTAGTGTATATGCCCTAGAGGCCATTACTGTATCATACTAGTTTGTATATTACTTAATGGAAGCTTGGGATATTCACCTTGTATAAACAATCTTGCTCAATATAGTAGTATGCTACTTGGTTTGTTTCTACTTCAATGTGTACATGTGTTTATTTTGCGATATCACCTATACGCATTAGTGGAGCCCTTAGGATCTTTGCTTGATTACCAGCGTTGTGATGGCAGTCACACTAGTGGGGGCTGGGTAATCTATATGCACATCCTTATACAGGTCCCTAGTCGCAGGACTATCTAGACAGGGCATCGATACTCCGGAGTAGACTAGCGTATGCGCTTCTCATCCCAGTGTGGGAGATGTTCTGTCCCACAGCCATCAGTACGTCGTACTGGAGATAGTATACGGGTGCTCGTTAGGTTACGAGTACACTGGACAGGACTCGTCGGGAACTGACAGGTTGGTATTATACCTATCGTCAGTTATCAGTTCCCAGGTGACATGAGTACAGCTTAGTCCGCTGACTTGACACTGGCACTTCGCCTCAAGTGTGTTCCCACTGCACTTTGATCACTACCCTACCACGGCTCAAAGGAGTCGTGCAAACAGGTAGTGGTTGGGTGCAGTCCCGAAGCACTTGGAGGCAGTGACGGTTAGACAGGATTCGTCTCTCCCGGTATTGGGGGTTGACATCGCGCTGTGTCTAGGAGAGCCATTACACGAGTAGTCCCTGGCCAGGGCAAGCGAGATATACTGGTAGGCTTCCAGTGTTATCTCAGGGTGTTTTGGGCTTCACTCCGACACGACTTGTACCGCTATTGGGGGACTGACGTTTTACCGCCCCCTAGGCCCGACATGCGATGTATCAGACGAACAGACCGGACTGTACGGAGAATGTCACATTCAGACTCAGTAGGAGTTCAGATGGGGTTTACCTCGTCAGCCTTCTTGTCGGCATCTACCTGGGGACCGTTACGCACAGCTAGTGCCGCTTGCGGTCTGTGGTTAAACCCACTGCCAGCGTAGTGTCGAGTCTTTAGAGTCCCACACAGAGGGTATTCGCCTCTGGGCAAAACAGAGTAGAGGTCGCATGGTTTTGCGACGGGGTTCGTTCTCATCCGCGCACTTGTGCACGTTTGGAGTCCGGACGGATATTGCCAGCGGGCTCTGGTTTGAGCCGGATACTGGTATATGTTTTGGGGTTGCTTTTATATCTCGGTATTCTTGTTCCTCGGAACGAGAATGCAGGTGTGTATGCACAGTTGCTTGAGGCGGAGGATGAGGTATTTCATTAGGGTTTCGGAACGGGTGCGTATCCACAGCCGACAGTCGTCATTTTCCAAACCCTAATAGATTTATGAAATATCAATTAATAATAGTAATTAAATAAAATATTGTTATGGTTGATTTTGTTGACTTGTTGACCATGGTTGACTTGTTGACCATGGTTGAATGTTGACCACCATCATGCTTTGCAAGGATTCTCCTTGATTCTTGCTTACACTCATTTATTGAAAGTTATGATAGTGGTCATTCCAAATACAACCATCAACTATTTCATTTTTGATTTATTATTATTAATTAGATAATTCCTTTTCTTTTAGTTATGGTTGCAAAAGAAAAGAGCTAATTCTATCATAATCATTCTCTCTACTCATTTCATCTTCTTCTTCCTCAAGCTCAAGGTGATTCCTTCTCATGTGTTGAGAATCCCTCACCTTGAAAAAGAAAGCACCCCATAGATACTCTCTACTCTCTCTAGGGTTCAAGGTTTAGCAAGCCGGAGATCCTAGTTCACTCAAAGTTCGAGGAAGAGCCCGAAGGTTGAACCCTCAGGTGGATCCATCTTCGACGGAAGAAGGCGACGAGGAAAGAACCATCAACCTCTACAAAGTTTGAAGAAGAAGGAGTTCAAGTTTAGGTATAACCATCTTTCCGAGTAGCTAACTCTCTTTAGCAAGTTTGCTAGTTTTAGTTTAGGAAAAGATCCCGACTTTGTTAGTCCATGTTGCCCCATGCGCTAAAAATTTGATTTTTATACCGTTTCCGCCTCCCCGTAAGAACCGGGGGTCGCAACGTGGACTTACACATTGCATCCAGGCTATCCCCCACGACCGATCCGCAACATCACAGCAAAATCACAGAACATCAACGTGAAAGTCACGTTCGCAAATCCGTCTAACCGGGCTATAGCAGTTAGACAGGATTTACCGATCAAGTGACATTCACGGTCGCAGATATAATGTAAATACTGTGAAATAATGTGTTAAAAATATCCGATCGATCAAAAATTAACAAGTGGGCCCCAAAGCAATACTGTAGCACTCACAGAAAATCTGGGCCCAATATTAATATTCCAAAACCCCTATTTTTAGCCCACAAGCCCACTGCAAAAAAATGATGATATGATCCCTCATTCATGCGGCGGATCCGCGGCCTCCGGAGTGGTAATGGCCGCGGATCCGCGGTCGTACGGAGGGATCGTGTTGTCGAATTTTTCCAGTGTTCTTAAAACTCCCTGCACATCATTCTGAGACAACCTGAAAAATTTTTCGAGACCAAAAAATTTCAACAGAAAACTGATGTGAAAAAAAATGCAAGTTTTGGAATTTTTGTCGATCGGAAATGTAAAACACATCAAACGAAGCTAGACGAAGTTAATGGCGAGGCTCTGAAACCACTGTAAGTGCACGGCGGCGCCCCGGCCGTCAAACCGACGGCCAAATGCGGAAGCGGTGATAAACTTTAATTTTGCGAACTTTGCAAACCGGCACCACCGCGCACTAAACCCCGGATCGGGCCATTAAACTAGATCTAGCTAACAACAAGACGGGTTAGAGATATACCGAGTGATCCGAGTCCTCCGATCTTCTCGTCATCGTCCCGATCTCCCGCGGAAAGTCCTGTCTCCATATCGTCGCCTCCTCGCCGGAAGGGCACCACATCGCCTGCATCTTTTACGGGCTCCCGCCTCAATACCGAGGCAACTCGGGCATGAAGCTGGCAAGTCGACATGCCCAAGGTTTGCTGTAGAAAGTGTAGAGTCTATGTCTCATTGGGGTTTTAGTTGCCATGGAGGATGAAGGAGGAGGTTAGGAAAATTGGTGCTTTCAATTTTCTAGCAAGAGGAATATGAGAACAAGAATGATGCCACCACAACCAAAATGAAACCCTCTCATATTTCTCTCCCCACTCTCAAAAAATTGGCCGGCCACCTCTTAGAATGGTGGAGGGAAAAGGATATGTAGCATGAAGGGAGGTCATGGTAGTAAAAGTGAAAGGGTGACCTTAAACAAAACATCATCATAACAAACCCATACCCTTTCTAATCTCATTTAATGCAAGTGATGGAAGAAAGATGCTTAACATATCATAAAGAATACAATTGCAAGAAACCCCCTCCACAAATGTTATTT
Organism: Agapanthus africanus; assembly: GCA_030015575.1. NCBI lineage: Eukaryota > Viridiplantae > Streptophyta > Magnoliopsida > Asparagales > Amaryllidaceae > Agapanthus > Agapanthus africanus. The sequence goes on from CM057344.1 coordinate 241,939,556, forward strand.
GCACAATTGCAAATAACCCCCTCCATCGGAAAAGTCCGGCCGGGAAGGAACAAATGAAAACCGGCCGGAACGGAAAGCAAACTGGCAACTCCAGAAAACTGGTCCTGTAATAAATTACAGGAAAACCCCAATACTGTGCATACACACCTGCATCTGTATTCCGTCCGGATACAAATGCAAAGAGACAAAATCTACACTGTACTATACTAGGATCCGGCTTAAACCAAAGCCGGCTAGTAATATCCGTCCGATCCTGATCCGTGCAATACCGCACGTATCTGATCGAACCCTGCCATATATCTATACGGCCTCTAGTACAAACCGTCCGATCCTGATCCGTGCAATACCGCACGTATCTGATCGGACCCTGCCATATCTCCATACAGCCTCTACAGCGTTTCGCCCGAAAACTTGAGTAACTGAAAGTGTGGTGGACTCTAAAGACTCGTCAATATTATGGCTGTGGATTTAACCACTAGCACGTCAGAGGTATAAGCCAATACGTAACGGGCCACCAGCTATTGACCAAAAGGGACGTCGATGAGCAAGCTCATCCTGACACCCTACTGAGCCTGTCAGTGACAATATCCGTACAGTCCGGTCCGTTCGTCTATGAGCATCGCATGGCGGGCCTAGGGGGTGGGTAAAAGTCAGACCCCCAAAAGCGGTACAAGTCGTGTCGGAGTGTAGCCCAGAACACCCTGAGATACTACTGGAATACCTACCAGTAAATCTCCTGCCTTGGCCAAGGACTTTGTGTAATGGCTCTCCTAGACACAGCGCGACCTCACCCCCAATACCGGGAGAGACGAACCCCCGAAGATCCGCTCACTGCCTCCATGTGGCTCGGGACTGTACCCAACTAAAACCTGTTTGCACGACTCCTTTGAGCCGTGGTAGGGTAGTAATCAAAGTACAGTGGGAACTCACACGAGACAAATGACGATCCCCAGGTCGATGAACTAACCTGTACACATGTCACCAGGGAACTGCTATCTGACGTCAGGTATAAGACCAACTAGCAGGTTCCCGGCGAGTCCTGTCCGGTGTACTCATAACCCAATGAGCACCTGTATACATCTTAGGTGAACCAACTGACACCAGTGGCCTGTGAGACCGGCTACCGCCCCTCGTCGGGGTCTCGACTGTATACACTAGTCTACTCTGGAGAATCGATGCCCTGTCTCGAAACTCCCACGACTAGGGACCTTTTAAGGATGTGCTTATAGACCCCAGCTCCCACTTATATGATCGCCCTCATACTGCTGGTGGTCAAGCAAGAATCCTAGGGGCTCTATCAACGTGCAATAGTGACATGTCAGGTCACCTAAAGCAGTACACGATGATAAAGGTAAACCAGATAGCAAACTATCATCTCGAGTAAGACTGTCGTACCTGGATAGGTCCTCCCTCAATCATTGCAATCACGTGCCTGTGATTCAATAATTGACTCTGAGGGCACTATCTCCAACATATGATATATCCCGCACCTCATTCGACGAGGAAAGGGCCGACGATCCCTTCACCGGGAGTGACCCCTTTAGCAAAACTAGAAAAGCCTCAAAAGCACTCCATTTTAAAATCATTTGATTCTACAACGATATCAAGTTCATTACGCAATAGGTTTTCAGAAAAACCTGTCGTAGCCCTCCGTCATTTCAGATAAGTCCTAGTTAGTATTCGTGCTGCGGCAGTTTGGCATTCGTCAAGGCGTAGTGTACGGTAGCTAAATAGTATTTATCTGCTTATGCATATGATGCAGATTGGATTAGGGTATTCGTACGGCGTTGTTTGGCATTCGTCAAGGGTCATGCGGGTGGGTTTAATTCAATCAAGAAATGTACGGGTTGAACTTGACTAGTGGACTATGGGTTGTTTGGCATTCGTCAAGGTCATAGAACACTAGGGGCAAAATATTATCGGGAATTTCAAGTGTTGAAATTTGCAATGAGATTGCATACCTTCTATGAAATAGTTGGATCCCGATACCCGCTGCGAGTAAGAGTTACTCCTGGGAGACTTTTACACATTACAATTAGCCGATCAAGTAGGTGTCTAGAAAGGTGTTAACGAGGTTACGCCTCTGGAAAAACGAGGTTTACATTAATTAGGTTCGTGCGAAAGCACGGGGGACCTCTCTCAAAGTACCGACACTGGCCTGGCTGAAAGATTGGCGAACTTGTAGTGTGTAATTAATCCCGGCTAGTCTTTCATTTTAGGGTTTGAAGGAAGATTTGATAAAAAGCAGTGGGAGCCATCTTGATTAGATAAAATAATAACCAATCTGATCTTGCAAGAGCGCACGCTGAGTGTTTTCTTCTCTCTCTCTCCAGGTAGCGACCATATCACGCCTTAATCAAGATAATAATACGGATGAATTGACCGAACCCGCTTGTTATACTGAGCTGGGGAACGTTGGTCCCGCTCCAACTTATAATTGTTATAAGACAGAGCAGGAAATTGGGGAATACCAAATTTCCCGTGCCGCCCAAACGAAGAAAGTGCATGCTGATGCATCATCTTCGGGTGTGTTCATTACAACAGAACTGTTTCTCCATATCCTCTACGTCCTGGGTATTTGATACCCGATCAGGATCCCAGATATGTAATCTGTTACATAGGGCTACAGAAAGGTAGAGAACTGAGAACGGGTGATAAGTTTCATGAGGCAGAAAACGGGGCAAGTGTTGCAGCCAAGTCTGTTGGTCACTGTCACCCTGTATTACCAATACATTGATTCTGAACGAATGTTATTAGATACCGAACCTGATATACAAAATTATATCTGTATCTTTATTAGTAAAGAAACGATAAAATTTTGTCTTGTTGGATAATGTTTTGAACATTTCTTATTTCAAAAGTTGATCGGTTCAGGCACGTTATCTAAAAGCATTGATGTTCTTTATCAAACTACAGTTCTTTAGTATACTGAACACACAAAAGAGGAAGAGTTTAGAAATGAACGAATCCTTCTTGAGGCATTGTAGACTAGGTCATATCAATGTGACCCGACTAGCTGAAGTTACATGAAGATGCATATTTAAATCAGTTTGAATCTACATCTTGTGAAACTTGCCAGTCATGTCACAAAGATATAATGACACCAGCTCTGTTTATTGGAAACAGAGAAAGAGTTAGTGAACTCTTGGGATGATACATGTTGATGTATGTAAGGTCCCCTGTCTACATATGCCAGGACCGGTTCTTTGTACTTCGTTACATTCTCTGATAGTCTCTCAAGATTCAGACATATGTTCCTGTTGAAACACAAGTCCGAACCTTTTGAGATATTCACAGAATATAAGCTAGAAGTAGAGAACCAATACGGGTATAAGTATTATGTCCTTTGATGAGATCAAGGAGGAGAATACTTGAGTACGGAATTCCTGGACTATTCTAATGGAGAATGAGATTCTCTGTCAGCATTACTCCTCCGTATACACCATTGCACGATGGTATATCGGGCTGGAGCAGTTGCACCCTATGTGATATGGTGTGCTCTATGATGAGTACTACTGTGTTTCCTATTTCCTTTTGGGAGTTATGCACTTGAGAAGCTGCATACCTATTGAATAGGGTTCAAATCAAATCAGTTGCCTACCACTTCATATTTGATATGATAAGGGAAGAGCCCATCTCTTAAGTTAGTTAAGATTTGGGGTTGTCCGGGCTATGTCTAAAAGCATAATCCGGATAAGCTCGAGGCAAGGTTTGTTATGTACAACTGGAAATGTTCCAGCTATGCAAACCACAGCAGATGATTTGGTATAACCAAAGGATTCAATAGACACCGATGAACCTCAGCCTCTCCGCCGATCTAGTAGGGTTCCTCACCCACCTGAGAGATACTTCTGTTTCTCTATGACAGTGGGAGCGGGGATTGCATCATGAGATGATGACCCAACTAGTTTCGAGCTGGCCATCAGGAGTAAGACTCTGTAAGAATGGCTGGATGCTTAGTGATCTGAGATGGAATCCATGTACACCAACAAAGTATGGACTTTGGTTGCTATATCTGAAGGGTTAAATCCCCATCAGGAGCAAGTATATCTTGAGAAGATTACTTGGTGTAGATGGAAAAGTTGAGACTTTCAAAGCTAGACTTGTTAAAGCTTTTCGTCATCGACCAGGCGTGGATAATGATGAAACCTTTTCAAGTGGCTATGCTTAAGTCCATCCAGATCCTACTTGCCACGGCTACATACCATGACTACGATATCTGGCGGTTGGGTGCCATGACTGCTTTTCTAAATGATGTTTTAGAAGAGAACGTCTATAAGTACACAGCCAGAGGGCTTCGTAGACAGTGGGAGCAGCGGAAACGTGTACAAGATGCTTTATAGGATAAAGCAGGTATCGCGGAGTTGGAACATCTGTTTTGATGCCTTAGTCAAACAGTTTGACATCATCAAAATGGTAGATGAACCTTGTATATACAAAAAGGTAGTAGGGAGTATGGTGATGATCCTCGTAGAGTACGTGGATGACATACTCTTGATAGGGAAGGAGTTTCCTATGCTACGCTCGGTCAATCTCCGCTTATCACAATGATTCTCCATAAAGGATCAAATTGATACCTCCTAAATCCTGGGTTTTGGATCTATGAGATAGATCTAATTGGATGTTAGGATTCTCACTAGTTGTAGTGAGATGGTATCAATCGATCTTGGGAAGAATCACTGGAAGGGTTCCAGAGTGATAAGGACGACTGAAAGTCAGTCACAGGCATTGTCTTTACCCTTGGTAAAGGGACGGTATGTTGGAAGAGTTCCAAGCTAGATACCGTGGCATACTAGACGATAAAGGCTGGATACATCGCTACTTAAGATGCTACCAAAGTGGCTGTCTAGGTGTATATTTGTTCATGAGATGAACTTAGTTCCTCCCATTGTGTGACAATGGAGTTATGGCTTATGCCAAGGAACGTCCGTCCCATCAGTGATCCAGACATATTCTAAGGCAGTATCACCTGATCATGGAGATGGTTGATCTCCAGGGTGATCAGGGTTAGGAGAGTAGACTCAGAGGACAACACGGCGGATCCACTCACAAAGGCCTTTTCCCAGAGAGAGACTATTATGGGATGGTTGAGTATGAGATACTACAACTACTGCTATCAGATGGCCCTAGTGCAAGTGGGAGATTGTTAGTTGTATGTATGCCCTAGAGGCCATTACTGTACATTGGATGTATAGTTTAGTGGATGCTGGGACATATATAGGGAGGACTTTCTTATTCGACATGATAGTATGCTATCTGGTTACTCTTTACCTTAACGTGTACACCGATTGTCTCTCTGTTACATGTTGGTAAAGCCCTTAGGATGTGTACTTGACTACCTGGACTATGATGAAGATCATACTAGTGGGGACATGTGTAAGTGCACGGCGGCGCCCCGGCCGTCAATCCGACGGCCAAATGCGGAAGCGGTGATAAACTTTAAATTTTACTGAACTGGCAAACCGCCGCGCACTAAAACCCGGATCGAACCATTAATTAGTCCTAGCTATCTTCAAGAAAGGGAATAGAGATATACCGACGATCCAAGTCCTCCGGTCTTCTCGTCATCGTCCCGATCTCCTGCGGAACGTCTCGTCTCCTCCTCGTCGCCGGAAGTGCACCACATCGCCTACTTCTTTTACGGGCTCCCACCTCAATGCCGAGGCAACTCGGGCACGAAGCCGGCTACTCGACGTGCCCAAGGTTCGCTGTAGAATATGTAGTAGAGGATTGTGTCTCATTTGGGGTTCATGGAGGTGCCATTTGGTGGAGGGATGAAACAAGAACAATGTGGAGGAGCTAGGGGGTATTTTGGAGCATGATCTGAACCAAAAATACACACACACAATTTTGGACAGCCCCAACCCAAAGTGGCCGGCCAAAACAAGTGAGGAGAAGAGCATGGAGTGAAGTGGAAAATGAGAATGAGGAGAGTTCATCAAAAAAATGAGAGAGGCCAAACTCAAAACATACAAGAGAGAGAGAGGAATGGCTATCATAATCAACCATGATCACAAAGCAATGCCAACACTCCACACAACCATCATCAACAACCATGATGCTAACAAAGTCAAGCCATCATGAAGTATGAAGTCAAGCAAGTCAATGGATGGTGCACCATCATGAAGACTATCATGATGCTACAAAAAGCAAAGACCCCCTCCACAAATACTAATTTGCAACAATGCAAATAAACCCTCCTCCACCAATCTTCGGCCAATGAACGATACAAAGGAAATCGGCCGAAACGAAAAGCAAACTGGCAACTCCAGAAAACTGGTCCCGTAATAAATTACAGGAAAACCCCGATACAGTGCATACACACCCGCATTTGTATTCCGACCGAAATACAAATGCAATGAGACAAAGTCTACACTGTACTATACTAGGATCCGGCTTAAACCAAAGCCGGCTAGTAATATCCGTTCGATCCTGATCCGTGCAATACCGCACGTATCTGATCGAACCCTGCCATATATCCATACGGCCTATAGTACAAACTGTCCTATCCTGATCGGTGCAATACCGCACGTATCTGATCGGACTTTGCCATATCTCCATACGGCCTCTACAACCTTTCGCCCGAAAGCTGAGTAACTGAAATGTGGGGGACTCTAAAGACTCGTCAACACCTTGGTTATGGATTTAACCACTAGCACGTCAGAGGTATAAGCCAATACGTAACGGGCTACCAGGTACTGACTAAAAGGAATGTCTGTGAGCGAACTCAGCCTGACAACCCTACTGAGCCTGTCAGTGACAATATCCGTACAGTCCGGTCCGTTCGTCTATGAGCATCGCATGGCGGGCCTAGGGGGTTGGTAAAAGTCAGACCCCGAAAAGCGGTACAAGTCGTGTCGGAGTGTAGCCCAGAACACCCTGAGATACTACTGGAATACCTACCAGTAAATCTCCTTGCCTCGGCCGAGGGCTTCGTGTAATGGCTCTCCTAGACACAGCACGACCTCACCCCTAATACCGGGAGAGACGAACCCCTGAAGATACGCTCACTGCCTCCATGTGGCTCGGGACTGTACCCAACTAAAACCTGTTTGCACGACTCCTTTGAGCCGTGGTAGGGTAGTAATCAAAGTACAGTGGGAACTCACACGAGACAAATGACGATCCCCAGGTCGATGAACTAACCTGCACACATGTCACCAGGGAACTGCCATCTGACGTCTGGTATATGACCAACTAGTATGTTCCCGGCGAGTCCTGTCCGGTGTACTCATAACCCAATGAGCACCTGTATATATCTTAGGTGATCCAACTGACACCAGTGGCTTGTGAGACCGGCCACCGCTCCTCGTCGGGGTCTCGACTGTATACACTAGTCTACTATGGAGAATCGATGCCCTGTCTCGAAACTCTCACGACTAGGGACCTTTTAAGGATATGCTTATAGACCCCCAGCTCCCACTTATATGATCGCCCTCATACTGCTGGTGGTCAAGCAAGAATCCTAGGGGCTCTATCAACGTGTAATAGCGACGTGTCAGGTCACTTAAAACAGTACACGATGATAAAGGTAAACCAGATAGCATACTATCATCTCGAGTAAGACTGTCCTACCGGGATAGGTCCTCCCTCAATCATTGCAATCACGTACCTGTGATCCAATAATTGACTCTGAGGGCACTATCTCCAACAATCTCCCACTTGCACTCAAGGCTAATTATTGCGATGTCGCATACTCACAGCCCGTGTGATACCGAACACCCAACTCCTCTACTAGTCAGTCTCACAAAGCTCGTTTGCGAAACTATTGCGTTCGAGGAATAGCCTCAGTGAGTAGATCCGCTTTGTTGTCTCTTTCCATGTCTCTCTATTATCTCAAGTTCGCGGAGAAACCCATCTCCCGAAATGAGCAATACCTGTCTTAGAATGTGTCTGGATGTCTGATGGGACATAGCTCATAAATGAACACCAAATCCAAACTTCTTAGACTGTATCGACAACTGAACTTAATCAGTGTCCCGCGCCATGCCTCCCTCAGTATTGCCTTGGATCACCTGTCCAAAATACTGCCCCTCATCAGAAGGAAAAATTATAACTCTGACAACCTCCTTGTCGTCCATGTCACCTTGGAAGCCTGGAATGATAACTGTTTCCCGAATGAGGCTGTCGTTATCATATCCCTAGAACATCCACTTATGTTCTAAAACTGCTTCCGACCGTTTCTCCAGGATTGGATTAATGTCAGCTTATTGCATCTAGTGCAAGAACAATGTCTGGTGTGGTACTTGACATCTCATGATTGACTCAATTGCCTGAGCAAGTGATCTGCCAATCATGCACATCCCTCTCCCCTTTAGTCTGTAAGACACCTTTAGAGAGGGTGACTCCATTACCTGCAGGTACACTACCGTGCCAGGAGTCAGCCATTCTAAATACGCTTAGAATGCTGTCTAAGTACCCAGATTGGGAGACTACCCAAATCTAGATCTAAAACCATAGATCTAGTAACCAGTATGTCTGATATAAAATCCATTTCCTTTGTGGAGAAAACACTGTGTGACGACCAAAGTATAACCGATTGTAGTATAGGAGTTTCCTTTCCTACTCTGTGTATGTCATCCAAACACCATGACATCACACCCTACTACCTTCTCAACAGATCCATCACATATTCTGATGAAGTCAAAACTATGACTGTCACGTCAGAAATAGATGATCTATCTCCGCTATATCTGCTTTAGTCTATAAATAGACATAAGCTACCTGTCCACCAATGCTTCCGCTGCTCCCACTGACTACGACAACCCTCTGGCAGAGTCATATAGACGTACACTTCTAAAACTAGTTTAGAACGACGCTATACTCATCCTCCCACCGGGTCTCGCAGCCTGGAACAACAGCAATGGTAATTGTGGGTAAACAATAACTTCCCTGTCACCGTCCTTGAGGCTACCGTAGTACCTCTCGGGTGCCTGAAGTTACCCACCTTATCTGCGGAGTGGCCAATGGAATGTCAATCCAGATTGAATCTTTAGGTTCCTTATCAAATCTTCAGTAATCGTTTGTGGTTCTGGAATCACTTCCAGTTCTACCATACTCCCACAACTGTTTTCTGAAAAAATCCATTTTTAATAAAACTGTGGCAAGTCTAGAACAATATTGCTATTGTTCATCCAGATGGTAGAAAGTCAACCCTCGTCATAGCCTGGGTCAACCCACAAACAGCCATTACAGAAATGTGCCTTGAGTTGTCCAGTGTTTGGTTTTAATCATAAACCGGACAACTCCCCGTACCTTAACATCGTTAAGATATGAACTGTTCTATATCCAATATAGAACCAGAGGCACTGATTTAATTGAACCAGATTCAAATCATGCAGCTGTCTCCAGTGCATGTCAACTAAATGGAAGGAGGCCGATCAGCGTTACTCAACTTAGGAATGCTTCCAATTATGAGTAACCTGAAAGAGAAGCAATTTCTCTTAATCACTACTATCAACTGAATACCATATACAAGTATCTACATCTTCGATCTCTTTGAAGAATCCCGATACTTGCTACACCTGGTTCTCTACTCTATTCAAATACCTATAACTTCTCCAAATTCGGACCCTGTGTTTCCACGAAACACCTGTCTAAAAACTAGAGAAGTCATAAGTAAACCGAATATAGTATGAGGACCAACCCCTCTATCCTGATAGACCCTGGACAATATACAATACTCTGTATAAGTCCCTTGAGTTTGATAACTCATTCACTGTGTGTCGTAGGTTGAAAACTGTACTTATGGTTAAGAAGAATTACACCGCTGTTCAATGCTCCTTACCTAACCATCCACTGATATAGGTAAATGTCGTAGACATAATTTCAAAAAGGTATATCTCACTCTATGAAAATAGACGTACAGATATATCAATTTGAAATTGGTGCATAACAGCGGATATTCAAAACCAAATATTTGCCGACCGGCAAACAACCCAGGTGACTTCCTCAAATATCACTGATTACAACGAATCCCGATATAATGAGGACGATCACCCAATTCCCAATAACTTACTCCCACTCATCATCTGTAAAACCATACAGATGTGAGAATCGTACCTGGTAAACACATACCCTGGAGCAAGTGTCTGATTAGGAAATCAGTTCTCTTTTAACAGTACACAGTGAAACTGAAACATTGAAATGTTTCGATGGGGTATCCCGGTATTCTTAGTAATGCCTCTTCCAGATTCACGACTGTAACCGTATAATCCTTTGCCACCTCTCCAAATCCCTTCATATGTCTTTAGTCATTACCTTCTGCACACCCCTTTAGGCCAAATGGTTTTCTTCCTTCCCTACCGTTCGGCACCAGCCTATGGTTTGGAAGAAGACTATCCAATAAGCATAATGGGTGTACTGTCCTAATCCTAGGAACACTCGCAATGCGAGAGAAGGTGAGGATAAAAGACAACCGAATGAACTTAATTCCTATTTCTCCTGAACCATAATCCATCCCCGAACTGGAACAAGTTCCTTTCGAGTTCGTATATAACCATACGATGGAGTATCCAAATAAACTGTGGATCTTCGCAGTGATACGGAGTGTCCTGGAGAAATACAAAGGTGATATGGGAGTGGTAACGAAATACCTGGTTTGGTCGTGAATATCTGTTGCAGTTTACTTTGCCCTCTTACTAATCCCTTGCTTTGTCTGAACTTAATACCTTCTGCACACCATGGTTTTGCTAATTGGTTTTCTTCATTCCCTACCGGTCGGCACCTGCCTATGGTTTGGAAGAAGACTATCCAATTTGCGTAATAGGTGTATTATCTCCTAAACCAAGGAGTACTCGCAACCTGAGAGAAGGTAAAAGGAAAAGACAACTGAATAATCCTATCCGTTTCCTCCAGAACCGGAAACCATCCTCGAATAAATTCTTTCGAGTTCGTATCTAACCATACGATGGTTTTGTCCAATGGAAGTGGACGTTCGTAGTAATACGGGGTGTCCTGGAGAAAAGGGTAAAAGTAGGAGTGGCAATGAGGTTCGCAACTCTGACAATCCAAAAGCCAGTGTCAAGAAGGTTCGGTCAACTTGGTCACTGAGTCATAGTCTTAGGGTCAGGTCAATGGTCGCTGCCAAAGAGAGAGAGAAAAGAAACACTCAGCGTGCACTCTAACCTAGATCAGAATGGTTACCAATTTATCTAATCTGGAAACCTCCCACTGTACCTCAAATTCTCCTCCAAACCTGAAAGAAGAATTAGTCGGGGTCACCCGAGGAGTAAACTAACTCATCAGTGGGAATCGGGATCCAACTCTCATCGCATGACAACGTGACGGAATTCGCTCACGGTATCACACTCCAGAAGGTATACGCATATCTGGCAAGTTTCAGTTCTTTTGAAACTCCCGATGTGATTTCTGCCCCATGCTCTTATGACCTTGACGAAGGCCAACAAATCATAAGTCACATGTCAAGTTCTACCCGTCATTCTCCAGGTTGATTTGAACCCACCCACACAAGCCCTTGACGAAGGCCAACAAGGCTATACGACTATCCCAAACCAACGCATCTATCTATGCTGCAGAAAGGCAACAAGCAGCTACCATACACTATGCCTTGACGAAGGCCAACAAACATAGCATGAATACTACGTGCTACCCGTCTGAAACGACGGAGGGCTACGAATGGTTTCTGGCGAAAACCTTTAACGTAAAGAACTTGATATCGTTGAAGGAACGGATAGCTTTTTGAAAATATAGTGACGAAAACCGTTGCTAAAGAGGTCACTCCCGGTGAAGGGATCTCGGCGCTTTCCCCGTAGAATGGGGTGCAGGATATTCCAACTGAATACTACGGTGCAAAGCAAAAGTAATCGGCTATAGTGAAGTCATTGCCCTGACGCAAACTTTTGTCCAAGGGGTCACTCCCGGTGAAGGGATCTCGGCCCTTGCCTCGTCGACTGAGGAGCAGGATATTCCAACTGAATATCACGATGCAAAACAAAAGTGAACGTCCTTGCAATAACAGCTTTTTGAAAAGTGTTCCAACAACATCAGATTAGGTTTTTTTTTAACTTGCATTGATCCGAATCAATGCAGTCCCATCAATTGATCACACCAAAAAGAACGAAAATATACTGCTGTACGTATATGCCATCCGCATTCGCCACTGGGTCCCGTCATTACCCGTTAGGTTAGCTAACTAACGACAGAGCGGGGACTGGACTAGCGCGGATGTAAAACATATACAACATCTACTAATATATATACCAATATATTATATTTCGCTCAAGGCATGAATAAAAAGCAACATCACAGATATGTACAGCATCACAGAAACAATACAGATATCTGGGATCCCCGGGTTTCACAGAGCCACTGCTGAAACCCGACGTTCCCCTGGTCGTGTGGATAGCCTGTGCAATGTAATCCTAGACCCCTACGGGCGCGGCAAGTCACCCGCCAAAACCTGAAGCGAGGCAGCCCCTTTCAGCGCCGTGAATGGACCACCCAGCACTTCACGGAATCCGGTAACTTGGGCACCCCTCCTGGGTCAACCTGTACCCCCTACGAGTGCGGCGAATAGCCCGGCAATCCTAGAGTGAAGCCCCCTCCGTCTCAATGCCATGAGATGCGGGCTTGTTGCCCTCTAGAACCCGGCTATCCGTGCACCCCTCCGCGGGGCAATCCTAGTACAGAAAGTAAAATATACATACAACGGGTACATCGACCGCAACCTGGCCGTGCCCCAAAATAATAATACAATCAGGCAGAGACGACAGTCCACATGTCGGACGCTCGCCCCGCAATATCAAATGTACATAATACAACCACAACTGTACTAGCATTGCATCCAGGCTATCCCCCACGACCGATCCGCAACATCACAGCAAAAACAGAACATCAACGTGAAAGTCACGTTCGCAAATCCGTCTAACCGGGCTATAGCAGTTAGACCGGATTTACCGATCAAGTGACATTCACGGTCGCAGATATAATGTAAATACTGTGAAATAATGTGTTTAAAATATCCGATCAATCAAATTTTTAACAAGTGGGCCCCAAGTGTTACTGCAGCACATCAAGAATTTCTGGGCCCAATATTAATATTCCAAAAACCCTGTTTCCAGCCCAGAAGCCCACTGGAAAATTTCGACCAACTGAAGATTCCAAACTGCGGCGGAACCGCGGCCCTGAGTGGGATTTGGCCGCGGTTCCGCGCTCCACTTAAAAGATCACTTTGTCGAATTTTTCCAGAGAGCTTAGAACTGCCTGTACAGTACTTTTATACAACCTGAAAAAATTTTCGAGACTGAAAAATTTCAACAGAAACTGATGCTGAAGGAAATGCGGGTTTTGGGATTTTTGATCGATCCGAAATGCAAAACACATTAAACCAAGCTAGACTAAGTTAATGGCGAGGCTCTGATACCACTGTAAGTGCACGGCGGCGCCCCGGCCGTCAATCCGACGGCCAAATACGGAAGCGGTGATAAACTTTAAATTTTACTGAACTGGCAAACCGCCGCGCACTAAAACCCGGATCGAACCATTAATTAGTCCTAGCTATCTACAAGAAAGGGAATAGAGATATACCGACGATCCAAGTCCTCCGGTCTTCTCGTCATCGTCCCGATCTCCTGCGGAACGTCCCGTGTCCTCCTCGTCGCCGGAAGTGCACCACATCGCCTACTTCTTTTACGGGCTCCCGCCTCAATGCCGAGGCAACTCGGGCATGAAGCCGGCTACTCGACGTGCCCAAGGTTCGCTGTAGAATATGTAGTAGAGGATTGTGTCTCATTTGGGGTTCATGGAGGTGCCATTTGGTGGAGGGATGAAACAAGAACAATGTGGAGGAGCTAGGGGGTATTTTGGAGCATGATATGAACCAAAAATACACACACACAATTTTGGACAGCCCCAATCCAAAGTGGCCGGCCAAAACAAGTGAGGAGAAGAGCATGGAGTGAAGTGGAAAATGTGAATGAGGAGAGTTCATCAAAAAAATGAGAGAGGCCAAACTCAAAACATACAAGAGAGAGAGAGGAATGGCTATCATAATCAACCATGATCACAAAGCAATGCCAACACTCCACACAACCATCATCAATAACCATGATGCTAACAAAGTCAGGCCATCATGAAGTATGAAGTCAAGCAAGTCAATGGATGGTGCACCATCATGAAGACTATCATGATGCTACAGAAAGCAAAGACCCCCTCCACAAATACTAATTTGCAACAATGCAAATAAACCCTCCTCCACCAATCTTCGGCCAATGAACGATACAAAGGAAATCGGCCGAAACGGAAAGCAAACTGGCAACTCCAGAAAACTGGTCCCGTAATAAATTACAGGAAAACCCCGATACGGTGCATGCACACCCGCATTTGTATTCCGACCGAAATACAAATGCAATGAGACAAAGTCTACACTGTACTATACTAGGATCCGGCTTAAACCAAAGCCGGCTAGTAATATCCGTTCGATCCTGATCCGTGCAATACCGCACGTATCTGATCGAACCCTGCCATATATCCATACGGCCTATAGTACAAACTGTCCTATCCTGATCGGTGCAATACCGCACGTATCTGATCGGACTTTGCCATATCTCCATACGGCCTCTACAACCTTTCGCCCGAAAGCTGAGTAACTGAAATGTGGGGGACTCTAAAGACTCGTCAACACCTTGGTTGTGGATTTAACCACTAGCACGTCAGAGGTATAAGCCAATACGTAACGGGCTACCAGGTACTGACTAAAAGGGATGTCTGTGAGCGAACTCAGCCTGACAACCCTACTGAGCCTGTCAGTGACAATATCCGTACAGTCCGGTCCGTTCGTCTATGAGCATCGCATGGCGGGCCTAGGGGGTTGGTAAAAGTCAGACCCCCAAAAGCGGTACAAGTCGGGTCGGAGTGTAGCCCAGAACACCCTGAGATACTACTGGAATACCTACCAGTAAATCTCCTTGCCTCGGCCGAGGGCTTCGTGTAATGGCTCTCCTAGACACAGCACGACCTCACCCCCAATACCGGGAGAGACGAACCCCTGAAGATACGCTCACTGCCTCCATGTGGCTCGGGACTGTACCCAACTAAAACCTGTTTGCACGACTCCTTTGAGCCGTGGTAGGGTAGTAATCAAAGTACAGTGGGAACTCACACGAGACAAATGACGATCCCCAGGTCGATGAACTAACCTGCACACATGTCACCAGGGAACTGCCATCTGACGTCTGGTATATGACCAACTAGCATGTTCCCGGCGAGTCCTGTCCGGTGTACTCATAACCCAATGATCACATGTATACATCTTAGGTGATCCAACTGACACCAGTGGCTTGTGAGACCGGCCACCGCCCCTCGTCGGGGTCTCGACTGTATACACTAGTCTACTATGGAGAATCGATGCCCTGTCTCGAAACTCTCACGACTAGGGACCTTTTAAGGATATGCTTATAGACCCCCAGCTCCCACTTATATGATCACCCTCATACTGCTGGTGGTCAAGCAAGAATCCTAGGGGCTCTATCAACGTGTAATAGCGACGTGTCAGGTCACTTAAAACAGTACACGATGATAAAGGTAAACCAGATAGCATACTATCATCTCGAGTAAGACTGTCCTACCGGGATAGGTCCTCCCTCAATCATTGCAATCACGTACCTGTGATCCAATAATTGACTCTGAGGGCACTATCTCCAACAACATGGTAGTCCATAAGTACATCCTTCAAGGTCCCTAGTAGTGGGTGTATCGAGACAGGGCATCGATATACCAGAGTAGACTAGTGTATACCTTCTCGACCCATACAGATGGGCGATGGATGATCCCATATCCATTGGTGTTTGACATCGGAGATGATATACGGGTGCTCAGTGGAGACTGGGTACACTGGACGGACTCGCCGAGAACTCCCAGATGGTATTACACCTTACGTCAGATGGCAGTTCTCTGGTAACACTGGTACAGAGTAGTCTGTTGACCCGAGATCGTCATAGAGTCTTGTGTGATTCCCACTGTGCTTTGATTTCCACCTTACCACCTCCAAGAGGGCCTGCAAAACGGTGGTTTTTGGGTACAGTCCCGAATCACATGGAGGCAATGAGCGATAGGAAGGGATTCGTCTCTCCCGGTATAGGGAGTTGATGTTGCGCTGTGTTCGATTGGCTATATCTGGCCAGGGTTGCTGAGATTTACTGGTAAGTGTTACCTGTAGTTTCTCGAACTGTTATAGACCTCATATCGACACGACTTATCAAGCTATTAGGGTCTGACGTTTACCACCCCTAGGCAAGATATGCGACATATCAGACGATCAGACCGGACTGTACGGTAAGTGTTACTGGTTGGATTCACAGGAGTATGAGCGGGCTTGCTCGTCGATCTTCTGATCGCTCAATACCCGGGTGGCCGTTACGTTTAGCAGACCGCTTGCGGCTTATGGGTGTTTGATATGATCATCATCCGCTGCCGGCGTATTGACGAGTCTTTAGAGTCCTACACAGAGGTTTCCTAGCTCAAGCGAAATGAAATAGGTGCGCATATGAGATATGTACGGGACCGAGAATAATGCGTGTATGTGATACCGTATTCTATTCTCGCGATGAATGTATCGACTGGTTGTATGCGATATAACCTAGTTATCGAATCAAGGATTGATTCGATAAGCCGATACATTGAATATTAGTCGGTCATATGCGATATGACCGGATCGTTAAATCAAGTGTTGATTTAATGATTTAATACATAATTATATATTTGATATATTACATTGCATTAACTAGTATTGGTTCACTTTAAATGGATTTTCTCACTTGAAATGCACATTGTATATGTGATATATTTTTGTGCACAAGATTGTATCATGTTTGATGATACATGCTCACTTGGGTTTGTGTAAAGATTAAACCATGGTTGTGTAATGGTTAGGGTTTTCATTTTCTTATCTATTTATTTATTTATTTATTTTAGAAAAGAAGAAAAGATAATGGTGGCTTGTTTTGTTTGCTTGTTGAAGCTTCTTGAAGCTTTGAATAAGTCCACCATTCTTGTCTCTTCTCTAACCCTAACCATTGATCTAACCTTAGTTAAATCTCTACACTAAACCATGGTTGAATTCATGATAAGTATCATATTATTTTCCTTTTGGATTAATTAACTTATCATAATATTATATCATCTTCTTCTTCTTCTCCTTCTTCAAGAAGAAGAAAACCTAACTTTCATCAATGGTGATTTGATGAAAAGAGTGAGAAATCCAATTCTAAAGTGAACCCACCTCCTATTTCTTCATCCTCTACCTCTTGCCAAGTAGTATAGGGTGTTTTCTTCACAAGTTTCATGACTTGGTGAAGTGGGAGCTTGATCTTGTGATGCCTCGACGTAGATCATCTTCGGCATCGTTGTCGATGACCTAGCCCGCCCATTTCTCCGATGAAGCCGTCGCTAGAGTCCGGGATCCGATATGGACAGCGAGGGGACTTCATCATGGAGCTATGGAGGTGGAGGACCGGATCTACAAATGTTGTATTTCCGTTCACTTAGTTAAGTTGTTAACTAGTTGCATGTTTCGCCTAAATTTCTAGTTAACGATCCGTATTAGGGTTTCTCGGCAACTGTAAAATGTTAAATTGGCATGGTTGATGCCTTGTGAGACCTCATTAGAGTGCCTAGGAACCCTACATTCATGAGGCGAAAGAAGCGTCCTTGCTTGATGTCTTCGAGGCTGAAGATAATCTACGTCGAGGGAATACTAACTCAAGCTACTACTTCACTAACTAGAGAATTAGTGAAGTAAACACCCTAAACTAAAGTGCTAGTCTAGTAGAGGATGGAAAAATACGAAGTGGGTTCACTTTAGAATTTATTTTCTCACAATGCTTCTCACTTTGGATCAAACCCTAGAGAGCTTTTTAGCTCAAGGAAGAAGATGAAGAAATGAAAATGAGAAAGATAATGATCAAGTGAGTGAGCTAACCATGGTGAGTGAGTATCATATACTAACTCATGTAGAGACTTAATCATGGCTAAGTGTGATGGTTAGGTTAACAAAAATCGAAAGTAAAAACAAACTTAGTGGACTTTAGTCAATGCATCCACAAGCTTCCACAAGCTTCATGCATTTTCTAATTTTCCACTAATTTTGTAATTACTTTAAATACATTAAACCCAACATAACAAATAGCATGGTGTAAGTCTCATACACCCATGAAAAATGTATCATCAACCATGATACAAAATAATAACACATTTTAATATATATCTCATATATACTAAAGTTGTGCACAAGTGAGAAAAAATCTTAAGTAAACAAATGTTAGTTAATGTAAATTAGTATATCATATATACAATTATACACTAAATTATTAAATCAACACTTGACTTAATAATCCGGTTATATCTTATATAACCGACTAACATCCAATGTATCGACTTATCGAATCAACACTTGATTCGATAACCCGGCTATATCACATATAACCGACAGATACAAAAAGTCGCGAGAATAGAATACGGTATCACATACACGCATCATTCTCTGTCCCGCACATATCACATATGCGCTCCTATATCGTTTTGCCTGAGCCAGTAAAGCCTCTATGTAGGACTCTAAAGACTCGTCAATACGCCGGCGGTAGGTAATGATCACATCAAGCACCCACAAGCCTTCAGCGGTACTAGCTGGACGTAACGGCTACCCGGGTATTGAGCGATCAGAAGATCAGCAAGCAAGCCCGCTCCAACTCCTGTAAAAGCCAAACGGTAACACTTCCCGTACAGTCCGGTCTCCTCGTCTGATATGTCGCATATCAAGTCTAAGGGTGGTAAACGTCATACCCCAATAACTGATAAGTCCTGCCAATGTGAGGCTTATAACGGGTCGAGAAACTACTGGTAACTCTTACCAGTAAATCTCTAAATCAGCCCTGGCCAGGGACTTCCCTGTTATGGCCAATCGAGCACAGCGCAACATCAACCCCCAATACCGGGAGAGACGAAATTCCTCTTATCGCTCATTGCCTCCATGTGACTCGGGACTGTACCCAAAAACCACCGTTTTGCATGCCCTCTTGGACGTGGTAAGGTGGAAATCAAAGCATAGTGGGAATCACACAAGACTCTATGACGATCTCGGGTCTACAGATTAACCTGCACAAGTGTCACCAGAGAACTGCCATCTGACGTGAGGTATAATTCCATCTGGGAGTTCTCGGAGAGTCCGTCCAGTGTACCCAGTCTCCACTGAGCACCCGTATACCATCTCAGATGTTAAACACCAATGGATATGGGATCCTCCATCTCCCATCTCATGGGTTGAGAAGCGTATACGCTAGTCTACTCTGGTATATCGATGCCCTATCTCGATACACCTACGACTAGGAACATTAAAGGATGTACTTATGGACTTCTCTGTCCCCACTAGTATGATCTGCATCATAGTCCAGGTAGTCAAGTACACATCCTAAGGGCTTTACCAACATGTAACTATAAGACAGTATCAAGAGATAAGTATACATGTTAAGATAAAGAGAAACCATATAGCATACTATCATGTCGAGCAAGAAAGTCCTCTCCATATATGTCCAAGCATCCAATATAATATACATCATCTATACAATACTGGCCTCTAGGGCATACATACAATTAACAATCTCCCACTTGCACTAGGGCCATCTACTGTAGTATCGCATACCAAGCATCCCGAAGAGTCTCTCAAACTGTATCTGGGAATGGCCTTCGTGAGTGGATCCGCAGTGTTGTTCTTCATATCAACCCTCCTGACCTCGATCTCCCGGCGATCAACTATCTCCCGGATCAGGTGATACCGCCTCAGAATATGCCTGGATCGCTGATGCGACCTGGGTTCCTTTGGCCAAAGCCACCGCTCCATTGTTATCACAATACAATGGTATTGGATGCTCAATGGATGGAACCACTCCAAGTTCAGTAATGAACTTCTTGATCCAGACAACCTCTTTGGCAGCATCGTTGGCAGCGATGTATTCAGCCTCCATCGTCGAGTCTGCCACGGTTTCCTGCTTGGAACTCTTCCAGCTAACCGCCCCTCCGTAAAGGGTAAAGACAAATCCCGAGTGCGACTTAGAGTCGTCCTTATCACTCTGGAAGCTCGAATCGGTAAAGGACTCCACTTGGAGTTCTCCGTTTCCATACACCAAGAGCATCTCTTTAGTCCTTCATAAGTACTTGAGAATGCTCTTCACAGCTGTCCAGTGACTCTCTCCAGGATCAGCTTGATACCTACTCACTACACTTAGTGAGTGTGCTACATCGGGTCTGGTACATAGCATCGCGTACATGATAGAGCCTACAGCCGAAGCATAGGGTATCCCTTGCATGCGAGCTCTCTCTAAATTAGTCTTGGGAGACATCTCTTTGGAGAGAGTGAGTCCAGAGATCGTGGGTAAGTTCCCACGCTTAGATTCTTTCATACTAAACCTCTTTAGTATGGTGTCAATGTACCTGGATTGGGACAATCCCAATATCCTTTTAGATCTATCTCTATAGATCATAATTCCCAATATGCAGGAGGCATCACCTAGATCTTTCATTAAGAATCTTTGTGATAAGAAGAGCTTGACCGATTGCAGCATAGGAATGTCATTTCCTATCAAGAGTATGCCGTCCACGTACAATACGAGGAAGACAACTTTACTCTCTGCCACCTTCTTGTAGATACAACGTTCATCTACATTTTTTACGAAATCAAACACTTTGATAACGACGTCAAAGCAGATGTTCCAACTCCGCGATGCTTTCTTTAATCCATAAATGGATTTAAGCAGCTTGCACACCTTCCCGCTGCTCCCACTATCTACGAAGCCCTCTGGCTGAGTCATGTACACGCACTCTTCTAAATCACCGTTTAGAAAGGCGGTCTTAACATCCATTTACCAAATTTCGTAATCATGATATGCAGCGATGGCAAGCATGATCCGGATGGATTTAAGCATAGCCACTGGAGAAAAGGTTTCGTCATAGTCCACACCTGGTCTTTGACGAATACCCTTTGCAACAAGTCTAGCTTTGAAGGTCTCCACTTTCCCATCTACACCAAGTTTTTTCTTGAAGATCCACTTGCTCCCAATGGGTTTTACCCCTTCAGGAGCAACTTCCAAAGTCCATACTTTGTTGGTGTACATGGATTCCATCTCGGACCGCATTGCATCCAGCCATTTCACTGAGTCCCCACTCGTGATGGCCTGCTCGAAGCTAGTTGGGTCATTGTAACACCTTAGGTCGTGTTTAGGGGTTAATTATATTTTACTAGATAGTTTTGGTAAAAAGTTTACCAAATTAAGTTTCTGATATTTTATTCTAATTAATGAATATTTTATTAGGATTTTTCTAGGCACACACACACTTGTGCATGTTAACTATGGTTTAGATTTGGGGTTAAACCATGATTAGCTAGCATGAAGGATTAACCTATTCTCTTTAAGTTAATTGATTTTCATTAGGTGTATTTGGGTTTTATTTATTTGTGTGTTTTGTTTATTTGAATTTCTTTTCTTTTTCTTTTGTTGACTTGGTGCATGAGAGAGGGAAAGAGAGAGGGAGTTGTTGACTTGGGGCCTCATTTCTTTCCTCACTTTTCCTCACAACTCTCTCACACACACACACACTCAGCTGAGAGAGAGAGAGAGGCAGCAGCTGCAGAAGAAGCCCCAGCAGCAGCAGCAACTAGCAGCAGCAACAACATCATCATCAGTAGCAGCAGCAGCAGCAACATCAACAGCAGCCCCCAGCAGCTGCAGCAGCACTTTCCATCTTCTCCACCTCCTTTCTCCTTGCACCTAGGGTCTTGTAAGGTATAGAATCTGATCCCAACTTCTTGTTTGCTTAACGTATGTGTAGTTTAGCTTCGGTTTGTGTAAAAAGTGAGATTTTGTGCTTGAAATGGTGATTTGTGTGAACTTATGGTTTAGTGCTGTTAGTATTGGTTAGCCTAGCCTAATTAGGTGTTATTAAGACCATGTAAACCTAGTTAGACCCCAGATTACACCAAAATAGCATAGGGTTTCTAATTGTGCAAATTTAGTGTTTTTAAGTGAACTTTTTGGATTTCTGTGATCTGCTATAGTCCCGAGTAGCTCAGGTTGAAATTGAGTTAACTGGAGCTTGTATACAAGGTATAGACCACACCACCAGAGCCCGAGACACCCACCCCATAGCAAGGCCGCCGGTTTAATCTTTCTGGCCGCAATTTGCGGCCAGATAGGGGAATTTTTGGGTGATGTTTGGATGGGTAGGAGTCTGTTGTTATTTCTAGGCCAGTGGTATGTATAGTTTTGTAAGTTGTTAGCCTGGGTAGAATCTGGGACGTTATATCGTATTTCTAGTACGTTAGGTTCGCGCGATACGCGCGATACGCGAGAGGGTTCCATGATTCAGCGTATCGCGGCGTGTCGGGGTTAGTTTTAGACGCGTGCACACGTTTAGCGTATCGTACACATGCGCGTTTAGTTCGCGACGCGAGCGTATCGTTTGACTTCGATATCGTGTTTTGCGAGATAGTTGCTTATATTTGGATTCTTGTGTAATTCCAGGTTCGCAGGAGGGTACGTCGGACGAAGCTAAGAAAGGGAAGCAGGTGGTCGGCTACGAGTAGCGCACGACCAGGTGAGTAGATTTAACATCTACGGAGAAATCGCCCGTATGGCGTTAAGCGTCAGGGCGAGTTAGGATATTAGATTGTAGATGTTCATATGGACTGTAGTAGCATACATTATTGTTGCATATAGAAATGATAGCATAGAACACTGCACTGTCACTAACGGTTCAAGTCGCACGAGCACGATTGATATGCTACACTCACACCGTTAGTGATTGCCATGACACTCACATTATAGGATTGCTATAAATCATATATCATACTGATTCTACCTTATTGATGTTGTCATGATTTGCCGCATAACAGCATATGTTATATCCATATTTGGGCACATATGCATCACATACCCCTACTGGTACTACATACACATACATTGATATCTTCATACCTGCGCACATGCACACTGTATACTCATATCTGTGCACACATACATTGATATCTTCATACCTGCACACATGCACACTGTATATTCATACCAGTGCACACATATATTGATATCTTCATACTTGCTTAGATTACGCATTGAGATATGTTGTTTCCATGTTAATTCTGGATTTGGGGAACCGTGGATATTTCAAAGAGAATAGTTAATTATTTAAAAACCCGGTTTCCCTTGATATGATATTTCGGTGCATCCACCATGTGTTTCCTCGGTACTAGAGTGATATATGTGAACCCGAATCGAGGAGTTGGATGAGGCCGATTACGGGTACATGGTGGACCCGGTATGGTACCCCGGGGCGAGAACGGTTTCGCTGTGTAGTAAACGGTGAGCCTGGCAGAGGGACTACTACCTACCGGTGATTAGTTGTTGCACCTGGCGGTTATCCGGAGGATACCGACCAGAGTCGATGGATGGATACGGGACGACTCGTACTGCCGGGGCCGAGGGCCGATACCGCAGACAGAGCCCGTGGGCTGATCCGGACTGACGGATGCCCTATAACGGAGGATTTGCGTGTCGATGCTTGGCACGAGTATTTCTAGATATTTTGGGTGCCGATGTTGGGCACTCACGATTATATGATATTTACAGGATTGGAGGACCGAGGAGGATGACGACGCCTGAGTAGTATTGGGATTTGGGTGCATTGATGAGTACAGATCATAGTTTCCACGATGACATTCCGTGTAGATGTTATATTTCCCATGCTCAGTATGTAGTAATTGATATCTCATCCTGTATCTATTGTACCTGATATAGTACACATTGCTATACCTGATCATTGCACACCCTGTTCATTCTATATAGGGTTGTTAGATTGCATTGCTATACCTGATCATTTCACACCCTGTTCATTCTATATAGGGTTGTTAGATTGCATTGCTATACCTGATCATTGCACACCCTGTTCATTCTATATAGGGTTATTAGATTGCATTGCTATACCTGATCATTTCACACCCTGTTCATTATATATAGGGTTGTTAGATTACATTGCTATACCTGATCATTGCACACCCTGTTCATTCTATATAGGGTTATTAGATTGCATTGCTATACCTGATCATTGCACACCCTGTTCATTCTATATAGGGTTGTTAGATTGCATTGCTATACCTGATCATCACAGTTCTTGCTCATCACATGGAGTTGTTATTAGATCATACTTGTTGCATGTTTGAGCATCCAGTTTATCATATAGTTGTTATCTGTTGATATAGGTTAGAGTATCGTTGCACGTGCATACTCGCGATTACCTTTATATGTTATCTTCTATTCACGAGTTGGCAACTCACCCCCGTTGTGCCACAGTGTTTGCAGGTTGCCCTTCGGAGTAGTCGCGGCAGGCTGCGTTCTTGCATCTTTTGACACAGATACCCTTACAGTTGGTGTACTAGCTCTATTGCTGATAGGTGGGTTTTGTGCGGTATCTAGTTATCTTTCAGTTATGTACATTGTTGTATCTAGTACTCTCCATCTACCACTTATGTATTGACATAGAGACCAGTTGTGAGGACGATGTATATTATTTTGTGATCTGGTGTCGAGCTCGTTGTGAGCCGACTTTACTTATGCAGTTATTCTATCTGTGATGATTCCCACTTGTTGATCATTTTCTTCGCTATGGCGTCGTATATTGTTATCTTGGTAATTGTCTACTTAGGGTTTCTTGACATCTTAGTATTTGGTTCTATCAAAAGCTTAAAACACTCTATACTTTTACTGGTTTGATTTCTGGGTTTTCGGCTTACTTAGTCACGTCACGCCTGTAGACGTTACGTGGTTAAGTACCGGTCACGGGCCAAACTTTGGGTCGTGACAAAGTTGGTATCAGAGCGTAGGTTTTACCTTCGGAGTGTAGGATGACCCTGGTATGATGGAGTAGGTAGCTGCAGCAGAGTGGCGTAGTGTGCGTATGTTCCGCGGCATACTCACGACACGGTACTCCGCCTAAGCGACCTTAAGACTTATTGATTGAATTTCCTTTATGATCGTATATATCCTTGTGATTCGATTTTCGTATCTTTATCGAATCCTACCTTCTTTTCAGCCATTATGCCGCCAAGGACTACGAGGGTGCAGAGAGCGGTCGTGAGAGCCGAGGTTCGAGTTGATTCGTCTGAGACGAGGACTGATCCGAGTAGTACCCCTGTTGTACCAGGACAGATTGTTTCCCCTATGACAGATCAGATCGCTATACTAGTGGCAGAGATGCAGGGCTTGCGCCAGACGATGAGCTCATTGGTAGAGGTCGTTCGAGCTCAGCGACAGGTGGTTGTCACCCCTGTTACCCAGTTGTTCCTTGCGATCATCATGCAGTATTCCGTCCCTTACATAGCACCGGTGGAGACAGCCCCAGTTTACGAGACACGTCTTCCAGAGACCGTGAGAATTCTGGAACAGTTATGGAATCGTACTGGTGTACCAGCCGAGAGCAGAGGCTTGGGACGAGGACAGTCGTTTGGCTCTCATCCCCAGGTAGGACAGTAGGCAGCGCGTAGGTGTTTACGATGCGGAAGCCTTAAACACCTCATCAGGCAGTGTCCCTTCACACCACGTCAGGGTCGTATTCTGAGACGTCGTGGACGCGGAGGGTTCGCACAGAGGGGTCAGGCTAGTAGAGGAGGAGTTCGATCAGTCGCAGATGGAGGGCAGGCCCAAGTTTTCGCTTCGACTCATCAGGATGCTCCGGCGTCCAATGCTATGGTTTCAGGTACTCTTTCAATATGTCCTTTTGTTGCACACGTATTGTTTGATCCGGATTCATGCACTCGTGTGTTTACACACTTCGTGCCGAGTTAGGACGAGAGTCGTGCTGGGTAGATTAGTCGTTTGTTGTGTTAACTTCCGTCAGCAATCCTTTTGTTGTGCAACACGTACTTCGGTCTTATGCCCATCGGATAGGAGATAGAGATTCGTCTGTCATTTTGAACTTCCTAAAGATGTTGGATTTGGCAATCTCCTGGGCATGGACTGGTTAGCTACGTGCTAGGCGTTGTGGGCTACCGTGAGGAAACAGTTAGGTTTTGTTTTCCCGGGCAAGTCAGTTCTTATTGTGCAGGTGGATAGTGGTGCCGCCTCTTATAGTGTGAATTTAGCCTTGTTCGCTAGTCGGCTCTGAGGAGATGTCGTGGATTCTTGGCGTTTTTCATGATGCTGTAGCCACAGTTGGTTTGTTGGACCGGTTTTATTTCGTGCGAGAATTTTTCCGACGTCGTTCCAGATGAGCCGGCGAAGCTTAAGGAGCTAAGGATCTGCTGCAGAGTTGTTGTTGAGGGAGTTTATGCGTCTGGGTGTTTCGCATTAGGAAGTTCCTTTTTCTGTTCGTCAAGAAGAAAGATGACAGATTGAGGTTGTGTATTGATGGATCGTCAATTGAACCGGCTTACGGTGCGGATAGGTATCCTGTACCTCACATTGACGATTTCTTCGATCAGCGTCGGAGTGCGAGACTTGATCTAAGTTCGTTTGGGATCGGGTCATCATTGTTGCGGGTCCGGAGTGATGACATTCCGAAGACTGCCTTGTGCATGCTACGGGCTTTGTGTGTTTTGGATGTGTCACTGGACTCACCAATGCTCTAGCAGCATTCGTAGGTGTGATGAACTGGTTTTCTTCGGGCCGTTCCTCGACTAGTTATTGTTGTGTTATTTACGACAACCTAGTCTTTTTAGTGTGCCTTGAGGGTTAGGGTAGCACTTGAGGATCTGTTATACGGATACTGGGATAGCCCAAGCGGTTTACTAGATTCTCGGAGTGTCCCTTTAAGCTTGTTGTGTTGACTCCTAGGTTTTGTAGTTACCGAGACGACTTTGTATGGTTCCGAGGAAGATCGTGGCCGTACAGCTTAGGCCCAAACTTGTGAGCAGAACGGAGGTCCATAGATTTTTGGGGCTTAGTAGGTTTTTACTGCCGTTTCTTCCAGGATTGCTAGTGTAATGCTGCACCGTTGACTAAATTGACTGGAATAGAGGTTTCTTTTCTTTGGACTGAGGCTTGTGTGCAGAGTTTCCACAGTTGAAGACTCGGTTAACAACTGCTTCAGCCCTTTCCTTGCTTTTTGGTTCGGGCGACCTTTTGGTTTAACTGTGATGTTTCGTGAGTAGGACTCGAATGTGTACTGAGGTGACACAATGGCGTTATCGCTTTTGCTTCCCTACATTTGGAGGAAGTACGAGAAGGATATCCCACTCATGATCTGGAGATGGCCGCGATGGTTTTTGCGTTGGAGATTAAAGACACCACTTGTTTGAGAGTCGTGTCAGATTTTCACGGACCACCAGAATTAAATGTACATCTTCCTGCAGCGGGTTTTGATTGTTGTGATAGTCCTCCGTAGATTTACAGTTCTTGTGCGATCGTTGAGTACAACTTAAGTTCGTCTCTACTAAGGAGACAGCTGGCTCATGTCCGCGTCCGACCACTTTTCTTAAATCGCTTTCGTGAGGCACTGCCCGCCGACGCTCGTTCGTCAGAGATATTGGAGCCTACTCGGCTGGGTAATGCAAGGGTGTGCTAGGCTAGAGAGACACTTGTGTACCTAATGTTATGAGGAAGAGACGTGGAATCCTAGGGCAGGCACATCGGTCAACTCCCTGTACTCATTCAAGCCCCACCAACTATTAACGTGACTTGTAAGGTAGTTGCGGGTGGGCAAGGATAGAAAGAGAAGTCTTGGGATTCGTTTCAAGGTGTCTGTCTTGTTGTGGGCTTGAGTTGAGCAACTGAGACTGACGGGAGAGTTGCAACCTTTAACCGTTCCGAAGAGGGAATGAGAGCAGATCTCCCCGAAATTCGTTATGGTGTCCACCCAGGAGTTGTCAGGATGTGACTCCATTCGGATGTTTGTCATCCGGTGATACTCAGTTTGCTTAGTTGTTATTGTTATGTTGTGCGTGTGTAGAAATTATTGTCGGAAGTTGGGGATCGTCGTTTGCCATCGATAGGGTTCTCCTTTGATAACAGTTATCAGGAGACACTCCAATTGATAACCTTTAGGTTTAGAGGTTAGGTCATGTCGGTCCCCAGTCTGTTTTTCCTAACTCCGTGTTATAGGATTATTGGACCTCAGCTAGTTTAGAAATCTCGGAAATGACTCGGTTGTTTTGGGTCAGGATGAGAACGGTCTTTGCGGATAGAGATCAGATGCTGACCAAGAGGGTCGCAGATTCGAGCTCGCAATGGCAGATCATGTATTCCCACGGAAGTTTCCGATAAATGACATGTTGAGCTTTGGGAAGCTTTCCAGGATAGTAAGTCTTTTTAGGATCCCTAAGGCGAGTTGGTTCGTTGCCTTAAGTTGGGCACTTCCACCCAGATTATTGAATATTCACCCCGTATTTCCTATGTCGATACTTTGCAATTACCTTCATGACCTTTCTCATTGGATTCAGCACCAGACCATTTAGTTCGAGTGTGATCCTTCGTTCACCAACAGCCAGCAGTAATATTGGACCGGCAGGTGAAGAAGCTTCGATCGAAGGTCTTGCCATCAGTGAAGGTATTTTGGTGCATCCCAAGCGGTAAAGAGATCACTTGGGAGGCCGAGGGCGAGATGCGGGAGAAGTTCCCTCATCTCTCTGAAGGTATGCGTAGCTTTGTATTTTAAAATTCGGGGACGAATTTTCTTTAAGGGGGGAAGATTGTAACACCTTAGGTCGTGTTTAGGGGTTAATTATATTTTACTAGATAGTTTTGGTAAAAAGTTTACCAAATTAAGTTTCTGATATTTTATTCTAATTAATGAATATTTTATTAGGATTTTTCTAGACACACACACACTTGTGCATGTTAACTATGGTTTAGATTTTGGGTTAAACCATGATTAGCTAGCATGAAGGATTAACCCATTCTCTTTAAGTTAATTGATTTTCATTAGGTGTATTTGGGTTTTATTTATTTGTGTGTTTTGTTTATTTGAATTTCTTTTCTTTTTCTTTTGTTGACTTGGTTCATGAGAGAGGGAGTATGGGCATGGCTTGAGCCATGCTCATTAAATGAAGAGAGAGGGAAAGAGAGAGGGAGTTGTTGACTTGGGGCCTCATTTCTTTCCTCACTTTTCCTCACAACTCTCTCACACACACACACACTCAGCTGAGAGAGAGAGAGAGAGGCAGCAGCTGCAGAAGAAGCCCCAGCAGCAGCAGCAACTAGTAGCAGCAACAGCATCATCATCAGTAGCATCAGCAGTAGCAAGCAGTGGCAGCAGCAACATCAACAGCAGCCCCCAGCAGCTGCAGCAGCACTTTCCATCTTCTCTACCTCCTTTCTCCTTGCACCTAGGGTCTTGTAAGGTATAGAATCTGATCCCAACTTCTTATTTGCTTAACGTATGTGTAGTTTAGCTTCGGTTTGTGTAAAAAGTGAGATTTTGTGCTTGAAATGGTGATTTGTGTGAACTTATGGTTTAGTGCTGTTAGTATTGGTTAGCCTAGCCTAATTAGGTGTTATTAAGACCATGTAAACCTAGTTAGACCCCAGATTACACCAAAATAGCATAGGGTTTCTAATTGTGCAAATTTAGTGTTTTTAAGTGAACTTTTTGGATTTCTGTGATCTGCTATAGTCCCGAGTAGTTCAGGTTGAAATTGAGTTAACTGGAGCTTGTATACAAGGTATAGACCACACCACCAGAGCCCGAGACCCCCACCCCATAGCGAGGCCGCCGGTTTAATCTTTCTGGCCGCAATATGCGGCCAGATAGGGGAATTTTTGGGTGATGTTTGGATGGGTAGGAGTCTGTTGTTATTTCTAGGCCAGTGGTATGTATAGTTTTGTAAGTTGTTAGCCTGGATAGAATTTGGGATGTTATATCGTATTTCTAGTACGTTAGGTTCGCACGATACGCGCAATACGCGAGAGGGTTCCATGATTCAGCGTATCGCGGCGTGTCGGGGTTAGTTTTAGACGCGTGCACACGTTTAGCGTATCGTACACATGCGCGTTTAGTTCGCGATGCGAGCGTATCGTTTGACTTCGATATCGCGTTTTGCGAGATAGTTGCTTATATTTGGATGCTTGTGTAATTCCAGGTTCGCAGGAGGGTACGTCGGACGAAGCTAAGAAAGGGAAGCAGGTGGTCGGCTACGAGTAGCGCACGACCAGGTGAGTAGATTTAACATCTACGGGAAAATCGCCCGTATGGCGTTAAGCGTCAGGGCGAGTTAGGATATTATATTGTAGATGTTCATATGGACTGTAGTAGCATACATTATTGTTGCATATAGAAATGATAGCATAGAACACTGCGCTGTCACTAACAGTTCAAGTCGCACGAGCACGATTGATATGCTACACTCACACCGTTAGTGATTGCCATGACACTCACATTATAGGATTGCTATAAATCATATATCATACTGATTCTACCTTATTGATGTTGTCATGATTTGCCGCATAACAGCATATGTTATATCCATATTTGGGCACATATGCATCACATACCCCTACTGGTACTACATACACATACATTGATATCTTCATACCTGCGCACATGCACACTGTATACTCATATCTGTGCACACATACATTGATATCTTCATACCTGCGCACATGCACACTGTATATTCATACCAGTGCACACATATATTGATATCTTCATACTTGCTTAGATTACGCATTGAGATATGTTGTTTCCATGTTAATTCTGGATTTGGGGAACCGTGGATATTTCAAAGAGAATAGTTAATTATTTAAAAACCCGGTTTCCCTTGATATGATATTTCGGTGCGTTCACCATGTGTTTTCTCGGTACTAGAGTGATATATGTGAACCCGAATCGAGGAGTTGGATGTGGCCGATTACGGGTACATGGTGGACCCGGTATGGTACCCCGGGGCGAGAACGGTTTCGCTGTGTAGTAGACGGTGAGCCTGGCAGAGGGACTACTACCTACCGGTGATTGGTTGTTGGACCTGGCGGTTATCCGGAGGATACCGACCAGAGTCGATGGATGGATACGGGACGACTCGTACTGCCGGGGCCGAGGGCCGATACCGCAGACAGAGCCCGTGGGCTGATCCGGACTGACGGATGCCCTATAAAGGAGGATTTGCGTGTCGATGCTTGGCACGAGTATTTCTTGATATTTTGGGTGCCGATGTTGGGCACTCACGATTATATGAGATTTACAGGATTGGAGGACCAAGGAGGATGACGACGCCTGAGTAGTATTGGGATTTGGGTGCATTGATGAGTACCGATTATACTTTCCATGATGACATTCCGTGTAGATGTTATATTTCCCATGCTCAGTATGTAGTAATTGATATCTCATCCTGTATCTATTGTACCTGATATAGTACACATTGCTATACCTGATCATTGCATACCCTGTTCATTCTATATAGGGTTGTTAGATTGCATTGCTATACCTGATCATTTCACACCCTGTTCATTCTATATAGGGTTGTTAGATTGCATTGCTATACCTGATCATTGCACACCCTGTTCATTCTATATAGGTTTATTAGATTGCATTGCTATACCTGATCATTTCACACCCTGTTCATTCTATATAGGGTTGTTAGATTGCATTACTATACCTGATCATTGCACACCCTGTTCATTCTATATAGGGTTATTAGATTGCATTGCTATACCTGATCATTGCACACCCTGTTCATTCTATATAGGGTTGTTAGATTGCATTGCTATACCTGATCATC
This sequence comes from Agapanthus africanus, assembly GCA_030015575.1. Classification (NCBI taxonomy): domain Eukaryota; kingdom Viridiplantae; phylum Streptophyta; class Magnoliopsida; order Asparagales; family Amaryllidaceae; genus Agapanthus; species Agapanthus africanus. Next base: position 241,971,261 of record CM057344.1, read on the forward strand.
ACAGTTCTTGCTCATCACATGGAGTTGTTATTAGATCATACTTGTTGCATGTTTGAGCATCCAGTTTATCATATAGTTGTTATCTGTTGATATAGGTTAGAGTATCGTTGCACGTGCATACTCGCGATTACCTTTATATGTTATCTTCTATTCACGAGTTGGCAACTCACCCCCGTTGTGCCACAGTGTTTGCAGGTTGCCCTTCGGAGTAGTCGCGGCAGGCTGCGTTCTTGCATCTTTTGACACAGATACCCCTACAGTTGGTGTACTAGCTCTTTTGCTGATAGGTGGGTTTTGTGCGGTATCTGGTTATCTTTCAGTTATGTACATTGTTGTATCTGGTACTCTCCATCTACCACTTATGTATTGACTTAGAGACCAGTTGTGAGGACGATGTATATTATTTTGTATTCTGGTGTCGAGCTCGTTGTGAGCCGACTTTACTTATGCAGTTATTCTATCTGTGATGATTCCCACTTGTTGCTCATTTTCTTCGCTATGGCGTCGGATATTGTTATCTTGGTAATTGTCTACTTAGGGTTTCTTGACATCTTAGTATTTGGTTCTATCAAAAGCTTAAAACACTCTATACTTTTACTGGTTTGATTTCTGGTTTTTCGGCTTACTTAGTCGCGTCACGCCTGTAGACGTTACGTGGTTAAGTGCCGGTCACGGGCCAAACTTTGGATCGTGACAGTCATCATCTACCATGATGCAATCCTCGTTCCCACCATCTATGAGAAAACCGTAGTATCTCTCACGTGGGTGAGGATCCCTATTAGATCGGCGGAGTGGCTGGGGTTCATCGGGTACTACCGAATCCTCTAGTTCCACTAAATCTTCAGTTTGAGTTTGTGTAGCCGGAATTTCTTCTAGTTCTACCTCGTCGCCACTGATTTCTTTTGTAAGAAATTCCTTTTCTAAAAAGGTGGCATGTCGAGAAACAAACACATTTTGTTCCTCAGTATGGTAGAAAAGATATCCATGTGAATGTTTGGGATATCCCACAAACTTTCATAGAACTGACCGTGCCTCGAGTTTGTCCGGATTTTTCCTTTTGACCTAGGACGGACAACCCCATATCTTAACTCGTTTAAGACATGGTCTCTTCCCACTCCATATCTCATATGGTGTGGTAGGTACAGATTTAGATGGAACTTGATTCAATAGGTATGCGGCTGTCTCCAGTGCATGCCCCCAGAAGGAAATAGGTAACTCGGTTGTGCTCATCATAGAGCGCACCATATCTAATAGGGTTCGGTTCCTCCGTTCCGAAACACCGTTGTGCTGTAGTGTATATGGAGGAGTTAGCTGAGAGAGAATCCCATTCTCTTTTAGGAAGTCCAGGAATTCATTGCTCAAGTATTCACCTCCTCGATCATATCGAAGGATTTTAATACTTTTCCTGGTTTGGTTCTCGACTTCTTGTTTATATTCTCTAAATTTCTTAAAAGCTTCTGATTTGTGTTTCATCAGGAACACATACCCGAATCTAGAGAGATCGTCAGTGAATGTAATGAAGTACGAAGAACCATCCCTGGCATGTGTAGACATGGGACCGCATACATCACTATGTACCAGTCCTAAGAGTTCGGTAACTCTTTCTCCGTGTTCAGTAATCGGAGTTTTGGTCATCTTGCCTTTGAGATATGACTGGCAAGTGTCATAAGATGAAAATTCAAACGGATTCAAATATCCATCCTTATGCAACTTAGCTAGTCGTGTCGCATTGATGTGACCCAGTCTACAATGCCACAAGAAAGATTCGTTCAGTTCTGAACTTTTCCTCTTGTGTGTGTTTGTTATGCTCAGAACTGTTGATTGATTTAGAACATAAATGCCATTGCACATCGTGCCTGATCCAACCAACTTTTGGTTTAGAAAAATGTTCATAACATTATCCTGTAATACAAAATTATATCCTTCTTTACTCAACAAAGAAACCGATATAATGTTGCATATCAGGTTCGGCATGTAATACCATTCGTTCAGAATCAATGTATTACCAGTTGGCAATACAAGGTGATATTCCCCGACGGTTTTAGCTGCAAAAATTGCACCATTTCCAACCCTTATATCTTTGTCACCTTCTCCAAGTTCTCTTCCTTTCCTAAGCCCATGTAACTGATTACATATATGGGATCCTGACCCGGTATCTAATACCCAGGACGTAGAGCAAATGGAGGAACAGTTCTCTGTAACGAACACACCCGAAGAAAATGCATCAACATGTACTTTCTTCATTCGGGTGGCATAGGAATCCTGGTATTCCCCTATATCCTGTTCAGTCTTATAACTTTTATAAGAAAGAACGGAACCAACATTCCCCAGTATAGTATAACATGCAGGTTCGGTCAATACATCCATATTATTATCTTTATTAAGGCATGATATGGTCGCTACCTGGAGAGAGAGAGAACAAAACACTTTAGCGTATGCTCTTGCAAGATCAGATTGGTTATTATTTTATCTAATCTGGATGGCTCCCACTGTTTTTATCAAATCTTCCTTCAAACCCTAAAAGGAAAGACTAGCCGGGATTAATTACACCCTATAATTTCGCCAATCTTTCAGCCAGGCCAGTGTCGGTACTTTGAGGGAGGTTCCCCGTGCTTTCGCACAGACCTAATTAAAGTAAACCTCATTTTCCCAGAGGCGTAACCCCGTTGAAACCTTTCTAGACACCTACTTGATCGGCTAATTGTCCTGTGTAAAACTCTCCCAGGAGTAACAATTACTCGCAGTGGGTATCGGGATCCAACTATCTCAAAGAAGGTATGCAATCTCATTGCAAATTTCAACACTTGAAATTCCCGATAATATTTTGCCCCTAACCCCTATGACATTGACAAAGGCCAACAAATCATAGGATGCTAGTCAAGTTCAACCCGTCATTTTTTGATTGAATCAAACCCACCCGCACGACCCTTGACAAAGGCCAACAAGGTCGTACGACTACCCCAAAACAATCTGCATCATATGCATAAGCAGATAAGCACCATTCAGCTACCGCACACTACGACTTGACAAAGGCCAACAAACGCAACACGAATACTAAACAGTTCTTATCTGAAATGACGGAGGGCTACGACAGGTTTTTCTGAAAACCTATTGCGTAATGAACTTGATATCGTTGTAGAATCGAGCGAATTTTGAAATGGAGTGATTTTGAGACTTTTATTAGTTTTGCTAAAGTGGTCACTCCCGGTGAAGAGGTCCCGGCTCTTTCCTCATCGAATAAGGTGCGGGATATATCATATATATCACTATGCAAAGCAAAACTCCAAAACCAATCAAAAAAAACCGAGTGTTGTAGCATCTTCCAGTTTTTCTAAAGAGGTCACTCCCGGTGAAGGGATCTCGGCTCTTTCCTCATCGAATAAGATGCAGGATATATCATATATATCACTATGCAAAGCAAAAACTGTAGCTACCCTTTTTGAAAATTTGATTCTACAACATCTTTTAGGTTTCTTTTCTTTCATTAATCATATTAATGAAGTCCCATCATTTAAGTCACCAAAACATCACAGATAAATACGACGTACACTTATGCCATCCGCATTCGCCTCGATGTCCCCTCGTGCAACGTTAGGTTAGGTAACTAACGGCAGAGCGGGGCAGGGTTAGCACAGGTGTAAAACATAAGTAACGTCTATATAATATATCATATATACTATATACAGTATTTATCACAACATATCAAATGATCACATCACAGATATCGCAGCAGAAGAAACATATGAAACATTGGATATACTAGGACGTCCGTGTTTTATTTTGAGCCTCTATAAAACACGGATTCCACGGTTGCGATGAATAGCCAAACCCACACCCCTAGACCCCTACGAGAGCGGCAAGCAACCCTTCCAATTCTAGAGTTAGGAGACCCGGACTCGACTCCTCGAGTTGGTCTCCCACTGGACTCCAGAACCCGGTTACTTGTGCTCTCCTCCTTGGGTCTATCCTAGTGCGGAAAAGTAAATAATATACAAATGGTGACATCAACCTCATCCCGGAAGTGCCCAAATAAAAGAATATTATATACATTTAATTTTACATGAATGAAAATAAAAGAACCCCCATCTCACATAAAACCCCTGGCTATCTAAAAACGCGACGATCCAATATAACATATCCGGCAACACATAACATCACATGTCATCAACGTAAGTAAATATGCTCATCCCAATTGTCGTTGACATATAGCAACGAAACCGGCGATATCACATATTACACTTACGGTCGCAGAAAATAAAATGTAAAACTACAACATTTGGAATCCACAATCTCTTTAGACATCGTAAATGCGAAATATCACATATTTCGCATTTCATACCTAACTATATGAATTCCACATATTGTATCACATTCCAGATAAAGTCAATATTAAACTTTCCGATCGAATAATCTAATACCCAGGATTTCCTAAATAGCTCAACACTTGAGCGGAGTTCAAAAATTCCAGAATACATCACAGTACCAACGGTCCAGCCGTAGAAGGGTCAAGCCAACACCTAACATGTGGCAACGCCGTACTCCCCCAAACCCTAAGGTTCAAAAGGCAGTTCAAGACGGTCACATAATCGAGTTAAGGTTTGTTGTCTTCTAGAGGGTCCATCGTATTACATGCACGTTTTTCCGAACGATTTAAACTCAAGAAAAATTCAACACTTGAAAGTTTTTCGTGCCGGGAAAAATTGAGTTAATGATATCCGTTCGAACATTTTAATACTTACTAAATTATCCGGAAAACATAACGAAATTAAATATTCCGATCGAATCAACGAATACAAAATAATCCCCAGAACACTCAACACTTGAGTCATTTTAAAAATACCCAGAAAATAACACTAACTGATAAGGGTATTACTGTACAAAAAGCATGAACAAATCTCACTGTACGGCCGCGGATCCACGGCACAAGAAGGGTACAGCCGCGGTTCCGCGGCGATCCGTACGAGTTACAGTGTCGTTTTGCACAATAATTCCTAAAATCACATGCTGAATTTTTTAGGTATTTTTAATTCAGAAAAATCACAGTTTTTAAAAAAATCCAGAAAGGGGGTTAAATTGACGTTTCCGGGTTCGATCGGGGTTTTAACTTCGTATACACGTCTCCTAATGCTTTAGCTAGGCTCTGATACCACTATAGGGTTACTAGGCACTCTAACAAGGGTTAAGGAAGCATCAACCATGCCCGATTAAAGTTTTAGCCGTGCCTAACAACCCTAAACAAGATCTTTGCTAGACTATTAGGCTATCACATGCAAGTAAAAAGCATTTACGACTAAGTGAATACGAAATACAACCTTTGTGTTGGAGATAGTGCCCTCAGAGTCAATTATTGGATCACAGGCACGTGATTGCAATGATTGAGGGAGGACCTGTCCCGGTAGGACAGTCTTACTCGAGATGATAGTATGCTATCTGGTTTATCTTTATCATCGTGTACTGCTTAGGTGACCTGACAGGTCGCTATTACACGTTGATAGAGCCCCTAGGATTCTTTCTTGATCACCAGCAGTATGAGGGCGATCATATAAGTGGGAGCTGGGGTCTATAAGCACATCCTTAAAAGGTCCCTAGTCGTGCGAGTTTCGAGACAGGGCATCGATACTCCAGAGTAGACTAGTGTATACAGTCGAGACCCCGACGAGGGGCGGTGGCCGGTCTCACAAGCCATTGGTGTCAGTTGGATCACCTAAGATGTATACAGGTGCTCATTGGGTTATGAGTACACCGGACAGGACTCGCCGGGAACATGCTAGTTGGTCTTATACCAGACGTCAGATAGCAGTTCCCAGGTGACATGTGTACAGGTTAGTTCATCGACCTGATGATCGTCATTTATCTCGTGTGAGTTCCCACTGTACTTTGATTACTACCCTACCACGCTCAAAGGAGACGTGCAAACAGGTTTTAGTTGGGTACAGTCCCGAGCCACATGGAGGCAGTGAGCGTATCTTCAGGGGTTCGTCTCTCCCGGTATTGGGGGTGAGGTCGCGCTGTGTCTAGGAGAGCCACTACACAAAGCCCTCGGCCGAGGCAGAAGATTTACTGGTAGGTATTCCAGTAGTATCTCAGGGTGTTCTGGGCTACACTCCGACACGACTTGTACCGCTTTTGGGGGTCTGACTTTTACCAACCCCCTAGGCCCGCCATGCGATGCTCATAGATGAACGGATCGGACTGTACGGATATTGTCACTGACAGGCTCAGTGGGGTGTCAGGCTGAGTTCGCTCACAGACGTCCCTTTTGGTCAATACCTGGTAACCCGTCACGTATTGGCTTATACCTCTGACGTGCTAGTGGTTAAATCCACAACCAAGGTGTTGACGAGTCTTTAGAGTCCCCCACATTCAGTTACTCAAGCTTTCGGGCGAAAATCTGTAGAGGCCGTATGGAGATATGGCAAGGTCCGATCAGATACGTGCGGTATTGCACGGATCAGGATCGGACAGTTTGTACTACAGGCCGTATGGATATATGGCAGGGTTCGATCAGATACGTGCGGTATTGCACGGATCAGGATCGAACGGATAATACTAGCCGGCTTTGGTTTAAGCCGGATCCTAGTATATTACAGTGTAGATTTTGTCTCATTGCATTTGTATTTCGGTCGGAATACAAATGCGGGTGTGTATACACAGTATCGGGGTTTTCCTGTAATTTATTACGGGACCAGTTTTCTGGAGTTGCCAGTTTGCTTTCTGTTTCGGCCATATTTCTTTGTATCTTCCATTGGCCGAAGATTGGTGGAGGAGGGCTTATTTGCATTGTTGCAAATAAGTATTTGTGGAGGGGGCCTTTGCATTTTGTTGCATCATGATGGGAGCTCCATACCTTGACTTCTTGACTTCATGATGGTTCATGATGGTTGGACTTTGTTTGTGATGAGTAATAGTTGAGTGTTGGTTTTGCCTTGTTATCATTAGTTCACATGATTTCTTTTTCCCTCTCTCTTGCATGATAGAGTTTCCCACTCATTCTTTTGGTCACTCTCTCATTCTCACTCTCCCCTCACAATGCATGGCCGGCCAAGCTCCATGGGGCTGTCCAAATTTAGTGTGTGGGAATTTTTGCTCATTCCATGCTACAAAAATTCCCATGTTCATCCCCAAAAAGACTTATATCATTCTCCTCCAAAAAGGGCAACTTCCAATACCCCAAATGAGACTTGAACACTACACATTCTACAGCAAACCTTGGGCACGTCGACTAGCCAGCTTCGTGCCCGAGTTGCCTCGGCATTGAGGTGGGAGCCCGTAAAAGATGTAGGCGATGTGGTGCACTTCCGGCGACGAGGTGGAGACAGGACATTCCGCGGGAGATCGGGACGACGACGAGAAGACCGGAGGACTCGGATCAGTCGGTATATCTCTCTTCCCCATCTTTTAGTTAGCTAGAACTAGTTAATGGTTCGATCCGGGTATTTAGTGCGCGGTGGTGCCGGTTTGCTAGTTTGCAAAATTAAAGTTTTTCGCTTCCGCATTTTTTGGCGTCGGATTGACGGCCGGGGCGCCGCCGTGCACTTACAGTGGTATCAGAGCCTCGCCATTAACTTAGTCTAGCTTTGTTTAATGTGTTTACATTTCCGATCGACCAAAATTCCAAAATCCGCGTTTTGTTTTCATCAGTTTTCTGTTGAAATTTTTTGGAGTCGAAAATTTTTTCAGGTTGCAGAAAAGTGATGTACTGGAAATTATAAGGACACTGTAGAAATTCGACACTGTGATTCACCAATGGGAGCGCGGAACCGCGGCCAAACCCCCCTTTGGGCCGCGGTTCCGCCGCACTATAGTACGATCACTGTATCAAATTTCCACAGTTCCTTTCTGGGTTGAAATTAGGGCTTTTGGAATATTAATATTAGGCCCAGAATTTCTTGATGTGCTACAGTTGTACTTGGGGGCCCACTTGTTAAAATTTGATCGATCGGATATTTAAAACACATTAGTTCACAGTTTTTACATTATATCTGCGACCGTGAATGTCACTCGATCGGTAAATCCTGTCAAACTGCTATAGCCCGGTTAGACGGATTTGCGAACGTGACATTCACGTTGATGTTTTGTGATTTTGCTGTGATGTTGCGGATCGGTCGTGGGGATAGCCTGGATGCAATGCTAGTACAGTTGTGGTTGTATTATGTACATTTGATATTGCGGGGCGAGCGTCCGACATGTGGACTGCCGTCACTGCCTGTTTGTATTATTATTTTGGGGCACGGCCAGGTTGCGGTCGATGTACCCGTTGTATGTATATTTTACTTTCTTTACTAGGATTGCCCCGCGGAGGGGTGCACGGATAGCCGGGTTCTGGAGGGCAACAAGCCCGCATCTCATGGCATTGAGACGGAGGGGGCTTCACTCTAGAATTGGCGGGCTATTCACCGCACTCGTAGGGGGTACAGGTTGACCCAGGAGGGGTGCCCAAGTTACCGGATTCCGTGAAGTGCTGGGTGGTCCATTCACGTTGCTGAAGGGGGCTGCCTCGCTTCAGGTTTTGGCGGGTAACTTGCCGCGCCCGTAGGGGTCTAAGGTTTTCATTGCACAGGCTATCCACACGACCAGGGGAACGTCGGGTTTCAGCGGCTCTGGGAAACCCGGGGATCCCAGATATCTGTTTTGTTCTGTGATGCTGTACATTTCTGTGATGTTGCATTTTATCACGCCTTGAGCGAAATATAATATATTGGTATATATATTAGTAGATGTTGTATATGTTTTGCATCCGCGCTAGTCCAGTCCCCGCTCTGTCGTTAGTTAGCTAACCTAACGGGTAATGACGGGACCCAGTGGCGAATGCGGATGGCATATACGTACGTCATATTATTTTCGTTCTTTGTGGTATGATCAATTGATGGGACCGCGTTGATTCGGATCAATGCAAGTCAAAAACAAACCTAATCTGATGTTGTTGGAACACTTTTCAAAAAGCTGTTATTGCAAGGACGTTCACTTTTGTTTTGCATCGTGGTATTCAGTTGGAATATCCTGCTCCTCAGTCGACGAGGCAAGGGCTGAGATCCCTTCACCGGGAGTGACCACTTGGACAGAAGTTTGCGTCAGGGCATTAACTTCACTATAGCCGATTACTTTTGCTTTGCATCGTGGTATTCAGTTGGAATATCCTGCACCTCATTCTACGGGGAAAGAGCCGAGATCCCTTCACCGGGAGTGACCTCTTTAGCAAAGGTTTTCGTTACTATATCTTTATAAAAGCTATCCAGGTCCTTCAACGATATCAAGTTCATTACGTTAAAGGTTTTCGCCAGAAACCATTCGTAGCCTCCGTCGTTTCAGACGGGTAACACGTAGTATTCATGCTATGTTTGTTGGCCTTCGTCAAGGCATAGTGTATGGTAGCTGCTTGTTACCTTTCTGCTGCATAGATAGATGCGTTGGTTTGGGACAGTCGTATAGCCTTGTTGGCCTTCGTCAAGGGCTTGTACGGGTGGTTTCAAATTAACCTGGACAATGACGGGTAGAACTTGACATGTGACTTATGATTTGTTGGCCTTCGTCAAGGTCATAAGAGCATGGGGCAAAAATCCACACCGGGAGTTTCAAAAGAACTGAAACTTGCTAGATATGCGCATACCTTCTGGAGTGTGATAGCGTGAGCGGATTCCGTCACGTTATCATGCGATGATAGTTGGATCCCGATTCCCACTGATGAGTTAGTTTACTCCTCGGGTGACCCCGACTAATTCTTCGTTCAGGTTTGGAGGAGAATTTGACGGTACAGTGGGAGGTTTCCGGATTAGATAAATTGGTAACCATTCTGATCTAGGATAGAGTGCACGCTGAGTGTTTTTTTTCTCTCTCTCTTTGGCAGCGACCATTGACCCGACCCTAAGACTATGACTCAGAGACCAAAATTAACCGAACCTTCTTAAACACTGGCTTTTGGATTGTCAGAGTTGCAAACCTCATTGCCACTCCTACTTTTACCCTTTTCTCCAGGACACCCCATATTACTACGAACGTCCACTTCCATTGGACAAAACCATCGTATGGTTAGATACGAACTCGAAAGAATTTATTCGAGGATGGTTTCAGGTTCTGGAGAAAACGGATAGGACTATTCAGTTGTCTTTTCCTTTTACCTTCTCTCAGGTTGCGAGTACTCCTTGGTTTAGGAGATAGTACACCTATTACGCAAATTGGATAGTCTTCTTCCAAACCTTAGGCTGGTGCCGACTGGTGGGGAATGAAGAAAACCAATTAGCATAACGATGGTGTGCAGAAGGTATTAAGTTAAGACAAAGCAAGGGATTAGTAAGAGGGCAAAGTAAATTGCGACTGATATTCACGACCAAACTAAGTATTTCTTCGCCAATCCTAAAATCACCTTTGTATTTCTCCAGGACACTCCGTATCACTACGAAGATCCACAGATTATTGGATACTCCATCGTATGGTTATATACGAACTCGAAAGGAACTTGTTCCAGTTCGGGGATGGATTCTGGTTCAGGAGAAATAGGAATAAGGTTTATTCGGTTGTCTTTTATCCTCACCTTCTCTTGCATTGCGAGTGTTCCTAGGATTAGGACAGTACACCCATTATGCTTATTGGATAGTCTTCTTCCAAACCATAGGCTGGTGCCGAACGGTAGGGAAGGAAGAAAACCATTTGGCCTAAGGGGTGTGCAGAAGGTAATGACTAAAGACATATAAAGGGATTTGGAGAGGTGGCAAAGAATTATACGGTTGCAGTCGTGAATCTGGAAGAGGCATTACTAGGAATACCGGGATACCCCATCGAAACATTTCAATGTTTCAGTTTCACTGTGTACTGTTAAAAGAAAACTGATTTCCCAATTAGTCCTCACTCCAGGGTATGTATTTACCAGGTATGATTCTCACATCTGTATGGTTTTACAGATGATGAGTGGGAGTAAGTTATTGGGAATTGGATGATCATCCTCATTATATCAGGATTCGTTGTAATCGGTGATATTTGAGGAAATCACCTGGACTGTTTGCCGGTCGGCAAATATTTGGTTTTGAATATCCGCTGTCATGCACCAATTTCAAATTGATATATCTGTACGTCTATTTTCATAGAGTGAGATATACCTTTTTGAAATTATGTCTACGACATTTACCTATATCAGTGGATGGTTAGGTAAGGAGCATTAAACAAGCGGTGTAATTCTTCTTAACCATAAGTACAGTTTTCAACCTACGACACTCAGTGAATGAGTTATCAGACTCAAGGGACTTATACAGAGTATTGTATGTTGTCCAGGGTCCATCAGGACAGAGGGGTTGGTCCTCGTACTATATTCGGTTTACTTATGACTTCTCTAGTTTTTAGACAGGTGTTTCGTGGAAACACAGGGTCCGAATTTTGAGAAGTTATAGGTATTTGAATAAAGTAGAGAACCAGGTGTAGCAAGTATCGGGATTCTTCAAAGTGATCGAAGATGTAGATACTTGTATATGGTATTCAGTTGATAGTAATGGTTAAGAGAACTTGCTTCTCTTTCAGGTTACTCATAATTGGAAGTATTCCTAAGTTGAGTAACGCTGATTGGCCTCCTTCCATTTAGTTGACATGCACTGGAGACAGCTGCATGATTTGAATCTGGTTCAATTAAATCAGTGCCTCTGGTCCTATATTGGATATAGAACAGTCCGTATCTTAACGATGTTAAGGTACGGGGAGTTTTCCGGCTTATGATTAAAACCAGACACTGGACAACTCAAGGCATATTTCTGTAATGGCTGTTTGTGGGTTGACCCAGGCTATGACGAGGGTTGACTTTCTACCATCTGGAAGATCAATAGTGATATTGTTCTTAACTCGCCACAATTTTAATAAAAAAGGATTTTTCAGAAAACAGTAGTGGGAGTATGGTTGAACTGGAAGTGATTCCAGAACCGCAAATGATTACTGAAGATTTTGATAGGAACCTAAAGATTCAATCTGGTTTGACATTCCATTGGCCACTCCGCAGATACGGTGGGTAACCTCAGGCACCCAAGAGGTACTCCGGTAGCCTTAAGGACGGTGACAGGGAGGTTCTTGTTTACCCAGACTTGCCATTGCTGTTGTTCCAGACTATGAGACCCGGCGGGAGGATGAGTATAGCGTCGTTCTAAAGTAGCTTTAGAAGTGTACGTGTATATGACTCTGCCAGAGGGTTGTCGTAGTCAGTGGGAGCAGCGGAAGCATTGGTGGACTAGTGGCTTATCTCTATTTACAGACTGAAGCAGATATAGCGGAGATAAATCATCCATTTCTGATGTGACAGTCATAGGTTTGACTTCATCAGGATAGGGGATGGATCTGTTAAGAAGGTAGTAGGGTGTGATGTCCTGGTATTTGGATGACATACACAGAGTGGGAAGTGATATTCCTATACTACGATCGGTTATACTTTGGTCGTCACACAGTGGTTTCTCCACACAGGACTTGGATATTATATCAGACATACTGGTTACTAGATCTATGGTTTTAGATCTAGATTTGGGTGGTTTCCCAATCGGGGTACTTAGACAGCATTCTAAGAGTATTTAGAATGGACGACTCCTGGCACAGTAGTGTACCTGCAGGTAATGGAGTCGCCATCTCTAAAGGTGTCTTACAGACTAAAGTAGAGAGGGATGTGCATGATTGGCAGATCACTTGCTTAGGCAATTGATTCAATCGTGAGATGTCAAGTACCACACCAGATGTTGTTCTTGCAGTAGATGCAATAAGTTGATATTGATCCAATCCTGGAGAAACAATCGGAAGCAGCTTAAGAACATAAGTGGATGTTCTAGGGATATGATAACAACAGCCTCATTCGGGAGACAGTTATCATTCCAGGCTTCCAAGGTGACTTGGACGACAGGTAGGTTGTCAGAGTTATAGTTTTCCTTCTGACGAGGGGCAGTATTTTGGACAGGTGGTCCAAGGCAATACTGAGGGAGGCATGGCGCAGGATACTGATTAAGTTCAGTTGACGATACAGTCTAAGAAGTTTGGATTTGGAGTTCATTTGTGAGCTAGGTCCCATCAGAAATCCAGACATATTCTAAGACAGGTATTGCTCATTTCGGGAGATGGTTTTCTCCGCGAACTTGAGATATAGAGAGACATAGAAAGAAACATCAAAGCGGATCCACTCACTGAGGCTATTCCTCGAACGCAATAGTTTCGCAAACGAGCTTTGTGAGACTGACAAGTAGAGGAGTTGGGTGTTCGGTATCACACAGGCTGTGAGTATGCGACATCGCAATAATTAGCCTTGAGTGCAAGTGGGAGATTGTTGGAGATAGTGCCTTCAGAGTCAATTATTGGATCACAGGCACGTGATTGCAATGATTGAGGGAGGACCTGTCCCGGTAGGACAGTCTTACTCGAGATGATAGTATGCTATCTAGTTTATCTTTATCATCGTGTACTGCTTAGGTGACCTGACAGGTCGCTATTACACGTTGATAGAGCCCCTAGGATTCTTTCTTGACCACCAGCAGTATGAGGGCGATCATATAAGTGGGAGCTGGGGTCTATAAGCACATCCTTAAAAGGTCCCTAGTCGTGCGAGTTTCGAGACAGGGCATCGATACTCCAGAGTAGACTAGTGTATACAGTCGAGACCCCGACGAGGGGCGGTGGCCGGTCTCACAAGCCATTGGTGTCAGTTGGATCACCTAAGATGTATACAGGTGCTCATTGGGTTATGAGTACACCGGACAGGACTCGCCAGGAACATGCTAGTTGGTCTTAAACCAGACGTCAGATAGCAGTTCCCAGGTGACATGTGTACAGGTTAGTTCATCGACCTGATGATCGTCATTTATCTCGTGTGAGTTCCTACTGTACTTTGATTACTACCCTACCACGCTCAAAGGAGACGTGCAAACAGGTTTTAGTTGGGTACAGTCCCGAGCCACATGGAGGCAGTGAGCGTATCTTCAGGGGTTCGTCTCTCCCGGTATTGGGGGTGAGGTCGCGCTGTGTCTAGGAGAGCCACTACACAAAGCCCTCGGCCGAGGCAGGAGATTTACTGGTAGGTATTCCAGTAGTATCTCAGGGTGTTCTGGGCTACACTCCGACACGACTTGTACCGCTTTTGGGGGTCTGACTTTTACCAACCCTCTAGGCCCGCCATGTGATGCTCATAGACGAACGGACCGGACTGTACGGATATTGTCACTGACAGGCTCAGTGGGGTGTCAGGCTGAGTTCGCTCACAGACGTCCCTTTTGGTCAATACCTGGTAACTCGTCACGTGTTGGCTTATACCTCTGACGTGCTAGTGGTTAAATCCACAACCAAGGTGTTGACGAGTCTTTAGAGTCCCCCACATTCAGTTACTCAAGCTTTTGGGCGAAAAGCTGTAGAGGCCGTATGGAGATATGGCAAGGTCCGATCAGATACGTGCGGTATTGCACGGATCAGGATCGGACAGTTTGTACTACAGGCCGTATGGATATATGGCAGGGTTCGATCAGATACGTGCGGTATTGCACGGATCAGGATCGAACGGATAATACTAGCCGGCTTTGGTTTAAGCCGGATCCTAGTATAGTACAGTGTAGATTTTGTCTCATTGCATTTGTATTTCGGTCGGAATACAAATGCGGGTGTGTATACACAGTATCGGGGTTTTCCTGTAATTTATTACGGGACCAGTTTTCTGGAGTTGCCAGTTTGCTTTCTGTTTCGGCCATATTTCTTTGTATCTTCCATTGGCCGAAGATTGGTGGAGGAGGGCTTATTTGCATTGTTGCAAATAAGTATTTGTGGAGGGGGCCTTTGCATTTTGTTGCATCATGATGGGAGCTCCATACCTTGACTTCTTGACTTCATGATGGTTCATGATGGTTGGACTTTGTTTGTGATGAGTAATAGTTGAGTGTTGGTTTTGCCTTGTTATCATTAGTTCACATGATTTCTTTTTCCCTCTCTCTTGCATGATAGAGTTTCCCACTCATTCTTTTGGTCACTCTCTCATTCTCACTCTCCCCTCACAATGCATGGCCGGCCAAGCTCCATAGGGCTGTCCAAATTTAGTGTGTGGGAATTTTTGCTCATTCCATGCTACAAAAATTCCCATGTTCATCCCCAAAAAGACTTATATCATTCTCCTCCAAAAAGGGCAACTTCCAATACCCCAAATGAGACTTGAACACTACACATTCTACAGCAAACCTTGGGCACGTCGACTAGCCAGCTTTATGCCCGAGTTGCCTCGGCATTGAGGTGGGAGCCCATAAAAGATGTAGGCGATGTGGTGCACTTCCGGCGACGAGGTGGAGACAGGACATTCCGCGGGAGATCGGGACGATGACGAGAAGACCGGAGGACTCGGATCAGTCGGTATATCTCTCTTCCCCATCTTTTAGTTAGCTAGAACTAGTTAATGGTTCGATCCGGGTATTTAGTGCGCGGTGGTGCCGGTTTGCTAGTTTGCAAAATTAAAGTTTTTCGCTTCCGCATTTTTTGGCGTCGGATTGACGGCCGGGGCGCCGCCGTGCACTTACACTTTGTAGATCTGTCATTCACTTCATTAGCTCCTTGTTGAAGTCCCTTCGCTGCGATCGTGGTTCTCCCGGACTCTTGCATGGCTTCACGAGGCGAAAGAAGCGTCCTTACTTGAAGTCTTCGAGGCCGAAGATGATCTACGCCGAGGGAATACCAACTCAAGCTACTACTTCACTAACTAGAGAATTAGTGAAGTAAACACCCTAAACTAAAGTGCCAGTCTGGTAGAGGATGGAAAAATAGGAAGTGGGTTCACTTTAGAATTTATTTTCTCACAATACTTCACACTTTGGATCAAACCCTAGAGAGCTTTTTAGCTCAAGGAACAAGATGAAGAAATGAAAATGAGAAAGATAATGATCAAGTGAGTGAGCTAACTATGGTGAGTGAGTTGTAGGGTTGCTAGGTACGCGCACAAGGTTCTACGAGGCATCAACCATACCCGATTAAAATTTTTGCCATGCCGAACAACCCGAAGCCGGATCTTTAAACTAGGG
Source organism: Agapanthus africanus (assembly GCA_030015575.1). Lineage (NCBI taxonomy): Eukaryota > Viridiplantae > Streptophyta > Magnoliopsida > Asparagales > Amaryllidaceae > Agapanthus > Agapanthus africanus. The sequence goes on from CM057344.1 coordinate 241,987,253, forward strand.
TGTAGGAGAAAACATGCATGTTAAACTCTTTAACACTAAGTGAGAGGGATTACAACCTTTGTAGATCCGGTTCTTCACTTCTTAAGCTCCGTGTTGAGGCCCCTTCGCTGCGATCATCGTGTTCTGGACTCTCGAGAGGTTTCACGAAGAGAATGATGCAACCTTGCTTCCGATCTTCGATAACATAGATGATCTACCTTGAAGTTTCGTTAACACAAGCTATCACTCATGAAATGATGTGAACACCCTCATCTAAATGGCAAGGATAGATGAGAATGATGAAGTAGGAATTTTGCTCTCATTTATATTCTTTTTCTCACTCACTTTCATCACAAAAGAAAGCTTTTTCAAGAAGAAACTCAAGAAAGAAGAAGATGAATGTCATAATCCCTTTGTGATGAATAATGAATTATTGTAGTGGTTACAAATCTAACCAAGGGTTAAGCATGAAAGAGTTAACCCTTGTAGAGAGTTAACTAGAGTTAATGGTTTGGATTGGGTTAACATAATATCTTCACAAAATATCAAGCAACCACAAAGTCAAAGCTTCATGAAGCTTCATGGAAGCTTCATGCAAAAGCTAACCCTAATCCAAACCCTAACCAAGTTTAAACCCTAAACCATTGTTAAATTTGTAACCCTAACATGTTACAATATTATATATCACATACAATATATTTTGTAACAATAGAAAATAATACAATTAACATATATCGCATATATATTAATGTATTATTCCGTGAGAAAATGAATCTTTTAGTGAGCTAATATTAGTTAATGTAATTTAATATATCATATATATTATTATACATTAAATTATCAAATCAACACTTGATCCGACAATCCGGCTACTTCACAAATAACCGACTAATACGATGACCCGACTATATCACATATACCCGGCCGATATCTCATATCGCGAGAATCCAATACGATATCATATACTGCATTATCCTCGGTCCCGCACATATCACATATGTACTCCTACTCCGTTTTGCCTGAGCCAAGAAACCTTTGTGTAGGACTCTAAAGAATTGTTAATACGCCGGCAGTAGGTGATGATCATATCAAACACCCACAAGCTGCAATCGGTCAGCTAAACGTAACAGCCACCCAGGTATTGAGCGCTCAAAAGATCAACAAGCAAGCCTATACATTATCCTGTGAATCCAAACAGTAACACTCCCGTACAGTCCGGTCTCGTCGTCTGATATGTCGCATATCTCGCCTAGGGGTGGTAAACGTCAGACCCCAGTAGCTCGATAAGTCGTGTCGATATGAGGTCTATAACAGTTCGAGAAACTACTAATAACACTTACCAGTAAATCTCAGCAACCTTGGCCAGGGATTTCCGGTTATAGCCAATCGAACACAGCACAACATCAACTCCCTATACCGGGAGAGACGAATCCCTTCCTATCGCTCATTGCCTCCATGTGATTCAGGACTGTACCCAAAAGCCACCTTTTTGCACACCCTCTTGGACGTGGTATGATGGAAATCAAAGCACAGTGGGAATCACACAAGACTCTATGACGATCTCGGGTCAACAGACTACTTTGTACCAGTGTCACCGGAGAACTGCCATCTGACGTAAGGTATAATACCATCTGGGAGTTCTCGGCGAGTCCGTCCAATGTACTCAGTCTCCACTGAGCACCCGTACACCATCCTTGATGTCAAACACCGATGGATATGGGATCATCCATCGCCCATCATATGGGACAAGATGCGTGTGCGCTAGTCTACTCTGGTGCATCGATGCCCTGTCTCGATACACCCTCGACTAGGAACAGTTATAGGAAATGCTCATCGACTACCGTGGCCCCACTAGTATGATCTCATCATAGTCCCAGTAGTTGAGTACATATCCTAAGGCTTTATCAACATGTAATATAGAGACAATCAGAGTACATGTTAAGATAAAGTACAACCAGATAGCATACTATCATGTCGAGCAAGAAAGTCCTCCCTTTATATGTCCTAGCATCCACTACAATATACATCGTATGTACAGTAATGGCCTCTAGGGCATACATATAACTAACATGAGTACCATATACTAACTCATGTAGAGACTTAATCATGGCTAAGTGTGATGGTTAGGTTAACAAAAATCCAAAGTAAAAACAAACTTAGTGGACTTTAGTCAATGCATCCACAAGCTTCCACAAGCTTCATGCGTTTTCTAATTTTCCACTAATTTTGTAATTACTTTAAATACATTAAACCCAACATAACAAATAGTATGGTGTAAGTCTCATACACCCATGAAAGATGTATCATCAACCATGATACAAAATAATAACACGTTTTAATATATATCTCATATATACTAAAGTTGTGCACAAGTGAAAAAAAATCTTAAGTGAACAAATGTTAGTTAATGTAAATTAGTATATCATATATACAATTATACACTAAATTATTAAATCAACACTTGACTTAATAATCCGGATATATCTCATATAACCGGCTAACATCCAATGTGTCGACTTATCGAATCAACACTTGATTCGATAACCCGGCTATATCACATATAACCGACCGATTCAAAAAGTCGCGAGAATAAAATACGGTATCACATACACGCATCATTCTCGGTCCCGCACATATCACATATGCGCTCCTATTTCGTTTTGCCTGAGCCAGTAAAACCTCTATATAGGACTCTAAAAACTCGTCAATACGCCGGCAGTAAGTGATGATCACATCAAGCACCCATAAGCCGTCAGCTGTACTAGCTGGACGTAACGGCTACCCCCGTATTGAGCGATCAGAAGATCAGCAAGCAAGCCCGCTCCAACACCTATAAAAGCCAAACGGTAACACTTCCCGTACAGTCCGGTCTCCTCGTCTGATATGTCGCATATCAAGTCTAGGGGTGGTAAACGTCAGACCCCAATAACCGATAAGTCGTGCCGATGTGAGGCTCATAACGGGTCGAGAAACTACTGGTAACTCCTACCAGTAAATCTCTAAATCAGCCCTGGCCAGGGACTTCTCTGTTATGGCCAATCGAGCACAGCGCAACATCAACCCCCAATACCGGGAGAGACGAAACCCCTCCTATCTCTCATTGCCTCCATCTGACTCGGGACTGTACCCAAAAACCACCGTTTTACATGCCCTCTTGGACGTGGTAAGGTGGAAATCAAAGCATAATGGGAATCACACAAGACTCTATGACGATCTCGGGTCTACAGATTAACCTGCACAAGTGTCACCAGAGAACTGCCATCTGACGTGAGGTATAATACCATCTGCGAGTTCTCGGAGAGTCCGTCCAGTGTACCCAGTCTCCACTGAGCACCCGTATACCATCTAAGATGTCAAACACCAATGGATATGGGATCATCCATCGCCCATCTCATGGGTCGAGAAGCGTATACGCTAGTCTACTCTGGTATATCGATGCCCTGTCTCGATACACCTACGAATAGGAACATTAAAGGATGTACTTATGGACTATTCTGTCCCCACTAGTATGATCTGCATCATAGTCCAGGTAGTCAAGTACACATCCTAAGGGCTTTACCAACATGTAACTATAAGACAGTATCCAGAAATAAGTATACATGTTAAGATAAAAAGCAACCAGATAGCATACTATCATGTCGACCAAGAAAGTCCTCTCTATATATGTCCAAGCATCCAATATAATATACATCATCTATACAATACTAGCCTCTAGGGCATACATACAACTAACAGTTTATGCACCGCTTCATGTATTAGTGTACCTGTTAGAGTACCTTCTATGACTGTTGCATTTACATACCTTTATTCATATCATTTATTCATGTACTTGTAGTACCTGATAGAGTACCTTACATGACTGTTACCTTCATATCGTCATATTATTGCTTCATGTATTTATTGTACCCGCTAGTGTACTTTTCATGAGTATTGCATTACATATGACTATTCATTGATTTTAAATGCTTATGTTAGATTCGCGCTGTATGTGCATACTCGTGATTACCTGCATATGTTATTTACTATTCACGAGTTGGTAGCTCACCCCGTTGTGCCACAGTGTTTGCAGGTGTTCCTCAGGATAGTCAGAGGCAGGGCTATTTCCATCCTTCGTATCATCTTTTGGCTGCAGATACCACTTCGCCTGACAGTGTGCTGTTTTGCCCAGGTGGGTTTTGTGGTTATCCGATATTGTATTGTATATTTGTTGTATCCATGTACTCTCCATCTACCAGTATTATGTATGACTTAGTGACTTGGTGTGAGGACGTTATTGTATATTATTCTGTGGCTTGGAGGTTTTATGCAGTTTTCTTTATATCGTCTTTTTCTTCGCTACGGCGTCGTATATCTGTTGTGGTGATTGTTTTCCGCCGTTGGGCGTGGATTTTGCTCCCGTTTGGGATGCTTTACTTTATATTTATGTTGTACCCATTTTGGGGGTTTGTTTTACAAAGGAGGTGCTGCCAAAATTTTAAGGAATACAAGTGAGGCTTTAAAGAATTTGGGTTGTGATTTCGAAGGTTTTGAAAATACTATTATCATTTTCTTATTTCTTTGATGGTTTAGATTTCTGGGTTTTGGCTTTCTTTTTCTGCGTTACGCCTGGAGACGTTGCGTAGTATTAGGGCCGTTACGTGCCAATTTCGGGTCATGACAAAGTTGGTATCAGAGCGCTAGGTTTTTACCTTTCGGAGTGTAGGATGACCTTGGTATGATGGAATAGGTATCTTAAGCAGAGTAACGTAGTGTGTGTATGTCTGCAGCATACTCACGATGCAGTACTCCGCCTAAAGTGCCTAAGTACAAATTTCTTGAAATTCCTTCCTTGATGATACATATTCTTGTGATTCGATTTCTGTGTTCTTATCGAATCTTATATTCTATTTATAGCCTTTGCCGCCGACGACTATGGGGACTCAGAGAGGTGCAGTGAGGGCCGAGGTCGGAGTGGACTCGGGTGAGATGAGGACTGACCAGGATGGCACGCTCGTTGCACAGGAGCGGACAGATTCGCCTTCGACAGATAGCATCGCTAGGCTTGTGGCAGAGATGCAGGACATGCGCCAGACCTTGAGTTCATTGGTTGAGGCCATTCGAGCGTAGCGACATGAGGTTATCACCCCTGTTACCCAGTTGTTCCTTGCGGTCAGCACACAGTATTCCGTTACCTACACCGCACCAGTGGATGCAGCACCAGTTGACGAGATACGTCTTCCGGAGACTTTAGGAGTTTCGGATTAGAGGAGGGCTCATGCAGGTGTGCCAGCCCATAGACAGAGGTTCAGTCGTCGTGATAGGTTTCGTGCACGTCATGGGAGTACAAGAGGCTTGAGGCGAGGACAGTCGTCTAGTTCTTATCCCCAGGATGGTCAGCAGTTTTCTTCCGGATGTTATCGGTACAGAAGTTTGGATCATCGGGTTCGAGTTTGTACTGAGCCACGTAGTCGCGAGGCAACTATACCACAGAAAAGAGGATTTCAACCTGTTTCGGGTAGAAGACAGACTCGGGAGTTTGCTTCTACTCATCGGGACGCGCGGGCGTCCAATGCTGAGTTTGCAGGTATTCTAAATCTGCATGTTCTTTTGATGTACTTGTTGGTTTTTCACACTTGTGCCGTGGTTGGGACGAGAGTCGCGTTAGCTAGATCAGCCACTTGTTGTGTTAATTTCTGTCAGCGATTCTTCTGCGACGTAATACGTATTTCAGTCGTGTGCCAATCGGTTAGGAGATAGAGATTCGTTCGTCACTTGATCCCTCTAGAGAAGTTGGATTTGACGTTCTCCTGGGCACGGATTGGGTAGATACGTGCTATGCGTCTGTGGATTGTCGCGAGAAAACAGTCAGGTGTTGTTTTCCCCGGCGAGTCAGTTCTTGTTGTGTAGGAGGACAGTGGTGTCTCCTCTCACAGCTTGAATTCAGCCTTTTTCGCTAGTCAGCTTTTGAGGAAAGGATGTCATGAATTCTTGGCGTTCATTCGAGATACCGGAGCCACAGTGGGTTTGTTGGACCGGGTACTTATCATGCGAGAGTTTTCCGACGTTGTTCTAGATGAGCCGGCGAAGCTTAGGGAGCTTAAGGATCTACCGCAGAGTTGGTTGTTGGGAGGGTTGTGCGTCTGAGTGTTTCGCTTTGAGGAGCTCCTATTTCTGTTCGTCAAGGAGCAAGACGGCAGTTTAAGGTTGAGTATTGATTGATCGTCAATTTAACCGGCTTACGGTGCGGATAGGTATCATTTACCTCGCATTGACGATTTCTTCGATCAGCTCCAGAGTGCGAAACATTTTCTAAGTTTGCTTGGGGTATCAGGTCATCATTGTTGCGGGTTCGGAGTGATGACATTCCGAAGACTTCTTTTGTGCGCGCTACGGGCTTTGTGTGTTGTGGTGGTGTCGTTGGACTCGCCAATGCCCTAGCAGCATTCGTAGATATGATGAACCAGATTTTTTCAGGCCGTTCCTCGACCAGTTATTGTTGTGTCATGATAACATTCTGGTCTGTTCCTTGTGTCGTGAGGAACAGGAGCAGCACTTGAGGATTTGTTTTGCAGACATTGGGAGAGTGCCAGCTGTTTGCTAGATTCTCGGAGTGTTCCTTCAGGCTTGTTTGTGTTGACTCCTAGGTCTTGTAGTTACGGGAGATGGTGTCGTATGGTTCCGAGGGAAATCGAGACCGTACAGCTTTGGCCCAGACTTGTGTACGGACGGAGGTCCGTTGACTTTTAGGCTTAGCAGGTTTTTACCACCGTTTCGTGCAGGACTACTAGAGTATTGTTGCACTGTTGACTGGACTGACCTGAAAGGAGGTTCTTTTCCTTGGACTGAGTCATGAGTGCGGAGTTTTCCAGCAGTTGGAGATTCGGTTGACAACTGCACCAGTTCTTCTTGCTTTCTGGTTCGGGCGACTTTGTTGTTTAACTGTGATGTTTCGCGAGTGGGGCTCGACTGTATGCTGAGGTGACACTATAGAGTTATCGCTTTTGCTTCCCGACAGTTGGAGGAAGTACGAGCAGGATATCCCACTCATGATCTGGAGATGACCGCGGTGGTTTTGCGTTGGAGATTTGGAGACACTACTTGTTCGGAAAGTCGTGTCAGATTTTTCACGGACCACCAGAGCTTAATGTACATCTTCCTGCAGCGGGTGTTGATTGTTGAGATAGTCTTCTGCAGATTTACAGTTCTTGTGTGATCTTGGAGTACAGCTTAGGTTCGCCTCTTCTGAGGGGACAGCTTGCTCATGTCCGCACCCGACCACTCGTCTTTAATCGCTTTCGCGAGGCACTGCCCGCCGACGCTCGTTCGTTAGAGATACTTGAGCATACTCGGCTGGTTAATGATTCAGAATCCTTGATTTATGACCAGGTGTGCTACGTTTAGGGACGCGTTGTGTACCTGTTGCAGATGGGCAAAGACGCGAAATCCTAGAGCAGGCACATCAATCAACTTCGGTGTTCATTCAAGTTCCACCAACATTGGGCATGACTTGTGAGATAGTTACGGGTGGACTGGGATGAAGAGTGAAGTTTTGGATTTCGTTTCAAGGTGTCTGTCTTGTTGTGAGTTTGGGTTGAGCCTTTGAGACCGGCTGAAGAGTTGCAACCTTTAACCGTTCCGAAGTGGGAATGGGAGCAGATCTCCACGAATTTCGTTGTGGTGTCTACCCAGGTTTAGTAAGGGTGTGACTCCATTCGGTTGTTTGTTGTCCGGTTTTTCTCAGTTTGCTCAGTTGTTCTTTGTTATGCATGTGCGTACGTACTTGTTGTTGTCGGCAGTTGGTATCGGCACTCGTCATTGTTAGGGTTCTTCTTCGATAGCTTTTATCAGGAGATACTCCAATTGGCAACCTTTTGGTTTTGTTTGTTAGGTGGTGTCGTTATCCAGTCTGTTTTTCTGACTCTGCGTAGTAGGATTTTTGGACCCAGCTAGTCTAGAGACTTCAGAGATGATCCGATTGGTTCAGGTTAGGATGATGACAGCCAGTGCAGACAAAGGTCTTATGCCGACCATGGTGGTCACAGACTTGGGTTCGTAGTGGGAGATCATGTATTCCTACGGACTTTTCGATGAATGACGTGTTGTGTTTTGGGAAGATTATCCGAGGATTGTAGATCCTTTTGAGATCCTTAAAGCGAGTTAGTTTCGTTGCCTTTAACTTGGCACTTCCGCCCAGATTTTTGACTATTCACCCCGTTTTCATTGTGTTGATACTTTGCATTTACCTTCGTGACTATCTCACATGATTCAGCACCAGACCATTAGCTTTGACGCGATCTTTTCGTTCACCGGCAGCCATTTGTGTTAGTGGCTCAGCAGGTGGAGAAACTTCGGTCAAGCGTCCTGCAATCCGTGGAGAGTTTTCTTGGACGTAGCCGTAGGGTGAGGTGATCACTTGGGAGGCTGCGAGCGAGATATGAGACTTTGTAATCTTCTCTTTGAAGGTACGCTTAGTGAGAATTTTAAATTCGGGGACAAATTTTTATAAGGAGGGAGATTGTAACGTTTTAGAAATCGTTATGTGAATGTTTCCGTTTTAGGGTAAAATTGTCGGTATTTTCTGTTTTTAACCGACTGTAATCAAACGGCCATATAGGCTTTCCAGCACCTAGTTTAGCTAAAATAAAGCTAGTGCGCAAGCTTTGGGGGTATACAGGACGTTTTGGTTCAATTTGAATTTTTTCCAATTTTAATATTATTTTAATGCGGTATTCACATTTTGGGAAATTTCTTCTAAGTGAACTTTTCTTCATTTGAGTTTGTGTAATAAAACCCTTCACTATGTATCTAGATATTTGTGTGGAGGTTAGGTTTTATTGGATTAAGAAAAGAAAAGAAAAGAAATTCCAAGGTGCATGCATGTGTGAATGTGTGTATATGAATGCATTTATGAGCGTTAATCATGGGAAATTGCTAGGAAATCCCTCACAAAACCCCCACCTCATCTCTTGGCCGAGATTCTCTCTCTCTCTACTGCCCTTAATCAATTCCCTTTCATTATTCATCAATTCCTAGCTCAAAAAATTCTTCAAAATCACATCTTTGATCACTTTTGCCTCTTGGAGCTAGGAGAAGCTTGGATCTTTGGTTCTCTTGGTTAGGTAATGATCTCTATCTCTTCTTTAATTAGTTTTTGTGCTTTGTAGCTAGTTAGTTTAAGTTTTAAGTGTTTAAAGTTAAGTTTGGTGCGAAATATCATATTTTAGTGTCGTTTTGTGATATATGTGGTCTGCTCTGACCCGGAAAGTTTACTAGAAAACTAAACAATATAGCTGTGTTGTACCTGAGACCACAGGACCCCACCTGAGACACGAGGACCACCCCACCGGCTAGGGCCGGCGATGAGAAGACTGTAGGGTTGATAGGCACGCGCACAAGGGTCTACGAGGCATCAACCATGCCCGATTAAAATTTTAGCCGTGCCGAACAACCCGAAGCCGGATCTTTAAACTAGGGTTTAAGCGAAAACAAGTATGTTAAACACTTTAACACTAAGTGAGAGGGATTACAACTTTTGTAGATCCGGTCCTTCACTTCTTAAGCTCCGTGTAGATGTCCCCATCGCTGCGATCGTGAACTCCGGACTCTAGAGAAGCTTCACAAGAAGAACGAACGTGCTTGCTTCGATGACTTCGAGGCCGAAGATGATCTACGCCGGGGAGACACTAACTTAAGCTATTCCTTCACTAGGTCATGAACTTTGTGAAGAGAACACACTCTACTACATGGCAAGTAGTAGAGGATGAAGAAGTAGGAAGTTGGCTCACTTTAGAATTGATTTTCTCACACTTTTTCTCATGGCACCATTGGAGCTAGTAAGCTTTTCATGGAGCTTGATGAAGAAGAAGATGAAGAAAGAATAATATCATCATATGAATTATCCTCCTCTCAATAATGTAACCATGGGTGAGTTAAGCTATCATGCTTAACTCATGTAGAGAATTAACCAAAGCATGAGGTTAAGGGTTGGGTTAACTAAATATCCATAAGAATGACAAAAGAGTTGACTTTGTCAATGTTTCCACAAGCTTCATGAAAGCTTGAGAACTTTGACAAAGTCTTTCTCTTTTGTTATTCTTAAGATATAAACAAAACCCTAATCTTTATCCTAATCTTGGTATAAGTCTCATACACCCATCTTTGATGTATCATCAGGCATGATACAATCGTATGTACACAAATATATATCACATATACACTTATGCACAATCTAGTGAGAAAACAAATCATAAGTGAGCTAATACTAGTTAATGTAATGTAATATATCAAATATATAATTATACATTAAATTATTAAATCAACTCTTGATTTAATAATCCGGCTATAACCGACTAATATCATGTGTAACAACTTATCGAATCAACACTTGATCCGATAACCCGGCTATATCGCATACAACCGATCAATGTCACGAATCGCGAGAATAGAATACGGTATCTCATATCGTATTAATCTCGGTCCCGCACATATCACATATGTGCTCTTACTCCGTTTCTCTTGAGCCAGGAAACCCCTGTATAGGACTCTAAAGACTCGTCAATACGGCGGCAGTAGGTGATGATCATATCAAACACCCACAAGCCGCAAGCGGTCTGCTAAACGTAACGGCCACCCGGGTATTGAGCGATCAGAAGATCAACAAGCAAGCCCACTAGTACTCCTGCGAATCCAATCAGTAATACTCCCGTACAGTTCGGTCTCGTCGTCTGATATGTCGCATATCTCGCCTAGGGGTGGTAAACGTCAGACCCCAGTAGCTTGATAAGTCATGTCGATATGAGGTCTATAACAGTTCGAAAAACTACTGGTAACACTTACCAGTAAATCTCAGCAACCCTGGCCAGGGATTTCTGGTTATAGCCAATCGAACACAGCGCAACATCAACTCCTTATACCGGGAGAGACGAATCCCCTCCTATCGCTCATTGCCTCCATATGATTCGGGACTGTACCCAAAAGCCACCTTTTTGCATGCCCTCTTGGACGTGGTATGATGGAAATCAAAGCACAGTGGGAATCACACAAGACTCTATGACGATCTCGGGTCAACAGACTAAGCTGTACCAGTGTCACCAGAGAACTGCTATCTGACGCAAGGTATAATACCATATGGGAGTTCTCGGCGAGTCCGTCCAGTGTACCCAGTCTACACTGAGCACCCATACACCATCTTTGATGTCAAACACCGATGGATATGGGATCATCCATCGCCCATCATATGGGTCAAGATGCATATACGCTAGTCTACTCTGGTGCATCGAGGCCCTGTCTCGATACACCCACGACTAGGGACCTTGAAGGATGTACTTATGGACTACCATGTCCCCACTAGTATGATCCGCATCATAGTCCAGGCAGTCAAGTACACATCCTAAGGGCTTTACCAACATGTAACAGAGAGACAATCAGTGTACACGTTAAGGTAAAGAGTAACCAGATAGCATACTATCATGTCGAGCACGAAATTCATCCCTATATATGTCCAAGCATCCACTACAATATACATCTCATGTATAGTAATGGCCTCCAGGGCATACATATAACTAACAATCTCCCATTTGCACTAGGGCCATCTGATAACAGTGGTTGTAGTATCTCATACTCAACCATCCCATAATAGTCTCTCTCTGGGAAAAAACCTTTGTGAGTGGATCCGCCGTGTTGTCCTCTGAGTCTACTCTCCTAACCTCGATCTCCCTGGAGATCAACCATCTCCATGATCAGGTGATACTGCCTAAGAATTATATCTGGATTTCTGATGGGACGATAGTTCCTTGGCTAAATCCACAACTCCATTGTCACACAATGGTAGGAACGAAGTTCATCTCATGAACTTATATATATCCAGACTGCCTCTTTGGTAGCATCCTTGGTAACGATGTATCTTGCCTTTAGTCTTCTAGTATGTCACGGTATCTAGCTTGGAACTCTTCCAACATACCGTCCCTCCACTGAGGGTAAAGACAATGCCTGCGACTGACATTCAGTCGTCCTTATCACCCTGGAACCTTTCCAGTGATTCTCCCCAGGATTGATTGATACCATCTCACTACAACTAGTGAGTATCCTAACATCCAATTGATCTATCTCATAGATCCAAAACCCAGAATTTAGGAGGTATCACTTCGATCCTATCTGGAGAATCCTTATGATAAGCGGAGATTGGCCGAGCGTAGCATAGGAAACTCCTTCCCTATCAAGAGTATGTCATCTACGTACTCTATGAGGATCACCACCATACTCCCTACTACCTTTTTGTATATACAAGGTTCATATACCATTTTGATGAAGTCAAACTCTTTGACTTCCACATCAAAACAGATGTTCCAACTCCACGATGCAAGCTTTATCACATAAAACATCTTACACACGTTTCCGCTGCTCCCACTGTCTACGAAGCCCTCTGGCTGTGTACTTATAGACGCTCTCTTCTAAATCATCATTTAGAAAAGCAGTATGACACCCAACCACCAGATATCGCAGTCGTGGTAAGTATCAGTGGCAAGTAGGATCTGGATGGACTTAAGCATAGGTTTGAAAGTCTCAACCTTTCCATGTACACCAAGTAATCTTCTCAAGATATACTCGCTCCTGATGGGGATTTAACCCTTCAGATAAAGCAACCAAAGTCCATACTTTGTTGGTGTATAAGGATTCCATCTCAGATCGATAAGCATCCAGCCATTCTTACAGAGTCCCACTCCTGATGTCCAGCTCGTAACTAGTTGGGTCATCATCTCATGATGCAATCCTCGCTCCCACTGTCATAGAGAAACCGAAGTATCTCTCAGGTGGATGAGGAACCCTACTAGATCGGCGAAGAGGCTGAGGTTCGTTGGAAACTATTGAATCCTTTGGTTCTAGCAAATCATCTGCTGTAGTTTGTATAGATAGAACTACTTCCAGTTTTACAGAGCTGACCTTCCCTCGAGCTTGTCCGGATTTTGCTTTTTGACATAGGCCGGACAACCCCAAATCTTAACAAACTTAAGATATGGGCTATTCCCTTTCCATATCACATATGAAGTGGTAGGAAACTGATTTGATTTGAACCCTATTCAATAGGTATGCAACTTCTCAAGTGCGTAACTCCCAAAAGGAAATAGGAAACTCAGTAGTACTCATCATAGAGCACACCATATCACATAGGGTGCTATTTCTTCGCCCCGATATACCATCGTGCTATGGTGTATTCGGAGGAGTAATGCTGAGAGAGAATCTCATTCTCCTTTAGAATAGTCTAGGAATTCCGTGCTCAAGTATTCTCCTCCCTGATCTCATCAAAGGACATAATACTTATATCCGTTTTTGGTTCTCTACTTCTAACTTACATTCTGTGAATATCTCAAAAAGGTTCGGACTTGTGTTTCAACAGGAACATATGTCTGAATCTTGAGAGATCATCAGAGAATGTAATGAAGTACAAAGAACCGGTCTTGGCATGTGTAGACAGGAGACTTTCATACATCAGCATGTATCAATCACAAGAGTTCACTAACTCTTTCTCTGTTTCCAATAAACAGAGCTATGGTCATCTTATCTTTGTGACTTGATCGACAAGTTTCACAAGATGCAAATTCAAACAGATTTAAATATGCATCTAAATGTAACTTAGCTAGTTGGGTCTCATTGATATGACCTAGTCTACAATGCCATAAGAAGGATTCGTTCATTTCTGAACTTTTCCTCTTGTGTGTGTTCTGTATACTAAGAACTGTAGTTTGATTTAGAACGTCAATGCATTTAGATAACGTGCCTGAACCGATCAACTCTTGATATAGGAAATGTTCAAAACATAATCCAACAATACAAAATTATATCCTTTCTTTACTAATAAAGAGAGTGATATGATTTTGTATATCAGGTTCGGTATCTAATAACATTCGTTCAAAATCAATGTATTCTGGTAATACAGGGTGATAGTGACCAACAGACTTGGCTACAACACTTGCACCGTTTTCTATCTCATGAAACTTATCACCCGTTTTCAGTTCTCTACCTATCTGTAGCCCATGTAACAGATTACATATGTGGGATCCTGATCCGGTATCTCATACTCAGGATGTAAAGGATACTGAGAAACAGTTCTCTGTAATGAACACACCCGAAGAAGATGCATCAGCATGCATTTTCTTCGTTTGGGCGACACGGGAAATCTGGTATTCCCCAATTTCCTGCTCTGTCTTATAGCAATTATAAGTTGGAGCGGGACCAACGTTCCCCAGCTCAGTAAAACAAGCGGGTTCGGTCAATTCATCCGTATTATTATCTTGATTAAGGCGTGATATGGTCGCTACCTGGAGAGAGAGAGAAGAAAACACTCAGCGTATGCTCTTGCAAGATTACATTGGTTATCTAATATATCTAATCAGGATGTCTCCCACTTTTTTAATCAAATCTTCCTTCAAACCCTAAAAGGAAAGACTAGCCGGGATTAATTACACACTACAAGTTCGCCAATCTTTCAGCCAGGCCAGTGTCGGTACTTTGAGGGAGATTCCCCGTGCTTTCGCACGGACCTAATTAAAGTAAACCTCATTTTCCCAGAGGCGTAACCCCGTTAACACCTTTCTAGACACCTACTTGATCGGCTAATTGTAATGTGTCAAACTCTCCCAGGAGTAACTCTTACTCGCAGCGGGTATCGGGATCCAACTATCTCATAGAAGGTATGCAATCTCATTGCAAATTTCAACACTTGAAATTCCCAATAATATTTTGCCCCAAGCGATCTATGACCTTGACAAGGTCAACAAACCATAGACCGCAAGTCAAGTTCAACCCGTCATTTCCTGATTGAATTAAACCCACCCGCAAGACCCTTGACAAGGTCAACAAAGTCGCACGACTACCCTAATCCAATCGCATCATATGCTTATACAGATAAGCATAAATAGCTACCGCACACTACGCCTTGACATGGTCAACAAACGCAGCACGAATACTATGAAGTACTTATCTGAAATGATGGAGGGCTACGACGGGTTTTTCAGAAAACCCTTTGCGTAATGAACTTGATATCGTTGTAGAATCGAGTGATTTTAAATGGAGTGTTTTTTAGGCTTTTCTAGTTTTGCTAAAGGGGTCACTCCCGGTGAAGGGATCGTCGGCCCTTTCCTCAGCGAATAAGGTGCAGGATATTTCACAAATATCACTATACAAAGCAAGAACTATTGAAGCAATCAAAAGACAAACCGAGAGGTGTGGCATCTGCCAGTCATTGCTAAAGGGGTCACTCCCGGTGAAGGGATCTCGGCCCTTTCCTTATCGAATAAGGTGCTGGATGTTCTACAAAGAACACCGCTATGCAAAGCAAAAACTAGAGCTACCAGTTTCTAAACAAATTTCTACAACATCTTTAGGTTTCTTTTAGTTTCATTAATCATATTAATGAAGTCCCATCTTTTAAGTCACCTAAACATCACAGACAAATACGACGTATACTTATGCCATCCGCATTCACCTCGATGTCCCCTCGTGCACCGTTAGGTTAGGTAACTAACGGCAGAGCGGGGCAGGGCTAGCGCGGGTGTAAAACATAAGTAACGTCTATATAATATATCGTATATACTATATATAGTATCTATCACAACATATCAAATGATCGCATCACAGATACCACAGCAGAAGAAACATATATGAAATATTGGATATATTAGGACGTCCGTGTTTTCAATATGAGCCTGTATAAAACACGGATTCCACGGTCGCGGTGAATAGCCAAACCCACATCCCAAGACCCCTACGAGAGCGGCAAGCAACACTGCCAATTCAAGGGTTAGGAGACCCGGTCTCGACTCCTCGAGATGGTCTCCCACTGGACCCTGGAACCCGGTTACTTGTGCTTCCCGCCTTGGGTCTACCTAATGCGGAAAAGTAAATAATATACAATGGTGACATCATCCTCAGCCCGGAAGTGCCCCAATAAAAGAATATTACATACAAATGAATTTTACATGAATGAAAAAGAAAAAACTCTCATCTCACATAAAACCCCCGGTTATTCAAACGCGACGATCCAATACAACATATCACAGCTGTAGGGTTCCTAGGCACACAATAGAGGTCTCACAAGGCATCAACCATGCCAATTTCAAATTTTATGGGTGCCGAGAAACCCTAATACGGATCGTCGACTAGAAATTTAGGCGAAAAACGAAACTAGTTAACATCTTAACTAAAGGAGAGAGGCTACAACCTTTGTAGATCCGGTTCTCCACTTCCTTAGCTCTACGTAGGCGTCCTCTCGCTGTCCATCTCGAATCCCGAACTCAAACGTCGGCTTCATCGGAGAATTGGGCGGACTAAATCGTCGGCTTCGTGCCGAAGATGATCTACGTCGAGGCATCAAAAGTTCAAGCTCCAACTTCACCAAGTTATGAAACTTGTGAAGAAAACACCCTATACTACTTGGCAAGAGGTAGAGGGTGAAGAAATAGGAGATGGGTTCACTTTAGAATTGGATTTCTCACACTTTTGCTCAAGTTGCCATTGATGAAGGCAAGGGTTTTCTTGAAGAAGAAGATGAAGAAGAAGAAAGAATATGATAAGTTTCTTATTTAAAAAAGAAACTAATATGAATACTTATCATATACAAACCATGGTCAAGTGTAGAGATTAAACTAAGGTTAGTTGGAATGGTTAGGGTTAAGGATGAGATAAGAATGGTGGACTTTGTCAAAGCTTCAAGAAGCTTCAACATAGAAACAAAATAAGCCACCATTCTTAATAATATCCAAAATGAATAAATAAATAAATAAATAGGTAAATAATCAAAACCCTAACCATTCATATAACCATGGTTTAATCTTTACACAAACCCAAGTGAGCAAGTATCATCAAACATGATACAAACAAGTGCACAAAAAATATATCACATATACGATGTGCATCAAGTGAGAAAATCCTTTTAAAATGAACCAATACTAGTTAAAGCAAACTAATATATCAAATATATAATTATACATTAAATCATTAAATCAACACTTGATTTAACGATCCGGTCATATCGCATATAACCGACTAGTATCCTATGTATCGGCTTATCGAATCAATCCTTGATTCGATATTTAGGTTATATCGAATATAACCAATCGATACATCCATCGCGAGAATGCAATACGGTATCACATACACGCATTATTCTCGGTCCTGCACATATCTCATATGCGCTCCTATTTCGTTTCGCTTGAGCCAGGAAACCTCTGTGTAGGACTCTAAAGACTCGTCAATACGCCGGTAGCAGATGATGATCATATCAAGCACCCACAAGCCGCAAGCGGTCTGCTAAACGTAACGGCCATCCGGGTATTGAGCGATCAAAAGATCTACGAGCTATCCCGCTCACACTCTTATGAATCCAACCAGTAACACTTACCGTACAGTCCGTTCTGTTCATCTGATATGTCGCATATCAAGTCTAGGGGTGGTAAACGTCAGACCCCAATAACCGATAAGTCGTGCCGATGTGAGGCTCATAACTGGTCGAGAAACTACTGGTAACACTTACCAGCAAATCTCTGATCAGCCCTGGCCAGGGACTTCCCTGTTACGGCCAATCGAGCACAGCGCAACATCAACCCCCAATACCGGGAGAGAAGAAACCCCTCCTATCGCTCATTGCCTCCATATGACTCGGGACTGTACCCAAAGACCACCGTTTTGCACGCCCTCATGTACGTGGTAAGGTGGAGATCAAAGCACAGTGGGAATCACACAAGACTCTATGACGATCTCGGGTCTACAGACTAACCTGTACAAGTGTCACCTGAGAACAGCCATCTGACGTGAGGTATAATACCATCTGGGAGTTCTCGGCGAGTCCGTCCAGTGTACTCAGTCTCCACTGAGCACCCGTATACCATCTCTGATGTCAAACACCAATGGATATGGGGTCATCCATCGCCCATCTCATGGGTCGAGAAGCGCATACGCTAGTCTACACTGGTATATCGATGCCCTGTCTCGATACACCCACGACTAGGGACCTTGAAGGATGTACTTATGGACTACCATGTCCCCACTAGTATGATCTGCATCATAGTCCAGGTAGTCAAGTACACATCCTAAGGGCTTTATCAACATGTAACTATAAGACAATTTAAAGAGACAAGTGTACATGTTAAGATAAAGAGTAACCAGATAGCATACTATCATATCGAGCAAGAAAGTCATCTCTATATATGTCCAAGCATCCAATATAATATACATCATCTGTACAATACTGGCCTCTAGGGCATACATACAACAACAATCTCCCACTTGCACTAGGGCCAGCTGCTGTAGTATCGCATACCGAGCATCCCAAAGAGTCTCTCAAACTGTATCTGGGGAATGGCCTTCGTGAGTGGATCCGCCGTGTTGTTCTTCGTGTCAACCCTCCTGACCTCGATCTCCCGGCGATCAACTATCTCCCGGATCAGGTGATACCGCCTCAGAATATGCCTGGATCGCTGATGGGACCTGGGTTCCTTGGCCAAAGCCACCGCTCCATTGTTATCGCAATACAAAGGTATTGGATGCTCAATGGATGGAACCACTCCAAGTTCAGTAATGAACTTCTTGATCCAGACAGCCTCTTTAGCAGCATCGTTGGCAGCGATGTATTCAGCCACCATCGTCGAGTCTGCCACGGTGTCCTGCTTGGAACTCTTCCAGCTAACCGCCCCTCCGTAAAGGGTAAAGACAAATCCCGACTGCGACTTAGAGTCATCCTTATCACTCTGGAAGCTCGAATCGGTAAAGGACTCCACTTGGAGTTCTCCGTTACCATACACCAAGAGCATCTCTTTAGTCCTTCGTAAGTACTTGAGAATGCTCTTCACAGCTGTCCAGTGACTCTCTCCAGGATCAGCTTGATACCTGCTCACTACACTTAGTGAGTATGCTACATCGGGTCTGGTACATAGCATCGCATACATGATAGAGCCTACAGCCGAAGCATAGGGTATCCCTTGCATGCGAGCTCTCTCCAAATCAGTCTTGGGAGACATCTCTTTGGAGAGAGTGACTCCAGAGATCGTGGGCAAGTTCCCACGCTTGGATTCTTCCATACTAAACCTCCTTAGTATGGTGTCAATGTACCTGGATTGGGACAATCCCAATATCCGTTTGGATCTATCTCTATAGATCCTTATTCCCAATATGCAGGAGGCATCACCAAGATCTTTCATTGAGAATCTTTGTGATAAGAAGAGCTTGACCGATTGCAGCATAGGAATAGCATTTCCTATCAAGAGTATGTCGTCCACGTACAATACGAGGAAAACAACCTTACTCTCTGCCACCTTCTTGTAGATACAAGGTTCATCTGGATTTTTGAAGAAATCAAACTCTTTGATAACGACGTCAAAGCAGATGTTCCAACTCCGCGATGCTTGCTTTAATCCATAAATGGATTTAAGCAGCTTGCACACCTTCCCGCTGCTCCCACTGTCTACGAAGCCCTCTGGCTGAGTCATGTACACGCACTCTTCTAAATCACCATTTAGAAAGGCGGTCTTAACATCCATTTGCCAGATTTCGTAGTCATGATATGCAGCGATGGCAAGCATGATTCGGATGGATTTAAGCATAGCCACTGGAGAAAAGGTTTCGTCATAGTCCACACCTGGTCTTTGACGAAAATCTTTTGCAACAAGTCTAGCTTTGAAAGTCTCCACTTTCCCATCTACACCAAGTTTTTTCTTGAAGATCCATTTGCTCCCGATGGGTTTTACCCCTTCAGGAGCAACTTCCAAAGTCCATACTTTGTTGGTGTACATGGATTCCATCTCGAACCGCATAGCATCCAGCCATTTCACTGAGTTCCCACTCGTGATGGCCTGCTCGAAGCTAGTTGGGTCATCATCCTCTATGATGCAATCCTCGCTCCCACCATCCATGAGAAAACCGTTGTATCTCTCAGGTTGGCGAGGAACCCTACTAGATCGGCGGAGAGGCTGAGGTTCATTGGGAACTACTGAATCCTCTGGTTCAACCAAATCTTCTGCCGTAGTCTGTATTGCTGGAACCTCTTCCAGTTCTACCTCCTTGCCACTAATCTCTTTTTCAAGAAATTCCTTTTCTAAAAAGGTGGCATGTCGAGAAACAAACACCTTTTGTTCCTCGGTGTGGTAGAAGATATACCCGCGCGAATGTTTGGGATATCCAATAAACTTACACAGAAAGGACCTTGCCGCGAGTTTGTCCGGATTTTGCGCTTTTACATAGCCGGACAACCCCATATCTTAACATAATTAAGACATGGTCTCTTTCCTTTCCATATCTCATATGGAGTGGTTGGCATGGATTTGGTGGGAACCATATTCAATAGGTCTGCGGCTGTTTCCAGTGCATATCCCCAGAAGAAAATAGGTAACTCAGCTGTGCTCATCATTGAGCGCACCATATCTAATAGGGTGCGGTTCCTCCGTTCGGATACACCGTTGTGCTGTGGTGTATATGGAGGAGTCAGCTGAGAAAGAATCCCATTCTCTTTTAGGAAGTCCAGGAATTCATTGCTCAAGTATTCACCTCCTTGATCAGATCGAAGGATTTTAATACTTTTTCCGGTTTGGTTCTCGACTTCTTGTTTATATTCTCTAAATTTCTCAAAAGCTTCTGATTTGTGTTTCATCAGGAACACATATCCGAATCTAGAGAGATCGTCAGTGAATGTAAAGAAGTACGAAGAACCATCCCTGGCATGTGTAGACATTGGACCGCATACATCACTATGTATCAGTCCCAAGAGTTCGGTAACTCTTTCTCCGTGTCCCGTAAACGGAGCTTTGGTCATCTTGCCTTTGAGACATGACTGGCAAGTGTCATAAGATGAAAATTCAAACGCATTTAAATATCCATCTTTATACAACTTAGCTAGTCGTGTCGCATTGATGTGACCCAGTCTACAATGCCACAAGAAGGATTCGTTCAGTTCAGAACTCTTCCTCTTGTGTGTGTTAGTTATGCTCAGAACTGTTGATTGATTTAGATCATAAATGCCATTGCACAACGTGCCTGATCCAACCAACTTTTGGTTACGGAAAATGTTTATAACATTATCCTGTAATACAAAATTATATCCCTCTTTACTCAATAAAGAAACCGATATAATGTTGCATATCAGGTTCGGCATGTAATAGCATTCGTTCAGAACCAATGTATTACCAGTTGGTAATACAAGGTGATATTCCCCGACAGTCTTAGCTGCAACAATTGCACCATTTCCAACTCTTATGTCTTTATCACCTTCTCCAAGTTCTCTACCTTTTCTAAGCCCATGTAACTGATTACATATATGGGATCCTGACCCGGTATCTAATACCCAGGACGTAGAGCAAATGGAGAAACAGTTCTCTGTAACGAACACACCCGAAGAAAATGCATCATAATGTACTTTCTTCATTCGGGTGGCATGGGAATCCTGGTATTCCCCTATATCCTGTTCATTCCTATAACTCTTATAAGAAGGAAGGGAACCAACGTTCCCCAGCACAGTATAACATGCGGGTTCGGTCAATACATCCATGTTATTATCTTCATTAGGGCATGAAATGGTCGCTACCTGGAGAGAGAGAGAAGAAAACACTTTAGCGTATGCTCGTGCAAGATCAGATTGGTTATTATCTTATCTAATCAGGATGGCTCCCACTGGTTTTTATCAAATCTTCCTTCAAACCCTAAAAGGAAAGACTAGCCGGGATTAATTACACCCTACAACTTCGTCGATCTTTCAGCCAGGCCAGTGTCGGTACTTTGAGGGAGGTTCCCCGTGCTTTCGCACGGACCTAATTAATGTAAACCTCGTTTTCCCAGAGGCGTAACCCCGTTGACACCTTTCTAGACACCTACTCGATCAGCTAATTGCAATGTGTAAAACTCTCCCAGGAGTAACTCTTACTCGCAGTGGGTATCGGGATCCAGCTGTCTCATAGAAGGTATGCAATCTCATTGCAAATTTCAACACTTGAAATTCCCGATAATACTTTTGCCCCTAGCGTCCTATGACCTTGATGCAGGCCAACAAATCACAGCGCGCTAGTCAAGTTCAACCCGTCATTTCCTGATTGAATTAAACCCACCCGCACGACCCTTGACGCAGGCCAACAAAGTCGCACGACTACCCTAATCCAATCTGCATCATATGCATAAGCAGATAAATACTAGTTAGCTACCGCACACTACACCTTGACGCAGGCCAACAAACGTAGCACGAATACTAACTACTACTTATCTGAAATGACGGAGGGCTACGCTAGGTTTTTCTGAAAACCTATTGCGTAATGAACTTGATATCGTTGTAGAATCAAATGAAGTTTTGAAATGGAGTGATTTTGAGGCTTTTCTAGTTTTGCTAAAGGGGTCACTCCTGGTGAAGGGATCGTCGGCCCTTTCCTCGTCGAATGAGGTGCGGGATATATCATATATATCGCTATGCAAAGCAAAACACAAAAACAATCAAAAGCAAACCGAGTGTGTAGCATCTGCCAGTTATTGCTAAAGGAGTCACTCCCGGTGAAGGGATCTCGGTCCTTTCCTCATCGAATAAGGTGCAGGGTATATCATATATACCGCTATGCAAAGCAAGAACTGTAGCTACCTGTTTTGTTTAAAATTTGATTCTACAACATCTTAGGTTTCTTTTACTTTCATTAATCACATTAATGAAGTCCCATCATTTAAGTACCTAAACATCACAGATAAATACGACGTACACTTATGCCATCCGCATTCGCCTCGATGTCCCCTCGTGCACCGTTAGGTTAGGTAACTAACGACAGAGCAGGGCAGGGCTAGTGCGGGTGCAAAACATAAGTAACGTCTATATAATATATCATATATACTATATACTGTATCTATCACAGAATCATCACATGATCACATCACAGATATCGCAGCAGAAGAAACATATGAAACATTGGATATACCAGGACGTCCGTGTTTTCAATACGAGCCAGTATAAAACACGGATTCCACGGTCGTGATGAATAGCCAATCCCACACCCCTAGACCCCTACGAGAGCGGCAAGCAACCCTACCAATTCTGGGGTTAGGAGACCCGGACTCGACTCCTCGAGTTGGTCTCCCACTGGACCCCAGAACCCGGTTACTTGTGCTCCCCTCCTTGGGTCTATCCTAATGCGGAAAAGTAAATAATATACAAAAGGTGACATCTTCCGCAACCGGGAAGTGCCCCAAATAAAAGAATATTACATACAAGTTTTTACATGAATGAAAATGAAAAACACTCATCTCACATAAAATGTTGGAGATAGTGCCCTCAGAGTCAATTATTAGGTCACAGGTACGTGATTGTAATGATTGAGGGAGGACCTATCCCGGTAGGACAGTCTTACTCGAGATGATAGTATGCTATCTGGTTTACCTTTATCATCGTGTACTGCTTTAGGTGACCTGACACGTCGCTATTACACGTTGATAGAGCCCCTAGGATTCTTGCTTGACCACCAGCAGTATGAGGGAGATCATATAAGTGGGAGCTGGGGGTCTACAAGCATATCCTTAAAAGGTCCCTAGTCGTGGGAGTTTCGAGACCGGGCATCGATACTCCATTAGTAGACTAGTGTATACAGTCGAGACCCCGACGAGGGGCGGTGGCCGGTCTCACAAGCCACTGGTGTCAGTTGGATCACCTAAGATGTATACAGGTGCTCATTGGGTTATGAGTACACCGGACAGGACTCGCCGGGAACATGCTAGTTGGTCATATACCAGACGTCAGATGGCAGTTCCCTGGTGACATGTGTGCAGGTTAGTTCATCGACCTGGGGATCGTCATTTGTCTCGTGTGAGTTCCCACTGTACTTTGATTACTACCCTACCACGGCTCAAAGGAGTCGTGCAAACAGGTTTTAGTTGGGTACAGTCCCGAGCCACATGGAGGCAGTGAGCGTATCTTCAGGGGTTCGTCTCTCCCGGTATTGGGGGTGAGGTCGTGCTGTGTCTAGGAGAGCCATTACACGAAGTCCTTGGCCAAGGCAAGGAGATTTACTGGTAGGTATTCCAGTAGTATCTCAGGGTGTTCTGGGCTACACTCCGACACGACTTGTACCGCTTTTAGGGGTCTGACTTTTACCAACCCCCTAGTCCCGCCATGCGATGCTCATAGACGAACGGACCGGACTGCACGGATATTGTCACTGACAGGCTCAGTAGGGTTGTCAGGCTGAGTTCACTCACAGACGTCCCTTTTAGTCAATACTTGGTAGCCCGTTACGTATTGGCTTATACCTCTGACGTGCTAGTGGTTAAATCCACAACCGAGGTGTTGACGAGTCTTTAGAGTCCCCCACATTCAGTTACTCAGCTTTCGGGCGAAAGGTTGTAGAGGCCGTATGGAGATATGGCAAGGTCCGATCAGATACGTGCGGTATTGCACGGATCAGGATCGGACAGATTGTACTATAGGCCGTATGGTTATATGGCAGGGTTCGATCAGATACATGCGGTATTGCATGGATCAGGATCGAACAGATATTACTAGCCGGTTTTGGTATAAGCCGGATCCTAGTATAGTACAGTGGAGATTTTGTCTCATTGCATTTGTATTTCGGTCGAAATACAGATGCGGGTGTGTATGCACAGTATCGGGGTTTTTCCTGTAATTTATTGCGGGACCAGTTTTCTGGAGTTGCCACTTTGCTTTCCGTTTCGGCCAATTTCCATTGTTCCGTTCATTGGCCGAAGATTGGTGGAGGAGGGTTTATTTGCATTGTTGCAAATAGGCTTTTTGTGGAGGGGGTCTTTGCTTATTGTAGCATCATGATAGTCTTCATGATGGTGCACCATCCATTGACTTGCTTGACTTCATACTTCATGATGGCTTGACTTTGTTAGCATCATGGTTGTTGATGATGGTTGTGTGGAGTGTTGGCATTGCTTTGTGATCATGGTTGATTATCATAACCATTCCTTTCTCTCTCTCTTTTGATTATGGTTGTGGTTTTGATCTTTTGTTTTTTCATATCACTCCCTCACTCTCATTCACTCCCTCCATCATCTCTTGTGGCCGGCCACTATGTGCAAGGGTTGTCCAAAAATTGTGTGTGTGTATTTTTGGTTCATATCATGCTCCAAAATACCCACTAGCTCCTCCACATTGTTCTTGTTTCATCTCTCCACCATATGGCACCTCCAATACCCCAAAAGTGAGACACAAGCTCTACCAAACATTCTACAGCATATCTTGGGCACGTCGAGTAGCCGGCTTCGTGCCCGAGTTGCCTCGGCATTGAGGTGGGAGCCCGTAAACAAAGTAGGCGATGTGGTGCACTTCCGGCGACGAGGAGGAGACGGGACTTTTCCGCAGGAGATCCAGACGATGATGAGAAGACCGGAGGACTTGGATCGTCGGTACATCTCTTTCTCATCTTATAGTTAGCTTAGACTAGTTAATGGTTACGATCCGGGTGTTTAGTACGCGGTGGTGCCGGTTTGCTAAGTCCGCAAAATTAAAGTTTTTCACCGCTTCCGCTTTCCGGCGTCGGATTGACGGCCGGGGCGCCGCCGTGCACTTACAGTGGTATCAGAGCCTCGCCATTAACTTAGTCTAGCTTTGTGTAATGTGTTTTTTAGTTCCGATCGATCGAAATGTCCAAAAACCCGTATTTGCCCACATCAGTTTTCTGTTGGAATTTTTTGGTGTCGAAAAATTTTTCAGGTTGTAAAATATTGATGTACTAGAAAATCTAAGAGCTCTGTAAAAATTCGACGAAGTAACTCCACAGTGGGAGCGCGGAACCGCCGCGAAAACCCCCTTCCCGCCGCCCTTCCGCCGCGCACTGTGGAGATCACTTCACCAATTTTTTACAGAGGCCTTCTGGGCTTAAAATATGGGTTTTGGAATATTAAAATTGAGCCCAGGATTTCTGTGAGTGCTACAGTTTTGATTGGGGGCCCACTTGTTAATTTTTGATCGATCGGATATTTTAAACACATTTTTCACAGTATTTACATTATATCTGCGACCGTGAATGTCACTCGATCGGTAAATCCGGTCTAACTGCTATAGCCCGGTTAGACGGATTTGCGAACGTGACTTTCACGTTGATGTTCTATGTATTTGCTGTGATGTTGCGGATCGGTCGTGGGGGATAGCCTGGATGCAATGCTAGTACAGTTGTGGTTGTATTATGTACATTTGATATTGCGGGGCGAGCGTCCGACATGTGGACTGCCGTCACTGCCTGTTTGTATTATTATTTTGGGGCACGACCTGGTTGCGGTCGATGTACCCGTTGTATGTGTATTTTACTTTCTGTACTAGGATTGCCCCGCGGAGGGGTGCACGGATAGCCGGGTTCTGGAGGGCAACAAGCCCGCATCTCATGGCATTGAGACGGAGGGGGCTTCACTCTAGGATTGGCGGGCTATTCGCCGCACTCGTAGGTGGTACAGGTTGACCCAGGAGGGGTGCCCAAGTTGCCGGATTCCGTGAAGTGCTGGGTGGTCCATTCACGGAGCTGAAGGGGGCTGCCTCGCTTCAGGTTTTAGCGGGTGACTTGCCGCGCCCGTAGGGGTCTAGGATTTCATTGCACAGGCTATCCACACGACCAGGGGAACGTCGGGTTTCAGCGGCTCTGTGAAACCCGGGGGTCCCAGATATCTGTATTGTTTCTGTGATGCTGTTCATTCTCTGTGATGTTGCATTTCTTTCACGCCTTGAGCGAAATATAATATATTGGTATATATATTAGTAGATGTTGTATATGTTTTGCATCCGCGCTAGTCCAGTCCCCGCTCTGTCGTTAGTAAGCTAACCTAACGGGTAATGACGGGACCCAGTGGCGAATGCGGATGGCATATACGTACATCAGTATATTTTCGTTCTTTTTGGTGTGATCAATTGATGGGACTGCATTGATTCGGATCAATGCAAGTTAAAAACAAACCTAATCTGATGTTGTTGGAACACTTTTCAAAAAGCTGTTATTGCAAGGACGTTCTCTTTTGTTTTGCATCGTGGTATTCAGTTGGAATATCCTGCTCCTCAGTCAACGAGGCAAGGGCCGAGATCCCTTCACCGGGAGTGACCCCTTGGACAAAAGTTTGCGTCAGGGCATTAACTTCACTATAGCCGATTACTTTTGCTTTGCACCGTGGTATTCATTTGGAATATCCTGCACCCCATTCTACGGGGAAAGAGCCGAGATCCCTTCACCGGGAGTGACCTCTTTAGCAACGGTTTTCGTCACTATATTTTTAAAAGCTATCCGTTCCTTCGACGATATCAAGTTCATTACGTTAAAGGTTTTCGCCAGAAACCATTCGTAGCCCTCCGTCGTTTCAGACGGGTAGCACGTAGTATTCATGCTATGTTTGTTGACCTTCGTCAAGGCATAGTGTATGGTAGCTGCTTGTTACCTTTCTGTTGCATAGATAGATGCGTTGGTTTGGGACAGTCGTATAGCCTTGTTGACCTTCGTCAAGGGCTTGTACGGGTGGATTCAAATTAACCTGGATAATGACGGGTAGAACTTGACATGTGACTTATGATTTGTTGACCTTCGCCAAGGTCATAAGAGCATGGGGCAGAAATCACATCGGGGGTTTCAAAAGAACTGAAACTTGCCAGATATGCGCATACCTTCTGGAGTGTGATGACGTGAGCGGATTCCGTCACGTTATCATGCGATGATAGTTGGATCCCGATTCCCACTGATGAGTTGGTATACTCCTCGGGTGATCCCGACTAATTCTTCTTTAAGGTTTGGAGGAGAATTTGAGGTACAGTGGGAGGTTTCCAGATTAGATAAATTGGTGACCATTCTGATCTAGGTTAGAGTGCACGCTGAGTGTTTCTTTTCTCTCTCTCTTTGGCAGCGACCATTGACCCGACCCTAAGACTTTGACTCAGTGACCAAGTTGACCGAACCTTCTTAAACACCGGCTTTTGGATTGTCAGAGTTGCAAACCTCATTGCCACTCCTACTTTTACCCTTTTCTCCAGGACACCCCGTTTTACTACGAACGTCCACTTCCATTGGACAAAACCATCGTATGGTTAGATACGAACTCGAAAGAATTTATTCGAGGATGGTTTCAGGTTCTGGAGAAAACGGATAGGATTATTCAGTTGTCTTTTCCTTTTACCCTCTCTCAGGTTACGAGTACTCCTTGGTTTAGGGGTAGTACACCTATTACGCAAATTGGATTGTCTTCTTCCAAACCTTAGGCTGGTGCCGACCGGTAGGGAATGAAGAAAACCAATTAACATAACGATGGTGTGCAGAAGATATTAAGTTCAGACAAAGCAAGGGATTAGTAAGAGGGCAAAGTAAATTGCAACAGATATTCACGACCAAACCAAATATTTCGTTACCACTCCCACATCACCTTTGTATTTCTCCAGGACACTCCGTGTCACTATGAAAATCCACAGTTTATTGGATACTCCATCGTATGGTTATATACGAACTCGAAAGGAACTTGTTCCAGTTCGGGGATGGATTCTGGTTCAGGAGAAATAGGAATAAGATTTATTCAGGTGTCTTTTATCTTCACCTTCTCTCGCATTGCGAGTGTTCCTAGGATCGGGACAGTACACCCATTATGCTTATTGGATAGTCTTCTTCCAAACCATAGGCTGGTGCCGAACGGTAGGGAAGGAAGAAAACCATTTGGCCTAAAAGGGTGTGCAGAAGGTAAAGACTAAAGACATATGAAGGGATTTGGAGAGGTGGCAAAGAACTATACGGTTACAGTCGTAAATCTGGAAGAGGCATTACTAGGAATACCGGGATACCCCATCGGAACATTTCAATGTTTCAGTTTCACTGTGTAATGTTAAAGGAAAACTGATTTCCCGATTAGATACTTACTCCAGGGTATGTATTTACCAGGTACGATTCTCACATCTGTATGGTTTTACAGATGATGAGTGGGAGTAAGTTATTGGGAATCGGGTGATTATCCTCATTATATCGGGATTCGTTGTAATCAGTGATATTTGAGGAAATCACCTGGGCTGTTTGCCGGTCGGCAAATATTTGGTTTTGAATATCCGCTGTTATGCACCAATTTCAAATTGATATATCTGTACGTCTATTTTCATAGAGTGAGATATACCTTTCTGAAATTATGTCTACGACATTTACCTATATCAGTGGATGGTTAGGTAAGGAGCATTAAACAGCGGTGTAATTCTTCTTAACCATAAGTACAGTTTTCAACCTACGACACACAGTGAATGAGTTATCAGACTCAAGGGACTTATACAAAGGATTGTATGTTGTCCAGGGTCTATCAGGACAAAGGGGTTGGTCCTCATACTATATTCTGTTTACTTTTAACTTCTCTAGTTCTTAGACATGTGTTTCGTAGAAACACAGGGTCTAAGTTTTGAGGAGTTATAGGTATTTGAATAGAGTAGAGAACCAGGTGTAGCAAGTATCGGGATTCTTCAAAGTGATCGAAGATGTAGATACTTGTGTATGGTATTCAGTTGATAGTAATGATAAAGAGATCTTGCTTCTCTTTCAGGTTACTCATAATTGGAAGTATTCCTAAGTTGAGTAACGCTGATCAGCCTCCTTCCATTTAGTTGACATGCGCTGGGGACAGCTGCATGATTTGAATCTGGTTCAATTAAATCAGTGCCTCTGTTTCTATATTGGATATAGAACAGTTCATATCTTAACGATGTTAAGGTACGGGGAGTTGTCCGGTTTATGATTAAAACCAGACACTGGACAACTCAAGGCACGTTTCTGTAATGGCTGTTTGTGGGTTGACCCAGGCTATGACGAGGGTTGACTTTCTGCCATCTGGATGAACAATAGCAATATTGTTCTAGACTCGCCACAGTTTTATTAAAAATGGATTTTTTTCAGAAAACAGTAGTGGGAGTATGGTAGAACTGGAAGTGATTCCAGAACCACAAACGATTACTGAAGATTTGATAAGGAACCTAAAGATTCAATCTGGATTGACATTCCATTGGCCACTCCGCAGATAAGGTGGGTAACTTCAGGCACCCGAGAGGTACTACGGTAGCCTCAAGGACGGTGACAGGGAAGTTCTTGTTTACCCACAATTACCATTGCTGTTGTTCCAGGGTGCGAGACCCGGCGGGAGGATGAGTATAGCGTCGTTCTAAACTAGTTTTAGAAGTGTACGTCTATATGACTCTGCCAGAGGGTTGTCGTAGTCAGTGGGAGCAGCGGAAGCATTGGTGGACAGGCAGCTTATGTCTATTTATAGACTAAAGCAGATGTAGCGGAGATAGATCATCTATTTCTGACATGACAGTCATGGGTTTGACTTCATCAGAATAGGGGATGGATCTGTTGAGAAGGTAGTAGGGTGTGATGTCCTGGTATCTGGATGACATACACAGAATAGGAAAGGAAACTCCTATACTACAATCGGTTATACTTTGGTCGTCACACAGTGGTTTCTCCACAAGGGACTTGGATTTTACATTAGACATACTGGTTACTAGATCTATGGTTTTAGATCTAGATTTGGGTGGTTTCCCAATCAGGGTACTTGACAGCATTCTAAGAGTATTTAGGATGGACGACTCCTGGCACGGTAGTGTACCTGCAGGTAATGGAGTCACCCTCTCCAAAGGTGTCTTACAGACTAAAGGGGAGAGGGACGGGCATGATTGGCAGATCACTTGCTCAGGCAATTGAGTCAATCGTGAGATGTCAAGTACCACACCAGATGTTGTTCTTGCACTAGATGCAATAAGTTGACATTAATCCAATCCTGGAGAAACAGTCGGAAGCAGTTTTAGAACATAAGTGGATGTTCTAGGGAGATGATAACGACAGCCTCATTCAGGAGACAGTTATCATTCCAGGCTTCCAAGGTGACATGGACGACAAGGAGGTTGTCAGAGTTATAGTTTTCCTTCTGATGAGGGGCAGTATTTTGGACAGGTGGTCCAAGGCAATACTGAGGGAGGCATGGCGCGTAGGACACTGATTAAGTTCAGTTGTCAATACAGTCTAAGAAGTTTGGATTTGGAGTTCATTTATGAGCTAGGTCCCATCAGACATCCAGACATATTCTGAGACAGGTATTGCTCTTTTCGGGAGATGGGTTTCTCCGCGAACTTGAGATATAGAGAGACATAGAAAGAAACAACTAAGCGGATCCACTCACTGAGGCTATTCCTCGAACGCAATAGTTCCGCAAACGAGCTTTGTGAGACTGACTAGTAGAGGAGTTGGATGTTCGGTATCACACGGGCTGTGAGTATGCGACATCGCAATAATTAGCCTTGAGTGCAAGTGGGAGATTATTGGAGATAGTGCCCTCAGAGTCAATTATTAGGTCACAGGTACGTGATTGTAATGATTGAGGGAGGACCTATCCCGGTAGGACAGTCTTACTCGAGATGATAGTATGCTATCTGGTTTACCTTTATCATCGTGTACTGCTTTAGGTGACCTGACTCGTCGCTATTACACGTTGATAGAGCCCCTAGGATTCTTGCTTGACCACCAGCAGTATGAGGGCGATCATATAAGTGGGAGCTGGGGGTCTACAAGCATATCCTTAAAAGGTCCCTAGTCGTGGGAGTTTCGAGACCGGGCATCGATACTCCATTAGTAGACTAGTGTATACAGTCGAGACCCCGACGAGGGGCGGTGGCCGGTCTCACAAGCCACTGGTGTCAGTTGGATCACCTAAGATGTATACAGGTGCTCATTGGGTTATGAGTACACCGGACAGGACTCGCCGGGAACATGCTAGTTGGTCATATACCAGACGTCAGATGGCAGTTCCCTGGTGACATGTGTGCAGGTTAGTTCATCGACCTGGGGATCGTCATTTGTCTC
The DNA here is from genome assembly GCA_030015575.1 of Agapanthus africanus. NCBI lineage: Eukaryota > Viridiplantae > Streptophyta > Magnoliopsida > Asparagales > Amaryllidaceae > Agapanthus > Agapanthus africanus. Next base: position 242,019,025 of record CM057344.1, read on the forward strand.
GTGTGAGTTCCCACTGTACTTTGATTACTACCCTACCACGGCTCAAAGGAGTCGTGCAAACAGGTTTTAGTTGGGTACAGTCCCGAGCCACATGGAGGCAGTGAGCGTATCTTCAGGGGTTCGTCTCTCCCGGTATTGGGGGTGAGGTCGTGCTGTGTCTAGGAGAGCCATTACACGAAGTCCTTGGCCAAGGCAAGGAGATTTACTGGTAGGTATTCCAGTAGTATCTCAGGGTGTTCTGGGCTACACTCCGACACGACTTGTACCGCTTTTGAGGGTCTGACTTTTACCAACCCCCTAGGCCCGCCATGCGATGCTCATAGACGAACGGACCGAACTGCACGGATATTGTCACTGACAGGCTCAGTAGGGTTGTCAGGCTGAGTTCACTCACAGACGTCCCTTTTAGTCAATACTTGGTAGCCCGTTACGTATTGGCTTATACCTCTGACGTGCTAGTGGTTAAATCCACAACCGAGGTGTTGACGAGTCTTTAGAGTCCCCCACATTCAGTTACTCAGCTTTCGGGCGAAAGGTTGTAGAGGCCGTATGGAGATATGGCAAGGTCCGATCAGATACGTGCGGTATTGCACGGATCAGGATCGGACAGATTGTACTATAGGCCGTATGGTTATATGGCAGGGTTCGATCAGATACATGCGGTATTGCATGGATCAGGATCGAACAGATATTACTAGCCGGTTTTGGTATAAGCCGGATCCTAGTATAGTACAGTGGAGATTTTGTCTCATTGCATTTGTATTTCGGTCGAAATACAGATGCGGGTGTGTATGCACAGTATCGGGGTTTTTCCTGTAATTTATTGCGGGACCAGTTTTCTGGAGTTGCCACTTTGCTTTCCGTTTCGGCCAATTTCCATTGTTCCGTTCATTGGCCGAAGATTGGTGGAGGAGGGTTTATTTGCATTGTTGCAAATAGGCTTTTTGTGGAGGGGGTCTTTGCTTATTGTAGCATCATGATAGTCTTCATGATGGTGCACCATCCATTGACTTGCTTGACTTCATACTTCATGATGGCTTGACTTTGTTAGCATCATGGTTGTTGATGATGGTTGTGTGGAGTGTTGGCATTGCTTTGTGATCATGGTTGATTATCATAACCATTCCTTTCTCTCTCTCTTTTGATTATGGTTGTGGTTTTGATCTTTTGTTTTTTCATATCACTCCCTCACTCTCATTCACTCCCTCCATCATCTCTTGTGGCCGGCCACTATGTGCAAGGGTTGTCCAAAAATTGTGTGTGTGTATTTTTGGTTCATATCATGCTCCAAAATACCCACTAGCTCCTCCACATTGTTCTTGTTTCATCTCTCCACCATATGGCACCTCCAATACCCCAAAAGCGAGACACAAGCTCTACCAAACATTCTACAGCATATCTTGGGCACGTCGAGTAGCCGGCTTCGTGCCCGAGTTGCCTCGGCATTGAGGTGGGAGCCCGTAAACAAAGTAGGCGATGTGGTGCACTTCCGGCGACGAAGAGGAGACGGGACTTTTCCGCAGGAGATCCAGACGATGATGAGAAGACCGGAGGACTTGGATCGTCGGTACATCTCTTTCTCATCTTATAGTTAGCTTAGACTAGTTAATGGTTACGATCCGGGTGTTTAGTGCGCGGTGGTGCCGGTTTGCTAAGTCCGCAAAATTAAAGTTTTTCACCGCTTCCGCTTTCCGGCGTCGGATTGACGGCCGGGGCGCCGCCGTGCACTTACATAAAAAACCCCGGCTATTCAAACACGACAATCCAATATAACATATCTAGCAACACATAACATCACATGTCATCAACGTAAGTAAATATGCGCATCCCAATTGTCGTTGACATATAGCAACGAAACCGGCGATATCACATATTACACTTACGGTCACAGAAAAGAAAGTGTAAAACTACAACAATTGGAATCCGCAACCTCTTTAGACATCGCATGCCTAATCAAAATGAAATACTTAGACATCACATGCCTAACAGTTATAAACCCCACATTTTAGTCTCATTATCGAAAACTCTTTTCAATATCAAATGAAACTAAACCGCTAGATTTATATCATTCATTCAGTTATCTCATAACTGTTTGTGAATTCCAATTATTGTATCCCATTCCGGATAAATAGAAAATATTAAACTTTCCGATCGAACATTCGAACACCCAAGTTTTCCCGAAACCGTCCAACACATGAAATAGGTTCAAAGACATTCACTTCATGCCTCAGTACCAACGGTCCAGCCGTAGAAGGGTCAAGCCAACGCCTCACATGTGGCACGCCGTACTGCCCCAAACCCGAAGGTTCAAAGGGCAGTTCAAGACGGTCACATAATCGAGTTAAGGTTTGTTGTCTTCTAGAGGGACCATCGCGTTACTTGCACTACTTAGAACGTCCTTAAACCACAGAAAAATCCAACACTTGGAAATTTCCCGACAGGGGAAAAAGTGGGTATTTATATCCGGTCGAACTTTTTAACATATTCAAAAAATATCCGGAAAACACATAGACAAAGTTTGATAATCCGATCGAAATACCGAGTCCCTAATACAACCCAGAAAACTCAACTCTTGAATAAATATTAAAAATTCCCAGAGAACTCAGCACTGAATAAAAGAAGTTACTGTGCAAAATAGGGTGGGTGACGTCATCATACAGCCGCGGAACCGCCGCAGAAGCCAGGCTTCTGCAGCGGTTCCGCCGCACTTTAGAGGAATTGGGTGATCGTGTTTCACAGTAATTCTTTGAAAGTCCTGCTGAATTTTCTGCATATTTTTAATTTGGAAAAAACCCAGTTTTTAAAAAATGTACAGAGAGCAACTTTGATATTAGGGTTTCGGTTCGATCGGACTTCAAACTCCGTCTAGACTTCGCCTAAGGCTCTAGCTAGGCTCTGATACCACTGTAGGGTTCCTAGGCACACAATAGAGGTCTCACAAGGCATCAACCATGCCAATTTCAAATTTTATGGGTGCCGAGAAACCCTAATACGGATCGTCGACTAGAAATTTAGGCGAAAAACGAAACTAGTTAACATCTTAACTAAAGGAGAGAGGCTACAACCTTTGTAGATCCGGTTCTCCACTTCCTTAGCTCCACGTAGACGTCCTCTCGCTGTCCATCTCGAATCCCGAACTCAAACGTCGGCTTCATCGGAGAATTGGGCGGACTAGGTCGTCGGCTTCGTGCCGAAGATGATCTACGTCGAGGCATCACAAGTTCAAGCTCCAACTTCACCAAGTTGTGAAACTTGTGAAGAAAAAACCCTATACTACTTGGCAAGAGGTAGAGGGTGAAGAAATAGGAGGTGGGTTCACTTTAGAATTGGATTTCTCACACTTTTGCTCAAGTTGCCATTGATGAAGGCAAGGGTTTTCTTGAAGAAGAAGAAAGAATATGATAAGTTTCTTATTTAAAAAAGAAACTAATATGAATACTTATCATATACTAACCATGGTCAAGTGTAGAGATTAAACTAAGGTAAGTTGGAATGGTTAGGGTTAAGGATGAGATAAGAATGGTGGACTTTGTCAAAGCTTCAAGAAGCTTCAACATAGAAACAAAATAAGCCACCATTCTTAATAATATCCAAAATGAATAAATAAATAAATAACTAGGTAAATAATCAAAACCCTAACCATTCATATAACCATGGTTTAATCTTTACACAAACCCAAGTGAGCAAGTATCATCAAACATGATACAAACAAGTGCACAAAAAATATATCACATATACAATGTGCATCAAGTGAGAAAATCCTTTTAAAATGAACCAACACTAGTTAATGCAAAGTAATATATCAAATATATAATTATACATTAAATCATTAAATCAACACTTGATTTAACGATCCGGTCATATCACATATAACCGACTAGTATCCTATGTATCGGCTTATCGAATCAATCCTTGATTCGATATTTAGGTTATATCGAATATAACCAATCGATACATCCATCGCGAGAATACAATACGGTATCACATACACGCATTATTCTCGGTCCTGCACATATCTCATATGCGCTCCTATTTCGTTTCGCTTGAGCCAGGAAACCTCTGTGTAGGACTCTAAAGACTCGTCAATACGCCGGTAGCAGATGATGATCATATCAAGCACCCACAAGCCGCAAGCGGTCTGCTAAACGTAACGGCCATCCGGGTATTGAGCGATCAGAAGATCGACGAGCTAGCCCACTCACACTCTTGTGAATCCAACCAGTAACACTTACCGTACAGTCCGGTCTGTTCGTCTGATATGTCGCATATCAAGTCTAGGGGTGGTAAACGTCAGACCCCAATAACCGATAAGTCGTGCCGATGTGAGGCTCATAACGGGTCGAGAAACTACTGGTAACACTTACCAGCAAATCTCTGATCAGCCCTGGCCAGGGACTTCCCTGTTACGGCCAATCGAGCACAGCGCGACATCAACCCCCAATACCGGGAGAGACGAAACCCCTCCTATCGCTCATTGCCTCTATATGACTCGGGACTGTACCCAAAGACCACCGTTTTGCACGCCCTCATGGACGTGGTAAGGTGGAGATCAAAGCACAGTGGGAATCATACAAGACTCTATGACGATCTCGGGTCTACAGACTAACCTGTACAAGTGTCACCTGAGAACTGCCATCTGACGTGAGGTATAATACCATCTGGGAGTTCTCGGCGAGTCCGTCCAGTGTACTCAGTCTCCACTGAGCACCCGTATACCATCTCTGATGTCAAACACCAATGGATATGGGATCATCCATCGCCCATCTCATGGGTCGAGAAGCGCATACGCTAGTCTACACTGGTATATCGATGCCCTGTCTCGATACACCCACGACTAGGGACCTTGAAGGATGTACTTATGGACTACCATGTCCCCACTAGTATGATCTGCATCATAGTCCAGGTAGTCAAGTACACATCCTAAAGGCTTTATCAACATGTAACTATAAGACAGTTTAAAGAGACAAGTGTACATGTTAAGATAAAGAGTAACCAGATAGCATACTATCATATCGAGCAAGAAAGTCATCTCTATATATGTCCAAGCATCCAATATAATATACATCATCTGTACAATACTGGCCTCTAGGGCATACATACAACTAACAACAGCAACACATAATATCTCATATCATCAACATAAGCAAGTATGCGTATCCCGATTGTCGTTGATGTATAGCAACGAAGTCGGCGATACACCACATACTACGCTTACGGTCACAGAAAAGAAAGTGTAAAACTACAACAGTTGGAATCCGCAACCTCTTTAGACATCGCATGCCTAACAATTCTAAACCCCGCATTTTAGTTTCTATATCGAAAACACTTTTCAATATCTAGTCGGGCAATTCAACAAGATTCCCGATATTCTGATCGAATGCTCGTCGCAAACTTTAGTAGACGGCCGTACCCCCCGAATGCCGTCGACGAAGTGCACTAAGGCGGAACACCGCTGTCGCGAGCACCCGAACGGATGCTTTTGGCGACGGGGTTCTCCTACAGTCACTTGGTCGGGGCTATGGGGCATGGCTGTCTATTAAGTTTACCCGGCGAGTATCCGCGTACGCTACGTGATTGCGACGGACTTTTGATCGCATCAAAATTCCGTGGCAACCAATCATTTGAGACTAAACTTCTATGTTTATAACATTCAAATTAGCTATCTCATAACTACTTGTGGATTCCAAATATTGTATCACATTCCAGATAAATAGACAATGTTAAACTTTCCGATCGAATAATCAAACACCCAAGTTTTCCCAAATAGTTCTCATCACTTGAGGGGGGTTTAAAAGCATCCATCACATGCCACAGTACCAATGGTCCAGCCGTAGAAGGGTCAAGCCAACGCCTCACATGTGGCATGCCGTACTGCCCCAAACCCTAAGGTTCAAAAGGCAGTTCAAGACGATCACATAATCGAGTTAAGGTTTGTTGTCTTCTAGAGGGTCCATCGCGTTACTTGCACGACTTAGAACGTTCTTAAACTACGGAAAAATCCAACACTTGGAAATTTTCCGGGTCGGGAAAAAGTGAGTTATTGATATCCGGTCGAACTTTTTAACACGTTCTAAAATTATCCGGAAAAACTAAACAAAATTAAATTATCCGATCGAATCATTAAGTCCCCAATACAACCCAGAAAACTCAACACTTGAGTGAAAAATAAAAATTCCCAGAAGAATCAGCAAGTACCAACGGTTATTACTGTGCAAAAACTAACCATTAATCCCCAAGTACGGCCGCGGAACTGCCGCCAATATCCTAGTTTGGCCGCGGTTCCACGGCGCTTTGAGCTATTTAGAGTGTCGTTTTGCACATGTGTCCATAGAATTCCCTGCTGATTTTTTTAAGGATTTTTAATTTGGAAAAAATCACATTTTCAGAAAATGTCCAGAGAAGGGTTCGGATTAGGGTTTCGTGTTTCGAACGGACTTTAAACTTCGCTCAGACTTCGCCTAAAGCTCTAGCTTGGCTCTGATACCACTGTAGGGTTGCTAGGCACGCGTACAAGGGTCTACGAGGCATCAACCATGCCCGATTAAAATTTTAGCCGTGTCGAACAACCCGAAGCCGGATCTTTAAACTATGGTTTAGGCGAAAACAAGCATGTTAAACACTTTAACACAAAGTGAGAGGGATTAAAACCTTTGTAGATCCAGTCCTTCACTTCTTAAGCTCCGTGTAGATGTCCCCATCGCTGTGATCATGAACTCTGGACTCTAGAGAAGCTTCACAAGAAGAACGAACGTGCTTGCTTCGATGACTTCGAGGCCGAAGATGATCTACGTCGGGGAGACACTAACTCAAGCTATTCCTTCACTAGGTCATGAAATTTGTGAAGAGAACACACTCTACTACATGGCAAGTAGTAGAGGATGAAGAAGTAGGAAGTTGGCTCACTTTAGAATTGATTTTCTCACACTTTTTCTCATGGCACCATTGGAGCTAGTAAGCTTTTCATGGAGCTTGATGAAGAAGAAGATAAAGAAAGAATAATATCATCATATGAATTATCCTCCTCTAAATAATGTAACCATGGGTGAGTTAAGCTATCATGCTTAACTCATGTGGAGAATTAACCAAAGCATGAGGTTAAGGGTTGGGTTAACTAAATATCCATAAGAATGACAAAAGAGTTGACTTTGTCAATGTTTCCACAAGCTTCATGAAAGCTTGAGAACTTTGACAAAGTCTTTCTCTTTTGTTATTCTTAAGATATAAACAAAACCCTAATCTTTATCCTAATCTTGGTATAAGTCTCGTACACCCATCTTTGATGTATCATCAAGCATGATACAATCATATGTACACAAATATATACCACATATACACTTATGCACAATCTAGTGAGAAAATAAATCATAAGTGAGCTAATACTAGTTAATGTAATGTAATATATCAAATATATAATTATACATTAAATTATTAAATCAACTCTTGATTTAATAATCCGGCTATAACCGACTAATATCATGTGTAACAACATATCGAATCAACACTTGATCCGATAACCCGGCTGTATCGCATACAACCGATCAATGTCACGAATCGCGAGAATAGAATACGGTATCTCATATCGTATTAATCTCGGTCCCGCACATATCACATATGTGCTCCTACTCCGTTTCGCTTGAGCCAGCAAACCCCTGTGTAGGACTCTAAAGACTCGTCAATACGCCGGCAGTAGGTGATGATCATATCAAACACCCATAAGCCGCAAGCGGTCTGCTAAACGTAACGGCCACCCGGGTTTTGAGCGATCAGAAGATCAACAAGCAAGCCCGCTAGTACTCCTGCGAATCCAATCAGTAACACTCCCGTAAAGTCCGGTCTCATCGTCTGATATATCGCATATCTCGCCTAGGGGTGGTAAACGTCAGACACCAGTAGCTTAATAAGTCGTATCGATATGAGGTTTTTAACAGTACGAGAAACCACTGGTAACACTTACCAGTAAATCTCAGCAACCCTGGCCAGGGATTTCTGGTTATAGCCAATCGAACACAGCGCAACATCAACTCCCTATACCGGGAGAGACGAATCCCCTCCTATCGCTCATTGCCTCCATGTGATTCGAGACTGTACCCAAAAGACACCTTTTTGCACGTCCTCTTGGACGTGGTATGATGGAAATCAAAGCGCAGTGGGAATCACACAAGACTCTATGACGATCTCGGGTCAACAGACTAAGCTGTACCAGTGTCACTAGAGAACTGCCATCTGACGTAACGTATAATACCATATGGGAGTTCTCGGCGAGTCCATCCAGTATACCCAGTCTACACTGAGCACCCGTACACCATCCTTGATGTCAAACACCGATGGATATGGGATCATCCATCGCCCATCATATGGGTCAAGATGCGTATATGCTAGTCTACTCTGGTGCATCGATGCCTTGTTTCAATACACCCACGACTAGGGACCTTGAAGGATGTACTTATGGACTACCATGTCCCCACTAGTATGATCTGCATCATAGTCCAGGCAGTCAAGTACACATCCTAAGGGCTTTACCAACATGTAACAGAGAGACAATCAGTGTACACGTTAAGGTAAAGAGTAACCAGATAGCATACTATCATGTCGAGCAAGAAAGTCCTCCCTATATATGTCCAAGCATCCACTACAATATACATCTCATGTATAGTAATGGCCTCTAGGGCATACATATAACTAACAAAGACCAATTCCGGCGACGTCCGATTTTCTGGAGAGTTGTGGTGTGGGTTTTTGAGGGTAGGTGTATGTTGAGGTTTGGGTGTATTTGGTCTTGTTTGTTTGTTTAGCTTTCACTGTATGAAAAATCTGGGATCACTTAGGTAGGTTGCAGTGTTTCGTGTTCGCGCGATACGTTATCCGACACGGATCGTGCACTTTGTGTGGTTTTGCTCTTAAGTTGTTTTCGTTGTGTCGCTACGCACGTTAGCCACAATACGAACACTTGAGAGTATGTTTTGTGTTGTTGCGTCGGTCTAATATAGTGTGTACGTGTTTTAGGGTTATTATTAATATACACTTGTTTTATTGTCTTAATATTGTAGGTTCGCAGGCGGGGACTACGGACACAACTACAAAGGGAAAACAGGTGGTTGGCCACACTTAGCCAGGAGTGTTGGTGAGTAGATTTAACATCTACAGGGGAATCGCCCGCATGGCGTTATGCGTCTGGGCTAGAAATGATTTGACTTGTCGCACATTCTATGTCATGTTTAGAATTGCGCATTTACCCTACTGCTTAGCTATTGTTGTGCTTGGACTAGTATCCTTAGGACACTGCACTATTATTGACGGCTCATGTTGCACGAGCACTGATTGTATGCCACACACACCGTCAATAATTGCCATGTCACGCACAACCCATATATAGAAAGGATATTGTCTGGTTAGGGACATTGAGACATTGATTCATATTTTTATTGTGCTTATGACATATAGCATACCTGTACACTTACATGCTAGTTACCCATATAGCTATATGGTATTGTACTATTGTGACAGGTATATACACATATGATATATAGCTACCTGTACATCTGGCATACATACATACTTACATATGGACACACATATCTTGCTATACCGACATGGTTATGCATACCTTGTTATAGCTACATGTTCACCTGTCTATATTGTTGCATCTGATTTCGGGGAAATCAGGAACCGTGTGATATATTCATTTAACTGGTTGCAGTTAAATAGTTGTTTTCCTTTATATACTCATATTACTGTTTCATGTTGCCTATATTACATTCATCAATTTCATATGATGTTCTCTGATATTTTAATACTATGTATATATATAACAGTGGAATAGAACGCTGTTATATATGCCTTTACACCAATATTAGTGGAATGGGATGCTAATATATATGTATTAATTCATGCATCCATACGTATTCACTACTTGATGTTTTCTGGATTTGAGGACCGTGGTTGTTTCATGAAATTATGCATTATTTGAAAAACCCGGTTCCTCTTGATATGATATTTCAGTGCGTCCACCATGTGATTTTCTCGGTTCTGAGATTGGCATGTGAAACTTGATTCGAGGAGCGGGAGGCACCGTCTGCGGGTACTGGTGGACCCGGTATGGTACCCAGGGGCGAAGGTGGTTTTGTGGTGTAGACGATGAGCCTGACAGAGGGACCACTACCTACCGGTGACAGTATTTGGACTCGACGTATATCTGGGGGATATCGATCGAGGTTATGTACATACATGCCTTGCAGATTGCGGGTGGTGCTTACCCAGGTTATTAGGATTTACGTACATGACATTGGAGGGCCAGTCCTAGGTGATGGCGACTCAGAGATCAGTATTTTGGTGTCGATGCTGGACACTTGTTTCATGATATTTTGGGTGTCGATGTTAGACACTCACCTTATATGAAACTTACTTTATACTGATATTGTACACACTGGATATGTGGGATATATTGATGTTGTGCATTCGGAATATATGAGATATACTTGATGTTGGACATTCAGGATATATGAGAAATATTGATGTTGTACATTCAGGATATATGGGATTTACTTGATGTAGTACATTGAGGATATATGAGATTTACATGATATGAGAGACAATTTGGGGGCTGATTTGTGGAAATTGGGAATTTGACTGTCTTTTTGGATTTTGGTCCTACCACGAGGTTAGGATTTCCGTGGAAATGACATATTGTATTCCATACTCCACATTTACTGTTTATGCACTGCTTCATGCATTAGTGTACCTGTTAGAGTACCTTCCATGACTGTTGCATTTACATACCTTTATTCATATCATTTATTCATGTACTTGTAGTACCTGATAGAGTACCTTACATGACTGTTACCTTCATATCGTCATATTATTGCTTCATGTATTAATTGTACCTGCTAGTGTACTTTTCATGAGTATTGCATTACATATGACTATTCATTGATTTTAAATGCTTATGTTAGATTTGCGTTGTACGTGCATACTCGCGATTACCTGCATATGTTATTTACTATTCACGAGTTGGCAACTCACCCCCGTTGTGCCACAGTGTTTGCAGGTGTTCTTCAGGATAGTCAGAGGCAGGGCCATTTCCATCCTTCGTATCATCTTTTGGCTGCGGATACCACTTCGCCTGACAGTGTGCGGTTTTGCCCAGGTGGGTTTTGTGGTTATCCGATGTTGTATTGTATATTTGTTGTATCCATGTACTCTCCATCTACCAGTATTATGTATGACTTAGTGACTTGGTGTAAGGACGATATTGTATATTATTTATGCAGTTTTATTTATATCGTCTCTTTCTTCGCTACGGTGCCGTATATCTGTTGTGGTGATTGTTTTCCGCCGTTGGGCATGGATTTTGCTCTCGTTTGGGATGTTTTACTTTATATTTATGTTGTGCCCATTTTGGGGGCTTGTTTTACAAAGGAGGTGCTGCCAAAATTTTAAGGAATACAAGTGAGGCTTTAAAGAATTTGGGTTGTGATTTCAAAGGTTTTGAAAATACTATTATCTTTTTCTTATTTCTTTGATGGTTTAGATTTCTGGGTTTTGGCTTTCTTTTACTGCGTTACGCCTGGAGACGTTGCGTAGTATTAGGGCCGTCACGTGCCAATTTCGGGTCGTGACAGCATCCGTCTAAACCTCCGATACACGGTGTCATAAATCGACTTGGCATATTCGGAGAAGTGGACGGATAAAACCAAATAGCATCTACCCTCAAAATTTATGCTAGACGTCCTAACGTCCCGGTCGCGTCTTTCGGCGGTAAACAGTACCCAACTAAAACCTGTTTGCACGACTCCTTTGAGCCGTGGTAGGGTAGTAATCAAAGCACAGTAGGAACTCACACGAGACAAATGACGATCTCAGGTCGACAGACTAACCTGTACACATGTCGCCTGGGAACTGCTATTTGACAATAGGTATAATACCAATTAGCAGGTTCCCGGCTAGTCCGTCCAGTGTACTCATAATCGAATGTGCACCTGTATACTATCTTAGGTGAACAAACTAACACCAATGGCTTGTGAGACTGGCCACCACCCCTCGTCGAGGTCTCGATCAGTATACACTAGTCTACACTGGAGTATCGATACCCAGTCTAGATACTCCAACGACTAGGGACATTTAAGGATGTTCTTATAAACCCCCAGCTCCCACGTATATGATCGCCATCCTAATGCTGGTAGTCAGGAAAGAATCCTATGGGCTCTATCAATATATACATGATGATATAGACAAACCAGATAGCATACTATCATCTTGAGTAAGAATGTTTTACCGGTATAGGTCCTCCCTCAATCATCATAATCACCTGCCTGTGATTACGAAAATTGCCTTGAGGGCACTATAGCCAAAAATCTCCCACTTGCACTTAAGACCAATTATTGCGATGTCGCATACTCATAGCCCATGTGATACCGAACACCCAACTTCTCTACTAATCAGTTTCGCAAAGCCTGTTTGCAAAACTATTGCGTTCGAGAAATAGCCTCAGTGAGTGAATCCGCTCCAATATTTCTTTCTGTATCTCTCTATATCTTAACTTCGCGGAGAAAATTATCTCCCGAAATGAGCAATACCTGTCTTAGAATTTGTCTCGATATCTGATAGGATCCGGTTCACAAATGAACTCTAAATCCAGCAAACTTCTTAGACTATATCATCCACTGAATTTAATCAGCATCCTGCGCCATGCCTTCCACAGTATCCGCTTGAACCACTTGTCCAACATACTGTCCCTCAAAAAAAGGGAAAACTACAACTCTAACAGTCACTTTGTCATCCAGGTCACCATGGAAGCCTAAAATGATAACTGTCTCCCGAAGGAGACTGCCATTACCATATTCCTAGAACATCCATTTATGTTCATAAACTGCTTCCCTACATTTCTCCAGGATTGGATTAATATATGTTTATTGCAGCTACTGCAAAAATAACATCTAGTGTGGTACTTGACATTTCATGACTAACTCAATTGCCTAAGCAAGTGATATGCTAATCATGCAGATCCCTCTCCCCTTTAGTCTGTAAGACACCTTTAGAGAGGGTGACTCCATCACCTGCAGGTACACCACCATGCCAGGAGTCGTCCATTCTAAAATCCTTTTATAATAATGTGAAAGTGCCCAGATTAGGATACTTCCCAAATCTAGATCTAAAATCATAGATCTAGTAACCAGAAATCCTGATATTATATCCATATCCTATATGGAGAAACGACTTTGTGACAACCACAGTATAACCGATCGTAGTATAGAAATATCTCTTTCTATCAAGTGCATGTCATCCTAATACCTGGACATCACTCTCTACTACCTTCTTAGCAGATCCATCTCCTATTCTGATGAAGTCAAAGCCTATGACTATCACATACAAAAAAAATGATCTATTTCCGCTATACCTGCTTTAGTCTATAAATAGACATAAACTACTTGCCCACTATGCTTCCGCTGCTCCCACTGACTACAACAACCCTCTACCAGAGTCATATACACATGAACTTCTAAAACTAGTTTAGAACGACGCTATACTCATCCTCCTGCCGGGTCTTATAGTCTAAAACAGCAGCAATGGCAAGTCTGGGTAAACAAGAACCTCCCTGTCACCGTCTCTGAGAAGACCGAAGTACCTCTCGGGTTCCTGAGGTTACCCACCAAATCTGCGGAGTGGCTAATGGAATGTCGAAACAATTTGAATCCACAGGTTCTATTAAATCTTCAGTGATCGTTTGTGGTTCTGGAATCACTTCCAGTTCTACCATACTCCGACTTCTGTTTTTCTGAAAATATCCATTTTACTAAAACTGTGGCGAGTCAAGAACAATATAAATATTGATCTTGCTGATGGTAGAAAGTTAACCCTCGTCAAAGCCCGGGATAACCCAAAAACAGCCATTACTGAAATGTGCCTTGAGTTTATCAGGATTATGGTTTTAAGCATCAGCCGGACAACTCCCTATACCTTAACGATTACCTTAACATCGTTAAGATATAAATTGATTCTATATATATACAATATAGAAACAAAAGCACTAATTTAATTGGAACCAAATTCAAAATCATGCAGCTGTCTCCAGTGCATGTCAACCAAATGGAAAAAGGCCAATCAACGTTACTCAACTAGGAGTGCATCCATATATGAGTAACCTGAAAGAGAATCAAGTTCTCAAAATCATTACTATCAACGGAATACCAAACACAAGTATCTACATCTTCGACTTCCACGAAGAATCCTGACACTTCTAATAAATGGTTATCTACTTTATTCTTATACCTATAACTTCTCAAAATCCGAACCTTGTATTTCAACGAAATACTTGTCTAGAACTAGAGAAGTTATGAGTAAACAAAATATAGTACGAGTACCAACCCCATTGTCTTAATGGACACTGGACAACATATAATACTTTGTATAAGTCCCCTGAGTTTAATAACTCAAACCCTGTGCGCCGTAGGTTGAAAAACTGTATTATGGTTAAGAAGAATTACACCGCTGTTGAATGCACTTTACCTAATCACCAACTAATATAGGTAAATATCACAGACATAATATCAAAAAGTTATATCTCACTTTATAAAATAAACGTACAGATATATCAGTTTGAAATTGGTGCATAATAACAGATATTCAAAACCAAATATTTGTCATTTGGCAAAATCCAGATGATTTCCTCAAATATCACCAATTACAACAAATTCCGATATAATGAGGATCTAATCACCCAATTCCCAATATCTTACTCCCACTCACCATCTGTAATAACATAAAGATGTGAAAAACTGATCTGGTAAATACATACCCTGGAGTTAAATTCCTGTTGGGAAAACAGTTTTCAATTTACATCGCACAGTGAAACCGAAACATGAAAATATTTCAAAAAAGAGTTAACTGGTATTCTTAGTAACGCCTCTTCCACTATCCTGATTCATCACAGTAACCATATACTTACCTTCCTTCACTCCAATCTCTTTATTATATCTTTACTTATTACCTTCCGTACACCTTTTTTAGGCTAATTGGTTTTCTTCCATCCCTACCCTTCGGCACCAGCCTAAGGTTTGGAAGAAGACTATCCAATAACCGCAACAGGTGTACTCTCCTAATCCTAGGAGCCCTCGCAACCTGAGAGAAGGCAATGGAAAAAGACATCTGAATAATCCTATTCTTATTCCTCCTGAACCGGAAACCATCCTCGAATCTGGAACGAATTCCTTCGAGTTCGTATGTAACTATACGATGGCATATCCAATAGAAGTGGATATCCGCAGTGATACGGAGTGTTCTGGAGAAATCCAAAGTGGATGTGGGAGTGGCGGGGGTATACACGGTTTTGTCGTGAATGATAGCAGTCGCAAGTTTCTTTTCCGTTATTCTAATCCCTTTATTTGTCTTTACTTATTACCTTCTGTACACCACCTTTAGGCTAATTGGTTTTCTTCCTTCCCCACCTTTCGACACCTGCGTATGGTCTGGAGGAAGACTATCCAATAAGCTCAATAGGTGTACCCTTTCCTAATCTTAGGAGCCCTCATATCCTGAGAGAAGGTAAAGAGTAAAGACAACCGAATAATTATATTCAATCTCTCCAGAACCAGAACCCATCCTCGAATCTGGAACAAGTTCCTTCGAGTTCGTATGTAACTATACGATGGATTTATCCAATAGGAGTGGATGTTCGTAGTGATACGGGGTGTTCTGGAGAAATGCAAAGGTGATATAGAAGTGGCAATGATATATGCGACACCGTGACATTCCAAAAGCCAATAGTGTTTTAAGAAGGTTCTGTTAATTAGGTTCATGAGTTTTAGTCAAGGGTCGGGTAATGGTCGCTACCAAAAAGAGAGAGAAAAGAAACACTCAGCATGCACTCTAACCTAGATCAGAATGGTTAATCACTTTATCTAATTAGGATGGCTCCCACTGTTTCCTTGAATTCTCCTCCAAACCCAAAGGAGAATTAGTCGGAATCACCAGAGGAGTAATCCTACTCATCAGTGGGAATCGGGATCCAACTCTCATCGTATGATAACTTGATGGAAGCCACTCCAGAAGGTATGCGCATGCGTGGTAAGTTTCATGTTTGTTTGAAACTCCCGATGTGTGTTTTTATCCCAAGCGGCTTATGACCTTGACTAGGTCAACATATCATAAGTCGCAAGTCAAGTTCAACCCGTCATTATCCTGGATTAATTAGACCTGCCCGTACGAGCCCTTGACTAGGTCAACATGACTGTACAACTGTCCTAACCAATTGCATATCCATGCAGCAGAAAAGTACTACAGAGCTATCGATCACTACACCTTGACTAGGTCAACATACATAGCACGAATACTAAGCAATACTCGTCTGAAATGACGGAGGGCTACGGCTGGTTTTCGGCGAAAAACATTTAACGTAATGAACTTGATATCGTTGAAGGAACCGAGTGGTTTTACAAATTTATAGCGGTGAAAACTTTTGCTAAAGATGTCACTCCCGGTGAAAGGATCTCGACTCTTTTCTCGTCGAATGAGGTGCAGGATATTCCAAACTGAATATCACGATGCAAAGCAAAAGAATCGACTATAGTGAAGTTATTACGTTAACGCAAACTTTTGCCCAAGGGGTCACTCCCGATGAAGGGATCTCGGCCCTTGCCTCGTAGAATGAGGTGCTAGATATTCATAACCGAATACCACTGTGCAAAGCAAAAAAGAACGTCTGTAATGTCGGGTTTTAAAAACTTGGTTCCAACAACATTATATATAGGTTTGTTTTATCCTTGCATTGATAAGAATCAATGCAGTCCCATCAATTAACATATCACACCAGAAAAGAACGAAAAATAAAAAGTACGTATATGCCATCCGCATTCGCCTCTGGATCCCGTCATCACCCGTTAGGTTACTTAACTAACGACAGAGCAGGGAGTGGACTAGCGCGGGTGCAAAACATATACAACATCTACTAGTATATATAAATATATATAACAATCGTCCCAGGCATGATATAAAGCAACATCACAGAAACATCACAGAAGCAACACTGAATGATGGATAATCTTGGAGCCCCGAGTTTCACTTGAGCCGCAAATGAGACCCGACGTTCCCTGTCGTGTGGATAGCCTGTGCAATGACAACCTAGATTCCTACAAGTGCTGCAAGTTACCCGCCAAAACCAGAAGTGAGGTAACCCCCTTCAACAACGTGAATGGGCTACCCAACACTTCACGGAATCCGGTAACTTGAGCACCCCTCCGTGGGTCAACCCACACCCCCTGCGAGTGCGGCGAATAGCCCATCAATTCTAGAGTAAGGTCCCCTCCGTCTCAACGCCATGAGATGCAGACCCGTTGCCCTCTAGAACCCGGCTATTTGTGCACTCTACCGCGGGGTAATCCTAGTACAGAAAAGAAAATAATATACAAGGGTGACATCGACCTCAACCCGGTCGTGCCCCAAACGAATAATATACAAACTTGCAGTGACGACAGTCCACATGTCGAACGCTCACCCTGCAATATCAAATGTACAAATGAAACTAAACTGTACTAACATTGCACCCAAGCTATCCACCACGACGATCCAACCACAATACAGCACAACACAGAATATCAACGTGAATATCACGTTCGCAAACTCGTCTAAAAGAACTATAGCAATTATACAAGTTGTACCGATCTAATGACATTCACGGTTGCAGATAGTAATGTAAGTACTGTATAAACTTTTAAACAGTGCTAAATTATCGACTTTGAAACACCCCAAAAAGCCCCTGAACAACAGATAACATAATATCCGAAATGGGCAAAACTACCAATACCACTGCACCAATATTCCAGAAACCAGACAACACCCAAAATACGAAGCCCAAATTCCTCACTGTGGCCGGCCTCCTCGGTTTTTCTGAGCATGTGCTCGGGTCAAAACGGGTGAAATGGGTTCGTATTTGGGGTATGTTCTATTGGTCACTCAAGAAGTCTTTTGTAGTTGCTAAATTTTTTTTTAAGACTTTGAAAATCAACAGAAACTGGAATCCGCAGGATATCATTTCGGGTTTGTTTTGATTTCGATACTTTAACATTGTCTAAACAAGCTGGCTAAGGGTTTAAAACCTGGCTCTGATACCATGTTGGATTACGGAAGCGCCCCGGCCATCAAACCGTGGCCAAATGCGGAACAAAAATTTACTAAACTGGCGTTACCATTACCCAATGCCCGGATCTACCCTAAACCCTAAACTAGGAAGCTAATAAAAGAGATAGGATTGGTTATACCGAGTTGATATGTGTCCTTCGTTCTTCAACCATCATCCCCAAGCTCCTAGTGGCTCCTTGATTGAGTTTGGTTGCCGGTCTTCCTCCATCTACGATGATCCACCTGAGGGAAACGTCATAAGCTTCAGCCTCGTCGAGCGAAGCAACCAACGCTCCAAGGTTGCTAGCAATGGAGAGTGCAGGTGTAGGAATGTGTCACTATAATTTTCCTCTCATCACAATGCTCAAGAGAGCAACTCAAGAAGATGAAGGAGGTGAGGAAACATGTGGCATGAGCAACTCAAGAAATGGCTAAGTGATGAAGTGAGAATGAGAGTGTAATGAACCATGAAGCAAGTGAAGAAAAGCAAGTGTTCAAAACAATTGAGCCAAACACACTCTCATAAGATGGCTGCCCCCTCTCTCCTCACAATCATGCACACTAAAAAAATATCCCACAAATTTTCCATTAAACAATAAAGACCCGTGCCTCTTTACATGTTACAACCCATGCTCATGCCAACTCACCCCTCACCTCATTTCCTTATTTAATTTTCTAAAAACAAAATCCAATAATGAGGTGGCCATCTTCTAGAAACCATTCCGTATAAATACGGAATGCAACCCGGTACACGTATTGAAATACATATACGCATATTCGTACAAAAATACGAATAGCCAAGAGAGAAAATGAATAGTGAAAATAATACAAGAATATAAATACATATATAAATTATTAAATCAAAACCTGATTTAATAATCCGACTTAATCCTAAGCCGCTAGTATTATCAACCGTTCGATTAAAATCTGTGCAGCTTGTGCATATATTTAATCGGACACCTGTATGGACCAACATACGTCATCTATACCATATCGCCTGAACCATGAAAACCCTCTGTGTGGGACTCTAAAGAATCGTCAATACGCTGGCAGTGGGTTTAACCATAAGCACGTCAGCGGCACTAGCTGTACGTAACGGCTACCCATTTATTGAGCGAAAGGGAGGTCGACGAGCAAACTCATCCTGAACCCTTACTGAGCCTGACAGTGACAATATCCGTACAGTCCGGTCTGTTTGTATAAGAGTATCGCATATCGAGTCGAGGGGGTGGATAAAGTCAGACCCCTGACAATGCGACATTTAGTGTCGGCATGAATCCCATCACCACCTGAGAAACTATCGATCCTGGATCGGTAATTCTCATCCACCATAGCCATGGATTTCTGGTGATGACCACCCGTGCACAACGCGACATCAACTCCCAATACCGGGAGAGACGAATCCCCGACGATCCGATCACTGCCTCCATGTGGCACGGGACTGTACCCAACAAAAATCTATTTGCATGACTCCTTTGAGCCGTGGTAGGATAGTAATCAAAGCACGGTGGGAACTCACACGAGAAAAATGAGGATCTCAGGTCGACAGACTAACCTGTACACATGTCACCTGGTAACTGCTATCTGACAATAGGTATAATACCAACTAGCAGATTCCTGGCAAGTCCGTCAAGTGTACTCATAACCCAATAAGCAGCTGTATACTATCTTAGGTGAACAAACTAACACCAATGGCTTGTGAGACCTGGCCACCATCCCTCGTCAGGGTCTCGATCAGTATACACTAGTCTTCACTGGAGTATCGATGCCCAGTCTCGATACTCCCACGACTAGGGACATTTAAGGATGTGCTTATAGACCCCCAGCTCCTATGTATATGATCGCCATCATAATGCTGGTAGTCAGAAAA
Source organism: Agapanthus africanus (assembly GCA_030015575.1). Taxonomy (NCBI): domain Eukaryota; kingdom Viridiplantae; phylum Streptophyta; class Magnoliopsida; order Asparagales; family Amaryllidaceae; genus Agapanthus; species Agapanthus africanus. Next base: position 242,039,003 of record CM057344.1, read on the forward strand.
GAATCCTATGGGCTCTATCAACATGTACATGATGATAAAGACAAACCAGATAGCACACTATCATCTTGAGGAAGACAGGTCTACGGTATAGGTCCTCCCTCAATCATCATAATCACCTGCCTATGATTACGATAATTGCCTTGATGGCACTATAGCCAACACTGACGATCTGCTAACTGCCTCCATGTGGCTCGGGACTGTACCCAACTAAATCCTGTTTGCACGACTCCTTTGAGCCGTGGTAGGGTAGTAATCAAAGCATAATGGGAACTCACACGAGACAAATTGTTGGGATACCTACAACGGCAGCAAGGTTTCGGGAGGAATCATCCATGCCAAGTTTAAATTTTTTCCATTCTAGATAATCCTAACCCTAGATCATTAACTAGAGAATCAAACAAAAACACCAAGTAAACAACTTTACTTCTAAGAGTTAGGGATTACAACCTTTGTAGTCCATTCCTTCGCTTCATAAGCTCCGAGTTGAGGTCCCTTCACTGCGATCATCAAGTTCCCGGACTTTCGAAAGGCTCCATGAGGTGTATGATGCATCTTGCTTGAAGTCTTCAAAATCCAAGACGATCTACCTTGAGGAAACTTTCGAAAGGCTCCATGAGGTGTATGATGCATCTTGCTTGAAGTCTTCGAAATCCAAGACGATCTACCTTGAGGAAACTCAAACCCAAGCTCTCACTTCACTAATGAGGTATTAGTGAAGCAAACACCCTAATCTAAGTGGCTAGAATAGATGAGGATGATGATGTAGGAATTTATCTCTCTTAAGTTTTCTTTATCTCACTTTAATTCATCACAAAAGAAAAGGCTAGTAAAGCTTTTTGAGAGGAAGAAGAAGATGAAGTGTTGTGATGAAAGAATAATGAATTCTTGTTGAGGTTAGAAATGCAACCAAGGGTTAAGCATGGCATGCTTAACCCTTGTAGAGAATTAACCATGAGTTAGGGTTTGGTTAACAAATATATAGCAAATATCAAAGAGGGTGGACTAAGTCAACACTTCATGAAACTTCTTCAAAGCTCATCCTTGACTTAATCCATACAATTTTGAATTAGCTAAATAAATATATAATTCCAACCATAAACCCTAATCATGGTTTAATCTCATAACCCTTGTTGTATGTGTAACCCTAACATGTTACAATATTATATATCACATATATAATATATTATGTAACAAAAGAAAATAATACAATTAACATATATCACATATATATATATATATATATATATATATCAATGTATTATTTAAGTGAGAAAAAGAATCATTTAAGTGAGCTTATATTAATTAATGCAATGTAATATATCAAATATATAATTATACATTACATTATCGAATCAACACTTGATCCGATAATCCGGCTATTTTGCAAATAACTGACTAATATAATATGTATCAGTTCATCGAATCAACACTTGATCTGATGACTCTGCTATATCACAAATACCCAGCCGATATCACATATCGCGAGAATCGAATACGGTATCATATACACGTATTATTCTCGGTCCCGCACATATCACATATGTGCTCCTGCTCCGTTTTGCCTGAGCCAGGAAAGCTCTGTGTAGGACTCTAAAGAATCGTCAATACGCCGGCAGTAGGCGATGATCATATCAAACACCCACAAGCTGCAAGCGGTCAGCTAAACGTAACAGCCACCCGGGTATTGAGCGATCAGAAGATCAACAAGCAAGCCTGCACACACTCCTGTGAATCCAATCAGTAACACTACCGTACAGTCCGGTCTCTTCGTCTGATATGTCGCATATGCAGTCTAGGGATGGTAAACGTCAGACCCCAGTAACCGATAAGTCGTGTCGATGTGAGGCTCATAATGTGTCGAGAAACTACTGATAACACTTACCAGTAGATCTCCATATCAGCCCTGGCCAGGGACTTCCAGTTATAGGCAATCGAACACTGCGCAACATCAACCCCCAATACCGGGAGAGACGAAACCCCTCCTATCGCTCATTGCCTCCATGTGATTTGGGACTGTACCCAAAAGCCACCGTTTTTCACGTTCTCATGAACGTGGTAAGGTGAAAATCAAAGCAAAGTGGGAATCACACAAGACTCTATGATGATCTCAGGTCTACAGACTAACCTGAACCAGTGTCACCAGAGAACTGCTATCTGACGATAGGTATAATACCATCTAGAGTTCTCGGCGAGTCCGTTCAGTATACCCAGTCCCACTGAGCACCCGTACACCATCTTTGATGTCAAACACCAATGGATATGGGATCATCCATCGCCCATCATATGGGTCAAGATGCGTATACGCTAGTCTACTCTGGAGTATCGATGCCCTGTCTCGATACACCCTCGACTAGGAACAGTTATAGGATGTACTCTTGGACTACCCTGGCCCCACTAGTATGATCTGCATCATAGTCCTTGTAGTCGAGTACATATCCTAAGGGCTTTATCAACATATGAAAGCAAGACAGTAAACCATTACAAGTCAACATGTTAAGACAAAGTGAAACCGGATAGCATACTATCATATCGAGCAAGAAAGTCCTCTCTCTATATATATCCAAGCATCCACTATAATATACATCATATGTACAACAATGGCCTCTAGGGCATATACATAACTAATAATCTCCCACTTGCACTATGGCCAGCTGTTGTAGTATCTCATACACAACATCCCGAAAAGTCTCTCAAATTGTATCTGGGGTATGGCCTTCGTGAGTGGATCCACAGTGTTGTCCTTCGTGTCAACTCTCCTGACCTCGATCTCGCGGCGATCAACTATCTCCCGGATCAGGTGATACCGCCTCAGAATATGCCTCGATCTCTGATGGGATCTGGGTTCCTTGACCAATGCTATAGCTCCATTGTTATCATAATACAAAGGTATTAGATGCACAATGGTCGGAACCACACCAAGTTCAGTGGTGAACTTCTTGATCCAGACAGCCTCTTTGGCAGCAATGTATTCAGCCTCCATCGTAGAGTCTACTACGGTTTCTTGCTTGGAGCTCTTCCAACAAACCGCCCCTCTATTTAGGGTAAAGACAAATCCAGAGTGCGACTTAGAGTCGTCCTTATCACTTTGGAATCTTGAATCGGTAAAGGACTCCACCTGGAATTCTCCGTTACCATACACCAAGAACATCTCTTTAGTCCTTCTCAAGTACTTGAGAATGTTCTTCACACCTGTCCAGTGACTCTCTCCTGGATCTGCTTGATACCTACTCACTACACTTAGTGAGTATGCTACATCGGGTCTAGTACATAGCATCGCGTACATGATAGAGCCTACGGCCGAAGCATAGGGTATCCCTTGCATGCGAGCTCTCTCCAAATCAGTCTTAGGAGACATCTCTTTGCAGAGAGTGAATCCAGAGATCGTGGGTTGGTTCCCACGCTTGGATTCTTCCATACTAAACCTCTTTAGTATCATCTCAATGTACCTGGATTGGGACAATCCCAGTATCCTTTTAGATCTATCTCTATAGATCCTAATCCCCAAAATACAAGAGGCATCACCTGGATCATTCATTGAGAATATATGTGATAAGAAGAGCTTGACCGAGTGCAGCATAGGAACATCATTTCCTATCAAGAGTATGTCATCTACGTACAATACGAGGAAGACAACCTTACTCTCTGCCACCTTCTTGTATACACAAGGTTCATCTACGTTTTTGATGAAGTCAAACTCTTTGACTACCACATCAAAGCAGATGTTCCAACTCCGCGATGCTTGCTTTAACCTGTAGATGGATTTAAGCAGCTTGCACACCTTTCTGTTGCTCCCACTGTCCACGAAACCCTCTGGCTGAGTCATGTACACGCACTCCTCTAAATCACCATTTAGAAAAGCGATCTTAACATCCATTTGCCAGATTTCGTAGTCATGGTATGCAGCAATGGCAAGTAGGATCTGGATAGACTTAAGCATAGCCACTGGAGAAAAGGTTTCGTCATAATCCACACCTGGTCGTTGACGAAAACCCTTTGAAACAAGTCTAGCTTTGAAAGTCTCAACTTTTCCATCTACACCAAGTTTCTTCTTAAAAATCCATTGCTCCCAATGGGTTTTACCCCTTCAGGAGCAACTTCTAAAGTCCATACTTTGTTGGTGTATATGGATTCCATCTCAGATCGCATTGCATCCAGCCACTTCACAGAGTCCCCACTAGTGATGGCCTGCTCGAAGCTAGTCGGGTCATCATCTTCCATGATGCAGTCCTCACTCCCACCATCAATGAGAAAACCGTAGTATCTCTCAGGTGGATGAGGAACCCTATTAGATCGACGGAGCGGCTGAGATTCGTCGGGAACTACTGAATCCTCTGGTTCCAATAAATCAACAGTTGTAGTTTGTGCCGCTGGAACTTCTTCCAGCTCTACCTCTTCGCCACTAATTTCTTTAGCAAGAAATTCCTTTTCTAAAAAGGTGGGGTATTGAGAAACAAACACTTTTTGCTCCTCAGCGTGGTAGAAAATATATCCTTTGGAATTCTTAGGATATCCCACAAACTTGCAAAGAACTGATCGTGCCTCGAGTTTGTCCGGATTTTGCCTTTTGACATAGGCCGGACAACCCCATATCTTAACTCGTTTAAAATATGGTCTCTTCCCACTCCATATCTCATATGGCGTGGTAGGTACAGATTTAGATGGAACTTGATTCAATAGGTATGCTACTGCCTCAAGTGCATAACCCCAAAAGGAAATAGGCAACTCAGCAGTGCTCATCATAGAGCGCACCATATCTAATAGAGTGCGATTCCTCCACTCCGATACACCGTTGTGCTGTGGTGTATAGGGAAGAGTAGGTTGAGAGGGAATCCCATTCTCTTAGATAGTCCAGAAACTCATTGCTCAAGTATTCTCCTCCCCGATCAGATCGAAGGATCTTAATACTTTTAGCCGTTTGGTTCTCTACTTCGTGCTTATATTCTCTGAATTTCTCAAAAGCTTCAGACTTGTGTTTCAACAAGAACACATGTCCGTATCTTGAGAGATTGTCAGTGAATGTAATGAAGTATGAGGAACCATTCCTGGCATGTGTAGACATGGGACCACATACATCACTATGTATCAGTCCCAAGAGTTCTGGAACTCTTTCTCCGTGTCCACTAAACGGAGTTTTGGTCATTTTGCCTTTGAGACATGACTGGCAAGTGTCATAAGATGAAAATTCGAATGGATTCAAATATCCATCCTTATGTAACTTAGCTAGTCGTGTCACATTGATATGACCTAGTCTACAATGCCACCAGAAGGATTCATTCATTTCTGAACTCTTCCTCTTGTGTGTATTCTGTACATTAAGGACTGTAGTTTGGTTTAGAACGTATATGCCATTATTTAACGAGCCTGATCCAATCAACTTTTGATTCAGGAAGATGTTCATAACATTATCCTGTACTACAAAATTATATCCTTCTTTACTTAATAAAGAAATTGCTATAAGATTGCATATCAGGGTTGGAATGTAATAGCACTCATTCAGAATCAATGTATTACTATTTGGTAATACAAGGTGATATTCGCCAACAGCCTTGGCTGCAACATTTGCACCATTCCCTACTCTTATGGAATGATCACCCTCTCCCAGTTCTCTACCTTTACGTAACCCATGTAATATATTACATATGTGGGATCCTGATCCGGTATCTAATACTCAGGACGTAGAGTGAACTGAGAAATAGTTCTCGATAACTAACACACCCGAAGAAGATGCATCAACATGGTTATTCTTCGTTTGGGCGGCATGAGAATCTGGATATGTTCCTATTCCCTGCTCGGACTTATAACAATTATAAGTTGGAGCGGGACCAACGTTCCCCTGCTCAGTATAATAAGCAGGTTCAGTCAACACATCCATATTATTATCTTGATTAAGGCTTGACATGGTCACTACCTGGAGAGAGAAAGAAGAAAACACTTTAGCATATACTCTTGCAAGATTAGATTGGTTATTATCTTATCTAATCAGGATGGCTCCCACTGTTTCATTAAATCTTCCTTCAATCCCTAAAAGGTAAGACTAGCCGGGATTAATTACACTTTACAAGTTCGCCAATCTTTCGGCCAGGCCAGTGTTGGTATTTTGAGGGAGGTTCCCCATGCTTTCGCACGGACCTAATTAAAATAAAGCTCATTTTCCCATAGGCATAACCCCGTTAACACCTTTCTAGACATCTACTTAATTGGCTAATTGTCATGTGTAAAACTCTCCCAGGAGAAACTGTTACTCGCAGTGGGTATCGGGATCCAACTATCTCATAGAAGCTATGCAATCTCATTGAAAATTTCAACACTTGAAATTCCCGATAATGCTTTTGCCCCTAACAACTTATGACCTTAGCATAGTCAACAAATCATAATTGCTAGCCAAGTTCAACCCATCATTTTCCGATTGAATTAAACCCACCCGTACGACCCTTAACATAGTCAACAAAGTCATACGACTACCCTAATCCAATCGAATCTCATGCTTTAGCAGATAAATACTAGTTAGCTACCGCACACTACGCCTTAACATAGTCAACAAACGTAGTACGAATACTAAGTAGGACTTATCTGAAATGAAGAAGAGCTACGTCAGGTTTTTCAGAAAACCTTTCGCATAATGAACTTGATATCGTTGTAGAAACAAGTGATTTTGAAAAAAGAGTGTTTTTGAAGCTTTTACTAGTTTCGCTAAAGAAGTCACTCCCGGTGAAGGGATCTCGACTCTTTCCTTATCGAATAAGGTGCTGGATATTCTACAAGGAATACCGCTATGTAAAGCAAGAACTATAGAAGCAATCAAAAACAAAACCGAGTGAGTTATAGCATCTGCTAGTTTCGCTAAAGAGGTCACTCCCGGTGAAGGGATCTCGGCTCTTTCCTTATCGAATAAGGTGCTGGATATTCTACAAGGAATACCGCTATGCAAAGCAAAAACTAGAGCTACCCTTTTTTATAAATTTGATTCTACATCTTTTAGGTTTCTTTTCTTTTATTAATCTCATTAATGAACCCCATCATTTAAGCTTCCTAAGCATCATAGAAGAAACGAAAATACAACGTATGCTTATGCCATCTGCATTCGCCACATTGTCCCGTTATGCACCGTTAGGTTACTTAACTAACGGCATACCAGGGCGGGACTAGCGCGGGTGTAAAACATAAGCAACGTTTATTATATATCATATATACAATAATAAAGCATTCGTCTCAGGCATATAAAATGATCACATCACAGTATATCAGTAGCAGAAAAAACATATGAAATATTAGATATACTAGGAGATCCATGTTTTATTTTGAGCCTGTATAAAATACGGATTCCACGGTCGCGATGAATAGCCAAACCTACATCTCTAGGCAAGCAACCCTACCAATTCTAGGGTTAGGAGACCCGGTCTCGACTCCTCGAGATGGCCTCCCACTGGACCCTAGAACCCGGTTACTTGTTCTCCCCTCCTTGGGTCTTTCCTAATGCGAAAAAGTAAATAATATACAATGGTGACAGCATCCTCAACCCGGAAGTGCCCCAATAAAAGAATATTACATACAATGAATTTTACATGAATGAAAATAAAAACCCTCATCTCACATAAAACCCCCGGCTATTCAAAACATGACGATCCAATATAATATATCACAGCAACACATAACATCACATGTCATCAACGTAAGTAAGTATGCATATCCCAATTGTCGTTAATGTATAGCAACGAAACCGGCGATACACCACATATTACACTTACAGTCGCAGAAAATAAAGTGAAAAACTAGAACATTTGGAATCCACAATGACTTTAGACATCGTAAACCCGAAATATCACATATTACGGATTTCATGCCTAACTATATGAATTCCACATATTGTATCACATTACAGAAAAAGCTATACGGTGTTAAACATTCCGATCGAATCAACAAACACCCAAAATTTCCCTAAATGCTCAACACTTGAGCATAGTTTAAAAGCATCCATCACATACCACAGTACCAATGAACCAGCCGTAGAAGGGTCAAACCAACGCCTCACATGTGGCAACGCAGAACTACTACAAACCCTAGGGTTTAGAGGCAATTCTGACGGTCACATAATCGAGTTAAGGTTTCGTTCTTCTAGAGGGTCCACCGTGTCACTTGCACGATATTTGAATGATCTTTAACTATGAAAAAGATCCAACTCTTGAAAAAATTTCCGGCAAGGGTTAAAGTGAGTATTTGATATCCGATCAAACTTTTTAACACCGTCTAAAATAACCGAAACAAAACTAGAATTACGAATACGAAAAACTCCGAATAGTTAATGCAGTAAATTAACATCACATGCCATTTTAGCAAAAATAAATAACACTTGAAACACCAAAACCTAGTTAGTGGAACACTGAAAAAATTTGAGGGGGGGCTCGGATTTGACCCGAGATGGGGGGGTATGTGGCCGGCCAAAAATTCTCTGAATGGACTCAAATTTCACCAGTGTTCATGTTATATCACATACAATATTCTGCAGTTGTTTAAAAAAATTTTAGAGCTCATATAAAAAACGACAGAAACATGGTTTTGATGCGTCAAGTTTCGGAGTTGTTTCGGTTTCGTAATCCTACACAATCCGTCTAATCCTCTAGCTAGGCTCTGATACCACTGTTGGGATACCTACAATGGCAGCAAGGTTTTGGGAGGCATCATCCATGCCAAGTTTAAATTTTTTCCATTCTAGATAACCCTAACCCTAGATCTTTAACTAGAAAATCAAACAAAAACACCAAGTAAACAACTTTACTTCTAAGAGTTAGGAATTACAACCTTTGTAGTCAGTTCTTTCGCTTCATAAACTCCGAGTTGAGGTCCCTTCACTGCGATCATCAAGTTCCCGGACTTTCGAGAGGCTCCATGAGGTGTATGACGCATCTTGCTTGAAGACTTTGAAATCCAAGAAGATCTTCCTTGAGGAAACTCAAACCCAAGCTCTCACTTCACTAATGAGGTATTAGAGAAGCAAACACCCTAATCTAAGTGGCTAGAATAGATGAGGATGATGAAGTACGAATTTAGCTCTCTTTAGTTTTCTTTATCTCACTTTAATTCATCACAAAAGAAAAGGCTAGTAAAGCTTTTTGAGAGGAAGAAGAAGATGAAGTGTTGTGATGAAAGAATAATGAATTCTTGTTGAGGTTAGAAATGTAACCAAGGGTTACGCATGGCATGCTTAACCCTTGTAGAGACTTAACCATGAGTTAGGGTTAGTGTTGGGTTAACAAATATCTAGCAAATATCAAAGAGGGTGGACTAAGTCAACACTTCATGAAGCTTCTTCAATGCTCATCCTTGACTTAATCCATACAATTTTGAATTAACTAAATAAATATATAATTCCAACCATAAACCCTAATCATGGTTTAATCTCATAACACTGGTTGCATGTGTAACCCTAACATGTTACAATATTATATATCACATATATAATATATTATGTAACAAAAGAAAATAATACAATTAACATATATCACATATATATCAATGTATCATCAAGTGAGAAAAAGAATCATTTAAGTGAGCTTATATTAGTTAATGCAATGCAATATATCAAATATATAATTATACATTAAATTATCGAATCAACACTTGATCCGATAATCCGGCTATTTTGCAAATAACCGACTAATATAATATGTAACTGTTCATCGAATCAACACTTGACCGATGACCCGGCTATATCACATATACCCAGCCGATATCACATATCGCGAGAATTGAATACGGTATCACATACACGTATTATTCTCGGTCCCGTACATATCACATATGTGCTCCTACTCCGTTTTTCCTAAGCCAGGAAATCTCTGTGTAGGACTCTAAAGAATCGTCAATACGCCGACAGTAGGTGATGATCTTATCAAACACCCACAAGCTGCAAGCGGTCAGCTAAATGTAACAGCCACCCGGGTTTTGAGCAATCAGAAGATCAACAAGCAAGCCTGCACACACTCCTATGAATCCAATCAGTAAAACTACCGTACAGTCCGGTCTCTTCGTCTGATATGTCGTATATGAAGTCTACGGGTGGTAAACGTCAGACCCCAGTAACCGATAAGCCGTGTCGATGTGAGACTCATAACGGGTCGAGAAACTACTGATAACACTTACCAGTAGATCTCCATATCATCCATGTCCAGGGATTCCAGTTACCGCCAATCGAACACTGCGCAACATCAACCCCCAAAACCGAGAGAGACGAAACCCCTCCTATCGCTCATTGCCTCCATGTGATTCGGAACTGTACCCAAAAGCCACCGTTTTGCACGTTCTCATGAACGTGGTAAGGTAGAAATCAAAGCACAGTGGGAATCATACAAGACTTTATGAAGATCTCGAGTCTATAGACTAACCTGTACCAGTGTCACCAGAGAACTGCTATCTGACGATAGGTATAATACCATCTAGGAGTTCTCGACGAGTCCGTTCAGTGTACCCAGTCCCACTGAGCACCCGTACACCATCTTTGATGTCAAACACCAATGAATATGGGATCATCCATCGCCCATCATATGGGTCAAGATGCGTATACGCTAGTCTACTCTGGAGTATCGATGCCCTGTCTCGATACAACCTCGACTAGGAACAGTTATAGGATGTACTCTTGGACTACCCTTGCCCCACTAGTATGATCTGCATCATAGTCCTAGTAGTCGAGTACATATCCTAAGGGCTTTATCAACATGTGAGAGCAAGACAGTAAACCTATACAAGTCAACATGTTAAGACAATGTGAAACCAGATAGCATACTATCATATCGAGCAAGAAAGTCCTCTCTCTATATATATCCAAGCACCCACTATAATATACATCATATGTACAACAATGGCTTCTAGGGCATATACATAACTAACACAAACGACGATCTCAGGTCGATAGACTAACCTGTACACATGTCACCAAAGAACTGCTATCTGACAATAGGTATAATACCAACTAGAATGTTCCCGGTGAGTCCGTCCGGTATACTCATAACCCAATGAGCGCCTGTATACATCTTAGCTGAACCAACTTACACCAATGTCTTATGAGACCGGCCGCCGCCCCTCGTCTGGGTCTCGATCCCTATACACTAGTCTACTCTCAAAGTATCGATACCCAGTCTCGAAACTCCCACGACAAGGGACACTTTAAGGATGTGCTTATATACCACCCAACTCTCACATATATGATTGCCATCATACTGCTGGTAGTCAAGCAAGAATCTTATGGGCTCTATCAACATGTAATAGTGATCTATAATGTCACCTGAAGCATATACACGATGATAAAAACAAATCAGATAGCATACTATAATCTCGAGTAAGACTGTTCTACCGGTATAGGTCCTCCCTCAATCATTGCAATCACATGCCTGCGATCCAATAATTGACTTGAGGGCACTATAGCCAACAATCTCCCACTTGCACTTAAGGCTAATTATTGTGGTGTCGCATACTCACAGCCCGTGTGATACCGAACACCCAACTTCTCTATTAATCAGTTTCACAAAGCTCGTTTGTAAAACTATTGCGTTCAAGAAATAGCCTCAGTGAGTGGATCCGCTGTGATGTTTCTTTCTATGTCTCTCTTTATCTCAAGTTCACGGAGAAAGCCATCTCCCGAAATGAGCAATACATGTCTTAGAATATGTCTGGATATCTGATGGGACCCAGTTCACAAATGAACTCCAAATACAGCAAACTTCTTAGACTGTATCGTCAACTGAATTTAATCAGTATCCTGCGCCACGCCTCCCTCGGTATCCGCTTGGACCACCTATCTAAACTACTGCCCCTCGTTAGAAGGAAAACTATAACTCTGACAGTCACTCTGTCATCCAGGTCACCTTGGAAGCCTGGAATGATAACCGTCTCCCGAAGGAGGCTGTCGTTACCAAAACCTTAGAACATCCACTTTTGTTCATAAACTGCTTCCGAATGTTTCTCCAGGATTGGATTAATATAGAAACTTATTGCAGCTAGTGCAAAAACAACATCTGGTGTGGTACTCCACATCTTATGATTGACTCAATTGTCTAAGCAAGTGATATGCCAATCATGCACATCCCTCTCCCCTTTAGTCTGTAAGACACCTTTAGAGAGGGTGACTCCATCACCTGCAGGTACACTACCATGCCGGAGTCAACCATTCTAAAACACCTTTAGAATACTGTCTAAGTACCCAGATTGGGAAACTACCCAAATCTAGATCTAAAACCATAGATCTAATAACCAGAATGCTAGATATAATATCCATATCTTATGTGGAGAAACCACTGTGTAACAACCATAGTATAACCGATCGTAATGTAGGAATTTCACTTCCTACAAAGTGTATGTCATCCAAATACCAGGACATACCACCCTACTACCTTCTTAACAGATCTATCTCCTATTCTGATGAAGTCAAAGCCTATGACTGTAACATCAAAAATTGATGATCTATCTCCTCTATTCCTGCTTTTGTCTATAATTAAACATAAGCTACTCGTCCACTATGCTTCCGCTGCTCCCACTGACTACAACAACCCTCTAGTAGAGTCATATACACGTGTACTTCTAAATATAGTTTAGAACGACGCTATACTCATCCTCCTGCCGGGTCTCATAGTCTAGAACAGCAGTAATGGCAAGTCTGGGTAAACAAGAACCTCCCTGCCACCGTCTTTGAGAATACCAAAGTACATCTCGGGCGCCTGAGGTTACCCACCATATCTATGGAGTGGCTAATGGAATGTCAAACTGCCATTACAGAAACGTGCCTTGAGTCATCCAGAGTCTGGTTTTAAGTATAAGCCGGACAACTCCATATACCTTAACATCGTTAAGATATGAACCATTCTATATAAAATAAAGAAACAGAGGCACTGATTTAATTGGAACCAGATTCAAATCATGCAGCTGTCTCCAGTGCATGTCAACTAAATGGAAGGAGGCCGACCAAAATTACTCAACGTAGGAGTCCATCCAGATATGAGTAACCTGAATGAGAAGCAAGTTCTTAAAACCATTACTATCAACTGAATACCAAACACAAGTATCTACATCTTCGATCACCTTGAAGAATCCTGATACTTGCAACACATGGTTCTCTACTTTATTCGTGTACCTATAACTTCTCAAAACTTGGACCTTGTATTTCTACGAAACACTTGTCTAAAACTGGAGAAGTCACAAGTAAACAGACTATAGTACGAGGACCAACCCCTTTGTCCGTATGGACAATGGACAACATACAATACTTTGTATAAGTCCCCTGAGTTGAATAACTCAAACCCTGTGTGTCGTAGGTTGAAAACTGTACTATGGTTAAGAAGAATTACACCGCTGTTTAATGCTCCTTACCTAACCATCAACTGATATAGGTAAATGTCATGGACATAATTTCAAAAAGTTAAATCTCACTTTATGAAATAAACTATAGATATATCAGTTTGAAATGGTGCATAACAACGGATATTCAAAACCAAATATTTGCCGTCGGCAAACAACCCCAGGCGATTTCCTCAAATATCACCAATTACAACGAATTTCGATATAATGAGGATGATCACCAAATTCCCAATAACTTACCCCCACTCATTATCTGTAAAACCACACAGATGTGAGAATCAAACCTGGTAAATACATACCCTGGAGTAAGGATCTAATTGGGAAATCAGTTTTCAATTAACAACGCATAGTGAAACTGAAACATGAAAATGTTTAGAAGGGGTATTCGGGTATTCCTAATAATGCCTCTTCCACTATCCGGATTCATGACTGTAACCGTATATTTCTTTGTCATCTCTCTAAATCCATTTATTTGTCTTTACTCATTACTTTTTGTACATCACCCTTAGGCTAAATGGTTTTCTTCCTTCCCTACCGTTCGGCACCAGCCTATGGTTTGGAAGAAAACTATCCAATAAGCGTAATAGGTGTACTCTCCTAATCCTAGGAGTACTCGCAACCTGAGAGAAGGTAAAGATAAAAGACAACTGAATAAACCTTATTCTATTTCTCCTGAACCAGAATCCATCATCGAACTAGAACAATTTCCTTCGAGTACGATGGATTATCCAATAACTGTGGATCTTCGTAGTGATACGGGATGTTCTAGAGAAATACAAAGGTGAAATAGGAGTGGCAATGATATATGCGGTTTGGTCATGAATGATAGCAGTCGCAATTTACTTTGCCCACTTTCTAAGCTCTTTATTTGTCTTTACTTGTTACCTTTTGTACACCACACGTAGGCTAATTGGTTTTCTTCCTTCCCGACCGTTCGGCACCTGCCTATGGTTTGGAAGAAGAATATCCAATAAGCGTAATAGGTGTACCCTCTCCTAATCTTAAGAGCCCTCGCAACCTGAGTGAAGGTAAAAGGAAAAGACAACAGAATAGTCATATTCAGTTTCTCCAGAACCGGAAACCATCATAGAATCTGAAACAAGTTTCTTTGAGTTCGTATGTAACTATACAATGGTTATATCTAATAAATATATGGATCTTCGTAGTGATACAGAATGTTCCTGAGAAATGCAAAGGGTAAAAGTAGGAGTGGTAATGAAGTATGCAACTTTGACAATCCAAAAGCCAGTGTTTTAAGAAAGTTCGGTTAACTTGGTTACTGAGTTATAGTTTACGGTTGGGACATGGTCGCTGCCAAAAAGAGAGAGAGAAAAGAAACACTCTGCGTGCACTCTAATCTAGATCAGAATGGTTAATCATTTTATCTGATCAAGATGTCTCCCACTGTATCCTCAAATTCTCCTCCAAACCTGAAGGAAGAATTAGTCGGGAGCATCTAAAATCACCCGAGGAGTAAACCAACTCATCAGTGGGTATCGGGATCCAACTATCATCGCATGATAACCTGATGGAATCCACTCACGTTATCACACTCCAGAAAGTATGCGCATACCTGGCAATTTTCCTGTATGTTTGAAACTCCCGATTTGATTTTTACCCCATGCTCTTATGACCTTGACTAAGGCCAACAAATCATAAGTTTCATGTCAAGTTCTACCCGTCATTGCCCAGGTTAATTTGAACCCATCCGTACTCGCCCTTGACTAGGGCCAACAAGGCTGTACGACTGTCCCAAACCAACACATCTATCTATGCAACAGAAAAGTAACAAACAGCTACCATACACTATGCCTTGACGAAGGCCGACAAACATAGCATGAATACTAAGCGCTACCCATCTGAAATGACGGAGGGCTAAGAATGGTTTTTGGCGAATAACCTTTAACGTAATGAACTTGATATCGTTGAAGGAACCGGATAGCTTTTTACAAATATATAGTGGTGAAAACTTTTGCTAAAGAGGTCACTCCCGGTGAAGGGATCTCGGTTGTTTCCTCGTAGAATGAAGTGCAGGATTTTCCCACTGAATATCACGACGTAAAGCAAAAAAAAATAATCGACTATAGTGAAGTTATTACCCTGATGCAAACTTCTGCCCAAGAGGTCACTCCCGGTGAAGGGATCTCGGCCCTTGCCTCGTCGATGAGGTGCTGGATATTCATAACCGAATACCTCTGTGCAAAACAAAAGAAAACGTCCATGTAATAACAGCTTTTTGAAAATTGTTCCAACAACGTCGAATAGGTCTGTTTTCCTTGCATTGATTTGAATCAACGTAGTCCCATCAATTAATTATGCCACAAAAGAACGAAAATATGATGTAAGTATATGCCATCCGCATTCGCCACTGGGTCCCGTCATCACCCGTTAGGTTACTTAACTAACAATAGAGCGAGGACTGGACTAGCGTGGGTGTAAAACATATACAACATCTACTAGTATATATATAGCAATATATAATAATCGTTCCAGGTATGATAAATGCAACATCACAGACAAGAGATAAGCATCACAGAACAATACAGATAATTTGGGAACCCCGGTTTCCTTTGAGCCACAAGTAAAACCCGACGTTCCCCTGGTCGTGTGGATAGCCTGTGCAATGAAAACCTAGACCCCTACGATTGCGTCAAGTTACCTTCCAAAACCAGAAGTGAGGCAGCCCCCTTCATCAAAGTGAATGCGCCACCCGGCACTTCACGGAATCCGGTAACTTGAGCACCCCACCTTGGGTCAACCTGTACCCCCTACGAGTGCGGAGAATAGCCCGCCAATTCTAGAGTGAGGCCCCCTCCTTCTCAATGCCATGAGATGCGGACCCGTTGCCCTCTAGAACCCGTCTATTCGTGCACTCCATCGCGGGGTAATCCTAGTACAGAAAATAAAATATATACAACGGTGGCATCGACCTCAACCCGGTCGTGCCCCAAACAAACAATATACAAACAGGCAGTGATGGCAGTCCACATGTCGGACGCTCGCACCGCGATATCAAATGTACAAATAAATTCAAACTGTACTAACATTACACCCAAGCTATCCACCACGACGATTCCGCAACAACATAGCACAACACAGAACATCAACATGAATGTCACGTTCGCAAACCCGTCTAAAAGAACTATAACAATTAGACAAGTTTTACCAATCTAATAACATTCACGGTCGCAGATAGTAATGCATGTACTATAAAATTTAAACAGTGTTAGAAATATCGAGTTCGAAATTGTTAGTTGTATGTATGCCCTAGAGGCCAGTATTGTACAGATGATGTATATTATATTGGATGCTTGGACATATATAGAGATGACTTTCTTGCTCGATATGATAGTATGTTATCTGGTTGCTCTTTATCTTAACATGTACACTTGTCTCTTTAAACTGTCTTATAGTTACATGTTGATAAAGCCCTTAGGATGTGTACTTGACTACCTGGACTATGATGCAGATCATACTAGTGGGGACATGGTAGTCTATAAGTACATCCTTCAAGGTCCCTAGTCGTGGGTGTATCGAGACAGAGCATCGATATACCAGTGTAGACTAGCGTATACGCTTCTCGACCCATGAGATGGGCGATGGATGATCCCATATCCATTGGTGTTTGACATCAGAGATGGTATACGGGTGCTCAGTGGAGACTGGGTACACTGGACGGACTCGCCGAGAACTCCCAGATGGTATTATACCTCACGTCAGATGGCAGTTCTCAGGTGACACTTGTACAGGTTAGTCTGTAGACCCGAGATCGTCATAGAGTCTCGTGTGATTCCCACTGTGCTTTGATCTCCACCTTACCACGTCCATGAGGGCGTGCAAAACGGTGGTCTTTGGGTGCAGTCCCGAGTCACATGGAGGCAATGAGCGATAGGAGGGGTTTCGTATCTCCCGGTATTGGGGGTTGATGTTGCGCAGTGCTCGATTGGCCGTAACAAGGAAGTCCCTGGCCAGGGCTGATCAGAGATTTGCTGGTAAGTGTTACCAGTAGTTTCTCGACCCGTTATGAGCCTCACATCGGCACGACTTATCGGTTATTGGGGTCTGACGTTTACCACCCCTAGACTTGATATGCGACATATCAGACGAACAGACCGGACTGTACGGTAAGTGTTACTGGTTGGATTCATAGGAGTGTGAGCGGGCTAGCTCTTCGATCTTCTGGTCGCTCAATACCCGGATGGCCGTTACGTTTAGCAGACCGCTTGCGGCTTGTGGGTGCTTGATATGATCATCATCTGCTACCGGCGTATTAACGAGTCTTTAGAGTCCTACACAGAGGTTTCCTGGCTCAAGCGAAACGAAATAGGAGTGCATATGAGATATGTGCAGGACCGAGAATGATGCGTGTATGTGATACCGTATTCCATTCTCGCGATTAATGTTTCGATTGGTTGTATGCGATATAACCTAGTTATCGAATCGAAGATCGATTCGATAATTCGATACATTGGATACTAGTCGGTTATGTGCGACATGACCGGATCATTGAATCAAGTGTTGATTTAATGATTTAATGTATAATTATATATTTGATATATTACTTTGCATTAACTAGTATTGGTTCACTTTAAATGGATTTTCTCACTTGATGTGCAAGAAGTATATGTGATATACTTTTGTGCACATATTTGTATCATGTTTGATGATACTTGATCATGTGGTTAAGTGTAAAGGATTAAACCATGGTTAAAGAGATAATTAGGGTTTTGCTTTTTCATTTATTTATTTGTTTATTTATTTGGAAAAGATTTAGATAAGAATGGTGGCTTTGTTTGTTTTTAGTTGAAGCTTCATGAAGCTTTGACTTCTTAACCATTCTTGTCTTCATGCTTAACCCTAACCCATCCAAGTAACCATGGTCTATTCTCTACACTCTACCCTAGTTAGTATATGATAAGTATTCATTTACTTTTCTATTTTTAATTAACACTTATCATATTCTAGCTTCATTCTCTCCTTCTTCTTCAAGAAAGAAAGCTTGATGCCATCAATGGCAACTTGAGTTCTAAAGTGAGAAATCCAATTCTAAAGTGAACCCACCTCCTATTTCTTCACCCTCTACCTCTTGCCAAGTTGTTTTGGGTGTTTTCATCACAAGTTTCACAACTTTGTGAAGTCGGAGCTTGAACTTGTGATGCCTCGACGTAGATCATCTTCGGCACGAAGCCGACGATCTAGTCCGCCCATTTCTCCGATCAAGCCGACGATTGAGTCCGGGATTCGAGATGGACAGCGAGAGGACGCCTACGTGGAGCTAAGGAAGTGGAGAACCGGATCTACAAAGGTTGTAGCCTCTCTCCTTTAGTTAAGTTGTTAACTAGATTCGTTTTTCGCCTAAATTTCTAGTTAACGATCCGTATTAGGGTTTCTCGGCACCCATAAAATTTGAAATTGGCATGGTTGATGCCTTGTGAGACCTTTATAGTGTGCCTAGGAACCCTACAGAAATAACCCCGAATAGCCCAAAACTACTAGATAATTCCATATCAAAACTGGGCTAAACTAGCAAAACCACTGAACCAATATTCCAGAGACTAGACAGCACACCAAAAATCAAGTCCCAGAACTACTACAAAACCGGCCTGGCCGGATTTTACCTCAATGTGGCTGGTCCAATAGTGGAGTTAGGGGCTCGTGTTTGGTGTGTAGTCTAGTTGTCATCTAGGTAGTCTTCTGCAGTTGCTAAAATATTTTTAGAAGACCATTAAAAAATCGACAGAGAATGGAATATTCAAAGTATTGATTTGGAGTTGTTTCGATTTCGATACTTTAACATTGTCTAAACAAACTAGTATATGGTTAATGGGTTGGCTCTGATACCATGTTGGGTTACGGCAGCGCCCCGGCCATCAATCCGTGGCTAAATGCGGAACAAAAAACTTTTAAAACCCGGCGCTAACGTAACCCTAATCGACGGATCGTACCATTAATCCTATACTAGTTATCATAAAGGAGTTTAGAGAGGTTATACCTATCAATCCGTGTCCTTCGGTCTTCAACCTATATCCCAAGATTCTTGCGGCTTCCCCGATCATGTTTGATCTCCGGTCTTCCTTCGTCGAAGAAGATCCACATTGAGGGTTCTTAATACGGGCTCCCGCCTCTAAACCAAAGAAACTCGAGCATCCAGTTTGCTAGCCTAAATACCCAAGATGAAGTAGAGATAGTGTGTGAATACTTTGTCTCAAAACACCCATGAATTCTCAACTCATGAGAGGGATGGGTGGAGGTTGAAGAAGAAGCCATAGGTGAGAAAGTGTGAGCTCAAGTTTTTGTAAGTGCACGGCGGCGCCCCGGCCGTCAATCCGACGCCGGAATGCGGAAGCGGTGATAAACTTAAATTTTGCGGACTTTGCAAACCGGCACCACCGCGCACTAAACTCCGGATCGTAACCATTAACAAGTCTAGCTAACCAATAAGAAAGGGAAGAGATGTATACCGACGATCCAAGTCCTCCGGTCTTCATCTCCACTCCGATCTCCTCGCGGGATCTCCGTCCGTCTCCTCCTCGTCGGAAAGGGGCACCACATCGCCTGTAGCTTTTACGGGCTCCCACCTCAATACCGAGGCAACTCGGGCGCGAAGCTGGCGAATCGACGCGTCCAAGATTTGCTGTAGGAATATAGTGTAGAATCGTAGTCTCTTTTTGGGGTCTTGGAGTTGCCTTTAGATGGAGGGATGAGGATTGAACTTTGGAGGGAAATGAAGCTACCAATTTTTTTTGCAAGGAAATGAGATGAAGAATGAAGCATCAAAAATGAACCTCTCATTTTTCCTCTCCTCACAATGTGTGGCCGGCCAATCTCATATGGAAATGGTGGAGGGAACAAATACAAAACCTTAAGGGAGGTGAGGGTAGGAGAAGTCAAGTGGTGACCACACCAAGAGACAAGAAAACAAACACCATGCTTCATATCAAATCTCATAAAGCAAAAGCATGGTTGAAAAAGCAAAGATTCTTATCATATCAAACCCTTTTGCAAGAAAACCCCTCCACAAATGTAATTTGCAAAACTGCAAATTACCCCCTCCATCGGAAAAGTCCGGCCGGGAAAGAACAAAGGAAAACCGGCCGGAACGGAATGCAAACTGGCAACTCCAGAAAACTGGTCCCGTAATAAATTACAGGAAAACCCCGATACTGTGCATACACACCCGCATCTGTATTCCGTCCGGATACAAATGCAAAGAGACAAAATCTACACTGTACTAAACTAGGACCGGCTTAAACCAAAGCCGGCTAGTAATATCCGTTCGATCCTGATCCGTGCAATACCGCACGTATCTGATCGAACCCTGCCATATACCTATACGGCTACTAGTACAAACCGTCCGATCCTGATCCGTGCAATACCGCACGTATCTGATCGGACCCTGCCATATCTCCATACGGCCTCTACAGCGTTTCGCCCGAAACTTGAATAACTGAATGTGTGGTGGACTCTAAAGACTCGTCAATACTATGGCTGTGGATTTAACCACTAGCACGTCAGAGGTATAAGCCAATACGTAACGGGCCACCAGCTATTGACCAAAAGGGACGTCGATGAGCGAACTCATCCTGACACCCTACTGAGCCTGTCAGTGACAATATCCGTGCAGTCCGGTCCGTTCGTCTATGAGTATCGCATGGCGGGCCTAGGGGGTTGGTAAAAGTCAGACCCCCAAAAGCGGTACAAGTCGTGTCGGAGTGTAGCCCAGAACACCCTGAGATACTACTGGAATACCTACCAGTAAATCTCCTTGCCTTGGCCAAGGACTTTGTGTAATGGCTCTCCTAGACACAGCACGACCTCACCCCCAATACCGGGAGAGACGAACCCCTGAAGATACGCTCACTGCCTCCATGTGGCTCGGGACTGTACCCAACTAAAACCTGTTTGCACGACTCCTTTAAGCCGTGGTAGGGTAGTAATCAAAGTACAGTGGGAACTCACACGAGACAAATGACGATCCCCAGGTCGATGAACTAACCTGCACACATGTCACCAGGGAACTGCCATCTGACGTCTGGTATATGACCAACTAGCATGTTCCCGGCGAGTCCTGTCCGGTGTACTCATAACCCAATGAGCACCTGTATACATCTTAGGTGATCCAACTGACACCAGTGGCTTGTGAGACCGGCCACCGCCCCTCGTCGGGGTCTCGACTGTATACACTAGTCTACTAATGGAGTATCGATGCCCGGTCTCGAAACTCCCACGACTAGGGACCTTTTAAGGATATGCTTGTAGACCCCCAGCTCCCACTTATATGATCGCCCTCATACTGCTGGTGGTCAAGCAAGAATCCTAGGGGCTCTATCAACGTGTAATAGCGACGTGTCAGGTCACCTAAAGCAGTACACGATGATAAAGGTAAACCAGATAGCATACTATCATCTCGAGTAAGACTGTCCTACCGGGATAGGTCCTCCCTCAATCATTACAATCACGTACCTGTGACCTAATAATTGACTCTGAGGGCACTATCTCCAACAATCTCCCACTTGCACTCAAGGCTAATTATTGCGATGTCGCATACTCACAGCCCGTGTGATACCGAACATCCAACTCCTCTACTAGTCAGTCTCACAAAGCTCGTTTGCGGAACTATTGCGTTCGAGGAATAGCCTCAGTGAGTGGATCCGCTTTGTTGTTTCCTTCCATGTCTCTCTATATCTCATGTTCGCGGAGAAACCCATCTCCCGAAATGAGCAATACCTGTCTTAGAATGTGTCTGGATGTCTGATGGGACTTAGCTCATAAATGAACTCCAAATCCAAACTTCTTAGACTGTATCGTCAACTGAACTTAATCAGTATCCTGCGCCATGCCACCCTCAGTATTGCCTTGGACCACCTGTCCAAAATACTGCCCCTCATCAGAAGGAAAACTATAACTCTGACAACCTCCTTGTCGTCCATGTCACCTTGGAAGCCTGGAATGATAACTGTCTCCCGAATGAGGCTGTCGTTATCATATCCCTAGAACATCCACTTATGTTCTAAAACTGCTTCCGACTGTTTCTCCAGGATTGGATCAATATCAACTTATTGCATCTAGTGCAAGAACAACATCTGGTGTGGTACTTGACATCTCATGATTGACTCAATTGCCTAAGCAAGTGATCTGCCAATCATGCACGTCCCTCTCCCCTTTAGTCTGTAAGACACCTTTGGAGAGGGTGACTCCATTACCTGCAGGTACACTACCGTGCCAGGAGTCGTCCATCCTAAATACTCTTAGAATGCTGTCAAGTACCCTGATTGGGAAACCACCCAAATCTAGATCTAAAACCATAGATCTAGTAACCAGTATGTCTGATATAATACCCAATTCCTATGTGGAGAAACAACTGTGTGACGACCAAAGTACAACCGATTGTAGTGTAGGAGTTTCTTTTCCTATTCTGTGTATGTCATCCAGATACCAGGACATCACACCCTACTACCTTCTCAACAGATCCATCCCCTTTTCTGATGAAGTCAAACCCATGACTGTCACATCAGAAATAGATGATCTATCTCCGCTACATCTGCTCTAGTCTATAAATAGACATAAGCTACCTGTCCACCAATGCTTCCGCTGCTCCCACTGACTACGACAACCCTCTGGCAGAGTCATATAGACGTACACTTCTAAAGCAAGTTTAGAACGACGCTATACTCATCCTCCTGCCGGGTCTCGCAGCCTGGAACAACAGCAATGGTAATTTTGGGTAAACAAGAACTTCCCTGTAACCGTCCTTGAGGCTACTGTAGTACCTCTCGGGTGCCTGAAGTTACCCACCATATCTGCGGAGTGGCCAATGGAATGTCAATCCAGATTGAATCTTTAGGTTCCTTATCAAATCTTCAGTAATCGTTTGTGGTTCTGGAATCACTTCCAGTTCTACCATACTCCCACTACTGTTTTCTGAAAAAGTCCATTTTTAATAAAACTGTGGCGAGTCTAGAACAATATCGCTATTGTTCATCCAGATGGTAGAAAGTCAACCCTCGTCATAGCCTGGGTCAACCCACAAACAGCCATTACAGAAACGTGCCTTGAGTTGTCCAGTGTCTGGTTTTAATCATAAACCGGACAACTCCCCGTACCTTAACATCGTTAAGATATGAACTGTTCTATATCCAATATAGAAACAGAGGCACTGATTTAATTGAACCAGATCCAAATCATGCAACTGTCTCCAGTGCATGTCAACTAAATGGAAGGAGGCCGATCAGCGTTACTCAACTTAGGAATGCTTCCAATTATGAGTAACCTGAAAAAGAAGCAAGTTCTCTTAATCACTACTATCAACTGAACACCATACGCAAGTATCTACATCTTCGATCTCTTTGAAGAATCCCGATACTTGCTACATCTGGTTCTCTACTCTATTCAAATACCTATAACTTCTCAAAATTCGGACTCTGTGTTTCCACGAAACACCGGTCTAAAAAACTAGAGAAGTCATAAGTAGACCGAATATAGTACGAGGACCTACCCCTCTGTCCTTATGGACCCTGGACAACATACAATACTCTGTATACGTCCCTTGAGTCTGATAACTCATTCATTGTGTGTCGTAGGTTGAAAACTGTACCTTTGGTTATGAAGAATTACACCGTTGTTTAATGCTCCTTACCTAACCATCCACTGATATAGGTAAATGTCGTAGACATAATTTCATAAAGGTATATCTCACTCTATGAAAATAGACGAACAGATATATCAATTTGAAATTGGTGCATAACAGCGGATATTCAAAACCAAATATTTGCCAACCGGCAAACAGCCCAGGTGATTTCCTCAAATATCACCAATTACAACGAATCCCGATATAATGAGGATGATCACCCAATTCCCAATAACTTACTCCCACTCATCATCTGTAAAACTATACAGATGTGAGAATCGTACCTGGTAAATACATACCCTGGAGTAAGTATCTAATCGGGAAATCAGTTTTCCTTTAACATTACACAGTGAAACTGAAACATCGAAATGTTCCGATGGGGTATTCTGGTATTCCTAGTAATGCCTCTTCCAGATTCACGACTGTAACCGTATAGTTCTTTGCCACCTCTCCAAATCCCTTCATATGTCTTTAGTCATTACCTTCTGCACACCCATTAGGCCAAATGGTTTTCTTCCTTCCCTACCGTTCGGCACCAGCCTATGGTTTGGAAGAGGACTATCTAATAAGCATAAAGGGTGTACTGTCCTAATCCTAGGAGCACTCGCAACGCGAGAGAAGGTGAAGATAAAAGACACCTGAATGTACTTTATTCCTATTTCTCCTGAACCAGGATCCATCCCCGAACTGGAACAAGTTCCTTTCGAGTTCGTATATAACCATACGATGGATTATCCAATAAAATGGGATCTTCGTAGTGATACGGAGTGTCCTGGAGAAATACAAAGGTGATTTAGGATTGGCGAAGAAATACTTGGTTTGGTCGTGAATAGCAGTCGCAATTTACTTTGCCCTCTTACTAATCCCTTGCTTTGTCTGAACTTAATACCTTCTGTACACCGTTTAAGCTAACTGGTTTTCTTTATTCCCTACCAGTCGGCACCAGCCTATGGTTTGGAAGAAGACTATCCAATTTGCATAATAGGTGTACTACTCCTAAACTAAGGAGTACTCGCAACCTGAGAGAGGGTGAAAAGAAAAGACAACTGAATAATCCTATCCGTTTTCTCCAGAACCGGAAACCATCCTCGAATCCCTTCGAGTTCGTATCTAACCATACGATGGTTTTGTCCAATGGAAGTGGACGTTCGTAGTAAAACGGGGTGTCCTGGAGAAAAGGGTAAAAGTAGGAGTGGCAATGAGGTTTGCAACTCTGACAATCCAAAAGCCGGTGTTTAAGAAGGTTCGGTCAACTTGGTCACTGAGTCAAAGTCTTAGGGTCGGGTCAAATGGTCGTTGCCAGAGAGAGAGAGAGAGAAGAAACACTCAGCGTGCACTCTATCCTAGATCAGAATGGTTACCAATTTATCTAATCTGGAAACCTCCCACTGTACCTCAAATTCTCCTCCAAACCTTAAAGAAGAATTAGTCGGGGTCACCCGAGGAGTAAACCAACTCATCAGTGGGAATCGGGATCCAACTCTCATCGCATGACAACGTGACGGAATCCGCTCACGGTATCACACTCCAGAAGGTATGCGCATATCTGGCAAGTTTCAGTTCTTTTGAAACTCCCGATGTGATTTCTGCCCCATGCTCTTATGACCTTGGCGTGAGGTCAAAATATCATAAGTCACATGTCAAGTTCTGCCCGTCATTATCCAGGTTAATCTGAACCCACCCGTACATACCCTTGACGTAGGCCAAAATAGTAGTACGACTGTCCCAAACCAACGCATCTATCTATGCAACAGATAAATACCCGGCAGCTACCAATCACTATGCCTTGGCGTGAGGTCAAAATACATAGCTTGAATACTACCGAATATTTAACTGAAATGACGGAGGGCTACGAATGGTTTCTGGCGAAAACCTTTAACGTAATGAACTTGATATCGTTGAAGGAACGGATAGCTTTTTAGAAAATATAGTGACGAAAACCTTTACTAAAGAGGTCACTCCCGGTGAAGGGATCTCGGCTCTTTCCCCGTAGAATGGGGTGCAGGATATTCCAAATGAATACCGCGATGCAAAGCAAAAGTAATCGGCTATAGTGAAGTTAATGCCCTGACGCAAACTTCTGTCCAAGGGGTCACTCCCGGTGAAGGGATCTCGGCCCTTGCCTCGTCGACTGAGGAGCAGGATATTCTAAATGAATACCGCGATGCAAAACAAAAGTGAACGTCCTTGCAATAACAGCTTTTTGAAAAGTGTTCCAACAACATCAGAATAGGTTTGTTTAACTTGCATTGATCCGAATCAATGCGGTCCCATCAATTGATCACACCACAAAGAACGAAAATATACTGACGTACGTATATGCCATCCGCATTCGCCACTGGGTCCCGTCATCACCCGTTAGGTTAGCTAACTAACGGCAGAGCGGGGACTGGACTAGCGCGGATGAAAAACATATACAACATCTACTAATATATATACCAATATATAGTATTTCGCTCAAGGCGTGAATAAAATGCAACATCACAGAAATGTACAGCATCACAGAACAATACAGATATCTGGGATCCCCGGGTTTCACAGAGCCACTGCTGAAATCCGACGTTCCCCTGGTCGTGTGGATAGCCTGTGCAATGAAATCCTAGACCCCTACGGGCGCGGCAAGTCACCCGCCAAAACCTGAAGCGAGGCAGCCCCCTTCAGCGCCGTGAATGGACCACCCAGCACTTCACGGAATCCGGCAACTTGGGCACCCCTCCTGGGTCAACCTGTACCCCCTACGAGTGCGGCGAATAGCCCGCCAATCCTAGAGTGAAGCCCCCTTCATCTCAATGCCACGAGATGCGGGCTTGTTGCCCTCCAGAACCCGGCTATCCGTGCACCCCTCCGCGGGGCAATCCTAGTACAGAAAGTAAAATATACATACACCGGGTACATCGACCGCAACCAGGTCGTGCCCCAAAATAATAATACAGTCAGGCAGTGACGGCAGTCCACATGTCGGACGCTCGCCCCGCAATATCAAATGTACATAATACAACAAAACTGTACTAGCATTGCATCCAGGCTATCCCCCACGACCGATCCGCAACATCACAGCAAATACATAGAACATCAACGTGAAAGTCACGTTCGCAAATCCGTCTAACCGGGCTATAGCAGTTAGACCGGATTTACCGATCGAGTGACATTCACGGTCGCAGATATAATGTAAATACTGTGAAAAATGTGTTTAAAAAATTTCCGATTGATCAAACAATTAACAAGTGGGCCCCAAAGAAAACTGTAGCACTCACAGAAACAATTGGCCCAACTTTAATATTCAAAAGCCCATATTTTAAGCCCAGAAGGCCTCTGTAAAAAAATGGTGAAGTGATGTGAATAGTGCGCGGCGGAAGGGCCGCACAAAGGGGGTTTTAGCGGCGGTTCCGCGCTCCAACTGTGGAGTTACTTCGTCAAATTTTTACAGAACTCTTAGATTTTCCAGTACATCAATATTTTACAACCTGAAAAATTTTTCGAGACCAAAAATTTTCAACAGAAACTGTCGTGGGCAAATACGGGTTTTTGGACATTTCGATCGATCGGAACTGAAAAACACATTACACAAAGCTAGACTAACTTAATGGCGAGGCTCTGATACCACTGTAAGTGCACGGCGGCGCCCCGGCCGTCAATCCGACGCCGGAATGCGGAAGCGGTGATAAACTTAAATTTTGCGGACTTTGCAAACCGGCACCACCGCGCACTAAACTCCGGATCGTAACCATTAACAAGTCTAGCTAACCAATAAGAAAGGGAAGAGATGTATACCGACGATCCAAGTCCTCCGGTCTTCATCTCCACTCCGATCTCCTCGCGGGATCTCCGTCCGTCTCCTCCTCGTCGGAAAGGGGCACCACATCGCCTGTAGCTTTTACGGGCTCCCACCTCAATACCGAGGCAACTCGGGCGCGAAGCTGGCGAATCGACGCGTCCAAGATTTGCTGTAGGAATATAGTGTAGAATCGTAGTCTCTTTTTGGGGTCTTGGAGTTGCCTTTAGATGGAGGGATGAGGATTGAACTTTGGAGGGAAATGAAGCTACCAATTTTTTTGCAAGGAAATGAGATGAAGAATGAAGCATCAAAAATGAACCTCTCATTTTTCCTCTCCTCACAATGTGTGGCCGGCCAATCTCATATGGAAATGGTGGAGGGAACAAATACAAAACCTTAAGGGAGGTGAGGGTAGGAGAAGTCAAGTGGTGACCACACCAAGAGACAAGAAAACAAACACCATGCTTCATATCAAATCTCATAAAGCAAAAGCATGGTTGAAAAAGCAAAGATTCTTATCATATCAAACCCTTTTGCAAGAAAACCCCTCCACAAATGTAATTTGCAAAACTGCAAATTACCCCCTCCATCGGAAAAGTCCGGCCGGGAAAGAACAAAGGAAAACCGGCCGGAACGGAATGCAAACTGGCAACTCCAGAAAACTGGTCCCGTAATAAATTACAGGAAAACCCCGATACTGTGCATACACACCCGCATCTGTATTCCGTCCGGATACAAATGCAAAGAGACAAAATCTACACTGTACTAAACTAGGACCGGCTTAAACCAAAGCCGGCTAGTAATATCCGTTCGATCCTGATCCGTGCAATACCGCACGTATCTGATCGAACCCTGCCATATACCTATACGGCTACTAGTACAAACCGTCCGATCCTGATCCGTGCAATACCGCACGTATCTGATCGGACCCTGCCATATCTCCATACGGCCTCTACAGCGTTTCGCCCGAAACTTGAATAACTGAATGTGTGGTGGACTCTAAAGACTCGTCAATACTATGGCTGTGGATTTAACCACTAGCACGTCAGAGGTATAAGCCAATACGTAACGGGCCACCAGCTATTGACCAAAAGGGACGTCGATGAGCGAACTCATCCTGACACCCTACTGAGCCTGTCAGTGACAATATCCGTGCAGTCCGGTCCGTTCGTCTATGAGTATCGCATGGCGGGCCTAGGGGGTTGGTAAAAGTCAGACCCCCAAAAAGCGGTACAAGTCGTGTCGGAGTGTAGCCCAGAACACCCTGAGATACTACTGGAATACCTACCAGTAAATCTCCTTGCCTTGGCCAAGGACTTTGTGTAATGGCTCTCCTAGACACAGCACGACCTCACCCCCAATACCGGGAGAGACGAACCCCTGAAGATACGCTCACTGCCTCCATGTGGCTCGGGACTGTACCCAACTAAAACCTGTTTGCACGACTCCTTTAAGCCGTGGTAGGGTAGTAATCAAAGTACAGTGGGAACTCACACGAGACAAATGACGATCCCCAGGTCGATGAACTAACCTGCACACATGTCACCAGGGAACTGCCATCTGACGTCTGGTATATGACCAACTAGCATGTTCCCGGCGAGTCCTGTCCGGTGTACTCATAACCCAATGAGCACCTGTATACATCTTAGGTGATCCAACTGACACCAGTGGCTTGTGAGACCGGCCACCGCCCCTCGTCGGGGTCTCGACTGTATACACTAGTCTACTAATGGAGTATCGATGCCCGGTCTCGAAACTCCCACGACTAGGGACCTTTTAAGGATATGCTTGTAGACCCCCAGCTCCCACTTATATGATCGCCCTCATACTGCTGGTGGTCAAGCAAGAATCCTAGGGGCTCTATCAACGTGTAATAGCGACGTGTCAGGTCACCTAAAGCAGTACACGATGATAAAGGTAAACCAGATAGCATACTATCATCTCGAGTAAGACTGTCCTACCGGGATAGGTCCTCCCTCAATCATTACAATCACGTACCTGTGACCTAATAATTGACTCTGAGGGCACTATCTCCAACAGTTTTGGCCAAAGAAAAAACTAAGTGAAGAAAATGAGTGTTGTGTGATCTTTTGTGAAGTGAGCAACTAAAGAAAAATCCCACTCATAAAATGATCTGCCTCCTCACCAAATATCACACAACAAAAATATCCTATCCTTGACAAATGAATCAACACATGACCCAAGACCATGAGTCACCAAGTGCATGTGCCATGAATCAATGCACAAGGCCAAGACTTGCACTCACACATTTAAACATTAACCTAAATGTTTAATCCAAGAAAAAGAAATGGCAACTAATAAAGTAATCTCGTAACGAATTACAAGAATACCCCTCATCCGTATATACATACCCGCATCCGTATTCCGACTGAATACGAATACAACGAGACGAAAGTAATCCAACAATATATTACTAGGATCCGGCTTAAACCAAAACCCACTAGTATTATCCGTCTGATCATGATCCGTGCACAAGTGCACGTATATTATCGAACCCTGCTGTCACGACCCGAAATATTAGCTCGTGACCAGCACTTAAATCACGCAACGTCTAAAGGCGTAACGTAATTCAAGTAAGCTGAAACCCAAAAATCTAAACCTTTTTAAGAAAATAAAGGAGGTGAAGTTTTGAAATAAAAGTATAATGAAATCAAGTTTTCTTAATGCATAGAAAAGGAACATGAAAATGCAAGTGAAATTGCTAGTTTGAAAACGTATTTCGTCTTTGAAAAATTTGGGCAGCACCTCTTTTATATATTTTGATCCAAAACCACAAATACATAACAAGAATAATAGCATCCCCAAGCGGAAGCTAGCTCTTCAGCAACCGGCGGATCACAAACATGAAAAGCATAAAAATGAGTATACGACGCCCAACGGCGAATTTCACCACAAAAGATAAAGAAATAAGCAAAATATCAAAACCACAAGTAGCGGAAAACATCTCGCTCTAAGTCTCGCAACCACAATCTCACTAAGTCTCATTACTTATACAATTACTAAATTTGATTGATGGAGTTGACTAGATACAATGTGAAATAGTAAATACAAGAGTAGATACGATACAAAAGTCCCACCTACCAAGAAAACCACCCAAAAGCAACTGTGTGCCAGCGAAGCCGCTACTGATCTGTGCGGTCAACCTGTAAGAACTGTGGCACAACGGGGGTGAGTTGCCAACTCGTGAGTAGAAAAACATGTACAAGCAGAAATCGAATAAATAACGACTCCTAGGTCAACTATATCATAAAGGTAATACTATGATATCTAGGGTGACCGGGTCATCATATGTGCTAACAATGTAATCAATACCTATATGTATGCGGATATAATCCAACAATATAACCAATGTCTGTATGCATGTGGATCTCGTCCAACCATATAATCAATGTATGTATGCATGTAAGTATGAGGATATAAATCAACGGTGTCCCTCACGACACATCAAAATCATGGAACCTGGGTATCCAACATCGACACCCGAAAACATCATGAAACCCGTGTCCAGCATCGATACGTAAATCCTCAGATCTCGGGCTCCGTCAGTCCGGATCGGCCCATGGGCTCCGTCAGTCCGGATCGGCCCATATCAACTCTCGACTCCGGTCGGTATCCTCCGGATATCCGCCGAGCCCAAATACTATCACCGGTAGGTAGTAGTTCCTCTGCCAGGCTCACCGTCTACTGCACAGCAATCTGTTCTCACCCCGGGTACCATACCGGGTCCACCATGTACCCACAATCGGCCTCATCCAGCTCCTCGAATCGGGTTTCACATGTCATACGTCTCAGAACCAAGAAAACGCATGGTGGACGCACTGAAATATCATATCAAGAGAAACCGAATTTTTAAAATAGTACATGCTTTCTTTTAAAATAGCCACGGTTCTCAAATCCAGAAATCCCATGAAAACAACATATCTCAATGCGTGTAATGATAAAGCATGATGTATGCGATATATAACAAAAATGTAAGCATATCCGTATATCATGCAACATGGAACAGTAATATGCACATATCGAGGGCAAACCGCTCTTTTAAATGAATCCAGTTTTAAAATATATCATGCGGTTCCCAAATCTCCAAAATCGAATGCAATATCGTAAAAAGGTGCATATGTGTATGTATGCAAGTATGGACATACAAATGTGTATGTCCGCAAGTATGGGTGTACAATATGTTTATGCACCAATATGGATGTACAAGTGGTATATACGCAAGCATGGATGCACAATATGTATGTGCGCCAATATGGATGTACAAGTGGGTATATACGCAAGTATGAGTGTACAATATGTATATGCACCAATATGGATGTACAAGTGGTATATACGAAAGCATGGATGTACAATATGTATGTACGCAAGTAATTTATGCAAAGAGTCATATCAGGATGCAGCAATCCTACTGTGTAGTGACATGGCAATTATCGATGATGAAGTGTGTGAGCCGGCAAATCTGTGTAAGTGTAACATACGCATCATCGATAATGGTGCAGGTGTACTAGCACAGGTATAAACAATGTAATGAGAATAATATGAATGCAGTATAAGGTAAATCATATGCAAATGCCGACGGGTATACGTATCTAACAAGACCGATTCGGTGAATCTATCAATCGGCATCTAGCCACACAACATCACGTACGGTATAATCCATCGTACGGCATCCTCTAGTCAAGGGTATAGATCAAACCTCAAGTCAAACTTATCACGTACGGAAAATCATCGTACGGCGGCATTAAGCTATAGAGATCCTATCAATCTATAAGATAAGGAGGGTACGGACCTAACGTCACATATAGCTAACACTCACGATTCACAACACATATAAATATCTCTATATACCTATGTCCTAGGTTACATCCGCAACAATCTCATATCAGGGGACCGGCAGGGTATCAATCATCTCAATCAACTCGCATCCGTATACCAACATATCACCAAATCATCATCTCACGTCATATATTCTTTTCATCGCATTTATAACCCTCGTCAAGTCAATTTTACAAATACATTCTACCTTTACTATAAGCATAAGTATCCAATCTATCATACACATCCAAACCATACAATCAGTTTTTAAAAGGTGCGAATCGTAGTTTTGAAAGTAGGGGTTACAGTGTTTTTAAGGAAAAGATATCGTTTGAAACTCCGCAACGTCCCTCAAGGTATCTGTTTAAAAGATGCATATGATTCTTCAGTTTGGAAATAGGTATGGTTCAGATGACACATCTACGTCGACTATCTAGTCTTATAGTACCCTAAACGGCAATATCATCAAATATCATCCTCAAATCCCGTCATCACATACTAGTTGTATCATATCGCTTCTAACTATCCTTTAGTTTCTAAAATGGCTCTCTAACTACCTTTTAACTCTATCTATACTTTTCTATTAAAGGATTCATTAATCATATTCTATATATAAATCGGTTTCCATCAAAGTATGTGGGGGTGCTATACGCCATCCACCCGACTTCCCCCGTAGATATAGATCTACTCACCTTGATCCGCGATTGCCGAAGTCGGTGACGCCACGCTCCGTTGCCTCGGAATCCTCACGAGGGTACCTACAATAATTAACAATCGCAATCGCTATTAACAACAAGTCCGGAAACCAAAACGATACACGGATCGCCTATAGGTTAGAACCTATAGCCCACGCATGCAAAACCAACAAATTTCCCCTAGTCGTTGATGTACAAACATTCAACAACCAAATACAAATCCAAATATCAAAAGTCATCCTTCAAAATACGGAAAATATATCCAAAAATCACACTAATGTGCTCCCAGATTTTGACTCGGGTGAAAAGGAGTTGCACAAACAAGTTTAGGGTGTTGTACATGATGTATATGAGCTATGGACCAACCCCGACACCACATGCCACCAAGTGGCCGGCCACCTACCCATAAAATCTGGCCTCCTCGGCCCCCTAAGCTCCTCTAGGCTTTGTCTCGTCAAGGTCTCCTAGTACTCGAATTTGGTCCCTGGAGTTGTTTGCTTGTCTCAGAAATTCCCCGGGTTGCTCCAGATTTCCCTGCACACCCTATATACTCACAAAACCGACATGGATCAATTCCTAAATCCGTATTTTATGGTTCTAAGCTATGGTCCAGGTCAAGAATCACCTCAAAAGTCTTATTGACAACCACAAAACATCATCAATTTCCCAAACCCTTCTCTAGAATTTCAAAGTTCACAAATCCATCACTAAACGACTACTAAACTTAAACAAAATTCTAGGAAAACAAAACTACCCTACATGAAAAGAGATATACCTCATGGTTACACCCAAGCAAAACTCTAGAATTCCTAATGTTGTCAAAATCCCACTTTGCTTGGTCCAATGTGTAGAGGAAGAGATGGGGATTAAATTTTGTGAAGGGAGTATAAGGTTTTGGGGATTATTTGAAGATGGATCTAGGGGTAGAAGTGGAGGGAAGTGAGCTTGAGGAGATGAAGAAGGATATGAGAATGATGGGGGGGAAATTTCATGGCAGCAGCCCCCCTCTCTCTCTTATTCTCACACACTCTCTCTCTCCAATCATTCACCTTTTTAACCCTTTTTCATTTCTTTTTCTTTTCTCTTTCAAATTTCAAAAACAAATCACATAATACCTATAAAACAACACAAATGCAACAACATGTAACCAAATTTAACATGACATGGTGCACTAGCCATGAAAAACTGTAGAAACACGGATTTGGCTTAATTGCGATTAGCAGTGCACTAATCGGGTTTTTATCCAAACTGCATATAATAAATTTTAAAAATGCCAAATCCCTTAAATATATTATTAAATGAATAAATCATTTTAATTTCCATTTATTTCACAATTATCGGTATATATTTATACCCTTTTTCGAAAACCCCAATTTCGCAAATCGGGCAGTTTTCGGGAAATATATTATTTTAATATTAAATTCCAAAAATAATATTTTATATTTTCTGAAATGTTACACCTGCCATAAAACCATACGGCCTCTACAATGTTTTGCCCGAACCAGGGAAACTCTCTGTGTGGGACTCTAAAGACTCATCAATTTGCTGGCAGTAGGTTTAACCACAAGCATGTCAGTGGCACTAGCTGTACGTAACGGCTGCCCAGGTATTGAGTGAAAGGGAGGTCGACGAGAAAACTCATCCTGAAACCCTACTGAGCTGACAGTGATAATAACAGTACAGTCCGGTCCGGTCGTCTATGCGTATCGCATATCGGGTATAGAGGGTGGATAAAGTCAGACCCATAATAACGCGATATTTGGTGCCGGTATGAAGCACATCACCACCTGAGAAACTACTGATCCAAATCAATAAATCTCGACTACCTTGGTCAAGGATTTCAAGTGATGGCCACCCGTGCACACCGCGACATCAACCCCCAATACCGGGAGAGACGAATCCCTTGACGATCCGCTCACTGCCTTCATGTGGCTCGGGACTGTACCCAACTAAAACCTGTTTGCACGACTCCGTTGAGCCATGGTAGGGTAGTAATCAAAGCACGGTGGGACTCACACGAGACAAATGACGATCTCAGGTCGATAGACTAACCTGTACACATGTCACCAGGGAACTGCTATCTGACAATAGGTATAATACCAACTAGCATGTTCTCGGCGAGTCCGTCTGGTGTACTCATAACCCAATGAGCACCTGTATATATCTTAGGTGAACCAACTTACACCAATGTCTTGTGATACCGGCCACCGCTCCTCGTCAGGGTCTCGATCCGTATACACTAGTCTACTCTCGGAGTATCGTTGCCCAGTCTCGAAACTCCCACGACTAGGGACACTTTAAGGATGTGCTTATAGACCACCCAACTCTCACGTATATGATCGCCATCATACTGCCAGTATTCAAGCAAGAATCCTATGAGCTCTATCAACATGTAATAGTGATCTGTAATGTCACCTGAAGCATGTACACGATGATAAAGACAAACCAGATAGCATACTATCATCTCGAGTAAGACTGTTCTACCAGTATAGGTCCTCTCTCAATCAATGCAATCACATGCCTGCGATCCAATAATTGACTTGATGGCACTATAGCCAACACTATGTTTACCAGGGTCCATATTGTAAATTAATATAACTTGAGTGGGTTTTATGAAAAATAGTTTTGATATATTTTCAAAATATACCTCAAGTATTTAATTATCATTTTTAGGGTTTTCATAATTATAATTTTTATAAAGTGAAATATTCTAGTGGATATAACCTAGATTTCAATGTATATGGTAGTTTAATGTAATATTGGAATTGTATTGAGTTGTAATGGTAGTTTCATGAACTTTGTGATTCCTTTGATTTATAAAACATGGAATATATATTGTATACTTAAAGTAGATATTTTGATAATATTTAGATATATATATATATATATATATATATATTTATAAAAAATAGAACTTATTTATTAAATAGAAATCACATTTTTCTTAAAAATTGCATTAAAAATTCCATCGAGGTCGGATGCTCCGTGAGGAGGTCTGCATCTCGCTATACTAGGCCCGAGGATGTGCGATAACCCACACCATCCTGATCGGGGTTCCCCAAATGGGTTGTAGAGACGCATTTACAAGGAATTAAATAATACACTTTTAAAGAAAACGGTTTTTGAATGTTTATGCTATTTAAACGTAAACTCATATTTTCCTACAAATTAATGTTCCAAAAGTTATCGTGCTATATCGAAAATGTGTGTTGTAATGAGGTAGGTCATTACCTCGTGATCTTTTGTCACGACCCGAAATGGCATGTGACAGGCACTTGAATCATATGAAGTCTATAGGACCCCATCTAATTCAAGTAAGCTAAAATCCCAGAAATCTAAACCATTTGAAAAGAGAGAGTAGGAAAAGGTTTAGTTTTAAAGCAAGTGGTTTAACAAAATAAGCCATAGTATGCATTTTTAAAACCTCGAGTCTTTTCTGAAAATTTCGGCAGAGTCTCCTTTGTAAATATTGACCCCAAACGGGTACAACATGAATAATGTACATAAATGAATAAAAGCATTCCTAAGCGGGAGCTAGCTCTTCGCCAAATGGGCGGTCACAACCATGCAAGCAATATAATATATAACGCCGAAGGGCGAGGATCAAAACTCAAAAGAAAACCCAAAATCATCAAGAAAACCATAATAATACAAGCGCGGCTCTAAGGTCGAAAGAATATACAACTGGTCTTCTGGGTCTAATAAATATACAAGTCTGGTTGATGGAGTTACTAGAAACAACTGAATATAAATAAATACAAGGGTGGTCACGATGAGAGTGAACCCACCTACCAAAGCAATCACCCGGAAAGAAGCAATGTGCCAGTAAAGCCGCCAAGGAAATCTGTACGGCAAAACCTACAAGAAACTGTGGCACAACGGGGGTAGTTGCCAACTCGTGAGTAGAAAACGTCTGTCACGTACCTGAAATATTAGCTCGTGACCAGCACTTAAATCACGCAACGTCTAAAGTCGTAACGTAATTCAAGTATGCCGAAATCCAGAAATCTAAACCGTTTTTAAGAAAATAAAAGATGTCAAGTTTTGAAATAAAGGTATAATAAAATCAAGTTTTCTTAATGCATAGAAAAGGAACATGAAAATGCAAGTGAAATTTACTAGTTTGAAAACGTGTTTCGTCTTTTAAAAATTTGGGCAGCACCTCCTTTGTATCTTGATCCAAAACCACAAATACGTAACAAGAATAAAGGCATCCCCAAGCGGGAGCTAGCTCTTCACCAATCGGTGGATTTACAATCACGCAAAGCATAAATATAAGTATACAACGCCCAACGGCGAATATTACCACAAAAGATAAAGAAATAAGCAAGACATCAAAACCACAAGTAGCGGAATACCCCTCGCTCTAAGTCTCGCAATCACAACTCTCACTAAGTCTCATTACTTATACAATTACTAATTTTGATTGATGGAGTTGACTAGATACAATATGAATAATGAATACAATAGTGGTACGATCCAACATGTACCACCTACCAAGCAAATCACCCGAATGCAACTGTGTGCCAGCAATGCCGCTACGGATCCTGATTGGTTGATGTTTTAGAGTTGTGTTTGTAGTTAACCGCAATCAATAATGGTGTCGCGTGTAGCTAGACCGAGATGAGTACGGGTCATCCTCAGGGAAACATTGAATCTTTTAATCTTACTTTAGGCATGTTGAAAAAGAGAGAGGAGGAATAAAGGATGGTGAAGAATGGTTGTAGGATCTAGATCTACGTTAAACACGGATGCAGAATATAGATCTAGATTAACTACGGATGTAGGTTTAATATTAAAAGGGGGCTTATAGGGTTCATTGGAATTCAGTAGTTATGGATGATTAATTAAAGATTACTCTTTTTATCCTTTAATAGATTTAAAACTAGAACGACAGTGATGCATGTAGATTAGGGTTTCTGGAGGGAAAGGGTTCCCACTCTTAACCCCTATCTCGACATGGAACTCCATTCATATCTAGCCTTTACCAAAACAATTGTTAATCTAATCTCTAATCGTGGTCGCGATTATCAATGAATTGATAGCGCGCCCAATTAGGATGTTAACTATTCTTTTGATAAAGTTTATAAACTTTATAGGACTTAAAAGAGTTTAAGGATCTTCATCATCCATTAACCTAACATAATCTTATGAACCCTAACAAGCGAAGAATTACTCGCGCATGTTAGGAGAAGAAGAGATTGAGAGGGAAATTATATTAAAACTACAAAGAGATAGAATAAGAAAACAACTACCTTTATTAATCAACAAAATTCATTTACACTTTATTCCCTTAGAAAATGATTACAAAATGCTAGTTTGCTTCTCGATCTCTTCTAAGGAGGTAGATGAACCGTTGATGATCACCCTGGATGCGTGAGCCTGTCGTGGATTTCGTGATCTCTTCAGCTTGATTAATTTTCCAAGAGGCTCTCGGTCCTTATTTATAGTCCCAGAGTCAGAACCCTAGTTTCCTAATATGGAAACCAGTGGTTAAGATCCCAACAGAAAAAATCTCATGCCCTAACTACCCTAGTTTCCTAATATGGAAACCGGTGGTTAAGATCCCAATAGAAAAAATCTCATACCCTAACTACCCTAGAAGTGCGGCGGAACCGCGGCGTAATGATAGGTTTGGCCGCGGATCCGCGGTGGATTAGGAGGATCGTGGGTTTGTTTCTCTTGAGGCTTCTTCTGGTGACACATGTAGAATATTTTGATATCTGGAATCTGAAAATCTTCTCTACGTCTCTGCCATAATTGATTTCTTCAATTTACTTTACTATTTCGGCAGATTTGATCTCGATAACTCAGATTTCCTTGATTCCAGTCCTGAAATAATTTTTGCACAATTATCTAAATAAATAATGTTAGTAGAATATATTTTTATTGAGATATTATCTTTAACCATTTGCCATGATATTTTAGTTTTAAGAGAATTGGTCAAAGATATTTAATAAGGTAAGCATATTTAAATAGACCAAATGTTACGTGGATATTATATACTTACTTTTTCCTAAATAATGATAATTATAATATATATAAACACATGAAAATAGTATTTTTGCAAATAAACCTTCATATGTGTCATATTTATAATAAACACCTTTTACTATATAGAAATAGTAGGAAAAATGTCATATTAAATGTGCAGTTTTATCAACTGAACAGATCTATGTGGTCAACCTGCAAGAACTGTGGCACAACGGGGGTGAGTTGCTAACTCGTGAGTAGAAAAACATCAACAAGTAGAAATCGAATAAACAACGACTCCTAGGTCAACTGCATCATAAAGGTAATACTATGATATCTAGGGTGACCGTATCAGTATGTGCCAACACTAATATCAATGTCTATCAGCGTGTGGATATCATCCAACAATATAATCAATGTATGTATGCATGTGGATCCCGTCCATGCGTCAACCAATGACACAACAACATCATGCATGTAAATATCATAAAAGAATATGCATGAAAGTATGAGGATATAAATCAACGTGTGTCCCTCGTGACCCATCAAAATCATGGAACCTGAGTGTCCAACATTGACACTCGAAAATATCATGAAACCCGTGTCCAGTATCGACACGTAAATCCTCATATCTCGGGCTCCTTCAGTCTGGATCGACCCACGGGCTCCGTCAGTCCGGATCAGCCCATCTCATCTCTCGACTCCGGTCGGTATCCTCCGGATATCCGTCGAGCCTAAATACTATCACTGGTAGGTAGTAGTCCCTCTACCAGGCTCACCGTCTACTGCACAGCAATCCTTTCTCGCCCCTGGGTACTATACCGGGTCCACCATGTACCCGCAATCAGCCTCGTATAGCTCCTCGAATCGGGTTTCACATGTCACACGTTTCAGAACCGAGAAAATGCATGGTGGACGCACTGAAATATCATATCAAGAGAAACCAGGTTTTTAAAACAGTACATGCTTTCTTTTGAAATAGCCACAATTCTCAAATCCAGAAATCTCATGAAAACAGCAATGCGTAAAATCATAGAGCATGACGTATGTGACATATGATAAAAATGTAAGCATATCCGAATATCGTGCAACATGGAACAGTGATGTGACATATTAAGGGAAAACCGCTCTTTTAAATGACTCCAGTTTTAAAAATATATCCTGCGGTTCCCAATTTCTCCAAAGTCAAATGCAATATCGTATAAAGGTGCATATGTAACTATAGTAAGTAAATTATGCAGGGAGTCATATCATGATGCAGCAATTCTACTGTGTAGTGACATGGCAATTTTCGATGATGAAGTGTATGAGCCGGCAATCTGTGTAAGTGTAACATACGCATCATCGATAATGGTGCAGGTGTACTAGCACAGGTATATAAGCAATGCAATGAGAATGACATGAATGCAGCATAAAGTAAAACATCAGCTAACAGCTATAAGGTATACGTATCTAGCATGATCGAGTCGGTGAATCTATCAATCGGCATCCAGCCTCACAACATCACGCATGGTATAATCCATCGTATGGCATCCTCTCGTCAAGGGTATGGATCAATCATCAAATCAAACTCATCACGTACGGAAAATCATCGTACGGCGGCATTAAACCAATAGGGATCCTATCAACCTATATGACAATTAGGGTACGGCCTAATGTCACATACGGCCTATCATTCATGATTCACAACATGTATACATATATATATCCATATACCGATGTCCCAAGTCACATCCATAACAATCTCATATCAGGGAACCGGCAAGGTATCAATCATCTCAATCGACTCGCATCCGTATACCAACATATCATCATATCACATGTCAATCGTATTCTCTTTTCATCGCATTTATATCTCACAAAAGGTCAATATACAAATAAATTCTACTTTTACTATAAGCAACGTATCTAATCTAACATACACACCTGAACCATACAATCAGTTTTTAAAAGATGCGAATCGTAGTTTTGAAAGTAGGGGCTACGGTGTTTTTAAGGAAAAGATATCATTTGAAAATCCATAACGTCCCTCAAGGTATCTGTTTAAAAGATGCATATGATTCTTCATTTTGGAAATACGTATGGTTCGGATGACACGTTTACGTTGGCTATCTAGTCTTATAGCTTCCTAAACGGCAATATCATCAAACATCATCCTCAAATCCCGTCATCACATATTAGTCGTATCATATCTCTTCTAACTATCCTTTAGTTTCTAATATGGTTTCTCTAACTATCGTTTAACTCTATCTATAGTTTTCTATTAAAGGTTCCCTTAACCATATTCTATATATAAATCGGTTTCCATCAAAATTTGCGGGGGTGCTATACGCTGTCCACCCGACATCCCCCGTAGATATAGATCTACTCACCTTGATCCTTGCTTTCCGAAGTCGATGACGCCATGCTCCGTCTCCTCGGAATCCACGCAAAGGTACCTACAATATCAACACAATCGCAATCGCTATTAAAATCGAATCCGGAAAACCGATACGGCACACGGTGCGCTCATAGGTTAGAACCTATAGCCTACGCATGCAAAACAACCATACCAACCCTTGTTGTTGACGTACAAATGCCCAACAACCCAATACCATCCAAAACACTAAAACCAAGCATTCAAAATACGGAAAACATATCCAAAAATCACACCAATGTGCTCCCAGATTTTCAGTCGGGTGAAAAGAGCCTAAACAAACAATGCAGTGGCTTTGTATATGAGATAAGTGAGCTACTGGACCAACCTAGACCCAAACACCCACATTTGGGCCGGCCACAATGCCCCAAATTTTGGTGAGCTTGGCCAGGGTAGCTCCGTTGGGGTCCGCCTGCTCAGGGTGGTCTCCTAGTGGTCCAATTTGGTCCTTGGTATTGTTTGCTTCTCTCAGTAACTCCCCGGGTCATCCCAGATTCCCTGTAGCCCCCAAGTTGTACACTAAACAGACATGGATGAATCCCTAAATCCGTATTCTCTATTCTAGAACACACAATTCCACACTAGGGTCATGTAAACAGCCACTAGTCATCACAAATCCACACTAACACCTAAACCTTTTTCTAGAATTTTCCATACATCACATAACTTAACCAAAACAACCTCTAACTAGACTAGGATACAACAAAAGCTCAAAACTAACTAATGGAAGAAATCATACCTCATTGATGCAACTCAAGAGAAACCCTAGAATTCCCAAGTCTTCAAAATCCCATTTTGCTTGGTCCATTGTGTAGAGGATGAAGAGGTGATCATTTTTTGTGAAAGGGGTATAGGGTTTTTGTAACGATTTGAAAATCGTTTAGGTGAAATTTCGGAAAATCGGTAAAATAAGTGGTGTTTTCCGTAAAAGTCAAGATATAAATATATTTTAATATAAAATTAAATATATATATTCTAGATATGAAATTGCTGGTATTTGGTGTTTATTAAGCCACTGGTAAAATTTCTAATTTTCTGAAAAATTTTCCGAAAATAATTATTTTAATATTATTTTAAGCCGTCACTAATACATTTAATTAGGGAAAATTACAAATTGGAATGGGTTGATACAAAATTTTTGCATCATGACACACTAAACTAACATATAAAATATTATTTTTGGAATGAAATGAAGTTGTTAAACGGTTTTAGAAATATCGAAGAAAAAGGGGGTCAAATAGCGAAATTAGTGTTAATGGAAATTGGGGTATTACATTTATCTTTTTCCCTCACCCACACTCACCCACACCCTCTCTCCTCTCCCCAAATCAGCAGCCCTAAGTTACCCCTTCATTTTCCCCACTTTTTGTGCCAAAAGAAAAGAAAAGAAAACAAAGAAATGAAAAAAAAGAGTATGGTCTTTGGTTGACTTGGTCTTCTTTCTCCCCTTGACTTCACCCACTCCCACACCACACCTCACTCCCCTCCTCTCCTGGCCGAGACCAGAATTAGCCCTCCCCAAATTTCCCATCTCAATTCCACCTCAAAACTTTGGATTTTTTCATCAAAAATCCAACGAAAAACACACAAAATCAAGCTAAAATCCAAATCCAACTCCTCCCCATTTTTCCTTAGCCTTTATAGCATGGATCTTGGTGAAAAGTTTGCATTTTGGGGGCTATGTTTTGGAAAGTGTGGATCTCATTTCAAACTAGTTTGAGGTATAACCTTTTTCCAATTGATACTTGTTCTAATCTATGTTTTTAATCAAGTGTTAATTAGGTTTTAATGGGTTCAATAGCATGATTAAGAAATTCAAGTTAGGGTTTTGTTTTGGAATTGGGTTATGATCAATTGTGCATGGTTGTGTGATGTGGGCTAGCATCTTGAAACTTGTTAAAACTAATCTAGTTGCTAATTACAAGTTGTTACTTAAAAAATGTCCAAATTTAAGCTTTTTAACAAACTAGGTTTTTGTAAACTATAAATATGATTAAGAGAAAAATCTAATTAGGTTATTCATGGCATTATTAACATTTTAAATTGTAGTTTAATGCTTTAGATTATGCAAATCCATGCTAAATTGTTGTTTGTGTATTTTTGCAATAAAATAGTTGAAATTGGTAAAAATTGCAAACTAGGTTTTTAAAAATAAAACAATTTGTTTAAATTTTTTATCTTGATGCATTAAACCCTAATTCTTATATAATTAGTGAGTAGTGTGACCACTAGTTTTGCTAAAACGTCAAGTTTTGTACTGAAACGGTT
Source organism: Agapanthus africanus (assembly GCA_030015575.1). Taxonomy (NCBI): domain Eukaryota; kingdom Viridiplantae; phylum Streptophyta; class Magnoliopsida; order Asparagales; family Amaryllidaceae; genus Agapanthus; species Agapanthus africanus. The sequence goes on from CM057344.1 coordinate 242,082,934, forward strand.
AATTTTTGCTTGCTAGGTTTTCGGAAAAATAGCTTTTAAAGCGAGTTTGGGATTTTTGTGAATTTTAACCTATTTATTATATAATTAGTGATTTGTGAAACCATGATTGGTACGTTTGGGTTTTTCTCGATGGTTTGACGTTTGTACATCGACATCGAGGGTTGGTTTGGCTGTTCTTGCATGCGTATGCGATAGGTTTTGACCTATGCGTGATACGCGTGCCGACTTGGTTTTCGTGCGTGACTTCGTTTACGATGCTATATATGACATGTAGGTACCCCATGTAGACTTTGAGATGACAAGCAAGCGCGTGGCGACGTTAGCACCGGCGAGCGAAGATCAGGTGAGTAGATTTATATCTAGGGGAAATCGGGTGGATGGCGTATAGCACCCCCGCAAAGTTATGAGGCATGAGGTGATGTGATAACGATATACTTTTATATGTTATTATTAGATATGAACACCTAGTAAGAGAATGTTAGTTGTATGTATGCCCTAGAGGCCAGTATTGTACAGATGATGTATATTATATTGGATGCTTGGACATATATAGAGATGACTTTCTTGCTCGATATGATAGTATGCTATCTGGTTGCCCTTTATCTTAACATGTATACTTGTCTCTTTATACTGTCGTATAGTTACATGTTGGTAAAGCCCTTAGGATGTGTACTTGACTACCTGGACTATGATGCGGATCATACTAGTGGGGACATGGTAGTCCATAAGTACATCCTTCAAGGTCCCTAGTCGTAGGTGTATCGAGACGGGGCATCGATATACCAGTGTCGACTAGCGTATACGCTTCTCGACCCATGAGATGGGCGATGGATGATCCCATATCCATTGGTGTTTGACATCAGAGATGGTATACGGGTGCTCGGTGGAGACTGGGTACACTGGAAGGACTCGCCGAGAACTCCTAGATGGTATTATACCTTGTTAGTTATATGTATGCCCTAGAGGCCATTACTGTACATTGGATGTATATTGTAGTGGATGCTGGGACATATATAGGAAGGACTTTCTTGCTCGACATGATTGTACGCTATCTGGTTGCACTTTATCTTAACATGTATACTTTCTGTCTCTCTGATTACATGTTGATAAAGCCCATAGGATGTGTACTCGACTTCCAGGACTGTGATGTAGATCATACTAGCGGGGCCTGGGTAGTCCATGAGTACATCCTTGAAATGTTCCTAGTCGAGGGAATATCGAGACGGGGCATCGATATTCCAGAGTAGACTAGCGCATATCTTCTCGACTCATGCGATGGGCGATGGATGATCCCATATCCATTGGTGTTTGACATCAGAGATGGTATGCGGGTGCTCAGTGGAGACTGGGTACACTGAACGGACTCGCCGAGAACTCCCAGATGGTATTATACCTCACGTCAGATGGCAGTTCTCTGGTGACACTGGTACAGCTTAGTCTGTAGACCCGAGATCGTCATAGAGTCTTGTGTGTCTCCCACTGTGCTTTGATTTCCACCCTACCACGGCTCTACTGAGTTGTGCAAACAGGTGGTTTTTGGGTACAGTCCCGATTCACATGGAGGCAATGAGCGATAGGAGGGGATTCGTCTCTCCCGGTATTGGGGGTTGATGTTGCGCCATGCTCGACTGGCCATAACAGGAAATCCCTGTCCAGGGTTGAAGTGATATACTGGTAAGAGTTATCAGTAGTTTCACGAATGTTATGGACCTCAAGTCGGCATGACTTATCGAGCTACTGGGGTCTGACGTTTACCACCCCTAGGCGAGATATGCGACATATCAGACAAACAGACCGGACTATACGGTAAGTGTTACTGGTTGGATTCGCAGGAGTGTGAGCGGGCTTGCTCGTCGATCTTCTGATCGCTCAATACCCGGGTGGCCGTTACGTTTAGCAGACCGCTTGCGGCTTGTGGGTGTTTGATATGATCATCATCCGCTGCCGGCGTATTGACGAGTCTTTAGAGTCCTACACAGAGGTTTCCTGGCTCAAGCGAAACGAAATAGGAGCGCATATGAGATATGTGCGGGACCGAGAATAATGCGTGTATGTGATACCGTATTCCATTCTCTCGATCTATGTATCGATTGGTTATATGCGATATAACCTAGTTATCGAATCAAGGATTGATTCGATAAGCCGATACATAGGATACTGGCCGGTTATATGCGACATGACCGGATCATTAAATCAAGTGTTGATTTAATGATTTAATGTATAATTATATATTTGATATATTACTTTGCATTAACTAGTATTGGTTCACTTTAAAAGGATTTTCTCACTTGAATTGTGCAAGTTGTATATGTGATATATTTCTTTGTGCACATGATTGTATCATGTTTGATGATACATTCTTGTTTGGTTTTGTGTAAAGTATTAAACCATGGTTAGTTAGTGATTAGGGTTTCATCTTATTCATTTATCTTTTTATTTTATTTATTTCAAAAGAAAAAGAAAATGAGAAATGAATGGTGGCTATTTTTGTTTTTAGTTGAAGATTCATGAAGCATTGATTTAGTCACCATTCTTGTCTCATGCCTAACCCTAACCACTCATCTAACCTAAGTTAAGTCTCTACACTAAACCATGGTTAAAGATATGATAAGTATTGTATTTTCTTTTCTATTTTAATTTAACTTATCATATCTTTTCTTCTTCTTCTTCATCTTGAGCAAGAAAGAAATAGCTTGACCATCAATGGTGATTGATGGAAAAATGTAAGAAATATAAATCTAAAGTTTACCCACTTCCTATTTCTTCATCCTCTACCTCTTGCCAAGTAGTATAGGGTGTTTCCTTCACAAGTTTTCCCGACTTGGTGAAGTTTGAGCTTGTTCTAGCGATGCCTCGACGTAGATCATCTTCGGCATCGAACCGACGATCAAGCCCGCCTATTCTCCGACGAAGCCGACGCTAGAGCCCGGATTTTGATTTGGACAGCGGAGAGGACTTCATTGCGGAGCCGTGGAGGTGGTGGACCGGATCTACAAAGGTTGTATATCCGTTCCCTTAGTTAAAATGTTAACTAGTTTGCTTGTTTCGCCTAAATATCTAGTAAACGATCCGTAGTCGGGTTTGTAGGCACCCGTAAATTTTGATTTGTGCATGTTTGATCACTTGTGAGACTTCACTAGAGTGCCTAGGAACCCTACAGTGGTATCAGAGCCTAGCTAGAGCCTTAGGCGAAGTCTAGACGGAGTTTGAAACCCGGACGAACCGAAAACACGAACCCAAAATAGCTCTCTGTCCTTTTTCTAAAATCTGGGATTTTTCAACATTAAAAATATGCAGAAAAATCAGCAGGCAATTCTAAGGGATACTGTAAAATTCGTGCACCCAATTCCTTCAATGAGCCGCGGTTCCGCGGCACGAGCATGGCTCGTGCGGCGGATCCGCGGCCGTTTTGTCTTTTCTGGGATCCAAATTTGCACAGTAATTCATAATATGCAGTGCTGTTTTTCCTGGGTATTTTTGATATTTTTCCAGAGTTTTAATTTTCAGGAGTTGTTTTGGGGATTCGTATGTTCGATCGGATTATCAAATTTTGTCTGTGTGGCTTTCCGGATAAATTTTAGAATATGTTAAAAAGTTCGACCGGATATAAATACCCAATTTTTCCCCTGTCGGGAAATTTCCATGTGTTGGATTTTTTCCGTTGTTTAACGACGTTCTAAGTAGTGCAAGTAACACGATGGTCCCTCTAGAAGACAACAAACCTTAACTCGATTATGTGACCGTCTTGAACTGCCCTTTGAACCTTCGGGTTTGGGGCAGTACGGCGTGCCACATGTGAGGCGTTGGCTTGACCCTTCTACGGCTGGACCGTTGGTACTGAGGCATGAACTGAATGTTGTTAGACTTATTTCATGTGTTGAGCTGTATCGGGAAAACTTGGGTGTTCGATTGTTCGATCGGAAAGTTTAGCATTTTCTATTTATCCGGAATGTGATACAATAATTGGAATTCACAAATTGTTATGAGATAACGGAGTGAATATTATAAACATAGCAGTTTAGTCTCACTTTATCGGTTGCCACGGAATTTTGATATGATCAAAAGTCCGTCGCAATCACGTAGCGTACGCGGATACTCGCTGGGTAAACTTAATAGACAGCCTCACTCCATGGCCCCGACCAAGTGACTGTAGGAGAACCCCGTCGCCGAAAGCATCCGTCCGGGTGCTCGCGGTAGCGGTGTTCCGCCTTGGTGCACTTCGTCGACGGCATCGGGGGGTGCGGCCGCCTACTAAAGTTTGCGACGAGCATTCGATCAGTTTTTCGGGAATCCTGTTGAATTGCCCGACTTGATATTGAAAAGAGTTTTCGATAATGAGACTAAAATGCGGGGTTTATAATTGTTAGGCATGCGATGTCTAAGTATTTCATTTGGTCAGGCATGCGATGTCTGAGGTGGTTGCGGATTCCAACTGTTGTAGTTTTACACTTTCTTTTCTGTGACCGTAAGTGTAATATGTGATATCGCCGGTTTCGTTGCTATATGTCAACGACAATTGGGATGCGCATATTTACTTACGTTGATGACATGTGATGTTATGTGTTGCTGGATATGTTATATTGGATCGTCGTGTTTGAATAGCCGGGGGTTTTTTATGTGAGATGAGTGTTTTTCATTTTCATTCATGTAAAAAACTTGTATGTAATATTCTTTTATTGGGGCATTTCCAGGTTGCGGAAGTAGTCACCGTTTGTATATTATTTACTTTTCCGCATTAGGATAGACCCAAGGAGGGGAGCACAAGTAACCGGGTTCTGGGGTCCAGAGGGAGACCAACTCGAGGAGTCGAGTCCGGGTCTCCTAACCCTAGAATTGGTAGGGTTGCTTGCCGCTCTCGTAGGGGTCTACGGGTGTGGGATTGGCTATTCATCACGACCGTGGAATCCGTGTTTTATACTGGCTCGTATTGAAAACATGGACGTCCTAGTATATCCAATATTTCATACGTTTCTTCTGCTGTGTTTTATCTGTGATCATATGATGTTCTGTGACAAGTATTATATATAGTATATATGATATATTATATAGACGTTACTTATGTTTTACACCCGCGCTAGCCCTGCCCCGCTCTGCCGTTAGTTACCTAACCTAACGGTGCACGAGGGGACATCGAGGCGAATGCGGATGGCATAAGTGTACGTCATATCTATCTGTGATGTTTAGGTAATTTAAATGATGGGATATTCATTAATGAGATTAATGAAAGAAAATAAACCTAATTGATGTTGTGGAATCGAATTTCAAAATAAAACAGGTAGCTACAGTTCTTGCTTTGCATCGCGGTGTTCATTATAGAACATCCTGCACCTTATTCGATAAGGAAAGGACCGAGATCCCTTCACCGGGAGTGACTCCTTTAGCAATAACTGGCAGATGCTACAACCCTTGGTTTGTCTTTTGATCGCTTCTATAGTTTCTGCTTTGCACAGCGATATATATGATATATCCCGCACCTCATTCGACGAGGAAAGGGCCGACGATCCCTTCACCGGGAGTGACCCCTTTAGCAAAACTAGAAAAGCCTCAAAAACATTCCATTTAAAAACCATTTGATTCCGCAACGAGATCAAGTTCAAAGCGTTAAAGGTTTTCACAAAAACCAGCCGCAACCCTCCGTCATTTTAGGAAGTAGAGTACTTAGTATTCGTGCTGTGTTTGTTGACCATAGTCAAGGCACAGTGTACGGTAGCTAAGTGATGTCTTCCTACACTGCATATGATGCGATTAGTTAGGACAGTCGCGTGACTTTGTTGACCTTAGTTAAGGGTCATGTGGGTGGGTCTAATTAATCACGAAATGACGGGTAGAACTTGACTAGTACTTATGATTTGTTGACCATAGTTAAGGTCATAGGTGCTAGGGGTAAAAACCTTTATCGGGAGTTTCAAGTGTTGAAATTTGCAATGAGATTGCATACCTTCTATATGATAGTTGGATCCCGATACCCACTGCGAGTAACTGTTACTCCTGGGAGAGTTTTGCACTTTACAATTAGCCGATCAAGTAGGTGTCTAGAAAGGTGTCAACGGGGTTACGCCTCTGGGAAAACGAGGTTTACAGTAATTAGGTCCGTGCGAAAGCACGGGGAACCTCCCTCAAAGTACCGACACTGGCCTGGCTGAAAGATTGGCGAACTTGTAGAGTGTAATTAATCCCGGCTAGTTTTTCCTTTTAGGGTTTGAAGGAAGATTTGATAAAAACAGTGGGAGCCATCCTGATTAGATAAAATATATAACCAATCTAATCTTGCAAGAGCGCACGCAGAGTGTTTTCTTCTCTCTCTCCTGGTAGCGACCATATCACGCCTTAATCAAGATAATAATATGGATGTATTGACCGAACCCGCTTGTTATTCTGAGCTGGGGAACGTTGGTCCCGCTCCAACTTATAATTGTTATAAGACAGAGCAGGAAATTGGGGAATACCAGAATTCCTATGCCGCCCAAACGAAGAAAGTGCATATGATGCATCTCCTTCGGGTGTGTTCATTACAAAGAACTGTTTCTCAGTATCCTCTGAATCCTGGGTATATGATACCGGATCAGGATCCCAGATATATAATCTGTTACATAGGGCTACAGAAAGGTAGAAAAACTGAGAACGGGTGATAAGTTTCATGAGGCAGAAAACGGGGCAAGTGTTGCAGCCAAGTCTGTTGGTCACTGTCACCCTGTATTAAGAATACATTGATTCTGAACAAATGCTAATAGATACCGAACCTGATATACAAAATCATATCAGTCTCTTTATTAGTAAAAAAAGGATATAATTTTGTATTGATGGATAATGTTTTGAACATTTCCTATATCAAAAGTTGATCGGTTCAGGCACGTTATCTAAAAGCATTGACGTTCTAAATCAAACTACAGTTCTTAGTATTCAGAACACACACAAGAGGAAGACTTCAGAAATGAACGAATCCTTCTTGAGGCATTGTAGACTAGGTCATATCAATGCGACCCGACTGGCTGAAGTTACATTTAGATGTATATTTAAATCAGTTTGAATTTACATCTTGTGAAACTTGCCAGTCATGTCACAAAGATAAGATGACCATAGCTCCGTTTACTGGAAACAGAGAAAGAGTTAATGAACTCTTGGGACTGATACATGATGATGTATGTAAGGTCTCCTGTCTACACATGCCAGGACTGGTTCTTTATACTTCATTATATTCTCTGATAATCTCTCAAGATTCAGTCGTATGTTCCTGCTGAAACATAAGTCCGAAGCTTTTGAGGTATTCACAGAATATAAGTTAGAAGTAGAGAACCAATAACCGGGTATAAGTATTATGTCCTATGATGAGATCAGGGAGGAGAATACTTGTGCATAGAATTCCTGGACTATTCTAAAGGAGAATGAGATTCTCTCTCAGCATTACTCCTCCGTATACACCATAGCACGATGGTATATCGGGGCGGGGCTATCACACCCTATATGATAAGGTGTGCTCTGTGATGAGTACTGCTGAGTTACCTGTTTCCTTTTGGGGTTATGCACTTGAGAAGTTGCATACCTATTGAATAAGGTTCGATTCAAATCAGTGCCTACCACTCCATATGAGATATGGTATGGGAAGAGCCTATCTCTTAAGTTAGTTAAGATTTGGGATTGTCCGGCCTATGTCAAAAGCAAAATCAGGACAAGATCGAGGCAAGGTCAGTTCTATAGAACTGGAAATGTTCCAGCTATACGAAACTACAGCTGTAGATTTGACAGAACCAAAGGATTCTATAGTCCCCGACGAACCTCAGCCTCTCCGCCGATCTGGTAGGGTTCCTCCCCTGCCTGAGAGATACCTCGGTTTCTCGATGACAGTGGGAGCAAGGATTGCATCATGAGATGATGACCCAACTAGTTTCGAGCAGGCCATCGAGAGTAGGGACTCTGTAAGAATGGCTGGATGCTTAGCGATCTGAGATGGAATCCATATACACCAACAAAGTATGGACTTTGGTTGCGATATCTGAAGGGTTAAATCCCCATCAGGGGCAAGTATATCTTGAGAAGATTACTTGGTGTAGATGGAAAAGTTGAGACTTTCAAAGCTAGGCTTATTAAAGGTTTTAGTCATCAACCAGGCATGGATAATGATGAAACCTTTTCCAAGTAACTATGCTTAAGTCTATCCAGATCCTACTTACCACGGCTACATACCATGACTACGATATCTGGCGGTTGGGTGCCATGACTGCTTTTCTAAATACTGATTTAGAAGAGAACGTCTATAAGAACACAGCCAGAGGTCTTCGTAAACAGTGGGAGCAGCGGAAACGTGTGCAAGTTGCTTTACATAATGAAGCAGGCATCGCGGAGTTGGAACGTCTGTTTTGATGTGATAGTCAAAGTGTTTGACTTCATCAAAATGGTAGACGAACCTTGTATATACAAAAGGGTAGTAGAGAGTAAGGTGGTCATCTTCGTATTGTACGTAGACAACATACTCTTGATAGGAAAAGAGTTTCCTATACTACGATCGATCAATCTCCTATTATCACAAGGATTCTCCAAATAGGATAAAGATGATACCTCCTAAATCCTGAGATTTGGACCTATGAGATAGATCTAAAGGGATATTAGAGTTCTCACTAGGTATAGTGAGATTGTATCAATCGATCCTGGGGAGAATCACTGGAAGTGTTCCAGGGTGATAAAGACGACTGAATGTCAGTCACAGGCACTGTCTTTACCCTCAGTTAAGGGACGGTATGTTGGAAGAGTTCCAAGCTAGATACCGTGGCAAACTAGACGATAAAGGCTGGTAACATCGCTATTAAAGATACTACCAAAGAGGCAGTTTGGGTGTATTTTGGTTCATAAGATGAACTTGGTTCCTACCATTGTATGACAATGGAAGTGTGGCTTAGGCCCTGGAACCCTGGTCCCATCAGTGACCCAGACATATTCTGAGGAAGCATCACCTGATCATGGAGATAGTTGATCTCCAGGTTGATCGAGGATAGGAGAGTAGACTCAGAGGACAACACGGCGGATCCACTCACGAAGGCCTTTTTCCCAAAGAGAGATTTTTAGGGGATGGTTGAGTATGTGATACTGCAACCACTGCTACAGATGGCCCTAGTGCAAGTGGGAGATTGTTAGTTATATGTATGCCCTAGAGGCCATTACTGTACATTGGATGTATATTGTAGTGGATGCTGGGACATATATAGGAAGGACTTTCTTGCTCGACATGATAGTACGCTATCTGGTTGCACTTTATCTTAACATGTATACTTTCTGTCGCTCTGATTACATGTTGATAAAGCCCATAGGATGTGTACTCGACTTCCAGGACTGTGATGTAGATCATACTAGTGGGGCCTGGGTAGTCCATGAGTACATCCTTGAAATGTTCCTAGTCGAGGGAATATCGAGACGGGGCATCGATATTCCAGAGCAGACTAGCGCATATCTTCTCGACTCATGCGATAGGCGATGGATGATCCCATATCCATTGGTGTTTGACATCAGAGATGGTATGCGGGTGCTCAGTGGAGACTGGGTACACTGAACGAACTCGCCGAGAACTCCCAGATGGTATTATACCTCACGTCAGATGGCAGTTCTCTGGTGACACTGGTACAGCTTAGTCTGTAGACCCGAGATCGTCATAGAGTCTTGTGTGTCTCCCACTGTGCTTTGATTTCCACCCTACCACGGCTCTACTGAGTTGTGCAAACAGGTGGTTTTTGGGTACAGTCCCGATTCACATGGAGGCAATGAGCGATAGGAGGGGATTCGTCTCTCCCGGTATTGGGGGTTGATGTTGCGCCATGCTCGACTGGCCATAACAGGAAATCCCTGGCCAGGGTTGAAGTGATATACTGGTAAGAGTTATCAGTAGTTTCACGAATGTTATGGACCTCAAGTCGGCATGACTTATCGAGCTACTGGGGTCTGACGTTTACCACCCCTAGGCGAGATATGCGACATATCAGACGAACAGACCGGACTATACGGTAAGTGTTACTGGTTGGATTCGCAGGAGTGTGAGCGGGCTTGCTCGTCGATCTTCTGATCGCTCAATACCCGGGTGGCCGTTACGTTTAGCAGACCGCTTGCGGCTTGTGGGTGTTTGATATGATCATCATCCGCTGCCGGCGTATTGACGAGTCTTTAGAGTCCTACACAGAGGTTTCCTGGCTCAAGCGAAACGAAATAGGAGCGCATATGAGATATGTGCGGGACCGAGAATAATGCGTGTATGTGATACCGTATTCCATTCTCGCGATCTATGTATCGATTGGTTATATGCGATATAACCTAGTTATCGAATCAAGGATTGATTCGATAAGCCGATACATAGGATACTGGCCGGTTATATGCGACATGACCGGATCATTGAATCAAGTGTTGATTTAATGATTTAATGTATAATTATATATTTGATATATTACTTTGCATTAACTAGTATTGGTTCACTTTAAAAGGATTTTCTCACTTGAATTGTGCAAGTTGTATATGTGATATATTTCTTTGTGCACATGATTGTATCATGTTTGATGATACATTCTTGTTTGGTTTTGTGTAAAGTATTAAACCATGGTTAGTTAGTGATTAGGGTTTCATCTTATTCATTTATCTTTTTATTTTATTTATTTCAAAAGAAAAAGAAAATGAGAAATGAATGGTGGCTATTTTTGTTTTTAGTTGAAGATTCATGAAGCATTGATTTAGTCACCATTCTTGTCTCATGCCTAACCCTAACCACTCATCTAACCTAAGTTAAGTCTCTACACTAAACCATGGTTAAAGATATGATAAGTATTGTATTTTCTTTTCTATTTTAATTTAACTTATCATATCTTTTCTTCTTCTTCTTCATCTTGAGCAAGAAAGAAATAGCTTAACCATCAATGGTGATTGATGGAAAAATGTAAGAAATCCAAATCTAAAGTTTACCCACTTCCTATTTCTTCATCCTCTACCTCTTGCCAAGTAGTATAGGGTGTTTCCTTCACAAGTTTTCCCGACTTGGTGAAGTTTGAGCCTGTTCTAGCGATGCCTCGACGTAGATCATCTTCGGCATCGAACCGACGATCAAGCCCGCCTATTCTCCGACGAAGCCGACGCTAGAGCCCGGATTTTGATTTGGACAGCGGAGAGGACTTCATTGCGGAGCCGTGGAGGTGGTGGACCGGATCTACAAAGGTTGTATATCCGTTCCCTTAGTTAAAATGTTAACTAGTTTGCTTGTTTCGCCTAAATATCTAGTAAACGATCCGTAGTCGGGTTTGTAGGCACCCGTAAATTTTGATTTGTGCATGTTTGATCACTTGTGAGACTTCACTAGAGTGCCTAGGAACCCTACAGACCTCACGTCAGATGGCAGTTCTCTGGTGACACTGGACTAGGTAACTCCTTTGTGGGAATCTAAGACTCGTCAATACGCCGGCAGTGGGTGATGATCATATCAAGCACCCCAAGCCGCAAGCGGTCAGCTAAACGTAACGGCCACCCGGGTATTGAGTGATCAGAAGAAAACAAGCGAACCTGCTACAACCCCCGTCGAGCCAACTGGCAACACTACCCGTGCAGTCCGGTCTCCTCGTCTGATATGTCGCATATCAAGTCTAGGGGTGGTAAACGTTATACCCCAATAACCGATAAGTCGTGCCGATGTGAGGCTCATAACGGGTCGAGAAACTACTGGTAACACTTACCAGTAAATCTCTAATCAGCCCTGGCCAGGGACTTCCCTATTACGGCCAATCGAGCACAGCGCAAAATCAACCCCCAATACCGGGAGAGACGAAACCCCTCCTATCGCTCATTGCCTCCATGTGACTCGGGACTATACCCAAAATCCACCGTTTTGCACACCCTCATGGACGTGGTAAGATGGAAATCAAAGCACAGTGGGAATCACACAAGACTCTATGACGATCTCGGGTCTACAGACTAACCTGCACAAGTGTCACCAGAGAACTGCCATCAGACGTGAGGTATAATACCATCTGGGAGTTCTCGGAGAGTCCGTCCAGTGTACCAAGTCTCCACTGAACACCCGTATACCATCTCTGATGTCAAACACCAATGGATATTGGATCATCCATCGCCCATCTCATGGGTCGAGAAGCGTATACACTAGTCTACACTGGTATATCGATGCCCCGTCTCGATACACCTACGACTAGGGACCTTGAAGGATGTACTTATGGACTACCATGTCCCCACTAGTATGATCCGCATCATAGTCCAGGTAGTCAAGTACACATCCTAAGGGCTTTACCAACATGTAACTATACGACAGTATAAAGAGATAAGTATACATGTTAAGATAAAGAGCAACCAGATAGCATACTATCATATCGAGCAAGAAAGTCATCTCTATATATGTCCAAGCTATAATATACATCATCTGTACAATACTGGCCTCTAGGGCATACATACAACTAACAATCTCCCACTTGCACTAGGGCCAGCTGCTGGAGTATCGCATACCGAGCATCCCGAAGAGTCTCTCAAACTGTATCTGGGGAATGGCCTTCATGAGTGGATCCGTTGTGTTATTCTTCGTGTCAACCCTCCTGACCTCGATCTCCCGGCGATCAACTAGCTCCCGGATCAGGTGATACTGCCTCAGAATATGCCTGGATCGCTGATGGGACCTGGGTTCCTTGGCCAAAGCCACCGCTCCATTGTTATCACAATACACAGGTATTGGATTCTCAATGGATGGAACCACTCCAAGTTCAGTAATGAACTTCTTGATCCAGACAGCCTCTTTGGCAGCATCGTTGGCAGCGATGTATTCAGCCTCCATCGTCGAGTCTGCCACGGTTTCCTGCTTGGAACTCTTTCAGCTAACTGCCCCTCCATAAAGGGTAAAGACAAATCCCGACTGCGACTTTGAGTCATCCTTATCACTCTGGAAGCTCGAATCGGTAAACGACTCCACTTGGAGTTCTCCGTTACCATACACCAAGAGCATCTCTTTAGTCTTTCGCAAGTACTTGAGAATGCTCTTCACAGCTGTCCAGTGACTCTCTCCAGGATCAGCTTGATACCTACTCACTACACTTAGTGAGTATGCTACATCGGGTATGGTACATAGCATCGCTATATGATAGAGCCTACAGCCGAAGCATAGGGTATCCCTTGCATGCAAGCTCTCTCCAAATCAGTCTTGGGAGACATCTCTTTGGAGAGAGTGACTCCAGAGATCGTGGGTAAGTTCCCACGCTTGGATTCTTCCATACTAAACCTCTTTAGTATGGTGTCAATGTACCTGGATTGGGACAATCCCAAAATCCATTTAGATCTATCTCTATAGATCTTAATCCCCAATATGCAGGAGGCATCATCAAGATATTTCATTAAGAAGCTTTGTGATAAGAAGAGCTTGACTGATTGCAGCATAGGAATGTCATTTCCTATCAAGAGTATGTCGTCCACGTACAATACGAGGAAGACAACCTTACTCTCTGCCACCTTCTTGTAGATACAAGGTTCATCTACGTTTTTGACGAAATCAAACTCTTTGATAACGACGTCAAAGCAGATGTTCCAACTCCGTGATGCTTGCTTTAATCCATAAATGGATTTAAGCAGCTTGCACACCTTCCCGCTGCTCCCACTATCTACGAAGCCCTCTGGCTGAGTCATGTACACGCACTCTTCTAAATCACCATTTGGAAAGGCGGTCTTAACATACATTTGCCAGATTTCGTAATCATGATATGCAGCGATAGCAAGCATGATCCGGATTTATTTAAGCATAGCCACAGGAGAAAAGGTTTCATCATAGTCCACACCTGGTCTTTGATGAAAACCCTTTGCAACAAGTCTAGCTTTGAAAGTCTCCACTTTCCCATCTACACCAAATTTTTTTTTGAAGATCCACTTGCTCCCAATGGGTTTTACCCCTTCAGGAGCATCTTCCAAAGTCCATACTTTGTTGGTGTACATGGATTCCATCTCGGACCGCATTGCATCCAGCCATTTCACTGAGTCCCCACTCGTGATGGCCTGCTCGAAGCTAGTTAGGTCATCATCCTCCATGATGCAATCCTCGCTCCCACCATCCATGAGAAAACCGTAGTATCTCTCAGGTGGGTGAGGAACCCTACTAGATCGGCGGAGAGGCTGAGCTTCGTTGGGAACTACCGAATCCTCCGGTTCAACCAAATCTTCTGTCGTAGTCTGTATTGCTGGAACCTCTTCCAGTTCTACCTCCTTTCCACTAATCTCTTTTTCAAGAAGTTCCTTTTCTAAAAAGGTAGCATGTCGAGAAACAAACACCTTTTGTTCCTCGGTGTGGTAGAAGATAAACCCGCGCGAATGTTTGGGATATCCAATAAACTTACACAGAATGGACCTTGCCGCGAGTTTGTCCGGATTCTGCGTTTTTACATATGCCGGACAACCCCATATCTTAACATAATTAAGACATGGTCTCTTTCCTTTCCATATCTTATATGGAGTGGTTGGCACGGATTTGGTGGGAACCATATTCAATAGGTCTGCAGCTGTTTCCAGTGCATACCCCCAGAAGGAAATAGGTAACTCAGTTGTGCTCATCATAGAGCGCACCATATCTAATAGGGTGCGGTTCCTCCATTCCGATACATCGTTGTGCTGTGGTGTATATGGAGGAGTCAGCTGAGAGAGAATCCCATTCTCTTTTAGGAAGTCCAGGAATTCATTGCTCAAGTATTCACCTCCTCGATCAGATCGAAGGATTTTAATACTTTTTCCGGTTTGGTTCTCGACTTCTTGTTTATATTCTCTAAATTTCTCAAAAGCTTCTGATTTGTGTTTCATCAGGAACACATATCCGAATCTAGAGAGATCGTCAGTGAATGTAATGAAGTATGCAGAACCATTCCTGGCATGTGTAGACATTGGACCGCATACATCACTATGCACCAGTCCCAAGAGTTCCGCAACTCTTTCTCCATGTCCCGTAAACGGAGTTTTGGTCATCTTGCCTTTGAGACATGACTGGCAAGTGTCATAAGATGAAAATTCAAACGGATTCAAATATCCATCCTTATGTAACTTAGCTAGTCGTGCCGCATTGATGTGACCAAGTCTACAATACCACAAGAAGGATTCGTTCAGTTCTGAACTCTTCCTCTTGTGTGTGTTTGTTATACTCAGAACTGTTGATTGATTTAGAATATAAATGCCATTGCATAACGTGCCTGATCCAACCAACTTTTGGTTAAGGAAAATGTTCATAACATTATCCTGTAATACAAAATTATATCCTTCTTTACTCAACAAAGAAACTGATATAATGTTGCATATCAGGTTCGGAATGTAATAGCATTCGTTCAGAATCAATGTTTTACCAGTTGGTAATACAAGGTGATATTCCCCGACGGTCTTAGCTGCAACAATTGCACCATTTCCAACCCTTATGTTTTTATCACTTTCTCCAAGTTCTCTACCTTTCTTAAGCCCGTGTAACTGATTACATATTTGGGATCCTGACCCGGTATCTAATACCCAGGACGTAGGGCAAATGGAGAAACAGTTCTCTGTAACGAACACACCCGAAGAAAATGCATCAACATGTACTTTCTTCATTCGGGTGGCATGGGAATCCTGGTATTCCCCTATGTCCTGTTCAGTCCTATAACTCTTATAAGATAGAACGGAACCATTGTTCCCCAGCACAGTATAACATGCGGGTTCAGTCAATACATCCATATTATTATCTTGATTAAGGCATGACATGGTCGCTACCTGGAAAGAGAGAGAAGAAAAACACTTTAGCGTATGCTCTTGCAAGATCAGATTGGTTATTATCTTATCTAATCAGGATGGCTCCCACTGTTTTTATCAAATCTTCCTTCAAACCTTAAAAGGAAAAACTAGCCGGGATTAATTACACCCTACAACTTCGCCGATCTTTCAGCCAGGCCAGTGTCGGTACTTTGAGGGAGGTTCCCCGTACTTTCGCACGGACCTAATTAAAGTAAACCTCGTTTTCCCAGAGGCGTAACCCCGTTGACATCTTTCTAGACACCTACTTGATCGGCTAATTGTCCTGTGTAAAACTCTCCTAGGAGTAACAATTACTCGCAGTAGGTATCGGGATCCAACTATCTCATAGAAGTATGCAATCTCATTGCAAATTTCAACACTTGAAATTCCCGATAATATTTTGCCCCTAGCGTCCATGACCTTGACGCAGGCCAACAAACCATAGTGCGCTAGTCAAGTTCAACCCGTCATTTCTTGATTGAATTAAACCCACCCGTACGACCCTTGACGCAGGCCAACAAAGTCGCACGACTACCCTAATCCAATCTGCATCATATGCACAAACAGATAAATACTAGTTAGCTACCGCACACTACGCCTTGACGCAGGCCAACAAACGTAGCGCGAATACTAAATATGACTTATCTGAAATGACGGAGGGCTACGACAGGTTTTTCTGAAAACCTATTGCGTAATGAACTTGATATCGTTGTAGAATCTAGTGAATTTTGAAATGGAGTGATTTTGAGGCTTTTTATTAGTTTTGCTAAAGAGGTCACTCTCGGTGATTCGATCGGAATTTAAATTTCGTGTTTTTTCCGGGTAATTTAGAAAGTATTGAATTGTTCGAACGAGTATCATTTACTCACTTTTTCACGGGGTTTTAATCTTTCGGAAATAAGTGCAAGTTTTGTGGTGGACCCTCTAGAAGACAACAAACCTTAACTCGATTATGTGACCGTCTTGAACTGCCTTTTGAAGCTTAGGGTTTGGGGCAGTACGGCGTGCCACATGTGAGGCGTTGGCTTGACCCTTCTACGGCTGGACCGCTACTACTGTGACACACTCCGGGTTTTTGAACTCCGCTCAAGTGTTGAGCTTTAGGGAATTTTGGGTATTTGGTCATTCGTTCGAAAACTTTAATACTGTCTATTTATCTGAAATGTGATACAATATAATTCATATAGTTAGGCATGAAATACGAAATATGTGATATTTCGCATTTACGATATCTAAAGAGAATGTGGATTCCAAATATTGTAGTTTTACACATTCTTTTCTGTGACAGTAAGTGCAGTATGTCGATATCGCCGGTTTCGTTGCTATACATCAACGACAATTGGGGTACGCATATTTACTTACATTGATGATATATGATATTATGTATTGCTGAGATATGATGTGCAGGATTGTCGCGATTGAATAGCCCGGGGGTTTTATGTGAGATGAGAGTTTTATATTTTCATTCATGTAAATTTAAATGTAATGTAATATTATTTTATTTGGGGCACTTCCGGGTTCAGGATTTTGAGGCTTTTTATTAGTTTCGCTAAAGAGATCACTCCCGGTGAAGGGATCTCGGCTCTTTCCTCATCGAATAAGGTGCGGGATATATCATATATATCGCTATGCAAAGCAAAACTCCAAAACCAATCAAAAGAAAACCGAGTGTTGTAGCATCTGCCAGTTTCGCTAAAGAGGTCACTCCCGGTGAAGGGATCTCTGCTCTTTCCTCATCGAATAAGGTGCGGAATATATCATATATATCGCTATGCAAATCAAAACTGTAGCTACCCTTTTTGGAAAAATTTGATTCTGCAACATCTTTTAGGTTTCTTTTCTTTCATTAATCACATTTATGAAGTCCCATCATTTAAGTCACCTAAACATCACAGATAAATACGATGTACACTTATGCCATCCGCATTCGCCTTGATGTCCCTTCGTGCACCGTTAGGTTAGGTAACTAACGACAGAGCAGGGCAGGGCTAGTGCGGGTGTAAAACATAAGTAACGTCTATATAATATATCATATATACTGTATCCATCACAACATATCAAATGATCACATCACAGATATCGCAGCAGAAACATAGATATAATGTGGGATATACTAGGACGTCCGTATTTAGTATTTAGCCAACAATAGAAAATACGGTTTCCACAGTCGCGATGAATAGCCAAGCCCACACCCTGGACCCCTACGAGAGCGGCAAGCAACCCTACCAATTCTGGAGTTTAGGAGACCCGATCTCGACTCCTCGAGATGGCCTCCCATTGAACCCCAGAACCCGGTCACCTGTGCTCCCCACCTTGGGTCCATCCCACCGCGGCTCGGACATATATAGAGATGACTTTCTTGCTCTATATGATAGTATGCTATCTGGTTTCTTTTTATCTTAACATGTATACTTGTCTCTTTATACTGTCGTATAGTTACATGTTGGTAAAGCCCTTAGGATGTGTACTTGACTACCTGGACTATGATGCGGATCATACTAGTGGGGATATGGTAGTCCATAAGTACATCCTTCAAAGTCCCTAGTCGTAGGTGTATCGAGACGGGGCATCGATATACCAGTGTAGACTAGCGTATACGCTTCTCGACCCATGAGATAGGCGATGGATGATCCCATATCCATTAGTGTTTGACATCAGAGATGGTATACGGGTGCTCAGTGGAGACTTGGTACACTGGACGGACTCGCTGAGAACTCCCAGATGGTATTATACCTCACGTCAGATGGCAGTTCTCTGGTGACACTTGTGCAGGTTAGTCTGTAGACCCGAGATCATCATAGAGTCTTGTGTGATTCCCACTGTGCTTTGATTTCCACCTTACCACGTCCATGAGGGCGTGCAAAACGGTGGTTTTTGGGTACAGTCCCGAGTCACATGGAGGCAATGAGCGATAAGAGGGGTTTCGTCTCTCCCGGTATTGGGGGTTGATGTTACGCTGTGCTCGATTGGCTGTAACAGGGAAGTCCCTGGCCAGGGCTGATTAGAGATTTACTGGTAAGTGTTACCAGTAGTTTCTCGACCCGTTATGAGCCTCACATCGGCACGACTTATCGGTTATTGGGGTCTGACGTTTACCACCCCTAGACTTGATATGCGATATATCAGACGAGGAGACCGGACTGCACGGGTAGTGTTGCCGGTTGGCTTGACGGGGGTTATAGCAGGTTCACTTGTTTTCTTCTGATCGCTCAATACCCGGGTGGCCGTTACGTTTAGCTGACCGCTTGCGGCTTGGGGGTGCTTGATATGATTATCACCCACTGCCGGCGTATTGACTAGTCTTAGAGTCCCATAAAGGAGTTACCTAGTCCAGGCGAAACGTTGTGGTGCGCGTATGCGATATGCGCATGGACCCGGTTAAAATGCGCGTATGAGATACCGTGTATTAATCGGGCGGCTTGCTTTTGGTAGGGTCGTATGTGATATGGCCGGATTGATAAATCAAGTGTTGATTTATCATTTAACCATTAGATTCTCACTAGAAATCCTTTCTTGTATTTTTTGATGTATGTATGCATGTATGCATTCTTTCTTGTTTCATGCACATATGGATGTGCATGCACACATGGATGTGCATGCACACATACATTCATACATCATCCTTCATGGTTGTATATACATAGAAAATGGTGGCAATATAAGACTCGCACCATGGTTTTATATATATGAATTATTATTGCATTTTTTTTAAAACAAAATAAAAGAGGAAAGGATAATTCATGGTTTGTTTCTACTCTTCTTTGACCTAACCATTCTCATCCACCATTTAACCATGGATTAACTTTCCTTTTGTGTTTTAACTCAAATTAAATAATATCATTATTGTTTAACCATGGTTTGAGATGAGAGGTGGAAAATATATATAGATATAATTTCTATTTTTCATGTGAGATGATCTTTTCTCTTGTTCTAAAAAGGTCATCATCTTCTTCCTCCTTCATCTTTTGCTCTCTAGATTTCTCTAGTGAGCAAATTACTCATCAAGTTAGGATTTTGAAGTAAGAAAAGCCACCACAACATCATTCTACACAAGTCTTGCCCACTTGTTTAGAGTGTTAGCTTCCATTTTCATTCTTGATCTTGTGAAGTTGCAAGCTTGGACAAAGCGGACTTCGGGTGGATCATCGTGGACGTAGAGGAGTTCAAGCGGATCTTTTCCAAACCCCAAGTAGCCAAGGAGTCTAGCGTAGGGAGCTACAAAGGTTGTACTCTCAAAACCCTAGCTTAACTTACTTGTGATGAAGTGTTGTTTTAGAAACCCTAATTTTCTAGGATTGATTCTTTGTATGCTTACTTAGCACCCTAAAATTTTAATCTTTGGTATATGTGATGCTTCCAAACCCTTCATGAGGTGCTAGGTAAACCCAACAGAGAAGCCTTAGGAGCTTATGGGTTTAGGATTAGCAAGAATTGAAGAAAGTACTTTAGCGGATTTCTTAGTCACGAAACCCTAGAATAAGGATTTGCATACATACACCCCCACACACTTGCATGCATTTTAGTACTTGTGCGTAAATGGGATATATATATATTTATATACACATATGTATGGGGACTATATATATATATATATATATATATATATATATATATATATACGTATATATATATATACACGTATACCTATAATGGATAATGAGGATAGTGGATGATAGTTGGGGATGAGTCAATGAGTTTGGGCTTGATGCCACGAGATCGGTGATATGATTTGGATCGTATTATGAGATGCGAAATGTGATGATAGCGGATCGGTAGGCGATGTGTTTCATACACACGCATTTATATATATATATATATGTTGATGATATTGGTAGTGTACTAGACTTAGATCAGTACCCCCTACCCACGATATGTGATGATATGGATACCAGATGAATAATAAGATAAATGTGATATTGACCCCGTACCCAGTTTGGGATGCCGTACGATAGATTTACCGTACGAGCTATATATTGATGATAGATCCGCACTCTTGATTTGAGGATGTCATATCAGATGGTGTATCATATAGGATACTAATGAGGCGGGATCACCGACTATTATATAGACAGATATATATCGACTCAGATATAGGTGGTTTCCGTACCCCTTTCGATTGGTTGTTAGTTAGACCTGTAGTTTACCTAGTAGATGTCAGACTGGACCCGAGTCATACCTATTTCCAAAACTGACAAATCGTGAGAATTTTAAAGACATACCAAGGGATACTACGGATATTTTAAAAGACGTATCTTTTCTTAAAAACACCGTAGTCCTTATTTTCAAACACCACGATTCGTACTATTTCAAAAGGCAAAACAGTATACCACATGCATAGTAAGGTAAATTCCTTGTTGTCACGTCATTATTCATGTTCCGCACATTATTGTTGTATTTACTATTCATTTTCCTTATTATGTTGTTATCGCCTCATTGCATGTTATTGTGTACCTAGTAATTATGAAACCATGCTGTTAGGTCACCAGCACCATTACCGATGACGCGTATGCTCCACGTACACTCGCTTGCCGGCTTACACACATCTTCATCGGTAATTGCCATGTCACGTACACTTTAGAAAATACTATTTCAGTGACATAGCTTGCTAGCTGATAGTTGTTATATGTTATAGTTTCCATATGCTAGTTTAATTATTACAATCATTGCATGATATCAGATGCATCCATATATTCATTGGTTATGCAGTATTATGGAGATTTATGCCGGTATTCACTGTTAATTGGTATCATGATTTTGATGATTTCGGATTTACATGAGATTTCTGGATTTGGGGGAAAACCGCAAGAATTTAATAAAAGCTTAGTATCATCATTTTAAAATGAAAATTGCGGTTTTCTCGTGATTTATGAGTCGTCCACCATGAGTTTTCATGATTGCTGTTGGATTTGGAAACCCGGTACGAGGAGTTGGATGAACCGTCTCGGGTACATGGTGGGCCCGGTATGGTACCCCGGGACAAGAAGCTCGAGTTGTATTCGATGAGCCTGGCAGGGGAGCACTACCTACCATGTTAGTGTATATGCCCTAGAGGCCATTACTGTATCATACTAGTTTGTATATTACTTAATGGATGCTTGGGATATTCACCTTGTATATACAATCTTGCTCAAAATAGTAGTATGCTACTTAGTTTGTTTCTACTTCAATGTGTACATGTGTTTATATTTTATATATCGCCTATACACATTAGTGGAGCCCTTAGGATCTTTGCTTGATTACCAGCGATGTGATGGCCGTCACACTAGTGGGGCTGGGTAATCTATAAGCACATCCTTATGCAGGTCCCTGGTCGCAGGACTATCGAGACAGGGCATCGATACTCCGGAGTAGACCAGCGCATGCGCTTCTCATCCCAGTGTGGGAGACGGTCTGTCCCACAGCCGTCAGTACGTCGTACTTGAGATAGTATGCGGGTGCTCGTTAGGTTACGGGTACACTGGACAGGACTCGTCGGGAACTGACTAGTTGGTATTATACCTATCGTCAGTTATCAGTTCCCAGGTGACATGAGTACAGCTTAGTCCGCTGACTTGACACTGTCACTTCGCCTCGAGTGTGTTCCCACTGTACTTTGATCACTACCCTACCACGGCTCAAAGGAGTCGTGCAAACAGGTAGTGGTTGGGTGCAGTCCCGAAGCACTTGGAGGCAGTGACGGTTAGACAGGATTCGTCTCTCCCGGTATTGGGGGTTGACATCGCGCTGTGTCTAGGAGAGCCATTACACGAGTAGTCCCTGGCCAGGGCAAACGAGATATACTGGTAGGTTTCCAGTGTTATCTCAGGGTGTTTTGGGCTTCGCTCCGGCACGACTTGTACCGCTATTGGGGGACTGACGTTTACCGCCCCCTAGGCCCGCCATGCGATGTATCAGACGAACAGACCGGACTGTACGGAGAATGTCACACTCAGGCTCAGTAGGAGTTCAGATGGGTTTCGCCTCGTCGGTCTTCTTGTCGGCACTACCTGGGGACCGTTACGCACAGCTAGTGCCGCTTGCGGTCTGTGGTTAAACCCACTGCCAGCGTAGTGTCGAGTCTTTAGAGTCCCACACAGAAAGCTTTTCGCCTTTAGGCAAAAGAGTAGAGATCGCATGGTATTGCGACAGGTCGCATGGTTTTGCGACAGGGTTCGGTCACATCCGTGCACTTGTGCGCGTACAGTGTCCGGACAGTTTACACTAGCGGGCTTTGGTTTAAGCCAGATCCTAGTGTACCTTATAGGATTGGATTTATCCAGTTTGCATTCGTATTCCTCGGAACGCGGATGCGGGTGTGTATGCACAGTTGACAGGGAGACAGAGGCAGTGGATTCTCATTAGGGTTGTTGACAGTTGACCGTTGACTA
Organism: Agapanthus africanus; assembly: GCA_030015575.1. NCBI lineage: Eukaryota > Viridiplantae > Streptophyta > Magnoliopsida > Asparagales > Amaryllidaceae > Agapanthus > Agapanthus africanus. Next base: position 242,106,045 of record CM057344.1, read on the forward strand.
TTGACCTTTTGATCAACCCTAATGAGAATATGATATGTGATTAACTATTATACTAATTAAGTATTATGGTGACATGGTTGTTGACTTTTGTTGACTTTGTTGACTTGTTGACTTTTGTTGACTTGTTGACTTTGTTGACCAGTTGACTAGGCTTGACTAGTTGACTATCATGATAACCATAGCCATCATTTCATGGCAAAGACTTTTTCTTGCTTGCTCATTTGTGTAAAATGAGTGCATGAAATGATATGGTTATGGTTGCTTCAAACCATCACATAAGACTTTTTTAGTATGATGAGTTATCATGACTTTGGATTATGAGAGGGTGAAAGACAAAAGAGAGCCTCATTCTTTCTTGCTCATTTTTTTCTCTCTTGTTCTTGAGCTCTCTTGCTTTGCTCTCACTCTCAACCTCTTCCTCCCTCTCTTGATTCTATGGTTCTCTTGTCTCATGAGTTGAGAATCAAGAACCATAGATAAAATCCCATACAAACTCTTCTCTACTCATTCTAGTTCACTAGGTTTAGCAAACCAAGTGAACTAGTTTCTTCAAAGAACGAAGAAGGAGCTAAAGGTTGGAGCTTTCAGGTGGATCTATCTTCGGCGTACGGAGACGACGAGAAGAAGCCAATCGGACCACCACCGGAGCTTGAAGACGAAGGAGTTCAAGACAAGCAAGGTATAACCCCCTAACCGAGTAGCTAGAAACTCATAGTTAGGTTGTTAGATAGATGTTTAACCAAGATCCGGGTTATAGGTCCATGTTACCACCTCCGTAAAAATTGTTTTTTACCAAATTCCGCATTCCCGAAAGTACCGGGAGAGGTAGCATGGACTTACAGTGGTATCAGAGACTAGTTAAACTCTATCTAACATGTTAGCAAGTAACTAGAAGATCGATCAAAGAAAAAGTCCCAAAAACGAACCCATGAATTTTCAACTTTCTGTCGATTTCAAAAGTACTGAAAAAAAATTTTGGAACACACCAAAAATCGGCTCAGGGTTTTATTTGAATAACCACCAAAGATGGACCCACGATCAAGTCAAAGCGCCGCGGAAGCGCGGCGGGAGCACGCTCCCGCCGCGGATCCGCGGCCGAGTTGACTCGGCCGAGGTCAATCTTTGGTGCAGTGTTATTCTGGGGGTATTTTGGGATTTTTAGTACATATATTTTCAACCCAGATTTTCCAGAACGAAAATTTTATTTTGGGGTCCCGAAAATCCGTATTTTTGATCGAACTTCTAAAAGACTTTAGCTAACGGGTTTTTCTGTAATGTGATATTTGTATTGAACGTCTACTAATCGCTATATGTCGATTAGTGGGGGTTATACAAATCTGTGATCTGTATTGTTGCTGGAATGTGTATATGAATATGTTGGATTGTCGCGGGTGAATAGCCGGGGGTTGTGAGACGAGAGTTTTCTTTTCTTTCAATTCATGTAAATTTGTAAATTGATGTAATAATTATTTGTATGGCCGCACAACCGGGTCGGGGTTGTAGCCGTCATTGTATAATTTCTTTTTACTGTTTTTGCTCCTAGGATAGACCCATGGAGGGGGTGCACAAACTACCGGGTATGCCGAAGTGTCGAGTGGCCTACTCATGGAGATGAGGGAGGTTACTACGCTTCGGGTACTTGGCGGGTAGTTTGCCGCACCCGTAGGGGTCTTGGGTGGGGTTTTGGCTATTCACCGCGACCGTGTAATCTGTCTTTTGTTACAGGCTCGTACAAATTACAGATTCCTAGTATATCCAATGTATTCATCTGTGATCTGAAATGTTTATCATTGCAGTATATCTATATATGATATTATTTAGGCGTTGCTTATGTTTTACAGACGCGCTAGCCCAGCCCCCGCTCTGTCGTTAGTTAAGTAACCTAACGGGTAATGACGGGGCCCCGTGGCGAATGCGAATGGCATAAGCGTACGTCATATTTTGGTTGTTTTCTGCAATGGTAGGATTAAATGATGGGACGCATTAAAAGAACTAATGCAAGAATATCACGCATTAAAAGAACTAATGCAAGATAATAAACCAAGTTAAAGTCGTTGGAACACTTTCGAAAAACCACTCGGTTCTTTTCAAAACCAACTTTTAAATGGGGAGCTTGAGCCACTCCTTTTAAAAGCTATCTCGTTCCATCGACCAAATCAAGTTCACTACGTTCACGGTTTTGCCAAAACCATTCGTAGCCCTCCGTCGTTTCGTATGAATATTCAATAGTATTCAAGCTGTGTTTGTTGACCTTCGTCAAGGCATAGTGATTGGTAGCTATTGGGTATTCATATGTAGCATAGATAGATGCGTTGGTTTGGGACATTCGCATTACCTTGTTGACCTTCGTCAAGGGTGTATACGGGTGGATTCAAATTAACCTGGATAATGACGGGCAGAACTTGACATGTGACTTATGATTTGTTGACCTTCGTCAAGGTCATAAGAGCATGGGGCAAAAATCCACATCGGGAGTTTCATAAGTACTGAAACTTGCTAGATTTGCATACCATTTGGAGTGTGATGATTCTGGTAGGATTCCTTCAGTTTCGTCACGCGATGATATTTGGATCCCGATCCTACTGTGAGTATATGCTACTCCTCGGGAAATTTCTCACTTAACGATCAATGCTATAAACCTAGTAGGTGCCTAGAAAGGTGTTAGCGGGGCTACGCCCCCAGGGAAAAGAGGTTCTTTAATTAAGGAACTTCGCGAAAGCGTTGGAAAACCTCCCTCGAAGTACCGACACCGGCCTGGCTGAACGGTTAAGCAAGTATTGTACGGTGGGATTGATCCTGACTAATTCTTCCTTTATGGTTTGAGGAGGGATTCGAGAAACAGTGGGAGCCATCCTGTTTAGACAAACTAAAAACCACTCTAAACTTGCAAGAGCATCATGCTGAGTGTTTCTTCTTCTCTCTCCTAATTGCAGCGACCTAATCGACATGACTGGACTTAAGTTACTCCTAGATAAAAACAAACTGACAGGGCCAAACTACAAAGATTGGCTCAGGAATGTCAAGATAGCAATCACTTACGACAAGCTGGGGTATCTTCTTACCACCAAAGCTCCCCCTGTCCCTAGTCCAACTTCCAGCGTCGCGGATAAGGAAATCCGCAAGACTTGGGAGATTGATAGCGCGAAGGCCAAATGCCTCCTGCTTGCTTCGATGGACAACGAACATCAGAGGAGGCACGAGAATATGGACATGGAATCCATATTGCTTCATACAAAAGAACTGTATGGAGAGCAATCTCGTATCGCAAGATACGAAGCGTCGAAAAAGTTATTTTCGACAAGAATGGCCGTCGGATCATCAGTAGCCGAGCACGTGCTAAAGATGATCGGCTACATTGAGGAGCTCGCGGACCTAGGGATCACATTGGAGAGTGAGCTATATACGGATATAGTTCTCCAGTCCCTTCCTTCCACTTACGCCCAGTTTATACTGAATTTCAACTTACAAGAAAAAGAGGTTGAACTTTCAGAGCTCCTCAACATGCTGAGGAGCGCAGAGGGCACCCTACAGAAAGGTAGGGATACATCCACTTTGTTTGTAGGAGGATCATCTTCTTCTAGGTCCAAGGCGAAAGCCAAGGGAAAGAAGAAGAAGGCCCCCGCCAAACCAAGGGGCGGTGTTAGTAAAGTGGATACGAAGGGAAAAGGTAAAGCAACAAAGATAGCGGGGAAGCTTGTGGATAAGGAAGAATGCTTCTATTGTCATAAGAAAGGACACTGGAAGAATGATTGCAGGGCCTGGAAGGCCAGAACACAGGAATTGAAGCAGGTTGCAGCTTCAGCTTCAGGTGTGTATGTTATTGAAAACTGTCTTTCAATAAACTCTACTTCCTGGGTATTGGATACCGGATCAGGATCTCATATCTGTAATTCTTTGCAGGCGTTGAGAAACCGTAGGGTTTTGAAGGCAGGTGACATGACCCTCAGAGTTGCGAACGGAGCTAGCATGGATGCTAAAGCCGTGGGGGACTATCACCTGGGAATGTCAGATGGACATGTTTTGGTTTTGCGTAATTGCTTTTTTGTACCCAACGCAACTTGTAATATCATTTCTGTATCTTTAGTTTCTAAAGAAGGTTATGAATTTGCGTTTGTAAGTAATGTTGTAAACATTCACCTTACTCAAGTTTTGATTGGGTCAGGTACATTGAGTAATGGTATATACGTATTAAACCAACCACAGATTTTCAATGTCCAGAATACACACAAAAGAAAGTCTCCGGAAATGAATCAGACTTTCTTGTGGCATTGTAGACTGGGTCACATCAATGAGAGAAGGTTGACGAAGTTACATACACAAGGGTATTTGAATGCGTTCGAATATCAATCGTATGCCACTTGTCAATCTTGTCTCAAAGGAAAGATGACAAAGACTCCGTTTACTGGACATGGAGTAAGAGCGAGCGAGCTCTTGGGACTCGTACACAGTGACGTGTGCGGTCCAATGTCTACACATGCACGAAGCGGATATTCTTACTTCATTACTTTTACAGATGACTTCTCAAGGTACGGTTATGTCTTCTAAATGAAACATAAGTCCGAGGCCTTTGGAAAATTCCAGGAGTATAAGAATGAAGTAGAGAAACAGACCGGCAAAAGTATTAAGATTCTAAGATCGGATCGAGGTGGAGAATACTTAAGTGCCGAATTCCTGAATTACTTAAAAGAGAATGGTATTCTCTCTCAGCTTACTCCTCCATACACTCCGCAACATAACGGTGTATCGGAGAGACGGAACCGAACCCTATTGGATATGGTTCGGTCCATGATGAGTAACGCTGAGTTACCGCGATCATTCTGGGGATATGCACTAGAAGCAGCTGCATATCTCTTGAACAAGGCTCCCACCAAGACTGTGCCTACCACCCCATATGAGATGTGGACTGGGAAGAAACCCTGTCTTAAGTATCTTAAGGTATGGGGATGTCCAGCTTTTGTAAAAAAGCAGCATGCGGACAAGCTTGAGGCACGTTCAGTACAGTGTAAGTTTGTGGGATACCCAAGGAACTCCAGGGGGTATCTTTTCTATTCCGCTGAGGAACAAAAGGTTTTTGTTTCTCAGCATGCCCGCTTCTTGGAAACTGAGTTTTTGGAAACCCAGATAAGTGGGAACACAATAGAACTGGAAGAAGTTCCAGAACCACAGACTGTTACTGAAAGCTTAGTGGAACCAGAGGGTTCAACAGAACAGGACATTCCTACGCCGCTCCGCAGGAGTAGTAGGCAGTCTCATCCGCCCGAGAGATACTACGGTTTTCTCATAGACGGGGATAGAGAGGATTGCATCATAGATTATGATGAGCCTACTAGCTTCCAGCAGGCCGTTCAGAGCGTTGACTCAGTGAAATGGCTGGATGCAATGCGGACCGAAATGGAGTCCATGTACACCAACAAGGTATGGACGTTGGACATTGCTCCAGACGGGGTAAAACCCGTAGGATGCAAGTGGATCTTCAAAAGGAAGATTGGTGTAGATGGACAGGTTGAGACCTATAAAGCTAGGCTGGTAGCAAAGGGTTTTCGTCAAAGACCTGGATTGGACTATGACGAAACCTTTTCTCCAGTAGCCATGCTGAAATCCATTCGGATCCTTCTTGCCATTGCTGCCTTCCACGATTATGAGATCTGGCAAATGGACGTAAAGACCGCTTTTCTAAATGGAAATTTAGAGGAGTGTGTCTATATGGACCAGCCAGAGGGTTTCATTCAGAGTGGGAGCAGCGGAAAGGTGTGCAAGTTGCTTAAGTCCATCTATGGACTAAAGCAGGCATCGCGGAGTTGGAACATCTGCTTTGATGAGACGGTCAAAGAATTTGGCTTTATCAAAAATACAGATGAACCATGCATCTATAGTAGATTTGTAGCGAGAACTGTAGTATTCCTCGTTTTATACGTGGATGACATTCTCTTAATAGGAAATGACATTCCTATGCTACAATCTGTCAAGGGGTTCTTGTCACACAAGTTCTCCATGAAAGACCTGGGTGATGCCTCGTACATTCTGGGTATCCGGATCTATCACAAGTTCTCCATGAAAGACCTGGGTGATGCCTCGTACATTCTGGGTATCCGGATCTACCGTGACAGATCCAAGAGGATATTAGGACTTTCTCAGTCCAGGTACATCGACACCATACTGAAGAGATTCGGTATGGAAGATTCCAAGCGCGGTAACCTACCGGCTTGTCACGGGATCACCCTCTCTAAAGAGATGTCTCCCAAGACTGATTTGGAGAGGGATCACATGTCTATTATACCCTACGCTTCTGCGGTAGGCTCTATAATGTATGCGATGTTGTGTACCAGACCGGATGTAGCTTATGCACTGAGTGTGGTAAGCCGGTATCAGTCAAACCCTGGGGAGAAACACTGGATAGCGGTAAAGAACATTCTCAAGTACCTGAGAAGGACTAAGGAGATGTTCTTGGTGTATGGCGGAAAAGACCTCCAGATCGAGGCCTTTGCTGACTCCAGCTTCCAGAGAGACAAGGATGATTCCAAGTCCATGTCGGGTTTTGTCTTTACCCTCAATGGAGGGGCGGTGTGTTGGAAGAGTTCCAAACAAGAAACCGTTGCAGACTCGACGATGGAAGCGGAATACATCGCTGCATCTGATGCCGCAAAAGAAGTTGTCTGAATGAGGAAGTTCTTGAAAGAACTTCAGGTGGTTCCGTCCATTGTTGATCCAATACCTTTGTATTGCGACAACAACGGGGCTATAGCTTTAGCGAAGGAACCCAGGTCCCATCAGAGATCCAGGCACATCTTCAGGCGGTATCACCTGATCAGGGAGATCGTGGATCGCCAGGAGATCGAGGTTCGGAGAGTCGCTTCAGAAGATAACACTGCAGATCCATTCACCAAGGCCTTGCCCCAGACTCAGTTCGAGCGGCTGATCGAGATGATAGGTCTTCGATATGCCAGTACATGGCCTTAGTGCAAGTGGGAGATTGTTAGTGTATATGCCCTAGAGGCCATTACTGTATCATACTAGTTTGTATATTACTTAATGGATGCTTGGGATATTCACCTTGTATATACAATCTTGCTCAAAATAGTAGTATGCTACTTAGTTTGTTTCTACTTCAATGTGTACATGTGTTTATATTTTATATATCGCCTATACACATTAGTGGAGCCCTTAGGATCTTTGCTTGATTACCAGCGATGTGATGGCCGTCACACTAGTGGGGCTGGGTAATCTATAAGCACATCCTTATGCAGGTCCCTGGTCGCAGGACTATCGAGACAGGGCATCGATACTCCGGAGTAGACCAGCGCATGCGCTTCTCATCCCAGTGTGGGAGACGGTCTGTCCCACAGCCGTCAGTACGTCGTACTTGAGATAGTATGCGGGTGCTCGTTAGGTTACGGGTACACTGGACAGGACTCGTCGGGAACTGACTAGTTGGTATTATACCTATCGTCAGTTATCAGTTCCCAGGTGACATGAGTACAGCTTAGTCCGCTGACTTGACACTGTCACTTCGCCTCGAGTGTGTTCCCACTGTACTTTGATCACTACCCTACCACGGCTCAAAGGAGTCGTGCAAACAGGTAGTGGTTGGGTGCAGTCCCGAAGCACTTAGAGGCAGTGACGGTTAGACAGGATTCGTCTCTCCCGGTATTGGGGGTTGACATCGCGCTGTGTCTAGGAGAGCCATTACACGAGTAGTCCCTGGCCAGGGCAAACGAGATATACTGGTAGGTTTCCAGTGTTATCTCAGGGTGTTTTGGGCTTCGCTCCGGCACGACTTGTACCGCTATTGGGGGACTGACGTTTACCGCCCCCTAGGCCCGCCATGCGATGTATCAGACGAACAGACCGGACTGTACGGAGAATGTCACACTCAGGCTCAGTAGGAGTTCAGATGGGTTTCGCCTCGTCGGTCTTCTTGTCGGCACTACCTGGGGACCGTTACGCACAGCTAGTGCCGCTTGCGGTCTGTGGTTAAACCCACTGCCAGCGTAGTGTCGAGTCTTTAGAGTCCCACACAGAAAGCTTTTCGCCTTTAGGCAAAAGAGTAGAGGTCGCATGGTATTGCGACAGGTCGCATGGTTTTGCGACAGGGTTCGGTCACATCCGTGCACTTGTGCGCGTACAGTGTCCGGACAGTTTACACTAGCGGGCTTTGGTTTAAGCCAGATCCTAGTGTACCTTATGGGATTGGATTTATCCAGTTTGCATTCGTATTCCTCGGAACGCGGATGCGGGTGTGTATGCACAGTTGACAGGGAGACAGAGGCAGTGGATTCTCATTAGGGTTGTTGACAGTTGACCGTTGACTATTGACCTTTTGATCAACCCTAATGAGAATATGATATGTGATTAACTATTATACTAATTAAGTATTATGGTGACATGGTTGTTGACTTTTGTTGACTTTGTTGACTTGTTGACTTTTGTTGACTTGTTGACTTTGTTGACCGGTTGACTAGGCTTGACTAGTTGACTATTATGATAACCATAGCCATCATTTCATGGCAAAGACTTTTTCTTGCTTGCTCATTTGTGTAAAATGAGTGCATGAAATGATATGGTTATGGTTGCTTCAAACCATCACATAAGACTTTTTTAGTATGATGAGTTATCATGACTTTGGATTATGAGAGGGTGAAAGACAAAAGAGAGCCTCATTCTTTCTTGCTCATTTTTTTCTCTCTTGTTCTTGAGCTCTCTTGCTTTGCTCTCACTCTCAACCTCTTCCTCCCTCTCTTGATTCTATGGTTCTCTTGTCTCATGAGTTGAGAATCAAGAACCATAGATAAAATCCCATACAAACTCTTCTCTACTCATTCTAGTTCACTAGGTTTAGCAAACCAAGTGAACTAGTTTCTTCAAAGAACGAAGAAGGAGCTAAAGGTTGGAGCTTTCAGGTGGATCTATCTTCGGCGTACGGAGACGATGAGAAGAAGCCAATCGGACCACCACCGGAGCTTGAAGACGAAGGAGTTCAAGACAAGCAAGGTATAACCCCCTAACCGAGTAGCTAGAAACTCATAGTTAGGTTGTTAGATAGATGTTTAACCAAGATCCGGGTTATAGGTCCATGTTACCACCTCCGTAAAAATTGTTTTTTACCAAATTCCGCATTCCCGAAAGTACCGGGAGAGGTAGCATGGACTTACATACCAGTGATATTATTTGGACTCGTCGGTTATCCGGAGGATACCGGCCGAGTCATGAGATGGATATAGGCTGATCCGTTCTGCCGGAGCCCGCGGGCCAATCCCGCAGATGATACGGATGCCTGAGATATTGATATTTGAGATTTAAGATTTGAGATATTGAGATTTGATACTGAGATACTGAGACTTATGTTTTATGTCGATACTTGACACTGATTTCTCTATTGCATTCATTGATGATACGTGATTGACATACATATAGAAATCTCATTGATTAATGAAAACAGTTGTTTCATTCATGATATATTCTGTTTCCATTCGTAATGCATTCATACATCATATATCTGATATGTTGCTATCTGAGGCACTGACACGAGCATGTAGTATTACACTATACATAGCTGGACCAGGATTTTTATTGAGGATATTACCTGATATGACCTAGGATAGCGTTATGCATGCGATTTCTACTCGTAGATGTTTTCTACTCACGAGTTGGCAACTCACCACCGTTGTGCCACAGTTCCTCGCAGGTTTTGCCGTACAGGTGTCGTTGCGGCTTTGCTGGCACACTGTTCCTTCCGGGTGATTGCTTTGGTAGGTGGGTTCTTTGCCTCAGGACCACCATTGTTTATTTATTATTTCAGTTGTATCTAGAAACTCCATCAACCAGATTGTATATTTGAGAGAGAGATAGAATACCAGACCTGTTATTCTTTCGACCTTAGAGCCGCGCGTTGTATTATTATGTTTTTCATATTGTTTTGAGTTTCTTTTGAGTTTTGATCCTCGCCCTTAGCGTTGTATATTATATTGCTTGCGTGGTTATGGCCATCGATTGACGAAGAGCTAGCTCCCGCTTGGGGATGCCTTTTTGTTTCATTTCGTATACTATTCATGTTGTATCCCATTTAGGGCCAGTATTTACAAAGGAGACTCTGCCGAAATTTTCAGAAAATACTTGAGATTTTAAAAATGCATATTTCGGCTTATGTTGCTAAACTACTTGATTTAAATTGGTTTTCCTTCACTCTACTGCTTCTTTGGTTTTGATTTCTGGGTTTTGGCTTACTTAGATTACGTACGGCTCGAGACGTTTCGTAATTTAAGTGCCGGTCATGTTCCGTACTTTTCGGGTCGTGACAAAGTTGGTATCAGAGCGTTAGGTTTTACCTTCGGAGTGTAGGACGACCCTTGGTTGATGGAGTAGGTAGCTTGAGTAGAGTGACGTACCGTACGTATGTTCCGCGGCATATTTACGATACGATACTCCACTTAAGAAGCCTTAGGATGTACATTTCTTTGCACAGCATTATATTCCTTCCTATGATCTAGCTTCATCGGTACCAGTTTATGGTTTTGTTATCACGGGTGTACGGGCGTGGAGAGCTACGGCTATAGTTGCGTCAGCATGAGTTCGTCATGGATGAGGACTGACCAGGACGTGATTCCAGGGACATATGATTGCATAGAGGCGTCGTTTCATTGTGTTTTCGCGCCACGAGCGTTTGATGGATCGCTTTTACGAGATTTCTCGGACGTGCAGATCAGCACCAGAGGATGGGGCTATTGCAAGTGGCTATCCAGGATGTGATGACCGTTAATGCACCATATTTTGATGTTTGAGGCACTGTTCAGCATGCGGAAAAAAGATTCAGATGTTGCTGCGACTGACGAGATATCGCCCCAGAAGTTTGGAGCTATGCCGCATGAGTTATATTTAGAGATATGATAGGATATCGCTAGTCACCAGAGATGAAAGACTAGGACATGTGATTCATTGCCTACCCCGATGCGAGGTCATCAGATTGATTGATTCCAGCTAGAGACGACTTCACGCTGATACGTTGAGAGTCGATAGAGACGATCGAATGTCAGGAACCCATTTTCCAAGTTTAAAGTATTCGAAACAATGCAAGCAATTCTATGGACCCTCTAGAAGAATGAAATCCTAACTCGACATAATGACCATGTGAAAGCCTTTAAACCTTAGGGTTTGCGGCGGTTCTGCGGTGCCATTAGTGAGGCTTGGGTTTGCCCTTCTTCGGCTGGTCCATAGGTGCTAGGGCATATATTCGATACCATTAAACTGTACCCAAGATGTTGAGCTCTTGGGGGATTATGGAACCTCGACGAATCGATTGAAAAGTTCGACATCATTCGGATATCACGTGATGGGATACATTGCTTGGGAGACTCCAGACACGAGTATAGTCGTTCGAGCACAGTCCATGCAGCCACGAGGAGACGAGTACGAGTCGACATTAGAGAAAAGTGGAGTAAGAGGTTCGTACGAGATCTTGATTAGATGACGTTCCACTCCGCCGACATCAGAGATATGATACGCATGCAGAGGTGTTGTATATGAATATATCTTCCAGAAGGAGTCGTGATGAGTATGCAGCCATTCCGGAACCAGATATAGATTTAGTAAGAGATGATAACTTCCGGGCAGTTCGGCAGGAACGAGATTTGGGAGAGACCCCGACAAGATCTTTCTGGAAATACTAAACAAGAAGACCTGGACCCAGGAGCGGTCATATGACGCACACCCAGTAGGCCAGAGTTCGGCATCGTCGACGAAACATGTTATGAGCAACCATGGTAGTTGACCAGAGATCTTTAAAAGATGTGACAGAGCGGACTACTTCCGTTATCGTTTCTATATTGGACCGTTGAGCTAAGGAGCTATGTACTTAGCAATCCGCAGCGAGAGACGAGAGCCTAAGGGCACCAGGCGACAGGCCATGATCAGGAGGTAAGTAGATATCTTGCTCTGCTAACATTAGGTGCACCGACACCTTCTCGACTTTGAAGGACGGACATATCGACGACAGCATTTATGATTTGTGATTTTATGATTGACTATCACGTATCTGTCACATTGGATTTCAGTATTTTTGGGTGATTTATTTCATGATTGAGTTTTGATGACCGAGTTTCATGATATTTGATTTCATGCCTAGGGCATGCATATGATTCGACTTATGCTTTCGGCATAGTTTTCATGCACTTTAGTATTCCGATTCGATTTTGTGCACGCTGATGCACATGGTTGTGAGATTATATACCACAGTATACCTAATTTGGATTTGGATTGAGATATGTTGTATACCGTCGATTTCGATTGTGATATTCGATAATCGTTTTCATGCACATTGTGCACTTGATTTGGATTTTGCACATACTTAAGGCACTTGATGCGATTTTGGCGCACACTAGATGCGCTAAATCGAGATTCTTCATGCACATCAGATGCTCCTGGTATTGCTGTCAGGAACACATGTTGCCTTTGACAGGTGTTTTCGTGCACACCCGTTGCACTTAGATGTTGTTTCTGTGCACATGTACGACACATTCATGGATTTCGATTTCCGTGCGCACCAGACGCGCGTGGCATTCATATATATTTGGGATTGATTTCTTTTGGAGCAGTATATTTTATGATACTTGCTATTTGGTTTAGTACCGAACAGGACTAGTCAGAGGACAGTACCTGAGTATATTTTGCATGCATTGGTAGTTATCGAAGGGATTTCCAAGGAGGAGCTATAGTCTCAGTATTTACCTACGTGTCAATGATGACACGAAACTGTTTAAAAGGGAAACCCTTCTAAATTGTTTTCAAAACGGCGGGACGTGTATGTTAAACAAAGAATATATATATATATAGTTATTTTCTCACAATGGACGTCCGCCACTGTGCAGTGATACACACATCACATAGCGATTTGAAAAAGGTTTGGCATGCATTGCTTCAAGATGTTTTAATGATGTTTACCTGCATAGTTTTGACGTTTGCAGGTATAGTTTTGATGTATATCATATTGATTTTCATTTTGGATCTTGACATTGGTGTCTTCATCATAACTCCGATGATTGCGGGATGCTTGACGGAGTTTTGATTTTTGGTTTATATATCTGTTTTTCATGCGGATGCATTGCGCTACGATGTGTTTTACGTATTTATGATTTCGGAGCCCCGACGACTTGATGGTTTGCTGAAATGTTTTAGTATTTGGGGGAGTTTTAATTAAAATTCGGGGACCAAATTTCTTTAAGGGGGGAAGATTGTAACGATTTGAAAATCGTTTATGTGAAATTTCGGAAAATCGGTAAAATAAAGGGTGTTTTCCGTAAAAGTCAAGATATAAATATCTTTTAATATAAAATTAAATATATATATTCTAGCTATGAAATTGCTGGTATTTGGTGTTTATTGAGCCACTGGTAAAATTTCTAATTTTCTGAAAAAAATTCCGAAAATAATTATTTTAATATTATTTTAAGCCGTCACTAATATATTTAATTAGGGAAAATTACAAATTGGAATGGGTTGATACAAAATTTATGCATCATGACACACTAAACTAACATGTAAAATATTGTTTTTGGAATGAAATGAAGTTGTTAAACGGTTTAGAAATATCGAAGAAAAACGGGGTCAAATAGCGAAATTAGTGTTAATGGAAATTGGGGTATTACATTTATCTTTTTCCTTCACCCACACTCACCCACACCCTCTCTCCCCTCCCCAAATCAGTAGCCCTAAGTTTCCCCCTCATTTTCCCCACTTGTTGTGCCAAAAGAAAAGAAAAGAAAACAAAGAAACGAAAAGAAAGAGAATGGATAAAAGAGTATGGTCTTTGGTTGACTTGGTCTTCTTTCTTCCCTTGACTTCACCCACCCCCACACCACACCTCACTCCCCTCCTCTCCTGGCCAAGACCAGCATCAGCCCTCCCCAAATTTCCCATCTCAATTTCACCTCAAAACTCCACCATTTTTTCATCAAAAATCCAAAGAAAAACACACAAAATCAAGCTAAAATCCAAATCCAACTCCTACCCATTTTTCCTTAGCCCTTATAGCATGGATCTTGGTGAAAAGTTTGCATTTTGGGGGCTATGTTTTGGCTAGTGTGGATCTCATTTCAAACTTATTTGAGGTATAACCCTTTTCCAATTGATACTTGTTCTAATCTATGTTTTTAATCAAGTGTTAATTAAGTTTTAATGGGTTCAATTGCATGATTAAGAAATTAAAGTTAGGGTTTTGTTTTGGAGTTGGGTTATGATCAATTGTGCATGGTTGTGTGATGTGGGCTAGCATCTTGAAACTTGTTAAAACTAATCTAGTTGCTAATTACAAGTTGTTACTTGAAAAATGTCCAAATTTAAGCTTTTTAACAAACTAGGTTTTTGTAAACTATAAATATGATTAAGAGAAAAATCTAATTAGGTTATTCATGGCATTATTAACATTTTAAATTGTAGTTTAATGGATTAGACCATGCAAATCCAAGCTAAATTGTTGTTTGTGTATTTTTGCTATAAAATGGTTGAAATTGATAAAAATTGCAAACTAGGTTTTTAAAATAAAACGATTTGTTTAAATTTTTGATCTTGATGCATTAAACCCTAATTCTTATATAATTAGTGAGTAGTGTGACCACTAGTTTTGCTAAAACATCAAGTTTTGTACTGAAACGGTTAATTTTTGCTTGCTAGGTTTCCGGAAAAATAGCTTTTAAAGCGAGTTTGGTGTTTTTGTTAATTTTAACCTATTTCTTATATAATTAGTGATTTGTGAAACCATGATTGGTACATTTGGGTTTTTCTCGATGGTTTGACGTTTGTAAATCGATATCGAGGGTTGGTTTGGCTGTTCTTGAATGCGTAGGTGATAGGTTTTGACCTATGCGTGATACGCGCGCCGACTTGGTTTTCATGCGTGACTTCGTTTACGATGCTATATATTACATGTGGGTACTCCATGTGGAATTCGAGACGACAAGCAATCCTGTGGCGACGTCGACACCGGCGAGCAAAGATCAAGTGAGTAGATTTATATCTACAGGGGAAATCGGGTGGATGGCGTATAGCACCCCCGCAAAGTTATGAGGAATGAGGTGATGTGAACGATATACTTTTATATGTTATTATGAGATATGAACACCTAGTAAGAGAAGCCTTAGGAGCTTATGGGCTTAGGGTTAGCGAGAATTGAAGAAAGGACTTTAGCGGATTTCTTAGTCACGAAACCCTAGAATAAGGATTTGCATACACACCCCCACACACTTGCATGCATTTTATACTTGTGCGTAAATGGGATATGTATATATTTATATACATATAGGTATGGGACTGTATATATACACACACACACACACACACATGGATAATGAGGATAGTGGATGATAGTTGGGGATGAGTCGATGAGTTTGGGCTTGATGCCACGAGATCGGTGATATGATTTGGATCGTATTATGAGATGCGAAATGTGATGATAGCGGATCGGTAGGCGATGTGTTTCATACACACGCATTCATATATGTGTGTGTGTGTGTGTGTATGTGTTGATGATATTAGTAGTGTACTAGACTTAGATCAGTACCCCCTACCCACGATATGTGATGATGTGGATACCAGATGAATAATAAGATAAATGTGATATTGACCCGTACCCAGTTTGGGATGCCGTACGATGGATTTACCGTACGAGCTATATATTGATGATAGATCTGCACTCTTGATTTAAGAATGTCATATCAGATGGTGTATCACATGAGATACTATTGAGATGGGATCACCGACTATTATATAGACAGATATATATCGACTCAGATGTAGGTGTTTCCGTACCCCTTTCGATTGGTTGTTAGTTAGACCTGTAGTTTACCTGTAGATGTCAGACTGGACCCGAGTCATACCTATTTCCAAAACTGATGAATCGTGAGAATTTTAAAGACATACCAAGGGATACTACGGATATTTTAAAAGACGTATCTTTTCTTAAAAACAACGTAGTCCTTATTTTCAAACACCATGATTCGTACTATTTCAAAAGGCAAAACAGTATAACACATGCATAGTAAGGTAGATTCCTTGTTGTCACGTCATTATTCATGTTCCGCACATTATTATTGTATTTACTATTTATTTTCCTTATTATGTTGTTATCGCCTCATTGTATCTTATTGTGTACGTAGTAATTATGAAACCATGCTGTTAGGACACCAGCACCATTACCGATGACGCGTATGCTCCATATACACTCGCTTGCCGGCTCACACATCTTCATCAGTAATTGCCATGTCATGTACACTTTAGAAAATACAATTTCAGTGACATAGCTTGCTAACTGATAGTTGTAATATGTTATAATTTCCATATGCTAGTTAATTATTGCAATCATTGCATGATATCATATGCATCCATATATTCATTGGTTATGCAGTATTATGGAGATTTATGCCGGTATTCACTGTTAATTGGTATCATAATTTTGATGATTTCGGATTTATATGAGATTTCTGGATTTGGGGGAAAACCGCAAGAATTTAATAAAAGTTTAGTATCATCATTTTAAAATGCAAATTGCGGTTTTCTCGTGATTTATGAGTCGTCCACCATGAGTTTTCATGATTGCTGTTGGATTTGGAAACCCGGTTCGAGGAGTTGGATGAACCGTCTCGGATACATTGTGGGCCCGGTATGGTACCCCGGGGCAAGAAGCTCGAGTTGTATTCGATGAGCCTGGTAGGGGAGCACTACCTACCGGTGATATTATTTGGACTCGTCGGTTATCCGGAAGATACCAGCCCGAGTCATGAGATGGATATAGGCTGATCCGTTCTGCCGGAGCCCGCGGGCTGATCCCGCGGATGATACGGATGCCTGAGATATTGATATTTGAGATTTGAGATTTGAGATATTGAGATTTGATACTGAGATACTGAGACTTATGTTTTGTGTCGATACTTGACACTGATTTCTCTGTTGCATTCATTGATGAAACGTGATTGACATACATATAGAAATCTCATTGATTAAAGAAAACAGTTGTTTCATTCATGATATAATCTGTTTCCATTCGTAATGCATTCATACATCATATATATGATATGTTGCTATCTGAGGCACTGACACGAGCATGTAGTATTACACTATACATAGCTGGACCAGGATTTTTATTGAGGATGTTACCTGATATGACCTAGGATAGTGTTATGCATGCGATTTCTACTCGTAGATGTTTTCTACTCATGAGTTGGAAACTCACCCCCGTTTTGCCACAGTTCCTCACAGGTTTTGCCGTACAGGTGTCGTTGCGGCTTTGCTGACACACTGTACCTTCCGGGTGATTTGTTTAGTAGGTGGGTTCTTTGCATCTGGACCACCATTGTTTATTTATTATTTCAGTTGTATCTAAAAACTCCATCAACCAGATTGTATATTTGAGAGAGAGATAGAAAACCAGACCTGTTATTCTTTCGACCTTAGAGTCGCGCGTTGTATTATTATGTTTTTCATGTTGTTTTGAGTTTCTTTTGAGTTTTGATCCTCGCCCTTGGCGTTGTATATTATATTGCTTGCGTAGTTGTGGCCGTAGATTGACGAAGAGCTAGCTCCCGCTTGGGGATGCCTTTTTGTTTCATTTCGTATACTATTCATGTTGTATCCCGTTTGGGGACAGTATATACAAAGGAGACTCTGCCGAAATTTTCAGAAAATACTTGAGATTTTAAAAATGCATATTTCGGCTTATGTTGCTAAACTACTTGATTTAAATTGGTTTTCCTTCACTCTACTGCTTCTTTGGTTTTGATTTCTGGGTTTTATCTTACTTAGATTACGTACGCCTCGAGACGTTTCGTAATTTAAGTGCCGGTTATGTTCCGTACTTTTCGGGTCGTGACAGTTTTGACAAGGTTTTTGAGATGGATCTTAGGGTTGAAGGTGAAGGGAAGTGAGGAAGAAGAAGGAGAAGAAAATGATGGGGGGAAATGAATGAGGCAGCCCCTCTATCTCTCTCACACTTATTTTCACTCTCTCTCTCTCTCCAATCATTCTAAACTTTTACCCTTTTCTCTTTTTCTTTTCTTTTAAAAACCAAACCATATAATACCCATAAAACAACACAAATGCAACAACATGTAACCAAATGCAACATGACATTATGCACTAGCCACGAAAAACTGTAGAAACACGGATTTGGCTTAATCGCGATTAGCAGTGCATTAATCGATTTTTATCCAAATCGCATATAATAAATTTTAAAAATGCCAAATCCAATAAATATCTTTTGAAACGAATAAATCATTTTAATTTCCATTCATTTCACAAATATTGGTATATATTTATACCCTTTTTCGAAAACCCCAATTTCGCAAATCGGGCAGTTTTCGGGAAAAATATTATTTTAATATTAAATTCCAAAAATAATATTTTATATTTTCTGAAATATTACAATATTCCCCCCTTAAATAAATT
The DNA here is from genome assembly GCA_030015575.1 of Agapanthus africanus. NCBI lineage: Eukaryota > Viridiplantae > Streptophyta > Magnoliopsida > Asparagales > Amaryllidaceae > Agapanthus > Agapanthus africanus. Next base: position 242,124,468 of record CM057344.1, read on the forward strand.
CGGTCCCCGAATTTAAATTTAAACCCCAAAACTCTAAAACATTTCAGTAATCAGCTCAAATCAACGGGGCTCCGAAATCACGGAAGATATGTAAATACAACAGCGCATCGCGTGCGCATGAAAACGAGTATGAAACTCAAAATCGAACTCCGTCAAGCGTCACGCAAATCATCGGATTTGCACATATATCATCGGAGTTACAATGGAGATACAGATCTCGAAATCCACTACAGAAATCCAATATACACTAGTCAAATACTATAATACGTCTATAGTACGCATCCTAGAAAAATCGCCAAAAACTGAATAAAATACAAGAAAAATCTTTTCTGAATCGTCGTGTGATGCGTAACTCACGGCACAAGTGATGGACGCTCATTTGTAAGATAATAAATATAGTTTCGTATATATTTTGCTCAGATATACGTCCCGTCCATTTTGAAATATCCCAAAAGGTTTTCCTTTGTAAACGTTCGTGTCACTCACGGACACATAGGAAAAAGCGAGACTATAGCTCCTTTTTGAAAATCTCTTGTTAAACTTTTAATGCATGCAAAGTACTCAGGTATTGTCCTCAGATCAGTCATGTTCGGCTACTACATAATATAGTGTCCATCATGAAAACAAAGTGCTCAAAAGCAAAATCAGCCTCAAAAGGCGTATCCAACAATCACTTGCGTCTGGTGCGCATGAAAATCAAATCCAACTACAAGTGCTACGATATGCATGAAAGTCAAAACTAAGTGCAACGGGTGTGCACGAAAGTATCTGTCCGGTGCAACGAGTGTGCACGACAACTACATCTAGTGCATCTATAATGCACGAAAATCTCAATTCAGTGCAACTAACATGCACGAAAGAAAATCCTAATCGAGTGCATCCGGTGTGCACAAATAACATCTCATAACATGCGCCCAACATGCGTGAAAATCCAAATCAAGTGCATCCATCATGCACGAAATCCAATCTCAAGCGCCAAATATGCGCAAAATCCAATCCAAGCGCGTCAGGTCTGTAAAAGCATCTAGTGCAGTAGCATGCACGAAAATGAACATCAAGTGCAAAATGCGCACAAAAACACAAATCTGGTAACACAAATGCTCAAAGACATAAATCGGTGCAACCAAGGTTCGGAGTATAAATCCGGTGCAACCTATGCACAAAATACCAAGCTGGTGCAACAAATGCACGAAATAACGATCTAGTGCAACAATTCACGAAATACAACTCGAGTGCATCCAGTGCATGAAATACAAATCTGGTGCATCCAGTGCACGAAATACCAATACAGTGCATTCTGTGCATAAAATACGAATCCAGTGCATCTAGTGCACGAAATACAAATCCAGTGCATAAATGCATAAACACCAATCTGGTGCGTCAAATGCAAAAAATACCAATCAATAACTCAAATGCGTAAACAGCAACACCAAGTGTACCAAGGTGTATAAAATCATAAACGGGTGCAAATGTATGTACAAAACACATATCAACGCACCGTAAGCACATATAAGCTATACCGAGTGCAAAATCAAATCGAGTGCGTACCACACACGCACAAAATCAAATCAACTATATGAAATCCACGAAATCATAAACATGTGCTACCAAGGCACAAAATCGACATCAGGTGCAATAGATATACACAAAAATGTAAATACCCAGTAGGTGCAGCCATGGTGCACAGAAACAATATCATGTAACTCAATCATCAAAACTCAAATCCAAGCGATATAAGCATGATACTCGGATCACAAACGCAAATCGCAATAAATGACATCGAGGTACACCTCCTACAATGTCGAAAAATGTCGGTGCGCCCAAAACTGGCAGAGCAAGAATATTCGCCTGCCTCCTGCTCATGGTCTAGCGTCCTCTATCTCTGGGTCCTCATTTTTACTGTAGATTACTAATCTCGCAATCCATCGGCTCGTCGGCCCGGTCCGGTGCGCTAACGGGAACGATTCCGCTCTAGCATTTCTCCGGTCATCTCTCGGCCAAGTATCACGACCACTCGTAAAGCAGCACGTCACTGGTGTCGGCCTCTGGCTCTTTGAATACACGTCACACGTCTAAACCTCGGTGCTAATCTTATTACAGCAGTGTCCTGGAAGGAACCTGCTCAGGGTCTCTTCCAATCTCGCTTATGCCAAACTATACGGAGGCTGGTACTCTTGCATAATCTTTTCTCGTCTTCTGGACATCTGCGTTTTTCGCAAAACATTTCCTCGAAAACTGGCCGTATCCCAACGCCTCTATATGCATATCAGATCTCTGATCTCGACGGGGAGTAACAACAGCTCGCCATCTTGCGCGAACCTCTGGTTCCACTTGTCATTATTATCGTCCACTTCGACGTCATGTCATGCTATCTGCGCACTGCAACTGTTCTCGGCCACGGTCAATCCGAAATCTCTCACACGGACTCGAAATCATGAACTCGGTATCTTCATCACTCTGTAGAAGATATCTAGCCGAATACGTCCTCGGGAACTCGTCCCAACCATCGAAGGAATACTCAATACTCGTCCATTCTCGATCAACTCCCAACGCATCTGGGTGAGGTCCTCTATCTGAAGCTGGTCAGCTTGCTGATCTCCTATCGCATAATATCCAGACGACGTTAAACATTTTGATCGATTCTTCAAATTCCCATAATTCCCCGAAAGCTCAACACCTGAGCACAGTTTAATAATATCTAGTACACACCACAGTACCTACGGACCAACCGTAGAAGGGCAAACCCAAGCCTCATTGATGGCACCGCTAAACTGCCGCAAACCCTAAGATTCAAAAGCGGTTCCATGGTCATCATGTCGAGTTAGTGTTTCATTTTCTAGAGAGTCTGCAGAATTACTTGCATGTTCCTCCGAATACTTTACACTTGGAAAAATGGGTTTCTGACATTCATTCGAACTTTTTAACTTCGCCTATACAACATGTGAATACCCTTCGTCCGCATGCTAAACAATACCTCAATCCTCCAGGAAAGACGATACGTCAACGGTCATCTCTGAATCGGTCTTTTCTAATATCTTTTTAAACGAACAAATCATTTTAATTTCCATTTATTTCACAAATATTGATATATATTTATACCCTTTTTCGAAAACCCCAATTTCGCAAATCGGGCAGTTTTCGGGAAAAATATTATTTTAATATTAAATTCCAAAAATAATATTTTATATTTTCTGAAATGTTACAATATCACCGAGCAGAAATCGCATGTATGACTCAACCCTAGCTCATACGATAATAATATCCTCAAAATAATATAGCCTGACGCATAATATAATGGCAAGGTAAACATCTATACATAAGTGCAATACCAAGTGCTTGTGCCAGTGCCTCAGGTAACAACATATCATATATATGATGTATGAATGCATGAAAACAGAATACATATAAATGAGAAAACTGTTTTCTTAATTTAGTGAGATTTCTGTATATATAAATCGAGGTATCATCAATGAAATCAACAGAAAATCAGAATCTAGCATCGACACAAAATATATATCTCACTATCTCAATATCTCAGGCTCCGGTAATCCGGACTGGCCCGTAACATCAAATCTCAATACCTCAGGCTCCGGCAATCCTGGCCTAAACTCCGATCGGTATCCTCCGGATATCCTTCGAGTCGCAATACAATCACCGGTCGGTAGTGCTCCCCTGCCAGGCTCAACGCCATCATCTGTGACCATCTTGCCCCGGGATAGCGCACCGAGTTCACCATGCACCCATAGACGGTTCATCCTCCTCCTCGAATCGGGTGTATGATATCTCTCAAGAGCCGAGAAAACTCATGGTGGACATATCTCAAATCATGTCATGAGAAAACTGTAATTTTCTATCTTTAAAATAATAATAAGTTTATAAAATCCGTGCGGTTTCTCCAAATCCAGAAATCTCATGAAATTCCGAAATCCCAATCTCAAGGGTAAATAAACAATGAAATACCGGCAATAAGCTACATAATATTGCATGAAAAATGAATATATGAATGCATAGGATATCAAGCAAAGAATGCAATAATTAAACTAGCATATAATAGCAAGCACACTAGTATTATGTCGAACTATCAGCTAGCAATTTATACAATGACATAGTGTTTTCTAATGTGTACATGACATGGCAATTACCAATGATGATGTGTGTGAGCCGGCAAGCAGGTGTACGTGGAGCATACGCATCATCGGTAATGGTGCCGGTATCCTAACAGCATGATTTTAATAATAACTAATGAAAATACAAATAAGCATGCAATGCGATGCGAACAGCAAGAATATACGGAACATGAATAATAACGCAACATATAAGAATATACATTTAAATATGAGGCATACAGTTTTGACATTTGAAATAACACGAATCGTGTGTTTATAAAATAGGGTCTACGGTGTTTTTAAGAAAAGGTACGCCTTTTGAAATATCCGTAGTATCCCTTGACCTGTTTTTAAAATACTCACGATTCGTTAGTTTTGGAAAAAGGTATGACTCGAGCCCAGTCTAACATCTACTAAGTAAACTACAGGACTAAACTAATAGACTAATCAAAAGGGTAAGGAAAACCTCCTAAGTCTGAGTCGATATATATATACATCTAGTAGTCGGTAATCCCGCCTCAATAGTATCACGTACGATACAATATATATATATATATATAATATGACATCCTCGAGTCAAGAGTGCGGATTTATCATCATAATTATAGCTCGTACGGTAAATCCATCGTACGGCATCCCAAATCAGGGTACGGTCAACTATCACATTTATCTCAATATTCATCCGGTATCCTTATCATCATATCCTGTATTAGGGGTACTGATCTAAATTCTAGTATATACCGATACCATCAACATATATATATATATATATATATATATGCGTGTGTATGAAAACACACCGCCTAAAGATCCGCTATAATATCATACCGTATCTCGTAATACGAACCAAGTCACATCACTGATCTCGTGGCATCGTACCCAATCTCATCGACTCATCTCCAAGTACTATATACTATCCTCATTATCCATGTATATGTATACATATACATATATATATATATACATACTCACATACATATATGTATGTATATATATAGATATATATATATCCTCATATACACACAAGTAAAACCAATGTAAGCGTGTGTGTGCGTATGTGCAACCTTATTCTAGGGTTCGCGACTAAGAAACTAACTAACGACACTATCAACCAATTATACTAGAATTAACCCATGATCTTCTAAGATCATACTTACTAACTATCCAAGTTTCACAAACACATAATCATATATATAACTATAATAAATCAAAGGATACACTACGAACTGCGGGGGTGCTATACGCCATCCACCCGACTTCCCCCGTAGATATATATCTACTCACCTTGATTCTTGCGTGCCGATGTCGATGTCGCCATCCTCTTCTTGATCGTCTGAAGTCCACGTGGGGGTACCTATATATCACACGTAGTGTCGTAAACCGAGATCGCACACGAAAACCAAAACGGCATGCGTATCACACATAGGTTAAAACATATGGTCTACACATGCAAGAATAACCAAGTAACTCTCGACGACTGACGTACAAACGTGAATCGATTGATAAAAACACGAATATAAAATCTCAAGTTATTAAAGACTGCAAAACGAAAACAGCAACTAAGGAAAACTCTTCCAGATTTGCCTCAGGTGACAATTGGGACATTTTGCATATAGGGAAGGTCTAATTAACTGATAATGGAGCCATGAACCAAACAAGAGCCCACATATCCCTGCTCTAGCCACAATTTACGGCCAGAATGGATTTAATTGCGGCCACAAGGTGGAGTTGGGGTCTCGGGTCTTGGGGTCATCATCTAGGTTGCCTGCACTACTCACTGTGTTTGCTAAAAAAATTTCAGGGCCTCCGGGTTATAGCAGTTCTCCAAAACACATCATTATTTCCACAAAATACGATATCGGGGATTTCTAAGTGTGCGAATTGTGGTTTAAGTCCAATATTCCAACACTAAAGGGGTTTAAAGTCACTACTAAACTCAATTACACTATCTCAATTCAAGACTTCCTCAAAACCCTAATTTGGAATTTTCAAAGTTCACTAATCTACACTAAATCACTTGTAAACTAACATGAATGCTAAAGTGAATGAAATTCTACACTAATGGTTAAGAAAGTACCTCATTTGGCAACTCAAGAATTTTCTTGAGTTGCACCAAGTCTTCAAAATCCAATTTTTCTTGGTCCAAAATGCTTGTAGTAAGCTTGTGCAAATTTTTAATGAAAGGGGGATGATATTTTGATGTGGGATTGAGGGTGTTTGTGAGGGTTTAGTGGAGGTGGGAGATGAGGGCAGCCATGAGGGGAGAGAGGAGAGGAAAGATGAAAAAATGAAGCAATAACAAAGAGCCATGACTAAGGTTGACCTCTCACCCTCTCTCTCTCTCTCTCTCTCTTGCCCATACCCAATTCTTTAACCTTTTCCTTTTTCTTTTCTTTTCTTTTCTTTTCTTTTCTTTTCTTCTCATTTCATTTTAAAACAAATCCAAGCATAAGAAAAAGGAAAGCCATGGTAGAAAAATGTAAAAAGTGTAATATGACATAGTGCATGTCATATGCACAAATCAAGCTTAATGCGCGATTAGTAATATTTAATCGCGATTAGCATGAAAATGGAATATAATTAATTATATAAAATCTATGAATGCTCCATTCTTATAATTTCTTTCAAATTCAATAATTAACATAATTTCCAAATATTTCCCAATTTATCGGTATATAAATATAGCGCATTATTAAAATATTCATAATATTTAATATTTAATTATATAAATTCCCAAAAATAATATTTTTTTTCTGAAATGTTACAATCTTCCCCCCTTAAATAAATTTTGTAACACCTTAGGATGTGTTTTGTGACTATTATATTTAAATAAAGGGTTTTTAATAAAAAGTTTACCAAATTGTGTTTCAAGTAATTTTCCTAATTTAATAAATATTTTTCTAGAATTTTCCTAGGCTTGCACACACATGTGCATGTAAACTAGGGTTTTTAAAGGAGGTATTACCATGATTAGTAATCATGGTGGGTTAATCATGGGGATTAAGTATTTTGGGTTTTAATTAAGTTTAATTAGTTAATTAATAGTTGCTTTAATTTGAATTTCCTTGGCGTGTTGACTTGGTGAGAGAGAGAGAGAGTGCATCATGGCTTAAGCCATGCTTGCAATTAATGAGGAGAGAGAGAGTGAGGGGTTGACATTGGTGGTTATGATTTCCTCTCATTTGTTTTGTTCTTTCTCACAACTTCACTCACACACACACACACACTTACCTCACAGCAGCAGCAGCAGCAAGCATCCACAGCAGCAGCAGCAAGCATCCACAGAAGCAGCAACAGCACCAGTAGCAGCAGTTAGCAGCAGCAACAGCCACAACTCCAGCTGCAGCCCCTTCCCTTCACTTCTTCTTCTTCCTCCAGCTCCCTAGGGTCGAGTGTGGGGTATATTTCCTAAACTTACTCCCTAGTTTACTTGTTTAGTGTAGTTTTGCTTCGATTAGTGGTTATTGATGCGATTTAGTGCGATATGAGGTGTTTAGTGAGAACCTTGGCCAAGTGATGTGTGTTTTGGTTTCAGTAGGTTGATAGAGTGTTGTTAAGGCCATTTTAACCCAGGTTAAACCCCAATTGCACTAAAATACCACCAGATCCCTATTTGATGCAAATTCATCGTTTTTAAGCAAAATTTGAGTTTCTGAAAACTGCTATCGACCCGATGAGATCAGAATAATTTTGAGAAGACTGCAGTATAGTGGTTAGGTACTGATACCCCATGTAGAACCCGACCCCCTTTCTTCAGGTTTAGGCCGCCGGAATATTGTTTCTGGCCGCAAATTGCGGCCAGATGGGTAGGGTTTGGGTTGGGGTTTGGTCCTATAGGTGTCTGTTGCAACCCTTAGACTCATGGCATGTGCAATTTTGTTTGGTTCTCACTGCAGGAAAATCTGGGACTAAATACCTATTTCTCGTATTTTAAACCTTCGCGACACGCGTGATACGCCAGTGGGTTTGGGGTTTCTGCGTATCGCGACGCGTCAGGGTAGTTTCAGGCGCGTAATCACACGTTTAAGCGTATCGCGCACACGCGCGCTTGGTTTGCGACACAGGTCTCTAGGTTGACCCTAATATCATGTTTTTGTGAAATTGAGCTTATGTGTGATATATGTTATGTGATTCTAGGTTCGCAGGCGAGTGAGACGGACGCTGCGAAGAAGGGAAAGCAAGTCGTCGGCTACACTTAGCGCGAAACTTCGGTGAGTAGATTTAACATCTACGGGGATATTGCCCGCATGGCGTTATGCGTCAGGGCTGATAGGACCTTATTATTATATGTTGCATTTACCTCATGGACTGTCATTGGATATTGCATTCCCCGCTGTATGTATGCTTAGAATTGATACAACACCGCACTATAACTAACGGTTCATGTTGCACGAGCACTAATCTGCATGCTACACACACACACCGTTAGTAATTGCCATGACACACTCACTGTAGAACTGCCATGATTATATTGCTGTAGTTCATTTCATATATGATTCGATATGACTTTCATGGAAATTGGGAGCCGCATGATATCTTTAAAAATGGAAACTAATTTTAAAAGCGGTTTTCCCTTATACCTGTATCATGGATTGATGTACATAGCACATCGCATTGGATTTACTTCTTGGTGTTGGATTTTCATGTGATTTCTGGGTTTTGAGGACCGTGGGATTTTTAAGAAAAGATGCACTATTTGAAAACCCGGTTCCTCGTGATATGATATTTTGGTGCGTCCACCACGCGTTTTCTCGGTGCTGAGACGTGTGCTTGAAACCCGATTCGAGGAGATGGATGATCCATTTGCGGGTTCGTGGTGGACCCGGTATGGTTCCCCGGGGCGAGAAATATTTTTCGTGGAGTAGACGATGAGCCTGGCAGGGTGGCGAGTACCTACCGGTGATTGGTTAGACCTGGCGGTTATCCGGAGGATACTGACCAGAGTCGAGAGATGGATGCGGGATGATCCGTACTGCCAGGGCCGAGGGCCGATACCGCAGACGGAGCCCGTGGGCTGATCCGGACTGACGGAGCCCGATATATGAGGATTTGCGTGTCGATGCTGGACACGAGTATTTTATGATATTTTGGATGCCGATGTTGGGCACTCATGATTTCTCAGAGATTTACAGGATTTGAGGGCCGATGGGTGTGCCGGCGCCTGAGTTATTTGGGATTTGGGTGCAGTTGTGGGCACCGATTGTTTTCCACGTTGATATTCCATGTAGATGTTGTTTATCCCATGCTCAGCATTGATTACCATATATCTCATCCTGTAGTTATTTTACCTGACAGAGCATCTGCAAGATTATTGCACATACTGCTTATTTCGCATTGATATCATCTGCTGGCATTTGTTAGAGTAGCGCAATACGTGCATGCACGCGATTACATTTATATGTTATCTCTATTCACGAGTTGGCAACTCATCCCCGTTGTGCCACAGTATTTGCAGGTTGCCCTCAGCATAGTCGCGGCAGACTGTCTTTTGCATCTTTTGGCTACAGATACCACTACTGTTGCGGCGAGAGCTGTTTTGCATTTAGGTGGGTTGTGGTATCTGATTACTTTTATTGTACTCCTTTTGTATCTAGTATTCTCCATCTACCATTTATGTACTGGACTTAGATACTGTGTGAGGACGATGTTGTGTATTTTGTATTCTGGTGTCGAGCTCGTGGGAGCCGACTGTTTTTATATGCAGTTTATATTCTGTGATGTTTACTTATTGCTTATTCTTCGCTACGGCGTCGTATATTACTCTTGTGATGATGGTTTCCGCCGTTGGGCGTGATTGCTCCCGTTTGGGAATGTTTGTTTCATTATATCTCATTTTTACTCATATCCTCTTTTATACCCGGTCTCGGGGCTACTTTTACAAAGGAAATGCTGCCAGAATTATTTAAATGATTAAGTAACTTTAAAAGAACTTATTGAACTAATTAAGGTTTTCTAAATGTTTTAACTAAATGTTTTCAACACTCACTATGTTTAAATGGTTTTGATTTCTGGGTTCGGCTTACTTAGTCGCGTTACGCCTGTAGACGTAGCGTGGTTAAGTGCCGGTCACGAGTCGAAATATTCGGGTCGTGACAAATTTGGTATCAGAGCGTAGGTTTCACCTTTCGGAGTGTAGGATGACCTTGATATGATGGAGTAGGTAGCTGAAGCAGAGTGGCGTAGCGTGTGTATGTTCCGCGGCATACTCACGACACGGTACTCCGCCAAGGCGACCTTAGAACTTATTGATTTAAATTCCTTCTTGAGTATATATATATTCTTGTGATTCGACTTCCGCATTCTTATCGGATCCTAATTTCCTTTCAGCCATTATGCCGCCAAAGACTACGAGGGCGCAGAGAGCGGCCGCGAGGGCCGAGATTCGAGTTGACTCGTCCGAGACGAGGACTGATCCGGGCAGTGCACCCGTTGTACCCGAGCAGACTGTTCCTCCTGTGACAGATAAAATCGCCAAGCTAGGGGCTGGTGTGCAGGAGATACACCAGATGGTAGGATCCAGCATGCAGGAGATGCGCCAGATGATAGGATCACTAGTTGAGACGCTTCGAGCACAGCGACCAGAGGTAGCTCCACCCGTTCCAGAGACCGCGATGGTACCTACCTCACAGCCAGTTGCCCCTGCAGCCACGGAGGTGATTACAGTATCGCTGTCAGAGTTCATGAGGCTGAAGCCTCCGGTCTTCACAGGCACCGATACAGCCGAGGATCCACAGTCTTTCATCGACAGGATGGCCCGGATATGCCGTTCCCTCAGATGCGCAGATGCGAGATGGGTTGAGTTCGCGAGCTTTCGCCTGGAAGGTCTTGCGCAGAAGTGGTGTGATTCAGTTGAGAAGGGCAGAGCAGCAGGTCTTCCTCCTATGACCTGGACGGAGTTCGTGACAGTATTTCTAGCCCATTTCCTTCCCCAGAGTGTTAGGGATGCCCGAGCATGCAGATTTGAGTCCTTGCGCCAGACGCCAGGGATGACAGTGGCAGAGTATGACGTGATGTTTACAGAGCTAGCAGCTTATGCCCCGTATTTAGTGGCTACCGAGGAGTTGCGAGTCAAGAGATTTGTTCGAGGCTTGCTTACACCACTATTCCTTGCGATCAGGGCGCGGCACTACGAGACCTATGCAGCAGCTGTAGATGCAGCCCTATTAGTCGAGGAGCGCCTTGCTGAGACTTCGGTAGTTCCAGAGCCGAAGAGAGTTCGTACTAGTATATCCGCACGGAGGCAGTCATTCAGACGCCGCGACAGGTATCGTTCTGGTACGAGGAGTAGCAGAGATTCGGGACGAGGCCAGATGTTTAGTTCGTATCCCCAGGAGACTAAGCAGTCGCCGCGGGGTTGCTTTAGATGCGGCAGTCTACTTCACCTCGTTAGATATTGTCCTGAGATACACCGGAGGGAGGCGGCAGCACCGCATGTTACCTTACCACCTTCACCGCCCCAGAGGGCGTTGCCTGTTGTACCTACCGTTGCTCCGTGCCAGACTCATAAACAGAGAGGTCATGGGCGTGGGGGAGTTGCTCAAAGAGGACGGGATGACCGAGGCAGAGGGCAGTCAGTCGCAGGTGGTGGACAGGCGCGGGTTTTTGCTTTGACGCATCAGGACGCGCAGGCATCCAATGCAATGGTTTCAGGTATCCTTCCAGTATGTTCAGTTGATGCACACGTATTGTTCGATCCCGGATCCACGCACTCGTACGTATCCACACACTTTGTGCCGAGTTTGGGTAGAGAGTCCGGTCTTCTTGATCAGCCGCTTGTTGTGACCACTCCTGTAGGAGAGTCGTTTGTTGCTAGGCACGTGTTCCGGTCCTGCACCGTCTGTATTGGCGAGAGAGAGTTGCATGTCGACTTGATCCTTCTGGAGATGTTGGACTTCGACGTTCTTTTGGGCATGGATTGGTTAGCAACATGCTATGCTTCTGTGGACTGACGTAAGAAGATAGTTAGATTTTGTTTTCCCGGCGAGTCGGTTTTTGTTGTGTTGGGGGACCGTGGTGCCGCCCCTCACAGTGTGATTTCTTCTTTTCACGCTGGACAGCTTTTGAGGAAGGGATGTCAGGGATTTCTCGCCTATGTTTGCGATGCTAGTGCTACATAGATTCCATTGGATCAGGTTCCAGTTGTTAGCGAGTTCCCTGATGTGTTCCCTGACGAGCTTCCTGGGCTACCGCCCGAGCGCGACATTTCTTTCTGTATTGATTTGGTCCCTGGCACGGGGCCTATTTCCATACCGCCTTATCGGATGGCCCCGGCGGAACTTAGAGAATTGAAGGGTCAGTTGCAAGATTTGCTGGATAAGGGACTTATTCGACCCAGTGTTTCTCCTTGGGGTGCTCCAGTCCTGTTCGTCAAGAAGAAGGACGGCAGTTTGCGTCTGTATATCGACTACCGCCAGCTAAACAGGGTGACAGTGCGGAACAGGTATCCTTTGCCACGCATCGACGATTTGTTCGACCAGCTTCAGGGGGCAGGGTACTTTTCGAGGATCGATTTACGATCGGGCTATCATCAGCTGCGGGTTCGACAGGAGGACATTCCCAAGACAGCTTTCCGTACGCGCTACGGCCATTATGAGTTTTTGGTGATGTCGTTCGGACTCACCAATGCGCCAGCAGCATTCATGGACTTGATGAACCGTATTTTCCGGCCATATTTGGATCTGTTCATTATAGTGTTCATTGACGATATCTTGGTGTATTCCCGGAGTAGTGAGGAGCACGAGCAGCACCTGCGGATTACACTGCAGACTTTGAGGGAGCACCAGCTTTATGCGAAATTCTCCAAGTGTGCTTTCTGGCTGGACAGCGTAGACTTCTTGGGGCATGTGATTTCACGAGACAGTATATGTGTGGACCCGAGGAAGATCGAGGTCGTGCAGCGTTAGCCCAGACCCACATCGGTTACGGAGATTCACAGCTTTTTGGGGTTGGCCGGTTACTACAGGCGATTTGTGCAGGACTTCTCCAGTATTGCTACACCTTTGACCGGGTTGACCCGGAAGGGAGTCCCTTTCGATTGGACGGAGGAGTGGGAGCACAGTTTTCAGCAGCTACGGACTCGGCTGACGACGGCACCGGTATTATCATTACCTTCAGGCTCAGGCGGGTTTGTGGTCTATTGTGATGCCTCTCGAGTGGGGCTAAGGTGCGTTTTGATGCAGCATGACAGGGTGATTGCGTATGCTTCGCGACAATTGAAGAAACATGAACAGAACTACCCCACTCATGACTTGGAGATGGCCGCAGTAGTCTTTGCACTTAAGATCTGGCGACATTACCTATACGGCGAGTCGTGCCAGATATTCACGGATCATAAGAGTCTAAAATATATATTTCAGCAGCAAGACCTGAACCTTAGACAGCGCCGATGGATGGAGTTAGTGAAGGATTACGACTGCGAGATCTTGTATCACCCGGGCAAGGCGAATGTGGTGGCAGATGCTTTGAGCAGGAGGCCCGGGAGTAGTCTATCATGTTTGAGCGCAGTACAGGGGCAGTCGTCAGCAGATTGGCAGATATTATGCGACAGCCGGGTACAGTTCGAATTCACGCCGATTGGAGGACAGATAGCGCATGTCCGCGCACGCCCACAGTTGATCGACCGTATACATGAGGCACGGCGCAGTGATGACCGATGTTCAGAGATCATGGCACAGATTGGATAGGGCAGATTTTCTGAGTTCATGATCGATGATCAGGGGATACTACGATTTAGGACTAGACTGTGCGTACCAGATGCTGAGGGACTGCGGCGCGAGATTCTTGAGGAGGCACATCGATCGGTATATAGTGTCCATCCCGGTTCCACCAAGATGTATCATGATATGAGAGATGTTTACTGGTGGGACGGAATGAAGAGAGACATCGCAGATTTTGTGTCGAGATGCCTGACTTGTCAGCAAGTCAAGGCTGAGCACCAGAGGCCCGCGAGAGAGCTACAGCCGTTACCCATTTCGGAGTGGAAAAGGGAGCAGATTTCGATGGATTTCGTTGTGGGTCTACCCAAGACTAGGCGAGGGTATGACTCCATTTGGGTGATCGTAGATCGTTTGACGAAAGCGGCTCACTTCCTGCCAGTAAAGACGACTTTCGGATTTTCTCAGTATGCCCAGATTTACATCGACGAGATAGTACGACTGCACGGAGTCCCGACATGTATCGTGTCCGACAGAGGCACCCAGTTTACCAGTCGACTATGGCAGAGGCTTCAGGAGGCTTTGGGCACTCGCTTGAGTTTCAGCACAGTATTTCATCCGCAGACCGACGGACAGTCAGAGCGGACTATTCAGACTCTCGAGGACATGCTCAGAGCTTGTGTATTAGATTTCGGAGGTAGCTGGGATCATCATTTGCCCTTAGTAGAGTTCTCCTACAATAACAGCTACCAGGAGACCATTCAGATGGCACCATTTGAGGCTCTTTATGGGAGAAGATGCAAATCGCCCGCCTGTTGGACAGAGCTCAGTGAGAGCAGTATCTTAGGGCCACGGATCGTTGAGGAAACAACCGTGAAGATCCAGTTGATTCGCGATAGGATGAGAGCAGCCCAGAGTAGGCAGAGATCTTATGCGGACCGTCGGCGACGCAGACTTGAGTTTTCTGTTGGTGATCATGTTTTCTTGAGGGTCTCCCCAATGAAAGGTGTGATGAGGTTTGGGAAGAAGGGGAAGCTCAGTCCCAGATATGTGGGCCCCTTCGAGATCCTCGAGCGTGTTGGTGCAGTTGCGTACCGGTTAGCCCTTCCGCCCAGTTTTCCAGATGTGCACCCCGTATTTCATGTATCGATGCTCCGTAGATATCTTCATGATCCCACGCATGCGATTCAGCATCCGACGATCCAGCTTGAGCGCGACCTTTCCTATGCAGAGCAGCCGGTGATGATCTTGGATCGACAAGTGAAGAAATTGAGATCAAAGGACATTCCATCAGTCAAGG
This sequence comes from Agapanthus africanus, assembly GCA_030015575.1. NCBI lineage: Eukaryota > Viridiplantae > Streptophyta > Magnoliopsida > Asparagales > Amaryllidaceae > Agapanthus > Agapanthus africanus. The sequence goes on from CM057344.1 coordinate 242,139,527, forward strand.
TATTTTGGCGTGGTCAGGGCCGTGAGGAGGTCACTTGGGAGACCGAAAGCGAGATGAAGAAGAAGTATCCCCATCTTTTCGAAGGTACGTGTAGTTAGATTTTGAAATTCGGGGACGAATTTCTTTAAGGGGGAGAGATTGTAACACCTTAGGATGTGTTTTGTGACTATTATATTTAAATAAAGGGTTTTTAATAAAAAGTTTGCCAAATTGTGTTTCAAGTAATTTTCCTAATTTAATAAATATTTTTCTAGAATTTTCCTAGGCTTGCACACACATGTGCATGTAAACTAGGGTTTTTAAAGGAGGTATTACCATGATTAGTAACCATGGTGGGTTAATCATGGGGATTAAGTCTTTTGGGTTTTAATTAAGTTTAATTAGTTAATTAATAGTTGCTTTAATTTGAATTTCCTTGGGGTGTTGACTTGGTGAGAGAGAGAGAGAGTGTGCATTATGGCTTAAGCCATGCTTGCAATTAATGAGGAGAGAGAGAGTGAGGGGTTGACATTGGTGGTTATGATTTCCTCTCATTTGTTTTGTTCTTTCTCATAACTTCACTCACACACACACACACACACTTACCTCACAGCAGCAGCAGCAGCAAGCATCCACAGCAGCAGCAACAACACTAGTAGCAGCAGTTAGCAGCAGCAACAGCCACAACTCCAGCTGCAGCCCCTTCCCTTCACTTCTTCTTCTTCCTCCAGCTCCCTAGGGTCGAGTGTGGGGTATATTTCCTAAACTTAATCCCTAGTTTACTTGTTTAGTGTAGTTTTGCTTCGGTTAGTGGTTATTGATGCGATTTAGTGCGATATGAGGTGTTTAGTGAGAACCTTGGCCAAGTGATGTGTGTTTTGGTTTCAGTAGGTTGATAGTGTGTTGTTAAGGCCATTTTAACCCAGCTTAAACCCCAATTGCACTAAAATACCACAAGATCCCTATTTGATGCAAATTCATCGTTTTTAAGCAAAATTTGAGTTTCTGAAAACTGCTATCGACCCGATGAGTTCAGAATAATTTTGAGAAGGCTGCAGTATGGTGGTTAGGTACTGATACCCCATGTAGAACCCGACCCCCTTTCTTCATGTTTAGGGCGCCGGAATATTGTTTCTGGCCGCAAATTGCAGCCAGATGGGTAGGGTTTGGGTTGGGGTTTGGTCCTATAGGTGTCTGTTGCAACCCTTAGAGTCATGGCATGTGCAATTTTGTTTGGTTTTCACTGCAGGAAAATCTGGGACTAAATACCTATTTCTCGTATTTTAAACCTTCACGACACGCGTGATATGCCTGTGGGTTTGGGGTTTCTGCGTATCGCGACGCGTCAGGGTAGTTTCAGGCGCGTGATCACACGTTTAAGCGTATCGCGCACACGCGCGCTTGGTTTGCGACACGGGTCTCTAGGTTGACCCTAATATCATGTTTTTGTGAAATTGAGCTTATGTGTGATATATGTTATATGATTCTAGGTTCGCAGGCGAGTGAGACGGACGCTGCGAAGAAGGGCAAGCAAGTCGTCGGCTACACTTAGCGTGAGACTTCGGTGAGTAGATTTAACATCTACGGGGATATCGCCCGCATGACGTTATGCGTCAGGGCTGATATGACCTTATTATTATATGTTGCATTTACCTCATGGACTGTCATTGCATATTGCATTCCCTGCTGTATGTATGCTTAGAATTGATACAACACCGCACTATTACTAACGGTTCATGTTGCACGAGCACTAATCTGCATGCTACACACACACCGTTAGTAATTGCCATGACACACTCACTGTAGAACTGCCATGATTATATTGCTGTAGTTCATTTCATATATGATTCGATATGACTTTCATGGAAATTGGGAGCCGCATGATATCTTTAAAAACGGAAACTAATTTTAAAAGCGGTTTTCCCTTATACCTATATCATGGATTGATGTACATAGCACATCGCATTGGATTTACTTCTTGGTGTTGGATTTTCATGTGATTTCTGGGTTTTGAGGACCGTGGGATTTTTAAGAAAAGATGCACTATTTGAAAACCCGGTTCCTCGTGATATGATATTTTGGTGCGTCCACCACGCGTTTTCTCGGTGCTGAGACGTGTACTTGAAACCCGATTCGAGGAGATGGATGATCCGTTTGCGGGTTCGTGGTGGACCCGGTATGGTTTCCCGGGACGAGAAATGTTTTTCGTGGAGTAGACGATGAGCCTGGCAGGGTGGCGAGTACCTACCGGTGATTGGTTGGACCTGGCGGTTATCCGGAGGATACTGACCAGAGTCGAGAGATGGATGCGGGATGATCCATACTGCCGGGGCCGAGGGCCGATACCGCAGACGGAGCCCGTGGGCTGATCCGGACTGACGGAGCCCGATATATGAGGATTTGCGTGTCGATGCTGGACACGAGTATTTTATGATATTTTGGGTGCCGATGTTGGGCACTCGTGATTTCTCAGAGATTTACAGGATTTGAGGGCCGATGGGTGTGCCGGCGCCTGAGTTATTTGGGATTTAGGTGCAGTTGTGGGCACCGATTGTTTTCCACGTTGATATTCCGTGTAGATGTTGTTTATCCCATGCTCAGCATTGATTACCATATATCTCATCCTGTAGTTATTTTACCTGACAGAGCATCTGCAAGATTATTGCACATACTGCTTATTTCGCATTGATATCATCTGCTGGCATTTGTTAGAGTAGCGCAATACGTTCATGCTCGCGATTACCTTTATACGTTATCTCTATTCACGAGTTGGCAACTCATCCCCGTTGTGCCACTTTGCAGGTTGCCCTCAGCATAGTCACGGCAGGCTGTCTTTTGCATCTTTTGGCTATAGATACCACTACAGTTGCGGCGAGAGCTGTTTTGCATTTTGGTGGGTTGTAGTATCTGATTACTTTTATTGTACTCCTTTTGTATCTAGTATTCTCCATCTACCATTTATGTACTGGACTTAGATACTGTGTGAGGACGATGTTGTGTATTTTGTATTCTGGTGTCGAGCTCATGGGATCCGACTGTTTTTATATGCAGTTTATATTCTGTGATGTTTACTTATTGCTCATTCTTCGCTACGGCGTCGTATATTACTCTTGTGATGATGGTTTCCGCCGTTGGCCGTGATTGCTCCCGTTTGGGAATGTGTTGTTTCATTATATCTCATTTTTACTCATATCCTCTTTTATACCCGGTCTCGGGGCTACTTTTACAAAGGAAATGCTGCCAAAATTATTTAAATGATTTAGTAACTTTAAAAGAACTTATTGAACTAATTAAGGTTTTCTAAATGTTTTAACTAAATATTTTCAACACTCACTATGTTTAAATGGTTTTGATTTCTGGGTTCGGCTTACTTAGTCGCGTTACGCCTGTAGACGTAGCGTGGTTAAGTGCCGGTCACGAGTCGAAATATTCGGGTCGTGACAAATTTGGTCCCCGAATTTAAATTTGAACCCCTCAAATACTAAAACATTTTAGTAAAAAGATCAAATCGTCGGGGCTCTGAAATAATAAGTACATAAAACACATCGTAGCGCAAGGCATGCGCATGAAAAACGAGTATATATAAACTAAAATCAAAACCCCGTCAAGCATCCCGCAATCATCGGAGTTATGGTGAAGACACCAATGTCAAAATCCAATACGAAAACCAACATGATATACTCAAGACTAAAATATGTATATAGTACGCATCGTTGTAAACTCGTCAATACATCTGAAAGAAATGCATGCCAAACCTTTTTCAAATCACTATGCAATACGCGTATCACGGCACAGTAGCGGGCGTTTATTGTAAGAAAATAACTATATCTACATATATCCTTTATTTAACATACACGTCCCGCCGTCTTTTCTGAAATAATCTAGAAGGGTTTCCTTTGTTAAGTGTTTCGTGTCATCTCGGACACGTAGGTAAATACTGAGACTATAGCTCCTTTTTGGATATCCTTTCTATAACTATCAATGCATGCAAAAGTATATTCAGGTATTATCCTCAAACTAGTCCTGCTCGGTCACTATACCAAATAGTAAATATCATAAAAACGTACTACTCCATAAGAATCAATCCCAAAATGTGCATAAGAATGTCATGTGCGTCTGGTGCGCACGGAAATCGAAATCCATGAATGTGCCATACATGTGCACAGAAACAAAATCTAAGTGCAACTGGTGTGTACGAAACACCTGTCAAAGGCAATGAGTATGCCTGACAGCAATATCAGGTGCATCTGATATGCATGAAGAATCTCAATTTAGTGCATCTGGTGTGCACCAAAATCGCATCAAGCACCCAAGCATGCACAAGAATCCAAATCAAGTGCACAAGGTGCACGAAAACAATATCGAGTATCATAATCAAAATTGACGGTATACAACACATCTCAATCCAAATCAAGTATACCGTGGTATATAATCTCACAACCATGTGCATCAGTGTGCACAAATCAAATCAAAATACTAAAAGTGCATGAAACTATGCCGAAAGCACAAGTCAAATCACATGCATACCATAGGCATGAAATCAAAATCAACATCTCGAATAACATCAAATCGAAGTCAAGTGTAACTGTGGTGCACAAAATCTCAATCATGCAAATAAATTGCCCAAAATGCCGAAATCAAAGATGGCAGAAACAGTCACGCTCTGGCACATCCTCTAAAGATCTCTGGCCAATTGTCATAGTCACTCATAACATGTCTCATCGACGATGCCGAACTCTGGCCTACTGGGCGTGCGTAATATGACCAATCCTGGGTCCAAGTCTTCTCGTATAGTATTCCAGAAAGGTTCGGTCGAAGTCTCCCCCAAATCTCGTTTCTGTCGAACTGCCCGGAAGTTTTCATCTTTTACTAAATTTATTTCTTGTTCCGAAACGGCTGCATACTCATCACAACTCCTTCTGGAAGATATATCCATGTACAACACCTCTGCATGCGTATCACATCTCTGATGTCGGCGGAGTGGAACATCATCTCATCAAGATCTCGTACGAACCTCTTACTCCACTTTTCTCTAACGTCGACTGATTCGGGCTCGTCTCTTCATGGCTGCATGGACTGCACTCTAACGGCTATACTTATATCTGGAGTCTTCCAAGCAATGTATCCCATCACATAATATCCGAACGACATCGAACTTTTCGATCGATTCGTCAAAATCTCATAATCCCCCAAGAGCTCAACTCTTGAGTACAGTTTAATAATATTCTGTACATGCCACGGTACCTATGGACCAGCCGTAGAAGGGCAAACCCAAGCCTCATTAATGGCACCGCAGAACTGCCGCAAACCCTAAGGTTCCAAAGCGTTCCCATGGTCATTATATCGAGTTAGGGTTTCATTCTTCTAGAGGGTCCACGGAATTACTTGCATGTTTTTCCGAATACTTTAAACATGGAAAATGGGCTTCTGACATCCGATCGTCTTCTATCGACTCTTAATGTACCTGCGTGGAGTCTTCTCAAGCTGGAATCAATCAATCTGATGACCTCGTATCGGGGTAGGAAACGAATCACATGTCCTAGTCATTCCTCCTTAGGTGGCTAGCGATCTTCTATCATATCTCTAAGTACAACTCGTGTGGCATTAGCTTCAAACATCTGGGGCGATATCTCATCAGTCGCAGCAGCAACTGAATCATTCGTCTGCATGCTGAACAGTGCCTCAATCATCATGAATAGTCGGTGCATTGACGGTCATCACATTCTAGCTGACCTCTAGCATTGGCCTAATCCTCTGGTGTTGATCTACACGTTCGAGAAATTTGTAAAATCAATCCATCAAACGCTCATGCCGCGAAAACACAATAAAACGATACATCTATGCAATCGTGTGTCCCTGGAATCACGCCATGGTCAGTCCTCGTACGTGACGAGCTCATCCTGACCGCAACTCTAGCCGCAACTCTCTCTGCCCGTGTAATCGTGGCAGCAAAAACCATAAACCGATATCGATGAGGATAGATCATAAGAATGAATATAATGTTGTGCAAGGAAATGTACATCCTAAGGCTTCTTAAGTGGAGTAGCGTATCGTAAGTATACCGCGGAACATACACACGGTACGTCACTCTGCTTAAGTCACCTACTCCATCAACCAAGGTCAACCTACGCGACGAAAGTTCGGGTCTAATACCCCCTTCGACCAAGTCTAAGTTCCGTAAGGTCAAGCCTAGGTTCCGCATATATATATATACGCCCTAGACTCCGCATAGTCAAACATAGACTCGAACCAAGATTAAACCTAGCGCTCTGATACCAACTTTTTCACGACCCGAAATGGCATGTGACTAGCACTTGAATCATATGAAGTCTATAGGACCCCATCTAATTCAAGTAAGCCAAAATCCCATAAATCTAAACCATTTGAAAAGGGAGAGAAGGAAAAAGTTTAGTTTTAAAGCAAGTGGTTTAACAAAATAAGCCGTAGTATGCATTTTTAAAACCTCAAGTCTTTTCTGAAAATTTCGGCAGAGTCTCCTTTGTAAATACTGACCCCAAATGGGAACAACATGAATAATATACATAACTGAATAAAGGCATCCCCAAGCGGGAGCTAGCTCTTCGCCAAATGAGCGTCACAACCACGCAAGCAATATAATATACAACGCCGAAGGGCGAGCATCAAAACTCAAAAGGAAACCCAAAATCATCATGAAAACCATAATAATACAAGCGCGACTCTAAGGTTGAAAGAATATACAACTGGTCTTCTAGGTCTAATAAATATACAAGTCTGGTTGATGGAGTTACTAGAAACAACTGAATATAAATAAATACAAGCGTGGTCACGATGCGAGTGAACCCACCTACCAAAGCAATCTGTAGCACCTTAGGATGTGTTTAGTGACTATTTATATTTAAGTAATGGGTTTTTAACAAAAAGTTTACCAAATTGTGTTTCAAATATTTTTCCTCAATTAATATATATTTTTCTAAAATTTTCCTAGGCTTGCACATACATGTGCATGTAAACTAGGGTTTTTAAATGAGTTATTACCATGATTAGTGACCATGGTGGGTTAATCATGGGGATTAGGTCTTTTGGGTTTTAATTAAGTTTAATTAAAATTTAATAGTTGCTTTAATTTGAATTTCCTTGGGGTGTTTACTTGGTGAGAGAGAGAGAGTGTGTGCATCATGGCTTAAGCCATGCTTGCAATTAATGAGGAGAGAGAGAGGAGGGGTTGACATTGGGGTGATGATTTTTCCTCTCATTTCTTTTTGTTCTTCTCTCAAACCTCACTCTCTCTCACACACACACACACTTACCTCTTCAGCACCAGCAGCAGCAAGCATCCACAGCAGCAGCAAGCATCCACAGCAGTAGCAGCAGGCTTCACAGCAGCAGAAACAGCACCAGTAGCAGCAACTAGCAGCAGCAACAGCAGCAGCTTCAACTACAGCTCCTTCCCTTCACATCTTCTTCTTCCTCCAGCTCCCTAATGTCGAGTGTGGGGTATATTTCCTAAACTTACTCCCTAGTTTACTTGTTTAGTGTAGTTTTGCTTCGGTTAGTGGTTTTTGGTGCGATTTAGTGCGATATGAGGTGTTTAGTGAGAACCTTGGCCAAGTGATGTGTGTTGTGGTGTTAGTAAGTTGTTAGAGTGTTGTTAGGGCCATATTAACCCAACTTAAACCCCAATTGCACTAAAATACCACCAGATCTCTATTTGATGCAAATTCATCGTTTTTAAGCAAAATTTGAGTTTCTGAAAACTGCTATCGACCCGGTGAGTTCAGAATAATTTTGAGAAGACTGCAGTATAGTGGTTAGGTACTGATACCCCAGGTAGAACCCGACCCCCTTTCTTCACGTTTAGGCTGCCGGAATATTCGATCTGGCCGCAATTTGCGGCCATATGGGGAGGGTTTGGGTTGGGGTTTGGTCCTATGGGTGTCTGCTACTATGTGGAGTTTTGTGATATACATATTTTTTTAATTTAAGTTCTGTATAAAAATCTGGGACTAAATACCTATTTCTCGTATTTTAAACCTTCGCGACACGCGTGATACGTATGTGGGTTTGGGGTTTCTGCGTATCGCGACGCGTCAGGGTATTTTCTGGCGCGTGATCACACGTTTTAGCGTATCGCGCACACGCGCGATTGGTTTACGACACGGGTGTCTAGTTGGACCGTAATACCACGTTTTTATGAAATTGAGCTTATGTGTGATATATGTTATGTGATTCTAGGTTCGCAGGCGAGTGAGACGGACGCTGCGAAGAAGGGCAAGCAAGTCGTCGTCTACACTTAGCGCGAGACTTCGGTGTGTAGATTTCACATCTACGGGGATATCGCCCGCATGGCGTTATGCGTCAGGGCTGGTAGGACCTTATTATTATATGCTGCATTTACCTCATGGACTGTCATTTCATATTGCATTCCCTGCTGTATGTATGCTTAGAATTGATAGAACACCGCACTATTACTAACGGTTATGTTGCACGAGCACTAATCTGCATGCTACACACACACCGTTAGTAATTGCCATGACACACTCACTGTAGAACTGCCATGATTATATTGCTGTAGCTCATTTCATATACGATTTGATATGACTTTCATGGAAATTGGGAGCCGCATGATATTTTTAAAAACGGAAGCTAATTTTAAAAGCGGTTTTCCCTTATACCTATATCATGGATTGATGTACATAGCACATCGCATTGGATTTACTTCTTGGTGTTGGATTTTCATGTGATTTCTGGTTTTTGAGGACCGTGGGATTTTTAAGAAAAGATGCACTATTTGAAAACCCGGTTTCTCGTGATATGATATTTTGGTGCGTCCACCACGCGTTTTCTCGGTGCTGAGACGTGTGCTTGAAACCCGATTCGAGGAGATGGATGATCCGTTTGCGGGTTCGTGGTGGACCCGGTATGGTTCCCCGGGGCGAGAAATGTTTTTCGTGGAATAGACGATGAGCCTGGCAGGGTGGCGAGTACCTACCGGTGATTGGTTGGACCTGGCGGTTATCCGGAGGATACTGACCAGAGTCGAGAGATGGATGCGGGATGATCCGTACTGCCGGGGCCGAGGGCCGATACCGCAGACGAAGCCCGTGGGCTGATCCGGACTGACGGAGCCCGATATATGAGGATTTGCGTGTCGATGCTGGACACGAGTATTTTATGATATTTTGGGTGCCGATGTTGGGCACTCGTGATTTCTCAAAGATTTACAGGATTTGAGGGCCGATGGGTGTGTCGGCGCCTGAGTTATTTGGGATTTGGGTGCAGTTGTAGGCACCGATTGTTTTCCACGTTGATATTCCGTGTAGATGTTGTTTATCCCATGCTCAGCATTGATTACCATATATCTCATCCTGTAGTTATTTTACCTGACAGAGCATCTGCATGATTATTGCACATACTGCTTATTTCGCATTGATATTATCTGCTGGCATTTGTTAGAGTAGCGCAATACGTGCATGCTCGCGATTACCTTTATATGTTATCTCTATTCACGAGTTGGCAACTCACCCCCGTTATGCCACAGTATTTGCAGGTTGCCCTCAGCATTGTCGCGGCAGGCTGTCTTTTGCATCTTTTGGCTACAGATACCACTACAGTTGCGGCGAGAGCTATTTTGCATTTGGGTGGGTTGTGGTATCTGATTACTTTTATTGTATCCCTTTTTGTATCTAGTACTCTCCATCTACCATTTATGTATTGGACTTAGATACTGTATGAGGACGATGATGTATATTTTGTATTCTGGTGTTGAGCTCGTGGGAGCCGACTATTTTTATTTGCAGTTTATTTTCTGTGATGTTTACTTATTGCTCATTCTTCGCTACGGCGTCGTATATTACTCTTGTGATGATGGTTTCCGCCGTTGGGCATGATTGCTCCCGTTTGGGAATGTTTTGTTTCATTATATCTCATTTTTACTCATATCCTCTTTTATACCTGGCCTCGGGGCTACTTTTATAAAGGAAATGCTGCCAAAATTATTTAAATGATTAAGTAACTTTAAAGGAACTTATTGAATTATTTAAGGTTTTCTAAATGTTTTACTAAATGTTTTCAACACTCACTATTTTTTTTAAATGGTTTTGATTTCTGGGTTCGGCTTACTTAGTCGCGTTATGCCTGTAGACGTAGCGTGGTTAAGTGCCGGTCATGAGTCGAAATATTCGGGTCATGACAAAGTTGGTATCAGAGCGTAGGTTTTACCTTCGGAGTGTAGGATGACCGTGGTATGATGGAGTAGGTAGCTACAGCAGAGTGGCATAGCGTGCGTATGTTCCGCGGCATACTCACGACACGGTACTCCGCCTAAGCGACCTTAGGACTTATTAATTTAATTCCTTCTTGAGTATATATATATTCTTATGATTCGATTTCCGTATTCTTATCGAATCCTAATTTCCTTTCAGCCATTATGCCGCCAAAGACTACGAGGGCGCAGAGAGCGGCCGCGAGGGCCGAGATTCGAGTTGACTCGTCCGAGACGAGGACTGATCTGGGCAATGCACCCGTTGTACCCGAGCAGACTGTTCCTCCTGTGACAGATCAGATTGCCACACTAGGGGCTGGTGTGCAGGAGATACGCCAGACGGTGGGATCCAGCATGCAGGAGATGCGCCAGATGATAGGATCACTAGTCGAGACGCTTCGAGCACAGCGATCAGAGGTAGCTCCACCGGTTCCAGAGACCGCGATGGTACCTACCGCACAGCCAGTTGCCCCTGCAGCCACGGAGGTGATTACAGTATCGCTGTCAGAGTTCATGAGGCTGAAGCCTTCGGTCTTCACAGGCACCGATACAGCCGAGGACCCACAGTCTTTCATCGACAGGATGGCCCGGATATGCCGTTCCCTCAGATACGCAGATGCGAGATGGGTTGAGTTCGCGAGCTTTCGCCTGGAAGGTCTTGCGCAAAAGTGGTGTGATTCAGTTGATAAGGGCAGAGCAGCAGGTCTTCCTCCTATGACCTGGACGGAGTTCGTGACAGTATTTCTAGCCCGTTTCCTTCCCCAGAGTGTTAAGGATGCCCGAGCACGCAGATTTGAGTCCTTGCGCCAGACGCCAGGGATGACAGTGGCAGAGTATGACGTGTTGTTTACAGAGCTAGCAGTCTATGCCCCGTATTTAGTGGCTACCGAGGAGTTGCGAGTCAAGAGATTTGTTCGAGGCTTGCTTACACCACTATTTCTTGTGATCTGCGCGCAGCACTACGAGACCTATACAGCAGCTGTAGACGCAGCCCTATTAATCGAGGAGCGCCTTGCTGAGACTTCGGTAGTTCCAGAGCCGAAGAGAGTTCGTACTAGTATATCCGCACGGAGGAAGTCATTCAGATGCCGCGACAGGTATCGTTCTGGTACAAGGAGTAGCAGAGATTCGGGACGAGGTCAGATGTTTAGTTCATATCCCCAGGAGAGTCAGCAGTCGCCGCGGGGTTGCTTTAGATGCGGCAGTCTACTTCACCTCGTTAGAGATTGTCCTGAGATACATCGGAGGGAGGCGGCAGCACCGCATGTTACCTTACCACCTTCACCACCCCAGAGGGCGTTGCCTGTTGTACCTACCGTTGCTCCACGCCAGACTCATACGCAGAGAGGTCGTGGGCGTGGGGGAGTTGCTCAGAGAGGACGGGATGACCGAGGCAGAGGGCAGTCAGTCGCAGGTGGTGGACAGGCACGGGTTTTTGCTTTGACGCATCAGGACTCGCAGGCGTCCAATGCAGTGGTTTCAGGTATCCTTCCAGTATGTTCGGTTGATGCAAACGTTTTGTTCGATCCCGGATCCACGCACTCATACCTATCCACGCACTTTGTGCCGAGTTTGGGTAGAGAGTCCGGTTTGCTTGATCAGCCACTTGTTGTGACCACTCCTGTGGGAGAGTCGCTTGTTGCTAGGCACGTGTTCCGGTCCTGCACCGTCTGTATTGGCGAGAGAGAGTTGCCTGTCGACTTGATCCTTCTGGAGATGTTGGACTTCGACGTTCTTTTGGGCATGGATTGGTTAGCCACGTGCTATGCTTCTGTGGACTACCGTGAGAAGATAGTTAGATTTTGTTTTCCCGGCGAGTCGGTTTTTGTTGTGTTGGGGGACCGTGGTGCCGCCCCTCACAGTGTGATTTCTTCTTTTCGCGCTGGACAGCTTTTGAGGAAGGGATGTCAGGGATTTCTCGCCTATGTTTGCGATGCTAGTGCTACACAGGTTCCATTGGATCAGGTTCCGGTTGTTAGCGAGTTCCCTGATGTGTTCCCTGACGAGCTTCCTGGGCTACCGCCCGAGCGCGACATTTCTTTCTGTATTGATTTGGTTCCTGACACGGGGCCTATTTCCATACCGCCTTATCGGATGGCCCCGGCGGAACTTAGAGAATTGAAGGGTCAGTTGCAAGATTTGCTGGACAAGGGACTTATTCGACCCAGTGTTTCTCCTTGGGGTGCTCCAGTCCTGTTCGTCAAGAAGAAGGATGGCAGTTTGCGTCTGTGTATCGACTACCGCCAGCTGAATAGGGTAACAGTGCGGAACAGGTATCCTTTGCCGTGCATCGACGATTTGTTCGACCAGCTTCAGGGGGCAGGGTACTTTTCGAGGATCGATTTACGATCGGGATATCATCAGCTGCGGGTTCGACAGGAGGACATTCCCAGGACAGCTTTCCGTACGCGCTATGGCCATTATGAGTTTTTGGTGATGTCGTTCGGACTCACCAATGCGCCAGCAGCATTCATGGACTTGATGAACCGTATTTTCCGGCCATATTTGGATCTGTTCATCATAGTCTTCATTGACGATATCTTGGTGTATTCCCGGAGTAGTGAGGAGCATGAGCAACACCTGCGGATTACACTGCAGACTTTGAGGGAGCACCAGCTTTATGCGAAATTCTCCAAGTGTGTTTTCTGGCTGGACAGCATAGACTTCTTGAGGCATGTGATTTCACAAGACGGTATATGTGTGGACCCGAGGAAGATCGAGGCCGTGCAGCGTTGGCCCAGACCCACATCAGTTACGGAGATTCACAGCTTTTTGGGGTTGGCCGGTTACTACAGGCGATTTGTGCAGGACTTCTCCAGTATTGCTACACCTTTGACCGGGTTGACCCGGAAGGGAGTCCCTTTCGATTGGACGGAGGAGTGCGAGCACAGTTTTCAGCAGCTACTGACTCGGCTGACGATGGCACCGGTATTATCATTACCATCAGGCTCAGGCGGATTTGTGGTCTATTGTGATGCTTCTCGAGTGGGGCTAGGGTGCGTTTTGATGCAGCATGACAGGGTGATAGCGTATGCTTCGCGACAATTGAAGAAACATGAACAGAACTACCCCACTCATGACTTGGAGATGGCTGCAGTGGTCTTTGCACTTAAGATCTGGCGACATTACCTTTACGGCGAGTCGTGCCAGATATTCACGGATCACAAGAGTCTAAAATATATATTTCAGCAGCGGGACCTGAACCTTAGACAGCGCCGATGGATGGAGTTAGTGAAGGATTACGACTGCGAGATCTTATATCACCCGGGCAAGGCAAATTTGGTGGCGGATGCTTTGAGCAGGAGGCCCGAGGGTAGTCTATCTTGTTTGAGCGCAGTACAGGGGCAGTCGTCGGCAAATTGGCAGATATTATGCTATAGCCGCATACAGTTCGAGTTCACGCCGATTGGAGGACAGATCGCGCATGTTCGTGCACGCCCACAGTTACTTGACCGCATACATGAGGCACAGCGCAGTGATGACCGATGTTCAGAGATCATGGCACAGATTGGACAGGGCAGTTTTTCCAAGTTCGTGATCGATGATCAAGGAGTACTACGATTTGGGACTGGACTGTGCGTACCAGATGCTGAGGGACTGCGGCGCGAGATTCTTGAGGAGGCACATCGATCGGTATATAGTGTCCATCCCGGTTCCACCAAGATGTATCATGATATGAGAGGTGTTTACTGGTGGGACGGAATGAAGAGGGACATCGCAGATTTCGTGTCGAGATGCCTGACTGGTCAGCAAGTCAAGGCTGAGCGCCAGAGGCCCGCGGGAGAGCTACAGCCGTTACCCATTCCGGAGTGGAAGTGGGAGCAGATTTCGATGGATTTCGTTGTGGGTCTACCCAGGATTAGGCGAGGGTACGACTCCATTTGGGTGATCGTAGATCGTTTGACGAAAGCGGCTTACTTCCTGCCAGTGAAGACGACTTTCGGATTTGCTCAGTACGCCCAGATTTACATTGACGAGATAGTACGACTGCACGGAGTCCCGACGTGTATTGTGTCCGACAGAGGCACCCAGTTTACCAGTCGACTATGGCAGAGGTTTTAGGAGGCTTTGGGCACTCGCTTGAGTTTCAGCACAGCATTTCATCCGCAGACCGACGGACAGTCAGAGCGGACTATTCAGACTCTCGAGGACATGCTCAGAGCTTGTGTATTAGATTTCGGAGGTAGCTGAGATCATCACTTACCCTTAGTAGAGTTCTCCTACAATAACAGCTACCAGGAGACCATTCAGATGGCACCATTTGAGGCTCTTTATGGGAGGAGATGCAGATCGCCCGCCTGTTGGACAGATCTCAGTGAGAGCAGTATCTTAGGGCCACAGATTATTGAGGAGACGACCGTGAAGATCCAATTGATTCGCGATAGAATGAGAGCAGCCCAGAGTAGGCAGAGATCTTATGCGGACCGTCGGCGACGCAGACTTGAGTTTTCTGTTGGTGATCATGTTTTCTTGAGGGTCTCCCCAATGAAAGGTGTGATGAGGTTTGGGAAGAAGGGGAAGCTCAGTCCCAGATATGTGGGCCCCTTCGAGATCCTCGAGCGTGTTGGTGCAGTTGCGTACCGGTTAGCCCTTCCGCCCAGTTTCCCAGATGTGCACCCTGTATTTCACGTATCGATGCTCCGTTGATATCTTCATGATCCCTCGCATGCGATTCAGCATCCGACGATCCAGCTTGAGCGCGACCTTTCCTATGCAGAGCAGCCGGTGATGATCTTGGATCGACAAGTGAAGAAATTGAGATCAAAGGACATTCCATCAGTCAAGATACTTTGGCGTGGTCAAGGCCGTGAGGAGGTCACTTGGGAGACCGAAAGCGAGATAAATAAGAGGTATCCCCATCTTTTCGAAGGTATGTGTAGTTAGATTTTGAAATTCGGGGACGAATTTCTTTAAGGGGGAGAGATTGTAACACCTTAGGATGTGATTAGTGACTATTTATATTTAAGTAATGGGTTTTTAACAAAACGTTTACCAAATTGTGTTTCAAATATTTTTCCTAAATTAATAAATATTTTTCTAAAATTTTCCTAGGCTTGCACACACATGTGCATGTAAACTAGGGTTTTTAAATGAGTTATTACCATGATTAGTGACCATGGTAGGTTAATCATGGGGATTAGGTCTTTTGGGTTAAATTAAGTTTAATTAAAATTTAATAGTTGCTTTAATTTGAATTTCCTTGGGGTGTTGACTTGGTGAGAGAGAGAGAGTGTGCATCATGGCTTAAGCCATGCTTGCAATTAATGAGGGGAGAGAGAGGAGGGGTTGACATTGGGGTGATGATTTTTCCTCTCATTTCTTTTTGTTCTTCTCTCAAACCTCACTCTCACACACACACACACACTTACCTCTTCAGCACCAGCAGCAGCAAGCATCCACAGCGGCTGCAAGCATCCACAGAAGTAGCAGCAGGCTTCACAGCAGCAGAAACAGCACCAGTAGCAGCAACTAGCAGCAGCAACAGCAGCAGCTTCAACTACAGCTCCTTCCCTTCACTTCTTCTTCTTCCTCCAGCTCTCTAAGGTCGAGTGTGAGGTATATTTCCTAAACTTACTCCCTAGTTTACTTGTTTAGTGTAGTTTTGCTTCGGTTAGTGGTTTTTGGTGCGATTTAGTGCGATATGAGGTGTTTAGTGAGAACCTTGGCCAAGTGATGTGTGTTGTGGTGTTAGTAAGTTGTTAGAGTGTTGTTAGGGCCATATTAACCCAGCTTAAACCCCAATTGCACTAAAATACCACCAGATCCCTATTTGATGCAAATTCATCTTTTTTAAGAAAAATTTGAGTTTCTGAAAACTGCTATCGACCCGGTGAGTTCAGAATAATTTTGAGAAGACTGCAGTATAGTGGTTAGGTACCGATACCCCAGGTAGAACACGACCCCCTTTCTTCACGTTTAGGCCGCCGGAATATTCGATCTGGCCGCAATTTGCGGCCAGATGGGGAGGGTTTGGGTTGGGGTTTGGTCCTATGGGTGTCTGCTACTATGTGGAGTTTTGTGATATACATATTTTTGTAATTTAAGTTCTGTATAAAAATCTGGGACTAAATACCTATTTCTCGTATTTTAAACCTTCGCGACACGCGTGATACGTGTGTGGGTTTGGGGTTTCTGCGTATCGCGACGCGTCAGGGTATTTTCTGGCGCGTGATCACACGTTTTAGCGTATCGCGCACACGCGCGATTGGTTTACGACACGGGTGTCTAGTTGGACCGTAATACCACGTTTTTGTGAAATTGAGCTTATGTGTGATATATGTTATGTGATTCTAGGTTCGCAGGCGAGTGAGACGGACACTGCGAAGAAGGGCAAGCAAGTCGTCGGCTACACTTAGCGCGAGATTTCGGTGAGTAGATTTCACATCTACGGGGATATCGCCCGCATGGCGTTATGCGTCAGGGCTGATAGGACCTTATTATTATATGCTGCATTTACCTCATGGACTGTCATTTCATATTGCATTCCCTGCTATATGTATGCTTAGAATTGATAGAACACCGCACTATTACTAACGGTTATGTTGCACGAGCACTAATCTGCATGCTACACACACACCGTTAGTAATTGCCATGACACACTCACTGTAGAACTGCCATGATTATATTGCTGTAGCTCATTTCATATATGATTTGATATGACTTTCATGAAAATTGGGAGCCGCATGATATCTTTAAAAACGGAAGCTAATTTTAAAAGCGGTTTTCCCTTATACCTATATCATGGATTGATGTACATAGCACATCGCATTGGATTTACTTCTTGGTGTTGGATTTTCATGTGATTTCTGGTTTTTGAGGACCGTGGGATTTTTAAGAAAAGATGCACTATTTGAATACCCGGTTTCTCGTGATATGATATTTTGGTGCGTCCACCACGCGTTTTCTCGGTGCTGAGACGTATGCTTGAAACCCGATTCGAGGAGATGGATGATCCGTTTGCGGGTTCGTAGTGGACCCGGTATGGTTCCCCAGGGCGAGAAATGTTTTTCGTGGAGTAGACGATGAGCCTGGCAGGGTGGCGAGTACCTACCGGTGATTGGTTGGACCTGGCGGTTATCCGGAGGATACTGACCAGAGTCGAGAGATGGATGCGGGATGATCCGTACTGCCGGGGCCGAGGGCCGATACCACAGACGGAGCCCGTGGGCTGATCCGGACTGACGGAGCCCGATATATGAGGATTTGCGTGTCGATACTGGACACGAGTATTTTATGATATTTTGGGTGCCGATGTTGGGCACTCGTGATTTCTCAGAGATTTACAGGATTTGAGGGCCGATGGGTGTGCCGGCGCCTGAATTATTTGGGATTTGGGTGCAGTTGTGGGCACCGATTGTTTTCCACGTTGATATTCCGTGTAGATGTTGTTTATCCCATGCTCAGCATTGATTACCATATATCTCATCCTGTAGTTATTTTACCTAACAGAGCATCTGCATGATTATTGCACATACTGCTTATTTCGCATTGATATCATCTGCTGGCATTTGTTAGAGTAGCGCAATACGTGCATGCTCGCGATTACCTTTATATGTTATCTCTATTCATGAGTTGGCAACTTACCCCCGTTGTGCCACAGTATTTGCAGGTTGCCCTCAGCATTGTCGCGGTAGGCTGTCTTTTGCATCTTTTGGCTACAGATACCACTACAGTTGCGGCGAGAGCTGTTTTGCATTTAGGTGGGTTGTAGTATCTGATTACTTTTATTGTATCCCTTTTTGTATCTCGTACTCTCCATCTACCATTTATGTATTGGACTTAGATACTGTGTGAGGACGATGATGTATATTTTGTATTCTGGTGTCGAGCTCGTGGGAGCCTACTGTTTTTATTTGCAGTTTATTTTCTGTGAAGTTTACTTATTGCTCATTCTTCGCTACGGCGTCGTATATTACTCTTGTGATGATGGTTTCCACCGTTGGGCGTGATTGCTCCCATTTGGGAATGTTTTGTTTCATTATATCTCATTTTTACTCATATCCTCTTTTATACCTGACCTCGGGGCTACTTTTACAAAGGAAATGCTGCCAAAATTATTTAAATGATTAAGTAACTTTAAAGGAACTTATTGAATTATTTAAGGTTTTCTAAATGTTTTACTAAATGTTTTCAACACTCATTATTTTTTTTAAATGGTTTTGATTTCTGGGTTCGGCTTACTTAGTCGCGTTACGCCTGTAGACGTAGCGTGGTTAAGTGCCAGTCACGAGTCGAAATATTCGGGTCGTGACACAATCACCCGGAAAGAAGCAATGTGCCAGCAAAGCCGCTAAGAAAACCTGTACGGCAAAACCTGCAAGAAACTGTGGTACAACGGGGGTAAGTTGCCAACTCGTGAGTAGAAAACATCACCGAGCAGAAATCGCATGTATGACTCAATCCTAGGTCATACGATAATAATTTCCTCAAAATAATATAGCCTAAAGCATAATATAATGGCAAGGTAAACATCTATACATAAGTGTAATACCAAGTGCTCGTGCCAGTGCCTCAGGTAACAGCATATCATAAATATGATGTATGAATACATGAAAATAGAATACATATAAATGAGAAAATTGTTTTCTTAATTTAGTGAGATTTCTGTATATATAATCGAGGTATCATCAATGAAATCAACAGACAATCAATGTCTAGCATCGACACAAAATATATATCTCGCTATCTCAATATCTCAGGCTCCGGCAATCCGGACTAGCCCGTAACATCAAATCTCAATACCTCAGGCTCCGGCAATCCGGACTGGCCTAAACTCTAATCGGTATTCTTCGGATATCCGTCAAGTCACAATACAATCACCGGTCGGTAGTGCTCCCCAGCCAGGCTCAACGCCATCATCTGCGACCATCTTGCCCTGGGGTATCGCACCGGATCCACCATGCACCCACAGACGGTTCCTCCTCCTCGAATCGGGTGTATGATATCTCTCAAGAGCCGAGAAAACTCATGGTGTACATATCTCAAATCATATCATGAGAAAACCGCAATTTTCTATCTTTAAAATGATAATAAGTTTATAAAATCCTTGCGGTTTCTCCAAATCCAGAAATCTCATGAAATTCCGAAATCCCAATCTCAATGGTAAATAAACAATGAAATACCGGCAATAAGCTACATAATATTGCATGAAAAATGAATATATGAATGCATAGGATATCAAGCAAAGAATGCAATAATTAAACCAGCATATAACAGCAAGCACACTAGTATTATGTCGAACTATCAGCTAGCAATTTATATAATGAAATAGTGTTTTTTAATGTGTACATGACATGGCAATTACCGATGATGATGTGTGTGAGCCGGCAAGCAGGTGTACGTGGAGCATACGCATCATCGGTAATGGTGCCGGTATCCTAACAGCATGATTTTAATAATAACTAATGAAAACACAAATAAGCATGCAATGCGATGCGAACAGCAAGAATATATGGAACATGAATAATAACGCAACATATAAGAATATACATTTAAATATGAGGCATACAGTTTTGACATTTGAAATAACACGAATCATGTGTTTATAAAATAGGGTCTACGGTGTTTTTAAGAAAAGGTACGCCTTTTGAAATATCCATATTATGAAGTTGCCACTCAAATCGGGTGATGGAATGAAATGAGCTGTGAAATTCCATACACCCCAAAATCTATCATAATCTTTTTACCAGATGAAAAATCAAGTGAGAGAGAGAGAGGAGGGGGCCGGCCATATATAGGGATGGGGGGTGAGTGTAGGAGAGAGGAGAGTGACCACAAGAGTGTGAACACAAATAAATATCTAGTGTGAACACAAATAAATATCTAGTGTGAACACACAGTGTGAACACACAGTATGAACACAAAGAAAGCAACCAATGAAACAATAACACCTCACCGCTTCTAGAACCTTCTAGAAGCATCCACACTCATCCAAAGAAAAGATAAATCCGTCTTTAACCGAATGTTAAAAGACGGCTGATAGAAAACTGGAAACTGGCAACTTCCAAAAGTGATCCGGAAACGACTTTCAGGATAACCCCGTAACTGTATAAATATACCCGCATTTGTATTACAACCGAATACAAATGCAACTGAGACAAAGATATTATATATACTCAATATAATACTCGGATCCGGCTTAAACCAAAGCCGACCAGTATCATCTGCCCGAAAACTGACACGTGCGTAAACGCACGTGCATTTTTCGAACCCTGCCATAAAACCATACGGCCTCTACAACGTTTCGCCCGAACTTGGGAAACTATCTGTGGGGGACTCTAATGACTCGTCAGTACCCTGGCAGTGGGTTTAACCACAAACCGTCAGCGGCACTAGCAATGCGTAACGGCTGCCCATGGACTGACCTCAAGGGAGGCTGATGAGCGAACTCATCCAGAAACCCTACTGAGCCTAACAGTGACAATGTATATACAGTCCGGTCCGTTCGTCTATGAGTATCGCATATCTGCCTAGGGGCTAGTAACGTCAGACCCCCAATAGCAGTATAAGTCGTGTCGGAGTGTAGCCCAATAACACCCTGAGATACCACTGGAGTACCTACCAGTAAATCTCCTGCCACGGCCGTGGGCTATGTGTAATGGCTCTCCTAGACACAGCACGATCTCGCCCCCAATACCGGGAGAGACGAATCCCCTGCCGATCCGCTCACGTGCCTCCATATGGCTCGGGACTGTACCCAAAAACTACCTGTTTGCACGACTCCTTTGAGCCGTGGTAGGGTAGAAATCAAAGCACAGTGGGAACTCACACGAGACAAATGACGACCTCAGGTCGATGAACTAACCTGTACACATGTCACCAGGGAACTGCTATCTGACGATATGTATAATACCAACTAGCAGGTTCCCGGCGAGTCCTGTCCGGTGTACTCATAACCCAATGAGCACCTGTATACATCTTAGGTGATCCAACTGACACCAGTGGCTTGTGAGACCGGCCACCGCCCCTCGTCGGGGTCTTGACTGTATACACTAGTCTACTCCGGAGTATCGATGTCCTGTCTCGAAACTCCCACGACTAGGGACCACAATTAAGGATATGCATATAAACTACCCAACTCTCACGTATATGATCGCCATCATACTGTTGGTAGTAAAGCAAGATCCTAAGGGCTCTATCAAAGTGTAACATGTAATCAGTCACCTGAACATGTACACGACTGATAAAGGCAAACCAGATAGCATACTATCATCTCGAGTAAGACTGTCCTACCGGTATAGGTCCTCCGCAATCATTGCAATCACGTACCTGCGATCCAATAATTGACTCTGAGGGCACTATCTCCAACATACTATACGCCATCCACCCGACTTCCCCGTAGATATATATCTACTCACCTTGATTCTTGCGTGCCGATGTCGATGTCGTTATCCTCTTCTTCATCATCTGAAGTCCACGTGGGGGTACCTACATATCACACGTAGTATCGTAAACCGAGATCGCATACGAAAACCAAAACGGCATGCGTATCACACATAGGTTAAAACCTATGGTCTACACATGCAAGAATAACCAAGCAGCTCTCTACGACTGACGTACAAACGTGAAATGACCGATAAAAACACGAATATCAAATCTCAAGTTATTAAAGACTGCAAAATGAAAACAGCAACTAGGGAAAACTCTTCCAAATTTGCCTCAGGTGACAATTAGGACATTTTGCATATAGGGGACACTACTAAAATAGGGGGTTGCCCCTACGGATAACGAAATCCGTAGGGGTAGATTTAGTTTGGCCCTACGGATTAGTCCGTAGGGCTAAAAAGTTGCCCCTACGGTCCTTACATATTAATTTAAAAAATATTAAATCGTAAATTATTGTTTGCCCCTACGGAGCCGCAAACCAAGTACCTACGGACTTATCCGTAGGGGCATCTAAATAGAGATTTAATTAAAAAGGCACGGATCGATCCCTACGCTCATTACCTAAAAATTATTTTTCCATCGCCCGCGAACCCAAAATCCCCAAACCCTCATTCCCGTCGATCGCCTGTGTTTCGTCGCCGTTCTCGTCGTCGCCAGCGCAGGCCGATTCGTCGTCGCCACCGTCTGATTCTTCCTCATCTCCGATTTCGTCGTCGCCTCCGATCAATCGTCGACGCCTCCACTGCACAGGTTAGGAAATCTTAAATTAAACAAATTTTTGATTATTTTAGGGCTAGGGTTCATGGTTTGGGTACCGATGAGGCATCTGTTGGGGTTAGCGTTAGGGTTGCGGTTGGGGTTGGGGTTGCGGTTGGGGTTGGGGTTCGGCAGGGGGTTGGGGTTGGGGTTGGGGTTAGGGTTAGGGTTAGGGTTAGGGAAGGGGGTTGCGGCAGGGGGTGAGAATTTTTCTAGGTTTCTTTTAAAGCTTGTGAAGGAAATTTTGAGCCCCCTAAAAATGAACATTTCTAATGATTTTGATAAGAGACAAGGGAGCAATAAAGTTTTGTTTTTTATTTGTTTAGATTCAAATGTCTACTTATATATATATATATATTTACAATCTCAATATTCATGGCATGTTGGTTATAAATTTCTCTCTCTGTAGAGATATATAGCTGATTGGAATGATTTAACGTGCTTGCGCTTTCTAAAAGATAGATCAAAAATATTTGTAACCGCAATCAAGAACGGCGTCGCTTTGCAGCTAGCCGGTGAGTACGGGTCGGTCCACAGGGATGTTGTGAATTTCCGATTCGTTCTTACGAGTTAATTCCGAATGGTGTTCGGATTGATTATTAAATATAAAATCCTAAATTATTCTACCTAGGGCAATTAATTGAAAGTTATAACTAGGGCAGAGAAATAAAATCTATACTAGGGCAAGAAAATAAATTTAATCTAGGGCATGAATTGAAATTATCTAGGGCAAGAAAATAAACAAATCTACTTACTTTACAGATGCATTTCTCCAATCATCCATGCAGGGTTGTCAGATCTGAATTTCAGAATTGAAGAGAGACACCGATGCTCTCCATAAAGAATTTTGGAATTTTTATTAAAAGGAGGCATGAAAAGAATACAATGATTTGGGCTTCTATTTATAGGAGATAGAAACCCTAGGTTACAATTGATTCGCATATCTACATTTACCAAAATATCCTTAGGAAGACCTAGTCAAAGTAGACTTCCAAGCTTTGGTAAAATTTTATGTCTGGAAATTTCGGAACTGATTCTGGGCTTCTTGGGCTTTTTATTTCTTTGGATCTTTATTCAATTTGGCTTTTCTATTTCTTCCAGATCTCCAGTGAATAATTGCGGTGGACTTTTAACCGTTCACTTTGTAATCTTGGACCTTGCATTGCCTTGTACTTTGTGAATTTTATTTTTGATGTAGGCTTGATCAAGAGTCTTCTGTTTGTTGGTCAAAGTCCACTTTTGCATCGTCTTTTCATCGTTTTCACTGTTTTCGCTCCAAGAACCTGTAACCTGTAATATATAGCAGACATGCGTCAAAAGCACCTGTTTATTTATAAAAAGAATAAGAATGGGGAATATAATAATACAATATTATGGTGTGAACAATAGCCTACTTCAGCACATAGCTAGGTATGTGATAAAATTATTTTTGATAAAACAATGCATGATATAATATGGAAATATATTTGTTCCTTAGCTTCAATCATACAAACGTGTTCCAAATTAACATAATTCAAATAGCAATTCCTTGGAATTTTTTAGTCCAGAGAATCTTGATCGAGTCTCAGGATCATATTGATTCAAGAATTTGGTGTGACACCAAAGACTGGACGTTAGACGAATAGCCGGTGGTAAAACTTCTTAAAGTATATTAATTTTGAATCTTCTTCTAAACTCAATGATTCTACATTGATAAAGAAAAGCTTAGATATCGATGACAAATGGCCACATATTACAAGTTACAAAGATGATGTTCAACACTTTCCCAACTTTTCCATTGCTTGTGATATTTTCTCTCCTCTCTCTCCTTTTCTCCTGGTCTCTGTCTATCATGAAACTTTGGGCATGCAAATTAAGACTCTATCCTCTTTTTGGTTATTATTTTTCCCTTTGTCGGCTTAATTATTGAGATGGAGATTTGATTAGAGTTTTGGTGTTCATAATTTCATAATATGAGCAAGGCAATTGACAAATCATCATGATGTTGTTATGATCATAGCAAGATGTAGGTGCTTGTGTGTTGGTACTAAAGCATGATACAATCTCTTTTATTGCTAGTGGATGCGTTTTGTTCAAAGAGTCTTTTCCTTTTAGTAATTTTCCTTTTTAGGGAGTTTTCGACATTGAAATCTCACTAGTTGATAATGTTAAATGAGTTCTAGTCCTAGTTTGCTACATTTTTTGATATATAGTAGATGGTGACACTTCTTTAAGTGCTTGTCGCATTAACTTGGAAGCCGACCATACCAAAGGTTGTGGAGGACATAATTATCGAGACACGAATCAAATGGTTTCATGTTAGAGCTACATCTTCACTCGAACTTTGGACATGTACAAAAGGAAGAGTTAATGTACATGTTATTAGAACTCAGAGGTATGACATGTCCTCTTTCTCTATTTCAAAAAAAAATACAAAATATAAAAGGAATTTTTTTTTGCTCCAATAACAAAACTTTCCGAAATTTTTAAAACCAGTGGTTTACCTCTCTCAACCATAATTTATTCTCAAAATGGGCTTCCTTTAAATAGTTCATTAAAATATTTAAATGAAATAAGATAGAGAGGAAGAAGGATCTATACTTAAGTGCATAAATAACCAAAAAGGAAAACGAAGAAAAACAACAAAAGAAACCAAAAGATAGAGAAGGTAAAACTAGAAGAATCGCGCCATTAGCTGCGGGTCATCTTTTAAATGAGCCCCTTCTTTGATCCCTTGCCAGCAGCCATCACAATCCCCATATATATAATTTCTTCAGGCAGTCCACTTAGCCGGTACCTGAAAATAGCATAAGTGTCACACAACAACAGTTAATTTCTATCGGTTAAAATACGTTCGATGTTCGTCGTGACATAGAACTATATGATACAGTCTAACATGGCCCATGAGTACGTCAGGGTTAAGGACTGGATATATGTGAATTGGCAACAACGTAAGCAACCTAAGTTTGTCACTGGAGTTTCTGCTTTCATTGAATTTGCACGCGCACATAATAAGAAGGAGAAGACAGTAATGTGGCAGAAGAAGGAGGAGAAGACGGTAATGTGGCAGAAGAAGAAAAAAATGACATTCCTTGTTCTCTGTTTCAGCATCAATCTTCTGATATGAACTAATGATGGCTTTCACATTGGCTTTTCCTTTTAGAGACTTCTTAGTGTCCAATGGAAAGTATACATCAGATTTGTGCAGGTCGGGTTCTTCTATGACTTTCAAGAGTTTCAACTGATTCTGTAAATTACACCCTAGTTGGGTGATACTTTTACCACTTCTCACTGCAGGTGCGCTCTCTAATATCCATTTTGAATGTAATATTATAGATATTCATGCATGTTTATGTCAAAATTACTTATATTGTCAATATTTGATTATCTAGTTGTTGGTGATGCATCCATATCAGGAACAGAGGCCACTCCCGCTCCTCCAGATATGTTTATATATCATATAGTGTATGTATATTGATTTAGAATGCTGTATCATAAATATACACACATTCCTTTTGCTCTTACTTAGATAGTAATTTTTATTATTGTCTAGCTGTAGGTGGTGACAGTAGTTGACAATAAAATTTGTCATCCTAGAAACTATGATTTTTATATGTGCTCGCATGCGGGAATGATTGTAAGTCGTGGACCTGTACAATAAATTCTTATTTGGTATTTGTTTGAAATCAAATTGAATACTATATAATTGATAAGTTTGTTATATTTGTATTTAGTTTGGAATTAACACAATATTTATTCACGCAGCATGCACTTATGATCAACCAACTGCTTATGATATTTGTAGCCCAGCATAGAGATCACCACATCAACTTTTTTTATTGCCTCCACCAAGCTCTTGTGATCATGCATATCACCCTACATATATTCAACATATATATCATCAGGTCTTTCTAAAATCAATGGCCTTTAATTATAAAAAAAAACACACACACACAGGGAGTAAATTAATGAAGAAAAGAGGGTCCACTTTTCGTTAGGTGTCGTCAAAAGTTTATATCCTCCATCAATTATCAAGCTACCGAGGACGAAAAGCCACCTTTGTTAGTCGAGAGTCATGGTAATAGACTTGTCATTATTGATCATAGTCAATTATTTTTCCTATCATTTTCTTGATCCAGATGCTAATCAACTTGTTAATTGGTTACTGTTTTTATGACGTATTTGTCTATATTTATTGACAGTGACCTTGATTTTATGGAGCCGCTGGAATTTATGAATCCAGCTGGAAGCCTCTACATGAGTTAGTAGTCATGGAGATTGATTATAAAAGAAATAGAGAGAAGAAAATAGAAATTGTAGATAGTAGAATAGCACACTCATTTCAAAAATTGCACTTTGATCTTAATGTCAACTTTTTTTTTAATTACCAATGTGTCTCGATTTTATTCGCAAAATATCCTTTTCTGTCTAGCGGCTGGCTGGCTAAATTTCATACAACATAATAACTGCGCCGGGCTTGAAGTTGCACATTGCCCTCAACTTTAATCACCACTAATTTATGGTTTCGCAACTTTGTAGTAATCCCGAAACATGATTTATTTTCTGCAAATGCTAGGAAATTTCACTCAAATTTTGCATCTTTACTCTATTTTTCACAACGGTTAATTTGTTATGTTTCACCACTTGGGTATTTGAGGAAACATCTTCTATTTTCTACCGTTTGACTGAAATTGTATGTTTTTATTGAAAATAATACAATTGCATAACCTTAAGAAAAACAACCGCCCCTTTTTTAATGAATTTGGACGGGTAATTATCCCAAATTTTTTTAAAACAAAAGAAAAACAGCGACCTATATACAAAATGGGTAAATGTCGTGATCAATAAATTACTTACCATTTGCCGAGACATGTATTTTTGCAGCATCCATACATCCTTTTCCTCTTCTTCGATGCCGTATTCTCATTATCTTCGTCTAATCCATCTGAAACTGCAATTAAATTTAATTAAACCAAATAAAATCAAAAATTAAAATCAAACAGCAACAACAAAATCAATGAAATTTATAGCCTACCAGAGTCTTCAAGAATCTCCACATATGAATCCTGGGCCTTTTACTTTTTCTTCAAAGATCTTTTAGAAGCAGAGAATTTTGTTTTCTAGCAAGTGCTTTGATCAAAAGCTTTGAAGCTAAACACCATATTGCCTTTGTATTTGAAAACCAAAAAATGCCCAAGTTGCAGATTATTGGCTACTTAAAATTCATGCCACCCATCTCTACTCATGGAAGCAACTTTGTTCTCGATGTGAAGATCAACATGCCATATTTTGCCATTGTGGCTCACTGGCAAAGTATGGCATGTTGATCTTCACATCGAGAACAAAGCTGCTTCCATGAGTGGAGATGGGTGGCATGAATTTACAGTAGCCAATAATCTGCAAACTGGGCATTTTTTGGTTTTCAAATACAAAGGCAATATGGTGTTTAGCTTCAAAGCACTTGCCAGAAAACAAAATTATCTGCTTCTAAAAGATCTTTGAAGAAAAAGAAGAAGGCCCAGGATTCATATGTGGAGATTCTTGAAGACTCTGGTAAGCTATAAATTTCATTGATTTTATTGTTACTGTTTGATTTTAATTTTTGATTTTATTTGGTTTAATTAAATTTAATTGCAGATTCAGATGGATTAGACGAAGATAATGAGAATACGGCATCGAAGAAGAGGAAAAGGATGTATGGATGCTGCAAAAATACATGTCTCGGCAAATGGTAAGTAATTTATTGATCACGACATTTACCCATTTTGTATATAGGTCACTGTTTTTCTTTTGTTTTTAAAAAATTTGGGATAATTACCCATCCAAATTCATTAAAAAAAAGGGTGGTTGTTTTTCTTAAGGTTATGCAATTGTATTATTTTCAATAAAAACATGCAATTTCAGTAAAATGGTAGAAAATAGAAGAGGTTTCCTCAAATACCCAAGTGGTGAAACATAACAAATTAACCGTTGTGAAAAATAAAGTAAAGATGCAAAATTTGAGGAGTGAAATTTTCTACCATTTGCAGAAAATAAATCATGTTTCGGGATTACTACAAAGTTGCGAAACCATAAATTAGTGGCGATTAAAGTTGAGGGCAATGTGCAACTTCAAGCCCGGCGCAGTTATTATGTTGTATGAAATTGAGCCAGCCAGCCGCCGCACAGAAAAGGATATTTTGCGAATAAAATTGAGATACATTGGTAATTAAAAAAAAAGGTAGACATAAAGATCAAAGTGCAATTTTTGAAATCAGTGTGCTATTCTACTATCTATAATTTCTATTTTCTTCTCTCTATTTCTTTTATAATCAATCTCCATGACTACTAACTCATGCAGAGGCTTCCACCTGGATTCATAAATAGCAGCGGCTCCACAAAGAATAGCAGCATCTCCACACGTTAGGTCCAGACGCGATAGGGTACATCGGCCGAGGCATCTCCTTCGGCTGCGGCTCCGCAAGCTGCTATATCGGCTGCGGTTCCGCAGACAGCTCCTATAGCTCCACCGCCCGCTCAGACTCCTGCAGCCGCGGCTCCGCAAGCTACTACCTCGACGGCGGCTGCGCAGACCACATCGCCAGCTCCACAGTCCGCTCAGACTCCCGCACACGCCGAATTGCATGGTTTATTGACCGAGGAGCAGGCGCGCCAGATTCTATCGTTTATCAGAGGTGGAGCCGGACCGAGCTAGGGTAGCTTTTTGATTCTTATTTTTTGAAACATGTATTTATTTCTATGATACATATTGTACTACATTTTGAAACGATATTGATATTGATATTGGTTTATATTTATATCATATTCAGTTTTTGGATTTCTTTTGTATATTATATGTGTGAGATGTGATTGTGAATACTGCGATATATGTTGCGTGATGATTAATTTTATATTTCATTGATATATATTATTGTGCACAGGGCGAGAAAAAATCAGGCAGCCTTTTTTTAAAAAAAGATAATATGTACCTACGGATTAATCCGTAGGTACACATGTTGCCCCTACGGCTTAAACCGTAGGGACGAAATATCAGCATTAACTGATATTTTCCCCCCTGATCTCAGTTTCAGGGGGTTGGGATTGCCCCTACGGATATATCCGTAGGGGCACACAAACGCCCCTACGGAGTTATCCGTAGGGGCACAATATCAGGATTTCTGATATTTTGCCCCTATGGATAAGTACCTACGTAGGTATCCGTAGGGGATAGTACGTGGCCCTACGGCTATCTCCATAGGTACAGTTAATATATTTAAAATAAACCGTAAATAATATAACTTTTTTTACCCTACGGCCTACTCCATAGGTGAAACAGGACCTACACAGAACTCCGTAGGGGCAAGATTTTGCCCGTAGGGGCAAGATTTTGCCCGTAGGGGCAAGTTCAGGGCTTCAACTTGCACCTGCGGCCTTTGCACCTACGGGGTCTTTTTTCGCCCCTACGTACATCTCCGTAGGGGAAGGGGGTTTCCCCTACCGATAAATCCGTAGGGGCAACCCTTATTTGTAGTAGTGGGAGGTCTAATTAACTGACAATGGGGCCATGAACCAAACATGAGCCCACATATCCCTGCTCTGGCCACAATTTGCGGCCAAAATGGATTTAATTGCAGCCACAAGGTGGAGTTGGGGTCTCGGTTCTTGGGGTCATCATCTAGGTTGCCTGCACTACTCACTGTGTTTGCTAAAAAAATTTTAGGGCCTCCGGGTTATAGCAGTTCTCCAAAACACATCACAAGTTCCACAAAATACGATATCGACGATTTCTAAGTTTGAGAATTGGGGTTTAAGTCCAATATTCCAACACTAAAGGGGTTTAAGGTCACTACTAAACTCAATTACACTATCTCAATTCAAGACTTCCTCAAAACCCTAACTTAGAATTTTCAAAGTTCACTAATCTACACTAAATCACTTCTAAACTAACATGAATGCTAAAGTGAATGAAATTCTACACTAATGGTGAAGAAAGTATCTCATTTGGCAACTCAAGAATTTTCTTGAGTTGCCTCAAGTCTTCAAAATCCAATTTTTTTTGGTCCAAAATGTTTGTACTGAGCTTGTGCAAGATTTTAATGAAAAGGGGGATGATGTTTTGATGTGGGATTGAGGGTATTTGTGAGGGTTTAGTGAAGGTGGGAGATAAGGGCAACCATGAGGGGAGAGAGGAGAGGAAAGATGAAGAAATGAAGCAATAACGAAGAGCCATGACTGAGGTTGACCCCTCACCCTCTCTCACTCTCTTGCCTATACCCAATTATTTAACATTTTCCTTTTTCTTTTCTTTTCTTTTCTTTTCTTTTCTTCTCATTTCATTTTAAAACAAATCCAAGCAAAAGAAAAAGAAAAGCCACGGTAGAAAAATATAAAAAGTGTAATATGACATGGTGCATGTCATGTGCACAAATCAAGCTTAATGCATGATTAGTGATACTTAATCGCGATTAGCATGAAAATGGAATATAATTAATTATATAAAATCTATGAATGCTCCATTCTTATAATTTCTTTCAAATTCAATAATTAACATAATTTCCCAATATTTCCCAATTTATCGGTATATAAATATACCGCATTATTAAAATATTCATAATATTTAATATTTAATTATATAAATTCCAAAAAATAATATTTTATTTTTCTGAAATGTTACAGTTTTCTAAAGGTAATATGGGTTAAAATAAATAAGCAATGTCATATATTAACATGATAGTATTTTACCGTAAAATTGAAATAGAAGTTGCAATACATATTATTTTGAATTGAAACTTGTTGTGAATGTTGTTTTATGTTTCTTAAACAATATAAGAAGATATGGTAATTTATTGTTTAAGAAAAATTTGAGTTTTTAAAGAAAAGAGAATCGGAAGTCGGAATAACTCCGCTTCCGACGAGTTTTGAAAAGTGAAAGTTTTAGACTAGAGATTGAGAAGGGGAGAGGGGACTTACAGGTTGGAATTAGAGAGAAGAGGTATAGGGAGATTTTAGGATCATCGGGGAGTCGTTTCGTCGCCAGATTCTTTTCGAAACGTCGCCGGAACTTCGACCTTTGCTAACTCCACTTGTACAACTTTTTGGACTTAGAATTTTTTAGAGAGTTTTAGCATGGTATTTCTGAATGAGGAAGGGTAACATGTAGTGTGGTATTTATAGGAAAAATTATAGTTTAGGGTAATGAATTGAGAATTAAAAATATACATTAAAAATGGATTTAAGAGGTGAATTATCACTTTCTGTTAATGTGCAGAAAAATCAAACAGACTAGGGTTAGTGGGGGGAGTCCAAGGGGTGCAGGGTAAAAATTTGGAGGCAATAGAGACGGGGGCCCGACGGCGCCGGCCCCAAAATGGGGATCTCGCCGGTCCATCTAGGGAATTGGGTGGTGGAATCTGTGCCACGTATTCTAATCGCTTGGTATACCAATTTCCACATGTTTGGTTTTATTGTGACTTTTCATTTTACGTGTAGTGCACGTGCAAACTTTTGAGCTTCTAAAATTTTAAAAGAAAAATCAATAAAAATAATATGTGGCTGGGGGGATTTGAACACAGGGGCTATGTCACAGCAGTGCAAGGTTTTACCAATGAGCTACAAGTTGTTTCTTGCTATTCAAAAACAAATTAAATTTATAACTTGTGCTCAGGCTTAGGTGTTCCTCTCTGTATTTTTGAAAAAAATCTGTACAGAAAGCTTAGGGTTGTTACATTCTACCCTCCTTATAAAAATTTCGTCCTCGAAATTTATAGAAGGAAAGTGTAACAGATTCAAGAAATGTTTGGTGATAGAACTATTGATAGTGCATAAAAATATTTGGAAGAACGACAAAAGTTTTAGAAAGATTGGAAAAGATGTAATGGAATTACCAAGGTTACCTTGGTCTACAGTATCGGCTTCTACAGCTGCTAATGTGAAAGCCTGATGCCGGGGTACATTCCTCCTAGCCGGAGGCACATTCCTCTTTCCTTAGGGCATGTTTCCCTGCCCTCGAGGCATGTTCCTCAGTGCCTGATGGAATTGGCGATTAGGTTGTGCAGAAGGTCCACGTGGAGGTGGATCTTGGAGAGCAAGACGAGGTGCAGGAGCCTGGATAACTAGCCACTGTGGATAAGTGTTGTGAGTTGGAACTGGGTTGCGTCTATAAGGATATGTTCCAATTCCATGAGTGGATGCGCCACAAACTAAGCACAGGCCTTTTGCGCGCCTACAGTCCTTCCACAAGTGTCCATCCCTCTTGCAGTAGAAGCAAAAATCTGGATTTGGCCTGTTATTAGTTACTTCTGGTCTCCTGGGTTCATGACTTGTATTGAAGAGGCTCCTCCTGCCATCTGGGTGGCAGGGCGTTTCACACCGAAAGATTGTGGTATGCCCTTCTTCTTCACTTCTACCTCGTATCGGCGAGCAGCTTTCAGAGCTAGGTCGTGGGTTGGGAAATCCCCTGTAGCTAAGGTAGCTTGGATCTCCGGATCTAACCCTTGCTAAAATCATCTGGACCTGATCTCAGCAGTCGGTATCAAGTGTGCCG
Source organism: Agapanthus africanus (assembly GCA_030015575.1). Lineage (NCBI taxonomy): Eukaryota > Viridiplantae > Streptophyta > Magnoliopsida > Asparagales > Amaryllidaceae > Agapanthus > Agapanthus africanus. The sequence goes on from CM057344.1 coordinate 242,172,391, forward strand.
CGAACCTGTTAAGGTCTTGTGTTAACTATGTAGTATGTGATATTTGAAAATCGAATATTGAGACATATCTTACCTACTGAGCATGGTAAACTCAGCATCATACTTATCCACAGATTTGGTCCACATCGAACCCTGTTGTAGGTTGATGAATTGCTGCTCCATGTCAAATCGGGCAGTCTTGGGGAAATATTTCGCGTCGAACATCTCGCGAAAAGTCCTCCATTCGATCGGCTGGTCAAGACGGCTTTCTTTTGCCTTCCACCAAACTCGGGCGTTGTCGGTGAGTTGCAGCTTCGCAACCCATACCCAAGCGATGTCTGGCACTTGTGCTGCTGCCAGATCATCCTCAATACTCTAAGCCCATTCTTCAGCTTCCAGAGGGCTCTCTTTCCCCGAAAATTACTTTGTGTGCAATGCCCGGAATTGCTTCACTCCGGGCGCTTCCGCTTCTGGGCGGTTCAGTAATATAGCAGTCTACTGCTGCTGTCCTTCCAGGAGGCTTCGGATTGCCCCAAGCAGTACCGTCTACTCATTGATTGGAGCAGCAGCGGTAGGCGTAAGCGGTAGAGATGGTGGTGTGTTGTTGAAGTTTGTGCTGGTATTGTTTGGAGAATCCATAACCTTGAAAGAAAAATAGGATTATGATATATTTAAAGTATATGAAATTATAAGATTCAAGAAATATGAAATGTAAAGAATGTTTTTAGTTGCTAATTCTTGTGTTATATTGCTTAAGACTTCATGCAGAATTGACCTGCATGTCCATGCAGAACTGACCTGCATGGTAGGGTTCCATGCAGAACTGACCTGCATGGTACGGTTCCATGCAGCACTGACCTGCATGGGCCGCCAACAAAACCTGTCACGCCCCACTTCCCAGTGTACGGTAAGGAAACATAACGAGACCCGCTACGTATTTACTCAGAAATGAACACGCTAAGCGTATCTAAGCAATATAATATAAATATACACAAAAAGACATGAAATATAAATGAACAGCAACTTTTATTTATTAAACATTTCTTTAAAATACAACTGAAAAGTAAATACAATGATGAAAGCAATACCTAAACAATGGCATGAACTAAATGAAAAATAAGTACAAGTAAAGTCTAATGGCCGTGCTGCTCAGTGGTCTGCTCCAAGTGCTCCTGGCTGGTCTCGAATTCCTTAGAGTTAGGTCCTTCTGACAACATTCCAAAGAAAGAAAAGAAGGAATGTCGTCAGCGAACAATCGTTCGGTAAGCCCCAAAGAAAGAAATAAATAAAATAGACAGGTGGGAGAATATAACTGTTATGATGTTTGATTGTTGTGTTAACGCAGTTGTTTGTAACTTGGTACAGAATATGCCAGTGTATACGAGAGGAGTCCAATTTACACCGTGGACTTTGGTAATCCATAGTACAAGGCTCCATCGATAAAACCACGGAACAACAGAATGTATGTATAGTTACGTCTTTTAGTGACCACCTCGTGCCATCCTTAACATGTTCCGTACCAGTCTACCCCTTTAAAACCCCATAATGTCTTTTGTATTGATGTATGTAGTTTTTGTAGTAATTTGTATATGGAAGACTTGCCGAAACCATGATATTATGTAAATGGAATGGATATAAATGGATAATCATGTAAACAAAGTATATCCGTAGTTCAGTTCAGTCGAGTCATGTTGATATAGATTGAATTTTGGTATAAATGGATTCATGTTGTATTGTAGTTATACTTGAATTGAATTCAAGTAAGATTGATTTCATATTATATTGAGACTCTGTCTAAGTCAGACACTTTAAAACAAATTGAAGTCCTGAATTAGTTTTAGTGTTATCGGTAACTGCTGCACATGGACGGCAAGATTTGTGTCTTTTCCCAAGACAATTACCGTATTGATAACACCGCTTTTAAGTTGTCTGCCTTAGATAGGCAAGCACCTATATTCTCCGGCTCCCTGAGGCTCAAGAGAACTGGTCCCGCTTTAACCTATGTTTACTAGGGTCCTTATTGTAAATTAATATAACTTGAGGGGGTTTTATGAAAAATAGTTTTGATATATTTTCAAAATACACCTCAAGTATTTAATTATCGTCTTTAAGGTTTTCATAATTGTAACTTTTATAAAGTGAAATATTCTAGTGGATATAACCTAGATTTCAATGTATATGGTATTTTAATGTAATATTGGAATTGTATTGACTTGTAATGGTAGTTTCATGAATATTGTGATTCCTTTGATTTAGAAAACATGGAATATATATATTGTATACTTTAAGTAGATATTTTGATGATATTTATATATATATATATATATTTATATTTATATTTATTTATAAAAAATAAAACTTATTTATTGAATAAAAATCACATTTTTCTAAAAAATTGCATTAAAAATTCCATCGAGATTGGATGCTCCTTGAGGAGGTCTACATCTCGCTCTACTAATCCCGAGAATGTGCGATAATCCGCACCATCTCGATCAGGATTCAGCAAAATGGGTTGTAGAGGCGCATTTGCAAGGAATTAAATAATACACTTTTAAAGAAAACGGTTTTTGAATGTTTATGGTATTTAAAAGTAAACTCGTATTTTCCCACAAACTAATATTCCAAAAGTCATCATGCAATGTCAAAAATGTGTGTTGTGATGAAGTAGGTCATTACCTCGTGAGTTTTCTAAAGGTGATATGGGTAAAAATAAATAAGCAATGTCGTATATAAACATGATGGTATTTTACCGTAAAATTGAAACAGAAGTTGCAATACATATTATTTTGAATTGAAACTTGTTGTGAATATTGTTTTATGTTTGTTAAACAATATAAGAAGAGATGGTAATTTATTGTTTAAGAAAAATTTAAGTTTTTAAAGAAAAGAGAATCGGAAGTCGGAATAACTCCACTTCCGACGAGTTTTGAAAAGTGAAAGTTTTAGAGTAGAGATTGAGAAGGGGAGAAGGGACTTACAGGTTGGAATTAGAAAGAAGAGGTAGAGGGAGATTTTGGGATCATCAGGGAGTTGTTTCGTCACCGGATTCTTCCCGAAACGTCGCCTGAATTTCGACCTTTACTAACTCCACTTGTACAACTTTTTGGACTTAGAATTTTTTAGAGAGTTTTAGCATGCGATTTCTGAATGAGGAGGGGTAACATGTGGTGTGGTATTTATAGGGAAAATTATGGTTTAGGGTAATGAATTGAGAATTTAAAATGTGCATTAAAAATGTATTTAAGAGGTGAATTATCACTCTCTGTTAATGTGCAGAAAAATCAAACAGACTAGGATTAGTGGGGGGAGTCCAAGGGGTGACGGGTAAAAATTTGGAGGCAATAGAGACGGGGGGGCCCGGCGGCGCCGTTCATAAAATGGGGATCTCGCCGGTCCATCTAGGGAATTTGGTGGTGGGATCTGTACCACGTGTCCTAGTCGCTTGGTATACCAATTTCCGCATGTTTGTTTTTATTATGACTTTTCATTTTACGTGCAGTGCACGTGCAAACTTTTGAGCTTCTAAAAGTTTAAAAGAAAAATCAATAAAAATAATATATGGCTGGGGGGATTTGAACACAGGGGCTATGTCACAGCAGTGCAAGGTTTTACCAATGAGCTACAAGTTGTTTCTTGCTATTCAAAAGCAAATTAAATTTATAACTTGTGCTCAGGCTTAGGTGTTCCTCTCTGTATTTTTGAAAAAATTATGTACAGAAAGTTTAGGGTTGTTACATGGCCTCCAGGGCATATCTAACTAACAATCCAATAGTAGAGCTTGTGGGATAATCCTGTAGACAAGCACGCTTCAGAGTTCGCAAGGTTCAGTCGGTTCGCATACCATCTAGTGGAAACCCCAGAACTATATGCTAAGAGGTTCCAACAAAGGTTGGACCTGAAGACGCAATCCTCCATGTCTTCTGCTACTCTTTCGAATTATGACGCAATCTTATATGCAACGCGAAACTTTGAAGATCTACAGAACGTATAAGGAAGAATGACCGTTTGTCAGGTGTTAAGACACCGGCCAATCAACTTTCTGGGAGATCATCTTCCAAATTCAATGGAGGACAGCAATTCAAGAGGCTAGTGGGGTCAACTGTCTCAAGAAAACTAGCCGTTATATGCAACCATTGTGGTAGAACCGGACAATACATGAGAGACTGTCGCATTTTGAACAAAATCAGCATAGTCTGTGGGCCTTCGGATCATGCTATTGGGGACTGTCCTAAGAGAAGGAGACAATTAGGCCTTGTCAATAAGCCGGCTAACTATGAGGCACCACAACAGGGAAATCGGCCACTTTCCGCCACTAAACTAACCAGTCAAGGGGCATCACCAAAGGGACAACCCTTGCCATCACAGGAGCGCGTTTTTCACAAGCGCGGCGGAATGGATCCAAACGCCAAATCTTCACCATGACAGCCGAGAAGGATGATGCCACAAGGCAAGATAGCAGAGGTACTCTTTTCTTTTTTAACCTTCCATTTCGATACCATACTTATTTATCCTTTGACGCAAATCTTAGTTAGACTCACCATAATTCTTCTAGTTTCTGTAGTTTCGACTAGTTGTCTTTATATTTATATCTCCCAAGTTTCCCATTAATTCACTTATACCTTTCTTATTAGTTTAGAGATACCTCTAACCTTCCTTCAACTTCCAAACTTTTCTATCTGGAAGCAATTACTGATTTTACACTTTTCGATCCTTTATATCTAAACCATTCATATTCTTTCCATGCATCAAGTGATACACCAACTCCCGGAAGCGACACATGTAGTAAAAGAGGGTTCTTGACAACGTTACCGATTCCCATGCCCAGTAGTGGCTACTCCTTTGAAAATTTCAAATATGAAATTACTCTAAGGAGGGTAGGTCATAACTAATGCACCCATCCTTGCCGTACTCAATGGACCCGAAAGTTTTAACATCTACTACAATGTTTTCGAGGAAGGGACTTGGTGGTGTGATGCATCAGCACAGCGATATAGTTGCATATGCATCAAGATAATTAAAGACTCGTGAATGCAACTATCCTATCCAGATCTAGGATTGGCAATTGTAATGTTCATCTTGAAGATATAGAGACACTACTATAAGGAGAATGTGTGCACACGAATGGTTGAAACACATGAAGCAGATGAGAGGGGTCAAGTTTTATATGAAAGACGTGGCGATCTATTGGGACGATCCTGAAGATTGAGGACTTGTAAGATTGAGATGATTATAGAAACAATGGAGGTGGTGATATGATACAGAAAGAACAGAAAGCTCAGTCCGCGACTCATCGACCGTTTAACATCCCGGAAAGAGATGGTGGGGTTGCGTATAGCCTAGTTTTGCTACTTTCTTTGGAGGGCGTGCTTACTGCTTTTATATTTCGCAGTTAAAAAGGTATGTCGGTGACCCTAGTCACATTTTGAATCATTACAAGATCCTAGTAGGGGCTGACGTAACCTAAGAGCAGCAATCGGTCGAGATACAAGACCGGAAGGAAAAGACCTTGAGGGCAAGGCGGTCCAGCAGGTTAGAGTTACTGGAGGAAAGAACCCCAGACGAATCTATACAGAAATGAGGTAGCAAGATGAGAGAGCGAAACCCAAATTTTTCTCACTAATCCTTTCTTGGTGATTTTCCTTGACTACTACCTTCTGAAATTTCGAGAACGAAATTATTTTAAGGAGGGTAGATTGTAACGACCATTTTTTCTAATACCTAATAAAATATCTCTTATCTAATTTTCCAGTATCAAGTAATTATTTACGTGTTTCGTTGATAGAAAAATATTTTATTTTAATGATTTTATTTTTCAAAGTAAGGTTAGTAAAGTATTTAAATATAATTACAGGAATTTTCTAAAAGCTATTTATATTTTTCTGGGATTAAAATATTTTAATGGAATCTTATAATGTCTTAAAATAATTTATATATTTTTATTATTAATTAAAATGATTATTTCGAAATTAAAATATTTTCAAGGATAAACTAGATTTTTAAATAATTATAATAACTAACAAATATCATATATAGAGGAATATTATTTAGTTTTAGCCCAAAATCATTTTTATACTGAAGATAACAATAAAATATATTTTTTGAAATTTTTCCATAATTTTCCCGTATTTTTAACAAATTTTTGAAAACAAAATCGTATAAGGAAAACTATTTTAAATTTGAAAGAAAAAAAATAAAATATAAGGGGGGAAACCTGGACCGTTGGATTCAAGATCCAACGGCCCAGAATCTGCGGCGCCGCCATGAAGTGGGGGCCACGCAAAACGCGTGAGCCCTCCACTCGCGGCCACGAGGCCATGCGCGATCGCTGCCGTTGGATTTAGATCCAACGGCCACGATTTGATGGAAGCGGGCGCAATCATTGCGAGATCAAATCACAATGATTGGAGACTGATGCGAAGGCTGGGGTGCGGATTTTGTTGTTTCTGATAGATTTTTTTGGGATTTTATTGTTGTGAGTAAACCCTATATATACAACCATTTCCCAATCACTTTTCTCACATCACAGAACTCCGAAAATTCTGAAAAAATACCCAGATCTTCGTCTTGTCGATGTAGACGTTGTGGTTCCACCCAATTATCGAGAAAAAATCCGAGCGCGGAGTTATTGAGGTTTTAATACAAGTCTACGCTTTCGATCCATCGACCTTCATCTCAAAACAAAGATAGGATCCGCCTCTCACCACTTGATCTATCAAATCCTTCAATTAGGATTTCTTAGACATGATAATAATCTTACAACCCATTTTAATACATTGTTAAGCCCTTCATGCATATTATGTTACTGTATTATTGTAATGAAAAATCCTTGACTTGATTTTGACCTCACGGGATAACGACCTATCCCCCATGCTCACACACATACTTACAATCAAAAATTCATGATATTGTTTATTAGTTAAGTTGGCACATAACACATACCTTCTAATATCATATTGGTTATTTTTTTAAGATAACATATCGCACATACTGTACGATCCCAAAATAGATTACTTCCACAAAAATACCCTTATTTTATTAATACGTTATATTTAATTTAAAGTACCCATATGATATAGGGCTTTGTGAATAAAATACCTTGGGCACATTAAAATGATATTTTATTTTTACCCTTATCCATTAATTACTTTAGTTTTATAAAATCCTTTTACCTTCAAAAATGGGTAATACTAATCTAAATAATTATATTATGGTTTCCAACTTAACCGCTTTCACTTAGAGAGAATATTTTTATATTAATATTTTTTTCTAGCCTTTTAGTTAAGGTTTAATAAGATATTCTAATAGGGTAATATTTTACATGAAACACCCTGTGATTACTAGACAATTGTCCCTGAAAAGGACACAAATCCCGCCGTCCATGTGCAGCGGTTGTTAACGCAGAGTTTTTCTTGTATAATATCACCTTCACCTTTAATAAAATACCCTAATTTTGTAGGATAATGTTTTACGTAAATATCTCGTGGTTGATAGGCAATCGTCCCTCAAAAGGACATAAATCCTGCCGTCCATGTGCAGCGGTTGCCAATGTAAGTCCACGGTAGCGCCCCGACCGTCTAACAGACGCCAAATGCGGAACAAAAACTTTTACAACTGGCGCTATCGCGTACTATAACCCGGATCTGGCATTAAAGCTAAACCAACAAACTACAAAGTGGGTAGAAATGTTATACCGAACGATCCGAGTCCTTCGGTCTTCAACCATCATCCCACGCTTTGTTGCGGCTGTTTCGATCTCCTGAATCTCCAGTCTTGTCGTCCAGGTGGCACCAAGTCGACAGATCTTTAAACGGGCTCCCGCCTCTGAACCGAGGCAACTCGGTCGTCAAATTTGCTAAAAGAAACGACCAAGATAATGTAGAGAATGAGTAGAATACTTTGTCTCGTTACGTCCAAAGTCATGGACGAACGGTTAATGAAGTTGCCATTTGAATCGGGTGAAATGAGAATTGTAGCTATCTAATTTCATGAATCCCAAACTATCATAATCTCTTTTATCAAGTGAGAGAGTGAGTCAAGAGGAGGGGAGGGGCCGGCCATATATAGAGTGGGGGGAGGTGAGTGTAGGAGAGAGGGGGTGACCACAACAATTAATGAAGAGAATGAATCACCTAAACACCTTGTATGAACACATTTAAAGAAACAATGAATCATAACCCTTAGTCATTAACCTAGTCACCCTTGCATTAAATGAATCATTAAATGCACTAATGAGTCACTTAACACCTCACCATCCTAGTCATCATCTAGAAGCTTCCACACTCATCTCAAGAAAAAATAAATCCGTATTAAACCGAATGTTTAATGCGGCTGATAGAAAACTGGAAACTGGCAACTTCCAAAAGTGATCCTGAAACGAATTTCGAGATAACCCCGTATCAGTATAAACATACCCGTATTTGTATTACGACCGAATACAAATGCAACTGAGACAAAGATATTATATCTACACAGCATAATACTGGGATCCGTCTTAAACCAAAGCCGATCAGTATTATCCGCCCGAAATATGACACATGCGTAAACGCACGTGCATTTTCCGAACCCTGCCATAAAACCATACAGCCTCTACAACGTTTCGCCCGAACTTGGGAAAGTATCTGTGGGGGACTCTAATGACTCATCAACACACTGGCACTGGGTATAACCATTAATACGTCAGAGGTACTGGCTGTACGTAACGGTTGCCTATGTATTGATTGGAAGGGAAGCTGACGAGCGAACTCATCCATAAACCCTACTGAGCCTAATAGTGACAATATACATACAGTCCGGTCCGTTTGTCTATAAGTATCGCATATCGGCCTAGGGGCTGGTAACGTCAGACCCCCAATAACAGTATAAGTCGTGTCAGAGAGTGGCCCAGAACACCCTAAGATACTACTGGAGTACCTACCAGTAAATCTCCTTTCTCGGCCGAGGGCTTTGTGTAATGGCTCTCCTAGACACAACGCGATCTCACCCCCAATACCGGGAGAGACGAATCCCCTACCGATCCGCTCACTTGCCTCCATGTGGCTCGGGACTGTACCCAAAAAAAACCTGTTTGCACAACTCCTTTGAGCCGTGGTAGGGTAGAAATCAAAGCACAGTGGGAACTCACACGAGACAAATGACGACCTCAGGTCGATGAACTAACCTGTACACATGTCACCAGGGAACTGCTATCTGACGATATGTATAATACCAACTAGCATGTTCCCGGCGAGTCCTGTCCGATGTACTCATAACCTAATGAGCACCTGTATACATCTTAGGTAAACCAACTGACACCAATGGCTTGTGAGACCGGCCATTGCCCCTCGTCGGGGTCTCGACTGTATACACTAGTCTACTCTGGAGTATCGATGCCCTGTCTCGAAACTCACACGACTAGGGACACTTTAAGGATGTGCTTACAGACCCCAGCTCCCACGTATATGATCGCCATCATACTGCTGGCAGTCAAGCAAGAATCCTATGGGCTCTATCATCATGCAATAGTGAACTGAAGCATGTATACGATGATAAAGACAAACCAGATAGCATACTATCATCTCGAGCAAGACTGTCATATCGGTATAGATCCTGCCTCAATTATTGCAATCACGTACCTGCGATCCAATAATTGACTTTAAGGGCACTATCTCCAACAATCTCCCACTTACACTTAAGGCTAATTATTGTGATGTCGCATACTCACAGCCCGTGTGATACCGAACATCCAACTCCTCTACTAATCAGTTTTCACAAAACTAGTTTGTAAAACTCTTGTGTTCGAGAAATAGCCTCAGTGAGTGGATCCGCCCTGATGTTTCTTTTTATGTCTCTCTTAATCTCAAGTTCGCGGAGAAAGCCATCTCCCGAATCGAGTAATACCTGTCTTAGAATATGTCTGAATATCTGATGGGACGTAGTTCATAAATGAACTCCAAATCCAAACTTCTTAGATTTTATTGATAACTGAACCTAATCAGTATCCAGCACCATGCCTCCCACAGTATCCTCTTGGACCACCTGTCCATAATACTGTCCCTCGTCAGAGGGAAAACTATAACTCTGACAATCACTCTGTCATCCATGTCACCTTTGAAGCCTGATGATAACCGTCTCCCGAAGGAGGCTGCGGTCATCAAGTCCGTAGAATAAGCACTTATGTTCTAAAACTTCTTCCTTATGTTTCTTCAGGATTGGATTAATATAAACTTATCGCATCAAGTGCAAAAACAACATCTGGTGTGGTACTTGACATCTCATGATCGACTCAATTTCCTAAGCAAGTGATCTGCCAATCATGCACTTCCATCTCTCCTTTAGTCTGTAAGACATCTTTAGAGAGGGTGACTCCATCACCTGCAGGTACACCACCATGCCAGGAGTCATCTATTCTAAAATACTATTAGAATACTGTTAGAGTACCCACATTGGGAAACTACCCAAATCAAGATCTAAAACCATAAATCTAGAAACCAGAATGTCTTATATTATATCCATATCTTTTGTGGAGAAACAACTGTGTGATGACCACAGTACAACCGATCGTAGTATAGGAATTTTACTTCCTACTTTTGTGTATGTCATCCAAATACCAGGACATTACACCCTACTACCTTCTTAACAGATCCATCCCCTATTTTGATGAAGTCAAACCCATGACTTTCACATCAAAAATAGATAATCTTATCTCCGCTATATCTGCTCAAGCCTATAAATAGACATAAGCTACTTGCCCACTATACTTCCGCTGCTCCCACTAACTACGACAACCCTCTGGCAGAATAATATATACGTGCACTTCTAAAGCTAGTTTAGAACGACGATATACTTATCATCCTACCGGGTCTCATAGTCTGGAACAACAGTAGTGTCAAGTCTGGGTAAACAAGAACCTCCCTGTCACGGTCCTTGAGGCTACCGGAGTACCTCTCGGGTGTCTGAGGTTACCCACCATATATGTGGAGTGGTTATTGGAATGTCAAAACCTGATTGAATATATAGGTCCTATTAAATTTTCCGTAATCGTTTGCGGTTCTGGAATCACTTCCAGTTCTACCATACTCCCACTACCGTTTTCTGAAAAAGTTTATTTTAATAAAACTGTGGCGAGTCAAGAACAATATCACTATTGATCTTCCAGATGGTAGAAATGTCAACCTTCGTCAAAGCCAGGGTCAACCCACAAACTGCCATTACAGAAACGTGCCTTGAGTTATCCAGTGTCTGGTTTTAAGCATAAGCTGGATATCTCCCCGTACCTTAACATCGTTAAGATATGAACCATTCTATATACAATATAGAAATAGAGGCACTAATTTAATTGGAACCAGATTCAAATCATGCAGCTGTCTCCAGTGCATATTAACTTAATGGAGAGAGGCTACTCAACATTACTCAACTTAGGAATCCATCCAATTACGAGTAACCTGAAAGAGAAACAAGTTTCTCAAAACCACTATTATCATCTGAATACCAATTACAAGAATCTACATCTTCGATCTCTTTGAAGAATCCCGATACTTGCGATACCTGGTTCTCTACTTTATTCTTTTACCCACAACTTCTCAAAACTTAGACATTGTATTTCTACGAAACACTTGTCTGAAAACTAGAGAAGTCATAAGTAAACAGAACATAGTATGAGGACCAACCCCTTTGTCCTGACGGACACTGGACAACATATAATACTCTGTATAAGTCCGCTGAGTTGAATAACTCAAAAACCTGTGTATCGTAGGTTGAAAACTGTACCCAGGTGATTTCCTCAAATATCACCAATTACAACGAATTCCAATATAATGAGGATGATCACCTAATTCCCAATAACTTACTCCCACTCATCATCTGTAAAAACCATACAGATATGAGAATGAAACTTGGTAAATACATACCCTGGAGTAAGTATCTAATCGGGAAAACAGTTTTCTTTTAATAATGCGCAGTGAAACTGAAACATTAAAATGTCTCGTAGGGGTATCCTGGTATTCCTAGTAATGCCTCTTCTATAATCCTATTCATGACTGTAACCGTAAATTTCTTTGCCATCTCTCCAAATCCCTCTATTTGTCTTTATTCATTACCTTCTGTACACCATCGTTAGGCTAAGTGGTTTTCTTCCTTCCCTACCGTTCGGCACCAGCCTATGGTTTGGAAGAAGACTATCCAGTAAATATAATAGGTGTACTCTCCTAATCCTAGGAGTACTCGCAACTTGAGAGAAGGTGATGATAAAAGACAACTAAATAATACCTTATTCTATTAAAAATGAAATAGGAGTGGCGATGAAGTACGCGGTTTGGTCGTGAATGATAACAGTCGCAATTTACTTTGCCCTCTTTCTAATCCCTTTATTTTTGTCTTTAGTTATTACCTCATGCACACCCTACTTAGGCTAATTGGTTTTCTTCATTCCCTACCTTTCGGCACCTGCCTATGGTTTGGAATAAGACTATCCAATAAGCGTAATAGGTGTACTCTCCTAAACTAAGGAGCCCTCGCAACCTAAGAGAAGGTGATAATAAAAGACAACTGAATAAACCAATTCTATTTCTCCTGAACCTGGATCCATCCTCGAAGTAGTACCTTCGAGTTCGTATATAACCATACGATGGATCTATCTAATAGAAGTGGATATCCATAGTAATACGGGGTGTTCTGAGAAATGCAAAGGGTAAAAGAAGGAGCGGCAATGACTTATGCAACTCAGACAATCCAAAAGCCAGTATTTTAAGAACGTTCGGTCAACTTGGTCACTGAGTCATAGTCTAGGGTCGGTCAAAGGTCGCTGCCAAAGAGAGAGAGAGAAAAGAAACACTCTGCGTGCACTCTAACCTAGATCAGACTGGTTATCACTTTATCTAATCAGGAAACCTCCCACTCTAATCTCAAATTCTCCTCCAAACCTGAAAGAAGAATTAGTCGGGATCACCCGAAGAGTAAATTAACTCATCAGTGAGAATCGGGATCCAACTCTCGTCGCATGATAACTCGATGGAAGACACTCAAGTTATCACACTCCAGAAGGTATGCGCAAACTTGGCAAGTTTCAGTTTCTTTAGAAACTCCCGATATGATTTTTCCCCATGCTCTTATGACCGTGACTTTGGCCAACCCATCATAAGTTACATGCCAAGTTCTACCCGTCATCATCCAGGTTAATTTGAACCCACCCGTACATACTCTTGACTTTGGCCAACAAGGTAATACGACTATCCCAAACCAACACATCTATCTACGCAACAGATGAATACCCAGCAGCTACCAAGCACTATGCCTTGACTTTGGCCAAAAAAACATAGCTTGAATACTACTGACCATCCATAAGAAATGACGGAGGGCTACGGCTAGTTTTTGGTGAAAAAACCTTTAACGTAATGAACTTGATCTCATTGAAGGAACCTGATAGCTTTTTATAAAAATATAGTGGCGAAAACCTTTTGCTAAAGAGGTCACTCCCGGTGAAGGGATCTCGGCTCTTTCCTCGTGGAATATGGTGCAGGATATTCTAACTGAATACCGCGATGCAAAACAACTTGTAATCGACTATAGTAAACTTATTACCCTGACGTAAATTTCTGCCCAAGGGGTCACTCTCGGTGAAGGGATCTCGGCCCTTGCCTCATCGAATGAGGTGCAGGATATTCCAACTGAATATCACTATGCAAAACAAAAGGAAACATCTTTGTAATAACACCTTTTAAAATTTGTTCCAACAACATCAAATATAGGTTTGTTTTATCCTTGCATTGATAAGAATCAATGCAGTCCCATCAATCAATCACACCAGAAAAGAACGAAAATAAAATGTACGTAAATGCCATCTGCATTCGTCACTGGGTCCCGTCATCACCCGTTAGGTTACTTAACTAAAGACAGAGCGTGGGCTGGACTAGCGCGGGTGTAAAACATATACAACATCTAATAGTATATATACCAATATACAATAATCGCTCCAGGCGTAATAATATGCAACATTACAGAAAAGTAATAAGCATCACAAAACAATACAGATAAGCTGGGATCCCTGGGTTTCACAGAGCCGCTACTGAAACCCGACGTTCCCCTGGTCGTGTGGATAGCCTGTGCAATGAAACCTAGACCCTTACGGGTGCGGCAAGTTACCCGCCAAAACCTGAAGCGAGGTAGTCCCCACAGCATAGTGAATGGAACACCCGGCACTTCACGGAATCCGGTAAATTGAGCACCCCTCGTTAGGTCAACCTGTACCCCCTACGAGTGTGGCGAATAGTCTGCCAATTCTAGAGTAAGGCCCCTCTGCCTCTCAAAGCCATGAGATACGGACCCGTTGACCTCCAGAACCCGGCTATCCGTGCACTCCGTCGCGGGGTAAACCTAGTACAGAAATAAAAATATATACAACGGGTACATTGACCTCAACCCGGTCGTGCCCCAAAAAGAATAGTATACAAACAGGCAGTGACGACAGTCCACATGTTGGACGCTCGCCCCACAATATCAAAAATACAAATAAATCCAAATTGCACTATCATTGCACCCTGCTATCCACCACGACAAATCCGCAACATCACAGCACAACACAGAACATCAACGCGAATGTCACGTTCGCAAACCCGTCTAAAAGAACTATAGCAATTAGACGCGGTTTACCGCTCAAATGACATTCCCGGTCGGAGATATAATGTAAATACTGCATACTAACAAATTTAAAATTTCGATCGACAAAACATCCCGAAATGGGCCCCACGTACATCTGCTGTACAGTAACAAAATCTGGGCCCAAAAGAAATATACCAGATTCCATAATTTTCCATGTAGACCCTCCAGAAGAAAAAAGGCCCTTTGATTCCAAGATGGCCGTGGATCCGCGGCCAAAGCATGGCTTTGGCGGCGGTTCCGCGGCCGTACGGTCGAATCAGGGGGTCGTTTTTCTCCAGTGTTCTTAAAAAATCCTGTTCGATTTTCTGAGATGCTCAAAATAATTTTTAGACCAGGTTTAAAATCGACAGAAACTTTACATATAGAAATTGCAGTTTTGGAAATTTCGCTCGATCGATATTTTAAACGCGTTAGCACAAGTTAGTAAAGCTTAATTGTGAGGCTCTGATACCACTGTAAGTCCACGATAACGCCCCGGCCGTCTAACAGACGCCAAATGCGGAACAAAAACTTTTACAACTGGCGCTATCGCGTACTATAACCCAGATCTGCCATTAAAGCTAAACTAACAAACTACAAAGTGGGTAGAAATGTTATACCGAACGATCTGAGTCCTTCGGTCTTCAACCATCATCCCACGCTTTGTTGTGGCTGCTCCGATCTCCTGAATCTCCAGTCTTGTCGTCCAGGTGGCGCCACATCCACGGATCTTTAAACGGGCTCCCGCTTCTGAACCGAGGCAACTCGGTCGTCAAGTTTGCTAAAAGAGATGACCAAGATGATGTAGAGAATGAGTAGAACACTTTGTCTCGTTACGTCCAAAGCCATGGACGAACGGTTAATGAAGTTGCCTTTTGAATCGGGTGAAATGAGAATTGTAGCTATCTAATTTTATGAATCCCAAACTATCATAATCTCTTTTATCAAGTGAGAGAGTGAGTCAAGAGGAGGGGAGGGGCCGGCCATATATAGAGTGGGGGGAGGTGAGTGTAGGAGAGGGGGGTGACCATAACAATTAATGAAGAGAATGAATCACCTAAACACCTTGTATGAACATATTTAAAGAAACAATGAATCATAACCCTTAGTCATTAACCTAGTCATCCTTGCATTAAATGAATCATTAAATGCACTAATGAGTCACTTAACACCTCACCATCCTAGTCATCATCTAGAAGCTTCCACACTCATCTCAAGAAAAGATAAATCCGTATTAAACCGAATGTTTAATGCGGCTGATAGAAAACTGGAAACTGGCAACTTCCAAAAGTGATCCTGAAACGAATTTCGAGATAACCCCGTATCAGTATAAACATACCCGCATTTGTATTACGACCGAATACAAATGCAACTGAGACAAAGATATTATATCTACACAGCATAATACTGGGATCCGTCTTAAACCAAAGCCGACCAGTATTATCCGCCCGAAATATGACACGTGCGTAAATGCACGTGCATTTTCTGAACCCTGCCATAAAACCATACAGCCTCTACAACGTTTCGCCCGAACTTGGGAAAGTGTCTGTGGGGGACTCTAATGACTCATCAACACACTGGCATTGGGTATAACCATTAGTACGTCAGAGGTACTGGCTGTACGTAACGGTTGCCTATGTATTGATTGGAAGGGAAGATGACGAGCGAACTCATCCATAAACCCTACCGAGCCTAACAGTGACAATATACATACAGTCCGGTCCGTTCGTCTATGAGTATCGCATATCGGCCTAGGGGCTGGTAACGTCAGACCCCCAATAGCAGTATAAGTCGTGTCAGAGAGTGGCCCAGAACACCCTGAGATACTACTGGAGTACCTACCAGTAAATCTCCTGCCTCGGCCGAGGGCTTTGTGTAATGGCTCTCCTAGACACAGCGCGATCTCACCCCCAATACCAGGAGAGACGAATCCCCTGCCGATCGGCTCACTTGCCTCCATGTGGCTCGGGACTCTACCCAAAAAAGACCTGTTTGCACGACTCCTTTGAGCCGTGGTAGGGTAGAAATCAAAGCACAGTGGGAACTCACACGAGATAAATGATAACCTCAGGTCGATGAACTAACCTATACACATGTCACTGATTAATCCAAAAAATTGTGTTTTACCGTAATCAGAAACGGCGTCGCTTTGCAGCTAGCCGGTGAGTACGGGTCGATCCGCAGATATGTGTAAATTTCTGTTTTTGTGTTTTTACGAGTTGATTCCGTTGGTTGTTTGGTTTTTGTCGAGTGATTTAAAGAACTAATTTATATGATATGAAAGAACTCGTTAGGGTTAGGTCTAAGGTAGGGTTGATGCGATCAATATTGTCACACACCTCTTTCAATGCCTTTTGATTAAAGCTATTTAGAAAATCACAGCAATTATTAGCAAGGGGGATTAGGATGATCGGGAAGAAACGAAGTTTCTTCCTCTAGATCCTTGTCCGTCCTTTCCTATTAATTGCTGCAATCTTCATGGACGTCATGTATGTCCGGCCTTTTAGACTACAGTTCACCGTTACCTCGTAGGTAGGGTGCCATAGGGGGCGGATCATGCATGCGTGCATGAAGTTCTTGTTTTGAAAATATTTTGGCATTGAAGGAGGTGAGAGATATCCATCTCTCACTCCCTCCCTTATTCCTAACCCTAACGAGCGAGGATTTTACTCGCTCATTAGGGAATTATCTAAAAACGACATTTTGTTGTTATGTTTTAAAGTGTTTGTTCTGATCTTGAATTATTATTTACTACAAGTTAAAAGAAGCTAAACTAGTTAACTACGGCAGGTATTAAGATTACTCTACTGCAATAAATATATTAGCTAGGGCAAGAAAAGAGCTTAACACTAAAGCATAAAATAAAGAAAACTTACAAGATGATGCTCTTGATCTCTCAACAGATCTGAAATTTTATTGATTGATAAGAGGCATAGCATTTTACAGATTTTGAGTACAATTTATAAGAAACCAGTGAAGCTAGGGTTACAGACTCTCGTATACATGAAATTACAGATTTGCCCCCTAAAAATCCCAACATATGCACCGACACACCGACAGGAAAATTTTCCACCGACACGGGCCTTATATGGCCGCGGAACCGCGGCAATGGGGAGCTTAGGCCGCGGATCCGCGGCCATTTGGTGGGCTTGGCTCATCATCTTTCTGGACTTGGGTTGACTTTCCTTGGGCTTCCTATTTTTATATTTCTTTTCTCTGTGGGACTTCTTAATCTTCTCCAGATCCTCAGTGAAAACTTGTAAGGATCTTTTGACCGTTTCACTTTCGTCTTTTGGACCTTGCACTGTTCTTCGTCTCGGCTTGAGTAAGACCCGTCAGCTTGTTAGTCAAAAGTCCCTTTTCTGTATCATCTTTCGTCTTTTTCACTGTATTTGCTCCAAGAGCCTGTATCCTGTAACATTCAACAAACGAGCGTCAAAAGTACCTGTTTACTTATAAAATGCATAAAAGTGGGACGTATGAATTGTAATATTATGATATGAACAAATACCCCCAAACTTATCTTTTGCTCGTCCTCGAGCAATCTTATTAATTTATTCTAACCTAGCCGCACTTTCGCAGGGAAACGCGATTGCACTGAGCACGTGCAACAAGCCGTTAAACCTCTAGGTGTCCCTAGTAGGAGGAGTGTTGTCTCCTGAGGGTTTTCAGCGGATTACACCCACAAAATCCTATCAACTTGGTTTTTCGACTTTTGTTTTCCAATTAGGTTTTCTAACAAGGAATTCTATTATCGTCGCCCCGCAAATTATCCACCCATATTCTTCACACTTCCTTATTATGTAACTTAAGATTGTACATGTTCTATAAAATTACTTAGAATTCAGCATTTCTTAAGTTTTTCTTCTAGAGTTTCATCTCCACTTAGGAATTTCTATCAACTCTATTAAAGATACAAGTTTTATTTTTCATTCCTTTCTCTTATCTAAACTCTAATCACATATCCCCACGTGTGTGTAATTTTCACCCCTACACTTGGAAATTCAAATCAAGCAATCGTACTCTCGTCCATTGTCCAAAGCACTTAACTTTCACTTATACATCCTTCATGCGACCGTTAATACTTCTTGAGGTACCAACAACCGATTACAAGATGCGTTAGCCCTTTAAAGCGTATTTCCTAGTTTTGCAACACCCAAGGCTTTTAGCAGTGACTCCCAAACCAGTTGGTCTAAGGCACTAGGTGATGAAGCACCCTCGCTAATTAATTTTCTAGCCCTAAGTAATCACAAAAACCAGTGTCCATTTTTTTTATTCACTTTTTTTTTCTTTTTATTTTCATTGTGCTAAGGACTTTAGAAAAGAGTAATTCAAGGTCTCTTCTACTAATCCAAGTTTCAAGGTGCGTGATTGTGCATTTTGTAGGGTACATGTTTTCAGAATCTAAACTCAAGCTAGGAACTATCTTTCAAACTTATACTTTAATAAGAACATTAATACTCTTCCCTCGTTTTGGCTTAACCCACGAAGTGAACCCAAAATTTGCCTATTCCTAAATAACCTACAAAGACATACACTTTCTACCGTTAAACTTTAAGCAAGGTTATTTTTAGGGTTTTTAATTTACTAAGTCTAAGATCTAGTTTTTCCTAGCTAGTTAACCTTTTTATCAACTCAAGTCAATTAACCAAAATTGAATACAATAATTTTTATAATTTTTGAAATTTTCTCAATTTTTATGGGTTTTTCAGTTTTCTAATTTTTTTATTTTTCAAATTTTCAAATTTTTATGAATTTTTTATATAAAGATGCAATGCAGAAATTAAATATGCAAAAGGAAAAGAAAATATATACAATATGCAATGCAAAAGATAACATTACCCTCTCCCCCAAACTTGAGCAAAGCAGTGCCCTCACTGCCCGGCCCCACGTCGCGCTCGTGAGCGTGAACGTGATTGTTCCCCTCTAGCCAAAAGCGTTTGGATTCCTCTCTCAATTTCCGTCAACCGACGGTCATGATCTCGTGCAGTTGCCCGAAACTCATCTCTCAAAGAGTCGATTCTCCTCACTGTTCTCCTCACTAATCGCGCATGCTCCTGGGGAGTTAGTTCTTCCCCGCTCGAAGTCGAGCTTGAGCTAGGGGTGTGTGCAGGTACATTTTCTGTCGGTTCCGTTCGTGTCCAAATATCCGTGAGTCTAGAGTAGGACGACGAGACGCCCTCTAAAAGTGGTCGAACCGGGACACCGTCTATCATATATGAGTCAAATTCCTCGGCTAGGAGGAAATAACGGCAGATTTGTGTAACAAGCATGGGACATGGGTATACGGAACCTCGTTTCCCCGTACCTATAGATTGGAGCAAAACCGTGCACATGTCGAACCTAGGATTTTTCATCATCAGCGTGTGTACGACATGTAACGAAGGGGTGAAAAAGGTCGTGTTGTGGGAACTTCCAAAAATATTGTTTTGTGCCCACCGGCACACAGTTAAAACGTTCGCGAAAAGGGTCCGTGCTTGGATGCCCTTACACGGTTCTCGTGCACGGTCATTACCCATCAATGGCATATAATCTTCAAAGCGCAGTGGGTGTTCATGTGCAGGTACACGTGGTATGAGTGTAACCTCGTGTATCATGTCCCTATCGATGTGAATTTCACGATTTCCCCAATTCAGTTTAATGTAACCTAAGTTGTCAAGGCTATTATCTTCCATGGATTCGTAAAATAGGGCAACTAGGTTAGGTAGAGCAAACGCAGATGCGTGCTTATAGAGGAGGAAATTCCAGCCCCTTTGTGCGATTTCATGTGGGAAATATCTACCGTATATCTCGTGTGCGAAAACAGGGGAAAAATCCCTTTCAAACTGCATTTTATGTGCCATTACGATTTTACAGTAAAGAAATTATGCAGTAACAGAGAGGAAACAGTCAGGTTTACCTCCCCTGAAAATTTCAGGGGGTGAAGACTCAAGAAGGCGGCGGTTGCGCGGCAGGGGGTGGCAACGGCGGCGGATCCGCGGCGATCTGATGGAGTTGCGGCGAGATTCTTCTGCAGTAGGTTGGTGGCGGCGGCTAGGGTTTTATGAGGGGAAAAAAATTTAGGGTAAACGAACAGGGGGCTCGGTTCCTTTAAATAGAGGGGAGAGAAGGTGATTTGCATAAAACACCCTCTAAAACGAGGGTTTTATTTGTAAAATCAGCTCTTAATCTGCAAATTTGCAATTAGGTCCAAAAAAAATTATTTTTTTATTATTATTATTTTTTTATATATATATACAAACAATGTACACACCCCCAAACTTATTTGAGATAATGTTTTGGGAAAAGAAATTTGAGGGTGAAAGTGGAGGAAGATCAGTCAGTGTAAATCGGCTCCTGCAAAAATAGGAGCTCCTCCGTAGGGTCCGCTGTGAAGAACGGTTTTAGTCGATGCCCACTCACCTTGAATAAGGTACCGTCTTCAGGGTTCTCAAGGTCAACCGCACCGTGCGGATAAACGATGCGGACTACAAAGGGTCCTCTCCATCTGGACCGGAGCTTACCGGGATGAAAATGTAACCGAGTGTCATAAAGTAGAACCTGTTGACCAGGTTCGAAAGTTTTTCGCAAAAGGTGTTTATCGTGGAACACCTTTGCTCGGTTTTTAGCAGTTATGGCATTATCATATGCCTCATCCCTCAGCTCCTCCAACTCATTCAATTGCAGCTTTCGATTGCTGCCCGCATCTCCTAAAGACAAATTTAGCTCTTTGATAGCCCAAAAAGCTTTATGCTCGATCTCCACTGGAAGGTGGCAAGCCTTCCCGTACACAAGCCGGTATGGAGACATACCAAGATCGGTCTTATATGCAGTACGGAAAGCCCATAGTGCATCTATCAGTTTAAGTGACCAATCCTTACGGTTTTTGGAAACCGTTTTCTCCAAGATTTGCTTTATTTGCCGATTTGAAACCTCGGCTTGCCCGCATGTTTGAGGGTGATATGGCGTTGACAATTTATGGGTGATAGATTTGCGCATTAAGGACTCGAAAGTCCTATTGCAGAAGTGAGAACCATTATCACTTATTATCGCCCGAGGGTGCCCAAATCGAGAAAATATGTGTTCTTTAAGAAACTGAACGACAACTTTATTATCGTTCGTTCGGCTGGGCACAGCCTCGACCCACTTAGAAACATAGTCAACCGCCAACAGAATATACACATTTCCAAAAGAGTTAGGAAATGGTCCCATGAAATCTATACCCCAAACATCAAAAATTTCCACAACCAAAATAGGTTAGAGAGGCATTTCGTTTCTCCGCGAAATCCGGCCTAAGTGTTGGCACCGGGAGCAAGTTTTGCAGTATTCAAATGCATCCTTGAAGAGTCGTGGCCAATAGAAACCACACTGCAAAAATTTTTCGGCTGTCTTCTTTGGGCCAAAATGCCCGCCACATGCTTGATCGTGGCAAAAAGACAGCACACTCTTGACCTCACTTTCGGGTACACACCGACGAATGATTTAGTCGGAACAGTATTTAAAAAGATAGGGCTCATCCCAATAAAAATGCTTTACTTGGGATAGAAATCGAAGTTTATCCTGTTTCGACCAATCATTGGGTATCAGGCCGGTGGCTAAGTAATTCACAATATCGGAGAACCATGGTTCGCAAGAAACGGTCAAGAGTTGCTCGTCGGGAAAAACATCGGTGATTGGAAGATCGAGCGTGGGGGAAGAAGGAAGTCGTGATAGGTGATCAGCTACTACGTTTTCACATCCCTTTTTGTCCTTAATGACAAGGTCAAACTCTTGTAATAAAAGGATCCAACGTATTAGCCTTGACTTAGCATCTTTCTTCGCAAAAAGGTGGCGAAGAGCTGAATGATCAGTATATACAACGACTGGAGAGCCGATTAAATAAGGCCGAAATTTTTCGAGTGCAAACACAACAGCTAAAAACTCTTTCTCTGTTGTTGTGTAGTTGAGTTGGGCCTCATTTAGTGTTCGGCTAGCATAATAAATCACGTGCGGCATCTTATTAATGTGTTGTCCAAGAACAGCGCCAATAGCAAAGTCTGATGCGTCGCACATGATTTCAAAAGGGTGCGTCCAGTCGGGAGATGATAGGATGGGCGCAGTGATGAGTGAATGTTTCAAAGACTCGAATGCTTCAATGCAAGTGGAGTCGACTGCAAAAGTTGTGTCCTTGGCCAGTAAGAGAGTCAAGGGTCTAGCGATCTTGCTAAAGTCCTTGATGAACCGTCTGTAGAAACCGGCGTGGCCAAGAAAGGCTCTAATATCTTTGACGCATTTTGGGGGAGGGAGGTTGGAGATCACTTCGATTTTTGCTCTATCTACCTCGATGCCGTTTTGCGAGATGACATGTCCTAAGACAATGCCCTCTCGCACCATGAAATGGCACTTCTCCCAATTCAATGTTAGGTTCTTATCCCTGCAGCGGGTAAAAACAGCGTCAAGATGGCGTAAACACTCGTCGAAGGAGTCGCCAAAGATGGAGAAATCATCCATAAATATCTCCAAGAACTTTTCAACCATGTCTGAAAAGATCCCCATCATACACCGCTGAAATGTCGTGGGTGCATTGCATAACCCAAAGGGCATGCGACGATAAGCAAACGTGCCAAAAGGACAAGTGAATGTTGTCTTGTCTTGATCCTCTTTGGCGATGGGGACTTGATTGTAACCGGAATAGCCATCGAGAAAGCAATAGAACTCGTGCCCTGCCAATTGCTCGAGCATTTGGTCAATGAAAGGTAAAGGAAAGTGGTCTTTCCTTATTGCGGCATTGAGTTTTCTATAGTCTATGCAGACTCGCCACCCAGTTTGGGTACGAGTGGGAATCAACTCATTTGCCTCATTTGTAATGACTGTAATGCCTGATTTCTTTGGCACGACGTGGATTGGGCTAACCCATTGGCTATCCGAGATAGGGTAAATGATACCGCTATCCAGACACTTGACAATTTCCTTCTTAACAGCCTCTTTCATGATGGGGTTGAGACGCCTTTGTGGATCTCGTGCTGGCTTGGCATCATCCATTAAGTGTATATGATGTTCGACTATGAGGGGACTAATCCCTTTAATGTCCGCCATAGACCAGCCGAAAGCTTGCCGATTATTATGTAAGACCATCAAAAGTGCCTTCTCTTGCTCAAGAGCTAGAGAAGCTGATATAATGACAGGTAAGGTCTCATTATCACCTAGATAAGCATATTTTAGGTGTGTCGGCAAAAGCTTTAATTCGAGTTTAGGAGGTGAAACAATAGATGGTAACAATGGGGTCGTTGTTTCAAACTCGAATGATTCCATCAAAGGTTCGAACCGAGTGTACGCAACAGTGTCGGATGGTTCAACTAACTCATCCGAAAAAGCAAAAGACTCCAATTCAGGTGATGAGTCTTCAAAGTCGTCAACAAAGGTAAAGCACTCAAAATTATTATCCGTTGTGAAAGCTGCGTCGGATTTTAGGAGGAACGCACTAGTGGTGTTAACATTGCTGTGATCGAACAAAAAATTCTCGAATTCACAGTCCTCCTCCGCGATCTCATTGATCGAGCAAACATCGAGTACGCTAGCATTAGGCTCAGCAGGCTGACTTCCCAACTTGAAAATATTGAGCTCAATTGTCATATTGCCGAAAGATAGGTTCATTGAACCGTTACGACAATTGATCACTGCGTTGGAAGTAGCCAAAAATGGTCGACCAAGTATTACCGGAATTTGGTTCCGGGGGTTAGCAACAGGTTGTGTATCCATCACTATAAAGTCAACGGGGAAAATGAAATCCCCTACTCTAATTAACACATCCTCCAGCTCTCCCCTAGGATGGGTTATTGACCGGTCGGCCATTTGGAGAGTACAGTGAGTGGGCTTAAGCTCTCCAACGCCCAATTGCTCGTACACAGAATAGGGTAGCAAATTGACACTCGCGCCAAGATCTAATAGTGCTCTATTGATGTTCTTGTCCCCAATTGTTATCGAAATGGTAGGACACCCGGGGTCCTTTTGCTTTGGGGGAAGGGAATTTACAAGAGCATCACTAATAGCACTAGCCACAAAAACTTTCTTTGGCAATTGTGACTTCCTCTTTTTGGTGCATAAGTCCTTTAAAATTTTTGCATATGAAGGAACTTGTTGGATTGCATCCAAAAGAGGGATATTTATGCTAACCTGTTTGAACAACTCAACAATCTTCTCCATCTGTAGAGTTGGTTTATTGGATCTCAACCTATTAGGAAAAGGAACATTTTGAAAGGTGGTTGAGTCCAACTTTTGTGGATCAGATTGTCGAGTTGGAACGGCACCCCGTGTAGATGTGTTCGTGTTGTTAGAAATGGGTCCGTTCGAGCTAGAAGAGGTAGAGCCATGTGAAGGGTGGAGAATAGGCTCTGAAGAAGAAGAAGAAGAAGATGAAGATGAAGAAATCCCACCGGCAGGGGTGTCATTGTTCATGCCCACATTTTTCTGCAACACTTTTCCCGATCTCGACGTGGTCACGGCATTTACGTTATGATTCTGCTGTTGATATGCAGCGTGTGCGTGACCGGGGTTGGGCAGTGGTTGAGACGGGAGTTTTCCTTTTTCGCGCTCGCTCAAAGCTGCATTGAGTTGTGCAATTTGTGCCTCAATAGATTTGATGCTTTGATCGTGTGAGGTACTATTTTGCACTAAAGTTTGAATAGAAGTCTCAAGTCTTGCTGTAGACTGTGTAGATTGCTTAAGGAACGCATCTAGACTTCTTTCGAGCGAGCTAACCTTATCATTATTAGGTTGAACATAATTATTTGGCTGGTAAGCATTGTTAGGCACAAAATTGTTCACCTGATTAGGGTAAGGTTGTTGTTGAAATTGTTGCGGTTGAAATTGAGTTTGTGAGGGTGCTTGTTGTTGTTGTTGTGGAGGAGGAGGTCTTTGAAAATTGTTATTTCCTTGGAATTGTTGATTTTGGTTCCAAGCGAAATTTGGGTGACTCCTCCACC
This sequence comes from Agapanthus africanus, assembly GCA_030015575.1. Taxonomy (NCBI): domain Eukaryota; kingdom Viridiplantae; phylum Streptophyta; class Magnoliopsida; order Asparagales; family Amaryllidaceae; genus Agapanthus; species Agapanthus africanus. The sequence continues at coordinate 242,197,920 of CM057344.1, forward strand.
CCGGATTATATGTCGAAGAGTACGGATCGTTCCTTTGTCGTTGCTGAAATGCAGCATTGACTTGATCCTGTCCTTGAGTGGATGCATTATAAGGACACTCTTCAGTTATGTGCGATGGATCCGCACAACAAGCACAGATAGTTCGTGAGGGCATAGCAGGGGCAGGAGAAGGCGATGAGATTTTGGTCTCAATCGCTTCTAGCTTTTTCGTAAGAGCGGCCATCTCGGCCTTCATGGCAATCGACATCTCGACTTGATGTATGCCTGCCCTAGATTGACCACTAGAAGATGACGTGGTCTTGGTACTCTCCCACTGTATTGTTTGCTCACTAAGATCCTCAAGAAACTGCCACGCTTCATCACTAGACTTAGAGAGAAAATGACCTTGACAGATGGTTTCTAGCAACTGCTTCGTTGCCGAGTTCAATCCCTCGTATAATGTTTGGCAAAGTTGCCAACTTTCGATCCCATGATGAGGGCATTGAACTAGTAGGTCCTTAAATCTCTCGAAACACTTCCAAAATGGTTCGGAAGGAAGTTGTGAGAATTGAATTATTTCATTGCGGATTCTGGCAGTTTTGTGATGAGGATAGAACTTTTTCAGAAAAGCCTTCACAAACTCGTCCCAATTTCTTATGGAATGTGATGCGGTGCTATATAGCCACTTCTCGGCTAGGTCACATAAGGTGAAAGGAATGACCCTTAGCCTTATAGCGTCATCACTCAATTGGGTTGTTTTCATCATAGCGCATACATTTTGGAATTTATTAATAAAGATATATGCGTCTTCAGATTCCAAACCATGAAATTTTGGCAGCATATTGATGAAGTGTGGTTTTATCTCAAAATTTTCCCCATTTGCCGGTGGGGGTGAAAGACAGGTGGGTAAAGAAGTGCGGATGGGGTAAAAGAGGTCCTGGAGCGCAACTCGTGCGGGCGCTTCAACAGGTGGCTGGTTCGGGTTATTCGCACCTAACGGAGGTGGAATCCTTCCCGTCGGTAAGGTATTGTTGGGGTCGAATCCCGACATTCCTTCGGTGAAAGAAATTGAAGTTGAGGGTAAGGAAGTGGACGGAGTGTCGACTTTAGTGTCGAAAGGTTCGTCGGTCGGTACCAACGAAACACGGACTAATCGGGCGTCAGTATCCCTAGTCCAAAGTGACATACACTAAAGGGTAGTGCAGTCAGAAAAAAAAAGAAAAAAGACAGAATGTGGGGGTAAGATAACGTCAGTGAGAGAAAGTGGTGGAAGTGAGTTGCAAGTTTTTTTAGCGGCAAGTTGCAAGTTTTGAAAAGATTTTTTTTTTTTTATGTGTGAGAGTTTTGCAAAAAGGTTTTTGGAAAGGGACTCGTGACACCAATGTATCAACCACACATGCACAATCAGGCCTAGATCTAGGGTCGCCTAGGTCTGCTAGACAGCTCCTAACTAGGGTTAGAAATAAGACCTCAAACCGCCTCTTCACGGACAAATACAGCCAGGTAAGTGGGAAGGAACCACCACTACAGTGGGCCTAATTAATAACCACTAGCCTAGACACCGCAATGTCGGTTAAGATAAACGGCCGATGCCTATACTAGTCCTTTTCCTATTGAGCTCGATGTCCTTAGGTCTGAGTCTAATCTTTTTTAATTAACTGTGGTCAATGCACATGCTTTAGGTGTTTTCTGGGGTCCTGGGAAGGGTGATGAAATCCCCACCCAATCTGAGTTTGGTCAATTAGCCCCTTAAAGTCCGATTAAATTATGCAAAACAGTAAAATTCACTTGCAATCAATTTTTAGCGCGGCGCAAAGAAACCTGCAGAAAATCTGTTATTTAGAAGGGGGAGAGAATTCTTTAGCGCAAAGAATTCCTGCAGAAACTTTTTACAGTGGAGATATGGAGGTTACAGAGGGGAGAATGAGGGAGCAAACCATGCAATTTTGAAGAGCTGATGGGGCCAACATGCGGCGGAACCGCGGTCTGGGGCACCAATATGCGGCGGAATCGCAGTTCTTTAAGGGAATCAAGCTCTGAAAATTTTTGTACTGTTCTGTGCTTACAATTCCTCTCTGTTCTTATGCTCCTTTTTCTATTTTGACCTTCTGTAAAACTCCAGATCCGCGATGCTTTGCTGTTCCTGCAAGATTCAAACGAGAAACCCTTCAAACAGATAAAAATAATGAAAAGAAAATTTTTGTATTTTTTTTTATTTTCAGATTTTTATAATTTTTAGAATTTATATCAACCCGAAATCATACAAAACATAAAAATTACGCCATCCCCGGCAACGGCGCCATTTGATTAATCCAAAAAATTGTGTTTTACCGTAATCAGAAACGGCGTCGCTTTGCAGCTAGCCGGTGAGTACGGGTCGATCCGCAGAGATGTGTAAATTTCTGTTTTTGTGTTTTTACGAGTTGATTCCGTTGATAGTTTGGTTTTTGTCGAGTGATTTAAAGAACTAATTTATATGATATGAAAGAACTCGTTAGGGTTAGGTCTAAGGTAGGGTTGATGCGATCAATATTGTCACACACCTCTTTCAATGCCTTTTGATTAAAGCTATTTAGAAAATCACAGCAATTATTAGCAAAGGGGATTAGGATGATCGGGAAGAAACGAAGTTTCTTCCTCTAGATCCTTGCCCGTCCTTTCCTATTAATTGCTGCAATCTTTAAGGACGTCATGTATGTCCGGCCTTTTAGACTACAGTTCACCGTTACCTCGTAGGTAGGGTGCCGTAGGGGGCGGATCATGCATGCGTGCATGAAGTTCTTGTTTTGAAAATATTTTGGCATTGAAGGAGGTGAGAGATATCCATCTCTCACTCCCTCCCTTATTCCTAACCCTAACGAGCGAGGATTTTACTCGCTCATTAGGGAATTATCTAAAAACGATATTTTGTTGTTATGTTTTAAAGTGTTTGTTCTGATCTTGAATTATTATTTACTGCAAGTTAAAAGAAGCTAGACTAGTTAACTACGGCAGGTATTAAGATTACTCTACTGCAATAAATATATTAGCTAGGGCAAGAAAAGAGCTTAACACTAAAGCATAAAATAAAGAAAACTTACAAGATGATGCTCTTGATCTCTCAACAGATCTGAAATTTTATTGATTGATAAGAGGCATAGCATTTTACAGATTTTGAGTACAATTTATAAGCAACCAGTGAAGCTAGGGTTACAGACTCTTGTATACATGAAATTACAGATTTGCCCCCTAAAAATCCCAACATATGCACCGACACACCGACAGGGAAATTTTCCACCGACACGGGCCTTATATGGCCGCGGAACCGCAGCAATGGGGAGCTTGGGCCGCGGATCCGCGGCCATTTGGTGGGCTTGGCTCATCATCTTTCTGGACTTGGGTTGACTTTCCTTGGGCTTCCTATTTTTATATTTCTTTTCTCTGTGGGACTTCTTAATCTTCTCCAGATCCTCAGTGAAAACTTGTAAGGATCTTTTGACCGTTTCACTTTCGTCTTTTGGACCTTGCACAGTTCTTCGTCTCGGCTTGAGTAAGACCCGTCAGCTTGTTGGTCAAAAGTCCCTTTTCTGTATCATCTTTCGTCTTTTTCACTGTATTTGCTCCAAGAGCCTGTATCCTGTAACATGCAACAAACGAGCATCAAAAGTACCTGTTTACTTATAAAATGCATAAAAGTGGGGCGTATGAATTGCAATATTATGATATGAACAGTCACCAGGAAACTGCTATCTGACGATATGTATAATACCAACTAGCATGTTCCCGGCGAGTCCTGTCCGGTGTACTCATAACCTAATGAGCACCTGTATACATCTTAGGTGAACCAACTGACACCAATGGCTTGTGAGATCGGCCATTGCCCCTCGTCGGGGTCTCGACTGTATACACTAGTCTACTCTGGAGTATCGATGCCCTGTCTCGAAACTCCCACGACTAGGGACACTTTAAGGATGTGCTTACAGATCCCAGCTCCCACGTATATGATTGCCATCATATCGGTATAGGTCTTTCCTCAATCATTGCAATCACGTACCTGCGATCCAATAATTGAGTTTGAAGGCACTATCTCCAACAGCCAATACGGACGTACTTCTAAAATGTTACCTCCAAATAAACACCATAATTTTATAAAATTATTATTTAAAATAAAATACTTTAATCCATCCTAAAAGGATATAATTTCATTTAAATACCTTAATCTTTACTAAAAGGCTATTTTCAGCAAAAACCATAACTTTTATAAATGATGTTTTCCAAAGTGAATACGTAAAACCTTATTAAAAGATAATTTCAAATAAATACTATAATCCTTCATTAAAAATATATTTTCATTAAAATACCATGGGTTTTCCAAAAATTATAATTACTCTAAAATATCATGGTTTCTTATAAACAATTACTACCATTAAATGGCATGATCTTTATTAACTATGTTGGAGATAGTGCCCTCAGAGTCAATTATTGGATCACAGGCACGTGATTGCAATGATTGAGGGAGGACCTATCCCGGTAGGACGGTCTTACTCAAGATGATAGTATGCTATCTGGTTTATCTTTATCATCGTGTACTGCTTTAGGTGACCTTACGAGTCACTATTGCACGTTGATAATGCCCCTAGGATTCTTGCTTGACTACCAGCAGTATGAGGGCGATCATATATGTGGGAGCTGGGGTCTATAAGCACATCCTTAAAAGGTCCCTAGTCGTGGGAGTTTCGAGACAGGGCATCGATTCTCCAGAGTAGACTAGTGTATACAGTCGAGACCCCGACAAGGGGCGGTGGCCGGTCTCACAATCCACTGGTGTCAGTTGGTTCACCTAAGATATATACAGATGCTCATTGGGTTATGAGTACACCGGACAGGACTCGCCGGGAACCTGCTAGTTGGGATTATACCTGATGTCAGATAGCAGTTCCCTGGTGACATGTGTACAGGTTAGTTCATCGACCTGAGATCGTCATTTGTCTCGTGTGAGTTCCCACTGTGCTTTGATTACTACCCTACTACGGCTCAAAGGAGTCGTGCAAACAGGTTTTAGTTGGGTACAGTCCCGAGCCACATGGAGGCAGCGAGCGGATCTGCAGGGGTTCGTCTCTCCCGGTATTGGGGGTGAGGTCGCGCTGTGTCTAGGAGAGCCAGTACATGAAAAGTCCTTGGTCAAGGCAGGAGATTTGCTGGTAGGTATTCCAGTAGTATCTCAGGGTGTTCTGGGCTATACTCCGACACGACTTGTACCGCTTTTGAGGGTCTGACTTTTACCAACCCCCTAGGCCCGCCATGCGATGCTCATAGACGAACGGACCGGACTGTATGGATATTGTCACTAACAGGCTCAGTAGGGTGTCGGGATGAGTTCGCTCATCGACGTCCCTTTTGGTCAATAGCTGGTAGCCCGTCACGTATGGCTAATACCTCTGACGTGCTAGTGGTTAAATCCACAGCCATAGTATTGACGAGTCTTTAGAGTCCACCACACACAGTTACTCAGGTTTCGGGCGAAACGCTGTAGAGGCCGTATGGAGATATGGCATGGTTCGATCAGATACGTGCGGTATTGCACGGATCGTGATCGGACGGTTTTTACTAGCCGGTTTTGGCTTAAGCCGGATCCTAGTATTAGACAGTGTAGATTTTGTCTCTTTGCATTTGTGTTCAGTGGGAATACAAATGCGGGCATGTATATGCAGTAGAGGGGTTTTCCTGTAATTTATTTCGGGATCAGTTTTCTGAAGTTGCCAGTTTGCATTCCGTTCCGGCCAGTTTTCTTTTGTTCCTTCGCGGCCGGACTTTCCGTTGGAAGGGGGATATTTGCAAGTTTGCAAATAACTTATTGTGGAAGGGTTTCTTGCTTTTGATGGCTTCATGATGGTTCTTGTCATCATGAGATTCTTTATTGGTCTTTTCCTTTTGCTTTTTGAGATTGGATTTGGATGTGATGAGATTAGAAATGGGTGTGACTTTAATCCTTTTATTTTCTATCATACATATTCTTTTCTTGCTTGATTCCTCATCTTATCTCCACCATTTTCATGAGGGGCCGGCCACTAGAGAGAGGGAGGGAGATTATTGTGGTTCTCATTCTTTATGCTATCTCATTATTCCATTGTTGCAACAAAAGAAAAATCCCTCTCCAAAGTTCTTGATTCCTACCTCCATTAAGGCGACTTCTCAAACCCCAAAGAGACATAGCCTACTACACTACATCTGCAGCAAATTTTGGTCGCGTCGGCTAGCCAACTTCGCGCCCGAGTTGCCTCGGTCCAGAGGTGGGAGCCCGTAAAAGTATTCGGCTACGTGGTGCCCTTTCCGACGAGGACGTGACGGACGGAGATTCCGCGGGAGATCGGAGTGGAGACGAAGACCGAAAGACACGGATCGCTTGGTATACTTATCTACCCATTTCTTAGTTTGCTGGTAGCTAGGTTAATGGCCCGATCCGGGATAAAAGTGCGCAGTGGTGCCAGTTTACTAGTTTGCAAAGTTTTTCATTTCCGCGTTTCCGGCGTCGGATCGACGGCGGGGGCGCCGCCGTGCACTTACACTGGTATCAGAGCCATGCCATTAACTTAGCCTAGCTTGCTTTAGTATGTTTAGAACTCGATCGAACAAAGATCCCGAAAACCCGATTTCAAGTTACACACTTTTTGTCGAAATTTTTTGGAGTCTAAAAATTTTTCAGGTTGTTTCAGAATGATGTGCAAGGTTTCCTAAGAATTCTGAGAAAATTTGGTGTCATGAATCCTCTATTCCACCGTGGAACCGCGGCCAAACCCATGCTTGGGCCGCGGTTCCGCCGCCGAATATCCTGTTCATTTCACCAAAATTTTACAGAGAGCTTATGGGATGAAAATAGGGTTTTTAGAATATTATTTTTGGGCCCAGAATTTCTTTAACTGCTACAGTAATGCTTGGGGCCCACTTGATAAAATTTGATCGATCGGATATTTTAAACATGCTAGTTCACAGTATTTACATTATATCTGCGACCGTGAATGTCACTTGATCGGTAAATCCTGTCTAACTGCTATAGCCCGGTTAGACGGATTTGCGAATGTGACATTCACGTTGATGTTCTGTGATTGTGCTGTGATGTTGCGGATTGGTCGTGGGGGATAGCCTGGATGCAATGTTAGTACAGTTTTGTTTTATATGTACATTTGATATTGCGGGGCGAGCGTCCGACATGTGGACTGCCGTCACTGCCTATTTGTATTATTCTTTTGGGGCACGACCGGGTCGAGGTCGATGTACCCGTTGTATGTATATTTTTCTTTCTGTACTAGGATTACCCCGTGGAGGGGTGCACGGATAGCCGGGTTCTAGAGGGCAATGAGCCCGCATCTCATGGCATTGAGACGGAGGGGGCTTTACTCTAGAATTGGCAGGGCTATTCGCCGCACTCGTAGGGGGTACAGGTTGACCCAAGGAGGGGTGCCTAAGTTACCGGATTCCATGAAGTGCTGGGTGGTCCATTCACGTTGCTGAAGGGGGCTGCCTCGCTTCAGGTTTTGGCGGGTAACTTGCCGCGCCCATAGGGGTCTAGGATTTCATTGCACAGGCTATCCACACGACCAGGAGAACGTCGGGTTTCAGTAGCGGCTCTATGAAACCCGGGGATCCCAGATATCTGTATTGTTCTGTGATGCTGTATATTTATGTGATGTTGCATTTTATCACGCCTTGAGCGAAAATTATATATTATATATATACTAGTAGATGTTGTATATGTTTTGCATCCGCGCTAGTCCAGTCCCCGCTCTGTCGTTAGTTAAGTAACCTAACGGGTGATGACGGGACCCAGTGGCGAATGCAGATGGCATATACGTACATCATTATTTTCGTTCTTTTATGGTGTGATCAATTGATGGGACTGCGTTGATTCGGATCAATGCAAGATAAACAAACCTATTCTGATGTTGTTGGAAAATTTTTCAAAAAGCTGTTATTGCAAAGGCGTTCTCTTTTGTTTTGCATAGTGGTATTCAGTTGGAATATCCCGCTCCTCACTCAACGAGGTAAGGGCCGAGATCCCTTCACCGGGAGTGACCCCTTGGACAAAAGTTAGCGTCAGGGCAATAACTTCACTATAGCCGATTACTTTTGCTTTGCATCGTGGTATTCAGTTGGAATATCCTGCACCTCATTCTACGGGGAAAGAGCCGAGATCCCTTCACCGGGAGTGACCTCTTTAGCGAAGGTTTTCGTCACTATATTTTTAAAAAGCTATCCGTTCCTTCAACGATATCAAGTTCATTACGTTAAAGGTTTTCGCCAGAAACCATTCGTAGCCCTCCGTCGTTTCATATGGATAGTTAATAGTATTCAAGCTGTGTATGTTGGCCAAAGTCAAGGCACGGTGTTTGGTAGCTATTGGGTATTCATATGCTGCATAGATAAATGCGTTGGTTTGGGACAGTCGTACTACTATTTTGGCCAAAGTCAAGGGTATGTACGAGTGGGTTCAAATTAACCTGGACAATGACGGGAAGAACTTGACATGTGACTTATGATATATTGGCCAAAGTCAAGGTCATAAGAGCATAGGGCAAAAATCCACATCGGGGGTTTCTAAAGAAACTGAAACTTGCCAGATATGTGCATACCTTTTGGAGTATGATAACGTGAGCGGATTCCGTCACGTTATCATGCGATGATAGTTGGATCCCGATTCCCACTGATGAGTTGGTTTACTCCTCGGGTGATCCCGGCTAATTCTTCTTTTAGGTTTGGGGAAGAATTTGACGTTACAGTGGGAGGTTTCCTGATTAGATAAAGTGATAACCATTCTGATCTAGGTTAGAGTGCACGCTGAGTGTATCTTTTCTCTCTCTCTCTGTGGCAGCGACCATTGACCCGACCTAGACTATGACTCAGTGACCAAGTTGACCGAACCTTCTTAACACTGGCTTTTGGATTGTCAGAGTTGCAAACCTCATCGCCACTCCTACTTTTACCCTTTTCTCCAGGACACCCCGTATTATTACGACCGTCCACTTCCATTGGACAAAACCATCGTATGGTTATATACGAACTCGAAGGAATTCGAGGATGGTTTCTGGTTCTGGAGAAAACGAATAGGACTATTCAGTTGTCTTTTCCTTTTACCTTCTCTCAGGTTGCGAGTACTCCTTGGTTTAGGAGATAGTACACCTATTACGCAAATTGGATAGTCTTCTTCCAAACCTTACGCCGGTGCCGAACGGTGGGGAATGAAGAAAACCAATTAGCCTAAACGGTGTACAGAAGGTATTATGTAAAGACAAAGAAAGGGATTAGTAAGAGGGCAAAGTAAATTACGACTGCTATTCATGACCAAACCAAGTATTTCTTCGCCAATCCTAAATCACCTTTGTATTTCTCCAGGACACTCCATATCACTACGAAGATCCCAAGTTTATTGGATAATCCATCGTATGGTTATATACGAACTCGAAAGGAACTTGTTCCAGTTCGGGGATGGATCCTGGTTCAGGAGAAATAGGAATAAGGTTCATTCGGTTGTCTTTTATTTTCACCTTCTCTCGCATTGCGAGTGCTCCTAGGATTAGGACAGTACACCCATTATGCTTATTGGATAGTCTTCTTCCAAACCATAGGCTGGTGCCGAACGGTAGGGAAGGAAGAAAACCATTTGGCCTAAAGGGGTGTACAGAAGGTAATGACTAAAGACATATAAAGGGATTTGGAGAGATGGAAAAGAGATATACGGTTACAGTTGTGAATTTGGATAATGGAAGAGGCATTACTAGGAATACCTGGATACCCCATCGAAACATTTCAATGTTTCAGTCTCACTGTGTACTGTTGAAAGAAAACTGATTTCCTAATTAGACACTTGCTCCAGGGTATGTATTTACCAGGTTTGATTCTCACATCTGTATGGTTTTAGAGATGATGAGTGGGAGTAAGTTATTGGGAATTGGGTGATTGTCCTCATTATATCGGGATTCGTTGTAATTGGTGATATTTGAGGAAATCGCCTGGGTTGTTCGCCGGACGGCAAATATTTGGTTTTGGATATCCGTTGTTATGCACCAATTTCAAATTGATATATCTGTACGTCTATTTTTATAGAGTGAGACATACCTTTTTGAAATTATGTCTATGACGTTTACCTATACTAGTGGATAGTTAGGTAAGGAGCATTGAACAGCGGTGTAATTCTTCTTAACCATAAGTACAGTTTTCAACCTACAACACACAGTGAATGAGTTGTTAGACTCAGCGGACTTATACAGAGTTTTGTGTATTGTCCAGTGTCCATTAGGACAGAGGGGTTGGTCCTCGTACTATATTCTGTTTACTTATGACTTCTCTGGTTCTTAGACAGGTGTTTCGTAGAAACGCAGGGTCCAAGTTTTGAGAAGTTATAGGTATAAGAATAAAGTAGAGAACCAGATATTGCAAGTATCGGGATTCTTCAAGGTGATCGAAGATGTAGATACTTGTGGATGGTATTCAGTTGATAGTAATAATTAAGAGAACTTGCTTCTCTTTCAGGTTACTCATAATTGGAAGTACTCCTAAGTTGAGTAACGCTGATCGGCCTTCTCCATTTAGTTGACATGCACTGGAGACAACTGCATGATTTGAATCCAGTTCAATTAAATCAGTGCCTCTGTTTCTATATTGGATATAGAACAGTTCATATCTTGACATTGTTATGGTACGGAGAGTCGTCCAGCTTATGCTTAAAACCAGACTCTGGACAACTCAAGGCACGTTTCCATAATGGCTGTTTGTGGGTTGACCCGGGCTATGACGAGGGTTGATATTCTACCAACTCGAAGATCAATAGTGATATTGTTTTTGACTCGCCACAGTTTTATTAAAAATGGATTTTTTTTTTGGAAAACAGTAGTGGGAGTATGGTAGAACTGGAAGTGATTCCAGAACCGCAAACGATTACTGAAGATTTGATAAGAACCTAAAAATTCAATCTGGTTTGACATTCCATTAGCCATTCCGCAGATATGGTGGGTAACCTCAGGCACTCGAGAGGTACTTCGGTATGCTCAAGGACGGTGGCAGGGAGGTTCTTATTTACCCAGACTTGCCATTGCTGTTGTTCCAGACTGTGAGACCCGGCAAGAGGATGAGTATAGCGTCGTTCTAAACTGGCTTTAGAAGTGTACGTCTATATGACTCTGCCAGAGGGTTGTCGTAGTCAGTGGGAGCAGCGGAAGTATTGGTGGACATCAGGCTTATGTCTATTTATAGACTAAAGCAGATATAGCGGAGATAGATCATCTATTTCTGATGTGACAGTCATAGGTTTGACTTCATCAGAATAGGGGATGGATCTGTTAAGAGGGTAGAAGGGTGTGATGTCCTGGTATTTGATGACATACACAGAGTAGGAAGTGATATTCCTATACTACGATCGGTTATACTTTGGTCGTCACACAGTAGTTTCTCCACATAGGACTTGGATATTGTATCAGACATTCTGGTTACTAGATCTATGGTTTTATATCTAGATTTGGGTGGTTTCCCAATCTGGGTACTTAGACAGCTTTCTATGAGTATTTAGAATGGACGACTCCTGGCATGGTGGTGTACCTGCAGGTAATGGAGTCACCCTCTCTAATGGTGTCTTACAGACTAAAGGGGAGAGGGATGTGCATGATTGGCAGATCACTTGCTTAGGCAATTGAGTCAATCATGAGATGTCAAGTACCACACCAGATGTTGTTCATGCAGTAGGTGCAATAAGTTGATATTGATCCAATCCTGGAGAAACGATCGGAAGCAGTTTTAGAACATAAGTTAATGTTCTAGAGATATGATAACAGCATTCTCCTTCGGGAGACAGTTATCATTCCAGGCTTCCAAGGTGACCTGGATGACAGAGAGGTTGTCAGAGTTATATTTTTCCCTCTGACGAGGGGCAGTATTTTGGACAGGTGGTCCAGGTGGATACTGAGGGAAGGCATGGCACAGGATACTGATTAAGTTCAGTTGACGATACAGTCTAAGAAGTTTTGATTTGGAGTTCACTTATGAGCTAGGTCCCATCAGATATCCAGACACATTCTAAGACAGGTATTGCTCATTTCGGGATATGGCTTTCTCCGCGAACTTGAGATACAGAGAGACATAGAAAGAAACATCACAGCGGATCCACTCACTGAGGCTATTCCTCGAACGCAATAGTTTCGCAAACGAGCTTTGTGAGACTGATTAGTAGAGGAGTTGGGTGTTCGGTATCACACGGGCTATGAGTATGCGACATCGCAATAATTAGCCTTGAGTGCAAGTGGGAGATTATTGGAGATAGTGCCCTCAGAGTCAATTATTGGATCACAGGAACGTGATTGCAATGATTGAGGGAGGACCTATCCCGGTAGGACAGTCTTACTCAAGATGATAGTATGCTATCTGGTTTATCTTTATCATCGTGTACTGCTTTAGGTGACCTTACGAGTCACTATTGCACGTTGATAAAGCCCCTAGGATTCTTGCTTGACTACCAGCAGTATGAGGGCGATCATATACGTGGGAGCTGGGGTCTATAAGCGCATCCTTAAAAGGTCCCTAGTCGTGGGAGTTTCGAGACAGGGCATCGATTCTCCAGAGTAGACTAGTGTATACAGTCGAGACCCCGACGAGGGGAGGTGGCCGGTCTCACAAGCCACTGGTGTCAGTTGGTTCACCTAAGATGTATACAAGTGCTCATTGGGTTATGAGTACACCGGAAAGGACTCGCCGGGAACCTGCTAGTTGGGATTATACCTAATGTCAGATAGCAGTTCCCTGGTGACATGTGTACAGGTTAGTTCATCGACCTGAGATCGTCATTTGTCTCGTGTGAGTTCCCACTGTGCTTTGATTACTACCCTACCACGGCTCAAAGGAGTCGTGCAAACAGGTTTTAGTTGGGTACAGTCCCGAGCCACATGGAGGCAGCGAGCGGATCTGCAGGGGTTCGTCTCTCCCGGTATTGGGGGTGAGGTCGCGCTGTGTCTAGGAGAGCCGGTACATGAAAAGTCCTTGGCCAAGGCAGGAGATTTGCTGGTAGGTATTCCAGTAGTATCTCAGGGTGTTCTGGGCTACACTCCGACACGACTTGTACCGCTTTTGGGGGTCTGACTTTTACCAACCTCCTGGGCCCGCCATGCGATGCTCATAGACGAACGGACCGGACTGTACGGATATTGTCACTGACAGGCTCAGTAGGGTGTCAGGATGAGTTCGCTCATCGACGTCCCTTTTGGTCAATAGCTGGTAACCCGTCACGTATGGCTAATACCTCTGACGTGCTAGTGGTTAAATCCACAGCCATAGTATTGACGAGTCTTTAGAGTCCACCACACATAGTTACTCAGGTTTCGGGCGAAACGCTGTAGAGGCCGTATGGAGATATGACAGGGTTCGATCAGATACGTGCGGTATTGCACGGATCGTGATCGGACGGTTTTTACTAGCCGGCTTTGGTTTAAGCCGGATCCTAATATTAGACAGTATAGATTTTGTCTCTTTGCATTTGTGTTCAGTGGGAATACAAATGCGGGCATGTATATGCAGTAGAGGGGTTTTCCTGTAATTTATTACGGGATCAGTTTTCTGAAGTTGCCAGTTTGCATTCCGTTCCGGCCAGTTTTCTTTTGTTCCTTCGCGGCCGGACTTTCCGTTGGAAGGGGGATATTTGCAAGTTTGCAAATAATTTATTGTGGAGGTGTTTCTTACTTTTGATGGCTTCATGATGGTTCTTGTCATCATGAGATTCTTTATTGGTCTTTTCCTTTTGTTTTTTGAGATTGGATTTGGATGTGATGAGATTAGAAATGGGTGTGACTTTAATCCTTTTATTTTCTATCATACATATTCTTTTCTTGCTTGATTCCTCATCTTATCTCCACCATTTTCATAAGGGGTCGGCCACTAGAGAGAGGGAGGGAGATTATTGTGGTTCTCATTCTTTATGCTATCTCATTATTCCATTGTTGCAACAAAAGAAAAATCCCTCTCCAAAATTCTTGATTCCTACCTCCACTAAGGCAACTTCTCAAACCCCAAAGAGACATAGCCTACTACACTACATCTACAGCAAATCTTGGTCACGTCGGCTAGCCAACTTCGCGCCCGAGTTGCCTCGGTTCAGAGGTGGGAGCTCATAAAAGTATTCGGCTACGTGGTGCCCTTTCCGACGAGGACGTGACGGATGGAGATTCCGCGGGAGATCAGAGTGGAGACGAAGACCGAAGGACACGGATCGCTTGGTATACTTCTCTACCCATTTCTTAGTTTGCTAGTAGCTAGGTTAATGGCCCGATCCGGGATAAAAGTGCGCGGTCGTGCCGGTTTGCTGGTTTGCAAAGTTTTTCGTTTCCGCGTTTCCGGCGTCGGATCGACGGCCGGGGCGCCGCCGTGCACTTACACAACTAAGCGTGCTATAAAATATTATGATGCACCTTACAGAATTTAAAAGATAACAGGATAAAATGGGTGGTTGTGGAATGCCATATTAAATGAGATCAATTATTTGAATACAAGTTACAACATACATGACACATGATACGGTTAGGGTTAGAATGCGCGAATTTAGGTATGGAATACTTATAAATGAAGATTTCTGCAGGCAGGGTGAACAGTCCAATATGTGGACGACTATTAACCCGACATTCGGGCGAATACTGATCCGGTCTTCGGGCGAATACTAACCCGATATTCGGACGAATACTTACCCTACTTTGAGGGTTCCAATATGTGGATGACAATACAATGTGGAAATTCCATACCTAGATGATATACGCACTAACTCTAATTCGACAAAACCTTTACGCTGAATAACGGGGTTGGATAGTTTGATTAGGCAAGGAGATGCGGAACTCGAATTCCTCTACTACTCGATCATGATTCCGGGAGGTGAAACTGTACATTTCACTTCCCCAGTTGTTATTCCGTGGCCACAACGGAATAATCGCGAGTATCCGGATCCTTATTTAACAAACTAATGCGAAATTTTACCTAATAGATACCTCACACAACATACCCATATTCATATATGCCTCATTCAACATGCCTTATTTGCATACACCACATACCCTTATACCCATACATATCATATCTGTACATACACATCATACCTATATACACTTGCTTGTTTTTGTACCTTTATTTCCTTACGAGGCGATCTTTTCCGAGTGTAACTCGCTGACGGACTTTCCTTATCACTTCTCTATCTCTGAAATGTCCGTTAGATGAGAATGGGTATTATGATGAGGATCAAGGTGTGGAGCCTACTAATGAGGATTATGCAGACTTGACGACGGAAAATTAGCTAGTTTTATTTTTGTTTGTTGCCTACATATTTAAGGTATTTGCTTCTTCTTCGATGTAATTAAACTATTTAGTTTATTTTACTCATTATTTTGGGATGTAATAAAATTTGTTTAATGGAAATAAATGCATTCCGCTTTTATTATTTACATATCCTGCATGTTATAGATATTCATACGCTTAACGTAACTGTATTGAATAGACCACCTTCAATATAGTTAGGTTGCGGACCATGCCACGTCACCCTTCACCTTCATTTAGAAAGCAGGGCGTGACAGAATTACTCAAAAAAACTACCAGAGTTTTCCAACTGCTCGGAAGGAAACTCAATACTATAAATGCTTGCATCTCGTCTTCAATCGACATATTCATTGCTGCAAGTCGATTCACAATCTTCTCAACTTCGTTCAAATGCTCCGTTATTGAGGAATCTTCCTGGAACTTTAAATTCATCAATTCTCTCATTAAAAAAAATTTGTTTGTAGCCGTCTTTCTCTCGTAGAAATATGTTAACTTCTTGCATAAAGTTTATGCAGTGCTCTCTGATGATACTGGTGAAACACCGAATTTTCTATCCATTCGTGAATAAGACTTCTCGCCTTTCGATCCATCCTTACCTAATCTTCATCAGACATTTTCTCTGGCCTGGCGCTAATCCCATAAAAAGCCGCATCTAAATTTTTGAGGCACAACATGTACTCCATCCCCGACTTTCATATTGATAAATTTATGCTATTCAAACACACCATCTTTGTTGCGATTTGAGTTGTCTCCATTTTCGTCGTTCTTCTCTCAACCAATGCTTTGATACCAGTTGTTAGAATTTTTAGGTCCCAAATAATTTAGAAAAACCAAAACAAGATCTTTGAGAAAAAAAGAATAAAATAAAAGCACAATTAAACATAAAAAATTCTTCAATTTCTACACTTATATTCAACTTCAATACGAAATACAGAAAATTCTCTTCTTCAAAATACTCCTACACAAACTTATCTTCAATTCTACTTCTTCTTATGTATCTGAATATCCTAATCAATTTATATTTATAGGCTTAGAATCTCTAAACCTATTTCTACCGGAATACCAATTAAGATCTCATCAAATCTCCAAAGTAATCTCTAAACAAATTTTCAAATTATTCTTCAACTAATTTCCTAAATACGTCAGAATTCTCGTCTATAGACTTCTGAAGCACAAGTGCTCAAACGTCTGACTAGGCTTTGGATTTCTGACTTCTTCTTTTTCAGACGTCTGAGAGACATATCTTCAGACATCTGACTGCTCTCTGTAATTCTAGAATTTACACTTCAGATGTCAGAAGCACTAGATTGTTGAATACAAGTCAATTTCATAATGATCGATATAGAGATTTTTCTAGTTTTTCTAGTTTCGGTTGTGTATTTTGCTATCAAGGATATCTAATTTGTCTCCTATATCAAGCCTTGGTTGCCCAAGTCCTCATATGTGTTGATGCTAGTTAGTCTACGTATGTTTATTTTTGTTCCTCTTCTGAGTCATGGTATAATCCCAATTGCACAAATTTTAAGTCAAAGGATATGTGGATATAAGTAATAATGATCCATTCCAATAATAACAGATTCGCTGAGTAAATATTCTCCATCACGACAAAATTAAAATTTGGATGTGGATTTCATAAATAAATTTTTGTTTTGCCATCTGCTATATATTGGTGTAATTGTTTTACCATAGCTCATTCATATATAAGACATTATTTATTATGATTTTCAAACTGGATCTCTCATGTCTGAAGACATCGGTTTTGATAGTCCCCCTATTCATCTTAATTACTGGTATCCGCTCCTTTCCTTGTTAACACAACGTACGTTCATCTATATATCTTTGAAGGTAAGATGTAATGATGGATTATAACATGTTTGAAAACTATTGTTTAGGAGCTTAGTGAATTGCTACCGGAGCAAATATGTTCTTCTATTGTGAAATACTAGTATTTTGCACGTGCTATAAACATGGAACGAAAGAAGCTTGCATCGCGTGTAAAAGTAAAAATTGGGTGAATTTTATAGAGCATGCATACAAAAGTTTTGATATTATTCACTACAAAGATATAGGTATTCATTACAAAGATATAGTAATAAAGGGCTTGAAGTAGCCCATTAAAGAGAGCCGGGATCGAGCCGGGGTCTATTGGGACGACCAGAGATCGAGCCCGAAGTTTCTCATTTATGAGGGGATGGCTAATCTCCAAAAGATATAGTAATAAGTAATATCATTGTTTACAGGAAATATGAAATTCTTTTTATATTTATCAGAATGTAGGTATGATGCCTCATGCTATTGAGATCACTATAATACTATTGCAGCAAAAAAATATTAAGTATTTATTACAATTTGTATACCTTCATTTTTCATACCTTGAATCCTTAAATACTTTTATGGGACTTTTGGAATTTTTTTTTTTTTTTTGGTTTGAGAGGGAGAGAGAGATTGCTTTTTTTGACCATTAGAATATTTAAATAGGCATTGTTAACATGTTTGATGACCTAGAATGAGAGTTCTTTGGAGAGGATTTTACTTGTTTTTTTATAACTATTTCCTATAAAATAAAATTATAGACTCCCTACATCTACACAAAGTACAAAATCAATTTTTAACCTCTTAAAATATTTGTATTATGGGAAAAAGGTTAGCCACGCAACAGACACAAATCAATTGGGCTCAACTCAGTCACATGGGTCCCAGACCCCAGTTATACCCAATTGCGTAGCTAATTGCCTAGTAAAATTGCGTAGAGCCTCTTAGCCCTTGTATTATAATGGTATATAAATTAATTAGTTAGATCATTGGATAATTTTCCTTAAGCCTTTCCTTGTTGTTAGGTTCTGAATATTCTTTCACTCTTCTCTCTCTCTCTCTCTTCTTTTTCTTGTTTTGGTGGGAAGTTTATTTTGACAAGGAAGTGGGTTGCTCTAGGCTACAAGTTCTTCATATAAACTTCTTCAACCCTATCAACATATTATTTTTGAAGCCTTACAATCACCTCATCCATCTATGAAATATTCCATTGGTACAACTTCTCTAAGGTCCTAAATAGATGAGGGGTGTTCCAATTTTCTTTGAGATATATGGAGCTGCGGTATGCCGCGTGCAGCTGCATGGCTGCACTACGCAGACCCAAGGGCATGGGACACGCCACACCCAACTTAAACCCTGCAGGGCCCATGCCTTCTTTTTTTCCCTGTTCCGGGTTTAATTAGCTGTGGCATACCGTAGACCCGTTGCCCTCGTTTATTTTCTCCTCTTCTCATTCCTGTATATTTATCTGTAGGGTTTTTTCTTTTGAAATATTAATAATTTAAAAAATAATTATTAAAATAGAGGGGTTAGATTTAAAATGATGAAAATAGGACGGTTTCGCCCCCACCCCCCGCCCCCAGAATAGGGGGCGGATTCTGGGAACCCGCCCTCTATACTACTGTATAGAGGGCGGGTTCTGGTATAGAGGGCGGGTTCCCAGAACCCGCCCCCTCTTTTTTTCAATTTTTAATTTTAATTATTAATTATAATTATATAATTATAAATATAATTTGAATTATAATATGGTTATGATTATAATTATAATCATAATTATAATTATTTTTTAAAAAAATTTAAAACTAAATAAACGTAAAAAAATATTTGAATAAAATAATAAAATTTTATTATATCAATATTTTTTACAGAATGAATCCGTCAAAATTTACAATACAAAAAAATCCTATCCGATTTCTATCTCGACGATCAAATTTATAATATCAAAATGAATTCGTCAAATTTACAATATTAAAAAATCCTATCTGTTTGTAAAATGTAAATAACTAAGATGACTCTCTGAGAACATACTTGCATCAATTCTATTATGTTACAAGATCACCGGAATTGCATTTCATCTTACATTTGCTCGCTAATCATGCCACTAGTCCGTATAGATGTGGCGATGACTTCCCGAGAGATACGGCTCTTCGTTAGCGGAGAGTATAAAATTCAGATTTCGTATGTGAAGGCATGAGATGCTCGTAGAAAGGCTTTATGCAAGATATTTGGGGACTGGGAAAGCTCGTACAACTCACTAGTCCCTTTTATGGAAGCCATGAAAGTATCAAATCCGGAGACCGTATACCGGTTAAAAACCACAGAAACAGACGTCGAAGGCTCTATCAGGTTTCAAAGAATTTTCTGGTGCTTTGATCCGTGTGTGGCTGGTTTCACACACTGTCGGCCGGTATTGTGCATTGATGGTACGTATATATACGGTAAGTACAGAGGCTGCATGTTAATTGCTACAGGTGTTGATGCTAATAACGGTATATTTCCGTTGGGATTTTCTATTGTCGAGAGTGAAAATACATCATCCTGGTCATGATTTTTCCGTCAACTCAAAAATATCCCATCTGTTATTTGATAAAATAGATTTATGCATCATATCTGATAGACATCTAGGAATACTAGCTGCAATGAGATCTGTATTTCCGACGATCCCACATAGGTTTTGCCTACGGCACTTCAGGCAAAATTTTGATCGAAAATTTAAAAATTCGGATCTACATAAACTTATGTACAAAGCCGGTGAAACGCCTGACCCTAATGTTCACGACATATACTGTAAGTGCACGGCGGCGCCCCGGCCGTCAATCCGACGCCGGAATGCGGAAGCGGTGAAAACTTAAATTTTGCGGACTTAGCAAACCGGCACCACCGCGCACTAAACACCCGGATCGAAACCATTAACTAGTCTAGGCTAACTAGAAGATGGGTTATAGAGATATACCGACGATCCAAGTCCTCCGGTCTTCTCATCATCGTCCCGATCTCTTGCGGAATGTCCCGTCTCCTCCTCGTCGCCGGAAGTGCACCACATCGCCTACTTCTTTTACGGGCTCCCACCTCAATGCCGAGACAACTCGGGCACGAAGCCGGCTACTCGACGTGCCCAAGATTTACTGTAGAATATAATGTAGCACTCAAGTCTCATATGGGGTTATGGAGTTGTGCCATTTTGTGGAGGAAAAGAGAGGAACTTTTTTGGAAAAAAAAACTAGAGGGCTTTTCTAGCAAGCATAAGAAAACAAATATGCCACACCAAAATGAATCAATCAATCCCCACCAAAAATGGCCGGCCACCACTTTTGTGAATGGAGAGAGAGAGTGTGAAGTCAAGGGGGAGTGGTGGAACCATCATACAAGGGAGTGTCAAGTTATGATGTGAAGAAATGATAGCTAGGAAAGTCCAACACTCAAAACAACCACAACATAACCAAAGTCAATCCATCATGAGAAGGAGAAGTCAATGATGGTGCTCATCATGAAAAACCATCATGATACAAAAATAAGCAAAGAACCCCTCCACAAATGCCTATTTGCAACAATGCAAATAAACCCTCCTCCACCAAACTTCGGCCAATGAACGGAACAAAGGAAATCGGCCGAAACGGAAAGCAAACTGGCAACTCCAGAAAACTGGTCCCGTAATAAATTACAGGAAAACCCCGATACTGTGCATACACACCCGCATCTGTATTTCGACCGAAATACAAATGCAATGAGACAAAGTCTACACTGTACTATACTAGGATCCGGCTTAAACCAAAGCCGGCTAGTAATTATCCGTTCGATCCTGATCCGTGCAATACCGCACGTATCTGATCGAACCCTGCCATATAACCATACGGCCTATAGTACAAACTGTCCGATCCTGATCCGTGCAATACCGCACGTATCTGATCGGACCTTGCCATATCTCCATACGGCCTCTACAACCTTTCGCCCGAAAGCTGAGTAACTGAAATGTGGGGGACTCTAAAGACTCATCAACACCTTAGTTGTGGATTTAACCACTAGCACGTTAGAGGTATAAGCCAATACATAACGGGCTACCAGGTATTGACCAAAAGGGACGTCTGTGAGCGAACTCAACCTGACTCCCTACTGAGCCTGTCAGTGACAATATCCGTGCAGTCCGGTCCGTTCGTCTATGAGTATCGCATGGCGGGCCTAGGGGGTTGGTAAAAGTCAGACCCCCAAAAGCGGTACAAGTCGTGTCGGAGTGTAGCCCAGAACACCCTGAGATACTACTGGAATACCTACCAGTAAATCTCCTTGCCTCGGCCGAGGGCTTCGTGTAATGGCTCTCCTAGACACAGCACGACCTCACCCCCAATACCGGGAGAGACGAACCCCTGAAGATACGCTCACTGCCTCCATGTGGCTCGGGACTGTACCCAACTAAAACCTGTTTGCACGACTCCTTTGAGCCGTGGTAGGGTAGTAATCAAAGTACAGTGGGAACTCACACGAGACAAATGACGATCCCCAGGTCGATGAACTAACCTGCACACATGTCACCAGGGAACTGCCATCTGACGTCTGGTATATGACCAACTAGCATGTTCCCGGCGAGTCCTGTCCGGTGTACTCATAACCCAATGAGCACCTGTATACATCTTAGGTGATCCAACTGACACTAGTGGCTTGTGAGACCGGCCACCGCCCCTCGTCGGGGTCTCGACTGTATACACTAGTCTACTATGGAGAATCGATGCCCTGTCTCGAAATTCTCACGACTAGGGACCTTTTAAGGATATGCTTATAGACCCCCAGCTCCCACTTATATGATCGCCCTCATACTGCTGGTGGTCAAGCAAGAATCCTAGGGGCTCTATCAACGTGTAATAGCGACGTGTCAGGTCACTTAAAACAGTACACGATGATAAAGGTAAACCAGATAGCATACTATCATCTCGAGTAAGACTGTCCTACCGGGATAGGTCCTCCCTCAATCATTGCAATCACGTACCAGTGATCCAATAATTGACTCTGAGGGCACTATCTCCAACAATCTCCCACTTGCACTCAAGGCTAATTATTGCGATGTCGCATACTCACAGCCCGTGTGATACCGAACACCCAACTCCTCTACTAGTCAGTCTCACAAAGCTCGTTTGCGAAACTATTGCGTTCGAGGAATAGCCTCAGTGAGTGGATCCGCTTTGTTGTTTCTTTCTATGTCTCTCTATATCTCAAGTTCGCGGAGAAACCCATCTCCCGAAATGAGCAATACCTGTCTTAGAATGTGTCTGGATGTCTGATGGGACATAGCTCATAAATGAACTCCAAATCCAAACTTCTTAGACTGTATCGTCAACTGAACTTAATCAGTATCCTGCGCCATGCCTCCCTCAGTATTTCCTTGGACCAACTGTCCAAAATACTGCCCCTCGTCAGAAGGAAAAACTATAGCTCTGACAACCTCCTTGTCGTCCATGTCACCTTGGAAGCCTGGAATGATAACTGTTTCCCTAATGAGGCTGTCGTTATCATATCCCTAGAACATCCACTTATGTTCTAAAACTGCTTCCGACTGTTTCTCCAGGATTGGATCAATATCAACTTATTGCATCTAGTGCAAGAACAATATCTGGTGTGGTACTTGACATCTCATGATTGACTCAATTGCCTGAGCAAGTGATCTGCCAATCATACACATCCCTCTCCCCTTTAGTCTGTAAGACACCTTTAGAGAGGGTGACTCCATCTTCTGCAGGTACACTACCGTGCATGGAGTCGTCCATTCTAAATACCCTTAGAATGCTGTCTAAGTACCCTGATTGGGAAACCACCCAAATCTAGATCTAATACCATAGATCCAGTAACCAGTATGTCTGATATAATGTCCAAGTCCTGTGTGGAGAAACCACTGTGTGACGACCAAAGTATAACCGATCGTAGTATAGGAATATCACTTCCTACTCTGTGTATGTCATCCAAATACCAGGACATCATACCCTACTACCTCCTCAACAGATCCATCCCCTATTCTGATGAAGTCAAACCTATGACTGTCACGTCAGAAATAGATGATCTATCTCCGCTACTGGTGCTTCAGTCTATAAATAGACATAAGCTACCTGTCCACCAATGCTTCCGCTGCTCCAACTGACTACGACAACCCTCTGGCAGAGTCATATAGACGTACACTTCTAAAATTAGTTTAGAACGACGCTATACTCATCCTCCCACCGGGTCTCGCAGCCTAGAACAACAGCAATGGTAATTGTGGGTAAACAAGAACTTCCCTGTCACCGTCCTTGAGGCTACCGTAGTACCTCTCGGGTGCCTGAAGTTACCCACCTTATCTGCGGAGTGGCCAATGGAATGTCAATCCAGATTGAATCTTTAGGTTCCTTATCAAATCTTCAGTAATCGTTTGTGGTTCTGGAATCACTTCCAGTTCTACCATACTCCCACTACTGTTTTCTGAAAAAATCCATTTTTATTAAAACTGTGGCGAGTCTAGAACAATATCGCTATTGTTCATCCAGATGGTAGAAAGTCAACCCTCGTCATAGCCTGGGTCAACCCACAAACAGCCATTACAGAAACGTGCCTTGAGTTGTCCAGTGTCTGGTTTTAATCATAAACCGGACAACTCCCCGTACCTTAACAACGTTAAGATATGAACTGTTCTATATCCAATATAGAAACAGAGGCACTGATTTAATTGAACCAGATTCAAATCATGCAGCTGTCTCCAGTGCATGTCAACTTAATGGAAGGAGGCCGATCAGCGTTACTCAACTTAGGAATGCTTCCAATTATGAGTAACCTGAAAGAGAAGCAATTTCTCTTAATCACTACTATCAACTGAATACCACATACAAGTATCTACATCTTCGATCACTTTGAAGAATCCCGATACTTGCTACACCTGGTTCTCTACTCTATTCAAATACCTATAACTTCTCCAAATTCGGACCCTGTGTTTCCACGAAACACCTGTCTAAAAAGTAGAGAAGTCATAAGTAAACCGAATATAGTACGAGGACCAACCCCTCTGTCCTGATGGACCCTGGACAACATACAATACTCTGTATAAGTCCCTTGAGTCTGATAACTCATTCACTGTGTGTCGTAGGTTGAAAACTGTACTTATGGTTAAGAAGAATTACACCGCTGCTTAATGCTCCTTACCTAACCATCCACTGATATAGGTAAATGTCGTAGACATAATTTCAGAAAGGTATATCTCACTCTATGAAAATAGACGTACAGATATATCAATTTGAAATTGGTGCATAACAGCGGATATTCAAAACCAAATATTTGCCGACCGGCAAACAGCCCAGGTGATTTCCTCAAATATCACCGATTACAATGAATCCCGATATAATGAGGATAATCACCCAATTCCTAATAACTTACTCCCACTCATCATCTGTAAAACCATACAGATGTGAGAATCGTACCTGGTAAATACATACCCTGGAGTAAGTATCTAATCGGGAAATCAGTTTTCCTTTAACATTGCACAGTGAAACTGAAACATCGAAATGTTTCGATGGGGTATCCTGGTATTCCTAGTAATGCCTCTTCCAGATTCACGATTGTAACCGTATAATTCTTTGCCACCTCTCCAAATCCCTTCATATGTCTTTAGTCATTACCTTCTGCACACCCCTTTAGGCCAAATGGTTTTCTTCCTTCCCTACCGTTCGGCACCAGCCTATGGTTTGGAAGAAGACTATCCAATAAGCATAATGGGTGTACTGTCCTAATCCTAGGAACACTCGCAATGCGAGAGAAGGTGAGGATAAAAGACAACCGAATGAACTTAATTCCTATTTCTCCTGGACCAGAATCCATCCCCGAACTGGAACAAGTTCCTTTCGAGTTCGTATATAACCATACGATGGAGTATCCAAATAAACTGTGGATCTTCGTAGTGATACGGAGTGTCCTGGAGAAATACAAAGGTGATGTAGGAGTGGTAACGAAATATTTGGTTTGGTCGTGAATATCTGTTGCAATTTACTTTGCCCTCTTACTAATCCCTTGCTTTGTCTGAACTTAATACCTTCTGTACACCATCGTTAGGCTAATTGGTTTTCTTCATTCCCTACCGGTCGGCACCAGCCTAAGGTTTGGAAGAAGACTATCCAATTTGCGTAATAGGTGTACTATCTCCTAAACCAAGGAGTACTCACAACTTGAGAGAAGGTAAAAGGAAAAGACAACTGAATAATCCTATCCGTTTTCTCCAGAACCGGAAACCATCCTCGAATAAATCCCTTCGAGTTCGTATCTAACCATACGATGGTTTTGTCCAATGGAAATGGACGTTCGTAGTAACACGGGGTGTCTTGGAGAAAAGGGTAAAAGTAGGAGTGGAAATGAGGTTCGCAACTCTGACAATCCAAAAGCCAGTGTTTAAGAAGGTTCGGTCAACTTGGTCACTTAGTCATAGTCTTAGGGTCGGGTCAATGGTCGCTGCCAAAGAGAGAGAGAAAAGAAACACTCAGTGTGCACTCTAACCAAGATCAGAATGGTCACCAATTTATCTAATCTGGAAACCTCCCACTGTACCTCAAATTCTCCTCCAAACCTGAAAGAAGAATTAGTCGGGATCACCCGAGGAGTAAACTAACTCATCAGTGGGAATCGGGATCCAACTATCATCGCATGATAACGTGACGGAATCCGCTCACATCATCATACTCCAGATGGTATGCGCATATCTGGCAAGTTTCAGTTCTTTTGAAACTCCCGATGTGATTTCTGCCCCATGCTCTTATGACCTTGGCGAAGGTCAACAAATCATAAGTCACATGTCAAGTTCTACCCGTCATTATCCAGGTTAATTTGAATCCACCCGTACAAGCCCTTGACGAAGGTCAACAAGGCTATACGACTGTTCCAAACCAACGCATCTATCTATGCAGCAGAAAGGTAACAAGCAGCTACCATACACTATGCCTTGACGAAGGTCAACAAACATAGCATGAATACTACGTGCTACCCGTCTGAAATGACGGAGGGCTACGAATGGTTTCTGGCGAAAACCTTTAACGTAATGAACTTGATATCGTTGAAGGAACGGATAGCTTTTTAAAAATATAGTGACGAAAACCGTTGCTAAAGAGGTCACTCCCGGTGAAGGGATCTCGGCTCTTTCCCCGTAGAATGAGGTGCAGGATATTCCAACTGAATACCACGGTGCAAAGCAAAAGTAATCGGCTATAGTGAAGTTATTGCCCTGACGCAAACTTTTGTCCAAGGGGTCACTCCCGGTGAAGGGATCTCGGCCTTTGCCTCGTCGACTGAGGAGCAGGATATTCCAACTGAATACCACGATGCAAAACAAAAGTGAACGTCCTTGCAATAACAGCTTTTTGAAAAGTGTTCCAACAACATCAGATTAGGTTTGTTTTAACTTGCATTGATCCGAATCAATGCAGTCCCATCAATTGATCACACCAAAAAGAACGAAAATATACTGATGTACGTATATGCCATCCGCATTCGCCACTGGGTCCCGTCATTACCCGTTAGGTTAGCTTACTAACGACAGAGCGGGGACTGGACTAGCGCGGATGTAAAACATATACAACATCTACTAATATATATACCAATATATTATATTTCGCTCAAGGCGTGAATAAAATGCAATATCACAGAGAATGAACAGCATCACAGAAACAATACAGATATCTGGGATCCCCGGGTTTCACAGAGCCACTGCTGAAACCCGACGTTCCCCTGGTCGTGTGGATAGCCTGTGCAATGAAATCCTAGACCCCTACGGGCGCGGCAAGTTACCCGCCAAAACCTGAAGCGAGGCAGCCCCCTTCAGCAACGTGAATGGACCACCCAGCACTTCACGGAATCCGGTAACTTGGGCACCCCTCCTGGGTCAACCTGTACCCCCTACGAGTGCGGCGAATAGCCCGCCAATCCTAAAGTGAAGCCCCCTCCGTCTCAATGCCATGAGATGCGGGCTTGTTGCCCTCCAGAACCCGGCTATCCGTGCACCCCTCCGCGGGGCAATCCTAGTACAGAAAGTAAAATATACATACAACGGGTACATCGACCGCAACCAGGTCGTGCCCCAAAATAATAATACAAACAGGCAGTGACGGCAGTCCACATGTTGGACGCTCGCCCCGCAATATCAAATGTACATAATACAACAAAACTGTACTAGCATTGCATCCAGGCTATCCCCCACGACCGATCCGCAACATCACAGCAAAAACAAAACATCAACGTGAAAGTCACGTTCGCAAATCCGTCTAACCGGGCTATAGCAGTTAGACCGGATTTACCGATCAAGTGACATTCACGGTCGCAGATATAATGTAAATACTGTGAAAAATGTGTTTAAAATATCCGATCGATCAAAAATTAACAAGTGGGCCCCCAATCAAAACTGTAGCACTCACAGAAATCCTGGGCCCAATTTTAATATTCCAAAACCCATATTTTAAGCCCAGAAGGCCTCTGTAAAAAATTGGTGAAGTGATCTCCACAGTGTGCGGCGGAAGGGCGGCGGGAAGGGGGTTTTCGCGGCGGTTCCGCGCTCCCACTGTGGAGTTACTTCGTCGAATTTTTACAGAGCTCTTAGATTTTCCAGTACATCAATATTTTACAACCTGAAAAATTTTTCGACACCAAAAATTTCCAACAGAAAACTGATGCTAACAAAAATGTAGTTTTGGAACATTCGATCGATCGAAACAGAAAAACACACTACACCAAGCTAGACTAAGTTAATGGCGAGGCTCTGATACCACTGTAAGTGCACGGCGGCGCCCCGGCCGTCAATCCGACGCCGGAATGCGGAAGCGGTGAAAACTTAAATTTTGCGGACTTAGCAAACCGGCACCACCGCGCACTAAACACCCGGATCGAAACCATTAACTAGTCTAGGCTAACTAGAAGATGGGTTATAGAGATATACCGACGATCCAAGTCCTCCGGTCTTCTCATCATCGTCCCGATCTCTTGCGGAATGTCCCGTCTCCTCCTCGTCGCCGGAAGTGCACCACATCGCCTACTTCTTTTACGGGCTCCCACCTCAATGCCGAGGCAACTCGGGCACGAAGCCGGCTACTCGACGTGCCCAAGATTTACTGTAGAATATAATGTAGCACTCAAGTCTCATATGGGGTTATGGAGTTGTGCCATTTTGTGGAGGAAAAGAGAGGAACTTTTTTGGAAAAAAAAACTAGAGGGCTTTTCTAGCAAGCATAAGAAAACAAATATGCCACACCAAAATGAATCAATCAATCCCCACCAAAAATGGCCGGCCACCACTTTTGTGAATGGAGAGAGAGAGTGTGAAGTCAAGGGGGAGTGGTGGAACCATCATACAAGGGAGTGTCAAGTTATGATGTGAAGAAATGATAGCTAGGAAAGTCCAACACTCAAAACAACCATCAACATAACCAAAGTCAATCCATCATGAGAAGGAGAAGTCAATGATGGTGCTCATCATGAAAAACCATCATGATACAAAAATAAGCAAAGAACCCCTCCACAAATGCCTATTTGCAACAATGCAAATAAACCCTCCTCCACCAAACTTCGGCCAATGAACGGAACAAAGGAAATCGGCCGAAACGGAAAGCAAACTGGCAACTCCAGAAAACTGGTTCCGTAATAAATTACAGGAAAACCCCGATACTGTGCATACACACCCGCATCTGTATTTCGACCGAAATACAAATGCAATGAGACAAAGTCTACACTGTACTATACTAGGATCCGGCTTAAACCAAAGCCGGCTAGTAATTATCCGTTCGATCCTGATCCGTGCAATACCGCACGTATCTGATCGAACCCTGCCATATAACCATACGGCCTATAGTACAAACTGTCCGATCCTGATCCGTGCAATACCGCACGTATCTGATCGGACCTTGCCATATCTCCATACGGCCTCTACAACCTTTCGCCCGAAAGCTGAGTAACTGAAATGTGAGGGACTCTAAAGACTCATCAACACCTTGGTTGTGGATTTAACCACTAGCACGTTAGAGGTATAAGCCAATACATAACGGGCTACCAGGTATTGACCAAAAGGGACGTCTGTGAGCGAACTCAGCCTGACTCCCTACTGAGCCTGTCAGTGACAATATCCGTGCAGTCCGGTCCGTTCGTCTATGAGTATCGCATGGCGGGCCTAGGGGGTTGGTAAAAGTCAGACCCCCAAAAGCGGTACAAGTCGTGTCGGAGTGTAGCCCAGAACACCCTGAGATACTACTGGAATACCTACCAGTAAATCTCCTTGCCTCGGCCGAGGGCTTCATGTAATGGCTCTCCTAGACACAGCACGACCTCACCCCCAATACCGGGAGAGACGAACCCCTGAAGATACGCTCACTGCCTCCATGTGGCTCGGGACTGTACCCAACTAAAACCTGTTTGCACGACTCCTTTGAGCCGTGGTAGGGTAGTAATCAAAGTACAGTGGGAACTCACACGAGACAAATGACGATCCCCAGGTCGATGAACTAACCTGCACACATGTCACCAGGGAACTGCCATCTGACGTCTGGTATATGACCAACTAGCATGTTCCCGGCGAGTCCTGTCCGGTGTACTCATAACCCAATGAGCACCTGTATACATCTTAGGTGATCCAACTGACACCAGTGGCTTGTGAGACCGGCCACCGCCCCTCGTCGGGGTCTCGACTGTATACACTAGTCTACTATGGAGAATCGATGCCCTGTCTCGAAATTCTCACGACTAGGGACCTTTTAAGGATATGCTTATAGACCCCCAGCTCCCACTTATATGATCGCCCTCATACTGCTGGTGGTCAAGCAAGAATCCTAGGGGCTCTATCAACGTGTAATAGCGACGTGTCAGGTCACTTAAAACAGTACACGATGATAAAGGTAAACCAGATAGCATACTATCATCTCGAGTAAGACTGTCCTACCGGGATAGGTCCTCTCTCAATCATTGCAATCACGTACCTGTGATCCAATAATTGACTCTGAGGGCACTATCTCCAACATATACATGACGAAAATTGGGGAGATGAGTCAAGCCGCGAAAGCGTGGTTAGATGAGTATCCAGTACGCATGCGGTCACAAGCACATGATGATGGGTGCAAATATCTACTAATGACGACTAATATGTTTGAAAGTTTCAACGGGGTCCTTAAAGGCGTTAGAGGCTTACCGATACAGGAGTTGATTGTTCGAACTTTTTTCCGGATGAATACTTATTTTGTGCACAGAAGAGAAAAGTCCTTGGGGATGGAGACTCCGCTCACCGCGTATTACGAAGATATATTTCGGAAAAGAGAGCGCAGAGCACAATACTACAGATCCGAAAGGTTTGACACGGCGGAATTTCAAGTAACGGGCAGTAATGAGAATCAATATACCGTGAACTTTAGAGATGAAGGGCTCTCTTCGTGTACATGCGGTCTTTTCCAGCAACAATATTTATCTTATGCCCACGCAATTGCTGCTGTGAGCAGCATGCATAACTCACATTACAATTTTGCTTCTCATTACTATACAGTTTCCAATTACCAAGGCGCATACGATCCAAAATTTCATTCTATACCGGACAGTCGCTATTGGCACTATTATACTGCCAACAGACAAACACCGACTGTATTACCGCCGGAAAAAAATATAAGGCCCGGAAGACCTAAGGTGCGTCGAGATCAAATGACAATGGATACTGATTCTTAGTAAAGGCACGTCAGATGTAGTCTATGCAAACAATCAGGCCATTATAAGACCAGATGTCCAGGACAGTCATCAGGGGCGGGACCTTCAGGATCGTGACAAGTGCACTCAGATTTTTTTGTATTATAAATTTGACGGATTCATTTTGTTATTATAAATTTGACCGTCGATATAGAATTTACATTTTACAAACAGATAGGATTTTTTAATATTGTAAATTTGACGGATTCATTTTGATATTATAAATTTGACCGTCGAGATAGAAATCGGATAGGATTTTTTTGTATTGTAAATTTTGACGGATTTATTTTGTAAAAAACATTGATATAATGAAATTTTATTATTTTATTCAAATATTTTTTACGTTTATTTAGTTTTAAATTTTTTTAAAAATAATTATAACTATGATTAAAATTATAATCATAATCATATTATAATTCAAATTATATTTATAATTATATAATTATAATTAAAATTATATAATTAATAATTAAAATTAAAAATTAAAAAAAAGAGGGCTGGTTCTACTATTGTATAGGGGGCGGGTTTCCAGAACCCGCCCCCTATTCTGGGGTAGGGGGTGGAGGGCGAAACCGTCCTATTTTCATCATTTTAAATCTAACCCTCCTATTTTAATTATTAATTTTTAAATTATTAATATTTCAAAAAAAAAACCCTCATCTGTACTTCCTTTTTCCTTGGAAGGATTTAAGTTTGTGAGCTGCAGTGTTTTTGTTATTTTTTTTTTCTTGCAGTACTGCCACAGTTTTCTAAATAAATTTTTTCCTATGAGACTGACCCTGCTTTTTCATTAAATTAAATAAAAAGTAAAAAAAAAAAAAAATAGGATAGATTTTTCTCCCGCCAGCCACAATTCTAATCCCTAATTAAATTCTTCGTGTCATCCTCTCCTTGTACATCGTACCCCTCAGCACGTCTCTTATAGATTTAATAAAGCAGAATTTTATTTTTCTCTCTCTAAATGCAAGCCATTTGTTGTTGTTAGTGTGGGATTGTTTATTTATGGATTCATCACCAAATAGCTCCCTTTTTCCCTCCTCTCCTCTCCCTCTATCTCACCACAAACCTCTCCTTCCCCTTTCCCTTCATGGGTTCGCATTCACATTATCTCCTTCCCCTTTCCTCTTCCTTTTCCAATTCCTCCTATGGTTGATAGATAGATATATAGATATATTGATTGATGGAAACAAGCTGCAGAGATCTTTAAAGCAACTTAGGTAATATGATTCCTCTATTTCTCATCTCTTTTATGTCATCCTTTGTCTATGATTTTTCGATTGTTTAAGTGTAGTGGGTTTTTAGATTTCATTTTTCTCCAAGGGAAAAATGCTTTTCCTACTTATTTGTAGTCTTACTTGCATGCTACGCAAGATATAAACACAGTGACCTCGACATATGACACCAACATCTAAATGGTTTGAGGCTCACCATTCTATCTCTTGGGTACATGCGGTTGGAGAATAAAAGCTAATGCGTGAAGATTCTTCTTTACATTATTAGGGCCGATGTAAAAATTATCTCACAGCATTTTCATGGGTAATGCCTGCATTGATAGGAGGTGAATAGAGAAATACTTTTCCTATCATGACGGTGGAATCCATATCATCCACAAGAATAATTATTGGCTGCAAGATGGGATAGAGGGTGCGATTTCTTGCGTAGTGAATATCATGTCTATTTTTAACTCAATGAGAATCTATGTAGCTTACATACATTCCACCATCATGTAGGAAAAGTATTTTTCAATACAAAATGGTTGAGTAATTTGTTTTTCTTTTTGATTATTGATACGCCAACATTCATTAATCCTCGGATAATGAAAACACAAAAGATGAGTTGTTGTTTGTTACGTTCATCTACCCGTCATCCGTGGAAATGTAGTTTTTGTTCTTCCATCGTTAACTTGTTAATGCAATCAACCTTGGATAATGCAACTTCTCAGACATGTTCTCGTTTTTGGAACATGTTTGGTAACTAATGGTCACTTCTTATACAGTTTATGAAAATTTCTAATTTTAATACTCATTAAGATGCAAATATGCATTTGCTTTCATTTATATATGAAGATTATATTTTATTCAGAAAAGCCATTGAAATCATGTCATGTATAAAGAGGAAATATTTCTAGTGTACATTGTCTGCAAACAATGTTCTATGTCAAGTTTTAGTGTATATGAAAAAATCATTAAGTAATTATCTTATTAGAAACATTTGGTTGTGCTTGTTTGTGAATGCATGCGTAAAGTTATTTGGAACATAAGGCCTTCCAAATGCTCCTAAGCACAGAGAGACGGTATCTGTATAAACTTAGAACTAATCAATTTATAAACTTAATACTAAAGCCCCATTGACCAAATGGTAAACCCAATGTTACTCGGTACAAAACTGTATCATATTGTATAGAAAATCGGAAAATCATTTTTGAGATCGGTATCGACCATCTCGGATCTGGATTGGCCGATAATCAAACCACCCTAGATAAATACTAACCTAGTTTTGGCAAAAAAAGAAAAGAAAAAAGAAAATCCTAACCTAGTTGTATCTACTTTGCATGAGGTTTATGGAAAAAAATGGACGTGGAGAGTCAGCCCCCTTTCCTGATTTTGCATCACTGTTAAATTCTTTGCTTCCAGTATGCGATTCAATTTCAAAAATATAGAATTTACATAAATCTGATCATATAATTGTTATCATATATCGTGCAAATCAATCCCGATATGTTATTCTATATCGTTCAAATTGATTGCTTTCACCATATCGTTTCATTCTGACATAGCTATTCACTTTGAATTACAGTGATGAGCACCATGACATCGGAGAATAGGTCACCCCATGACAATACTAACAATTCCACGACAAGCTTGGACGGTACTATAGCGGGCCCTAGTGTACTACCTAGACAACGCTCAAATTCTGAACCTCTTGTCAATACAGAACTAATCTCGTCGGAATCATCACGCAAGAAGGAGAAAACAGAACCAGTTGCAAAAATCAATAAAGATGCTGATATAAATAACCAATTTCCAAACACTAGTTTTTGTCTGAGTGCGGGAATGCCAGAGATCTCAGAAACATTAACAACCTCAGTTTCATCCTTTACAAAGTCAAGTGATGATGAAGACAATATCTCACAATCCTCTGCGAGTCAAGGTATCTGTACTAGTGTACGATCGATATTCCATTTGCTTATTTTCTTTTCCTTTAGTAGACTAAATTTTAATTCAGATAAAAAGTTTCACGATGCCTTATGAGAAATGATGAAATGTTTCATATAGTATCCACTCCATGGCTTGTTGCCTCTTGCTTTCAATATGTGATGGATGACTTTCTGTTTTCTTTCCTTAATTCTGTCAGGATATAGAAAATTTATGGCTGAACATGCAGGTAAAGGTTCTAAAGTTTGCATCTTAGTGATTTCAACTCTTTGGAGTAATTTGATCATTCACTTTGAAAATGATTCGGTGTTTAATTAAGTGTGAGATTTATATTTGTACACTCCTGGTTATACTTTCATCAAGGAATCTAAGATAGAAAAATGATTTACAATGTCAACTTATGAACTAACAAACAAGGACCCCTCTTGCAACCACCACTGGGATCCACTATATCACTTTCCGAATATGTATGCAAGTAGGCATGCATCCGGGTAATATATCTGCCTTTTGTGTTGAACAGACACTCCTTTAACTGCAGAGTTCTTAAGTTGCAATTAGGCTTTTAGTGACTTTAACAACTTACAGTCGTCACATCATCATCATCATCTAAACCACCATCATCATCTAGGCCATGGCGTTGGTTATGAAGCAAAATTCCATGGAAAAGTTGACGAATTAAGTTATATGACTGATTCTGAACCTGAAGTGTGTCAAATTCCTTGATGAGGAAAGAGAGAACCTTAAAACAGCCATGGACAAGAGAGGGCATTTCCATAATCCTAATTAACCTGTAGACATCCCTCCATCCTCTCCTAGACTATGGAAGTCTACAAGAAAGGAAAAGTCGATATATTTGCAAGATAAAGATGAAATAAAAAAATCATAGTCCTAACATCTATAACAAATCATGAGGTGCTTGATTTTACTTCACCGTTAGTTGTTTAACAGTATAATGAATTGATTTTTTTTTTGTGCATTCTGCAAACCAAATATTTATCCAGTATAACTTCATTGTGGCATGGGTAGATTTTATAGCTGCAGCGAGTTTCCAGAATTTCATTATTACTTTCATCTATAAAAACCACATAAAGTTATAAATCGTTTCATTCTAACATGTTTTCACATAAATTCTAGAGACGAGTATGGTAACATTGGATAAGCATCCATCCAACGATGAGAAATTGGATTCAATCTCTAAAGATCACAACGATTCCGCAACAAGTCTAGATCCTCATCCTCAACTTGGTGAACAACCCAACACATGCTCAAGACCTAAACTTCTTCCAAATTCAGAACCAACACCTGAAAAAGCATCACACCACAAGAAAAAACCAGAACCAATTTCCAAGAATCATTGTCCATTCCCCACTTCATCCCCTAGTCCGAGATTGCCAGGGACATCAGAAACGATACTGTCCTCAAGCTCAAGCTCTGCAGTTACAAAACTAAGTGATGCGAAAATTAGCGACTCTAATAACTCAAGAAGCAGCACACGAAGCGATAGCATAGACAGTGCCTCGACGGCTTCAGTAAGAAGGCACACTGGTGGTGATTGTCGGTGGGAGGCCGTTCAAATGGCAAATGCCCGAGATGCCCCTCTTGGATTAAGCCATTTTAGACTATTAAAACGGCTGGGCTATGGTGATATTGGAAGTGTTTATTTAGTTGAACTTAGAGGAACTGGTGCTTATTTTGCAATGAAAGTCATGGACAGGGCCTCGCTTGTAAGTAGAAATAAGCTGCTTCGTGCTCAAACTGAGAGAGAGATTCTTGGACTTTTGGATCACCCGTTTTTGCCGACACTTTATTCTCATTTTGAGACAGAGAAGTTTTATTGCTTGGTGATGGAATATTGTAGCGGCGGTAATCTCCATTCTCTTCGGCAGAAGCAGCCTAACAAGTATTTCACAGAGCAAGCTGCAAGGTGAGTTCGCATGCAACCTTAACAAACTTCCTCTTGCTTTGGATTTTGTGTTCGGTTTGCGGTCGGTTTTCTTAAGCCATTTGGATACCCAATGCAAATCGGGGCACTATACTGCTATGTAATATGTACTGCATGATTATGCTCATCGTTTCATGAATTATCAGTATAAATCACCTGAAACGGATATGTTAAAGTGTCATTACTAACCACAACCCTTTTGAAGCTGTTACCAGTGATACCCATAACGAGGAATGTTACATTATGTAAAACTTCCATGTAACCGGAAACTTGGTTCGCTCCTAGGTATGGAACAAGATATGATAGAGGCAGGCTTGTTTGGATGGAACACAAATGTCGGTAGGCGGAACCGATAGCTATTTTCAAACAATAAAAAACATCACTAGCTATTTTCAAATAACTTAAAACAGCTCTTTTTCATTATTATGTAAATGTTATATATCCATGTTGGAGCTGATGGTTGTTGATTAAAAGTCGCACTGTAAATTTTTTTCTTTTGTATGCATCGAAAATAAGTCCACAGTACAATAGTTCTTCGGAACACGAAATTTCGGGCTTTGGAATGAAACAACTCCTCGTCTTGGAATGAAAGTTTCTAAACAAAAGACTTAAGGGTTAAAGAGTTTTCAGGTAACTTAGGCTGTAACTTATATATCACACATGGCTTTTATCCTTGTGCAGTCATAAAAAAAAAAAATTCAAATTATTTATACAGAAAAGAATTATGAAAAAATTCCAAACAATTGTGTCTGAAACAGGTTCTATGCCTCCGAGGTGCTCCTCGCTCTCGAATACCTCCACATGCTCGGTGTAATCTACCGCGACCTAAAGCCGGAGAACGTCCTTGTCCGTGAAGAAGGCCACATCATGCTCTCGGACTTCGACCTCTCCCTGCGCTGCTCCGTCAGCCCCACCGTCGTCAACTCCTCCTCCGCCAATTCCGGCATTCTCGACAGCGATCAAGCCGTCCAAAGTTGCATCCAACCTTCATCATTTTTTCCTCGTATTCTACCAAAACGCAACCGCAAGTCCAAATCCGACTTTGGAATCGGGTCCGGGTCCCTCCCGGAGCTCATGGCAGAGCCCACCAATGCCCGCTCCATGTCCTTCGTCGGGACCCACGAGTACCTGGCTCCAGAGATAATTCGAGGCGAAGGGCATGGTTCTGCAGTTGACTGGTGGACGTTTGGTATTTTCTTATATGAGTTGCTGCATGGGACTACCCCGTTCAAGGGATCAGGGAACAGAGCAACGCTGCATAATGTTGTGGGCCAGCCGTTGAGGTTCCCAGAAACACCCCTGGCGAGCAACACGGCGAGAGATCTTATAAGGGGTCTTTTGGTGAAGGATCCACAGAGGAGGATCGCATATAGGAGAGGGGCGACAGAGATTAAGCAGCATCCGTTTTTTGAAGGGTTGAACTGGGCGTTGGTCAGGAGTGCGGCCCCACCGCATGTTCCGGATCCGGTTGATTTTGGGCAGTATGCGGTTAAGGATCAGAAGAAGGCGGTCTCGGAAAACGGTGGTTCAGTTACGGGTGGAGGAACCAAGGGGGGTCCGGGCGACTCTTCCTACCTTGATTTTGAGTATTTTTAGTTGTGCTGTAGTGTCAAAATGATGCTTTGTATAAATTTTGGAAGGAAATATTGGGGAAGTGTATATTTCTAAACTATGCCTTTTGTGACATGAGAGCGAACAGTAGCCCATTTTGTAATCAATCGATTCTTTGTATCAAAATAAGGTACATATGTATAATATATTGTTGAAGCTATAAGTTGACGTTCTCGTTTCTCAGTTAATCAAAATATGTTCTTCGCAATGTCGGGAATTGTATATAGCTTTGTTCTTTCATCAACATTTTTTAATGATTTACTTCGTTCGGCCGTGGTAAACGAGTACCTAAAAGTTGTTCTGGTTCGATCTAGTCTGCTGGACTGTGACGGCTATTTACTCACCAGATACCACTGCCTTCCGATCAAATCTTGAATATATCTTGCAAAGTAAATTTAGCTTTTCATTTTTGATAAGAGTCTCGTAGTTTTGTAATCCTCTTCGCGGACTAAGGTTCAAATTTTTGTAATGGCTGTTACCACCGGTTATATTTGGCTGCTGAAGGTTAACGGTTCAACATTGCATATCGCTTTGTAGAAGCTCGAAAACCGCGCTTGATGTTTATTGTTGTTAAGCACCCGAATTCAAACCTCACAAAGATGTCGGTTAAAAAATCGGTGTTGGCAGCTCTATGTCTGAGACTTTTCGTGATGATCGTACAATAGTATCTTGTCGGATATGACCGGCATTGAAGTTAAAGAACCATAAGAAATGTAACTTAGCAAGCAAAGAGGCACTATGAGAAGGACTGTCGATATTATAAAGGAGGAGAATTGCAGCTGGAATAGAAGGGATAGGGGCACTGAGCCACCAATTTATTTGTGTATGAGGCTTACACACCAGTTCCATCTAATTATCTATTATATCTATTATCTTATATATTATTATCTAATTATTAATTATATATAATGCAGAATATTCCCTCATCTAGCTTTTTTCATCTTGTGGCTTTGCTAGAAATTTTTGAGATGCTTCCTATATATTTTGACAATCTGTTATTAGCTCCTATTTATTATTATTTACGCACACTTAGTTTGTAGACCATGATAAAAATAATCTGCTTTTTATTTGTTTTAAAAAATAACAATTAGTTTCTATTGCCTATTTTTTGGTGTACATCTTGGTTATAATCTACCGCGTCTAATATTTTCTGCCCAATGAAATAATAACAACCCTTTGATTACAGAAATAAATTTGGCTGCAATGAGTTTTCTTTCAAGATTTTAATTTTATTTTTAGTGAGTCGGCAACTATTAATAGAGTTATATTATCCATGCAAAAATTTACACATTATAATTTGTTTGGAGGTGCAACAATTGCCTGTTGATTTATGATCGATCCTTTTGTACCTTAAGATAGGAAAGTACTTTGCATAGCAACCTAAGCTCTGTGAAAGGTGTTTGCAGAAAAGTACTTCTAAAATCATGAAAGCATAAACTTTTTTACAAATAAGATTTTTTTAGAACTTCTTCTTAATTAATAAATCATAAAGATTAAGATAAATGATATTGATTTAATTAAGTCGTTTTCAATAGAAAGTCTAGATTTACTTGGTAATTTAAAATAGAAAAAGAAACATTGTAATTCATATATTCTACATAGTTATAATACGAAAATGGATTATTATTTTTGATGGGTCAAGATTTTGGGTTATTATCACATTTAGTGAGCTAAGTCAACTAAAAAGTCAACAAGTTATGATCAGCTAAAGCAAGATAACTACATGTTGTTATTGAGTATTTTTGGCTGCTTTTCAATATCCAAAATAATGTCAGAACTTCAGCTCCTCAGTAGAAAATAACTTTTCAACTAACTTTATAATAATAAATATAAAAAAGCATTTCCATCAAGAGTATATTTAAATTTTGTAGGATTTAACCTATATTTAAATACCTTAAAACCCCCTACATCCCTTGCAATAAATGTTCAATATTCTTTCAACTTAATTTACATTTAGATGGTTTGGAATAAGAATATACGTTAAATGTATATTTTATTTATATATTTTTCTTTTTTGAATACTTGGTTATCTATAAAATATTCCATTTTTATCTTTTAACCATCTAAA
The DNA here is from genome assembly GCA_030015575.1 of Agapanthus africanus. NCBI lineage: Eukaryota > Viridiplantae > Streptophyta > Magnoliopsida > Asparagales > Amaryllidaceae > Agapanthus > Agapanthus africanus. Next base: position 242,237,488 of record CM057344.1, read on the forward strand.
AGCTTGATATTAAATAGTGAGGAAGAGAAAATTAAGGATTAAAAAAATTAATTTTGTGTTAAATTTTTTTAATCCGGTGAATACATAGTCTTCCTTTTTGTGTGCATATTACAACTTCAACCAACTTTACCATTTAAACCGGAAATTGGATTGGAAAATTATTATATAATCTTTTTAAATTTTAATTAGTGTATGAAAAAGTGCAAATATTTTGATTTTTTTCTCAATTGATTCTTATCCACATTGTAATAAAAAAGAAAATTTGTTACTAATGTATTACATGTTTATAAAAGAGAAATATACTGTAATAACCGGTATCTTGCATAAAGAAATTTTTGTATATTTTTTAGAAACTTTAGGTCCTATATTTTTCCGTATTTGTAAATTGTGTTTCCCCAAATTTTCCTAAGTTTAAATATTTCTATATTATATTTATAAACCCTAACCTTTAAATTATTTATTCTAATTTTTCTAAACCCTTAACACCTAATCTAAATCTTAAATCTCTTTTTTTTTCATTTTATCTTTACCTAACCCTAACACTCACCCCAGCCCAACCCGCTTCTTAACCCTAACCTTCATTTTTCTAATTTCTATTAAGTCCCGGCCCAACTCCCTCAATTAAACCCAATTTCTCCTAATACCCAACCCAACCCGGACTCCCAGACCCGACCCAACAAACCCATCTCCCTCTTCTTCCTGAATTCTTTTCCCGCTTCTTCTTCGCGCACCCCGCACGATCCGCTCCCCACGAGTCCCCACGACCTCGACTTACCCCCAACGTCCCCCTCATTCTCGCGTAAACTCCTCTTCCGCGAGACTCGCTCCCCTAGCCTGCTCGCTCTCTGTCTTTTGCCTCCGACTCAAACCACAAACTCCTCTCCCTCACTAGCAACCCTCAACCGACGGCCACGTCTTCGCTCCCACCCCACGACAAGCTACCCAAGCCAGCTACCTCCAACGTCCCCAACGAGAACTCCTGCAACCTATCACCCTGCAGGCCTCCTCACGCCTACGAACCCGAACCCCTCGCCTCGTCGCTGCACCCGCTGACCGCCTCTCTCGCACCACCGTCGACTTCCCCCTGACTGTCAACAGCTTACTGCTGCGCCTCCTAGCCCGAGCAACCCCACCGCCACTTCTCACCACACCCAACAATCTAGAACCCGCAGCCCCAACCTCGTCGTCATCAACGCCACCTCACACCACCATAGCCTCCTCCATCGACCAAGCTTCGCCTTCGCCGCCTCCCGGAGCCCCAGCGACCATCTCTGCACCGTCACTGCACCCCCGCCGCAACAGCTTGCCTCCCTTTCACTTCCAAACCCGGCCACTTTGTTGACGTCGTCACCATTGACCGGGCCACTGCACCTCGCTGCCACAATAGCCGTTCGGGCTCCCTCTGGCAGCCTCTATCGCCATAGTCATCAATATCGCCATAATCGTCGCCATCATCGAAGACAAGTCGAGCCCGGCATTTCGTCGAGCACTTATAAACGTCGCAATCTCTGCTGTTCCAATCGCCGTCGTCGCCGGAAAAGCTTTGTCCTCGGTCCCTGTGACCATCATGGTCGTCAATGTAGTCGCCATCGCAACACCGCACAGGTCCGTCGCTGTGTGTCACGCTCGAGCCTCGCATCGTGCCCGCCTCCGTGTCACCGCGGACCCACTCACGTATCGCGCCACGTACCCAATCCCCGTACCACGTCATGCCAGCCCCGTGCAACATCGTGCCCGATCTAGTGCATGCACCGTGCCGCTCCCGGACCACGCACCGAGTCCGGACCGTGCCTAGTGCCGCGTCGCGCCGTGCCACGCACCGAGCCAGGACCACGTCCACCACCGTATCACGCCTGCGTCGCCACCGCGTCTAGTACCGGATCACCGCGCATCGTGCTCGCGCCATGCGCCCGTGTCCAGTATCGTACCGTCTCGTGTGTCGAGACAAACTCTGCAGCGACGTCGCTTCTATATCAAGCGACCGAAGGCGAGTGAACTCCTCACTTGCTTACATGCTAGTATCTTATAATTTAGATTTAACACTTAGTTGAACTTATACATCTATATGTATATGTATATATGTACGCGTAATGAATCATCGCTCGGGTCACTATGATACTCGTGGTGTTTTGACCCGATACAAATTGTTTGGAATCAAGTTTATAACCCAATTCTAATCGTGTAGGGAATATAGATATTGAAATTGCTTTGAAATTAATTAGATAAAATATGATCCCAATGTATTGTGTTAACTGCTCGATACTACCCTACGTGTTTGATGCGAACTGTAAATGATAACTAAATCACATATAGCGTAACTTGTTGTGGATGGATCTGTTTACTGATAACAAACATCACATAGGATTTTGATTTGAAAATAATAAAGTTTACATTGGGTAATGATGCCCCTAAAAGGCGACGCTAAATCTGGAAATCCCCGTACATATCACATTGTAGAATTAATAGTAAATTAAATACAAATTAAAATGTGATCTTCTATGGCTCATATCGAAGCCAACAGATAAGCCTACAGCACCCCATTGTTTATCTTAACAATTTGATAAGTTATATCAATGAATACTGAGGCGATTCACGGCCCTGAACTGCAGTCCAGGGCAACGTTCGTTTTGAATACCTGGCCTTGGGAACACCTGTACACCCCTTCCTTAAATTGAAAATGCACAGAGCCCCATATGGTCGCATATATAATTTAGTTATCTAACACCTGAATCTGGTCCCGTGTCGTTTCACCTTTGTTTGATATTTAATTCATATTTTAGAATACCGTTGTGTCCTGCAGTTTTCTGCAGTGACAGTTTGTACACATTGATATTAAACTGAACATATCTTCCCGTATACAGTGTATATCATTGATCCGTATGATACGTTGAAAACCTAAATGTTTAACTTAAATATTATCCAACTGTAGCATCGCCTAATTGCCATCCCAACTGGGATTAAAACGTGTTACGAAACGGGCTTCCAATTCAGAAATTGGATTTACATCAATGAACACTTAAATTGAAATGACCATAACTAGCAAAACTGAAATCCGATTGACGCGAAACTAATTTTTACGGATAGATAATTAAACATACTGCTTACCCCTTTTACATTGTTTTGCTTAATTCTGCATGTATGATTTTTAGTAAATTATGCAAGTGGTTGGACGCTGGCTGATGACATTTTATTCATATCATAATTATTGCATTCTCATCATATCATGTAGAGATCATATACATTGGTAACCTAGTGATCGTGTACATTATCTAGTGTTAGATATTAGTGTTTTGATTGTGGCAAGTATGTAGTGTTAAAGTGTGATTGAATAAGTGAAAGTGACACGAACTTGTACACAATCAGCGAACCCAGTTAATTTATTGCATTGTCAACGTCTATGGGACATGTATAAGTGTAAATATAATTGGTATGGGACTGTAACGTTTTAAAAATAATTAAATAAATAATTAAATGAATAAAATTGTTTAAGTGAATTTTGTGATTTTCGGTAAAGTAAAATGTATTTTTCATAAAACTAAACCGTGATTGTTTTTCATTATAATTTCAAAAATACCTATTTTAATTATGTAATTACTAGTAAATGGTGTTTATTTAGCCACTTATAAATTTTTAGTTTAATTAAATATTTTTCCTAAATTAATTATTTTAAATATTAACATAAGCTTTATTTTTACACTAAATTAGTGTAAATTACAAATTTGAATGGTTTTAATTTGTAAAAATGAACCATGGCATGTTAGAATTTAGTGTGTATCATGCAAAATTTATTTGCAAATTTTTCCTATTTTCTAGAGTTTTCTTGAGTTGCTATAGTAAAGAAATAAAAGAAAAATAAATAAATGCATGAAAAGACATAATGAAGTGATATTTTGGTGGAGACTTCTACACATTTTCTCACCCTCTTCTTTATCTCCCTCACCTCCAAAAAAATGGACGGCCTCACCCCCCATGGTAGCCCCCATTTTCCTCATTTTATTTTGCTCCAAAATTCATCAAAAATCCTTTAAAAATTTAATTAAAAATCCACAAAATCCTATTTATTTCCTACCCTTTATTCCTTACTCATTTTTATATGCAATTTGGAGATGGAAAGCATGCATTTTGGAGGCTCATTTTCTTTTATGGATTTCATATGTTGGAGGTATAAATTTCCTTCTTTTGTTTATTTGTTATTAGATGTTTCTTTTAAGCATGTTTAGATTTAATGAATTAATTCTATGTTCAATTTTTAAAATTCAAGTTAGGGTTTGTAAATTCAAGTTATGATTTTTATTAATTAATTAGGGTTATAATATTTAGTTTAACACTTTTAGAATTGGAAAATCTTGCATGATTGTTGAATTGTAAATTTTTCATTTAAAATTGTTTAAATTAGGAATTTTGCTAACTAGGTTTCTATAAAACATAATTTTTGGTGAAATAAAATTTCAATTAATATTTGTAACACTAGATTGTGGTCTTAATAAGGGTATTAACTTGTTGGTGGAAGGGAAACTTAAATTGATTGCTAGTTTCTATTGATAATTGATAAATTGTGATAAAAAATTGCTATTTTGTAAACTAGATTTTAGAAATTCCTAAATAAATGAGATTAAAAATATAATTTATGGTTTCATTAAATCATTATCATCATGAATTGTGGTTTAATACATTAATTCATGCAAAATCACGTTTTGTGGTGGAATTGTGGTATTTTGCTTGAAAAATGTTAAAAATTGTTAAAGGTTGCAAACTAGAAATTTCAAATTTATACAAATTTGTGTAATAAAAATATAGTAATGGTTTGTATAGTCTAGTTATGCTATTTAATGAGTTTTATGTCCATTGGTTTCATTTAAATGTCAAGTTTTGATGAAAAACGGTAAATTGGCATTTTCGGGTTTTACGAAATTGGACGGTTTGATGGATTTTAGGGTTTCGATGGATTTAATCATGTTTTATAATATAAGTAATGTGTTTTAAAACTAAGAGTTATTTGTTGATGTTTATCTCGATCCATCGGAGTTTGTACGCCGATATCGAGCGATATTTGGTTCTTTTGCGTGGACGGGACATAGGTTTTAACCTATGCTTGTTCCTTGTATCGTTTGACTTTCGTATATGATCCAGTTTACTATACTATTTATATGTTTGCATTTAGGTACCCCTCACGTGGACTGCGGGCGATGAAGAGGAGGATGGCGACACTGTCTTCGGCAGACATGGACCAGGTGAGTAGATGAATATCTACGGGGGGAAGTCGGGTGGATGGCGTTTAGCACCCCCGCAACGTAGAATAGGAATAGTAGTTATTGATATTAGGAAACCAGATGTGACCCTAGATTCTTAATGAGTAGGGCCTTAGTAATGACCCTAGGCTGGACTAGACTGATTTAGGAAGACATATCAGAAGATGAATACCTTGGAAGAGGTTCGTAGGTTTCAGGTAGAAACGCACACACGCACACACTGAAACACGACATGGTGTATACGTGCATGTGTATATATATAGGACGAGGTATAGGTATATATATATATACAACATGTATATGGGATACATTGATGTGATATGATATCCGAGGTATGATGAAACAGTATAACTGGGTTTGATGCCGTGATTCTTGACTATATAGTCGTATTAAAGTGTTAGCGGATCATTAGAGAATGAGATAACGAACATGGATACATAAATTATAATGGGTGGTGATGATATTGAGATACATGGGACTCTAAAATAGTACCCGGACTGTAGCTTGTGACTGATCACGATAGGGGATACGTATGACTTGATCACGACATCATATAGGTGTGACCTGATGTCGATATCATATAGGTGTGACTTGATGACGATATAATATCAGTATGACTTAATCACAATATGATACATATGACATGATATTTCTGAGGATAAACTAATGATGCATATTATGAGGGCAATGATATATGATTGATGTAGGCGATTACAGTTTAGCACCTTGATCATGAGATGTGTTGGTGATGACATTATACGAATGATGAGACACCTAGGAGATACTTGACCCGTACCCCGATATTGGGATGCCGTACGATGGATTTTACCGTACGAGGCATAGATATGATGATTGATCCGCACTCTTGATTCGAGGAAGCCGTACTACGTACGTGACGCTATTGAGGCCGGATCGCCGACTATTCGAGATATTGATTCAGACCTTAGGTAGACTCTTGTTTCTTATTGACTAGTTTCTTAGGTTTTGTTCCTTAGGAGGTTAGATGGTCACTAGGTTAGGTTCGAGTCATATAGTGGTAGTGGTAATGGTATATCAAATGAGTGGATAACACACATCCGTCTTTACTTTCACACTGTAATCATAATGTTGCATGTTCATACATATGTTGCTATAATCAGTATAAACTTTACCTGTTAGGACACCAGCACCATTACCGATGATGCACACATTCCACGCACACTTATTTGCCGGCTCACACACATCATCATCGGTAATTGCTATGTCACGTACACTTTTGATCTTATTATCTTTTATTGATAGAATCAGCTAGCAATTAGATTGATATATAATATTGTGATTACTCTCTGATGTTAGTATAGACATGATATTTATTACTTAGACATTCATGCATTCATATTTTCATGTTATCATGCAGTATTATGGGCATATGCCGACACTTATCATATACTTACTCATGATTTTGAGATTTGGGTTTCTATGAGATTTCTGGATTTTTGGGGAAAACCGCAAGAATATATAAAAACTTCTCTCTCTATCCTCCTCTCTTTTTAAAACATAAGATGCGGTTTTCTCGTGATGTATGTGTCGTCCACCATGAGATTTCATGTTTTTTGATGGATTTCGAGACCCGATTCGAGGAGTGGATGAACCGTCTCGGGTACATGGTGGGCCCGGTATGGTACCCCGGGGCAAGAAGATCGAGTTGTAGATGATGAGCCTGGCAGGGGAAGGCTACTTACCGGTGATGTCTGGCGCGGCGGATATCCGGAGGATACCGACCGTTGTCGTGAGATTTGATGATATGGGCCGATCCGGACTGACGGAGCCCGAGATATTGAGACTATGAGACATTGAGATTTTGAGGTATTGAGACTTGAGATTTACATGTTTTGTGTCGATGCTTGACACGGATTTCATGGATTTCATTGTTGATATTTCAGATTCCTATACACATTTTACAATGATAACAGCTAAAGATTTCTTATACAGATACACCTGGATTTCAGGATTGGTTATTTTACATTCATGGTGCATGCATATCCATTCATATGATATAGTACTATATGAGGCACTGACACGAGCACGGAGTATCTGCACTTACACGTAGTATTACCCTGCTATTACTAGATGATTGGGACTTAGTAGTGTATTATTATGACCTAGGATAGCGTCGTGCATTCGATTTCTTTTCGTAGATGTCTTCTACTCACGAGTTGGCAACTCACCCCCGTTGTGCCAAATTTTATTACAGGTTCGATGTACAGGTTTCCCTGGCAGCTTGCTGGCACATCTTTTCTTCAGGGTGATTTGCACGGTAGGTTAGTTCTCTTGTATCTGAACCACCATTGTATTTTTATTCTTTCATTTGTATCTAGTAAGCTCCATCAACCATACTTGTATTACTTGATAAGTTTATTGGACCAGTATTTTTTTTATTTCGACCTTAGAGTCGCGCATGTATTATTCTGATATGGTGGTTTTGTTTTCTTTGAGTTTTGAGCCTCGCCCCTTGGCGTTGTATATTATTGTGCATGTTTTGGTTGTTTCCGCCTGTTGGCGTTGATGCTAGCTCCCGTTGGGGATGCTTTTTATTGTTTATGTATATTATACTTATTGTACCCGTTTGGGGGCCAGTTTTTATAGAAGAGACTCTGCCGAAATTTTTGAGAAAATTTGCTGATGTTTTAAACTTGTTCCTTCATGTTTTCTTTTACTGCTTCTTCTTCTTTTTCATGGTTTAGATTTCTGGGCTTCGGTTTACTTAGGTTACGTTGCGCCTCTAGACGTTTCGTAATCTAAGTGCCGGTCACGTTCCGTAGTTTTGGGTCGTGACAGGGACGATTATAGAAGAACTTATATTAGTGTAATAGGTAAGGCACCAAACACTGTCCATTTATCTCGGGTACCAATCGAGACATGCTTGATGGAGATCCTGTCTCCAGTTCTCACGTAGACTTGTCATGGACCGACTAGTATTTGGGTTTATGGTTGGAGTTTGATGTAAACCACGGGGTGTAGGGTAGTTTGATGTTAGTTGTATGTATACCCTAGAGGCCAGTATTATACAGATGATGTATATTATATTGGATGCTTGGACATATATAGAGATGACTTTCTTGCTCGATATGATAGTATGCTATCTGGTTTCTCTTTATCTTAACATATACACTAGTCTCTTTAAACTGTCTTATAGTTACATGTTGGTAAAGCCCTTAGGATGTGTACTTGACTGCCTGGACTATGATGCAGATCATACTAGTGGGGACATGGCAGTCCATAAGTACATCCTTCAAGGTCCCTAGTCGTAGGTGTATCGAGATGGGGCATCGATATACCAGAGTAGACTAGCGTATACGCTTCTCGACCCATGAGATGGGCGATGGATGATCCCATATCCATTGGTGTTTGACATCAGAGATGATATACGGGTGCTCAGTAGAGACTGGGTACACTGGACGGACTCGCCGAGAACTCCCAGATGGTATTATACCTCACGTCAGATGGCAGTTCTCAGGTAACACTTGTGCAGGTTAGTCTGTAGACCCGAGATCGTCATAGAGTCTTGTGTGATTCCCACTGTGCTTTGATCTCCACCTTACCACGTCCATGAGGGCGTGCAAAACGGTGGTCTTTGGGCACAGTCCCGAGTCACATGGAGGCAATGAGCGATAGGAGGGGTTTCGTCTCTCCCGGTATTGGGGGTTGATGTTGCGCTGTGCTCGATTGGCCGTAACAGGGAAGTCCCTGGCCAGGGCTGATCAGAGATTTGCTGGTAAGTGTTACCAGTAATTTCTCGACCCATTATGAGCCTCACATCGGCACGACTTATCGGTTATCGGGGTCTGACGTATACCACCCCTAGACTTGATACGCGACATATCAGACGAACAGACCGGACTGTACGGTAAGTGTTACTGGTTGGATTCACAGGAGTGTGAGCGGGCTAGCTCGTCGATCTTCTGATCGCTCAATACCCGGATGGCCGTTACGTTTAGCAGACCGCTTGCGGCTTGTGGGTGCTTGATATGATCATCATCTGCTACCGGCGTATTGACGAGTCTTTAGAGTCCTACACAGAGGTTTCCTGGCTCAAGCGAAACGAAATAGGAGCGCATATGAGATATGTGCGGGACCGAGAATGATGCGTGTATGTGATACCGCATTTCATTCTCGCGATGAATGTTTCGATTGGTTGTATGCGATATGACCTAGTTATCGAATCATTGATTCGATAAATCGATACATTCGATACTGGTCGGTTATGTGCGACATGACCGGATCATTGAATCAAATGTTGATTTAATGATTTAATGTATAATTATATTTGATATATTACTTTGCATTAACTAGTATTGGTTCACTTTAAATGGATTTTCTCACTTGATGTGCAAGTTGTATATGTGATATACTTTTGTGCACATCTTTGTATCATGTTTGATGATGCTTGCTCATTTGGTTAAGTGTAAAGAATTAAACCTAGGTTAAGAAAGTGATTAGGGTTTTAATTATCCATTCTTTTATTTATTGATTTTGGAAAAAGAATGGGATAAGAATACAAAATGGTTGCTTTCATTCTTGAACCTTTGTGAAGCTTCATGAAGCTTTGACCAAAGTGACCAATTTGTCTTCATGCTTAACCCTAACCACTCTTCTAACCTTGGTCAATTCTCTACACCTAACCATGGTTCCTATTATGATAAGTATTCATTTTTTTTTCATTTTGGATTAACTTATCATAATATTTCCTTCTTCTTGATCTTCTTCTTCAAGAAAGAAAGCTTAATGCCATCAATGGCAACTTGAGTTCTAAAGTGAGAAATCCAATTCTAAAGTGAACCCACCTCCTATTTCTTCACCCTCTACCTCTTGCCAAGTTGTTTTGGGTGTTTTCTTCACAAGTTTCACAAATTTGTGAAGTCGGAGCTTGAACTTGTGATGCCTCGACGTAGATCATCTTCGGCACGAAGCCGACGACCTAGTCCACCCATTTCTCCGATCAAGCCGACGATTGAGTCCGGGATTCGAGATGGACAGCGAGAGGATGCCTACATGGAGCTAAGGAAGTGGAGAACCGGATCTACAAAGGTTGTAGCCTCTCTCCTTTAGTTAAGATGTTAACTTGTTTCGTTTTCGCCTAAACTTCTAGTTAACGATCCGTATTAGGGTTTCTTGGCACCCGTAAAATTTGAAATTGGCATGGTTGATGCCTTGTAAGACCTCTATAGTGTGAATAGGAACCCTACAGTGGTATCAGAGCCTAGCTAGAGCCTTAGGCGAAGTCCAGACGGAGTTTGAAGTCCGATCGAACCGAAACCCTAATATCAAAGTTGCTCTCTGTACATTTTTTAAAAACTGGGTTTTTTCCAAATTAAAAATATGCAGAAAATTCAGCAGGACTTTCTAAGAATTACTGTGAAACACGATCACCCAATTCCTTCATAGTGCGGCGGAACCGCGGCAGAAGCCTGGCTTCTGCGGTGGTTCCGCGGCCGTATGATGACGTCACCCACCCAATTTTGCACAGTAACTTCTTTTATTTAGTGCTGAGTTCTCTGGGAATTTTTAATATTTATTCAAGAGTTGAGTATTCTGGGTTGTATTGGGGACTCGGTATTTCGATCGGATTATCGAACTTTGTATAAGTGCTTTCCGGATAATTTTTTTGAATATGTTAAAAAGTCCGACCGGATATAAATACCCAACTTTTCCCCTGCCGGAAAATATCCAAGTGTTGGATTTTTGTGTGGTTTAAGGACGTTCTGAGTAGTGCAAGTAACGCGATGGTCCCTCTAGAAGACAACAAACCTTAACTCGATTATGTGACCGTCTTGAACTGCCCTTTGAACCTTCGGGTTTGGGGCAGTACGGCGTGCCACATGTGAGGCGTTGGCTTGACCCTTCTACGGCTGGACCGTTGGTACTGAGGCATGAAGTGAATGTCTTTGAACCTATTTCATGTGTTGGACGGTTTCGGGAAAACTTGGGTGTTTGAATGTTCGATCGGAAAGTTTAATATTTTCTATTTATCCGGAATGGGATACAATAATTGGAATTCACAAGCAGTTATGAGATAACTGAATGAATGTTATAAATCTAGCGGTTTAGTTTCATTTGATATTGAAAAGAGTTTTCGATAATGAGACTAAAATGCGGGGTTTATAACTGTTAGGCATGTGATGTCTAAGTATTTCATTTGATTAGGCATGTGATGTCTAAAGAGGTTGCGGATTCCAATTGTTGTAGTTTTACACTTTCTTTTCTGTGACCGTAAGTGTAATATGTGATATCGCCGGTTTCGTTGCTATATGTCAACGACAATTGGGATGCGCATATTTACTTACGTTGATGATATGTGATGTTATGTGTTGCTGGATATGTTATATTGGATCGTCGTGTTTGAATAGCCGGGGGTTTTTATGTGAGATGAGTGTTTTTCATTTTCTTTCATGTAAAAACTTGTATGTAATATTCTTTTATTTTGGGGCACTTCCAGGTTGCGGAAGATGTCACCTTTTGTATATTATTTACTTTTCCGCATTAGGATAGACCCAAGGAGGGGAGCACAAGTAACCGGGTTCTAGGGTCCAGTGGGAGACCATCTCGAGGAGTCGAGTCCGGGTCTCCTAACCCTAGAATTGGTAGGGTTGCTTGCCGCTCTCGTAGGGGTCTAGGGGTGTGGGATTGGTTATTCATCACGACTGTGGAATCCGTGTTTTATACTGGCTCGTATTGAAAACACGGACGTCCTAGTATATCCAATGTTTCATATGTTTCTTCTGCTGCGATATCTGTGATGTGATCATGTGATGTTCTGTGATAGATACATTATATAGTATATATGATATATTATATAGACGTTACTTATGTTTTGCATCCGCACCAGCCCTGCCGCGCTCTGCCGTTAGTTACCTAACCTAACGGTGCACGAGGGGACATCGAGGCGAATGCAGATGGCATAAGTGTACGTCGTATTTATCTGTGATGTTTAGGTATTTAAATGATGGGACTTCATTAATGTGATTAATGAAATAAAAGAAACCAAAAGATGTTGTAGAATCAAATTTTAAATAAAACAGGTAGCTACAGTTCTTGCTTTGCATAGCGGTATATATGATATACCCTGCACCTTATTCGATGAGGAAAGGACCGAGATCCCTTCACCGGGAGTGACTCCTGTAGCAATAACTGGCAGATGCTACACACTCGGTTTGTTTTTGGTTGCTTCTATAGTTTCTGCTTTGCACAGTGATATATATGATATATCCCGCACCTCATTCGACGAGGAAAGGGCCGACGATCCCTTCACCGGGAGTGACCCCTTTAGCAAAACTAGAAAAGCCTCAAAATCATTCCATTTCAAAACTTCATTTGATTCTACAACGATATCAAGTTCATTACGCAATAGGTTTTCAGAAAAACCTGTCGTAGCCCTCCGTCATTTCAGATAAGTCCTGTTTAGTATTCGTGCTGCGTTTGTTGACCTTGTCAAGGCGCAGTGTGCGGTAGCTAACCAGTATTTATCTGCTTATGCATATGATGCAGATTGAGTTAGGGTAGTCGTACGGCCTTGTTGACCTTGTCAAGGGTCGTGCGGGTGGGTTTAATTCAATCAAGAAATGACGGGTTGAACTTGACTTACGGTCTATAGTTTGTTGACCTTGTCAAGGTCATAGATCGTTTGGGGCAAAACATTATCGGGAATTTCAAGTGTTGAAATTTGCAATGAGATTGCATACCTGCTATGAGATAGTTGGATCCCGATACCCACTGCGAGTAAGAGTTACTCCTGGGAGAGTTTTACACGTTACAATTGGCCGATCAAGTAGGTGTCTAGAAAGGTGTCAACGGGGTTACGCCTCTGGGAAAACGAGGTTTACATTAATTAGGTTCGTGCGAAAGCACGGGGGACCTCCCTCAAAGTACCGACACTGGCCTGGCTGAAAGATTGGCGAACTTGTAGTGTATAATTAATCCCGGCTAGTCTTTCCTTTTAGGGTTTGAAGGAAGATTTGATAAAAACCAGTGGGAGCCATCCTGATTAGATAAGATAAAAACCAATCTGATCTTGCAAGAGCATACGCTAAAGTGTTTTCTTCTCTTTCTCTCCAGGTAGCGACCATTTCATGCCCTAATAAAGATAATAATATGGATGTATTGACTGAAACCGCATGTTATACTGTGCTGGGGAACGTTGGTTCCGTTCTTTCTTATAAGAGTTATAGGAATGAACAGGACATAGGGGAATACCAGGATTCCCATGCCACCCGAATGAAGAAAGTACATGTTGATGCATTTTCTTCGGGTGTGTTCGTTACTGAGAACTGTTTCTCCATTTGCTCTACGTCCTGGGTATTAGATACTGGGTCAGGATCCCATATATGTAATCAGTTACATGGGCTAAGGAAAGGTAGAGAACTTGGAGAAGGTGATAAAGACATTAGAGTTGGAAATGGTGCAATTGTTGCAGCTAAGACTGTCGGGGAATATCACCTTGAATTACCTACTGGTAATACATTGGTTCTGAACGAATGCTATTACATGCCGAACCTGATATGCAACATTATATCGGTTTCTTTATTAAGTAAAGAGGGATATAATTTTGTATTACAGGATAATGTTATGAACATTTTCCGTAACCAAAAGTTGGTTGGATCAGGCACGTTGTGCAATGGCATTTATGTTCTAAATCAATCAACAGTTCTGATCATAACAAACACACACAAGAGGAAGAGTTCTGAACTGAACGAATCCTTCTTGTGTCATTGTAGACTGGGTCACATCAATGTGACACGACTGGCTAAGTTGCATAAGGATGGATATTTGAAACCATTCGAATTTTCATCTTATGACACTTGCCAGTCATGTCTCAAAGGCAAGATGACCAAAACTCCGTTTACGGGACACGGAGAAAGAGTTACCGAACTCTTAGGACTGATACATAGTGATGTATGCGGTCCTATGTCTACACATGCCAGGGATGGTTCTTCGTACTTCATTACATTCACTGACGATCTCTCTAGATTCGGATATGTGTTCCTGATGAAACACAAATCAGAAGCTTTTGAGAAATTTAGAGAATATAAACAAGAAGTCGAGAACCAAACCAGAAAAAGTATTAAAATCCTTCGATCTGATCGAGGAGGTGAATACTTAAGCAATGAATTCCTGGACTTCCTAAAAAAGAATGGGATTCTCTCTCAGCTGACTCCTCCATATACACCACAGCACAACGGTGTATCAGAACGGAGGAACCGCACCCTATTAGATATGGTGCGCTCTATGATGAGCACAGCTGAGTTACCTATTTCCTTCTGGGGATATGCGCTGGAGACAGCAGCATACCTATTGAATCAAGTTCCATCTAAATCTGTACCTACCACACCATATGAGATATGGAGTGGGAAGAGGCCATATCTTAAGCGAGTTAAGATATGGGGTTGTCCAGCCTATGTCAAAAGACAAAATCCGGATAAGCTCGAGGCACGGTCAGTTCTTTGCAAGTTTGTGGGATATCCAAAGAACTCATATGGGTATTTTTTCTACCACAGTGAGGAACAAAAAGTGTTTGTTGCTCAACATGCCACCTTTTTAGAAAAGGAATTCCTTGAAAAAGAAATTAGTGGCAAAGTGGTAGAGCTGGAAGAAGTTCCAGATACACAAACCGTAACTGAAGATTTAGTGGAACCAGAAGATTCAGAAGCTCCCAATGAACCTCAGCCTCTCCGCCGATCTAGTAGGGTTCCTCGCCAACCTGAGAGATACTACGGTTTTCTCATGGATGGTGGGAGCGAGGATTGCATCATGGAGGATGATGACCCAACTAGCTTCGAGCAGGCCATCACGTGTAGGGACTCAGTGAAATGGTTGGATGCAATGCGGTCCGAGATGGAATCCATGTACACCAACAAAGTATGGACTTTGGATGTTGCTCCTGAAGGGGTAAAACCCATCGGGAGCAAGTGGATCTTCAAGAAAAAACTTGGTGTAGATGGGAAAGTGGAGACTTTCAAAGCTAGACTTGTAGCAAAGGGTTTTCGTCAAAGACCAGGTGTGGACTATGACGAAACCTTTTCTCCAGTGGCTATGCTTAAATCCATCCGGATCATGCTTGCCATCGCTGCATATCATGATTACGAAATCTGGAAAATGGATGTTAAGACCGCCTTTCTAAATGGTGATTTAGAAGAGTGCGTGTACATGACTCAGCCAGAGGGCTTCGTAGACAGTGGGAGCAGCGGGAAGGTGTGCAAGCTGCTTAAATCCATTTATGGATTAAAGCAAGCATCGCGGAGTTGGAACATCTGCTTTGACGTCGTTATCAAAGAGTTTGATTTCGTCAAAAACCCAGATGAACCTTGTATCTACAAGAAGGTAGCAGAGAGTAAGGTTGTCTTCCTCGTATTGTACGTGGACGACATACTCTTGATAGGAAATGATATTCCTATGCTGCAATCGGTCAAGCTCTTCTTATCACAAAGATTCTCAATGAAAGATCTTGGTGATGCCTCCTGCATATTGGGAATTAGGATCTATAGAGATAGATCCAAATGGATTTTGGGATTGTCCCAATCCAGGTACATTGACACCATACTAAAGAGGTTTAGTATGGAAGAATCCAAGCGTGGGAACTTGCCCACGATCTCTGGAGTCACTCTCTCCAAAGAGATGTCTCCCAAGACTGATTTGGAGAGAGCTCGCATGCAAGGGATACCCTATGCTTCGGCTGTAGGCTCTATCATGTATGCGATGCTATGTACCAGACCCGATGTAGCATACTCACTAAGTGTAGTGAGCAGGTATCAAGCTGATCCTGGAGAGAGTCACTGGACAGCTGTGAAGAGCATTCTCAAGTACTTACGAAGGACTAAAGAGATGCTCTTGGTGTATGGTAACGGAGAACTCCAAGTGGAGTCCTTTACCGATTCGAGCTTCCAGAGTGATAAGGACGACTCTAAGTCGCAGTCGGGATTTGTCTTTACCCTTTACGGAGGGGCGGTTAGCTGGAAGAGTTCCAAGCAAGAAACCGTGGCAGACTCGACGATGGAGGCTGAATACATCGCTGCCAACGATGCTGCCAAAGAGGCTGTCTGGATCAAGAAGTTCATTACTGAACTTGGAGTGGTTCCATCCATTGAGCATCCAATACCTTTGTATTGTGATAACAATGGAGCGGTGGTTTTGGCCAAGGAACCCAGGTCCCATCAGCGATCCAGGCATATTCTGAGGCGGTATCACCTGATCCGGGAGATAGTTGATCGCCGGGAGATCGAGGTCAGGAGAGTTGACACGAAGAACAACACGGCGGATCCACTCACGAAGGCCATTCCCCAGATACAGTTTGAGAGACTCTTCGGGATGCTCGGTATGCGATACTACAGCAGCTGGCCCTAGTGCAAGTGGGAGATTGTTAGTTGTATGTATGCCCTAGAGGCCAGTATTGTACAGATGATGTATATTATATTGGATGCTTGGACATATATAGAGATGACTTTCTTGCTCGATATGATAGTATGCTATCTGGTTTCTCTTTATCTTAACATGTACACTAGTCTCTTTAAACTGTCTTATAGTTACATGTTGGTAAAGCCCTTAGGATGTGTACTTGACTGCCTGGACTATGATGCTGATCATACTAGTGGGGACATGGTAGTCCATAAGTACATCCTTCAAGGTCCCTAGTCGTAGGTGTATCGAGATGGGGCATCGATATACCAGAGTAGACTAGCGTATACGCTTCTCGATCCATGAGATGGGCGATGGATGATCCCATATCCATTGGTGTTTGACATCAGAGATGATATACGGGTGCTCAGTGGAGACTGGGTACACTGGACGGACTCGCCGAGAACCCCCAGATGGTATTATACCTCACGTCAGATGGCAGTTCTCAGGTGACACTTGTGCAGGTTAGTCTGTAGACCCGAGATCGTCATAGAGTCTTGTGTGATTCCCACTGTGCTTTGATCTCCATCTTACCACGTCCATGAGGGCGTGCAAAACGGTGGTCTTTGGGCACAGTCCCGAGTCACATGGAGGCAATGAGCGATAGGAGGGGTTTCGTCTCTCCCGGTATTGGGGGTTGATGTTGCGCTGTGCTCGATTGGCCGTAACAGGGAAGTCCCTGGCCAGGGCTGATCAGAGATTTGCTGGTAAGTGTTACCAGTAGTTTCTCGACCCGTTATGAGCCTCACATCGGCACGATTTATCGGTTATTAGGGTCTGACGTATACCACCCCTAGACTTGATATGCGACATATCAGACTAACAGACCGGACTGTACGGTAAGTGTTACTGGTTGGATTCACAGGAGTGTGAGCGGGCTAGCTCGTCGATCTTCTGATCGCTCAATACCCGGATGGCCGTTACGTTTAGCAGACCGCTTGCGGCTTGTGGGTGCTTGATATGATCATCATCTGCTACCGGCGTATTGACGAGTCTTTAGAGTCCTACACAGAGGTTTCCTGGCTCAAGCGAAACGAAATAGGAGCGCATATGAGATATGTGCGGGACCGAGAATGATGCGTGTATGTGATACCGCATTTCATTCTCGCGATGAATGTTTCGATTGGTTGTATGCGATATGACCTAGTTATCGAATCATTGATTCGATAAATCGATACATTCGATACTGGTCGGTTATGTGCAACATGACCGGATCATTGAATCAAATGTTGATTTAATGATTTAATGTATAATTATATTTGATATATTACTTTGCATTAACTAGTATTGGTTCACTTTAAATGGATTTTCTCACTTGATGTGCAAGTTGTATATGTGATATACTTTTGTGCACATCTTTGTATCATGCTTGATGATGCTTGCTCATTTGGTTAAGTGTAAAGAATTAAACCTAGGTTAAGAAAGTGATTAGGGTTTTAATTATCCATTCTTTTATTTATTGATTTTGGAAAAAGAATGGGATAAGAATACAAAATGGTTGCTTTCATTCTTGAACCTTTGTGAAGCTTCATGAAGCTTTGACCAAAGTGACCAATTTGTCTTCATGCTTAACCCTAACCACTCTTCTAACCTTGGTCAATTCTCTACACCTAACCATGGTTCCTATTATGGTAAGTATTCATTTCTTTTTCATTTTGTATTAACTTATCATAATATTTTCTTCTTCTTGATCTTCTTCTTCAAGAAAGAAAGTTTGATGCCATCAATGGCAACTTGAGTTCTAAAGTGAGAAATCCAATTCTAAAGTGAACCCACCTCCTATTTCTTCACCCTCTACCTCTTGCCAAGTTGTTTTGGGTGTTTTTTCATAAGTTTCACAAATTTGTGAAGGCGGAACTTGAACTTGTGATGCCTCGACGTAGATCATCTTCGGCACGAAGCCGACAACCTAGTCCGCCCATTTCTCCGATCAAGCCGACGATTGAGTCCGGGATTCGAGATGGACAGTGAGAGGACGCCTACGTGGAGCTAAGGAAGTGGAGAACCGTATCTACAAAGGTTGTAGCCTCTCTCCTTTAGTTAAGATGTTAACTAGTTTCGTTTTCGCTTAAACTTCTAGTTAACGATCCGTATTAGGGTTTCTCGGCACTCGTAAAATTTGAAATTGGCATGGTTGATGCCTTGTAAGACCTCTATAGTGTGCCTAGGAACCCTACATTTGAGTGTGCGTTCAACGGAATCTCGGGAGTCCCACTGCCGGCATATACAGTGATTCTGGGAGTCATATGGGTGATATTACCGATTATTAGCGAGCGACTCAGGCCCGTGTTCCCTTGACCCTGGGGCCCTACCCTTGGGTGGGAGATACTCACGAGTGGTTGACTCTCACACTTGGATTGACGATAAGCTTAGCGACCTGGATAGTGAGACTTAGAGACTGATAGGTTTAGTGACATGCATTGATTACTGATTCAATATACTTGCCTTACTGTTTACCTGTACTGGCTACTTCATGCTCATATTATTACTCCATGCTTACTGTTTCATGTTCGTCATCATTGCATGTGTTTATATTTGTATTTATATATATTGCTATTGTGTCGCTTTGACGACCTGAGTATGCATGCTCAGAGTGAGAAGTGGATTTAGCTTGTATTAGGACCTACCGTACCTCGAGGATATTGCAGACATCTAGATCAGCGACTCAGCGCTATCTTTCGTTGATCTCTATCTGGTTAGTTTTTTTGTATTTGTTTTGATTTAGTGACTGCATTTCTCATTACCTGGGCATTGATTATTGATTACCATGTAAAGTTAGAAGCCAAAGTGTGACTACGACAGGATGTTTCCTCGACCGTAGGAGTATGGCTGGCCTTGCCAACCCCTCGTATTTCGTATTTTGGGAAGCGGGGCATGACATATACTTTATATATTCTTATGGTAACATAAGCATTTACTAATAATGAACTCCTGAGTGCTCTTGTCACTAACCCGTGGTCTTTGCGGAATAAAAAATTTTAATTTTAAAACCTAGAACTAGAAACTTAAACCCTAGATCATATCCAAACACTAAACTAGCTAACATAAAGAATGCTACACTGCCCGGTTTGTGATTTACAACTTTTATAGTCATGTCCTTCGTCTTCTTTTCTACTTCTTTAGCTCCTCGGTACTCCGAAATCGAGCTTATTGGCCGGTCTTCCTTTATCGAAGATGATCCTGTTAGTTGTATGTATGCCCTAGAGGCCATTATTGTACATAAGATGTATACTATAGTAGATGCTTGGACATATATAGGGAGGACTTTCTTGCTCGACATGATAGTACGCTATCTGGTTGCTCTTTATCTTAACATGTACACTTACTGTCTCTCTGTTATATGTTGATAAAGCCCTTAGGATGTGTACTTGACTACCAGGATTATGATGCAGATCATACTAGTGTGGCCTGGGCAGTCCATGAGTTCATCCTTCAATTGTTCCTAGTCGAGCGAATATCGAGACGGGGCATCGATAGTCCAGAGTAGACTAGCGTATACGCTTCTCGACCCATATGATGGGCGATGGATGATCCCATGTCCATTGGTGTTTGACATCAGAGATCGTATACGGGTGCTCAGTGGAGACTGGGTACACTGAACGGATTCGCTGAGAACTCCTAGATGGTATTATACCTCACGTCAGATAGCAGTTCTCTGGTGACACTTGTACAGGTTAGTCTGTCGACCCGAGATAGTCATAGAGTCTTGTGTGTCTCCCACTGTGCTTTGATTTCCACCATACCACGGCTCTACTGAGTCATGCAAACAGGTGGTTTTTAGGTACAGTCTCGAGTCACATGGGGGCAATGAGCGATAGGAGGGGATTCATCTCTCTTGGTATTGGGGGTTGATGTTGCGCTATGCTCGATTGGCCATAACTGGAAATCCCTGGCCAGGGTAGATAAGATTTACTGGTAAGTGTTATCAGTAGTTTCTCGCCCGTTATGGACCTTACATCGACATGACTTATCAAGCTATTGGGGTTTACCACCCCTAGGCGAGATATGTGACATATCAGACGAAGACACCGGACTATACGGTGGTGCTGCTGATTGGATTCGCAGGAGTATGAGCAGGCTTGCTTGTTGATCTTCTGATCGCTCGATACCCGGATGACTGATTGTTCGCGTTTTTACGTGTTCTTTAAATTTAAATTTATCGCAATCAAGACGGTGTCGCTTGGTAGCTAGCCGGTTGAGTACGAGTCGATCCACAGGGAAATGGTGTCCTTTTCTTTAAGTTCTAACGAGTTAAGTCCTAACTTTGGTAGGTTTTGTTTTAAGATCTAAGAATGAGAATAAATTGATATAAAGGCTTGCTAGGGTTAGGATTAGGTTAGTTTGAAATAGAGATTCTTCTCACTTCTTTCAATGCCCTAGTTAAGAATATAGGTGTTAGGGTAATAGTCAACAACAGGAATTAGCACGACTAGGAAGAAACTCAGTTTCTTCCTTTTGGTCTTTGTCCGTCCGTTCTTGGCTTTTAGCCCTAACATCCAGTTAATTCGACCACAACCGGTCTAACTAGGGAATCACCGCTATCATGTAGGATAGGATGCCGTAGTGAGCGGATTATGGTTGATTTAAAAAGAGTCCTTTAATTAAAATTATTTGGGCAAAAAAAGGAGTGAGAGAGATTTCCTTCTCTCAAACCTTCCCTCTCCTATTCCTAACAAGTAAGGAATTACTCACTCATTAGGAAGATAACAATTAAATTTATTTTATTTTTATTTTAATAGATGAAATAAATTACAGATAGTAAAAGAACAGATAAAAAAATGCAGGAATTAAAATTCAGATAAAAATAATGCGAGATAAAAAAACTTACTTTATTGATGACCTCTCAACAATGCATTACAATTGGAATTTAAAATTTATATCTAAGAATTAAAAAGAGGCATAAAAACTAAAGATAGGCATGCCTTCATTTGGCTTTCAACTCTCCTATTTATAGATAGGAAAAATCCTAGGTTACATTCTGATCCACACATGAATTTACAAAACTACCCTAAGAAAACCGGGTCAAAGCACCGACACCCACCGACACGTGCACCATACGGCCGCGGTTCCGCGACAGAAAGGCCTGTTTGGCCGCGGTTCCGCGACCATTTGGTGGGATCTTTGGCTCAATTCTTCAGGGTTTCTTCATGTTACTTTTACCTTCTGTTTTCTTCACTTGGTTCTTCAGAATCTCTTCTATTTTCTTCCAGATTTCCAACAGTGCAGAATGATGTGGACTTTTGCCTTGAGCTTCACGTTGAAGTCGCTACAAATGTGAGACTACGACCAACAAAATGTGCTTACGCATTTAGGCGTAATTCCTCGTCTTGCAATACCTAAGATGTTAGTGATATGCATGCACTAGAGGCCATTACTGTACATACGATGTATATTGTAATGGATCCTTGGACATATATAGGGAGGACTTTCTTGCTCGACATGATAGTATGATATCTGGTTACTCTTTATCTTAACATGTACACTGATTGTCTATATGTTACATGTTGATAAAGCCCTTAGGATGAGTACTTGACTACCAGGACTATGATGCAGATCATACTAGTAGGGACAGTGTAGTCGCTAAGTACATCCTTCAAATGTTCCTAGCCGAGGGTGTATCGAGACAGGGCATCGATATACCAGAGTAGACTAGCGTATAGGTTCTCGACCCATGTAGATGGGCGAGGGATAATCCCAGATCCATTGGTGTTTGACATCAGAGACAGTATACGGGTGCTCAGTGGAGACTGGGTACACTGGAAGGACTCGCCGAGAACTTCCAGATGGTATTATACCTCACATCAGATGGCAGTTCTCTGGTGACACTGGTACAGGTTAGTCTGTAGACCCGAGATCGTCATAGAGTCTTGTGTGATTCCCACTGTGCTTTGATTTCCACCTTACCACGTCCAAGTGGGCGTGGAAAATGGTGGCTTTTGGGTACAGTCCCGAGTCACATGGAGGCAATAAGCGATAGGAGGGGTTTCGTCTCTCCTGGTATAGGGAGTTGATGTTGCGCTGTGTTCGATTGGCTATAACAGGAAGTCCTTGGCTAAGGCAGCTTTAGAGATATACTGGTAAGTGTTATCAGTAGTTTCTCGACCCGTTATGAGCCTCATATCGACACGACTTATCGAGTTACTGGGGTCTGACGTTTACCACCCCTAGATGAGATATGCGACGTATCAGAAGAAGAGACCGGACTGTACGGTAGTGTTACTGATTGGATTCGCAGGAGTGTGAGCAGGCTTGCTTGTTGATCTTCTGATCGCTCAATACCCGGGTCGCCGTTACGTTTAGCAGACCGCTTGCGGCTTGTGGGTGTTTGATATGATCATCACCTACTGCCGGCGTTTTGATGAGTCTTTAGAGTTCTATACAGGGGTTTCCTGGCTCAAGCGAAACGGAGTAGGAGCACATATGTGATATGTGCGGGACCGAGATTGATACGATATGAGATACCATATTCTATTCTCGCAATTCGTGACATTGATCGGTTATATGCGATATAGCCGGGTTATCGGATCAAGTGTTGATTCGATAAGTTGTTACATATGATATTAGTCGGTTATAGCCGGGTTATTAAATCAAGAGTTAATATAATAATTTAATGTATAATTATATATTTGATATATTATTACATTAACTAATATTAAGCTCACTAATGATTTCTTTTCTTACTTGATGTACACATTGTATATATGTGATATGTATGTTTATGTACATGTATTGTGTCATACTTGATGATACATACAAGATGGGTGTATGAGTGTTTTACCATTTTAGGTTTAAATTAGGGTTTGGTTTATTTCTTAAGGTTTAACAAAAGAGAGAAGACTTTGTCAAAGTTGATAAGCTTCATGAAGCTTGTAGAAACTTTGACAAAGTCCACTCTTTTGTCATTCCTTAGGATATTTTCCTTAACCCAAATCTTAACTCTAGCCTAGGGTTTATTTTCTACGTGAGTTAAGCATGATAGCTTTAACTCACCCATGGTCACAATAATTCATTTGGATGAATTATTCATTAGACTTCTTCCTCATCTTCTTCCTCCTCAAAAGCTTACTAGCTCTAATGGTTGAATGAGGAAAAATGTGAGAAAATCAATTCTAAAGTGAGCCCACTTCCTACTTCATCATCCTCTACTACTTGCCATGTTGTCTAGGGTGTTCTCTTCATAAAGTTCATGACCAAGTGAAGGAATAGCTTGAGTTAGTGTCTCCCCGACGTAGATCATCTTCGGCCTCGAAGTCTTCGAAGCAAGCACGTTCGTTCTTCTACGGAGCCTCTCTAGAGTCCGGAGCTTGAGATCGTAGCAGAGGGAACTACTACACGGAGCTATTTGAAGTGAAGGACCGGTCTACAAAGGTTGTATTCCTTGCTCACTATTAGTTGCAAAGTGTTTGCAAATGTTTCCCATATTATTAATAGTAGACGATCTAGTTTAGGGTTAGCTAAAACGGAAAATTTTTAATTTGGCATGGACGATGCCTCCCGAAACCTTGTTGTCGTCGTAGGTAACCCTTCAGTGATATCAGAGCCATGCTAGAAATAAATACGGATTTTGTTAGAATTACGAAACCGAAACAACTCCGAAACTTGCATCGCTAAAACCTACTTGCTGTCGATTTCAAAAAGTTGTCAAAATTTTTTTTAAACAAGTACAGAGTGATGTATGGGATATATCATGAACATTGGCAAAATTTTAGGACATTTGGTGAAAAATGGGCCGGCCACCATAGGTCCCATATCGGCCAAAACCGAGCTCCCTCCCCTGAAATTTTGCCTGTGTTCCAGTGACTTGGTTTTGATGTTTCAGGTGTTGTTTATTTTGGCTAATTTTGCATGTAATGTAATTTTACACTATAAGCAAATTGGAGTGTTTCGTATTCGTAGTTTTAACATTGTTTCGGGTGTTTCACGTATTGTCTAGATGAAGTTAAAAGGTTCGATCGAATGTTAAAAACCTATTTTTCCAAGTTTAACGTACTCGGAAAAACATGCAAGTGATTCTGTGGACCCTCTAGAAGAACGTAAACCTTAACTCGATTATGTGGCCGTCAGAACCACCACTTGAACCCTAGGGTTTGTGGTGGTTTAGCGTTTCACATGTGAGGCATTGGTTTGACCCTTCTACGGCTGGTTCATAGGTACTGTGGCATCTTTTGGGTATTATTAAAACTGTGCTCAAGTGTTGAGCTGTCGGGAAATTGTGGGACTTTGATGAATCGATCGAAGAGTTTAACGTCGTCCGGATATTATGTGATGGGATACAATATTTGGAATCCACATGTAGTTATGAGATAACTAATTTGAATGTTATAAATCTAGCAGTTTAGTCTCATTTGATCGGTTGCCACGGGATTTTGATGAGATCAAAAGTCCTTCGCAATCACGTAGCGTACGCGGATACTCGCCGGGTAAACTTAATAGATAGCCATGCCCCATAGCCCCGACCAAGTGACTGTAGGAGAACCCCGTCGCCAAAAGCATCCGTTCGGGTGCTCGCGGCAGCGGTGTTCCGCCTTAGTGCACTTCATCGAAGGTATCGGTGGTGCGGCCGTCTACTAAAGTTTCCGACGAGTATTCGATCAGGATGTCGGGAATCTTATTGAATTGCCTGACTTGTTATTGAAAAGTGTTTTCGGTAACGAGACTAAAATGCGGAGTTTATAATTGTTAGGCATGCAATGTCTAAGGAATTCATTTGGTTAGGCATGTGATGTTTAAGGTGGTTGCGGATTCCAACTGTTGTACTTTTTCACTTTCTTTTCTGCGACCGTAAGTGTGATATGTGGTGTATCGCTGGTTTCGGTGCTATATGTCAACGGCAATTGGGATACGCATATTTACTTACGTTGATGACATGTGATGTTATGTATTGCTGGGATATGTTATATTGGATTGTCTTGATTGAATAGCCGGGGGTTTTATGTGAGATGAGAGTTTTTCATTTTCATTCATGTAAAATTCATTGTATGTAATATTCTTTTATTGGGGCACTTCCGGGTTGAGGATGATGTCACCATTGTATATTATTTACTTTTCCGTATTAGGATAGACCCAAGGTGGGGAGCACAAGTAACCGGGTTCTGGAGTCCAGAGGGAGACCATCTCGAGGGGTCGAGACCGGGTCTCCTAACTCTAGAATTGGTAGGGTTGCTTGACGCTCTCGTAGGGGTCTAGGGGTGTGGGATTGGCTATTCATCACGACCGTGGAGTCCGTGTTTTATACAGGCTTAAAATAAAACACGGAAATGCTAGTATATCCAATATTTCATATGTTGTTCTTCTGCTGCGTTATCTGTGATGTGATCATTTGATATGTTGAGATGGTTATAGGATATAGTATATGTGATATATTATATAGACGTTGCTTATGTTTTACACCCGCGCTAGCACTGCCCCGCTCTGCCGTTAGTTACCTAACCTAACGGTGCACTAGGGGACATCGAGGTGAATGCGGATGGCATAAGCTACGTTGTATTTATCTGTGATGTTTAGGTAACTTAAAATGATGGGACTTCATTAATGAGATTAATGAAATAAAAGAAACCTAAAGATATTATAGAAACTTGTCTCAAAAACTGGTAGCTCTAGTTCTTGCTTTGCAGAGCGATATTCCTTGTAGAATATCCAGCACCTTATTCGATAAGGAAAGAGCCGAGATCCCTTCACCGGGAGTGACCTCTTTAGCGAAACTAGCAGATGCTACAAACTCGGTTTGTCTTTTGATTGCTTTTATGGTTTTTGCTTTGCATAGCGGTATTTGTGAAATATCCTGCACCTTATCCGATAAGGAAAGAGCCGAGATCCATTCACCGGGAGTGACCTCTTTAGCAAAACTAGTAAAAGCCTCAAAAGCACTCCTTTTCAAAATCACTCGATTCTACAACGATATCAAGTTCATTACGTAAAGGGTTTTCTTAAAAACCTGTCGTAGCCCTCCGTCATTTCAGATAAGTACTACTTAGTATTCGTGCTGCGGTAGTTTGGCATGCGTCAAGGCATAGTGTATGGTAGTTAACTAGTGCTTATCTGCTAGCATATGATGCGATTGAGTTTGGGTATCCGTACGATGTTGTTTGGCATGCGTCAAGGGTCGTACGGGTGGGTTTAATTCAATCAGGAAATGCACGGGTTGAACTTGACTAGCGGACTATGGGTTGTTTGGCATGCGTCAAGGTCATAGCACGCTAGGGGTAAAATATTATTGGGAATTTCAAGTGTTGAAATTTGCAATGAGATTGCATACCTCCTTTGAGATAGTTGGATCCCGATACCCACTGCGAGTAAGAGTTACTCCTGAGAGAGTTTTACACA
This sequence comes from Agapanthus africanus, assembly GCA_030015575.1. Lineage (NCBI taxonomy): Eukaryota > Viridiplantae > Streptophyta > Magnoliopsida > Asparagales > Amaryllidaceae > Agapanthus > Agapanthus africanus. Next base: position 242,264,484 of record CM057344.1, read on the forward strand.
TTATAATTAGCCGATCAAGTAGGTGTCTAGAAAGGTGTCAATGGGGTTACGCCTCTGGGAAAGCGAGGTTTATTTTAATTAGGTCTGTGTGAAAGAACGGGGAACCTCCCTCAAAGTACCGGCACTGGCCTGGCTGAAAGATTGGCGAACTTGTAGAGTGTAATTAATCCCGGCTAGTCTTTCCTTTTAGAGTTTGAAGGAAGATTTGACTAAAACAGTGGGAGACATCCTGATTAGATATATTGATAACCAATCTAATCTTGCAAGAGCATACGCTGAGTGTTTTCTTCTCTCTCTCTCCAGGTAGCGACCATGTCACGCCTTAATCAAGATAATAATACAGATGTATTAATTGAACCCGCTTGTTATACTGCGCTAGGGAACGTTGGTCCCGCTCCAACTTATAATTGTTATAAGACAGAGCAGGAAATAGGGGATTACCAGAATTCCCGTGCCGCCCAAACGAAGAAAGTACATGATGATGCATCTTCTTCGAGTGTGTTCATTATAGAGAACTGTTTCTCAGTATCCTTTACGTCCTGGGTATGAGATACCGGATCAGGATCCCGCATATGTAATCAGTTACATGGGCTATAAGACCGGTAGAGAACTGAGAAAGGGTGATAAGTTTTAAGAGTTAAAAATGGTGCAAGTGTTGCAGCCAAGTATGTTGGCAGTTATCACCCTGTATTACCAAATACATTGATTCTGAACGAATGTTATTAGATACTAAACCTGATATATAACATCATATCAGTCTCTTTATTAGTAAAGAAGGATATAATTTTGTATTGTAGGATAATATTTTGAACATTTCCTATATCAAGAGTTGATCGGTTCATGCACGTTATCTAAAATCATATACGTTCTAAATCAAACTACAGTTCTTAACGTATGGAACACACAAAAGGGGAAGAGTTCAGAAATGAATGAATCCTTCTTGAGGCATTGTAGACTAGGTTATATCGATGCGACCCGACTAGCTAAGTTACATAAAGATGCATATTTAAATCAGTTTGAATTTATATTTTGTGAAACTTGCCAGTCATGTCACAAAGATAGGATGATCATAGCTCCGTTTATTGGAAACAGAGAAAGAGTTAGTGAACTCTTGAGATTGATACATGATGATGTATGAAAGTCTCCTGTCTACACATGCCAAGACCGGTTCTTTGTACTTCATTACATTCACTGATGATCTCTCAAGATTCAGACATATGTTCCTGTTGAAACACAAGTCCGAAGCTTTTGAGAAATTCATAGAATATAAGTCAGAAGTAGAGAACCAAAACGGGTATAAGTATTATGCCTATGATGAGATCAGGGAGGAGAATACTTGAGCACGGAATTCCTGGACTATTCTAACGAAGAATGAGATTCTCTCTCAGCATTACTCCTCTGTATATACCACAGTACGTCGGTGCATCGGGGCGGAGCAATCACACCCTATGTGATATGGTGTGCTCTATGATGAGTACTACCGAGTTGCCTATTTCCTTTTGGGGTTTATGCACTTGTGAAGCTGCATACCTATTGAATAGGGTTCCAATCAAATCAGGTGCCTACCACTCCATATGTGATATGGTATGGGAAGAGCCCATCTCTTAAGGATGTTAAGATTTGGGGTTTTCCGGCCTATGTCTAAAAGCAAAATCCAGACAAGCTCGAGGCAAGGTCAGTTCTGTGGAAGTTTGGTGGATATCCCAAGCATTTGCAAGGGAATATCTTCTACCAAACTGAGGAGAAAAATGTGTTTTGTTTCTCAGCATGCCATCTTTTTGAAAGGGAATTTCTTATGAAGAAATTAGTGGCCATGGGGTAGAACTGGAAGGAGTTCCAGCTATACAAACTACAGCTGATGATTTGGTAGAACCAAAGGATTCAATAGCTCCCAACGAATCTCAGCCTCTCCGCCGATCTGGTAGGATTCCTCACCCACCTGAGAGATACTTCGGTTTCTCTATGACAGTGGGAGCGAGGATTGCATCATGAGATGATGACCCAACTAGTTTCGAGCAGGCCATCAGGAGTGGGGACTCTATGAGATTGGCTGGATGCTAAGCGATCTGAGATGGAATTCATATACAACAACAAAGTATGGACTTTGGTTGTTTTATCTGAAGGGTTAAATCCCCATCAGGAGCAAGTATATCTTGAGAAGATTACTTGGTGTACATGGAAAAGTTGAGACTTTCAAAGCTAGGTTTAAGTCCATCCAGATCCTACTTGCCATTGTTGCATACCATGACTACAATTTCTGGCGGTTGGGTGTCATGACTGGTTTTCTAAATAATGATTTAGAAGAGAGCGTCTATAAGTACACAGCCAGAGGTATTCGTAGACAGTGGGAGAAACGGAAACGCAAGCAAGTTTCTTTTTGAGTTAAAGCAGGCATCGCGGAGTTGGAACATCTGTTTTGATGTGGGAGTCAAAGTGTTTGACTTCATCAAAATGGTAGATGAACCTTGTATATACAAAAAGGTAGTATGGAGTATGGAGGTGATACTCGTATTCTACGTGGATGACATACTCTTGATAGGAAAGGAGTTTCCTATGCTACGCTCGGTCAATCTCCTCTTATCACATGGATTCTCCATATAGGATCAAGGCGATACCTCCTAAATCCTAGGTTTTGGATCTATGAGATAGATCTAATTGGATATTAGGATTCTCACTAGGTGTAGTGAGATGGTATCAATCGATCCTAGGGAGAATCACTGGATAGGATCCAGGATGGTAAGAACGACTGAATGTTAGTCACAAGCATTGTCTTTACTCTCAGAAGAGGGAAGGTATGTTGGAAGAGTTCCAAGCTAGATACCGAGGCATACTAGACGATAAAGGCTGGATACATTGCTACCAAGGATGCTACCAAAGAGGCAGTCTGGATGTATATTAGTTTATGAGATGAACTTCGTTCCTACCATTGTGTGACAATGGAGTTATGGCTTTGGCCTAGGAACCCCCGTCCCATCAGTGATCCAGACAATTTTTTAGGCAGTATCACCTGATTATGGAGATGGTTGATCTCTAGGGAGATCAAGGTTAGGAGAGTAGATACAGAGGACAATAGCGCGGATCCACTCACAAAGGCCTATTTCCCAGTAGAGACTTTTATGGGATGGTTGAGTATGAGATACTTCAACCTCTGATGATTGTTGGGTATGAGATACTACAATAGATGGCTCTAGTGCAAGTGGAAGATTGTTAGTGATATGTATGCCCTAGAGGCCATTACTGTACATACGATGTATATTGTAATGGATGCTTGGACATATATAGGGAGGACTTTCTTGCTCGACATGATAGTATGCTATCTGGTTACTCTTTATCTTAACATGTACACTGATTGTCTCTATGTTACAAGTTAATAAAGCCCTTAGGATGAGTACTTGACTACCAGGACTATGATGTAGATCATACTAGTGGGGACAGTGTAGTCGCTAAGTACATCCTTCAAATGTTCCTAGTCGAGGGTGTATCGAGACAGGGCATCGATATACCAAAGTAGACTAGCGTATAGCTTCTCAACCCATGTAGATGGGCGATGGATGATCCCATATCCATTGGTGTTTGACATCAGAGACAGTATACGGGTGCTCAGTGGAGACTGGGTACACTGGACGGACTCGCCGAGAACTCCCAGATGGTATTATACCTTACGTCAGATGGCAGTTCTCTGGTGACACTGGTACAGGTTAGTCTGTAGACCCGAGATCGTCATAGATTCTTGTGTGATTCCCACTGTGCTTTGATTTCCACCTTACCACGTCTAAGAGGGCGTGCAAAATGGTGGCTTTTGGGTACAGTCCCGAGTCACATGGAGGCAATGAGCGATAGGAGGGATTTCGTCTCTCCCGGTATAGGGAGTTGATGTTGCGCTGTGTTCGATTGGCTATAATAGAAAGTCCTTGGCCAAGGCAGCTTCAGAGATATACTGGTAAGTGTTATCAGTAGTTTCTCGACCCGTTATGAGCCTCATATCGACACGACTTATCGAGTTACTGGGGTCTGACGTTTACCACCCCTAGACGAGATATGCGACGTATCAGACGAAGAGACCGGACTGTACGGTAGTGTTACTGATTGGATTCGCAGAAGCGTGAGCAGGCTTGCTTGTTGATCTTCTAATCGCTCAATACCCGGGTCGCCGTTACGTTTAGCTGACCGCTTGCGGCTTGTGGGTGTTTGATATGATCATCACCTACTGCCGGCGTATTGATGAGTCTTTAGTGTCCTACACAGGGGTTTCCTGGCTCAAGCGAAATGGAGTAGGAGCACATATGTGATATGTGCGGGACCGAGATTGATACGATATGAGATACCGTATTCTATTCTCACGATTCATGACATTGATCGGTTATATGCGATATAGCCGGGTTATCGGATCAAGTGTTGATTCGATAAGTTGTTACACATGATATTAGTCGGTTATAGCCGGGTTATTAAATCAAGAGTTGATATAATAATTTAATGTATAATTATATATTTGATATATTATTACATTAACTAATATTAAGCTCACTAATGATTTCTTTTCTCACTTGATGTACACATTGTATATATGTGATATGTATGTTTGTGTACATGTATTGTGTCATACTTGATGATACATACAAGATGGGTGTATGAGAGTTATACCATTTTAGGTTTAAATTAGGGTTTGGTTTATTTCTTAAGGTTTAACAAAAGAGAGAAGACTTTGTCAAAGTTGACAAGCTTCATGAAGCTTGTAGAAATTTTGACAAAGTCCACTCTTTTGTCATTCCTTAGGATATTTTCCTTAACCCAAACCTTAACTCTAGCCTAGGGTTTATTCTCTACATGAGTTAAGCATGATAGCTTTAACTCACCCATGGTCACAATAATTCATTTGGATGAATTATTCATTAGAATTCTTCCTCATCTTCTTCCTCCTCAAAAGCTTACTAGCTCTAATGGTGGAATGAGGAAAAATGTGAGAAAATCAATTCTAAAGTGAGCCCACTTCCTACTTCATCATCCTCTACTACTTGTCATGTAGTATAGGGTGTTCTCTTCACAAAGTTCATGACCAAATGAAGGAATAGCTTGAGTTAGTATCTCCCCGACGTAGATCATCTTCGGCCTCAAAGTCTTTGAAGCAAGCACGTTCGTTTCTTCTACGGAGCCTCTCTAGAGTCCGGAGCTTGAGATCGCAGCGGAGGGGACTACTATATGGAGCTATTTGAAGTGAAGGACCGGTCTACAAAGGTTGTATTCCTTGCTCTATATTAGTTGCAAAGTGTTTGCAAATGTTTCCCGTATTATTAATAGAAGACGATCTAGTTTAGGGTTGGCTAAAACGGCAAAATTTTAATTTAGCATGGACGATGCCTCTCGAAACCTTGCTGCCGTCGTAGGTAACCCTTCATAAGGTTTAGCAGTGACTCCCAAACCAGTTGGTCTAAGGCAGTAGGTGATAAAGCACCCTCGCTATATTTTTTATTTATGCCGCCTTAAGTAATTACAAAACCAGTGTTCATTTTTTATCTCTTTATTCACCACTTATACTTTTATTTTATTTTCCTTCATACTAAGGATTTTAGACAAGTGCATTTCAAGATATCCTCTACTATCCCAAGTTTTAAGGTGCGTGTATGTGCAAGTTGTAGGGTATATATTTTCAGAATTTAGACTTAAGGTTCAGAATTATTTTTCAGACTTACACTTCAGATAAAAATTTTAATACTCTTCCTTTATTTTGACTTAGCCTAAGAACTGAACCCAAAATTTGCCTATTTCTAAATAAACTGGAAGGACATATATTTTCTATAATTAAACTTTAAGAGAGGTTATTTTTAGGGTTTTTAATTTACCAAGTTTAGGATCTAGTTTTTTTTCTAACTGGTCAACCGTTATGTTGAACTTAAGTCAAATATGGCCAAAATTGAACTTTTCAATTTTTGTAACTTTTTAAAAAAAATTCAATTTTTATTTGATTTTATTTTTATATTTTTATATTTTTATTTTTTATATTTTTATAAAGATGCAATGCGGAATTAAATATGCAAAGAAGAAAAAAACAACTATGTGTAAAAATAAAAATATGCAGATGCAATGCAAAGATAACTATTTACAATCCACCTCCACCCCCAAACTTATCGAAAGCAGTGTCCTCACTGCTCCCAGCAGTGTATACCACACGCAGCCTCACTGGTCTTACCCCCCGTCCCCTCGATCATGAACGGGAACGTTCCTCTCTTGCCAGCAGGGTAGTCATACCCTGCTCCAAACTCGTCACTCGCTGACCAAGGTTGGTCATCATCCCTATCAACCATTCTACCCCCCTATTGGTTCGTCGCATCAAGCGCGCTTGCGCAGCGGGGGTAAGCTCTTCATCGCTCGTGGTTGAGCTCGAGCTGGGTGTCTTTGCGGGCACGTCTTCGGCCGGCTCGGTGCGTGACCATACATCATGTAATCGTGTATAAGACGTGGAGGCACCCTTAAGAAGGGGTCGAATTGGAATTCCACCATGCATATAAAACTCGAATTCTTTAACAGGGAGGAAATGGTGACACAGTTGTGTCACCAACATAGAGCATGGATAGTTGGCAGCCCTCATGCCCGCGCCAATTGAGTGAAGCAATACAGTGCATATATCATAGCTGGGGTTTCGTGTCATCAAAGTGTGTACTGTATGAAGGGATGGTGTAAAAAATGTAGTGTTGTGCGAACTACCAAAAATATTATTTTGTGCCCAACGGCACACAGTCAAGACGTTCGCAAAAAGGGTTCTAGCCTGGATGCCTTTTCGTGGCTCCCTTGAACAATCGTTACCCATCAAGGGTAGGTAGTCCTCGAAACGGAGGGGTTGATCATGAATAGGGAGTCTAGGTATTAATGTGACTTCATGGATGAATTCCCTATCAATTAATATTTCCCTATCCCCCCATATTAATCTAAGGTACCCGTGTTGGGCAAGACTACCCTCATCCATGCATTCATAAAATCGGGTGACAAGATCTGAAAGCGCGAAGGAACTTGGATGGTTAAATAGTAAAAAGTTCCATCCGCGCCTTCGGATCTCATCACCAAAGTAGCTACCATAAACAGTGTGTGCAAACATTTGGGAAAAATCCCGTTCAAATTGCAGAGTTGGTGCCATTACAGAGAGCAAGATACCAAAATATGAAATCGACAGAGAGGGAAAAAGAAGTGCAAACCTCCTCTGAAATTTTCAGAGGGCGACACAGCTAGTAGGAAGTGTAAACGCGGTAGGAAGGCGTCTTCGGCGGCGGAAGCACGGCGACCTGGTGAGTTCTCTCTGTGCGATCTTCAGCGGCGGCTAGGGTTTTCTGAAGTTGGAAATTAGGGTTATGTAAAATGCAGAGAGGGGTCGGGTTGTATTTATAGGGGGTGTTTTGGTTATTTGCCAAAAAGACCTCTTAAAAAGAGGAATTTATTTATAAAATATATATTTTTAATTTATTTTTTATTAAAACTGAAAATTTACAAAAATACCCCCAAAAATTTGGATTTTTTTAAAATTTTTTTAATTTTTATTTTTATATAATTACAAGTGTGACATACCCCTAAACTTATTTGAAACAGTATCTCCACTGTTTATGGCTGGATAACCGAAATTTGGGTGTAGGCGGAGGAAGATCAGTCAATGTAAATCGGCTCCTGCAACAGCAGGAGCTCGTCCGAATAGTCCGCGGTGAGGAACGATTTAAGCCTGTGTCCGTTCACTTTAAATAGTGAACCGTCCTCTGGATTCTCTAGGTCGACCGCACCGTGCGGATATACAGTGCGTACCAAAAATTGCCCTTTCCATCGAGATCTGAGCTTGCCGGGATGGAAATGTAGCCGGGTGTCGTAAAGTAAAACCTGTTGACCAGGTTTGAATGTTTTGCGCATAAGATGTTTATCGTGAAACACCTTCATTCGGTTTTTGACGACAACCGCGTTCTCGTAAGCTTCATCCCGAAGCTCGTTTAATTCATTTAACTGCAGCTTTCTATGGCTGTCCGCATCTTCGATAGATAAATTCAGCTGTTTTATCGCCCAAAATGCACGATACTCTATTTCAATTGGAAGGTGGCAAGCCTTTCCATAAACAAGCCTATAAGGAGACATGCCAAGATCGGTCTTATAGGCAGTTCGAAATGCCCAAAGTGCATCAGTAAGTTTTAAAGACCAATCCTTACATTTTTTGGAAACCGTCTTCTCCAATATCTGTTTGATTTGCCAATTTGAAATGTCGGCTTGCCCACATATTTGGGGATGATAGGGCATTGATAGCTTATGATTAATGGAATATTTCCGCATCAAGGACTCGAAAGTCCTATTACAGAATTGAGTTCCATTGTCGCTAATGATTGCTCGGGGGTGCCCAAACCGGGAGAAAATGTTTTCTTTGAGGAATCTAACGACAACCTTGTTGTCATTAGTCTGGCTGGGCACAGTCTCGACCCACTTAGAAACATAATCAACAGTGGGGAGAATATACAAGTTCCCAAAAGAATTGGGAAACGGTCTCATAAAATCAATCCCCGAAACATCAAAAATTTTCACAACCAATATTGGTTGGAGCGGCATTTCGTTTCTCCTAGATATCCAGCCCAAGTGTTGGCACCGGGAGCATGTCTTGCAGTAATCATGTGCGTCTTTAAAAAGTTAGGGCCAGTAGAAGCCACACTGCAAGATCTTTTCGGCTGTCTTTTTAGGGCCAAAATGCTCGCCATACGCTTGATCATGGCAGAATGACAGCACGCTCTTAAATTCATTGTCGGGGACACACCGACGAATAATTTGGTCGGGACAGTATTTGAATAGATAAGGTTCATCCCAGTAAAAATGTTTTACCTGGGATAGGAATTTGAGTCTGTCCTGATTCGACCATTCATTTAGTATAAGTCCGGTGGCCAAATAATTCACAATATCTGCGAACCAAGGCTCGCATGATACAGTCAAGAGCTGCTCATATGGAAAAACGTCTTTTATAGGAATTTGAAGCGTCGGCGAAGAAGGGAGGCGTGAAAGATGGTCGGCGACTACGTTTTCGCATCCTTTTTTGTCTTTGCTGACAAGGTCAAACTGTTGTAGTAAGAGGATCCAACGTATCGGCCGAGATTTAGCATCCTTCTTCGCAAAAAGATGGCAAAGAGCTGAATGGTCAGTATATACGATGACTGGAGAGCCGATTAAGTAGGGCCTGAACTTTTCTAAAGCAAACACAACAGCTAAGAATTCCATCTCGGTTGTTGTGTAATTTAATTGGGTCTCGTTCAAGGTTCGGCTAGCGTAATAGATTACATGCGGTATCTTATCGATGTGCTGTCCAAGGACAGCACCAATGGCAAAATCAGATGCATCGCACATAATTTCAAATGAATGCGTCCAGTCAGGAGACGAAAGAATGGGAGCAGAAGTAAATGAGTTTTTCAATGACTCGAACGCCTTCATATAGCTCGAGTCAAAATCAAATGTAGTGTCCTTAGCCAACAAAAGAGTCAAGAGTCTAGCAATCTTGCTAAAATCCTTGATTAACCATTTATAGAAATCGGCATGGCTAAGGAAGGCTCGAATGTCTCGGACGCATTTGGGAGGAGGGAGATTGGAAATGACTTCAATCTTCGCTTTATCTACCTCAATACCATTTTGCGAGATGATATGTCCTAAGACAATACCTTCTCATACCATGAAGTGGCTCTTCTCCCAATTTAAAGTAAGGTTCTTATCCTTGCACCGGGTAAGGACTGCGTCGAGATATAGCAAACACTCATCAAAGGAGTTACCGAAAATGGAGAAATCATCCATGAAGATCTCCAAGAATTTTTCCACCATGTCTGAAAAAATACCCATCATACACCGCTGGAAGGTAGCTGGTGCATTACATAACCCAAAGGACATGCGACGGTAAGCAAACGTACCGAAAGGACAAGTGAATGTGGTCTTGTCTTGGTCTTTTTTGGCGATGGGAATTTGATTATAGCCGGAGTAGCCATCTAAAAAGCAATTGTATTCATGCCCAGCCAATCGTTCTAGCATTTGGTCAATGGAAGGTAATGGAAAGTGGTCTTTCCGTGTCGCGGTGTTGAGTTTTCTATAATCGATGCATACTCGCCACCCAGTTTGGGTGCGAGTAGGTATTAACTCATTCGCCTCATTAGTTATGACCGTTATGCCCGATTTTTTTGGAATAACATGAATGGGGCTAACCCACTGGCTATCAGAGATAGGGTGAATGATACCACTATCAAGACATTTTACGATCTCCTTTTTAACAGCCTCCTTCATGACTGGGTTGAGTCGTTTCTGTGGATCCCTTACTGGCGTGGCATCATCCATCATATGAATATGATGTCCAACTATTAGGGGACTAATCCCCTTGATGTCCGCCATAGTCCAGCCAAAAGCTTGCCGATTGTTTTGCAAGACCGTCAAAAAGGCTTTCTCTTGCTTTGGGGCTAGAGAAGCTAAGATGATAACAGGAAGGGTCTCATTCTCACCTAAGTAAGCGTATTTAAGGTGAGACGGCAATATGTAGGGTTACTAGGCACTAGAACAAGGTTCGGAATCAACCATGCCAAAATCAAATTTTTTATGTGCCGAACAACCCTAACCAAGATCTTAGACTAGAGATTAGGCGAAACAAAGAGCAAGTAAACAACTTTACTTCTAAGAGTTAGGGATTATAACCTTTGTAGTCCGTTCCTTCACTTCTAAAGCTTCGTGTTGAGGTCCCTTCGCTGCGATCATCGAGTACCCGGACTCTAGAGAGGCTCCATGAAGAGAAAGATGCAAGCTTGCTTCCGATCTTCAATAACAAAGATGATCTACCTTGAAGAAACTCAAGCCCAAGCTTTTGCTTCACTAATCAAGTATTAGCAAAGCAAACACCCTAATCTAAATGACTAGAATAGATGAGGATGATGAAGTAGGAATTTATCTCTCATTTGTTTTCTTTATCTTACTCAAAATCATCACATGTGAAAAAGCTAGAAAGCTTTTCTCAAAGGAAGAAGAAGAAATTACTTTATGATGAATAATGAAAACTTGTGTGAGGTTAGAAATGCAACCATGGGTTAAGAATGAAGACTTAACCCATGTAGAGAATTTACTATGGTGAAGGGTTTAGGTTTGGTTAAGAAATATCAACAAAATATCTTTACAAAATATCTTTGCTTTAAAACAAAAACAAAGCTTCTAGAAGCTTCAAGAAAGCTTAACCCTAATCCAAACCCTAACCATGTTTAAACTCCACAAAATATGTTGCATTTGTAACCTTAACTTGTTACAATATTATATATCACATATATAATATATTTTGTAACAAAATAAAATAATACAATTAACATATATCACATATATATCAATGTATTACCCGAGTGAGAAAAAGAATTTTTAAGTGAGCTTATATTAGTTAATGTAATTTAATATATCAAATATTTAATTATACATTAAATTATCGAATCAACACTTGATCCGATAATCCGGCTATTTCACAAATAACCGACCAATATAATCTGCATCAGTTCATCGAATCAACACTTGATCCGATGACCCGGCTATATCACATATACCCGGCCGATATCTCATATCGCGAGAATCTAATACGGTATCGCATACATGTATTATTCTCGGTCCCGCACATATCACATATGTGCTCCTACTCCGTTTTGCCTGAGCCAGGAAACCTCTGTGTAGGACTCTAAAGAATCGTCAATACGCCTGCAGTAGGTGATGATCATATCAAACACCCACAAGCTGCAAGCGGTCAGCTAAACGTGACAGCCACCCAGGTATTGAGCAATCAGAAGATCAACAAGTAAGCCTGTACATTCTCCCGTGAATCCAATCAGTAATACTCCCGTACAGTCCGGTCTCTTCGTCTGATATGTCGCATATCTCGCCTAGGGGTGGTAAACGTCAGACCCCAGTAGCTTGATAAGTCGTGTCGATATGAGGTCTATAACAGTTCAAGAAACTACTGATAACAGTTACCAGTAAATCTCAACAACCCTGGCCAGGGATTTCCAGTTATAGCCAATCGAATACATTGCAACATCAACTCCCTATACCGGGAGAGACGAAACCCCTCCTATTGCTCATTGCCTCCATGTGATTCGGGACTGTACCCAAAAGCCACCTTTTTGCATGCTCTCTTGGACGTGGTATAATGGAAATCAAAGCACAGTGGGAATCACACAAGACTCTATGACGATTTCGGGTCTACAGACTAACCTGTACCAGTTTCACCAGAGAACTGCCATCTGACGTGAGGTATAATACCATCTGGGAGTTCTCGGCGATTCCGTCCAGTGTACCCAGTCTGCACTGAGCACCCGTATACCTTCTCTGATGTCAAACACCAATGAATATGGGATCATCCATCGCCCATCATATGGGCCAAGAAGCGCATACGCTAGTCTACTCTGGAGTATCGATGCCCTGTCTCGGCACTCCCACGACTAGGAACATTTGAAGGATGTACTTGGCGACTACACTGTCCCCACTAGTATGATCTGCATCATAGTCCTGGTAGTCAAGTACTCATCCTAAGGGCTTTATCAACATGTAACATAGAGACAATCAGAGTACATGTTTAGATAAAGTGTAACCAGATGGCATACTATCATGTCGAGCAAGAAAGTCTTCCCTATACATGTCCAAGTATCCACTACAATATACATCGTATGTACAGTAATGGACTCTAGGGCGTACATATAACTAACAATCTTCCACTTGCACTAGGGCCATCTGTTGTGGTATCGTATACCCAACAATCAGCTGTGGTTGAAGTATCTCATACTCAACCATCCTATAAAATTCTCTACTGGGAAATAAGCCTTTATGAGTGGATCCGTGCTGTTGTCCTCTGTGTCTACTCTCCTAACCTTGATCTCCCTGGAGATCAACCATCTCCATGATCAGGTGATACTGCCTAAGAATATGTCTAGATTCCTGATGGGACGGGGGTTCCCAGGCATAAGCCACAACTCCATTATCACACAATAGTAGGAACGAGATTCATCTCATGAACTCATATATATCCAGACTGCCTCTTTGGTAGCATCCTTGGTAACGATGTATCTTTCCTTTAATCGTCTAGTAAGTCACGGTATCTAGCTTAGAACTCTTCCAACACACCGTCCCTCCACTAAGGGTAAAGACAATGCCTGCGACTGACATTCAGTCGTCCTTATTACCCTGGAACCTTTCCAGTGATTCTCCCCAGGATCGATTGATACCATCTCACTACAACTAGTGAGAATCTTAACATCCAATTAGATCTATCCCATAGATCCATAACCCAGGATTTATGAGGTATCACCTTGATCCTATATAGAGAATCTTTGTGATAAGAGGAGATTGACCGAGCGTAGCATAGGAAACTCCTTCCCTATCAAGAGTATGTCATCTACGTACTATACGAGGATCACCACCATACTCCCTACTACCTTTTTGTATATACAAGGTTCATCTACCATTTTGATGAAGTAAAACTCTTCGACTACCATCAAAACAGATGTTCCAACTCCGTGATGCCTGATTTATCCCATAAAACATCATGCTCACATTTCCGCTGCTCCCACTGTCTACGAAGCCTTCTGGCTGTGTACTTATAGGCGCTCTCTTCCAAATCAATATTTAGAAAAGCAGTCATGACACCCAACCGCCAGATATCGTAGTCATGGTATGTAGCCGTGGCAAGTAGGATTTGGATGGACTTAAGCAAAGCTTTGAAAGTCTCAACTTTTCCATATACACCAAGTAATCTTCTCAAGATATACTTGCTCCTGATGGGGATTTAACCCTTCAGATAAAGCAACCAAAGTCCATACTTTGTTGGTGTATAAGGATTCCATCTCAGATCGCTAAGCATCCAGCCATTCTTACAGAGTCCCCACTCCAGATGGCCTGCTCAAAACTAGTTGGGTCATCATCTCATGATGCAATCCTTGCTCCTACTGTCATAGAGAAACCGAAGTATCTCTCAGGTGGATGAGGAACCCTACCAGATCGGCGGAGAGGCTGAGGTTCGTTGGAAACTATTGAATCCTCCGATTCTTCCAAATCATCAGCTGCAGTTTGTTTTAGCTGGAACTACTTCCAGTTCTACCTCATGACCACTAATTTCTTCACAAGAAATTCCCTTTTTCTCAAAAAGTGGTATGCCGAGAAATAAAACATCTTTTGTTCCTCGGTATGGTAGAAGATATTCCCTTGCGAATGCTTGGGATATCCAACAAACTTCCACAGAACTGACTTTGCCTCGAGCTTGTCCGGATTTTGCTTTTGACATAGGCCGGACAACCCCAAATCTTAACCTCTTTAAGAGATGGGCTCTTCCCATACCATATCATATATGGAGTGGTAGGCATCTGATTTGGTTGGAACCCTATTTAATAGGTATGCAACTTCTCAAGTGCATAACCCCAAAAGAAAATAGGCAACTCAGTAGTACTCATCATAGAGCACACCATATCACATAGGGTGCGATTGCTCCGCCCCGATATACCAACGTGCTGTGGTGTATACAGAGGAGTAATGCTGAGAAAGAATCTCATTTTCCTTTAGAATAGTCCATGAATTCCGTGCTCAAGTATTCTCCTCCTTGATCTCATCAAAGGACATAATACTTTTACCCGTTTTTGGTTCTCTACTTCTAACTTATATTCTGTGAATATCTCAAAAACTTCGGACTTGTGTTTCAACAGGAACAAATGTCTGAATCTTGAGAGATCATCAGTGAATGTAATGAAGTACAAAGAACTTGTCCTGGCATATGTAGACATAGGACTATCATACATCCGCATGTATCAATCCCAAGAGTTCACTAACTCTTTCTCTCTTTCTAATAAACGGAGCTGTGGTCATCTTATCTTTGTGACATGACTGGCAAGTTTTACAAGATGTAAATCTAAACCAATTTAAATATGCATCTTTATGTAACTTCAGCTAGTCGGGTCGCATTGATATGACCTAGTCTACAATGCCTCAAGAAGGATTCGTTCATATCTGAACTCTTCTTCTTGTGTGTGTTCTGTATGTTAAGAACTGTGGTTTGATTTAGAACGTCTATGATTTTAGATAACGTGCCTGAACCGATCAACTCTTGATATAGGAAATGTTCAAAACATTATCCAACAATACAAAATTATATCATTCTTTACTAATAAAGAGACTGATATGATGTTGTATATCAGGTTCGGTATCTAATAATATTCGTTCAGAATCAATGTATTCTGATAATACAGGGTGATAACTGCCAACAGACTTGGCTGCAACACTTGCATCATTTCCAACTCTTGAAACTTATCACCTGTTCTCAGTTCTCTACCTTTCTGTAGCCCATGTAACAAATTACATTGGCGGGATCCTGATCCGGTATTTCATATCCAGGACGTAAAGGATACTGAGAAACAGTTCTCGGTAATGAACACACCCGAAGAAGATGCATCACTTTCTTCGTTTGGGCGGCACGGGAATTCTGGTAATCCCCTATTTTCTGCTCTGTCTTATAACAATTATAAGTTGGAGCGGGACCAACGTTCCCTAGCGTAGTATAACAAGCGGGTTCGGTCAATACATCCATATTATTATTTTGATTAAGGCGTGACATGGTCGCTACCTGGAGAGAGATAGAAGAAAACACTCAGCGTATACTCTTGCAAGATTAGATTGGTTATAAATATATCTAATCAGGATGTCTCCCACTGTTTTAGTCATCCTTCAAACCCTAAAAGGAAAGACTAGCCGGGATTAATTACACTCTACAATTTCGCCAATCTTTCTGCCAGGCCAGTGCCGGTACTTTGAGGGAGGTTCCCCGCACTTTCGCACGGACCTAATTAAAATAAACCTCGTTTTCCCAGAGGCATAACCCCGTTGACACCTTTCTAGACACCTACTTGATCGGTTAATTGTAATGTGTAAAACTCTCCCAGGAGTAACTCTTACTCGCAGTGGGTATCGGGATCCAACTATCCCATACAGGTATGCAATCTCATTGCAAATTTCAACACTTGAAATCCCCGATAATATTTTGCCCTAAGCGATCTATGACCTTGACTAAGTCAACAAACCATAGACCACAAGTAAAGTTCAAACCGTCATTTCCCGATTGAATTAAACCCACCTGCACGACCCTTGACTAAGTCAACAAGGCCGCACGACTACCCTAATCCAATCGCATCATATGCTTTGCAGAAAGCACTAATCAGCTACCGCACACTACGCCTTGACTAAGTCAACAAACGCAGCACGAATACTAAAGACCACTTATCTGAAATGACGGAGGGTTACGGCAGGTTTTTAAGAAAACCCTTTGCGTAATGAACTTTATATCGTTATAAAATCGAGTGATTTTAAATGGAATGTTTTTGAGGCATTTTCTAGTTTTGCTAAAGAGGTCACTCCCGGTGAAGGGATCTCGGCTCTTTCCTCATCGAATAAGGTGCAGGATATTTCACAAATATCATTATGCAAAGCAAAAACTATAAAAACAATCAAAAGACAAACCGAGTTTGTAGCATCTGCCAGTTTTGCTAAAGAGGTCACTCCCGGTGAAGGGATCTCGGCTCTTTCCTTATCGAATAAGGTGCTGGATATTCAACAAGGAATACCGTTATGCAAAGCAAGAACTAGAGCTACCAGTTTTTGAGACAAGTTTCTACAATATCTTTAGGTTTCTTTTAGTTTCATTAATCTCATTAATGAAGTCCCATTTTATTATGCTTCACAAGTATCACATTTGAAACGAAATCAGCAATATAACATATATCTCATATATATAATATAAACATTCGTCTCAGGCAGTAATATGATCTCATCACAGAACATTGCGGCAGAAGATAACATAGGAAATATTGGATATACTAGGATTTCCGTATTTTATGCGAGCCTGTATAAAACGCGGATTCCACGGTCGCGATGAATAGCCAAACCCACATCCCTAGACCCCTACGAGAGCGGCAAGCAACACTGCCAATTCTAGGGTTAGGAGACCCGGTCTCGACTCCTCGAGATGGTCTCCCACTGGACCCTAGAACCCGGTTACTTGTGCTCCCCGCCTTGGATCTACCTAATGCGGAAAAGTAAATAATATACAATGGTGACATCATCCTCAGCACGGAAGTGCCCCAATAAAAGAATATTACATACAATGAATTTTACATGAATGAAAAAGAAAAACTCTCATCTCACATAAAACCCCCGGCTATTCAAACACGACGATCCAATATAACATATCACAGCAACACATAATATCACATATCATCAACGTAAGTAAATATGAGTATCCCAGTTGTCGTTAATGTATAGCAACGAAACCGGCGATACACCACATATTACACTTACGGTCACAGAAAAGAAAGTGTAAAACTACAACAGTTGGAATCCACAATCTTCTTAGACATCGCATGCTTAACCAAATGAATTCCTTAGATATTGCATGCCTAACAATTATAAACCCCGCATTTTAGTCTCAATATCGAAAACTCTTTTCAATATCAAGTCGGGCAATTCAACAAGATTCCCGACACCCTGATCGTATGATCGTTGAAAACTTTAGTAGATGGCCGCACCCCCGATGCCGTCGACGAAGTGCACTAAGGCAGAACACCGCTGCCGCGAGCACCCGAACGGATGCTTTTGGCGACGGGGTTCTCCTACAGTCACTTGGTCGGGGCTATGGGGCATGGCTATCTATTAAGTTTACCCGGCGAGTATCCGCGTACGCTACGTGATTGCGATGGACTTTTGATCACATCAAAATCCCATGGCAACCGATCAAATGAGACTAAACTGCTAGATTTATAACATTCAAATTAGTTATCTCATAACTACTTGTGGATTCTAAATATTCTATCACATTCCAGATAAATAGACAATGTTAAACTTTCCGATCGAATTTAACAAACACCCAAGATTTCCCAAATAGCTCAACACTTGAGTGGAGTTCAAAAAGTATCCATCACATGCCACAGTACCAATGGTCCAGCCGTTGATGGGTCAAACCAACGCCTCACATGTGGTAACGCCGTATTGCCCCAAACCATAAGGTTTAGAGGCGCTTCAGACGGTCACATAATCGAGTTAAGGTTTGTGTTCTTCTAGAGGGTCCACCGCGTTACTTGCACAACTTAGAACGTTCTTTAACTAAGGAAAAATCCAACACTTGGAAATTTTCCGACAGGGGAAAAAGTGAGTTATTGATATCCGTTCGAACTTTTTAACATGTTCTAAATTACCCGGAAAAACTTAAACGAAGTCAAACTTTCTGATCGAATCAATGAATTCCCAAAAGATCTCCAGAAAACTCAACACTTAAGTAATATTAAAACTTCTCAGAAGCATGTAGAAATACCTACGGATGTTACTGTGAAAAATCTAACCCTAATACCCACGTACGACCGCGGAACCGCCGCGCAAGGCATGGTATTGCCGCGGTTCCGCGGCGACTTGAGGGGATTAGTCGTTCGTTTTTCACAGTAATCCTTAGAACTCCCTGCTTAATTTTCCGAGTATTTTTAATACAGAAAAATCAACATTTTAAAAAAAATTTCAGAGAGGGGGTGTATATCGACGTTACGGGGTTCGATCGGACTTTAAACTTCGTCTAGACAACACCTAAAGCTTTAGCTTGGATCTGATACCACTGTAGGGTTACTAGGCACTAGAACAAGGTTCTACAAGGCATCAACCATGCCAAAATCAAATTTTTTATGTGCCGAACAACCCTAACCAAGATCTTAGACTAGAGATTAGGCGAAACAAAGAGCAAGTAAACAACTTTACTTCTAAGAGTTAGGGATTACAACCTTTATAGTCCGTTCCTTCACTTCTAAAGCTCCGTGTTGAGGACCCTTCGCTGCGATCATCGAGTACCCGGACTCTAGAGAAGCTCCATGAAGAGAAAGATGCAAGCTTGCTTCCGATCTTCAATAACAAAGATGATCTACCTTGAAGAAACTCAAGCCCAAGCTTTTGCTTCACTAATCAAGTATTAGCAAAGCAAACACCCTAATCTAAGTGGCTAGAATAGATGAGGATGATGAAGTAGGAATTTAGCTCTCATTTGTTTTCTTTATCTCACTCAAAATCATCACATGTGAAAAAGCTAGAAAGCTTTTCTCAAAGGAAGAAGAAGAAATTACTTTGTGATGAATAATGAAAACTTGTGTGAGGTTAGAAATGAAACCATGGGTTAAGAATGAAGACTTAACCCATGTAGAGAATTTACTATGGTGAAGGGTTTGGGTTTGGTTAAGAAATATCTACAAAATATCTTTACAAAATATCTTTGCTTTAAAACAAAAATAAAGCTTCTAGAAGTTTCAAGAAAGCTTAACTCTAATCCAAACCCTAACCATGTTTAAACTCCACAAAACATGTTGCATTTGTAACCTTAACTTGTTACAATATTATATATCACATATATAATATATTTTGTAACAAAATAAAATAATACAATTAACATATATCACATATATATCAATGTATTACCCGAGTGAGAAAAAGAATTTTTAAGTGAGCTTATATTAGTTAATGTAATTTAATATATTAAAAATATAATTATACATTAAATTATCGAATCAACACTTGATCCGATAATCCGGCTATTTCACAAATAACCGACTAATATAATCTGTATCAGTTCATCGAATCAACACTTGATCCGATGCCCCGGCTATATCACATATACCCGGCCGATATCTCATATCACGAGAATCTAATATGGTATCGCATACACGTATTATTCTCGATCCTGCACATATCACATATGTGCTCTTACTCCGTTTTGCCTGAGCCAGGAAACCTCTGTGTAGGACTCTAAAGAATCGTCAATATGCCGGCAGTAGGTGATGATCATATCAAACACCCACAAGCTGCAAGCGGTCAGCTAAACGTAACAGCCACCCAGGTATTGAGCAATCAGAAGATCAACAAGCAAGCCTGTACATTCTCCAGTGAATCCAATCAGTAACACTCCCATACAGTCCGGTCTCTTTGTCTGATATGTCGCATATCTCGCCTAGGGGTGGTAAACATCAGACCCCAGTAGCTTGATAAGTCGTGTCGACATGAGGTCCATAACAGTTCGAGAAACTACTGATAACACTTACCAGTAAATCTCAGCAACCCTGGTCAGGGATTTCCAGTTATAGCCAATCGAACACAGCGCAACATCAACTCCCTATACCGGGAGAGAAGAAACCCCTCCTATCGCTATTTCCTCCATGTGATTCGGGACTGTACCCAAAAGCTACCTTTTTGCACGCCCTCTTGGACATGGTATGATGGAAATTAAAGCACCGTGGGCATCACACAAGACTCTATGACGATCTCGGGTCTACAGACTAACCTATACCAGTGTCACCAGAGAACTGCCATCTGACGTGAGGTATAATACCATCTGGGAGTTCTCGACGAGTCCGTCCAGTGTACCCAGTCTGCACTGAGCACCCGTATACCTTCTCTGATGTCAAACACCAATGGATATGGGATCATCCATCGCCCATCATATGGGTCAAGAAGCGCATACGCTAGTCTACTCTGGAGTATCGATGCCCTGTCTCGGCACTCCCACGACTAGGAACATTTGAAGGATGTACTTGGCGACTACACTATCCCCACTAGTATGATCTGCATCATAGTCCTGGTAGTCAAGTACTCATCCTAAGGGCTTTATCAACATGTAACATAGAGACAATCAGAGTACATGTTTAGATAAAGTGTAACCAGATAGCATATTATCATGTCGAGCAAGAAAGTCTTCCCTATATATTTCCAAGCATCCACTACAATATACATCATATGTACAGTAATGGCCTCTAGGGCATACATATAACTAACACAATAGCTTGAGTTCGAGTGTTGGAGGTGAAACAATTGAAGGTAAAATCGGTGAAATTATCTCAAACTTAAAGGATTCCAACAGAGGTTCAAAACGAGTGTAAGCAACCAAGTTGGATTGTTCAGCTAACTCATCCAAAAATTCAAAGGATTCAAACTCGGGTGGTGATTGGTCGAGATCGTTTGAGAAAGTGAAACACTCGTAGTCATTATCGGGTGTGAAAGCAGTATCATGTTCAAGAAGGAACGCACTAGTGGCGTTAAGATTGCTGTGATCGAATAAAAATTTATCGAGCTCACAGTCCACCTGGGTGATCTCTTGGATCGAGAAAACATTAAGTATATTAGCATTAGGTTTAGAGGGCCGATTCCCTAACTTAAAAATGTTGAGTTCAATTGTCATGTTTCTAAAAGAAAGGTTCATCGAACCATTTCGACAATTGATCACAGCATTCAAAGTCGCAAGGAATGGTCGACCGAGTATCACCAGAATTTGATTCCGGGGGTTAGCTACAGGTTGTGTATCGAGAACAATAAAATCAACGGGGAATATGAAGTCCCCTACTTTTATTAACACATCCTCTAGCTCACCGCTAGGATGGGTGATAGATCGGTCGGCCATTTGGAGAGTACAATGCGTAGGTTTCATCTCTCCTACACCTAATTGCTCATATACTGAATAAGGAAGCAACTTAA
Source organism: Agapanthus africanus (assembly GCA_030015575.1). NCBI lineage: Eukaryota > Viridiplantae > Streptophyta > Magnoliopsida > Asparagales > Amaryllidaceae > Agapanthus > Agapanthus africanus. Next base: position 242,286,006 of record CM057344.1, read on the forward strand.
CACAGGTACCAAGATCCAAAAGTGCGCGGTTGATGTTCTTATCCCCAATAGTTATTGAAATTTTAAGACAGCCAGGTTCCTGTCGTTTTTAAGGTAAAGGTTGGGTAAGAGCATCATTCACTGCACTATCTAAGAAAACTTTCTTGGGTACCTGAGATTTCCTCTTCTTGGTGCACAAGTCCTTCAAGATTTTTGCGTAAGAAGAGACTTGTTGGATTGCATCCAAGAGGGGAATATTAATGCTAACCTGTTTAAATAACTCCACAATCTTCTCCATTTGTGGATTTTGTTTATTGGTTCTTAACCGGTTTGGAAATGGAATATTTTTAAAATTGCTTGAGTCCAATACTTGTGGAGGAGATTGCGGAGTTGGAACAGATCCCAGTGCTGGTGTTTTCGTGGAGTGATAAGTGGGTCCATTCGGAGCAGCAGAAGAAGTAGAGCCTTGTGAAGAATAGAGAACAGGCTCTGAAGACGAAGAAGAAGAAGAAGAAGAAGAAGAAGAAGCGGCGGCCGGGGTGTCATCATCAGTGCCAACATTGTTGTGCAACGTCCTTCCAGATCTCAATGTAGTCACGGCACTCACATTATGGTTTTGTTGTTCAAGAGCAACATGTGCATTTTGTGGGTGACCAGGATTTGGCAGTGGTTGAGATGGAAGCTTCCACTTCTCTCGCTCACTTAAAGCTGCATTCAGTTGTGCAATCTGGACTTCAATGGTTTTGATGCTTTGCCCATGTGATGCAGTGTGTTGCACCAAAGACTGAATGGAAGACTGGATGTTGGCTGAGGATTGAGTTGATTGTTTTAAAAATGCCTCCAGACTTCATTCTAACAAGGAAACCTTATCGTTATTTGGTTGAACAAAATTGTTTTGAGGAAAAGAGTTGTTTGGTGCAAAAATGTTCGTTTGATTTTGGTAAGGTTGGGGTTAGAAAGGTTGTTGATATTGAGTTTGTTGAGGAGCTTGTTGTTGAGGAGGAGGCCTCTGGAAATTGTTGTTGTCTTGGAATTGTTGTTGATTTTGATTCCAGGCGAAATTGGGGTGGTTCCTCCAACCAGGATTGTAAGTTGAAGAGTATGGATCATTTCTTTGTCGTTGCTGAAAGGCAGCATTGACTTGATCCTGTCCTTGAGCAGGTAGGTTGTAAGGACATTCTTCGGTCAAATGGGATGGATCCGAACAACAAGCGCATGAGTGCGAGGGGGTAAAGCAGGGGCAGGAGAAGGCGATGAGAATTTTCTTTCAATTGCTTCCAGTTTTCGTGTAATCGCTGCCATTTCGGCTTTCATTGCAATTGACATATCAAGTTGATGAACGCCTGCCCTAGACGGACCGGAAGAAGTAGATGAAGTGGACGAAGTGGTCGGTTTTGTGCTTTCCCACTGAAGCGTTTGTTCAGCAAGATCGTCAAGAAATTGCCAAGCTTTCTCATCAGATTTGGATAAGAAGTGGCCTTGACAAATGGTCTCCAGCAACTGCTTAGTTGCTGGGTTCAGTCCTTCGTATAAAGTTTGATAGAGTTTCCATCTTTCAATACTGTGATGAGGGCACTGAACAAGAAGGTCTTTGTATCATTCGAAACACTTCTAAAAAGGTTCGGAAGGACGATGGGAAAATTGGTTAATTTCATTACGTATTCTCGCGGTCTTGTGATGTGGGTAAAACTTTTTAAGAAATGCTTTAACAAACTCTTCCCAACTGTTTATGGAATGCGATGCAGTACTATATAGCCACTTTTTAGCTAGGTCACATAATGTGAAATGAATGACTCGTAGCCTTATAGTATCATCGGACAATTGGGTTGTCTTCATCATTGCACAGACGTTGAATTTGTTAATGAAGATACAGGCATCTTCGGATTTCAGTCCGTGAAATTTAGGCAACATGTTGATGAAGTGGGGCTTAATTTCGAAATTATCCCCATTTGCCGGCGGTAGTGAAAGACAGGTAGGAAGTGCGGAGCGGCCAGGATAGAAACGATCCTAGAGCGCGATTCGCTGTAGCGCTTCAACAGGAAATTGTTGCGGGTTATTTGCACCCAGTTAAGGTGGAATCAGTCCCGAGGTAGGTAAAGGGTTGTTAGGATTGAACCCTGAATCTCAGAAGAAGATGAAGATGACGATGTAAGAACAGAATTCCGGTCAACTTTGGAGTTGGCCGGCAAAGGTAAAGATGAAAGAAGTGTGGAGGGAGTTTCGACTTCGGAGTCGATCGCGTAGTCGGTAGCGACTAACGAAACACGGACTAAACGGGCACTGGTGTCCCGAGTCTAACACTAAACGAGTTTTAGTGTAGTTAAAATGTAGAATGTGAGGGTAAGAAAACGTCAATTGGGAAATGTGGATGAAAGGTGCGTGAAATGGGATTCTAGCGACAAAGGGCAAGTTTTTATAAAAATTTGTTTTTTTTTTTTTTTATTTTATAAAGAGTTTTTGCAAAAATTTTTACGGAACTACGGCACAATTTCAAACAATCATAGTTTAAACATGCACAATCAAGCCTAGAGTTAGGGTCTTTTAAGTCAACTAGACTGCTCCTAACTATTCCAAAGCGACAAGTTGTGAGATATCTCTCAAATCGCCTCTTCACCGCCAATTGTGGCCAGATAAGCACAAATGAAGAAAGGAGGGACTTATTCACGAATCACAGTGAGACGGGCCTTTTAAAGTTACCTTTCTCGCTTGTCTAGCCTAGGCACCACAAAGTCAGGTTTAGATAAACGACCGAATGCCCACAAACTTCCTCTGTCCTAATGAGCGCGACAGTCCTTAATTGGCCGAGTCTAGATATTTTTAATTAACTCAAGGGTGATGCATATGCTTTTTAGTGATTTCTGGGGTCTTAGGAAGGGTAATGAAATCCCCACCCAATCTTAATTGGTGTTATAGTCCCTTAGATTCCGTTTTAAATATGCAAAGCAGTAATACACAAAAATCTAAAACACTTGCCAAAATATTTTCTTTTTATTTGCGGCGCAAAGAATCCTGCATAAAATGATTTATTGGATAGGAGAAAGATTCTGTGCAAAGAAACCTGCAGGAAATTTTTTTCAGTAGAGCTTAGGGGGTGGAAGAGAAGAAAAAAAGATACTTACAGAGATTTTCAGTTGCTGACGTCACCTTTTGACCGCGGTTCCGCGGTCAAATGCCTACTTCTGCTGCGGTTCCGCGGTGGATCAGTAGGTTCAGATCTTCAAAAATTTTCTCTGTGCTGATTTTTTTCTCCTCTGTCTGTTCAGATCCTCTGTTTCTGGATTTGTTCACTGAGCTTGCTCCAGATCTGAATCAGTCCGTCTTCCTTTCCTGCACTATTCGCACAAAAACCAATAAAAAATAACAAGATGATTTTTTTATGTTTTTTATTCTTTTCAATTTTTATATTTTTATTCAATTAACCCGAAATTACAAAAAGAAATAAATTATCGTTTCCCCGGCAACGGCGCCATTTGATTGTTTGCGTTTTTACGTGTTCTTTAAATTTAAATTTACCGCAATCAAGACGGTGTCGCTTGGTAGCTAGCCGGTTGAGTATGAGTCGATCCATAGGGAAATGGTGTCCTTTTCTTTAAGTTCTAACGAGTTAAGTCCTAACTTTGGTAGGTTTTGTTTTAAGATCTAAGAATGAGAATAAATTGATATAAAGGCTTGCTAGGGTTAGGATTAGGTTAGTTCGAAATAGGGATTCTTCTCACTTCTTTCAATGCCCTAGTTAAGAATATAGGTGTTAGGGTAATAGTCAACAACGGGGATTAGTACGACTAGGAAGAAACTCAGTTTCTTCCTTTTGGTCCTTGTCCGTCCGTTCTTGGCTCTTAGCCCTAACCTCCAGTTAATTCAACCATAACTGGTCTAATTAGGGAATCACTGCTATCATGCAGGATAGGGTGCCGTAGCGAGCGGATTATGGTTGATTTAAAAGGAGTCCTTTAATTAAAATTATTTGGGCAAAGAAAGGAGTGAGAGAGATTTCCTTCTCTCAAACCTTCCCTCTCCTATTCCTAACAAGTGAGGAATTACTCATCCATTAGGAAGATAACAAAAAAATTCATTTTGTTTTTATTTTAATAGATGAACTAAATTACAGATAATAAAAGAACAGATAAAAAATTGCAGGAATTAAAATTCAGATAAAAAGAATGAGAGATAAAAAAACTTACTTTATTGATGACCTCTCAACAATGCATTACAATTGGAATTTAAAATTTATATCTAAGAATTAAAAAGAGGCATAAAAACTAAAGTGAGGCATGCCTTCATTTGGCTTTCAACTCTCCTATTTATTGATAGGAAAAACCCTAGGTTACATTCTGATCCACACATGAATTTACAAAACTACCTTAAGATAACCGGGTCAAAGCACCGACACCCACCGACACGTGCACAGACACGTGCAACATACGGCCGAGGTTCCACGGCAGAAAGGCCTGTTTGGCCGCGGTTCTGCGGCCATTTGGTGGGATCTTGGGCTCAATTCTTCAGGGTTGCTTCATGTTGCTTTTACCTTCTGTTTTCTTCACTTGGTTCCTCAGAATCTCTTCTATTTTCTTCTAGATTTTCAACAGTGCAGAATGATGTGGACTTTTTCCTTGAACTTTGCGTTGAAGTCTTGAATCTTGTGCTGCGAATCTTGTGCTGCGCTTGTGCTTTGTGCATTAAACTGTCTAATGATTTTCATTTGTTTCTTGAACTGGTAGGCGACATCATACGGATTCATCTATTATTGGTCGTAGTCTCACATTTGTAGCGACTTTTCATGAATTTCATTGTAACGATCTGAGAACCTGTAACCTGCAACTATTTAGCAGACATGGATCAAAAGCACCTATTTATATGTAATGTGATTAAGAATGGGTGATATAATAATGCAAAATTCTGATATGAACAATGACCGTTATGTTTAGCAGGCCTCTTACGGCTTGTGGGTGTTTGATATGATCATCACCTACTGCCGGCGTATCGACGAGTCTTTAGAGTCCTATACAGAGGTTTCATGGCTCAAACGAAACGGAGTAGGAGCACATATGTGATATGTGCAGGACCGAGATTAATATGTGTATATGATACCATATTCCATTCTCGCAATTTGTGTTATCGGTCGGTTATATGTGATATAGCCGGGTTATCGAATCAAGTGTTGATTCGATAAATTGGTACACATGATATTAGTCAGTTATATATGATATAGACGGATTATTACATCAAGTGTTGATTTAATAATCTAATGTATAATTATATATTTGATATATTAATTTACATTAACTAGTATTAGCTCACTTAAGATTTCTTTTCTCACTTGATTGTGCATTAAGTATATATGTGATATGTATTTATGTATATGTTTTTATGTCATGCTAGATGCCACATGCTACATGGGTGTATGAGACTTACACCATACTTATAATAATGTGAGGGTTTTATTTATTTAAAGTAAATCAAAATTGGTTGGAAATTGTCACATGGTTGAAGCTTGTAGAAGCTTGTAGAACCATTGACTAAGTCCACTATTTTTGTTTTACTTGTAAATATTTATTGACCTAAGCATTATTGTAACCTATGGTTTATTCTCTACATGGGTTAGTGTATGACACTAACTCACCCATGGTTGCTATTCTCACCTCATGGGTTTCATTTTCTCATCTTGATCATTTTCATCTTCTTCTTCCTCATGAAAGCTTTCTAGCTTTTAAAATGGTGAGAAAATATTGTGAGAAAATAAAATCTAAAGTGAGCCCATTTTCTACTTCATCATCCTACACTACTAGCCATTTAGTATAAGGTGTTCTCTTCACAAAGTTTATCACCCAGTGAAGAGGTAGCTTGGGTTTGAGTCTCCTCGACGTAGATCATCTTCGGCCTCGAAGACTTCGAGTAAGGTTGTTCATTTCTCCAAGCGAACCCATACTAGAGTTCGGGAGATCACTATTTGCAGCGAAGGGACTTTTACACGGAGCTTTAGAAGTGAAGGACCGGTCTACAAAGGTTGTATTCCTCATTCACTTGTTGTAATGTTTGATTACATGTTCTATATTGTCTATCTACTCTGGCTTGATCCTAGGTTAGGGTTTATTAGCACTTTTGAAAATTTTGAAATTGGCATGGTAGATACTGTGAAAACCCAGTAGGGTGCTAAGGAATCCCAACAGTGGTATCAGAGCCGGGCTAGAGTATTAGACAATATTTGTTAGATTACAAAATCGAAATTACTCCGAAACTTGAAACATCGAAACCTAGTTTCTGTCGAATTTTTAAATTCCTCGAAAAATTATTTAAAGAAGTGCAGAATGTTGTATGAGATATGACATGAACACAGAAGAAATTTGAGACCATTTCGTCGGATTTTGGCCGGCCAGACTTGCCTAGAAACCGGTGAGCTCGGCCAAGTTAGGGATTTTTGGCCTCAAATTTTTCCTATGTTTCAGGCTCTGGGGTTTGGTGTTTCAGATGTTGTTTGTTTTTTCTAAATTTGCATGTGATGTAGTCTTACTGGATAGGCAATTCGGAGTGTTTCGTATTTGTAGTTTAACATTGTTTTCGGGTTTTCACATGTTATCTAGGCGAAGTTAAAAAGTTCGAACGAATGTCAAAAATCTATTTTTCCAAATTTAAGGTATTCGGAAAATCATGCAAGTCATTCTGTGGACCCTCTAGAATAATGAAACCCTAACTCGATATAATGACCATGGAACCGCCTTTGAACCTTAGGGTTTGGGACAGTTCCGCTGTGCCATTAATGAGGCTTGGGTTTGCCCTTCTACGGTTGGTCCACAGATGCTGTGGCATGATTCTGGGTATTTATAAACTATGCTCAAGTGTTGAGCTCTCGTGGAATTGTGGGACTTTGATGAATTGTTCGAAGAGTTTAACGTTGTCCGGATATTTGTGATGGGAAACAATACTTGGAATCCACAATATTTGAATTTTATAAATCTAGCAATTTAGTCTCATTTGATCGGTTGCCATAGGATTTTGATGTGATCGAAAGTCCGTCGTAATCACGTAGCGTACGCGGATACTCGCCAGGTAACCTTACTAGATAGCCACGCCCCATAGCCCTGACCAAGTGACTGTAGGAGAGCTCCGTTGCCGCGAGCATCCGTCCGGGTGCTCGCAGCCACAGTGTTCCGCCTAAGTGCACTTCGTCGATGGTATCGGGGGTGCGGCCGTCTACTAAAGTTTCCGACGAGCATTCGATCAGGATGTCGGGAATCTTGTTGAATTTTCCGACTTGTTATTGGAAAGTGTTTTCAATATCAAGATTAAAATGCGGGGTTTATAATTGCTAGGCATGCGATGTCTAAGGAATTCATATTGTTAGGCATGAAATCCGAAATATGAGATATTTCGGGTTTATGATGTCAAAGGTGGTTGCGGATTCCAATTGTTGTAGTTTTCAGTTTCTTTTCTGCGACCGTAAGTGTAATATGTGGTATATCGCCGGTTTCGTTGCTATACGTCAATGACAATTGGGATACACATATTTACTTACGTTGATGACATGTGATGTTATGTGTTGCTGTGATATGTTATATTGGATCATCGTGTTTGAATAGCCGGGTTTTTTTTATGTGAGATGAGAGTTTTTTTCATTTTCATTCATGTAAAAACTTGTATGTAATATTATTTTATTGGGACACTTCCAGGTTGAGAAAGGTGTCACCATTGATGTATATTATTTACTTTTCCGCATTAGGATAGACCTAAGGAGGGGAGCATAAGTAACCGGGTTCTAGAATCCAGTGAGAGACCATTTCGAGGAGTCGAGTCCAGGTCTCCTAACTCTAGAATTGGTAGGGTTGCTTACTGCTCTGGTAGGGGTCTTAAGATGTGGGATTGGCTATTCATCACGATAGTGGAATCCGTGTTTTATACAGGCTTAAATTAAAACCCGGAAATCCTAGTATATCAAATATTTCATATATTGTCTTCTGCTACTGATATTATGTGATGTGATCACTTTATATTCTTAGATGGATACATTATATAATATATATGATATATTATAGACGTTGCTTATGTTTTTCACCCGCGCTAGCCCTGCCCCGCTCTACCGTTAGTTACCTAACCTAACGGTGCATGACGGGACTTCGTGGCGAATGCGGATGGCATAAGTGTATGTTGTATTTATCTGTGATGTTTAGGTAACTTAATTGATAGGACATTCATTAATGAGATTAATGAAAGAAAATAAACCTAAAGATGTTGTAGAATCGAATTTGAAACCCACTCGGCTTTTTATGAAAAAGCAAAAGTTTCAAAAAGCGGAGCTTAAGCCACTCTTTTTAAAACTATTTCATTCTGCAACGAGATCAAGTTCAAAGCGTTAAAGGTTTTCATAAAAACCATCCACAACCCTCCGTCAAGTAGAGTACTTAGTATTCGTACTGCGTATGTTGATCATAGTCAAGGCATAGTGTACGGTAGCTAAGTGATGTCTTCCTACACAGCATATGATGCGATTAATTAGGATAGTCATGTGATTATGTTGATTATAGTCAAGGATCATATGGGTGGGTCTAATTAATCACGAAATGACGGGTAGAACTTGACTAATGCTTATGATATGTTGATTATAGTCAAGGTCATAAGTGCTACGGGTAAAAACCATTATCGGGAGTTTCAAGTGTTGAAATTTGCAATGAGATTGCATACCTTCTATGAGATAGTTGGATCCTGATACCCACTGCGAGTAATTGTTACTCCTGGGAGAGTTTTGCACTTTACAATTAGCCGATCAAGTAGGCGTCTAGAAAGGTGTCAACGGGGTTACGCCCCTGGGAAAATGAGGTTTATTTTAAATAGGTCCGTGTGAAAGCACGGGGAACCTCCCTCAAAGTACCGGCACTGGCCTGGCTGAAAGATTGGAGAACTTGTAGGGTGTAATTAATCCCGGCTAGTCTTTCCTTTTAAGGTTTGAAGGAAGATTTGATAAAAATAGTGGGAGCCATCCTGATTAGATAAAATATATAACCAATCTAATCTTGCAAGAGCGCACGCAGAGTGTTTTCTTCTCCCTCTCTCCAGGTAGCGACCATGTCACGCCTTAATCAAGATAATAATATAGATGTATTGACCGAACCTGCTTGTTATACTGAGCTGGGGAACGTTGGTCCCGCTCAAACTTATAATTGTTATAAGACCGAGCAGGTAATAGGGGAATACCAGGATTCCCATGCCACCTAAACGAAGAAAGTGCATGTTGATACATCTTCTTCAAGTGTATTCGTTACAGAGAACTGTTTCTCAGTATCCTCTACGTCCTGGATATTAGATACCAGATCAGGATCCCACATATATAATATGTTACATGGGCTACAGAGAGGTAGAGAACTGAGATTGGATGATATGTCTCTAAGTATAGAGAATGGTGCAATTATTGCAGCCAAATCAGTTGGCAAATATCACGTTGTATTACCAAATACATTGATTCTGAACGAATGTTATTAGATACCGAACCTGATATGCAACATTATATCAGTCTCTTTATCATGTAAAGAATGATATAATTTTTTATTGCTGGATAATGTTTTGAACATTTCCTATATATCAAGAGTTGATCAATTCAGGCACGTTATCTAATGACATATACGTTCTAAATCAAACCACAATTCTTAACGTATAGAATACACAAAAGAGGAAGAGTTCAAAAATGAACGAATCCTTCTTGAGGCATTGTAGACAAGGTCATATCAAGGTGACCAGACTAGCTAAGTTACATAAAGATGCATATTTAAATCAGTTTGAATTTGCATCTTATGAAACTTGCCAGTCGTGTCACAAAGATACAATGACCATAACTTCGTTTACTTGAAACAGAGAAAGACTTAGTGAACTCTTAGGACTGATACATGATGATGTATGTGGTCCCCTATCTGCACATGCCAGAACTGGTTCTTTGTACTTCATTACATTCACTGATAATCTCTCAAGATTCAGACACATGTTCCTGTTGAAACACAAGTCTGAAGCTTTTGAGAAATTCATAGAATATAAGTCAGAAGTCAAGAACTAAAACGGGTATAAGTATTATATCCTTTGATATGATCAAGGAGGAGAATACTTGTGCATGGAATTCCCGGACTATTTAAAAGGAGAATGAGATTCTCTCTCAGCATTACTCCTCCGTATACACCATAACACAACGGTGTATTGGGGCAGAGCAACCGCACCCTATTAGATATGGTGCGCTCTATGATGAGTATTGCTGAGTTTCCTGTTTCCTTTTGGGAGTTATGCACTTGAGAAGCTGCATACTTATTGAATAGGGTTCCAACCAAATCAGATGCCTACCATTTTATATGTGATATAGAATGGGAAGAGCCCATGTCTTAAGCAGGTTAAGATTTGGAGTTGTCCGGCTTATGTCTAAAAGCAAAATCCGAACAAGCTCGAGACAAGGTTAGTTTTGTGGAAGTTTGTTGGATAGCCCTAGCATTCGCAAGGGAATATCTTCTACCGTACCGAGGAACAAAATGTGTTTTATTTGGTAGAACCAGAGGATTCAATAGTTCCTAATGAACCTCAGCCTCTCCGCCAATCTGGTAGGGTTCATCATCCACCTTAGAGATACATCGGTTTCTCGATGACAGTGGGAGCGAGGATTGTATCATGCGAGATGACGACCCAACTGGTTTCAAGTAGGCCATCATGAGTGGGGACTCTGTAAGAATGGCTGGATGCTAAGCGATCTGAGATGGAATCCATATACACCAACAAAGTATGGACTTTGGTTGCTTTATCTGAAGGGTTAAACCCCATCAGAAGCAAGTATATCTTGAGAAGATTACTTGGTGTAGATGGAAAAGTTGAGACTTTCAAAGCTGGACTTGTTGTAAAAGGTTCTCACCATTAACTAGGTGTGGTTTTTGATGAAACCTTTTCTCCGATACCTATGCTTAATTCCATCTGGATCCTACTTGCCATTGCTACATACCATGACTATGATATCTGGCGGTTGGATGTCATGACTGCTTTTCTAAATATTGATTTAGAAAAGAGCGTCTATAAGTATACAGTCAGAGGGCTTCGTAGACAGTGGGAGCAGCAGAAACGTGTGCAAGTTGCTTTACAGGATAAAGCAGGCATCGTGGAGTTGGAACATTTGTTTTAATGTGGTAGTCAAAGCGTTTGACTTCATCAAAATGGTAGATGAACCTTGTATATACAAAAGGATAGTAGAGAGTAAGGTGGTCATCCTTGTATTGTACGTGGATACCATACTCTTGATAGGAAAGGAGTTTCATATGCTACACTCGGTCAATCTCCTCTTATCACATTGATTCTCCATATAGGATCTAGGTGATACCTCCTAAATCCTGCTTTCTGGATCTATGAGATGGATCTAAGTGGATGTTAGGATTCTCACTAGATGTAGTGAGATGGTATCAAATGATCATGGGGAGAATCTGTAGGGTTTCTTTAGCACCTTGCCTAGGGTTTTGCAAGCATCACAGATGCCATATTAAAATTTTAGGAGGTGCTACACAAACTAAACTAGGAATCGAACTAGAAAAATTAGGGTAACAACTTGTAGTATCTCATACTAACTAGTGTCTAACAATAAGTGGGGAGAAATACAACCTTTGTAGACCTCCTTTGTGACTCCTTGGATCTCCTAGAGTTTGAACCGGCTTGCTAAAGCTCCTTCTACGTCCACGACGATCCACCCGGAGTCCCTTTGCTCAAAGCTCCTTACTCCACTTGATCAAGATGAAGATGAAGCAAACAATCTACACTAATGGGCTAGACAAGTGTAGAATGATGATGTTGTTTGTGTTCTCACTTATAAACCCTTTCGTTTTCTTTTCTTCACTCAATGGAAAAACTCAAGAGAGCATGAGAGAGGAAGAAGATGAAGATGGCTAGCTTGAGCTCTTTTGTTTTGGATAATTCTCAAAATAAAATGAGAAAAGAAAATATATATGAGAGACACTCTCTCAAGTAACCATGGTTGATAAATATCAAGATATTTTCATGTGTGAGTTAAAGAGCAAATGAAATTAAACTGTAGGGTTCCTAGGCACTCTTGTGAAGGTTCAAAAGGCATCAAACATGCCCGGATTAAATTTTAGATGTGCCGAACAACCCAAAGCCGGGATCTTTGCTAGATTATTAGGGTTTAACATGCAAGATGATAACTTTTATCTAAGTGTGAGGGATTACAACCTTTGTAGTCCGCTCCTTCACTTCACAAGCTCCGAGTAGAAGTCCCTTTGCCGCGATCCACGATCTCCCGGACTCATGAGAGGCTCCACGACTCGAACGATCCATGCTAGCTCGAAGTATTCCAAATCTCCGATGATCTACCTTGAAGTTGCTTCGACTCAAGCTTTCTCACTCAAAAGAGTAGAACGCACTAATCCCATGGGCTAGATGAGATGAGGATGAGAGAGTAGTAATTTTGCTTTCTTTTTATATCATTTTCTCATATTATTTCATCACTTAAGAAAATCTAGCAAGCTTTTCTTTCAAGCGAGAAGAAGAAGATAATGGAAAAAGAATGATTCCTTTTTCTTTTGTGATGAATAGAATATAATCATATGATTGAATTGTAAACCATGGTCAAGGATGAGTGGCTAGGATTTTGTAGAGAAATAACTAGAGTTAGGGTTTAGTTGAGTTAAAGAAAATATCTTAAGAATGACAAAAGAAGAAACCTTCTAGAAGATGCATGAAACATCTAACCCAAATTAAACCCTAATCTCAATTAATCATCCTTAAACATGTTTAACAATTAATCATAACATGTCACAATAATATATATCACATATATATATTATATATTTGCAACAAAAGAAAATAATACAATTAACATATATCGCATATATATCAATGTATCATCCACTGAGAAAATGAAATAATAAAGCGAGCCAATATTAGATAATGTAATACAATATATCATATATATTATTATACATTAAATCATCGAATCAACACTTGATTCGACGATCCGGCTATATCGAATATTACCGACTAATATATCATGTACCGATTCATCGAATCAACACTTGATCCGATGACCCGGTTCATATCCATATATCGCGAGAATATAATACGGTATCCCATATCGCATTATTCTCGTTCCTGCGCATATCACATATGCGCCACTACTCCGTTTCGCCTGAGCCAAGAAACCTCTGTGTAGGACTCTAAAGAATCGTCAATACGTCGGTAGCAGGTGATGATCATATCAAACACCCACAAGCTGCAAGCGGTCAGCTAAACGTAACAGCCACCCAGGTATTGAGCGATCAGAAGATCAACAAGCTAGCCTGTGCGTTCTCCTGTGAATCCAACCAGTAACACTCCCGTACAGTCCGGTCTGTTCGTCTGATATGTCGCATATCAAGTCTAGGGGTGGTATACGTCAGACCCTAGTAACCGATAAGTCGTGTCGATGTGTGGCTCATAACGGGTCGAGAAACTACTAGTAACACTTACCAGTAAATCTCTATATCAGCCCTGGCCAGGGACTTCCAGTTATAGCCAATCGAACACAGCACAACATCAACTCCCTATACCGGGAGAGACGAATCCCCTCCTATCGCTCATTGCCTCCATATGATTCGGGACTGTACCCAAAAGCCACCGTTTTGCACGCCCTCTTGGACGTGGTAAGGTGGAAATCAAAGCACAGTGGGAATCACACATGACTCTATGACGATCTCGGGTCTACAGACTACCCTGTACCAGTGTCACCGGAGAACTGCCATCTGACGTGTGGTATATCACCATCTGGGAGTTCTCGGCGAGTCCGTCCAGTATACCCAGTCTCCACTGAGCACCCGTACACCATCTTTGATGTCTAACACCGATGGATATGGGATCATCCATCGCCCATCATATGGGTCAAGATGCGTATACGCTAGTCTACTCTGGTGTATCGATGCCCTGTCTCGATATACCCTCGACTAGGAACAGTTATAGGATGTACTCATCGACTACCGCGGCCCCACTAGTATGATCTCATCATAGTCCCAGTAGTCGAGTACAGATCCTAAGGGCTTTATCAACATGTGAGAGTAAAACAGTAAACCAATACAAGTCAACATGTTAAGATAAAGTGAAACCAAATAGCATACTATCATGACGAGCAAGAAAGTCATCTCTATATATAACCAAGCATCCATTATAATATACATCATATGTACAACAATGGCCTCTAGGGCATATACATAACTAACAATCTCCCACTTGCACTAAGGCCAGCTGCTGTAGTATCTCATACCTAGCATCCCGAATAATCTCTCAAACTGTATCTGGGGAATAGCCTTCGTGAATGGATCCGCAGTGTTGTCCTTCGTATCTACTCTCCTGACCTCGATCTCCCGGCGATCAACTATCTCCCTGATCAGGTGATACCGCCTCAGAATATGTCTGGACTTCTGATGGGACCTGGGTTCCTTGGCCAAAGCCACAGCTCCATTGTTATCGCAATACAGAGGTATTGGATGCTCAATGGATGGAACCACACCAAGTTCACTAATGAACTTCTTGATCCAGACAGCTTCTTTGGCAGCATCGTTGGCAGCGATGTATTCAGCCTCCATCGTCGAGTCTGCAACGGTAGCCTGTTTGGAACTCTTCCAACATACCGCCCCTCCATTGAGGGTAAAGACAAAACCCGAATGCGACTTAGAGTCGTCCTTATCACTTTGGAAGCTGGAATCGGTAAAGGACTCCACCTGGAGTTCTCCATTACCATACACCAAGAACATCTCCTTAGTCCTTCGCAAGTACTTGAGAATGTTCTTCACAGCTGTCCAGTGACTCTCTCCAGGATCTGCTTGATACCGACTCACTACACTTAGTGAGTATGCTACATCGGGTCTGGTACATAGCATCGCATACATGATAGAGCCTACTGCAGAAGCATAGGGTATCCCTTGCATGCGAGCTCTCTCCAAATCAGTCTTGGGAGACATCTCTTTGGAGAGAGTGAGTCCAGAGATCGTGGGCTGATTCCCACGCTTGGATTCTTCCATACTAAACCTCTTTAGTATGGTGTCAATGTACCTGGATTGGGACAATCCCAGTATCCGTTTAGATCTATCTCTATAGATCATGATTCCCAATATGCAGGAGGCATCACCTAGATCTTTCATTGAGAATCTCTGTGATAAGAAGAGCTTGACTGATTGCAGCATAGGAATATCATTTCCTATCAAGAGTATGTCATCCACGTACAATACGAGGAAGACAACCTTACCCTCTGCTACCTTCTTATAGATACAAGGTTCATCTATATTTTTGATGAAGTCAAACTCTTTGACTACAACATCAAAACAGATGTTCCAACTCCGCGATGCTTGCTTTAACCCATAAATGGATTTAAGCAGCTTGCACACCTTTCCGCTGCTTCCACTATCTACGAAGCCCTCTGGCTGAGTCATGTACACGCTCTCTTCTAAATCACCGTTTAGAAAGGCGGTCTTAACATCCATTTACCAGATTTCGTAGTCATGGTATGCAGCAATGGCAAGTAAGATCCGGATGGACTTAAGCATAGCCACTGGAGAAAAGGTTTCGTCGTAATCCACACCTGGTCGTTGACGAAAACCTTTTGCTACAAGTCTAGCTTTGAAAGTCTCAACTTTTCCATCTACACCAAATTTCTTTTTAAAGATCCACTTGCTCCCAATGGGTTTTACCCCTTCAGGAGCATTTTCCAAAGTCCATACTTTGTTGGTGTACATGGATTCCATCTCAGATCGCATTGCATCCAGCCATTTCACAGAGTCACCACTCGTGATGGCCTGCTCGAAACTAGTCGGTTCATCATCATCCATGATGCAATCCTCGCTTCCACCATCAATGAGAAAACCGTAGTATCTCTCAGGTGGATGAGAAACCCTACTATATCGGCGGAGAGGCTGGGGTTCGTCGGGTACTACTGAATCCTCTGGATCCACTAAATCATCTGTCGTAGTTTGTTCTGCTGGAACCTCTTCCAGTTCTACCTCGATACTACTATTCTGTTTCATAAGAAAACCCTTTTCTAAGAAAGTAGTATGTCGAGAAACAAACACCTTTTGTTCCTCGGGGTGGTAGAAGATATACCCTTGTGAATTTCTGGGATATCCTACAAACTTACATAAGACTGATCTTGCCTCGAGTTTGTCCGGATTTTGTCTTTTGACATAGGCTGGACAACCCCATATCTTAACATACTTAAGAGATGGTCTCTTCCCTTTCCATATCTCATATGGAGTGGTAGGCACTGATTTGGTAGTAACCATATTCAATAGGTGTATGGCTGTCTCCAGCGCATATCCCCAGAAGGAAATAGGTAACTCAGCTGTACTCATCATTGAACGCACCATATCTAATAGGGTGCGATTCCTTCGTTCCGACACACCGTTGTGCTGTGGTGTATAAGGAGGAGTAAGCTGAGAGAGAATCCCATTCTCTTTTAGATAATCTAGGAACTCATTGCTTAAGTATTCACCTCCTCGATCAGATCGAAGAATCTTAATACTTTTGCCCGTTTGGTTCTCTACTTCGTGCTTATATTCTCTGAATTTCTCAAAAGCTTCAGACTTGTGTTTCAACAGGAACACATGACCGTATCTAGAGAGATCGTCAGTGAATGTAATGAAGTAGGAAGAACCGTTCCTGGCATGCGTAGACATGGGACTGCATACATCACTATGTATCAGTCCTAAGAGTTCGGTAACTCTTTCTCCGTGTCCACTAAACGGAGCTTTGGTCATTTTTCCTTTGAGACATGAATGGCAAGTATCATAAGATGATAATTCGAACGGATTCAAATAACCATCTTTATGTAACTTAGCCAGTCGTGTCGCATTGATATGACCAAGTCTACAATGCCATAAGTAGGATTCGTTCATATCCGAACTTTTCCTCTTGTGTGTGTTTTGTATATTCAGGACTGTATTCTGATTTAGAATGAATATGCCATTATGTAACGAGCCTGATGCAATCAACTTTTGATCTAGGAATATGTTTATAACATTATCCTGTACTACAAAATTATATCCCTCTTTACTCAATAAAGAAACTGATATAATGTTGCACATCATGTTCGGTATATAATAGCACTCATTTAGAATCAGTATATTACGACTTGGTAATACAAGGTGATATTCGCCAACTGCTTTGGCTACAATACTTGCACCGTTCCCTACTTGAACGGAATGATCACCTTTTCCCAGTTCTCTACCTTTACGTAGCCCATGTAACTGTTTACATATGTGGGATCCTGATCCGGTATCCAATACCCAGGACGTAGGGTGAACTGAGAAACAGTTCTCAATAACTAACACACCCGAAGATGATGCATCAACATGTATGTTCTTTTGGGCGGCGTGAGAATCCAGATATTCTCCTGTTTCCTGTACAGTCTTATAACTCTTATAAGAAAGAACGGGTCCAACATTCCCTAGCTCAGCACAATAATTAGGTTCAGTCAATACATCCATATTATTATCTTGATTATGGCCTGAAATGGTCGCTACCTAGAGAGAGAGAGAAGAAAACACTTTAGCGTATGCTCTTGCAAGATTAGATTGGTTATTATCTTATCTAATCAGGATGTCTCCCACTGTTTTTATCAAATCTGCCTTCAAACCCTAAAAGGTAAGATTAGCCGGGATTAATTACACCCTACAATTTCGTCAATCTTTTAGCCAGATCAGTGTCGGTACTTTGAGGGAGGTTCCCCGTGCTTTCGCACGGACCTAATTAAAGTAAACCTCGTTTTCCCAGAGGCGTAACCTCGTTAACACTTTTCTAGACACCTACTTGAATGACTAATTGTCCTGTGTAAAACTCTCCCAGGAGTAACTCTTACTCGCAGTGGGTATCGGGATCCAACTATCTCATAGGAGGTATGCAATCTCATTGCAAATTTCAACACTTTGAAATTCCCGATAATATTTTTACCCCTAGTGTTCTATGACCTTGACGAATGCCAAACAACCCATAGTCCACTAGTCAAGTTCAACCCGTACATTTCTTGATTGAATTAAACCCACCCGCACGACCCTTGACGAATGCCAAACAACGCCGTATGAATACCCTAATCCAATCTACATCATATGCATAAGCAGATAAATACTAGTTAGCTACCGTACACTACGCCTTGACGAATGCCAAACTACCGTAGCACGAATACTAAGTAGCACTTATCTGAAATGACGGAGGGCTACGCAGGTTTTTCAGAAAACCCTGAGCGTAATGAACTTGATATCGTCGTAGAATCGAGTAAAGTTTTGAAAAGGAGTGTTCTCGAGGCTTTTCTTAGTTTCACTAAAGGGGTCACTCCCGGTGAAGGGATCGTCGGCCCTTTCCTCATCGAATAAGGTGCAGGATAAATCATATATACCGCTGTGCAAAGCAAAACACTCAAAGCTTTCAAAAGACAAACCGCGTTTTGTAGCATCTGCCAGTTTTGCTAAAGGAGTCACTCCCGGTGAAGGGATCTCGGTCCTTTCCTCATCGAATAAGGTGCAGGATATATCGTATATATCACTGTGCAAAGTAAAACTTTAGCTACCCTTTTTATAAAATTTTTGATTCTACAACATCTTTAGGTTTCTTTTCTTTTATTAATCTCATTAATAAAAATCCCATCAGCTTATGCTTCCTAAGCATCACAGAAGAAACGAAAGCAGTAATATTTATATATCAGCATATATATATAGTATAAGCATTCGTCTCAGGCAGTAATATGATCTCATCACAGAACATAGCAGCAGAAGAACATATATGAAATATTGGATATACTAGGACGTCCGTGTTTTCAATACGAGCCTGTATAAAACACGGATTCCACGGTCGCGACGAATAGCCAAACCCACATCCCAAGACCCCTACGAGAGCGGCAAGTAACACTGCCAATTCTAGGGTTAGAAGACCCGGTCTCGACTCCTCGAGATGGCCTCCCACTGGACCCTAGAACCCGGTTACTTGTGCTCCCCTCCTTGGGTCTACCTAATGCGGAAAAGTAAATAATATACACTGGTGACATCAACCGCAACCTGGAAGTGCCCCAAAAAGAATATTACATTACAAATGAATTTTACATGAATGAAAATAAAAACCCTCGTCTCACATAAAACCCCCGGCTATTCAGAACGCGACGATCCAATATAACATATCACAGCAACACATAATATCACATATCATCAACGTAAGTAAATATGCGCATCCCAATTGTCGTTGAATCATATAGCAACGAAACCGGCGATATCACATATTACACTTACGGTCACAGAAAAGAAAGTGTAAAACTACAATATTTGGAATCCACAATCACTTTAGACATCGTAAATCCGAAATATCACATACTCCGTATTTCATGCCTAACTCTATGAATTCCACATATTGTATCACATTCCAGATAAATAAACAGTATTAAACTTTTCGAACGGATAATCAAACACCCAAAATTTCCTAAACTGCTCAACTCTTGAGCGGGGTTCAAATAATCCCAGAATATGTCACAGTACCGGTGATCCAGCCGTAGAAGGGTCAAGCCAACGCCTCACATGTGGCACGCCGTACTGCCCCAAACCCGAAGGTTCAAAAGGAAGTTCAAGACGGTCACATAATCGAGTTAAGGTTTGTTGTCTTCTAGAGGGTCCACCGCTTAACTTGTACAATTTTCCGAAAGATTTAAACCCGAATAAATTTCAACACTTGAAAATTTGCCGTACCGGGAAACAGTAAGTTAATGATATCCGTTCAAATAGTTTAACAGTTTCTAAATATCCGGAAAAAATACGAATTTAAAATTTCCGATCGAGTCTACTATTACAAAACAAACCCCAGAATTTTAAACACCTGGAACAGATTAAAAATACCCAGAATAGTCAGCAAGTACCTATGGTCAATACCATGAAGCCACGTGTCCCAATCCTACAGTCAGGCCGCGGAACCGCCGCGATAACCATGTTGTTGCCGCGGTTCCGCGCTCCGTTGGTGGAATTGTGGGCACGTGTTTCATGGTAATTCTTAGAATTCCCTGCTGATTTTTTTACATATTTTTAATTCTGAAAAATCCCAAAATTTAAAAAATTTCCAGAGAGGGGTCAAGTTTCGTCGTTTCGGGTTCGATCGGAGTTTTAACTTCGTAAACACATCGCCTAATGCTCTAGCTAGGCTCTGATACCACTGTAGGGTTCCTAGGCACTCTTGTGAAGGTTCAAAAGGCATCAAACATGCCCGGATTAAATTTTAGACGTGCCGAACAACCCAAAGCCGGGATCTTTGCTAGATTATTAGGGTTTAACATGCAAGATGATAACTTTTATCTAAGTGTGAGGGATTACAACCTTTGTAGTCCGCTCCTTCACTTTACAAGCTCCGAGTAGAAGTCCCTTTGCCGCGATCCACGATCTCCCGGACTCATGAGAGGCTCCACGACTCGAACGATCCATGCTAGCTCGAAGTATTCCAAATCTCCGATGATCTACCTTGAAGTTGCTTCGACTCAAGCTTTCTCACTCAAAAGAGTAGAACACACTAATCCCATGGGCTAGATGAGATGAGGATGAGAGAGTAGTAATTTTGCTTTCTTTTTATATCATTTTCTCATATTATTTCATCACTTAAGAAAATCTAGCAAGCTTTTCTTTCAAGAGAGAAGAAGAAGATAATGGAAAAAGAATGATTCCTTTTTCTTTTGTGATGAATAGAATATAATCATATGATTGAATTGTAAACCATGGTCAAGGATGAGTGGCTAGGATTTTGTAGAGAAATAACTAGAGTTAGGGTTTAGTTGAGTTAAAGAAAATATCTTAAGAATGACAAAAGAAGAAACCTTCTAGAAGATGCATGAAACATCTAACCCAAATTAAACCCTAACCTCAATTAATCATCCTTAAACATGTTTAACAATTAATCATAACATGTCACAATAATATATATCACATATATATATATATTATATTTGCAACAAAAGAAAATAATACAATTAACATATATCGCATATATATCAATGTATCATCCACTGAGAAAATGAAATAATAAAGCGAGCCAATATTAGATAATGTAATACAATATATCATATATATTATTATACATTAAATCATCGAATCAACACTTGATTCGACGATCCGGCTATATCGAATATTACCGACTAATATATCATGTACCGATTCATCGAATCAACACTTGATCCGATGGCCCGGTTCATATCCATATATCACGAGAATATAATACGGTATCCCATATCGCATTATTCTCGTTCCTGCGCATATCACATATGCGCCACTACTCCGTTTCGCCTGAGCCAAGAAACCTCTGTGTAGGACTCTAAAGAATCGTCAATACGCCGGTAGCAGGTGATGATCATATCAAACACCCACAAGCTGCAAGCGGTCAGCTAAACGTAACAGCCACCCAGGTATTGAGCGACCAGAAGATCAACAAGCTAGCCTGTGCGTTCTCCTGTGAATCCAACCAGTAACACTCCCGTACAGTCCGGTCTGTTCGTCTGATATGTCGCATATCAAGTCTAGGGGTGGTATACGTCAGACCCTAGTAACCGATAAGTCGTGTCGATGTGTGGCTCATAACGGGTCGAGAAACTACTAGTAACACTTACCAGTAAATCTCTATATCAGCCCTGGCCAGGGACTTCCAGTTATAGCCAATCGAACACAGCACAACATCAACTCCCTATACCGGGAGAGACGAATCCCCTCCTATCGCTCATTGCCTCCATGTGATTCGGGACTGTACCCAAAAGCCACCGTTTTGCACGCCCTCTTGGACGTGGTAAGGTGGAAATCAAAGCACAGTGGGAATCACACAAGACTCTATGACGATCTCGGGTCTACAGACTACCCTGTACCAGTGTCACCGGAGAACTGCCATCTGACGTGTGGTATATCACCATCTGGGAGTTCTCGGCGAGTCCGTCCAGTATACCCAGTCTCCACTGAGCACCCGTACACCATCTTTGATGTCTAACACCGATGGATATAGGATCATCCATCGCCCATCATATGGGTCAAGATGCGTATACGCTAGTCTACTCTGGTGTATCGATGCCCTGTCTCGATATACCCTTGACTAGGTACAGTTATAGGATGTACTCATCGACTACCGCGGCCCCACTAGTATGATCTCATCATAGTTCCAGTAGTCGAGTACAGATCCTAAGGGCTTTATCAACATGTGAGAGTAAAACAGTAAACCAATACAAGTCAACATGTTAAGATAAAGTGAAACCAAATAGCATACTATCATGACGAGCAAGAAAGTCATCTCTATATATAACCAAGCATCCATTATAATATACATCATATGTACAACAATGGCCTCTAGGGCATATACATAACTAACATAAACCATGGTCTTACTTTGGTCAAGTAAAGAATAGTGATGAAGAAAAATCAATCATGATTTAATCATTTCTTTTTCTCAATAATGAATACACACACACACACACACACACACATATATATACATACATACATATTTATCTACCATGTGAGTCTTGCATTGCCATCTTCTATGTATCAACAACCATGACACACATGTATGCATGTATGTGTGCATTCACATCAACATGTGTATATGCATACATGCATACATCCAAATAGAAAAAGGTTTATGTAAATGAGATAAAAGTCAATATTAAATCAATACTTGATTTAATAAACCGGTCATATCTCATATGAACCGACCAATAGAAAATTCCCGATTAAAACACGGTATCATATATACTCATTTAATCGAGCTCCCACGCATATCTCATATGCACACTACATCGTTTCTTCTGAGCTAGGAAACTCTTGTGTGGGACTCTAAGACTCGTCAATACGCCGGTAGTGGGTGATGATCACATGAAACACCCACAAGCCGCAAGCGGTCAGCTAAACATAACGGCCACCCGGGTATTGAGCGATTAGAAGAAGAACAAGCAAACCTGTCAAAACTCCCGTCGAGCCAACTGGCAACACTTACCGTACAGTTCGGTCCCTTCGTCAGATATGCTGCATATCGAGTCTAGGGATGGTATCATCTATTGGGTTACCTACAACGGCAGCAAGGTTTCGGGAGGCATCATCCATACCAAGTTAAAATTTTTACCATTTTAGATAACCCTAACGCTAGATCGTTAACTAGAGAATCAAACACAAACTATATGTTAACAACTTAACATGTAAAAGTTAGGGATTACAAACTTTGTAGTCCGTTCCTTCACTTCATAAGCTCCGGGTTGAAGTCCCTTTGCTGCGATCATTGTGCTCCTGAACTCTTGAGAGGCTCCATAACGAGAATGATGCATCCTTGCCAGTAATCTTCAAAATCCAAGATGATCTACCTTGAAGTATCACAAACCCAAGCTCTCACTTCACTAATGAAGTATTAGTGAAGTAAACACCCTAATCTAAGTGGCTAGAATAGATGAGGAT
The DNA here is from genome assembly GCA_030015575.1 of Agapanthus africanus. Classification (NCBI taxonomy): domain Eukaryota; kingdom Viridiplantae; phylum Streptophyta; class Magnoliopsida; order Asparagales; family Amaryllidaceae; genus Agapanthus; species Agapanthus africanus. The sequence continues at coordinate 242,309,399 of CM057344.1, forward strand.
GATGAAGTAGGAATTTTTCTCTCTTTTGTTTTCTATTTCTCACAAACAATCATCACAAACTTAAAAGCAAGAAAGCTTTTGGAGTGAGGAAGAAGAAGATGAAGTTGTGATGAATGATAATGAATTATTGTTGAGGTTAGAAATGCAACCAAGGTTAAGTATGTGTCATGGCTAACTCATGTAGAGAATAAACCATAGGCTAGAGTTAAAATTAGGTTAACAAATATCAAGGATAAAACAAAGAGGGTGGACTTTGTCAAAGGATCATGAAGCTTCCTCAAAGCTCATCCAAAACATTATCCATCCAAAAAGAATTAACCAAAAAGAAAATGTTAATCCAAGTTTAAACCGTAGCATGGTTTTAACCCTAGTTGCATTTGTAACCCTAACATGTTACAATATTATATATCACATATACAATATTCTGTAACAAAAGAAAATAATACAATTAACATATATCATATATATATCAATGTATCATCATGTGAGAAAAAGAATCTTTAAGTGAGCTTATATTAGTTAATGTAATGTAATATATCAAATATATAATTATGCATTAAATTATCGAATCAACACTTGATCCGATAATCCGGTTATTTTGCAAATAACAGACTAATATAAAATGTATCAGTTCATCGAATCAACACTTGATCCGATGACCCGGATATATCACATATACCCGGCCGATATCACATATCGCGAGAATAGAATACGGTATCACATACACGTATTATTCTCGGTCCCGCACATATCGCATATGTGCTCCTACTCCGTTTTTCCTGAGCCAGAAAACCTCTGTGTAGGACTCTAAAGAATCGTCAATACGCCGGCAGTAGGTGATGATCATATCAAACACCCACAAGCTGCAAGCGGTCAGCTAAACGTAACAGCCACCCGGGTATTGAGTGATTAGAAGATCAACAATCAAGCATGTACACACTCCTGTGAATCCAATCAGTAACACTCTCGTACAGTCCGGTCTCTTCGTCTGATATGTCGCATATCCAGTATAGGGGTGGTAAACGTCAGACCCCAGTAACCGATAAGTCGTGTCGATGTGAGGCTCATAACGGGTCGAGAAACTACTGATAACACTTACTAGTAGGTCTCCATATCAGCCCTGGCCAGGGACTTCCAGTTATAGCCAATCGAACACAGCGCAACATCAACTCCCAATACCAGAAGAGACGAAACCCCTCCTATCGCTCATTTCCTCCTTGTGATTCGGGACTGTACCTAAAAGCCACCATTTTGCACGTTCTCATGAACATGGTTAGGTGGAAATCAAAGCACAGTGGGAATCACACAAGACTCTATGACGATCTCGGGTCTACAGACTAACCTGTACCAGTGTCACCAGAGAACTACTATCTGACGATAGGTATAATACCATCTAAGAGTTTTCGGCGAGTCCGTTCAGTGTACCCAGTCTCCACTGAGCACCCGTACACCATCTTTGATGTCAAACTCCAATGGATATGGGATCATCCATCACCCATCATATGGGTCAAGATAAGTATATGCTAGTCTACTCTGGAGTATCGATGCCCTGTCTCGACACTCTCTCGACTAGGAACAGTTATAGGATGTACTCTTGGACTACCCTGGCCCCACTAGTATGATCTGCATCATATTCCTAGTAGTCGAGTACATATCCTAAGGGCTTTATCAACATGTGAGAGCAAGACAGTAAACCAATACAAGTCAACATGTTTAAGACAAAGTGAAACCAAATAGCATACTATCATGTCGAGCAAGAAAGTCCTCTCTATATATCCAAGCATCCACTATAATATACATCATATGTACAACAATGGCCTTTAGGGCATATATATAACTAACAATCTCCCACTTGCACTAAGGCCAGCTGTTGTAGTATCTCATACCCAACATCCCGAAGAGTCTCTCAAATTGTATCTGGGGTATGGCCTTCGTGAGTGGATCCGCAGTGTTGTCCTTCATGTCAACTCTCCTGACCTCGATCTCTCGGCGATCAACTATCTCTTAGATCAGGTAATACCGCCTCAGAATATGCCTGGATCTCTGATGGGACCTGGGTTCCTTGGCCAAAGCCACAGCTCTATTGTTATAACAATACAAAGGTATTGGATGCTCAATGGATGGAACCGCACGAAGTTCAGTGATGAACTTCTTCATCCAGACAGCCTCTTTGGCAGCATCATTGGCAGTGATGTATTCGGCCTCTATCGTCGAGTCTGCTACGGTTTCTTGCTTGGAACTCTTCCAACAAACTGCCCCTCCATTTAGGGTAAAGACAAATCCCGAGTGCGATTTAGAGTCGTCCTTATCACTTTGGAAGCTTGAATCGGTAAAGGACTCCACCTGGAGTTCTCCGTTACCATACACCAAGAACATCTCCTTAGTCTTTCTCAAGTACTTGAGAATGTTTTCACAGCTGTCCAGTGACTCTCTCCAGGATCTGCTTGATACCTACTCACTACACTTAGTGAGTATGCTACATCAGGTCTGGTATATAGCATCGCGTACATAATAGAGCCTACTGTCGAAGCATAGGGTATGCCTTGCATGCGAGCTCTCTCCAAATTAGTCTTAGGAGACATCTCTTTGGAGAGAGTGAGTCCAGAGATCGTGGGTAAATACCCATGCTTGGATTCTTCCATGCTAAACCTCTTTAGTATGGTGTCAATGTATGTGGATTGGGACAATCCCAGTATCCGTTTAGATCTATCTCTATAGATCTTAATCCCCAAAATGCAGGAGGTATCACCTAGATCTTTCATTGAGAATGTATGTGATAAGAAGAGCTTGACCGAGTGCAGCTTAGGAACATCATTTCCTATCAAGAGTATTCCATCCACATACAATACGTGGAAGACAACCTTACTCTCTGCAACCTTCTTGTAAATACAAGGTTCATCTACGTTCTTGATGAAGTCAAACTCTTTGACCACAACATCAAAACAGATGTTCCAACTTCGCGATGCCTGCTTTAACCCGTAGATGGATTTAAGCAGCTTGCACACCTTTCCGCTGCTCCCACTGTCTATGAAGCCCTCTGGCTGAGTCATGTACACACACTTCTCTAAAACACCATTTAGAAAGACGGTCTTAACATCCATTTGCTAGATTTCGTAGTCATGGTATGCAACAATGGCAAGTAAGATCCGGATGGACTTAAGCATAGCCACTGGAGAAAAGGTTTCGTCATAATCCATACCTGGTCGTTGACGAAAACACTTTGCAACAAGTCTAGCTTTGAAAGTCTCAACCTTTCCATTTACACCAAGTTTCTTCTTAAAGATCCATTTGCTCCCAATGGGTTTTACCCTTTCAGGAGCAACTTCCAAAGTCCATACTTTGTTGGTGTACATGGATTCCATCTCAGATCGCATTGCATCCAGCCACTTCACAGAGTCTCTACTCGTGATGGCCTGCTCGAAACTAGTCGGGTCATCATCTTCCATGATGCAATCCTCGCTCCCACCATCAATGAGAAATCCGTAGTATCTCTCAGGTGGATGAGGAACCCTATTAAATACGCGGAGAGGCTGGGGTTCGTTGGGAGTTATCGAATCCTCTGGTTACACTAAATCGTCAGTTGCAGCCTGTGCTGCTGGAATTTCTTCCAGTTCTACCTCATTGCCGCTATCTTGTTCATAAGAAAACCCTTTTCTAAGAAGGTGGCATGTCGAGAAACAAACACTTTTTGTTTCTCGGAGTGGTAGAAGATATACCTTTGCGAATGCTTGGAATATCCAATAAACTTGCACAGAACTGACCTTGCCTCGAGCTTGTCCGGATTTTGTGTTTTCATATATGCCGGACAACCCCATATTTTAACATAATTAAGATATGGTCTCTTTCTTTTCCATATCTCATATGGAGTGGTAGGCACAGATTTGGTGGGAACCATATTCAATAGGTCTGCAGCTATCTCCAGTGCATATCCCCAAAAGAAAATAGGTAACTCAACAGTGCTCATCATAGAGTGCATCTTATCTAATAGGGTGCGATTCCTCCGCTTCGATACACCGTTGTGCTGTGGTGTATAGGGAGGAATAAGCTAAGAAAGAATCCTATTCTCTTTTAGATAGTCCCGGAACTCATTGCTCAAGTATTCTCCTCCTCGATCAGATCGAAGGATTTTAATACTTTTACCCGTTTGGTTCTCGACTTCGTTCTTATATTCTCTGAATTTCTCAAAAACTTCAGACTTGTGTTTCAACAGGAACACATGTCTGTATCTTGAGAGATCGTCAGTGAATGTAATGAAGTACGTGGCACTATTCCTGGCATGTGTAGACATGGGACCGCATACATCACTATGTATCAGTCCCAAGAGTTCCGTTACTCTTTCTCCGTGTCCACTAAACGGAGTTTTGGTCATTTTGCCTTTGAGACATGACTGGCAAGTGTCATAAGATGAAATTTCGAACGGTTTATCCATCTTTATACAACTTAGCTAGTCGTGTCGTATTGATATGACCTAGTCTACAATGCCACAAGAAGGATTCGTTCATTTCTGAACTCTTCCTTTTGTGTGTGTTTTGCACATTAAGTACTGTAGTTTGATTGAGAATGTATATGCCATTATTTAACGAGCCTGATCCAATCAACTTTTGATTCAGGAATATGTTCATAACATTATCCTGTACTACAAAATTAAATCCTTCTTTACTCAATAAAGAAACTGATATAATATTGCATATCAGGGTCGGAATGTAATAGCATTCATTCAGAATCAATGTATTACCATTTGGCAACACAAGGTGATATTCGCCAACTGTTTTGGCTGCAACATTTGCACCATTTCCTACTCTTATGGAATGATCACCCTCTCCCAGTTCTCTACCTTTACGTAGCCCATGTAACATATTACATATATGGGATCCTGATCCAGTATCTAATACCCAGGACGTAGAGTGAACTGAGAAACAGTTCTCGATAAATAACACACCCGAAGAAGATGCATCAGCATGCTTGTTCTTCGTTTGGGTGGCGTGAGAATCTGGATATTCTCCTATTCCCTGCTCGGACTTATAACAATTATAAGTTGGAGCGGGACCAACGTTCCCCTGCTCAGTATAATAAGCGGGTTCGGTCAATACATCCATATTATTATCTTGATTAAGGCCTGACATGGTCGCTACCTGGAGAGAGAGAGAGAAGAAAACACTTTAGCGTATGCTCTTGCAAGATTAGATTGGTTATTATCTTATCTAATCAGGATGACTCCCACTGGTTTTTATCAAATCTTCCTTAAAACCCTAAAAGCTAAGACTAGCCAGGATTAATTTACACCTTACAAGTTCGCCAATCTTTCAGCCAGGTCAGTGTTGGTACTTTGAGGGAGGTTCCTCGTGCTTTCGCACGGACCTAATTAAAATAAACCTCGTTTTCCCAGAGGCATAACCCCGATAACACCTTTCTAGACACCTACTCGATCGGCTAATCGTCATGTGTAAAACTCTCCCAGGAGTAACTCTTACTCGCAATGGGGATCAGGATCCAATTATCTCATAGAAGGTATGCAATCTCATTGCAAATTTCAACTCTTGAAATTCCCGATAATACTTTTACCCCTAGCGTGCTATGACCTTGACGCATGCCAAACAACCCATAGTCCGCTAGTCAAGTTCAACCCGTACATTTCCTGATTGAATTAAACCCACCCGTACGACCCTTGACGCATGACAAACAACGCACATACGAATACCGTAATCCAATCTCATCTCATGCAGCAGATAAGTACTAATCAGCTACCGTACACTACGCCTTGACGCATGCCAAACTACCGTAGCACGAATACTAAATAATACTTATCTGAAATGACGGAGGGCTATGCAGGTTTTTATGAAAACCATGAGCGTAATGAACTTAATATCGTTGTAGAAACAAGTGATTTTGAAAAGGAGTGTTTTTGAGGCTTTTTCTATTTTTGCTAAAGAGGTCACTCCCGGTGAAGGGATCTCGGCTCTTTCCTTAACGAATAAGGTGAAGGATATTTCACAAATACCGCTATGCAAAGCAAGAACTATAGAAGAAATCAAAAACATAACCGAGTGAGTTGTAGCATCTGCTAGTTTCGCTAAAGAGGTCACTCCCGGTGAAGGGATCTCGGCTCTTTCCTTATCGAATAAGGTGCTGGATATTCTGCAAGGAATACCGCTATGCAAAGCAAAAACTAGAGCTACCATTTTTATAAATTTAATTCTACAACATCTTTTAGGTTTCTTTTTCTTTCATTAATCTCATTAACAAAATCCCATCATTTAAGCTTCCTAAGCATCACAGAAGAAACGAAAATACAACATACGCTTATGCCATTCGCATTCGCTACAGTGTCCCGTTATGCACCGCTAGGTTACTTAACTAACGGCATACCGGGACGGGACTAGCGCGGGTGCAAAACATAAACAACGTTTATCATATATCATGTATACAATAATAAAGCATTCGTTTCACGCATATAAAATGATCACATCACAGTATATCAGCAGCAGACGATAACATATGAAATATTGGATATACTAGGAGGTCCGTGTTTTATTTTGAGCCTGTATAAAACAAGGATTCCACGGTCGCGATGAATAGCCAAACCCACATCCCTAGACCCCTACGAGAGCGGCAAGTAACCCTGCCAACTCTAGGGTTATGAGACACAGTCTCGACTCCTCGAGATGGCCTCCTACTGGACCCTAGAACCCAGTTACTTGTGCTCCCCTCCTTGGGTCTATCCTACTGCGGAAAAGTAAATAATATACAATGGCGACATCATCCTCAACCCAGAAGTGCCCCAATAAAAGAATATTATATACAATGAATTTTACATGAATGAAAATAAAAACCCTAATCTCACATAAAACCCCTCGGCTATTCAAAACACGACGATCCAATATAAAATATCACAGCAACACATAACATCACATGTCATCAACGTAAGTAAATATGCGTATCCCAATTGTCGTTGATGTATAGAAACGAAACTGGGGATACACCACATATTACACTTACGGTCGCAGAAAATAAAGTGAAAAACTATAACATTTGGAATCCACAATCATCTTAGACATTGTAAACCCGAAATATTACATATTACGGATTTCATGCCTAACTATATGAATTCCACATATTGTATCACATTATAGAAAAAAGCTAGATGATGTTAAATATTCCGATCGAATCAACAAACACCCAATATTTCTCTAAATGCTTAACACTTGAACTTAGTTTAAAAGCATCTATCACATGCCACAGTACCAATGGACCAACCGTTGAAGGGTCAAACCAACGCCTCACATGTGGCAACGCTGAACTACTACAAACCTTGGGGTTTTGAGGCGGTTCTGATGGTCACATAATCGAGTTAAGGTTTCGTTCTTCTAGAGGGTCCACCGCGTCATTTGCACGGTATTTGAATGATCTTTAACTATGAAAAATATCCAACTCTTGAAAATTTTTCCGGCAAGGGTTAAAGTGGGTATTTGATATCCGATCGAACTTTTTAACACTGTCTAAAATAACCGAAACAAAAGCTAGAATTACGAATACGAAACACTCCGAATTGCCTTTGCTAAAAGATAACATCATATGCAAAATTAGCAAACACAAACAACACCTAAAGTATCAAAACCCAGAGCTTTAAACACTGTGCAAATTCCAGCCTGTTTGGATCCGATCTGGCCGGTTTTGGAGGGGGGTGGTCTCAGCCAAATTTTCAGGGAATGGGCTAAAATTTGTACGGTGTTCATATTGTATCACATACATCACTCTGCAACTGTTTGGAAAATTTTTTGACATTATGAAAAATTTATAGAAACTAGGGTTTTACGTCGGGTGTTTCGGAGTTGTTTCGGTTTCGTAATCCTATAAATATCCGTCTAATTCTCTAGCTAGACTCTGATACCACTGTTGGGTTACCTACAACGGCAGCAAGGTTTCGGGAGGCATCATCCATGCCAAGTTAAATTTTTTGCCATTTTAGATAACCCTAACCCTAGATCTTTAATTAGAGAATCAAACACAAACTATATGTTAACAACTTAACATGTAAGAGTTCGGGATTACAACCTTTGTATTCTGTTCCTTCGCTTCATAAGCTCCGGGTTGAAGTCCCTTCGCTGCGATCATCGTGCTTCCGAACTCTTGAGAGGATCCATGAAGAGAATGATGCATCCTTGCTAGTAATCTTCAAAATCCAAGATGATCTACCTTGAAGTATCACAAACCCAAGCTCTCACTTCACTAATGAAGTATTAGTGAAGTAAACACCCTAATCTATGTGGCTAGAATAGATGAGGATGATGAAGTAGGAATTTTTCTCTCTTTTGTTTTCTATTTCTCGCAAACAATCATCACAAACTAAAAAGCAAGAAATCTTTTGGAGTGAGGAAGAAGAAGATGAAATTGTGATGAATGTAATGAATTATTGTTGAGGTTAGAAATGCAACCAAGGTTAAGTATGTGTCATGGCTAAATCATTTAAAGAATAAACCATAGGCTAGGGTTAAATTTAGGTTAACAAATATAAAGGATAAAACAAAGAGAGTGGACTTAGTCAATGGATCATGAAGCTTCCTCAAAGCTCATCCAAAAGATAATCCATCCAAAAAGAATTAACTAAAAAGAAAATGTTAATCCAAGTTTAAACCCTAGCATGGTTTTAACCCTAGTTGCATTTGTAACCCTAACATGTTAAAATATTATATATCACATATACAATATTCTGTAACAAAAGAAAATAATACAATTAACATATATCACATATATATCAATGTATCATCATGTGAGAAAAAGAATTTTTAAGTGAGCTTATATTAGTTAATGTAATGTAATATATCAAATATATAATTATACATTAAATTATCGAATCAACACTTGATCCGAAAATACGGCTATTTTGCAAATAACCGACTAATATAAAATGTATCAGTTCATCGAATCAACACTTGATCCGATGACCCAGATATATCACATATACCCGGCCGATATCACATATCGTGAGAATAGAATACGGTATCACATACACGTATTATTCTCGGTCCCGCACATATCGCATATATGCTCCTACTCCATTTTGCCTGAGCCAGGAAACCTCTGTGTAAGACTCTAAAGAATCGTCAATACGCCGGCAGTAGGTGATGATCATATCAAACACCCACAAGCTGCAAGCGGTCGGCTAAACGTAACAGCCACCTAGGTATTGAGTGATTAGAAGATCAACAAGAAAGCATGTACACACTCCTGTGAATCCAATCAGTAACACTCCCGTACAGTCCGGTCTCTTCGTCTGATATGTCGCATATCCAGTATAGGGGTGGTAAACGTCAGACCCCATTAACCGATAAGTCGTGTCGATGTGAGGCTCATAACGGGTCGAGAAACTACTAATAACACTTACCAGTAGGTCTCCATATCAGCCCTGATCAGGGACTTCCAGTTATATCCAATCGAACACAGCGCAACATCAACTCCTAATACCGGGAGAGACGAAACTCCTCCTATCGCTCATTGCCTCCATGTGATTTGGGACTGTACCCAAAAGCCACCATTTGCACGTTCTCAAGAACGTGGTAAGGTGGAAATCAAAGCACAGTGGGAATCACACAAGACTCTATGACGATCTCGGGTCTACAGACTAACCTGTACCAGTGTCACTAGAGAACTGCTATCTGACGATAGGTATAATACCATCTAGGAGTTCTCGGCGAGTCCGTTTAGTGTACCCAGTCTCCACTGAGCACCCGTACACTATCTTTGATGTCAAACACCGATGGTTATGGGATCATCCATCGCCTATCATATGGGCCAAGATGCGTTTACGCTAGTCTACTCTTGAGTATCGATGCCTGTCTCGATACTCTATCGACTAGGAACAGTTATAGGATGTACTCTTGGACTACCCTGGCCCCACTAATATGATCTGCATCATAGTCCTATTAGTCGAGTACATATCATAAGGGCTTTATCAACATGTGAGAGCAAGACAGTAAACCAATACAAGTTAACATGTTAAGACAAAGTAAAACCAAATAGCATACTATCATGTCGAGCAAGAAAGTCTTCTCTATATATATCCAAGCATCCACTATAATATACATCATATGTACAACAATAGCCTCTAGGGCATATATATAACTAACATCGTCGACCCCAATACTCAATAATTCATGCCGGTATATGGTCTATAACAGATCGAGAAACTACTGATAACACTTATCAGTAAATCTCAGCAGCCCTGGCCAGGGACTTCCTGTCATAGCCAATCGTGCATAGCACAACATCAACCCACAATACCGGGAGAGACGAGACCCCTCCTATCGTTCATCGCCTCCATGTGCCTCGGGACTGTACCCAAAATCCACCTGTTTGCACGACTCAGTAGAGTAGGATGGAGATCAAAGTACAGTGGGAGGACACACAAGACTTTATGACGATCTCGGGTCTACAGGCTAACATGTACCAGTGTCACCTGAGAACTGCTATCCGACGATAGATATAATACCACATAGGAGTTCTCGGCGAGTCCGTTCAGTGTACCCAGTCTCACTGAGCACCCGTAGACAATCTTTGGTGTCACCACACCAGATGGATATGGGATCATCCATCGCCCATCTTATGGGACAAGAATGGTATACGCTAGTCTACTCTGGAATATCGATGCCCCGTTTCGATACACCCACGACTAGGAACATTTCAAGGATATGCTCATAAACTATACATGTCCCACTAGTATGATCCACATCATAATCCCAGTAGTCAAAAAAATATCCTAAGGGCTTTATCAACATGTACCAAATGAGTAAAAGCATGATCAAGTGAACATGTCAAGATAAAGAGTAACCAGATAGCATACTATCATGTCGAGCAAGACTGTCCTCTGAATACACACACATACATACCGGTACATACACTATCTTATAATGGCCTCTAGGGTATACATATATCCAACAATCTCCCACTTGCATTAAGGCCAATTATTGGCGTATCTGTAATATTTCAGAAAATATAAAATATTATTTTTGGAATTTAATATTAAAATAATATATTTCCCGAAAACTGCCTGATTTGTGAAATTGGGGTTTTTGAAAAAGGGTATAAATATATACCAATAATTGTGAAATAAATGGAAATTAAAATGATTTATTCATTTAATAATATATTTAAAGGATTTGGAATTTTTAAATTTTTTTTATGGAATTTGGATAAAAACCCGATTAGTGCATTGCTAATCGCGAATAAGCCAAATCCATGTTTCTACTATTTTTCATGGCTAGTGCACCATGACATGTTACAAGTTATTTCATTTGTGTTGTTTTATTTGGGTGTATGTGTTTTTGGTGAGAAAAGAAGGGAAAAAAGTGTAATGATGAGTTGGAGAGAGAGGGGACATAATAATGACTTGAAAAGTGAGGGGGTGAGAATAAAGGAGAGAAAGAGAGGGCAGCTGATTGTTAGATTTAAAGTTTACCGCAATCAAGACGGTGTCGCTTTGCAGCTAGCCGGTTGAGCACGGGTCGGTCCACAGGGAGATGGTGGTATTTTACCTTCTTGTCTTAGACGAGTCAATAAACAATGAGTATGAGTTTGATTCTAACCTATGTGTTTATTTGCAAGTATAAAGTTGTTAAGAAAAGATACGAGATTGTAAGCTAAGAATTCCGTACTCAAAACCTTTGAGCCGAGTCTTGACCAATTGAAGCTAGAGCAATCGGCAACAACGTGGATTAGGGGATTTAAGCGCGGTATTCGTGGAATCCGGCTTATTTACCCTTGTCCTTCCGTTCTTGTCTCTTGCTTTCGCCTCCGGCCAAACCGAACGCAACCGGTCGTGGTTAGGAATCACCGTTACCTTGTCAGGGTACGGTGCCTAACGGAGCGCTTGCGTATGGTTTGGGCGGAGTTCAATGGAAAATACGGGAAAAGGAAATGGGCAAAGAAACGTTAACTTATAATACCGTATTATTTCTTAACAACGGCAATAATTACATTCATTCACAAAAAGAACCAAAAAGAGAGAACAAAAAGAAAAGAACAAAGAAAAGAAAAGATTACAAGTAAGTAAGTGCAAGGAATTTAAGTGCATGAAATAAATTGCAAGTAATAAAAAGCAAGTAATAAAAAGCGAGTAATAAAAGAACAAGAAACTAGGACTCAAGACAAGCATGTGATCAATAGCCAACCCTTAAACTTGCAAGCTTAATCAAGAGGTTGCAAGATCAAGGGAAGGGTAGAGAACGCATGTGAAATGAAGTGCTAATTCCATGAAAGAATATGACCCTTGAGATCAATAACTAACCCTTAACCATTCAAGCTCAATGAAGAGGTTGAATGATCAAGAGAAAGCAGGAATCTCAAGGGGAAGAAGAAACACAAGAGAATGATACAAAACCCTCATCTTCATTGATCTCCACTCAAAAAGCTCTCACTACAATTTTCATGGAAAAAGAATGAAGAAGAAGAAGAAGAACTATACAAAAACCTACAAAAGAGTGGACACAAAATTGGACCCTTGGCTTAGCTCAAATCTGCTGTATTTATAGGCAGGGAGTTGAAGATCTAGGGCAACAAACTGGACCCATGTGAAAAGACCATCCTACCCCCCAAAGCCCATGCCCTGAAGCGCCTGTACGGCCGCGGATCCGCCGCCAATAGCCCCTATTGGCCGCGGATCCGCGCCCCTACAGTAGGGTTAGGGTGTGGGCAATTTTGTACTTCCCTGGTCTGCTGTCCCCTGTTGTCTGGTACATGTATTTTCTGATAATTTCTTCCAGAATATCTTCAGATTCTTAGTCCAAGATTGCATCTTTTCTTCACTTTTGACTTTATCTCTCTTGAGCTCCGCGCACCCATTGATTCTTGTGCTGCCCCCCTCGTGCTCTGTGCTTGTCCCAGACACGAATGACCACTGTCATATGACTTGTCTCAGGAACTGGTACTCGGCACTGGACGGATATGGATGACCGGAACCCGGCTTTTATCTGCTGTGACAGATGTTCTGTATTTGGTGTAACTGTGGAGATTTTGTCTTGACTTGCAATATTTGGACTGAAAACCTGTACTCTGTAAATATGTAACAAACACGGATTAAAAGTACCTACCTATAAACACACGAGCATAAGAATGGGCGGTAAAAAAATGCAGTATTCTGATATGAACAAATACCCCCATCTCCCTGTGGACCGACCCGTGCTCAACCGGCTAGCTGCAACGGCGCCATTTGATTGTTAGATTTAAAGTTTACCGCAATCAAGACGGTGCAGCTAGCCGGCGTCTTGAGCACGGGTCGGTCCACAGGGAGATGGTGGTATTTTACCTTCTTGTCTTAGACGAGTCAATAAAGAATGAGTATGAGTTTGATTCTAACCTATGTGTTTATTTGCAAGTATAAAGTTGTTAAGAAAAGATACGAGATTGTAAGCGAAGAATTCCGTACTCAAAACCTTTGAGCCGAGTCTTGACCAATTGAAGCTAGAGCAATCGGCAACAACGTGGATTAGGGGATTTAAGCGCGGTATTCGTGGAATCCGGCTTATTTACCCTTGTCCTTCCGTTCTTGTCTCTTGCTTTCGCCTCCGGCCAAACCGAACGCAACCGGTCGCGGTTAGGAATCACCGTTACCTTGTCAGGGTACGGTGCCTAACGGAGCGCTTGCGTATGGTTTGGGCGGAGTTCAATGGAAAATACGGGAAAAGGAAATGGGCAAAGAAACGTTAACTTATAATACCGTATTATTTCTTAACAACGGCAATAATTACATTCATTCACAAAAAGAACCAAAAAGAGAGAACAAAAAGAAAAGAACAAAGAAAAGAAAAGATTACAAGTAAGTAAGTGCAAGGAATTTAAGTGCATGAAATAAATTGCAAGTAATAAAAAGCAAGTAATAAAAAGCGAGTAATAAAAGAACAAGAAACTAGGACTCAAGACAAGCATGTGATCAATAGCCAACCCTTAAACTTGCAAGCTCAATCAAGAGGTTGCAAGATCAAGGGAAGGGTAGAGAACGCATGTGAAATGAAGTGCTAATTCCATGAAAGAATATGACCCTTGAGATCAATAACTAACCCTTAACCATTCAAGCTCAATGAAGAGGTTGAATGATCAAGAGAAAGCAAGAATCTCAAGGGGAAGAAGAAACACAAGAGAATGATACAAAACCCTCATCTTCATTGATCTCCACTCAAAAAGCTCTCACTACAATTTTTATGGAAAAAGAATGAAGAAGAAGAAGAAGAACTATACAAAAACCTACAAAAGAGTGGACACAAAATTGGACCCTTGGCTTAGCTCAAATCTGCTGTATTTATAGGCAGGGAGTTGAAGATCTAGGGCAACAAACTGGACCCATGTGAAAAGACCATCCTACCCCCCAAAGCCCATGCCCTGAAGCGCCTGTACGGCCGCGGATCCGCCGCCAATAGCCCCTATTGGCCGCGGATCCGTGCCCCTACAGTAGGGTTAGGGTGTGGGCAACTTTGTACTTCCCTGGTCTGCTGTCCCCTGTTGTCTGGTACATGTATTTTCTGATAATTTCTTCCAGAATATCTTCAGATTCTTAGTCCAAGATTGCATCTTTTCTTCACTTTTGACTTTATCTCTCTTGAGCTCCGCGCACCCATTGATTCTTGTGCTGCCCCCCTCGTGCTCTGTGCTTGTCCCAGACACGAATGACCACTGTCATATGACTTGTCTCAGGAACTGGTACTCGGCACTGGACGGATATGGATGACCGGAACCCGGCTTTTATCTGCTGTGACAGATGTTCTGTATTTGGTGTAACTGTGGAGATTTTGTCTTGATTTGCAATATTTGGACTGAAAACCTGTACTCTGTAAATATGTAACAAACACGGATTAAAAGTACCTACCTATAAACACACGAGCATAAGAATGGGCGGTAAAAAAATGCAGTATTCTGATATGAACAAATACCCCCAAACTTAACTTTTGCTCGTCCCGAGCAAAACCAATTATTCACAAAAATAAAATGATAACCGCACTTTCACAGGGAACGCGATTGCACTGAGCATGTGCAACAAGCCGTTAAACCTCTAGGTGTCCCTAGTAGGAGGAGTGTTGTCTCCTGAGGGTTTTCAGCGGATACTACCCATAAAATCCCGTCAAGCTAGTTTTGTAAAATAACTAAGATTCAAACCCCTAAAGTTTTGTTTCAGAAAATAACAATTCTATTATCCTAAGTCTAGACTATCGAACCTTTATTTTTCACACCTCGCTTCTTATTTAACTACAGATTTTATATGTCTTTACGTGCAGTGCAAATAGTGTCGTTAAGTTCCCGAAAGGTCGAATAAAGTCATTATGTCAGACAATAAAGCCCAGATAACTATTTTAAAAGGATCACATAAGTTTTATAAAGAGTTAAGCATTTTTCAAGTTTCGTTTTCCAGTAAAGTTTCAACTTCAGAATTTCTATCTTCCCTAACAGGAAACTCGGTCTTATTCTTCACTCCACCTTTTTCTTGTTTTCATTTCATACACACCTCTGTGAACGTGCAATAGTCTTTATCATGGAGTAAAACCTTCATATCTCCGCTAAATTTTTTATGAAAGCCTGTCTTTTATCAAGATTATTCTCACACAAAGAACCGTTAGGAATTTTAACTCGGAGGGAACACTTGCTTGATTTTGTTTTAATCTGGACTTTCTAGGCTTCTTAGCGAGCTTTGGGTCAATGCACCCAAACCAGTTGGTTTTAGGGCATTAGGTGTAGAAACACCCCAGCGGACTTAATTACTCAAGTTACCTAGGTCCAAAAACAAAAGACAGTTTGGCGTGAAAATCATGATGATTCAATACGAACGGAGATATAACCGGTAGTTCAATTATTTTTTGGATAAAAGACGTGTTTAGTGGGTTCGGTGTGTAATCATTCCAATCAAGTTTCAGATGGGTTATTTTTCAGACTTAGTTCCAATTAAGGCATCAATAACATTCCTTCATATTCACTCACTTCATAAACTATTCTTGATATATTACTTATTTCAGAACAAACCTATTTGATCCTCAGAAAATCATTTATCTTACTTAAAAGTTTTTAAACATAAAAGACTTGTCATCTAATTTCCAAGACTCACAACACGTGTAGTGTGATGTAAAGACGTATATCAGCTATAGTTAACTTCAAAGGAGAGTTATTTTTCAGGTTTTCAAAATCTAAACATAAGATTTAGTTATTCTTATTTTATCAAACAAAACCGTCGAAATGTTGAATCAGAGTCCTCCCACTAGCTAACTTGACAGAAAAGTTTTTATGTTTTTAGAAATTTTTTTGATTTTTGTGGGTTTTTAATAAGGTATGCAAATGCAAAATATACAAATGAATGCGAAGGAAGAAAGCTTACCGAGCACACCCCCAAACTTAAACTTGACAGTGCCCTCACTGTCAGGCTACACCAAGAGGGTCAAAATTGTCGGCGCTCCCCCTAAAAACAAATTATATACAAAAAGGAAAACAAAAAATATATACAAAAAAAATGTCCCCCCCAAACTTAAGTAAAACAGTGTTTCCACTGTTAAGCGTTGATATTCAGGATTAGGGGGGAAAGAACAGTATCAATCTATACAAGGCCTTACACAAGCCAAAAGTTAATACCAACCATTCAAAGATTTTATCATGGTAAAGTAGTGGTTGGTGAAAGAAGGTGAAGAGGAAAGAGATGGAAAATACGCGAGACCGTACGGAGATAGAAGCGGGATACGGTCTCGGTATATCAGAAGAAGAATGGCGGAAGGGAAAAAGAAGTGGAGTACGAACTTGAGGGTGCAAATGGAGTGAATAGATTAGCACAATTTGTGATGAGCGATGTGTAAACAGCGATTGTGCTAATCTATTAACCCGTCGAGAGATTGGATCAAATCCCTCAAGATTCGTAAGAAACCATGGGTACGCCGAACTTGGTAAACCAGACATATGAAATGAAAGTGAGACAGGTTCTTGCAAGGACGGAACCATGGAAAGAATGGAGGGAAGTGATCGAGGAAGGGTATCGGTTAAAGGTTCAGGAGGGTGTACACAGTCAGTGGAAGGAACAGGATGAATTGGAAAATCTGACTCATCAAGCAAAACTGGTTCATCCTCAAAACTATTCTCAAAATTCTCCTCAAAGTTAAGCTCATCCATGCATATTTCATCAAAGTCCAGACGCATATGGGGTTCGGGAAAAACATTTAATGACTCGGGATGATGATTTGAAGAGACAAACTCAGCCAAATCTACGGGTTCATCATCCAAAATATCCCCAGCGTCAATATCCTCAATCAAGTGAAAATCAAGATTCTCTGACACCTCATCAAAAGCATGGATATTAATCGATTCTGGTTCTAAGATATAGGTGTAGAGGTCAAAAGGATTAGGTATGGTTTCACTTGGAAGGGACCCTTCACAATCGGGCAAATCAAACACTACGAAGTCGCACAACTCATTCATCATTCTATCTTCAATTGATAAATCATGTGGGATACTCGATAGATTTTCAAAACAGGAGTTGTGGGATTCAATTTGGGACGGGTAGGTTTGATTTGGAAGGGGGTACATCTCACTCTCTCCACTCAAATTCACAGCCTGTCCTGCCGCCTCATCATACATTAAAAAAGTTGGAGCTAGTTGAAAACTAGCTACCGGGTCACTTGGTTGCATGAGGGCGGCCATGGACGCATTCAAATCCATCATCTGTTGGCTTGACGCTACCCTAAAGTCTTTCAATGACTGTTCTAGACTAGACATTGGTTGTGAAGGGGTTTCAGGAAAAGATTCAAAGTTGTTTGGATACTGAAAACTCCCAAATGGCGGTTCTGATGCAATGTCTAGGGAAGGTGCAAAAGTAGGGTAGGATTGGTAGGAATTGAATGGCTGGACAGGAGTGGGATCAACATTGGGATAAGAAGGTGAATGGATTTGTTGGTCCCAAGAATTTGAAGTGGTGAAAGGAGTGAAAGATCGGCTACGGGATTGTTCAATTCGTTCAGCAATGGACAAAGGACGACTTGCAAAAGGGGTATCAACATAAGCGGGTGCGGGAGGTTGAAAAGGTTGATACGAAGTGGAATGAGGAGTGCAAGTGTTTGTCCTAGACTCGTCTATCCGATCTCTCAATGAAATTTTGGGCAAGGATGGATCATTCGAAGTTCGGCCAAAGCAAGAACCGTAGGAAGTTATGTCTGGTTGTGGGTACCAAAGTTCGGCAAGAGTTTTTCGAGGTGGAGTACCCATGCTATGAAGAGAGAGAAAAAGGTAGAGAAAAGGAGGGGAAAAAATGTGATATTTTTTTTTTTAGTTTATATATTAACAAAAGAAAAAAAAACTATATGGACAAAAACAATCACGACACAAAAATACCACACACCTAATCGTTCTAGGGTCCACCTAGGTCAACTAGACCTGCTCCAGAACTTGATTGTCGAAGTAAAACTGTGTCGAGAAACAGGCTCAAGATACACTGATCACGAGGCCAGGTAAGTGCAGAGATAAGGGGAGGTTTTCCAACGCTTTCGCGAAGTTCCTTAATTAAATAACCCTTTCTCTTTTGGCGGTTTCGCCGTTAACACTTTCCTAGACACCCCGTAAACAATATACCGTTAAGCAAGGTTCTAAACACAGTTAACTTCTCCTAATGAGCGCGAAGTCCTTAAGGCTTAAAGTCTAGTTTCTTTTAATTTTTGTGCGGGTAAACGTTATGCTCAAGTTCGTGATTTGTGGGCCACGGAAAAGGTGATGAAATCCTTTACCGTATATTGTGGGGTTCGCTTGCCCTTAAGTCCGTATTAATGTATGCAATGCGCAATTTCAATAAAAATTCTATAAAGAATCAAAAAATCGTTTTTTATTTTAAGCGCGGCACTGCAACAAATACGGGTTAGTCAATTTTTAGCGTTTGCTAGCGAACTTGCAAAGAATCCTGCAAAGAGTAGTATATTGGAAGCGTCGGATTTGAGAAGAAGGTGTTAGTAAAGTACGTACCGTTAAGTTTTGGGTTAGGAAACCCCCGTTGAATCAAATCCGGTAAGCTTGAAAAGTTTGCTTACGCGGGTCAAACTACCCGGATCTTTGGCACTGTGCTTTGCAATCACCTTAACTTTGAACGTACGCTTTGCTCCCACAATCGCAGTTTGCAAATCCGTAAAAATCTGCACTCTTGCCCACAAAAATGATCAAAAATAACAAAAAGATTTTTTTTTTATATATACAAAAAGAATATTAACCCGAATAACAAAAAAGAAAATACGCTACCGTCTCCCCGGCAACGGCGCCATTTGATTGTTAGATTTAAAGTTTACCGCAATCAAGACGGTGTCGCTTTGCAGCTAGCCAGTTGAGCACGGGTCGGTCCACAGGGAGATGGTAGTATTTTACCTTCTTGTCTTAGACGAGTCAATAAAGAATGAGTATGAGTATCATTCTCTTGTGTTTCTTCTTCCCCTTGAGATTCTTGCTTTCTCTTGATCATTCAACCTCTTCATTGAGCTTGAATGGTTAAGGGTTAGTTATTGATCTCAAGGGTCATATTCTTTCATGGAATTAGCACTTCATTTCACATGCGTTCTCTACCCTTCTCTTGATCTTGCAACCTCTTGATTGAGCTTGCAAGTTTAAGGGTTGGCTATTGATCACATGCTTGTCTTGAGTCCTAGTTTCTTGTTCTTTTATTACTCGCTTTTTATTACTTGCTTTTTATTACCTGCAATTTATTTCATGCACTTAAATTCCTTGCACTTACTTGTAATCTTTTCTTTTCTTTGTTCTTTTCTTTTTGTTCTCTTTTTTTGGTTCTTTTTGTGAATGAATGTAATTATTGCCGTTGTTAAGAAATAATACGGTATTATAAGTTAACGTTTCTTTGCCCATTTCCTTTTCCCGTATTTTCCATTGAACTCCGCCCAAACCATACGCAAGCACTCCGTTAGGCACCGTACCCTGACAAGGTAACGGTGATTCCTAACCGCGACCGGTTGCGTTCGGTTTGGCCGGAGGCGAAAGCAAGAGACAAGAACGGAAGGACAAGGGTAAATAAGCCGGATTCCACGAATACCGCGCTTAAATCCCCTAATCCACGTTGTTGCCGATTGCTCTAGCTTCAATTGGTCAAGACTCGGCTCAAAGGTTTTGAGTACGGAATTCTTAGCTTACAATCTCGTATCTTTTCTTAACAACTTTATACTTGCAAATAAACACATAGGTTAGAATCAAACTCATACTCATTCTTTATTGACTCGTCTAAGACAAGAAGGTAAAATACCACCATCTCCCTGTGGACCGACCCGTGCTCAACCGGCTAGCTGCAAAGCGACACCGTCTTGATTGCGGTAAACTTTATTTTTGATACAAAACCCTCATCTTCATTGATCTCCAATCAAAAAGCTCTCACTACAATTTTCATGGAAAAAGAATGAAGAAGAAGAAGAAGAACTATACAAAAACCTACAAAAGAGTGGACACAAAATTGGACCCTTGGCTTAGCTCAAATCTGCTGTATTTATAGGCAGGGAGTTGAAGATCTAGGGCAACAAACTGGACCCATGTGAAAAGACCATCCTACCCCCCAAAGCCCATGCCCTGAAGCGCCTGTACGGCCGCGGATCCGCCGCCAATAGCCCCTATTGGCCGCGGATCCGCGCCCCTACAGTAGGGTTAGGGTGTGGGCAACTTTGTACTTCCCTGGTCTGCTGTCCCCTGTTGTCTGGTACATGTATTTTCTGATAATTTCTTCCAGAATATCTTCAGATTCTTAGTCCAAGATTGCATCTTTTCTTCACTTTTGACTTTATCTCTCTTGAGCTCCGCGCACCCATTGATTCTTGTGCTGCCCCCTCGTGCTCTGTGCTTGTCCCAGACACGAATGACCACTGTCATATGACTTGTCTCAGGAACTGGTACTCGGCACTGGACGGATATGGATGACCGGAACCCGGCTTTTATCTGCTGTGACAGATGTTCTGTATTTGGTGTAACTGTGGAGATTTTGTCTTGATTTGCAATATTTGGACTGAAAACCTGTACTCTGTAAATATGTAACAAACACGGATTAAAAGTACCTACCTATAAACACACGAGCATAAGAATGGGCGGTAAAAAAATGCAGTATTCTGATATGAACAGCAGCCACATATTCCCTCCACCATTATTCATTTTCTTCTCCTTCTTCATCTTCCTCCAACCTCACATCCCTCCACTTCTAACCCTAGATCCATCTCCAAATAATCCACAAATCCTTATACTCCTTTCATAAAAATTAATCCCCATCTCTTCCTCTATACATTGAACCAAGCAAAATGGGATTTTGACAACTTTAGGACTTTTAGGGTTTTGTTTGGGAGTAACCATGAGGTATATCTTTTTTCATTTAGAGTAGTTTTGATTTCCTAGCTTTTTGTTTAAGTTCAGATGTCGTTTAGTGATGAATGTATGAACTTTGAAATCCCAAGAGAAGGGTTTGGGAAATTGATGATGTTTTGTGGCTGTCAATGAGACTTTTGAGGTGATTCTTGACCTGGACCATAGCCTAGAAACCAAAATACGGACTTAGGATTTAGTTCATGTCGGTTTTGTGAGGATATAGGGTGTGCAGGGAAATCTGGAGCAACCGGGGGAATTTCTGAGCTTAGAAAACAACTCCAGGGACCAAATTAGTGTACTAGGAGACTACCTTAACGAGACGAACCCCATTGAAGCCTAGGGACCCGAGGAGGCCGTAATTTTAGGCCTTGTGTCCAGCCACATGGAGGAAATTGGTGTCGGGGTTGATCCAGTAAGTCATATACATCATATACAGCACCCTAGACTTGTTTGTGCAACCCCTTTTGTCCTGAATCAAAATCTGGAGGCACTTTGGTGTGATTTTGGCTATGTTTTCCATATTTTGAAATGTTTAGTTTTGATATTTGGATTTGTTTTTGGTTGTCGAATGTTTGTACATCAACGACTAGGGGTAATTTGTTGGTTTTGCATACGTGGGCTATAGGTTCTAACCTATAGACGATCCGTGTGCCGTTTTGGTTTTCGGACTTAATGTTAATAGCGATTGTGATTGTTTGTTATTGTAGGTACCCTCGCGTAGATTCCGAGGTGACGGATCATGGCGTCATCGACTTCGGTAAGCGAATACCAAGGTGAGTAGATCTATATCTACGGGGGAAGTCGGGTGGATGACGTATAGCACCCCCGCACACTTTGATGGAAACCGATTTATATATAGATTATGGTTAATGAAACCTTAAATAGAAAACTAGATAGAGTTAAAAGGTAGTTAGAGAACCATAATTGAAACTAAAGGATAGTTAGAAGCGATATGATATGGCTAGTATATGATGACGGGACTTGAGGATGAGATTTGATGATATTGCCGTTTAGGGTACTATAGGACTAGATAGTCGACGTAGATGTGTCATCCGAACCATACCTATTTCCAAACTAAAGAATCGTATTCGTCTTTTAAACATGTACTGTGAGGGATGTTACGGATTTTCAAATGATATCTTTTCTTAAAAACACCGTAACCCCTACTTTAAAAACTACGATTCATATCTTTCAAAAACTGTTTCTATGGTTCGGGTGTGTATGTTAAATTAGATACGTTTACTTATAGCAAAGGTAGAATGTATTTGTAGAATTGACTTGATGAGGGATATAAATGCGATGAAAAGAATATATGACGTGATATGTGGTTTGTTGATATGTTGGTATACGGATGCGAGTCGATTGAGATGATTTATACCCTGTCGGTCCCCTGATATGAGATTGTTGCGGATGTGACCTGGGACATAGGTATATAGAGATATTTTTATGTGTTGTGAATTGTGAGTGTTAGCCGTACGTGTCGTTAGGTCCGTACCCTCCTCGTCTTATAGGTTGATAGGTTCCCTGATAGCTTAATGCCGCCGTACGATGATTTTCCGTACGTGATGTGTTTGACTTGATGATTGATCCATACGCTTGACTAAAGGTTGCCGTACGATGGATTATACCGTACGCGATGTTGTTAGGCTGGATGCCGATTGATGGATTCACCGACTCAATCATGTTAGATATGTATACCTTATAGCTTTTAGCTGACGATTTACCTTATGATGCATTCATATTATTCGCATTGCATTACCTAGTGTAGGGTTCCTAGGCACACTAGTGAGGTCTCACAAGGCATCGATCATGCCAAATTAAAATTTTAACTGTGCCGAGAGACCCGACTACGGACCGATGGCTAGATGTCTAGACGAAAAGTAAACTAGTTAACAATTAACTAAGGGAATACGGAAATACAACCTTTGTAGATCCGTTTGTCCACCTCCATAGCTCCGCAACGAAGTGCCTTCGCTGTCCAAGTAAACTCCCGGGCTCTAGCGTCGGCTTCGTCGAAGAATAAGCGAGCTAGGTCGTCGATGTCCATGCCGAAGATGATCTACGTCGAGGCATCGCTAAATCAAGCTCCACCTTCATCAAGTCGTGAAAACTTGTGAAGGAAACACACTCTACTACTTGGCAAGAGGTAGAGGATGAAGAAATAGGAAGTGGGTAGACTTTAGTTTTGGATTTCTCACTCATTTCCATCACTTGCCATTGATGGGGCAAGCTTTCTTCACTTGAAGAAAATGGAAGAAGAAGAAGATGATATATGATAAGTTAATTAAAAATCAATAGAAAAACAATACTTATCATAATATTAACTCTAGTCAAGTGTAGAGAATGAATCATGGTTAGTGGGAATGGTTAGGGTTAAGAATGAGATAAGAATGGTTGACTTGATCAAAGCTTCATGAAGCTTCAACTAAAGAACAAAATTAGCCACCATTCTTTTCTCTTTTCTTTTATTCATTTATCAAAAATAAAAGGATAATTAAATAAGATAAATGAATAACAAATAATAAACCCTAACCATTTCATTAACCAAGGTTTAATACTTTACACTTAACCAAAAAGCATGTATCATCAAACATGATACTAGCAAGTGCACAAAATCATATCGCATATGCAATGCGCACAACCGAGCGAGAAAATCCATTTAAAGTGAACCGATACTAGTTAATGCAAAGTAATATATCAAATATATAATTATGCATCAAATCATTAAATCAACACTTGATTTAACGATCCGGTCATATCGTATATAACCGACTAGTATGCAATGCATCGGTTTATCGAATCAACCCTTGATTCGATAACTAGGGTATATCGCATATAACCTAATCGATACATTCATCGCGAGAATGAAATACGGTATCACATACACGCATTATTCTCGGTCCCGCACATATCTCATATGCGCTCCTATTTCGTTTCGCTTGAGCCAGGAAACCTCTGTGTAGGACTCTAAAGACTCGTCAATACGCCGGCAGCAGATGATGATCATATCAAGCATCCACAAGCCGCAAGCGGTCTGCTAAACGTAACGGCCACCCGGGTATTGAGCGATCTGAAGATCGACGAGCAAGCCCGCTCACACTCCAGTGAATCCGACCAGTAACACTACCGTACAGTCCGGTTTGATCGTCTGATATGTCGCATATCTCGCCTAGGGGTGGTAAACGTCAGACCCCATTAGCTCGATAAGTCGTGTCGATATGAGGTCTATAACTATTCGAGAAACTACTGGTAACACTTACCAGTAAATCTCAGCAACCCTGGCCAGGGATTTTCTGTTATAGCCAATCGAACACAGCGCAACATCAACCCCCTATACCGGGAGAGACGAATCCCCTCCTATCGCTCATTGCCTCCATGTGACTCGGGACTGTACCCAAAAACCACCGTTTTGCACGCCCTCTTGGACGTGGTAAGATGGAAATCAAAGCACAGTGGGAACCACACAAGACTCTATGACGATCTCGGGTCAACAGACTACTCTGTACCAGTGTCACCAGAGAACTGCCATCTGACGTGAGGTATAATACCATCTGGGAGTTCTCGGCGAGTCCGTCCAGTGTACCCAGTCTCTACTGAGCACCCGTATATCATCTCTGATGTCAAACACCAATGGATATGGGATCATCCATCGCCCATCTGTATGGGTCGAGAAGGTATACGCTAGTCTACTCTGGTATATCGATGCCCCGTCTCGATACACCCACGACTAGGGACTTTGAAGGATGTACTTATGGACTACCATGTCCCCACTAGTATGATCTGCATCATAGTCCAGGTAGTCAAGTACAGATCCTAAGGGCTTTACCAACATGTAACAGAGAGACAATCAGTATACACATTAAGGTAAAGTTCAACCAGATAGCAACTATCATGTCGAGCAAGACAGTCCTCCCTATATACGTCCCAGCATCCACTACAATATACATCCTATGTACAGTAATGGCCTCTAGGGCATACATATAACTAACAATCTCCCACTTGCACTAGGGCCATCTGATAGCAGTGGTTGTAGTATCTCATACTCAACCATCCCATAAAAGTCTCTCTCTGGGAACGGGCCTTTGTGAGTGGATCCGCTGTGTTGTCTTCTGAGTCTACTCTCCTAACCTCGATCTCCCTGGAGATCAACCATCTCCATGATAAGGTGACACTGCCTTAGAATATGTCTGGATCACTGATGGGACATGCGTTCCTTGGCATAAGCCACAACTCCATTGTCACACAATGGGAGGAACATAGTTCATCTCATGAACCAATATACACCCAAACAGCCTCTTTGGTAGCATCTTAAGTAGCGATGTATCCAGCCTTTATCGTCTAGTATGTCACGGTATCTAGTTTGGAACTCTTCCAACATACCGTCCCTTTACTGAGTGTATAGACAATGCCTGTGACTGACACTCAGTCGTCATTATCACCCTGGAACACTTCCAGTGATTCTCCCCAGGATTTATTGATACTGTTTCACTACAACTAGTGAGAATCCTAACATCCATTTAGATCTATCTCATAGATCCAAAAACCCAGGATTTAGGAGGTATCACTTTGATCCTACACGGAGAATCTATGTGATAAACGGAGATTGATCGAGCGTAGCATAAGAAACTCCTTTCTTATCAAGAGTATGTCATCCACGTACTCTACGAGGATCACCACCATACTCCCTACTACCTTTTTGTTTATACAAAGTTCATCTACCATTTTGATGATGTCAAACTCTTTGACTAATTCATCAAAACAGATGTTCCAACTCCGCGATGCCTGCTTTAATCCTATAAAGCATCTTGCACACGTTTCCGCTGCTCCCACTGTCTACGAAGCCCTCTGGCTGTGTACTTATAGACGCACTCTTCTAAAACATCATTTAGAAAAGCAGTCATGACACCCAACCACCAGATATCGTAGTCATGGTATGTAGCCGTGACAAGTAGGATCTGGATGGACTTAAGCATAGATCCTTAGAAAAAGTTTCATCATGATCCACACCTGGTCAATGATGCAAACCTTTAACAAGTCTAGCTTTGAAAGTCTCAACTTTTCCATGCACACCAAGTAATCTTCTCAAGATATACTTGCTCCTGATGGGGATTTAACCCTTCAGATATAGCAACCAAAGTCCATACTTTGTTGGTGCATAAGGATTCCATCTCAGATCGCTAAGCATCCAGCCATTCTTACAGAGTCCCACTCCTGATGGCCAGCTCGAAACTAGTTGGGTCATCATATTATGATGTAATCCTCGCTCCCACTGTCATAGAGAAACCGAAGTATCTCTCAGGTGGGTGAGAAACCCTACTAGATCGGCGGAGAGGCTGAGGTTCGTTGGTATCTACTGAATCCTTTGGTTGTACCAAATCATCTGCTGTATTTTGTATAGCTGGAACCTTTCCAGTTCTACATAACAGACTTTGCCTCGAGCTTGTCCAGATTTTGCTTTTAGACATAGGCTGGACAACCCCAAATCTTAACTGTCTTAAGACATGGGCTCTTCCCATACCATATCTCATATGGAGCGGTAGGCAACGATTTGATTCGAACCCTATTCAATAGGTATGCAGCTACTCAAGTGCATAACTCCCAAAAAGGAAACAGGTAACTCAGTAGTACTCATCATAGAGCACACCTTATCATATAGGGTGTGGTTGCTCCGTCCCGATATACCATCGTGCTATGGTGTATACGGAGGAGTAATGCTGAGAGAGAATCTCATTCTCCTTTAGAATAATCCAGGAATTTCGTGCTCAAGTAATCTCCTCCTTGATCACATCAAAGGACATAATACTTATACCCGTATTTTGGTTCTCTACTTCTCGCTTATATTCTGTGAATATCTCAAAAGGCTCGGACTCATGTTTCAACAGGAACATATGTCTGAATCTTGAGAGATTATCAGAGAATGTAATGAAGTACAAAGAACCAGTCCTGGCATGTGTAGACAGGGGACCTTTACATATATCAACATGTATCATCCCAAGAGTTTACTAACTCTTTCTCTGCTTCCAATAAACAGAGCTGTGGTCATCTTATCTTTGTGACATGACTGGCGAGTTTCACAAGATGTAAATTCAAACTAATTAAATATGCATCTAAATGTAACTCTAGCCAGTCGGGTCGCATTGATATGACCTAGTCTACAATGCCTCAAGAAGGATTCGTTCATTTCTGAACTCTTCCTCTTGTGTGTGTTCCGTATACTAAGAACTGTAGTTTGATTTAGAACATCAACGCTTTTAGATAACGTGCCTGAACCGATCAACTTTTGATATAGGAAATGTTCAAAACATTATCCATCTATACAAAATTTTATCATTTCTTTACTAATAAAGAGATGGATATGATTTTGTATATCAGGTTCGGTATCTAACAACATTCGTTCAGAATCAATGTATTGGTAATACAGGGTGACAGTGACCAACAGACTTGGCTGCAACTCTTGCCCCGTTTTCTGCCTTATGAAACTTATCACCCGTTCTCAGTTCTCTACCTATCTGTAGCCCTATGTAACTGATTACATATCTGGGATCTTGATCTGGTATCACATACCCAGGACGTAGAGGATACAGAGAAACAGTTCTTTGTAATGAACACACCCGAAGATGATGCATCATCATGCACTCTCTTCGTGTGGGCGGCACGGGAAATCTGGTATTCCCCAATTTCCTGCTCTGTCTTATAACAATTATAAGTTGGAGCGGGACCAACGTTCCCCAGCTCAGTATAACAAGCGGGTTCGGTCAATAATCCATATTATTATCTTGATTAAGGCGTGATATGGTCGCTACCTGGAGAGAGAGAGAAGAAAACACTCAGCGTGCGCTCTTGCAAGAATAGATTGGTTATTATTTTATCTAATCAGGATGGCTCCCACTGCTTTTTATCAAATCTTCCTTCAAACCGTAAAAGGAAAGACTAGCCGGGATTAATTACACACTACAAGTTCGCCAATCTTTCAGCCAGGCCAGTGTCGGTACTTTGAGGGAGGTCCCCCGTGCTTTCGCACGAACCTAATTAATGTAAACCTCGTTTTCCCAGAGGCGTAACCTCGTTAACACCTTTCTAGACACCTACTTGATCGGCTAATTGTAATGCGTAAAACTCTCCCAGGAGTAACTCTTACTCGCAGCGGGTATCGGGATCCAACTATCTCATAGAAGGTATGCAATCTCATTGCAAATTTAAACACTTGAAATTCCCGATAAAGGTTTTTACCCCTAGCACCTATGACCTTGGCTAAGGTCAACAAATCATAGGTACTAGTCAAGTTCTACCCGTCATTTCGTGATTAATTAGACCCACCCACATGACCCTTGGCTAAGGTCAACAAAGCCACATGACTGTCCTAACTAATTGCATCATATGCTGTGTAGGAAGACATCACTTAGCTACCGCACACTACGCCTCGGCTATGGTCAACAAACGTAGCACGAATACTAAGTACTCTACTTCCTAAAATGACGGAGGGTTGCGAATGGTTTTTGTGAAAACCTTTAACGCTTTGAACTTGATCTCGTTGCGGAATCAAATGGTTTTTAAATGGAATGTTTTCGAGGCTTTTCTAGTTTTGCTAAAGGGGTCACTCCCGGTGAAGGGATCGTCGGTCCTTTCCTCGTCGAATGAGGTGCGGGATATATCATATATATCACTGTGCAAAGCAGAAACTATAGAAGCGATCAAATACAAACCGAGTGTGTAGCATCTGCCAGTTATTGCTAAAGGAGTCACTCCCGGTGAAGGGATCTCGGTCCTTTCCTCATCGAATAAGGTGCAGGATGTTCTATAATGAACACCACAATGCAAAGCAAGAACTGTAGCTACCTGTTTTATTTTGAAATTCGATTCCACAACATCAATTAGGTTTATTTTCTTTCATTAATCTCATTAATGAATATCCCATCAATTAAGTCCACCTAACCATCACAGATAAATATAACGTACGCTTATGCCATCCGCATTCGCCTCGATGTCCCGTCTGCACCGTTAGGTTAGGTAACTAACGCCAGAGTGAGGCAGGGCTAGCGCGGGTGTAAAACATAAGCAACGTCTATATAATATATCATATATACTATATATAATACCTGTCACAGAACATCACATGATCTCATCACAGATAAAGCACAGCAGAAGAATCATATGAAATATTGGATATACTAGGACGTCCGTGTTTTCAATACGAGCCAGTATAAAACACGGATTCCACGGTCGTGATGAATAGCCAAACCCACACCCCTAGACCCCTACGAGAGCGGCAAGCAACCCTACCAATTCTGGAGTTAGGAGACCCGGACTCGACTCCTCGAGTTGGTCTCCCACTGGACTCCAGAACCCGGTTACTTGTGCTCCCCTCCTTGGATCTATCCTAGTGCAGAAAAGTAAATAATATACAACAACGGTGACAACTTCCGCAACCTGGAAGCGCTCCAATAAAAGAATATTACATACAAGTTTTTACATGAATGAAAATGAAAAACACTCATCTCACATAAAAACCCCCAGGCTATTCAAACACGACGATCCAATATAACATATCCAGCAACACATAACATCACATGTCATCAACGTAAGTAAATATGCGCATCCCAATTGTCGTTGACATATAGCAACGAAACCGGCGATATCACATATTACACTTACGGTCACAGAAAAGAAAGTGTAAAACTACAACAGTTGGAATCCGCAATCTGCATAGACATCGCATGCCTAATCAAATGAACTCCTTAGACATCGCATGCCTAACAATTATAAACCCCGCATTTTAGTCCCATCATCGAAAACACTTTTCAATATCAAGTCGGGCAATTCAACAAGATTCCCGACAGCCTGATCGAATGCTCGTCGCAAACTTCAGTAGACGGCCGCACCCCCCGATACCGACGACGAAGTGCACCAAGGCGGAACACCGCTGCCGCGAGCACCCGAACGGATGCTTTCGGCGACGGGGTTCTCCTACAGTCACTTGGTCGGGGCTATGGGGCGAGGCTGTCTATTAAGTTTACCCGGCGAGTATCCGCGTACGCTACGTGATTGCGACGGACTTTTGATCACATCAAAATTCCGTGGCAACCGATCAAGTGAGACTAAACTGCTGTGTTTATAACATTCATTTAGTTATCTCATAACTCTTTGTGAATTCCAATTATTGTATCACATTCCGGATAAATAGAAAATGTTAAACTTTTCGATCGAACAGTCAAACACCCAAGTTTTCCCGATACAGTTCAACACATGAAACAAGTCTAAAAACATTCAGTTCGTGCCTCAGTACCAACGGTCCAGCCGTAGAAGGGTCAAGCCAACGCCTCACATGTGGCACACCGTACTGCCCCAAACCCGAAGGTTCAAAGGGCAGTTCAAGATGGTCACATAATCGAGTTAAGGTTTGTTGTCTTCTAGAGGGTCCATCGAGTTACTTGCACTACTTAGAACGTCTTTAAACTACGGAAAAATCCAACACTTGGAAATTTCCCGACAGGGGAAAAATTGGGTATTTATATCCGGTCGAACTTTTTAACATATTCTAAAATATCCGGAAAAACATAAACAAAGTTAAATTATCCAATCAAATTAACGAATCCCCAATAAAACCCTAGAAAACTCAACACCTGAGTGGAATTAAAAAATGCACATCAAAAATTGCCAAGAAAGGACCTAAGAATAAATATATGAAATTTGAGGGACTAAGTCAAAATTTGGGCCGCGGAAGCGCCGCCAAACCCCTAGTTTGGCCGCGGATCCGCGCTCCAATTATTGAATTAGTCGACCAAACTTCACAGTAATTCTTAGTTTTTCCTGCTTATTTTTCTGTATATTTTTAATTCACAAAATACAACAGTTTTGAAAAAAATACAGAGAGCGATTTTGCTTGGGGTTTCGCGGTTCGATCGGATCTCTAACTTCGTCTACCGATCGCCTAAGGCTCTAGCTAGGCTCTGATACCACTGCAGGGTTCCTAGGCACACTAGTGAGGTCTCACAAGGTATCGATCATGCCAAATTAAAATTTTAACTGTGCCGAGAGACCCGACTACGGACCGATGGCTAGATGTCTAGACGAAAAGTAAACTAGTTAATAATTAACTAAGGGAATACGGAAATACAACCTTTGTAGATCCGTTTGTCCACCTCCATAGCTCCGCAACGAAGTGCCTTCGCTGTCCAAGTAAACTCCCGGGCTCTAGCGTCGGCTTCGTCGAAGAATAAGCGAGCTAGGTCGTCGATGTCCATGCCGAAGATGATCTACGTCGAGGCATCGCTAAATCAAGCTCCACCTTCATCAAGTCGTGAAAACTTGTGAAGGAAACACACTCTACTACTTGGCAAGAGGTAGAGGATGAAGAAATAGGAAGTGGGTAGACTTTAGTTTTGGATTTCTCACTCATTTCCATCACTTGCCATTGATGGGGCAAGCTTTCTTCACTTGAAGAAAATGGAAGAAGAAGAAGATGATATATGATAAGTTAATTAAAAATCAATAGAAAAACAATACTTATCATAATATTAACTCTAGTCAAGTGTAGAGAATGAATCATGGTTAGTGGGAATGGTTAGGGTTAAGAATGAGATAAGAATGGTTGACTTGATCAAAGCTTCATGAAGCTTCAACTAAAGAACAAAATTAGCCACCATTCTTTTCTCTTTTCTTTTATTCATTTATCAAAAATAAAAGGATAATTAAATAAGATAAATGAATAACAAATAATAAACCCTAACCATTTCATTAACCAAGGTTTAATACTTTACACTTAACCAAAAAGCATGTATCATCAAACATGATACTAGCAAGTGCACAAAATCATATCGCATATGCAATGCGCACAACCGAGCGAGAAAATCCATTTAAAGTGAATCGATACTAGTTAATGCAAAGTAATATATCAAATATATAATTATGCATCAAATCATTAAATCAACACTTGATTTAACGATCCGGTCATATCGTATATAACCGACTAGTATGCAATGCATCGGTTTATCGAATCAACCCTTGATTCGATAACTAGGGTATATCGCATATAACCTAATCGATACATTCATCGCGAGAATGAAATACGGTATCACATACACGCATTATTCTCGGTCCCGCACATATCTCATATGCGCTCCTATTTCGTTTCGCTTGAGCCAGGAAACCTCTGTGTAGGACTCTAAAGACTCGTCAATACGCCGGCAGCAGATGATGATCATATCAAGCATCCACAAGCCGCAAGCGGTCTGCTAAACGTAACGGCCACCCGGGTATTGAGCGATCTGAAGATCGAAGAGCAAGCCCGCTCACACTCCAGTGAATCCGACCAGTAACACTACCGTACAGTCCGGTCTGATCGTCTGATATGTCGCATATCTCGCCTAGGGGTGGTAAACGTCAGACCCCATTAGCTCGATAAGTCGTGTCGATATGAGGTCTATAACTATTCGAGAAACTACTGGTAACACTTACCAGTAAATCTCAGCAACCCTGGCCAGGGATTTCCCGTTATAGCCAATCGAACACAGCGCAACATCAACCCCCTATACCGGGAGAGACGAATCCCCTCCTATCGCTCATTGCCTCCTTGTGACTCGGGACTGTACCCAAAAACCACCGTTTTGCACGCCCTCTTGGACGTGGTAAGATGGAAATCAAAGCACAGTGGGAACCACACAAGACTCTATGACGATCTCGGGTCAACAGACTACTCTGTACTAGTGTCACCAGAGAACTGCCATCTGACGTGAGGTATAATACCATCTGGGAGTTCTCGGCGAGTCCGTCCAGTGTACCCAGTCTCTACTGAGCACCCGTATATCATCTCTGATGTCAAACACCAATGGATATGGGATCATCCATCGCCCATCTGTATGGGTCGAGAAGGTATACGCTAGTCTACTCTGGTATATCGATGCCCCGTCTCGATACACCCACGACTAGGGACTTTGAAGGATGTACTTATGGACTACCATGTCCCCACTAGTATGATCTGCATCATAGTCCAGGTAGTCAAGTACAGATCCTAAGGGCTTTACCAACATGTAACAGAGAGACAATCAGTATACACGTTAAGGTAAAGTTCAACCAGATAGCATACTATCATGTCGAGCAAGACAGTCCTCCCTATATACGTCCCAGCATCCACTACAATATACATCCTATGTACAGTAATGGCCTCTAGGGCATACATATAACTAACACCTAGTACACTTACACCATTATTGATGATGCGTATGTTACACGTACACAGATTTGCTGGCTCACACACTTCATCATCGATAATTGCCATGTCACTACACAGTAGGGTTGCGGTATCATGATATGCATATTGTACACTCATACTTGCACACATACATATTGTATACCATACTTGCACACATACATTTTGTACATCGTACTTACGTACATACATATTGTACACCATACTTGCGGACATACACATTTGTACGTCCATACTTGCGTATATACACATATGCACCTTTATACGATATTGCATTCGATTTTGGAGATTTGGGAACCGCACGATATATTTTAAAACTGGATTCATTTAAAAGAGCGGTTTCCCCTTGATATGTGCATATTACTGTTCCATGTTGCATGATATACGGATATGCTTACATTCTGTTATATGTCGCACACATCATGCTTTACGCTTTTACGCATTGAGATATGCTGTTTTCATGATATTTCTGGATTTGAGAACCGTGGCGATTTCAAAGAAAAACATGTACTGTTTTAAAAACCCGGTTTCTCTTGATATGATATTTCAGTGCGTCCACCATGTGTTTTTTCGGTTCTGAGAGTGGCATGTGAAACCCGATTCGAGGAGCGGTAGGCACTGTCTGCGGGTATATGGTAGACCCTGTAAGTCCATGCTACCTCTCCCGGTACTTTCGGGCATGCGGAATTTCGTGAAAAACGATTTTCTTAGAGGTGGTAACATGGACTTAAAACCCGGATCTTTGTTAAACATCTAACTAACAACCTAACTACGAGTTGCTAACTACTCGGTTAGGGGGTTATACCTTTCTTTTTCTCGAACTCCTTCGTCTTCAAGCTTCGATGGTCGTCCGAATCGGCTTCTCCCCGTCGTCTCCTTGCGCCGAAGATAGATCCACCTGAAAGCTTCAACCTTTGGCTCCTTCTTCGAACTTTGAAGAAACTAGTTCACTCGGTTTGCTAAACCTTGTGAACTAGAGTGAGTAAAGAAGAGTTTGTATGGGATTTTATCTATGGTTCTTGGTTCTCAACTCATGAGACAAGTGAACCATAGAATCAAGAGAGGGAGAGCAAGAGGAGGAAGATGAGAGCTCAAGAACAAGAGAGAGAATGAGCATGAAAGAATGAGAGAAGACTTTTCTCATTTGTCTCTCATAATCCAAAACCATCATCACAAAAATAATAATCAAGTATTGTGTAAAATGGTTCAAGTCAAAATGGCTAAATCATTTCATGCACTCATTTCTCACAAAAGAAACAAGCAAGTAAAAAGTCTTTGCCATGAAATGATAGCCATAGTCATCATGATGGTCAACTAATCCAACCTAGTCAACCGGTCAACAAAGTCAACAAGTCAAAAAAGTCAACCCCTCAACAACCATGTCACCACAATACTTAATTAATATAATTGTTAATCACATATCATATTCTCATTAGGGTTGACCAAAAAGTCAATAGCCAACAGTCAACGGTCAACAACCCTAATGAGAATCCTCTGCCTCTGTCTCTCCGTCAACTGTGCATACACACCCGCATCCGCGTTCCGAGGAACACGAATACATACTGGATAAATCCAATCCCAAAACGTACACTAGGATCTGGCTTAAACAGTGATAACTGTCCGGACACTGTACGTGCATAAGTGCACTGATGTGACCGAACCCTGTCGCAAAACCATGCGACCTGCCGCAAAACCATGCGACCTATACTCTTTTGCCTAAAGGCGAATAGCTTTCTGTGTGGGACTCTAAAGACTCGACACTACGCTGGCAGTGGGTTTAACCACAGACCGCAAGCGGCACTAGCTGTGCGTAACGGTCCCCAGGTAAATGCCGACAAGAAGACTGACGAGGCGAAACCCATCTGAACTCCTACTGAGCCTGAATGTGACATTCTCCGTACAGTCCGGTCTGTTCGTCTGATACATCGCATGGCGGGCTTAGGGGGCGGTAAACGTCAGTCCCCCAATAGCGGTACAAGTCGTGTCGGAGTGAAGCCCAAAACACCCTGAGATAACACTGGAAGCCTATCAGTATATCTCGTTTGCCCTGGTCAGGGACTACTCGTGTAATGGCTCTCCTAGACACAGGGCGATGTCAACCCCCAATACCGGGAGAGACGAATCCTGTCTAACCGTCACTGCCTCCAAGTGCTTCGGGACTGCACCTAACTACCACCTGTTTGCACGACTCCTTTGAGCCGTGGTAGGGTAGTAATCAAAGTACAGTGGGAACACACTCGAGGCGAAGTGACAGTGTCAAGTCAGCGGACTAAGCTGTACTCATGTCACCTGGGAACTGATAACTGACAATAGGCATAATACCAACTAGTCAGTTCCCGACGAGTTCTGTCCAGTATGCTCGTAACCCAACGAGCACCCGCATACTATCTCAAGTACGACGTACCGACGGCTGTGGGACAGACCGTCTCCCACACTGGGATGAGAAGCGCATGCGCTAGTCTACTCCGGAGTATCGATGCCCTGTCTCGATAGTCCTGCGACCAGGGACCTGCATAAGGATGTGCTTATAGATTACCCAGCCCCACTAGTGTGACTGCCATCACAACGCTGGTAATCAAGCAAAGATCCTAAGGGCTCCACTAATGTGTATAGGCGATATACTAAAATAAACACATGTACACATTGAAGTAGAAACAAACCAAGTAGCATACTACTATTTTGAGCAAGATTGTATATACAAGGTGAATATCCCAAGCTTCCATTAAGTAATATACAAACTAGTATGATACAGTAATGGCCTCTAGGGCATATACACTAACAATCTCCCACTTGCACTAAGGCCATGTACTGGCGTATCGAAGACCTATCATCTCGATCAGCCGCTCGAACTGAGTCTGGGGCAAGGCCTTGGTGAATGGATCTGCAGTGTTATCTTCTGAAGCGACTCTCCGAACCTCGATCTCCTGGCGATCCACGATCTCCCTGATCAGGTGATACCGCTTCAAGATGTGTCTGGATCTCTGATGGGACCTGGGTTCCTTCGCTAAAGCTATAGCCCCGTTGTTGTCATAATACAGAGGTATTGGATCAACAATGGACGGAACCGCCTGAAGCTCTTTCAAGAACTTCCTCATCCAGACAGCTTCTTTTGCGGCATCAGATGCAGCGATGTATTCCGCTTCCATCGTCGAGTCTGCAACGGTTTCCTGTTTGGAACTCTTCCAACACACCGCCCCTCCATTGAGGGTAAAGACAAAACCCGACATGGACTTGGAATCATCCTTGTCACTCTGGAAGCTGGAGTCAGCAAAGGCCTCGATCTGGAGGTCTTTTCCGCCATACACCAAGAACATCTCCTTAGTCCTTCTCAGGTACTTGAGAATGTTCTTTACTGCTATCCAGTGTTTCTCCCCAGGGTTTGACTGATACCGGCTTACCACACTCAGTGCATAAGCTACATCCGGTCTGGTACACAACATCGCATACATTATAGAGCCTACCGCAGAAGCGTAGGGTATAATAGAAATGCGATCCCTCTCCAAATTAGTCTTGGGAGACATCTCTTTAGAGAGGGTGATCCCGTGACAAGCCGGTAGGTTACCGCGCTTGGAATCTTCCATACTGAATCTCTTCAGTATGGTGTCGATGTACCTGGACTGTGAAAGTCCTAATATCCTCTTGGATCTATCACGATGGATCCGGATCCCCAGGATGTATGAGGCATCACCCAGGTCTTTCATGGAGAACCTGTGTGACAAGAACCCCTTGACAGATTGTAGCATAGGAATGTCATTTCCTATTAAGAGAATGTCATCCACGTACAAAACGAGGAATACTACAGTTCTCGCTACAAATCTACAATAGATGCATGGTTCATCTGGATTTTTGATAAAGCCAAATTCCTTGACCGTCTCATCAAAACAGATGTTCCAACTTCGCGATGCCTGCTTTAGTCCATAGATGGGCTTAAGCAACCTGCACACCTTTCCGCTGCTCCCACTCTGAATGAAACCCTCTGGTTGGTCCATATAGACACACTCCTCTAAATTTCCATTTAGAAAAGCGGTCTTTACGTCCATTTGCCAGATCTCCAATCGTGGAAGGCAGCAATGGCAAGAAGGATCCGAATGGATTTCAGCATAGCCACTGGAGAAAAGGTTTCGTCATAGTCCAAACCAGGTCTTTGACGAAAACCCTTCACAACAAGTCTAGCTTTATAGGTCTTAACCTGTCCATCTACACCAATCTTCCTTTTGAAGATCCACTTGCATCCTACGGGTTTTACCCCGTCTGGAGCAATGTCCAACGTCCATACCTTGTTGGTGTACATGGACTCTATTTCGGTCCGCATTGCATCCAGCCATTTTACTGAGTCAACGCTCTGAACGGCCTGCTGGAAGCTAGTAGGCTCATCATAATCTATGATGCAATCCTCTCTATCCCCGTCTATGAGAAAACCGTAGTATCTCTCGGGCGGATGAGACTCCCTACTACTCCTACGGAGCGGCGTAGGAATGTCCTGTTCTTTTGAACCCTCTGGTTCCACTAAGCTTTCAGTAATAGCTCGTGGTTCTGGAATTTCTTCCAGTTCTACTGCGCTCCCACTAATTTCCTTTTCTAAGAACTGGTGTTCTAGAAAGTGGGCATGACGAGAAACAATAACTTTTTGTTCCTCTTCGCAGTAGAAGAAATATCCCTTGGAGTTCTTTGGATATCCCACAAACTTACACTGTACTGAGCGTGCCTCGAGCTTGTCCGCATGCTGCTTTTTGACAAAAGCTGGACTTCCCCATGTCTTAATGTGATTAAGATGGGGCCTCTTCCCACACCACATCTCATATGGTGTGGTAGGCACAGTTTTAGTGGGAACTCGGTTCAAAAGGTACGCAGTTGATTCTAGCGCATACCCCCAGAATGATCGCGGTAACTCAGCGTTACTCCTCATGGACCGTACCATATCCAATAGGGTTCGGTTCCGGCTCTCCGATACACCGTTATGTTACGGAGTGTATGGAGGAGTAAGCTGAGAGAGAATTCCGTTCTCTTTTAAATAGTCCAGGAACTCGGCACTCAAGTATTCACCACCTCGATCCGATCTTAGGATCTTGATACTTTTGCCGGTTTGTTTTTCTACTTCATTCTTATATTCCTGGAATTTTCTAAAGGCTTCGGACTTATGTTTCATTAAGAAGACATAACCGTACCTTGAAAAGTCATCCGTAAAAGTAATGAAGTAAGAATAATCGCTTCGCGCATGTGTAGACATTGGACCGTACACGTCGCTGTGTACGAGTCCCAAGAGCTCGCTCGCTCTTACTCCGTGTCCAGTGAACGGAGTCTTTGCCATCTTTCCTTTGAGACAGGATTGACAAGTGGCATACGATTGATATTTGAACGCATTCAAATATCCTTCTGTATGTAACTTCGTTAACCTTCTCTCATTGATGTGACCCAGTCTACAATGCCACAAGAAAGTCTGATTTACTTCCGGAGACTTTCTTTTGTGTGTATTCTGGACATTGAAAATCTGTGGTTGGTTTAATACGTATATACCATTGCTCAATGTACCTGACCCAATCAGAACTAGATTAAGGTGAATGTTTACAACATTGCTTACAAACGCAAATTCATAACCTTCTTTAGAAACCAAAGATACAGAAATGATATTACAAGTTGTGTTGTGTACAAAAAAGCAATTATGCAAAACCAAAACATGTCCATCTGACATTCCCAGGTGATAGTCCCCCACGGCTTTAGCATCCATGCTAGCTCCATTCGCAACTCTGAGGGTCATGTCACCTGCTTTCAAAACACTACGGTTTCTCAACGCCTGCAAAGAATTACAGATATGAGATCCTGATCCGGTATCCAATACCCAGGAAGTAGAGTTTATTGAAAGACAGTTTTCAATAACATACACACCTGAAGTTGAAGCTGCAACCTGCTTCAATTCCTGTGTTCTGGCCTTCCAGGCCCTGCAATCATTCTTCCAGTGTCCTTTCTTATGACAATAGAAGCATTCTTCCTTATCCACAAGCTTCCCCGCTTTCTTTGTTGCTTTAGCGTTTCCCTTCGTATCCACTTTACTAACACCGCCTCTTGGTTTGGCGGGGGCTTTCTTCTTCTTTCCCTTGGCTTTCGCCTTGGACCTAGAAGAAGATGATCCTCCTACAAACAAAGTGGATGTTTCCCTACCTTTCTGTAGGGTGCCCTCTGCGCTCCTCAGCATGTTGAGGAGCTCTGAAAGTTCAACTTCTTTTTCTTGTAAGTTGAAGTTCAGTATAAACTGGGCGTAAGTGGAAGGAAGGGACTGGAGAACTAAGTCCGTATAGAGCTCACTCTCCAATGTGGTCCCTAGGTCCGCGAGCTCCTCAATCTAGCTGATCATCTTAAGCACGTGTTCTGCTACTGATGATCCGACGGCCATCCTTGCCGAAAATAACTTTTTCGACGCTTCGTATCTTGCGATACGAGATTGCTCTCCATACAGTTCTTTTGTATGAAGAAATATGGATTCCAAGTCCATATTCTCGTGCCTCCTCTGATGTTCATTGTCCATAGAGTCAAGTACGAGACACTTGGCCTTCGCGCTATCAATCTCCCAAGTCTTACGGATTTCCTTATCCGCGACGCTGGAAGTGGGACCAGGGACAGGGGGAGCTTTGGTGGTAAGAAGATACCCCAGCTTGTCGTAAGTGATTGCCATCTTGACATTCCTGAGCCAATCTTTATAGTTTGGCCCTGTCAGTATGTTTTTATCTAGAAGTAACTTAAGTCCAGTCATGTCGATTG
The DNA here is from genome assembly GCA_030015575.1 of Agapanthus africanus. Classification (NCBI taxonomy): domain Eukaryota; kingdom Viridiplantae; phylum Streptophyta; class Magnoliopsida; order Asparagales; family Amaryllidaceae; genus Agapanthus; species Agapanthus africanus. Next base: position 242,349,690 of record CM057344.1, read on the forward strand.
GTCGCTGCAATTAGGAGAGAGAAGAAACACTCAGCTTGATGCTCTTGCAAGTTTAGAATGGTTTTTAGTTTGTCTAAACAGGATGGCTCCCACTGTTTCTCGAATCCCTCCTCAAACCAAAAAGGAAGAATTAGTCGGGATCAATCCCACCGCACAATACTTGCTTAACCGTTCAGCCAGGCCAGTGTCGGTACTTCGAGGGAGGTTTTCCAACGCTTTCGCGAAGTTCCTTAATTAAATAACCTCTTTTCCCTGGGGGCGTAGCCCCGCTAACACCTTTCTAGACACCTACTAGGTTTATAGCATTGATCGTTTAGTGAGAAATTTCCCGAGGAGTAGCATATACTCACAGTAGGATCGGGATCCAAATATCATCGCGTGACGAAACTGAAGGAATCCTACCAGAATCATCACACTCCAAGTGGTATGCAAATCTAGCAAGTTTCAGTACTTATGAAACTCCCGATGTGGATTTTTGCCCCATGCTCTTATGACCTTGACTTTGGCCAAAATATCATAAGTCACATGTCAAGTTCTACCCGTCATTCTCCAGGTTAATTTGGATCCATCCGTACCTACCCTTGACTTTGGCCAAAATGGCAGTACGACTGTCCCAAACCAACGCATCTATCTATGCTACACATGAATACCCAATAGCTACCAATCACTATGCCTTGAGTTTGGCCAACATACACAGCTTGAATACTATTGACTATTCATGTGAAACGACGGAGGGCTACAAATGGTTTTGGCAAAACCGTGAATGTTGTGAACTTGATATAATCGATGGAACGAGATAGCTTTTAAAAGGAGTGGCTCAAGCTCCGCATTTAAAAGTTAGTTTTGAAAAGAACCGAGTGGTTTTCCAAAAGTGTTCCAACGATTTTAACTTGGTTTATTTTCTTGCATTTGTTCTTTTAATGCGTGATATTCTTGCATTAGTTCTTTTAATGCGTCCCATCATTTAATCCTACCATTGCAGAAAACAACCAAAATATGACGTACGCTTATGCCATTCGCATTCGCCACGGGGCCCCGTCATTACCCGTTAGGTTACTTAACTAACGACAGAGCGGGGGCTGGGCTAGCGCGGCTGTAAAACATAAGCAACGCCTAAATAATATCATATATAGATATACTGCAATGATAGCCATTTCAGATCACAGATGAACACATTGGATATACTAGGAATCCGCAATTCGTACGAGCCTGTAACGAAAAGCAGATTACACGGTCGCGGTGAATAGCCAAAACCCCACCCAAGACCCCTACGGGTGCGGCAAACTACCCGCCAAGTACCCGAAGCGAAGCAACCTCCCTCAACTCCGTGAGTAGGCCACTCGGCACTTCGGCATACCCGGTAGTTTGTGCACCCCCTCCATGGGTCTATCATAGGAGCAAAAACAGTAAAAAGAAATTATACAATGACGGCTACAACCCCGACCCGGTTGTTCGGCCATACAAATAATTATTACATCAATTTACAATTTTACATGAATTGAAAGAAAAGAAAACTCTCGTCTCACAACCCCCGGCTATTCACCCGCGACAATCCAATGAATTCATATACACATTCCAATAACATTACAGATCACAGATTTGTATAACCCCCACTAATCGACATATAGCGATTAGCAGACGTTCAATACAAATATCACATCACAGAAAAACCCGTCAGCTTAAGTCTTTTAGAAGTTCGATCAAAAATACGGATTTTCAGGACCCTAAAAATAAAATTTTTGTTCTGGAAAATCTGGGCAGAAAATATATATTCCAAAAATCCCAAAATACCCCTATGAGCAAACTGCAAAGAAGAAACCCCATGACCGAGTCAACTCGGCCGCGGTTCCGCGGCGGGAGCAAGCTCCCGCCGCGGAACCGCGGCGCTTTGATCGAGTTAGGGGGTCAAATTTTTGCAGTTTCTTCAGAAAACCCTGAGTCGATTTTTGGTGTATCGCAAAAAATTTTTCCAGCACTTTTAAAATCGACAGAAAGTTTAAAAAACGGGGTTCGTTTTGCGACTTTTTCATTGATCGATCTTCTAGCCACTTTGCTAACATGTTAGATAGAGTTTAACTAGGCTCTGATACCACTGTAAGTCCATGCTATCTCTCCCGGTACTTTCGGCCATGCGGAATTTGGTGAAAAACGATTTTCTTAGAGGTGGTAACATGGACTTAAAACCCGGATCTTTGTTAAATATCTAACTAACAACCTAACTACGAGTTGCTAACTACTCGGTTAGGGGGTTTGTTGGAGATAGTGCCCTCAGAGTCAATTATTGGATCACAGGCACGTGATTGCAATGATTGAGGGGAGGACCTATCCCGGTAGGACAGTCTTACTCGAGATGATAGTATGCTATCTGGTTTATCTTTATCATCGTGTACTGCTTTAGGTGACCTGACAAGTCGCTATTACACGTTGATAGAGCCCCTAGGATTCTTGCTTGACCACCAGCAGTATGAGGGCGATCATATAAGTGGGAGCTGGGGTCTACAAGCACATCCTTAAAAGGTCCCTAGTCGTGGGAGATTCGAGACAGGGCATCGTTTCTCCAGAGTAGACTAGTGTATACAGTCGAGACCCCGACGAGGGGCGGTGGCCGGTCTCACAAGCCACTGGTGTCAGTTGGTTCACCTAAGATGTATACAGGTGCTCATTGGGTTATGAGTACACCGGACAGGACTCGCCGGGAACCTGCTAGTTGGGATTATACCAGACGTCAGATAGAATTTCCCTGGTGACATGTGTACAGGTTAGTTCATCGACCTGAGACCGTCATTTGTCTCGTGTGAGTTCCCACTGTGCTTTGATTACTACCCTACCACGGCTCAAAGGAGTCGTGCAAACAGGTTTTAGTTGGGTACAGTCCCGAGCCACATGGAGGCAGTGAGCGGATCTGCAGGGGTTCGTCTCTCCCGGTATTGGGGGTGAGGTCGTGCTGTGTCTAGGAGAGCCAGAACATGAAAAGTCCTTGGCCAAGGCAGGAGATTTGCTGGTAGGTATTCCAGTAGTATCTCAGGGTGTTCTGGGCTACACTCCGACACGACTTGTACCGCTTTTGGAGGTCTGACTTTAACCAACCCCCTAGGCCCGCCATGCGATACTCATAGACGAACGGACCGGACTGTACGGATATTGTCACTGACAGGCTCAGTAAGGTGTCAGGACGAGTTCGCTCATCGACGTCCCTTTTGGTCAATAGCTGGTGGCCCGTCACGTATGGCTAATACCTCTGACGTGCTGGTGGTTAAATCCACAGCCATAGTATTGACGAGTCTTTAGAGTCCACCACACAGACAGTTACTCAAGTTTCGGGCGAAACGCTGTAGAGGCCGTATGGAGATATGGCAGGGTTCGATCAGATACGTGCGGTATTGCACGGATCGTGATCGGACGGTTTTTACTAGCCGGCTTTGGCTTAAGCCGGATCCTAGTATTTGATAGTGTAGTTTTGTCTCTTTGCATTTGTGTTCAGTGGGAATACAAATGCGGGCATGTATTTGCAGTAGCGGGGTTTTCCTGTAATTTATTACGGGATCGGTTTTCTGGGGTTGCCAGTTTGTATTCCGTTCCGGCCGGTTTTCTCTTTTTCCTTCACGGCCGGACTTTTCGTTGGAGGGTGTTAATTGCAAGTTTGCAATTAACATTTTGTGAGGGGTTTCTTTGCATATTTGTGGCATCATGATTGTTATTTCATCATGAGATCCTTTTTTTGGTCTTCTCACTTGCTTTCATTGTGATGGTTGTTTGATTTGATAAGAAAAGAAATGAGAGTGACCTTTTTTCTATATTGTTTTTTCCATTCCTTTTTTTATTTACTTTGGAGAATTCTTTTTCTCTCTCCATTCTTCACTTTGAGGAGAGAGGGCCGGCCACTATGGGGAGGGGAGAGATGAGAGGAAATTTCATGGTGTATGGAAATTATATCATCTCATTTTTGCTTGCTCCAAAAATCCAATAACCCTTCTCCAAAGTTCATTCTTGATCCCTCCCACCATGGCAACCTCATAACCCCAAAAGAGACAAGCTTCTACACTATATCTATAGCAAGTCTTGGACGCGTCGGCTAGCCAACTTCGCGCCCGAGTTGCCTCGGTCAAGAGGTGGGAGCCCGTAAAAGATTCCGGCTACGTGGTGCCCTTTCCGACGAGACAATGATGGACGGAGATTCCGCGAGAGATCGGAGTGGAGACGAAGACCGAAGGACACGGATCGCTTGGTATAGCATCTCTACTCTTTTCTTATTTGCTAGTTAGCTAGGTTAATGGCCCGATCCGGGTGAAAAGTCCGCGGTGGTGCCGGTTTGCAAAGTTCTGCAAAGTTTTTGTTTCCGCGTTTCCGGCGTCGGATCGACAGCCGGGGCGCCCCCGCGGGCTTACATTGGTATCAGAGCCACGCCATTAACCTTGCCTAGCTTGCTCTAGCGCGTTTAGAACCCGATCGAACAAAATCCCCAAAAACCGTATTTTTGTGCACATGTGTTCTCTGTTGAAATTTTTTGAGCTCCTAAAATTTTTCAGGTTGTTGCAGAGGCATGTACAAGAAATTCTAAGAATTCTGGGAAAATACGGTTCAGTGATTCCCTACTTAGACCGCGGAAACGCGGCCAAAGCCCTGGTTTGGCCGCGGTTCCGCGGTGGTTAAAAGGAATCGTTGAACCAAAATTTCCCAGTAGGCTTTTGATTAGGAAATAGGGGTTTTGGGATATTTGTTTTGGGCCCAGTTTTTCTGTAAGTGCTACAGTACTCCTTGGGGCCCACTTTGATAAATTTGTTCGATCGGATATTTTAAACATGCCAGTTCACAGTATTTACATTATATCTGCGACCGTGAATGTCACTCGATCGGTAAATCCTGTCTAGCTGCTATAGCCCAGTTAGACGGATTTGCGAACGTGACATTCACGTTGATGTTCTGTGTGTTGTTGTGATGTTGCGGATCGGTCATGGGGATAGCCTGGTTGCAGTGGTAGTACAGTTTTGTTATACTATGTACATTTGATATTGCGGGGCGAGCGTCCGACATGTGGACTGCCGTCACTGCCTGTTTGTATTATTATTTTGGGGCACGACCAGGTTGCGGTCGATGTACCCGTTGTATGTATATTTTACTTTCTGTACCAGGATTACCCCGCGGAGGGGTGCACAGGTAGCCGGGTTCTAGAGGGCAACAAGCCCGCATCTCATGGCATTGAGATGGAGGGGGCTTCACTCTAGGATTGGCGGGCTATTCGCCGCACTCGTAGGGGGTATAGGGTTGACCCAGGAGGGGTGCCCAAGTTACCGGATTCCGTGAAGTGCTGGATGGTCCATTCACGTAGCTGAAAGGGGGCTGCCTCGCTTCAGGTTTTGGCGGGTAACTTGCCGCGCCCGTAGGGGTCTAGGATTTCATTGCACAGGCTATCCACACGACCAGGGGAACGTCGCGTTTTAGTAGCGGCTCTGTGAAACCCGGGGATCCCAGATATCTGTATTGTTCTGTGTTGCTATACATTTCTGTGTTGCATTTTATCACGCCTTGAGCGAAAATTATATATTATATATATATTAGTAGATGTTGTATATGTTTTGCATCCGCACTAGTCCAGTCCCTGCTCTGTCGTTAGTTAGCTAACCTAACGGGTGATGACGGGACCCAGTGGCGAATGCGGATGGCATATACGTACATCAGTATATTTTCGTTCTTTGTGGTGTGATCAATTGATGGGACTGCGTTGATTCGGATCAATGCAAGATAAACAAACCTATTCTGATGTTGTTGGAACACTTTTTCAAAAAGCTGTTATTGCAAGGGCGTTCTCTTTTGTTTTGCACAGTGGTATTCAGTTGGAATATCCTGCTCCTCAGTCGACGAGGCAAGGGCCGAGATCCCTTCACCGGGAGTGACCCCTTGGACAAAAGTTTGCGTCGGGGCAATAACTTCACTATAGCCGATTACTTTTGCTTTGCACCGTGGTATTCAGTTGGAATATCCTGCACCTCATTCTACGGGGAAAGAGCCGAGATCCCTTCACCGGGAGTGACCTCTTTAGCAAAGGTTTTCGTCACTATATTTTTTAAAGCTATCAGTTCCTTCAACGATATCAAGTTCATTACGTTAAAGGTTTTCGCCAGAAACCATTCGTAGCCCTCCGTCGTTTCATATGGATAGTCAATAGTATTCAAGCTGTGTATGTTGGCCAAAGTCAAGGCACAGTGTTTGGTAGCTGTTGGGTATTCATATGCAGCATAGATAGATGCGTTGGTTTGGGACAGTCATACTGCCATTTTGGCCAAAGTCAAGGGTATGTACGGGTGGGTTCAAATTAATCTGGATAATGACGGGTAGAACTTGACATGTGACTTATGATATGTTGGCCAAAGTCAATGTCATAAGAGCATGGGGTAAAAATCTACATCGGGAGTTTCAAAAGAACTGAAACTTGCCAGATATGCGCATACCTTCTGGAGTATGATAACGTGAGCGGATTCCGTCACATTATCATGCGATGATAGTTGGATCCCGATTCCCACTGATGAGTTGGTTTACTCCTCGGGTATTTCCGGCTAATTCTTCTTTCAGGTTTGGGGAAGAATTTGACGTTACAGTGGGAAGTTTCCAGATTAGATAAAGTGACAACCATTCCGATCTAGGTTAGAGTGCATGCTGAGTGTTTCTTTTCTCTCTCTCTGGCAGCGACCATTGACCCGACCCTCGACTATGACTCAGTGACCAAGTTAACCGAACCATCTTAACACTGGCTTTTGGATTGTCAGAGTTGCAGACCTCTTTGCCACTCCTACTTTTACCCTTTTCTCCGGGACACCCCGTATTACTACGAACGTCCACTTCCATTGGACAAAACCATCGTATGGTTATATACGAACTCGAAGGACTTCGAGGATGGTTTCAGGTTCTGGAGAAAACGAATAGGACTATTCAGTTGTCTTTTCCTTTTACCTTCTCTCAGGTTGTGAGTACTCCTTGGTTTAGGAGTAGTACACCTATTACGCAAATTGGATAGTCTTCTTCCAAACCATAGGCTGGTGCCGACCGGTAGGGAATGAAGAAAACCAATTAGCCTAAACGGTGTACAGAAGGTATTAAGTTCAGACAAAGCAAGGGATTAGTAAGAGGGCAAAGTAAATTGCGACTGCTATTCACGACCAAACCATGTACTTCTTTGTCAATCCTAAATCACCATTAAATTAAGTTCATTCGGTTGTCTTTTATCCTCACCTTCTCTCGCATTGCGAGTGCTCCTAGGACTAGGACAGTACACCCATTATGCTTATTGGATAGTCTTCTTCCAAACCATAGGCTGGTGCCGAACGGTAGGGAAGGAAGAAAACCATTTGGCCTAAAGGGGTGTACAGAAGGTAATGACTAAAGACATATAAAGGGATTTGGAGAGGTGGCAAAGAATTATACAGTTATAGTTGTGAATCTGGATAATGGAAGAGGCATTACTTAGAATACCAGGATACCCCATCGAAACATCTCAATGTTTCAGTTTCACTGTGTACTGTTAAATGAAAACTGATTTCCCAATTAGGCACTTGCTCCAGGGTATGTATTTACCAGGTATGAGTCTCACATCTGTATGGTTTTACAGATGATGAAGGAGAGTAAGTTATTGGGAATTAGGTGACCATCCTCATTATATCGGGATTCGTTGTAATTGGTGATATTTGAGGAAGTCACCTGGGTTGTTTGCCGGTCGGCAAATATTTGGTTTTGAATATCCGTTGTTGTGCACCAATTTCAAATTGATATATCTGTACATCTATTTTTATAGAGTGAGACATACCTTTTTGAAATTATGTCTATGACATTTACCTATACCAGTGGATGGTTAGGTAAGGAGCATTGAACAGCGGTGTAATTCTTCTTAACCAAAAGTACAGTTTTCAACCCACGACACACAGTGAATGAGTCATCAGACTCAGGGGACTTATACAGAGCATTGTATATTGTCCAGTGTCCATTAGGACAGAGGGGTTGGTCCTCGTACTATATTCTGTTTACTTTTAACTTCTCTAGTTCTTAGACATGTGTTTCGTAGAAACACAGGGTCTAAGTTTTGAGGAGTTATAGGTATAAGAGTAAAGTAGAGAACCAGGTGTTGCAAGTATCGGGATTCTTCAAGGTGATCGAAGATGTAGATACTTGTGAATGGTATTCAGTTGGTAGTAATGATTAAGAGAACTAGCTTCTCTTTTAGGTTACTCATAATTGGAAGTACTCCTAAGTTGAGTAACGATGATCGGCCTCTCTTCCATTTAGTTGACATGCACTGGAGACAGCTGCATGATTTGAATCTGGTTCAATTAAATCAGTGCCTCTGTTTCTTGGATATAGAACAGTTCATATCTTGACATTGTTAAGATACGGGGAGTTGTCCGGCTTATGCTTGAAACCAGACTCTGGACAACTCAAGGCACGTTTCAGTAGTGGCTGTTTGTGGGTTGACCCGGGCTACGACGAGGGTTGACTTTCTACCATCTGGAAGATCAATAGTGATATTGTTCTAGACTCGCCACAGTTTTAACAAAATAGACTTTTTTCAGAAAAACAGTAGTGGGAGTATGGTAGAACTGGAAGTGATTCCAGAACCGCAAACGATTACTGAAGATTTGATAAGAACCTAAAGATTCAATCTGGTTTGACATTCCATTGGCCACTCCGCAGATATGGTGGGTAACCTCAGGCACTCGAGAGGTACTTCGGTATGCTCAAGGACAGTGGCAGGGAGGTTCTTGTTTACCCAGACGTGCCATTGCTGTTGTTCCAGACTGCGAGACCCGGCAGGAGGATGAGTATAGCGTCGTTCTAAACTGGCTTTAGAAGTGCACGTCTATATGACTCTGCCAGAGGGTTGTCGTAGTCAGTGGGAGCAGCGGAAGCATTGGTGGACATCAGGCTTATGTCTATTTATAGACTAGAGCAGATATTGCGGAGATAGATCATCTATTTCTGATGTGACAGTCATAGGTTTGATTTCATCAGAATAGGGGATGGATCTGTTAAGAAGGTAGTAGAGTGTGATGTCCTGATATTTGATGACATACACAGAGTAGGAAGTGATATTCCTATACTACGATCGGTTATACTTTGGTCGTCACACAGTAGTTTCTCCACATAGGACTTGGATATTATATCAGACATTCTGGTTACTAGATCTATAGTTTTAGATCTAGATTTGGGTGGTTTCCCAATCTGGGTACTTAGACAGCATTCTATGAGTATTTAGAATGAGCGACTCCTAGCATGGTGGTATACCTGCAGGTGATGGAGTCACCCTCTCTAAAGGTGTCTTACAGATTAAAAGGGAGAGGGAAGTGCATGATTGGCAGATCACTTGCTTAGGCAATTGAGTCAATCATGAGATGTCAAGTACCACACCAGGTGTTGTTCTTGCAGTAGATGCAATAAGTTGATATTAATCCAATCCTGGAGAAACAATCGGAAGCAGTTTTAGAACATAAGTTGATGTTTTAGGGAATTGATAACGGCAGCCTCCTTAAGGAGACGGTTATCATTCCAGGCTTCCAATGTGACCTGGATGGCAGAGTGGCTGTCAGAGTTATAGTTTTCCTTCTGACGAGGGGCAGTATTTTGGACAGCTGGTCCAAGAGGATACTGAGGGAAGGCATGGCGCAGGATACTGATTAAGTTCAGTTGACGATACAGTCTAAGAAGTTTGGATTTGGAGTTCATTTATGAGCTAGGTCCCATCAGACATCCAGACATTCTAAGACAGGTATTGCTCATTTCGGGAGATGGTTTTCTCTGCGAACATGAGATATAGAGAGACAGAAAGAAACATCACAGCGGATCCACTCACTGAGGCTATTCCTCGAACGCAATAGTTTCGCAAACGAGCTTTGTGAGACTGACTAGTAGAGGAGTTGGGTGTTCGGTATCACACGGGCTGTAAGTATGCGACATCGCAATAATTAGCCTTGAGTGCAAGTGGGAGACCTCTCATTTTTTCCCTCCCCATAGTGGCCGGCCCTCTCTCCTCAAAGTGAAGATTGGAGAGAGAAAAAGAATTCTCCAAAGAAAATAAAAAAAGGAATGGAAAAAACAATATAGAAAAAAGGTCACTCTCATTTCTTTTCTTATCAAATCAAACAACCATCACAATGAAAGCAAGTGAGAAGACCAAAAAAAGGATCTCATGATGAAATAACAATCATGATGCCACAAATATGCAAAGAAACCCCTCACAAAATGTTAATTGCAAACTTGCAATTAACACCCTCCAACGAAAAGTCCGGCCGTGAAGGAAAAAGAGAAAACCGGCCGGAACGGAATACAAACTGGCAACCCCAGAAAACCGATCCCGTAATAAATTACAGGAAAACCCCGCTACTGCAAATACATGCCCGCATTTGTATTCCCACTGAACACAAATGCAAAGAGACAAAACTACACTATCAAATACTAGGATCCGGCTTAAGCCAAAGCCGGCTAGTAAAAACCGTCCGATCACGATCCGTGCAATACCGCACGTATCTGATCGAACCCTGCCATATCTCCATACGGCCTCTACAGCGTTTCGCCCGAAACTTGAGTAACTGTCTGTGTGGTGGACTCTAAAGACTCGTCAATACTATGGCTGTGGATTTAACCACCAGCACGTCAGAGGTATTAGCCATACGTGACGGGCCACCAGCTATTGACCAAAAGGGACGTCGATGAGCGAACTCATCCTGACACCCTACTGAGCCTGTTAGTGACAATATCCGTACAGTCCGGTCCGTTCGTCTATGAGTATCGCATGGCGGGCCTAGGGGGTTGGTTAAAGTCAGACCCCCAAAAGCGGTACAAGTCGTGTCGGAGTGTAGCCCAGAACACCCTGAGATACTACTGGAATACCTACCAGCAAATCTCCTGCCTTGGCCAAGGACTTTTCATGTTCTGGCTCTCCTAGACACAGCACGACCTCACCCCCAATACCAGGAGAGACGAACCCCTGCAGATCCGCTCACTGCCTCCATGTGGCTCGGGACTGTACCCAACTAAAACCTGTTTGCACGACTCCTTTGAGCTGTGGTAGGGTAGTAATCAAAGCACAGTGGGAACTCACACGAGACAAATGACGATCTCAGGTCGATGAACTAACCTGTACACATGTCACCAGGGAACTGCTATCTGACGTCTGGTATAATCCCAACTAGCAGGTTCCCGGCGAGTCCTGTCCGGTGTACTCATAACCCAATGAGCACCTGTATACATCTTAGGTGAACCAACTGACACCAGTGGCTTGTGAGACCGGCCACCGCCCCTCGTCGGGGTCTCGACTGTATACACTAGTCTACTCTGGAGAAACGATGCCCTGTCTCGAATCTCCCATGACTAGGGACCTTTTAAGGATGTGCTTGTAGACCCCAGCTCCCACTTATATGATCGCCCTCATACTGCTGGTGGTCAAGCAAGAATCCTAGGGGCTCTATCAACGTGTAATAGCGACTTGTCAGGTCACCTAAAGCAGTACACGATGTTAAAGATAAACCAGATAGCATACTATCATCTCGAGTAAGACTGTCCTACCGGGATTGGTCCTCCCCTCAATCATTGCAATCACGTGCCTGTGATCCAATAATTGACTCTGAGGGCACTATCTCCAACAGGGTTATACCTTTCTTTTTCTCGAACTCCTTCGTCTTCAAGTTTCGATGGTCGTCCGAATCGGCTTCTCCCCGTCGTCTCCTTGCGCCGAAGATAGATCCACCTGAAAGCTTCAACCTTTGGCTCCTTCTTCGAACTTTGAAGAAATTAGTTCACTCGGTTTGCTAAACCTTGTGAACTAGAGTGAGTAGAGAAGAGTTTGTATGGGATTTTATCTATGGTTCTTGGTTCTCAACTCATGAGACAAGTGAACCATAGAATCAAGAGAGGGAGAGCAAGAGGAGGAAGATGAGAGCTCAAGAACAAGAGAGAGAATGAGCATGAAAGAATGAGAGAAGACTTTTCTCATTTGGCTCTCATAATCCAAAACCATCATCACAAAAATAATAATCAAGTATTGTGTAAAATGGTTCAAGTCAAAATGGCTAAATCATTTCATGCACTCATTTCTCACAAAAGAAACAAGCAAGTAAAAAGTCTTTGCCATGAAATGATAGCCATAGTCATCATGATGGTCAACTAGTCCAACCTAGTCAACCGGTCAACAAAGTCAACAAGTCAACAAAGTCAACCCCTCAACAACCATGTCACCACAATACTTAATTAATATAATTGTTAATCACATATCATATTCTCATTAGGGTTGACCAAAAAGTCAATAGTCAACAGTCAACGGTCAACAACCCTAATGAGAATCCTCTGCCTCTGTCTCTCCGTCAACTGTGCATACACACCCGCATCCGCGTTCCGAGGAACACGAATACATACTGGATAAATCCAATCCCAAAACGTACACTAGGATCTGGCTTAAACCAAAGCCCGCTATTGATAACTGTCCGGACACTGTACGTGCATAAGTTCACGGATGTGACCGAACCCTGTCGCAAAACCATGCGACCTGCCGCAAAACCATGCGACCTGCCGCAAAACCATGCGACCTCTACTCTTTTGCCTAAAGGCGAATAGCTTTCTGTGTGGGACTCTAAAGACTCGACACTACGCTGGCAGTGGGTTTAACCACAGACCGCAAGCGGCACTAGCTGTGCGTAACGGTCCCCAGGTAGATGCCGACAAGAAGACTGACGAGGCGAAACCCATCTGAACTCCTACTGAGCCTGAATGTGACATTCTCCGTACAGTCTGGTCTGTTCGTCTGATACATCGCATGGCGGGCCTAGGGGGCGGTAAACGTCAGTCCCCCAATAGCGGTACAAGTCGTGTCGGAGTGAAGCCCAAAACACCCTGAGATAACACTGGAAGCCTACCAGTATATCTCATTTGCCCTGGCCAGGGACTACTCGTGTAATGGCTCTCCTAGACACAGCGCGATGTCAACCCCCAATACCGGGAGAGACGAATCCTGTCTAACCGTCACTGCCTCCAAGTGCTTCGGGACTGCACCCAACTACCACCTGTTTGCACGACTCCTTTGAGCCGTGGTAGGGTAGTAATCAAAGTACAGTGGGAACACACTCGAGGCGAAGTGACAGTGTCAAGTCAGCGGACTAAGCTGTACTCATGTCACCTGGGAACTGATAACTGACGATAGGCATAATACCAACTAGTCAGTTCCCGACGAGTCCTGTCCAGTATACTCGTAACCCAACGAGCACCCGCATACTATCTCAAGTACGACGTACCGACGGCTGTGGGACAGACCGTCTCCCATACTGGGATGAGAAGCGCATGCGCTAGTCTACTCCGGAGTATCAATGCCCTGTCTCGATAGTCCTGTGACCAGGGACCTGTATAAGGATGTGCTTATAGATTACCCAGCCCCACTAGTGTGACTGCCATCACAACGCTGGTAATCAAGCAAAGATCCTAAGGGCTCCACTAATGTGTATAGGCGATATACTAAAATAAACACATGTACACATTGAAGTAGAAACAAACCAAGTAGCATACTACTATTTTGAGCAAGATTGTATATACAAGGTGAATATCCCAAGCTTCCATTAAGTAATATACAAACTAGTATGATACAGTAATGGCCTCTAGGGCATATACACTAACAGACCCGGTGAGGTACCCCGGGGCAAAAAGACTCGTATATGTTAGACGGTGAGCCTGGCAGGGGAGCACTACCTACCGGTGATAGTATTTGGACTCGGCGGTTATCCGGAGGATACCGATCGGAGTAGCGAGATGGATATGAGGGCCGACCAGGGTGTGCGGCGCCTGACGGCCGATCTGAGAATGCGGCGCCTGAGATATATGAGGATTTACGTGTCGATGCTGGACACGGTTTTCATGATGTTTCGAGTGTCGATGCATGACACTCAGGTTCCATGATTTTGATGTGTCGCGAGGGACACCCGTTGATTTATATCCATATACTTTCATGCATATGCTTTTATGATATTCACAGACATTGATTATATGGTTGGACGAGATCCATATACATACATACATTGATTATATGGTTGGAAGAGATCCACATGCATGCATACATTGATTATATTGTTGGATTATATCCGCATACATATAGGTATTGATTCCATTGTTGGCACATATGCAGACCGGTCACCCTAGATATCATAGTATCACCTTTATGATATAGTTAACCTAGGAGTCGTTGTTTATTCGATTTTTATCTGTAGATGTTTTTCTACTCACGAGTTGGCAACTCAACCCCGATGTGCCACAGTTCTTACAGGTTGACCGCATGGATCAGTAGCGGCATCGTTGGCACACAGTTGCATTCGGGTGTTTTTCTTTGGTAGGTAGGACATTTGTATTGTACCTACTCTTGTATTTGTATTTCATATTGTATCTAGTCAACTCCATCAATCAAAATTAGTAAATTGTATAAGTAATGAGAATTAGTGGGATTGTGGTTGCGAGACTTAGAGCGAGGGGTATTCCGCTACTTGTGGTTTTTATGTCTTGCTTTTTCTTTATCTTTGTGGTGATTTTCGCCGTTAGGCGTCGTATACTTATATATATTGTCTTGCGTGGTTGTGATCCGCCGTTTGGCGAAGATCTAGCTCCCGCTTGGGGATGCCTTTATCTTTATCTTGTATATGTGGTTTTTGATCAAAATATACAAATGAGGGGCTGCCCAAATTTTCAAAAGGACGAATCATGTTTTTAAACTTGCATAATCCACTTGCATTTTCATGTTCCTTTTCTATGCTTTAAGAAAACTTGATTTCATTATACCTTTATTTCAAAACTTCACCTCCTTTATTCTCTTAAAAAGGTTTAGATTTCTAGGTTTTCAGCTTACTTGAATCCCGTTACGCCTTTAGACGTTGCGTGATTCAAGTGCTGGTCACGAGCTAATATTTCGGGTCGTGACAAAGTTGGTATCAGAGCGTTAGGTTTAACCTTTGTTCGAGTCTAGTTTGACTATGCAAAGTTTAGGGCGGGTATGCATTTCGGAACCTAGGCTTGACCTTACGGAACTTAGACTTGAACGGGGAGGGGGGGTATTAGACCCGAACTTTCATTTCATAGGTTGACCCTGATTGAAGGAGTAGGTAGCTTGAGTAGAGTGACGTACCGTACGTATGTTCCGCGGCATATTTACAATATGATAGCTGTTCCTTTGAAAGATTATGGTTCTCCACTTAAGAAATCTTAGGATGTACATATTTTGAGATCTATGATTTTTCTTCGTACCCATGATTATACATCCATTTGAGATATTTGATTCTATTCGTTTCCATGATCATACTCTCATTGATGATGTTCCTTCTTATGATCATGTATCCATTCTAGATCTGTCGTTTCTTTTCATGCCCTTGATCTGTTTTCATCGATACTCGATTGAGGTTCCTGTCACTATAGTTTGAGCGCAGAATGAGCTGCTGCTAGTGTTGCGGTTAGGGTAAGCTCATCTGGTACGAGGGCTGACCATTGTGTTTTCTGGTGACATGGGAACGTCTCGATGTAGTGTTTATGTTGTGACCTCTTGGATGAGGCGAGTGTTTGGTTTTTGCACCGGATGATCGGGCCTTTGATAGAGCTGCCAGTTGTGAGAGGACTGTTGATGTACAACATACCTCAGAGATTTTGATGTCGCCTACCGTGCAGACAGATGACCCAGCTGTTGCTGAGATTGATGGAATGTTGCTTCTAGAGCTTTCAAGCTGAGATCGACTCATCAGGCTCATGACCTGAAGACTGCAGGTTTGAATCCCCGGAGCTTCCAGGCAGAATGCGACAGATGATAGCTAGTCTATCCCGAGTTAAGAGACGAAGGTGATTCATCAGATTGATGCGCCGACGCAGGCCCAGTTGAGTTAAAGATTTTCAGTGTGGAGAGTCTTACTCAGATCTAGAGCAGCCCGATCCCGAGATGACCGTTGATGTACCATCTTTCCTGGAGGAATGAGGCATTGTTTAGCGTGCGGACGGAGGGTATTCGCATGTCGCCTAGGCAAAGTTAAAAAGTTCCAACGAATGTCAAGAACCCATTTTCCCGGTTTAAGTATTCGGAAGAACATGCAGGTAATTCTTTGGACCCTATAGAAGAATGAAACCCTTACTCGACGTGATGACCATGGAACCACTTTCGAACCTTAGGGTTTGGGCAGTTTAGCGGTGCCATCAGTGAGGCTTGGGTTTGCCCTTCTACGGCTGGTCCAGAGGTACTGTGGTATGTACCAGATATTTTTAGACTGTGTTCAGGTGTTGAGCCTTCGGGAATTATGGACTTTGATGACTCGATCGAAAAGTTTGACGTCGTCCAGATATCATGTGATAAGAGATCAACAAGCTGACCAGCTTCGGATAGAGGACCTCACCTAGATGCGTTGTGAGTTGATCAAGAACGGACGAGTATAGGGTATTCCTCCGATGGTTGGGACGAGTTCCCGAGGACGTGTTCGGCCAGATATCTTCTACAGAGTGATGAAGATACAGAGTACGCGATTTTGATTCCGTGTGAGAGACTTCGGATTGACCGTAGCCGAGAACAGTAGACGTACGAAGACAACAAGACGTGACGTCGAAGCGGACGATGATAAAGACGAGTGGAGCTAGAGGTTCATGCGAGATGCTGACGAGCTGTTGCTACTCCCCGTCGAGATTAAATATCTGATATGTCTACAGAGGAGTTGGGATACGACCAGTTCCCGAGGAAATGCTGTGCTGAGGAAGCAGGTGTCCAGAAAATGAGAAAAGATTATGCAAGAGTACCAGCCTCCGTACAGTTCGGCATGGGTGAGATCGGAAGAGGCCTTGAGCAGGATTCCTTCCAGGACACTGCTGCGATAAGATTTGCACCAGGATCAGATGTGTGACGTGTATTCAGAGGACCAGAGGCCGATGCCAGTAAACGTGCTGCTTTACGAGTGGTCGTGATGATTAGCCGAAAGATGACCAGAGAAGTGCTAGAGCGGAATTTTCCCCATTAGCACACTTGACCGGGACGATGAGCCGATGGTTGTGAGATTGGTGAATCCACAGAGAAGATAAGGACCCAGAGACTGAGGACGCCATACCGTGAGCAGGAGGCAAGTGGATGTTCTTGTTCTACTGGTTTTAGGCGCACCGATTTATTTTTCGACATTGTAGGAGGTGTACCTCAATGTCATTTACTGCGATTTGCGTTGTGATCCGATTATCACGCTTATATCGCTTGGATTTGAGTTTTGATGAACGAGTTTCATGATATTGTTTTCGTGCACCATGGCTGCACCTGCTGGATATTTACATTTTTGGGCATAGTTATTGCACTGGATATATATTTTAATACACCATTGTGTTGATTTGCGATTTGTGCATATCCATTGCATTTGATGTCGATTTTGTACCTTCGTAGCATGTGTTTCTGGTTTCGTAGATTTCATACGATTCATGTGATTTTTGCACTTGGTAGAGCTCACATGTGCTTGCAGCGCATTGATACGGATTTGTGCTCGTAGTTGCACACGTTTTTTATTTATACACCTTGGTACACTTGGTGTCGTTCTTATATGCATTTGAGTTATTTATGTGATTTCCGTGCATTGGTTGCACCGTACTTGTATTTCGCGCATTTGATGCACCAGATTTGAGATTTTCGTGCACAATAGATGCACCAGATATTGCTTTCGTGCACACCTATTGCACTTAGTTTGCTTTTGTGCATATTGTGGCACCTGCATTTGGATTTGATTTCCATGCATACCAGACGCACGCGATTATTGGATACGCCTTTTGAGGCTGATTTTGCTTTTGAGCACTTTGTTTTCGTTTTGGGCACCATATTATATAGTGCCAAACAGGATTGATCTGAGGACAGTGTCTGAGTACTTTGCATGCATTAAAAGTTAAGAAGAGGTTTTCAAAAAGGAGCTATAGTCTCGCTATTTCCTACGTGTTCGTGAGGGACACGAACGTTTTTTTTAAGGAAAACGTCTTGGGATATTTTGAAAACGACGGATCGTGTATTTAAGAAAACATATATGGAAATATATTATTATTTTAAAAATGAGCGTTCGTCACTTATGCCGTGAGTTATGCATTCACGCGGCAATTTAGAAAAGATTTTTTCATGATTTTTATTTAGTTCTTGAAAGTTTTCCAAAGATGCGTACTATACACGTATTATGGTATTTGACTAGTGTATATTGGATTTCAGTAGTGGATTACGAGGTCTGTATCTCTATTGTAACTCTAAGGACTTGCGTGCAAATCCGATGACTTGCGTGACGCTTGACGGAGTTCGATTTTAAGTTCTGTACTCATGTTCATGCGCACTTGACGCGCTGGGTTGTTTCTGCATCTTCCGTGATTTCGGAGCCCCGTTGATTTGAGCTGATTATTGAAATGTTTTAGATTTTGGGGGTTTAAATTTAAATTCGGAGACCGAATTTATTTAAGGGGGGAAGATTGTAACATTTCAGAAAATATAAAATATTATTTTTGGAATTTAATATTAAAGTAATATATTTTCCGAAAACTGCCCGATTTGCGAAATTAGGGTTTTCGAATAAGGGTATAAATATATACCAATAATTGTGAAATAAATGGAAATTAAAATGATTTATTAATTTAATAATATATTTAAAGGATTTGGTATTTTTAAATTTTTTTATGGAATTAAAAACCCGATTAGTGCACTGCTAATCGCGAATAAGCCAAATCCGTGTTTCTACAGTTTTTCATGGCTAGTGCACCATGACATATTACATGTTATTTCATTTGTGTTTTGTCATTTGGGTGTATGTGTTTTTGGTGAGAAAAGAAGGGAAAAAGGTGTAATGATGAGTTGGAGAGAGAGAGGGGACATAATGATGACTTGGAAAGTGAGGGGGTGAGAATAAAGGGGGGGGGGGGGGAGAGAGAGAGAGAGAGAGAGAGAGGGCAGCCACATATTCCCTCCACCATTATTCATTTTATTCTCCTTCTTCATCTTCCTCCAACCTCACATTCCTCCACTTCTAACCCTAGATCCATCTCCAAATAATCCCTAAAACCTTATACTCCCTTCACAAAAATTAATCCCCATCTCTTCCTCTACACATTGAACCAAGCAAAATGGGATTCTGACAATTTTGGGACTTCTAGGGTTTTGTTTGGGGGTAACCATGAGGTATATCTCTTTTCATTTAGAGTAGTTTTGATTTCCTAGCTTTTTGTTTAAGTTTAGATGTCGTTTAGTGATGGATGTGTGAACTTTGAAATCCCAAAAGAAGGGTTTGGAAAATTGATGATGTTTTGTGGCTGTCAATGAGACTTTTGAGGTGATTCTTGACCTGAACCATAGACTAGAAACCAAAATATGGATTTAGGATTTAGTTCATGTCGGTTTTGTGAGGATATAGGGTGTGCAGGGAAATCTGGAGCAACCCGGGGAATTTCTGAGCTTAGCAAACAACTCCAGGGACCAAATTAGGGTACTAGGAGACTACCTTGACGAGACGAACCCTATTGGGGCCTAGGGACCCGAGGTGGCCGGAATTTTAGGCCTTGTGTCTGGCCACATGGAGGAAATTGGTGTCGGGGTTGATCCAGTAAGTCATATACATCATATACAGCACCCTAGACTTGTTTGTGCAACCCCATTTGGCCTGAATAAAAATCTGGAGGCAGTTTGGTGTGGTTTTGGTTATGTTTTCCGTATTTTGAAATGTTTAGTTTTGATATTTGGATTTTTTTTTGGTTGTTGAATGTTTGTACATCAACGACTAGGGGTAATTTGATAGTTTTGCATACGTGGGCTATAGGTTCTAACCTATAGGCGATCCGTGTGTCGTTTTGGTTTCCGGACTTGATGTTAATAGCGATTACGATTGTTTATATGGGACGTCGGGTCATAGCGTCATCGACTTCGGCAAGCGAAGACCAAGGTGAGTTGATCTATATCTATTGGGGAAGTCGGGTGGATGGCGTATAACACCCTCGCACACTTTGTAACGTTTTAGAAATCGTTATGAGAATTTTTCCGTTTTAGGGTTAAATTTTCGGTATTTTCCGTTTTAACCCGACTGTGTTCAAACAACCATATAGACTTGCCAGCACCCAGTTTAGCTAAAATAAAGCTAGTGTGCAGGCTTTGGGGGTATATGGGACGTTTTGGTTCAATTAGAATTTTTCCCAATTTTAATATTATTTTAATGCGGTATTCATGTTTTGGGAAATTTCCTTTTGGTGAACTTTTCTTCATTTAAGCTTGAGTTAATTCAACCCTCACTTATTATCTAGATATTTGTATGGGCATTAGAATTAAAGTTAAAGGAAAATGAAAAGAAATCAAGAGGTGCATGCATGTGTGTGTGAATGCGTTTATTGCATTTATTGCTAGGATTAGCTAGAAACTCCACACAAATTCCTCACCTTCTTTATTTGGCCGAGCCTTTCCCTCTCTCTTCTGTTCTTGATCATTTCCTTTCCAATTTGCAACAATTCAAAGCCAATAAATCCCCAAAATTCCCAAATAAATCACAAAAATACCTCAAGTATTGGTTTTTGCTTTTTGATCACTTGGAACTAGGAAAGCTTGGAGCTTGTGAGCTAAAGTTGATAGGTATAATCCCTACACTGATAAATAGGAGTTTTTATGTTGTGTTGTTCGTTGATTATGGTTTAGAACACTTTTTATATCGATTAGTGCGATATCGGGTTTTTAGTGTCTTTTAGAGCCTCTGTATCTGCTGTAATCTGGAAATTTTAGTGAGTGTCCAAACAAAATTGTAGTGATATACTAGTGACCCTGGAGAAACACCTGAGACACGATGACCACCCCACCGGCCGGGGCCAGCGACTCCTTTGGCGAATTCCGGCGACGCCGGCTTAGTAGGGAGGTGCTGGGGTTTGGTTTTTGTGGGTAGTTGTCTGCTGTTGGTTAGGGGTGTTTGGTACTGTTTACTTTTTTAGTAATTGCAGTATGAAAAATCTGGAATCGTTTACCTATAATCTAGTGTTTTGAATCCACGTGTTACGTAATCCGACACGAATCGTGATCTGATGCAGCTGCTGTACTCAGTTTGGTTTAATAGTGTCACAACGCACGTTAGCCACTAGATGGAGACTTGTGAGTTAGTTTAGTGTTGGTGCGTCGTTAAAGTGTAGTTTTACGTTATATTAGTCAATTCTGAGATGTTTGCACTATTTGTGTGTTTGTGAATTTGTAACGTCGCAAGCGGGGACTTCAGACGCTGTGAACAAGGGGAAGTGGGTGGTCGGATTTTCATATCTGGAGACCATTGGTGAGTAGATTTAACATATACGGGGAAATTGCCCGTATGGCATTATGCGTCGGGGCTGATATGATAGGATAGCTGCATGTCATTGCATAGTAGTATCTGTTGTACCTTTAGATATAACACATTACTGACGGTTCATATTGCACGAGCACTAAATTGTATGCTACACCCACATCGTCAGTAATTGCCATGACACACACAAACCACCTACATATGTGATATGGTAGTGGATAGGGATAGTGGAGGTAGTAATTTTTATTCCTTTGTGCATAGGAGATATTGTTGACACCTAGATACGTGTTATTGTGTTTGACATGGATAGTTAAAATAGTAACTCTTAATCCATTGCACGTATACCTTACTATTGCTACTTGTACACCTTGCATACATATTGACATGTACACCCACATACTCGATTAGAGTTACATGTACACCATGCACACATACTGACATGTATACTGCATATTTTGCTATAGTTGTATATACCTTAAGTGGTATTGTTTTGATAGGTGATATTGAGTTGTTGATCATTGCGCTTATGAAATGCATCATACATACTTGGTTACATGTAGATACTTAAACCTTGCTACACTTACATGTACACCACATATGATGCTGCACTTGTTTTTCGGAGGATTTTGGGAACCGCAAGATATATTTTAAAGATGGATTCATTTAAAAGAGCGGATTTCTTTTGATATGCTCATATTGTTGTTTTATATTGCATATATCAGTTTTTCATGGATTTACACATTGAGATATGGATTTCATATGATTTATGGATTTGAGAACCGTGGGGGTATTTCAAGAAAACTATGTATTATTTGAAAACCCGGTTTCTCTTGATATGATATTTCAGTGTGTCCACCATGTGATTTCTCGGTTCTGAGATTTGGCTTGTGATACCTGATTCGAGGAGCGGGAGGCACCATCTGCGGGTACATGGTGGACTCGGTATGGTACCCCCGGGTGAGTGGTGATTTCGTGGTGTAGACGATAAGCCTGGCGGTGGGACCACTACCTATCGGTGACTGTATTTGGACTCGGCGGTTATCATGGGGATACCGACCGGAGTGAGGTATGACATATCGTCAGGGCCATTCGTGGTGACAGCGCCTGAGTTATGAGGATTTACATGTCGATGCTAGACACGGGTTTTCATGATGTTTCGAGTGTCGGTGTTAGACACTCAGGTTTTCCATGATTTCTACGTATCGTCGGTGGACATACGGGGTTGATATCCTCATACTTATATACATATATATATATATATATATACATACAGGGATATATTTTTCATGATGTTTCGGGTGTCGATGTTTGACACTCAGGTTCCATGAGACTTACATGTGAGGGCCGATCTGAGGATGCGGTGCCTGAGGATTTGGGATTTGATGTGTCAGTGAGGGACACTGGTGTTTTTCCATGCTGATGATTTTGCATGAGATTTTATATTATATCATCCCACACTCAGGATTATGTTGTTATGCATTGATTCATGTAGTTGTAGTACCCTGATGATGTACCTTTACATGATTGTTGCATATTCACTTATCATACTTATGCTATCGGATTACATGTGATAGATAAATCGCTATTCGTGCATACCTGCGATTACAATATGATGGTATTTATTATTCATGAGTTGGCAACTCACCCCCGTTGTGCCACAGTGTTTTCCAGGACTTACCCTCAGAGTAATTGTGGCAGGGCGTCTTATCGTCTCTACTTTTGCGGATACCGCTACGTTTGGCTGTGAGGCCTTTACTTTTAGGTGGGTTTGCGGTTATCTGCTTGTACATTGGATATCTTTTTGTTGGATCTAGTATTCTCTATCTACCACTGTTTGTATATGACTTAGAGACGACTTTTGAGGATTCGGTGTTGTATTATTTTGGTGATTTTGGGTGCCGTGCTCGTGGGAGCCGGTTTTGTTGAAAAGTTACTCTTTTATGCAGTTTTCTTTTATATTCTTCGCTTCGGCGTCGTATACATGTTGTGGTGATTGTCTCCGCCGTTGGGCGTGATTTGCCCCCTTTTGGGATACTTTTATTATTATCTGTGATGTACCCGTTTTTGGGGCTAGTTTTTACAAAGGATGTGCTGCCGAAATTTTTAAGAAAGAAAACTAGAGTTAGAGATTTTACTTGTGATTTTACAAACGTTTAAAAACTATGTTTTTCTCCATTGATCCAGCTTTGGGTGGTTTAGATTTCTGGGTTTCGGCTTATTTAAGCTGCGTACGCCTGTAGACGATACATAGTTTAAGTGCCGGTTACGGGCCAAACTTTGGGTCGTGACAAAGTTGGTATCAGAGCGCTAGGTTTTACCTTTCGGAGTGTAGCATGACCCTTGTATGATGGAGTAGGTAGCTTAAGCAGAGTGACGTAGCGTATGTATGTTCCACGGCGTACTTACGACACAGTACTCTGCCTAAGTGACCGTAGGACTTATTGATTGATATCCTTCCGTGATGATATACATCTTTGTGATTCGATTCCTGTTTCCTTCTCGAATCTTGTTTCAATTTCCAGCCTATATGCCGCCGAAGACTACGAGGGCACAGAGAGCGGCCGTGAGGGCCGAGGTCAGAGTTGACTCGTCAGAGACGAGGACTGACCAGGGTAGTACGCCTGTTGTACCGGAGCACATTGCTATGATTAGAGCTGGTATGCAGGATCTGCGCCAGATAGTGGGGACTTTAGTAGAGACCATTCGAGCACAGGGGCAGGCAGTTGTTCCACCCGTTGCAGGGACCACGATGGTACCTACAGTTCCGGCAGTCGCAGTTACAGCTCCGGAGGTTATTACTGTGTCACTGACAGATTTTATAAGGCTGAGGCCTCCGGTGTTTACTGGCACAGATGTTACTGAGGATCCGAAGTCGTTCATCGACCGGATGGCCAGGATTTGTCGTTCACTCCGATGCTCCGATGAGAGATGGGTAGAGTTTGCCAGTTTTCGTCTGGAGGGTCTGGCCCAGAAGTGGTGTGAGTCCTTGGAGAAAGGCAGAGCCGCGGGTCTTGGTCCTATGACCTGGGCTGAGTTTGTGACGTTGTTTCTTTCCCGTTTTCTTCCACCGAGCGTCAGGGATGCGCGAGCACGCAAATTTGAGTCATTACGTCAGATTCCGAAGATGACGGTGTCTGAGTATGATGTACTATTTACCGAGCTGTCGGTGTATGCTCCGTACCTGGTGGCGACTGAGGAGATGAGGGTGAAGAGGTTTGTTCGAGGCCTACATACCCAGTTGTTCCTAGCCATCAGCATTCAGCATTGCGACACGTATGCGGCAGCTGTCGATGTAGCCCTATTGGTGGAGGAGCGTCTTGCTGAGTCATCGGTTGTTCCGGAACCGAAGAGGACTCATACGGATGTACCAGCATGGAGACAGAGGTTTGCACGCCGAGGCAGAGTTCCTTCAGACTCGGGGAGTAGCAGAGACATGGGACGGGGCCAGTTATTCAGTTCTTATTCCCAAGAGGGCCAGCGACCGTCTTATGGGTGCTTCGGATGTGGCAGTCTACATCATCTTGTTCGGGATTGTGCGGTGGTGCGTCAGAGAGGGCCAGCAGTACCCCAGGTTACCTTACCACCTTCTCTGCCTCAGAGAGCGTTGCCTCTTATTCCTGTTGTTGCGCCGCGTCAGACTCCTGTTCAGAGAGGTCATGGTCGCGGGGGTTTTGTACCGAGAGGTCGAGGTGGCGGAGGCAGAGGGCAGCCAGTAGCCGGTAGAGGGCAGGCACGGGTTTTTGCCTTGACTCACCAGGACGCTCAGGCGTCCGATGTTGTGGTTTCAGGTACCCTTTCTGTATGTTCTTATGATGCACATATTCTTTTCGACCCAGGATCTACGCATTCGTATGTTTCTACATACTTCGTGCCGAGGTTAGGACGAGAGTCGTGTTTTCTAGATCAGCCGCTTGTCGTGACTACTCCTGTGGGAGAGTCGTTTGTTGCGCGACACGTGTTCCGATCATGTGCTGTCCGTATAGGAGACAGAGATCTGTCCGTCGACTTGATCCTTCTTGAGATGTTGGACTTCGACTTTCTGTTGGGCATGGACTGGCTAGCTACTTGCTATGCGTCCGTGGACTGCCGCGAGAAGACAGTTAGATTTTGTTTTCTCGGCGAGTCAGTGTTTGTTGTGCATGGGGACCGTGGTGCCGCCCCTCGCAGTTTGATTTCTGTCCTATGCGCTAGTCGGCTGTTGAGGAGGGGATGTCGGGGATTATTGGCTTTCATTCATGATACTGGAGCCACAGTGGAGTCGTTGGACCAGGTTTCTACCGTGCGAGAGTTTCCCGATGTCTTTCCCGATGAGTTACCTGGGTTGCCGCCAGAGTGCGATATTGAGTTTTGCATTGATCTGATTCCTGGCATGGAGCCTATTTATATACCGCCTTATCGGATGGCTCCGGCAGAGCTTAGAGAGCTTAAAGATCAATTGCAAGAGTTGCTTGATTTAAGACTTGTGCGTCCGAGCGTTTCGCCGTGGGGAGCTCCTGTTCTGTTCATCAAGAGAAGGACGGCAGTTTGAGGCTATGTGTGGATTATCGTCAGTTGAACCGAGTTACGGTGCGGAACAGGTATCCTTTACCCCGCATTGATGATTTATTTGATCAGCTCCAGTGTGCGAAACATTTTTCTAAGATTGATTTGCTTTCGGGTTATCATCAGTTGCGGGTTCAGAATGGCATGGTTCGGAATGATGCCATTTCGAAGACTGCTTTTCGTATGCGCTCTGGGCACTATGAGTTTTTGGTGATGTCGTTCGGACTCACCAATGCGCCAGCAGCGTTCATGGATCTGATGAACCAGATTTTCAGGCCGTTCCTCGATCAGTTTATTATAGTGTTTATTAATGACATACTGGTCTACTCTAGGAGTCGTGAGGAGCATGAGCAGCACTTGAGGATTACTTTACAGATATTGAGAGAGCACCAGCTGTATGCTAAATTCTCAAAGTGCGCATTTTGTCTTGATAGAGTTGACTTCCTGGGTCATGTGGTGACTGGTGATGGTATTCTTCTGGACCCGAGGAAGATCGAGGCTGTACAGCTTTGGCCCAGACCTGTATCGGTGACTGAGGTCCGCAGCTTTTTGGGCTTAGCTAGTTATTATCGCCGTTTTGTGCAGGATTTCTTGAGTATCGCTGCACCGCTGACTGGACTGACCCGGAAGGGAGTTCCTTTTCTCTGGACTGATGCGTGCGAGCAGAGTTTTCAGCAGTTGAAGACTCGGTTGACGACAGCACCAGTTCTTTCTTTACCTTCTGGATCAGGCGGCTATGTTGTTTATTGTGATGCTTCTCGAGTAGGGCTCGGCTGTGTTTTGATGCAGCATGATAAAGTGATTGCGTATGCTTCTAGGCAGCTAGGCAGCTGAAGAAGCACAGCAGAATTACCCCGCTCACGATCTTGAGATGGCCGCGGTGATCTTTGCGTTGAAGATTTGGAGGCACTACTTGTACGGGGAGTCATGTCAGATCTTCACGGATCACAAGAGATTGAAGTATATCTTCCAGCAGCGAGATCTGAACCTGAGACAGCGTCGTTGGATGGAGCTAGTGAAGGATTATGATTGTGAGATCCTTTATCACCCGGGCAAGGCGAATGTGGTAGCTGATACTTTGAGTCGTAGGCCCGGGGGTAGCTTGTCCCAGTTGAGCGCAATTCAGCGTCAGTCTTCTGCAGATTGGCAGCTCTTGTGTGATGGTAGAGTGCAGTTCGAGTTCACCTCCACTGAGGGACAGTTTGCTCATGTCCGTGCCCGTCCACTACTATTTGATCGTATCCGTGAGGCGCAACCCAGTGATGCCCGTTTGTCCGAGATTCTTGAGCTTGTTCGACAGGGTACAGTTTCGGAGTTCATGATTGATGACCAGGGTGTGCTACGATGCGGGACTTGCTTGTGTGTACCAGATGCTGATGGGTTGAGACGCGAGATCCTAGAGCAGGCACATTAGTCGGCCTTTAGCGTTCATCCAGGTTCCACCAAGATGTACCGTGACTTGAGAGACTTTTACTTGGAGGAAGGGATGAAACGCGATATTTCGGACTTCGTTTCGAGGTGCCTGACTTGTCAGCAAGTCAAGGATGAGCATCAGAGACCGGCTAAAGAGTTGCAGCCTTTACCCATTCCGGAGTGGAAATGGTAGCAGATTTCCATGGACTTCATTGTGGGTCTACCCAGGACTAGTAGAGGGTATGACTCCATTTGGATGATTGTTGACCGGTTGACGAAAGCGGCTCATTTCCTTCCAGTGAAGGCCACATTCGGTTATGCTCAGTATGCTCAGTTGTACATAGATGAGATTATGCATTTGCACGGTGTTCCCACATGCATAGTATCCGAAAGAGGCACCCAGTTTACTAGCCGTCTTTGGCAGAAACTTCAGGAAGCTTTAGGTACCCGGTTGAGTTATAGCACCGCTTTTCATCCACAGACCGATAGTCAGTCGGAGCGGACTATTCAGACTCTGGAGGATATGCTCCGTGCATGTGTGCTGGATTTTGGGGGCAGTTGGGATCATCACTTGCCGTTGATTGAGTTCTCCTACAACAACAGCTTTCAGGAGACTATTCAGATGGCACCTTTTGAGGCTTTATATGGTAGGAAGTGTCGATCGCCAGTCTGTTGGACCGAACTTAGTGAGAGTCTGGTTTTGGGACCCCAGGTAGTTCAGGAGACTACGGAGAAGATCCAGCTGATTCAGGACAGGATGAGAGCAGCCCAGTGTAGGCAGAAGTCTTATGCCGACCGTCGTCGTCGCAGACTTGAGTTCGCAGTGGGGGAACATGTATTCCTGAGGATTTCTCTGATGAAGGGCGTTATGCGATTTGGGAAGAGGGGGAAGCTCAGTCCCAGATTTGTAGGTCCTTTCGAGATCCTTGAGTGAGGGGGTTCCGTTTCTTATCGTTTGGCGCTTCCGCCCAGTTTTCCGGATGTTCACCCTATTTTCCATGTGTCGATGCTTCGTAGATACCTTCATGATCCTTCTTACATGATTCAGCACGAGACCGTTCAGCTTGTGTTAGTTATATGTATGCCCTAGAGTCCATTACTGTACATAGGATGTATATTGTAGTGGATGCTGGGACATATATAGGGAGGACTTTCTTGCTCGACATGATAGTATGCTATCTGGTTACTCTTTACCTTAACATGTACACTCATTGTCTCTCTGTTACATGTTGGTAAAGCCCTTAGGATGTGTACTTGACTACCTGGACTATGATGCGGATCATACTAGTGGGGACATGGTAGTCCATAAGTACACCCTTCAAAGTCCCTAGTCGTGGGTGTATCGAGACGGGGCATCGATATACCAGAGTAGACTAGCGTATACCTTCTCGACCCATACAGATGGGCGATGGATGATCCTATATCCATTGGTGTTTGACATCAGAGATGATATACGGGTGCTCAGTAGAGACTGGGTACACTGGACGGACTCGCCGAGAACTCCTAGATGGTATTATACCTTACGTCAGATGGCAGTTCTCTGGTGACACTGGTACAGAGTAGTCTGTTGACCAGAGATCGTCATAGAGTCTTGTGTGGTTCCCACTGTGCTTTGATTTCCACCTTACCATGTCCAAGAGGGCGTGCAAAACGGTGGTTTTTGGTTACAGTCCCGAGTCACATGGAGGCAATGAGCGATAGGAGGGGATTCGTCTCTGCCGGTATAGGGAGTTGATGTTGCGCTGTGTTCGATTGGCTATAACCGGAAATCCCTGGCCAGGGTTGCTGAGATTTACTGATAAGTGTTACCAGTACTTTCTCGAATTATTATAGACCTCATATCGACACGACTTATCGAGCTATTGGGGTCTGATGTTTACCACCCCCAGGCAAGATATGCGACATATCAGACGATCAGACCGGACTGTACGGTAAGTGTTACTGGTTGGATTCACAGGAGTGTGAGCGGGCTTGCTCGTCGATCTTCTGATCGCTCAATACCCGGGTGGCCGTTACGTTTAGCAGACCGCTTGCGGCTTGTGGGTGTTTGATATGATCATCACCTGCTTCCGGCGTATTGACGAGTCTTTAGAGTCCTACACAGAGGTTTCCTGGCTCAAGCGAAACGAAATAGGAGCGCATATGAGATATGTGCGGGACCGAGAATAATGAGTGTATGTGATACCGTATTTCATTCTCGCGATGAATGTGTCGAATGGTTGTATGCGATATAATCTAGTTATCGAATCAAGGATTGATTCGATAAATCGATACATTGTATACTAGTCGGTTGTGTGCGACATGACCGGATCATTGAATCAAGTGTTGATTTAATGATTTAATGCATAATTATATATTTGATATATTACTTTGCATTAACTAGTATTGGTTCACTTTAAATGGATTTTCTCACTTGAAGTTCACAAGTTGTATATGCGATATACTTTTGTGCACTTGATTGTATCATGTTTGATGATACATGCTTACTTGAGTTTGTGTAAAGATTAAACCACGGTTATTTAAATGGTTAGGTTTTTTTTTTTCATTTTCTTATTCATTTATTTATTTGTTTATTCATTTTGGAAAATGATAAGCATAAAGAGAAAATGGTGGCTAACTTTGTTTGTTGTTGAAGCTTTGACTTAGTGACCATTTTGTCTCATGCTTAACTCTAACCATTCCACTTAACCCTAGTCTATTCTCTACACTTGACCATGGTTGGATTATGATAAGTATTCTCATTATTTTCTTTTTGAAAAAGAACTTATCATAATATCTTCATCATCTTCTTCTTCTTCTACCTTCCTCCATCAATGGCAACTCTTGAAAATGAGTGAGAAATCCAATTCTAAAGTGAACCCACTTCCTATTTCTTCATCCTCTACCTCTTGCCAAGTAGTATAGGGTGTTCTCTTTACAAGTTTCATGACTTGGTGAAGTGGGAGCTTGATCTAGTGATGCCTCGACGTAGATCATCTTCGGCACGAAGCCGACGACCTTGCCCGCCCATTTCTCCGATGAAGCCGACGCTAGAGCCCGGGTTTCCATTTGGACAGCGAGGAGACTTCATTGTGGAGCTATGGAGGTGGAGGACCGGATCTACAAAGGTTGTATTTCCGTTCTCTTAGTAAAGTAGTTTACTAGTTGCATCTTTCGCCTAAAATTCTAGTTAACGATCCATATTAAGGTTTCTCGGCACTTGTAATTTTTGAAATTGGCATGGTTGATGCCTTGTGAGACCTCATTAGTGTGCCTAGAAACCCTACAGTGGTATCAGAGCCTAGCTAGAGCCTTAGGCGATGCGTAGACGACGTTTGAAACCCGATCGAACCAAAACCCTAACCCCAAAATAGCTCTCTGGACTTTTTCTAAAAACTGGGTTTTTTCCAGATTAAAAATTCTTAAAAAATTCAGCAGGAAGATCTAAGAGTTATGGTGCAAAACGAGATCCTAATTCATCTAAACCGCCGCGGTTCCGCGGCATGCGCATGGCTCATGCGGCGGTTCCGCGGCCGTACGGTCGACTCTCACAGTAAGATTTGCACAGTAATTCCTTTTTCTCAGTGCTGAGTTTTATGGGAATTTTTAATATTTATTCAAGAGTTGAATTTTCTGGGTTGTTTTGGGGATTCGAATGTTCGATCGGATTATCAAATTTTGTCTGTGTGGCTTTCCGGATAATTTTTAAATATGTTAAAAAGTTCGACCGGATATAAATACCCAATTTTTCCCCTGTCGGAAAATTTCCAAGTGTTGGATTTTTCCGTAGTTTAACGACGTTCTAAGTAGTGCAAGTAATGCGATGGTCCCTCTAGAAGACAACAAACCTTAACTCGATTATGTGACCGTCTTGAACTGCCCTTTGAACCTTCGGGTTTGGGGCAGTACGGCGTGCCACATGTGAGGCGTTGGCTTGACCCTTCTACGGCTGGACCGTTGGTACTGGGGCATGAACTGAATGTTTTTAGACTTATTTCATGTGTTGAGCTGTATCGGGAAATCTTGGGTGTTCGAATGTTCAATCGGAAAGTCTAACATTTTCTGTTTATCCGGAATATGATACAATAATTGGAATTCACAATAAGTTATGAGATAACTGAATGAATATTATAAACATAGCAGTTTAGTCTCACTTGATCGGTTGCTACGGAATTTTGATGCGATCAAAAGTCCGTCGCAATCACGTAGCGCACGCGGATACTCGCCGGGTAAACTTAATAGACAGCTACACCCCACAGCCCCGACCAAGTGACTGTAGGAGAACCCCGTCGCCGAAAGCATCCGTTCGGGTGCTCGGGGTAGCGGTGTTCCGCCTTAGTGCACTTCGTCGACGGCATCGGGGGTGCGGCCGTCTACTGAAGTTTGCGACGAGCATTCGATCAGGATGTCGGGAATCTTGTTGAATTGCCCGACTTGATATTGAAAAGAGTTTTCGATAATGAGACCAAAATGCGGGGTTTATAATTGTTAGGCATGCGATGTCTAAGGAATTCATTTGATTAGGCATGCGATGTCTATGCAGGTTGCGGATTCCAACTGTTGTAGTTTTACACTTTCTTTTTTGCGACCGTAAGTGTAATATGTGATATCGCCGGTTTCGTTGCTATATGTCAACGACAATTGGGATGCGCATATTTATTTACGTTGATGACATATGATGTTATGTGTTGCTGGATATGTTATATTGGATCGTCGTGTTTGAATAGCCGGGGGTTTTTATGTGAGATGAGTGTTTTTCATTTTCATTCATGTAAAAACTTGTATGTAATATTCTTTTATTGGGGCACTTCCAGGTTGCGGATGTTGTCACCTTTTGTATATTATTTACTTTTCCGCACTAGGATAGACCCAAGGAGGGGAGCACAAGTAACCGAGTTCTGGAGTCCAGTGGGAGACCAACTCGAGGAGTCGAGTCCGGGTCTCCTAACTCTAGAATTGGTAGGGTTGTTTGCCGCTCTCGTAGGGGTCTAGGAGTGTGGGTTTGGCTATTCATCACGACCGTGGAATCTGTGTTTTATACTGGCTCGTATTAAAAACACGGACGTCCTAGTATATCCAATATTTCATATGATTCTTCTGCTGCGATATCTGTGATGTGATCATGTGATGTTCTGTGATAGATACAGTATATAGTATATATGATATATTATATAGGCGTTACTTATGTTTTACACCCGCGCTAGCCCTGCCCCGTTCTGTCGTTAGTTACCTAACCTAACGGTGCACAAGGGGACATCGAGGCGAATGCGGATGGCATAAGTGTACGTCGTATTTATCTGTGATGTTTAGGTATTTAAATGATGGGACTTCATTAATGTGATTAATGAAAGAAAAGAAACCTAAGATGTTGTAGAATCGAATTTCAAAAATAAAACAGGTAGCTACAGTTCTTGCTTTGCACAGCGGTATATATGATATATCCTGCACCTTATTCGATGAGGAAAGGACCGAGATCCCTTCACCGGGAGTGACTCCTTTAGCAATAACTGGCAGATGCTACACACTCGGTTTGTCTTTTGATTGCTTTTAAGAGTTTTTGCTTTGCACAGTGATATATATGATATATCCAGCACCTCATTCGACGAGGAAAGGACCGACGATCCCTTCACCGGGAGTGACTCCTTTAGCAAAACTAGAAAAGCCTAAAAAACACTCCATTTCAAAATTCATTCGATCCTACAACGATATCAAGTTCATTACGCAATAGGTTTTCAGAAAAACCTATCGTAGCCCTCCGTCATTTCAGATAAGTGGTAGTTAGTATTCGTGCTACGTTTGTTGGCCTGCGTCAAGGCGTAGTGTGCGGTAGCTAACTAGTATTTATCTGCTTATGCATATGATGCAGATTGGATTAGGGTAGTCGTGCGACTTTGTTGGCCTGCGTCAAGGGTCATGCGGGTGGGTTTAATTCAATCAGGAAATGATGGGTTGAACTTGACTAGCGCACTATGGTTTGTTGGCCTGCGTCAAGGTCATAGGACGCTAGGGGCAAAATTATCGGGAATTTCAAGTGTTGAAATTTGCAATGAGATTGCATACCTTCTATGAGATAGTTGGATCCCGATACCCGCTGCGAGTAAGAGTTACTCATGGGAGAGTTTTACACATTACAATTAGCCGATCAAGTAGGTGTTTAGAAAGGTGTTAACGAGGTTACGCCTCTGGGAAAACGAGGTTTAACATTAATTAGGTTCGTGTGAAAGCACGGGGGACCTCCCTCAAAGTACCGACACTGGCCTGGCTGAAAGATTGGCGAACTTGTAACGTGTAATTAATCCCGGCTAGTCTTTCCTTTTAGGGTTTGAAGGAAGATTTGATAAAAAGCAGTGGGAGCCATCCTGATTAGATAAAATAATGACCAATCTGATCTTGCAAGAGCGCACGCTGAGTGTTTTCTTCTCTCTCTCTCCAGATAGCGACCATATCACGCCTTAATCAAGATAATAATACGGAATATTGACCGAACCCACTTGTTATAATGAGCTGGGGAACGTTGGTCCCGCTCTAACTTATAATTGTTATAAGACAGAGCAGGAAATAGGGGATTACCAGAATTCCCGTGCCACCCAAACGAAGAGAGTGCATGCTGATGCATCATCTTCGGGTGTGTTCATTACAAAGAATTGTTTCTCCGTATCCTCTACGTCCTGGGTATGTGATACCGGATCAGGATCCCAGATATGTAATCTGTTACATAGGGCTACAGAAAGGTAGAAAAACTGAGAACGGGTGATAAGTTTCATGAGGCAGAAAACGGGGCAAGTGTTGCAGCCAAGTCTGTTGGTCACTGTCACCCTGTATTCCAAATACATTGAATCTGAACGAATGTTATTAGATACCGAACCTGATATACAAAATCATATCACTCTCTTTAATAGTAAAGAAATGATAAAATTTTGTATTGTTGGATAATGTTTTGAACATTTCCTATATCAAAAGTTGATCGGTTCAGGCACGTTATCTAAAAGCATTGATGTTCTAAATCAAACTACAGTTCTTTAGTATACAGAACACACAAAAGAGGAAGAGTTCAGAAATGAACAAATCCTTCTTGAGGCATTGTAGACTAGGTCATATCAATGCGATCCGACTGGCTGAAGTTACATTTTAGATGCATATTTAAATCGGTTTGAATTTACATCTTGTGAAACTTACCAGTCATGTCACAGAGATAAGATGACCATAGCTCCGTTTACTGGAAACAGAGAAAGAGTTAGTGAACTCTTGGGATGATACATGTTGATGTATGATAAGTCCCCTGTCTACATATGCCAGGATTGGTTCTTTGTACTTCGTTACATTCTCTGATAATCTCTCAAGATTCAGACATATGTTCCGGTTGAAACACAAGTCCGAACCTTTTGAGATATTCACAAAATATGATTTAGAAGTAGAAAACCAAAACACGGGTATAAGTATTATGTCCTTTGATGAGATCGAGGAGGAGAATACTGAAGTACGGAAATCCTGGATTATTTTAAAGGAGAATGAGATTCTCTCACAGCATTACTCCTCCGTATACACCATAGCACGATGGTATATCGGGGCGGAGCAATCACACCCTATATGATAAGGTGTGCTCTACGATGAGTACTACTGAGTTACCTATTTCCATTTTGGGAGTTATGCACTTGAGAAGTTGCATACCTATTGAATAGGGTTCAAATCAAATCAGTTGCCTATCGCTTCATATGTGATATGGAAAGGGAAGAGCCCATATCTTAAGTTGGTTAAGATTTGGGGTTGTCCGGGCTATGTCTAAAAGCATAATCCAGACAAGCTCGAGGCAAGGTCTGTAATGTAGAACTGGAAAGGTTCCAGCTATACAAACTACAGCAGATGATTTGAAAGAACCAAAGGATTCAATAGTTACCAACGAACCTCAGCCTCTCCGCCGATCTAGTAAGGTTCCTCACCCGCCTAAGAGATACTTCGGTTACTCGATGACAGTGGGAGCGAGGATTGCATCATGAGATGATGACCCAACTAGTTTCGAACTGGCCATCAGGAGTGGGACTCTGTAAGAATGGCTGGATGCTTAGCGATCTGAGATGGAATCCATGTACACCAACAAAGTATGGACTTTGGTTGCTATATCTGAAGGGTTAAATCCCCATCAGGAGCAAGTATATCTTGAGAAGATTACTTGGTGTAGATGGAAAAGTTAAGACTTTCAAAGCTAGACTTGTTAAAGCTTTTCGTCATCGACCAGGCATGGATTATGATGAAACCTTTTCAAGTGGCTATGCTTAAGTCCATCCAGATCCTACCTGCCACGGCTACATACCATGACTACGATATTTGGCGGTTGGGTGCCATGACTACTTTTCTAAATAATGATTTAGAAGAGAACGTCTATAAGAACACAGCCAGAGGGCTTCGTAGACAGTGGGAGCAGCGGAAACGTGTACAAGATGCTTTATAGGATAAAGCAGGTATCGCGGAGTTGGAACATCTATTTTGATGTAGTAGTCAAACAGTT
The DNA here is from genome assembly GCA_030015575.1 of Agapanthus africanus. Classification (NCBI taxonomy): domain Eukaryota; kingdom Viridiplantae; phylum Streptophyta; class Magnoliopsida; order Asparagales; family Amaryllidaceae; genus Agapanthus; species Agapanthus africanus. The sequence continues at coordinate 242,385,402 of CM057344.1, forward strand.
TGACGTCATCAAAATGGTAGATGGACCTTGTATAAACAAAAAGGTAGTAGGGAGTATGCTAGTGATCCTCGTAGAATACGTGGATGACATACTCTTGATAAGAAAGGAGTTTCCTATGCTACGCTCGGTCAATCTCCGCTTATCACAATGATTCTCCATAAAGGATCAAAGTGATACCTCTTAAATCCTGGGTTTTGGATCTATGAGATAGATCTAATTGGATGTTAGGATTCTCACTAGTTGTAGTGAGATGGTATGAATTGATCCTGGGGAGAATCACTGGAAGTGTTCCAGGGTGATAAAGACGACTGAATGTCAGTCACAGGCATTGTCTTTACCCTCAGTAAAGGGATGGTATGTTGGAAGAGTTCCAAGCTATATACCGTGGCTAACTAGACGATAAAGGCTGAATACATCGCTACTTAAGATGCTACCAAAGAGGCTGTCTGGGTGTATATTAGTTCATGAGATGAACTTAGTTCCTCCCATTGTGTGACAATGGAGTTGTGGCTTATGCCAAGGAACGCCCGTCCCATCAGTGATCCAGACATATTCTAAGGCAGTATTACCTGATCATGGAGATGGTTGATCTCCAGGGGATCGAGGTTTGGAGAGTCGACTCAGAGGACAACACAGCGGATCCACTCACAAAGGCCTGTTCCCAGAGAGAGATTTTTATGGGATGGTTGAGTATGAGATACTACAACCACTGCTATCAGATGGCCCTAGTGCAAGTGGGAGATTTTTAGTTATATGTATGCCCTAGAGGCCAATACTGTACATAGGATGTATATTGTAGTGGATGCTGGGACATATATAGGGAGGACTTTCTTGCTCGACATGATAGTATGCTATCTGGTTGCTCTTTACCTTAACATGTACACTCATTGTCTCTCTGTTACATGTTGGTAAAGCCCTTAGGATGTGTACTTGACTACCTGGACTATGATGCAGATCATACTAGTGGGGACATGGTAGTCCATAAGTACATCCTTCAAAGTCCCTAGTCGTGGGTGTATCGAGACGGGGCATCGATATACCAGAGTAGACTAGCGTATACCTTCTCGACCCATACAGATGGGCGATGGATGATCCCATATCCATTGGTGTTTGACATCAGAGATGATATACGGGTGCTCAGTAGAGACTGGGTACACTGGACGGACTCGCCGAGAACTCCCAGATGGTATTATACCTTACGTCAGATGGCAGTTCTCTGGTGACACTGGTACAGAGTTGTCTGTTGACCCGAGATCGTCATAGAGTCTTGTGTGGTTCCCACTGTGCTTTGATTTCCACCTTACCACGTCCAAGAGGGCGTGCAAAACGGTGGTTTTTGGGTACAGTCCCGAGTCACATGGAGGCAATGAGCGATAGGAGGGGATTCGTCTCTCCCGGTATAGGGAGTTGATGTTGCGCTGTGTTCGATTGGCTATAACCGGAAATCCCTGGCCAGGGTTGCTGAGATTTACCGGTAAGATTTACCAGTACTTTCTCGAATTGTTATAGACCTCATATCGACACGACTTATCGAGCTATTGGGGTCTGACGTTTACCACCCCCAGGCAAGATATGCGACATATCAGACGATCAGACCGGACTGTACGGTAAGTGTTACTGGTTGGATTCACAGGAGTGTGAGCGGGCTTGCTCGTCGATCTTCTGATCGCTCAATACCCGGGTGGCCGTTACGTTTAGCAGACCGCTTGCGGCTTGTGGGTGTTTGATATGATCATCACCTGCTGCCGGCGTATTGACGAGTCTTTAGAGTCCTACACAGAGGTTTCCTGGCTCAAGCGAAACGAAATAGGAGCGCATATGAGATATGTGCGGGACCGAGAATAATGTATGTATGTGATACTGTATTTCATTCTCGCGATGAATGTGTCGAATGGTTGTATGCGATATAACCTAGTTATCAAATCAAGGATTGATTCGATAAATCGATACATTGTATACTAGTCGGTTGTGTGCGACATGACCGGATCATTGAATCAAATGTTGATTTAATGATTTAATGCATAATTATATATTTGATATATTACTTTGCATTAACTAGTATTGGTTCACTTTAAATGAATTTTCTCACTTGAAGTTCACAAGTTGTATATGCGATATACTTTTGTGCACTTGATTGTATCATGTTTGATGATACATGCTTAGTTGAGTTTGTGTAAAGATTAAACCACGGTTATTTAAATGGTTAGGGTTTTGTTTTTCATTTTCTTATTCATTTATTTATTTGTTTATTTATTTTGGAAAATGATAAGCATAAAGAGAAAATGGTGGCTAACTTTGTTTGTTGTTGAAGCTTCTTGAAGCTTTGACTTAGTGACCATTTTGTCTCATGCTTAACCCTAACCATTCCACTTAACCCTAGTCTATTCTCTACACTTGACCATGGTTGGATTATGATAAGTATTCTCATTATTTTCTTTTTGAAAAAGAACTTATCATAATATCTTCATCATCTTCTTCTTCTTCTACCTTCCTCCATCAATGGCAACTCTTGAAAATGAGTGAGAAATCCAATTCTAAAGTGAACCCACTTCCTATTTCTTCATCCTCTACCTCTTGCCAAGTAGTATAGGGTGTTCTCTTCACAAGTTTCATGACTTGGTGAAGTGGGAGCTTGATCTAGTGATGCCTCGACGTAGATCATCTTCGGCATGAAGCCGACGCCCTTGCCCGCCCATTTCTCCGATGAAGCCGACGCTAGAGCCCGGGTTTCCATTTGGACAGCGAGGAGATTTCATTGCGGAGCTATGGAGGTGGAGGACCGGATCTACAAACGTTGTATTTCCGTTCTCTTAGTAAAGTAGTTTACTAGTTGCATCTTTCGCCTAAAATTCTAGTTAACGATCCGTATTAGGGTTTCTCGACACTTGTAATTTTTGAAATTGGCATGGTTGATGCCTTGTGAGACCTCATTAGTGTGCCTAGGAACCCTACAGCTTGAGCACGATCTTTCGTTCACCGAGCAGTCGGTAGTTATTTTGGATTGGCAGGTGAAGAAACTTCGGTCAAGGGTCTTGCCGTCTGTGAAGGTTTTTTGGCGTAGCCCTACTAGTGAGGAGATCACTTGGGAGGCCGAGAGTGAGATGCGGAAGAAATTCCATCAGCTCTTTGAAGGTACGCTTAGTAGTTAATTTTAATTCGGGGACCGAATTTCTATAAGGGGGCGAGATTGTAACGTTTTAGGAATCGTTATGAGAATTTTTCCGTTTTAGGGTTAAATTGTCGGTATTTTCCGTTTTAACCCGACTGTGTTCAAACGACCATATAAACTTGCCAGCACCTAGTTTAGCTAAAATAAAGCTAGTGCGCAAGCTTTGGGGGTAAATAGGACGTTTTGGTTCAATTAGAAATTTTCCCAATTTTAATATTATTTTAATGCGGTATTCATGTTTTGGGAAATTTCTTTTTGGTGAACATTTCTTCATTTAAGCTTGAGTTAATTCAACCCTCACTTATTATCTAGATATTTGTATGGGCATTAGAATTAAAGTTAAAGGAAAATGAAAAGAAATTAAGAGGTGCATGCATGTGTGTGTGAATGCATTTATTGCTAGGATTAGCTAGAAACTCCACACAAATTCCTCACCTCCTTCATTTGGCCGAGCCCTTCCCTCTCTCTTCTGTTCTTGATCATTTCCTTTCCAATTTGCAACAATTCAAAGCCAATAAATCCCCAAAATTCCTAAATAAATCACAAAAATACCTCAAGTATTGGTTTTTGCTTCTTGATCACTTGGAACTAGGAAAGCTTTGAGCTTGTGAGCTAAAGTTGATAGGTATAATCCCTACACTGATAAATAGGAGTTTATATGTTGTGTTGTTCGTTGATTATGGTTTAGAACACTTTTTATATCGATTAGTGCGATATCGGGTTTTTAGTGTCTTTTAGAGCCTCTGTATCTGCTGTGATCTGAAAATTTTAGTGAGTGACCAAACAAAATTGTAGTGATATACTAGTGACCCTGGAGCACCACCTGAGACACGATGACCACCCTACCGGCCGGGGCCGGCGACCCCTTTGGCGAATTCCGGCGACGCCGGCTTAGTAGGGAGGTGCTGGGGTTTGGTTTTTGTGGGTAGTTGTCTGCTGTTGGTTAGGGGTGTTTGGTACTGTTTACTTTTTTAGTAATTGAAGTATGAAAAATCTGGAATCGTTTACCTATAATCTAGTGTTTTGAATCCGCGTGTTACGTAATCCGACACGAATCGTGATCTGATGCAGCTGCTGTACTCAGTTTGGTTTAATAGTGTCTCAACGCACGTTAGCCACTAGACGGAGACTTGTGAGTTAGTTTAGTGTTGGTGCGTCGTTAAAAGTGTAGTTTTACGTTATATTAGTCGATTCTGAGATGTTTGCACTATTTGTGTGTTTATGAATTTGTAACGTCGCAAGCGGGGACTTCGGATGCTGCGAACAAGGGGAAGCAGGTGGTCGGATTTTCATAGCTGGAGACCATTGGTGAGTATATTTAACATCTACGGGGAAATCGCCCGTATGGCGTTATGCGCCGGGGCTGATATGATAGGATAGCTGCATGTCATTGCATAGTAGTATATGCTGTACCTTTAGATATAACACATTACTGACGGTTCATATTGCACGAGCACTAAATTGTATGCTACACCCACATCGTCAGTAATTGCCATGACACACACAAACCACCTACATACGTGATATGGTAGTGGATAGGGATAGTGGAGGTAGTAATTCTTATTCCTTTGTGCATAGGAGATATTGTTGACACCTAGATACGTGTTATTGTGTTTGACATGGAAAGTTAAGATAGTATGTCTTAATCCATTGCACGTATACCTTACTATAGCTACTGGTACATCTTGCATACATATTGACATGTACACCCAAATACTCGATTAGAGTTACATGTACACCATGCACACATACTGACATGTATACTGCATATTTTGCTATAGTTGTATATACCCTAAGTGGTATTGTTTTGATAGGTGATATTGAGTTGTTGATCATTGCGCTTATGAAATGCATCATACATACTTGCTTACATGTAGATATTTAAACCTTTCTACACTTACATGTACACTACATATGATGCTGCACTTGTTTTTCAGAGGATTTTGGGAACCGCAAGATATATTTTAAAGATGGATTCATTTAAAAGAGCGAATTTCCCTTGATATGCTCATATTGTTGTTTTATGTTGCATATATCAGTTTTTCATGGATTTACACATTGAGATATGGATTTCATATGATTTATGGATTTGAGATCCGTGGGGGTATTTCAAGAAAACTATGTATTGTTTGAAAACCCGGTTTCTCTTGATATGATATTTCAGTGTGTCCACCATGTGATTTCTCGGTTCTGAGATTTGTCTTGTGATACCCGATTCGAGGAGCGGGAGGCACCGTCTGTGGGTATATGGTGGACCCGGTATGGCACCCCAGGACGAGTGGTGATTTTCGTGGTGTAGACGATAAGCCTGGTAGTGGGACCACTACCTACCGGTGACTGTATTTGAACTCGGCGGTTATCGTGGGGATACCGACCAGAGTGAGGTATGACATATCGTCAAGGCCAGTCGTGGTGACAGCGCCTGAGTTATTAGGATTTACGTGTCGATGCTAGACACGGGTTTTCATGATGTTTCGAGTGTCGGTGTTAGACACTCAGGTTTTCCATGATTTCTACGTATCGTCGGTGGGCATACGGGGTTGATATCCTCATACTTATATACATATATATATATATATACATACATACAGGGATATGTTTTTCATGACGTTTCGGGTGTCAATATTTGACACTCAGGTTCCATGAGACTTACATGTGATGACCGATTTGAGGATGCGGTGCCTGAAGATTTGGGATTTGATGTGTCAGTGAGGGACACTGGTGTTTTTCAATGCTGATGATTTTGCATGAGATTTTATATTATATCATCCCACACTCAGGATTATGTTTTTATGCATTGATTTATGTAGTTGTAGTACCCTGATGATATACCTTTACATGATTGTTGCATATTCACTTATCATACTTATGCTATCGGATTACATGTGATAGATAAATCGCTATTCGTGCATATCTGCGATTACAGTATGATGTTATTTACTATTCACGAGTTGGCAACTCACCCCCGTTGTACCACAGTGTTTTGCAGGACTTACCATCAGAGTAGTCGTGGCAGGGCGTCTTATCATCTCTACTTTTGCGGATACCGCTACGTTTGGCTGTGAGGCCTTTGCTTTTAGGTGGGTTTTCGGTTATCTGCTTGTACATTGTATATCTTTTTATTGAATCTAGTATTCTCCATCTTCCACTGTTTGTATATGTCTTAGAGACGACTTGTGAGGATTCGGTGTTGTATTATTTTGGTGACTTTGGGTGCCGTGCTCGTGGGAGCCGGTTTTGTTGAAAAGTTACTCCATTATGCAGTTTTCTTTTATATTCTTCGCTTCGGCGTCTTATACATGTTGTGGTAATTATCTCCGCCGTTGGGCGTGATTTGCTCCCATTTGGGATACTTTTATTATTATCTGTGATGTACCCGTTTTCGGGGCTAGTTTTTACAAAGGAGGTGCTGCCGAAATTTTTAAGAAAGAAAACTAGAGTTAGAGATTTTACTTGTGATTTTCTAAACGTTTAAAAACTATGTTTTTCTCCATTGATCCAGTTTTGGGTGGTTTAGATTTATGGGTTTCGGCTTATTTAAGCCGCGTATGTCTGTAGACGTTACGTTGTTTAAGTGCCGGTTACGGGCCAAACTTTGGGTCGTGACACACTTTGATGGAAACCGATTTATCTATAGATTATGGTTAATGAAACCTTGAACAGAAAAATAGATAGAGTTAAAAGATAGGTAGAGAACCATAATTGAAACTAAAGGATAGTTAGAAGCGATATGATACGGCTAGAATGTGATGACGGGACTTGAGGATGAGATTTGATGATATTGTCGTTTAGGGTACTATAGGACTAGATAGTCGACGTAGATGTGTCATCCGAACCATACCTATTTCCAAACTAAAGAATCGTATGCATCTTTTAAACATGTACCATGAGGGATGTTACGGATTTTCAAATGATATCTTTTCTTAAAAACACCGTAACCCATACTTTCAAAACTACGATTCACATCTTTCAAAAACTGTTTGTATGGTTCGGGTGTGTATGTTAGATTAGATACGTTTACTTATAGAAAAGGTAGAATGTATTTATAGAATTGACTTGATGAGGGATATAAATGCGATGAAAAGAATATATGACGTGATATGTGGTTTGTTGATATGTTGGTATACGGATGCGAGTCGATTGAGATGATTTATACCCTGCCGGTCCCCTGATATGAGATTGTTGCGGATGTGACCTAGGACATAGGTATATAGAGATATTTTTATGTGTTGTGAATCGTGAGTGTTAGCCGTACATGACGTTAGGTCCATACCCTCCTCGTCTTATAGGTTGATAGGATCCCTGATAGCTTAATGCCGCCGTACGATGATTTTTCGTACGTGATGTGTTTGACTTGATGATTGATCCATACCTTTGACTAGAGGTTGCCGTACGATGGATTATACTGTACGCGATGTTGTTAGGCTGGATGCCGATTGATGGATTCACCGACTCGATCATGTTAGATATGTATACCTTATAGCTTTTAGCTGACGATTTACCTTATGATGCATTCATGTTATTCACATTGCATTACTTATACCTGTGCTAGTACACTTACACCATTATCGATGATGCGTATGTTACACGTACACAGATTTGCCGGATCACACACTTCATCATCGATAATTTCCATGTCACTACACAGTAGGGTTGCGGTATCATGATATGCATATTGTACACTCATACTTGTGCAGATACATATTGTACACCATACTTGCGCACATACATTTTGTACATCATACTTGTGTACATACATATTGTACACTATACTTGCGGACATACACATTTGTACGTCCATACTTGTGTATATACACATAGGCACCTTTATACGGTATTGCATTCGATTTTGGAGATTTGGGAACCACATGATATATTTTAAAATTGAATTCATTTAAAAGAGCGGTTTCCCCTTGATATGTGCATATTACTGTTCCATGTTGCATGATATACGGATACTTACATTCTGTTATATGTCGCACACATCATGCTTTACGCTTTTACGTATTGAGATATGCTATTTTCATAAGATTTCTGGATTTAAGAACCGTGGCGATTTCAAAGGAAAACATGTACTGTTTTAAAAACCCGGTTTCTCTTGATATGATATTTCAGTGCGTCCACCATGTGTTTTCTCGGTTCTGAGAGTGGCATGTGAAACCCGATTCGAGGAGCGGTAGGCACCGTCTGCGGGTACATGGTGGACCCGGTAAGGTACCCCGGGGCAAGAAGACTCGTATATGTTAGACGGTGAGCCTGGCAGGGGAGCACCACCTACCGGTGATAGTATTTAGAATCGACGGTTATCCGGAGGATATCGACCGGAGTAGCGAGATGGATATGAAGGTCGACCAGGGTGTGCGGCGCCTGAGGGCTGATCTGAGGATGCGGTGCCTGAGATATATGAGGATTTACGTGTCGATACTGGACACGGTTTTCATGATGTTTCAAGTGTCGATGCTGGACACTCAGGTTCCATAATTTTGATGTGTCGCGAGGGACACCCGTTGATTTATATCCTCATACTTCTATGAATATTCTTTTATGATATTCACAGACATTGATTATATGGTTGGACGAGATCCACATACATACATACATTGATTATATGGTTGGACGTGATCCACATGCATGCATACATTGATTATATTGTTGGATTATATCCACATACATATAGGTATTGATTCCATTGTTGGCACATATGCAGACCGGTCACCCTAGATATCATAGTATAACCTTTATGATATAGTTGACCTAGGAGTCGTTGTTTATTCGATTTTTATCTGTAGATATTTTTCTACTCACGAGTTGGCAACTCAACCCCGTTGTGCCACAGTTCTTGCAGGTTGACTGCATGGATCAGTAGCGGCATCGCTGGCACATAGTTGCATTCGGGTGTTTTGCTTTGGTAGGTGGGACATTTGTATCGTACCCACTCTTGTATTTGTATTTCATATTGTATCTAGTCAACTCCATCAATCAAAATTAGTAAATTGTATAAGTAATGAGACTTAGTGGAATTGTGGTTGCGAGACTTAGAGCGAGGGGTTTTCCGCTACTTGTGATTTTTATGTCTTGCTTTTTCTTTATCTTTGTGGTGATTTTCGCCGTTGAGCGTCGTATACTTATATATATTTTCTTGCGTGGTTGTGATCCACCGTTTGGTGAAGAGCTAGCTCCCGCTTGGGGTGCCTTTATATTTATCTTGTATATGTGGTTTTTGATCAAAATATACAAAGGAGGTGCTGCCCAAATTTTCAAAAAGACGAATCATGTTTTTAAACTTGCATAATCCACTTGCATTTTCATGTTCCTTTTCTATGCATTAAGAACTTGATTTCATTATACCTTTATTTAAAAACTTCACCTTCTTTATTTTCTTAAAAAGGTTTAGATTTCTGGGTTTTCAGCTTACTTGAATTCCGTTACGCCTTTAGACGTTGCGTGATTCAAGTGCTGGTCACGAGCTAATATTTTGGGTCATGACAGTATCTCATACCCAACATTTCAAAAAGTCGCTCATGTTGCGGCTTGCGGAGGGCCTTGGTGAATGGATCTACAGTGTTATCCTTTGTATCTACTCTCCTAATCTCAATCTCGTGGCGATCAACTATCTCCCGGATCAAATGATATCACCTCAGGATGTGTCTGGACTTCTGATGGGACCTGGGTTCTTTGGCCAATGCCATAGCCCTATTATTGTCACAATTCAATGGTATTGGATCAATAATGGTTGGAACTACTCCTAGATCCGAGATGAACTTCCTCATCCAGACGGCTTCCTTGGCAGCATCATTTGCAGTAATGTACTCAGCTTCCATCGTAGAGTCTGCAACGGTATCCTGTTTGGAACTCTTCCAACTCACCGTCCCTCCATTGAGGGTAAATGCAAATCTTGAGATAGACTTTCTGTCATCCTTATCACTCTGGAAGCTCGAATCGGTAAAGGCCTCCATTTGGAGATCCCCGTTACCATACACCAAGAACAATTCTTTAGTCCTTCGCAAGTACTTAAGAATGTTCTTCACAGCAGTCCAGTGATTCTCCCTTGGGTTTGACTGATACCTGCTTACTATATCTAGTGCATAAGCTACATCAGGGCATGTACACAACATCACATACATTATTGATCCTACGGCTGAAGCGTAGGGAATAATGCTCATGTGAGCTCTCTCTTCATCAGACTTTGGGCAAAAGTCCTTGGAGAGAGTGACTCTATGGCAAGCGGGTAAGGCACCCCGCTTGGAGTCTTCTATACTAAACCTCTTGAAGATGGTGATGATGTACTTGGTTTGGGACAATCCCAATAACCGTTTGGATCTATCCCTATAGATCCGTATGTCTAATATGTACGTGGCATCACCCAGGTCCTTCATGGAGAACCATTGTGATAAGAATGATTTGACCGACTATAGCATAGGAATATCGTTTCCTATCAGAAGAATGTCATCCACGTACAATACGAAGAATGCGACAGTTCTCCCTGCAGTCTTCTTATAAACACAAGGTTCATTTGGATTTTTAACGAAATCGAACTCTTTGATAACATCATCAAAACAAATGTTCCAACTCTGTGATGCCTGCTTTAATCCATAAATGAATTTAAGCAACCTACATGCTTTCCCGCTGCTCCCACTGTTAATGAAGCCCTCTGGCTGATCCATATAAACGCATTATTCTAAATCACCATTTAGAAATGCATTTTTAACGTCCATCTGCCAGATTTCATAGTCGTAGTGAGCAGCAATAGCAATTAGGATCCAAATGGATTTAAGCATGGCTACCGGAGAGAAAGTTTTGTCATAGTCCAGTCCTGATCTTTGACGAAAGCCTTTCTCTACCAACATTGCTTTATAGGTCTCCACCTACCCATCTACACCGATCTTTCTTTTAAAGATCCATTTGCACTCTACGGGTTTTACCCCAGAGGGTACATCCTCCAAAGTCCATACTTTGTTGGTGTACATAGACTCCATTTCGGATCTCATGGCATCCAGCCACTTCACAGAGTCACCACTCGTGATAGCTTGCTGAAAACTGGCAGGGTCATCATCATCTATGATGCAATCTTCTCTATCACCATCAATGAGAAAATCGTAGTATCTCTTCGGTGAGCGAGAAGTCCTACCAGATCTATGAAGTGGTTGAGGTTCATAAGATTCTGTTGCAACATCCGGTTCAACCAAGTCGTCATTTATAACTTGTGTCTTTAGAACCTTTTCTAGATCTACCACATTGCCATCAATATCATCTGGAAAAGATTCATTTTCTAAAAATGTGGCATTTTGAGAAACAAACACCTTTTGTTCCTCCTTGTGGTAGAATAGATATCCGTATGAATCTTTTGGATATCCCACAAATACACACTTGACTGATCGTGTCTCGAGTTTGTCCGGATTCTGCTTTTTGACAAAAGCTGGACAACCCCAAATCTTAACTCGTTTAAGAGATGGTCTCTTCCCACACCATATCTCATATGGAGTGGTAGACACGGTCTTGGTTAGAACCCTGTTCAACAGATATGCAGCAGTCTCTAATGCATGTCCCCAAAAGGAGAGAGGCGACTTAGCATCACACATCATGGATCGTACTATATCTAATAGGGTTCGATTCCGCCGCTCCGACACACCGTTGTGCTGTGGTGTGTAAGGGGGAGTGAGCTGAGAGATAATCCCATTCTCTTTTAGGAAGTTCAAGAACTCAGTACTAAGGTACTCTCCACCTCGATCTGATCGAAGTACTTGATGCTCATTCCTGTTTGTTTTTCTGCTTCAAGTTTGTACTCCTTGAATTTCTCGAAAGCTTTAGACTTATGCTTTATTAAAAACACATGACCGAATCTTGAGGAATCATCAGTAAAAGTTATGAAGTAAGAAAAACCGCCTCTCGCATGTATAGACATTGGCCCACATACATCACTATGTATGAGGCCCAAGAGCTCGGTAGCTCTTTTTCCGTGTCCAGTAAACGGAGTTTTGGTCATTTTCCCTTTGATACAAGACTGACAAGTCGCATAAGATTTATACTCAAAAGGATTTAAATATCAATTTTTATGAAGCTTGTTTAGTCTTGTTTCATTAATATGACCAAGTCTACAATGCCAAAGAAAAGCTTCATTTATATCTGAAAATTTTCTTTTATTTGTGTGTTGTATATTGAAAACCGTGTGTTGATTAAGGACGCATATTCCGTTATTAAGTGTACCATAACCAATCAACTCTTGATTAAGTTTAATGTTCATAACAATGTGCTGCAATACTGTAATACCCGGTCCATATGTATATGTAGCGTATTTTAATTACATAAGTCTTCAGATATTTTCCCCAAATTTTTCGTATTTTTCCAGAATTTAATCCAGATCTATTCCGACTTAATATTTATATATATGTATGTGTGTGCGTATAAATTTTAGTTTACGCTAATTTATTAAAACTCCTCACCAAACTAAAATCTTATTTACTAAATTCTCTTTCCACTAATTTTCTATTTTCTACTTAATTTTCCTAACCCAACTCAGATCCTAGTTCTTCCCTTTCCCACTCATTTTTCCTTTCCTTTTATCTACTCCGGCCCATCTCCTTTCCCCTTTATTTCTTTAAATTTTCTCTAAATCACTCCCCGGCCCAGCCCTGATTCCTAACCCAGCCCGGCCCTTTTCTTTTTCCATTATTGTTTTTATTTTTTGGCCGGCCCGGCCAGCCTCCACCAACCCGACCCGGCCCGTGCTTCAATCCCTCGTCTTCCCCAACGTTAAAGTTTTTCCCGCTCCTTTCTCTTTCCTTCCCCACGTCGCCGCCTCGCCATGCCCCGCTTCTCGCGCATGCGACGTGCGCACCCCCTACGACCCACTCTCCTCAACGTCCCCTCCCTCAACGGTTCCCGCCTCCCACGCCGCTCACCACGACCCAGCCACGTCCCCTCTTCCCGCAACTGCCGCGACCCCCTCGCCTACATCACTCTCTCCTCCCCCTCACTCTCGTTGACTCCCTCACTCTCTCCTCCCCCCGCTCCCGTTCTTGCCTTCACCCACCGCCAACACCCATGGCCGGCGCCACCTCACACCACCCCTTCACCACGACAAGTCCCCTCACTGCCGCCGTCGACACCCCAGCACGACCACCGATGACCGCCCTTCTGAGCCTCGACGACGACGATGACTGCGCCCCCTCATCGGGCCTCCCCACCATCTTCAGCCACCATCAAGATCCCCGGCACACCGAACCCACGCCGCCCCCATCATCCGCGCTCGTCTCGCTCCTCGTCATCGCCTCTCTCTTCTCCGGCTCCCGACGCCGAGCCCCCGCCGGCGCCTCTGTCGACCCCATCATCACCAGGTGCAGTCTCTCTCTCTCCCCCCCTAATTCTCTCTCTCAATCTCTCAGTCTCTCTCTCTCTCTCTCTAATTCTCTCTCTCTCTCTCAATCTCTGTCTCTCTCTAAATCTCTCTCTGTTCTCTAATCTCTCTCTAAGCCCCTTTCTCTCTCTCTCTAAATTTCTCTCTCTCTTTATCAACATCTCTACCTCCCTCACATCAAAACAAGGAACAACTTGGAGCAGTGAAGAAAAGGAGGGCACAGAGAGTAACTAGATTAAGTACAATTGTCTGATTCCAAAAGGCTGAACCGGCACTGCGTTCGTGACGCGATCGTGCTGTTGCCACTGTAGTATTATTGTCGACTCGTCACCAGGCAAGTTTAATACTTACTTCATGCTATTTCTTATATTACATTTCTAGTTACCAAAATTCTCACACTTACTTTCATGTAAATTGTTATAAGTGAGTGTTCGATTTGAATCGTGACCTACAAACCCTATTAAATTGACGACACTATAGAACTTTGGATGGCCCGAATTATAGTGAATACCCCTTAAGAGTTTGTTGCAAGATAAGATCGTTTGCTCACATAAAATGGCGCCCCAATGATTGTCGTGAAACCTGAAGCCCTTCGTTCGCCCCAAACTATAAAATTTATATTAAATCGTGTACAAAGAGGATTTTAGCGTTTGACGGCTTGTAATGAAGCTAACGGGTTAACCTACCGTAAACTATTGTTGATCACTGAATTGTAGTACAAGATGATAGAGATAACTGCGGTGGATTTTAATTCTGGACTGCAGTCCATAATGGAAATCCAGATTAACTCCTGTCGTTAAACCACTGTTTATCGCTGCTCATGTAAGAGAATGCACAGAATCCTATACCATTACGTAGGAAATCGAATTAGCTTCCTTACTCGGCTGGTTTCATTGGTTTCCTCAACCGTTTGATATTTTTACTTCATTTTACCTTGTCGGCATGTCTTGCTGAATTCTGCAGAAGCAGATTTTACACCCCTAACTTAATCTGGCCATAACTCTCTGTTGGAGTAATAAAATACTGATCCTCCAATTGAGGTGGAAACCTGATTGAAAATCGTAAATATAGTTCAACTGTAGCATCACCTAATTCTGATCCCAACTGGGATTAAAATGCGTTGCGAAACGGACTTCCGATTCTGAAACCGGATTTTCAGTAGTGAACGCTTAAAATGAAATGGCCATACCTAGTGATCCCGAAACCCGATTGACGTGAAATCAAATTCGCTGGTTAGATAATCAACCACACTAATTATTCCTTGTTCATTGTTTCGCTATGTTTGGCATGTATGATTTATGATAAATTCTGTAAGTGGTAGAATACCGACTTATGACATCTTAATCATGCCTTACATACTGTTTTCTCACCACACTATATATATATGTCATTGCATTGATAACCTAGTGATCATGTGCATTACCCAGTATTAGGTTTTAGTAGTGATTGTGGCAAGTACGTCAGTGTTTGAGCATGAATGGATAAGTGAAAGTGACACGTACTTGTACACAATCAATGGACCCTATTTTTCTATTGCATTGTCGACGTCTGTGGGACGTGTATAAGTGTGACTATAAGTGGTATGGGACACTTATGGAAGCATTTGTATGGGTGTCACAGGTAAGGCACCAGACACTGTCCATTTATCTTGGGTATCAGTCGGGACGTGCTTGATGGAGATCCTGTCTCCAGTTCTCGCACAGACTTGTCATGGACCGACCGGTATTTGGGGTTATGGTTGGCGTTTGATGTAGACCACGCGGTGTGGGGTAGTTTGAGTGTGAGTTCAACAGAATCTCGGGAGTCCCATGCCTGCTTATATATATGGAGATATATGGAGATTTACAGGGATATTACGTGATTATTACCGTGAGTTATATTTTGGGCCCGTGGTCCCTTGCCCTTGGGTCCTACCCTTGGGTGGAGAACACTCACGAGTGGTTGACTCTCACACTTAGACTGACGACAGGCTTAGTGACTTGTACAGTGAGACTTAGAGACTGATAGGGATAATGACATTGACATGCATTACTTACTGTATTGACACACCTGGCATACTATTTTACTGCTTTACTGTTCACCTGCTCTATTAGACACCGCATTGGTTACTCCACGTTCACATCTTTACTATCTTGATTTACTGTTATATATCTATTATCACTGTTCGAGTTACCACTTGCACTATATATATATATATATTGCTATCGTGTCGCTCTGACGACCTGAGTATGCATGCTCAGAGTGAGAAGTGGATCTAGCTTGGACCAGGACCAGACGTACATCGCGGACATCTTGATCAGCTATCCAGAGCGATACTCTTTTGATCTCCATCAGGTTAGTTCCTTGTATCTGTGTTGTCTCAGTTACTGCATTTCTCATTACCTGTGTATTGTTCACTGATTACCACGTAAAGCTAGAAGCTGAAGTGCGACTACGTCATGATACTTCCTTGACCGTAGGAGCATGGCTGGCCTTGTCAACCCCTCGTATTCCGTATTTTGGGAAGCGGGGCATGACATGGTTTTGTTGGTATCAGAGACAGGTTTTTCTTCGATTGGGATTTCAGTTTCCGGGTAGAGCTTGACAATCTAAGACATCCTTCGGTCTGGATTGTAAACTTGTTATTCTTAATCTCGATTCACATAGTGCATTCTGCTATCTATCCGCTAGAGTTTCGTGTAACTTGGCAGAGTTGCGTGGTTGTAATTGTGAACTATATCATAGTTACAATACTGTACTCTGTTCGAGTGACTTAGAGTCCTGCAGTTGATTCCCACTTGTTTGAATTTCACCGCACCCGATATTCTTGATTCCTTGCCTAATCCATATTGTATTTTATTCTTATAGCTTGTGCCTTATATCGTCCTCAAATCGTTGTTTCAGGACCATGTCTTCCAACGACACTCCCTCTACCCCCACTCCCCAGAATCAGACCGTGGAGATTCTGAATGCACTACAAGGTCTGAAAGAACCCCAGGAGCGAGCAAACGACCTGTTAGCTGAAGGACTAAGAGAGCAGATGACTCAGGCACACGCGGAAGTCTACAATCGTAAAGGGATCCCTGTTAGGCGCGGAAGAAAGGTAAAGATGAAGCGCCCACTCGTTCCCCAGCAACCGATGCAACGGAAGACCCAACGTTGTGGGTACTGTAAGAAGCCAGGACACCTTCAGAGAGATTGTCGCCGCGCCAAGGGGCAATGCTTGATTTGCGGATACAGCGAACATCCTATCAATGGCTGCCCTAAAAGGAAGGAGCTACAAAGAGGGGATTCATCCACACTCTCCATTTCTGCTAAGTGATGGTTATTTCGTAGTTCGAGCTTCGAGGATAGTGCGGGTCCCGCGCAGGATTCAACTCGCGAGACGAGAATGCAGCAGTCCAGAAATCAAAGAAGAACTATCACGTTTTCTGCTTTCAATAATAATGCGGTCACCCTTTTGTAAAAATTTTCCTTTCGTTTGAAATCTTGTATCCGTCGAACTTTTAGTTGAATGCAATAAAAATTTGAGTCATGATGTATGTATCATTCTTTTGCTTCCCACCTTATTTATACTATTCATTGCAACGACATTATTAAAATTTTAATTTTTCAGTCCTTGCCTACCGTATATTTTCTTGTACTCCGTATCCTTGGTTATTTTCTTAATGTGTCCCACTGTCTAATCATGAATCTTTTTTCAGGCCATGGCCCACCCTGGAGCGGCACCACATCTAGATGAGGATGCACAGTCATGCGTTTCCTTAGACCGCATGCTGGTGAGTTCTGACGATGAGATCAACGGCCCCCAGGTCATTTTCGGAAACTGCGATTCCGAGGACGAAGGAGCCGCCGCCCCAGAGGTTGACATGATCGGCGATTCCGACGAGGAGGAAGGAGACCCTGAAGAGAACCCGATAGAGGAAGATCCCGAGGAGGGCCCGATAGAAGAAAACCCAGTGGAGGAAAATCCCATGGGAGAGGATCCAGAAGAAGAGAATCACATGGAAGCAGATCTCGATGAAGAAGCTCCAGCTGAGGAAGAAGGACCGGAAGAACAAGACCCTGCTGCGGAAGAACTCCCAACGGCGGTCCCTACGAGGCACTATGGAAATGGATGCCCCTACCTGAGCGCGCGAGCCTACCGTAACCTGCTGAACCTCCACAACCGCGACTGACGTGATCTAGTTTTTGTCTCCTCTGGCCAAATAAACCTATGTATAGTTTAGAGCTATCTGTTACTTTTCGAGAATGCTTTGTTTCGAATTCTTTGGAATGGAATAAAATTGATGTGTTCGCTAATCTTTTGATTGTTAGTTCACGTGATGCTTTGACTGTCTCCCCAATACCCTTCTCTTCTCCTGAGATTCATTAGTGTCCTTCACTTCTGCGCCTTGTGTGGTTTTGACCCTCGCTTAGATTAAAAAGTGTCGCACCCCGACCTTTTGAGTGGGCCTTACTCCATTGTAATCCCTACCCTGGCCAGCACTATATAATTTTACTTTCTCCTATCACCATAATTACCTTCCATGACATTGCATTCGAAATTCAGCTCCCAATATCTTGTGTTTACAAAATGTGTGTTATTGACTACTTCCGTTTTACCCATATTAAATGCTCTCCCGTTCCTCACATTTTCAATAGCGCAAACATATATCACGCATATTATTCGTGTTCCATATCTCTTATTTTCACCATGTGGGTTTACTAAGTTATTTTGAGATTGTTGATCGATATATTTATTCTAAAAATATTTTAACTTATCGAAAAGTCCTTCACTATTTTTATTATTTTATTATCCCGGGTATTGTGCTTATAGTTTGCTATTATATATGGATATGCCTTATGCTTATTATTTTAGCTACGCTACTTTTGATATACGTATGCGTGCACATATTTAGGATTTTCGATTTTATCTAGCATGCCTCGAATGTTATTGTTCGTTATTGCTATTTCATCCTCTTGTACATATAGTTTGCCCTTATGGCTATTTCTACCTTATACTTATTTAGACCTATCATTTTAGTTGTGTTATTTGTATACATATATAGACCTTCAAAATTTCTTCATCCACCTGTTTCAAGTAAATCATTATGTGTTAGTAATCGATGTGGTAGCCTTTCGCTTGTTATTTTGTAGCTTATCGTTATTTTAAATTTCGAGAACGAAATTTTTGTAAGGGTGGTATGATGTAATACCCGGTCCATATGTATATGTAGCGTATTTTAATTACATAAGTCTTCAGATATTTTCCCTAAATTTTCCGTATTTTTCCAGAATTTAATCCAGATCTATTCCGACTTAATATTTATATATATATGTGTGTGTGTATAAATTTTAGTTTACGCTAATTTATTAAAACTCCTCACCAAACTAAATCCTATTTACTAAATTCTCTTTCCACTATTTTTCTATTTTCTACTTAATTTTCCTAACCCAACTCAGATCCTAGTTCTTACCTTTCCCACTCATTTTTCCTTTCCTTTTATCTACTCCGGCCCATCTCCTTTCCCCTAATTTCTTTTAATTTTCTCTAAATCACTCCCAGGCCCATCCCGTGATTCCTAACCCAGCCCGGCCCTTTTCTTTTTCCATTATTGTTTTTATTTTTTGGCCGACCCGGCCCGCCTCCACCAACCCGACCCGGCCCGTGCCCCAATCCCTCGTCTTCCCCAACGTAAAAGGTTTTCCTGCCCCTTTCTCTTTCCTTCCCCACGTCGCCGCCTTGCCATGCCCCGCTTCTCGCGCATGCGATGTGCGCACCCCCCACGACCCGCTCTCCTCAACGTCCCCTCCCTCAACGGTTCCCGCCTCCCACGCCGCTCACCACGACCCAGCCACGTCCCCTCTTCCCGCAACTGCCGTGATCCCCTCGCCTGCATCACTCTCTCCTCCCCCTCACTCTCATTCACTTCCTCACTCTCTCCTCCCCCCACTCCCGTTCTCTCCTTTACCCACCGCCAACACCCACGGCCGGCGCCACCTCACACCACCTCTTCACCACAACGAGCCCCCTCACTGCCGCCGTCGACACCCAAGCACGACCACCTACGACCGCCCTTCTGAGCCTCGACGACGACGACGACTGCACCCCCTCATCGGGCCTCCCCTCCATCTTCAGCCGCCACCAAGATCCCCGGCACACCGAACCCATGTCGCCCCCATCATCCGCGCCCGTCTTGCTCCTCGTCATCGCCTCTCTCTTCTCCGGCTTCCGACGCCGAGCCCCTGCCGGCGCCTCCGTCGGCCCCGTCGTCACCAGGTGCAGTCTCTCTCTCTCTCCCCCTCTCCCTAATTCTCTTTCTCTCAATCTCTCAGTCTCTCTCTCAGTCTCTAATTCTCTCTCTCTCTCTCTCTCAATCTCTGTGTCTCTGTCTCTCTCTAAATCTCTCTCTATTCTCTAATCTCTCTCTTCTCTATAAGCCTCTCTCTCTCTCTCTCTCTCTCTAAATTTCTCTCTCTCTTTATCAGCATCTCTACCTCGCTCACATCAAAACAAGGAACAACTTGGAGCAGTGAAGAAAAGGAGGGCACGGAGAGTAACTGGATTAAGTACAATTGTCTGATTCCAAAAGGCTGAACCGGCGCTGCGTTCGTGACGCGATCGCGCTGTTGCCATTGCAGTATTATTGTCGACTCGTCACCAGGCAAGTTTAATACTTGCTTCATGCTATTTCTTATATTACATTTCTAGTTACCAAAATTCCCACACTTACTTTCATGTAAATTGTTATAAGTGAGTGTTCGATGTGAATCGTGACCTACAAACCCTATTAAATTGACGGCACTATAGAACTTTGGATGGCTCGAATTATAGTGAATACCCCTTAAGAGTTTGTTGCAAGATAAGATCGTTTGCTCACATAAAATGGCGCCCCAATGATTGTCGTGAAACCTGAAACCCTTCGTTCGCCCCAAACTATAAAATTTATATTAAATCGTGTACATAGAGGATTTTAGCGTTTGATGGCTCGTAATGAAGCTAACGGGTTAACCTACTGTAAAATATTATTGATCACTGAATTGTAGTACAGGATGATAGAGATAACTGCGGTGGATTTTAATTCTGGACTGCAGTCCATAATGGAAATCCAGGTTAACTCCTGTCGTTAAACCCCTATTTATCGCTGCTCATGTAAGAGAATGCACGGAATCCTATACCGTTACGTAGGAAATCGAATTATCTTCCTTACTCGACTGGTTTCATTGGTTTCCTCAACAGTTTGATATTTTTACTTCATTTTATCTTGTCGGCATGTCTTGCTGAATTCTGCAGAAGCAGATTTTACACCCCTAACTTAATCTGGACATAACTCTCTGTTGGAGTAATAAAATACTGATCCACCAATTGTTGTTGAAACCTTACTGGAATTCCTAAATATAGTTCAACTGTAGCGTCGCCTAATTCTGATCCCAACTGGGATTAAAAATGCGTTGCGAAACGGACTTCCGATTCTGAAACCGGATTTTCAGCAGTGAACGCTTAAAATGAAATGGCCATACCTAGTGATCCCGAAACCCGATTGACGTGAAATCAAATTTTATGGTTAGATAATCAACCACACTACTTATCTCTTGTTCATTGTTTCGCTAAGTTTGGCATGTATGATTTATGATAAATTCTGTAAGTGGTAGAATACCGACTTATGACATCTTAATCATGCCTTACATACTGTTTTCTCACCACACTATATATATATGTCATTGCATTGGTAACCTAGTGATCATGTGCATTACCCAGTGTTAGGTTTTAGTGGTGATAGTGGCAAGTACGTCAGTGTTTGAGCATGAATGGATAAGTGAACGTGACACGTACTTATACACAATCAGTGGACCCTATTGTTCTATTGCATTGTCGACGTCTGTAGGACGTGTATAAGTATGACTATATGTGGTATGAGACACTTATGGAAGCACTTGTATGGGTGTCACAGTTAAGGCACCAAACACTGTCCATTTATCTTGGGTATCAGTCGGGACGTGCTTGATGGAGATCCTGTCTCCAGTTCTCGCGCAGACTTGTCATGGACCGACCGATATTTAGGGTTATGGTTGGTAATTGAATTTACGATTTCCGATCGTGTATGTTTGTGAAAATTATAAAGAAATCACAACCAAAAATTATTTGACCGCAATCAATAACGGTGTCGAATGTAGCGCGTTAGTAAGTGCGGATCGTTCACAGGGAAGGTGTAATCGTTCGTGTTTCGAATTAGATGAGTCTAAACTTTAGGGAAAAGAAAAGAAAACAATTCATGATTTATAAAATTGCATTTCAAGAAAGAGAAATATCTAGATCTAAGAAAGCATTAAAATCAAGAAGTGATAATTTGTGATGATTTCCAACCAACAATCAAGATTCGAAGTGTAGCTCGTAGGAGTAGATCAGATCTATAGATGTGATGGGATCTAAAGATTTCATGTTCTTATCCTTTAACGAATTGAGACTAGATCGATGATAATTCATCGAGGTTAAGGATCTTGCGAAGAAGCTAGGGTTTCCTCGTCTTATCCTTTATCCTTTCAATGAATCTCATTCAAATTCTAGCTTCTCGTTAATCAAATGATCAATCATTGTTCCCTAGTTTTGAGTGAACACAATCAAGAGAGGATCATCCGAAAACTAGGTCATCAATCATTTGATTCACAAGAATTTACAATCGTTATAAGATTTAAGAATTGTAAAAAGATCTAAATAATCATCATTCTATTGATCGTCACAACTCCTATACGAGCGGAGTTTACTCAAACATCATAATATCAAACGCAATCACAAATTAAGATCGAATCATAATGTTGAATCAAAAGATAAGCAAGATATAGAAATTTCACCTTTATTTATCGACAATTTTCGTTACAACTCTCTTGAATTTACAAAAGGAAGGAACTAGATCGTCGATTTCGGCTTCGCTCGGCTCCTTGAGTCGCGGATCGGCTTGGATCTCTTGCTCCGATGAAATCCGGCGTCGCTTCTAAAGGTTGAAGGCTCTCTCGCTTGAATGGTACTCGGGATCTTGATCTTAATTTTGAATTGGAATTAGGGTTAGGGTTTCGCACAAGTCGTGTCACTCAACTTGTGTTAGAAATGGGGGAGATGAGAGATTAATGAACAACCTCAACCCTAGATCTAGGCTCTCTTTTATAGACCTCAAAACCCTAGATCTAGGATTTCAAATTTGAATTTTCCCTCCAAAAGTTTGTTAGCAAGAGATTTGAATTTCCCTCTAAAAGTTTGTTAAGCCGAGCCTTCTAGATGCGCCGCGTGGAGAATCGGGAGTCTTCTGGAAGCTTGGGCAGTTACAGGAGCCACGTGTAAGAAATTTGAGAGCATGATGATGTCACCAGGCCGCGGATCCGTGGCGCCAAGGGGGTTTGGGCCGCGGATCCGCGGTCCTTTGAGGGCCTTGGGGCTTGGGATTTCTGCTAGAGACTTGGGCTGACTTGTGGGCCTTTATAAAATATGTTAAATCTCATGAGGCTTTCTGTATCACTTCCAGATCTCACATCTTGGAGTTGGTGTATTTTTGATCAGCTCTTTTGGTTTTGTTCCTGTAATTTCCTGCAAAATTTCTTGGGACAAGAATTGCGCAATACAAGGATGATGCAATGCCATTATAAACACACAATTTCCTCAGAAATGCCGGTTTTAGAGTATAACACATGCAATCTGGTATTTTAGGGATGTTTTGCTAATATATGAAATATGAATACCGAACATTTCTAGATGAGTGCAAATGATAGGGAAATTGCCGTGTTAAAAATGAAGTTTTTTCGACTGATCAAATTCCCCAAACTTATTTTCGATCGTCTCGATCGAACTGTTTTATTAAAAAGAGAAGGAGAAAATAAAGAAAGAGAAAAACTAACTAGCACACTTTCGTAGGCAACACGATTGCACTGAGCACGTGCAACAAGCCTTTAAACCTCTAGGTGTCCCTAGTAGGAGGAGTGTTGTCTCCTGAGGGTTTTCAGCGGATTGCACCCACAAAATCCAATAATAAAAGGAAGATCATGAATATTACATTTAAAGAAAAGAATTGTAAAAGAAAAGCCTTGAAAATTAGGGTTTCCAACTAAGCTAGCTTTTCGGTTGTCATGAGCCCTATCTTAATGGTCATGAAAAGATGTTAGAAATCACGACCTCCCTCAATAAAACATCGTCTTATTCTTCATTCCTATCTTTCTTCCAAACATCGATTATATAACCCTGCGTGTGTGTAAAGGATATCCCTACACCCGGAGAATTTAATTCAAGCTATCATACTCTTGCCCATCAGCCTCAGTACTTTTTAATTAATGAATATTTAGATGTGCTCACACATTTTCATGCGATCGTTAATACTTCTTGAGGTACTAACCGACCGATTACTCATGTGCTTGCTTATTTGGTGTATTTTCCTCGTCTTGGACCACCTCAGGCATAGCAGTGACTCCCAGACCAGTTGGCCTTAGGGCACTAGGTGAAGAAGCACCCTCGCTATATATTTTTTTATTGCCCTCGGTGATTACAAAACCAGTGTCCATTTTTCTCTCCACTTTATTTTTTCTTCATTTTTTTTATTTCCTTCATAAATCGGCTTTAAGACAAGAGCATTTCAAGGTTTCTCTACTATCCTGGACTTTAAGACGAGTGTAAGTGCGAATAGCAGGGTATCAACGTTCAAAATGTTTGGCTTCAAGAATAGAAACTATTTTTCAGACTTATTTTTATCCTCAGATTAGTGACTTCCTTCATCTTACTAACCCTTGGGACAACGACTCATAACTACTTATTACTAGTTCGTATAAGAAAACTTCTAATTTTCTTGGTTTTCTAAAATTTTTCTAATCTTTTGGATGTAATTTTTCACTATCTAATCTTTTATATTATTTATGTACAAAAATATTTTTTTTCTTTTTGAAGATTTTTAAATTTTTATGGGTTTTCAAAAATGTTTTGTGCTTATGTAAAGTGATATGCAAATGATGCGAAAATAAGTACAAACCTCCCCCAAACTTGTTTTCAACAGTGTCCTCACTGTTGCCTTCTGCTAAATCTCGAAAAACCTGTAAGCTTGGGAGGAATTTATTAGTGGGGGCAAAATATTTAAGTGAAGAACCCCCCCAAACTTATTTTTGGCTCAAAATTTTATGAAAAAATTTTCTTTCCAAGAGCCAGAAAAAATGTCCCCCCCAAACTTGAATTATGCAATGTTAAGCTTTGAAAATCACATGAGGGGGTCAAAAATCAATGGTCGATGCCAAGCTTTGCAAAGACCGAACGTTAACACCAACCATTCAAAATTTTTATCAATGCAGTGCTCTGGTTGGTGGAAGAAGAAGTGGGGAAAGGTTAAGTGGTGGAAGAGAATGTGTGTGCGTCTCATTTTGGAGAGACGATGCAGTGAATGTGATGGATTACTCGCATTCTTTTTACAGTTCAGAAGAAGGGGTGGAGGTTCAATTTCATTGATTGGGAGATGATTCATCTCAACACCCGTGTCATTCAAAAATGCGAGTTCTTCAGCGAAGATTTCCTCAAAAGTTCCATCAATACCCCGATGAATAATGTCATCACAAAGTGCTGGGTGATCTTCAGACTCTAAAAGCAGTTCATAATCAGTGTTAGTTGTTGACCCGGACATCTCAGTGGAAGAGTCCGTATGTGTATGATACATAGTTGGGTCAAACAATAACGTATGAAAAGAGTCAAGATCAGTATCAGGAGGATCATCAAATTCGCTGCTGTCGACATCCATTAAGTCGACAGAACAGACCTGAGCAGTAGGTTCGGAGGGTACACTTCCCAACTTGTAAATGTTCAGCTCAATTGACCTATTCCCGAAAGATAGGGTCATAGAACCATTACGACAGTTGATGATAGCGTTGGAAGTGGCCAAAAAGGGCGACCTAAAATCACCGGAATTTGATTCCGTGGGTTCGCTACAGGCTGTGTATCAATTACAATAAAGTCCACAGGGAATATGAATTCCCCGATTTTTATTAACACATCCTCCAGTTCACCCCTAGATTTGGTGATTGATCGGTCAGCCATCTGGAGAGTGCAATGGGTTGGCTTCAACTCTCCGATCCCTAACTACTCATAGACTAGGTATGGAAGCAAGTTAACACTTGCGCCCAGGTCTAGTAGAGCACGGTTGATGTGTTTTTCCCCAATAGAAATAGAAATCGTAGAATATCCAGGATCCTTACGTTTCCTTGGTAATTGCTGGGGGAAAGCCGTGTCTACCGTCTTTGCCATGAATATCTTTTTGGGCACTTGAGTCTTCCTCTTCCTAGTGCACAAGTTCTTAAGAGTTTTCGCATAGGACGAAACTTGTTGAATAGCATCTAGGAGAGGGATATTGATATTAACTTGCTTAAAAATGTCCATAATCTTCTCCATATGTGGACTCGATGTGTTAGCCCTTAACCGATTAGGATAAGGTGCTTTAGCAATAAGCGCTGGGTCCATCATAGGAGAAGGAAGTGGGGGTAGACATGATCCCAAAAGAGGAGTGGGGATCGTCTGTGGAGGAGTAGAAGAGGTGGGTTGAGGTGGCGAGCCTTGTGGGAAACGAAGAATAGGCTCGCAAGAAGGTGGTGGGGTAGAAGAACTGGGGTCAGAATTAGAAGTGTGTGTGTAAGGAAAGGTCTCAGCCGGGGTGTTATTGATTGATTTATCAGTATCATCAAACTCTTCTCCAACGTGGTTGTCAAGCACTCTCCCAGATCTCAACGTGATTGCATACACATGATGTGAATAGCCAGGATTGGGTAAAGGTTGAGCTGGAAGTTTCCCTTTCTCTCTTGCACGCATTTCGGCATTTAGTTGTGCAATTTGTTCTTCCATCGATTTGATATTCTCATTTTGAGAGACAATGATCTTCATCACATTCTCGACGGAAGATTGCAAACTTGCCGTCCCTTGGATGGATTGTTTCATGAAAGTGTCCAAGGTTTTTGCTAGTGCAGAGGTATTATCTGTACCGGTCAATTGCAAAGAGTTTTCATGTGGTACAAAAGTGTTGGCCGGATTTTGGAAGTTTTGTGCTTGGAAGGGGTGCTGACTCAATTGAAGTGGTGGTTGCTGTTGTGGTGGAGGGACCCTTTGGAAATTGTGTTGGGTTGGAACCGTGTTTTGAGATTGTGATTGGTTCCAAGAAAAGTTAGGGTGATTCCTCCAACCCTGATTATATGTGGAAGAAGATGGATTATTTCTAGGTCTTGGTTGGTAAGCAGAATTGATATGCTCGTGACCTTGAAACGGGGAATTCATTGGACATTCTTCCGTCAAATGAGTAGGATCAGAACAGCATCCACAGACAGTTTTGGAGAGTGATATTTGACTTAGGGCGGCTAAAAATTTGTTTTCCATAGTCTCGAGTTTCTTTTGCATAGCCGAAATGTCAGCTCTAACACCTATGGAAATATCATTGCCATCCCTAAATGATTGACTCACACCCTCCCACTGTAAAGATTTTTCAGCAAAATCTTCTAGAAATTTCCAGGCTTCCCCATCATCTTTAGTCATGAAGTTACCTTGACACATGGATTCAAGGGTCTGTCTTGTGTTAGGATTAATGCCCTCATAAATGATTCGGCACAGTTCCCATCTAAGGATTCCGTGATGTGGACATTGGACTAACAGATCCTTGAAGCGTTCAAGACATTGTGAAAATGTTTCATTTGGAAGCTGGGTGAATTGATATATTTCGCTACGGACTCGAGCTGTTTTATGATGTGGGTAGAATTTCTTAAGGAATACTTTGACGAATTCTTCCCAATTTGAGATGGAATGTGCGGTTGTGTTGTACAGCCACTTCTCGGCTATATCGCACAAGGTGAATGGGAGAAGACGTAGACGCATAGCATCCATAGAAAGCTGTGAGGTACCCATCATTGCGCATACATTTTCAAATTTGGTAATAAAGGCATATGCGTCTTCAGTCTCGAGACCGTGAAATTTTGGTAGAAAATTGATGTATTGGGGTTTAATCTGAAAATTGTCCCCATTGGCTGGTGGAATGGAAAGACAGGTGGAAAGGGGACCTCGTGTAGGATAGCATCTCTCTTGGAGAGAGATGCGGGATGGATTCTGCGCACCAACGGACGGCGGCAGAGTAGTGGTAAAGAAGTTCGATGGAGGCGGATACATCGATGTGGGTGTGGTGGTGGGTAAAGAAAAGGTAAATGTAGAAATACCGACTTTTGGGTCGATCAGGGGACGCGGACTTAACAGGCACTAGAATCCCGTTGTCTAGCCTATCTTGCACTAAAAAGGGTTAGTACAAGTGCCAGCGTAGATTTATAATTAGGGGAACGAATGAATGTGATTGGTGTTTGTTTTGAAAAATGATACGGATTTTTGAAAATATGATGCGATCACAACAAATGCAACAAGCAATACCCTAAAATATAGTGGTCACCTAGGTCAGGCTCTAGACCGCTCCTAACTGCCAAAAGACAAGTCGCAGGACAAATCCTCCACTGCCTCTTTGTCTCTCCTGTGGCCAGGTAAGTGCCAGGTAAGTAGGAGGTTCTCCACTACGTAAGTAGTGGTCCTAATTAAGTAACCACTAGCCTTTGACACACTTGCCTTAGACACCACAAAAGAAACGCGGATAAACAATGAATTACCCACGGCCTTCTTCTGTTCTAAGTGAGCGCGACGGTCCTTAGAGTCATCTCTAGATATTTTTTAGTTAATGAGGGTAATGCGGATGCAAGTTTGTGATTTTTGGGGCTTAGGAAGGGTAATGAACTCCCCACCTAATCTGGATTTGGTCGTGCCCCTTAATATCCGTTTTAATATGCAAACAACCAAAAATCAAAACACGCACAATTTAATTTTTGCTTTTGCGGCGCTGCGATTATTTGCAAAGAAACCTGCAGAAAAGTGTTATTTGGAGCAGATTTAAGAAGGAGATAAGAAAAATTGAGATTACCTGAGAATTTTTGCCTAGAGAGGAAGCAAGCCCACCGCGGATCCGCGGCAAATGCACAGTAATGCCGTAGAAACGCGGTCTAATAAGAGGATCCCTGCACAAAATTTCAGGAGACTGCTTCTATTGCTCCCCTTAGCTCTCTGGAATATTCACAAAAATTTTATCCAAGCTCCAATGATTCCAGATTTCCTCGCAATCAAATCACAACAACACGTATTAGTGTTTGCGTGAATTTTGATCTAAAAAATGTAATGGAATAAATCTTTCAACTCAAATTTTAAAATACGAACAATTAGCGTACTATCCCCGGCAACGGCGCCATTTGATTGAATTTACGATTTCCGATTGTGTATGTTTGAGAAAATTGTAAAGAAATCACAACCAAAAATTATTTGACCGCAATCAATAACGGTGTCGAATGTAGCGCGTTAGTAAGTGCGGATCGTCCACAGGGAAAGTGTAATCGTTTGTGTTTCGAATTAGATGAGTCGAAACTTTAGGGAAAAGAAAAGAAAACAATTCATGATTTATAAAATTGCATTTCAAGAAAGAGAAATATCTTGATCTAAGAAAGCATTAAAATCAAGAAGTGATAATTTGTGATGATTTCCAACCAACAATCAAGATTCGAAGTGTAGCTCGTAGGAGTAGATCGGATCTATAGATGTGATGAGATCTAAAGATTTCATGTTCTTATCCTTTAACGAATTGAGACTAGATCGATGATAATTCATCGAGGTTAAGGATCTTGCGAAGAAGCTAGGGTTTTCTCGTCTTATCCTTTATCCTTTCAATGAATCTCATTCAAATTCTAGCTTCTAGTTAATCAAATGATCAATCGTTGTTCCCTAGTTTTGAGTGAACACAATCAAGAGAGGATCATCCCAAAACTAGGTCACCAATCATTTGATTCACAAGAATTTACAATCGTTATAAGATTTAAGAATTGTAAAAAGATCTAAATAATCATCATTCTATTGATCGTCACAACTCCTATACGAGCGGAGTTTACTCAAACATCATAATATCAAACGCAATCATAAATTGAGATCGAATCATAATGTTGAATCAAAAGATAAGCAAGATATAGAAATTTCACTTTTATTTATCGACAATTTTCGGTACAACTCTGTTGAATTTACAAAAGGAAGGAACTAGATCGTCGATTTCGACTTCGCTCGGCTCCTTGAGTTGCGGATCGGCTTGGATCTCTTGCTCCGATGAAATCCGGCGTCGCTTCTAAAGGTTGAAGGCTCTCTCGCTTGAATGATACTCGGGATCTTGATCTTAAATTTGAATTGGAATTAGGGTTAGGGTTTCGCACAAGTCGTGTCACTCAACTTGTGTTAGAAATGGGGGAGATGAGAGATTAATGAACAACCTCAACCCTAGATCTAGGCTCTCTTTTATAGACCTCAAAACCCTAGATCATTTGAATTTTCCCTCCAAAAGTTTGTTAGCAAGAGATTTGAATTTCCCTCCAAAAGTTTGTTAAGCCGAGCCTTCTAGATGCGCCACGTGGAGAATCGGGAGTCTTCTGGAAGCTTGGGCAGTTACAGGAGCCACGTGTAAGAAATTTGAGAGCATGATGATGTCACCAGGCCGCGGATCCACGGCGCCAAGGGGTTTGGGCCGCGGATCTACGGTCCTTTGAGAGCCTTGGGGCTTGGGATTTCTGCTGGAGACTTGGGCTGACTTGTGGGCCTTTATAAAATATGTTAAATCTCATGAGGCTTTCTGTATCACTTCCAGATCTCACATCTTGGAGTTGGTGTATTTTTGATCAGCTCTTTTGGCTTTGTTCCTATAATTTCCTGCAAAATTTCTCGGGACAAGAATTGCGCAATACAAGGATGATGCGATGCCATGATAAACACACAATTTCCTCAGAAATGCCGGTTTGAGAGTATAACACATGCAATCTGGTATTTTAGGGATGTTTTGCTAATATGTGCAATATGAATACCGAACACTTCTAGATGAGTGCAAATGATAGGGAAATTGTCGTGTTAAAAATGCAGTATTTTCGACTGATCAGTTGGCGTTTGATGTAGACCATGGGGCGAGGATAGTTTGAGTGTGAGTTCAACAGAATCTCGGGAGTCCCATGCCGGCTTATATATATGGAGATATATGGAGATTTACAGGGATATTACGTGATTATTACCGTGAGTTATATTTTAGGCCCGTGGTCCCCTGCCCTTGGGTCCTATCCTTGGGTGGAGGACACTCACGAGTGGTTGATTCTCACACTTAGACTGACGATAGGCTTAGTGACTTGTACAGTGAGACTTAGAGACTAATAGGGATAATGACATTGACATGCATTACTTACTGTATTGACACACCTGGCATACTATTTTACTGCTTTACTGTTCACCTACTCTATTAGACACCGCATTGGTTACTCCACGTTCACATCTTTACTATCTTGATTTACTGTTATATATCTATTATCACTGTTCGAGTTACCACTTGCACTATATATATGTATATTGCTATCGCGTCGCTCTGACGACCTGTGTATGCATGCTCAGAGTGAGAAGTGGATTTAGCTTGGACCAGGACCAGACGTACATCTCGGACATCTTGATCAGCTATCCAGAGCGATACTCTTTTGATCTCCATCAGGTTAGTTCTTTGTATCTGTGTTTTCTCAGTTACTGCATTTCTCATTACCTGTGCGTTGTTCACTGATTACCACGTAAAGCTAGAAGCCGAAGTGCGACTACGACAAGATACTTCCTTGACCGTAGGAGCATGGCTGGCCTTGTCAACCCCTCGTATTCCGTATTTTGGGAAGCGGGGCGTGACAAATATAAAATGATATCCTTCATTGTCTAACAAAGAAACGGATATTATATTACAAAGCATGCTTGGTACAAAATAACATGGGTTCAAAACCAATATACAACCCGACGGTAACCCTAGGTGATACTCTCCCACTGAAACTGCATGTACATTGGAACTATTTCCAACACGGAGAGTATGATCACCGGTCTTCAAAACTCTGCTAGTTCTCAACGCCTGCACAGAATTGTAGATATGAAAACCCAAACCGGTATCCAATACTCAGGAAGCAGAGTTAATAGAGAAACAGTTTTCAGTCACGAACACACCTGAAGCTGAAGCATCACCATGCTACTTTTTCTTGAGATCAAGGTACTCAGTACAGTTCCGCTTCCAGTGCTCCATCTTCTTGCAATATAAACATTCTCCTTTCCCCGACTCCGCGGCTTTGGATTTGTCCTTTCTCTTTACCTTCTTGATTCCACCTCTCGGTTTGGTGGATTTCTTTGTTAGTGGATGTTGCACACCCTCACAACACTTGTGATGTGGTGGAAGCGATAAGCAATAATTTTCTTGCATGCAACACCCACATAATCCAAGATTAGTGCTTAAACCTTAACTAGTAAACTTATTAAGAGATCTAATCTACTGTAAAAGTGTGCAATACCTAATGAACCGATCATTTGGGTCTTCTCTTTAGTGCAACTCCTTGGCTCCTTCGTGGTTGCAAAGAGCTCGATTTCCGGCCACCTCAAGATCCAAGACGATCCACCCAAGAGCTAT
This sequence comes from Agapanthus africanus, assembly GCA_030015575.1. Taxonomy (NCBI): domain Eukaryota; kingdom Viridiplantae; phylum Streptophyta; class Magnoliopsida; order Asparagales; family Amaryllidaceae; genus Agapanthus; species Agapanthus africanus. The sequence continues at coordinate 242,417,404 of CM057344.1, forward strand.
CGAACAAGCTACAAACTCTTCACAAGAGTTCAACTTAGAGAAAAAGTTTGCTAGAAGTGATCACTAAGATGATGTAGAGATTAAGTATTGGATTATGATTTTTGCTCTAAGATTTTGATTCACAACTCATGTGAGGTTAAAGCAAAGAGGAGGAAGAAGGAAAGAATGAAGAGAGAGAATGTCAAAGTGATAATGAAAAATTCAAGCATGGAAAAATATCATATGGCTCAAAATGAAATAATTGAAGCATGTAATAAAAAATTGCACCATGCTTCAATAGTAACTGCAAATGAATAAAATATGAAAGAAGCCATTCCTTCATCCATGCTTAGACTTTCCTAAATTCCACCTCATTTATTTATTTTCACAAAATAAATATCTAATAATGAGGTGTCTCTTTCTAGAAGGTATTCATGTAACAATTACAAGTATACCGAATAAGTATACCCGTATTCGAATTCCAAAAAATACGAATACAATCAATCCAATAATATAATACCGGTATCCGGCTTAAACCAAAGCCTACCAGTATTATCCTTCCGATCATTATTCCTGTAACAATTACACGAACATGATCGAAACCCTGCCGTAATAACTTACGGCCTCTACATCTTTCGCCTGAACTAGGGAACTCTCTGTGTGGGACTCTAAAGACTCGACAGTACACTAGCAGTGGGTTTAACTACAAGCACATCAGCGGTACTAGTTGTGCGTAACGGCTACCCAGGTACATGACGAAAAAGAGGTGGCCGACGAGCGAACTCATCCCAACCCTAACGAGCCTGTAAGAAACACTTACCGTACAGTCCGGTCTCTTCATCTGATACATCGCATATGAAGTCTAGGGGTGGTAAATGTCAGACCCCGGTAACTTTATAAGTCATGCTGATTTACGGCCCATAACGGTTCGAGAAACTACTGATAATTCTTATCAGTAAATCTCGAGAACCCTGGCCAGGAATTTGCTATTATGGCCAATCAAGCATAGCGCGACATCAACCCTGGACTATTCTAAAGGAGAATGAGATTCTCTCTCAGCATTACTCCTCCGTATACACCACAGCACCTCGGTGTTGTTGGAGATAGTGCCCTCAGAGTCAATTATTGGATCACAGGCACGTGATTGCAATAATTGAGGGAGGACCTATCCCGGTAGGACAGTCTTACTCGAGATGATAGTATGCTATCTGGTTTACCTTTATCATCGTGTACTGCTTTAGGTGACCTGACATGTCACTATTGCACGTTGATAGAGCCCCTAGGATTCTTGCTTGACTGCCAGCAGTATGAGGGCGATCATATAAGTGAGAGCTGGAGTCTATAAGCGCATCCTTAAAAGGTCCCTTGTTGTGGGAGTTTCGAGACAGGGCATCGATTCTCCAGAGTAGACTAGTGTATACAGTCGAGACCCCGACGAGGGGCGGTGGCCGGTCTCACGAGCCACTGGTGTCAGTTGGTTCACCAAAGATGTATACAGGTGCTCATTGGGTTATGAGTACACCAGACAGGACTCGCCGGGAACCTGCTAGTTGGTCATATACCTGACGTCAGATAGCAGTTCCCTGGTGACATGTGTACAGGTTAGTTCATCGACCTGGGGATCGTCATTTGTCTCGTGTGAGTTCCCACTGTGCTTTGATTACTACCCTACCACGGCTCAAAGGAGTCGTGCAAACAGGTTTTAGTTGGGTACAGTCCCGAGCCACATGGAGGCAGTGAGCGGATCTTCGGGGGTTCGTCTCTCCCGGTATTGGGGGTGAGGTCGTGCTGTGTCTAGGAGAGCCATTACACGAAGTCCTTGGCCAAGGCAGGAGATTTACTGGTAGGTATTCCAGTAGTATCTCAGGGTGTTCTGGGCTACACTCCGACACGACTTGTACCGCTTTTGGGGGTCTGACTTTTACCCACCCCCTAGGCCCGACATGCGATGCTCATAGACGAACGGACCGGACTGTACGGATATTGTCACTGACAGGCTCAGTAGGGTGTCATGATGAGTTCGCTCATCAACGTCCCTTTTAGTCAATAGCCGGTGGCCCGTTACGTATTGGCTTATACCTCTGACGTGCTAGTGGTTAAATCCACAGCCATTGTATTGACGAGTCTTTAGAGTCCACCACACTTTTAGTTACTCAGCTTTCGGGCGAAACGCTGTAGAGGCCGTATGGAGATATGGCAGGGTCCGATCAGATACGTGCGGTATTGCACGGATCAGGATCGGACGGTTTGTACTAGAGGCCGTATAGTTATATGGCAGGGTTCGATCTGATACGTGCGGTATTGCACGGATCAGGATCGGACGAACATTACTAGCCGGCTTTGGTTTAAGCCGGATCCTAGTATAGTACAGTGTAGATTTTGTCTCTTTGCATTTGTATCCGGACGGAATACAGATGCGGGTGTGTATGCACAGTATCGGGGTTTTCCTGTAATTTATTACGGGACCAGTTTTCTGGAGTTGCCAGTTTGCATTCCGTTCCGGCAGGTTTTCGTTTGTTCTTTCCCGGCCGGACTTTTTCGATGGAGGGGGTTATTTGCAAGTTCGCAAATAACATTTTGTGGAGGGGTTTATTGCAAAAGGATTTATTATGAGAGCATCTTTTCTTTTGCACCATTCTTGCATTTATTGTGAAGTGAATGGATTTGATTTGGGTATGGGTTTTGTTATGATGATGTTTGTATGTGGTCACCACTTGTGCTCCTACCATCACCTCCCTTCATGCTTCATATTCTTTCCTCCACCATTTTCTAAGATGATAAGTTTTTCTTCATACTTGAGAGAAGAAGAAGAGAGGATCATTTTCAAGAGGGAAAATTTGTTCATCTCATTTCATGCTAGAAAAATGCAAGCACCATTTTTCTTATCTTGATTCCTCCATCATCTTCAAAGGCAACAAACCCCAAATGAGACATAAGCTCTACACTACACTTTCTACAGCAAATCTTGGACGCGTCGACTCTCCAGCTTCGCGCCCGAGTTGCCTCGGTATTGAGGTGGGAGCCCGTAAAAGTACCCGGCTTCGTGGTGCCCTTTTTGACGAGGAGGAGACGGACGGAGATCCCGCAAGAAGATCGGAGTGGAGATGAAGACCGGAGGACTCGGATCACTCGGTATATCTCTTCCCTATCTTGTTAGTTTGCTAGATCTAGTTTAATGGCCCGATCCGGGGTTTAGTGCGCGGTGGTGCCGGTTTGCAAAGTTCGCAAAATTAAAGTTTATCACCTTTTCCGCATTTGGTCGTCGGATTGACGACCGGGGCGCCGCCGTGAACTTACAGGTGTATCGGGACAGAGGAATCACACCCTATGTGATATGGTGTGCTCTATGATGAGTACTACTGAGTTTCCTATTTCCTTTTAGGAGTTATGCACTTGAGAAGCTGCATACCTATTGAATAGGGTTCCAATCAAATCAGTTGCCTACCACTTCATATGTGATATGGAATGGGAAGAGCCCATAACTTAAGTATGTTAAGATTTAGGGTTGTCCAGCCTATGTCTAAAAGCATAATCCGGACAAGCTCGAGGCAAAGTCAGTTCTGTAGAAGTTTGTTGGATATCCCAAGCATTCGCAAGGGAATATCTTCTACCTAACCTAGGAACAAAAGTTGTTTTGTTTCTCAGCATACCACCTTTGTGAAAGGAAATTTCTTGTGAAGAAATTAGTGGTCATGAGGTAGAATTGGAAAGAGTTCCAGCTATACAAACTGCAGCTGATGATTTGGTAGAACCAAAGGATTCAAAAGTAACCAACGAAGCTCAGCCTCTCCGCCGATCTAGTAGGGTTCCTCATCCACCTGAGAGATACTTCGGTTTCTCTATGACAGTGGGAGCGAGGATTGCATCATGAGATGATGACCCAACTAGTTTCGAGCAGGCCATCAGGAGTGGGGACTCTGTGAGAATGGCTGGATGCTAAGCGATCTGAGATGGAATTCATATACACTAACAAAGTATGGACTTTGGTTGCTTTATCTGAAAGGTTAAATCCCCATCAGGAGCAAGTATATCTTGAGAAGATTACTTGGTGTACATGGAAATGTTGAGACTTTCAAAGCTATGCTTAGGTCCATCCAGATCCTACTCGCCACGACTACATATCATGACTATGATATCTGGCTGTTGGGTGTCATGACTGCTTTTCTAAATGATGATTTAGAAGAGAGCGTCTATAAGTACATAGCCAGAGGGCTTCGTAGACAGTGGGAGCAGCGGAAACGTGAGCATGATATTTTATGTGATAAATCAGGCATCGTAGAGTTGGAACGTCTGTTTTGATGTGGTAGTCAAAGAGTTTGACTTCATCAAAATGGTAGATGAACCTTATATATACAAAAAGGTAGTAGGGTGTATGGTGGTGATCCTCGTAGAGTATGTGGATGACATACTCTTGATAGGGAAGGAGTTTCCTATGCTATGCTCGGTCAATCTCCTCTTATCACAAAGATTCTCCATATAGGATCAAGGTGATACCTCCTAAATCCTGGGTTTTGGATCTAGAGATAGATCTAATTGGATGTTAGGATTCTAACTAGTTGTAGTGAGATGGTATCAATCGATCCTGGGGAGAATCACTGGAAAAGTTCCAGGGTGATAAGGACAACTGAATGTCAGTCGCATGCATTATCTTTACCCTCAGTGGAGGGACGGTATGTTGGAAGAGTTCTAAGCTAGATACCGTGACTTACTAGACGATTAAAGGCAAGATACATCGTTACCAAGGATGCTACCAAAGAGGCAGTCTGCAAAAAGGTGGCTTTTGGGTACAGTCCCGAATCACATGGAGGCAATGAGCGATAGGACGGGATTCGTCTCTCCCGGTATAGGGAGTTGATGTTGTGCTCTGTTCGATTGGCTATAACTGGAAATCTCTGGCCAAGGTTGCTGAGATTTACTGGTAAGTGTTATCAGTAGTTTCTCGAACTGTTATAGACCTCATATCGACACGATTTATCGAGCTACTGGGTCTGACGTTTACCACCCGTAGGCGAGATATGCGACATATCAGACGAAGAGACCGGACTGTACGGAAGTGTTACTGACTGGATTCGTAGGAGAAAGTACAGGCTTGCTTGTTGATCTTCTGATCGCTCAATACCTTGGTGGCTATTATGTTTAGCTGACCGCTTGCAGCTTGTGGGTGTTTGATATAATCATCACCTACTGCCGGCGTATTGACGATTCTTTAGAGTCCTACACAGAGGTTTCTTGACTCAGGCAAAACGGAGTAGGAGCACATATATGATATGTGCGGGACCGAGAACAATACGTGTATGTAATACCGTATTAGATTCTCGCGATATGTGATATCGGCCGGGTATATGAGATATAGCCGGGTCATCGGATCAAGTGTTGATTCGACGAACTAATACGGATAATATTAGTCGGTTATTTCTGAAATAGCCGGATTATCGGATCAAGTGTTGATTCGATAATTTAATGTATAATTATATATTTGATATATTAAATTACATTAACTGATTTAAGCTCACTAAAATATTCTTTTTCTCACTCGGGTAATACATTGATATATATATGCGATATATGTTAATTGTATTATTTTATTTTGTTACAATAAATATTGTATATGTGATATATAATATTGTAACATGTTAGGGTTATTAATGCAACATGTTTAGTGGAGATTAAACATGGTTAGGGTTTGATTTGGGTTAAGCTTTTCTAGAAGTTTCTAGAAACTTTGCTTTTGTTTTAAGCAAAGATATTTGTTAAAGATATTTTGTTGATATTTCCTTAACCCAAGCCAAACCCTTGACCATGGTAAACTCTCTATAATGGTTAAGTCTTCTCACTTGAACCATGGTTGCATTTCTAATGTCACACTACTTTTTTTATTCATCACAAAAGGATTAGTTCATCTTCTTCCTTCTTCTTCTTTGCTTGAAAAGCTTTCTAGCTTTTTGAGAGGTGATGAAAATGAGTGAGTTAATGAAAATAAATGAGAGCTAAAATCCTACTTCATCATCCTAATCTATCCTAGCCATTTAGATTAGGGTGTTCACTTCATTTATGAGTGAGAGCTTGTGTTAATGAAACTTCAAGGTAGATCATCTTTGTTATCGAAGATCGGAAGCAAGCATGCATCTTTCTCTTCGTGAAACCTCTCTAGAGTCCGGGAAATCGATGATCGCAGTGAAGAGACCTCAACACGGAGCTTATGAAGTGAAGGACCGGACTACAAAGGTTGTAATCCCAAACTCTTAGATGTTAAAGTGTTTAACATACTTTGTTTCGCCTAATCTCTAGTTTAAAGATCTTGGTTAGGATTGTTCGGCACGGCTAAAATTTAAATCGGCCATGGTTGATGCCTTGTAGAACCTTATTAGAGTGCCTACTAACCCTGCAGTGGTATCAGAGTCAAGCTAGAGCTTTAGGCGAAGTCTAGACGAAATTTAAAGTCCGATCAAACTCCGAATACCCGATAAAACCTAGTTTCTGAATTTTTTTTTAAAATGTTGATTTTTCATATTAAAAATACTCAAAAAAATCAGCAAGAAATTCTAAGGATATCACTGAAATACGAGCCCCCAAGTCTTTCATAGCGCCGCGGAACCGCGATAAGAACCTGCTTGTTGCGACGGTTCCGCGGCCATAAATGGGAACTGGGGACACGTGTTTAAACAGTAACATCCATAGGTGTTTCCTGATAGTTCTGGGAATTTTTAATTGTACTCAAATGTTGAGTTCTCTGGGTTGTGTTGGGAGCTCGTTGATTCGATGGGAAAGTATAACTTCTTTTAGTTTGTCCGGGTAATTTTTTAGAACGTGTTAAAAAGTTCGAACGGATATCAATAACTCACTTTTTCCCCTGCCGGAAAATTTTCAAGTGTTGGATTTTTCCGTGGTTTAAGAACGTTCTAAGTCGTGCAAGTAACGTGGTGGACCCTCTAGAAGAACACAAACCTTAACTCGATTATGTGACCGTCTTGAATTGCCTCTAAATCTTAGGGTTTGGGGCAGTACGGCGTTGCCACATGTGAGGCGTTGGTTTGACCCTTCTACGGCTGGACCATTGGTACTGTGGCATGTGATAGATGTTTTAAAACTAATTTCAAGTGTTGAGAACTATTTGGGAAAACTTGGGTGTTTGATTATTCGATCAGAAAGTTTAACATTGTCTATTTATCTGGAATGTGATACAATATTTGGAATCCACAAGAAGTTATGAGATAACTAATTTTAATGTTATAAATCTATCAGTTTAGTCTCATTTGATCTATTGCCACGGAATTTTGATGTGATCAAAAGTCCGTCGCAATCACGTAGCGTACGCGGATACTCGCCGGGTAAACTTAATAGACAGCCACGCCCCATTGCCCCGACCAAGTGACTGTAGGAGAACTCTGTCGCTAAAAGCATCCATTCAGGTGCTCACGGCAGCGGTGTTCTTCCTTAGTGCACTTCGTCGACGGCATCCGGGGGTGCGGCCGTCTACTAAAGTTTGCGACGAGCATTCGATCAGGATGTCGGAAATCTTGTTGAATTGCCCAACTTGATATTGAAAAGAGTTTTCGATAATGAGACCAAAATACGGGGTTTATAATTGTTAGGCGTGCGATGTCTAAGGAATTCATTTAGTTAGGCATGCGATGTCTAAGTGTAACCCTTCGAAAATCGTTTAGGCAGTTTTTCGGTAATCGGCTAATTTTTCGGCTTTTTCCGTAAAAAGTCAAAATAGGTATTTTTCATTGTAGATCTAATTATACAAAATTTAGATAAGATATTACTATAATTTTGTCACTAAAATGTCACTTATAATTTTCTAGTCAAATAAATTTTTTTTTCGTAATTAATTATTTTTTTATTATTTTAAGCTTTTTGAAATACATTAAATTGGTGATAAATACAAATTTAATTAGGTAAATTACACACTTAGGAAATATTATAAACTAAAATTTAGTGTTAATAAAATTGTATCATGACTTTGCATGATTTTAGTTCTATGGTTCAAGAATTTAATCAAAAAATGAATTTAAATGAGGTTTTTTGTGTAAAATTGATGTGAGAGCATTAAATGAACTTGTGAATGACATTTTGTGTAGAATTTTCCACACTTCTCCTCACTCTCCTCCTCTCTTTACCCTTGGCCGAAACCTTGAGCTGCAGCCCCCTTTTTCCCCCTCACTTCTTGCTTCTAAAATCATGATAAAATCAAGAAAAAATCCACAAAATTGCACCATTTTCTTCATAGATTCAAACCAAAACCATAATCCATCCTTTCCCTAACCCTAATTAGTTAGAGAAGTGGAGAAAGGAGGCCACTTTGGAGGCTTAGTGCAACTTGGGGTTCACTTGGGAGGTATAATTCCTAAACTAGTTGTTAATTTGTAGTTTAATAAAGCTAGTTTAGTATTTTAAAGTGATTAATTTCATTGTAATGGTTAGTTTTGAAATTTCAAGAAAGGGATGATGTTCTAGATTAGGGTTTGTAGTATGGTGGTTGGATTTAAGTTAGGGTTTGGTTATCTAATTGATTGGAATGGTTAATTGTGTAGTGTTATGCTCGCTAAATCGACAAAATTGCGATGTTTGTATCGAATCGGTAAGCAAATTGCTTACTAGATTTTTATAAAAATTAGAATGTGATCAAATTGCGTTATGTTAGCAATATAATTAGCTTCGTATAGGACTATTAGAGCACGCGAACGTGGGGTTTTGTCTAGTCGGGTTTTAGTTTTGTCGATTTCCCCGAAATGACGATTCTAGTTAACGATTAGCGATTTTCGTGCGTTTTCCTGCGCACCGAGTGTATGTTATGTTTAATTCGAGAGCGTCGATATTTGTATAATGTGACTTGCATCGTTTTAGGTTTTGTAATCTTATGCTTGGTGTTGTGCAAATATAGGATCGGTCGGTGAAACATCGGACACGGCGCGTAAAGGCAAGGCGGTGGTCGGATCGGATTAGCGGGGATTTCAGGTGAGTAGATGTATTCACCTATGGGGGAAATCGTCTGAATGGCGCGAGGCGCCCCCCTAGTTAGGATTACCCTACTTTTTGCAAGATTTATATTGTTAGCTAGCTTATCCACTCATGTACACTGCATACCCTTATAGCGAACAGTATATTAGATTGCATGGACATTCATCTATACTTATGTGATATCACTTCGTAGGACACGAACACCATTACCGTTGGCATCTGTTGCACGCGCACTATTCATGTGACACACACGCCTTTGATAATTACCATGCCACGTGCACTATAGAACCTGTTTAACTTAATAACGCCATTTGCATTCATACATGATATATAGAATTGCATAGCATGCATATACCTCGCATTACCATCATATCTACATAGATTTCTAGCCAAAACTCACATCATATACATTGATATCATAGACATTTATCATATATAACATGTGAACATTATGATTTTCTTGAGGATTTCAGTATTGCTGCGATTTCTGGATATTTGGGGAAAACCGCAAGAATTTAACAAAAGCTTATATTTATCATTTTTAAAAACAAAGTTGCGGTTTTCTCGTGATGTATGTGTCGTCCACCATGAGTTTTCATGTTTTCTGTTGTATTTCGAGACCCGATTCGAGGAGTGGATGAACCGTCTCGGGTACATGGTGGGCCCGGTATGGTACCCCGGGGCAAGAAGATCGAGTTGTAGACGATGAGCCTGGCAGGGGAAGACTACCTACAGGTGATGTCTGGCGCGGCGGATATCCGGAGGATACCGACCGTTGTCGTGAGATTTGATGACATGGGCCGATCCGGACTGACGGAGCCCGATATTTGAGACATTGATACAGTGAGATATTGAGACATATATGATTTCACATTTGGTGTCGGTGCTTGACACGGGTTTTCAGATGATTTCTTGATGGTACTTAGCTATTATACAGATATTCATTTTCTAAAAGTTAAGAACGCAGTACCCTTAGCATTTAAAACACTTAAAGAGTTAGAAATGACATTGCATACATGTGCATGCATACTAGAGCTATTATATCACATATGGACATGCATGTTGTGGTGCATTGCGTGCATTCTTACGATTGCCTTATTAGATGTTATATTTACTCACGAGCTGGCAACTCACCCCCGTTGTGCCACAGTGTCTTGCAGGTCGGACCCGTCACCCTTGTAGCGGCGGGCTATCCTATCATCTGCTCCTTTTGCTCAGACTCGCGATATCGCCCGTAGGTGGGTTGCGAGCACACTTTATTTCTTTTTGCTTTATCATTGTATCTAGTATTCTCCATCTACCACTTTATATTGTATATGTGACCTAGTGGTGAGACTGAGAGATTTGTATATTTGTGGTTTCTTTTGGGTCGAGCTCACTTGAGCCGGCGTTGTGTTTGTAGATATTTTGCGTTTCTTTTATGCTCTTTTCCTGATATTGCTATTATATTGCATGTGGTTGTGATCCGCCTTGGGCGAAGAGCTAGCTCCCGCTTGGGGATGCCATTTTTATGATTACAGGTTTATTATCTTGTTGTACCCATTTTGGGGGGATAGAAAATACAGGGGAGACTCTGCCGAAATTTTCAGAAATTTTTGATGTTTTAAAAAGGGATTCTATGCAACCTAAATGATTTTAAAAACCATTTTCATTAAAGGTTTTCCTTCACTCTCTTTTAATTTTGGTTTAGATTCTTCTGGGCTTTGGCTGACTTAGGTTACGGTACGCCTTTAGACGTCTCGTAATCTAAGTGCCAGTCGCGTTCCGTACTTTCGGGTCGTGACAAAGTTGGTATCAGAGCGTAGGTTTTACCTTTCTAAGTGTAGGACGACCTTGGTAGATGGAGTAGGTGACTTAAGCAGAGTGGCGTAGCGTGGGTATGATCCGTGGCATACTTACGATACGGTACTCCGCCTAAGTGACCTTAGGACATAATTGCTTGTATTTTCTTTCTTGATTCCTTGCATTCCTTGATTCAATTGCGATGTTCTTATCAGTCCTGTTTCTTATTCTAGCTTCGATGCCGCCAAAGACTACGAGAGCTCAGCGGGCTGCCGCTAGGGATGAGATTCGGGCGGGCCCGTCTGAGGCGAGGATCGAGCGGGAGGATACGCCTACCCCTCAGGGTCATACTGATCCGCCTTATCCAGACCGTATTGCCAGACTAGAGGCCGGCATGCAAGAGTTGCGGCAGATGATGGGATCTTTAGTTGAGTCCAGCCGGGCACAGAGATCCGAGGACGTTCCTTCCACCGCACAGACCACGATCGTACCTGCTGCACAGATGGTCACTCCTGCTGCTACTACGGAGACTATCCCTGTTTCACTATAGGAGTTCATGAGATTGAGACCTCCAGCTTTTACCGGTACAGATGCGACAGAGGACCCACAGGCATTTCTCGATAGGATGGCTCGGATTTGCCGTTCGTTGAGGTGTTCTGATGATAGATTGGTGGAGTTTGCGAGTTTTCGTCTGGAGGGTCTTTCCCAGACATGGTACGATTCAGTAGAGAGAGGCCGAGCTGTAGGTCTGCCTTCTATGACCTGGGATGAGTTTACAGCTGCATTTCTTGCCCGTTTTCTTCCGGAGAGTGTCCGAGATGCTCGAGCCCGTAGTTTTGAGTCTTTGCGCAAGACTCCTAGGATGACAGTGTCGGAGTATGATATACAGTTTACCCAGTTGTCTCGATATGCTCCGTACCTAGTCGACACAGAAGAGAAGAGAATAAAGAGGTTCGTGCGAGGGCTTGATACACAGCTATTCCTTGCCATCGGCACCCAGCACTTTGATACATACGCAGCCGCGATGGATGCAGCCTTACTTTTGGAGGAGCGTATTTCTGAGACTCCGGTCATTTCTGGGCCGAAGAGGATCCGTACTGATACACCAGCTCAGCGGCAGATGGGCAGACATCGTGATAGATTATTTCCGGGAGATGGTGGAGGCAGAGGATTGAGACGAGGTCAGTTATTTGGTTCATATCCACAGACCCAGCAGTCGTCTCCAGGATGTTTTCGGTGCGGGAGTCAGTACCACCGTGTCAGAGACTGTACCATGGGACGCCAGGGCGCGGCGACAGTCCCGCATGTGACTTTACCACCCTCACCACCTTCTCAGAGAGCTTTACTTCCTACTCCTGACGATGCTCCACGTCAGTCAGATGCTTGTAGAGGCCGTGGGCGTGGCGGTCCAGTTCCGAGAGGACGAGGCGACAGAGGCAGAGGCAGAGGCAGAGGCCGAGGTAGAGGCAGAGGACAGCCAGCTATTAGTGGTGGACAGGCCCGAGTGTTCGCATTGACTCCTCAGGATGCACAGGCATCCAATGCCGTCGTGACAGGTACTCTGCCAGTATGTTCTTTTGATGCACGGGTATTATTTGATCCAGGCTCCACACATTCCTATGTATCCACGTACTTTGCACCGAGGTTGGGCCGAGAGTCTTCTCCGTTAGATCAGCCGCTTGTCGTTATTACCCCGGTAGGCGAGTCTTTTGTTGCCCGTTTGGTGTACCGATCGTGTTCCGTTCGTATCGGGGAGAGAGATTCTTCAGTAGATTTGATTCTCCTCGATATGCTAGACTTTGACGTTCTTCTTGGTATGGACTGGCTAGCCACCTGTTATGCATCCATGGACTGCCGTGAAAAAGCAGTCAGATTCAGTTTTCCTGGTGAGCCGGTTCTTATTATTCAGGGAGATCGTAGTACTACCCTTCCCAGCTTGATTTCTTCTCTTCGCGCTGGTCAGCTCTTAAGGAAAGGGTGTCAGGGATTCTTAGCCTATATTTATGATACTAGCTCCACAGAGGTTCCGTTGGACCAGGTCCCTGTTGTGAGAGAGTTTCCTGATGTATTCCCTGACGAGCTGCCTGGTCTGCCACCAGAGCGCGAGATTGAGTTCTGTATTGACTTGATCCCTGGCACGGGGCCTATCTCTATACCGCCTTATCGGATGGCCCCGGCGGAGCTGAGAGAGCTAAAGGATCAGTTACAGGACTTGCTGGACAAAGGGCTTAACCGACCGAGTGTGTCACCTTGGGGTGCTCCCGTCTTGTTTGTTAAGAAGAAGGACGGAAGTATGCGTTTATGCATTGATTATCGTCAGCTGAACCGGGTTACTGTGCGAAACAGGTATCCCCTACCCCGCATTGATGACTTATTTGATCAGCTCCAGGGTGCAGGGTTTTTCTCGAAAGTTGATTTACGGTCAGGTTATCACCAGTTGCGGGTTCGGAAGGAGGATATTCCGAAGACCGCTTTCCGTACTCGATATGGTCATTATGAGTTCTTGGTGATGTCGTTCGGGCTCACCAATGCCCCGGCAGCATTTATGGATTTGATGAACCGTGTATTCAGGCCGTATCTCGATCAGTTCATTATTGTGTTCATTGACGATATCTTGGTTTATTCTCGGAGCCGGGAGGAGCATGAGCAACACTTACGTATCATATTGCAGACTTTGAGGGAGCATCAGCTATTCGCCAAATTCTCCAAGTGCGCATTCTGGCTAGACAGTGTCGACTTCTTGGGTCATGTGGTGACGAGAGATGGTATTTGTGTGGACCCGAAGAAGATCGAGGCAGTTCAGCGTTGGCCTAAACCAGTATCAGTTACAGAGGTTCGCAGCTTTCTAGGTCTGGCCGGCTATTATCGACGTTTCGTCCAGGATTTCTCCCGCATTGCTGCACCATTGACCGGGTTGACCCGGAAGGGGGTTCCTTTTGATTGGACCCAGGCATGTGAGGATAGTTTCCAGCAGTTGAAGACTCGTCTGACTACTGCACCAGTGTTAGCATTGCCTTCAGGATCAGGCGGGTTCGTGGTATATTGTGATGCTTCTCGAGTGGGGCTGGGCTGTGTATTGATGCAGCACGACAGAGTTATCACGTATGCTTCTCGGCAGCTGAGGAAACACGAACAGAACTACCCCACCCATGATTTAGAGATGGCTGCAGTGGTATTTGCACTTAAGATCTGGAGACATTACCTATACGGTGAGTCGTGCCAGATATTCACCGACCACAAGAGTTTGAAGTATATTTTTCCAGCAGCGAGATCTGAACCTGAGACAGCGCCGATGGATGGAGTTGGTGAAGGATTATGACTGCGAGATTTTATACCATCCGGGCAAGGCGAATGTGGTGGCAGATGCTTTGAGTAGGAGGCCCGGAGGTAGCTTATCTTGTTTGAGCGCAGTACATATGCAGTCGACGGCGGATTGGCAGGTTTTATGTGATAGCAGAGTGCAGTTCAAGTTTACTCCTACAGGGGGACAGCTGGCCCATTTCAGAGCACGCCCACAGTTACTTGACCGTATCCGCGAGGCACAGTCCGGCGATGCCCGTATCTTAGAGATTATTGAGCAGATTCGGCAGGGCAGAGTTTCTGAGTTCGTGATTGATGATCAGGGGATACTTCAATTTGGGACTCGACTGTGTGTGCCAGATTCAGAGGGACTGAGGCGTGATATTCTCGAGGAGGCACATAGATCAGTATACAGTGTTCACCCAGGTTCCACCAAGATGTACCGTGATTTGAGAGATGTTTACTGGTGGGACGGGATGAAGAAGGATATTACAGACTTTGTGTCGAGATGCCTGACTTATCAGCAAGTCAAGGCTGAGCACCAGAGGCCAGCCGGCGAGTTACAACCTTTGCCCATCCCTGAGTGGAAGTGGGAGTAGGTCTCCATGGACTTCATTGTGGGTCTACCCAGGACCAGTCGAGGGTACGACTCTATTTGGGTGATTGTGGATCGACTGACGAAAGCGGCTCACTTTCTGCCAGTGAAGACCACTTTTGGATTTTCTCAGTACGCCCAGGTTTATATTGATGAGATAGTGCGACTGCATGACGTTCCGACTTGCATCGTGTCCGACCGTGGCACCCAGTTTACCAGCCGATTGTGGCAGAAACTCCAGGAAGCATTGGGCACCCGATTGAGTTTTAGCACAGCCTTTCATCCGCAGACTGACGGTCAGTCGGAGCGTACTATTCAGACTCTTGAGGACATGCTCAGAGCTTGTGTTTTAGATTTCGGTGGTAGCTGGGATCGTCATTTGCCTTTGATCGAGTTTTCCTACAATAATAGCTTCCAGGAGACGATTCAGAAGGCACCTTTTGAGGCTTTATATGGGAGGAGATGTCGATCGCCTGTATGTTGGACAGAGCTCAGGGAGAGCTGTATTTTAGGGCCGCAGATTGTACAGGAGACGACCGAGAAGATACAGCTGATTCGGGATAGGATGAGAGCGGCACAGAGCAGGCAGAAATCATATGCTGACAGGCGCCGTCGCCGACTCGAGTTCGCTGTTGGCGATCATGTTTTCCTGAAGGTCTCTCCGATGAAAGGTGTGATGAGATTTGGCGGAAAGGAAAGCTGAGTCCTAGATATGTTGGTCCTTTCGAGATTCTAGAGCGTGTTGGCCCAGTCGCTTATCGGTTAGCTCTTCCGCCCAGCTTCCCTGATGTTCACCCCGTATTCCATGTCTCGATGCTCCGCAAGTACCTTCATGATCCTTCCCAGGCGATTCAGCACCAGACGATCCAGCTAGAGCGGGATCTTTCTTTCACCGAGCAGCCGGTTTTCATTTTGGATCTGCAGGTGAAGAAATTGAGGTCGAAGGCTATACCGTCCGTCAAGATCCTTTGGCGTGGCCCGAACAGCGAGGAGGTCACCTGGGAGACCGAGGTCGAGATGAGGAAGAGATATCCCCATCTTTTTGAAGGTACGCGTAGTTAAATTCTAAATTCGGGGACCGAATTTCTTTAAGGGGGGAAGATTGTAACCCTTCGAAAATCGTTTAGGCAGTTTTTCGGTAATCGGCTAATTTTTCGGTTTTTTCCGTAAAAAGTCAAAATAGGTATTTTTCATTGTAGATCTAATTATATAAAATTTAGATAAGATATTACTATAATTTTGTCACTAAAATGTCACTTATAATTTTCTAGTCAAATAATTTTTTTTTCGTAATTAATTATTTTTTTATTATTTTAAGCTTTTTAAAATACATTAAATTAGTGATAAATACAAATTTAATTAGGTAAATTACACACTTAGGAAATATTATAAACTAAAATTTAGTGTTGATAAAATTGTATCATGACTTTGCATGATTTTAGTTCTATGGTTCAAGAATTTAATCAAAAAATGAATTTAAATGAGGTTTTTTGTGTAAAATTGATGTGAGAGCATTAAATGAACTTGTGAATGACATTTTGTGTAGAATTTTCCACACTTCTCCTCACTATCCTCCTCTCTTTACCCTTGGCCGAAACCTTGAGCTGCAGCCCCCTTTTTCCCCCTCACTTCTTGCTTCTAAAATCATGATAAAATCAAGAAAAAATCCACAAAATTGCACCATTTTCTTCATAGATTCAAACCAAAACCATAATCCATCCTTTCCCTAACCCTAATTAGTTAGAGAAGTGGAGAAAGGAGGCCACTTTGGAGGCTTAGTGCAACTTGGGGTTCACTTGGGAGGTATAATTCCTAAACTAGTTGTTAATTTGTAGTTTAATAAAGCTAGTTTAGTATTTTAAAGCGATTAATTTCATTGTAATGGTTAGTTTTGAAATTTCAAGAAAGGGATGATGTTCTAGATTAGGGTTTGTAGCATGGTGGTTGGATTTAAGTTAGGGTTTGGTTATCTAATTGATTGGAATGGTTAATTGTGTAGTGTTATGCTCGCTAAATCGACAAAATTGCGATGTTTGTATCGAATCGGTAAGCAAATTGCTTACTAGATTTTTATAAAAATTAGAATGCGATCAAATTGCGTTATGTTAGCAATATAATTAGCTTCGTATAGGACTATTAGAGCGCGCGAACGCGGGGTTTTGTCTAGTCGGGTTTTAGTTTTGTCGATTTCCCCGAAATGACGATTCTAGTTAACGATTAGCGATTTTCGTGCGTTTTCCCGCGCACCGAGTGTATGTTATGTTTAATTCGAGAGCGTCGATATTTGTATAATGTGACTTGCATCGTTTTAGGTTTTGTAATCTTATGCTTGGTGTTATGCAAATATAGGATCGGTCGGTGAAACATCGGACACGGCGCGTAAAGGCAAGGCGGTGGTCGGATCGGATTAGCGGGGATTTCAGGTGAGTAGATGTATTCATCTATGGGGAAAATCGTCTGAATGGCGTGAAGCGCCCCCCCCCCCCAAGTTAGGATTACCCTACTTTTTGCAAGATTTATATTGTTAGCTAGCTTATCCATTCATGTACACTGCATACCCTTATAGCGAACAGTATATTAGATTGCATGGACATTCATCTATATTTATGCGATATCACTTCGTAGGACACGAACACCATTACTATTGGCATCTATTGCATGCGCACTATTCATGTAACACACACGCCTTTGATAATTGCCATGCCACGTGCACTATAGAACCTGTTTAACTTAATAACGCCATTTGCATTCATACATGATATATGGAATTGCATAGCATGCATATACCTCGCATTACCATCATATCTACATAGATTTCTAGCCAAAACTCACATCATATACATTGATATCATAGACATTTATCATATATAACATGTGAACATTATGATTTTCTTGAGGATTTCAGTATTGCTGCGATTTCTGGATTTTTGGGGAAAACCGCAAGAATTTAACAAAAGCTTATATTTATCATTTTTAAAAACATAGTTGCGGTTTTCTCGTGATGTATGTGTCGTCCACCATGAGTTTTCATGTTTTCTGTTGGATTTCGAGACCCGATTCGAGGAGTGGATGAACCGTCTCGGGTACATGGTGGGCCCGGTATGGTACCCCAGGGCAAGAAGATCGAGTTGTAGACGATGAGCCTGGCAGGGGAAGACTACCTACCGGTGATGTCTGGCGCGGCGGATATCCGGAGGATACCGACCGTTGTCGTGAGATTTGATGACATGGGCCGATCCGGACCGACGGAGCCCGATATTTGAGACATTGATACAGTGAGATATTGAGACATATATGATTTCATATTTGGTGTCGGTGCTTGACACGGGTTTTCAGATGATTTCTTGATGGTACTTAGCTATTATACAGATATTCATTTTCTAAAAGTTAAGAACGCAGTACCCTTAGCATTTAAAACACTTAAAGAGTTAGAAATGACATTGCATACATGTGCATGCATACTAGAGCTATTATATCACATATGGACATGCATGTTGTGGTGCATTGCGTGCATTCTTACGATTGCCTTATTAGATGTTATATTTACTCACGAGCTGGCAACTCACCCCCGTTGTGCCACAGTGTCTTGCAGGTCGGACCCGTCACCCTTGTAGCGGCGGGCTATCCTATCATCAGCTCCTTTTGCTCAGACTCGCGACATCGCCCGTAGGTGGGTTGCGAGCACACTTTATTTCTTTTTGCTTTATCATTGTATCTAGTATTCTCCATCTACCACTTTATATTGTATATGTGACCTAGTGGTGAGACTGAGAGATTTGTATATTTGTGGTTTCTTTTGGGTCGAGCTCACTTGAGCCGGCGTTGTGTTTGCAGATATTTTGCGTTTCTTTTATGCTCTTTTCCTGATATTGCTATTATATTGCATGTGGTTGTGATCCGCCTTGGGCGAAGAGCTAGCTCCCGCTTGGGGATGCCATTTTTATGATTACAGGTTTATTATCTTGTTGTACCCATTTTGGGGGGATAGAAAATACAGGGGAGACTCTGCCGAAATTTACAGAAATTTTTGATGTTTTAAAAAGGGATTCTATGCAACCTAAATGATTTTAAAAACCATTTTCATTAATGGTTTTCCTTCACTCTCTTTTGATTTTGGTTTAGATTCTTCTGGGCTTTGGCTGACTTAGGTTACGGTACGCCTTTAGACGTCTCGTAATCTAAGTGCCAGTCGCGTTCCGTACTTTCGGGTCGTGACACTAAGGTGCTTGCGGATTCCAACTGTTGTAGTTTTACACTTTCTTTTCTGTGACCGTAAGCGTAGTATGTGGTGTATCGCCGGCTTCGTTGCTATACATCAACGACAATCGAGATACGCATACTTGTTTACGTTGATGATATGAGATATTATGTGTTGCTGTAATATGTTATATTGGATCGTCGTGTTCTGAATAGATGGGGTTTTTATGTGAGATGAGGGTTTTTATTTTCATTCATGTAAAATTCATTTGTATGTAATATTCTTTTGTTGGGACACTTCCGGGATGAGGATGATGTCACCATTGTATATTATTTACTTTTCTGCATTAGGTAGACCCAAGGCGGGAGCACAAGTAACTGGGTTCTAGGGTCCAGTGGGAGACCATCTAGAGGAGTCGAGACCGGGTCTCCTAACCCTAGAATTAGCAGTGTTGCTTGCCGCTCTCGTAGGGGTCTAGGGATGTGGGTTTGGCTATTCATCACGACCGTGGAATCCGTATTTTATACAGGCTCGTACTAAAACACAGACCTCCTAGTATATCCAATATTTCATATATGTTTCTTCTGCTGCAATGTTCTGTGATGAGATCATATTACTGCCTGAGATGAATGTTTATATTATATATATGCGATATATATTATATTGCAGATTTCGTTTCAAATGTGATGCTTGTGAAGCATAATAAAATGAGACTTCATTAATGAGATTAATGAAACTAAAAGAAACCTAAAGATGTTGTAGAAACTTGTTTAAAAATCAGGTAGCTCTAGTTCTTGCTTTGCATAGCGGTGTTTCTTGTAGAACATCCAGCACCTTATTCGATAAGGAAAGAGCCGAGATCCCTTCACCGGGTGTGACCTCTTTAGCGAAACTAGCAGATGATACAAACACGGTTTGTCTTTTGATTGTTTCTATAGTTTTTGCTTTGCATAGTGATATTTGTGAAATATCCTGCACCTTATTCGATGAGGAAAGAGCCGACGATCCCTTTATCCGGAGTGACCTCTTTAGAAAAAATAGAAAAGGCCTAAAAAACACTCCATTTAAAATCACTCGATTCTACAACGATATCAAGTTCATTACGCAAAAGGTTTTCTTAAAAACCTGTCGTAACCCTCCGTCATTTTAGGAAGTAGGGTACTTAGTATTCGTGTTGTGTTTGTTGACTTTAGGTCAGGCACAGTGTACGGTAGCTAAGTGATGTCTTCCTATATAGCATATGATGCGATTAGTTAGGACAGTCATGTGACTTTGTTGACCTTAGTTAAGGGTCATGTGGGTGGGTTTATTTAATCAAGAAATGACGGGTAGAACTTGACTAGTGCTTATGATTTGTTGACCATAGTTAAGGTCATAAGTCACTAGGGGTAAAATATTATTGGGAATTTCAAGTGTTGAAATTTGCAATAAGATTGCATACCTTCTATGAGATAGTTGGATCCCGATACCCGCTACGAGCAAGAGTTACTCCTGGGAGAGTTTTACACATTACAATTAGCCGATCAAGTAGGTGTCTAGAAAGGTGTTAACGGGGTTACACCCCTGGGAAAACGTGGTTTATTTTAATTAGGTCCGTGCGAAAGCACGGGGAACCTCTCTCAAAGTACCGGTACTGGCCTGGCTGAAAAATTGGCGAACTTGTAGCGTGTAATTAATCCCGGCTAGTCTTTCCTTTTAGGGTTTGAAGGAAGATTTGACTAAAACAGTAGGAGCCATCCTGATTAGATAAATTGATAACCAATCTAATCTTGTAAAAGCGCACGCTGAGTGTTTTATTCTCTCTCTCTCCTGGTTGCGACTATGTCACGCCTTAATAATGATAATAATACGGATGTATTGACCGAACCCGCTTGTTATACTGCGCTAGAGAATGTTGGTCCCACTCCAACTTATAATTGTTATAAGACAGAGCAGGAAATAGGGGATTACCAGAATTCCCGTGCCACCCAAACGAAGAAAAGTGCATGTTGATACATCTTCTTCGGGTGTGTTCATTACACAGAACTGTTTCTCAATATTCTTTACGTCCTGGGTATTTGATGCCGGATCAGGATCCCGCAAATGTAATATGTTATATGGGCTACAGATAGGTAGAGAACTGAGAATGGGTGATAAGTTTCATGAGATAGAAACGGTGCAAGTGTTGCAGCCAAGTCTGTTGGCAGTTATCACCCTGTATTACCAGAATACATTGATTCTGAACGAATGTTATTAGATACCGAACCTGATATACAACATCATATCAGTCTCTTTATTAGTAAAGAAGGATGTAATTTTGTATTGTTGGATAATGTTTTGAACATTTCCTATATCAAGAGTTGATCGGTTCAGGCACGTTGTCTAAAAGCATAGATGTTCTAAATCAAACCACAGTTCTTAACGTACAGAACATACACAAGAGGAAGAGTTCAGAAATGAACGAATCCTTCTTGAGGCATTGTAGACTAGGTCATATCAATGCGACCCGATTAGCTAAAGTTACATATAGATGCATATTTAAATTAGTTTGAATTTACATCTTGTGAAACTTACCGGTCATGTCACAGAGATAAGATGACCACAGCTCCGTTTATTGGAAACAGAGAAAGAGTTAGTGAACTCTTGGGATTGATACATGCTGATGTATGAAGGTCCCCTGTCTACACATGCCAGGACCGGTTCTTTGTACTTCATTACATTCACTGATGATCTCTCAAGATTCAGACATATGTTCCTGTTGAAACACAAGTACGAAACTTTTGAGATAATCACAGAATATAAGTTAGAAGTAGAGAACCAAAAAATGAGTATAAGTATTATGTCCTTTGATGAGATCAAGGAGGAGAATACTTGAGCACGGAATTCCTAGACTATTCTAAAGGAGAATGAGATTCTCTCTCAGCATTACTCCTCCGTATACACCACAACACCTCGGTGTATCGGGGCAGAGCAATCACACCGTATGTGATATGGTGTGCTCTATGATGAGTACTACTGAGTTTCCTATTTCCTTTTGGGAGTTATGCACTTGAGAAGCTACATACCTATTGAATAGGGTTCCAATTAAATCAGTTGCCTACCGCTTCATATGTGATATGGAATGGGAAGAGCCCATATCTTAAGTATGTTAAGATTTGGGGTTGTCCGGCCTTTGTCTAAAAGCATAATCCGGACAAGCTCGAGGCAAAGTCAGTTCTGTAGAAGTTTGTTGGATATCCCAAGCATTCGCAAGGGAATATCTTCTACCTAACCGAGGAACAAAAGTTGTTTTGTTTCTCAGCATACCACCTTTGTGAAAGGGAATTTCTTAAGAAGAAATTAGTGGTCATGAGGTAGAACTGGAAAGAGTTCCAGCTATACAAACTGCAGCTGATGATTTGGTAGAACCAAAAGATCCAATAGTAACCAACGAACCTCAGCCTCTCCGCCGATCTAGTAGGGTTCCTCACCCACCTGAGAGATACTTCGGTTTCTCTATGACAGTGGGAGCGAGGATTGTATCATGAGATGATGACCCAACTAGTTTCGAGCAGGCCATCAAGAGTGGGACTCTGTAAGAATGGCTGGATGCTAATGCGATCTGAGATGGAATCCTTATACACCAACAAAGTATGGACTTTAGTTGCTTTATCTGAAGGGTTAAATCCCCATCAGGAGCAAGTATATCTTGAGAAGATTACTTGGTGTACATGGAAAAGTTAAGACTTTCAAAGCTATGCTTAAGTCCATCCAGATCCTACTTGCCATAGCTACATACCATGACTACGATATCTGGCAGTTGGGTGTCGTGACTGCTTTTCTAAATGATGATTTAGAAGAGAGCGTTTATAAGTACACAGCCAGAGGGCTTCATAGACAGTGGGAGCAGCGGAAACGTGAGCATGATGTTTTATGTGATAAATCAGGCATCGTGGAGTTGGAACGTCTGTTTTGATGTGGTAGTCAAAGAGTTTGACTTCATCAAAATGGTAGATGAACCTTGTATATACAAAAAGGTAGTAGGGAGTATGGTGGTGATCCTCGTAGAGTACGTGGATGACATACTGTTGATAGGGAAGGAATTTCCTATGCTACGCTCGGTCAATCTCCTCTTATCACAAAGATTCTCCATATAGGATCAAGGTGATACCTCCTAAATCCTGGATTTTGGATCTAGAGATAGATCTAATTGGATGTTAGGATTCTCACTAGTTGTAGTTGTAAGTCCATGTCACGCACCCCACGAACTTGCGGGGAGGCGGAATATATGAAAAACGATCATCAAAGCTTCGTAACACGGACTTGAGCGCATGAATCGTATCTAAACCGTTACTAGCAAACTACGAGAGGTTTAACTACTCGGATTCGAAGTTATACCTCACGTTACATGTCCTTCGGGTCTTCATTGCTGTCCTCCACTCCTCGTAGGCTCCTTGGAACATCGGCACCTCAACGGCCTCCTCGAGTCAAAGACGATCCACCCGAAAACTCCTTCTCCAAGCTTGATCTCTAACTTGAGATAACTAGGTTGCTCAAAGTGCTAATCTAAGCTACCTAGGGGATATAGAGTGAGGTTAGGGATGTATTAGTCCAGCTAACCCTTGATCTCAACAAATGAGAGGTTAGGGTTAGGGTTCAAGAATGAGAGAGCTTGAGGAGAGAGAAGGTGATGATAAGAATGATATTGAAAATGAACTCATTTAGAATATATCAACCATAACAATTTATCAAATAAATAATATAAATCATTAATCATCATGGTTGATGCATTCACCTTGTGGTGATGATAAGAATGATATTGAAAATGAACTCATTTAGAATATATCAACCATAACAATTTATAAAATAAATAATATAAATCATTAATCATCATGGTTGATGCATTCACCTTGTGTGATTCATCACATGAGTCATAAGCTCAATAAATGAAGCATTAACTCTGAGGATGAATCACACAAATGAGTCATTAAGCAATAAATGCTTATGCCACCTTAACCCCCAAGTCACCATGTTTCTAGAAGCTTCCCGGAAAATTACGAGAACACCCCTCCAATCCGTGAAAACACGGAAAAACTTTAGACTTTATAAATCCAATAACCCGATACTATAATCTGGCTTAAACCAAAGCCGGCTAGTAAAAACTGTCCGAACGTCGTACGTGCATTTAAACACGTATGCGTCCGAACCCTTGTCGTAAAACCATACGACCTCTATATCGTTTTTCCCGGAGCAGGGAAACCCTCTGTGTGGGACTCTAAAGACTCGACATAACGCTGGCAGTAGGTTTAACCACAGACCGCAAGCGGCACTAGCTGTACGTAATGGTCCCCTGGTAGATGTCGATAAGAAGTCCGATAAGGAAACCCATCCGAACTCCTACTGAGCCTGATGTGACAATCTCCGTACAGTCCGGTCTGTTCGTCTAAGACTATCGCATATCGAGCCTAGGGAGCGGCAAGCGTCAGTCCCCTAATAGCGGTATAATTCATGTCGGAGCGTAGCCCATTACACCCTGAGAAACTACTGGAACCTACCAGTAAATCTCGCTTGCCCTGGCCAGGGACTTTGCGTAATAGCTCTCTGACACAGCGCGATATCAACTCCCAATACCGGGAGAGACGAATCCTGTCTAACCGCTACTGCCTCCAAGTGCTCAGGACTGCACCCAACTGCTACCTGTTTGCACGACTCCTTTGAGCCGTGGTAGGGTAGCAATCTAAGAACAGTGGGACACACTCGAGGCGAAGTAGCAGTGTCAAGTCTGCGGACTATGCTGTACTCATGTCACCTGGGAACTGTTAACTGACGATGGGTATAATACCAACCAACAGTTCCCCTGCGAGTCCTGTCCGGTGTACCCGTAACCTAACGAGCACCTGTATACTATCTCCAGTACGACGTACTGATGGCTGTAGGACAGAACATCTCCCTAACTGGGATGAGAAGCGTACACACTTAGTCTACTCCGGAATATCGATGCCCTATCTCGATAATCCAACGATTAGGGACCTGTATAGGATGTTGCTTACAGACTACCCAGCCCCCACTAGTGTGACTGCCATCACAACGCTGGTAATCAAGCAAAGATCCTATGTGCTCTACTAATATGTATAAGTGATACGTAACAAGAAACATATGCACATATTAAAGTAGACTCAAACCAAGTAGCATACTACCATGTTTAGCAAGATTGTATATACAACTGTGAATATCTCAAGCTTCCATTAAGTAATATACATGCAAGTATGATACAATAATGGTCCCTAGGGCATATACACTAACAATCTCCCACTTGCACTAGGGCCATGAGCTGGCATATCGTAGACCTATCATCTCGAATAGCCTCTCGAACTGCGTCTGAGGAATGGCCTTTGTGAATGGACCAGCAATGTTATTCTCCGTCTCTACTCTCTTCACCTCGATCTCCCGGTGATCTACGATCTCCTTAATCAGGTGATACCACCTTAAGATATGTCTGGACTTCTGATGGGACCTAGGTTCCTTCGTTAAAGCTATAGCGCCGTTGTTGTCACAATACAGAGGTATTGGATCAACACTGGTAGAAACCACCTAAAGTTCTGTGAGGAACTTCTTCATCCAGACAGCTTCTTTTGCGGCATCGCAAGCAGGTATGTACTCCGCTTCTATTGTTGAGTCAGCAACGGTCTCCTGCTTGGAACTCTTTCAACAGACCGTCCCTCCATTGAGGGTAAAGACATAACCCGACATGGATTTAGAGTCATCCTTGTCACTCTGGAAGCCGGAGTCGGCAAAGGCCTCCATCTGGAGGTCTTTTTCGCCATACACCAAGAACATCTCTTTAGTCCTCCTCAGATACTTGAGAATGTTCTTTACGGCTATCCAGTGCTTCTCCCCTGGGTTTGCTTGATACCGGCTTACTACGCTCAATGCGTATGCTACATCTGGTCTGGTACATAACATCGCATACATTATAGAGCCTACCACAGAAGCGTAGGGTATAATCGACATGCGATCCCTTTCCAAATCAGTCTTGGGAGACATCTCTTTAGAGAGGGTGATTCCATGACAAGCCGGTAGGTTACCGCGCTTAGAATCATCCGTACTGAATCTTTTCGCTATGGTGTCTATGTACCTGGACTGCGAAAGTCCCAACATACTTTTTGATCTATCACGATAAATCCGGATCCCTAGAATGTAGGTGGCATCATCCAGGTCTTTCATGGAGAATTTCTGTGATAAGAATCTTTTGACTGACTGTAACATAGGAATATCATTTCCTATTAGGAGAATCTCATCCACGTACAAGACGAGGAATACTACAGCTCTCCCTACAATCTTACTGTATATGCATGGTTCATCTGGATTTTTGATAAAGTCGAATTCTTTGACAGCATCATCAAAACAGATGTTCCAACTCCGCGATGCCTGCTTTAGTCCATAAATGGACTTTAGCAACTTGCATACTTTATCGCTGCTCCCACTTTGAATGAATCCCTCTGGCTGATCCATATAGACGCTTTCTTCCAAATTACCAATTAGAAAGGCCTTCTTTATGTCCATCTGCTAGATCTCATAATCGTGGAAGGCAGCAATAGCAAGAAAGACCCTAATGGATTTGAGCATAGCTACTGGAGAAAAGGTTTCGTCATAGTCCAAACCAGGTCTTTGACGGAAACCCTTTGCAACAAGTCTAGCCTTATAGGTTTCAACCTGTCTATCTACACCAATCTTCTTTTTGAAGATCCATTTGCATCCTACGGGTTTTACCCCATCTGGAGCAATGTCCAAAGTCCATACTTTGTTAGTGTACATGGACTCCATTTCGGTCCGCATTGCATCCAGCCATTTTACTGAGTCACCGCTCTGAATGGCTTGCTGGAAGCTAGTAGGCTCATCATAGTCAATAGTGCAATCCTCTCTATCCACGTCTATGAGAAAACCGTAGTATCTCTCGGGAGGATGAGACTGCCTACTACTCCTGCGGAGTGGCGTCGGGATGTCCCTTTCTTCTGAAGCCTCAGGTTCTACCATACTTGCAGTAGTAGTTTGTGGTTCTGGAATTTCTTCCAGTTCTATTTCACTCCCACTTGTTTCCTTTTCTAAAAACTAATATTCTAGAAAATGGGCATTACGAGAAACAAAAACTTTTTGTTCCTCTGCGTAATAGAATAGATACCCCTTGGAGTTCTTTAGATATCCCACAAACTTATAATGTACTGATCATGCCTCGAGCTTGTCCGCATGCTGCTTTTTAACAAAAGCCGGACATCCCCAAATCTTCAGATACTGAAGATAGGGTTTCTTCCCACTCCACATCTGATATGGTGTGGTAGGCACAGTCTTGGCAGGAACTAGGTTCAAAAGATATGCAGCTGATTCTAGTGCATATCCCCAGAATGATCGCGGTAACTCAGCGTTACTCATCATAGAACGAACCATATCCAATAGGGTTCGATTCCTCCTTTTCGATACACCGTTGTGTTGTGGTGTGTATGGAGGAGTATGCTGAGAGAGAATTCCATTCTCTTTTAAGTAACCCAGGAACTCGGAACTTAAGTATTCACCACCTTGATCAGATCTCAGTGTCTTTATACTCTTGCCTGTTTGTTTTTCCACTTCATTATTGTATTCTTGGAATTTCTCAAAGGCCTCGGATTTATGTTTCATTAAGAAGACATATCCATACCTAGAGAAATCATCCATAAAAGTAATGAAGTAGGAATAACCACCTCGCGCATGTGTAGACATTGGACCGCACACGTCACTGTGTACGAGTCCCAAGAGCTCGCTTGCTCTTACTCCGTGTCCAGTAAACGGAGTCTTTGTCATCTTTCCTATGAAACAAGATTCACAAGTAGCATACGATTGATATTCGAACGGATTCAAATATCCTTCTCTATGTAACTTAGTCAACCTTCTCTCATTGATGTGACCTAGTCTACAATGCCATAAGAAAGCCTGATTTAATTCCGGAGACATTCTTTTAAGTGTATTCTGGACATTGAAAACCTGAGCTTGACTTAATACGTATATACCGTTATCTAATGTACCTGACCCAATTAGAACTTGATTTAGGTAGATGTTAACTACATCGCTTACGAATGTAAATTCATATCCCTCTTTTGAAAGTGGGGACACTGATATAATATTCCAAGTCATACTAGGTATATATAAACAGTTACGTAAAATCAATATATGCCCACTTGTCAAACATAGGCGATATTCTCCCACGGATTCAGCGTCCACGCTCATTCCGTTTGCAACTCTGAGAGACAAATCACCTACCTTCATAACTCTACGGTTTCTCAAAGCATGTAATGAATTACAGATATGAGATCCTGCTCCGGTATCTAGTACCCAGGAAGTAGAGTTAATTGACAAACAGTTCTCAATTACAAATACACTTGAGGCTGAAGCCACAACATGCTTCATATCCTGGCTACTGGCTTCAAAAGCCCTGCAATCTTTCTGCCAATGCCCAATCCCATAACAATAGGAACGTTCCTCTTTTACTACATTCAGTTCCGAAACATTTGCCCTTCTCTTTCTTTCTACTTCCCTGGTTTCCTTCAGGGTAGAAGGCAGAGACTGTAGAATCAAGTCAGTATCTGACTCGTTTCCCAACGTGGTCTCCAGGTCCTGAAGCTCATCAATACAGCTAGTCATTGTAAGGACGTTGTCCACTACATATGACCCGAAATCCAACCTTGCTTGAATTAATTCGTTCGTGGTCCCATATCTTGTGATATGAGATTGCTCTCCATATAAATCTTTGTTATGGAGAAAGATGGAAACTAAGTCCATCTTCTCGTGCTGCTTCTGGTATACACCATCAACTGAAGACAACAAGAGGCACTTAGTTTTCGCTTTATCCTTTTCCCTTGTCTGACGGATATCCATATTCGCGACGGTGGAAACTGGACCTGGGACGGTGGGATCTTGAGTAGTAATAGGGTGGTCCAGCTTTTCATAGGCAATGGACATCTGGACAGACTTTTGCCAGTCATATAAGTCAGATTCAGTCAAACTGTTATCTAGATGTAACCTAGTCGTGGTCACAAGGTCGCTGCAAGTAAGAGAGAGAGAAGAAAATACTTTAGCATGATGCTCTTGCAAGTTTAGAGTGGTTTTTAATTTATCTAAACAGGATGGCTCCCACTGTTTCTCGAATCCTTCCTCAAACCATAAAAGAAGAATTAGCCATGACTATTCTCACCGTACAATACTTGCTTAACCGTTCAGCCAGGCTAGTGTTGATACTTCGAGGGAGGTTTTCCAGCGCTTTCGCGAAGTTCCTTAATTAAATAACCTCTTTTCTCTGGGGGCGTAGCCCCGCTGACACCTTTCTCGGCACCTACTTGGTTTATAGCATTGATCGTTAAGTGACGAATCTCCTGATAAGTAGTATATACTCACAGTAGGATCAGGATCCAAAATATCATTGTATGATAATGTTGAAGGAATCCTACCAACATTCATCAAACTTCAAAATGGTATGCTCTCTCTGCAAATTTCAGTTTCTTTAGAAATTCCCGATATAAATTTTTGCCCCATGCTCTTATGACCTTGGCGTTGGTCAAAATATCATAAGTCACATGTCAAGTTCTACCCATCATTATCCTTGTTAATTTGAACCCACCCGTACATATCCTTGACATTGGCCAAAATGATAATACGACTGTCCCAAACTAACTCATTTATCTATGAAACAAATGAATATCCAGCAGCTACCAAACACTATGCCTTGGCGTTGGTCAAAATACATAGCTTGAATACTATTGAATACCCAAATGAAATGACGGAGGGCTACGAATGGTTTTGGAAAAACCGTGAACGTAGTGAACTTGATCTAATTGAAGGAACCTGATACTTTTTAAAAGGAGTGGTTAAAGCTCCGCAATTAAAAATTCTGATCTTTTTAAAATAACCGAGTGGTTTCTTTTAAATTTGTTCCAATGACTTAACTTTGGTTTATTTGCTTTGCATTATAATAATGCGTCCCATCATAAATCCTATCATTGCAGAAAACAACGAAAATACCACGTCCTCTTATGCCATCCGCATTCGCCACGGGGTCCCGTCATCACCCGTTAGGTTACTTAACTAACGACAGAGCGGGGGCTGGGCTAGCGCGGGTGTAAAACATAAGTGACGTCTAATAGCTATCATATATAGATATTGTACATTCGTCAGACGCAATAATAAGCATTCCAGATCACAGATGAACTTTATTGGATATACTAGCAATCCGCATTTGCTTTAAGCCTGCAATAAAAGACAGATTACATAGTTGTGATGAATAGCCATTACCCCAACCCTAGACCCCTACGGGTACAGCATACTACCCGCCAAGTACCCGAAGTGAAGCGGTCTCCCTCAACAACGTGAGTAGGCCACTAAACACTTCAACGTACCCGGTAGTTTGTGTACCCCGCCTTGGGTCTATCCTAGGAGCAAAAACGGTAAAAAGAAACAATACAATGGTGGCTACAACCGCAACCTGGATGCGCCCCGCAAAAGAATATTACATCATATTACATTTACATCGAATGAATGAATATTAAACCCATCTCAAACCCCGGCTAATCATCACAACACTCCAATCAAATCCATATACACAAACAGTAAACATTACAGAAATGTGCAACCCCCTGCCAACCGACATACTAGCAGTTAGGGAAGGTTTACGAACACATTAAACATTACAGATAAAAACCCAATTAGCAAATATCTTAAAATATCGATTGATTACCATATTCCTTGTCTACCCCAAAAGCAAACCAGCACTGAAGTAACCTGGGCAGAAACAGAATATACAGGAAAACAAAAAACAAAAAAATATGAATTTCTGTGAAAATCCGAGTCAATTCGGAGTTGACTCCGCCGCGGATCCGCGGCCAAAAGCACCATCTTGCCACGGACCTGCGGCCGTCTTGCCGAGTTAGGATCTCGTATTTTCCCAGTATTCTTATATTTCCCTGCTGTGAATTTTAAGGCATATCAAATATTTTTTTCGACACGTTTAAAATTTTCAGAAATTGTTAGGGTATCCGGGGTTTCGTTTTCGCGTTTTCTGACGATCGAAGTTCTAATCAGTTGCTAACAAGCTAGTAATGGTTTAGTTGGCTCTGATACCACTGTAAGTCCATGTCACGCAACCCACGAACTTGCGGGGAGGCGGAATATATGAAAAACGATTATCAAAGCTTCGTAACACGGACGTGAGCGCATGAATCGTATCTAAACCGTTACTAGCAAACTACGAGAGGTTTAACTACTCGGATTTGAAGTTATACCTCACGTTATATGTCCTTCGGGTCTTCATCGCTGTCCTCCACTCCTCGTAGGCTCCTGGAATATCGGCACCCCGACGGCCTCCTCGAGTCAAAGACGATCCACCCGAAAGCTCCTTCTCCAAGCTTGATCTCTAACTTGAGATAACTAGGTTGCTCAAAGTGCTAATCTAAGCTACCTATGGGATATAGAGTGAGGTTAGGGATGTATTAGTCTAGCTAACCCTTGATCTCAACATATGAGAGGTTAGGGTTAGGGTTTCAAGAATGAGAGAGCTTGAGGAGAGAGAAGGTGATGATAAGAATGATATTGAAAATGAACTCATTTAGAATATATCAACCATAACAATTTATCAAATAAATAATATAAATGATTAATCATCATGGTTGATGCATTCACCTTGTGTGATTCATCACATGAGTCATAAACTCAATAAATGAAGCATTAACTCTGAGGATGAATCACACAAATGAGTCATTAAGCAATAAATGCTTATGCCACCTTAACCCCCAAGTCACCATGTTTCTAGAAGCTTCCCGGAAAATTACGAGAACGCCCCTCCAATCCGTGAAAACACGGAAAAACTTTAGACTGTATAAATCCAATAACCCGATACTATAATCTGGCTTAAACCAAAGCCGGCTAGTAAAAACTGTCCGAACGTCGTACGTGCGTTTTAACACGTATGCATCCGAACCCTTGTCGTAAAACCATATGACCTCTATATCGTTTCGCCTGGAGCAGGGAAACCCTCTGTGTGGGACTCTAAAGACTCGACACTACGCTGGCAGTGGGTTTAACCACAGACCGCATGCGGCACTAGCTGTACGTAACAGTCCCTAGGTAGATGTCGATAAGAAGGCCGATGAGGAAACCCATCCGAACTCCTACTGAGCCTGATGTGACAATCTCCGTACAGTCCGGTCTGTTCGTTTAAGACTATCGCATATCGAGCCTAGGGGGTGGCAAGCGTCAGTCCCTTAATAGCGGCATAAGTCGTGTCGGAGCGTAGCCCATTACACCCTGAGAAACTACTAGAACCTACCAGTAAATCTCGCTTGCCCTGGCCAGGGACTTTGCGTAATGGCTCTCTGACACAGCGCGATATCAACTCCCAATACCGGGAGAGACGAATCCTGTCTAACCGCTACTGCCTCCAAGTGCTCGGGACTGCACCCAACTGCTACCTGTTTGCATGGCTCCTTTGAGCCGTGGTAGGGTAGCAATCTAAGAGCAGTGGGACACACTCGAGGCGAAGTAGCAGTGTCAAGTTTGTGGACTAAGCTGTACTCATGTCACCTGGGAAATGTTAACTGACGATGGGTATAATACCAACCAACAGTTCCCCTGCGAGTCCTGTCCGGTGTACCCGTAACCTAACAAGCACCTGTATACTATCTCCAGTACGACGTACTGATGGCTGTGGGACAGACCATCTCCCTAACTGGGATGAGAAGCGTACACACTTAGTCTACTCCGGAATATCGATGCCCTATCTCGATAATCCAACGACCAGGGACCTGTATAGGATGTTGCTTACAGACTACCCAGCCCCTACTAGTAAGACTGCCATCACAACGCTGGTAATCAAGCAAACATATGCACATATTAAAATAGACTCAAACCAAGTAGCATACTACCATGTTTAGCAAGATTGTATATACAACTCTGAATATCCCAAGCTTCCATTAATTAATATACATGCAAGTATGATACAATAATGGCCCCTAGGGCATATACACTAACAGTAGTGAGATGGTATCAATCGATCCTGGGGAGAATCACTGGAAAAGTTCCCGGGTGATAAGGACGACTGAATGTCAGTCGCAGGCATTGTCTTTACCCTCAGTGGAGGGACGGTATGTTGGAAGAGTTCCAAGCTAGATATCGTGACTTACTGGACGATTAAAGGCAAGATACATCGTTACCAAGGATGCTACCAAAGAGGCAGTCTGGATATATATAAGTTCATGAGATGAACTTCGTTCCAACCATTGTCTGACAATGGAATTATGGCTTTGGCCTAGGAACACCCATCCCATCAGAAATCTAGATATAATTCTTAGGCGGTATCACCTGATCCTGGAGATGGTTGATCTCCAGGGAATCGAGGTTAGGAGAGTAGACACAGAGGACAACAGCGCGGATCCACTCACAAAGGCCTTTTTCCCAGTAGAGATTTTTATGGGATTGTTGAGTATGAGATACTACAACCACAGCTGATTGTTGGGTATGCGATACCACAACAGATGGCCCTAGTGCAAGTGGGAGATTGTTAGTTATATGTATTCCCTAGAGGCCATTACTGTACATACGATGTATATTGTAGTGGATGCTTGGACATATATAGGGAGGACTTTCTTGCTCGACATGATAGTACGCTATCTAGTTACTTTTTATCTTAACATGTACTCTGATTGTCTCTATGTTACATGTTGATAAAGCCTTTAGGATGAGTACTTGACTACCAGGACTATGATGAGGATCATACTAGTAGGGACAGTGTAGTCACCAAGTACATCCTTCAAATGTTCTTAGTCGTGGGAGTACAGAGACAGGGCATCGATACTCCAGAGTAGACTAGCGTATGCGCTTCTTGACCCATATGATGGGCGATGGATGATCCCATATCCATTGGTGTTTGACATCAGAGTAGGTATACGGGTGCTCAGTAGAGACTGGGTACACTGGACGGACTCGCCGAGAACTCCCAGATGGTATTATACCTCACGTCAGATGGCAGTTCTCTGGTGACACTGGTACAGAGTAGTATGTAGACCCGAGATCGTCATAGAGTCTTTGTGATTCCCACTGTGCTTTGATTTCCATCATACCACGTCCAAGAGGGCGTGCAAAAAGGTGGCTTTTGGGTACAGTCCTGAATCACATGGAGGCAATGAGCGATAGGAGGGGATTCGTCTCTCCCGGTATAGGGAGTTGATGTTGTGCTGTGTTCGATTGGCTATAACTGGAAATCTCTAGCCAGGGTTGCTGAGATTTACTGGTAAGTGTTATCAGTAGTTTCTCGAACTGTTATAAACCTCATATCGATACGACTTATCGAGCTACTGGGGTCTGACGTTTACCACCCCTAGGCGAGATATGCGACATATCAGACGAAGAGACCGGACTGTACGGGAGTGTTACTGACTGGATTCGCAGGAGAAAGTACATTCTTGCTTGTTGATCTTCTGATCGCTCAATACCTGGGTGGCTATTACGTTTAGCTGACCGCTTGCAGCTTGTGGGTGTTTGATATGATCATCTCCTACTGCCGGCGTATTTACGATTCTTTAGAGTCCTACACAGAGGTTTCTTGACTCAGGAAAAACGGAGTAGGAGCACATATATGATATGTGCGAGACCGAGAACAATACGTGTATGTGATACCGTATTAGATTCTCACGATATGAGATATCGGCCGGGTATATGAGATATAGCCGGGTCATCGGATCAAGTGTTGATTCGATGAACTGATACAGATAATATTTGTCGGTTATTTGTGAAATAGCCGGATTATCGGATCAAGTGTTGATTCGATAATTTAATGTATAATTATATATTTGATATATTAAATTACATTAACTGATATAAGCTCACTAAAAGATTCTTTTTCTCACTCGGGTAATACATTGATATATATGCGATATATGTTAATTGTATTATTTTATTTTGTTACAATAAATATTGTATATGTGATATATAATATTGTAACATGTTAGGGTTATTAATGCAACATGTTTAGTGGAGATTAAACATGGTTAGGGTTTGATTTGGGTTAAGCTTTTCTAGAAGTTTCTAGAAGCTTTGCTTTTGTTTTAAGCAAAGATATTTGTTAAAGATATTTTGTTGATATTTCCTTAACCCAACCCAAACCCTTGACCATGGTAAACTCTCTACAATGGTTAAGTCTTCTCACTTGAACCATATTTGCATTTCTAACCTCACACTACTTTTTTTTATTCATTACAAAAGGATTAGTTCATCTTCTTCCTTCTTCTTCTTTGCTTGAAAAACTTTCTAGCTTTTTGAGAGGTGATGAAAATGAGTGAGTTAATGAAAATAAATGAGAGCTAAAATCCTACTTCATCATCCTAATCTATCCTAGCCATTTAGATTAGGGTGTTCACTTTATTTATAAGTGAGAGCTTGTGTTAATGAAACTTCAAGGTAGATCATCTTTGTTATCGAAGATCGGAAGCAAGCATGCATCTTTCTCTTCGTGGAACCTCTTTAGAGTCCAGAAAATCGATGATCGCAGTGAAGGGACCTCAACACGGAGCTTATGAAGTGAAGGACCGGACTACAAAGGTTGTAATCCCAAACTCTTAGATGTTAAAGTGTTTAGCATGCTTTGTTTCACCTAATCTCTAGTTTAAAGATCTTGGTAAGGGTTGTTCGGCACGGCTAAAATTTAAATCGGACATGGTTGATGCCTTGTAGAACCTTATTAGAGTGCCTAGTAACCCTGCAGGCCTAATATCCATCTCTCAACCCGGTCGGTATCCTACGGATAACTGCCAGGCCTAACCAATCACCGGTAGGTAGTAGTCCCTCTGCTAGGCTTATCTTCATCCCTACGATCTTCTCGCCCTGGGGTACTGTACCGGGTCCACCATGAACCCGCAAACGTATCATCTAACTCCTCAAATCGGATTTCACATATCACACGTCTCAGAACCGAGAAAACGCATGGTGGACACACTGAAATATCATATCAAGAGAAACCGGGGTTTTAAAACAATATATATACTTTCTTTTAAAATAACCACGGTTCTCAAATCCAGAAATCTCATGAAAACGGCATATCTCAATGCGTATAATCGTAAAGCATGATGTATGCGACATATAAAAGAAATGTAAGCATATCAGTATATCATGCAACATGGAATAGTAGTATGCACATATCGAGGGAAAACCGCTCTTTCAAATGAATCCAGTTTTAAAATATATCTTGCGGTTCGCAAACCTACAAAATCAAGCAAGAATCATCTATGTATGCGCAAATAGGTATGTATGCAAGTATGGGTGTACAATATGTATGTACGCAAGTATAGGATGCAAGGAGTCATATCCTGATGCAACAAATCTACTGTGTAGTGATATGGCAATTATCGATGATGAAGTGTGTGAGACAGCAAGCAGGTGT
The DNA here is from genome assembly GCA_030015575.1 of Agapanthus africanus. NCBI lineage: Eukaryota > Viridiplantae > Streptophyta > Magnoliopsida > Asparagales > Amaryllidaceae > Agapanthus > Agapanthus africanus. The sequence continues at coordinate 242,453,626 of CM057344.1, forward strand.
ACGTGGAGCATACGCATCATCGGTAATGGTGCTGGTCTCCTAACAGCATATGTTTAATATAACAATAAACATATTTAAACATTCAATGCGATGCGAATAGAAAGAATGTACGGAAAATGAATAATAAACGCAACAGTGAAGAATCTACATCAATATATATGTGTCATACAGTTTTGCCATCTGAAATAACACGAATCGTGGTGTTTAGAAAAAAAATAAGGGCCACAGTGTTTTTAAGAAAAGATGCGTCTTTTGAAAATATCCGTAGAATCTCTTGGTCTGTCTTTAAAATACTAAAGATTCGTTAGTTTTGAAATAGGTATGACTCGAGTCTAGTCTAACATTTATACGTAAACTACAGGACTAAACTAACAGGCTAATCGAAAAGATAAGGAAACCACCTAAATCTGAGTCGATACATATAAATATAATAGTCGGTGATCCCGCCTCAATAGTATCACATATGATACAATATATAACATGACATCCTTGAGTTAAGAGTGCGGATCTATCATCAATATAAAGCCCGTTCGGTAAATCCATCGTACGGCATCCCAATCTCGGTACGGGTCGAATATCATATATATCTGATCAATTATCCGGTATCCTTATCATTATATCTCATGAACTGGGGGTACTGATCTAAGTCTAGTACAAACTGATACCATCTGCATATATATGCGTGTATGAAAACACACGCCTAAAGGCCTGCTAAAATCTCATATCGTATCTCATAATACGAATCAAAACATATCACCGATCTCATAGCATCATGCCTAATCACATCGACTCATCCCCAAGTACCAAAAACAATCCCCTTCATCCATGTATAAGTATACGTGTACACACACACACACACACAGAGTCCCATACCCATGTGTGTGTGTGTGTATACATATCCCCATAAACGCACAAATAAAACAATGTAAACATGTGTGTGCGCGCGTGTGGGTGTAAACCTTATTCTAAGGTCCGCGTCTAAACTGACTAATGACGCAATCATCCAATTATACTAAAATTATCCATGACTCCTAAAGTCTATCTAGATAATCATAATCTTAAAATAAGCATATAAATATATCCATATAATATGTACCATAGACTACACTACGAACTGCGGGGATGATATACGCCATCCACCCGACTTCCCACGTAGATGTGTATCTACTCACCTTGATCAACGTTTGTCGATGCCGACGTCGCCACTCGCTTGCTTGTTATCACGAAGTCTTCATGGGGTACCTACACATCATAACGTATCGTGCTGCATTAAAATCTAATTTAAAACCAAAACGATACACGTTTCTCACCTTGGTCAAAACCTATGGTTTGCTCTCTCAAATCAACCAAATAACACCTGATAGAGACGTACAAACGTCATGTGATCGAGATAAAACACAAATACTAAAATCCAGAATTCAAAATACATAAAATATAACCCCGAATCAAAACAGCAACTCATGAAAATAGTCCCAGATTTTGTTTAAGGTGAAAACAAGGTAAGCAAACAACAATAGGGCGATATATAGGGTGTATATGACCTACTGAAGCAACTTGGGAACCTAACTCACCAAAGTGGCCGACCCCTACCCATGAATTTCCGAGCTCGCCGGCCAGGGGGTCTCCAATGGGGTTCGTCTTGCTACAGTGGGTTCCTAGGGTCAATTCTAGTCTACAGGGGTTGTTTACTTAGCTCGTAATTATCCCAGGTCATCCCATATTTCCCTGCACACCCCAAAAACTCACAAAACCGACATTGGAAGTTTTTGTTTTCAGTGGATTGGGTTTGTTTCAAATTTTTCTGGGTTTCTAATATCATAGGGGGGTTTAAGGTCATCACTAAAGCCCAATTACACTAATACAACTCAAATTAAACCCTAACCCTCTCTAGGAATTCCCAAAGTTCGCTAAACTTCACCAAAACAATTTTAAACTACACAAGAGGCTAAATGAAATGAAATACTACACTTAATATGAAAGAATTACCTTATTTGGCAACTCAAGAATTTTCTTGAGTTGCCCAAGTGCCCAAAATGCAAACTTTCTTGGTCAAAAGTGTTGCTTGTGAGCTTGTGCATGTTTTTTGTGAAATGGAGATGGACTTTTGGGTTTGTTTTGGGGGTGTTTTGAGGCTTGAAGTGGAGGAGGGAACAAAGGCAGCAGCCATGGAGGTGAGGGGAGAGATGATGAGGGTGATGAAGAGAATGAGGAATGGCCAAAGTCAAGGAAAACCCCTCTCATTCTCTCTCTTGCCCATGCTTCCCATTTTTATATCGTTTTCCTTTTTCTTTTCTTTTCTATTCTATTCTATTCTCTTCTCTTTTAAATTAGAACTATGTATGATAACAAGAAGGAAACCATGAAAGAAAATGTAACAAGTGTGAAAAATGATTTAGTGTATGTCATGTGCACAAAACCGGATTAATGCAAGATTAGCGATATTTGATCGTGATTAGCATTAAAATAGTGTATAATAAATCGTAAAATTTCAAAATTTACATAAATCACATAAAGCACCTTCTTTTTAGTAATTTCTATAATTTTTCATAATTTTCCTAATTTATCGGTATTTAATTATACCGCCTTATTAAAATATTCAATATATTATTATTTAATTATAATAATTCCCAAAAATAATATTTTAATTTTTTTTGAAATGTTACAATCTTCCCCCCTTAAATAAATTCGGTCCCCGAATTTAAATTTAAACCCCTGAAATACTAAAACATTTCAGTGAAGACTAAGTCATCGGGGTCCCGATATCATAAATACATAAAGCACATAGTGGCGCAATGCATGCGCATGAAAAACAAGTATACAATCCAAAATCAAAACTCTGTCAAGTATCCCGCAATCATCGGAGTTATGGTGAAGACACCAATGTCTAAATCCAATACGAAAACCAACATGATATACTCAAAACTCTACATGTAAATATCATTAAAACATCTGAAGAAAATGCATGACAAAACCTTTTTAAGTTGTTGTGCGATGCACGTAACACGGCACGGTGGCGGACGTTTATTGTAAGAAAATAGTTATATCTATATATATCCTTTGTTTAATATGCACGTCTCGCCGTTTTGAAAATAATTTAGAAGGGTATCCTTGTTTTTAAACGTTTCATGTCATCTCAGACACGTAGGTAAATACTGAGACTATAGCTCCCTTTTTTTTGGAAATCCCTTCGATAGCTATCAATGCATGCAAAATGTATCTAGGTACTGTCCTCTGATTAGTCCTGCTCAGTACGAAAACAAATAGTAAATATCATAAAAACGTACTGCTCCATAAGAAACCAATCCCAAAATGTGCATAAGAATGTCGCGTGCGTCTGGTGCGCACGGAAATCAAAATCCATGAATGTGCCATACATGTGCCCAGAACAAAATCTAAGTGCAACGGGTGTGCACGAAACACCTGTCAGAGGCAACGATGTGACTGACAGCAATATCAGGTGCATCTGATATGCACAAAGAATCCCGATTTAGTGCATCTGGTGTGCACCAAAATCGTATCTCATATCATGCGTCCAACATGCGCGAAAATCCAAATCAGGTGCATCCATCATGCACGAATAAAATCTAAATCATGTGCATCCAACATGCACGAAATCACGAAATCCAATATCAAGCGCCGAACATGCGTAAAATCCAATCCAAGCGCGTCAAATATGCGCAAGAATCTAATCAGGTGCACAAGGTGCACAAAACAAATATTGAGTATCACAATCGAAATCGACCGTATACAACACATCACAAATCCAAATCCAGTATACCGTGGTATATAATCTCATAACCATGTGCAACCGCATGCACAAAATACATATCAAATGCACTTCAAGCACATGTGAACTATACCGAGTGCGAAAACCAAATCGTGTGCGTACCATATGCACAAAATCAACCCAACTATATGAAATCCATGAAATCATAAACATGTGCAGCCAAGACACAAAAACGATACTAAGTGCAATGACTATGTACAAATCATAAATCAACATAACGGTGTATAAAGCATATCTCAAGTGTAATAACTATGCGCAAAATATAAATACCCAGTAGGTGCAACCATGGTGCACGAAAACAATTATCATGAAACTCAGTCATCAAAACTCATCATGCAAATAGATCGCCCAAAATACCGAAATCAAGTATTGCGGAATAGTCCCGCTCAAGCACATCCTCTAAGAATCTCTGGCCAACTGTCGTGGCCACTCATAACATGTCTCATCGACGGTGCCGAACTCTGTCTTGCTGGGTGTGCGTAATATGACCGCTTCTGGGTCCAAGTCTTCTCGTAAATTATTCCAGAAAGGTCCTTCCGAGGTCCTTCCGAATCTTGTTTTTGCCGAACTGCCCGGAGGTTATCACCCTTTACTATATCTGTTTCTTGTTCCGGAATGGCTGCATATTCATCGCGACTCCTTCTGGAAGATATATCCATATACAACGCCTCTGATGTCAGCGGAGTAGAACGTCATCTTATCAAGATCTCGTACGAACCTCTTACTCCACTTTTCTCTAATGTCGACTGCTTCGGACTCGTCTTTTCGTGGCTGCATGGACTGCGCTCCAACGGCTGTACTCGTATCTGGAGTCTCCCAAGCAATGCATCCCATCACATGATATCCGAATGACGTCGAACCTTTCGATCGATTTGTCAAAGCTCCATAATCCCCCAAGAGTTTAACATCTTGGATAGTTTAATAGTATTCCAATACATGCCACAGTACCTGTGGACCAACCGTAGAAGGACAAACTCAAGCCTCACTAATAGCACCGCTGAACTGCCGCAAACCCTAAGGTTTCAAAGCGTTCTCATGGTCGTTATGTCGAGTTAGGGTTTCATTCTTCTAAAAGGTCTATAGCATTACTTGCATTTGTCTCTGAATACTTTAAACTTGGAAAACGAGCTTCTGACATTCGATCGTCTCTATCGACTCTCAACATACCTGCGTGAAGTCGTCTCTAACTGGAATCAATCAATCTGATGATCTCGCATCGGGATAGGCAATGAATCACATGTCCTAGTCATTCCTCCTTGGTCGACTAGCGATCTTCTATCATATCTCTAAGTACAACTCGTACAGCAATAGCTCCAACATCTGGGGCGATATCTTGTCGTTCGCAGCAATAACTAGCTCATTCGTCTGCATGCTGAACAGTGCCTCAATCATCATGAATAAGCGATACATCACTGGTAATCACATTCTGGCTGCCCTCTATCAGTAGATCAATTCTCTGGTGCTGATCTGCACGTCCGAGTAATCACGTAAAAGCGATCCATCAAACGCTCCTGGCGCGAAAATACAATAAAATAACGCCTCAATGCAATCGTATGTCCCTGGAATCACGCCCTGGTCAGTCCTCGTCCGTGACGAGCTCGTGCTGATCGCAACTCTAGCCGTAGCTTTCTTTCTGCCCATATCATCGTGGCAGCGAAACCATAAACCGATATCGATGAGGATAGATCATGAATGAATATAATGCTGTGCAAGGAAATGTACATCCTAAGGCTTCTTAAGAGAAGTAGCGTATCGTAAGTATGCCGCGGAACATACACACGGTACGTCACTCTCCTTAAGTCACCTACTCCATCAACCAAGGTCAACCTACGCGATGAAAGTTCGGGTCTAATACCCCCTCGACTAAGTCTAAGTTTCGTAAGGTTAAGCCTAGATTCCGTATATATACAAACGCCCTAGGCTCCACACAGTCAAACATAGACTCGAACCAAGGTTAACCTAGCGCTTTGATACCAACTTTGTCACAACCCGAAAAAAGCACGTGACTGGCACTTGAATCGTATGAAGTCTATAGGACCACATCTAATTCAAGTAAGCCAAAAGCCCAGAAATCTAAAACCATTTTAAATAATAAATGAAGGAAAACTGGTTTTAAAGAAGTGGTTTTAATAGCATAAGCTGAATTATGCGTTTTTAAAACATCAAGTCTTTTCTGAAAATTTCGGCAAACTTTCCTTTGTAAATACTGGCCTCGAACGGGGTACAACATGAATAATAGCATATATATAATGAATAAAAGCATCCCCAAGCGGGAGCTAGCTCTTCGTCAATCGACGGACACAACCACGCAAGCAATATAATATACAACGCCGAAGGGCGAGGATCAAAACTCAAAAGGAAACTCCAATCAACATGAAATCCATAATAATACAACGCGCGACTCTAAGGTCGAAAGAATAATACAACTGGTCTCTAAGTCAAATAAATATACATGTCTGGTTGATGAAGTTACTAGATACAACTGAATGTAAATAAAATACAATGGTGGTCACGATGCAAGTGAACCCACCTACCAAAGCAAATTACCCGGAATGGAAGCAGTGTGTCAGCAAAGCCGCAATGAAATCTGTACGGAAAAACCTGCAAGAAACTGTGGCACAACGGGGTGAGTTACCAACTCGTGAGTAGAAAACATCACAGTGCAGAAATCGTATGTATGACTCAATCCTAGGTCAAAATGATCAGTTGTCACGACCCCAAAGAGCACGTGACTGGCCCTTGAACCATATGAAGTCTATAGGACCCCATCTGATCCAAGTAAGCCAAAAGCCCAGAAATCTAAAACCATTTAAAGAGTAAATAAGGAAAACTGGTTTTTAAGAAGTAAAGAAATCGTGTTTCAAAAATCCAAGTTTTTAAATAACTAAGCCGAATATGTATTTTTAAAATGTGTAACCTTTCCTGAAAATTTCGGCAGAGTTTCCTTTGTAAAAACTGGCCCCGAACGGGGTACAACAAGAATAATATATATGAAATGATAAAAGGCATCCCCAAGCGGGAGCTAGCTCTTCGTCAAACGACGGTCACAACCACGCAAGCAATAATAATACACAACGCCAAAGGGCGAGGATCAAAACCCAAAAAGAAACTCAAAACAGCCAGAAAACCGTAATACTACAAACGCGACTCTAAGGTCGAAATAATACAACACTGTTTTCTAAGTCTGAAGCAACATACAAGTTTTGGTTGATGGAATTCTAGATACAATAAACAATACAGGAACAATGGCGATTCTGATACAAAAGAACCCACCTACCAACGCAAGTCACCCATATGGAAGCAGTGTGCCAGAAATGCCGCTATGGAATCTATACGGAAAAAACCTGCAAGGACTGTGGCACAACGGGGGTGAGTTGCCAACCCGTGAAATATCTACAAGCATAGATCGAATTCATGACCCAACCTAGGTCAATACGATCAGATATAAATAAACCTCAATATGAATAAAGCTGAAGCATGCTAAACTGGCAATATAATCTCTATACATGAGTGTAGTGCCAAGTGCTCGTGCTAGTGCCTCAGGTAATAGCATATCATGAATGTGAGGTATGATCAATGTAATCAAATCTGCATGTACGTGGATCCCGTCCACTCGTCACCCAATGACAAAACCATCATGCATGTAAATATCATCAGCATATGCATGGAAATATGAGGATATAAACCACCTGTGTCCCTCGCGACACGTCAAAATCATGGAACCGGAGTGCCCAGCATCGGCACTCGAAAACACCATAAAAACTGTGCCCAGCATCGGCACGTAAATCCTCATACATCGGGCTCCGTCAGTCCGGATCGTCCTACGGGCTCTGTCTGCGGTATCGGCCCTCGGCCCCGGCAGTACGCCCATATCCATCTATCGACTCTGGTCAGTATCCTCCGGATAACTGCCAGGTCCAACCAATCACCGGTAGGTACTCGCCACCCTGCCAGGCTCATCGTCTACTCCACGAAAAACATTTCTTGCCCCGGGGAACCATACCGGGTCCACCATGTACCCGCAATCGGCCTCATCCGCCTCCTCGAATCGGGTTTCACATGTCGCTCTCAGCACCGAGAAAACACATGGTGGACGCACTGAAATATCATATCAAGGGTAACCGGGTTTTAAAACAATTCCATATTCTCTTTTTAAAACACCCACGGTTCCCAAAACCAGAAATATCATGGAAATAACATATCTCAATGGGTATAATCAGAAAGCATGACGTATGCGACATGTGAAGAAATGTAAGCAACATACACTGAATGCAACAGTACTACAGTGTAGTGACATTGCAATTATCGATGATGAAGTGTGTGAGCCGGCAAACAAGTGTACGTGGAACATACGCATCATCGATAGTTGTGCTGGTGTCCTAGCAGCATGACTGAAATGTATCAACAATATAAGCGATGCAATGCAACAGCATGAATATGCGGAATCGAGTAATCACGCAACAGTAAAGAATCTGCCTCAATAATTATATCATGCAACCTTGCCTTTGGAAATAAGACGAATCAGGGCTTTTGGTAAAATAAGGGCTACGGTGTTTTAAGAAAAGACGCGCCGTTTGAAAATATCCGTATAAACCCTTTTTGCTCTATCTTTAAAATATCCCCGATTCGTTAGTTTTGAAATAGGTATGACTCGGGTCTAGCCTAACGCCTACTAGGCGAACTACGAACCCAACAATCAAGCCAATCGAGAGGGGTATGAAAACCACCTAAATATGAGTCGATATCACAATATCTCGTCACATGACAAGCATTACTACCATCATATCACATCTCCAATACGAACTCTGTCATGTCGCCAAATCTCACGGCCTCAATCGAATCTCATCGACTCATCTCAATCCCACGCATCATCCTTAAAACCCATATATAAACACATAGTCCCATACCCATGTGTAGATATACACACCATCATATGCGCACAGATAATGAAAGAATGTATGCAAGTATATGTGTATGTGTATGTGTATGCGTGCAACCCCTACTCTAGGGTTTCGCACTATACTAAACCAATACATTCTTATCACCAATAATACCATTATCACCATCAATAATCCCAACAACACATAATAAATATATGTGTGTATACGTATTCGTATACATCACCACGGACTGCGGGGGTGCTATACGCCATCCACCCGACTTCTCCCCGTAGATATAAATCTACTCACCTTGCTTGTCATGTGTCGGTGCCGATGTCGCCATCTTCATCTTCTTTGCCTCACATCTCGTAGGGTACCTACAAGGATATCACAAACGCTAAAGCACATGAAAATCACATCGGAAACCAAAACGGCACACGCTACGCCTATAGGTAAAAACCTATAACCTCGCATGCAAACACGATCAATATCCACTTGTCGTTGACGTCCAAACGCCACCCGACAGGAACGAAACACCAAATACCAAAATCCATACTAACACAAGTCGTAAACCATGCACCAACATAGGAAAAATCAACCCAGATTTCACCCTAGATGGAATCAGTCAAAACTAGACATACCCAGGGTCAAGAATATAGGAAATGGGGCCATGCACAAAAATCGAGGCAATTCCCTCTTGCTCTGGCCGCAATTTGCGGCCAGAAGGAATTAATTGGCGGCCTCAGTTTGGAGTTGGGGGCTAGGGTTTGGTGTGGTGGTTCCATGGTGCCTGCACATCTCACTGTCAACTCAGTTTAATTTTTGGGGTCTCGCGGTAATAGCAGATTACACAAAACACTTCCAGATTTACAGTTTTCCCCGATATCGATTCCGTAATTCCGTATTCTGGTTTCAAGTTCAGGTTCAGGTCCAAATTAGCATCACACAAGGGATTCTAAGGTCACCACAATCCTCAATTCCATCTTTGATTTCAGTTTTACCCTAAACCCTAACTTGAATTCTCTAAAGTCCACAAACAACACAATATCGATATGAAACTAGAATTGATGCACAAGGAATTTGAAATACTACAAGAGGGTGCAGAAATTACCTCCTTTGGCAACTCAAGAAAATTCTTGAGTTGCTCAAAGTTCTCCAAATCCAATCTTGCTTGGTTCAATGTGTAGCTAGTGAGCTTGGGAGTAAGTTTTGTGAAGTGGGAATGGGATTTTGGCTTTGTTTTCATGGTGGATCTAGGGTTTTAGTGAAGAGGGTGAGAGAGGGAGAGAGAGCAGCAGCAGCTCTAACAAGGGGAGGGAGAGAAAATGAGAAGGGAAATGATGGGGGGGGCATGGGTCAAAAGAGGTGAAGGTTGACTTGGTCCCTTTCTCTCTCTCATCATACTACTTTTTCTTTTCTTTTCTTCACTAAACTCTTCTCACTTGAATAGTAGACCCAAAAAAAAGCCATGGTAGAAATGCACAAGCAACACAAGTGTAGAAAATGATATGTGCACATTTTTGCACAAAAATGCTAAAAATCCAATTAGCGATTCTTAATCGCGATTAGCACTAAATTAGCATATAACTAATCTTAAAAACTTTAAAATGGCATAATTCCATAAAATACCTTATTTTAGAATTTTCCATAATTTTTCCCCATTTATTTGTATTTAATTATACCAGAATATTAAAATATTCATTAAAATAATATTAAATTATAAAATTTCCCAAAAATCATATTTTATTATTTTGGAAACGTTACAATCTACCCCCCTTAAAGAAATTCGGTCCCCGAATTTAAATTTAAACCCCCAAATACTAAAATATTGCAATACGAATTCCAAGTCATCGGGGCTCCGAAATCTGCAATACATAAAACGTATCATAGCGCAATGCATGCGCATGAGTACTGAGCAGATAACTCAAAAGCAACACTCCATCAAGCATCCCGCAATCATCGGAGTCATGGTAAAGACACAATGTCAAATCCAATACAAAACCAATATGATATAGATCAGAACTATACATGTAGACATCCAATCTATACATATAAATAGCTGATGTAAATGCATGCCAAATATTTTTAAGTCGCTGTGCGATGCGCGTAACACTACACAGTGGCGGACGTTTTTCATAAGAAAATAACTATATACGTATATATATATCCTTTGTTTAATAGGTATGTTCCGCCGTTTTGAAAACAATTTAGAAGGGTTTCCTTGTTTTAAAACGTTCCGTGTCATATCGGACACGTAGGTATATATATACCGAGACTATAGCTCGCTCTTTGGAAATCCCTTCGAACTATCAATGCATGCAAAATATATCCAGGTACTGTCCTCTGACTAGTCGTGCTTGGTACAAAACGAATATCAGATATCATAGAAATGTACTGCTCCAAAAGGAATAAATCCCAAAATGCACATAACACCACCCTGTGCGTCTGGTGCGCACGGAAATCAAAATCCATATATGTGCCATACAGGTGCACAAAACAACATCTAGGTGCAACGGGTGTGCACGAAGCATCTGTCATAGGCAACGTGTGTGCCTGACAGTCAAAATCCGGTGCATCTGACATGCACGAAGAAATCTCGATTTAGTGCATCTGGTGTGCCCCAAAATCGTATCTCAAAACATGCGCCCAACATGCGCGAAAATCCAAATCGGTGCATCCATCGTGCACGAATGAAAATCTAAACCCTGCGCACTCAACATGCACGGAATCACAAAATCCAATAGCAACGCCGAACATGCGTAAGTCCAGTCAAAAGCACGGAGTGCAAGAATCCACATCAATATCATAATCAAAATCGACATATCGAAAGACATCAAATCGAAGTCAGGTGCAACCGTAATGCACAAAATGTAAATCCGGTGCAACAAAGGCATGATATATAAATCTGATGCGATAAACGCAAGAAACATAAAACTGGTGCGACAAACGCACGAAGTATAGAACCGGTGCATCCCATGCACAAATATCAAGCAATAACTCAAATACGTAAGCAGCAACACCAAGTCTACCCAGGTATAAAGGAAATCATAAAAGTGTGCAACTGCGTGCACAAAACACACATCAATGCACTACAAGCACATATAAGCTATACCGAGTGCAAAAATCAAATCGTGTGCATAACATATGCACAACATCAAATAAACCGTATGAAATCCATAAAGTCATAAGCAGGTGCAGCCAAGGCACGAAACGATATACAACGTGGCTCAATCAAAATCAGGTGTACCGCGATGGAAAAACTCACAACCGTGTGCATCAGCGTGCACAAATCAAAACACTAAAAGTACATGAAACTATGCTGGAAGCGTAAATCAAATCACCGGCATAAAATAGGTATGAAATCACAATCAATACCTCAAGAGTAATAATTATGTGCAAGGTATAAATACCCAGTAGGTGCAACCATGATGCACCAAATCAAATATCATAGAACTCGGTCACCCAAGACCAATCATGCAAATAGATCGCCCAAAATACCGAAATCCAAAGCAACGGATACGTGATAGTCAAATCACAAAATCATAAATCATAATTACCGTCGTCGGTATATCCTCCTTCGAAGTCGAGAAGGTGCCGGTACATCCAATGCTAGCGGCGCAAGATATCTACTTGCCTCTTGCTCGCGGCTGGCGTCCTCTGCCTCTGGTTCTTGATCTTTCCTGTAGATTACCAATCTCGCAATCCATCGGCTCATCGGCCCGGTCAGGTGTGCTGACAGGAACGATCCCGTTCTGGCACTCTTTAAGTCATCACTCGGTCAATCCTCACGACCGCTCGTAAAGCAGCACATCTCTGGCGCCGACCTCGGGTCCTCTGAATGCACATCACACATCTGCTCCAGGTGAAAATCTTATTGCAGCAGTGTATTGGAAGGAATCCCTGCTCAAGGCCTCTTCTGATTTTGCCTTGGCCAAACTGTACAGGGCTGGTACTCTGGCATAATCTTTTCTCGCTCTCTGGACATCTACGTCCTTAGTACAATATCTCCTCGGAAGCCGGTCGCATCCCTGTGCCTCTGTATGCATATCCGACTTTTAATCTTAACGGGGTGTAGTAACAGCTCGTCTGCTTCTCGCACGAACTTCTTGTCCCGCTTATCTGTATCATCGACCATTTCGACATCGCGTCTCTATTTGCGCACTTCAATGCCATCGGCTACGGTCCCTCCGAAGTCTCTAATACGGACTCGAAATCACGAACTCAGTATCTTCATCACTCAGTAGGAGATATCTAGCCGAACACGTCCTCAGCGTGCATATCACATCTCTGATGTCAGCGGAGTGAAACGTCATCTCGTCGAAATCTCGTGCAAACTCTTTACTCCACCTTGCTCCAATATCGACTGATTCGGACTCATCTCATCGTGGCTACACAGACTGCGCTCCAACGGCTATGCTCGTATCTGGAGTCTCCCAAGCAGTGTCCCATCACATGATATCCGAATGATGTCGAATCGTCCGATCGGCTCGTCAGAACCTCATAATCTCCAAGAGCTCAACATCTCGGGTACAGTTTAATAGTATCGAGTACATACCACAGCATCGGGGTCCAGCCGTAGAAGGGCAAACCCAAGCCTCACAAATGGTGCCGCGGAACTGCCGCAAACCCTAAGGTTCAAAGGCTTTCACACGGTCATTATGTCGAGTTAGGGTTTCATTCTTCTAGAGGGTCCATAGAATCGCTTGCATGTCTTTCCGAATACTTTAAACTTGGAAAATGGGTTCCTGACATTCGATCGTCTAAATCGACTCTCAACGAATCTGCGTGAAGTCGCCTCTAGCTGGAATCAATCTATCTGATGGCCTCGCATCGGGGTAAGCGAACGAACCACACGTCCTAGTCATTAATCCTCGGTGACTAGCGACTCACTATCATATATCCAAGAATATGCTCATGCTGCAGTAGCTCCAATCATCTGGGCGATATCTCATCATTCGCAGCGACAACTGGCTCAATCGTCGGTACGCTAAGCAGCGCCTCAACCATCATGAATAAGTGATATATCAACAGTCATCACATCCTGGCTGGCCTCTATTAGTGGCTTAATCCTCTGGAACCGACCGGTACATCCAAAAATCTCGCAACAGCGATCTGTCAAACGCTCATAGTGCGGAAATACAAAATACGAAGCCTCAATGCAACCGTATGTCTCTGGAATCACGCCCCGGTCAGCCCTCGTCCCCGACGAGCTCATGCTGACACAACTCGAGCCGTAGCTCACTCTGCCCATGCAATCGCGGCAGCAAAACCATAACCAGTATCGATGAAGATAGATCATAGGAAGGAATATAATACGGTGCAAGGAAATGTACAACCTAAGGTTTCTTAAGCGGAGTGGCGTGTCGTAAGTATGCCGCGGAACATACCTACGGTACGTCACTCTACTTTAGTCACCTATTCCATCAACCAAGGGTCATCCTACACGATGAAAGTTCGAGTCTAATACCCCCTCGACTAAGTCTAAGTTCCGTAAGGTCAAGCCTAAATTCCGTATATAAATAACGCCCTAGGCTCCACATAGTCAAACTCAGACTCGAACCAAGGTCAACCTAGCGCTCTGATACCAACTTTGTCATGACCCGAAAGAGCACGCGACTGGCCCTTGAACCATATGAGGTCTATAGGACCCCATCTGATCCAAGTAAGCCAAAAGCCCAGAAATCTAAAACCATTTAAAGAGTAAATAAGGAAAACTGGTTTTTAAGAAGTAAAGAAATCGTGTTTCAAAAATCCAAGTTTTTAAATAACTAAGCCGAATATGTATTTTTAAAATGTGTAACCTTTCCTGAAAATTTCGGCAGAGTTTCCTTTGTAAAAACTGGCCCCGAACGGGGTACAACAAGAATAATATATATGAAATGATAAAAGGCATCCCCAAGCAGGAGCTAGCTCTTCGTCAAACGACGGTCACAACCACGCAAGCAATAATAATATACAACGCCAAAGGGCGAGGATAAAAACCCAAAAAGAAAATCAAAACAGCCAGAAAACCGTAATACTACAAATGCGACTCTAAGGTCGAAATAATACAACACTGTTTTCTAAGTCTGAAGCAATATACAAGTTTTGGTTGATGGAATTCAAGATACAATAAACAATACAGGAACAATGGCGGTTCTGATACAAAAGAACCCACCTACCAACGCAAGTCACCCATATGGAAGCAGTGTACCAGAAATGCCGCTATGGAATCTGTACGGCAAAAACCTGCAAGGACTGTGGCACAACGGGGGTGAGTTGCCAACTCGTGAATAGAAAATATCTACAAGCAAAGATCGAATGCATGACCCAACCTAGGTCAATACGATCAGATATAAATAAACCTCAATATGAATAAAGCTGAAGCATGCTAAACTGGCAATGTAATCTCTATACATGAGTGTAGTGCCAAGTGCTCGTGCTAGTGCCTCAGGTAATAGCATATCATGAATGTGAGGTATGATCAATGTAATCAAATCTGCATGTACGTGGATCCCGTCCACTCGTCACCCAATGACAAAACCATCATGCATGTAAATATCATCAGCATATGCATGGAAATATGAGGATATAAACCACCTGTGTCCCTCGCGACACGTCAAAATCATGGAACCGGAGTGCCCAGCATCGGCACTCGAAAACACCATGAAAACTGTGCCCAGCATCGGCATGTAAATCCTCATACATCTGGCTCCGTCAGTCCGGATCGGCCCACGGGCTCTGTCTGCGGTATCGACCCTCGGCCCCGGCAGTACGCCCATATCCATCTATCGACTCTGGTCAGTATCCTCCGGATAACTGCCAGGTCTAACCAATAACCGGTAGGTACTCGCCACCCTGCCAAGCTCATCGTCTACTCGACGAAAAACATTTCTTGCCCCGGGGAACCATACCGGGTCCACCATATACCCGCAATCGGCCTCATCCGCCTCCTCGAATCGGGTTTCACATGTCGCTCTCAGCACCGAGAAAACACATGGTGGACGCACTGAAATATCATATCAAGGGTAACCGGGTTTTAAAACAATTCCATATTCTATTTTTAAAACACCCACGGTTCCCAAAACCAGAAATATCATGGAAATAACATATCTCAATGCGTATAATCAGAAAGCATGACGTATGCGACATGTGAAGAAATGTAAGCAACATACACTGAATGCAACAGTACTACAGTGTAGTGACATGGCAATTATCGATGATGAAGTGTGTGAGCCGGCAAACAAGTGTACGTGGAACATACGCATCATCGATAATTGTGCTGGTGTCCTAGCAGCATGACTGAAATGTATCAACAATATAACCGATGCAATGCAACAGCATGAATATGCAGAATCGAGTAATCACGCAACAGTAAAGAACCTGCCTCAATAATTATATCATGCAACCTTGCCTTTTGAAATAAGACGAATCAGGGCTTTTGGTAAAATAAGGGCTACGGTGTTTTAAGAAAAGACGCGTCGTTTGAAAATATCCGTATAAACCCTTTTTGCTCTATCTTTAAAATATCCCCGATTCGTTAGTTTTGAAATAGGTATGACTCGGGTCTAGCCTAACGCCTACTAGGCGAACTACGAACCCAACAATCAAGCCAATCGAGAGGGGTATGAAAACCACCTAAATATAAGTCGATATCACAATATCTCGTCACATGACAGGCATCACTACCATCATATCACATCTCCAATACGAACTCTGTCATGTCGCCAAATCTCACGGCCTCAATCGAATCTCATCGACTCATCTCAATCCCACGCATCATCCTCAAAACCCGTATATAAACGCATAGTCCCATACCCATGTGTAGATATACACACCATCATATGCGCACAGATAATGAAAGAATGTATGCAAGTATATGTGTATGTGTATGTGTATGCGTGCAACCCCTACTCTAGGGTTTCGCACTATACTAAACCAATACATTCTTATCACCAATAATACCATTATCACCATCAATAATCCCAACAACACATAATAAATATATGTGTGTATACGTATTCGTATACATCACCACGGACTGCGGGGGTGCTATACGCCATCCACCCGACTTCTCCCCGTAGATATAAATCTACTCACCTTGCTTGTCATGTGTCGGTGCCGATGTCGCCATCTTCATCTTCTTTGCCTCACATCTCGTAGGGTACCTACAAGGATATCACAAACGCTAAAGCACATGAAAATCACATCGGAAACCAAAACGGCACACGCTACGCCTATAGGTAAAAACCTATAACCTCGCATGCAAACACGATCAATATCCACTTGTCGTTGACGTCCAAACGCCACCCGACAGGAACGAAACACCAAATACCAAAATCCATACTAACACAAGTCGTAAACCATGCACCAACATAGGAAAAATCAACCCAGATTTCACCCTAGATGGAATCAGTCAAAACTAGACATACCCAGGGTCAAGAATATAGGAAATGTGGCCATGCACAAAAATCGAGGCAATTCCCTCCTGCTCTGGCCGCAATTTGCGGCCAGAAGGAATTAATTGGCGGCCTCAGTTTGGAGTTGGGGGCTAGGGTTTGGTGTGGTGGTTCCATGGTGCCTGCACATCTCACTGTCAACTCAGTTTAATTTTTGGGGTCTCGGGGTAATAGCAGATTACACAAAACACTTCCAGATTTACAGTTTTCCCCGATATCGATTCCGTAATTCCGTATTCTGGTTTCAAGTTCAGGTTCGGGTCCAAATTAGCATCACACAAGGGATTCTAAGGTCACCACAATCCTCAATTCCATCTTTGATTTCAGTTTTACCCTAAACCCTAACTTGAATTCTCTAAAGTCCACAAACAACACAATATCGATATGAAACTAGAATTGATGCACAAGGAATTTGAAATACTACAAGAGGGTGCAGAAATTACCTCCTTTGGCAACTCAAGAAAATTCTTGAGTTGCTCAAAGTTCTCCAAATCCAATCTTGCTTGGTTCAATGTGTAGCTAGTGAGCTTGGGAGTAAGTTTTGTGAAGTGGGAATGGGGTTTTGGCTTTGTTTTCATGGTGGATCTAGGGTTTTAGTGAAGAGGGTGAGAGAGGGAGAGAGAGCAGCAGCGGCTCCAACAAGGGGAGGGAGAGAAAATGAGAAGGGAAATGATGGGGGGGCATGGGTCAAAAGAGGTGAAGGTTGACTTGGTCCCTTTCTCTCTCTCATCATACTACTTTTTCTTTTCTTTTCTTCACTAAACTCTTCTCACTTGAATAGTAGACCCAAAAGAAAAGCCATGGTAGAAATGCACAAGCAACACAAGTGTAGAAAATGATATGTGCACATTTTTGCACAAAAATGCTAAAAATCCAATTAGCGATTCTTAATCGCGATTAGCACTAAATTAGCATATAACTAATCTTAAAAACTTTAAAATGGCATAATTCCATAAAATACCTTATTTTAGAATTTTCCATAATTTTTCCCCATTTATTTGTATTTAATTATACCAGAATATTAAAATAACATTAAATTATAAAATTTCCCAAAAATCATATTTTATTATTTTGGAAACGTTACATCAGTAATATATATCCTCAATATGATAACGTCTGAAGCATGATAAGGTGGCAAGGGTAAACATCTAAACATAAGTATAATACCAAGTGCTCGTGTCAGTGCCTCAGGTAGCAACCTATCATAAACATGAGGTGTGATCAATGTAATCAACATGAAATCAGTGTCAACTATATCATGAAGTCTATAAGTATGTGGATATCATCCAACTATGTAATCAATACCTGTACGCATGTGGATCTCGTCCACGGGTCAACCAATGACACAAAAACATCATGCATGTAAATATCATAAAGCATATGCATGAAAGTATGAGGATATAAATCAACGTGTGTCCCTCACGACACATCAAAATCATGGAACCTGAGTGTCCAGCATCGACACTCGAAACATCATAAAAACCGTGCCCAGCATCGACACATAAATCCTCATCTCTCGGGCTCCGTCAGTTCGGATTAGCCCTCGGGCTCCGTCTGCAGGATCGGCCCGTGGGCTCCGGCAGACGGGTCGGCCCAATATCCATCTCTCGACCCGGTCAATATCCTCCAGATAACCGCCAGGCCCAACCAATCACCGGTAGGTAGTAGTCCTTCTGCTAGGCTTATCGTCATCCCCACGATCTTCTCGCCCCGGGGTACCGTACCGGGTCCACCATGAACCTGCAAACGGATCATCCAACTCCTCGAATCAGGTTTCACATATCACACATCTCAGAACCGAGAAAACGCATGGTGGACGCACTGAAATATCATATCAAGAGAAACCGGGTTTTTAAAACAATATATATACTTTATTTTGAAATAACCACGGTTCTCAAATCCAGAAATCTCATGAAAAGAGCATATCTCAATACGTATTATCGTAAAGCATGATGTATGCGACATATAAAAGAAATGTAAGCATATCAGTATATCATGCAACATGGAATAGTAGTATGCACATATTGAGGGAAAACCGCTCTTTCAAATGAATCCAGTTTTAAAATATATCTTGCGGTTCCCAAATCTACAAAATCAAGCCAGAATCATCTATGTATGTACAAATAGGTATGTATGCAAGTATGGGTGTACAATATGTATGTACGCAAGTATAAGTGTACAATATGTATGTACGCAAGTATAGGATGCAAGGAGTCATATCCTGATGCAACAATCCTACTGTGTAGTGACATGGTAATTATCGATAATGAAGTGTGTGAGCCGGCAAGAAGGTGTACGTGGAGCATACGCATCATCGGTAATGGTGCTGGTGTCCTAACAGCATGGGTTTAATATAACAATAAACACATTTAAACATGCAATGCGATGCGAATAGAAAGAATACGTAGAAAATGAATAATAAACGCAACAGTGAAGAATCTACATCAATATATATGAGTCACACAGTTTGTCCATTTGAAATAACACGAATCGTGGTGTTTAGAAAAAAAATAAGGGCTACGGTGTTTTTAAGAAAAGATACGTCTTTTGAAAATATCCGTAGAATCCCTTGGCCTGTCTTTAAAATACTCACGATTCGTTAGTTTTGAAATAGGTGTGACTCGAGTCTAGTCTAACATTTATACGTAAACTACAGGATTAAACTAACAGGCTAATCGAAAAGGTAAGGAAACCATCTAAATCTGAGTCGATACATATAAATATAATAGTCGGTGATCCCACCTCAATAGTATCACATATGATACAATATATAAGATGACATACTCGAGTCAAGAGTGCGGATCTATCATCAATATAAAGCTCGTACGGTAAATCCATCGTACGACATCCCAATCTGGGTATGGGTCGAATATCATATATATCACATCAATTATCCGGTATCCTTATCATCATATCTCATGAACTAGGGGTACTGATCTAAGTCTAGTACAAAATGATACCATCTGCATATATATGCGTGTATGAAAACACACGCCTAAAGGCCCGCTGAAATCTCATGTCGTATCTCATAATACGAATCAAAACATATCACCGATCTCATTGCATCATGCCTAATCTCATCGACTCATCTCCAAGTACCATAAACAATCCTCATCATCCATGTATAAGTATACATATATATACATATATATATACACACACACTTAGTCCCATACCTATGTGTGTGTGTGTGTGTATACATATACCCATAAACGCATAAGTAAAACAATGTAAACATGTTTGTGTGTGCGTGTGGGTGTAAACCTTATTCTAAGGTCCGCGACTAAACAAACTAATGACGCTATCATCCAATTATACTAAAATTATCCATGACTCCCAAAGTCTATCTAGATAATCATAATCTCAAAATAAGCATATAAATATATCCATATAATATGTACCATGCACTACACTACGAACTGCGGGGGTGCTATACGCCATCCACCCGACTTCCCCCGTAGATGTGTATCTACTCACCTTGATCTTCGTTTGCCGATGCCGACGTCGCCACTCGCTTGCTTGTCGTCTCAAATTTCTCGTGGGGTACCTACACATCATAACATATCGTGCCGCATTAAAATCCAATTTAAAACCAAAACGACACACGTTTCTCACCTAAGTCAAAACCTATAGTTTGCTCTCGTAAATCAACCAAATAACACCCGATAGAGACGTACAAACGTCATGTGATCGAGATAAAACACAAATACTAAAATCCAGAATTCAAAATACGTAAAATATAAACCCGAATCAAAACAACAACTCATGAAAATAGTCCCAGATTTTGTTTAAGGTGAAAACAAGGTAAGCAAACAACACTAGGGTGATATATAGGGTGTATATGACCTACTGAAGCAACCTGGGAACCTAACTCACCAAAGTGGTCGACCCCTACCCATGAATTTCCAAGCTCGCCGGCCGGGGGGTCTCTAATGGGGTTCGTCTTGCTACAGTGGGGTCCTAGGGTCAATTCTAGTCTACTGGGGTTGTTTGCTTAACTCGTAATTATCCCAGGTCATCCCAGATTCCTCTGCACACCCTCAAAACTCACAAAACCGACATTGGAAGTTTCTGTTTTCAGTAAATTGGGTTTGTTTCAAATTGGTCTGGGTTTCTAACATCATAGGGGGGGTTTAAGGTCATCACTAAAGCCCAATTACACTAACACAACTCAAATTAAACCCTTACCCTCTCAAGGAATTCCCAAAGTTCGCTAAACTTCGCCAAAACAATTTTAAACTACACAAGAGGCTAAAGGAAATGAAATACTACACTTAATGTGAAAGAATTACCTCATTTGGCAACTCAAGAATTTTCTTGAGTTGCTCAAGTGCCCAAAATGCAAACTTTCTTGGTCCAATGTGTAGCTTGTGAGCTTGTGCATGTTTTTTGTGAAATGGAGATGGACTTTTGGGTTCGTTTTGGGGGTGTTTTAAGGCTTGAAGTGGAGGAGGGAACAAGGCCAGCAGCCGTGGAGGTGAGGGGAGAGATGATGAGGGTGATGAAGAGAAAGAGGAATGGCAAAGTCAAGGAAAACCCCTCTCATTCTCTCTCTTGCCCATGCTTCCCATTTTTATATTGTTTTCCTTTTTCTTTTCTATTCTATTCTATTCT
Source organism: Agapanthus africanus (assembly GCA_030015575.1). Classification (NCBI taxonomy): domain Eukaryota; kingdom Viridiplantae; phylum Streptophyta; class Magnoliopsida; order Asparagales; family Amaryllidaceae; genus Agapanthus; species Agapanthus africanus. The sequence continues at coordinate 242,475,345 of CM057344.1, forward strand.
ATTCTCTTCTATTTTAAATTAGAACCATACATGATAACAAGAAGGAAACCATGAAAGAAAATGTAACAAGTGTGAAAAATGACTTAGTGCATGTCATGTGCACAAGACCGGATTAATACGAGATTAGCAATATTTGATCGCAATTAGCGATATTTGATCGCGATTAGCATTAAAATAGTGTATAAAAATCGTAAAATTTCAAATTTTGCATAAATCACATAAAGCACCTTCTTTTTAGTAATTTCTATAATTTTCCAAAATTTTCCCAATTTATCGGTATTTAATTATACCGCCTTATTAAAATATTCAATGTAATATTATTTAATTATAAAAATTCCCAAAAATAATATTTTATTTTTTTTGAAATGTTACATGTACATATACATGCCTAGCATCCTATACAATATAGGCCTCTACGGCATACATATCTAACAATCTCCCACTTGCATTAATGCCTTTAGTCGGTGCAATAAGTACCCACTGTCTACACTAGAACCAGTTACCGGCGTACCGCATGCCCAACCGCTCGAACAGTTTCTCAAACTGGACTTGAAGGATGGCCTTGGTGAATGGATCTGCTGTGTTGTCTTTCGTGTCTACTCTCCGTATCTCGATGTCCTGGCGATCCACTATCTCCTTGATGAGGTGATACCGTCTCAAGATATGTCTGGATTTCTGATGGGACCTTGGTTCCTTTGCCAAAGCCATAGCTCCATTGTTATCGCAATACAGAGGTATTGGATTAGCAATGGATGGAACCACCTGAAGTTAAGAAATGAACTTTCTCATCCAGACTGCCTCTTTTGCGGCATCATTAGCAGCAATATACTCAGCTTCCATCGTGAAGTCAGCAATGGTATCTTGCTTGGAACTCTTCCAACATACCTCCCTCCATTTAGGGTAAATACAAACCCTGAGATGGACTTACTATCATCCTTGTCGCTCTGGAAACTGGAATCGGTAAAGCCCTCCATTTGGAGATCTCTGTTACCATACACCAAGAACATTTCTTTAGTTCTTCTCAAGTACTTCAGAATGTTCTTCACAGCAGTCCAGTGTTTCTCTCCTGGGTTGGATTGATACCTGCTTACTGCACTCAGTGCATAAGCTATATTTGGGCAAGTACACAACATCTCATACATTATAGATCCTACCGCCGAAGCGTAGGGTATAATGCTCATGCGAGCCCTCTCCTCATCAGTCTTTGGAGACATCTCTTTGGAGAGGGTGATCCTGTGACAAGCAGATAAATTACCTCGCTTGGAATCTTCCATACTAAATCTCTTTAGTATGGTGTCAATGTATCTGGATTGGTACAATCCCAATAATTTCTTAGATCTATCTCTATAGATCTTAATCCCCAGAATGTATGAGGAATCACCCAGGTCTTTCATGGAGAACCTCTGCGATAAGAATAGTTTGACCGATTGTAGCATAGGAATATCATTTCCTATCAAGAGAATGTCGTCCACGTACAATACGAGGAATGTAACAGCACTCTCCACAATCCTTTTATAAATACAAGGTTCATCTACATTTTTGATAAAACCAAACTCTTTGATTGTATCATCAAAGCAGATGTTCCAACTCCGTGATGCCTGCTTTAATCCATAGATGAATTTAAGCAGCTTGCATGCTTTTCCACTGCTCCCACTATCAATGAAGCCTTCTGGCTGATCCATAAAAATGCATTCTTCTAAATCACCATTTAGAAATGCCGTTTTTACATCCATCTGCCAGATCTCATAATCATAGTAAGCAGCTATAGCAAGCAGGATCCGAATGGATTTGAGCATCACGACTGGTGAAAAGGTTTCATCATAGTCCAAGCCTGGTCTTTGACGAAATCCTTTTGCGACCAGCCTAGCTTTATAGGTCTCCACCTGACCATCCACACCGATCTTTCTCTTAAAGATCCATTTGCACCCTATGGGTTTTACTCCAGAAAGTGCAACCTCCAAAGTCCATACTTTGTTTATGTGCATAGATTCCATTTCAGATCTCATGGTATCCAGCCACTTCACTGTGTCACCACTCATGATAGCTTGCTGAAAACTAGTAGGATCATCATCATCCATGATGCAATCTTCTCTATCACCATCAATTCGAAAACCGTAGTATCTATCAGGTGGGCGAGAAGTCCTACTAGATCTACGGAGTGGCTGAGGTTCATCAGGTTCTATTGAAACCTCATGTTCAACCAAATCATCGGTAATTGTATGTGTATCTGGAATTTCTTCCAGTTCTATCGCATTGCCAACAATATCATTTATAAAAAATTCATTTTCTAAAAATGTGGCATACTGAGAAACAAACACTTTTTGTTCCTCCTTGTGGTAGAAAATACGAGTGTTTTAGATATCCCACAAATTTACACAAAATCGATCGTGTCTCGAGTTTATTCGGATTCTGCTTTTTGACAAAAACTGGACAACCCCATATCCTAACTCTTTTAAGAGATGGTCTCTTCCCATACCATATCTCATATGGAGTGGTAGACACGGTTTTAGTCGGAACCCTATTCAATAGATAAATCGCAGTCTCCAATGCGTGCCCCCAGAATGATATTGGTAACTCAGCATCACTCATCATAGATCGTACCATATCTAATAGGGTACGATTCTTCCTTTCCAACACACCGTTGTGTTGTGGTGTGTACGGAGGAGTGAGCTGAGAGAGAATCCCATTCTCTTTTAGGAAATCTAGAAACTCTGAGCTTAGATACTCACCTCCTCGATCTGATCGAAGTTTCTTGAAACTCAAGCCTGTTTGTTTTTCTACTTCAGGTTTATACTCCTTGAATTTTTCGAAGGATTCAGACTTATGTTTCAACAAGAACATGTGCCTGAATCTCGAGAAATCATCAGTGAAAGTTATGAAGTATGAAAAACCACCTCTCGCATGTGTAGACATTGGTCCACATACATCACTATGTATGAGGCCTAAGAGTTCAGTAGCTCTCTCTCCGTGTCGAGTAAACGGAGTTTTGTTCATTTTACCTTTGATACAAGACTGGCAAGTCGCATAAGATTTATATTCAAACGGGTTTAAATATCCATCTTTATATAGCTTGGTTAGTCTTGTTTCGTTAATATGACCAAGTCTACAATGCTAAATGAAAGCTTCATTTATGTCTGAAACCTTTCTTTTGTTTGTGTGTTGTATATTGAAAACTGTGTGCTGGTTCAGGACATATATCCCGTTATTTAATATACCAGACCCAATCAACTCTTGATTAAGGTTAATGTTCATAACATTAGATTGTAATACAAAATTATATCCAGCATTGTCTAACAACGATACAGATATAATATTACATAACATCAAAGATACAAAATAACATGGGTTCAAAACCAATATACAACCCGACGGCAAACCAAGGTGATACTCTTCCACCGCTGTAGCATGTACAGAGGAACCATTCCCAACCCGGAGAGTGTGATCACCTTTCTTCCAAAACCTGCTATTTCTCAGCCCCTGCACACAATTGCAGATGTGAGATCCTGACCCGGTATCTAATACCCAGGAAGCAGAGTTAATTGAAAAACAGTTTTCTGTTACAAACACACCTGAAGTGGAAGCATCACCATGCTTCTTCTTCTTGAGGCCGGCCAGGTATCCAAAGCAGTTTCTCTTCTACTGCCCAGTCTGGTGGCAGTGGAAGCATTCCCTTCGTCCAGTCGTAGCAGCCTCTATCTTGTCCTTTCCCGGTACCTTTTTCACTCCTCCTCTCGGCTTGATGGGTTTCTTCTTCTTCTTTCCCTTGGCCTTGGCTTTCAAGACGGAAGAGGAAGATGGACCAGCAATTAGAGCGGGAGTTTTCGTTACCTTTAGCGTGCTCTCTGCACTCCTCAACATATTGAGGAGTTCAGGTAATGACTTCTCCATGTTGAAGTTTACAATGAACTGAGCAAAGGCAGGAGGAAGGAACTGTAGAACAATATCAACATACTATTTGTTCTCCATGGTCCAACCCAGGTCCTCAAGTTCTTTGATAAGTCCAATCATCTTCAATATATGGTCACCTATAGACGTGCCGGCAGCCATCCGCATCTAAAACAACTTTCAAGATGCCTCGTATCAGAGAGTACGAGATTGCTCTCCATACAACTCCTTTGTATGGAGAAAGATGGATTGTACATCCATCTTCTCATGCTACTTCTGATGTTCATTGTTCATAGAAGCAAGCGCGAGGCACTTGGCTGTTGCACAGTCTATATCCCATGTCTTACGGATTTCTTTATCCGCAACTAAAGAATCAGGGCCTGGACTAGGAGGGGCTGGAGTAGTCAGCACGTATCCGACCTTATCATAGGTCAGGGCAATATTTACGTTCCTTAGCCAATCTTTGTAATTCGGTACTGTGAGTTTATTCTTGTCTAATAAAAGCTTAAGTCTCTTCATAGGTATCTGCCATTAGGAGAGAGAAAAGAAGATACTCAGAGATTGCTCTTGCATAATTATATTGGTTATTAATCTTATTTAATCGATATCTCCCACTGCTTTTTATCAAATTTTCTTTCAAACCTTAAAAAGAAAATTAGCTAGGTTTAATTGCAACCTACAAGTTTTGTAACTGGTTGGCCAGGCCAGTGTCGGTACTCCGAGGGAGGTTCCCCGTGCTTTTGCACAGACCTAATTAAAATAAACCTCGTTTTTCTAGAGGCGTAACCCCGTTGACACCTTTCTAGACACCTACTGGATCAGCTAATTGTAAAGTGCAAAACTCTCCCGGGAGTAACTTTTACTCACAGTGGGATCGAGATCCAACTATCATATAGAATGTATGCAATCTCATTGCAAATTTCAACTCTTGAAATTCCTGATATGATTTTTACCTCTAGTGTCTTATGACCTTAACTATGGTCAACAAATCATAAGCACTAGTCAAGTTTTACCCGCCATTTCGTGATCGATTTAGACCCACCCGTATGACCCTTAACTATTGTAACGTTTTAAAAATAATTAAATAAATAAAATCGTTTAAGTGAATTTTATGATTTTCGGTAAATTAAAACGTATTTTTCGTAAAACAAAACCGTAATTATTTTTCACTATAAATTTAAAAATACCTATTTTAATTATGTTATTACTAGTAAATGGTGTTTATTTAGTCACTTATAAATTTTTAGTTTAATTAAATATTTTTCCTAAATTAATTATTTTAAATATTAACATAAGCTTTATTTTTACACTAAATTAGTGTAAATTACAAATTTGAATGGGTTTAATTTGTAAAAATGAACCATGGCATATGAGAATTTAGTATGCATCATGCAAAATTTATTTGCAAATTTGTCCTTGATTCTAGAGTTTTCTTGAATTGTTTTAGAAAAGAAATAAAAGGAAATTAAATGAAAGGTTGAAAAGACATTAAAAGGTGATATTTTGGAGGAAACTTCTACATCATTCTTCACTCATTTCTTTCTCTCCCTCACCTTCCTAAAGTGGCCGGCCTCCTCATCATGGCAGCCCCCCCCCCCCCATTTCCCACTTCATTTTGTTTCAAAAATCCATCAAAAATTCAATAAAAAATACACAAAATCTTAATTATTTCCTACCCTTTATTCTTTGCTCATTTTTACATGGATTTTAGAGATGGAAAGCATGCATTTTGGAGGCTTATTTTTATGTTTGGATTTCTTGTGTGAAGGTATAAATCTTGTTCTTTTGAATTATTGTTATTTAATGTTTCATTCTAGTATAAATTGATTTAATAAATTAATTCTATTTTCAAGTTTTAAAATTCAAGTTAGGGTTTGTAAATTCAAGTTGTGGTTTTATTAATTCATTAGGGTTATAATAACTAGTTTAACACTTTTGGAAAATGGAAAATCATGCATGGTTGTTATATTGTAAATTGTTATCAAAAATTGTTAAATTAAACCATTTTTGCAAACTAGATTTCTATATATTATATATATTGGTGAGATAAATTCCAATTAATGTTTGTAACATTAGATTGTTGTTTAAATGAGGATATTGATATGTTTAAGGAATGAAAAACTTAGTTTGGTCACTAGTTTCCTTTGATAATTGAAAAATACTAATAAAAATGCTATTTTTGCTAACTAGTTTTGGAAATTCTTAAATAAATGAGATTTAAAATATAAATTATGGTTTCATTATATCATTATCATTATAAATTATAGTTTAATACATTAATCATGCAAAATCAAGTTTGTTGTGGAATTTTGCTTGTAAGATGTTGAAAATTTATAAAAGTTGCAAACTAGGAATTTTGTATTAATACAAATTTGTGTAATAAAAATATAGTAATGGGTTGTATAGTCTAGTTAGGCTATTTAATGAGTTTTATGACCATTGGATTCATTTAAATGTCAAGTTTTGAAGAAAAACGGTAAATTGGCATTTTCGGCTTTTACGAAATCGGGCGATTTGATGGATTTTAGGGTTTCGATGAATTAAATCATGTTTTATATTATAAGTAATGAGTTTGAAAACTATGAGTTGTTTGTTGATGTTTATCTCGATTAATCGGAGTTTGTACGCCGATATCGAGCGATATTTGGTTCTTTTGCGCGAACGGGACATAGGTTTTAACCTATACGCGTTCCGTGTGTCGTTTTGACTTTTGTCCGTGATTTAGTTTACAATACTATATATGTTTGTGTATAGGTACCTCTCAAGTGGACTGCGGGCGATGAAGAAGAGGATGGCGACACCGTCTTCGGCAGACATGGACCAGGTGAGTAGACGTATATCTACGGGGGGAAGTCGGGTGGATGGCGTTTAGCACCCCCGCAACGTGGAATAGTAATAGTACTTATTGACATTAGGAAGCCAGATGTGACCCTAGATTCTTAATGAGTAGGACCCTAGTAATGACCCTAGGCTGTACTAGACTGATTTAGGAAGACCATGCCTGTAACACTTCGAAAATCGTTTAGGCAGTTTTTCGGTAATCGGCTAAATTATCAGCTTTTTCCGTAAAAAGTCAAAATGGGTATTTTTCATTGTAGACCTAATTATACAAAATTTAGATAAGATATTACTATAAATTGGTCACTAAAATGCTACTTAAAATTTTCTAGTTAAATAAAAAATTTTTCGTAATTAATTATTTTTAATATTATTTTATGCTTTTAAAAATACATTAAATTAGTTATAAATACAAATTTAATTAGGTAAATTTCATAATTAGGAATCTTTATAAACTAAAATTTAGTGTTAATAAAATTTTATACAGACTTTTCAAGATTTAGTTCTATGGTTAAAAAATAAAAGCAAAAATGGCTAAAAAAGGGTTTTTTTTAATGTAAAATATGATGTGATATGCATTAAATGAGTTTAGGGGTTGCTTTTTGTGTAGAATTTTCTACACAATTCACTCACAACTCACCTCTCCCACCTCAGGTCGAGCAAGGCAGCAGCTCACCATTTTCCCCCCCTCACTTCTTCCATCAAAATCCTTGCTAAAATCAATAAAAAAATCCACAAAATTCACAATTTTCCTTTGCAAATTCAAAACAAAACCGTAATCCATCCCTTCCCTCACCCTAATTAGTTTGAGAAGTGGAGAAAGGAGGCATCTTTCAAGGTCAAGTGCAAGTGGGGTTCACTTGGGAGGTATAAATCCTAAACTAGTTGCTAAATTGTAGTTTAAATAAGCTAGTTTAGTATTTTAAAGTGATTAATTTCATTGTTATGGTTAGTTTTTGAAATTTCAAGAATGGGATGATGTTCTAGATTAGGGTTTGATATTGGATAAGTGGGTTTAAGCTAGTGTTGTGGCTACCTAGTGGGTTAGATCGAATAATTGTGCGATGTTGCGATCGCGATATCGTAAATTAGCGATGTTTGCTTTGAAATCGGTATGCTATCGCTTACTAGTTTTTTATAAATATTAGGAGGTGACCTAATTACGATATATGGACGATAACTTTAGCATCTCATACGACTTTTAGTGTGTGCGAATGTGGGGTTTTGTCTAGTCGGGTTTTAGTTTTGACGATTACCCCGAAACGGCGATTTTAGTTAAGGTTTTAGCGATTTTCGTGTGTTTTCGCGCACCGAGTGCACGCTATGTTTAATTTGAGAGCGTCGATCTTTTTATATTATGACTTGCATCATTTTAGGGGTATGTAATCTTATATTGTGTGTTATGCAATTCTAGGACCGGTCGCTGAAATATCGGACATGGCGCGTAAAGGCAAGGCGGTGGTCGGATCGGATTAGCGAGGCATTCAGGTGAGTAGATGTATTCATCTATGGGGAAATTGTATGGATGGCGCGAGGCACCCCCTAGTTAGGATTACCTTATTTCTTGCAAGATTTGTATTGTTAGTTAGCTTACCCCTTCATTTACATTGCATACCCTTATAGCTAATAGTATGCTAGATTGCATGGATATTCATATACACATATGCGATATCACTTCGTAGGACACGAACACCATTACCATTGGCTTCTGTTGCACGCGCACTATTCTTGTGACACACACGCCTTTGGTAATTGCCATGCTACGAGCACCATAGAACCTGTTTAGCTTAGTGTCACCACTTGCATCATACATGGTATATGAAATCGCATAGCATGTATATACCTTGCATCATCATCATACTTACATAGATTTCTAGCCACAATTCACATCGCATACCTTGATATCATAGACATTTATCATATACAACATGTTGGACATTATGATTTTCTTGAGGATTTCAGTATTGCTGCGATTTCTGGATTTTTGGGGAAAACCGCAAGAATTTAACAAAAGCTTATATTTATCATTTTTAAAACAAAGTTGCGGTTTTCTCGTGATGTATGTGTCGTCCACCATGAGTTTTCATGTTTTCTGTTGGATTTTGAGACCCGATTCGAGGAGTGGATGAACCGTCTCGGGTACATATGGTGGGCCCGGTATGGTACCCCGGGGCAAGAAGATCGAGTTGTAGACGATGAGCCTGGCAGGGGAAGACTACCTACCGGTGATGTCAGGCGCGGCGGATATCCGGAGGATACCGACCGTTGTCGTGAGATTTGATGATATGGGCCACTCCGGACTGACGGAGCCCGATATTTTGAGACAGTGATACAGTGAGACATTGAGACAGATGTGATTTCATATTTGGTGTCGATGCTTGACACAGGTTTCAGATGATTTCTTGATGGTATTTAGCTATTATACAGATATTCTTTTTCTAAAGTTAAGAATGCAGAACTTTTAGCATTTAAAACACTTAAAGATTTAGTAATGACATTGCATACATGTGCATGCATACTAGAGGTATTATATCACATCTGGACATACATGCTAATTTGCGTGCATTCTTACGATAGCCTTACTAGATATTATATTCTACTCACGAGCTGGCAACTCACCCCCGTTGTGCCACAGTGTCTTGCAGGTCGGACTCATCAGTCTAGTAGCGGCGGCTTATCTTGGTAGTGACTTCTTTTGCTCAGACTCGCGACATTGCTCGTAGGTGGGTTGTGAGAGTGCTTTTATCTCTTTTCTTTTGTACTATTTTTGTATCTAGTATTCTCCATCTACCACTTCTTATTTGTATATGCGACCTAGTGATGAGACTTAGAGATTTATGTATATGTGGTTTCTTTTGGGTCGAGCTCACTTAAGCCGACGTTATGTTTTCTGATATTTAGCATTTCTTTATGCTCTTTTGCTTGATATTATATATTTTGCGTGTGGTTGTGATCCGCCTTGGGCGAAGAGCTAGCTCCCGCTTGGGGATGCTATTTGTTTATTACCGGCTTATATATCATGTTGTACCCATTTTGGGGGATAGAAATTACAAGGGAGACTCTGCCGAAATTTTCAGAAATTTTTGATGTTTTTAAAAAGGGGTTCAATGCAACTTAATTGATTTACAAATCGCTTTCATGTAAGGTTTTCCTTCACTCTCTTTTGATTTTGGTTTAGATTTTTCTGGGCTTTGGCTGACTTAGGTTACGGTACGCCTTTAGACGTCTCGTAATCTAAGTGCCAGTCACGTTCTGTACTTTCGGGTCGTGACAAAGTTAGTATCAGAGCGTAGGTTTTACCTTTCTGAGTGTAATACGACCTTGGTAGATGGAGTAGGTAACTTAAGCAGAGTGGCGTAGCGTGGGTATGATCCGCGGCATACTTACGATACGGTACTCCGCCTAAGTGACCTTAGGAAATAATTGCTTGTATTTCCTTTCTTGATTCCTTGCATTCCTTGATTCAATTGCAATGTTCTTATCATCCCTGTTTCTTATTCCAGCTTCGATGCCGCCAAAAACTACGAGAGCTCAGCGGGCTGCCGATAGGGATGAGATTCGAGCGGGCTCGTCTGAGGCGAGGATCGAGCGAGATGATACGCCTACCCCTCAGGGTCATATTGATCCGCCTTATCCAGACCGTATTGCCATATTAGAGGCCGGCATGCAAGAGTTGCGACAGATGATGGGATCTTTAGTTGAGTCCAGTCGGGCACAGAGATCCGAGGACGTTCCTTCCACCGCACAGACCACGATTGTACCTGCTGCACAGATGGTCACTCCTGCTGCTACTACGGAGACTATCCCTGTTTCACTACAGGAGTTCATGAGATTGAGACCTCCAGCTTTTACAGGTACGGATGCGACAGAGGACCCACAGGCATTTCTTGATAGGATGGCTCGGATTTGTCGTTCGTTGAGGTGTTCTGATGATAGATTGGTGGAGTTTGCGAGTTTTCGTCTGGAGGGTCTTGCCCAGACATGGTACGATTCAGTAGAGAGAGGCTGAGCTGCAGGTCTACCTTCTATGACCTGGGATGAGTTTACAGCTGCGTTTCTTGCCCGTTTTCTTCCGGAGAGTGTCCGAGATGCTCGAGCCCGTAGTTTTGAGTCTCTGCACAAGACTCCTGGGATGACGGTGTCGGAGTATGATATACAGTTTACCCAGTTGTCTCGATATGCTCCGTACCTAGTAGACACAGAAGAGAAGAGAATAAAGAGGTTTGTGTGAGGGCTTGATACACAGCTATTCCATGCCATCGGCACCCAGCACTTTGATACATACGCAGCCGCGATGGATGCAGCCTTACTTTTGGAGGAGCGTATTTCTGAGACTCCGGTCATTTCTGGGCCGAAAAGGATCCGTACTGATACGCCAGCTCAGCGGTAGATGGGTAGACACCGCGATAGATTATTTTCGGGAGATGGTGGAGGCAGAGGATTGAGACGAGGTCAGTTATTTGGTTCATATCCACAGACCCAGCAGTCGTCGCCAGGATGTTTTCGGTGCGGGAGTCAGTACCACCGTATCAGAGATTGTACCATGGGACGTCAGGGCGCGGCGACAGTCCCGCATGTGACTTTACCACCCTCACCACCTCCCAGAGAGCTCTACTTCCTACTCCTGATGATGCTCCACGCCAGCCAGATGCTTCTAGAGGCCGTGGGCGTGGCGGTCCGGTTAAGAGAGGACGAGGCGACAGAGGCAGAGGCAGAGGCCGAGGTAGAGGCAGAGGACAGCCAGCTATTAGTGGTGGATAGGCCCGAGTGTTCGCGTTGACTCCTCAGGATGCACAGGCATCCAATGTCGTCGTGACAGGTACTCTGCCAGTATGTTCTTTTGATGCACGGGTATTATTTGATCCAGGCTCCACACATTCCTATGTATCCACGTACTTTGCACCGAGGTTGGGACGAGAGGCTTCTCCGTTAGATCAGCCGCTTGTCGTTATTACACCGGTAGGCGAGTCGTTTGTTGCCCGTTTCGTGTACCGATCATGTTCCGTTCGTATCGGGGAGAGAGATTCTTCAGTTGATTTGATTCTCCTCGATATGCTAGACTTTGATGTTCTTCTTGGTATGGACTGGCTAGCCACCTGTTATCCATCCGTGGACTGCCGTGAGAAAGCAGTCAGGTTCAGTTTTCCTGGTGAGACGGTTCTTGTTATTCAGGGAGATCGTAGCGCTACCCGTCCCAGCTTGATTTCTTCTCTTCGCGCTGGTCAGCTCTTAAGGAAAGGGTGTCAGGGATTCTTAGCTTATGTTTGTGATACTAGCTCCACAGAGGTCCCGTTGGACCAGGTCCCTGTTGTGAGAGAGTTTCCTGATGTATTCCCTGACGAGCTGCCTGGTCTGCCACCAGAGCGCGAGATTGAGTTCTGCATCGACCTGATCCCCGGCACGGGGCCTATCTCTATACCGCCTTATCGGATGGCCCCGGCGGAGCTGAGAGAGCTAAAGGATCAGTTACAGGACTTGCTGGACAAAGGGCTTATCCGACCGAGTGTGTCACCTTGGGGTGCTCCCGTCTTGTTTGTTAAGAAGAAGGACGGAAGTATGCGCTTATGCATTAATTATCGTCAGCTGAACCGGGTTACTGTGCGGAACAGATATCCCCTAACCCGTATTGATGACTTATTCGATCAGCTCCAGGGTGTAAGGTTTTTCTCGAAGGTTGATTTACGGTCAGGTTATCACCAGTTGCGGGTTCGGAAGGAGGATATTCCGAAGACCGCTTTCCGTACTCGATATGGTCATTATGAATTCTTGGTGATGTTGTTCGGGCTTACCAATGCCCCGGTAGCATTTATGGATTTGATGAACCGTGTATTCAGGCCGTATCTCGATCAGTTCATTATTGTGTTCATTGACGACATCTTGGTTTATTCTCGGAGCTGGGAGGAGCATGAGCAGCACTTACGTATCACATTGCAGACTTTGAGGGAGCATCAGCTGTTCGCCAAATTCTCCAAGTGCGCATTCTGGCTAGACAGTGTCGACTTCTTGGGTCATGTGGTGACGAGAGATGGTATTTGTGTGGACCCGAAGAAGATCGAGGCAGTTCAGCGTTGGCCTAGACCAGTATCAGTTACAGAGGTTCGCAGTTTTCTAGGTCTGGCCGGCTATTATCGACGCTTTGTCCAGGATTTCTCCCGCATTGCCGCACCGTTGACCGGATTGACCCGGAAGGGGGTTCCTTTTGATTGGACCCAGGCATCTGAGGATAGTTTCCAGCAGTTGAAGACTCGTCTGACTACTGCACCAGTGTTAGCATTGCCTTCAGGATCAGGCGGGTTCATGGTATATTGTGATGGTTCTCGAGTGGGGCTGGGCTGTGTATTGATGCAGCACGACAGAGTTATCGCGTATGCTTCTCGGCAGCTGAGGAAACACGAACAGAACTACCCCACTCATGATTTAGAGATGGCTGCAATGGTATTTGCACTTAAGCTCTGGAGACATTACCAATACGGCGAGTCGTGCCAGATATTCACTGACCACAAGAGTTTAAAGTATATCTTTCAGCAGCGAGATCTGAATCTGAGACAGCGCCGTTGGATGGAGTTGGTGAAAGATTATGACTGCGAGATTCTATACCATCCGGGCAAGGCGAATGTGGTGGCAGATGCTTTGAGTAGGAGGCCCGAAGGTAGCTTATCTTGTTTGAGCGCAGTACAGATGCAGTCGACGGCGGATTGGCAGGTTTTATGTGACAGCAGGGTGCAGTTCGAGTTTACTCCTACAGGGGGACAGCTGGCCCATTTCAGAGCACGCCCACAGTTACTTGACCGTATCCGCGAGGCACAGTCCGGCGATGCCAGTATTTTAGAGATTATTGAGCAGATTCGGCAGGGCAGAGTTTCCGAGTTCGTGATTGATGATCAGGGGATACTTCGATTTGGGACTCGACTGTGCATACCAGATTCTGAGGGACTGAGGCGCGATATTCTCAAGGAGGCACATAGATCAGTATACAGTGTTCATCCATGTTCCACCAAGATGTACCATGATTTGAGAGAGGTTTACTGGTGGGACGGGATGAAGAGGGATGTTACAGACTTTATGTCGAGATGCCTGCCTTGTCAGCAAGTCAAGGCCGAGCACCAGAGGCCAGCCGGCGAGTTACAGCCTTTGCCCATCCCTGAGTGGAAGTGGGAGCAAGTCTCCATGGACTTCATTATGGGTCTACCCAGGACCAGTCGAGGGTATGACTCTATTTGGGTGATTTTGGATCGACTGACGAAAGCGGCTCACTTCCTGCCAGAGAAGACCACTTTTGGATTTTCTCAGTATGCCCAGGTTTATATTGATGAGATAGTGCGACTGCATGGTGTTCCGACTTGCATCGTGTCCGACCGGGGCACCCAGTTTACCAGCCGATTGTGGCAGAAACTCCAGGAAGCATTGGGCACCCGATTGAGTTTTAGCACAGCCTTTCACCCGCAGACTGACGGTCAGTCGGAGCGTACTATTCAGACTCTTGAGGACATGCTCAGAGCTTGTGTTTTAGATTTCGGTGGTAGCTGGGATCGTCATTTGCCCTTGATCGAGTTCTCCTACAATAATAGCTTCCAGGAGACGATTCAGATGGCACCTTTTGAGGCTTTATATGGGAGGAGATGTCGATCGCCTGTATGTTGGACAGAGCTTAGGAAGAGCAGTATTTTGGGGCCGCAGATTGTACAGGAGACGACCGAGAAGATACAGCTGATTCGGGACAGGATGAGAGCAGCACAGAGCATGCAGAAATCATATGCTGACAGGCGCCGTCGCCGACTCGAGTTCGCTGTTAGCGATCATGTTTTCCTGAAGGTCTCTCCGATGAAAGGTGTGATGAGATTTGGGCGGAAAGGGAAGCTTAGTCCTAGATATGTTGGTCCCTTCGAGATCCTAGAGTGTGTTGGTCCAGTCGCTTATCGGTTAGCTCTTCCGCCCAGCTTCCCCGATGTTCACCCCGTGTTCCATGTTTCGATGCTCCGTAAGTACCTTCATGATCCTTCCCATGCGATTCAGCACCAGATGATCCAACTAGAGCGTGATCTTTCATTCACCGAGCAGCCGGTGGTTATTCTGGATCGGCAGGTGAAGAAATTGAGGTCGAAGGTTATACCGTCCGTCAAGGTCCTTTGGCGTGGCGCGAACAGCGAGGAGGTCACCTGGGAGACCGAGGTCGAGATGAGGAAGAGATATCCCCATCTTTTTGAAGGTACGCATAGTTAAATTCTAAATTCGGGGACCGAATTTCTTTAAGGGGGGAAGATTGTAACACTTCGAAAATCGTTTAGGCAGTTTTTCGGTAATCGGCTAAATTATCAGCTTTTTCCGTAAAAAGTCAAAATGGGTATTTTTCATTGTAGACCTATTTATACAAAATTTAGATAAGATATTACTATAAATTGGTCACTAAAATGCTACTTAAAATTTTCTAGTTAAATAAAAAAATTTCGTAATTAATTATTTTTAATATTATTTTAAGCTTTTAAAATACATTAAATTAGTGATAAATACAAATTTAATTAGGTAAATTTCATAATTAGGAATCTTTATAAACTAAAATTTAGTGTTAATAAAATTTTATCAATACTTTTCAAGATTTAGTTCTATGGTTAAAAAATTAAAGCAAAAATGGCTAAAAAAGGGTTTTTTTTAATGTAAAATATGATGTGATATGCATTAAATGAGTTTAGGGGTTGCTTTTTGTGTAGAATTTTCTACACAATTCACTCACAACTCACCTCTCCCACCTCATGTCGAGCAAGGCAGCAGCTCACCATTTTTTTCCCCTCACTTCTTGCATCAAAATCCTTGCTAAAATTAATAAAAAAATCCACAAAATTCACAATTTTCCTTTGCAAATTCAAAACAAAACCTTAATCCATCCCTTCCCTCACCCTAATTAGTTTGAGAAGTGGAGAAAGGAGGCATATTTCAAGGTCAAGTGGAAGTGGGGTTCACTTGGGAGGTATAAATCCTAAACTAGTTGCTAAATTGTAGTTTAAATAAGCTAGTTTAGTATTTTAAAGTGATTAATTTCATTGTTATGGTTAGTTTTTGAAATTTCAAGAATGGGATGATGTTCTAGATTAGGGTTTGATATTGGATAAGTGGGTTTAAGCTAGTGTTGTGGCTACCTAGTGGGTTAGATCGAATAATTGTGCGATGTTGCGATCGCGATATCGTAAATTAGCGATGTTTGCTTTGAAATCGGTATGCTATCGCTTACTAGTTTTTTATAAATATTAGGAGGTGACCTAATTACGATATATGGACGATAACTTTAGCATCTCATACGACTTTTAGTGTGCGCGAATGCGGGGTTTTGTCTAGTCGGGTTTTAGTTTTGACGATTACTCCGAAACGGCGATTTTAGTGATTTTCGTGTGTTTTCCGCGCACCGAGTGCACGTTATGTTTAATTCGAGAGCGTCGATCTTTTTATATTGTGACTTGCATCGTTTTAGGGGTATGTAATCTTATATTGTGTGTTATGCAATTCTAGGATCGTTCGCGGAAACATCGGAAACGGCGCGTAAAGGCAAGGCGGTGGTCGGATCGGATTAGCGAGGTATTCAGGTGAGTAGATGTATTCATCTATGGGGAAATCATATGGATGGCGCGAGGCGCCCCCTAGTTAGGATTACCTTATTTCTTGCAAGATTTGTATTGTTAGTTAGCTTACCCCTTCATTTACATTGCATACCCTTATAGCTAATAGTATGCTAGATTGCATGGATATTCATATACACATATACGATATCACTTCGTAGGACACGAACACCATTACCATTGGCTTCTGTTGCACGCGCACTATTCTTGTGACACACACGCCTTTGGTAATTTCCATGCCACGAGTACCATAGAACCTGTTTAGCTTAGTGTCACCACTTGCATCATACATGGTATATGAAATCGCATAGCATGTATATACCTTGCATCATCATCATACTTACATAGATTTCTAGCCACAATTCACATCGCATACCTTGATATCATAGACATTTATCATATACAACATGTTGGACATTATGATTTTCTTGAAGATTTCAGTATTGCTGCGATTTCTGGATTTTTGGGGAAAACCGCAAGAATTTAACAAAAGCTTATATTTATCATTTTTAAAACAAAGTTGCGGTTTTCTCGTGATGTATGTGTCATCCACCATGAGTTTTCATATTTTCTGTTGGATTTCGAGACCCGATTCGAGGAGTGGATGAACCGTCTCGGGTATATGGTGGGCCCGGTATGGTACCCCGGGGCAAGAAGATCGAGTTGTAGACGATGAGCCTGGCAGGGGAAGACTACCTACCGGTGATGTCAGGCGCGGCGGATATCCGGAGGATACCGACCGTTGTCGTGAGATTTGATGATATGGGCCGATCCGGACTGACGGAGCCCGATATTTTGAGACAGTGATACAGTGAGACATTGAGACAGATGTGATTTCATATTTGGTGTCGATGCTTGACACGGGTTTCAGATGATTTCTTGATGGTATTTAGCTATTATACAGATATTCTTTTTCTAAAGTTAAGAATGCAGAACTTTTAGCATTTAAAACACTTAAAGATTTAGTAATGACATTGCATACATGTGCATGCATACTAGAGGTATTATATCACATCTGGACATACATGCTAATTTGCGTGTATTCTTACGATAGCCTTACTAGATATTATATTCTACTCACGAGCTGGCAACTCACCCCCGTTGTGCCACAGTGTCTTGCAGGTCGGACTCATCAGTCTAGTAGCGACGGCTTATCTTGTTAGTGACTTCTTTTGCTCAGACTCGCGACATTGCTCGTAGGTGGGTTGCGAGAGTGCTTTCATCTCTTTTCTTTTATACTATTTTTGTATCTAGTATTCTCCATCTACCACTTCTTATTTGTATATGCGACCTAGTGATGAGACTGAGAGATTTGTGTATATGTGGTTTCTTTTGGGTCGAGTTCACTTAAGCCGACGTTATGTTTTCTGATATTTAGCATTTCTTTATGCTCTTTTGCTTGATATTATATATTTTGCGTGTGGTTGTGATCCGCCTTGGGCGAAGAGCTAGCTCCCGCTTGGGGATGCCATTTGTTTATTACAGGCTTATATATCTTGTTGTACCTATTTTAAGGGTTAGAAATTACAAGGGAGACTCTGCCGAAATTTTCAGAAATTTTTGATGTTTTTAAAAAGGGGTTCAATGCAACTTAATTGATTTACAAATCGCTTTCATGTAAGGTTTTCCTTCACTCTCTTTTGATTTTGGTTTAGATTTTTCTGGGCTTTGGCTGACTTAGGTTACGGTACGCCTTTAGACGTCTCGTAATCTAAGTGCCAGTCACGTTCCGTACTTTCGGGTCGTGACAATGCCAGAGAATGAATACCTTGGAAAAGATTCGTAGGTTTCAGGTAGATACACACACACGCACACACTGAAACTCGACGTGGTGTATACGTGTATGTGTATATATATATATGACTAGGTATAGGTATATATATATATATACACAACACGTATATGGGATACAATGATGTGATATGATACACGGGAATGAAACAGTATAACTGGGCTTGATGCCGTGATTCTTGGCTATGCAGTCGTATTAAAATGTTAGCGGATCATTAGAAAATGAGTTAATGAATAGGTATACATAGATAATAAAGGGTGGTGATGATATTGAGGTACATGAGACTCTAAAATAGCATCCGGACCGTAACATATGATTGATATTCTGATATGATATATGTGTGACTTGATTACGACATCATATAGATGTAACTTGATTTCGATATCTTATAGGTGTGGCTTAATCACGACTTGACATATGTGACTTGATCAAGATATGATATATGTGACATGACATTTCTGAGGATAAATTAACGGTGTATATTTATGCTGACAATGATATATAATTGATGTATGCGATTACAGTATAACACCTTGATCATGACATGTGTTGATGATGATATTATATGAATAATGAGACACGTAGGTGATACTTGACCCGTACCCCGATATTGGGATGCCGTACGATAGATTTTACCGTACGAAGCATAGATGTGATAATTGATCCGCACTCTTGTCTCGAGGAAATCGTACTACGTACGTGACGCTATTGAGGCTGGATCGCCGACTATTAGAGATATGGACTCAGACTTTGGGTGCACTGTTATTTCTTATCGACTAGTTCTTAGGTTTAGTTCTTTAGGAGGTTAGATGGACACTAGTTAGGCTCGAGACATATAGTGGTAGTTGTACTTGTATATCGCAGATGAGTGGTTATTCACATCCGTCTTTACATTCATACTGTAATCATAATGTTGCATGTTCATACATATGTTTCTATATCAGTATAAAGCTCTGCCTGTTAGGACACCAGCACTATTATCGATGATGCGCATATTGTTAGTGTATATGCCCTAGGGGCCATTATTGTATCATACTAGCATATATATTACTTAATGGAAGCTTAGGATATTCACAGTTGTATATAACAGTCTTGCTGAACATGGTAGTATGCTACTTGGTTTATGTCTACTTTAATACGTGCATATATTTCTTGTAACGTATCACTTATACATATTAGTAGAGCCCATAGGATCTTTGCTTGATTACCAGCGTCGTGATGGCAGTCACACTAGTGGGGGTTGGGTAGTCTGTAAGCAACATCCTATACATGTCCCTGGTCATTGGATTATCGAGATAGGACATCGATATTCCGGAGTAGACTAAGTGTATACGCTTCTCATCCCAGTTGGGGAAATGGTCTGTCCCACAGCCATTAGTACGTCATACTGGAGATAGTATGCAGGTGCCCGTTAGGTTACGGGTACACCGGACAGGACTCGCCAGGGAACTGATTGGTTGGTATTATACCCATCGTCAGTTAACAGTTCCCAGGTGACATGAGTACAGCATAGTCCGCAGACTTGACACTGCTACTTCGCCTCGAGTGTGTCCCACTGTTCTTAGATTGCTACCCTACCACGGCTCAAAGGAGTCGTACAAACAGGTAGCAGTTGGGTGCAGTCCCGAGCACTTGGAGACAGTGGCGGTTAGATAGGATTCGTTTCTCCCGGTATTGGGAGTTGATATCGCACTTTGTCAGAGAGCCATTATGCAAAGTCCCTGGCTAGGGCAAGCGAGATATACTGGTAGGTTCCAGTAGCTTCTCAGGGCGTAATGGGCTTCGCTCCGACACGACTTATACAGCTGATAGGGGACTGACGCTTGCCGCCCCCTAGGCTTGATATGCGATAGTCTTAGACGAACAGACCGGACTGTACGAAGATTGTCACATCAGGCTCAGTGGGAGTTCGGATGATTTTCCTCATCGGCCTTCTTATCGACATCTACCTGGGGACCGTTACGTACAGCTAGTGCCGCTTGTGGTCTGTGGTTAAACCCACTGCCAGCATAGTGTCGAGTCTTTAGAGTCCCACATAGAGAGTTTCCCTGCTCCAGGCGAAACGATATATAGAGGTCGTAGGGTTTTACGACAAGAGTTCGGATGCATACGTGTGTTTACGCACGTACGACTTTTCGGACAGTTTTTACTAGCTGGCTTTGGTTTAAGCCAGATTCTAGTATCGGGTTATTGGATTTATACAGTCTAATGTTTTTCCGTGTTTTCACGGATAGGAGGGGCGTTCTCGTAATTTGTCGAGAAGGTTCTAGAAGAGTGGTGACATGAGGGGTTGAGGTGGCTTTTTCATGATTGCTTTGTGTGACTCATTTATATGATTCATCATATCATTAATGCTTCATTAATGATCTAATGACTCACATGATGAATCACTCTCCTTGATTAAATGAAACATGGTGAATAATCAATTAATTGATATTATTTGATAATTCATTATGTATCATATATTCAAGTGAGAAGGACTTTTGTTATTATTATCATTCTCACCTTCTCTCTCCTCAAGCTCACTCTCTTTTGAAACCCTAACCCTAACCTCTCATGTTTTGAGATCAAGGGTTAGATAGACTAAAACATCCATAACCTCACTCTATATCTTCTAGATAGCTTAGATTAGCACTTTAAGCAACCTAGTTATCTCAAGTTTGAGATTAAGCTTGGCGTAGAAGCTTTCGGGTGGATCGTCTTTGATTTGAGGAGGCCGTGAAGTTGTCGATGTTCCAAGGAGCCTACAAGGAGTGGAGGACAGCGATGAAGACCCGAAGGACACGGTTCTTGAGGTATAATCACTTCACATAGTAGTTTAGAACTTCTATGATAGTTGTTAGTTATCGTTTAGCTTCGATTCATGCGGTTAGTTGATGTTTAAGCAAAGAACAAGATCGTTTTTTATATTTCCGCCTCCCCGCAAGTCGTGGGGTGTTGCACATCGACTTACAGTGGTATCAGAGCCTCGCTAAACAATAATTAACTCACTTGCAAAATTTTATGAATTTCGAACGAAAAAAACCAAAACCGGAAAACCCCGATATCATGGTTTCTGTCGTTTTTTAAATGAAGTCCAAAATTTTTTCAGGCAGGTTCAGAAAGCCCAAAATGATAGTATAAGAACACCCAAGAAAACTGGGCTCACGAATCGGCTAAATAGCCGCGGAACCGC
This sequence comes from Agapanthus africanus, assembly GCA_030015575.1. Classification (NCBI taxonomy): domain Eukaryota; kingdom Viridiplantae; phylum Streptophyta; class Magnoliopsida; order Asparagales; family Amaryllidaceae; genus Agapanthus; species Agapanthus africanus. The sequence goes on from CM057344.1 coordinate 242,496,640, forward strand.
GGCGAATCCCCCCGATCCGCCGCGATTCCGCCGCCGAGTTGCCGATTCACCAGCCCAGATTTCCTGTGATGGTTCTCTGTGATATTGGGTATTTTCTGGAATTTTTTAATGTTTGCTCAGGTTTCAGATTTACAGAGAAGTATTGGAGCAAAATTAAATGTGTTTAATCGATCGAAATTATATGGTATTTGCTTGTTGGATTATATCTGTGTTTGTATAATGTGTTCGTAAACCTCCCCTAACTGCTAGTATGTCAGTTGGTAGGGGGTTGCACATTTCTGTAATGGATTTTATCTGTTTGTGTATATGAACTGTGTTGGACTGTTGTGATGTATAGCCCGGGTTATGTGATGGGTTATTATTTAATTCATTTGATGTAATTGTAATTTGTTGTAATATTATTTTGCGGGGCACATCCAGGTTGCGGTTGTAGCCACCGTTGTATTATTTCATTTTACTGTTTTTTGCTTTTAGGACAGACCCAAGGTAGGGTGCACAAACTTCCGGGCGGGTAGTTTGCCGTACCCGTAAAGGTCTTGGGTGGGGTAATGGCTATTCATCACAACTGTGTAATCCGTCTTTTATTGCAGGCTCAAAGCAAATGCGGATTGCTAATAAATCCAATAAAGTTCATCTGTGATCTGGAATGCTTATTATTGCGTCTGACGAATGTACAATATCTATATATGATAGCTATTTAGACGTCACTTATGTTTTACACCCGCGCTAGCCCAGCCCCCGCTCTGTCGTTAGTTAAGTAACCTAACGGGTGATGACGGGACCCCGTGGCGAATGCAGATGGCATAAGAGGACGTTGTATTTTCGTTGTTTTCTGCAATGATAGGTTAATGATAGGACGCATTATTATAATGCAAAGAAAATAAACCAAAGTTTAAATCGTTGGAACAAATTTAAAGAAACCACTCGGTTATTTTAAAAAGAGCAGAATTTTTAATTGCGGAGCTTTAGCCACTCCTTTTAAAAAGTATCAGGTTCCTTCGATTATATCAAGTTCACTACGTTCACGGTTTTGCCAAAACCATTCGTAGCCCTCCGTCATTTCATTTGGGTATTCAATAGTATTCAAGCTGTGTTTGTTGGCCAAAGTCAAGGCACAGTGTTTGGTAGCTATTGAATATTCATATGCAGCATAGATAGATGCATTGGTTTGGGACAGTCGTACTGCTTTGTTGGCCAAAGTCAAGGGTATGTACGGATGGTTTCAAATTAACCTGGACAATGACGGGTAGAACTTGACATGTGACTTATGATTTGTTGGCCAAAGTCAAGGTCATAAGAGCATGGGGCAAAAATCCATATCGGGAGTTTCAAAAGAAACTGAAATTTGCAGAGAGATGCATACCATTTTGGAGTTTGATGAATGTTGGTAGGATTCCTTCAACATTATCTTACAATGATATTTTGGATCCTGATCCTACTGTGAGTACATGCTACTTATCAGGAGATTCATCACTTAACGATCAATGCTATAAACCAAGTAGGTGCCTAGAAAGGTGTCAGCGGGGCTATGCCCCCAGAGAAAAGAGGTTATTTAATTAAGGAACTTCGCGAAAACGTTGGAAAACCTCCCTCGAAGTATCGACACTAGCCTGGCTGAACGGTTAAGCAAGAATTGTACGGTGAGAATAGTCCTGGCTAATTTTTCTTTTATGGTTTGAGGAGGGATTCGAGAAACAGTGGGAGCCATCTTGTTTAGATAAATTAAAAACCAATCTAAACTTGCAACAGCATCATGCTAAAATGTTTTCTTCTCTCTCTCTTAATTGCAGGGACCCTGTGACCACACATAGGTTACATCTAGATAACAAATTGACTGAATCTGACTTATATGATTGGCAAAGGTCTGTCCAGATGTCCATTGGCTATGACAAGCTGGACCACCCTATTACTGCTCAAGATCCCGCCGTCTCAGGTCCAATTTCCACTGTCGCGGATATGGATATCCGTCAGACAAGGAAAAAAGATAAAGAGAAAGCTAAGTGCTTCGTGTTAGCTACAGTTGATGGTGTATACCAGAAGCAGCACGAGAAGATGGAATTAGTTTCCATTTTTCTCCATAATAAAGATTTATATGGAGAGCAATCTCATATCACTAGATATAAAACCTCGAACGAATTAATTCAAGCGAGGTTAGCTGACGGGTCATCTGTAGGGGACAACGTCCTTATAATGACTAGCTGTATTGATGAGCTCCAGGACCTGGAGACCGCGTTGGGAAACGAGTCAAACACTGACTTGATTCTACAGTCTCTGCCTTCTACCCTGAAGGAAACCAGGGAAGAAAAAGGAAAGAGAAAGGCTAAAGTTTCGGGACTGGATATAGTAAAACAGGGACATTCCTATTGTTACAGGAATGAACATTGGCAGAAAGATTGCAGGGCTTTAAAAGCCAGTAACCAGGATACGAAGCATATTGTGGCTTCAACTTCGGGTGTGTTTATGATAGAGAACTGTATGTCAGTTAACCCTACTTCCTGGGTATTGGATACCGGATCAGGAACTCACATCTGTAATTCATTACAGGCTCTGAGAAATCGTAGGGTTATCGGGATAGGTGATATGACCCTCACAGTTGCTAACGGAATGAGCATGGACGCTGAATCCGTAGGAGAATATCATCTTGGAATGACAACAGGGCAGATATTGATTCTGCGTAACTGTTTTTATGTACCAGGTACGACTTGTAATATCATATCTGTACCCTTACTTTCTAAGGAAGGATATGATTTTGCTTTTACAAGAGATGTGGTTCACATCCACCTAAATCAAGATTTGATTGGGTCAGGTACATTAGAAAATGGAATATACGTATTAAATCAAGCTCAGATTTTCAGTATCCAGAATACACTTAAAAGAAAGTCTCCGGAAACAAATCAGGCTTTCTTATGGCATTGTAGACTAGGTCACATCAATGAGAGAAGGTTGACTAAGTTACATAGAGAAGGATATTTAAATCCGTTCGAATATCAATCTTATGCTACTTGTGAATCTTGTCTCATGGGAAAGATGACAAAGACTCCGTTTACTGGACACGGAGCAAGAGCAAGCGAGCTCTTAGGACTCGTACACAGTGACGTGTGCGGTCCGATGTCTACACATGCGTGAGGTGGTTATTCCTACTTCATTACTTTCACAGATGATTTCTCTAGGTATGGACATGTCTTCTTGATAAAGCATAAATTCGAGGCTTTTGAGAAATTTCAGGAATACAAAAATGAAGTTGAAAAACAAACAGGCAAAAGTATCAAGACACTGAGATCTGATCGAGCGGAGAGACGGAACCGAACCCTATTGGATATGGTACGTTCCATGATGAGTAACGCTGAGTTGCCGCGATCGTTCTGGGGATATGCACTAGAATCAGCTGCATATATTTTGAACCGAGTTCCAACCAAGACTGTGCCTACCACACCATATCAGATGTGGAGTGGGAAGAAACCTAATCTTAAGTATCTTAAGACATGGGGATGTCCAGCTTTTGTAAAGAAGCAGCATGCGGACAAGCTCGAGACACGCTCAGTAAAATGCAAATTTGTGGGATATCCAAAGAACTCCAAGGGATATTATTTCTGTTACGCAGAGGAACAAAAGGTCTTTGTTTCTCTTCATGCCTGCTTCTTGGAAACTGAATTTTTGGAAAATCAGAAAAGTGAGAGCGCAATAGAACTGGAAGAAATTCTAGAACCACAAACTGTTACTGAAAGTATGGTAGAACCAGAGGTTTCAGAAGAAAGGAACATCCCAACGCCACTCCGCAGGAGTAGTAGGCAATCTCATCCGCCCGAGAGATACTGCGGTTTTCTCATTCACGGGGATAGAGAGGATTGCACTATTGATTATGATGAGCCTACTAGCTTCCAGCAAGCCATTCAGAGCGGTGACTCAGTAAAATGGCTGGATGCAATGCGGACCGAAATGGAGTCCATGTACACAAACAAAGTATGGACTTTGGACATTGCTCCAGATGGGGTAAAACCCGTAGGATGCAAATGGATCTTCAAAAAGAAGATTGGTGTAGATAGACAGGTTGAAACCTATAAGGCTAGACTTGTTGCAAAGGGTTTCCGTCAAAGACCTAGTTTGGACTATGACGAAACCTTTTCTCCAGTGGCTATGCTTAAATCTATTCGGGTCCTTCTTGCTATTGCTGCCTTCCACGATTATGAAATCTGGCAGATGGACGTAAAGACGGCCTTTCTAAATGGTAATTTGGAAGAAAGCGTCTATATGGATCAGCCAGAAGGATTCATTCAGAGTGGAAGCAGCGGTAAAGTATGCAAGCTGCTTAAGTCCATTTATGGACTAAAGCAGGCATCGCGGAGTTGGAACATCTGTTTTGATGATGCTGTCAAAGAATTTGACTTTATCAAAAATCCAGATGAACCTTGCATATACAGTAAGATTGTAGGGAGAGCTGTAGTATTCCTCGTCTTGTACGTGGATGACATTCTCCTAATAGGAAATGATATTCCTATGTTACAGTCAGTCAAAAGATTCTTATCACATAAATTCTCCATGAAAGACCTGGGTGATGCCACCTACATTCTGGGGATCCGGATCTATCGTGATAGATCAAAGAGGATATTAGGACTTTCGCAGTCCAGGTACATAGACACCATAGTGAAGAGATTCAGTATGGATGATTCTAAGCGCGGTAACCTACCGGCTTGTCACGGAATCACCCTCTCCAAAGAGATGTCTCCTAAGACTGATTTGGAAAGGGATCGCATGTCGATTATACCCTACGCTTCTGCGGTAGGCTCTATAATGTATGCGATGTTATGTACCAGACCAGATGTAGCATACGCATTGAGCGTTGTAAGCCGGTATCAGGCAAACCCAGGGGAGAAGCACTGGATAGCAGTAAAGAACATTCTCAAGTACCTGTTCATATAAGAAAACTGCATTCTAATACCGCCCATTCATTATCTATTTGTTGTATTTATCGGTACTATTAACCAATGTCTGCTCAGTAATACAGATTACAGGTATCCGTGATAAAATACTGGAAATACATTTAAAAGCATGGATATATCAATTGAGAGCCGACACTGAAACCAGAACCGCAATTCGACCGATACTTCAGGAGTCCCTTTTTCCAACAAGTTTGTGTATACATTTTTCTATCTAAATGGTCCAACACAACAAATGTGTACACAATACTTTTAGGCACATGTAGATATGCATTCAAGGCAAATTATTATATGCATTCAAGGCTAAACATCATGTGTTGATTTTTTCCTTCCAAAACTGAAATCAAATCAAAGTCAATCAAACAAATCAGCATGAGCCATAATGGGGCAGCCATGAATCAAGCCACATGTGGGAATGGAGTAATAAGCATTTAATGGTGAAGATTATGTGTGTGATTTAAAGATTCAAATTTCCTTCCAAAACTGAGTGCAAATCAAATTCAAATAGACAAATCAGCATGGACCATGATGGGGAAGACAAGAATCAAGGCACAAATGGACATGAAGTAATGAGCATTCAATGCTAAAGATTTTGTGTTGATTTAAAAATTCGAATTTGCCTACATTCTTTGGAGCCTATAAATACAGACCATGGGGCAAAGATTCAAAGGTCATTCTTTAGTCTTGGATTGTCATTCTTTGTCCAAGTTTTCTATTCTCCTTTCTTGTAAATAGTTTAGTCCCCTTGAAGTCTTAACCTTCTCTTGATCCTTCAACCTCTTCATTGAGCTTGAAGGTTTAAGGGTTGGTTATTGATCTCAAAGGGTTGTATCGTTCTTGATGATTAATAAAGGTTTTTTTTTGTGCCTTCATTCACCATGAGTTCTTTGCCTCTTCTTGATCTTGCAACCTCTTCATTGAGCTTGTAAATTTAAGATTTGGTTATTGAACCCATGTCTTGTTTTGGGTTCTATGGTTCTTAGTCTTTCTTACTCGCTCTTTTACTTACATGCATTTTCATTCTTGTCTTTTATTACTTGCAATTTATTACCATGTCATTTAATTACTTGTTTGTAGTCTTTTCTTTTCTTTGTAGCTTTTCTTTTTTCCTCTTTGTTGTTTTGTGAATGTTGGTGTGAATATTGTTGTTAGGAAAAGAGAAAGATTTTGTAAGTTAACATTTCGCTCCTCATTTCCTTTTCCCGTCTTTTCCCATTTGAAACTCCGCCCAAATCTTATGCAAACGCTCCGTTAGGCACCCTACCCTACCAAGGTAAAGGTGATTCCTAACCGTGACCGGTTGCATTCGGTTTGGCCGGAGGCGAAAGCAAGAGACAAGAACGGAAGGACAAGGGTCAATAAGCTGGATTCTATGAATACCGTGCTTAAGTCCCCTAATCCACTTTGTTGCCGATTGTTCGAGCTTCATTGGTTGAGTTCGGCTCAAAGTACTTGAATACGGAATCCATTAACTTACACTATCCTATCGTTTCCTAACAAGCCTTATACTTGAATATACACATAGGTTAGATAACGAACAAATCCGCCATGTTGTTAACTCGTTAGAACAAGAACGTAAAACTTACCATCTTCCTGTGGATCGACCCCTGCTCATCACGGCTAGCTGCAAAGCAACACCGTCCTGATCGCGGTTAAACTTTAGAACTTTAAATATCCGACACGCTTTTGGCGTGCGATCAAATGGCGCCGTTGCCGGGGAATTGAACACTGGGAGATAAAACGCTTGAACTCATCGGTTCTCTTTTCCTCTTTATTTCATTGCATGTTTTTATGTATCTTCTCTTTTCTTTCTTGTTAATTTGTAAATATGTGTGAGTAATCTTTTCACTTGTTAAGGGTGTAATATGTTAGATCGTATTTGAAGATTTTCTTTGTCCAAACTTTAAAACCTAAAACTTGCCTATTGAAACTTCGTGCAAATCACCCGCAACTCCGCTCACTAGGCATCTTATCCTACCCCGATAGTGATGATTCCTAATCATGACCGGATTGCCCGTGGTTTGCCGAAGGCTAAAATCAAGAGATAACAACGGAAGGACAAGGGACAAGGAAAACGGATTTAGCGAAATACCGCAAATACCGTATTTCAAGTTCCCTAATCCGCGTTGTTACCTATTGCTTTAGTATCAATACCAAGTCGGGGCTATAAGGAATTGGCAAACATCACCTTCATACAATCTAACTTATTACTACCCTTAACAAGCCCTTTTTATTCATATCTTTGTTACGACAATTAGTTAACCAACAAATCAAAACACGGAATTAACTCGTTAAAACAAGCAATAAGAAACTTACCATCTCCCTGCGGACGACCCGTATTCATCGCGGCTCGCTACAAGCGACACCGTTTTGATTGCGGTAATTTCAGAATTCTTTTTAAACACGACACAGTTAGAGCGTGATAATCAAATGGCGCCGTTGCCGGGGAGGCGGTAACGTTTTTAGTTTTTGTTATTTCGGGTTAATCTTGTGAATATCCATCTAACACTTTTTCAAAACAAACTAAAAATCTCAAAATTTTCAAAACCAAAAGAAAAAACCTAACATTCTTGATTCATTTTTTTTGCTCTCTGGATTTTATACCTGCTTGCACTCTGTAACTAAAATTAAAAGATAAACAATATCAGTGTGGCATTAGTGGAACACTGAGACTACTGTTGAAATTTAGAGCCCTACCTCATCAAGTTGGCCGGCGACATCATCACCAAAACCGGCGACGCCGGCCCCTTCACCACCTTTTGCCTCCAATTTCTCCTCTGTGCTCCAGTGTTCTATTTTTGTCCTATTTGTATTGTTTGTTTTTTATAATTTTAGTGTGCAGGTATTTGGGCATTCGTATCGCTTTTTCGCAATAATAATCCGGTTTTCCAACATTTCAGATTTTGCGGATTTGCGAACAACGAGCGTGGGGAGCAAAGTGCACATTCAAAATCAAGGTGGTTACGAAGAACAGTGCCAAAAATTCGGGTAGTTTGACCCGTGCAAGCGAACTTTTCAAGCTTACCGGATTCGATTCAACGGGGGTTTCTTAACCCACAACTTAACGGTACGCACTTTATTAACACCTTCTTCTCAAATCCGACGCTTCCAATATAATATCTTTGCAGGATTCTTTGCAAGTTCGCTAGCAAACGCCAAAAAAAAAAATTGACTAACCCGTATTTGTTGCAGTGCCGCGCTTAAAAAAAAGTGATTGTTTGAAATTTTGAACAAAATTTTTCATTGAATTGCGCATTGCATACATTAATACGGATTTAAGGGCAAGCGAACCCCACAACATACGGTAAAGGATTTCATCACCTTTTTCGTGGCCCACAAATCACGAACTTGAGCATAACGTTTACCCGCACAAATTTTAAAAGAAATTAGACTTTAAGCCTTAAGGATTTCGCGCTCACTAGGAGAGGTTAATTGTGTTTAGAACACCGCTTAACGGTATATTGTTTACGGGGTGTCTAGGAAAGTGTTAACGGCGAAACCGCCAAAAGAGAAAGGGTTATTTAATTAAGGACCTTCGCGAAAGCGTCGGAAAACCTCCCCTTATCTTTCCACTTACCTGGCCTCGTGATCAGTGTATCTTGAGCCTGTTTCTCGACACAGTTTTACTTCGACAATCAAGTTCTTGAGCAGGTCTAGTTGACCTAGGTGAACCCTAGAACGATTAGGTGTGTGGTATTTTTGTGTCGTGGTTGTTTTTGTCCAGATTCTTTTTTGTATATTTCATTATTTTGTTAATAACTAACTAAAAAATTAAAAAATCACATTCTTTTTCCCCTCCTTTTCTTTTCTTTTCCTTTCTTTCTTTCTCTCTTCATATCATGGGTACCCCACCTCGAAAAACCCTTGCCGAACTTTGGTACCCACAACCAGACATAACTTCTTACGGTTCTTGTTTTGGTCGAACTTCGAACGATCCATCCATGCCAAAAATTTCATTGAAAGATCGCATAGACGCATCTAGGACAAACACTTGCACTCCGCAGTCCACTTTGTATCAACCTCCCCCACCCTCTTATGTTGACACCCCTTTTGCAAGTCGTCCTTTGTCCCTCGCTGAACATATTGAACAATCATGTAGCCGATCTTTCATACCTTTCACCACTACAAATTCTATGGATCAACAATTCCATTCACCTTCTTATTCGTATGATGATCCTACCCTTGTCCAGCCATTCAATTCCTACGAGTCCTACCCAACTTTTGCACCTGCCCTAGACATTGATTCTGAACAACCTTTTGGGAGTTTCCAGTATCCAAACAACTTTGAATGTTTTACTGAAACCCCTTCACAACCCATGTCTAGTCTAGAACAAATGTTGGAAGACTTTAGGGTAGTGTCATGCCAACAGATGATGGATTTGAATGCGTCCATGGCCGCCCTCATACAACCTAGTGACCCGGTAGCTAGTTTTCAACTAGTTCCACATTTTACAATGTATGATGAGACGGTAGGACAGGCTGAGAATTTGAGTAGTGAAAGTGAGCTGTACACCCTTCCTAATCAAACCTACCCATTGCAAATTGATTCACACAACTCCAATTTTGAATGTCTATCTAGTGTCCCAAAAGATTTACCAATTGAAGATAGAAGGGTTAATGAGTTGTGCGATTTTGTAGTATTTGATTTACCCGATTGTGAAGGGTCCATTCCAAGTGAAACCGGTCCTAAACCTTTTAACCTCTACACCTCCATCTTAGAACTAGAATCGATTGAAATCTATGCTTTTGATGAGGAGTCTGAGAATCTTAATTTTCACTTGATTGAGGATATTGACGTAGGGAGTATTTTAGATGATGAACCTGTAGATTTGACTGAAATTTTCTCTCCAATTCATCATCCCGAGTCATTAAATGTTTCTCCCGAACTTCATATGCGTCTTGATTTTGATGAGATTTGCATGGATGAGATAATTTTCGAGGAGAATTATGAGGATAGTATTGAGGAGAGTATTGAGGACAGTTTTGAGGATGAACCATTTTTGTTTGATGTGTCGGATTTTTCAATTCATCCTCCTGAACCATTAACTGTTATACTTCCTAAATCACCCTCCATCCTTTCCATCGTTCCGACCACGCAAAAGATCATGCAGGAGGACTGTGAGTTTGAAAAATTTCTGTTCAATCACAGCACATTTGACGCCACTAGTGCGTTCCTCCTTGAATATGACACTCTTCTCACAGCCGATAACGATTACGAGTGTTTCACTTTTTCGGACGATGTTGAAGGCTCACCACCCGAGTTTGAGTCCTTCAAATTTTCAGATGAGTTAGTTGAACCATCAAACTCGGCTGCTCACAGTCAATTCGAACCATTGATGGAATCTTTCGAGTTCGAGACAGTTTACTTAGGTGAGAATAAGACTATCCCTAAATCACTCCCCTTCGTCCCTTCCATCGTTCCGACCTTGCACGAAACTGTATCACTTTCATTTCCTATGTCTGGTTTACCGAGTTCGGCATACCCATTTCTCACGAATCTTGAGGGATTTGACCCCATTTCTCGACGGGTTAATAAATTAACACAATCGCTTTTCACACATCGGTCATTAAAAATTGCGCTAATTTATTCACTCCATTTTCACCCTCAAGTTCGTACACCATTTCTTTTCATCTTCCGCCATTCTTCCTCTCATATACCGAGACCGTATCCCGCTTCTATCTCCATACGGTCTTGCGTATTCTCCATTTCTTTTCTCTTCACATTCTTTCAACAACCCGCATATTACATAGATAGAATTTTTGAATGGTTGGTACTCACTTTTGGCCTGTGTAAGGCCTTGTATAGCTTGATACCGTTCTCTCCCCTCCTAATCCTGAACTTCAACGCTAAACAGTGGAAACACTGTTTCACTTAAGTTTGGGGGGAACCTTTTGGTGTACATATTTTTGGTTTTTATTTTTGTATATAATTTGTTTTTGGGGAGGCACCGACAATTTTGACTCTCTTGGTGTAGCCTGACAGTGAGGGCACTGTCAAGTTTAAGTTTGGGGGTGTGCTCGGTAAGCTTTCTACTTCGCATTCATTTGTATATTCTGCATATGCATACTTATTTAAAAACCCATAAAAATCAGAAAATTTTCTAAAAACATAAAAACTATGTCGTCAAGTTAGCTAGCGGGAGAACTTAGATTCAATATTTCGACGGTTTTATTTGATAAGATAGGAACAACTAAATCCTATTTTTAGATTTTGAAAACCTGAAAGATAACTCTCCTTTGAAGTTAACTATAGCTAATATACGTCTTTACATCACACTACACGTGTCGTGAGTTTTGAAAATTAGATGACAAGTCTATTATGTCTGAAAACTTTTAAATTGATAAAATATTTTCTGAGGATCAAATAGGTTTGTTCTGAAATAAGTAATATCAAGACTAGGTTTAAAGAGAAGTGAATATGAAGGGATATTATTGAGGCCTTAATGGGAACTAATTTTGAAGAATAACCCATCTGGAACTTGATTGGAATGATTACACACATAACCCACTAAAAACGTCTTTTATCCAAAAAATAATTGAACTACCAGTTATATCTCCGTCTGCATTAAATCATCACGATTTTCACGCTAAAATTGTCTTTTGTTTTTGGGCCTAGGTGACTTGAGTAATTAAGTCCGCTGGGGTGTCTCTACACCTAATGCCCTAAAACCAACTGGTTTGGGAGCATTGGCCCAAAGCTCGCTAAGAAGCCTAGAAAGTCCAAATTAAAACAAAGTCAAGCAAGTGTTCTCTCCGAGTTAAAATTCCTAACGGTTCTTTGTGTGAGAATAATCTTGACAAAAGACAGATTTTTATAAAAAAGTATTTCTTGTGGAGATATGAAGGTTTCATTCTATGATAAAGACTATTGCACGTTCACAAAGGTGTGTATGAAATGAAAACAAGAAAAAGGTGGAGTGAAAAATAAGACCTAGTTTCCTGTTATGGAAGATAGAAATTCTGAATTTGAAACCTTACTGGAAAACAAAACTTGAGAAATACTTAACTCCTTATAAAACTTATGTGATCCTTTTTAAATTTTTATCTGGGCTTTATTTTGTGACATGACGACTTTAATCGATCCTTTTGAAACTTAACGACACTATTTGCACTGCACGTAAAGACATACAAAATCTTAAGTTAAAAGAGAAGCGAGGTGTGAAAAATAAAGGTTCGATAGTTCTAAATTTAGGATAATAGAATTGTTATCTTTTAAACAAAACCTTAGGGTTTGAATCATAGTTATTTCGCAAAACTAGCTTGACGGGATTTTATGGGTAGTATCCGCTGAAAACCCTCAGGAGACAACACTCCTCCTACTAGGGACACCTAGAGGTTTAACGGCTTATTGCACATGCTCAGTGCAATCGCGTTCCCTGCGAAAGTGCGGTTAGGATTTTCTTTTGTGAATAAATGGTTTTGCTCGGGACGAGCAAAAGATAAGTTTGGGGGTATTTGTTCATATCAGAAAATTGCATTCTAATACCGCCCATTCATTATCTATTTGTTGTATTTATCGGTACTATTAACCAATGTCTGCTCAGTAATACAGATTACAGGTATCCGTGATAAAATACTGGAAATACATTTAAAAGCATGGATATATCAATTGAGAGCCGACACTGAAACCAGAACCGCAATCCGACCGATACTTCAGGAGTCCCTTTTTCCAACAAGTTTGTGTATACATTTTTCTATCTAAATGGTCCAACACAACAAATGTGTACACAATACTTTTAGGCACATGTAGATATGCATTCAAGGCAAATTATTATATGCATTCAAGGCTAAACATCATGTGTTGATTTTTTCCTTCCAAAACTGAAATCAAATCAAAGTCAATCAAACAAATCAGCATGAGCCATAATGGAGCAGCCATGAATCAAGCCACATGTGGGAATGGAGTAATAAGCATTTAATGGTGAAGATTATGTGTGTGATTTAAAGATTCAAATTTCCTTCCAAAACTAAGTGCAAATCAAATTTAAATAGACAAATCAGCATGGACCATGATGGGGAAGACAAGAATCAAGGCACAAATGGACATGAAGTAATGAGCATTCAATGCTAAAGATTTGGTGTTGATTTAAAAATTCGAATTTCCCTACATTCTTTGGAGCCTATAAATACAGACCATGGGGCAAAGATTCAAAGGTCATTCTTTAGTCTTGGATTGTCATTCTTTGTCCAAGTTTTCTATTCTCCTTTCTTGTAAATAGCTTAGTCCCCTTGAAGTCTTAACCTTCTCTTGATCCTTCAACCTCTTCATTGAGCTTGAAGGTTTAAGGGTTGGTTATTGATCTCAAAGGGTTGTATCGTTCTTGATGATTAATAAAGGGTTTTTTTTTGTGCCTTCATTCACCATGAGTTCTTTGCCTCTTCTTGATCTTGCAACATCTTCATTGAGCTTGCAAGTTTAAGATTTGGTTATTGAACCCATGTCTTGTTTTGGGTTCTATGGTTCTTAGTCTTTCTTACTCGCTCTTTTACTTACATGCATTTTCATTCTTGTCTTTTATTACTTGCAATTTATTACCATGTCATTTAATTACTTGTTTGTAGTCTTTTCTTTTCTTTGTAGCTTTTCTTTTTTCCTCTTTGTTGTTTTGTGAATGTTGGTGTGAATATTGTTGTTAGGAAAAGAGAAAGATTTTGTAAGTTAACATTTCGCTCCTTATTTCCTTTTCCTGTCTTTTCCCATTTGAAACTCCACCCAAATCTTATGCAAACGCTCCGTTAGGCACCCTACCCTACCAAGGTAAAGGTGATTCCTAACCGTGACCGGTTGCATTCGGTTTGGCCGGAGGTGAAAGCAAGAGACAAGAACGGAAGGACAAGGGTCAATAAGCTGGATTCTATAAATACCGTGCTTAAGTCCCCTAATCCACGTTGTTGCCGATTGTTCTAGCTTCATTGGTTGAGTTCGGCTCAAAGTACTTGAATACGGAATCCATTAACTTACACTATCCTATCGTTTCCTAACAAGCCTTATACTTGAATATACACATAGGTTAGATAACGAACAAATCCGCCATGTTGTTAACTCGTTAGAACAAGAACGTAAAACTTACCATCTCCCTGTGGATCGACCCGTGCTCATCGCGGCTAGCTGCAAAGCGACACCGTCCTGATCGCGGTTAAAATTTAGAACTTTAAATATCTGACACGCTTTTGGCGTGCGATCAGTACCTGAGAAGGACTAAGGAGATGTTCTTTGTATATGGCGGAAAAGCCCTCCAGATGGAGGCCTTTGCCGACTCCGGCTTCAAGAGTGACAAAGATGACTCCAAATCCATGTCGGGTTATGTCTTTACCCTCAATGGAGGGGCGGTCTGTTGGAAGAGTTCCAAACAGGAGACCGTTGCTGACTCAACGATGGAAGCAGAGTACATAGCTGCTTGCGATGCCGCAAAAGAAGCAGTCTGGATGAAGAAGTTCCTCACAGAACTTCAGGTGGTTCCTACCAGTGTTGGTCCAATACCTCTGTATTGTGACAACAACGGCGCTATAGCTTTAGCGAAGGAACCCAGGTCCCATCAGAAGTCCAGACACATCTTAAGGCGGTATCACCTGATCAGGGAGATCGTTGATCGCCGGGAGATCGAGGTGAAGAGAGTAGAGACGGAGAATAACATTGCTGATCCATTCATATAGGCCCTTCCTCAGACGCAGTTCGAGAGACTATTCGAGATGATAGGTCTACGATATGCCAACTCATGGCCCTAGTGCAAGTGGGAGATTGTTAGTGTATATGCCCTAGGGGCCATTATTGTATCATACTAGCATGTATATTACTTAATGGAAGCTTGGGATATTCACAGTTGTATATAACAGTCTTGCTGAACATGGTAGTATGCTACTTGGTTTATGTCTACTTTAATATGTGCATATATTTCTTGTAACGTATCACTTATACATATTAGTAGAGCCCATAGGATCTTTGCTTGATTACCAGCGTCGTGATGGCAGTCACACTAGTGGGGGCTGGGTAGTCTGTAAGCAACATCCTATACATGTCCCTGGTCGTTGGATTATCGAGATAGGGCATCGATATTCCGGAGTAGACTAAGTGTATACGCTTCTCATCCCAGTTGGGGAAATGGTCTGTCCCACAGCCATTAGTACGTCATACTGGAGATAGTATGCAGGTGCCCGTTAGGTTACGGGTACACCGGACAGGACTCGCCAGGGAACTGATTGGTTGGTATTATACCCATCGTCAGTTAACAGTTCCCAGGTGACATGAGTACAGCATAGTCCGCAGACTTGACACTGCTACTTCGCCTCGAGTGTGTCCCACTGTTCTTAGATTGCTACCCTACCACGGCTCAAAGGAGTCGTGCAAACAGGTAGCAGTTGGGTGCAGTCCCGAGCACTTGGAGGCAGTGGCGGTTAGATAGGATTCGTCTCTCCCGGTATTGGGAGTTGATATCGCACTTTGTCAGAGAGCCATTATGCAAAGTCCCTGGCCAGGGCAAGCGAGATATACTGGTAGGTTCCAGTAGCTTCTCAGGGCGTAATGGGCTTCGCTCCGACACGACTTATACAGCTGATAGGGGACTGACGCTTGCCGCCCCCTAGGCTTGATATGCGATAGTCTTAGACGAACAGACCGGACTGTACGAAGATTGTCACATCAGGCTCAGTGGGAGTTCGGATGATTTTCCTCATCGGCCTTCTTATCGACATCTACCTGGGGACCGTTACGTACAGCTAGTGCCGCTTGCGGTCTGTGGTTAAACCCACTGCCAGCATAGTGTCGAGTATTTAGAGTCCCACACAGAGATTTTCCCTGCTCCAGGCGAAACGATATATAGAGGTCGTAGGGTTTTACGACAAGGGTTCGGATGCATACGTGTGTTTACGCACGTACGACTTTTCGTACAGTTTTTACTAGCTGGCTTTGGTTTAAGCCAGATTCTAGTATCGGGTTATTGGATTTATACAGTCTAAAGTTTTTCCGTGTTTTCACGGATAGGAGAGGCGTTCTCGTAATTTGTCGAGAAGGTTCTAGAAGAGTGGTGACATGAGGGGTTGAGGTGGCTTTTTCATGATTGCTTTGTGTGACTCATTTATATGATTCATCATATCATTAATGCTTCATTAATGATCTAATGACTCACATGATGAATCACTCTTCTTGATTAAATGAAACATGGTGAATAATCAATTAATTGATATTATTTGATAATTTATTATGTATCATATATTCAAGTGAGAAGGACTTTTGTTATTATTATCATTCTCACCTTCTCTCTCCTCAAGCTCACTCTCTTTTGAAACCCTAACCCTAACCTCTCATGTTTTGAGATCAAGGGTTAGATAGACTAAAACATCCATAACCTCACTCTATATCTTCTAGGTGGCTTAGATTAGCACTTTAAGCAACCTAGTTATCTCAAGTTTGAGATTAAACTTGGCGTAGAAGCTTTCGGGTGGATCGTCTTTGATTTGAGGAGGCCGTGAAGTTGTCGATGTTCCAAGGAGCCTACGAGGAGTGGAGGACAGCGATGAAGACCCGAAGGACACGGTTCTTGAGGTATAATCACTTCACATAGTAGTTTAGAACTTCTATGATAATTGTTAGTTATCGTTTAGCTTCGATTCATCCGGTTAGTCGATGTTTAAGCAAAGAACAAGATCGTTTTTCATATTTCCGCCTCCCCGCAAGTCGTGGGGTGTTGCACATCGACTTACACATATTCCACGCACACTTATTTGCCGGCTCACACACATCATCATCGGTAATTGCTATGTCACGTACACTTTAGATCATATTATCTTTTACTGATAGAATCAGCAAATAGCTAGATCGATATAATATTGTGATTACTCTCTGGTGTTAGTATAGACATGGCATTTATTATTTAGACATTTCATGCATTTACATTCTCATGTTATCATGCAGTATTATGGGGCATATGCCGACACTTATCATATACTTACTCATGATTTTGGGATTTTGGATTTC
This sequence comes from Agapanthus africanus, assembly GCA_030015575.1. Lineage (NCBI taxonomy): Eukaryota > Viridiplantae > Streptophyta > Magnoliopsida > Asparagales > Amaryllidaceae > Agapanthus > Agapanthus africanus. The sequence continues at coordinate 242,513,545 of CM057344.1, forward strand.
TATGAGATTTCTGGATTTTGAGGAAAACCGCAAGAAAATATAAAAACTTCTCTCTCTCTCCTCCTCTCTTTTTAAAATATAAGATGCGGTTTTCTCGTGATGTATGTGTCGTCCACCATGAGATTTCATGTTTTCTGTTGGATTTCGAGACCCGATTCGAGGAGTGGATGAACCGTCTCGGGTACATGGTGGGCCCGGTATGGTACCCCGGGGCAAGAAGATCGAGTTGTAGACGATGAGCCTGGCAGGGGAAGGCTACCTACCGGTTATCTCTGGCGCGGCGGATATCCGGAGGATACCGACCGTTGTCGTGAGATTTGATGATATGAGCCGATCCGGACTGTCGGAGCCCGAGATATTGAGACTATGAGACATTGAGATTATGAGGTATTGAGACTTGAGATTTACATGCTTTGTGTCGATACTTGACACGGATTTCCATGGATTTCGTTGTTGATATTTCAGATTTCTATACACATTTTACTATGATAAAAGCTAAACATTTCTTATACAGATATACCTAGATTTCAGGATTGGTTATTTTTCATTCATGGTGCATGCATACTCATTCACATGACATAGTACTATATGAGGCACTGACACGAGCACGGAGTATTTGCATTTACTCGTAGTATTACCCTGCCATTACTAGATGATTAGGATATAGTAGTGTATTATTATGACCTAGGATAGCGTCGTGCATTCGATTTCTTTTCGAAGATATTTTCTACTCACGAGTTGGCAACTCACTCCCGTTGTGCCAAATTTTATTACAGGTTGATGTACAGGGTTCTTTGGCAGTTGCTGGCACATCATTTTCATTCCGGGTGATTTGCACGGTAGGTTGGTTCATTTGTATCTGGACCGCCGTTGTATTTTTATTATTTCATTTGTATCTAGAAAGCTCTATCAACCAAACTTGTATTTCTTGATAGTTTACTGGACCATTTATTTATTTCGACCTTAGAGTCGCGCATGTATTATTCTGATTTGGTGGATTTGTTTTCTTTTGAGTTTTGAGCCTCGCCCTTTGGCGTTGTATATTATTGTGCTTGTTGTGGTTGTTTCCGCCTGTTGGCGTTGAGCTAGCTCCCGTTTGGGGATGCTTTTTATTGTTTATGTATATTATACTTGTTGTACCCGTTTGGGGCCAGTTTTTACAGAGGAGACTCTGCCGAAATTTTTGGGAAAATTTGCTGATGCATTTAAACTTGTTTTCTTCATGTTTTCTTTTACTTCTTCTTCTTTTATATGGTTTAGATTTCTGGGATTCGGCTTACTTAGGTTACGTTCCGTCTCTAGACGTTTCGTAATCTAAGTGCCGGTCACGTTCCGTACTTTCGGGACGTGACAACTATGGTCAACAAAGTCATACGAATGTCCTAATCGATCGCATCAAATGCTTTGTAGGAAGACATCACTTAGCTACCGTACACCACGCCTTAACTATAGTCAACAAATGTGGCACGAATACTAAGTACTCTGCTTTCTAAAATGGCGGAGGGAAACGGATGGTTTTTATGAAAACCCTTAACGTTTTTGAACTTGATATCGTTGTAGAATCTTATGAAAGGAGTGGTTTAAGCTTCAGTTTTAAAAGTCGAATGGTTTTGTAGTATCTTTCTAATTTTGCTAAAGTGGTCACTCCCGGTGAAGGGATCTCAGCTATTTCCTTATCGAATAAGGTGATGGATATTTATGAATACCACGATGCAAAGCAAAAGTTAGATCAACTATAAAAAAACAATCGAGTGCTTTGTAACATTTGCTAGTTTTGCTAAAGGGGTCACTCCCGGTGAAGGGATCTCGGCCCTTTCCTCATCGAATGAGGTGCTGGATATTCATCAAGGAATACCACTATGCAAAGCAAAAACTAGAGTTACCCATTTTAAAAAGTTTTATTCTATAACATTTATAGGTTTCTTTTTCTTAACATTAATCACATTAATGTTGTCCCATCATTTACGTTTCCTATACGTCACAAAAAGAAACGAAAATAGAACGTATGCTTATGCCATCCGCATTCGCCACGGGGCCCCGTCATGCACCGTTAGGTTACTTAACTAACGGCGGAGCGGGGGCTGGACTAGCGCGGGTGCAAAACATAAGCAACGTTTATTATATATCTCATATATAAATAGCCATTCATCGCACGCATTTATAAACATTCCAGATCACAGATGAATACATTGGATATATTAGGAATTCCGTACTTCATTTAAGCCCTTAATGAAAGACGGTTTCCACGGTCGTGATGAATAGTCAAACCCCACCCTAGACCCCTACGGGTGCGGCAAACTACCCGCCAAATTCCCGAAGTGAAGAAACCTCCCTCAACAAAGTGAGTAGGCCACCCAGCACTTAGTTTGTGCACCCCACCTTGGGTCTATCCTAGGAGCAAAAACAGTAAAAAGAAATTATACAACGGTGGTTACAACCTTAATCCGGATGTGCCCTGCAAAAATAATATTACATTGCTTTTTACAAATTACATTGAAAGAAAGAAAAGAAAAACGCTCATCTCACATCCTCCTGGCCATTCATCACGACGATCCAACACATTCATATATACATACCATCGCATGATACCAATACCGATGTGTGCAACCCCGACTAATCGATATATAGCAATTAGTCGACGTTTCCATAACACACATACACATCACTAAGCTTGTAAAGTAACCGCGATACTGGAATTCCGCACAAGATTAGCAAACTAAACCATTTTCCAACTCTTGAAAAAATCCAATGAGCAACCTTTTAAAAACCGATCTTTTAAGCCAATCCGGGAGTCGAAATGAACTCGAAACCCGCCCGAACATCGTGGAGGTGAAGAAAAACATATTAACGGTCGAATGGGGTCCTAAAGGAGGTACCCCACCCTCGAGGCCACCACGAGGTGGCCAGGAGGTGAGGCAGACCCGAAACTGCCTATGGTAGGGCAGTTTCGGGTCCCCAACGCCAAGACCACCTTGTGGTGGTCTTGGGGAGTTGGCCCAGCTATTCGGTCCCCCCCAGGGTGTCCCTGGGGTGTGCGTGCTCTACCCCGCGGCTTCTCGGTTCAAACCGTGAGCCCGCGGGGTGTGCAAACATCACAAAACATCGATTTTCAAAACTGTTTCTCGGCAGTTTTTGCACGACGTAACGTTGCTACAAGCTATTTAAGGTTTAAGATAGGCTTTGATACCATGTTAGTGGATGTTGCACACCCTCACAACACTTTTGAGGAGGCGGAAGCAATAAACAATAATTTTCTTGCATGCAACACCCAGATAACCCAAGATTAGTGCTTAAATCATAATTAGCAAACTTATCAAGAGATATAATCTACTATGAAAGTGTGCTATACCTAATGAACCGGTCCTTCGGGTTTTCTCTTTGTTGCAACTCCTTGTCTCCTTCGTGGTTGAAAATAGCTCGATTTTCGGCCACCTCAAGATCCAAGACGATCCACCCGAGAGCTATCGAACAAGCAACAAACTCTTCACAAGAGTTCAACTTAGAGATCAAGTTTGCTAGAAGTGATCACTAAGATGATGTAGAGATTAAGTATTGGATTATGATTTTTGCTCTAAGCTTTTGATTCACAACTCATGTGAGGTTAAAGCAAAGAGGAGGAAGAAGGAGAGAATGAAGAGAGAGAATGTCAAAGTGATAATGAAAAGTTTAAGCATAGAATAATATCATATGGCTCAAAATGAAATAATTGAAGCATGTAATAAAAATTGCACTATGTTTCAATAGTAACTCTAAATGAATAAAATATGAAAGAATCCATTCCTTCATCCATGCTTACACTTTCCTAAATTCCATCTCATTTATTTATTTTCACAAAATAAATATCTAATAATGAGGTGTCTCCTTCTAGAAGGTATTCATGTAACAATTACAAGAATACCCCTCCATCGTATACCGTATAAGTATATCCGTATTCGAATTCTGAAAAATACGAATACAATCAATCCAATAATATAATACCGGTATCCGGCTTAAATCAAAGCCTACCAGTATTATCCTTCCGATCATTATTCCTGTAACAATTACACGAACATGATCGAAATCCTGCCATAACAACTTACGGCCTCTACATCTTTCGCTTGAACCAGGGAACTCACTATGTGGGACTCTAAAGACACGACGATACGCTGGCAGTGGGTTTAACCACAAGCACGTCAGCGGCACTAGCTGTGCGTAACGGCTACCCAGGTACATGACGAAAAAGAGGTGGCCGACGAGCGAACTCATCCCAACCCTAACGAGCCTGTAAGCAACACTTACCATACAGTCCGGTCTCTTCGTCTGATACGTCGCATATAAAGTCTAGGGGTGGTAAATGTCCGACCCCAGTAACTTTATAAGTCATGCTGATTTATGGCCCATAACGATTCGAGAAACTACTGATAACTCTTATCAGTAAATCTCGAGAACCCTGGCCAGGGATTTGCTGTTATGGCCGATCAAGTATAGCGTGACATCAACTCCCTATACCGGGAGAGACAAAACCCCTCCTATCGCTCACTGCCTACATGCGATTCGGGACTGTACCCAAAATCCACTTGTTTGCACGACTCAGTAGAGCCGATGTATGGAGGAAATCAAAGCATAGTGGGAATCACACAAGACACCATGACGATCTCTGTAATACCTAGTTCTTTTGTGCACCAATATCCATATTTTTATAAAATGTTACTTACAAAATTTATTTATTTATATTTATAATTATTTTGTCTTATTTTAAAGCCCTAACCCTAATTTAATCCAATTCCTTTTATTTTCCCTAAACAATTCCTCAAACCTTATTATCTATTTCCTTTATATTTTCTTCTCCTTTTTATCTCTCCTGAGCCCAGCCCACTCTCTCTATTTCTCTTCTATTTTCCTTCCGGCCCAAGCCTGGCCTATCCCCCCAACACCTGACCCGACTCCTCACTACCCGACCCGCTTCACCCTCCTTTCTCCCCACGTCTTCTTTTCCTCGCTCCTTTCCCGCTCTTTTCTTCCCTCCCCCCAAGTCGCGGTCATTCCCACGCTCCCGCCTCCCTCGCGCCCACGACCCGCGCCATGCGACCTCACCTTCGCCCCAACGTCCTCCCCCACGACTCGCTCTCTCCTCACAACGTTCCCTTCTCCTATCTCCTCCAACTCCTTCACCGCACCCACTTCTTCACGAGCATCCCCTGTCGCCATCACCGCCGGCGATCACCTCGTCTCCCTCTCTCCCTCCTACAAGCAATTTTCACTACCTCCTCCTCTAACCCTCGCCTCCACTTCCTTCCCTGAGCTCGAGCTTTCCTCCCCGAGTCCACCCCCGACCTCGTCTTCAACCTTCACCTCACCGCTGCACTGTCGACCTCATCGGCCAACTCCAGACACCATCGCCGCAGTCGTAGCCTCCGGCCCCCTAGCACTCACACCCAAGGCTTCGAGCTCCCCTCTCCTCCACCGCGACCACCAGCTCTGCACGTTCCTCGCCAGTGACGCCAATCTCCATCCCTCACTACCTCCTTTCACCGACGACCCCACCTACCCTTAACCACCATCAACCACTCCCTGGCGCCGCCGCCACGAGCTCACCTCTCTCTCTCCTCCCTGCACAACTCCAACCAACTTCCTCCCTCTCTTGAGCCCAACTCCTCCACTCATACCCCCCACTGTCCCTGCAACCATTGCTTCCGACCATCTCCAAAGACCCTCACCGCCGATCATCTCCTCACCAGCAACCACCTCCTTGCAACCTGCAACCGAACTCCACCCCATCACCTCCTCCTCGTCACCTCCACCAACCCAAGCTTCGAGCCCTACTACGACCACGACCACCAACTCCTCCAGCACCTCCTCTCGCAACCCAACCGATCACCCTGGCCATCGCTGAGCTGCCACCTTGCCGTCATCGTCGGCATCCTCTGTGCAACACTGAGCCTCAACTTCCTTCTCCATCAAGCACAATCGGGCCCCGACATTTCATTAAACACCTGTTGCAATCGCAATTGTCGATGTTCCAGCCGTCGTCTACGCCGTACAATCCGTGACCTCGACCAATCTACTCGTCACCGTCGTCAACGCAATAGCTGTCGCAACATCGCGCACGCTTGTTGTAAACTCTATCGCGCTCGAGCCTAGTCGCGTTGCCGTGCCGCGTCCGTATCGCGTTCGTGCCGTTGCCGCTGCCGTACCGACGTCGACACGTCGTTAGGCAAGTATATTACTTGCTTCATGCTATTAGTTCGTATTTAATCCAGTTTAGAGTTAATATCGTATATATATGTTTCGTGCGCGCTAATGAATATAAGTGTTTGGTATAAAACTTTAAATGAAAACTTATCTTTAAATGGCGGAACTTGTGATTATTAAACCCACCTATTGTTTACCGATATGCTGTAGAAATTTAGTTGAAAACCATGGTCGTTTCACCTATGAAATGTTAATCCCAATAATCTTTACGAAACCTGAATTTCCTGAACATGGTAGACCGTTAAATTCACGTTAAATCTTTTACGAATAGGATTTTGGTGTTCCATGGCTCGTATCGAAACCAACGGGATAATCTACAGAATCCTATAATTGATATCTAAAATTGAACTGGTTACGATAGAGAAAAATGCGGGGAATTACGATTCTGGACTGCAGTCCAAAGTGGTAACTCTAGATGACCCCTATTTTTAACCCACTGTATTATCCTTATTCAAATGCGAGAATATCCGGAACCCTATATAATTATGTATAAAATTAAGTTATCTTTCTTACTCCACCAGTTTCACGGGATTCCTGTTCTGTATGATATTTTTAACACATTTTATAATGTCGACGTGTCTAGCTGAATTCTGCAGAGACAGATTTTACACATTAACGTTAACCTGACCATAACTTCCTGTCGATATAGGATATTACTGATCCACCAATTTATTTGGAAACCTAACTTATAAATATAAACATTGTTCAACTATAGCATCACCTAATTATGATTTCAACTGGGATTAAAATGTGTTACGAAACGGACTTCCAATTCTGAAATCGGATTTCCAGCAGTGAACACTTAAATTGAAATGACCATATCTAGCGAGCCCGAAGCCTGATTGACGCGAAACCAATTTTGATGGATATATAATTAAACATTCTGCTTACCCCCTTTATATTGTTTTGCTTAATTCTGTATGTATGATTTATAATAAATTATGCAAGTGGTAAGACGCTGACTGATTATATCTTAATCATGCCTTAATTATTGCATTCTCAATATATCATGTAAAGCTCCTATGCATTGGTAGCCTAGTGATCGTGTGCATTACCCAGTGTTAGGTATTGGTATTTTGATTGTGGCAAGTACGTCCATGTTTAAGTGTGAATGAATAAGCGAAGTGATACGTAATTGTACACAATCAGCAGACCTTACTGATTTATTGCATTGTCGATGTCTATGGGACATGTATAAGTGTAACTATAATTGGTATGGGACGATTATGGAAGCACTTATATGGGTGTCATAGGTAAGGCACCAAACATTGTCCATTTACCTGGGGTACCAGTCGAGACATGCTTGATGGAGATCCTGTCTCCAGTTCTCGCGTAGACTTGTCATGGACCGACTGGTATTTGAGTTTATGGTTGGCGTTTGATGTAGACCACGGGGTGTGGAGTAGTTTGAATGTGAGTTCAAAAGAATCTCGGGAGTCCCATTGCCAGCACATACAGCGATTCTAGAGATATATGGGTGATATTACTGATTATTAGCGAGCAACTCGGGCCCGTGTTCCCTTGTCCTTAGGTCCTACCCTTGGATGGGGGATACTCACGAGTGGTTGACTCTCACACTTGGACTGATGATAGGTTTAGCGACCTGGACAGTGAGACTAGAGACTGATAGGGTTAGTGACATTGACATGCACTGCTTACTGATTCAATATACCTGCTATACTGTTTACTGCTTTACTGTTTACCCGCTCTATTAACTACCTGTATTGGCTACTTCATGCTCACGTCATTATTCCATGCTTACTGTTTCATATTCATCATTATTGCACGTGTTCACATTTGTATTTATATATATTACTATTGTGTCTCTCTGACGACCTGAGTATGCATGCTCAGAGTGAGAATTGGATCTAGCTTGGACCAGGACCTGACGTACCTCGAGGATATTGCGGATATCTGGATCAGTGAATCAGCGCTATCTTCCCGTGATCTCTATCTTGTTAGTTTTGTATTCGTTCTGATTTTGTGACTGCATTTCTCATTATCTGTGCATTGATTACTGATTACCGCGCAAAGCTAGAAGCCGAAGTGTGACTACGGTAGGATGTTTCCTCGACCGTAGGAGCATGGCTGGCCTTGTCAACCCCTCGTATTCCGTATTTTGGGAAGTGGGGCGTGACATGGTTTTGTTGGTATCAGAACCAGGCTTTGCTTCGAGTGGGATTGCAGTTTCCGTATAGGGCTTGACAATCTAAGACATCCTTCGGTCTAGATTGTAAACTCGTTATCTTTGATCTTGATTCACATAGTGGGTTCTGCTATATGTTTTGATATGTCCGCTAGAGTTTTAGATGACTTAGTAGAGTTACGTGATTGTAATTATGAACTGCAGTATAGTTACAATACTGTACTCTGTTTGAGTGACTTGGAGTTCTACATTTGATTTCCACTCGTTTGAATTTCACCTCACCTGATATTCTTGTTTCCTTGCCTAATCTATATTGTATTTTGATTCTTATAGCTTGTACCTTATGCCGTCCTAAAATTGTTGTTTCAGGACTATGTCTTCCAACGACTCTTCTTCTATCTCCACTCCGCAAAATCAGACCGTCGAGATTTTGAGTGTATTACAAGACTTGAAGGAAGCCCAGGAGCGGACGAACGACCTTTTAGCTGAAGGACTAAGGATGCAAATGGCTCAAGCACCAGCGGAAGCCCCCAATCGTAAGGGAATCCCTGTTAAACAAGGAAAAGACGTGAAGATGAAGCGCCCATTTGTTCCTCAGCAACAGAAGAAACGGATAACTCAACGTTGTGGATACTGTAAGAAGCCAGGACACCTTCAGAGAGACTGTCGCAGCGCCAAAGGGCAGTGCCTGATTTGCAGATCCAACGAACATCTTATCAATGGTTGCTCTCGAAGGAAGGAGCTACAAGGAGGAGATTCGTCAACACTCTCCACTCCTACTAAGTGACTTGGTTATTTCGTAGTTCGAGCTTCGAGGATAGTACGGGCCCAACGCAGGATTCCACTCGCTTGACGAGAATGCAGCGGTCTAGATATTAAAGAGGAATTATCACCATTTCTGCTTTCAATAAATATATTGTCACTCTTTTGTAAATATTTCCTGTCATTTAAAATCTCGTATCCGTTGAACTTTTAGTTGAATGCAATAAAATTATGAGTTGTGATGTATGTATCGTCCCCTTGCTACTCATTTTTCTTATACTACTTATTAAATCAGTATTCTAAATTTTGATTTTTCAGTCCTTACCTACCGCATATTTTCCTTGTACTCCGTATCCTTGGTTATTTTCTTGGTGTATTCCACTGTCTAATCATGAACCTTTCTTTTCAGGTCATGGCCCACACTGGAGCAGCGCTGCCTCTAGATGAGGACACACGGTCGTGCGTTTCTTTGAACTGCATGCTGGTAAGTTCAGATGACGAGATCAACGGCCCATAGGTTATTTTCGGAAACAGCGATTCCGAGGATGAGGGAGTCGCAGCTCCAAGAGTCGACATGATCAGCGACTCTGACAATGAAGAAGAGGACCCCGAAGAGGACCCGATAGAGGAAGATCACGAGGAGGACCCGATAGAAGAAAATCCAGGAGAGGAAGACCTTGAGGAGAATCCAGTGGAAGGAAATCCCGTGGAAGAAGATTCAGAAGAGGCGAATCATGGGGAAGCATACTATGAAGAAGCTCCAGCCGAGGCCGAAGGACCAGAAGAAGAAGACCCCGCAGCAGAAGAACCTCCAGTGGCAATCCCTGCGAGGCGCTATGGAAATGGACGCCCCTATCTTAGCGCGCGAGCTTACCGTAACCTGCTGAACTTCCACAACCGCGACTGACGCGATTTATCTTTTGTTTCCTCTGGCCAAATAAATCTATGTATAGCTTAAGGCCACCTTTTATCTTTCGAGAGTGCCTTATTTGAAATTTTCTGGAATAATAATTAAATTTCTGAGTTCGCTAATCTTTTGATTTTTGATTCGCATGATGCAATGACCGTTTTCCATCCCCAATAAATTTCTTTCCCTTCTGGGATTCACTACTGGTCACCCTGTGCTAACCCGACCCCAGCCTCTTCGACATTCAGATTGAAGTACCATTTTCCGACTTTCTGAATGGACCATACTCCATTATAATCCCTACCCTGACTAGCCCTTATGCATTATTAGTGCTATTCCTTATTACTATGATTACATTCAGTGACATCGTACTCAAAATTTAGTTTTCACTATTTTGTGCTTACAAAAAAAAAATTTGCGTGTTATCAACTACTTTCGTTTTACTTATTCTGAATACTCTACTATTCTTCATATTTTCAATAGCGTAAATATATGCCGCACATAATATTTTTCTTATTTCGCCATATGGGTTTCCTCAAGTTATTTTAAATTGTTTGATCGATATATTTATTCTAAAAATATTTTAACTTATCGACAAATCCTTCACTATTTTTATTATTGTTACTTTATTTTCCCGGGTATTGTGCTTATAGTTTGCTATTATAAATAGTTATGCCTTATGCTTATTATTTTATCTGCGCTATTTCTTAGATATACGTATGTATATATATATATATATATGTGTGTGTGTGTGTAAGTGCACGTTGCTCACCCCGGTTCTTACGGGGAGGCGGAAACGGCGAAAAACAATAAATTGGCGCAAGGGCAACATGGACTTAAAAGCCGGATCTTTGCTAAACTAGAAACTAGCAAACTACAAGAGGTGTTAACTACTATGCCGTAGAAAAATATACCTCACGAAACCGGTCCTTCGGGTCTTCTCTCCGCTGTCCGGCTCGTCCATCCACGCTCCGAGGATCGATCCGGATCTTGGTCACCTCCGCGGCCTTCTTGAGTCGAAGACGATCCACCTGAGAGATGTACACGGAGCTCCACCTCGAGCCGAGGCAACTAGGGCAACGAGATCGCTAGTCTAGATGCCCTAGGTTGTGTAGAAGAGAAAGATGGAAGTGTTTGTCTATGTGGATTCTTTTTCTCTCAACACATGAGATCAAAAGAATTTATCAAGAGGAGGAAGATGAAGGAGAAACACTAGCAACCATGGAGCTTTTTTTTTCTTCTCACTAGCAAGAGAGAGAATGAGAAAAGAATTATGAGCTAAAGAAATGAACCATGGTTGCAATAATGCAAAAACAACATCATTACAAATCCTATCATGATAAAGTTGATGCTACATTGAATTGACCATTTTCATAACCAAAAAGAAAAAGAAAACCCAAAGAAGAGTGTATACCTCTCATGAAGGTCAATGGTCAACTCCGGTCAACGGGTCAACAAAGTCAAGAGAGGTCATGGTGGTCAAATGGTCAATGCAATTAGCCATCACAAAATTATTACTAAAAGGATTAGTAAACAATGTCTCCGGCTCATAATGGTTTTGACCGAACGAATTGCCAAAACCCTAATGAGCCTGCCACATAATGGTTTTGGCCGAACCATCTGCCAAAACCCTAATGAGGCACCTCCTCCTTCATCGCTCCTCAAAACTGTGCATACACACCCGCATCCGCATTCCCTAGAATGCGAATGCACAGAAGACAAAACAAATCCATCCGTGCAATACTAGGATCCGGCTTATACCAAAGCCCACTAGTATTGCCTGCCCGAATAGCATACGCACACGAGTGCACGTAAGTGATCGCAGCCCTGCCGTAAAACCATACAGCCTCTACACGTTTCGCTCAGTGCAGGGAAACTCTCTATGTGGGACTCTAAAGACTCGACATTACGCTGGCAGTGGGTTTAACCACAGACCGCAAGCGGCACTAGCTGTACGTAACGGTCCCCAGGTAGATGTCGATAAGAAGGCCGATGAGGTAAACCCATCTGAACTCCTACTGAGCCTGTATGTGACAATCTCCGTACAGTCCGGTCTGTTCGTCTGATACATCGCATGGCGGGCCTAGGGGGCGGTGAACGTCAGTCCCCTAATAGCGGTACAAGTCGTGTCGGAGTGTAGCCCAGAACACCCTGAGATAACACTGGGAACCGACCAGTATATCTCGCTTGCCCTGGCCAGGGACTACTCGTGTAATGGCTCTCCTAGACACAGCGCGATGTCAATCCCCAATACCAGGAGAGACGAATCCTGTCTAACCGTCACTGCCTCCAAGTGCTTCGGGACTGCACCCAACTACTACCTGTTTGCACGACTCCTTTGAGCCGTGGTAGAGTAGTAATCTAAGTACAGTGGGAACACACTCGGGGCGAAGTGACAGTGTCAAATCGACGGACTAAGCTGTACTCATGTCACCTGGGAACTGATAACTGACGATAGGTATAATACCAACCAACAGTTCCCGACGAGTCCTGTCCAGTGTACTCGTAACCCAATGAGCACCCACATACTATCTCCAGTACGACGTACTGATGGCTATGGGACAGACCACCTCCCCAGCTGGGATGAGAAGCGCATACGCTAGTCTACTCCGGAGTATCGATGCCCTGTCTCGATAGTCCTATGACTAGGGACCTGTATAAGGATGTGCTTATAGATTACCCAGCCCCCACAAGTGTGACTGCCATCACAACGCTGGTAATCAAGCAAAGATCCTAAGGGCTCCACTAATATGTATATAAGCGATATGCTAAAAGAAACACATGCACATATTGAAGTAGAGACAAACCAAGTAGCATACTACCATTTTGAGCAAGATTGTCTATACAACTGTGAATATCCCAAGCTTCCATTAAGTAATATACAAGCTAGTATGATACAGTAATGGCCTCTAGGGCATATACACTAACAATCTCCCATTTGCACTAAGGCCATCTATTGGCGTATCGAAGACCTATTATCTCGATAAGCTGCTCGAACTGAGTCTGGGGTAGGGCTTTCGTGAGTGGATCTACAGTGTTATCCTCCGAATTTACTCTCTTCATCTCGATCTCCCGGCGATCTACGATCTCCCTGATCAGGTGGTACCGCCTCAAAATGTGCCTGGACTTCTGATGGGACCTGGGTTCCTTCGCTAATGCTATAGCTCCGTTGTTATCGTAATACAGCGGTATTGGATCAACAATGGTAGGAACCACCTGAAGCTCCATGAGGAACTTCTTCATCCAGACAGCTTCCTTTGCGGCATTACAAGCAGCTATGTACTCCGCTTCCATAGTTGAGTCAGCAACGGTCTCCTGCTTGGAACTCTTCCAGCAAAACGCCCCTCCATTTAGGGTAAAGACATAACCCGACATGGACTTGGAGTCATCCTTGTCACTTTGGAAGCTGGAGTCAGCAAAGGCCTCGATCTGGAGGTCTTTTCCGCCATACACCAAGAACATCTCCTTAGTCCTTCTCAGGTACTTGAGAATGTTCTTTACCGCTATCCAGTGTTTCTCCCCTGGGTCCGACTGATACCGGCTTACAACGCTCAAAGCGTATGCTACATCTGATCTGGTACATAACATCGCATACATTATAGAGCCTACCGCAGAAGCGTAGGGTATAATTGACATGCGATCCCTTTCCAAATCAATCTTGGGAGACATCTCTTTGGAGATGGTGATTCCGTGACAAGCCGGTAAATTACCGCGCTTTGAATCTTCCATACTGAATCTTTTAAGTATGGTGTCAATGTACCTGGACTGTGAAAGTCCCAACATTCTCTTAGATCTATCACGATAGATCTGGATCCCCAGAATGTAGTTGGCATCGCCCAGGTCCTTCATGGAGAACCTCTGCGACAAGAATCCTTTGACCGACTGTAAGATAGGAATATCATTTCCTATTAGGAGAATGTCATCCATGTACAAGACGAGGAATACCACAGTTCTCCCTACAATCTTACTGTAAATGCATGGTTCATCTGGGTTTTTGATAAAGTCGAATTTTTTGACAGTATCATCGAAGCAGATGTTCCAACTCCGCGATGTCTGCTTTAGTCCATAGATGGACTTGAGCAACTTGCACACTTTAACGCTGCTCCCACTCTGAATGAATCCCTCCGGCTGATCCATATAGACGCACTCTTCTAAATTTCCATTTAGGAAAGCCGTCTTTACGTCCATCTGCCAGATTTCATAATCGTGGAAGGCAGCAATGGCAAGAAGGATCCGAATGGATTTCAGCATAGCCACTGGAGAAAAGGACTCATCATAGTCCAAACCAGGTCTTTGACGAAAACCCTTTGCAACAAGTCTAGCTTAATAGGTCTCAACCTGCCCATCTACACCAATCTTCTTTCTGAAGATCCATTTGCAGCCTACGGGTTTTAACCCTTCTGGAGCAAAGTCCAAAGTCCAAACTTTGTTGGTGTACATGGACTCCATCTCGGTCCACATTGCATCCAGCCATTTTACCGAGTCACCGCTCTGAATGGCTTGCTGGAAGCTAGTAGGCTCACCATAATCCATAGTGCAATCTTCTCTATCCCCGTCTATGAGAAAACCGTAGTATCTCTTGGGCGGATAAGACTGCCTACTACTCCTGCGGAGTGGCGCTGGGATGTCCGGTTCTCTTGAAACTTCTGGTTCCTTCAAGCTTTCAGTAATAGTTTGTGGTTCTGGAATTTCTTCCAGTTCTACTGCGCTCCCACTTACTTATTTTTCTAAAAACTGATGTTCCAGAAAGTGGGCATGACGAGAAACAAAAACCTTTTGTTCCTCTGCGTAATAGAAAAAATACCCCCTGGAGTTCTTTGGGTATCCCACAAACTTACACAGTACTGAGCGTGCCTCGAGCTTGTTCGTATGCTGCTTTTTTATAAAAGCTGGACATTCCCATATCTTCAGATACTTAAGACAGGGTTTCTTCCCACACCACATCTGATATGGTGTGGTAGGCACAGTCTTGGAGGGAACCTTGTTCAAAAGATATGCAGCTGATTCTAGTGCATAACCCCAGAAGGATCGCGGTAACTCAGCCTTACTCATCATGGAATGAACCATATCCAATAGGGTTCGATTCCGCCTTTCCGATACACCGTTGTGTTGTGGTGTGTATGGAGGAGTAAGCTGAGAGAGAATTCCATTCTCTTTTAAGTAGCCCAGAAACTCGGCACTCAAGTATTCACCACCTCGATCAGATCTCAGTGTCTTGATACTTTTGCCTGTTTGTTTTTCAACTTCATTCTTGTATTCCTGAAATTTCTCAAAGGCCTCGGATTTGTGCTTCATCAAGAAGACATGCCCATACCTAGAGAAATCATCTGTGAAAGTAATGAAGTATGAATAACCACTTCGCGCATGTGTAGACATCGGACCACACACATCACTGTGTATGAGTCCCAAGAGCTCGCTTGCTCTTTCTCCGTGTCCAGTGAACGGAGTCTTTGTCATCTTTCCCATGAGACAAGATTCACAAGTGGCATAAGACTGATACTCGAACGGATCCAAGTATCCTTCTTTATGTAACTTTGTCAACCGTGTCTCATTAATGTGACCCAGTCTACAATGCCATAAGAAAGCCTGATTTAATTCTGGAGACTTTCTTTTAGGTGTGTTCTGGACACTGAAAACCTGAGCTTGATTCAGTACGTATATACCGTTTTTCAATGTACCTGACCCAATCAGAACTTGATTTCGGTGGATGTTTACTACATCGCTTACAAAAGTAAAATCATATCCTTCCTTAGAAAGTAAGGATACAGATATGATATTACAAGTCGCACCTGGTACATAAAAACAGTCACGCAGGATCAATATCTGCCCAGTTGTCAGTCCTAGGTGATATTCCCCTACGGATTCAGCATACATGCTCATTCCTTTAGCAACCCTGAGAGTCATATCACCTTTCTTGATAACCCTACGGTTTCTCAGAGCCTGTAACGAATTACAAATATGAGATCCTGATCCGGTATCCAATACCCAGGAAGTAGGGTTAACTGACATACAGTTCTCTATTACAAACACACCCGAAGCCGAAGCCACAACATGCTTCGAATTCTGGCTACTGGCTATACTAGCCCTGCAATCCTTCTGCCCATGTTCATTCCCGTAACAATAGGGACATTCCTCTTTTACTATATCCAGTCCCGAAACTTCTGCCCTTCCCTTTCCTTCTACTTCCCTGGTTTCTTTCAGGGTAGAAGGTAGAGACTGTTGAACTAAGTCAGCATCTGACCCGTTCTTCAATGTGGTCTTCAGGTCCGAGAGCTCAAAAGAGCTGGTCTCTGTAAAGACGTTGCCCCTTACAGATGACCCGATAGCCAACCTCGCTGGAAGCAATTCGTTCGAGGTCTCATATCTTGCGATACGAGATTGCTCTCCATATAAATCATTGTTATGGAGGAAGATAGAAACTAAGTCCATCTTCTCGTGCTGCCCCTGGTATGCACCATCAACTGAGGCTAACATAAGGCACTTGGCTTTCGCACATTCCTTTTCCGATGTCCTATGGATATGAATATCCGTGACAGGGGAAGCTGGACCTGAGACGGCAGGGGTTGGATTAGTTAAGGGGTGTCCCAGCTTGTCATGGGCAATGGACATCTGGACAGACCTTTGCCAGTCATAACAGTCAGATTCAGTCATTTTATTATCTAGATGTAACCTAGGTGCGGTCACTGGGTCGCCGCAATTAAGAGAGAGAGAAGAAAACACTTAGCATGATGCTCTTGCAAGTTTAGATTGGTTTTTAATTTATCTAAACATGATGGCTCCCACTGTCTCTCGAATCCCTCCTCAAACCATAAAGGAAGAATTAGTCGGGATTAATCTCATCGTACAATACTTGCTTAACCGTTCAGCCAGGCCAGTGTCGGTACTTCGAGGGAGGTTTTCCAATGCTTTCGCGAAGTTCCTTAATTAAGTAACCTCTTTTCCCTGTGGGCGTAGCCCCGCTAACACCTTTCTAGACACCTACTAAGTTTATAGCATTGATCGTTAAGTGAAAAAGTTCCCGAGGAGTAGCATATACTCACAGTAGGATCGGGATCCAAATATCATCGTGTGACAAAACTGAAGGAATCCTACCAGAATCATCACACTCCAAATGGTATGCAGCGCTAGCAAGTTTCAGTACTTTTGAAACTCCCGATGTGGATTTTTGCCCCATGCTCTTATGACCTTGACGAAGGTCAACAAATCATAAGTCACATGTCAAGTTTTACCCGTCATTGTCCAGGTTAATTTGAACCCACCCGTACATACCCTTGACGAAGGTCAACAAGGTAATACGACTGTCTCAAACCAACGCATCTATCTATGCTACATATGAACACCCAACAGCTACCAATCACTATGCCTTGACGAAGGTCAACAAACATAGCTTGAATACTATTGAATATCAATACGAAATGACGGAGGGCTACGAATGGTTTTGGCGAAACCGTGAACGTAGTGAACTTGATATAATCGATGGAACTAGATAGCTTTTAAAAGGAGTGGTTCAAGCTCTGCGTTTAAAAGGCTGGTTTTTGAAAAGAACCGAGTGGTTTTGAAAGTGTTCCAACAACTTTTACTTGGTTTATTTTCTTGCATTAATTCCAATGCGTCCCATCATTTAATCCTACCATTGCAGAAAACAACCAAAATATGGCGTACGCTTATGCCATCCGCATTCGCCACGGGGTCCCGTCATCACCCGTTAGGTTACTTAACTAACGACAGAGCGGGGGCTGGACTAGCGCGGATGCAAAACATAAGCAACACCTAAATAGATATCATATATAGATATAAAGCAATGATAGCCATTCCAGATCACAGATGAACACTTTGGATATACTAGGAACCCGCGATTCGTTCGAGCCTGCAATGAAAAGCGGATTACACGGTCGCGATGAATAGTCAAACCCCACCCTAGACCCCTACGGGTGCGGCAAACTACCCGCCAAGTACCCGAAGTGAAGCAACCTCCCTCAACACCATGAGTAGGCCACTCGGCACTTCGAGATACCCAGTAGTTTGTGCACCCCACCTTGGGTCTATCCTAGGAGCAAAAACAGTAAAAAGAAATTATACAATGACGGCTACAACCCCGACCCGGTTGTGCGTCCATACAAATAATATTATATCAATTTACAAATTTTACAATGAATGAAAGAAAAAGAAACTCTCATCTCACATCCATTCCCGGCTATTCATCCGCGACAATCCAACGAGTTCATATACACAATCCATCAACATTACAGATCACAGATATATATAACCCCCACTAATCGACATATAGTGATTAGCGGATGTTCAATACATATATCACATCACAGATAATATCCATTAGCCAAAGTCTACGGAATATCGATCAAAATACGGATTTTTAACCACCCCAAAAGTCAATTTGCTCTCTGGAAAATCTGGTTAGAAAAAACATGTACTAAAAATCCCAAAACAGTTAAATAAAAACACTGCAAAAAACCTGATCCACGACCGAGTCAAATCGGCCGCGGAACCGCGGCGGTTTGGTCGGTTCAGTGGACCGGTTTTCTGCTGTGGTTTTAAAAAACCCTGAGTCGAATTTTCATGTATGTTAAAAAATTTTTAGAGCAGTATAAAAATTCAACAGAAACTTGGTTTTTCCGGGCGTGTTTTGCGACTTTTTTCCGATCGATATTCTAAACACTTTGCTAACTTACAAGTTTATGTTTAGCTAGGCTCTGATACCACTGTAAGTCCACGTTGCTCACCCCGGTTCTTACGGGGAGGCGGAAACGGCGAAAAACAATAAATTGGCGCAAGGGCAACATGGACTTAAAAGCCGGATCTTTGCTAAACTAGAAACTAGCAAACTACAAGAGGTGTTAACTACTATGCCGTAGAAAATATACCTCACGAAACCGGTCCTTCGGGTCTTCTCTCCGCTGTCCGGCTCGTCCATCCAGGCTCCGAGGATCGATCCGGATCTTGGTCACCTCCGCGGCCTTCTTGAGTCCAAGACGATCCACCTGAGAGATGTATACGGAGCTCCACCTCGAGCCGAGGCAACTAGGGCAACGAGATCGCTACTCTAAATGCCCTAGGTTGTGTAGAAAAGAAAGATGGAGGTGTTTGTTTATGTGGATTCTTTTTCTCTCAACACATGAGATCAAAAGAATTTATCAAGAGGAGGAAGATGAAGGAGAAACACTAGCAACCATGGAGCTTTTTTATTCTTCTCACTAGCAAGAGAGAGAATGAGAAAAGAATTATGAGCTAAAGAAATGAACCATGGTTGCAATAATGCAAAAACAACATCATTACAAATCCTATCATGATAAAGTTGATGCTACATTGAATTGACCATTTTCATAACCAAAAAGAAAAAGAAAATCCAAAGATGAGTGTAGACCTCTCATGAAGGTCAATGGTCAACTCCGGTCAATGGGTCAACAAAGTCAAGAGAGGTCATGGTGGTCAAATGGTCAATGCAATTAGCCATCACAAAATTATCACTAAAAGGATTAGTAAACAATGTCTTCGGCTCATAATGGTTTTTACCGAACGAATTGCCAAAACCCTAATGAGCCTGCCACATAATGGTTTTGGCCGAACCATCTGCCAAAACCCTGATGAGGTACCTCCTCCTTCATCGCTCCTCAAAACTGTGCATACACACCCGTATCCGCATTCCGTAGAATACGAATGCACAGAAGAAAAAACAAATCCATCCGTGCAATACTAGGATCCGGCTTATACCAAAGCCCACTAGTATTGCCTGCCCGAACAGCATACGAACACGAGTGCACGTAAGTGATCGCAGCCCTGCCGTAAAACCATACGGCCTCTACACATTTCGCTCGGTGCAAGGAAACTCTCTGTGTGGGACTCTAAAGACTCGACATTACGCTGGCAGTGGGTTTAACCACAGATCGCAAGCGGCACTAGCTGTATGTAACGGTTCCCAAGTAGATGTCGATAAGAAGGCCGATGAGGTAAACCCATCCGAACTCCTACTGAGCCTGTATGTGACAATCTCCGTACAGTCCGGTCTGTTCGTCTGATACATCACATGGCGGGCCTAGGGGGTGGTGAACGTCAGTCCCCTAATAGCAGTACAAGTCGTGTCGGAGTGTAGCCCAGAACACCCTGAGATAACACCGGAAACCTACCAGTATATCTCGCTTTCCCTGGCCAGGGACTACTCGTGTAATGGCTCTCCTAGACATAGCGCGATGTCAACCCCTAATACCGGGAGAGACGAATCCTGTCTAACCGTCACTGCCTCCAAGTACTTCGGAACTGCACCCAACTACTACCTGTTTGCACGACTCCTTTGAGCCGTGGTAGGGTAGTAATCTAAGTACAGTGGGAACACACTCGAGGCGAAGTGACAGTGTCAAATCGACGGACTAAGCTGTACTCATGTCACCTGGGAACTGATAACTGACGATAGGTATAATACCAACCAACAGTTCCCGACGAGTCCTGTCCAGTGTACTCGTAACCCAACGAGCACCCGCATACTATCTCCAGTACGACGTACTGATGGCTGTGGGACAGACCACCTCCCCAGCTGGGATGAGAAGCACATACGCTAGTCTACTCCGGAGTATCGATGCCCTGTCTCGATAGTCTTATGACTAGGGACCTGTATAAGGATGTGCTTATAGATTACCCAGCCCCCACAAGTGTGACTGCCATCACAACGCTGGTAATCAAGCAAAGATCCTAAGGGCTCCACTAATATGTATATAAGCGATATGCTAAAAGAAACACATGCACATATTGAAGTAGAGACAAACCAAGTAGCATACTACCATTTTGAGCAAGATTGTCTATACAACTGTGAATATCCCAAGCTTTCATTAAGTAATATACAAGCTAGTACGATACAGTAATGGCCTCTAGGGCATATACACTAACAATATATATATATATATATATATATATATATATATATATATATATAGGATATTGATTTTATCTAACTACTTCTACGTAGATCGCTATATAGTAGTATTTGATTCTGTGACTTTTCGTATATTATTTTATAACTTATCGTTTATTTTGAATTTCGAGGACGAAATTTTCTTTAGGGGATATGATGTAATACCCAGTTCTTTTGTGCACCAATATTCGTATTTTTATGAAATGTGACTTACAAAATTTATTTATTTATATTTATAATTATTTTGTCTTATTTTAAAACCCTAACCCTAATTTAATCTAATTCCTTTTATTTTCCCTAAACAATTCCTCAAACCCTATTATCTATTTCCTTTTTATTTTCTTTTCCTTTTTATCTCTCCTGAGCCCAGCCCACTCTCTCTATTTCTCTTCTATTTTCCCTTTTGGCCCAAGCCCGGCCCATCCCCCCAACACCCGACCCGACTCCTCGCTACCCGACTCACTTCACCCTCCTTTCTCCCAACGTTTTCTTTTCCTCGCTCCTTACCGCTCTTTTCTTCCCCTCCCCCCCACGTCGCGGTCGTTTCCACACTCCCGCCTCCCTCGTTCCCACGACCCGCGCCACCCGACCACACCTTCGCCCCTAACGTCCTCCCCCACGACTCGCTCTCTCCTCACAACGTTCCCTTCCCCCATCTCCTCCAACTCTTTCACCGCACCCACTTCTTCAAAAGCAGCCCCTGTCGCCATCACCGTCGGCGATCACCTCGTCTCCCTCTCCCCTCCTACAAGCAGTTTTCTCTACCTCCACCTCTAACCCTCGCCTCCATTTCCTTCCCCGAGCTCGATCTTTCCTCCCCGAGTCCACCCTGACCTCGTCTTCAATCTTCATCTCGCCGCTGCACCGTCGACCTCATCGGCCAACTCCAGACACCATCGCCACAGCCGTAACCTCCGGCCCCCTAGCACCCACACCCAAGGCTTCGATCTCCCCTCTCCTCCACCATGACCACCAGCTCTGCATGTTCCTCGCCAGTGATGCCAATCTCCAGCCCTCATTGCCTCCTCTCACCGACGACCCCACCGACCCTTAACCACCATCGACCACTCCCTGGCGCCGCCGCCATGAGCTCACCTCACTCTCTCCTCCCCACACAACTCCAACAAACTTCCTCCCTCTCTTTAACCCAACTCCTCCACTCACAACCCCCACTGTCCCTGCAACCATTGCTTCCGACCATCTCCAATGACCCTCACCGACGATCATCTCCTCACCAGCAACCACCTCCTTGCAACCTACAACCGAACTCCACCCCATCTGTAACAACCGAGTTCAGTTATACCAATTTCTTTTTCAGTATTTCTTATCTGTGGTATTTTACTGATATATCTTGTGTGGATGTGATGGGTAGTTTACTTTTACATTACATTCAATCCGACCCGCTTGTTTGAACCTGTTGATTCATAGTTATAGAGTACCCTGGCTTGTGGCATTGAAACGTGCATCTAGTATAAACTGCATATCAACATCTTCGCCTAGCATCGCGTATTTTTGCATATAACAATTTAAGTCACGTGAAATAAATTAAAATTGCATCTCATAGCCTGCATGATACCCCTAACCCCGTGGTAGCGTCCGCGCATCGTGTTCTCGTCCCGTTCAGTGAAACAGACGTGTTTGGATAGCTACGCGCACGTACGTGTGTCCGTCCTTGGGGGTATGCATTTTAGTTAACGAAACATTCATTTTAAAAATTGGAGGTTGCATAAAATTTTCGTATTTCAAATCCAAAATTTTGGACCCGACCCGGTCGCATTTCTGAAATATTTTGTATCCCGCCAAATTCTAATTATTTTAAATTTTTTAAATTCATTTAGTATATTTTAACAGCCTAAAGATTTCTTGTACAACTAACAAAAATATTTTAGCAATTAAAATCTTTTTAAAATTTATGCCAACCAATTCGAGCTTATCTTATTGTGCTGGGCCCCACCACCGAGTCATCTCTCTCTCTTCTATCTCTCTTCTCTTTCTCTTTTATTTTTCCCATGACCAATCAAAATCCTTCTCTTGCTGGGCCCCACGAGCTCTCTCAGCTTCTCTCTCTTTCCCTTTCTTTTTCTCTCTTTTCTTCCGCAGCTCTCTTTCTCTCTCCTCTCGCGCTCTCTCTCTCTCTCCTCTCACGAACACTGTTCGCTTCTTAATTCCTATCACCCCCCTCTGGATCTCGTCACCTCCCTTCTTTATATCTTCTTCTTCTTCTGTTTAAAACCCGAGCCCTCCTTCTTTAACCCATCACAAGCTCCCATCTCCTCAAACCATAACCCTTAAACTCCCTGCCTCCTCATCACAACTTCCCTCACCGAGCCTCCTCTTCCTCCTCCGCCATCTCATTCCTCTTCTTCCTTCCCTCGAGCTCACCCTGCACATCAAGAAACCCTACAGAACCCATCATCGCTACCCTCACCTCATCGCCGACGATCGCCTCTCCTCGTCGTCATCATCATCATGATCTCCACCTCTCCCTCTCCTCTGCACTTCTGCCTCCTACACCAACCTGCACCCAACACCCGAACCCTAACCTAACCCTAACAACCAAACCCTAGCCTCGCCGGGAAACTCCCACGCCGGCAACCTTCGTCGTCGCCGCCCCTTGCCGACTCCCCTGGAATCCCGGAACACATAACCACAGTAAGATCTTCTTCTTCTTCTTCTCTTCTTCACTTTCTTTATGCATTTCTTCTTGATTTGTTCACTATTGTTTTGCTGCCGGAATCCGACCGTGCCGGCGACGATCACGATGACCCAGCAAGCATCTCTGACCAGTGTGATCTCCCTGTGCGTTGTTTGGACTCATTCCGTGTACCGTGCACGCGTCGTGACTTTTCCCGCCCACGTGTGACGTTCCGTATACCCGTATTGCGATCCGTCTAGGCAAGTAAAACTTGTTGCATGCTATTATATTATTTTATACATATTTAATTTCATGGTTAAACCTGTAAATTAAACCTAAGGCTATTGGTTTCCATTTTACATTTCGATGTCCGGTTATATCATTTTAGATTTACAACTTGAACCCTACCATGTTGCATTTTGTTTTACTATACCTAGTATCCACATCCGTATTTAAATCACATAATAATTATTTACATAACCCATAGTACCCTTTTAAATAGTTTATAACCGTTCAAACACCTGTCTGCATCCATATCGTTTAATATACATAGTATTGCATCCATAGATCACTTGAATATATAATATTACAATATTAACGTTCCACACTTGATATATTATAGTTTAATTAGTATTGGAACTTTAACTTTAACCCTAACCATAACTGTGCATCTATATACCTTAATCTGTATCTGATTGCATTTCACATTACAACGTTCCATTTTATTGTTTCACTAATACCCCATACTTGTTTTGTTTACCCATGCTTACATTAGTTGATTATGAGCACCACATGACATTTTGTGCACCCCTGACATAACTTGTTACACCTACTACTTGACACGACATGGTACCGTGCACCTCTCGACATGACATGATACCTATACACTACCTGACTTGACTTGATGTACCATGGCTTTACCTGTTACCTGATCTCGTGACTAATGCCAACAAACCTGACATGTTGTCCATTACGGACATTTCCTGGTGTCTATCCAGACAAACCTGTACCTGCCTGATCCTGTGTTGGCATTGGCCCCAGATTATTTAATACCTGACTTGAGCACATATAACTTGGGGGTATAGGGAAATCAATGATGAAACCTGACTTGTAACTCGACAGTTCTATACCTTTTCTGATCAGTCTTACGGGCTAGGCCAGCCCCGGAGTGATGCTACTGACATCACTCGTCATTACCTACCACCCTTTACTGCCTTGCGGCACGTCTCGGGTTCAGCCCGAGAGTCATAGACCGTGATCTCGGGCACACACGGGATACTATTGAGTTACATCGATGATTCATCAAATTGATTTCAAAAACTTGAGAGTAGTTAACCCAATAGACCAGTTTAGATTGCTCACTGCACACTACCTTTCAATGCCCTGATTTATATTGCTGTTAGACCTGCTTTACCATTTATGATCATACTTGTATGTCTTGCTACCCTGTTTATATATTATTGCTTGTTGTTATGACGCGCTGACGTCTGGGTTTTGCATGACCCAGATTCCTTACCTTTGCTGCAGTCCGAGCAGGAGTACTTCAGTCAGCAGGCTGAGCAGTGAGGACTCGTTAGTAGTTAGTTCTTTTATTTTTCAATATTTTCATTCCTGATGTGAGCCCGCATTATGGGACATACATTCCAATTATTCTTGTATTGGATCTTTTCTTCCGCATTATTTTATTCTTGACACATTTTATTTTGGCTTATGGACATGTGTTAGTTAGTTTATTATTGTTCTTGATATCTCCACAGCCGTAATGTGGCTGTGGAAGGATAATTCCTATCCACAGGTAGCATGGTTGGCTATGTCACGTGCCTACCTTAGCGTACTCTGGGAAGCGGGGCGTGACATGGTTCTTTTGGTATCAGAGACATAGGTTATTGGTTAATTGGGTTTGATTCTTTTGTAGTTGGGTATTGGACGCAATACACGAATAAGAATACTCGTGATTAGGAAACATGTCCTGCCACCTTATCGTCTTACCATTCTTGAATCTTATCCTTCTCCTGATTCTACTTTTACGATATGCAAACCTCCTTTGCATATCGACTCGAAACCTGGTTCCTTGTTTATCTCTAGAACTTAGGCGACTTGGGTGAAGTTATGTAATTGTAGCTATGATACCGCGACATGTTTACAATACGGTACTCTATTTAAGTAACTTTGAGTTCTAGCCTTGATCCATATCCTTAACCTACATTTTGAATCTGTTATCATGCTAATCCTGTTGGTGTTTTGATTTCAGGAACATGGCAAACAAGAATCTGAAAACGTACCAAAGGCGTGTCGACGAAGCCGCTATGCTTGGAGTAATACGTGGGATGTTGGAGAACCAAAGGCGACAGACCGAGCTGATCCAGCAGCAAGCTGAATCTTTTCAGGAGGGTTTGCGGACCGTTCAGCAGTCCGTAAACAATGTTGTGGCTATACCAATGGATCGTGTGGGAACCGTAGTGGATTTCAGGAGACTGGGTCCGTCTGTATTTACTGGCCTAGAAGAGCCTTTGCCAGCGGAGCAGTGGCTGGTTGACACGGAGAATTTACTCATTGCGGCACAGATCCCAGAAGATAAGAGAGTGGATGTGGTACGCATCCAGTTGGTGGATTACGCCCGTGAGTGGTGGCTTGTGGAAGAGACCCGCTTGCCTAAGCCGATCAAGTAGGCAGATTTTTCGAAGAGTTTCTTGGAGAAGTTCTTCCGCGGACTGCACGGGAAGAAATGGAAGAAAAGTTCGTCAGTTTGAAGCAAAACGGCGCACCTGTCGATGTACATGCAGCTGAGTGGACGCGGCTCAGTAGATTCGCTGGACCTCTGGTTGCCAACGATGCTGATAGGGCAAGGAGGTTCATGCGCAGTTTGGATGTGGACATCCAGAGGCAGATTGTCTCCCTGGGTTTGACCACTTTTTCCTAAGTGCTTACATCGGCTCGAGAGCAGCAGAGCCTATCTATGAAGACTGGGAGTACACAGCAGCCAGCACTTATAGTAAGGAAGCCGGCATTTGCACCTAACTGAGCACATGGACGCAGAGGTATTCCAGTGGACCGTCGTGGTGTAACACCGATGAAGAAGCGTGCTATTGTTGATCAGAGGAGGACCGTGATCTGTGACTACTGCCATTTACCTGGGCACGTGCAAAGGGAATGTCGAAGGAAACAGGGACTCTGTTTGGTTTGTGGTTCGGTAGATCATACTATCAGTACTTGTCCGTCGAAGCTTCGTACGAAGGATGATGTTCTGAAGCCACCGTAGAAACCGTTTCAGGGACAGAAGCAGCTGACTCAGGGACCCAATCAAGCTCGAGCATTTACCCTGACGGCTGAGGAAGCTAAAGCTTCAGGAGAAGTTGTTTCAGGTATTCTACTTGTTCATGGTTTTTCCGCATTAGCGTTATTTGATTCTGGTGCATCCCATTGTTTTATATCGTCCAAGTTTATTGCTACACACTCAATTACTTGCACGACCTTGTCTAGTTTCTGGGACATGCACACTGGGAATGGGAAAATCATATCTAGTAGAGAGTGTAAGGATTGTGTAGTTGTTGTTTGCGGACGGGAGCTTTTTGCAGATTTCTTGGTGATTGATACGGGCAGCTATAAAGTCGTCTTGGGAATGGATTTTCTCGGTACTTTCCATGCTCATATTGATTGTAGGGCAAAGAAAGTAATTTCCCAGATTCCCGGACATCCAGAGTTTATCTTCACTGGAGGAAGCAGTTCTGTCGGGTCAGTCGAGCTTAGGTCTAGGCCGACAGCTAATGTTCTTTCGTCGATGGAGGTTTCTCAAGATGAAACGCCAGCTGTTGTTCGAGATTTCATGGACGTGTTTGAAGACATATCAGGTTTACCGCCGAAGCGAGACATGGAGATCGGGATTGATCTTGTTCCTGGTGCAGCGCCAGTTTCTAAAGCGTACTATCCAATGGCACCAGTAGAGTTGGAAGAAGTTAAGAAGCAGGTTACTGAATTACTTGAGAAGAGTTGGATTCGAAGCAGTAACTCGCCTTGGGGAGCTCCAGTTCTTCTAGTCAAGAAGAAAGATGGCACAAGGAGAATGTGCATCGATTATCGAGAATTAAACCAGGTGACTATTAAGAACAAGTACCCGATCCCTCGCATTGGCGAATTATTTGAGCAGCTTAGTGGCGCGAGGGTATTCTCGAAGCTGGATTTGCGATCCGGATATCATCAGGTCCGAGTGAAAACAAAAGATATTTGTAAGACGGCGTTCCGAACTCGGTATGGACATTACCAGTACTTTGTGATGCCCTTCGGAGTAACGAATGCACCGGCGATATTCATGGACTTGATGAACCGAATCTTTTCACCATTCTTGGACTAGTTTATTGTGGTGTTCATTGATGATATTCTGGTCTACTCGAAGAGTATTGAAGAGCATGCAGAACATTTGAAGATCGCACTGCAGACGCTGAGACAAGAAAAATTATATGCAAAGATGAGCAAGTGCGAGTTTTGGCTGGAAGAAGTAAAGTTTTTGGGACATGTCGTGTCTGGCGATGGAATCGCCGTTGATCCCGACAAGATTGCGGCAGTTCGAGATTGGCCGATTCCGAAGAATGTTGCGGAGATAAGAAGCTTTCTTGGACTCGCCGGGTATTACAGACGGTTCGTGGAGAACTTTGCTCGTCTGGCGGAGCCGTTGACCAAGCTTACGCGCAAGGAGGTACCATTTGTGTGGACGAATAAGTGTGAGTCAGCTTTTGAGGTGTTGAAGCAGAGATTGATAACCGCTCCTATTCTGACCGTGCCAGACAGTTCCGGAGGATTGGTAGTTCACAGCGACGCATCTGGGAAAGGATTAGGATGTGTTTTGATGCAGCATGGAAAGGTTATAGCGTACGCATCGAGACAGTTGAAGACCCATGAGAAGAATTACCTAACTCATGACTTGGAGCTTGCGGCTGTGATCTTCGCTTTGATGATTTGGAGACACTACCTTTTGGGCGAAAGGGTCGAGGTTTTCACCGATCATAAAAGCTTGAAGTATGTATTCACGCAGAAGGAGCTTAATATGAGGCAACGTAGATGGTTGGAGCTGATGGCTGACTACGATCTTGATCTTAAGTACTATCCGGGGAAAGTTAATGTCGTGTCGGATGCGCTCAGTCGGTTACCAGCAATTCAGATGTTGACTACACAGAAGGAACTCATTGAAGACTTTCGAAGATTTGATTTGGAGGTTGTGCTACCGCATTCTTCGGGACAGTTGATGCAGCTGCAGGTACATTCGTCGTTGATCGAAAATATTAAAGCAGCGCAGTCGCAGGACCCTAAATTGCAAAAGTTTCAAGAACAGGTTGAAGCTGGACTTCGAACTGACTTACTGATCCATGAAGATGGTTCGTTGAGATATGGTAGTCGTTTGTGTGTGCCAATGGGAGATATTCGCGAAGAGCTTATGAAGGAGGCACACAGTTCAGCATATTCCATACATCCAGGAGGCACGAAGATGTACCGAGATATACGACAGCATTTCTGGTGGGAAGGCATGAAACGAGAGATTGCCCGCTTTGTGGCAAAATGCTTGGTGTGTCAGCAAGTTAAGGCTGAACATCAAAGGGTTGCTGGTTTATTGCAACCACTTCTGATTCCTCAGTGGAAGTGGGAACATATAACCATGGATTTCGTGACAGCTCTACCGCGGAGTCCAAAAGGCAACAATGCAGTTTGGGTGATTGTTGATCGTTTGACCAAGGCAGCTCATTTCATTCCTTTTCGGGTTGGTCAATCAACATAAACTTTGGCAGAAAGGTACATGCAGGAGATTGTAAGGTTGGATGGAGTACCGGTGAGTATCGTGTCCGACCGTGACACTCGTTTCATATCACACTTTTGGAGGAGCTTACAGGAAAGCTTAGGGAATCGATTGAAGTTTAGCACAGCTTATCATCCTTAGACAGATGGCCAATCGGAGAGAATGATCCAAACTCTTGAAGACATGTTAAGAGCTTGCATGTTGGACTTCAAGGGTTCATGGGAGGATCATCTACATTTAGTGGAGTTTTCTTACAACAACAGTTTCCAGGCGACTATACAGATGGCTCCATTCGAAGCTTATATGGTCGCAAGTGTCGTTCACCTGTTTGTTAGGACGATGTCGGTGAACGAAAATTGTTAGGACAAGATTCGGTTGTGCTGATAGTTGAGAAAGTTAACGCTATCCGGAATCATATGAAAGCAGCACAAGACCGATAGAAGAGTTGGGCAGATACGTCGAGAAGACCTCTAGAGTTCGCCGTGGGTGATTTGGTATTCTTGAAGATATCACCGACTAGAGGGGTGATTCGTTTCAGAAGTCGAGGAAAGCTTAGTTCTCGATTCGTCGGACCTTTTGAGATTTTGGAGCGTGTTGGTGAGGTAGCGTATCAATTGGCGTTACCGCAATCTTTGGCGAATGTTCATGATGTGCTTCACGTATCTCAACTCCGTAAATATGTTCGAGATGAAACACATGTATTGGATCATCCGGAGCTGACCGTCCGAGAAGACTTGACTTTTGAGGAGCGACCGATGTCGATTGTGGATCGAAAGGAAAAAGTTCATAAGAACAAAATTATCCCTCTTGTACTTGTTTCTTGGGGTAATCGCTCACATGGAGAGTCAACTTGGAAGCGAGAAGATGAAATCTGGCAGAAGTTTCCGCATCTATTCTTGTAGTTTGATGGATTGCTATCCTTTCTTGTTCTTGGAATTTCGAGGACGAAATTCTTTTTGTAGTTGGGTATAATGTAACAACCGAGTTCAGTTATACCAATTTCTGTTTCAGTATTTCTTATCTGTAATATTTTAATGATATATCTTATGTGGATGCGATGGGTAGTTTACTTTTACATTACATTCGACCCGACCCGCTTGTTTGAACTTGTTGATTCATAGTTATAGAGTACCCTAGCTTGTGGCATTGAAACGTGCATCTTGTATAAACTGCTTATCTACATCTTCGCCTAGCATCGCGTATTTTTGCATATAACAATTTAAGTCACGTAAAATAAATTAAAATTGCATTTCATACCCTGCATGATACCCCTAACCCCGTGGTAGCGTCCGCGCATCGTGTTCTCGTCCCGTTCAGTGAAACGGACGTGTTTGGATAGCTACGCGTACGTGCGTCCGTCCTTAGGGGTATGCATTTTAGTTAACGAAACATTCATTTTAAAATTTGGAGGTTGCATAAAATTTTCGTATTTCAAATCCAAAATTTTGGACCCGACCCGGGCGCATTTCTGAAATATTTTGTATCCCGGCAAATTCTAATTATTTTAAATTTTTTAAATTCGTTTAATATACTTTAACAGCCTAAAGATTTCTTGTACAACTAACAAAAATATTTTAGCAATTAAAATCTTTTTAAAATTTATGCCAACCAATCCCAGCGTACCTTATTGTGCTGGGCCCCACCACCGAGTCATCTCTCTCTCTTCTATCACTCTTCTCTCTCTCTTTTATTTTTCCCATGACCAATCAAAATCCTTCTCTTGCCGGGCCCCACGAGCTCTCTCAGCTTCTCTCTCTTTCCCTTTCGTTTCTCTCTCTTCTTCCGCAGCTCTCTCTCCCCCTTCTCTTTCTCTCTCCTCTCGCGCTCTCTCTCTTTCCTCTCACGAACACTGTTCACTTCTCAATTCCCATCACCCCCCTCTGGATCTCGTCACCTCCCTTCTTTATATCTTCTTCTTCTTCTGTTTAAAACCCGAGCCCTCCTTCTTTAACCCATCACAAGCTCCCATCTCCTCAAACCCTAACCCTTAAACTCCTTGCCTCCTCATCACAACTTCCCTCATCGAGCCTCCTCTTCCTCTTCCCCCATCTCATTCCTCTTCTTCCTTCCCCCGAGCTCACCCTGCACATCAAGAAACCCTACAGAACCCATCATCGCCACCCTCACCTCATCGCCGACGATCGCCTCACCTCGCCGTCATCATCATCATCATCTCCACCTCTCCCTCTCCTCTGCACTTCTGCCTCCTACACCAACCTGCACCCAACACCGGAACCCTAACCTAACCCTAACAGCCAAACCCTAGCCTCACCGGGAAACCCCCACGCCGGCAACCTTCGTCGTCGTCACCCCTTGCCGACTCCCTTGGAATCCCAGAACACATAACCACAGTAATATCTTCTTCTTCTCTTCTTCATTTTCTTTATGCATTTCTTCTTGATTTGTTCGCTATTGTTTTGCTGCCGAAATCCGACCATACCGGTGACGATCACGACGACCCAGCAAGCATCTCTGACCCGTGTGATCTCCCTGTGCGTTGTTTGGACTCATTCCGTGTACCGTGTGCGCGTCGCGACTTTTCCCGCCGACGTGTGACGTTCCGTATACCCGTATTGCGATCCGTCTAGGCAAGTAAAACTTGCTGCATGCTATTATATTATTTTATACATATTTAATTTCATGGTTAAACCTGTAAATTAAACCTAAGGCTATTGGTTTCCATTTTACATTTCGATGTCCGGTTATATCATTTTAGATTTACAACTTGAACCCTACCATGTTGCATTTTGTTTTACTATACCTAGTATCCACATCCGTATTTAAATCACATAATAATTATTTACATAACCCATAGTACCCTTTTAAATAGTTTATAACCGTTCAAACACCTATGTGCATACATATCGTTTAATATACATAGTATTGCATCCATAGATCACTTGAATATATAATATTACAATATTAACGTTCCACACTTGATATATTGTAGTTTAATTAGTATTGGAACTTCAACTTTAACCCTAACCATAACTGTGCATCTATATACCTTAATCTGTATCTGATTGCATTTCACATTACAGTGTTCCATTTTATTGTTTCACTAGTACCCCAAGCTTGTTTTGTTTACCCATGCTTACGTTAGTTGATTATGAGCACCACATGACATTTTGTGCACCCCTGACATGACTTGTTACAACTACTACTTGACACGATATGGTACCGTGCACCTCTCGACATGACATGATACCTATATACTATCTGACTTGACCTCATGTACCATGGCTTTACCTGTTACCTGATCTCGTGACTAATGCCAACAAACCTGACATGTTGTCCATTACGGACATTTCCTATTATCTATCCAGACAAACCTGTACCTGCCTGATCCTGTGTTGGCATTGGCCCCAGATTATTTAATACCTGACTTGAGCACATATAACTTGGGGGTATGGGGAAATCAATGTTGAAACCTGACTTGTAACTCTACAGTTCTATACCTTTTCTGATCAGTCTTACGGGCTAGGCCAGCCCCGGAGTGATGCTACTGACATCACTTGTCATTACCTACCACCCTTTACTGCCTTGCGGCACGTCTCGGGTTCAGCCCGAGAGTCATAGACCGTGATCCCGGGCACGCACGGGATACTATTGAGTTACATCGATGATTCATCAAATTGATTTCAAAAAATTGAGAGTAGTTAACCCAATAGACCAGTTTAGATTACTTACTGCACACTACCTTTCACTGCCCTGATTTATATTGCTGTTACACCTGCTTTACCATTTATGATCATACTTGTATGTCTTGCTACCCTGTTTATATATTATTGCTTAATGTTATGACGTGCTGATGTCTGGGTTTTGCATGGCCCAGATTCCTTACCTTTGCTGCAGTCCGAGCAGGAGTACTTCAGTCAGCAGGCTGAGCAGTGAGGACTCGTTAGTAGTTAGTTCTTTTATTTTTCAGTATTTTCATTCCTGATGTGAGCCCGCATTATGGGACATACATTCCAGTTATTCTTGTATTGGATCTTTGCTTCCGCATTATTTTATTCTTGACTCATTTTATTTTGGCTTATGGACATGTGTTAGATAGTTTATTATTGTTCTTGATATCTCCACAGCCACAATGTGACTGTGGAAGGATAATTCCTATCCACAAGTAGCATGGTTGGCTATGTCACGTGCCTATCTTAGCGTACTCTGGGAATCAGGGCGTGACACCATCTCCTCCTCATCACCTCCACCAACCCAAGCTTTGAGCCCTACTACGACCACGACCACCAACTCCTCCAGCACCTCCTCTCGCAACCCAACCGATCACCCTAGCCATCGCTGAGCTGCCACCTTGCCGTCATCGCCGGCATCCTCTGTGCAACACTGAGCCTCAACTTCCCTCTCCATTAAAAACAATCGGTCCCCGACATTTCATCAAACACCTATTGCAATCGCAATTGTCGTGGTTCCAACCGTCGTCTACGCCGTATTATAAGTCCACGTTGCTCACCCCGGTTCTTACGGGGAGACGGAAACGGTAAAAAACGATTTTTGACACGAAGGCAACATGAACTAAAAGAAGGATCTTTGCTAAACAACAAATTAGAAAACTATATTAGGTTCTATCTACTATGCCATAGAGATTATACCTCACGATACCGGTCCTTCGGGTCTTCTCTCCGCTGTCCTGCTCGTCCATCTGAGCTCCGAGGATCGATCCGGATCTTGATCACCTCCGCGGCCTCCTTGAGTCGAAGACGATCCACCTGAGAGTTGTGCTCCGAGCTCCACCTCGAGCCGAGGCAACTAGGGCAACAAGATCGCTAGGCTTGATGTCCTAGGTTGTG
The DNA here is from genome assembly GCA_030015575.1 of Agapanthus africanus. Lineage (NCBI taxonomy): Eukaryota > Viridiplantae > Streptophyta > Magnoliopsida > Asparagales > Amaryllidaceae > Agapanthus > Agapanthus africanus. The sequence continues at coordinate 242,547,734 of CM057344.1, forward strand.
TAGAGGAGGTAGATGGATGTGTTTATCTATTTGGATCCTTTTTCTCTCAACACATGAGATCAAAGGAATTTTCAAGAGGAGGAAGAAGAACTAGAAACCATGGAGCCTTTTCTTTTCTTCTCACAAGAGAGAGAATAAGAAAAGAATAATGAACTCAAGAAAATGAACCATGGTTGCAATAATACATAAACATCATCATTACTAATCCTTTCATGATAAATTTGATGGCTACATTTGAATTGACCATTTTCATATCAAAAATAAAATAAAAAGAAAACCAAAGAATACTCTAGACCTCTCATGAAGGTCCAAGTCAACTTTGATCAAACGGTCAACAAGTCAAGTGTGGTCAAATGGTCAAAGCAATTAGCCATAACATAATTATCACTAAAAAGATTAGAAAATAATGTCCCCGGCTCATAATGGTTTTGACCGAATCAATTGTCAAAACCCCAATGAGCCTGCCACATAATGGTTTTGGCTGAATCAACTGTCAAAACACTAATGAGGCACCTCTTTCTTCTTCGCTTCTCACAACTGTGCATTGTCTTCTATGCATCCGCATTCCGTAAAATGCGAATGCATAGAAGACAAAATAAATCCATTCGTACAATACTAGGATCCGGCTAAAACCAAAGCCCACTAGTATTGCCTGCCCGAACAGCATACGCACACAAGTGCACGTAAGTGATCGTAGCCCTGCCGTAAAACCATACGGTCTCTACACCTTTCGCTCAGTGCAGGGAAACTCTCTGTGTGGGACTCTAAAGACTCGACACTACGCTGGCAGTGGGTTTAACCACAGACAGCAAGCGGCACTAGCTGTACGTAACGGTCCCTAGGTAGATGTCGATAAGAAGGCCGATGAGGTAAACCCATCCGAACTCCTACTGAGACTGAATGCGACAATCTCCGTACAGTCCGGTCTGTTCGTCTGAGAATATCGCATGGCGGGCCTAGGGGGTAGTGAACGTCAGTCCCCTAATAGCGGTACAAGTCGTGTCGGAGTGTCGCCCAGAACACCCTGAGATAACACTGGAAACCTACCAGTATATCTTGCTTGCCCTGACCAGGGACGACTATGTGTAATGGCTCTCCTAGACACGGCGCGATATCAACCCCCAACACAGGGAGAGACGAATCCTGTTTAACCGTCACTGTCTCCAAGTGCTTCGGGACTGCACCCAACTACTACCTGTTTGCACGACTCCTTTGAGCCGTGGTAGGGTAGTAATCAAAGAACAGTGGGAACACATTCAAGGTGAAGTGACAGTGTCAAGTCAGCGGACTAAGCTGTACTCATGTCACCTGGGAACTGATAACTGACGATAAGTATAATACCAACCAATAGTTCCCGACGAGTCCTGTCCAGTGTACTCGTAACCTAACGAGCACCCACATACTATCTCAAGTACGACGTACTGACGGCTGTGGGACAGATCATCTCCCCTGTTGGGATGAGAAGCGCATACGCTAGTCTACTCCGGAGTATCGATGCCCCGTCTCGATAATCCAACGACTAGGGACCTGTATAAGGATGTGCTTATAGATTACCCAGCCCCCACAAGTGTGACTGCCATCACAACGCTGGTAATCAAGCAAAGATCCTAAGGGCTCTACTAATATGTATAAGCGATATGCTAAAAGAAACGCATGCACATATTAAAATAGAAACAAACCAAGTAGCATACTACCATTTTGAGCAAGATTGTCTATACAACTGTGAATATCCCAAGCTTCCATCAAGTAATATACAAACTAGTATGATACAGTAATGACCTCTAGGGCATAGACACTAACAATCTCCCACTTGCACTAAGGCCATGTACTGGCGTATCGAAGACCTATCATCTCGATCAGCCGCTCGAACTGAGTCTGGGGTAGGGCCTTCGTGAGTGGATCTGCAGTGTTATTCTCCGAATTTACTCTCTTCACCTCGATCTCCCGGTGATCTACGATCTCCCTGATCAGGTGGTACCGCCTCAAAATGTGCCTGGACTTCTGATGGGACCTGGGTTCCTTCGCTAAAGCTATAGTGCCGTTGTTGTCATAATACAGCGGTATTGGATCAACAATGGTAGGAACCACCTGAAGCTCCGTGAAGAACTTCTTTATCCAGACAGCTTCCTTTGCGGCATCACAAGCAGCTATGTACTCCGCTTCCATAGTTGAGTCAGCAACGGTTTCCTGCTTGGAACTCTTCCAGCAAACCGCCCCTCCATTGAGGGTAAAGACATAACCCGATCACTCTGGAAGCTGGAGTCAGCAAAGGCCTCGATCTGGAGGTATTTTCCGCCATACACTAAGAACATCTCCTTAGTCCTTCTCAGGTACTTGAGAATGTTCTTTACCGCTATCCAGTGTTTCTCCCCTGGGTCCGACTGATACCGGCTTACAACGCTCAATGCGTAAGCTACATCTGGTCTGGTACATAACATCGCATACATTATAGAGCCTACCGCAGATGCGTAGGGTATAGATGACATGCGAGCCCTTTCCAAATCAGTCTTGGGAGACATCTCTTTGGAGAGGGTGATTCCGTGACAAGCCGGTAGATTACCGCGCTTGGAATCTTCCATACTGAATCGTTTTAGTATGGTGTCGATGTACCTGGACTGTGAAAGTCCTAACATCCTCTTAGATCTATGACGATAGATCTGGATCCCCAGAATATAGTTGGCATCGCCCAGGTCCTTCATGGAGAACCTCTGTGACAAGAATCCTTTGACTGACTGTAGCATAGGAATATCATTTTCTATTAGGAGAATGTCATCCACGTACAAGACGAGGAATACCACAGTTCTCCCTACATTCTTACTGTAAATGCATGGTTCATCTGGGTTTTTGATAAAGTCGAATTCCTTGACAGTATCATCAAAGCAGATGTTCCAACTCTGCGATGCCTGCTTCAGTCCATAGATGGACTTGAGCAACTTGCACACTTTACCGCTGCTCCCACTCTGAATGAATCCCTCCGGCTGATCCATATAGACGCACTCTTCTAAATTTCTATTTAGGAAAGCCGTCTTTACGTCCATCTGCCAGATTTCATAATCGTGGATGGCAGCATTGGCAAGAAGGATCCGAATGGATTTGAGCATAGCCACTGGAGAAAATGTCTCGTCATAGTCCAAACCAGGTCTTTGACGAAATCCCTTTGCAACAAGTCTAGCTTTATAGGTTTCAACCTGCCCGTCTACACTAATCTTCTATCTGAAGATCCATTTGCAGCCTACGGGTTTTACCCCTTCTGGAGCAAAGTCTAAAGTCCAAACTTTGTTGGTGTACATGGACTCCATCTCGGTCCGCATTGCATCCAGCCATTTTACCGAGTCACCGCTCTGAATGGCTTGCTGGAAGCTAGTAGGCTCACCATAATCAATGGTGCAATCCTCTCTATCCCCGTCTATGAGAAAACCGTAGTATCTCTCGGGCGGATGAGACTGCGTACTACTCCTGCGGAGTGGTGATGGGATGTCCCGTTCTCCTGAACCTTCTGGTTCTACTAAGGTTTCAGTAATAGCTTGTGGTTCTGGAATTTCTTCCAGTTCTATTGCGCTCCCACTTATCTGATTTTCTAAAAACTCAGTTTCCAAGAAGCGGGCATGACGAGAAACAAAGACCTTTTGTTCCTCTGCGTAATAGAAAAGATACCCCTTGGAGTTCTTTGGGTATCCCACAAACTTACACTGTACTGAGCGTGCCTCGAGCTTGTCCGCATGCTGCTTTTTAACAAAAGCTGGACATCCCCATGTCCTAAAGTGTTTAAGACAGGGTTTCTTTCTACTCCACATCTGATATGGTGTGGTAGGCACTGACTTAGTAGGAACTTGGTTCAAAAGATATGCAGCTGTTTCTAGTGCATAACCCCAGAAGGATCGCGGTAACTCAGCCTTACTCATCATGGAACGAACCATATCCAATAGGGTTCGATTCCGCCTTTCCGATACACCATTGTACTGCGGTGTGTATGGAGGAGTAAGCTGAGAGAGAATTCTATTCTCTTTTAAGTAGTCCAAGAACTCGGCACTCAAGTATTCACCATCTCGATCAGATCTTAGTGTCTTTATACTCTTGCCTGTTTGTTTTTCAACTTCATTCTTGTATTCCCGAAATTTCTCAAAAGCCTCGGACTTGTGCTTCATAAGGAAGACATGTCCATACCTAGAGAAATCATCTGTGAAAGTAATGAAGTATGAATAACCACTTCGCGCATGTGTAGACATTGGACCACACACGTCACTGTGTTTGAGTCCCAAGAGCTCGCTTGCTCTTTCTCCGTGTCCATTGAACGGAGTCTTTGTCATCTTTCCCATAAGACAAGATTCACAAGTGGCATAAGACTGATACTCGAACGGATTGAAGTATCCCTCTTTATGTAACTTTGTTAACCGTGTCTCATTAATGTGACCCAGTCTACAATGCCATAAGAAAGCCTGATTTGTTTCCGGAGACTTTCTTTTAAGTGTGTTCTGGACACTGAAAATATGAGCTTGATTCAATACGTATATTCCGTTTTCTAATGTACCTGACCCAATCAGAACTTGATTTAGGTGAATGTGGACCACATCGCTTACAAAAGTAAAATCATATCCTTCCTTAGAAAGTAACGATACAGATATGATATTACAAGTCGCACCTGGTACATAAAAACAGTTACGCAGAATCAATATCTGCCCAGTTGTCAGTTCAAGATGATATTCCCTTACGGATTCAGCGTTCATGCTCATTCCGTTAGCAACCCTGAGAGTCATATCACCTATCCTGATAACCCTACGGTTTCTCAGAGCCTGTAATGAATTACAGATGTGAAATCCTGATCCGGTATCCAATACCCAGGAAGTAGGGTTAACTGACATACAGTTCTCTATTACAAACAAACCCGAAGCCGAAGCCACAACATGCTTCGAATCCTGGCTACTGGCTTTGCTAGCCCTGCAATCCTTCTGCCAATGTTCATTCCCATAACAATAGGAACGTCCTTCTTTTACTACATCCAGTCCCGAAACTTTTGCCCTTCTCTTTCCTTCTACTTCCCTGGTTTCCTTCAGGGTAGAAGGTAGAGACTGTAGAATCAAGTCAGCATCTGACCCGTTCTTCAACGTGGTCTTCAGGTCCATGAGCTCAAAATAGCTGGTCTCTGTAAGGACGTTGCCCCTTACAGATGACCCGATAGCCAACCTCGCTGGAAGCAATTCGTTAGAGGTCTCATATCTTGCGATACGAGATTGCTCTCCATATAAATCTTTGTTATGGAGGAAGATATAAACTAAGTCCATCTTCTCGTGCTGCCTCTGGTATGCACCATCAACTGAGGCTAACACGAGGCACTTGGCTTTCGCACAGTCTTTTCCCGATGTCTTACGGATATCAATATCCGTGACAGGGGAAACTGGTCCTGAGACGGCAAGGGTTGGATTAGTTAAGAGGTGTCCTAGCTTGTTATGGGCAATGGACATCTGGACAGACCTTTGCCAATCATAACAGTCAGATTCAGTCATTTTATTATATATATGTAACCTATGTGTGGTCACTGGGTCGCTGCAATTAAGAGAGAGAGAAGAAAACACTCAGCATGATGCTCTTGCAAGTTTAGATTGGTTTTTAATTTATCTAAACAGGATGGCTCCCACTGCCTCTCGAATCCCTCCTCAAACCAAAAAGGAAGAATTAGTCGGGATCAATCTCACTGTACAATACTTGCTTAACCGTTCAGCCAGGCCAGTGTCGGTACTTCGAGGGAGGTTTTCCAACGCTTTCGTGAAGTTCCTTAATTAAGTAACCTCTTTTCCCTGTGGGCGTAGCCCCGCTAACACCTTTCTAGAAACCTACTTGGTTTATAGCATTGATCGTTAAACGAGAAAGTTCTCGAGGAGTAGAATATACTCACAGTAGGATCGGGATCCAAATATCATCGTGTGATAAAACTGAAGGAATCCTACCAGAATCATCATACACCAAATGGTATGCAGCACTAGCAAGTTTCAGTTTCATTAGAAACTCCCGATGTAGATTTTTGTCCTATGCTCTTATGACCTTGACTAAGGCCAACAAATCATAAGTCACATGTCAAGTTCTACCCGTCGTTGTCCAGGTTGATTTGAACCCACCCGTATATACTGTAAGTGCACGGCCGTCAATTCGACGCCGGAATGCGGAAACGAAACTTTTCTTTAAACTTTTAAACCGGCACTACCGCGCACTATGAAACCCGGATCGGGCCATTAACCTAATGCTAGCAAACAAGAGAAGGGGTAGAGTGCTATACCGAGTGATCCGTGTCCTTCGGTCTTCGGCCTCCACTCCGATCTCCTCGCGGAATCTCCGGACATCATCTCCACGTCGGAACGAGCACCACACCGCCGGGTTCTTTTACGGGCTCCCATATCTGGATCGAGGAAACTCAGGCACGAAGTTGGCGAGTCGATGTGTCCAAGAATACTGTAGGCTAGTGTAGAATAGTTTGTCTCTAGCGGGTATGAAGTTGCCATGTGATGGAGGTGAAGAATAATGAGTAAGAGGAAAATGAGCTTTGAGATTTTGATACAAGCATGGAATGAGATGAAGAAATTTCCCACACCCAAAAATGAAATTTCCCTTATCCTCACAAAATGTGGCCGGACTCTCAATCTCAAAAATGGGAGAGATCAAAAACCATAAAGGGAGGTGAGTGTAGTAAAAGGAATGGTGACCATAAGCCAAAAGCAAGTCTCACATCAATATCAAAATCAACTCTTATCTCATTTAATGCTAATGAAATGATCACAAAACTAAATCAATCTCATCAAGAACCATCATGAACTCTCAAATCACAAAAAACCCCTCCACAATTGCTAATTTGCAAATATGCAAATTAGCCCCTCCATCAATTATCAGCCAACGAAAGGAAGAAAGGAAAACTGGCTGAAACGGAATGCAAATTGGCAACTTCTAAAAACTGATCCCGTAATAAATTACAGGAAACCCCGCGACTGTATATACATACCCGCAGTTGTATTCCTACTGAATACAAATCCAAAGAGACAAAATCTATACTGTACAATACTAGGATCCGGCTTAAACCAAAGCCCGCTAGTATTATCCATCCGATCATGATCCGTGCAATACCGCACGTATAAGATCGAACCCTGCCATATCTCCATACAGCCTCTACAGCGTTTCGTCCGAAACTTGAGAAACTGTCTGTGGGGGACTCTAAAGACTCGTCAATACTTTGGCTGTAGATTTAACCACTAGCACGTCAGAGGTATTAGCCATACGTAACGCGCTACCAGGTATTGACCAAAAGGGACGTCGATGAGCGAACTCATAGTGACACCCTACTGAGCCTGTCAGTGACAATATCCGTACAGTCCGGTCCATTCGTTTATGAGTATCGCATGTCGGGCCTAGGGGGTTGGTAAACGTTAGACCCCCAAAAGCGGTACAAGTCGTGTCGGAGTGTAGCCCAGAACACCCTGAGATACTACTGGAATACCTACCAGTAAATCTCCTGCCTTGGCCAAGGACTTCATGTAATGGCTCTCCTAGACACAGCGCGACCTCACCCCCAATACCGGGAGAGATGAACCCCTGCAGATCCGCTCACTGCCTCCATGTGGCTCGGGACTGTACCCAACTAAAACCTGTTTGCACGACTCCTTTGAGCGTGGTAGGGTATTAATCAAAGTACAGTGGGAACTCACACGAGATAAATGACGATCTCAGGTCGATGAACTAACCTGTACACATGTCACCAGGGAACTGCTATCTGACGTCAGGTATAAGACCAACTAGCATGTTCCCGGTGAGTCCTGTCCGGTGTACTCATAACCCAATGAGTACCTGTATACATCTTAGGTGAACCAACTGACACCAGTGGCTTGTGAGACTGGCCACCGCCCCTCGTCGGGGTCTCGACTGTATACACCAGTCTACTCTGGAGTATCGATGCCCTGTCTCGAAACTCCCACGACTAGGGACCTTTTAAGGATGTGCTTATAGACCCCAGCTCCCACGTATATGATCTCCCTCATATTGCTGGCAGTCAAGCAAGAATCCTAGGGGCTCTATCAACGTGCAATAGTGATCAGTAATGTCACCTAAAGCAGTACACGATGATAAAGATAAACCAGATAGCATACTATCATCTTGAGTAAGACTGTCCTACCGGTATAGGTCCTCCCTCAACATTGCAATCACATGCCTGTGATCCAATAATTGACTCTGAGGGCACTATCTCCAACAATCTCCCACTTGCACTCAAGGCTAATTATTGCGATGTCGTATACTCACAGCCTGTGTGATACCGAGCACCCAACTACTCTACTAGTTAGTCTTATAAAGCTCGTATGCGAAACTATTGCGTTCGAGGAATAGCCTCAGTGAGTGGATCCGCTCTGATGTTTCTTTCTATATCTCTCTTTATCTCAAGTTCGCGGAGAAAGCCATCTCCCGAAATGAGCAATACCTGTCTTAGAATATGTTTGGATGTCTGATGGGACCTAGTTCAGAAATGAACTCCTAATCCAAACTTCTTAGACTGTATTGTCAACTAAAATTAATCAGTATCCTGCGCCATGCCTCCCTCAGTATCTGCCTGGACCACCTGTCCAAACTACTGCCCCTCGTCAGAGGGAAAACTATAACTCTGACAGCCACTCTGTCATCCAGGTCACCTTGGAAGCCTGGAATGATAACCGTATCCCGAACGAGACTGTCGTTATCATATCCCTAGAACATCCACTTATATTCTAAAACTGCTTTCGAATGTTTCTCCAGGATTGGATCAATATCAACATATTGCATCTAATGCAAAAACAACATGTGGTGTGGTACTTGACATCTCATGATCAACTCAATTGCCTAAGTAAGTGATCTGCCAATCATGCACATCCCTCTCCCCTTTAGTCTGTAAGACACCTTTAGAGAGGGTGAATCCATCACCTGCAGGTACACTACCGTGCCAGGAGTCGTCCATTCTAAATACTCTTAGAATGCTGTCTAAGTACCCTGATTGGGAAACTACCCAAATCTAGATCTTAAACCATAGATCTAGTAACTAGAATGTCTGATATAATATCCAATTCCTATGTAGAAAAACCACTGTGTGACAACCAAAGTATAACCGATCGTAGTATAGGAATATCACTTCCTACTCTGTGTATGTCATCCAAATACGACATCACACCCTACTACCTTCTTAACAGATCCATCCCCTATTCTGATGAAGTCAAACCTATAACTGTCACATCAGAAATAGATGTTCTATCTCCGCTATATCTGATTTAGTCTATAAATAGACATAAGCCACTTGTCCACTATGCTTCCGCTGCTCCCACTGACTACGACAACCCTCTGGCAGAGTCATATAGACGTACACTTCTAAAGCTAGTTCAGAACGACGCTATACTCATCCTCCTTCCGGGTCTCACAGTCTGGAACAGCAGCAATGGAAAGTCTGGGTAAGCAAGAACCTCCCTGTCACCGTCCTTGAGGCTATCGGAGTACCTCTCGGGTGCCTGAGGTTACCCACCATATCTGCGGAGTGGCCAATGGAATGTCAAATCAGATTGAATCTTTAGGTTCTTATCAAATTTTCAGTAATCGTTTACGGTTCTGGAATCACTTCCAGTTCTACCATACTCCCACTACTGTTTTCTGAAAAAATCCATTTTTATTAAAACTGTGGCGAGTCAAGAACAATATAACTATTGATCTTCCAGATGGTAGAAAATCAACCCTCGTCATAGCCCGGGTCAACCCACAAACAACCATTACAGAAACGTGCCTTGAGTTGTCCAGTGTCTGGTTTTAAGCATAAGCCGGACAACTCCCTGTACCTTAACATTGTTAAGATATGAACTGTTCTATATCCAATATAGAAATAGAGGCACTGATTTAATTGGAACCAGATTCAAATCATGCAACTATCTCCAGTGCATATCAACTAAATGGAGAGAGGCCGATCAACATTACTCAACTTAGGAGTACTTCCAATTATGAGTAACCAGAAAGAGAAGTAAGTTCTCTTAATCATTACTATCAACTGAATACCATACACAAGTATCTAAATCTTCGATCACCTTGAAGAATCCTGATACTTGCAACACCTGGTTCTCTACTTTATTCTTATACCTGTAACTCCTCAAAACTTAGACCTTGCATTTCTACGAAACACATGTCTAAGAACTAGAGAAGTCGCAAGTAAACAGAATATAGTACGAGGACCAACCTCTCTGTCCTAATGGACACTGGACAACATACAATACTCTGTATAAGTCCCCTGAGTCTAATAACTCAATCCCTGTGTGTCGTAAGTTGAAAACTGTACTATGGTTATGAAGAATTACACCGCTGTTTAATGCTCCTTACCTAACCATCCACTGATATAGGTAAATATCATGGACATAATTTCAAAAAGTATATCTTACTCTATAAAAATAGACGTACAGATATATCAATTTGAGATTGGTGCATCACAGCGGATATTCAAAACCAAATATTTGCCGTCCGGCAAATAGCCCAATCGATTTCCTCAAATATCACCAATTATAACGAATTCCGATATAATGAGGATGATCACCTAATTCCCAATAACTTACTCCCACTCATCATCTGTAAAATCATACAGATGTGAGAATCATACCTGGTAAATACATACCTTGGAGTAAGGACTAATTGGGAAATCAGTTTTCTATTAACAGTACACAGTGAAATTGAAACATGTAAATGTTTCGTAGGGATATACGGGTATTCCTAGTAATGCCACTTCCATTATCAGATTCACAATTGTAACCGTACATTTCTTTGCCATCTCTCCAAATCCCTTTATATGTCTTTAGTCATTACCTTCTGCACACCCTCTTAGGCTAAATGGTTTTCTTCCTTCCCTACCGTTCGGCACCAGCCTATGGTTTGGAGGAAGACTATCCAATAAGCATAATGGGTGTACTGTCCTAATCTTAGGAGCACTCGCAATGCGAGAGAAGGTGAAGATAAAAGACAACCGAATAAACCTTATTCTTATTTCTCCTGAACCAGAATCCATCCTCGAACTGGAACAAGTTCCTTCGAGTTCGTATATGACCATACGATGGAATATCCAATAAACTGTGGATACGGAATGTTCTGGAGAAATACAAAGGTGATGTAGGATTGACGAAGAAATACTTGGTTTGGTCGTGAATAGCAGTCGCAATTTACTTTGCCCTCTTACTAATCCCTTTATTTGTCTTTACTTAATACCTTTTGTACACCTTTTAGGCTAAATGGTTTTCTTCATTCCCTACCGTTCAGCACCTGCCTATGGTTTGGAAGAGGACTATCCAATTTGTGTAATAGGTGTACTGTCCTAATCCAAGGAACACTCGCAACCTGAGAGAAGGTAAGAGGAAAAGACAACTGAATAGTCCTATTCATTTTCTCCAGAACCGGAAACCATCCTCGAATAAATTCCTTCGAGTTCGTATATAACCATACGATGGTTTTATCCAATGGAAGTGGACGTTCGTAGTAATACGGGGTGTCCTGGAGAAAAGGGTAAAAGTAGGAGTGGCAATGAGGTATGCAACTCTGACAATCCAAAAGCCAGTGTTTAAGAAGGTTCGGTCAACTTGGTCACTGAGTCATAGTCAAGGGTCGGGTCATGGTCGCTGCCAAAGAGAGAGAGAAAAAAAACACTCAGCGTGCACTCTAACCTAGATCAGAATGGTTATCACTTTATCTAATCAGGAAACCTCCCACTGTACCGTCAAATTCTCCTCCAAACCTGAAAGAAGAATTAGTCGGGATCGCCCGAGGCGTAAACCAACTCATCAGTAGGAATCGGGATCCAACTATCATCGCATGATAACGTGACGGAATCCGCTCACGTTATCACACTCCAGAAGGTATGTGCATATCTGGCAAGTTTCAGTTTCTTTAGAAACTCCCGATGTGATTTTTACCCCATGCTCTTATGACCGTGACTTTGCCCAACAAATCATAAGTCACATGTCGAGTTCTACCCGTCATTCTCCAGGTTGATTTGAACCCACCCGTACCTACCCTTGACTTTAGCCAACAAGGCAGTACGACTGTCCCAAACCAACGCATCTACCTATGCTGCAGAAAAGTAACAAATAGCTACCATACACTATGCCTTGACTTTGGCCAACAAACATAGCATGAATACTACGTGCTACCCATATGAAATGACGGAGGTCTACGAATGGTTTTTGGTGAAAAACCTTTAACGTAATGAACTTTATATCGTTGAAGGAACCGGATAGCTTTATAAAAATATAGTAGCGAAAACCTTTGCTAAAGAGGTCACTCCCGGTGAAGGGATCTCGGCTCTTTCCCCGTAGAATGAGGTGCAGGATATTCCAACCGAATACCATGATGCAAAGCAAAAGTAAACGACTATAGTGAAGTTATTGCCCTGACGCAAACTTCTGTCCAAGGGGTCACTCCCGGTGAAGGGATCTCGGCCCTTGCCTCGTTGACTGAGGTGCTCGATATTCATAACCGAATACCACTGTGCAAAACAAAAGAGAACGCCCTTGCAATAATAGCTTTTTGAAAAATGTTCCAACAACATCAAATAGGTTTGTTTAGCTTGCATTGATCCGAATCAACAAAGTCCCATCAATTGATCACACCAATAAAGAACGAAAATAATGATGTACGTATATGCCATCTGCATTCGCCACTGGGTCCCGTCATCACCCGTTAGGTTACTTAACTAACGACAGAGCGGGGACTGGACTAGCGCGGATGCAAAACATATACAACATCTACTAGTATATATATCAATATATAATATTCGCTCAAGGCGTGATAAAATGCAACATCACAGAAATGTAATAAGCATCACAGAACAATACAGATATCTGGGATCCCCGGGTTTCATAGAGCCGCTACTGAAACCCGACGTTCCCCTGGTCGTGTGGATAGCCTGTGCAATGAAAATCCTAGACCCCTATGGGTGCGAGGCAGCCCCCTTAAGCAACGTGAATGGACCACCCAGCACTTCACGAAATCCGGTAACTTGGGCATCCCTCCTTGGGTCAACCTATACCCCCTACGAGTACGGCGAATAGCCCGCCAATTCTAGAGTAAAGCCCCTCCGTCTCAACGCCATGAGATGCGGGCCCGTTGCCCTCTAGAACCCGGCTATTAGTGCACCCCACCGCGGGGTAATCCTAGTACAGAAAGTAAAATATACATACAACGGGTACATCGACCTCAGCCCGGTCGTGCCCCAAAAGAATAATATACAAACAGGCAGTGACGGCAGTCCACATGTCGGACGCTCGTCCCGCAATATCAAATGTAAATAATAAACCAAACTGTACTACCATTGCATCCAGGCTATCCACCACGACAATCCGCAACATCACAGCACAACACAGAACATCAACGTGAATGTCACGTTCGCAAATCCGTCTAAAAGGGCTATAGTAGTTAGACAGGATTTACCGATCAAATGACATTCACGGTCGCAGATATAATGTAAATACTGTGAACTAACATGTTTAAAATTTTCGATCGACTAAATTTTCCCGAAGTGGGCCCCAAGCACAACTGTAGCACTCAAAGAAAATCTGGGCCAAAACAGAATATACCAAAAACCCCATTTTCAAGTCAGAGAACCACTGTAGAAATCTGGTGCATTGATGACACTGTTCCGCGGCGGAACCGCGGCCAAAAGGGGGTTATGGCCGCGGTTCCGCGGCGCTACAGTGGCATCACGTGACCATTTTTCTACAGTGTTCACCAAAAACCATGCACATATTTTTCCAATATACCAAATAATTTTTAGAGCACGGGAAAAATTCGACAGAAACAGTGCTTGAAAATACGGTTTTTGGAAAATCCGTTTGATCGAACTTGTAAACACATTAGAGCAAGCTAGACTAGGTTAATGGCGTGGCTCTGATACCAGTGTAAGTGCACGGCAGTGCCCCGGCCGTCAATCCGACGCCGAAATACGGAAACGAAACTTTTTTTTAAACTTTTAAACCGGCACTACCACGCACTATGAAACCCGGATCGGGCCTTTAACCTAATGCTAGCAAACAAGAGAAGGGGTAGAATGCTATACTGAGCGATCCGTGTCCTTCGGTCTTCCGCCTCCACTCCGATCTCCTCGCGGAATCTCCGGTCATCATCTCCTCGTCGGAACGAGCACCACACCGCCGGGTTCTTTTACGGGCTCCCACCTCTGGACCGAGGCAACTCGGGCACGAAGTTGGCGAGTCGACGTGTCCAAGAATACTGTAGGCTAGTGTAGAATAGTTTGTCTCTAGCGGGTATGAAGTTGCCATGTGATGGAGGTGAAGAATAATGAGCAAGAGGAAAATGAGCTTTGAGATTTTGATACAAGCATGGAATGAGATGAAGAAATTTCCCACACCCAAAAATGAAATTTCCCTCATCCTCACAAAATGTGGCCGGCCTCTCAATCTCAAAAATGGGAGAGATCAAAAACCATAAAGGGATGTGAGTGTAGTAAAAGGAATGGTGACCATAAGCCAAAAGCAAGTCTCACATCAATATCAAAATCAACTCTTATCTCATTTAATGCTAATGAAATGATCACAAAACTAAATCAATCTCATCAAGAGCCATCATGAACTCTCAAATCACAAATAACCCCTCCACAATTGCTAATTTGCAAATATGCAAATTAGCCCCCCCATCAATTATCAGCCAACGAAAGGAAGAAAGGAAAACTGGCTGAAACGGAATGCAAATTGGCAACTTCTAAAAACTGATCCCGTAATAAATTACAGGAAAACCCCGTGACTGTATATACATACCCGCATTTGTATTCCCACTGAATACAGATGCAAAGAGACAAAATCAACACTGTACAATACTAGGATCCGGATTAAACCAAAGCCCGCTAGTATTATCCGTCCGATCATGATCCATGCAATACCGCACGTATAAGATCGAACCCTGCCATATCTCCATACGGCCTCTACAGCGTTTCGCATGAAACTTGAGAAACTGTCTGTGGGGGACTCTAAAGACTCGTCAATACTTTGGCTATGGATTTAACCACTAGCACGTCAGAGGTATTAGCCATACATAACGCGCTACCAGGTATTGACCAAAAGGGACGTCGATGAGCGAACTCATAGTGAGACCCTACAGAGCCTGTCAGTGACAATATCTGTACAGTCCGGTCCGTTCGTCTATGAGTATCGCATGGCGGGCCTAGGGGGTTGGTAAATGTCAGACCCCCAAAAGCGGTACAAGTCGTGTCGGAGTATAGCCCAGAACACCCTGAGATACTACTGGAATACCTACCAGTAAATCTCCTGCCTTGGCCAAGGACTTCGTGTAATGGCTCTCCTAGACACAGCGCGACATCACCCCCAATACCGGGAGAGACGAACCCCTGCAGATCCGCTCACTGCCTCCATATGGCTCGGGACTGTACCCTACTAAAACCTGTTTGCACGACTCCTTTGAGCGTGGTAGGGTAGTAATCAAAGTACAGTGGGAACTCACACGAGAAAAATGACAATCTCATGTCGATGAACTAACCTGTACACATGTCACCAGGGAACTGCTATCTGACGTCAGGTATAAGACCAACTAGCATGTTCCCGGCGAGTCCTGTCCGGTGTACTCATAACCCAATGAGCACCTGTATACATCTTAGGTGAACCAACTGACACCAGTGGCTTGTGAGACCGGCCACCGCCCTTCGTCGGGGTCTCGACTGTATACACTAGTCTACTCTGGAGTATCGATGCCCTGTCTCGAAACTCCCACGACTAGGGACCTTTTAAGGATGTGCTTACAGACCCCAGCTCCCACGTATATGATCGCACTCATACTGCTGGCAGTCAAGCAAGAATCCTAGGGGCTCTATCAACGTGCAATATTGATCAGTAATGTCACCTAAAGCAGTACACGATGATAAAGATAAACCAGATAGCACACTATCATCTTGAGTAAGACTGTCCTACCGGTATAGGTCCTCCCTCAATCATTGCAATCACGTGCCTGTGATCCAATAATTGACTCTGAGGGCACTATCTCCAACATATACCCTTGACTATGGCCAACAAAGTAATACGATTGTCCCAAACCAACGCATCTATCTATGCAACATATGAATACCCACCAGCTACCAAACACTGTGCCTTGACTAGGGCCAACAAACACAGCTTGAATACTGTTGGATATTCATATGAAACGACGGAGGGCTACGAATGGTTTTGGCGAAACCGTGAACGTAGTGAACTTGATATAATCGAAGGAACGAGATAGCTTTTAAAAGGAGTGGTTCAAGCTCCGCGTTTAAAAGCTGGTTTTTGAAAAGAACCGAGCGGTTTTGAAATTGTTCCAACGACTTTACTTTGGTTTATTTTCTTGCATTAATTTAATGCGTCCCATCATTTAATCCTACCATTGCAGAAAACAACGAAAATATGACATACGCTTATGCCATCCGCATTCGCCACGGGGCCCCGTCATCACCCGTTAGGTTACTTAACTAACGACAGAGCGGGGGCTGGACTAGCGCGGATGCAAAACATAAGCAACGCCTAAATAGATATCATATATAGATATATACATTCATCAGATGCAATGATAGCCATTCCAGATCACAGATGAACACTTTGGATATACTAGGAATCCGCGTTTCGTTCGAGCCTGCAACGAAAGACGGATTACACGGTCGCGATGAATAGCCAAAACCCCACCCTAGACCCCTACGGGTGCGGCAAACTAACCGCCAAGTACCCGAAGCGAAGCAACCTCCCTCAACAACGTGAGTAGGCCACTCGGCACTTCGAGATACCCGGTAGTTTGTGCACCCCACCATGGGTCTATCCTAGGAGCAAAAACAGTAAAAGAAATTATACAATGGTGGCTACAATCTCATCTCGGATGTGCGGCCATAAAATAATATTACATCAATTACAAATTTTACATTGAATGAAAGAAAAAGAATACTCTCATCTCACATCCCCGGCTATTCATCCACGACAATCCAACGAGTTCATATACACAAACCATCAACATTACAGATCACAGATATGTATAACCCCCACTGATCGACGTATAGCGATTAGTAGACGTTCAATACATATATCATATCACAGATAAAATCCATTAGCCAAAGTATACGGAATTTCGATCAAAATACGGATTTGTAACCACCCCAAACACAAATTTGTTTTCTGGAAATTCTGGGTAGAAACAAAACATACTAAAAATCCTAAAACATCCAACTAAGAACACTGCACCAAAAACGGTCCACGGCCGAGTCAACTCGGTCGCGGATCCGCGGCAAGAAGCATGTTCTTGCCGCGGCTCTTTGACCGAGTCACTGGATCATTTTTTGGTGGGTGTTTTCAGAAAACTCTGAGCCGATTTTTCATGTATGTTAAATAATTTTTGGAGCAGTTTTGAAAATCGGTAGAAAGTTGATTTTTCCGGACTTGTTTTGCGATTTTTTTCCGATCGAAATTCTAAATACTTTGCTAACATGCTAGTTTATGTTTAGCTAGGCTCTGATACCACTGTAAGTCCACGTTGCTCACCCCGGTTCTTACGGGGAGGCGGAAACGGTAAAAAACGATTTTTGACACGAAGGCAACATGGACTAAAAGAAGGATCTTTGCTAAACAACAAACTAGAATACTATATTAGGTTCTATCTACTATGCCATAGAGATTATACCTCACGATACCGGTCCTTCGGGTCTTCTCTCCGCTGTCCCGCTCGTCCATCTGAGCTCCGAGGATCGATCCGAATCTTGATCACCTCCGCGGCTTCCTTGAGTCGAAGACGATCCACCCGAGAGCTGTGCTCCGAGCTCCACCTCGAGCCGAGGCAACTAGGGCAACAAGATCGCTAGGCTTGATGTCCTAGGTTGTGTAGAAGAGGTAGATGGATGTGTTTATCTATTTGGATCCTTTTTCTCTCAACACATGAGATCAAAGAAATTTTCAAGAGGAGGAAGAAGAACTAGCAACCATGGAGCTTTTTCTTTTCTTCTCACAAGAGAGAGAATGAGAAAAGAATAATGAACTCAAGAAAATGAACCATGGTTGCAATAATACATAAACATCATCATTACTAATCCTTTCATGATAAAGTTGATGGCTACATTTGAATTGACCATTTTCATATCAAAAAAAAATAAAAATAAAACCAAAGAATACTCTAGACCTCTCATGAAGGTCCAAGTCAACTTTGGTCAAACGGTCAACAAGTCAAGTGTGGTCAAATGGTCAAAGCAATTAGCCATAACATAATTATCACTAAAAAGATTAGTAAATAATGTCCCCGGCTCATAATGGTTTTGACCGAATCAACTGTCAAAACCCCAATGAGCCTGCCACATAATGGTTTTGGCTGAATCAACTGTCAAAATCCTAATGAGGCACCTCCTTCTTCTTCGCTCCTCACAACTGTGCATACACACCTGCATCCGCATTCCGTAAAATGCGAATGCATAGAAGACAAAATAAATCCATCCATACAATACTAGGATCCGGTTTAAACCAAAGCCCACTAGTATTGCCTGTCCGAACAGCATACGCACACAAGTGCACGTAAGTGATCGTAGCCCTGCCGTAAAACCATACAGCCTCTACACCTTTCGCTCAGCGCAGGGAAACTCTCTGTGTGGGACTCTAAAGACTCGACACTACGCTGGCAGTGGGTTTAACCATAGACCGCAAGCGGCACTAGCTGTACGTAACGGTCCCAAGGTAGATGTCAATAAGAAAGCCGATGAGGTAAACCCATCCGAACTCCTACTGAGCCTGAATGTGACAATCTTCGTACAGCCCGGTCTATTCATCTGAGAATATCGCATGGCGGGCATAGGGGGTGGTGAACGTCAGTCCCTTAATAACGGTACAAGTCGTGTCGGAGTGTAGCCCAGAACACCCTGTGATAACACTGGAAACCTACCAGTATATCTCGCTTGCCCTGGCCAGGGACGACTATGTATAATGGCTCTCCTAGACACACCGCGATATCAACCCCCAATACCGGGAGAGACGAATCCTGTCTAACCGTCACTGCCTCCAAGTGCTTCGGGACTGCACCCAACTACTACCTGTTTGCACGACTCCTTTGAGCCGTGGTAGGGTAGTAATCAAAGAACAGTGGGAACACACTCGAGGCAAAGTGACAGTGTCAAGTCAGCGGACTAAGCTGTACTCATGTCACCTGGGAACTGATAACTGACGATAGGTATAATACCAACCAACAGTTCCCGACGAGTCCTGTCCAGTGTACTCGTAACCTAACGAGCACCCGCATACTATCTCAATATACGACATACTGACGGCTGTGGGACAGACCATCTCCCCTGCTGGGATGAGAAGCGCATACGCCAGTCTACTCCGGAGTATCGATGCCCCGTCTCGATAATCCAACGACTAGGGACCTGTATAAGGATGTGCTTATAGATTACCCAGCCCCTACAAGTGTGACTGCCATCACAACGCTGGTAATCAAGCAAAGATCCTAAGGGCTCTACTAATATGTATAAGCGATATGCTAAAAGAAACGCATGCACATATTAAAGTAGAAACAAACCAAGTAGCATACTACCATTTTGAGCAAGATTGTCTATACAACTGTGAATATCCCAAGCTTCCATCAAGTAATATACAAACTAGTATGATACAGTAATGGCCTATAGAGCATATACACTAACACGTACAAGCCGTGACCTCGACCAATCTACTCGTCATCGTCGTCAACGCAATAGCTGTCGCAACATCGCGCACGCTTGTCGTAAACTCTATCGCGCTCGAGCCTACTCGCATTGCCGTGCCACGTCCGTATCGCGTTCGTGCCGTTGCCGCTACCGTACCATCGTCGACACGTCGTTAGGCAAGTATATTACTTTTTTCATGCTATTAGTTCGTATTTAATCCAGTTTAGAGTTAATATTGTATATATACGTTTCGTGCGCGCTATTGAATATAAGTGTTTGGTATGAAACTTTAAATGAAAACTTATCTTTAAATGGCGGAACTTATGATCATTAAACCCACCTATTGTTTACCGATATGCTATAGAAATTTAGTTGAAAACCACGGTCGTTTCACCTATGAAATGTTAATCCCAATAATCATTATGAAACCTGAATTTCCTGAACATGCTAGACCGTTAAATTCACTTTAAATCTTTTACGAATTGGATTTTCGCGTTCCATGGCTCGTATCGAATCCAACAGGATAATATACAGAACCATATAATTGATATCTAAAATTGAACTAGTTACAATAGAGAAAACTGCGGGGAATTACGATTCTGGACTTCAGTCCAGAGCGGTAACTCCAGTTGACCCCTGTTTTTAACCCACTGTATTATCCTTATTCAAATGCGAGAATGTGTGGAACCCTATATCGTTACGTAGAAAATTAAGCTAGATTTCTTAATCCACCAGTTTCACTGGATTCCTGTTCTGGATGATATTTTTAACACATTTTATAATGTTGACGTGTCTAGCTGAATTCTGCAGAGACAGATTTTACACATCAACCTTAACCTGACCATAACATCCTGTCGACATAGGATATTACTGATCCGCCAATTGCGTTGGAAATATAACTAATAAATCTAAACATTGTTCAACTATAGAGCCACCTAATTATGATTCCAACTGGGATTAAAATGTGTTAAAAAACGGACTTCCAATTCTGAAATCGGATTTCCAGCAGTGAACACTTAAATTGAAATGGACATATCTAGCGAGCCCGAAGCCTGATTGACGCGAAACCAATTTTGATGGATAGATAATTAAACATACTGCTTACTCCCTTTACATTGTTTTGCTTAATTCTATATGTATGATTTATAATAAATTATGCAAGTGGTAAGATGCTGACTAATATATCATAATCATGCCTTAATTATTGCATTCTCAACATATCATGTAAAGTTCATATGCATTGGTAGCCTAGTGATCGTGTGCATTACCCAGTGTTAGGTATTGATGTTTTGATTGTGGCAAGTACGTCCATGTTGAATTGTGAATGAATAAGCGAAGTGATACGTACTTGTACACAATCAGCGGACCCTACTGATTTTTTCCATTATCGACGTCTATGGGACATGTATAAGTGTAACTATAATTGGTATGGGACAATTATGGAAGCACTTATATGGGTGTCATAGGTAAGGCACCAAACACTGTCCATTTACCTTGGGTACTAGTCGAGACATGCTTGATGGAGATCCTGTCTCCAGTTCTCGCGTAGACTTATCATGGACCGAATGGTATTTGAGTTTATGATTGATGTAGACCACGGGGTGTGCGGTAGTTTGAGTGTGAGTTCAACAGAATCTCGGGAGTCCCATTACCGGCACATACAGCGATTCTGGAGATATATGGGTGATATTACTGATTATTAGCGAGCGACTCGGGCCCCTGTTCCCTTGTCCTTGGGTCCTACCCTTGGGTGGGGGATACTCACTAGTGGTTGACTCTCACACTTGCACTGACGATAGGTTTAGCAACCTGGACAGTGAAACTTAGAGACTGATAGGGTTAGTGATATTGACATGCATTGCTTACTGATTCAATATACCTGCCATACTGTTTACTGCTTTACTGTTTACCTGCTCTATTATCTATCTGTATTGGCTACTTCATGCTCACGTCATTATTCCATGCTTACTGTTTCATATTCATCATTATTGCACGTGTTCACATTTGTATTTATATATATTACTATTGTGTCGCTCTGACGACCTGAGTATGCATGCTCAGAGTGAGAATTGGATCTAGCTTGGACCAGGACTTGACGTACCTCGAGGACATTGCGGATATCTGGATCAGTGAATCAGCGCTATCTTCTCGTGATCTCTATCTGGTTAGTTTTGTATTCGTTCTGATTTTGTGACTGCATTTCTCATTACATGTGCATTGATTACTGATTACCGCGCAAAGCTAGAAGCCGAAGTGTGACTACAGCAGGATATTTCCTCGACCGTAGGAGCATGGCTGGCCTTGTCAACTCCTCGTATTCCGTATTTTGGGAAGCGGGGCATGACAATCTCGGGTCTACAGACTAACCTTTATAAGTGTCACCAAAGAACTGCTATCTGACAATAGATATATACCATCTAGGAGTTCTCGGAGAGTCCTGTTCGGTGTACCCATTCTCCAATGAGCACCTGTGTACAATCTTGGATGTCAAACACCAATGGTTGTGGGATCAACCATCGCCCCCAGGGTCAAGAAACATACACACTAGTCTACACTAGTAATATTGATGCCCTCTCTCGATATACCTTCGACTAGCAACAATTAAAGGATATGCTTTTAGACTGCCCAGGCCCCACTAGTATGATCTACATCATAATCCCGGTAGTCAAGCATAATCCTAAGGGCTTCATCAACATGTATATAAAGATATGAAATACAACACATCACACGTTAAGATGAAGATAAACGAGTTAGCATACTATCATTTCGAGCAAAGATTGTTTATATACATATACATGCTTAGCATCCTATACAATACAGGCCTTTAGGGCATACATATCTAACATTCTTCTTATTATTTCCCTTTGCCTTGGCTTTTGGGACGGAAGAGGAAGATTGTCCAACAATCAGAGAGGGGGACTTCGCTTTAAGCGTGCTCTCTGCACTTCTCAACATATTTAGAAGTTCGGGCAGTGACTTCTCCATGTTATGCGTATTGAAGTTTACTATAAATTGAGCAAAGGTAGGAGGAAGGGACTGAAGAACAATATCAGTATACTGTTCGTTATCCATTGTCCATCCGAGGTCCTCAAGCTCTTCAATAAGAGCTATCATCTTCAAAACGTGATCGCCTACTGGTGTGCCAGGAGCCATCCACATCTGAAACAAATTTTGAGATACTTCGTATCTCAGGGTCCGAGATTGCTCCCCATACAACTCTTTTGTATGGATAAAGATGTATTGAACATCCATCTGCTCGTGTTGCTTTTGATGTACAGTGTCCATCGATGCAAGCGTGAGGCATTTGGCAGTGGCACAGTCAATATCCCACGTTTTGCGGATTTCCTTATCCGCAGTAGAAGATTCAGGACCTGGGCGAGGCGGGGCTTTGGCAGTGAGGACATATGATACCTTATCATATGTGTGAGCAATGTTAATGTTCCTCAACCAGTCTTTATAGCTTGGTCCGGCCAGCTTGTTTTTATCTAGTAAAAGCTTAAGGCCTGTCATTGGTATCAGCTATTAAGAGAGAGAAAAGAATACACTCAGCGAAAGCTCTTGCAAAGATCAGATTGGTTATTATCTTGTCTAATCGATGTCTCCCACTGCTTTTATCAAATTTTCTTTCAAACCTTTAAAAGAAAACTAGCCAGGATTAATTACAGTCTACAATTTCGCTAACTGTTCAGCCAGGCAAGTGTCGGTACTTTGAGGGAGGTTCCCCATGCTTTCGCACGGACCTAATTAAAGTAAACCTCATTTTCCTAGAGACGTAGCCCCGTTGACACCTTTCTAGACACTTAATGGGTTAGCTAATTGTAAATTACAAAACTCTCATGGGAGCAACTCTTGCTCACAGTGGGATCGGGATCCAACTATCATATAGAACGTATGCAATCTCATTGCAAATTTCAACTCTTGAAACTCCCGATATGGTTTTTACCCCTAGTAACATATGACCTTGACTATAATCAACATATCATAAGTACTAGTCAAGTTCTACCTGTCATTTCATGATTAATTAGACCCATTCACATGACCCTTGACTATAATCAACATAATCAAATGAATGTTCTAATTAATCGCATCATATGCTATGTAGAAAGACATTACTTAGCTACCGTACACTGCGCCTTGACTATAATCAACATACGTAGCACGAATACTAAGTACTCTACTTTTTAAAATGACGGAAGGCTGCGGATGGTTTTTAAGAAAACCTTTAACGCTTTGAACTTGATATCGTTGTAGAATCCAATGGTTTTAAAAGGAGTGGCTTAAGCTCCGCATTTTGAAAACTTGTTTTTTCATAAAAAGCCGAGTGGGTTTCAAATCCGATTCTACAACATGTTTTAGGTTCATTTTTCTTTACATTAATCTCATTAATGTAGTCCCATCATATAAGTCCTTAAGCCATCACAGAAAAGAAACGAAAATAGAACGTACGCTTATGCCATCCGCATTCGCCACAATGTCCTGTTATGCACCGTTAGGTTACTTAACTAACGGCATAGCGGTGCGGGACTAGCGCGGATGCAAAACATATACAACGTTTATTATATATCATATATATAATACCATTCATCTCATTATGTAAAGTGATCATATCACAGAACATCCACAGCAGAAGCACATATGAAAATATAGGATATGTAGGAAGTCCGTATTTAGTATTTAACCAACAATAGAAAATACGGATTCCACGACCGCGATGAATGGACAAGCCCACACCCCTAGACCCCTACGAGAGCGGCAAGTGACCCTACCAATTTTAGAGTTTAGGAGACCCGGTCTTGACCCCTCGAGATGGCCTCCCACTGAACCCTAGAACCCGGTCACTTGTTCTCCCCTCCTTGGGTCTATCCTAATACGGAAAAGTAAATAATATACAACAATGGTGACATCATCCTCAACCCGGAAGTACCCTAATAATAGAATATTTCATACAATGAATTTTACATGAATGAAAATAAAAACTCTCATCTCACATAAAACCCCCGGCCATTCATTCACGACGATCCTGTACAACATATCTCAGCAACACATAACATCACATATCATCAACGTAAGCAAGTATGCGTATCCCAATTGTCGTTGATGTATAGCAACGAAACCGGTGATACACCACATACTACACTTACGGTCGCAGAAAAGAAAGTGAAAAACAACAACACTTGCAATTATCACTTTCACATATATCAAGACAACGTTAAACGTTTCGATCGAATCAACAAACACCCACTAATTATCCCGAGAGCTCAACACTTGAGCAAAGTTAAAATACCCAAAAATGTGCCACAGTGTCTATGGACCAGCCGTAGAACGGTCAACCCTTGCTTTACCTATGGCGCCATAGGACTACGGCAAACCCTAAGGTTTAGCCGCGGTTCCATGGTCATTAGATCGAGTTAGGGTTACGTTCTTCTAGAGGGTCCATAGGGATACTTGCACGATCTTCCGAATATATTCAACTTAGGAAATTCCAACATTTGAAAATTTCCAGCGAGAGTAATTATGTGGTGTGTGATATTCGTTCGAACTGTTAAACGTCATCCAAGTTACCAATACAATATTAAAATTACAACTACGAAACACTACGAATTAGCCCCTAATCAAAATTAACATCACATGAAATTTTGGGCTAAACAAAGAACACCTGAAACCCCAAAATCTACAGACTACAGCACATGTGAAAAACGAGGCAAATCTGGGCAACAGGGGTCGGCCTCCTCGGTTTTTTGGGGGATCTCATCGGGTGAAATCCGATGGATTGGCCTCGTATTTCACCTGTGTTCTATATGTATCACATACATCATTCTGCAGTTGTTTAAATAATTTTTACAGATCGTTTTAAAATCAACAGAGAGCAGAATCTAGGGTTTCAGAAATCTGTATTTTCCGGAGTTGTTTCGGTTTCGTAATATTTAACATCGTCTAAATTTCTAGCTTGGCTTTAATATCGCTGTAGGGTTTCCTTATCACCTTTCCTAGGGTTTTGCAAGCATCACACATGCCATATTAAAATTTTAGGAGGTGCTAAACAAACTAACCTAGGAATCGAACTAGAAAAATTAGGGTAACAACTTGTAGTATCTCATACTAACTAGTGTCTAACACTAAGTGTGGAGACATACAACCATTGTAGACCATCTTTGTGACTCCTTGGATCTCTTAGAGTTTGAACCGGCTTGCTAAAACTCCTTCTACGTCCACGACGATCCACCCGGAGTCCCTTTGCTCAAAGCTCCTTGCTCCACTTGATCAAGATGAAGATGAAGCAAACAATTTACACTAATGGGCTAGACAAGTGTAGAATAATGATGTCGATTGTGTTCTCACTTAAAAACCCTTTATTTTTCTTTTCTTCACTCAATGGAAAAACTCAAGAGAGCATGAGAGAGGAAGAAGATGAAGATGGCTAGCTTGAGCTCTTTTGTTTTGGATAATTCTCAAAATAAAATGAGAAAATAAAATATATATGAGAGACACTCCCTTAAGTAACCATGGTTGATAAATATCTAGATATTTTCATGTGTGAGTTAAAGAGCAAATGAAATTAAACCATGGTCTTACTTTGGTCAAGTAAAGAATAGTGATGAAGAAAAATCAACCATGATTTAATCATTTCTTTTTCTCAATAATGAACACACACACACACACACACACACACACACACATATTTATCTACCATGTGAGTCTTTCATTGCCATCTTCTATGTATCAACAACCATGACACACATGTATGCATGTATGTGTGCATTCACATCAACATGTGTATATGCATACATGCATACATCCAAATAGAAAAGGTTTATGTAAATGAGATAAAAGTCAATATTAAATCAACACTTGATTTAATAAACCGGTCATATCTCATACAACCCGACCAATAGAAAATGCCCGATTAAAACACGGTATCATATACACGCATTTAATCGATCTCCCGCGCATATCTCATATGCACACCACATCGTTTCGCCTGAGCTAGGAAACTCTTGTGTGGGACTCTAAGACTCGTCAATACGCCGGCAGTGGGTGATGATCACATCAAACACCCCACAATCCGCAAGCGGTCGGCCAAACGTAATGGCCACCCGGGTATTGAGCGATCAGAAGAAGAACAAGCGAACCTGTCAAAACTCCTGTCGAGCCAACTGGCAACACTTACCGTACAGTCTGGTCTCTTCGTCAGATATGCTGCATATCGAGTCTAGAGATGGTATCGTCGACTCCAATAACTCAATAAGTCATGCCAGTATATGGTCTATAACAGATCGAGAAACTACTAATAACACTTATCAGTAAATATAAGCAGCCCTGGCCAGGGACTTCCTGTCATAGCCAATCGTGCATAGCGCAATGTTCAGTTGATAAAACTGCACATTTGTATTACATTTTTCCTACCATTTTCATATTAACAAAGGACTTTATTATAATATATTATACATATGAGGGTTTATGTGTAAAAACACCATTTTCCATGTGTTAATATATTTTAATTAGCATTTGGTAGGAAAATGTATGCAAATAAATCTATTGACCAAATCCTAGTAGAAATAAGCCTACTAAATATTATTTGAGATTATTGTGCAGAATTTTCCAAGTTGTTATGCAGAATTTATCAAATAACTCAATTTGTTGAAGAAGACTTGCCAAATTAAGAAGCAAACCTTGGAGACCAAGTCTGGAAGCAACCGGGAGAAGATTTATGAAATCTGAAGGTGCCTAGGATTGCCACATGTCAAAATCACAAAGCCCAAAAAAAATGATCAAGAGATCCCCACCATTGGCCGCGGAACCGCGGCCAAACCTCCCTGTTGGCCGCGGATCCGCGGCAATCTAGAGAGATCGTTGGCTAAAATTTTGGGTAATAAATCTATGATGAATTTTACCAAGTTTTCAACAAGAAGATTCTGGCTTTGCACTATAAAAGGGCACCGAGAGCCTCTTGGAAAAGTTATCAAGCCAAAGAGATCACGAAGTCCCAGACGCTCACGCATCCAGGCTGATCATCGACTGTTCGACTACCTCCTTAGGAAAGATCGAGAAGCAACTAGTTTGTAATCATTTTTTACGGATTAAAGTGTAGTTTGTTCAAGTCGATTAATAAAGGTAGTTATTTTATTTAATTGTTTTGCATTTTACATTATGTTTTCCCTCTCTATCTTTTCATCTTCTTCTCCCAACATGCGCGAGTAATTCTCCGCTTGTTAGGGTTCGTAGGATTAGGGTAGGCTAATGGACGATGAAAATAATTAAACCCTTTTTAAGTCCTATAAAGTTTAGGAACTTTATCAAAAGAATCATTAACATCCTAATCGGGCGCGCTAGCAATTCTTTGCTAGTTCCGACCGCGATTAGAGATTAGATTAATAATTATTTTGGTAAAGGCTAGATATGAACGGAGTTCCGTGTCGAGATAAGGGTTAAGAGTGGGATTCCTTTTCCCTCCAGAAACCCTAATCTACACGCATCACCGTCGTTCTAGTTCTAAATCTATTAATGGATAAAAAGGGTAACTTTTAATTAATTGTCCATAACTACTAAATCCTAACGAACCCTACAAGCCCTCTTATTATATTAATTACATCTTTAAAATAATCTAGATCTATATTTTACATTCTTGTTTAACGTAGATCTGAAAATCTTTCTATAAAATTCTTTATCCTTCCTCTCATTCTCAACACATCTAAAGTAAAAGTAAAAGGTTCCACGTTTCCCAGAGGACGACCCGTACTCATCTCGGTCTAGCTATATGCGACACCGTTACTGATTGCGGTTAAACTATAAAAACACTTTTTTCGTACCAATAAAATGGCGCCGTTGCCGGGGAAACGTGCGTGATTTTTTATTTTTGCTATTTGTGTTGAATTCTTAGACGATTCATATCATTATTAAAACAAAACTGTAAATTGCATATTTAACGATTTGTGTGTGAATTTTTTGCGAGGGATCTGGAGTCGCGGATTTGAGGAAACAGGAGATCTAGGGTTTCACACTTCTCTGGTATCTTTTACAACTCCTTCTCTCTCCTCTCAAATCCAATAAAATCTATTTTCTGCAGGATTCTTTACAAAATCGCGCCGCTCAAAAATCTTTTTGCAAAGTTTTGTTTTTCGGTTTGTTTTTGCATATTTTAATACGGATTTTTAAGGGGCAAAGACCAAATCAAGATTAGGTGGGGATTTCATCACACTTCCTAAGCCCCACAAATCACAAACCAAGCATATAGATCAACCCTTCATTAATTTAAAAAATATCTAGACCAGACTCTAAGGACTATCGCGCTCAATAAGGACAGAGGAAGGTCATGGGTAATCTATCGCTTATCCGCATTACTTTTGTGGTGCCTAGGCAAGTGTGTCAAAGGCTAGTGGTTTTTAATTAGGCCCACTACTGTGGTTCCTTTCCACTTACCTGGCACTTACCTGGCTACAAGGGTAGTACGGAGGCGGTAGAGGATTGATCCGGCGGCTTGTCCTTTGGAAGTCTAGGAGCGGTCTAGAGACTGGACCTAGGTAACCATAGTTCTAGGGTTGTGCATTTTTGTGTGATTTGTCTTAATCCGTCATTTTTCAAAACAAACCAATTACTTTCTCTCTTTTTTACCCCTTCCCCCTTCTTCTCTTCTTATAATGGGTGACCTAAACAGAAGAACACTTGCCGAGCTTTGCTGTCCACAGCCAGATATCTCTTGTTTTCGAAATCCCTTCGGTATACCATCCGGCTCTTCCATGTCCTTAAGAGATCATATAGAACAAGCAGGAAGAAACAGTTGGCCACCTCAGTCTAGGTCTTATCAACCGTATCCTAATCCGACACCTGTTTCAGTTCATACCCAGAGTGAGGAAGCTCCTAGACGAATGTCCATTGCTGAGCACATAGCTAGGTCTAGAGGCCAAAGTTTCAACACGGACCAATATCAACCATCACCACCACTGTCCGGAGAAGAGTTTGATATGCGGTTTGTATATAGCCTACCAACCAACCCATATCAATATTCTTCTTATCATAATATTGAACCTACTCCTACCCAAGTTCAGCAACCATTCTGTTCCTATCAATCCAATCCGACTTTTCCACCTACTCTAGACAGCTCTTCTAATCAGTCATTTGGGAGTTTTAATTATCCACAGGAATTTCAATCTTATACTGAAACCCCTTATCAACCCAAGACTAGTCTGGAGCAGACATTAGAAAAATTTATGGAACTGACAAATCAAATTATGAAGGATTTGGGTAGTAAGACAGAACTGTACACCCTTCCTAATCAAACCTCCCCATTCCAAACTGAAATCCACAACTCCAGTTTCATAGATTCATCAAGTACAATGTCTGATAAGTTGTGTGACTTTGTAGTGTTTGATATACCTAACTGTGAAGGGTCCATTTCAAGTGAAACCACACCCAACCCTTGTGATCTCTACACCTCCACTCTTGAACCAAAACTGATTGAAAACCATACTTTTGATAAGGAGTTTGAGAATTTTAATCTTCACTTGAATGAGGTGATTGACGTTGGGGATATTTTGATTGATGAACCCGAAATTTTGGATGAATTTGTTCCACCAATTCATCAAATCCTTTCACTTCCTTGTGGTCATCATCTTGAGCCTTTAATTCTTCCCGAACCCCAAATATGTCTTGAAGTTGATGATAATGGTATACCCGAAGATCAGACCGAAATACAGCCTCCATCTTCCACATCTGGTTCAGCAACACTCGACACACCAATTTGTTTACCCATTTCACCTTCTATTCTCTCCGGTTCTTCTTCTGTTCCTATAGTTTCAGTGAGTTTTGATAAATCGCAATCCGTTAATTCAAGTTCAATAATACCAGAAATTCAACTTGATTTAGATATTTTTGAAAATGAGTTAGATGAGTTTTTCGAGTCCTCTACCTCAATGATTTTTGATAAATCAAGTAGAATAAACTCTGGCACAAAACTCTTTGACAGCAAAATATTCAATCACACCATCGATAAAATTTTTGAAGAACTTTTTGCTGACGAACTTGAATTTTTAAACATTACGGATTTTGTGATTGATCAATCTCCACCTCTAGAGGTTGAACCATCACCATTCCTTCTTTCGAATCATTCACATTCATCCTCATTCTTTCTTTTCTCTAATTTCAAACCCTTTCCAGACCACCTCTTACCCCTTCCCCATTTTTTCTTGACTCGATACAACACATTCTTCCACCAACCTATACGCTATACTGTTAAAATCTTTGAATGGTTAGTGTTAACTTTTGGTCTTTGTAAAGCCTTACTTTGACCAAATGACTCACCCCCTCTTAAAATGCTTCGTATTGTCTAACTCATGTTTGAGGGGGGGTATATTTTTGGCTCTTGAACATAACTTTTGTCCTCAAATTGGTGAGCCAAAAATAAGTTTGGGGGAGGATTTTCACTTTCATATATTTTTGCCCCCATTAATAATTTCCTCCCAAGTCTACAGGTTTTTGTGCTTAATGGATGACATCAGTAAGGACACTGCTGTAAACAGGTTTGGGGGAGGTTTGTGCTTATTTACATATCAATTTGCATCATATTTTGCATAAGCACAACATTTTAAAAAAAATTTATAACAAAAGAGTAGAAAGTGAAAAATTACATCCAAAATATAGGAATAGTTTAAGAAAACCAAGAAAATTAGAAGTTTTCTTACACGAACTAGTAATAAGTAGTTATGAGCTGTTGTCCCAAGGGTTAGTAAAATGAAGGAAGTCACTAATCTGAGGATAAAAATAAGTCTGAAAAATAGTTTCTATTCTGGAAGCCAAACATTTGAATGTTGATACCCTACAATATACACTTACACACGTCTTGAAACTCGGGATAGTAGAGGATACCTTGAAATGCTCTTGTCTAAAAGCCAAAGTATGAAGAAAATGAAAAAAAATGAAGAAAATATAAAAATGGTGAAAAGAAAAAAATGAACACTGTTTTTGTATCGCCAAGGAAGCAATAAAAAAATATAGCGAGGGTGCCTCTTCACCTAGTGCCCTAAGGCCAACTGGTCTGGGAGTCACTGTTAAGCCTTAGGTGGTGCAAGACGAGGAAAATATTATCACCTAATCAGCAAGCACTTGAGTAATCGGTCGGTTAGTACCTCAAGAAGTATTAACGGTCGCATGAAAATGTGTGAGCAAACCTAAGTATTCATCAAATTAAAAAGTACTAAGGTAGATGGACAAGAGTATGATAGCTTGAATTGAATTCTCCGAGTGTAGGGATGTTCTTTACACACACGTGGGGTTATATGATCAATGTTTGGATGAAAGGTAGGAATGAAGAATAAAGACGATGTTTTATTGAGGGATGATGTGATTTCTAACATTTTTTCATGACTATTAAGATAGGGCTCATGACAACTGAAAAGCTAGTATAGTTGGAAACTCTTATTTTCAAAGTATTTCTTTTATGGTTCTTATCTTTATATGTAAATTTCACCATCTTTCTTTTGTTATTGGATTTTGTGGGTGTAATCCGCTGAAAACCCTCAGGAGACAACACTCCTCCTACTAGGGACACCTTGAGGTTTAACGGCTTGTTGCATATGCTCAGTGTAATCGTGTCTGCCTACGAAAGTGTGCTTAGTTTTCTCCTTTTCTTTTTCTCCTCTTGAATAAACTAGTTTGCTCGGGACGATCAAAGATAAGTTTGGGGGTATTTGTTCAGTTGATAAAACTGCACATTTGTATTACATTTTTCCTACCATTTTCATATTAAAAAAGGACTTTATTATAATATATTATACATATGAGGGTTTATGTGTAAAAACACCATTTTCCATGTGTTAATATATTTTAATTAGCATTTGGTAGGAAAATGTATGCAAATAAATCTATTGACCAAATCCTAGTAGAAATAAGCCTACTAAATATTATTTGAGATTATTGTGCAGAATTTTCCAAGTTGTTATGCAGAATTTATCAAACAAATCAATTTGTTGAAGAAGACTTGCCAAATTAAGAACCAAACCTTGGAGACCAAGTCTGGAAGCAACCGGGAGAAGATTTCTGAAATCTGAAGGTGCCTAGGATTGCCACATGTCAAAATCACAAAGCCCAAGAAAAATGATCAAGAGATCCCCACCATTGGCCGCGGAACCACGGCCAAACCCCCCTGTTGGCCGCGGATCCGCGGCAATCTAGAGAGATCGTTGGCTAAAATTTTGGGTAATAAATCTATGATGAATTTTACCAAGTTTTCAACAAGAAGATTCTGGCTTTGCACTATAAAAGGGCACCGAGAGCCTCTTGGAAAAGTTATCAAGCCAAAGAGATCACGAAGCCCCAGACGCTCACGCATCCAGGCTGATCATCGACTGTTCGACTACCTCCTTAGGAAAGATCGAGAAGCAACTAGTTTGTAATCATTTTCTATGGATTAAAGTGTAGTTTGTTCAAGTCGATTAATAAAGGTAGTTATTTTATTTAATTGTTTTTGCATTTTACATTATGTTTTCCCTCTCTATCTTTTCATCTTCTTCTCCCAACATGCGCAAGTAATTCTCCGCTTGTTAGGGTTCGTAGGATTAGGGTAGGCTAATGGACGATGAAAATAATTAAACCCTTTTTAAGTCCTATAAAGTTTAGGAACTTTATCAAAAGAATCATTAACATCCTAATCGGGCGCGCTAGCAATTCTTTGCTAGTTCCGACCGCGATTAGAGATTAGATTAATGATTGTTTTGGTAAAGGCTAGATATGAACGGAGTTCCGTGTCGAGATAAGGGTTAAGAGTGGGATTCCTTTTCCCTCCAGAAACCCTAATCTACACGCATCACCGTCGTTCTAGTTCTAAATCTATTAATGGATAAAAAGGGTAATTTTTAATTAATTGTCCATAACTACTAAATCCTAACGAAACCTACAAGCCCTCTTATTATATTAATTACATCTTTAAAATAATCTAGATCTATATTTTACATTCTTTTTTAACGTAGATCTAGAAATCTTTCTATAAAATTCTTTATCCTTCCTCTCATTCTCAACACATCTAAAGTAAAAGTAAAAGGTTCCACGTTTCCCAGAGGACGACTCGTACTCATCTCGGTCTAGCTATACGCGACACCGTTATTGATTGCGGTTAAACTACAAAAACACTTTTTCGTACCAATCAAATGGCGTCGTTGCTAGACCGAGATGAGTACGGGTCGTCCTCTGGGAAACGTGGAACCTTTTACTTTTACTTTAGATGTGTTGAGAATGAGAGGAGGGATAAAGAATTTTATAGAAAGATTTCTAGATCTACGTTAAACAAGAATGTAAAATATAGATCTAGATTATTTTAAAGATGTAATTAATATAATAAGAGGGCTTGTAGGGTTCGTTAGGATTTAGTAGTTATGGACGATTAATTAAAAGTTACCCTTTTTATCCATTAATAGATTTAGAACTAGAACGACGGTGATGCGTGTAGATTAGGGTTTCTGGAGGGAAAAGGAATCCCACTCTTAACCCTTATCTCGACACGGAACTCCGTTCATAACTAGCCTTTACCAAAACAATCATTAATCTAATCTCTAATCGCGGTCGAAACTAGCAAAGAATTGCTAGCGCGCCCGATTAGGATGTTAGTGATTCTTTTGATAAAGTTCATAAACTTTATAGGACTTAAAAAGGGTTTAATTATTTTCATCGTCCATTAGCCTACCCTAATCCTACGAACCCTAACAAGCGGAGAATTACTCGCGCATGTTGGGAGAAGAAGATGAAAAGATAGAGAGGGAAAACATAATGTAAAATGCAAAAACAATTAAATAAAATAACTACCTTTATTAATCAACTTGAACAAACTACACTTTAATCCGTAGAAAATGATTACAACTAGTTGCTTCTCGGTCTTTCCTAAGGAGGTAGTTGGACAGTCGATGATCAGCCTGGATGCGTGAGCGTCTGGGGCTTCGTGATCTCTTCGGCTTGATAACTTTTTCAAGAGGCTCTCGGTGCCCTTTTATAGTGTAAAGCCAGAATCTTCTTGTTGAAAACTTGGTAAAATTCATCATAGATTTATTACCCAAAATTTTAGCCAACGATCTCTCTAGATTGCCGCGGATCCGCGGCCAACAGGGGGGTTTGGCCGCGGTTCCGCGGCCAATGGTGGGGATCTCTTGATCATTTTTCTTAGGCTTTGTGATTTTGACATGTGGCAATCCTAGGCACCTTCAGATTTCAGAAATCTTCTCCCGGTTGCTTCCAGACTTGGTCTCCAAGGTTTGGTTCTTAATTTGGCAAGTCTTCTTCAACAAATTGATTTGTTTGATAAATTCTGCATAACAACTTGGAAAATTCTGCACAATAATCTCAAATAATATTTAGTAGGCTTATTTCTACTAGGATTTGGTCAATAGATTTATTTGCATACATTTTCCTACCAAATGCTAATTAAAATATATTAACACATGGAAAATGGTGTTTTTACACATAAACCCTCATATGTATAATATATTATAATAAAGTCCTTTTTTAATATGAAAATGGTAGGAAAAATGTAATACAAATGTGTAGTTTTATCAACTGAACACGCAACATCAATACCGGGAGAGACGAAACCCCTCCTATCGCTCATCGCCTCCATGTGCCTCGGGACTGTACCCAAAATCCACCTGTTTGCATGACTCAGTAGAGCCGTGGTAGGGTGGAGATTAAAGTACAGTGGGAGGACTCACAAGACTCTATGACGATCTCGGGTCTACAAACTAATCTGTACCAGTGTCACCTGAGAACTGCTATCCGACGATAGATATAATACTACATAGGAGTTCTCGGCAAGTCCGTTCAGTGTACCCAGTCTCACTGAGCACCCGTATACAATCTTTGGTGTCACCACACCAGATGGATATGGGATCATCCATCGCCCATCATATGGGACAAGAATTGTATACGCTAGTGTACTCTGGAATATCGATGCCCGGTCTCGATACACCCATGACTAGGAACATTTCAAGGATATGCTCATAAAGTACACGTGTCCCACTAGTATGATCCACATCATAATCCCAGTCAAGTAAATATCCTAAGGGCTTTATTAACATGTACCAAATGAGTAAAAGTATGATCAAGTGAACATGTCAAGATAAAGAGTAACCAGATAGCATACTATCATGTCGAGCAAGACTGTCCTCTGAATATATATATATACACACACACACATACTGGTATATACACTATCATATAATGGCCTCTAGGGCATACATATATCCAACAGAATCTCTGGACAGCTTTGGAGAACCTTCTTAAGTACTTGAGAAGCACTAAAGAACTGTTCTCGAAATTTGGTAACGGTGAACTCCAGTGGGAGTTCTTTTCGGACTCGAGCTTCCAGGTTGG
Organism: Agapanthus africanus; assembly: GCA_030015575.1. NCBI lineage: Eukaryota > Viridiplantae > Streptophyta > Magnoliopsida > Asparagales > Amaryllidaceae > Agapanthus > Agapanthus africanus. The sequence goes on from CM057344.1 coordinate 242,583,750, forward strand.
TAAGGTGATTGAAAGTCAGTCACAAGCACTGTCTTTATTCTCAGTGGAGGGACGGTATGTTGGAAGAGTTCCAAGCTAGATACGGGGCAAACTAGACGATAAAGGCTGGATACATCGCTATCAAAGATACTACCAAAGAGGCAGTCTGGGTGTATATTTGTTCTTGAGATGAACTAGGTTCATACCATTGTGTGACAATAGAGATGTGACTTTGGCCTAGGAACCCCGGTCCCATCAGTGACCCAGATATATTCTAAGGCAGTATCACCTGACCATGGAGATGGTTGATCTCCAAGAGATCGAGGTTAGGAGAGTTGACGTAAAGGATAACACGGTGGATCCACTCACTGAGGCCTTTCCGGCGAAAGACTTTTATAGGACGTTGGGTATGAGATACTACAACAACTGGCCTTAATGCAAATGGGAGATTGTTAGTTGTATCTATGCCCTAGAGGCCATTATTGTACATGAGATGTATACTACAGTGGATGCTGGAACATATATAAGGGGACTTTCTTGCTCGACATGATAGTACCATATCTGGTTGCTCTTTATATTAACATGTACACTTATTGCCTCTCTGTTACATGTTGATTAAGCCCTTAGGATGTGTACTTGACTACCAAGATTGTGATGTAGATCATACCATTGGGGCATGGGCAGTCCATGAGTTCATCCTTCAATTGTTCCTAGTCGAGGGAATATCGAGACGGGGCATCGATATTCCAGAGTAGACTAGCGTATACGCTTCTCGACCCATATGATGGGCGATGGATGATCCCATGTCCATTGGTGTTTGACATCAGAGATCGTATATAGGTGCTCAGTGGAGACTGGGTACACTGAACGGACTCGCCGAGAACTCCTAGATGGTATTATACCTCGTGTCAGATAGCAGTTCTCTGGTGACACTTGTAAAGGTTAGTCTGTCGACCCGAGATCGTCATAGAGTCTTGTGTGTCTCCTACTGTACTTTATTTCCACCTTACCACGGCTCTACTGAGTCATGCAAACAGGTGGTTTTTGGGTACAGTCCCGAGTCACATGGAGGCAATGAGCGAAAGGAGGGGATTCGTCTCTCCCCGTATTGGGGGTTGATGTTGCGCTATGCTCGATTGGCCATAACTGGAAATCCCTAGCCAGGGTAGATGAGATTTACTGGTAAGTGTTATCAGTAGTTTCTCGCCCGTTATGGACCTTACATCGGCATGACTTATCAAGCTATTGGGGTCTGACGTTTCCCACCCCTAGGCAAGATATGAGACATATCAGACGAAGAGACCGGAATGTACGGTAGTGTTATTGATTGGATTCGCAGGAGTATGAGTAGGCATGCTTGTTGATCTTATGATCGCTCGATACCTGGGTGGCCTTTATGTTTAGCAGGCCTCTTGCGGCTTGTGGGTGTTTGATATGATCATCACCTACTGCCGGCGTATCGATGAGTCTTTAGAGTCCTACACAAAGGTTTCCTGGCTCAAGCGAAACGGAGCAGGAGCACATATGTGATATGTGCAGGACCGAGATTAATATGTTTATATGATACCATATTCTATTCTTGCGATTTATTTTATCGGTCGGTTATATATGATATAGCCGGGTTATCGAATCAAGTGTTGATTAATAAATTGATACACATGATATTAGTCAGTTATATATGATATAGCCGGATTATTAAATCAAGTGTTGATTTAATAATCTAATGTATAATTATATATTTGATATATTAATTTACATTAACTAGTATTAGCTCACTTAATATTTCTTTTCTCACTTGATTGTGCATTAAGTATATATGCGATATATATTTGTGTACATGTTTTTGTGTCATGCTAGATGCCACATGCTACATGGGTGTATGAGACTCACACCATGCTTATAATAATGTGAGGGTTTTATTTATTTAAAGTAAATCAAAATTGGTTGGAAATTGTCATATGGTTGAAGCTTGTAGAAGCTTGTGGAACCATTGACCAAGTCCACTCTTTTTGTTTTACTTGTAGATATTTATTGACCTAACCATTATTCTAACCCATGGTCTATTCTCTACATGGGTTAGTGTATGACACTAACTCACCCATGGTTGTTATTCTCACCTCATAGGTTTCTTCTCATCTTGATCATTTTCATTTTCTTCTTCCTCATGAAAGCTTTCTAGCTTTTAAAATGGCGAGAAAATAAAATCTAAAGTGAGCCCATTTCCTACTTCATCATTCTACACTACTAGTCATTTAGTATAGGCTGTTCTCTTCACAAAGTTCATCACCTAGTGAAGAGGTAGCTTGGGTTTGAGTCTTCTCGACGTAGATCAGCTTCGGCCTCGAAGACTTCGAGCAAGGTTGTTCATTTATCCAAGAGAACCCATACTAGAGTTTGGGAGATCACTACTTGCAGCGAAGGGACTTTTACATGGAGCTTTAGAAGTGAAGGACCGGTCTACAAAGTTTGTATTCCTCATTTACTTGTTGTAATGTTTGATTACATGTTCTATATTATCTATCTACTCTAGCTAGATCCTAGGTTAGGGTTTATTAGCACTCTTGAAAATTTTGAAATTGGCATGGTAGATGCTGTGAAAACCCAGTAGGGTGTTAAGGAATCCCAACAGATCCACCCGAGAGAGCACTTTCCAAGCTCTATCTCCACCTAGGAAGTCTAGTGAAGCAACTAACCAACTCAACTTACTAAGCTAAGTATGTTAGGGATGCAGTGAAGTGTTTATGTATTTATCTATCTCTTTTTTCTTTTGATTCCCAACTCATGAGAGTGTAAGGAAAAAGAAGGAGGAGCTCAAGATCAAGAGCAAGAGAAGAGAGAGAAGCTTGAACTGAGAATGAAAAATCTTGTGAGAGAAATTAGTCTTATATGGTTTTGATAAATCATTTATCAAATAAAAAAATACTATGCATACTTGAATTGTAGATCCAAATGAATTAAATAAATAAAAGGCCATTCCTCTCAGCATTCTTCATTTACATCTCATCCCTCCACCTCATTTTTAATTTCCATAAATGGAAATTCTATGAAAATGAGGTTTCCTCCTTCTAGAACGTATTTTTGTATGCATACAAAAATATGTAACTGTAAATATATACCCGCATTCGTATAAATACAAATACTCAAGAGATAGAAAAAATACATTGAACATAATATTAAAATATTTATATCGATATATATATATATATGTAAATTATTAAATTAATTCTTGATTTAATAATCTGGCTCAATCCTAAGCCAGCCAGTATTATCATCCGTCCGATCAAAATCCGTATAACAAGTACACGTATTTAATCGAAACCCTACACGTATCAATATACAGCCACTATAGCATTTCATCTGAACAGGTAAAACCCTATGTGTGGGACTCTAAAGACTTGAAAATACGTTGGCAGTGGGTTACTGGATAAATCCATAACCATAAGCATGTCAGTGGCACTAGCTGTACGTAATGGCTATCCAGGTATGTGTCGAAAGGAAGGCCGACGAGCAAACTCATCCGAACCCCTACCGAGCCTATCGTCACAATCTCCGTACAGTCTTGTCTCTTCATCTGAGAGTATCGCATACCGAGTCTAGAGGGGTGGATAACATTAGTATAACATTTCAGAAATATAAAATAATATTTTTGGAATTTAAATAATAAAATAATAAATTTCACGAAAACTATTCAAGTATGAATTTGGGTTTTTCGTAGAATGGTATAATTATATACCAATATTTTGAAAAATAATTGGATATTAATTTGAATTATTAATTATAAAGGTATTTATTGGATTTGGACATTTTATAAATAATTATGCAATTAATTATATGCAAGTTTATGCTAAACTTGATTAGTGCACTACTAATCATGCATTAAGCCAAATTCATCCTTGTTAATAATCATGGCTAGTGCACCATAACATTTTATTGTTTCATGCATGGTTCTTTTGTTTGTCATTTTTTTAAAAGAAAAGGAGAAAAAGAAAAGTAAATGAGAGGAGACATGGGGGACAAGAGAGCATGAGCTAGAGAGAGAGAGAGAAGGAATGGCTCCCATCCTCCACCCTCATTTCATTTTCTTCACTTCATCTCCTTCATCTGCTTTCTTCTCGTCATCCTCCACCCTCATTTCCATTTCTTCACTTCATCTCCTTCATCTTCCTTCTTCTCCTCATCCTCCACCTCCACTACCACCCCCAAAACATCTCCAATTCCTCATCAAAACCCCACACCACCTTCACAAAAATTGTGCACAATCTCATCCTACACCCTATGGTGAGCTCAAGTTTGGATTTTGACCACTTTGAATCATCTTGGAATTTTCTTCAGTTGCTCCAAGAGGTAAACCCTTCACTTTCCTTCTTTTTATCAAGTTTCTTAACCTCCTAGTTGTGTTTAGAGTTCGATTATGTTAGATTAGTGACCTTGGAAATTCCTAGGATGGTATTAGTGGGTGAATAGACTTGTAGAGATGCAATTGAGGTTTAGTTAGTAGCTACAAATCCTTAGTGATGATAATTCTGGACAACTTGAGACTAAAACCCCAAAACACGAACTTAGAATTTTCCCGACATCGGTTTTTGACGATATGTGATGATCTAATAGAATCTGTTATGACCCGAGAGCTCCATAAACTAAGTTGCCAATACAGAGAGGTGTGCAGGCTATTAGGAATTTACCCCAGAGACCCAAGACCCAAACTTCTTACTACGGCCGCAAATTTATTCCCCCAGGCCACAAATTGCGGCCTGGCCTTGGTGAATTGGTTTGGGTTTTGGACCATAGCTCTGTTATCTGATATGTAGGTCTATCCTATATGCAAAATCTCCTAATTTTACCTAAGCTAGAATCTGGGAGTGTTTTCTAATGTTGCTGATTTTGGGTTTCCGATTCGTGAAAATTTGGTTTTGGTATTTGAGTTTGAACACGGTCGTTGGACGTTTGTACGTCAACACTGAGGGTTATTTGGTTGTTCTTTCGTAGGCTATAGGTTCTAACCTATAAGCGCTTCGTGTACCGTATCGGTTTTTGGATATGGTTTTGATATCGTACAATGTGTATTGATTTGTAGGTACCTTTGCATGGACTTCCGGGATGACAAAGGAGAACAAGAAGTTCATCGACTTTGGCTAAATCAAGAATTAGCAGGTGAGTAGATCTATATCTACGGAGGAAGTTGGGTGGATGGCTTATAGCACCCCCACAAACATAGTAATTGGAGAACCGATATATAGAATATATTTTTGAGAAACCTATGCTTATGAACTTACGGATATAATCACAAGATTGAGTACGAGATAACATGATGAAAAGAGGACATGAGTTGAGATATGATATAAGATTGAGTTATATATATAAATGAGAACAAGAGATGATATAATGTATGAAACCATAGATCCATACCCTTGTTTATGTATAAGACAATAGATCCTAAATCTAATTTGATGACACCGTACGATAGATTACCGTACGCAATAAGATATACCGGATGATTGATCCGCACTCGTGACATGAGAATGATGTTCGATGATATTGCCACATCTGATACTATGAGGCTTGATCGCCGACTTTTGGATTGTCTTAATTCAGAGAATCATTGCTTCTAATCACCTTGGTGGATAATGGTTTACAATTTGAATAATCCAGGGGTAGTTGCATACCTTATACCGTTCATGCTTATGTTGTACCTTTTCCTCGTGACATACATACTATGTTCCCAGCACTGACCTTTATATGGCATCGTCTGCTAGGACACATGCACTATTACCGATGATGCGCATGTTACACATACACAGATTGACGGCTCACACACTCATCATCGGTAATTGCCATACGACTTACACAGTAGAACTGTTACATCACTGTATTGCCCTTAAACTGTAAAGTAAAATCATTGTTCAATAATTATCACATGACATGCTTACATGAAAACACTTGTAATACTTTACAGTACTGTTCTATGTTTGCATATACTGCACTTTATGGTTACATGCATATGAGATGTTGTTTTCATGAGATCTCTGGATTTGAGAACTGCCGATATATTTCAAAAGACTTATGATTGTTTTAAAAATGCGGTTTCTCGTGATGTGATTTGTGGCGTCCACCATGAGTTTTCTCTCTCTGAGCTATGCGTTACCCGATTCGAGGAGTGAGGATGCACCGTTTGCGGGTATATGGTGGAACCGGTATGGTACCCCGGGGCAAGAAGATCATATAGAAAGGCGTTGAGCCCAGCAGGGGAGCACTATCGACCGGTGATTGTTTGGGCTCGGCGGATATCCGAAGGATACCGACCGAAGTCATATGATCAGCTAGATATGAGGGCCGATCCGATGAGACGGAGCCCGAGATATGAAGATTTACGTGTCGATGCTGGACACGGGTTTTATGATATTTTCGAGTGTCGATGTTGGACACTCATGTTTTATAAGGTTGATGTGTCATTGATGGACACACGTTGGATATTCACATACATACATGCATATGACTCAGATGACATGATACCTATACTGATACTGGCATGACATCATTATTTACACATTTGTATACATGATCACCCTAGATACCACATAGTATTACCTTTATGTTACAGTAGGACCTAGGGATCGTTATTCATTCAATTTCTACCTGCTGATATTTTCTACTCACGAGTTGGCAACTCACCCCTGTTGTCCCACAGTTTTCTTGCAGGTTCGACTGCTTAGATCGATAGCGGCTCGCTGGCACACAGCTTTCTTCAGGGTGTTTTTCTTTGGTAGGTGGGATACACATTTGGATCGTGACCACCCTTGTACCTACTTATTTCTGTTGTATTTAGTTAAAGCTCCATCAACCAGAAACCAGACTTTGTATATTTTATAGACCTAGACATAGACTTGTATATTCTTGAAACTTAGAGTGAGATGGGTGTATTGTATTTTATTTGAGCTGGATGATGTCTTGGTTTTACTTATATTTCTTTCTGTGTTTGATCTTCACCGTAGGGCGTCGTATATATATGGTTTATTGCGTGGTTGCGATTCCGCCATTTGGCGAAGAGCTAGCTCCCGCTTAGGGATGCCTATATTATTGCATGTATATGGTTTTGGATCAAAATATACAAGGGAGCTGCTGCCCAAACTTCAAGGATGAAAATGTTTTCAAAGATAGATACAAACCATTGCATTTTCATATGATATTACTTATACTTTTAAAGGAAGGCTTGAATTCATTATGCCGATGTTTCAAAACTACACCTCCACTATTTTTCCCAAAAAGGTTTAGATTTCTGGGCTTCGGCTTACTTGAATTATGGCGGGGTCATATAGACTTCACGTAATTTTCGTGCCGGTCACGTGCCGATTCCGGGTCATGACAGTTAGACCACTAATAATCCGATAAGTCATGCCGATAGGGGTTACGACCAACAGAGAAACTACTGATCACACTATCAGTAAATGTCATCTGCCTTGGCCAAGGTCTTATGGTGCTGGCCAACAGAACACAGCGTGACATCGACTCCCTATATCGGGAGAGAAGAATCCCCAATGATCGCTCACTTCCTCCATGTGGCTAGGGACTGTACCCAACTAAAACATGTTTGCACGACTCAGTAGAGCCATGGTAGGGTGGTAACTAAGTGTTGGCTATAGTGCTCTCAAGGCAATTATTGTAATCGCAGGAATATGATTATGATGATTGAGGGAGGACCTATACAATTAGAACAGTCTTACTCGAGATGATAGTATGTTATCTGGTTTGACGTTATCATTATATACATGTCTTGTATGGTATAGCATATCATTATTACATATTGATAAAACCCATAGGATTCATGCTTTACTACCGGGGTTATGATGGCGATCACATTTATGAGAACTGGGTAGTCTATAAGCATATATTATACTCGATATCACATATGGATGATACATGTTGATAAACCCCATAAGATTTTACTTGACTACCAGCGTTATGATGGAGATCATACTTGTAAGGGTTGGGTAGTCCATATGCACATCCTTAAATGTCCCAAGTCACAGGAGTATCGAGACCGGGTATCGATATTCTAAAGCAGACTTATGTATACATTTCTAGACCACGGCGAGAGGCGGTGGTTGGTCCCACAGGCATTGGTGTGATCACCTAAGATTGTATACTGGTGCTCACTAGGAATGAGTACAGTGGACGGACTCGCCAAGTACCTCTAGATGGTATTATACCTATAATCAGATAGCGGTTCTCAGGTGGCATGAGTACATGTTAGTCTTTAGACCTGAGATCGTCATTTGTCTCGTATGAGTTCCCACTATACTTAGATCACTACCCTACCACGGCTCTACGGAGTCATGCAAACAGGTTTTGGTTGGGTACAGCCCGAGCCACATGGAGGTAGTGAGCGATTGTCAGGGATTCGTCTCTCCTGGTATTGGGAGTCGATATCGCAGTATGTCCGGTTGGCCAGAATCATAAGACCTTGGCCAAGATAGTTGAGATTACTGATGGTTAGATCAGTAGTTTCTCGGATCGGTCCTGAGCCACATCGACACGACTTATCGGGTTAGTAGGGATCTGACGTTTACCATTCCCTAGACTCGGTATGCGATACTCTTAGATGAAGAGACCAAACTATACAGAGATTGTCACGGATAGGCTCGGTGGGGGTTCGGATGAGCTTGCTCATCGGCCTTCTTATTGGCAAGTACCTAGGTAGCCGTTACGTACAGCTAGTGTCACTGACGTACTTATGGTTTAACCCACTGCCAGCATACTGTCGAGTCTTCAGAGTCCCACACAGAGGGTTTTCCTGTTTCTGGAGAAACGATATAGAGGCTGTATGTTTATACGTGTAGAGTTCCGATTAAATACTTATACTAGTTGCGCAAAATTTAATCGGACGGATTGTGATACTAGAGGGATTAGGATTAAATCAAGTATTGATTTAATTCTAGTATCATGCTAGTGGATTTATCTATCTCTTTGTATTCGTATTTTTTTTACGAATACGGGTATATATATACAGTTAGGTATTCTTGTATTTATATAAGAATGCTTCTAGAAGATGACACCTCATTATGCATTTTTTCTATTTATTAGAAATAGAAAATGAGGTGGAGGGGTGAGGTGGCTTCAAGCATGGTGTGAGGAATGGCTATTAACTTTGTTTATTCGTTTGTGAAAACTATTCAAGCATAGCTTGAATTTTTATTTGGAAAAAAATGATATGATACATATTACTTTTGCTAGCCATTCTTCATTTATTCTTACACAAGCCTTCTCTCTCCTCTCTTGTGCTATCATCTTCTTCTTCAATCTCAACCCTCTCATGTATTGAGAATCATGAGGTTTGGAGATAGGAAAAATCCATTAACAATATCTACATCATCTTAGTAACCTAGATTAGCAAACTAGGTTATTAAGTTGCTTCTTTAGTGAAGCCAAGCTTGGACTATAAACTCTTGGGTGGATCATCTAGGATCAAGAAGGCCATCAAGCAAAATTAATCAAGGTTCCCTAAGAGCAAAGAGGAAGGAGTTTTAAAGACCCAAAAGACACGAATCACTTCAGTATAAAACTTCTATCATAGTAGATATACTCCCAGCAGTTGCTAGTTTAGGGTTATGGTTTGATCACTTGGGTTTTGTTGGTTGTGCTTGCTCAAAATTTGATTTTTATGCATTCCGCCTCTCTACTTCCATTGTAGAGTGAGCACAACAAACCAACACCGTACTCTCAATTTCACTATAAATACCACCCTATTCCCTAGCTCTTTCCCATTATGAAATTCATTGCAAAAATTCTCCAAAATTTTCTAAGTACATGTGGAGTTAAACAAGACAAGAGAAGTAGCGTTTAAATTTCGACGACCGGAGCCAGTAATCGACGGTTCTACGACTCCACAAGACCCCTCCCTTCTTCCTCTCTTTTTATCAACACTCTAAAAACCGTAAGTCCTTATTCCTGTCTCCCATTTTGACTCAAATCGTATTCTAAAACAATATCAACAAAGTGGAGTTAACTCGTAGTATTTTCTTTTAAACAAACTTTTATCACCTTTGCTATATTCAAATTTCACATTAAACCTCTTATATGACCTCAACATATTATTCACATCTTTTACCTTTTCATGTAATTAAAATTTAATGGGAAATAACCACATAAATCGAATAATTTCATATAAATACCATGAACTTTAAAAGTACCCTTTTACCGATAGATAGAATATATGCCTATAGAAATTCACGGGGTAACAACCTACCCTATCACATACACTATGGTTTTATAGCACGATAATTTAGATGTATGTTTAATTTAAAGAATATAGTTTACAATAAAATACCATTGTTTTCATAAATAATTGTTTTTAATCGATATTTTTAAGACCTTTGCAATTGCGCCTCTACAACCTTTTTAGGTGAACCCATTTATGGATGGTGCGGGTTATCGCACGTCCTTGGGATAATAGAGTAAGATACAGAACTCCTCACGGAGAATTCGGTCTCGAAAGGAAATAAAAATACGGTTTAATGAAATACGACTTTTTAAAACAAATTAAAATTTTGGAAAATTATATAAAATTATGAATCCGTATTTTCAATGAAAATAAATTTTGAAAAATAAATTTTTTAAATGAAATATTAAAATTTTAATAAAATACCACCAAATTTCCAAAAGTAGTAGTTTTCATAAAAATACCATAAACTTTTAAAACATAGATTTCATCACTAAAATACCATTGAAACTAAAATACATTTTCATAAAAAAAACTCTTAATATTCTAAATCACCCTCGATATTTATTTTTTTATAATATTAAAACATTTTTCATAAAACCCCTTGAAAAATGCAAACAATGTAAACAAACTAGATAAATCTTTGAGGACTCTAAATTAAAATAAGTTTAAACGATATCATTTCTCTTAATCCCCAGGGAGCCGGAGAAAGTGAGTGCTTACCTACTCAGGTTAGACAACACTGCAACTTAACGGAGTTATCAATGGCAATTGTCTTGGAAAAAGACACAAATCCTGTCGTCCATGTGCAACGGTTGTCCGATTACTTCCGAACTTAAGAATTTCAATAGTAAAATCCACTCACAAGAAATGTCTATAATTTGAATACCAAATCAAACTTTTTCTTGACTTTAAACTCGAACACAGTCTACTCAAACTAATTTGACTTGACCCAGGATTGCAACTATCATGACTTGCATTCTATTTGACTTACTCGATTTCTTTCTTCAACTTTTGCAATATATGGTTTCAATCAAGGCATATTATAATTAACCAAGCAAATCAAATAAGGATATCTAACCGTTAGAATATATTACTCGGGGTGTATGGGATAGTTTCAGGTGTGAATCCAATGGAACTTCAGGAATCCCATATTAACCTACTCGAATTCTATTACTCGAATCTCAGTCGGGTCGACTCTTCCAAAGTTTGGAGTCCCGATATTAACACATGAAATGGGCCCGTGTTTCCTTGCTCCTGAAGCCCCACTCTTGAGCTCGTGAATACTTCTACGGTTGCGTTGACATTCACACTTGGAACTTAACATTAACATAGTGACTATATAAAGACCTATAGTATATATAACCATGTTCATTTACATATACTTTTATTCGACATATACATGATTATTCTATACTTGTCACTTTTCACTTTTACTCCACCTTTAGGACATACTGAGCACTAGTTCGCTGACGGGCATTCCACCCACCTTTGTTCTATTAAAATATTCATCAAGTACTGTGGAGACTGAGGAAGTGGACGCTACGGAGGAGGAGTACGACCAGATCGCGGCTCAGGATTAGACTAGTTATCTTTTCTCTCAGTTTATGTGTGTCACTTGTTTAGGCATTCCTGTTATCGTATTTACTTTTCAGTTGAACTCTTGTATCTGTAAATATTTCAAGCTTGAATGTAAATAAAAATATTTGTTGGAAAACTTTTACAGTCTCCATTTATTCTTGCATTGTGTATTATTATTTCAATACGCTCAGTATATTTATTTAGGGAATGACCTTCTCTGGATAAATATGCCGCGGTCTTACCACGTCACCATTTTCGTCTATTGGGAAGCGGGGCATGACAATATACGACACTCTCAGACAAAGAGACTAGAATGTACGATAACTGTCACTGATAGACTCTAATTGCATTCGGACGAGTTTGCTTTTCGACCTTTCTTTTGATCAATACCTGAATAACCATTATGTGCAGCTAGAATCACTGACGTGTTTATGGGTTGGCGGATATGATCCTAATCTACTGCCATCATTTTGATTAAGTCTTTAGAGTTCCACGCGGAGGTTTTTTCCGCTCAGGCAAAACGATATAGTGAGCGTGTATGGCGAAACGTGCGGGAGTTCGATTATATGTGATAATCGAACGTTTGGTAATACTAACCGGTTTATACTTAAACCGGATTATTAAATCATGTGATGATTTAATAATATATATATATATATATATATATATATATTTCTAGTATTATGTTCATATTACATTTTTCTCTCTCATTGGTATTTGTATGCGATACAAATACGGGTTTGTGTATATGATACACAATTGGATGTTTATGTGTGTGTGTGTGTGATATGTAGATGATGACACATCATTTCTTTTATTTCTCTTTTTGTTATAAAAGAAAATGGTCTAAAATTGAGGTGGAAAAAGAAGAGTGTAGAGAGGTATGGCATGCCGTGATTTTATTTGGAAAATGGGATTTATGTTGTATGGTTGATTTTCTTTTTCTCTTAGCCATTCATTTTTTTCTAGCATGCCATCTTTCTTGCTTCCCTTCTCTTCTTCTTCCTTCTCTCCTTTTAAGTTTTGGAAATGGAAAAATGAGAGATGAAATAATTAGTGAGTTAACTACATCCCTAATCTAGTAGCTTAGCATCCTATTAGATTAGGTTTCTTCACTTGCATGCTTGCAAAGTGGGGATGAAGCTTGATATGTGGTTTTCTCGATGTGGATCATTTTCGGCAAGACGGTTGGCTTGCAAGCTCGATCCGGATGGCGACGGAGTTTAGCTCGGATCTTCCGATGGAGATCGGACACGCTACAAAAGTTGTAGTACCCAAACATGCTCTCTAGGTTTTTATAGCTTCCTAAAATTGCATGTGTTTGATGATTCTTGTGCATGGTTTTGGTTCTATATTTTGAAAATTGTTATTTTTCAAATTCTGCCGGGTCCGTGAATGTCACAACCCTAAAACCAATTCCTAACTTTCTCAGGAGTTGAATTACCCATGAAAAGATCAAGGCCCTTTCCTCATCGAATGAGGTGCTGGATATTCTTAATTGAATACCTTTATGCAAATAAAAATAAAAAGAATATGGTTATAGTTTCTTTTGAAAAATTTGGTTCGTATAATGTATTAGGTTTATTTTCTTTGCATTAATCATATTAACGCAACTCCATCATTTAGATAACAAAACTTATTATCTAAAATTTTCTCACACCAGAAAAACTTGATATGAAAAGAAAATAGAGTGATTTATATGCCATCCGTATTCGCCACGGGGTATCGGATCTTCACTATAAGATTAGTTAACTTATGGAAGGGTAAACGCAGGGCTAGTACGGATGCAAACATATAGAAACACTTATATATATACATCATCACAGGCAAGTAATCACATTAAAGGCATGCGGTAAACAATAAGTAAATGGAATAGTTCGGATATCCTAGAAATCACGCGTTTCGTTTGAACCGCAAACGAAACGCGACATTCCACGGTCACATGAATAGCTCATACAAAGCCAAACGAAGACCACTAAGAGCGCAGCGAGCCACCCGCCAATCCTAGAAACGAGTAAATCCGGCCTCAACACCATGAGGGGGCCACTCGACGCTTTCTAGAATCTGTGGTTCAAGCACTCCTTCGCTGGTTTATCCTATACCCCCTACAAACACGGTGAGCAATCCGCCAATTCTAGAACGGCCTAATCTCAACTTATTGAGATGGCCACCTGATTGTATGAGATTTTATGCGCTTTCGCTTTTAAAAGATAAATCAAAAAATAGTTAACCGCAATCAAGAACGGCGTCGCTTGGTAGCTAGCCGGTTGAGTACGGGTCGGTCCACAGGGATTTTGTGTATTTTCTAGTTATTCTAACGAGTTAATTCCAATTGGGGTTGGATTGATTATCACTAAAAACTTAAATGAGTTTGATTAGGATTAAAACCTTGCTAGGGTTAGGTTTAAGTTAAGTTTGGAAATTCAATATTTCTCACCACTTTCTATGCCCTAATTAAGATCTATTTAGGTGTTAAGGTAATAATTAACAAAGGGGATTAGCACGATCGGGAAGAAACTAGGTTTTTTCCTCTAGGTCCTTATCCGTCCTTTCTTAACTCTTACCCTAACCTCCATGGAAAACATACACAACCCGTCTTTAACTACGGTATCACCGCTACCTCGTGGGATAGGGTGCCATAGTGAGCGGTGTGTGTATATATGCATAGAGTCCTATTAAAATGTATGACGAGAAAGAAAGGGGTGAGAGATTTTCATCTCTCAAATCTTTCCTATTCCTATTCCTAACCCTAACAAGTGAGGAACTACTCACTCATTAGAGAATCGATAACAAGAGACATTTTTTGTTTGCTTTTAATAACCTAATTATAAACTAAGGCAAATAAATAAAAGTTATAACTAGGACAGATAAATAAAATTTATACTAGCGCAGAAAAGAAAATTAAACTAAGACACAGAAAAGAAAGACTTACTTTATTTGATGCACTCTTCAAACATTACAAAAATTAAAATTCTGAATTTAGGAATTACAAAGAGGCATGCTCCAAAAAGAGCTGTAGGGTTCCTATTTATAGATTTTAGAAACCCCAGGGTTTACATCTGATCCCTATCTACATTTACAAAACTACCCTGAGAAGCCTAGTCAACGCACCGCCGCCACCGTCAAATTTGCACCGACACGTGCTTAGCACGGCCGCGGATCCGCGGCCATATGCCCTGTTTGGCTGCGGATCCGTGGCCATCTTGGAGGATCTCTTGTTCATTTTCTCAGGTTTTCTTCTTGTTGCATTGTTATTCTGGTTTCTTTACTTGGTTTCTCAGAATGTCTTCTAGTTTCTTCCAGATTTCCACAGTGTAGAATGTTGTGGACTTTTACCGCTTGCTTCGTGTTGAAGTCTTGAATCTTGCGCTGCCTTTGTCCTTTGTGAAATTGTTCATTGATCTTCGTTTGTCCCTCAAACTGTAAGCATGATCAAGATTCTTCTATTTGTTGGTCGTAGTCTCACTTTTGTATTGTCTTTTCATTATTTTCACTGTTTTGTTCCGAGAACCTGTAACCTGCAACTATGTAGCAGACATGGATCAAAAGTACCTATTTATTTGTAAAATGAATAAGAATGGGGAATATAATAATGCAAAATTATGATATGAACAAATACCCCCAAACTTATCTTTTGCTCGTCCTCGAGCAAAACTAGTTTATTCTCGAAAAAAAACTAACCTCACTTTCGCAGGGAAACACGATTGCACTGAGCTCGTGCAACAAGCTGTTAAACCTCTAGGTGTCCCTAGTAGGAGGAGTGTTGTCTCCTGAGGGTTTTCAGCGGATACTACCCACAAAATCCTATCAATTCGGCCTATTGACTTTTATTCTCTAATTCGGTTTTCTAGCAAGAAATTCTATTATCTTCAACTCAGAAATTATCAACTCGTATTTTTCACGCTTCCTTATCATTTAACTTAAGATTATATATGTTTTGTAAATTTACTTAGCTTTTAGCATCTTTTGAGTTTTCCTTTTAGGTTCCATCTCAACTTAAAATTTTTTATCATCTCTACTAAAAATATAAGTCATATATTTCATTCCTATCTCTCATCCAAACCCCAATCATGTACCCCTACGTGTGTGTATGTATCACCCCTACACCTTGAAATTCAATTCAAGCTCTTATACTCTTGTCCATCGTCCAAACTACTTTTAGTTGGTGAATTTTTAGATGAAATTGCTCACACATCTTTCATGTGACCGTTAATACTTCTTGAGATACTAACGACTGATTACAAAATGTGTTTGCATATTAAGACGTAATTCCTAGTCTTGTAACACCTAAGGCTTTAGCAATGACTCCCAAACCAGTTGGTCTAAGACACTAGGTGATAAAGCACCCTCGCTAAATATTTTTTCTATTTATGCAGCCTTAAGTAATTACAAAAACCAGTGTTCATTTTTTTTTATCTCTTTATTCACACTTGTATTTTTATTTTATTTTCCTTCATACTAAGAACTTTAGACAAGAGCATTTCAAGGTCTTTTCTACTATTCCAAGTTTCAAGGTTCGTGTTTGTGCAAGTTGTAGGGTATATATTTTCAGACTTTAGATTTAAGCTTAGGGATTATTTTTCAGACTTATACTTTAATAAAAATATCAATACTTTTCCCTTATTTTGACTTAACCCAAGAAGTGAACTCAAAATTTGCCTATTTCTAAGTAAATTAAAAAGACATATATTTTCTACCGTTAAATTTTAAGAAAAGTTATTTTTAGAGTTTTTAATTTACTAAGCTATGATCTAGTTTTTCCTAGCTAGTTAACCGTCTTGTCAAACTCAAGTTAATTATGGCCAAAATTGAACTTTTTAATTTTTATAATTTTTTTATTTTTATATATTTTTTTATATTTTTATTTTTTCAATTTCTATGATTTTTTTTATAAAGATGCAATGAAGAATTTAAACATGCAAAAGAAAAAGAAAAATATATACAAATTTTTAAAAAAAAAGACGTATGCAATGCAAAAGATAACTATTTACAACCACCAATTCCCCCAAACTTACCAAAAGCAGTGCCCTCACTGCTCGGCCCCACGCCGTGCCCTCGAGCGTGAACGGGAACGCGCCTCCCTACCTAGCAGGGTTCGGATCCCCTTCTTTACTTCAGTCAACTGCCTATCATGCTCCCTAGCTATCACCCTCAACTCATCAATGCCCCTAACAGCTCTTCGCATCAAATTTGCATGTTCTAAAAGGGTAAGTTCTCCCTCGCTCGTGGTCGAGATGGAGCTAGGTGTTCGGGCGGGCATGTGTTCCGCCGGTTCAGTTCTTGACCACACATCCGTCAATCATGTATAGGACATAGAAACGCCCTCAATGAGAGGCCTGACAGGTATGTCTCCAAGCATGTAAAATTCGAACTCCTCCACGAGGAGGAAATATCGACACAGTTGTGTCACAAGCATGGGGCAAGGATAGTTCGCGGCTCTTTTGCCCGCACCAATTGAATTCAGCAGCACCGTGCACATATCGAATCGAGGGTTCCTAGTCATGAGTGTGTGCACGATATGCAGTGAAGATGTAAAAAATGTGATGTTGTGGGAACTACCAAAAATATTGTTTTGTGCCCACCGGCACACAGTTAAAACATTGGCGAAAAGGGTTCTCGCTTGGATCCCCTTCCACGCTTCCCTCGAGCGATCATTGCCCATTAAGGTGTTAGTTATATGTATGCCCTAGAGGCCATTACTGTACATAGGATGTATATTGTAGTGGATGCTGGGACATATATAGGGAGGACTTTCTTGCTCGACATGATAGTATGCTATCTGGTTACTCTTTACCTTAACGTGTATACTGATTGTCTCTCTGTTACATGTTGGTAAAGCCCTTAGGATGTGTACTTGACTATCTGGACTATGATGCGGATCATACTAGTGGGGACATGGTAGTCCATAAGTACATCCTTCAAAGTCCCTAGTCGTGGGTGTATCGAGACGGGGCATCGATATACCAGAGTAGACTAAAGTATACCTTCTCGACCCATACAGATGGGCGATGGATGATCCCATATCCATTGGTGTTTGACATCAGAGATGATATACGGGTGCTCAGTGGAGACTGGGTACACTGGACGGACTCGCCGAGAACTCCCAGATGGTATTATACCTTACGTCAGATGGCAGTTCTCTGGTGACACTGGTACAGAGTAGTCTATTGACCCGAGATCGTCATAGAGTCTTGTGTGGTTCCCACTGTGCTTTGATTTCCATCTTACCACGTCCAAGAGGGCGTGCAAAACGGTGGTTTTTAGGTACAGTCCCGAGTCACATGGAGGCAATGAGCGATAGGAGGGGATTCGTCTCTCCCGGTATAGGGGGTTGATGTTGCGCTGTGTTCGATTGGCTATAACAGGAAATCCCTGGCCAGGGTTGCTGAGATTTACTGGTAAGTGTTACCAGTAGTTTCTCGAATTGTTATAGACCTCATATCGACACGACTTATCGAGCTATTGGGGTCTGACGTTTACCACCCCTAGGCGAGATATGCGACATATCAGACGAACAGACCGGACTGTACGGTAAGTGTTACTGGTTGGATTCACAGGAGTGTGAGCGGGCTTGCTCGTCGATCTTCTGATCGCTCAATACCCGGGTGGCCGTTACGTTTAGCAGACCGCTTGCGGCTTGTGGATGTTTGATATGATCATCATCTGCTGCCGGTGTATTGACGAGTCTTTAGAGTCCTACACAGAGGTTTCCTGGCTCAAGCGAAACGAAATAGGAGCGCATATGAGATATGTGCGGGACCGAGAATAATACCAGTATGTGATACTGTATTCGATTCTCACGATGTGACATTGATCGGTTATATGCGATATAGCCGGGTTATCGGATCAAGTGTTGATTCGATAAGTTGTTACTAATGATACCAGTCGGTTATGTGCGACATGACCGGATCATTGAATCAAGTGTTGATTTAATGATTTAATGCATAATTATATATTTGATATATTACTTTGCATTAACTAGTATCGATTCACTTTGAATGGATTTTCTCACTCGGATGTGCGCATTATATATGCGATATGATTTTGTGCACATGTTTGTATCATGTTTGATGATGCATGCTATATTGGTTAAGTGTAAAGATTAAACCATGGTTGTGAATGGTTAGGGTTTTGTTTTCTTTTTCATTTATTTATTTATTATTTAGTTATTCATTTGGAAAAAGAAAAAGGGTGAGAAAAATGGTGGCATTCTTTTAATCTTTCATGAAGCTTCATGAACACTTTGACTATGTCACCATTTTTGTCTCATCCTTAACCCTAACCAATCCACTAACCCTTGTTCACTATCTACACTTTACCATGGTTACCTTTATGATAAGAATGATTATTCTTTTCTTTTCTAATTAATCTTATCATAAAATTCTTCTTCTTCTTCCTTTCTTCACTTGAAGAAAGCAAGCTCCATCAATGGTGATTGATGGAAATGAGTGAGAAATCCAATTCTAAAGTCTACCCACTTCCTTTTTCATCATCCTCTACCTCTTGCCAAGTAGTAGAGTGTGTTTCCTTCACAAGTTTCATGGCTTGGTGAAGATGGAGCTTGATCTATTAATGCCTCGACGTAGATCATCTTCGGCATGGACATCGACGACCTAGCTCGCCATTTCTCCATCGAAGAAGACGCTAGAGCCCGGGAATTCACTAGGACAGTGAGGGGACTTCGTTGCGGAGCCGTGGTGGTGGAGCACCGGATCTACAAAGGTTGTATTTCCGTATTCTAATAGTTAAGTGTTAACTAGTTTACTTTTTCGCCTAGATTTCTAGCCAACGATCCGTTCTAGGGTTTCTCGGCACCGTTAAAATTTGAAATTGGCATGGTTGATGCCTTGTGAGACTTCATTAGGGTGCCTAGGAACCCTACAGTGGTATCAGAGCCAAGCTAGAGCCTTAGGCGAAGTCTAGACGGAGTTTGAAGTCCGAACGAACCCGAAAACCCATTTCAAAAATGCTCTCTGTCCTTTTTCTAAAAACAGGGATTTTTGTGAATTAAAAATTGCCAAAAAATTCAGCAGGGAAACCTATGAGTTACTGTGAAGCACGTGGCTCTAAATCGATAAAAGAGCCGTGGAACCGCGGCCCCACCCTGGGTTTAGCGGCGGTTCCGCGGCCATGTTGGTGATTTAGACCACGTGTCTTGCACAGTAATTCTTATGTCATAGTGCTGAGTCTTCTGGAAATTTTTATATTTTATTCAAGAGTTGAATTTTCTGGAGTTGTTTTGGGGATTCGGTGTTTTGATCGGAGTATCAGATTTTGTCTAAGTGGCTTTCCGGATAATTTTTTAAGAATATGTTAAAAAGTTCGATCGGATATAAAAATACCCACTTTTTCCCCTGCCGGGAAATTTCCAAGTGTTGGATTTTTCCGTAGTTTAACGACGTTCTAAGTAGTGCAAGTAACACGATGGACCCTCTAGAAGACAACAAACCTTAACTCGATTATGTGACCGTCTTGAACTGCCCTTTGAACCTTAGGGTTTGGGGCAGTACGGCGTGCCACATGTGAGGCGTTGGCTTGACCCTTCTACGGCTGGATCATTGGTACTGAGGCACGAACTGAATGTTGTTAGACTTGTTTCATGTGTTGATCTGTATCGGGAAAACTTGGGTGTTCGATTGTTCGATCGGAAAGTTTAACATTTTCTATTTATCCGGAATATGATACAATAATTGGAATTCACAAGTAGTTATGAGATAACTGAATGAATGTTATAAACAAAGCACGTTAGTCTCACTTCATCGGTTGCGACGGAATTTTGATGTGATCAAAAGTCCGTCGCAATCACGTAGCGTACGCGGATACTCGCCGGGTAAACTTAATAGACAGCCTCACTCCATAGCCCCGACCAAGTGACTGTAGGAGAACCCCGTCGCCGAAAGCATCTGTTCGGGTGCTCGCGTTAGCGGTGTTCCGCCTTGGTGCACTTCGTCGACGGTATCGGGGGTGCGGCCGTCTACTGAAGTTTGCGACGAGCATTCGATCAGGATGTCGGGAATCTTGTTGAATTGCCCGACTTGACATTGAAAAGTGTTTTCGATTTTGAGACTAAAATGCGGGGTTTATAATTGTTAGGCATGCGATGTCTAAGGAATTCATTGGTTCAGACATGCGATGTCTGAGGTGGTTGCGGATTCCAACTGTTGTAGTTTTACACTTTCTTTTCTGTGACCGTAAGTGTAATATGTGATATCGCCGGTTTCGTTGCTATATGTCAACGACAATTGGGATGCGCATATTTACTTACGTTGATGACATGTGATGTTATATGTTGCTGGATATGTTATATTGGATCGTCGTGTTTGAATAGCCGGGGGGTTTTTATGTGAGATGAGTGTTTTTCATTTTCATTCATGTAAAAACTTGTATGTAATATTCTTTTATTGGGGCACTTCCAGGTTGCGGAAGATGTCACCCTTTGTATATTATTTACTTTTCCTCACTAGGATAGACCCAAGGAGGGGAGCACAAGTAACCGGGTTCTGGAGTCCAGTGGGAGACCAACTCGAGGAGTCGAGTCCGGGTCTCCTAACTCTAGAATTGGTAGGGTTGCTTGCCGCTCTCGTAGGGGTCTAGGGGTGTGGGTTTGGCTATTCATCACGACCGTGGAATCCGTGTTTTATACTGGCTCGTATTGAAAACACGGACGTCCTAGTATATCCAATATTTCATATGTTTCTTCTGCTGCGATATCTGTGATGTGATCATGTGATGTTCTGTGATAGATACAGTATATAGTATATATGATATATTATATAGGCGTTACTTATGTTTTACACCCGCGCTAGCCCTGCCCCGCTCTGCCGTTAGTTACCTAACCTAACGGTGCATGAGGGGACATCGAGGCGAATGCGGATGGCATAAGTGTACGTCGTATTTATCTGTGATGTTTAGGTACTTTGATGATGGGACTTCATTAATGTGATTAATGAAATAAAAAAAACCTAAGATGTTGTAGAATCGAATTTCAAAATTAAAACAGGTAGCTACAGTTCTTGCTTTGCACAGCGGTATATGTGATATATCCTGCACCTTATTCGATAAGAAAAGGACCGAGATCCCTTCACCGGGAGTGACTCCTTTAGCAATAACTGGAAGATGCTACAACACTCGGTTTGTCTTTTGATTTCTTTTAAAAGTTTTTTCTTTGCACAGTGATATATATGATATATCCCGCACCTCATTCGACGAGGAAAGGACCGACGATCCCTTCACCGGGAGTGACTCCTTTAGCAAAACTAGAAAAGCCTCAAAAACACTCCATTTCAAAATTCATTTGATTCTACAACGATATCAAGTTCATTACGCAATAGGTTTTCAGAAAAACCTGTCGTAGCCCTCCGTCATTTCAGATAAATCCTGTTTAGTATTCGTGCTGCGTTTGTTGACCTTGTCAAGGCGCAGTGTGCGGTAGCTAACCAGTATTTATCTGCTTATGCATATGATGCAGATTGGGTTAGGGTAGTCGTTGTAGGGTTCCTAAGAACCCTAATGAGGTCTCACAAGGCATCGAACATGCCAATTTCAAATTTAAACGGTGCCGAGAAACCCTAGAACGGATCGTTGGCAAGAAAACTAGGCGAAAAGTAAACTAGTTAACACTTAACTATAAGAATCGGAAATACAACCTTTGTAGATCCGGTGCTCCACCACCATAGCTCCGCAATGAAGTCCTCTCGCTGTCCAAAACAAATCCCGGGCTCTAGCGTCGGCTTCATCGGAGAATAGGCGAGCTAGGTCGTCGATGTCCATGCCGAAGACGATCTACGTCGAGGCATCGCTAGATCAAGCTCCACCTTCACCAAGCCATGAAAACTTGTGAAGGAAACACCCTATACTACTTGGCAAGAGGTAGAGGATGAAGAAATAGGAGTTGGGTTCACTTTAGAATTGGATTTCTCACTCAAATACTCAAGTTGCCATTGTTGAAGTAAGGTTTCTTCATGAAGAAGAAGAAGAGGAAGAAGATGATAAGTGTTCAATTATCCCTTTTTAAAAAGAATATAATATGAATACTTATCATAAGCCAACCATAGTTTGTTGTAGAGAATAAACCATAGTTAGAATCAAGGGTTAGGGTTAAGCATCAAGACAAAATGGTCACAAGGTTAAAGCTTCATGAAGCTTCAATGTACAAATAAAGAAAGCCACCATTTTCTCTTTATGCATAATATTTTCCAATGAGAATAAATAAATAAATAAGAAAACCATAACCCTAACCTATATACAACCATGGTTTAATCTTCACACAAACCCTAGTGAGTATGTATCATCAAACATGATACAAGCAAGTGCACAAAAAGTATATCACATATACAATGTGCACATCCGAGCGAGAAAATCCATTTAAAGTGAACCAATACTAGTTAATGCAAAGTAATATATCAAATATATAATTCTACATTAAATCATTAAATCAACACTTGATTTAACGATCCGGTCATATCGCATATAACCGACTAGTATCCTATGTATCGGCTTATCGAATCAATACTTGATTCGATAACTAGGTAATATCGCATACAACCAATCGATACATTCATCGCGAGAATAGAATACGGTATCACATACACGCATTATTCTCGGTCCCGCACATATCTCATACGTGCTCCTATTTCGTTTCGCTTGAGCCAGGAAACCTCTGTGTAGGACTCTAAAGACTCGTCAATACGTCGGCAGCAGGTGATGATCATATCAAACACCCACAAGCCGCAAGCGGTCTGCTAAACGTAACGGACACCCGGGTATTGAGCGATCTGAAGATCGACGAGCAAGCCCGCTCACACTCCAGTGAATCAAACCAGTAACACTACCGTACAGTCCGGTCTGATCGTCTGATATGTCGTATATCTCGCCTAGGGGTGGTAAACGTCAGACCGCAATAGCTTGATAAGTCATGTCGATATGAGGTCTATAACAATTCGAGAAACTACTGGTAACACTTACCAGTAAATCTCAGCAACCCTGGCCAGGGATTTCCTGTTATAGCCAATCGAACACAGCGCAACATCAACCCCCTATACCGGGAGAGACGAATCCCCTCCTATCGCTCATTGCCTCCATGTGACTCGGGACTGAACCCAAAAACCACCGTTTTGCACGCCCTCTTGGACGTGGTAAGATGGAAATCAAAGCACAGTGGGAACCACACAAGACTCTATGACGATCTCGGGTCAAGAGACTACTCTGTACCAGTGTCACCAGAGAACTGCCATCTGACGTGAGGTATAATACCATCTGGGAGTTCTCGGCGAGTCCGTCCAGTGTACCCAGTCTCTACTGAGCACCCGTATATCATCTCTGATGTCAAACACCAATGGATATGGGATCATCCATCGCCCATCTGTATGGGTCGAGAAGGTACACGCTAGTCTACTCTGGTATATCGATGCCCCGCCTCGATACACCCTCGACTAGGGACTTTGAAGGATGTACTTATGGACTACCATGTCCCCACTAGTATGATCCGCATCATAGTCCAGGTAGTTAAGTACACATCCTAAGGGCTTTACCAACATGTAATAGAGAGACAATCAGTGTACACGTTAAGGTAAAGATCAACCAGATAGCATACTATCATGTTGAGCAAGAAAGTCCTCACTATATATGTCCCAGCATCCACTACAATATACATCCTATGTATAGTAATGGCCTCTAGGGCATACATATAACTAACAATCTCCCACTTGCACTAGGGCCATCTGTAGCATTGGTTTGAAGTATCTCATACTCAACCATCCCATAAAAGTCTCTCTCTGGGAACAGGCCTTTGTGAGTGGATCCTCTGTGTTGTCCTCTGAGTCTACTCTCCTGACCTCGATCTCCTGGAGATCAACCATCTCCATGATCAGGTGATACTGCCTTAGAATATGTCTGGATCACTGATGGTACCCGGCGTTCCTCCCCATAAGCCACAACTCCATTGTCTCACAATGGTAGGAACGTAGTTCATCTCATGAACCAATATACACCCAAACAGCCTCTTCGGTAGCATCTTAAGTAGCGATGTATCCTGCCTTTATTGTCTAGTATGCCACGGTATCTAGCTTGGAACTCTTCCAACATACCGCCCCTTTACTGAGGGTATAGACAATGCCTGTGACTGACATTCAGTCGTCTTTATCACCCTGGAACCCTTCCAGTGATTCTCCCCAGGATCGGTTGATACCGTCTCACTACAACTTGTGAGAGTCCTAACATCCAATTAGATCTATCTCATAGATCCAAAATCCAGGATTTAGGAGGTAACACTTTGATCCTATATGGAGAATCATTGTGATAAGCGGACATTGATCGAGCGTAGCATAGGTAACTTTTTCCCTATCAAGAGTATGTCATCCACGTACTCTACAAGGATCATCACCATACTCCCTACTACCTTTTTGCATATACAAGGTTCATCTACCATTTTGATGATGTCAAACTCTTTGACTATTTCATCAAAACAGATGTTCCAACTCCGCGATGCCTGCTTTAATCCTATAAAGCATCTTGCACACATTTCCGCTGCTCCCACTGTCTACGAAGCCCTCTGGCTGTGTACTTATAGACTCTCTCTTCTAAAACATCATTTAGAAAAGCAGTCATGGCACCCAACCGCCAGATATCGTAGTCATGGTATGAAGCCGTGGCAAGTAGGATCTGGATGGACTTAAGCTTAGATACTGGAAAAAGGTTTCATCATTATCCACGCCTGGTCGATGACGAAAACCTTTAACTAGTCTAGCTTTGAAAGTCTCAACTTTTCCATCTACACCAAGTAATCTTCTCAAGATATACTTGCTCCTGATGGGGATTTAACCCTTCAGATATAGCAACCAAAGTCCATACTTTGTTGGTGTATAAGGATTCCATCTCAGATCACTAAGCATCCAGCCATTCTTACAGAGTCTTCACTCTCGATGGCCTGCTCGAAACTAGTTGGGTCATCATCTCATGATGCAATCCTCGCTCCCACTGTCATAGAGAAACCGAAGTATCTCTCAGGTGGGTGAGGAACCCTACTAGATCGGCGGAGAGGCTGAGGTTCGTTGGAATCTACTGAATCCTTTGGTTCTACCAAATCATCTGCTGTTGTTTGTATAGCTGGAACCTTTCCAGTTGTACATAACAGATCTTGCCTCGAGCTTGTCCGGATTTTGCTTTTCAGACATAGGCTGGACAACCCCAAATCTTAACTAACTTAAGATATGGGCTCTTCTGTTTCCATATCACATATGAAGTGGTAGGCTACTGATTTGATTTGAAACCTATTCAATAGGTATGCAGCTTCTCAAGTGCATAACACCCAAAAAGGAAATAGGTAATTCAGTAATACTCATCATAGAGCACACCTTATCATATAGGGTGTGATTGCTCCGCCCCGATATACCATCGTGCTATGGTGTATACGGAGGAGTAATGCTGAGAGAGAATCTCATTCTCCTTTAGAATAGTCCAGGAATTCCATGCTCAAGTATTCTCCTCCTTGATCTCATCAAAGGACATAATACTTATACCCGTGTTTTGGTTCTCTACTTCTAGCTTATATTCTGTGAATATCTCAAAAGGTTCGGACTTGTGTTTCAACAGGAACATAGGTCTGAATCTCGAAAGATCATCAGAGAATGTAATGAAGTACAAAGAACCAGTCCTGGCATGTGTAGACAGGAGACCTTACATACATCATCATGTATCAGTCCCAAGAGTTCACAAACTCTTTCTCTGTTTCCAATAAACAGAGCTATGGTCATTTTATCTTTGTGACATGACTGGCGAGTTTCACAAGATGTAAATTCAAACTAATTTAAATATGCATCTTTATGTAACTCTAGCTAGTCGGGTCACATTGATTTGACCTAGTCTACAATACCTCAAGAAGGATCCGTTCATTTCTGAACTCTTCCTCTTGCGTGTGTTCTGTATACCAGGAACTGTAGTTTGATTTAGAACATTAATGCTTTTAGATAACGTGCCTGAACCAATCAACTTTTGATATAGGAAATGTTCAAAACATTATCCAACAATACAAAATTTTATCATTTCTTTACTAATAAAGAGACTGATATGATTTTGTATATCAGGTTCGGTATCTAACAACATTCGTTCAGAATCAATGTATTGTAATACAGGGTGACAGTGACCAACAGACTTGGCAGCAACACTTGCCCCGTTTTCTGCCTCATGAAACTTATCACCCGTTCTCAGTCCTCTACCTTTCTGTAGCCCTATGTAACAGATTACATATGTAGGATCCTGATCCGGTATCATATACCCAGGATGTAGAGGATACTGAGAAAAAGTTCTGTATAATGAACAAACTCGAAGATGATGCATCAGCATGCACTCTCTTCGTTTGTGCGGCATGGGAATTCTGGTGATCCCCAATTTCCTGCTCGGTCTTATAACAATTATAAGTTGGAGCGGGACCAACGTTCCCCAGCTCAGTATAACAAGCGGGTTCGGTCAATAATCCATATTATTATCTTGATTAAGGCATGATATGGTCGCTACCAGGAGAGAGAGAGAAGAAAACACTCAGCGTGCGCTCTGCAAGAATAGATTGGTTATTATTTTATCTAATCAGGATGGCTCCCACTGCTTTTTATCAAATCTTCCTTCAAACCCTAAAAGGAAAGACTAGCCGGGATTAATTACACACTACAAGTTCGCCAATCTTTCAGCCAGGCCAGTGTCGGTACTTTGAGGGAGGTCCCCCGTGCTTTCGCACGAACCTAATTAATGTAAACCTCGTTTTCCCAGAGGCGTAACCTCGTTAACACCTTTCTAGACACCTACTTGATCGGCTAATTGTAATGTATAAAACTCTCCCAGGAGTAACTCTTACTCGCAGCGGGTATCGGGATCCAACTATCTCATAGAAGGTATGCAATCTCATTGCAAATTTCAACACTTGAAATTCCCGATAATATTTTGCCCCTAACCTCCTATGACCTTGACAAAGGCCAACAAACCATAGGATGCTAGTCAAGTTTAACCCGTCATTTCTTGATCGAAATAAACCCACCCGCACGGCCCTTGACAAAGGCCAACAAGGTCGCACGACTACCCTAATCCAATCTGCATCATATGCATAAGCAGATAAGCACCAGTTAGCTACCGCACACTGCGCCTTGACAAAGGCCAACAAACGCAGCACGAATACTAACTACTACTTATCTGAAATGACGGAGGGCTACGACAGGTTTTTCTGAAAACCCATTGCGTAATGAACTTGATATCGTTGTAGAATCAAATGATTTTGAAATGGAGTGTTTTTTAGGCTTTTCTAGTTTTGCTAAAGGAGTCACTCCCGGTGAAGGGATCGTCGGTCCTTTCCTCGTCGAATGAGGTGCGGGATATATCATATATATCGCTGTGCAAAGCAAAAACTCTTAAAAGCAATCAAAAGACAAACCGAGTGTGTAGCATCTGCCAGTTATTGCTAAAGGAGTCACTCCCGGTGAAGGGATTTCGGTCCTTTCCTTATCGAATAAGGTGCAGGATATATCATATATACCGCTGTGCAAAGCAAGAACTGTAGCTACCTGTTTTATTTTGAAATTCGATTCTACAACATCTTAGGTTTCTTTTATTTCATTAATCACATTAATGAAGTCCCATCATTTAAATTACCTAAACATCACAGATAAATACGACGTACACTTATGCCATCCGCATTCGCCTCGACTTCCCCTCGTGCACCGTTAGGTTAGGTAACTAACGGCAGAGCGGGGCAGGGCTAGCGCGGGTGTAAAACATAAGTAACGTCTATATAATATATCATATATACTATATACTGTATCTATCACAGAACATCTCATGATCACATCACAGATATCGCAGCAGAAGAATCATATGAAATATTGGATATACTAGGACGTCCGTGTTTTCAATACGAGCCAGTATAAAACACGGATTCCACGGTCGTGATGAATAGCCAAACCCACACCCCTAGACCCCTACGAGAGCGGCAAGCAACCTTACCAATTCTAGAGTTAGGAGACCCGGACTCGACTCCTCGAGTTGGTCTCCCACTGGACTCCAGAACCCGGTTACTTGTGCTCCCCTCCTTGGGTCTATCCTAGTGCGGAAAAGTAAATAATATACAAACAGTGACAACTTCCGCAACCTGGAAGTGCCCCAATAAAAGAATGTTACATACAAGTTTTTACATGAATGAAAATGAAAAACACTCATCTCACATAAAACCCCCCGGCTATTCAAACACGACGATCCAATATAACATATCCAGCAACACATAACATCACATGTCATCAACATAAGTAAATATGCCCATCCCAATTGTCGTTGACATATAGCAACGAAACCGGCGATATCACATATTACACTTACGGTCACAGAAAAGAAAGTGTAAAACTACAACAGTTGGAATCCGCAACCACCTCAGACATCGCATGCCTGATCAAATGAATTCTTTAGACATCGCATGCCTAACAATTATAAACCCCGCATTTTAGTCTCATTATCGAAAAAACTTTTCAATATCAAGTCGGGCAATTCAACAGGATTCCCGACATTCTGATCGAATGCTCGTCGCAAACTTTAGTAGGCGGCTGCACCCCCGACGCCGTCAACCAAGTGCACCAAGGCGGAACACCGCTACCGCGAGCACCCGAACGGATGCTTTCGGCGACGGGGTTCTCCTACAGTCACTTGGTCGGGGCTATGGAGTGAGGCTGTCTATTAAGTTTACCCGGCGAGTATCCGCGTACGCTACGTGATTGCGACGGACTTTTGATCGCATCAAAATTCCGTGGCAACCGATCAAGCGAGACTAAAGTGCTATGTTTATAACATTCATTCAGTTATCTCATAACTTATTGTGAATTCCAATTATTGTATCCCATTCCAGATAATTAGAAAATGTTAAACTTTCCGATCGAACAATCGAACACTCAAGTTTTCCCGATACAGATCAACACATGAAACAAGTCTAAAAACATTCAGTTCGTGCCTCAGTACCAACGGTCCAGCCGTAGAAGGGTCAAGCCAACGCCTCACATGTGGCACGCCGTACTGCCCCAAACCCGGAGGTTCAAAGGGCAGTTCAAGACGGTCACATAATCGAGTTAAGGTTTGTTGTCTTCTAGAGGGTCCATCGAGTTACTTGCACTACTTAGAACGTCTTTAAACTACGGAAAAATCCAACACTTGGAAATTTCCCGACAGGGGAAAAATTGGGTATTTATATCCGGTCGAACTTTTTAACATATTCTATAATTTATCCGGAAAGCCTCATAGACAAAATTTGATACTCCGATCGAAACACCGAATCCCCAAAACAATCCCAGAAAATTCAACTCTTGAAAAATTATTAAAAATTCCCAGAAAAATCACCACTGGAAACTAAGAATTACTGTGCAAAATAATTTAAATACTGTGGCCGTACGGCCGCGGATCCGCCGCATGAGCCTTGCTCATGCCGCGGAACCGCGGTGGGATAGTTGAATTAGGTCCACGAAATTTACAGTAATTCCTAGAAAACCCTGCTTGATTTTCTGCATATTTTTAATGTGGAAAAATGCACAGTTTTGAAAAAAGGACAGAGAGCATGGGAAAAATGAGGTTTCGGGTTCGATCGGGATTCAAACGTTGTCTAGACTTCGGCTAAGGCTCTAGCTAGGCTCTGATACCACTGTAGGGTTCCTAGGCACCCTAATGAGGTCTCACAAGGCATCGAACATGCCAATTTCAAATTTAAACGGTGCCGAGAAACCCTAGAACGGATCATTGGCTAGAAAACTAGGCGAAAAGTAAACTAGTTAACACTTAACTATAAGAATCAGAAATACAACCTTTGTAGATCCGGTGCTCCACCTCCATAGCTCCGCAATGAAGTCCTCTCGCTGTCCAAAACAAATCCCGGGCTCTAGCGTCGGCTTCATCGGAGAATAGGCGAGCTAGGTCGTCGATGTCCATGCCGAAGACGATCTACGTCGAGGCATCGCTAGATCAAGCTCCACCTTCACCAAGCCATGAAAACTTATGAAGGAAACACCCTATACTACTTGGCAAGAGGTAGAGGATGAAGAAATAGGAGTTGGGTTCACTTTAGAATTGGATTTCTCACTCAAATACTCAAGTTGCCATTGTTGAAGTAAGGTTTCTTCATGAAGAAGAAGAAGAGGAAGAAGATGATAAGTGTTCAATTATCCCTTTTTAAAAAGAATATAATATGAATACTTATCATAAGCCAACCATAGTTTGTTGTAGAGAATAAACCATAGTTAGAATCAAGGGTTAGGGTTAAGCATCAAGACAAAATGGTCACAAGGTCAAAGCTTCATGAAGCTTCAATGTACAAACAAAGAAAGCCACCATTTTCTCTTTATGCATAATATTTTCCAATGAGAATAAATAAATAAATAAGAAAACCATAACCCTAACCTATATACAACCATGGTTTAATCTTCACACAAACCCTAGTGAGTATGTATCATCAAACATGATACAAGCAAGTGCACAAAAAGTATATCACATATACAATGTGCACATCCGAGCGAGAAAATCCATTTAAAGTGAACCAATACTAGTTAATGCAAAGTAATATATCAAATATATAATTCTACATTAAATCATTAAATCAACACTTGATTTAACGATCCGGTCATATCGCATATAACCGACTAGTATCCTATGTATCGGCTTATCGAATCAATACTTGATTCGATAACTAGGTCATATCGCATACAACCAATCGATACATTCATCGCGAGAATAGAATACGGTATCACATACACGAATTATTCTCGGTCCCGCACATATCTCATACGTGCTCCTATTTCGTTTCGCTTGAGCCAGGAAACCTCTGTGTAGGACTCTAAAGACTCGTCAATACGCCGGCAGCAGGTGATGATCATATCAAACACCCACAAGCCGCAAGCGGTCTGCTAAACGTAACGGCCACCCGGGTATTGAGCGATCTGAAGATCGACGAGCAAGCCCGCTTACACTCCAGTGAATCCAACCAGTAACACTACCGTACAGTCCGGTCTGATCGTCTGATATGTCGCATATCTCGCCTAGGGGTGGTAAACGTCAGACCCCAATAGCTTGATAAGTCGTGTCGATATGAGGTCTATAACAATTCGAGAAGCTACTGGTAACACTTACCAGTAAATCTCAGCAACCCTGGCCAGGGATTTCCTGTTATAGCCAATCGAACACAGCGCAACATCAACCCCCTATACCGGGAGAGACGAATCCCCTCCTATCGCTCATTGCCTCCATGTGACTCGGGACTGTACCCAAAAACCACCGTTTTGCACGCCC
Source organism: Agapanthus africanus (assembly GCA_030015575.1). Taxonomy (NCBI): domain Eukaryota; kingdom Viridiplantae; phylum Streptophyta; class Magnoliopsida; order Asparagales; family Amaryllidaceae; genus Agapanthus; species Agapanthus africanus. The sequence continues at coordinate 242,615,815 of CM057344.1, forward strand.
TCTTGGACGTGGTAAGATGGAAATCAAAGCACAGTAGGAACCACACAAGACTCTATGACGATCTCGGGTCAACAGACTACTCTGTACCAGTGTCACCAGAGAACTGCCATCTGACGTGAGGTATAATACCATCTGGGAGTTCTCGGCGAGTCCGTCCAGTGTACCCAGTCTCTACTGAGCACCCGTATATCATCTCTGATGTCAAACACCAATGGATATGGGATCATCCATCGCCCATCTGTATGGGTCGAGAAGGTACACGCTAGTCTACTCTGGTATATCGATGCCCCGTCTCGATACACCATCGACTAGGGACTTTGAAGGATGTACTTATGGACTACCATATCCCCACTAGTATGATCCGCATCATAGTCCAGGTAGTTAAGTACACATCCTAAGGGCTTTACCAACATGTAATAGAGAGACAATCAGTGTACACGTTAAGGTAAAGATCAACCATATAGCATACTATCATGTCGAGCAAGAAAGTCCTCACTATATATGTCCCAGCATCCACTACAATATACATCCTATGTATAGTAATGGCCTCTAGGGCATACATATAACTAACAGTCGTGCGGCCTTGTTGACCTTGTCAAGGGTCGTGCGGGTGGGTCTGATTCAATCAAGAAATGACGGGTAGAACTTGACTTGCGGTCTATGGTTTGTTGACCTTGTCAAGGTCATAGATCGTTCGGGGCAAAATATTATCGGGAATTTCAAGTGTTGAAATTTGCAATGAGATTGCATACCTTCTATGAGATAGTTGGATCCCGATACCCGCTGCGAGTAAGAGTTACTCCCGGGAGAGTTTTATACATTACAATTAGCCGATCAAGTAGGTGTCTAGAAAGGTGTTAACGAGGTTACGCCTCTGGGAAAACGAGGTTTACATTAATTAGGTTCGTGCGAAAGCACGGGGGACCTCCCTCAAAGTACCGACACTGGCCTGGCTGAAAGATTGGCGAACTTGTAGTATGTAATTAATCCCGGCTAGTCTTTCCTTTTAGGGTTTGAAGGAAGATTTGATAAAAAGCAGTGGGAGCCATCCTGATTAGATAAAATAATAACCAATCTATTCTTGACAGAGCGCACGCTGAGTGTTTTCTTCTCTCTCTCTCCAGGTAGCGACCATATCACGCCTTAATCAAGATAATAATACGGAATATTGACCGAACCCGCTTGTTATACTGAGCTGGGGAACGTTGGTCCCGCTCCAACTTATAATTGTTATAAGACAGAGCAGGAAATTGGGGATTACCAGAATTCCCGTGCCGCCCAAACGAAGAGAGTGCATGCTGATGCATCATCTTCGGGTGTGTTCATTACAAAGAACTGTTTCTCTGTATCCTCTACGTCCTGGGTATGTGATACCAGATCAGGATCCCAGATATGTAATTTGTTACATAGGGCTGCAGAAAGGTAGAGAACTGAGAACGGGTGATAAGTTTCATGAGGCAGAAAACGGGGCAAGTGTTGCAGCCAAGTTTGTTGGTCACTGTCACCCTGTATTCCAAATACATTGATTCTGAACGAATGTTATTAGATACCGAACCTGATATACAAAATCATATCTATCTCTTTATTAGTAAACAAATGATAAAATTTTGTATTGTTGGATAATGTTTTGAATATTTCCTATATCAAAAGTTGATCGGATCAGGCACGTTATCTAAAAGCGTTGATGTTCTAAATCAAACTACAGTTCTTAGTATACGGAACACACACAAGAGGAAGAGTTCAGAAATGAACGAATCCTTCTTGAGGTATTGTAGACTAGGTCAGATCAATGTGACCCGACTAGCTGAAGTTACATAAAGATGCATATTTAAATGAGTTTGAATTTACATCTGGTGAAACTTGCCAGTCATGTCACAAAGATATAATGACACCAGCTCTGTTTATTTGAAACAGAGAAAGAGTGAGTAAACTCTTGGGATGATACATGTTGATGTATGTAAGGTCCCCTGTCTACACATACCAAGACCGGTTCTTTGTACTTCATTATATTCTCTGATAATCTCTCAAGATTCAGACCTATGTTCCTGTTGAAACACAAGTCCGAACCTTTTGAGATATTCACAGAATATAAGTTAGAAGTAGAGAACCAATACGGGTATAAGTATTATGTCCTTTGATGAGATCAAGGAGGAGAATACTTGTGCACGGAAATCCTGGATTATTCTAAAGGAAAATGAGATTCTCTCTCAGCATTACTCCTCCGTATACACCATGGCACGATGGTATATCGGGGCGGAGCAATAGCACCCTATGTGATAAGGTGTGCTCTATGATGAGTACTACTGAGTTACCTATTTCCTTTTGGGAGTTATGCACTTGAGAAGCTGCATACCTATAGAATAGGGTTCCAATCAAATCAGTTGCCTACCACTTCATATGTGATATGGAAAGAGAAGAGCCCATGTCTTAAGCTAGTTAAGATTTGGGGTTGTCCGGCCTATGTCTAAAAGCAAAATCCGGACAAGCTCGAGGCAAGATCTGTTATGTAGAACTGGAAATGTTCCAGCTATACAAACTGCAGTTGATGATTTGAAAGAACCAAAGGATTCAGTAGATACCAACGAACCTCAGCCTCTCCGCCGATCTAGTAGGGTTCCTCACCCACCTGAGAGATACTTCTGTTTCTCTATGACAGTGGGAGCGAGGATTGCATCATGAGATGATGACCTAACTAGTTTCGAACTGGCCATCAGGAGTGGGACTTTGTAAGAATGGCTGGATGCTCAGCGATCTGAGATGGAATCCATGTACACCAACAAAGTATGGACTTTGGTTGCAATATCTGAAGGGTTAAATCCCCATCAGGAGCAAGTATATCTTGAGAAGATTACTTGGTGTAGATGGAAAAGTTGAGACTTTCAAAGCTAGACTTGTTAAAGCTTTTCGTCATCGACCAGGCGTGGATAAGTATGGACTTGTTAAATTTTGGATCTATGAGATAGATCTAATTGGATGTTAGGATTCTCACTAGTTGTAGTGAGATGGTATCTATCGATCCTGGGGAGAATCACTGGAAGGGTTCCAGGGTGATAAAGACGACTGAATGTCAGTCGCAGGCATTGTCTTTACCCTCAGTAAAGGGACGGTATGTTGGAAGAGTTCCAAGCTAGATACCGTGGCATACTAGACGATTAAGGCTGGATATATCGCTACTTAAGATGCTACCAAAGAGGATGTTTGGGTGTATATTGGTTCATGAGATGAACTACGTTCCAACCATTGTGAGACAATGGAGTTGTGGCTTATGCCGAGGAACGTCCGTCCCATCAGTGATCCAGACATATTCTAAGGCAGTATCACCTGATCATGGAGATGGTTGATCTCCAGGGGATCGAGGTCTGGAGAGTAGACTCAGAGGACAACACAGCGGATCCACTCACAAAGGCCTGTTCCCAGAGAGAGATTTTTATGGGATGGTTGAGTATGAGATACTACAACCACTGCTACAGATGGCCCTAGTGCAAGTGGGAGATTGTTAGTTATATGTATGCCCTAGAGGCCATTACTGTACATAGGATGTATATTGTAGTGGATGCTGGGACATATATAGGGAGGACTTTCTTGCTCGACATGATAGTATGCTATCTGGTTACTCTTTACCTTAACGTGTATACTGATTGTCTCTCTGTTACATGTTGGTAAAGCCCTTAGGATGTGTGCTTGACTATCTGGACTATGATGCGGATCATACTAGTAGGGACATGGTAGTCCATAAGTACATCCTTCAAAGTCCCTAGTCGTGGGTGTATCGAGACGGGGCATCGATATACCAGAGTAGACTAGCGTATACCTTCTCGACCCATACAGATGGGCGATGGATGATCCCATATCCATTGGTGTTTGACATCAGAGATGATATACGGGTGCTCAGTGGAGACTGGGTACACTGGACGGACTCGCCGAGAACTCCCAGATGGTATTATACCTTACGTCAGATGGCAGTTCTCTGGTGACACTGGTACAGAGTAGTCTGTTGACCCGAGATCGTCATAGAGTCTTGTGTGGTTCCCACTGTGCTTTGATTTCCATCTTACCACGTCCAAGAGGGCGTGCAAAACGGTGGTTTTTGGGTACAGTCCCGAGTCACATGGAGGCAATGAGCGATAGGAGGGGATTCGTCTCTCCCGGTATAGGGAGTTGATGTTGCGCTGTGTTCGATTGGCTATAACAGGAAATCCCTGGCCTGGGTTGCTGAGATTTACTGGTAAGTGTTACCAGTAGTTTCTCGTATTGTTATAGACCTCATATCGACACGACTTATCGAGCTATTGGGGTCTGACGTTTACCACCCCTAGGCGAGATATGCGACATATCAGACGAACAGACCGGACTGTACGGTAAGTGTTACTGGTTGGATTCACAGGAGTGTGAGCGGGCTTGCTCGTCGATCTTCTGATCGCTCAATACCCGTGTGGCCGTTACGTTTAGCAGACCGCTTGCGGCTTGTGGATGTTTGATATGATCATCATCTGCTGCCGGCGTATTGACGAGTCTTTAGAGTCTTACACAGAGGTTTCCTGGCTCAAGCGAAACGAAATAGGAGCGCATATGAGATATGTGCGGGACCGAGAATAATACCAGTATGTGATACTGTATTCGATTCTCGCGATGTGACATTGATCGGTTATATGCGATATAGCCGGGTTATCGGATCAAGTGTTGATTCGATAAGTTGTTACTAATGATACCAGTCGGTTATGTGCGACATGACCGGATCATTGAATCAAGTGTTGATTTAATGATTTAATGCATAATTATATATTTGATATATTACTTTGCATTAACTAGTATCGGTTCACTTTGAATGGATTTTCTCACTCGGATGTGCGCATTATATATGCGATATGATTTTGTGCACATGTTTGTATCATGTTTGATGATGCATGCTATATTGGTTAAGTGTAAAGATTAAACCATGGTTGTGAATGGTTAGGGTTTTGTTTTCTTTTTCATTTATTTATTTATTATTTAGTTATTCATTTGGAAAAAGAAAAAGGGTGAGAAAAATGGTGGCATTCTTTTAATCTTTCATGAAGCTTCATGAACACTTTGACTATGTCACCATTTTTGTCTCATCCTTAACCCTAACCACTCCACTAACCCTTGTTCACTCTCTACACTTTACCATGGTTACCTTTATGATAAGAATGATTATTCTTTTCTTTTCTAATTAATCTTATCATAAAATTCTTCTTCTTCTTCCTTTCTTCACTTGAAGAAAGCAAGCTCCATCAATGGTGATTGATGGAAATGAGTGAGAAATCCAATTCTAAAGTCTACCCACTTCCTTTTTCTTCATCCTCTACCTCTTGCCAAGTAGTAGAGTGTGTTTCCTTCACAAGTTTCATGGCTTGGTGAAGGTGGAGCTTGATCTAGCGATGCCTCGACGTAGATCATCTTCGGCATGGACATCGACGACCTAGCTCGCCATTTCTCCGACGAAGCCGACGCTAGAGCCCGGGAATTCACTAGGACAGCGAGGGGACTTCGTTGCGGAGCCGTGGAGGTGGAGCACCGGATCTACAAAGGTTGTATTTCCGTATTCTTATAGTTAAGTGTTAACTAGTTTACTTTTTCGCCTAGATTTCTAGCCAACGATCCGTTCTAGGGTTTCTCGGCACCGTTAAAATTTGAAATTGGCATGGTTGATGCCCTGTGAGACCTCATTAGGGTGCCTAGGAACCCTACATAAGGGCATGTAATTCTCAAATTGAAATGGTTGATCATGAGCGGGTATCCGAGGGATTAAGGTGACTTCATGTATGAAGTCCCTATCAATTATAATCTCCCTATCACCCTACTGCAATTTTATAAAGCCAAATTGGGCGAGACACCCATCTTCCATGCACTCGTAAAAATGAGTGACTAATTCCGGAAGGGCGTAGGCGTTTGGGTGATTATATATCAAAAAGTTCCAGCCCCTACGTGCTATTTCATTCGCAAAATAACTTCCATACACAGCGCGTGAAAAAATTTGTGAAAAGTCACACTCTAGTTGCATATTGGGTGCCATCTGATAAGATACTGATCTACAGAAATTAAAAACAGAGATGGGTTTCAGAGATCGAACCTCCTCTGAAAAAATCAGGGGGTGCAGACACAGATGCACGGCGGATCAGCGGCGGGAAAGGGCCTTCGGCGGCGGTTCAGCGGTGCTCTGGGGAGATTTCTCTGCAGAAGAAGCGGCGGCGGCTAGGGTTTGAGGAGAGCAAAACGTTTTAGGGTTTAGAAACAGATGGGTCGGGTCTTATATATAGGGGGAAGTATTGGCTTATTTGCAAATAAACCCTTTTAAAAAGAGGAAATTATTTGCAAATAAATTTTTTTATTTTACTTATTTAAACTGGAAATTTACAAAAATACCCAAAAAAAATATTTATTTTCAATTTTTTTTATTTTTTATGTTGTTTTGTATTTATAAAATTACAAATGATACATACCCCCAAACTTGTTTGAAACAATGTTTTGGCTAGATGATCGAAAATTTGGGGGTAAATGGAGGAAGATCAGTCGGTATAAATCGGCTTCTGCAAAAACACGAGCTCCTCCGACGGGTCCGCAGTGAGGAACGGTTTGAGTCGATGCCCGTTTACTTTAAACAGTATACCATCTTCCGGGTTTTCTAGGTCTACCGCACCGTGCGGATATACGGTGCGTACCAAAAACGGCCCTTTCCATATAGATTTGAGCATGCCGGGATGGAAGTGTAACCGAGTGTCATAAAGCAAAACCTGTTGACCAGGTTTGAAAGTCTTTCGCATAAGGTGTTTATCATGGAACACCTTCGTTCAGTTTTTAACAATCACCGTGTTCTCATAGGCCTCATCCCGCAGCTCATCCAATTCATTCAATTGCAGCTTTTTATTGCTGCCCGCATCTCCCATGGATAAGTTCAACTCTTTGATCGCCCAAAATGCCTTGTGCTCAATTTCAATAGGAACGTGGCAAGCCTTTCCATAAACAAGCAGGTATGGAGACATTCCAAGATCGGTCTTGTAGCAGTACGGAATGCCCATAGTGCATCAATCAGTTTTGTTGACCAATCTTTACGGTTTTTGGAAACCGTTTTCTCCAAAATTTGTTTAATCTGCCGATTCGAAACCTCGGCTTGCTCACAAGTTTAGGGATGATATGGTGTTGACAATTTGTGAGTAATGGAGTATTTGCGCATTAAGGTCTCGAATGTCCTATTACAAAAGTGAGATCCATTATCACTTAAAATCGCGCGAGGATGCCCAAACCGAGAAAAGATATTTTCTTTAAGAAATCGGACGATAACCTTGTTGTCATTCGTTCAGCTGGGAACAGCTTCGACCCATTTTGACACATAATCAACAGCCGGTAGAATATACATATTCCCAAAGGAATTAGGAAATGGTCCCATGAAGTTTATTCCCCAAACATCAAAAATATCAACAACAAAAATTGGTTGGAGAGGCATTTCATTTCTCCGCGATATCCGGCCCAAGTGTTGGCACCGGGAGCATGTCTTGCAGTATTCGTATGCATCTTTAAAAAGTCGTGTCCAGTAGAGGCCACACTACAAGACTTTTTCTGCTGTCTTCTTGGGGCCAAAATGCCCGCCACACGCTTCGATCGTGGCAAAAAGACAGCACACTCTTAAACTCGTTTTCGGGGATACATCGACGAATGATTTGGTCGGAACAGTATTTAAAGAGATACAGTTCATCCCAGTAAAAATGCTTTACTTGGGACAGGAATCGGAGTTTGTCCTGATTCGACCAATCTTTAGGTATCAGTCTGGTGGCCAAATAGTTTACTATATCAGCGAACCAAGGTTCGCATGACACGGTTAAGAGCTGCTCATCGGGAAAAACATCTTTAATAGGAATTTCGAGTGTAGGCGAAGAAGGAAGTCGTGAAAGGTGGTCGGCAACTACATTTTCACATTCTCTCTTGTCCCTTATGACAAGGTCAAACTCTTGTAGCAAGAGGATCCAACGTATTAGCCAAGATTTAGCATCCTTCTTCGCGAAAAGATGGCGAAGTGCTGAATGGTCCATGTAAACAATCACTGGAGAGCCGATTAAATAGGGCCTGAATTTTTCGAGTGCAAACACAACGTCTAAGAATTCTTTTTCTGTTGTTGTGTAATTCAATTGGGCCTCATTTAATGTTCGGCTAGCGTAATAAATTATGTGCGGCATCTTATTAATGTGCTGTCCAAGATCAGCACCAATGGCGAAATCAGATGCATCGCACATAATTTCAAATGGATGCGTTCAGTCGGGAGATGAAAGAATGGGCGCAGAAATAAGTGAGTGTTTCAATGACTCGAACGCTTTCATGCAGATTGAGTCAAAATCAAAAGTTGCGTCCTTGGCCAATAAAAAAGTCAACGGTCTAGCTATCTTGCTAAAATCATTGATGAACCGTCTATAAAAACCGGCATGGCCAAGGAAGGCTCGGATGTCTTTGACGCGCTTAGGAGGAGGAAGATTGGAAATGACTTCAATCTTGGCTTTATCAACCTCAATGCCGTTTTGCGAGATGACATGTCCTAAGACAATACCTTCTCGTACCATAAAGTGGCACTTCTCCCAATTTAAAGTGAGGTTTTTATCCCTACAACGGGTAAGAACCGCGTCTAAGTGTAGCAAACACTCATCGAAAGATTCGCCAAAAATGGAGAAATCATCCATAAAAATTTCCAAGAATTTCTCCACCATGTCTGAAAAGATCCCCATCATACACCGCTGGAAAGTAGCGGGTGCATTGCATAACCCAAAGGGCATGCGACGGTAAGCGAATGTACCGAAAGGACAAGTAAATGTGGTCTTGTCTTGATCCTTTTTGGCGATGGGAACTTGATTATAGCCGGAATATCCATCCAAAAAGTAGTAAAATTCATGCCCAGCCAATCGTTCTAGCATTTGGTCAATAAAAGGTAACGGAAAGTGGTCTTTCCGTGTCGCAGCGTTGAGTTTTCTATAATCGATGCAAACTCGATACCCAGTTTGGGTGCGAATAGGTATTAACTCATTCGCCTCATTGGTTATGACCGTTGTGCTTGATTTCTTTGGGACAATGTGAATGGGGCTAACCCACTGGCTATCCGAGATAGGGTAAATGATACCACTATCAAGACATTTGACAATCTTCTTTTTGACAGCCTCCTTCATTATGGGGTTGAGGCGTCTTTGTGGATCCCTTACTGGCTTGGCATCATCCATCATATGTATATGATGTTCAACTATGAGGGGACTAATCCCCTTGATGTCCGCCGTAGTCCAGCCAAAAGCTTGCCGACTATTTTGTAAGACCAATAAAAGGGCTTTCTCTTGCTCGAGGGCTGGAGATGCCGATATGATAACAGGAAGGGTCTCATTCTCACCTAAGTAAGCATATTTAAGGTGAGATGGCAAAAGCTTGAGTTCGAGTTTCGGAGGTGAAACAATTGAAGGTAACATTAGTGAAACTATCTCGAACTCGAAGGATTCCATCAATGGTTCAAATTGAGTGTAAGCAACCGAGTCGGATAGTTCAACTAACTCATCCGAAAAATCAAAGGACTCAAACTCGGGTGGTGAGTCTTCAAAATCGTCCAAAAAAGTGAAACACTCGTAATCATTATCCGGTGTGAAAGCTGTGTCAGATTCTAGAAGGAACGCACTAGTGGCGTCAGAACTGCTGTGATCGAACAGAAATTTTTCGAGCTCACAGCCCTCCTGCGTGACCTCATTGATCGAGCAAACATCAAGTATAATAGCATTAGGCTCGGAGGGCTGATTCCCCAACTTAAAAATGTTGAGTTCAATTGTCATATTTCCAAAAGATAGGTTCATCGAACCATTTCGACAATTGATCACCGCATTAGAAGTCGCAAGGAATGGTCGACCAAGTATCACCGGAATTTGACTCCGGGGGTTAGCTATAGGCTGTGTGTCCATAACAATGAAATCTACGGGGAAAATGAAATCCCCTACATTAATTAACACATCCTCTAACTCACCCCTAGGATGGTTGATGGATCGGTCGGCCATTTGGAGAGTACAATATGTGGGTTTAAGCTCTCCAACGCCTAATTGTTCATATACTGAATAGGGTAGCAAATTAACACTAGCACCAAGATCTAAAAGTGCTCGATTGATGTTCTTATCCCCAATTATTATTGAAATTGTAGGACAGCCGGGGTCCTTATGTTTTTGTGGTAAAGGTTGGATAAGAGCATCACTTACAGCACTAGCCACGAAAACTTTCTTGGAGACTTGTGGCTTCTTCTTCTTGGTGCATCAGTCCAATAAGATTTTAGCATAAGAAGGGACTTATTGGATTGCATCCAAGAGAGGTATGTTAATGCTAACCTGTTTGAATAACTCCACAATCTTCTCCATTTGGGGAGTTGGTTTATTGGATCTCAACCTGTTTGGAAATGGAACATTTTGAAAATTTGTTGAGTCCAATGTTTGTGGAGTAGATTATGGAGTTGGAACGGATCCCAGTGTTGGTGTGTTCGTGAAATGAGATGTGGGTCCGTTCGAATTAGAAGAAGTAGAGCCTTGTGAAGAATGAAGAATAGGCTCTAAAGAAGATGAAGATGAAGAAGAAGAAGATGATGAAGAAGAAGAAGAAGAACCACCGGCAGGGGTGTCATTACTATTTCCCACATTATTGTGCAACACTCTTCCAGATCTCAACGTGGTCACAGCATTTACATTATGATTTTGTTATTCATAAGCAACATGTGCGTTGTGTGTGTGACCGGGATTTGGCAATGGTTGAGACGGAAGCTTTCCCTTTTCTCGCTCGCTCAACGCAACATTTATTTGTACAATTTGGGCCTCAATTGATTTGATGCCTTCATCATGGGAAGCACTGTTTTGCACCAAAGACTGAATGGACGTTTCCAACCTTGCTGCGGATTGTGTAGATTGTTTTAAAAACGCATCTAGACTTCGTTCTAGCGAGGAAACCTTATCGTTATTCTATTCAACAAAATTGTTTTGAGGATAAGAATTGTTAGGCACAAAATTGTTCATTTAGTTTGGGTAAGGTTGGGGTTGGAAAGGTTGCTGATATTGAGTTTGTTGAGGTGCTTGTTGTTGTGGAGGAGGAGGCCTTTGAAAGTTGTTGTTACCTTGGAATTGTTGATTTTGATTCCAAGCAAAAATTGGGTGGCTCCTCCAACCAGGATTACAAGTCGAAGAGTATGGATCATTTCTTTGTCTTTGCTAAAAGGCAGCATTGACTTGATCTTGTCCTTGAACAGGTGGATTATAAGGACACTCTTCAGTAAGATGGGACGGATCCGAATAACAAGCGCAAACAGTGCGTGGGGGTAAAGCAGGGACAGAAAAAGGCGATGAGAATTTGCTTTCAATTGCCTCTAGCTTTTTCGTAAGTGCGGCCATTTCGGCCTTCATTGCAATCGACATATCAAGTTGATGTATGCCTGCCCTAGACTGACCTGATGAAGAAGATGAGGTGTTCTTAGTGCTTTCCCACTGAAGTGTTTGTTCAGCAAGATCGTCGAGAAACTGCCAAGCTTCCTCGCTTGATTTTGTAAGAAAGTGACCTTGACAAATGGTTTCCAACAACTGCTTAGTTGCTGGGTTCAATCCTTTGTATAAAGTTTAGCCAAGTTACCAATTCTCGATACCGTGGTGAGGGCATTCAACAAATAGGTCTTTAAATCTTTCAAAACACTTCCAAAAAGGTTCGGAAGGAAGCTGGGAAAATTGAATAATTTCGTTGCGAATTCTCGTGGTCTTTTGGTGTGGGTAAAACTTTTTTAGAAAAGCCTTAACAAACTTTCCTAATTTTTTATCGAGTGTGATGCTGTGCTATATAACCATTTTTCGGCTAGGTTACATAGAGTGAATGGAACTACACGTAGCCTTATAGCATTATTAGAAAGTTGTGTTGTCTTCATCATTGCGCAAACATTCTGGAATTTGTTAATGAAGATGTAGGCATCTTCGGATTCCAGCCCGTGAAATTTGGGCAACATATTGATGAAGTGGGGTTTAATCTCAAAGTTATCCCCATTGGCCGGTGGAAGTGAAAGACAAGTTGGAAGTGCGGTGCGAATAGGGTAGAAAAGATCCTGGAGCGAGATTCATTGGGGCACTTCAACAGGTGGGTGTTGTGGGTTATTCGCACCTAGTGGAGGTGGAATCAGTTCCGCGGGTAAGGGGTTGTTAGGATTGAATCCCGACATCTCCTTAGAGGATGAAGAAGTTGATGATGAAGGTAAAGAAGTGGATGGAATTTCGACTTCGGAGTCGAAAGCGTCGTCAGTCGGCACTAACGAGACACGGACTAAAAGGGCGCTAGTGTCCCTAGTCCAATTGGACATATACTAAAAATGTATAGTGTAGTCAAAAGGTAAAAACAGAAGGTGGGGGTAAGAAAACGTCAATGGAAGGAAGTGAGTGTAAGTGGGGTGCAACGGATTTCTTAGCGACAAGTGCTAAGTTTTTGTAAAAATTTTCTGTTTTGTGTTTTTTTATAAGGAGCTTTTTGCAAAAAGGTTTTTAAATAAGAAGCTTAGACACAATCACAATATGCACAATCAAGCCTAGATCTAGGGTCTCCTAGTTCAACTAGACTGCTCCTAACTATTCCAAAAGGCAAGTTGTGAGGTCTTCAAATCGTCTCTTCACCGCCAATTGTGGCCAGGTAAGCACAAGTAAAGAAAGGAGGGATCCGCTCACGAAACACCGTGAGACGAGCCTTTTAAAATTACATTTCCCCACTTGTCTAGCCTAGGCACCACAAAGTCTGGTTTTAGATAAACGATCGATGCCTACAACTATTCCTTTGTCCTATTGAGTGCGACAGTCCTTAAGGCCGAGTCTAATCTTTTTTAATTAACTCGATGGTCAATGCAATATACTTTTTGTGATTTTTTGGGTCCTAGGAAGGGTAATGAAATCCCCACCCAATCTGGATTGGTGTTAAAGCCCCTTAAAGTCAATTTTAAAGATGCAAAGCAGTAATTACACAAACACTTGCCAAATTTTTTTTTTATTGCGGCGCAAAGAATACTGCACAAAATCAAGTTATTGGAGAAGGGGAGAAGTTTTTGCGCAAAGTACCCTGCAGGAAAATTTTTCAGAGGATATCAGGGGGTTCAGAAGAAGAAAAGAAAGCTTACAGAGGGATTTTGGCTTGCTGACGTCAGCAAGCCGCGGCGGAAGCGGGGTCAAAGACACCTTCTGGCGGCGGTTCCGCGGTCAAAAAGAAGGATCAAGCCTCCAAACTTCTTTTGTTGCTCTGTTGTGGTTATTCTCTGTTTGTTCAGATCTGCGGTTTGCTATTTTGCTCACTGGATTTTTCCAGATCTGAATCTGTTCGTCGATCCTGCACAATTCAAACGAAACACCCTTCAAAAAATAACAAGATGATAAATTATATATATATATATATATATTTAATTTTTCAGTTTTTATGATTTTTTCAATTTTTATATTAACCCGAAATTACAAAAAGAAAATAACTACGCCATCCCCGGCAACGGCGACATTTGATTGTTAGATGATTTTATGCGTGCGTGTGCTTTTAAAAGATAAATTAAAGAATAGTTAACCGCAATCAAGAATGGCGTCGCTTGGTAGATAGCCGGTTGAGTACGGGTCGGTCTACAGGGATTTTGTGTATTTTCTAGTTGTTCTAACGAGTTAATTCCAATTGGCGTTGGATTGATTATCACTAAAAACTGAAATGAGTTTGATTAGGATTAAAACCTTGCTAGGGTTAGGTTTAAGTTAAGTTTGGAAATTCAATATTTCTCACCACTTTCTATGCCCTAATTAAGATCTATTTAGGTGTTAAGGTAATAATTAACAAAGGGGATTAGCACGATCGGGAAGAAACTATGTTTCTTCCTCTAGGTCCTTGTCCATATTTTCTTAACTCTTACCCTAACCTCCATGGGAAACATACACAACCGGTCTTTAACTACGGTATCACCGCTACCTCGTGGGATAGAGTGCCGTAGTGAGCGGTGTGTATGTATGCATAGAGTCCTATTAAAATGTATGACGGGCAAGATAGGGGTGAGAGATTTTCATCTCTCAAACCTTTCCTATTCCTAACCCTAACATGTGAGGAACTACTCACTCATTAGAAATTGATAACAAAAGACATTTTTTGTTTGTTTTTAATAACCTAATTATCTAAACTACGGCAAATAAATAAAAGTTATAACTAGGGCAGATAAATAAAATTTATACTAGGGCAGAAAAGAAAATTAAACTAAGGCATAGAAAAGAAAGACTTACTTTATTTGATACACTCTTCAAACATTACAAGAATTAAAATTCTGAATTTAGGAATTACAAAGAGGCATGCTCCAAAAAGAGCTGTAGGGTTCCTATTTATAGATTATAGAAACCCTAGGGTTTACATCTGATCCCTATCTACATTTACAAAACTATCCTGAGAAGCATAGTCAACGCACCGCGGCCACAGTCAAATTTGCACCGACACGTGCTTGGCACGGCTGCGGATCCGCGGCCATATGCCCTGTTTGGCCGCGGATCCACGGCCATCTTGGAGGATCTCTTGTTCATTTTCTCAGGTTTTCTTCTTGTTGCATTGTTATTCTGGTTTCTTTACTTGGTTTCTCAGAATGTCTTCTAGTTTCTTCCAGATTTCCACAGTGTAGAATGTTGTGGACTTTTACCGCTTGCTTCATGTTGAAGTCTTGAATCTTGCGCTGCCTTTGTCCTTTGTGAAATTGTTCATTGATCTTCGTTTGTCTCTCAAACTGTAAGCATGATCAAGATTCTTCTATTTGTTGGTCGTAGTCTCACTTTTGTATCATCTTTTCATCATTTTCACTGTTTTGTTCCGAGAAGCTGTAACCTGCAACTATGTAGCAGATATGGATCAAAAGCACCTATTTATTTGTAAAATGAATAAGAATGGGGAATATAATAATGCAAAATTATGATATGAACACCACCTTCTGCATTCTAGAATCCGGCGGCTCGAGCGCTTCTCCGTAAGGTAAAACCTGGATATATATACATAAAACGGCGACACCGATCTCAACCTGACTGCATCCTGAATAATAATAATACATACATACATACACCAGCAACAACGGTCACAATCCGACCGCTCGTCCATAAAATACATTTGGCGTTATAAAAAGATGAATATGAATACAAAAAAAGTATTACATTCAAATCATATGATGGGGCTATTCATCGTGACAATCTAAACTAAACCAAACACATATCAACATATAAAAACATAAACGATGTGATAAATCAAACCAGAATTTACCCGTATTTCCAAAACACAGAGAGCAAAAGATAAGACATGGGAAACTTTAGGATATACCAAAAATCTACTTTTAATGATATCAAGTAGTTGCTAAAACCTGGAGGCAAAACAACAAAATTTTACCGACTGAAGCGACCATCGAACCGCTACGGGCGACGAAAGAAAGGAAGTTTTGCCTCGGATTTTGGACACGGCACTCTAATGGGTTCATTAGATCAGATACATTTTTCAAAAAAAATTTAGAGCGCCAAAACAAAATCTGTAGCTACTTGAAAATTGAAACTATTACTGTTAAATTTTGATTTGCAAACTATCGCATCGTCTAAACTAGTTTTATTGTTTGGATCATCTCTGGTACCAGTATAAGTTCGTTGTGCTCATGCCGCAACACACGCGGCAAAGACGGAACGAAAAACAATAAATTTTATGCAAGAACCAACTAAAATCCAAACAATCATCCAAACACTAAACTAGCATAATCAAGAGAGCTAATTTAAGGGTTTAGAGGGCTACAACCTTTGTAGCGTGTCTACCCAATCGTGGAAGACCCAAACTAAACTTTGTCGCCTCCAGATCAAACCTGCAAGCCAATCTTCTCGCCGAAAATGATCCATATCGAGAAAACTCCAACTCAAGCTTAATCTCCACAACTAGAATGAACTTTGTGAAGAAATATAATCTATTGGTTTGCTAATCCACAAGATTAAGTGATGTAGTTAGCTCACATTAATTTTCTCTCATTCTTTTCACTTTACTAAAAATGAAGAAAAAGAAGAAGAGAGATAATGTGGATGAAGGAATGAGGAGGGGAGAGAGTTAGACTTAGTTTTACAAAACAATTTCTATTAAAATAAAAGCAACCATACTCTCTCAATCATACCTTTCACTATCTATCATGCCACATTTTCTTTTCGTTTTTTCTTTTCATTTAATAGGAAATGAAGTGTCTCTCTTCTAGATGTTTAATTCATTTGTCAAATAAATACAAACATCTAGTATGTGTATCATATACACAAAAACCCGCATTTGTATTGAATACAAAATATATATGAGAGAGAAATATGAAGTGAGCATAATACTAGAATATATATATATATATATATATATATTAAATCAAAATTGATTTAATAATCCGGTTCAAATATAAACCGGCTAGTATTAAAAACGTCTGATTAATATACATGTATCCAATACACGTATTTGATCGAACTCCCGCACGTATCGCCTTACACACACTACATCGTTTTGCCTGAGCGGGAAAAAAATCCAAGTGGGACTCTAAAGTCTCAATCAATACACTGGTAGTAGGTTAGGATCATATCCGATTGATCTAAAATATTTTCAGATCAATCCCCTTACGGGTTAACCTACAAGCACGTTAGCGGCACTAGCTGTACGTAACAGATACTCAGGTATTGATCAAAAGAAAGGTCAAAAAGCAAGCTCATCCAAACACAATGAGAACCTATCAGTGAAGGTCACCGTACAGTCCGGTCTCTTCGTCAAAGAATGTTACATATTGGGGCTGGGGGTGGAATCTGTCAGACCCCCAATAACCCAATAAGTCATGCTGACAGAGGACTTATAACCATCAGAGATACAACTGATAACACTTATCACTTTATCTCAACTGCTATGGCCGTGGGCTTCTAGTTATAGTCATGTCTCGCATAGCATGGCATCGACTCCCTATACGACGAATCCCCTCGACCGCTCACTACCTCCATGTGCTCCGGGATTGTACCTAACTAAAATCTGTTTGCACGACTCTTTAAAGTCATGGTTGGGTAGTAATCAAAGTACAGTGGGAACACATATAAGACACTATGATGATCTTAAGTCTTGGGACTACCCTGTACTCATGTCACCAGAGAACTGCTATTTGAAAATAGGTATAATACCATCTAGGAGTTCTCGGTGAGTCTGTCCAATGTAACTCATTCTCCATTGAGCACATGTACACAATCTTCGGTGTCAAACACCAATATCTATAGGACCAGCTATCGCCATCAAACCGGGTCAGGAAACGTACACACTAGTTTAATCTGAAGTATCAATGCCCTGTCTCGATACTCCTACGACTATAGACATTTAAGGATGTGCTTATGGATCATTCAGACCCCACTATTATGATCTCCATCATAATCTTGGTAATCCAGATCATATGGGCTTTATCATCATGTAATAGCTGTTGGGTTCTGCCGGCGCCCTGGCCATCGAACCGTAGCTAATTGCGGAACAAAATTTTTCTAAACTAGTGCTAACACAACCCACTACCCGGATCTACCATTAACCCTAATCTAGCAGACTAAGTAGGAGTTTAGAAACGTTATACCGAACGAACCATGTCCTTCGGTCTTCCATCAACTTCATTAGCTCCTTGAGGCGTGCTCGAACAAACTTGGTCGCCGGTCTTCCTCCGTCGAAGATGATCCACCCGAGGGATGTAGCTCATGGCTCTATCTCCACATCGAGAAATGCAAGAGAAGCAACTAGGGATTCTAGGATGCTATTCTAGAATTCCTAGGATGTAGTGTGTATTCTAAATGTTTATCTATCTCATCTTGCCTCCTCTCATGATTCTCAACACATGAGACGGTTGAGAGGAGATGGAAGATGAAGGTGGAGGGAACTCAAGATGGAAGTGAATCCAATGGTGAGGAGATGAAAAGAATCACACAAAATGAACCATCTCACTTTTTCTCCAAGTGAGCAAAAGTGCAAGTGAAGAAAAAAGTCAAGAGTAGAATGGTTTTATCAAAACCAATTTTTCAATAAAATATGCAACCCATACTTGAATAGTAAGCACAAATGAATTAATAATTCATTTATAATAAATGGTCAAACCCTAAAATGAGTTGTCCACCTTCTAGAATGTTTTTCGGAAAAATACGAATTACATTCTACTGTATATACATACATGTATTCATACCGAAATACGAATACCCGAAGAGATAGAATAACACAAAGAACATAATACTAGAATATACATATCGAAATATATATATGTAAATTGTTAAATCAATACCTGATTTAATAATCCGGCTCAAACCCGAGCCAGCTAGTATTATCAACTGTCCGATCGAAAGTCCGGGTACATAGTACAATTAATCGATCAAAACCCTGCACGTATCCAATACGGCTACTACATCATTTCTCCAGAACCAGGGAAACCCTCTGTGTGGGACTCTAAAGACCCGTCAATACGTTGGCAGTGGGTTTAACCATAAGCACGTCAGCGACACTAGCTGTACGTAATGGCTATCCAAGTATTGAGCGAAAGGAAGGCCGACGAGAAAACCCATCTGAACCCCTACTGAGCTTGTCCGTGACAATCTCCGTACAGTCCAGTCTGTTCGTCTAAGAGTATCGCATATCGAGTCTGGGGGTGGATAAAGTCAGGCCTCTAATAACGTAATATTTCATGTCGGTATGAAGCCCATCACCCACTGAGAAACTACTGATCCAAATCAGTAATTCTCATCCACATTGGACAAGGATTTATGGTGATGGCCACCCGTGCACTACGCGACATCAACCCCCAATACCGGGAGAGACGAATCCCCGATAATCCGCTCACTGCCTCCATGTGGCTCGGGACTGTACCCAACTAAAACCTGTTTGCACGACTCCTTTGATTCAAGGTAAGGTAGTAATCAAAGCACAGTGGGAACTCACACGAGACAAATGACGATCTCAGGTCAACATACTAACATGTACTCATGTTACCTGGGAACTGCTATCTGACAATAGGTATAATACCAATGAGCAAGTTCCTGGCGAGTCCGTCCAGTGTACTCATAACCCAATAAGCATATGTATACTATCTTAGGTGACTAACTGACACCAATGGCTTGTGAGACCGGCCATCTCCCCTCATCAGGGTCTCGATAAGTATACACTAGTCTACTCCGGAGTATCGATGTCCAGTCTCAATACTCCTACGACTAGGGACAGTTAAGGATGTGCTTATAGACCACCCAGCTCCCATGTATATGATCGCCATCATAATGCTGGTAGTCAAGCAAGAATCCTATGGGCTCTATCGACATATAATAGTGATCTGTAATGCCATATAATGTTGTACATGATGATAAAGATAAACCAGATAGCATACTATCATCTTGAATAAGACTGTTCTTCCCGTATAGGTCCTCCCTAAATCATCACAATCGCGTGTCTGTGATTCAATAATTGACTTGAGGGCACTACAGCCAACAATCTCCCACTTGCACTTAAGGCTAATTATTGCGGTGTTGCATACTCACAGCCCGTGTGATACCGAACACCCAACTTCTTTACTAATCAGTCTCGCAAAGCTCGTTTGCAAAACTATTGCGTTCGAGAAATAGCCTCAGTGAGTGGATCCGGTCCAATGTTTCTTTCTTTATCTCTCTATATCTCAACTTCGCGGAGAATGGCTATCTCCTGAAATGAGCGATACCTGTCTTAGAATTTGTCTGGATGTCTGATGGGACCCGGTTCACTAATGAACCCGAAATCCAACAAACTTCTTAGACTGTATCTATTACTGAATATAATCAGTAACCTGCACCATGTCCTCTTCAATATCCGCTTGGACCACGTGTCCAACACACTGTCCATCAAAAGAGGGAAAACTATAACTCTGACAGCCACTCTGTCATCCAGGTCCTTTGGAGGCCTAAAATGATAACCGCCTCCCGAAGGAGGCTGCTATTACCACATACCAAGAACATCCACTTATGTTCATAATTGCTTCCCAACGTTTCTCCAGAATTAGATTAATATATGCTTATTGCAGCTAGTACAAAAGCAATATCTGGTGTGATACTTGACATTTCATGATTAACTCAATTGCCTAAGCAAGTGATATGTCAATCATGCAAATCCCTCTCCTCATCTGTCTAGAAGACATCTCTTTAGAGAGGATGACTCCATCACTTGCGGGTACATTACCACATCAGGAGTCGTCCATTCTAAAACACCTTAGAATAGTGTAAAAGTACCCAAATTTGGACACTTTCCAAATCTAGATCTAAAACCATAGATCTAGTAACGGGAATCCCTGATATTTTATCCAGATCTTATGTGGAGAAACACCTTGTGACAACCACAGTATAACCGATCGCAGTATAGGAATATCACTTCTTATCAAGAGCATGTCATCTAAATACCAGGACATTACTCCCTACTACTTTCTTACCAGATCCATCTGTTATTCTGATGAAATCAAACTCTATGACTGTCACATCAAAAATAGACGATCTATCTCCACTATACCTACTTTAGTCTATAAATAGACATAAGTTTCTTGCTCACCATGCTTCCGCTGCTCCCACTGACTACAACAGCCCTCTGGAAGAGTCATATACACGTGCACTTCTAAAGCCAATTTAGAACGACGTTCTACTCATCTGCCTGCCAGATCTTATAGTCTATAACAGCAGCAGTGGAAAGTTTTGGGTCATCAAAAACCTCCATGTCACCGTCTTTGAGGAGACCGAAGTACCTCTAGGGTGCCTGAGGTTACCCACCATATCTGCGGAGTGGCTAATGGATTGTTGAATCCAATTGAATATTTAGGTTCTACTAAATTTTCAGTAATCGTTTGTGGTTCTGAATAACTTCCAGTTCTACCATACTCCTACTATTGTTTTCTGAAAATAATCCATTTTACTAAAACTGTGGCAAGTCAAGAACAGCATAACTATTGATCTTCCAGATGGTAGAATGTTAACCCTTGTCAAAGCCCGGGATAACCCATAAACTGCCTTTACTGAAATGTGCCTAGAGTTTGTCCAGATTCTGGTTTTAAGTATCAGCCGGACTACTCCATATACCTTAACATCGTTAAGATATGAATCCATTCTATATCCATATAGAAACAAAGGCACTAATTTAGTTGTAACCGGATTCAATATACATGCAGCTGTCTCCAGTGCATATCAACCAAATAGAAGGAGCCCAATCAGCATTACTCATCTAGGAGTGTATCCACATATGAGCAACCTGAAAGAGAAACAAGTTCTCAAAACCATTACTATCAACCGAATACCTAGCACAAGTATCTACATCTTCGATCACCTTGAAGAATCCTGATACTTTGTAACATATGGTTCTCTACTTTATTCTTATACCTATAACTTCTCAAAATTTGGACCTTGTATTTTCGACGAAATACTTGTCCAAAACTAGAGAAGTCAAAAGTAAAAAGAATATAGTATGGTTACCAACCCCTTTGCCCTAATGGACACTGGACAACATACAATACTTTATATAAGTTCCCTGAGTTTAATAACTCAAACCCTGTGCGTTGTATATTGAAAACTGTGCTATGGTTAAGAAGAATTACACTGCTGTTGAATCCGCCTTACCTAACAATCAATGATACAGGAAAATGTCATAGACATAATTTCAAAAAGTTATATCTCACTTTATAAAATAAAGGTACAGATATATCAGTTTGAAATTGGTGCATAACGACGGATATTCAAAACCAAATATTTGCCATTAGGCAAAACCCAGGTGATTTTCTCAAATATCACCAATTACAAAGAATTCTTATATATAGAGAGGATCTAATCACCTAATTCCCAATTA
This sequence comes from Agapanthus africanus, assembly GCA_030015575.1. NCBI lineage: Eukaryota > Viridiplantae > Streptophyta > Magnoliopsida > Asparagales > Amaryllidaceae > Agapanthus > Agapanthus africanus. The sequence goes on from CM057344.1 coordinate 242,637,676, forward strand.
CTTACTCCCACTCATTAGCCATAATTCCATACATATGTGAGAATCAAATATGGTAAATACATACCCTGGAGTCAGAATCTTATTAGGAAAACAGTTTTCAATTAACACCGCACAGTAAAACTGAAACATGAAAATGTTTCGGAGGGGTATCCGGGTATTCCTAGTAATGCCTCTTCCACTATCCTGATTCTTGACTGTAACCGTATATTTCCTTGCCATCTCTCCAATCCCTTTATTTGTCTTTACTTATTACCTTCTGTACACCACCCTTAGGCTAAATAGTTTTCTTCCTTCCCTGCTTTTCGGCACCAGTCTGAGGTTTGGAAGAAGACTATCCAATAAGTGCAATAGGTGTACTCTCCTAAATACCTGAAGCCCTCGCAACCTGAGAGAAGGTAGAAGGAAAAGACAACTGAATAGTCCTATTCTATTTCTCCAGAACAAGAATCCATCCTCGAACTGGAACAAGTTCCTTCGAGTTCGTATGTAACTATACGATGGATATATCCAAGAAATATGGATCTTTGTAGTGATACGGAATGTTCCATAGAAATGCAAAGGTGAAGTAGGAGTGGTGATGATATATGCGGCTTCGTCGTGAATGATAGCAGTCGCAATTTACTTTGCCCTCTTTCTAATCCCTTTATTTGTCTTTACTTATTATCTTCTGTACACCACACTTAGGCTAATTAGTTTTCTTCCTTCCCTACCTTTCGGTACCAGCCTGAGGTTTGGAAGAAGACTATCCAATAAGCGCAATAGGTGTACTCTTCTAATACCAGGAGCTCTCGCAATCTGAGAGAAGGTAAAAGGAAAAGACAACCGAATAATCCTATTCAATTTCTCCCGAACCAGAATCCATCCTCGAACTGGAACAAGTTCCTTCGAGTTCGTAAGTAACTATACGATGGTATATCCAAGACATGTGGATCTTCGTAGTGATACAGGGTGTTCTGGAGAAATGCAAAGGGGATGTAGGAGTGGCAATGATATATATGACTAAATGACAATCCAAAAGCCGAAGTGTTTTAAGAAGGTTCGGTTAACTTGGTTCATGAGTTTTAGTCTAGGGCCGGGCCATGGTCACTGCCAAAGAGAGAGAGAGAGTGAGAGAGAAAAGAAACACTCAGCGTGCACTCTAACCTAAATTAGAATGGTTAATCAGTTTATCTAATCAGTATGTTTCCTACTGTTTCCTCGAATTCTCCTCCAAACCCAAAAAGAGAATTAGTCAGGATCGTCTAAGATCACCCGAGGAGTAGTACATACTCATCAGTGGGAATCGGGATCCAACTATCATCGTATGATAACTTGATGGAATCCGCTCAAGTCACCACACTCCAGAAGGTATGTGCAAGCCTGGAAAGTTTCTTGTATGTTTGAAACTCCCGATGTGGTTTTTGCCCCTAGGACCCAAGTGACCTTGACAATGCCAACATATCAAAGAGTCCTAGTCAAGTTCAACCCGTCATTATCTTGATTGCGTTAAACCCATCCGTACGAGCCCTTGACAATGCCAACATGACCGTACGGCTGTCCTAACCAATCATATATCCATGCGGCAGGAAAGCATTACAGAGCTACCGAACACTACGCCTCGGCGATGCACGACATACGTAGCATAAATACTAAGCAATACTAATCTGAAATGACGGAGGTCTACGGCTGGTTTTTGGTGAAAAGCTTTTAACGTAATGAACTTGATATCGTTGAAGGAACCGAGTGGTTTTACAAATATATAGTGGCGCAAACTTTCGCTAAAAAGGTCACTCCCTGTGAAGGGATCTTGGCTCTTTACTCGTCGAATGAGGTGCAGAATATTCCAAACTGAATACCACGATGCAAAGAAAAAAGAATCGACTATAGTGAAGTTATTACAATGACGCAAACTTTTGCTCAAGAGGTCACTCCAGATGAAGGGATCTCGGCTCTTTCCTCGTCGAATGAGGTGTTGGATATTCATAACTGAATATCACTTTGCAAAGCAAAAGAAAACGTCTGTAATGCCTGTTTTCAAAAACTTGGTTCCAACAATATCAAATAGGTTTGTTTTTCCTTGCATTGATCAGAATCAATGCAGTCCCATCAATTAAACATATCACACCACAGAAACGAACGAAAATATAATGTACGTATATGCCATCCGCATTCGCCACTGGGCCCCGTCATCACCCGTTAGGGTACTTAACTAACGACAGAGTGGGGGATGGACTAGCATGGGTGCAAAACATATACAACATCTGCTAGTATACATATAAATATATATAACATTCGTCCCAGGCATGATATAAAGCAACATCACAGAATCAGCCAAGCAACACATAATGGTGGATAATCTTAGAGCCTCGGGTTTCAGTTAAGCCGTAAATGAGAGCCGACGTTCCCTGTCGTGTGGATAACCTGTGCAATGAAAACCTAGACCCCTACGAGTGTGTCAAGTTACCCGCCAATCCCAGAAGCAAAGCAACCCCAATCAACAACGTGAATGGGCCACCCAGCACTCCACGGAATCCAGTAACTTGAGCACCTCTCCGTGGGTCAACCTATACCTCTACTGTTGGTTTACCTAGCACCTCACAAGGGTTTGTAATGCATCAAACATGCTACAATTTAATTTTTTTAGGGTGCTAAGCAAACTAACCTAGGATCAAACTAGAAATTTAAAGTAACATATGAAGTAGTATCACATACTACAAGTAATATAACACTAAGTAAAGAGAATACAATCTTTGTAGTTCTCTTTGCTTGACTCCTTGGCTACTTGAAAGTTTGAACGGGCTTACTAGTGATCTTCCGAGTCCATGATGATCCACCCGGAGTCCTCTTTGTCCAAGCTCCAAGCTCCACTTGATCAAAAGATGAAGATGAAACTAACACTCTAAACTAATTGGCTAGACTAGTGTAGAATGATAATGTGGTTTGTTTTCTCACTTCAAAACCCTATCTTTATCACTATCTCACTCACTAACAAAGTCAAGAGAGCAAGAGAGAGGCGGAAGAAGATGATGGCAACTCAAGAGCTCAAGTTATGATAATTATCTTAATAAAAATGAGAATAGAAATTATATATAATTTCCACTCTCATCCTAAACCATGGGTTAATAAATATCTAGATATTTACTTTGGAGAAAAGAGAGCCATAGAAAATTAACTCATGGTTAATGCAAGGTTAAGTGTAGAGAATGAAGGATAAATATCAACCATGAATTAATTCTATTTACATTAACTCAAAAATAAATATTTAGCTAAATACTTCCATGTGGGTCTTGCATTGCCACCACTAGTGTATCAACAAACATGATACACACAAGTGTATGCATGTATGTGTTGATGCACATCAACATGTGCATCAACATAAACATATGCATACAATAAAGAAAAGGGTTTAAACAAAGTGAGCAATAAAGTCAATGTTAAATTAACACTTGATTTAAAAAACCAGCCATATCACATACGACCCGACCAATAAAAAATCGCCCGATTAATATACGGTATCATATACGTGCATTTAATCGGGTCCCCGCGCATATCATATATGCACACCACATCGTTTATCCTGGGCTAGGAAACTCCTCTATGGGACTCTAAGGCTCGTCAATAAGCCGGCAGTGGGTGATGATCATATTAAGCACCCTCAAGCTACAAGAGGTCAGCTAAACGTAACGGCCACTCGGGTATTGAGCGATCAAAAGAAAACAAGCGAACCTGTCAAAACTCCCATCGAGCCAACTGGTAACACTACCGTACAGTCCGGTCTCTTCATTAGATATGATGCATATCAAGTCTAGGGATGGCATCATTGACCCCAATAACTCAATAAGTCATGCCAATGTATGGCCTATAATCAGACCGAGAAACTACTAATAACACTTATCAGTAAATCTCAACAGCCCTGGGTAGGGACTTACTGATATAGCCAATCGAGCACAGCGCAACATCAACCCCCAATACCGGGAGAGACGAAACCCCTCCTATCGCTCATTGCATCCACATGTCTCGGGACTGTACCCAAAAGCCACCTGTTTGCACGACTCAGCAGAGCCATGGTAGGGTGGAAATCAAAACACAGTGGAAGAACACATGAGGCTCTATGACGATCTCGGGTCTACAAACTAACCTGTACCAGTGTCACCTGAGAACTGCTATCCAACGATAGATATAATACCATATAGGAGTTCTCGGTGAGTCCGTCCAGTGTACCCAGTCTCCACTGAGCACCTGCATACGATCTTGATGTCAAACATCAATGGATATGGGAACATCCATCGCCCATCATATGGGTCTAGTATTATATACGCTAGTCTACGCTGGAATATCGATGCCCCGTCTCGATACACCCACGACTAGGGACAATTCAGGATATGCTTATAAACTACACATGTCCCACTAGTATGATCTGCATCATAATCACAGTAGTCAAGCAAATATCCTCAGGGCTTTATCAACATGTACAAATGAATAAAAGTATGATCAAGTGAACATGTCAGATAAAGAGTAATCAGATAGCATACTATCATGTCGAGCAAGAAAGTCTCCTGAATATATATATATATATATATATATATATATATACGCACACATGTAAAAATAAATCCACTATCATATAATGGCCTCTAGGGTATACATATATCCAACAATCTCCCACTTGCACTAAGGCTAGTTATTGGCGTATCTCATACCCAACATCTCAAAAATTCGCTCATGCTGCGGCTGAGGGAGCGCCTTGGTGAGTGGATCCGCAGTGTTATTCTTTGTATCTACTCTCTGAATCTCGATCTCGCGGCGATCAACTATCTCCCGGATCAAATGATATCGTCTCAGGATGTGTCTGCACCGCTGATAGGACCTGGGCTCTTTGGCTAACGCCATAGCCCCATTATTATCACAATATAATAGTATTGGATCAATAATGGTTGGAACTACTCCTAGCTCCGAGACGAACTTCCTCATCCAGACTGCTTCCTTTGCGGCATCATTTGCAGCAATGTACTCAGCTTCCATCGTAGAGTCTACAACGGTATCCTGTTTGGAACTATTCCAACTCACCGCCCCTCCATTGAGGGTAAATACAAACCCAAAGATAGATTTGATGTCGTCCTTATCACTCTGGAAGTTTGAATCGGTAAAGGCCTCCATTTGTAGATCTCCATTACCATACACCAAGAACAATTCTTTAGTCCTTTGCAAGTATTTAAGAATGTTCTTCACAGCTATCCAGTGATTCTCCCCTGGGTTGGACTGATGCCTGCTTAATACACCTAGTGCATAAGCTACATCAGGGCGTGTACATAACATCGCATACATTATAGATCCTACGGCTGAAGCATAGGGTATAATGCTCATGCGAGCTCTCTCAGTCTTTGGGCAAAAGTCCTTGGAGAGAGTGACTCCATGGCAAGCGGGTAAGGCTCCCCGCTTGGATTCTTCCATACTAAACCTCTTTAGGATGGTGTTGATGTACCTGGTTTAGGACAATCCCAACAACCTTTTGGATCTATCCCTATAGATCCGAATGCCCAATATGTACGTGGCATCACCCAGGTCCTTCATGGAGAACCATTGTGATAAAAATTATTTGACCGACTGCAGCATAGGAATGTTATTTCCTATCATAAGAATGTCATCCACGTACAATACGAGGAATGTGACAGCTCTCCCTACAGCCTTCTTATAAAAACAAGGTTCATCTGGATTTTTGATGAAATCAAACTCTTTGATAATATCATCAAAACATATGTTCCATCTCCGTGATGCCTGATTTAATTTATAAATGGATTTAAGCAATCTACATGCTTTCCCGCTGCTCCCACTGTCAACGAAGCCCTCTGGCTGATCCATATAAACGCATTCTTCTAAATCACCATTTAGAAATACAGTTTTAACGTCCATCTGCCAGTTTTCATAGTCGTAGTGAGCTGCAATAGCATGTAGGATCCGGATGGATTTAAGTATGGCTACGGGAGAAAAAGTTTCGTCATAGTCCAGACCCGGTCTTTGACGAAATCCTTTCACCACAAGCCTTGCCTTATAGGTCTCCACCTGCCCATCTACACCAATCTTTCTTTTAAAGATCCATTTGCACCCCACGGGTTTTATCCCAGGGGGTACAATGTCCAAAGTCCATACTTTGTTGGTGTACATAGACTCCATTTCAGATCTCATGGCATCTAGCCACTTCATAGAGTCTCCATTCATGATAGCTTGCTGAAAACTGGCAGGATCATCATCCTCCATGATGCAATCTTCTCTATCACCATCAATGAGGAAACCGTAGTACCTCTCCGGTGGGAGAGAAGTCCTACCAGATCTACGGAGTGGTTGAGGTTCATTTGTTTCTGTTGCAATAGCCGGTTCAACCAAGTCGTCATTTGTAATTTGTGTTTCTAGAACTTCTTCTAGGTCTACCACACTGCCATCTGTATCATTTGTAAAAAATTCTTTTTCTAAAAATGTGTTATATTGAGAAACAAATACCTTTTGTTCCTCCTTGTGGTAGAATAGATATCCATAGGAATTCTTTAGATACCCCACAAAATTACACATGACTGACGTGTCTCGAGTTTGTCCGGATTTTTCTTTTTGACATAGGCCGGACAACCCCAAATCTTAACTCGTTTAAGAGATGGTCTCTTCCCATGCCATATCTCATATGGTGTGGTAGACACGGTTTTGGTTGGAACCCTGTTCAGTAGAAACGCTGCAGTCTCCAATGCCTGCCCCCAAAATGAGACAAGTTACTCAGCATCACTCATCATGGAACGAACCATATCCAATAGGGTCCGATTCCTCCGCTCTGACACACCGTTGTGTTGTGGTGTGTAAGGAGAAGTGAGCTGAGAGAGAAACCCATTCTCTTTTAGAAAGTTTGCAAATTCTGTACTGAGATACTCCCCACCTTGATCTGATCGAAGCATCTTGATACTCAATCCGGATTCTTTTTCTACTTCAAGTTTGTACTCAGTGAATTTCTCGAAAGCTTCAGACTTATACTTTAGTAAAAACACATGACTGAACCTTGAGAAATCATCAGTTAAATTTATGAAGTAAGAAAAACCGCCTCTAACCTATATAGACATTGGCCCGCATACATCGGGCTAAGAGCTGAATAGCTCTTTCTCCGTGTCCTGTAAACAGAGATTTAATCATTTTACCCTTAATACAAGACCGGTTACTCGCATAAGATTTATATTCAAAGGTGTTTAAATATCCATTTTTATGTAGCTTGTTTAGTCTTGTTTCGTTAATATGATCAAGTCTACAGTGCCAAAGAAAAGCTTCATTTATTTCTGAAAGTTTTCTTTTATTAGTGTGTTGTATGTTAAAAACTGTGTGTTGATTTAGGACGTATATCCCGTTATTAAGTGTACCATACCCAACAAATATTTGATTCAGGTTAATGTTCATAACATTATTCTGCAATACAAAATTATATCCTTCATTGTCTAATAAAGAAACGGATATTATATTACAAAGCATACTAGGTACATAATAACATGGGTTCAAAACCAATATACACCCTGACAGCAACCCCAGGTGATACTCTCCCACTGAAACCGCATGTACATTGGAACCATTTCCAACACAGAGAGTATGGTCACCTGTCTTCAAAACATTGCTATTTCTCAGCCCCTGCATAGAATTGCATATGTGAGAACCTGAACCGGTATCTAATACCCAGGAAGTAGAGTTTATAGAAAAACAGTTTTCTGTCACAAACACACCTCAAGTGGAAGCATCACCATGCTTCTTCCTTTTGAGATCCAAGTACTCAGTGCAGTTGCGCTTCCAGTGTCCCGATTTGTGGCAGTGAAAACATTCCCTTTTCCCCGATTCCCCAGCCGTGGACTTGTCTTTCCCCTTACCCTTTTTAACTCTACCACTAGGTTTGGTGGGTTTCTTCTTCATCTTTACCTTGGCCTTGGCCTTCGGGTGAGAGGAGGAAGATAGCCCAGCAATCAAGGAGGGAGTCTTCACTGAGTTTAGCGTGCTCTCTGCACTCCTCAACATATTGAGGAGTTCAAGTAGTGATTTCTCCATGTTGTGCATGTTGAAGTTTACTACAAATTGAGCAAAGATAGGGGGAAAGACTGCAGAATAATATCAGTATATTGTCCGAGGTCCTCAAGCTCTTCTATAAGAACAATCATCTTCAGAATATGGTCACTTATTGGTGTGCCAGGAGCCATCCGCATCTGAAACAGCTTTCTAGATGCTTTGTATCGTAGGACACGAGATTGCTCCCCATACAACTCTTTTGTATGGAGAAAAATGGATTGTACATCCATCTGCTCGTGCTGCTTTTGATGTGTGTTATCTATCGATGCAAGCGCAAGGCATTTGGTTGTGGCATAGTCAGTGTCCCATGTCTTGCAGACTTCCTTATCCGCAACTGAAGATTTAGGACCTGGGACGGGCAGGGCTGGAGCCGTGAGGACATATGATACCTTATCATAAGTCAAGACAATGTTAATGTTCCTCAGCCAGTCTTTATAATTGGTCCCATTTAGTTTATTTTTCTCTAGTAGAAGCTTAAGTCCTGTCATTGGTATCTGCCATTAAGAGAGAGAAAAGAATACACTCAGCGAAAGCTCTTGCAAAGATCAGATTGGTTATTATCTTATCTGATCGATGTCTCCCATTGCTTTCATCAAATTTCCCTTCAAACCTTAAAAGGAAAACTAGCCGGGATTAATTATATTCTACAACTTCGCTAACCGTTCAGCAAGACCAGTGTCGGTAATTGAGGGAGGTTGCCCGTACTTTCGTACGGACCTAATTAAAGTAAAACTCATTTTCTCAGAAGCGTAGCCTCGTTAACATCTTTCTAGACACCTAATGAGTTAGCTAATTGTAAAGTGCAAAACTCTCCTGGGAGCAACTCTTGCTTACAGTGGGATCGGGATCCAACCATCATATGAAAGGTATGCAATCTCATTGCAAATTTCAACTCTTAAAACTCCCGATATGGTTTTTACCCCTAGTACTCATGACCTTAACTATGGTCAACAAATCACAAGCACTAGTCAAGCTCAACCCGTGATTTCTTGATTAATTAGTCACAATTATATGACCCTTAACTACGGTTAACAAAGTCATATAATTGTCCTAATTAATCACATCATATGCTGTGTAGGAAGACATCACTTAGCTACCGTATACTACACCTTAAGTATAGTCAATAAACGTAGCACGAATACTAAGTACTCTACTTCCTAAAATGACGGAGGGTTGCAGATGGTTTTTAAGAAAACCCTTAACGCTTTGAACTTGATATCGTTGTAGAATCAAACGGTTTTCAAAAGGAGTGGCTTAAGCTCCGCAATTTTGAAATGTAGCTTTTTCACAAAAAGCCGAGTGGTTTTTAAATTCGATTCTACAACATCCTTTTAAGTTTATTTTTCTTTATATTAATCATATTAATGTAGTCCCATCATTTAAGTCCTTAAGCCAAACACAGAAAAGAAACAAAAATACAACATACGCTTATACTATCCGCATTCGCCACAATGTTCCGTTATGCACCGTTAGGTTATTTAACTAACGGCATACCGGGATGGGGCTAGCGCGGGTGCAAAACATAAGCAACGTCTATTATATATCTCATATATAATATTGCATTCGTCTCAGATATATCAAGCGATCACATCACAGAATATAAACAGCAGAAGCACATATATGAAAATATAGGATATACTAAGAATTCCGTATTTTATATTTAGCCAACGATAGAAAATACGGGTTCCACGGTCGTGATAAATAGCCAACCCCACACCCTAGACCCTTACGAGAGCGGCAAGTGACCCTACCAATTCTAGAGTTAGGAGATCGTCACGACCCAAAGTTTGGATGTGACCTGCACTTAGATTGTATAATATCTAAAGATATCTACACAACCTGAGTAAGCCAAAATCTAAGATCAAAACCCCTTTTTGCGGAATTTTAGAAAAATGTAGTTTTTAAGTAAAAATCATAGTTTTAAGTAATTAAGATCTTAACAGTAACTCCCTAATGAATTCATAACAAAAACAGTTATAAAGTGTTTAATTTGGTTGCATCCCTAGTTGGGATCAACAATACCAACAGCGGAAATAAATATACAACTTTATACGACATCAATAAGAATTTCAGACATAAGTAAAAGAAATATCATTTCATATAACTAAACGATCTCATCTGTCAAATAATATACATTCAACCACTTCTTGTTCTAAGTCATAATACAGGGTCTGATGGAGATATTCTAGATTCAATATACAATACCAAAAGAGGAGGTTACTACATAGATAACCCACCTAGCAAAAGATGCGATAAAAAATGATAATTGGATCTGCACTGCAACTAAACGTCCACTCTACCCCTGCAAGGAACTGTGGCACAACGGTGGTGAGTTGCCAATTCAGTGAATAAGACTAACATATAACGGCTGATAATATAAATATGACAACTATAACTAATTGCAATAAGGATGAGTATGATGCATGATAGCATGTGAAATCATGAATTTATACTAATAATTATATAAATCAAGAATGAAATCTCATCACTTATTTCCAAATCAAGTTCATCTTTCCATGTCCAACATCGACACAAATCTTCGGTTTCCCTCAGGCATCGTTTCTCGAACGATCCTGTAATCAATAACACCGGTCGGTATCATCTAGATATCCGCCGTGTTTCACTACTATCTCCGGTATCGAGTATCCTCACTAGGCTCCCCGCCTCAAATGCGGCTTTCCTTCCCCTCGGTCTCGACCGGGTCCACCATGAATCCGACTGTATAGCTCTCCCACTCAGTCTGGATAACGTAAAAATCCGCGACCGTATAGCTCCGCCACTCGGTCCGGAATAAAATCATATCATAAAAACAATATCTCATGGTGGACATCTCAAATCAATTTGAAGAATCACTGAATTTATGCAATAGTATAGGAAAACTCAAAACCATAAATACTCAATAATACAATTTCCTCTTATATCAACTTCGAACATTTAAATACGAAACATGATGTCATTTATGCAAAGTACTGCTGTTAATGATGTTTAAGGTATGATAGAATCATATTTAACAGGATAATTACTAAGTGTAAAAGTGACATGTTAATATCGATGAGGTGTAGTGTAACCTGTAAATATGTGCATGTGCGGCATAAGTCGTCGATAATGGTGCAGTGTTCTAACAGCTATTAACATGGCGATGTATATTTATATATATGGATGCATATGATCAACTTAACATACAAAAGCTTATTTTATTTAACTAAACTACGGGCATATCACGCCATCTATATAAAATCCCCCGGTAGATGTTTAGTCTACTCACCGGAATACGTCGTAATCTATTCAGAAATGGCCAATCCTTTTCCTTTCCTTGCGGTCTCCGAGGTTCCCGTACTCAAATCTAACATTGAATTTAACTTGTATAAGAAACGGCTATTTCGATACGGTGAAATATAAAAATACGAATGTTAAGTATTAACTATACCACGTACGACTATTCTAAACTATTTAACACTTATCTTAATTGGATTTTTACCCCTCGCTGTTAGCAACAGAAAACTTAAACGCGTTACGAATTTACCGTGTCGTATTTTAGAATTTTGATCCTTTTTCCGATATTAGTCGCCAGATTCCATATACTGTTAAATTAATTTAAATAAACAATACCAAATATCATAACACCTACACAGAGAGCTACCCTAAAAATCCAAAACACCCAACTCCTCCAAAAATCCTGTTAGTGTATATGCCCTAGAGGCCATTACTGTATCATACTAGTATGTATATTACTTAATGGAAGCTTGGGATATTCACCTTATATTGACAATCTTGCTCAATATAGTAGTATGCTACTTGGTTTGTTTCTACTTAATGTGTACATGTGTTTATTTTAGTATATCACCTATACACATTAGTGGAGCCCTTAGGATCTTTGCTTGATTACCAGCGTTGTGATGGCAATCACACTCGTGGGGGCTGGGTAATCTATAAGCACATCCTTATGCAGGTCCTTAGTCACAGGACTATCGAGACAGGGCATCGATACTCCGGAGTAGACTAGCGTATGCGCTTCCCATCCCAGTGTGGGAGATGGCCTGTCCCACAGCCGTCAGTACGTCGTACTTGAGATAGTATGCGGGTGCTCGTTAGGTTACGAGTACACTGGACAGGACTCGTCGGGAACTATTGGTTGGTATTATACCTATCGTCAGTTATCAGTTCCCAGGTGACATGAGTACAGCTTAGTCCGCTGACTTGACACTGTCACTTCACCTCGAGTGTGTTCCTACTGTACTTTGATTACTACCCTACCACGGCTCAAAGGAGTCGTGCAAACAGGTAGTTTTTGGGTGCAGTCCCGAAGCACTTGGAGGCAGTGACGGTTAGACAGGATTCGTCTCTCCCGGTATTGGGGGTTGACATCGTGCTGTGTCTAGGAGAGCAATTACACGAGTAGTCCCTGGCCAGGGCAAGCGAGATATACTGGTAAGTTTCCAGTGCTATCTCAGGGTGTTCTGGGCTTCACTCCGACACGACTTGTACCGCTATTAGGGGACTGACGTTTACCGCCCCCTAGGCCCGCCATGCGATGTATCAGACGAACAGACCGGACTGTACGGAGATTGTCACATTCAGGCTCAGTAGGAGTTCAGATGGGTTTCACCTCGTCAGTCTTCTTGTCGGCATCTACCTGGGGGACCGTTACGCACAGCTAGTGCAGCTTGCAGTCTGTGGTTAAACCCACTGCCAGCGTAGTGTCGAGTCTTTAGAGTCCCACACAGAAAGCTATTCGCCTTTAGGCAAAAGAGTAGAGGTCGTATGGTTTTGCGACAGGTCGCATGGTTTTGCGACAGGGTTCGGTCACATCCGTGCACCTGTGCACGTTTGGTGTCCGGACAGTTAACACTAGCAGGCTTTGGTTTAAGCCAGATCCTAGTGTACATTTTGTGATTGGTTTTATCTCGTTTGTATTCATATTCCTCGGAACGCGGATGCGGATGTGTATGCACAGTTGACAGAGAGACAGAGGCAGAGGATTCTCATTGGGATTGTTGACTGTTGACTATTGACCTTTTGCTAAACCCTAATGAGAATAAGAAATATGATTAATAATAATATTAATTAAGTATTATAGTGACATGGTTGTTGAGGGGTTGACTTTGTTGACTTGTTGACTTGGTTGACCGGTTGACTAGGTTGGACTAGTTGACCATTATCATTACAATGGTTGTCATTTCATGCAAAGACTTTTGCTTGCTTGTTGTGCTTTGCAAAATGAGTGCATGAAATGATAATGCCACTTGATATGATATGAACCATCACATAATACACAATTATTATTATTGTTATTATTATTATTATTCTTTTTGGATTATGAGAGAGAGGTTGAGAAAAGTCTTGCTCATTCTTGGATTTACTTTCTCTCTCTTGAGCTCTCTCATCCTCAAGCTCTCTCCCTCTTCCTCTTGCTCTCTCTCTAGTTCATGGTTCACTTGTCTCATGTGTTGAGAAACAAGAACCATTGAGATAAAACCCAACACACTCCTCTACTCATTCTAGTTCACAAGGCCTAGCAAGCCAAGTGTTCTAGTTTCTTCAAAGTTCGAAGAAGAAGCCAAAGGTAGAAGCTTTCAGGTGGATCCATCTTCGGCGCAAGAAGACGACGAGGTGAGGCCGATCCGTACACCGGAAAGAGTGGAAGACGAAGGAGTTCAAGAAAGGTATAGCCCCCTAACCGAGTAGGTAAAACTCTAGTTAGGTTGTTAGTTAGTTGTTTAACAAAGATCCGTATTTTGAGTCCATGTTACCACCCTCTTGAAAATCGTTTTTTATCACTTCCGCAAACCCGTAAGTACCAGGGAATGGTAGCATGGACTTACAGTGGTATCAGAGCCTAGTTAAACACTATCTAACATGTTAGCAATGTAAGTAGAAGTTCGATCGGAGAAAAAGTCACGAAAAACACCCGGAAAATCAAGTTTCTGTCGATTCTGTATTCTGTTCAAGAATTGATAAATCATACTCCAAAAATCGACTCAGGATTTTTAAAAGACACTCAAGAAATTTGGTCCAGAGAACCGTTCAAAGCGCCGCGGAACCGCGGCGGGAGCATGCTCCGCCGCGGATCCGCGGCCGAGTTGAGTCGTCGTGGCTCAAATTTATTGCAGTGTATTTCTGGGGTTGTTTTGGGATTTTTACAATATGTCTTTTCTGCCCAGATTTTCCAAAAAGAAAAATTTGTTTTTGGGGCTTGAAAATCCGTATTTTTATCGAACTTCTAAAGACTAAGGCTAACGGGTTTATATCTGTGATGTGATATTTGTATTGAACGTCTGCTAATCGCTATATGTCGACTAGTGGGGGTTATACAAATCTGTGATCTGTAATGTTGCTGGTATGTGTATATGAATTCATTGGATTGTCGCGGGTGAATAGCCGGGGTTGTGAGACGAAAGTTTTCTTTTCTTTCAATTCATGTAAAATTTGTAAATTGATATAATATTATTTGTATGGCCGCACAACCGGGTCGGGGTTGTAGCCGTCATTGTATAATTTCTTTTTACTGTTTTTGCTCCTAGGATAGACCCATGGTGGGGTGCACAAACTACCGGGTATCTCGAAGTGCCGAGTGGCCTACTCACGTCGTTGAGGGAGGTTGCTCCGCTTCGGATATTTGGCGGGTAGTTTGCCGCACCTGTAGGGGTCTTGGGTGGGGTCTTGGCTATTCACCGCGACCGTGTAATCCACTTTTCGTTACAGGCTCGTACGAATTGCGGATTCCTAGTATATCCAATGTGTTCATCTGTGATCTAAAATGGCTATCATTGAAATATATCTATATATGATATTATTTAGGCGTTGCTTATGTTTTTCAGCCGTGCTAGCCCAGCCCCCACTCTGTCGTTAGTTAAGTAACCTAACGGGTAATGACGGGGCCCCATGGCGAATGCGAATGGCATAAGCGTACGTCATATTTTGGTTGTTTTCTGCAATGGTAGGATTAAATGATGGGGCGCATTAAAAGAACTAATGCAAGAAAATAAACCAAGTAAAAGTCGTTGGAACACTTTCAAAACCACTCGGTTCTTTTCAAAAACTAACTTTTAAATGCGGAGTTTGAGCCACTCCTTTTAAAAGCTATCAAGGTTCCTTCGATTATATCAAGTTCACTACGTTCAAGGTTTCGCCAAAACCATTCGTAGCCCTCCGTCGTTTCGTATGAATATTCAATAGTATTCAAGCTATGTTTGTTGACCTTCGTCAAGGCATAGTGATTGGTAGCTGTTGGGTGTTCATATGTAGCATAGATAGATGCGTTGGTTTGGGACAGTCGTATTACCTTGTAAACCTTCGTCAAGGGTATATACGGGTGAGTTCAAATTAACCTGGACAATGACGGGTAGAACTTGACATGTGACTTATGATTTGTTGACCTTCGTCAAGGTCATAAGAGCATGGGGCAAAAATCCACATCGGGAGTTTCAAAAGAACTAAAACTTGCTAGCGCTGCATACCATTTGGAGTGTGATGATTCTGGTAGGATTCCTTCAGTTTTGTCACGCGATGATATTTGGATCCCGATCCTACTGTGAGTATATGCTACTCCTCGGGAACTTTCTCACTTAACGATCAATGTTATAAACTAAGTAGGTGTCTAGAAAGGTGTTAGCGGGGCTACGCCCCCAGGGAAAAGAGGTTATTTAATTAAGGAACTTCGCGAAAGCATTGGAAAACCTCCCTCGAAGTACCGACACTGGCCTGGCTGAACGGTTAAGCAAGTATTGTACGGTGAGATTGATCCCGACTAATTCTTCCATTATGGTTTGAGGAGGGATTCTGTAACACCTTAGGATATGTTTAGTGAATAATTATATTTAAATATTGGGTTTTTAACAAAAAGTTTACCAAATTGTGTTTTAAATATTTTTCCTAATTTAATAAATATTTTTCTAAAATTTTCCTAGGCTTGCACACACATGTGCATGTAAACTAAGTTTTTTTTTTAAATGAGTTATTACCATGATTATTAACCATGGTGGGTTAATCATGGGATTAAGTCTTTTCGGTTTAAATTAAGTTAATTAGTAGATTAGTAGTTGTTTTAAATTGAATTTGTGTTAGGTGTTGACTTGTGAGAGAGGGGGAGAGGGCATCATGGCTCAAGCCATGCTTGCCATTAATGAAGAGAGAGAGAGGAGGGTTGACAATTGGGTGATAATTGTTTCCTCTCATTTCTTTGTTTTCTCTCAATTCTCTCACACACACACACACTTACCTCTTCCAAACCCCCCAGCAGCACCTGAAGCACAGCAGCAGCAGCAGGTATTCAGCAGCAGCAACAGCAAGAAATTCAGCAGCAGCAACAGCACCAGTAACGGCCAGTGAGCAGCAACAGCAACAGCAGCAACTGCAGCTTCTCCCCATCACCTCTTCATCTTCCTTCAGATCCCTAGGGTTAAGTATGAGGTATATTTCCTAAACCTATTCCCTAGTTGCTTGGTTGGAGTAGTTTTGCATCGGTTAGTGGTTTTTAGTGCGTTTTAGTGCGATATGAGGTGTTTAGTAGGAATCTTGTGCTAATGTGGTGTGGATTGGTTTCAGTAGGTTGTTAGTGGGTTATTGAGACCATATTAACCTAGTTTAACCCCGATTGCACTAAAATACCACCAGTTTCCCTAATTGATGCAAATTCATCGTATTTGTGCAAATTTGAACTTTCTGGAAACTGCTTTTGACTCGTTGAGTTCAGAGTGAATTGGGAAGACTGCAGTATAGTGGAGATGTGCTGATACCCTGTGTTTAACCCGACCCCCTAATTCATCACTTTGGCCGCCAATTAATTCGTTCTGGCCGCAAATTGCGGCCAGATGGGTAGGGTTTGGGTTGGGGTTTGGTCCTGTGGGTGTCTGCTAGTGTGTAGGGTGCTGTGATATATATATATTTTTGTAAGTTTAGCTCTATATAGAAATCTGGGACCAAATACCTGTTTTGCCGTTTTTCTAAACCTTCGCGACACGCGTGATACGTGAGTGGGTTTGGGGTTTTTGCGTATCGCGACGCGTCGGGGTAGTTTCAGGCGCGTGATCACACGTTTTAGCGTATCGCGCACACGCGCGATTGGTTTGCGACACGGGTTTCTAGTTGGACCGTAATGTCGCGTTTCTGTGAAATTGAGCTTATGTGTGATATATGTTATGTGATTCTAGGTTCGCAGGCCAGTGAGACGGACGCTGCGAAGAAGGGCAAGCAAGTCGTCGGCTACACTTAGCGCGAGACTCGGTGAGTAGATTTCACATCTACGGGGATATCGCCCGCATGGCGTTATGCGTCAGGGCTGATAGGACTTTATTATTATATGTTGCATGTATCCCATAGACTGTCATCGCATATTGCATTCCCTGCTACATATATATATATATATATATATATATATATATATATATATATATGCTTAGAACGGATAGAACACTGCACTATTACTAACGGTTTATGTTGCACGGGCACTAATTTACATGCTATACACACACCGTTAGTAATTGCCATGCCACACTCACTGTAGAGCTGCCATGATTACATTGCTGTAGTTCATCTTACATATGATTGGTTATGATTTTCCAGAAATTGGGAGCCGCATGACATCTTTAAGAACGGAAACTATTTTAAAAAGCGGTTTTCCCCTTATACACATACCATGGATTGATTTACATTGTACCTCGCATTGGATTTATTTATTGGTGTTGGATTTCATGCGATTTCTGGTTTTGAGGACCGTGGAAATATTTAAGAAAAGATGCTCTATTTTGAAAAAAACCCGGTACCTCGTGATATGATATTTTGGTGCGTCCACCACGCGTTTTCTCGGTGCTGAGACGTGTGCTTGAAACCCGATTCGAGGAGTGGATGATCCGTCTGCGGGTTCGTGGTAGGCCCTATATGGTTCCCCTCGGCGAGATGATCGATGGGTTTTGCCGATTGAGCCTGGAGGTGGGCGAGTACCTACCGGTGATTGGTTGGACCTGGCAGTTGTCCGGAGGATACTGACCAGAGTCGAGAGATGGATGCGGGATGATCCGTACTGCCGGGGCCGAAGGCCGATACCGCAGATGGACCCCGTGGGCCGATCCGGACTGACGGAGCCCGATATACGAGGATTTGCGTGTCGATGCTGGACACGAGTATTTTATGATATTTTGGGTGCCGATGTTGGGCACTCGTGATTTCTCAAAGATGTACAGGATGTGAGGGCCGATGGGTGTGCCGGCGCCTGAGTGTATTTGGGATTTGGGTGCAGTCTGAGGCACCGTCTATTGTTTTCCATGATGACATATTCCATGTAAATGTTATTTATCCCATGCTCAGTATTGATTACTATGTACCTCATCCTGTAGTATTTACCTGATAGAGCATTTGCATTACTATTGCATCCACTGTTGGCATGCATTGATATCATCTGCTGGCATTAGTAGAGCCACGCTATATGTGCATGCTCGCGATCACCTTTATATGTTATCTCTATTCACGAGTTGGCAACTCACCCCCGTTGTGCCACAGTATTTGCAGGTTGCCCTTGGGTGTAGTCGCGGCTGGCTGTTTACCGCATCTTTTGGCGCAGATACCCTTTCTGAGGCGAGTTAGCCTTTTGCTGATAGGTGGGTTTTTGTATGGTATCTGTTATCCTTCAGTTGTATATTGATGTATCTAGTATTCTCCATCTACCTTTCTGTATTGACTTAGAGACAGTTGTGAGGACGTTATGTATGATTTTATACTCTGGTGTCGAGCTCGCATGTGAGCCGACTTTATTTTATGCAGTCTTATCTTTGTGATATTTGTCCTTGCTTTACTGTGTATTCTTCGCTACGGCGTCGTATATCATATTGTGATGCTTTATTTATTTCACTTGTTATTTCTGCGACACCTTGCTTTTACCCGACTTGCGGGACAAATGTTTAAAAAAAGAAATGTTGCCAAAATTATAAAAATTATAACTCTTGAACTAAAAAGGATTTCTACTAAATAAATGGAAGTTTCTCAGATATGTATGACTGTTTTTACAAAAAAATTTCAATCACTCTTTATTCATTGGTTTTGATTTCTGGGTTCGGCTTACTTAGCCGCGTTACGCCTGTAGACGTTGCGTGGTTACGTGCCGGTCATGAGTCGAAATTCTCGGGTCGTGACAAAGTTAGTATCAGAGCGTAGGTTTTACCTTCGGAGTGTAGGATGACCCTGGTATGATGGAGTAGGTAGCTGCAGCAGGGTAGCGTAGCGTGTGTATGTTCCGCGGCATACTCACGACACGGTACTCCGCCTACGCGACCTTAGGACTTGTTGATTTAAATTCCTTCGGGAATACGTGCATTCTTGCGATTCGATTTCTGTGTTCTTATCGAATCCAAATTTTCTTTCAGCCATTATACCGCCTAAGACTACGAGGGCACAGAGGGCGGCCGCGAGGGCCGAGATTCGTGTTGACTCGTCCGAGACGAGGACTGATCCGGGCAGTGCACCCGTTGTACCTGAGCAGACTGTTCCTCCTGTGACAGATCAGATCGCCACACTAGGGGCTGGTATGCAGGAGATGTGCCAGACGGTGGGATCTAGCATGCAGGAGATGCGCCAGATGATAGGATCGCTATTTGAGACGCTTCGAGCCCAGCGACCAGAGGTAGCTCCACCTGTTCCAGCGACCGCGATGGTACCTACCGCACAGCCAGTTGCCCCTGCAGCCACGGAGGTGATCACAGTATCGCTATCAGAGTTTATGAGGCTGAAACCTCCGGTATTCACAGGCACCGATACAGCCGAGGACCCCCAGTCCTTCATTGATAAGATGGCCCGTATATGTCGTTCCCTCATATGCGCAGATGCGAGATGGATCGAGTTCATGAGCTTTCGCCTAGAAGGTCTTGCGCAGAAGTGGTGTGATTCAGTTGAGAAGGGCAGAGCGGCAGGTCTTCCTCCTATGACCTGGACGGAGTTCGTGACAGTATTTCTAGCCCGTTTCCTTCCCCAGAGTGTTAAGGATGCCCGAGCACGCAGATTTGAGTCCTTGCGCCAGACGCCAGGGATGACAGTGGCAGAGTATGACGTGCTGTTTACAGAGTTGGAAGTCTATGCCCCATATTTGGTGGCTACTGAGGAGTTGCGAGTCAAGAGATTTGTTCGAGGCTTGCTTACACCATTGTTCCTTACGATCAGCGCGCAGCACTACGAGACTTACGCAGCAGCTGTAGATGCAGCCTTATTGGTCGAGGAGCGCCTGGCTGAGACTTCGGCAGTCCCAGAGCCGAAGAGAGTTTAGTTCATATCCACGAGAGACAGATATTCAGACGCCGCGACAGGTATCGCCCAGGTACGGGGAGTGGCAGAGATTCGGGACGGAGCCAGATGTTTAGTTCATATCCACGAGAGGGTCAGCAGTCACTGCGGGGTTGCTTTATATGCGGCAGCCTACTTCACCTCGTTAGAGATTGTCCTGAGACACACCAGAGGGAGGCGGCAGCACCGCATATTACTTTACCACCTTCACCACCCCAGAGGGCGTTGCCCGTTGTACCTACCATTACTCCGCGCCAGACTCATGCACAGAGAGGTCGTGGGCGTGGAGGAGTTGCTCAGAGGGGGCGAGATGACCGAGGCAGAGGGCAGTCAGTTACAGGAGGTGGACAGGCGCGGGTTTTTGCTTTGACACATCAGGACGCACAGGCGTCCAATGCAGTGGTTTCAGGTATCCTTCCTGTATGTACAGTTGATGCGCACGTACTGTTCGATCCCGGATCCACACACTCGTACGTATCCACACACTTTGTGCCGAGTTTGGGTAGAGAGTCCGGTTTTCTTGATCAGCCGCTTGTGGTGACCACTCCTGTGGGAGAGTCGTTTGTTGCTAGACACGTATTCCGATCCTGTACCGTCTCTATTGGCGAGAGAGAGTTGCCTGTCGACTTGATCCTTCTGGAGATGTTGGACTTCGACGTTCTCTTGGGTATGGATTGGTTAGCCACGTGCTATGCTTCTGTGGACTGCCGTGAGAAGATAGTTAGATTCTGCTTTCCCGGCGAGTCGGTTTTTGTTGTGTTGGGGGGCCGTGGTGCCGCCCCTCACAGTGTGATTTCTTCTTTTCGCACTGGACAGCTTTTGAGGAAGGGATGTCAGGGATTTCTAGCCTATGTTTGCGATGCTCGCGCTACAGAGGTTCCATTGGATCAGGTTCCGGTTGTTAGCGAGTTTCCTGATGTGTTCCTTGCCGAGCTTCCAGGGTTGCCGCCCGAGCGCGACATTTCTTTCTGTATTGATTTGGTTCCTGGCTCGGGTCACGACCCGCAGGGTACGGAACGTGACTGGCACTTAAGTTTACGAAACGTCTAAAGACGTCCGTAAAATAAGTAAGCCAAAGCCCAGAAAACAAAACCAATTAAGCAAAAGAGTGAAGAAAACCCAATCAATTGAAAGCAAGTTTATCAAATAAGTCATGTAAAACCCTTTTTAAAAACCATACTAATTTTCCCGAAAATTTCGGCAGAGTCTCCTTTGTAAATACTGGCCCCCAAAATGGGTACAACAAAAATATACATGAATCCAACAAAATAGGGCATCCCCAAGCGGGAGCTAGCTCTTCGCCACAAGGCGGTCACAAATCCCACGCAATATAAAGTGACAACAAGCAAATAATCATAATGAAGCATAAGAAAACATCACGTCGACTCAAGTGAGTTCGACCCCAAAATACAGCATAAAATCCACAAACCTCACAGTCTCATCTCTAGGTCAATATACAATAAATCTGGTAGAAACAGTAGATGGAGTACACTAGATACAAAGAATATACAAGGTGGTACAAAAATGATAACATAACCCACCTATGAGCAAATCTCGAGCTCAGGCAAAAGAGGCAAAAGAACAAGTGCGCCCGCCGCTACTGAACTGACGGAGCGGACCTGTAAAAGACTGTGGCACAACGGGGGTGAGTTGCCAACTCGTGAGTAATAAATAACATCTACAAAGGTTATCGTATGCATGCACACAAGCATCCTAGCATCTATAATACAGGTATGACTGGATGCACTAGCAGGTGTGTATACAACATCAGTGTACTAATATGTATGCAACATGAATATCTGAGGTCTCAATAGGTATATATAAGAAACATTTTATCTCTTTTTGTTTTTGAAACTCTTTTAGAATGCCAGCATAATGTCAATGAATCGACGAAAATCGGTGTCCAGCAACGACACCCAAAAGCTGTCTCAAATCTCATAAATGTATCTCTGGCCTCAGCCGTCCGGCTGACCCATCTCAAATATCAATATATCATCCTCTCGCGGCCCCGGTCGGTATCCTCTGGATATCCGCCGTGCCCAATGAAGTCACCGGTAGGTAATCCGTCCCCTGCCAGGCTCAACGTCATCACCACATTCCTCTTGCCCCGGGGTACCTTACCGGGCCCACCATGTACCCGTGCCGGTTCCTCCACTCCTCGACACGGATTTCCAAATCCACAGCAAACTCATGGCGGACGACACTTACATCACTAGAAAACCGCAATTTTACATATTTTAAAATATAATAAGCTTAGAAATTTTGCGGTTATCCCCCGAAATCCAGCAATATCATAAAATCTCAAGAAATCCTCATAAGTGCATATATCAATGATAATGAATGCGTATGATATCAATAATCAAGTTGCGATGTGTGATTAATGTATTAAGCATAAACAATTAATATGATGAAGTACATGCACATGAATAGCAATACTACGGTTTCATTTTTAAGGAATTAAAGGCAATAGCACAAGTTTAAATTTAAAGGTTATCTAGTGTGGTGACATGGCAATTACCAGGGTGTGTGTGTAAGCATGAATAGTGCTCGTGCTGCATATAAAAACCCTGGTAATGGTGCAGGTGTCCTATGAAATGGTTTCGTATAGGTATGTCAATATAATGCATGGATGTAGCAAATAGTCAATTAAGTATTTCACCCCTAATTACTAACATTACTAAGGATCTTGTAAGTTACTAAAACTATCGGGCGGCTTGCGCCATCCAACGATAGTCCCCCGTAGATGTTACATCTACTCACCGGAATCCCTGGCTAGCTGTGTCCAATCACCGCCTTTCCCTTTCGCGCCGCGTCTGACGTCTCCGCGACCGAACCTGGAATTTACATCAATACCAAACATGAGGTTACATATCAAGAACGACGCAAAACTCCAACGAAACTACTAAAGTTCGCTAGCTAGGTACAACGTGCACAAAGTGCGCGGAACACACGCGAAAATCGCAAAAACTGCCAAAAAACGCCGATTTGGTCGCCCGGCAAAACTAAAACCCGACTACCCAAAAATCCGCACTCACGCATCCTAAAAGTCGTAGGACAAGCCATTACAATCATCAAGATATCAAGAATAATTCATCACCCAATCTTATAACAAAACTAGTAAGCATTGCGTCCCAAAATCGGTGCAAAAATCGCCGATTTGCGGCAAAACGACTACAATATAGCATAATTACCCAAGCACACTACAAGCAATCTACAAACACTAATTACAACATAATAGCAATGATTCCAATCCTATTTTCCATAAACAACCATTTCTTGAATTATAACCTAGCAAATTCCAAATCAATTTCCACACTTGAAAACTTAAATTAACACAACAAAAGCCCACTTAAGAAAATTAACCTCTTAGGTTAGGTTAGCAAAATACTAGTTAACAAATTTAGGTTCAATCAACTAAATAATGTTTTCTAAACCTTAATCAACTCACTAATCATGTTTCACAATCCAATTCCATACAAAAACCCTCTCTTGAAAATCCTAAAACAACAATTTCACACTTCTAAATTTAACTAAATTAGCATAATTGAAGATTACATCAACAAGGTAACTATATAGATTAGTTAATTAACCACTAGATTAACTATAAAACAACTTAATTAACTATTATGGCTTTCAAACCCTAGTTAAATTTTTCAAGCAAAACCTAAGAAAACTAGATTAAAACTACACTAAATTAAGACTACAACCATCTAACATAAGAAACTTAAACAAAAGAATTCAATTAGCAAGGGATTATACCTCACTAGAGATCTAGCAAGAATGGATTTTGCTCCAAATGATGGCCTCAAGCATCAAGATCCAAGCTAGGGAGGTGAATGAAAAGAAAGATGAAGGATGGTTTGAATTTGTAAGCTTGAAATTGAAATTTTGATGTGTTAAACTTGAAGAATTGTGAAGAAAATGAGAAGAAAAGAGATGAAGAGGGGGAGTGCAGGTTTCGGCCAGCAAGGGGAATGGGGGAGGGTGTGGGCAAGTGGGGAAAGTCATGGTCAAGTCCACAAAAGTCAAAGCACCATACTTTATTCATTTTAATTATCATAATTTTAGAGATTAAAATTAGCCCGGAAAAATTTGTATTTATCGCTAATTTAATGTATTTTCTTACCGGCTTAAAATAATATAAAAAAATTGAAAAATAGGGAAAATTTTTTAAATGACCAAAATTTCATAAATAACTCATTAGCTACTAAAAACAAGTAATTACCTATCCATTTAAGGTATAATTAGCCCTAAACTGCAAAATATCGAGAAAGACGGTTTTCGGAAAAATACCGAATTTTCACCGAATTTCAGGAAAACACCAAAACGAATTTTCAAGACGCTACAATCTTCCCCCCTTAAAGAAATTCGGTCCCCGAATTTAAAAATATAGCTACGCGTACCTTCGAAGAGATGGGGATACTTCTTCCTCATCTCGCCCTCGGTCTCCTAGGTAACCTCCTCGCTGCTCGGGCTACGCCAAAGGACCTTGACGGTTGGTATAACCTTCGACCTCAACTTCTTCACCTGTCGATCCAAGATGGCCACCGGCTGCTCTGCAAAAGAAAGGCCGCGCTCTAGCTGGACTGTCGGGTGCTGAATCGCATGCGAAGGGTCGTGAAGGTACTTGCGGAGCATCGAAATATGGAAGACGGGGTGAACATCGGGAAAGCTGGGTGGAAGAGCCAAACGATATGCAACTGCGCCGACACGCTCAAGGATCTCGAAGGGACCTACGAATCTAGGGCTAAGCTTCCCCTTTCGCCCAAAACGCATCACGCCCTTCATCGGGGAGACTTTCAGAAAAACATGGTCGCCAACTGCGAACTCTAATCTGCGACGGCGCCTGTCTGCATAGGATTTCTGTCTGCTCTGAGCCGCTCTCATCCGGTCTCGGATCAACTGTATCTTTGCTGTCGTCTCCTCAACAAGCTGCGGCCCCAAAATGCTGCTCTCGCTGAGCTCTGTCCAACACACGGGCGATCTGCATCTCCTCCCATACAATGCCTCGAAAGGTGCCATCTGAATAGTATCCTGGAAGCTGTTGTTGTAGGAGAACTCCACTAGAGGTAAATGACGATCCCAGCTACCACCAAAGTCTAAAACGCACGCTCTGAGCATGTCCTCGAGAGTCTGAATGGTCCGCTCTGACTGTCCGTCTGTCTGCGGATGAAACGCTGTGCTGAAGCTCAAACGAGTGCCCAAAGCCTCCTGAAGTCTCTGCCAAAGCCGGCTGGTGAACTGAGTGCCTCGATCTGACACGATACAAGTCGGTACGCCATGTAGTCGCACGATCTCGTCAATATAGAACTGAGCATACTGAGCGAAGCTGAAAGTCGTCTTCACTGGCAGGAAGTGAGCCGCTTTCGTCAATCTATCCACGATCACCCAGATAGAGTCGTACCCTCGACTGGTCCTGGATAGACCCACAACGAAGTCCATCGAAATCTGTTCCCATTTCCACTCTGGAATGGGTAACGGCTGTAGCTCTCCTGCGGGCCTCTGGTGCTCGGCCTTGACTTGTTGACAAGTCAGGCATCTCGAAACGAACTCCGGAATGTCCCTCTTCATCCCGTCCCACCAGTAGGTCTCTCTCATATCATGGTACATCTTGGTGGAACCGGGGTGGACACTATACACTGATCGGTGTGCCTCCTCAAGAATGTCGCGCCGCAATCCATCAGCATCTGGTACGCACAGTCTAGATCCATATCGTAAAATCCCCTGATCGTCAACCACGAACTCGGAAAGTCTGCCCTGTCCCATCTGTGCCATGATCTCTGAGCAACGGTCGTCACTGCGCTGTGCCTCATATATACGGTCAAGCAACTGTGGGCATGCACGAACATGCGCGAGCTGTCCCCCTGTCTGAGTGAACTCGAACTCAACTCGGCTGTCGCATAACATCTGCCAATCTGCTGACGACTGCCTCTGCACTGCGCGCAAAAAGGATAGACTACCCCCGGGCCTCCTACTCAACGCATCTGCCACCACATTTGCCTTGCCGGGGTGATATAAGATCTCGCAGTCGTAGTCTTTCACCAACTCCATCCAACGACACTGTCTGAGGTTCAGGTCTCGCTGCTGAAATATGTACTTTAAGCTCTTGTGATCGGTGAATATCTGACACGACTCGCCGTAAAGGTAATGTCGCCAAATCTTCAGTGCAAAGACCACTGCAGCCATCTCCAAATCATGAGTGGGGTAGTTCTGTTCATGCTTCTTCAACTGCCGAGAAGCATAAGCGATCACCCGGCCATGCTGCATCAATACGCATCCTAATCCCACTCGCGAAGCATCACAGTAGACAACAAATCCGCCTGATCCCGAAGGTAAAGATAATACCGGCGCCGTAGTCAAACAAGTCCGTAGCTGCTGAAAACTGCGCTCGCACTCCTCTGTCCAAACGAAAGGAACTCCCTTCCGGGTCAAACCGGTCAACGGTGCAGCTATACGGGAGAAGTCCTGAATAAAACGCCTGTAGTAGCCCGCCAGGCCTAGAAAACTACGGATCTCAGTAACCGATGTAGGTCGGGGCCACTGCTGAACAGCCTCAATCTTCTTCGGGTCCACACAAATGCCGTCTCTCGTAACCACGTGACCCAAGAATCCGACGCTGTCCAGCCAGAATGCACACTTGGAGAACTTCGCGAATAGCTGGTGCTCCCTCAGAGTCTGTAACGTAATCTGCAAGTGCTGCTCGTGCTCCTCTCTGCTCCGGGAGTACACCAAGATATCGTCGATAAACACGATGATGAACAAGTCAAGATACGGCCTGAATGTACGGTTCATCAAATCCATAAATGCTGCTGGGGTGTTGGTGAGTCCGAACGACATCACCAAAAACTCGTAGTGGCCGTAGCGCGTGCGGAAAGCTGTCCTCGGTATATCCTCCTGTCGAACTCGCAGCTGATGGTATCCTGATCGCAAGTCGATCCTCGAAAAATACCCCGCACCCTGAAGCTGGTCAAACAAATCATCAATGCGCGGCAACGGATATCTGTTCCGAACGGTAACTTTGTTCAGCTGGCGGTAGTCGATACATAAGCGCAAACTTCCATCCTTCTTCTTGACAAACAGGACCGGAGCACCCCACGGAGAAACACTCGGTCGAATAAGCCCCTTATCTAACAAATCCTGCAACTGATCCTTCAGCTCTCGAAGCTCTGCCGGGGCCATCCGATACGGTGGTATAGAAATAGGCCCCGAACCGGGAATCAAATCAATGCAGAACTCAACATCGCGCTCAGGCGGTAGCCCAGGTAGCTCATCAGGGAAAACATCAGGGAACTCACAAACTACCGGGACCCGGTCTAACGGAACCTCTGCAGCTCGAGTATCACAAATAGACGCTAAGAATCCCTGACATCCCTTCCGCAAGAGCTGACCAGCGCGAAGAGACGAAATTAAGCTGGGAAGGGCGACACTGCGGTCTCCCCGAATAACAAGGACTGGCTCTCCAGGAAAGCTAAATCTGACTGCCTTCTCACGGCAGTCCACCGAAGCATAACAAGTGGCTAGCCAATCCATGCCCAGAAGCACATCAAAGTCCAACATATCGAGGAGTATCAAATCAACTGATGAATCCCTCTCCCCGATACGAACGGAACACAAACGAAATACAAAACGAGCGACAAACAACTCGCCTACCGGAGTAACAACAACAAGCGGCTGATCTAACGACGACGACTCACGGCCCAACATCGGTGCAAAGTGTGTAGATACGTACGAATGTGTGGAACCTGGGTCGAATAATACCCGAGCGTCGAAAGAACAAAATGGCAAAGTACCTGTCACAACGGCATTGGATGCCTGCGCATCCTGCGGTGTCAAAGCAAATACTCGGGCCTGTCCTCCACCGATAGCGGGCTGACCTCGACCTCGGCCTCTGCCTCCTCGTCCTCTCTGAACAGGACCGCCGCGTCCACGGCCTCTCGGTTCACCTAACTGGCGTGGAGCATCGCCTGGGGTAGGAAGTAGGGCTCTCTGAGGAGGGGGTGGTGATGGTGGTAGGGTCACGTGCGGAACTGTCGCTGCTCCCTGTCGTCTCGCCGGACAGTCTCTGACAAGATGGTGCAAACTCCCGCACCCAAAACATCCTGGCGACGGCTGCTGCCCCTGGGGATAAGAACCATATAACTGTCCCCGCCCAAATCCTCTGCCAGGCCTATCTCTTTGAAAGAATCTGGCACGCTGCCTCTGAGACGGTACATCGGTGCGCATCCTCTTCGGCCCAGAAACGGCCGAAGTCCGTGATATGCGTGCCTCCATCCGCAATGCCGTATCCATAGCAGCTGAATAAGTGTCATAGTGCTGGGCGCCAATGGCAAGATATAGCTGGGCATCAAGTCCCTGTACGAACCTCTTCACCATCTTCTCCTCGGTATCCACCAAATACTGAGCATATCGGGATAACTGTGTAAACTGGATGTCATACTCAGACACCGTCATCCCAGGTGTCTTGACTAAGGCCTCGAAGCTATGAGCTCTGGCGTCACGAACGCTCTCTGGAAGGAAACGGGCTAGAAAGACCGCTGTAAACTCGGCCCAAGTCATAGGCGGTAGACCTGCAGCTCGACCTCTCAAGACTGACTCCCACCATGTCTGCGCGAGACCCTCTAGTCGGAAACTCGCAAGCTCTACCCATCGATCATCCGAATATCTCAGCGAACGGCAGATCCTGGCTAAACTGTCAAGGAACGTCTGTGGGTCCTCCGCTGCCTCGGTGCCGGTGAATACTGGAGGTCTCAGCCTCATGAAATCCTGTAGTGAAACCGGAATGGCCACGGTGGTAGTAGTAGGAGCAGGTATCATGGTCGTCTGTGATGTAGTAGGTACGTCATCCGGCCTCGGTGTACGACTGGCTGCAACTAGGGATCCTACCATCTGACGTAGCTCCTGCATGCCTCCCATCATCTGTCGCAACTCCTCCATACCAGTCTCGAGCCTATCCATACGGCCTGGGGAAGGTGGATCGGTCTGTCCCTGCGGCGTAGGCATACCACCCTGCTCAGTCCTAGTCTCGGACGAGCCAGCTCGAATCTCGTCTCTGGCGGCAGCCCTCTGTACCCTCGTAGCCTTCGGCGGCATAGTGGCTGTTACAGGAAAACGGATAGTAAGGACAGTGCAATAGGATCATAGGATACACGGAATTGAAGAAGGAAATTCCCAAGCAAGTATCCTAAAGTCACTTAGGCGGAGTACCGTATCGTAAGTATGCCGCGGACATACGCACGCTACGTTACCCTGCTTAAGTCACTTACTCCATCTACCAAGGGTCATCCTACACTCACAAAGGTAAAACCTATCGCTCTGATACCAACTTTGTCACGACCCGCAGGGTACGGAACGTGACTGGCACTTAAGTTTACGAAACGTCTAAAGACGTCCGTAAAATAAGTAAGCCAAAGCCCAGAAAACAAAACCAATTAAGCAAAAGAGTGAAGAAAACCCAATCAATTGAAAGCAAGTTTATCAAACAAGTCATGTAAAACCCTTTTTAAAAACCATACTAATTTTCCCGAAAATTTCGGCAGAGTCTCCTTTGTAAATACTGGCCCCCAAAATGGGTACAACAAAAATATACATGAATCCAACAAAATAGGGCATCCCCAAGCGGGAGCTAGCTCTTCGCCACAAGGCGGTCACAAATCCCACGCAATATAAAGTGACAACAAGCAAATAATCATAATGAAGCATAAGAAAACATCACGTCGACTCAAGTGAGTTCGACCCCAAAATACAGCATAAAATCCACAAACCTCACAGTCTCATCTCTAGGTCAATATACAATAAATCTGGTAGAAACAGTAGATGGAGTACACTAGATACAAAGAATATACAAGGTGGTACAAAAATGATAACATAACCCACCTATGAGCAAATCTCGAGCTCAGGCAAAAGAGGCAAAAGAACAAGTGCGCCCGCCGCTACTGAACTGACGGAGCGGACCTGTAAAAGACTGTGGCACAACGGGGGTGAGTTGCCAACTCGTGAGTAATAAATAACATCTACAAAGGTTATCGTATGCATGCACACAAGCATCCTAGCATCTATAATACAGGTATGACTGGATGCACTAGCAGGTGTGTATACAACATCAGTGTACTAATATGTATGCAACATGAATATCTGAGGTCTCAATAGGTATATATAAGAAACATTTTATCTCTTTTTGTTTTTGAAACTCTTTTAGAATACCAGCATAATGTCAATGAATCGACGAAAATCGGTGTCCAGCAACGACACCCAAAAGCTGTCTCAAATCTCATAAATGTATCTCTGGCCTCAGCCGTCCGGCTGACCCATCTCAAATATCAATATATCATCCTCTCGCGGCCCCGGTCGGTATCCTCTGGATATCCGCCGTGCCCAATGAAGTCACCGGTAGGTAATCCGTCCCCTGCCAGGCTCAACGTCATCACCACATTCCTCTTGCCCCGGGGTACCTTACCGGGCCCACCATGTACCCGTGCCGGTTCCTCCACTCCTCGACACGGATTTCCAAATCCACAGCAAACTCATGGCGGACGACACTTACATCACTAGAAAACCGCAATTTTACATATTTTAAAATATAATAAGCTTAGAAATTTTGCGGTTTTCCCCCGAAATCCAGCAATATCATAAAATCTCAAGAAATCCTCATAAGTGCATATATCAATGATAATGAATGCGTATGATATCAATAATCAAGTTGCGATGTGTGATTAATGTATTAAGCATGAACAATTAATATGATGAAGTACATGCACATGAATAGCAATACTACGGTTTCATTTTTAAGGAATTAAAGGCAATAGCACAAGTTTAAATTTAAAGGTTATCTAGTGTGGTGACATGGCAATTACCAGGGTGTGTGTGTAAGCATGAATAGTGCTCGTGCTGCATATAAAAACCCTGGTAATGGTGCAGGTGTCCTATGAAATGGTTTCGTATAGGTATGTCAATATAATGCATGGATGCAGCAAATAGTCAATTAAGTATTTCACCCCTAATTACTAACATTACTAAGGATCTTGTAAGTTACTAAAACTATCGGGCGGCTTGCGCCATCCAACGATAGTCCCCCGTAGATGTTACATCTACTCACCGGAATCCCTGGCTAGCTGTGTCCAATCACCGCCTTTCCCTTTCACGCCGCGTCTGACGTCTCCGCGACCGAACCTGGAATTTACATCAATACCAAACATGAGGTTACATATCAAAAACGACGCAAAACTCCAACGAAACTACTAAAGTTCGCTAGCTAGGTACAACGTGCACAAAGTGCGCGGAACACACGCGAAAATCGCAAAAACTGCCAAAAAACGCCGATTTGGTCGCCCGGCAAAACTAAAACCCGACTACCCAAAAATCCGCACTCACGCATCCTAAAAGTCGTAGGACAAGCCATTACAATCATCAAGATATCAAGAATAATTCATCACCCAATCTTATAACAAAACTAGTAAGCATTGCGTCCCAAAATCGGTGCAAAAATTGCCGATTTGCGACAAAACGACTACAATATAGCATAATTACCCAAGCACACTACAAGCAATCTACAAACACTAATTACAACACAATAGCAATGATTCCAATCCTATTTTCCATAAACAACCATTTCTTGAATTATAACCTAGCAAATTCCAAATCAATTTCCACACTTGAAAACTTAAATTAACACAACAAAAGCCCACTTAAGAAAATTAACCTCTTAGGTTAGGTTAGCAAAATACTAGTTAACAAATTTAGGTTCAATCAACTAAATAATGTTTTCTAAACCTTAATCAACTCACTAATCATGTTTCACAATCCAATTCCATACAAAAACCCTCTCTTGAAAATCCTAAAACAATAATTTCACACTTCTAAATTTAACTAAATTAGCATAATTGAAGACTACATCAACAAGGTAACTATATAGATTAGTTAATTAACCACTAGATTAACTATAAAACAACTTAATTAACTATTATGGCTTTCAAACCCTAGTTAAATTTTTCAAGCAAAACCTAAGAAAACTATATTAAAACTACACTAAATTAACACTACAACCATCTAACATAAGAAACTTAAACAAAAGAATTCAATTAGCAAGGGATTATACCTCACTAGAGATCTAGCAAGAATGGATTTTGCTCCAAATGATGGCCTCAAGCATCAAGATCCAAGCTAGGGAGGTGAATGAAAAGAAAGATGAAGGATGGTTTGAATTTGTAAGCTTGAAATTGAAATTTTGATGTGTTAAACTTGAAGAATTGTGAAGAAAATGAGAAGAAAAGAGATGAAGAGGGGGAGTGCAGGTTTCGGCCAGCAAGGGGAATGGGGGAGGGTGTGGGCAAGTGGGGAAAGTCATGGTCAAGTCCACAAAAGTCAAAGCACCATACTTTATTCATTTTAATTATCATAATTTTAGAGATTAAAATTAGCCCGGAAAAATTTGTATTTATCGCTAATTTAATGTATTTTCTTACCGGCTTAAAATAATATAAAAAAATTGAAAAATAGGGAAAAAATTTTAAATGACCAAAATTTCATAATTAACTCATTAGCTACTAAAAACAAGTAATTACCTATCCATTTAAGGTATAATTAGCCCTAAACTGCAAAATATCGAGAAAGACGGTTTTCGGAAAAATACCGAATTTTCACCGAATTTCAGGAAAACACCAAAACGACTTTTCAAGACGCTACATCGGGGCCTATTTCCATACCGCCTTATCGGATGGCCCCGGCGGAACTTAGAGAATTGAAGGGTCAGTTGCAAGATTTGCTGGACAAGAGACTTATTCGACCCAATGCTTCTCCTTGGGGTGCTCCGGTCCTGTTCGTCAAGAAGAAGGACGGCAGTTTGCGTCTGTGCATCGACTACCGCCAGCTGAACAGGGTGACAGTGCGGAACAGGTATCCTTTGCCGCGTATCGACGATTTGTTCGACCAGCTTCAGGGGGCAGGGTACTTTTCGAGGATCGATTTACGATCGGGCTATCATCAGCTGCGGGTTCGACAGGAGGACATTCCCAGGACAGCTTTCCGTACGCGCTACGGCCATTACGAGTTTTCGGTGATGTCGTTCGGACTCACCAATGCGCCAGCAGCCTTCATGGACTTGATGAACCGTATTTTCCGGCCATATTTGGATCTATTCATTATAGTCTTCATTGACGATATCTTGGTGTATTCCCGGAGTAGTGAGGAGCACGAGCAGCACCTGCGGATTACATTGCAGACCTTGAGGGAGCACCAGCTTTATGCGAAATTTTCGAAGTGTGCTTTCTGGCTAGACAGCGTAGACTTCTTGGGGCACGTGATTTCACGAGACGGTATATATGTAGACCCGAGGAAGATCGAGGCCGTTCAGCGTTGGCCCAGACCCACATCGGTGACGGAGATTCGCAGCTTTTTGGGGTTGGCCGGTTACTACAGGCGTTTTGTGCAGGACTTCTCCCGTATTGCTGCACCGTTGACCGGGTTGACCCGGAAGGGAGTTCCTTTCGATTGGACGGAGGAGTGCGAACACAGTTTTCAACAGTTACGGACTCGGCTGACGACGGCACCGGTGTTATCTTTGCCTTCCGGATCGGGCGGATTTGTGGTCTTTTGTGATGCTTCTCGAGTGGGGCTAGGGTGCGTACTGATGCAGCATGACAGGGTGATCGCGTATGCCTCGCGACAATTGAAGAAACATGAGCAGAACTACCCCACTCATGATTTGGAGATGGCTGCAGTGGTCTTCGCACTTAAGATCTGGCGACATTACCTTTACGGCGAGTCGTGCCAGATATTCACGGATCACAAAAGTCTGAAATACATATTCCAGCAGCGGGACCTGAACCTTCGACAGCGCCGATGGATGGAGTTAGTGAAGGATTACGACTGCGAGATCTTATATCACCCGGGCAAGGCGAATGTGGTGGCAGATGCTTTGAGCAGGAGGCCCGGGAGTAGTCTATCTTGTTTGAGCGCAGTGCAGGGGCAGTCGTTAGCGGATTGGCAGATATTATGCGACAGCCGGATACAATTCGAGTTCACGCCGATTGGAGGACAGATAGCGCATGTCCGTGCACGCCCACAGTTGATCGATCGTATATGCGAGGCACAGCTCAGTGATGACCGATGTTCAGAGATCATGGCACAGATTGGACAGGGAAGATTTTCCGAGTTCGTGATCGATGGTCAGGGGATACTACGATTTGGGACTAGACTGTGCATACCAGATGCTGAGGGACTGAGGCGTGAGATTCTTGAGGAGGCACATCGATCGGTATATAGCGTCCATCCTGGTTCCACCAAGATGTATCATGATATGAGAGGTGTTTACTGGTGGGACGGAATGAAGAGGGACATCCCAGATTTTGTGTCGAGATGCCTGACTTGTCAGCAAGTCAAGGCTGAGCACCAGAGGCCCACGGGAGAGCTACAGCCGTTACCCATTCCGGAGTGGAAATGGGAACAGATTTCGATGGACTTCATTGTGGGACTACCCAGGACTAGTCGGGGGTATGAATCCATCTGGGTGATCGTGGATCGTTTGACGAAAGCGGCTCACTTCCTACCGGTGAAGACGACTTTCGGATTTACTCAGTATGCCCAGATCTACATTGACGAGATAGTACGACTGCACGGAGTCCCGACGTGTATTGTGTCCGACAGAGGCACCCAGTTTACCAGTAGACTGTGGCAGAGGCTTCAGGAGGCTTTGGGCACTCGCTTGAGTTTCAGCACAGCATTTCATCCGCAGACCGACGGACAGTCAGAGCGGACCATTCAGACTCTCGAGGACATGCTCAGAGCTTGTGTATTGGATTTCGGAGGTAGCTGGGATCATCATTTGCCCTTAGTAGAGTTCTCCTACAATAACAGCTACCAGGAGACCATTCAGATGGCACCATTTGAGGCTCTTTATGGGAGGAGATGCAGGTCGCCCGCCTGTTGGACAGAGCTCAGTGAGGGCGGTATCTTAGGGCCACAGATTGTTGAGGAGATGACAGCGAAGATCCAGTTGATTCGCGACAGGATGAGAGCAGCCCAGAGTAGGCAGAGATCTTATGCGGACCGTCGGCGACGCAGACTTGAGTTTTCTGTTGGTGATCATGTTTTCTTGAGGGTCTCCCCAATGAAAGGTGTGATGAGGTTTGGGAAGAAGGGGAAGCTCAGTCCCAGGTATGTGGGCCCCTTCGAGATCCTCAAGCGTGTTGATGCAGCAGCCTACCGTTTAGCCCTTCCGCCCAGCTTTCCAGATGTGCACCCCGTATTTCATGTCTCGATGCTCCACAGATATCTTCATGACCCTTTGCATGCGATTCAGCATCCGACGATCCAGCTTGAACGCGACCTTTCCTATGCAGAACTGCCGGTGATGATCTTGGATCGACAAGTGAAGAAATTGAGATCGAAGGACATCCCATCAGTTAAGGTACTTTGGCGTGGCCAGAACCATGAGGAGGTCACTTGGGAGACCGAAAGCGAGATGTTGAAGACATATCCCCATCTTTTCAAAGGTGCGTGTAGTTAGATTTTTGAAATTCGGGGACGAATTTCTTTAAGGGGGAGAGATTGTAACACCTTAGGATATGTTTAGTGAATAATTATATTTAAATATTGGGTTTTTAACAAAAAGTTTACCAAATTGTGTTTTAAATATTTTTCCTAATTTAATAAATATTTTTCCAAAATTTTCCTAGGCTTGCACACACATGTGCATGTAAACTAAGTTTTTTTTTAAATGAGTTATTACCATGATTATTAACCATGGTGGGTTAATCATAGGATTAAGTCTTTTGGGTTTAAATTAAGTTAATTAGTAGATTAGTAGTTGTTTTAAATTGAATTTGTGTTAGGTGTTGACTTGTGAGAGAGGGGGAGAGGGCATCATGGCTCAAGCCATGCTTGCCATTAATGAAGAGAGAGCGGAGGGTTGACAATTGGGTGATAATTGTTTCCTCTCATTTCTTTGTTTTCTCTCAAGTCTCACACACACACACACACACACACACTTACCTCTTCCAAACACCCCAGCAGCACCTGAAGCACAGCAGCAGCAGCAGCAGCAGGTATTCAGCAGCAGCAACAGCACCAGTAACGGCCAGTGTGCAGCAACAGCAACTGCAGCTTCTCCCCTTCACCTCTTCATCTTCCTTCAGCTCCCTAGGGTTAAGTATGAGGTATATTTTCTAAACCTATTCCCTAGTTGCTTGGTTGGAGTAGTTTTGCATCGGTTAGTGGTTTTTAGTGCGTTTTAGTGCGATATGAGGTGTTTAGTAGGAATCTTGTGCTAATGTGGTGTGGATTGGTTTCAGTAGGTTGTTAGTGGGTTATTGAGACCATATTAACCTAGTTTAACCCCGATTGCACTAAAATACCACAAGTTTCCCTAATTGATGCAAATTCATCGTATTTGTGCAAATTTGAACTTTCTGGAAACTGCTTTTGACTCGTTGAGTTCAGAGTGAATTGGGAAGACTGCAGTATAGTGGAGATGTGCTGATACCCTGTGTTTAACCCGACCCCCTAATTCATCACTTTGGCCGCCAATTAATTCGTTCTGGCCGCAAATTGAGGCCAGATGGGTAGGGTTTGGGTTGGGGTTTGGTCCTGTGGGTGTCTGCTAGTGTGTAGGGTGCTGTGATATATATATTTTTGTAAGTTTAGCTCTGTATAGAAATCTGGGACCAAATACCTGTTTTGCCGTTTTTCTAAACCTTCGCGACACGCGTGATACGTGAGTAGGTTTGGGGTTTTTGCGTATCGCGACGCGTCGGGGTAGTTTCAGGCGCGTGATCACACGTTTTAACGTATCGCGCACACGCGCGATTGGTTTGCGACACGGGTTTCTAGTTGGACCGTAATGTCGCGTTTCTGTGAAATTGAGCTTATGTGTGATATATGTTATGTGATTCTAGGTTCGCAGGCCAGTGAGACGGACGCTGCGAAGAAGGGCAAGCAAGTCGTCGGCTACACTTAGCGCGAGACTCAGTGAGTAGATTTCACATCTACGGGGATATCGCCCGCATGGCGTTATGCGTCAGGGCTGATAGGACTTTATTATTATATGTTGCATGTACCCTATAGACTGTCATCGCATATTGCATTCCCTGCTACATATATATATATATATATATATGCTTAGAACGGATAGAACACTGCACTATTACTAACGGTTTATGTTGCACGGGTACTAATTTACATGCTACACACACACCGTTAGTAATTGCCATGCCACACTCATTGTAGAGCTGCCATGATTACATTGCTGTAGTTCATCTTACATATGATTGGTTATGATTTTCTAGAAAATGGGAGCCGCATGACATCTTTAAGAACGGAAACTATTTTAAAAGGCGGTTTTCCCCTTATACACATACCATGGATTGATTTACATTGTACCTCGCATTGGATTTACTTATTGGTGTTGGATTTCATGCGATTTCTGGTTTTGAGGACCGTGGAAATATTTAAGAAAAGTTGCTCTATTTTGAAAAAAACCCGGTACCTCGTGATATGATATTTTGGTGCGTCCACCACGCGTTTTCTCGGTGCTGAGACGTGTGCTTGAAACCCGATTCGAGGAGTGGATGATCCGTCTGCGGGTTCATGGTGGGCCCGGTATGGTTCCCCTCGGCGAGATGATCGATAAGTTTTGCCGATTGAGCCTGGAGGTGGGCGAGTACCTACCGGTGATTGGTTGGACCTGGCAGTTGTCCGGAGGATACTGACCAGAGTCGAGAGATGGATGCGGGATGATCCGTACTGCCGGGGCCAAGGGCCGATACCGCAGATGGACCCCGTGGGCCGATCCGGACTGATGGAGCCCGATATACGAGGATTTACGTGTCGATGCTGGACACGAGTATTTTATGATATTTTGGATGCCGATGTTGGGAACTCGTGATTTCTCAGAGATGTACAGGATGTGAGGGCCGATGGGTGTGCCGGCGCCTGAGTGTATTTGGGATTTGGGTGCAGTCTGAGGCACCGTCTATTGTTTTCCATGATGACATATTCCATGTAAATGTTATTTATCCCATGCTCAGTATTGATTACTATGTACCTCATCCTGTAGTATTTACCTGATAGAGCATTTGCATTACTATTGCATCCACTGTTGGCATGCATTGATATCATCTGCTGGCATTAGTAGAGCCACGCTATATGTGCATGCTCGCGATCACCTTTATATGTTATCTCTATTCACGAGTTGGCAACTCACCCCTGTTGTGCCACAGTATTTGCAGGTTGCCCTTGGGTGTAGTCGCGGCTGGCTGTTTACCGCATCTTTTGGCGCAGATACCCTTTCTGAGGCGAGTTAGCCTTTTGCTGATAGGTGGGTTTTTGTATGGTATCTGTTATCCTTCAGTTGTATATTGATGTATATAGTATTCTCCATCTACCTTTCTGTATTGACTTAGAGACAGTTGTGAGGACGTTATGTATGATTTTATACTCTGGTGTCGAGCTCGCATGTGAGCTGACTTTATTTTATGCAGTCTTTTCTTTGTGATATTTGTCCTTGCTTTACTGTGTATTCTTCGCTACGGCGTCGTATATCATATTGTGATGCTTTATTCATTTCACTTGTTATTTCTGCGACACCTTGCTTTTACCCGACTTGCGGGACAAATGTTTAAAAAAAGAAATGTTGCCAAAATTATAAAAATTATAACTCTTGAACTAAAAAGGATTTCTACTAAATAAATGGAAGTTTCTCAGATATGTATGACTGTTTTTACAAAAATGTTTCAATCACTCTGTATTTATTGGTTTTGATTTCTGGGTTCGGCTTACTTAGCCGCGTTACGCCTGTAGATGTTGCGTGGTTAAGTGCCGATCATGAGTCGAAATTCTCGGGTCGTGACAGATTCGAGAGACAGTGGGAGACATCCTGTTTAGATAAATTAAAAACCAATCTAAACTTGCAAGAGCATCATGCTGAGTGTTTTCTTCTCTCTCTCTTAATTGCAGCGACTAAGTGACCGCACCTAGGTTACATCTAGATAATAAAATGACTGAATCTGACTGTTATGACTGGCAAAGGTCTGTCCAGATGTCCATTGCCCATAACAAGCTGGGACACCTCTTAACTAATCCAACCCCTGCCGTCTCAGGTCCAGTTTCTCCTGTCATGGATGTTGATATCCATAGGACATCGGGAAAGGACTGTGCGAAAGCCAAGTGCCTCGTGTTAGCCTCAGTTGATGGTGCATACCAGGGGCAGCACGAGAAGATGGACTTAGTTTCTATCTTCCTCCATAACAAAGATTTATATGGAGAGCAATCTCGTATCGCAAGATATGAGACCTCGAACGAATTGCTTCCAGCGAGGTTGGCTATCGGGTCATCTGTAGGGGGCAACGTCCTTACAGAGAGCAGCTCTTTTGAGCTTACGGACCTGAAGACCACGTTGAAGAACGGGTCAGATGCTGACTTAGTTCAACAGTCCCTACCTACTACCCTGAAGGAAACCAGGGAAGTAGAAAGAAAAGGGAAGGGCAGAAGTTTCGGGACTGGATGTAGTAAAAGAGGGATGTTCCTATTGTTACAGGAATGAACATTGGCAGAAGGATTGCAGGGCTAGCATAGCCAGTAGCCAGAATTCGAAGCATGTTGTGGCTTCGGTTTCGGGTGTGTTTGTAATAGAGAACTATATATCAGTTAACCCTACTTCCTGGGTATTGGATACCGGATCAGGATCTCATATCTGTAATTCGTTACAGGCTCTGAGAAACCGTAAGGTTATCAGGAAAGGTGATATGACTCTCACGGTTGCTAACGGAATGAGTATGGATGCTGAATCCATAGGGGAATATCATCTTGGACTGACAACTAGGCAGATATTGATTTTGCGTAACTGTTTGTATGTACCAGGTGCGACTTGTAATATCATATCTGTATCCTTACTTTCTAAGGAAGGATATGGTTTTACTTTTGTAAGCGATGTAGTACACATCCACCTAAATCAAGTTCTGATTGGGTCAGGTACATTAAATAACGGGATATACGTATTGAATCAAGCTCAGATTTTCAGTGTCCAGAACACACTTAAAAGAAAGTCTCTGGAAACAAATCAGGCTTTCTTATGGCATTGTAGACTGGGTCACATTAATGAGACACGATTAACTAAGTTACATAAAGAGGGATACTTGAATCCGTTCGAGTATCAGTCTTATGCCACTTGTGAGTCTTGTCTCATGGGAAAGATGACAAAGACTCCGTTCACTGGACACGGAGTAAGAGCGAGCGAGCTCTTAGGACTCATATACAGTGATGTGTGTGGTCCAATGTGTACACATGCGTGAAGTGGTTATTCATACTTCATTACTTTAACAGATGATTTCTCTAGGTATGGACATGTCTTCTTAATGAAGCACAAATCCGAGGCCTTTGAGAAATTTTAGGAATACAAGAATGAAGTTGAAAAAAAAACAGGCAAAAGTATAAAGACACTGAGATCTGATCGAAGTGGTGAATACTTGAGTGCCGAGTTTCTGGACTACTTAGAAGAGAATGGAATTCTCTCTCAGCTTACTCCTCCATACACACCACAACACAACGGTGTATCTGAAAGACGGAATCGAACCCTATTGAATATGGTTCGTTCCATGATGAGTAAGGCTGAGTTACCGCAATCTTTCTGGGGTTATGCACTAGAAACAGCTGCATATCTCTTGAACAAGGCTCCAACCAAAACTGTGCCTACCATCCCATATCAGATGTAGAGTGGGAAGAAACCCTGTCTTAAGTATCTTAAGACATGGGGATGTCCAGCTTTTGTAAAAAAGCAGCATGCGGACAAGCTCGAGGCACGCTCATTACTGTGTAAGTTTGTGGGATACCCAAAGAACTCCAGGGGGTATCTTTTCTATTCCGCAGAAGAACAAAAAGTTTTTGTTTCTCCGCATGCCCACTTCTTGGAAACTGAATTTTTGGAAAATCAGATAAGTAGGAGCGCAATAGAACTGGAAGAAATTCCAGAACCACAAGCTATTACTGAAAGCTTGGAAGAACCAGAAGTTTCAGGGGAACCGGACATTCCTGCGCCGCTCCGCAGAAGTAGTAGGCAGTCTCATCCGCCTGAGAGATACTACAGTTTTCTCATAGACGGGGATAGAGAGGATTGCGTCATTGATTATGACGAGCCTACTAGCTTCCAGCAAGCCATTCAGAGCGGTGACTCGGTAAAATGGCTAGATGCAATGCGGACCGAGATGGAGTCCATGTACACCAGCAAAGTTTGGACTTTGGACTTTGCTCCAGAAGGGGTAAAACCCGTAGGCTGCAAATGGATCTTCAGAAAGAAGATTGGTGTAGATGGGCAGGTTGAAACTTATAAAGCTAGGCTTGTTGCAAAGGGTTTTCGTCAAAGACCTGGTTTGGACTATGACGAGACCTTTTCTCCGGTAGCTATGCTCAAATCCATTCGGATCCTTCTTGCCATTGCTGCCTTCCACGATTATGAGATCTGGCAGATGGACGTAAAGACGGCTTAATGGAAATTTGGAAGAGTGTGTCTATATGGATCAGCCAGAGGGATTCAATCAGAGTGGGAACAGCGGTAAAGTGTGCAAGTTGCTCAAGTCTATCTATGGACTGAAGCAGGCATCGCGGAGTTGGAACATCTGCTTTGATGATACTGTCAAAGAATTCGACTTTGTCAAAAGCCCAGATGAACCATGCATTTACAGTAAGATTGTAGAGAGAAATGTGGTATTCCTCGTCTTATACGTCGATGACATTCTCCTAATAGGAAATGATATTCCTATGCTATAGTCAGTCAAAAGATTCTTGTCACAGAGGTTCTCCATGAAGGACCTGGGCGATGCCAACTACATTCTGGGGATCCAGATCTATCGTGATAGATCTAAAAAGATGTTGGGACTTTCACAGTCAAGGTACATCGACACCATACTGAAACGATTCAGTATGGAAGATTCCAAGCGCGGTAATCTACCGGCTTGTCACGGAATCACCCTCTCCAAAGAGATGTCTCCTAAGACTGATTTGGAAAGGGCTCGCATGTCATCAATACCCTACGCATCTGCGGTAGGCTCTATTATGTATGCGATGTTGTGTACCAGACCAGATGTAGCATACGCATTGAGCGTTGTAAGCCGGTATCAGTCAAACCCAGGGGAGAAACACTGGATAGCAGTAAAGAACATTCTCAAGTACCTGAGAAGGACTAAGGAGATGTTCTTCGTGTATGGCGGAAAAGACCTCCAGATCGAGGCCTTTGCTGACTCCATCTTCCAGAGTAACAAACATGACTCCAAGTCCATGTCGGGTTATGTCTTTACCCTCAATGGAGGGGCGGTTTGCTGGAAGAGCTCCAAGCAGGAAACCGTTGCTGACTCAACTATAGAAGCGGAGTACATAGCTGCTTGCGATGCCGCAAAGGAAGCTGTCTGGATGAAGAAGTTCC
Source organism: Agapanthus africanus (assembly GCA_030015575.1). NCBI lineage: Eukaryota > Viridiplantae > Streptophyta > Magnoliopsida > Asparagales > Amaryllidaceae > Agapanthus > Agapanthus africanus. The sequence goes on from CM057344.1 coordinate 242,680,397, forward strand.
TCACGGAGCTTCAGGTGGTTCCTACCAGTGTTGATCCAATACCGCTGTATTGTGACAACAACGGAGCTATAGCTTTAGCGAAGGAACCCAGGTCCCATCAGAAGTCCAGGCACATTTTGAGGAAGTACCACCTGATCAGGGAGATCGTTGATCGCCGGGAGATCGAAGTGAAGAGAGTAAATACAGAAGATAACACTGCTGATCCACTCACAAAGGCCTTACCCCAGACTCAGTTCGAGCGGCTAATCGAGATGATAGGTCTTCGATACGCCAGTACATGGCCTTAGTGCAAATGGGAGATTGTTAGTGTATATGCCCTAGAGGCCATTACTGTATCATACTAGTATGTATATTACTTAATGGAAGCTTGGGATATTCACCTTGTATTGACAATCTTGCTCAATATAGTAGTATGCTACTTGGTTTGTTTCTACTTTAATGGGTACATGTGTTTATTTTAGTATATCACCTATACACATTAGTGGAGCCCTTAGGATCTTTGCTTGATTACCAGCGTTGTGATGGCAGTCACACTCATGGGGGCTGGGTAATCTATAAGCACATCCTTATGCAGGTCCCTAGTCGCAGGACTATCGAGACAGGGCATCGATACTCCGGAGTAGACTAGCGTATGCGCTTCCCATCCCAGTGTGGGAAATGGCCTGTCCCACAGCCGTCAGTACGTCGTACTTGAGATAGTATGCGGGTGCTCGTTAGGTTACGAGTACACTGGACAAGACTCGTCGGGAACTGTTGGTTAGTATTATACCTATCGTCAGTTATCAGTTCCCAGGTGACATGAGTACAGCTTAGTCCGCTGACTTGACACTGTCACTTCGTCTCGAGTGTGTTCCCACTCTACTTTGATTACTACCCTACCATGGCTCAAAGGAGTCGTGCAAACAGGTAGTTTTTGGGTGCAGTCCCGAAGCACTTGGAGGCAGTGACGGTTAGACAGGATTCGTCTCTCCCGGTATTGGGGGTTGACATCGCGCTGTGTCTAGGAGAGCCATTACACGAGTAGTCCCTGGCCAGGGCAAGCGAGATATACTGGTAGGTTTCCAGTGCTATCTCAGGGTGTTCTGGGCTTCACTCCGACACGACTTGTACCGCTATTAGGGGACTGACGTTTATCGCCCCCTAGGCCCGCCATGCGATGTATCAGACGAACAGACCGGACTGTACGGAGATTGCCACATTCAGGCTCAGTAGGAGTTCAGATGGGTTTCACCTCGTCGGTCTTCTTGTCGGCATCTACCTGGGGACCGTTACGCACAGCTAGTGCCGCTTGCGGTCTGTGGTTAAACCTACTGCCAGCGTAGTGTCAAGTCTTTAGAGTCCCACACAGAAAGCTATTCGCCTTTAGGCAAAAGAGTAGAGGTCGCATGGTTTTGCGACAGGGTTCGGTCACATCCGTACACTTGTGCACGTTTGGTGTCCGGACAGTTAACACTAGCGGGCTTTGGTTTAAACCAGATCCTAGTGTACATTTTGGGATTGGTTTTATCTCGTTTGTATTCGTGTTCCTCGGAACACGGATACGGGTGTGTATGCACAGTTGACAGAGAGACAGAGGCAGAGAATTCTCATTGGGATTGTTGACTGTTGACTATTGACCTTTTGCTAAACCCTAATAAGAATAAGAAATATGATTAGTAATAATATTAATTAAGTATTATAGTGACATGGTTGTTGAGGGGTTGACTTTGTTGACTTGTTGACTTGGTTGACCGGTTGACTAGGTTGGACTAGTTGACCATTATCATTACAATGATTGTCATTTCATGCAAAGACTTTTGCTTGCTTGTTGTGCTTTGCAAATTGAGTGCTTGAAATGATAATGCCACTTGATATGATATGAACCATCACATAATACACAATTATTATTATTGTTATTATTATTATTATTCTTTTTAGATTATGAGAGAGAGGTTGAGAAAAGTCTTGCTCATTCTTGGATTTACTTTCTCTCTCTTGAGCTCTCTCATCCTCAAGCTCTCTCCCTCTTCCTCTTGCTCTCTCTAGTTCATGGTTCACTTGTCTCATGTGTTGAGAAACAAGAACCATTGAGATAAAACCCAACACACTCCTCTACTCATTCTAGTTCACAAGGCCTAGCTGTTGGAGATAGTGCCCTCAGAGTCAATTATTGGATCACAGGCACGTGATTGCAATGATTGAGGGAGGACCTGTCCCAGTAGGACAGTCTTACTCGAGATGATAGTATGCTATCTGGTTTACCTTTATCATCGTGTACTCCTTTAGGTGACCTGACATGTCGCTATTACACGTTGATAGAGCCCGTAGGATTCTTGCTTGACCACCAGCAGTATGAAGGCGATCATATAAGTGGGAGCTGGGGTCTATAAGCACATCCTTAAAAGGTCCCTAGTCATGGGAGTTTCGAGACAGGGCATCGATACTCCAGAGTAGACTAGTGTATACATTCGAGACCCCGACGAGGGGCGGTGGCCGGTCTCACAAGCCATTGGTGTCAGTTGGTTCACCTAAGATGTATACAGGTGCTCATTGGGTTATGAGTACACCGGACAGGACTCGCCGGGAACATGCTAGTTGGTCTTATACCTGACGTCAGATAGCAGTTCCCTGGTGACATGAGTACAGGTTAGTTCATCGACCTGGGGATCGTCATTTGTCTCGTGTGAGTTCCCACTGTACTTTGATTACTACCCTACCACGCTCAAAGGAGACGTGCAAACAGGTTTTAGTTGGGTACAGTCCCGAGCCACATGGAGGCAGTGAGCGGATCTTCAGGGGTTCGTCCCTCCCGGTATTGGGGGTGAGGTATTCCAGTAGTATCTCAGGGTGTTCTGGGCTACACTCCGACACGACTTGTACCGCTTTTAGGGGTCTGACTTTTACCAACCCCCTAGGCCCGCCATGCGATGCTCATAGACAAACGGACCGGACTGTACGGATATTGTCGCTGACATGCTCAGTAGGGTGTCAGGATGAGTTCGCTCATCGACGTCCCTTTTGGTCAATACCTGGTAGCCCGTCACGCATTGGCTTATACCTCTGACGTGCTAGTGGTTAAATCCACAACCAAGGTGTTGACGAGTCTTTAGAGTCCCCCACATTCAGTTGCTTAAGTTTTCGGGCGAAACGCTGTAGACGCCGTATGGAGGTATAGCAGGGTTCGATCAGATACGTGCGGTATTGCACGGATCAGGATCGAATGGATAATACTAGCCGGCTTTGGTTTAAGCCGGATCCTAGTATAGTACAGTGTAGAGTTTGTCTCATTGCATTTGTATTTCGGTCGGAATACAGATGCGGGTGTGTATGCACAGTAGCGGGGTTTTCCTGTAATTTATTACGGGACCAGTTTTCTGGAGTTGCCAGTTTGCTTTCCGTTTCGGCCATTTACATTTGTATCTTTCAATGGCCGAAGATTGGTGGAGGAAGGCTTATTTGCATTTGTGCAAATAAGCAATTTTGAAGGGGGTCTTTGCATATTATTGTATCATGATACTTGCACCATCATTTGACTTTCTTTTTCCATCGTGGCTTGACTTTTGTGTGACATGGTTTTGATGATGGTTGTGGTTGAGTGTGGATGTGTTTGTGATCATGTTCTTTCATGATATCATTTGATTCCCTCATGCATTATTATGTGGCCTCTCTCATTTTTCTTTGACACACACTCCATTCTCACTCTCCCAAGTGCCATGGCCGGCCATTCTCTCTTGGGGCTGTCCAAATTTTGGATGTGTGAATTGTTGTTCTTTTCATGCCACAAAATTCCCAAGTTCATCAAAAATTCCACTAGTTCAATTCCTCCACCATTATGGCAACCTCCATGAACCCCAAAATGAGACATGGTTCTACACACATTCTACAGCAAACCTTGGGCACGTCGGCTCGCCAACTTCGTGCCCGAGTTGCCTCGGTATAGAGGCGGGAGCCCGTAAAAGAAGCCGGCGACGTGGTGCCCTTCCGGCGACGAGGTGGAGACCGGAGATTCCGCGGGAGATCGGGACGACGACGAGAAGACCGGAGGACACGGATCACTCGGTATATCTCTCTTCCCATCTTGTAGTTAGCTAGGACTAGTTAATGGCCCAATCCGGGTTTTAGTGCGCGGTGGTGCCGGTTTGAAAATTAAAGTTAACCCTCGCTTCCGCATTTGGCCTCTGGATGGAGGCCGGGGCGCCGCCGTGCACTTACAGTGGTATCAGAGCCTCGCCATTAACATAGTCTAGCTTTGTCTAAAGTGTTTTACGTTTCCGATCGAACAAAATTCCAAAATCCGCGTTTTCTCATGCATCAGTTTCTGTCAATTTTTTTTATGGCTCGAAAATTTTTTCAGTACATTGCAGAATGATGTGCAGGGAATTATAAGAATTCTGTAGAAATTTGATCACGTGATCGCTCTATACGACCGCGGAACCGCGGCCAAACCCATGCTTGGGCTGCGGTTCCGCCGCAGTATTTACAGATCAGTGTGCCAAATTTTTCCAGAGAGCTCCTGTGATGAAAATAGGGGTTTTGGAATATTAATTTTGGGCCCAGAATTTCTTGATGTGCTACAGTAGTACTTAGGGGCCCACTTGGTAAATTTTGATTGATCGGATATTTTAAACACATTAGTTCACAGTATTTACATTATATCTGCGACCGTGAATGTCACTTGATCGGTAAATCCTGTCTAACTGCTATAGCCCGGTTAGACGGATTTGCGAACGTGACTTTCACGTTGATGTTCTGTGTATTGCTGTGATGTTGCGGATCGGTCGTGGGGGATAGCCTGGATGCAATGCTAGTACAGTTTTATTGTATTATGTACATTTGATATTGCGGGGCGAGCGTCCGACATGTGGACTGCCGTCACTGCCTGTTTGTATTATTATTTTGGGGCACGACCAGGTTGCAGTCGATGTATCCGTTGTATGTATATTTTACTTTCTGTACTAGGATTACCCCAAGGTGGGGTGCACGGATAGCCGGGTTCTAGAGGGCAACAAGCCCGCATCTCATGGCATTAAGACGGAGGGGGCTTTACTCTAGAATTGGCGGGTTGTTCGCCGCACTCGTAGGGGGTACAGGTTGACCCAGGAGGGGTGCCCAAGTCACCGGATTCCGTGAAGTGCTGGGTAGTCCATTCACGTTGCTGAAGGGGGCTGCCTTGCTTCAGGTTTTGGCGGGTAACTTGCCGCGCCCGTAGGGGTCTAGGATTTCATTGCACAGGCTATCCACATGACCAGGGGAACGTCGGGTTTCAGTAGTGGCTCTGTGAAACCCGGGGATCCCATGTTAGTTGTATGTATGCCCTAGAGGCCAGTATTGTACAGATGATGTATATTATATTGGATGCTTGGACATATATAGAGATGACTTTCTTGCTCGATATGATAGTATGCTATCTGGTTGCTCTTTATCTTAACATGTACACTTGTCTCTTTAAACTGTCTTATAGTTACATGTTGGTAAAGCCCTTAGGATGTGTACTTGACTACCTGGACTATGATGCAGATCATACTAGTAGGGACATGGTAGTCCATAGGTACATCCTTCAAGGTCCCTAGTCGTGGGTGTATCGAGACGGGGCATCGATATACCAGTGTAGACTAGCGTATACGCTTCTCGACCCATGAGATGGGCGATGGATGATCCCATATCCATTGGTGTTTGACATCTGAGATGGTATACGGGTGCTCAGTGAAGACTGGGTACACTGGACGGACTCGCCGAGAACTCCCAGATGGTATTATACCTCACGTCAGATGGCAGTTCTCAGGTGACACTTGTACAGGTTAGTCTGTAGACCCGAGATCGTCATAGAGTCTTGTGTGATTCCCACTGTGCTTTGATCTCCACCTTACCACGTCCATGAGGGCGTGCAAAATGGTGGTCTTTGGGTACAGTCCCGAGTCACATGGAGGCAATGAGCGATAGGAGGGGTTTCGTCTCTCCCGGTATTGGGGGTTGATGTTGCGCTGTGCTCGATTGGCCGTAACAGGGAAGTCCCTGGCCAGGGCTGATCAGAGATTTGCTGGTAAGTGTTACCAGTAGTTTCTCGACCCGTTATGAGCCTCACATCGGCACGACTTATCGGTTATTAGGGTCTGACGTTTACCACCCCTAGACTTGATATGCGACATATCAGACGAACAGACCGGACTGTACGGTAAGTGTTACTGGTTGGATTCACAGGAGTGTGAGCGGGCTAGCTCGTCGATCTTCTGATCGCTCAATACCCGGATGGCCGTTACGTTTGGCAGACCGCTTGCGGCTTGTGGGTGCTTGATATGATCATCATCTGCTACCGGCGTATTGACGAGTCTTTAGAGTCCTACACAGAGGTTTCCTGGCTCAAGCGAAACGAAATATGAGCGCATATGAGATATGTGCGGGACCAAGAATAATGCGTGTATGTGATACCGTATTTCATTCTCGCGATGAATGTTTCGATTGGTTGTATGCGATATAACCTAGTTATCGAATCATTGATTCGATAAATCGATACATTGTATACTAGTCGGTTATGTGCGACATGACCGGATCATTGAATCAAGTGTTGATTTAATGATTTAATGTATAATTGTATATTTGATATATTAATTTGCATTAACTAGTATTGGTTCATTTTAAAAGGATTTTCTCACTTGAAGTGCACATTGTATATATGATATGCTTTTGTGTGCACTTGGTTGTATCATGTTTGATGATGCATACTTACTTGGGTTTGTGCAAAGAATTAAACCATGGTTATGATAATGGTTAGGGTTTTGTGTTATTCATCTATTTATTTATCCATTCTTTATTTATTTAAATAGATAAAAGAAAAGAAAATGGTTTCTTTTTATCATGAAGCTTGTTGAAGCTTCATGAAGGTTTGACTAAAGAGACCATTTGTCTTCATGCTTAACCCTAACCATTCCCACTTACCATGGTCTATTCTCTACACTTAACCTTAGTTAGCGTATGATAAGTATTGATTTATTTTCATTTTAATTCAACACTTATCATATTCTTTCTTCTTCTTCATCATCTTCTTCTTCAAGAAAAGCTTAAGTCCATCAATGGCAACTTGAGCAAAAGTGAGAGAAATCCAATTCTAAAGTGAACCCACCTCCTATTTCTTCATCCTCTACCTCTTGCCAAGTGGTTTTGGGTGTTTTCTTCACAAGTTTCACAACTAGGTGAAGTCGGAGCTTGATCCAGTGTAGCCTCGACGTAGATCATCTTCGGCATGAAGCCGACGACCTATTCCGCTCATTTCTCCGATGAAGCCGATGCAAGAGTCCGAGATTCGAGATGGACAGCGAGGGGACGACTACGTGGAGCTAAGGAAGTGGATAACCGGATCTACAAAGGTTGTAGCTTCTTATCTTTAGTTAAGTTGATAACTAGATTCGTATTTCGCCTAGAATTCTAGTCGACGATCCGTATTAGGGTTTCTCGGCACCCATAAAATTTGAAATTGGCATGGTTGATGCCTTGTGAGACTTCATTAGCGTGCCTAGGAACCCTACAGTGGTATCAGAGCCTAGCTAGAGCCTTAGGCGATGTGTAGACGGAGTTAGAAGTCCGATCGAACCGAAACCCTAAAACAAAACATGCTCTCTGTACATTTTTGAAAATCTGGGAATTTTGTGAATTAAAAATATGCAGAAAAATCAGCAGGAATTTCTAAGAGTTACTGTGAAATTCGACAACCCAATTCCATCAACCCACCGCGGAACCGCGGCAGAAGCATGGCTTATGCGGCGGTTCCGCGGCCGTATGGTCACAATGCCCTATAATTTTTGCACAGTAATTCCTCTTTTCTGATGCTGGATTTTCTAGGAATTTTTAAATATCACTCAAGAGTTGAGTTTTCTGGGTTGTATTAGGGACTCGGTATTTCGATCGGATTATCAAATTTTGTCTATGTGTTTTCCGGATATTTTTGAATATGTTAAAAAGTTCGACCGGATATAAATACCCAACTTTTCCCCTGCCGGAAAATTTCCAAGTGTTGGATTTTTCTGTGGATTAAGGACGTTCTGAGTAGTGCAAGTAACGCGATGGTCCCTCTAGAAGACAACAAACCTTAACTCGATTATGTGACCGTCTTGAACTGCCCTTTGAACCTTCGGGTTTGGGGCAATACGGCGTGCCACATGTGAGGCGTTGGCTTGACCCTTCTACGGCTGGACCGTTGGTACTGAGGCATGAAGCGAATGTCTTTGAACCTATTTCTTGTGTTGAACGGTTTCAGGAAAACTTGGGTGTTCAAATGTTCGATCGGAAAGTTTAATATTTTCTATTTATCCGGAATGGGATACAATAATTGGAATTCACAAACAGTTATGAGATAACTGGATGAATGTTATAAATCTAGCGGTTTAGTTTCACTTGATAGTGAAAAGAGTTTTCGATAATGAGACTAAAATGCGGGATTTATAATGATTAGGCATGTGATGTCTAAAGAGGATGCGGATTCCAACTGTTGTAGTTTTACACTTTCTTTTCTGTGACCGTAAGTGTAATATGTGATATCGCCGATTTCGTTGCTATATGTCAACGACAATTGGGATGCGCATATTTACTTACGTTGATGACATGTGATGTTATGTGTTGCTGGATATGTTATATTGGATCGTCGTGTTTGAATAGCCGGGGGTTTTTATGTGAGATGAGTGTTTTTCATTTTCATTCATGTAAAAACTTGTATGTAATATTCTTTTATTGGGGCACTTCCAGGTTGCGGAAGTTGTCACCTTTTGTATATTATTTACTTTTCCGCATTAGTATAGACCCAAGGAGGGGAGCACAAGTAACCGGGTTCTAGGGTCCAGTGGGAGACCAACTCGAGGAGTCGAGTCCGGGTCTCTTAACCCTAGAATTGGTAGGGTTGCTTGCCGCTCTCGTAGGGGTCTAGGGGTGTGGGATTGGCTATTCATCACGACCGTGGAATCCGTGTTTTATACTGGCTCGTATTGAAAACACGGATGTCCTAGTATATCCAATGTTTCATATGTTTCTTCTGCTGCGATATCTGTGATGTGATCATGTGATGTTCTCTGATAGATACAGTATATAGTATATATGATATATTATATAGACGTTACTTATGTTTTGCACCCGCACTAGCCCTGCCCTGCTCTGTCGTTAGTTACCTAACCTAACGGTGCACGAGGGGACATCCAGGCAAATGCGGATGGCATAAGTGTACGTCGTATTTATCTGTGATGTTTAGGTGACTTAAATGATGGGACTTCATTAATGTGATTAATGAAAGAAAAGAAACCTAAGATGTTGTAGAATCGAATTTTTAAATAAAACAGGTAGCTACAGTTCATGCTTTGCACTGCGGTATATGTGATATATCCTGCACCTTATTCGATGAGGAAAGGACCGAGATCCCTTCACCGGGAGTGACTCCTTTAGCAATAGCTGGCAGATGCTACACACTCGGTTTGACTTTTGATTGCTTCTATAGTTTCTGCTTTTCACAGTGATATATATGATATATCCCGCACCTCATTCGACGAGGAAAGGGCCGACGATCCCTTCACCGGGAGTGACCCCTTTAGCAAAACTAGAAAAGCCTCAAAATCACTCCATTTCAAAACTTTATTTGATTCTACAACGATATCAAGTTCATTACGCAATAGGTTTTCAGAAAAACCTGTCGTAGCCCTCCGTCATTTCAGATAAGTTACATATAGTATTCGTGCTACATTTGTTGGCTTTCGTCAAGGTGTAGTGTGCGGTAGCTATGTGCTGTTTATCTGCTGCATATGATGCGACTGGATTTGGGTAGTCGTACGGCTTTGTTGTCTTTCGTCAAGGGTCGTGCAGGTGGTTTAATTCAGTCAAGAAATGTACGGGTTGAACTTGACTAGCGGGCTGTGGTTTGTTGGCTTTCGTCAAGGTCATAGCACGCTAGGGGCAAAAGCATTATCGGGAATTTCAAGTGTTGAAATTTGCAATGAGATTGCATACCTTCTATTAGATAGTTGGATCCCGATACCCACTGCGAGTAAGAGTTACTCCTGGGAGAGTTTTACACACTACAATTAGCCGATCAAGTAGGTGTCTAGAAAGGTGTTAACGAGGTTACGCCTCTGGGAAAACGAGGTTTACTCTAATTAGGTCCGTGCGAAAGCTCGGGAAACCTCCTTCAAAGTACCGACACTGGCCTGGCTGAAAGATCGACGAAGTTGTAGGGTGTTATTAATCCCGGCTAGTCTTTCCTTTTAGGGTTTGAAGGAAGATTTGATAAAAACCAGTGGGAGCCATCCTGATTAGATAAGATAATAACCAATCTGATCTTGCACGAGCATACGCTAAAGTGTTTTCTTCTCTCTCTCTCCAGGTAGTGACCATTTCATGCCTTAATCAAGATAATAATATGGATGTATTGACCGAACCCGCATGTTATACTGTGCTGGGGAACGTTGGTTCCGTTCTTTCCTATAAGAGTTATAGGACTGAACAGGATATAGGGGAATACCAGGATTCCCATACCACCCGATTGAAGAAAGTACATATTGATGCATTTTCTTCGGGTGTGTTCGTTACTGAGAACTGTTTCTCCATTTGCTCTACGTCCTGGGTATTGGATACCGGGTCAGGATCCCATATATGTAATCAGTTACATGGGCTTAGGAAAGGTAGAGAACTTGGAGAAGGTGATAAAGACATTAGAGTTGGAAATGGTGCAATTGTTGCAGCTAAGACTGTCGGGGAATATCACCTTGTGTTACCAACAGGTAATACATTGGTTCTGAACGAATGCTATTACATGTCGAACCTGATATGCAACATTATATCGGTTTCTTTATTGAGTAAAGAGGGATATAATTTTGTATTACAGGATAATGTTATGAACATTTTCCATAACCAAAAGTTGGTTGGATCAGGCACGTTGTGCAATGGCATTTATGTTCTAAATCAATCAACAGTTCTGAGTATAACAAACACAAACAAGAGGAAGAGTTCAGAACTGAACGAATCCTTCTTGTGGCATTGTAGACTGGGTCACATCAATGCGACACGACTGGCAAAGTTGCATAAGGATGGATATTTGAAACCATTCGAATTTTCATCTTATGACACTTGCCAGTCATGTCTCAAAGGCAAGATGACCAAAACTCCGTTTACGGGACACGGGGAAAGAGTTACGGAACTCTTGGGACTAGTACATAGTGATGTATGCGGTCCAATGTCTACACATGCCAGGGATGGTTCTTCGTACTTCATTACATTCACTGACGATCTCTCAAGATAAGGACATGTGTACTTAATAAGACACAAGTCTGAAGCTTTTGAGAAATTTAGAGAATATAAACAAGAAGTCGAGAACCAAACCGGAAAAAGTATTAAAATCCTTCGATCTGATCGAGGAGGTGAATACTTGAGCAATGAATTCCTGGAATTCCTAAAAGAGAATGGGATTCTCTCTCAGCTGACTCCTCCATATACACCACAGCACAATGGTGTATCAGAACGGAGGAACCGCACCCTATTAGATATGGTGCGCTCTATGATGAGCACAGCTGAGTTACCTATTTCCTTCTGGGGGTATGCGCTTGAGACAGCCATACATCTATTGAATATGGTCCCAACCAAATCTGTGCCTACCACTCTATATGAGATATGGAAAGGAAAGAGACCAAGTCTTAACTATGTTAAGATATGGGGTTGTCCAGCCTATGTCAAACGACAAAATCCGGACAAACTCGAGGAACGGTCTGTTCTATGCAAATTTGTAGGATATCCCAAGAATTCTCAAGGGTATATCTTCTACCACCCTGAGGAACAAAGAGTGTTTGTTTCTCGGCATGCCACCTTTTTAGAAAAGGAATTTCTTGAAAAAGAGATTAGTGGTCATGAGGTAGAACTGGAAGAGGTTCCAGCTGCAGAAGCTACAACAGAAGATCTGGTGGAACCAGAGGATTCCGTAGTTCCCGATGAACCCCAGCCACTCCGCCGATCTAGTAGGGTTCCTCGCCAACCTGAGAGATACTACAGTTTTCTCATGGATGGAGGGAGCGAGGATTGCATCATGGAGGATGATGACCCAACTAGCTTCGAGTAGGCCATCACAAGTAGGGACTCAGTGAAATGGCTGGATGCTATGCGGTCCGAGATGGAATCCATGTACACCAACAAATTATGGACTTTGGATGTTGCTCCTGAAGGGGTAAAACCCATCGGGAGCAAGTGGATCTTCAAGAAGAAACTTGGTGTAGATGGGAAAGTGGAGACTTTCAAAGCAAGACTTGTTGCAAAGGGTTTTCGTCAAAGACCAGGTGTGGACTATGACGAAACCTTTTCTCCAGTGGCTATGCTTAAATCCATCCGAATCATGCTTGCCATCGCTGCATATCATGACTACGAAATCTGGCAAATGGATGTTAAGACCGCCTTTCTAAATGGTGATTTAGAAGAGTGCGTGTACATGACTCAGCCAGAGGGCTTCGTAGACAGTGGGAGCAGCGGGAAGGTGTGCAAGCTGCTTAAATCCATTTATGGATTAAAGCAAGCATCGCGGAGTTGGAACATCTGCTTTGATGTCGTTATCAAAGAGTTTGATTTCGTCAAAAACCCAGATGAACCTTGTATTTACAAGAAGGTGGCAGAGAGTAAGGTTGTCTTCCTCGTATTGTACGTGGACGACATACTCTTGATAGGAAATGATATTCCTATGCTGCAATCGGTCAAGCTCTTCTTATCACAAAGATTCTCAATAAAAGATCATGCCTCCTGCATATTGGGAATTAGGATCTATAGAGATAGATCCAAACGGATTTTGGGATTGTCCCAATCCAGGTACATTGACACCATACTAAAGAGGTTTAGTATGGAAGAATCCAAGCGTGGGAACTTGCCCACGATCTCTGGAGTCACTCTCTCCAAAGAGATGTCTCCCAAGACTGATTTGGAGAGAGCTCGCATGCAAGGTGTTGGAGATAGTGCCCTCAGAGTCAATTATTAGGTCACAGGTACGTGATTGCAATGATTGATGGAGGACCTATCCCGGTAGGACAGTCTTACTCGAGATGATAGTATGCTATCTGGTTTACCTTTATCATCGTGTACTGTTTTAGGTGACCTGACAAGTTGCTATTACACGTTGATAGAGCCCCTAGGATTCTTGCTTGACCACCAGCAGTATGAGGGCGATCATATAAGTGGGAGCTGGGGTCTATAAGCATATCCTTAAATGGTCCCTAGTCGTGTGAGTTTCGAGACAGGGCATCGATACTCCAGAGTAGACTAGTGTATACAGTCGAGACCCCGACGAGGGGCGGTGGCCGGTCTCACAAGCCACTGGTGTCAGTTGGATCACCTAAGATGTATACAGGTGGTCATTGGGTTATGAGTACACCGGACAGGACTCGCCGGGAACATGCTAGTTGGTCATATACCAGACGTCAGATGGCAGTTCCCTGGTGACATGTATGCAGGTTAGTTCATCGACCTGGGGATCGTCATTTGTCTCGTGTGAGTTCCCACTGTACTTTGATTACTACCCTACCACGGCTCAAAGGAGTCGTGCAAACAGGTTTTAGTTGGGTACAGTCCCGAGCCACATGGAGGCAGTGAGCGTATCTTCAGGGGTTCGTCTCTCCCGGTATTGGGGGTGAGGTCGCGCTGTGTCTAGGAGAGCCATTACACGAAGCCCTCGGCCGAGGCAAGGAGATTTACTGGTAGGTATTCCAGTAGTATCTCAGGGTGTTCTGGGCTACACTCCGACACGACTTGTACCGCTTTTGGGGGTCTGACTTTTACCAACCCCCTAGGCCCGCCATGCGATGCTCATAGACGAACGGACCGGACTGTACGGATATTGTCACTGACAGGCTCAGTAGGGTTGTCAGGCTGAGTTCGCTCACAGACGTCCCTTTTAGTCTATACCTGGTAGCCCGTTACGTATTGGCTTATACCTCTGACGTGCTGGTGGTTAAATCCACGACCAAGGTGTTGACGAGTCTTTAGAGTCCCCCACATTCAGTTACTCAAGCTTTCGGGCGAAAGGCTGTAGAGGCCGTATGGAGATATGGCAAGGTCCGATCAGATACGTGCGGTATTGCACGGATCAGGATCGGACAGTTTGTACTATAGGCCGTATGGATATATGGCAGGGTTCGATCAGATACGTGCGGTATTGCACGGATCAGGATCGAACGGATATTACTAGCCGGGTTTGGTTTAAGCCGGATCCTAGTATAGTACAGTGTAGATTTTGTCTCATTGCATTTGTATTTCGGTCGAAATACAGATGCGGGTGTGTATGCACAGTATCGGGGTTTTTCCTGTAATTTATTACGGGACCAGTTTTCTGGAGTTGCCAGTTTGTTTTCCATTTCGGCCAATTTCCTTTGTATCGTTCATTGGCCGAAGTTTGGTGGAGGAGGGTTTATTTGCATTGTTACAAATAGGCATTAGTGGAGGGTGTTCCTTGCATATATTTGTATCATGATGGGTGCCATCCTTTGACCTTGCTTGACTTGTATCTTCATGATGGCATGACTTTTGAGTCATCATGTTTGATGATGGTTGGTGATTGAGTGTGGATGTATTTTGTTATCATGTTCTTTCATGATTCCCTTTTGCATTATTGTTATGGTTGCACCACTCATTCCTTGGCTCACTCTCTCTCATTCTCTCCATTCACCTCTCTACCATGAAATGGCCGGCCTCTAGTGGGGTGGGGCTGTCCCAAATTTTAGTGGGGGGTTTTTGGTTCATTTCATGTTCCAAAAATTCCCAAGTTCCTCCACAAGATTCTTGTATCATCCCTCCACTAAAATGGCACCTCCATGAATCCCAAAATGAGACATAGCCTCTACACTATATTCTACAGCAAATCTTGGGCACGTCGACTAGCCAGCTTCGTGCCCGAGTTGCCTCGGCATTGAGGTGGGAGCCCGTAAAAGAAGTAGGCGATGTGGTGCACTTCCGGCGACGAGGTGGAGACCGGAGCTTCCGCAGGAGATCGGGACGATGACGAGAAGACCGGAGGACTTGGATCGTCGGTATATCTCTTTCCCATCTTATAGTTAGCTAGGACTAGTTAATGGTTCGATCCGGGTATTAGTGCGCGGCGGTTTTCCAGTTCAGTAAAATTTAAAGTTTATCACCGCTTCCGCATTTGGCCGTCGGATTGACGGCCGGGGCGCCGCTGTGCACTTACAGTGGTATCAGAGCCTCGCCATTAACTTAGTCTAGCTTGGTTTAATGTGTTTTGCATTTCCGATCGACCAAAATTCCAAAATCTACATTTTTGTTCACATCAGTTTTCTGTTGAAATTTTTTGGTGTCGAAAATTTTTTCAGGTTACAAAAAGTGATGTACTGGAAAATCTAAGAGTTCTGTGAAAATTCGATGCGCTAACTCCACTGTAGGAGCGCGGAACCACGGCCAAACACCCCTTTGGGCCGCGGTTCCGCCGCACTATTTTGGGTTCGCTGCACCAAATTTCTACAGTATCTTTCTGGGGTTAAAATTGGGGTTTTGGAATATTAATATTGGGCCCAGAATTTCCTGATCTGCTACAGTAATGCTTGGGGGCCCACTTGTTAAAATTTGATCGATCGGATATTTTAAACACATTATTTCACAGTATTTACATTATATCTGCGACCGTGAATGTCACTTGATCGGTAAGTCCGGTCTAACTGCTATAGCCCGGTTAGACGGATTTGCGAACGTGACTTTCACGTTGATGTTCTGTTTTTGCTGTGATGTTGCGGATCGGTCGTGGGGGATAGCCTGGATGCAATGCTAGTACAGTTATGTTGTATTATGTACATTTGATATTGCGGGGCGAGCGTCCGACATGTGGACTGCCGTCACTGCCTGATTGTATTATTATCTTGGGGCACGGCCAGGTTGCGGTCGATGTACCCGTTGTATGTATATTTTACTTTCTGTACTAGGATTGCCCCATGGAGGGGTGCACGGATAGCCGGGTTCTAGAGGGCAACAAGCCCGCATCTCATGGCATTGAGACGGAGGGGGCTTCACTCTAGGATTGGCGGGCTATTCGCCGCACTCGTAGGGGGTACAGGTTGACCCAGGAGGGGTGCCCAAGTTACCGGATTCCGTGAAGTGCTGGGTGGTCCATTCACGGTGCTGAAGGGGGCTGCCTCGCTTCAGGTTTTGGCGGGTAACTTGCCGCGCCCGTAGGGGCCTAGGTTTTCATTGCGCAGGCTATCCACACGACCAGGAGAACGTCGGGTTTCAGCAGTGGCTCTGTGAAACCCGGGGATCCCAAATATCTGTATTGTTTCTGTGATGCTGTACATTTCTGTGATGTTGCATTTTATTCACGCCTTGAGCGAAATATAATATATTGGTATATATATTAGTAGATGTTGTATATGTTTTGCATCCGCGCTAGTCCAGTCCCCGCTCTGTCGTTAGTTAGCTAACCTAACGGGTAATGACGGGACCCAGTGGCGAATGCGGATGGCATATACGTACATCAGTATATTTTCGTTCTTTGTGGTGTGATCAATTGATGGGATTGCGTTGATTCGGATCAATGCAAGTTAAAAACAAACCTAATCTGATGTTGTTGGAACACTTTTTCAAAAAGCTGTTATTGCAAGGACGTTCACTTTTGTTTTGCATCGTGGTATTCAGTTGGAATATCCTGCTCCTCACTCGACGAGGCAAGGGCCGAGATCCCTTCACCGGGAGTGACCCCTTGGACAAAAAGTTTGCGTCAGGACATTAACTTCACTATAGCCGATTGCTTTTGCTTTGCATCGCGGTATTCATTTGGAATATCCTGCACCCCATTCTACGGGGAAAGAGCCGAGATCCCTTCACCGGGAGTGACCTCTTTAGCAACGATTTTCGTCACTATATTTTCAAAAAGCTATCCGTTCCTTCAACGATATCAAGTTCTTTACGTTAAAGGTTTTCGCCAGAAACCATTCGTAGCCCTCCGTCGTTTCATATGGGTAGTCAATAGTATTCAAGCTGTGTTTGTTGGCCAAAGTCAAGGCACAGTGTTTGGTAGCTGTTGGTTATTCATATGCAGCATAGATAGATGCGTTGGTTTGGAACAGTCGTATAGCCTTGTTGGCCAAAGTCAAGGGCTTGTGCGGGTGGATTCGAATCAACCTGGAGAATGACGGGTAGAACTTGACATGTGACTTATGATTTGTTGGCCAAAGTCAAGGTCATAAGAGCATGGGGCAGAAATCACATCGGGAGTTTCAAAAGAACTGAAACATGCCAGATATGCGCATACCTTCTGGAGTGTGATGACGTGAGCGGATTCCGTCACGTTATCATACGATGAGAGTTGGATCCCGATTCCCACTGATGAGTTAGTTTACTCCTCGGGTGACCCCGACTAATTCTTCTTTCAGGTTTGGAGGAGAATTTGAGGTACAGTGGGAGGATTCCAGATTAGATAAATTGGTAACCATTCTGATCTAGGTTAGAGTGCACGCTGAGTGTTTCTTTTCTCTCTCTCTTCGGCAGCGACCATTGACCCGACCCTAAGACTATGACTCAGTGACCAAGTTAACCGAACCTTCTTAAACACTGGCTTTTGGATTGTCAGAGTTGCGAACCTCATTGCCACTCCTACTTTTACCCTTTTCTCCAGGACACCCCGTATTACTACGAACGTCCACTTCCATTGGACAAAACCATCGTATGGTTAGATACGAACTCGAAGGAATTTATTCGAGGATGGTTTCAGGTACTGGAGGAAACGGATAGGATTATTCAGTTGTCTTTTCCTTTTTCCTTCTCTCAGGTTGCGAGTACTCCTTGGTTTAGGAGATAGTACACCTATTACGCAAATTGGATAGTCTTCTTCCAAACCATAGGCTGGTGCCGACTGGTAGGGAATGAAGAAAACCAATTAGCATAACGATGGTGTACGGAAGGTATTAAGTTAAGACAAAGCAAGGGATTAGTAAGAGGGCAAAGTAAATTGCAATAGTTATTCACGACCAAACCAAGTATTCCTTCGCCAATCCTAAAATCACCTTTGTATTTCTCCAGGACACTCCGTATCACTACGAAGATCCACAGTTTATTGGATACTCCATCGTATGGTTATATACGAACTCGAAAGGAACTTGTTCCAGTGCGGGGATGGATTCTGGTCCAGGAGAAATAGGAATTAAGTTCATTCGGTTGTCTTTTATCCTCACCTTCTCTCGCATTGCGAGTGTTCCTAGGATTAGGACAGTACACCCATTATGCTTATTGGATAGTCTTCTTCCAAACCATAGGCTGGTGCCGAACGGTAGGGAAGGAAGAAAACCATTTGGCCTAAAGGGGTGTGCAGAAGGTAATGACTAAAGACATATGAAGGGATTTGGAGAGGTGGCAAAGAATTATACGGTTACAGTCGTGAATCTGGAAGAGGCATTACTAGGAATACCGGGATACCCCATCGAAACATTTCAATGTTTCAGTTTCACTGTGTACTGTTAAAGGAAAACTGATTTCCCAATTAGTCCTTACTCCAGGGTATGTATTTACCAGGTACGATTCTCACATCTGTATGGTTTTACAGATGATGAGTGGGAGTAAGTTATTGGGAATTGGGTGATCATCCTCATTATATCGGGATTCGTTGTAATCGGTGATATTTGAGGAAATCACCTGGGCTGTTTGCCGGTTGGCAAATATTTGGTTTTGAATATCCGCTGTTATGCACCAATTTCAAATTGATATATCTGTACGTCTATTTTCATAGAGTGAGATATACCTTTCTGAAATTATGTCTACGACATTTACCTATATCAGTGGATGGTTAGGTAAGGAGTATTAAACAGCGGTGTAATTCTTCTTAACCATAAGTACAGTTTTCAACCTACGACACACAGTGAGTGAGTTATCAGACTCAAGGGACTTGTACAGAGTATTGTATGATGTCCAGGGTCCATCAGGACAGAGGGGTTGGTCCTCATACTATATTCGGTTTACTTATGACTTCTCTAGTTTTTAGACAGGTGTTTCGTGGAAACACAGGGTCCGAATTTGGAGAAGTTATAGGTATTTGAATAGAGTAGAGAACCAGGTGTAGCAAGTATCGGGATTCTTCAAAGTGATCGAAGATGTAGATACTTGTATATGGTATTCAGTTGATAGTAGTGATTAAGAGAAATTGCTTCTCTTTCAGGTTACTCATAATTGGAAGCATTCCTAAGTTGAGTAACGCTGATCGGCCTCCTTCCATTTAGTTGACATGTACTGGAGACAGCTGCATGATTTGAATCTGGTTCAATTAAATCAGTGCCTCTGGTTCTATATTGGATATAGAACAGTTCATATCTTAACGATGTTAAGGTACGGGGAGTTGTCCGGTTTATGATTAAAACCAGACACTGGACAACTCAAGGCACGTTTCTGTAATGGCTGTTTGTGGGTTGACCCAGGCTATGACGAGGGTTGATTTTCTACCATCTGGATGAACAATAGAAATATTGTTCTAGACTCGCCACAGTTTTATTAAAAATGGATTTTTTCAGAAAACAGTAGTGGGAGTATGGTAGAACTGGAAGTGATTCCAGAACCACAAACGATTACTGAAGATTTGACAAGGAACCTAAAGATTCAATCTGGATTGACATTCCATTGGCCACTCCGCAGATAAGGTGGGTAACTTCAGGCACCCGAGAGGTACTACGGTAGCCTCAAGGACGGTGACAGGGAAGTTCTTGTTTACCCACATTTGCCATTGCTGTTGTTCCAGACTGTGAGACCCGGCAGGAGGATGAGTATAGCGTCGTTCTGAACTAGTTTCAGAAGTGTACGTGTATATGACTCTGCCAGAGGGTTGTCGTAGTCAGTGGGAGCAGCGAAAGCATTGGTGGACAGGTAGCTTATGTCTATTTATAGACTAAAGCAGATATAGCGGAGATAGATCATCTATTTCTGACGTGACAGTCATAGGTTTGACTTCATCAGAATGAGGGATGGATCTGTTGAGAAGGTAGTAGGGTGTGATGTCATGGTGTTTGGATGACATACACAGAGTAGGAAAGGAAACTCCTATACTACAACCGGTTATACTTTGGTCGTCACACAGTGTTTTCTCCACACAGGACTTGGATATTATATCAGACATACTGGTTACTAGATCTATGGTTTTAGATCTAGATTTGGGTAGTTTCCCAATCAGGGTACTTTGACAGCATTCTAAGAGTATTTAGAATGGTTGACTCCTGGCACGGTATTATACCTGCAGGTGATGGAGTCACCCTCTCTAAAGGTGTCTTATAGACTAAAGTAGAGAGGGAAGTGCATGATTGGCAGATCACTTGCTCAGGAAATTGAGTCAATCATGAAATGTCAAGTACCACGCCAGATGTTGTTCTTGCACTAGATGCAATAAGTTGACATTAATCCAATCCTGGAGAAACAGTCGGAAGCAGTTCTGGAACATAAGTGGATGTTCTAGGGATATGATAACGACAGCCTCATGCAGGAGACAGTTATCATTCCAGGCTTCCAAGGTGACCTGGACGACAGGGAGGTTGTCAGAGTTATAGTTTTTCCTTCTGACGAGGGGCAGTATTTTGGACAGGTGATCCAAGGCAATACTGAGGGAGGCATGGCGCGGGACACTGATTAAGTTCAGTTATCGATACAGTCTAAGAAGTTTGGATTTGGTGTTCATTTATGAACTAGGTCCCATCAGACATCCAGACACATTCTAAGACAGGTATTGCTCATTTCGGGAGATGGCTTTCTCCGCGAACTTGAGATATAGAGAGACATAGAAAGAAATAACAAAGCGGATCCACTCACTGAGGCTATTCCTTGAACGCAATAGTTTCACAAACAAGCTTTGTGAGACTGACTAGTAGAGGAGTTGGGTGTTCGGTATCACACGGGCTGTGAGTATGCGACATCGCAATAATTAGCCTTGAGTGCAAGTGGGAGATTGTTGGAGATAGTGCCCTCAGAGTCAATTATTAGGTCACAGGTACGTGATTGCAATGATTGATGGAGGACCTATCCCGGTAGGACAGTCTTACTCGAGATGATAGTATGCTATCTGGTTTACCTTTATCATCGTGTACTGTTTTAGGTGACCTGACAAGTTGCTATTACACGTTGATAGAGCCCCTAGGATTCTTGCTTGACCACCAGCAGTATGAGGGCGATCATATAAGTGGGAGCTGGGGTCTATAAGCATATCCTTAAATGGTCCCTAGTCGTGTGAGTTTCGAGACAGGGCATCGATACTCCAGAGTAGACTAGTGTATACAGTCGAGACCCCGACGAGGGGCGGTGGCCGGTCTCACAAGCCACTGGTGTCAGTTGGATCACCTAAGATGTATACAGGTGCTCATTGGGTTATGAGTGCACCGGACAGGACTCGCCAGGAACATGCTAGTTGGTCATATACCAGACGTCAGATGGCAGTTCCCTGGTGACATGTGTGCAGGTTAGTTCATCGACCTGGGGATCGTCATTTGTCTCGTGTGAGTTCCCACTGTACTTTGATTACTACCCTACCACGGCTCAAAGGAGTCGTGCAAACAGGTTTTAGTTGGGTACAGTCCCGAGCCACATGGAGGCAGTGAGCGTATCTTCAGGGGTTCGTCTCTCCCAGTATTGGGGGTGAGGTCGCGCTGTGTCTAGGAGAGCCATTACACGAAGCCCTCGGCCGAGGCAAGGAGATTTACTGGTAGGTATTCCAGTAGTATCTCAGGGTGTTCTGGGCTACACTCCGACACGACTTGTACCGCTTTTGGGGGTCTGACTTTTACCAACCCCCTAGGCCCGCCATGCGATGCTCATAGACGAACGGACCGGACTGTACGGATATTGTCACTGACAGGCTCAGTAGGGTTGTCAGGCTGAGTTCGCTCACAGACGTCCCTTTTAGTCTATACCTGGTAGCCCGTTACGTATTGGCTTATACCTCTGACGTGCTGGTGGTTAAATCCACGACCAAGGTGTTGACGAGTCTTTAGAGTCCCCCACATTCAGTTACTCAAGCTTTCGGGCGAAAGGCTGTAGAGGCCGTATGGAGATATGGCAAGGTCCGATCAGATACGTGCGGTATTGCACGGATCAGGATCGGACAGTTTGTACTATAGGCTGTATGGATATATGGCAGGGTTCGATCAGATACGTGCGGTATTGCACGGATCAGGATCGAACGGATATTACTAGCCGGGTTTGGTTTAAGCCGGATCCTAGTATAGTACAGTGTAGATTTTGTCTCATTGCATTTGTATTTCGGTCGAAATACAGATGCGGGTGTGTATGCACAGTATCGGGGTTTTTCCTGTAATTTATTACGGGACCAGTTTTCTGGAGTTGCCAGTTTGTTTTCCATTTCGGCCAATTTCCTTTGTATCGTTCATTGGCCGAAGTTTGGTGGAGGAGGGTTTATTTGCATTGTTGCAAATAGGCATTAGTGGAGGGTGTTCCTTGCATATATTTGTATCATGATGGTTTTCATGATGGGTGCCATCCTTTGACCTTGCTTGACTTGTATCTTCATGATGGCATGACTTTTGAGTCATCATGTTTGATGATGGTTGGTGATTGAGTGTGGATGTATTTTTTTATCATGTTCTTTCATGATTCCCTTTTGCATTATTGTTATGGTTGCACCACTCATTCCTTGGCTCACTCTCTCTCATTCTCTCCATTCACCTCTCCACCATGAAATGGCCGGCCTCTAGTGGGGTGGGGCTGTCCCAAATTTTAGTGGGGGGTTTTTGGTTCATTTCATGTTCCAAAAATCCCCAAGTTCCTCCACAAGATTCTTGTATCATCCCTCCACTAAAATGGCACCTCCATGAATCCCAAAATGAGACATAGCCTCTACACTATATTCTACAGCAAATCTTGGGCACGTCGACTAGCCAGCTTCGTGCCCGAGTTGCCTCGGCATTGAGGTGGGAGCCCGTAAAAGAAGTAGGCGATGTGGTGCACTTCCGGCGACGAGGTGGAGACCGGAGCTTCCGCAGGAGATCGGGACGATGACGAGAAGACCGGAGGACTTGGATCGTCGGTATATCTCTTTCCCATCTTATAGTTAGCTAGGACTAGTTAATGGTTCGATCCGGGTATTAGTGCGCGGCGGTTTTCCAGTTCAGTAAAATTTAAAGTTTATCACCGCTTCCGCATTTGGCCGTCGGATTGACGGCCGGGGCGCCGCCGTGCACTTACACAAGGGATACCCTATGCTTCAGCTGTAGGCTCTATCATGTATGCGATGCTATGTACCAGACCCGATGTTGCATACTCACTAAGTATAGTGAGCAGGTATCAAGCTGATCCTGGAGAGAGTCACTGGACAGCTGTGAAGAGCATTCTCAAGTACTTACGAAGGACTAAAGAGATGCTCTTGGTGTATGGTAACGGAGAACTCCAAGTGGACTCCTTTACCGATTCGAGCTTCCAGAGTGATAAGGACGACTCTAAGTCGCAGTCGGGATTTGTCTTTACCCTTTACGGAGGGGCGGTTAGCTGGAAGAGTTCCAAGCAGGAAACCGTGGCAGACTCGACGATGGAGGCTGAATACATCGCTGCCAACGATGCTGCTAAAGAGGCTGTCTGGATCAAGAAGTTCATTACTGAACTTGGAATGGTTCCATCCATTGAGCATCCAATACCTTTGTATTGTGATAACAATAGAGCGGTGGCTTTGGCCAAGGAACCCAGGTCCTATCAGCGATCCAGGCATATTCTGAGGCGGTATCACCTGATCCGGGAGATAGTTGATCGCCGGGAGATCGAGGTCAGGAGGGTTGACACGAAGAACAACACGGCGGATCCACTCACGAAGGCCATTCCCCAGATACAGTTTGAGAGACTCTTCGGGATGCTCGGTATGCGATACTACAGCAGCTGGCCCTAGTGCAAGTGGGAGATTGTTAGTTGTATGTATGCCCTAGAGGCCAGTATTGTACAGATGATGTATATTATATTGGATGCTTGGACATATATAGAGATGACTTTCTTGCTCGATATGATAGTATGCTATCTGGTTGCTCTTTATCTTAACATGTACACTTGTCTCTTTAAACTGTCTTATAGTTACATGTTGGTAAAGCTCTTAGGATGTGTACTAGACTACCTGGACTATGATGCAGATCATACTAGTGGGGACATGGTAGTCCATGGTACATCCTTCAAGGTCTCTAGTCGTGGGTGTATCGAGACGGGGCATCGATATACCAGTGTAGACTAGCGTATACGCTTCTCGACCCATGAGATGGGCGATGGATGATCCCATATCCATTGGTGTTTGACATCTGAGATGGTATACGGGTGCTCACTGAAGACTGGGTACACTGGACGGACTCGCCGAGAACTCCCAGATGGTATTATATCTCACGTCAGATTGCAGTTCTCAGGTGACACTTGTACAGGTTAGTCTGTAGACCCGAGATCGTCATAGAGTCTTTTGTGATTCCCACTGTGCTTTGATCTCCACCTTACCACGTCCATGAGGGCGTGCAAAACGGTGGTCTTTGGGTACAGTCCCGAGTCACATGGAGGCAATGAGCGATAGGAGGGGTTTCGTCTCTCCCGGTATTGGGGGTTGATGTTGCGCTGTGCTCGATTGGCCGTAACAGGGAAGTCCCT
Source organism: Agapanthus africanus (assembly GCA_030015575.1). NCBI lineage: Eukaryota > Viridiplantae > Streptophyta > Magnoliopsida > Asparagales > Amaryllidaceae > Agapanthus > Agapanthus africanus. The sequence continues at coordinate 242,704,958 of CM057344.1, forward strand.
GGCCAGGGCTGATCAGAGATTTGCTGGTAAGTGTTACCAGTAGTTTCTCGACCCGTTATGAGCCTCACATCGGCACGACTTATCGGTTATTGGGGTCTGACGTTTACCACCCCTAGACTTGATATGCGACATATCAGACGAACAGACCGGACTGTACGGTAAGTGTTACTGGTTGGATTCACAGGAGTGTGAGCGGGCTAGCTCGTCGATCTTCTGATCGCTCAATACCCGGATGGCCGTTACGTTTGGCAGACCGCTTGCGGCTTGTGGGTGCTTGATATGATCATCATCTGCTACCGGCGTATTGACGAGTCTTTAGAGTCCTACACAGAGGTTTCCTGGCTCAAGCGAAACGAAATAGGAGCGCATATGAGATATGTGCGGGACCGAGAATAATGCGTGTATGTGATACCGTATTTCATTCTCGCGATGAATGTTTCGATTGGTTGTATGCGATATAACCTAGTTATCGAATCATTGATTCGATAAATCGATACATTGTATACTAGTCGGTTATGTGCGACATGACCGGATCATTGAATCAAGTATTGATTTAATGATTTAATGTATAATTGTATATTTGATATATTAATTTGCATTAACTAGTATTGGTTCATTTTAAAAGGATTTTCTCACTTGAAGTGCACATTGTATATATGATATGCTTTTGTGTGCACTTGGTTGTATCATGTTTGATGATGCATACTTACTTGGATTTGTGCAAAGAATTAAACCATGGTTATGATAATGGTTAGGGTTTTGTGTTATTCATCTATTTATTTATCCATTCTTTATTTATTTAAATAGATAAAAGAAAAGAAAATGGTTTCTTTTTATCATGAAGCTTGTTGAAGCTTCATGAAGGTTTGACTAAAGAGACCATTTGTCTTCATGCTTAACCCTAACCATTCCCACATACCATGGTCTATTCTCTACACTTAACCTTAGTTAGCTTATGATAAGTATTGATTTATTTTCATTTTAATTCAACACTTATCATATTCTTTCTTCTTCTTCATCATCTTCTTCTTCAAGAAAAGCTTAAGTCCATCAATGGCAACTTGAGCAAAAGTGAGAGAAATCCAATTCTAAAGTGAACCCACCTCCTATTTCTTCATCCTCTACCTCTTGCCAAGTGGTTTTGGATGTTTTCTTCACAAGTTTCACAACTAGGTGAAGTCGGAGCTTGATCCAGTGTAGCCTCGACGTAGATCATCTTCGGCCCGAAGCCGACGACCTATTCCGCTCATTTCTCCGATGAAGCCGATGCAAGAGTCCGAGATTCGAGATGGACAGCGAGGGGACAACTACGTGGAGCTAAGGAAGTGGATAACCGGATCTACAAAGGTTGCAGCTTCTTATCTTTATTTAAGTTGTTAACTAGATTCGTATTCGCCTAGAATTCTAGTCGACGATCCGTATTAGGGTTTCTCGGCACCCATAAAATTTGAAATTGGCATGGTTGATGCCTTGTGAGACTTCATTAGCGTGCCTAGGAACCCTACATCCCAGATATCTGTATTGTTCTGTGTTGCTGTACATTTCTGTGATGTTGCATTTTTTATCACGCCTTGAGAGAAATATTATATATTGGTATATATATATTAGTAGATGTTGTATATGTTTTGCATCCGCGCTAGTCCAGTCCCCGCTCTGTCGTTAGTTAGCTAACCTAACGGGTAATGACGGGACCCAGTGGCGAATGCGGATGGCATATACATACATCAGTATATTTTCGTTCTTTGTGGTGTGATCAATTGATGGGACTGCGTTGATTCGGATCGATGCAAGTTAAAAACAAACCTAATTTGATGTTGTTGGAGCACTTTTCAAAAAGCTGTTATTGCAAGGATGTTCTCTTTTGTTTTGCATCGTGGTATTCAGTTGGAATATCCTGCTCCTCAGTCGACGAGGCAAGGGCCGAGATCCCTTCACCGGGAGTGACCCCTTGGACAAAAGTTTGCGTCAGGGCAACAACTTCACTATAGCCGATTACTTTTGCTTTGCATCGTGGTATTCAGTTGGAATATCCTGCACCTCATTCTACGGGGAAAGAGCCGAGATCCCTTCACCGGGAGTGACCTCTTTAGCAAAGGTTTTCGTCACTATATTTTTAAAAAAAGCTATCCGTTCCTTCAACGATATCAAGTTCTTTACGTTAAAGGTTTTCGCCAGAAACCATTCGTAGCCCTCCGTCGTTTCATATGGGTGGTCAATAGTATTCAAGCTGTGTTTGTTGGCCAAAGTCAAGGCACAGTGTTTGGTAGCTATTGGGGTATTCATATGCAGCATAGATAGATGCGTTGGTTTGGGGCAGTCGTACAACCTTGTTGGCCAAAGTCAAGGGCTTGTGCGGGTGGGCTCAAATTAACCTGGAGAATGACGGGTAAAACTTGACATGTGACTTATGATTTGTTGGCCAAAGTCAAGGTCATAAGAGCATGGGGCAAAAATCACATCGGGAGTTTCTAAAGAAACTGAAACTTGCCAGATATGCGCATACCTTCTGGAGTGTGACACCATGAGCGGATTCTGTCACGTTATCATGCGATGATAGTTGGATCCCGATTCCCACTGATGAGTTAGTTTACTCCTCGGGTGATCCCGACTAATTCTTCTTTCAGGTTTGGAGGAGAATTTGACGGTACAGTGGGAGGTTTCCAGATTAGATAAATTGGTAACCATTCTGATCTAGGTTAGAGTGCACACTGAGTGTTTCTTTTCTCTCTCTCTTCGGCAGCGACCATTGACCCGACCCTTAGACTATGACTCAGTGACCAATATTAACCAAACCTTCTTAAACACTGGCTTTTGGATTGTCAGAGTTGCAGACCTCATTGCCACTCCTACTTTTACCCTTTTCTCCAGGACACCCCGTATTACTACGAACGTCCACTTCCATTGGACAAAACCATCGTATGGTTAGATACTAACTCGAAGGAATTTATTCGAGGATGGTTTCAGGTTCTGGAGAAAACGGATAGGACTATTCAGTTGTCTTTTCCTTTTACCTTCTCTCAGGTTGCGAGTACTCCTTGGTTTAGGAGTAGTACACCTATTATGCAAATTGGATAGTCTTCTTCCAAACCTTAGGCTGGTGCCGAACGGTAGGGAATGAAGAAAACCAATTAGCATAACGATGGTGTGCAGAAGGTATTAAGTTAAGACAAAGTAAGGGATTAGTAAGAGGGCAAAGTAAATTGCGACTGATATTCACGACCAAACCAGGTATTTCATTACCACTCCCACTTCACCTTTGTATTTCTCCAGGACACTCCGTATCACTATGAAGATCCACAGTTTATTGGATACTCCATCGTATGGTTATATACGAACTCGAAAGGAACTTGTTCCAGTTCGGGGATGGATTCTGGTTCAGGAGAAATAGGAATAAGGTTTATTCGGTTGTCTTTTATCTTCACCTTCTCTCGCATTGCGATTGCTCCTAGGATTAGGACAGTACACCCATTATGCTTATTGGATAGTCTTCTTCCAAACCATAGGCTGGTGCCGAACGGTAGGGAAGGAAGAAAATCATTTGGCCTAAGGGGTGTGCAGAAGGTAATGACTAAAGACATATAAAGGGATTTGGAGAGGTGGTAAAGAACTATACGGTTACAGTCGTGAATCTGGAAGAGGCATTACTAGGAATACCAGGATACCCCAACGAAACATTTTAATGTTTCAGTTTCACTGTGTACTGTTAATGGAAAACTGATTTCCCGATTAGATACTTACTCCAGGGTATGTATTTACCAGGTATGATTCTCACATCTGTATGGTTTTACAGATGATGAGTGGGAGTAAGTTATTGGGAATTGGGTGATCATACTCATTATATCGGGATTCGTTGTAATTGGTGATATTTGAGGAAGCCACCTGGGTTGTTTGCCGGTCGGCAAATATTTGGTTTTGAATATCCGCTGTTATGCACCAATTTCAAATCGATATATCTGTACGTCTATTTTCATAGAGTTAGATATACCTTTTTTGAAATTATGTCCGTGACATTTACCTATATCAGTGGATGGTTAGGTAAGGAGCATTAAACAGCGGTGTAATTCTTCATAATCATAAGTACAGTTTTCAACCTACGACACATAGTGAATGAGTTATTAGACTCAAGGGACTTATACAGAGTATTGTATGTTGTCCAGGGTCCATCAGGACAGAGGGGTTGGTCCTCGTACTATATTCGGTTTACTTATGACTTCTTTAGTTTTTAGACAGGTGTTTCGTGGAAACACAGGGTCCGAATTTTGAGAAGTTATAGGTATTAGAATAGAGTAGAGAACCAGGTGTACCAAGTATCGGGATTCTTCAAAGTGATCGAAGATGTAGATACTTGTGTATGGTATTCAGTTGATAGTAATGGTTAAGAGAACTTGCTTCTCTTTCAGGTTACTCATAATTGGAAGCATTCCTAAGTTGAGTAACGCTGATCGGCCTCTTTCCATTTAGTTAACATGCACTGGAGATAGCTGCATGATTTGAATCTGGTTCAATTAAATCAGTGCCTCTGGTTCTATATTGGATATAGAACGGTTCATATCTTAACGATGATAAGGTACGGGGAGTTGTCCGGCTTATGATTAAAACCAGACTCTGGATAACTCAAAGCACGTTTCTGTAATGGTTGTTTGTGGGTTGACCCAGGCTATGACGAGGGTTGACTTTCTACCATCTGGAAGATCAATAGTGATATTGTTCTAGATTCGCCACAGTTTTAAATAAAATGGATTTTTTCAGAAAACAGTAGTGGGAGTATGGTAGAACTGGAAGTGATTCCAGAACCACAAACGATTACTGAAGATTTCATAGGAACCTAAAGATTCAATCTGGTTTGACATTCCATTGGCCACTCCGCAGATATGGTGGGTAACCTCAGGCACCCGAGAGGTACTTCGGTATGCTCAAGGACGGTGGCAGGGAGGTTCTTGTTTACCCAGATTTGCCATTGCTGTTGTTCCAGACTGTGAGACCCGGCAGGAGGATGAGTATAGCGTCGTTCTAAACTAGTTTTAGAAGTGTACGTGTATATGACTCTGCCAGAGGGTTGTCGTAGTCAGTTGGAGCAGCGGAAGCATTGGTGGACAAGTGGCTTATGTCTATTTATAGACTAAAGCAGATATGGCAGAGATAGATCATCAATTTCTGACGTGACAGTCATAGGTTTGATTTCGTCAGAATAGGGGATGGATCTGTTGAGAAGGTAGTAGGGTATGATGTCATGGTATTTGGATGACATACACAGAATAGGAAACGAAACTCCTATACTACGATCGGTTATACTTTGGTCGTCACACAGTGGTTTCTCCACATGGGACTTGGACATTATATCAGACATACTGGTTATTAGATCTATGGTTTTAGATCTAGATTTGGGTGGTTTCCCAATCTGGGTACTTAGACGGCATTCTAAGAGTATTTAGAATGGACGACTCCTGGCATGGTGGTGTACCTGCAGGTGATGGAGTCACCCTCTCTAAAGGTGTCTTACAGACTAAAGGGGAGAGGGATGTGCATGATTGGCAGATTACTTGCTTAGGCAATTGAGTCAATCATGAGATGCACACCAGATATTGTTTTTGCACTAGATGCAATAAGTTGACATTGATCCTATCCTGGAGAAACAGTCGGAAGCAGTTTTAGAACATAAGTGGATGTTCTAGGGATATGATAACGACAGCCTCATTCGGGAGACAGTTATCATTCCAGGCTTCCAAGGTGACTTGGACGACAGGGAGGTTGTCAGAGTTATGGTTTTTCCTTCTGACGAGGGGCAGTATTTTGGACAGGTGGTCCAAGGCAATACTGAGGGAGGCATGGCGCGGGACACTGATTAAGTTCAGTTATCAATACAGTCTAAAAAGTTTGGATTTGGAGTTCATTTATGAGCTAGGTCCCATCAGACATCCAGACACATTCTAAGACAGGTATTGCTCATTTCGGGAGATGGCTTTCTCCGCGAACATGAGATATAGAGGGACATAGAAAGAAACATCAAAGCGGATCCACTCACTGAGGCTATTCCTCGAACGCAATAGTTTCGCAAACGGGCTTTGTGAGACTGACTAGTAAAGGAGTTGGGTGTTCGGTATCACACGGGCTGTGAGTATGCGACATCGCAATAATTAGCCTTGAGTGCAAGTGGGAGATTGTTGGAGATAGTGCCCTCAGAGTCAATTATTAGGTCACAGGTACGTGATTGCAATGATTGATGGAGGACCTATCCCGGTAGGACAGTCTTACTCGAGATGATAGTATGCTATCTGGTTTACCTTTATCATCGTGTACTGTTTTAGGTGACCTGACAAGTTGCTATTACACGTTGATAGAGCCCCTAGGATTCTTGCTTGACCACCAGCAGTATGAGGGCGATCATATAAGTGGGAGCTGGGGTCTATAAGCATATCCTTAAATGGTCCCTAGTCGTGTGAGTTTCGAGACAGGGCATCGATACTCCAGAGTAGACTAGTGTATACAGTCGAGACCCCGACGAGGGGCGGTGGCCGGTCTCACAAGCCACTGGTGTCAGTTGGATCACCTAAGATGTATACAGGTGCTCATTGGGTTATGAGTACACCGGACAGGACTCGCCAGGAACATGCTAGTTGGTCATATACCAGACGTCAGATGGCAGTTCCCTGGTGACATGTGTGCAGGTTAGTTCATCGACCTGGGGATCGTCATTTGTCTCGTGTGAGTTCCCACTGTACTTTGATTACTACCCTACCACGGCTCAAAGGAGTCGTGCAAACAGGTTTTAGTTGGGTACAGTCCCGAGCCACATGGAGGCAGTGAGCGTATCTTCAGGGGTTCGTCTCTCCCAGTATTGGGGGTGAGGTCGCGCTGTGTCTAGGAGAGCCATTACACGAAGCCCTCGGCCGAGGCAAGGAGATTTACTGGTAGGTATTCCAGTAGTATCTCAGGGTGTTCTGGGCTACACTCCGACACGACTTGTACCGCTTTTGGGGGTCTGACTTTTACCAACCCCCTAGGCCCGCCATGCGATGCTCATAGACGAACGGACCGGACTGTACGGATATTGTCACTGACAGGCTCAGTAGGGTTGTCAGGCTGAGTTCGCTCACAGACGTCCCTTTTAGTCTATACCTGGTAGCCCGTTACGTATTGGCTTATACCTCTGACGTGCTGGTGGTTAAATCCACGACCAAGGTGTTGACGAGTCTTTAGAGTCCCCCACATTCAGTTACTCAAGCTTTCGGGCGAAAGGCTGTAGAGGCCGTATGGAGATATGGCAAGGTCCGATCAGATACGTGCGGTATTGCACGGATCAGGATCGGACAGTTTGTACTATAGGCTGTATGGATATATGGCAGGGTTCGATCAGATACGTGCGGTATTGCACGGATCAGGATCGAACGGATATTACTAGCCGGGTTTGGTTTAAGCCGGATCCTAGTATAGTACAGTGTAGATTTTGTCTCATTGCATTTGTATTTCGGTCGAAATACAGATGCGGGTGTGTATGCACAGTATCGGGGTTTTTCCTGTAATTTATTACGGGACCAGTTTTCTGGAGTTGCCAGTTTGTTTTCCATTTCGGCCAATTTCCTTTGTATCGTTCATTGGCCGAAGTTTGGTGGAGGAGGGTTTATTTGCATTGTTGCAAATAGGCATTAGTGGAGGGTGTTCCTTGCATATATTTGTATCATGATGGTTTTCATGATGGGTGCCATCCTTTGACCTTGCTTGACTTGTATCTTCATGATGGCATGACTTTTGAGTCATCATGTTTGATGATGGTTGGTGATTGAGTGTGGATGTATTTTTTTATCATGTTCTTTCATGATTCCCTTTTGCATTATTGTTATGGTTGCACCACTCATTCCTTGGCTCACTCTCTCTCATTCTCTCCATTCACCTCTCCACCATGAAATGGCCGGCCTCTAGTGGGGTGGGGCTGTCCCAAATTTTAGTGGGGGGTTTTTGGTTCATTTCATGTTCCAAAAATCCCCAAGTTCCTCCACAAGATTCTTGTATCATCCCTCCACTAAAATGGCACCTCCATGAATCCCAAAATGAGACATAGCCTCTACACTATATTCTACAGCAAATCTTGGGCACGTCGACTAGCCAGCTTCGTGCCCGAGTTGCCTCGGCATTGAGGTGGGAGCCCGTAAAAGAAGTAGGCGATGTGGTGCACTTCCGGCGACGAGGTGGAGACCGGAGCTTCCGCAGGAGATCGGGACGATGACGAGAAGACCGGAGGACTTGGATCGTCGGTATATCTCTTTCCCATCTTATAGTTAGCTAGGACTAGTTAATGGTTCGATCCGGGTATTAGTGCGCGGCGGTTTTCCAGTTCAGTAAAATTTAAAGTTTATCACCGCTTCCGCATTTGGCCGTCGGATTGACGGCCGGGACGCCGCCGTGCACTTACACAAGGGATACCCTATGCTTCAGCTGTAGGCTCTATCATGTATGCGATGCTATGTACCAGACCCGATGTTGCATACTCACTAAGTATAGTGAGCAGGTATCAAGCTGATCCTGGAGAGAGTCACTGGACAGCTGTGAAGAGCATTCTCAAGTACTTACGAAGGACTAAAGAGATGCTCTTGGTGTATGGTAACGGAGAACTCCAAGTGGACTCCTTTACCGATTCGAGCTTCCAGAGTGATAAGGACGACTCTAAGTCGCAGTCGGGATTTGTCTTTACCCTTTACGGAGGGGCGGTTAGCTGGAAGAGTTCCAAGCAGGAAACCGTGGCAGACTCGACGATGGAGGCTGAATACATCGCTGCCAACGATGCTGTTAAAGAGGCTGTCTGGATCAAGAAGTTCATTACTGAACTTGGAATGGTTCCATCCATTGAGCATCCAATACCTTTGTATTGTGATAACAATAGAGCGGTGGCTTTGGCCAAGGAACCCAGGTCCTATCAGCGATCCAGGCATATTCTGAGACGGTACCACCTGATCCGGGAGATAGTTGATCGCCGGGAGATCGAGGTCAGAAGGGTTGACACGAAGAACAACACGGTGGATCCACTCACGAAGGCCATTCCCCAGATACAGTTTGAGAGACTCTTCGGGATGCTCGGTATGCGATACTACAGCAGCTGGCCCTAGTGCAAGTGGGAGATTGTTAGTTGTATGTATGCCCTAGAGGCCAGTATTGTACAGATGATGTATATTATATTGGATGCTTGGACATATATAGAGATGACTTTCTTGCTCGATATGATAGTATGCTATCTGGTTGCTCTTTATCTTAACATGTACACTTGTCTCTTTAAACTGTCTTATAGTTACATGTTGGTAAAGCCCTTAGGATGTGTACTAGACTACCTGGACTATGATGCAGATCATACTAGTGGGGACATGGTAGTCCATAGGTACATCCTTCAAGGTCTCTAGTCGTGGGTGTATCGAGACGGGGCATCGATATACCAGTGTAGACTAGCGTATACGCTTCTCGACCCATGAGATGGGCGATGGATGATCCCATATCCATTGGTGTTTGACATCTGAGATGGTATACGAGTGCTCAGTGAAGACTGGGTACACTGGACGGACTCGCCGAGAACTCCCAGATGGTATTATATCTCACGTCAGATGGCAGTTCTCAGGTGACACTTGTACAGGTTAGTCTGTAGACCCGAGATCGTCATAGAGTCTTGTGTGATTCCCACTGTGCTTTGATCTCCACCTTACCACGTCCATGAGGGCGTGCAAAACGGTGGTCTTTGGGTACAGTCCCGAGTCACATGGAGGCAATGAGCGATAGGAGGGGTTTCGTCTCTCCCGGTATTGGGGGTTGATGTTGCGCTGTGCTCGATTGGCCGTAACAGGGAAGTCCCTGGCCAGGGCTGATCAGAGATTTGCTGGTAAGTGTTACCAGTAGTTTCTCGACCCGTTATGAGCCTCACATCGGCACGACTTATCGGTTATTGGGGTCTGACGTTTACCACCCCTAGACTTGATATGCGACATATCAGACGAACAGACCGGACTGTACGGTAAGTGTTACTGGTTGGATTCACAGGAGTGTGAGCGGGCTAGCTCGTCGATCTTCTGATCGCTCAATACCCGGATGGCCGTTACGTTTGGCAGACCGCTTGCGGCTTGTGGGTGCTTGATATGATCATCATCTGCTACCGGCGTATTGACGAGTCTTTAGAGTCCTACACAGAGGTTTCCTGGCTCAAGCGAAACGAAATAGGAGCGTATATGAGATATGTGCGGGACCGAGAATAATGCGTGTATGTGATACCGTATTTCATTCTCGCGATGAATGTTTCGATTGGTTGTATGCGATATAACCTAGTTATCAAATCATTGATTCGATAAATCGATACATTGTATACTAGTCGGTTATGTGCGACATGACCGGATCATTGAATCAAGTGTTGATTTAATGATTTAATGTATAATTGTATATTTGATATATTAATTTGCATTAACTAGTATTGGTTCATTTTAAAAGGATTTTCTCACTTGAAGTGCACATTGTATATATGATATGCTTTTGTGTGCACTTGGTTGTATCATGTTTGATGATGCATACTTACTTGGGTTTGTGCAAAGAATTAAACCATGGTTATGATAATGGTTAGGGTTTTGTGTTATTCATCTATTTATTTATCCATTCTTTATTTATTTAAATAGATAAAAGAAAAGAAAATGGTTTCTTTTTATCATGAAGCTTGTTGAAGCTTCATGAAGGTTTGACTAAAGAGACCATTTGTCTTCATGCTTAACCCTAACCATTCCCACATACCATGGTCTATTCTCTACACTTAACCTTAGTTAGCTTATGATAAGTATTGATTTATTTTCATTTTAATTCAACACTTATCATATTCTTTCTTCTTCTTCATCATCTTCTTCTTCAAGAAAAGCTTAAGTCCATCAATGGAAACTTGAGCAAAAGTGAGAGAAATCCAATTCTAAAGTGAACCCACCTCCTATTTCTTCATCCTCTACCTCTTGCCAAGTGGTTTTGGATGTTTTCTTCACAAGTTTCACAACTAGGTGAAGTCGGAGCTTGATCCAGTGTAGCCTCGACGTAGATCATCTTCGGCCCGAAGCCGACGACCTATTCCGCTCATTTCTCCGATGAAGCCGATGCAAGAGTCCGAGATTCGAGATGGACAGCGAGGGGAAAACTACGTGGAGCTAAGGAAGTGGATAACCGGATCTACAAAGGTTGCAGCTTCTTATCTTTATTTAAGTTGTTAACTAGATTCGTATTTCGCCTAGAATTCTAGTCGACGATCCGTATTAGGGTTTCTCGGCACCCATAAAATTTGAAATTGGCATGGTTGATGCCTTGTGAGACTTCATTAGCATGCCTAGGAACCCTACATCCCAGATATCTGTATTGTTCTGTGTTGCTGTACATTTCTGTGATGTTGCATTTTTTATCACGCCTTGAGAGAAATATTATATATTGGTATATATATATTAGTAGATGTTGTATATGTTTTGCATCCGCGCTAGTCCAGTCCCCGCTCTGTCGTTAGTTAGCTAACCTAACGGGTAATGACGGGACCCAGTGGCGAATGCGGATGGCATATACATACATCAGTATATTTTCGTTCTTTGTGGTGTGATCAATTGATGGGACTGCGTTGATTCGGATCGATGCAAGTTAAAAACAAACCTAATTTGATGTTGTTGGAGCACTTTTCAAAAAGCTGTTATTGCAAGGACGTTCTCTTTTGTTTTGCATCGTGGTATTCAGTTGGAATATCCTGCTCCTCAGTGGACGAGGCAAGGGCCGAGATCCCTTCACCGGGAGTGACCCCTTGGACAAAAGTTTGCGTCAGGGCAACAACTTCACTATAGCCGACTACTTTTGCTTTGCATCGTGGTATTCAGTTGGAATATCCTGCACCTCATTCTACGGGGAAAGAGCCGAGATCCCTTCACCGGGAGTGACCTCTTTAGCAAAGGTTTTCGTCACTATATTTTTAAAAAAAGCTATCCGTTCCTTCAACGATATCAAGTTCTTTACGTTAAAGGTTTTCGCCAGAAACCATTCGTAGCCCTCCGTCGTTTCATATGGGTGGTCAATAGTATTCAAGCTGTGTTTGTTGGCCAAAGTCAAGGCACAGTGTTTGGTAGCTATTGGGGTATTCATATGCAGCATAGATAGATGCGTTGGTTTGGGGCAGTCGTACAACCTTGTTGGCCAAAGTCAAGGGCTTGTGCGGGTGGGCTCAAATTAACCTGGAGAATGACGGGTAAAACTTGACATGTGACTTATGATTTGTTGGCCAAAGTCAAGGTCATAAGAGCATGGGGCAAAAATCACATCGGGAGTTTCTAAAGAAACTGAAACTTGCCAGATATGCGCATACCTTCTGGAGTGTGACACCATGAGCGGATTCTGTCACGTTATCATGCGATGATAGTTGGATCCCGATTCCCACTGATGAGTTAGTTTACTCCTCGGGTGATCCCGACTAATTCTTCTTTCAGGTTTGGAGGAGAATTTGACGGTACAGTGGGAGGTTTCCAGATTAGATAAATTGGTAACCATTCTGATCTAGGTTAGAGTGCACACTGAGTGTTTCTTTTCTCTCTCTCTTCGGCAGCGACCATTGACCCGACCCTTAGACTATGACTCAGTGACCAATATTAACCAAACCTTCTTAAACACTGGCTTTTGGATTGTCAGAGTTGCAGACCTCATTGCCACTCCTACTTTTACCCTTTTCTCCAGGACACCCCGTATTACTACGAACGTCCACTTCCATTGGACAAAACCATCGTATGGTTAGATACGAACTCGAAGGAATTTATTCGAGGATGGTTTCAGGTTCTGGAGAAAACGGATAGGACTATTCAGTTGTCTTTTCCTTTTACCTTCTCTCAGGTTGCGAGTACTCCTTGGTTTAGGAGTAGTACACCTATTATGCAAATTGGATAGTCTTCTTCCAAACCTTAGGCTGGTGCCGAACGGTAGGGAATGAAGAAAACCAATTAGCATAACGATGGTGTGCAGAAGGTATTAAGTTAAGACAAAGTAAGGGATTAGTAAGAGGGCAAAGTAAATTGCGACTGATATTCACGACCAAACCAGGTATTTCATTACCACTCCCACTTCACCTTTGTATTTCTCCAGGACACTCCGTATCACTATAAAGATCCACAGTTTATTGGATACTCCATCGTATGGTTATATACGAACTCGAAAGGAACTTGTTCCAGTTCGGGGATGGATTCTGGTTCAGGAGAAATAGGAATAAGGTTTATTCGGTTGTCTTTTATCTTCACCTTCTCTCGCATTGCGATTGCTCCTAGGATTAGGACAGTACACCCATTATGCTTATTGGATAGTCTTCTTCCAAACCATAGGCTGGTGCCGAACGGTAGGGAAGGAAGAAAACCATTTGGCCTAAGGGGTGTGCAGAAGGTAATGACTAAAGACATATAAAGGGATTTGGAGAGGTGGTAAAGAACTATACGGTTACAGTCGTGAATCTGGAAGAGGCATTACTAGGAATACCAGGATACCCCAACGAAACATTTCAATGTTTCAGTTTCACTGTGTACTGTTAATGGAAAACTGATTTCCCGATTAGATACTTACTCCAGGGTATGTATTTACCAGGTATGATTCTCACATCTGTATGGTTTTACAGATGATGAGTGGGAGTAAGTTATTGGGAATTGGGTGATCATACTCATTATATCGGGATTCGTTGTAATTGGTGATATTTGAGGAAGCTGTTTCGCCACGGCAGCGCCCCGGCCTCGTACTCGAGGCCAAAATGCGGAATTAAAAATTTTCCTTACTCGGAAACCGGCGCTACCGCGGACAATGAAAACCCGGATCGAAACCATTAACCTATACTAGCTAACTAGAGAGATAGGGTGAGAAGTTATACCAAGCGATCCGTGTCCTTCGGTCTTCGTCTCCACTCCGATCTCCCGCGGAATCTCCGTCACCTCCTCGCTCGTCGGAAAAGGGCACCACGTAGCCGGAATCTTTTACGGGCTCCCGCCTCTTGACCGAGGCAACTCGGGCGCGAAGTTGGCTAGCCGACGCGTCCAAGACTTGCTGTAGAATGTAGTGTAGAAACTTTGTCTCTTGGAGTTTATGTAGTTGCCATTGATGGATGGAGGAAGAGGTAAAGAAAATTGGTGCTTTCAATTTTCTAGCAAGAAGAAGATGAAAATGAACTCTCTCATTCTTTTTTCTCTCAAGTGAAGGCTCTCTCCTCTCTTGCAAGAATGGTGGAGGAATCAATAATCAATATCATAACAAGAAGGGAGGTTAGTGTAGGAGAAAAAGAAAGGTGACCATATCCTAAGCTTCATGATAACAATCTTACATCAACTTAACATCCAATTCTAATCACAATCAATCCAAGAAAAGGTGATGGAAAAAGAATATAATGATGATGGAAAAGAATGGAATCAAAAGATGTTATCATAACAAATCATCTTACAAATAAACCCTCCACAAAATGTTATTTGCAAACTTGCAAATAACACCCTCCATCGGAAAAGTCCGGCCGGGAAAGAACAAAGGAAAACCGGCCGGGACGGAATGCAAACTGGCAACTCCAGAAAACTGGTCCCGTAATAAATTACAGGAAAACCCCGATACTGTGCATACACACCCGCATCTGTATTCCGACCGGATACAAATGCAATGAGACAAAATCTACACTGTACTAAACTAGGACCGGCTTAAGCCAAAGCCGGCTAGTAAAATCCGTCCGATCCTGATCCGTGCAATACCGCACGTATCAGATTGAACCCTGCCATATAACTATACGGCAACTAGTACAAAACTGTCCGATCCTGATCCGTGCAATACCGCACGTATCTGATCGGACCCTGCCATATCTCCATACGGCCTCTACAGCGTTTCGCCCGAAACTTGAGTAACTGAGTGTGGTGGACTCTAAAGACTCGTCAATACCATGGCTGTGGATTTAACCACTGGCACGTCAGAGGTATAAGCCAATACGTGACGGGCCACCAGGTATTGACCAAATGGGACGTCGATGAGGAAGCTCACCCCGACACCCAACTGAGCCTGTCAGTGACAATATCCGTACAGTCCGGTCCGTTCGTCTATGAGTATCGCATGGCGGGCCTAGGGGGTTGGTGAAAGTCAGACCCCCAAAAGCGGTACAAGTCGTGTCGGAGCGTAGCCCAGAACGCCCTGAGATACTACTGGAATACCTACCAGTAAATCTCCTGCCTCGGCCGAGGGCTTTGCGTAATGGCTCTCCTAGACACAGCGCGACCTCACCCCCAATACCGGGAGAGACGAACCCCTGAAGATCCGCTCACTGCCTCCATGTGGCTCGGGACTGTACCCAACTAAAACCTGTTTGCACGACTCCTTTGAGCCGTGGTAGGGTAGTAATCAAAGCACAGTGGGAACTCACACGAGACAAATGACGATCTCAGGTCGATGAACTAACCTGTACACATGTCACCAGGGAACTGCTATCTGACATCTGGTATAAGACCAACTAGCAGGTTCCCGGCGAGTCCTGTCCGGTGTACTCATAACCCAATGAGCACCTGTATACATCTTAGGTGAACCAACTGACACCAGTGGCTTGTGAGACCGGCCACCGCCCCTCGTCGGGGTCTCGACTGTATACACTAGTCTACTAACGGAGTATCGATGCCCTGTCTCGAAACTCCTACGACTAGGGACCTTTTAAGGATGTGCTTATAGACTACCAGCTCCCACGTATATGATCGCCATCATACTGCTGGTAGTCAAGCAAGAATCCTAGGGGCTCTATCAACGTGTAATAGCGACATGTCAGGTCACCTAAAGCAGTACACGATGATAAAGATAAACCAGATAGCATACTATCATCTCGAGTAAGACTGTCCTACCGGGATAGGTCCTCCCTCAATCATTGCAATCACGTGCCTGTGATCCAATAATTGACTCTGAGGGCACTAACTCCAACAGAAGCCACCTGGGTTGTTTGCCGGTCGGCAAATATTTGGTTTTGAATATCCGCTGTTATGCACCAATTTCAAATCGATATATCTGTACGTCTATTTTCATAGAGTTAGATATACCTTTTTTGAAATTATGTCCGTGACATTTACCTATATCAGTGGATGGTTAGGTAAGGAGCATTAAACAGCGGTGTAATTCTTCATAATCATAAGTACAGTTTTCAACCTACGACACATAGTGAATGAGTTATTAGACTCAAGGGACTTATACAGAGTATTGTATGTTGTCCAGGGTCCATCAGGACAGAGGGGTTGGTCCTCGTACTATATTCGGTTTACTTATGACTTCTTTAGTTTTTAGACAGGTGTTTCGTGGAAACACAGGGTCCGAATTTTGAGAAGTTATAGGTATTAGAATAGAGTAGAGAACCAGGTGTACCAAGTATCGGGATTCTTCAAAGTGATCGAAGATGTAGATACTTGTGTATGGTATTCAGTTGATAGTAATGGTTAAGAGAACTTGCTTCTCTTTCAGGTTACTCATAATTGGAAGCATTCCTAAGTTGAGTAACGCTGATCGGCCTCTTTCCATTTAGTTAACATGCACTGGAGATAGCTGCATGATTTGAATCTGGTTCAATTAAATCAGTGCCTCTGGTTCTATATTGGATATAGAACGGTTCATATCTTAACGATGATAAGGTACGGGGAGTTGTCCGGCTTATGATTAAAACCAGACTCTGGATAACTCAAAGCACATTTCTGTAATGGTTGTTTGTGGGTTGACCCAGGCTATGACGAGGGTTGACTTTCTACCATCTGGAAGATCAATAGTGATATTGTTCTAGATTCGCCACAGTTTTAAATAAAATGGATTTTTTCAGAAAACAGTAGTGGGAGTATGGTAGAACTGGAAGTGATTCCAGAACCACAAACGATTACTGAAGATTTCATAGGAACCTAAAGATTCAATCTGGTTTGACATTCCATTGGCCACTCCGCAGATATGGTGGGTAACCTCAGGCACCCGAGAGGTACTTCGGTATGCTCAAGGACGGTGGCAGGGAGGTTCTTGTTTACCCAGATTTGCCATTGCTGTTGTTCCAGACTGTGAGACCCGGCAGGAGGATGAGTATAGCGTCGTTCTAAACTAGTTTTAGAAGTGTACGTGTATATGACTCTGCCAGAGGGTTGTCGTAGTCAGTTGGAGCAGTGGAAGCATTGGTGGACAAGTGGCTTATGTCTATTTATAGACTAAAGCAGATATGGCAGAGATAGATCATCAATTTCTGACGTGACAGTCATAGGTTTGATTTCGTCAGAATAGGGGATGGATCTGTTGAGAAGGTAGTAGGGTATGATGTCATGGTATTTGGATGACATACACAGAATAGGAAACGAAACTCCTATACTACGATCGGTTATACTTTGGTCGTCACACAGTGGTTTCTCCACATGGGACTTGGACATTATATCAGACATACTGGTTATTAGATCTATGGTTTTAGATCTAGATTTGGGTGGTTTCCCAATCTGGGTACTTAGACGGCATTCTAAGAGTATTTAGAATGGACGACTCCTGGCATGGTGGTGTACCTGCAGGTGATGGAGTCACCCTCTCTAAAGGTGTCTTACAGACTAAAGGGGAGAGGGATGTGCATGATTGGCAGATTACTTGCTTAGGCAATTGAGTCAATCATGAGATGCACACCAGATATTGTTTTTGCACTAGATGCAATAAGTTGACATTGATCCTATCCTGGAGAAACAGTCGGAAGCAGTTTTAGAACATAAGTGGATGTTCTAGGGATATGATAACGACAGCCTCATTCGGGAGACAGTTATCATTCCAGGCTTCCAAGGTGACTTGGACGACAGGGAGGTTGTCAGAGTTATGGTTTTTCCTTCTGACGAGGGGCAGTATTTTGGACAGGTGGTCCAAGGCAATACTGAGGGAGGCATGGCGCAGGATACTGATTAAGTTCAGTTGACAATACAGTCTAAAAAGTTTGGATTTGGAGTTCATTTATGAGCTAGGTCCCATCAGACATCCAGACACATTCTAAGACAGGTATTGCTCATTTCGGGAGATGGCTTTCTCCGCGAACATGAGATATAGAGGGACATAGAAAGAAACATCAAAGCGGATCCACTCACTGAGGCTATTCCTCGAACGCAATAGTTTCGCAAACGGGCTTTGTGAGACTGACTAGTAAAGGAGTTGGGTGTTCGGTATCACACGGGCTGTGAGTATACGACATCGCAATAATTAGCCTTGAGTGCAAGTGGAAGATTATTGGAGATAGTGCCCTCAGAGTCAATTATTGGATCACAGGCACGTGATTGCAATGATTAAGGGAGGACCTGTCCCTGTAGGACAGTCTTACTCGAGATGATAGTATGCTATCTGGTTTACCTTTATCATCGTGTACTGCTTTAGGTGACCTGACATGTCGCTATTACACGTTGATAGAGCCCCTAGGATTCTTGCTTGACCACCAGCAGTATGAGGGCGATCATATAAGTGGGAGCTGGGGTCTATAAGCACATCCTTAAAAGGTCCCTAGTCGTGGGAGTTTCGAGACAGGGCATCGATACTCCAGAGTAGACTAGTGTATACATTCGAGACCCCGACAAGGGGCGGTGGCCGGTCTCACAAGCCATTGGTGTCAGTTGGTTCATCTAAGATGTATACAGGTGCTCATTGGGTTATGAGTACACCGGACAGGACTCGCCGGGAACATGCTAGTTGGTCTTATACCTTACGTCAGATAGCAATTCCCTGGTGACATGTGTACAGGTTAGTTCATCGACCTGGGGATCGTCATTTGTCTCGTGTGAGTTCCCACAGTACTTTGATTACTACCCTACCACGCTCAAAGGAGACGTGCAAACAGGTTTTAGTTGGGTACAGTCCCGAGCCACATGGAGGCAGTGAGCGGATCTTCAGGGGTTCGTCTCTCCCGGTATTGGGGGTGAGGTCGCTCTGTGTCTAGGAGAGCCATTACATGAAGCCCTCGGCCGAGGCAGGAGATTTACTGGTAGGTATTCCAGTAGTATCTCAGGGTGTTCTGGGCTTACACTCCAACACGACTTGTACCGGTTTTGGGGGTCTGACTTTTACCAACCCCCTAGGCCCGCCATGCGATGCTCATAGATGAACGGACCGGACTGTACGGATATTGTCGCTGACAGGCTCAGTAGGGTGTCAAGATGAGTTCGCTCATCGACGTCCCTTTTGTTCAATACCTGGTATCCCGTCACGTATTGGCTTATACCTCTGATGTGCTAGTGGTTAAATCCACAACCAAGGTGTTGACGAGTCTTTAGAGTCCCCCACATTCAGTTGCTCAAGTTTTCGGGCGAAATGCTGTAGACGCCGTATGGAGGTATGGCAGGGTTCGATCAGATACGTGCGGTATTGTACGGATAAGGATCGAACGGATAATACTAGCCGGCTTTGGTTTAAGCCGGATCCTAGTATAGTACAGTGTAGAGTTTGTCTCATTGCATTTGTATTTCGGTCGGAATACAGATGCGGGTGTGTATGCACAGTAGCGGGGTTTTCCTGTATTTATTACGGGACCGGTTTTCTGGAGTTGCCAGTTTGCTTTCCGTTTCGGCCATTTTCATTTGTATCTTTCAATGGCCGAAGATTGGTGGAGGAGGGCTTATTTGCATTTGTGCAAATAAGCAATTTGGAAGGAGGTCTTTGCATATTATTGTATCATGATACTTGCACCATCATTTAACTTTCTTTTTCCATCATGGCTTGAATTTTGTGTGACATGGTTTTGATGATGGTTGTGGTTGAGTGTGGATGTGTTTGTGATCATGTTCTTTCATGATATCATTTGATTCCCTCATGCATCCATTCTCACTCTCCCAAGTGCCATGGCCGGCTATTCCCTCTTGGGGCTGTCCAAATTTTGGATGTGGGAATTGTTGTTCTTTTCATGCCACAAAATTCCCAAGTTCATCAAAAATTCCACTAGTTCAATTCCTCCACCATTATAGCAACCTCCATGAACCCCAAAATGAGACATGGTTCTACACACATTCTACAGCAAACCTTGGGCACGTCGGCTCGCCAACTTCGTGCCCGAGTTGCCTCGGTATAGAGGCGGGAGCCCGTAAAAGAAGCCGGCGACGTGGTGCCCTTCCGGCGACGAGGTGGAGACCGGAGATTCCGCGGGAGATCGGGACGACGACGAGAAGACCGGAGGACATGGATCACTCGGTATATCTATCTTCCCATCTTGTAGTTAGCTAGGACTAGTTAATGGCCCGATCCGGGTTTTAATGCGCGGTGGTGCCGGTTTGAAAATTAAAGTTAACCCACGCTTCCGCATTTGGCCTCGGGATAGAGGCCGGGGCGCCGCCGTGTACTTACACTAGCAAGCCAAGTGTTCTAGTTTCTTCAAAGTTCGAAGAAGAAGCCAAAGGTAGAAGCTTTCAGGTGGATCCATCTTAGACGCAAGGAGACGACGAGGTGAGGCCGATCCGTACACCGGAAAGAGTGGAAGACGAAGGAGTTCAAGAAAGGTATAGCCCCCTAACCGAGTAGGTAAAACTCTAGTTAGGTTGTTAGTTGGTTGTTTAACAAAGATCCGTATTTTGAGTCCATATTACCACCCTCTTGAAAATTGTTTTTTATCACTTCCGCAACCCCGTAAGTACCGGGGAAGGGTAGCATGGACTTACAAATCCGGCGACGCCGGAATTTGCCTAGGTCTCGCCGGCCAAATCCGAGCCCCCTTGCTCGTATTCTTATGGTAATTTCTAGGTCTTGTGTATAAGATTAAGATACTGTTTGGTTAAGTTAGTTATTATCTAAGTGATAGCAGATCTTCATAGAGACTATATTTCCCTAAAATACCAATTTTTCTGATATCCGATTTCTAAAATTTTACAAATTACAGAACTAAAACCTACTGAATTAAGAATTATACTTACTGAGGATGGTTGAAAGACTTCCTTCAAGATACCCAAGTCCTTCACTCCTCGCTTGATGGTGAACTCCTTAGCTCCTAATTCTTCTTCTCTTCTCTCTTCTCTTTTATTTTTCTTTTGTGAGTTCTAAGTGTTTTCTTTCTTTCTTTGAACATTTCTGATTTTTATTTGGTTAAGTGATCTGAACACAAGGTATAGGGTAAAGGGAATGAGTGAGGTATAGGAAGAGGTGTCACCAAGTAAGGGTGTGGTTGTTTCATGCAAGGAGGTGGTGTAGCAAGGAGAAAAGGTGAGATTTTCATGCAAGGATGAGGTGGATGTGCAAGATAAATCCTAATTTGTGGTATTTTGAGGAATTTCTGAGCCAAAACATTTCCTAACCCTTTTGTCACATACACCCTCAACATTTCCAAGTTTACACTTTTTCCTAAATTTTACACAAAGACCCCTCACTACCTATGTTATTATATAAACACCATTTTATAAAAATGAAGCTAAATTTTATCACTAAAACCCTTGTAATTTAGTTATGTTACAAGCTAAAATTTAATTTTAATTAGTTTCACACATTACTTATGAAAATGTCCTATTTTGTTTTAATAACTTTTTAAAATTGGCATTTTATTATTTTATTAATTAATTTTTATTTATTTCTAAATTTTCATTATGTTACAATATTCCCCCTTAAGAAAATTTAGTCCCCGAATTTAAAACTTAACTAGACGTACCTTCAAAAAGATGTGGAAATTTCTTTCACATCGCATCCTCGGTCTCCCAAGTAATCTCCTCGCGATTCGTTCCTCGCCAAAGATCCTTTACGGATGGAAGTACTCTTGATCTCAGTTTCTTTGACTGTCGGTCTAGAATAGCTACTAGCTGCACTGTGTAGGATAAATACGGCTCAAGCTGTAAGGTCTGATACTGGATCGCATGAGAAGGATCGTGAAGATACTTGCGAAGCATAGACACGTGAAATACCGGATGCACATCAGGAAAACTCGGTGGAAGTGCTAAACGATAAGCTACAGCACCCACTCTCTCCAGAATCTCATAAGGTCCGACATATCTGGGGCTGAGCTTCCCCTTTTTCCCGAAACGCATCACACCTTTCATCGGAGATACACGAAGGAACACATGATCTCCCACCTCAAACTCGAGTCTACGACGATGTCGATCTGCATATGTTTTCTGTCTGCACTGGGCCGCTCTCATTCTGTCCCGTATCAACTGAATCTTTTCCGTAGTCTCCTGTATTATCTGCGGTCCAAAAATGCTACTCTCGCTCAGTTCCGTCCAGCAAACGGGTGATCAACATTTCCTCCCATACAAAGCTTCAAAGGGTGCCATCTGGATCGTCTCCTGAAAACTGTTGTTGTACGAGAATTATATCAAAGGTAAGTGACGATCCCAACCACCACCAAAATCAAGGTTGCAAGCTCGAAGCATATCCTCTAGCGTCTGAACAGTCCGCTCTGACTGACCATCTGTCTGTGGGTGGAAAGCTGTGCTAAAACTTAATCGGGTACCAAGAGCTTCTTGAAGTTTCTACCATAGCCTGCTGGTAAACTTGGTACCCCTACTGGATACTATGCACGTCGGAACTCCATGCAATCGTACAATCTCGTCGATATAAATCTCAGCATACTGTGCAAACCTATACGTCGTCTTCACCGGAAGAAAGTGAGCTGCCTTTGTCAATCTATCTACAATCACCCAGATGGAGTCATACCCTCTGCTAGTCCTGGGTAGACCCACAACGAAATCCATGGAAATCTATTCCCATTTCCACTTCGGAATGGGCAAGGGCTGCAACTCTCCTGTCGGCCTCTGGTGCTCGGCCTTGACTTGCTGACAAGTCATGCATCTCGAAACAAACTTCGCAACATCCCTCTTCATTCCTTCCCACTAATAAACATCCTTCAAGTCATGATACATCTTGGTGGAACCAAGATGAATACTGTATACTGATCGATGGGCCTCCTCTAAGATCTCACATCTCAGTCCATCCGAATCTGGCACACAAAGACGAGTCCCAAAACGTAATACTCCATGGTCATCTATCACAAACTCCGACTCTCTGCCCTTCCTAACCTGATCCATAATCTCCGATATATGAGCATCTGCGGGCTGTGTCTCTCGAATACGATCCAATAACTGAAGACGGGTGCGAACATGTGTTAACTATCCTCCTGTCGATGTGAACTCAAACTGTATTCGGCTATCACATAAAATCTGCTAGTCTGTGGAAAACTACCTCTGCAAGGTGCGCACATGAGATAAGCGACCTCCAGGCCTCTAGCTCAAAGCATCTGCTACAACATTTGCTTTGCTGGATGATATAAGATCTCACAATCGTAATCCTTCACGAGTTCCATCCATCGACGCTGCCTTAGATTCAGATCCCTTTGCTGAAAAATATACTTCAAGCTCTTATGTTCTGTAAAAATATGGCACGACTCTCCATACAAGTAATGCCTCCAAATCTTCAGTGCGAAAACTACTGCAGCCATCTCCAAATCATGAGTGGGGTAGTTCTACTCGTGCCACTTCAACTGCCGAGAAGCATAAGCTACAACCCTGCCGTGCTGCATCAACACACAGCCTAAACCCTCTCGAGAGGCATCACAATACACCACGAAACCACCTGACCTTGAAGGTAAAGATAAGACAGGTGCAGTCGTCAAGCGAGTCTTCAACTGTTGGAAACTCTGCTCACATGCATCTGTCCAAAGAAATGAAACTTCCTTCCTAGTCAATCCGGTCAACGGTGCAGCGATCCGAGAAAAATCCTGCACAAAACGTCTGTAATAACCGGCCAGACCCAAGAAACTTTGAACCTCCGTAACTGACACAGGTCTGGGCCAGTGCTGTACCGCTTCTATCTTCTTTGGGTCCATACGTATCCTATCTCTTGTAACTACGTGACCCAAGAAATCTACACTATCCAGCCAGAAAGCACACTTGGAGAATTTAGCGAACAGTTGATACTCCTTCAAGGTCTGCAACGTGATGCGCAAATGCTGCTCGTGCTCCTCTCGGCTTCGTGAATAAACAAGAATATCATCAATGAATACTAAAATAAACTAATCAAGGAATGGCCGGAAAATATGGTTCTTCATATCCATGAAAGCTGCTGGAGTATTGGTGAGTCCGAACGACATCACCAAAAACTCATAATGCCCATAACGTGTGCGAAAAGCAGTCTTCGGAATATCATCCTTCTGAACCCTCAAATGGTGATACCCTGACCGCAAATCAATCTTTGAGAAGTAGCCAGCTCCCTGTAGCTGATCGAATAAGTCATCGATACGAGATAATGGATACCTATTTCGCACAGTAACTCGATTCAGCTGCCTGTAGTCGATGCACAGTCTCATACTACCGTCCTTCTTCTTAACAAATAAGACAGGAGCTCCCCACGGTGATACACTTGGACGAACAAGTCCCCTATCTAACAACTCTTGCAGCTGGCTTTTGAGTTCCTTCAACTCCGTCGGGGCCATCCGATAGGGTGGTATAGAAATAGGCCCCACACCTGGAATCAAGTCGATACAAAATTCAATATCACAATCTGGTGGTAATCCTGGTAATTCAGCAGGAAACACATCCGAAAATTCTCGTGCGACCGGAACCTGGTCCAACGGAATCTCAGTGGCTCCTAAGTCTTGAACAAATGCTAAGAACCCATGACAACCCTTCTTCAAGAGTCGTCCCGCATAAAGAGCAGAAATCATGTTGGCTGGAGTTATATTACAGCCTTCTTGCACAACAAAGCTCGGTTCACCCGGAAAACAAAATCTGACCGCTTTCCCCCGAGAATCTACATAAGCATGACAAGCGGCCAACCAATCCATACCAAGAAGTATATCAAAATCTAACATATCCAGAAGAATTAGATCAACTAATGAATCCCTATCACCGATACGTACTGAACATGACCTGAATACATGTCGAGCTACAAAAGAATTTCCCACCGGAGTAATCACCACTAACGGTAACTCTAACAATGATGACTCTCTCCCCAGAGAAAGTGCAAAGCGTGAAGATACATAAGAATGTGTAGAACCGGGATCAAATAAAATATGTGCATCTAAGGAACATACTGCAAGAGTACCTGTCATAACTGCATTTGATGCCTGGGCATCCTGTGGAGTCAGCGCAAAAACTCATGCCTGGCCCCTACCCACATCCTGTCGTACTCTCCCTCGATCTCCTCAATCTCTCTGAAAGTATCCTGCAAAGCCTCGACCTCGTGGTGCAACAGTCTGGCGCATAGTGCCAACTTGGGGAGGAAGTAAGGCCATCGAAGTAGAAGGTAGAGGGGGTAAAGCAGCCTGTGGAACAACAGTCCCTCCCTGGGGTCTACAATCCCTCGCATAATGTCCTAGAAGTCCGCAACTAAAACTTGTATATGGGGGCCTCTGATCATCGGGATATGAACTGAACATCTGGCCCCGGGTCCAACCTCGTCCAAAACTGCGGCCTGGAATGTGCCTGTCTCTACCTCTACCGAACTTCCTGGTTATTGACCCCATAGGTCTGGTTCTCTTTGACTCCGGAATAATCACTGCCTCGCTCAGATGCTCTTCCACTCGTATAGCTGCATCCATGGCCTGCGCATAAATATCGAAATGCTGGGAGCCTATCACAAGAAACAACTGCATATCCAAACTCCTTATGAACCTCTTCACCCGAAGCTCCTCCGTAGGAACTAAGTATGGAGCATAGCGCGACAACTGGATGAATCGTAAATCATAATCTGCCACCGACATACTCGCAGATTTCCGCAACGCTTCAAAACCGCTAGCTCTTGCGTCCCTCACACTCTGTGGAAGAAATCTGGCAAGAAAGACCTCAGAAAACTCGTTCCACGACATCGGAGGAAGACCAGCAGCTCGCCCTCTCTCCATCGACTCACACCACTCATGTGCATGTCCTTCCAATCGAAAGCTAGTCAGCTCTACTGACCTCGCATCAGAACATCGCAATGATCTGCCAATCCTCAACATGCTATCTAGAAAGGACTGAGGATCCTCCGCTACATCGGTCCCTATAAATACCGGAGGTCTCAACCTCATAAACTCTGGAAGAGATACCTCCATTACTCTCGGTTCTGCCAGTGCGACAGTCTGCATAGGCTATTCATCGGGTTCTACCATCGTCGGTGTCTGATCCTGTCTCTGTACTCGAGTGGCCTCAGCCGAGTGGCCTCAGCCAACTGTCCTACCACGTGCTGCAATCCTAACATGCCCTCCTCTATCCTAGTCAGTCGATCTGGAGGAGGAGGATCAACATGCTCATGCATCGTCGGAATGTCCCGTGTGCCAGTCATAGTCACAGGCGGATTCGCCCTAGCTGCATCTCTGGCTGCGGCTCGTCTAGCTCGCATAGCCATAGCAACTGGAACAAGAAACGAGAGTTGATAAGGCTTACGAATAGGAGTAATTAATAATTGAGAGTCAAAGGAAGGATAAATCGAGATAGACATCCTAAGGTTAGTTAGGTTGAGTATTGTAACGTAAATATGCCACGGAACATACGTACGGTACTGCACTCATCCTAATTCACCTACTCCATCAAACCAAAGGTCATCCTACGTAACGAACTCAATCCGACTTACTTTAATTCACTACTCGATTCCGTAAGGTTAATTCTAAGCTTTGATACCAAATTTGTCATGACCCAAAGTTTGGATATGACCGGCACATAGATTATATATCCAAAGATATCTACACAACCCGAGTAAGCCAAAAACCAAGATCAAAACACTTTTTTGCGGAATTTTAGAAAAATGTAGTTTTTAAGTAAAAATCACAGTTTTAAGTAATTAAGATATTAACAGTAACTCCCTATTGATTTCATAACAAAAACTGTTATAAAGTGTTTAATTTGGTTGCATCCCTAATTGGGATCAACAATGCCAACAGCGGAAATAAATATACAATTTTATACGACATCAATAAGAATCTCAGACATAAGTAAAAGAAATATCATTTCAAATAATATACATACAACCACTTCTCGTTCTAAGTCATAATACAGGGTCTGATGGAGATATTCTAGAATCAATATACAATACCAAAAGAGGAGGTTACTACATAGATAACCCACCTAGCAAAAGATGCGATAAAAGCTGATAAGTGGATCTGCACTGCTGCTAACCGTCCACTCTACCCCTGTAAGGAACTGTGGCACAACGGGGGTAAGTTGCCAACTCAGTGAATAAGACTAACATATAGCGGCGGATAATATAAATATGACAACTATAACTAATTGCAATAAGAATGAGTATGATGCATGATAGCATGTGAAAGCATGAATTTATACTAATAATCATATAAATCAAGAATGAAATCTCATCACTTATTTCCAAATCAAGTTCACCTTTCCGTGTCCAACATCGACACAAATCTTCTGTTTTCCTCAGGCATCGTTCCTCGAACGATCCTGTAATCAATAACACCGGTCGGTATCATCTAGATATCCGCCATGTTTCACTACTATCTCCGGTATCGAGTATCCTCACTAGGCTCCCCGCCTCAAATGCGGCTTTCCTGCCCCTCGGTCTCGACCGGGTCCACCAGGAATCCGACTGTATAGCCCCCCCACTCAGTCTGAATAACGTAAAAATCCGCGACCGTATAGCTCCTCCACTCGGTCCGGAATAAAATCAAATCATAAAAACAATATCTCATGGTGGACATCTCATATCAATTTGAAGAATCACTGAATTTATGCAATAGTATAGGAAAACTCAAAACCATAAATACTCAATAATACAATTTCCTCTTATATCAACTTCGAACATTTAAATGCGAAACATGATGTCATTTATCCAAAGTACTACTGTTAATGATGTTTAAGGTATGATAGAATCATATTTAACAGGATAATTACTAAGTGTAAAAGTGACATGTTAATATCGAAGAGGTGTAGTGTAACATGTAAATATGTGCATGTGCGGCATAACTCTTCGATAATGGTGCAGTGTTCTAACAACTATTAACATGGCGATGTATAGTTATATATATGGATGCATATGATCAACTTAACATACAAAAGCTTATTTTATTTAACTAAACTACGGGCATATCACGCAATATATACAAAATCCCCCGGTAGATGTTTATTCTACTCACCGGAATACGTCGTAATCTATTCAGAAATCGCCAATCCTTTTCCTTTTCTTGCGGCCTCCGAGATTTCCTTAATCAAATCTAACATTGAATTCAACTTGTATAAGAAACGGCTAATTTCGATACGGTGAAATATAAAAATACGAATGTTAAATATTAAATATACCAAGTACGACTATCCTAAACTATCTAACACTTATCTTAACTGGATTTTTACCCCTCGCTGTTTGCAACAGAAAACTTAAACGCGTTACGAATTTAACGTGTCGTATTTTAGAATTTTGATCTCTTTTCCGATATTAGTCCCCAGATTCCACATACTGTTAAATTAACTTAAATAAATAATACCAAATATCATAACACCTACACAGAGACCTACCCCAAAAACCCAAAACACCCAACTCCTCCAAAAATCCGGCGACGCCGGAATTTGCCCAGGTCTCGCCGGCCAAAATCCGAGCCCCCTTGCTCGTATTCTTATGGTAATTTCTAGGTCTTGTGTATAAAATTAAGGTACTGTTTGGTTAAGTTAGTTATTATCTAAGTGATAGCAGATCTTCACAGAGACTATATTTCTCTAAAATACCAATTTTTCCGATATCCGATTTCTAAAATTTTACAAATTACAGAACCAAAACCTACTGAATTAAGAAGTATACCTACTGAGGATGGTTGAAAGACTTCCTCCAAGATACCCAAGTCCTTCACTCCTAGCTTGATGGTGAACTCCTTAGCTCCTAATTCTTCTTCTCTTCTCTCTTCTCTTTTATTTTTCTTTTGTGAGTTCTAAGTGTTTTCTTTCTTTCTTTGAACTTTTCTGATTCTTATTTGGTTAAGTGATCTGAACACAAGGTATAGGGTAAAGGGAATGAGTGAGGTGTAGGAGGAGGTGTCACCAAGCAAGGGTGTGGTTGTTTCATGCAAGGAGGTGGTGTAGCAAGGAGAAAAGGTGGGATTTTCATGCAAGGATGAGGTGGATGTGCAAGATAAATCCTAATTTGTGGTATTTTGAAGAATTTCTGAGCCAAAACATTTCCTAACCCTTTTTTCACATACACCCTCAATATTTCCAAGTTTGCACTTTTTCCTAAATTTAACACAAAGACCCCTCACTACCTATGTTCTTATATAAACACCATTTTATAAAAATGAAGCTAAATTTATCACTAAAACCCTTGTAATTTAGTTATGTTACGGGCTAAAATTTAATTTTAATTAGTTTCACACACTACTTATGAAAATGTCATATTTTGTTTTAATAACTTTTTAAAATTGGCATTTTATTATTTAATTAATTAATTTTTATTTATTTCTAAATTTTCATTATGGTACAGAGACCCGATCTCGACTCCTCGAGATGGCCTCCCACTGAACTCTAGAACCCGGTCACTTGTGCCCCCCACCTTGGGTCTATCCTAATGCGGAAAAGTAAATAATATATATCGAAGGAAACATCATCCTCAACCCGGATGTGCCCTAATAAAAGAATATTAGATACAAATGAATTTTACATGAATGAAAAGAAAACTCTCATCTCACATAAAACCCCGGCCATTCATCACGACGATCCTATACATCATATCACAGCAACATATAACATCCCATGTCAATATATGCATATAAACTAGGCGATGTTAGACCATTTGATCGATTGATCAATGACCCAAAAATCCACAGAGAAGCTCAACACCTGAGCAGAATTAAAATTACCCAGAAGTATGCCACAGTACCTATGGACCAACCGTAGAAAAGACAACCCAAGCCTCACAAACGGCACAGCGGAACCGCCGCCAAAACCAGGTTTCTGTCGCAGTTCCGCGGTCGTTTAGTCGAGTTAGGGTATCGTTCTTCTAGAGGGTCCATAGAATTACCTGCATGATTTTCTGAATATTTTTAATGTGAAAAATTCCAACACTTTGAAAAATTTCCAGAGAATGGTTTTTCCGGGGAATCGATGTTCGTTCGAAGTGTTTTAACGTCGTCTAGGTTACTCTAATGCTCTAACTTGGCTCTGATACCAATATTGGGTGTACCTAGCACCTCGCAAGGGTTTGTAATGCATCAAACATGCTACAATTTAATTTTTTTAAGGTGCTAAGCAAACTAACCTAGGATCAAACTAGAAATTTAAAGTAACATATGAAGTAGTATCGCATACTACAAGTAATATAACACTAAGTAAATAGAATACAACCTTTGTAGTTCTCTTTTCTTGACTCCTTGGCTACTTGAGAGTTTGAACGGGCTTGCTAGTGATCTTCCGAGTCCATGATGATCCACCCGGAGTCCTCTTTGTCCAAGCTCCAAGCTCTACTTGATCAAAAGATGAAGATGAAACTAACACTCTAAACTAATTGGCTGGACTAGTGTAGAATGATGATGTGGTTTGTTTTCTCACTTCAAAACCCTATCTTTATCACTATCTCACTCATTAACAAAATCAAGAGAGCAAGAGAGAGGAGGAAGAAGATGATGGCAACTCAAGAGCTCAAGTTATGATAATTCTCTTAATAAAAATGAGAATAGAAATTATATATAATTTCCACTCTCATCCTAAACCATGGGTTAATAAATATCTAGATATTTACTTTGGAGAAAAGAGAGCCATAGAAAATTAACTCATGGTTAATGCAAGGTTAAGTGTAGAGAATGAAGGATAAATATCAACCATGACTTAATTCTATTTACATTAACTCAAAAATAAATATTTAGATAAATACTTCCATGTGAGTCTTGCATTGCCACCACTAGTGTATCAACAAACATGATACACACAAGTGTATGCATGTATGTGTGCATGCACATCAACATGTGCATCAACATAAACATATGCATACATGCATGCATACAATAAAGAAAAGGGTTTAAACAAAGTGAGCAATAAAGTCAATATTAAATCAACACTTGATTTAACAAACCGGCCATATC
Organism: Agapanthus africanus; assembly: GCA_030015575.1. NCBI lineage: Eukaryota > Viridiplantae > Streptophyta > Magnoliopsida > Asparagales > Amaryllidaceae > Agapanthus > Agapanthus africanus. The sequence goes on from CM057344.1 coordinate 242,735,898, forward strand.
ACATACGACCCAACCAATAGAAAATCGCCCGATTAATATACGGTATCACATACGTGCATTTAATCGTGTCCCCACGCATATCACATATGCACACCACATCGTTTCGCCTGGGCTAAGAAACTCCTCTGTGGGACTCTAAGACTCGTCAATACGCCGGCAGTGGGTGATGATCATATCAAGCACCCTCAAGTCGCAAGAGGTCAGCTACACGTAACGGCCACCCGGGTATTGAGCGATCAGAAGAAAACAAGCGAACCTGTCAAAACTCCTGTCGAGCCAACTGGTAACACTACCGTACAGTCCAGTCTCTTCATCAGGTATGATACATATCAAGTCTGGGGATGGCATCATCGACCCCAATAACTCAATAAGGCATGCCAATATATGGCCTATAATCAGACCGAGAAACTACTGATAACACTTATCAGTAAATCTCAACAGCCCTGGCCAGGGACTTACTGATATAGCCAATCGAGCACAGCGCAACATCAACCCCCAATACCGGGAGAGACGAAACCCCTCCAATCACTCATTGCCTCCACATGTCTCGGGACTACATCCAAAAGCCACCTGTTTGCACGCCTCAGCAGAGCCGTGGTAGGGTGGAAATCAAAGCATAGTGGGAGAACACATGAGACTCTATGACGATCTCGAGTCTACAGATTAACCTGTACCAGTGTCACCTGAGAACTGCTATGCGACGATAGATATAATAACATATAGGAGTTCTCGGTGAGTCCGTCCAGTGTACCAAGTCTCCACTGAGCACCCGCATACGATCTTGATGTCAAACATCAATGGATATGGGAACATCCATCGCCCATCATATGGGTCTAGTATCATATACGCTAGTCTACGCTGGAATATCGATGCCCCGTCTCGATACACCCACGACTAGGGACAATTCAGGATATACTTATAAACTACACATGTCCCACTAGTATGATCTGCATCATAATCACAGTAGTCAAGCAAATATCCTCAGGGCTTTATCAACATGTACAAATGAATAAAAACATGATCAAGTGAACATGTCAGATAAAGAGTAACCGGATAGCATACTATCATGTCGAGCAAGAAAGTCTCCTGAATACACACACACACACACACACACACACACACACACACGTAAAAATACATCCACTATTATATAATGGACTCTAGGGCATACATATATCCAACACCTACGAGTGCGGCGAATAACTCGCCAATTCTAGAGTAAGGCCCCCTCCGTCTCAACGCCATAAAATACGGGCTTGTTGCCCTCTAGAACCCGGCTATTCGTGCACTCCGCCGTGGGGTAATCCTAGTACAAGAAAGAAAATAATATGTACAAGGGTGACATCGACCTCAACCCGATCGTGCCCCAAACAGATAATATACAAACTGGCAGAGACGGCAGTCCACAAGTCAGACGCTCGCCCCGCAATATCAAACATACAAAATAATCTAAACTGTACTACCATTACACCACTGGCTATCCACCACGACGATCCAGCCACAACCATAGCACAACACAGAACATTGTAAGTACATGCTACCTCTCCCCGGTACTTTCGGGCATGCGGAATTTGGTGAAAAACAATTTTCTTAGAGGTGGTAACATGGACTCAAAACCGGACCTTTGTTAAACATCTAACTAACAACCTAACTACGAGTTGCTAACTACTCGGTTAGGGGGTTATACCTTTCTTTTTCTCAAACTCCTTCGTCTTCAAGCTTCGATGGTCGTCCGAATCGGCTTCTCCCCGTCGTCTCCTTGCGCCGAAGATAGATCCACTTGAAAGCTTCAACCTTTGGCTCCTTCTTCGAACTTTGAAGAAACTAGTTCACTCGGTTTGCTAAACCTTATGAACTAGAGTGAGTAGAGAAGAGTTTGTATGGGATTTTATCTATGGTTCTTGGTTCTCAACTCATGAGACAAGTGAACCATAGAATCAAGAGAGGGAGAGCAAGAGGAGGAAGATGAGAGCTCAAGAACAAGAGAGAGAATGAGCATGAAAGAATGAGAGAAGACTTTTCTCATTTGGCTCTCATAATCCAAAACAATCATAACACCTCATATCAATCAAGTATTATGTGATGGTTTAAGCAACCATAGCCATATCATTTCATGCACTCATTTTGCACAAAAGAGCAAGCAAGCAAAAGTCTTTGCCATGAAATGATAGCTATAGTTATCATGATGGTCAACTAGTCAAGCCTAGTCAACCGGTCAACAAAGTCAACAAGTCAACAAAGTCAATCCCTCAACAACCATGTCACCATAATACTTAATTAATATAATTGTTAATCACATATCATATTCTCATTAGGGTTGAGCAAAAAAGTCAATAGTCAACTGTCAACGGTCAACAACCCTAATGAGAATCCTCTGCCTCTGTCTCTCCGTCAACTGTGCATACACACCCGCATCCGCATTCCGAGGAACACGAATGCATACTGGATAAAACCAATCCCAAAAGGTACACTAGGATCTGGCTTAAACCAAAGCCCGCTAGTGTGAACTGTCCGGACACTGTACGTGCACAAGTGCATGGATGTGACCGAACCCTGTCGCAAAACCATGCGACCTGCCGCAAAACCATGCGACCTATACTCTTTTGCCTAAAGGCGAATAGCTTTCTGTGTGGGACTCTAAAGACTCGACACTACGCTGGTAGTGGGTTTAACCACAGACCGCAAGCGGCACTAGCTGTGCGTAACGGTCCTCAGGTAGATGCCGACAAGAAGACTGACGAGGCGAAACCCATCTGAACTCCTACTGAGCCTGAATGTGACATTCTCCGTACAGTCCGGTCTGTTCGTCTGATACATCGCATGGCGAGCCTGGGGGGCGGTAAACGTCAGTCCCCCAATAGCGGTACAAGTCGTGTCGGAGTGAAGCCCAAAACACCCTGAGATAACACTGGAAGCCTACCAGTATATCTCGTTTGCCCTGGCCAGGGACTACTCGTGTAATGGCTCTCCTAGACACAGTGCGATGTCAACCCCCAATACCGGGAGAGACGAATCCTGTCTAACCGTCACTGCCTCCAAGTGCTTCGGGACTGCACCCAACCACCACCTGTTTGCACGACTCCTTTGAGCCGTGGTAGGGTAGTAATCAAAGTACAGTAGGAACACACTCGAGGCGAAGTGACAATGTCAAGTCAGCGGACTAAGCTATACTCATGTCACCTGGGAACTGATAACTGACGATAGGCATAATACCAACTAGTCAGTTCCCGACGAGTCCTGTCCAGTGTACTCGTAACCCAACGAGCACCCGCATACTATCTCAAGTACGACGTACCGACGGCTGTGGGACAGACCGTCTCCCACACTGGGATGAGAAGCGCATGCGCTAGTCTACTCCGGAGTATCGATTCCCTGTCTCGATAGTCCTGCGACCAGGGACCTGCATAAGGATGTGCTTATAGATTACCCAGCCCCACTAGTGTGACTGCCATCACAACGCTGGTAATCAAGCAAAGATCCTAAGGGCTCCACTAATGTGTATAGGCGATATACTAAAATAAACACATGTACACATTGAAATAGAAACAAACCAAGTAGCATACTACTATTTTGAGCAAGATTGTATATACAAGGTGAATATCCCAAGCTTCCATTAAGTAATATACAAACTAGTATGATACAGTAATGGCCTCTAGGGCATATACACTAACAATCTCCCACTTGCACTAAGGCCATGTACTGGCGTATCGAAGACCTATCATCTCGATCAGCCGCTCGAACTGAGTCTGGGGCAAGGCCTTGGTGAATGGATCTGCAGTGTTATCTTCTGAAGCGACTCTCTGAACCTCGATCTCCTGGCGATCCACGATCTCCCTGATCAGGTGATACCGCCTCAAGATGTGTCTGGATCTCTGATGGGACCTGGGTTCCTTCGCTAAAGCTATAGCCCCGTTGTTGTCGCAATACAGAGGTATTGGATCAACAATGGACGGAACCACCTGAAGCTCTTTCAAGAACTTCCTCATCCAGACAGCTTCTTTTGCGGCATCAGATGCAGCGATGTATTCCGCTTCCATCGTCGAGTCTGCAACGGTTTCCTGTTTGGAACTCTTCCAACACACTGCCCCTCCATTGAGGGTAAAGACAAAACCCGACATGGACTTGGAATCATCCTTGTCACTCTGGAAGCTGGAGTCAGCAAAGGCCTCGATCTGGAGGTCTTTTCCGCCATACACCAAGAACATCTCCTTAGTCCTTCTCAGGTACTTGAGAATGTTCTTTACTGCTATCCAGTGTTTCTCCCCAGGGTTTGACTGATACCGGCTTACCACACTCAGTGCATAAGCTACATCCGGTCTGGTACACAACATCGCATACATTATAGAGCCTACCGCAGAAGCGTAGGGTATAATAGACATGAGATCCCTCTCCAAATCAGTCTTGGGAGACATCTCTTTAGAGAGGGTGATCCCGTGACAAGCCGGTAGGTTACCGCGCTTGGAATCTTCCATACTGAATCTCTTCAGTATGGTGTCGATGTACCTGGACTGTGAAAGTCCTAATATCCTCTTGGATCTATCACGATGGATCCGGATCCCCAGGATGTATGAGGCATCACCCAGGTCTTTCATGGAGAACCTGTGTGACAAGAACCCGTTGACAGATTGTAGCATAGGAATGTCATTTCCTATTAAGAGAATGTCATCCACGTATAAAACGAGGAATACTACAGTTCTCGCTACAAATCTACTATAGATGCATGGTTCATCTGGATTTTTGATAAAGCCAAATTCCTTGACCGTCTCATCAAAACAGATGTTCCAACTCCGCGATGCCTGCTTTAGTCCATAGATGGACTTAAGCAACTTGCACACCTTTCCGCTGCTCCCACTCTGAATGAAACCCTCTGGTTGGTCCATATAGACACACTCCTCTAAATTTCCATTTAGAAAAGCGGTCTTTACGTCCATTTGCCAGATCTCATAATCGTGGAAGGCAGCAATGGCAAGAAGGATCCGAATGGATTTCAGCATAGCCACTGGAGAAAAGGTTTCGTCATAGTCCAAACCAGGTCTTTGACGAAAACCCTTCGCAACAAGTCTATCTTTATAGGTCTCAACCTGTCCATCTACACCAATCTTCCTTTTGAAGATCCACTAGCATCCTACGGGTTTTACCCCGTCTGGAGCAATGTCCAACGTCCATACCTTGTTGGTGTACATGGACTCCATTTCGGTCCGCATTGCATCCAGCCATTTTACTGAGTCAACGCTCTGAACGGCCTGCTGGAAGCTAGTAGGCTCATCATAATCTATGATGCAATCCTCTCTATCCCCGTCTATGAGAAAACCGTAGTATCTCTCGGGCGGATGAGACTGCCTACTACTCCTACGGAGCGGCGTAGGAATGTCCTGTTCTTTTGAACCCTCTGGTTCCACTAAGCTTTCAGTAATAGCTCGTGGTTCTGGAATTTCTTCCAGTTCTACTGCGCTCCCACTAATTTCCTTTTCTAAGAACTGATGTTCTAGAAAGTGGGCATTACGAGAAACAAGGACTTTTTGTTCCTCTGCATGGTAGAAAAGATACCCCCTGGTGTTCTTTGGGTATCCTATAAACTTGCACAGTACTGAGCGTGCCTCGAGTTTGTCCGCATGCTTCCTTTTGACAAAAGCTGGACATCCCCAGATCTTCAGATATTGAAGATAGGGTTTCTTCCCACTCCATAACTCATAAGGTGTGGTAGGCACAGTCTTAGTGGGAACTCGGTTCAAAAGGTATGCAGCTGATTCTAGCGCATACCCCCAGAATGATCGCGGTAACTCAGCGTTACTCATCATGGACCGTACCATATCCAATAGGGTTCGGTTCCGTCTCTCCGATACACCATTATGTTGTGGAGTGTATGGAGGAGTAAGCTGAGAGAGAATTCCGTTCTCTTTTAAGTAGTCCAGGAACTCGGCACTCAAGTATTCACCACCTCGATCCGATCTTAGAATCTTGATACTTTTGCCGGTCTGTTTTTCTACTTCATTCTTATATTCCTGGAACTTTCCAAAGGCTTCGAACTTATGTTTCATTAAGAAGACATAACCGTATCTTGAAAAGTCATCCGTAAAAGTAATGAAGTAAGAAAAACCGCTTCGCGCATGTGTATGGACCACACACGTCGCTGTGTACGAGTCCCAAGAGCTCGCTCGCTCTTACTCCGTGTCCAGTGAACGGAGACTTTGTCATCTTTCCTTTGAGACAGGATTGACAAGTGGCATACGATTGATATTCGAACGGATTCAAATATCCTTCTGTATGTAACTTTGTCAACCTTCTCTCATTGATGTGACCCAATCTACAATGCCATAAGAAAGTCTGATTTATTTCCGGAGACTTTCTTTTGTGTGTATTCTGGACATTGAAAATCTGTGGTTGGTTTAAAACGTATATACCATTGCTCAATGTACCTGACCCAATCAGAACTTGATTAAGGTGAATGTTTACAACATTACTTACAAACGCAAATTCATAACCTTCTTTAGAAACTAAAGATACAGAAATGATATTACAAGTTGCGTTGGGTAAAAAAAAGCAATTACGCAAAACCAAAACATGTCCATATGACATTCCCAGGTGATAGTCCCCCACGGCTTTAGCATCCATGCTAGCTCCGTTCGCAACTCTGAGGGTCATGTCACCTGCTTTCAAAACACTACGGTTTCTCAACGCCTGCAAAGAATTACATATATGAGATCCTGATCCGGTATCCAATACCCAGGAAGTAGAGTTTATTGAAAGACAGTTTTCAATAACATACACACCTGAAGCTGAAGCTACAACCTGCTTCAATTCCTGTGTTCTGGCCTTCCAGGCCCTGCAATCATTCTTCCAGTGTCCTTTCTTATGACAATAGAAGCATTCTTCCTTATCCACAAGCTTCCCCGCTTTCTTTGTTGCTTTATCTTTTCCCTTCGTATCCACTTTACTAACACCGCCCCTTGGTTTGGCGGGGGCTTTCTTCTTCTTTTCCTTGGCTTTCTCCTTGGACCTAGAAGAAGAAGATCCTCCTACAAACAAAGTGGATGTTTCCCTACCTTTCTGTAGGGTGCCCTCTGCGCTCCTCAGCATGTTGAGGAGCTCTGAAAGTTCAACTTCTTTTTCTTGTAAGTTGAAGTTCGGTATAAACTGGGCGTAAGTGGAAGGAAGGGACTGGAGAACTAAGTCCGTATAGAGCTCACTCTCCAATGTGGTCCCTAGGTCCGCGAGCTCCTCAATGTAGCCGATCATCTTAAGCACGTGTTCTGCTACTGATGATCCGACAGCCATCCTTGCCGAAAATAACTTTTTCGATGCTTCGTATCTTGCGATACGAGATTGCTCTCCATACAGTTCTTTTGTATGAAGAAATATGGATTCCAAGTCCATATTCTCGTGCCTCCTCTGATGTTCATTGTCCATAGAGGCAAGTACGAGGCACTTGGCCTTCGCGCTATCAATCTCCCAAGTCTTACGGATTTCCTTATCCGTGACGCTGGAAGTGGGACCAGGGACAGGGGGAGCTTTAGTGGTAAGAAGATACCCCAGCTTGTCGTAAGTGATTGCCATCTTGATATTCCTGAGCCAATCTTTGTAGTTTGGCCCTGTCAGTATGTTTTTATCTAGAAGTAACTTAAGTCCAGTCATGTCGATTGGTCGTTGCAATTAGGAGAGAGAAGAAGAAACACTCAGCATGATGCTCTTGCAAGTTTAGAGTGGTTTTTAGTTTGTCTAAACAGGATGGCTCCCACTGTTTCTCGAATCCCTCCTCAAACCAAAAAGGAAGAATTAGTCGGGATCAATCCCACCGCACAATACTTGCTTAGCCGTTCAGCCAGGCCAGTGTCGGTACTTCGAGGGAGGTTTTCCAACGCTTTCGCGAAGTTCCTTAATTAAATAACCTTTTTTCCCTGGGGGCGTAGCCCCGCTAACACCTTTCTAGACACCTACTAGGTTTATAGCATTGATCGTTTAGTGAGAAATTTCCCGAGGAGTAGTATATACTCACAGTAGGATCGGGATCCAAATATCATCACGTGACGAAACTGAAGAAATCCTACCAGAATCATCACACTCCAAATGGTATGCAACACTAGCAAGTTTCAGTTCTTTTGAAACTCCCGATGTGGATTTTTGCCCCATGCTCTTATGACCTTGGCGTGAGGTCAAAATGTTATAAGTCACATGTCAAGTTCTTCCCATCATTATCCAGGTTAATTTGAATCCACCCGTACCTACCCTTGACGTAGGCCAAAATGGTAGTACGGCTGTCCCAAACCAACGCATTCTATCTATGCAACAGATAAATATCCGGCAGCTACCAATCACAATGCCTTGGCGTGAGGTCAAAATACATAGCTTGAATACTACCGAATATTTAACTGAAATGATGGAGGGCTACGAATGGTTTTGGCAAAACCGTGAACGTAGTGAACTTGATATAATCGATGGAATGAGATAGCTTTTAAAAGGAGTGGCTCAAGCTCCGCATTTAAAAGTTAGTTTTGAAAAGAACCGAGTGGTTTTCCGAAAGTGTTCCAACGATTTTAACTTGGTTTATTTTCTTGCATTAGTTCTTTTAATGCGTGATATTCTTGCATTAGTTCTTTTAATGCGTCCCATCATTTAATCCTACCATTGCAGAAAACAACCAAAATATGACGTACGCTTATGCCATTCGCATTCGCCACGGGGCCCCTTCATTACCCGTTAAGTTACTTAACTAACGACAGAGCGGGGGCTGGGCTAGCGCGGCTATAAAACATAAGCAACGCCTAAATAATATCATATATAGATATATTGCAATGATAGCCATTTCAGATCACAGATGAACACATTGGATATACTAGGAATCCGCAATTCGTACGAGCCTGTAACGAAAAGCAGATTACACGGTCGCGGTGAATAGCCAATACCCCACCCAAGACCCCTACGGGTGCGTCAAACTACCCGCCAAGTACCCGAAGCGAAGCAACCTCCCTCAACTCCGTGAGTAGGCCACTCGGCACTTCGGCATACCCGGTAGTTTGTGCACCCCCTCCATGGGTCTATCCTAGGAGCAAAAACAGTAAAAAGAAATTATACAATGACGGCTACAACCCCGACCCGGTTGTGCGGCCATACAAATAATTATTACATCAATTTACAAATTTACATGAATTGAAAGAAAAGAAAACTCTCGTCTCACAACCCCCGGCTATTCACCCGCGACAATCTAATGAATTCATATACACATTCCAATAACATTACAGATCACAGATTTGTATAACCCCCACTAATCGACATATAGCGATTAGTAGACGTTCAATACAAATATCACATCACAGAAAAACCCGTCAGCTTAAGTCTTCTAGAAGTTCGATCAAAAATACGGATTTACAGGCCCCAAATACAAAATTTTCGTTCAGGAAAATCTGGGCAGAAAATACATATTCCAAAAATCCCAAAACAACCCCAGAAATACACTGCACCAAATTTGGACCTCGGCCGAGTTAACTCGGCCGCAGAACCGCAGCGGGAGCGTGCTCCCGCCGCATTTCCGCGGCGCTTTGAATGGTTCGTGGGACCAAATTTTGTGGTTATTCTAACAAAACCCTGAGCCGATTTTTAAGATGAAATTTATCAACTTTTGAACAGAATAAAAATCGGCAGAAACTTGAAAATCTCGGGTTCGTTTCGTGACTTTTCTTTGATCGATCTTCTAGCTACTTTGCTAACATGTTAGATAGAGTTTAACTAGGCTCTGATACCACTGTAAGTCCATGCTACCTCTCCCCGGTACTTTTGGGCATGCGGAATTTGGTGAAAAACAATTTTCTTAGAGGTGGTAACATGGACTCAAAACCGGATCTTTGTTAAACATCTAACTAACAACCTAACTACGAGTTGCTAACTACTCGGTTAGGGGGTTATACCTTTCTTTTTCTCGAACTCCTTCGTCTTCAAGCTTCGATGGTCATCCGAATCGGCTTCTCCCCGTCGTTTCCTTGCGCCGAAGATAGATCCACCTGAAAGCTTCAACCTTTGGCTCCTTCTTCGAACTTTGAAGAAACTAGTTCACTCGGTTTGCTAAACCTTGTGAACTAGAGTGAGTAGAGAAGAGTTTGTATGGGATTTTATCTATGGTTCTTGGTTCTCAACTCATGAGACAAGTGAACCATAGAATCAAGAGAGGGAGAGCAAGAGGAGGAAGATGAGAGCTCAAGAACAAGAGAGAGAATGAGCATGAAAGAATGAGAGAAGACTTTTCTCATTTGGCTCTCATAATCCAAAACAATCATAACACCTCATATCTATCAAGTATTATGTGATGGTTTAAGCAACCATGGCCATATCATTTCATGCACTCATTTTGCACAAAAGAGCAAGCAAGCAAAAGTCTTTGCCATGAAACGATAGCTATAGTTATCATGATGGTCAACTAGTCAAGCCTAGTCAACCGGTCAACAAAGTCAACAAGTCAACAAAAGTAAACAAGTCAACAAAGTCAATCCCTCAACAACCATGTCACCATAATACTTAATTAATATAATTGTTAATCACATATCATATTCTCATTAGGGTTGAGCAAAAAAGTCAATAGTCAACTGTCAACGGTCAATTACCCTAATGAGAATCCTCTGCCTCTGTCTCTCCGTCAACTGTGCATACACACCCGCATCCGCGTTCCGAGGAACACGAATGCATACTGGATAAAACCAATCCCAAAAGGTACACTAGGATCTGGCTTAAACCAAAGCCCGCTAGTGTGAACTGTCCGGACACTGTACGTGCACAAGTGCACGGATGTGACCGAACCCTGTCGCAAAACCATGCGACCTGTCGCAAAACCATGCGACCTCTACTCTTTTGCCTAAAGGCGAATAGCTTTCTGTGTGGGACTCTAAAGACTCGACACTACGCCGGCAGTGGGTTTAACCCCAGACCGCAAGCGGCACTAGCTGTGCGTAACGGTCCCCAGGTAGATGCCGACAAGAAGACTGACGAGGCGAAACCCATCTGAACTCCTACAGAGCCTGAATGTGACATTCTCCGTACAGTCCGGTCTGTTCGTCTGATACATCGCATGGCGGGCCTAGGGGGCGGTAAACGTCAGTCCTCCAATAGCGGTACAAGTCGTGTCGGAGTGAAGCCCAAAACACCCTGAGATAACACTGGAAGCCTACCAGTATATCTCGTTTGCCCTGGCCAGGGACTACTCGTGTAATGGCTCTCCTAGACACAGCGCGATGTCAACCCCCAATACCGGGAGAGACGAATCATGTCTAACCGTCACTGCCTCCAAGTGCTTCGGGACTGCACCCAACCACCACCTGTTTGCACGACTCCTTTGAGCCGTGGTAGGGTAGTAATCAAAGTACAGTGGGAACACACTCGAGGCGAAGTGACAGTGTCAAGTCAGCGGACTAAGCTGTACTCATGTCACCTGGGAACTGATAACTGACGATAGGCATAATACCAACTAGTCAGTTCCCGACGAGTCCTGTCCAGTGTACTCGTAACCCAACAAGCACCCGCATACTATCTCAAGTACGACGTACCGACGGCTGTGGGACAGACCGTCTCCCACACTGGGATGAGAAGCGCATGCGCTAGTCTACTCCGGAGTATCGATGTCCTGTCTCGATAGTCCTGCGACCAGGGACCTGTATAAGGATGTGCTTATAGATTACCCAGCCCCACTAGTGTGACTGCCATCACAACGCTGGTAATCAAGCAAAGATCCTAAGGGCTCCACTAATGTGTATAGGCGATATACTAAAATAAACACATGTACACATTAAAGTAGAAACAAACCAAGTAGCATACTACTATTTTGAGCAAGATTGTATATACAAGGTGAATATCCCAAGCTTCCATTAAGTAATATACAAACTAGTATAATACAGTAATGGCCTCTAGGGCATATACACTAACAAACATCAACGTGAATGTCAAGTTCGCAAACCCGTCTAAAAGACATATAGTAATTAGAGGAGTTGTACCGCTCTAATGATTTTCACGATCGCAGATAGTAATGCATGTACTGAAAACATTTAAACAGCGTTAAAAATAGCGACTTCTAAATACTCTGTATTGCCCTCAAACCAAAGTTAACAAATTATGCAATCTGGGAAAAATCAAACAATACCATATAACCAATATTCCAGAGACCAGAGCATACAAAAAAATACAAGACCATGGTCCACCACAAAACCGGAGGCGCTGGGTAAAGAGCCGATCTCGTCGGCCAATACTTGGAATTTTGGGCTTGTTTTTAGGGTGTGTTTTAGTTGACATAATAATAGTCTTCTACAATTGTTTAAATAATTTTTGAAGACCAATTCAAAATCGACAGAAACTGGAATATTACGGGTATTGTTTCGGAGTCGTTTCGGTTTCGATATTTAAAACACCGTTTAAACTGCTAGTATGGGGTTAATGGGTTGGCTCTGATACCATGTTGGGTTCTACCGGCGCCCTAGCCATCGAACTGTGGCCAATTGCGGAACAAAATTTTTCTAAACTGGCGCTAACACAACCCGCTACCCGGATCTTGTTAGTGATATGTATGCCCTAGAGGCCATTACTGTACATACGATATATATTGTAGTGGATGCTTGGACATATATAGGGAGCACATTCTTACTCGACATGATAGTATGCTATCTGGTTGCCCTTTATCTTAACATGTACTCTGATTGTCTCTATGTTACATGTTGATAAAGCCCTTAGGATGAGTACTTGACTACCAGGACTATGATGCAGATCATACTAGTGGGGACAGAGTAGTCGCTAAGTACATCCTTCAAATGTTCCTAGTCGTAGGTGTATCGAGACAGGGCATCGATATACCAGAGTAGACTAGCGTATGCGCTTCTTGACCCATATGATGAGCGATGGATGATCCCATATCCATTGGTGTTTGACATCAGAGAAGGTATACGGGTGCCCAGTGGAGACTGGGTACACTGGACGGACTCGCCGAGAACTCCCAGATGGTATTATACCTTACGTCAGATGGCAGTTCTCTGGTGACACTGGTATAGGTTAGTCTGTAGACCCGAGATCGTCATAGAGTCTTGTGTGATTCCCACTGTGCTTTGATTTCCATCATACCACGTCCAAGAGGGCGTGCAAAACGGTGGCTTTTGGGTACAGTCCCGAATCACATGGAGGCAATGAGCGATAGGAGGGGTTTCGTCTCTCCCGGTATAGGGAGTTGATGTTGCACTGTGTTCGATTGGCTATAACTGAAAATCCCTGACCAGGGTTGCTGAGATTTACCGGTAAGTGTTATCAGTAGTTTCTCGAACTGTTATAGACCTCATATCGACACGACTTATCGGTTACTGGGGTCTGACATTTACCACCCCTAGACTGGATATGTGACCTATCAAACGAAGAGACCGGACTGTACGGTAGTGTTACTGATTGGATTCGCAGGAGAATGTATAGGCTTACTTGTTGATCTTCTGATTGCTCAATACCTGGGTGGCTGTTACGTTTAGCTGACCGCTTGCAGCTTGTGGGTGTTTGATATGATCATCACCTAGTGCCGGAGTATTGACGATTCTTTAGAGTCCTACACAGAGGTTTCCTGGCTCAGGCAAAACGGAGTAGGAGCACATATGTGATATGTGCGTGACCGAGAATAATACATGTATGTGATACCGTATTAGATTCTCGCAATATGTGATATCGGCCAGGTATATATGATATAGCCGGGTCATCGGATCAAGTGTTGATTCGATGAACTGATTCAGATTAGATTAGTCGGTTATTTGTGAAATAGCCGGATTATCGGATCAAGTGTTGATTCGATAATTTAATGTATAATTATATATTTTGATATATTATATTACATTAACTAATATAAGCTCACTTAAAGATTCTTTTTCTCACATGGTCAATACATTGATGTATATGCGATATATGTTAATTGTATTATTTTATTTTGTTACATTATATATTATATATGTGATATATAATATTGTCACATGTTAGGGTTACAAATGCAATATGTTTTGTGGAGTTTAAACAAGTTAGGGTTTTGATTTGGGTTAGCTTTTGGGTTAGCTTTTTCATGAAGCTTTCTTTTGTTTTTAGCTAAGATATTTTGTGAAGATATTTCTTAACCCAACCCAAAACCCTTTAACCTAGTTTATTCTCTACAAGGGTTAAGCCTTTATTCTTAACCCATGGTTGGATTTGTAACCATAACAAGTTTTCATTATTCATCACAAATAGATTTTTTCTTCTTCTTCCTCCTTGGAAAAAGCTTCACTAGCTTTTGTATTTGTGATGATAAATGGTGAGAAATTGAAAATAAAAGAGAGCTAAATTCCTACTTCATCATCCTCATCTATTCTAGCCACTTAGATTAGGCTGTTCACTTCTCTAATAAGTTTTTTAGTGAAGTGTAAGCTTGGGTTTGAGATTCTTCAAAGTAGATCATCTTAGTAGTTGAAAATTGGAAGCAAGCTTGCATCTTTCTCTTCATAGAGCCTTTCTTGAGTCCGGGTACTTGATGATCGCAGCGAAGGGACCTCAACACGGAGCTTATGAAGCGAAGGAACGGTCTACAAAGGTTGTAATCCCAAACTCTTAGATGTAAAGTTGTTTACATGCTTGTTTAATCCTAATTCTCTAGTTAAGATCTTGGTTAGGGTTTGTTTAGCATCCCAAAAATTTTAAAGTAGCATGTTTGATGCTTGCCGAAACCTTGCTAAGGTGCTATGCTAACCCTACAGTGGTATCAGAGCCAAGCTAGAGCTTTAGGCGTTGTCTAGACGAAGTTAGAAGTCCGGTCGAACCCCGAAACAACCCCTTCTCCGGAAATTTTTTCAAAAGTTGAAATTTTTCATATTAAAAATACTCAGAAAATCATGCAAGGAATTCTAAGAATTACTGTGAAGTACGAAGCCACAACTCACTCAAGTGACCATGGAACCGCGGCCAGACCATGCGTTTGGCGGCGGTTCCGCGGCCAACTTTAGGAGTTTGGGGCTAATACTTCAGGGGTTTATTCTTGGGTACTTTTTCATGCTTCTGGAAATTTTTAGTTCTACTCAAGTGTTGAGCTTTCTGGGATATATTGGGAACTCGTTGATTCGATCGGATAGTTTAACTTCGTATAAGTTTTTCCGGGTAATTTAGAACGTGTTAAAAGGTTCGAACGAATATCAATAACTCACTTTTTCCTCTGTCGAAAAACTTTCAAGTGTTGGATTTTTCCTGAGTTTAAAACTTTCAGAAAATCATGCAAGAGAATATGTGGACCCTCTAGAAGAACGTAACCTTAACTCGATTATGTGACCGTCAAAACCGCCACTGAACTATATGGTTTATGGTAGTTTAGCGTTGCCACATGTGAGGCATTGGTTTGACCCTTCTACGGCTGGTTCATAGCGGCTGTGACATGTTCTGGGACTTTTTGAACTCCGCTCAAGTGTTGAGCTATTTGGGAAATCTTGGGTATTTGCTTATTCGATCGGAAAGTTTAACATTGTCTATTTATCTGGAATGTGATACAATATTTGGAATCCACAAGTAGTTATGAGATAACTAATTTGAATGTTATAAATCTAGCAGTTTTTTTCTCATTTGACCGGTTGCCACGGGATTTTGATGTGATCAAAAGTCCGTCGCAATCACATAGCGTACGCGGATACTCGCCGAGTAAACTTAATAGATAGCCACGCCCCATAGCCTCGACCAAGTGACTGTAGGAGAACCCCGTCACCAAAAGCATCCGTTCGGGTGCTCGCGGCAGCGGTGTTCTGCCTTAGTGCACTTCGTCGATAGCATCGGGGGGTGCGGCCGTCTACTAAAGTTTCCGATGAGCATTCGATCAGAATGTCGGGAATCTTGTTGAATTGCCCGACTTGATATTGAAAAGAGTTTTCAATATTGAGACTAAAATGTAGGGTTTATAATTGTTAGGCATGCGATGTCTAAAGAATTCATTTGGTTAGGCATGAGATTTCTAAAGAGGTTGCGGATTCCAACTGTTGTAGTTTTACACTTTCTTTTTTGCGACCGTAAGTGTAATATGTGGTGTATCGCCGGTTTCGTTGCTATACATCAACGACAATTGGGATACGCATATTTACTTACGTTGATGATATGTGATGTTATATGTTGCTGTGATATGTTATATTGGATCGTCGTGTTCTGAATAGCCGGGGGTTTTATATGAGATGAGGGTTTTTATTTTCATTCATGTAAAATTCATTGTATGTAATATTCTTTTATTGGGGCACTTTCGGGTTGAGGATGATGTCACCATTGTATATTATTTACTTTTCCGCATTAGGATAGACCCAAGGTGGGGAGCACAAGTAACCGGGTTCTAGGGTCCAGTGGGAGACCATCTCGAGGAGTCGAGACCAGGTGTCCTAACTCTAGAATTGGTAGGGTTGCTTGCCGCTCTCGTAGGGGTCTAAGGGTGTGGGATTGGCTATTCATCGCGACCGTAGGATCCGCGTTTTATACAGGCTCGCATAAAACACGAAAATCCTAGTATATCCAATATTTCATATTTGTTCTCCTGCTGCAATGTTCTGTGATGAGATCATATTACTGCCTGAGACGAATGTTTATATTGTATATATGTGATATATATATTATATATTGTTGATTTCATTTCATATCTGATGCTTGGGAAGCATAATAAAATGAGACTTCATTAATGAGATTAATGAAAATAAAAGAAACCTAAAGATATTGTGGAATCAAATTTTCAAAAACAGGTAGCTCTAGTTCTTGCATTGCATAGCGGTGTTCCTTGTAGAACATCCAGCACCTTATTCGATAAGGAAAGAGCCGAGATCCCTTCACCGGGAGTGACCTCTTAAGCAATAACTGGCAGATGCTACAACCTCGGTTTTGTCTTTTGATTGCTTTTTCTAGTTTTTGCTTTGCATAGTGGTATTTATGAAATATCCTGCATCTTATTCGATAAGGAAAGAGCCGAGATCCCTTCACCGGGAGTGACCTCTTTAGCAAAACTAGCGAAGGCCTCAAAAACACTCCATTTAAAACATTTGATTCTACGACGATATCAAGTTCATTACGCAAAGGGTTTTCTTAAAAAACCTGACGTAGCCCTCCGTCATTTCAGATAAGTACTTCATAGTATTCATACTGCGTTTGTTGACCTTGTCGAGGCGTAGTGTGCGGTAGCTATTTATGCTTATCTGCAAAAGCATATGATGCGATTGAGTTAAGGTAGTCGTGTGACTTTGTTGACCTTGTCAAGGGTCATGCGGGTGGGTTTAATTCAATCGGGAAATGATGGATTGAACTTGACTTGCGGTCTATGGTTTGTTGACCTTGTCAAGGTCATAGATTGCTCGGGGTAAAATATTATTGGGAATTTCAAGAGTTGAAATTTGTAATAAGATTGCATACCTTCTATGAGATAGTTGGATTCCAATACCCGCTGCGAGTAAGAGTTACTCCTGGGAGAGTTTTATACATTACAATTAGCCGATCAAGTAGGTGTCTAGAAAGGTGTTAACGAGGTTATGTCTCTGGGAAAACGAGGTTTATTTTAATTAGGTCCGTGCGAAAGCACGGGGAACCTCCCTCAAAGTACCGGCACTGGCCTGGCTGAAAGATTGGCTAACTTGTAGGGTGTAATTAATCCCGGCTAGTCTTTCCTTTTAGGGTTTGAAGGAAGATTTGACTAAAACAGTGGGAGCCATCCTGATTAGATATATTAATAACCAATCTAATCTTGCAAGAGCATACGCTGAGTGTTTTCTTCTCTTTCTCTCCAGGTAGCGACCATGTCACGCTTTAATCAAGATAAAAATATGGATGTATTGACCGAACCCGCTTATTATACTGAGCTGGGGAACGTTGGTCCCGCTCCAACTTATAATTGTTATAAGACAGAGCAGGAAATAGGGGATTACCAGAATTCCCGTGCCGCCCAAATGAAGAAAGTACATGCTGATACATCTTCTTTGGGTGTGTTCATTACCAAGAACTGTTTCTCAGTATCCTTTACGTCCTGGGTATGAGATACCGGATCAGGATCCCGCAAATGTAATCTGTTACATGGGCTACAGATAGGTAGAGAACTGAGAATGGGTGATAAGTTTCAAGAGTTGGAAATGATGCAATTGTTGCAAGCCAAGCAGTTGGCAATTATCACCCTGTATTACCAAATACATTGATTCTGAACGAATGTTATTAGATACCAAACATGTTATACAACATCATATCAGTCTCTTTATTAAGTAAAGAATGATATAATTTTGTATTGTTGGATAATGTTTTGAACATTTCCTATATCAAGAGTTGATCGGTTCAGGCACGTTATCTAAAAGTATAGACGTTCTAAATCAAACTACAGTTCTTAATGCACAAAACACACACAAGAGGAAGAGTTCAAAAATGAAGGAATCCTTCTTGAGGCATTGTAGACTAGGTCATATCGATGCGACCCGACTAGCTAAGTTACATAAAGATGCATATTTAAATCAGTTTGAATTTACATCTTGTGAAACTTGCCAGTCATATCACAAAGATAAGATGACCATAGCTCCATTTATTGGAAACAGAGAAAGAGTTACTGAACTCTTAGGATTGATACATGCTGATGTATGAAGGTCCCCTGTCTACATATGCCAGGACCGGTTCTTTGTACTTCATTACATTCACTGATGATCTCTCAAGATTCGGACATATGTTCCTTTTGAAACACAAGTCTGACCTTTTGAGAAATTCACAGAATATAAGTTAGAAGTAGAGAACCAAAAATGGGTAAAAGTATTATGTCCTTTGATGAGATCGAGAAGGAGAATACTTGAGCACGGAATTCCTGGACTATTCTAAAGGAGAATGAGATTCTCTCTCAGCATTACTCTTCCGTATACACCACAGCAAGTCGGTGTATCGGGGCGGAGCAATCGCACCCTATGTGATATGGTGTGCTCTATGATGAGTACTACTGAGTTGCCTATTTTCTTTTGAGGTTATGCACTTGAGAAGTTGCATACCTATTGAATAGGGTTCCAACCAAATCAGATGCCCACCACTCCATATGTGATATGGTATTGGAAGAGCCCATCTCTTAAGGAAGTTAAGATTTTGGGTTGTCCGGCCTATGTCAAAAGAAAAATCCGGACAAGCTCGAGGCAAGGTCAGTTATGTGGAAGTTTGTTGAATATCCCAAGCATTCGCAAGGGAATATCTTCTACCAAACTGAGGAACGAAAGATGTTTTCTCAGCATGCCACCTTTGGGAAAGGGAATTTCTTGTGAATATATTAGTGGTCATAAGGTAGAACTGGAAGTAGTTCCAGCTAAAACAAACTGCAGCTGATGATTTGGTAGAACCGGAGGATTCAATAGTTTCCAACGAACCTCAGCCTCTCCGCCAATCTGGTAGGGTTCCTCATCCACCTGAGAGATACTTCGGTTTCTCTATGACAGTGGGAGCGAGGATTGCATCATGAGATGATGACCCAACTAGTTTCGGGTAGACCATCAGGAATGGGTGTAAGTACACGGTAGCGTCCCGGCTGTCTAACAGACGCCAAATGCGGAACAAAAACTTTTTGACTGGCGCTATCGTATACTATAACCCGGATCTGCCATTAAAGCTAAACTAACAAACTACTAAGTGGGTAGAAATGTTATACCGAACGATCCGAGTCCTTCGGTCTTCAACTATCATCCCACGCTTTGTTGCGGCTGCTCCGATCTCCTGAATCTCCAGTCTTCTTGTCCAGGTGGCACTACGTTGATGGATCTTTAACCGGGCTCCCTCCTCTGAACCGAGACTACTCGATCATCAAGTTTGCTAAAAGAGATGACCAAGATTGATGTAGAGAATGAGTAGAACATTTTATCTCGTTACATCCAAAGCTATGGATGAACGGTTAATGAAGTTGCCCTTTTAGATCGGGTGAAATGAGAAATGAGGCTATCTAATTTCCATGAATCCAAAACTATAATCTTTTCCAAATTAACAACCATACTTCCAATCAAGAGGGGCTGGCCACTTATTTGAAGAGGTAGGGTGAGTGTAGGGGAAGGGGAGGAGGTGACCATAAGATATGATACTTATCATAACTCATAAATGAAAGAATGAATCACTAAAAACATTAAATGTTAACCAATGATCATAAACCGTCACCTTAACACATCATCACACATTTAATGCTAACTATGAATCATCAAGCCTTGTCACCAATCTAGAATCTTCTAGAACCTTCCACACTCATCAAGAAAAGATAAATCCGTCTTTAACCGAATGTTAAAGACAGGTGATAGAAAACTGGAAACTGGCAACTTCCAAAAGCGATCCTGAAACGAATTTCAGGATAACCCTGTAATGGTATAAATATACCCGCATTTGTATTACGACCGAATACAAATGCAACTGAGACAGAGATATTATATCTACACAGTATAATACTCGGATCCGGCTTAAACCAAAGCCTACCAGTATTATCTTCCCGAAATATGATACGTGCGTAAACGCACGTGCATTTTCCGAACCCTGCCATAAAACCATACGGCTTCTACAACGTTTCGCCCGAACTTGGGAAAGTGTCTGTGGGGGACTCTAATGACTCATCAACACACTGGCACTGGGTATAACCACTAGCACGTCAGAGGTACTGGCTGTACGTAACGGTTGCCGATGTATTGATTGGAAGGGAAGCTGACGAGCGAACTCATCCAGAAACCCTACTGAGCCTAACAGTGACAATATACATACAGTCCGGTCCGTTCGTCTATGAGTATCGCATATCGGCCTAGGGGGCTGGTAACGTCAGACCCCCAATAGTGGTATAAGTCGTGTCAGAGAGTGGCCCAGAACACCCTGAGATACTACTGGAGTACCTACCAGTAAATCTCCTGCCTCGGCTGAGGTCTTTGTGTAATGGCTCTCCTAGACACAGCGCGATCTCACCCCCAATACCGGAGAGACGAATCCCCTGCCGATCCGCTTACTTGCCTCCATGTGGCTCGGGACTGTACCCAAAAAAGACCTGTTTGCACGACTCCTTTGAGCCGTGGTAGGGTAGAAATCAAAGCACGGTGGGAACTCACACGAGACAAATGACGACCTCAGGTCGATGAACTAACCTGTACACATGTCACCAGGGAACTGCTATCTGACGCTAGGTATAATATCAACTAGCAGGTTCCCAGCGAGTCCTGTCAGGTGTACTCATAACCTAATGAGCACCTGTATACATTTTAGGTGAACCAACTAACACCAATGGCTTGTGAGACCGGCCACCGTCTCTCGTCGGGGTCTCGACTATATACACTAGTCTACTCTGGAGTATCGATGCCCTGTCTCGAAACTCCCACGACTAGGGACACTTTAAGGATGTGCTTACAGACCCCAGCTCCCATATATACGATCGCCATCATACTGTTGGCAGTCAAGCAAGAATCCTATGGACTCTATCATCATGCAATAGTGAACTAAAGCATATATACGATGATAAAGACAAACCAGATAGCATACTATCATCTCGAGCAAGACTGTCATATCGGTATAGGCCCTGCCTCAATCATTGCAATCACGTACCTGCGATCCAATAATTGACTTTGAGGGCACTATATCCAACAGTGGGGACTCTGTGAGAATGGCTAGATGCTTAGAGATCTGAGATAGAATCCTTATACACTAACAATGTATGGACTTTGGTTGCTTTATCTGAAGGGTTAAATCCCCATCAGGAGCAAGTATATCTTGAGAAGATTACTTGGTGTACATGGAAAGGTTGAGACTTTCAAAGCTATGCTTAAATCCATCCAGATCCTACTTGCCACTGCTACATACCATGACTACGATATCTGGCGGTTGGGTGTTATGACTGCTTTTTTAAATAGTGATTTAGAAGAAAACGTCTATAAGTACACAGCCAGAGGGCTTCGTAGACAGTGGGAGCAGCGGAAATGTGTGCAATTTGTTTTATGGGATAAATCAGGCATCGCGGAGTTGGAACATCTGTTTTGATGTGGTAGTCAAAGAGTTTGACTTCATCAAAATGGTAGATAAACCTAGTATATACAAAAAGGTAGTAGGGAGTATGGTGGTGATCCTCGTATTGTACGTGAATGACATACTCTTGATAGCGAAGGAGTTTCCTATGCTACGCTCGGTCAATCTCCTCTTATCACAAAGATTCTCCATATAAGGATCAAGGTGATACCTCCTAAATCCTGGGTTTTGGATCTATGAAATAAATCTAATTGGCTGTTAGGATTCTCACTAGTTGTAGTGAGATGGTATCGATCGATCCTGGGGAGAATTACTGGAATGGTTCCAATGTGGTAAGGTCGACTGAATGTCAGTCACAGGCATGGTCTTTATCCTCAGTGGAAGGACGGTATGTTGGAAGAGTTCCAAGCTAGATACCGTGACATACTAGACGATTAAAGGCAAGATACATCGTTACCAAGGATGCTACCAAAGGGACAGTCTGGACATATATAAGTTCATGAGATGAACTTCGTTCCTGCCATTGTGTGACAATGGAGTTGCGGCTTAGGCCTAGGAACCCCCGTCCCATCTGTGATCCAGACATATTCTTAGGAAGTATCACCTGATCATGGAAATGGTTGATCTCCAGGGAGATCGAGGTTAGGAGAGTAGACACAGAGAACAACAGCGCGGATCCACTCACAAAGGCCTATTTCCCAGTAGAGACTTTTATGGGATGGTTGAGTATGAGATAATTTAACAACAGCTGATTGTTGGGTATGCGATACCACAACAGATGGCCCTAGTGCAAGTGGGAGATTGTTAGTGATATGTATGCCCTAGAGGCCATTACTGTACATACGATGTATATTGTAGTGGATGCTTGGACATATATAGGGAGGACTTTCTTGCTCGACATGATAGTATGCTATCTGGTTGCCCTTTATCTTAACATGTACTCTGATTGTCTCTATGTTACATGTTGATAAAGCCCTTAGAATGAGTACTTGACTACCAGGACTATGATGCAGATCATACTAGTGGGGACAGAGTAGTCGCTAAGTACATCCTTCAAATGTTCCTCGTCGTAGGTGTATCGAGACAGGGCATCGATATACCAGAGTAGACTAGCGTATGCGCTTCTTGACCCATATGATGAGCGATGGATGATCCCATATCCATTGGTGTTTGACATCAGAGAAGGTATACGGGTGCTCAGTGGAGACTGGGTACACTGGACGGACTCGCCGAGAACTCCCAGATGGTATTATACCTTACGTCAGATGGCAGTTCTGTGGTGACACTGGTACAGGTTAGTCTGTAGACCCGAGATTGTCATAGAGTCTTGTGTGATTCCCTCTGTACTTTGATTTCCACCTTACCACGTCCAAGAGGGCATGCAAAACGGTGGTTTTTGGGTACAGTCCCGATTCACATGGAGGCAATGAGCGATAGGAGGGGATTCGTCTCTCCCGGTATAGGGAGTTGCTGAGATTTACTGGTAAGTGTTATCGGTAGTTTCTCGAACTGTTATAGACCTCATATCGACACGACTTATCGGTTACTGGGGTCTGACGTTTTCCACCCCTAGACTGGATATGCGACATATCAAACGAAGAGACCGGACTGTACGGCAGTGTTACTGATTGGATTCGCAGGAGAATGTACAGGCTTGCTTGTTGATCTTCTGATTGCTCAATACCTAAGTGGCTGTTACATTTAGCTGACCGCTTGCAGCTTGTGGGTGTTTGATATGATCATCACCTATTGCCGAAGTATTGACGATTCTTTAGAGTCATACACAGAGGTTTCCTGGCTCAGGCAAAACGGAGTAGGAGCACATATGTGATATGTGCGGGACCGAGAATAATACATGTATGTGATACCGTATTAGATTCTCGCGATATGTGATATCGGCCGGGTATATGTGATATAGCCGGGTCATCGGATCAAGTATCGATTCGATGAACTGATACAGATTATATTAGTCGGTTATTTATGAAATAGCCGGATTATCGGATCAAGTGTTGATCCGATAATTTAATGTATAATTATATATTTTGATATATTATATTACATTAACTAATATAAGCTCACTTAAAGATTCTTTTTCTCACATGGATAATACATTGATGTATATGCGATATATGTTAATTGTATTATTTTATTTTGTTACATTATATATTATATATGTGATATATAATATTGTAACATGTTAGGGTTACAAATGCAACATGTTTTGTGGAGTTTAAACAAGTTAGGGTTTGGATTTGGATTAGCTTTTGGTTTAGCTTTTTCATGAAGCTTCATGAAGCTTTCATTTGTTTTTAGCTAAGATATTTTGTGAAGATATTTCTTAACCCAACCCAAAACCCTTTACCCTAGTTTATTCTTTACAAGGGTTAAGCCTTTATTCTTAACCCATGGTTGGATTTGTAACTATAACAAGTTTTCATTATTCATCACAAATAGATTTCTTCTTCTTCTTCCTCCTTGGAAAAAGCTTCACTATCTTTTGTATTTGTGATGATAAATGGTGAGAAATTGAAAATAAAAGAGAGCTAAATTCCTACTTCATCATCCTCATCTATTCTAGCCACTTAGATTAGGGTGTTCACTTCTTTAATAAGTTGTTTAGTGAAGTGTAATCTTGGGTTTGAGATTCTTCAAAGTAGATCATCTTAGAATTTGAAGATTGGAAGCAAGCTTGCATCTTTCTCTTCATGGAGCCTCTCTTGAGTCCAGGTACTTGATGATCGCAGCGAAGAGACCTCAACACGGAGCTTATAAAACGAAGGAACGGACTACAAAGGTTGTAATCCCAAACTCTTAGATGTAAAGTTGTTTACATGCATGTTTAATCCTAATTCTCTAGTTAAGATCTTGGTTAGGGTTTGTTTAGCACCCCAAAAATTGTAAATTAGCATGTTTGATACTTGCCAAAACCTTGCTAAGGTGCTATGCTAACCCTACAGATCTACCGTTAGCCCTAATCTAGAAAACTAAGTAGGAGTTTAGAAAGGTTATACCGTACGAGCCATGTCCTTCGGTCTTCCATCAACTTCCTTAACTCCTTGAGGCGTGCTCGAACAAACTTGGCCGCCAGTCTTCCTCTGTCGAAGATGATCCACCCAAGGGATGTAACTCATGGCTCTAGCTCCACATCGAAAAATGCAAGTGAAGCAACTAGGGATTTTAGGATGCTATTCTAGAATGCCTAGGATGTAGTGTGTGTTCTAAATGCTTATCTATCTCATCTCACCTCCTCTCATGATTCTTAACACATGAGAGGGTTGAGAGGAGGTGGAAGATGAAGGTGGAGGGAACTCAAGAAACTCAAGATGAAAGTGAAGCCAATGGTGAGGAGATGAGAAGAATCACACAAAATGAACCATCTTTATTTTTCTCCAAGTGAACAAAAATGCAAGTGAAGAAAAAAGTCACGAGTAGAATGGTTTTATCAAAACCAATTTTTCAATAAAATATGCAACCCATACTTGAATAGTATGCACAAATGAATTAATAATTCATTTGTGCACACTATGCAAGCATGGTCCTCACCATACTCCCATCAAGTCAATACCACCTCATTTATCCATTTATAATAAATGGTCAAACCCTAAAATGAGGTATCCACCTTCTAGAATGTTTTCCGGAAAAATACGGATTACATTATACTGTATATACATACCTGTATTCGTACCGAAATATGAATACCCGAAGAGATAGAATAATACAAAGAACATAATACTAGAATATACATATCGAAATATATATATGTAAATTATTGAATCAATACCTGATTTAATAATCCGGCTCAAACCCGAGCCAGCTAGTATTATCAACTGTCCGATCGAAAGTCCGGATACATAGTACAATCAATCAATCGAAACCCTGCACGTATCCAATACGGCTACTACATCATTTCGCCAGAACCAGGGAAACCCTCTGTGTGGGACTCTAAAAACTCATCAATACGCTGGCAGTGGGTTTAACCATAAGCACGTCAAGGGCACTAACCGTGGTAACGGCTACCCAGGTATTGAGCGAAAGGAAGGCCGACGAGCAAACTCATCCGAACCCTGTAAGTCCACGGTAGCGCCCCGGCCGTCTAACAGACGCCAAATGCGGAACAAAAACTTTTGCAACTGGCGCTATCGTGTACTATAACCCGGATCTGTCATTAAAGCTGAACTAACAAACTACAAAGTGGGTAGAAATGTTATACCGAACGATCCGAGTCCTTCGGTCTTCAACCATCATCCCACGCTTTGTTGCGGCTGCTCCGATCTCCTGAATCTCCAGTCTTCTCGTCCAGGTGGCACCACGTCGACAGATCTTTAAACGGGCTCCCGTCTCTGAACCGAGGCAACTCGATCATCAAGTTTGCTAAAAGAGATGACCAAGATTGATATAGAGAATGAGTAGAACACTTTGTCTCCTTACGTCCAAGGCTATGGACGAACGGTTAATGAAGTTGCCTTTTGGATCGATATGAAATGAGAAACTTTTCTATTCTAATTTCCATGAACCAAATAACTATCATCTTTTTTAACCAAGTGAGTGAGTGAGGAGGAGGGGAGGGGCCGGCCAATATATGGTGGAGGGGTGAGTGTAGGAGAGAGGGGGAGGTGACCTTAACAATGAAGCTTATCATCACAATAAATGAAACAATGACTCACTTAAACATTCAATGCAAACATTGAACCTTAATAACCTAGTCACCAAAATCATTAATGCAACAATTAATGCCAAGATGAGTCACTTAACACCTCACCATCCTAGTCATCATCTAGAAGCTTCCACACTCATCTCAAGAAAAGATAAATCCGTCTTTAACCGAATGATAAAGACGGGTGATAGAAAACTGGAAACTGGCAACTTCCAAAAACGATCCTGAAACGAATTTCAGGATAACCCCGTAATGGTATAAACATACCCGCATTTGTATTACGACCGAATACAAATGCATCTGAGACAAAGATATTATATCTACACAGTATAATACTCGGATCCGGCTTAAACCAAAGCCCACCGGTATTATCTGCCAGAAATATGACACGTGCGTAAACGCACGTGCATTTTCCGAACCCTGCCATAAAACCATACGGCCTCTACAACGTTTCGCCCAAACTTGGGAAACGGTCTGTGGGGGACTCTAATGACTCATCAACACACTGGCACTGGGTATAACCTCTAGCACGTCAGAGGTACAAGCTGTACGTAACAGTTGCCTATGTATTGATTGGAAGGGGAAGCTGACGAGCGAACTCATCCAGAAACCCTACTGAGCCTGACAGTGACAATATCCGTACAGTCCGGTCCGTTCGTCTAAAGAGTATCGCAATCGAGTCAAGGGGGTAGATAAAGTCAGACCCCTAATAACGCGATAATTCGTGTCGGTATGAAGCCCATCACCACCTGAGAAACTACTGATCCAAATCAATAATTATCCACTACCTCGGCCGAGGATTTCTAATGATGGCCACCCGTGCCCTGTGCGACATCAACCCCCAATACCGAGAGAGACGAATCCCCGACGATCCGCTCACTGCCTTCATGTGGCTCGGGACTGTACCCAAAAAATACATGTTTGCACGTCTCCTTTGAGCGTGGTAGGGTAGAAATCAAAGCACGGTGGGAACTCATACGAGACAAATGACGATCTCAGGTCGACAAACTAACCTGTACACATGTCACCAGGGAACTGCTATCTGACGATATATATAATACCAACTAGCATGTTCCCGGCAAGTCTGTCCGGTGTACTCATAACGAGATGAGCACCTGTATACATCTTAGGTGAACCAACTGACACCAATGGCTTGTGAGACCGGCCATCGCCCCTCGTCGGGGTCTCGACTGTATACACTAGTCTACTCTGGAGTATTGATTCCCTGTCTCGAAACTCTTACAACTAGGGACACTTTAAGGATATGCTTACAGACCCCAGCTCCCACGTATATGATCGCCATCATACTGCTGGCAGTCAAGCAAGAATCCTATGGGCTCTATCAACATGCAATAAAGAACTAAAGCATGTAAACGATGATAAAGACAAACCAGATAGTATACTATCATCTGGAGCAAGACTTTCATATCGGTATAGGTCCTCCTTCAATCATTGCAATCACGTACCTGCGATCCAATAATTGACTTTGAGGGCACTATATCCAGCAATCTCCCACTTTCACTTAAGGCTATTATTGCGATATCGCATACTCATAGCTTCAGTGAGTGGATCCGCCCTAATGTTTCTTTCTATGTCTCTCTTAATCTCAAGTTCGCGGAGAAATCCATCTCCCGAATCGAGTAATACCTGTCTTAGAATATGTCTGGATATCTGATGGGACCTAGTTCATAAATGAACTTCTTAGACTGTAGTGATCACTGAACCTAATCAGTATCCAGTGCCATGCCTCCCACAGTATCCTCTTGGACCACATGTCCATAATACTGCCCCTCGTCAGAGGGAAAACTATAACTCGACAATCACTCTGTCATCCAGGTTACCTTGGAAGCCTGGAATGATAACCGTCTCCTCAAGGAGGCTGCCATTATCAAATCCATAGAACATCCACTCATGTTCTAAAACTGCTTCCTAATGTTTCTTCAGGATTGGATTAATATAAACTTATCGCATCTAGTGCAAAAACAACATCTGGTGTGGTACTTGATATCTCATGATTGACTCAATTGCCTAAGCAAGTGATCTGCCAATCATGCACTTCCCTCTCCCCTTTAGTCTGTAAGACACCTTTAGAGAGGGTGACTCCATCATCTGCAGGTACACCACCATGCCAGGAGTCATCTATTCTAAAAACTATTAGAATACTGTTAAAGTACCCACATTAGGAAACTACCCAAATCTAGATCTAAAACCATAGATCTAGTAACCAGAATGTCAGATATTATATCCATATCCTGTCTGGAGAAACATCTGTGTGACGACCACAGTACAACCGATCGTAGTATAGGAATTTTACTTCCTACTCTGTGTATGTCATCCAAATACCATGACATCACACCCTACTACCTTCTTAATAGATCCATCCCCTATTCTGATGAAGTCAAACCCATGACTGTTGTTGGAGATAGTGCCCTCAAAGTCAATTATTGGATTGCAGGTAGGTGATTGCAATGATTGAGGCAGGACCTATACCGATATGACAGTCTTGCTCGAGATGATAGTTTGCTATCTGGTTTGTCTTTATCATCGTATACATGCTTTAGTTTACTATTGCATGATGATAGAGCCCATAGGATTCTTGCTTGACTACCAGCAGTATGATGGCGATCATATACGTGGGAGCTGGGGTCTGTAAGCACATCCTTAAAGTGTCCCTAGTCGTGGGAGTTTCGAGACAGGGCATCGATACTCCAGAGTAGACTAGTGTATACAGTCGAGACCCCGACGAGGGGCGGTGGCCGGTCTCATAAGCAACTGGTGTCAGTTGGATCACCTAAGATGTATACAGGTGCTCATTAGGTTATGAGTACACCGGACAGGACTCGCTGGGAACATGCTAGTTGGTATTATACATATCGTCGGATAGCAGTTCCCTGGTGACATGTGTACAGGTAAGTTTGTCGACCTGAGATCGTCATTTGTCTCGTGTGAGTTCCCGCTGTGCTTTAATTTATACCCTACCACGCTCAAAGGAGACGTGCAAACAGGTATTTTTTGGGTACAGTCCCGAGCCACATGGAGGCAGTGAGCAAATCGTCGGGGATTCGTCTCTCCCGGTATTGGGGGTTGATATCACACAGTGCACGGGTGGCCATCACTAGAAACTCTTGGCCGAGGTAGTGGAGAATTACTGAATTGGATCAGTAGTTTCTCAGGTGGTGATGGACTTCATGCTGACACGATTTATCGCGTTATTAGGGGTCTGACTTTATCCACCCCACTAGACTCGATATGTGATACTCTTTTGACGAACGGACCGGACTGTATATACATTGTCACTGTCAGGCTCAGTAGGGTTTATGGATGAGTTCACTCATCAGCTTCCCCTTCCAATCAATACATAGGATACCTCTGACGTGCTAGAGGTTATACCCTGTGCCAGTGTGTTGATGAGTCATTAGAGTCCCCCACAGAAAGTTTCCCAAGTTCGGGCGAAACGTTGTAGAGGCCGTATGGTTTTATGGCAGGGTTCGGAAAATGCACGTGCGTTTACGCACGTGTCATATTTCGGGCAGATAATACCGGTGGGCTTTTGTTTAAGCCGGATCCGAGTATTATACTGTGTAAATATAATATCTTTGTCTCTGTTGCATTTGTATTCGGTCGTAATACAAATGCGGGTATGTTTATACTGATACGGGGTTATCCTGAAATCCGTTTTAGGATCGCTTTTGGAAGTTGCCAGTTTCCAGTTTTCTATCGCCCGTCTTTAACATTCGGTTAAAAACGGATTTATCTTTTCTTGAGATGAGTGTGGAAGGTTCTAGAAATTTCTAGAAGAGGTGACTAGGATGGTGAGGTGGCTAAATGCATTAATGGTGCATTTATGTGTTGATGACTAAGGGTTATGATTCATTGTTTCATTTAATGCATTTATACAAGGTGTCTTATGACTCATTCATTTGTATTAGTGCTAATGGTCACTCTCTTCATTCCTACACTCACCTCCCTCCCCTTTAAATTGGCCGGCCCCTCCCCTCTTGTGGATATATGGTTGCTAGAAAAAAGATATAGTTATTTGGTTCATGGAAATTAAACATGCTCATTTCACATTTCCACCCGATCCAAAAGGCAACTTCCATAACCGTTCGTCCATAGCCTTGGACGTAACGAGATAAACTGTTCTACTCATTCTTTACTTCATCTTGGTCGTCTCTTTTAGCAAACTTGACGACCGAGTTGCCTCGGTTCAGAGGCGGTAGCCCGTTTAAAGATCCGTCGACGTGGTGCCACCTAGACGAGAAGACCGGAGTTCAAGAAGATCGGAGCAGCCGTAACAAAGCGTGGGATGATGGTTGAAGACCGAAGGACTCGGATCATTCGGTATAACATTTCTACCCACTTTGTAGTTTGTTAGTTTAGCTTTAATGGCAGATCCGGGTTATAGTACGCGATAGCGCCGGTTGTAAAAAGTTTTTGTTCCGCATTTGGCGTCTGTTAGACGGCCGGGACGCTACCGTGGACTTATAGTGGTATCAGAGCCTCACCATTAAGCTATACTAACTTGTGCTAACGCGTTTAAAAGATCGATCGAACGGAATTTCCGAAATCACAATTTTCAAGCACACAAGTTTCTGTCGATTTTTTAAAGGGCCTAAAAATAATTTTGCATATCAAAGAAAAGCGTGCAGGGTTTTTTAAGAATTATAGGAAAATTTGGGCACGTGATCCCTCATTACGACCGCAGATCCACGGTCAAACCTAGGGTTTGACCGCGAAACCGCGGCCGTTCTGTGGGAACAGTGCTCCAAGTTTTCCAGAAGGCTTCATATTGGGAAATTGTGTTTTCTAGTATTGTTCATTTGGGCCCAGATTTTGTTACTGTACAGCAGATGTACGTAGGGCCCACTTCGGAAAATTTGGTCGATCGAAATTTTAAACTTGTTAATATGAAGTATTTACATTATATCTCCGGCCGGGAATGTCATTTGATCGGTAAACCGCGTCTGATTGCTATAGTTCTTTTAGATGGGTTTGCGAACGTGACATTCGCGTTGATGTTCTGTGTTGTGCTGTGATGTTGCGGATATGTCGTGGTGGATAGCAGGGTGCAATGATAGTGCAGTTTGGATTTATTTGTACATTTGATATTGCGGGGCGAGCGTCCAACATATGGACTGCCGTCACTGCCAGTTTGTATAATTTTTTTTTGGGGCACGACCGGGTTGAGGTCGATGTACCCGTTGTACATATTTTTATTTCTGTACTAGGTTTATCCCGCGAAGTAATGCACGGATAGCCGGGTTCTGGAGGGAAACGGGTCCGTATCTCATGGCTTTAAGAGGCGGAGGGACCTTACTCTAGAATTGGCAAACTATTTGCCGCACTCGTAGGGGGTATAGGTTGACCCAAGGAGGGGTGCTCAATTTACCGGATTCTGTGAAGTGTCGGGTGTTCCATTCACTATGCTGTGGGGGACTACCTCGCTTCAGGTTTTGGCGGGTAACTTGCCGCACCCGTAGGGGTCTAGGTTTCATTGCACAGGCTATCCACACGACCAGGGGAACGTCGGGTTTCAGTAGCGGCTCTGTAAAACCCGGGGATCCCAGATTATCTGTATTGTTCTGTGATGCTTATTACTTTTCTGTAATGTTGCATATTATCACGCCTAGAGTGATTATTATATATTGGTATATAT
Organism: Agapanthus africanus; assembly: GCA_030015575.1. Lineage (NCBI taxonomy): Eukaryota > Viridiplantae > Streptophyta > Magnoliopsida > Asparagales > Amaryllidaceae > Agapanthus > Agapanthus africanus. The sequence continues at coordinate 242,768,156 of CM057344.1, forward strand.
ACTATTAGATGTTGTATATGTTTTACACCCGCGCTAGTCCAGCCCCCGCTCTGTCGTTAGTTAAGTAACCTAACGGGTGATGACGGGACCCAGTGACGAATGCGGATGGCATATACGTACATTTTATTTTCGTTCTTTTCTGGTGTGATTGATTGATGGGACTGCATTGATTCTTATCAATGCAAGGATAAAACAAACCTATATTTGATGTTGTTGGAACAAATTTTAAAAGGTGTTATTACAAAGACGTTTCCTTTTGTTTTGCATAGTGATATTCAGTTAGAATATCCCGCACCTCATTCGATGAGGCAAGGGCCGAGATCCCTTCACCGGGAGTGACCCATTGGGCAGAAGTTTACGTCAGGGTAATAACTTCATTATAGTCGATTACAAGTTCCTTTGCATCGCAGTATTCAGTTGGAATATCCTGCACCTCATTCCAGGAGGAAAGAGCCGAGATCCCTTCACCGGGAGTGACCTCTTTAGCAAAAGGTTTTCGCCACTATATTTTTATAAAAAGCTATCAGGTTCCTTCAACGAGATCAAGTTCATTACGTTAAAGGTTTTTCTCCAAAAACCAGTCGTAGCCCTCCGTCATGTTTTATGAATAGTCAGTAGTATTCAAGCTATGTTTGTTTGGCCAAAGTCAAGGCATAGTGTTTGGTAGTTGCTGGGTATTCATCTGTTGCGTAGATAGATGCGTTGGTTTGGGACAGTCGTATTACCTTGTTGGCCAAAGTCAAGGGTATGTACGGGTGGGTTCAAATTAACCTGGATTATGACGGGTAGAACTTGGCATGTGACTTATGATGGGTTGGCCAAAGTCACGATCATAAGAGCATGGAGTAAAAATCATATCGGGAGTTTCTAAAGAAACTGAAACTTGCCAAGTTTGCCTTCTGGAGTGTGATAACTTGAGTGGCTTCTATCAAGTTATCATGCGATGAGAGTTGGATCTCGATTCCCACTGATGAGTAAGTTTACTCTTCAGCTGATCCCGACTAATTCTTCTTTCAGGTTTGGAGGAGAATTTGAGATTACAGTGGGAGGTTTCCTGATTAGATAAAGTGATAACCATTCTGATCTAGGTTAGAGTGCACGCAGAATGTTTCTTTTCTCTCTCTCTCTCTCTTTGGCAGTGACCTTTGACCAACCCTAGACTATGACTCAGTGACCACGTTGACCAAACCTTCTTAAAATACTGACTTTCGGATTGTCTATAGTTGCATAAGTCATTGCCGCTCCTTCTTTTACCCTTTGTATTTCTCAGAACACCCCGTATTACTACGGACATCCACTTCCATTGGATAGATCCATTGTATGGTTATATACGAACTCGAAGGGACTTCTTCGAGGATGGATCCAGGTTCAGGAGAAATAGAATTGGTTTATTCAGTTGTCTTTTATTATCACCTTCTCTCAAGTTGCGAGTACTCCTTAGTTTAGGAGAGTACACATATTACGCTTATTGGATAGTCTTATTCCAAACCATAGGCTGGTGCCGAAAGGTAGGGAATGAAGAAAACCAATTAGCCTAAGTAGGGTGTACAGAAGGTAATAACTAAAGACAAAATAAAGGGATTAGAAAGAGAGCAAAGTAAATTGCGACTGTTATCATTCACGACCAAACCGCATACTTTATCGCCACTCCTATTTCACCTTTGATTTTTTCCCAGTTCGGGAGAAATAGAATAAGGTATTATTCAGTTGTCTTTTATCATCACCTTCTCTCAAGTTGCGAGTACTCCTAGGATTAGGAAGGTACACCTATTATGCTTACTGGATAGTCTTCTTCCAAACCATAGGCTGGTGCCGAAAGGTAGGGAAGGGAGAAAACCATTTAGCCTAATGATGGTGTACAGAAGGTAATGAATAAAGACAAACAAAGGGATTTGGAGAGATAGCAAGGAAATATATGGTTAAAGTCATGAATTGGATTATGGAACAGGCATTACTACAAATACCAGGATACCCCTATGAAACATTTTCATGTTTCAGCGCGTTGTTAAAGGAAAAATGATTTCCCGATTACATGCTTACTCCAGGGTATGTATTTACCAGGTTACATTCTCATATCTGTATGGTTTTACAGATAATGAGTGAGAGTAAGTTATTGGGAATTAGGTGATCATCCTCATTATATCGGAATTCGTTGTAATTGGTGATATTTGAGGAAATCGTCTGGGTACAGTTTTCAACCTACGATGCACAGGTTTTGAGTTATTCAACTCAGCGGACTTATACAGAGTATTGTATGTTGTCCAGTATCCGTCAGGACAAAGGGGTAGGTCCTCGTACTATGTTCTGATTACTTGTGACTTCTCTAGTTTTTAGACAAGTGTTTCGTAGAAATACAATGTCTAAGTTTTGAGAAGTTTTGGGTAAAGTAGAGAACCAGGTATCGCAAGTATCGGGATTCTTCAAAGAAATCGAAGATGTAGATACTTGTGATTAGTATTCAGTTGATAGTAATGGTTTTGAGAAACTTGTTTCTCTTTCAGGTTACTCATAATTGGATATATTCCTAAGTTGAGTAATGCTGATTAGCCTCTCTCCATTAAGTTGATATGCACTGGAGACAGCTGCATGATTAGAATCTGATTCCAATTAAATATGTGCCAAATGTTTCTATATTGGATATAGAATGGTTAATATCTTAACAATGTTAAGGATGGTGAGTTGTCCAGCTTATGCTTAAAATCAGACACTGGATAACTCAAGGCACATTTCTATAATGGCTGTTTGTGGGTTGACCCTGGCTTTGATGAGGGTTGACATTTCTACCATCTGGAAGATCAATAGTGATATTGTTCTTGACTCGCCACAGTTTTAGTAAAATGGATTTTTTCAGAAAACAGTAGTGGGAGTATGGTAGAACTAGAAGTGATTCCAGAACCGCAAACGATTACGGAAAATTTAATAGGACATATATATTCAATCAAGTTTGACATTCTTATAGCCACTCCGCAGATATGGTGGGTAACCTTAGACACCCAAGAGGTACTCCGGTAGCCTCAAGGACGGTGACAGGGAGGTTCTAGTTTACCTAGACTTGACACTGCTGTTGTTCCAGACTATGAGACCCTGCAGGAGGACATGTATAGCGTCGTTCTAAACTAGCTTTAGAAGTGTACGTATATATTATTCTGCCAGAGGGTTGTCGTAGTCAGTGGGAGCAGCGGAAGCACAGTGGGCAAGAAGCTTGTGTCTATTTATAGACTTGAGCAGATATAGCGGAGATAGATCATCTATTTTTTGTTGTGACAGTCATGGGATTGACTTCATCAGAATAGGGGATGGATCTGTTAAGAAGGTAGTAGGGTGTAATGTCATGGTATTTGGATGACATACACAGAGTAGGAAGTAAAATTCCTATACTACGATCGGTTGTACTGTGGTCGTCACACAGTTGTTTCTCCAGACAGGATATGGATATAATATCTGACATTCCGGTTACTAGATCTATGGTTTTAGATCTAGATTTGGGTAGTTTCCCAATGTGAGTATTTTGATAGTATTTTAGAATAGATGACTCCTGGCATGGGAGTGTACCTGCAAGTGATGGAGTCACCCTCTCTAAAGGTGTCTTAGAGACTAAAGGAGAGAGGGATGTGCATGATTGGCAGATCACTTGCTTAGGCAATTGAGTCAATCATGAGATGTCAAGTACCACACCAGATGTTGTTTTTGCACTAGATGCAATAAGTTTATATTAATCCAATCCTGGAGAAACATAAGGAAGCAGTTTTAGAATATAAGTGCATGTTCTATGGATTTGATGACGGCAGCCTCCTTCGGGAGACGGTTATCATTCCAGGCTTCAAAGGTGACATGGATGACAGAGTGTTTGTCAGAGTTATAGTTTTCCCTCTGACGAGGGACAGTATTATGGACAGGTGGTCCAAGAGAATACTGTGGAAGGCATGGTGCTGGATACTGATTAGGTTCAGTTATCGATACAGTCTAAGAAGTTTGGATTTAGAGTTCATTTATGAACTGGGTCCCATCAGATGTCCAGACATATTCTAAGACAGGTATTACTCAATTCGGGAGATGGCTTTCTCCACGAACTTAAGATTAAGAGAGACATAGAAAGAAACATCAGGGCGGATCCACTCACTGAGGCTATTTCTCAAACACAAGAGTTTTACAAACTAGCTTTGTGAAACTGATTAGTAGAGGAGTTAGATGTTCGGTATCACACGGGCTGTGAGTATGCGACATCGCAATAATTAGCCTTAAGTGCAAGTGGGAGATTGTTGGAGATAGTGCCCTCAAAGTCAATTATTGGATCGCAGGTACGTGATTGCAATGATTGAGGCAGGACCTATACCGATATGACAGTCTTGCTCGAGATGACAGTTTGCTATCTGGTTTGTCTTTGTTATCGTATACATGCTTTAGTTTACTATTGCATGATGATAGAGCCCATAGGATTCTTGCTTGACTACCAGCAGTATGATGGCGATCATATACGTGGGAGCTGGGGTCTGTAAGCACATCCTTAAAGTGTCCCTAGTCGTGGGAGTTTCGAGACAGGGCATCGATACTCCAGAGTAGACTAGTGTATACAGTCGAGACCCCGACGAGGGGCGGTGGCCGGTCTCACAAGCCACTGGTGTCAGTTGGATCACCTAAGATGTATACAGGTGCTCATTAGGTTATGAGTACACCGGATAGGACTCGCCGGGAACATGCTAGTTGGTATTATACATATCGTCAGATAGCAGTTCCCTGGTGACATGTGTACAGGTTAGTTTGTCGACCTGAGATCGTCATTTGTCTCGTGTGAGTTCCCACTGTGCTTTGATTTATACCCTACCACACTCAAAGGAGACGTGCAAACAGGTATTTTTTGGGTACAGTCCCGAGCCACATGGAGGCAGTGAGCGGATCGTCGGGGATTCGTCTCTCCCGGTATTGGGGGTTGATGTCGCACAGTGCACGGGTGGCCATCACTAGAAACCCTCGGCCGAGGTAATGGAGAATTACTAATTTGGATCAGTAGTTTCTCAGGTGGTGATGGACTTCATGCCGACACGATTTATCGCGTTATTAGGGGTCTGACTTTATCCACCCCCTAGACTCGATATACGATACTCTTTAGACGAACGGACCGGACTATATATACATTGTCACTGTCAGGCTCAGTAGGGTTTATGGATGAGTTCACTCATCAGCTTCCCTTTCCAATCAATACATAGGCAACCGTTACGTACAGCTTGTACCTCTGACGTGCTAGAGGTTATACCCAGTGCCAGAGTGTTGATGAGTCATTAGAGTCCCCCACAGACAGTTTCCCAAGTTCGGGCGAAACGTTGTAGAGGCTGTATGGTTTTATGGCAGGGTTCGGAAAATGCATGTGCGTTTACGCACGTGTCATATTTCGGGCAGATAATACCGGTGGGCTTTGGTTTAAGCCGGATCCGAGTATTATACTGTGTAGATATAATATCTTTGTCTCTGTTGCATTTGTATTCGGTCGTAATACAAATGCGGGTATGTTTATACTGATACGGGGTTATCCTGAAATCCGTTTTAGGATCGCTTTTGGAAGTTGCCAGTTTCCAGTTTTCTATCGCCCGTCTTTAACATTCGGTTAAAGACGGATTTATCTTTTCTTGAGATGAGTGTGGAAGGTTCTAGAAGTTTCTAGAAGAGGTGACTAGGATGGTGAGGTGGCTAAGTGCATTAATGGTGTATTTATGTGTTGATGACTAAGGGTTATGATTCATTGTTTCATTTAATGCATTCATACAAGGTGTCTTATGACTCATTCATTTGTATTAGTGCTAATGGTCACTCTCTTGATTCCTACACTCACCTCCCTCCCCTTTAAATTGGCCGGCCCCTCCCATCTCATGGATATATGGTTGCTAGAAAAAATATATAGTTATTTGGTTCATGGAAATTAAGCATACTCATTTCACATTTCCACCCGATCCAAAAGGAGACTTCCATAACCGTTCGTCCATAGCTTGGACGTAACGAGACAAAGTGTTCTACTCATTCTCTACTTCATCTTGGTCGTCTCTTTTAGCAAACTTGACGACCGAGTTGTCTCGGTTCAAAGGCGGGAGCCCGTTTAAAGATCCGTCGACGTGGTGCCACCTGGACGAGAAGACCGGAGTTCAAGTAGATCGGAGCAGCCGCAACAAAGCATGGGATGATGGTTGAAGACCGAAGGACTCGGATCATTCGGTATAACATTTCTACCCACTTTGTAGTTTGTTAATTTAGTTTTAATGGCAGATCCGGGTTATAGTACGCGATAGCGCCAGTTGTAAAAAGTTTTTGTTCCGCATTAGGCGTCTGTTAGACGGCCGGGGCGCTACCGTGGACTTACAACTGTCATATAAAAAATAGATGATCTATCTCCGCTATATATGCTCAAGTCTATAAACAGACATAAGCTTCTTGTCCACTATTGCTTCCGCTGCTCCCACTGACTACAACAACCCTCTGGCAGAATAATATATACGTATACTTCTAAATCAAGTTTAGAATGACGCTATACTTATCCGCTTGCCTGGTCTGATAGTCTGGAACATCAGTAGTGTCAAGTCTGGGTAAACAAGAACCTCCCTGTCACCGTCCTTGAGGATACCGGAGTACCTCTCAGGTGTCTGAGGTTACCCACCATATCTGCGGAGTAGCTATTGGAATGTCAAAGCTGATTGAATATATAGGTCCTATTAAATTTTCCGTAATCGTTTGCGGTTCTGGAATCATTTCCAGTTCTACCATACTCCCACTACTGTTTTCTGAAAAAATCCACTTTACTAAAACTGTGGCGAGTCAAGAACAATATCACTATTGATCTTCCAGATGGTAGAAAATCAACCCTCATCAAAGCCAGGATCAACCCACAAACTGTCATTACAGAAACGTGCCTTGAGTTATCCAGTGTCTGGTTTTAAGCATAAGCTGGACAATTCCCCGTACCTTAACATCGTTAAGATATGAACCATTCTATATACAATATAGAAATAGAGGCACTAATTTAACTGGAACCAGATTCTAATCATGCAGCTGTCTGCAGTGCATATCAACTTAATGGAGAGAGGCTAATCAGCATTACTCAACTTAGGAATCCATCCAATTATGAGTAACCTGAAAGAGAAACAAGTTTCTCATAACCTTTACTATGAACTGAATACCAATCATAAGAATCTACATCTTCGATCTCTTTGAAGAATCCCGATACTTGCGATATTTGGTTCTCTACTTTATTCTTATACCCACAACTTCTCAAAACTTAGACCTTGTATTTCTACGAAACACTTGTCTAAAAACTAAAGAAGTCATAAGTAAACAGAACATAGTACTAGGACCTTCCCCTTTGTCCTGATGGACACTGGACAACATACAATACTCTGTATAAGTCCGCTGAGTTGAATAACTCAAAACCTGTGCATCGTAGGTTGAAAACTGTACTTATGGTTAAGAACTACTCCGTTGTTCAATACTCCTTACCCAATCACCAACTGATATAGGTAAATGTCATCGACATAATCTCAAAAAGTTATATCTCACTTTATAAAAATAAATGTACAGATATATCATTTTAAAATTGGTGCACAATAACGGATATTCAAAACCAAATACATGCCGTCTGGCAAAAACTCAGGCGACTTCCTTAAATATCACCAATTAAAACGAATTCCGATATAATGAGGATGATCACCTTATTCCCAATAACCTACTCCTACTCGTCATCTGTAAAAACATACAGATGTGAGAATCATACATGGTAAATACATACCCTGGAGTAAATATCTAATCGGGAAATCAGTTTTCTTTTAACAATGCACTGAAACATGAAAATGTTTCTTAGGGATATCTTGGTATTCCTAGTAATGCCTCTTCCATAAATCAATTCATGACTATAACCGCATATTTCTTTGCCACCTCTCCAAATCCCTTTATCTGTCTTTATTCATTACCTTCTGTACACCCTTTAGGCTAAGTGGTTTTCTTCCTTCCCTACCGTTCGGCACCAGCCTATGGTTTGGAAGAAGACTATCAAGTAAGCATAATAGGTGTACCCTCCTAAACCGAGTACTCGCAACTTGAGAAAAGGTGATGATAAAAGACAACTGAATAATACCTTATTCTATTTCTCCCGAACTGGGGAAAAAGCAAAGGTGAAATAGGAGTGGCGATGAAGTACGCGGTTTGGTCGTGAATGATAACAGCCGCAATTTACTTTGCCCTCTTTCCAATCCCTTTATTTTGTCTTTAGTTATTACCTTATGTATACCCTACTTAGGCTAATTGGTTTTCTTCATTCCCTCCCTGTCGGCACCTGCCTATGATTTGGAATAAGACTATCCAATAAGCGTAATACGTGTACTCTCCTAAACCAAGGAGCCCTCGCATCCTGAGAGAAGGTGATAATAAAAGACAACTGAATAAACCAATTCTATTTCTCCTGAACCTTGATCCATCCTTGAAGAAGTCCCTTCGAGTTCGTATATAACCATACGATGGATCTATCCAATAGAAGTGGATGTCCATAGTAATACGGGGTGTTCTGAGAAATACAAAGGGTAAAAGAAGGAGCGGCAATGACTTATGCAACTTTAGACAATCCAAAATCCAGTATTTTAAGAAGGTTCGGTCAACTTGGTCACTGAGTCATAGTCTAGGGTCGGTCAAAGGTCGCTGCCAAAGAGAGAGAGAGAAAAGAAACACTCTGCGTGCACTCTAACCTAGATCAGATGGTTATCACTTTATCTAATCAGGAAACCTCCCACTGTAATCTCAAATTCTCCTCCAAACCTGAAAGAAGAATTAGTCAGGATCACCCGAAGAGTAGACCAACTCTTCAGTGAGAATCGGGATCCAACTATCATCGCATGATAACTTGATGGAAGCCACTCAAGTTATCACACTCCAGAAGGTATGCGCATGCCTGGCAAGTTTGCTGTTTGTTTGAAACTCCCGATATTATTTTTGCCCCATGCTCTTATGACCTTGGCGTTGGTCAAAATATCATAGGTCAAAATATCATAGGTCACATGCCAAGTTCTACCCGTCACTATCCAGGTCAATTTGAACCCACCCGCACATGCCCTTGACATTGGCCAAAATGGCAGAACGGCTGTCCCAAACCAACTCATCTATCTATGCAACAAATGAATACCCAGCAGCTACCAAACACTATGCCTTGGCGTTGGTCAAAATACATAGCTTGAATACTACTAAATATCCAAAAGAAATGACGGAGGGCTACTGCTGGTTTTTGGCGAAAAACCTTTAACGTAACGAACTTGATATCGCTGAAGGAACCTGATAGCTTTTTATAAAAATATAGTGACGAAAACCTTTGCTAAAGAGGTCATTCCCGGTGAAAGGATCTCGGCTCTTTCCTTGTGGAATGAGGTGTAGGATATTCTAACTGAATACCACGATGCAAAACAACTTGTAATCGACTATATTGAAGTTATTACCCTGACGCAAACTTCTGCCCAAGGGGTCTCTCCCGGTGAAGGGATATCAGCCCTTGCCTCGTCGAATGAGGTGCAGGATATTCCAACCGAATATCACTACCCATAACAAAAGGAAACGTCTTTGTAATAACACTTTTAAAATTTGTTCCAACAACATCAAATATAGATTTGTTTTATCCTTGCATTGATAAGAATCAATACAGTCCCATCAATCAATCACACCAGAAAAGAACAAAAATATAATGTACGTATATGCCATCCGCATTCACCACTGGGTCCCGTCATCACCCCTTAGGTTACTTAACTAATGACAGAGCGGGGGCTGGACTAGCGCGGGTGTAAAACATATACAACATCTAATAGTATATATACCAATATACAATAATCGCTCCAGGCGTGATAATATGCAACATTACAGAAAAGTAATAAGCATCACAGAACAATACAGATAATCTGGGATTCCCGGGTTTCACAGAGCCGCTACTGAAACCCGATGTTCCCCTGGTTGTGTGGATAGTCTGTGCAATGAAACTGTAAGGTTCCTAGGCACCCTAGTGAGGTCTCACAAGTCATCATCCATGCAAATTTCTAAAAAATACGGTGCCGAGAAACCCTAGAACGGATCGTCCACTAGATATATAGGCAAAGCGAGTAAGTAAACGGAAATATAGCTAAAGGGAAGGGGCTACAACCTTTGTAGATCCGGTCCACCACTTCCTAAGCTCCGCGATGATCTCCCTCCGCTGTCCAAATCGAACCCTTGACTCTAGCATTGGCATCATCGAAGAATGGGCGGGCTTGATCGTCGGTTCGATGCCGAAGATGATCTACGTCGAGGCATCACAAGAACAAGCTCCAACTTCACCAAGCTTTGAAAACTTGTGAAGTAAACACCCTATACAACTTGGCAAGAGGTAGAGGATGAAGAAATAGGAAGTGGGTAGACTTTAGAATTGGATTTCTCACTTGATTTCACTAGTTGCCATTGATGGTCACTAGCTTTCTTCATGGAAGAAGAAGATGAGGAAGAAGAAGAAGATATGATAAGTTAATTAAAAAAGAAAATAAAAAGAATACTTATCATACTTTCAACCTTAGTTAGGTGTAGAGAAAAGACCATGGTTAAAAGGATGGTTAGGGTTAAGCATAAGAACAAAAGAGTGACTTAGTCAAAGTTTCAAGAAACTTCAACTAAAAACAAAACATTCAACCATTCATTTATCCTTTTCTTTTTCCAAAAATGAATAAATAAGAAAGATAAATGAATAAATAATCAAAACCCTAATCATTAACTTAAACCATGGTTTGATTCTTTACACTTAACCAAGTAAGCATGTATCATCAAACATGATACAAACATGTGCACAAAACTATATCGCATATACAATGTGTACAATTCAAGTGAGAAAATCCTTTTAAAGTGAACCAATACTAGTTAACGCAAAGTAATATATCAAATATATAAATATGCACTAAATCATTAAATCAACACTTGATTTAACGATCCGGTCATATCGGATATAACCGACTAGTATCATATGTATCGGCTTATCGAATCAATCCTTGATTCGATAACTAGGTTATATCGCATATAACCAATCGATACATTGATCGCGAGAATGGAATACGGTATCACATACTCGAATTATTCTCGGTCCCGCACATATCTCATATGCGCTCCTATTTCGTTTCGCTTGAGCCAGGAAACCTCTGTGTAGGACTCTAAAGACTCGTCAATACGCCGGTAGCGGATGATGATCATATCAAGCACCCACAAGCCGCAAGCGGTCTGCTAAACGTAACGGCCACCCGGGTATTGAGCGATCAGAAGATCGACAAGCAAGCCCGCTCACACTCCTGTGAATCCAACCAGTAACACTTACCGTACAGTCCGGTCTGTTCGTCTGATATGTCTCATATCTCGCCTAGGGGTGGTAAACGTCAGACCCCAATAGCTCGATAAGTCATGCCGACGTAGGGTCCATAACTATCGTGAAACTACTGATAACTCTTACCAGTATATCACTGCAACCCTGGCCAGGGATTTCCTGTTATGGCCAGTCGTGCATTGCGCAACATCAACCCCCAATACCGGGAGAGACGAATCCCCTCCTATCGCTCATTGCCTCCATGTGAATCGGGACTGTACCCAAAAACCACCTGTTTGCACAACTCAGTAGAGCCGTGGTAGGGTGGAAATCAAAGCACAGTGGGAGACACACAAGACTCTATGACGATCTCGGGTCAACAGACTAAGCTGTACCAGTGTCACCAGAGAACTGCCATCTGACGTGAGGTATAATACCATCTGGGAGTTCTCGGCGAGTCCGTTCAGTGTACCCAGTCTCCACTGAGCACCCGCATACCATCTTCGATGTCAAACACCAATGGATATGGGATCATCCATCGCCCATCGCATGGGTCGAGAAGATATGCGCTAGTCTACTCTGGAATATCGATGCCCCGTCTCGATATTCCCTCGACTAGGAACATTTCAAGGATGTACTCATGGACTACCCAGGCCCCACTAGTATGATCTACATCATAGTCCTGGAAGTCGAGTACACATCCTATGGGCTTTATCAACATGTAATCAGAGAGACAGAAAGTATACATGTTAAGATAAAGTGCAACCAGATAGCGTACTATCATGTCGAGCAAGAAAGTCCTACCTATATATGTCCCAGCATCCACTACAATATACATCCAATGTACAGTAATGGCCTCTAGGGCATACATATAACTAACAGAAACCTAGACCCCTACGGGTGCGGCAAGTTACCCGCCAAAACCTGAAGCGGGGCAGCCCCCTATAGCAAAATGAATGGACCACCCGGCACTTCACGGAATCCGGTAACTCGAGCACCCCTCCTTGGGTCAACCTGTACCCCCTACGAGGGCGGTGAATAGTCTGCCAATTCTAGAGTGAGGCCCCTCTGCCTCTCAAAGCCATGAGATACGGACCCGTTGCCCTCCAGAACCCGGCTATCCGTGCACTCCGTCACGGGGTAAACCTAGTACAGAAATAAAAATATGTACCACTCGTACATCGACCTCAACCTGGTCGTGCCCCAAAAGAATAATATACAAACAGGCAGTGACGGCAGTCCACATGTTGGACGCTCGCCCCGCAATATCAAATGTATAAATAAATCCAAACTGCACTACCATTGCACACTGCTATCCACCACGACAAATCCGCAACATCACAGCACAACACAGAACATCAACGCGAATGTCACGTTCGCAAACCCGTCTAAAAGAACTATAGCAATTAGACGCGGTTTACCGCTCAAATGACATTCCCGGTTGGAGATATAATGTAAATACTGCAAACTAACAAGTTTAAAATTTCGATCGACAAAATTTCCCGAAGTGGGCCCCACGTACATCTGCTGTACAGTAACAAAAACTGGGCCCAAAAGAACAGTTCCAAAAACCACAATTTCCCAAGTAGAAGCTACTGTAGAAATTTGACTAATTGATCTCACTTTCTGGCGGCGGATCCGCGGCCAAACCCTAGCTTGGGCCGTGGATCCGCGGCAGAACAGTGATATCACATGGTCGAATTTCTCCAGTTTTCCTAAAAAACCCTGCTTGATTTTCTGGTATACTAAAAATGATTTTTAAACTTGATTTAAAATCGACAGAAAGTTTAGAACTTGAAAAATGTGATTTTCGAAATTCCGTTCGATCGATATTTTAAACGTGTTAGCACAAGTTAATATAGCTTAATGGTGAGGCTCTGATACCACTGTAAGTCCACGGTAGTGCCCCGGCCGTCTAACAGACGCCAAATGCAGAACAAAAACTTTTACAGCTGGCGCTATCGTGTACTATAACCCGGATCTGCCATTAAAGCTGAACTAACAAACTACAAAGTGGGTAGAAATGTTATACCGAACGATCTGAGTCCTTCGGTCTTCAACCATCATCCTACGCTTTGTTGCGGCTGCTCCGATCTCCTGAATCTCCAGTCTTCTCGTCCAGGTGGCACCACGTCGACGGAGTAGAACACTTTGTCACGTTACGTCCAAAGTTATGGACGAACTCGATCATCAAGTTTGCTAAAAGAGATGACCAAGATTGATGTAGAGAATGAGTAGAACACTTTATCTCGTTACGTCCAAGGTTATGGACGAACGGTTAATAAAGTTGCCTTTTGGATCGATATGAAATGAGAAACTTTTCTATACTAATTTCCATGAACCAAATAACTATCATCTTTTTTAACCAAGTGAGTGAGTGAGGAGGAGGGGAGGGGCCGGCCAATATATGGTCGAGGGGTGAGTGTAGGAGAGAGGGGGAGGTGACCTTAACAATGAAGCTTATCATCACGATAAATGAAACAATGACTCACTTAAACATTCAATGCAAACATTGAACCTTAATAACCTAGTCACCAAAATCATTAATGCAACAATTAATGCCAAGATGAGTCACTTAACACCTCTCAATCCTAGTCATCATCTAGAAGCTTCCACACTCATCTCAAGAAAAGATAAATCCGTCTTTAACCGAATGATAAAGACGGGTGATAGAAAACTGGAAACTGGCAACTTCCAAAAGCGATCCTGAAACGAATTTCAGGATAACCCCGTAATGGTATAAACATACCCGCATTTGTATTACGACCGAATACAAATGCATCTGAGACAAAGATATTATATCTACACAGTATAATACTCGGATCCGCTTTAAACCAAAGCCCACCGGTATTATCTGCCCGAAATATGACACGTGCGTAAACGCACGTGCATTTTCCGAACCCTGCCATAAAACCATACGGCCTCTACAACGTTTAGCCCGAACTTGGGAAACGGTCTGTGGAGGACTCTAATGACTCATCAACACACTGGCACTGGGTATAACCTTTAGCACGTCAGAGGTACAAGCTGTACGTAACGGTTGCCTATGTATTGATTGGAAGGGGAAGCTGACGAGCGAACTCATCCAGAAACCGTACTGAGCCTGACAGTGACAATATCCGTACAGTCCGGTCCGTTCGTCTAAAGAGTATCGCATTGTAAGTCCACGTTGTTCATCCCAGCTCCAAGCGTCGATCCGGACCTTGGGCACCTCCGCGGCCTTCTTGAGTCGAAGACGATCCACCCGAGAGTTGTACACTGAGCTTCGCCTCAAACCAAGGAAACTAGGGCAAAGAGATTGCTAATCTAAATGCCTTAGGTTGTGTAGAAGAGAAAGATGGAAGTGTTTGTCTATGTGGATTCTTTTTCTCTCAACACATGAGATCAAAAGAAGAGATCAAGAGGAGGAAGAAGAAGGAGAAAGTTTGCAACCATGGAGCTTTTCTTTTCTTCTCATTTCAAGAGAGAGAATGAGAAAAGAATAAATGAAAAGATTAAGCCAAAAGAAATGAACCATGGTTCAATAATACACTAAGATCATCATTACTAATCCTATCAAGATATCAGTTGATGGCACATTGAATTGACCATTATCATAACACATAAATTAAAATGAAAATAAAAGAAGAGTGTGGATCTCTCTTGAAGGTCAATGGTCAATATGGTCAACAAGTCAACAAAGTCAAGAGAGATCTAAGTGGTCAAATGGTCAATGCAATTAGCCATCACTAATCTATCACTAAAAGGATTAGTAAACAATGTCTCCGGCTCACAACGGTTTTGACCAAACGAATTGTCAAAACCCTAATGAGTGTGCCACATTACGGTTTTGGCCGAACCAACTGCAAAAACCCTAATGGGGCACCTCCTCCTTTATCGCTCCTCAAAACTGTGCATACACACCCGCATCCGCATTCCGTAGAATGCGAATGCACAGAAGACAAATCAAATCCATCTGTGCAATACTAGGATCTGGCTTAAACCAAAGCCCACTAGTATTGCCTGCCCGAACAGCATACGTACACAAGTGCACGTAAGTGATCGTAGCCCTGCCGTAAAACCATACGGCCTTTACACGTTTCGCTCAGTGCAGGGAAACTCTCTGTGTGGGACTCTAAAGAATCGACACTACGCTGGCAATGGGTTTAGCCACAGACCGCAAGCGGCACTAGCTGTACGTAACGGTCCCTAGGTAGATGTCGATAAGAAGGCCGATGAGGTAAACCCATCCGAACTCCTACTGAGCCTGTATGTGACAATCTCCGTACAGTCCGGTCTGTTCGTCTGATACATCGCATGGCGGGCCTAGGGGGCGGTGAACGTCAGTCCCCTAATAGCAGTACAAGTCGTGTCGGAGTGTAGCCCAGAACACCCTGAGATAACACTGGAAACCTACCAGTATATCTCGCTTGCCCTGGACAGGGACTACTTGTGTAATGGCTCTCCTAGACACAGCGCGATGTCAACCCCCAATACCGGGAGAGATGAATCCTGTCTAACCGTCACTGCCTCCAAGTCCTTCGGGACTGCACCCAACTACTACCTGTTTGCATGACTCCTTTGAGCCGTGGTAGGGTTGTAATCTAAGTACAGTGGGAACACACTCGAGGCGAAGTGACAGTGTCAAGTCGGCGGACTAAGCTGTACTCATGTCACCTGGGAACTGATAACTGACGATAGGTATAATACCAACCAACAGTTCCCGACGAGTCCTGTCCAGTGTACTCGTAACCTAATGAGCACCTGCATACTATCTCAAGTACGACGTACTGACGACTGTGGGACAGACCGTCTCCCCCGCTGGGATGAGAAGCGCATACGCTAGTCTACTCCGGAGTATCGATGCCCTGTCTCGATAGTCCAACGACTAGGGACCTGTATAAGGATGTGCTTATAGATTACCCAGCCCCCACGAGTGTGAGCGCCATCACAACGCTGGTAATCAAGCAAAATCCTAAGGGCTCTACTAATATGTATATAAGCGATATGCTAAAAGAAACACATGCACATATTGAAGTAGAGACAAACCAAGTAGCATACTACCATTTTAAGCAAGATTGTCTATACAACTGTGAATATCCCAAGCTTCCATTAAGTAATATACAAGCTAGTATGATACAGTAATGGCCTCTAAGGCATATACACTAACAATCTCCCACTTGCACTAAGGCTATGTACTGGCGTATCGAAGACCTATCATCTCGATCAACCGTTCGAACTGAGTCTGGGGTAGGGCCTTCGTGAGTGGATCTGCAGTGTTATTCTCCGTATTTACTCTCTTCACCTCGATCTCCCGGCGATCTACGATCTCCCTGATCAGGTGGTACCGCCTCAAAATGTGCCTGGACTTCTGATGGGACCTGGGTTCCTTCGCTAAAGCTATAGCCCCGTTGTTGTCGCAATACAGCGGTATTGGATCAACAATGGTAGGAACCACCTGAAGCTCCGTGAGGAACTTCTTCATCCAGACAACTTCCTTTGCGGCATCGCAAGCAGCTATGTACTCCGCTTCCATAGTTGAGTCTGCAACGGTCTCCTGCTTGGAACTCTTCCAGCAAACCGTCCCTCCATTGAGGGTAAAGACATAACCCGACATGGACTTGGAGTTATCCTTGTCACTCTGGAAGCTGGAGTCAGCAAAGGCCTCGATCTGGAGGTCTTTTCCGCCATACACCAAGAACATCTCCTTAGTCCTTCTCAGGTACTTGAGAATGTTCTTTACCGCTATCCAGTGTTTCTCCCCTGGATCCGACTGATACCGGCTTACAACGCTCAATGCGTATGCTACATCTGGTCTGGTACATAATATCGCATACATTATAGAGCCTACCGCAGAAGCGTAGGGTATAATAGACATGCGATCCCTTTCCAAATCAGTCTTGGGAGACATCTCTTTGGAGAGGGTGATCCCGTGACAAGCCGGTAAATTACCGCGCTTGGAATCTTCCATACTGAATCTTTTCAGTATGGTGTCAATGTACCTTGACTGTGAAAGTCCCAACATCCTCTTAGATCTATCACGATAGATCTGGATCCCCAGAATGTAGTTGGCATCGCCCAGGTCCTTCATGGAGAACCTCTGCGACAAGAATCCTTTGACTGACTGTAGCATAGGAATATCATTTCTTATTAGGAGAATGGCATCCACGTACAAGATGAGGAATACCACAGTTCTCCCTACAATCTTACTGTAAATGCATGGTTCATCTGGGTTTTTGATAAAGTCGAATTCTTTGACAGTATCATCAAAGCAGATGTTCCAATTTCGCGATGCCTGCTTGAGTTCATAAATGGACTTGAGCAACTTGCACACTCTACCGCTGCTCCCACTCTGAATGAATCCCTCCGGCTGATCCATATAGACGCACTCTTCCAAATTTCCATTTAGGAAAGCCGTCTTTACGTCCTTCTGCCAGATTTCATAATCATGGAAGGCAGCAATGGCAAGGAGGATCCGAATGGATTTCAGCATAGCCACTGGAGAAAAGGTCTCGTCATAGTCCAAACTAGGTCTTTGATGAAAACCCTTTGCTACAAGTCTAGCTTTATAGGTCTCAACCTGCCCATCTACACCAATCTTCTTTCTGAAGATTCATTTGCAGCCTACGGGTTTTACCCCTTCTGGAGCAAAGTCCAAAGTCCAAACTTTGTTGGTGTACATAGACTCCATCTCGGCCCGCATTGCATCCAGCCATTTTACCGAGTCACCGCTCTGAATGGCTTTCTGGAAGCTAGTAGGCTCACCATAATCCATAGTGCAATCCTCTCTATCCCCGTCAATGAGAAAACCGTAGTATCTCTCGGGCAGATAAGACTGCCTACTACTCCTGCGGAGTGGCGTAGGAATGTCCTGTTCTTTCGAACCCTCTGGTTCTACTAAGCTTTCAGTAATAGTTCGTGGTTCTGGAATTTCTTCCAGTTCTATTGCTCTCCTACTTATCTGATTTTCTAAAAACTCAGTTTCCAAGAAGCGAGCATGGCGAGAAACAAAAACCTTTTGTTCCTCTGCGTAATAGAAAAGATACCCCTTGAAGTTCTTTGGGTATCCCACAAACTTACACTGTACCGAACGTGCCTCGAGCTTGTCCGCATGCTGCTTTTTTACAAAAGCTGGACACCCCCATGTCTTAAAGTGTTTAAGACTGGGTTTCTTCCCACTCCACATCTGATATGGTGTGGTAGGTACTGACTTAGTAGGAACTTGGTTTAAAAGATATGCAGCTGTTTCTAGTGCATAACTCCAGAAGGATCGCGGCAACTTAGCCTTACTCATCATGGAACGAACCATATCCAATAGGGTTCGATTCCACCTTTCCGATACACCGTTGTGTTGTGGTGTGTATGGAGGAGTAAGCTGAAAGAGAATTCCATTCTCTTTTAAGAAGCCCAGAAACTCGGCACTCAAGTATTCACCACCTCGATCAGATCTCAGTGTCTTGATACTTTTGCCTGTTTGTTTTTCAACTTCATTCTTGTATTCCCGAAATTTCTCAAAGGCTTCGGATTTATGCTTCATCAAGAAGACATGCCCAAACCTAGAGAAATCATCTGTGAAAGTAATGAAGTATGAATAACCACTTCGCGCATGTGTAGACATTGGACCACACACGTCACTGTGTATGAGTCCCAAAAGCTCACTCGCTCTTTCTCCGTGTCCAGTGAACGGAGTCTTTGTCATCTTTCCCATGAGACAAGATTCACAAGTGGCATATGACTGGTACTCGAATGGATCCAAGTATCCTTCTTTATGTAACTTTGTCAACCGTGTCTCATTAATGTGACCCAGTCTACAATGCCATAAGAAAGCCTGATTTAATTCCGGAGACTTTCTTTTAAGTGTGTTCTGGACACTGAAGACCTGAGCTTGATTCAAAACGTATATACCGTTTTTCAATGTACCTGACCCAATCAGTACTTGATTTAGGTGGATGTTTACTACATCGCTTACAAAAGCAAAATCATACCCTTCCTTAGAAAGTAAGGATACAGATATGATGTTACAAGTCGCACCTGGTACATAAAAACAGTTACGCAGAATCAATATCTTCCCAGTTGTCAGTCCTAGATGATATTCCCCTACGGATACAGCATACATGCTCATTCCGTTAGCAACCCTGAGAGTCATATCACCTTTCTTGATAACCCTACGGTTTCTCAGAGCCTGTAACGAATTACAGATATGAGATCCTGATCCGGTATCCAATACCCAGGAAGTAGGGTTAACTGACATACAGTTCTCTATTACAAACACACCCGAAGCCGAAGCCACAACATGCTTCGAATTCTGGCTACTGGCTTTACAAGCCCTGCAATCCTTCTGCCCATGTTCATTCCCGTAACAATAGGAACATCCCTCTTTTACTACATCTGTTCCTGAAACTTCTGCCCTTCCCTTTCTTTCTACTTCCCTAGTTTCCTTTAGGGTAGTAGGTAGAGACTGTTGAACTAAGTCAGCATCTGACCCGTTCTTCAACGTGGTCTTCAGGTCCGAGGGCTCAAAAGAGCTGGTCTCTGTAAGGACGTTGCCCCCTACAGATGACCCGATAGCCAACCTCGCTGGAAGCAATTCGTTCGAGGTCTCATATCTTGCGATACGAGATTGCTCTCCATATAAAACTTTGTTATGGAGGAAGATAGAAGCTGAGTCCATCTTCTCGTGCTGCCTCTGGTATATACCATCAACTGAGGCTAACACGAGGCACTTGGCTTTCGCACAGTCTTCTTCCGATGTCTTTCGGATGTTAATATCCGTGACAGGGGAAATTGGACCTGAGACGGCAGGGGTTGGATCAGTCAAGAGGTGTCCCAGCTTGTCATGGGCAATGGACATCTGGACAGACCTTTGCCATTCATAACAGTCAGATTCAGTCATTTTATTATCTAGATGTAACCTAGGTGCGGTCACTGGGTCGCTGCAATTAAGAGATAGAGAAGAAAACACTCAGCATGATGCTCTTGCAAGTTTAGATTGGTTTTTAATTTATCTAAACAGGATGGCTCCCACTGTCTCTCGAATCCCTCCTCAAACCATAAAGGAAGAATTAGTCAGGATCAATCCCACCGTACAATACTTGCTTAACCGTTCAGCCAGGCCAGTGTCGGTACTTCGAGGGAGGTTTTCCAACGCTTTCGCGAAGTTTCTTAATTAAGTAACCTCTTTTCCCTGTGGGCGTAACCCCGCTAACACCTTTCTAGACACCTACTTGGTTTATAGCATTGATCGTTAAGTGAGAGTTTTCCCGAGGAGTAGCATATACTCACAGGAGGATCGGGATCCAAATATCATCGCGTGATAAAACCGAAGGAATCCTACCAGAATCATCACACTCCAAATGGTATGCAGTGCTAGCAAGTTTCAGTACTTTTGAAACTCCCGATGTGGATTTTTGCCCCATGCTCTTATGACCTTGACTAAGGCCAACAAATCATAAGTCACATGTCAAGTTCTACCCGTCGTTGTCCAGGTTAATTTGAACCCACCCGTATATACCCTTGACTATGGCCAACAAAGCAATACGACTGTCCCAAACCAACGCATTCTATCTATGCAACATATGAATACCCACCAGCTACCAAACACTGTACCTTGACTAAGGCCAACAAACACAGCTTGAATACTGTTGAATATTCATATGAAACGACGGAGGGCTACGGATGGTTTTGGCGAAACCGTGAACGTAGTGAACTTGATATAGTCGATGGAACGAGATAGCTTTTAAAAGAAGTGGTTCAAGCTCCGCGTTTAAAATGCTTGTTTTCGAAAAGAACCAAGTGGTTTTCAAAGTGTTCCAACGACTTTTACTTGGTTTATTTTCTTGCATTAGTTCTTTTAATGTGTCTCATCATTTAATCCTACCATTGCAGAAAACAACCAAAATATGACGTACGCTTATGCCATTCGCATTCGCCACGGGGGCCCGTCATCACCCGTTAGGTTACTTAACTAACGACAGAGCGGGGGCTGGGCTAGCGCGGCTGTAAAACATAAGCAATGCCTAAATAGTTATCATATATAAATATATAGCAATGATAGACATTACAGATCACAGATGAACACTTTGGATATACTAGGAATCCGCGATTCGTTCGAGCCTGCAACGAAAAACGGATTACACGGTCGCGATGAATAGCCAAACCCCACCCTAGACCCCTACGGGTGCGGCAAACTACCCGCCAAGTACCCAAAGCGAAGCAACCTCCCTCAACCCGTGAGTAGGCCACTCGGCACTTCGAGATACCCGGTAGTTTGTGCACCCCTCCTTGGGTCTATCCTAGGAGCATAAACAGTAAAATGAAATTATACAATGACGGCTACAACCCCGACCCGGTTGTGCGGCCATACAAATAATATTACATCAATTTACAAATTTTACAATGAATGAAAGAAAAAGAAACTCTCATCTCACACCCATTCCCGGCTATTCATCCGCGACAATCCAACGAGTTCATATCCACAAACCATCAACATTACAGATCACAGATATGTATAACCCCCACTAATCGACGTATAGCGATTAGCGGACGTTCAATACATATATCACATCACAGATAATATTCATTAGCCAAAGAGTACGGAATATCGATCAAAATACGGATTTTTAACCACCCGAAAAGTCAATTTGCTTTCTGGAAAATCTGGGTAGAAAAAACATGTATTAAAAATCCCAAAACATCCAAACCAAAACACTGCACAAAACCCGATCCAGTTCCGAGTCAAAACGGCGGCGGAACCGCGGCAATTAGCATGTTATTGCCGCGGAACCGCGGTCGTTTGATCGAATCACTGGATCGTTTTTCTGCAGTGTTTTCACAAAACCCTGAGACGATTTTTGAAGTATGATTTTTTAATTTTAAAGCAGAAAAAATCAACAGAAAGTTGTGGTTTTGCGGATGTGTTTTGCGACTTTTTTCCGATCGATGTTCTTAACACTTTGCTAACTTACTAGTTTATGTTTAGCTAGGCTCTGATACCACTGTAAGTCCACGTTGTTCATCCAAGCTCCAAGCGTCGATCCGGACCTTGGGCACCTCCGCGGCCTTCTTGAGTCGAAGACGATCCACCCGAGAGTTGTACACTAAGCTTCGCCTCAAACTAAGGCAACTAGGGCAAAGAGATTGCTAATCTAAATGCCTTAGGTTGTGTAGAAGAAAAAGATGGAAGTGTTTGTCTATGTGGATTCTTTTTCTCTCAACACATGAGATCAAAAGAAGAGATCAAGAGGAGGAAGAAGAAGGAGAAAGTTTGCAACCATGGAGCTTTTCTTTTCTTCTCATTTCAAGAGAGAGAATGAGAAAAGAATAAATGAAAAGATTAAGCCAAAAGAAATGAACCATGGTTCAATAATACACTAAGATCATCATTACTAATCCTATCATGATATAACTTAATGGCACATTGAATTGACTATTATCATAACACATAAATTAAAATGAAAATAAAAGAAGAGTGTGGATCTCTCTTGAAGGTCAATGGTCAACATGGTCAACAAGTCAACAAAGTCAAGAGAGATCTAAGTGGTCAAATGGTCAATGCAATTAGCCATCACTAATCTATCACTAAAAGGATTAGTAAACAATGTCTCCGGCACACAACGGTTTTGACCAAACGAATTGTCAAAACCCTAATGAGTGTGCCACATTACTGTTTTGGCCAAACCAACTGCAAAAACCCTAATGGGGCACCTACTCCTTTATCGCTCCTCAAAACTGTGCATACACACCCGCATCCGCATTCCGTAGAATGCGAATGCACAGAAGACAAATCAAATCCATCTGTGCAATACTAGGATCTGGCTTAAACCAAAGCCCACTAGTATTGCCTGCCCGAACAGCATACGTACACAGGTGCACGTAAGTGATCGTAGCCCTGCCGTAAAACCATATGGCCTCTACACGTTTCGCTCAGTGCAGGGAAACTCTCTGTGTGGGATTCTAAAGACTCGACACTACGCTGGCAGTGGGTTTAACCACAGACCGCAAGCGGCACTAGCTGTACGTAACGGTCCCTAGGTAGATGTCGATAAGAAGGCCGATGAGGTAAACGCATCCGAACTCCTACCGAGCCTGTATGTGACAATCTCCGTACAGTCCGGTCTGTTCGTATGATACATCGCATGGCGGGCCTAGGGGCGGTGAACGTCAGTCCCCTAATAGCGGTACAAGTCGTGTCGGAGTGTAGCCCAGAACACCCTGAGATAACACTGGAAACCTACCAGTATATCTCGCTTGCCCTGGACAGGGACTACTTGTGTAATGGCTCTCCTAGACACAGCGCGATGTCAACCCCTAATACCGGGAGAGACGAATCCTGTCTAACCGTCACTGCCTCCAAGTGCTTCGGGACTGCACCCAACTACTACCTGTTTGCACGACTCCTTTGAGCCGTGGTAGGGTAGTAATCTAAGTACAGTGGGAATACACTCGAGGCGAAGTGACAGTGTCAAGTCGGCGGACTAAGCTGTACTCATGTCACCTGGGAACTGATAACTGACGATAGGTATAATACCAACCAACAGTTCCCGACGAGTCCTGTCCAGTGTACTCGTAACCTAACGAGCACCTGCATACTATCTCTAGTACGACGTACTGACGGCTGTGGGACAGACCGTCTCCCCCGCTGGGATGAGAAGCGCATACGCTAGTCTACTCCGGAGTATCGATGCCCTGTCTCGATAGTCCAACGACTAGGGACCTGTATAAGGATGTGCTTATGGATTACCCAGCCCCCACGAGTGTGAGCGCCATCACAACGCTGGTAATCAAGCAAAATCCTAAGGGCTCTACTAATATGTATATAAGCGATATGCTAAAAGAAACACATGCACATATTGAAGTAGAGACAAACCAAGTAGCATACTACCATTTTGAGCAAGAGTGTCTATACAACTGTGAATATCCCAAGCTTCCATTAAGTAATATACAAGCTAGTATGATACAGTAATGGCCTCTAGGGCATATACACTAACACGCATATCGAGTCTAGGGGGGTGGATAAAGTCAAACCCCTAATAACGCGATAATTCTTGTCGGTATGAAGCCCATCACCACCTGAGAAACTACTGATCCAAATCAGTAATTCTCCACTATCTCGGCCGAGGATTTCTAGTGATGGCCACCCGTGCACTGTGCGACATCAACCCCCAATATCGGGAGAGACGAATCCCCGACGATCCGCTCGCTGCCTCCATGTGGCTCGGGACTGTACCCAAAAAATACCTGTTTGCACGTCTCCTTTGAGCGTGGTAGGGTAGAAATCAAAGCACAGTGGGAACTCACATGAGACAAATGACGATCTCAGGTCGACAAACTAACCTGTACACATGTCACCAGGGAACTGCTATCTGACGATATATATAATACCAACTAGCATGTTCCCAGCGAGTCCTGTCCGGTGTACTCATAACGAGATGAGCACCTGTATACATCTTAGGTGAACCAACTGACACCAATGGCTTGTGAGACCGGCCATCGCCCCTCGTCGAGGTCTCGACTGTATACATTAGTCTACTCTGGAGTATTGATGCCCTGTCTCGAAACTCCTACGACTAGGGACACTTTAAGGATGTGCTTACAGACCCCAGCTCCCACGTATATGATCGCCATCATACTGCTGGCAGTCAAGCAAGAATCCTATGGGCTCTATCAACATGCAATAGAGAACTAAAGCATGTAAACGATGATAAAGACAAACCAGATAGTATACTATCATCTCGAGCAAGACTTTCATATCGGTATAGGTTATCCCTCAATCATTGCAATCACGTACCTGCGATCCAATAATTGACTTTGAGGACACTATATCCAACAAACCCTTACTAAGCCTGTCCGTGACAATCTCCGTACAGTCCGGTCTGTTCATCTAAGAGAATCGCATATTGAGTCTATGGGGTGGATAAAGTCAGACCCCTAATAACGCGATATTTCGTGTCTATATGAATCCCATCACCCACTGAGAAACTACTTATCCAAATCAGTAATTCTCGTCCATCTTGGCCAAGGATTTCTGGTGATGGCCACCCGTACACTACGCGACATCAACCCCAATACCGGGAGAGACGAATCCCTGACGATTCGCTCACTGCTTCTATATGACTCAGGACTGTACCCAACTAAAACCTGTTTACACGACTCCTTTGAGCCGTGGTAGGGTAGTAATCAAAGCACGGTGAGAACTCACACGAGACAAATGATGGTCTCAGGTCGACAGACTAACATGTACTCATGTCACCTGGGAACTGTAATCTGACAATAGGTATAATACCAACTAGCATATTCCCGACGAGTCCATCCAGTGTACTCATAACCCAATGAGCATCTGTATACTATCTTAGGTGAATGACACCAATGGCTTGTGAGACCGGCCATCGCCCCTCGTCAGGGTCTCGATAAGTATACACTAGTCTACTCCGGAGTATCGATGCCCAGTCTCGATACTCCCACGACTAGGGGCATTTAAGGATGTGCTTATAGACCACCCAGCTCCCACGTATATGATCGCCATCATAAAGCTGGTAGTCAAACAAGAATCATATGGTCTCTATCAACATGTAATAGTGATCTGTAATGCCACCTAATGCTGTACATAATGATAAAGACAAACCAAATAGCATACTATTATCTTGAGTAAAACTGTTCTCTCCGTATAGGTCCTCCCTCGATCATCACAATCGCATGCTTGTGATTCAATAATTGACTTGAGGGCAATATAGCCAACAATAGAGATACGTAATAGCAAGTAAAACGTATATACACAAATGATAAAAACAGACCAGATAGCATACTATCATCTCAAGAAAAACTGTTCTATCCGTATAGGTCCTCCCACAATTACAATAATTGCCTTGAGGGCATCTATATCCAACAGCGCACTCCTCTCTTGCAGTTACATTAAATATTGTTTATTGAGTTGCTACAAAAGAATAAAAAGGTATCGTCAAAAGACATATCCAAAACTCATCGCGCATGTATTGCCCGACCATGGCACGCCAGTAGTTGTTGGACCAATTTGGTTCCGGACATCTCCTCCGGTGTATTGTTCGATTCAAGTTTTTTGAAGACCTTGTTCTTATGCCCTCTTCAGCTCTTCGCCATATGCTTAAGCAGCTTATCGTGAACTTCTCGTTCATCGACAATCGCCTCGGGACCTTCTTTTCCATACCACCGAAAGTCAAACGGACTCTGCAAAACAGGATAATTCGTTATATGGGTAGACGTATTTAAATAAATCAAAATACAGTTCAATATTGAATAGTATAAACAAATCTCACCATAATCTCCTATACAACAATGTTCTTCTTCTACGTCAACTCTGGGCTTTTCCACAAGAGGGCTACCCACTCGCCATCGTTGTCTTTGATCACATGAGGCACGCGTTCCTCGCTATTCACTATAGACGATATCTTCTTCGCATCAGTACAACTCCTATGAACAAAGTCTTCTGAATATGAAAGATATGCAATCAGCTTGTCGGGGGCATTTAGCATCCTCTTCCGGATCTCAGTAGCCCGTGTGGGTCCTCTCACACCCCGTGTCCATGACTGGGAAGGCTGTCACTCTTCCCCTGTATCCTGATAAGTCCTATCATCACCATACATATCTAAAACAACTTCACAGGAGTAACAAATATGTAAGTTTCGCATTACATAAGTTAGTTCATATGACAGAACAATAATACTAAAATAATATTATAAACATGCAATAAATTGTAGGTTTCAATCAATTAAGTTAGGACAAATAACGGAGCCATAACAATGAAAATATATCATACAGGAGCAATAAAATATAAGTTCCATAGTC
Organism: Agapanthus africanus; assembly: GCA_030015575.1. Taxonomy (NCBI): domain Eukaryota; kingdom Viridiplantae; phylum Streptophyta; class Magnoliopsida; order Asparagales; family Amaryllidaceae; genus Agapanthus; species Agapanthus africanus. Next base: position 242,795,274 of record CM057344.1, read on the forward strand.
TGCAAGCTAAAACAAATAATATTGAAGTCACATGAGATAAATTTCACATTACTTAAGTCAGGACAATTAACAAAGCAATAATACTAAAATTGATATCATACAAGAGTGAGTTAAATATCCATTACAGAAATAAAGGTAATACAACTACCACCTATTCTCGACGAGAACTGCATATATAAATTCTTCAACACCATTACGGAATTCAGGTCCAAACTTGTTCTTATTTATCCAGGTCTTATCCATTTTTGTCCAGTACGTAAAATTTAAGATAGTTCATGATTATTTATTATATCAGAATAAACATTTTCAGATACTTCACGATATTAATGATTCTATATTGGATGGGTATCGGCTGTCGAGAGTAAGGCTTCTATTCCACTAAGAATATATAACACATACACCCTCTGCACTTGTGTTTTCATTCTTTTCGAGAAAATTTCGGCAACATCTCCCCGTTGTTTTTTGAGTACACTGCAGTAGAAGAGATAAATATCTCAATACTATCGGTATTGAAATGATTATCTCAGCTATATTTATACACGGAGAACAAATGGAAAGGTACTGACGAAACTCATCTCGAAAGCAAAAATACGTAGGGAAGTGTATATGTTATATATTTTTAACTTGTTCAAAACAAGACAAATATATCGACTATAGTGCGACTAGTTTTCTCGTCGCATAAACTAAGAAATGGTTGTCAACGAAGAATAATTAACATTCGAGATTGACAACCCACGCGTAGTTTTATGTCACAAAAATAACCGTATTCATATAACTGATAGACAGGTTCTAATGTGCGATATTTTATCAATATGAGATACTCGATGACGATATATTATGGTTTACTTTTTGTTATCATCGAGTATCATGTACTTAATTAGATTAGTTTTTATGGTTATCGTTTCAATATCATCGGTTTAATTGATGACTTAATTTAGGTGCGGTATATAGTTAAAATAAAGGGTGTAGGCGGTGTTCCAGACACCGTCGTATATTGAGATTTCTACACAAATTTTCCAATTATTTTTTCTTGACATTTCTACACAAATCTTCTGATATAAAAAATTAACTAAAATTACACAACAAATAAACTTTGAAAATTGAATTTAATAAAATTAATTCATCTAATTTGTCGCCGATTTCAATGTCAAAGTAGATCCGGTGGATGATGTCGGCGGAGGAGGGAAGCTCGGATGTAGCGGTCAGAAGAGCGAGTGCTCGGTGAAAGAGGAGGAAGAGAAGGGAGTGCCCAGTGAATGGGTGGAGGAGAGATGATCGGCTAGGGCTCGGGGTTGACGAGGAGGAAGGGAAATGTCACGACCCGCAGGGTACGGAACGTGACTGGCACTTTGGTTACGAAACATCTCAAGACGTCCGTAAAATAAGTAAGCCAAAGCCCAGAAGACCAAAACCAAATAAGCAAAAGAGTGAAGAAAACCCAATCAATTGAAAGCGAATTTATCAAATAAGTCATGTAAAACCCTTTTTAAGAACAATACCAATTTTTCCGAAAATTTCGGCAGAGTCTCCTTTGTAAATACTGGCCCCCAAAATGGGTACAACAAGAATATATATGAATCCAACAAATATGGCATCCCCAAGCAGGAGCTAGCTCTTCGCCACAAGGCGGTCACAAATCCCACGCAATATAAAACAACAACATGCAAAATAATCATAAAGAAGCATGAGAAAAACAGTATGTCGACTCAAGTGAGCTCGACCCCAAAATACAGCATAAAAAGTCCACAAATCTCACAGTCTTCTCTCTAGGTCAATATACAACAATACTGGTAGAAACAGTAGATAGAGTACACTAGATACAAAGAATATACAAGGTGGTGCAAAAATAATAATATAACCCACCTAAGAGCAAAACCTCGAGTCCAGGCAAAAGAAGCAAGTGCGCCCGCCGCTACTGTACTGACGGAGCGGACCTGAAAAAGGCTGTGGCACAACGGGGGTGAGTTGCCAACTCGTGAGTAATAAATAATATCTACACAGGCTATCGAATGCATGCATACGAGCATCCTAGCATCTAAAATACAGGTAAGGCAGGACATAATAGCAGGTATGTATGCAATATGAATATACTAGCAGGTATGAATGCAATGCGAATCAACTCATGATCTGAATGTGTAAGTATATGAATCATGTTTTTCCTTTAGGAATCTCTTTTGAAATACCAGCACAATACCAATAGAATCAACAAGAATCTATGTCCAGCATCGACACCTCAAAACTGTCTCAAATCTCATATCAATGTATCTCTGGCCTCAGCCGTCCGGCTGACCCATCTCAAATATCAATATCTCATCATCTCGCGGCCACGGTCGGTATTCTCTGGATATCCGCCGTCCCAAACAGTCACCGGTAGGTAATCCGTCCCCTGCCAGGCTCAACGTTAACACCACATTCCTCTAGCCCCAGGGTACCTTACCGGGCCCACCATGTACCCGTGACGGTTCCTCCACTCCTCGACACGGATCTCGAAAACCACAGCAAACTCATGGTGGACGACACTTACATCACTAGAAAACCGCAATTTACATATTTTAAAAATATAATAAGTTTAGAAATTTTGCGGCTTTCCCCCGAAATCCAGAAATATCATAAAATCTCAAGAAATCCTCATAAGTGCATATGTCAATGATAATGAATGCATATGGTATCAACAATCAAGTTGCGATGTGTGATTAATAGACTGAGCATGAACAAATAATATGATGAGGTACATGCACATGAATAGCAATCCTACGATTTCATTTTAAGGAATTAAAGGCAATAGCACAAGTTTAAGTATCAATTATAGTAAAAGGTTTCAATTTAAAGGTTATCTAGTGTGGTGGCATGGCAATTACCAGGGTGTGTGTGTAAGCATGAATAGTGCTCGTGCTGCATATAAAAACCCTGGCAATGGTGCAAGTGTCCTATAGAATGGGTTCGTATATGTATGTCAATATAAGGCATGAATGTAGCAAATAATCATACAAGTATTACGCCCCTAATTACTAATATTACTAAGAATCTTTTTAAGCTACTAAAACTATCGGGCGGCTTGCGCCATCCAACGATAGTCCCCCGTAGATGTTACATCTACTCACCAGAATCCCTAGCTAGTCACGTCCAATCACCGCTTTCCCCTTTCGTGCCGCGTCTGACGTCTCCGCGACCGAACCTGGAATTTACATCAATACCAAACATAGGTTACATATCAAGAACGACGCAAATCCCAAACGAAAATACTAACGTTCACAAGCTAGGTACAACGTGCACAAGGTTCGCGGAACACACGCGAAAATCGCAAAAACTAACTAAAATCGTCGATTTGATCGCCCGGCAAAGCTAAAACCCGAACACACAAACATCCGCACTCACACATCCTAAAAGTCATAGGATACGCTAAAAATGTCATCAAGACATTTATCACAAAACTAGTAAGCACAAACATTCTAAAAAAAGACGACGCAACATCGCCGTTATGCGATAAAGTGCTCACAATCCAACACAAACATCCAACTAACCCACTAGATAGCCACTACATTAGTTTTAAACCATTAGCAATGCTTAAAAACCTAATTTCCATAAACAAAACCTTTCTTGATTTTCATAATTAGCAATTTCAATCCAAAACTAAACATTACAATACCAAATTAACACTAATTTGAAGCCCACACAAATAAAGTAACCTCATTAACTTAGATTAGCAAACAACTAGATATCAAAATAGATTCAATTAACTAAATAATGGTTTCTAAAAATCCTAGTTTAACTCTAACCATAAACCTTTAAAAACTAGATTAGAAACTAATCACTAAATTAACACTAGATTTTAGCCAAATTAGCAAGTTAACCACTTAGATTAAGCTAACAAAATAACTAGATCACAAAATAGCTTAATTAATCTCTTAATGGTGTTCTAACCCTAAATTAATTTCAACCCACAAACTTTAAAAAAACTAGTATGCAAATAGCACTAAAATTAACACTAAAACAATTTTCAAAGTTCTAATTAGCACACTTTAAACTACAATTTAACCAAAGATTGAAATTATACCTCACAAGCCCAAACCCTAAGTTGCTAAAGCCTCCCAAGATGCCATCTTTCTCCAAGATTTGAACCAATTTGGGTTTGAGAAGAGAGGGAATAAGGTTTTGTGTTGAAATAGTGAAGGATTTGTTGATTTTTATTGAATTTTGATGCAATTTTTTTGAAGAAAATGAGAGAAAAGAGAAGGAAAATAATGGAATGGGGGGGAGCTGGTCTCGGCCAGAAAGAGGGAGAGGGGAGTGGTGTGGGGTGTGGGAAAAGTCTTGGTCAACCCACACCAAACAAGTAAAGACCCATACCTAATAAAAAAATCCAAAATCCTTAAAAAAACACCTCTTTTCTACACAAAAATGAAGTCAAAGAGACAAGCATTTTTTTTTTCTTGGGTTGCTGGAAATGGGCCGCCCTAGGGCTGAGGGAAGAGAGAGAGGGGTTTTACAAAAGAAATTTTATGCAAAAAGACCCCCTACAAGTCAAAAATTGCAAGTTTAAGCTTAAATTCAATAAATTTCGTTTTCCAATATAAAAATTAGTTAAAACTTGAAATAAAATACTAAAAATTTATGTTACAACTAGATTTTAATTAACATAATTTTAAAGCTTAAATTTAGCACATTTAAATTTGTATTTATTGCTAATTTAATGTATTTTCTTACCGGCTTAAAATAATATTAAAAAATTGAAAAATTAGGGAAAATTTTTAAACGACCAGAATTTCATAAGTAACTCATTAGCTACAAAAACAAGCAATTACCTATCCATTTTAGGTATAATTAGTCCTAAACTGCAAAATAACAAAAAGGACGGTTTTCGGAAAAATACCGAATTTTCACCGATTTTCAGGAAAACACCAAAACGACTTTTCAAGGCGTTACAGGAAATCGATGGTGATGGTGACAAGGAGGTCGACGAGGAGGCGGCGGGGGCGGCGGCAGCGGCGAGTCGGTAGGGATCGAATTGGGGGAACAATGAGGAGGAGGCGGCGGCGGCGGCGACGAAAACGAGACAGCGGCGGACTAGGCGGCGATGATGATGACGAAGAGACGGTAGCGGAGGCGACGGCGAAGATTTTCTCTGAGGCAATGGCGTTGGAGGAGGGGAAATTGGGGATTTTTTTGAAGCGGGGAAGTAGCTTTGGGGTGTGGGGTGGAAAAGGGGTTGATTTCGGGTTAAGTGTCACGACCCGAAAGTACGGAACATGACCGGCACTTAAACTACGAACATCTCGAGGCGTACGTAATCTAAGTAAACCGAAAACCCAGAAATCCAAACCAAGAAAAGTAGTAGAGTGCAGGAAAAAAAATCAACTTAAAGCAAGTAGTTTCAATAGCATAAGCCGTATTATGCGGTTTTTAAAAACATCAAAAATTTACTGAAAATTTCGGCAGAGTCTCCTTTGTAAATACTGGCTCCCAAACGGGATACAACATGAATAGTATACGAAATCAAGAAAAAGGCATCCCCAAGCGGGAGCTAGCTCTTCGTCAATCGACGGTCACAACCACACAAGCAATATAATATACAACGCCAACGGCGAGGATCAAAACTCAAAAGGAAACTCAAAACCACCAGAAATATAACGAGCGACTCTAAGGTCGAAAGAATAAACAACACTGGTCTCTATCTCAATAAATACATGTTTGGTTGATGGAAGTTCTAGATACAACAGAGTAATACTATACAAGTTAATATGATGGGTACGATACAAGAAAAACCCACCTACTAGCAAGTCACCCGAATGAAACTGAGCCCGCAAAGCCGTAATGAAACCTGTACGGCAAACCTGCAAGAAACTGGGCACAACGGGGGTGAGTTGCCAACTCGTGAATAGAAAAACATCTACGCACAGAAATCGCATAAATAACGCAACCTAGGTCACTGATCATAATATATCCTCAAAAAGGTATATAACATGTAGCCTATAACAAGGCTAGGGTAAATATCTAACCCGAGTGTAATCTCATGTGCCCGTGTCAGTGCCTCAGGTAGCAATATATCATATGAATGAGGTATGCATGCATGAAAACAGAATACATGTAAATGAAGAAACCGTTTTCATAAATTAGTGAGATTTCCTTCGTATTTTTAAACTGAGGTATCATAAATGAAATCAGTATCAACAGTGTCTAGCATCGATACAAAACATAAATCTCACTGTCTCGAAATATCAATGTCTCAATCTCAATATCTAGGGCGCCGTCAGTCCAGACCGGCCCCTACCATCCATCTCAAGACCACGACGGTATCCTCCGGATATCCGACGCGTCGGGTAATATCACCGGTCGGTAGTGCTCCCCTGCCGGGCTCAACGTCAACACCACATTCCTCTTGCCCCGGGGTACCGCACCGGGCCCACCATGTACCCGTGACGGTTCCTCCACTTCTCGACACGGATCTCGAAAACCACAGCAAACTCATGGTGGACGACACTTTACATCACTAGAAAACCACAACATTTTATATTTTAAAAGATCATAAGTTGTAAATTTTGCGGCTTTCCCCGAAATCCAAAAATATCATAAATCTTAAGAAATCATCACAAGTGCATATGTCAATGATAATGAATGCATATGGTATCAATAACCAAGTTGCAATGTATGATTAATAAACTAGGCATGTAAGGCAGGTACACTAATATCATATCAAACTACTAACTAACAAGCTAAGTCAAGCAAATATATTCTCTAAAGCGTACGTGACATGGCAATTACCGATGAAGATGTGTGTGAGCCGGCAAGTAGGTGTACGTGGTACATACGCATCATCGGTAATGGTGCTGGTGTCCTAACAGCATGATACTAATATTGGAATATGCAGCAAAATAAGTATGCGAGGCAGAGCGAACAGCAATAATGTGCGGGAGCTGAATACTAGACACAACGATAACTAATCTGTAATAATCTAAAATAAGTCCTACAAATGGTGCCTTTTGAAATAACACGAATCATGGGGTTTTGAAAATAGGGGCTACGGTGTTTTTATGAAAAGACACGTCTTTTGAAATATCCGTAAGGTCCCTTGGGCTGTCTTTTAAAATACCCACGATTCGTTAGTTTTGAAATAGGTAAGAATCGAATCTAATCTAACAACTAAACTAAACTAAAGGGCTAAGCTAACAAGCTGGACTACAGGTAAGGAAACCGCCTAACATCTGAGTCGATACATATACCTACCTGTATATGTATAGTCGGTGATCCCGCCTCAATAATATCATAGCCGATACCATATCTATAATCAGGCATCCCAAGTCAAGAGTGCGAATCAATCATCAATATAGCTCGTACGTAAATCCGTCGTACGGCATCCCAAATCTGGGTACGGGTCAATATCACATTCATCATACTATTCACCTGGTATCCTCTTTATCAATTATCATGATCGGGGTACTGATCTACGTCTAGTACCATACTGATACGGCCTACGTATGCATGGACGTGTGTAAAACACTACGTCAAGGACCCGCTACAACGTCATGTCGTATCTCAAATACGAACCCTGCTATATCACCGATCTCACGGCCTCAAATCAAATCTCATCGACTCAGCTCAATCCCAAGTATCATCCTCAAATCCGTATGTGAACACATAGTCCCATACCCATGTGAACCCATAACTATAAAGAATCCCATGAGCACATATCAATAGGAATGTATGCAAGTATGTATGTGTGTATGTGTAGTGCAACACTACCCTAGGGTTCGCAACGCTAAAATAATCCAACACACCAATATCCATCCTAAGCATCGTTATTAATCCCAATAACATATAATAATTTTTGGTGTGTATACGCATCCGTATACACCACCACGGACTGCGGGGGTGCTATACGCCATCCACCCGACTTCTCCCCGTAGATATAAATCTACTCACCTGGTCCTCGCTAGCCGGTGCCGACGTCGCCACGCGCTTGCTTGTCGTCTCGAAGTCCACATGGGGGTACCTACATATCATAACGCATCATATCGCATTAAAACTAAATTTGAAATCGAAACGGCATACGAAAATCAAATCGGCACGCGTATCACGCATAGGTCCAAACCTATCGCCTACGCATGCAAGAATAGTCAAACCAACCCTCGATGTCGATGTACAAACGTCAAACCATCGAGAAAAATCCAATCACACTCATTTGCACATTCACGAACACTAATTTTAATATAAACTAGGTTAAAACTCACAAAAACCCCAATTTTACTTAAAAAGTCATTTTTCCGAAAATCTAGCAAGCACAATTCGCCGTTTTTGTACAAAACATGATGTTTAAAAGAATGTAGCGGCCAATATACTTATTAAATATCTTAAATAAGTCATAGAAATAATTTCCGGAATTTAATCTCATTAAATTCCAAAAACCTTAATATTCTAGTTTACAAAATACCCTTTTTAACAATTTTATAGCAAAAACGCACAAACTACAATTTAGGTTGGATTTCCATGATCTAAAGCATTAAACCACACTTAATAAAGTTAATGAAGTCATGAAAAACCTAAACACATTTTTAATCCCAAGTATTTAACCAATTTCAAAAACCTAGTAAGCAAATTAGCAAATTAACACAATTTTTAAACTAACCATTAGCACAAGCTACTAATCTTGTATTAACATGACAAAAAGCCTAAATATAACACACAACCATACACCAATTTTATAAAACCCTAACTTGCATTCAAATTCATAACTTGAATTCCAAAACTTGCAACTTAAGCCTAATTAACACTTATGTAGTTTAGCTTTAAGAAATTAGTAACAAATTAAGCAAAAATGTTTTAGAATTATACCCAAAAACATTTGAAGATCCACAAGCATCCATGGCCCTCCAAAATGCTCTCTTTTCACAAGGATCCATGCTATACGGGCTAAGCTAAAATGGGTAGGAGTCGGATTTGGGTTTTGGGATTTTTTTTGAAGGATTTGAGGAAATTTTTGATGAAGTTTGAAGAGAAAAGAGAAGGGAAATGGGGGGGCTGTTGCTGCTGTAGGAGGGAGGGGGGTCGGCTGAATGGGAGTGGGAGAGGAGAGAGAGGGAGGTGGAGAAAGTGGGGGAAGAAGTCAAAGTCAATTCAAGGTCAAAGGTCCACCTCATTTCTCCATTTTCTTTTCTTTTCTTTCATTTCTTTTCCTTTGAAATTCAAGTGGGGAAAAAGATGGGGGCTGCTGAATTCAGCCAAGGGGAGAAGTGAATGGGGGTGTGTGGGTGTGGGTAAGGGTGTGGGGTGATGAAAAATGATAAATATAATACCCCAAACATCCATTTACGCTAAAAAAAAAACCTTTTTTTTTCAATAATTTCTAAACCGTTTTGGCAAATGATTTCGTTCCAAAAACCACATGATAAAATTTTATTTAATGTTTTATGATGCAAAAAATTTGTTTCAACTCATTCCAATTTGTAATTTTCCCTAATTAAATGTATTAGTGACGGCTTAAAATAATAATAAAATAATATTTTTTTCAGAAAATTTGAAATTTCACCAGCGGCTCAATAAACACCAAATAATAGCAATTATATAGCTAGAATATGTATATTTAATTTTTATAATAAGATATTTGTATTTTGACTTTTTACAGAAAACCCCCTTATTTTACCGATTTTTTTCGAAATTTCACCGAAACGATTTTCTAAACGTTACAATCTTCCCCCCTTAAAGAAATTCGGTCCCCGAATTTAAATTCAAACTCCCCCAAATACTAAAACATCTAAGAAAAACCATCAAGTCGTCGGGGCTCCGAAATTGTAACTACATAAAACAATTCGTAGCGCAGCGCATGCGCTTGAAAAATGAGTATATAACTCAAATCAAAACTCCGTCAAGCATACCGCAATCATCGGAGTCATGGAGAAGACATCAATGCCAAATCTAAATCAAACCAATATGATATAACTCGAAACTATACATGTAAACATCGAATCTATATCTGTAAGTATCTGAAGGAAATGCATGCCAAATCTCTTTAAGTCGATGTGCAACACGTATAACACTGCACAGTGGCAGACGTCTATCATAAGAAAATAACTATATACATATATACTTTTGTTTGAAATGTACGTTCCGTCGTTTTGGAAACAATTTAGAAGGGTCTCCTTGTTTTAAACATTTCGTGTCATATCAGACACGTAGGTAAATACTGAGGCTATAGCTCGCTTTTTGGAAATCCCTTCAATAACTATCAATGCATGCAAAATATATTCAGGTACTGTCCTCTGACTAGTCCTGCTCAGCACGAAAACACATAGCAATATCATAAAAACGTACTGCTCTATACGAAATCAATCCCCAAAATATGCACATGAATGCTACATGCGTCTGGTGCGCACGGAAATCAAAATCCATGAATGTGCCATACATGCGCACAGAAACAACATCTAAGTGCATCGGGTGTGCACGAAACATCTGTCGTAGGCAACATGTGTGCCTGACAGCAAAATCAGGTGCACCTGACATGCACGAAAAATTCTCAATTTAGTGCCTCTGGTGTGCACCAAAATCACCCTTCAAAACATGCGCCCAACATGCGCGAAAATCCAAATCAGGTGCATCCATCGTGCACGAAATCATGAAATCCCATATCAAGCGCCGAACGTGCGCAAAATCAATCAGGTGCACAAGGTGCACAAAACAAATATCGAGTATCACAATCGAAATCGAAGTCCAGTGCATCTAAGTGCACGAAAAGCGTATCACTGCACTGCAAGCATATAATAACTATACAGAGTGCAGGAACCAATTCGTGTGCATGCATACGCACAAAATCAACTCAACTGTTTAAAATCGTAAAATCACAAACATGTGAAACTGAAGCACGAAAACGATATCAAGTGCAACACTGTGCAAAGATCGTAAATCCTCAATCATCAAAATCAAATCATACGAATAAATCACCCAAAACATCGTAATCAATAATGGCGGAATAGTACTGCTCAAGCGCATCCTCTAAGAATCTCGGCCAACTGTCACGGTCACTAGTGGGATGTCTCGTCGATGATCATGAACTCTGTCCTGCTGATGTGCGTAACCATGACCACTCCTGGGTCAAGGTCTTCACTGTGAATTACCAATCTTTCGGTCCATCGGCTCATCGGCCCTGTTGGGTGTGCTAACGGGGATGATCCAGTTCTGGCACGTCTCTTGTCATCTCCCTGTCAATCATCACGACCACTCGTAAGACAGCATATCACTGGCGTCGGCCTCTGGCTCTCTGAATGTACATGACACATCTGATCCTGGGTGCAAGTATCATTGCAGCAGTGTCCTGGAAGGAATCCTGCTCACGGTCTATTCCATGCCTCGTCTCTGCCCACTGTCCGGAAGTCGTTGTCCATTCCTATATCTGCATCTTGCTCTGGAACGACTGCATACTCATCACGACTCCTTCTGGAAGGTAAGTGTTAGTTATATGTATGCCCTAGAGGCCATTACTATACATAGGATGTATATTGTAGTGGATGCTGGGACATATATAGGGAGGACTTTCTTGCTCGACATGATAGTATGCTATCTGGTTGATCTTTACCTTAACGTGTATACTGATTGTCTCTCTGTTACATGTTGGTAAAGCCCTTAAGATGTGTACTTGACTACCTGGACTGTGATGCGGATCATACTAGTGGGGACATGGTAGTCCATAAGTACATCCTTCAACGTCCCTAGTCGTGGGTGTATCGAGATGGGGCATCGATATACCAGTGTAGACTAGCGTATACCTTCTCGACCCATACAGATGGGCGATGGATGATCCCATATCCATTGGTGTTTGACATCAGAGATGATATACGGGTGCTCAGTGGAGACTGGGTACACTGGACGGACTCGCCGAGAACTCCCAGATGGTATTATACCTTACGTCAGATGGCAGTTCTCAGGTGACACTGGTACAGAGTAGTCTGTTGACCCGAGATCGTCATAGAGTCTTGTGTGGTTCCCACTGTGCTTTGATTTCCATCTTACCACGTCCAAGAGGGCGTGCAAAATGGTGGTTTTTGGGTACAGTCCCGAATCACTTGGAGACAATGAGCGATAGGAGGGGATTCGTCTCTCCCGGTATAGGGGGTTGATGTTGCGCTGTGTTTGATTGGCTATAACCGGAAATCCCTGGCCAGGGTTGCTGAGATTTACTGGTAAGTGTTACCAGTAGTTTCTCGAACTGTTATAGACCTCATATCGACACAACTTATCGAGCTATTGGGGTCTGACGTTTACCACCCCTAGGCGAGATATGCGACATATCAGACGACAAGACCGGACTGTACGGTAAGTGTTACTGGTTGGATTCACAGGAGTGTGAGCGGGCTTGCTCGTCGATCTTCTGATCGCTCAATACCCGGGTGGCCGTTACGTTTAGCAGACCGCTTGCGGCTTGTGGGTGCTTGATATGATCATCATCTGCTACCGGCGTATTGACGAGTCTTTAGAGTCCTACACAGAGGTTTCCTGGCTCAAGCGAAAAGAAATAGGAGCGCATATGAGATATGTGCGGGACCGAGAATAATGCGTGTATGTGATACCGTATTTCATTCTCGCGATGAATGTGTCGAATGGTTGTATGCGATATAACCTAGTTATCGAATCAAGGATTGATTCGATAAGTCGATACATTGGATATTAGTCGGTTATATGCGATATGACCGGATCGTTAAATCAAGTGTTGATTTAATGATTTAATGCATAATTATATATTTGATATATTACTTTGCATTAACTAGTATTGGTTCACTTTAAATGGATTTTCTCACTTGAAGTTCACAAGTTGTATATGTGATATACTTTTGTGCACTTGATTGTATCATGTTTGATGATACATACTTACTTGAGTTTGTGTAAAGATTAAACCATGGTTATTTAAATGGTTAGGGTTTTGTTTTTCATATCTATTTATTCATTTATTTATTTATTTCTTTTTGGCAAAAGAAAAGAAAAATGGTGGCTTTCTTTGGATGCATGTTGAAGCTTCATGAAGCTTTGACTAAGTCACCATTTTTGTCTTCATGCTTAACCCTAACCATTGACCTAACCCTAGTTTATTCTCTACACTTGACCATGGTTGGATTATGATAAGTATTCATTTTATTTTCTTTTTGAGATATACTTATCATAACATTTTTCATCTTCTTCTTCTTCTTCTTCTTCAAGAAGAAGCTTGCCTCCATCAATGGAAACTTGAGAAAATGAGTGAGAAATCCAATTCTAAAGTGAACCCACTTCCTATTTCTTCATCCTCTACCACTTGCCAAGTAGTATAGGGTGTTTTCTTCACAAGTTTCATGACTTGGTGAAGAGGGAGCTTGATCTTGTGATGCCTCGACGTAGATCATCTTCGGCATCGTAGTCGATGACCTAGCCCGCCCATTTCTCCGATGAAGCCGACGCTAGAGCCCGGGATTGGATTTGGATAGCGAGGGGACTTCAACATGGAGCTATGGAGGTGGAGAACCGGATCTACAAAGGTTGTATTTCCGTTCACTTAATTAAATTGTTAACTAGCTTCATGTTTCGCCTAAAATTCTAGTTAACGATCCGTATTAGGGTTTCTCGGCACTTGTAATTTTTGAAATTGGCATGGTTGATGCCTTGTGAGACCTCATTAGTGTGCCTAGGAACCCTACAGTGGTATCAGAGCCTAGCTAGAGCCTTAGGCAAAGTGTAGACGACGTTTGAAATCCGAATCGAACCGAAACCCTAAACCCAAAATGCTCTCTGGAAATTTTCTGAAAATTTGGATTTTTGTGAATTAAAAATTGCTAAAAAATTCAGCAGGGTGTTATTTGAATTACTGTGAAATTCGAGGGGCTGATTCGCCAAAAGAGCGGCGGAACCGCGGCAGAAGCATGGCTTCTGCGACGGTTCCGCGGCCAATATGTCTCATCAGTCAACTATTTTTGCACAGTAATTCCTATATTCAGGTGCTGTATTTTCTGGGAATTTTTAATATTTATTCAAGAGTTGATTTTTTGGGGTGTTTTGGGTGTTCGCTGATTCGATCGGATTATCAGACTTTGTCTTTGTGGCTTTCCGGATATTTTTGAATATGTTAAAAAGTTCGACCGGATATAAATACCCAATTTTTCCCTTATCGGGAAATTTCCAAGTGTTGGATTTTTCCGAAGTTTAAAGACGTTCTAAGTAGTGCAAGTAACGCGATGGACCCTTTAGAAGACAACAAATCTTAACTCGATTATGTGACCGTCTTGAACTGCCCTTTGAACCTTCGGGTTTGGGGCAATACGGCGTGCCACATGTGAGGCGTTGGCTTGATCCTTCTACGGCTGGACCGTTGGTACTGAGGCACGAAGTGAATGTCTTTGAACTTATTTCATGAGTTGAGCTGTTTCGGGAAAACTTGGGTGTTCGATTGTTCGATCGGAAAGTTTAACATTTTCTATCTTATTCGGAATGTGATACAATAATTGGAATTCACAAGTAGTTATGAGATAACTGAATGAATGTTATAAACATAGCACTTTAGTCTCACTTGATCGGTTGCCGCGGAATTTTGATGTGATCAAAAGTCCGTCGCAATCACGTAGTGTACGCGGATACTCGCCGGGTAAACTTAATAGAAAGCCTCACTCCATAGCCCCGACCAAGTGACTGTAGGAGAACCCCGTCGCCGAAAGCATCCGTCCGGATGCTCGCGGCAGCGGTGTTCCGCCTTGGTGCACTTCGTCGACGGCGTTGGGGGTGCGGCCGCCTACTGAAGTTTGCGACGAGCAATCGATCAGGATGTCGGGAATCTTGTTCAATTGCCGGACTTGATATTGAAAAGAGTTTTCGATAATGAGACTAAAATGCGGGGTTTATAATTGTTAGGCATGCGATGTCTAAGGAATTCATTTGATTAGGCATGCAATGTCTATGCTGGTTGCGGATTCCAACTGTTGTAGATTTACACTTTCTTTTCTGTGACCGTAAGTGTAATATGTGATATCGCCGGTTTCGTTGCTATATGTCAACGACAATTGGGATGGACATATTTACTTACGTTGATGACATGTGATATTATGTGTTGCTGGATATGTTATATTGGATCGTCGTGTTTGAATAGCCGGGGGTTTTTATGTGAGATGAGTGTTTTTCATTTTCATTCATGTAAAAACTTGTATGTAATATTCTTTTATTGGGGCACTTCCAGGTTGCAGAAGATGTCACCTTTTGTATATTATTTACTTTTCCGCACTAGGATAGACCCAAGGAGGGGAGCACAAGTAACCGGGTTCTGGAGTCCAGTGGGAGACCAACTCGAGGAGTCGAGTCCGGGTCTCCTAACTCTAGAATTGGTAGGGTTGCTTCCGCTCTCATAGGGGTCTGGGGGTGTGGGTTTGGCTATTCATCACGACCGTGGAATCCTTGTTTTATACTGGCTCGTATTGAAAACACGGACGTCCTAGTATATCCAATATTTCATATGATTCTTCTGCTGCGATATCTGTGATGTGATCATGTGATATGTTCTGTGATGGATACATTATATAGTATATATGATATATTATATAGGCATTACTTATGTTTTACACCCGCGCTAGCCCTGCCCCGCTCTGCAGTTAGTTACCTAACCTAACGGTGCACGAGGGGACATCGAGGCGAATGCGGATGGCATAAGTATACGTCGTATTTATCTGTGATGTTTAGGTACTTAAATGATGGGACTTCATTAATGTGATTAATGAAATAAAAGAAACCTAAGATGTTGTAGAATCGAATTTCAAAAAATAAAACAGGTAGCTACAGTTCTTGCTTTGCACAGAGGTATATGTGATATATCCTGCACCTTATTCGATGAGGAAAGGACCGAGATCCCTTCACCGGGAGTGACTCCTTTAGCAATAACTGGCAAATTCTACACACTCGGTTTGTCTTTTGATAGCTTCTATAGTTTTTGCTTTGCACAGTGATATATATGATATATCCCGCACCTCATTCGACGAGGAAAGGACCGACGATCCCTTCATCGGGAGTGACCCCTTTAGCAAAACTAGAAAAGCCTCAAAAACACTCCATTTCAAAATCATTTGATTCGACAACGATATCAAGTTCATTACGCAATAGGTTTTCAGAAAAACCTTTCGTAGCCCTCCGTCATTTCAGATAAGTCCTGTTTAGTATTTGTGCTGCGTTTGTTGACCTTGTCAAGGCGCAGTGT
The DNA here is from genome assembly GCA_030015575.1 of Agapanthus africanus. Lineage (NCBI taxonomy): Eukaryota > Viridiplantae > Streptophyta > Magnoliopsida > Asparagales > Amaryllidaceae > Agapanthus > Agapanthus africanus. The sequence continues at coordinate 242,811,457 of CM057344.1, forward strand.
GCGGTAGCTAACCAGTATTTATCTGCCTATGCATATGATGCAGATTGGGTTAGGATAGTCGTGCGGCCTTGTTGACCTTGTCAAGGGTCGTGCGGGTGGGTTTGATTCAATCAAGAAATGACGGGTTGAACTTGACTTGCGATCTATGGTTTGTTGACCTTGTCAAGGTCATAGATCGTTCGGGGCAAAATATTATCGGGAATTTCAAGTGTTGAAATTTGCAATGAGATTGCATACCTTCTATGAGATAGTTGGATCCCGATACCTGCTGCGAGTAATTGTTACTCCTGGGAGAGTTTTACACATTACAATTAGCCGATCAAGTAGGTGTCTAGAAAGGTGTCAACGGGGTTACGCCTCTGGGAAAACGAGGTTTACATTAATTAGGTTCGTGCGAAAGCACGGGGGACCTCCCTCAAAGTACCGACACTGGCCTGGCTGAAAGATTGGCGAACTTGTAGTGTGTAATTAATCCCGGCTAGTCTTTCCTTTTTGGGTTTGAAGGAAGATTTGATAAAAAGCAGTGGGAGCCATCCTGATTAGATAAAATAATAACCAATCTGATCTTGCAAGAGCGCACGCTGAGTGTTTTCTTCTCTCTCTCTCCAGGTAGCGACCATATCACGCCTTAACCAAGATAATAATACGGATGTATTGACCGAACCCGCTTGTTATACTGAGCTGGGGAACATTGGTCCCGCTCCACCTTATAATTGTTATAAGACGGAGCAGGAAATTGGGGAATACCAGAATTCCTATGCCGCCCAAACGAAGAAAGTGCATATGATGCATCATCTTCGGGTGTGTTCATTTTACAAAAACTATTTCTCAGTATCCTTTTCGTCCTGGGTATGTGATACCGGATCAGGATCCCAGATATGTAATCAGTTACATAGGGCTACAGAAAGGTAGAGAACTGAGAACGGGTGATAAGTTTCATGAGGCAGAAAATGGGGCAAGTGTTGCAGCCAAGTCTGTTGGTCACTGTCACCCTGTATTACCAATACATTGATTCTGAACGAATGTTATTAGATACCGAACCGGATATACAAAATCATATCAGTCTCTTTATTAGTAAAGAAATGATAAAATTTTGTATAGTTGGATAATGTTTTGAACATTTCCTATATCAAAAGTTGATCGGTTCAGGCACGTTATCTAAAAGCATTAATGTTCTAAATCAAACTACAGTTCTTTAGTATACGGAACACACACAAGAGGAAGAGTTCAGAAATGAACGAATCCTTCTTGAGGCATTGTAGACTAGGTCATATCAATGCGACCCGACTAGCCGAAGTTACATGAAGATGCATATTTAAATCAGTTTAAATCTACATCTTGTGAAACTTGCCAGTCATGTCACAGAGATAAGATGACCATAGCTCCGTTTACTGGAAACAGAGAAAGAGTTAATGAACTCTTGGGATGATACATGTTGATGTATGTAAGGTCCCCTGTCTACATATGCCAGGACTGGTTCTTTGTACTTCATTACATTCTCTGATAATCTCTCAAGATTCAGACACATGTTCCTGTTGAAACACAAGTCCGAACCTTTTGAGATATTCACAGAATATAAGTTAGAAGTAGAGAACCAAAACACGGGTATAAGTATTATGTCCTTTGATGAGATCGAGGAGGAGAATACTTGAGCACGGAAATCCTGGATTATTCTAAAGGAGAATGAGATTCTCTATCAGCATTACTCCTCCGTATACACCATAGCACGATGGTATATCGGGACGGAGCAATCACACCCTATATGATAAGGTGTGCTCTATGATGAGTACTACTGAGTTACCTATTTCCTTATTGGGAGTTATGCACTTGAGAAGTTGCATACCCATTAAATAGGGTTCAAATCAAATCAGTTGCTGTTCATATCAGATTTTTGCATTTTTATACCGCCCAATTTTTATCACATTGCATATCGATAGGTACTCTTGAGCCGGGTTTGCTAGTCAATTGCAGGATACAGGTTCTCGGCTCTGAATGGTGAAATTCTTGGAAAAACACGACAAAACCCGGGTTCCTGCCAACCACAGATAAAACACGGATCTCCGCTCTTTATCCGTCTGTTTCCTGTTAGTTATATGTATGCCCTAGAGGCCATTACTGTACATTGGATGTATATTGTAGTGGATGCTGGGATATATATAGGTAGGACTTTCTCGCTCGACATGATAGTACGCTATCTGGTTGCTCTTTATCTTAACATGTATACTTTCTGTCTCTCTGATTACATGTTGATAAAGCCCTTAGGATGTGTACTCGACTTCCAGGACTATGATGTAGACCATACTAGTGGGGCCTGGGTAGTCAATGAGTACATCCTTCATTGTTCCTAGTCGTGGGAATATCGAGACGGGGCATCGATATTCCAGAGTAGACTAGCGTATATCTTCTCGACCCATGTGATGGGCGATGGATGATCCCATATCCATTGGTGTTTGACATCAGAGATGGTATACGGGTGCTCAGTGGAGACTGGGTACACTGAACGGACTCGCCGAGAACTCCCAGATGGTATTATACCTCACGTCAGATGGCAGTTCTCTGGTGACACTGGTACAGCTTAGTCTGTTGACCCGAGATCGTCATAGAGTCTTGTGTGTCTCCCACTGTGCTTTGATTTCCACCCTACCATGGCTCTACTGAGTCGTGCAAACAGGTGGTTTTTGGGTACAGTCCCGATTCACATGGAGGCAATGAGCGATAGGAGGGGATTCGTCTCTCCCGGTATTGGGGGTTGATGTTGCGCTATGCACGACTGGCCATAACAGGAAATCCCTGGCCAGGGTTGCAGTGATATACTGGTAAGAGTTATCAGTAGTTTCACGAATGTTATGGACCCTACGTCGGCATGACTTATCAAGCTATTGGGGTCTGACGTTTACCACCCCTAGGCGAGATATGCGGCATATCAGACGAACAGACCGGACTGTACGGTAAGTGTTACTGGTTGGATTCACAGGAGTGTGAGCGGGCTTGCTCGTCGATCTTCTGATCGCTCAATACCCGGGTGGCCGTTACGTTTAGCAGACCGCTTGCGGCTTGTGGGTGTTTGATATGATCATCACCTGATGCCGGCGTATTGACGAGTCTTTAGAGTCCTACACAGAGGTTTCCTGGCTCAAGCGAAACGAAATAGGAGCGCATATGAGATATGTGCGGGACCGAGAATAATGCGTGTATGTGATACCATATTTCATTCTCGCGATGAATATGTCGAATGGTTGTATGCGATATAACCTAGTTATCGAATCAAGGATTGATTCGATAAGCCGATACATTGGATACTAGCCGGTTATATGCGACATGACCGGATCATTGAATCAAGTGTTGATTTAATGACTTAATGTATAATTATATATTTGATATATTACTTTGCATTAACTAGTATTGGTTCACTTTAAAAGGATTTTCTCACTTGAATTGTGCAAGTTGTATATGTGATATACTTTTGTGCACATGATTGTATCATGTTTGATGATACATGCTTATTTGGTTAAGTATAAAGAATTAAACTATGGTTAAGTTAATGATTAGGGTTTTGTCTAATTAATTACTTATTCATTTATCTTATTTATTTATTCATTTTGGAAAATGAAAAGGATAAATGAATGGTTACTTGTTTTGTTTTTAGTTGAACATTCATGAAGTTTTGACTTAGTCTCCATTCTTGTCTTTTACTTAACCCTAACCATTTAAACTAACCCTAATTCATTCTCTACACTTAACAAAGGTTAGAAGATGATAAGAATTAATTCTTTTTCATTATTCTTTAACACTTATTATATCTTCTTCTTCCATGAAGAAAGCTTGCTACATCAATGGTGATTGATGAAAAAGTGTGAGAAATCCAAATCTAAAGTCTACCCACTTCATATTTCTTCATCCTCTACCTCTTGCCAAGTAGTATAGGGTGTTTCCTTCACAAGTTTTCATGACTTGATGAAGCGAGAGCTTGATCTTGTGATGCCTCGACGTAGATCATCTTCGGCATCGAACCGACGACCAAGCCCGCCCATTTCTTCGATGAAGCCGATGCTAGAGCCCAAGATACGATTTGGACAGCAAGGGGACTTCATCACGGAGCCTAGGAGGTGGAGGACCGGATCTACAATGGTTGTAGCCCCTTCCCTTTAGCTATATTTCCGTTTACTTGCTTGCATCGCCTATATATCTAGTTGACGATCCGTATTAGGGTTTGTAGGCACCCGTAAAATTTGATTTGTGCATGTTTGATCACTTGTGAGACTTCTTTAGTGTGCCTACGAACCCTACAGTGGTATCAGAGCCTAGCTAGAGCCTTAGGCGATGCGTAGACGGAGTTAGAAGTCCGATCGACCCAAAACCCCGACTTTAAAATGCTCTCTGGACAATTCTGTAAAATGTGGATTTTTGTAGATTAAAAATATGCAGAAAAATCAGCAGGGGATTGTAAGGGTTACTGCAAAATTCGATGGCCTAATTCCTTAAAGGCGCCGCGGATCCGCGGCATGAGCATGCTCATGCGGCGGTTTCGCGGCGGTTTTGTCTTGTTGTGCATCGAAGTTTGCACCGTAATTCTTAGTAAGCAGTGCTGGTTTTCCTGGGAATATTTTAATATTTATTCCAGAGTTTTATTTTCTGGGTTGTATTGGGAACTCAGTGTATCGATCGGATTGTCTAATTTTGTCAGTGTGTTTTTCCGGGTATTTTAGAATATGTTAAAAAGTTCGACCGGATATAAATACCCACTTTTTCCCCTGCCGGAAAATTTCCAATTGTTGGATTTTTCCGTAGTTTAACGACGTTCTAAGTAGTGCAAGTAACGCGATGGACCCTCTAGAAGACAACAAACCTTAACTCGATTATGTGACCGTCTTGAACTGCCCTTTGAACCTTCGGGTTTGGGGCAGTACGGCATGCCACATGTGAGGCGTTGGCTTGACCCTTCTACGGCTGGACCGTTGGTACTGAGGCACGAACTAAATGTTGTTAGACTTATTTCATGTGTTGAGCTGTATCAGGAAAACTTGGGTGTTCGATTGTTCGATCGAAAAGTTTAGCGTTTTCTATTTATCCGGAATGTGATACAATAATTGGAATTCACAAGTAGTTATGAGATAACGGAATGAATATTATAAACATAGCAGTTTAGTCTCACTTGATCGGTTGCCACGGAGTTTTGATGTGATCAAAAATCCGTCACAATCACGTAGCGTACGCGGATACTCGCCGGGTAAACTTAATAGACAGCCTCACTCCATAGCCCCGACCAAGTGACTGTAGGAGAACCCCGTCGCCGAAAGCATCCGTTTGGGTGCTCGCGGCAGCGGTGTTCCGCCTTGGTGCACTTCGTCGACGGCATCGGGGGTGCGACTGCCTACTGAAGTTTGCGACGAGCATTCGATCAGGATGTCGGGAATCTTGTTGAATTGCCCGACTTGGTATTGAAAAGTGTTTTCGATAATGAGACTAAAATGCGGGGTTTATAATTGTTAGGCATGCGATGTCTAAAGAATTCATTTGGTCAGGCATGCGATGTCTGAGGTGGTTGCGGATTCCAACTGTTGTAGTTTTACACTTTCTTTTCTGTGACCGTAAGTGTAATATGTGATGTCGCCGGTTTCGTTGCTATATGTCAACGACAATTGGGATGCGCATATTTACTTACGTTGATGACATGTGATGTTATGTGTTGCTGGATATGTTATATTGGATCGTCGTGTTTGAATAGCCGAGGGTTTTTTTATGTGAGATGAGTGTTTTTCATTTTCATTCATGTAAAAAACTTGTATGTAATATTATTTTATTGGGGCACTTCCAGGTTGCGGAAGATGTCACCGTTGATGTATATTATTTACTTTTCTGCACTAGGATAGACCCAAGGAGGGGAGCACAAGTAACCGGGTTCTAGGGTCCAGTGGGAGACCATCTCGAGGAGTCGAGTCCGGGTCTCCTAACCCTAGAATTGGTAGGGTTGCTTGCCGCTCTCGTAGGGGTCTAGGGGTGTGGGATAGGCTATTCATCACGACCGTGGAATCCGTGTTTTATACTGGCTCGTATTGAAAACACGGACGTCCTAGTATATCCAATATTTCATATGTTTCTTCTGCTGTGATTTATCTGTGATGTGATCATGTGATGTTCTGTGACAGATATTATATATAGTATATATGATATATTATATAAACGTTGCTTATGTTTTACACCCGCGCTAGCCCTGCCCCGCTCTGCCGTTAGTTACATAACCTAACGGTGCAGACGGGACATCGAGGCGAATGCGGATGGCATAAGCGTACGTTATATTTATCTGTGATGTTTAGGTGGACTTAATTGATGGGATATTCATTAATGAGATTAATGAAAGAAAATAAACCTAATTGATGTTGTGGAATCGAATTTCAAAATAAAAACAGGTAGCTACAGTTCTTGCTTTGCATCGCGGTGTTCATTATAGAACATCCTGCACCTTATTCGATGAGGAAAGGACCGAGATCCCTTCACCGGGAGTGACTCCTTTAGCAATAACTGGCAGATGCTACAACCCTCGGTTTGTCTTTGATCGCTTCTATAGTTTCCGCTTTGCACAGTGATATATATGATATATCCCGCACCTCATTCGACGAGGAAAGGGCCGACGATCCCTTCACCGGGAGTGACCCCTTTAGCAAAACTAGAAAAGCCTCGAAAACATTCTATTTAAAAACCATTTGATTCCGCAACGAGATCAAGTTCAAAGCGTTAAAAGTTTTCACAAAAAGCCATTCGTAACCCTCCGTCATTTTAGGAAGTAGAGTACTTAGTATTCGTGCTGTGTTTGTTGACCAAAGGTACAGTGTACGGTAGCTAAGTGATGTCTTCCTACACCGCATATGATGCGATTAGTTAGGACAGTCGCGTGACTTTGTTGACCTTAGTTAAGGGTCATGTGGGTGGGTCTAATTAATCACGAAATGATGGGTAGAACTTGACTAGTACTTATGATTTGTTGACCATAGTTAAGGTCATAGGTGCTAGGGGTAAAAACCTTTATCGGGAGTTTCAAGTGTTGAAATTTGCAATGAGATTGCATACCTTCTATATGATAGTTGGATCCCGATACCCACTGCGAGTAATTGTTACTCCTGGGAGAGTTTTGCACTTTACAATTAGCCGATCAAGTAGGTGTCTAGAAAGGTGTCAACGGGGTTACGCCTCTGGGAAAACGAGGTTTACAGTAATTAGGTCCGTGCGAAAGCACGGGGAACCTCCCTCAAAGTACCGACACTGGCCTGGCTGAAAGATTGGCAAACTTGTAGAGTGTAATTAATCCCGGCTAGTTTTTCCTTTTAAGGTTTGAAGAAAGATTTGATAAAAACAGTGGGAGCCATCCTGATTAGATAAAATATATAACCAGTCTGATCTTGCTAGAGCGCACGCAGAGTGTTTTCTTCTCTCTCTCTCCTGGTTGCGACCATATCACGCCTTAATCAAGATAATAAAATGGATGAATTGACCGAACCCGCTTGTTATACTGAGCTGGGGAACGTTGGTCCCGCTCCAACTTATAATTGTTATAAGACGGAGCAGGAAATAGGGAATACCGGAATTCCTATGCCGCCCAAACGAAGAAAGTGCATATGATGCATCTCCTTCGGGTGTGTTCATTACAAAGAACTGTTTCTCAGTATCCTCTGCATCCTGGGTATATGATACCGGATTAGGATCCCAGATATGTAATCTGTTACATAGGGCTACAAAAGGTAGAAAAACTGAGAACGGGTGATAAGTTTCATGAGGCAGAAAACGGGGCAAGTGTTGCAGCCAAGTCTGTTGGTCACTGTCACCCTGTATTACCAATACATTGATTCTGAACAAATGCTATTAGATACCGAACCTGATATACAAAATCATATCGGTCTCTTTATTAGTAAAGAAATGATATAATTTTGTATTGTTGGATAATGTTTTGAACATTTCCTATATCAAAAGTTGATCGGTTCGGGCACGTTATCTAAAAGCATTGACGTTCTAAATCAAACTACAGTTCCTTGTATACTGAACATACACAAGAGGAAGAGTTCAGAAATGAACAAATTATTCTTGAGGTATTGTAGACTAGGTCATATCAATGCGACCCGACTAGCTGAAGTTACATTTAGATGCATATTTAAATCAGTTTGAATTTACATCTTGTGAAACTTGCCAGTCATGTCACAAAGATATAATGACACCAGCTCTGTTTACTGGAAGCAGAGAAAGAGTTAGTAAACTCTTGGGACTGATACATGATGATGTATGTAAGGTCCCCTGTCTACATATACTAAGACTGGTTCTTTGTACTTCATTACATTCTCTGATAATCTCTCAAGATTCTGACATATGTTCCTGTTGAAACACATGTCCGAACCTTTTGAGATATTCACAGAATATAAGTTAGAAGTAGAGAACCAACAACCGGGTATAAGTATTATGTCCTATGATAAGATCAGGGAGGAGAATACTTGTGCATGGAATTCCTGGACTATTCTAAAAGAAAATGAGATTCTCTCTCCGTATTACTCCTCTGAATACACCACAGCACAACGGTGTATCAGGGCGGAGCAATCGCATAATATTAGATATGGTGTGCTCTATGATGAGTATTACTGAGTCACCTATTTCCTTTTGGGGTTATGCGCTTGAGAAGCTGCGTACCTATTGAATTAGGTTTGAATCAGATCACTGCCTACCATTCCATATGAGATATGGTATGGGAAGAGCCTATCTCTTAAGTAAGTTAAGATTTAGGATTGTCCGGCCTATGTCAAAAGCAAAATCCGGACAAGATCGAGGCAAGATCAGTTCTGTAGAACTGGAAAGGTTCCAGCTGTACAAAACTGCTAATGATTTGACAGAACCAAAGAATTCAATAGTTCCCGACGAACCTCAGCCTCTCCGCCGATCTAGCAGGGTTCCTCACCTGCTTGAGAGATACTTCGGTTTCTCGATGACAGTGGGAGCAAGGATTGCATCATGAGATGATGACCCAACTAGATTCGAGCTGGCCATCAAGAGTGGGACTCTGTAAGAATGGCTGGATGCTTAGCGATCTGAGATGGAATCCATATACACCAACAAAGTATGGACTTTGATTGCGATATCTGAAGGGTTAAATCCCCATCAGGAGAAAGTATATCTTGAGAAGATTACTTGGTGTAGATGGAAAAGTTGAGACTTTCAAAACTAGACTTGTTAAAGGTTTTCGTCATCGACCAAGCACGAATAATGATGAAACCTTTTCCAGGGACTATGTTTAAGTCCATCCAGATCCCACTTGCCACGGCTACATACCATGACTACGATATCTGGTGGTTGGGTGCCATGACTACTTTTCTAAATATTGATTTAGAAAAGAGAGTCTATAAGAACACACCCAGAGGGCTTCGTAAACAGTAGGAGCAGCGGAAACGTGTGCAAGTTTCTTTACAGGATAAAGCAGGCATCGCGGAGTTGGAACATCTGTTTTGATGTGGTAGTCAAAGTATTAGACTTCATCAAAATAGTAGATGAACCTTGTATATACAAAACGGTAGTAGAGAGTAAGGTGGTCATCCTCGTATTGTATGTGGACAACATACTCTTGATAGGAAAGGAATTTTCTATACTACGATCGGTCGATCTCCTCTTATCACATAGATTCTCCATAAAGGATCAAAGTGATACCTCCTAAATCCTGGGATTTGGATCTATGAGATAGATCTAAATAGATTTTAGGATTCTCACTAACTATAGTGAGATAGTATCAGTCGATCCTGGGGAGAATCGCTGGAAGTGTTCCAGGGTGATAGAGACGACTGAATGTCAGTCACAGGCATTGTCTTTACCCTTAGTAAAGGGACGGTATGTTGGAAGATTTCCAAGCTAGATACCGTGACAAACTAGAAGATAAAGGCTGGTAACATCGCTATTAAAGATACTACCAAAGAGGCAGTTTGGGTATATATATTGGTTCATAGGATGAACTAGGTTCCTACCATTGTATGACAGTGGAAGTATGGTTTTGGCCCTGGAACCCTGGTCCCATCAGTGACCCAGACATATTCTGAGGCAACATCACCCGATTATGGAGATAGTTGATCTCTAGGGTGATCGAGGTTGGGAGAGTAGACTCAGAGGACAGCACGGCGGATCCACTCACGAAGGCCTTTTCCCAAAGAGAGACTTTTTAGGGGATGGTTGAGTATTAGATACTACAACCACTGCTACAGATGGCCCTAGTGCAAGTGGGAGATTGTTAGTTATATGTATGCCCTAGAGGCCATTACTGTACATTGGATGTATATTGTAGTGGATGCTGGGACATATATAGGTAGGACTTTCTCGCTCGACATGATAGTACGCTATCTGGTTGCTCTTTATCTTAACATGTATACTTTCTGTCTCTCTGATTACATGTTGATAAAGCCCTTAGGATGTATACTCGACTTCCAGGACTATGATGTAGATCATACTAGTGGGGCCTGGGTAGTCAATGAGTACATCCTTCATTGTTCCTAGTCGTGGGAATATCGAGACGGGGCATCGATATTCCAGAGTAGACTAGCGTATATCTTCTCGACCCATGTGATGGGCGATGGATGATCCCATATCCATTGGTGTTTGACATCAGAGATGGTATACGGGTGCTCAGTGGAGACTGGGTACACTGAACGGACTCGCCGAGAACTCCCAGATGGTATTATACCTCACGTCAGATGGTAGTTCTCTGGTGACACTGGTACAGCTTAGTCTGTTGACCCGAGATCGTCATAGAGTCTTGTGTGTCTCCCACTGTGCTTTGATTTCCACCCTACCACGCTCTACTGAGTCGTGCAAACAGGTGGTTTTTGGGTACAGTCCCGATTCACATGGAGGCAATGAGCGATAGGAGGGGATTCGTCTCTCCCGGTATTAGGGGTTGATGTTGCGCTATGCACGACTGGCCATAACAGGAAATCCCTGGCCAGGGTTGCAGTGATATACTGGTAAGAGTTATCAGTAGTTTCACGAATGTTATGGACCCTACGTCGGCATGACTTATCAAGCTATTGGGGTCTGACGTTTACCACCCCTAGGCGAGATATGTGGCATATCAGACGAACAGACCGGACTGTACGGTAAGTGTTACTGGTTGGATTCACAGGAGTGTGAGCGGGCTTGCTCGTCGATCTTCTGATCGCTCAATACCCGGGTGGCCGTTACGTTTAGCAGACCGCTTGCGGCTTGTGGGTGTTTGATATGATCATCACCTGCTGCCGGCGTATTGACGAGTCTTTAGAGTCCTACACAGAGGTTTCCTGGCTCAAGCGAAACGAAATAGGAGCGCATATGAGATATGTGCGGGACCGAGAATAATGCGTGTATGTGATACCGTATTTCATTCTCGCGATGAATGTGTCGAATGGTTGTATGCGATATAACCTAGTTATCGAATCAAGGATTGATTCGATAAGCCGATACATTGGATACTAGCCGGTTATATGCGACATGACCGGATCATTGAATCAAGTATTGATTTAATGACTTAATGTATAATTATATATTTGATATATTACTTTGCATTAACTAGTATTGGTTCACTTTAAAAGGATTTTCTCACTTGAATTGTGCAAGTTGTATATGTGATATACTTTTGTGCACATGATTGTATCATGTTTGATGATACATGCTTATTTGGTTAAGTGTAAAGAATTAAACAATGGTTAAGTTAATGATCAGGGTTTTGTCTACTTAATTACTTATTCATTTATCTTATTTATTTATTCATTTTGGAAAATGAAAAGGATAAATGAATGGTTACTTGTTTTGTTTTTAGTTGAACATTCATGAAGTTTTGACTTAGTCTCCATTCTTGTCTTTTACTTAACCCTAACCATTTAAACTAACCCTAATTCATTCTCTACACTTAACTAAGGTTAGAAGATGATAAGAATTAATTCTTTTTCATTATTCTTTAACACTTATCATATCTTCTTCTTCCATGAAGAAAGCTTGCTACATCAATGGTGATTGATGAAAAAGTGTGAGAAATACAAATCTAAAGTCTACCCACTTCCTATTTCTTCATCCTCTACCTCTTGCTAAGTAGTATAGGGTGTTTCCTTCACAAGTTTTCATGACCTGATGAAGCGAGAGCTTGATCTTGTGATGCCTCGACGTAGATCATCTTCGGCATCGAACCGACGACCAAGCCCGCCCATTTCTTCGATGAAGCCGATGCTAGAGCCCAAGATACGATTTGGACAGCGAGGGGACTTCATCACGGAGCCTAGGAGCTGGAGGACCAGATCTACAAAGGTTGTAGCCCCTTCCCTTTAGCTATATTTCCGTTTACTTGCTTGCATTGCCTATATATCTAGTTGACGATCCGTATTAGGGTTTGTAGGCACCCGTAAAATTTGATTTGTGCATGTTTGATCACTTGTGAGACTTCTTTAGTGTGTCTAGGAACCCTACATTGCCACACACCAGTTTAGAAGACAAAATGGCAAATCAATTGTCACCTTCATGCACAAAGCACAATGGCAACACCAAGTCCAAGCAATCTACGCGGAGCTCAAGAAAATCATGACAAAAGATCCATGTCCAATCACCTTTTGATCCACTAAATTCTGGAAGAAATGTGGAGAGATTATCAGAAAATACATATACCAGACAAAAGGGGACAGCAGACCAGGGCAGCACACAAGAGCCGACAACCCAACTCACCTATAGTGCGGCGGAACCGCGGCCAATAGGGGGTATAGGCCGCGGTTCCGCGGCCGTATGGTGGCATCAGCCGACCAATTTTTGGGGGTATTTTGGTCTTTCCATTTTAGTTCTGAATGTTGCCCTAGGTTTTCATTTTCCAGCCTATAAATACCCCAGAACCTTATGAAGCCAAGGGTGGATAATCTTGTATTTTTCTAGGTTTAGAATACTTGTTTCTTCTTCCTCTTCTCATCTCTTCTCCATTAAAACTTGTAGTGAGCTTTGTGAGTGAAGAATGATGAATAAAGAAGATTCTTTTACTTATCATGCTTGTCTTGTTCTTTTATAATTGCTTGTAATTTTAATTTGTTAACTTAGTTGTTGTTATTTCTTATTGTTTCTTTCTTTTCTCTTTTCCTTTATCATTAAAACAACCATGATGCTTACGCTTGATCCTTGCCAAGGTGAGGTCGCAAATAGCTAGTTGTTATCTTCTAATCTCCTTCTTTCTATCTTCCTCTTTTGTTTTGTTTTCTTTCCATTATGATGTGTGAGTAGTTTCATACTTGTTAGGGTAGGATAAGGGAAGTTTGAGAGAAGGAAATCTCTCTCACTCTTTCCTTGCCCAACATCTTAAATCGACTCCCGTTAATTGAACCACAATCCGCTCCTTACGGCACCCTATCCTACATGATAGCGGTGATTCCATAGTGAGACCGGTTATGGTTGAATTAACCGGAGGTTATGGCTAAGAGCCAAGAACGGACGGACAAGCACCAAAAGGAAGAACTTATGCGTTGGAAAGCCTAGCTTATACTCGCAAGTTCCTTCCTAGTCGTGCTAATCCCCGTTGTTGCCGATTACCGTAACACCGATATTAAGAGTGGCAATGAAAGAAGTGAGGGACTCCTAACTCAAACTAACCTAATCCTAACCCTAACAAGCTCTCTTTACATATCATTTTAACACTTAGATAATCACAAACAAATATGGAAAACTGGACTTAACTCGTTAAAGCACATAGAAAAAGATTCTCATCTCCCTGCGGACGACCCGTACTCAACCGGCTAGCTACAAGCGAAACCGGCTTGATTGCGGTAATTAATTAAACTTGAACACGCAGAATCATTAGCAATCAGTTGCCTACCGCTTCATATGTGATATGGTAAGGGAAGAGCCCATATCTTAAGTAGGTTAAGATTTGGGGTTGTCCGGGCTATGTCTAAAAGCAAAATCCGGACAAGCTCGAGGTAAGGTCTGTAATGTAGAACTGGAAAGGTTCCAGCTATACAAACTACAGCAGATGATTTGAAAGAACCAAAGGATTCAATAGTTACCAACGAACCTCAGCCTCTCCGCCGATCTAGTAAGGTTCCTCACCCGCCTGAGAGATACTTCGGTTACTCTATGACAGTGGGAGCGAGGATTGCATCATGAGATGATGACCCAACTAGTTTCGAACTGGCCATCAGGAGTGGGACTCTGTAAGAATGGCTGGATACTTAGCGATCTGAGATGGAATCCATGTACACCAACAAAGTATGGACTTTGGTTGCTATATCTGAAGGGTTAAATCCCCATCAGGAGCAAGTATATCTTGAGAAGATTACTTGGTGTAGATGGAAAAGTTGAGACTTTCAAAGCTAGACTTGTTAAAGCTTTTCGTCATCGACCAGGCGTGGATAATGATGAAACCTTTTCAAGTAGCTATGCTTAAGTCCATTCAGATCCTACTTGCCACGGCTACATACCATGACTACGATATCTGGTGGTTGGGTGTCATGACTGCTTTTCTAAATGATGTTTTAGAAGAGAGAGTCTATAAGTACACAGTCAGAAGGCTTCGTAGACAGTGGGAGCAGCGGAAACGTGTGCAAGATGCTTTATAAGATAAAGCAGATATCGCGGAGTTGGAACATCTGTTTTGATGAGATAGTCAAACAGTTTGACATCATCAAAATAGTAGATGAACCTAGTATATACAAAAAGGTAGTAGGGAGTATGGTGAAGATCCTCGTAGAGTACGTAGATGACATACTCTTGATAGGGAAGGAGTTTCCTATGCTACGCTCGGTCAATCTCTGCTTATCATAATGATTCTCCATATAGGATTAAAGTGATACCTCCTAAATCCTGGGTTTTGGATCTATGAGATAGATCTAATTGGATGTTAGGATTCTCACTAGTTGTAGTGAGATGGTATCAACCGATCCTAGGGAGAATCGCTGGAAGGGTTCCAGGGTGATAAAGACGACTGAAAGTCGGTCACAAGCATTGTCTTTACCCTCAGTAAAGGGACGGTATGTTGGAAGAGTTCCAAGCTAGATACCGTGGCATACTAGACGATTAAGGCTGGATACATCGCTACTTAAGATGCTACCAAAGAGGATGTTTGGGTGTATATTGGTTCATGAGATGAACTTCGTTCCTACCATTGTGAGACAATGGAGTTGTGGCTTATGCCAAGGAACGCCCGTCCCATCAGTGACCCAGGCGTATTCTAAGGCAGCATCACCTGATCATGGAGATAGTTGATCTCCAACGTGATCGAGGTTAGGAGAGTAGGTTCAGAGGACAACACGGCGGATCCACTCACAAAGGCCTTTTCCCAGAGAGAGACTTTTATGGGATGGTTGAGTATGAGATACTACAACCACTGCTATCAGATGGCCCTAGTGCAAGTAGGAGATTGTTAGTTATATATATGCCCTAGAGGCCATTACTATACATAGGATGTATATTGTAGTGGATGCTGGGACATATATAGGGAGGACTTTCTTGCTCGACATGATAGTATGCTATCTGGTTGATCTTTACCTTAATGTGTACACTGATTGTCTCTCTGTTACATGTTGGTAAAGCCCTTAGGATGTGTACTTGACCACCTGGACTATGATGCGGATCATACTAGTGGGGACATGGTAGTCCATAAGTACATCCTTCAACGTCCCTAGTCGTGGGTGTATCGAGACGGGGCATCGATATACCAGTGTAGACTAGCGTATACCTTCTCGACCCATACAGATGGGCGATGGATGATCCCATATCCATTGGTGTTTGACATCAGAGATGATATACGGGTGCTCAGTGGAGACTGGGTACACTGTACGGACTCGCCGAGAACTCCCAGATGGTATTATACCTTACGTCAGATGGCAGTTCTCAGGTGACACTGGTACAGAGTAGTCTGTTGACCCGAGATCGTCATAGAGACTTGTATGGTTCCCACTGTGCTTTGATTTCCACCTTACCACGTCCAAGAGGGCGTGCAAAACGGTGGTTTTTGGGTACAGTCCCGAATCACATGGAGACAATGAGCGATAGGAGGGGATTCGTCTCTCCCGGTATAGGGGGTTGATGTTGCGCTGTGTTCGATTGGCTATAACCGGAAATCCCTGGCCAGAGTTGCTGAGATTTACTGGTAAGTGTTACCAGTAGTTTCTCGAACTGTTATAGACCTCATATCGACACAACTTATCGAGCTATTGGGGTCTGACGTTTACCACCCCTAGGCGAGATATGCGACATATCAGACGACGAGACCGGACTGTACGGTAAGTGTTACTGGTTGGATTCACAGGAGTGTGAGTGGGCTTGCTCGTCGATCTTCTGATCGCTCAATACCCGGGTGGCCGTTACGTTTAGCAGACCGCTTGCGGCTTGTGGGTGCTTGATATGATCATCATCTGCTACCGGCGTATTGACGAGTCTTTAGAGTCCTACACAGAGGTTTCCTGGCTCAAGCGAAACGAAATAGGAGCGCATATGAGATATGTGCGGGACCGAGAATAATGCGTGTATGTGATACCGTATTTCATTCTCGCGATGAATGTGTCGAATGGTTGTATGCGATATAACCTAGTTATCGAATCAAGGATTGATTCGATAAGTCGATACATTGGATATTAGTCGGTTATATGCGATATGACCGGATCGTTAAATCAAGTGTTGATTTAATGATTTACTGCATAATTATATATTTGATATATTACTTTGCATTAACTAGTATTGGTTCACTTTAAATGGATTTTCTCACTTGAAGTTCACAAGTTGTATATGTGATATACTTTTGTGCACTTGATTGTATCATGTTTGATGATACATGCTTACTTGAGTTTGTGTAAAGATTAAACCATGGTTATTTAAATGGTTAGGGTTTTGTTTTTCATATCTATTTATTCATTTATTTATTTATTTCTTTTTGGCAAAAGAAAAGAAAAATGGTGGCTTTCTTTGGATGCATGTTGAAGCTTCATGAAGCTTTGACTAAGTCACCATTTTTGTCTTCATGCTTAACCCTAACCATTGACCTAACCCTAGTTTATTCTCTACACTTGACCATGGTTGGATTATGATAAGTATTCATTTTATTTTCTTTTTGAGATATACTTATCATAACATTTTTCATCATCTTCTTCTTCTTCTTCTTCTTCAAGAAGAAGCTTGCCTCCATCAATGGCAACTTGAGAAAATGAGTGAGAAATCCAATTCTAAAGTGAACCCACTTCCTATTTCTTCATCCTCTACCACTTGCCAAGTAGTATAGGGTGTTTTCTTCACAAGTTTCATGACTTGGTGAAGAGGGAGCTTGATCTTGTGATGCCTCGACGTAGATCATCTTCGGCATCGTAGTCGATGACCTAGCCCGCCCATTTCTCCGATGAAGCCGACGCTAGAGCCCGGGATTGGATTTGGACAGCGAGGGGACTTCATCATGGAGCTATGGAGGTGGAGAACCGGATCTACAAAGGTTGTATTTCCGTTCACTTAGTTAAATTGTTAACTAGCTTCATGTTTCGCCTAAAATTCTAGTTAACGATCCGTATTAGGGTTTCTCGGCACTTGTAATTTTTGAAATTGGCATGGTTGATGCCTTGTGAGACCTCATTAGTGTGCCTAGGAACCCTACAGTAAGTCCAAGTACCATGCCTCGGCATGTGCATCGCATCTCTGATATCGGCGGAGTGGAACGTCATCTCATCTAGATCTGGTACGAACCTCTTACTCCACTTTTCTCTAATGTCGTCTGCTTTGGACTCGTCTCGTCGCGGCTGCATGGACTGAACTCCAACGACTATCCTCGTACCTAGAGTCTCCCAAGAATGCATCTCACCACCTAGCATCCGAATTAAGTCGAGCCATCCGATCGAGTCGTCAAAACCTCATAATCCCCCAAGAGTTCAACCTCTTGGGCACAGTTTAATAGTATCGAGTACATACCACAGCATCGGTGGTCTAGCTGTAGAATGGCAAACCCAAGCCTCACTAATGGCGTCGTAGAACTGCCGCAAACCCGAAGGTTCAAAGGCTTTCACACGGTCATTAAGTCGAGTTAGGGTTTCATTCTTCTAGAGGGACCATAGAATTGCCTGCATGTCTTTCCGACTACTTTAAACTTGGAATAATAGGTTTCTGACATTCGATCGTCTCTGTCGACTCCCACGTCTCTGCGTGAAGTCGTTTCTAGCTGGAATCAATCTATCTGATGACCTCGCATCGGGGTAAGCGAACGAACCACCTGTCCTAGTCATTCATCATCGGATGACTAGCGACCTTCTATCATCTATTCGTACAACTCGCCCCGCAATAGCTCCAATATATGGGGCGATATCTCGTCGCTCGCAGCAACAACTGGCTCGCTCGTCTGCATGCTGAACAGTGCCTCAATCATCAGGAGTAAGCAACACACCAACGGTCATCAAAATCTGGCTGGCCTCTATCATTGGCTAAATTCTCTAGTGTCGATCAGCGCCTCCGAGTAACCTCATAAAGGCGATCCGCCAAACACTCATGGCGAGGAAACACAGTAAAAAGATACATCTCTGTAATCGTGTGTCGCCGGAATTTCTCCCTGGTCAGTCCTCGTTCATGACGAGCTTGTGCTGACCGCAACTCTAGCCGTAGCTCTCCCTGCCGTAACCGTAGCAGCAAAACCAAACTGGTACCGATGAGGCTAGATCAGGAAGGAATATAATACTGAACAAGGAAATGTACATCCTAAGGCTTCATAAGTGGAGTAGCGTATCGTAAATATGCCGCGGAACATACCCACGGTACGTCACTCTACTTTAGTCACCTATTCCATCAACTAAGGGTCATCCTACGCTCCGAAGGTAAAACCTAACGCTCTGATATCAACTTTGTCACGACCCGAAAGTACGGAACATGACCGGCACTTAAACTACGAACGTCTCGAGGCGTACGTAATCTAAGTAAACCGAAAACCCAGAAATCCAAACCAAGAAAAGTAGTAGAGTGCAGGAAAAAAAACCAACTTAAAGCAAGTAGTTTCAATAGCATAAGCCGTATTATGCGGTTTTTAAAAACATCAAAAATTTACTGAAAATTTCGGCAGAGTCTCCTTTGTAAATACTGGCTCCCAAACGGGATACAACATAAATAGTATACGAAATCAAGAAAAAGGCATCCCCAAGCGGGAGCTAGCTCTTCGTCAATCGACGGTCACAACCACACAAGCAATATAATATACAACGCCAACGGCGAGGATCAAAACTCAAAAGGAAACTCAAAACCACCAGAAATATAACGAGCGACTCTAAGGTCGAAAGAATAAACAACACTGGTCTCTATCTCAATAAATACATGTTTGGTTGATGGAAGTTCTAGATACAACAGAGTAATACTATACAAGTTAATATGATGGGTACGATACAAGAAAAACCCACCTACTAGCAAGTCACCCGAATGAAACTGAGCCCGCAAAACCGTAATGAAACCTGTATGGCAAACCTGCAAGAAACTGGGCACAACGGGGGTGAGTTGCCAACTCGTGAATAGAAAAACATCTACGCACAGAAATCGCATAAATAACGCAACCTAGGTCACTGATCATAATATATCCTCAAAAAGGTATATAACATGTAGCCTATAACAAGGCTAGGGTAAATATCTAACCCGAGTGTAATCTCAGGTGCCCGTGTCAGTGCCTCAGGTAGCAATATATCATATGAATGAGGTATGCATGCATGAAAACAGAATACATGTAAATGAAGAAACTGTTTTCATAAATTAGTGAGATTTCCTTCGTATTTTTAAACTGAGGTATCATAAATGAAATCAGTATCAACAGTGTCTAGCATCGACACAAAACATAAATCTCACTGTCTCGAAATATCAATGTCTCAATCTCAATATCTAGGGCGCCGTCAGTCCAGACCGGCCCCTACCATCCATCTCAAGACCACGACGGTATCCTCCGGATATCCGACGCGTCGGGTAATATCACCGGTCGGTAGTGCTCCCCTGCCGGGCTCAACGTCAACACCACATTCCTCTTGCCCCGGGGTACCGCACCGGGCCCACCATGTACCCGTGACGGCTCCTCCACTCCTCGACACGGATCTCGAAAACCACAGCAAACTCATGGTGGACGACACTTTACATCACTAGAAAACCGCAACATTTTATATTTTAAAAGATCATAAGTTGTAAATTTTGCGGCTTTCCCCGAAATCCAGAAATATCATAAATCTCAAGAAATCATCACAAGTGCATATGTCAATGATAATGAATACATATGGTATCAATAACCAAGTTGCAATGTATGATTAATAAACTAGGCATGTAAGGCAGGTACACTAATATCATATCAAACTACTAACTAACAAGCTAAGTCAAGCAAATATATTCTCTAAAGCGTACGTGACATGGCAATTACCGATGAAGATGTGTGTGAGCCGGCAAGTAGGTGTACGTGGTACATACGCATCATCGGTAATGGTGCTGGTGTCCTAACAGCATGATACCAATAATGGAATATGCAGCAAAATAAGTATGCGAGGCAGAACGAACAGCAATAATATGCGGGAGCTGAATACTAGACACAACGATAACTAATCTGTAATAATCTAAAATAAGTCCTACAAATGGTGCCTTTTGAAATAACACGAATCATGGGGTTTTGAAAATAGGGGCTACGGTGTTTTTATGAAAAGACACGTCTTTTGAAATATCCGTAAGGTCCCTTGGGCTGTCTTTTAAAATACCCACGATTCGTTAGTTTTGAAATAGGTAAGAATCGAATCTAATCTAACAACTAAACTAAACTAAAGGGCTAAGCTAACAAGCTGGACTACAGGTAAGGAAACCGCCTAACTGTAAGTCCGTGTTGCCCACCCCGGTGCTTACGGGGAGGCGGAAAACATAATAAAAAACGGATTTTTAATGACTTAGGCAACATGTACTAAGCTTGTGAGGATCTTTGCTAAACATAAACTAGCTAACCCTAACTACAAAGTAGCTAAGTGATGAAAGGTTATACCTTTGGTCTTTAGTCCTTCTCTCCTTGCTCCTAGGTATGGTAGAAAGAGATCACCTTGCTTGTCTTCTCCCGTCAAAGAAAGATCCACTTGAAAGCCACCACCTTTAGCTTCAACTCCAAGCTAGGAGTAACTAGAGTGTAAGAAATGCTAAGACTTGAACCCTAGAAGTGAGTAGAGAAGATCAAGTGAAGGTTTTTCTCAAGCTTTTTGTTTCTCAACACATGAGAGGGAGAGAGCTTGAGGGAGAGGATGAGCAAGAGAGAGAAAAGATATGATAGAATGAATTATTTGTGAGCCTTTCTCACTAATATGTGTGTATAATTTTAATTGTATAATTAGCTTGAAAATTGTCATGGTAAATCATGAAATGACCATTATCATTTCAATTTTGCAAAGATCAAAGAGCATCTTCCAAAACAAATGATGATGGTCAAAGTGTCAACCATGGTCAACAAGTCAATGAAGTCAAATTGTCAACAACAACCATGCACAATAATTAAGCTAATTATCAATTAACAATAATCCACACAAAATCAATAGGGTTAATAAAATGACAAAAGCCATTAACCCTAAACAAGGTCCTCTCCCCCAATCTCAAGCAACTGTGCATACGCACCCGCATTCGTGATCCGAGGAACACGAATACCCTGAGAAAAACCAATCTCAAATCATATACTAGGATCCGGCTTAAACCAAAGCCCGCTAGTATAAACTGTCCGGACAGCAAACGTGCACAAGTGCGCGGATGCGAACGAACCCTGTCGCAAAACCATGCGACCTCTACTCGTTTTGCCTAAAGGCGAATAGCTCTCTGTGTGGGACTCTAAAGACTCGACACTACGCTGGCAGTGGGTTTAACCACAGACCGCAAGCGGCACTAGCTGTACGTAACGGTCCCCAGGTAGATGTCGATAAGAAGACTGACGAGGTGAACCCCATCTGCACTCCTACTGAGCCTGTATGTGACAATCTCCGTACAGTCCGGTCTGTTCGTCTGATACATCGCATGGCGGGCCTAGGGGGGCGGTAAACGTCAGTCCCCTAATAGCGGTACAAGTCGTGCCGGAGTGAAGCCCAGAACACCCTGAGATAACACTGGAAACCTACCAGTATATCTCGCTTGCCCTGGCCAGGGACTACTCGTGTAATGGCTCTCCTAGACACAGCGCGATGTCAACCCCCAATACCGGGAGAGACGAATCCTGTCTAACCGTCACTGCCTCCAAGTGCTTCGGGACTGCACCCAAAAACTACCTGTTTGCACGACTCCTTTGAGCCGTGGTAGGGTAGTAATCAAAGTGCAGTGGGAACACACTCGAGGCGAAGTGACAGTTTCAAGTCAGCGGACTAAGCTGTACTCATGTCACCTGGGAACTGATAACTGACGATAGGTATATTACCAACCAACAGTTCCCGACGAGTCCTGTCCAGTGTACTCGTAATCTAACGAGCACCCGCATACTATCCCAAGTACGACGTACTAACGGCTGTGGGACAGACCGTCTCCCACACTGGGATGAGAAGCGCATACGCTAGTCTACTCCGGAGTATCGATGCCCTGTCTCGATAGTCCAACGACCAGGGACCTGTATAAGGATGTGCTTATAGATTACCCAGCTCCCACGAGTGCGAGCGCCATCACAACGCTGGTAATCAAGCAAAGATCCTAAGGGCTCTACTAATATGTATACCCGCAATATGCTAAAAGAAACACATGCACATATTAAAGCAGAGACAAACCAAGTAGCATACTACCATTTCGAGCAAGATTGTATATATAACTGTGAATATCCCAAGCTTCCATTAAGTAATATACAAACCAGTATGATACAGTAATGGCCTCTAGGGCATATACACTAACAATCTCCCACTTGCACTAAGGCCATGTACTGGCGTATCGAAGACCTATCATCTCGATCAGCCGCTCGAACTGAGTCTGGGGTAGGGCCTTCGTGAGTGGATCTGCAGTGTTGTTCTCCGTATTAACTCTCTTTACCTCGATCTCCTGGCGATCTATGATCTCCCTGATCAGGTGGTACCGCCTCAAAATGTGCCTGGACTTCTGATGGGACCTGGGTTCCTTCGCTAAAGCTATAGCTCCGTTGTTGTCGCAATACAGCGGTATTGGATCAACAATGGTAGGAACCACCTGAAGCTCCGTGAGGAACTTCTTCATCCAGACAGCTTCCTTTGCGGCATCGCAAGCAGCTATGTACTCCGCTTCCATTGTTGAGTCTGCAACGGTCTCCTGCTTGGAACTCTTCCAGCAAACCGCCCCTCCATTGAGGGTAAAGACATAACCCGACATGGACTTGGAGTCATCCTTGTCACTCTGGAAGCTGGAGTCAGCAAAGGCCTCGAGCTGGAGGTCTTTTCCGCCATACACCAAGAACATCTCCTTAGTCCTTCTCAGGTACTTGAGAATGTTCTTTACCGCTATCCAGTGTTTCTCCCCTGGGTTTGACTGATACCGGCTTACAACGCTCAATGCGTACGCTACATCTGGTCTGGTACACAACATCGCATACATTATAGAGCCTACCGCAGAAGCGTAGGGTATAATAGACATGCGATCCCTTTCCAAATCAGTCTTGGGAGACATCTCTTTGGAGAGGGTGATCCCGTGACAAGCCGGTAGATTACCGCGCTTGGAATCTTCCATACTGAACCTTTTCAGTATGGTGTCAATGTACCTTGACTGTGAAAGTCCCAACATCCTCTTAGATCTATCACGATAGATCTGGATCCCCAGAATGTAGTTGGCATCACCCAGGTCCTTCATGGAGAACCTCTGCGACAAGAATCCTTTGACTGACTGTAGCATAGGAATATCATTTCCTATTAGGAGAATGTCATCCACGTACAAGACGAGGAATACCACAGTTCTCCCTACAATCTTACTGTAAATGCATGGTTCATCTGGGTTTTTGATAAAGTCGAATTCTTTGACAGTATCATCAAAGCAGATGTTCCAACTCCGCGATGCCTGCTTAAGTCCATAGATGGACTTTAGCAACTTGCACACTCTACCGCTGCTCCCACTCTGATTGAATCCCTCCGGCTGATCCATATAGACGCACTCTTCCAAATTTCCATTTAGGAAAGCCGTCTTTACGTCCATCTGCCAGATTTCATAATCGTGGAAGGCAGCAATGGCAAGTAGGATCCGAATGGATTTCAGCATAGCCACTGGAGAAAAGGTCTCGTCATAGTCCAAACCAGGTCTTTGACGAAAACCCTTTGCTACAAGTCTAGCTTTATAGGTCTCAACCTGCCCATCTACACCAATCTTCTTTCTGAAGATCCATTTGCAGCCTACGGGTTTTACCCCTTCTGGTGCAAAGTCCAAAGTCCAAACTTTGTTGGTGTACATGGACTCCATCTCGGCCCGCATAGCATCTAGCCATTTTACCGAGTCGCCGCTCTGGATGGCTTGCTGGAAGCTAGTAGGCTCACCATAATCCATGGTGCAATCCTCTCTATCCCCGTCTATGAGAAAACCGTAGTATCTCTCGGGCGGATGAGACTGCCTACTACTTCTGCGGAGTGGCGCTGGGATATCCGGTTCTCTTGAAACTTCTGGTTCTTCCAAGCTTTCAGTAATAGCTTGTGGTTCTGGAATTTCTTCCAGTTCTATTGCGCTCCCACTTATCTGATTTTCTAAAAATTCAGTTTCCAAGAAGTGGGCATGCTGAGAAACAAAAACCTTTTGTTCCTCTGCGGAATAGAAAAGATACCCCCTGGAGTTCTTCGGGTATCCCACAAACTTACACAGTACTGAACGTGCCTCGAGCTTGTCCGCATGCTGCTTTTTTACAAAAGCTGGACATCCCCATGTCTTAAGGTACTTGAGACAGGGTTTCTTCCCACTCCACATCTGATATGGAGTGGTAGGCACAGTCTTGGTGGGAGCCTTGTTCAAGAGATATGCAGCTGTTTCTAGTGCATAACTCCAGAAGGATCGCGGCAACTCAGCCTTACTCATCATGGAACGAACCATATCCAATAGGGTTCGATTCCTCCTTTCCGATACACCGTTGTGTTGTGGTGTGTATGGGGGAGTAAGTTGAGAGAGAATTCCATTCTCTTTTAAGAAGCCCAGAAACTCGGCACTTAAGTATTCTCCTCCTCGATCCGATCTTAGGATCTTGATACTTTTGCCTGTTTGTTTTTCAACTTCATTCTTGTATTCTTGAAATTTCTCAAAGGCCTCGGATTTGTGCTTCATCAAGAAGACATGCCCATACCTAGAGAAATCATCGGTGAAAGTAATGAAGTATGAATAACCACTTCGCGCATGTGTAGACATTGGACCACACACATCACTGTGTATGAGTCCCAAGAGCTCGCTTGCTCTTTCTCCGTGTCCAGTGAACGGAGTCTTTGTCATCTTTCCCATGAGACAAGATTCACAAGTGGCATAAGACTGATACTCAAACGGATTCAAGTATCCCTCTTTATGTAACTTTGTTAACCGTGTCTCATTAATGTGACCCAGTCTACAATGCCATAAGAAAGCCTGATTTGTTTCCGGAGACTTTCTTTTAAGTGTGTTCTGGACACTGAAGATCTGAGCTTGATTCAGTACGTATATACCGTTCTGTAATGTACCTGACCCAATCAGAACTTGATTTAGGTGGATGTTAACTACATCGCTTACAAAAGTAAAATCATATCCTTCCTTAGAAATTAAGGATACAGATATGATATTATATGTCGCACCTGGTACATAAAAACAGTTACGCAGAATCAATATCTGCCCAGTTGTCAGTCCTAGATGATATTCCCCTACGGATTCAGCATACATGCTCATTCCGTTAGCAACCCTGAGAGTCATATCACCTTTCCTGATAACCCTACGGTTTCTCAAAGCCTGTAATGAATTACAGATATGAGATCCTGATCCGGTATCCAATACCCAGGAAGTAGGGTTAACTGACATACAGTTCTCAATCACAAACACACCCGAAGCCGAAGCCACAACATGCTTCGAATTCTGGCTACTGGCTTTACAAGCCCTGCAATCCTTCTGTCCATGTTCATTCCCGTAACAATAGGAACATCCTTCTTTTACTACATCTGTTCCTGAAACTTCTGCCCTTCCCTTTCTTTCTACTTCCCTAGTTTCCTTTAGGGTAGTAGACAGAGACTGTTGAACTGAGTCAGCATCTGACCTGTTCTTCAACGTGGTCTTCAGGTCCGAGAGCTCAATAGAGCTGGTCTCTGTAAGGACGTTGCCCCCTACAGATGACCCGATAGCCAACCTCGCTGGAAGCAATTCGTTCGAGGTCTCATATCTTGCGATACGAGATTGCTCTCCATATAAAACTTTGTTATGGAGGAAGATAGAAGCTAAGTCCATCTTCTCGTGCTGCCTCTGGTATATATCATCAACTGAGGCTAACACGAGGCACTTGGCTTTCGCACAGACTTCTTCCGATGTCCTACGAATATCAATATCCGTGACAGGGGAAACTAGACCTGAGACGGCAGGGGTTGGATCAGTTAAGAGGTGTCCCAGCTTGTCCTGGGTAATGGACATCTGGACAGACCTTTGCCAGTCAAAACAGTTAGATTCAGTCATCTTTTTATCTAGATGTAACCTAGGTGTGGTCACAGGGTCGCTGCAATTAAGAGAGAGAGAAGAAAACACTTAGCATGTTGCTCTTGCAAGTTTAGATTGGTTTTTAATTTATCTAAACAGGATGGCTCCCACTGTCTCTCGAATCCCTTCTCAAACCGTAAAGAAAAGATTAGTCAGGATCAATCTCACCGTACAATACTTGCTTAACCGTTCAGCCAGGCCAGTGTCGGTACTTCGAGGGAGGTTTTCCAACGCTTTCGCGAAGTTCCTTAATTAAGTAACCTCTTTTCCCTGTGGGCGTAGCCCCGCTAACACCTTTCTAGGCACCTACTAGGTTTATAGCATTGATCGTTAAGTGAGAGTTTTCCCGAGAAGTAGCATATACTCACAGTAGGATCGGGATCCAAATATCATCGCGTGATAAAACCGAAGGAATCCTACCAGAATCATCACACTCCAAATGGTATGCAACGCTAGCAAGTTTCAGTACTTATGAAACTCCCGATGTGGATTTTTGCCCCATGCTCTTATGACCTTGACGAAGGTCAACAAATCATAAGTCACATGTCAAGTTCTACCCGTCATTATCCAGGTTAATTTGAACCCACCCGTACATACCCTTGACGAAGGTCAACAAGGTAGTACGACTGTCCCAAACCAACGCATCTATCTATGCTACATATGAACACCCAACAGCTACCAATCACTATGCCTTGACGAAGGTCAACAAACATAGCTTGAATACTATTGAATATTCATACGAAACGACGGAGGGCTACGGATGGTTTTGGCGAAACCGTGAACGTAGTGAACTTGATCTAATCGATGGAACGAGATAGCTTTTAAAAGGAGTGGTTCAAGCTCCGCGTTTAAAAGTTTAGTTTTGAAAAGAACCGAGTGGTTTTCAAAGTGTTCCAATCGACTTTTACTTGGTTTATTTCTTGCATTAGTTCTTTTAATGCGTCCCATCATTTAATCCTACCATTGCAGAAAACAACCAAAATATGACGTACGCTTATGCCATTCGCATTCGCCACGGGGCCCCGTCATCACCCGTTAGGTTACTTAACTAACGACAGAGCGGGGGCTGGGCTAGCGCGGCTGTAAAACATAAGCAACGCCTAAATAGTTATTATATATAAATATATAGCAATGATAGACATTACAGATCACAGATGAATACATTGGATATACTAGGAATCCGCAATGCGTTCGAGCCTGCAACGCAAAGCGGATTACACGGTCGCGGTGAATAGCCAATACCCCACCCAAGACCCCTACGGGTGCGGCAAACTACCCGCCAAGCACCCGAAGCGAAGCAACCTCCCTCACCACCGTGAGTAGGCCACTCGGCGCTTCGAGATACCCGGTAGTTTGTGCACCCCCTCCATGGGTCTATCCTAGGAGCAAAAACAGTAAAAAGAATTATACAATGACGGCTACAACCCCGACCCGGTTGTGCGGCCATACAAAGAATATTATTACATCAATTTACATGTTACAAATGAATGAAAGAAAAAACAACGCTCATCTCACATCCACCCCGGCCATTCACCCGCGACAATCCAATCCATTCATATCCACAAACCAATAACAATCACAGATCATGTATAACCCCGACTAATCGTCTTATAGCGATTAGCCGACGTTCAATACATGCAAGCATTACAGATATAACCGATATAGTTAAAGTGCAGTGAAGTTCGAAAAAATACGGAATTATAGGACCCCAAAAGGAAATTTCTTTTCTGGAAAATCTGGGTACATATAATATATCCTAAAAATCCCAAAACCAACAACAACACACTCTGCATGAAAAACGATGCGCCGATAACTACAATCCGCGGCGGTTCCGCCGCATATACCTACTTCATGCGGCGGAAGGGCGGCGGCTTGAGGGAATTAGGGTATCGTTTTTCTTGGGTGTATTCACAAAACCCTGAGACGATTTTACAAGTATAAAGTTTTTCATTTAGAGCAGGAAAAATTTTAACAGAAACTTGGATTTTGAAAAAGTTTGGTTTTGTGATTTTTCCGGTTCCGAACTTCGTTACACTTAACTACTTAACTAGTTTAGGTTTAGTTAGGCTCTGATACCACTGTAAGTCCGTGTTGCCCACCCCGGTGCTTACGGGGAGGCGGAAAACATAATAAAAAACGGATTTTTAATGACTTAGGCAACATGGACTAAGCTTGTGAGGATCTTTGCTAAACATAAACTAGCTAACCCTAACTACAAAGTAGCTAAGTGATGAAAGGTTATACCTTTGGTCTTTAGTCCTTCTCTCCTTGCTCCTAGGTATGGTAGAAAGAGATCACCTTGCTTGTCTTCTCCCGTCAAAGAAAGATCCACTTGAAAGCCACCACCTTTAGCTTCAACTCCAAGCTAGGAGTAACTAGAGTGCAAGAAATGCTAAGACTTGAACCCTAGAAGTGAGTAGAGAAGATCAAGTGAAGGTTTTTCTCAAGCTTTTTGTTTCTCAACACATGAGAGGGAGAGAGCTTGAGGGAGAGGATGAGCAAGAGAGAGAAAAGATATGATAGAATGAATTATTTGTGAGCCTTTCTCACTAATATGTGTGTATAATTTTAATTGTATAATTAGCTTGAAAATTGTCATGGTAAATCATGAAATGACCATTATCATTTCAATTTTGCAAAGATCAAAGAGCATCTTCCAAAACAAATGATGATGGTCAAAGTGTCAACCATGGTCAACAAGTCAATGAAGTCAAATTGTCAACAACAACCATGCACAATAATTAAGCTAATTATCAATTAACAATAATCCACACAAAATCAATAGGGTTAATAAAATGACAAAAGCCATTAACCCTAAACAAGGTCCTCTCCCCCAATCTCAAGCAACTGTGCATACGCACCCGCATTCGTGATCCGAGGAACACGAATACCCTGAGAAAAACCAATCTCAAATCATATACTAGGATCCGGCTTAAACCAAAGCCCGCTAGTATAAACTGTCCGGACAGCAAACGTGCACAAGTGCGCGGATGCGAACGAACCCTGTCGCAAAACCATGCGACCTCTACTCGTTTTGCCTAAAGGCGAATAGCTCTCTGTGTGGGACTCTAAAGACTCGACACTACGCTGGCAGTGGGTTTAACCACAGACCGCAAGCGGCACTAGCTGTACGTAACGGTCCCCAGGTAGATGTCGATAAGAAGACTGACGAGGTGAACCCCATCTGCACTCCTACTGAGCCTGTATGTGACAATCTCCGTACAGTCCGGTCTGTTCGTCTGATACATCGCATGGCGGGCCTAGGGGGGCGGTAAACGTCAGTCCCCTAATAGCGGTACAAGTCGTGCCGGAGTGAAGCCCAGAACACCCTGAGATAACACTGGAAACCTACCAGTATATCTCGCTTGCCCTGGCCAGGGACTACTCGTGTAATGGCTCTCCTAGACACAGCGCGATGTCAACCCCCAATACCGGGAGAGACGAATCCTGTCTAACCGTCACTGCCTCCAAGTGCTTCGGGACTGCACCCAAAAACTACCTGTTTGCACGACTCCTTTGAGCCGTGGTAGGGTAGTAATCAAAGTGCAGTGGGAACACACTCGAGGCGAAGTGACAGTGTCAAGTCAGCGGACTAAGCTGTACTCATGTCACCTGGGAACTGATAACTGACGATAGGTATATTACCAACCAACAGTTCCTGACGAGTCCTGTCCAGTGTACTCGTAACCTAACGAGCACCCGCATACTATCCCAAGTACGACGTACTAACGGCTGTGGGACAGACCGTCTCCCACACTGGGATGAGAAGCGCATACGCTAGTCTACTCCGGAGTATCGATGCCCTGTCTCGATAGTCCAACGACCAGGGACCTGTATAAGGATGTGCTTATAGATTACCCAGCTCCCACGAGTGCGAGCGCCATCACAACGCTGGTAATCAAGCAAAGATCCTAAGGGCTCTACTAATATGTATACCCGCAATATGCTAAAAGAAACACATGCACATATTAAAGCAGAGACAAACCAAGTAGCATACTACCATTTCGAGCAAGATTGTATATATAACTGTGAATATCCCAAGCTTCCATTAAGTAATATACAAACCAGTATGATACAGTAATGGCCTCTAGGGCATATACACTAACACTAACATCTGAGTCGATATATATACCTACCTGTATATGTATAGTCGGTGATCCCGCCTCAATAATATCATAGCCGATACCATATCTATAATCAGGCATCCCAAGTCAAGAGTGCGGATCAATCATCAATATAGCTCGTACGTAAATCCGTCGTACGGCATCCCAAATCTGGGTACGGGTCAATATCACATTCATCATACTATTCACCTGGTATCCTCTTTATCAATTATCATGATCGGGGTACGGATCTACATCTAGTACCATACTGATACCGCCTACGTATGCATGGACGTGTGTGAAACACTACGTCAAGGACCCGCTACAACGTCATGTCGTATCTCAAATACGAACCCTGCTATATCACCGATCTCACGGCCTCAAATCAAATCTCATCGACTCAGCTCAATATCATCCTCAAATCCGTATGTGAACCCATAGTCCCATACCCATATGAACCCATAACTATAAAGAATCCCATGAGCACATATCAATAGGAATGTATGCAAGTATGTATGTGTGTATGTGTAGTGCAACACTACCCTAGGGTTCGCAACGCTAAAATAATCCAACACACCAATATCCATCCTAAGCATCGTTATTAATCCCAATAACATATAATAATTGTTGGTGTGTATACGCATCCGTATACACCACCACGGACTGCGGGGGTGCTATACGCCATCCACCCGACTTCTCCCCGTAGATATAAATCTACTCACCTGGTCCTCGCTAGCCGGTGGCGACGTCGCCACGCGCTTGCTTGTCGTCTCGAAGTCCACATGGGGGTACCTACATATCATAACGCATCATATCGCATTAAAACTAAATTCGAAATCGAAACGGCATACGAAAATCAAATCGGCACGCGTATCACGCATAGGTCCAAACCTATCGCCTACGCATGCAAGAATAGTCAAACCAACCCTCGATGTCGATGTACAAACGTCAAACCATCGAGAAAAATCCAATCACACTCATTTGCACATTCACGAACACTAATTTTAATATAAACTAGGTTAAAACTCACAAAAACCCCAATTTTACTTAAAAAGTCATTTTTCCGAAAATCTAGCAAGCACAATTCGCCGTTTTTGTACAAAACATGATATTTAAATGAATGTAGCGGCCAATATACTTATTAAATATCTTAAATAAGTTATAGAAATAATTTCCGGAATTTAATCTCATTAAATTCCAAAAACCCTAATATTCTAGTTTACAAAATACCCTTTTTAACAATTTTATAGCAAAAACGCACAAACTACAATTTAGGTTGGATTTCCATGATCTAAAGCATTAAACCACACTTAATAAAGTTAATGAAGTCATGAAAAACCTAAACACATTTTTAATCCCAAATATTTAACCAATTTCAAAAACCTAGTAAGCAAATTAGCAAATTAACACAATTTTTAAACTAACCATTAGCACAAGCTACTAATCTTGTATTAACATGACAAAAAGCCTAAATATAACACACAACCATACACCAATTTTATAAAACCCTAACTTGCATTCAAATTCATAACTTGAATTCCAAAACTTGCAACTTAAGCCTAATTAACACTTATGTAGTTTAGCTTTAAGAAATTAGTAACAAATTAAGCAAAAATGTTTTAGAATTATACCCAAAAACATTTGAAGATCCACAAGCATCCATGGCCCTCCAAAATGCTCTCTTTTCACAAGGATCCATGCTATACGGGCTAAGCTAAAATGGGTAGGAGTCGGATTTGGGTTTTGGGATTTTTTTTGATGGATTTGAGGCAATTTTTGATGAAGTTTGAAGTGAAAAGAGAAGGGAAATGGGGGGGGGCTGTTGCTGCTGTAGGAGGGAGGGGGGTCGGCTGAATGGGAGTGGGAGAGGAAAGAGAGGGAGGTAGAGAAAGTGGAGGAAGAAATCAAAGTTAATTCAAGGTCAAAGGTCCACCTCATTTCTCCATTTTCTTTTCTTTTCTTTCATTTCTTTTCCTTTGAAATTCAAGTGGGGAAAAAGACGGGGGCTGCTGAATTCAGCCAAGGGGAGAAGTGAATGGGAGTGTGTGGGTGTGGGTACGGGTGTGGGGTGATGAAAAATGATAAATATAATACCCCAAACATCCATTTACGCTAAAAAAAAAACCTTTTTTCTTCAATAATTTCTAAACCGTTTTGGCAAATGATTTCGTTCCAAAAACCACATGATAAAATTTTATTTAATGTTTTATGATGCACAAAATTTGTTTCAACTCATTCCAATTTGTAATTTTCCCTAATTAAATGTATTAGTGACGGCTTAAAATAATAATAAAATAATATTTTTTTCAGAAAATTTGAAATTTTACCAGCGGCTCAATAAACACCAAATAATAGCAATTACATAGCTAGAATATGTATATTTAATTTTTATAATAAGATATTTGTATTTTGAATTTTTACAGAAAACCCCCTTATTTTACCGATTTTTTTCCAAATTTCACCGAAACGATTTTCAAAACGTTACATTAAGGTTGTTGGCCAAAGTCAAAAAAATTTCAAATACGGACAGCCTAATCCGACGGGAGTCCAGCGTCGAATTTGAGCTCTGTTCGAAAATACCTCAGTTTCTTGTAGTGCAACCAACATTCCCTTCTCTGAATGCTGACAAACCTTCCTACAACCGTGCAAACCTCATCACAACCCTAGCCACCTTAGCAGGCTCACACCAATGAACCCTACGTCAACATTAAGAACACCAATCCTTTCAAATTACATTTAATACTCTATGAACTTCCAATTTTCAATGAGATGTACATTAAATAACTATTAAGTTCTCAAACACTAATCTCCTTGTCATCTTCATTGATCTCATTATCAAGCCCAACCCTCTCCATTTCTTGCCCTTCCTCTCCTTCATCCACCAACTTCTCCTCCTCCTCCTTTTTTCTCTTGTACTCTCCATAGAGATATGAAGCAAACCCCCACAAACACAATGTTAAGGACACGGCCTTCAGCCCTCCGAAGACATCTCCAAACACCAAAACACCCCCTAACACATTCATGGAGAGCAGCGCCGACATGCAGATCCCGCTGTTGAGTGACGCCGTTAGGAAGATCATCCCCGCCGTCCCCATGAAGCAGAACTGCCAGCACACGATCGTTGCACTGATTGTAATCCAGTAATATGTCTCCCCGAGATTGAAGTCTTTCCTTCCCTCCCTCGCCTGCGGGGGGAGATAATTAATGCTAGGGATTAGAAAGCATGGAGTAAATATTGAAAATTTATTTGAAAAGAAATACTGCGACCAGATGTCGACGCTGTTAACCTTGATAACAATCGTATACGCAGATAGAATGTCTAAATGTTTACCCTAATTATCCGGTAGATAGTCGAACTAACATTAGAAAGAAATGAAGGATTTTTATTCTTTAATTTATTATTTTCTTTTCTTACTTACCATGCATATAGTCACATTTATGTCTATTGGTCGTTTAAGCCCAAAGATGAATAAAATTTCTAAATTTGAATATCTATTTTTTTAAATTTTTTTTATAATTTTGAATAAAAAGTTTTATTCAAAATTTAGATTAAAAATTTGAAAAAAAATTCTCAATATTTCAGTTCATGTTGTATAGAGCATAGTCACATAATTCGCGAATTATTCGCCGAATTCGCGAATAATTCGCGAATTTTTGATCAAACGAATTATTCGCCGAATTATTCGCCATTGCCGAACTGGCCGAATAATTCGCGAATTATTCCCGAATTATGTGAAAAAATTGCGAATAATTCAAAAAACTGCAAATAATTCACAAAATCAAAACCTAGCGTCTCATATATTAATTTATTGCTCGAAATCCTTCCCGAACATTTCCCGAACACTTACCGAATCTTTCCCGAATACCTGCCGATTTTTTCCGAATAGTTCTCCGAATCCGAATTTTCGACCTCGCCGAATTATTCCCGAATGGCGAATTTGTGGCTATGGTATAGAGTATAGAGGTCACATATGTGATTATTGGTCATTATTAATTGAAGCCTAAATTTTATTAAACCTTATCCATCTTTCCTTTTGAGGTTGAGATAACCCTATTGAACTTTAAAAACGTTACAGTGTGTTTGCAAAATAAAATTGAAAGATATTTTTGTCAAAAAATATCATATTCCGTTAATTTTGAGTCTATTCAATATATCCGTAAGATATTTTGGGTTATTCAATACAATTATATATGGGTTGCACGGGTTAATCAAACTAACCGATTTCATACAATATTTATAGTTTGGTGGGGTTTTATAGTATTTTTAAAGTTTAACAGCGTTATCATAAAAACCCACAGAAGATGGATGAGGTGGATTAAAATTTAGGCTAAATAGGAGATAATTATTTTTCGTTTTATAATCAACAGGTGTTGTTGACCATTTTTAAATGAGCCGTAAAATAAGCCTCATGATGAAAAGGTGTCTGTTCACCAAACAGTCAAAAACAACCTAGCTATCGTAATTAACTAGATTCTATATATGTTTGCCCATTGTTAATTACTTGAGCACTAACAGACCACTAGTGAAAAGGTTTTTTGTTCACCAATTGCAAAAAAGAAAATTGAAAAGGAAAAAAAAACAACATTAAAATTACCATCTCTTTAAACCCTCCGTTGGCCGCCATTCCAGCCACCGCAAACACCGTCGCGGCCGCCTCCATCACAAACTGCATCTCCATCACCATCCTATAGCTCTTCACGCCCCTATAGACGATCTCCATCATCGGAAGATAGACCGCAAACATCAAAGCAGCCGCAAGCGTCGCAAGAAAGCCTAAAAAGAACTGAACAGCGGTGACCCCGTTCGGCCTATCCTTACTCGATCCGATCGCGAGCACGACCGAACTCAAGGTCAGGAGAAGGACGCAGTTCAGATTCGTAAACCTGATCTTCTGCTTAACGAGGACGACGGAAAGGACGAGACTGAACGCGAGCTGCGACGAAAGGAGGAGGGACGAAGTGGAGACGGAGAGGTAAGAGACACCCCAAGAGATGAACAAGTTGTTGGCTCCTAGGAAGAATCCCATGGCGATCGAGTAAGCGAAGAGGCCGAGTGTGAAGTCTGAGAACGGGCGGCGACGACGACAGTTATTATTGGAGAGGTAGATGGGGAAGATGAGGAGAGGGAAGCCTGCAGACTGGACAAAGGTTGAGACCCATCTGCTTGATCCTCCATGGACAAAGTAGAACCTTGAGAGGAGGCTTGATGAGATCGAGCCCACGAAGAGGGAGCCATAGCTTGAGGCAAGGACGATGGAGTAGTGACTAATGAGGTTGGATCTTTTGGTTCCTTGGACTTTGGTTTGGTTAAGGGAAGTTGTTCCTATGGCCATTGTTAAGAATTGCGAGGAGGATCGAAGGTGAAGAGATACTCAAGGAGGGCTTATATTTATTTATTAGGGTTATTTTGTATAGAACCCCTTACTTCTTTCCTACTTACATTTAAACTCTTTGAAAATTGTAATTGTTTTGAAGATTATGATGTGTTTCATCTAAAGCTTAATGGTTGCTGATGGAGCTCCTTTTCAGGCCTCCGTCAGATGTTGTCTTCCGTTGATCTCGCGGTGAACTTAGCTGATTATCCTTCGTTGCGTGTGGATCTCAATGAGTTTTTGGAGGAAGAGGTGAGGTGAGGCTGTTGCCGAGTACCTGCAAAGAAGTCCCGGGGTGGTTTGGTACCACCAAGGACCCTCCAACGCTCAAGTTAGTGATGAGATCCGAGCAGAGTAACGGCATAAAAGTGTAAAAAATGGCTTACTTGACCCCTCTGTGATGGGGTTTTTTATAGCAGCGGCAGCAGGCATGAAGATCTCGCCGACAGTTACGCTCCCGACGTCACGCCTGCGTAAGGAGCGGATCGCCCATTAATGAGGAACGCGATGGCGTGGAACGTGGGATGTTGCTGGCGGAGAATCTGCGTATGGCGAGATTCGCGGAGCGGCAGTTGAGCCTGTGAGCGGTGCCGTTGGTCGGTCGATGAGACCGAGGAAGATGACCTCGGCGGGAGAGCTCGCGGACGAGCGGGAGAGCCGAGGTATCTTGGTTCTGCGGTAGCCCGGAGACGAGCTGTGAGGCCGAGGAGGCCAATTGTGCAGGGGGCTCGGAGGTGAGCCAGCGTTTGTTTGCAGCTCGGGTACAGGGGTGGCCTGGTCGGCTCCTTGTAGGCCTTTCTTCTGAGTTCTTGGACACGTCATAATGCAAGCACGCGGTCGTAATCCAATGGACCAATTTTGAGCATCATCATTAGCTCCCCACTCTTGTCCCGACCAGCTAGCGGGTCGGGTCAGGAGTGGACTGCCGGGCCGCCCGGAATAAGCTCTCTCCTAAGGTTTCGTCGGGACACGTCCCGGGCTGTCAGCTGTCTTTTCTGCCAGCGAATTAGGGTGAGATCTCTGCACTTAAGGAAGGTGCGTCGGTTCGTGCATCCTGCCACTGAAGCGACGGTCCACGCGTCAAGTGTCGGTTGGCCGACGCGACGTGTGCAGACCTGTAGCGTTTGATGGGGCGCGGTCCAGTGCGGGAACGACAAGTGGAGCGATCGGCCGTCGAGTTGATTTCGATCATTTGCCAAGTGTGCAAGCGCTGCTGAGAAGGAGGCATCTTCATGGCCCCGAAGTCGAGGGGGGATTACTCAGACTTGGATAGACCTGATGTTTCTTGTTGGGGCTTCGGATCCGCTGTATGTGATGGGATCAGTGGCCTCGTTATGAGGGATACAAACCCGCAGCGTCTGTCAGGCAGGAGGATGCCTGCTGGGGATGACCGAGTAGGGAAGCTGCTCGGTTGATCTTGGCGAGGGCCTTGACCCCTGGCGTTGTGAGTAGGGAAGCTACCGGCCAGGGATAGTCGAGTCTGGAAGGACTTTGATCCTTATCTTTGTTGGGTAGGAAGCTACCCGCCGGGATGCACCGAGTAGGAAAGGGCTCGGCGGCCTCGCGAAGAGGGCTTTAGATCCTCAGCGTCTGATGGGCAGGAGGACGCCCGCTGGGGATGCGCCGAGCAGGAAGGAACTCAGTGGCCTCACGATGAGGGCTTTAGACCATCAGCGTCTGATGGGCAGGAGGATGCCCGCTGGGATGCGCCGAGCAGGAAGGAACTCGGCGGCCTTATGATGAAGGCTTGAGATTCTCAGCATCTGATGGGCAGGAAGATGCCCGCTGGGGATGCGCCGAACAGGAAGGAACTCGGCAGCCTCAGGATGAGGGCTTGAGATCCTCAGCATCTGATGGGCAGGAGGATGCCCGCTGGGATGCGCCGAGCAGAAGGAACTCGGCGGCCTCGCGGTGAGGGCTTGAGATCCTCAGCGTCTGATGGGCAGGAAGATGTCTGCTGGGGATGCGCCGAGCAAGAAGGAACTCGACGGCCTCGCGATGAGGGCTTCAGACCATCAGCGTCGAAGGGGACGTGGGAGGCCTGCTAAGGATGGCCGAGCAGGGTAGCTGCTCGGTGCCTCTTTTCGAGGGCTTTGACCTTTAGCGCTGGAAGGGCCGTGAGAGGCATGCTTGTTAGTGTATATGCCCTAGGGGCCATTATTGTATCATACTGGCTTGTATATTACTTAATGGAAGTTTGGGATATTCACAGTTATATTAACAGTCTTGCTAAACATGGTAGTATGCTACTTGGTTTATATCTATCTTAATATGTGTGTACGTATTGATAGAGCCCTTAGGATCTTGCTTGACTACCAGCGTTGTGATGGCAGTCACACTAGTGGGGGCTGGGTAGTCTACAAGCACATCCTTTTTCAGGTCCCTAGTCGTAGGATTATCGAGACAGGGCATAAATACTCCGGAGTAGACTAGTGTGTACGCTTCTCAGCCCAGTTGGGGAGATGGTCTGTCCCACAGCCATCAGTACGTCGTACTGAAGATAGTATACAGGTGCTCGTTGGATTACGGGTACACCGGACAGGACTCGCAGGGAACTATTGGTTGGTATAATACCCGTCGTCAGTTAACAGTTCCTAGGTGACATGAGTACAGCATAGTCTGCAGACTTGACACTGCTGCTTCGTCTCGAGTGTGTTCCCACTGTTCTTAGATTGCTACCCTACCATGGCTCAAAGGAGTCGTGCAAACAGGTAGCAGTTGGATGCAGTCCCGAAGCACTTGGAAGCAGTGGCGGTTAGACAGGATTCGTCTCTCCCGGTATTGGGAGTTGATATCGCGCTGTATCTGGAGAGCCATTACGCAAAGTCCCTGGCCAGGGCAAGCGAGATTTACTGGTAGGTTTTCCAGTAATTTATCAAGGTGTAATGGGTTTCGCTCCGACACGACTTATACCGCTTATAGAGGACTGACGCTTGCCGCCCCCTAGGCCCGATATGCGATAGTCCTAGACGAACAGACCGGACTGTACGGAGATTGTTACATCAGGCTCAGTAGGAGTTCGGATGGGTTTTCTCATCGACCTTCTTATCGACATCTACCTGGGGACCGTTACGTACAGCTAGTGCCGCTTGCGGTCTGTGGTTAAACCCACTGCCAGCGTAGTAGTCGAGTCTTTAGAGTCCCACACAGAGAGTTTCCCTGCTTCGCGCGAAACGATATAGAGGTCGTATGGTTTTA
This sequence comes from Agapanthus africanus, assembly GCA_030015575.1. Taxonomy (NCBI): domain Eukaryota; kingdom Viridiplantae; phylum Streptophyta; class Magnoliopsida; order Asparagales; family Amaryllidaceae; genus Agapanthus; species Agapanthus africanus. The sequence goes on from CM057344.1 coordinate 242,850,698, forward strand.
CGACAGGGTTCGGACATGCGCGTGCATTTATGGACGTACGATGTTCGGACAGTTTTTACTAGCGGGCTTTGGTTTAAGCCAGATTCTAGTATCGGATTATTGGATTTATGCAGTTTAAAGTATTTCCGTGTTTTCACGGATAGGAGGGGCGTTCTCGTAAATTGTCGAGAAGCTTCTAGAAGTTTGATGACATGGAGGCTAAGGTGGCATTTGCATTAATTGGTTTAATGAGTCATGGTGTGATTCATCCATGGAGTTAATGATGCATTTATGATTTAAATGACTCACGAGATGAATCACTAAGTGAGTTAATGAAGCATGATGACACATTATTATTTGTTATTCATTTAATAATAACATATGCTTCATATATATCACAATGAATCATTATTCCAAAAGGATTCTCACTCTCACCTTCTCTCTCCTCAAGCTCTCTCTCTTCAAACCCTAACCCTAACCTCTCATATGTTGAGATCAAGGGTTAGCAAGACTTATTGATCTATAATCCCACTCTATATTCCCTAGGTTGCTTTGATTAGCACTTTGAGTAACCTAGTTACCTCAAGTTAGAGGTGAAGCTTGGAGTTGTAGCTCTCGGGTGGGTCTTCTATTACAAAGAGGAGGCCGACGAGGAGGTGGTCATCGAGAAGAAGAAGGACTTGGTTCATTAGGTATAATCTTTTTTCATAGTAGCTAATCCCTCCTATGATGTTGTTAGTTAAGGTTTGGCAAAGATCCGTAAGTTAGTCGATGTTTCTTTTAAACAAAATGATTGTTTTCACATAGTTTCTGTCGATTTTAAAACGGGGTCTAAAAATTTTTCAGGGACCCTTAAAATTACAAGCAGGAAAATATAAGAATACTGGAGAAATTTGGGTTCCTGACTCGGCCATACAGCCACGGAACCGCGGTCGATCCAAGCGATCCGCCGCGGATCCGCGGCCGAGTTGAAGCCGAGTCACCCCAAAATTCCCCAGTAACTCTTCTGTGTTAATTTTGGTATTTCTGGGATATTTTGTTTCTGCTCAAGTCTCAGGTGCACAGAGAAGTTTTTGGAGTAGAATCATTTGCGTTTGCTCGATCGAAATTCTACGATGTTTGGCTAATTAGATTATATCTGTGATTTGTATAATGTGTTCGTAAACCTCACCTAACTGCTAGTATGTCGGTTGGCAGGCGGTTGCACATTTCTATAATGTTATTACTGTTTATATTTGTGGACTTGTTGGATTGTCGTGAATGGATAGCCGGGGATGTGAAACGAGCGTTTCTTTCATTCAAATGTAATTTGTAAATTGTTGTAATATTCTTTTGCGGGGCACATCCAGGTTGCGGTTGTAGCCACCATTGTATTATTTCATTTATTGATTTTTGCTCCTAGGATAGACCCAAGGTGGGGTGCACAAACTACCGGGTACTTTGAAGTGTTTAGTGGCCTACTCACGTTGTTGAGGGAGACCGCTTCACTTCGGGTACTTGGCGGGTAGTTTGCCGTGCCTGTAGGGGTCTAGGGTAGGGTTTTGGCTATTCATCGCGACTGTGTAATCCGTCTTTCTTTGCAGGCTCAAAAGAAATGCGGATTCGTAGAAAATCCAATATGTTCATCTGTGATCTGGAATGCCTATTATTGCGTCTGACGAATGTACAATATTTATATATTATAGCTATTAGACGTCACTTATGTTTTACACCCTCGCTAGCCCAGTCCCCGCTCTGTCGTTAGTTAAGTAACCTAACGGGTGATGACGGGACCTAGTGGCGAATGCGGATGGTATAAGAGGACATTGTATTTTCGTTGTTTTCTGTAATGATAGGTTAATGATGGGACGCATTATAATAATGCAAAGAAAATAAACCAAAGTTGAATCGTTGGAACAGTTTAAAAAAAACCACTCGGTTATTTTAAAACAGAGAATATTTTTTAATTGCGGAGCTTTATACCACTCCTTTTAAAAGCTATAGGTTCCTTCGATTATATCAAGTTCACTACGTTCACGGTTTCACCAAAACCATTCGTAGCCCTCAGTCATTTCATTTGGGTATTCAGTAGTATTCAAGCTATGTATTTTGACCTAACGCCAAGGCATAGTGTTTGGTAGCGACTGGGTATTCATTTGTTGCATAGATAGATGAGTTAGTTTAGGACAGTCGTATTACCATTTGGCCTACGTCATGGGTATGTACCGATGGGTTTAAATTAACAAGATAATGATGGGTAGAACTTGACATGTGACTTATGACATTTTGACCTAACGCCAAGGTCATAAGATCATGGGGCAGAAATTTATATCGGGAATTTCTAAAGAAACTGAAATTTGCAAAGTGATGCATACCATTTGGAGTTTGATGAATGTTGGTAGGATTCCTTCAACATTATCACACGATGATATTTGGATCCCGATCCTACTGTGAATATCCGCTGCTCATCAGGAGATTCGTCACTTAACGATCAATGTTATAAACCAAGTAGGTGCCGAGAAAGGTGTCAGCGGGGCTACGCCCCCAGAGAAAAGAGATTATTTAATTAAGGAATTTCGCGAAAGCGTTGGAAAACCTCCCTCGATGTACCGACACCGGCCTGGCTGAACGGTTAAGCAAGTATTGTACGGTGAGAATAGTCCTGGCCAGTTCTTCCTTTTTGGTTTGAGGAGGGATTCGAGAAACAGTGGGAGCCATCCAGTTTAGATAAACTAAAAACTACTCTAAACTTGCAAGAGCATCATGCTAAAGTGTTCCCTCTCTCTCTCATTGCAGCGACCCAAAACATGACAGGCCTTAAGTTACTATTAGAGAAAAATATATTGACAGGGCTGTTCATATCAGATTTTTGCATTTTCATACCGCCCAAATTTTATCACATTGCATATCCGTAGATACTCTTGAGCCGTGTTTGCTAGTCAATTGCAGGATACAGGTTCTCGGTTCCAAAACGGTGAAATTCATGGAAAACACGACAAAATCCGGGTTCCTGCCAACCACAGATAAAACACGGTCTCCGCTCTTCATCCGTATGCTGCCAGATATCAATAGGAAGACAAAAGGTCAAATCAATGTCACTCTCATGCACAAGGCTCAATGGTAGCACAAGATCCAAGAGATCTACGCGGAGCTCGAGGCAAATCATGACAAAATCTTGACAAAAAGTCCACCTTTCCCTCAACAGAAATTCTGGAAAAATCGGGGAGCCAAATTGAGAAAATACATATTCCAGAATAATGTACACAGCAAAACAGGGTGCCACAAAAAAGACCAAGTGCCAATTCATCAACAAGGCCGCGGATCCGCGGCCAAAGTAGGGTCCAGGCCGCGGATCCGCGGCCGTTCTGGCGCCAAAGCTGCAGGAATTTCAGGGGTAGAATTGTCTTTTCGTGAGTGGTCTGGTGGTTGCCCTAGGGTTTCATTCTCTGGCCTATAAATAGCCCAGAACTTTGTGAAGGAAAGGGTCCAATTTTGTATTTTCATTTTGCCTAGTTTTAGTGTTGTTCTTCTTCCTCTTCTCACCTCTTCTCCATTAAACTTGTAGTGAGCTTTTGAGTGAAGAGTGATGAATAAAGAAGACCATTTTTATTATCATGCTTGTCTCTTTCTTTACTTGTTGTAATTTGTTGTAATTTTAATTGTTAAGTAGTTGTTGTTATTTGCTTGATTGTTTCTTTCTTCTCTCTTTTTCTTTATCATTCATACGACCATGATACTTACGCTTGATCCTCGCCAAGGTGAGGTCGCAAATAGTTAGTCGTATTCTTCGAGTCTCCTTCTTTCTATCTTCCTCTTTTGTTTGTTTTATTTTTCCGTATTATGAAGTGTGAGTAGTTTTATACTTGTTAGGGTAGGATAAGGGAAGTTTGAGAGAAGGAAATCTCTCTCACTCTTTCCTTGCCCAACAACTTAAATCGACTCCCGTTAATTGAACCACAATCCGCTCCTTACGGCACCCTATCCTACATGATAGCGGTGATTCCGTAGTGAGACCGGTTGTGGTTGAATTAACCGGAGGTTATGGATAAGAGCCAAGAACGGACGGACAAGCACCAAAAGGAAGGACTATGCGTTGGAAAGCCTAGCTTATACTCGCAAGTTCCTTCCTAGTCGTGCTAATCCCCGTTGTTGCCAATTACCGTAACACCGATATTAAGTGGGGCAACGAAAGATGTGGAGACTCCTAACTCAAACTAACCTAATCCTAACCCTAACAAGCTCTCTTTAAATATCAACATAGCACTTAGATAGTTACAAACAAAATCTGAACAACCGGACTTAACTCGTCAAAAAACACATAGAAAAAGATTCCCATCTCCCTGCGGACGACCCGTACTCAACCGGCTAGCTACATGCGAAACCGTCTTGATTGCGGTATTTAAACTTGAACTTGAACACGCACGTATATTAACAATCAAATGGCGCCGTTGCCGGGGAGACGGTAGTTTGTTTCTTTGTGAAATTTCGGGTTAATTTGTAAGTATAACTCTAACCGAAAAACAAAAAAAAAATATATACTTTGTAAAAGAAACCATCTTGTTATTCTTGATTAGTTTTTGTGCAAGTGTGCAGGAAAATACGAAGCTCAAGATCGACGCCAAAGACGTTGGAAATACGGAGTTCAAGTACAGTGCCAAAGACGTGGGAAGATAGACCCACATTTCGCGGCTACACCGCGACGGACAAAAAAACGAACCATCCGGTCTACTGTAAAAATCTGGAGCAGATACAGTGAGCAAATCAGAATTCTACACATCCAGACAACCAGAGGAGACAGAGAACAGCATCTGCACAAAATTTCACAGCCCAAGCCCACTATATTGCCGTGGAACCGCGGCCTCAGCACATGGTTGGCCGCGGATCCGCGGCCAATTAGTGGCTTCAGGGCCCCAAATTTCTCTGTAAGTTCTCTGCCTCTCTCCACTCCTCTGAACTCCACTGAACTGTGTTTTCTGCAGCTTTCTTTGCGCAAACTCTTCTCCCCCTTCCAATAAACTGTTCTTGTGCAGGATTCTTTGCGCCGCAAATAAAAATTGTTTGCAGTTGATTTGTTACTGTTTTGCATTCTTTAATACGGACTTAAGGGGCTTGAAACCAATCCAGATTGGATGGGGATTTCATCACCCTTCCCAGGACCCTGGAAATCACTAAAGCATATGCATTGTCCATTGTAAATTAAAAAAATACTAGACTTCAGCCCTAAGGACTTCGCGCTCATTAGGAGAAGATAAACCTTGTTTAGAACCTCGCTTAACCGTATATTGTTTACGGGGTGTCTAGGAAAGTGTTAAAGGCGCAACCGCCGAAAGAGAAAGGGTTATTTAATTAAGGAACTTCGCGAAAGCGTTGGACAACCTCCCCTTATCTCTGTACTTACCTGGCCTCGTGATCAGTGTATTTTTAAGCCCGTTTCTCGACATTGTTTAACTTCGACAATCAAGTTCAGGAGCAGGTCTAGTAGACCTAGGTTACCTTAGATCTAGGTGTGTTTGTGCATATCTTGTTTGTGATTGCTTAAGCCGTATTTCCGTACATACTTCTGTAAATCTTTTTCTAAAAACAAAAAAAAGAAAAAATCAAAAACTTTTATAAAAACTTGCCCTTTTGTCGCCAAATCCATTTTCACCCACCACCCATCGCCTTTCTCAATTGACGTTTTCTTACCCTCACCTTCTCCGCTTTGACTATACTAAACTCGTTTAGTGTATGTCCGCTTGGACTCGGGACACTAGCGCCCGTCTAGTCCGCGTTACGTTAGTCGCGACCGACTACGCGATCGACTCCGAAGTCGATACTCCGTCCACTCCTCTTTCACCCCTTCCTTTGCCGGCCAACTCCGACGTTGACCGGAATTCTGTTCATACATCTTCACCTTCACCTTCACCTTCACCAACCTCTTCTTCCGCGATGTCTGGATTTAATCCGAACATCTCTTTGACCACCCCTGGATTGGCTCCACCTCCTACGGAGACCAATCTCCCACCACCTCCGCCTGTTGTAGCGCCGCAGCGAATCGCGCTCCAGGATCGTTTCTACCCTACCCGTTCTGCACTTCCCACCTGTCTTTCTCTTCCTCCGGCCAATGGGGACAACTTTGAAATTAAGCCCCATTTCATCAACATGCTTCCACGTTTTCATGGGCTTGAATCTGAAGATGCCTATATCTTCATAAATAAATTTCAAAATGTCTGTGCCATGATGAAAACCACCCAGCTGTCGGACGATGCTATACGTCTACGGGTCATTCCGTTCACTTTATGCGATCTCGCAGAAAAATGGCTGTATAGCACCGCTTCCCACTCAATCACCAGCTGGGACGAGTTTGTTAAAGCGTTTCTGAAAAAATTCTACCCAAATCATAAGACCGCAAGAATTCGAAATGAGATCAACCAATTCTCCCAGCTTCCTTCTGAACCCTTCTGGAAGTGCTTTGACCGATACAAAGACCTTCTTGTTCAGTGTCCTCACCACGGTATAGAGAAATGGCAGCTCTGCCAAACCTTATACGAGGGACTGAACCCAGCAACGAAGCAGTTGCTGGAAACCATCTGTCAAGGCCACTTCCTATCCAAATCTGACGAGGAAGCGTGGCAGTTCTTTGACGATCTTGCGGAGCAAACGCTACAGTGGGAGAGCACTAGACCGACTTCTTCTTCTTCTACCTCCACTTCTACCGGTCAGTCTAGGGTAGGAATCCACCAACTCGATGTCTCTATTGCGATGAAAGCTGAAATGGCTGCAATAACACGAAAGCTTGAAGCGATAGAGAGCAAATTTTCTGCTCCTGCCCCCACACCTGTTCTCCCCCTTCGTACCATCTGCGCTTGTTGTTCCGATCCTTCCCACTTGACCGAAGAGTGTCCTTACAATCCACCCTCGCAAGGACAGGATCAGGTTAATGCTGCCTTCCAGCAAAGACCGAGGAATGATCCATACTCTTCCACCTACAATCCCGGTTGGAGGAACCACCCCAATTTCGCCTGGAATCAGAATCAGAATCAATTCCAGGGAAACAATTTCCAAAGGGCCCCTCCACCGCAACAACAAGCGCCACAACAAACTCAGCATCAGTATCAGCAGCCCTTCCAACCCCAACCTTACCAAAACCAGACGAACAACTTTGCACCCAACAACTCTTTTCCACCAAACAACAACTTTGTTCCGTCTAACAACGATAAGGTTTCCTCGCTCGAGCGAAGTCTGGAGGCGTTCGTTAAACAGTCGACCCAATCCACCGCCAACATCCAGTCTTCGATTCAATCTTTAGTGCAACACACTGCCGCACACGGGCAAAGCATCAAGACCATCGAGGCCCAGATTGCACAACTGAACGCGGCCTTGAGCGAGCGAGAGAAGGGGAAGCTCCCATCCCAGCCACTTCCAAATCCCGGTCACCCACATAATGCACATGTTGCTCTTGAACAACAAAACCATAATGTGAGTGCCGTGACCACACTGAGATCAGGGAGGATGCTGCCAAACAACATTGGCAAACGGATCAACGATGATGCCCCGGCCGCTGCTTCTTCTTCTTCTCCTTCTTCTTCTTCGTCTTCCGAGCCTATTCTCCGTTCTTCACAAGGCTCTCCCTCTTCTTCTTCTGCTCTGAACGGACCCACTTCTCACTCCACGAAAACACCTATTCTGGGATCCGTTCCAACTCCAAAATCTCCTCCTCCAGCATTAGACTCAACCAATTTTCAAAATGTTCCATTTCCAAACCGGTTGAGGTCTAACAAACAAAATCCACAAATGGAGAAGATTTTGGAGTTATTCAAGCAAGTTAACATTAACATTCCTCTTTTAGATGCTGTCCAACAAGTCCCATCTTACGCAAAAATCTTAAAGGACTTGTGCACGAAAAAGAGGAAGTCTCAGGTACCCAAGAAAGTTTTCTTGGCTAGTGCTGTGAGTGATGCCCTTACCCAATCTTTACCACAAAAACGGAAGGACCCTGGCTGTCCTACGATTTCAATTACTATTGGGGATAAGAACATCAACCGCGCACTATTAGATCTTGGTGCCAGTGTTAACTTGCTTCCGTATTCAGTATACGAGCAATTAGGCGTCGGAGAGCTGAAACCCACACACTGCACTCTCCAGATGGCCGACCGATCGATCACCCATCCTAGGGGTGAGCTAGAGGATGTGTTAATAAAAGTCGGGGACTTCATATTCCCCGTCGACTTCATTGTCTTAGATACACAGCCTGTAGCTAACCCCCGGAATCAAATTCCGGTGATACTCGGTCGCCCATTTCTCGCAACCTCAAATGCTGTGATCAATTGTCGCAATGGTTCAATGAACCTCTCATTTGGAAATATGACAATTGAACTCAACATTTTTAGGTTGGGGAATCAGCCCGCCGAACCTAATGCTCATATACTGGATGTTTGCTCGATCCAGGAGATCACACCAGAAGAGTGTGAATTCGAGGAGTTTCTGTTTGAACACGATAATCTTGACGCCACTAGTGCGTTTCTCTTCGAACCTGCTGCTGCTTCTGCGCCCGACAACGAATACGAGTGTTTCACGTTCTTGAACGATCTTAGCCGCGCACAACCCGAGTTTGAATCTTTTGACTTTCCGGATGAGTTACCTGAACCATCCAACTCGGTTGCCTACACTCGCTTTGAACCTTTGCTGGAGTCCTTTGAGTTCGAGACCTTTGCACCAGTCTTGCCTTCCATCATTTCACCTCCAACGCTCGAACTCAAGCCGTTGCCGTCTCACCTTAAGTATGCTTACTTAGGTGAGAACGAGACCCTCCCAGTCATCATCTCGGCTTCTCTAGCTCCCGAGCAAGAGAAAGCCCTTCTCGCGGTCTTGCACGGCAACAGGCAAGCTTTTGGCTGGTCCATGGCGGACATCAAGGGGATTAGTCCCCTGATCGTTGAGCATCACATTCATCTGATGGATGATGCCAAACCAGCCCGGGATCCACAAAGACGTCTTAATCCAGTCATGAAGGAGGCTGTGAAGAAGGAGATCGTCAAATGTCTAGATAGTGGTATCATTTACCCTATCTCTGATAGCCAGTGGGTTAGCCCCATTCACGTTGTCCCCAAGAAGTCGGGCATCACGGTCATCACCAACGAGGCGAATGAGTTAATCCCTACTCGCACCCAAACTGGGTGGCGAGTTTGCATTGATTACAGAAAACTCAACGCCGCAACGCGGAAAGACCACTTTCCGCTACCTTTCATTGACCAAATGCTTGAACGATTGGCCGGACATGAGTACTATTGTTTTCTTGATGTCTACTCTGGCTATAATCAAATTCCCATCGCCGAAAAAGACCAGGACAAGACCACTTTCACTTGTCCTTTCGGCACATTTGCATATCGACGCATGCCCTTTGGGTTATGCAATGCGCCCGCTACCTTCCAGTGGTGTATGATGGGAATTTTCTCGGACATGGTGGAAAAAATTTTGGAGATTTTCATGGATGACTTCTCCATCTTCGGCGACTCCTTTGACGAGTGTTTGCTGCATCTTGACGCTGTCCTTACCCGATGTAAGGACAAGAATCTCACTTTAAACTGGGAGAAATGCCACTTCATGGTGCGCGAAGGTATTGTCTTAGGACATATCATCTCGCAAAATGGCATAGAGGTTGACAAAGCAAAGATTGAGGTCATTTCCAATCTGCCTCCTCCCCGTTGCGTCAGAGATATCCGAGCCTTCCTTGGCCATGCCGGTTTCTATAGACGGTTCATCAAGGACTTTAGCAAGATTGCTAGGCCCTTGACTCTTTTGCTGGCCAAGGATACACCATTCGACTTCAACTCGAGCTATGTGACTGCATTCGAGTCACTGAAACGCTCACTCACTTCTGCTCCTGTTCTCTCCTCACCTGACTGGACGCACCCATTCGAGATTATGTGCGATGCATCCGACTTTGCCATCGGTGCTGTCCTTGGACAGCACATCAACAAGATGCCGCATGTAATCTATTACGCGAGCCGAACCCTGAACGACGCCCAACTCAATTATACAACGACTGAGAAGGAATTCTTAGCTGTTGTATTTACTCTAGAAAAGTTCAGGCCCTACCTCATCGGCTCTCCAGTCATTGTCTACACGGACCATTCAGCTTTGCGCCATCTTTTTGCGAAGAAAGATGCAAAATCTCGGTTAATCCGTTGGATCCTCTTGCTTCAAGAGTTTGACCTTGTCATTAAGGACAAACGAGGATGTGAAAATGTGGTTGCCGATCATCTCTCATGACTTCCTTCTTCGCCTTCGCTTCCAATTCCGATCAATGACGTTTTTCCGGATGAACAACTCTTGACAGTATCATGCGAACCCTGGTTCGCAGATATTGTGAACTATTTGGCCACGGGATTATTACCGACCGAATGGTCACGTCAGGACAGACTTCGCTTCTTATCCCAAGTAAAACACTTTTACTGGGACGAACCCTACTTGTTCAAGTACTGTCCCGACCAGATTATTCGTCGGTGTGTCCCTGATGAGGAATTCAAGAGTGTGCTGTCATTTTGCCACGATCAAGCGTGTGGCGGGCATTTTGGGCCCAGAAAGACAGCTGAGAAGATCTTGCAATGTGGTTTCTACTGGCCACAACTTTTCAAAGACGCTCACGACTATTGCAAGACTTGCTCCCGGTGCCAACACATGGGCCGGATATCCCGGAGGAATGAGATGCCGCTCCAACCGATCTTGGTTGTGGAGATTTTCGATGTTTGGGGGATAGACTTCATGGGGCCGTTTCCCAGCTCTTTTGGGAACTTGTACATCCTTCTAGCTGTTGATTACGTCTCTAAATGGGTCGAGGCTGTGCCCAGCCGGACTAACGACAACAAGGTTGTCGTTAGGTTCCTTAAAGAAAACATTTTCTCCCGGTTTGGGCACCCCCGAGCGATCATTAGTGACAATGGAAGTCATTTCTGCAACAAAACCTTCGAGGCCTTGATGCGGAAATACTCCATTAATCATAAGCTTTCTACGCCCTACCACCCCCAAACCTGCGGGCAGGCCGAAGTTTCAAATCGGCAAATCAAGCAGATACTGGAGAAGACGGTTTCCAAGAACCGTAAGGATTGGTCTCTGAAACTCACTGATGCCCTTTGGGCATTTAGAACCGCGTATAAGACCGACCTTGGCATGTCTCCCTATCGGCTTGTGTACGGAAAAGCCTGCCACCTTCCTGTCGAAATCGAGCATCGCGCGTTTTGGGCGATAAAGGAGCTGAATCTGTCTCTTGAGGACGCGGGCAGCCATCGGAAGCTGCAGCTGAACGAACTGAACGAGCTTAGGGATGAGGCTTACGATAACGCGGTTGTCGTTAAGAATCGAACGAAGGTGTTTCACGATAAACACCTTTTGCGCAAAACCTTCGTACCTGGTCAGCAGGTACTGCTTTACGACACCCGACTTCACTTCCATCCTGGAAAGCTGAGATCTCGCTGGAAAGGGCCGTATTTTGTGCGGAATGTGTATCCGCAGGGCGCTGTGGATTTGGAAAATCCAAAGGACGGTTCACTCTTCAAGGTAAATGGACACCGATGCAAACCGTACCTTAGCGCCGAACTAACAGAGGAGCTCCTGTTCTTACAGGAGCCGGTTTACCCTGAATGATCTTCCTCTGCTTACCTCCAAACTTCGGTTATCCAGCCAAGAACAGTGGACACTGTTCCAAATAAGTTTGGGGGTATGTACAAACCATTTTGTTTATATTTGTGTATATTCTTTTTCTTTTCTTTAAAAACAAAAAACAAATAAAAATTTGTGTATCACTAACAGACAATTTAGAACCTTCCAACTGCTCTCTTCATGCTACGACAGTGAGGACACTGTCCAGTTTAAGTTTGGGGGTACGCTCGGTACGCATTTCTTACCTTCGCATTCATATGTATATTTTGCATCTGCATATTAATATTCATAAAATCCATAAAAATTTGAAAATTTTCTAAAAATATAAAAACTTTTTTGTCAAGTTAGTTTGTGGAAGAACTCTGATTCAACATTCGACGGTTTTTGTTTGAAAAAAAATAGGAATAACTAGATCTTCTGTTTGGATTTTGAAAACCTGAAAGATAACTCTCCTTTGAAGTTAACTATAGCTGATATACGTCTTTACATCACACTACACGTGTCGTAAGATTTTGGGAATTAGATGACAAGTCTTTCATGTTTAAACTTTTAAATAGATAAATGATTTTCTGAGGATCAAATAGGTTTATTCTGAAATAAGTAATGTCAAGAATAGTTTATGAAGCAAAGCGAATATGAAGGAATGTTATTGATGCCGTAATTGGAGCTAAGTCTGAAAAATAACCCATCTGAAACTTGATTGGAATGATTACACACCAAACCCACTAAACACGTCTTTTATCCGAAAAAAATAATTGAACTGCCGGTTATATCTCCGTTCGTATTAAATCATCTGATTTTCACGCCAAACTGTCTTTTGTTTTTGGACCTAGGTAACTTGAGTAATTAAGTCCGCTGGGGTGTTTCTACACCTAATGCCCTAAAACCAACTGGTTTGGATGCATTGGCCCAAAGCTCGCTAAGAAGCCTAGAAAGTCCAGTTTAAAACAAAGTCAAGCAAGTGTTCTCTCTGAGTTAAAATTCCTAACGGTTCTTTGTGTGAGAATAATCTTGATAAAAGACAGGCTTTTATAAAAAAATTTTAAACGGAGATATGAAGGTTTTATTCTATGATAAAGACTATTGCACGTTCACAGAGGTGTGTATGAAATGAAAACAAGAAAAAGGTGGAGTGAAAAATACGACTTAGTTTCCTGTTAAGGAAGATAGAAATTCTGAAGTTGAAACCTTACTGGAAAATGAAACTTGAAAAATGCTTAACTCTTTATAAAACTTATAGGATCCTTTTAAAATTGTTACCTGGGCTTTATTGTGCGACATGATGACTTTAATCGATCCTTCTGGAACTTAACGACACTATTTGCACTGCACGTAAAGACATATAAAATCTGTAGTTAAATAAGAAGCGAGGTGTGAAAAATAAAGGTTCGATGGTCTAGACTTAGGATTATAGAATTGTTATTTTCTAAAACAAAACTTTAGGGTTTGAAGCTTAGTTATTTTACAAAACCAACTTGACCGGATTTTGTGGGTAGTATCCGCTGAAAACCCTCAGGAGACAACACTCCTCCTACTAGGGACACCTAGAGGTTTAACGGCTTGTTGCACATGCTCAGTGCAATCGCGTTCCCTGCGAAAGTGAGGTTAGGAAATTTTTTGTGAATAAATGGGCTTTGCTCGGGACGAGCAAATGATAAGTTTGGGGGTATTTGTTCATATCAGATTTTTGCATTTTCATACCGCCCAAATTTTATCACATTGCATATCCGTAGATACTCTTGAGCCGTGTTTGCTAGTCAATTGCAGGATACAGGTTCTCGGTTCCAAAACGGTGAAATTCATGGAAAACACGACAAAATCCGGGTTCCTGCCAACCACAGATAAAACACGGTCTCCGCTCTTCATCCGTATGCTGCCAGATATCAATAGGAAGACAAAAGGTCAAATCAATGTCACTCTCATGCACAAGGCTCAATGGTAGCACAAGATTCAAGAGATCTACGCGGAGCTCGAGGCAAATCATGACAAAATCTTGACAAAAAGTCCACCTTTCCCTCAACAGAAATTCTGGAAAAATCGGGGAGCCAAATTGAGAAAATACATATTCCAGAATAATGTACACAGCAAAACAGGGTGCCACAAAAAAGACCAAGTGCCAATTCATCAACAAGGCCGCGGATCCGCGGCCAAAGTAGGGTCCAGGCCGCGGATCCGCGGCCGTTCTGGCGCCAAAGCTGCAGGAATTTCAGGGGTAGAATTGTCTTTTCGTGAGTGGTCTGGTGGTTGCCCTAGGGTTTCATTCTCTGGCCTATAAATAGCCCAGAACTTTGTGAAGGAAAGGGTCCAATTTTGTATTTTCATTTTGCCTAGTTTTAGTGTTGTTCTTCTTCCTCTTCTCACCTCTTCTCCATTAAACTTGTAGTGAGCTTTTGAGTGAAGAGTGATGAATAAAGAAGACCATTTTTATTATCATGCTTGTCTCTTTCTTTACTTGTTGTAATTTGTTGTAATTTTAATTGTTAAGTAGTTGTTGTTATTTGCTTGATTGTTTCTTTCTTCTCTCTTTTTCTTTATCATTCATACGACCATGATACTTACGCTTGATCCTCGCCAAGGTGAGGTCGCAAATAGTTAGTCGTATTCTTCTAGTCTCCTTCTTTCTATCTTCCTCTTTTGTTTGTTTTATTTTTCCGTATTATGAAGTGTGAGTAGTTTTATACTTGTTAGGGTAGGATAAGGGAAGTTTGAGAGAAGGAAATCTCTCTCACTCTTTCCTTGCCCAACAACTTAAATCGACTCCCGTTAATTGAACCACAATCCGCTCCTTACGGCACCCTATCCTACATGATAGCGGTGATTCCGTAGTGAGACCGGTTGTGGTTGAATTAACCGGAGGTTATGGATAAGAGCCAAGAACGGACGGACAAGCACCAAAAGGAAGGACTATGCGTTGGAAAGCCTAGCTTATACTCGCAAGTTCCTTCCTAGTCGTGCTAATCCCCGTTGTTGCCAATTACCGTAACACCGATATTAAGTGGGGCAACGAAAGATGTGGAGACTCCTAACTCAAACTAACCTAATCCTAACCCTAACAAGCTCTCTTTAAATATCAACTTAGCACTTAGATAGTTACAAACAAAATCTGAACAACCGGACTTAACTCGTCAAAAAACACATAGAAAAAGATTCCCATCTCCCTGCGGACGACCCGTACTCAACCGGCTAGCTACATGCGAAACCGTCTTGATTGCGGTATTTAAACTTGAACTTGAACACGCACGTATATTAACAATCAAGGGCCAAACTATAAAGATTGGCTGCGGAATGTCAAGATGGTTTTGACTTATGACAAATTGGGGTATGTCCTTACCACTAAGGCACCTGCTGTCCTTGGTCCAAAATCCAGTATTGCGGATAAGGAAATCCACAAAACCTGGGAGTTAGATTGCGCAAAGGCCAAGTGCATCGTGCTTGCCTCTATGAATAATGAACATCAGAGGAGGCACGAGGATATAGATCTTGAATCCATATTTCTCCATACAAAGGATCTGTATGGGGAGCAATCTCGTATAGCAAGATACGAGACCTCGAAGAACTTGTTTCAGTCGAGGTTGGCCGTCGGATCGTCTGTAGGAGAACATGTCCTAAAAATGATTGGTTATATAGAAGAGCTCGCAGACCTCGGGACGACTTTGGAGAACGAGCTCAATACATACTTGATTCTGCAGTCCCTTCCTTCCACCT
Organism: Agapanthus africanus; assembly: GCA_030015575.1. Taxonomy (NCBI): domain Eukaryota; kingdom Viridiplantae; phylum Streptophyta; class Magnoliopsida; order Asparagales; family Amaryllidaceae; genus Agapanthus; species Agapanthus africanus. Next base: position 242,865,998 of record CM057344.1, read on the forward strand.
ACGCCCAGTTTATTCTGAATTTCAACATTCAAAGAAAAGAAGTTGAACTTCCAGAACTCCTTAATATGTTGAGGAGTGCAGAGGGCACCTTGGAGAAGGCAAGGGAAACACTCGCTATGTTTGTTCACGGTGCTTCTTCTTCCAGGTCCAAGGCTAGGGCCAAAGGAAGGAAGATGAATGCCGCTACCAAACCAAGAGGTGGTGTTAGTAAGGTGGGAGCTAAGGGAAAGACAAAGATTGCAGTGCCAGTAGTGGCAAAGGACGAGTGCTTCCACTGTCATAGGAAAGGGCACTGGAAGAAATATTGCAAAGCTTGGATTGGCAAGAACCAGGAACCGAAGCAAGCTATGGCTTCGACTTCAAGTGTGTTTGTAATTGAAAATTGTCTGTCAATCAACTCTACTTCCTGGGTATTGGATACCGGATCAGGATCTCATATATGCAATTCATTGCAGGCACTGAGAAACCGTAGAGTGCTGAAGGTTGGTGATATGATCCTGAAGGTTGCTAACGGAGCAAGAGTGGGAGCTGTGTCCATAGGGGATTATCACCTTGGATTGACGAGTGGACATATTTTGGTTTTGCATAACTGTTTTTGTGTACCCAGTTTAACATGTAATATCATATCGGTTTCGTTGTTATCAAAAGAAGGTTATGATTTCTCGTTTGTAAGCGATGTTGTTAACATCCACCTTAATCATGGTTTGATTAGGTCCGGTACACTAGATAACGGTATATATGTCTTAAACCAATTACAGATTTTCAATGTCCAGAACACACTAAAAATAAAGTCTCCAGATTTAAATAAGGCTTTCTTATGGCATTGTAGACTAGGTCACATCAATGAGACAAGGTTAACTAAGTTACATAGAGAAGGATATTTGGATTCATTCGAATATCAATCTTATGCCACTTGTCAATCATGTCTCAAAGGAAAGATGACAAAGACTCCATTCACTGGACATGGAGTAAGAGCGAGCGAGCTCTTAAGACTCATACACAGTGATGTATGTGGTCCAATGTTTACACATGCAAGAGGTGGTTTTTCCTATTTCATTACTTTTACGGATGATTACTCTAGGTACGGATTCATTTTCTTGATGAAACATAAATCCGAGGCTTTTGAGAAATTCCAAGAGTATAAGAATGAAGTAGAAAACCAAACTGGAAAAAGTATCAAGACACTAAGATCTGATCGAGGTGGTGAATACTTAAGTGCTGAGTTCCTAGGTTACCTAAAAGAGGAAGGAATTCTCTCTCAGCTTACTCCTCCATACACTCCACAGCACAACGGTGTATCGGAGAGACGGAATCGAACCCTATTGGATATGGTACGTTCCATAATGAGTAATGCTGAGTTACCGCGATCTTTCTGGGGTTATGCACTAGAATCAGCGGCATATCTTTTGAACAGGGCTCCTACCAAGACTGTGCCTACCACTCTATATCAGATGTGGAGTGGGAAGAAACCCTATCTTCAGTATCTGAAGATATGGGGATGTCCAGCTTTTGTTAAAAAGCAGCATGCGGACAAACTCGATGCACGATCAGTACTGTGTAAGTTTGTGTGATATCCAAAGAACTCCAGGGGATATTTCTTCTATTACGTAGAGGAACAAAAGGTTTGTGTTTCTCGTAATGCCCATTTTCTAGAACATCGGTTTTTAGAAAAGGAAACAAGTGGGAGCGCAATAGAACTGGAAGAAATTCCAGAACCACAAACTACTACTGAAAGTTTGGTAGAACCAGTAGTTCAAGAAGAACGGGACATTCCCGCACCCCTCCGCAGGAGTAGTAGGCCATCTCATCCGCCTGAGAGATACTACGGTTTTCTCATAGATGGGGATAGAGAGGATTGTATCATTGATGATGATGAACCTACTAGCTTTCAGCAGGCCATCCAGAGCGGCGACTCGGTACGATGGCTAGATGCAATGCGGACCGAGATGGAGTCCATGTACACCAACAAAGTATGGACTTTGGACTTTGCTCCAGATGGGGTAAAACCCATAGGATGCAAATGGATCTTCAAGAAAAAATTGGTGTAGATGGACAAGTGGAAACCTATAAAGCTAGACTTGTTGCAAAGGGTTTTCGTCAAAGACCTGGTTTGGACTATGGCGAAATTTTTTCTCCAGTGGCTATGCTCAAATCCATTCGGGTCCTTCTTGCTATTGCCGCCTTCCATGATTATGAGATCTGGCAGATGGACGTAAAGATGGATTTTTTAAACTGTAATTTAGAAGAGCGCGTCTATATGGATCAGCCAGAAGGCTTCAATCAGAGTGGGAGCAGCGGGAAAGTATGCAAGTTGCTTAAGTCCATTTATGGACTAAAGCAGGTATCGCGGAGTTAGAACATCTGTTTTGATGAAACAGTCAAAGAATATGACTTTATCAAAAATCTAGATGAACCATGTATATATAGTAAAATTGTAGCACGAACTGTCGTATTCCTCGTCTTGTACGTGGATGACATTCTATTGATAGGAAATGACATTCCTATGCTACAATCTGTCAAAGGATTCTTGTCACACAGGTTCTCCATGAAAGACCTGGGTGATGGCTCTTACATTCTGGAGATCCGGATCTACCGTGATAGATCTAAGAGGATGTTGGGACTTTCGCAGTCCATGTATATCAACACTGTACTGAAAAGATTCAGTATGGAAGATTCTAAGCGCGGTAATTTACCGGCTTGTCACGGAATCACCCTATCCAAAGAGATGTCTCCCAAGACTGATTTGGAAAGGGATCGCATGTCAGTTATACCCTATGCTTATGCGGTAAGCTCTATAATGTATGCGATGTTGTGCACCAGACCAGATGTAGCTTACGCACTGAGCGTGGTAAGCAGGTATCAGTCAGACCCAGGGGAGAAGCACTGGATAGCAGTAAAGAACATTCTCAAGTACCTGAGAAGAACTAAGGAGATGTTCTTGGTTTTCGGCGGAAAAGTCCTCAAGATAGAGGCCTTTGCTGATTCCAGCATCCAGAGTGATAAGGATGACTCCAAGTCCATGTCAGGTTATGTCTTTACCCTCAATGGAGGGGCGGTGTGCTGGAAGAGTTCTAAGCAGGACACCGTTGCTGACTCGACGATGGAAGCGGAGTATATTGCTGCTTGCGATGCCGCAAAAGAAGTGGTCTGGATGAAAAAGTTCCTAACAGAACTTCAGGTGATTCCTACCATTGTTGATCCAATACCGCTGTATTGCGACAACAACGGAGCTATAGCTTTAGCGAAGGAACCCAGGTCCCATCAGAAGTCCAGACACATCTTAAGGCGGTATCACCTGATCAGGGAGATCATAGATCGCCGGGAGATCGAGATCCGGAGAGTTGCTACAGAGGAGAACACTGCTGATCCATTCACAAAGGCCTTACCTCAGATTTATTTCGAGAGGCTACTCGAGATGATCGGTCTTCGATATACCAGTACATGGCCCTAGTGCAAGTGGGAGATTGTTAGTGTATATGCCCTAGGGGCCATTATTGTATCATACTAGCTTGTATATTAGTTAATGGAAGCTTGGGATATTCACAGTTATATTTGTAGGAATACGGTAGCGCCCCGGCCGTCTTTCCGAGGCCAAAATGCGGAAACGAAAATTTTCTTGACTTGAAAACCGGCACTACCGCATCCTAAAAACCTGGATCGTAACCATTAACCTACAACTAGCTAACTAGAGAGAGGGTAGAGGGCTATACCGAGCGATCCGTGTCTTTCGGTCTTCAGCCTCCACTCCGATCTCCTCGCGGAATCTCCGGTCTTCATCTCCTCGTCGGAACGGGCACCACATCGTCGGGTTCTTTTACGGGATCCCACCTCTGGACCGAGACAACTCGAGCACGAAGTTGGCGAGTCGACGTGCTCAAGGATGCTGTAGATAAAGTGTAGAAAACTTTGTCTCATTGGGGTTGAGAAGTTGCCATGATGGAGGTGGAGAATAATGAACTTTGAAATGAGCTAGAATGAATTTGCATGAAATGAACCTCCTTTCTTTTTCAACCAAAAAGAACTAATCTCCCTCACCAAAAATTTCTTACTCCCAATCTATATTGGCCGGCCAAAAATCAAGGTGGGAAATTACAAGGGAGGTGAGCACAAAAAAGAGCATGGGTGAGCATAAGAAAAGGTGGTGATAATGAGGTAATTTGGTCACACCAAAGTCATTCAACTCACATCTCATTAACGCAAAGGAAATTGATTCAAAGAGAATCAAATGATGCTAAGAACCATCATAATCTCTCATTTACAAATAAACCCCCTCAACATAACTAATTTGCACACTTGCAAATAACCCTCTCCATCGGAAAAATCCGGCCGCGAAGGAACAAAGGAAAACTGGCCGAAACGGAATGCAAATTGGCAACTTCAAAAAACTGATCCCGTAATAAATTACAGGAAAACCCCACGACTGTATATACATACCCACATTTGTATTCCGACCGAATACAAATGCAATGAGACAAAATCTACACTGTACAATACTAGGATCCGGCTTAAACCAAAGTCCGCTAGTATTATCCGTCCAATTATGATCCGTGCAATACCGCACGTATATGATCGAACCCTGCCATATCTCCATACGGCCTCTATAGCGTTTCGCCCGAAACTTGAGTAACTGTCTGTGGGAGACTCTAAAGACTCATCAATACTTTTGGCTGTGGATTTAACCACTAGCACGTCAGAGGTATTAGCCATACGTAACGGGCTATCAGGTATTGACCAAAAGGGACGTCTGTGAGCGAACTCATGCTGAAACCCTACTGAGCCTGTCAGTGACAATATCCGTACAGTCCGGTCCGTTCGTCTATGAGCATCGCATGGCGGGCCTAGGGGGTTGGTAAAAGTCAGACCCCCAAAAGCGGTACAAGTCGTGTCGGAGTGTAGCCCAGAACACCCTGAGATACTACTGGAATACCTACCAGTAAATCTCCTGGCTCGGCCGAGGGCTTTGTGTAATGGCTCTCCTAGACACAGCGCGACCTTACCTCCAATACCGGGAGAGACGAACCCCTGCAGATCCGCTCACTGTCTCTATGTGGCTCGGGACTATACCCAACTAAAATCTGTTTGCACGACTCCTTTGAGCCATGGTAGGGTAGTAATCAAAAGACAGTGGGAACTCACACGAGACAAATGACGGTCTCAGGTCGATGAACTAACCTGTACACATGTCACCAGGAAACTGCTATCTGACGTCAGGTATAAGACCAACTAGTATGTTCCCGGCAAGTCCTGTCCGGTGTACTCATAACCCAATGAGCACCTGTATACATCTTAGGTGAACCAACCGACACCAGTGGCTTGTGAGACCGGCCACCGCCCCTCGTCGGGGTCTCGACTGTATACACCAGTGGCTTGTGAAACTCCTTCGACTAGGGACCTTTTAAGGATGTGCTTATAGACCCCAGCTCCCACGTATATGATCGCCATCATACTGCTGGTAGTCAAGCAAGAATCCTAAGGGCTCTATCAACGCGCAATAGTGACCTGTAAGGTCACCTAAAACAGTACACGATGATAAAGATAAACCAGATAGCATACTATCATCTTGAGTAAGACTGTCCTACCGGTATAGGTCCTCCCTCAATCATTGCAATCACGTACCTGTGATCCAATAATTGACTCTGAGGGCACTATATCCAACAATCTCCTACTCACACTCAAGGCTAATTATTGCGATGTCGTATACTCACAGCCCGTGTGATACCGAACACCCAACTCCTCTACTAATCAGTCTCACAAAACCCGTTTGCTAAACTAATGCGTCTAAGGAATAGCCTCAGTGAGTGGATCCGCTTTGATGTTTCTTCTATGTCTCTCTTTATCTCAAGTTCGCGGAGAAAACCATCTCCCGAAATGAGCAATACCTGTCTTAGAATATGTCTCGATATCTGATGGGACCTAGTTCATAAATGAACTCCAAATCCAAACTTCTTAGACTGTATCGTCAACTGAACTTAATCAGTATCCCGCTCCATACCTCCCTCAGTATCCGCTTGGACCACCTGTCCAAAATACTGCCCCTCGTCAGAGGGAAAACTATAACTCTGACAGTCACTCTGTCATCCAGGTCACCTTGGAAGCCTGGAATGATAACTGTCTCCCGAATGAGGCTGTCGTTATCATATCCCTAGAACATCCACTTATGTTCTAAAACTGCTTCCGATCGTTTCTCTAGGACTGGATTAATATCCTATGTGGAGAAACCACTGTGTGACAACCAAAGTATAACCGACCGTAGTATAGGAATTTCACTTCCTACTCTGTGTATGTCATCCAAATACCAGGATATCATACCCTACTACCTTCTTAACAGATCCATCCCCTATTCTGATGAAGTCAAACCTATGACTGTCACATCAGAAATAGATGATCTATCTCCGTTATATCTGCTTTCGTCTATAAATAGACATAAGCCACTTGTCCACTATGTTTCCGCTGCTCCCACTGACTACGACAACCCTCTGGCAGAGTCATATAGACATGCACTTCTAAAGCTAGTTCAGAACGACGCTATACTTATCCTCCTGCCGGGTTTCATAGTCTGGAACAACAGCAATGGCAAGTCTGGGTAAACAAGAACCTCCCTGTCACCGTCTTTGAGTATATCGAAGTACCTCTCGAGTGCCTGAGGTTACCCACCATATCTGCGGAGTGGCCAATGGAATGTCAAACCAAATTGAATCTTTAGGTTCTTATCAAATTTTCAGTAATCGTTTCCGGTTCTGAAATCACTTCCAGTTCTACTATACTTCCACTACTGTTTTCTGAAATATCCATTTTTATTAAAACTGTGGCGAGTCAAGAATAATATCACTATTGATCTTCCAGATGGTAGAAAGTCAACCCTCGTCATAGCCCGGGTCAACCCATAAACAGCCATTACAGAAACGTGCCTTGAGTTGTCCAGAGTCTGGTTTTAAGCATAAGCCGGACAACTCCCCGTACCTTAACATCGTTAAGATACGAACCGTTCTATATCCAATAAAGAAATAGAGGCACTGATTTAATTGGAACCAGATTCAAATCATGCAGCTGTCTCCAGTGCATGTCAACTAAATGGAGAGAGGCCGATCAACGTTACTCAACTTAGGAGTGCTTCCAATTATGAGTAACCTGAAAGAGAAGAAAGTTCTCTTAATCATTACTATCAACCGAATACCATACACAAGTATCTACATCTTCGATCACCTTGAAGAATCCTGATACTTGCAACACTTGGTTCTCTACTTTATTCTTATACCCATAACTCCTCAAAACTTAGACCTTTTATTTCTACGAAACACATGTCTAAGAACTAGAGAAGTCATAAGTAAACAGAATATAGTACGAGGACCAACCCCTCTGTCCTAATGGACACTGGACAATATACAATACTCTGTATAAGTCACTTGAGTTTAATAACTCATTCCCTGTGTGCCGTAGGTTGAAGACTGTACTTATGGTTAAGAAGAATTACACCGATGTTTAATGCTCCTTACCTAACCATCCACTAATATAGGTAAATGTCATGGACATAATTTCAAAAAGGTATATCTCACTCTATAAAAATAGACGTACAGATATATCAATTTGAAATTGGTGCACAGCAATGGATATTCAAAACCAAATATTTGCCGTCCGGTAAACAACCCAGGCGATTTCCTCTAATATCACCAATTATAACGAATTCCGATATAATGAGGATGATCACCTAATTCCCAATGACTTACTCCCACTCATCATCTGTAAAACCATACAGATGTGAGAATCATACCTGGTAAATACATACCCTGGAGCAAGTGCTAATTGGGAAATCAGTTTTCTTTTAACAGTACACAGTGAAACTGAAACATTGAAATATTTTGTAGGGGTATCCGGGTATTCCTAGTAATGCCTCTTCCATTATCCAGATTCACAACTGTAACCGTATATTTATTTGCCACCTCTCCAAATCCCTTTATATGTCTTTGGTCGTTACCTTCTGTACACCCCTTTAGACTAAATGGTTTTCTTCCTTCCCTACCGTTCGGCACCAGCCTATGGTTTGGAAGAAGACTATCCAATAAGCATAATGGGTGTACTGTCCCGATTCTAGGAGCACTCGCAACCCGAGAGAAGGTAAAGATAAAAGACAACTGAATAAAACCTTATTCCTATTTCTCCTGAACCAAAATCCATCCCCGAACTGGAACAAGTTCCTTTCGAGTTCGTATATAACCATATGATGGAGTATCCAATAAACTGTAGATCTTCATAGTGATACGGAGTGTTCTGGAGAAATACAAAGGTGAAGTGGGAGCGGTAATGAAATACTTGGTTTGGTCGTGAATAGCAGTCCCAGTTTACTTTGCCCTTTTACTAATCCCTTTATTTATCTTTACTTAATACCTTCTGTACACCTTTTAGGCTAAATGGTTTTCTTCATTCCTTACCATTCGGCACCTTCCAATGGTTTGGATGAAGACTATCCAATTAGCGTAATAGGTGTACCGTCCTAAACCAAGGAGCACTCGCAACCTGAGAGAAGGTAAAAGGAAAAGACAACTGAATAGTCCTATTCGTTTTCTCCAGAACCAGAAACCATTCTCGAATAAATTCCTTCGAGTTCGTATATAACCATACGATGGTTTTATCCAATGGAAGTGGACTTTCGTGGTAATACGGGGTGTCCTGGAGAAAAGGGTAAAAGTAAGAGTGGCAATGAGGTATGCAACTCTGACAATCCAAAAGCCAGTGTTTAAGAAGGTTCGGTTAATTTGGTCACTGAGTCATAGTCTTAGGGTCGGGTCATGGTCGCTGCCAAAGAGAGAGAGAAAAGAAACACTCAGCGTGCACTCTAACCTAGATTAGAATGGTTATCACTTTATCTAATCAGGAAACCTCCTACTGTAACCTCAAATTCTCCTCTAAACCTGAAAGAAGAATTAGTCGGGATCACCCGAGGAGTAAACGAACTCATCAGTGGGAATCGGGATCCAACTATCATCGCATGATAATGTGACGGAATCCACTCACGTCACCACACTCCAGAAGGTATACGCATGCCTGGCAAGTTTCAGCTTCTTTAGAAACTCCCGATGTGATTTTTACCCCTAGGACCCAAGTGACCTTGACTGAGCCAACATATCAAAGGATCCTAGTCAAGTTCAACCCGTCATTATCTTGACTGCATTAGACCCACCCTGTTAGTTGTATGTATACCCTAGAGGCCAGTATTGTACAGATGATGTACATTATATTGGATACTTGGACATATATAGAGATGACTTTCTTACTCGATATGATAGTATACTATCTGGTTGCTCTTTATCTTAACATGTACACTTGTCTCTTTAAACTGTCTTATAGTTATATGTTGGTAAAGCCCTTAGGATGTGTACTTGACTACCTGGACTATGATGCAGATCATACTAGTGGGGACATGGTAGTCTATAGTTACATCCTTCAAGGTCCCTAGTCGTAGGTGTATCGAGATGGGGCATCGATATACCAGTGTAGACTAGCGTATACGCTTCTCGACCCATGAGATGGGCGATGGATGATCCCATATCCATTGGTGTTTGACATCAGAGATGGTATACGGGTGCTCAGTGGAGACTGCGTACACTGGACGGACTCGCCGAGAACTCCCAGATGGTATTATACCTCACGTCAGATGGCAGTTCTCAGGTGACACTTGTGCAGGTTAGTCTGTAGACCCGAGATCGTCATAGAGTCTTGTGTGATTCCCACTGTGCTTTGATCTCCAGCTTACCACGTCCATGAGGGCGTGCAAAACGGTGGTTTTTAGGTACAGTCCCGAGTCATATGGAGGCAATGAGCGATAGGAGGGGTTTCGTCTCTCCCGGTATTGGGGGTTGATGTTGCGCTGTGCTCGATTGGCCGTAACAGGGAAGTCCCTGGCCAGGGCTGATCAGAGTTTTGCTGGTAAGTGTTACCAGTAGTTTCTCGACCCGTTATGAGCCTCACATCGGCACGACTTATCGGTTATTGGGGTCTGACGTTTACCACCCCTAGACTTGATATGCGACATATCAGACGAACAGACCGGACTGTACGGTAAGTGTTACTGGTTGGATTCACAGGAGTGTGAGCGTGCTTGCTCGTCGATCTTCTGATCGCTCAATACCCGGGTGGCTGTTACGTGTAGCAGACCGCTTGCGGCTTGTGGATGCTTGATATGATCATCATCTGCTAACGGCGTATTGACGAGTCTTTAGAGTCCTACACAGAGGTTTCCTGGCTCAAGCGAAACGAAATAGGAGCGCATATGAGATATGTGCGGGACCGAGAATAATGCGTGTATGTGATACCGTATTTCATTCTTGCGATGAATGTTTCGATTGGTTGTATGCGATATAACCTAGTTATCGAATCGAAGATTGATTCGATAAGTCGATACATTGGATACTAGTCGGTTATGTGCGACATGACCGGATCATTGAATCAAGTGTTGATTTAATGATTTAATGTATAATTATATATTTGATATATTACTTTGCATTAACTAGTATTGGTTCATTTTAAAAGGATTTTCTCACTTGATATGCACATTGTATATGTGATATATTTTTTGTGTGCACTTGATTGTATCATGTTTGATGATACATGTTAACTTGAGTTTGTGTAAAGATTAAACCATGGTTATATGAATGGTTAGGGTTTTGTTTACTTATTCATTTATTTATTTTGATTATTGATTTTGGAAAAGAAAATGGAAATGGTGGCTTTTCTTGTTTCTTTCATGAAGCTTCATGAAGGGTTGAAACCTTGACCATTTTTGTTTTCTTCTCTTAACCTAACCATTCACCTAACCCTAGTTTACTCTCTACACTTGACCATGGTTAGTATATGATAAGTATTCATATTATTTTCTTTTTTAATCTAACACTTATCATATTCTATCTTCATCATCTTCCTCTTGAACAAGAAGAAAAGCTTAATAGCTTTAATGGCATCTTAAGTGAAAGAGTGAGAAATCTAATTCTAAAGTGAACCCACCTCCTATTTCTTCACCCTCTACCTCTTGCCAAGTAGTATAGGGTGTTTTCTTCACAAGTTTCACGACTTGGTGAAGTTAAAGCTCGATCTAGAGTTGCCTCGACGTAGATCATCTTCGGCATCGAAGCCGACGACCTAGCCCGCCCATTTCTCCGATGAAGCCGATGCTAGAGTCCGGGATCCGATATGGACAGCGAGAGGACGTCTACGTGGAGCTAAGGAAGTGGAGAACCGGATCTACAAAGGTTGTAGCCTCTTTCCTTTAGTTAAAATGTTAACTAGTTTCACTTTTCGCCTAAACTCTAGTCAACGAATCCGTATTAGGGTTTCTCGGCACTAGTAAAATTTGAAATTGGCATGGTTGATGCCTTGTGAGACCTCATTAGTGTGCCTAGGAACCCTACAGTGGTATCAGAGCCTAGCTAGAGCCTTAGGCGAAGTCTAGACGACGTTTGAAATCCGAACGAACATCGAAACCCTATTTTTTCATGCTCTCTGGACTTTTTTCAAAAACTGGGTTTTTTCCATATTAAAAATGCTTAAAAAATTCAGCAGGGAATTCTAAGAATTACGATGCATAAATCACCCCATGATGTGTCCATAGCGCGGCGGAACCGCGGCAGAAGCCTTGCTTCTGCGGCGGTTCCGCGGCCAACTAAAGAGCTTTGCCTCCAAATTTTGCATAGTAATTCATGTTTTCAGGTGCTGAGTTTTCTGGGAATTTTAATTTGCACTCAAGAGTTGAGTTTTCTGGGGTGTTTTAGAGCTTCGATGATTCGATCGGAAATTTCGAACTTTGTCTATGTGTTTTCCGAATATTTAGAATATGTAAAAAGGTTCGACCGGATGTAAATACCCAATCTTTCCCCTGCCGGGAAATTTCCAATTGTTGGACTTTTCCGTAGTTTAATGACGTTCTAAGTAGTGCAAGTAACGCGATGGTCCCTCCAGAAGACAACAAACCTTAACTCGATTATGTGACCGTCTTGAACTGCCCTTTGAACCTTAGGGTTTGGGGCAGTACGGCGTGCCACATGTGAGGCGTTGGCTTGACCCTTCTACGGCTGGACCGTTGGTACTGAGGCATGAAGTGAATGTCTTTGAACTTATTTCATGTGTTGAACGGTTTCGGGAAAACTTGGGTGTTCGAATGTTCGATCGGAAAGTTTAATATTTTCTATTTATCCGGAATGGGATACAATAATTGGAATTCACACACAGTTATGAGATAACTGAATGAATGTTATAAATCTAGCGGTTTAGTCTCACTTCATATTGAAAAGAGTTTTCGATAATAAGACTAAAATGCGGGGTTTATAATTGTTAGGCATGTGATGTCTAAGTATTTCATTTGATTAGGCATGCGATGTCTAAAGAGGTTGCGGATTCCAACTGTTGTAGTTTTACACTTTCTTTTCTGTGACCGTAAGTGTAATATGTGATATCGCCGGTTTCGTTGCTATATGTCAACGACAATTGGGATGCGCATATTTACTTACGTTGATGACATGTGATGTTATGTGTTGCTGGATATGTTATATTGGATCGTCGTGTTCGAATAGCCGGGGGTTTTTATGTGAGATGAGTGTTTTTCATTTTCATTCATGTAAAAAGTTGTATGTAATATTCTTTTATTGGGGCACTTCCAGGTTGCGGAAGATGTCACCTTTTGTATATTATTTACCTTTCCGCATTAGGATAGACCCAAGGAGGGGAGCACAAGTAACCGGGTTCTAGGGTCCAGTGGGAGACCATCTCGAGGAGTCGAGTCCAGGTCTTCTAACCCTAGAATTGGTAGGGTTGCTTGCCACTCTCGTAGGGGTCTAGGGGTGTGGGATTGGCTATTCATTACGACCATGGAATCCGTGTTTTATACTGGCTCGTATTGAAAACAAGGACGTCCTAGTATATCCAATATTTCATATGATATTTTCTGCTGCGATATCTGTGATGTGATCATTTGATATGTTCTGATGGATACAGTATATAGTATATATGATATATTATATAGACGTTACTTATGTTTTGCACCCGCACTAGCCCTGCCCTGCTCTGTCGTTAGTTACCTAACCTAACGGTGCACGATGGGACATCGAGGCGAATGCGGATGGCATAAGTGTACGTCGTATTTATCTGTGATGTTTAGGTCACTTAAATGATGGGACTTCATTAATGTGATTAATGAAAGAAAAGAAACCTAAAAGATGTTGTAGAATCAAATTTTAAACAAAAAGGGTAGCTACAGTTTTGCTTTGCATAGCGATATATATGATATACCCTGCACCTTATTCGATGAGGAAAGGGCTGAGATCCCTTCACCGGGAGTGACCCCTTTAGCAATAACTGGCAGATGCTACACACTCGGTTTGACTTTTGATTGCTTCTATAGTTTCTGCTTTGCACAGTGATATATATGATATATCCCGCACCTCATTCGACGAGGAAAGGGCCGACGATCCCTTCACCGGGAGTGACCCCTTTAGCAAAACTAGAAAAGCCTCAAAACCACTCCATTTCAAAACTTCATTCGATTCTACAACGATATCGAGTTCATTACGCAATAGGTTTTCAGAAAAACCTGTCGTAGCCCTCCGTCATTTCAGATAAGAACTGTTTAGTATTCGTGCTGCGTTTGTTGGCCTTTGTCAAGGCGTAGTGTGCGGTAGCTGAATAGTGCTTATCTGCTTGTGCATGTGATGCAGATTGTTTCAGGGTAGTCGTACGACCTTGTTGGCCTTTGTCAAGGGCCGTGCGGGTGGGTTTGATTCAATCAAGAAATGACGGGTTGAACTTGACTAGCAGCCTATGATTTGTTGGCCTTTGTCAAGGTCATAGGACGCTAGGGGCAGAATATTATCGGGAATTTCAAGTGTTGAAATTTGCAATGAGATTGCATACCTTCTATGAGATAGTTGGATCCCGATACCCACTGCGAGTAAGAGTTACTCCTGGGAGAGTTTTGCACATTACAATTAGCCAATCAAGTAGGTGTCTAGAAAGGTGTCAACGGGGTTACGCCTCTGGAAAAACGAGGTTTACTTTAATTAGGTCCGTGCGAAAGCACGGGGAACCTCCCTCAAAGTACCGACACTGGCCTGGCTGAAAGATTGGCGAAGTTGTAGGGTGTAATTAATCCCGGCTAGTCTTTCCTTTTAGGGTTTGAAGGAAGATTTGATAAAAACCAGTGGGAGCCATCCTGATTAGATAAGATAATAACCAATCTGATCTTGCAAGAGCATACGCTAAAATGTTTTCTTCTCTCTCTCTCCAGGTAGCGACCATGTCATGCCCTAATAAAGATAATAATATGGATGTATTGACTGAACCTGCATGTTATACTGTGCTGGGGAACGTTGGTTCCGTTCTTTCTTATAAGAGTTATAGAAATGAACAGGATATAGGGGAATACCAGGATTCCCATGCCACCCGATTGAAGAAAGTACATGATGATGCATTTTCTTCGGGTGTGTTCGTTACAGAGAACCGTTTCTCCATTTGCCCTACGTCCTGGGTATTAGATACCGGGTCAGGATCCCATATATGTAATCAGTTACATGGGCTCAGGAAAGGTAGAGAACTTGGAGAAGGTGATAAAGACATTAGAGTTGGAAATGGTGCAATTGTTGCAGCTAAGACTGTCGGGGAATATCACCTTGCATTACCTACTGGTAATACTTTGGTTCTGAACGAATGCTATTACATGCCGAACCTGATATGCAACATTATATCGGTTTCTTTATTGAGTAAAGAGGGATATAATTTTGTATTACAGGATAATGTTATGAACATTTTCCGTAACCAAAAGTTGGTTGGATCAGGCACGTTGTGCAATGGCATTTCTGTTCTAAATCAATCAACAGTTCTGAGCATAACAAACACACACAAGAGGAAGAGTTCTGAACTGAACGAATCCTTCTTGTGGCATTGTAGACTGGGTCACATCAATGCGACATGACTAGCAAAGTTGCATAAGGATGGATATTTAAATCCGTTTGAATTTTCATCTTATGACACTTGCCAGTCATGTCTCAAAGGCAAGATGACCAAAACTCCGTTTACGGGACACGGAGAAAGAGTTACTGAACTCTTGGGACTGATACATAGTGATGTATGCGGTCCCATGTCTACACATGCCAGGGATGGTTCATCGTACTTCATTACATTCACTGACGATCTCTCTAGATTCGGATATGTGTTCCTGATGAAACACAAATCAGAAGCTTTTGAGAAATTTAGAGAATATAAACATGAAGTCGAGAACCAAACCGGAAAAAGTATTAAAATCCTTCGATCTGATCGAGGAGGTGAATACTTGAGCAATGAATTCCTGGACTTCCTAAAAGAGAATGGGATTCTCTCTCAGCTGACTCCTCCATATACACCACAACACAACGGTGTGTCAGAACGGAGGAACCGCATCCTATTAGATATGGTGCGCTCTATGATGAGCACAGCTGAGTTACCTATTTCCTTCTGGGGATATGCGCTGGAAACAGCAGCATACCTATTGAATCAAGTTCCAACTAAATCTGTACCTACCACACCATATGAGATATGGAGTGGGAAGAGACCATGTCTTAAACGAGTTAAGATATGGGGTTGCCCGGCCTATGTCAAAAGGCAAAATCCGGACAAACTCGAGGCACGGTCAGTTCTATGCAAGTTTGTGGGATATCCCAAACATTCACATGGATATCTTTTCTACCATGCAGAGGAACAAAAAGTGTTTGTTTCTCGACATGCCACCTTTTTAGAAAAGGAATTCCTTGAAAAAGAAATTAGTGGCAAAGTGGTAGAGCTGGAAGAAGTTCCAGATACACAAACCGTAACTGAAGATTTAGTGGAACCAGAAGATTCAGTAGCTCCCAATGAACCTCAGCCTCTCCGCCGATCTAGTAGGGTTCCTCGCCAACCTGAGAGATACTACGGTTTTCTCATGGATGGTGGGAGCGAGGATTGCATCATGGAGGATGATGACCTAACTAGCTTAGAGCAGGCCATCACGAGTAGGGACTCAGTGAAATGGCTGGATGCTATGCGTTCCGAGATGGAATCCATGTACACCAACAAAGTATGGACTTTGGAAGTTGCTCCTGAAGGGGTAAAACCCATCGGGAGCAAGTGGATCTTCAAGAAAAAACTTGGTGTAGATGGGAAAGTGGAGACTTTCAAAGCTAGACTTGTTGCAAAGGGTTTTCGTCAAAGACCAGGTGTGGACTATGACGAAACCTTTTCTCCAGTGGCTATGCTTAAATCCATCCGGATCATGCTTCCCATCGCTGCATATCATGACTACGAAATCTGGCAAATGGATGTTAAGACCGCCTTTCTAAATGGTGATTTAGAAGAGTGCGTGTACATGACTCAGCCAGAGGGCTTCGTAGACAGTGGGAGCAGCGGGAAGGTGTGCAAGCTGCTTAAATCCATTTATGGATTAAAGCAAGCATCGCGGAGTTGGAACATCTGCTTTGACGTCGTTATCAAAGAGTTTGATTTCGTCAAAAACCCAGATGAACCTTGTATCTACAAGAAGGTAGCGGAGAGTAAGGTTGTCTTCCTCGTATTATACGTGGACGACATACTCTTGATAGGAAATGATATTCCTATGCTGCAATCGGTCAAGCTCTTCTTATCACAAAGATTCTCAATGAAAGATCTTGGTGATGCCTCCTGCATATTGGGAATTAGGATCTATAGGAATAGATCCAAACGGATATTGGGATTGTCCCAATCCAGGTACATTGACACCATACTAAAGAGGTTTAGTATGGATGAATCCAAGCGTGGCAACTTGCCCACGATCTCTGGAGTCACTCTCTCCAAAGAGATGTCTCCCAAGACTGATTTGGAGAGAGCTCGCATGCAAGGGATACCCTATGCTTCGGCTGTAAGCTCTATCATGTACGCGATGCTATGTACCAGACCCGATATAGCATACTCACTAAGTGTAGTGAGCAGGTATCAAGCTGATCCTGGAGAGAGTCACTGGACAGCTGTGAAGAGCATTCTCAAGTACTTACGAAGGACTAAAGAGATGCTCTTGGTGTATGGTAACGGAGAACTCCAAGTGGAGTCCTTTACCGATTCGAGCTTCCAGAGTGATAAAGACGACTCTAAGTCGCAGTCGGGATTTGTCTTTACCCTTTACGGAGGGGCGGTTAGCTAGAAGAGTTCCAAGCAGGAAACCGTGGCAGACTCGACGACGGAGGCTGAATACATCGCTGCCAACGATGCTGCTAAAGAGGCTGTCTGGATCAAGAAGTTCATTACTGAACTTGGAGTGGTTCCATCCATTGAGCATCCAATACCTTTGTATTGCGATAACAATGGAGCGGTGGCTTTGGCCAAGGAACCCAGGTCCCATCAGCGAACCAGGCATATTCTGAGGCGGTATCACCTGATCCGGGAGATAGTTGATCGCCGGGAGATCGAGGTCAGGAGGGTTGACACGAAGAACAACACGGCGGATCCACTCACGAAGGCCATTCCCCAGATACAGTTTGAGAGACTCTTCGGGATGCTCGGTATGCGATACTACAGCAGCTGGCCCAAGTGCAAGTGGGAGATTGTTAGTTGTATGTATGCCCTAGAGGCCAGTATTGTACAGATGATGTATATTATATTGGATGCTTGGACATATATAGAGATGACTTTCTTGCTCGATATGATAGTATGCTATCTGGTTGCTCTTTATCTTAACATGTACACTTGTCTCTTTAAACTGTCTTATAGTTACATGTTGGTAAAGCCCTTAGGATGTGTACTTGACTACCTGGACTATGATGCAGATCATACTAGTGGGGACATGGTAGTCTATAGGTACATCCTTCAAGGTCCCTAGTCGTAGGTGTATCGAGATGGGGCATCGATATACCAGTGTAGACTAGCGTATACGCTTCTCGACCCATGAGATGGGCGATGGATGATCCCATATCCATTGGTGTTTAACATCAGAGATGGTATACGGGTGCTCAGTGGAGACTGCGTACACTGGACGGACTAGCCGAGAACTCCCAGATGGTATTATACCTCACGTCAGATGGCAGTTCTCAGGTGACACTTGTGCAGGTTAGTCTGTAGACCCGAGATCGTCATAGAGTCTTGTGTGATTCCCACTGTGCTTTGATCTCCACCTTACCACGTCCATGAGGGCGTGCAAAACGGTAGTTTTTGGGTATAGTCCCGAGTCACATGGAGGCAATGAGCGATAGGAAGGGTTTCGTCTCTCCCGGTATTGGGGATTGATGTTGCGCTGTGCTCGATTGGCCGTAACAGGGAAGTCCCTGGCCAGGGCTGATCAGAGTTTTGCTGGTAAGTGTTACCAGTAGTTTCTCGACCCGTTATGAGCCTCACATCGGCACGACTTATCGGTTATTGGGGTCTGACGTTTACCACCCCTAGACTTGATATGCGACATATCAGACGAACAGACCGGACTGTACGGTAAGTGTTACTGGTTGGATTTACAGGAGTGTGAGCGGGCTTGCTCGTCGATCTTCTGATCGCTCAATACCCGGGTGGCCGTTACGTTTAGCAGACCGCTTGCGGCTTGTGGATGCTTGATATGATCATCATCTGCTACCGGCGTATTGACGAGTCTTTAGAGTCCTACACAGAGGTTTCCTGGCTCAAGCGAAACGAAATAGGAGCGCATATGAGATATGTGCGGGACCGAGAATAATGCGTGTATGTGATACCGTATTTGATTCTCGCGATGAATGTTTCGATTGGTTGTATGCGATACAACCTAGTTATCGAATCGAAGATTGATTCGATAAGTCGATACATTGGATACTAGTCGGTTATGTGCGACATGACCGGATCATTGAATCAAGTGTTGATTTAATGATTTAATGTATAATTATATATTTGATATATTACTTTGCATTAACTAGTATTGGTTCATTTTAAAAGGATTTTCTCACTTGATGTGAACATTGTATATGTGATATATTTTTTGTGTGCACTTGATTGTATCATGTTTGATGATACATGTTAACTTCAGTTTGTGTAAAGATTAAACCATGGTTATATGAATGGTTAGGGTTTTATTTACTTATTCATTTATTTATTTTGATTATTGATTTTGGAAAAGAAAATGGAAATGGTGGCTTTTCTTGTTTCTTTCATGAAGCTTCATGAAGGGTTGAAACCTTGACCATTTTTGTTTTCTTCTCTTAACCTAACCATTCACCTAACCCTAGATTACTCTCTACACTTGACCATGGTTAGTATATGATAAGTATTCATATTATTTTCTTTTTTAATCTAACACTTATCATATTCTATCTTCATCATCTTCCTCTTGAACAAGAAGAAAAGCTTAATAGCTTTAATGGCATCTTGAGTGAAAGAGTGAGAAATCCAATTCTAAAGTGAACCCACCTCCTATTTCTTCACCCTCTACCTCTTGCCAAGTAGTATAGGGTGTTTTCTTCACAAGTTTCATGACTTGGTGAAGTTAAAGCTCGATCTAGAGTTGCCTCAACGTAGATCATCTTCGGCATCGAAGCCGACGACCTAGCCCGCCCATTTCTCCGATGAAGCCGATGCTAGAGTCCGGGATCCGATATGGACAGCGAGAGGACGTCTACGTGGAGCTAAGGAAGTGGAGAACCGGATCTACAAAGGTTGTAGCCTCTTTCCTTTAGTTAAAATGTTAACTAGTTTCACTTTTCGCCTAAACTCTAGTCAACGAATCCGTATTAGGGTTTCTCGGCACTAGTAAAATTTGAAATTGGCATGGTTGATGCCTTGTGAGACCTCATTAGCGTGCCTAGGAACCCTACACACCCGCACGAGACCTTGACTGAGCCAAAATGAACGTACGACTGTCCTAACCAATCATATATCCATAAGACAGAAAAGCATTACAGAGCTACCGCACACTACGCCTCGGCTGAGCACGGCATACGTAGCATGAATACTAAGCAATACTAATCTGAAATGACGGAGGGCTACGGCTGGTTTTTGGCGAAAAACCTTTAACGTAATGAACTTGATATCGTTGAAGGAACCGGATAGCTTTTTATAAAAATATAGTGGCGAAAATCTTTGCTAAAGAGGTCACTCCCGGTGAAGGGATCTCGGCTATTTCCCCGTAGAATAAGGTGCAGGATATTCTATCTGAATACCACGATGCAAAGCAAAAGAAAATCGGCTATAGTGAAGTTATTACCCTGACGCAAACTTCTGTCCAAGGGGTCACTTCCGGTGAAGGGATCTCGGCCCTTGCCTCGTTGACTGAGGTGCTGGATATTTATAACCGAATACCACTGTGCAAAACAAAAGAGAACGTCCTTGCAATAACAGCTTTTTGAAAAATTGTTCCAACAACATCAGAAAAGGTTTGTTTAGCTTGCATTGATCCGAATCAACACAGTGCCATTAACTGATCACACCACAAAGAATGAAAATAATGATGTACGTATATGCCATCCGCATTCGCCACTGGGTCCTGTCATCACCCGTTAGGTTACTTAACTAACGACAGAGCGGGGGCTGGACTAGCGCGGATGCAAAACATATACAACATCTACTGGTATATATATCAATATATAATATTCGCTCAAGGCGTGATAAAATGCAACATCACAGAAATGTAATAAGTATCACAGAACAATACAGATATCTGGGATCCCCGGGTTTCATAGAGCCGCTACTGAAACCCGACGTTCCCCTGGTCGTGTGGATAGCCTGTGCAATGAAATCCTAGACCCCTACGGGTGCGGCAAGTTACCCGCCAAAACCTGAAGCGAGGCAACCCCCTCTAGCAATGTGAATGGACCACCCAGCACTTCACGGAATCCGGTAACTTGAGCATTCCTCCTTAGGTCAACCTGTACCCTTACGAGTGTGGCGAACAGCCCGCCAATTCTAGAGTGAAGCCCCCTTCGTCTCAACGCCATGAGATGCGGGCCCGTTGCCCTCTAGAACCCGGCTATCCGTGCACCCCACCGCGGGGCAATCCTAGTACAGAAAGTAAAATATACATACAATGGGTACATCGACCTCAGCCCGGTCGTGCCCCAAAAGAATAATATACAAACAGGCAGTGACAGCAGTCCACATGTCGGACGCTCGCCCTGCAATATCAAATGTACATATAAAACGAAACTGTACTACCATTGCATCCAGGCTATCCTCACGACCAATCCGCAACATCACAGCACAACACAGAACATCAACGTGAATGTCACGTTCGCAAATCCGTCTAAAAGGGCTATAGCAGTTAGACAGGATTTACCGATCAAATGACATTCACGGTCGCAGATATAATGTAAATACTGTGAACTAACATGTTTAAAATTTTCGATCGACAAAAATTCCCGAAGTGGGCCCCAAGCACAACTGTAGCACTTAAAGAAAATCTGGGCCCAAACAGAATATTCCAAAAACCCCATTTCCTTGTCAGAGAGCCACTGTACAAATTTGGTCCAATGAAGAGCTAGAACGGCGGCGGAACCGCGGCCAAAATGGGGTTTAGGCCGCGGTTCCGCGGCGTTTCTAAGGAATCAGTCCACCAAATTTCTGCAGTGCTCCTAAAAAACCCTGCCTGATTTTCTGCAGTACACAAAATAATTTTTCAAGCCAAAAAAAATTCGACAAAAAACTGATGCAAGAAAAACGCGGTTTTTGGAATTTTTGTTCGATCAATACTTTAAACACGTTAGAGCAAGCTAGACTAGTTTAATGGCGTGGCTCTGATACCATGTAGGAATACGGTAGCGCCCCGGCCGTCTTTCCGAGCCCAAAATGCGGAAACGAAAATTTTCTTGACTTGAAAACCGGCACTACCGCATCCTAAAAACCCGGATCGTAACCATTAACCTATAACTAGCTAACTAGAGAGAGGGTAGAGGGCTATACCGAGCGATCCGTGTCCTTCGGTCTTCGGCCTCCACTCCGATCTCCTCGCGGAATCTCCGGTCTTCATCTCCTCGTCGGAACGGGCACCACATCGCCGGGTTCTTTTACGGGCTCCCACCTCTGGACCGAGGCAACTCGAGCACGAAGTTGGCGAGTCGACGTGCCCAAGGATGTTGTAGATGAAGTGTAGAAAACTTTGTCTCATTGGGGTTGAGAAGTTGCCATGATGGAGGTGGAGAATAATGAACTTTGAAATGAGCTAGAATGAATTTGCATGAAATGGACCTCTTTTCTTTTTCAACCAAAAAGAACAAATCTCCCTCACCAAAAATTTCTCACTCCCAATCTATATTGGCCGGCCAAAAATCAAGGTGGGAAATTACAAGGGAGGTGAGCACAAGAAAGAGCATGGGTGGGCATAAGAAAAGGTGGTGATAATGAGGTAATTTGGTCACACCAAAGTCATTCAACTCACATCTCATTAACGCAAAGGAAATTGATTCAAAGAGAATCAAATGATGCTAAGAACCATCATAATCTCTCATTTACAAATAAACCCCCTCCACATAACTAATTTGCACACTTGCAAATAACCCCCTCCATCGGAAAAATCCGGCCGCGAAGGAACAAAGGAAAATTGGCCGAAACGGAATGCAAACTGGCAACTTCAAAAAACTGATCCCGTAATAAATTACAGGAAAACCCCACGACTGTATATACATACCCGCATTTGTATTCCGACCGAATACAAATGCAATGAGACAAAATCTACACTGTACAATACTAGGATCCGGCTTAAACCAAAACCCGCTAGTATTATCCGTCCGATCATGATCCGTGCAATACCGTACGTATATGATCGAACCCTGCCATATCTCTATACGGCCTCTACAGCGTTTCGCCCGAAACTTGAGTAATTGTCTGTGGGGGACTCTAAAGACTCGTCAATACTTTTGGCTGTGGATTTAACCACTAGTACGTCAGAGGTATTAGCCATACGTAACGGGCTATCAGGTATTGACCAAAAGGGACGTCTGTGAGCGAACTCATGCTGACACCCTACTGAGCCTGTCAGTGACAATATCCGTACAGTCCGGTCCGTTCTTCTATGAGCATCGCATGGCGAGCCTAGGGGGCTGGTAAAAGTCAGACCCCCAAAAGCGGTACAAGTCGTGTCGGAGTGTAGCCCAGAACACCCTGAGATACTACTGGAATACCTACCGGTAAATCTCCTGCCTCGGCCGAGGGCTTTATGTAATGGCTCTCCTAGACACAGCGCGACCTCACCCCCAATACCGAGAGAGACGAACCCCTGCAGATCTGCTCACTGTCTCCATGTGGCTCGGAACTGTACCCAACTAAAACCTGTTTGCACGACTCCTTTGAGCCGTGGTAGGGTAGTAATCAAAGTACAGTGGGAACTCACACGAGAAAAATTATGGTCTCAGGTCGATGAACTAACCTGTACACATGTCACCAGGAAACTGCTATCTGACGTCAGGTATAAGACCAACTAGCATGTTCCCGGCGAGTCATGTCCGGTGTACTCATAACCCAATGAGCACCTGTATACATCTTAGGTGAACCAACCGACACCAGTGGCTTGTGAGACCGGCCACCGCCCCTCGTCGGGGTCTCGACTGTATACACTAGTCTACCCTGGAGTATCGATGCCCTGTCTCGAAAACTCCCACGACTAGGGACCTTTTAAGGATGTGCTTATAGACCCCAGCTCCCACGTATATGATCGCCATCATACTGCTGGCCGTGAAGCAAGAATCCTAAGGGCTCTATCAACGCGCAATAGTGACCTATAAGGTCACCTAAAACAGTACACGATGATAAAAATAAACCAGATAGCATACTGTCATCTTGAGTAAGACTGTCCTACCGGTATAGGTCCTCCCTCAATCATTACAATCACGTATCTGTGATCCAATAATTGACTCTGAGGGCACTATATCCAACAATATTAACAGTCTT
Source organism: Agapanthus africanus (assembly GCA_030015575.1). Classification (NCBI taxonomy): domain Eukaryota; kingdom Viridiplantae; phylum Streptophyta; class Magnoliopsida; order Asparagales; family Amaryllidaceae; genus Agapanthus; species Agapanthus africanus. Next base: position 242,889,845 of record CM057344.1, read on the forward strand.
GCTAAACATGGTAGTATGCTACTTGGTTTATATCTATCTTAATATGTGTGTACGTATTGATGGAGCCCTTAAGATCTTGCTTGACTACCAGCGTTGTGATGGCAGTCACACTAGTGGGGGCTGGGTAGTCTACAAGCACATCCTTTTTCAGGTCCCTAGTCGTAGGATTATCGAGACAGGGCATCGAAACTCCGGAGTAGACTAGTGTGTACGCTTCTCATCCCAGTTGGAGAGATGGTCTGTCCCACAGCCATCAGTACGTCGTACTGGAGATAGTATACAGATGCTCGTTGGATTACGGGTAAACCGGACAGGACTTGCAGGGAACTGTTGTTTGGTATTATACCCGTCGTCAGTTAACAGTTCCCAGGTGACATGAGTACAGCATAGTCCGCAGACTTGACACTGCTGCTTCGCCTCGAGTGTGTTCCCACTGTTCTTAGATTGCTACCTTACCACGGCTCAAAGGAGTCGTGCAAACAGGTAGCAGTTGGGTGTAGTCCCGAAGCATTTGGAGGCAGTGGCGGTTAGACAGGATTCGTCTCTCCCGGTATTGGGAGTTGATATCGCACTGTGTCTGGAGAGCCATTACGCAAAGTCCCTGGCCAGGGCAAGCGAGATTTACTGGTAGGTTTTCCAGTAGTTTCTCAAGGTGTAATGGGCTTCGTTCCGACACGGCTTATACCGCTTTTAGGGGACCGACGCTTGCCGCCCCCTAGGCCCGATATGCAATTGTCCTAGACGAACAGACCGGACTGTACGGAGATTGTCACATCAGGCTCAGTAGGAGTTCGGATGGGTTTCCTCATCGGCCTTCTTATCGACATCTACCTGGGGACCGTTACGTACAGCTAGTGCCGCTTGCGGTCTGTGGTTAAACCCACTGCCAGCGTAGTAGTCGAGTCTTTAGAGTCCCACACAGAGAGTTTCCCTGCTTCGGGCGAAACGATATAGAGGTCGTATGGTTTTACGACAGGGTTCGGACATGCATGTGCATTTATGCACGTACGATGTTCTAACAGTTTTTACTAGCGGGCTTTGGTTTAAACCAGACTCTAGTATCGGATTATTGGATTTATACAGTCTAAAGTATTTCCGTGTTTTGAAGGATAGGAGGGGCGTTCTCGTAAATTGTCGAGAAGCTTCTAGAAGTTTGATGACATGGAGGTTAAGGTGGCATTTGCATTAATTGGTTTAATGAGTCATGGTGTGATTCATCCATGGAGTTAATGATGCATTTATGATTTAAATGACTCATGAGATGAATCACTAAGTGAGTTAATGAAGCATGATGACACATTATTATTTGTTATTCATTTAATAATAACATATGCTTCATATATATCACAATGAATCATTATTCCAAAAGGATTCTCACTCTCACCTTCTCTCTCCTCAAGCTCTCTCTCTCTTCAAACCCTAACCCTAACCTCTCATGTGTTGAGATCAAGGGTTAGCAAGACTTATTGATCCATAATCCCACTTTATATTCCCTAGGTTTCTTTGATTAGCACTTTGAGTAACCTAGTTGCCTCAAGTTAGAGGTCAAGCTTAGAGTAGTAGCTCTCGGGTGGATCTTCTATTACAAAGAGGAGGCCGACGAGGAGGTGGTCATCGAGAAGAAGAAAGACTTGGTTCATTAGGTATAATCTTTTTTCATAGTAGCTAATCCCTCCTATGATGTTGTTAGTTAAGATTTGGTAAAGATCCGTAAGTTAGTCGATGTTTCTTTTAAAAACAAAATGATTGTTTTACCTATTCCGCCTCCCCGCAAATCGTAGGGTGTCTAACGTCGACTTACAGTGGTATCAGAGCCTCGCTAAACCATAACTAACTTGTTAGCAAAGTCGTTAGAAATTTGATCGCGAAACGAACCGTAAAAATCATCATTTTCACATAGTTTCTGTCGATTTTAAAACGGGGTCTAAAAATTTTTCAGGGACCCTTAAAATTACAAGCAGGAAAATATAAGAATACTGGAGAAATTTGGGTTCCTGACTCGGCCATACAGCCGCGGAACCGCGGCCGATCCAAGCGATCCGCTGCGGATCCACTGCCGAGTTGAAGCCAAGTCACCCCAAAATTCCCCAGTAACTCTTCTGTGTTAATTTTGGTATTTCTGGGATATTTTGTTTCTGCTCAAGTCTCAGGTGCACAGAGAAGTTTTTGGAGTAGAATCATTTGCGTTTGCTCGATCGAAATTCTACGATATTTGGCTAATTAGATTATATCTGTGATTTGTATAATGTGTTCGTAAACCTCCTCTAACTGCTAGTATGTCGGTTGGCAGGGGGTTGCACATTTCTGTAATGTTATTACTGTTTGTGTTTGTGGACTTGTTGGATTGTCGTGAATGGATAGCCGGGGATGTGAGACGAGCGTTTCTTTCATTCAAATGTAATTTGTAAATTGTTGTAATATTCTTTTGCGGGGCACATCCAGGTTGCGGTTGTAGCCACCGTTGTATTATTTCATTTACTGATTTTTGCTCCTAGGATAGACCCAAGGTGGGGTGCACAAACTACCGGATAGTTTGAAGTGTTTAGTGGCCTACTCACGTTGTTGAGGGAGACCGCTTCACTTCGGGTACTTGGCGGGTAGTTTGCCGTACCTGTAGGGGTCTATGGTGGGGTTTTGGCTATTCATCGCGACTGTATAATCCGTCTTTCTTTACAGGCTCAAAAGAAATGCGGATTCGTAGAAAATCCAATATGTTCATCTGTGATCTGGAATACCTATTATTGCGTCTGACGAACGTACAATATCTATATATGATAGCTATTTGACATCACTTATGTTTTACACCCGCGCAAGCCTAGACCCCGCTCTGTCGTTAGTTAAGTAACCTAACGGGTGATGACGGGATCCAGTGGTGAATGCGGATGGCATAAGAGGACATTGTATTTTTATTGTTTTCTGCAATGATAGGTTAATGATGGGACGCATTATAATAATGCAAAGAAAATAAAGCAAAGTTGAATCGTTGGAACAGTTTAAAAGAAACCACTCGGTTATTTTAAAACAGAGGATATTTTTTAATTGCGGAGCTTTAAACCACTTCTTTTGAAAGCTATCAGGTTCCTTCGATCATATCAAGTTCACTACGTACACGGTTTCGCCAAAACCATTCGTAGCCTTCCGTCATTTCATTTGGGTATTCAGTAGTATTCAAGCTATGTTCACGGCTTTTGTCCTGAAGGATAGCCGAGCGAGGGATCCTCGGGCTCGACTGCCTCTGGGAGGGCTTTCTGATCCCTGGCGTTGCGGTAGGGAAGCTACCCACTAGGGATCCTCGGGCTCGACTGCCTCTGGGAGGGCTTTCTGATCCCTGGCGTTGCGGTAGGGAAGCTACCCGCCAAGGATAGCCGAGCGAGGGATCCTCGGGCTCGACTGCCTCTGGGAGGGCTTTCTGATCCCTAGCGTTGCGGTAGGGAAGCTACCCGCCAGGGATAGCCGAGCGAGAGATCCTCGGGCTCGACTGCCTCTGGGAGGACTTTCTGATCCCTGGCGTTGCGGTAGGGAAGCTACCCGCCAGGGATAGCCGAGCTGGGTAGCTGCTGGGCTGCCTCTTAGTGAGGGCTTAGATCCTTGGGCGAGGTGGCCCTCGAGCCGCCGTGGCGAGCCCCCTCTGTGCGACCCCGTCAAGGGAGAGGGTGTCGGTCTATTCGGCAGGCGAGGGCGGTGATGACGATCGCCGGAGGAGGTTCACCCACGCCTCCGGTGAGGGGGAGGCGGCGGCTGGTATCTGGATCTTCAGGGTGATCGCTTGCCATGGGGATGGAGATCGGAAGGCCAACTTTGTTTTTTTTTTGTGGTGTTTCGTTTCCCACAGACGGCGCCAACTGATGGAGCTCCTTTTCGGGCCTCCGTCAGATGTTGTCTTCCGTTGATCTCGCGGTGAACTTAGCTGATTATCCTTCGTTGCGTGTGGATCTCAATAGGTTTTTGGAGGAAGAGATGAGGTGAGGAAGCAATTGCCGAGTACCTGAAAGAAGTCCCGGGGTGGTTTGGTACCACCAAGGACCCTCCGACGCTCAGGTTAGTGATGAGATCCGAGCAGAGTAATGACATAAAAGTGTAAAAAATGGTTTACTTGACCCCTCTATAATGGGTTTTTTTTTATAGCAGCGGCAGCATGCAGCAGTAGGCGCGAAGATCTCGCCGGCAGTTACGCTCCCGACGTCACACCTGCGTATGGAGCGGATCGCCCATTAATGAGGATCGCGATAGCGTGGAACGTGGGATGTTGCTGGTGGAGAATCTGCGTATGGCGAGATTCGCGGAGCGGCGGTTGAGTCTGTGAGCGGTGCCGTTGGTCGGTCGATGAGACCGAGGAAGATGACCTCGGCGGGAGAGCTCGCGGACGAGCGGGAGAGCCCAGGTATCTTGGTTCTGCGGTAGCCCAGAGACGAGCTGTGAGGCCGAGGAGACCAATTGTGCAGGGGGCTCGAAGGTGAGCCAGTGTTTGTTTGCAGCTCGGGTACAGGGATGGCCTGGTCGGCTCCTTGTAGGCCTTTCTTCTGAGTTCTTGGACACGTCATAATCCAAGCACGCGGTCGTGATCTAAAGGAACAATATTGAGCATCATCAGTTGCAATTGTAATGATAATCTTGACTATTCAGGACAAGAGAAAGGAAATGAACACCCTCCTCTATGCGTTGAATCTTTTCATCGTTTTTCTCAGAGGGTAAATTACATAAACAGCAACCAGCTCTTAATTTCTTTGACCTGTTGAGTTTGCAACATAAATTACATAAAACAACATTCAAAATTGCATGAAATTAACACGCTATTAGTGGTGGTACTTGTATTTTGTTTTTAAAAGATGGATGGTGTTTTCTCTAATTTATCCGCAATATTCCCACCGTAAAAAATAATGCTCAAGCAATAATTGCAAATATGAAAAGTTAAAGGGAATTTTTCCGTAAAATGAACATATCTTTTATTATAGACATGTTGTGAAGTGTCCCTCATGAGTATTATAAACTAAAATGGTTCCTTTAAACGTTACAAAAACTAGCTGTCAGTGTCAACAAATTTTGTTCTGTGCATGCAAATCCTCATGCAAAATACAACTCTTCACAAGAAGGTGTCGGTTGTTATGGCCGTTTCTTTATCCAGCATGAATCCAATGCAGGGCCGGCCCGGATTCGATCTCGGAAAATTATTGGACGGTCGATAATCAAGCACATCTTTTACATGATAAACTTGAGGGAGAGAGAGAAAAGGATAGAGGGGAAAGCATTAATTCACTTTAACCTTAGGAATGTTTTTTTCCCTCCGAAATAGGATGGTTAGGTATTAAAATTAGTAAATTAGGATAATTTAAATTATAATTATGAGAATAACACGGTTTGGGTAGGGTACCGGTAGAAGGCGGGTTTCTGAAATCCGTCATTATTATTTAAAAAGTGAAGGACGACTTCTCACCCCGCCCTGTTTACACCCCAGCCCCATCCCACCCATCCAACCCCATCCCCAATCCATCCCACCCGACCCCGCTGCCATAGAAGGTGGGCTCTAGGAACCCATGTTCCACCCTTCCATGGGGGTGGGTTCTAGGAACCCACCCCCCTTAAAAAGAGAGGGCGGGTTTTCAGAACCCGCCTTACAAAAAATTTAAAATTAAAAAATCTAAAAAGATTTAAAATAAAATTATTATTAAATTAAAAATATAATTTCATCACTAGCCGGAATACTAGTAAATCGGGTTCTAAGAACCCGTCCTTCTGCGTATGGCAGAGAGAGTGGTTTCCAAAAACCCGTCTTCGGATAAAAATTGGATAAGATTGTTGTTACTGATTCCAAAAACCAGCCTTCGACAAATAGTGGATAAGATTGTTGTTACTGTTACTGATGTGCGAATGAAGGGTTGTTACTGTTTATATAGAAGGAATCCAATACTTGAATCATACTATAAATATGGATGAGTAACACTTCAGTAACGAAAGCATAGCAAACAAAATTGAGTTTTAAGTTCTGTCTCCTCATGGAAGAATTAGAAAAGATACAAAGAATACAACTACAGTTGACATGGAGTTTCTAAGTGGTTATTAAAGGGTGAAAGATATGGGGGTAGAATGGCTCGAAGTTTCTAAGCGGTTACTGACATAATTTCTTAATACTTAAAGTTTATCCCATTGCCAATCTAAACCCATGACACTCGTTGGAGAGGGTAATATAGTATGCCGTGGAAGCTCGAGAGAGGAAACGGGCCCATGTAGGGACACGATCTTTTAGCCCTCTCAGAACTTCATTCAATCCAACATCACGGACTGTGTGACATCTATTTCTTTAATATTATTGTATAACATTTAATTGATGTATGTATCGTAGCACAAATTTGTAGTACTGTAGTAGAAAATTAGTATGCCGCAGAAGCTATTTCAGTTGAAAACGAGTAAATTCAAGTGTTATTATTCACTACTCAATTTACATATTACAATTTTAACGCTACTTTACAGTAAATTAGTGTCAAACGAATAATACAAAAAGATCATACTAAAATTTAAACTGTACAAGTTTCCTTACAGATGATAGTTTATTTTCCTTCCGTTGCTTCTTCTTCACGATCTCGAAAATCCCGTCACCGATGACTGTCCTGGACATCTGGTCCGATAATGACCTGGCTGTTTGCATAAGCTACATCTGTCATTCCTTTGCTGAGGATCGACATCTATTGTCATTTGATCTCGACGCATCTTGGGTCTTCCGGGTCCTATATTTTTGTCTGGTGGTAATACAATCGGTATTTATCTGTTCCCAGTATAATAGTGCCAATAGCGATTGTCTGGTATATGATGAAATTTTGGATCGTATGCGCTTTGGTAATTGGAAACCGTATAGTAAAGTGAAGCAAAATTGTAATGTGAGTTATTTATGCTGCTCGCAGCAACAATTGCGTGGGCACATGTTCATCTCAGAAAATTGCATTTCAATACCGTTCATTCATTATCTGTTTTGTTATATATCGGTACTATTAACCAATGTCTGCTCAGTAATACAGATTACAGGTATCCGTGACAAAATACTGGAAATACACTTAAAATCATGGATATATCGTTTGTGAGCCGACACTGCAACCGGAACCGGAAACCATCCGATATCCAAAGAGTTTTTGCAAATAATATGTGTTCACAATATTTTGGTCCAACATAATGCAAGTGTACACATGCTCTTTGGCATGGACCATGGTGGGGGCTGCCATGAATCATGGCACAAATGGGCATGAGAAGTGATGGGTTATAAATGCAAAAAGTAGTGATGTGATACAAAGCTACAATGTTTCCCTCTAAATCCCTGAGTGCATTCAAAGCCTCTACAGACAAATCTAGCAGCACCAAAGTCATATGGGAAAGCACACAAGACTACAAAACAAGCACGAGTCTTGGACTCACCAACAGGACCGGCTACATGCCTACTTTGGCCGAGCAGTCCGGCCCCCTTACCCCAATGTGCACCAGTTTCCTGTGATCCCTCCCTTGATGCCAAGTCATCTTAATTTTATTGCTCGTTTATTTTTCTTTTGTGCCTATAAAAGCAGAACCAGTGAGCAAGGGATGGGGGTCATTCATTTGTCATTCTTTTTTTCCAAGTTTTGTTACACTCTTCACAACTCTTTTGTTTTGCTCTTGTACATAACTTAGTTTCCCTTGAGCTTCTTGCCTTCTCTTGATCTTGCAACCTCTTCATTGAGCTTGCAACTTTAAAATTAGGTTATTGAACTCAAGATTGTATCACTTGGACATAATAAAGATCTCATTTTGTTATATGGTTCTTAGTATTTCATTCTTGCCATTTCTTAATTGCTCTTTTACTTACTTGCTCTTTCATTCTTGCCTTTACTTACTTGCAATTTATTACCATGTCATTTACTTTCTTGAAATGATCTTTTCTTTTCTTTGTTTATCTTTTCTTTTGCTCTTGTTGTATTTGTTGTTTGAATGGTTTGTTAATATGGTGTTGTTAGGAAAAAAATTGGTTTTGTAAGTTAAGCTTTCGTTGCTCATTTCCTTTTCCCGATCTTTTCCATTAAACTCCGCCCAAACCTTACGCAAGCGCTCCGTTAGGCACCCTACCTTACCAAGGTATCGGTGTATTCTAACCGCGACCGGTTGCGTTCGGATTGGCCGGAGGCGAAAGCAGGCGACAAGAACGGACGGACAAGGGTCAATAAGCCGAATTTCACAAATACCGTGCTTAAGCACTCTAATCCACGTTGTTGCCAATTTCTATAGTTTTAGTGGTCGAGTTCGGCTCAAAGGATTTAGTACGGAAATCTTTAACTTACACTATCCTATCTAATCCTAACAAATGTTAACTTTGCATATATACACATAGGATAGATACGACCATTTCTGCCTCGCGCATTAACTCGTGAAAACAAGAACGTAAAATGCTTCGTCTGCCTGTGGATTGACCCGTACTCATCGTGGCTAGCTGCAAAGTGACACCGTCCTGATTGCGGTTAACTTTAGAACTTCAAATACACGACACGCCAAAAGCGTGCAATCAAATGGCGCCGTTGCCGAGGAGATGCTAATGTTTTTATTCTTTTTATTTCGGGTTAATCTTGTACATCTCATTTACAAAACTAACCCTATTCTTAAAAACAAAATAAAAAAATTAAAATATTTTAAAACCAAAACAAAAACTAACTTTGCTAACATTTTTTTGCTCTATGGATTTAAGACCTGCTAGCACTCTGGATTTAAATAGAAAAGATAAGTAATTGAATTAAGACAATAATAGAGCACTTAGACACCTGAAGAAATTTGGAGCCCCAATTCCAAGGCAAAACCGGCGACATCCCTACAAAATCCAAGCTCGCCGGCCCCTTTGCCTCCAGTTGCTCCAAAATTTATTTCTGTGCTCCAGTGATATGTTTTTGTCCCATTTTTATTGCTTGATTTTTTATAATTTTTAGTGTGCAGGTATTTGGGCATTCATATAGTTTTTTCGCACTAAATATCCGTTTTTCCGACATTTGTAGATTTTTGCGGATTTGCAAATTGCGATCGTGGGGAGAAAAGTGTACATTCCAAGCTAAGGTGATTGCGAAGTACAGTGCCAAAGATCTGGGTAGTTTGACCCGCGCAAGCGAACTTTCCAAGCTAGCCGGATTCAATTCAACGAGTGTTTCTTAAACCGAAAACTTCTCGGTACGTACCTTACTAACACCTTCTTCTCAAATCCGATGCATCCATTATAATATCTTTGCAGAATTCTTTGCAAGTTCGCTAGCAAACGCCAAAAATTGACTAACCCGTATTTGTTGCAGTGCTGTGCATAAACGTAAAAAATGATTGTTTGATTCTTGAATAATTTTTATTGAATTGAGTATTGCATCCATTAATACGGACTTAAGAGCAAGCGAACTTCAGAGTTGCCTAGCACGGCAGCAAGGTTTCAGGAGGCATCATCCATGCCATCTTTAAAAATTTGCCGTATTAGCTAACCCTAACCCTAGAATCGTTACTAGAAAATCCGACGAAACAAAATGTAAACACTTTACATCTAAGTGAATAAGGGAATACAACCTTTGTAGACCAGTCCATCACTTCTAAACCTCCATGTCGTAGTCCTTTCGTTGCAAGTTATGAAGACCCGGACACTTGAGAGGGTTCACATGAAGAAATTAATAAGCTTGCTCAATGCTTTCGAAGCCGAAGATGATCTACGTCGAGAAGACTCAAGCTCATGCTACCACTTCACTAATGGTAGATTAGTGAAGTAAACACCCTAAACTAAATGGCTAATAGTAGAGCCTGATGAAGTAGGAAATGAGCTCACTTTAGATTTAATTTTCTCACAATATTTCATCACTTAATCAAAAGGTAGAAAGCTTTTCAAGAGGAAGAAGAAGATGATGAAGTGATGAAGAGAATAAATCTCATGAGGTTAGAAAATCAAGTATGGTGAGTATATGACATACCCTAACCCTTGTAGAGAGTTAACCATGGCTAAGTATAATGGTTGGGTTTATAAATATCTTTAGTAAAACAAAACTTGTGGACTTAGTCAATGGTTAGCAAAGCTTCTCCAAGTTTCTAGCCATGACCAAATGCAACCGATTTTTGAATTACTTAAGAAATTAAAACCCCTAGATTATCACTTAGCATGGTGTAAGTTATACACACACACATGAATCATGTATCATCAACCATGACACACAATCTTGTACACTAATATATATCACATATATACAATGTGCACAAATTAAGTGAGAAAAGAAATCATAAGTGAGCCAATACTAGTTAATGTAAATTAATATATCAAATATATAATTATACATTAGATTATTAAATCAACACTTGATTTAATAATCCGGCTATATCACATATAACCGGCTAATATCATGTGTATCAACTTATCGAATCAACACTTGATTCGATAACCCGGCTATATCACATGCAACCGACCGATAACACAAATCACGAGAATAAAATACAGTATCACATACAGTATCAATCTCGGTCCCGTACATATCACATATGTGCTCCTACTCCGTTTCGCATGAACCAGGAAACCTCTGTGTAGGACTCTAAAGACTCGTCAATACGCCGGCAGTAGGCGATGATCATATCAAACACCCACAAGTCGCAAGCGGTCTGCTAAACGTAACGGCCACCCGGGTATTGAGCGATCAGAAGATCAACAAGCATGCCTGCTCATACTCCTGCAAATCCAAACAGTAACACTACCGTACAGTCCGGTCTCTTCGTCTGATATGTCGCATATCTTGTCTAGGGATGGTAAACGTCAGACCCCGGTAACTCGATAAGTCGTGCCGATATGAGGCTCATAATAGGTCGAGAAACTACTGATAACACTTACCAGTATATCTCCGAATCAGCCCTAGCCAGGGACTTCCTGTTATAGCCAATCGAGCACAGCGCAACATCAACTTTATATACCGGGAGAGACGAATCCCCTTCTATCGTTCATTGCCTCCATGTGACTCGGAACTGTACCCAAAAACCACCGTTTTGCACGTTCTCTTGAACGTGGTAAGGTGAAAATCAAAGCACAGTGGGAATCACACAAGACTTTATGACGATATCGGGTCGACAGACTAACCTGTACCAGTGTCACCAGAGAACTGCCATCTGACGTGAGGTATAATACCATCTGGGAGTTCTTGGCGAGTCCGTCCAGTGTACCCAGTCTCCACTGAGCGCCCGTATACCATCTATAATGTCAAACACCAATGGATATGGGATCATCCACCGCCCATCTACATGGGTCAAGAAGCTATACGCCAGTCTACTCTGGTATATCGATGCCCCATCTCGATACACCCACGATTAGGGACTTTAAAGGATGTACTCACGGACTACCTTTGTCCTACTAGTATAATCCAAATCATAATCCAGGTAGTTAAGTACACATCCTAAGGGCTTTATCAACATGTAACATAGAGACAATCAGTGTACATGTTAAGATAAAGAGTAACCAGATAGTATACTATCATGTCGAGCAAGAAAGTCCACCCTATGTATGTCCAAGCATCCACTATAATAAACATCATATGTACAATAATGGCCTCTAGGGCATACATATAACTAACAATCTCCCACTTGCACTAAGGCCATCATATAGCAGTGGTTGTAGTATCACATACTCAACCATCCCATAAAAGTCCTTCTTGGGAAAAGGCCTTTGTGAGTGGATCCACCGTGTTGTCCTCTGAGTCTACTCTCTTAACCTCGATCCCATAAAGATCAACCATCTCCATGATCAGGTGATACTGCCTTAGAATATGTCTGGATCACTGATGGGACGGGGGTTCCTAGGCATAAGCCACAACTCCATTGTCACACAATGGTAGGAACGAAGTTCATCTCATGAACTTATATACACCTAGACTGCTTCTTTGGTAGCATCGTTGGTAGCGATGTATCCAACCTTTATCGTCTAGTTTGCCACGGTATCTAGCTTGGAACTCTTCTAACATACCGTCCCTCCACTGAAGGTAAAGACAATGCCTATGACTGACATTCAGTCGCGCTTACCACCCTGGAAGCTATCCAGTGATTCTCCTCAGGATCGATTGATACCATCTCACTACACCTAGTGAGAATCCTAACATCCACTTAGATCTATCTCATAGATCCAAAATTCAGGATTTAGGAGGTATCACCTTGATCCTACGTGGAGAATCTATGTGATAAGAGGAGATTGACCGAGTGTAGCATAGGAAACTCCTTTTCTATCAAGAGTATGTTATACACGTACATTACGAAGAAGACCACCTTACTCTCTACAACCTTTTTGTATATACAAGGTTCATCTACCATTTTGATGAAGTCAAACTCTTTGACTACCACATCAAAACAGACGTTCCATCTCCGTGATGCTTGCTTTAACCCGTAAAGCAACTTGCACACGTTTTCGCTGCTCCCACTGTCTACGAAGCCCTCTGGTTATGTACTTATAAACGCGCTCTTCTAAATCACTATTTAGAAAAGAAGTCATGACACCTAACAGCCAGATATCGTAGTCATGGCATGTAGCAATGGCAAGTAGGATCCGGATGGACTTACGCATAGCCACTGTAGAAAAGTTTCATCATTATCCATACCTGGTCGATGATGAGAACCTTTTGCAACAAGTCTTAGCTTTGAAAGTCTCAACTTTTCCATCTACACCAAGTAATCTTCTCAAGATATACTTGGTCCTGATGGGGATTTAACCCTTCAGATAAAGCAACCAAAGTCCATACTTTGTTGGTGTATATGGATTCCATCTCAGATCGCTTAGCATCCAGCCATTCTTACAGATTAACCCTCTTGATGGCCTGCTTGAATCTAGTTGGGTCGTCATCTCATGATGCAATTCTTGCTCCCACTGTCATTGAGAAAACCGAAGTATCTCTCAGGTGGATGAGGAACCCTACCGGATCGGCGGAGAGGCGGAGGTTCATCAGGAACTATTGAATCCTCCGGTTCTACCAAATCGTCAGCTGTAGTTTGTATAGCTGGAACTCCTTCCAGTTCTACCTCATGACCATTAATTTCTTTCCAAAATAAATTCATTTTCTAAAATGGCGGCATGCCGATAAATAATACACTTTTTGTTCCTCGGTGCGGTAGAAGATATTCCCTTGCGAATGCTTGGGATATCCAACAAACTTCCACAGAACCGACCTTGCCTCGAGCTTGTCCGGATTTTGCTTTTGACATAGGACGGACAACCCCAAATCTTAACTTACTTAAGACATGGGCTCTTCCCATACTATATCGCATATGGAGTGGTAAGCACCTGATTTGGTTGGAACCCTATTCAATAGGTATGCAGCTTCCTCAAGCGCCAAGCCCCAAAAAGGAAATAGGCAACTCAGTAGTACTCATCATAGAGCACATCATATCACATAGGGTGCGATTGCTCCGCCCCGATACATTATTGTGCTGTGGTGTATACGGAGGAGTAATGCTGAGTGAGAATCTCATTCTCTTTTAGAATAGTCCAGGAACTCCGTGCTCAAGTATTCTCCTCCCTGATCACATCAAAGGACATAATACTTATACCCGTTTGGTTCTCTACTTCTGACTTATATTCATTGAATTTCTCAAAAGCCTCAAACTTGTGTTTCAACAGGAACACATGTGCGAATCTTGAGAGATCATCAGTGAATGTAATGAAGTACAAAGAACCAGTCCTGGCATGTGTAGACAGGGGACCACATACATCATCATGTATCAATCCCAAGAGTTCACTAACTCTTTCTCTGTTTCCAATAAACAGAGCTATGGTCATTTTATCTTTGTGACATGACTGGCAAGTTTCACAAGATATAAATTCAAACTGATTTAAATATGCATCTTTATGTAACTTAGCTAGTCGGGTCGCATTGATATGACCTAGTCTACAATGCCTCAAGAAGGACTCGTTCATTTCTGAAGTCTTCTTTTTGCGTGCGTTATGTACGTTAAGAGCTGTGGTTTGATTTAGAATGTATATGTCATTAGATAACGTGCCTGATCCGATCAACTCTTGATATAGGAAATGTTCAAAATATTATCCAACAATTCAAAATTATATCCTTCTTTATTAAATAAAGAGACTGATATGATGTTGTATATCAGGTTCGGTATCTAATAACATTCTTTTAGAATTAATGTACTTGGTAATACAGGGTGATAACTGCCAACACCTTGACTGCAACAATTGCACCATTTTCAACTCTTAAAACTTTATCACCCATTCCTAGTTCTCTACCTGTCTGTAGCCCATGTAACATATTACATTTGTGGGATCCTGATTCGGTATCTAATACCCAGGACGTAGAGCATACTGAGAACCAGTTCTTTGTAACGAACACCCCCGAAGAAGATGCATCATCATGCACTTTCTTCGTTTGGGCGGCACGGGAATCCTGGTAATCCCCAATTTCCAGCTCGGTCTTATAACAATTATAAGTTGGAGTGGGACCAATGTTCCCCAGCTCAGTATAACAAGCGGGTTCGGTCAATACATCCATATTATTATCTTGATTAAGGCGTAACACGGTCGCTACCTGGAGAGAGAGAGAAGAAAATGTTAGTTATATGTATGCCCTGGAGGCCATTACTATACATAGGATGTATATTGTAGTGGATGCTGGGACATATATAGGGAGGACTTTCTTGCTCGACATGATAGTATGCTATCTGGTTGATCTTTACCTTAACGTGTATACTGTTTATCTCTCTGTTACATGTTGGTAAAGCCTTTAGGATGTGTACTTGACTACCTGGACTATGATGTGGATCATACTAGTGGGGACATGGTAGTCCATAAGTACATCCTTCAAAGTCCCTAGTCGTGGGTGTATCGAGACGGGGCATCGATATACCAGAGTAGACTAGCGTGTACCTTCTCGACCCATACAGATGGGCAATGGATGATCCCATATCCATTGGTGTTTGACATCAGAGATGATATGCGGGTGCTCAGTAGAGACTGGGTACACTGGACGGACTCGCCGAGAACTCCCAGATGGTATTATACCTCACGTCAGATGGCAGTTCTCTGGTGACACTGGTACAGAGTAGTCTGTTGACCCGAGATCGTCATAGAGTCTTGTGTGGTTCCCACTGTGCTTTGATTTCCATCTTACCACGTCCAAGAGGGCGTGCAAAACGGTGGTTTTTGGGTACAGTCCCGAGTCACATGGAGGCAATGAGCGATAGGAGGGGATTCGTCTCTCCCGGTATAGGGAGTTGATGTTGCGCTGTGTTCGATTGGCTATAACAGGAAATCCCTGGCCAGGGTTGCTGAGATTTACTGGTAAGTGTTACCAGTAGTTTCTCGAATGTTATAGACCTCATATCGACACGACTTATCGAGCTATTGGGGTCTGACGTTTACCACCCCTAGGCGAGATATGAGACATATCAGACGATCAGACCGGACTGTACGGTAGTGTTACTGGTTGGATTCACTGGAGTGTGAGCGGGCTTGCTCGTCGATCTTCAGATCGCTCAATACCCGGGTGGCCGTTACGTTTAGCAGACCGCTTGCGGCTTGTGGGTGTTTGATATGATCATCATCTGCTGCCGGCGTATTGACGAGTCTTTAGAGTCCTACACAGAGGTTTCCTGGCTCAAGCGAAACGAAATAGGAGCGCATATGAGATATGTGCGGGACCGAGAATAATGCGTGTATGTGATACCGTATTTCATTCTCGCGATGAATGTGTCGAATGGTTGTATGCGATATAACCTAGTTATCGAATCAAGGATTGATTCGATAAGCCGATACATTGGATACTAGTCGGTTATATGCGATATGACCGGATCGTTAAATCAAGTGTTGATTTAATGATTTAATGCATAATTATATATTTGATATATTACTTTGCATTAACTAGTATCGGTTCACTTTAAATGGATTTTCTCACTCGAATGTACACATTGTATATGTGATATACTTTTGTGCACTTGATTGTATCATGTTTGATGATACATGTTTGCTAGGGTTTTTGTGTAAAGATCAAACTATGGTTACATAATAATGGTTATGGTTTTGTTTTTATTCATTTATTTATTTTTTTATTTCATTTTGGTAAAAGGAAAATGGTGGCTATTTTTGTTCTTTGTTGAAGCTTCATGAAGCTTTGAATAAAGTCCACCATTTTTGTTTTATACCTAACCTAACCATTCACCTAACTATAGTTTGCTCTCTACACATAACCATGGTTGAATTATGATAAGTTTGGTTTTTCTTTTCTATTTTAAAATTAACTTATCATAATTCTAGCTCATCTTCTTCTTCATCTTCAAGTTTGAAACCTTGAGGCCATCAATGGCAACTTGAGCTTGAGAGTGAGAAATCCAATTCTAAAGAGAACCCACCTCCTATTTCTTCATCCTCTACCTCTTGCCAAGTAGTAGAGTGTGTTTTCTTCACATGTTTTTTGACTTGGTGAAGTCGGAGCTTGATTTAGCGATGCCTCGACGTAGATCATCTTCGGCATGGACATCGATGACCTAGCCCATCCATTCTCCGATGAAGCCGACGCTAGAGCCCGGGACTTGTTATGGACAGCGAGGAGACTTCATTGCGGAGCTATGGAGGTGGAGAACCGGATCTACAAAGGTTGTATTTCCGTATCTCTTAGTTAAGTGTTAACTAGTTTATTGTTTCGCCTAGAAATCTAGCCAACGATCCGTTCTAGGGTTTCTCGGCACCGTTTAAATTTGAAATTGGCATGGTTGATGCCTTGTGAGACCTCATTAGGGTGCCTAAGAACCCTACAGTGGTATCATAGCCTAGCTAGAGCCTTAGGCGAAGTCCAGACGGAGTTTGAAGTCCGAACGAACCGAAACCACAAAAATTTCCATGCTCTCTGTCCTTTTTTCAAAAACTGGGATTTTTCCAAATTAAAAACATGCAGAAAACCCAGCAGGGAAATATAAGAATTACGGCGCAAAATTGGGGTCATGAACAGTGCAAGCTGCGGCGGAACCGCGGCAGAAGCCTGCCTTAGGCGGCGGTTCCGCAGCAGATTGATGACGTCAGCCCTAACTGTTTGCACAGTAATTCATTGTTTCAGGTGCTGAGTTCTCTGGGTATTTTTAAAATTTATTCAAGAGTTGAATTTTCTGGGGTTGTTTTGGGGACTCGGTGTTTCGATCGGATTGTCAAATTTTGTCTATGTGGCTTTCCGGATAAATTTTAGAATATGTTAAAAAGTTCGACCGGATATAAATACCCAATTTTTCCCCGGTCGGGAAATTTCCAAGTGTTGGATTTTTCCGTAGTTTAACGATGTTCTAAGTAGTGCAAGTAACGCGATGGTCCCTCTAGAAGACAACAAACCTTAACTCGATTATGTGACCGTCTTGAACTGCCCTTTGAACCTTAGGGTTTGGGGCAGTACGGTGTGCCACATGTGAGGCGTTGGCTTGACCCTTCTACGGCTGGACCGTTGGTACTGAGGCACGAACTGAATGTTGTTAGACTTATTTCATGTGTTGAGTTGTATCGGGAAAACTTGGGTGTTTGACTGTTCGATCGAAAAGTTTAACATTTTCTGTTTATCTGGAATGGGATACAATAATTGGAATTCACAAGAAATTATGAGATAACTGAATGAATGTTATAAACATAGCAGTTTAGTCTCACTTGATCGGTTGCCACGGAATTTTGATGTGATCAAAAGTCCGTCGCAATCACGTAGCGTACGCGGATACTCGCCGGGTAAACTTATTAGACAGCTACATCCCTTATCCCCGACCAAGTGACTGTAGGAGAACCCCGTCGCCGAAAGCATCTGTTCGGGTGCTCGCGGTAGCGGTGTTCCGCCTTGGTGCACTTCGTCGACGGTATCAGGGGGTGCGGCCGTCTACTAAAGTTTGCGACGAGCATTCGATCAGGATGTCGGGAATCTTGTTGAATTGCCCGACTTGATATTGAAAAGTGTTTTCGATTTTGAGACTAAAATGCGGGGTTTATAAATGTTAGGCATGCGATGTCTAAGTAATTCATTTGGTCAGGCATGCGATGTCTGAGGTGGTTGCGGATTCCAACTGTTGTAGTTTTACACTTTCTTTTCTGTGACCGTAAGTGTAATATGTGATATCGCCGGTTTCGTTGCTATATGTCAACGACAATTGGGATGCGCATATTTACTTACGTTGATGACATGTGATGTTATGTGTTGCTGGATATGTTATATTGGATCGTCGTGTTTGAATAGCGGGGGTTTTTATGTGAGATGAGTGTTTTTCATTTTCATTCATGTAAAAACTTGTATGTAATATTCTTTTATTGGGGCACTTCCAGGTTGCGGAAGATGTCACCCTCTGTATATTATTTACTTTTCCGCACTAGGATAGACCCAAGGAGGAGGGCACAAGTAACCGGGTTCTGGAGTCCAGTGGGAGACCAACTCGAGGAGTCGGGTCCGGGTCTCCTAACTCCAGAATTGGTAGGGTTGCTTGCCGCTCTCATAGGGGTCTAGGGGTGTGGGTTTGGCTATTCATCGCGACCGTGGAATCCGTGTTTTATACTGGCTCGTATTGAAAACACGGACATCCTAGTATATCCAATATTTCATATGTTTCTTCTGCTGCGATATCTGTGATGTGATCATGTGATGTTCTGTGATAGATACAGTATATAGTATATATGATATATTATATAGGCGTTACTTATGTTTTACACCCGCGCTAGCCCTGCCCTGCTCTGCCGTTAGTTACCTAACCTAACGGTGCACGAGGGGACATCGAGACGAATGCGGATGGCATAAGTGTACGTCGTATTTATCTGTGATGTTTAGGTAATTAAATGATGGGACTTCATTAATGTGATTAATGAAATAAAAGAAACCTAAGATGTTGTAGAATCGAATTTCAAAATAAAAAGGGTAGCTACAGTTCTTGCTTTGCACAGCGGTATATGTGATATATCCTGCACCTTATTCGATGAGGAAAGGACCGAGATCCCTTCACCGGGAGTGACTCCTTTAGCAATAACTGGCAGATGCTACACACTCGGTTTGTCTTTTGATTTCTTTTAAGAGTTATTTCTTTGCACAGTGATATATATGATATATCCCGCACCTCATTCGACGAGGAAAGGACCGACGATCCCTTCACCGGGAGTGACTCCTTTAGCAAAACTAGAAAAGCCTAAAAAACACTCCATTTTAAAAATTCATTCGATCCTACAACGATATCAAGTTCATTACGCAATAGGTTTTCAGAAAAACCTGTCGTAGCCCTCCGTCATTTCAGATAAGTACTGGTTAGTATTCGTGCTACGTTTGTTGACTATGTTAAGGCGTAGTGTGCGGTAGCTAATTAGTGCTTATCTGCATAAGCATATGATGTGATTGGATTAGGATAGTCGTGAGACTTTGTTGACTATGTTAAGGGTCGTGCGGGTGGGTTTAATTCAATCGAGAAATGACGGGTTGAACTTGACTAGCACTTATGATTTGTTGACTATGTTAAGGTCATATAGCTGCTAGGGGCAAAATATTATCGGGAATTTCAAGTGTTGAAATTTGCAATGAGATTGCATACCTTCTATGAGATAGTTGGATCCCGATACCCGCTGCGAGTAAGAGTTACTCCTGAGAGAGTTTTACACATTACAATTAGCCAATCAAGTAGGTGTCTAGAAAGGTGTTAACGAGGTTACGCCTCTGGGAAAACGAGGTTTACTGTAATTAGGTTCGTGCGAAAGCACGGGGGACCTCCCTCAAAGTACCGACACTGGCCTGGCTGAAAGATTGGCGAACTTGTAGTGTGTAATTAATCCCGGCTAGTCTTTCCTTTTGGGGTTTGAAGGAAGATTTGATAAAAAGCAGTGGGAGCCATCCTGATTAGATAAAATAATAACCAATCTATTCTTGACAGAGCGCACGCTGAGTGTTTTCTTTTCTCTCTCTCCAGGTAGCGACCATATCACGCTTTAATCAAGATAATAATACGGAATATTGACCGAACCCGCTTGTTATACTGAGCTGGGGAACGTTGGTCCCGCTCCAACTTATAATTGTTATAAGACAGAGCAGGAAATTGGGGATTACCAGAATTCCCGTTCCGCCCAAACGAAGAGAGTGCATGCTGATGCATCATCTTCGGGTTTGTTCACTATACAGAACTGTTTCTCAGTATCCTTTACGTCCTGGGTATATGATACCGGATCTGGATCCCAGATATGTAATCTGTTACATAGGGATACAGATAGGTAGAGAACTGAGAACGGGTGATAAGTTTCATGAGGCAGAAAACGGGGCAAGTGTTGCTGCCAAGTCTGTCGGTCACTGTCACCCTGTATTACCAATACATTGATTCTGAACGAATGTTATTAGATACCGAACCTGATATACCAAATCATATCACTCTCTTTGTTAGAAAAGAAAGGATATAATTTTGTATTGTTGGATAATGTTTTGAACATTTCCTATATCAAAAGTTGATCGGTTCAGGCACGTTATCTAAAAGCATTAATGTTCTAAATCAAACTACAGTTCTTAGTATACGGAACACCCATAAGAGGAAGAGTTCAGAAATGAACGAATCCTTCTTGAGGCATTGTAGACTAGGTCATATCAATGCGACCTGACTAGCTGAAGTTACATTTAGATGCATATTTAAATCTGTTTGAATTTACATCTTATGAAACTTGCCAGTCATGTCACAAAGATAAGATGACCATAGCTCCGTTTAATGGAAATAGAGAAAGAGTTAGTGAACTCTTGGGATTGATACATGTTGATGTATGTAAGGTCCCCTGTCTACACATGCCAGGACTGGTTCTTTGTACTTCGTTACATTCTCTGATAATCTCTCAAGATTCAGACATATGTTCCTGTTGAAACACAAGTCCGAACCTTTTGAGATATTCACAGAATATGATTTAGAAGTAGAGAACCAGTATAAGGGTATAAGTATTATGTCCTTTGATGAGATCAAGGAGGAGAATACTTGTGCACGGAAATCCTGGATTATTCTAAAGGAGAATGAGATTCTCTCTCAGCATTACTCCTCCGTATATACCATAGCACGATGGTATATCGGGGCGGAGCAATCACACCTTATATGATAAGGTGTGCTCTATGATGAGTACTACTGAGTTACCTATTTCCTTTTGGGAGTTATGCACTTGAGAAGCTGCATACCTATTGAATAGGGTTACAGTCAAATCAGTTGCCTACCACTTCATATGAGATATGGTATGGTAAGAGCCCATGTCTTAAGCTAGTTAAGATTTGGGGTTGTCTGGCCTAAGTCTAAAAGCAAAATACCGGACAAGCTCGAGGCAAGGTCTGTAATGTAGAACTGGAAAGGTTCCAGCTATGCAAACTACAACAGATGATTTGGTAAAACCGAAGGATTCAATAGAAACCAACGAACCTCAGCCTCTCCGCCGATCTAGTAGGGTTCCTCACCCACCTGAGAGCTACTTCGGTTTCTCTATGACAGTGGGAGCGAGGATTGCATCATGAGATGATGACCCAACTAGCTTCGAGCAGGCCATCGAGAGTAAGACTCTGTAAGAATGGCTGGATGCTTAGAAATCTGAGATGGAATCCTTATACACCAACAAAGTATGGACTTTGGTTGCTATATCTGAAGGGTTAAATCCCCATCAGGAGCAAGTATATCTTGAGAAGATTACTTGGTGTAGATGGAAAAGTTGAGACTTTCAAAGCTAGACTTATTAAAGGTTTGCATCATTGACCAGGTGTGGATCATGATGAAACCTTTTCTAAGGATCTATGCTTAAGTCCATCCAGATCCTACTTGCCACGGCTACATACCATGACTACGATGTCTGGTGGTTGGGTGTCATGACTGCTTTTCTATATGATGTTTAGGAAGAGAGCGTCTATAAGTACACAGCCAGAGGGCTTCGTAGACAGTGGGAGCAGCGGAAACGTGTGCAAGATGCTTTATTTGATAAAGCAGGCATCGCGGAGTTGGAACATCTGTTTTGATGGATTAGTCAAAGAGTTTGACATCATCAAAATGGTAGATGAACCTTGTATAAACAAAAAGGTAGTAGGGAGTATGGTGGTGATCCTCGTAGAGTACGTGGATGACATACTCTTGATAAGAAAGGAGTTTCTTATGCTACGCTCGATCAATCTCCGTTTATCACAATGATTCTCCGCATAAGATCAATGTGATACCTACTAAATCCTGGAATTTGGATCTATGAGATAGATCTAGTTGGATATTAGGACTCTCACTAGTTGTAGTGAGATGGTATCAACCGATCCTGGGGAGAATCACTGGAAGGGTTCCAGAGTGATAAGGACGACTGAATGTCAGTCACAGGCATTGTCTTTACCCTCAGTAAAGGGGCGGTATGTTGGAAGAGTTCCAAGATAGATACCGTGACATACTAGACGATAAAGGCAGGAAACATCGCTACTTAAGATGCTACCAAAGAGGCTGTTTGGGTGTATATTGGTTCATGAGATGAACTATGTTCCTCCCATTGTGTGACAATGGAGTTGTGGCTTATGCCAAGGAACGCCGGTCCCATCAGTGATCCAGACATATTCTAAGGCAGTATCACTTGATCATGGAGATGGTTGATCTCCAGGGAGATCAAGGTTAGGAGAGTAGACTCAGAGGACAACACAGCGGATCCACCCACAAAGGCCTGTTCCCAGAGAGAGACTTTTATGGGATGGTTGAGTATGAGATACTACAACCACTGCTACAGATGGCCCTAGTGCAAGTGGGAGATTGTTAGTTATATGTATGCCCTAGAGGCCATTACTATACATAGGATGTATATTGTAGTGGATGCTGGGACATATATAGGGAGAACTTTCTTGCTCGACATGATAGTATGCTATCTGGTTGATCTTTACCTTAACGTGTATACTGTTTATCTCTCTGTTACATGTTGGTAAAGCCCTTAGGATGTGTACTTGACTACCTGGACTATGATGTGGATCATACTAGTGGGGACATGGTAGTCCATAAGTCCCTAGTCGTGGGTGTATCGAGACGGGGCATCGATATACCAGAGTAGACTAGCGTGTACCTTCTCGACCCATACAGATGGGCAATGGATGATCCCATATCCATTGGTGTTTGACATCAGAGATGATATGCGGGTGCTCAGTAGAGACTGGGTACACTGGACGGACTCGCCGAGAACTCCCAGATGGTATTATACCTCACGTCAGATGGCAGTTCTCTGGTGACACTGGTACAGAGTAGTCTGTTGACCCGAGATCGTCATGGAGTCTTGTGTGGTTCCCACTGTGCTTTGATTTCCATCTTACCACGTCCAAGAGGGCGTGCAAAACGGTGGTTTTTGGGTACAGTCCCGAGTCACATGGAGGCAATGAGCGATAGGAGGGGATTCGTCTCTCCCGGTATAGGGAGTTGATGTTGCGCTGTGTTCGATTGGCTATAACAGGAAATCCCTGGCCAGGGTTGCTGAGATTTACTGGTAAGTGTTACCAGTAGTTTCTCGAATGTTATAGACCTCATATCGACACGATTTATCGAGCTATTGGGGTCTGACGTTTACCACCCCTAGGCGAGATATGCGACATATCAGACGATCAGACCGGACTGTACGGTAG
Organism: Agapanthus africanus; assembly: GCA_030015575.1. NCBI lineage: Eukaryota > Viridiplantae > Streptophyta > Magnoliopsida > Asparagales > Amaryllidaceae > Agapanthus > Agapanthus africanus. The sequence goes on from CM057344.1 coordinate 242,913,397, forward strand.
TGTTACTGGTTGGATTCACTGGAGTGTGAGCGGGCTTGCTCGTCGATCTTCAGATCTCTCAATACCCGGGTGGCCGTTACGTTTAGCAGACCGCTTGCGGCTTGTGGGTGTTTGATATGATCATCATCTGCTGCCGGCGTATTGACGAGTCTTTAGAGTCCTACACAGAGGTTTCCTGGCTCAAGCGAAACGAAATAGGAGCGCATATGAGATATGTGCGGGACCGAGAATAATGCGTGTATGTGATACCGTATTTCATTCTCGCGATGAATGTGTCGAATGGTTGTATGCGATATAACCTAGTTATCGAATCAAGGATTGATTCGATAAGCCGATACATTGGATACTAGTCGGTTATATGCGATATGACCGGATCGTTAAATCAAGTGTTGATTTAATGATTTAATGCATAATTATATATTTGATATATTACTTTGCATTAACTAGTATCGGTTCACTTTAAATGGATTTTCTCACTCGAATGTACACATTGTATATGTGATATACTTTTGTGCACTTGATTGTATCATGTTTGATGATACATGTTTGCTAGGGTTTTTGTGTAAAGATCAAACTATGGTAACATAATAATGGTTAGGGTTTTGTTTTTATTCATTTATTTATTTGTTTATTTCATTTTGGTAAAAGGAAAATGGTGGCTATTTTTGTTCTTTGTTGAAGCTTCATGAAGCTTTGAATAAAGTCCACCATTTTTGTTTTATACCTAACCTAACCATTCACCTAACTATAGTTTGCTCTCTACACATAACCATGGTTGAATTATGATAAGTTTGGTTTTTCTTTTCTATTTTAAAATTAACTTATCATAATTCTAGCTCATCTTCTTCTTCATCTTCAAGTTTGAAACCTTGAGGCCATCAATGGCAACTTGAGCTTGAGAGTGAGAAATCCAATTCTAAAGAGAACCCACCTCCTATTTCTTCATCCTCTACCTCTTGCCAAGTAGTAGAGTGTGTTTTCTTCACATGTTTTTTGACTTGGTGAAGTCGGAGCTTGATTTAGCGATGCCTCGACGTAGATCATCTTCGGCATGGACATCGATGACCTAGCCCATCCATTCTCCGATGAAGCCGACGCTAGAGCCCGGGACTTGTTATGGACAGCGAGGAGACTTCATTGCGGAGCTATGGAGGTGGAGAACCGGATCTACAAAGGTTGTATTTCCGTATCTCTTAGTTAAGTGTTAACTAGTTTATTGTTTCGCCTAGAAATCTAGCCAACGATCCGTTCTAGGGTTTCTCGGCGCCGTTTAAATTTGAAATTGGCATGGTTGATGCCTTGTGAGACCTCATTAGGGTGCCTAGGAACCCTACAGAAAACACTCAGCGTATGCTCTTGCAAGATTAGATTGGTTATCATTTTATCTAATCAGGATGGCTCCCACTATTTTTATCAAATCTTCCTTCAAACCATAAAAGGAAAGACTAGCCGGGATTAATTACACCCTACAAATTCGCCAATCTTTCATCCAGTCCAGTGCCGGTACTTTGAGGGAGGTTCCCCGTGCTTTCGCACTGATCTAATTAAATAAACCTCGTTTTCCCAAGGACGTAACCTCGTTGACACCTTTCTAGACACCTACTTGATCGGCTAATTGTAATGTGTAAAACTCTCCTACGAGTAACAATTACTCGCAATGGGTATCGGGATCCAACTATCTCATAGAAGTGAAGGGTTACAGCAGCGCCCCGGCCATCAAAACGAGGCCAAAATGCGGAACAAAAATTTCTAAACTGGCGCTACCATTACCCGAATCCCGGATCGACCTTAAACCCTAATCTAGCATGCTAACTAAGAGTTAGAATCGTTATACCGAGTTGATCCGTGTCCTTCGGTCTTCATTCCAAGCTCCTAATGGCTTCTTGATGTGGTTTGGTTGCCGGTCTTCCTCCATCTCCGATGATCCACCTGAGGGAAACGGCGCAAGCTCCAGCCTCGTCGAACGAGACAACCGACGCTCCAAAGTTTCTAGTGATAGAGAGTGGGGGTGTATGAAAGTGTCACTAGAATTTTCTCTCAACCCATGTGCTCATGGGAGCAACCATAGAAGATGAATGGAGTGAGGAAGCTTTTGGCATGAGCAAAATTGGCTAAGTCTTTTGTGAACTTGAGAGAGTGAGAGAGTGGGCTAGTGTGTAATGTAATGAATCAACCAAATGAAAATGAGCCCCTTCCTCCAAATTATTGGCTGGCTCCCCCTCTCTCCCCCATCCAAAAAAGTCTCACAAATTAATGAATAAACAAATCCAACCATAACTTGAACCATGTCCAAGACCATGCCTTTGCCACATCACACTCTCCACCTCATTTATAAGACAAATGAATTTCCATAAATGGAAAATCATATAAATGAGGTGGTATCTTCTAGATGCTATTCCGTATAAAATACGGAATACTTCCCGGTACATGTATCGAAATACATATACGCGTATTCGTACCAAAATACGAATAGCCTAGAGAGAAAACGAATAGTGAACAATAATACTAGAATACGTATATATAAATACATATATAAATTATTAAATCAAAACCCGATTTAATAATCCGGCTTAATCCTAAGCCACTAGTATTATCAACCGTCCGATTAAAGTCTGCGCAGCATGTGCACATATTTAATCGGACACCTGTATGTACCAACATACCTCATGTACACTATATCGCCTGAACCTTGAAAACCCTCTGTGTGGGACTCTAAAGACTCGTCAATACTCTGGCAGTGGGTTTAACCACAAGTACGTCAGCGACACTAGCTGTACGTAACGGCTACCCAGGTATTGAGCGAAAGAGAGGTCGACGAGCAAACTTATGCAGAACCCCTACTGAGCCTGACAGTGACAATATTCATACAGTCCGGTCTGTTCATCTAAGAGTATCGCATATCGAGTCTAGGGGGGTGGATAATGTCAGACCCCCAACAACGCGATTGATTAGTCGAAAATATTGCATCTTTTAGCCGGCAATTTCCTCATCATTTGCATTCATATAGAAGTGTTCGGCATTCATATTTCACATATTAGCAAATCTTTCGCAAAATATCAGATTACATGTGTTAGACTTTAAAACCGGCATTTCGAGGGAAATTGACTGCATTTCATAACATGGCATCATTTCTATATGTCGCATCTTGTGTTTCGAAGTCGGTGCAGGAAAATCAGAAGCTTGCTCAAAACTTACACCGCTAGAACATTACGCCAACTCAATGATTTCAGTTCTGGTATCAATCCAAAGGGACAAATACAAATCAACACATCAGAGAAAGGCCCAAATATCATCCCAAGACCACTGCAAAGAGCCCAAGTCCCAAGGAGCCAACATAGCCGCGGAACCGCGGCCGGAGCTGGCTTAAGCCGCGGTTCCGCGGCGGTTTGTCGACGTCACCACTTCATCTTTGCACCAAAACACCTCTCTCAGGGCCCACACTTCAGCAAGACATGTCAAATTCCAGAATGTTCCAGAGGCTTCTGCCAGATCAGCAAACTAGGGTTTCTAAGCTTAAACAATCCTAGCTTAAAGCCTAAGCTAAACTCCTAACAAACTATCTTCTAGAAGCCTCAACAAACTTTTGGAGGGAATTGTAATTTCAAACTTAGACCTAGGGTTTGGGGGATCTATAAATAAGACCCTATGCTCACTTGTAAAGGGATCCCCCTCCATTATTCATTCATTGAAATTGATTGATCCATTCACTCTCTTTCTTCATCTTCTTCCACAAGTCTAGTGACAAGACTTGTGTGAAACCCTAACCCTAATTCCAATCAAAAGCCAAGATCCCGAGTACCACATCAAGCAAGAAGCCCGTCAACCTTTTATGAGCGGAACCGATCTTCAACAGAGCAAGTGGTCCAAGCCGATCCACGACTCACGGAGAAAAGCAACGCCAGATCGACAATTTAGTTCTTCCTCTTGTAGTTCTTGAGCGACTGTAATCAAATTGTTGATATAAATAAAAGGTGATATTCTTTTATCTTGTTTTCTTTAAATTCTTGCATCATGATATCTTTTCAATTCTTGAATGCTTTTTATGTGATGATGTGTGAATAAACTCCGCTCGTCGAGGAGTCGAGACGATCAATAGAATGATGATGTAATATATCTGAAAACAATTCTTGATTCCTACGAGTTTTGTAAACCCTAGCAAGTTCAAGAATCGACGACCCAATTTTGTTGCGATGCTTTCTTGATTGATATCGCTCGAAATTGGGGAGTTACGATCGTTTCTTGAAATTGCTAGAGGCTAGAATATGAATGATATCGACGAAAGAACAAGGGTTAAATGATGAAACCCTAGTTTCACGAGAAAGCCCTAACTCTCGTCGATCATCATCGATCTAGTATCAATTCTTCGAAGGACAAGAACACGATATCTTAAGATTACATCACGTCTATAGATCCAATCGATTCCTACGAGCCTCATTTAGATTCTTGACATTTGGTTGGAAATATCATCGAAACCCGATTCTCGATTGTTTATCATTTTCTTGATTCTTGAATAGAATAGTGACACTTGAAACAATTGATTAATCTTGAATCATGCTTTCTTTTCTTTTCGATTAACTTTTCAATTCAAACAAATCAAACCTTGAAACGAATCGCACAATCCCTGTGGACGATCCGCACTCGCTTACGATCTACAACTGACACCGTAATTGATTGCGGTCAAATATAATTCTTTGGTTGTGATTTTTTTATACAATTTTCTAAATACTGATACAAGATACTGTTATCGATCAAATGAAACCGTTATCGGGAAACAATTGATTCGATACTAGCTTTTACTACACAACGAGAATTTCATTACAATCAAATGGCGCCGTTGCCGGGGATTACGCGCTAATTCGTTTCATATTAAAGTTTGAATTGAAAGATTTATTCCATTGTTATTTTGAGATCAAAATTCATGCAAACCCTAAACGATTTGTTGTGGTTCATTGCAAGGAAATCTGGAGCTGTTTGGAAATTGAAGAAAGTTTTTTGAAAATTCAAGAGAGCTGGAGTTATCAACAGAAAGCTTCTGTTGAAATTTGGTGCAGTGATCTGCACAGAAGACCGCGATTCCGCGGTGGGAGCCATCAATTGCGGCAGAACCGCGGCAATCTTGGGTGATCTCTGTAAAATTTTTGTCTCAGGTACTTTCTTACCTTCTCCTTTCTCCTCTTTTTAGCTCCAACTAATAATTTTCTGCAGGATTCTTTGCAAATAATCGCAGCTCGCAAATTGCAAAAAATAAATTTGTGCGTGATTTTGTTTCTTGGTTGTTTGCATAACAAATACGGATATTAAGGGGCACGGCCAAATCCAAATTAGGTGGGGATTTCATTACCCTTTCTAGGCCCCGAAAATCACAAAACTTGCATCCGCATTGACCCACATTAACTAAAAAATATCTAGAGATGACTCTAAGGACCGTCGCGCTCACTGATCAGTCGAAAATATTACATATTTTAACCGGCAATTTCCCTATCATTTGCACTCATTTAGAAGTGTTCGGTATTCATATTTCACATATTAGCAAATTAGTCGTTAAATATCAGATTGCATGTGTTAGACTTTTAAAACGACACTTTAAGGGAAATTGACTGTATTTTATGGCATCGCATCATCCCTGTATTGCGCAACACTTGTGTCGAGATTTGTGCAGGAAATTGCAGGAGCAAAGTCAAAAGAAGCTGATCAAAAATACACCAACTCCATGTTTTCAGATCTGGTAGCAATATAGAGAGAAAAATACAATTCAATATATCACAAAAGGGCCCATATGTCAGTACCAGAGAAGCCCAAAAGTTTCAAGCCTTGAAGCCTCCAAAGCGCCGTGGAACCGCGGCGGGAGCCAGCTTATGCCGCGGAATCGCAGCGCTTTTGCCACATCATCACTTGAATTTTGGTGCATAATTCTTCTCTCAGTGGCTACACCTCATTTTGACACGTCAAATTCCAGAATTCTCCAGAGTCTTCTGCCAGATCAGCAAAGATCATTAAGCATGCTAATCTTGATTAAGCTCCCAACTAATCACATCTAGAAGCTTCTCCTCAACAAACTTTTGAAGGGAAATTCAAATCTCCTCAACAAACTTTTGGAGGGAAACTTAAAATTCAAATCCTAGATCTAAGGTTTTGATGGCTATAAATAGGAACCTAGATCTAAGGGTTGTGGTTGTTCATTAGTTAGTTCATTAGTTCCTTAATCTTTACCTCTTTCTTCATCTTCTTCCACAAGTCTAGTGACAAGACTTGTGCGAAACCCTAACCCTAATTCCAATCAAATTCAAGATCCCGAGTACCAAATCAAGCAAGAAGCCCTTCAACCTTTTAGGAGCCGAGCTGATCTTCAATCGGGCAAGTGATCCAAGCCGATCCGCGACTCACGGAGACGAGCGAAGCCAAATCGACGATCGAGTTCTTCCTCTTGTAGTTCTTGAGCGATTGTAATTAAATTGTTGATATAAATAAAAGGTGAAATTCTTTAATCTTTCTTTAAATTCTTGCATCATGATTCGATCTCAATTTGTAATTGTAGTTCTTGTTGTGATGTTTGAGTAAAACTCCGCTCGTAAAGGAGTCGAGACGATCAATAGAATGATGATGTAACAAATCTTAATACGATTCTTGAGTCCTACGAGCTTTGTAAATCCTAGCAAGTTCAAGAATCGATGACCTAGTTTCGTTGCGATGCTTTCTTGAATGTGATCGCTCGAAATTAGGGATCTACGATCGTTTCTTGAATTTACTAGAGGCTAGAATGTGAATGATATCGACGAAAGAATAAGGGATAAGATGAAACCCTAGTTTCATAAGAAATCCCTAATTCTCGATCGATCATCATCGATCTAGTATCAATTCATCGAAGGATAAGAATACGTAATTGTAAGATTACATCACATCTATAGATCCGATCGATTCCTATGAGCCTCATTTAGATTCTTGATATTTGGTTGGAAAAATCATCAAACTATCAATTCTTGATTCTATCTTTTTCTTGTTATTAGATCTAGATTTTCTAATTCTTGAACTTCAATTTACAAATCATGAATTGTTTGTTTTCTTTTCTTTAAAGTTTCAACTCATCTAAATCGAAACACGAACGATTACACTTTCCCTGAGGACGATCCGCACTTACTAACGCGCTACAACCGACACCGTTATTGATTGCGGTCAAATATTTTTGGTTGTGATTTCTTTACAATTTTCCAACTACACATCAAGAATATCATAAAATCACTCACTTAGGACAGAAGAAGGCCGTGGGTAATTCATTGCTTATCCGCGTTTTCTTGTGGTGCCTACGCAAGTGTGTCGAAGGCTAGTGGTTATTAATTAGGCCCACTACTTACGTAGTGGAGTACCTTCCCACTTACCTGGCACTAACCTGGCCACAAGAGGACAAGGAGGCAGTGGAGGATTCTATCCTGCGACTTGTCTTTTGGCAGTTAGGAGCGGTTTAGAGCCGGACCTAGGTGACCACTAGATTCTAGGGTTTTGTGTGTTGCATTTGTTGTGTCGCATCATTTTTTCAAAAATCCGTCCCTTTTTCAAAGCAAACACCGCATTCATTCATACCCCTAATTATAAGTCAACGCTGCCGCTTGTACTAACCCTTTTTAGTGCAAGATAGGCTGGACACGGGATTCTAGTGCCCGTTTAGTCCGCGTACCCTTTATCGACTCCGAAGTCGATATTTCTCCATTTACCTTTTCTTTACCCACTACCACACCCACTTCGATGGATCCACCTCCATCAGACTTCTTTAACCCTAATCTGCCGCCGTCCGTTGGTGCGCAGAATCCACCCCGCATCTCTCTCCAGGAGAGGTGCTACCCTATTCGAGGTCCTCTTTCGACCTGCTTATCCACACCACCAGCCAACGGGGATAACTTTGAGATTAAGTCCTAGTATATCAATATTTTACCCAAATTCCACGGACTCGAGACTGAGGACGCCTACGTTTTCATTACCAAATTTGAAAACGTATGCGCAATGATGGGTACGTCACAGCTTTCAGTGGATGCTATGCGTCTATGACTTCTTCCATTTACTTTGTGCGATATAGCCGAGAAGTGGCTATATAACACCACCGCACACTCAATCACGAATTAGGAAGAATTCGTAGCGGCATTCCTTAAGAAATTTTACCCAATACAAAAGACAGCTCGAATCCGTAGCGAACTGAATCAATTTGCCCAGCTCCCTACTGAACCATTCTCAAAATGCTTTGAACATTTCAAGAATCTATTGGTTCAGTGTCCTCATCACGGCATCCCGAGATGGGAATTGTGCCGAATCATTTATGAGGGCTTTAACCCAATCACTAAACAGAGCCTTGAAAACATGTGTCAAGGTACTTTTATGACCAAAGATGATAGGGAAGCTTGGAAGTATTTAGAAGAGTTCGCTGAAAAATCACTACAGTGGGAGAGTGGAACCCAACCATTGAATAGGGGTGGCGTACACCAAATAGATGTGTCCATAGGTGTTCGAGCTGAGATGGCAGCAATGCAAAAGAAGCTCGACGCTATGGAACACAAATTTGCAGCAGCCACCCTAGACCCAATGTCGCTCCGCAAAACTGTTTGTGGGTGCTGTTCTGATCCGTCTCATTTAACGGAAGAATGTCCATTAAACTTTGCGTTTCAAGGTCACGAGCATTCAAATGCCGCATTTCAAAGACCTCGAAACCATCCATATTCTTCCACGTACAATCAGGGTTGGAGGAATCACCCGAATTTTGCTTGGAACCAACAACAATCTCAAAACATGGTTCCAAACACGAATCAATTTCAAAGGGCTCTTCCTCCACCACAACAGCAACCCCTTCAACTCACTCAGCACCACTACCAGTCACAAAACTTCCAAAATCAGGTCAACGTTCCTGCACAGTCTAATCCTATGCAGTTGTCCTGTTCTGACGAATTCTCTCAATTCACTCAAACCATGAAATCACTTTTATCAAATTTCATAGAGGTTTCGACTGAGGTTAGATCTTCTGTCAGTGAGATAAAGAAAAACTCAGCGTCCCAAGCTGAGAGTATCAGAACGATGGAAGCTGAAATCGCATGACTTAAAGCCGAAATGAGTGCGAGAGAAAAAGGGAAAATTCCCTCTCAACCCCTACAGAATCCTGGGCATTACAATGTAAATGCCGTTACAACGTTGAGATCGGGAAGAGTGCTGAACAACCATATTGGGGAAGAAGTTGATGATATTGGAAATCATATCAACACCCCGGCTGAGACCTTTCCACACACACACGCTTCTAATTCTGATCCTTCTTCTTTTACCCCACCACCTTCTCGCGAGCCTATTCTCCATTTCCCACTAGGCTCGACACCTCAGTATAGCCCTTCTAGTTCTCCACAGACGATCCCCACACCTCTTTTGGGATCTCGTCTACCCCCTCTTCCTTCTCCTATGATGGACCCGACGATCATTGTGAAAGCACCTTACCAGAATCGGTTAAGGGATAATAGAACGAGTCCACATATGGAGAAAATTATGGAAATGTTTAAATAGGTTAACATCAACATCCCTCTCCTAGATGCGATTTAACAAGTCCCCACTTATGTGAAAATTCTTAAGGACTTGTGCACTAGGAAGAGGAAGACTCAAGTGCCGAAGAAGGTCTTCATGTCTAATAATATTAGCACTACTTTTATCCCCCAGCTACCAAAGAAACGAAAGGACCCAGGATGTCCTACAATATCGATTTCTATTGGGGGTAAAAACATAAATCGTGCTCTTTTAGACCTTGGCGCAAGTGTTAACCTACTTCCATATTCTGTATATGAGCAACTAGGGATTGGAGAGTTGAAACCTGCTCATTGCACTCTCCAAATGCAGACCGTTCAATCACCAAACCAAGGGGTGAACTAGAGGATGTGTTGATAAAGGTCGGGGAATTTGTTTTCCCTGTAGACTTCATTGTGCACGATACACAGCCTGTAGCAAACCCCCGGGGCCAAATTCCGGTGATTCTGGGTCGTCCTTTCCTTGCCACTTCCAACGCTGTTATAAACTGTAGAAATGGTTCAATGAACTTATCATTTGGAAATATGACCATTGAACTAAATATCTACAAAGTTGGAAGTCAGCCATCAGAACCCTCTGCTCATATTCTAGATGTGTGCTCTGTCCACGAGATCGCTCCCGATAGTTGTGGAGCTGAGGATCTTTGCTTTCTAGATCTCGACAATATTACCACATCTCTGCTTGATCTTACACATGATCTTAGTGAAGACACTTTTCCTACACTTGAGTCCGACACTCCTGACTTTTTTCCACCCGAGTCTGTATCATTCACAGGCTCTGAGCTTTTTTGTAACTCCAAAAATCATTCGATGATCCCACCATCTATTATTTCTCCGCCCACTTTAGATCTCAAAATTTTACCTTCTCACCTTAAATATGCATATCTTGGTGAGAATGAGTCTTTACCGGTTATTATATCCACTTCTCTAGCATCAGAGCAAGAGAATGCACTTTTATCGGTATTGAGATCTAATAAAGAGGCGTTCAGTTGGACTATGGCGGACATCAAAGGGATTAGTCCCTTGATTGTTGAACATCATATACATGTGATGGATGATGCCAGACCAACCCGAGAACCACAGAGACGGTTAAATCCCGTCATGAAGGAAGCGGTGATGAAAGAGATCGTCAAATGCCTAGATAATGGTATTATATACCCCATCTCCGATAGCCAATGGGTGAGTCCTATACATGTCGTTCCTAAGAAATCCGGCATCACTGTTATTACCAATGAGGCAAATGAGTTGATTCATACACGCGCCCAAACTGGGTGGCGTGTATGTATTGATTATAGAAAACTCAATGCTGCCACGAGGAAAGACCACTTTCCTCTACCATTCATTGATCAAATGCTGGAACGCTTAGTGGGACGAGAGTATTATTGCTTTATGGACGGATACTCAGGCTATAATCAGGTCCCCATCGCCAAAAAGGATTAAGATAAAACTACTTTTACTTATCCTTTTGGTACCTTTGCTTACAGTCGCATGCCCTTTGGGTTATGCAATGCTCCCGCTACCTTTCAGCGGTGTATGATGGGGATATTCTCTGATATGGTAGAGAATTTTCTGGAGATCTTTATGGACGATTTCTCGATTTTTGGAGACTCTTTTTCTGATTGCCTATCGAATCTTGACGCAGTTCTTACTCGTTGCAAAGAGAAGAACTTAACTTTGAACTGGGAAAAATGCCATTTCATGGTCCAATAAAGAATTGTACTTGGACATGTTATTTCATAGAAAGGCATTGAGGTTGACAGAGCTAAGATAGATGTCATTCAAAACCTCCCTCATCCCAAAAGCGTCAAAGATATTCGATCTTTCCTTGGACATACGGGCTTTTATAGGAGATTCATTAAGGACTTTAGCAAAATTGCTAGACCTTTAACTCTTCTCCTGGCCAAGGATACGACCTTCCACTTTGACTCGGACTGTGAGACAGCTTTCGACTCACTTAAACACTCACTCACTTCAGCCCCCGTTCTATCGTCTCCAAATTGGGACTACCCCTTTGAGTTGATGTGTGACGCATCCGACTTTGCTGTAGGTGCAGTCTTAGGACAGCACATCGAAAAGATGCCACACGTGATATACTATGCAAGTAAGACCCTGAATGATGATCAAATCAATTATACAACCACCGAGAAAGAACTTTTGGCGGTTGTATTTGCATTAGAAAAATTCAGACCTTACTTAATTGGCTCTCCTATAGTTGTGTACACTGACCATTCCGCCCTAAAACATCTTCTGGCAAAGAAAGATGCAAAAGGTCGACTAATACGTTAGATCCTTCTGTTACAAGAATTTGATCTTGTTATCAAAGATAAGAAAGGATGTGAAAATGTAGTTGCCGACCATCTTTCACGCATCTCTTCTTCCCTTGTGACCCTGCCGATCAATGATTCGATTCCAGACGAACAACTCTTGAACGTATCCAATGAACCATGGTTCAGGGATATTGTGAACTATCTTGTCACGGGACTTATACCGAGCGATTGGTCAAAACAGGACAAATACCGTTTTCTATCCCAAGTAAAACACTTTTACTGGGATGATCCATATTTGTTTAAATATTGTCCTGATCAGATCATTCGCCGGTGTGTCCCCAAAGAAGAGTTCAAGAGTATTCTTTCTTTTTGTCATGATCAGGCCTTCGGTCCTAAAAAGACGGCGGAAAAGGTTTTGCAATGTGGATTTTATTGGCCGACCTTATTCAAGGACGCATTTGAGTATTGCAAAACCTGTACACAGTGTCAGTACACGGGTAGAATCTCCCGGAGAAATGAAATGCCTCAGCAACCCATTCTGGTTGTTGAAATATTCGATGTTTGGGGCATTGAATTTATGGGTCCCTTTCCCAACTCCTTTGGGAATTTGTACATACTGCTGGCAGTTGATTATGTCTCAAAGTGGGTTGAAACCATTCCATGTCGCACTAATGACAGGAAAGTTGTCATTAAGTTCTTGAAAGAGAATATCTTTTCGCGATTTGGACACCCATGCGCTATTATTAGCGATAATGGGACACATTTCTGCAACAGGTCTTTCGAGACTCTGATGCGAAAATACGCAATCAACCACCGACTTTCTACACCCTATCATCCCTAAACGAGCGGGAAGGCTGAGATCTCAAACAGACAGATCAAACTTATCCTGGAGAAGACTGTTGCTAAGAATAGAAAAGACTGGTCGACCAAACTGACGGATGCTCTTTGGGCATTCAGGACTGCATTTAAAACCGACCTAGGGATGTCTCCATATAGGATAGTGTTTGGGAAGGCATGTCATTTACCCGTCGAGATAGAGCATAAAGCATTGTGGGCTATAAAGGAAATAAATTTTGATCTAAACCAAGCCTGCAACTTTCGGAAGCTGCAACTTAATGAGCTAAGCGAACTCCGCGATGAAGCTTATGATAACGCTGTAATTGTAAAGAATAGGACTAAGGTTTTCACGATAAAAACATTTTGAGGAAAACATTTTCTCCTGGTCAACAAGTCCTTCTTTATGATTCACGATTACACCTTCACGCGGGTAAGCTTCGATCTCGGTGGAAGGGACCTTTTGTTGTGCGGTCTGTATATCTGCACGGGGCAGTAGAAGTAGAAAATGTTAAAAACGGCACCTTTTTCAAAGTGAATGGACATAGACTAAAGCCGTATTTTTCCACTGACCCCATGGAGGAGCTCTTGTTCTTACAAGAGCCAGTTTATTTGGATTAAAATTCCTCTGTCTCACCTTCATGTCCTGTATATCACTGCATCATGTTTTGAATGAAAAGAATAAGTTTGGGGGAAGTTCTTCACTTATATATTTTGCCCCCACTAATAATCCCCCCAGGCTTACAGTTTTTTGTAGGTATAGCGATTGGCAACAGTGAGGACACTGTTGAAATCAAGTTTGGGGGAGGTTTGTGCTTATTTTTGCATCATTTGCATATCATCTGCATAAGCACAAAACATTTCTTTTAAAAAATCTATAAAAATTTAAAATTTTCAAAACCCATAAAAATTTAAAAATTTTCAAATATAAAAATATTTTAATATTTACTCTTTTTTTTGTATATAAATAAGATAATAAAAGTTTAGATAGTGAAAAATTACATCCATGAGATTAGAAAAAATTTAAGAAAACTAAGAAAATTAGAAGTTTTCTTATACGAACTAGTAATAAGTAGTTATGAGCCGTTGTCCCAAGGGTTAGTAAGATGAAGGACGTCACTAATCTGAGGATAAAACTAAGTCTGAAAAATAGTTTCTATTCTGGAAGCCAAACATTTTGAACGTTGCTACCCTGCTATTCGCACTTACACACGTCTTGAAGCCTGGGATAGTAGAGGATACCTTGAAATGCTCTTGTCTTAAAGCCAAAAGTATGAAGAAAATAAAAAAAATAAAAAAATGATGAAAATATAAAGTGGTGAGAAAAATGGATACTGGTTTTGTTATCGCCGAGGGCAATAAAAAATGTATAACAAGGGTGCCTCTTCACCTAGTGCCCTAAGGCCAACTGGTCTGGGAGTCACTGCTATGCCTGAGGTGGTGCAAGGCGAGGAAAATACACCAAGTAAGCAAGCACAGGAGTAATCGGTCGGTTAGTACCTCAAGAAGTATTAACGGTCACATGAAAGTGTGTAAGCAATCTCATCTAAATATTCATTAATTAAAAAGTACTGAGGCTGACGGGCAAGAGTATGATAGCTTGAATTGAATTCTCCGGGTGTAGGGATGTCTTTACATACACTCAGGGTGATATGATCGATGTTTGGAAGAAAGATAGGAATGAAGAATAAGACGATGTTTTATTGAGGGAGGACGTGATTTCTAACATCTTTTCATGACCATTAAGATAGGGCTCATGACAACCGAACAGCTAGCTTAGTTGGAAACCCTAATTTTCAAAGCTTTTCTTTTACGATTCTTTTCTTTAAATGTAATATTCATGATCTTTCTTTTATTATTTGATTTTGTGGGTGCAATCCGCTGAAAACCCTCAGGAGACAACACTCCTCCTACTAGGGACACCTAGAGGTTTAAAGGCTTGTTGCACGTGCTCAGTGCAATCGTGTTGCCTACGAAAGTATGCTAGTTAGTTTTTCTCTTTCTTTATTTTCTCCTTCTCTTTTTAATAAAAAGTTCGCTCGAGACGATCGAAATTAAGTTTAGGGGAATTTGATTAGTCGAAAATATTGCATCTTTTAGCCGGCAATTTCCTCATCATTTGCATTCATATAGAAGTGTTCGGCATTCATATTTCATATATTAGCAAATCTGTCGCAAAATATCAGATTACATGTGTTAGACTTTAAAACCGGCATTTCGAGGGAAATTGACTGCATTTCATAACATGGCATCATTTCTATATGTCGCATCTTGTGTTTCGAAGTCGGTGCAGGAAAATCAGAAGCTTGCTCAAAACTTACACCGCTAAAACATTACGCCAACTCAATGATTTCAGTTCTGGTATCAATCCAAAGGGACAAATACAAATCAACACATCCGAGAAAGGCCCAAATATCATCACAAGACCACTGCAAAGAGCCCAAGTCCCAAGGAGCCAACATGGCCGCGGAACCGCGGCCGGAGCCGGCTTAAGTCGCGGTTCCGCGGCGGTTTGTCGACGTCACCACTTCATCTTTGCACCAAAACCCTTCTCTCAGGGCCCACACTTCAGCAAGACATGTCAAATTCCAGAATGTTCCAGAGGCTTCTGCTAGATCAGCAAACTAGGGTTTCTAAGCTTAAACAATCCTAGCTTAAAGCCTAAGCTAAACTCCTAACAAACTATCTTCTAGAAGCCTCAACAAACTTTTGGAGGGAATTGTAATTTCAAACTTAGACCTAGGGTTTGGGGGATCTATAAATAAGACCCTAGGCTCACATGTAAAGGGATCCCCCTCCATTATTCATTCATTGAAATTGATTGATCCATTCACTCTCTTTCTTCATCTTCTTCCACAAGTCTAGTGACAAGACTTGTGTGAAACCCTAACCCTAATTCCAATCAAAAGCCAAGATCCCGAGTACCACATCAAGCAAGAAGCCCGTCAACCTTTTATGAGTGGAACCGATCTTCAACAGAGCAAGTGGTCCAAGCCGATCCACGACTCACGGAGAAAAGCAACGCCAGATCGACAATTTAGTTCTTCCTCTTGTAGTTCTTGAGCGACTGTAATCAAATTGTTGATATAAATAAAAGGTGATATTCTTTTATCTTGTTTTCTTTAAATTCTTGCATCATGATATCTTTTCAATTCTTGAATGCTTTCTGTGTGATGATGTGTGAATAAACTCCGCTCGTCGAGGAGTCGAGACGATCAATAGAATGATGATGTAATATATCTGAAAACGATTCTTGATTCCTACGATTTTTGTAAACCCTAGCAAGTTCAAGAATCGATGACCCAATTTTGTTGCGATGCTTTCTTGATTGATATCGCTCGAAATTGGGGAGTTACGATCGTTTCTTGAAATTGCTAGAGGCTAGAATGTGAATGATATCGATGAAAGAACAAGGGTTAAATGATGAAACCCTAGTTTCACGAGAAAGCCCTAACTCTCGTCGATCATCATCGATCTAGTATCAATTCTTCGAAGGACAAGAACACGATATCTTAAGATTACATCACGTCTATAGATCCGATCGATTCCTACGAGCCTCATTTAGATTCTTGATATTTGGTTAGAAATATCATCGAAACCCGATTCTCGATTGTTTATCATTTTTTTGATTCTTGAATAGAATAGTGACACTTGAAACAATTGATAAATCTTGAATCATGCTTTCTTTTCTTTTCGATTAACTTTTCAATTCAAACAAATCAAACATTGAAACGAATCGCACAATCCCTGTGGACGATCCGCACTCGCTTACGATCTACAACTGACACCGTAATTGATTGCGGTCAAATATAATTCTTTGGTTGTGATTTCTTTATACAATTTTCTAAATACTGATACAAGATACTGTTATCGATCAAATGAAACCATTATCGGGAAACAATTGATTCGATACTAGCTTTTACTACACAACGAGAATTTCAAACAATCAGCGATATTTAGTATCGGCATGAAACCCCATCACCACCTGAGAAACTATCGATCATGGATCGATAATTATCGTCTACCGTGGCCACGGATTTATGGTGATGGCCATCCGTAGACAACACGACATCAACCCTCAATACCGGGAGAGACGAATCCCCGACGATCCGATCACTGCCTCCATGTGGCTCAGGACTGTACCCAACTAAAACCTGTTTGCACGACTCCTTTGAGCCGTGGTAGGGTAGTAATCAAAGCATAGTGGGAACTCACTGTTAGTTGTATGTATGCCCTAGAGGCCAGTATTGTACAAATGATGTATATTATATTGGATGCTTGGACATATATAGAGAGGACTTTCTTGCTCGATATGATAGTATGCTATCTGGTTGCTCTTTACTTTAACATGTGCACTTGTCTCTGTATACTGTCTTATAGTTACATGTTGGTAAAGCCCTTAGGATGTGTACTTGACTACCTGGACTATGATACGGATCATACTAGTAGGGACATGGTAGTCCATAAGTACATCCTTCAAGGTCCCAAGTCGTGGGTGTATCGAGACGGGGCATCGATATACTAGTGTAGACTAGCGTATACGCTTCTCGACCCATGAGATGGGCGATGGATGATCCCATATCCATTGGTGTTTGACATTAGAGATGATATACGGGTGCTCAGTGGAGACTGGGAACACTGGACGGACTCGCCGAGAACTCCCAGATGGTATTATACCTCACGTCAGATGGCAGTTCTCTGGTGACACTTGTACAGGTTAGTCTGTAGACCCGAGATCGTCATAGAGTCTTGTGTGATTCCCACTATGCTTTTATTTCTAGCTTACCACGTCCATGAGGGCGTGCAAAACGGTGGTTTTTGGGTACAGTCCCGAGTCACATGGAGACGATGAGCGATAGGAGGGTTATCGTCTCTCCCGGTATTGGGGGTTGATGTTGCACAGTGCTCGATTGGCCGTAACATGGAAGTCCCTGGCCAGGGCTGATTCAGAGATTTGCTGGTAAGTGTTACCGGTAGTTTCTCGACCCGTTATGAGCCTCACATCGGCACGACTTATCGGTTATTGGGGTTTGACGTTTACCACCCTTAGACTTGATATGCGACATATCAGACGAGGAGACCGGACTGTACGGGAAGTGTTGCCGGCTGGCTTTTACAGGAGTTGGAGCGGGCTTGCTTGCTGATCTTCTGATCGCTCAATACCCGGGTAGCCGTTACGTCCAGCTAGTACCGCTGACGGCTTGTGGGTGCGTGATGTGATCATCACCTACTGCCGGCGTATTGACGAGTCTTTAGAGTCCTACACAGAGGTTTTACTGGCTCAGGCAAAACGAAATAGGAGCACGTTTGTGATATATGCGAGACCGAGAATAAATGCATGTATGTGATACCGTATTCTATTCTCGCGACTATATGTATCGGTCGGTTATATAGGATATGGCCGGGTTATCGAATCAAGTGTTGATTCGATAAGTCGATACAATGGATGTTAGCCGGTTATATGAGATGTGACCGGATTATTATGTCAAGTGTTGATTTAATAATTAAGTGTATAATTGTATATTAGATATACTAGTTTACATTTACTAACACTTGTTCACTTTAGGGTTTTTCTCACTTGTACACTACTTTAACATATATATGATATATGTTAAAATGTGTTATCATATTGTATCATGGTTGATGATACACAATCCTTGGGTGTATGAGACTTACACTATGCTAATGTTTATTTTGGGTTTTTAATATTTAAAGTAATCGCAAAATCAAGTGGAGGATTTGAAAATACATGAACCTTGTGGAAGCTTGTGGATGCATTGACTAATCCAACTTGAATTTGTTTTTACTATGGATTTTTATTAACCCAACCATAACCATTAGCCTAGGGTTAAGTCTCTACAAGGGTTAGTATATGATACTCACTCACCATGGTTACTCTTTACACTTGATCATTATCCTCATTCCTTTCTTTTGTTCATCTTCTTCATTGAGCAAAAGAAATTGCTTGCTAGGGTTTTGAAAAAAGAGTGAAATTTTGTGAGAATTAAAAATCCAAAGAGAACCCACTTCCTATTTCTCCATCCTCTACATGACTAGTACTCTTGTATAGGGTGTTTGCTTCACTAATTCTCAAATTAGTGAAGTAGTAGCTTGAGTCGGAATTCCCTCGACGTAGATCATCTTCGGCCTCGGGGACTTCAAGCAAGGTCGCACCTTTTGCCTCGTGAAGCCATGCAAGGGTCCGGGAGATCCACGATCGCAGCGAAGGGACTTCAACAAGGAGCAAATGAAGTGAAGGACCGATCTACAAAGGTTGTATTTCGTATCCCTTTAGAGTAAAGTTTTTTACTTGCTTTATGTTTCGCCTAAACTCTAGTATACGATCTTGCTTAGGGTCATTAGGCACATAAAAATTTTAATTTGGCATGGTCGATGCCTTGTAGAGCCTTGTTAGTGTGCCTAGTAACCCTACAGTGGTATCAGAGCCTAGCTAGAGCATTAGACTATGTGTTAACGAAGTTAATGTTAGTTGTATGTATGCCCTAGAGGCCAGTATTGTACAGATGATGTATATTATATTGGATGCTTGGACATATATAGAGATGACTTTCTTACTCGACATGATAGTATGCTATCTGGTTACTCTTTATCTTAACATGTACACTTGTCTCTTTATACTGTCTTATAGTTACATGTTGGTAAAGCCCTTAGGATGTGTACTTGACTACCTGGACTATGATGCAGATCATACTAATGGGGACATGGTAGTCCATAAGTACATCCTTCAAGGTCCCTAGTCGTGGGTGTATCGAGACGGGGCATCGATATACCAGAGTAGACTAGCGTATACGCTTCTCGACCCATGAGATGGGCGATGGATGATCCCATATCCATTGGTGTTTGACATCAGAGATGGTGTACGGGTGCTCAGTGGAGACTGGGTACACTGGACGGACTCGCCGAGAACTCCCAGATGGTATTATACCTCACGTCAGATGGCAGTTCTCAGGTGACACTTGTACAGGTTAGTCTGTAGACCCAAGATCGTCATAGAGTCTTGTGTGATTCCCACTGTGCTTTGATCTCCACCTTACCACGTCCATGAGGGCGTGCAAAACGGTGGTCTTTAGGTACAGTCCCGAGTCACATGGAGGCAATGAGCGATAGGAGGGGTTTCGTCTCTCCCGGTATTGGGGGTTGATGTTGCGCTGTGCTCGATTGGCCGTAACAGGGAAGTCCCTGTCCAGGGCTGATCAGAGATTTGCTGGTAAGTGTTACCAGTAGTTTCTCGACCCGTTATGAGCCTCACATCGGCACGACTTATCGGTTATTGGGGTCTGACGTATACCACCCCTAGACTTGATATGCGACATATCAGACGAACAGACCGGACTATACGGTAAGTGTTACTGGTTGGATTCACAGGAGTGTGAGCGGGCTAGCTCGTCGATCTTCTGATCGCTCAATACCCGGATGGCCGTTACGTTTAGAAGACCGTTTGCGGCTTGTGGGTGCTTGATATGATCATCATCTGCTACCGGCGTATTGACGAGTCTTTAGAGTCCTACACAGAGGTTTCCTGGCTCAAGCAAAACGAAATAGGAGCGCATATGAGATATGTGCGGGAGCGAGAATAATGCGTGTATGTGATACCGCATTTCATTCTCGCGATAAATGTTTCGATTGGTTATATTCGATATGACCTAGTTATCGAATCATTGATTCGATAAATCGATACATTGAATACTAGTCGGTTATGTGCGACATGACCGGATCATTGAATCAAATGTTGATTTAAGATTTAATGTATAATTATATATTTGATATATTACTTTGCATTAACTAGTATTGGTTCACTTTATACGGATTTTCTCACTTGATGTGCAAGTTGTATATGTGATATACTTTTGTGCACATATATGTATCATGTTTGATGATACTTGATCATTTGGTTAAGTGTGAAGAATTAAACCATGGTTAAATGATAATTAGGGTTTTGCCTTATCATTTATTTATTCATTTCTTTATTTATTTTATTGGATAAATGAAAATGAAATGGTTTGTTTTTGTCATGAAGCTTGTTGAAGCTTCATGAAGCTTTGACCAAAGAGACCATTTTGTCTTCATGCTTAACCCTAACCCATCCACTTACCATGGTTTATTCTCTACACTTAACCCTTGTTAGATTATGATAAGTATGTATTTTTCTTTTCATTTTAAATAATACTTATCATATTCTATTTGCTTCTTCTTCTTCACTTCAAAAAGAAAAAGCTTGATGCCATCAATGGCAACTTCATTTCTAGAGTGAGAAATCCAAATCTAAAGTGAACCCACCACCTATTTCTTCATCCTCTACCTCTTGCCAAGTGGTTTTGGGTGTTTTATTCACAAGTTTCACAACTTGGTGAAGTCGGAGCTTGAACTTGTGCAACCTCGACGTAGATCGTCTTTGACACGAAGCCGACGACCTTGCTCGCCCGTTTTTCCGATGAAGCCGACGAATGAGTCTAGGATTCGTGATGGACAGCGAGAGCACACCCACGTGGAGCTAAGGAAGTGGGGAACCGGATCTACAAAGGTTGTAGCATCTAACTTTTAGTTAAAGTGTTAACTAGTTTATAGTTTCGCCTAGAAATCTAGCCGACGATCCGTATTAGAGTTTCTCGGCACCCATAAAATTTTAAATTGGCATGTTCGATGCCTTGTGAGACCTCTATAGTGTGCCTAGGAACCCTACAGTGGTATCAGAGACTAGCTAGAGCCTTAGGCGAAGTCTAGACGGAGTTTGAAGTCCGAACGAACCCGAAACCCCAAAACCCATGAGCTCTCTGGACTTTTTCTAAAATCTGGGATTTTTCCATATTAAAAATGCCTAAAAAATTCAGCAGGAAGATTTAAGAATTATGGTGAAACACGAGATCATGAGGCTTCCAAACAGCCGCGGAAACGCGGCAGAAGCATGGCTTCTGCCGCGGTTCCGCCGCTTACTATTCACATTGCGCAATATTGTTTGCACAGTAATTCTTCTTTTCTGGTGCTGAGTTTTATGGGAATTGTTAATAATTATTCAAGAGTTGAATTTTCTGGGGTTGCTTTGGGGATTCGGTATTTTGATCGGGGTATCAAATTTCGTCTTTGTGTATTTCCGGATAATTTTTAGAATATGTTAAAAAGTTCGACCGGATACAAATACCCAATTTTTCCCCTGTCGGGAAATTTCCAAGTGTTGGATTTTTCCGTAGTTTAACGACGTTCTAAGTAGTGCAAGTAACGCGATGGACCCTCTAGAAGACAACAAACCTTAACTCGATTATGTGACCGTCTTGAACTGCCCTTTGAACCTTCGGGTTTGGGGCAGTACGGCGTGCCACATGTGAGGCGTTGGCTTGACCCTTCTACGGCTGGACCGTTGGTACTGAGGCACGAACTGAATGTTGTTAGACTTATTTCATGTGTTGAGCTGTATCGGGAAAACTTGGATATTCGACTGTTCGATCGGAAAGTTTAACATTTTCTGTTTATCTGGAATGTGATACAATAATTGGAATTCACAAACAGTTATGAGATAACTGAATGAATGTTATAAATCTAGCAGTTTAGTCCCACATGATATTGAAAAGAGTTTTCGATAATGAGACTAAAATGCGGGATTTATATCTGTTAGGCATGTGATGCCTAAGTATTTCATTTGATTAGGCATGCGATGTCTAAAGAAGTTGCGGATTCCAATTGTTGTAGTTTTACACTTTCTTTTCTGTGACCGTAAGTGTAGTATGTTCATATCGCCGGTTTCGTTGCTATATGTCAACGACAATTGGGGTATGCGTACTTACTTACGTTGATGATATGTGATGTTATGTGTTGCTGGATATGTTATATTGGATTGTCGTGTTTGAATAGCCGGGGGTTTTTATGTGAGATGAGTGTTTTTCATTTTCATTCATGTAAAAACTTGTATGTAATATTCCTTTATTTGGGGCACTTCCAGGTAGAGGAAGTTGTCACCTTTTGTATATTATTTACTTTTCCGCATTAGGATAGACCCAAGGAGGGGAGCACAAGTAACCGGGTTCTGGGGTCCAGAGGGAGACCAACTCGAGGAGTCGAGTCCGGGTCTCCTAACCCTAGAATTGGCAGGGTTGCTTGCCGCTCTCGTAGGGGTCTAGGGGTGTGGGATTGGCTATTCATCACGACCGTAGAATCCGTGTTTTATACTGGCTCGTATTGAAAACACGGACGTCCTAGTATATCCAATATTTCATATGTTTCTTCTGCTGCGATATCTGTGATGTGATCATGTGATGTTCTGTGATAGATACAGTATATAGTATATATATGATATATTATATAGACGTTACTTATGTTTTGCACCCGCACTAGCCCTGCCCTGCTCTGTCGTTAGTTACCTAACCTAACGGTGCACGAGGGGACATCGAGGCGAATGCGGATGGCATAAGTGTACGTCATATCTATCTGTGATGTTTAGGTATTTAAATGATGGGACTTCATTAATGTGATTAATGAAAGGAAAGAAACCTAAGATGTTGTAGAATCAAATTTCAAAATAAAACAGGTAGCTACAGTTCTTGCTTTGCACAGCGATATATATGATATATCCCGCACCTTATTTGATGAGGAAAGGACCGAGATCCCTTCACCGGGAGTGACTCCTTTAGCAATAACTGGCAGATGCTACACACTCAGTTTGTTTTTGATTTCTTTTAAGAGTTTTTGCTTTGCACAGCGATATATATGATATATCCCGCACCTCATTCGACGAGGAAAGGGCCGACGATCCCTTCACCGGGAGTGACCCCTTTAGCAAAACTAGAAAAGCCTCAAAATCACTCCATTTTTAAAACTTCATTTGATTCTACAACGATATCAAGTTCATTACGCAATAGGTTTTCAGAAAAACCTGACGTAGCCGGTCTCTGTTCCAAGTACATCAAGACCCCATAGCGACTTAGGGCTTCTTTCGGTCTTCAAAAAGACCTCCGTCATTTCAGATAAATCCTACTTAGTATTCGTGCTACGTTTGTTGACCTCCGTCAAGGCGTAGTGTGCGGTAGCTAACTAGTATTTGTCTGCTTATGCATGTGATGCAGATTGGATTAGGGTAGTCGTACGACCTTGTTGACCTCCGTCAAGGGTCGTGCGGGTGGGTTTGATTCAATCAAGAAATGACGGGTTGAACTTGACTTGCACCCTGTGGTTTGTTGACCTCCGTCAAGGTCATAGGATGCTTGGGGCAAAATATTATCGGGAATTTCAAGTGTTGAAATTTGCAATGAGATTGCATACCTTCTATGAGATAGTTGGATCCCGATACCCACTGCGAGTAAGAGTTACTCCTGGGAGAGTTTTACACATTACAATTAGCCGATCAAGTAGGTGTCTAGAAAGGTGTTAACGAGGTTACGCCTCTGGGAAAACGAGGTTTACATTAATTAGGTTCGTGCGAAAGCACGGGGGACCTCCCTCAAAGTACCGACACTGGCCTGGCTGAAAGATTGGCAAACTTGTAGAATGTAATTAATCCCGGCTAGTCTTTCCTTTTAGGGTTTGAAGGAAGATTTGATAAAAAGCAGTGGGAGCCATCCTGATTAGATAAGATAATAACCAATCTGATCTTGCACGAGCATACGCTAAAGTGTTTTCTTCTCTCTCTCTCCAGGTAGCGACCATTTCATGCCCTAATGAAGATAATAATATGGATGTACTGACCGAACCCGCATGTTATACTGTGCTGGGGAACGTTGGTTCCGTTCTATCTTATAAGAGTTATAGGAATGAGTAGGAAATAGGGGAATACCAGGATTCCCATGCCACCCGATTGAAGAAAGTACATGTTGATGCATTTTCTTCGGGTGTGTTCGTTACAGAGAACTGTTTCTCCATTTGCTCTACGTCCTGGGTATTAGATACCGGGTCAGGATCCCATATATGTAATCAGTTACATGGGCTTAGGAAAGGTAGAGAACTTGGAGAAGGTGATAAAAACATTAGAGTTCGAAATGGTGCAATTGTTGCAGCTAAGACTGTCGGGGAATATCACCTTGTATTACCAACTGGTAATACATTGGTTCTGAACGAATGCTATTACATGCCGAACCTGATATGCAACATTATATCAGTTTCTTTATTAAGTAAAGAGGGATATAATTTTGTATTACAGAACAATGTTATGAACATTTTCCGTAACCAAAAGTTGGTTGGATCAGGCACGTTGTGCAATGGCATTAATGTTCTAAATCAATCAACAGTTCTGAGCATAACAAACACACACAAGAGGAAGAGTTCTGAACTCAACGAATCCTTCTTGTGGCATTGTAGACTGGGTCACATCAATGCGACACGACTGGCTAAGTTGCATAAGGATGGATATTTAAATCCGTTTGAATTTTCATCTTATGACACTTGCCAGTCATGTCTCAAAGGCAAGATGACCAAAACTCCGTTTACGGGACACGGAGAAAGAGTTACCGAACTCTTGGGACTTATACATAGTGATGTATGCGGTCCCATGTCTACACATGCCAGGGATGGTTCTTCGTACTTCATTACATTCACTGACGATCTCTCTAGATTCGGATATGTGTTCCTGATGAAACACAAATCAGAAGCTTTTGAGAAATTTAGAGAATATAAACAAGAAGTTGAGAACCAAACCGGAAAAAGTATTAATATCCTACGATCTGATCGAGGAGGAGAATACTTGAGCATTGAATTCCTGGACTTCCTAAAAGAGAATGGGATTCTCTCTCAGCTAACTCCTCCATATACACCACAGCACAATGGTGTATCGGAGCGGAGAAACCGCACCCTATTAGATATGGTGCGCTCTATGATGAGTGTAGCTGAGTTACATGTTTCCTTCTGGGGATATGCACTTGAAACGGCAGCATACCTACTGAACAGGGTGCCCACCAAATCTGTGCCTACCACACCATATGAGATATGGGAAGGGAAGAGACCATATCTTAATTTTATAAAGATATGGGGTTGCTCGGCCTATGTCAAAAGACAAAAACCGGACAAACTCGAGGAAAGATCTGTTTTGTGTAAGTTTGTTGGATATCCCAAACATTCGCGAGGGTATATCTTCTACCACAGTGAGGAACAAAGAGTATTTGTTGCTCAACATGCCACCTTTTTAGAAAAGGAATTTCTTGCAAAAGAAATTAGTGGCTCTGAGGTAGAACTGGAAGAGGTTCCAGCGACACAGACTACAACAGAAGATTTGGTGGAACCACAGGATTCCGTAGTTCCCGATGAACCCCAGCCACTCCGCCGATCTAGTAGGGTTCCTCGCCAACCTGAGAGATACTACGGTTTTCTCATGGACGGTGGGAGCGAGGATTGCATCATGGAGGATGATGACCCAACTAGCTTCGAGCAGGCCATCACGAGTAGGGACTCAGTGAAATGGCTGGATGCTATGTGGTCCGAGATGGAATCCATGTACACCAACAAAGTATGGACTTTGGAAGTTGCTCCTGAAGGGGTAAAACCCATCGGGAGCAAGTGGATCTTCAAGAAGAAACTTGGTGTAGATGGGAAAGTGGAGACTTTCAAAGCTAGACTTGTAGCAAAGGGTTTTCGTCAAAGACCAGGTGTGGACTATGACGAAACCTTTTCTCCAGTAGCTATGCTTAAATCCATCCGGATCATGCTTGCCATCGCTGCATATCATGATTATGAAATCTGGCAAATGGATGTTAAGACCGCCTTTCTAAACGGTGATTTAGAAGAGTGCGTGTACATGACTCAGCCAGAGGGCTTCGTAGACAGTGGGAGCAGCGGAAAGGTGTGCAAGCTGCTTAAATCCATTTATGGATTAAAGCAAGCATCGCGGAGTTGGAACATCTGCTTTGACGTCGTTATCAAAGAGTTTGATTTCGTCAAAAACCCAGATGAACCTTGTATCTACAAGAAGGCAGCAGAGAGTAAGGTTGTCTTCCTCGTATTGTACGTGGACGACATACTCTTGATAGGAAATGATATTCCTATGCTGCAAGCGGTCAAGCTCTTCTTATCACAACGATTCTCAATGAAAGATCTTGGTGATGCCTCCTGCATATTGGGAATCAGGATCTATAGAGATAGATCCAAACGGATATTGGGATTATCCCAATCCAGGTACATTGACACCATACTAAAGAGGTTTAGTATGGAAGAGTCCAAGCGTGGGAACTTGCCCACGATCTCTGGAGTCACTCTCTCCAAAGAGATGTCTCCCAAGACTGATTTGGAGAGAGCTCGCATGCAAGGGATACCCTATGCTTCGGCAGTAGGCTCTATCATGTATGCGATGCTATGTACCAGACCCGATGTAGCATACTCACTAAGTGTAGTGAGCAGGTATCAAGCTTATCCTGGAGAGAGTCACTGGACAGCTGTGAAGAGCATTCTCAAGTACTTACGAAGGACTAGAGACATGTTCTTGGTGTATGGTAACGGAGAACTCCAAGTGGAGTCCTTTACCGATTCGAGCATCCAGAGTGATAAGGACGACTCTAAGTCGCAGTCGGGCTTTGTCTTTACCCTTTACGGAGGGGCGGTTAGCTGGAAGAGTTCCAAGCAGGAAACCGTGGCAGACTCGACGATGGAGGCTGAATACATCGCTGCCAACGATGCTGCCAAAGAGGCTGTCTGGATCAAGAAGTTCATTGCTGAACTTGGAGTGGTTCCATCCATTGAGCATCCAATACCTTTGTATTACGATAACAATGGAGCGGTGGCTTTGGCCAAGGAACCCAGGTCCCATCAGCGATCCAGGCATATTCTGAGGCGGTATCACCTGATCCGGGAGATAGTTGATCGCCGGGAGATCGAGGTCAGGAAGGTTGACACGAAGAACAACACGGCGGATCCACTCACGAAGGCCATTCCCCAGATACAGTTTGAGAGACTCTTCGGGATGCTCGGTATGCGATACTATAGCAGCTGGCCCTAGTGCAAGTGGGAGATTGTTAGTTGTATGTATGCCCTAAAGGCCAGTATTGTACAGATGATGTATATTATATTGGATGCTTGGACATATATAGAGATGACTTTCTTGCTCGACATGATAGTATGCTATCTGGTTACACTTTATCTTAACATGTACACTTGTCTCTTTATACTGTCTTATAGTTACATGTTGGTAAAGCCCTTAGGATGTGTACTTGACTACCTGGACTATGATGCAGATCATACTAATGGGGACATGGTAGTCCATAAGTACATCCTTCAAGGTCCCTAGTGGTGGGTGTATCGAGACGGGGCATCGATATACCAGAGTAGACTAGCGTATACGCTTCTCGACCCATGAGATGGGCAATGGATGATCCCATATCCATTGGTGTTTGACATCAGAGATGGTGTATGGGTGCTCAGTGGAGACTGGGTACACTGGACGGACTCGCCGAGAACTCCCAGATGGTATTATACCTCACGTCAGATGGCAGTTCTCAGGTGACACTTGTACAGGTTAGTCTGTAGACCCGAGATCGTCATAGAGTCTTGTGTGATTCCCACTGTGCTTTGATCTCCACCTTACCACGTCCATGAGGGCGTGCAAAACGGTGGTCTTTGGGTACAGTCCCGAGTCACAGGGAGGCAATGAGCGATAGGAGGGGTTTCGTCTCTCCCGGTATTGGGGGTTGATGTTGTGCTGTGCTCGATTGGCCGTAACAGGGAAGTCCCTGGCCAGGGCTGATCAGAGATTTGCTGGTAAGTGTTACCAGTAGTTTCTCGACCCGTTATGAGCCTCACATCGGCACGACTTATCGGTTATTGGGGTCTGACGTATACCACCCCTAGACTTGATATGCGACATATCAGACGAACAGACCGGACTATACGGTAAGTGTTACTGGTTGGATTCACAGGAGTGTGAGGGGGCTAGCTCGTCGATCTTCTGATCGCTCAATACCCGGATGGCCGTTACGTTTAGTAGACCGCTTGCGGCTTGTGGGTGCTTGATATGATCATCATCTGCTACCGGCGTATTGACGAGTCTTTAGAGTCCTACACAGAGGTTTCCTGGCTCAAGCGAAACGAAATAGGAGCGCATATGAGATATGTGCGGGAGCGAGAATAATGCGTGTATGTGATACCGCATTTTATTCTCGCGATAAATGTTTCGATTGGTTATATTCGATATGACCTAGTTATCGAATCATTGATTCGATAAATCGATACATTGAATACTAGTCGGTTATGTGCGACATGACCGGATCATTGAATCAAATGTTGATTTAATGATTTAATGTATAATTATATATTTGATATATTACTTTGCATTAACTAGTATTGGTTCACTTTATACGGATTTTCTCACTTGATGTGCAAGTTGTATATGTGATATACTTTTGTGCACATATATGTATCATGTTTGATGATACTTGATCATTTGGTTAAGTGTGAAGAATTAAACCATGGTTAAATGATAATTAGGGTTTTGCCTTATCATTTATTTATTCATTTCTTTATTTATTTTATTGGATAAATGAAAATGAAATGGTTTGTTTTTTTCATGAAGCTTGTTGAAGCTTCATGAAGCTTTGACCAAAGAGACCATTTTGTCTTCATGCTTAACCCTAACCCATCCACTTACCATGGTTTATTCTCTACACTTAACCCTTGTTAGATTATGATAAGTATGTATTTTTCTTTTCATTTTAAATAATACTTATCATATTCTATTTGCTTCTTCTTCTTCACTTCAAAAAGAAAAAGCTTGATGCCATCAATGGCAACTTCATTTCTAGAGTGAGAAATCCAAATCTAAAGTGAACCCACCTCCTATTTCTTCATCCTCTACCTCTTGCCAAGTGGTTTTGGGTGTTTTCTTCACAAGTTTCACAACTTGGTGAAGTCGGAGCTTGAACTTGTGCAACCTCGACGTAGATCGTCTTTGACATGAAGCCGACGACCTTGCTCGCCCGTTTTTCCGATGAAGCCGACGAATGAGTCTAGGATTCATGATGGACAGCGAGAGCACACCCACATGGAGCTAAGGAAGTGGGGAACCGGATCTACAAAGGTTGTAGCATCTAACTTTTAGTTAAAGTGTTAACTAGTTTATAGTTTCGCCTAGAAATCTAGCCGACGATCCGTATCAGGGTTTCTCGGCACCCATAAAATTTTAAATTGGCATGTTCGATGCCTTGTGAGACCTCTATAGTGTGCCTAGGAACCCTACAGTTACAACTCCGAACGAACCCGACAACTTCGAAATCAACCCCTCTCTGGACTTTTTTCAAAATCTGGGTTTTTTCAGAATTAAAAATTCTTAAAAAATACAGCAGGGATTTCTAAGAATTATGGCGCAGAAATAATGACGTAAGATGTACGGACCGCCGCGGTTCCGCTGCAATACCCTGCTTGTGCCGCGGAACCGCGGCCGTACAGTGAGACTTTGACATTTGGTTTGCACAGTAATTCTTGTATCTGATTGTTCTATTTTATGGGTATTTTTAAACTGACTCAAATGTTGAGTATTTAGGGGTTCATTTTGTAACCGTTGATTCGATCGGAGAATTTAATTTTGTTATGTTTTTCCGGATAATTTAGTAAGTATTAAAACGTTCGAACGGATATCATTAACTCAATTTTTCCGGCACGAAAAAGTTTCAAGTGTTGAATTTTTCTCGTGTTTAAATATTTCGGAAAAACGTGCATGTGATGCGATGGACCCTCTAGAAAGCAACAAACGTTAACTCGATTATGTGACCGTCTTGAACTGCCCTTTGAACCTTAAGGTTTGGGGTAGTACGGCGTGCCACATATGAGGCGTTGGCTTGACCCTTCTACGGCTGGACCGTTGCTACTGTGACGTATTCTAATTTTTGAACCCCGCTCAAGTGTTGAGCTATTTAGAAAATCTTGGGTGTTTGATGATCCGGTCGGAAAGTTTAATACTGTCTATTTATCTGGAATGTGATACAATATGTGGAATTCATACGGTTAGGCATGAAATGCGAAGTATGTGATATTTCGGATTTACGATATCTAAAGAGTTTGTGGATTCCAAATGTTGTAGTTTTACACTTTCTTTTCTGCGACCGTAAGTGTAATATGTGATATCGTCGGTTTCGTTGCTATATGTCAACGACAATTGGGATGCGCATATTTACTTACGTTGATGACATGCGATGTTCTGTGTTGCTGGATATGTTATATTGGATCGTCGCGTTCTGAATAGCCGGGGTTTTTATGTGAGATGAGAGTTTTTTTTATTTTCATTCATGTAAATTTAAATGTATGTAATATTCTTTTATTGGGGCACTTCCGGGTCGAGGTTGATGTCACCATTTGTATATTATTTACTTTTCCGCACTAGGATAGACCCAAGGAGGAGAGCACAAGTAACCGGGTTCTAGGGTCCAGTGGGAGACCAACTCGAGGAGTCGAGTCCGGGTCTCCTAACTCTAGAATTGGTAGGGTTGCTTGCCGCTCTCGTAGGGGTCTAGAGATGTGGGTTTGGCTATTCATCGCGACCGTGGAATCCGTGTTTTATAGAGGCTCAAAATAAAATACGGACGTCCTAGTATATCCAATGTTTCATATGTTTCTTCTGCTGCGATATCTATGATGTGATCATGTGATGTTCTGTGATAAATGCTGTATATAGTATATATGATATATTATATAGACGTTACTTATGTTTTACACCCGCGCTAGCCCTGCCCTGCTCTGCCGTTAGTTACCTAACCTAACGGTGCACGAGGGGACATCAAGACGAATGCGGATGGCATAAGTGTACGTCGTATTTATCTGTGATGTTTAGGTGACTTAAATGATAGGACTTCATTAATGTGATTAATGAAAGAAAAGAAACCTAAAAGATGTTGTAGAATCAAATTTTCAAATAAAAGGGTAGCTACAGTTTTGCTTTGCATAGCGGTATATTTGATATACCCTGCACCTTATTCGATGGGGAAAGAGCCGAGATCCCTTCACCGGGAGTGACCTCTTTAGCAAAACTGGCAGATGCTGCAACACTCGGTTTGACTTTTGACTGCTTTTGGAGTTTTTCTTTGCATAGTGATATATATGATATGTCCTGCACCTTATTCGATGAGGAAAGAGCCGAGATCCCTTCACCGGGAGTGACCTCTTTAGCAAAACTAATGAAAGCCTCAAAATCACTCCATTTCAAAATTCACTCGATTCTACAACGATATCAAGTTCATTACGCAATAGGTTTTCAGAAAAACCTGTCGTAGCCCTCCGTCATTTCAGATAAGTCCTACTTAGTATTCGTGCTACGTTTGTTGACCTCCGTCAAGGCGTAGTGTACGGTAGCTAACTAGTATTTATCTGCTTATGCATATGATGTAGATTGGATTAGGGTAGTCGTACGACCTTGTTGACCTCCGTCAAGGGTCGTGCGGATGGGTTTGATTCAATCAAGAAATGATGGGTTGAACTTGACTTGCACCCTATGGTTTGTTGACCTCCGTCAAGGTCATGGGATGCTTGGGGCAAAATATTATCGGGAATTTCAAGTGTTGAGATTTGCAATGAGATTGCATACTTTCTATGAGATAGTTGGATCCCGATACCCACTGTGAGTAATTGTTACTCCTGGAAGAGTTTTACACAGGACAATTAGCCGATCAAGTAGGTGTCTAGAAAGGTGTCAACGGGGTTACGCCTCTGGGAAAACGAGGTTTACTTTAATTAGGTCCGTGCGAAAGCACGGGGAACCTCCCTCAAAGTACCGACACTGGCCTAGCTGAAAGATTGGCGAAGTTGTAGGGTGTAATTAATCCCGGCTAGTCTTTCCTTTTAGGGTTTGAAGGAAGATTTGATAAAAACAGTGGGAGCCATCCTGATTAGATAAAATAATAACCAATCTGATCTTGCAAGAGCATACGCTAAAGTGTTTTCTTCTCTCTCTCTCCAGGTAGCGACCATATCATGCCTTAATCAAGATAATAATATGGATGTATTGACCGAACCCGCATATTATACTGTGCTGGGGAACGTTGGTTCCGTTCTTTCTTATAAGAGTTATAGGACTGAACAGGATATAGGGGAATACCAGGATTCCCATGCCACCCGAATGAAGAAAGTACATGTTGATGCATTTTCTTCGGGTGTGTTCGTTACGGAGAACTGTTTCTACATTTGCTCTACGTCCTGGGTATTAGATACCGGGTCAGGATCCTATATATGTAATCAGTTATATGGGCTTAGAAAAGGTAGAGAACTTAGAGAAGGTGATAAAGACATAAGGGTTGGAAATGATGCAATTGTTGCAGCTAAAACCGTCGGGGAATATCACCTTGTATTGCCAACTAGTAATACATTGGTTCTGAACGAATGCTATTACATACCGAACCTGATATGCAACATTATATCGGTTTCTTTACTAAGTAAAGAGGGATATAATTTTGTATTACAGGATAATGTTATGAACATTTTCCTTAACCAAAAGTTGGTTGGATCAGGCACGTTGTGCAATGGTATTTATGTTCTAAATCAATCAACAGTTCTGAGCATAACAAACACACACAAGAGGAAGAGTTCAGAATTGAACGAATCCTTCTTGTGGCATTGTAGACTGGGTCACATCAATGCGACACGACTAACTAAGTTGCATAAGGATGGATATTTAAATCCGTTTGAATTTTCATCTTATGACACTTTCCAGTCATGTCTCAAAGGCAAGATGACCAAAACTCCGTTTACGGGACACGGAGAAAGAGTTACCGAACTCTTGGGACTGATACATAGTGATGTATGCGGTCCCATGTCTACACATGCCAGGGATGGTTCTTCGTACTTCATTACATTCACTGACGATCTCTCTAGATTCGGATATGTGTTCTTGATGAAACAAAAATCAGAAACTTTTGAGAAATTTAGAGAATATAAACAAGAAGTCGAGAACCAAACCGGGAAAAATATTAAAATCCTTCGATCTGATCGAGGAGGTGAATACTTGAGCAATGAATTCCTGGACTTCCTAAAAGAGAATGGGATTCTCTCTCAGCTAACTCCTCCATATACACCACAGCACAACGGTATATCGGAACGGAGGAACCGCACCCTATTAGATATGGTGCGCTCTATGATGAGTATAGCTGAGTTACCTATTTCCTTCTGGGGATATGCACTGGAGACAGCAGCATACCTACTGAATAGGGTTCCTACCAAATCTGTGCCTACCACCCCATATGAGGTATGGGAGAGGAAGAGACCATATCGTAATTTTATTAAGATATGTGGTTGCCCGGCCTATGTCAAAAGACAAAAACCGGACAAACTCGAGGCAAGGTCTGTTTTGTGTAAGTTTGTTGGATATCCCAAGCATTCGCGAGGGTATATCTTCTACCACGGTGAAGAACAAAGGGTGTTTGTTGCTCAAGACGCCACCTTTTTAGAAAAAGAATTTCTTGCAAAAGAGATTAGTGGCTCTGAGGTAGAACTGGAAGAGGTTCCAGCTGTACAAACCACAACAGAAGATTTGGTAGAACCAGAGAATTCGGTAGTTCCCGATGAACCCCAGCCACTCCGCCGATCTAGTAGGGTTCCTCACCCACATGAGAGATGCTACGGTTTTCTTATGGATGGTGGGAGCGAGGATTGCATCATGGTTGATAATGACCCAACTAGCTTCGAGCAGGCCATCACGAGTGGGGACTCAGTGAAATGGCTGGATGCAATGCGGTCCGAGATGGAATCCATGTACACCAACAAAGTATGGACTTTGGAAGTTGCTCCTGAAGGGGTAAAACCCATTGGGAGCAAGTGGATCTTCAAGAAAAAACTTGGTGTACATGGGAAAGTGGAGACTTTCAAAGCTAGACTTGTTGCAAAGGGTTTTCGTCAAAGACCAGGTATGGACTATGACGAAACCTTTTCTCCAGTGGCTATGCTTAAATCCATCCAGATCATGCTTGCCATCGCTGCATATCATGATCACGAAATCTGGCAAATGGATGTTAAGACCGCCTTTCTAAACGGTGATTTAGAAAAGTGCGTGTACATGACTCAGCCAGAGGGCTTCGTAGATAGTGGGAGCAGCGGGAAGGTGTGCAAGCTGCTTAAATCCATTTATGGATTAAAGCAAGTATCGCGGAGCTGGAACATCTGCTTTGACGTCATTATCAAAGAGTTTGATTTCGTCAAAAACGTAGATGAACCATGTATCTACAAGAAGGTGGCAGAGAGTAAGGTTGTCTTCCTCGTATTGTACGTGGACGACATACTCTTGATAGGAAATGATATTCATATGCTGCAATCGGTCAAGCTCTTCTTATCACAAAGATTTTCAATGAAAGATCTTGGTGATGCCTCCTGCATATTGGGAATTATGATCTATAGAGATAGATCTAAAAGGATATTGGGATTGTCCCAATCCAGGTACATTGACACCATACTAAAGAGGTTTAGTATGGAAGAGTCCAAACGTGGGTTTTTACCCACAATCTCAGGGCTCACTCTCTCCAAAGAGATGTCTCCCAAGACTGATTTGGAGAGAGCTCGCATGCAAAGGATACCCTATGCTTCGGCTGTAGGCTCTATCATGTACGCGATGCTATGTACCAGACCCGATGTAGCATACTCACTAAGTGTAGTGAGTAGGTATCAAGCTGATCCTGGAGAGAGTCACTGGACAGCTGTGAAGAGCATTCTCAAGTACTTGCGAAGGACTAAAGAGATGCTCTTGGTGTATGGTAACGGAGAACTCCAAGTAGAGTCCTTTACCGATTCGAGCTTTCAGAGTGATAAGGACGACTCTAACTCGCAGTCGGGATTTGTCTTTACCCTTTACGGAGGGGCGGTTAACTGGAAGAGTTCCAAGCAGGAAACCGTGGCAGACTCGACGATGGAGGCTGAATACATCGCTGCCAACGATGCTGCCAAAGAGGCTGTCTGGATCAAGAAGTTCATTACTGAACTTGGAGTGGTTCCATCCATTGAGCATCCAATACCTTTGTATTGCGATAACAATGGAGCGGTTGCTTTGGCCAAGGAACCCAGGTCCCATCAGCGATCCAGGCATATTCTGAGGCGGTATCACCTGATCCGGGAGATAGTTGATCGCCGGGAGATCGAGGTCAGGAGGGTTGACACGAAGAACAACACAGCGGATCCACTCACGAAGGCCATTCCCCAGATACAGTTTGAGAGACTCTTCGGGATGCTCGGTATGCGATACTACAGCAGCTGGCCCTAGTGCAAGTGGGAGATTGTTAGTTGTATGTATGCCCTAGAGGCCAGTATTGTACAAATGATGTATATTATATTGGATGCTTGAACATATATAGAGAGGACTTTCTTGCTCGATATGATAGTATGCTATCTGGTTGCTCTTTACTTTAGCATGTGCACTTGTCTCTTTATACTGTCTTATAGTTACATGTTGGTAAAGCCCTTAGGATGTGTACTTGACTACCTGGACTATGATACGGATCATACTAGTGGGGACATGGTAGTCCATAAGTACATCCTTCAAGGTCCCTAGTGGTGGGTGTATCGAGACGGGGCATCGATATACCAGTGTAGACTAGCGTATACGCTTCTCGACCCATGAGATGGGCGATGGATGATCCCATATCCATTAGTGTTTGACATTAGAGATGATATACGGGTGCTCAGTGGAGACTGGGTACACTGGACGGACTCGCCGAGAACTCCCAGATGGTATTATACCTCACGTCAGATGGCAGTTCTCTGGTGACACTTGTACAGGTTAGTCTGTAGACCCGAGATCATCATAGAGTCTTGTGTGATTCCCACTATGCTTTGATTTCCACCTTACCACGTGTAAGTGCACGGCGGCGCCCCGGCCTCCATCCCGAGGCCAAATGCCGAAGCGATGGTTAACTTTAATTTTCTTGAACCGGCACCACCGCGCACTAAAACCCGGATCGGGCCATTAACTAGTTCTAGCTAACTACAAGGGAAGAGTGATATACCGAGCGATCCGTGTCCTCCGGTCTTCTCACCGTCGTCCCGATCTTCCGCGGAATGTCCGGTCTCCACCTCCTCGCCGGAAGGGCACCATGTCGCCGGCTTCTTTTACGGGCTCCCACCTCTATACCGAGGCAACTCGGGCACGAAGTTGGCGAGCCGACGTGCCCAAGGTTTGCTGTAGAATGTGTATAGAACCATGTCTCATTTTAGGGTTCATGGAGGTTGCCTTTTGGTGGAGGAAATGAACTAGTGGAATTTTTGATGAACTTGGGAATTTTGTGGCATGAAAAGAACAGTAATTCCCACATCCAAAATTTTGGACAGCCCCATGAGGGGATGGCCGGCCACCTTGTGGTGAAGAGAGGAGAGAATGAGGGAGAGTGTAACAAAACAATGAGGGTCTCTCATAATCCAAGAGAGAGAGAAACCAGATGATGAGAAGAAATCATCATAAGGAATAACCAACACTCAACCAACCAATCATTCCAAAAGGTCAAGCCATCATCATCAAGCATGGTGACTTCAAAAAGTCAAGCCATCATGAAGAAGGAAAGTCAAGTGATGGTGAGCCATCATGATCTAACAAAATGCAAAGAACACCCTCCACAAATACTTATTTGCACAAATGCAAATAAGCCCTCCTCCACCAATTTTCGGCCAATGAAAGATACAAAGAAATATGGACGAAACGGAAAGCAAACTGGCAACTCCAGAAAACTGGTCCCGTAATAAATTACAGGAAAACCCCGATACTGTGTATACACACCCGCATTTGTATTCCGACCGAAATACAAATGCAAAGAGACAAAATCTACATTGTACTATACTAGCATCCGGCTTAAACCAAAGCCTGCTAGTATTATCCGTCCGATCCTGATCCGTGCAATACCGCACGTATCTGATCGAACCCTGCCATATCTCCATACGGCCTCTACAGCTTTTCGCCCGAAAACTTGAGCAACTGAATGTGGGGGACTCTAAAGACTCGTCAACACCTTGGTTGTGGATTTAACCACTAGCACGTCAGAGGTATAAGCCAATACGTAACGTGCCACCAGCTATTGACCAAAAGGGACGTCGATGAGTGAACTCATCCTGACACCCTACTGAGCCTGTCAGTGACAATATCCATACAGTCCGGTCCGTTCGTCTATGAGCATCGCATGGCGGGCCTAGGGGGTTGGTAAAAAGTCAGACCCCCAAAAGCGGTACAAGTCGTGTCGGAGTGTAGCCCAGAACACCCTGAGATACTATTGGAATACCTACCAGTAAATCTCCTGCCTCGGCCGAGGGCTTCGTGTAATGGCTCTCCTAGACACAGCGCGACCTCACCCCCAATACCGGGTGAGACGAACCCCTGAAGATCCGCTCACTGCCTCCATGTGGCTCGGGACTGTACCCAACTAAAACCTGTTTGCACGTCTCCTTTGAGCGTGGTAGGGTAGTAATCAAAGTACAGTGGGAACTCACATGAGACAAATGACGATCCCCAGGTCGATGAACTAACCTGTACACATGTCACCAGGGAACTGATATCTGACGTCAGGTATAAGACCAACTTGCATGTTCCCGGCGAGTCCTGTCCGGTGTACTCATAACCCAATGAGCACCTGTATACATCTTAGGTGAACCAACTAACACCAGTGGCTTGTGAGACCGGCCACCGCCCCTCGTCGGGGTCTCGACTGTATACACTAGTCTACTCTGGAGTATCGATGCCCTGTCTCGAAACTCCCACGACTAGGGACCTTTTAAGGATGTGCTTATAGACCCCAGCTCCCACTTATATGATCCCCCTCATACTGCTGGTGGTCAAGCAAGAATCCTAGGGGCTCTATCAACATGTAATAGCGACATGTCAGGTCACCTAAAGCAGTACACGATGATAAAGATAAACCAGATAGCATACTATCATCTCGAGTAAGACTGTCCTACTGGGAGAGGTCCTCCCTCAATCATTGCAATCACGTGCCTGTGCTCCAATAATTGACTCTGAGGGCACCATCTCCAACAATTTCCCACTTGCACTCAAGGCTAATTATTGCGATGTCTCATACTCACAGCCCGTGTGATACCGAACACCCAACTCCTCTACTAGTCAGTCTCACAAAGCCTGTTTGCGAAACTATTGCGTTCGAGGAATAGCCTCAGTGAGTGGATCCGCCTTGATGTTCCTTTCTATATCTCTCTATAATCTCAAGTTCGCGGAGAAAGCCATCTCCCGAAATGAGCAATACCTGTCTTAGAATGTGTCTGGATGTCTGATGGGACCTAGCTCATAAATGGACTTCAAATCCAAACTTCTTAGACTGTATCGTCAACTGAACTTAATCAGTATCCTGCGCCATGCCTCCCTCAGTATTGCCTTGGACCACCTGTCCAAAATACTGCCCCTCGTCAGAAGGAAAAACTATAACTCTGACAACCTCCTTGTCGTCCAGGTCACCTTGGAAGCCTGGAATGATAACTGTCTCCCGAATGAGGCTGTCGTTATCATATCTCTAGAACATCCACTTATGTTCTAAAACTGCTTCCGACTGTTTCTTCAGGATTGGATCAATGTCAACTTATTGCATGTAGTGCAAGAACAACATCTGGTGTGGTACTTGACATCTCATGATTGATTCAAATGCCTGAGCAAGTGATCTACCAATCATGCACATCCCTCTCCCCTTTAGTCTGTAAGACACCTTTAGAGAGGGTGACTCCATCACCTGCAGGTACACTACCGTGCCAGGAGTCGTCCATTCTAAATACTCTTAGAATGCTGTCTGAGTACCCTGATTTGGAAACCACCCAAATCTAGATCTAAAGCCATAGATCTAGTAACCAGTATGTCAGATATAAAATCCATTTCCTTTGTGGAGAAAACACTGTGTGATGACCAAAGTATAACCGATCGTAGTATAGGAAATCACTTCCTACTCTGTGTATGTCATCCAAATACCAGGACATCACACTCTACTACCTTCTCAACAGATCCATCCCCTATTCTGATCTATCCCCTATTCTGATGAAGTCAAACCCATAACTGTCACATCAGAAATAGATGATCTATCTCCGCTATATCTACTTTAGTCTATAAATAGACATAAGCCACTTGTCCACCAATGCTTCCGCTGCTCCCACTGACTACGACAACCCTCTGGCAGAGTCATATAGACGTACACTTCTAAAGCAAGTTTAGAACGACGCTATACTCATCCTCCTGCCGGGTCTCACAGTCTGGAACAACAGTAATGGCAAGTCTGGGTAAACAAGAACTTCCCTGTCACCGTCCTTGAGGCTACCGAAGTACCTCTCGGGTGCCTGAAGTTACCCGCTTTATCTGCGGAGTGGCCAATGAAATGTCAAACCAGATTGAATCTTTAGGTTCCAATCAAATCTTCAGTAATCGTTTGTGGTTCTGGAATCACTTCCAGTTCTACCATACTCCCACTACTGTTTTCTGAAAAAATCCATTTTTTATTAAAACTGTGGCGAGTCTAGAACAATATCGCTATTGTTCATCCAGATGGTAGAAAGTCAACCCGCGTCATAGCCTGGGTCAACCCACAAACAGCCATTACAGAAACGTGCCTTGAGTTGTCCAGTGTATGGTTTTAATCATAAACCGGACAACTCCCCGTACCTTAACATCGTTAAGATATGAACTGTTCTATATCCAATATAGAACCAGAGGCACTGATTTAATTGAACCAGATTCAAATCATGCAGCTGTCTCCAGTGCATGTCAACTAAATGGAAGGAGGCCGATCAGCGTTACTCAACTTAGGAATGCTTCCAATTATGAGTAACCTGAAAGAGAAGCAAGTTCTCTTAATCATTACTATCAACTGAATACCATAGACAAGTATCTACATCTTCGATCACTCTGAAGAATCCCGATACTTGTAGTACCTGGTTCTCTACTTTATCCATATACCTATAACTTCTCAAAATTCGGACCCTGTGTTTCCACGAAACACTTGTCTAAAAACTAGAGAAGTCATAAGTAAACCGAATATAGTACGAGGACCAACCCCTCTGTCCTGATGGACCCTGGACAACATACAATACTCTGTATAAGTCCCTTGAGTCTGATAACTCAATCACTGTGTGTCGTAGGTTGAAAACTGTACTTATGGTTAAGAAGAATTACACCGTTGTTTAATGCTCCTTACCTAACCATCCACTGATATAGGTAAATGTCACAGACATAATTTCAAAAAGGTATATTTCACTCTATGAAAATAGACGTACAGATATGTCGATTTGAAATTGGTGCATAACAGCGGATATTCAAAACCGAATATTTGCCGACCGGCAAACAGCCCAGGTGATTTCCTCAAATATCACCGATTACAACGAATCCCGATATAATGAGGATGATCACCTAATTCCCACTAACCTACTCCCACTCATCATCTGTAAAACCATACAGATGTGAGAATCATACCTGGTAAATACATATCCCGGAGTAAGGACTAATTGGGAAATCAGTTTTCCTTTAACAGTACACAGTGAAACAGAAACATTGAAATGTTTCGATGGGGTATCCCGGTATTCCTAGTAATGCCTCTTCCAGATTCACGATTGTAACCGTATAATTCTTTGCCACCTCTCCGAATCCCTTTATATGTCTTTAGTCATTATCTTCTGCACACCCCTTTAGGCCAAATGGTTTTCTTCCTTCCCTACCGTTCGGCACCAGCCTATGGTTTGGAAGAAGACTATCCAATAAGCATAATGGGTATACTGTCCTAATCCTAGGAACACTCGTAATGCAAGAGAAGGTGAAGATAAAAGACAACCGAATAAACCTTATTCCTATTTCTCCTGAACCAGAATCCATCCCCGAACTGGAACAAGTTCCTTTCGAGTTCGTATATAACCATACGATGGAGTATCCAATAAACTGTGGATCTTCGTAGTGATACGGAGTGTCCTGGAGAAATACAAAGGTGAAGTGGGAGTGGTAAAGAAATACTTGGTTTGGTCGTGAATATCAGTCGCAATTTACTTTGCCCTCTTACTAATCCCTTGCTTTGTCTTAACTTAATACCTTCTGCACACCATTGTTATGCTAATTGGTTTTCTTCATTCCCTACCGTTCGGCACCAGCCTAAGGTTTGGAAGAAGACTATCCAATTTGCGTAATAGGTGTACTATCTCCTAAACCAAGGAGTACTCGCAACCTGAGAGAAGGTAAAAGGAAAAGACAACTGAATAGCCCTATCCATT
Source organism: Agapanthus africanus (assembly GCA_030015575.1). Lineage (NCBI taxonomy): Eukaryota > Viridiplantae > Streptophyta > Magnoliopsida > Asparagales > Amaryllidaceae > Agapanthus > Agapanthus africanus. The sequence goes on from CM057344.1 coordinate 242,955,146, forward strand.
TTCTCCAGAACCTGAAACCATTCTCGAATAAATTCTTTCGAGTTCGTATCTAACCATACGATGGTTTTGTCCAATGGAAGTGGACGTTCGTAGTAATACGGGGTGTCCTGGAGAAAAGGGTAAAAGTAGGAGTGGCAATGAGGTTTGCAACTCTGACAATCCCAAAGCCAGTGTTCAAGAAGGTTCGGTTAATTTTGGTCACTGAGTCATAGTCTTAGGGTCGGGTCAATGGTGTTAGGTCCACGTTACCTCTCCCGGTACTTTCGGGGTTGCGGAAACGGTAAAACAAAATTTTTTCTGGACTTGGCAACATGGACCGTAAAAGCCGGATCTTTACTAAACAATACACTAGCATCCTAACTAGAGATTTATCTACTCGGTTAGGGGTTATACCTCAACTTGAACTCCTTCTCTTCTTGTTGTTCTTCTCTTCTTGTTGTTCTTCTCTTTGCTTGCTCGATGGTTGATCCGAACTTTGGTCACCTCCGCGGCCTCCTTGAGTCGAAGACGATCCACCCGAGAGATGTACACCGAGCTCCACCTCGAGCCGAGGTAACTAAGGCAAGGAGATTGCTAATCTAGAAGCCCTAGGTTGTGTAGAAGTGGTAGATGAATGGTTTTGTCTTTGTGGGATCTTTATCTCTCAACACATGAGATCAAAAGATAAATCAAGAGGAGGAAGAAGGAGGAGCTAGCTAACAACCATGGAGCTTCTCATTTCAAGAGAGAGAATGAGAAATAGCAAATGAAAAACCTAACCAAGAGAAAACAAAACCATGGTTGCAATAATGCAAAAACATTATCATTACTAATCCCATCAAGATAAAGTTGATGGCTACAAATGACATGACCATTATCATCACAAAAGAAAAAGAAAACCAAAGAATACTTTAGATCTTTCAAGAAGATCCTAGTCAACTTTGGTCAAATGGTCAACAAAGTCAAGATGGTCAAATGGTCAATGTAATTAGCCATAACATAATTATCAATGAAAGGATTAGTAAATAATGTCCCCGGCTCATAATGGTTTTGACCAAACGAACTGTCAAAACCCTAATGAGTCCGCCTCAAAACGGTTTTGACCGAATCAACTGTCAAAACCCTAATGAGCCCGCCACATAACGGTTTTGGCCGAACCAACTGCCAAAACCCTAATGAGGCACCTCCTCCTTCATCACTCCGGAAAACTGTGCATACACACCTGCATCCGCATTCCGTAGAATGCGGATGCGCAGAAGACAAAACAAATCCATCCGTGCAATACTAGGATCCGGCTTAAACCAAAGCCCACTAGTACTGCCTGCTCGAACACCATACTCACACAAGTGTACGTAAGTGATCGCAGCCCTGCCGTAAAACCATACGGCCTCTACACGTTTCGCTCAGTGCAGGGAAACTCTCTGTGTGGGACTCTAAAGACTCGACACTACGCTGGCAGTGGGTTTAACCACAGACCGCAAGCGGCACTAGCTGTACGTAACGGTCCTCATGTAGATGTCAATAAGAAGGCCGATGAGGTAAACCCATCCGAACTCCTACTGAGCCTGTATGTGACAATCTCCGTACAGTCCGGTCTGTTCGTCTGATACATCGCATGTCGGGCCTAGGGGGCGGTAAACGTCAGTCCCCTAAAAGCGGTACAAGTCATGTCAGAGTGAAGCCCGATACACCCTGAGATAACACTGGAAACCCACCAGTATATCTCGCTTGCCCTAGCCAGGGACTACTCGTGTAATGGCTCTCCTAGACACAGCGCGATGTCAACCCCCAATACCGGGAGAGACGAATCCTGTCTAACCGTCACTGCCTCCAAGTGCTTCGGGACTGCACCCAACTACTACCTGTTTGCACGACTCAGTAGAGCCGTGGTAGGGTAGTAATCAAAGAACAGTGGGAACACACTCGAGGCGAAGTGACAGTGTCAAGTCAGCGGACTAAGCTGTACTCATGTCACCTGGAAACTGATAACTGACGATAGGTATAATACCAACCATCAGTTCCCGACGAGTCCTGTCCAATGTACTCGTAACCTAACGAGCACCCGTATACTATCTCAAGTACGACGTACTGACGGCTGTCGGACAGACCGTCTCCCATGCTGGGATGAGAAGCGCATACGCTAGTCTACTCCGGAGTATCGATGCCCTATCTCGATACTCCCACGACTAGGGACGTGTATAAGGATGTGCTTGTAGATTACCCAGCCCCCACGAGTGTGATCGCCATCACAACGCCGGTAATCAAGCAAAGATCCTAAGGGCTCTACTAATGCGTATAGGTGATATAATAAATAAACACACATGTACACATTAAAGCAGAGACAAACCAAGTAGCATACTACTATATTGAGCAAGATTGTCTGTACAACTGTGAATATCCCAAGCTTCCATCAAGTAATATACATACTAGTATGATACAGTAATGGCCTCTAGGGCATATACACTAACAATCTCCCACTTGCACTAAGGCCATGTACTGGCGTATCGAAGACCTATCATCTCGATCAGCCGCTCGAACTGAGGCTGGGGTAAGGCCTTCGTGAATGGGTCCGCTGTGTTGTCCTTTGTGTCCACTCTCCGCACCTCGATCTCCTGGCGATCAATGATCTCCCTGATCAGGTGATACCGCCTTAAGATGTGCCTGGATTTCTGATGGGACCTTGGTTCCTTTGCTAAAGCTATAGCCCCATTGTTATCGCAATACAAAGGTATTGGGTCAACAATGTACGGAACCACCTGAAGTTCACTAATGAACTTCTTCATCCAGACCGCCTCTTTTGCGGCATCGCTTGCAGCAATGTATTCAGCCTCCATCGTCGAGTCTGCGACGGTATCCTGCTTGGAACTCCTCCAACATACCGCCCCTCCGTTGAGGGTAAACACAAAACCCGAGACAGACTTGCTGTCATCTTTGTCACTCTGGAAGCTTGAATCGGTAAAGGACTCGACCCTGAGGTCTCCATTACCGTAAACTAGGAACATCTCCTTAGTCCTTCTCAGGTACTTGAGAATGTTCTTCACTGCTGTCCAGTGGTCCTCACCTGGGTCTGACTGATACCGGCTTACCGCGCTCAGCGCGTAAGCTACATCTGGTCTTGTACATAGCATCGCATACATTATAGATCCTACCGCCGAAGCGTAGGGTATAGTGCTCATGCGAACCCTCTCCTCATCAGTCTTAGGATACATCTTCTTGGAGAGGGTAATTCCGTGCAATGCGGGTATGTTACCGCGCTTGGAACCCTCCATACTAAATCTCTTTAGTACGGTCTCTATGTACCTAGACTGCGATAGTCCCAATAGTTTCTTGGATCTATCTCTATAGATCTTGATCCCCAGAATGTACGAGGCATCACCCAGGTCCTTCATGGAGAACCTTTGTGATAAAAATAGCTTGACCGATTGTAGCATAGGAATGTCATTTCCTATCAAAAGAATGTCGTCCACGTACAAGACAAGGAATACGACAGTTCGTCCTACAATCTTCTTATAGACACAAGGTTCATCCTCGTTCTTGATGAAATCAAATTCCTTGATTGCCTCATCAAAACAGATGTTCCAGCGCCGCGATGCCTGCTTTAATCCATAAATGGATTTAAGCAACTTGCACACCTTCCCGCTGCTCCCACTGTCTACGAAACCTTCTGGTTGATCCATGTAAACGCACTCTTCCAAACAACCGTTTAGGAAAGCCGTTTTAACATCCATCTGCCAGATTTCATAGTCATGGAAGGCAGCAATGGCAAGTAGGATCCGAATGGATTTGAGCATAGCCACCGGAGAAAAAGTTTCGTCATAGTCCAAACCAGGTCTTTGACGAAAACCTTTTGCAACGAGTCTAGCTTTATAGGTTTCCACCTGCCCATCTACACCAAGTTTCCTTTTGTAGATCCATTTGCATCCAACGGGTTTTACCCCAGGTGGAGCAATATCCAAGGTCCACACTTTATTGGCGTACATGGACTCCATTTCGGATTGCATTGCTTCCTGCCACTTATCAGAGTCCCTACTGATAATGGCCTGCCTGAAACTGGTAGGGTCATCTTCTTCCAAGATGCAATCCTCTCGATCCTCGTCTATGAGAAAACCATAGTATCTCTTGGGCGGATGAGAAATCCTACCAGATCTGCGGAGTGGCTGAGGTTCGTCTGGGGTTATTGAATCCTGAGGTTCTGTCAAATTTTCAGTTTCGGTTTGTGGTCGCAGAATTTCTTCCAATTCTACCGTGCTCCCACTAATTTCTTTTGCAAGAAATTCCGTTTCTAAGAAAACGGCATGCTGAGCAACAAACACCTTCTGTTCCTCGGTGTGGTAGAATAGATATCCATAACCATTCTTTGGATATCCCACAAACTTACATAAAACTGACCGTGCCTCTAGTTTATCTGGTTTATGCGTTTTAACATAAGCCGGACAACCCCATATCTTAAATCTTTTAAGATATGGCCTTTTTCCATTCCATATCTCGAATGGAGTCTTAGGCACTGATTTAGACGGAACATCATTCAATAGATATGCTGCTGTCAATAGCGCATGTCCCCAAAATGAAAGAGGCAACTCGGCATTACTCATCATGGAGCGAACCATATCCAGAAGGGTACGATTCCTCCTCTCCGATACACCGTTGTGCTGTGGTGTATAAGGAGGAGTAAGCTGAGAGAGAATACCATTCTCTTTTAAGTAATCTAGGAATTCCGTGCTTAAGTACTCCCCTCCCCTGTCAGACCGGAGGATCTTGATACTTTTTCCTGTCTGGTTCTCTACTTCGTTTCTAAATTCCCTGAATTTCTCAAAAGCTTCAGATTTGTGTTTCATCAGATACACATATCCGAACCTAGAGAGATCGTCAGTGAATGTGATGAAGTACGAGAACCCACCCCTTGCATGTATAGACATCGGACCGCATACATCACTATGTACGAGTTACAAGAGCTCGGTTGCTCTTTCTCCATGTCCGGTGAACGGAGATTTGGTCATCTTCCCTTTGAGACAAGACTGACAAGTTTCATAAGATGAAAACTCGAACGCATTCAAGAGTCCATCTTTATGCAACTTACTCAGTCTTTTCTCTCCGATATGACCAAGTCTACAATGCCACAAGTAGGATTCATTCGTATCTGAATTCTTCCTCTTGCGTGTGTTTTGTATATTGAGAACTGTATTCTGATTTAGAACGTAGATACCATTACACAGTGTACCCTCTGCAACCAGTACCTTATGAAGGTAAATGTTCATGATATTCTTGTCAAGAACAAAGTTATATCCATCTTTATCGAGTAAAGAAACTGATATGATGTTGCAAACCATGGAGGGTACATAGTAGCAATCGTTCAAAATCATAGTCTTGCCATTTGGCAATACTAGGTGATATTCACCGACGGCTGCCGCATTAACTTGTGCTCCGTTCGCTACTCTGAGCGACATATCACCCGGTGCAACTTTCCTACTTTTTCTCAGTCCCTGCAATAAATTACAGATATGAGATCCTGATCCGGTATCAAGTACCCAGGAGGTAGGGCTGATCATAAAACAGTTCTCAATTACAAGAACACCTGAAGTAGATGCAAAACCATGCTTCTTCTTCAACTGGGTATCCTGGAAATCCATACAATCCCCTTTCCCTTGCTCGTACTTATGACTGTTGTCACAAGTTAGAGCTGAACCAACGTTCCCCAGCCCCGAACAAGAATTCGGATCGGTCAAGCGATACATTTTATTATCTTGATTAGGGCGTGAAATGGTTGCTACCTGGAGAGAGAGAAAAGAAACACTCAGCGGACGCTCTTGCAAGATTAGATTGGTTTATTAGTTTATCTAACCAGGATGTCTCCCACTGTTTCCTCAAATTCTTCTTAAAACCTTTTAAAAGAAGAACTAGTCGGGATTTCATTCACGTCACAATACTTGCTTAACCTTTCAGCCAGGCTAGTGTCGGTACTTCGAGGGAGGTTTTCCAACGCTTTCGCGAAGTTCCTTAATTTAAGAACCTCTTTTCCCTGGGGGCGTAACCCCGCTAACACCTTTCTAGTCACCTACTAGGTTTATAGCATTGATTGTTAAGTGAAATAATCTCCCGAGAGTAATCCAACTCATCAGCGGGATCGGGATCCAACTATCACTGTGTGATGACCTAGATGGAATCCACTCTAGTCACCACACTCCAGAAGGTATGCTAAATCTGCAAGTTTCAGTTCTTTTGAAACTCCCGATGTGGTTTTTGCCCCTAACGGTTCATGACCTTGACTAGGTCAACAAGCCATAAACTGTTAGTCAAGTTCTACCCGTCATTATCCTGATTGCATTAGACCCACCCGTACGTGCCCTTGACTAGGTCAACAAGGCCGCACGACTGTCCCAACCAATCACATTTGCAATCTACAGAAAAATATTATTTAGCTACCGTTCACTACGCCTTGACTAGGTCAACAAACGCAACACGAATACTAAATAATATTGATCCGAAACGACGGAGGGCTACGGCTGGGTTTTTGGCGAAAAACCCGTTAACGTAATGAACTTGATATCGTTGAAGGAACATGATTGCCCTTTTTGAAAATATAGTGGCGAAAACTTTTGCTAAAGAGGTCACTCGCCGTGAAGGGATCTCGGCTCTTTCCTCGTCGAATGAGGTGCAGGATATTCCAAACTGAATACCTCGATGCAAAGCAAGAATAATCGACTATAGTGAAGTTATTACCCTGACGCAAACTTTTGTCCAAGGGGTCACTCCCGATGAAGGGATCTCAGCCCTTGCCTCGTCGACTGAGGTGCTGGGCATTCATAACCGAATACCTCGATGCAAAACAATGAACGTCCTTGCAATAACAGCTTTTTGAAAAACTTGTTCCAACAACGTCTTTTAGGTTTATTTTCTTGCATTAGTTCTTTTAATGCGTCCCATCATTTAAATCCTACCATTGCAGAAAACAACCAAAATATGACGTACGCTTATGCCATTCGCATTCGCCACGGGGCCCCGTCATCACCCGTTAGGTTACTTAACTAACGATAGAGCGGGGGCTGGGCTAGCGCGGCTGTAAAACATAAGCAACGCCTAAATAGTTATTATATATAGATATACAGCAATGATAGCCAATCCAGATCACAGATGAACACTTTGGATATACTAGGAACCCGCGATTCGTTCGAGCCTGCAACGAAAAGCGGATTACACGGTCGCGATGAATAGCCAATACCCCACCCAAGACCCCTACGGGTGCGGCAAACTACCCGCCAAGTACCCGAAGCGAAGCAACTTCCCTCAACGCCGTGAGTAGGCCACTCGGCACTTCGAGATACCCGGTAGTTTGTGCACCCCCTCCATGGGTCTATCCTAGGAGCAAAAACAGTAAAAAGAATTATACAATGACGGCTACAACCCCGACCCGGTTGTGCGGCCATACAAATAATATTACATCAATTTACAAATTTATTACATGAATGAAAGAAAAAGAAACTCTCATCTCACATCCACCCCGGCTATTCATCCGCGACAATCCAACGAGTTCATATACACATACCTTCAACAACACAGATCACAGATGTGTATAACCCCCACTAATCGGCGTATAGCGATTAGTAGACGTTCAATACCCGTATAACATTACAGATATAACCATTAGCCAGAGTCTACAGAACATCGACCAAAAATACGGATTTTTGAGCCCCAAAAACTAATTTTGCTTTCTGGAAAATCTGGGCAGAAAAGTCATATACCAAAAATCCCAAAATACCCAAATAAGAAAACTGCAGGAAAAAAATTCCCCAACAGAGCCAACTCGGCCGCGGTTCCGCGGCATAAGCAAGCTTATGCCGCGGAAGTGCGGCGCTTTAGACGAGCTAGGGGATCGTTTTTCTCCAGTGTTCTCTAAAAAGTCTGAGCCGATTTTTAGTGTATAAATTTTCAATTTTAGAACAGTTCTAAAATTCGGCAGAAACTGAATTTTCCGGGGTAATTTTGCGGTTTTTGGTCCTGTCGATATTCTTAATACTTTGCTAACATGCTAGGGTGTGTTTAGTTAGGCTCTGATACCACTGTTAGGTCCACGTTACCTCTCCCGGTACTTTCGGGGTTGCGGAAACGGTAAAACAAAATTTTTTCTGGACTTGGCAACATGGACCGTAAAAGCCGGATCTTTACTAAACAATACACTAGCATCCTAACTAGAGATTTATCTACTCGGTTAGGGGTTATACCTCAACTTGAACTCCTTCTCTTCTTTTTGTTCTTCTCTTCTTGTTGTTCTTCTCTTCTTGTTGTTCTCTTTGCTTGCTCGATGGTTGATCCAAACTTTGATCACCTCCGCGGCCTCCTTGAGTCGAAGACGATCCACCCGAGAGATGTACACCGAGCTCCACCTTGAGCCGAGGTAACTAAGGCAAGGAGATTGCTAATCTAGAAGCCCTAGGTTGTGTAGAAGTGGTAGATGAATGGTTTTGTCTTTGTGGGATCTTTATCTCTCAACACATGAGATCAAAAGATAAATCAAGAGGAGGAAGAAGAAGGAGCTAGCTAACAACCATGGAGCTTCTCATTTCAAGAGAGAGAATGAGAAATAGCAAATGAAAAACCTAACCAAGAGAAAACACAACCATGGTTGCAATAATGCAAAAACATTATCATTACTAATCCCATCAATATAAAGTTGATGGCTACAAATGACATGACCATTATCATCACAAAAGAAAAAGAAAACCAAAGAATACTTTAGATCTTTCAAGAAGATCCTAGTCAACTTTGGTCAAATGGTCAACAAAGTCAAGATGGTCAAATGGTCAATGTAATTAGCCATAACATAATTATCAATGAAAGGATTAGTAAATAATGTCCCCGGCTCATAATGGTTTTGACCAAACGAACTGTCAAAACCCTAATGAGTCCGCCTCAAAATGGTTTTGACCGAATCAACTGTCAAAACCCTAATGAGCCCGCCACATAACGGTTTTGGCCGAACCAACTGCCAAAACCCTAATGAGGCACCTCCTCCTTCATCACTCCGGAAAACTGTGCATACACACCTGCATCCGCATTCCGTAGAATGCGGATGCGCAGAAGACAAAACAAATCCATCCGTGCAATACTAGGATCCGGCTTAAACCAAAGCCCACTAGTACTGCCTGCTCGAACACCATACGCACACAAGTGTACGTAAGTGATCGCAGCCCTGCCGTAAAACCATACAGCCTCTACACGTTTCGCTCAGTGCAGGGAAACTCTCTGTGTGGGACTCTAAAGACTCGACACTACGCTGGCAGTGGGTTTAACCACAGACCGCAAGCGGCACTAGCTGTACGTAACGGTCCCCAGGTAGATGTCGATAAGAAGGCCGATGAGGTAAACCCATCCGAACTCCTATTGAGCCTGTATGTGACAATCTCCGTACAGTCCGGTCTGTTCGTCTGATACATCGCATGTCGGGCCTAGGGGCGGTAAACGTCAGTCCCCTAAAAGCGGTACAAGTCGTGTCAGAGTGAAGCCCAATACACCCTGATATAACACTGGAAACCCACCGGTATATCTCGCTTGCCCTGGCCAGGGACTACTCGTGTAATGGCTCTCCTAGACACAGCGCGATGTCAACCCCCAATACCGGGAGAGACGAATCCTGTTTAACCGTCACTGCCTCCAAGTGCTTCGGGACTGCACCCAACTACTACTTGTTTGCACGACTCAGTAGAGCCGTGGTAGGGTAGTAATCAAAGAACAGTGGGAACACACTCGAGGCGAAGTGACAGTGTCAAGTCAGCGGACTAAGCTGTACTCATGTCACCTGGGAACTGATAACTGACGATAGGTATAATACCAACCATCAGTTCCCGACGAGTCCTGTCCAATGTACTCGTAACCTAACGAGCACCCGTATACTATCTCAAGTACGACGTACTGACGGCTGTCGGACAGACCGTCTCCCATGCTGGGATGAGAAGCGCATACGCTAGTCTACTCCGGAGTATCGATGCCCTATCTCGATACTCCCACGACTAGGGACGTGTATAAGGATGTGCTTGTAGATTACCCAGCCCCCACGAGTGTGATCGCCATCACAACGCCGGTAATCAAGAAAAGATCCTAAGGGCTCTACTAATGCGTATAGGTGATATAATAAATAAACACACATGTACACATTAAAGCAGAGACAAACCAAGTAGCATACTACTATATTGAGCAAGATTGTCTGTACAACTATGAATATCCCAAGCTTCCATCAAGTAATATACATACTAGTATGATACAGTAATGGCCTCTAGGGCATATACACTAACAAATGGTCGCTGCCAAAGAGAGAGAGAAAAGAAACACTCAGCGTGCACTCTAACCTAGATCAGAATGGTTACCAATTTATCTAGTCTGGAAACCTCCCACTGTCACCTCAAATTCTCCTCCAAACCTGAAAGAAGAATTTGTCGGGGTCACCCGAGGTGTAAACTAACTCATCAGTGGGAATCGGGATCCAACTATCATCGCATGATAACGTGACGGAATCTGCTCACGCTATCACACTCTAGAAGGTATGCGCATATCTGGAAAGTTTCAGTTCTTTTGAAACTCCCGATGTGATTTCTGCCCCATGCTCTTACGACCTTGGCGTGAGGTCAAAATATCATAAGTCACATGTCAAGTTCTACCCATCATTGTCCAGGTTAATTTGAACCCACCCGTACATACCCTTGACGTAGGCCAAAATAGTAGTACGACTGTCCCAAACCAACGCATCTATCTATGCAACAGATAAATACCCGGCAGCTACCAAACACTATGCCTTGGCGTGAGGTCAAAATACATAGCTTGAATACTACCGAATATTTAGCTGAAATGATGGAGGGCTACGAATGGTTTCTGGCGAAAACCTTTAACGTAATGAACTTGATATCGTTGAAGGAACGGATAGCTTTTTGAAAATATAGTAACGAAAACCGTTGCTAAAGAGGTCACTCCCGGTGAAGGGATCTCGGCTCTTTCCCCGTAGAATGAGGTGCAGGATATTCCAACTGAATACCACGATGCAAAGCAAAAGTAATCGGCTATAGTGAAGTTAATGCCCTGACGCAAACTTTTGTCCAAGGGGTCACTCCCGGTGAAGGGATCTCGGCTCTTGCCTCATCGACTGAGGAGCAGGATATTCCAACTGAATACCACGATGCAAAACAAAAGTGAACGTCCTTGCAATATCAGCTTTTTGAAAAGTGTTCCAACAACATCAGATTAGGTTTGTTTTAACTTGCATTGATCCGAATCAACGCAGTCCCATCAATTGATCACACCAAAAAGAACGAAAATATACTGATGTACGTATATGCCATCCGCATTCGCCACTGGGTCCCGTCATTACCCGTTAGGTTAGCTAACTAACGACAGAGCGGGGACTGGACTAGCGCGGATACAAAACATATACAACATCTACTAATATATATACCAATATATTATATTCGCTCAAGGCGTGATAAAAATGCAACATCACAGAAATGTACAGCATCACAGAACAATACAGATATCTGGGATCCCCGGGTTTCACAGAGCCACTACTGAAACCCGACGTTCCCCTGGTCGTGTGGATAGCCTGTGCAATGAAATCCTAGACCCCTACGGGCGCGGCAAGTTACCCGCCAAAACCTGAAGCGAGGCAGCCCCCTTCAGCGACGTGAATGGACCACCCAGCACTTCACGGAATCCGGTAACTTGGGCACCCCTCCTGGGTCAACCTGTACCCCCTACGAGTGCGGCGAATAGCCCGCCAATTCTAGAGTGAAGCCTCCTCCGTCTCAATGCCATGAGATGCGGGCTCGTTTCCCTCTAGAACCCGGCTATCCGTTCACCCCTCCGCGGGGCAATCCTAGTACAGAAAGTAAAATATACATACAACGGGTACATCGACCGCAACCTGGCCGTGCCCTAAAATAATAATACAAACAGGCAGTGACGGCAGTCCACATGTCGGACGCTCGCCCTGCAATATCAAATGTACATAATACAACCACAACTGTACTAGCATTGCATCCAGGCTATCCCCCACGACCAGTCCGCAACATTACGGCAAAATCACAGAACATCAACGTGAAAGTCACGTTCGCAAATCCGTCTAACCGGGCTATAGCAGTTAGACAGAATTTACCGATCAAGTGACATTCACGGTCGCAGATATAATGTAAATACTGTGAACTAATGTGTTTAAAATATCCGATCGATTAAATTTTATCAAGTGGGCCCCAAGTACTACTGTAGCACATCAAGAAATTTTGGGCCCAAAATAATATTCCAAAACCCCTATTTTCAACCCAGAAAGCGACTGCAGAAATATGATACAGCAAGGACATCATTGTGTGGCGGAACCGCGGCCCAAAGGGGGGTTTGGCCGCGGTTCCGCGCTTCAGTAGTCGAGTTACTGTGTCGAATTTCTACAGAGTGCTTAGAACTTCCAGTACATCACAATTTTACAACCTGAAAAATTTTTGGACTTCAAAAAATTTCGACAGAAACTGATGTGAAGAAAACGCGGGTTTTTGGAATTTTGATCGATCGGAAATGTAAAACACATTAGACAAAGCTAGACTATATTAATGGTGAGGCTCTGATACCACTGTAAGTGCATGGCGGCGCCCCGGCCTCCATCCCGAGGCCAAATGCGGAAGCGATGGTTAACTTTAATTTTCTTGAACCGGCACCACCGCGCACTAAAACCCGGATCGGGCCATTAACTAGTCCTAGCTAACTACAAGATGGGGAAGAGAGATATACCGAGCGATCCGTGTCCTCCGGTCTTCTCGCCGTCGTCCCGATCTCCCGCGGAATGTCCGGTCTCCACCTCCTCGCCGGAAGGGCACCACGTCGCCGGCTTCTTTTACGGGCTCCCACTTCTATACCGAGGCAACTCGGGCACGAAGTTGGCGAGCCGACGTGCCCAAGGTTTGCTGTAGAATGTGTGTAGAACCAGGTCTCATTTTGGGGTTCATGGAGGTTGCCTTTTGTTGGAGGAAATGAACTAATGGAATTTTTGATGAACTTGGGAATTTTGTGGCATGAAAAGAACAGCAATTCCCACATCCAAAATTTTGGACAGCCCCATGAGGGGATGGCCGGCCACCTTATGGTGAAGAGAAGAGAGAATGAGGGAGAGTGTAACAAAACAATGAGGGTCTCTCATAATCCAAGAGAGAGAGAAACCAGATGATGAGAAGAAATCATCACAAGGAATAACCAACACTCAACCAACCAATCATTCCAAAAGGTCAAGCCATCATCATCAAGCATGATGACTTCAAAAAGTCAAGCCATCATGAAGAAGGAAAGTCAAGTGATGGTGAGCCATCATGATCCAACAAAATGCAAAGAACACCCTCCACAAATACTTATTTGCACAAATGCAAATAAGCCCTCCTCCACCAATCTTCGGCCAATGAAAGATACAAAGAAATATGGCCGAAACGGAAAGCAAACTGGCAACTCCAGAAAACTGGTCCCGTAATAAATTACAGGAAAACCTCGATACTGTGTATACACACCCGCATTTGTATTCCGACCGAAATACAAATGCAAAGAGACAAAATCTACACTGTACTATACTAGCATCCGGCTTAAACCAAAGCCTGCTAGTATTATCCGTCCGATCCTGATTCGTGCAATACCGCACGTATCTGATTGAACCCTACCATATCTCCATACGACCTCTACAGTTTTTCGCACAAAAACTTGAGCAACTGAATGTGGGGGACTCTAAAGACTCGTCAACACCTTGGTTGTGGATTTAACCACTAGCACGTCAGAGGTATAAGCTAATACGTAACGTGCCACCAGCTATTGACCAAAAGGGACGTCGATGAGCGAACTCATCCTGACACCCTACTGAGCCTGTCAGTGAAAATATCCGTACAGTCCGGTCCGTTCGTCTATGAGCATCGCATGGCGGGCCTAGGGGGTTGGTAAAAAGTCAGACCCCCAAAAGCGGTACAAGTCGTGTCGGAGTGTAGCCCAGAACACCCTGAGATACTACTGGAATACCTACCAGTAAATCTCCTGCCTCGGCCGAGGGCTTCGTGTAATGGCTCTCCTAGACACAGCGCGACCTCACCCCCAATACCGGGAGAGACGAACCCCTGAAGATCCACTCACTGCCTCCATGTGGCTCGGGACTGTACCCAACTAAAACCTGTTTGCACGTCTCCTTTGAGCGTGGTAGGGTAGTAATCAAAGTACAGTAGGAACTCACACGAGACAAATGACGATCCCCAGGTCGATGAACTAACCTGTACACATGTCACCAGGGAACTGCTATCTGACGTCAGGTATAAGACTAACTTGCATGTTCCCAGCGAGTCCTGTCTGGTGTACTCATAACCCAATGAGCACCTGTATACATCTTAGGTGAACCAACTAACACCAGTGGCTTGTGAGACCGGCCACCGCCCCTCGTCGGGGTCTCGACTGTATACACTAGTCTACTCTGGAGTATCGATGCCCTGTCTCGAAACTCCCACGAATAGGGACTTTTTAAGGATGTGCTTATAGACCCCAGCTCCCACTTATATGATCGCCCTCATACTGCTGGTGGTCAAGCAAGAATCCTAGGGGCTCTATCAATGTGTAATAGCGACATGTCAGGTCACCTAAAGCAGTACACGATGATAAAGATAAACCAGATAGCATACTATCATCTCGAGTAAGACTGTCCTACTGGGACAGGTCCTCCCTCAATCATTGCAATCACGTGCCTGTGATCCAATAATTGACTCTGAGGGCACCATCTCCAACACCACGTCCATGAGGGCATGCAAAACGGTGGTTTTTGGGTACAGTCCCGAGTCACATGGAGACGATGAGCGATAGGAGGGGTTTCGTCTCTCCCGGTATTAGGGGTTGATGTTGCACAGTGCTCGATTGGCCGTAACAGGGAAGTCCCTGGCCAGGGCTGATTCAGAGATTTGCTGGTAAGTGTTACTAGTAGTTTCTCGACCCGTTATGAGCCTCACATCGGCACGACTTATCGGTTATTGGGGTCTGACGTTTACCACCCGTAGACTTGATATGCGACATATCAGACGAGGAGACCGGACTGTGCGGGAAGTGTTGCCGGCTGGCTTTTACAGGAGTTGGAGCGGGCTTGCTTGCTGATCTTTTGATCGCTTAATACCCGGGTAGCCGTTACGTCCAGCTAGTACCGCTGACGGCTTGTGGGTGCATGATGTGATCATCACCTACTGCCGGCGTATTGACGAGTCTTTAGAGTCCTACACAGAGGTTTTACTGGCTCAGGAAAAACGAAATAGGAGCACGTATGTGATATATGCGAGACCGAGAATAAATGCATGTATGTGATACCGTATTCTATTCTCGCGACTATATGTATCGGTCTGTTATATATGATATGGCCGGGTTATCAAATCAAGTGTTGATTCGATAAGTCGATACAATGGATGTTAGCCGGTTATATGAGATGTGACCGGATTATTAAGTCAAGTGTTGATTTAATAATTAAGTGTATAATTGTATATTAGATATACTAGTTTACATTTACTAACACTTGTTCACTTTAGGGTTTTTCTCACTTGTACACTATTTTAACATATATATGATATATGTTAAAATGTGTTATCATATTGTATCATGGTTGATGATACACAATCCATGGGTGTATGAGACTTACACTATGCTAATGTTTATTTTGGGTTTTTAATATTTAAAGTAATTGCAAAATCAAGGGGAGGATTTGAAAATACATGAGGCTTGTGGAAGCTTGTGGATGCATTGACTAATCCAACTTGATTTTGTTTTTATTATGGATTTTTATTAACCCAACCATAACCATTAGCCTAGGGTTAAGTCTCTACAAGGGTTAGTATATGATACTAGCTCACCATAGTTACTCTTTATACTTGATCATTATCCTCATTCCTTTCTTTTGTTCATCTTCTTCATTGAGCAAAAGAAATTGCTTGCTAGGGTTTTGAAAAAAGAGTGAATCTTTGTGAGAATTAAAAATCCAAAGAGAACCCACTTCCTATTTCTCCATCCTCTACAAGACTAGCACTCTTGTTTAGGGTGTTTGCTTCACTAATTCTCAAATTAGTGAAGTAATAGCTTGAGTCGGAATTCCCTCGACGTAGATCATCTTCGGCCTCGGAGACTTTAAGCAAGGTCGCACCTTTCGCCTCGTGAAGCCATGCAAGGGTCCGGGAGATCCACGATCGCTGCGAAGGGACTTCAACAAGGAGCAAATGAAGTGAAGGACCGATCTACATAGGTTGCATTTCGTATCCCTTTAGAGTAAAGTTGTTTACTTGCTTTATGTTTCGCCTAAACTCTAGTATACGATCTTTCTTAGGGTCGTTAGGCACATAAAATTTTTAATTTGGTATGGTCGATGCCTTGTAGAGCCTTGTTAGTGTGCCTAGTAACCCTACACTCACACGAGACAAATGATGATCTCAGGTCGACAGACTAACCTGAACACATGTCACCTGGGAACTGTTATCTGACAATAGGTACAATACCAACTAGCATGTTCCTGGTGAGTCCGTCCAGTGTACTCATAACCCAATGAGCACCTGTATTCTATCTTAGGTGAACAAACTAACACCAATAGCTTGTGAGACCTGGCCACCGCCCCTCGTCGGGGTCTCGATCAGTATACACTAGTCTACACTGGAGTATCGATGCCCGGTCTCGACACTCCTATGACTAGGGACATTTAAGGATGTGCTTATAGACCCCAGCTCCCACATATATGATCGTCATCATAATGCTGGCAGTCAAGCAAGAATCCTATGGGCTCTATCAACATGTACATGATGATAAAGACAAACCAGATAGCATACTATCATCTTGAGTAAGACTGTTTTATCGGTATAGGTCCTCCCTCAATCATCATAATCATCTGCCTCCGATTACGATAATTGCCTTGAAGGCACTATAGCCAACAATCTCCCACTTGCACTTAAGGCCAATTATTGCGATGTCGCATACTCACAGCCCGTGTGATATCGAACACCCAACTGCTCTACTAATCAGTTTCGCAAAGCCCATTTGCGAAAATGATTGCGTTCGAGAAATAGCCTCAGTGAGTGGATCCGCTCCAATGTTTCTTTCTGTATCTCTCTATATCTCAACTTCGCGGAGACAACTACCTCCCGAAATGAGCAATACGTGTCTTAGAATTTGTCTGGATATCTGATGGGACCCATTTCACAAATGAACTCCAAATCCAGCAAACTACTTAGACTGTATCATCCACTGTATTTAATCAGTATCCTGCGCTATGCCTTTCCTCAGTATTCGCTTGGACCATCTGTCCAACATACTGTCCCTCAAAAGAGGGAAAACTATAACTCTGACAGTCATTCTGTCATCCATGTCATCTTGGAAGCGTGAAATGATAACCGTCTCCTGAAGGACGCTGCCGTTACCATATCCTTAGAACATCCATTTATGTTCATAAACTGCTTCCCAACGTTTCTCCAGGATTGGATTAATATATCTGCTTATTGCAGCTAGTGCAAAAACAACATCTGGTGTGGTACTTGACATTTCTTGATTAACTCAATTGCCTAAGCAAGTGATATGCTAATCATGCAGATCCCTCTCCCCTTTAGTCTGTAAGACACCTTTAGAGAGGGTGACTCCATTACCTGCAGGTACACCACCATGCCAGGTGTCGTCTATTCTAAAATATCTTTGGAATAATGTCAAAGTACCCAAATTGGGATACATCCCAAATCTAGATCTAAAAACATAGATCTAGTAACCAGAAAAGTTGATATTTTATACATATCCTATGTTGAGAGACAACATTGTGATAACCACAGTATAACCGATCGCAGTATAGGAATATCCCTTCCTATCAAGTGCATATCATCCCAATACCTGGACATCACTCTCTACTACCTTCTTAGCAGATCCATCTCCTATTCTGATGAAGTCAAAGCCAATGACTGTCACATCAAAAATTGATGATCTATTTCCGCTATACTTGCTTTAGTCTATAAATAGACATAAGCAACTTGTCCTCTATGCTTCCGTTGCTCCCACAGACTACAACAACCTTCTGGCAGAGTCATATATACGTGCACTTCCAAAGCTAGTTTAGAACGACGCTATACTCATCTTCCTGCCGGGTCTTATAGTCCAGAACAGCAGCAAATGGCATGTCTGGGTAAACAAGAACCTCCCTATCACCGTCTCTGAGAAGACCGAAGTACCTCTCGGGTGCCTGAGGTTACCCACCAAATTTGTGGAGTGGCTAATGGAACATCAAATCCAATTGAATCCTTAGGTTCTATTAAATTTCTAGTAATCGTTTGTGGTTCTGGAATAACTTCCAGTTCTACCATACTCCCACTTGTGTTTTTTGAAAAAGTTTATTTTACTAAAACTGTGGCAAGTAAAGAACAATATAAATATTGATTTTCCTGATGGTAGAAAGTTATCCCTCGTCAAATCCCGGGATAACCCACAAACAGCCATTACTGAAACGTGCCTTGAGTTTATCCGGATTTTGGTTTTAAGCATCAGCCGAACAACTCCCTATACCTTAATATCGTTAAGATATAAATTGATTATATATATATATATATATATATATCTGATATAGAAACAAAAGCACTAATTTAATTGGAAACGGATTCAAAATCATGCAGCTGTCTCCAGTGCATATCAACCAAATGGAAAGAGGACAATCAACATTACTCATCTAGGAGTGCATCCATATATGAGTAACCCGAAAGAGAAGAAAGTTCTTAAAACCATTACTATCAACGGAATACCAAACACAAGTATGTACATCTTCGACTTCCTCGAAGAATCCTGATACTTACAATAAATTGTTCTCTACTTTATTCTTATACCTATAGCTTTTCAAAATCTGAACCTTGCATTTCAACGAAATACATGTCTAGAATCAGAGAAGTTATGAGTAAACAGAATACAGTGCGAGTACTAACCCCATTGTCCTAATGGACACTGAACAACATACAATACTTTGTATAAGTCCCCTGAGTTCAATAACTCAAACCCTGTGCGTCGTAGGTTGAAAAACTGCACTATGGTTAAGAAGAATTACACAGCTGTTGAATGCACCTTACCTAATCACCAGCTGATATAGGTAAATGTCACAGCCATAATATCAAAAAGTTATATCCCACTTTATAAAATAAATGTACATATATATCAGTTTGAAATTGGTGCATAACAACGGATATTCAAACCAAATATTTGCCATCCGGCAAAATCCAGATGATTTCCTCAAATATCACCAATTACAACGAATTCCGATATGAAGAGGATCCAATCACCCAATTCCCAATATCTTACCCCCACTCACCATCTGTATTGTTAGTGTATATGCTCTAGGGGCCATTATTGTATCATACTAGTTTGTATATTACTTAATGGAAGCTTGGGATATTCATATGTATATAACAGTCTTGCTAAACATGGTAGTATGCTACTTGGTTTTTCTATCTTAATATGTGAGTATACGTATTGATAGAGCTCTTAGGATCTTGCTTGACTACCAGCGTTGTGATGGCAGTCACACTAGTAGGGGCTGGGTAGTCTACAAGCACATCCTTATTCAGGTCCCTAGTCGTTGGATTATCGAGACAGGGCATCGATACTCCGGAGTAGACTAGTGTGTACGCTTCTCATCCCAATTGGGGAGATGGTCTGTCCCACAGCCGTCAGTACGTCGTACTGGAGATAGTATGCAGGTGCTCATTGGGTTACGGGTACACCGGACAGGACTCACAGGGAACTGTTGGATGGTTTTATACCAGTCGTCAGTGAACAGTTCCCAGATGACATGAGTACAGCATAGTCCGCAGACTTGACACTGCTACTTCGCCTCGAGTGTGTCCCACTGTTCTTAGATTGCTACCCTACGACGGCTCAAAGGAGTCGTGCAAACAGGTAGCAGTTGGGTGCAGTCCCGAGCACTTGGAGGCAATGGCGGTTAGACAGGATTCGTCTTTTCCGGTATTGGGGGTTGATATCGCGCTGTGTCAGAGAGCCATTACGTAAAGTCCCTGGCCAGGGCAAGCGAGATTTGCTGGTAGGTTCCAGTAGTTTCTCAGGGTGTAATGGGCTTCGCTCCGACATGACTTATACAGCTATTAGGGGACTGACGCTAGCCTCCCCTAGGCCCGATATGCGATAGTCTTAGACGAACGGACCGGACTGTACGGAGATTGTCACATCAGACTCAGTAGGAGTTCGGATGGGTTTCTTCATCGGCCTTCTTATCGACATCTACCTGGGGACCGTTACGTACAGCTAGTGCCGCTTGCGGTCTGTGGTTAAACCCACTGCCAGCGTAGTAGTCGAGTCTCTATAGTCCCACACAGAGAGTTTCCCTACTCCAGACGAAACGATATAGAGGTCGTATGGTTTTACGACAAGGGTTCGGACGCATACGTGTGTTTACGCACGTACGACTTTCGGACAGTTTTTACTAGTCGGCTTTGGTTTAAGCCAGTTACTAGTATCCGGTTATTGGATTTATACAGTCTAAAGTTTTTCCGTGTTTTCACGGATAGGAGAGGCGTTCTCGTAATTGCGCGAGAAGCTTCTAGAAGATGGTGACTAAGGAGGTTTAGGTGGCATATATATTGAATGAGATTAGTGAGTCATATGGATGATTCATCCATGTCATTAATGCTTCATAATTGCTTAATGACTCATGGACATGAATCACCATAAGATATTTATCAAGCATGGTTGTAAATCATTTTCTTTTCTTTTCTTGATAAATAAAAATGCTTGATATATATTATGATAACTCATTTTCTCTTCTCATTATCATGTTCATCTTCTCTCTCATCAAGCTCTCTCTCTTCAAACCCTAATCTTCCCCTCTCATGTGTTGAGTACAAGGATTAGTTAGACTACTTAATCCATAACCATACTCTATTTCATCTAGGTACTTTGATTAGCACTTAAAGATACCTAGTTACCTCAAGTTTAGAGGCAAAGCTTGGAGTTTAGCTCTTGTGGTGGATCGTCTACTACTTGGAGAAGGCCGAGGAGGAGGTGGAGTTCGTAAAGACAAAGGACACAGTTCTTTAGGTATAATCCCTTTACATAGTAGTTGTTAACTTCTATGTTTGATGTTAGTTATCGTTTAGCTTCGATTCATGCGGTTAGTCGATGTTTAGCATAAATCAAGATCGTTTTTCATATTTCCGCCTCCCCGCAAGTCGTGGGGTGTTGTACATCGACTTACAGTGGTATCAGAGCCTCGCTAAACAATAAATAACTCACTTGCAAAATTGTATGAATTTCGAACGGAAAAAACGAAACCGGAAAACCCCGATATCATGAGTTTCTGTCGATTTTTAAATGAAGTCCAAAAATTTTTCAGGGAGGTTCAGAAAGCACTAAATGACAGTAGTAGAACACCCAAGAAAATTGGGCCCATGAATCGGCTAAAGCGCCGCGGAACCGCGGCGGATCCACCGATCCGCCGCGCTTCCTACCGATCCGCCGCGCTTCCGCCGCCGAGTTGCCGATTCATGAACCCAATTTTCCTGTGTTGGTTCTCTGTGATATTTGGTATTTTCTGGAATTTTTTTATTTTTGCTCAGGTTTCAGATTTACAGAGAAGTATTGGAGCAAAATTAAATGTGTTTAATCGATCGAAATTATACGGTATTTGCTTGTTGGATTATATCTGTGTTCGTATAATGTGTTCGTAAACCTCCCCTAACTGCTAGTATGTCGGTTGGCAGGGGGTTGCTCATTTCTGTAATGGATTTTATCTGTTTGTATATATGAACTGTGTTGGACTGTTGTGATGTATAGCCGGGGTTATGTGATAGGTTATTATTTAATTCATTTGATGTAAATGTAATTTGTTGTAATATTATTTTGCGGGGCACATCCAGGTTGCGGTTGTAGCCACCGTTGTATTATTTCATTTTACTGTTTTTGCTCCTAGGACAGACCCAAGGTGGGGTACACAAACTGCCGGGCGGGTAGTTTGCCGTACCCGTTGGGGTCTTGGGTGGGGTAATGGCTATTCATCACAACTGTGTAATCCGTCTTTTGTTGCAGGCTCAAAACAAACACGGATTGCTTGCAAATCCAATAAAGTTCATCTGTGATCTGGAATGCCTATTATTGCGTCTGACGAATGTACAATATCTATATATGATAGCTATTTAGACGTCACTTATGTTTTACACCCGCGCTAGCCCAGCCCCCGCTCTGCCGTTAGTTAAGTAACCTAACGGGTGATGACGGGACCCCGTGGCGAATGCGGATGGCATAAGAGGACGTTGTATTTTCGTTGTTTTCTGCAATGATAGGTTAATGATGGGACGCATTATTTATAATGCAAAGAAAATAAACCAAAAGTTTAATCGTTGGAACAATTTAAAAGAAACCACTCGGTTAATTTTAAAAACAGATATTTTTAAATGCGGAGCTTTAACCACTCCTTTTAAAAGCTATCAGGTTCCTTCGGTTATATCAAGTTCACTACGTTCACGGTTTCGCCAAAACCATTTCGTAGCCCTCCGTAATTTCATTTGGGTATTCAGTAGTATTCAAGCTATGCATTTTGGCCAAAGTCAAGGCATAGTGTTTGGTAGCTTCTGGGTTTTCATTTGTTGCATAAGATAGATGAGTTGGTTTGGGACAGTCGTATTATCATTTGACCAAAGTCAGGGGTTTATACGGATGGGTTCAAATTAACAAGATAATGACGGGTAGAACTTGACATGTGACTTATGACATTTTGACCAAAGCCAAGGTTATAAGAGCATGGGGCAAAAATAAATATCGGGAATTTCTAAAGAAACTGAAATTTGCAAAGAGTTGCATACCATTTGGAGTTTGATGAATGTTGGTAGGATTCCTTCAACATTATCATACAATGATATTTGGATCCCGATCCTACTGTGAGTATATGCTACTTATCAGGATATTCGTCACTTAACGATCAATGCTATAAACCAAGTAGGTGTCAAGAAAGGTGTCAGCGGGGTTACGCCCCCAGAGAAAAGAGGTTATTTAATTAAGGAATTTCGCGAAAGCGTTGGAAAAGCTCCCTCGAAGTATCGACACTAGCCTGGCTGAACGGTTAAGCAAGTATTGTACGGTGAGAATAGTCCTGGCTAATTCTTCTTTTATGGTTTAAGGAAGGATTCGAGAAACAGTGGGAGCCATCCAGTTTAGATAAACTAAAAACCACTCTAAACTTGCAAGAGCATCATGCTAAAGTGTTTTCTTCTCTTTCTCCTAATTGCAGCGACCCCGAAAATGATTGGACCTAAGTTACTTTTAGAGAAAAATATACTGACAGGGCCAAACTATAAAGATTGGCTGCGGAATGTCAAAATGGCTTTGACCTATGACAAATTGGGGTACGTCCTCACCGCTACGGCACCTGCTGTCCCTGGTCCCAAATCCAGTAATGCGGATAAGGAAATCCGCAAAACCTGGGATTTCGATTGCGCGATAGCCAAGTGCATCGTGCTTGCCTCGATGAACAATGAACATTAGAGGAGGCACGAGGATATGGAACTAGATGGAATATTTCTCCATATAAAGGAACTTTATGGAGAGCAATCTCGTATAGCAAGATACGAGATCTCTAAGAACTTGTTTCGAGCGAGGTTGGCTGTCGGGTCATCGGTAGGAGAACATTGACCTTGGGACGACTTTGGATAATGAGCTTTATACAGACCTTATTCTCCAGTCCCTTCCTCACACCTACGTCCAGTTCATCCTGAACTTCAACATTCAAAGAAAAGAAGTTGAACTTCCGGAACTCCTGAAACATGTTAAGGAGTGTAGAGGGCACCTTGCAGAAGACAAGGGAAACACCCGCTATGTTTGTAGGCGGTGCATCTTCTTCCGGGTCCAAGGCTAGGGCCAAAGGAAGGAAGAAGAAGGCCGCCACCAAACCTAGAGGAGGTGTTAGTAAGGTGGGAGGGAAAGGGAAAAAAAAAGTTTGCGGTACCGGTAGTGGGCCAGGATGAGTGCTTCCATTGTCACAGGAAAGGGCACTGGAAGAAAGATTGCAAGGCGTGGAACGCCAAGAACCAGGAACCGAAGCAAGCAGTGGCTTCGACTTCAGGTGTGTTTGTAATTGAGAATTGTCTGTCAATTAACTCTACTTCCTGGGTATTGGATACCAGATCAGGATCTCATATTTGCAATTCATTGCAGGCACTGAGAAACCGTAGAGTGCTGAAGGAAGGTGATATGACCCTAAAGGTTGCTAACGGAGCTAGCGTGGGGAAGGTGATATGACCCTAAAGGTTGCTAACGGAGCTAGCGTGGGAGCTGCGTCCGTCGGGGATTATCACCTAGGATTGACAAGTGGACACATTTTGGTTTTACATAACTGTTTTTTTGTACCAAGCTTAACGTGTAATATCATATCAGTTTCCTTGTTATCAAATAAAGGTTATGATTTCACGTTTGTAAGAGATGTTGTTAACATCCACCTTAATCATGGTTTGATTGGGTCCGGTACACTAAATAACGGTATATATGTTTTAAACCAACTCCAAATTTTCAATGTCCAGAACACACTAAAAAGAAAGTCTCCAGATTTAAATAAAGCTTTCTTATGGCATTGTAGACTGGGTCACATCAATGAGAGAAGGTTGTGTAAGTCCACGTTGCGACCCCCGGTTCTTACGGGGAGGCGGAAACGGTATAAAAAACAAATTTTTAGCGCATGGGGCAACATGGACTAACAAAGTCGGGATCTTTTCCTAAACTAAAACTAGCAAACAAGCTAAAGAGAGTTAGCTACTCGGAAAGATGGTTATACCTAAACTTGAACTCCTTCTTCTTCAAACTTTTGTAGAGGTTGATGGTGCTTTCCTCATTGCCTTCTTTCGTCAAAGATGGATCCACCTGAGGGTTCAACCTTCGGGCTCTTTCTCGAACTTTGAGAGAACTAGAATCTTCGGCTTGCCAAACCTTTGATCCTAGAGTGAGTAGAGAGTGTCTAAGGGGTGTTTTCTTTTCAATGAGAGGGATTCTCAACACAGGAGAAGGATTCTCCTTGAGCTTGAGGAAGAAGAAGATGAAGTGAGGAGAGAGAATGGTTATGATAGAATGAGCTCTCTTTTTCCTTTTGCAACCATATCAAAAAGAAAAAGAATTATCTAAATAATAATAATAATTCAAATGAGAATAGTTGATGGTTGTTTTGGAATGACCACTATCATAACTTCATTAAATTAATGTAACCTAGAATCAAGGAGCATCCTTGCAAAGTAATGATGATGGTCAAACATTCAACCATGGTCAACAAGTCAACCATGGTCAACAAGTCAACAAAACCAACCATGACATAATTTCATTTAATTACTATTATTAATTGATATTTCATAATTCCATTAGGGTTTGGAAAAAGACGACTGTCAACTGTGCATACGCACCCGTTCCGAAACCCTAATGAAAAACCTCTTCCTCCGCCTCAAACAACTGTGCATACACACCTGCATTCTCGTTCTGAGGAACAAGAATACTGAGAGATAAAAGCAACCCCAAAACATATACCAGTATCTGGCTCAAACCAGAGCCTGCTAGTATAATCCGTCCGGACTCCAAAAGTGCACAAGTGCACTGATGAGAACGAACCCTGCCGCAAAAACCATGCGACCTCTACTCTGTTTTGCCCAGAGGCGAATACCCTCTGTGTGGGACTCTAAAGACTCGACACTACGCTGGCAGTGGGTTTAACCACAGACCGCAAGCGGCACTAGCTGTGCGTAACGGTCCCCAGGTAGATGCCGACAAGAAGGCTGACGAGGTGAACCCATCTGAACTCCTACTGAGTCTGAATGTGACATTCTCCGTACAGTCCGGTCTGTTCGTCTGATACATCGCATGGCGGGCCTAGGGGGCGGTAACGTCAGTCCCCTAATAGCGGTACAAGTCGTGTCGAGAGTGAAGCCCAAAACACCCTGAGATAACACTGAAGCCTACCAGTATATCTCGCTTGCCCTGGCCAGGGACTACTCGTGTAATGGCTCTCTTAGACACAGCGCGATGTCAACCCCAATACCGGAGAGACGAATCCTATCTAACTGTCACTGCCTCCAAGTGCTTCGGGACTGCACCCAACTACAACCTGTTTGCACGACTCCTTTGAGCCGTGGTAGGGTAGTGATCAAAGTGCAGTGGGAACACACTCGAGGCGAAGTGCCAGTGTCAAGTCAACGGACTAAGCTGTACTCATGTCACCTGGGAACTGATAACTGACGATAGGTATAATACCAACCTTTCAGTTCCCGACGAGTCCTGTCCAGTGTACTCGTAATCCAACGAGCACCCGTATACTATCTCCAGTACGACGTACTGATGGCTGTGGGACAGACCATCTCCCACACTGGGATGAGAAGCGCATACGCTAGTCTACTCCGGAGTATCGATGCCCTGTCTCGATGGTCCTGCGACTAGGGACCTGTATAAGGATGTGCTTATAGATTACTCAGCCCCCACTAGTATGACTGCCATCACAACGCTGGTAATCAAGCAAAGATCCTAAGGGCTCTACTAATGCGTATAGGTGATATACTAAAATAACACATGTACACATTGAAGTAGAAACAAACCAAGTAGCATACTACTATATTGAGCAAGATTGTTTATACAAGGTGAATATCCCAAGCTTCCATTAAGTAATATACAACTAGTATGATACAGTAATGGCCTCTAGGGCATATACACTAACAATCTCCCACTTGCACTAGGGCCATGTACTGGCATATCGAAGACCTATCATCTCGATCAGCCGCTCGAACTGAGTCTGGGGTAGGGCCTTGTGAATGGATCTGCAGTGTTTTCTTCTGAAGTAACCCTCCGAACCTCGATCTCCTTGCGATCCACGATCTCCCTGATCAGGTGATACCGCCTCAAGATGTGCCTGGATCTCTGATGGGACCTGGGTTCCTTCGCTAAAGCTATAGCCCCGTTGTTGTCGCAATACAGAGGTATTGGGTCAACAATGGACGGAACCACCTGAAGTTCTTTCAAGAACTTGCTCATCCAGACAGGTTCTTTTGTGGCATCAGATGCAGCGATGTATTCCGCTTCCATCGTCGAGTCTGCAACGGTTTCCTGTTTGGAACTCTTCCAACACACCGCCCCTCCATTGAGGGTAAAGACAAAACCCGACATGGACTTGGAATCATCTTGTCACTCTGGAAGCTGGAGTCAGCAAAGGCCTCGATCTGGAGGTCTTTTCCGCCATACACCAAGAACATCTCCTTAGTCCTCCTCAGGTACTTGAGAATGTTCTTTACTGCTATCCAGTGTTTCTCCCCAGGGTTTGACTGATACCGGCTTACTACACTCAGTGCATAAGCTACATCCGGTCTGGTACACAACATCGCATACATTATAGAGCCTACCGCAGAAGCGTAGGGTATAATAGACATGCGATCCCTCTCCAAATCAGTCTTGGGAGACATCTCTTTAGAGAGGGTGATCCCGTGACAAGCCGGTAGGTTACCGCGCTTGGAATCTTCATACTGAATCTCTTCAGTATAGTGTCGATGTACCTGGACTGTGAAAGTCTTAATATCCTCTTGGATCTATCACGATGGATCCAGATCCCCAGGATGTAAGAGGCATCACCCAGGTCTTTCATGGAGAACCTGTGTGACAAGAAACCCTTGACAGATTGTAGCATAGGAATGTCATTTCCTATTAAGAGAATGTCATCCACGTATAAAACGAGGAATACTACAGTTCTCGCTACAAATCTACTATAGATGCATGGTTCATCTGGATTTTTGATAAGCCAAATTCCTTGACCGTCTCATCAAAACAGATGTTCCAACTCCGCGATGCCTGCTTTAGTCTATAGATGGACTTAAGCAACTTGCACACCTTTCCGCTGCTCCCACTCTGAATGAAACCCTCTGGCTGGTCCATATAGACACACTCCTCTAAATTTCCATTTAGAAAAGCGGTTTTTACGTCCATCTGCCAAATCTCATAATCGTGGAAGGCAGCAATGGCAAGAAGGATCCGAATGGATTTCAGCATAGCCACTGGAGAAAAGGTTTCGTCATAGTCCAAGCCAGGTCTTTAACGGAAACCCTTTGCTACAAGTCTAGCTTTATAGGTCTCAACCTGTCCATCTACACCAATCTTCCTTTTGAAGATCCACTTGCATCCTACGGGTTTTACCCCGTCTGAGCAATGTCCAACGTCCATACTTTGTTGGTGTACATGGACTCCATTTCGGTCCGCATTGCATCCAGCCATTTTACCGAGTCAACGCTCTGAACGGCCTGCTGGAAGCTAGTAGGCTCATCATAATCTATGATGCAATCCTCTCTATCCCCGTCTATGAGAAAACCGTAGTATCTCTCGGGCGGATGAGACTGCCTACTACTCCTGCGGAGCGGCGTAGGAATGTCTTGTTCATTTGAACCCTCTGGTTCTACTAAGCTTTCAGTAATAGTCTGTGGTTCTGGAATTTCTTCCATTTCTACTGCGCTCCCACTTATTTCTTTTTCTAAGAACTGGTGTTCTAGAAAGTGGGCATGACGAGAAACAAGAACTTTTTGTTCCTCTTCGTAGTAGAAGAGATATCCCTTGGAATTCTTTGGATATCCCACAAACTTACACAGTACTGAGCGCGCCTCGAGCTTGTCTGCATGCTGCTTTTTAACAAAAGCTGGACTTCCCCAAGTCTTAATATGACTGAGATGGGGCCTCTTCCCACACCACATCTCATATGGTGTAGTAGGCACAGTCTTAGTAGGAACTCGGTTCAAAAGGTACGCAGCTGATTCTAGCGCATACCCCCAGAAAGATCGCGGTAACTCAGCGTTACTCATCATGGACTGTACCATATCCAATAGGGTTCGGTTCCGTCTCTCCGATACACCGTTGTGTTGCGGAGTGTATGGAGGAGTAAGCTGAGAGAGAATCCCGTTCTCTTTTAAATAATTCAGGAACTCGGCACTTAAGTATTCTCCACCTCGATCCGATCTTAGAATCTTGATACTTTTGCCGGTTTGTTTTTCTACTTCATTCTTATATTCCTGGAATTTTTCAAAAGCTTCGGACTTATGTTTCATTAAGAAGACATAACCGTACCTTGAAAAATCATCCGTAAAAGTAATGAAGTAAGAATAACCGCTTCGCGCATGTGTAGACATTAGACCGCACACGTCGCTGTGTACGAGTCCCAAGAGCTCGCTCGCTCTTACTCCGTGTCCAGTGAATGGAGTCTTTGTCATCTTTCCTTTGAGACAGGATTGACAAGTAGCATATGATTGATATTCGAACGGATCCAAATATCCTTCTGTATGTAACTTAGTCAACCTTCTCTCATTGATGTGACCCAGTCTACAATGCCATAAGAAAGTCTGATTGATATCTGGAGACTTTCTTTTGTGTGTATTCTGGACATTGAAAATCTGTGGTTGGTTTAATACGTATATACCATTGCTCAGTGTACCTGACCCAATCAGAACTTGATTAAGGTGAATGTTTACAACATTACTTACAAACGCAAATTCATAACCTTCTTTAGAAACCAAAGATACAGAAATGATATTACAAGTTGCGTTGGGTACAAAAAAGCAATTACGCAAAACCAAAACATGCCCATCTGACATTCCCAGGTGATAGTCCCCCACGGCTTTAGCATCCATGCTAGCTCCGTTCGCAACTCTGAGGGTCATGTCACCTGCCTTTGAAACCCTACGGTTTCTCAACGCCTGCAAAGAATTACAGATATGAGATCCTGATCCGGTATCCAATACCCAGGAAGTAGAGTTTATAGAAAGACAGTTTTCAATAACATACACACCTGAAGCTGAAGCCGCAACCTGCTTCAGTTCCTGTGTCCTGGCTTTCCAAGCCCTGCAATCTTTCTTCCAGTGTCCACTCTTGTGACAATAGAAGCATTCCTCTTTACCCACAAGCTTCCCCGCTATCTTTGTTGCCTTTGCTTTTCCCTTCGTATCCACTTTACTAACACCGCCCCTTGGTTTGGCGAGGGCTTTCCTCTTCTTTCCCTTGGCTTTCGTCTTGGACCTAGAAGAAGAAGATCCTCCTACAAACAAAGTGGATGTTTCCCTACCCTTCTGTAGGGTGCCCTCTGCACTCCTCAGCATGTTGAGGAGTTCTGAAAGTTCAACTTCCTTTTCTTGCAAGTTGAAATTCAGTATGAACTGGGCGTAAGTGGAAGGAAGGGACTGGAGAACTAAGTCCGTATAGAGCCCACTCTCCAACGTGGTCCCAAGTTCTGCGAGGTCCTCAATGTAGCCAATCATCTTAAGCACGTGGTCCGCTACCGATGATCCGACGGCCAACTTTGCCGAAAATAACTTCTTCGACACTTCGTATCTTGCGATACGAGACTGCTCTCCATACAGTTCTTTTGTATGAAGAAATATGGATTCTAAGTCCATATTCTCGTGCCTCCTCTGATGTTCCATGTCCATAGAGGCAAGCACGAGGCATCTGGCCTTCGCGCAATCAATCTCCCAAGTCTTACGGATTTCCTTATCCGCGACGCTGGAGGTGGGACCTGGGACGGGGGGAGCTTTGGTGGTAAGAAGATACCCCAGCTTGTCGTAAGTATTGCCATTTTGACATTCCTGAGCCAATCTTTGTAGTTTGGCCCTGTCAGTATGTTTTTATCTAGAAGTAACTTAAGTCCAGTCATTTCGATTTGGTCGCTGCAGGAGGAGAGAGAAAGAACACTCAGCACAATGCTCTTGCAAGTTTAGAATGGTTTTTAATTTGTCTAAACAGGATGGCTCCCACTGTCTCTCGAATCCCTCCTCAAACCACAAAGGAAGAATTAGCCGGGATCAATCCCACCGCACAATACTTGCTTAACCGTTCAGCCAGGCCAGTGTCGGTACTTCGAGGGAGGTTTTCCAACGCTTTCGCGAAGTTCCTTAATTTAAGAACCTCTTTTTCCTGGGGGCGTAGCCCCGCTAACACCTTTCTAGGCACCTACTAGGTTTATAGCATTGATCGTTTAGTGAGAAATTTCCCGAGGAGTAGCATATACTCACAGTAGGATCGGGATCCAAATATCATCGCGTGACGAAACTGAAGGAATCCTACCAGAATCATCATACTCCAGATGGTATGCAAATCTAGCAAGTTTCAGTACTTATGAAACTCCCGATGTGGATTTTTGCCCCATGCTCTTATGACCTTGACTTTGGCCAAAATATCATAAGTCACATGTCAAGTTCTTCCCGTCACTATCAGGTTAATTTGGATCCACCCGTACCTACCCTTGACTTTGGCCAAAATGGCGGCACGACTGTCCCAAACCAACACATCTATCTATGCTACACATGAACACCCAATAGCTACCAATCACTATGCCTTGACTTTGGCCAACATACATAGCTTGAATACTATTGTCTATTCATGCGAAACGACGGAGGGCTACGAATGGTTTTGGTAAAACCGTGAACGTAGTGAACTTGATATAATCGATGGAACGAGATAGCTTTTAGAAGGAGTGGCTCAAGCTCCGCATTTAAAAGTTAGTTTTGAAAAGAACCGAGTGGTTTTTCGAAAGTGTTCCAACGACTTTAACATGGTTTATTATCTTGCATTAGTTCTTTTAATGCGTGATATTCTTGCATTAGTTCTTTTAATGCGTCCCATCATTTAATCCTACCATTGCAGAAAACAACCAAAATATGACGTACGCTTATGCCATTCGCATTCGCCACGGGGTCTCGTCATCACCCGTTAGGTTACTTAACTAACGACAGAGCGGGGGCTGGGCTAGCGCGGCTGTAAAACATAAGCAACGCCTAGATATAAAGCAATGATAGACATTACAGATCACAGATGAATACATTGGATATACTAGGAATCCGCAATCCGTTCGAGCCTGCAACGAAAAGCGGATTACACGGTCGCGGTGAATAGCCAAAACCCCACCCAAGACCCCTACGGGTGCGGCAAACTACCCGCCAAGTTCCCGGTAGTTTGTGCACCCCTCCATGGGTCTATCCTAGGAGCAAAAATAGTAAAAAGAATTATACAATGACGGCTACAACCCCGACCCGGTTGTGCGGCCATACAAATAATATTATTACATCAATTTACATTTACAAATGAATGAAAGAAAAACAAAAGCTCATCTCACATCCACCCCGGCTATTCACCCGCGACAGTCCAACACATTCATATACACATTCCAATATCAAACACAGATCACAGAGATGTATAACCCCGACTAATCGACTTATAGCGATTAGCCGACGTTCAATACATTACATACATCACAGATATAACCAATATAGCCAAAGTGTAGCGAAGTTCGAAAAAAATACGGATTTATAGGACCCCAAAAGTAAATTTCTTTTCTGGAAAATCTGGGCACATATAACAT
The DNA here is from genome assembly GCA_030015575.1 of Agapanthus africanus. NCBI lineage: Eukaryota > Viridiplantae > Streptophyta > Magnoliopsida > Asparagales > Amaryllidaceae > Agapanthus > Agapanthus africanus. The sequence goes on from CM057344.1 coordinate 242,987,493, forward strand.
ATTTGAAAAATCCCAAAACCCTACCAGAAGAACACTGCACAAAACACGATCACATGAAGAGCCCAAACGGCGGCGGATCCGCGGCGAAGAGAATAGCTGAGGCCGCGGATCCGCGGCGCTTTGAAGGATTCATGGGATCGTTTTTCTTGGGTGTTCTCACAAAACCCTGAGCCGATTTTAGGAGTAAAAAGTTTTACTTTTAGAGCATAAAAAATTTCAACAGAAACTTAGGGTTTTTGATTTTCCGGTTTTGCGATTTTTCGGTTTCGAACTTCCATACACTTCGCTACCAAGCTAGTTTAAGTTTAGTTAGGCTTTGATACCACTGTAAGTCCACGTTGCGACCCCCGGTTCTTACGGGGAGGCGGAAACGGTATAAAAAACAAATTTTTAGCGCATGGGGTAACATGGACTAACAAAGTCGGGATCTTTTCCTATACTAAAACTAGCAAACAAGCTAAAGAGAGTTAGCTACTTGGAAAGATGGTTATACCTAAACTTGAACTCCTTCTTCAAACTTTTGTAGAGGTTGATGGTGCTTTCCTCGTTGCCTTCTTCCGTCAAAGATGGATCCACCTGAGGGTTCAACCTTCGGGCTCTTTCTCGAACTTTGAGAGAACTAGAATCTTCGGCTTGCCAAACCTTTGATCCTAGAGTGAGTAGAGAGTGTCTAAGGGGTGTTTTCTTTTCAAGGAGAGGGATTCTCAACACATGAGAAGGATTCTCCTTGAGCTTGAGGAAGAAGAAGATGAAGTGAGGAGAGAGAATGGTTATGATAGAATGAGCTCTCTTTTTCCTTTTGCAACCATATCAAAAAGAAAAAGAATTATCTAAATAATAATAATAATTCAAATGAGAATAGTTGATGGTTGTTTTGGAATGACCACTATCATAACTTCATTAAATGAATGTAAGCTAGAATCAAGGAGCATCCTTGCAAAGTAATGATGATGGTCAAACATTCAACCATGGTCAACAAGTCAACCATGGTCAACAAGTCAACAAAACCAACCATGACATAATTTCATTTAATTACTATTATTAATTGATATTTCAAAATTCCATTAGGGTTTGGAAAAAGACGACTGCAACTGTGCATACGCACCCGTTCCGAAACCCTAATGAAAAACCTCTTCCTCCGCCTCAAACAACTGTGCATACACACCTGCATTCTCGTTCCGAGGAACAAGAATACTGAGAGATAAAAGCAACCCCAAAACATATACCAGTATCTGGCTCAAACCAGAGCCTGCTAGTATAATCCGTCCGGACTCCAAAAGTGCACAAGTGCACGGATGAGAACGAACCCTGCCGCAAAAACCATGCGACCTCTACTCTGTTTTGCCAAGAGGCGAATACCCTCTGTGTGGGACTCTAAAAACTCGACACTACGCTGGCAGTGGGTTTAACCACAGACCGCAAGCGGCACTAGCTGTGCGTAACGGTCCCCAGGTAGATGCCGACAAGAAGGCTGACGAGGTGAACCCCATCTGAATTCCTACTGTGTCTGAATGTGACATTCTCCGTACAGTCCGGTCTGTTCGTCTGATACATCGCATGGCGGGCCTAGGGGGCGGTAAACGTCAGTCCCCTAATAGCGGTACAAGTCGTGTCGGAGTGAAGCCCAAAACACCCTGAGATAACACTGGAAGCCTACCAGTATATCTCGCTTGCCCTGGCCAGGGACTACTCGTGTAATGGCTCTCCTAGACACAGCACGATGTCAACCCCCAATACCGGGAGAGACTAATCCTATCTAACTGTCACTGCCTCCAAGTGCTTCGGGACTGCACCCAACTACTACCTGTTTGCACGACTCCTTTGAGCCGTGGTAGGGTAGTGATCAAAGTGCAGTGGGAACACACTCGAGGCGAAGTGCCAGTGTCAAGTCAACGGACTAAGCTGTATTCATGTCACCTGGGAACTGATAACTGACGATAGGTATAATACCAACCTTTCAGTTCCCGACGAGTCCTGCCCAGTGTACTCGTAACCCAACGAGCACCCGTATACTATCTCCAGTACGACGTACTGATGGCTGTGGGACAGACCATCTCCCACACTGGGATGAGAAGCGCATACGCTAGTCTACTCCGGAGTATCGATGCCCTGTCTTGATGGTCCTGCGACTAGGGACCTGTATAAGGATGTGCTTATAGATTACCCAGCCCCCACTAGTGTGACTGCCATCACAACGCTGGTAATCAAGCAAAGATCCTAAGGGCTCTACTAATGCGCATAGGTGATATACTAAAATAAACACATGTACACATTGAAGTAGAAACAAACCAAGTAGCATACTACTTTATTGAGCAAGATTGTTTATACAAGGTGAATATCCCAAGCTTCCATTAAGTAATATACAAACTAGTATGATACAGTAATGGCCTCTAGGGCATATACACTAACAGGTTGACTAAGTTGCATAGAGACGGATATTTGGACTCGTTCGAATATCAAACTTATGACACTTGTCAATCTTGTCTCAAAGGAAAGATGACAAAGACTCCATTTACTGGACATGGCGTAAGAACGAGCGAGCTCTTAGGACTCATACACAGCGATGTATGTGGTCCAATGTCTACGCATGCAAGAGGTGGTTTTTCCTATTTCATTACTTTCACGGATGATTACTCAAGATATGGATTCATTTATCTGATGAAACATAAATCCGAGGCTTTTGAGAAATTCCAAGAGTATAAGAATGGAGTAGAAAACCAAACCGGCAAAAGTATCAAGACACTTAGATCTGATCGAGGTGGTGAATACTTGAGTGCCGAGTTCCTAGGTTACCTAAAAGAGAAAGGAATTCTCTCTCAGCTTACTCCTCCATACACTCCACAGCATAACGGTGTATCGGAGAGACGGAATCGAACCCTACTGGATATGGTACGATCCATGATGAGCAATGCTGAGTTACCACGATCTTTTTGGGGTTATGCGCTAGAATCAGCAGCATATCTTCTGAATAGGGCTCCTACCAAGACTGTGCCTACCACTCCATATCAGATGTGGACTGGGGAGAAACCCCATCTTCAGCATATGAAGATTTGGGGATGTCCAGCTTTTGTTAAAAAGCAGCATGTGGACAAGCTCGAGGCACGATCAGTAAAATGTAAGTTTGTGGGATATCCAAAGAACTCCAAGGGATATTATTTCTATTACGCAGAGGAACAAAAGGTTATTGTTTCTCGTAATGCCCATTTTCTGGAACATCAGTTTTTAGAAAAGGAAATAAGTGGGAGCGAAATAGAACTGGAAGAAATTCCAGAACCACAAACTGCTACTGAAAGTTTGGTAGAACCGGTAGTTCAAGAAGAACAGGACATTCCCGCACCCCTCCGCAGGAGTAGTAGGCCGTCTCATCCGCCTGAGAGATACTACGGTTTTCTCATAGATGGGGATAGAGAGGATTGCATCATAGATGATGATGAACCTACTGACTTCCAGCAGGCCATCCAGAGCGGCGACTCGGTACGATGGCTAGATGCAATGCGGACCGAAATGGAGTCCATGTACACCAACAAAGTATGGACTTTGGACTTTGCTCCAGATGAGGTAAAACCCATAGAATGCAAATGGATCTTCAAGAAAAAGATTGGTGTAGATGGACAGGTGGAAACCTATAAGGCTAGACTTGTTGCAAAGGGTTTTCGTCAAAGACCTGGTTTGGACTATGACAAAACTTTTTCTCCAGTGGCTATGCTCAAATCCATTCGGGTCCTTCTTGCTATTGCTGCCTTCCATGATTATGAAATCTGGCTGATGGACGTAAAGACGGCTTTTCTGAATGGAAATTTAGAAGAGTGCGTCTATATGGATCAGCCAGAGGGTTTCAATCAGAGTGGGAGCAGCGGGAAAGTATGCAAGCTGCTTAAGTCCATTTATGGACTAAAGCAGGCATCGCGGAGTTGGAACATCTGTTTTGATGAGACAGTCAAAGAATATGACTATATCAAAAATCCAGATGAACCGTGCATATATAGTAAAGTTGTAGCCAGAAGTGTTATATTCCTCGTCTTGTACGTGGATGGCATTCTATTGATAGGAAATGACATTCCTATGCTACAATCTGTCAAAGGATTCTTGTCACACAGGTTCTCCATGAAAGACCTGGGTGATGCCTCTTACATTCTGGGGATCCGGATCTATCGTGATAGATCCAAGAGGATGTTGGGACTTTCACAGTCCAGGTATATCGACACTGTACTGAAAAGATTCAGTATGGAAGATTCTATGCGCGGTAATCTACCGGCTTGTCATGGAATCACCCTCTCCAAAGAGATATCTCCTAAGACTGATTTGGAAAGGGAACGCATGTCTATTATACCCTACGCTTCTACAGTAGGCTCTATAATGTATGCGATGTTGTGCACCAGACCAGATGTAGCTTACGCACTAAGCGTGGTAAGCCGGTATCAGTCAGACCGAGGGGAGAAGCACTGGATAGCAGTAAAGAACATTCTCAAGTACCTAAGAAGGACTAAGGAGATGTTCTTGGTTTACGGCGGAAAAGACCTCAGGTTGGAGGCCTTTGCTGATTCCGGCTTCCAGAGTGATAAGGACGATTCCAAGTCCATGTCGGGTTATGTCTTTACCCTCAATGGAGGGGCGGTGTGCTGGAAGAGTTCCAAGCAGGACACCGTTGCTGACTCAACGATGGAAGCGGAGTATATAGCTGCTTGCGATGCCGCAAAAGAAGCAGTCTGGATGAAGAAGTTCCTAACAGAACTTCAGGTGGTTCTTACCATAGTCGATCCAATACCTCTGTATTGCGACAACAACGGAGCTATAGCTTTAGCGAAGGAACCAAGGTCCCATCAGAAGTCTAGAGACATCTTGAGGCGGTATCACCTGATCGTCGGGAGATCGAGGTTCGGAGAGTTGCTTCTGAAGAGAACATTGCTGATCCATTCACAAAGGCCCTACCTCAGATTCATTTCGAGAGGCTACTCGAGATCATCGGTCTTCGATATGCCAGTACATGGCCCTAGTGCAAGTGGGAGATTGTTAGTGTATATGCCCTAGGGGCCATTATTGTATCATACTAGTTTGTATATTACTTAATGGAAGCTTGGGATATTCACATGTATATAACAGTCTTGCTAAACATGGTAGTATGCTACTTGGTTTTTCTATCTTAATATGTGAGTATACGTATTGATAGAGCTCTTAGGATCTTGCTTGACTACCAGCGTTGTGATGGCAGTCACACTAGTGGGGGCTGGGTAGTCTACAAGCACATCCTTATTCAGGTCCCTAGTCGTTGGATTATCGAGACAGGGCATCGATACTCCGGAGTAGACTAGTGTGTACGCTTCTCATCCCAGTTGGGGAGATGGTCTGTCCCACAGCCGTCAGTACGTCGTACTGGAGATAGTATGCAGGTGCTCGTTGGGTTACGGGTACACCGGACAGGACTCACAGGGAACTGTTGGATGGTTTTATACCAGTCGTCAGTGAACAGTTCCCAGGTGACATGAGTACAGCATAGTCCGCAGACTTGACACTGCTACTTCGCCTCGAGTGTGTCCCACTGTTCTTAGATTGCTACCCTACCACGGCTCAAAGGAGTCGTGCAAACAGGTAGCAGTTGGGTACAGTCCTGAGCACTTGGAGGCAATGGCGGTTAGACAGGATTCGTCTCTCCCGGTATTGGGGGTTGATATCGCGCTGTGTCAGAGAGCCATTACGCAAAGTCCCTGGCCAGGGGAAGCGAGATTTGCTGGTAGGTTCCAGTAGTTTCTCAGGGTGTAATGGGCTTCGCTCCGACACGACTTATACAGCTATTAGGGGACTGACGCTAGCCGCCCCCTAGGCCCGATATGCGATAGTCTTAGACGAACGGACCGGACTGTACGGAGATTGTCACATCAGACTCAGTAGGAGTTCGGATGGGTTTCTTCATCGGCCTTCTTATCGACATCTACCTGGGGACCGTTACGTACAGCTAGTGCCGCTTACGGTCTGTGGTTAAACCCACTGCCAGAGTAGTAGTCGAGTCTCTAGAGTCCCACGCAGAGAGTTTCCCTACTCCAGGCGAAACGATATAGAGGTCGTATGGTTTTACGACATGGGTTCGGACGCATACGTGTGTTTACGCACGTACGACTTTCGGACAGTTTTTACTAGTCGACTTTGGTTTAAGCCAGTTACTAGTATCCGGTTATTGGATTTATACAGTCTAAAGTTTTTCCGTGTTTTCACGGATAGGAAGGGCGTTCTCGTAATTGCGCGAGAAGATTCTAGAAGATGGTGACTAAGGAGGTTTAGGTGGCATATACATTGAATGAGATTAGTGAGTCATATGGATGATTCATCCATATCATTAATGCTTCATAATTGCTTAATGACTCATGGAGATGAATCACCACAAGATATTTATCACGCATGGTTGTAAATCATTTTCTTTTCTTTTCTTGATTAATAAAAATGCTTGATATATATTATGATAACTCATTTTCTCTTCTCATTATCATGTTCATCTTCTCTCTCCTCAAGCTCTCTCTCTTCAAACCCTAATCCTCCCCTCTCATGTGTTGAGTACAAGGATTAGTTAGACTACTTAATCCATAACCATACTCTATTTCATCTAGGTACTTTGATTAGCACTTAAAGATACCTAGTTACCTCAAGTTTAGAGGCAAAGCTTAGAGTTTAGCTCTCGTGGTGGATCGTCTACTACTTGGAGAAGGCCGAGGAGGAGGTGGAGTTCGTAAAGACGAAGGACACGGTTCTTTAGGTATAATCCCTTTACATAGTAGTTGTTAACTTCTATGTTTGATGTTAGTTATCGTTTAGCTTCGATTCATGCGGTTAGTCGATGTTTAGTATAAAACAAGATCGTTTTTCATATTTTTGCCTCCCCGCAAGTCGTGGGGTGTTGTACATCGACTTACAGTAATAACATACAAATGTGAGAAACTAATCTGGTAAATACATACCCTAGAGTTAGATTCTTATTAAGAAAACAATTTTCAATTAACATCGCACAGTAAAACTGAAACATGAAAATATTTCAAAAGGGTTAACTCGTATTCCTAGTAATGCCTCTTCCATTATCCTGAATCATGACAGTAACCATATACTTACCTGCCCTCACTGCAATCCCTTTATTATGTCTTTACTTATTACCTTCTGTACACCTCCTTTACGCTAATTGGTTTTCTTCATTCCCTTCCCTTCGGCACCAGCCTAAGGTTTTGAAGAAGACTATCCAATAAACGCAATAGGTGTACTCTCCTAATCCTAGGAGCCCTCTGTTGGATATAGTGCCCTCAAAGTCAATTATTGGATCGCAGACACGTGATTGCAATGATTGAAGAGGACCTATACCGGTAGGACAGACTTACTCGTAATGATAGTATGCTATCTGGTTTGCCTTTATCATTCGTGTACAGGTTCAGGTGACTGATCACTGTTACACTTTGATAGAGCCCTTAGGATCTTGCTTGACTATCAACAGTATGATGGCGATCATATACGTGAGAGTTGGGTGGTCTATAAGCATATCCTTAATTGTGGTCCCTAGTCGTGGGAGTTTCGAGATAGGGCATCGATTCTCCGGAGTAGACTAGTGTATACAGTCGAGACCCCGATGAGGGGCGGTAGTCGGTCTCACAAGCCACTGGTGTCAGTTGGATCACCTAAGATGCATACAGGTGCTCATTGAGTTATGAGTACACCGGACAGGACTCGCCGGGAACCTGCTAGTTGGTATTATACCTATCGTTAGATAGTAGTTCCCTGGTGACATGTGTACAGGTTAGTTCATCGACCTGAGCTCATCATTTGTCTCATGGGAGTTCCCATTGTGCTTTGATTTCTACCTTACCACGGCTCAAAGGAGTCATGCAAACAGATAGTTTTTGGGTATAGTCCCGAGCCACATGGAGGCAAGTGAGCGGATCGGCAGGGGATTCGTCTCTCCCGGTATTGGGGGTGAGATCGCGCTGTGTCTAAGAGAGCCATTACACATAGCCCTCGGCCGAGACAGGAGATTTACTGGTAGGTACTCCAGTAGTATCTCAGGGTGTTTTTGGGCTACACTCCGACACGACTTATACCGCTATTGGGGGTCTGACGTTACCAGCCCCCTAGGCCGATATGCGATACTCATAGATGAACGGACCGGACTATATATACATTGTCACTGTTAGGCTCAGTAGGGTTCCAGGATGAGTTCGCTCATCGGCTTCCCTTGAGGTCAGTACATGGGCAGCCGTTACGCACAGCTAGTGCCGCTGACGGCTTATGGTTAAACCCACTGCCAGGGTACTGACGAGTCATTAGAGTCCCCCACAGATAGTTTCCCAAGTTCGGGCGAAACGTTGTAGAGGCCGTATGGTTTTATGGTAGGGTTCGAAAAATGCACGTGCGTTTACGCACGTGTCATATTTCGGGCAGATAATACTGGTGGGCTTTGGTTTAAGCCGGATCCGAGTATTATACTGTGTAGATATAATATCTTTGTCTCAGTTGCATTTGTATTCGGTCGTAATGCAAATGCGGGTATGTTTATACTGTTACGGGGTTATCCTAAAATTCGTTTCGGGATCGCTTTTGGAAGTTGGCAGTTTCCAGTTTCCAGTTTTCTATCACCCGTATTTTACATTCGGTTAAATACGAATTTATCTTTTCTTCATGAGGGTGAGTCATGAGGTGAGTCATGAGTGTGGAATGTTCTAGTATGGTGACTAGGTTAGTGACTCATTATGTTGCATTAATGATTTGCTAGGTGTATTAGTGAGTCACCTTTACCATTAATGCATTTTGTTTTTGCTTTGATATTTCTTCATGATAAGTATTGCTTATGGTCACCCCCTCTTTTCCTACACTCACCTCCCTCCTTCTATATACTGGCCGGCCCTCCCCTCCTCTTCTCACTCACTCACTTGGTTGAAAAGATTATGATAGATTTATTCATGGAAATTTCATATAGCTCAAATTCTTATCACCCGATTCCAAAAAGGGCAACTTCATTAACCGTTCGTCCATGGCTTTGGACGAAGTGAGACTAAGTGTTCTACTCATTCTCTACATCAATCTTGGTCATCTCTTTTAGCAAACTTGATGACCGAGTTGCCTCGGGTCAGAGGCGGGAGCCTGTTTAAAGATCCGTTGACGTGGTGCCACCTAGACGAGGAGATTGGAGATCAACGAGACCGGAGTAGCCGCAACAAAGCGTGGGATGATGGTTAAAGAACGAAGGACTCAGATCGTTCGGTATAACCTTTCTACTCTCTTTGTAGTTTGTTAGTTTAGCAATAATTGCAGATCCGGGTTACAGTATACGATAGCGCTAGTTAAAAAGTTTTTGTTCCGTATTTGGCGTCTGTTAGAAGGCCGGGGCGCTACCGTAGACTTACAGTGGTATCAGAGCCTCACCATTATGCTTTACTAACTTGTGCTAACGTGTTTAAAATATCGATCGAACGGATTTTTGAAAACTACAATTTTCTGGGTTAAAGTTTCTGTTGATTTTAAATGAAGCCTAAAAATTATTTTGCATATCACAGAAAACAGAGCAGGCTTTTTTAAGACAACTGGTGAAATTTGGTTGGCCAAATCAACAGTACTGCCGCGGATCCACGGTCCAAACCAGGGTTTGGCCGCGGATCCACCGCCAGTTTGTTGGATTGGTACGTCAATTTTCTACAGTGAGGTCTACATAGGAAATTATGGTTTCTGGTATATTTCTTTTGGGCCCAGATTTTGTCACTGTACAGTAGATGTACGTGGGGCCCACTTCGGGAAGTTTTGTCGATTGAAATTTAAACGTGTTAGTTTACAGTACTTACATTATATCTCCGATCGGGAATGTCATTTGAGCGGTAAATTGCGTCTAATTGCTATAGTTCTTTTAGATGGATTTACGAACGTGACATTCGCGTTGATGTTCTGTGTTGTGCTGTGATGTTGCGGATTTGTCGTGGTTGATAGCAGTGTGCAATGGTAGTGGAGTTTGGATTTATTTGTACATTTGATATTGTGGGGCGAGCGTCCAACATGTGGACTGCCGTTACTGCCTGTTTGTATAATATTCTTTTGGGGTACGACCGGGCTGAGGTCGATGTACCCGTTGTACATATTTTTCATTTCTGTACTAGGTTTTACCCTGCGACGGAGTGCACGGATAGCCGGGTTCTGGAGGGCAACGGGTCCGCATCTCATGGCTTTAAGAGGCAGAGGGGCCTCACTCTAGAATTGGCAGACTATTCGCCGCACTCGTAGGGGGTACAGGTTGACCCAAGGAGGGGTGCTCAAGTTACCGGATTCCGTGAAGTGCTGGGTGGTCCATTCACTATGCTGTAGGGGTCTGCCTCGCTTCAGGTTTTGGCGGGTAACTTGCCGCACCCGTAGGGGTCTAGGTTTCATTGCATAGGCTATCCACGCGACCAGGGGAACGTCGGGTTTCAGTAGCGGCTCTGTGAAACCTGGGGATCCCAGATTATCTGTATTGTTCTGTTATGCTTATTACTTTTCTGTAATGTTGCATATTATCATGCCTGGAGCGATTATTGTATATTAGTATATATACTAGTAGATGTTGTATATGTTTTGCACCCGCGCTAGTTCAGCCCCGCTCTGTCGTTAGTTAAGTAACCTAACGGGTGATGACAGGACCCAGTGACGAATGTGGATGGCATATACGTACATTTTATTTTCGTTCTTTTCTGGTGTGATTAAATGATGGGACTGCGTTGATTCTGATCAATCCAAATGAAAATAAACCTATTTGGCAGTTGTTGGAACGGTTTTAAAAGGTGTTATTACAAAGATGTTTCCTTTTGTTTTGCATAGTGGTATTCGGTTGGAATATCCTGCACCTCATTCGACGAGACAAGGGCCGAGATCCCTTCACCGGGAATGACCCCTTGGGCAGAAGTTTGCGTCAGGGTAATAACTTACAAGTTGCTTTGCATCGCGGTATTCAGTTGGAATATCCTGCACCTCATTCCACGAGGAAAGAGCCGAGATCCCTTCACCGGGAGTGACCTCTTTAGCAAAGGTTTTCGCCACTATATTTTTATAAAAAGCTATCAGGTTCTTTCAGCGATATCAAGTTCGTTACCTTAAAGGTTTTTCGCCAAAAACCAGCCGTAGCCCTCCGTCATTTCTTTTGGGTATTCAGTAGTATTCAATCTATGTATTTTGACCTAACGCCAAGGCATAGTGTTTGGTAGCTGCTGGGTATTCATTTGTTGCATAGATAGATGAGTTGGTTTGGGACAGTCGTTCTGCCATTTTGACCTAACGCCAAGGGCATGTACAGGTGGGTTCAAATTGACAAGATAGTGACGGGTAGAACTTGGTATGTGACTTATGACATTTTGACCTAACGCCAAGGTCATAAGAGCATGGGGCAAAAATCATATCGGGAGTTTCTAAAGAAACTGAAATTTGCCAAGTATGCGCATACCTTCTGGAGTGTGAGTAACGTGAGTGGATTCCTTCACGTTATCAGGCGGTGAGAGTTGTATCCCGATTCCCACTGATGAGTTGGTTTACTCTTCGGGTGATCCCGATTGATTCTTCTTTTAGGTTTGGAGGAGAATTTGACAGTACAGTGGGAGGTTTCCTGATTAGATAAAGTGATAACCATTCTGATCTAGGTTAGAGTGCACGCAGAGTGTTTATTTTCTCTCTCTCTTTGGCAGCGACCTTTGACCGATCCTAGACTATGACTCAGTGACCAAGTTAACCGAACCTTCTTAGAATAATGGCTTTTTGGATTGTCTTAGTTGCATAAGTCATTGCCGCTCTTTCTTTTACCCTTTGCATTTCTCAGAACACCCCGTATTATTACGGACATCCACTTCCATTGGATAGATCCATCGTATGGTTATATACGAACTTGGAGGGACTTCATCGAGGATGGATCAAGGTTCAGGAGAAATAGAATTGGTTTATTCAGTTGTCTTTTATTATCACCTTCTTTCAGGTTGCGAGGGCTCCTTAGTTTAGGAGAGTACACCTATTACGCTTATTGGATAGTCTTATTCCAAACCATAGGCAGGTGCCGAAAGGTAGGGAATGACGAAAACCAATTAGCCTAAGTAGGGTGTGCAGAAGGTAATATGTAAAGACAAAATAAAGGGATTAGAAAGAGGGCAAAGTAAATTGCGACTGTTATCATTCACGACCAAACCGCGTACTTCATCGCCACTCCTATTTCACCTTTGCTTTTTTCCCCAGTTCGGGAGAAATAGAATAAGGTATTATTCAGTTGTCTTTTATCATCACCTTCTCTCAAGTTGCGAGTACTCCTTGGTTTTGGAGAGTACACCTATTATGCTTACTGGATAGTCTTCTTCCAAACCATAGAGGGCAAAGTAATATGTAAAGACAAAATAAAGGGATTAGAAAGAGGGCAAAGTAAATTGCGACTGTTATCATTCACGACCAAACCGCGTACTTCATCGCCACTCCTATTTCACCTTTGCTTTTTTCCCCAGTTCGGGAGAAATAGAATAAGGTATTATTCAGTTGTCTTTTATCATCACCTTCTCTCAAGTTGCGAGTACTCCTTGTTTTTGGAGAGTACACCTATTATGCTTACTGGATAGTCTTCTTCCAAACCATAGGCTGGTGCCGAACGGTAGGGAAGGAAGAAAACCACTTAGCCTAAAGGGGTGTGCAGAAGGTAACGACTAAAGACAAATAAAGGGATTTGGAGAGATGGCAAAGAAATATACGGTTATAGTCATGAATTGGATTATGGAAGAGGCATTACTATGAATACCAGGATACCCCTACGAAACATTTCCATGTGTCAGTGCATTGTTAAAGGAAAAATATTTTTCCGATTAGATACTTACTCCAGGGTATGTATTTACCAGGTTTCATTCTCATATCTGTATGGTTTTACAGATGATGAGTGGGAGTAATTTATTGGGAATTAGGAGATCATCCTCATTATATCAGAATTCGTTGTAATTGGTGATATTTGAGGAAATCACCTGGGTACAGTTTTAAACCTACGATGCACAGATGTTGAGTTATTCAACTCAGCGGACTTATACAGAGTATTGTATGTTGTCTAGTGTCCATTAGGACAAAGGGGTTGGTCCTCGTACTATGTTCTATTTACTTTTGACTTCTCTAGTTTTTAGACAAGTGTTTCGTAGAAATACAAGGTCTAAGTTTTGAGAAGTTGTGGGTATAAGAATAAAGTAGAGAACCAGATGTCGCAAGTATCGAGATTCTTCAAAGAGATCAAAGATGTAGATTCTTGTGATTGGTATTCAGTTGATAGTAATGGTTTTGAGAAACTTGTTTCTCTTTCAGGTTACTCATAATTGGATGTATTCCTTGTTAGTGTATATGCCCTAGAGGCCATTACTGTATCATACTAGTTTGTATATTACTTGATGGAAGCTTGGGATATTCACAGTTGTATATACAATCTTGCTCGAAATGGTAGTATGCTACTTGGTTTGTCTCTGCTTTAATATGTGCATGTGTTTCTTTTAGCATATTGCTGATATACATATTAGTAGAGCCCTTAGGATCTTTGCTTGATTACCAGCGTTGTGATGGCGCTCACACTCGTGGGAGCTGGGTGATCTATAAGCACATCCTTATACAGGTCCCTAGTCGTTGGACTATCGAGACAGGGCATCGATACTCCGGAGTAGACTAGCGTATGAGCTTCTCATCCCAGCGTGGGAGACGGTCTGTCCCACAGCCATCAGTACGTCATACTTGAGATAGTATGCGGGTGCTCGTTAGGTTACGAGTACACTGGACAGGACTCGTCGGGGACTGTTGGTTGGTATTATACCTATCGTCAGTTATCAGTTCCCAGGTGACATGAGTACAGCTTAGTCCGCTGACTTGACACTATCACTTCGCCTCGAGTGTGTTCCCACTGCACTTTAATTGCTACCCTACCACGGCTCAAAGGAGTCGTGCAAACAGGTAGTTTTTGGGTGCAGTCCCGAAGCACTTGGAGGCAGTGACGGTTAGACAGGATTCGTCTCTCCCGGTATTGGGGGTTGACATCGCGCTGTGTCTAGGAGAGCCATTATACGAGTAGTCCCTGGCCAGGGAAAGCGAGATATACTGGTAGGTTTCCAGTGTTATCTCAGGGTGTTCTGGGCTACACTCCGACACGACTTGTACCGCTATTAGGGGACTGACGTTCACCGGCCCCCTAGGCCCGCCATGCGATGTATTAGACGAACAGACCGGACTGTACGGAGATTGTCACATACAGGCTCAGTAGGAGTTCAGATGGGGTTCACCTCGTCAGTCTTCTTATCGACATCTACCCGGGGACCGTTACGTACAGCTAGTGCCACTTGCGGTCTGTGGTTAAACCCACTGCCAGTGTAGTGTCGAGTCTTTAGAGTCCCACATAGAGAGCTATTCACCTTTAGGCAAAATGAGTAGAGGTCGCATGGTTCTGCGACAGGGTTCGTTCACATTCACGCACTTGTGCACGTTTGCTGTCCGGACAGTTTATACTAGCGGGCTTTGGTTTAAGCCGGATCCTAGTATATGATTTGGGGTTGGTTTTTCTCATTGTATTCGTGTTCCTCGGATCACGAATGCGGGTGCGTATGCACAGTTGCTTGAGATTGAGGGAGAGGACCTTGATTAGGGTTAATGGCTATTGTCATTTTATTAACCCTAATACTTATGTGTGTGTTATAGTTAATTGATAATTAGTTTGATAATTGTATATGGTTATGGTTGTTGACCATTTGACCTCCTTGACTTGTTGACCTAAGTTGACACTTTGACCATCATCATTTCTTTTGGAAGATGCTTTTTGATCCTTGCAAATTGAAATGATAATGGTCATGTCATGATTAACCATGATAATTATCTAGCTAATTATTTAATTAAAATAATATACACATATTAGTGAGAATGGTTCATATTATTCTCATTCTATCATATCTTTTATCTCCCTTGTTCTTCCTCTCCCTCAAGCTCTCTCCCTCTCATGTGTTGAGAAACACTTGAGCTTGAGAAAAACCCTCTCTTGATCATATTTACTCTCATCTAGGGTTCAAGGACTAGCACTTCTTGCACCCTAGTTACTTCTAGCTTGAAGTTGAAGCCAAAGGTTGAGGCTTTCGGGTGGATCTTTGTTCGACGTGAGAAGACGACCAAGGTGACCTCCTTCCACCACTCCAAGGAGCAAGGAGAGAAGGACTTAAAGCCCAAGGTATAACCTTTCTAGCACTTAGCTAGTTACTAGTTAGCTTTAGCAAGTTTTTGTTTAGCAAAGATCCATCTAGCTCTAGTCCATGTTGCCTAAGCTCATAAAATCCGATTTTTATTCCGTTTTCCGTCTCCCCGCAAGCACCGGGATGGGTAACGTGGACTTACAGTGGTATCAGAGCCTAACTAAACATAAACTAGCTAGGTAGTGAAGTGTGTCGAAGTTCGAAACGGAAAAATCGAAAAACCAAAATATCAAAACCCTAGTTGTCTGTTAAAATTTTTTCTGATCAAAACAAAATTTGTTTTACTCCAAAAATCGTCTCAGGGTTTTTTAAAGATAGCCACAAAAAACGATCAAGTGAATCGACCAATGTGCCGCGGTTCCGCGGCAATAGCAAGCTATTGCCGCGCAACCGCGGCCGTCTTGGCTCTTCACTTGGTCGAGTTTGGTGCAGTGTATCTCTGGCTTGGTTTTAGGATTTTTAAGATGGTTTATATGTGCCCAGATTTTCCAGAATAGAAATTTATTTTTGGGGGCCTATAAATCCGTATTTTTTTCGAACTTCAATACATTTTGACTATAAGGGTTATATCTGTGATGTTTGAATGTATTGAACGTCGGCTAATCGCTATATGTCGATTAGTCGGGGTTATACATATCTGTGATCTGTGATTGATGATAGTATGTGTATATGAATGGGTTGGATTGTCGCGGATGAATAGCCGGGGTGGATGTGAGATGAGTGCTGCTTTTTCTTTCATTCATTGTAATATGTAAATTGATGTAATATTATTATTTGTTTGGCCGCACAACCGGGTCAGGGTTATAGCCATCATTGTATAATTCTTTTTACTGTTTTTGCTCCTAGGATAGACCCATGGAGGGGGTGCACAAACTACCGGGTATCTCAAAGTGCCGAGTGGCCTACTCATGGTGGTGAGGGAGGTTGCTTCGCTTCGGGTACTTGGCGGGTAGTTTGCCGCACCCGTAGGGGTCTTGGATGGGGTATTGGCTATTCACCGCGACCGTGTAATCCGCTTTTCGTTGCAGGCTCGAACGGATTGCGGATTCCTAGTATATCCAATGTATTCATCTGTGATCTGTAATGTCTATCATTGCTATATATTTATATATGATAACTATTTAGGCGTTGCTTATGTTTTACAGCCGCGCTAGCCCAGCCCCCGCTCTGTCGTTAGTTAAGTAACCTAACGGGTGATGACGGGGCCCCGTGGCGAATGCGAATGGCATAAGCGTACGTCATATTTTGGTTTTTTTCTGCAATGGTAGGATTAAATGATGGGACGCATTAAAAGAACTAATGCAAGAAAATAAACCAAGTAAAAGTCGATTGGAACACTTTGAAAACCACTCGGTTCTTTTCAAAACCAAACTTTTAAACGCGGAGCTTGAACCACTCCTTTTAAAAGCTATCTCGTTCCATCGATTATATCAAGTTCACTACGTTCACGGTTTCGCCAAAACCATTTGTAGCCCTCCGTCATTCCACATGAATGGTCAAAAAGTATTCAAGCTATGTATTTTGGCCAAAGTCAAGGCATAGTGATTGGTAGCTATTGGGTATTCATGTGCAGCATAGATAGATGCGTTGGTTTGGGACAGTTGTGCTGCCATTTTGGCCAAAGTCAAGGGTAGGTACGGGTGGGTCCAAATTAACCAGGAGAATGACGGGTAGAACTTGACATGTGACTTATGATATTTTGGCCAAAGTCAAAGTCATAAGAGCATGGGGCAAAAATCCACATCGGGAGTTTCATAAGTACTGAAACTTGCTAGCGTTGCATACCATTTGGAGTGTGATGATTCTGGTAGGGTTCCTTCGGTTTTATCACGCGATGATATTTGGATCCCGATCCTACTGTGAGTATATGCTACTCTTCGGGAAAAATCTCACTTAACGATCAATGCTATAAACTTAGTAGGTGTCTAGAAAGGTGTTAGCGGGGCTACGCCCCCAGGGAAAAGAGGTTACTTAATTAAGGAACTTCGCGAAAGCGTTGGAAAACCTCCCTCGAAGTACCGACAATGGCCTGGCTGAACGGTTAAGCAAGTATTGTACGGTGAGATTGATCATGACTAATCCTTTCTTTACGGTTTGAGAAGGGATTCGAGAGACAGTGGGAGCCATCCAGTTTAGACAAACTAAAAACCACTCTAAACTTGCAAGAGCATCATGCTAAAGTGTTTCTTTTCTCTCTCCTAATTGCAGCGGCCATTCAACATGACCGGACTTAAGTTATTACTAGATAAAAACATATTGACAGGGCCAAACTACAAAGATTGGCTCAGGAATGTCAAGATGGCAATCACTTACGACAAGCTGGGGTATCTCCTTACCACCAAAGCTCCCCCTGTCCCATGTCCCAAAACCAGTGTCGTAGATAGGGAAATCTACAAGACCTGGGAAATAGATTGCGCGAAGGCCAAATGCCTCGTACTTGCCTCGATGGACAACGAACATCAGAGGAGGCACGAGAATATGGACCCAGAGTCCATATTTCTTCATACAAAAGAACTGTATGGAGAGCAGTCTCGTATCGCAAGATACGAAGTGCCGAAGAAGTTGTTTTCGGCAAGGTTGGCCGTCGGATCATCGGTAGCGGAACACGTGCTTAAGATGATTGGCTACATTGAGGAGCTCGCGGACCTTGGGACCACGTTGGAGAATGAACTCTATACTGATTTGATTCTCCAGTCCCTTCCTTCCACTTACGCCCAGTTTATTCTTAACTTCAACATGCAAGGAAAGGAGGTTGAACTTTCCGAACTTTTGAACATGTTGAGGAGTGCTGAGGGCACCCTACAGAAGGGTAGGGAGACATCCACTTTGTTTGTAGGAGGATCTTCCTCTTCTAGGTCCAGGGCGAAAGCCAAGGGCAAGAAGAAGAAAGCCCCCGCCAAACCAAGAGGCGGTGTCAGTAAAGTGGATACGAAGGGAAAAGGAAAAGCAACAAAGGTAGCGGGAAAGCTGGTGGGGAAGGAAGAATGCTTCTATTGTCACAAAAGTGGTCACTGGAAACAGGATTGCAAGGCTTGGAAGGCCAGAACACAGGATTTGAAGATAGTTGCAGCTTCAGCTTCAGGTGTGTATGTTATTGAAAACTGTCTATCAATAAACTCTACATCCTGGGTATTGGATACTGGATCAGGATCTCATATCTGTAATTCTTTGCAGGCGTTGAGAAAGCGTAGAGTTTTGAAGGCAGGTGACATGACCCTCAGAGTTGCAAACGGTGCTAGCATGGATGCTGAGGCCGTGGGGGACTATCACCTGGGATTGTCGGATGGACATTTTTTGATTTTGCGTAGTTGTTATTATGTACCAAATGCAACCTGTAATATCATTTCTGTATCTTTATTATCTAAAGAAGGTTATGAATTTGCATTTGTAAGTAATGTAGTGAACATTCACCTTAATCAAGTTTTGATTGGCTCAGGTACATTGAACAACGGTATATACGTATTAAACCAGCCACAGATTTTCAATGTCCAGAATACACACAAAAGAAAGTCTCCAGAAATCGATAAAACTTTCTTATGGCATTGTAGACTGGGTCACATCAATGAGAGAAGGTTGACTAAGTTACATGCAGAAGGATATTTGGATTCGTTCGAATATCAATCGTATGCAACTTGTCAATCCTGTCTCAAGGGAAAGATGACAAAGACTCCGTTCACTGGACACGGAGTAAGAGTGAGCGAGCTCTTGGGACTCGTACACAGCGACGTGTGCGGTCCAATGTCTACACATACGCGAAGCGGTTATTCTTACTTCATTACTTTTACGGATGACTTTTCAAGGTACGGCTATGTCTTCTTAATGAAACATAAATCCAAGGCTTTTGAAAATTTCCAGGAATATAAGAATGAAGTAGAAAAACAAACAGGCAAAAGTATCAAGGCACTGAGATCTGATCGAGGTGGTGAATACTTGAGTGCCGGGTTCCTGGGTTACTTAAAAGAGAATGGAATTCTCTCTCAGCTTACTCCTCCATACACTCCGGAACATAACGGTGTATCGGAGAGACGGAACCGAACCCTATTGGATATGGTACGGTCCATGATGAGTAATACTGAGTTGCCACAATCGTTCTAGGGATATGCGCTAGAATCAGCTGCATACCTTTTGAACCGAGTTCCAACTAAGACTGTGCCTACTACACCATATCAGATATGGAGTGGGAAGAGACCCTATCTTAATCACATTAAGACATGGGGATGTCCAGCTTTTGTAAAAAAACAGCATGCGGACAAGCTCGAGGCACGCTCAGTACAGTGCAAGTTTGTGGGATATCCAAAGAACTCCAAGGGATATTACTTCTATTGCGAAGAGGAACAAAAAGTCCTTGTTTCTCGCCATGCCCACTTTCTAGAACACCAGTTCATAGAAAAAGAATCAAGTGGGAGCGCAATAGAACTGGAAGAAATTCTAGAACCATAAGCTATTACTGAAAGCTTAGTAGAACCAGAGGGTTCGAAAGATCAGGACATTCCCACGCCACTCCGCAGGACTAGTAGGCAGTCTCATCCGCCCGAGAGATACTACGGTTTTCTCATTGACGGGGATAGAGAGGATTGCATCATAGACTTTGATGAGCCTACTAGCTTCCAGCAAGCCATTCAGAGCGTCAACTCGGTAAAATGGCTGGATGCAATGCGGACCGAAATAGAGTCCATGTAGACCAACAAAGTATGGACGTTGGACATTGCTCCAGACGGGGTAAAACCCATAGGATGCAAGTGGATCTTCGAAAGGAAGATTGGTGTAGATGGACAGGTTGAGACCTAAAAAGCTAGACTGGTAGCAAAGGGTTTTCGTCAGCGACCTGGTTTGGACTATGACGAAACCTTTTCTCCAGTAGCTATGCTGAAATCCATTCGGATCCTTCTTACCATTGCTGCCTTCCATGATTATGAGATTTGGCAGATGGAAGCCAGAGGGTTTCATTCAGAGTGGGAGCAGCGGAAAGGTGTGCAAGTTGCTTAAGTCCATTTATGGACTAAAGCAGGCATCGCGGAGTTGGAACATCTGTTTTGATGAGACGGTCAAGGAATTTGGCTTTATCAAAAATCCAGATGAACCATACATCTATTGTAGATTTGTAGCAAGAACTGTGATATTCCTCGTTTTATACGTGGATGACATTCTCTTAATAGGAAATGACATTCCTATGCTACAATCTGTCAAGGGGTTCTTTTCACACAGGTTCTCCATGAAAGACCTGGGTGATGCCTCATACATTCTGGGTATCCGGATCTACCGTGACAGATCCAAGAGGATATTAGGACTTTCGCAGTCCAGGTACATCGACACCATACTGAAGAGATTCAGTATGGAAGATTCCAAGCACGGTAATCTACCGGCTTGTCACGGGATCACTCTCTCCAAAGAGATGTCTCCCAAGACTGATTTGGAGAGGGATCGCATGTCTATTATACCCTACGCTTCTGCGGTAGGCTCTATAATGTATGCGATGTTGTGTACCAGACCGGATGTGGCTTATGCACTGAGTGTGGTAAGCAGGTATCAGTCAAACCCTGGGGAGAAACATTGGATAGCAGTAAAGAACATTCTCAAGTACCTGAGAAGGACTAAGGAGATGTTCTTGGTGTATGGCGGAAAAGACCTGCAGATTGAGGCCTTTGCTGACTCCAGCTTCCAGAGTGACAAGGATGATTCCAAGTCCATGTCGGGTTTTGTCTTTACCCTCAATGGAGGGGCGGTGTGTTGGAAGAGCTCCAAACAGGAAACCGTTGCTGACTCGACTATGGAAGCGGAATACATCGCTGCATCTGATGCCGCAAAAGAAGCTGTCTGGATGAGGAAGTTCTTGAGAGAACTTTAGGTGGTTCCGTCCATTGTTGACCCAATACCTCTGTATTGCGACAACAACGGGGCTATAGCTTTAGCGAAGGAACCCAGGTCCCATCAGAAATCCAGACACATCTTAAGGCGGTATCACCTGATCAGGGAGATCGTAGATCGCCAGGAGATCGAGGTCCGGAGAGTTGCATCAGAGGATAACACTGCAGATCCATTCACCAAGGCCTTGCCCCAGACTCAGTTCGAGCGGCTGATCGAGATGATAGGTCTTCGATACGCCAGTACATGGCCTTAGTGCAAATGGGAGATTGTTAGTGTATATGCCCTAGAGGCCATTACTGTATCATACTAGTTTGTATATTACTTGATGGAAGCTTGGGATATTCACAGTTGTATATACAATCTTGCTCGAAATGGTAGCATGCTACTTGGTTTGTCTCTGCTTTAATATGTGCATGTGTTTCTTTTAGCATATTGCTGATATACATATTAGTAGAGCCCTTAGGATCTTTGCTTGATTACCAGCGTTGTGATGGCGCTCACACTCGTGGGAGCTGGGTGATCTATAAGCACATTCTTATACAGGTCCCTAGTCGTTGGACAATCGAGACAGGGCATCGATACTCCGGAGTAGACTAGCGTATGCGCTTCTCATCCCAGCGTGGGAGACGGTCTGTCCCACAGCCATCAGTACGTCGTACTTGAGATAGTATGCGGGTGCTCGTTAGGTTACGAGTACACTGGACAGGACTCGTCGGGGACTGTTGGTTGGTATTATACCTATCGTCAGTTATCAGTTCCTACGTGACATGAGTACAGCTTAGTCCGCTGACTTGACACTATCACTTCGCCTCGAGTGTGTTCCCACTGCACTTTGATTGCTACCCTACCACGGCTCAAAGGAGTCGTGCAAACAGGTAGTTTTTGGGTGCAGTCCCGAAGCACTTGGAGGCAGTGACGGTTAGACAGGATTCGTCTCTCCCGGTATTGGGGGTTGACATCGCGCTATGTCTAGGAGAGCCATTACACGAGTAGTCCCTAGCCAGGGCAAGCGAGATATACTGGTAGGTTTCCAGTGTTATCTCAGGGTGTTCTGGGCTACACTCCGACACGACTTGTACCGCTATTAGGGGACTGACGTTCACCTCCCCCCTAGGCCCGCCATGCGATGTATCAGACGAACAGACCGGACTGTACGGAGATTGTCACATACAGGCTCAGTAGGAGTTCAGATGGGGTTCACCTCGTCAGTCTTCTTATCGACATCTACCTGGGGACCGTTACGTACAGCTAGTGCCGATTGCGGTCTGTGGTTAAACCCACTGCCAGCGTAGTGTCGAGTCTTTAGAGTCCCACACAGAGAGCTATTCGCCTTTAGGCAAAATGAGTAGAGGTCGCATGGTTCTGCGACAGGGTTCGTTCACATTCGCGCACTTGTGCACGTTTGCTGTCCGGACAGTTTAGACTAGCGGGCTTTGGTTTAAGCCGGATCCTAGTATATGATTTGGGATTGGTTTTTCTCATTGTATTCGTGTTCCTCGGATCACGAATGCGGGTGCGTATGCACGGTTGCTTGAGATTGAGGGAGAGGACCTTGATTAGGGTTAATGGCTATTGTCATTTTATTAACCCTAATGCTTATGTGTGTGTTATAGTTAATTGATAATTAGTTTGATAATTGTGCATGGTTATGGTTGTTGACCATTTGACCTCCTTGACTTGTTGACCTAAGTTGACACTTTGACCATCATCATTTCTTTTGGAAGATGCTTTTTGATCCTTGCAAATTGAAATGATAATGGTCATGTCATGATTAACCATGACAATTATCTAGCTAATTATTTAATTAAAATAATATACACATATTAGTGAGAATGGTTCATATTATTCTCATTCTATCATATCTTTTCTCTCTCTTGTTCTTCCTCTCCCTCAAGCTCTCTCCTTCTCATGTGTTGAGAAACACTTGAGCTTGAGAAAAACCCTCTCTTGATCATCTTTACTCTCATCTAGGGTTCAAGGACTAGCACTTCTTGCACCCTAGTTACTTCTAGCTTGAAGTTGAAGCCAAAGGTTGAGGCTTTCGGGTGGATCTTTCTTCGACGTGAGAAGACGACCAAGGTGACCTCCTTCCACCACTCCAAGGAGTAAGGAGAGAAGGACTTAAAGCCCAAGGTATAACCTTTCTAGCACTTAGCTAGTTACTAGTTAGATTTAGCAAGTTTTTGTTTAGCAAAGATCCTTCTAGCTCTAGTCCATGTTGCCTAAGCTCATAAAATCCGATTTTTATTTCGTTTTCCGCCTCCCCGCAAGCACCGGGATGGGCAACGTGGACTTACATTCCTAAGTTGAGTAATGCTGATTAGCCTCTCTCCATTAAGTTGATATGCACTGGAGACAGCTGCATGATTAGAATCTGGTTCCAATTAAATCAGTGCCAAAGTTTTTATATTGGATATAGAATGGTTCATATCTTAACGATGTTAAGGTATGGGGTGTTGTCCGGCTTATGCTTAAAACCAGACTCTGGATAACTCAAGGCACGTTTCTGTAATGGCTGTTTGTGGGTTGGCCCAGGCTATGACGAGGGTTGACTTTCTAACATCTGGAAGATCAATAGTGATATTGTTCTTGACTCGCCACAGTTTTAGTAAAATGGATTTTTTCAGAAAACACTAATGGGAGTATGGTAGAACTGGAAGTGATTCCAGAACAGCAAACGATTACGGAAAATTCAATAGGACCTAAAGATTCAATCAGGTTTGACATTCCATTAGCCACTCCGCAGATGTGGTGGGTAACCTCAGACACCCGAGAGGTTCTTCGGTAGCCTCAAGGACGGTGACAGGGAGATTCTTGTTTACCCAGACTTGACACTACTGTTGTTCCAGACTATGAGACCCGGCAGGAGGTTAAGTATAGCGTCATTCTAAACTAGCTTTAGAAGTGCACGTATATATTATTCTGCCAGAGGGTTGTCGTAGTCAGTGGGAGCAGCGGAAGCATAGTGGGCAAGTAGCTTATGTCTATTTATAGACTTGAGCAGATATAGCGGAGATAGATCATCTATTTTTGATGTGACAGTCATGGGTTTGAATTCATCAGAATAGGGGATGGATCTGTTAAGAAGGTAGTAGGCTGTGATGTCCTGGTATTTGGATGACATACACAGAGTAGGAAGTAAAATTCCTATACTACGATCGGTTATACTGTGGTTGTCACACAGTTGTTTCTCCACAAAGGATATGGATATAATATCTGACATTCTGGTTTCTAGATCTATGGTTTTAGATCTAGATTTGGGTAGTTTCTCAATGTTGGTACTTTGACAGTATTCTAATAGTATTTTAGAATAGATGACTCCTGGTATGGTGGTGTACCTGCAGGTGATAGAGTCACCCTCTCTAAAGGTGTCTTACAGACTAAAGGGGAAAGGGATGTGCATGATTGGCAGATCATTTGCTTAGGCAATTGAGTCAATCGTGAGATGTCAAGTACGATACCAGATGTTATTTTTGCACTAGATGCGATTAGTTTATATTAATCCAATCCTGAAGAAACATAATGAAGCAGTTTTAGAACATAAGTGCATGTTCTACGGGTTTGATGACGGCAGCCTCCTTCGGAGACGGTTATCATTCCAGGCTTCAAAGGTGACATGGATGACAGAGTGATTGTCAGAGTTATAGTTTTCCCTCTGACGAGAGATAGTATTATGGACAGGTGGTCCAATAGGATACTGTGGGAGGCATGGTGCTAGACACTGATTAGTTTCAGTGATTGATACAGTCTAAGAAGTTTGGATTTGGAGTTCATTTATGAACTAGGTCCCATCAGATATCCAGAAATATTCTAAGACAGGTATTACTCAATTCGGGAGATGGCTTTCTCCGCGAACTTGAGATTAAGAGAGACATAGAAAGAGACATCGGGGCGGATCCACTCATTGAGACTATTTCTCGAACACAAGAGTTTTACAAACGGGCTTTGTGAAACTGATTAGTAGAGGAGTTGGGTGCTCGATATCACACGGGCTGTGAGTATGCGACATCACAATAATTAGCCTTAAGTGCAAGTGGGAGATTGTTGGATATAGTGCCCTCAAAGTCAATTATTGGATCGCAGGCACGTGATTGCAATGATTGAGGAGGACCTATATCGGTAGGACAGTCTTATTCGTAATGATAGTATGCTATCTGGTTTGCCTTTATCATTCGTGTACAGGTTCAGGTGACTGATCACTGTTACACTTTGATAGAGCCCTTAGGATCTTGCTTGACTACCATCAGTATGATGGCGATCATATACGTGAGAGTTGGGTGGTCTATAAGCATATCCTTAATTGTGGTCCCTAGTCGTGGGAGTTTCGAGATAGGGCATCGATTCTCCGGAGTAGACTAGTGTATACAGTCGAGACCCCGACGAGGGGCGGTGGCCGGTCTCACAAGCCACTGGTGTCAGTTGGATCACCTAAGATGTATACAGGTGCTCATTAGGTTATGAGTACACCGGACAGGACTCGCCGGGAACCTGCTAGTTGGTATTATACCTATCGTCAGATAGCAGTTCTCTGGTGACATGTGTACAGGTTAGTTCATCGACCTGAGGTCGTCATTTGTCTCGTGGGAGTTCTCACTGTGCTTTGATTTCTACCCTTCCACGGCTCAAAGGAGTCGTGCAAACAGGTAGTTTTTGGGTACAGTCCCGAGCCACATGGAGGCAAGTGAGCGGATCGGCAGGGGATTCGTCTCTCCCGGTATTGGGGGTGAGACCGCGCTGTGTCTAGGAGAGCCATTACATATAGCCCTCGGCCGAGGCAGGAGATTTACTGGTAGGTACTCCAGTAGTATCTCAGGGTGTTTTTGGGCTACACTCCGACACGACTTATACCGCTATTGGGGGTCTGACGTTACCAGCCCCTTAGGCCGATATGTGATACTCATAGAAGAACGGACCGAACTGTATATACATTGTCACTGTTAGGCTCAGTAGGGTTCCAGGATGAGTTCGCTCATCGGCTTCCCTTAAGGTCAGTACATGGGCAGCCGTTACGCACAGCTAGTGCCGCTGATGGCTTGTGGTTAAACCCACTTCCAGGGTACTGACGAGTCATTAGAGTCCCCCACAGATAGTTTTCCAAGTTCGAGTGAAACGTTGTAGACACCGTATGGTTTTATGGCAGGGTTCAGAAAATGCACGTGCGTTTACGCACGTGTCATATTTCGGGCAGACAATACTGGTGGGCTTTGGTTTAAGCCGGATCCGAGTATTATACTGTGTAGATATAATATCTTTGTCTCAGTTGCATTTGTATTCGGTCGTAATGCAAATGCGGGTATGTTTATACTGTTACGGGGTTATCCTGAAATTCGTTTCGGGATCGCTTTTGGAAGTTGCCAGTTTCCAGTTTCCAGTTTCCTATCACCCGTATTTTACATTCGGTTAAATACGGATTTATCTTTTCTTCATGAGGGTGAGTCATGAGTGTGGAATGTTCTAGTATGGTGACTAGGTTAGTGACTCATTAGGTTGCATTAATGATTTGCTAGGTGTATTAGTGAGTCACCTTTACCATTAATGCATTTTGTTTTTGCTTTAATATTTCTTCATGATAAGTATTGCTTATGGTCACCCCCTCTTTTCCTACACTCACCTCCCTCCTTCTATATATTGGTCGGCCCTCCCCTCCTCTTCTCACTCACTCACTTGGTTGAAAAGATTATGATAGATTTGTTCATGGAAATTTCATATAGCTCAAATTCTTATCACCCGATTCCAAAAAGGGTAACTTCATTAACCGTTCGTCCATGGCTTTGGACGAAATGAGACAAAGTGTTCTACTCATTCTCTACATCAATCTTGGTTATCTCTTTTAGCAAACTTGATGACCGAGTTGCCTCGGGTCAGAGGCGGGAGCCCGTTTAAAGATCCGTTGACGTGGTGCGACCTGGACGAGGAGATTGGAGATCAACGAGACCGGAGCAGCCGCAACAAAGCGTGGGATGATGGTTAAAGAACGAAGGACTCGGATCGTTCGGTATAACCTTTCTACCCTCTTTGTAGTTTGTTAGTTTAGCAATAATGGCAGATCCGGGTTACAGTATACGATAGCGCCAGTTAAAATGTTTTTGTTCCGCATTTGGCGTTTGTTAGACGGCCAGGGTGCTACCGTAGACTTACACCCTCACAACCTGAGAGAAGGTAAAGAGAAAAGACATCTGAATAATCCTATCCAATTTCTCTTGACCCGGAAACCATCCTCGAATCTGGAACGAATTCCTTCGAGTTCGTATGTAACAATACGATGGCATATCCAATGGAAGTGGATATCTGTAATGATACGGAGTGTTCTAGAGAAAAGCAAAGTAGATGTAGGAGTGGCAGGGGTATTCACGGTCTTTGTCGTGAATAATGGTGATCGCAATTTCCTTTGCCATTATTCTAATCCCTTTATATGTCTTTACTTATTACCTTCTGTACACCACAGTTAAGCTTGTTGGTTTTCTTCCTTCCCTACCGTTCGGCACCTGCCTATGGTCTGGAGGAAGACTATCCAATAAGCTCAATAGGTGTACCCTCTTCTAATCCTAGGAGTCCTTACAACCTGAGAGAAGGTAAAGAGAAAAGACAACCGAATAATCCTATTCAATCTCTCCAGAACCAGAAGCCATCCTCGAAAAAGTTCCTTCGAGTTCATATGTAACTATACGATGGATTTATCCAATGGAAGTGGATGTTCGTAGTGATACGAGATGTTCTGGAGAAATGTAAAGGTGATATAGAAGTGGCAATGATGTATGCGACACCGTGACATTCCAAAAGTCAAAGTGTTTCAAGAAGGTTCGGTGAACTTGGTTTCTTGAGTTTTAGTCAAAGGTCGGGTCATAGTCGCAGCCAAAGAGAGAGAGAGAGAAAAGAAACACTCAGCGTGCACTCTAACCTAGATCAGAATGGTTAATCATTTTATCTAATCTGGATGGCTCCCACAGTTTCTTCGAATTCTCCTCCAAACCTAAAAGGAGAATTAGTCGGAATCAACCGAGAAGTAATCCTACTCATCAGTGGGAATCGGGATCCAACTATCATCACATGGTAACTTGATGGAAGCCACTCAAGTCACCACACTCCAAAAGGTATGCGCAAGCCTGGAAAGTTTCCTGTATGTTTGAAACTCCCGATATGACTTTTACCCCAAGCGGTTTATGACCTTGACTTTGGCCAACAAATCATAACCCGTAAGTCAAGTTCTACCCGTCATTGTCCTGGTTGATTTAGACCCACCCGCTCACACCCTTGATTTTGGCCAACAAAGTGGTACGACTGTCCTAAACCAATGCATATCCATGCAACGGACAAGTAACACACAGCTACCGCATACGATGCCTTGACTTTGGCCAACAAACACCGCACGAATACCATGCGCTACTTATCCAAAATGACGGAGGGCCACGGCTGGTTTTTGGCGAAAAACCTTTAACGTAATGAACTTGATATCATTGAAGTAATCCAAGTGGTTTTATAAATATATAGTGGTGAAAACTTTTTCTAAAGAGGTCACTCCCGGTGAAGGGATCTCGGCTCTTTCCCCGTCGAATGGGGTGCAGGATATCCCAAACTGAATACCATGATGCAAAGCAAAAGGAAACGACTATAGTGAAGTTATTACGTTGACACAAACTTTTACTCAAGGGGTCACTCCCGATGAAGGGATCTCGGCCCTTGCCTCGTCGAATGAGGTGTTGGATATTCATAACCGAATACCACTGTGCAAATCAAAAGAGAACGTCTGTAATATCAGTTTTTAAAAACTTGGTTCCATCAACATCATATATAGGTTTATTTTATCCTTGTATTGATAAGAATCAATGCAGTCCCATCAATTAATCACACCAGAAAAAAACGAAAATAAAATGTACGTATATGCCATCCGCATTCACTACTGGGTCCTGTCATCACCCGTTAGGTTACTTAACTAACGACAGAGCGGGGATTGGACTAGCGCGGGTGCAAAACATATACAACATCTACTAGTATATATATAAATATATATATAACAATCGTCCCAGGCATGATATAAAGCAACATCACAGAAACAACACAGAATGGTGGATAATCTGGAGCCCCGGGTTTCACTTGAGCCGCAAGTGAGACCCGACGTTCCCTGTCATGTGGATAGCCTGTGCAATGAAAACCTAGACCCCTACGAGCACGGCAAGTTACCCGCAAAACCAGAAGTGAGGCAGCCCTCTTCAGCAACGTGAATGGGCCACCCGGCACTTCACGGAATCCGGTAACTTGAGCACCCCTCCTGGGTCATCCTATACCCCCTACGAGTGCGGCGAATAGCCCGCCAATTCTAGAGTAAGGTCCCCTCCGTCCCAACGCCATGAGATGTGGACCAGTTGCCCTCCAGAACCCGGCTATTCATGCACTCCACCCCGGGGTAATCCTAGTACAGAAAAGAAAATAATATACAATGGTGACATCGACCTCAACCCGTTCGTGCCCCAAAAGAATAATATGCAAACTGGCAGTCCACATGTCGGACGCTCGCCCCGCAACATCAAATGTACAAATGACATAAAATGTACTAACATTGCACCATTGCTATCCACCATGACGATCCAACCAATATCACAGCACAACACAGAACTCAACGTGAATGTCACGTTCGCAAACCCGTCTAAAGGAACATATAGCAGTTAGACGGGTTTACCGATCAAATGACATTCACGGTCGCAGATTATAATGTATGTACTGATATAAACATTTAAAAAGTGTTAAAACATCGACTCCGAAACACCCCGAATAGCCCCCGAACAACTGATAACACAATATCAAAAATGGGCTAAATAAACAATACCACCGCATCAATTTTCCGGAGACCAAACCATACCCCAAAAACGAAGCAAAACCCCCACCACAAAACCGGCCTCGCTGGAATTTCCCTGCCTGTGGTCGGCCCAAATCCGGCTAGGTGTGCTCGTTTTTGGGATATGGTCTTCTGGTCACCCAAGGAGTCTTCTGCACTTGTTTGCAAAAATTTTTGAACACTTTGAAAATTTACAGATAACACAAACTGCAGTGCAAAGTTTCGGGACTGTTTCGATTTCGATACTTTTACATTGTCTAAACTAGCTAGCCAAGGGTTTAAAGGGTGGCTCTGATACCATGAAAGGTTACGGCAGCGCCCCGGCCATCAAAATGCGGCCAAAATACGGAACAAAAATTTATAAACTGGCGCTACCATTACCCGAATCCTGGATCGACCTTAAACCCTAATCTAGCATGCTAACTAAGAGTTAGAATCGTTATATCGAGTTGATCCGTGTCCTTCGGTCTTCATTCCAAGCTCCTAGTGGCTCCTTGATGTGGTTTGGTTGCCGGTCTTCCTCCATCTTTGATGATCCACCTGAGGGAAACGGCGCAGGCTCCAGCCTCGTCGAACGAGACAACCGACGCTCCAAAGTTGCTAGTGATAGAGAGTGGGGGTGTATGAAAGTGTCACTACAATTTTCTCTCAACCCATGTGCTCATGGGAGCAACCATAGAAGATGAATGGAGTGAGGAAGCTTTTGGCATGAGCAAAATTGACTATGTCTTTTGTGAACTTGAGAGAGTGAGAGAGTGGGCTAGTGTGTAATGTAATGAATCAGCCAAATGAAAATGAGCCCCTTCCTCCAAATTATTGGCCGGCCCCCCCTCTCTCCCCCATCTAAAAAAGTCTCACAAATTAATGAATAAACAAATCCAACCATAACTTGAACCATGTCCAAGACCATGCCTTTGCCACATCACACCTTCCATCTCATTTATAAGACAAATGAATTTCCATAAATGGAAAATCATATAAATGAGGTGGCATCTTCTAGAAGCTATTCCGTATAAAATACGGAATACTTCCGGGTACATGTATCGAAATACATATACACGTATTCGTACCAAAATACGAATAGCCGAGAGAGAAAACGAATAGTGAACAATAATACTAGAATACGTATATATAAATACATATATAAATTATTAAATCAAAACCCGATTTAATAATCCGGCTTAATCCTAAGCCATTAGTATTATCAACCGTACGATTAAAGTCTGCGCAGCATGTGCACATATTTAATCGGACACCTGTATGTACCAACATCCCTCCTGTATACCATATCGCCTGAACCGTGAAAACCCTCTGTGTGGGACTCTAAAGACTCGTCAATACTCTGGCAGTGGGTTTAATCACAAGCACGTCAGCGGCACTAGCTGTACGTAACGGCTACCCAGGTATTGAGCGAAAGGGAGGCCGACGAGCAAACTCATGAAGAACACCTACTGAGCCTGACAGTGACAATATTCGTACAGTCCGGTCTGTTCGTCTAAGAGTATCGCATATCTAGTCTAGGGTGTGGATAAAGTCAGACCCCTAACAACGCGATATTTAGTATCGGCATGAAACCCCATCACCACCTGAGAAACTATCGATCCTGGATCGATAATTCTCGTCCACCGTGGCCACGGATTTATGGTGATGGCCATCCGTAGACAACGCGACATCAATCCCCAATACCGGGAGAGACGAATCCCCGACGATCCGATCACTGCCTCCATGTGGCTCGGGATTGTACCCAACTATAACCTGTTTACACGACTCATTTAAGCCGTGGTAGGGTAGTAATCAAAGTACAGTGGGAACTCACACGAGACAAATGACAATCTCAGGTCGACAGACTAACCTGTACATATGTCGCCTGGGAACTGCTATCTGACAATAGGTATAATACCAACTAGCATGTTCCCGACGAGTCCGTCCAGTGTACTTATAACCCAATGAGCACCTGTATACCATCTTAGGTGAATAAACTAACACCAATGGCTTGTGAGACCTGGCCACCGCCCCTCGTCGGGGTCTCGATCAGTATACACTAGTCTACACTGGAGTATCGATGCCCGGTCTCGACACTCCTCCGACTAGGGACATTTAAGGATGTGCTTATAGACCCCAGCTCCCACATATATGATCGCCATCATAATGCTGGCAGTCAAGCAAGAATCCTATGGGCTCTATCAACATGTATATGATGATAAAGACAAACCAGATAGCATACTATCATCTTGAGTAAGACTGTTTTATCGGTATAGGTCCTCCCTCAATCATCATAATCATCTGCCTGTGATTACGATAATTACCTTGAGGGCACTATAGCCAACAAGAAGGTATGCAATCTCGTTGCAAATTTCAACACTTGAAATTCCTAATAATTTTTTGCCCCTAGTAGGCTATGACCTTGACGCAGTCCAACAAACTATAGTTCACTAGTCAAGTTCAACCCGTACATTTCATGATTGAATTAAACCCACCCGCACGACCCTTGACGCAGGCCAAAAAAGTCTCATGACTATCCTAACTCAATCGCATCATATGCTTTAGCAGATAAGCATAAATAGCTACCGCACACTATGCCTTGACGCAGGCTAACAAACGTAGCACGAATACTATGAAGTACTTATTTGAAATGTCGGTGGGCTACGACGGGTTTTTAAGAAAACTTTTTGCGTAATGAACTTGATATCATTGTAGAATCAAATGAGGAGTGTTTTTGAGGCCTTTGCTAGTTTTTCTAAAGATGTCACTCCCGGTGAAGGGATCTCGGCTCTTTCCCCGTCGAATAAGGTGCAAGATATTCACAATACCACTATGCAAAGCAAGAACTAGAAAAGTAATCAAAAGACAAAACCGAGGGTTGTAGCATCTGCCAGTTATTGCTAAAGAGATCACTCCCGGGGAAGGGATCTCGGCTCTTTCCTTATCGAATAAGGTGCTGGATATTCTACAAGGAATACCGCTATGCAAAGCAAGAACTAGAGCTACCTGTTTTTGAAAATTCGATTCAACAACATCTTTAGGTTTATTTTCTTTCATTAATCTCATTAATGAAGTCCCATCATTTAAGTTACCTAATCATCACAGATAAATACAACGTACACTTATGCCATCCGCATTCGCCTCTGTTGGGGTAAAAATTTACACCCCCGTTGACCGAGTCAAAGTCAAGGTCAACCCCAAGTCAGGTGGGCCCAAGCCCAGGTCAAGCGGGTCCATACCCAAGTCGAGCCCGCGGCCAGCCTCCTCCATGCTAAAATATGAATCATGTAATAAATAATTTTTATGTAATTTTTTATACATGAATGTATGCAAAATGGGCATAAAGCCAATATTTTGTAAGCCCATGGCTTAAGTGCAAAAAATAAAATGGCACATAAGCCATGGGATGGGCAAAATGCCATTTTTGTAAAGCCCAAGGGGCTATATGTAAATATGTAAGCCTATAAAAGGCAACATGATGATGAATAAAAAAAAAAGATACCTTTTCATTCTCTCCACAAAAATTAGAGCTGAGCTCTTTCTCCTTCTTCAAGGTTCCAAAACCTTCTTCTTTCTCTTGAATTAAATCAAGAGTTTTACTCTTCCTTTTTCAAAACTAAATAGTTTTCCACCACAAAACCCACAAAGGGGAACTTGGATCTGCCATCAGATCTTAAAAAGGAGAGATTTTGAGATTTTACATCTCTTGATCTTCAAGATCCAGCAAGCAACAGGAGGAAGAAGAAGAACCCTTCCATTAACCCAACAAAAAAAAAAAAAAAAAAAAAAACACTCAGGAGTCTAACTCCTCTTTGATTTCTCTTCAGAGAAATCTTTTTAGGCTAAAAGCCTGTTGTGTGCGCAAGTCGCCCGCGTGCCGACACGTGGCGCGCGCGCTTGCGCAACTGCGCAAGTGCGCAAGTCGCCCGCGTGCCGACACGTGGCGCGCGCGCTTGCGCACCTGCGCAGTTGCGCACGGCGCCCGCGTGCCGACACGTGGCGCGCGCGCTTGCGCAACTGCGCAAGTGCGCAAGTCGCCCGCGTGCCGACACGTGGCGCGCGCGCTTGCGCACCTGCGCATCCCTTGGATGTCTTTTCCCCCTCTTTTGTGTACATATATACACATATACATATGTATACAAATTTATACATACACGTACTCCACGACACTGTCCCTGTTAGAAAAAAATTTCTAACGGGGCGCTGCCCCGCACCCCGCAAGGGGGCTGCTAGCCCCCTTGACCCCCAGCCCGCTATCCGGGTAGCGGGACCCCCGTAAAAACTCTGCGTGGCTCCCGATATATCCAAACCCCCCTTTCAGAACTGAACACACGTATACTGCACACTGAGTTCGCATGACCAGTTTAACCCGTTAATCGGAGGTTCCCTCGCCCCAAAGGCGATGGGTAATTAACGGCAGCTTAGTCCGCGGCTGCCGGAGATTCGGATCCCCACAATCATTAAACCCCGGCCTATCCTAGGCCGGGGGAATCTGTAGTACGCCTGACAAGCGCGCGCGTATTCCCATCTCAATGGGATGACGAAAAACACCCTACAGATTCTGGCACGCCCGGTGGGACCAATCTCTCCTCCCATATTTCGGGTTAAACGTTCATGCGAACTCAATCAATTTACATGTCTATATTTATACTAAAATAATACTTTTTCATGCAGATTTTCAAGCAATCACCTTCCGACGATGTCTTCGATGATGAACTCAGCTCCTTTCTCCTACACGATGAAGATAGACTCCAGGACGGTCCTCCCGGCCAGTCTCGGGCGACAATGGGAGGAGCCGCTGCTACCATTCGGCTCTATTCTGTTCATGCCAGTTGGCGCCATCCCAGCTCCTCAAGCCCCGGTGGCAGACAAACCAGTCTCGAAAGGCAGGAGACCAAATGTGGTGATCTCAAGGGCGCCCCAACCCAAACGCAAGTCAGTGTCTGAACGAATTTCCTTGGCCCCAGCTGGGGGCAAGGCCATCAACACCAACAAAGCTACAACGGTGCCCCTAACCACTGCTCGATCGGGTGTCTTCTCTAAGCTCCCCTCTGATCAACTCACAATGGCTTCCCGGGTAGCGGATGCCCGCCAAGCCTCCAAAATCGAGAAGCTGAGGGAGAAAAGGCTCAGATATAGAGCCAACAAAAGGGCTAGGGCTACTGCCAGGCTAAACCTCATGAGGTTCGAAGAACAGGGTTACCCCGCCAAAGATGAGGGGATAGCTGAATGTGTTATCCACACTGTCTACGTGGTGGGCACGCGCAGCAAGAGCAAGGACGGGGCCACCACATCTCAAATCCAATCTGGCTTGAATGTGGTTGCCACTTCCCAAGAACAGCCGCCTCCGCTGGATGATGAAAACCCTCTCGATGAGGCTAATAGGCAGAGAGAGCCCTCAATTCATGAGGAGTCAGGCTCGGAAAGCGAAGATGAGCCAACTTTCCGTCCTAAGACCGCAGAGCAGCAACTTCTCCAAGAGCTCCGAAAACAGCTCAGAAGCAAAGATAAGGAGATGGCCAAGCTCTACTCAAAGATCGACGACTTGACAAATGTCGTCTTACGGCTTACGGCCCAACTTGCCTCTCAGCCGCCCAATCAAGCACAGGGCTCAGCTCATGAACCGGGAAACGGTGTCCCAAAGCAACCGACGCCTATTCCCTCAAATCCAAAAGTGGGCGGACCTCATGAAAGTCAATCGCATCCTATTTCAGGAAATGTCTTGGCTACCGATGACAGTAGCCCGCTAACTCAAGATCAAATCATGGATATGGTTGCCAGCAAAGTCAAAACATTGGTGGCCGAAGCCGAAGCGCAAAAAGATATCAGCAGTAGTGGGAGACCATATCCTGCTCAGTATGATCTGGTGGAATTTCCTAGCGGCTATGTCATCCCTAAATTCGGAAGATTCGATGGAACGGGAAATGCGAATCAACACATCGCCCACTTCAAAGCCTCTTGCGGGAATACTGGGGGCAATGATGCGCTTCTCCTCCGCCAGTTCGTTAATAGCCTGACCGATGTTGCTTTCGACTGGTACGCGAGCATACCAGATGGCTCCGTTACTACTTTCGTCCAAATGGAATCTTTGTTTCGACAAAGGTTCATGAGCGTCAGCGATAAGATCACCATTGCCGAGCTCGTAAGGACCAAGCCCAAGAACAACGAAAGCAACACGGATTTTATAACCCGATGGCGCAATCTCTCCGTCAAATGTGAACCACCAATAGAGCAGGACCAATCTGTCAGTCTCCTCGTCGGAAATCTCAATAATTGGATGGCCCCGTTTCTATGCACCGCGGGTCTCAAAACATTCCAAGAGCTGACCAGGAAAGTTCAAATGCTGGAGCGCTCAAAGCAGGAGTCCTCCTCGGATTCCCAAAATAACAATAGGTCCTGGAGAAACCGAAAGGAAGAAAATCGCAAAGGCGGAGATCCCGACGATTCTGAATCTTTCAATGCTTCGGCTAACCGAAATAAGCAAGGGATGAGCGGGCCTAGCGCCAACCAGCCTCGGAAGCCAATGTTCGGAGAGGGAGGAGAATCTCCACTGAAAGAGAAGCTGGATAAGGTCTATTCCTTCAGAAGGGACAAAATCCGTAAAATATTCAAAGACGCCCTGAAGAACGGTCTCCAACTGCCAGAGTCAAAAAGACCGCCGGAAGCGAATAGGACCGACGACCCCAAATACTGCCCCTATCACAGAGTGATAGGTCATGCCATAGAGGACTGCTTCGTCTTCAAAGATTGGGTCGAAAAGCAATATAAGGCAGGAGAGATAGAACTGTCCAAAGGCGTGTTAACAAACAGTCAAGCTGCAACCGCCAATTTCATACAAATGGAGACCGAAGTTCTTCGTGAAACCGATTCTCTCAGACATCTGCCTTTCTCTGAAAACAGTCGACCGCCACGTCATTAAACTGGGAACAATCGACCTCTAAGTCGTTAAACTGGGAATGTAAAAAAAAATGTAAATAAAAAAAATGTGTAAATAAAAGAAAAATAAAGAAAAGCCGAAATGATGGGGCAACTCGCAATAAAAATCAGCGAGTAAAAATAAAAATGAAAATAAAGCCGAAATGATGGGGCAACTCGCAATAAAAATCAGCGAGTAAAAATAAAAAAAATGAAAATATTGCCGAAATGATGGGGCAACCGCGAATAAATAGCCGAAATGATAGGGCGATCGCGACCTTCGCGATAATAAAAGCTGAAATGATAGAGCAATCGCGGTAAAACAAAAACAAAAACCAAAAAAAAATATAATAAACAAAACAACGGCGAATGATGAGTCGCTCCTGGTACCATATTCCAGTGCAGCGATGCAGACGCCAACAAAAATTCAAATTGCCAAAATTCTCCCAGCCCTACGGCCTGTCCCCAAATTGACTACCGTATACAAACCACGGGCTCAAATAATTCTCAGTATACCCATGCCCCACCGCAACCACCAGTTACACGGCTGGTCTCCGCCTTTGGAATTATGCTTCATTGAGAAGACCCACTCATGTGTCCTCACGATACATGAGGAGAACAAACCTTCGTGGGATCCTTACGACTCATAAAGGAAAAACACACTTAGGAGTCCTCACGACTCCTAAGGAGAAAATACACCTGCGGGATCCTAACGACTCGCAGGGAGAACATGCTTTTATGGGACCCTCACGGCCCATAAAATTGAAAAGTCTTAGGTGATAGGGATCCAAACCTGTCTCCTAAGCCATCGCTCCCCAATCTCCAAGCGGCGAATGATGAGTCGCTCCTGGTACCATATTCCAGTGCAGCGATGCAGACGCCAACAATGACCCAAAATTTTTCCGGCCCTACGGTCTGGATCATACATCCTGCAAAACCGTATACAATCCACGGGCGTAAAACAATCCCAATCTCTCAAAAAAATAAAAAAAAAATGAATAATAATAATAATAATAATAATAATAATAATAATAAAAAAATAAAAAGAAGAACGGTACGTCCACAAGCAAAATGGGCACGGATGAAAACCCGAAAGGGCTCCGTGAGTAAAAACAGCAGGACTGCCGGCGAGTTTGTGAAAACCCGAAAGGGCGCAAACTCGAAGAAAAAAAGAAGAAATGAAATGCACTCGCAAAGTCCTCTCGACTTTGTGAGGAGAAAATTCCCGCGTGAGATCCCTATGACTCACAAAGGAGCAACACACTTAGGAGTCCCCACGACTCCTAAGGAGAAAATACACCTGCGGGATCCTTACGATCCGTAGGGAGAAAATGCTTTGTGAGACCCTTACGGCTCACAAAATGGAAAAGCCTTAGGTGACAGGGATCTAAACCTGTCTCCTAAGCCACCAATTCCCAAATCCTCCCGGGGCACATGATGAGTTGCTCCTGGCATTATTCCAGTGCAGCAATGCAGAAGCCAAACAAACCAAATCCAAATCCTCTTGGGGCACATGATGAGTTGCTACTGCATTATTCCAGTGCAGCAATGCAGATGCCAACCAAAACCAATCCCAAAATCCTCTCAGGACAAATGATGATTCGCTCCTGGTACCATATTCCAGTGTAGTGATGCTGATGCCAAACAAAAAAAAAACAATTCCCAAATCCTCTCATGACAAATGATGATTCGCTCCTGGTACCATATTCCAGTGTAGCGATGCTGATGTCAACCCAAATCAAATCAAACCAACAACCTCTACGGCGGAATCATGCTCCGTCCCAGAATTTACCCCGTGTCGAAATCATGCTTCGCCTCGGGATATCTACCTTCCCTGCCGGAATTATGCTCCACCTCGGAATCAAGTCAACCAGCAAGCTCTGCGTCGGAATTATGCTTCGTCTCAGAATGCACCCCGCGTCGAAATGATGCTTCGCCTCGGTGTACCTGCCTTCTCTGTCGAAATTATGCTTCGTCTCGGAATCAAGTTAGCCAACAAGTTCTGCGCCGGAATCATGCTCCGTCTCAGAATATATCCCGTGTCGAAATCAATGCTTCGCCTCGGAATATTTGCCTTCCTTGTCGGAATTATACTTCGCCTAGGAATTTACCTTTGCATCGAAATCATGCTTCGGTCAGAATGTCTGCGGCACTTCGGAATGATGCTCCGTACCCCTGGAATCATGCTCCGCTCTTCGGAAAGATGCTCCGAACTCTGGAATCATGCTCCGCCCTTTGGAACGATGCTCCGAATCCTGGAATTATGCTCCGCTCTTCGGAAAGATGCTCCGAATCCTGGAATTATGCTCCGCCCATCGGAACGATGCTCCGATCCTCTGGAATTATGCTCCGCAAATCGGAATGATGCTCCGAACCCTGGAATTATGCTCCGCCCATCGGAACGATGCTCCGATCCTCTGGAATTATGCTCCGCAAATCGGAATGATGCTCTGACCCTGGAATTATGCTCCGCGCTTCGGAATGATGCTCTGACATTGGAATTATGCTCCGCGAATCGGAATGATGCTCCGATCCTCGGGAATCATGCTCCCCGGGATGATGCTTCGCCTCCGGAATGATGTTCCACCTCGAAGTTCAGCTTCAAGATCCATCAATTTCATGCACACAACTCAAATGTGCAGTGTGCATTTATTGATGGGGGGCACTTTGTTGGGGTAAAAATTTACACCCCCGTTGACCGAGTCAAAGTCAAGGTCAACCCCAAGTCAGGTGGGCCCAAGCCCAGGTCAAGCGGGTCCATACCCAAGTCGAGCCCGCGGCCAGCCTCCTCCATGCTAAAATATGAATCATGTAATAAATAATTTTTATGTAATTTTTTATACATGAATGTATGCAAAATGGGCATAAAGCCAATATTTTGTAAGCCCATGGCTTAAGTGCAAAAAATAAAATGGCACATAAGCCATGGGATGGGCAAAATGCCATTTTTGTAAAGCCCAAGAGGCTATATGTAAATATGTAAGCCTATAAAAGGCAACATGATGATGAATAAAAAAAAAAGATACCTTTTCATTCTCTCCACAAAAATTAGAGCTGAGCTCTTTCTCCTTCTTCAAGGTTCCAAAACCTTCTTCTTTCTCTTGAATTAAATCAAGAGTTTTACTCTTCCTTTTTCAAAACTAAATAGTTTTCCACCACAAAACCCACAAAGGGGAACTTGGATCTGCCATCAGATCTTAAAAAGGAGAGATTTTGAGATTTTACATCTCTTGATCTTCAAGATCCAGCAAGCAACAGGAGGAAGAAGAAGAACCCTTCCATTAACCCAACAAAAAAAAAAAAAAAAAAAAAAACACTCAGGAGTCTAACTCCTCTTTGATTTCTCTTCAGAGAAATCTTTTTAGGCTAAAAGCCTGTTGTGTGCACAAGTCGCCCGCGTGCCGACACGTGGCGCGCGCGCTTGCACAACTGCGCAAGTGCGCAAGTCGCCCGCGTGCCGACACGTGGCGCGCGCGCTTGCGCGCCTGCGCAGTTGCGCAAGGCGCCCGCGTGCCGACACGTGGCGCGCGCGCTTGCGCAACTGCGCAAGTGCGCAAGTCGCCCGTGTGCCAACACGTGGCGCGCGCGCTTGCGCACCTGCGCATCCCTTGGATGTCTTTTCCCCCTCTTTTGTGTACATATATACACATATACATATGTATACAAATTTATACATACACGTACTCCACGACACTGTCCCTGTTAGAAAAAAATTTCTAACGGGGCGCTGCCCCGCACCCCGCAAGGGGGCTGCTAGCCCCCTTGACCCCCAGCCCGCTATCCGGGTAGCGGGACCCCCGTAAAAACTCTGCGTGGCTCCCGATATATCCAAACCCCCCTTTCAGAACTGAACACACGTATACTGCACACTGAGTTCGCATGACCAGTTTAACCCGTTAATCGGAGGTTCCCTCGCCCCAAAGGCGATGGGTAATTAACGGCAGCTTAGTCCGCGGCTGCCGGAGATTCGGATCCCCACAATCATTAAACCCCGGCCTATCCTAGGCCGGGGGAATCTGTAGTACGCCTGACAAGCGCGCGCGTATTCCCATCTCAATGGGGTGACGAAAAACACCCTACAGCCTCGATGTCCTGTCATGCACCGTTAGGTTAGCTAACTAACGGCAGAGCGGGGCAGGGCTAGCGCGGGTGTAAAACATAAGCAACGTCTATATAATATATCACATATACTATATACAGTATTCATCTCATCATATACAATGATCACATCACAGAATATCGCAGCAGAAATCAACATATGAAATATTGGATATACTAGGATTTCCGGGTTTTATATTAATCCTGTATAAAACACGGATTCCACGGTCGTGATGAATAGCCAAACCCACATCCTTAAACCCCTATGAGAGCGGTAAGCAACCCTACCAATTCTAGAGTTAGGAGACCCGGACTCGACGCCTCGAGATGGTCTACCACTGGACTCTATAACCCGGTTACTTATGCTCCCCTCCTTGGGTCTATCCTAATGCAGAAAAGTAAATAATATACATCATCGGTGACATCTTCCTCAACCCGGAAGTGCCCCAATAAAAAGAATATTACATACAAGTTTTTACATGAATAAAAATGAAAAACTCTCATCTCACATAAAACCCCCCGGCTATTCAAACACGACGATCCAATATAACATATCACAGCAACACATAATATCACATGTCATCAACGTAAGTAAATATGCGTATCCTAATTGTCGTTGACGTATTACACTTACGGTCGCAGAAAAGAAAATGAAAACTAGAACAATTGGAATCCGCAACCACCTTAGACATCATATGCCTAACCAAATGAATTCCTTAGACATCACATGCTTAACAATTATAAACCCCGCATTTTAGTCTCGATATTGAAAACACTTTTCAATATCAAGTCGGGCAATTCAACAATATTC
The DNA here is from genome assembly GCA_030015575.1 of Agapanthus africanus. Classification (NCBI taxonomy): domain Eukaryota; kingdom Viridiplantae; phylum Streptophyta; class Magnoliopsida; order Asparagales; family Amaryllidaceae; genus Agapanthus; species Agapanthus africanus. Next base: position 243,029,197 of record CM057344.1, read on the forward strand.
CCGACATCCTGATCGAATTCTCGTCAGAAACTTTAGTAGACGGCCGCACCCCCGAAACCGTCGGGGAAGTACACTTAGGCGGAACACCGCGGCCGCGATCACCCGGACTGATGCTTTTGGCTATGGGGTTCTCCTACAGTCACTTGGACGGGGCTATGGGGCGCGGCTATCTAATAAGGTTACCCGGAGAGTATCCGCGTACGCTACATGATTGCGACGGACTTTTGATCACATCAAAATCCCATGGCAACCGATCAAATGAGACTAAATTGCTAGATTTATAAGATTCAAATTAGTTTTCTTGTGGGTTCCAAGTATTGTATCGCATCACATGATATCTGGACGACGTTAAACTTTTCGATCGATTCATCAAAGTCCCACAATTCCCCGACAGCTCAACACTTGAGCACAATTCAAAAATACCCAGTACATGCCACAATACCTATGGACCAGCATTAGAAGGGCACACCCAAGCCTCATTAATGGCACCGCGGAACTGCCGCAAACCCTAAGGTTAGAAAGCGGTTCCATGGTCATTATGTCGAGTTAGGGTTTCAATCTTTTAGAGGGTTCACAGAATTACTTGCATGTTTTTCCGAATACCTTAAACTTGGGAAAATGGGTTTTTGACATTCGTTCGAACTTTTTAACTTCGCCTAGACAACATGTGAATACCCGAAACAATGTTAAAACTACGAATACGAAACACTCCAAATTTCCTATACTCTAAGATCACATATCATGCAAAATTAGTAAAAACAAACCACACCTGAAACACCAAAACCCAGAGACTGGAACACAGAAAAAATTTGAAGCCAAAATTCCCAAATTGGGTTGAGCTCGCCGGTTTTTACATGGTTGTGGCCGGCCATTTTTTACCTAAATTGCTTCAATTTTCTTCTGTGTTCATGTTATATCTCATACAATATTTTGCAGTTATTTAGACTTTATAAATTCGACAGAAACTGGGTTGCTTTGTTTCGAGTTTCGGAGTCGTTTCGGTTTCGTAAGCTAACTAACATCGTCTAATTTTCTAGCATGACTCTGATACCATTGCAGGGTTTCCTAGCACGGCTGTAAGGTTTCGGGAGGTATCATCCATGTCATCTTTAAAAATTTGCCGTATTAGCTAACCCTAACCATAGAATCGTTACTAGAAAATCCGACGAAACAAAATGTAAACACTTTACATCTAAGTGAGTGAGGGAATACAACCTTTGTAGACCGGTATTTCACTTCTAAAGCTCCACGTCGTAGTCCCTTCGCTGCATGTTGTGAAGACCCGGACTCTTGAGAGGGTTCACATGAAGAAATGAACAAGCTTACTCAATGCCTTCGAAGCCGAAGATGATCTACATCGAGAAGACTCAAGCTCATGCTACCCCTTCATTAATGGTAGATTAGTGAAGCAAACACTCTAAATTAAATGGCTAATAGTAGAGGATGATGAAGTAGGAAATGGGCTCACTTAAGATTTAATTTTCTCACAATATTTCATCTCTTAATCAAAAGGTAGAAAGCTTTTCAAGAGGAAGAAGAAGATGATGAAGTGATGAAGAGAATAAATCTCATGAGGTTAGAAAATCAACCATGGGGAGTATATGACATACCCTAACCCTTGTAGAGAGTTAACCATGACTAAGTATAATGGTCGGGTTTATAAATATCTTTAGTAAAACAAAACTTGTGGACTTAGTCAATGGTTAGCAAAGCTTCACCAAGTTTCTATCCATGACCAAATGCAACCAAGTTTTGAATTACTTAAAAAATTAAAAACCCTGGATTATCACTTAGTATAGTGTAAGTCATACACACACCCATGAATCATGTATCATCAACCATGACACAAAATCTTGTACACTAATATATATCACATATATACAATGTGCACAAATTAAGTGAGAAAAGAAATCATAAGTGAGCCAATACTAGCTAAAGTAAATTAATATATCAAATATATAATTATACATTAGATTATTAAATCAACACTTGATTTAATAATCCGGCTATATCACATATAACCGACCGATAACACAAATCACGAGAATAGAATACGGTACCACATACAGTATCAATCTCGGTCACGCACATATCACATATGTGCTCCTATTCCGTTTCGCATGAACCAGGAAACCTCTGTGTAGGACTCTAAAGACTCGTCAATACGCCTGCTGTAGGCGATGATCATATCAAACACCCACAAGCCGCAAGCGGTCTGCTAAACGTAATGCCACCCGGGTATTGAGCGATCAGAAGAACAACAAGCATGCCTACTCATACTCCTGCGTATCTAAGCAGTAACACTACCATACAGTCCGGTCTCTTCGTCTGATATGTCGCATATCTCGTCAAGGGGTGGTAAACGTCAAACCCCAGTAACTCGATAAGTCGTGCCGATATGAGGCTCATAACGGGTCGAGAAACTACTGATAACACTTACCAGTATATCTCCGAATCATCCCTGGCCAGGGACTTCCTGTTATAGCCAATCGAGCGCAGCGCAACATCAACTCCCTATACCGGGAGAGACGAATCCCCTCCTATCGCTCATTGCCTCCATGTGACTCGGGACTGTTCCCAAAAACCACCGTTTGCACGATCTCTTGAACGTGGTAAGGTGGAAATCAAAGCACAGTGGGAATCACACAAGACTCTATGACGATCTCGGGTCGGCAGACTAACTTGTACCAGTGTCTCCAGAGAACTGCCATCTGACGTGAGGTATAATACCATCTGGGAGTTCTCGGCGAGTCTATCCAGTGTACCCAGTCTCTACTGAGCACCCGTATACTATCTCTGATGTCAAACACCAATGGATATGGGATCATCCATCGCCCATCTACATGGGTCGAGAAACTATACGCTAGTCTACTCTGGTATATCAATTCCCCGTCTCGATACACCAACGACTAAGGACTTTAAAGGATGTACTCACGGGCTACCTTTGTCCCACTAGTATGATCCGCATCATAATCCAGGTAGTTAAGTACACATCTTAAGGGATTTATCAACATGTAACATAGAGATAATCAGTGTACATGTCAAGATAAAGAGTAACCAGATAGCATACTATCATGTCGAGCAAGAAAGCCCTCCCTATGTATGTCCAAGCATCCACTATAATATACATCATATGTACAATAATGGCCTCTAGGGCATACACATAACTAACTATGCGAACCCTACAACATACGGTAAAGGATTTTATCCCCTTTTCTTTGGCCCACAAATCACGAATTGAGCATAACGTTTACCCGCACAAAATTTTAAAAGAAACTAGACTTTAAGCCTTTAAGGACTTCGCGCTCATTAGGAGAAGTTAACTGTGTTAGAACACCTCTTAACGGTATATCGTTCACGGGGTGTCTAGGAAAATGTTCATGGCGAAACCGCCAAAAGAGAAAGGGTTATCTAATTAAGGACCTTTGCGAAAGCGTCGGAAAACCCCCCTTATCTCTGCACTTACCTGGCCTCGTGATCAGTATATCTTGAGCCCGTTTCTCAACACAATTTTACTTCGATAATCAAGTTTTTGAGCAGGTCTAGTTGACATAGGTGAACTTTAGACCGATTAGGTACGTGGTATTTTTGTATCGTAATTATTTTTTGTCCAGATTCTTTTTGTTTGTTTCATTCTTTTGTTAATAACTAACTAAAAAAATATTTTAAAAAATCACATTCTTTTTTCCCCTCCTTTTCTCTTCTTCTTCTTCTTCTCTTCATATCATGGGTACCCCACCTCGAAAAACTCTTGCCGAACTTTGGTACTCACAATCAGACATTACTTCATACGGTTCTTTCTTTCGTCGAACGTCGAACGATCCCTCCATGCCCAAAATTTCTTTGAAAGATCGGATAGACGTGTCTAGGACAACCAATTGACTCTGCAATCCACTTTGTATCAACCGTTTCAACCTTCCCCACCTTCTTACGTTGATACCCCTTTTGAGAGTCCTGTTGTAACTCCAAGACCTATGTCCATTGCTGAACGTATTGAACAATCTCGTAACCGATCTTTCACTCCTTTCACCACTGCAAATTCTTTTGATCAACAATTCCAATCACCTTCTTATCCGAATGTTGATCCTACTCCTGTCCAACCATTCGATTTCTACCAGTCCTACCCGACTTTTACACCTTCCTTAGACATTACTTCTACAAAGCCATTTGGGAGTTTCCAGTATCAAAATAACTTTGGATATTTTACTGAAACCCCTTCACAACCCATGTTTAGTCTGGAACAGTGGTTAGAAGACTTCCGGGTAGCGTCGTACCAACAGATGATGGATTTGAATGCGTCCATGATCACCCTCATACAACCTAATGAGCCGGTAGCTAGTTTCTAACTAGCTCCACATTTTCCAATGTATGATGAGGCGGTAGGACAGATTGAGAATTTGAGTGGAGAGAGTGAGTTGTACATCCTTCCAAATCAAACCTACCCATTGCAAATTGAATCCCGCAACTCCAGTTTTGAATGTCTATCAAGTGTCCCAAATGATTTACCAATTGAAGATAGAATGTTTAATGAGTTATGCGATTTTGTAGTGTTTGATTTACCCGATTGTGAAGGGACCATTCCAAGTGAAACCAATCCCAAACCTTTTGACCTCTATACCTCCATCTTAGAACCTGAATTGATTGAAATCCATGCTTTTGATGAGGTGTCTGAGAATATTGATTTTCACTTCATTGAGGATATCGACGCTAGGGATATCTTGGATGATGAACCCACAAATTTGGATGAGTTTTTCTCTCCAATTCATCATCCCGAGTCATTAACTGTTTTTCCCGAACTTCAGATGCGTCTTGATTTGGATGAGAATTGCGTGGATAAGCTGAATTTTGAGGAGAATATTGAGGAAATTTTTTAGGATGAACCAGTTCTACTTGATGAGTCGGATTTTCCAATTCATCATGTCCCTTTCATTGACCGTCTACACCCTCCTAAACGTTTAACCGATCCCATTCCTCGATCACTCCCCTCTACCTTTCTATCGTTCCGACCTCGCAAGGCACTATATCAATTTCATTTCTTATGTCTGGTTTACCAAGTTCGGCTTACCCTTGTTTTCTCACGAATCTTAAGGGATTTGACCCAATTTCTCGACTCGTTAATAGATTAGCACAATCGCTTTTTTCACATCGGTCATTACAAATTGTGCTAATTTATTCACTCCATTTTCACCCTCAAGTTCGTACTCCATTTCTTTTTCCCTTCCGCCATTCTTCTCCTTATATACCGGGACCGTATACCACTTCTATCCCCATACGGTCTCGCGTATGCTCCAGTTCTTTCCTCTTTGCATCCTTTCACCAGCCCGGGCCTTATCCCAATGAAATTTTTGAATGGTTGGTGCTCATTTTTGGCTTATGTAAGGCCTTGTATAAATTGATACTGTTCTCTCCTCTAACTCTGAACTTCAACGCTTGAATAGCGGAAACACTGTTTCACATAAGTTTGGGGGGACCTTTTTGTGTATATATTTTTGGTTTGCTTTGTATATATTTCTTTTAGGAAGCACCGACAATTTTGACCCTCTTGGTGTAGCCTGACAGTGAGGGCACTGCCAAGTTTAAGTTTGGGGGTGTGCTCGGTAAGCTTTCTACCTACGCATTCATATTTATATTTTGCATTTGCATACATATTTAAAAACCCATAAAAATGAATTATTTTTACAAAAATATAAAAACTTTCTCGTCAAGTTAGCTAATAGGGTAACTTAGATTTCTATTTAATTAAGTTGATACGTTAGAAATAACTAAATTCTAGGCTTGGAAATTGAAAACCCTAAAAATAACCCTCATTCTGTTTAACCTTGGTAATTATACGTCTTTATAGTTTTTTTTATAGAAGTAGGTAATCTTGAGTTCAGTTCTTGAGTTAAGTCAAGATGAAGGGAAAGTATTGAAGCTTTACTCAAGGATAAGTCTGAAAAATAGTTTCTATTCTTGAGTTCAAATTTAGAAAGTATATACCATACAAACTGCACATACGCGCACCTTGAAACTTAGGATAGTAGAGGATACCTAGAAATACTCTTGCCTGAAAACTTAGTATGAAAGAAAAAACGGTATTTAAAGCTAAACACCAAAGAGCATATTGAAAAATATATCCGGTCTTGAAAAAGAAAAATAAAGAAAAGAAAAATAAATAAAGTCAATACCTGGAAACTGCTATTTAAGCTTTAAGCTCACACAATCAGTAATCGGCTGTTAGTGCCTCAAGAAGCATTAATAGTCGTATGAAAGATATGTTAGCAATACCGTCCATCTTTAATGAAAAGAAGTAGTATTAGGTATTAGGGAAAGGGTACTATAGCTTGAATTGAATTCTTGAGTGTATGGGTGAAAATTTTACACACATGTAGGGGTATACAATCGATATTTGGAGGAAACCTAGAAATAAAGAATAAGACTTATGTTTTCCGTAAAGTTGATAAAAATTCCTGATTGGAGACCGCACTTTAGAAGGAAAACTCAAGAGATACCGAGATCTTTCAAAACTGTAAAACGTATAGGATCTGGGGTTGAATAAATAGGAGGTGTGAAACATAAGGGTTGAATATTTCTAACTTAGGATAATAGAATTTCTAACCTAGATGCTAAACTGTAGGAGTAGAATCGACGTTAACTTATGAAACCGGCTTGACGGGATTTTGTGGGTAGTATCCGCTGAAAACCCTCAGGAGACAACACTCCTCCTACTAGGGACACCAAGACATTTAACGGCTTGTTGCACAAGCTCAGTGCAATCGCGTTCCCTGTGAAAGTGAGGCTAGGATTTTTTTTGCTCGGGACGAGCAAAAGATAAGTTTGGGGGTATTTATTCATCTCAGAAAACTGCATTTCAATACCGCCCATTCATTATCTTTTTTGTTATATATCGGTACTATTAACCAGTGTCTTCTCAGTAATACAGATTACAGGTATCCGTGACAAAATACTAAAAATACTCTTAAAATCACGGATATATCGTTTGTGAGCCGACACTGCAACCGAAACCGGAAACCGGTCGATATCCAAAGAGTTTTTGCAAATAATATGTGTGTACAATATTTTGGTCCAACACAATGAAAGTGTATACATGCTCTTTGGCATGGACCATGGTGGGGGCTGCCATGAATCATGGCACAGGTAGGCATGAGAAGTGGGTTATAAATGCAAAAAGTAGTGATGTGATATAAAGCTACAATGTTTCCCTCTAAATCCCTGAGTGCATCCAAGGCCCTACAGACAAATCTAGCAGCACCAAAGTCATATGGGGAAGCTCACAAGACCACACAACAAGCGTGAGCCCTGGACACACCAACAGGACCGGCCATATGCCCACTTTGGCCGAGCAGGCTGGCCCCCTTGCCCCAATGTGCACCAGTTTCCTGTGATCTCTCCCTTGATGCCAAGTCATCTTAATTTTATTACTTCTTTATTTTTCTTTTGTGCCTATAAAAGCAGAACCAGTGAGCAAGGGATGGGGGTCATTCATTTGTCATTCTTTTTTTCCAAGTTTTGTTACACACTTCACAACTCTTTTGTTTTGCTCTTGTACATAGCTTAGTTTCCCTTGAGCTCCTTGCCTTCTCTTGATCTTGCAACCTATTCATTGAGCTTGCAAGTTTAAGATTAGGTTATTGAACTCAAGATTGTATCACTTGGACATAATAAAGATCTCATTTTGTTATATGGTTCTTAGTATTTCATTCTTGCCATTTCTTACTTGCTCTTTTACTTACTTGCTCTTTCATTCTTGCCTTTACTTGCAATTTATTACCATGTCATTTACTTTCTTGCAATGATCTTTTCTTTTCTTTGTTTATCTTTTCTTTTGCCCTTGTTGTTTGTTGTTTGAATAGTTTGTTAATATGGTGTTGTTAGGAAAAAGATTGGTTTTGTAAGTTAAGCTTTCGTTGTTGGATTACGGCAGCGTCCCGGCCATCAAAACGTGGCCAAATGCGGAACAAAAATTTAATAAACCGGCGCTACCATGACCCGATGCCCGGATCTACCATTAATCCTACACTAGCTAAGTGTAAAAAGAAGTTAGATAGTTATACCGATCGATCCATGTCCTTCGGTGTTCAACCTCTTCCCAAACTCCTCGCGGCTGTCCCGATGTAGTTCGCTCTCCGGTTTCCCTTATCGAAGATGATCCACGTCGAGGATTAGTAATACGGGCTCCCGCCTCAAAACCGAGGTAACTCGGGCATCCAGTTTGCTAGCCTAGATAGCCAAGATAAAGTAGAGATAGTGTGTGAATACTTTGTCTTAGAGCACCCAAGGATTTGGGTGGAGGTAAATGAAGTTGCCATGGATAGAAATTGCGAGCACAAGAATTTTTCCAAGTGAAAAATTCTTGTGAGGAGAAGAAGTGGGCTCGGCCAATATAGGAATTTTGGTTCACTGTGGAATTTCGAAAATGGTTCTATCTCATTTTCTTTTGAAGTGGTGGTGTTTTATATATTCTCCAATCAACCCAATTAACCCACTACAATCAATGATAGCCACCCACCAAAAAAATCTCCTTCACAACAAAAAAACATTAAATGCTGAAGGGAGTCACCAAGACACCAATAGTGTGCACCATGCCTATGAAATTTTGCCCAGCCACAGTTCCCAAAGCCCACGAATTGAGGAAGGAAGAAAACAGCCAAAAAGATTTGTCAAAACAATCACTCACAAATTAATAGATTAAACATTAAACCAAATGTTTAATCAAGTGAAAAAATGGCAACTTCAAAAGTAAACTCGTAATGAATTACAAGAATACCCACCGTCCGTATATACATACCTGCATCCGTATTCCGACTGAATACAAATACAACGAGACAAAAATATTCCAACAATATAATACTATGATCTGGCTTAAACCAAAGCCTACTAGTATTATCCGTCTGATCATGATCCGTGCACAAGTGCACGCATATAATCGAACCCTGTCGTAAAACCATACGGCCTCTACAACGTTTCGCCCGAACTAGGAAAACCCTCTGTGTGGGACTCTAAAGACTCGTCAATACGCTGGCAGTGGGTTTAACCACAAGTACGTCAGTAGCACTAGCTGTACGTAACGGCTACCCAGGTATTGAGCGAAAGGGAGGCCGACGAGCGAACTCATCCTGAAACCTTACTGAGCCTGACAGCAATAATATCCGTGCAGTCCGGTCTGTTCGTCTATGAGTATCGCATATCAAGTCTAGGGGGTGGATAAAGTCAGACCCCTAACAACGCGATAATTCATGTCGATATGAAACCCATCACCACCTGAGAAACTATCGATCTTGGATCGGTAATTCTCGTTTACCCCGGCCAAGGATTTCTGGTGATGGCCACCCGTGCACTGCACGACATCTACCCCCAATACCGGGAGAGACGAATCCCCGACGATCTGCTCACTGCCTCCATGTGGCTCGGGACTGTACCCAACTAAAACCTGTTTGCACGACTCTTTTGTGCCGTGGTAGGGTAGTAATCAAAGTACAGTGGGAACTCACACGAGACAAATGACGATCTCAGGTCGACAGACTAACGTGTACACATGTCACCAGGGAATTGCTATCTGACAATAGGTATAAGACCAACTAGCATGTTCATAGCGAGTCCGTCCAGTGTACTCATAACCCAATGATCACATGTATACTATCTTAGGTGAACAACTGACACCAATGGCTTGTGAGACCGGCAACCGCCCCTCGTCAGGGTCTAGATAAGTATACACTAGTCTACACTGGAGTGTCGATGCCCAGACTCGATACTCTCACAACTAGGGACATTTAAGGATGTGCTTATAGACCCCCAGCTCCCACGTATATGATTGCCATCATAATGCTGGTAGTCAAGCAAGAATCCTATGGGCTCTATCAACATGTACATGATGATAAAGACAAACCAGATAGCATACTATCATTTCGAGTAAGATTGTTCTACCGGTATAGGTCCTCCCTCAATCATCACAATCGCCTACCTGCGACTATGATAATTGCTTTGAGGGCACTATAGCCAACAATCTCCCACTTCCACTTAATGCTAATTATTGCGGTGTCGCATACTCACAGCCCGTATGATATCGAACACCCAACTTCTCTACTAATCAGTCTTGCAAAGCCCGTTTGCGAAACTATTGCGTTCGAGAAATAGCCTTAGTGAGTGGATCCGCTCCAGTGTTTCTTTCTGTATCTCTCTATATCTCAACTTCGCGGAGAAAGCTATCTCCCGAAATAAGCAATGCCTTTCTTAGAACATGTCTGGATACCTGATGGGACCCAGTTCACAAATAAACTCCAAATCCAGTAAATTTCTTAGACTCTATCGGCCACTGAACTTAATCGATATACTGTGCCATGCCTTCTTCAGTATCCACTTGGACCAGTTGTCCAACATACTGTCCTTCAGAAGACGGAAAAACTATAACTCAGACAGCCGCTCTATCATACAGGTCACCTTGGAAGCCTGAAATGACAACCATCTCCAGAAGGAGGCTGCCGTTACCATATCCTTAGAATATCTACTTATGTTCAAAACTGCTTCCCAATGTTTCTACAGGATTGGATTAATATATATTTATTGCAGCTAGTGCAAAAACAACATCTGGTGTGGTACTTGACATTTCATGATTAGCTTAATTGCCTAAGTAAGTGATATACTAATCATGCAGATCCCTCTCCTCTTTAGTCTGTAAGACACCTTTAGAGAGGGTGACTCCATCACCTGCAGGTACAGTACCATGCCAGGAGTCGTCCATTCAAAAACACATTAGAATAGTGTCAAGTACCCAAATTGGGACACTTCCTAAATATAGATCTAAAACCATAGATCTAGTAACTAGAAACCCTGATATTATATCCATGTCTTATGTGGAGAAACTACTGTGTGACAACCACAGTATAACAGATCGTATTATAGGAATTTCATTTCCTATGAGGTGCATGTCATCCTAAATACCAGGACATCACACCCTACTACCTTCTTACCAGATCCATCTCCTATTCTGATGAAGTCAAAGCCTATGACTGTCACATCAAAAATAGATGATCTATTTCCGCAATACCTGTTTTAGTCTATAAATAGACATAAGCTACTTGCCCTCTATGCTTCCATTGCTCCCACTGACTACAACAACCCTCTGGCATAGTCATATACACGTGCACTTCTAAAGCTAGTTTAGAACGACGCTATACTCATCCTCCTGCCGGGTCTTATAGTCTGGAACAGCAGCAATGGCAAGTCTGGGTAAACAAGAACCTCCCTGTCACCGTCTCTGAGAAGACCGAAGTACCTCTTGGGTGCCTGAGGTTACCCACTAAATCTGCGGGGTGGCTAATGGAATGTCGAATCCAATTGAATCTTTAGGTTCTATTAAATTTTCAGTAATCGTTTGTGGTTCTGGAATCACTTCCATTTCTACCATACACCTGTTTCCCCCAATCAGAGCAAAGCTCTGTTCAAATTTTGAAATTTGAAATGAAGCAGCACTTCATAAAAGTGCTAGCGCTAAATGCGCCAGCGCTAAGAGTCAAAGACTCTGATGCAACGCTAGCAGCGCCAACGCTAGCAGCGCCAACGCTAGCAGCGCCAACGCTAGCAGCGCCAGCGCTAAGAGTGAAAGACTCTGATGCAGCGCTCACGTGCAAAGCACGAGAGCGCTAGCGCTAAGTGCGCTAGCGCCAAGAGTCAAAGACTCTGATGCAGTGCTCACGTGCAAAGCACGAGAGCGCTAGCACTGGAACTAAATGTTCCCCACCCTTGGATCAAAGATCCAACAAAGATGACTAAAAGTCATCAAATTACCTCTGAAAATTAGAGCACCGTTGGATCAAAGATCCAATGGTGATTAAAAATCATCAAGATACTGAATAAGTTCTGTATGGGAAAATATTTTCCCAATCTTGTTAAAAACAAGAAGATTGACTTCTGTAAAATAGAAGCTCTTGGATCAAAGATCCAACGATAGGAGACATCCCCAAATCAATCATAGGAAAGATTTTCTTAACTGATTCAACAAATCAGCCACCCCTATATAAAAGACCAAAGACTTCAAGTCTTGCAGAGAGGAACCCCCATAAACTTTGAGAAAACTCAAAGAGAAGAGTAAGCTCTCGGAAGAAGAATAACTTCAAGGTAAATAAAATAGAGAGATCAAAGTATCTCGTCAGAAGAAGAACCTAGTTCTTTTTCTAGATCATAGATCTATAAGACAGAGGTCTTTCATAAAAGAGATCATAGCATCTCAGTATAAAAAAAGGGGGGAGAAGAATTCAATTCTCTTCAGAGCACAGATCCATAAAGACAAAGTCTTTCACAAAAAACAAGAGACTGTAACATCTCCTATAAAAATAAGAACCTTGTTCTTAAAGCTACGAGACAAAGTCTCTTATAAACGAGAATTTAATTCTCAGAGCGTAGAACTGATCAAAGTTTCCTAAAAAGAGCCTTAGCGCTCCAAGTCTAGCGCACAGCGCCGCAGTGCTCCTAGCCCTCCAATTTAAAGAAGCGCCTTAGCGCTCCAATTTAAAGAAGCGCCCAGCGCTTCAAGGTTGGCGCTCAGCGCCAAACGCACCACGTGCTCCTCACATGGGTGCTATTTCATAAAGAGCGCTCCGCACTCATTGACTGGCGCTCAGCGCTAAGCGCACCACGTGCTCCTCACGTGGGCGTTATTTTATAAAGAGCGCTCGGTACTCATTAACTGGCGCTCAACGCCGAGCGCGCCACGTGCTCTTCACGTGTGCGCTATCTCACAGGAAACGCCTTAGCGCTCTAAATTTGGTGCTCAGCACCAAACGCACCACGTGCTCTTCACGTGGGCGCCGAGGGAACATAAAATGTTCTTTAAATAAGGCCCTAAAGCCATAATGAGGGCTCAACACTCAATAAAAGACAAAAAGGTTGTCAGAACCCAAACCAATGCTCAGCATTGTTAAATGAAAAAGGACTAAGCCTAATTAAACGTCCAACATTCTAACTGAGTGGGCCGAGTCCAAGTTGCCATAAATCCCTAATTTAGATTAATTGAGCCAATATGCTCATAAATCTTTCAACTGATTTTAGTCCCAAACTTGACTACAGATCTCCCAACCAATATTGGTTCAAGGGTACATCTCTTCATACCTCTGATATATGTCGTTGTAATTCTTCAACGTCTTCAGAAAGATGGAGGGTCCTGATAACCAATAACTTTTGGTGCAACCAAAACCACACAGACTATGACGTATTTAAACTGGACTGTGATGTCCTTATGCTTTACAGACTGTGGGGTCCTTAAACTCATGGACTATGATGTCCTTAAACTTTATGGACTGTGAGGTCCTTAAACTCATAGGCTATGATGTCTTTAAACTTTACAGACGATGATGTCTTTAAACTGCCACGGACTATGATATCCTTAAACTTATGGACTGCAATGTCCCTAAACTAAAATAATAGAGTCAAAATGCTCTTTTGTTGGATCTAAATGATCCTGTTAAGTAGATCTTAGTCTAAAATTAGACTAACGTATCCTTAAAAAACGTTTAAGTTGATCTTACTCTCAAATAAGATTAACGATCCTTAAACCCAACCCAAAACCAAATCTAAAAATATACGGATTTGGACTAATCCACGCCCTACGGGCGACAACATAAATTAGTCTCTGTATACAATCCACGGGCAACCAAAAATAAAACAAACACACACGACACGAAGTGACCATCTGCAGAAGGATAAAATGCTTACCGTGATGCGGTAGCGTAATTAACTGCAGGGGCTTGCGCCTGCAGGGAAGAGCGTCCCCATAATCAAAAAAACCCTCATAATGAGGTGGAATCTGACGATGTCTACTACATCAGCCGCATCCGTCTAAACTTCCGATACACGGTACCATAAATCAACTTGGCATCGTCGGAGAGGTGGAAGATTAAAACCAAATAGCATCTTCCCCTAAAATTCAGGCCAGACGTCCTAATGTCCGGGTCGCGGTTTTCGGCGGCGAATAGATTCTGGCACACCCGGTTGGACCTTTTCCTTTTTCTACTCCACACTTCGTGTGTCGTGTTTCGCGAATAAATCGCGGTTTGCTATGGTTGCCCCTGGATTCAGGGTACTAAGATTTGGTGTCTTGCTCCGTGCTGAAAATAGAAGATCAATGGCTTTCAACTGCACCAACTGCAACAACGGCAATAACTCCCACTCTGTCCTTACTGGAGTAGTGACCTATGAGCTTCAAGCGGCCTCCGTTTTTACGATGCCAGTGGAACAGGTGGCGTAAACCACCACTGGGCTATTCTTCGGGACCATGCTCCCACCAACAAGCTTCAACGCACCAGTGCCATAGCGAGAAGCTCCGAAAAAGTTGGTCTTTGATCGGCTTAGAACTACCGCGGCCCCTCTTAACGGGTCGTCCAAATCCAGCGCCTCGGTTTTCAACAGACTGGGCCAAAACTCCAATGGACCCATGAAGAAGCCCACGATACCTGAAGGGGTTATCCCAAAACGAATAGCCATTCCTGCTTCTGAAGTCGCCAAAGCGGCTTCTCCTGCTAAGGGGTCGGGCTTCACAAGAATGGCCGCTCCAACTCCCGTTCCAGGCGAAGTCACCAAGGCTTCTACCCCTGTTCGAAAGTCTTCCTTCGACAGGTTGGCCATCTTCTCTCAGCGGACGTCCGTTTTCAATAGGTTGGCTCCGATAACAGCCCTTGACCAGAACATGGGGCATGATGAAGTCACCCCCATAACTAAGCAGATACCATCTGCAAGACATGCTCGACATTGCTACTGGCGCCGAGTAAGGAAAGCTGGGGGGCAGTTCCCCTTCTGGATTGACTCCACCAGCTCCAATGGTAGAAATCGACGCCGCTGTTCCAACTGGGAACAGCTTTGAACCATTCAAGGGGGTGCGCAAGAACTCTCCGACCGCCGTGCTAAAAATATCTCCTCCACCTGTGGAGAACGTTACAAAGACGAAGCTGGAGCAGCCTCCTCAGCGGCTGTCCTCCAAAATTCATAAGGTCTGGCGGAGAGTCCAAGACTCCGTAATCGATAAGGACTACTCCCGCCGACAGAAGAAAATAAAGATTCAGCAAAAGGAGGACCATCCTTCCGCCCCGCCAAGAAAGGTGTCGTCTGCATCGGTGCCCGCTGTAATGGCCCCCTCAACTTCGACCGCCCACAAAAGGAGAAGGCCGAAGAAAATCCCTATGTCTGCGACGAATCTCAAGGGCACTGAACCTAAACGCCCCAAGTCTGGGGGCATGGTAGTGCATACTGTTTATATGGCTTCCGGAAAAGAGGAAAGTCGTGCTTCTACGGGTCACCGACCACTCACCCGATCAGTAACAAAGGCTCAGGAGCAACAACAGCAAAAGCTCCAGGAGATGCTGACAACTATGGCTGCATTCATCGGGCCAAAAGTAAGCCCGGACACATCGTCGGGACAACGTCAAGAATAGGAAACTGATGCCAAATTCCTCCGAAGAATGCTCGAGAGAAAAAACAAAGAGGCTGCAGAACAAGAGGCCAACATAAAACAAATGGCGTTTTTATTCCAAGATATGATCGGGATGATGATACAGCCGGATCCTCCAGCTGAAGACCCCCCGATTATCCTTAAAGATGACAGAGGGAAGACATCGAACCCTCTTCCGGCTCTATCAGCAGCCAAAGAGGAGACCATCCCCAAAGCCGCCCTGGATGACTATATCGCTCAACAGATACGAGCTCAACAGGCGAGCGAAGCGGTCAGCCAAATTGTTAAGACTGGATGACCCTATCCGGGTTGGTACGACTAAATAAAGTACCTGCCGAGGTATATGATCCCTAAATTCCATGTATATAAGGGGACGGGGAATCCACACCAGCACGTTTCTCAATTCAGGGCTCTGTACGGCAACACCGAAGGTAACGATAAGCTACTGCTTCGCCAATTTGTTGGCAGCTTGTTGGAGACAGCATTCGAGTGGTATTCCGAACTCCCGAATGACTCTGTCAAGGCATTTGCAGAAATGGAGGTACTGTTTACACAAAGGTTCACAAGCGCCAGCGAACGCTCCCCAATCATGGCATTGATCAATGCCAGGGTGAAGCCGGGAGAAACATGGGTTCAGTATGCAATCCGGTGGCGGAACCTATGGTCAAAATGCGAACAACATATCGAAGAAGCTCCTACAGTAGGCATGTTCGTGGGTACCCTCGATCCACAGGCGACCATATCCCAGTTCATGATGTTTTTCAAGCCGACTACCTTCCAGACCTTGATTAAAAAACTTGCCCAAATGGATCAGATGGGCCATAGACCGTCCTCCTAAAAAATGGAGCTCCGAAATGAGAAGGGGAAAGGGAAAATGACCTTCATCGCTAATGCCCAACAACAACCGAGTGGCCTGAAACTGGTTGTTCGCCGAAGCAACAAGCCGCGGTCCCTCGATGAGAAGTTGAGCCGTCCTTACTCATTCCTTCGGGATAAAACAAGGAGACTATTCCAACTGGCAGTGCGCAGCGGGCTCATTACTCTGCCGAATCCGAGACACCCATCGCAACTTGGTGACGTCAACCATACTAACTATTGTCCTTACCATAGAGTACTGGGTCACCTAATCGAAGATTGCTACGTCTTAAAAAACTGGGTTGAAGACCAATACCAACAGGGCAAGTTCGCGTTGTCTGAAAATTGGAAAGTAAGCCCGCCCTAGCCGCACGCTCCTAAAAAGGTGGACACACTAGGGGCATCATGCTCATTTATAGAGGAAACTCCATGGGAAGTTGTTCTTTCGGCCAAGTCCAAGAAAATGCTGAAGGATCTTCAAACATGCCCAGCGATCAGGTGGAAAAGTCCGTTAGAACCCGAGGTCATCGAGGGAATGCTGAAGCCGCGCCCGACACCAAGAATTGGCAGTGATAGTCAAAACGCCCATGCCCGGCCGTCAATGTCTTCAAAGAAGAATAAGAAGAACAAAAAGCCCGTGAAACCTGATGATAAGCGCACGGACCTCCAAAGACATATTGACGCGTTGGAAGAATATAACCAGAAGGCGCGAATCCCGGTCACACTCTAAGAGTTTCTCTACCACATCCTTGAGGACGAAGATAACGATAATGATGAGGGTGACGACTCGTCCGAAGAACCCAAAGATTATGTGGCAAGTTACCACATGATCTCTCATTCGTCGCTAAATAACAAAGAAGCTCACTTGGCGTTATAAGATAACATAGAGGAGCTGGGGGCAGGAGCAGTGCCAAAATCCTTGGATTATGTGACAAGGTCTATCAAGGGGGAACCTACTTGCTCATGTATATGCATGGAGAAAGACCCCTCCGGCCAATAAACGGTCGATTCCTAAAAAAATACTACGCTTGATGAGTCACGGCCGCGGTCAACGATAGATGACGACGCCTATGTCCGCTCGCTATCATCCCAAGCCCAGACTCTAAAAGTAGTATCCAACGGACTGAAACATCCTTAAACTAACAATGGACCGCTATGTCCTGAAACTAGCTACGGACCGAAACGTCCTGAAACTACTACAAACTGCAGCATCCTAAGGCTGACGCAAAAAAAACGGTACGTCCATAAGCAAAATGGGCATGGATGAAAACCCAAAAGGGCTCCGTAATTAAAAACAGCAGGGCTACCGGCGAGTTTGTGAAAACCAGAAAGGGCGCAATCTCGTTAAAAGACACTTAGAAGGTCCTCTCGACCTTGTAAAGGAGAAAATACCTGCGTGAGATCCTTACGACTCATAAAGGAGCAACACACTTAGGGATCCCCATGATTCCTAAGGAGAAGTTACAATTACGAGATCCTCACGACTCGTAAGGAGAATTCCCCTATGAGACCCTCACGGCTCATAGGATTCAAAAGCCTTAAGCTACAGGGATCTAAAGCTGTTCTTAAGCCTTCATACACCCCGATATTGCCCTACAAGTGGTTTAATACTAGCCCTTGTATACAATCCACGGGCACAAATAAACGTCTCCCCTACCAAGTTCCACCAATAGCATGAAATTCCCCTATTCGGTGAACAAACGCTTATAAGTCCTCTCGACTTAAGCAGAAAGCACTCTTATAAGATCCTTATGACTTATAAGGAAACACACACTTGAGGATCCTCACGATTCTTAAGGAGAAAATGCACCTACAAGATCCTCACGACTCGTAGGGAGAAATACCTTTATGAGACCCTTACGGCTCATGAAGTCAAAAGCCTTAGTTGATAGGATCTTAACCCGGTCTACTAAGCCACCTTTGTTCAAACCAACAAAGGCAAATGATGATTTGCTCCTGGCAATATCCCAGTTGTAGCAATGCTGATGCCTAAATCGGTATCAGATCCCATGTCCTATACTCGCGGCAAGAAATCAGTGAGCCATAAATGCATATGAAATAGTCGAAATGATAGGACAACTTGCAACAAAATCAGCAAGTAAAATATATGCATACAAAAACATCCGAAATGATTGGGCAAATCGCAAAAAAAAGTAGCAAGTAAAAAGAAAAAATAGCTGAAATGATCGGGCACCGCGAAAAATAGCCGAAATGATTGGGCAATCGTGATTTTCGCGATACAAAAAGCTGAAATGATAGAGCATCGCGGAAAAAAAAATGAAAGAATGAAACCTTTTGCCCTACAGGCGAGTCCATATTGACCCCTGTATACAATCCATGGGCATAAACGAAAAAGGAACCGCATTTCCCTACCAGACTCTGTCAAAGGGAGAATCAGATCTCGACAGCAATATCTGCATCCCAGAAGATCAACACGGCATTCCTTCTCAACTCCAGTAAGATGCAAACATAACGTCAACAACCGACCTCAGGGTCACAACGAAACGGAGCCATGTCAAAGTCCCTAGTTCTAGATCTCGACGGCAACATCTACAGCCTAGAGAACAGCAACGACGTTCCTCCTCATTCCAGCAGAATACAGACGCGACACCACCAATCGGAGGCACGGAAAAGTCCCCATTTCCATGACTCTATGGTTCATAGATAACCTAGAGTCAGCTCCGACACCGCAGAAAGTGGAGCACGTCATCCAATGACCCAATCTCGGAAATACATCAGCCAATGACCCCGTCGCGGAAACACGTCAGCAAATGATCCCGTCGCGGAAATACGTCATCCAATGAACCCATCTCGGAAATACGTCAGCAAATGACCCTGTATCGGAAATACGCCATCCAGTGACCTTCGTCTCAGAAGTACGTCAACGAATGACCTCCATCTCGGAAACCAGTCAACCAACGACCTCCCTGCCGGAACAACACTCCGTTTCGGAATCAAGTCAACTCACAAAATCTTTGATTCAAGGAAATCAGTGTCCTTGACAAGAGCATCTCGATTTGCGTCGACCCTCAGAGAAATCAGTGTCTTTGCAGGAATACCTCGATTCGTCTCGACCCCAGGGAAATCAGCGTCCTTGGCAAAACCTCGATTCAGGGAAATCAGCGTCTTTGACAAGAGCATCTCGATTCGCGTCGACCCACAGAGAAATCAGTGTTTTTGCAGGAATACCTCGATTCATCTCGACCCTAGGGAAATCAGTGTCCTTGGCAAAACCTCGATTCAGGGAAACCAGCGTCCTTGACAAGAGCATCTCGATTCGTGTCGACCCGTAGGGAAATCAATGTCTTTGTAGGAATACCTTGATTCGTATCGACCTGTAACGTTTTGAAAATCGTTTAGGTGAAATTTCGAAAAATCGGTAAAATAAGAGGCTTTTCCGTAAAAAGTCAAAATATAAATATCTTTTAATATAAAATTAAATATATATATTCTAGCTATGTAATTGCTAGTATTTGGTATTTATTGAGCCACTGGTAAAATTTCTAAATTTTTGAAAATTTTTCCGTAAATAATTATTTTAATATTATTTTAAGCCGTCACTAATACATTTAATTAGGGAAAATTACAAATTGGAATGAGTTGAAACAAATTTTGTGCATCATAACATATTAAACAAAATTTTAACATGTTGTTTTTGAAACAAAATGAAACTGCCAAACGGTGTTAGAAAATATGATAGAAAAAGGCTTAATTTGTGAAAATAAATTAAATAGAAGTGAGGTTTGGGCTTGATGACTTGGGGTATGGTTGCATGTTACTTGGTATTCCTCACACACACACCACACACCCTCACTCTCTCCCTTAGGTGGCTAAAATCAGCAGCCCCTCCCCAATTCCCCACTTCTAAAGTTAAAAGAGAACAAAGGCAGAAAGAAAATGAATAATTAAAGAAGTTTGGGTTAATATATGAGATATGGGCTTCTTTGACTTGGCCACAACACCATTCTCACTCTCTTTCCTCACTCCCACACCCTTGGCTGAGCCTTCCCTTCCTGCAACAACAGTAGCCCCATTTCCCATTTTCCCCACTTCATCTCATCTCCAAAATTCATCAAATTTGCATCAAAAATCCAAATTAAACCTCACAAAGTCCAAATCTAAGCCTTACCTATTATTCCTTGGCTACTATAGTATGGATCTTGGTGAAAAGAAGCTAATTTGGAGGGCTAAGTTTGCTTGTGGGATCTACAAATTGTTGGGTATAAATTCTTGTTGGATATGGTGTCCTCAAAGTCAATTATTGGATCGCAGGTACGTGATTGCAATGATTGAGGGAGGACCTATACCAATATGACAGTCTTGCTCGAGATGATAGTATGCTATCTGGTTTGTCTTTATCATCGTATATATGCTTTAGTTCGCTATTGCATGATGATAGAGAGTATAGGATTCTTGCTTGACTGCCAGCAGTATGATGGCGATCATATACGTGGGAGATGGGGTCTATAAGCACATCCTTAAAGTGTCCCTAGTCGTAGGAGTTTCGAGACAGGGCAGCAATACTCCAGAGTAGACTAGTGTATACAGTCGAGACCCCGACGAGGGGCGGTGGCCGGTCTCACAAGCCATTGGTGTTAGTTGGTTCACTTAAGATGTATACATGTGCTCATTGGGTTATGAGTACACCAGACAGGACTCGCCGGGAACCTGCTAGTTGGCATTATACCTAGCGTCAGATAGCAGTTCCCTGGTGACATGTGTACATGATAGTTCATCGACCTGAGGTCGTCATTTGTCTCGTATGAGTTCCCACTGTGCTTTGATTTCTATCCTACCACGGCTCAAAGGAGTCGTGCAAACAGGTATTTTTTGGGCACAGTCCCGAGCCACATGGAGGCAAGTGAGCGGATCGGCAGGGGATTCGTCTCTCCCGGTATTGGGGGTGAGGTCGCGCTGTGTCTAGGAGAGCCATTACACAAAGCCCTCGGCTGAGGCAGGAGATTTACTGGTAGGTACTCCAGTAGTATCTCAGGGTGTTCTGGGCTACTCTCTGACACGACTTATACCGCTATTGGGGGTCTGACGTTACCAACCCTCTAGGCCAATATGCGATACTCATAGACGAACGGACCGGACTGTATGTATATTGTCACTGTTAGGCTCAGTAGGGTATCTGGACGAGTTCGCTCGTCAGCTTCCCTTCCAATCAATACATAGGAAACCGTTACGTACAGCTCGTACCTCTGACGTGCTAGTGGTAATACTCAGTGCCAGTGTGTTGATGAGTTATTAGAGTCCCCCATAGACAGTTTCCCAAGTTCGGGCGAAACGTTGTAGAGGCAGTATGATTTTATGGCAGGGTTCGGAAAATGCACGTACGTTTACGCACGTGTCATATTTGGGCAGATAATACTGGTAGGCTTTAGTTTAAGCCGGATCCGAGTATTATACTGTGCAGATATAATATCTTTGTCTCAGTTGCATTTGTATTCGGTCGTAATACAAATATGGGTATGTTTATACTGATACGGGGTTATCCTGAAATTCGTTTCGGGATCGCTTTTGGAAGTTGCCAGTTTCCAGTTTTCTATCGCCCATATTTGACATTCGGTTAAATGCGGATTTATCTTTTCTTGGGTGAGTTGTGCTTCTAGATGATGACTGGGGTGTTGTGGTGGCTAGTGACTCATTAGTGCTTTAATGATTCATTTAATGAAAGGGTGACTAAGGGTTATGAATCATTGTTTCATTTAATGTTTTAGTGAGGTGTATTATTGACTCATGCCTTTCTTTGATTGCTTAAGGTCACCCTCCTTGCTCCTACACTCACCTCCCTCTTCATTCTTAAGTGGCCGGCCCCTCTTGGAAAAGGAATGGTTGTTCATTTGGAAAAAAGATTATAGTTTTGGATTCATCGAAATTAGATAGTTAGATTTCTCATTTCACCCGAATCCAAAAGGCAACTTCATTAACCGTTCGTCTATGGCTTTGGACGTAGTGAGACAAAGTGTTCTACTCATTCTCTACATCAATCTTGGTCATCTCTTTTAGCAAACTTGATGACCGAGTTGCCTCGGTTCAGAGACGGGAGCCCGTTTAAAGATCCGTCGACGTGGTGCCACCTGGACGAGGAGATTGGAGATTCAGGAGATCGGAGCAGCCGCAACAAAGCGTGGGATGATGGTTGAAGACCGAAGGACTCGGATCGTTCGGTATGACATTTCTACCCACTTTGTAGTTTGTTAGTTTAGCTTTAATGGCAGATCCGGGTGATAGTATCTGATAGCGCCAGTTGTAAAAAGTTTTTGTTCCGCATTTGACGTCTGTTTAGACGGCTAGGGCGCTACCATGGACTTACAGTGGTATCAGAGCCTCACCATTAAGCTTTACTAACTTGTGCTAACACGTTTAAAACATCAATCGAACGGATTTTCGAAAACTATAACTTTTCTGTACAAAGTTTCTGTCGATTTTAATCTGGCCTAAAAATTATTTTGAGCATCACAGAAAATTGTGCAGGCAATTCTAAGCAAACTGGTGAAATTTGGTCATGTGATCCCACAAAATGGCAGCGGATACGCGGCCAAAACCAAGGTTTGGCCGCGGATCCTCCGCGCTTTTGTGGGAATAGTGATCCAAATTTCTACAGTATGTTCTACATGGCAAATTGTGGTTTTTGGAATATTTCTTTTGGGCCCATATTTTGTTACTGTACAGCAGATGTTGGTGGGGCCCACTTTGGGATATTTTGTCGATCGAAATTTAAATGTGTTAGTTTACAGTACTTACTTTATATCTCCGACCGTGAATGTCATTCGAGCGGTAAACCGCGTCTAATTGCTATAGTCCTTTTAGACGGATTTGCGAACGTGACATTCGCGTTGATGTTCTGTGTTGTACTGTGATGTTGCGGATATGTCGTGGTGGATAGCAGTGTGCAATGGAGGTGCTGTTTGGATTTATTTGTACATTTGATATTGCGGGGCGAGCGTCCAACATGTGGACTGCCGTCACTGCCTGTTTGTATAATATTCTTTTGGGGCACGACCGGGCTGAGGTCGATGTACCCGTTGTATATATTTTTTATATTTCTGTACTAGGATTACCCCGCAACGGAGTGCACGGATAGCCGGGTTCTGGAGGGCAACAGGTCCGTATCTCATGGCTTTGAGAGGCAGAGGGACCTCAATCTAGAATTGGCAGACTATTCGCCGCACTCGTAGGGGGTACAGGTTGACCCAAGGAGGGGTGCTCAATTTACCGGATTCCGTGAAGTGCCGGGTGGTCCATTCACTATGCTGTAGAGGGCTGCCTCGCTTCAGGTTTTGGCGGGTAACTTGCCGCGCTCGTAGGGGTCTAGGTTTCATTGCACAGGCTATCTACACGACCAGGGGAACGTCGGGTTTCAGTAGCGGCTCTGTGAAACCCAGGGATCCCAGATTATCTGTATTGTTCTGTGATGCTTATTACTTTTCTGTAATGTTGCATATTATCACGCCTGGAGCAATTATTGTATATTGGTATATATACTATTAGATGTTGTATATGTTTTACACCCGCGCTAGTCCAGTCCTCGCTCTGTCGTTAGTTAAGTAACCTAACGGGTGATGACGGGACCCAGTGGCGAATGCGGATGGCATATACGTACATTATATTTTCGTTCTTTTTTGGTGTGATTAATTGATGGGACTGCATTGATTCTTATCATTGCAAGGATAAAACAAACCTATATTTGATGTTGTTGGAACAATTTTAAAAAGTGTTATTGTAAAGACGTTTCCTTTTGTTTTGCATAGCGATATTCGGTTGGAATATCCTACACCTCATTCGACGAGGCAAGGGTCGATATCCCTTCACCGGGAGTGACCCCTTGGGCAGAAGTTTGCGTCAGGGTAATAACTTCACTATAGTCGATTACAAGTTGCTTTGCATCACGGTATTCAGTTGGAATATCCTTCACCGGGAGAGACCTCTTTAGCAAAAGGTTTTCGTCACTATATTTTTATAAAAAGCTATCAGTTTCCTTCAATGAGATCAAGTTCATTACGTTAAAGGTTTTCGCCAAAAACCAGCCGTAGCCCTCCGTCATTTCTTTTGGGTATTCAGTAGTATTCAAGCTATATATTTTGACCTCTCGCCAAGGCATAGTGTTTGGTAGCTGCTGGGTATTCATTTGTTGCATAGATAGATGAGTTGGTTTGGGACAGTCGTTCTGCCATTTTGACCTTTCGCCAAGGGCATGTGCGGGTGGGTTCAAATTGACCTGGACAATGACGGGTAGAACTTGACATGTGACTTATGATATTTTGGCTTTCGTCAAGGTCATAAAAGCATGAGGCAAAAATTACATCGGGAGTTTCAAACAAACAGCAAACTTGCCAGGAATGCGCATACCTTCTGGAGTGTGATAACTTGAGTGGCTTCCATCAAGTTATCATGCGATGATAGTTGGATCCCGATTCTCACTGATGAGTTGGTTTACTCTTCAAGTGATCCCGACTAATTCTTCTTTCAGGTTTGGAGGAGAATTTGAGATTACAGTGGGAGGTTCCCTGATTTACAAATTGATAACCATTCTGATCTAGGTTAGAGTGCACGCAGAGTGTTTCTTTTCTCTCTCTCTCTTTAGCAGCGACCTTTGACCGACCCTAGACTTTGACTCAGTGACCAAGTTGACCGAACCTTCTTAAAATACTGGCTTATGGATTGTCTGAGTTGCATAAGTCATTGCCGCTCCTTCGTTTACCCTTTACATTTCTCAGAACACCCCGTATTACTACGGACATCCACTTCCATTGGATAGATCCATCGTATGGTTATATACGAACCTGAAGGACTTCTTCGAGGATAGATCCAGGTTCAGGAGAAATAGAATAAGTTATTATTCAGTTGTCTTTTATTATCACCTTCTCTCAGCTTGCGAGGGCTCCTTGGTTTAGGAGGGTACACCTATTACGCTTATTGGATAGTCTTATTCCAAACCATAGGCAGGTGCCGAAAGGTAGGGAATGAAGAAAACCAATTAGCCTAAGTAGGGTGTACAGAAGGTAATAACTAAAGACAAAATAAAGGGATTAGAAAGAGGGCAAAGTAAATTGCGACTGCTATAATTCACGACCAAACCTCGTACTTCATCGCCACTCCTATTTCACCTTTGCCTTTTTCCCCAGTTCGGGAGAAATAGAATAAGGTATTATTCAGTTGTCTTTTATCATCACCTTCTCTCAAGTTGCGAGTACTCCTAGGATTAGGAGAGTACACCCATTATGCCTATTGGATAGTCTTCTTCCAAACCATAGGCTGGTTCCGAACGGTAGGGAAGGAAGAAAACCACTTAGTCTAACGATGGTGTAAAGAAGCAAATGAATAAAGACAGATAAAGGGATTTGGAGAGATGGCAGAGAAATATACGGTTATAGTCATGAATTGGATTATGGAAGAGGCATTACTAGAAATACCAGGATACCCCTACGAAACATTTTCATGTTTCAGTGCATTGTTAATGAAAAACTGATTTCCCGATTAGATACTTACTCCAGGGTATGTATTTACCAGGTAAGATTCTCACATCTGTATGGTTTTACAGATGATGAGTGGGAGTAGGTTATTGGAAATAAGGTGATCATCCTTATTATATCGGAATTCGTTGTAATTGGTGATATTTGAGGAAATCGCCTGGGTACAGTTTTCAACCTACGTTGCACAGGTTTTGAGTTATTCAACTCAGCGGACTTATACAGAGTATTGTATGTTGTCCAGTGTCCATCAGGACAAAGGGGTTGGTCCTCGTACTATGTTCTATTTACTTGTGACTTCTCTAGTTTTTAGACAAGTGTTTCGTAGAAATACAAGGTCTAAGTTTTGAGAAGTTGTGGGTATAAGAATATAGTAGAGAACTAGGTGTTGCAAGTATCGGGATTCTTCAAAGAGATCGAAGATGTAGATTCTTGTGATTGGTATTCAGATGATAGTAATGGTTTTGAGAAACTTGTTTCTCTTTCGGGTTACTCATAATTAGATGTATTCCTAAGTTGAGTAATACTGATTAGCCTCTCTCCATTAAGTTGATATGCACTGAAGACAGTTGCATGGTTTGAATCTGGTTCCAGTTAAATTAGTGCCTCTATTTCCATATTTTATATAGAATGGTTCATATCTTAACGATGTTAAGATACGGGGAGTTGTCCGGCTTATGCTTAAAATCAGACTCTGGATAACTCAAGGCACGTTTCTATAATGGCAGTTTGTGGGTTGACCCGGGCTATGTCGAGGGTTGATTTTCTACCATCTGGAAGATCAATAGTGATATTGTTCTTGACTCGCCACAGTTTTAGTAAAATGGATTTTTCCAGAAAACAGTAGTGGGAGTATGGTAGAACTGGAAGTGATTCCAGAATCGCAAACGGTTACGGAAAATTTAATAGGACCTATATATTCAATCAGATTTGACATTCCATTAGCCACTCCGCAGATATGGTGGGTAAACTCAGACACCCGAGAGATACTCCGGTAGCTTCAAGGACGGTGACAGGGAGGTTCAAGTTTACCCAAACTTGACACTACTGTTGTTCCAGACTATGAGACCCGGCAGGAGGATAAGTATAGCGTCGTTCTAAACTAGCTTTAGAAGTGTACGTATATATTATTCTGCCAGAGGGTTGTCATAGTCAGTGGGAGCAGCGGAAGCATAGTGGGCAAGTAGCTTATGTCTATTTATAGACTTGAGCAGATATAGCGGAGAAAGATCATCTATTTTTGATGTGACAGTCATGGGTTTGACTTCATCAGAATAGGGGATGGATCTGTTAAGAAGGTAGTAGGGTGTGATGTCATGGTATTTGGTTGACATACACAGAGTAGGAAGTAAAATTCCTATACTATGATCGGTTGTACTGTGGTCGTCGCATAGTTGTTTCTTCACAAAGGACATGGATATAATATCTGACATTCTGGTTACTAGATCTATGGTATTAGATCTAGATTTGGGTAGTTTCCCAATGTGGGTACTTTGACAGTATTCTAAAGGTATTTAGAATAGATGACTCCTGGCATGGTGGTGTACCTGCAGGTGATGGAGTCACCCTCTCCAAAGGAGTCTTACAGACTAAAGGGGAGAGGGATGTGCATGATTGGAAGATCACTTACTTAGGCAATTGAGTCAATCGTGAGATGTCAAGTACCACACCAGATGTTGTTTTTGCACTAGATGCAATAAGTTTGTATTAATCCAATCCTGAAGAAACATAAGGAAGCAGTTTTAGAACGTAAGTGCATGTTCTATGGATTTGATGACGGCAGCCTATTTCGGGAGACGGTTATCATTCCAGGCTTCAAAGGTGACATGGATGATATAGTGATTGTCAGAGTTATAGTTTTCCCTCTGACGAGAGACAGTATTATGGACAGTTGGTCCAAGAGGATACTGTGGGAGGCATGGTGCTGGAAACTGATTAGGTTCAGTTATCAATACAGTCTAAGAAGTTTGGATTTGGAGTTCATTTATGAACTAGGTCCCATCAAATATACAGACATATTCTAAGACAAATATTACTCGATTCGGGAAATGGCTTTCTCCGCGAATTTGAGATTTAGAGAGATATAGAAAGAAACATCAGGGCGGATCCACTCACTAAGGCTACTTCTCGAACACAACAGTTTTACAAACGGGATTTGTGAAACTGATTAGTAGAGGAGTTGAATGTTCGGTATCACACGGGCTGTGAGTATGCGACATCGCAATAATTAGCCTTAAGTGCAAGTGGGAGATTGTTGGATATGGTGCCCTCAAAGTTAATTATTAGATCGCAGGTACGTGATTGCAATGATTGAGGGAGGACCTATACCGATATGACAGTCTTGCTCGAGATGATAGTATGCTATCTGGTTTGTCTTTATCATCGTATATATGCTTTAGTTTGCTATTGCATGATGATAGAGCTCATAGGATTCTTGCTTGACTGCCAGCAGTATGATGGCGATCATAAACGTAGGAGCTGGGGTCTATAAGCACATCCTTAAAGTGTCCCTAGTCGTGGGAGTTTCGAGACAGGGCATGATACTCAAGAGTAGACTAGTGTATACAGTCGATACCCCGACGAGGGGCGGTGGCCGGTCTCACAAGCCATTGGTGTTAGTTGGTTCACCTAAGATGTGTACAGGTGCTCATTGGGTTATAAGTACACCGGACAGGACTCGCCGGGAACCTGCTAGTTGGCATTATACCAAGCTACAGATAGCAGTTCCCTGGTGACATGTGTACAGGATAGTTCATCGACCTGAGGTCGTCATTTGTCTCGTGTGAGTTCCCACTGTGCTTTGATTTCTGCCCTACCACGGCTCAAAGGAGTCGTGCAAACAGGTATTTTTTGGGTACAGTCCCGAGCCAGATGGAGGCAAGTGAGCGGATCGGCAGGGGATTCGTCTCTCCCGGTATTAGGGGTGAGGTCATGCTGTGTCTAGGAGAGCCATTACACAAAGCCCTCGGCCGAAGCAGGCGATTTACTGGTATGTACTCCAGTAGTATCTCAGGGTGTTCTGGGCTACTCTCTGACACGACTTATACTGCTATTGGGGGTCTGACGTTACCAGCCCCTAGGCCGATATGCGATACTCATAGACGAACGGACCGGACTGTATGTATATTGTCACTGTTAGGTTCAGTAGGGTATCTGGATGAGTTCGCTCGTCAGCTTCCCTTCCAAACAATACATAGGCAACCGTTACGTACAGCTCGTACCTCTGACGTGCTAGTGGTAATACTCAGTGCCAGTGTGTTGATGAGTCATTAGAGTCCCCCACAGACAGTTTTCCAAGTTCGGGCGAAACGTTGTAGAGGCCGTATGATTTTATGGCAGGGTTCGGAAAATGCACGTGCGTTTACGCACGTGTCATATTTCCGGCAGATAATACTGGTAGGCTTTGGTTTAAGCCGGATCCGAGTATTATACTGTGCAGATATAATATCTTTGTCTCAGTTGCATTTGTATTCGGTCGTAATACAAATGCGGGTATGTTTATACTGATACGAGGTTATCCTGAAATTCGTTTCGGGGTCGTTTTTGGAAGTTGCCAGTTTCCAGTTTTCTATCGCCCGTATTTGACATTCGGTTAAATGCGGATTTATCTTTTCTTGGGTGAGTCGTGCTTCTAGATGATGACTAGGGTGTTGAGGTGGCTAGTGACTCATTAGTGCTTTAATGATTCATTTAATGAAAGGGTGACTAAGGGTTATGAATCATTGTTTCATTTAATGTTTTAGTGAGGTGTATTATTGACTCATGCCTTTCTTTGATTGCTTAAGGTCACCCTCCTTCCTCCTACACTCACCTCCCTCCTCTTTCTTAAGTGGGCGGCCCCTCTTGGAAAAGGAATAGTTGTTCATTTGGAAAAAAGATTATAGTTTTGGATTCATCGAAATTAGATAGTTAGATTTCTCATTTCACCCGAATCCAAAAGGCAACTTCATTAACCGTTCGTCCATGGCTTTGGACGTAGTGAGACAAAGTGTTCTACTCATTCTCTACATCAATCTTGGTCATCTCTTTTAGCAAACTTGATGACCGAGTTGCCTTGGTTCAGAGACGGGAGCCCGTTTAAAGGTCCGTCGACGTGGTGCCACCTGGATGAGGAGACTGGAGATTCAGGAGATCGGAGCAGCTGCAACGAAGCGTGGGATGATGGTTGAAGACCGAAGGACTCGGATCGTTCGGTATAACATTTCTACCTACTTTGTAGTTTGTTAGTTTAGCTTTAATGGCAGATCCGGATGATAGTACACGATAGTGCCAGTTGTAAGAAGTTTTTGTTCTGCATTTGGCGTCTATTTAGACGGTCGGGGCGCTACCGTGGACTTACAATTCTAACCTTATGGTTAATCGGTTAGTTAATTACTTCAATCCAAGCTAATTAGGTGTTTAATTGTGGGTTTAATAGAAAGTTAGAAATCTAAAGAGAATGATTTGATTTAAAATTAGGGTTTTGATTATTGGATTATGGTTGTGATGTTTAGTTTAACATCTTGAGTTTTGCAAAACCTAACCTAGTTGCTAGTTTACTAATTGATTCTTGTAAATTGTTAAAATTGGAATTTTATCTAAACTAGGTTTTGGAATTTAATTGCAAATGTGAGATTAAAAATCTAATTAAGCTTTCATGACATTATTAACATTATAAATTGTAGTTTAATACTTTAGTTCATGCAAAACCAAGCTAAATTGTTGTTTGTGCATTTTTACTATGAAATTGTTAAAATTGGATAAATTTTGCAAACTAGGTTTTTGGGATTAATGGAAAGTGATGAGATTAAATTATGGAAATGGTTTGTATGACTTATTTAAGATGTTTAATGAGTATTATGGTCACTAGAATTGTTAAAACATAATGTTTTGTTTTAAAACGGCTAATTGATGCTTACTAGGTTTCTTGTAATAAATCGATTTAATCAATTTATTGGTTTTGATGATTTCACCCTATTTCATATATATGTTTAGTGTGATGTGAAACCACGAATGGTGCGTTTGAGTTTTTCTCGATCACCCGGCGTTTGTACGCCAATGTCGAGGGTTTTTGGGTTGATTTGACAGAGCAACCATAGGCTTTGACCTACGTGAGATTCATGTGTCGTTTTGGTTTTAAATTGGATTTTTATGCTGCACGATACGTTGTGACATGTAGCTACCCCCATGTGGACTTCGAGACGACAAGAAGCGCGTGGTGACGTCGGCACCGGCTAGCGAGAACTAGGTGAGTAGATTTATATCTACGGGGAGAAGTCGGGTGGACGGCGTATAGCACCCCCGCAGTTCGATGTATAGTATATTATACATATATAATATATATTTGTGATATCTATTTTGTGTGACATGGATGTTAATGATAGGGTTAGATGTTCATGGACTAGTAGTGTTACCTGCGAAACCCTAGAGTAAGGATTTGCATACACGCACACATATACACTTGCATATATCATCTTCTTGTGCGTATATGGGAATGTGTATATATGTATATACGCATGGGTATGGGACTATGCATATATACATTTATATACACATGCATGAATGTTGAGGATATTGTATGATATTTGGAGATGAGTCGATGAGATTGGGCTTGAGGCCATGAGATCGATGATGTGATATGGTCCGTATTTGAGATACGACGTGATATTTTAGCGGGTTCTTTAGGCGTGGTATTTTCATACACACGCATGCATTTTATAGATGGTATCAGTATTATACTAGACGTAGATCAGTACCCCGATTATGATATTTGATAAAGAGGATACCAGATGATTAATGTGATAGATGTGACATTTGACCCGTACCCAGAATTGGGAGGCCGTACGACGGATTTACCGTACGAGCTATATATTGATGATAGATCCGCACTCTTGACTCGAGGATGTCCTATTAGATGATGTATCGTATGAGATATTATTGAGGCGGGATCACCAACTATATATATGTAGATATGTATCGACTCAGATGTAGGTGATTTCCATATCCTTTTCGATTGGTTATTAGTTAGACCTGTAGTTTACCTAGTAGATGTCAGACTGGACCCGAGTCATACCTATTTCCAAAACTGACGAATCGTGAGAATTTTAAAAACATACCAAGGGATACTACGGATATTTTAAAAGACGCATCTTTTCTTAAAAACACCGTAGTCCTTATTTTCAAACACCACGATTCGTACTATTTCAAGTGGCAAAACAGTATAACACATGTATAGTAAGGTAGATTCCTTGTTGTTACGTTATTATTCATGTTCCGCATATTATTGTTGTATTTACTATTCATTTTCCATATTTTTTTGTTATCGCCTCATTGCATGCCATTGTGTACGTAGTAATTATAAACGCATGCTGTTAAGACACTAGTACTATTACCGATGACGCGTATACTCCACGTACACTCGCTTGCCGGCTCACACACATCTTCATCGGTAATTGCCATGTTACGTACACATTAAAAAATACCTTCTCATTGACATAGCTTGATAACTGATAGTCGCAATATGTTATAGCTTCCATATGCTAGTTTAAATATTTCATTCATTGCATGATATTAGGTGCATTCATATATTCATTAGTTATGCAGTATTATGGAGATTTATGCCTGTATTCACTGTTTATTGGTATCATGATTTTGATGATTTCGGATTTACATTAGATTTCTGGATTTGGGGGAAAACCGCAAGAATTTAATAAAAGCTTAGTATCATCATATTAAAAATGCAAATTGCGGTTATCTCATGATGTTTGAGTCATCCACCATGAGTTTTCAGGATTGCTGTTGGATTTCGAGACCCGATTCGAGGAGTTAGATGAACCGTCTCGGGTACATGGTGGGCTCGGTATGGTATCCCGGGGCAAGAAGCTTGAGTTGTATTCGATGAGCCTGGCAAGGGAGCACTACCTACCGGTGATATTATTTGGACTCGTCGGTTATCCGGAGGATGCCGACCGGAGTCATGAGATGGTTATAGGCTGATCCGTTCTGCCGGAGCCCGCGGGCCGATCCTGCAGATGATACGGATGCCTGAGATATTGATATTGAGATTTGAGATTTGAGATTTGAGATATTGAGATTTGATACTGAGACTTATGTTTTGTGCCGATGCTTGACACTGATTTCTCTGTTGCATTCATTGATGATACGTGATTGACATACATATAGAAATCTCATTGATTAAAGAAAACAGTTGTCTCGCTCATAATATATTCCGTTTCCATTCGTAATGCATTCATACATCGTATTTCTGATATGTTGCTATCTGGGGAACGGACACGAGCAGGTAGTATTACACTATACATAGCTGGACCGGGATTTTTATTTGAGGATATTACCTGATATGATCTAGGATAGCGTTATGCATGCGATATCTGCTCGTAGATGTTTTCTACTCACGAGTTGTCAACTCACCCACGTTGTGCCACAGTTCCTTGCAGGTTTTGCCGTACAGGTTCTTTGCGGCTTTGTTGGCACACTGTTCTTTCCAGGTGATTGCTTTGGCAGGTGGGTTCTTTCCATCAGGACCACCATTGTTTATTATTATTTCAGTTGTATCTAGAAACTCCATCAACCAGATTGTATATTTGAGAGAGATAGAAAACCAGAGCTGTTATTCTTTCGACCTTAGAATCGCGCGTTGTATTATTATGGTTTTCTTGTTGTTTTGAGTTTCTTTTGAGTTTGATCCTCGCCCTTCGGCGTTGTATATTATATTGCTTGCGTGGTCATGACCGTCGATTGACAAAGAGCTAGCTCCCGCTTGGGGATGCCTTTTTTTGTATTTCGTATACTATTCATGTTGTATCCCGTTTGGGGCTAGTATTTACAAAGGAGACTCTGCCGAAATTTTCAGAAAATACTTGAGATTTTAAAAATACATACTTCGGCCTATGTTGATTAAAACTACTTGCTTTAAATTGGTTTTTCCGTCACTCTGCTGCTTCTTTGGTTTTGATTTCTGGGTTTTGGATTACTTAGATTACGTACGCCTCGAGACGTTTCGTAATTTAAGTGCCGGTCATGTTCCGTACTTTTCGGGTCAGGACACGACCCCCAAGGAAATCCGTGTCCTTAGAAAATATCTCGATTCAGGGAAATCAGCATTCTTGACGAGAACATCTCGATTCGAGTCGACCCATGGAGAAATCAGTGTCTTTGCAGGAATCTCTCGATTCGTCTCGACCCCAGGGAAATCAGTGTCCTTGGCAAAACCTCGATTTAGGGAAATCAGCGTCCTTGACGAGAACATCTCGATTCGTGTTGAACCGTGGAGAAATCAGTGTCTTTGCAGGAATACCTCGATCCGTCTTGACCCCTAGGGAAATCAGTGTCCTTGGCAGATATCTCGATTTAGGGAAACCAGCGTCCTTGAAGAGAACATCTCGATTCGCGTCGACCCGCAAGGAAATCAGTGTCTTTGCAGGAATCTATCGATTCGTTTTGACCCCAGGGAAATCAGCGTCCTTGGAAAAAACCTCTCGATTCAGGGAAATCAATGTCCTTGGCAAGAACCTTGATTCATTTCGGCCCGCAAGGAAATCAGTCTCTTTGCGAGAATCTCTCGATTCGTCTGGACCTGTAGGGAAATTAGTGTCCCTACGCATAAAAAAAATTCTCTTGTAAGATCCTTACAACTCTAAAGAGAAAAAACACTTAGGAATCCTCACGACTCCTAAGGAGAAAATACACCTACGGGATCCTCTCGACTCGTAGGGAGAAAAGTTTTTATGAGACTTTCACGGCTCGTAAAGTTGAAAAGTCTTAGGTGGCAGATCCTAACCCTGTCTCCTAAGCCATTATTGCCCTGCAGGGAGGTCAAGATAGACTATCTACGGGCTACACTCTCCGAAGTCGAACATCGACAAGGAGGGAAACAATCACTTACGGGTCCTCTCGACTCGTAGAAGGGAAAAATTCTCTTGTGAGATCCTTATGACTCTAAAAAGAAAACGCACTTAGGAATCCTCACTACTCCTAAGGAGAAAATACACCTACGAGATCCTCACGACTTGTAGGGAGAAAAATCTTTATGAGACCCTCACGGCTCATAAAATTGAAAAGTCTTAAGCAGCCGACCCGAACCTGTTTCCTAAGCCATCGCTACCCTACAAAGTGCTTAAGCTGAACTGTTATCTATCATCTACAGGCCAAATTAGCTAAAATCACATGACAACAACACAACAAAGAAAAGAAGGCGATAATAAAAGATAGAAAAGAAATGTGTCCTTTATTCATGAATTCAATTGGATACAAATTACATCATATGAAAGTGAATGGAATAAGAAAAAGAAAATGAAATGAATACATGTTATTCATAAGTTACAAATGTTTAATCGATACAAAAACAACTATTGAGAAGGAGGCGATTTTAACAAATCAGCAAGCCGCTCGCATACTCCTCTCAGCTCCTTCTCATGATCAGCCTCTGCGGCCAGCTCCGCTTTGATACGAGCTCGTTGCTGCAAACAAGATGAAAGTTTCTCATCGATTTCCTGCTGAGCGGCCTCACAACTCTGCGCATCCCGCTCGGTTAGGTCGAGCTTCTGCCTCAGCGTTAGCCCGTCAGAAATACATCGTAGGAGGCCCTCGAAGATAGCTTTCAGCTGTACAGCATTTGCTTCAACCTGGGCACGTAGCCGGGCAGATTCGCCCGAAGCCTCCTCGCGTTCCTTCCGCTTCAGGGTCACTTCTAGCTCGAAATGGCGGAGGAAGGAAACACTCTTCTCAACCCATGCAGCCCGCTGGGAGTTTAAAGCTGATACTTCAGGAGCGGGATGCTTGAACTCAATCCCATGCAGGCAGGACTCGATCTTTCTGCAATAATTAACCCAAGACTCGACAACGTCTTCGTCATGGAAGTTCACGAGTGTCGCCAGCATAGGATTAACCTCAGCAGCAAAATCTGCAGCGAGTGCGAGGGCCTTGGCGTCAAGATCCTCGACGAATTCGCTTAACATTCGCAGGCTAGTCGCAGCACCCCTGGAAGATGGACGTCTAGAAAAGGGCCCTGCAGGCATTAGGATTCGAGACTCGAAGGGAGCTGAAGTCGGTGTGACTGCTGCAAAACAAATCATGGTCAAATGTCGACTCGGGGGGTAAAAGAAAATACATGAGCGATGGAATCTGCTATACCGGCTAGGGCTGATGGAAGAGTTGGGAGTACCAGAGGCAAGGCTATTCTCTCGTCCCCTCCTCCGATCCGTGGCACTGCAATCAATACAAGGAAGGCTTAGTAACAACACGTCTATTCGTAAAAGAAAGAAAGAAACAATAGCTGAAAGATATATTAACCAACACCAGCGGGCGAAGTGGCTTCCGACTGGAAGGAAAAATGCGGGTTCAGCACCTGATACAGATGATAAAAAAGGACTCCTGCAAAGTTGTGACAATATAATGTTAGGGGGATGATATCCACAATTTAAATTAGATAAATTGCAAACCCATACCTTCCAGCATTTGGGAGGACATAAGAGAAGGTGAAGGGACGGCGACCGTCAGAGCAACAAGCGGTGACGCTTCTTCGGGTGGCACAACCTCAGCGCTCACCACACCTGCATTCGAAACAAACAAATTGTCATCAGAAGGGACTGAAAGGGATTTTGAAACAAAAGTAAACAGCGACTCGAGACCTACCTGATGGGTCATCAGCTAAAATTGCGACGGAAGCATCACTGGGCGTTGCGGTTTCTTCGCTCTTCTTCAGTGGAACGGTTTCGGCGCTAGTGGCTTCATCCCCTGATTCAACAAGAGCCGTTGTGACACTTGCGCTGCCAGGCGATGGCGGGGAACCGCAGAGGAAAAAAGCGGCAGTTTGAACAGTCCCGAACTCCCGAGAGAGAGTAGCCTCTTCAGGCTCTGTGGTCGCCGTCATCTCACCAGCTACCTCATCATAAGAACTTGGCCCTGCAAGATATGGTATAAAAGAATTTGAAGATCAAATTCTAAGAAAAGACTCAGCGTTATGTTACCTTGGGGCGGTTTTTTCGGCTTCTTCCCGAGCCGTGCGCACCATTTGTCTATGGACGGTAGACAGGGCAGCTGGAGCATCTTCGGAAGAAATAGCGACGGATGGAATGGCGCTTGAACCGGCACCCACAACCAAGCTGACATCACGTTCCCTCGCCTCACTCTTTCTGCGCTTCTTGTCAGCCTTGGCAGTAAGAAAAGACCTCCTCAAGACATCCGTTAAAGTGACGTCATCATCTGAGCCAGGATCTACCTTTGGAGCCGTTATGGCGTTCGTCATCGGTTGCTTAAGCGAAGCCTCTTTTGGAAATACTGGGGGAGCTGGGATTTCAGCGCCGGCCGTAGAAGTGTCGCCATGCCACCATACGAGATCGACACTACACTCGGGATAACCGGAGTCTAGGTAGTCCCTGTAATATGATGAAAAAGAAGGGTCAGACTACCCATAAAGAAAAAATGGAATGAAGGAACAATGAGCCGAAATATACCGAGGCCCAAGGAAGCGCGAAGCCTC
Source organism: Agapanthus africanus (assembly GCA_030015575.1). Lineage (NCBI taxonomy): Eukaryota > Viridiplantae > Streptophyta > Magnoliopsida > Asparagales > Amaryllidaceae > Agapanthus > Agapanthus africanus. The sequence goes on from CM057344.1 coordinate 243,066,440, forward strand.
TCTTCCTCTTCAAAAGTCTTGAGGGAAGCTGCAAGAGCCTCTTCAGCGGAGATACTTGTTGAAGAATAAAGCGTCAGTCAAAGCATAATAATTAAAATAGCTGCGGAAAGATATGACCTAAGTATACCAAATTGTGCGATGGTGATTAGTGCTGCTTCATCACGAGCTAGTTGCTCTGAAGCTGCGATGGAAGCCTCCAGATCGGTATCATCAGGCGCCATAAATAAACCCTTATTGGTCCCGTACTCACTTAGGCCCTCGCTGTAAGGAGCATGAGGCTCCTGGTCGAATACAACATCTGCATAAAGTATCGACTTCTTTTTCTTCTACGAGCGAGTGACAGCAGCCGATAACACGAGTTTGCGCTTGGCGGGCAACTTTGGGCGACGAGTCGCAATCTCCGTACCCACGCAAGACTCGGGAGACGTCACAGCTACCACTTCTACAGGCACACGGGGTAGGGGCATACCAGGTATAACGTGCAGGACCACCACTGCAGCAGCTTCTCTTAGGGGATGATGGTCTGTCGTTTCAAAGGAACGGTTGGATTACCAGCGGGGGAGGTGCCCTTGCGATCAAACAATAATCACTTTTCTTCCCTCATAATGGTGCCCATCGACTGTTGATACCACGCCACATATGCGTTTAAGATTCGCGGAACACAACTCGGCTCACTGATAAAGAATTTGGAGCCAGTGTTCAACCGAATAAAATGATGTAATGCGTTGTGAATACCTTCTTCTGTGGTAACTGGCTCAGCTAGGAAGGCCTCGAGCGGGACGCCCTGATTATAGCTTGATTGCTGGGTGAAACGGTGCGGGTTGTACCTCATGAACAACGCCTAATCATTCTGCCTAAACACGAGAAAGCCCAGCCTGATTGAATATAGATGAAGAATCTCCCGAGCTTTCAAGGTAGTGGCCCCATCTTTAAAAGTATCACGCAGAGGTTGCACCGTTTTTGCGGACTCTTTGCCGATGGTTAAAACCTTATCGGCAAAGGTCATGCCATCTCCAGCCATATGCGGACGAAGAAGCACACCCCTAGCCTCCCACGATGACGGATTTAAAACGGACGCGTCAACTAGGCGCATAATCCGAGGGAAGTTATAACTGTCGTAGAAACGAGGTCATTTATGGGTACCAAAAGCGCCAAGTACATGCAGCTAGATCCATGACATAAAATAATGCAGCGAGAAAGTGACGGGCTGTACCCCCGGGTGAGTGGTATCCACCGCTAAGCTGAGACCATGGTACAGGTGTGCCAACCCCGCAATCCCGATAGCCACTTGCATTCCCGCAACCATACGATGGGCTGGGTAAAAGACTGATGGCCTCATATAATGAGGGTGCACTGGAAGCACGAACCGGTTTAGCCATAAGCCAATGAACCCCAACACGAACGTCTCTTCATCGACGTCCGGAGCAGAAAGCTCCACGAAGGGAACGATAGGAGCAGCCGGAATAAAGAAACTTTTTAAATCCACCTCCGCCGTCGGTTGGTTATCCAAACCAAAACCAAATGGATCATCAAGCTTGGTGAACAACGCATCTTGCTTCGACAAGGCTTCCGGACGAAGAAAGCGAGCGATAAAGTCTGCATAGCTGACTCCATGCCCTCCAGACTCCAGAAATAGATTTTCGTAGATATTCAACACCTTGATCAAGCTCGGGAATTGGTGTTGAATGGCGTTCTCCTGGGTAAAACCCATTACCACTGATTTGGTGGCAAAGATGTACTCGTCCGGAGGAAGCAGCTCCTCGTAGTGTTCTCCCCTAACGGGTAAGCCAGAAATCTCTGCAAACTCTTCTAAAGATATTGAGACTTCTCGATCCGACAGAAGGAAGGTGTGGGTCAGAATATTCCATTGCTCCAGAAAAGCCTTGACCCACCATGCAGGGGGTGTGGAATATTGGAAGAGGGAAGCGTAAATCGCGGGATACAACCCGAGCTTCAGTAGCTACGACTTCTTGGCCGACAAAATATAGCGGGCCCACTGCAAATACACAGCTGGATGGTGAGCAGTTAGGCCTATCATGTACGGCTGTCCCTAAGGGCGCGACTTGTCCTGGCATATACGCCGCCCTAAGGTATCCAAAGCCGTCGGTGGCTGTACGGGTATCGTGGCCAAAGAAGGTTGAAGGAAACCCTCTGAGGTCCAGTTGACCTCCTCCACGGCATAGTTCACCGGAGGTGCGTCAGCATAAGGGATCGCCGAAATGGGCTCCGAAGGTGCCGCGCAAGAAAAGATCCGCCGGCCCCTGATGATTTGATTGTACCATATGCCCCATAAATGAAGATTCTTTTGCTCCGGGTCATGATCTTTGATCAACGTGAAGACTTCCCTGTCCACAGGCGCTTTAAAGAATCCGCTTTCCAAACGGGCGAACGGTAAAGAAATGTCAAAAGACATAGTACCTGCGCGAAAAAACAAAAGTTAGCCGTCGATGCTGCGGTTTAAGTTCTGGCACTTGGTACTTTAAATTCGTGCCACACTGCAATGCAGTGGAAAGGGACCAAAGGGGACCCACACAATTTAGATGATGGCTCATCATTAATAAAACAGTCTTATCATTTCATGAGACAGTCATTAAATGAGGAAATCCTAAAAGGATTCTCATTTAATGAGGGCCCCTTGGGCTAAGGAGTAAATCTCCCTTGAGAGCAGCGCTCTACAACAGATATGACATCAGTCATAATTAATGAAGGGAATAAAATTCCCCCCAAAAATTCTAAAGAGCAATGCTCTGTGAAGAAGATAGAATAATCCATTAAAAACCCTAAAAGCAAAACTTTACTGAGTTAAAAACTCTGAGATCTTTAAGATCTGCAAGATGAACTCTAAGAGTTCTTCTTTAATGGGTTAAGAAACCCTAAGAAAGATCTCTTTAGATCTATGATTTCAAGAGAACAAAGCACTGTTAAGAAAACCCTAAAAATTTCTTCAGATCTATGATCTTGAAAGAGCAAGGCTCTGTTAATGGGTGAAACCCTAGATTATGAAGTAATCCCTTCAAAGATTTAATCTTTACCTAAAATTTTCGACAGGGTTCTGTCTCTAAGAGAGTTCTTAAGACAAAGAGCTATGCTCTGAAAGAGAATTAATTCTCAAAAGAAAATAAGAAGATGAACAGAGGTCATCTCGAGGGCCAAAGGCCCTATTTATAGGTATTGAGAGCCGTTTCAACTTCTAAGTTGATCCGACAGCAGAGATGCTGCCACCGCTGCACTCACGTGTAAGATACATGAGCACAACGGCGGGGGGCATTTGTTTCCCCAATCAGAGAAAAGCTCTGTTCATATTTTGAAATTTGGAATGAAGCAGTACTTCATAAAAGCGCTAGTGCTAAATGTGCCAGCACTAAGAGTCAAAGACTCTGATGCAGCGCCCACGTGCAAAGCACGAGAGCGCTAGCACTAGCAGCGCTAGCACTAGCAGCGCTAGCGCTAAGAGTCAAAGACTCCGATGCAGCGCTCACGTGCAAAGCACGAGAGCGCTAGCGCCAAGAGTCAAAGACTCTGATGCAGCGCTCACGTGCAAAGCACGAGAGCGCTAATACTGGAACTAAATGTTCCCCACCCTTAGATCAAAGGTCCAACAAAGATGACTAAAAGTCATCAAATTACCTCTGAAAATTAAAGCACCGTTGGATCAAATATACAATGGTGATTAAAAATCACCAAGATACAAAATAAGTTCTGTATGGGAAAATAATTTCCCAATCTTGTTAAAAACAAGAAGATTGCCTTCTGTAAAACAGAAGCTCTTGGATCAAAGATCCAACGGTGGGAGACATCCCCAAATCAATCAGAGGAAAGATTTCCTTAACTGATTCAACAAATCAGCCACCCCTATATAAAGGACCGAAGACTTCAAGTCTTGCAGAGAGGAACCCCCCATAAACTTTGAGAAAATTCAAAGAGAAGAGTAAGCTCTCGGAAGAAGAATTTCTTCAAGGTAAATAAAACAGAGAGATCAAAGCATCTCGTCGGAAGAAGAATCTAGTTCTTTTTCTAGATCATAGATCTAAAAGACATAAGTTTTTCATAAAAGAGATCATAGCATCTCATTATAAAAAGGGGGAGAAGAATTCAATTCTCTTCAGAGCACAGATCCATAGAGACAAAGTCTTTCACAAAAAGCAAGAGACTGTAACATCTCCTATAAAAATAAGAACCTTGTTCTTAAAGCTACGAGACAAAGTCTCTTATAAACGAGAATTTAATTCTTAGAGCGTAGAACTGATCAAAGTTGCCTAAAAAGAGCCTTAGCGCTCCAATTAAAAAGCGCCGCATCACTCCAAGTCTAGCGCACAGCGCCGCAGCATTCCTAGCGCTCCAATTTAAAGAAGCGCCCAGCGCTTCAAGGTTGGCACTCAACGCCAAGCGCACCACGTGCTCCTCACATGGGCACTATTTCATAAAGAGCACTCCGCACTCATTGACTGGCGCTCGGCGCCAAGCACATCACGTGCTCCTCACGTGGGTGCTATTTTATAAAGAGCGCTCGGTACTCATTGACTGGCGCTCAGCGCTAAGTACGCCACGTGCTCTTCACGTGTGCGCTATCTCACAGGAAACGCCTTAGCGCTCTAAATTTGGTGCTCAATACCAAGCGCACCACGTGCTCCTCACGTGGGCACTGAGGGAACATAAACTGTTCTTTAAATAAGGCCCCAAATCCATAATGAGGGCTCAACACTCAATAAAAGACAAAAAGGTTGTCAGAACCCAAACCAATGCTCAGTATTGTTAAATGAAAAGGACTGAGCCTAATTAAATGTCCAACATTCTAACTGAGTGGGCCGAGTCCAAGTTGGCCACAGATCCCTAATTTAGATTAATTGAGCCCATATGCTCATAAATCTTTCAACTGATCATAGTCCCAAACTTGACTACAGATCTCCCAACCAATATTGGTTCAAGGGTATATCTCTTCATACCTCTGATATATGTCGTTGTAATTCTTCAACGTCTTCAGAGAGATGGAGGGTCCCGATAACCAATAACTTTTGGTGCAACCAAAACCACACAGACTATGACTTCTTTAAACTGGACTATGATGTCCTTATGCTTTACAGACTGTGGGGTCCTTAAACTCATGGACTATGATGTCCTTAAACTTTATAGACTATGAGGTCCTTAAACTCATAGACTATGATGTCTTTATACTTTACAGACGATGATGTCTTTAAACTGCCACGGACTATGACGTCCTTAAACTTATGGACCGCAATGTCCCTAAACTAAAACAATAGAGTCCAAATGCTCTTTTGTTAGATCTAAATGATCCTGTTACGTAGATCTTAGTCTAAAATTAGACTAACGTATCCTTAACAAACGTTTAAGTTGATCTTAGTCTCAAATGAGATTAACGATCCTTAAACCCAATCCAAAACCAAATCTAAGAAAATACGGATTTGGACTAATCCACACCCTCGGGCGACAACATAAATTAGTCTCCGTATACAATCCACGGGAAACCAAAAATAAAACAAATACACACGACATGAAGTGACCATCTGGAGAAGGTGAAAGTGGTTACCGCGATGCGGTAGCGTAATTAACTGCAGGGGCTTGCGCCTGCAGGGAAGAGCATCCCCACAATCAAAAAACCACTCACAATGAGGGGGAATCTGACGAAGTCTACTATATCGGCCGCATCCGTCTAAACCTCCGATACATGGTACCATAAATCAACTTGGCATCTTCGGAGAGGTGGACGGATAAAATCAAATAGCATCTGCCCCCAAAATTCAGGCCAGACGTCCCAACGTCCCGGTCGCGGTTTTCGACGGCGAACAACTCCCACTTCTGTTTTCTGAAAAAATCTATTTTACTAATACTGTGGCAAGTCAAGAACAATATCACCATTGATCTTCCTGATGGTAGAAAGTTAACCCTCGTCAAAACCCGGGATAACCCACAAACTGCCATTACTAAAACATACCCAGAGTTTGTCCAGATTCTGGTTTTAATCATCAGCCAGATAACTCCCTATATCTTAACATCATTAAGATACAAATTGATTCTATATACCATATATAAACAAAGGCACTAATTTTATTGGAACCAGATTCAAAATCATGCAGCTGCTTCTAGTGCATATCAACCAAATGGAATGAGGCCTATAAGTATTACTCAATTAGGAGTGCATCCATATATGAGTAACCCGGAAGAGAAGCAAGTTCTCAAAACCATTACTATCAACGGAATACCAAACACAAGTATCTACATCTTCGAATACTTCGAAGAATCCTGATACTTCCAATAAATTGTTCTCTACATTATTCTTATACCTATAACTTCTCAATATCTGGACCTTGCATTTCAACGAAATACTTGTCCAGAACTAGAGAAGTCACAAGTAAACAGAATATAGTACGAGTACCAACCCCTTTTTCCTAATGGACACTGGACAACATACAATACTTTGTATAAGTCCACTGAGTTTAATGACTCTAATCTTGTGCATCGTAGGTTGAAAACTGTACTATGGTTAAGAAGAATTACACCGCTGTTGAATGCACTTTACCTAACCATCAACTAATATAGGTAAATGTCACAGACATAATTTCAAAAAGTTATATCTCACTTTATAAAATAAATGTACAGATATATCAGTTTGAAACTGGTGCATAACAACGGATATTCAAAACCAAATATTTGCCGTCAGGCAAGACCCATGTGATTTCCTCAAATATCACCAATTACAACGAATTCCGATATAATGAGGATCTAATCACCCAATTCCCAATATATTACTCCCACTCACCATCTGTAACACTATACAGATGTGAGAAACGAACCTGGTAAATACATACCCTGGAGTTAGAATCTAATCGAGAAATCAGTTTTCAATTAACAACGTACAGTGAAATCGAAACATGATGTTTCAAAGGGGTTAACTGGTATTCTTAGTAATGCCTCTTCTACTACTCTGATTCATTACCGTAACCGTATACTTCCATGCCCTCACTCCAATCCCTTTATTATATCTTTACTTATTACCTTCTGTACACCTTCTTTAGGCTAATTGGTTTTCTTGCTTCACTACGCTTCGCCACCAGCCTAAGGTTTGGAAGAAGACTATCCAATAAGCCTAATAGGTGTACACTCCTTATGCCAGGAGCCCTCGCAACCTGAGAGAAGGTAATGGGAAAGGGCATCTGAATAATCATATTCTATTTCTCCTGAACCGGAAACCATCCTCGAATCTGGAACGAATTCCTTCGAGTTCATATGTAACTATACGATGGAATGTCTAAGATTTATGGACGTTCATAGTTATACGAAGTGTTCTGGAGAAATCCAAAGTGGAAGTGGGAGTGGCAGGGGTATATACGGTTTTGTCGTGAATGATAGCAGTCGCAATTTTCTTTGCCGTTATTCTAATCCCTTTATATGTCTTTACTTATTACCTTCTGTACATAACCTTTAGGCTAATTGTCTTTCTTCCTTCCCTACCCTTCGGCACCAGCCTAAGGTTTGGAAGAAGACTATTCAATAAGCTCAATAGGTGTACCCTCTCCTAATCTTAGGAGCCCTCACAACCTGAGAGAAGGTAAAGAGAAAAGACAACCGAATAATCTTATTCTATCTCTCCAGAACCAGAATCCATTCTCTAATCTGGAACGAATTCCTTCAAGTTCGTATGTAACTATACGATGGATTTATCCAATGGAAGTGGATGTTCGTAGTGATACGGGGTGTTCCGGAGAAATGCAAAGGTGATATAAAAGTGGCAATGATATATGAGACACCGTGACATTCCAAAAGCCAAAGTGTTTTAAGAAGGTTCGGTTAACTGGGTTCAAGAGTTTTAGTCTAGGTCGGGCTATCGTCACTGCCAGAGAGAGAGAGAGAAGAAACAATCAGCGTGCACTCTAACCTAGATCAGAATAGTTAATCATATTATCTAATCAGGATGGCTCCCACTGTTTCCTCAAATTCTTCTCCAAACCCAAAAGGAGAATTAGTCGGGATCATCTAAAATCACCTGAGGAGTAATCCTACTCAACAGTGAGAATCGGGATCCAACTATCATTGCAGGATAACTTGATGGAAGCCACTCAAGTTATCACACTCCAGAAGGTATGCGCATGCCTGGCAAGTTTTCCGTATATTTGAAACTCCCGATGTGAATTTTTATCCCATGCTCTTATGACCTTATCACGCCCCGCTTCCCAGTGTAGGCGAAGGGGACGCGACGAGGTCCACTACGTATATACTCAGAAGTATATACGCTAAGCGTATCTAAGCAATATAAAATAAATACACAAGAGACAAGAAATAAAAAGAACAGCAACTTTTATTTATTAACATTCTTTGTACAATACATGAAAGGAAATACAACTGAAATAAAAAGATGCATAAACAGTGGCATAACAGGAAATGAAAAGTACAGAAAGGAAAAGTATACAATGAAACTAAAGTGCTGGATTTTCGGTAAACTGCTCCAAGTCTACTGCAGATGGCTCGATCTCTGCCGGGTCCGAATCACCTGATGACATTCAAAGAAGAAAGAACTAGAATGTCGTCAGCGAACAGGTCGCTCGGTAAGTCCCAAAGGTAAGAGGAGAAATAGAACAGACAGAGAGTAAGAGAGAGAGGGAGAGGGTGGCTTTTACAGTTGTATTATATTGTTATATTTTTGTAGTATGGTGTTAACGCTGTTGTTGTAGCTTGGTATAGAAGGATGCCAGTGTATACGAGAGGGGTCTCAGTATGCTAGAGACCAGGGCAAATGGAAGTACAAGGCTCCGTTATACAACTCGGAACAACGGCAATTGGATTCATGTTAGGTGTCTTAATCTTACCGTCTCATGCCACCTTTAACACCTTCCATACCAATCTACCCCTTAAACCCCGCGATGTCTTGTTTGTATTGTTATCTTGTAAATTGTGTTGGTTGTATGATTGATTGACTGACTGACCGAAACCATGATATCAGGAAACGGTTATAACCGTAGAGTCATGTAAATGGAATACTGTGAATCATGTAAAAGGAATATATATCCATGGTTCGGTTCAGTCAAGTTGTGTAAATTGATGATTGTATTCATGGATTCATGTGTTCATATTGAATTGGAATCTTGTAGTTTATAGATTGACTTGAATCATATTCAAGTCAGATTAATCAGACTCAAACCCGAGTCAGACAATCAAAAATGTGAATCGAGGTCTTACAATTGTTAGGGTCCTTAGGGTAACTTATAAATCTTGAGGGGTTTTATATAAAAATACTTTTATATACTTTTCAAAATACGCCTCAAGTATTTATTATTCGTCTTTAGGGTTGTAATGAGGGTGGATTTTATGTTGTGACATTTCTAGTGAAAATATCCTAGTTTTATAAATAAGGGTATTTATCTGTAATATTGATTTATTTGAAGTTCATGGTATTTTAGTGTAAAATTTATTCTTGTGATTTTTAGAAAAAGGTGGAATATTTATATTATAATAAAATAGATATTTAAATGATAAATATACATATATTTATACAAAAATAGTTTTAATAAATAATTTATTTTCCAAAAATCTCATTTTCTTAAGATGTCGTATTTTAAACCTTTCGAGACCGAATGCTCCTTGTGGAGGTCTGAATCTCGCACTACTAGCCCAAGGGTGTGCGATAAACCGCACTATCCTGAACGGGTTCCCCAAAGATGGGTTGTAGCGGCGCTTTGCAAAGATTGTAAAATACTAATCCTTTAGAAAACGGTTTTATAAAGTAAAAGGTATTTATTTCCAAAGTGTAATTTTTCCGTATTTTAGATTTTAGGGTTTCCTAAGCCAACTAGCCTATTCTAAAAGGTCTAAACGACAAGTCGTTAGAAGCCTCAAATCGCCTCTTCAACGCTTATTGCGGCCAGGTAAGTGCCAGGTAAGTGGGAGGCTCTCCACTACAAGTAGTGGCCCTAATTAAGTAACCACTTGCCTTAGACACACTTGCCTAGACACCACAAAGTCAGGTTTAGATAAACGATCGATGTCCACAACTTATCGTATTTTTCCTATTGAAGATATTGTTTAAACAAATGTATCAAACCTAAACTTTTATAAAAGGTTTTATTAAGGAAATGGTATTTTAATGTAAAATCTTCTTTTATGGTATTAGTAGTTTTCAAGATAGCGTATTATGGTTTCATATGTGTGTGTGAGGAGGTAGATCATTATCTCGTGATCTATTTTAAGGTATAGTAATGTTAAAGGGTTAAATGTGAAATTGAAACATGAGGGTATTAAGGTGAAAAAATACGGTAAGTTGAGAAGGTTATCATTTCATGTTGAAAACTTATTCAAATTAATTTTTAAGTGATTAGTAGTCAACATGAATATGTTTAAGCATTATGGAATTAGTGATAAGTGAGATTTGATAGAAAACCGAATCGAAAATCGGTTTGTTCCGATTTCCGTCGGGTTTCGTAATTTCATATTTTTGAGAAGTAGAAAGAAGGAAAGAATGGGACTTACGGGTTTCGATCTATACTAAGGAGTGAGGGGGACTAAAGGGGTTGCCGATGCGTTGCGTCGTTGCTGGTAGTTCCTAAAAACGTCGCCGGAATTTCCGCCGGAATTTCGTCGGAGCTTCGCCGCGAGCTTGTTTTCAAAGTACACAACTCTTGGAAAATTTTGAAAGAGTGAGCTTAGGATTTTTGGGATGAGATGGTAGAGGGGAGGGGGTGTATTTATACGGTAGGCTAGGGGTAAGGTAGGTGAAGCGTTTTTAAATAAAAACTGTAAAAATATATAAAATCATTAAAAGTTGGAGTACATAGGTTATATGAAAAGTTTTAATGTAAAAATATATAAAATCATTAAAAATTGGAGTAAATAGGGTATATGAAAGGTTTTAATGTAAAAATGTATTAAAAATCATTAAAATGAATTAAATGGGGATTTCAAAGGTCTCTGAAACCGATCTAGGAATTTGAAGTGTACATGGGGGTTTAGAAGATGAAGAGACACAATATTGAAGAAGAATTTAAAACAAAATAAATATTAAAAATAATGTGGGGCATGGGATTTGAACTTTGGTGGCTTGATTCAGCAATGCAAGGTATTACCAATGAGCTACAAGCTCCTTCTTGTAATTAAATTGTTAATTAATTACTTAAATCTTGTGCTCAGGCAATAAATACCCTTTATGGATTTTTGAAAAAATATTTGAAAAAAATTTTTATAGGAAAAAGTGTATAAGAAAATTAGGGTTGTTACTTTCTACCCTCCTTATAAAAATTTCGTCCTCGAAATTTGTAAAAGGAAAGTGTAACAGTTTCAAGAAAAGTTTGGTACTGGTGTACTGAAAGTATGCGAAAAATAACAAGGTGGTGCAAGGATTTTAGAAATGTGAAAAATGTGTGAAGAAATGAAAGGATGCGAAGGCTTTGGTAAAATTGTAAAAGAGGTGAGGGAATTTTGGGTTAGGACAGATTCAAGATATATGATTCAAAGAATAAGAAATGATGGGATTTAAGAAACATGATTGTAAAGAATGTTTTAGTTGCTGGTTCTTGTGTTTTATATTGCTTAGGGTTCCATACAGCTCTGACCTGCATGTGCCACCAACAAAACCTGTCACGCCCCGCTTCCCAGTGTACGGCGAAGGGGACGCGGCGAGGTCCGCTACGTATATACTCAGAAGTATATACGCTAAGCGTATCTAAGCAATATAAAATAAATACACAAGAGACAAGAAATAAAAAGAACAGCAACTTTTATTTATTAACATTCTTTGTACAATACATGAAAGGAAATACAACTGAAATAAAAAGATGCATAAACAGTGGCATAACAGGAAATGAAAAGTACAGAAAGGAAAAGTATACAATGAAACTAAAGTGCTGGATTTTCGGTAAACTGCTCCAAGTCTACCGCAGATGGCTCGATCTCTGCCGGGTCCGAATCACCTGATGACATTCAAAGAAGAAAGAAATAGAATGTCGTCAGCGAACAGGTCGCTCGGTAAGTCCCAAAGGTAAGAGGAGAAATAGAACAGACAGAGAGTAAGAGAGAGAGGGAGAGGGTGGCTTTTACAGTTGTATTATATTGTTATATTTTTGTAGTATGGTGTTAACGCTGTTGTTGTAGCTTGGTATAGAAGGATGCCAGTGTATACGAGAGGGGTCTCAGTATGCTAGAGACCAGGGAAATGGAAGTACAAGGCTCCGTTATACAACTCGGAACAACGGCAATTGGATTCATGTTAGGTGTCTTAATCTTACCGTCTCATGCCACCTTTAACACCTTCCATACCAATCTACCCCTTAAACCCCGCGATGTCTTGTTTGTATTGTTATCTTGTAAATTGTGTTGGTTGTATGATTGATTGACTGACTGACCGAAACCATGATATCAGGAAACGGTTATAACCGTAGAGTCATGTAAATGGAATACTGTGAATCATGTAAAAGGAATATATATCCATGGTTCGGTTCAGTCAAGTTGTGTAAATTGATGATTGTATTCATGGATTCATGTGTTCATATTGAATTGGAATCTTGTAGTTTATAGATTGACTTGAATCATATTCAAGTCAGATTAATCAGACTCAAACCCGAGTCAGACAATCAAAAATGTGAATCGAGGTCTTACAATTGTTAGGGTCCTTAGGGTAACTTATAAATCTTGAGGGGTTTTATATAAAAATACTTTTATATACTTTTCAAAATACGCCTCAAGTATTTATTATTCGTCTTTAGGGTTGTAATGAGGGTGGATTTTATGTTGTGACATTTCTAGTGAAAATATCCTAGTTTTATAAATAAGGGTATTTATCTGTAATATTGATTTATTTGAAGTTCATGGTATTTTAGTGTAAAATTTATTCTTGTGATTTTTAGAAAAAGGTGGAATATTTATATTATAATAAAATAGATATTTAAATGATAAATATACATATATTTATACAAAAATAGTTTTAATAAATAATTTATATTCCAAAAATCTCATTTTCTTAAGATGTCGTATTTTAAACCTTTCGAGACCGAATGCTCCTTGCGGAGATCTGAATCTCGCACTACTAGCCCGAGGGTGTGCGATAAACCGCACGATCCCGAACGGGTTCCCCAAAGATGGGTTGTAGCGGCGCTTTGCAAAGATTGTAAAATACTAATCTTTTAGAAAACGGTTTTATAAAGTAAAAGGTATTTATTTGCAAAGTGTAAGTTTTCCGTATTTTAGATTCTAGGGTTTCCTAAGACAACTAGCATATTCTAAAAGGTCTAAACGACAAGTCGTTAGAAGCCTCAAATCGTCTCTTCACCGCCAATTGCGGCCAGGTAAGTGCCAGGTAAGTGGGAGGCTCTCCACTACAAGTAGTGGCCCTAATTAAGAAACCACTTGCCTTAGACACACTTGCCTAGACACCACAAAGTCAGGTTTAGATAAACGATCGTTGTCCACAACTTATCGTATTTTTCCTATTGATGATATTGTTTAAACAAATGTATCAAACCTAATCTTTTATAAAAGGTTTTATTAAGGAAATGGTATTTTAATGTAAAATCTTCTTTTATCGTATTAGTAGTTTTCAAGATAGCGTATTATGGTTTCATATGTGTGTGTGAGGAGGAAGGTCATTACCTCGTGATCTATTTTAAGGTATAGCAATGTTAAAGGGTTAAATGTGAAATTGAAACATGAGGGTATTATGGTGAAAAAATACGGTAAGTTGAAAAGGTTATCATTTCATGTTGAAAACTTATTCAAATTAATTTTTAAGTGATTAGTGGTCAACATGAATATGTTTAAGCATTATGCAATTAGTGATAAGTAAGATTTGATAGAAAACCGAATCGGAAATCGGTTTGTTCCGATTTCCGTCGGGTTTCATAATTTCGTATTTTTGAGAAGTAGAAAGAAGGAAAGAATGGGACTTACGGGTTTCGATCTATACTAAGGAGTGAGGGGGACTAAAGGGGTTGCCGATGGGTTGCGTCGTTGCCGGTAGTTCCTAAAAACGTCGCCGGAATTTCCGCCGGAATTTCGTCGGAGCTTCGCCGCGAGCTTATTTTCAAAGTACACAACTCTTGGAAAATTTTGAGAAAGTGAGCTTAGGATTTTTGGGATGAGAGGGTAGTGGGGAGGGGGTGTATTTATACGGTAGGCTAGGGGTAGGGTAGGTGAAGGGTTTTAAATAAAAAATGTAAAAATATATAAAATCATTAAAAATTGGAGTAAATAGGGTATATGAAAGGTTTTAATGTAAAAATGTATAAAATCATTAAAAATTGGAGTAAATAGGGTATATGAAAGGTTTTAATGTAAAAATGTATGAAAAATCATTAAAATAGAGTAAATGGGAATTTAAAAGGTCTCTGAAACCGATCAAGGAATTTGAAGTGTACATGGGGGTTTAGAAGATGAAGAGACACAATATTGAAAAAGAATTTAAAACAAAATAAATATTAAAAATAATGTGAGGCATGAGATTTGAACTTTGGTGGCTTGGTTCAGTAATGCAAGATATTACCAATGAGCTACAAGCTCCTTCTTGTAATTAAATTGTTAATTAATTACTTAAATCTTGTGCTCAGGCAATAAATACCCTTTATGGATTTTTGAAAAAATATTTGAAATTTTTTTTTATAGGAAGAAGTGTATAAAAAAATTAGGGTTGTTACAGACCTTGACGTAGGCCAACAAATCATAAGTCACATGTCAAGTTCTACCTGTCATTGTCCAAGTTAATTTGAACCCACCCGTACATACCCTTGACGTAGGCCAACAAATCATAAGTCACATGTCAAGTTCTACCCGTCATTGTCCAGGTTAATTTGAACCCACCCGTACATACCCTTGACGTAGGCTAACAAAGTAGTACGACTGTCCCAAACCAACGCATCTATCTATGCAATAGAAAAGTAACAAATAGCTACCATACACTATGCCTTGACGTAGGCCAACAAACATAGCATGAATACTAAGTGCCACCCGTCTGAAATGACGGAGGGCTACGAATGGTTTTTGACGAAAAACCTTTAACGTAATGAACTTGATATCGTTGAAGGAACCTGATAGCTTTTATAAAAATATAGTTGCGAAAACCTTTGCTAAAGAGGTCACTCCCGGTGAAGGGATCTCGGCTCTTTCCTCGTCGAATGAGGTACAAGATATTCCAATCTGAATACCACGATGCAAAGCAAAAATAATCGACTATAGTGAAGTTATTACGTTGATGCAAACTTTTACTCAAGGAGTCACTCCCGATGAGGGGATCTCGGCCCCTGCCTTGTCGAATGAGCTGCTGGATATTCATAACCGAATACCACTGTGCAAAGCAAAAGCGTACGTCTGTAATTTCAGTTTTTAAAATTGGTTCCAACAACATCAAACAGGTTTGTTTTATCCATGTATTGATAAGAATCAATGCAGTCCCATCAATTAACATAACACACCAAAAAAGAACGAAAAATAAAATTTACGTATATGCCATCCGCATTCGCCATTGGGTCCCATCATCACCCGTTAGGTTACTTAACTAACGACAGAGCGGGGACTGGACTAGCACGGGTGCAAAATATATACAACATCTACTAGTATATATATAAATATTTATATAACATTCGTCTCAGGCATGATAAAAGCAACATCACAGAAATATCACAGAAGCAACACAGAATGCAACACAGAATGGTAGATAATCTTGGTGCCCCGGGTTTCACTTGAGCCGCAAATGAGACCCGACGTTCCCTGTCGTGTGGATAGCCTGTGCAATGAAACCTAGACCCCTACGAGCGCAGCAAGTTACCCGCCAAAACCAGAAGCGAGGCAACCCCCTTCAACAATGTGAATAGGCCACCCAGCACTTCACGAAATCCGGTAACTTGAGCACCCCTCCGTGGGTCAACCTATACCACCTATGAGCGCAGCGAATAGCCTGCCAATTCTAGAGTAAGGTACCCTCCGTCTCAACGCCATGAGATGCGGACTCGTTGCCCTCTAGAATCCGGTTATTCGTGCACTCCACCGCGGGGTAATCCTAATATAGAAAAGAAAATAATATACAAGGGTGACATCGACCGCAACCCAGTCGTGCCCCAAAAAAATAATATACAAACTTGCAGTGACGGCAGTCCATATGTCGGACGCTCGCCCCGTAATATCAAATGTACAAATGAAACTATACAGTACTAACATTGCACCCAAGCTATCCACCATGATGATCCAACCACAACACAGTACAACACAGAACATCAATGTGAATGTCACGTTCGCAAACCCGTCTTAAAGACATATAGCAATTAGATGAGTTGTACAGATCGAATGACATTCACGATCGTAGATATTAATGCATGTACTGTTAAACCCACACTTAAAATTTCGACCGACTAAATTTCCTAAATTGGCCCTAAGTGCAACTCCAGCACTCAAACAGAAATCTGGGCCAAAACCAAGTATCACAAAAATCACAATTCCATGTAAAAGAGCTACAGTAAAAATTTGGTGCTCCGTTGCTACTAAACTACCGCGAAACCGCCGCGAATAGGGGTCAAATGCGGCGTTTCCGCGGCTCTTTAGAAGCATCGTGTGCTCAAATTTTTTGTGTACTCCTAGAAAAGCCTGCATGGATTTTTAAGCTTCTGGAAAATATTTTTGACCACATTTGAAAATCGGCAGAAATTAGCAAAAATAAAATCGTGATTTTGGAAATTTGTTCGATCGATCTTTTAAGCGCGTCTAAACAAGCTAGTACGGGATTAAGGGTTGGCTCTGATACCATGTTGGGTTATGGCAGTGCCCCGGCCATCAAAACATGGCCAAATACGGAACAAAAATTTAATAAACCGGCGCTACCAAGACCCGATGCCCGGATCTACCATTAACCCTACACTAGCTAAATGTAAAAAGGAGTTAGATGGTTATACCGATCGATCTATATCTTTCGGTCTTCAACCTCTTCCCAAGCTCCTCACGGCTGTCCCGATGTAGTTCGCTCTCCGGTCACCCTTATCGAAGTTGATCCACGTCGAGGATTAGTAATACGGGCTCCTGCCTCAAAATCGAGGCAACTCGGGTATATAGTATGCTAGCCTAGATACCCAAGATGAAGTAGAGATAGTGTGTGGATACTTTGTCTCAAAGCACCCAAGCATTTTGGTGGAGGTAAATAAAGTTGCCATGGATAGAAATTGTGAGCACAAGAATTTTGCCAAGTGAAAAATGCTTGTGAGGAGAAGAAGTGGGCTCGGCCAATATAGGAATTTTGGTTCACTGTGGAATTTCAAAAATGGTTCTATCTCATTTTCTTTTGAAGTGGTGGTGTTTTATATATTCTCCAATCAACCCAATTAACCCACCACAATCAATGACAGCCACCCACCAAAAAAATCTCCCTTACAACAAAAAACATTAAATGCTGAAGTGAGTCACCGAGACACCAATAGTGTGCACCATGCCTATGAAATTTTGCCCAGCCACAGTTCCCAAAGCCCATGAATTGAGGAAGGAAAAAGATAGCCAAAAAGATTTGTCAAAACAATCACTCACAAATTAATAGATTAAACATTAAACCAAATGTTTAATCAAGTGAAAAAAATTGGCAACTTCAAAAGTAAACTCGTAACGAATTACAAGAATACCACTCGTCCGTATATACATATCTGCATCCGTATTCCAACTGAATGAATACAACGAGATGAAAATATTCCAATAATATAATACTATGATCCGGTTTAAACCAAAGTCCACTAGTATTATCCGTCCGATCATGATCCGTGCACAAGTGCACGTATATGATCGAACCCTACCGTAAAACTATACGGCCTCTACAACGTTTCGCTCGAACTAGGGAAACCCTCTGTGTAGGACTCTATAGACTCGTCAATACGCTGGCAGTGGGTTTAACCACAAGCACGTCAGTGGCACTAGCTGTACGTAACGGCTACCCAGGTATTAATAGAAAGGGAGATCGACGAGCGAACTCATCCCGAAACCCTACTGAGCCTGACAGCGACAATATCCGTACAGTCCAGTCTGTTTGTCTATGAGTATCGCATATCGAGTCTAGGGGAGTGGATAAAGTCAGACCCCTAACAATGCGATAATTCGTGTCGGTATGAAACCCATCACCACCTGAGAAACTATCGATCCTGGATCAGTAATTCTCGTATACCCCGGCCGAGGATTTCTGGTGATGGCCACCCGTGCACTGTGCGACATCAACCCCCAATACCGGGAGAGATGAATCCTCGGCGATCCGCTCACTGCCTCCATGTGGCTCGGGACTGTACCCAACTAAAACATGTTTGCACGACTCCTTTGAGCCGTGGTAGGGTAGTAATCAAAGCACAGTGGGAACTCACACGAGACAAATGACAATCTCAGATCGACAGGCTAACGTGTACATATATCACCAGGGAACTGCTATCTGACAATAGGTATAATACCGACTAGCATGTTCCCGGCGAGTCCGTCCAGTGTACTCATAACCCAATGATCACATGTATACTATCTTAGGTGAACAACTGACACTAATTGCTTGTGAGACCGGCCACCGCCCCTCGTCAGGGTCTAGATAAGTATACACTAGTCTACACTGGAGTACCGATTCCCAGTCTCGATACTCCCACAACTAGGGATATTTAAGGATGTGCTTATACACCCCCAGCTCCCACGTATATGATCGCCATCATAATGCTGGTAGTCAAGCAAGAATCCTATGGGCTCTATCAATATGTACATGATGATAAAGATAAACCAGATAGCATACTATCATTTCGAGTAAGATTGTTCTACCGGTATAGGTCCTCCCTCATTCATCACAATCGCCTACCTGCGACTATGATAATTGCCTTGAGGGCACTATAGCCAATATTCGTTGCTCATTTCATTTTCCTGATCTTTTCTATTAAACTCTATCCAAACCTTACGCAAGCGCTTCATTAGGAACCTTACCCTACCATGGTACCGGTGTATCCTAACCACGACCGATTGCATTCGGATTGGCCGGAGGCGAAAGAAAATGACAAGAACGGACGGATAAGGGTCAATAAGCCGGATTTCACAAATACCGTGCTTAAACACCCTAATCCACGTTGTTGCCGATTGCTCTTTCTTTAGTGGTCGAGCTCGGCTTAAAGGATTTAGTACGGAAATCCTTAACTTACACTATCCTATCTAATTCTAACAAACATTAACTTTGCATATATACACATAGGATAGATACGAACATTTCCGCCTCGCGCATTAACTCGTGAAAAAAAGAATGTAAAACGCTTCGTCTCCCTGTGGATCGACCCGTACTCATCGAGGCTAGCTGCAAAGCGACACCGTCCTGATTGTGGTTAACTTTAGAAATTCAAATACACGACACGCCAAAAGCATGCAATCAGCACACGGTAAATGTTGTTGCTAGAAAACACCGCATGTGCATAAAGAGAGCCCTTCATCTCTAAAATTTACGGTATATTGATCCCCATTACTCCTCGTAACTTGAAATTCCATTGTGTCAAACCTTTCAGATCTGTAGTATTGTGATCTCCGTTCTCTTTTCTGAATTATATCTTCATAATACGCGGTGAGTGGAGTCTCCATCGCCAAAAACTTTTCCCTTCTTTGCACAAAGTAAGTATTCACTCTGAAAAATGTTCGAACAATAATCTCCTATATCGGTAAGCCTCTAACATCCTTAAGGACCTCGTTGAAGGTTTCAGACATATTAGTGGTCATTAGTAGATAGCTACATCCATTATTATGTGCTTGTGTCCACATACGTGTTGGATACTCATCTAACCACGGTTTCGCTGCTTGACTTATCTCTCCAATTTTTATCATATACATGTCATGAACATTAGGGTCAGATGCTTCATCAGCTTTGTACATAAGTTTATGTAAATCTGAATTTTTAAATTTTCTATCAAAATTCTGTCTGAAGTGCCGCAGGCAAAACCTATGTGGTGTCGTCCGAAATACAGTTCTCATTGAAGCTAGTATTTCAAGATGTCTATAAGATATGATGCATAAATCTGTTTTATCAATAACAGATGTGATACTTTTGAGTTGACGAAAAAACCAAGACCAAGATGATGTATTTTCACTCTTGACAAAAGAAAATACCAACAGAAATATACCGTTATTAGCATCAACACCTGTAGCAATTAACATGCAACCTCTGTACTTACCATATAGATACGTCCCATCCACGCATAATACCGGCCGACAGTGTGTGAAACCAGTCGCGCACGGAGCAAAACACTAGAAAATTCGTTGAAACTTGACACAGCCATCGACATCTGTTTCTGTGGTTTTTAATTGGTATATGGACCCCGGATTTGATACTTTCATGGCTTCCATAAAAGGGACTAGCAAGTTGTATGAGCTTTCCAATCCCAAAATATCTTACATAAAACCTTCCTACGAGCATCCCATGCCTTCACATACGAAATCTGAATTTTGTGCTCTCCAATTACGTGGAGCCGTATCTCTCGAGAAGCCATCGCCACATGTGTATGGATAAGTGGCATGATAAGTGAGCAAATGTATGATGAAGTGTAATTCCTGTGATCTTTTAATATAATCGAACTGATACAAGTGTGTTCTCGGTTGTATTTCGTGACTTTCCAAGATTTGGCTCTTTTGGAACAACATGCATGCAATCTCCACTTACATTCAGGAGTTTTCGTACATATCACGGTATAGTACGTCTTATTTGACTCTTCGGTTTTAAATGTAACATTTTTTTGAATAGCCCACGACTTCAGTTTACAAATAAGATCTCAATTTTTGTCATGCCCCGAAGTTCGGCACCTAACCGACACTTAACCACGTAAGGTCTACAGGCGTAACGCGACTAAATAAGCCGAAACCCAGAAATCAAAACCATTAAAAGTAGCGAGTGTTGAAAATATTGGTTTAAAAACATTTAGGAAACTCGAGTAAAAATCATTAAAGTTTGTTATTTTCTTAAAAATTTCGGCAGCACCTCCTTTGTAAAAACTAGCCCTGAAAATCGGGTACAAGACATGATATAAGTAAAAATGACATATAATAAGAACGAAGCATCCCCAAACGGGAGCAATCATGCCCAACGACGGAAACAACCACCACAATAACAATATACGACGCCGTAGTGAAGAATGAGCAAAATAAGTGAAAAACAGCACAAAAGATAAAACTGCATAATAAAGCCAGCTCACACGAGCTCGACATCCAGAATACAAATAATAATATACATCGCCCTCACAACTGGTCTCTAAGTCAATACATGAAATGGTAGATGGAGAGTACTAGATACAATAAAATGTACAAATGGAAAATAAACGGATACCGCAAAAACCCACCTATAAGCAAACGGCTCGCACGCCAACTGCAGTGGTATCCGTAGCAAAAAAATACAAGGAATAACCCTGTAGCAACTACTCTGAGGGGCAACCTGCAAACACTGTGGCACAACGGGGGTGAGTTGCCAACTCGTGAATAGAAGATAACATATAAAAGTAATCGCGAGTATGCACGTACTGCGATACTCTAACCTGTGCAAACAGATAACATCTATATGATGAGCTGGGTACGCAATAATCATGCATAACAAGTGCAATCTAATAACATCTATATGATGAGCTGGGTACGCAATAATCATGCAAAGTACTCTATCAGGTACTACGACTACATGATGCAATGCATAACAGTGAATACTGAGCATGGGATAAAATATTATCTACACGGATCATCAACGTGGAAAACCCCGGTGTCTACCAAAAACACCCCAAAATCCCGATAACTCAGGCGCCGTCACTCTATCCGGCCCTCGATCCTGTAAATCTCATAGAAGCGGGGTGCCCAACATCGGCACCCAAAAACATCATGAAATACTCGTGTCCAGCAGCGACACGCAAATCCTCATCTATCGGGCTCCGTCATTCCGGATCGGCCCACGGGCTCCATCTGCGGAATCGGCCCTCGGCCCCAGCAGTATGGGTCGGACCATATCCATCTCTCGACTCTGGTCAGTATCCTCCGGACAACCGCCAGGTCCAACCAATTATCGGTAGGTAGTGGTCCCTCTGCCAGGCTCACCGTCTGTATACACAGCATCCCTTTCTTGCCTCGGGGTACCATACCGCGTCCACCATGTACCCGCAATCGGCCTCATCCAGCTCCTCGATTCGGGTTCACATGTCACACATCTCAGAACCGAGAAAACGGATGGTGGATGCACTGAAATATCATATCAAGAGAAACCGGGTTTTCAAACAGTGCACATTTTCTTAAAATAATACCACAGTTCTCAAATCCAGAAATCAGAGAAAATCCAAAACTCAGTACGTAAATCTATGCAGTGTGTCGTATACCACTAAGAGTAAAAAAGGAAAACCGCTCTTTTAAATGGATCCAGTTTTGAAAATATCTCATGCGGTTCCCATTTTCTAGAAATCAAGCCAGTATCATCCTTGTATGTGAAATATGTATGTATATAGGTATGGATGTGCAAGTGGATATATACGCATGTATGAGTGTATCAATGTATATGTGCACCAATGTGGATATACAATGTGTATATGCGCAAGTATGGATATATCAATGTATGTGTGCACCAGTATGAATATACAATGTGTATGTGCGCAATATGGATATATCAATGTGTGTGTGCACCAATATGGATATACAATGTGTATGTGCGCAATATGGATATATCAATGTATGTGTGCACCGATATGGATATATAATGTATATGTGCGCAATATGCGATAGAATCATGTCCAATCAATGATGCGGTAATCAAAATGATGTATGGTTCGTAGCAATCCTATAGTGCGAGTGTCATGGCAATCACTAACGGTGTGAGTGTAACATACAAATAGTGCTCGTGCAGCTTAAACCGTTAGTGACAGTGCGGTGTTACATAGCTACTGTTTCTATATGCAACAAAAGATGGGTACGCTACAATAATACATATGCACAAGCAATATACATATATATGTGTGTGTGTGTGTGTGTGTGTGTGACTGCAATACCCTATCAAGCCCTGACGCTTAACGCCATACGGGCGATTTCCCTGTAGATGTTAAATCTACTCACCGTGGTCTCGTGCTAGGTATAGCCGACTACTTGCTTCCCTTTCTTTGCGGCGTCCGATGTACCCGCCTGCGAACCTAGAAATTACACAAAAAATACACATAAGCTAAAATACTGCAAAAACGCGATATTAAAACAAAACGAGAAATTCGCGTCGTGAACTAAACGCGTGTGTATACGTAACGTGTGTGCATACGCCAAAAACCAACGCGACACGCTGTGACACATAGCGACCAACTAAACTCGTATCATACGTGTCGCGCAAGTCCCGCTACGCTAAAAATATGTAAACGGTCCCAGATTTAATCTGGAGCAAAAACAAGAAAATCAAACAAGACAAACATCTTATAATACCTACAGACAGCTACCTGCAAAAATCCAATGCAATCCCACCAAATTGGGCCGGCCATCATAGGGGTCATATCGGCCAAAAACAGGTGAAAGGGGTCTAGGTTTCTACATTATATTCCTAGCACAATTCATAGCCTAATGTATATGTTTGTGTACAAAATTTTCTACCCTAGATACAACAGATTCTACGTATCTTAAGGTTTAGTTTTAAAAACACTTAATTTGCAACAATATGGTGCACAAGTGATATTAGGTGAAATTACAGGAATCAAGTGATACCAACAACATATATTATAGCTAATCTAACCTTAACCACCCTAGTCTACCCTATTCTCCAACTAAACCATCAAAATATCGTCAAAGTCCACAAAACACTAAAACTAGCCAAACTCTCCCAGATTCCTACCTGCAACATACAAAGAAAAAATAAATAATACCAAACACTGTAAAACTAACACAGACACCACCGTGCAAAACACCAACACCCAAAGCACAGGAGGGGGCCGGCGACGCCGGAAATACTGGGGATGTCGCCGGAATTTTGGGAAGGGTAAGGGCTCGAATTTCAACACACTAGTCTAAAATGCCTGCACACTAATCTGTATATGTTTGCTAAACTAGAAAATGACTACAGATAAAGCAGATCACTTGTATAATAAAACTTATTTCAAAACCGTATTTTAAATTCAAGTTTGGGACTTTAAGGTGTTTTAGCGAACTTAGTGATACCACTGGATTTAAAGAGCAATACTAACACTTAATTAGGTTCATTAAGCTATAATAACCCTAACTTAGCTTAAACCCCACTTAAATCACAAAACTAGCACTAAAACCACATTAATCACTAACCGAAGCTAAAATAACCACATGCAAGCAAAGAAAGGAGTTGAGTATAAGAAATTATACCCCACTAGATCCTAGGATGCAGGAAGAAGGAGGAGGAGAAGAAGAGAAGAGGGGTTATGCTGCAGCTGCTGCTTCCTGGTGCTGTTGCTGCTTGCTACTGCTGTTGCTGTTGTTGTGTTGTTGATGTTGATGTTGTTGGTGTTGCTGATGTTGCGGTTGTTGGTGTTGCTGCTGCTGCTGCAAGTGTTGCTGCTGCTTCTGCTGCAGCTGCTGCAAGTGTTGCTGCTGCTTCTGCTGCAGCTGCTGCTGATGTGTGTGTGTGTGTGAGTGAGAGAGAAGTGAGAATGAGTGGGGGGAATAATTGATTGAAAACAAATAAAAGAGAGTCAACCCTCTCTCTCTCCTCATTAACTACAAGCATGGCTAAGCCAATCATGCTCTCTCTCTCTCTCTCTCTCTCCAAGTCAACTCCCAAAACACCACAATTAAAAAAAAAACTAATACACTTACTAAATTCAAATTAGTTTAATAAAATGGGTTAGTCCATCATGATTGTCTAAACATGGTTTAGCCCCAAACTTAACCCTAGTTTACATGCACATGTGTGTGCAAGCCTAATTAAATTCTAATAAAATATTCATAAATTTTGATAAAATATTTAAAAATCGTTTTGGTAAACTTTTACTAAAAACCACACATTAAAGTATAATTAGCCACTAATCACATTCTAAGGTGTTACAAACTTCCCCCCTTAAAGAAATTCGTCCCCGAATTTAAAATATAGCTACGCGTATTTTCAAAGAGATGAGCGAATTTCTTCCGCATCTTGCCTTCGGCCTCCCAAGTTATCTCTTCACCATTTGGGCTGCGCCAACGCATCTTCACAGATGGCAAGACCTTTGATCGAAGTTTCTTTACCTGCCGGTCCAATATCACTACTGGCTGCTCGGTGAACGAAAGATCGCGCTCGAGCTGACTGGTCTGATGCTGAATCATATGAGAAGGGTCATGCAGGTATCTGCGAAGTATCGACACGTGGAATACGGGGTGAACATCCGGAAAGTCGGGTGGAAGAGCCAAACGATATGCAACTGCGCCCACACGCTCGAGGATCTCGAAGGGACCTATAAATCTGGGGCTAAGCTTCCCATTCCGTCCAAATCTCATCACGCCCTTCATTGGAGAGACCCTCAGAAAAATGTGATCGCCAACTGCGAGCTCTAATCTGCACCGGCGTCTATCAGCATATGATTTCTGCCTGTTCTGGGCCGCTCTCATCCGATCTCGAATCAACTGGATCTTCACGGTCGTCTCCTCGACAATCTGCGGTCCCAGAATGCTGCCCTCGCTGAGCTCTGTCCAACAGACGTGCGATCTACATCTCCTCCCATATAAGACCTCGAAAGGTGCCATCTGAATAGTATCTTGGAAACTATTATTGTAGGAGAACTCCACGAAGGGTAAATGATGATCCCAGCTACCACCAAAGTCTAAAACGCATGCTCAGAGCATGTCCTCGAGAGTCTGAATAGTCCGCTCTGACTGGCCGTCGGTCTGCGGATGAAATGATGTGCTGAAACTCAAGCGGGTGCCCAAAGCCTCCTGAAGCCTCTGCTATAGTCGGCTGGTAAACTGGGTGCCTCGGTCTGACACGATACATGTCGGGACTCCATGCAGTCGTACGATCTCGTCGATGTATATCTGGGCATACTAAGAAAATCCGAAAGTCGTCTTCACCGGCAGAAAGTGAGCCGCTTTCATCAATCGATCCACGATCACCCAAATGGAGTCATACCCCCGACTAGTCCTGGGTAGACCCATAATGAAATACATAGAAATCTGCTCCCATTTCCACTCTGGAATGAGCAACGGCTGTAGCTCTCCCGCGGGCCTCTGGTGCTCGGCCTTGACTTGCTGGCAAGTCAGGCATCTCGACACGAAATCTGTGACGTCCCTCTTCATTCCGTCCCACCAGTAAACTTCTCTCATATCATGGTACATCTAGGTGGAACCCGGATGAACACTGTACACCGATCGAAGTGCCTCCTTAAGAATCTCACGCCGCAGTCCCTGTAACACCCGAGTTTATTTATACCAATTCCAGTTCCCGTATTTTCTTTATTCGTGATATTTCTTGATTTAGCGTATCTTGGGTACGAATGGTATTTTACACTTTATATTGCATTCGATCCGACCCGCTTGCTTGAACCTGTTTGATTCTTATTTATAGATTATCTTGACTTGTTGCATGGACTAGTGCATCTCATGAGTTAGTATATATTGGTATTTTATCTAATATCGCATCTTTTGCATATAACAATTTAAATCACGTAAAATAATTTAAAATTGCATTTTATAGCCTGCATGATACCCCTAACCCCGTGGTAGCATCCGCGCATCTTGTTCTCGTCCCGTTCAGTGAAACAGACGTGTTTGGATGGCTACGCGCACGTACGTGCATCCGTTTTTGGGGGTATGCTTTTTCGTTACCTGAGCACTCGTTTTGAAATTCGGAAGTCGCATATATTTTTCATATTTTAAATCTGAATTTTTAGACCCGACCCGGGCGTGTTTTGGAGTAAATTTGTATTTGCCAAAATCTCAAAACGGACTAATATTATAATATTATTCAAACCTTCTTTAACTATATAAATATTTTATAATCATTTAAAAAATTAACATTTCTCTCTCTCTCTCTGTCTCGTCTCTCTCTCTCCTGATTCTCTTTCTCTCGTCTCTTTCTCTCTCCTGATTTTCTCTCTCTCTCTCGTCTCTCTCTCCCTCTCCTGATTCTCTCTCTCTCCTCTCTCCCCCCCCGATTCTCTCTCTCTCCTGATTTTCTCTCTATCTATAAAAAAATATATTTTATATTTTTAAAACAGTTTATATCTCTCTCTATCTCTCTCTCTGCACATGCATACAAGATTTGTTACCCTTAAATATTAACACGTCTCTCTCTCCTCCCTCTTCGTCTTCCCCATTATATTTTTCTTTTCCGCCTTCCTTCTTCGTCTGCGCCCAACGCCTCGTCGTCGTCTCCTCACCTTGCCATCACCAGATCACCCCACTACAACCCAGTAAGCTAGTTTAGTCTCATTCATCTTCCTTTCTTTCCCTTCTTCTCTTCTTGTTTCTTTGTGCATTTTCTGTTCTCTTTTATTCACTGTTGTTTTTAGATCGCCGCAATCCGGTCGGGCCGTCGACGATCTCGACGACCCAACGAGGACATCTGACCCGTGTGATCCCACTGTTCGTTGTTTGGACTCATTCCGTGTACCGTGCGCGCATCATGACTTTTCACGCCAACGCGTGACGTTCCGTTTACCGCTTCACGATCCGTCGAGGCAAGTGAAACTTGCTACATGCTATTCAAACTATTCTTATGCTAATTTATTTATTTTCCTATTAAATCTCTAATAGAATCGAAAGTAATGGATTTCAAGTTAACCGTATAAAGTTCTGTTACATATTTTCTGGTGTCGAACTTGAAACTTAATTGTTGCATCTAATTATTTATACCTAGTAATCACCTGTAAATGTTAGACCACTTGATCATAAATATTTTATAGATGTGTTACCCCTTTTCGCTAGTATTAACCTATCGGACATCCGTGTGCATCTTTAACTGGTTTAATTACAATTGCATCCATTGAATAGATTATACATGTTGTCGCATCCCTAGATTACTCAATACTTATTAACCTGGTTTTTAGCATTCACATCTATCATACTGTATTCATATAATGCTGACACCATCTCTTAAAACACAACTGATAACTGTACAGCTAACTAGCTTAATCTGCTCTATTGCTTAACCTATTACATGTGCCAATTTATTGTGTTGATGATACCCATGCTGTTTATTTATAACCATGATTATGCTAGCTGATTATGCGCACCCACATGATATCTTTTACACCCCGACATGACTTGCTATACATATATTACTGGACCCGACATGGTACCGTACACTACTGACTTGACCTGATGTACCATGGCTTGACCTGTTACCTGATCTTGTGTCTAATGCCAACAAACCTGACATGTAGTCCTCACGGACCGTTCCTGTTGTCTATCCAGACAAACCTGCTCCTACCTGATCCTGTGTTGGCATTAGTCCTTGATTACTGAATACCTGACTTGACATACTTAACTTGGGGGTATGGGGAAATCAATGATGAAATCCTGACTTGTAACTCGACAGTTTCTTGCTTTTACTGATCAATTTTAGAGGCTAGGCCCGCCTCGTGACGATGCTGCTGACATCGTTGGTCTGTACCCTTTTCCTGTTAGTGCCTAGCGGCACGTCTCGGTTTCAGCCCGAGAGTCTTAGACCGTGGTCCCGGGCATGCACGGGATACTATTGAGTTACATCGATGATTCATCAAATTGATTTCAAAGACTTGAGAGTATTTAACCCAATAGACCAGTTTAGATTACTCACTGCACACTACCTTTCACTACCCTGATTTATATTGCTGTTACACTTGCTATACCTTTTATGATTATACTTGCTTGTCTTGCTACTCTGTTTACATATTATTGCTTGATGTTATGACGTGCTGACGTCTGGATTTTGCATGACCCAGTTTCTCTACCTTGTTGCAGACTGATCAGGAGTATTGCTGCTGTTAGATCGAGCGGTAGGGATCCTGTCGGTATCCAGTCTTACTTTCCAGGTGTTTATTTGATCTTTTGCTTCCGCATACTATAGTATTTCTTGACTCTTTTACTCTGGCTTATGGACATGTACTGGATAGTTAGTTTACTTTCCTATTCTTGATATCTCTACAGCCGTAATGTGACTGTGGAAGGATTTTTCCTAACCACAGGTAGCATGGTTGGCAATGTCACGTGCCTATTTTAGTGTACTCTGGGAAGCGGAGCGTGACATGGTTCTTTTGGTATCAGAGCCATGGGATATAGGTTAATCGGGTTTGATTCTTTTGTAATTGGGTATTGGACCCAATACACGAATCAGAATACTCGTGATTAGGAACATGTCCTGCCAGCTTGTTATCGTGATTCTTGAATCATATCTTTCTTTTGATCCTTGTCTTGACGATATGCAAACGACTTTGTATCTCGGCTTGAAACCTTTTGGGTTCACTATTGTCTCTCTCTGTTCCTTGATTCTGATACTAGGATCTGGACGACTTGAGTGGAGTTATGTAATTGTACCCATGAACTGCAGCATGGTTACAATGCGGTACTCTATTTGAGTAACTTGGAGTCCTGGTCTTGATTCACTTCCTTATTTCATGATCGTTGTATTACCTTGTTTTTCTCGGTTTCATTACTTACCAGCTATTGTTTTATCGCCAGCTTGAATCATGTTTCCCGTGCTTAATCCTCTTTGGTATCTTGACTTCGGATGAAGTCATCTTGGTATCCGACTTGTTCATATCTTTCCCGCATTGGAATCATTCATTTCCGGTGCATTCCTTGTTTGTTGTTGTCTTAGGAATGGATTTTCTTGGCACCTTCCACACACACATTGATTGTAGAGCAAAGAAAGCGAATTTCCAGATTCCCGGACATCCGGAGGTTGTTTTGCTGGAGGAAGTAGTTCTGTCGGGCCAGTCGAGTTTAGGGCTGGACCGACAGACCAGGTTCTTTCATTGATGGAAGATGATAAGGAAGAAGCTGTAGGGTTCCTAGGCACTCTCAAGAGGTCTCACAAGGCATCAACCATGCCAATTTCAAATTTTACGGGTGCCGAGAAACCCTAATACGGATCGTTAACTAGAAATTTAGGCGAAAAACGAATCTAGTTAACAACTTAACTAAAGATAAGAAGCTACAACCTTTGTAGATCCGGATATCCACTTCCTTGGCTCCACGTAGGCGTCCTCTCGCTGTCCATCTCGAATCCTAGACTTAATCGTCGGCTTCATCGGAAAAACGAGCGGGCAAGGTCGTCGGCTTCGTGCCGAAGATGATCTACGTCGAGGCATCACAAGTTCAAGCTCCGACTTCACAAATTTGTGAAACTTGTGAAGAAAACACCCAAAACAACTTGGCAAGAGGTAGAGGGTGAAGAAATAGGAGGTGGGTTCACTTTAGAATTAGATTTCTCACTTTAGAACTCAAGTTGCCATTGATGGCATCAAGCTTTCTTGAAGAAGAAGATGATGAAGAAGAAGAAAGAATATGATAAGTGTTCAATTAAAATGAAAAATAATTCAATACTTATCATAAGCTAACCATAGTTGAGTGTAAAGAATAGACAATGGTTACTTGGATGGGTTAGGGTTAAGCATGAAGACAAGAATGGTTAAGAAGTCAAAGCTTCATGAAGCTTCAACTAAAAACAAACATAGCCACCATTCTTATCTAAATCTTTTCCAAATAAATAAATGAAAAAGCAAAACCCTAATCATCTCTTAACCATGGTTTAATCCTTTACACTTAACCACATGATCAAGTATCATCAAACATGATACAAATATGTGCACAAAAGTATATCACATATACTTCTTGCACATCAAGTGAGAAAATCCATTTAAAGTGAACCAATACTAGTTAATGCAAAGTAATATATCAAATATATAATTATACAATAAATCATTAAATCAACACTTGATTTAACGATCTGGTCATATCGCATATAACCGACTAGTATCCTATGTATCGGCTTATCGAATCAATCCTTGATTCGATATCTAGGTTATTTCGAATATAACCAATCGATACATCCATCGCGAGAATGGAATACGGTATCACATACACGCTTCATTCTCGGTCCTGCACATATCTCATATGCACTCCTATTTCGTTTCGCTTGAGCCAGGAAACCTCTGTGTAGGACTCTAAAGACTCGTCAATACGCCGGTAGCAGATGATGATCATATCAAGCACCCACAAGCCGCAAGCGGTCTGCTAAACGTAATGGCCATCCGGGTATTGAGCGATCAGAAGATCGACGAGCTAGCCCGCTCACACTCCTGTGAATCCAACCAGTAACACTTACCGTACAGTCCGGTCTGTTCGTCTGATATGTCGCATATCAAGTCTAGGGGTGGTATACGTCAGACCCCAATAACCGATAAGTCGTGCCGATGTGAGGCTCATAACGGGTCGAGAAACTACTGGTAACACTTACCAGCAAATCTCTGATCTGCCCTGGCCAGGGACTTCCCTGTTACGGCCAATCGAGCACAGTGCAACATCAGCCCCCAATACCGGGAGAGACGAAACCCCTCCTATCGCTCATTGCCTCCATGTGACTCGGGACTGTACCCAAAGACCACCGTTTTGCACGCCCTCATGGACGTGGTAAGGTGGAGATCAAAGCACAGTGGGAATCACACAAGACTCTATGACGATCTCGGGTCTACAGACTAACCTGTACAAGTGTCACCTGAGAACTGCCATCTGACGTGAGGTATAATACCATCTGGGAGTTCTCGGCGAGTCCGTCCAGTGTACCCAGTCTCCACTGACCACCCGTATACCATCTCTGATGTCAAACACCAATGTATATGGGGTCATCCATCGCCCATCTCATGGGTCGAGAAGCGTATACGCTAGTCTACACTGGTATATCGATGCCCCGTCTCGATACACCTACGACTAGGGACCTTGAAGGATGTACCTATGGACTACCATGTCCCCACTAGTATGATCTGTATCATAGTCCAGGTAGTCAAGTACACATCCTAAGGGCTTTACCAACATGTAACTATAAGACAGTTTAAAGAGACAAGTTTACATGTTAAGATAAAGAGTAACCAGATAGCATACTATCATATCGAGCAAGAAAGTCATCTCTATATATGTCCAAGCATCCAATATAATATACATCATCAGTACAATACTGGCCTCTAGGGCATACATACAACTAACAATCTCCCACTTGCACTAGGGCCAGCTGCTGTAGTATCGCATACCGAGCATCCCGAAGAGTCTCTCAAACTGTATCTGGGGAATGGCCTTCGTGAGTGGATCCGCCGTGTTGTTCTTCATGTCAACTCTCCTGACCTCGATCTCCCGGCGATCAACTATCTCCCGGATCAGGTGATACCGCCTCAGAATATGCCTGGATCGCTGATGGGACCTGGGTTCCTTGGCCAAAGCCACCGCTCCATTGTTATCGCAATACAAAGGTATTGGATGCTCAATGGATGGAACCACTCCAAGTTCAGTAATGAACTTCTTGATCCAAACAGCCTCTTTGGCAGCATCGTTGGCAGCGATGTATTCAGCCTCCATCGTCGAGTCTGCCACGGTTTCCTGCTTGGAACTCTTCCAGCTAACCGCCCCTCCGTAAAGGGTAAAGACAAAGCCCGACTGCGACTTAGAGTCGTCCTTATCACTCTGGAAGCTCGAATCGGTAAAGGACTCCACTTGGAGTTCTCCGTTACCATACACCAAGAGCATCTCTTTAGTCCTTCGTAAGTACTTGAGAATGCTCTTCACAGCTGTCCAGTGACTCTCTCCAGGATCAGCTTGATACCTGCTCACTACACTTAGTGAGTATGCAACATCGGGTCTGGTACATAGCATCGCGTACATGATAGAGCCTACAGCCGAAGCATAGGGTATCCCTTGCATGCGAGCTCTCTCCAAATCAGTCTTGGGAGACATCTCTTTGGAGAGAGTGACTCCAGAGATCGTGGGCAAGTTCCCACGCTTGGATTCTTCCATACTAAACCTCTTTAGTATGGTGTCAATGTACCTGGATTGGGACAATCCCAGTATCCGTTTGGATCTATCTCTATAGATCCTGATCCCCAATATGCAGGAGGCATCACCAAGATCTTTCATTGAGAATCTTTGTGATAAGAAGAGCTTGACCGATTGCAGCATAGGAATATCATTTCCTATCAAGAGTATGTCGTCCACGTACAATACGAGGAAGACAACCTTACTCTCTGCTACCTTCTTGTAAATACAAGGTTCATCTGGGTTTTTGACGAAATCAAACTCTTTGATAACGACGTCAAAGCAGATGTTCCAACTCCGCGATGCTTGCTTTAATCCATAAATGGATTTAAGCAGCTTGCACACCTTCCCGCTGCTCCCACTGTCTACGAAGCCCTCTGGCTGAGTCATGTACACGCACTCTTCTAAATCACCATTTAGAAAGGCGGTCTTAACATCCATTTGCCAGATTTCGTAATCATGATATGCAGCGATAACAAGCATGATCCGGATGGATTTAAGCATAGCCACTGGAGAAAAGGTTTCGTCATAGTCCACACCTGGTCTTTGACGAAAACCCTTTGCTACAAGTCTAGCTTTGAAAGTCTCCACTTTCCCATCTACACCAAGTTTTTTCTTGAAGATCCACTTCCTCCCAATGGGTTTTACCCCTTCAGGAGAAACTTCCAAAGTCCATACTTTGTTGGTGTACATGGATTCCATCTCGGACCGCATAGCATCCAGCCATTTTACCGAGTCTCCACTCGTGATGGCCTGCTCGAAGCTAGTTGGGTCATCATCCTCCATGATGCAATCCTCGCTTCCACCATCCATGAGAAAACCGTAGTATCTCACAGGTTGGCGAGGAATCCTACTAGATCGGCGGAGAGGCTGAGGTTCATCAGGAACTACTGAATCCTCTGGTTCAACCAATTCTTCTATCGTAGTCTGTATTGCTAGAACCTCTTCCAGTTCTACCTCCTTGCCACTAATCTCTTTATCAAGAAATTCCTTTTCTAAAAAGGTGGCATGTCGAGAAACAAACACCTTTTTTTCCTCGGTGTGGTAGAAGATATACCCGCGCGAATGTTTGGGATATCCAATAAACTTACACAGAATGGACCTTGCCGCGAGTTTGTCCGGATTTTGCGTTTTTACATATGCCGGACAACCCCATATCTTAACATAATTAAGACATGGTCTCTTTCCTTTCCATATCTCATATGGAGTGGTTGGCACGGTTTTGGTGGGAACCATATTCAATAGGTCTGCAGCTGTTTCCAGTGCATATCCCCAGAAGGAAATAGGTAACTCAGCCGTGCTCATCATGGAGCGCACCATATCCAATAGGGTGCGGTTCCTCCGTTCTGATACACCGTTGTGCTGTGGTGTATATGGAGGAGTCAGCTGAGAGAGAATCCCATTCTCTTTTAGGAAGTCCAGGAATTCATTGCTTAAGTATTCTCCTCCTCGATCAGATCGAAGGATTTTAATACTTTTTCCGGTTTGGTTCTCGACTTCTTGTTTATATTCTCTAAATTTCTCAAAAGCTTCTGATTTGTGTTTCATCAGGAACACATATCCGAATCTAGAGAGATCGTCAGTGAATGTAATGAAGTACGAAGAACCATCCCTGGCATGTGTAGACATGGGACCGCATACATCACTATGTATCAGTCCCAAGAGTTCGGTAACTCTTTCTCCGTGTCCCGTAAACGGAGTTTTGGTCATCTTGCCTTTGAGACATGATTGGCAAGTGTCATAAGATGAAAATTCAAACGGATTTAAATATCCATCCTTATGCAACTTAGCTAATCGTGTCGCATTGATGTGACCCAGTCTACAATGCCACAAGAAGGATTCGTTCAGTTCTGAACTCTTCCTCTTGTGTGTGTTTGTTATGCTCAGAACTGTTGATTGATTTAGAACATAAATGCCATTGCACAACGTGCCTGATCCAACCAACTTTTGGTTACGGAAAATGTTCATAACATTGTCCTGTAATACAAAATTATATCCCTCTTTACTCAACAAAGAAACCGATATAATGTTGCATATCAGGTTCGGCATGTAATAGCATTCGTTCAGAACCAATGTATTACCAGTTGGTAATACAAGGTGATATTCCCCGACAGTCTTAGCTACAACAATTGCACCATTTCCAACTCTTATGTCTTTATCACCTTCTCCAAGTTCTCTACCTTTTCTAAGCCCATGTAACTGATTACATATATGGGACCCTGACCCGGTATCTAATACCCAGGACGTAGAGCAAATGGAGAAACAGTTCTCTGTAACGAACACACCCGAAGAAAATGCATCATCATGTACTTTCTTCATTCGGGTGGCATGGGAATCCTGGTATTCCCCTATATCCTGTTCATTCCTATAACTCTTATAGGAAAGAACGGAACCAACGTTCCCCAGCACAGTATAACATGCGGGTTTGGTCAATACATCCATATTATTATCTTTATTAGGGCATGAAATGGTCGCTACCTAGAGAGAGAGAGAAGAAAACACTTTAGCGTATGCTCGTGCAAGATCAGATTGGTTATTATCTTATCTAATCAGGATGGCTCCCACTGCTTTTTATCAAATCTTCCTTCAAACCCTAAAAGGAAAGATTAGCCGGGATTAATTACACACTACAAGTTCGCCAATCTTTCAGCCAGGCCAGTGTCAGTACTTTGAGGGAGGTCCCCCGTGCTTTCGCACAAACCTAATTAATGTAAACCTCGTTTTCCCAGAGGCGTAACCTCGTTAACACCTTTCTAGACACCTACTTGATCGGCTAATTGTAATGTGTAAAACTCTCTCAGGAGTAACTCTTACTCGCAGCGGGTATCGGGATCCAACTATCTCATAGAAGGTATGCAATCTCATTGCAAATTTCAACACTTGAAATTCCCGATAATATTTTGCCCCTAGCGTCCTATGACCTTGACGCAGGCTAACAAACCATAGTGCGCTAGTCAAGTTCAACCCGTCATTTCCTGATTGAATTAAACCCACCCGTACGACCCTTGACGCAGGCCAACAAAGTCGCACGACTACCCTAATCCAATCTGCATCATATGCATAAGCAGGTAAATACTAGTTAGCTACCGCACACTACGCCTTGACGTAGGCCAACAAACGTAACACGAATACTAACTACTACTTAGCTGAAATGACGGAGGGCTACGCAGGTTTTTCTGAAAACCATGAGCGTAATGAACTTGATATCGTTGTAGAATCAAATGAAGTTTTGA
Organism: Agapanthus africanus; assembly: GCA_030015575.1. Classification (NCBI taxonomy): domain Eukaryota; kingdom Viridiplantae; phylum Streptophyta; class Magnoliopsida; order Asparagales; family Amaryllidaceae; genus Agapanthus; species Agapanthus africanus. The sequence continues at coordinate 243,102,556 of CM057344.1, forward strand.
AAATGGAGTGATTTTGAGGCTTTTGTAGTTTTGCTAAAGGGGTCACTCCCGGTGAAGGGATCGTCGGCCCTTTCCTTGTCGAATGAGGTGCGGGATATATCATATATATCACTGTGCAAAGCAGAAACTATAGAAGCAATCAAAAGTCAAACCGAGTGTGTAGCATCTGCTAGTTATTGCTAAAGGAGTCACTCCCGGTGATGGGATCTCGGTCCTTTCCTCATCGAATAAGGTGTAGGATATATCACATATACCGCTGTGCAAAGCAAGAACTGTAGCTACCCTTTTTTATTTAAAATTTGATTCTACAACATCTTAGGTTTCTTTTCTTTCATTAATCACATTAATGAGGTCCCATCATTTAAATACCTAAACATCACAGATAGATATGACGTACACTTATGCCATCCGCATTCGCCTCGATGTCCCCTCATGCACCGTTAGGTTAGGTAACTAACGACAGAGCAGGGCAGGACTAGTGCGGGTGCAAAACATAAGTAACGTCTATATAATATATCATATATACTATATACTGTATGTATCACAGAACATCACATGATCACATCACAGATATCACAGCAGAAGAAACATATGAAACATTGGATATACTAGGACGTCCGTGTTTTCAATACGAGCCAGTATAAAACACGGATTCCACGGTCGTGATGAATAGCCAATCCCACACCCCTAGACCCCTACGAGAGCGGCAAGAAACCCTGCCAATTCTAGGGTTAGGAGACCCGGACTCGACTCCTCGAGTTGGTCTCCCACTGGACCCCAGAACCCGGTTACTTGTGCTCCCCTCCTTGGGTCTATCCTAGTGCAGAAAAGTAAATAATATACAAAGGGTGACATCTTCCGCAACCTGGAAGTGCCCCAAATAAAAGAATATTACATACAGGTTTTTACATGAATGAAAATGAAAAACACTCATCTCACATAAAAACCCCCGGCTATTCAAACACGGCAATCCAATATAACATATCCAGCAACACATAACATCACATGTCATCAACGTAAGTAAATATGCGCATCCCAATTGTCGTTGACATATAGCAACGAAACCGGCGATATCACATATTACACTTACGGTCACAGAAAAGAAAGTGTAAAACTACAACAGTTGGAATCCGCAATCTCTTTAGACATCACATGCCTAATCAAATGAAATACTTAGACATCACATGCCTAACAGTTATAAACCCCGCATTTTAGTCTCATTATCGAAAACTCTTTTCAATATCAAATGAAACTAAACCGCTAGATTTATAACATTCATTCAGTTATCTCATAACTGTTTGTGAATTCCAATTATTGTATCCCATTCCGGATGAATAGAATATATTAAACTTTTCGATCGAACCTTCGAACACCCAAGTTTTCCCGAAACCGTTCAACACATGAAATTAGTTCAAAGACGTTCACTTCATGCCTCAGTACCAACGGTCCAGCCGTAGAAGGGTCAAGCCAACGCCTCACATGTGGCACGCCGTACTGCCCCAAACCCGAAGGTTCAAAGGGCAGTTCAAGACGGTCACATAATCGAGTTAAGGTTTGTTGTCTTCTAGAAGGACCATCGCGTTACTTGCACTACTCAGAACGTCCTTAAACCATAGAAAAATCCAACACTTGGAAATTTTTCGGCAGGGGAAAAGTTGGGTATTTATATCCGGTCGGACTTTTTAACATATTCTAAAGTTATCCGGAAAAACACATAGACGAAGTTTAACAATCCGATCGAATCTACGATTCCCAATGCAACCCCAGAATACTCAACTCTTGAGTCAATTTAAAAATTCCCAGAAAACTCAGCATAATTAAATAGGAGTTACTGTGCAAACGAGGAGGGCTGACGTCATCATCAGGCCGCGGAACCGCCGCATAAGCCATGCTTATGCCGCGGTTCCGCCGCACTATATACTGTTCATGTGAAAAAATTTGCACCGTAATTCTTAGAATTCACTGCTAAATTTTTTAAGCATTTTTAATATGGAAAAATCCCAGATTTTAGAAAAAGGCCAGAGAGCATGAAAAAGTTAGGGTTTCGGGTTCGATCGGGTTTCAAATATCGTCTAAGCATCGCCTAAGGCTCTAGCTAGGCTCTGATACCACTGTAGGGTTCCTAGGCACTCTCAAGAGGTCTCATAAGGTATCATCCATGCCAATTTCAAATTTTACGGGTGCCGAGAAACCCTAATACGGATCGTTAACTAGAAATTTAGGCGAAAAACGAATCTAGTTAACAACTTAACTAAAGATAAGAAGCTACAACCTTTGTAGATCCGGATATCCACTTCCTTGGCTCCACGTAGGCGTCTTCTCACTGTCCATCTCGAATCCTAGACTTAATCGTCGGCTTCATCGGAAAAACGAGCAGGCAAGGTCGTCGGCTTCGTGTCGAAGATGATCTACGTCGAGGCATCACAAGTTCAAGCTCCGACTTCACAAATTTGTGAAACTTGTGAAGAAAACACCCAAAACAACTTGGCAAGAGGTAGAGGGTGAAGAAATAGGAGGTGGGTTCACTTTAGAATTGGATTTCTCACTTTAGAACTCAAGTTGCCATTGATGGCATCAAGCTTTCTTGAAGAAGAAGATGATGAAGAAGAAGAAAGAATATGATAAGTGTTCAATTAAAATGAAAAATAATTCAATACTTATCATAAGCTAACCATAGTTGAGTGTAGAGAATAGACCATGGTTACTTGGATGGGTTAGGGTTAAGCATGAAGACAAGAATGGTTAAGAAGTCAAAGCTTCATGAAGCTTCAACTAAAAACAAACATAGCCACCATTCTTATCTAAATCTTTTCCAAATAAATAAATGAAAAAGCAAAACCCTAATCATCTCTTAACCATGGTTTAATCCTTTACACTTAACCACATGATCTAGTATCATCAAACATGATACAAATATGTGCACAAAAGTATATCACATATACTTCTTGCACATCAAGTGAGAAAATCCATTTAAAGTGAACCAATACTAGTTAATGCAAAATAATATATCAAATATATAATTATACATTAAATCATTAAATCAACACTTGATTTAACGATCCGGTCATATCGCATATAACCGACTAGTATCCTATGTATCGGCTTATCGAATCAATCCTTGATTCGATATCTAGGTTATATCGAATATAACCAATCGATACATCCATCGCGAGAATGGAATACGGTATCACATACACGCATCATTCTCGGTCCTGCACATATCTCATATGCACTCCTATTTCGTTTCGCTTGAGCCAGGAAACCTCTGTGTAGGACTCTAAAGACTCGTCAATACGCCGGTAGCAGATGATGATCATATCAAGCACCCACAAGCCGCAAGCGGTCTGCTAAACGTAACGGCCATCCGGGTATTGAGCGATCAGAAGATCGACGAGCTAGCCCGCTCACACTCCTGTGAATCCAACCAGTAACACTTACCGTACAGTCCGGTCTGTTCGTCTGATATGTCGCATATCAAGTCTAGGGGTGGTATACGTCAGACCCCAATAACCGATAAGTCGTGCCGATGTGAGGCTCATAACGGGTCGAGAAACTACTGGTATCACTTACCAGCAAATCTCTGATCACCCCTGGCCAGGGACTTCCCTGTTACGGCCAATCGAGCATAGCGCAACATCAACCCCCAATACCGGGAGAGACGAAACCCCTCCTATCGCTCATTGCCTCCATGTGACTCGGGACTGTACCTAAAGACCACCGTTTTGCACGCCCTCATGGACGTGGTAAGGTGGAGATCAAAGCACAGTGGGAATCACACAAGACTCTATGACGAACTCGGGTCTACAGACTAACCTATACAAGTGTCACCTGAGAACTGCCATCTGACGTGAGGTATAATACTATCTGGGAGTTCTCGGCGAGTCCGTCCAGTGTACCCAGTCTCCACTGAGCATCCGTATATCATCTCTGATGTCAAACACCAATGGATATGGGATCATCCATCGCCCATCTCATGGGTCGAGAAGCGTATACGCTAGTCTACACTGGTATATCGATGCCCCGTCTCGATACACCTACGACTAGGGACCTTGAAGGATGTACCTATTGTAAGTGCACGGCGGCGCCCCGGCCGTCAATCAGACGGCCAAATGCGGAAGCGGTGATAAACTCAAATTTTTCTTGAACTGGCAAACCGCCGCGCACTAATACCCGGATCGAACCACTAACTAGTCCTAGCTAACTAAAAGATGGGAAAGAGATATACCGACGATCCAAGTCCTCCGGTCTTCTCATCATCGTCCGGATCTCCTGCGGAATGTCCCGTCTCCTCCTCGTCGCCGGAAGTGCACCACATCGCCTACTTCTTTTACGGGCTCCCACCTCAATGCCGAGGCAACTCGGGCACGAAGCCGGCTACTCGACGTGCCCAAGGTTCGCTGTAGAATATCTAGTGAGCAAGTCTCATTTTGGGGTTTGTGGAATTGCCTTTTTGGTGGAGGAAAAAGAACTTAACTCTTGAGATGGAACATGAAGGGAATTTTTGGAGCAACAAGAGAACAACCAAAAATTACCCCCCTCAAAAACCAATTGGCAGCCCCCTATATGGCCGGCCCAAGTATGAAAAGGAGAGAGGGAAAAGTCAAGGGGGAGGTGACCATATCAATCATGCAAGAGAGAGAGAGAGAGGAATGGTTATCATAAACAACCATGATCACAAAACTAAGCCAACACTCCACACTACCATCATCTCATGCATGATGGCTCCAAAAAGGTCAAGTCATCATGAGCATAGAAAGTCAAGGGATGGTGCAATAATCATGATGCAACAATAAGCAAAGACCCCCTCCACTAAAGCTTATTTGCAACAATGCAAATAAACCCTCCTCCACCAATCTTCGGCCAATGAACGGAACAATGGAAATTGGCCGAAACGGAAAGCAAACTGGCAACTCCAGAAAACTGGTCCCGTAATAAATTACAGGAAAACCCCGATACTGTGCATACACACCCGCATCTGTATTTCGACCGAAATACAAATGCAATGAGACAAAATCTACACTGTACTATACTAGGATCCGGCTTAAACCAAAGCCGGCTAGTAATATCCATTCGATCCTGATCCGTGCAATACCGCACGTATCTGATCGAACCCTGCCATATAAAAATACGGCCTATAGTACAGACTGTCCGATCCTGATCCGTGCAATACCGCACGTATCTGATCGGACCCTGCCATATCTCCATACGGCCTCTACAACCTTTCGCCCGAAAGCTGAGTAACTGAAATGTGGGGGACTCTAAAGACTCATCAACACCTTGGTTGTGGATTTAACCACTAGCACGTTAGAGGTATAAGCCAATACATAACGGGCCACCAGGTATTGACCAAAAGGGACGTCTGTGAGCGAACTCAGCCTGACTCCCTACTGAGCCTGTCAGTGATAATATCCATACAGTCCGGTCCGTTCGTCTATGAGCATCGCATGGCGGGCCTAGGGGGTTGGTAAAAGTCAGACCCCCAAAAGCGGTACAAGTCGTGTCGGAGTGTACCCCAGAACACCCTGAGATACTACTGGAATACCTACCAGTAAATCTCCTTGCCTCGGCCGAGGGCTTCGTGTAATGGCTCTCCTAGACACAGCACGACCTCACCCCCAATACCGGGAGAGACGAACCCCTGAAGATACGCTCACTGCCTCCATGTGGCTCGGGACTGTACCCAACTAAAACCTGTTTGCACGACTCCTTTGAGCCGTGGTAGGGTAGTAATCAAAGTACAGTGGGAACTCACACGAGACAAATGACGATCCCCAGGTCGATGAACTAACCTGCACACATGTCACCAGGGAACTGCCATCTGACGTCTGGTATATGACCAACTAGCATGTTCCCGGCGAGTCCTGTCCGGTGTACTCATAACCCAATGAGCACCTGTATACATCTTAGGTGATCCAACTGACACCAGTGGCTTGTGAGACCGGCCACCGCCCCTCGTCGGGGTCTCGACTGTATACACTAGTCTACTCTGGAGTATCGATGCCCTGTCTCGAAACTCTCACGACTAGGGACCATTTAAGGATATGCTTATAGACCCCCAGCTCCCACTTATATGATCGCCCTCATACTGCTGGTGGTCAAGCAATAATCCTAGGGGCTCTATCAACGTGTAATAGCAACTTGTCAGGTCACCTAAAACAGTACACGATGATAAAGGTAAACCAGATAGCATACTATCATCTCGAGTAAGACTGTCCTACCGGGATAGGTCCTCCATCAATCATTGCAATCACGTGCCTGTGACCCAATAATTGACTCTGAGGGCACTATCTCCAACAATCTCCCACTTGCACTCAAGGCTAATTATTGCGATGTCGCATACTCACAGCCCGTGTGATACCGAACACCCAACTCCTCTACTAGACAGTCTCACAAAGCTCGTTTGCGGAACTATTGCGTTCGAGGAATAGCCTCAGTGAGTGGATCCGCTTTGTTGTTTCTTTCTATGTCTCTCTATATCTCAAGTTCGCGGAGAAACCCATCTCCTGAAATGAGCAATACCTGTCTTAGAATGTGTCTGGATGTCTGATGGGACCTAGCTCATAAATGAACTCCAAATCCAAACTTCTTAGACTGTATCATCAACTGAACTTAATCAGTATCCTGCGCCATGCCTCCCTCAGTATTGCCTTGGACCACCTGTCCAAAATACCGCCCCTCGTCAGAAGGAAAACTATAACTCTGACAACCTCCTTGTCGTCCATGTCACCTTGTAAGCCTGGAATGATAACTGTTTCCCGAATGAGGCTGTCATTATCATATCCCTAGAACATCCACTTATGTTCTAAAACTGCTTCCGACTGTTTCTCCAGGATTGGATCAATGTCAACTTATTGCATTTAGTGCAAGAACAACATCTGGTGTGGTACTTGACATCTCACGATTGACTCAATTGCCTGAGCAAGTGATCTGCCAATCATGCACGTCCCTCTCCCCTTTAGTCTGTAAGACACCTTTGGAGAGGGTGACTCCATTACCTGCAGGTACACTACCGTGCCAGGAGTCGTCCATCCTAAATACTCTTAGAATGCTGTCAAGTACCCTGATTGGGAAACCACCCAAATCTGGATCTAAAACCATAGATCTAGTAACCAGTATGTCTGATATAAAATCCATTTCCTTTGTGGAGAAACAACTGTGTGACGACCAAAGTATAACCGATCGTAGTATAGGAGTTTCCTTTCCTATTCTGTGTATGTCATCCAAATACCAGGATATCACACCCTACTACCTTCTCAACAGATCCATCTCCTATTCTGATGAAGTCAAACCCATGACTGTCACGTCAGAAATAGATGATCTATCTCCGCTACATCTGCTTTAGTCTATAAATAGACATAAGCTACCTGTCCACCAATGCTTCCGCTGCTCCCACTGATTACGACAACCCTCTGGCAGAGTCATATAGACGTACACTTCTAAAACTAGTTTAGAACGACGCTATACTCATCCTCCCGCCAGGTCTCGCAGCCTGGAACAACAGCAATGGTAATTGTGGGTAAACAAGAATTTCCCTGTCACCGCCCTTGAGGCTACCGTAGTACCTCTCGGGTGCCTGAAGTTACCAACCTTATCTGCGGAGTGGCCAATGGAATGTCAATCCAGATTGAATCTTTAGGTTCCTTATCAAATCTTCAGTAATCATTTGTGGTTCTGGAATCACTTCCAGTTCTACCATACTCCCACTTACTGTTTTCTGAAAAAATCCATTTTTTATTAAAACTGTGGCGAGTCTAGAACAATATTGCTATTGTTCATCCAGATGGTAGAAAGTCAACCCTCGTCATAGCCTGGGTCAACCCACAAACAGCCATTACAGAAACGTGCCTTGAGTTGTCCAGTGTCTGGTTTTAATCATAAACCGGACAACTCCCCGTACCTTAACATCGTTAAGATATGAACTGTTCTATATCCAATATAGAACCAGAGGCACTGATTTAATTGAACCAGATTCAAATCATGCAGCTGTCCCCAGTGCATATCAACTAAATGGAAGGAGGATGATCAGTGTTACTCAACTTAGGAATACTTCCAATTATGAGTAACCTGAAAGAGAAGCAAGATCTCTTAGTCATTACTATCAACTGAATACCACAAGTATCTACATCTTCGATCTCTTTGAAGAATCCCGATACTTGCTACACCTGGTTCTCTACTCTATTCAAATACCTGTAACTTCTCAAAATTCGGACCCTGTGTTTCCACGAAACACCGGTCTAAAAACTAGAGAAGTCATAAGTAAACCGAATATAGTACGAGGACCTACCCCTCTGTCCTGATGGACCCTGGACAACATACAATACTCTGTATAAGTCCCTTGAGTCTGATAACTCATTCACTGTGTGTCGCAGGTTGAAAACTGTACTTATGGTTAAGAAGAATTACACCGCTGTTTAATGCTCCTTACCTAACCATCCACTGATATAGGTAAATGTCGTAGACATAATTTCAAAAGGTATATCTCACTCTATGAAAATAGACGTACAGATATATCAATTTGAAATTGGTGCATAACAGAGGATATTCAAAACCAAATATTTGCCGACCGGCAAACAACCCAGGTGACTTCCTCAAATATCACTGATTACAACGAATCCCGATATAATGAGGACGATCACCCAATTCCCAATAACCTACTCCCACTCATCATCTGTAAAACCATACAGATGTGAGAATCATACCTGGTAAATACATACCCTGGAGTAGGTATCTAATCGGGGAATCAGTTTTCTCTTAACATTACACAGTGAAACTGAAACATCGAAATGTTTTGATGGGGTATCCTGGTATTCCTAGTAATGCCTCTTCCAGATTCACGACTGTAACCGTATAGTTCTTTGCCACCTCTCCAAATCCCTTCATATGTCTTTAGTCTTTACCTTCTGCACACCCCTTTAGGCCAAATGGTTTTCTTCCTTCCCTACCGTTCGGCACCAGCCTATGGTTTGGAAGAAGACTATCCAATAAGCATAATGGGTGTACTGTCCCAATCCTAGGAACACTCGCAATGAGAGAGGGTGAAGATAAAAGACAACCGAATAAACCTTATTCTTATTTCTCCTGAACCAGAATCCATCACCGAACTGGAACAAGTTCCTTTCGAGTTCGTATATAACCATACGATGGAGTATCCAAATAAACTGTGGATCTTCGTAGTGATACGGAGTGTCCTGGAGAAATACAAAGGTGATGTGGGAGTGGTAACGAAATATTTGGTTTGGTCGTGAATATCTGTTGCAATTTACTTTGCCCTCTTACTAATCCCTTACTTTGTCTGAACTTAATACCTTCTGCACACCATCGTTATGCTAATTGGTTTTCTTCATTCCCTACCGGTCGGCACCAGCCTAAAGTTTGGAAGAAGACTATCCAATTTGCGTAACAGGTGTACTACTCCTAAACCAAGGAGCACTCGCAACTGGAGAGGAGGCAAAAGGAAAAGACAACTGAATAATCCTATCCGTTTTCTCCAGAACCTGAAACCATCCTCGAATAAATTTTTTCGAGTTCGTATCTAACCATACGATGGTTTTGTCCAATGGAAGTGGACGTTCGTAGCAACACGGGGTGTCCTGGAGAAAAGGGTAAAAGTAGGAGTGGCAATGAGGTTTGCAACTCTGACAATCCAAAAGCCAGTGTTAAGAAGGTTCGGTCAACTTGGTCACTGAGTCATAGTCTTAGGGTCGGGTCAATGGTCGCTGCCAAAGAGAGAGAGAAAAGAAACACTCAGCGTGCACTCTAACCTAGATCAGAATGGTTACCAATTTATCTAATCTGGAAACCTCCCACTGTACCTCAAATTCTCCTCCAAACCTGAAAGAAGAATTAGTCGGGGTTACCCGAGGAGTAAACTAACTCATCAGTAGGAATCGGGATCCAACTATCATCACATGATAACGTGACGGAATCCGCTCACGCTACCACACTCCAGAAGGTATGCGCATATCTGGCAAGTTTCAGTTCTTTTGAAACTCCCGATGTGATTTCTGCCCCATGCTCTTATGACCTTGGCGAAGGTCAACAAATCATAAGTCACATGTCAAGTTCTACCCGTCATTATCCAGGTTAATTTGAATCCACCCGTACAAGCCCTTGACGAAGGTCAACAAGGCTATACGACTGTCCCAAACCAACGCATCTATCTATGCAGCAGAAAGGTAACAAGCAGCTACCATACACTATGCCTTGACGAAGGTCAACAAACACAGCATGAATACTACGTGCTACCCGTCTGAAACGACGGAGGGCTACGAATGGTTTCTGGCGAAAACCTTTAACGTAAAGAACTTGATATCGTTGAAGGAACTGATAGCTTTTAAAAATATAGTGACGAAAACCGTTGCTAAAGAGGTCACTCCCGGTGAAGGGATCTCGGCTCTTTCCCCGTAGAATGGGGTGCAGGATATTCCAACTGAATACCACGATGCAAAGCAAAAGTAATCGGCTATAGTGAAGTTAATGCCCTGACGCAAACTTATTGTCCAAGGGGTCACTCCCGGTGAAGGGATCTCGGCCCTTGCCTCGTCGACTGAGGAGCAGAATATTCCAAATGAATACCACGATGCAAAACAAAAGTGAACGTCCTTGCAATAACAGCTTTTTGAAAAGTGTTCCAACAACATCAGATTAGGTTTGTTTTCAAACTTGCATTGATCCGAATCAATGCAGTCCCATCAATTGATCACACCACAAAGAACGAAAATATACTGATGTACGTATATGCCATCCGCATTCGCCACTGGGTCCCGTCATTACCCGTTAGGTTAGCTAACTAACGACAGAGCGGGGACTGGACTAGCACGGATGTAAAACATATACAACATCTACTAATATATATACCAATATATTATATTCGCTCAAGGCATGAATAAAATGCAACATCACAGATATGTACAGCATCACAGAAACAATACAGATATCTGGGATCCCCGGGTTTCACAGAGCCACTGCTGAAACCCGACGTTCCCCTGGTCGTGTGGATAGCCTGTGCAATGAAATCCTAGACCCCTACGGGCGCGGCAAGTCACCCGCCAAAACCTGAAGCGAGGCAGCCCCCTTCAGTACCGTGAATGGACCACCCAGCACTTCACGGAATCCGACAACTTGGGCACCCCTCCTGGGTCAACCTGTACCCCCTACGAGTGCGGCGAATAGCCCGCCAATCCTAGAGTGAAGCCCCCTCCGTCTCAATGCCATGAAATGTGGGCTTGTTGCCCTCCAGAACCCGGCTATCCGTGCACCCCTCCGCGGGGTAATCCTAGTACAGAAAGTAAAATATACATTCAACGGGTACATCGACCGCAACCAGGTCGTGCCCCAAAATAATAATACAATCAGGCAGTGACGGCAGTCCACATGTCGGACGCTCGCCCCGCAATATCAAATGTACATAATACAACCACAACTGTACTAGCATTGCATCCAGGCTATCCCCCACGACCGATCCGCAACATCACAGCAAAAACAGAACATCAACGTGAAAGTCACGTTCGCAAATCCGTATAACCGGGCTATAGCAGTTAGACCGGATTTACCGATCGAGTGACATTCACGGTCGCAGATATAATGTAAATACTATGAAATAATGTGTTTAAAATATCCGATCGATCAAATTTTAACAAGTGGGCCCCAAAGCATTACTGTAGCAGATCAGGAAATTCTGGGCCCAAAATTATTTTTTCAAAACTCCTATTTTGATTCCAGAAAGAAACTGAAGAAACATGATAACATGATCTCGCTACAGTGCGGCGGAACCGCGGCCCAATGGGGGTTTTGGCCGCGGTTCCGCGCTCTGACAGAGGAATCACTTTATCGTATTTCTGCAGAATTCTTATATCATCCAGTGCATCACTATTTTACAACCTGAAAAAAATTTCGAGACCAAAAATTTTCAACAGAAACTGATGCGAACTAAAAAGCAGTTTTGGAACTTTTTGATCGATCGGAAATGCAAACACATTAAACCAAGCTAGACTAAGTTAATGGCGAGGCTCTGATACCACTGTAAGTGCACGGCGGCGCCCCGGCCGTCAATCAGACGGCCAAATGCGGAAGCGGTGATAAACTCAAATTTTTCTTGAACTGGCAAACCGCCGCGCACTAATACCCGGATCGAACCACTAACTAGTCCTAGCTAACTAAAAGATGGGAAAGAGATATACCGACGATCCAAGTCCTCCGGTCTTCTCATCATCGTCCGGATCTCCTGCGGAATGTCCCGTCTCCTCCTCGTCGCCGGAAGTGCACCACATCGCCTACTTCTTTTACGGGCTCCCACCTCAATGCCGAGGCAACTCGGGCACGAAGCCGGCTACTCGACGTGCCCAAGGTTCGCTGTAGAATATCTAGTGAGCAAGTCTCATTTTAGGGTTTGTGGAATTGCCTTTTTGGTGGAGGAAAAAGAACTTAACTCTTGAGATGGAACATGAAGGGAATTTTTGGAGCAACAAGAGAACAACCAAAAATTACCCCCCTCAAAAACCAATTGGCAGCCCCCTATATGGCCGGCCCAAGTATGAAAAGGAGAGAGGGAAAAGTCAAGGGGGAGGTGACCATATCAATCATGCAAGAGAGAGAGATAAACAACCATGATCACAAAACTAAGCCAACACTCCACACTACCATCATCTCATGCATGATGGCTCCAAAAAGGTCAAGCCATCATGAGCATAGAAAGTCAAGGGATGGTGCAATAATCATGATGCAACAATAAGCAAAGACCCCCTCCACTAAAGCTTATTTGCAACAATGCAAATAAACCCTCCTCCACCAATCTTCGGCCAATGAACGGAACAATGGAAATTGGCCGAAACGGAAAGCAAACTGGCAACTCCAGAAAACTGGTCCCGCAATAAATTACAGGAAAACCCCGATACTGTGCATACACACCCGCATCTGTATTTCGACCGAAATACAAATGCAATGAGACAAAATCTACACTGTACTATACTAGGATCCGGCTTAAACCAAAGCCGGCTAGTAATATCCGTTCGATCCTGATCCGTGCAATACCGCACGTATCTGATCGAACCCTGCCATATAACCATACGGCCTATAGTACAGACTGTCCGATCCTGATCCGTGCAATACCGCACGTATCTGATCGGACCCTGCCATATCTCCATACGGCCTCTACAACCTTTCGCCCGAAAGCTGAGTAACTGAAATGTGGGGGACTCTAAAGACTCATCAACACCTTGGTTGTGGATTTAACCACTAGCACGTTAGAGGTATAAGCCAATACATAACGGGCCACCAGGTATTGACCAAAAGGGACGTCTGTGAGCGAACTCAGCCTGACTCCCTACTGAGCCTGTCAGTGACAATATCCATACAGTCCGGTCCGTTCGTCTATGAGCATCGCATGGCGGGCCTAGGGGGTTGGTAAAAGTCAGACCCCCAAAAGCGGTACAAGTCGTGTCGGAGTGTACCCCAGAACACCCTGAGATACTACTGGAATACCTACCAGTAAATCTCCTTGCCTCGGCCGAGGGCTTCGTGTAATGGCTCTCCTAGACACAGCACGACCTCACCCCCAATACCGGGAGAGACGAACCCCTGAAGATACGCTCACTGCCTCCATGTGGCTCGGGACTGTACCCAACTAAAACCTGTTTGCACGACTCCTTTGAGCCGTGGTAGGGTAGTAATCAAAGTACAGTGGGAACTCACACGAGACAAATGACGATCCCCAGGTCGATGAACTAACCTGCACACATGTCACCAGGGAACTGCCATCTGACGTCTGGTATATGACCAACTAGCATGTTCCCGGCGAGTCCTGTCCGGTGTACTCATAACCCAATGAGCACCTGTATACATCTTAGGTGATCCAACTGACACCAGTGGCTTGTGAGACTGGCCACCGCCCCTCGTCGGGGTCTCGACTGTATACACTAGTCTACTCTGGAGTATCGATGCCCTGTCTCGAAACTCTCACGACTAGGGACCATTTAAGGATATGCTTATAGACCCCCAGCTCCCACTTATATGATCGCCCTCATACTGCTGGTGGTCAAGCAACAATCCTAGGGGCTCTATCAACGTGTAATAGCAACTTGTCAGGTCACCTAAAACAGTACACGATGATAAAGGTAAACCAGATAGCATACTATCATCTCGAGTAAGACTGTCCTACCGGGATAGGTCCTCCATCAATCATTGCAATCACGTGCCTGTGACCCAATAATTGACTCTGAGGGCACTATCTCCAACACCTATAGACTACCATGTCCCCACTAGTATAATCTGTATCATAGTCCAGGTAGTCAAGTACACATCCTAAGGGCTTTACCAACATGTAACTATAAGACAGTTTAAAGAGACAAGTTTACATGTTAAGATAAAGAGTAACCAGATAGCATACTATCATATCGAGCAAGAAAGTCATCTCTATATATGTCCAAGCATCCAATATAATATGCATCATCTGTACAATACTGGCCTCTAGGGCATACATACAACTAACAGAAGCACCGGCTATAGTTCGAGAATTCATGGATGTGTTTGAAGACATATCAGGTTTACCACCGAGGCGAGACGTGGAGTTCGCGATTGATCTTGTTCCTGGTGCAGCGCCAGTTTCTAAAGCGTATTATCCAATGGCACCAGTGGAGTTGAAAGAAGTTAAGAAGCAGATAACCGAATTACTTGAGAAAGGTTGGATTCAAAGCAGTAACTCGTCTTGGGGAGCTCCAGTTCTTCTAGTCAAGAAGAAAGATGGCACAAGAAGGATGTGCATCGACTATTGAGAATTAAACCGGGTGACTATTAAGAACAAGTACCCGATCCCTCGCAATGGCGAATTATTTGAGCAGCTCAGTGGCGCGAGGGTATTCTCGAAGCTAGATTTGCGATCCAGATATCATCAGGTCCGAGTGAAAGCAGAGGATATTTGCAAGATGGCGTTCCGAACCCGGTATGGACATTACGAGTACATAGTGATGCCCTTTGGAGTTACGAATGCACCAGCGATATTCATGGACTTGATGAACCGAATCTTTTCACCATTCTTGGACCAGTTTATAGTGGTGTTCGCTGAGGATATTCTGGTCTACTCGAGGAGCATTGAAGAGCATGCAGAATACTTGAAGATCGCACTGCAGACATTGAGGCAAGAAAGATTATATGCAAAGATGAGCAAGTGCAAGTTTTGGATTGAAGAAGTAAAGTTTTGGGGCATATCGTAGCTGGAAATGGAATCGCCGTTTACCCAGGGAAGATTGCAGCAGTTCAAGACTGGCCGATTCCGAAGAACGTTGTAAAGATCAGAAGTTTCTTGGACTTGCAGGATACTATAGAAGGTTCGTGGAGAATTTCTTTGCTCGTCTGGCGGAGCCGTTGACCAAGCTTACGTGCAAGGAGGTACCTTTTGTGTGGACGGATAGGTGTGCGTCAGCTTTTGAGACGTTGAAGCAAAGATTGATAACCGCCCCTATTCTGACCGTGCCAGACAGTTCCGGAGGATTGGTGATTCACAGCGACGCATCTGGAAAAGGATTGGGATGTGTTTTGATGCAGCATGGGAAGGTTGTAGCGTACGCATTGAGACAATTGAAGACCCGTGAGAAGAATTACCCAACTCATGACTTGGAGCTTGCGGCTGTGATCTTCGCTTTGAAGATATGGAGACACTACCTTTTGGGCGAAAGGGTCAAAGTTTTCACGGATCATAAAAGCATGAAGTATGTGTTCACGCAGAAGGAGCTTAATATGAGGCAACGTAGATGGTTGGAGCTGATGGCTGACTACGATCTTAATCTTAAGTACCATCCGAGGAAGGTTAATGTCGTACTGGATGCGCTCAGTCGGTTACCAGCTATTCAGATGTTGACTACGCAGAAGGAACTCGTTGAAGAATTTCGAAGATTTGATTTGGAGGTGGTGCTACCGCATTCTTCGGGACAGTTGATGCAGCTGCAGGTACATTCGTCGTTGATCGAGAACATTAAAGCAGCGCAATCGCGGGACCCTAGATTGCAAAAGTTTCGAGAACAGGTTGAAGCTGGACTTCGAACAGATTTATTGATCCATGAGGATGGTTCGTTGAGGTATGGTAGCCAGTTGTGTGTGCCAAAAGGAGATATTCGCGAAGAACTTATGAAGGAGGCACACAGTTCAGCATATTCCATATATCCAGGAGGCGCGAAGATGTACCGAGATATACGACAACATTTCTGTTGGGAAGGCATGAAGCGGAAGATTGCCCGCTTTGTGGAAAAATGCTTGGTGTGTCAGCAAGTTAAGGCTGAACATCAAAGGGTTGCTGGTTTATTGCAACCACTTCCGATTCCTCAGTGGAAGTGGGAACATATAACCATGGATTTCGTGACAGCTTTACCGCGGAGTCCAAAAGGCAACAATGCAGTTTGGGTAATTGTTGGTCGTTTGACCAAGGCAGCTCATTTCATTCCTTTTCGGGTTGGTCAATCAACGGAAACTTTGGCAGAACGGTACATGTAGGAGGTTGTAAGATTGCATGGAGTACCGGTGAGCATCGTGTCCGACCGTAACACTCGGTTCTTATCACACTTTTGGAGGAGCTTACAAAAGAGTTTGGGGACTCGATTGAAATTTAGCACATCTTATCATCCTCAAACAGATGGCCAGTCGGAGAGAACGATCCAAACTCTTGAAGATATGTTGAGAGCTTGCATGTTGGACTTCAAGGGTTCATGGGAGGATCATCTACATTTAGTGGAGTTTTTTTAAAACAACAGTTTCCAGGCAGCTATTCAGATGGCTTTATCGAGGCTTTATATGGTCGCAAGTGTCGTTCACCGTTTGTTGGGACGATGTTGATGAACGAAGATTATTGGGATCAGATTTGGTTGTGCAGACAGTTGAGAAGATTAATACTATTTGGAATCATATGAAAGCAGCATAAGACCGACAGAAAGAGTTGGGCAGATACGTCGAGAAGACCTCTAGAGTTCGCCGTGGGTGTTTCAGTATTCTTGAAGATATCACTGACTAGAGGGGTGATTCGTTTCGGAAGTCGAGGAAAGCTTAGTCCTCGATTCGTTGGACCTTTTGAGATTTTGAGCGTGTTGGAGAAGTGGCATATCGTTTGGTGTTACTACAATCTTTGGAGAATATTCATGACATGTGTTACGTACCTCAACTCCGTAAGTATGCTCGAGATGAAATACATGTGTTGGATCATTCGAAACTGACTGTACGAGAAGATTTGACGTTTGAGGAGCGACCGATGTCGAATTATGGATCGAAGAGAAAGGTTCTTAAGAACAAAGTTATCGCTCTTGTACTTGTTTCTTAGAGTAATCGCTCGCACGGAGGACCAAATTTGGAACGAGATGATGAAATCTGGCAGAAGTTTCCACATCTATTCTTGAAATATCTTGCTTGTTTATCATATCTTGTTCTTGGAATTTCGAGGACAAAATTCTTTTGTAGTTGGGTATAATGTAACACCCGAGTTCATTTATACCAATTCCAGTTCCCGTATTTTCTTTATTCGTGATATTTCTTGATTTAGCGTATCTTGGGTACGAATGGTATTTTACACTTTATATTGCATTCGATCCGACCCGCTTGCTTGAACCTGTTTGACTCTTATTTATAGATTACCTTGACTTGTTGCATGGACTAGTGCATCTCATGAGTTAGTATATATTGGTATTTTATCTAGTATCGCATCTTTTGCATATAACAATTTAAATCACGTAAAATAATTTAAAATTGCATTTCATAGCCTGCATGATACCCCTAATCCTGTGGTAGCATCCGCGCATCTTGTTCTCGTCCCGTTCAGTGAAACGGACATGTTTGGATGGCTACGCGGACGTACGTGCATCCGTTTTTGGGGGTATGCTTTTTCGTTACCTGAGCACTCGTTTTGAAATTCGGAAGTCGCATATATTTTTCATATTTTAAATCTGAATTTTTAGACCCGACCCGGGCGTGTTTTGGAGTAAATTTGTATTTGCCAAAATCTCAAAACGGACAAATATTATAATATTATTCAAACCTTCTTTAACTATATAAATATTTTATAATCATTTAAAAAATTAACATTTCTCTCTCTCTGTCTCGTCTCTCTCTCTCCTGATTCTCTCTCTCTCCTCTCTCTCTCTCCTGATTTTCTCTCTCTCTCTGTCTCGTCTGTCTCTCCCTCTCCTGAGTCTCTCTCTCCTCTCTCTTTCTCTCCTGATTCTCTCTCTCTCGTCTCTCTCTCTCTCTCTCTCTTGATTCTCTCTATCTCTAAAAAAATATATTTTATATTTTTAAAACAGTTTATATCTCTCTCTATCTCTCTCTCTGCACATGCATAAAAGATTTGTTACCCATAAATATTAACACGTCTCTCTCTCCTCCCTCTTCGTCTTCCCCATTATATTTTTCTTTTCCGCCTTCCTTCTTCGCCCGCACCCGTTGCCTCGTCGTCGTCTCCTCACCTCGCCATCACCAGATCACCCCACTACAACCCAGTAAGCCAGTATAGTCTCATTCCTCTTCCTTTCTTTCCCTTCTTCTCTTCTTTTTTTCTTTGTGCATTTTCTGTTCTCTTTTTTTCACTGTTGCTTTTAGATCGCCGGAATCCGGTCGGGCCGTCGACGATCTCGACGACCCAACGAGGACATCTGACCCGTGTGATTCCACTGTTCGTTGTTTGGACTCATTCCGTGTACCGTGCGCGCGTCACGACTTTTCCCGCCGACGCGTGACATTCCGTTTACCGCTTCGCGATCCATCGAGGCAAGTGAAACTTGCTACATGCTATTCAAACTATTCTTATGCTAATTTATTTATTTTCCTATTAAATCTCTAATAGAATCGAAAGTAATGGATTTCAAGTTAACCGTATAAAGTTCTGTAACATATTTTCTGGTCTCGAACTTGAAACTTAATTGTTGCATCTAATTATTTATACCTAGTAATCACCTATAAATGTTAGACCACTTGATCACAAATATTTTATAGATGTGTTAACCCTTTTCTCTAGTATTAACCTATCGGACATCCGTGTGCATCTTTAACTGGTTTAATTACAATTGCATCCATTGAATAGATTATACATGTTGTCGCATCCATAGATTACTCAATACTTATTAACCTGGTTTTTAGCATTCACATCTATCATACTGTATTCATATATTGCTGACACCATCTCTTAAAACACAACTGATAACTGTACAGCTAACTAGCTTAATCTGCTCTATTGCTTAACCTATTACATGTGCCAATTTATTGTGTTGATAATACCCATGCTGTTTATTTATAACCATGATTATGCTAGCTGATTATGGGCACCCACATGATATCTTTTACACCCCGACATGACTTGCTACACATATTACTGGACCCGACATGGTACCGTACACTACTGACTTAACCTGATGTACCTGTTAGTGTATATGCCCTAGAGGCCATTACTGTATCATACTAGTATGTATATTACTTGATGGAAGCTTGGGATATTCACAGTTGTACAGACAATCTTGCTTAATATAGTAGTATGCTACTTGGTTTGTCTCTGCTTTAATGTGTACATGTGTGTTTATTTATCATATCACCTATACGCATTAGTAGAGCCCTTAGGATCTTTGCTTGATTACCGGCATTGTGATGGCGATCACACTCGTGGGGGCTGGGTAATCCACAAGCACATCCTTATTCACGTCCCTAGTCGTGGGAGTATCGAGATAGGGCATCGATACTCCGGAGTAGACTAGCGTATGCGCTTCCCATCCCAGCATGGGAGACGGTCTGTCCCACAGCCGTCAGTACGTCGTACTTAAGATAGTATACGGGTGCTCGTTAGGTTACGAGTACACTGGACAGGACTCGTCGGGAACTGATGGTTGGTATTATACCAATCGTCAGTTATCAGTTCCCAGGTGACATGAGTACAGCTTAGTCCGCTGACTTGACACTGTCACTTCGCCTCGAGTGCGTTCCCACTGTTCTTTGATTACTACCCTACCACGGCTCTACTGAGTCGTGCAAACAGGTAGTAGTTGGGTGCAGTCCCGAAGCACTTAGAGGCAGTGACAGTTAGACAGGATTCGTCTCTCCCGGTATTGGGGGTTGACATCGCGCTGTGTCTAGGAGAGCTATTACACGAGTAGTCCCTGGCCAGGGCAAGCGAGATATACTGGTGGGTTTCCAGTGTTATCTCAGGGTGTATTGGGCTTCACTCCGACACGACTTGTACCGCTTTTAGGGGACTGACGTTTACCGCCCCCCTAGGCCCGACATGCGATGTATCAGACGAACAGACCGGACTGTACGGAGATTGTCACATACAGGCTCAGTAGGAGTTCGGATGGGTTTACCTCATCGGCCTTCTTATCGACATCTACCTGGGGACCGTTACGTACAGCTAGTGCCGCTTGCGGTCTGTGGTTAAACCCACTACCAGCGTAGTGTCGAGTCTTTAGAGTCCCACACAGAGAGTTTCCCTGCACTGAGCGAAACGTGTAGAAGCCGTATGGTTTTACGGCAGGGCTGCGATCACTTACGTACACTTGTGTGCGTGTGGTGTTCGGGCAGGCAATACTAGTGGGCTTTGGTTTAAGCCGGATCCTAGTATTGCACGGATGGATTTGTTTTGTCTTCTGTGCATCCGCATTCTACGGAATACGGATGCAGGTGTGTATGCACGGAGCGATGAAGGAGGAGGTGCCTCATTAGGGTTTTGGCAGTTGGTTCGGCCAAAACCGTTATGTGGCAGGCTCATTAGGGTTTTGACAGTTCGTTTGGTCAAAACCATTATGAGCCGGGGACATTATTTACTAATCCTTTCGTTGATAATTATGTTATGGCTAATTACATTGACCATTTGACCATCTTGACTTTGTTGACCATTTGACCAAAGTTGACTAGGATCTTCTTGAAAGATCTAAAGTATTCTTTGGTTTTCTTTTTCTTTTGTGATGATAATGGTCATGTCATTTGTAGCCATCAACTTTATCTTGATGGGATTAGTAATGATAATGTTTTTGCATTATTGCAACCATGGTTGTGTTTTCTCTTGGTTAAGTTTTTCATTTGCTCATTCTCATTCTCTCTCTTGGAATGAGAAGCTCCATGGTTGTTAGCTAGCTCCTCCTTCTTCCTCCTCTTGATTTATCTTTTGATCTCATGTGTTGAGAGATAAAGATCCCACAAAGACAAAACCATTCATCTACCACTTCTACACAACCTAGGGCTTCTAGATTAGCAATCTCCTTGCCTTAGTTACCTCGGCTCGAGGTGGTGCTCGGTGTACATCTCTCGGGTGGATCGTCTTCGACTCAAGGAGGCCGCGGAGGTGACCAAAGTCCGGATCAACCATCGAGCAAGCAAAGAGAAGAACAACAAGAAGAGAAGAACAACAAGAAGAGAAGGAGTTCAAGTTGAGGTATAACCCCTAACCGAGTAGATAAATCTCTTGTTAGGATGCTAGTGTATTGTTTAGTAAAGATCCGGCTTTTACGGTCCATGTTGCCAAGTCCAGAAAAAATTTTGTTTTACCGTTTCCGCAACCCCAAAAGTACCGGGAGAGGTAACGTGGACCTAACAGTGGTATCAGAGCCTAACTAAACACACCCTAGCATGTTAGCAAAGTATTTAGAATATCGACCGGACGAAAAACCGCAAAATCACCCCGGAAAATTCAGTTTCTGCCGATTTTCAGATCTGTTCCAAAATTAAAAATTCATGCACTAAAAATCGGCTCAGGTTTTTATTAGAAAACTGCAAAAATTTGATCACCCAACTCGACTAAACCACCGCGGTTCCGCGGCATAAGCTTGCTTATGCCGTGGAACCGCGGCCAGTTTGGCTCCGTTGGGGGATCTCCTTCTTGCAGTTTTCTTAGAAGGGTATTTTGGGATTTTTACAATATGACATTTCTGCCCAGATTTTCCAGAAAGCAAAATTTGTTTTTGGGGCTCAAAAATCCGTATTTTTGGTCGATGTTCTGTAGGCTTTGGCTAATGGTTATATCTGTAATGTTATATGTGTATTGAACGTCTACTAATCGCTATACGCCGATTAGTGGGGGTTATACACATCTGTGATCTGTGTTATTGATGGTATGTGTATATGAACTCGTTGGATTGTCGCGGATGAATAGCCGGGGTGGATGTGAGATGAGAGTTTCTTTTTCTTTCATTCATGTAATAAATTTGTAAATTGATGTAATATTATTTGTATGGCCGCACAACCGGGTCGGGGTTGTAGCCGTCATTGTATAATTCTTTTTACTATTTTTGCTCCTAGGATAGACCCATGGAGGGGGTGCACAAACTACCGGGTATCTCGAAGTGCCGAGTGGCCTACTCACGGCGTTGAGGGAGGTTGCTTCGCTTCGGGTACTTGGCGGGTAGTTTGCCGCACCCGTAGGGGTCTTGGGTGGGGTATTGGCTATTCATCGCGACCGTGTAATCCGCTTTTCGTTGCAGGCTCGAACGAATCGCGGGTTCCTAGTATATCCAAAGTGTTCATCTGTATTCTGGATTGGCTATCATTGCTGTATATCTATATATAATAACTATTTAGACGTTGCTTATGTTTTACAGCTGCGCTAGCCCAGCCCTCGCTCTGTCGTTAGTTAAGTAACCTAACGGGTGATGACGGGGCCCCGTGGCGAATGCGAATGGCATAAGCGTACGTCATATTTTGGTTGTTTTCTGCAATGGTAGGATTTAAATGATGGGACGCATTAAAAGAACTAATGCAAGAAAAAAAACCTAAAAGACGTTGTTGGAACAAGTTTTTCAAAAAGCTGTTATTACAAGGACATTCATCTTTTTGTTTTGTATCGAGGTATTCGGTTATGAATGCCCAGCACCTCAATCGACGAGGCAAGGGCCGAGATCCCCTCATCGGGAGTGACCCCTTGGACAAAAAGTTTGCGTTAGGGTAATAACTTCACCATAGTCGATTATTCTTGCTTTGCATCGAGGTATTCATCTTACGAATGCCCAGCACCTCACTCGACGAGGAAAGAGCCGAGATCCATTCACAGGGAGTGACCTCTTTAGCAAAAGTTTTCGCCACTATGTTTTCAAAAAGATTACCAGGTTCCTTCAACGACATCAAGTTCATTACGTTAACGGGTTTTTTGCCAAAAACCCAGCCGTAGCCCTCCGTCATTTCTTACAAGTAACACTTAGTATTCGTGCTGCGTTTGTTGACTCCGTCAAGGCGTAGTGTACGGTAGCTAAGTGCTGCTTGTTTGTATCGGTATATGGGATTGATTAGGACAGTCGTATAACCTTGTTGACTCCGTCATGGGTTATGCGGGTGGGCTTAATGCAATCCAGATAATGACGGGTTGAACTTGACTAGGGCTCTTTGATTTGTTGACTCCGTCAAGATCACTTGGGTCCTGGGGGCAAAAACCACATCGGGAGTTTCAAAAGAACTGAAACTTGCAGATTTAGCATACCTTCTGGAGTGTAGTGACTAGAGTGGATTCCATCTAGGTCATCACACAATGATAGTTGGATCCCGATCCCGCTGATGAGTTGGATTACTCTCGGGAGATTACTTTCACTTAACGATCAATGCTATAAACCTATTAGGTGTCTAGAAAGGTGTTAGCGGGCCCCAGGGAAAAGAGGTTCTTAAATTAAGGAACTTCGCGAAAGCATTGGAAAACCTCCCTCGAAGTACCGACACTAGCCTGGCTGAAAGGTTAAGCAAGTATTGTGACGTGAATGAAATCCCGACTAGTTCTTCTTTTAAAAAGGTTTTAAGAAGAATTTGAGGAAACAGTGGGAGACATCCTGGTTAGATAAACTAATAAACCAATCTAATCTTGCAAGAGCGCACGCTGAGTGTTTCTTTTCTCTCTCTCCAGGTAGCAGCCATTTCACGCCCTAATCAAGATAATAAAATGTATCGCTTGACCGATCCGAATTCTTATTCGGGGCTGGGGAACGTTGGTTCAGCTCTAACTTGTGACAACAGTCATAAGTATGAGAAAGGGAAAGGGGATTGTATGGATTTCCAGGATACCCAGTTGAAGAAGATGAATGGTTTTGCATCTACTTCAGGTGTTCTTGTAATTGAGAACTGTTTTACGGTCAGCCCTACCTCCTGGGTACTTGATACCGGATCAGGATCTCATATCTGTAATTTATTGCAGGGACTGAGAAAAAGTAGGAAAGTTGCACCGGGTGATATGTCGCTCAGAGTAGCGAACGGAGCACAAGTTAATGCGGCAGCCGTCGGTGAATATCACCTAGTATTGCCAAATGGCAAGACTATGATTTTGAACGATTGCTACTATGTACCCTCCATGGTTTGCAACATCATATCAGTTTCTTTACTCGATAAAGATGGATATAACTTTGTTCTTGACAAGAATATCATGAACATTTACCTTCATAAGGTACTGGTTGCAGAGGGTACACTGTGTAATGGTATCTACGTTCTAAATCAGAATACAGTTCTCAATATACAAAACACACGCAAGAGGAAGAATTCAGATACGAATGAATCCTACTTGTGGCATTGTAGACTTGGTCATATCGGAGAGAAAAGACTGAGTAAGTTGCATAAAGATGGACTCTTGAATGCGTTCGAGTTTTCATCTTATGAAACTTGTCAGTCTTGTCTCAAAGGGAAGATGACCAAATCTCCGTTCACCGGACATGGAGAAAGAGCAGCAGAGCTCTTGGGACTCGTACATAGTGATGTATGTGGTCCGATGTCTATACATGTAAGGGGTGGGTTCTCCTACTTCATCACATTCACTGACGATCTCTCTAGGTTCGGATATGTGTATCTAATGAAACACAAATCTGAAGCTTTTGAGAAATTCAAGGAATTCAGAAAGGAAGTAGAGAACCAGACAGGCAAAAGTATCAAGATCCTCCGGTCTGATAGGGGAGGGGAGTACTTAAGCACGGAATTCCGAGATTACTTAAAAGAGAATGGTATTCTCTCTCAGCTTACTCCTCCTTATACACCACAGCACAATAGTGCATCGGAGAGAAGGAATCGTACCCTATTGGATATGGTTCGATCCATGATGAGTAATGCTGAGTTACCTCTTTCATTCTGGGGACTTCCGCTAGAGACAGCAGCATACCTACTGAATTATGTTCCATCCAAATCTGTGCCTAAGACTCCATATGAAATATGGAGTGGGAGAAATCCGTATCTTAAGCGATTTAAGATATGGGGTTGTCCAGCCTATGTGAAAACACAGAAACAGGACAAGCTAGAGGCACGATCAGTTCTGTGTAAATTTGTGGGATATCCTAAAGACTCACTAGGATATCTGTTCTACCACACTGAGGAACAGAAGGTGTTTGTATCTCGCCACGCTACCTTCTTAGAAAGGGAGTTTCTTGCAAAAGAAACTAGTGGGAGTTCGGTAGAACTGGAAGAAATTCAGCGACCACAAAATGTAACTGAAAATTTGGAGGAACCGCTAGATTCAATAACCCCAAACGAACCTCAGCCACTCCGCAGATCTGGTAGGATTTCTCATCCGCCCGAGAGATACTACGGTTTTCTCATAGATGGGGATCGAGAGGATTGCATCTTGGAAGAAGATGACCCTACCAGTTTCAGGCAGGCCATTATCAGTAGGGACTCTAATAAGTGGCAGGAAGCAATGCAATCCGAAATGGAGTCCATGTACGCCAATAAAGTGTGGACCTTGGATATTGCTCCACCTGGGGTAAAACCCGTTGGATGCAAATGGATCTACAAAAGGAAACTTGGTGTAGATGGGCAGGTGGAAACCTATAAAGCTAGACTCGTTGCAAAAGGTTTTCGTCAAAGACCTGGTTTGGACTATGACGAAACTTTTTCTCCGGTGGCTATGCTCAAATCCATTCGGATCTTACTTGCCATTGCTGCCTTCCATGACTATGAGATCTGGCAGATGGATATTAAAACGGCTTTCCTAAATGGTTGTTTGGAAGAGTGCGTTTACATGGATCAACCAGAAGGTTTCGTAGACAGTGGGAGCAGCGGGAAGGTGTGCAAGTTGCTTAAATCCATTTATGGATTAAAGCAGGCATCGCGGAGCTGGAACATCTGTTTTGATGAGGCAATCAAGGAATTTGATTTCATCAAGAACGAAGATGAACCTTGTGTCTATAAGAAGATTGTAGGACGAACTGTCGTATTCTTAGTCTAGTACGTGGACGACATTCTCTTGATAGGAAATGACATTCCTATGCTACAATCGGTCAAGCTATTTTTGTCACAACGGTTCTCCATGAAGGACCTGGGTGATTCCTCGTACATTCTGGGGATCAAGATCTATAGAGATAGATCCAAGAGACTACTGGGACTTTCGCAGTCCAGGTACATAGAGACCGTACTAAAGAGATTTAGTATGAAGGATTCCAAGCGCGGTTACATACCCGCATTGCACGGAATTACCCTCTCCAAGAAGATGTCTCCTAAGACTGACGAGGAGAGGGTTCGCATGAGCACTATACCCTACGCTTCGGCGGTAGGATCTATAATGTATGCGATGCTATGTACAAGACCAGATGTAGCTTACGCGCTGAGCGCGGTAAGCCGGTATCAGTCAGACCCATGTGAGGACCACTGGACAGCAGTGAAGAACATTCTCAAGTACCTGAGAAGGACTAAGGAGATGTTCCTGGTTTACGGTAATGGAGACCTCAGGGTCGAGTCCTTTAACGATTCAAGCTTCGAGAGTGACAAAGATGACAGCAAGTCTGTCTCGGGTTTTGTGTTTACCCTCAACGAAGGGGCGGTATGTTGGAGGAGTTCCAAACAGGATACCGTCGCAGACTCGACGATGGAGGCTGAATACATTGCTGCAAGCGATGCCGCAAAAGAGGCGGTCTGGATGAAGAAGTTCATTAGTGAACTTCAGGTGGTTCCGTCCATTGTTGACCCAATACCTTTGTATTGTGATAACAATGGGGCTATAGCTTTAGCGAAGGAACCAAGGTCCCATCAGAAATCCAGGCACATCTTAAGGCGGTATCACCTGATCAGGGAGATCATTGATCGCCAGGAGATCGAGGTGCGGAGAGTGGACACAAAGGACAACACAGCGGACCAATTCACGAAGGCTTTACCCCAGACTCAGTTCGAGCGGCTGATCGAGATGATAGGTCTTCGATACGCCAGTACATGGCCTTAGTGCAAGTGGGAGATTGTTAGTGTATATGCCCTAGAGGCCATTACTGTATCATACTAGTATGTATATTACTTGATGGAAGCTTGGGATATTCACAGTTGTACAGACAATCTTGCTCAATATAGTAGTATGCTACTTGGTTTGTCTCTGCTTTAATGTGTACATGTGTGTTTATTTATCATATCACCTATACGCATTAGTAGAGCCCTTAGGATCTTTGCTTGATTACCGGCGTTGTGATGGCGATCACACTCGTGGGGGCTGGGTAATCCACAGGCACATCCTTATTCACGTCCCTAATCGTGGGAGTATCGAGATAGGGCATCGATACTCCGGAGTAGACTAGCATATGCGCTTCTCATCCCAGCATGGGAGACGGTCTGTTCCACAGCCGTCAGTACGTCGTACTTAAGATAGTATACGGGTGCTCGTTAGGTTACGAGTACACTGGACAGGACTCGTCGGGAACTGATGGTTGGTATTATACCTATCGTCAGTTATCAGTTCCCAGGTGACATGAGTACAGCTTAGTCCGCTGACTTGACACTGTCACTTCGCCTCGAGTGCGTTCCCACTATTCTTTGATTACTACCCTACCACGGCTCTACTGAGTCGTGCAAACAGGTAGTAGTTGGGTGCAGTCCCGAAGCACTTGGAGGCAATGACGGTTAGACAGGATTCGTCTCTCCCGGTATTGGAGGTTGACATCGCGCTGTGTCTAGGAGAGCCATTACACGAGTAGTCCCTGGCCAGGGCAAGCGAGATATACTGGTGGGTTTCCAGTGTTATCTCAGGGTGTATTGGGCTTCACTCCGACACGACTTGTACCGCTTTTAGGGGACTGACGTTTACCGCCCCCGTAGGCCCGACATGCGATGTATCAGACGAACAGACCGGACTGTACGGAGATTGTCACATACAGGCTCAGTAGGAGTTCGGATGGGTTTACCTCATAGGCCTTCTTATCGACATCTACCTGGGGACCGTTACGTTCAGCTAGTGCCGCTTGCGGTCTGTGGTTAAACCCACTGCCAGCATAGTGTCGAGTCTTTAGAGTCCCACACAGAGAGTTTCCCTGCACTGAGCGAAACGTGTAGAAGCCGTATGGTTTTACGGCAGGGCTGCGATCACTTACGTACACTTGTGTGCGTGTGGTGTTCGGGCAGGCAATACTAGTGGGCTTTGGTTTAAGCCGGATCCTAGTATTGCACGGATGGATTTGTTTTGTCTTCTGTGCATCCGCATTCTACGGAATACGGATGCAGGTGTGTATGCACAGTTTTCCGGAGCGATGAAGGAGAAGGTGCCTCATTAGGGTTTTGGCAGTTGGTTCGGCCAAAACCGTTATGTGGCAGGCTCATTAGGGTTTTGACAGTTCGTTTGGTCAAAACCATTATGAGCCGGGGACATTATTTACTAATCCTTTCGTTGATAATTATGTTATGGCTAATTACATTGACCATTTGACCATCTTGACTTTGTTGACCATTTGACCAAAGTTGACTAGGATCTTCTTGAAAGATCTAAAGTATTCTTTGGTTTTCTTTTTCTTTTGTGATGATAATGGTCATGTCATTTGTAGCCATCAACTTTATCTTGATGGGATTAGTAATGATAATGTTTTTGCATTATTGCAACCATGGTTGTGTTTTCTCTTGGTTAAGTTTTTCATTTGCTCATTCTCATTCTCTCTCTTGGAATGAGAAGCTCCATGGTTGTTAGCTAGCTCCTCCTTCTTCCTCCTCTTGATTTATCTTTTGATCTCATGTGTTGAGAGATAAAGATCCCACAAAAACAAAACCATTCATCTACCACTTCTACACAACCTAGGGCTTCTAGATTAGCAATCTCCTTGCCTTAGTTACCTCGGCTCGAGGTGGAGCTCGGTGTACATCTCTCGGGTGGATCGTCTTCGACTCAAGGAGGCCGCGGAGGTGACCAAAGTCCGGATCAACCATCGAGCAAGCAAAGAGAAGAACAACAAGAAGAGAAGACCAACAAGAAGAGAAGGAGTTCAAGTTGAGGTATAACCCCTAACCGAGTAGATAAATCTCTTGTTAGGATGCTAGTGTATTGTTTAGTAAAGATCCGGCTTTTACGGTCCATGTTGCCAAGTCCAGAAAAATTTTTGTTTTACCGTTTCCGCAACCCCGAAAGTACCGGGAGAGGTAACGTGGACCTAACAGTACCATGGCTTGACCTATTACTTGATCGTGTGTCTAATGCCAACAAACCTGACATGTAGTCCTCACGGACCGTTCCTGTTGTCTATCCAGACAAACCTGCTCCTACCTGATCCTGTGTTGGCATTAGTCCTTGATTACTGAATACCTGACTTGACATACATAACTTGGGGGTATGGGGAAATCAATGATGAAATCCTGACTTGTAACTCGACAGTTTCTTACTTTTACTGATCAGTTTTAGAGGCTAGGCCCGCCTCGTGACGATGCTGCCGACATCGTTGGTCTGTACCCTTTTCCTGTTAGTGCCTAGCGGCACGTCTCGGTTTCAGCCCGAGAGTCTTAGACCGTGGTCCCGGGCATGCACGGGATACTATTGAGTTACATCGATGATTCATCAAATTGATTTCAAAGACTTGAGAGTATTTAACCCAATAGATCAGTTTAGATTACTCACTACACACTACCTTTCACTACCCTGATTTATATTGCTGTTACACTTGCTATACCTTTTATGATTATACTTGCATGTCTTGCTACCCTGTTTACATATTATTGCTTGATGTTATGATGCGCTGACGTCTGGATTTTATATGGCCTAGTTTCTCTACCTTGTTGCAGACTGATCAGGAGTATTGCCGCTGTTAGATCGAGCGGTAGGGATCCTGTCGGTATCCAGTCTTACTTTCCAGGTGTTTATTTGATCTTTTGCTTCCGCATACTATAGTATTTCTTGACTCTTTTACTCTGGCTTATGGACATGTACTAGATAGTTAGTTTACTTTCCTGTTCTTGATATCTCTACAGCCGTAAT
Source organism: Agapanthus africanus (assembly GCA_030015575.1). Taxonomy (NCBI): domain Eukaryota; kingdom Viridiplantae; phylum Streptophyta; class Magnoliopsida; order Asparagales; family Amaryllidaceae; genus Agapanthus; species Agapanthus africanus. The sequence continues at coordinate 243,132,665 of CM057344.1, forward strand.
GTGACTGTGGAAGGATTTTTCCTAACCAAGGGTAGCTTGGTTGGCTATGTCACGTGCCTATTTTAGTGTACTCTGGAAAGCGGGGCGTGACATGGTTCTTTTGGTATCAAAGCCATTGGATATAGGTTAATCGGGTTTGATTCTTTTGTAGTTGGGTATTGGACCCAATACACGAATCAGAATACTCGTGATTAGGAACATGTCCTGCCAGCTTGTTATCGTGATTCTTGAATCATATCTTTCTTTTGATCCTTGTCTTGACGATATGCAAACGACTTTGCATCTCGGCTTGAAACCTTTTGGGTTCACTATTGTCTATCCCTGTTCCTTGATTGTGATACTAGGATCTGGGCGACTTGAGTGGAGTTATGTAATTGTACCCATGAACTGCATGTAGGGTTCCTAGGCACACTCAAGAGGTTCCACAAGGCATCAACCAAGCCAAATTCAAAAATTATATGCCGAGAAACCTTAATGCTAGATCGTTAACTAGAGGTAAAGGAGAAAAGCAAGCAAGTAAACTGCTTTACTAATAAGTGAATGGAAATACAACCTTTGTAGATCTGGTCCACCACCTCTTTAGCTCCGAGATAACGTCCCTCCGCTGCGATCATCGGGATCCCGGACTCTAGCGATGGTTTCGTCGGAGAAATGATCGGGCTAGGCCGTTGACTTCGGTACCGAAGATGATCTACGTCGAGGCGACTCAAACTCAAGCTCCACCTTCACTAGGTCATGAAACTTGTGAAGATAACACACTCTACTACATTGCAAGTGGTAGAGGATGAAGAAATAGGAAGTGGGTTCACTTTGGATTTGGATTTGGATTTCTCACTTGGAATCATCACTTGGAAATTTTCAAGTAAGCTTTCTTCAACTCATGATGAAGATGAAGATGAAAAGAAAAGAATGAATTATATAATTAGAAAACTCAAGTGATGCTTATCATTTAGCAACCATGGGTGAGTAAACTCATGTAGAGAATGAACTAGGGTTTAGGTAAATGGTTAGGATTAAGGAATAAAACAAAATGGTATGACTTTTTCAAAGATGCTAGAAAACAATATGAAGCTTCTAGCAAAGAAAAGAAATAAAGCCACCATTTTGCTTTAACTAAATAGATAAAAATAAATAAAGAATACAAAACCCTAACCATTAGCTAAACATGCTTTAAAGCATACACACCCAAGTTTGCATGTATCATCAAACATGATACAAACTAGTGCACAAGAATATAACATATATACAATGTGCACAATCTAGTGAGAAAATCCATCTTAAGTGAACAAATACTAGTTAATGTAAAGTAATATATCAAATATATAATTATACATTAAATCATTAAATCAACACTTGATTTAATGATCCGGTCATACTGCATATAACCGACTAATATCAAGCGTATCAATGTATCGAATCAATATTTGATTCGGTAACCCGGCTATATCACATATAACCGTCCCATGATACATATCGCAAGAATAGAATACAGTATCACATACTGGTATTATTCTCGGTCCCGCACATATCTCATATGCGCTCCTATTTCGTTTCGCTTGAGCCAGGAAACCTCTGTGTAGGACTCTAAAGACTCGTCAATACGCCGGCAGTAGGTGATGATCATATCAAACACCCACAAGCCGCAAGCGGTCAGCTAAACGTAACGGCCACTCGGGTATTGAGCGATCAGAAGATCAACGAGCAAGCCCGTTCACACTCCTGTGAATCCAACCAGTAACACTTACCGTACAGTCCGGTCTTGTCATCTGATATGTCGCATATCTCGCCTTGGGGTGGTAAAAGTCAGATCCCAATAGCTCGATAAGTCGTGTCGATATGAGTTCTATAACAGTTCGAGAAACTACTGGTAACACTTACCAGTAAATCTCAGCAACTCTGGCCAGGGATTTCCGGTTATAGCCAATCGAACACAGCGCAACATCAACTCCTTATACTGGGAGAGACGAATCCCCTCCTATCGCTCATTGCCTCCATGTGATTCGGGACTGTACCCAAAAACCACCATTTTGCACGCCCTCTTGGACGAGGTAAGGTGGAAATCAAAGCACAATGGGGATCACACAAGACTCTATGACGATTTCGGGTCTACAGACTAACCTGTACCAGTGTCACAAGAGAACTGCCATCTGACGTAAGGTATAATACCATCTGGGAGTTCTCGGCGAGTCCGTCCGGTGTACCCAGTCTCCACTGAGCACCCGTATATCATCTCTGATGTTAAACACCAATGGATATGGGATCATCCATCGTCCATATGTATGGGTCGAGAAGGTATACGCTAGTCTACTCTTGTATATCGATGCCCCTTCCCTATACACCCACGACTAGGGACCTTGAAGGATGTACTTATAGACTACCATGTCTCCACTAGTATGATCTGCATCATAGTCCAGGTAGTCAAGTACACATCCTAAGGGCTTTACCAACATGTAACATAGAGACAATCAATGTACACGTTAAGGTAAAGAGCAACCAGATAGCATACTATCATGTCGAGCAAGAAAGTCCTCCCTATATATGTCCAAGCATCCACTACAATATACATCCTACGTATAGTAATGGCATCTAGGGCATACATATAACTAACAATCTCCCACTTGCACTAGGTCCATCTGATAGCAGTGGTTGTAGTATCTCATACTCAACTATCTCATAAAAGTCTCTCTCTGGGAAAAGGCCTTTGTGAGTGGATCCGCCGTGTTGTCCTCTGAGTCTACTCTCCTAACCTCGATCACCGTGGAGATCAACTATCTCCAAGATCAGGTGATAATGCCTCAGAATATGTCTGGATCACTGATGGGACGGACGTTTCTTGGCATAAGCCATAACTCTATTGTCACACAATAGGAGGAACTAAGTTCATCTCATGAACTAATATACACCCAGAAAGCCTCTTTGGTACCATCTTAAGTAGCGATGTATCCAGCCTTTATCATCTAGTTTGCCACGGTATCTAGCTTGGAACTCATCCAACATACCGTCCCTTTACTGAGGGTAAAGACAATGCCTGTGACTGACTTTCAGTCGTCCTTATCACTCTGGAACCTTTCCAGTGATTCTCCCCAGGATCAACTGATACCATCTCACTACAACTAGTGAGTATCCTAACATCCAATTAGATTTATCTCATAGATCCAAAACCCAGGATTTAGGAGGTATCACTTTGATCCTATGTGGAGAATCATTGTGATAAGCGGAGATTGATCGAGCGTAGCATAGGAAACTCCTTCCCTATCAAGAGTATGTCATCCACGTACTCTTCGAGGATCGTCACCATACTCCCTACTACCTTTTTGTTTAAACAAGGTTCATCTACCATTTTGATGATGTCAAACGATTCGACTAATACATCAAAACAAATGTTCCAACTCCGCGATGCCTGCTTTATCACATAAAACATCTTGCACACGTTTCCGCTGCTCCCACTGTCTACGAAGCCCTCTGACTGTGTACTTACAGACTCTCTTTTCTGAAACATCATTTTAGAAAAGCAGTCATGACACCCAACCACTAGATATCGTAGTCATGGTATGTAGCTGTGGCAAGTAGGATCTGGATGGACTTAAGCATAGCTACTTAGAAAAGGTTTCAACAAAATCCATACCTGGTCAATGATGCAAACCTTTAACAAGTCTAGCTTTGAAAGTCTCAACCTTTCCAAGTACACCAAGTAATCTTCTCAAGATATACTTGCTCCTAATGGGGATTTAACCCTTCAGATAAAGCAACTAAAGTCCATACTTTGTTGGTGTATAAGGATTCCATCTCAGATCGCTAAGCATCCAGCCATTCTTACAGAATCCCACTCCTGATGGCCAGCTCGAAACTAGTTGGGTCATCATCTCATGATGCAATCCTCGCTCCCACTTTCATAGAGAAACTGAAGTATCTTTCAGGTGGGTGAGGAACCCTGCTAGATCGGCGGAGAGACTGAGGTTCGTTGGTTACTATTGAATCCTTTGGTTCTATCAAATCATCTGCTGTATTTTGTATAGCTGGAACCTTTCCAGTTCTATAGAACAGACCTTTCCTCGAGCTTTTTTCCGGATCTTGCTTTTTAGACATAGGCCGGACAACTCCAAATCTTAACTAACTTAAGATATGGGCTCTTCCCTTTCCATATCACATATGAAGTGGTAGGCAACTGATTTGATTTGAACCCTATTAAATAGGTATGCAGCTTCTCAAGTGCATAACTCCCAAAAAGGAAATAGGTAACTCAGTAGTACTCATCATAGAGCACACCTTATCATATAGGGTGTGATTGCTCCGCCCCGATACACCGACGTGCTGTGGTGTATACGGAGGAGTAATGCTGAGAGAGAATCTCATTCTCCTTTAGAAAAGTCCTAGAATTCCATGCTCAAGTATTCTCCTCCTTGATCACATCAAAGGATATAATACTTATACCCGTATTTTGGTTCTCTACTTCTAACTTATATTCTGTAATGAAGTACAAAGAACCGGTCTTGCCATGTGCAGACAGGAGACCTTACATACATCATCATGTATCAGTCCCAAGAGTTTACGAACTCTTTCTCTGTTTCCAATAAACAGAGCTATGGTCATCTAATCTTTGTGACATGACTGGCAATGTTTCACAAGATATAAATTCAAACTGATTTAAATATGCATCTAAATGTAACTTTAGCCAGTCGGGTCGTATTGATATGACCTAGTCTACAATACCTCAAGAAGGATTCGTTCATTTCTGAACTCTTCCTCTTGTGTGTGTTCTGTATACTAAGAACTGTAGTTTGATTTAGAACATCAATGCTTTTAGATAACGTGCCTGAACCGATCAACTTTTGATATAGGAAATGTTCAAAACATTATCCAACAATACAAAATTTTATCATTTCTTTACTAATAAAGAGACTGATATGATTTTATATATCAGGTTCGGTATCTAATAACATTCGTTCAGAATCAATGTATTTGGAATACAGGGTGACAGTGACCAACAGACTTGGCTGCAACACATGCACCGTTTTCTGTCTCATGAAACTTATCACCCGTTCTCAGTTCTCTACCTTTCTGTAGCCCTATGTAACAGATTACATATCTGGGATCCTGATCCGGTATCAAATACCCAGGACGTAGAGGATACAGAGAAACAGTTCTATGTAATGAACACACCCGAAGATGATGCATCATCATGCATTTTCTTCGTTTGGGCGGCACGGGAATTCTGGTATTCCCCAATTTCCTGTTCTGTCTTATAACATTTATAAGTTGGAGCGGGACCAACGTTCCCTAACTCAGTATAACAAGCTGGTTCGGTCAATACATCCGTATTATTATCTTGATTAAGGCGTGATATGGTCGCTACCTGGAGAGAGAGAGAAGAAAACACTCTGCGTGCGCTCTTGCAAGAATAGATTGGTTATTTTTTTAACTAATCAGGATGGCTCCCACTGTTTTTATCAAATCTTCCTTCAAACTCTAAAAGGAAAGTCTAGCCGGGATTAATTACACGCTACAAGTTTGCCAATCTTTCAGCCAGGCCAGTGTCGGTACTTTGAGGGACGTCCCCCGTGCTTTCGCACGAACCTAATTAATGTAAACCTCGTTTTCCCAGAGGCGTAACCCCGTTGACACCTTTCTAGACACCTACTTGATCGGCTAATTGTAATGTGTAAAACTCTCCCAGGAGTAACTCTTACTCGCAGTGGGTATCGGGATCCAACTATCTTATAGAAGGTATGCAATCTCATTGCAAATTTCAACACTTGAAATTCCCGATAATATTTTACCCTTAGCGTGCTATGACCTTGACGCATGCCAAACAACCCATAGTCCGCTAGTCAAGTTCAACCCGTACATTTCTTGATTGAATTAAACCCACCCGCACGACCCTTGACGCATGCCAAACAACGCCGTGCGAATACCCTAATCCAATCGCATCGAATGCTAGAAGATAAGCACTAGTTAGCTACCGTACACTACGCCTTGACGCATGCCAAACTACCGCAGCACGAATACTAAATAGTACTTATCTGAAATGACGGAAGGCTACGACAGGTTTTTCTGAAAACCTATTGCGTAATGAACTTGATATCGTTGTAGAATCAAATGAATTTTGAAATGGAGTGTTTTTTAGGCTTCTCTAGTTTTGCTAAAGGGGTCACTCCCGGTGAAGGGATCGTCGACCCTTTCCTCGTCGAATGAGGTGCGGGATATATCATATATATCACTGTGCAAAGAAGAAACTATAGAAGCAATCAAAAGACAAACCGAGTGTGTAGCATCTGCCAGTTATTGCTAAAGGGGTCACTCCCGGTGAAGGGATCTCGGCCCTTTCCTCATCGAATAAGGTGCAGGATGTTCTGCAAGGAACACCTCGATGCAAAGCAAGAACTGTAGCTACCTGTTTTTTTTGAAAATTCGATTCCACAACATCTTAGATTTCTTTTCTTTCATTAATCACATTAATGAAGTCCCATCATTTAAGTTACCTAAACATCACAGATAAATACGACGTACACTTATGCCATCCGCATTCGCCTCGATGTCCCCTCGTGCACCGTTAGGTTAAGTAACTAACGGCAGAGCGGGGCAGGGCTAGCACGGGTGTAAAACATAAGTAACGTCTATATAATATATCTTATATACTATATACAGTATTTATCACAGAACATATCAAATGATCACATCACAGATAATGCAGCAGAAAATATCATATGAAATATTGGATATACTAAGACGTCCGTGTTTTTAATACGAGCCAGTATAAAACACGGATTCCACGGTCGTGATGAATAGCCAATCCCACACCCCTAGACCCCTACGAGAGCGGCAAGCAACCCTACCAATTCTAGAGTTAGGAGACCCGGACTCGACTCCTCGAGTTGGTCTCCCACTGGACTCCAGAACCCGGATACTTGTGCCCTCCTCCTTGGGTCTATCCTAGTGCCGAAAAGAAAATAATATACAATGGTGACATCTTCCGCAACCTGGAAGTGCCCCAATAAAAAAATATTACATACAAGTTTTTACATGAATGAAAATGAAAAACACTCATCTCATATAAACCCCCCCCCCCCGGCTATTCAAACACGACGATCCAATATAACATATCCAGCAACACATAACATCACATGTCATCAACGTAAGTAAATATGCCCATCCCAATTGTCGTTGACATATAGCAACGAAACCGGCGATATCACATATTGCACTTACGGTCGCAGAAAAGAAAGTGTAAAACTACAACAGTTGGAATCCGCAAGCTCTTTAGACATCGCATGCCTAACCATCTGAATTCCTTAGACATCACATGCCTAATAATTATAAATTCCGCATTTTAGTCTCATTATCAAAAACACTTTTCAATATCAAGTCGGGCACTTCAACAAGATTCCCGACATCCTGATCGAATGCTCGTCGCAAACTTTAGTAGGCAGCCGCACCCCCGACGCCGTCGACGAAGTGCACCAAGGCGGAACACCGCTGCCGCGAGCACCCGAACGGATGTTTCGGCGACGGGGTTCTCCTACAGTCACTTGGTCAGGGCTATGGGGCGTGGCTATCTATTAAGTTTTACCGGCGAGTATCCGCGTACGCTATGAGATTGCAACAGACTTTTGATCACATCAAAATTCCGTGGCAACCGATCAAGTGAGACTAAACTGCTATGTTTATAACATCCAAATCGGTTATCTCATAACTACTTGTGGATTCCAAATATTGTATCACATTCCGGATAAATAGAAAATGTTAAACTTTCCGATCGAACAATCAAACGCCCAAGTTTTCCCGAAACAGCTCAACACATGAAATAAGTTTAAAAACATTCACTTCATGCCACAGTACCAACGGTCCAGCCGTAGAAGGGTCTAGACAACGCCTCACATGTGGCACGCCGTAATGCCCCAAACCCTAAGGTTCAAAGGGCAGTTCAAGACGGTCACATAATCGAGTTAAGGTTTGTTGTCTTCTAGAGGGACCATCGCGTTACTTGCACTACTTAGAATGTTCTTAAACCACGGAAAAATCCAACACTTGGAAATTTTTCGGCAGGGGAAAAATTAGGTATTTATATCCGGTCGAACTTTTTAACAAAGTCAAAAATTATCCGGAAAAACACATAGACGAAGTTAAATAAACCGATCGAATCATCAAATCCCCAAAACAACCCAGAAAATTCAATTGTTGAATGCAAATTAAAAATTCCCAGAAAATACAGGAATAATATTAAGACATTACTGTGCAAACAGTTCTCAAGGAAGTGACCGTACGGCCGCGGAACCGCCGCACGAGCCATGCTCGTGCCGCGGTTCCGCCGCGCATTGATCGATTTAGGGGCACGTTTTGTACAGTAATTCTTAGAAAACCATGCTTATTTTTCTGCATATTTTTAATTCACAAAATACCACAGTTTTGAAAAATAGACAGAGAAGGATTTAGGATTAGGGTTTCGGGTTCAATCGGGTTTCTAATTTTGTCTACACATCGCCTAAGGCTCTAGCTAGGCTCTGATACCACTGTAGGGTTCCTAGGCACACTCAAGAGGTTCCACAAGGCATCAACCATGCAAAATTCAAAAATTATATGCCGAGAAACCCTAATGCTAGATCGTTAACTAGAGGTAAAGGCGAAAAGCAAGCAAGTAAACTGCTTTACTAATAAGTGAATGGAAATACAACCTTTGTAGATCCGGTCCACCACTTCTTTAGCTCCGAGATGACGTCCCTCCGCTGCGATCATCGGGATCCCGGACTCTAGCGATGGTTTCGTCGGAGAAATGATCGGGCTAGGTCGTTGACTTCGGTGCCGAAGATGATCTACGTCGAGGCGACTCAAACTCATGCTCCACCTTGACTAGGTCATGAAACTTGTGAAGATAACACACTCTACTATATGGCAAGTGGTAGAGGATGAAGAAATAGGAAGTGGGTTCACTTTGGATTTGGATTTCTTACTTGGAATCATCACTTGGAAATTTTCAAGTAAACTTTCTTCAACTCATGAAGAAGATGAAGAAGAAAAGAAAAGAATGAATTATATAATTAGAAAACTCAAGTGATGCTTATCATTTAGCAACCATGGGTGAGTAAACTCATGTAGAGAATGAACTAGGGTTTAGGTAAATGGTTAGGGTTAAGGAATAAAACAAAATGGAATGACTTTTTCAAAGATGCTAGAAAACAATATGAAGCTTCTAACAAAGAAAAGAAATAAAGCCACCATTTTGCTTTAACTAAATAGATAAAATAAATAAAGAATACAAAACCCTAACCATTAGCTAAACATGCTTTAAAGCATACACACCCAAGTTTGCATGTATCATCAAACATGATACAAACTAGTGCACAAGAATATAACATATATACAATGTGCACAATCTAGTGAGAAAATCCATCTTAAGTGAACAAATACTAGTTAATGTAAAGTAATATATCAAATATATAATTATACATTAAATCATTAAATCAACACTTGATTTAATGATCCGGTCATACTGCATATAACCGACTAATATCAAGTGTATCAATGTATCGAATCAACATTTGATTCGGTAACCCGGCTATATCACATATAACCGTCCCATGATACATATTGACGAGAATAGAATACAGTATCACATACTGGTATTATTTTCGGTCCCGTACATATCTCATATGCGCTCCTATTTCGTTTCGTTTGAGCCAGGAAACCTCTGTATAGGACTCTAAAGACTCGTCAATACGCCGACGGTAGATGATGATCATATCAAACACCCACAAGCCGCAAGCGGTCTGCTAAACGTAACGGCCACCAGGATATTGAGCGATCAGAAGATCAACGAGCAAGCCCGCTCACACTCCTGTGAATCCAACCAGTAACACTTACCGTACAGTCCGGTCTCGTCGTCTGATATGTTGCATATCTCGCCTAGGGGTGGTAAACGTCAGACCCCAATAGCTCGATAAGTCGTGTCGATATGAGGTCTATAACAGTTCGGGAAACTACCGGTAACACTTACCAGTAAATCTCAGCAACCCTGGCCAGGGATTTCCGGTTATAGCCAATCGAACACAGCGCAGCATCAACTCCCTATACCGGGAGAGACGAATCCCCTCCTATCGCTCATTGCCTCCATGTGATTCGGGACTGTACCCAAAAACCACAGTTTTGCATGCCCTCTTGGACGTGGTAAGGTGGAAATCAAAGCACAGTGGGAATCACATAAGACTCTATGACGATCTCGGGTCTACAGACTAACCTGTACCAGTATCACCAGAGAACTGCCATCTGACGTAAGGTATAATACCATCTGGGAGTTCTCGGCGAGTCCGTCCAGTGTACCCAGTCTCAACTGAGCACCCGTATATCATCTCTGATGTCAAACACCAATGGATATGGGATCATTGTTCAGTTGATAAAACTGCACATTTGTATTACATTTTTCCTACCATTTTCATATTAAAAAAGGACTTTATTATAATATATTATACATATGAGGGTTTATGTGTAAAAACACTATTTTCCATGTGTTAATATATTTTAATTAGCATTTGGTAGGAAAATGTATGCAAATAAATTCATTGACCTAATCCTAGTAGAACTAGGTCTACTAAATATTATTTGAGTTGTTATGCAGATTTTTTCCAAGTGTGCAGAATTTTGCAAAGACTAGAATCAAGCAAATCAAATTGTTGAAGAAGACTTGCCAAATTAAGAATCAAAATTTGGAGACCAAGTCTGGCAACAACCACGAGAAGATTTCAAATATCTAAAGCTTCCAGAAATTGCCAAATGTCACAAGGATCTACCCATAAAAAAATGATGAAGAGATCTCCACTATTGGCCGCGGAACCGCGGCCAAACCCCCCTGTTGGCCGCGGATCCGTGGCAGTTAAGTTGAGTTAGAGGGAGATATTTTGGGGCATAGATCTATGCTATATTTTACCAACTTTGGAAGCAAAAGATTCTGGTTTTAGACTATAAAAGGTCACCGAGAGCCTCTTGGAAAATTCATCAAGCCGAAGAGATCACGAAGCTTCCGACGCCCACGCATCCAGGCTGATCATCGACTGTTCGACTACCTCCTTAGGAAAGATCGAGAAGCAACTAGTTTGTAATCATTTTATACGGACTAAAGTGTAGTTTGTTCAAGTCGATTAATAAAGGTAGTTATTTTATTTAATTGTTTTTTACATTATGTTTTCCCTCTTTGTCTTTTCATCTTCTTCTCCCAACATGCGCGAGTAATTCTCCGCTTGTTAGGGTTCGTAGGATTAAGGTAGGCTAATGGATGATGAACATCTCTAAACCCTTCTTAAGTCCTATAAAGTTTATGAACTTTATCAAAAGAATTATTAGCATCCTAATCGGGCGCGCTAACAATTCTTTGTTAGTTCCGACCGCGATTAGAGATTAGATTAATGATTGTTTTGGTAAAGGCTAGATATGAACGGAGTTCCGTGTCGAGATCACGGTTAAGAGTGGGTTTCCTTTTCCCTCCAGAAACCCTAATCTACATGCATCACCGTCGTTCTAGTTTTAAATCTATTAATGGATAAAAAGGGTAACTTTTAATTAATCGTCCATAACTACTAAATCCTAACAAACCCTACAAGCCCCCTTATTATATTAACTATATCTTTAAAATAATCTAGATCTATATTTTACATTCTTGTTTAACGTAGATCTAGAAAACATTCTATAAAATTCTTTATCCCTCCTCTCTTTCTCAACACATCTAAAGTAAGAGTAAAAGGTTCAACGTTTCCCTGAGGACGACCCGTACTCATCTCGGTCTAGCTACACGCGACACCGTTATTGATTGCGGTTAACTACAAACATAAACACACTTTTTCGCACACCAATCAAATGGCGCCGTTGCCGGGGAAACGTGCGTAATTTTTTTATTCTTACTATTTGTGTTGAATTCTAAGACGATTCATATCATTATTAAAACAAAACTGCAAATTGCATATTTAACGATTTGTGTGTGAATTTTGCGAGGGAATCTGGAGTCACGGACTTGAGGAAACAGGAGATCTAGGGTTTCACACTTCTCTGGTATCTTTCTTAACTCTTTCTCTCTCCTCTCAAATCCAATAAAATCTATTTTCTGCAGGATTCTTTGCAAAATAGCGCCGCTCAAAAATCTTTTTGCAAAGTTTTGTTTTGCGGTTTGTTTTTGCATATTTTAATATAGATTTTTAAGGGGTAAGACCAAATTAAGATTAGGTAGGGATTTCATCACCCTTCCTAAGCCCCACAAATCACAAACTGAGCATATAGATCAACCCTTCATTAATTTAAAAAATATCTAGACCAGACTCTAAGGACTGTCGCGCTCAATAAGGACAGAGAAAGGTCGTGGGTAATCTATCGCTTATCCGCATTACTTTTGTAGTGCCTAGGCAAGTGTGTCAAAGGCTAGTGGTTTTTAATTAGGCCCACTACTGTGGTTCCTTCCCACTTACCTGGCACTTACCTGGCTACAAGGGTAGTACGGAGGCTGTAGAGGATTGATCCTGCGGCTTGTCCTTCGGAAGTCTAGGAGCGGTCTAGAGACTGGACCTAGGTAACCATAGTTCTAGGGTTGTTTGTGCATTTTTGTGTGATTTGTCTAAATCCGTCATTTTTCAAAACAAACCAATTATTTTCTCCCCTTCCCCCTTCTTCTTTTCTTATAATGGGTGACCTAAACAGAAGAACACTTGCCGAGCTTTGCTGTCCACAACCAGATATCTCTTGTTTTCGTAATCCCTTCGGTATACCGTCCGGCTCTTCCATGTCCTTAAGAGATCATATAGAACAAGCAGGAAGAAGCAGTTGGCCACCTCAGTCTAGGTCTTATCAATCGTATCATAATCCTACACCTGTTTCAGTTCATACCCAGAGTGAGGGAGCCCCTAGACGAATGTCCATTGCTGAGCACATAGCTAGGTCTAGAGGCCAAAGTTTCAACCCAGACCAATATCAACCATCACCTCCACTTTCCAAAGAAGAGTTTGATAGCCAACCGACCAACCCATATCAATATTCTTCTTATCATAATATTGATCCTACTCCTACCCAATTTTCGCAACCATTCTATTCCTATCAATCCAATCCGACTTTTCCACCTTCTCTAGACAGTTCTTCTAATCAGTCATTTGGGAGTTTTAATTATCCACAGGAATTTCAATCTTATACTGAAACCCCTTATCAACCAAAGTCTAGTCTTTAGCGGAAATTAGAAGAAGGTATAGTGATGATGAACCGCATTAGAGAGGAATGGAAGGAAAGCATGGCTAAATATGAAAGGGCAACGAGTTCCGAACCAGCCCAAAATTTTTCAGTATATAATACGGGCATCAGACAAAATGAGAATTTGGGTAGAGAGACAGAATTATACACCCTTCCTAATCAAACCTTCCATTTCCAAACTGAAATCCATAACTCTAGTTTCACAGATTCATCAAGTACACCAAATGATTCATCAATTGAAGATAGAATGTCTGATAAGTTGTGTGACTTTGTAGTGTTTGATTTACCCGATTGTGAAGGGTCTATTTCAAGTGAAACCATACCCAACCCTTATGATCTCTACACCTCCACTCTTGAACCAAAACTGATTGACAACCATACTTTTGATGAGGAGTTTGAGAATTTTAACCTTCACTTGAATGAGGTGATTGACGTTGGGGATATTTTGATTGATGAACCCGAAATTTTGGATGATTTTGTCCCACCAATTCATCAAATCCTTTCACTTCCTTATGGTCATCATCTTGAGCCTTTAATTCTTCCCGAACCCCAAATATGTCTTGAAGTTGATGATAATGGTATATCCGAAGATCAGACCGAAATACAGCCTCCGTCTTCCATATCTGGTACAGCAACACTCGACACACCAATTTGTTTACCCATTTCACCTTCCATTTTCTCCGGTTCTTCTTCTGTTCCTATAGTTTCAGTGAGTTTTGATGAATCACAATTCGTTAATTCAAGTTCAATAATACCAGAAATTCAACTTGATTTGGATATTTTTGAAAATGAGGTAGATGAGTTTTTCGAGTCCTCTACCTCAATAATTTTTGAATCAAGTAGGATAAATTCTGGCACAAAACTCTTTGACAGCAAAATGTTTAATCACACCATTGATAAAAGTTTTGAAGAACTTTTTGCTGACGAACTTGAATTTTTAAACAATACGGATTTTGTGATTGATCAATCTCCACCTATAGAGATTGAACCATCACCATTCTTTCTTCCTAATCAGTCACATTCATCCCCATTCTTTCTTTTCTCTAATTTCAAACCCTTTCCAGACCACCTCTTATCCCTTCCCCAATTTTTCTTGACTCGATACAACACATTCTTCCACCAACCTATACGCTATACTGATAAAATCTTTGAATGGTTGGTGTTAACTTTTGGTCTTTGTAAAGTCTTACTTTGACCAAATGACTCACCCCCTCTTAAAATGCTTCATATTGTCTAACTCATGTTTGAGGGGGAGGTATATTTTTGGCTCTTGAACATAACTTTTGTCCTCAAATTTGTGAGCCAAAAATAAGTTTGGGGGACGATTTTCACTTTCATATATTTTTGCCCCCATTAATAATGTCCTTCCAAGCTTACAGGTTTTTGTGATCCAGCAGATAGCAACAGTGAGGACACTGTTGAAAACAAGTTTGGGGGAGGTTTGTGCTTATTTACGCATCAATTTGCATCATACTTTGCATAAGCACAACATTTTCAAAAATTTAAAAAAAATATATATTTTTTTATAATAAAAGAATAGAAAGTGAAAAATTATATATGAAAGATATGAATAGTTTAAGAAAACCAAGAAAATTAGAAGTTTTCTTAAACGAACTAGTAATAAGTAGTTATGGGCTGTTGTCCCAAGGGTTAGTAAGATGAAGGAAGCCACTAATCTGAGGATAAAAATAATTCTGAAAAATAGTTTCTATTCTGAAAGTCAAACATTTGAATGTTGATACCCTACTATATGCACTTACACACGTCTTGAAACTCGGGATAGTAGAGGATACCTTGAAATGCTCTTGTCTAAAAGCCAAAGTATGAAGGAAATGAAAAAAAAATGAAGAAAATATAAAAATGGTGAAAAGAAAAAAATGAACACTGGTTTTGTTATCGCCAAGGCAGCAATAAAAAAATATAGCGAGGGTGCCTCTTCACCTAGTGCCCTAAAGACAACTGGTCTGGGAGTCACTGCTAAGCCTTAGGTGGTGCAAGACGAGGAAAATATTATCACCGAATCAGCAAGCACATGAGTAATCGGTCGGTTAGTACCTCAAGAAGTATTAACGGTCGCATGAAAACGTGTGAGCAAATCTTAATATTCATCAAAATAAAAAGTACTAAGGTAGATGGACAAGAGTATGATAGCTTGAATTGAATTCTCCGAGTGTAGGGATGTTCTTTACACACACGTGGGGTTATATGATCAATGTTTGGATGAAAGGTAGGAATGAAGAATAAAGACGATGTTTTATTGAGGGATGATGTGATTTCTAACATTTTTTCATGACTATTAAGATAGGGCTCATGACAACTGAAAAGCTAGTATAGTTGGAAACTCTTATTTTCAAAGACTTTCTTTTATGGTTCTTATCTTTATATGTAGATTTCACCATCTCTCTTTTATTATAGGATTTTGTGGGTGTAATCCGCTGAAAAGCCTCAGGAGACAACACTCCTCCTACTAGGGACACCTAGAGGTTCAACGGCTTGTTGCACGTGCTCAGTGCAATCGTGTCTACCTACGAAAGTGTGCTTAGTTTTCTCCTCTTGAATAAACTAGTTTGCTCGGGACGATCAAAGATAAGTTTGGGGGTATTTGTTCAGTTGATAAAACTGCACATTTGTATTACATTTTTCCTACCATTTTCATATTAAAAAAGGACTTTATTATAATATATTATGCATATGAGGGTTTATGTGTAAAAACACTATTTTCCATGTGTTAATATATTTTAATTAGCATTTGGTAGGAAAATGTATGTAAATAAATTCATTGACCTAATCCTAGTAGAACTAGGTCTACTAAATATTATTTGAGTTGTTATGCAGATTTTTTCCAAGTGTGCAGAATTGTTCAAAGACTAGAATCAAGCAAATCAAGTTGTTGAAGAAGACTTGCCAAATTAAGAATCAAAACTTGGAGACCAAGTCTGGCAACAACCACGAGAAGATTTCAAATATCTAAAGCTTCTAGAAATTGCCAAATGTCACAAGGATCTACCCACAAAAATATGATGAAGAGATCTCCACTATTGGCCGCGGAACCGCGGCCAAACCCCCCTGTTGGCCGTGGATCCGTGGCAGTTAAGTTGAGTTAGAGGGAGATATTTTGGGGCATAGATCTATGCTATATTTTACTAACTTTGGAAGCAAAAGATTCTGGTTTTAGACTATAAAAGGGCACCGAGAGCCTCTTGGAAAATTCATCAAGCCGAAGAGATCACGAAGCTCCCGACGCTTACGCATCCAGGCTGATCATCGACTGTTCGACTACCTCCTTAGGAAAGATCGAGAAGCAACTAGTTTGTAATCATTTTCTACGGATTAAAGTGTAGTTTGTTCAAGTCGATTAATAAAGGTAGTTATTTTATTTAATTGTTTTTTACATTATGTTTTCCCTCTTTGTCTTTTCATCTTCTTCTCCTAACATGCGCGAGTAATTCTCCGCTTGTTAGGGTTCGTAGGATTAGGGTAGGCTAATGGATGATGAACATCTCTAAACCCTTTTTAAGTCCTATAAAGTTTATGAACATTATCAAAAGAATCATTAACATCCTAATCGGGCGCGCTAACAATTCTTTGTTAGTTCCGACCGCGATTAGAGATTAGATTAATGATTGTTTTGGTAAAGGCTAGATATGAACGGAGTTCCGTGTCGAGATCAGGGTTAAGAGTGGGATTCCTTTTCCCTCCAGAAACCCTAATCTATACGCATAACCGTCGTTCTAGTTTTAAATCTATTAATAGATAAAAAGGGTAACTTTTAATTAATCGTCCATAACTACTAAATCCTAACGAACCCTACAACCCCCCTTATTATATTAACTACATCTTTAAAATAATCTAGATCTATATTGTACATTCTTGTTTAACCTAGATCTAGAAAACATTCTATAAAATTCTTTATCCCTCCTCTCTTTCTCAACACATCTAAAGTAAGAGTAAAAGGTTCAACGTTTCCCTGAAGATGAGCCGTACTCATCTCGGTCTTGCTACACGCGACACCGTTATTGATTACGATTAACTACAAACATAAACACACTTTTTCGCACACCAATCAATCATCCATCACCCATCTGTATGGGTCGAGAAGGTATACGCTAGTCTACTCTGGTATATCGATGCCCCGTCTCGATACACCCACGACTAGGGACCTTGAAGGATGTACTTATAGACTACCATGTCCCCATTAGTATGATCCGCATCATAGTCCAGGTAGTCAAGTATACATCCTAAAGGCTTTACCAACATGTAACAGAGAGACAATCAGTGTACACGTTAAGGTAAAGAGCAACCAGATAGCATACTATCATGTCGAGCAAGAAAGTCCTCCCTATATATGTCCAAGCATCCACTACAATATATATCCTATGTATAGTAATGGCCTCTAGGGCATACATATAACTAACACTGCAGCATGGTTACAATGCGGTACTCTATTTGAGTAACTTGGAGTCTCGGTCTGGGCCAATGCTAAACGGCCTCGATCTTCTTCGGGTCCACACATATACCATCTCGTATTATCATGTGACCCAAGAAATCTACGCTGTCAAGACAAAATGCGCACTTGGAGAATTTTGCGAACAGCTGGTGCTCCCTCAAAATCTGCAATGTGATCCGCAGGTGCTGCTCGTGCTCCTCTCGGCTCCGGGAATACACCAAATGTCGTCAATGAATACGATGATGAACATATCAAGATACGGCCAGAAAATACGGTTCATCAAGTCCATAAATGCTGCTGGGGCATTGGTGAGTCTGAACGATATCACCAAAAACTCATAGTGGCCGTAAAGCGTGCGAAAAGCCGTCCTCGGAATATCCTCCTGCCGAACCCGCAGCTGATGGTAGCCTGATCGCAAGTCGATCCTCGAAAAGTATCCTGTACCCTGAAGCTGGTCGAACAAGTCATCATTGTGTGGTAAAGGATATCTGTTCCGTACGGTAACCCTGTTCAGCTGGCGGTAGTCAATACACAAGCGCAAACTGCCGTCCTTTTTCTTGACAAACAGGACTGGAGCACCCCAAGGAGACACACTAGGTCGAATACGCCCCTTATCCAGCAAATCTTGCAACTGACCTTTCAACTCTCTAAGCTCCACCGGGGCCATCCGATAAGGCGGTATGGAAATAGGTCTCGTGCCGGGAATCAAGTCAATGCAGAAAACAATATCGCGCTCAGGCGGTAGCCCAGGAAGCTCGTCAGGGAAAACATCAGGGTACTCACTAACAATCGGAACCTGGTCCAATGGAACCTTTGTAGCTCTAGTATCGCAAACATAGGCTAGAAATCCCTGACATCCCTTCCTCAAAAGCTGTCCAGCGCGAAGAGAAGAAATCAAACTGTGAGGGACGGCACCACGGTCCCCCTGCACAACAAAAACCGACTCGCCGGGAAAACAAAACCTAACTGTCTTCTCACGGCAGTCCACAGACGCATAGCACATGGCTAACCAATCCATGCCTAGAAGAACGTCGAAGTCCAACATCTCAAGAAAGATCAAGTCGACAGGCAACTCTCTCTCGCCAATACGGACAACACACGATCGGAACACGTGTCTAGCAATAAACGACTCGCCCACAGGAGTGGTCACAGCAAGCGGCTGATCAAGCAAACCAGACTCCCTACCCAAACTCAGCACGAAGTGTATGGAAACGTACGAGTGCGTGGATCCCGGATCAAACAACACGTGTGCGTCAACAGAACATACTAAAACTGTACCTGAGACCACTGCATTGGACGCCTGCGCGTCCTGATGCATCAAAGCGAAAACCCGTGCCTGTCCTCTACCTACGCCTGGCGGTCCCCTACTAGCAACTGGCTGTCCTCTGCCGGCAGCTGGCTATCCTCTGCCTCGGCCACCTCGTCCTCTATGAGCAAACCCTCCATGACCACGACCTCTCTGTACATAAGTATGACGCGGAGCAACAGTAGGTACAATAGGCAACGCCTTCTGGGGTGGAAAAGGTGGAAACGTGACATGTGGTACGGCTGTCTCGCCCTCACGTGGCTCCGGACAATCTCGCACACGATGATAAGTACTCTCGAATCGGAAACATCTAGATGGTACCGGCTGACCCTCCTGAGGATAAGAGCTGAATAGCTGACCTCGTCTCGAGCCTCCGCTACCCCCCGTACCTGAACGGAACCTGTCGCGGTGCCTAAACGGCTGTTTCTGTGCTGACGTATCTGTACGAACTCTCTTCGGCCCTGGAACTACCGAAGTCTAAGCAAGGCGCTACTCGACTAATAGGGCTGCATCTACAGCTGCTGCATAAGTCTCGCAATGCTGTGCGCTGATCGCAAGAAACAGTGGGGTCAGCAAGCCTCGAACAAAACTCTTGACTCGCATCTCCTCAGTATCCACTAAATACGGGGCATAAACAGATAGCTCGGTGAACTGCACATCATACTCTGCCACCGTCATATCCGGCATCTGGCGTAATGACTCAAACCTGCGTGTTCGGGCATCCCTGACACTCCGGGGAAGGAAACGGGCTAGAAACACCGTCACAAACTCAGTCTAGGTCATAGGAGGAAGACCTGCTGCTCTTCCCATCTCTACCGACTTGCACCACTTCTGCGCAAGACCTTCCAGGTGAAAGCTCGCGAACTCCACCCATCTCGCATCTGAGCATCTGAGTGAACGACATATCCGGGCCATCCTGTCGATAAATGACTGTGGGTCCTCGGCTGCATCGGTGCCTGTGATGACCGGAGGCTTCAGCCTCATAAATTCGGATAGCGATACTGTGATAACCTCTGTAGCTGCAGGTGCAACTGCCTGAATTTTAGGTACCATCACGGTCTCCGTAACGGGCGGAACTACCTCTGGTCACTGTGCTCGAAGCGTCTCGACTAACGACCCTATCATCTGGCGCATCTCCTGCATACCGGCCCCTAATATGGCGATCTGATCTGCCGAAGGAGGAACAGTCTATTCCGGTACAACGGGTGTACTGCCCGTATCAGTCATCGCCTCAGATGAGTCAACTCTAATCTCGGATCTCGCGGCCGCTCTCTGTGCCCTCGTAGTCTTTAGCGGCATAATGGTTGAAAAGAAAGTAGGATTTGATAAGGATACGGAAATTGAATCACAAGAATGTATATAATCATGAAAGAATTTCAATCAATAAGTCCTAAGGTCACTTAGGCGGAGTACCGTATCGTGAGTATGCCGCGGAACATACACACGCTACGCCACTCTGCTTCAGCTACCTACTCCATCATACCAACGTCATCCTACACTCCGAAAGGTAAAACCTACGCTCTGATACCAACTTTGTCACGACCCGAAGTTCGGTCCGTAACCGGTACTTAACCACGTAACGTCTACAGGCGTAACGCGACTAAGTAAGTCGAAACCCAGAAATCAAAACCATTAAAAGTAGTGAGTGTTGAAAACATTGGTTTAAAAACATTTAGAAAACTCGAGTAAAAATCATTAAAGTTTGTTATTTTCTTAAAAATTTCGGCAGCACCTCTTTTGTAAAAACTAGCCCCAAAAACCGGGTACAAGATATGATATAAGTAAAAATGACATATAATAAGAATGAAGCATCCCCAAACGAGAGCAATCACGCCCAACGGCGGAAACAACCACCACAATAACAATATACGACGCCGTAGCGAAGAATGAGCAAAATAAGTGAAAAACAGCACAAAAGATAAAACTGCATAATAAAGCCGGCTCACACGAGCTCGACATCCATAATACAAATAATAATATACATCGTCCTCACAACTGGTCTCTAAGTCAATACATGAAATGGTAGATGGAGAGTACTAGATACAATAAAATGTACAAATGGAAAATAAACGGATACCTCAAAAACCCACCTATATGCAAACGGCTCGCACGCCAACTGCAGTGGTATTCATAGCAAAAAGATACAAGGAATAGCCCTGCAGCAACTACTCTGAGGGGCAACCTGCAAACACTGTGGCACAACGGGGGTGAGTTGCCAAATCGTGAATAGAAGATAACATCTAAAGGTAATCGTGAGTATGCACGTACTGCGATACTCTAACATGTGCAAACAGATAACATCTATATGATGAGCTGGGTACACAATAATCATGCATAACAAGTGCAATCTAATAACATTTATATGATGAGCTGGGTACGCAATAATCATGCAAAGTACTTTATCAGGTACTACGACTACATGATGCAATGCATAACAGTGAATACTGAGCATGGGATAAAATATCATCTACACGGATCATCAACCTAGAAAACCCCAGTGTCTACCAAAAACATTCCAAAATCCCGATAACTCAGGCGCCGTCACTCTATCCGGCCCTCGATCCTGTAAATCTCATAGAAGCGGGGTGCCAAACATCGGCACCCAAAAACATCATGAAATACTCGTGTCCAGCAGCGACACGCAAATCCTCATCTATCGGGCTCCGTCAGTCCGGGTCGGCCCACGGGCTCCGTCTGCGGAATCGGCCCTCGGCCCCAGCAGTACGAGTCGGCCCATATCCATCTCTCGACTCTGGTCAGTATCCTCCGGATAACCGCCAGGTCCAACCAATCATCGGTAGGTAGTAGTCCCTCAGCCAGGCTCACCGTCTGTATACACAGCATCCCTTTCTTGCCCCGAGGTACCATACCGGGTCCACCATGTACCCGCAATTGGCCTCATCTAGCTCCTCGATTCGGGTTCACATGTCACACGTCTCAGAACCGAGAAAACGCATGGTGGACGCACTGAAATATCATATCAAGAGAAACCAGGTTTTCAAACAGTGCACATTTTCTTAAAATAATACCATGGTTCTCAAATCCAGAAATCAGAGGAAATCCAAAAATCGGTGCTTAAATCCATGCAATGTGTCGTATGCGACTAAGAGTAAAAAGGGAAAACCGCTCTTTTAAATAGATCCAGTTTTGAAAATATCTCATGCGGTTCTCATTTTCTAGAAATCAAGCCAGTATCATCCATGTATGTGAAATATGTACGTATATAGGTATGGATGTGCAAGTGGATATATACGCATGTATGAGTGTATCAATATATATGTGCACCAATGTGGATATACAATGTGTATATGCACAAGTATGGATATATCAATGTATGTGTGCACCAGTATGAATATACAATGTGTATGTGCGCAATATGGATATATCAATGTGTGTGCGCACCAATATGGATATACAATGTGTATGTGCGCAATATGGATATATCAATCTATGTGTGCACCAATATAGATATACAATGTGTATGTGCGCAATATGGATATATCAATGTATGTGTGCACCAATATGGATATACAATGTGTATGTGCACAATATGCGACAGAATCATGTCTAATCAATGATGCGGTAATCAAAATGATGTATGGTTCGTAGCAATCCTATTGTGCGAGTGTTATGGCAATTACTAACGGTGTGAGTGTAACATACAAATAGTGCTCGTGCAGCTTGAACCGTTAGTGACAGTGCGGTGTTACATAGCTACTGTTTCTATATGCAACAAAAGATGGGTACGCTACAATGATACATATGCACAAGCAATATACATATAAATATATATATATATGTGACTACAATACCCTATCAAGTCCTGATGCTTAACGCCATACGGGCGATTTCCCCGTAGATGTTAAATCTACTCACCGTGGTCTCGTGCTAGGTGTAGCCGACTACTTGCTTCCCTTTCTTTGCGGCGTCCGACGTACCCGCCTGCGAACCTAGAAATTACACAAAGAATACACATAAGGTAAAATCCTACAAAAACGCGATATTAAAACCAAATGAGAAACTCGCGTCGTGAACTAAACGCGTGTGTATACGTAACATGTGTGCATACGCCAAAAACCAACGCGGCACGCTGTGACACATAGCGCACCAACTCAACTCGTATGGTACATGTCGTGCAAGTCCCGCTACGCTAAAAATAGGCAAACGGTCCCAGATTTAATCTGGAGCAAAAACAAGAAAATCAAACAAGACAAAACATCTTATAATACCTACAGACAGCTACCTGCAAAAATCCAATGCAATCCCACTAAATTGGGCCGGCCACCATAGGGGTCATATCGGCCAAAAACAGGTGAAAGGGGTCCAGATTTCTACACTATATTCCTAGCACAATTCATAGCCTAATGTATATGTTTGTTTACAAAATTTTCTACCCCTAGATACAGCAGATTCTACGTATCTTAAGGTTTAGTTTTAAAAACGTTTTAAAAACACTTAATTTGCAACAATAGGGTGCACAAGTGATATTAGGTGAAATTACAGGAATCAAGTGATACCAACAGCATATATTATAGCTAATCTAACCTAAACCACCCTAGTCTACCCTATTCTCCAACTAAACCATCAAAATATCGTCAAAATCCACAAAACACTAAAACTAACCAAACTCTCCCAGATTCCTACCTGCAACATACAAAGAAAAAATAAATAATACCAAACACTGTAAAACTAACACAGACACCACCCTGCAAAACACCAACACCCAAAGCACAGGAGGGGGCCGGCGACGCCGGAAATACCGGGGATGTCGCCGGAATTTTGGGAAGGGTAAGGGCTCGAATTTCAACACACCAGTCTAAAATGCCTGCACACTAATCTGTATATGTTTGCTAAAGTAGAAAATGACTACAGATAAAGCAGATCACTTGTATCATAAAACTTATTTCAAAACCGTATTTTAAATTCAAGTTTGGGACTTTAAGGTGTTTTAGCGAACTATAGTGATACCACTGGGTTTAAACAGCAATACTAAAACTTAATTAGGTTCATTAAGCTATAATAACCCTAACTTAGCTTAAACCCCACTTAAATCACAAAACTAGCACTAAAACCACATTAATCACTAACCGAAGCTAAAATAACCACATGCAAGCAAAGAAAGGAGTTGAGTTTAAGAAATTATACCCCACTAGATCCTATGATGCAGGAAGAAGGAAGAGAAGAAGAAGAGAAGGGGGGTTCTGCTGCAGCTGCTGCTTGCTGTTGCTGTTGCTGTTGTTGTGTTGTTGATGTTGCTGTTGGTGGTGGTGGTGCTGCTGCTCCAGATGCTGCAGCTGCTGCTGCTTCTGCTGCAGCTGCTGCTGATGTGTGTGTGTGTGAGTGAGAGAGAAGTGAGAATGAGTGGGGGGGGGAATAATTGATTGAAAACAAAGAAAAGAGAGTCAACCCTCTATATCTCCTCATTAACTTCAAGCATGGCCAAGCCCATCATGCTCTCTCTCTCTCTCTCTCCCTCTCTCCCCCCAAGTCAACTCCCAAAACACCACAATTAAAAAAAAAACTAATACACTTACTAAATTCAAATTAGCTTAATAAAATGGGTTAGTCCACCATGGTTGTCTAAATATGGTTTAACCCCAAACTTAGCCCTACTTTACATGCACATGTGTGTGCAAGCCTAATTAAATTCTAATAAAATAATCATAAATTTTGATAAAATATTTGAAAATCGTTTTGGTAAACTTTTACTAAAAACCACACATTAAAGTATAATTAGCCACTAATCACATTCTAAGGTGTTAAAATTTTGAACTAAATATTTGTAAAATTATAGTATTGGTTCTTTCTAATATTATGACATTTTATATATAAATTTGGTCATGGGAGCACATGTATATGGGAAGACCAGATCATATTCATATTTCTGCCGAGGATATCCTTGGAAAGCTTCTCGGCTGTTCGTGGAGTGGTAAGAAATTTTATAAGGCTCCTCGTCGAGTACTTAACTATTATAGAATGATTTGGATCGAATGGAGGTGACTCAGGTAACTATACATTAAATAATTAACTTTGTTTAAAAATTTTTATTTAGCTTCATTACAATTTTTGTACTATGTTATTAGCGCAGTTTACGTGGACGCCTTATACAGTAAATCGTCTGCAAGGATTACTCGGTATATGTATCGAAGGAGAGCCGGTTTGGCGAGCTCGATGCCCACTACTATGCATTAATATCGTAGTCATGCACTTACCGGACCGGGTGTTACGAAAATTTGGTAGATTGCAACATATTCCTGGTTTGCCGCCTGTGCCTATGATAATAGAGGGAGACATGTGAGGAGGAAAGGCGGAGCGTGATTAGAGAGAGCATCTTCATCAATATTTGCTGAGATGGGAAGATATACTGCGTAATATTGTCTTACAGCAAATAGGTGACCAAACACCCACCGATACTACAGAAACATACCTACAATGGTATAAGCGTGTCACCGTAAGATATCTCTCTGCTTCCCCTATTGACTTTCCGAATGTCCAGCAGTATGAGCGTAGAGCCCACGTGGAACGAGAAATAGTAAGTTAATTTTTTTAAATTAAATTAGTTTTTAACATCCGGTGGTATGAGTCTATAATTATACCTTATTTTTTATGTAACGATAGGCTCGTGGGCTGCATCATATACAATCATTGATACAAGATCCATATTCGACTGATGCTGGTTCAGATAGTCAGGATTTATTTTCTACTGTAGACTCATATATTTGTGGTATATTCAGTTCTTATCATATGCTTCCACATTTATCGCCATCGCTAGAGCCGCAGTATGAGCCGGAACCAGAGCCGCAGCATGAGCTTGAACCAGAGCCGCAACATCAATGGTTCGGAACACTATACGGTCAACAGCAACCCTGGCATAATCAATGGTATCGACAACCATCGGGAGATAATGAACAAGCGCAACAACCGGAGTAACAACAGTCTTGGGGGACAGGTTTTGCGCAACAATAGCGGTCTTAGGGGTCAAATTTTGCGCAACAGCGGTCTTGGGGGACAGGTTTTGCACAACCTTGGGGGCCAGGTTTTGTGCAACAGCAGCAGAATGAAACCGGGACAGGTTCTTCGCAACAATAGCCCAGTTGGGAGACGGATTTTGCGTCCTATATACAGTTGTTGGGAGGCAGCACATATCCGGCACCTGTCTCACATTCAAGATTTGTGGAACAACAGCTTATCCAAGACGATGCTGAAGACGAAGCAGAAGAGAAAGAGGAAGAACAAGCAAAAGAGCAGACGCCACCACCACATACACAGGACACGGGGGGTAGGTCGCCCAGTCTCCCCAAGAGGCATAGGCTTATGTCAAGCCTTCTCGGGTTGGAAAAGGGAAAATGTTAATTGTATAATTTTAATTTGGATGTCAAAGATATCCAATTCTCTTAATGGATTCATTTTGTTACTTGTAACATTTCAGAAAATACGAAATATTATTTTTGGAATTTAATATTAAAATAATATATTTTCCCGAAAATTGCCTGATTTGCGAAATTGGGGTTTTCGAAAAAAAGGGTATAAAAATATAATGATAATGGTGAAATAAATGGAAATTAAAATGATTTATTCATTTAAAAATATATTTAAAGGATTTGGCATTTTTAAAATTTATTATATGCAGTTTGGATAAAAACCCGATTAGTGCACTGCTAATCGCGATTAAGCCAAATCCATGTTTCTACAGTTTTCCGTGGCTAGTGCACCATGTCATGTTATATTTTGATTACATGTTGTGTTCTTGTGTTATTTTTGGATATTATGTGATTTGGGTTTTTAATAAAAGAAAAATAAAATGAAAAGGGTAAAAGGGTAATTAATTGTGAGAGAGAGTTAGAATAAGAGAGGAGAGAGGGGGGGCTGCCATATCCTCACCCCATTTTATTTCTTCATCTCCTTCTTCTTTCCCATCTCCCTCCACCTTCACCCCTAGATCCATCTCCAAAGCTTCATCAAAACCCTAAACCCCTTTCACTAAAGTTGATCCCCTCTTCACCCTCTACATTTTGGACCCATCATTGTTAGATTTCGAGGACCTTAGGGAGCTAGGGTTTTGCTTGGATACATCCATGAGGTATAATCCAATTCCTTTAGTTTAGTTTCTAGTCTCCTTGTATAATAGTGTAGTTTAGAGGTTGATTTTGTGTGTAATTTTGATCTTAGAAATCCCAGGAGAAGGGTTTGTGAAATTGTGGGGAATTAGTGATGTGTAGTGGCTGTACAAGACCCTAAGGATCAAATTCTAGACCTGGAACTGAGTTTAGAACCCGGAATATGAACTTAGATGTGTCGATATCGGGTTTTTGTGGATTTTGTGATAGTATTATGGAATCTGGTATCACCCGAGACCTTTGTAAAAGAAGTTCCCTTGACCATGAGACGTGCAGGCAACCTCGAATCAGCCCTAGAAACCTGAGCCCCTCCCCCTATTTTCTGGCCGCAATTTTAGTCATTCTGGCCACAAATTGTGGCTAGAGCAGTGTGGATCTTGGTGAAATTTGTTCTGTGGCATTGTTATCCTATATCTAGAGCAACTCAATGTGCAAAATCTCTTAGTTTGGCCTAGGGTGAAATCTGGGAGTGGTTTTCCTGTGTTGCAGTTTTTTTGTTTTCCGTATTCTGAAATTTGGATTTTTGTATTGATATTGTATTTGGTTGTTGGATGTTTGTACATCAACGACAAGGGATAATTGGTTGGTTTTGCATGCGTGGCCTATAGGTTCTAACCTATAGGCGATCCGTGTGCCGTTTTGGTTTCCGGATTCGATTTTAATAGCGATTGCGACTGCGTATTATTTGTAGGGTTCCTAGGCACCCTAATGAGGTCACACAAGGCATCAACCATGCCAATTTCTAATTTTAACGGTGCCGAGAAACCCGACTACGGATCGTTGGCTAGAAAACTAGGGGAAAAGATAACTAGTTAACAACTTTAACTATAAGGAAACGGAAAAACAACCTTTGTAGATCCGGTGCTCCACCTCCTTAGCTCCGTAACGAAGTCCCCTCGCTGTCCAAATGAATTCCCGGGCTCTAGCGTCGGCTTCGTCGGAGAATAGGCGAGCTAGGTCGTTGATGTCCATGCCGAAGATGATCTACGTCGAAGCATCGCTAGATCAAGCTCCACCTTCACCAAGCCTTGAAAACTTGTGAAGGAAACACACTCTACTACTTGGCAAGAGGTAGAGGATGAAGAAATAGGAAGTGGGTAGACTTTAGAATTGGATTTCTCACTCTAATTCATCAATCACCATTGATGAGGCAAGCTTTCTTCTTGAAGTGAAGAAGAAGAAGATGATAAAAGTTATGATAAGTTCATTTTGTAAAAAGAAATAAATATGAATACTTATCATTAACCAACCATAGTTTAGTGTAGAGAATAAATCATGGTTAGATTGAAGGGTTAGGGTTAAGCATCAAGACAAAATGGTAACTTAGTCAAAGTTTCATGAAGCTTCATAATCCATCCAAAGAAAGCCACCATTTATTCTTTATGCAAATCATTTTCCAAAAAGAATAAATAGATAGATAAATGAATAAGTAAAAACAAAACCCTAACCATTACACAACCATGGTTTAATCTTTACACTTAGCCAATTTAGCATGCATCATCAAACATGATACAAACTAATGCACAAAAGTATATCACATATACAATGTGCACATCCGAGTGAGAATATCCATTTAAAGTGAACCAATACTAGTTAATGCAAAGTAATATATCAAATATATAATTATATATTAAATCATTAAATCAACACTTGATTTAATGATCCGGTCATATCGCATATAACCGACTAATATCAACAGTAACAACTTATCGAATCAACACTTGATCCGATATGCCGGCTATATCGCATATAACCGATCAATGTCACATATCGCGAGAATCGAATACAGTATCACATACTGGTATCATTCTCGGTCCCGCACATATCTCATATGCGCTCCTATTTCGTTTCGCTTGAGCCAGGAAACCTCTGTGTAGGACTCTAAAGACTCGTCAATACGCCGGCAGCAGATGATGATCATATCAAACACCCACAAGCCGCAAGCGGTCTGCTAAACGTAACGGCCACCCGGGTATTGAGCGATCTGAAGATCGACGAGGAAGCCCGCTCACACTCCAGTGAATCCAACCAGTAACACTACCGTACAGTCCGGTCTGATCGTCTGATATGTCGCATATCTTGCCTAGGGGTGGTAAACGTCAGACCCCAATAGATCGATAAGTCGTGTCGATATGAGGTCTATAACAATTCGAGAAACTACTGGTAACACTTACCAGTAAATCTCAGCAACCCTGGCCAGGGATTTCCTGTTATAGCCAATCGAACACAGCGCAACATCAACTCCCTATACCGGGAGAGACGAATCCCCTCCTATCGCTCATTGCCTCCATGTGACTCGGGACTGTACCCAAAAACCACCGTTTTACATGCCCTCTTGGACGTGGTAAGATGGAAATCAAAGCACAGAGGGAACCACACAAGACTCTATGACGATCTCGGGTCAACAGACTACTCTGTACCAGTGTCACCAGAGAACTGCCATCTGACGTGAGGTATAATACCATCTGGGAGTTCTCGGCAAGTCCGTCCAGTGTACCCAGTCTCCACTGAGCACCCGTATATCATCTCTGATGTCAAACACCAATGGATATGGGATCATCCATCGCCCATCTGTATGGGTCGAGAAGGTACACGCTAGTCTACTCTGGTATATCGATGCCCCGTCTCGATACACCCTCGACTAGGGACTTTGAAGGATGTACTTATGGACTACCATGTCCCCACTAGTATGATCCGCATCATAGCCCAGGTAGTCAAGCACACATCCTAAGGGCTTTACCAACATGTAACAGAGAGACAATCAGTATACACGTTAAGGTAAAGTTCAACCAGATAGCATACTATCGTGTCGAGCAAGAAAGTCCTCCCTATATATGTCCCAGCATCCACTACAATATACATCCTATGTACAGTAATGGCCTCTAGGGCATACATATAACTAACATTATTGTAGGTACCTTCGCGTGGATTCCGAGGCGACGGAGCGTGGCGTCATCGACTTCGGTAAGCAAGGATCAAGCTGAGTAGATCTATATCTACGGGGGAAGTCTGGTTGATGGCGTATAGCACCCCCGCACACTTTGATGGAAACCGATTTATATATATATTATGGTTAATGAAACCTTTAATAGAAAACTATAGATAGAGTTAAAAGATGGTTAGAGAAACTATATTAGAAACTAAAGGATAGTTAGAAGTGATATGATACGGCTAATATGTGATGACGGAATTTGAGAATGACGTTTGATGATATTGCCATTTAGTGTACTATAAGACTAGATAGTCGACGTCGATGTGTCATCCGAACCATACCTATTTCCAAATTGAAAAATCGTATGCATATTTTAAACGGATACCTTGAGGGACGTTACTGATTTTCAAATGATATCTTTTCTTTAAAACACCGTAGCTTCTACTTTCAAACCTACGATTCGCATCTTTCAAAAACTGATCGTATGGTTCGGGTGTGTATGTTAGATTAGATACGTATGTTTATAGAAAAGGTAGAATGTAGTTGTAAATTGACCTTATGTGATATATAGGTGAGATGAAAAGAGGATACGATTTGGCATGTGATATGATGATATGTTGGTATACGGATGCGAGTCGATTGAGAGGATTGATACCTTGTCGGTCCCCTGATATGAGATGGTTATGGATGTGACTTGGGACATAGGTATATAGATATATATGTTGTGAATCATGAATGATAGGCCGTACGTGACATAAGGCCGTACCCTCATTGTCATATAGGTTGATAGGAACCCTATTGGTTTAATGCCGCCGTACGATAATTTTCCGTACGAGATGAGTTTGACTTGATGATTGATCCATACCTTAACTAGAGGATGCCGTACGATAGATTATACCATACGTAATGTTGTGAGGCGGGATGCTGATTGCTATATTCACCAACTCGGTCATGTTAGATACGTATATCATATAGCTGTTAGCTGGCGATTTACTTTATGCTACATTCATGTCATTCTCATTGCATCATATATATACTTGTATTAATACACTTACACCATTATCGATGATACGTATGCACTTACACAGATTGGCCGGCTCACACACTTCATCATCGATACTTGCCATGTCACTACACAGTAGAACTGCTGTATCAGGATATGATTCCTTGCATGATATACTTGCGCACATACATATTGTACACTCTTACTTGCATATATACCACTTGTACATCCATACTTGCGCACATGCATATTGTACTCATACTTGCGTATATACCATTTGTACATCCATACTTGCGTATATACCACTTGTACATCTATACTTGCGCACATACATATTGTACACTCATACTTGTGTATATACCGCTTGTACATCCATACTTGCGCACATACATATTGTACACTCATACTTGCGTATATACCACTTGTACATGCATACTTGCACACATACATATTGTACACCCACACTTGCGTATATACCACTTGTACATCCATACTTGCGCACATACATATTATACACCCATACTTGCGTCTATACTACGTGTACATCCATACTAGCGCATATACATATCGTACACTCATACATGCGTATATACCATTTGTACGTCCATACTTGCGTACATACACATATGCACCTTTATACGATATTGCATTCGATCTTGGAGATTTGGGAACCGCATGATATATTTTAAAAACCGGATTCATTTAAAAGGGCGGTTTTCCCTCGATATGTACATATTACTGTTCTATATTGCATGATATTCGGACATGCTTACATTTTTATCATATGTCGCATACATCATGCTTTATGATTTTACGCATTGAGATATGCTGTTTTCATGAGATTTCTGGATTTGAGAACCATGGCTATTTCAAAAGAAAGCATATACTGTTTTAAAAACACGGTTTCTCTTGATATGATATTTCAGTACGTCCACCATGAGTTTTCTTGGTTCTGAGACGTATGATAAGTGAAACCCGATTCGAGGAGCTGGATGAGGCCGATTGCGGGTACATGGTGGACCCGGTATGGTACCCCGAGGTGAGAACGGATTGCTGTGCAGTAGACGGTGAGCCTGGCAGAGGGACTACTACCTACCGGTGATAGCATTTGGGCTCGGCGGATATCCGGAGGATACCGACCGGAGTCGAGAGATGAGATGGGCCGATCCGGATTGATGGAGCCCGAGGGCCGATCCGGACTGACGGAGCCCGAGATATGAGGATTTACGTGTCGATGCTGGACACGGGTTTCATGATGTTTTCGAGTGTCGATGCTGGACACTCAGGTTCCATGATTTTGATGTTTCGTGAGGGACACGCGTTGATTTATATCCTCATACCTTCATGCATATGCTTTTATGAGATTCACATGCATACATACACTAATTATATGGTTGGACGAGATCCACATGCATACATACATTGATTTTATGGGTGGACGAGATCCATAGGCATACATAAATTGATTATATTGTTGGATGATATCCACATACAGATAAACTTGAGTATATTATTGGCACATATGTAGATACGGCCACCCTAGATATCATAGTATTACCTTTATGATATAGTTGACCTAGGAGTCGTTGTTTATTCGATTTCTACTTGTTGATGTTTTCTACTCACGGGTTGGCAACTTACCCCCATTGTGCCACAGTTCTTGCAGGTTGACCGCACGGATCAGTAGCGGCATCGCCGGCACATAGCTTCTTTTGAGTGTTTTGCTTGGTAGGTGGGACATTTGTATCGTACCCACTCTTGTATTTACTATTCATATTGTATCTAGTCAACTCCATCAATCAAAATTTGCAATTGTTTAAGTAATGAGACCTAGTGAGATTGTGGTTGCGAGACGTAGAGCGAGGGGTATTCCGCTACTTGTGGTTTTGATGTCTTGCTTATTTCTTTATCTTTTTAGTGAACTTCGCCGTTGGGCGTCGTATACTTATATTTATGCTTTGCATGGTTGTGGATCCGCCGATTGGCGAAGAGCTAGCTCCCACTTGGTGATGCCTTTATATTATCTTGTATTTTGGTTTTGGATCAAAAATTACAGAGGAGGTGCTGCCCAAATTTTCAAAAAGACGAAACATGTTTTCAAACTAGTAAATTTCACTTGTATTATTCATGTCCCTTTTCCATGCATTTAAGAAAACTTGATTTCATTATAGTTTTATTTCAAAACTTCACCTCTTTTATTTTCTTAAAAAGGTTTAGATTTCTGGGTTTCAGCTTATTTGAATTCCGTTACGCCTTTAGACGTTGCGTAATTCAAGTGCTGGTCACGAGCTAATATTTTGGGTCGTGACAAAGTTGGTATCAGAGCGCTAGGTTTAACCTTGGTTCGAGTCTATGTTTGACTATGCGGAGTTTAGGGCATATATAAATATTTCGGAACCTAGGCTTGACCTTACGGAACTTAGACTTGAACGGGAGGGTATTAGACCCGAACTTTCGTTTCATAGGTTGACCCTGATTGATGGAGTAGGTAGCTTGAGCAGAGTGATGTACCGTACGTATGTTCCGCGGCATATTTACGATACGATACTCCACTTAAGAAACCTTAGGATGTACATAGTTTGAGATCTGTGATTCTCTTCGTACCCATGATTATACATCCATTTGAGATCCTTGATTCTATCCATTTCATGATCATACTCTCATTGATGTTGTTCCTTCTTATGATCATGTATCCATTCTAGATCTGTCGTTTCCTTTCATACCCTTGATCTATTTTCATCGATTCACGCTTAAGGTTCCTGTCACCATAGTTTGAGCGCAGATTGAGCTGCTGCTAGTGTTGCGGTCAGTGCGAGCTCGTCATGGACGAGGACTGACCATCGTGCTTTCTGGTGACATGGAAACGTATCGAGTTAGTCCTTATGTTGTGACCTCTCGGATGAGGCGAGTGGTTGGTTTCGCACTGGATGGTCGGGCCACTGTTAGAGCTGCCAATTGCGAGAGGACTGTTGATGTACAGCCGACCTCAGAGATTATGATGTCATCTACCGTGTGGACAGTGTAGGGTTCCTAGGCACACTAATGAGGTCTCACAAGGCATCAACCATACCAATTTCAAAATTTACAAGTGCCGAGAAACCCTAATACGGATCGTTAACTAGAATTTTAGGCGAAACAAAAACAAGTAAACGACTTTACTCTAAGTGAAAGGAAATACAACCTTTGTAGATCCGGTTCTCCACCTCCATAGCTCCGTGATGAGGTCCCTCCGCTGTCCAAACCAAATCCGTGACTCTAGCATCGGCTTCATCGGAGAAATGGGCGGGCTTGGTCGTCGGTTCGATGCCGAAGATGATCTACGTCGAGGCATCACAAGATCAAGCTCCAACTTCACCAAGCCTTGAAAACTTGTGAAGGAAACACCCTATACTACTTGGCAAGAGGTAGAGGATGAAGAAATAGGAGGTGGGTTCACTTTAGAATTGGATTTCTCACTCATTAGCTCAAGTTGCCATTGATGGAGCAAGCTTTCTTCATGTTGATCATGAAGAAGAAGAAGAAGGAATATTATGATAAGTCTCTCTAAAAAGAATAATAAAATCATTCTTATCATAATATTAACCATGGTTATGTGTAGAGAATTGACTAAGGTTAAATGAATGGTTAGGGTTAATGAGATGAAGACAAAAGGGTTTCTTTGGTCAAAGCTTCATGAAGCTTCAACTAGCTTCATGAAAGAAAGAAACCTTTTTGTTTTTCTTTTCTCTTTTCTTTTAATCAAAATAAAAAGATAAATGAATGAATAAAAGAAAACCCTAACCATTTACTTAACCAAGGTTTAACTCTTCACACATACCCTAGCAATCTTGTATCATCAAACATGATACGTTCAAGTGCACAGAAAAAATATATCACATATACGATGTGCACATGCGAGTGAGAAAATCTATCTTAAGTGAACCGATACTAGTTAATGCAAAGTAATATATCAAATATATATTTATGCATTAAATCATTAAATCAACACTTGATTTAACGATCCGGTCATATCGCATATAACCGACTAATATCCAATGTATCGACTTATCGAATCAATCCTTGATTCGATAACTAGGTTATATCGCATACAACCAATCGATACATTCATCGTGAGAATAGAATACGGTATCGCATACACGCATTATTCTCGGTCCCGCACATATCTCATATGCGCTCCTATTTCGTTTCGCTTGAGCCAGGAAACCTCTGTGTAGGACTCTAAAGACTCGTCAATACGCCGGCAGCAGATGATGATCATATCAAACACCCACAAGCCGCAAGCGGTCCGCTAAACGTAACGGCCACCCGGGTATTGAACGATCAGAAGATCGACGAGCAAGCCCGCTCACACTCCTGTGAATCCAACCAGTAACACTTATCGTATAGTCCGGTCTGATCGTCTGATATGTCGCATATCTTGCCTAGGGGTGGTAAACGTCAGACCCCAATAGCTCGATAAGTCGTGTCGATATGAGGCCTATAACAGTTCGAGAAACTACTGATAACACTTACCAGTAAATCTCAGCAACCCTGGACAGGGATTTCCGGTTATAGCCAATCGGACACAGCGCAACATCAATTCCCTATACCGGGAGAGACGAATCCCCTCCTATCGCTCATTGCCTCCATGTGACTCGGGACTGTACCCAAAAACCACCATTTTGCACGCCCTCTTGGACGTGGTAAGGTGGAAATCAAAGCACAGTGGGAACCACACAAGACTCTATGACGATCTCGGGTCAACAAACTACTCTGTACCAGTGTCACCAGAGAACTGCCATCTGACGTAAGGTATAATACCGTCTGGGAGTTCTCGGCGAGTCCGTCCAGTGTACCCAGTCTCCACTGAGCACCCGTATATCATCTCTGATGTCAAACACCAATGGATATAGGATCATCCATCGCCCATCTGTATAGGTCGAGAAGGTATACGCTAGTCTACACTGGTATATCGATGCCCCGTCTCGATACACCCACGACTAGGGACTTTGAAGGATGTACTTATAGACTATCTGTCCCCACTAGTATGATCTGCATCATAGTCCAGGTAGTCAAGTATACATCCTAAGGGCTTTACCAACATGTAACAGAGAGACAATCAGTATACACGTTAAGGTAAAGATCAACCAGATAGCAAACTATCATATCGAGCAAGAAAGTCCTCCCTATATATGTCCCAGCATCCACTACAATATACATCCTATGTATAGTAAAGGCCTCTAGGGCATACATATAACTAACAATCTCCCACTTGCACTAGGGCCATCTGATAGCAGTGGTTGTAGTATCTCATACTCAACCATCCCATAAAAGTCTCTCTCTGGGAAAAGGCCTTTGTGCGTGGATCCGCCGTGCTGTCCTCTGAGTCTACTCTCCTAACCTCGATCACCCTGGAGATCAACCATCTCCATGATCAGGTGATACTGCCTTAGAATATGTCTGGATCACTGATGGGACGGACGTTCCTTGGCATAAGCCACAACTCCATTGTCACACAATGGGAGGAACTAAGTTCATCTCATGAACAAATATACACCCAGACAGCCTCTTTGGTAGCATCTTAATTAGCGATGTATTCAGCCTTAATCGTCTAGTATGCCACGGTATCTAGCTTGGAGCTCTTCCAACATACCGTCCCTTTACTGAGGGTAAAGACAATGCCTGTGACTGACATTCAGTCGTCTTTATCACCCTGGAACCCTTCCAGTGATTCTCCTCAGGATCGATTGATACCATCTCACTACAACTAGTGAGAATCCTAACATCCAATTAGATCTATCTCATAGATCCAAAACCCAGGATTTAGGAGGCATCACTTTGATCCTATATGGAGAATCATTGTGATAAGCGGAGATTGACCGAGCGTAGCATAGGAAACTCCTTTCTTATCAAGAGTATGCCATCCACGTACTCGACGAGGATCAACACCATACTCCCTACTACCTTTTTGTTTATACAAGGTTCATCTACCATTTTGATGATGTCAAACTCTTTGACTAATCACCTCAAAACAGATGTTCCAACTCCGCGATACCTGCTTTATCCTATAAAGCATCTTGTACACGTTTCCGCTGCTCCCACTGTCTACGAAGCCCTCTGGCTGTGTACTTATAGACGTTCTCTTCTAAAACATCATTTAGAAAAGCAGTCATGGCACCCAACCGCCAGATATCGTAGTCATGGTATGTAGCCGTGGCAAGTAGGATCTGGATGGACTTAAGCATAGCCACTTGAAAAGGTTTCATCATAATCCACGCCTGGTCTATGACGAAAAACTTTAACAAGTCTAGCTTTGAAAGTCTCAACTTTTCCATCTACACCAAGTAATCTTCTCAAGATATACTTGCTCCTGATGGGGATTTAACCCTTCAGATATAGCAGCCAAAGTTCATACTTTGTTGGTGTACATGGATTCCATCTCAGATCGCTAAGCATCCAGCCATTCTTACAGAGTCCTACTCCTGATGGCCAGCTCGAAACTAGTTGGGTCATCATCTCATGATGCAATCCTCGCTCCCACTGTCATAGAGAAACTGAAGTATCTCTCAGGTGGGTGAGGAACCCTACTAGATCAGCGGAGAGGCTGAGGTTCGTTGGTAACTATTGAATCCTTTGGTTTTATCAAATCATCAGCTGCAGTTTTGTATAGCTGGAACCTTTCCAGTTCTACATTACAGACCTTGCCTCGAGCTTGTCCGGATTTTGCTTTTCAGACATAAGCTGGACAACCCCAAATCTTAACTAACTTAAGAGATGGGCTCTTCCCTTATCATATCAAATATGAAGTGGTAGGCAACTGATTTGATTTGAACCCTATTCAATAGGTATGCAGCTTCTCAAGTGCATAACTCCCAGAAAGGAAATAGGTAACTCAGTAGTATTCATCATAGAGCACACCGTATCATATAGGGTGTGATTGCTCCACCCCGATATACCATCGTGCTATGGTGTATTCGGAGGAGTAATGCTGAGAAAGAATCTCATTCTCCTTTAGAAAAGTCCAGGAATTCCGTGCTCAAGTATTCTCCTCCTTGATCACATCAAAGGACATAATACTTATACCCGTATTTTGGTTCTCTACTTCTAACTTATATTCCGTGAATATCTCAAAAGGTTCGGACTTGTGTTTCAACAGGAACATATGTCTGAATCTTGAGAGATTATCAGAGAATGTAATGAAGTACAAAGAACCAGTCTTGGCATGTGTAGACAGGGGACCTTTATACATCAACATGTATCATCCCAAGAGTTCACTAACTCTTTCTCTGTTTCCAATAAACAGAGCTGGTGTCATTATATCTTTGTGACATGACTGGCAAGTTTCATAAGATGTAAATTCAAACTGATTTAAATATGCATTTATATGTAACTTCAGTCAGTCGGGTCGCATTGATATGACCTAGTCTACATTGTCTCAAGAAGGATTCGTTCATTTCTGAACTCTTCCTCTTTTGTGTGTGTTCCATATACTAAGAACTGTAGTTTGATTTAGAACTGCAATGCTTTTAGATAACGTGCCTGAACCGATCAACTTTTGATATAGGAAATGTTCAAAACATTATCCAACAATACAAAATTATATCCTTTCTTTACTAATAAAGAGACTGATATGATTTTGTATATCAGGTTCGGTATCTAATAACATTCGTTCAGAATCAATGTATATTTGGAATACAGGGTGACAGTGACCAACAGACTTGGCTGCAACACTTGCCCCGTTTTCTGCCTCATGAAACTTATCACCCGTTCTCGGTTCTATACCTATCTGTAGCCCATGTAACAAATTACATATGCGGGATCCTGATCCGGTATCATATACCCAGGACGTAAAGGACACTGAGAAACAGTTCTATATAATGAACACACCCGAAGATGATGCATCAGCATGCACTTACTTCGTTTGGGCGGCACGGGAATTCTGGTAATCCCCAATTTCCTGCTCTGTCTTATAACAATTATAAGTTGGAGCGGGACCAACGTTTCCCAGCTCAGTATAACAAGCGGGTTCGGTCAAATATCCGTATTATTATCTTGATTAAGGCGTGATATGGTCGCTACCTGGAGAGAGAGAGAAGAAAACACTCAGCGTATGCTCTTGCAAGATCAGATTGGTTATTATTTTATCTAATCAGGATGGCTCCCACTGCTTTTTATCAAATCTTCCTTCAAACCCTAAAAGGAAAGACTAGCCGGGATTAATTACACACTACAAGTTCGCCAATCTTTCAGCCAGGCCAGTGTCGGTACTTTGAGGGAGGTCCCCCGTGCTTTCGCACGAACCTAATTAATGTAAACCTCGTTTTCCCAGAGGCGTAACCCCGTTGACACCTTTCTAGACACCTACTTGATCGGCTAATTGTAATGTGTAAAACTCTCCCAGGAGTAACAATTACTCGCAGCGGGTATCGGGATCCAACTATCTCATAGAAGGTATGCAATCTCATTGCAAATTTCAACACTTGAAATTCCCGATAATATTTTGCCCCAAGCGATCTATGACCTTGACTGAGTCAACAAATTATAGACCACAAGTAAAGTTCAACCCGTCATTTCTCGATTGAATTAAACCCACCCGCACGACCCTTAACTGAGTCAACAAGGCCGCACGACTACCCTAATCCAATCGCATCATATGCTTTGCAGATAAGCACTAATCAGCTATCGCACACTACGCCTTGACTGAGTCAACAAACGCAGCACGAATACTAACTAGGACTTATCTGAAATGACGGAGGGCTACGTCAGGTTTTTAAGAAAACCTTTTGCGTAATGAACTTTATATCGTTGTAGAATCAAATGATTTTAAAATTGGAGTGCTTTTGAGGCTTTTCTAGTTTTGCTAAAGGAGTCACTCCCGGTGAAGGGATCGTCGGTCCTTTCCTCGTCATATGAGGTGCGGGATATATCATATATATCACTGTGCAAAGCAAAAACTCTTAAAAGCAATCAAAAGACAAACCGAGTGTGTAGCATCTGCCAGTTATTGCTAAAGGAGTCACTCCCGGTGAAGGGATCTCGGTCCTTTCCTCATCGAATAAGGTGCAGGATATATCACATATACTGCTATGCAAAGCAAGAACTGTAGCTACCTGTTTTATTCTTGAAATTCAATTCTACAACATCTTAGGTTTCTTTTTACTTTCATTAATCACATTAATGATGTCCCATCATTTAAGTACCTAAACATCACAGATAAATACGACGTACACTTATGCCATCCCATTCGCCTCGATGTCCCCTCGTGCACCGTTAGGTTAGGTAACTAACGGCAGAGCGGGGCAGGGCTAGCGCGGGTGTAAAACATAAGTAACGCCTATATAATATATCATATATACTATATAAAGTATCCATCATAGAACATCACATGATCACATCACAGATATCGCAGCAGAAGAATCATATGAAATATTGGATATACTAGGACGTCCATGTTTTCAA
This sequence comes from Agapanthus africanus, assembly GCA_030015575.1. Classification (NCBI taxonomy): domain Eukaryota; kingdom Viridiplantae; phylum Streptophyta; class Magnoliopsida; order Asparagales; family Amaryllidaceae; genus Agapanthus; species Agapanthus africanus. The sequence goes on from CM057344.1 coordinate 243,173,117, forward strand.
TACGAGCCAGTATAAACCACGGATTCCACGGTCGTGATGAATAGCCAAACCCACACCCCTAGACCCCTACGAGAGCAGAAAGCAACCCTACCAATTCTAGGGTTAGGAGACCCGGACTCGACTCCTCGAGTTGGTCTCCCACTGGACCCCAGAACCCGGTTACTTGTGCCCTCCTCCTTGGGTCTATCCTAGTGCGGAAAAGTAAATAATATACAAATGGTGACATCATCCGCAACCTGGAAGTGCCCCAATAAAAGAATATTACATACAAGTTTTTACATGAATGAAAATGAAAAACACTCATCTCACATAAAAACCCCCGGCTATTCAAACACGACAATCCAATATAACATATCCAGCAACACATAACATCACATGTCATCAACGTAAGTAAATATGCCCATCCCAATTGTCGTTGACATATAGCAACGAAACCGGCGATATCACATATTACACTTACGATCACAGAAAAGAAAGTGTAAAACTACAACAGTTGGAATCCGCAACCTCCTTAGACATCGCATGCCTAAACCAATGAATTCCTTAGACATCACATGCCTAACAATTATAAACCCCGCATTTTAGTCTCATTATCGAAAACACTTTTCAATATCAAGTCGGGCAATTCAACAAGATTCCCAACATCCTGATCGAATACTCGTCGCAAACTTTAGTAGACGGCCGCACCCCCGATACCGTCGACGAAGTGCACCAAGGCAGAACACCGCTACCGCGAGCACCCAAACGGATGCTTTCGACGGGGTTCTCCTACAGTCACTTGGTCGGGGCTAAGGGGTGTAGCTGTCTATTAAATTTATCGACGAATTTCCGCGTACGCTACGTGATTGCGACGGACTTTTGATCACATCAAAATTCCGTGGCAACCGATCAAGTGAGACTAAAGTGCTATATTTATTATATTCATTCAGTTATCTCATAACTACTTGTGAATTCCAATTATTGTATCCCATTCCAGATAAATAGAAAATGTTAAACTTTCCGATCGAACAATCGAACACCCAAGTTTTCCCGATACAGCTCAACACATGAAATATGTTCAAAGACATTCACTTCATGCCTCAGTACCAACGGTCCAGCCGTAGAAGGGTCAAGCCAACGCCTCACATGTGGCACGCCGTACTGCCCCAAACCCGAAGGTTCAAAGGGCAGTTCAAGACGGTCACATAATCGAGTTAAGGTTTGTTGTCTTCTAGAGGGACCATCGCGTTACTTGCACTACTTAGAACGTCTTTAAACCACGGAAAGATCCAACACTTGGAAATTTCCTGACAGGGGAAAAATTGGGTATTTATATCCGGTCGAACTTTTTAACATATTCTAAATATCCGGAAAAACACACAGACAAAATTAGACAATCCGATCGAAACACCGAGTCCCCAATACAACCCAGAAAATTCAACTCTTGAATAAATTTTAAAAAATACCCAGGAAAACCAGCACTGCAACATATGAATTACTGTGCCAAAACCAATGCAAGATACGAAAAAATAGTCGTGTAACCGCCGCACAAGCCATGCTTGTGCCGCGGTTCCGCCGTCTTATAGTGGAATTCCGCCGTCTTATAGTGGAATCATGGACACGTGTTGCACAGTAATTCTTAGGATTCCCTGCTGATTTTTCTGCATATTTTTAATATCGAAAAACTCCAGATTTCAGAAAAAGTACAGAGAGCATTTTGAGAATTGGGGTTTCGGTTCGATCGGACTTCTAACTCCGTTTACGCATCGCCTAAGGCTCTAGCTAGGCTCTGATACCACTGTAGGGTTCCTAGGCACACTAATGAGGTCTCACAAGGCATCAACCATGCCAATTTCAAAATTTACAAGTGCCAAGAAACCCTAATACGGATCGTTAACTAGAATTTTAGGCGAAACAAAAACAAGTAAACGACTTTACTCTAAGTGAACGGAAATACAACCTTTGTAGATCCGGTTCTCCACCTCCATAGCTCCGTGATGAGGTCCCTCCGCTGTCCAAATCAAATCCATGACTCTAGCATCGGCTTCATCGGAGAAATGGGCGGGCTTGGTCGTCGGTTCGATGCCGAAGATGATCTACGTCGAGGCATCACAAGATCAAGCTCCAACTTCACCAAGCCTTGAAAACTTGTGAAGGAAACACCCTATACTACTTGGCAAGAGGTAGAGGATGAAGAAATAGGAGGTGGGTTCACTTTAGAATTGGATTTCTCACTCATTAGCTCAAGTTGCCATTGATGGAGCAAGCTTTCTTCATGTTGATCATGAAGAAGAAGAAGAAGGAATATTATGATAAGTCTCTCTAAAAAGAATAATAAAATCATTCTTATCATAATATTAACCATGGTTATGTGTAGAGAATTGACTAAGGTTAAATGAATGGTTAGGGTTAATGAGATGAAGTCAAAAGGGTTTCTTTGGTCAAAGCTTCATGAAGCTTCAACTAGCCTCATGAAAGAAAGAAACCTTTTTGTTTTTCTTTTCTCTTTTCTTTTAATCCAAATAAAAAGATAAATGAATGAATAAAAGAAAACCCTAACCATTTACTTAACCAAGGTTTAACTCTTCACACATACCCTAGCAATCTTGTATCATCAAACATGATACGTTCAAGTGCACAGAAAAATATATCACATATACGATGTGCACATGCGAGTGAGAAAATCCATCTTAAGTGAACCGATACTAGTTAATGCAAAGTAATATATCAAATATATATTTATGCATTAAATCATTAAATCAACACTTGATTTAACGATCCGGTCATATCGCATATAACCGACTAATATCCAATGTATCGACTTATCGAATCAATCCTTGATTCGATAACTAGGCTATATCGCATACAACCAATCGATACATTCATCACGAGAATAGAATACGGTATCGCATACACATATTATTCTCGGTCCCGCACATATCTCATATGCGCTCCTATTTCGTTTCGCTTGAGTCAGGAAACCTCAGTGTAGGACTCTAAAGACTCGTCAATACGCCGGCAGCAGATGATGATCATATCAAACACCCAAAAGCCGCAAGCGGTCTGCTAAACGTAACGGCCACCCGGGTATTGAACGATCAGAAGATCGACGAGCAAGCCCGCTCACACTCCTGTGAATCCAACCAGTAACACTTATCGTACAGTCCAGTCTGATCGTCTGATATGTCGCATATCTTGCCTAGGGGTGGTAAACATCAGACCCCAATAGCTCGATAAGTCGTGTCGATATGAGGCCTATAACAGTTCAAGAAACTACTGGTAACACTTACCAGTAAATCTCAGCAACCCTGGCCAGGGATTTCCGGTTATAGCCAATCGGACACAGCGCAACATCAACTCCCTATACCGGGAGAGACGAATCCCCTCCTATCGCTCATTGCCTCCATGTGACTCGGGACTGTACCTAAAAACCACCGTTTTGCACGCCCACTTGGACGTGGTAAGGTGGAAATCAAAGCACAGTGGGAACCATACAAGACTATATGACGATCTCGGGTCAACAGACTACTCTGTACCAGTGTCACCAGAGAACTGCCATCTGACGTAAGGTATAATACCATCTGGGAGTTCTCGGCGAGTCCGTCCAGTGTACCCAGTCTCCACTGAGCACCCGTATATCATCTCTGATGTCAAACACCAATGGATATGGGATCATCCATCGCCCATCTGTATGGGTCGAGAAGGTATACGCTAGTCTACACTGGTATATCGATGCCCCGTCTCGATACACCCACGACTAGGGACTTTGAAGGATGTACTTATAGACTATCTGTCCCCACTAGTATGATCTGCATCATAGTCCAGGTAGTCAAGTATACATCCTTAGGGCTTTACCTTCATGTAACAGAGAGACAATCAGTATACACGTTAAGGTAAAGATCAACCAGATAGCATACTATCATGTCGAGCAAGAAAGTCCTCCCTATATATGTCCCAGCATCCACTACAATATACATCCTATGTATAGTAATGGCCTCTAGGGCATAAATATAACTAACAGACAGATGACCCAGCTGTTGCTGTGATTGATGGGATGTCGCTTCCAGAGCTAATGAGCTGAGATCGCTGGAGCTTCCAGGCAGAGATGCGACAGATGATAACTAGTCTATCCCGAGTTGAGAGACAAAGGTGATTCGTCAGATTGATGCGCCGACGTAGGCCTAGTTGAGTTGAAGGTTTCCAGTGTGGAGAATCTTACTCAGATCTAGAGCAGACCGATCCAGAGATGACCGTTGATGTATCGTCTTTCCTACAGGATTGAAGCATTATTTAGCATGCAGAAGAAGGGTATTCACATGTCGGCTAGGCGAAACTAAAAAGTTCGAGCGAGTGACAGAAACCCATTTTCCCCTCAAGTTTAAAGTGTTCGGAGGAACATACAAGTGATTTTGTGGACCCTTTAGAAGAATGAAACCCTAACTCGACATGATGACCATGGAACTGCTTTTGAACCTTAGGGTTTGCGGCAGTTTAGCGGTGCCATCAGTGAGGCTTGGGTTTTCCCTTCTACGGTTGTTCCAGAGGTACTGCGGTATGTACCAGATATTGTTAGACTGTGCTCATGTGTTGAGCTTTCAGGAAATTTTGGGACCTCGATGACTCGATCGAAAAGTTTGACGTCGTCAAGATATCATGTGATAAGAGATCAGCAAGTTGACCAGCTTCGGATAGAGGATCTCACCCAGATGCGTTGTGAGTTGATCAAGAACGGACGAGTATAGAGTATTCCTCCGAGGGTTGGGAAGATCTCCCGAGGACGTGCTCGGCTAGATACCTTCTACAGAGTGATGAAGATACCGAGTTCGTGATTTCGAGTCCGTGTGAGAGACATCGGATTGACTGTAGCCGAGAACATTTGCAGTACGCAGATAGCATGACGTGACATCGAAGTGGACGATGATACAGAAGAGTGGGACCAGAGGTTCGTGGGAGATGTTAACGAGCTATTTTTACTCCCCATCGAGATTAGAGATCTGATGTATATACAGAGGCGTTGCGATACGGCCAGTTTCCGAGGGAATGCTGTGCTGAGAACGCAGATGTCCAGAAAACGAGAACAGATTATGCATGAGTACCAGCCTCCGTACAGTTCAGCATAGGCGAGATCGGAAGAGACCCTGAGCAGGTTCCCTCCAGGACACTGCTGCGATGAGATTTACACCGAGGATCAGTTGTGTCACGAGTATTCAGAGGACCAAAGGCCGACGCCAGTAATGTGCTGCTTTACGAGTGGTCGTGATGATTAGCTGAGAGATGACCAGAAAAGTGCTAGAGCGGAATCATTCCCGTTAGCACACCTGACCGGGCCGATAAGCCGATGGATTGCGAGATTGGTAATCCACGGAGAAGATAAGGACCCAAGATAAGGACCCAGAGACAGAGGATGCCAGACCGTGAGCAGGAGGCAAGCGGATATTCTTGTTCTGCCGGTTTTAGGCGCACCGATTTATTTTTCGACATTGTAGGAGGTGTATATCAATGTCATTTGTTGCGATTTGCGTTTCTGATCAGAGTATCAAGCTTATATCGCTTGGATTTGAGTTTTGATGATTGAGTTTCATGATATTGGTCTTCGTGCACCATGGCTGTACCTGCCGGGTATTTACATTTTGCGCATAGTTATCGCACTTGATATATATTTTATACACCGTTGTGTTGATTTGCAATTTATGCATATCCGTTGCATTTTATGTCGATTTTGTACCTTCGCAGCATGTATTTATGATTTCGTGGATTTCATACGGATAATGTGATTTTTGCACTCGGTATAGCTTACATGTGCTTACATTTCATTGATACGGATTTTGTGCACATAATTGCACGCGTTTTTTATTTATACACCTTGGTACACTCGGTGACGTTTTTATACACATTTGAGTTATTAATGTGATTTTTGTGCCTTGGTTGCACCATACTTGTGTTTCACGCATTTGATGCATCAGATTTAAGATTTTCGTGCACAATAGATGCACCAGATATTGTTGTCGTGCACACCCGTTGCACATGACAGATGTTTTCGTGCACACCTGTTGCACATAGTTTTGTTTTGTGCATATTGTGGCACCTGTATTCGAATTTGATTTCCGTGCGCACCAGATGCACGTGATTGTTGGATACGCCTCCCAAGGCTGATTTTACTCTTGAGCACCTTGTTTTCATGATGAGCACTATGTTATGTAGTAGCCAAACAGGACTGATCTGAGGACAATACTTGAGTACTTTGCATGCATTAAAAGTTAACTAGAGATTTTCAAAAAGGAGCTATAGTCTCGCTATTTCCTATGTGTCCATGAGTGACACGAACATTTACAAAGGAAAACCTTTTGGGATATTTCAAAAAAAAAACGACGGGACGCATATTTGAGCAAAACATATATGAACGTATATTACTATTTTACAAATGAGCGTCTGTCACTATAGCCGTGAGTTACGCATCACACGACGATTCAGAAAAGATTTTGCATGTATTTTATTTAGTTTTTGGAGATTTTTCAAGTATGCGTACTATATACATGTTATAGTATTTGACTAGTGTATATTGGATTTTAGCATGGCAACGGAGAACTCCAAGTGGAGTCCTTTACCGATTCGAGCTTCCAGAGTGATAAGGACGACTCTAAGTCGCAGTCGGGTTTTGTCTTTACCCTTTACGGAGGGGCGGTTAGCTGGAAGAGTTCCAAGCAGGAAACCATGGCAGACTCGACGATGGAGGCTGAATACATCGCTGCCAACGATGCTGCCAAAGAGGCTGTCTGGATCAAGAAGTTCATTACTGAACTTGGAGTGGTTCCATCCATTGAAAATCCAATACCTTTGTATTGCGATAACAATGGAGCGGTGGCTTTGGCCAAGGAACCCAGGTCCCATCAGCGATCCAGGCATATTCTGAGGCGGTATCACCTGATCCGGAAGATAGTTGATCGCCGGAAGATCGAGGTCAGGAGGGTTGACACGAAGAACAACACAGCGGATCCACTCACGAAGGCCATTCCCCAGATACAGTTTGAGAGACTCTTCGGGATGCTCGGTATGCGATACTACAGCAGCTGGCCCTAGTGCAAGTGGGAGATTGTTAGTTATATGTATGCCCTAGAGGCCAGTATTATACAGATGATGTATATTATATTGGATGCTTGGACATATAGAGAGAGGACTTTCTTACTCGATATGATAGTATGCTATCTGGTTACTCTTTACTTTAACATGTGCACTTGTCTCTTTATACTGTCTTATAGTTACATGTTGGTAAAGCCCTTAGGATGTGTACTTGACTACCTGGACTATGATACGGATCATACTGGTGGGGACATGGTAGTCCATAAGTACATCCTTCAAGGTCCCTAGTTGTGGGTGTATCGAGACGGGGCATCGATATACCAGTGTAGACTAGCGTATACGCTTCTCGACCCACGATGGATGATCCCATATCCATTGGTGTTTGACATCAGAGATGATATACGGGTGCTCAGTGGAGACTGGGTACACTGGATGGACTCGCCGAGAACTCCCAGATGGTATTATACCTCACGTCAGATGGCAGTTCTCTGGTGATACTTGTACAAGTTAGTCTGTAGACCCGAGATCGTCATATAGTCTTGTGTGATTCCCACTGTGCTTTGATTTCCAGCTTACCACGTCCATGAAGGCGTGCAAAACGGTGGTTTTTGGGTACAGTCCCGAGTCACATGGAGGCAATAAGTGATAGGAGGGGTTTCGTCTCTCCCGGTATTGGGGGTTGATGTTGTGTTGTGCTCGATTGGCCGTAACAGGGAAGTTCCTGGGCAGGGCTGATTCAGAGATTTACTGGTAAGTGTTACCAGTAGTTTCTCGACCCGTTATGAGCCTCACATCGGCACGACTTATCGGTTATTGGGGTCTGACATTTACCACCACCAGACTTGATATGCGACACATCAGACGAGGAGACCGGACTGTACGGGAAGTGTTACCGGCAGGCTTTTTACAGGAGTTGGAGCGGGCTTGCTTGCTGATCTTCTGATCGCTCAATACCCTGGTAGCCGTTACGTCCAGCTAGTACCGCTGACGGCTTGTGGGTGCTTGATGTGATCATCACCTACTGCCGGCGTATTGACGAGTCTTTAGAGTCCTACATAGAGGTTTTTCTAGCTCAGGCAAAAACGAAATAGGAGCACGTATGTGATATGTGCGAGACCGAGAATAAATGCGTGTATGTGATACCGTATTCTATTCTCGTGAGTTTTAGTATCGGTCGTTTATATATGATATGACCGGGTTATCGAATCAAGTGTTGATTCGATAAGTCGATACGATGGATGTTAGCCGGTTATATGAGATATGACCGGATTATTAAGTCAAGTGTTGATTTAATAATTAAGTGTATAATTGTATATTAGATATACTAATTTACATTTGCTAACACTTGTTCACTTTAGGGTTTTTTCTCACATGTACTCTACTTTAACATGTATATGATATATGTTAAAATGTGTTATCATATTGTATCATGGTTGATGATACACTAAACATGGGTATGTAAGACTTACACCATTCTATATTTAAATGGTGGTTAATAATTATTTAAAGTAAATACAAATTAGTGGACATTTTGTCATAAGCTTGAAGCTTGTGGATACTTTGACAAAGTCCACTACATTTGTTTTACCTTAGATTTTTATTAACCTAACCATTTAGACTTAGCCATGGTTATGTCCCACCATGAGTTAGTATATGATACTCACTCACCATGGTTAGCATTCTCACTTAATCATTATCCTCATTTTCTTTTCTTTAGTTCATCATCTTCTTCATTGAGCAAGAGAAAAAGCTTGCTAGGGTTTTGAAAAAGTGAGATAGATTGTGAGAAACAAAAATCCAAAGAGAACCCACTTCCTATTTCTCCATCCTCTACAAGACTAGCACTCTTGTATAGGGTGTTTGCTTCACTAATTCTCAAATTAGTGAAGTAGTAGCTTGAGTAAGAATTCCCTCGACGTAGATCATCTTCGGCCTCGGAGACTTCAAGCAAGGTCGCACTTTTCGCCTCGTGAAGCCATGCAAGGGTCCGGGAGATCCACGATCGCAGCGAAGGGACTTCATCAAGGAGCTAAAGAAGTTGAGGAGCGATTTACAAAGGTTTTATTTCGCATCTCTTTAGAGTAAAGTTGTTTACTTGCTTTAAGTTTCGCCTAAACTCTAGTATACGATCTTGCTTAGGGTCGTTAGGCACATAAAAATTTTAATTTGGCATGGTCGATGCCTTGTAGAGCCTTGTTAGTGTGCCTAGTAACCCTACAATTTCAGTAGCGGCTCTATGAATCCCAGCGATCCCAGATATCTGTATTGTTCTGTGATGCTTATTACATTTCTGTGATGTTGCATTTTATCACGCCTTGAGCGAATATTATATATTGATATATATACTAGTAGATGTTGTATATGTTTTGCATCCGCGCTAGTCCAGTCCCCGCTCTGTCGTTAGTTAAGTAACCTAACGGGAGATGACGGGACCCAAAGGCGAATGCGGATGGCATATACGTACATCATTATTTTTGTTCTTTATTGGTGTGATCAATTGATCGGACTGCGTTGATTCGGATCAATGCAAGATAAACAAACCTATTATGATGTTGTTGGAACATTTTTCAAAAAGCTGTTATTGCAAGGACGTTCACTTTTATTTTGCACAGTGGTATTCGGTTATGAATATCCAGCACCTCAGTCGACGAGGTAAGGGCCGAGATCCCTTCACCGGGAGTGGCCCCTTGGACAGAAGATTGCGTCAGGGCAATAACTTCATTATAGTCGTTTACTTTTTCTTTGCATCGTGGTATTCAGTTGGAATATCCTGCACCTCATTCCATGGGGAAAGAGCCGAGATCCCTTCACCAGGAGTGACATCTTTAGCAAAGGTTTTCGCCACTATATTTTTATAAAAGCTATCCGGTTCCTTCAACGATATCAAATTCATTTCGTTAAAGGTTTTTCGCCAAAAACCATTCGTAGCCCTCCATCATTTCAGAAAGGTAGCACATAGTATTCATGCTATGTATGTTGGCCTTCGTCAAGGCATAGTGTATGGTAGCTATTTGTTACTTTTCTGCAGCATAGATAGATGCGTTGGTTTGGGATAGTCGTACTACTATTTTGGCCTTCGTCAAGGGTATGTACGGGTGGGTTCAAATTAACCTAGATAATGACGGGTAGAACTTGACATGTGACTTATGATATGTTGGCCTTCGTCAAGGTCATAAGAGCAAGGGACAAAAATTACATCGGGAGTTTCTAAAGAAACTGAAACTTGCCAGATATGCGCATACCTTCTGGAGTGTGATAACGTGAGCGGATTCCGTTATGTTATCATGCGATGATAGTTGGATCCCGATTCCCACTGATGAGTTGGTTTACTCCTCAGGTGATCCCGACTAATTCTTCTTTCGGGTTTGGAGAAGAATTTGAGGTTACAGTGGGAGGTTTCCTGATTAGATAAATTGATAACCATTCTGATCTAGGTTAGAGTGCGCGCTGAGTGTTTCTTTTCTCTCTCTCTTTGGCAGCGACCATGGCCCGACCCTAGACTATGACTCAGTGACCAAGTTAACCGGACCTTCTTAAACACTGGCTTTTGGATTGTCAGAGTTGCATACCTCATTTCCACTCCTACTTTTACCCTTTTTCTCCAGGACACCCCGTATTACTACGAACGTCCACTTCCATTGGATAAAACCATTGTATGGTTATATACGAACTCGAAGGAATTTATTCGAGGATGGTTTCTGGTATTGGAGAAAAAGAATAGGATTATTCAGTTGTCTTTTCCTTTTACCTTCTCTCAGATTGCGAGTGCTCCTTGGATTAGGACAGTACACATATTATGCAAATTGGATAGTCTTCTTCCAAACCATAGGCAGGTGCCGACCGGTAGGGAATGAAGAAAACCAATTAGCCTAAACGGTGTACAAAAGGTATTAAGTTAACACAAAGAAAGGGATTAGAAGAAGGGCAAAGTAAATTGCGACTGCTATTCACGACCAAACCAAGTATTTCATTACCACTCCCACTTCACCTTTGTATTTCTCCAGGACACTCCGTATCACTACGAAGATCCACAGTTTATTGGATATTCCATAGTATGGTTATATACGAACTCGAAAGGAACTTGTTCCAGTTCGGGGATGGATTCTGGTTCAGGAGAAATAGGAATAAGGTTTATTCAGGTGTCTTTTATCTTCACCTTCTCTCGCATTGCGAGTATTCCTAGGATTAGGACAGTACACCCATTATGCTTATTGGATAGTCTTCTTCCAAACCATAGGCTGGTGCCGAACGGTAGGGAAGGAAGAAAACCATTTAGCCTAAGAGGGTGTACAGAAGGTAATGACTAAAGACATATAAAGGGATTTGGAGAGACGGCAAAGAAATATACGGTTACAGTTGTGAATCTGGATAATGGAAGAGGCATTACTAGGAATACCCGGATACCCCTACGAAACATTTCAATGTTTCAGTTTCACCATGTACTGTTAAAAGAAAACTGATGATTTATCTCAAAAACTATCTATAACCGCAATCAAGAACGCGTCGCTTTGCAGCTAGCCGGTGAGTATGGGTCGGTCCACAGGGATGTTGTGAATCTCCGATTCGCGCTTACGAGTTAATTCCAAAGGGTGTTCGGATTGATTTTTAAATCTAAAATCTAAATCTATCTATCTAAGATTATCTAGATCTAGTCTTGCTAGGGTTAGGTTTAGGGATGGTTTGGAAATGCAAGTAAATCTCAACTCTTTCTATACCCGAATGAAGATCTATGAGGAGTTATGGTAATTATCAATAAAGGGGATTAGATCCATTCGGGAAGGTGTTCCTTCCTCTAGGTTCTTGTCCTTCCTTTAGAGATCCTTACCCTAACCTCCATGGAAAACGCGCGCAACCGGGCCTTTATACTACGGTGTCATCGTTACCTCGAGGGGTAGGATGCCGTAGGGCGCGGTGTGTGCGTGTATGCATGGAGTCCTATTGAAAATATATTATGGGTAAGAAAGGGATGAAAGATCTCATCTCTCAAAAGTCTTCCCCAAAGCTAACTCTAAGCAATTTATCTACGGCAAGAATTTAAATCTACCTAGGGCAAAGAATTGAAATCTAAACTAGAGCAAGGAATTAAATCTACTTACAGATGCATCTCTCCAATCATCAACGCAGGTTTGTCAGATCTGAATTCATGAATTGAAAAGAAACACCGATACTCTCCATAAAGAGATCTGAATTTATTATTTAAAAGGAGGCATAAGAAATTACAATGATTTGGGTTCTATTTATAGGAGATAGAAACCCTAGGTTTACAATTGATTCGCATGTCTGAAATTACAAAAATAGCCCTTAGGTTGACTAGTCAGCGCCGCCCATGAGTTATGGTAAAAACATATTCCATCAATCTCTCATGACCGCTGCGGAACCGCGGCAGCAGCCAGGGTTTGGTCGCGGTTCCGCGGTCAAACTGTGGATTTGGAATCTGGTTTCTCTTGGGCCGATTTCTGGATCTTTGGTCTCCCTAATTCCTTGGTTCTTTATTTAAAATAGCTTCTGGTTATCTTCCAGATTTTCTAGTGAATGATTGTAGTGAACTTTAACCGTTCGCTTTGTATCGACGTCTTGAACATTGCTTGTGAACAGATCTTCATGTAGGCTTGATTTAAGAGTCTTCTGTTTATTGGTTAAAGTCCACTTTTTCATCGTCTTTACATCGTTTTCACTGTTTTCTGTCCAAGAACCTGTAACCTGTAACATGTAGCAGACATGCGTCAAAAGCACCTATTTATTTATAAAAAGAATAAGAATGGGGAATATAATAATGCAATATTATGGTATGAACAACTGATTTCCTAATTAGATACTTGCTCCAGGGTATGTATTTACCAAGTATGATTCTCACTTCTGTATGGTTTTACAGATGATGAGTGGGAGTAATTTATTGGGAATTAGGTGATTATCCTCATTATATCGGAATTCGTTGTAATTGGTGATATTTGAAGAAATCGCCTGGGTTGTTTGCCGAACAGCAAAGTATTTGGTTTTGAATATCCGTTGTTATGCACCAATTTCAAATTGATATATCTGTACGTCTATTTTTATAGAGTGAGATATACCTTTTTGAAATTATGTCTATGACATTTATCTATATCAGTGGATGGTTAGGTAAGGAGTATTGAACAGCAGTGTAATTCTTCTTAACCATAAGTACAGTTTTCAACCTACGACACACAGTGAATGAGTCACTAGACTCTGGGGACTTATACAGAGTATTGTATATTGTCCAGTGTCCATTAGGACAGAGGGGTTGGTACTCGTACTATATTCTGTTTACTTGTGACTTCTCTAGTTCTTAGACATGTGTTTCGTATAAATGCATGTTCTGAGTTTTGAGAAGTTATAGGTATAAGAGTAAAGTAGAGAACCAGGTATTGCAAGTATCGGGATTCTTCAAGGTGACCGAAGATGTAGATACTTGTGAATGGTATTCAGTTGATAGTAATGATTAAGAGAACTTCCTTCTCTTTCGGGTTACTCATATCTGGATGCATTCCTAAGTTGAGTAACGCTGATCGGCCTCCTTCCATTTAGTTGACATTCACTGGAGACAGTTGCATGATTTGAATCTGGTTCAATTAAATCAGTGCCTCTGTTTCTGTATTGGATATAGAACAGTTCATATCTTAATGATGTTAAGGTACGAGGAGTTATCCGGCTTATGCTTAAAACCAGACTCTGGATTACTCAAGGCACGTTTCTGTAATGGCTGTTTGTGGGTTGACCCAGGTTAAGACGAGGGTTGCCTTTCTACCATCTGGAAGATCAATAGTGATATTGTTCTTGACTCGCCACAGTTTTAATAAAAATGGATTTTTTCAGAAAACAGAAGTGGGAGTATGGTAGAACTGGAAGTGATTCCAGAACCGCAAACGATTACTGAAGATTTGATAAGATCCTAAAGATTCAATCTGGTTTGACATTCCATTGGCCACTCCACAGATAAGGTGGTTACCTCAGGCACTCGAGAGGTACTTCGGTATGCTCAAGGACGGTGACAGGGAGGTTCTTGTATACCCAGACTTTCCATTGCTGTTGTTCCAGGCTATGAGACCCGGCAGGAGGATGAGTATAGCGCCGTTCTGAACTAGCTTTAGAAGTGTACGTCTATATGACTCTGCCAGAGGGTTGTCGTAGTCAGTGGGAGCAGCGGAAGTATGGTGGACAAGTGGCTTATGTCTATTTATAGACTAAAGCAGATATATCGGAAATAGATCATCTATGTCTGATGTGACAGTCATAGGTTTGACTTCATCAGAATAGGGGATGGATCTATTAAGAAGGTAGTAGGATGTGATGTCCTGATATTTGGATGACATACATAGAGTAGGAAGTGATATTCCTATACTACGATCGGTTATACTTTGGTTGTCACACAGCGGTTTCTCTACATGGGACGATATAATACCAAGACATTCTGGTTACTAGATCCACAGATCTAGATTTGGGTGGTTTCCCAATCAGGGTACTTAGACAGCATTCTGAAGGTGTTTTAGAATGGACGACTCCTGGCATGGTGGTGTACCTGCAGGTGATGGAGTCACCCTCTTTTAAGGTGTCTTATAGACTAAAGTGGAGAGGGTTGTGCATGATTAGCAGATCACTTTCTTAGGCAATTGAGTCAATCATGAAATGTCAAGTACCACACCAGATGTTGTTTTTGCACGAGATGCAGTAAGTTGATATTAATCCAATCCTGGAGAAACGATCGGAAGCAGTTTTAGAACATAAGTGGATGTTCTAGGGATATGATAACGGCAGCCTCCTTTAGGAGACGGTTATCGTTCCAGGCTTCCAAGGTGACCTGGATGACAGAGTGACTGTCAGAGTTCTCCCTCTGAGGGGCAGTATTTTGGACAGCTGGTCCGGGCGGATACTGAGGGAGGCATGGCGCAGGATACTGATTAAGTTCAGTTGACGATACAGTCTAAAAAGTTTGGATTTGGAGTTCATTTATGAACTAGGTCCCATCAGACATCCAATCATATTCTAAGACAGGTATTGCTCATTTCGGGAGATGGCTTTCTCCGCGAACTTGAGATAAAGAAAGACATAGAAAGAAACATCACAGCGGATCCACTCACTGAGGTTATTCCTCGAACGCAATAGTTTTGCAAACGAGCTTTGTGAGACTGACTAGTAGAGAAGTTGGGTGTTCGGTATCACACGGGCTGTGAGTATGCGACATCACAATAATTAGCCTTGAGTGCAAGTAGGAGATTGTTGGAGATAGTGCCCTCAGAGTCAATTATTGGATCACAGGCACGTGATTGCAATGATAGAGGGAGGACCTGTCCCAGAAGGACAGTCTTACTCAAGATGATAGTATGCTATCTGGTTTATCTTTATCATCGTGTACTGCTTTAGGTGACCTTACAGATCACTATTGAACGTTGATAGAGCCCCTAGGATTCTTGCTTGACTGCCAGCAGTATGAGGGCGATCATATACGTGGGAGATGGGGTCTATAAGCACATCCTTAAAAGGTCCCTAGTCGAGGGAGTTTCGAGACAGGGCATCGATACTCCAGAGTAGACTAGTGTATACAGTCGAGACCCCGACGAGGGGCGGTGGCCGGTCTTACAAGCCACTGGTGTCAGTTGGTTCACCTAAGATGTATACAGGTGCTCATTGGGTTATGAGTACACCGGATAGGACTCGCCGGGAACCTGCTAGTTGGGATTATACCAGACGTCAGATAGCAGTTCCCTGGTGACATGTGTACAGGTTAGTTCATCGACCTGAGATCGTCATTTGTCTCGTGTGAGTTCCCACTGTGCTTTGATTACTACCCTACCACGCTCAAAGGAGACATGCAAACAGGTTTTAGTTGGGTACAGTCTCGAGCCACATGGAGGCAGTGAGCGGATCTGCAGGGGTTCGTCTCTCCCGGTATTGGGGGTGAGGTCGCGCTGTGTCTAGGAGAGCCATTACACGAAGTCCCTGGCCAAGGCAGGAGATTTACTGTTAGGTATTCCAGTAGTATCTCAGGGTGTTCTGGGCTACACTCCGACACGACTTGTACCGCTTTTGGGGGTCTGACTTTTACCAACCCCCTAGGCCCGCCATGCGATGCTCATAGACGAATGGACCGGACTGTACAGATATTGTCACTGACAGGCTCAGTAGGGTGTCAGGATGAGTTCGCTCATTGACGCCCCTTTTGGTCAATACCTGGTAGCCCGTTACGTATAGGCTAATACCTCTGACGTGCTAGTGGTTAAATCCACAACCAAAGTATTGACGAGTCTTTAGAGTCCCCCACAGACCGTTTTCTCAAGTTTCGGGAGAAAAGCTGTAGAGGCCGTATGGAGATATGGCAAGGTTCGATCAGATACGTGCGGTATTGCACGGATCATGATCGAACGGATAATACTAGCGGGCTTTGGTTTAAGCCGGATCCTAGTATTGTACCGTGTAGATTTTGTCTCATTGCATTTGTATTCGGTCGGAATACAAATGCGGGTATGTATATACAGTCGTGGGGTTTTCCTGTAATTTATTACGGGATCAGTTTTCTGAAGTTGCCAGTTTGCATTCCGTTCTGGCCAGTTTTCCTTTGTTCCTTCACGGCCGGACTTTTCCGATGGAGGGGGTTATTTGCAGTTGTGCAAATTATCTTTTTGGGGGGGTTATTTGTATATATGGCTTCATAATGGTTCTATGCATCATTAGATTCTTTTTGAATCACTTCTTATGCATTAATTGAGATTAGAGTTGGATTTGATTTGGTGTGACATTGTTATCATCACATTTGGGTGTGGTCATCCCTTTGTTTTCCTACACTCACCTCCCTTGCATTTTTTTCCCTTCTCCATTTTAGGGCCCGGCCACATGAGGGGAGAAATATGAGAGTTCATTTTTCATGAGGGAAAATCTACCATCTCATTTGCATGCTTGCAAAATTCCTAACACATCTCCAAAAGCTCATATTCTTTTGCTCATTCCTCCATCACCATGGCAACTTCATAAACCCCAAAGAGGCAAACCTTTCTACACTATTCTACAGCAAATCTTGGGCACGTCGACTTGCCAACTTCGCGCCCGAGTTGCCTCGGTCCAGAGGTGGGAGCCCGTAAAAGAACCCGGCGATGTGGTGCCCGTTCCGACGAGGAGATGAAGACCGGAGATTCCGCGAGGAGATCGGAGTGGAGGCCGAAAACCGAAGGACACGGATCGCTCGGTATAGCATTCTACCCTTTCTCTAGTTAACTAGGAGTAGGTTAATGGCCCGATCCGGAATTTTTTGTGCGCGGTAGTGCCGGTTTTTAGTTTTTAGAAAAGTTTCGTTTCCGCATTCCGGTATCGGATTGACGGCCGGGGCGCCGCCGTGCACTTACAGCTGTGCAGTAGACGGTGAGCCTGGCAGAGGGAATACTATCTACCGGTGATAGCATTTGGGCTCGGCGGATATACGGAGGATACTGACCGGAGTCGAGAGATGAGATGGGCCGATCCGGACTAAGGGAGCCTGAGGACCTGTCACGCCCCGCTTCCCAGAGTACGCAGGATTGGGCACGTAACATAGCCAACCATGCTACCTGTGGGTAGGAAGTATCCACCCACAGTCACATTACGGTTGTAAGGATATCAAGAACAAGATAAAGTACTAATCTAACACATGTCCAAATCCATAATAACAAGAAATCAATGAACAGTAAGTGCGGAAGCAAATGATCCAATATAATAATAGAAAGGTACGTCCCATAATGCGGGATCGCACCTGGAAATAAAATGCAATAAACAGACTAACCACTATAGAACTCAAATCAGCCTGCTGGCTGAAGTACTCCTGCACGGTCGGCGACAGTGGTAAAGAATCTGGGCCATGCAAAACCCAGACGTCAGCGCGTCACGACATCAAGTATATAATGTAAACATGGTGATAAGCAATGCAAATATGAACATGAATAAAGCAGTACTAAGAAACAACAGAGCAGGGTAATGTGCAATGGTGACTAAACTGTCCTATCAGGTTTTCTACTCTATAGTCTTTGAAACCAATTGATGAATCGTCGATGTAACCCAATAGTATCCCGTACATACCCGGGACCACGGCCACAATATTCTCGGCGGAAACCGAGACATGCCGTTAGGCACAGAATAGGAAAGTGTTAGTATCCCGTACATACCCGGGACCACGGCCACAATATTCTCGGCTGAAACCGAGACATGTCGTTAGGCACAGAATAGGAAAGTGTACACTCGGTATTACCCCGTACATACCCGGGATCACGGCCACAATATTCTCGGCTGAAACCGAAACATGCCGTTAGGCACAGAATAGGAATGTGTACACTCGAACGGTAGTGAACTGTCGAGTTACAAGTCAGGTTCATCATTGGTTTCCCCATACCCCCAAGCTATGTATGTCAGGTCAGGTATTCAGTAGTCAAGGACTAATGCCAACACAAAATCCGGTAAAAGTAGGTCTGTCTGGATAGACAGCAGGAATGGTCAGGTTTGTCGGCATTAGGCATGAAATCAGGTAACAAGTCAGGTCATGGTACAACAGGTTGAGTTGGTAGTAAAGGATACCATGTCCGGTGCATCGGTATGTATATATATGTCATGTGTAGCAAGGTCAGGTCAATATGCAACGCAATCGAGGGTGTGCTCATAACAGGTATATAATCGAATACGGGATAACAGCAGGAAAATAAGGTAAACAACAATAACAGTTCATTTAATCACAATGGTGCGTTAATATGGTGCAGTTGTATTATCTTATTAACAGGTTCGAGCACCCTTGGGTGCAATACTTTTGTAACGGTCCAAATAAGTTATGACTATCAAATAGACATATGAAATAATTTAACTAAACTAATATATTATAACTGTATTTATTTATCCACATAAAATACTGTCCGTGCATTATACTAAACTGATATATATTTAATTAACTTGGTAAATGCAAACAATTAAGCATTATTATACTTTCATATTGCACATTACACCCTTAAAGCTTTCAATTATATATCCATAATATTCCTATCAATGCAACAAGTGTATATAGTATATATTTTCATATGTGGTATTCACATTAGCATGCAATATTAAGATTAGTAAATTAATATTCATAGCAGTGTATACTTTTATAACTATTTCATTGTCAATAATGTAATATCATATACATAATTTATTATGACCCAATAAATATAACAATAATTTTAGTGGCAGGATTGGCCATCGCAGTAACTAGCATGTTAGAGTAAGTATTGGGGTACTTACCCAGCAATGAACGATCGTGCAATCTCGAAAACAACAATGGGGACACTAACTTGAAGCCGACGTAATGTATGCTCGGTCAGTGCAGAGGATCAACGATGGCGACTGCAAGGCGTAGGCGATGCTGACTTGGCGAGATGGGTTCCCGGCCTGATGGGTGGCTGCTGGTTCACAGTAGGTCGCAACCGAGGAAGATGACGCCTAAGGCTGTTGATCGGTGAGAGTCTTGGTCGAGGGTTGGAGTTGGGTGAACGCGAGAGAGAGGTGATCACTGGGGGTCTGTTGATCGTTGGCGATGACCAGGGCGGCACAGGTGGTCGCGGATGGCTGCGGCGGGGAGCACTGGTGGCTGCGAGGGTGCAGGCACAGAGGATATGGGCGAGACGAGGAGGAAGAGGCTAGGGTGCTGGTGGTATCGGCGTCGGCGTCGGGGCTGCGGCGGTGACGGGTAAGGGTGGCTAGGGTTGCGCGATGGGTTCTCGCGAAGTTCGTGGGTTTTCTGTTCTCAGGATCATGAACAGAGGGGGAAGGTATTTAAAAGGATAGAGAGAGAGATTAATGGGGGGGGAGAGAGAGAGAGAGATTTGTGATGGGTAGAGAGAGAGAGAAAGAGAAATGGGTAAGGGCCCACCGGAGAGTTATTGATTGGCTTAAGAAAGATTTAAGGGTAAAAAAAATCCAAAAGATTTAATAGGTTACGATTAACAGTGAACATATATATGAAATATATTATGGTTTTCAATATTATATTAATTTGGGATTTTGGCGCTAAATAAAACATTTCCAAATCGCGCCCGGGTTGCGCCCAAATGCTCCAAATTCAAATTATAGGATTTTAAGCAGGTTCCAAATTTTGAAAAGAGGTGTTTAATGATTAAAATGCATGCCCCCAAGTCGGACACTTGCACGCGCGCGTAGTCGTCCAAACTTGCCCGTGTAGCCAAACGGAACGGAATCTCGACACGCGGACGCTACCACGCGACTAGTGGCGACGAGTAGGCCAACATGGACATTTTAAATTTCATTTTAGGAGTTAAAATTTGTTATGTTCCAAAATGACTTAACCGGTTAAAATTTAGCAATAAACCCCAGAAAAACAGAATAATTGAAAAGAGCCATAAATAACCCTCAACTAGTAATATAAATAGTATTATTGGGCTCGGGTGTTACATCATACCCAACTACAAAAAGAATTTCGTCCTCGAAATTCCAAGAATACAAGATAGCTAACTACTGGAAAAGGTGAGGGAATTTCTGCCGGATCTCGTGTTCTCGCTCCCAAGTAGATTCTCCATGCGATCGGTTACCCCAAGAAACTAGCACAAGAGGGATAACCTTGTTCTTAAGAACCTTTGAAGTCCAACATGCAAGCCCTCAACATATCTTCAAGGGTCTGGATCGTTCTCTCTGACTGTCCATCAGTTTGAGGATGATAGGCTGTGCTAAACTTCAATCGAGTCCCCAAACTTTCTTGTAAACTCCTCCAAAAGTGCGACAAGAACCGAGTGTCCCGATCGGACACGATGCTTACCGGTACTCCATGCAATCTCACAATCTCCTGCATATACCGCCCTGCCAAAGTCTCTGTCGATTAACCAACCCGAAACGGAAAAAGTGAGCTGCCTTGGTCAACCGATCGACAATCACCCACTGCATTGTTGCCCTTTGGACTCCGCGATAAAGCCGTCACGAAATCCATGGTTATATGTTCCCACTTCCACTGAGGAATCGGAAGTGGTTGCAACAAACCAGCAACCCTTTGGTGTTCAGCCTTGACTTGCTGACACACCAAGCACTTAGCCACGAAGCGAGCAATTTCCCGTTTCATACCTTCCTACCAAAGTACTGTCGAATGTCTCGGTACATCTTTGTCCCTCCTGGATGTACAGAGTAAGATGAACTGTGTGCCTCCCCCATGAGCTCTTCACGCGCATCTCCTTTTGGCACACACACACGGCTACCATATCTCAATGAACCGTCTTCAAGGATCAGTAAATCGGTTCGTAGTCCGGCTCCAACCTGCTCTCGAAACCTTTGCAGTCTAGGATCCTGCGATTGTGTCGCCTTAATCTTCTCAACTAAGGACGATTGTACTTGCAACTGCATCAACTGTCCTATAGCATGTGGTAGCACAACCTCCAAGTCAAATCTCCGAAAATCCTCAATGATCTCTCTCTGTGCAGTCAATATCTGAATTGCTGGTAACCGGCTTAGCGCATCTGGCACGACGTTAACTTTTCCCGGATGGTACTTAAGATCAAGGTCGTAGTCAGCCATCAGCTCCAACCCTCTGCGTTGCCTCATGTTCAACTCCTTCTGAGTGAACACATATTTCAAACTCTTGTGATCCGTAAAGGCTTCGACTCTCTCGCCCAACAGGTAGTGTCTCCAAATCTTCAGGGCGAAGATCACGGCTGCAAGCTCTAAGTCATGAGTCGGATAGTCCTTCTCATGAGTCTTCAGTTGTCTCGATGCGTAAGCGACGACTTTCCCATTCTGCATTAAAACACATCCTAATCCTTTTCCAGATGCGTCGCTGTGAATCACCAGTCCTCCTGAATTATCCGGTACGGTCAGGATCGGGGCGGTTATCAACTTCTGCTTCAACGTCTCGAAGGCCAATGCACATCCATCCGTCCAAACAAACGGTACCTCCTTACGCGTGAGCTTGGTTAACGGCTCAGCTACGCGAGCGAAGTTCTCCACAAACCTTCTGTAGTATCCGGCGAGTCCAAGAAAACTCTTTATCTCCGCAACATTCTTCGGAATAGGCCAATCTCGAACTGCTGTAATCTTCTCGGGATCAACGGCGATTCCATCGCCCGACACGACATGCCCCAGAAACTTCACTTCTTCCAGCTAGAATTCGCACTTACTCATCTTCGCAAATAACTTCTCTTGTCTCAGCTTTTGCAGTGCGATCCTTATGTGCTCAGCATGCTCCTCCGGACTCCTCGAGTACACCAGAATATCGTCAATGAATACCACAATAAACTGGTCCAAGAACGGTGAAAAGATCCTGTTCATCAAATCCATGAATATTGCCGGCGCATTAGTCACTCCGAAGGGCATCACTAAATACTCGAAATGCCCATACCGAGTCCGAAACGCCGTCTTGCAAATGTCTTCTGCCTTCACTCGGACCTGATGATATCCTGATCGCAAGTCCAGTTTCGAGAATACCCTCGCGCCACTAAGCTGCTCAAAGAGTTCTCCAATTCGAGGGATCGGGTACTTGTTCTTAATAGTCACCCGGTTCAATTCTCGATAATCAATGCACATCCTTCTCGTGCCATCCTTCTTCTTCACTAAAAGAACTGGGGCTCCCCAAGGTGAGTTGCTGCTTCGAATCCATCCCTTCTCGAGTAATTCACCAACTTGTTTCTTAACTTCTTCCAATTCCACCGGTGCCATCGGATAATAAGATTTTGATACTGGCGCTGCACCAGGAATAAGGTCAATCGCAAACTCCACCTCTCGCTTCAGCGGTAAGTCCGAAATATCTTCAAATACGTCCATAAAATCGCGAACAACTGCCGGCTCTTCATTACTATCAACTTCCATAGCTGCAAGAACACTGTTTGTCGGCCTAGCCCTAAACTCGACTGGCCCGACAGAACTGCTTCCTTACCGCAACCGCTGTCTACATTGTTGACCACGAAAGGTCCAGCAAGACTACTGAGTCTCGTCCATTCTGCTGCATGCACGTCCACGGTTGCTCCATTCTGCCTTAGTCCGATGAACTTCTCTTCCATTTCCTCCGCGCAGTCCGCGGAAGGACTTCTCCAGTAAACCCTTAGAGAAATCCGCCCACTGTTTGGCCTGGGGCAAGCGGTTCTCCTCCACAAGCCACCACTCTCGGGCGTAATCCACTAGTTGAATGCGCACTACATCAACTCCTTTGTCCTCTGGAACCTGTGCCGCAATCAGCAAATTCTCCGTGTCACTAGCCACTGCTCGGCTGGCAACGGCTCCTCCAGACCAGTGGAAGTAGACGGACCCAAAAGTCTGAAATCTGCTACAGTCCCTACTCGTTCGACTGGTCTAGTTCCATCGTTGTTTACAGACTGCTGAACGATCTGCAAACCTTCCTGAAACGAATCTGCTATTGCTGGATCAGCTCAGTCTGTCTCTTTGATTTCCAGCATTCCTCTTATCACTCCAAGCATGGCGGCTTCGTTCACACGCCTCTGGTAAGTCTTCAACTTCTTACCTGTCATAATCCTGAACTCAAAACACCCAACATTAGCATGATGATAGATTCTGAATGTGGATCAAGGCTAGAACTCCAAGATACTTAAATAGAGTGCTGCATTGTAGCTATGCCGCGGTATCATAGCCGCAATTACTTAACTCCACCCAAGTCGCCCAAGTCCTAGGGATAACAAGAAATCAGGTTTCCGAGTCGACATGCAAAGTAAGTTTGCGCGTCGTAAAAGATATAATCAGGAAGAATGTGATTCAAGAATGGTAAAACGGTCAATGTGGCTGGACATGTTTCCTAAACACGGGTATTCTGATTCGTGTATTGGGTACAATACCCAACTACAAAAGAATCAACCCGACTAACCTATGTCTCTGATACCAAAAGAACCATGTCACGCCCCGCTTCCCAGAGTACACAGGATTGGGCACGTAACATAGCCAACCATGCTACCTGTGGGTAGGAAGTATCCACCCACAGTCACATTACGGTTGTAAGGATATCAAGAACAAGATAAAGTACTAATCTAACACATGTCCAAATCCATAATAACAAGAAATCAATGAACAGTAAGTGCGGAAGCAAATGATCCAATATAATAATAGAAAGGTACGTCCCATAATGCGGGATCGCACCTGGAAATAAAATGCAATAAACAGACTAACCACTATAGAACTCAAATCAGCCTGCTGGCTGAAGTACTCCTGCACGGTCGGCGACAGTGGTAAAGAATCTGGGCCATGCAAAACCCAGACGTCAGCGCGTCACGACATCAAGTATATAATGTAAACATGGTGATAAGCAATGCAAATATGAACATGAATAAAGCAGTACTAAGAAACAACAGAGCAGGGTAATGTGCAATGGTGACTAAACTGTCCTATCAGGTTTTCTACTCTATAGTCTTTGAAACCAATTGATGAATCGTCGATGTAACCCAATAGTATCCCGTACATACCCGGGACCACGGCCACAATATTCTCGGCGGAAACCGAGACATGCCGTTAGGCACAGAATAGGAAAGTGTTAGTATCCCGTACATACCCGGGACCACGGCCACAATATTCTCGGCTGAAACCGAGACATGCCGTTAGGCACAGAATAGGAAAGTGTACATTCGGTATTACCCCGTACATACCCGGGATCACGGCCACAATATTCTCGGCTGAAACCGAGACATGCCGTTAGGCACAGAATAGGAATGTGTACACTCGAACGGTAGTGAACTGTCGAGTTACAAGTCAGGTTCATCATTGGTTTCCCCATACCCCCAAGCTATGTATGTCAGGTCAGGTATTCAGTAGTCAAGGACTAATGCCAACACAAAATCCGGTAAAAGTAGGTCTGTCTGAATAGACAGCAGGAATGGTCAGGTTTGTCGGCATTAGGCATGAAATCAGGTAACAAGTCAGGACATGGTACAACAGGTTGAGTTGGTAGTAAAGGATACCATGTCCGGTGCATCGGTATGTATATATATGTCATGTGTAGCAAGGTCAGGTCAATATGCAACGCAATCGAGGGTGTGCTCATAACAGGTATATAATCGAATACGGGATAACAGCAGGAAAATAAGGTAAACAACAATAACAGTTCATTTAATCACAATGGTGCGTTAATATGGTGCAGTTGTATTATCTTATTAACAGGTTCGAGCACCCTTGGGTGCAATACTTTTGTAACGGTCCAAATAAGTTATGACTATCAAATAGACATATGAAATAATTTAACTAAACTAATATATTATAACTGTATTTATTTATCCACATAAAATACTGTCCGTGCATTATACTAAACTGATATATATTTAATTAACTTGGTAAATGCAAACAATTAAGCATTATTATACTTTCATATTGCACATTACACCCTTAAAGCTTTCAATTATATATCCATAATATTCCTATCAATGCAACAAGTGTATATAGTATATATTTTCATATGTGGTATTCACATTAGCATGCAATATTAAGATTTGTAAATTAATATTCATAGCAGTGTATACTTTTATAACTATTTCATTGTCAATAATGTAATATCATATACATAATTTATTATGACCCAATAAATATAACAATAATTTTAGTGGCAGGATTGGCCATCGCAGTAACTAGCATGTTAGAGTAAGTATTGGGGTACTTACCCAGCAATGAACGATCGTGCAATCTCGAAAACAACAATGGGGACACTAACTTGAAGCCGACGTAATGTATGCTCGGTCAGTGCAGAGGATCAACGATGGCGACTGCAAGGCGTAGGCGATGCTGACTTGGCGAGATGGGTTCCCGGCCTGATGGGTGGCTGCTGGTTCACAGTAGGTCGCAACCGAGGAAGATGACGCCTAAGGCTGTTGATCGGTGAGAGTCTTGGTCGAGGGTTGGAGTTGGGTGAACGCGAGAGAGAAGTGATCACTGGGGGTCTGTTGATCGTTGGCGATGACCAGGGCGGCACAGGTGGTCGCGGGTGGCTGCGGCGGGGAGCACTGGTGGCTGCGAGGGTGCAGGCACAGAGGATATGGGCGAGACGAGGAGGAAGAGGCTAGGGTGCTGGTGGTATCGGCGTCGGCGTCGGGGCTGCGGCGGTGACGGGTAAGGGTGGTTAGGGTTGCGCGATGGGTTCTCGCGAAGTTCGTGGGTTTTCTGTTCTCAGGATCATGAACAGAGGGGGGAAGGTATTTAAAAGGATAGAGAGAGAGATTAATGGGGGGGAGAGAGAGAGAGAGATTTGTGATGGGTAGAGAGAGAGAGAGAGAGAAATGGGTAAGGGCCCACCGGAGAGTTATTGATTGGCTTAAGAAAGATTTAAGGGTAAAAAAAATCCAAAAGATTTAATAGGTTACGTTAACAGTGAACATATATATGAAATATATTATGGTTTTCAATATTATATTAATTTGGGATTTTGGCGCTAAATAAAACATTTCCAAATCGCGCCCGGGTTGCGCCCAAATGCTCCAAATTCAAATTATAGGATTTTAAGCAGGTTCCAAATTTTGAAAAGAGGTGTTTAATGATTAAAATGCATGCCCCAGAAATTTTATTTTATGACTAG
This sequence comes from Agapanthus africanus, assembly GCA_030015575.1. Classification (NCBI taxonomy): domain Eukaryota; kingdom Viridiplantae; phylum Streptophyta; class Magnoliopsida; order Asparagales; family Amaryllidaceae; genus Agapanthus; species Agapanthus africanus. The sequence goes on from CM057344.1 coordinate 243,199,665, forward strand.
TGGCCACGAGTAGGCCAACATGGACATTTTAAATTTCATTTTAGGAGTTAAAATTTGTTATGTGCCAAAATGACTTAACCGGTTAAAATTTAGCAATAAACCCCAGAAAAACAGAATAATTGAAAAGAGCCATAAATAACCCTCAACTAGTAATATAAATAGTATTATTGGGCTCGGGTGTTACAGGACCGATCCGGACTGACGGAGCCCGAGATATGAGGATTTACGTGTCGATGCAGGATACGGGTTTCATGATGTTTTCGAGTGTCGATGCTGGACACTCAGGTTCCATGATTTTGATGTTTCGCGAGGGACACGCGTTGATTTATATCCTCATACCTTCATGCATATTCTTTTATGAGATTCACATGCATACATACGTTGATTATATGGGTGGACGAGATCCACATGTATACATACATTGATTTTACGGGTGGACGAGATCCATAGGCATACATAAATTGATTATATTGTTGGATGATATCCACATACTGATAGACTTGAGTATATTATTGGCACATATGTAGATACGGTCACCCTAGATATCATAGTATTACATTTATGATATAGTTGACCTATGAGTCGTTGTTTATTCGATTTCTACTTGTTGATATTTTTCTACTCACGGGTTGGCAACTCACCCCCGTTGTGCCACAGTTCTTGCAGGTTGACCGCACGGATCAGTAGCGGCATCACTGGCACATAGGTTCTTTTGGGTGTTTTGCTTGGTAGGTGGGACATTTGTATCGTACCCACTCTTGTATTTACTATTCCTATTGTATCTAGTCAACTCCATCAATCAAAATTTATAATTGTTTAAGTAATGAGACTTAGTGAGATTGTGGTTGCGAGACATAGAGCGAGGGGTATTCCGCTACTTATGGTTTTGATGTCTTGCTTATTTCTTTATCTTTTTGGTGAACTTCGCCGTTGGGCGTCGTATACTTATATTTATGCTTTGCGTGGTTGTAAATCCGCCGATGGGCAAAGAGCTAGCTCCCGCTTGGGGATGCCTTTATATTATCTTGTATTTTGGTTTTGGATCAAAAATTACTCAGGAGGTGCTGCCCAAATTTTCAAAAGACGAAAAATGTTTTCAAACTAATAAATTTTGCTTGTATTATTCATGTTTCTTTTCCATGCATTTAAGAAAACTTGATTTCATTATATTTTTATTTCAAAATTTCACATATTTTATTTTCTTAAAAAGGTTTAGATTTCTGGGTTTCAGCTTACTTGAGTTCCGTTACGTCTTTAGACGTTGCGTGATTCAAGTGCTGGTCACGAGCTAATATTTCGGGTCATGACATTACTGAAGTGTTTCTCATTCATATTTATAGTATGATCTAAGTATTGAATTCCTTCTATATAAACAATAATAACACTTATCCCCACGTCAGTAACAATAACAACAATCTTATCCAATATTTGTGCGAGTACGGGTTTTTGGAACCCGCGCTATCCGGCATGGACGAGCTTTTGTAATCCGATTTACGAAATTATTTTTTTTAATTTAATAATAGTTTTATTTTAAATTTTAATTATTTTTTGTTTTAATTTTTTTGTAGGACGGGTTCACGGAACCCGCCCCCTTCTTTTTAAAGGAGAGGGCGCGTTCCCAGAACCCGCTCTCTTCCCCCCAAAAAAGAGGGCGGGTTCCTAAAGGAGAGGGTGGGTTTCCATAACCCGCCCTCTTCCATCCTTAAAAAGGGGGCGGGTTCTAGGAACCCGCCCTCTCCTTTCTAAAGGAGGGGGCGGGTTCCCAGAATCCGCCCTCTCTTTGCGGGGGTGGGCGGGTTCAGAATCCGCCCTCTCTTTGCGGGGGTGGACGGGTTCTTGGAACCCGCCCTCCCTATGGATAGGGGGAGGGGGGTTCGTAGAACCTGCCCTCTATGGCAGCGGGGTCGGATGGGATGGGTTGGAGGTAGGATTGGGTGGGTGGGTGGATGGGTAAGGTGGGGCTTGGGATGTAAGCAAGGCGGGTTTTGAGGACCCGCCCTTCATTTTTTAAATAATATGGCGGGTTTCAGAAGTCCGCCTTCTAATCGTATTTTTCCCAAACCATTCTATTCTCATAATTATAATTTAAATCGTCCTGTTTTACTAATTTTAATATCTAACCATCCTATTTCCAAAAAAAACCTATGAATGAATGAAGAGCACTGGGAGAGAGACTGCCTGATTTGAAACGGTTTCAGTGGCTGTAGACATAATTCTTAGACCCAACTTTAGGTCTTGTGTACATTGAATTTGAGTCTCTCCAGCTCATCTCTCTCTCTCTGTCTCTCTCTCTCTCTATATTTATAGGATTTGTGGGGTTGGCCTGTACTTGGAAAGATAAATTAATTGAGGTTTTGTTTTCAGAAAAAACAATATTTTGCAAGAAATTATTGGTTGTGCAAGATATAAGACATAAGAAGACATGAAGTGGTATGAAAATTTCGGTCACTCTTCAAACGGATTGGAATGGTCCGTGTGCTTATTTATTTATTTTTCATGACCGGACACATATATATAACTGAACACTGTCAAATTTTTCATATTTTGCCTTCTATTATCCCATTGGTATAAATAATAAATCAAACATTGATAAAAAAAATGGTGATGTATCTCAGGGGTTTCTTTGTAATTTATTAACGGAATAAGAAGGTTGTTAGGAACGGAGGGGGTAAAATGCAGGCTATTAGAAACAAGGGTGATTTCCTGCAACAAAAGTGAGGGATTCCTGTAATTTAGCTTTTTGTGGAAAATTGCAGAAGACTCCCTCTGTTGTTAATGGAGTAGCTGGATAATTTCGACTATTGTACAAATTTGAGAAAATTGCACATGACCATTGCTTAATTCGCTATATATGTCAAGTTCTACATGTTACTTGCTATTTTTGGATTAGGCTTTATGTTCAGTGTACTGCAATAATTAATATAATTAGCATTAATTTCTCCAAATTCATCTCCTTTAAACTTTGAAATTTGCATTAATTTCTCCAAATTCATCTCCTTTAAACTTTGACATATTTGTCATGTTATAAGGCTATGGATGTATACACAATGAGAGTTTGCTTGATTCAGTATTCAACATGCTTCTTTCTAGTAAAAAGGAAAAATAAAGCGAAAATCTATGTTAAATTAATCTGGTGAAGTACCAAAGTAACCCTACAAAATGTGTAAAAGCAGGAATTCTATTTGATATTATTGACATCATTATGCCCTATTTATACATGCAAGTAAGACTATATAAAATAGAAAATATAATATCTTGAAGAGAAAGCATATTATTTCAAATTTAACCTACAACTAAGGTATGAGACTTCAAACAAGGCAATCTAATTAGCTATAATAAGGAATAGAATTAGTGTCAAGATCTTTTCATATTTAACATCCTTCCGCAAGCTATGGTAGATCGTCTACCGAGTGATTGAATAAAAATGTAGATTGATTTGCATCTGCCATCTTCAAAGAGGACAAAGATGAACAACACGATCTTTAACGCATCGAGCAAGACAGATTGTGAAGCTTCTAGTCTCTAGATAGACTGTTCCCTGTAGGCACTTGAGTTTAGGCGGATTTTTGCATAGGGACGTCTGGAGAGGAGAGATCCCATTTGATAGTAAAATATTGGAAAAAACAATATTTAAAACGAACAGGTTTAAGCATGGATCGAATCCAAAATAAAAACCATTTATATTACATCCACGTAAATTTGCTTGAATTTAATAAAGATATTTTAGGGGTACCTTCCAAGACCTCACAAGCACAAGATCCTCCTAAGCTTCACCCACAACCCCTTTGGTCTCTCTTTAGAATATATTCGTTCTCATAATTTCTTGTTTCTTTCAACTGCCATGGATATGGTTTGTTCCTACGTTTGGAATCATAGAGGTAAACCACTGTCCCTGTGGTGTCCACCGTAAAAGAAAAATTATGATCTGTAGGTAGGGGCAAAATTCGTAGGGACAGATAAATACCCCTACGGTTATAAATTTACCCTACGGCGAAACCCGTAGGTGTCGCCGCTCTTACGGTTTCCAACGTAGAGGCATCATTTTATACATTTTTAGAAAAAAAATATTTTAATATCTGGTAAACAAAGCCCAGACGGTTTTCATCATAGGGACATAGTATCAGTTTTTTCATGATACTTTATCCCTGCGGTGGTCATTGTAAGGGTAAAGGTTGTTCCTACAATTAAACTGTAAGGATAGAGTATAAATTTTTTTGCGGATATTTTGCACCTACGGTGGAACCCATAAGGGAATATTGTGCCCTTATGGTACTAACAGTAGTCGCAAACTTTAAATTTTTTTATAAAAAAAATACTGATTTCTGTTTTTTGTCAACCTTTTACACAATAATATATCACACACTATATTATATATCCAAATACAAAAATATATATCAATAACATCCCACGCATAATACATAATGAAATACAAAAATGTAAAAACAAAAAATAAACAAACACAATACGAAAGCACTCTAAAATCATGATCATAATCATTATATACAACAACCGAAATCCAATTTATACAATATGTCACAAATATAATACAAACATCCTACAAAACTCTCAAATATATAAAAAAAAATAATCACTGCTAGCTCAATCCAGGTGCTCCATCTCCAAGTATCTGGCGCATCTGGTGAAGCTGGTCCGCGTTGTAGCCCATGCACCTCAAATACTCCAGAACTGATGCCGGAGTCTATATAGAGCTGGAGCAGCTGGAGCTGAAGTAGTTGGAGCTGGAGCAGCTGGAGCTGGAAGATTGGCCTGTGAAGCCGTAGCCGAAGGAGTTGTTAATTATATGTATGCCCTAGAGGTCATTATTGTACATATGATGTATATTATAGTGGATGCTTGGACATACATAAGGAGGACTTTCTTGCTCGACATGATAGTATGTTATCTGGTTGCTCTTTATCTTAACATGTATACTTGGATCTTTATATCATCTCTCTGTTACATGTTGGTAAAGCCCTTAGGATGTAGAATTGACTACCAAGACTATGATATAGATCATACTAGTGGGACCAGGGTAGTCCATAAGTTCATCCTTTAATTTTTCTTAGTCGTGGGTGTATCGTGACGGGGCATCGATATTCCAGAGTAGACTAGCATATACTTTTCTCGACCCATGTGATGGGCGATGGATGATCCCATATACATTGGTGTTTGATATCAGAGATGGTATACGGGTGCTCTGTGGAGACTGGGTACACTGGACGGACTCGCCGAGAACTCCTAGATGGTATTATACCCATTGTCAGATAGCAGTTCTATGGTGACATATGTACATATTAGTCTGTAGACCCGAGATCGTCATAGAGTCTTGTGTGATTCCTACTGTGCTTTGATTTCCACCTTACCACTTTCAAGAGAGCGTGCAAAACGGTGGTTTTTGGGTACAGTCCCGAGTCACATGGAGGCAATGAGCGATAGGGGGATTTCGTCTCTCTCGGTATTGGGGGTTGATGTCGTGTTGTGCTCGATTGGCTATAATAGGAAGTCCCTGGCCAGGGCTGATTCAGAGATTTACTGGTAAGTGTTATCAGTAGTTTCTCGACCCGTTATAAGGCTCATATCGGCATGACTTATCGAGCTATTGGGGTCTGACGTTCACCCCCCAGGCTAGATATGCGACATATCATAGACGAAGAGACCGGACTATACGGTAGTGTTACTGATTGGATTCACAGGAGTATGAGCAGGCTTTCTTGTTGATCTTCTGATCGCTCAATACCCGGGTAGCCGTTACGTCCACCTAGTACCGCCGACGGCTTGTGGGTGGTTGATATGATCATCATCTACTGCCGGCGTATTGACGAGTCTTTAGAGTCCTACACAGAGGTTTCCTGGCTCAGGCGAAACGAAGTAGGAGCACATATGTGATATGTGCGGGACCGAGATTAATACGTGTATGTGATACCGTATTCTATTCTCGCGATTTGTGTTATCGGTCGGTTATATGTGATATAGCCGGGTTATCGAATCAAGTGTTGATTCGATAAATTGATATACATGATATTAGTCAGTTATATGTGATATAGCTGGATTATTAAATCAATTATTGATTTAATAATTTAATGTATAATTATATATTTGATATATTAACATACATTAACTAATATTAGCTCACTTAAGTATTTCTTTTTCTCACTTGTGTGTACACTTAATATATATGTGATATATATTATTTGTGTCATGCTAGTTGTTACATGCAACATGGGTGTATGGGACTTACATTATGCTTATGATAGTAAGGGGTTTTATTTATTTCAAGTAAATCAAAATTAGTTGGAAATTAGTCACATGGTTCAAGCTTAGTAGAAGCTTGTAGAACCATTGACTTAGTCCACTATGTTTGTTTTATTTGAGATATTTATTAACCCAACCATTATCTTAATCCATGGTTAAGTCTCTACATGAGTTATATGAGATATTTCTCACCCATGGTTTCCATTCTACACTTGCCTCTTTTCCATGGTTGCTTTTATTTATCTCCTTCCTCAAGCTTTCTAGCTTTTTGGGAGGTGAAGAAAATGAGTGAGAAAAATATTTCTAAAGTGAGAAAAATTCCTACTTCATCAACCTCTACTATATTAACCATTTAGTTTGGGTTGTTTCTTCACTAGTTCATCACTTAGTGAAGTGGTAGCTTGAGTTGGAGTCTGCTCAACGTAGATCATCTTCGGCCTCGAAGACTTCAAGAAAGCTTGTTCATTTCACCTTGTGGAGCCTTACTAGAGTCCGGAAGATCACTACTTGAAGCGAAGGGACTACTATACGGAGCTTATGATGTGAAGGACCGGTCTACAAAGGTTGTATTTCTTGTTCACTTAGGTGTAATGTTTGATTACATTCTTGCTTACTCCTAATTTTCTAGTTAGATCTTGGCATGGGTTGCTTAGCTCTCTAGGTTTAATAAAATTACATACTTGATGCCCTAGAAAAATAGTGAGGATGCTAAGGAACCCTACAGTGGTATCAGAGCCAAACTAGAGCATTAGGAGTTGCCTAGGCGAAGTTAAAAGTCCGAACGAACATCGAAAACCCCAAATTTACCCTTGTCTGGAAATTTTTCCAAAAGTTGGAATTTTTCATGTTAAAAATATTCAAAATATCATGCAGGTAATTCTATAGACCCTCTAGAAGAATGACACCTAATCTCGACTACATGACCCCGGAACCACGGCCAAATAGGGGTATTTGCGGCGATTCCGCGGCGCCATGTGTGAGACATGGGTCGGCCCTTCTACGGTTGGTCCATAGGTTCTGTGGCATGTTTTAGGTATTTTTTAACACTGCTCAGGTGTTGAGTTCTCTGGGAAATTTTGGGAATTCGTTGATTCAATCAAAATATTTAACGTCGTCTAGTTATCTGTGAATGTGATACAATATTTGGAATCCACAATTATTAGTTTTATGAAAACTAATTTGAATTTTATAAATCTAGTAATTTAGTCTCATTTGATCGGTTGCCGCGGAATTTTGATGTGGATCAAAAATCCATCGCAATTACATAGTGTACGCGAATGTTCGTCGGGTAACATTACTAGATAGCCACGCCCCATAGTCCCGGCCAAGTGACTGTAGGAGAACCCCGTTGCCTAAAGCATCCATCCGGGTGCTCGCGGCCGTGGTGTTCCGCCTAAGTGCACTTCGTCGACGACATCGGGGGTGTGGCCTGTTGGGTTTCCTACCACGGCAACAAGGTTTCGGGAGGCATCGTCCATGCCAAATTAAAATTTTAGCCGTACTAGCTAACCCTAACCTAGAATCGTATACTAGAAAATGCGACAAATCAAATGCAAACACTTTACATCTAAGTGAATGAGGGAATACAACCTTTGTAGACCGGTCCTTCACTTCTAAAGCTCCGTGTAGTAGTCCCTTCGTTGCGATCATCGAACTCCCAGACTCTAGTGACGGTTCACATGAAGAAAAGAACGGGCTTGCTCAATGCCTTCGAAGCTGAAGATGATCTACGTCGAGGAGACTCAAGCTCATGCTACCTCTTCACTAATGGTGAGATTAGTGAAGCTAACATCCTAAACTAAATGGCTCATGGTAGAGGATGATGAAGTAGGAAATGGGCTCAGTTTAGATTTAATTTTCTCACAATATTTCATCACTTAATCAAAAAGCAAGAGAGCTCAAAATGAGGAAGAAGAAGATGAAGTGATGAACAAAGAGATGATGTTAGAAATGCAACCATGGTGAGTTAATATGCCATGCCTAACTCATGTAGAGAATAAACCATAGTCTAAGGTTAAGGGTTGGGTCAACAAATATTTTAAGCTAGACAAACAAGTTGACTAAGTCAATGGTTATCAAGTTTCCACAAAAAAACAACCATGACAATTTCTAAATGTTTGAATTGCTTAAAACAAATATAACCCAAGCATTAACTTAGCATGGTGTGAGTCACATACACCCATGTTGCATGTGTAACCAAGCATGCCACAATAATACGTATTAGATATATATATTTTGTGCAAAATGAAAACAATACAATTAACATATATCACATATATATCAATGCATCATCAAGTGAGAAAAAGTAATGCTTAAGTGAGCTAATATTAGTTAATGTAATATAATATATCAAATATATAATTATACATTAAATTATTAAATCAACACTTGATTTAATAATCCGGTCATATCATATATAACCGACTAATATCAAATGTATCCTTATATCGAATCAACACTTAATCCGATAACCGGGCTATATCACATATAACCAATCGATACAGATATCGCGAGAATAGAATATGGTATCACATACGCGCATTAATCTCGGTTCCGCACATATCACATATGTGCTCCTACTCCGTTTCGCATGAACCAGGAAACCTCAGTGTAGGACTCAAAAGACTCGTCAATACGCCGGCAGTAGGCGATGATCATATCAAACATCCACAAGATGCAAGCGGTCTGCTAAACGTAACGGCCACCCGGGTATTGAGCGATCATAAGATCAACAAGCAATCCTGCTCACACTCCTGCGAATCCAATCGGTAACACTACCGTACAGTCCGGTCTCTTCGTTTGATATGTCGCATATCTCGTCTAGGGGTGGTAAAAGTCAGACCCTAATAACTCGATAATCTTGCCGATGTGAGGCTCATAATGGGTCAAGAAACTACTGATAACACTTATCAGTATATCTCATAATCAGCCCTGGCCAGGGACTTCCTGTTATAGCCAATCGAGCACAGTGCAACATCAACACCCTATACCGGGAGAGAGAATCCCCTCCTATCGCTCATTGCCTCCATGTGACTCGGGACTGTACCCAAAAACCACCGTTTTGCACGTTCTCTTGAACATGGTAAGGTTGAAATCAAAGCACAGTGGGAATCACACAAGACTCTATAACGATCTCGGGTCAACAGACTACCCTGTATCAGTGTCACCAGAGAACTGCAATCTGACGTGAGGTATAATACCATCTGGGAGTTCTCGGCGAGTCCGTCCAGTGTACCCAGTCTCCACTGAGCACCCGTATACCATCTCTGATGTCAAACATCAATGGATATGGGATCATCCATCGCCCATCATATGGGTCAAGAAGCGTACACGCTAGTCTACTCTGGTATATCGATGCCCTGTCTCGATACACCCACGACTAGGAACATTTAAAGGATGTACTTGCCGACTACCTCTACCCCACTAGTATGATCCGCATCATAATCCAGGTAGTCAAGTACTCATCTTAAGGGCTTATCAACATGTAATATAAAGACAATCAGTGTACATGTTAAGATAAAGAGTAACCAGATAGCACACTATCATCTCGAGCAAGAAAGTCCTCCCTATATATGTCCAAGCATCCACTACAATATACATCGCATGTACAGTAATGGCCTCTAGGGCATACATATAACTATCAATCTCCTACTTGCACTAGGGCCATATGTTGTAGTATCCAATACCTAACAATCAGCAGAGGTTGTAGTATCTCATACTCAACCATCCCATAAAAGTCTCTCTTGGGAAAAGGCCTTTGTGAGTGGATCCGTCGTATTGTCCTCCGAGTCTACTCTCCTAACCTCGATCCTCTGGAGATCAACCATCTCTATGATCAGGTGATACTGCCTTAGAATATGTCTGGATTACTGATAGCACGGGGGTTCCTAGGCCAAAGCCACAACTCCATTGTCACACAATGGTAGGAACAAAGTTCATCTCATGAACTTATATACACCCAGACTGCCTCTTTGGTAGCATCGTTGGTAGCGATGTATCCAGCCTTTATCGTCTAGTTTGCCACGGTATCTAGCTTGGAACTCTTCCAACATGCCATCCCTCCACTGAGGGTAAAGACAATGCCTGTGACTGACATTCAGTCGTCCTTACCACCGTGGAAGCTATCCAGAGATTCACCCCAGGATCGATTGATACCATCTCACTACACCTAGTAAGAATCCTAACATCCATATAGATCTATCTCATAGATCCAATACCTAGGATTTAGGAGGTATCGCTTTGATCCTATATGGAGAATTAATGTGATAAGAGGAGATTGACCGAGTGTAGTATAGGAAACTCTTTTCCTATCAAGAGTATGTTATCCACGTACATTACGAGGAAGACCACCTTACTCTCTACTATCTTTTTGTATATACAAGGTTCATCTACCATTTTGATGAAGTCAAATTCTTTGACTACCACATCAAAACAGACGTTCCAATTCCATGATGCCTGCTTTAACCCATAAAGCAACTTGCACACATTTCCGTTGCTCCCACTGTCTACGAAGCCCTCTGGCTGTGTACTTATAGAAGCTTTCTTCTAAATCAGTATTTAGAAAAGCAGTCATGACACCCAACCGCCATATATCGTAGTCATGGTATGTAGCAATGGCAAGTAGAATCCGGATGGACTTAAGCATAACCTACTAGAGAAAATGTTTCATCATTATCCACACCTGGTCGACGACGAGAACCTTTTGCAACAAGTCTTAGCTTTAAAATTCAACTTTTCCATGTACACCAAGTAGTCTTCTCAAGATATACTTGCTTTTGATAGGGATTTAACCCTTCAGATATAGCAACCAAAGTCCATACTTTGTTGGTGTAAACAGATTCCATCTCAGATCGCTTAGCATTCAGCCATTCTTACAGACTTCCCACTCTTGATGGCCTGCTCGAAACTAGTTGGGTCATCATCTCATGATACAATCCTCGCTCCCACTGTCATTGAGAAAACCGAAGTATCTCTCAGGCGGATGAGGAACCCTACCAGATCGGCGGAGAGGCTGAGGTCCGTCAGGAACTATTGAATCCTACGGTTTTACCAAATCATCAGCTGTAGTTTGTATAGCTAGAACTCCTTCCAGTTCTACCTCATGACAACTAATTTCTTCCCAAGAAATTCCTTTTTTGAAATGGAGGCATGCTGAGAAACAAAACACCTTTTTCTCCTCAGTGTGGTAGAAGATATTTCCTTGCGAATGTTTGGGATATCCAACAAACTTCCACAGAACTGACCTTGCCTCGAGTTTGTCCGGATTATTCCTTTGACATAGGCCGAACAACCCAAAATCTTAACTTACTTAAGAGATGGGTTCTTCTCATACCATATCACATATGGAATGGTAGGCACCTGATTTGGTGGGAACCCAATTCAATAGGTATGCAGCTTCACAAGTGCATAACCCCCAAAGAAAATAGGCAACCCAGTAGTACTCATCATAGAGCGCACCATATCTAATAGGGTGCGATTGCTCCGCCCCGATACACCGACGTGCTGTGGTGTATACGGAGGAGTAATGCTGAGAGAGAATCTCTATCTCCTTTAGAATAGTCTAGGAACTCCATCCTTAAGTATTCTCCTCCCTGATCACATCAAAGGACATAATACTTATATCCTTTTTGGTTCTCTATTTCTGACTTATATTCTATGAATTTCTCTGAAGTTTCAGACTCGTGTTCCAACATGAACATATGTTCGAATCTTGAGAGATCATCAGTGAATGTAATGAAGTAGAAAGAACCGGTCCTGGCATGTGTAGACAGGAGACTTATATACATTATCATGTATCAAGCCCAAGAGTTCACTAACTCTTTCTCTGTTTCAAGTAAACGGAGCTGTAGCCATTTTATCTTTGTGACATGACCGGAAAGTTTCACAAGATGTAAATTCAAACTGATTTAAATATGCATCTAAATGTAACTTAGCTAGTTGTGTCGCATTGATATTGTAACATTTCAAACAAAATAAAATATTATTTTTGGGAATTTTTGCAATTAAATAATAAAATATTGAATATTTTAATAAGGCGGTATAATTAAATACCGATAAATTGGGAATAATTTGGAAAATTATGGAAATTATTAAAAAGAGGGTGCTTTATGTGATTTAGGCAAATTATGAAATTTTATGATTTATTATACACTAATTTTGTGCTAATCGCGATTAGATATCGCTAATCGGGCACTGAACGTGTTTTGTGCACATGACATGCAAAAGTCTTTTTCACACTTGTTACATTTTCCTACATGATTCTTGTGTGTATGGTTATTGCTTTGGGTTTCCTATTGCAAAGAGAAGAAAAGAAAAGAAAACAAAGGAAAAGAAAAAGAAAACATTAGAATAATGAGGGATGGGCAAGAGAGAGAGGAGAAGAGAGAGGGTGAGGGGTCAACCTTGACCATGGCTTATTCTCCCTTCATTATTTCCCCCTTCATTTCTCCCTCTTATTCCTCATGGAAGCCCTATCTACCTCCTCCACAAATTATCTCACTTCATCACCAAAACAAACCCAAAACCCCATCTCCTCTTCACAAAAAATGTGCACAAGCTCTCAAGCTACCCTTTGGACCAAGAAAGTTTGAGTTTTGGCGCTGTAGAGGATTCATGAGTGCAAAATAAGGTAATTATTCCATCATTAGTGTAGAATTTCCATTTCCTTTAGTATCCATGTTAAATTAGAATCGATATTGTGTGGTTTTGGGAACTTTGAAAACGTTAAGTTGAGGATTATGGTTTGAGTTGAACCCAAAGGTGAAATTAAGGTTAGTAGAGGCTATACAACCCCTGTGGTGATTGATTGGAGGCCTAAAACAGAGACTAGAACCCCTATTAGCGAACTTAGAAACCCGATATCGAAAGAATTATGGATTCTGTGAGTGTATATTGAAATCTGCTACACCCGGGTGACCTGAAAATTATTTAGCAAAGACAGTGATACATGCAGGCAACCTAGGACCCCCTACTGAAACCCTAGCCCCTAACCCTCTAACCATGCTGCAAATAAATTCCTTCTGGCCGAAATTTGCGGCCAGAGCAGTGTGGAATCGATTCGTATTTTTTCTGTGGCTTTATCTCCAGTAAACTAGACCCTTGGCATATGCAAAATTGGCTGATTTCATTAAGGGTAAAATCTGTGACCATTTTCAAGAGTTGCTGTTTTGATTCGGGGTTTCTTTTCTCGTATTTTGAATTCTGGATTGTTGTATCTGTGTTTTACCTCGATCACTTGACGTTTGAACGACGATATCGAGGGCTGTTGTTGGTTTTGAAGGCGTGGTCCATAGGTTCTAACCTATAGGTCTTTAGCGTGTCGTTTTGGTTTTCCGATGTGATTTTAATACGCATTTGCGATTGGATTATATGTGTAGCTACCCCACGTGATGTCGAGACGTTGAAGATGAAGATGGCGACATCGGCATCGGCACACAAGAAGTAAGGTGAGTAGATTTATATCTACGGGGGAAGTCGGGTGGATGGCATATAGCACCCCCGCAAAGTTGTGAGAAAAGAATGGGATATGATATATATACTCTTATATGTTAGGGTGTGATATGAACCTTAGCAAGAAAGCTTTAGGAGATTAGGGGTTAGGGTTGGCGGGAATTGAAGAAAGGACTCTAGTCGATTTCTTAGTCCCGAAAACCCTAGAGTAAAGACCTGCATACACGCACATACACATACTCGCATGCATTGATATCCTTGTGCATATTGGGGACATATTTATATTGGTATATTCATATGCTTGGATGACGAGAATGTTATATGATACTTAGGAATGAGTCGATCTAATCGGGCATGATGCCGTGAGATATTTAATGCACGACCGAGATATGTCATGATGTTATAGCAGGTCGTTTGACGACGATACTATGTTTGTGATATATTTATGATAGTTGACATGTGATCGAGATATGAGATAAGATATGTTAAGATATTTATAATGGATCGCTTGGGCGATGTATACTCCTATATGATGATAAGTGTTGATGACATCAGATTGTATGAGGTTGTAGATCAGTAGCCAGATCATGATTATGTTGATGATATTAGTATTGTACTAGACTTAGGTCAGTACCCCCTGTTCACGATATGTGATAATAAGGATATCAGATGAGTAATGAGATAAATGTTATATTTGACCCGTACCCAGATTTGGGATGCCGTACGATTGATTTACCGTACGAGAGATAGTTATGAGGATAGATCCGCACTCTTGACTTGAGGATGTCATATTATTTATTGTATCGTACGTGATACTGTTGAGGCGAGATCACCGACTACTAGGTATATATATGTATATATATATATATATATATAGATCGACTCAGACTTAGGCGGATTCCCTTACACTTTTGACTGGGCTCGAGTCATACCCATTTTCAAAAGTGGGGAGTCGTGAGTATGTTTATATACCAAACTGTATGACTCGTATATTGGGTAGGTATATTTTCAGTGTTGCTGTTACTACATTACTTTCTGTATATTCATGATGTTTTATCGCATGGCATGCTTGTACATATGTTATTTGTAATTATCATGAAACCCTGCTGTCAAGACACCAGCACCATTACCGATGATGCGTATGCTCCACGTACACTTACTTGCCGGCTCACACACATCATCAACGGTAATTTCCATGTCACGTACACTTTAGAGAATATTATTTCATTAACATAGCTTGTTAGCTGATAGTTTCGACATGGTATTAGTGTACTTGCTTTATATGCCAGTTTAGACATTGCACTTATTACATGCAAATCCATGCATATTAATATTCACTGTTTACTTGCTATTGATGTTAGGATTTCGGATTTTCATGAGATTTTCTGGATTTGGAAACCGCATGTGAAAGTTTTATAAAACTGATGTATTATTTTAAAGAGAAAAATGCGGTTTTCCTTGATATGATGAGTATTGTCCACCATGATGTTTTCTCGGTTATAAGATGGATTTCGAGACCGATTCGAGGAGACGTAGGAACCGTCTCGGGTACATGGTGGACCCGGTATGGTACCCTAGGGCGAGATTGTTTTTCATGGAGGATGATGAGCCTGGCAGGGGCAGACTACCTATCTGTGATAGCATTTGGACCTGGCGGTTATCTGAAGGATACCGATCGGAGTCACGAGATGGATATAGGCCGATCCGTACTGCCGGAGCCCGCGGTCTGATCCCGCAGATGATACGGAGCCTGAGATATATGAGGATTTACGTGCCGATACTGGGCATAGGTTTCATGATGTTTTCGAGTGTCGATGCTGGACATTCAGGTTCCATGATTTTGATGTGTCGCGAGGGACACACGTTGATTTATATCCTCATACTTTCATGCATATGCTTTTATGACTTTTACATGCATGATGTTGTTATGTCATTGGTTGACACGTGGACGAAATCCCCATGCATACAAGCATTGATTACATAATTGGATAATATCCACATACTTATAGTCTTCAGGATATAGTTGACACTGATTTCATGATGATTACATTGATCATACCTCATACATATGATATATTGCTACCTGAGGCACTGACCCTGTTGGAGATAGTGCCCTCAGAGTCAATTATTAGGTCACAGGTACGTGATTGTAATGATTGAGGGAGGACCTATCCAGGTAGGACAGTCTTACTCGAGATGATAGTATGCTATCTGGTTTACCTTTATCATCGTGTACTGCTTTAGGTGACCTGACATGTCGCTATTGCACGTTGATAGAGCCCCTAGGATTCTTGCTTGACCACCAGCAGTATGAGGGCGATCATATAAGTGGGAGCTGGGGGTCTACAAGCATATCCTTAAAAGGTCCCTAGTCGTGGGAGTTTCGAGACCGGGCATCGATACTCCATTAGTAGACTAGTGTATACAGTCGAGACCCCGACGAGGGGCGGTGGCCGGTCTCACAAGCCACTGGTGTCAGTTGGATCACCTAAGATGTATACAGGTGCTCATTGGGTTATGAGTACACCGGACAGGACTCGCCGGGAACATGCTAGTTGGTCATATACCAGACGTCAGATGGCAGTTCCCTGGTGACATGTGTGCAGGTTAGTTCATCGACCTGGGGATCGTCATTTGTCTCATGTGAGTTCCCACTGTACTTTGATTACTACCCTACCACGGCTCAAAGGAGTCGTGCAAACAGGTTTTAGTTGGGTACAGTCCCGAGCCACATGGAGGCAGTGAGCGTATCTTCAGGGGTTCATCTCTCCCGGTATTGGGGGTGAGGTCGTGCTGTGTCTAGGAGAGCCATTACACAAAGTCCTTGGCCAAGGCAAGGAGATTTACTGGTAGGTATTCCAGTAGTATCTCAGGGTGTTCTGGGCTACACTCCGACACGACTTGTACCGCTTTTGGGGGTCTGACTTTTACCAACCCCCTAGGCCCGCCATGCGATACTCATAGACGAACGGACCGGACTGCACGGATATTGTCACTGACAGGCTCAGTTGGGTGTCGGGGTGAGCTTCCTCATCGACGTCCCATTTGGTCAATAGCTGGTGGCCCGTTACGTATTGGCTTATACCTCTGACGGGCTAGTGGTTAAATCCACAGCCATAGTATTGACGAGTCTTTAGAGTCCACCACACTTTCAGTTACTCAGCTTTCGGGCGAAACGCTGTAGAGGCCGTATGGAGATATGGCAGGGTCCGATCAGATACGTGCGGTATTGCACGGATCAGGATCGGACGGTTTGTACTAGTAGCCGTATAGGTATATGGCAGGGTTCGATCAGATACGTGCGGTATTGCACGGATCAGGATCGAACGGATATTACTAGCCGGTTTTGGTTTAAGCCGGTCCTAGTTTAGTACAGTGTAGATTTTGTCTCATTGCATTTGTATCCGGACCGAATACAGATGCGGGTGTGTATGCACAGTATTGGGGTTTTCCTGTAGTTTATTACGGGACCAGTTTTCTGGAGTTGCCAGTTTGCATTCCGTTCCGGCCGGTTTTCCTTTGTTCTTTCCCGGCCGGACTTTTTCGATGGAGGGTGTTATTTGCAGTTTTGCAAATAACATTTTGTGGAGGGTTTTTATTGCATATATATTGATTATGATAGTTTTGTTTCTTTTGCTCCATGCTTTTGAATTGAGAGATTTGAAAGGTTATGGGTTGAATAGTGTGAAGCATGGTTGTATGTTTATTTGTCTCTTGATGTGGTTACCTCCACCATTCTCCTACACTCACCTTCCTTCTATTGTTATGCTTCATATTCAATCCTCCACCCTTTTTCTAAGAGAATAAGTTTTTCATTAGAAAAGAAGAAGAAGAAAAAGAAAGAGAGGAAGAAGAAGAGAGAGCTTCATTCTTGAGAGTTTCTTTCTTGATCTCTTTTCATGCCAAGAAAAATGCAAGCACCATTTTTCTTCTTGATTCCTCCATCATCTACAAATGGCAACAAACCCCAAAGTGAGACATGCACTCTACACTACACTTCCTACAGCATATCTTGAGCATGTCGAGTTGCCGGCTTCATGCGCGAGTTGCCTCGGTATTGAGGTGGGAGCCCGTAAAAGACGAAGGCGATGTGGTGCCCTTTCCGGCGAGGAGGCGACGATGTGGACGGAGATCCCGCGAGGAGATCGGAGTGGAGATGAAGACCGGAGGACTTGGATCGTCGGTATATCTCTATTCCCATTCTTGTAGATAGCTTAGACTAGTTAATGGTCCGATCCGGTGAAAGTGCGCGGTGGTGCCGGTTTGCAAAGTCCGCAAAATTTAAGTTATTCACCGCTTCCGCATTCCGGCGTCGGATTGACGGCCGGGACGCCGCCGTGCACTTACAGTGGTATCAGAGCCTCGCCATTAACTTAGTCTAGCTTTGTGTAATGTGTTTGCATTTCCGATCGATCAAAAAGTCCAAAAACCCGTATTTTTCCCACATCAGTTTCTGTCGAATTTTTTTTGAGTCCAAAAATTTTTCAGGTTATCTCAGAGTGATGTGCAGGGAATTGTAAGGTCACTGTTAAAATTTGGTTCAAGGATCTCTTCATACCGCCGCGGAAGGGCGGCCAAACCCCTGGTTTGGCCGCGCTTCCGCCGCGTATTTTACTGTTCACCCCAAAATTTTTTTACAGTGTGTTCCTGAATGATAAATGTGGTTTTTGGAATATTAAAATTGGGCCCAGGTTTTCTGTGGTTGCTACAGTTTTGTTTGGGGGCCCACTTGTTAATGTTTGATCAATCGGAAATTTTTTAAACACATTTTTCACAGTATTTACATTATATCTGCGACCGTGAATGTCACTCGATCGGTAAATCCGGTCTAACTGCTATAGCCCGGTTAGACGGATTTGCGAACGTGACTTTCACGTTGATGTTCTATGTATTTGCTGTGATGTTGCGGATCGGTCGTGGGGGATAGCCTGGATGCAATGCTAGTACAGTTTTTGTTGTATTATGTACATTTGATATTGCGGGGCGAGCGTCCGACATGTGGACTGCCGTCACTGCCAGTTTGTATTATTATTTTGGGGCACGACCTGGTTGCGGTCGATGTACCCGGTGTATGTATATTTTACTTTCTGTACTAGGATTGCCCCGCGGAGGGGTGCACGGATAGCCGGGTTCTGGAGGGCAACAAGCCCGCATCTCATGGCATTGAGACGGAGGGGGCTTCACTCTAGGATTGGCGGGCTATTCGCCGCACTCGTAGGGGGTACAGGTTGACCCAGGAGGGGTGCCCAAGTTGCCGGATTCCGTGAAGTGCTGGGTGGTCCATTCACGGCGCTGAAGGGGGCTGCCTCGCTTCAGGTTTTGGCGGGTGACTTGCCGCGCCCGTAGGGGTCTAGGATTTCATTGCACAGGCTATCCACACGACCAGGGGATTGTCGGGTTTCAGCGGCTCTGTGAAACCCGGGGATCCCAGATATCTGTATTGTTTCTGTGATGCTGTTCATTCTCTGTGATGTTGCATTTTATTCACGCCTTGAGCGAATATAATATATTGGTATATATATTAGTAGATGTTGTATATGTTTTACATCCGCGCTAGTCCAGTCCCCGCTCTGTCGTTAGTTAGCTAACCTAACGGGTAATGACGGGACCCAGTGGCGAATGCGGATGGCATATACGTACATCAGTATATTTTCGTTCTTTGTGGTGTGATCAATTGATGGGACTGCGTTGATTCGGATCAATGCAAGTTAAACAAACCTAATCTGATGTTGTTGGAACACTTTTCAAAAAGCTGTTATTGCAAGGACGTTCATTTCTGTTTTGCATTGTGGTATTCATTTGGAATATCCTGCTCCTCAGTCGACGAGGCAAGGGCCGAGATCCCTTCACCGGGAGTGACCCCTTGGACAGAAGTTTGCGTCAGGGCATTAACTTCACTATAGCCGATTACTTTTGCTTTGCACAGTGATATTCGGTTATGAATATCCAGCACCCCATTCTACGGGGAAAGAGCCGAGATCCCTTCACCGGGAGTGACCTCTTTAGTAAAGGTTTTCGTTACTATATTTTCTCAAAAGCTATCCGTTCCTTCAACGATATCAAGTTCATTACGTTAAAGGTTTTCGCCAGAAACCATTCGTAGCCCTCCGTCGTTTCAGACGGGTAGCACGTAGTATTCATGCTATGTTTGTTGACCTTCGTCAAGGCATAGTGTATGGTAGCTGCTTGTTACCTTTCTGCTGCATAGATAGATGCGTTGGTTTGGGACAGTCGTACAGCCTTGTTGACCTTCGTCAAGGGCTTGTACGGGTGGATTCAAATTGACCTGGATGATGACGGGTAGAACTTGACATGTGACTTATGATTTGTTGACCTTCGCCAAGGTCATAAGAGCATGGGGCAGAAATCACATCGGGAGTTTCAAAAGTACTGAAACTTGCCAGATATGCGCATACCTTCTGGAGTGTGATACCGTGAGCGGATTCCGTCACGTTGTCATGCGATGAGAGTTGGATCCCGATTCCCACTGATGAGTTAGTTTACTCCTCGGGTGACCCCGACTAATTCTTCTTTCAGGTTTGGAGGAGAATTTGAGGTACAGTG
The DNA here is from genome assembly GCA_030015575.1 of Agapanthus africanus. NCBI lineage: Eukaryota > Viridiplantae > Streptophyta > Magnoliopsida > Asparagales > Amaryllidaceae > Agapanthus > Agapanthus africanus. Next base: position 243,219,930 of record CM057344.1, read on the forward strand.
GGAGGATTCCAGATTAGATAAATTGGTAACCATTCTGATCTAGGTTAGAGTGCACGCTGAGTGTTTCTTTTCTCTCTCTATCTGGCAGCAACCATTGACCCGACCCTAGACTATGACTCAGTGACCAAGTTGACCGAACCTTCTTAAACACCGGCTTTTGGATTGTCATAGTTGCAGACCTCATTGCCACTCCTACTTTTACCCTTTTCTCCAGGACACCCCGTATTACTACGAACGTCCACTTCCATTGGACAAAACCATCGTATGGTTAGATACGAACTCGAAGGGATTCGAGGATGGTTTCCGATTCTGGAGAAAACGGATAGGATTATTCAGTTGTCTTTTCTTCTACCCTCTCTCAGGTTACGAGTACTCCTTTGTTTAGGGGTAGTACACCTATTACGCAAATTGGATTGTCTTCTTCCAAACCTTAGGCTGGTGCCGACCGGTAGGGAATGAAGAAAACCAATTAGCATAACGATGGTGTGCAGAAGGTATTAAGTTCAGACAAAGCAAGGGATTAGTAAGAGGGCAAAGTAAATTGCAACAGATATTCACGACCAAACCAAATATTTCGTTACCACTCCCACATCACCTTTGTATTTCTCCAGGACACTCCGTATCACTACGAAGATCCACAGTTTATTTGGATACTCCATCGTATGGTTATATACGAACTCGAAAGGAACTTGTTCCAGTTCGGGGATGGATCCTGGTTCAGGAGAAATAGGAATAAAGTACATTCGGGTGTCTTTTATCTTCACCTTCTCTCGTGTTGCGAGTGTTCCTAAGATTGGGACAGTACTCCCATTATGCTTATTGGATAGTCTTCTTCCAAACTATAGGCTGGTGCCGAACGGTAGGGAAGGAAGAAAACCATTTGGCTTAAGGGGTGTACAGAAGGTAAAGACTAAAGACATATGAAGGGATTTGGAGAGGTGGCAAAGAACTATACGGTTACAGTCGTGAATCTGGAAGAGGCATTACTAGGAATACCAGGATACCCCAACGAAACATTTCAATGTTTCAGTTTCACTGTGTACTATTAAAAGAAAACTGATTTCCCAATTAGACACTTACTCCAGGGTATGTATTTACCAGGTATGATTCTCACATCTGTATAGTTTTACAGATGATGAGTGGGAGTAGGTTATTGGGAATTGGGTGATTATCCTCATTATATCGGGATTCGTTGTAATCGGTGATATTTGAGGAAATCACCTGGCCTGTTTGCCGGTCGGCAAATATTTGGTTTTGAATATCCGCTGTTATGCACCAATTTCAAATTGATATATCTGTACGTCTATTTTCATAGAGTGAGATATACCTTTCTGAAATTATGTCTACGACATTTACCTATATCAGTGGATGGTTAGGTAAGGAGCATTAAACAGGGGTGTAATTCTTCTTAACCATAAGTACAGTTTTCAACCTACGGCACACAGTGAATGAGTTATCAGACTCAAGGGACTTATACAGAGTATTGTATGTTGTCCAGGGTCCATCAGGACAGAGGGGTAGGTCCTCGTACTATATTCGGTTTACTTATGACTTCTCTAGTTTTTAGACCGGTGTTTCGTGGAAACACAGGGTCTAAGTTTTGAGGAGTTATAGGTATTTGAATAGAGTAGAGAACCAGGTGTTGCAAGCATCGGGAATCTTCAAAGTGATCGAAGATGTAGATACTTGTGTATGGTATTCAGTTGATAGTAATGATAAAAAGATCTTGCTTCTCTTTCAGGTTACTCATAATTGGAAGTATTCCTAAGTTGAGTAACGCTGATCGGCCTCTTTCCATTTAGTTGACATGCACTGGAGACAGCTGCATGATGTGAATCTGGTTCAATTAAATCAGTGCCTCTGTTTCTATATTGGATATAGAACAGTTCATATCTTAACGATGTTAAGGTACGGGGAGTTGTCCGGTTTATGATTAAAACCAGACACTGGACAACTCAAGGCACGTTTCTGTAATGGCTGTTTGTGGGTTGACCCAGGCTATGACGAGGGTTGACTTTCTGCCATCTGGATGAACAATAGCGATATTGTTCTAGACTCGCCACAGTTTTATAAAAAAAATGGATTTTTTCAAGAAAACAATAGTGGGAGTATGGTAGAACTGGAAGTAATTCCAGAACCACAAACGATTACTGAAGATTTGATAAGGAACCTAAAGATTCAATCTGGATTGACATTCCATTGGCCACTCCGCAGATAAAGTGGGTAACTTCAGGCACCCGAGAGGTACTCAGGTAGCCTCAAGGACGGTGACAGGGAAGTTCTTGTTTACCCACACTTGCCATTGTTGTTGTTCCAGGCTGCGAGACCCGGCAGGAGGATGAGTATAGCGTCGTTCTAAACTAGTTTTAGAAGTGCACGTCTATATGACTCTGGCAGAGGGTTGTCGTAGTCAGTGGGAGCAGCGGAAGCATTGGTGGACATCAGGCTTATATCTATTTATAGACTAAAGCAGATGTAGCGGAGATAGATCATCTATTTCTGATGTGACAGTCATGGGTTTGACTTCATCAGAAAAAGGGGTGGATCTGTTGAGAAGGTAGTAGGGTGTGATGTCCTGGTATCTGGATGACATACACAGAATAGGAAAAGAAACTCCTATACTACAATCGGTTATACTTTGGTCGTCACACAGTGGTTTCTCCACAAAGGAAATGGATTATATATCTGACATACTGGTTACTAGATCTATGGTTTTAGATCTAGATTTGGGTGTTTTCCCAATCAGGGTACTTGACAGCATTCTAAGAGTATTTAGGATGGACGACTCCTGGCACGGTAGTGTACCTGCAGGTAATGGAGTCACCCTCTCCAAAGGTGTCTTACAGACTAAAGGGGAGAGGGACGGGCATGATTGGCAGATCACTTGCTCAGGCAATTGAGTCAATCATGAGATGTCAAGTACCACACCAGATGTTGTTCTTGCACTAGATGCAATAAGTTGACATTAATCCAATCCTGGAGAAACAGTCGGAAGCAGTTTTAGAACATAAGTGGATGTTCTAGGGAGATGATAACGACAGCCTCATTCAGGAGACAGTTATCATTCCAGGCTTCCAAGGTGACATGGACGACAAGGAGGTTGTCAGAGTTATAGTTTTTCCTTCTGATGAGGGGAAGTATTTTGGACAGGTGGTCCAAGGCAATACTGAGGGAGGCATGGCGCGCAGGATACTGATTAAGTTCAGTTGACGATACAGTCTAAGAAGTTTGGATTTGGAGTTCATTTATGAGCTAGGTCCCATCAGACATCCAGACACATTCTAAGACAGGTATTGCTCATTTCGGGAGATGGTTTTCTCCGCGAACTTGAGATATAGAGAGACAAAGAAAGAAACAACAAAGCGGATCCACTCACTGAGGCTATTCCTCGAACGCAATAGTTCCGCAAACAAGCTTTGTGAGACTGACTAGTAGAGGAGTTGGATGTTCGGTGTCACACGGGCTGTGAGTATGCGACATCGCAATAATTAGCCTTGAGTGCAAGTGGGAGATTGTTGGAGATAGTGCCCTCAGAGTCAATTATTAGGTCACAGGTACGTGATTGTAATGATTGAGGGAGGACCTATCCAGGTAGGACAGTCTTACTCGAGATGATAGTATGCTATCTGGTTTACCTTTATCATCGTGTACTGCTTTAGGTGACCTGACATGTCGCTATTGCACGTTGATAGAGCCCCTAGGATTCTTGCTTGACCACCAGCAGTATGAGGGCGATCATATAAGTGGGAGCTGGGGGTCTACAAGCATATCCTTAAAAGGTCCCTAGTCGTGGGAGTTTCGAGACCGGGCATCGATACTCCATTAGTAGACTAGTGTATACAGTCGAGACCCCGACGAGGGGCGGTGGCCGGTCTCACAAGCCACTGGTGTCAGTTGGATCACCTAAGATGTATACAGGTGCTCATTGGGTTATGAGTACACCGGACAGGACTCGCCGGGAACATGCTAGTTGGTCATATACCAGACGTCAGATGGCAGTTCCCTGGTGACATGTGTGCAGGTTAGTTCATCGACCTGGGGATCGTCATTTGTCTCGTGTGAGTTCCCACTGTACTTTGATTACTACCCTACCACGGCTCAAAGGAGTCGTGCAAACAGGTTTTAGTTGGGTACAGTCCCGAGCCACATGGAGGCAGTGAGCGTATCTTCAGGGGTTCGTCTCTCCCGGTATTGGGGGTGAGGTCGTGCTGTGTCTAGGAGAGCCATTACACAAAGTCCTTGGCCAAGGCAAGGAGATTTACTGGTAGGTATTCCGGTAGTATCTCAGGGTGTTCTGGGCTACACTCCGACACGACTTGTACCGCTTTTGGGGGTCTGACTTTTACCAACCCCCTAGGCCCGCCATGCGATACTCATAGACGAACGGACCGGACTGCACGGATATTGTCACTGACAGGCTCAGTTGGGTGTCGGGGTGAGCTTCCTCATCGACGTCCCATTTGGTCAATAGCTGGTGGCCCGTTACGTATTGGCTTATACCTCTGACGGGCTAGTGGTTAAATCCACAGCCATAGTATTGACGAGTCTTTAGAGTCCACCACACTTTCAGTTACTCAGCTTTCGGGCGAAACGCTGTAGAGGCCGTATGGAGATATGGCAGGGTCCGATCAGATACGTGCGGTATTGCACGGATCAGGATCGGACGGTTTGTACTAGTAGCCGTATAGGTATATGGCAGGGTTCGATCAGATACGTGCGGTATTGCACGGATCAGGATCGAACGGATATTACTAGCCGGCTTTGGTTTAAGCCGGTCCTAGTTTAGTACAGTGTAGATTTTGTCTCATTGCATTTGTATCCGGACCGAATACAGATGCGGGTGTGTATGCACAGTATTGGGGTTTTCCTGTAGTTTATTACGGGACCAGTTTTCTGGAGTTGCCAGTTTGCATTCCGTTCCGGCCGGTTTTCCTTTGTTCTTTCCCGGCCGGACTTTTTCGATGGAGGGTGTTATTTGCAGTTTTGCAAATAACATTTTGTGGAGGGTTTTTATTGCATATATATTGATTATGATAGTTTTGTTTCTTTTGCTCCATGCTTTTGAATTGAGAGATTTGAAAGGTTATGGGTTGAATAGTGTGAAGCATGGTTGTATGTTTATTTGTCTCTTGATGTGGTTACCTCCACCATTCTCCTACACTCACCTTCCTTCTATTGTTATGCTTCATATTCAATCCTCCACCCTTTTTCTAAGAGAATAAGTTTTTCATTAGAAAAGAAGAAGAAGAAAAAGAAAGAGAGGAAGAAGAAGAGAGAGCTTCATTCTTGAGAGTTTCTTTCTTGATCTCTTTTCATGCCAAGAAAAATGCAAGCACCATTTTTCTTCTTGATTCCTCCATCATCTACAAATGGCAACAAACCCCAAAGTGAGACATGCACTCTACACTACACTTCCTACAGCATATCTTGAGCATGTCGAGTTGCCGGCTTCATGCGCGAGTTGCCTCGGTATTGAGGTGGGAGCCCGTAAAAGACGAAGGCGATGTGGTGCCCTTTCCGGCGAGGAGGCGACGATGTGGACGGAGATCCCGCGAGGAGATCGGAGTGGAGATGAAGACCGGAGGACTTGGATCGTCGGTATATCTCTATTCCCATTCTTGTAGATAGCTTAGACTAGTTAATGGTCCGATCCGGTGAAAGTGCGCGGTGGTGCCGGTTTGCAAAGTCCGCAAAATTTAAGTTATTCACCGCTTCCGCATTCCGGCGTCGGATTGACGGCCGGGACGCCGCCGTGCACTTACAGACCCAAGCACATGGGATTACACCTATGTATAGATGTTTACCAATGCCACCTTTTCTTGCTTCAGACTTGTCATTTTGAGGTTATATATGTATTGATCGTATTGACCTAGGATCGTGTCATACATACGATTTCTGCTCGTAGATGTTTTCTACTCACGAGTTGGCAACTCACCTCCGTTGTGCCGCAGTTTCTTGCAGGTTTTTGCCGTACAGGTTTCGTTACGGTTTTGCTGGCACACTGTTCCTTCCGGGTGATTGCTTAGGTAGGTGGGTTCTTTTGCATCATGACCACCATTGTATATTTGTTATTTCCGTTGTATCTAGTAAAACTCCATCAACCAGACTTGTATATTTTATTGACTTAGCAGACCAGTGATGTATATTCTTTTGACCTAGAGTCGCGCGTTGCATTATTATGGGTTTTCAGGTTGTTGTTTTGAGTTTCCTTTTGAGTTTTGATCCTCGCCTTCGGCGTTGTATATTATATTGCTTGCGTGGTTGTGGCCGTCAATTGACGAAGAGCTAGCTCCCGCTTGGGGATGCCTTTTATCATTATGTATATATTTATCATGTTGTACCCCGTTCGGGGCCAGTATTTACAAAGGAAACTCTGCCGAAATTTTTAGAAAAGACTTGTGATTTTAAAAATGCATACTTCGGCTTATGTTGCTAAACTACTTGATTTAAATTGGTTTTTCCTTCACTCTACTTCTTTACTTGGTTTGGATTTCTGGGTTTTGGCTTACTTAGATTACGTACGCCTCGAGACGTTTCGTAGTTTAAGTGCCGGTCATGTTCCGTACTTTCGGGCCGTGACAAAGTTGGTATCAGAGCGTTAGGTTTTACCTTCGAAGTGTAGAATGACCCTTGGTTGATAGAGTAGGTAGCTTGAGTAGAGTGACGTATCGTACGTATGTTCCGCGACATATTTACGATACGATACTCCGCTTAAGAAGCCTTAGGATGTACATTTACTTGCACAGTATTATATTCCTTCCTATGATCTAGCCTCATCGATACCAGTTATGGTTTTGTTACCACGGTTGTACGGGCACAGAGAGTTACAACTAGAGTTGCGGTCAGCACGAGCTCATCATGAACGAGGACTGACCAGGGCGTGATTTCAGGGACATATGATTTGCATAGATGCGCCGTGTTATTGTGTTTTCGCGCCATGGGCGTTGATGGATCGCTTTTATGAGATTTCTCGGGCGTGCAGATTTGCACCAGAGGATTGAGCCACTGATAGAGGCCAGCCAGAATGTGATGACCATTGATGTATCGCCTATTCATGATGATTGAGGCATTGTTCAGCGTGCAGAAGGATGAGCCAGTAGTTGCTGCGAACGACGAGATATCGCCCCAGATGTTAGAGCTATTGCAGTACGAGTTGTACTTAGAGGTATGACAGAAGGTTGCTAGTCACCTGAGGATGAATGACTAGGACACGTGGTTCGTTCGCTTACCCCAATGCCAGGTCATCAGATTGATTGATCCCAGCTTGAGGAGCTTCACACGGATACGTTGGGAGTCGATGGAGATGATCGAATGTCAAAAACCCATTATTCCAAGTTTAAAGTATTCGGAAAGACATGCAAGTAGTTCTATGGACCTTCTAGAAGAATGAAACCCTAACTCAACATAATAACCATGTGAAAGCCTTTGAACCTTAGGGTTTGCGGCAGTTCCGCGGTGCCATTAGTGAGGCTTGGGTTTGCCTTTCTACGGCCGGTCCACCGATACTGTGGTATGTACTCGATACTATTAAACCGTACCCAAGATGTTGAGCTCTTGGGGGATTATGAGGTTTTGACGAATCGATCAAATGGTTTGACTTCATTCGGATGCTATGCGGTAAGATGCATTGCTTGGGAGACTCCAGATACGAGTATAGCCGTTGGAGCGCAGTCCATGCAGCCACGATGAGACGAGTCCGAAGCAGTCGACAGTTGAGAAAGGTGGAGTAAGAGGTTCGTACGAGATCTTGATGAGATGACGTTCCACCCCGCCGACATCAGAGATGTGATACGCATGCAGAGGCGTTGTATATGGATATATCTTCAAGAAGGAGTCGCGATGAGTATGTAGCCGTTCCGGAACAAGAAACAGATTTAGTGAAGGGTGATAACTTCTGGACAGTTCGGCAGAGACGAGGTTTGGGAGATACTTAGACAGGACCTTTCTGGAATAATGCACGAGAAGACTGGGACCCAGGAGTGGTCATTTTACGCACACCAGCAGGCCAGAGTTCGGCATCGTCGACGAGACATGTTACGAGTGACCATGACAGTTGGCTAGAGATTCTTAAAGGATGTGCTTGAGCGAGACTATTCCGCTATACTTGATTTCGGTATTTTGGGCGATCTATTCGCATGATTGAGTATTGATGACCGAGTTTCATGATATTTGTTTTCGTGCACCATGGTTGCACCTAATGGGTATTTATATTTTGTGCGTAGTTATTTCACTTGAGATATGCTTTATACACCGTTGTGTTGATTTATGATTTGTGCATAGTTATTGCACTTGATATCGTTTTGTGCCTTGGCTACACATGTTTATGACTTCATGGATTTTATACAGTTGAGTTGATTGTGTGCATGATGGATGCACACGATTTAGATTTTATTCGTGCATAATGGATGCACCTGATTTGGATTTTCGCGTATGTTGGGCGCATGTTATGAGATGCGATTTTGATGCACACCAGATGCACTAAATCGGGATTCTTTGTGCATATCAGATGCACCTGATTTTGCTGTCAGACACACCGTTGCCTTTGACAGGTGTTTCGTGCATACCCGTTGCACTTAGATCTTGTTCTGTGCACATGTATGGCATATTTATGGATTTTGATTTCCGTGCGCACCAGACGCACGCGGTATTCTTTTGCACCTTTTGAGATTGATTTCTTATGGAGCAGTACGTTTTTATGATATCTACTATTATTTCGTACTGAGCAGGACTAGTCAGAGGACAGTACCTGGATCTATTTTGCATACATTAATAATTATCGAAGGGATTTCAAAAAAAAATGAGAGCTATAGTCTTAGTATTTACCTACGTGTCTTAGATGACACGAAATGTTTAAAACAAGGAAACCCTTCTAAATTGTTTTCAAAACGGCGGTACGTGCATGTAAACAAAGGATATATATAGAGTTATTTTCTTACTAGAGACGTCCGCCACTGTGCAGTGTTATGCGCATCGCACAGCGACTTAACACGGTTTGGCATGCATTTCCTTCAGGTGTTTATATGTATAGTGTTGATGTATATCATATTGGTTTTGGTATTGGATTTAGACATTGATGTCTTCCCCATGACTCCGATGATTGCGGGATGCTTGACAGAGTTTTGTTTTTGAGTTATCTGCTCATTGTTCATGCGCATGCATTAATTACGCTATAATGCGTTTTATGTATTGATGATTTCGGAGCCTCGACGACTTGGACTTTTTACTGAAATGTTTTAGTATTCGAGGGGTTTAAATTTAAATTCGGGGACCGAATTTCTTTAAGGGGGGAAGATTGTAACATTTAAAAAAAATAAAATATTATTTTTGGGAATTTTTGTAATTAAATAATAAAATATTGAATATTTTAATAAGGCGGTATAATTAAATACCGATAAATTGGGAAAAATTTGGAAAATTATGGAAATTACTATAAAGAGGGTGCTTTATGTGATTTATGCAAATTATGAAATTTTATGATTTATTATACACTAATTTTGTGCTAATCGCGATTAGATATCGCTAATCGGGCACTAAACGTGTTTTGTGCACATGACATGCAAAAGTCTTTTTCACACTTGTTACATTTTCCTACATGATTCTTGTGTGTATGGTTATTGCTTTGGGTTTCCTATTGCAAAGAGAAGAAAAGAAAAGAAAACAAAAGAAAAGAAAAAGAAAACATTAGAATAATGAGGGATGGGCAAGAGAAAGAAGAGAAGAGCGAGGGTGAGGGGTCAACCTTGACCATGGCTTATTCTCCCTTCATTATTTCCCCCTTCATTTCTCCCTCTTCTTCCTCATGGCAGCCCCATCTCCCTCCTCTACAAATTACCTCACTTCATCACCAAAAAAACCCAAAACCCCATCTCCTCTTCACAAAAAATGTGCACAAGCTCTCAAGCTACCCTTTGGACCAAGAAATTTTGAGTTTTGGCGCTGTAGAGGATTCATGAGTGCAAAATGAGGTAATTATTCCATCATTAGTGTAGAATTTCCATTTCCTTTAGCATCCATGTTAAATTAGAATCGATATTGTGTGGTTTTGGGAACTTTGAAAACCTTAAGTTGAGGATTAGGGTTTGAGCTGAACCCAAAAGTGAAATTAAGGTTAGTAGAGGCTATAAAACAGTCACGACCCGAAAAGTACGGAACATGACCGGCACTTAAATTACGAAACGTCTCGAGGCGTACGTAATCTAAGTAAGCCAAAACCCAAAAATCAAAACCAAGTAAAGCAGTAGAGTGAAAGAAAAACCAATTTAAATCAAGTAGTTAGCAACATATGCCGAAATATGTATTTTTAAAATCACAAGCCTTTTCTGAAAATTTCAGCAGAGTTTCTTTTGTAAATACTGGCCCCGAACAGGGTACAACATGATAAATATATATATCAATGATAAAAGGCATCCCCAAGCTGGAGCTATCTCTTCGTCAATCGATGGCCACAACTACGCAAGCAATATAATATACAACGCCGAAGGGCGAGGATCAAAACTGAAAGGAAACTCTAAACAACATGAAATCCATAATAATACAAGTGCGACTCTAAGCTTGAAATAATATACACTGGTCTTCTAAGTCAATAAAATATACATGTCTAGCTGATGGAGTTTACTAGATACAACTGAATAACATATATACAATGGTGGTCCTGATGCAAAAGAACCCACCTAACAAAGCAATCACCCGGAAAGGAAGCAGTGTGCCAGCAAAACCGTAACGAAACCTGTACGGCAAAACCTGCAAGAACTGTGGCACAACGGGGGTGAGTTGCCAACTCGTGAGTTTAAAACATCTACGAGTAGAAATCGCATGCATAACGCTATCCTAGGTCATATCAGGTACCATCCTCAAATAAAAAATCCTGGTCCAGCTATGTATAAGTGTAATACTACATGCTCGTGTCAGTATCTCAGATAGCAACATATCAAATATATGATGTATGAATGCAGGGCAAATGGAAACAGAATACATCATGTAATCAACAGAGAAGTCAGTGTCAAGCATCGACACAAAACATAAATCCGTGCCCAGCATCGGCACGTAAATCCTCATATATCTCAGGCTCCGTATCATCTGCGGGATTGGCCCTCGGGCTCCGGCAGTGCGGGTCGGCCTATATGCATCTCGTGACTCTTGTCGGTATCCTCCGGATAACTGCCAGGTCCAAATGCAATCACCGGTAGGCAGTCTGCCCCTGCCAGGCTCATCATCCACCATGAATAAACAATCTCGCCCCGGGGTACCATACCGGGTCCACCACGTACCCGAGATGGTTCCTACGCCTCCTCGAATCGGGTATCAAAATCCATCTCATAACCGAGAAAACATCATATCAAGGAAAACCACATTTTTCTCTTCAAAATAACACATCAGTTTATAAAACTTTCACATGCGGTTTCCAAATCTAGAAAATCTCATGGAAATCCGAAATCCAATCATCAATAGCAAGTAAATAGTGAATAATAATATGCATGCAGTAGGAAGTAATAACCGCAACGTCTAATCTAGCATATAAAGACGAGTACGCTAATACCATGTCGAACAATCAGTTAACAAGCTATGTCAATGAGTAATATTCTCTAAAGTGTACGTGACATGGCAATTACCGTTGGTGATGTGTGTGAGCCGGCAAGTAAGTGTATGTGGAACATACGCATCATCGGTAATGGTGCTGGTGTCCTGACAGCATGATCTCAATAATGGCATATGAAAACACGCTATAAGCATACGGTACGATGAAACATCATGAAAACATAGGAAGTGATATGATAACAGCAACACTGAAAACTATACCTACCCAACATACGAGTCATACAGTTTGGTATATAAATATTCACGATTCTCCACTTTTCAAAAAGTGTATGACTCGAGCCCAGTCAAAAGGGTGAGGAAATCCACCTAGTCTGAGTCGATCTATATATGTATATACCTAGCAGTCGATGATCTCGCCTCAACAGTATCACGTACGATACAATAAATAATATGACATCCTCGAGTCAAGAGTGCGGATCTATCCTCATAACTATCTCTCGTACGGTACATCTATCGTACGGCATCCCAAATCTGGGTACGGGTCAAATATAACATTTATCTCATTACTCATCTGATATCCTTATCATCACATTACGTGAACAGGGGGTACCGATCTATGTCTAGTACAATACTAATATCATCAACATAATTATGATCTGGCTACTGATCTACAATCTTAAACAATCCGATGTCATCAACACATATCATCATATAGAAGTATACGTCGCCCAAGCGATCCATTATAAATATCTTAACATATCATATCTCATATCTCGATCACATGTCAACTATCATCATATATACCAACAACATAGTATCGTCGTCCAACGACCCGTTATAACATCATGACATATCTCGGTCACACATTAAATATCTCACGGCATCATGCCCGATCAGATCGACTCATTCCCGAGTATCATATAACATTCTCGTCATCCAAGCATATGAATATACCAATATAAATATGTCTCCAATACGCACAAGGATATCAATGTATGCGAGTATGTGTATGTGCGTGTAAGCAAATCTTTACCCTAGGGTTTTGGGACTAAGAAATCGATTAAAGTCCTTTCTTCAATTCTAGCTAACACTAACTCCTAAACTCCTAAAGCTTTTCTTGCTAAGTTTCATATCACACCCTAACATATAAAAGTATATATATATCATATCTTATTCTTTTCACACAACTTTGCGGGGGTGCTATACGCCATCCACCCGATTTATCCCCGTAGATATAAATCTACTCACCTTTGCTTGCCGATGCCGATGTCGTCATGTGCTTGCTCGTCGTCTCTAAGTCTTCACGAGGGGACCTACATATAATAAACAATCGCAATTGCTATTAACATCAAGTGTAGAAACAAAACGGCACACGGATTGCCTATGGGTCAAAACCTATAGCCCACGCGTGCAAAAACGACTAAACAACCCTTGTTGTTGATGTACAAACATGCAACAACCCAATACGAATCCAAATATCAAGAATTAACATTTCAAAATACGGAAAACATATCCAAAATCACACTAGAATTCTCCCAGATTTTGACTCAGGTCAAATAGAGCTAAGCAAACAAGTCTAGGGTGCTGTATATGATGTATATGTTGGAGATAGTGCCCTCAGAGTCAATTATTGGATCACAGGCACGTGATTGCAATGATTGAGGGGAGGACCTGTCCCAGTAGGACAGTCTTACTCGAGATGATAGTATGCTATCTGGTTTATCTTTATCATCGTGTACTGCTTTAGGTGACCTTTCGAGTCGCTATTACACGTTGATAAAGCCCCTAGGATTCTTGCTTGACTTCCAGCAGTATGAGGGCGATCATATAAGTGGGAGCTGGGGTCTATAAGCACATCCTTAAATGGTCCCTAGTCGAGGGAGTTTCGAGACAGGGCATCGATTCTCTACAGTAGACTAGTGTATACAGTCGAGACCCCGACGAGGGGCGGTGGCCGGTCTCACAAGCCACTGGTGTCAGTTGGTTCACCTAAGATGTATACAGGTGCTCATTGGGTTATGAGTACACCGGACAGGACTCGCCGGGAACCTGCTAGTTGGGATATACCAGACGTCAGATAGCAGTTCCCAGGTGACATGTGTACAGGTTAGTTCATCGACCTGGGATCGTCATTTGTCTCGTGTGAGTTCCCACTGTACTTTGATTACTACCCTACCACGGCTCAAAGGAGTCGTGCAAACAGGTTTTAGTTGGGTACAGTCCCGAGCCACATGGAGACAGTGAGCGGATCTGCAGGGGTTCGTCTCTCCCGGTATTGGGGGTGAGGTCGTGCTGTGTCTAGGAGAGCCAGAACATGAAAAGTCCTTGGCCAAGGCAGGAGATTTGCTGGTAGGTATTCCAGTAGTATCTCAGGGTGTTCTGGGCTACACTCCGACACGACTTGTACCGCTTTTGGGGGTCTGACTTTTACCAACCCCCTAGGCCCGCCATGCGATACTCATAGACGAACGGACCGGACTGTACGGATATTGTCACTGACAGGCTCAGTAGGGTGTCAGGATGAGTTCGCTCATCGACGTCCCTTTTGGTCAATAACTGGTGGCCCGTCACGTATGGCTAATACCTCTGACGTGCTAGTGGTTAAATCCACAGCCGTAGTATTGACGAGTCTTTAGAGTCCACCACACAGACAGTTACTCAAGTTTCGGGCGAAACGCTGTAGAGGCCGTATGGAGATATGGCAGGGTTCGATCAGATACATGCGGTATTGCACGGATCGTGATCGGACAGTTTTTTACTAGCCGGCTTTGGCTTAAGCCGGATACTAGTATTAGATAGTGTAGTTTTGTCTCTTTGCATTTGTGTTCAGTGGGAATACAAATGCGGGCATGTATTTGCAGTAGCGGGGTTTTCCTGTGATTTATTACGGGATCGGTTTTCTGAAGTTGCCAGTTTGCATTCCGTTCCGGCCGGTTTTCCTTCATTCCTTCTCGGTCGGACTTTCTTGGTGGAGGGTGTTAATTGCAAGTTTGCAATTAACATTTAGTGGAGGGTTTTCTTGCATATGTTGCATTATGATGAGACTTGTTTCATCATGAGATGCCTTTCTTGTCCCTTTCTTAGCTTTTCATGTGATGGTTATGTGATGATGAGATTAGATGAGGAATTGATTTGGATTGGAATTGATGTGAGCCTTTTGTTGATTTATCATTTCTTTTTCACATGATAATTCTTGGAGAGGTTTTCTTTTTCTCTCTCCAATCTCATTCTTGTGAGAAGGGGCCGGCCACTTCAAGAGAGAGAGAGAGAGGGTATTATTTTTGGTGTGTGGCATTTTTCTATCTCATTCTTGAGTTGCAAAAAGATTAGCTTAAAAGCTCATTCTTTTCTCTCCTTCTCTTCTTTTTTTTTCCTCCACATCATGGCAACCTCATAACCCCAAGAGACAAGTTCACTACACTATTCTATAGCAAGCCTTGGTCGCGTCGGCTAGCCAACTTCGCGCCCGAGTTGCCTCGGTCAAGAGGCGGGAGCCCGTAAAAGATTCCGGCTACGTGGTGCCCCTTTCCGACGAGCGAGGAGGTGACGGAGATTCCGCGGGAGATCGGAGCGGAGACGAAGACCGAAGGACACGGATCGTTTGGTATAGCATCTCTACTCTTTTCTTTTTGCTAGCTAGCTAGGTTAATGGCCCGATCCGGGTAAAAAGTCCGCGGTGGTGCCGTTTTGCAAAGTTCGCAAAGTTTTTGTTTTCCGCGTTTCCGGCGTCGGATCGACGGCCGGGGCGCCCCCGCGGGCTTACATTGGTATCAGAGCCACGCCGTTAACCTTCACTAGCTTGCTCTAGCGCGTTTAGAACTCGATCGAACAAAATCCCCAAAAACCGTATTTTGTGCACATGTGTTCTCTGTTAAAATTTTTTGAGCTCCTAAAATTTTTCAGGTTGTTTCAGAGGCATGTACATGCAATTATAAGAATTCTGGGAAAATACGATCCACTGATTCCTCACTTCGACCGCGGAAGCGCGGCCAAACCCCTGGTTTGGCCGCGCTTGCGCGGCGGAAAAGAGGAATCGTGGCACCATATTTTCCCAGTAAGCTTATGTGTTGAAAATAGGGTATTTGGGACATTTTCTTTGGGCCCAGATTTTCTGTAAGTGCTACAGTAGTGTGTGGGGCCCACTTTGATAAATTTGTTCGATCGGATATTTTAAACATGCTAGTTCACAGTTTTTACATTATATCTGCGACCGTGAATGTCACTTGATCGGTAAATCCCGTCTAACTGCTATAGCCCGGTTGGACGGATTTGCGAACGTGACTTTCACGTTGATGTTCTGTGATTGTACTGTGTTGTTGCGGATCGGTCGGTGGGGATAGCCTGGTTGCAGTGGTAGTACAGTTCTGTTGTATTATGTACATTTGATATTGCGGGGCGAGCGTCCGACATGTGGACTGCCGTCACTGCCTGTTTGTATTATTATTTTGGGGCACGACCTGGTTGCGGTCGATGTACCCGTTGTATGTATATTTTACTTTCTGTACTAGGATTACCCCGCGGAGGGGTGCACGGATAGCCGGATTCTGGAGGGCAACAAGCCCGCATCTCATGGCGTTGAGACGGAGGGGGCTTCACTCTAGAATTGGCGGGCTATTCGCCGCACTCGTAGGGGGTACAGGCTGACCCAGGAGGGGTGCCCAAGTTACCGGATTCCGTGAAGTGCTGGGTGGTCCATTCACGTCGTTGAAGGGGGCTGCCTCGCTTCAGGTTTTGGCGGGTAACTTGCCGCGCCCGTAGGGGTCTAGGATTTCATTGCACAGGCTATCCACACGACCAGGGGAACGTCGGGTTTCAGCAGCGGCTCTGTGAAACCCGGGGATCCCAGATATCTGTATTGATCTGTGTTGCTATACATTTCTGTGTTGCTTTTTATCACGCCATGAGCGAAAATTATATATTATATATATATTAGTAGATGTTGTATATGTTTTTCATCCGCGCTAGTCCAGTCCCCGCTCTGCCGTTAGTTAGCTAACCTAACGGGTGATGACGGGACCCAGTGGCGAATGCGGATGGCATATACGTACGTCAGTATATTTTCGTTCTTTGTGGTGTGATCAATTGATGGGACTGCGTTGATTCGGATCAATGCAAGTTAAACAAACCTAATTTGATGTTGTTGGAACATTTTTCAAAAAGCTGTTATTGCAAGGGCGTTCTCTTTTGTTTTGCATCGTGGTATTCATTTGGAATATCCTGCTCCTCAGTCGACGAGGCAAGGGCCGAGATCCCTTCACCGGGAGTGACCCCTTGGACAAAAGTTTGCGTCAGGGCGATAACTTCACTATAGCCGATTACTTTTGCTTTGCACCGTGGTATTCAGTTGGAATATCCTGCACCTCATTCTACGGGGAAAGAGCCGAGATCCCTTCACCGGGAGTGACCTCTTTAGCAAAGGTTTTCGTAACTATATTTTTAAAAGCTATCAGTTCCTTCAACGATATCAAGTTCATTACGTTAAAGGTTTTCGCCAGAAACCATTCGTAGCCCTCCGTCATTTCATATAGATGGTCAATAGTATTCAAGCTGTGTATTTTGGCCAAAGTCAAGGCACAGTGTTTGGTAGCTGTTGGGTATTCATATGCAGCATAGATAGATGCGTTGGTTTGGGACAGTCGTACTGCCATTTTGGCCAAAGTCAAGGGTAGGTACGGGTGGGTTCAAATTAACCAGGAAAATGACGGGTAGAACTTGACATGTAACTTATGATATGTTGGCCAAAGTCAAGGTCATAAGAGCATGGGGCAAAAATCCACATCGGGAGTTTCAAAAGAACTGAAACTTGCCAGATATGCGCATACCTTCTGGAGTGTGATAGCGTGAGCGGATTCCGTCACGTTGTCATGCGATGAGAGTTGGATCCCGATTCCCACTGATGAGTTGGTTTACTCCTCGGGCATTCCCGGCTAATTCTTCTTTCAGGTTTGGGGAAGAATTTGACGTTACAGTGGGAGGTTTCCAGATTAGATAAAGTGACAACCATTCTGATCTAGGTTAGAGTGCACGCTGAGTGTTTCTTTTCTCTCTCTCTCTGGCAGCGACCATTGACCCGACCCTAGACTATGACTCAGTGACCAAGTTGACCGAACCATCTTAACACTGGCTTTTTTGGATTGTCAGAGTTGCAGACCTCTTTGCCACTCCTACTTTTACTCTTTTCTCCGGGACACCCCGTATTACTACGAACGTCCACTTCCATTGGACAAAACCATCGTATGGTTATATACGAACTCGAAGGACTTCGAGGATGGTTTCCGGTTCTGGAGAAAACGAATAGGACTATTCAGTTATCTTTACCTTTTACCTTCTCTCAGGTTGCGAGTACTCCTTGGTTTAGGAGATAGTACACCTATTACGCAAATTGGATAGTCTTCTTCCAAACCTTAGGCTGGTGCCGAACGGTAGGGAATGAAGAAAGCCAATTAGCCTAAACGGTGTACAGAAGGTATTAAGTTCAGACAAAGAAAGGGATTAGTATGAGGGCAAAGTAAATTGCGACTGCTATTCACGACCAAACCATGTACTTCTTTGTCAATCCTAAATCACCTATGAATTAAGTACATTCGGTTGTCTTTTATCCTCACCTTCTCTCGCATTGCGAGTGCTCCTCGGATTAGGACAGTACACCCATTATGCTTTTTGGATAGTCTTCTTCCAAACCATAGGCTGGTGCCGAACGGTAGGGAAGGAAGAAAACCATTTGGCCTAAAGGGGTGTACAGAAGGTAATGACTAAAGACATGTAAAGGGATTTGGAGAGGTGGCAAAGAATTATACAGTTATAGTTGTGAATCTGGATAATGGAAGAGGCATTACTAGGAATACCAGCATACCCCATTGAAACATTTCAAAGTTTCAGTTTCACTGTGTACTGTTAAAAGAAAACTGATTTCCCGATTAGACACTTACTCCAGGGTATGTATTTACCAGGTTGGATTCTCACATCTGTATGGTTTTACAGACGATGAGTGGGAGTAAGTTATTGGGAATTAGGTGACCATCCTCATTATATCGGGATTCGTTGTAATCGGTGATATTTGAGGAAGTCACCTGGGTTGTTTGCCGGTCGGCAAATATTTGGTTTTGAATATCCGCTGTTATGCACCAATTTCAAATTGATATATCTGTACGTCTATTTTCATAGAGTGAGATATACCTTTATGAAATTATGTCTATGACATTTACCTATACCAGTGGATGGCTAGGTAAGGAGCATTGAACAGCGGTGTAATTCTTCTTAACCAAAAGTACAGTTTTCAACCTACGACACACAGTGAATGAGTCACCAGACTCAGGGGACTTATACAGAGTATTGTATATTGTCCAGTGTCCATTAGGACAGAGGGGTTGGTCCTCGTACTATATTCTGTTTACTTTTAACTTCTCTAGTTCTTAGACATGTGTTTCGTAGAAACACAGGGTCTAAGTTTTGAGGAGTTATAGGTATATGAATAAAGTAGAGAACCAGGTATTACAAGTATCGGGATTCTTCAAGGTGATCGAAGATGTAGATACTTGTGAATGGTATTCAGTTGATAGTAATGATTAAGAGAACTAGCTTCTCTTTCAGGTTACTCATAATTGGAAGTACTCCTAAGTTGAGTAACGCTGATCGGCCTCTCTTCCATTTACTTGACATGCACTGGAGACAGCTGCATGATTTGAATCTGGTTCAATTAAATCAGTGCCTCTGTTTCTTGGATATAGAACAGTTCATATCTTGACATTGTTAAGATACGGGGAGTTGTCCGGCTTATGCTTGAAACCAGACTCTGGACAACTCAAGGCACGTTTCAGTAGTGGCTGTTTGTGGGTTGACCCGGGCTATGACGAGGGTTGATTTTCTACCATCTGGAAGATCAATAGAGATATTGTTCTTGACTCGCCACAGTTTTATCAAAAATGGATTTTTTTTTCTTCAGAAAAACGGTAGTGGGAGTATGGTAGAACTGGAAGTGATTCCAGAACCACAAACGATTACTGAAGATTTCATAAGAACCTAAAGATTCAATCTGGTTTGACATTCCATTGGCCACTCCGCAGATAAGGTGGGTAACCTCAGGCACCCGAGAGGTACTTCGGTATGCTCAAGGACGGTGGCAGGGAGGTTCTTGTTTACCCAGACTTGCCATTGCTGTTGTTCCAGGCTGCGAGACCCGGCGGGAGGATGAGTATAGCGTCGTTCTAAACTGGCTTTAGAATTGCACGTCTATATGACTCTGCCAGAGGGTTGTCGTAGTCAGTGGGAGCAGCGGAAGCATTGGTGGATATCAGGCTTATGTCTATTTATAGACTAAAGCAGATATAGCGGAGATAGATCATCTATTTCTGATGTGAAGTCATAGGTTTGACTTCATCAGAATAAGGGATGGATCTGTTAAGAAGGTAGTAGGGTGTGATGTCCTGGTGTTTGATGACATACACAGAGTAGGAAGTGATATTCCTATACTACGATAGGTTATACTTTGGTCGTCACACAGTAGTTTCTCCACATAGGACTTGGATATTATATCAGACATTCTGGTTACTAGATCTATGGTTTTAGATCTAGATTTGGGTGGTTTCCCAATCTGGGTACTTTGACCGCATTCTATGAGTATTTAGAATGGACGACTCCTGGCACGGTAGTATACCTGCAGGTGATGGAGTCACCCTCTCTAAAGGTGTCTTACAGACTAAAGGGGAGAGGGATACGCATGATTGGCAGATCACTTGCTTAGGCAATTGAGTCAATCATGAGATGTCAAGTACCACACCAGATGTTGTTCTTGCAGTAGGTGCAATAAGTTGATATTGATCCAATCCTGGAGAAACAATCGGAAGAAGTTTTAGAACATAAGTGAATGTTCTAGGGATATGATAACGGCAGCCTCTATTAGGAGACGGTTATCATTCCAGGCTTCCAAGGTGACCTGGATGGCAGAGTGGCTGTCAGAGTTATAGTTTTTCCTCTAACGAGGGGCAGTATTTTGGACAGGTGGTCCAGGTCGATACTGAGGGAAGGCATGGCGCAGGATACTGATTAAGTTCAGTTGACGATACGGTCTAAGAAGTTTGGATTTGGAGTTCATTTATGAGCTAGGTCCCATCAGACATCCAGACATTCTAAGACAGGTATTGCTCATTTCGGGAGATAGCTTTCTCCGCGAACTTGAGATATAGAGAGACATAGAAAGAAACATCAAAGCGGATCCACTCACTGAGGCTATTCCTCGAACGCAATAGTCTCGCAAACGAGCTTTGTGAGACTGACTAGTAGAGGAGTTGGGTGTTCGGTATCACACGGGCTGTGAGTATGCGACATCGCAATAATTAGCCTCGAGTGCAAGTGGGAGATTGTTGGAGATAGTGCCCTCAGAGTCAATTATTGGATCACAGGCACGTGATTGCAATGATTGAGGGGAGGACCTGTCCCAGTAGGACAGTCTTACTCGAGATGATAGTATGCTATCTGGTTTATCTTTATCATCGTGTACTGCTTTAGGTGACCTTTCGAGTCGCTATTACACGTTGATAAAGCCCCTAGGATTCTTGCTTGACTTCCAGCAGTATGAGGGCGATCATATAAGTGGGAGCTGGGGTCTATAAGCACATCCTTAAATGGTCCCTAGTCGAGGGAGTTTCGAGACAGGGCATCGATTCTCTACAGTAGACTAGTGTATACAGTCGAGACCCCGACGAGGGACGGTGGCCGGTCTCACAAGCCACTGGTGTCAGTTGGTTCACCTAAGATGTATACAGGTGCTCATTGGGTTATGAGTACACCGGACAGGACTCGCCGGGAACCTGCTAGTTGGGATATACCAGACGTCAGATAGCAGTTCCCAGGTGACATGTGTACAGGTTAGTTCATCGACCTGGGATCGTCATTTGTCTCGTGTGAGTTCCCACTGTACTTTGATTACTACCCTACCACGGCTCAAAGGAGTCGTGCAAACAGGTTTTAGTTGGGTACAGTCCCGAGCCACATGGAGACAGTGAGCGGATCTGCAGGGGTTCGTCTCTCCCGGTATTGGGGGTGAGGTCGTGCTGTGTCTAGGAGAGCCAGAACATGAAAAGTCCTTGGCCAAGGCAGGAGATTTGCTGGTAGGTATTCCAGTAGTATCTCAGGGTGTTCTGGGCTACACTCCGACACGACTTGTACCGCTTTTGGGGGTCTGACTTTTACCAACCCCCTAGGCCCGCCATGCGATACTCATAGACGAACGGACCGGACTGTACGGATATTGTCACTGACAGGCTCAGTAGGGTGTCAGGATGAGTTCGCTCATCGACGTCCCTTTTGGTCAATAACTGGTGGCCCGTCACGTATGGCTAATACCTCTGACGTGCTAGTGGTTAAATCCACAGCCGTAGTATTGACGAGTCTTTAGAGTCCACCACACAGACAGTTACTCAAGTTTCGGGCGAAACGCTGTAGAGGCCGTATGGAGATATGGCAGGGTTCGATCAGATACGTGCGGTATTGCACGGATCGTGATCGGACAGTTTTTTACTAGCCGGCTTTGGCTTAAGCCGGATACTAGTATTAGATAGTGTAGTTTTGTCTCTTTGCATTTGTGTTCAGTGGGAATACAAATGCGGGCATGTATTTGCAGTAGCGGGGTTTTCCTGTGATTTATTACGGGATCGGTTTTCTGAAGTTGCCAGTTTGCATTCCGTTCCGGCCGGTTTTCCTTCATTCCTTCTCGGTCGGACTTTCTTGGTGGAGGGTGTTAATTGCAAGTTTGCAATTAACATTTAGTGGAGGGTTTTCTTGCATATGTTGCATTATGATGAGACTTGTTTCATCATGAGATGCCTTTCTTGTCCCTTTCTTAGCTTTTCATGTGATGGTTATGTGATGATGAGATTAGATGAGGAATTGATTTGGATTGGAATTGATGTGAGCCTTTTGTTGATTTATCATTTCTTTTTCACATGATAATTCTTGGAGAGGTTTTCTTTTTCTCTCTCCAATCTCATTCTTGTGAGAAGGGGCCGGCCACTTCAAGAGAGAGAGAGAGAGGGTGTTATTTTTGGTGTGTGGCATTTTTCTATCTTATTCTTGAGTTGCAAAAAGATTAGCTTAAAAGCTCATTCTTTTCTCTCCTTCTCTTCTTTTTTTTTCCTCCACATCATGGCAACCTCATAACCCCAAGAGACAAGTTCACTACACTATTCTATAGCAAGCCTTGGTCGCGTCGGCTAGCCAACTTCGCGCCCGAGTTGCCTCGGTCAAGAGGCGGGAGCCCGTAAAAGATTCCGGCTACGTGGTGCCCCTTTCCGACGAGCGAGGAGGTGACGGAGATTCCGCGGGAGATCGGAGCGGAGACGAAGACCGAAGGACACGGATCGTTTGGTATAGCATCTCTACTCTTTTCTTTTTGCTAGCTAGCTAGGTTAATGGCCCGATCCGGGTAAAAAGTCCGTGGTGGTGCCGTTTTGCAAAGTTCGCAAAGTTTTTGTTTTCCGCGTTTCCGGCGTCGGATCGACGGCCGGGGCGCCCCCGCGGGCTTACAGTATATGAGCTACTGGACCAACCCCGACACCCTACCCCACCATGTGGCCGAGCACACTCCCCCAAAATCTGAGCTCGCCGGCCCTGGGTGCTCCAATGTGGTTCGTCTTGCTACAGGGTGTTCCTAGGGTCAACAATGGGTCTCTGGTATTGTTTGCTTAACTCAAAACTATCCCAGGTCATCCCAGAGTCACCTACACGATCCAATTCCTCACAAACAGACATGAAAGTTCTGTAATTCCGTATTTTGGGTTTTAGTTCGGCTTAGTATGGATTTCTATCATTATAGGGGGTCTAAGGTCCTCAATAAGGCTCAAGTGCACCAACACAACTCAAATAAAACCCTAACCCTCTCTAGAATTTTCCAAAGTGCACAAAACTACACGAAATCAATTTTAATCTTGAATAGAGGCTAAAGAAATTGAAATACTATTCTATTTATGAAGGGATTACCTCATTTGACACTCATGAATCTCCAAGATCATCAAAATCTGAATTTTCTTGGTCCAATGTGCTTCCCTTGAGCTTGTGCAAGTTTTTAATGAAATGGGTATGGGGTTTTGGTGAATATTTCATATAGGGTCATGAGGGTAGAAGATGGGGTTTGAAGAGGAAGGAGGAGAAGCAAATAAATGGTGGGGGAAATGAATTGAGGCAGCCCCTCTCTCTCCCTCGCAATTATTTTCACTTCTCTCTCTCACTAAAAGCTTACCTATCCTAATCATTATGTCCCCTTTGACTTTTCTTTTTCCTTTTCTTTTCTTTTCTCTTTTCTTTTAAAAATCCATGCATGATAAACATAATGAAAATCCATGATAGAAAAATGTAACAAGTGTGAAAAATATGACATGTGCATGTCATGTACACAAAACACACTTAATGCGCGATTAACGATATCTAATCGCGATTAGCACAAAACTAGTGTCTAATAAATCATAAAACTTCATGATTTTCTTATATCACATAAAACACCCTCTTTTCAGTAATTTCCATAATTTTCCATAATTTTCCCAATTTATCGGTATTTAAAATACCGCCCTATTAAAATATTCATTATATTTATTATTTAATTAGAAAAATTCCAAAAAATAATATTTTATTTTCCTGAAATGTTACAATCTTCCCCCCTTAAAGAAATTCGGTCCCCGAATTTAAATTTAAACCCCTCAAATACTAAAACATTTCAGTAAAATGTCCAGGTCGTCAGGACTCCGAAATCATCAATACATAAAATACATCATAGCGCAATGCATGCGCAAGAACAATGAGCAGATAACTCAAAAAAAAAACTCCGTCAAGCATCCCGCAATCATCGGAGTCATGGTGAAGACACAAATGTCAAATCCAAAACAAAACCAATATGATATACATCAAAACTATCCATGTAAATATCAAAACTATACATGTAAATATCAGAAGGAAACGCATGCCAAACCTTTCATGTTGCTGTGCGATGCACGTATCGCGGCACAGTGGGGGACGTCTATTGTAAGAAAATAACTATTTATATACTTATACTTTGTTTAATATTTACGTCCCGCCGTTTTGAAAATAATTTAGAAGGGTTCCCTTGTTTTAAATGTTTCGTGTCATATCAGACACGTAGGTAAATACTGAGACTATAGCTCCCTGTTTTGGAAATCCTTTCGATAACTCTCAATGCATGCGAAATATATCCAGGTACTGTCCTCTGACTAGTCCTGCTCAGTACGAAAACAAATAGCAATATCATAAAAACGTACTGCTCCATAAGGAATTAATCCCAAAACGTGCATATGAAAGCTATGTGCGTCCGGTGCGCACGGAGATCAAAATCCATGAATGTGCCATACATGTGCACAAAAATAACATCTAAGTGCAACGGGTGTGCACGAAAAACCTGTCAGAGGCAACATGTGTGCCTGACAGCAAAATCGGGTGCATCTAGTATGCACGAAGAATCTCGATTTAGTGCATCTGGTGTGCACCAATATCGCATCAAGCGCCCAAATATGCGCAAGAATCCAAATCCAGTGCACAAGGTGCACGAAAACAATATTGAATATGGCAATCGAAATCGACGGTATACAACACATCTCAACCAAAATCCAAATCAGGTATACCGTGGTATATAATCTCACAACCATATGCATCAGCATGCACAAAAGCAAATCAAAATACTAAAAGTGCATGAAAACTATGCTGAAAGAATAAGTCAAATCACACGCATACCCTAGGCATGAAATATCAATTTATATCTCAAATGACATCAAAACGAAGTCAGGTGCAATTGTGGTGCACAAAATCTCAATCATGCAAATAAATCGCTCGAAATATCAGGCATGGAATCAAAATCAACCTCAAGTGCAATAAATACGCACAACTCATAAATCAACACGACGGTGTATGAAAACACATCTCAAGTGCAATAACTATGCACAAAACGTAAATACCCAGTAGGTGCAGCCATGGTGCACAAAAGCAAATATCATGAAACTGGGTCATCAAAACTCAACCATGCAATAAATCACCCAAAATACCGAAATCCAAAGTGACTGACACATGATAGTCAACTCACGAAATCACCAATCGTAACTACTGCCGTCGATATGTCCTTCCTTCAAGGTCGAGAAGGTGTCGGTGCATCCAATGCTAGCAGAGCAAGATATCTACTTGCCTCCTGGTCATGGCCTGTCGTCTGGTGCCCTTAGGTTCTCGTCTCTCACTGTGAATTGCTAAGTACATAGCTCCCCAGCTCAACGATCCAATATGGAAACGATAATGGAAGTATTCCGCTCTGGCACATCCTCTAAAGATCTCTGGCCAACTCTTATGGTCACTCATAACATGTCCCGTCGACGATGTTGAACTCTGGCCTGCTGGGCGTGTGCAATATGACTAATCCTGGGTCCAAATCTTCTCGGGTAGTATTTCCAGAAAGGTCCTGTCAAGGTCTCACCCCAATCTCGTTTCTGCCGAACTTCCCGGAAGTTATCGTCCTTTATTAAATCTGTTTCTTGTTCCGGAATGGCTGCATACTCATCGTGGCTCCTTCTGGAAGATATACCCATAGTCAACGTCTCTGCTTGCATATTACATTTCTGATGTCAGCGGAGTGGAACGTCATCTCATCAAGATCTCATACGAACCTCTTGCTCCACTTTTCTCTACTGTCGACTGCTTCGGACTCGTCTCATCGTAGCTGTATGGACTGCGCTCCAACGGTTATACTCGTATCTGGAGTCTCTCAAGCAATGCATCTCACCACATAGCATCCGAATGAAGTCGAACCATTCGTCAAAACCTCATAATCCCCCAAGAGCTCAACATCTTGGGTACGGTTTAATAGTATCGAGTACATACCACAGCATCGGTGGACCATCCGTAGAATGGCAAACCCAAGCCTCATTAATGGCACCGCGGAACTGCCGCAAACCCTAAGGTTCAAAGGCTTTCACACGGTCATTATGTCGAGTTAGGGTTTCATTCTTCTAGAGGGTCCATAGAATTGCTTGCATGTCTTTCCGAATACTTTAAACTTGGAATATGGGTTTCTGACATTCGATAGCCTCTATCGACTATCAACGTACCTGCGTGAAGTCATCTCTAACTGGGATCAATCAATCTGATGACCTCGTATCGGGGTAAGCGAACGAACTACATGTCTTAGTCATTCATCCTCGGGTGACTAACGACCTTCTATCATATCTCTAAGTACAACTCATACTGCAATAGCTCCAACATCTGGGGCAATATCTTGTCGTTCACAGCAACAACTGGCTCATTCATCTGCACGCTGAACAGTGTCTCAATCATCATGAATAAGCGATACATCAATGGTCATCACATTCTGGCACGCCTCTATCAGTGGCTCAATCCTCTGGTGCATATCTGCACGTCCGAGAAATCTCATAACAGTGATCCATCAAACGCTCATGGCGCGAAATCACAATAACACGGCGCATCTATGCAAATCGTATGTCCCTAGAATCATGCCCTGGTCAGTCCTCGTCCATAACGAGCTCGTGCAGACCGCAACTCTAACCGTAGCTCTCCATGCCCGTACAACTGTGGTAACAAAACCATAACTGGTACCGATGAGGCTAGATCATAGGAAGGAATATAATACTGTGCAAGGAAATGTACATCCTAAGGCTTCTTAAGCGGAGTAGCATATCGTAAGTATGCCGCGGAACATACGTACGGTATGTCACTCTATTCAAGCTACCTACTTCATCAACTAAGGGCCATCCTACACTCCGAAGGTAAAATCTAACGTTCTGATACCAACATTGTCACGACCCGAAAAGTACGGAACATGACCGGCACTTAAATTACGAAACGTCTCGAGGCGTACGTAATCTAAGTAAGCCAAAACCGAGAAGTCAAAACCAAGTAAAGCAGTAAAGTGAAGGAAAAACCAATTTAAATCAAGTAGTTACCAACATATGCCGAAATATGTATTTTTAAAATCATAAGTCTTTTCTGAAATTTCGGCAGAGTTTCCTTTGTAATTACTGGCCCCGAACAGGGTACAACATGATAAATATATACATCAATGATAAAAGGCATCCCCAAGCGGGAGCTAGGTCTTCGTCAATCGACGGCCACAACCACGCAAGCAATATAATATACAACGTGGAAGGGCGAGGATCAAAACTGAAAGGAAACTCTAAACAACATGAAATCCATAATAATACAAGCGCGACTCTGAGGTCGAAATAATATACACTGGTCTTCTAAGTCAACAAAATATACATGTCTGGCTGATGGAGTTTACTAGATACAATTGAATAACATATATACAATGGTGGTCCTGATGCAAAAGAACCCACCTACCAAAGCAATCACCCGGAAAGGAAGCAGTGTGCCAGCAAAGCCGTAACGAAACCTGTACGGCAAAACCTGCAAGAACTGTGGCATAACGGGGGTGAGTTGCCAACTCGTGAGTAGAAAACATCTACGAGTAGAAATCGCATGCATAACGCTATCCTAGGTCATATCAGGTACTATCCTCAAATAAAAAATCCTGGTCCAGCTATGTATAAGTGTAATACTACATGCTCGTGTCAGTATCTCAGATAGCAACATATTAGATATATGATGTGTGAATGCATGGCGAATGGAAACAGAATACATCATGAAATCAACAGAGAAGTCAGTGTCAAGCATCGACACAAAACATAAATCTGTGCCCATCATCGGCATGTAAATCCTCATATATCTCAGGCTTCGTATCATCTGCGGGATCGGCCCTCAGGCTCCGGCAGTGCGGGTCGGCCTATATGCATCTCGTGACTCTGGTCGGTATTCTCCGGATAACCGCTAGGTCCAAATGCAATCACCGGTAAGCAGTCTGCCCCTGCCAGGCTCATCATCCACCATGAATAAACAATCTCGCCCCGGGGTACCATACTGGGTCCACCACGTACCTGAGACGGTTCCTACGCCTCTTCGAATCGGGTATCGAAATCCATCTCATAACCGAGAAAACATCATATCAAGGAAAACCGCATTTTTCTCTTTAAAATAACACATCAGTTTATAAAA
This sequence comes from Agapanthus africanus, assembly GCA_030015575.1. Classification (NCBI taxonomy): domain Eukaryota; kingdom Viridiplantae; phylum Streptophyta; class Magnoliopsida; order Asparagales; family Amaryllidaceae; genus Agapanthus; species Agapanthus africanus. Next base: position 243,248,514 of record CM057344.1, read on the forward strand.
CTTTCACATGCGGTTTCCAAATCCAGAAAATCTCATGGAAATCCGAAATCCAATCATCAATAGCAAGTAAACAGTGAATAATAATATGCATGCAGTAAGAAGTAATAACTGCAACGTCTAATCTAGCATATAAAGACGAGTACGCTAATGCCATGTCGAATTATCAGTTAACAAGCTATGTCAATGAGTAATATTCTCTAAAGTGTACGTGACATGGCAATTACCGATGATGATGTGTGTGAGCCGGCAAGTAAGTGTATGTGGAACATACGCATCATCGGTAATGGTGCTGGTGTCCTGACAGCATGATCTCAATAATGGCATATGAAAATGTAAGTGCGCGGAAGCGCCCCGGCCGTCTGTCTGAGGCCAAAAAGCGGAAACAAAAACTTTTCTTTAACTAGAAACCGGCGCTACCGCGGACTATAAACCCGGATCGGACCATTAACCTACTACTAGCTAACTAGAGAAAGGGTAGAGAGCTATACCGAGCGATCCGTGGCCTTCGATCTTCGGCCTCCATCCCAAGCTCCTCGCGGCATCTCCTGTCTTGTTCTCCTCGTCGAAAAGGGCACCACATCGAGAAGTCTTTTTATGGGTTCCCACCTCTGAACCGAGGCAACTCAGACATGAAGTTGGCAAGCCGACGTGTCCAAGGTTGCAGTAGACTGAGTGTAGAACGCTATGTCTCGAGGGGTTGCTTGAAGTTGCCATTTGGATGTGGAGGTGGAGTAATCAGGTTGGGAGATGAACAAAAGGATTTTGTGCAAGCAAATGAGAACAATTTCCCTCACCCAAAAATTTGGACAGCCCCCACACTTACTGGCTGGCCAAGTTGAGAGAGGAGGAAGGTCAAATAATGCAAGAGAGAATAATGAGTGATGATGAGAAATCATGATCACAACAAAGTCTCCTTCTCATCAATCCATTCACATAAAGCAAGTAATGATGCAAAATGGAGTCAACCTCGATCTAGAACCATCATGAACCCTCCACCACAAAAAACACCCTCCATTTTGCTAATTTGCACATTTGCAAATAAGCCCCTCCATGGAAAATTCAGCTAAGGAAAGAAAGAAAGGAAAATGGCCGAAACGGAATGCAAGCTGGCAACTTCAAAAAACAATCCAGTAATAAATTACAGGAAAACCCCGCGACTGTATATACTTACCCGCATTTGTATTCCGGCCGAATACAAATGCAATGAGACAAAATCTACACTGTATAATACTAGGATCCGGCTTAAACCAATGCCCGCTAGTATTATCCGTCCGAACCATAACACGTGCACAAGTGCATGCGTACGTTCGAACCCTGCCATAAAACCATATGGCCTCTACAACGTTTCGCCCGAAACTTGAGAAACTGTCTGTGGGGAACTCTAAAGGCTCGTCAATACTTTGGCTGTGGATTTAACCACTAGCACGTCAGAGGTATTAGCCGTACGTAACGGGCTACCAGGTATTGACCAAAAGGGAGGTCGATGAGCGAACTCATCCTGACACCCTACTGAGCCTGTCAGTAATAATATCCATACAGTCCGGTCCGTTCGTCTATGAAAATCGCATGGCGGGCCTAGGGGGTTGGTAAAAGTCAGACCCCCAAAAGCGGTACAAGTCGTGTCGGAGTGTAGTCCAGAACACCCTGAGATACTACTGGAATACCTACCAGTAAATCTCCTGCCTCGGCCGAGGGCTTCGTGTAATAGCTCTACTAGACATAGCGCGATCTCACCCCTAATACCGGGAGAGACGAACCCCTGCAGATCCGCTCACTGTCTCCATGTGGCTCGGAACTGTATCCAACTAAAACCTGTTTGCACGACTCCTTTGAGCCATGGTAGGGTAGTAATCAAAGTACAGTGGGAACTCACATGAGACAAATGACGATCTCAGGTCGATGAACTAACCTGTACACATGTCACCAGGGAACTGCTATCTGACGTCTGGTATAATCCCAACTAGCATGTTCCCGGCGAGTCTTGTTCGGTGTACTAATAACCCAACGAGCACCTGTATACATCTTAGGTGAACCAACTGACACCAATGGCTTGTGAGACCGGCCACCGCCCCTCGTCGGGGTCTCGACTATATACACTAGTCTACTAATGTAGTATCGATGCCCAGTCTCGAAACTCCCACGACTAGGGACCACTTTAAGGATGTGCTTATAGACCCCAGCTCCCACGTATATGATCGCCATCATACTGCTGGTCGTCAAGCATGAATCCTAAGGGCTCTATCAACGTGCAATAGTGATCTGTCACCTAAAGCAGTACAAGATGATAAAGATAAACCAGATAGTATACTATTTTTCTATCAACGTGTAAAAGTGAACCGCAATGTCATTTAAAGTATGCACACGATGATAAAAACAAACCAGATAGTATACAAAGCTTTCGAGTAAGAATGTCCTACTGGTATAGGTCCTCCCTCAATCATTGCAATCACGTGCCTGCGATTCAATAATTGACTCTGAGGGCACTATATCAAAAAATCTCCCACTTGCACTCAAGGCTAACTATTGTGATGTCGCGTACTCACAGCCCGTGTGATACCGAACACCCAACTCCTCTACTAAACAGTCTCACAAAGCCCGTTTGCGAAACTATTGCGTTCGAGAAATAGCCTCAGTGAGTTGATCCGCCCTGATGTTTCTTTCTATGTCTCTCTTAATCTCAAATTCGTGGAGAAAGCCATCTCCCGAAAATGAGCAATACCTGTCTTAGAATATGTCTGGATATCTGATGGGACCTAGTTCATAAATGAACTCCAAATCCAAACTTTTTAGACTGTTTCGTCAACTGAACTTAATCAGTAACCTGCGTCATGCCTCCCTCAGTGTTTGCTTGGATCACCTGTCCAAAACACTGCCCCTCGTCAGAGGGAAAACTATAACTCTGACAGTCATTCTATCATCCAGGTCACCTTGGAAGCCTGGAATGATAATTGTCTCCCGAAGGAGGATGCCGTTATCAAATCCCTAGAACATTCACTTATGTTCTAAAACCGCTTCCGATCGTTTCTCCAGGATTGGATCAATATCAACATATCGCATCTCGTGCACAAACAACATCTGGTGTGGTACTTGACATCTCATGATCAACTCAATTGCCTATGTAAGTGATCTGCCAATCATGCACATCCCTCTCCTCTTTAGTCTGTAAGACACCTTTAGAGAGGGTGACTCCATCACCCGCAGGTACACCACCATGCCAGGAGTCGTCCATTCTAAAACACCTTTAGAATGCTGTCTAAGTACCCAGATTGGGAAACCATCCAAATCTATAACTAAAACCATAGATCTAGTAGCCAGAATGTCTGATATAATATCCATATCCTATATGGAAAAACCACTGTGTGACAACCAAAGTATAACCGACCGTAGTATAGGAATTTCACTTCCTACTCTGTGTATGTCATCCAAATACCAGGACATCACACCCTACTACCTTCTTAACAGATCCATCCGCTATTCTGATGAAGTCAAACTTATGACTGTCACATCAGAAATAGATGATCTATCTCCGCTATATCTGCTTTAGTCCATAAATAGACATAAGCTACCTGCCCACTATGCTCCCGCTGCTCCCACTGACTACGACAACCCTCTGGCAGAGCCATATACACGTGCACTTCTAAAGGTAGTTTAGAACGAATACTCATCCTCCTGCTGGGTCTCGCAGTCTGGAACAACAGCAATGGCAATTCTGGGTAAACAAGAACCTTCCTGTCACTGTCTTTGAGCATACCGAAGTACCTCTCTAGTGCCTGAGGTTGTTAGGTCTACGTTACCTCTCCCGGTACTTTCGGGGATGCGGAAACGGTAAAACAAAAAATTTTCTAAACTTTGTAACATGGACCGTAAAATCCGGATCTTTGCTAAACTAAACTAGCATATTTGCAAAGAAGAGTTAACTATTATGCAAAGTGGTTATACCTCAACTTGAACTCCTTCTCTTCTTGTTGTTCTTCTTCTTTCTTGCTCTTTGTAGTAGCTTGAATGGCTTTCCCTCCTCATCTCCTCTTTGCCGAAGATAGATCCACCTGAGGGCTTCATCCTAGGGCTCCTTTCTCGATCTTGAGAGAACTAAGGTATTCGGCTTGCTAGACCTTCTACCTTAGAGTGAGTAGAGTGTGCTTTGGGGTGTTATATCTTCAAGGAGATGATTCTCAACACATGAGATTTGCTCTCCTTGAACAAGAGGAGGAAGAAGATGAAGTGAGGAGAGAGAATCAATATGATAGAATGAGCTATCTTTTTCTTTTTGCAACCATATCAAAAAGAAAAAGAATTATCTAAATAATAATAATTCAAATGAGAATAGTTGATGGTAGTTTTGGAATGACCACTATCATACTTCATTAAATGAAATGTAAGCAAGAATTAAGGAGCATCCTTACAAAGTAATGATGATGGTCAAACATTCAACCATGGTCAACAAGTCAACCATGGTCAACAAGTCAACAAAACCAACCATAACATAATTTCATTTAATTACTATTATTAATAGATATCTCACTAATTCATTAGGGTTTGGAAAAAGACGACTGTCAACTGTGCATACGCACCCGTTCCGAAACCCTAATGAAAAACCTCTTCCTCTGCCTCAAACAACTGTGCATACACACCTGCATTCTCGTTCCGAGGAACAAGAATACCGAGAGATAAAAGCAACCCCAAAACATATACCAGTATCTGGCTCAAACCAGAGTCTGCTAGTATAATCCGTCCGAACTCCAAACGTGCACAAGTGCGCGGATGAGAACGATCCCTGTCGCAAAACCATGCGACCTCTACTCATTTTTCCCAGAGGCGAATACCCTCTGTGTGGGACTCTAAAGACTCGACACTACGCTGGCAGTGGGTTTAACCACAGACCGCAAGCGGCACTAGCTGTGCGTAACGGTCCCCAGGTAGATGCCGATAAGAAGACTGACGAGGTAAAACCCATCTGAACTCCTACTGAGTCTGAATGTGACATTCTCCGTACAGTCCGGTCTGTTCGTCTGATACATCGCATGTCGGGCCTAGGGGGGCGGCAAGCGTCAGACCCCTAATAGCGGTACAAGTCGTGTCGGAGTGAAGCCCAGAACACCCTGAGATAGCACTGGAACCTACCAGTATATCTCGCTTGCCCTGGCCAGGGACTACTTGTGTAATGGCTCTCCTAGACACAGCGCGATGTCAACCCTCAATACCGGGAGAGACGAATCCTGTCTAACCGTCACTGCCTCCAAGTGCTTCGGGACTGCTCCCAACTACTACCTGTTTGCACGACTCAGAAGAGCCGTGGTAGGGTAGAAATCAAAGAACAGTGGGAACACACTCGAGGCGAAGTGACAGTGTCAAGTCAGTGGACTAAGCTGTACTCATGTCACCTGGGAACTGATAACTGACGATAGGTATAATACCAACCATCAGTTCCCGACGAGTCCTGTCCAGTGTACTCGTAACCCAACGAGCACCCGCATACTATCTCAAGTACGACGTACCGACGGCTGTGGGACAGACCGTCTCCCGTGCTGGGATGAGAAGCGCATACGCTAGTCTACTCCGGAGTATCGATGCCCTATCTCAATACTCCCACGACTAGGGACGTGTATAAGGATGTGCTTGTAGATTACCCAGCCCCCACGAGTGTGATCGCCATCACAACGCCGGTAATCAAGCAAAGATCCTAAGGGCTCTACTAATGCGTATAGGTGATATAATAAATAAACACACATGTACACATTAAAGCAGAGACAAACCAAGTAGCATACTACTATATTGAGCAAGATTGTCTGTACAACTGTGAATATCCCAAGCTTCCATCAAGTAATATACATACTAGTATGATACAGTAATGGCCTCTAGGGCATATACACTAACAATCTCCCACTTGCACTAAGTCCATGTACTGGCGTATCGAAGACCTATCATCTCGATCAGCCGCTCGAACTGAGTCTGGGGTAAAGCCTTCGTGAATGGGTCCGCAGTGTTGTCCTTTGTGTCCACTCTCCGCACCTCGATCTCCTGTTGATCAATAATCTCCCTGATCAGGTGATACCGCCTTAAGATGTGCCTGGATTTCTGATGGGACCTTGGTTCCTTCGCTAAAGCTATAGCCCCATTGTTATCGCAATACAAAGGTATTGGGTCAACAATGGACGGAACCACCTGAAGTTCACTAATGAACTTCTTAATCCAGACCGCCTCTTTTGCGGCATCGCTTGCAGCAATGTATTCAGTCTCCATCGTCGAGTCTGCGACGGTATCCTGCTTGGAACTCCTCCAACATACCGCCCCTCCGTTGAGGGTAAACACAAAACCCGAGACAGACTTGCTGTCATCTTTGTCACTCTGGAAGCTTGAATCGGTAAAGGACTCGACCCGGAGGTCTCCATTACCGTAAACCAGGAACATTTCCTTAGTCCTTCTCAGGTACTTGAGAATGTTCTTCACTGCTGTCCAGTGGTCCTCCCCTGGGTCTGACTGATACCGGCTTACCATGCTCAACGCGTAAGCTACATCTGGTCTTGTACATAGCATCGCATACATTATAGATCCTACCGCCGAAGCGTAGGGTATAGTGCTCATGCGAACCCTCTCCTCGTCAGTCTTAGGAGACATCTTCTTGGAGAGGGTAATTCCGTGCAATGCGGGTATGTTACCGCGCTTGGAATCCTCCATACTAAATCTCTTTAGTACGGTCTCTATGTACCTGGACTGCGAAAGTCCCAACAGTTTCTTGGATCTATCTCTATAGATCTTGATCCCCAGAATGTACGAGGCATCACCCAGGTCCTTCATGGAGAACCTTTTTGACAAAAATAGCTTGACCGATTGTAGCATAGGAATATCATTTCCTATCAAAAGAATGTCGTCCACGTACAAGACTAGGAATACGACAGTTCGTCCTACAATCTTCTTATAAACACAGGGTTCATCTTCGTTCTTGATGAAATCAAATTCCTTGATTGCCTCATCAAAACAGATGTTCCAGCTCCGCGATGCCTGCTTTAATCCATAAATGGATTTAAGCAACTTGCATACCTTTCCGCTGCTCCCACTGTCTACGAAACCTTCTGGTTGATCCATGTAAACACACTCTTCCAAACAACCGTTTAGGAAAGCCGTCTTAACATCCATCTGCCAGATTTCATAGTCATGGAAGGCAGCAATGGCAAGTAGGATCCGAATGGATTTGAGCATAGCCACTGGAGAAAAAGTCTCGTCATAGTCCAAACCAGGTCTTTGACGAAAACCTTTTGCAACGAGTCTAGCTTTATAGGTTTCCACCTGCCCATCTATACCAAGTTTCCTTTTGTAGATCCATTTGCATCCAACGGGTTTTACCCCAGGTGGAGCAATATCCAAGGTCCACACTTTATTGGCGTACATGGACTCCATTTCGGATTGCATTGCTTCCTGCCACTTATCAGAGTCCCTACTGATAATGGCCTGCCTGAAACTGATAGGGTCATCTTCTTCCAAGATGCAATCCTCTCGATCCCCGTCTATGAGAAAACCGTAGTATCTCTCGGGCGGATGAGAAATCCTACCAGATCTGCGGAGTGGCTGAGGTTCGTCTGGGGTTATTGAATCCTGAGGTTCTGTCAAATTTTCAGTTTCAATTTGTGGTCGCTGAATTTCTTCCAATTCTACCGTGCTCCCACTAATTTCTTTTGCAAGAAACTCCGTTTATAAGAAAACGGCATGCTGAGCAACAAACACCTTCTGTTCCTCGGTGTGGTAGAAAAGATATCCATAACCATTCTTTGGATATCCCACAAATTTACATAAAACTGACCGTGCCTCTAGTTTATCTGGTTTATGCGTTTTAACATAAGCCGGACAACCCCATATCTTAGATCTTTTAAGATATGGCCTCTTTCCATTCCATATCTCGAACGGAGTCTTAGGCACTGATTTAGACGGAACATCATTCAATAGGTATGCTGCTGTCAATAGTGCATGCCCCCAAAATGAAAGAGGCAACTCGGCATTACTCATCATGGAGCGAACCATATCCAGCAGGGTACGATTCCTCCGTTCCGAAACACCGTTGTGCTGTGGTGTATAAGGAGGAGTAAGCTGAGAGAGAATACCATTCTCTTTTAAGTAATCCAGGAATTCCGTGCTTAAGTACTCCCCTCCCCTGTCAGACCGGAGGATCTTGATACTTTTGCCTGTCTGGTTCTCTACTTCGTTTCTGAATTCCTTGAATTTCTCAAAAGCTTCAGATTTGTGTTTCATCAGATACACATATCCGAACCTAGAGAGATCATCAGTGAATGTGATGAAGTACGAGAACCCACCCCTTGCATGTATAGACATCGGACCGCATACATCACTATGTACGAGTCCCAAGAGCTCGGTTGCTCTTTCTCCATGTCCGGTGAACGGAGATTTGGTCATCTTCCCTTTGAGACAAGACTGACAAGTTCCATAAGATGAAAACTCGAACGTATTCAAAAGTCCATCTTTATGCAACTTACTCAGTCTTTTCTCTTCGATATGACCAAGTCTACAATGCCACAAGTAGGATTCATTCGTATCTGAATTCTTCCTCTTGCGTGTGTTTTGTATATTGAGAACTGTATTCTGATTTAGAACGTAGATACCATTACACAGTGTACCCTCTGCAACCAGTACCTTATGAAGGTAAATGTTCATGATATTCTTTTCAAGAACAAAGTTATATCCATCTTTATCGAGTAAAGAAACTGATATGATGTTGCAAACTATGGAGGGTACATAGTAGCAATCGTTCAAAATCATAGTCTTGCCATTTGGCAATACTAGGTGATATTCACCGACGGCTGCCGCATTAACTTGTGCTCCGTTCGCTACTCTGAGCGACATATCACCCGGTGCAACTCTCTTACTTTTTCTCAGTCCCTGCAACAAATTACAGATATGAGATCCTGATCCGGTATCAAGTACCCAGGAGGTAGGGCTGACCGTAAAACAGTTCTCAATTACAAGAACACCTGAAGTAGATGCAAAACCATGCTTCTTCTTCGACTGGGTATCCTGGAAATCCATACATTCCCCTTTCCCATTCTCATACTCATGACTGTTGTCACAAGTCAGAGCTGAACCAACTTTCCCCAGTCCCGAATAAGAATTCGGATTGGTCAAGCGATACATTTTATTATCTTGATTAGGGCGTGAAAAGGTTGCTGCCTGGAGAGAGAAAAGAAACACTCAGCATATGCTCTTGCAAGATTAGATTGGTTTATTAATTTATCTAACCAGGATGTCTCCCACTGTTTACTCAAATTCTTCTTAAAACCTTTTTAAAAGAAGAACTAGCCGGGTTTTTAATTCACGTTACAATACTTGCTTAACCTTTCAGCCAGGCTGGTGTCGGTACTTCGAGGGAGGTTTTCCAACGCTTTCGCGAAGTTCCTTAATTAAAGAACCTCTTTTCCCTGGGGGCGTAACCTCGCTAACACCTTTCTTGACACCTACTAGGTTTATAGCATTGATCGTTAAGTGAAATAACCTCCCGAGAGTAATCCAACTCATCAGTGGGATCGGGATCCAACTGTCATTGTGTGATAACCTAGACGGAATCCACTCTAGTCACCACACTCCAGAAGGTATGCTAAATCTGCAAGTTTCAGTTCTTTTGAAACTCCCGATGTGGTTTTTGCCCCTAACTGTTCATGACCTTGACTAGGTCAACAAGCCACAAACTGTTAGACAAGTTCTACCCGTCGTAATCCTGATTGCATTAGACCCACCCGTACGTGCCCTTGACTAGGTCAACAAGGCCGCACGACTGTCCTAACCAATCACATTTGCAATCCACAGAAAAAATATTATTTAGCTACCGTTCACTACGCCTTGACTAGGTCAACAAACGCAGCACGAATACTGAATAATATTAATCCGAAACGACGGAGGGCTACGGCTGGGTTTTTGGCGAAAAACCCGTTAACGTAATGAACTTGATATTGTTGAAGGAACCTGATTGCACCTTTTTGAAAATACAGTGGCGAAAACTTTTGCTAAAGAGGTCACTCCCTGTGAAGGGATCTCGGCTCTTTCCTCGTCGAATGAGGTGCAGGATATTCCAAACTGAATACCTCGATGCAAAGCAAGAATAATCGACTATAGTGAAGTTATTACCCTGACGCAAACTTTTGTCCAAGGGGTCACTCCCGATGAAGGGATCTCGGCCCTTGCCTCGTCGATTGAGGTGCTGGGCATTCATAACCGAATACCTCGATGCAAAACAAAAAGATGAACGTCCTTGTAATAACAGCCTTTTGAAAAACTTGTTCCAACAATGTCTTTTAGGTTTATTTTCTTGCATTAGTTCTTTTAATGCGTCCCATCATTTAAATCCTACCATTGCAGAAAACAACCAAAATATGACGTACGCTTATGCCATTCGCATTCGCCACGGGGTCCCGTCATCACCCGTTAGGTTACTTAACTAACGACAGAGCGGGGGCTGGGCTAGCGCAGCTGTAAAACATAAGCAACGCCTAAATAGTAAAGCAATGATAGACATTACAGATCACAGATGAATACATTGGATATACTAGGAATCCGCAATCCGTTCGAGCCTGCAACGAAAAGCGGATTACACGGTCGCGGTGAATAGCCAAAACCCCACCCAAGACCCCTACGGGTGCGGCAAACTACCCGCCAAGTACCCGGTAGTTTGTGCACCCCTCCATGGGTCTATCCTAGGAGCAAAAACAGTAAAAAGAATTATACAATGACGGCTACAACCCCGACCCGGTTGTGCGGCCATACAAATAATATTATTACATCAATTTACATTTACAAATGAATGAAAGAAAAACAAAAGCTCATCTCACATCCACCCCGGCTATTCACCCGCGACAGTCCAACACATTCATATACACATTCCAATATCAAACATAGATCACAGAGATGTATAACCTCGACTAATCGACTTATAGCGATTAGCCGACGTTCAATACATATAAACATCACAGATATAACCAACATAGTCAAAGTGTAGTGAAGTTCGATAAAAATACGGATTTATAGGCCCCCAAAAGCAAATTTCTTTTCTGGAAAATCTGGGCACAATTGACATATCTTAAAAATCCCAAAATCCTACCAGAAGCACACTGCACGAAACAGGACCACAAGAAGAAAATAAACGGCGGCGGTTCCGCGGCCTAAGCTACCCATTGCCGCGGAACCGCGGCGCTTTGAAGGAATCATGTGATCGTTTTTCGTGGGTGTTCTCAAAAAACCCTGAGCCGATTTTAGGAGTACAACTTTTTTCATTTTGAGCACAAAAAAAATCAACAGAAACTTAGGGTTTTGGTTTTTTTCGGTTTTGCGATTTTTCTCGATCGAACTTCCATACACTTTACTACAAAGCTAGTTTAAGTTTAGTTAGGCTCTGATACCACTGTTAGGTCCACGTTACCTCTCCCAGTACTTTCGGGGATGCGGAAACGGTAAAACAAAATTTTTTCTAAACTTTGTAACATGGACCGTAAAAGCCGGATCTTTGCTAAACTAAACTAGCATATTTGCAAAGAAGAGTTAACTACTATGCAAAGTGGTTATACCTCAACTTGAACTCCTTCTCTTCTTGTTGTTCTTCTTCTTTCTTGCTCTTTGTAGTAGCTTGAATGGCTTTCCCTCCTCATCTCCTCTTTGCCGAAGATAGATCCACCTGAGGGCTTCATCCTAGGGCTCCTTTCTCGATCTTGAGAGAACTAAGGTATTCGGCTTGCTAGACCTTCTACCTTAGAGTGAGTAGAGTGTGCTTTGGGGTGTTATATCTTCAAGGAGATGATTCTCAACACATGAGATTTGCTCTCCTTGAACAAGAGGAGGAAGAAGATGAAGTGAGGAGAGAGAATCAATATGATAGAATGAGCTATCTTTTTCTTTTTGCAACCATATCAAAAAGAAAAAGAATTATCTAAATAATAATAATTCAAATGAGAATAGTTGATGGTAGTTTTGGAATGACCACTATCATACTTCATTAAATGAAATGTAAGCAAGAATCAAGGAGCATCCTTACAAAGTAATGATGATGGTCAAACATTCAACCATGGTCAACAAGTCAACCATGGTCAACAAGTCAACAAAACCAACCATAACATAATTTCATTTAATTACTATTATTAATAGATATCTCACTAATTCATTAGGGTTTGGAAAAAGACGACTGTCAACTGTGCATACGCACCCGTTCCGAAACCTAATGAAAAACCTCTTCCTCTGCCTCAAACAACTGTGCATACACACCTGCATTCTCGTTCCGAGGAACAAGAATACCGAGAGATAAAAGCAACCCCAAAACATATACCAGTATCTGGCTCAAACCAGAGTCTGCTAGTATAATCCGTCCGGACTCCAAACGTGCACAAGTGCGCGGATGAGAACGATCCCTGTCGCAAAACCATGCGACCTCTACTCATTTTGCCCAGAGGCGAATACCCTCTGTGTGGGACTCTAAAGACTCGACACTACGCTGGCAGTGGGTTTAACCACAGACCGCAAGCGGCACTAGCTGTGCGTAACGGTCCCCAGGTAGATGCCGATAAGAAGACTGACGAGGTAAAACCCATCTGAACTCCTACTGAGTCTGAATGTGACATTCTCCGTACAGTCCGGTCTGTTCGTCTGATACATCGCATGTCGGGCCTAGGGGGCGGCAAGCGTCAGACCCCTAATAGCGGTACAAGTCGTGTCGGAGTGAAGCCCAGAACACCCTGAGATAGCACTGGAACCTACCAGTATATCTCGCTTGCCCTGGCCAGGGACTACTTGTGTAATGGCTCTCCTAGACACAGCGCGATGTCAACCCCCAATACCGGGAGAGACGAATCCTGTCTAACCGTCACTGCCTCCAAGTGCTTTGGGACTGCTCCCAACTACTACCTGTTTGCACGACTCAGAAGAGCCGTGGTAGGGTAGCAATCAAAGAACAGTGGGAACACACTCGAGGCGAAGTGACAGTGTCAAGTCAGCGGACTAAGCTGTACTCATGTCACCTGGGAACTGATAACTGACGATAGGTATAATACCAACCATCAGTTCCCGACGAGTCCTGTCCAGTGTACTCGTAACCCAACGAGCACCCGCATACTATCTCAAGTACGACGTACCGACGGCTGTGGGACAGACCGTCTCCCGTGCTGGGATGAGAAGCGCATACGCTAGTCTACTCCGGAGCATCGATGCCCTATCTCGATACTCCCACGACGAGGGACGTGTATAAGGATGTGCTTGTAGATTACCCAGCCCCCACGAGTGTGATCGCCATCACAACGCCGGTAATCAAGCAAAGATCCTAAGGGCTCTACTAATGCGTATAGGTGATATAATAAATAAACACACATGTACACATTAAAGCAGAGACAAACCAAGTAACATACTACTATATTGAACAAGATTGTCTGTACAACTGTGAATATCCCAAGCTTCCATCAAGTAATATACATACTAGTATGATACAGTAATGGCCTATAGGGCATATACACTAACAGAGGTTACCCACCATATCTGCGGAGTGGCCAATGAAATGTCAATCCAGATTGAATCTTTAGGTTCTTATCAAATTTTCAGTAATCGTTTGCGGTTCTGGAATCACTTCCAGTTCTACCATACTTCCACTACTGTTTTCTGAAAAAATCCATTTTTATTAAAACCGTGGCGAGTTAAGAACAATATCACTATTGATCTTCCAGATGGTAGAAAGTCAACCCTCGTCATAGCCCTGGTCAACCCACAAACAGCCATTACAGAAACGTGCCTTGAGTTATCCAGAGTCTGGTTTTAAGCATAAGCTGGACAACTCCCCGTACCTTAACATCGTTAAGATATGAACTGTTCTATATCCAATATAGAAACAGAGGCACCGATTTAATTGGAACCAGATTTAAATCATGCAGCTGTCTCCAGTGCATGTAAAATAAATGGAGAGAGGCCGATCAGTATTACTCAACTTAGGAGTGCTTCCAATTATGAGTAACCTGAAAGAGAAGCAAGTTCTCATAATCATTATTATCAACTGAATACCATACACAAGTATCTACATCTTCGATCACCTTGAAGAATCCTGATACTTGCAACACCTGGTTCTCTACTTTATTCTTATACTTATAACTTCTCAAAACTTGGACCTTGCATTTCTACGAAACACATGTCTAAGAACTAGAGAAGTCACAAGTAAACAGAATATAGTACTTATACCAACCCCTTCTGTCCTAATGGACACTGGACAACATACAATACTTTGTATAAGTCCCCTGAGTCTAATAACTCATTCCCCATATGTCGTAGGTTGAAAACTGTACTTATGGTTAAGAAGAATTACACCGCTGTTTAATACTCCTTACCTAATCATCAACTGATATAGGTAAATGTTATGGACATAATTTCAAAAAGTTATATCTCACTCAATAAAAATAGACGTACAGATATATCAATTTGAAATTGGTGCATTACAACGGATATTCAAAACCAAATATTTGCTGTCCGGCAAACAACCCAGGTGATTTCCTCAAATATCACCAATTACAACGAATCCCGATATAATGAGGATGATCACCCAATTCCTAATAACTTACTCCCACTCATCATCTGTAAAACCATACAGATGTGAGAATCAAACCTGATAAATACATACCCTGGAGCAAGGACAAATTGGGAAATCAGTTTTCTTTTAACAATACACAGTGAAACTGAAACATGTAAATGTCTCGAAGGGGTATCCGGGTATTCCTAGTAATGCCTCTTCCATTATCAGATTCATAACTGTAACCGTATATTTCTTTGCCATCTCTCCAAATCCCTTCATATGTCTTTAGTCATTACTTTCTGTACACCATCTTAGGCAAAAAGGTTTTCTTCCTTCCCTACCGTTCGGCACCAGCCTATGGTTTGGAAAAAGATTATCCAATAAGCGTAATAGGTGTACTGTCCTAATCCTTGGAGCACTCGCAACACGAGAGAAGGTGAAGATAAAAGACAACTGAATAAACCTTATTCCTATTTCTCCTGAACCAGAATCCATCCCCGAACTGGAACAAGTTCCTTTGAGTTCGTATATAACCATACGATGGAGTATCTAATAAACCGTGGATCTTCGTAGTGATACGGAGTGTTCTGGAGAAATACAAATATGAAGTAGGAGTGGTAATGAAATACTTGGTTTGGTCGTGAATAGTAGTCGCAAGTTACTTTGCCCTCTTACTATCCCTTTATTTGTCTTAACTTATTACCTTCTGTACACCATCGTTAGGCTAATTGGTTTCCTTCATTCCCTACCGTTCGGCACCTGCCTATGGTTTGGAAGAAGACTATCCAATAAGCGTAATAGGTGTACTGTCCTAATCCAAGGAGCACTCGCAATCTGAGAGAAGGTAAAAGGAAAAGACAACTGAATAGTCCTATTCGTTTTCTCCAGAACCGGAAACCATCCTCGAATAAATTCCTTCGAGTTCGTATATAACCATACGATGATTTTATCCAATGGAAGTGGATGTTCATAGTAATACGGGGTGTTCTAGAGAAAAGGGTAAAAGTAGGAGTGGCAATGAGGTATGCAACTCTGACAATCCAAAAGCCAGTGTTTTAAGAAGGTTCGGTCAACTTGGTCACTGAGTCATAGTCAAGGGTCGGGTCATGGTCGCTGCCAAAGAGAGAGAGAGAGAAAAGAAACACTCAGCATGCACTCTAACCTAGATCAGAATGGTTATCACTTTATCTAATCAGGAACTCCCACTGTAACCTCAAATTCTCCTCCAAACCTGAAAGAAGAATTAGTCGGGATCACCCGAGGAGTAAACCAACTCATCAGTGGGAATCGGGATCCAACTATCATCGCATGATAACATGATGGAATCCACTCACGTTATCACACTCCAGAAGGTATGCGCATATCTGGCAAGTTTCAGTTTCTTTAGAAACTCCCGATGTGATTTTTACCCCATGCTCTTATGACCTTGACTTTGGCCAACAAATCATAAGTCACATGTCAAGTTCTACCCGTCATTATCCAGGTTGATTTGAATCCACCCGTACCTACCCTTGACTTTGTCCAACAAGGCAGTACGACTGTCCCAAACCAATGCATCTATCTATGCAACAGAAAAGTAACAAATAGCTACCATATACTATGCCTTGACTTTGGCCAACAAACATAGCATGAATACTAAGTGCTACCCATCTGAAATGACGGAGGGCTACGAATGGTTTTTGGCGAAAAACCTTTAACGTAATGAACTTGATATCGTTGAAGGAACCAGATAGATTTTTATAAAAATGTAGTGACGAAAACCTTTGCTAAAGAGGTCACTCCCGGTGAAGGGATCTCGGCTCTTTCCCCGTAGAATGAGGTGCAGGATATTCCAACTGAATACCACTATGCAAAGCAGAAGGCAATCGGCTATAGTGAAGTTATTGCCCTGACGCAAACTTCTGTCCAAGGGGTCACTCCCGATGAAAGGATCTCGGCCCTTGCCTCGTCGACTGAGGTGCTGGATATTCATAACCGAATACCACTGCGCAAAACAAAAGAGAACGTCCTTGCAATAACAGCCTTTTTTTTTGAAAATTATTCCAACAACATCAGAATAGGTTTGTTTAGCTTGCATTGATCCGAATCAATACAGTCCCATCAATTGATCACACCAATAAAGAACGAAAATACGATGTATGTATATGCCATCCGCATTCGCCACTGGGTCCCGTCATCACCCATTAGGTTACTTAACTAACGACAGAGCGGGGACTGGACTAGCGCGGGTGTAAAACATATACAACATCTATTAGTATATAAATCAATATATAATATTCGCTCAAGGCGTGATAAAAATGCAACATCACAGAAATGTAATAAGCATCACAGAACAATACAGATAATCTGGGATCCCCGGGTTTCATAGAGCCGCTACTAAAACCCGACGTTCCCCTGGTCGTATGGATAGCCTGTGCAATGAAATCCTATACCCTTACGGGTGCGGTAAGTTACCCGCCAAAACCTGAAGCGAGGCAGCTCCCTTCAACAACGTGAATGGACCACCCAGCACTTCACGGAATCCGGTAACTTGAGCACCCCTCCTTGGGTCAACCTGTACCCCCTACGAGTGCGGCGAATAGCCTGCCAATTCTAGAGTAAAGCCCCCTCCGTTTCAACGCTATGAGATGCGGGCCCGTTGCCCTCTAGAACCCGGCTATCCGTGCACCCCTCCGTGGGGTAATCCTAGTAGAGAAAGTAAAATATACGTACAACGGGTACATCGACCTCAGCCCGGTCGTGCCCCAAAAGAATAATATACAAACAGGCAGTGACGGCAGTCCACATGTCGGACGCTCGTCCCACAATATCAAATGTACATATAC
Source organism: Agapanthus africanus (assembly GCA_030015575.1). Lineage (NCBI taxonomy): Eukaryota > Viridiplantae > Streptophyta > Magnoliopsida > Asparagales > Amaryllidaceae > Agapanthus > Agapanthus africanus. The sequence goes on from CM057344.1 coordinate 243,265,866, forward strand.
AACCAAACTGTACTATTATTGCATCCAGGCTATCCACCACGACAAATCCGCAACATCACAGCACAGCACAGAACATCAACGTGAATGTCACGTTCGCAAATCCGTCTAAAAGGGCTATAGCAATTAGACAAGATTTACCGATCAAATGAAATTCTCGGTCGCAGATATAATGTAAATACTGTGAACTAACATGTTTTAAAATTTTCGATCGGCAAAATTTCCCGAAGTGGGCCCCAAGCACAACTGTAGCACTCAAAATAAATCTGGGCCCAAACAGAATATACCAAAAACCCCAGTTCCAACACAGAGACCTACTGAAGAAATTTGGTGCACTGTGGCTACAGTACGGCCGTGGATCCGTGGCCAAAACGTGGTTATGGCCGCGGATCCGCCGCACTATAGTAAATTCAGCCGACCAAATTTTCTCAGTTCTCTTAAAAAAGCCTGCACATATTTCTGCAATATACCAAATAATTTTTCGAGCACAAATGAAAATTGACAGAAACTGCATATTTGAAATTGTGGTTATTGGAATTTTTGTTCGATCGAAATTCTAAACACGTTAGAGCAAGCTAGTAAAGGTTCATGGCCTGGCTCTGATACCATGTAAGTGCGCGGCAGCGTCCCAGCCGTCTATCCGAGGCCGAAAAGCGGAAACCAAAACTTTTCTTTAACTAGAAACCGCTGCTACCGCGGACTATAAACCCGGATTGGACCATTAACCTACTACTAGCTAACTAGAGAAAGGGTAGAGTGCTATACCGAGCGATCCGTGTCCTTCGGTCTTCGGCCTCCATCCCAAGCTCCTCACGGCATCTCCTATCTTGTTCTTCTCGTCGGAAAGGGCACCACATCGAGAAGCCTTTTTACGGGCTCCCACCTCTGAACCGAGGCAACTCGGACACGAAGTTGGCAAGCCGACATGTCTAAGGTTGCTGTAGACTGAGTGTAGAATGCTATGTCTCGAGGGGTTGCTTGAAGTTGCCATTTGGATGTGGAGGTGGAGTAATCAGCTTGGGAGATGAACAAAAGAATTTTGTGCAAGCAAATGAGAACAATTTCCCTCACCCAAAAATTTGGACAGCCCCCACACTTAGTGGCCGGCCAAGTTGAGAGAGGAGGGAGGTCAAATAATGCACGAGAGAATAATGAATGATGATGAGAAATCATGATCACAACAAAGTCTCCTCCTCATCAATCCATTCACATAAAGCAAGTAATGATGCAAAATGCAACCTCAATCTAGAACCATCATGAACCCTCCACCACAAAAAACACCCTCCATTTTGCTAATTTGCACATTTGCAAATAAGCCCCTCTATGGAAAATTCAGCCAAGGAAAGAAAGAAAGGAAAATGGCCGAAACGGAATGCAAGCTGGCAACTTCAAAAAACAATCCGGTAATAAATTACAGGAAAACCCCCCGACTGTATATACATACCCGCATTTGTATTCCGGTCGAATACAAATGCAATGAGACAAAATCTACACTGTATAATACTAGGATCCGGCTTAAACCAAAGCCCGCTAGTATTATCCGTCCGAACCATAACACGTGCACAAGTGCATGCGTACGTTCGAACCCTGCTATAAAACCATATGGCCTCTACAACGTTTCGCCCGAAACTTGAGAAACTGTCTGTGGGGAACTCTAAAAACTCGTCAATACTTTGGCTGTGGATTTAACCAATAGCACGTCAGAGGTATTAGCCGTACGTAACGGGCTACCAGGTATTGACCAAATGGGAGGTCGATGAGCGAACTCATCCTGACACCCTACTGAGCCTGTCAGTGACAATATCTGTACAGTCCGGACCGTTTGTCTATGAGCATCGCATGGCGGGCCTAGGGGGTTGGTAAATGTCAGACCCCCAAAAGAGGTACAAGTCGTGTCGGAGTATAGCCCAGAACAGCCTGAGATACTACCGGAATACCTACCAGTAAATCTCCTGCCTCGGCCAAGGGCTTCGTGTAATGGCTCTCCTAGACACAGCGCGATGTCACCCCCAATACCAGGAAAGACGAACCCCTGCAGATCCGCTTGTAAGTGCACGGCGGCGCCCCGGCCGTCAATCCGACGCCGGAATGCGGAAGCGGTGATAAACTTAAATTTTGCGGACTTTGCAAACCGGCACCACCGCGCACTAAACTCCGGATCGTAACCATTAACAAGTCTACGCTAACTAGAAGATGGGAAAGAGATGTATACCGACGATCCAAGTCCTCCGGTCTTCTCGTCATCGTCCCGATCACTTGCGGAATGTCCCGTCTCCTCCTCGTTGCCGGAAGTGCACCACATCTCCTACTTTGTTTACGGGCTCCCACCTCAATGCCGAGGCAACTCGGGCACGAAGCCGGCTACTCGACGTGCCCAAGATTCGTTGTAGAATTCGTAGTGAGCAAGTCTCATTTTTGGGGTTTGTGGAATTGCCATTGGTGGTGGAGGAAGAGAGAGCTTGGAGAGAGGTGGGGAAAGGTATAGCATGCAAAGAAAAAGAGAGTAACATTTTTTTTTCTTTTCAAATGAAATGAACCCCTTGCCATGGAATGGCCGGCCCCCCCCAATTTGGTGTGATTGGAGAGAGAGAGAGAGTGGCTTCAACAATGATGCAAAGAGAAATGATGGCTTGTAAAGCCCAACACTCAACAACCATCTCCTCTCCCATCATCACAACCAAAGTCAAGGTAAAGTGCAACCATGATGGCAAAAAGTCAAGCCATGATCAACTAGAGAAAGTCAAGGTAAGGGGAGCCATCATGATACAAGGAAATATGCAAATACCCCCCTCCACAATTGCCTATTTGCAACAATGCAAATAAGCCCTCCTCCACCAAACTTCGGCCAATGAACGGAACAAAGGAAATTGGCCGAAACGGAAAACAAACTGGCAACTCCAGAAAACTGGTCCCGTAATAAATCACAGGAAAACCCCGATACTGTGCATACACACCCGCATCTGTATTTCGACCGAAATACAAATGCAATGAGACAAACTCTACACTGTACAATACTAGGATCCGGCTTATACCAAAGCCGGCCAGTAATATCCGTTCGATCCTGATCCGTGCAATACCGCACGTATCTGATCGAACCCTGTCATATAACCATACGGCCTATAGTACAGACTGTCCGATCCTGATCCGTGCAATACCGCACGTATCTGATCCGACCTTGCCATATCTCCATACGGCCTCTACAACCTTTCGCCCGAAAGCTGAGTAACTGAATGTGGGGGACTCTAAAGACTCGTCAACACCTTGGTTGTGGATTTAACCACTAGCACGTCAGAGGTATAAGCCAATACGTGACGGGCTACCAGGTACTGACCAAATGGGACGTCGATGAGGAAGCTCACCCCGACACCCAACTGAGCCTGTCAGTGACAATATCCGTGCAGTCCGGTCCGTTCGTCTATGAGCATCGCATGGCGGGCCTAGGGGGTTGGTAAAAGTCAGACCCCCAAAAGCGGTACAAGTCGTGTCGGAGTGTAGCCCAGAACACCCTGAGATACTACTGGAATACCTACCAGTAAATCTCCTTGCCTTGGCCAAGGACTTTGTGTAATGGCTCTCCTAGACATAGCACGACCTCACCCCCAATACCGGGAGAGACGAACCCCTGAAGATACGCTCACTGCCTCCATGTGGCTCGGGACTGTACCCAACTAAAACCTGTTTGCACGACTCCTTTGAGCCGTGGTAGGGTAGTAATCAAAGTACAGTGGGAACTCACACGAGACAAATGACGATCCCCAGGTCGATGAACTAACCTGCACACATGTCACCAGGGAACTGCCATCTGACGTCTGGTATATGACCAACTAGCATGTTCCCGGCGAGTCCTGTCCGGTGTACTCATAACCCAATGAGCACCTGTATACATCTTAGGTGATCCAACTGACACCAGTGGCTTGTGAGACCGGCCACCGCCCCTCGTCGGGGTCTCGACTGTATACACTAGTCTACTAATGGAGTATCGATGCCCAGTCTCGAAACTCCCACGACTAGGGACCTTTTAAGGATAAGCTTATAGACCCCCAGCTCCCACTTATATGATCGCCCTCATACTGCTGGTGGTCAAGCAAGAATCCTAGGGGCTCTATCAACGTGTAATAGCGACGTGTCATGTCACCTAAAGCAGTACACGATGATAAAGGTAAACCAGATAGCATACTATCATCTCGAGCAAGACTGTCCTACTGGGATAGGTCCTCCCTCAATCATTACAATCACGTACCTGTGACCTAATAATTGACTCTGAGGGCACTATCTCCAACAATCTCCCACTTGCACTCAAGGCTAATTATTGCGATGTCGCATACTCACAGCCCGTGTGATACCGAACACCCAACTCCTCTACTAGTCAGTCTCACAAAGCTCGTTTGCGGAACTATTGCGTTCGAGGAATAGCCTCAGTGAGTGGATCCGCTTAGTTGTTTCTTTCTATGTCTCTCTATATCTCAAGTTCGCGGAGAAACCTATCTCCCGAAATGAGCAATACCTGTCTTAGAATGTGTCTGGATGTCTGATGGGACATAGCTCATAAATGAACTCCAAATCCAAACTTCTTAGACTATATCGTCAACTGAACTTAATCAGTATCCTGCGCGCCATGCCTCCCTCAGTATTGCCTTGGACCACCTGTCCAAAATACTGCCCCTCATCAGAAGGAAAACTATAACTCTGACAACCTTCTTGTCGTCCATGTCACCTTGGAAGCCTGGAATGATAACTGTCTCCTGAATGAGGCTGTCGTTATCATCTCCCTAGAACATCCACTTATGTTCTAAAACTGCTTCCGACTGTTTCTCCAGGATTGGATTAATGTCAAGTTATTGCATCTAGTGCAAGAACAACATCTGGTGTGGTACTTGACATCTCACGATTGACTCAATTGCCTGAGCAAGTGATCTGCCAATCATGCCCGTCCCTCTCCCCTTTAGTCTGTAAGACACTTTTGGAGAGGGTGACTCCATTACCTGCAGGTACACTACCGTGCCAGGAGTCGTCCATCCTAAATACTCTTAGAACGCTGTCAAGTACCCTGATTGGGAAACCACCCAAATCTAGATCTAAGACCATAGATCTAGTAACCAGTATGTCTGATATAAAATCCATTTCCTTTGTGGAGAAACAACTGTGTGACGACCAAACTATAACCGATCGTAGTGTAGGAGTTTCCTTTCCTACTCTGTGTATATCATCCAAATACCAGGATATCACACCCTACTACCTTCTCAACAGATCCATCCCCTATTCTGATGAAGTCAAACCCATGACTGTCACGTCAGAAATAGATGATCTTTCTCCACTACATCTGCTCTAGTCTATAAATAGACATAAGCTACCTGTCCACCAATGCTTCCGCTGCTCCCACTGACTACGACAACCCTCTGGCAGAGTCATATAGACGTGCACTTCTAAAACTAGTTTAGAACGACGCTATACTCATCCTCCCGCCGGGTCTCGCAGCCTGGAACAACAGCAATGGTAATTGTGGGTAAACAAGAACTTCCCTGTCACCGTCCTTGAGGCTACCGGAGTACCTCTCGGGTGCCTGAAGTTACCCACCTTATCTGCGGAGTGGCCAATGGAATGTCAATTCAGATTGAATCTTTAGGTTCCTTATCAAATCTTCAGTAATCGTTTGTGGTTCTGGAATCACTTCCAGTTCTACCATACTCCCACTACTGTTTTTCTGAAAAAATCCATTTTTAATAAAACTGTGGCGAGTCTAGAACAATATCGCTATTGTTCGTCCAGATGGTAGAAAATCAACCCTCGTCATAGCCTGGGTCAACCCACAAACAGCTATTACAGAAACGTGCCTTGAGTTGTCCAGTGTCTGGTTTTAATCATAAACCGGACAACTCCCCGTACTTTAACATCGTTAAGATATGAACTGTTCTATATCATATATAGAACCAGAGGCACTGATTTAATTGAACCAGATTCAAATCATGCAACTGTCTCCAGTGCATGTCAACTAAATGGAAGGAGGCCGATCAGCGTTACTCAACTTAGGAATGCTTCCATTTATGAGTAACCTGAAAGAGAAGCAATTTCTCTTAATCACTACTATCAACTGAATACCATATACAAGTATCTACATCTTCGATCACTTTGAAGAATCCCGATACTTGCTACACCTGGTTCTTTACTCTATTCAAATACCTATAACTTCTCCAAATTCGGACCCTGTGTTTCCACGAAACACTTGTCTAAAAACTAGAGAAGTCATAAGTAAACCGAATATAGTACGAGGACCAACCCCTCTGTCCTAATGGACACTGGACAACATACAATACTCTGTATAAGTCCCTTGAGTCTGATAACTCATTCACTGTGTGTCGTAGGTTGAAAACTGTACTTATGGTTAAGAAGAATTACACCGCTGTTTTAATGCTCCTTACCTAACCATCCACTGATATAGGTAAATGTCGTAGACATAATTTCAGAAAGGTATATCTCACTCTATGAAAATAGACGTACAGATATATCAATTTGAAATTGGTGCATAACAGTGGATATTCAAAACCAAATATTTGCCGACCGGCAAACAGCCCAGGTGATTTCCTCAAATATCACCGATTACAACGAATCCCGATATAATGAGGATAATCACCCAATTCCCAACAACTTACTCCCACTCATCATCTGTAAAACCATACAGATGTGAGAATCGTACCTGGTAAATACATACCCTGGAGTAAGTATCTAATCGGGAAATCAGTTTTCCTTTAACATTACACAGTGAAACTGAAACATTGAAATGTTCCGATGGGGTATTCTGGTATTCCTAGTAATGCCTCTTCCAGATTCACGACTGTAACCGTATAGTTCTTTGCCACCTCTCCAAATCCCTTCATATGTCTTTAGTCTTTACCTTCTGCACACCCTTTTAGGCCAAATGGTTTTCTTCCTTCCCTACCGTTCGGCACCAGCCTATGGTTTGGAAGAAGACTATCCAATAAGCATAATGGGTGTACTGTCCGCATCCTAGGAACACTCGCAATGAGAGAGGGTGAAAATAAAAGACAACCGAATAAACCTTATTCCTATTTCTCCTGAACCAGAATCCATCCCCGAACTGGAACAAGTTCCATTCGAGTTCGTATATAACCATACGATGGAGTATCCAAATAAACTGTGGATCTTCGTAGTGATACGGAGTGTCCTGGAGAAATACAAAGGTGATGTGGGAGTGGTAATGAAATATTTGGTTTGGTCGTGAATATCTGTTGCAATTTACTTTGCCCTCTTACTAATCCCTTGCTTTGTCTGAACTTAATACCTTCTGCACACCATCGTTATGCTAATTGGTTTTCTTCATTCCCTACCGGTCGGCACCAGCCTAAGGTTTGGAAGAAGACAATCCAATTTGCGTAATAGGTGTACTACCCCTAAACCAAGGAGTACTCGTAACCTGAGAGAGGGTAAAAGGAAAAGACAACTGAATAATCCTATCCGTTTTCTCCAGAACCGGAAACCATCCTCGAATAAATTCTTTCGAGTTCGTATCTAACCATACGATGGTTTTGTCCAATGGAAGTGGACGTTCATAGTAATACGGGGTGTCCTGGAGAAAAAAGGGTAAAAGTAGGAGTGGCAATGAGGTCTGCAACTCTGACAATCCAAAAGCCGGTGTTTAAGAAGGTTCGGTCAACTTGGTCACTGAGTCAAAGTCTTAGGGTCGGGTCAATGGTCGCTGCCAAAGAGAGAGAGAAAAGAAACACTCAGCGTGCACTCTAACCTAGATCAGAATGGTTACCAATTTATCTAATCTGGAATCCTCCCACTGTACCTCAAATTCTCCTCCAAACCTGAAAGAAGAATTAGTCGGGGTTACCCGAGGAGTAAACTAACCCATCAGTGGGAATCGGGATCCAACTCTCATCGCATGATAACGTGACGGAATCCGCTCACGGTATCACACTCCAGAAGGTATGCGCATATCTGGCAAGTCTCAGTTCTTTTGAAACTCCCGATGTGATTTCTGCCCCATGCTCTTATGACCTTGGCGAAGGTCAACAAATCATAAGTCACATGTCAAGTTCTACCCGTCATTATCCAGGTTAATTTGAATCCACCCGTACAAGCCCTTGACGAAGGTCAACAAGGCTATACGACTGTCCCAAACCAACGCATCTATCTATGCAGCAGAAAAGTAACAAGCAGCTACCATACACTATGCCTTGACGAAGGTCAACAAACATAGCATGAATACTACGTGCTACCCGTCTGAAACGACGGAGGGCTACGAATGGTTTCTGGCGAAAACCTTTAACGTAATGAACTTGATATCGTTGAAGGAACGGATAGCTTTTTGAAAATATAGTGACGAAAACCGTTGCTAAAGAGGTCACTCCCGGTGAAGGGATCTCGGCTCTTTCCCCGTAGAATGGGGTGCAGGATATTCCAAATGAATACCACGGTGCAAAGCAAAAGTAATCGGCTATAGTGAAGTTAATGCCCTGACGCAAACTTATTGTCCAAGGGGTCACTCCCGGTGAAGGGATCTCGGCCCTTGCCTCGTCGACTGAGGAGCAGGATATTCTAATGAATACCACGATGCAAAACAAAAGTAAACGTCCTTGCAATAACAGCTTTTTGAAAAAGTGTTCCAACAACATCAGATTAGGTTTGTTTTTAACTTTGCATTGATCCGAAACAATGCAGTCCCATCAATTGATCACACCAAAAAGAACGAAAATATACTGATGTACGTATATGCCATCCGCATTCGCCACTGGGTCCCGTCATTACCCGTTAGGTTAGCTAACTAACGACAGAGCGGGGACTGGACTAGCGCGGATGCAAAACATATACAACATCTACTAATATATATACCAATATATTATATTCGCTCAAGGCGTGAATAAAATGCAACATCACAGAAATGTACAGCATCACAGAAACAATACAGATATCTGGGATCCCCGGGTTTCACAGAGCCACTACTGAAACCCGACGTTCCCCTGGTCGTGTGGATAGCCTGTGCAATGAAATCCTAGACCCCTACGGGCGCGGCAAGTCACCCGCCAAAACCTGAAGCGAGGCAGCCCCCTTCAGCCCCGTGAATGGACCACCCAGCACTTCACGGAATCCGGCAACTTGGGCACCCCTCCTGGGTCAACCTGTACCCCCTACGAGTGCGGCGAATAGCCCGCCAATCCTAGAGTGAAGCCCCCTCCGTCTCAATGCCATGAGATGCGGGCTTGTTGCCCTCCAGAACCCGGCTATCCGTGCACCCCTCCGCGGGGCAATCCTAGTACAGAAAGTAAAATATACATACACCGGGTACATCGACCGCAACCAGGTCGTGCCCCAAAATAATAATACAATCAGGCAGTGAAGGCAGTCCACATGTCGGACGCTCGCCCCGCAATATCAAATGTACATAATACAACCACAACTGTACTAGCATTGCATCCAGGCTATCCCCACGACCGATCCGCAACATCACAGCAAATACATAGAACATCAACGTGAAAGTCACGTTCGCAAATCCGTCTAACCGGGCTATAGCAGTTAGACTGGATTTACCGATCGAGTGACATTCACGGTCGCAGATATAATGTAAATACTGTGAAAAATGTGTTTAAAATATCCGACCGATCGAATATTAACAAGTGGGCCCCAAAACAAAACTGTAGCAGTTACAGAAAATATGGGCCCAATTTTAATGTTCCAAAACCCCTGAAATAAACCCAGAAGGCATCTGTAAAAATTTGGTGATGTGACGTGCACAGTGCACCGCGGAAGGGCGGCAAGTATGGTGTTTCCGCGGCGGTTCCGCGCTCACACTGTAGCTTTACATCGTCGAATTTTTACAGAACTCTTATATTTTCTCGTACATCAATATTTTACAACCTGAAAAATTTTTGGAGACAGAAAAATTTCAACAGAAACTGTCGTGGGTGTATTGGGGTTTTCGGACATTTCGATCGATCGGAACAGAAAAACACATTACACAAAGCTAGACTAAGTTAATGGGGAGGCTCTGATACCACTGTAAGTGCACGGCGGCGCCCCGGCCGTCAATCCGACGCCGGAATGCGGAAGCGGTGATAAACTTAAATTTTGCGGATTTTGCAAACCGGCACCACCGCGCACTAAACTCCGGATCGTAACCATTAACAAGTCTACGCTAACTAGAAGATGGGAAAGAGATGTATACCGACGATCCAAGTCCTCCGGTCTTCTCGTCATCGTCCCGATCACTTGCGGAATGTCCCGTCTCCTCCTCGTTGCCGGAAGTGCACCACATCGCCTACTTTGTTTACGGGCTCCCACCTCAATGCCGAGGCAACTCGGGCACGAAGCCGGCTACTCGACGTGCCCAAGATTCGTTGTAGAATTCGTAGTGAGCAAGTCTCATTTTTGGGGTTTGTGGAATTGCCATTGGTGGTGGAGGAAGAGAGAGCTTGGAGAGAGGTGGGGAAAGGTATAGCATGCAAAGAAAAAGAGAGTAACATTTTTTTTTCTTTTCAAATGAAATGAACCCCTTGCCATGGAATGGCCGGCCCCCCCCCCAATTTGGTGTGATTGGAGAGAGAGAGAGAGTGGCTTCAACAATGATGCAAAGAGAAATGATGGCTTGTAAAGCCCAACACTCAACAACCATCTCCTCTCCCATCATCACAACCAAAGTCAAGGTAAAGTGCAACCATGATGGCAAAAAGTCAAGCCATGATCAACTAGAGAAAGTCAAGGTAAGGGGAGCCATCATGATACAAGGAAATATGCAAATACCCCCCTCCACAATTGCCTATTTGCAACAATGCAAATAAGCCCTCCTCCACCAAACTTCGGCCAATGAACGGAACAAAGGAAATTGGCCGAAACGGAAAACAAACTGGCAACTCCAGAAAACTGGTCCCGTAATAAATCACAGGAAAACCCCGATACTGTGCATACACACCCGCATCTGTATTTCGACCGAAATACAAATGCAATGAGACAAACTCTACACTGTACAATACTAGGATCCGGCTTATACCAAAGCCGGCCAGTAATATCCGTTCGATCCTGATCCGTGCAATACCGCACGTATCTGATCGAACCCTGCCATATAACCATACGGCCTATAGTACAGACTGTCCGATCCTGATCCGTGCAATACCGCACGTATCTGATCCGACCTTGCCATATCTCCATACGGCCTCTACAACCTTTCGCCCGAAAGCTGAGTAACTGAATGTGGGGGACTCTAAAGACTCGTCAACACCTTGGTTGTGGATTTAACCACTAGCACGTCAGAGGTATAAGCCAATACGTGACGGGCTACCAGGTACTGACCAAATGGGACGTCGATGAGGAAGCTCACCCCGACACCCAACTGAGCCTGTCAGTGATAATATCCGTGCAGTCCGGTCCGTTCGTCTATGAGCATCGCATGGCGGGCCTAGGGGGTTGGTAAAAGTCAGACCCCCAAAAGCGGTACAAGTCGTGTCGGAGTGTAGCCCAGAACACCCTGAGATACTACTGGAATACCTACCAGTAAATCTCCTTGCCTTGGCCAAGGACTTTGTGTAATGGCTCTTCTAGACATAGCACGACCTCACCCCCAATACCGGGAGAGACGAACCCCTGAAGATACGCTCACTGCCTCCATGTGGCTCGGGATTGTACCCAACTAAAACCTGTTTGCACGACTCCTTTGAGCCGTGGTAGGGTAGTAATCAAAGTACAGTGGGAACTCACACGAGACAAATGACGATCCCCAGGTCGATGAACTAACCTGCACACATGTCACCAGGGAACTGCCATCTGACGTCTGGTATATGACCAACTAGCATGTTCCCGGCGAGTCCTGTCCGGTGTACTCATAACCCAATGAGCACCTGTATACATCTTAGGTGATCCAACTGACACCAGTGGCTTGTGAGACCGGCCACCGCCCCTCGTCGGGGTCTCGACTGTATACACTAGTCTACTAATGGAGTATCGATGCCCAGTCTCGAAACTCCCACGACTAGGGACCTTTTAAGGATAAGCTTATAGACCCCCAGCTCCCACTTATATGATCGCCCTCATACTGCTGGTGGTCAAGCAAGAATCCTAGGGGCTCTATCAACGTGTAATAGCGACGTGTCATGTCACCTAAAGCAGTACACGATGATAAAGGTAAACCAGATAGCATACTATCATCTCGAGCAAGACTGTCCTACTGGGATAGGTCCTCCCTCAATCATTACAATCACGTACCTGTGACCTAATAATTGACTCTGAGGGCACTATCTCCAACACCGCTCACTGCCTCCATGTGGCTCGGGACTGTACCCAACTAAAACCTGTTTGCACGACTCCTTTGAGCTGTGGTAGGGTAGTAATCAAAGTACAGTGGGAACTCACACGAGACAAATGACGATCTCAGGTCGATGAACTAACCTGTACACATGTCACCAGGGAACTGCTATCTGACGTCTGGTATAATCCCAACTAGCATGTTCCCGGTGAGTCCTGTCCGGTGTACTCATAACCCAACGAGCACATGTATACATCTTAGGTGAACTTACTGACACCAATGGCTTGTGAGACCGGCCACCGCCCTTCGTCTAGGTCTCGACTGTATACACTAGTCTACTAATGGAGTATCGATGCCCAGTCTCAAAACTCCCACGACTAGGGACCACTTTAAGGATGTGCTTATAGACCCCAGCTCCCACGTATATGATCGCCATCATACTGCTGGTCGTCAAGCATGAATCCTACGGGCTCTATCAACGTGCAATAATGATCTGTACCATCACCTAAAGCAGTACACGATGATAAAGATAAACCAGATAGTATACTATTTTTCTATCAACGTGTAAAAGTGAACCGCAATGTCATTTAAAGTATGCACACGATGATAAAAACAAACCAGATAGTATACAAAGCTTTCGAGTAAGACTGTCCTACCGGTATAGGTCCTCCCTCAATCATTGCAATCACGTGCCTGCGATTCAATAATTGACTCTGAGGGCACTATATCCAACAGAAAACACAATATAAGCATACGGTGCGATGAAACATCATGAAAACATAGGAAGTGATATGATAACAGCAACACTGAAAACTATACCTACCCAACATACGAGTCATACAGTTTGGTATATAAATACTCACGATTCTCCACTTTTGAAAAAGTGTATGACTTGAGCCCAGTCAAAAGGGTAAGGAAATCCACCTAGTCTGAGTCGATCTATATATGTATATACCTAGTAGTCGGTGATCTCGCCTCAACAGTATCACGTACGATACAATAAATAATATGACATCCTCGAGTCAAGAGTGCAGATCTATCCTCATAACTATCTCTCGTACGGTACATCTATCGTACGGCATCCCAAATCTGGGTACGGGTCAAATATAACATTTATCTCATTACTCATCTGATATCCATATCATCACATATCATGAACATGGGGTACTGATCTAAGTCTAGTACAATACTAATATCATCAACATAATCATGATCTGGCTACTGATCTACAGTCTCAAACAATCCGATGTCATCAACACATATCATCATATAGAAGTATACATCGCCCAAGCGATCCATTATAAATATCTTAACATATCATATTTCATATCTCGATCACATGTCAACTATCATCATATATACCAACAACATAGTATCGTCGTCCAACGACCCGTTATAACATCATGACATATCTCGGTCACACATTAAATATCTCACGGCATCATGCCCGATCAGATCGACTCATTCCCGAGTATTGATTGATAGTTTTTCCGTTGTGTTTGTATAAAATTGTAAAGAAATCACAACCAAAAATTATTTTGACCGCAATAGAACTACGGTGTCAATTGTAGTTCATGAATGAGTGCGGATCGTCCACAGGGATTGCACGATTCATTTATATCTTTGATACGTTTGAAATGAAAAGTTAAGCAACAATAAAAGAAAACACGATTCAAGAATGATTTGTATTCGAGTGTCACTAGTCTTTATTCAAGAATCAAGAAACTATAAACAATCAAGAATCGGTGTTTCGATAATATTTCCAATCAACAATCAAGAATATAAGAGTGGCTCGTAGGAATCGATAGGATCAATAGACGTGATGTAATTTAAAGATATCGTGTTCTTGTCCTTCGAAGGGTTGATACTAGATTGATGATGATCGACGAGAGTTGGGGCTTTCTCGTGAAACTAGGGTTTCATCCTATAACCCTTGTTCTTTCGTCGATATCATTCCTTTTCTAGCCTCTACCAAATTCAAGAAACGATCGTAACTCCCCAATTTCGATCGATGTCAATCAAGAAAGCATCGAAACGAAATGGGTCGTCGTTTCTTGAACTTGCTAGGGTTTACAAAACTCGTGGGACTCAAGAATCGATTAAAGCTATGTTACATCATCATTCTATTATCCGTCTCGACTCCTCGACGAGCGGAGTTTTATTCACACATCACGACAAAGACAATATTAAAGATTTGTAAAGATAACATGATGCGGAATTTAAAGAAAACAAGATAAAAGAATATCACCTTTATTGATCTCAACAATTTTGATTACATTTGCTTCAAGAACTACAAGAAGAAGAATCTAGATTGTTGATCGGGCGTCGCTCGGCTTCGTGAGTCGTGGATCGGCTTCGGATCGCTTGCTCCGTTGAAATCGGCTCCGCTCCTAAAGGTTGTAAGGCTTCTTGCTTAATGGGTACTCGGGATTCTTGATGTTGGCTTGGAATTAGGGTTAGGGTTTCCTACAAGCTCTCTCACTAAACTTGAGGAAGAAGGGATGAAGAAAGAGATTGGCTAAAACTATAAAATGGGTTGAATTTTCCAAGATTTCCCAACATCCATAATGAGTGAGCCTAGGGTCTTATTTATAGAACTCCCAAACCCTAGGTTTAGGTTTGAATTAGAACTTTCCCTCCAAAAGTTTGTTGAAAGAGTTTGTTAGACTTTAGCTTAGGGTTTAAGCTAGGGTTTAGGGAAAGTTCTAGAATGATAGGCTAATTTAGTGAAGCTCAAGGTGTTTGCTGATCTGGTAGTAATCTCTGGAGTCTTCTGGAAGTAGGAGTGCATTTCTGAACTGTAGGAGCTGATACAGGAATTTTGCACCAAAAATAAGGAGATGATCCCCTGTAGCCGCCGCGGATCCGCGGCCTTAGCAAGCCCATGCCGCGGATCCGCGGCTATTTAGGAGGCTTGGGCCTTGTAGCTTCTGGTGTGGTCTTGTACTACAGTTTAGGCTTTTCTCTGATGCTTTGATTTGTATTTTCCCTTCTGTGTTGATACCAGATTTGAGTTTAGTGAGTTTACGTATCTTTCGAGCGGTGTAATGATCGAGCAAGCTTCTCTTTTCCTGCACAGACTTCGAAACACGGGTTGCGACATATAGAAATATTGCGATGCCATGCAATGCAGTCAATTTCCCTAGAAATGCCGGTTTTAAGGTCTAATACATGTAATCTTATAATCTGTGATAGATTTGCTAATATGTGAAATACGGATACCGAACACTTCTATATGAATGCAAATGATGAGGAAATTGCCGGCTAAAATATGCAATATTTTCGACTGATCAAATACCCCCAAACTTAATTTCGATCGTCTCGAGCGAATGTTTTATTAAAAAGAGAAGGAGAAAATAAAGAAAGAGAAAAACTAACTAGCACACTTTCGTAGGCAACACGATTGCACTGAGCACGTGCAACAAGCCTTTAAACCTCTAGGTGTCCCTAGTAGGAGGAGTGTTGTCTCCTGAGGGTTCTCAGCGGATTGCACCCACAAAATCCAATAATAAAAGCAAGATCATGAATATTACATTTAAAGAAAAGAATCGTAAAAGAAAGACCTTGAAAATTAGGGTTTCCAACTAAGCTAGCTTTTCGGTTGTCATGAGCCCTATCTTAATGGTCATGAAAAGATGTCAGAAATCACGTCCTCCCTCAATAAAACATCATCTTATTCTTCATTCCTATCTTTCTTCCAAACATCGATCATATAACCCTGCGTGTGTGTAAAGACATCCCTACACCCGGAGAATTCAATTCAAGCTATCATACTCTTGCCCATCAACCTCAGTATAATTTTTTTTTTTCGATGAGCTCACACACTTTCATGCGACCGTTAATACTTCTTGAGGTACCAACCGACCGATTACTCATGTGCTTGCTTATTTGGTGTATTTTCCTAATCTTGCACCACCTTAGGTATAGCAGTGACTCCCAGACCAGTTGGCCTTAGGGCACTAGATGAAAAAGCACCCTCGCTATATATTTTTTTATTTCCCTCGGTGATAACAAAACCAGTGTCCATTTTTCTCACCACTTTCTTCATTTTTTTTCCATACTTTTGGCTTTAAGACAAGAGCATTTCAAGGTATCCTCTACTATCCCAGGCTTTAAGACGTGTGTAAGTGCGAATAGCAGGGTATCAACGTTCAAAATGTTTGGCTTCCAAGATAGAAACTATTTTTCAGACTTATTTTTATCCTCAGATTAGTGACGTCTTTCATCTTACTAACCCTTGGGACAACGGCTCATAACTACTTATTACTAGTTCGTATAAGAAAACTTCTAATTTTCTTAGTTTTCTCAAATTTTTCTAATCTCATGGATGTAACTTTTCACTATCTAAACTTTCATTATCTTTATTTATATACAAAAAAGTGTAAATATTAAAATTATTTTTATATTTGAAAATTTTTAAATTTTTATGGGTTTTGAAAATTTTTCACTTTTTATAGATTTTTAAAGAAATGTTTTGTGCTTATGCAGATGATATGCAAATGATGCAAAAATAAGCACAAACCTCCCCCAAACTTGTTTTCAACAGTGTCCTCACTGTTGCCAAATGCTATACCTACAAAACTGTAAATCTGGGGGGAATTATTAGTGGGGGCAAAATATATAAGTGAAGAACTTCCCCCAAACTTATCTTTCACTCACCTTCATTCAAAAGATGATGCAATGATATACAGGATATGAAGGTGAGACGGAGGAATTTTAATCCAAATAAACTGGCTCTTGTAAGAACAAGAGCTCCTCCGTGGGGTCAGTGGAAAAATACGGCTTAAGTCTATGTCCATTTACTTTGAAAAAGGTGCCATTTTTAACATTTTCAACTTCTACTGCCCCGTGCGGGAATACAGACCGCACAACAAAAGGTCCCTTCCATCGAGATCGGAGCTTTCCCGCGTGAAGGTGTAATCGTGAATCATAAAGAAGGACTTGTTGACCAGGTAAAAATGTTTTCCTTAAAATGCTTTTATCGTGAAAAACCTTAGTCCTATTCTTTGTGATTACAGCATTATCATAAGCTTCATCGCGGAGTTCGCTTAGCTCGTTAAGTTGCAGCTTCCGAAAGTTGCAAGCAAGGTTTAGATCAAAATTTATTTCTTTTATAGCCCACAATGCTTTATGCTCTATCTCGACAGGTAAATGACATGCTTTTCCAAACACTATCCTATATGGAGACATTCCTAGGTCGGTCTTATATGCAGTCCTGAATGCCCAAAGAGCATCCGTCAATTTGGTCGACCAGTCTTTTCTATTTTTAGCAACAGTTTTCTCCAGGATAAGTTTGATTTGTCTGTTTGAGATTTCAGCCTGCCCGCTTGTTTGGGGATGATAGGGTGTAGAAAGACGGTGGTTGATTGAGTATTTTCGCATCAGAGTCTCGAAAGATCTGTTGCAGAAGTGTGTCCCATTATCGCTAATGATAGCGCGTGGGTGTCCAAATCGCGAAAAGATATTCTCTTTCAAGAACTTAATGACAACTTTCCTGTCATTAGTGCGACATGGAATGGCTTCTACCCACT
The DNA here is from genome assembly GCA_030015575.1 of Agapanthus africanus. Classification (NCBI taxonomy): domain Eukaryota; kingdom Viridiplantae; phylum Streptophyta; class Magnoliopsida; order Asparagales; family Amaryllidaceae; genus Agapanthus; species Agapanthus africanus. The sequence goes on from CM057344.1 coordinate 243,283,647, forward strand.
TTGAGACATAATCAACTGCCAGCAATATGTACAGATTCCTAAAGAAGTTGGGAAAAGGACCCATAAAATCAATGCCCCAAACATCAAATATTTCAACAACCAAGATGGGTTGGTGAGGCATTTCATTCCTCTGGGATATTCTACCCGTATACTGACATTGTGTACAGGTTTTGCAATACTCAATTGCGTCCTTGAATAAGGTCGGCCAATAAAATCCACATTGCAAAACCTTTTCCGCTGTCTTTCTAGGACCAAAGTGACCCCCACAGGCCTGATCATGACAAAAAGAAAGAACACTCTTGAACTCTTCATTTGGGACGCACCGGCGAATGATCTGATCAGGACAATATTTAAACAAATAGGGCTCGTCCCAGTAAAAGTGTTTTACTTGGGAAAGAAAACGGTATTTGTCCTATTTTGACCAATCGCTCGGTATAAGTCCCGTGGCATGATAGTTCACAATATCCCTGAACCATGGTTCAGCTGATATGCTCAAGAGTTGTTCGTCAGGGAATGAATCATTGATCGGCAGGGTCACAGGGGAAGAAACGATGCGTGAAAGGTGGTCAGCTACTACGTTTTCACATCCTTTCTTATCTTTGATAACAAGATCAAATTCTTGTAACAGTAGGATCCAACGTATTAGTCGACCTTTTGCATCTTTCTTCGCCAGAAGATGTTTTAAAGCGGAATGGTCAGTATATACAACTATAGGTGAGCCGATTAAGTAAGGCCTGAATTTTTCTAATGCAAATACAACCGCTAAAAGCTCTTTCTCGGTGGTTGTATAATTGATTTGCGCATCATTCAGGGTCTTACTAGCATAGTAAATCACGTGTGGCATCTTATCAATGTGCTGTCCTAAGACTTCACCTACTGCAAAATCAGATGCGTCACACATCAGCTCGAAGGGGTAGTCCCAATTTGGTGATGATAGCACGGGGGCTGAAGTGAGTGAGTGTTTAAGTGAGTCGAAAGCTGTCTCGCAATCCGAGTCGAAATGGAAGGTCGTATCCTTGGCCAGGAGTAGTGTTAAAAGTCTAGCAATTTTGCTAAAGTCCTTAATGAATCTCCTATAAAAGCCCGCATGGCCAAGGAAAGAGCGAATATCTTTGACGCTTTTGGGATGAGACAGGTTTTGAATGACATCTACTTTAGCTCTGTCAACCTCAATGCCTTTCTGTGAAATGACATGTCCAAGGACTATTCCTTCTTGGACCATAAAATGGCATTTTCTCCAGTTTAATGTCAAGTTCTTCTCTTTGCAACGAGTAAGAACAGCGTCAAGATTCGCTAGGCAATCAGAAAAAGAGTCTCCAAAAATCGAGAAGTCGTCCATAAAGATCTCCAAAAAATTCTCTACCATATCAGAGAATATCCCCATCATATACCGCTGAAAGGTAGCGGGAGTATTGCATAGCCCGAAGGGCATGCGACTGTAAGCAAAGGTACCAAAAGGACAAGTAAAAGTGGTTTTATCTTGATCCTTTTTGGCGATGGGGACCTGATTGTAGCCTGAGTATCCGTCCATAAAACAATAGTATTGTCGTCCCGCTAAGCGTTCCAACATTTGATCAATAAATGGTAGAGGAAAATGATCTTTCCTCGTAGCAGCGTTGAGTTTTCTATAATCGATGCATACACGCCACCCAGTTTGGGCGCGTGTCTGAATCAACTCATTCGCCTCATTTGTGATAACTGTGATGCCGGATTTCTTAGGAACAACATGTATAGGACTTACCCACTGGCTATCGGAGATGGGGTATATAATACCACTATCTAAGCATTTGACGATCTCTTTCATGACAGCTTCCTTCATGACGGGATTCAACCGTCTCTGTGGTTCTCGAGTCGGTCTGGCATCATCCATCACATGTATATGATGTTCAACTATCAAGGGACTAATCCCTTTGATGTCCGCCATACTCCAACCAAACGCCTCTTTGTTAGATCTCAATACCGATAAAAGTGCATTTTCTTGCTCTGATGCAAGAGAAGCGGATATGATAACCGGTAATGACTCGTTCTCACCTAGATAAGCATATTTCAGGTGAGAAGGTAAAACCTTGAGATCTAATTCAGGCGGAGAAATGATAGAAGGAAGGGTCATAGATTGATTTTTGGATCTACAAAGAAGCTCAGAGCCTGTGAAAGATACAGACTCGGGTGGAGAAAAGTCAGAAGTGCAGGACTCATGTGTAGGTAAAGTGTCCTCACTAAGATCATGTGCAAAGTCAAACAGAGATGTGGTAATGTCATCGAGATCAGTAAAGCAAAGATCCTCAGCTCCACAACTCTCGGGAGCGATCTCATGGACAGAGCACACATCTAAAATATGAGCAGAGGGTTCTGATGGCTGACTTCCAACTTTATAGATATTTAGTTCAATGGTCATATTTCCAAATGATAAGTTCATTGAACCATTTCTACAGTTTATAACAGCGTTGGAAGTGGCAAGGAAAGGACGACCTAGAATCACCGGAATTTGGCCCCGGGGGTTTGCTACAGGATGTGTGTCGAGCACAATGAAGTCTACAGGGAAAACAAATTCCCCGACCTTTATCAACACATCCTCTAATTCACCCCTTGGTTTGGTGATAGACCGGTCTGCCATCTGGAGAGTGCAGTGAGCAGGTTTCAGCTCTCCAATCCCTAATTGCTCATAGACAGAATAAGGGAGCAGGTTAACACTTGCGCCAAGGTCTAAAAGAGCGCGATTTATGTTTTTACCCCCAATCGAAATCGATATTGTAGGACAACCTGGGTCCTTTCTTTTCTTTGGAAGCTGGGGTATAAAAGCAGTGCTAATGTTATTAGACATAAAGACCTTCTTCGGCACTTGAGTCTTCCTCTTCCTAGTGCACAAGTCCTTAAGAATTTTCGCATAAGCGGGGACTTGCTGAATTGCATCTAGGAGAGGGATATTGATGTTAACCTGTTTGAACATCTCTAAAATTTTCTCCATATGAGGACTCGTTCTATTTGCCCTTAACCGGTTCGGGTAAGGAGCTTTCGCAATAAGCGTAGGGTCCATCATAGGAGAAGGAAAGGGGGGTAGACGAGGTCCCAAAAGAGGTGTGGGGACCGTCTGTGGAGAACTATAAGGATTGGGTGAAGGTGTTGAGCCTAAAGGGAAATGGAGAATAGGCTCGTGAGAAGGTGGTTTGGTAGAAGAAGAAGGATCAGAAGGAGAAGTGTGTGTGTGTGGAAAAGACTCAGCCGGGGTGTTGATATGATTTTCAGTATTATCAATATCTTCCCCGACATTATTATTCAGCACTCTTCCCAATCTCAACGTTGTGATGGCATTTACATTGTAATGCCCAGGATTCTGTAGGGGTTGAGAGGGAAGTTTCCCTTTTTCTCTCGCACTCATTTCGGCTTTTAAGCGTGCGATTTCAGCTTCCATCGATTTGATACTCTCAGCTTGGGACGCTGAGTTTTTCTTTATCTCATTGACGGAAGATCTAACCTCAGTCGAAACCTCCATGAAATTTGATAAAAGTGATTTCATGGTTTGAGTGAATTGAGAGAAATCGTCAGAACAGGGCTGCATAGGATTAGACTGTGCAGGAGTGTTGCCCTGATTTTGGAAATTTTGTGACTGATAGGGGTGCTGAGTGAGTTGAAGGGGTTGCTGTTGTGGTGGAGGAAGAGCCCTTTGAAAATTATTCGTGTTTGGAACCGTGTTTTGAGATTGGTTTTGGTTCCAAGCGAAATTCGGGTGATTCCTCCAACCCTGATTGTACGTGGAAGAATATGGATCGTTTCGATGTCTTTGAAATGCGGCATTAGAATGCTCGTAACCTTGAAACGCAGAGTTTAATGGACATTCTTCCGTTAAATGTGACGGATCAGAACAGCACCCACAAACAGTTTTGGGGAGTGACACTGGGTTTAGGGAGGCTGCTGCAAATTTGTGTTTCATAGCGTCGAGCTTCTTTTGCATTGCTGCCATTTCAGCTCGAACACCTATGGACACATCTATTTGGTGTACGCCACCCCTATTCAATGGTTGGGTTCCACTCTCCCAAATTAGTGATTTTTCAGCGAACTCTTCTAAGTATCGCCAAGATTCCCCATCATCTTTGGTCATAAAAGTACCTTGACACATGTTTTCAAGGCTCTGTTTAGTGCTAGGGTTACTGCCCTCATATATGATTTGGCAAAGCTCCCATCTCGGGATGCCGTGATGAGGACATTGAACCAATAGATCCTTGAAACGTTCAAAGTATTTTGAAAATGGTTCGGCAGGGAGCTGGGCAAATTGGTTCAGTTCGCTACGGATTCGAGCCGTCTTTTGGATTGGGTAAAATTTCTTAAGGAATGCAGCGACGAATTCTTCCCAATTCGTAATAGAATGTGCGGTAGTGTTGTATAGCCACTTCTCGGCTATATCGCACAAAGTAAATGGAAGAAGTCGTAGACGCATCGCATCTACTGAAAGTTGTGACGTACCCATCATTGCGCATACGTTTTCAAATTTGGTAATGAAAACGTAAGCGTCCTCGGTCTCGAGTCCGTGGTATTTGGGTAAAAGATTGATATACTGGGGCTTAATCTCAAAGTTATCCCCATTGGCTGGTGGTGTGGATAAGCAGGTCGAAAGAGGACCTCTATGTGGATAGCATCTTTCCTGGAGAGAAATGTGGGGAGGATTCTGCGCACCAACGGACGGCGGCAGATTAGGGTTAAAGAAGTTTGATGGATTCGGATCCATCGGTGTGGATGTGGTAGTGGGTAAAGAAGAGGTAAATGGAGAAATATCGACTTCGGAGTCGATAAAGGGTACGCGGACTAAACGGGCACTAGAATCCCGTGTCCAGTCTATCTTGCACTAAAATGGGTTAGTACAAGTGGCAGCGTTGGCTTATAATTAGGGGTAATGAATGCGGTGTTTGCTTTTGAAAAAGGGACGGATTTTTAAAAAATGATGCGACAAAACAAATGCAGCACACAACCCTAGAATCTAGTGGTCACCTAGGTCCGGCTCTAGACCGCTCCTAACTGCCAAAAGACAAGTCGCAGGATCAATCCTCCACTGCCTCTTTGTTCCCCTGTGGCCGGATAAGTGCCAGGTAAGTGGGAAGGTACTCCACTACGTAAGTAGTAGGCCTAATTAAAAACCACTAGCCTTAGACACACTCGCCTTAGGCACCACAAGAAAACGCGGATAAGCAATGAATTACCCACGGCCTTCTCTTGTCCTAATTGAGCGCGACAGTCCTTAGAGTCTTCTCTAGATTTCTTTTAATTAATGAGGGTAATGCGGATGCAAGTTTTTGCGATTTTCGGGGCCTAGGAAGGGTAATGAAATCCCCACCTAATTTGGATTTGGCCGTGCCCCTTAAATTTCCGTATTAGAATGCAAACAACCAAGAAATCAAAATCAAGCATAAATTTTTATTTTGCTTTTGCGCGCTGCGATTTATTTGCAAAGAATCCTGCAGCAAAGTGTTAGTTGGAGCTAAAAAGAGGAGAGGGGAGAGAGCAAGAAATTACCTGCTGCAAAATTTTTGCAGAGAACCCCCTACCAAGCCGCGGTTCCGCCGCAGATTGTAGGTAATGGCCGCGCTTCCGCGCTTCTTTCAAGAGATCAAGCCACCAAATTTCTTCAGAGAGTCTCTGTAGACTCCCTCAGCTCTCTGGTATATCCCAAATAATTTTCCAGACTCCCAGTAAGCTCCAGATCACCTTGCAATCAATTCACAACACACGTATAAGAGTTTGTACGAATTTTGATTTCAAGAAGTAACATGTAATAATTCTTTCACTTCAAACTAAAAATGTAAATGAATTAGCGCGCGATCCCCGGCAACGGCGCCATTTTGATTGAAAGTTTTTCCGTTGTGTTTGTATAAAATTGTAAAGAAATCACAACCAAAAAATATTTTGACCGCAATCAAACTACGGTGTCAATTGTAGTTCATGAATGAGTGCGGATCATCCACAGGGATTGCACGATTCATTTATATCTTTGATACGTTTGAAATGAAAAGTTAAGCAACAATAAAAGAAAACACGATTCAAGAATGATTTGTATTCGAGTGTCACTATTCTTTATTCAAGAATCAAGAAACTATAAACAATCAAGAATCGGTGTTTCGATAATATTTCCAATCAACAATCAAGAATATAAGAGTGGCTCGTAGGAATCGATAGGATCAATAGACGTGATGTAATCTAAAGATATCGTGTTCTTGTCCTTCGAAGGGTTGATACTAGATTGATGATGATCGACGAGAGTTGGGGCTTTCTCGTGAAACTAGGGTTTCATCCTATAACCCTTGTTCTTTCGTCGATATCATTCCTTTTCTAGCCTCTACCAAATTCAAGAAACGATCGTAACTCCCCAATTTCGATCGATGTCAATCAAGAAAGCATCGAAACGAAATGGGTCGTCGTTTCTTGAACTTGCTAGGGTTTATAAAACTCATGGGACTCAAGAATCGATTAAAGCTATGTTACATCATCATTCTATTATCCGTCTCGACTCCTCGATGAGCGGAGTTTTATTCACACATCACGACAAAGACAATATTAAAGATTTGTAAAGATAACATGATGCGGAATTTAAAGAAAACAAGATAAAAGAATATCACCTTTATTGATCTCAACAATTTTGATTACATTTGCTTCAAGAACTACAAGAAGAAGAATCTAGATTGTTGATCGGGCGTCGCTCGGCTTCGTGAGTCGTGGATCGGCTTCGGATCGCTTGCTCCGTTGAAATCGGCTCCGCTCCTAAAGGTTTTAAGGCTTCTTGCTTAATGGGTACTCGGGATTCTTGATGTTGGCTTGGAATTAGGGTTAGGGTTTCCTACAAGCTCTCTCACTAAACTTGAGGAAGAGGGGATGAAGAAAGAGATTAGCTAAAACTATAAAATGGGTTGAATTTTCCAAGATTTCCCAACATCCATAATGAGTGAGCCTAGGGTCTTATTTATAGAACTCCCAAACCCTAGGTTTAGGTTTGAATTAGAACTTTCCCTCCAAAAGTTTGTTGAAAGAGTTTGTTAGACTTTAGCTTAGGGTTTAAGCTAGGGTTTAGGGAAAGTTCTAGAATGATAGGCTAATTTAGTGAAGCTCAAGGTGTTTGCTGATCTGGTAGTAATCTCTGGAGTCTTCTGGAAGTAGGAGTGCATTTCTGAACTATAGGAGCTGATACAGGAATTTTGCACCAAAAATAAGGAGATGATCCCCTGTAGTCGCCGCGGATCCGTGGCCTTAGCAAGCCCATGCCGCGGATCCGCGGCTATTTAGGAGGCTTGGGCCTTGTAGCTTCTGGTGTGGTCTTGTACTAGAATTTGGGCTTTTCTCTGATGCTTTGATTTGTATTTTCCCTTCTGTGTTGATACCAGATTTGAGTTTAGTGAGTTTACGTATCTTTCGAGCGGTGTAATGATCGAGCAAGCTTCTCTTTTCCTGCACAGACTTCGAAACACGGGTTGCGACATATAGAAATATTGCGATGCCATGCAATGCAGTCAATTTCCCTAGAAATGCCGGTTTTAAGGTCTAATACATGTAATCTTATAATCTGTGATAGATTTGCTAATATGTGAAATACGGATACCGAACACTTCTATATGAATGCAAATGATGAGGAAATTGCCGGCTAAAATATGCAATATTTTCGACTGATCAAGTATCATATAACATTCTCATCATCCAAGCATATAAATATACCAATATAAATATGTCTCCAATATGCACAAGGATATCAATGTATGCGAGTATGTGTATGTGCGTGTAAGAAAATCTTTACCCTAGGGTTTCAGGACTAAGAAATCGACTAAAGTCCTTTCTTCAATTCTAGCTAACACTAACTCCTAATCTCCTAAAGCTTTTCTTGCTAAGTTTCATATCACACCCTAACATATAAAAGTGTGTATATATATATATATATATATATATATATATATATATATTATATCCCATTCTTTTCACACAACTTTGCGGGGGTGCTATACGCCATCCACCCAACTTCTCCCCGTAGATATAAATCTACTCACCATTGCTTGCCGATGCCGATGTCGCCATGCGCTTGCTCATCGTCTCTAAGTCTTCACGAGGGTACCTATATATAATAAACAATCACAATTGCTATTAACATCAAGTCCAGAAACCAAAACGGCACACGGATTGCCTATGGGTCAAAACCTTTAGCCCACGGGTGCAAAAACGACTAAACAACCCTTGTTGTTGATGTACAAACATGCAACAGCCCAATACGAATCCAAATATCAAGAATTAACATTTCAAAATACGGAAAATATAGCCAAAATCACACTAGAATGCTCCCAGATTTTGACTCAGGTCAAAAAAAAATAAGCAAACAAGTCTAGGGTGTTGTATATGATGTATATGAGCTACTGGACCAACCCCGACACCCTACCCCACCAAGTGGCCGAGCACACTCCCCCAAAATCTGAGCTCGCCAGCCCTGGGTGCTCCAATGGCGTTCGTCTTGCTACAGGGGGTTCCTAGGGTCAACAATGGGTCTCTGGTATTGTTTGCTTAACTCAAAACTATCCCAGGTCATCCCAGATTCACCTGCACGCTCCAATTCCTCACAAACCGACATGAAAGTTCTGTAATTCCGTATTTTGGGTTTCAGTTGGGCTTGGTCTGGATTTCTATCATTATAGGGGGTCTAAGGTCCTCAATAAGGCTCAAGTTCACCAATACAACTCAAATAAAACCCTAACCCTCTCTAGAATTTTCCAAAGTGCACAAAACTACACGAAATCGATTTTAATCTTGAATAGTGGCTAAAGAAATTGAAATACTATTCTATTTGTGAAGGGATTACCTCATTTGACACTCATGAATCCCCAAGATCATCAAAATCTGAATTTTCTTGGTCCAATATGCTTCCCTTGAGCTTGTGCAAGTTTTTAATTTTTTAATGAAATGGGTATGGGGTTTTGGTGAATATTTCATATAGGGTCATAAGGGTAGAAGATGGGGTTTGAAGAGGAAGAAGGAGAAGCAAAGAAATGGTAGGGGAAATGAATTGAGGCAGCCCCTCTCTCTCGCTCTCAATTATTCTCACTTCTCTCTCTCACTAAAAGCTTACCTACCCTAATCATTATGTCCCCTTTGACTTTTCTTTTTCCTTTCCTTTTCTTTTCTCTTTTCTTTTAAAAAGCCATGCATAATAAACATAAGGAAAATCCATGATAGAAAAATGTAACAAGTGTGAAAAATATGAATGTACATGTCATGTACACAAAACACGTTTAATGCGCGATTAGCGATATCTAATCGCGATTAGCACAAAATTAGTGTATAATAAATCATAAAATTTCATAATTTTCTTATATCACATAAAACACCCTCTTTTCAGTAATTTCCATAATTTTCCAAAATTTTCCCAATTTATCGGTATTTAATTATACCGCCCTATTAAAATATTCATTATATTTATTATTTAATTATAAAAATTCCCCAAAATAATATTTTATTTTTCTGAAATGTTACAACAACCCCTGTGATGATTGATTGGAGACCTAAACTAGAGACTAGAACCCCTATTAGCGAACTTAGAAACCCGATATCGGAAGAATTGTGGATTCTGTGAGTGTATATTGAAATCTGCTAACACCCGGGTGACCTGAAAATTATTTAGTAAAGACAGTGATACATGCAGGCAACCTAGGACCCCCCACTGAAACCCTAGCGCCTAACCCTCTAACCAGGCCGCAAATAAATTCCTTTTAGCCGCAATTTACGGCCAGAGCAGTGTGGAATCGATTCGTATTTGTTCTGTGGCTTTATCTCCAGTAAACTAGACCCTTGGCATATGTAAAATTGGCTGATTTCACCTAGGGTAAATCTGGGACCATTTTCAAGAGTTGCTGTTTTGATTCGGGGTTTCATTTCTCGTATTTTGAATTCTGGATTGTTGTATCTGTGTTTTACCTCGATCACATGACGTTTGAACGACGATATCGAGGGTTGTTGGTGGTTTTGAAGGCGTGGTCCATAGGTTCTAACCTATAGGCCTTTAGCATGTCGTTTTGGTTTTCCGATGTGATTTTAATAGGCATTTGCGATTGGATTATATGTGTAGATACCCCATGTGATGTCGAGATGTTGAAGACGAAAATGGAGACATCGGCATCGGCACACAAGAAGCAAGATGAGTAGATTTATATCTACGATGGAAGTCGGGTGGATGGCGTATAGCACCCCGTAAAGTTATGAGAAAAGAATGGGATATGATATATATACTTTTATATGTTAGGGTGTGATATGAACCTTAGCAAGAAAGCTTTAGGAGATTAGGGGTTAGGGTTGGCGAGAATTGAAGAAATGACTCTAGTCGATTTCTTAGTCCCGAAAACCTTAGAGTAAAGACTTGCATACATGCACATACACATACTCGCATGCATTGATATCCTTGTGCATATTAGGGACATATTTATATTGGTATATTCATATGCTTGGATGACGAGAATGTTATATGATACTTGGGAATGAGTCGATCTGATCGGGCATGATGCCGTGAGATATTTAATGCGCGACCGAGATATGTCATGATGTTATAGCAGGTCGTTGGACGATGATACTATGTTGGTGATATATTTATGATAGTTGACATGTGATCGAGATATGAGATAAGATATGTTAAGATATTTATAATGGATCGTTTGGGCGATGTATACTCCTATATGATGATAAGTGTTGATGACATCGGATTGTATGAGGCTGTAGATCAGTAACCAGATCATGATTATGTTGATGATATTAGTATTGCACTAGACTTAGGTCAGTACCCCCTGTTCACGATATGTGATGATAAGGATATCAGATGAGTAATGAGATAAATGTTATATTTGACCTGTACTCAGATTTGGGATGCCGTACGATAGATGTACCGTACGAGAGATAGTTATGATGATAGATCCACACTCTTGACTCGAGAATGTCATATTATTTATTGTATCGTACGTGATACTGTTGAGGCGAATTCACCGACTACTAGGTATATACATATATAGATCGACTCAGACTAGGTGGATTTCCTTACTCTTTTGACTGGGCTCGAGTCATACTCATTTTCAAAAGTGGGGAGTCGTGAGTATGTTTATATACCAAACTGTATGACTCGTATACTGGGTAGGTATATTTTCAGTTTGCTGTCACTACATCACTTTCTGTATATTCATGATGTTTCATCGCATGGCATGCTTGTACATATGTTATCTGTAATTATCATGAAACCCTGCTGTCAGGACACCAGCACCATTACCGATGATGCGTATGCTCCACATACACTTGCTTGCTGGCTCACACACATCATCATCGGTAATTGCCATGTCACGTACACTTTAGAGAATATTATTTCATTGACATAGCTTGTTAGCTGATAGTTTTGACATGGTATTAGTATACTTGCTTTATATGCCAGTTTAGACATTGCACTTATTACTTGCAAATCCATGCATATTAATATTCACTGTTTACTTGCTATTGATATTTGGATTTCGGATTTTCATGAGATTTTCTGGATTTGGAAACCGCATGTGAAAGTTTTATAAAACTGATGTGTTATTTTAAAGAGAAAAATGTGGTTTTCCTTGATATGATGAGTATTGTCCACCATGATGTTTTCTCGGTTATGAGATGGATTTCGAGACCCGATTCGAGGAGACGTAGGAACCGTCTTGGGTATATAGTAGACCCGGTATGGTACCCCGGGGCGAGATTGTTTTTCATGGAGGATGATGAGCCTGGTAGGGGCAGACTGCCTACCGGTGATAGCATTTGGACCTGGCGGTTATCCGGAGGATACCGACCGGAGTCATGAGATGGATATAGGCCGATCCGTACTGCCGGAGCCCGCGGGCTGATCCCGCAGATGATACGGAGCCTGAGGTATTTGAGGATTTACGTGCCGATGCTGGGCACAGGTTTCATGATGTTTTTGAGTGTCGATGCTGGACACTCAGGTTCCATGATTTTGATGTGTCGCGAGAGACACACGTTGATTTATATCCTCATACTTTCATGCATATGCTTTTATAACTTTTACATGCATGATGTTGTTATGTCATTGGTTGACACGTGGACGAGATCCACATGCATACAGGCATTGATTACATAATTGGATGATATCCACATACTTATAGACTTCAGGATATAGTTGACACCGATCTCATGATGATTACATTGATCATACCTCATACATGTGATATATTACTACCTGAGGCACTGATCCGAGCACATGGGATTACACTTATGTATATAAGTTTACCTTTGCCACCTTTTCTTGTTTCAGACTTGTCATTTTGAGGTTATATATGTATTGATCGTATTGACCTAGGATCATGTCATACATACGATTTCTGCTTGTAGATGTTTTCTACTCACGAGTTGGCAACTCACCCCCGTTGTGCCACAGTTTCTTGCAGGTTTTGCCGTACAGGTTTCGTTGCGGTTTTGCTGGCACAGTGTTCCTTCCGGGTGATTGCTTAGGTAGGTGGGTTCTTTTGCATCAGGACCACCATTGTATATTTGTTATTTCCATTGTATCTAGTAAAACTTCATCAACCAGACTTGTATATTTTATTGACTTAGCAGACCAGTGATGTATATTCTTTCGACCTAGAGTCACGCGTTGTATTATTATTGGTTTTCAGGTTGTTGTTTTGAGTTTCCTTTTGAGTTTTGATCCTCGCCTTCGGCGTTGTATACTATATTTCTTGCGTGGTTGTGGCCATCAATTGACGAAAAGCTAGCTCCCGCTTGGAGATGCCTTTTATCATTATGTATATATTTATCATGTTGTACCCCGTTCGGGGCCAGTATTTACAAAGGAAACTCTGCCGAAATTTTTAGAAAAGACTTGTGATTTTAAAAATGCATACTTCGGCTTATGTTGCTAAACTACTTGATTTAAATTGGTTTTTCCTTCACTCTACTGCTTTACTTGGTTTGGTTTTCTGGGTTTTGGCTTACTTAGATTACGTACGCCTCGAGACGTTTCGTAGATTAAGTGCCGGTCATGTTCCGTAATTTCGGGTCGTGACAGATATGACCTAGTCTACAATGCCCCAAGAAGGATTCGTTCATTTCTAAACTCTTCCCCTTGTGTATGTTCTGTACGTTAAGAACTGTGGTTTGATTTAGAACGTATATGCTTTTAGATAACGTGCCTAAACTGATCAACTCTTGATATAGAAAATGTTCAAAACATTATCCAACTATACAAAATTATATCCTTCTTTACTTAATAAAGAGACTGATATGATGTTGTATATCAGGTTCAGTATCTAATATAATTCGTTTAGAATCAATGTATTTGGTAATACAAGGTGATAACCGCCAATAATTTGGCTGCAACACTTGCACCGTTTTCAACTCTTAAAACTTATCACCCATTCTCAGTTCTCTACCTATCTGTAGCCTATGTAACTGATTACATACGTGGGATCCTGTTCCAGTATCCTATACCCAGGACGTAGAGGATACTGAGAAACAGTTCTCGGTAATGAACACACACGAAGAAGATGAATCATCATGCACTTTCTTCGTTTGGGCGGCACGGGAATTTTGGTAATCCCCTATTTCCTGCTCGGTCTTATAACAATTATAAGTTGAAGCGGGACCAACGTTTCCCAGCTCAGTATAACAAGCGGGTTCGGTCAATACATCCATTTTATTATCTTGATTAAGGCGTAACATGGTCGCTGCCTGGAGAGAGAGAGAGAGAAGAAAATACTCAGCGTATGCTCTTGCAATATTAGATTGGTTATTAATTTATCTAATCAGGATGGCTCCCACTGTTTTTATCAAATCTTCCTTCAAACCTTAAAAGGAAAGACTAGCCGGGATTAATTACACCGTACAACTTCGCCAATCTTTCAGCTAGGACAGTGCCGGTACTTTGAGGGAGGTTTCCCGTCCTTTCACACGGACCTAATTAAAATAAACCTCATTTTCCCAGGGGCGTAACCCCGTTGACACCTTTCTAGACACCTACTTGATAGGCTAATTGTAAAGCACAAACCTCTCCCAGGAGTAACTCTTAATCGCAGTGGGTATCGGGATCCAACTATCTCATAGAAGGTATGCAATCTCATTGCAAATTTCAACACTTGAAATTCCCGATAATATTTTTCCCCTAGTGACTTATGACCTTAACTATGGGCAACAAATCATAAGCACTAATCAAGTTCTACCCGTCATTTCATGATTAATTAGACCCATCCACATGACCCTTAACTATGATCAACACAATCACATGACTGTCTTAACTGATCGCATCATATGTTGTGTAGGAAGACATCACTTAGCTACCGCACACTGCGCCTTAACTATAGTCAACAAACGCAGCACGAATACTAAGTACTCTACTTCCTAAAAGGACGGAGGGCTACGACAGGTTTTTAAGAAAACCTTTTGCATAATGAACTTGATATCGTTGTAAAATCAAATGATTTCAAATGGAGTGTTTTTAAGGCTTTTGCTAATTTCGCTAAAGAGGTCACTCCCGGTGAAGGGATCTCGGCTCTTTCCTCGTCGAATGAGGTGCAGGATATTCATAATACCACTATGCAAAGCAAGAACTAGAAAAGAAATCAAAAGAAAAAACCGAGGGTTGTAGCATCTGCCAGTTATTGCTAAAGAGGTCACTCCTGGTGAAGGGATCTCGACTCTTTCCTTAAAAACACTCCATTTGAAATCATTTTCACAGTGGAAAAATGGGTTTTTAATAATCGTTCGAACTTTTTGACTTCGCCTAGACAAGATGTGAATACCCGAAACAATGTTAAAACTACGAATACGAAACACTCCGAATTGCTTATAGTGTAAGATCACATCACATGAAAACTTAGCAAAAACAAACAACACCTGAAACACCAAATCCCAGAGACTGGAACATACAAAAAATTCGAAGCCAAAATTCCTTCATAGGGCCGGCCTCCTTGGGAAAAATGCATTCTTGCTCGGCCAAAATCTGACCATACTGCCTCGAATTTCTTCTGTGTTCATGTCATATCACAAACTGTAGGGTTCCTAAGCACACTCAAGAGGTTCCATAAGGCATCAACCATGCCAAAATCAAGTTTTTACATGTGCTGAGAAACCCTAATGCAAGATCGTTACTAGAGGTAAGGCGAAAAACATGCAAGTTAACTACTTTAACTACAAGTGAAAGGGATTACAACCTTTGTAGATCCGGTCCTCCACTTCTTTAGCTCCGTGTTGATGTCCCTCCGCTGCGATCATCGGGATCCCGGACTCTAGTGTTGGTTTCATCAAAGAAATGAGCGGGCTAGGTCGTTGACTTCGATGCCGAAGATGATCTACGTCGAGGCGACTCAAACTCAAGCTCCATCTTCACTAGGTCATGAAACTTGTGAAGATAACACACTCTACTACATGGCAAGTTGTAGAGGATGAAGAAATAGAAAGTGGGTTCACTTTAGAATTGGATTTCTCACTTGATTTCTTCACTTGGAATTTTCTAGCAAGCTTTCTTCACTTCTTGAAGAAGAAGAAGAAGAAGAAAAGAAAATGAATTATTTAAAATAATAAATCAAGTGAAGCTTATCATAATGAAACCATGGGTAAGTTAACTCATGTAGAGAGAAAACCATAGTTTAGGTAATGGTTAGGTTTAAGAACAAAACAAAAATGGTTTAGACTTTTCAAAGATGCTTGAAAACATCATGAAGCTTCTAGCAAATAACAAAGAAAGCCACCATTTTGTTTTTACAAAATAAATAAAGAAAATAAAACCCTAACCATTAACTAAACATGGTGTAAATCATACACATACCCAAGTTTGCATGTATCATCAATCATGATACAAACTAGTGCACAAACATATATCACATATACAACTTGTGCACATCAAGTGAGAAAATCAATCTTAAGTGAACAAATACTAGTTAATGTAAAGTAATATATCAAATATATAATTATACATTAAATCATTAAATCAACACTTAATTTAATGATTCGGTCATATCGCATATAACCGACTAATATCAAGTGTATCAATGTATTGAATCAACACTTGATTCGGTAACCCGGCTATATCTCATATAACCGCCCGATGATACAAATCGCGAGAATAGAATACAGTATCACATACTGGTATTATTCTCGGTCCCGCACATATCTTATATGCGCTTCTATTTCGTTTCGCTTGAGCCAGGAAACCCCTGTGTAGGACTCTAAAGACTCGTCAATACGCCGGCAGTAGGTGATGATCATATCAAACACCCACAAGCCGCAAGCGGTCTGCTAAACGTAACGGACACCCGGGTATTGAGCGATCAGAAGATCAACGAGCAAGCCTGCTCACACTCCTGCGAATCCAACCAGTAACACTTACCGCACAGTCCGGTCTGTTCATCTGATATGTCGCATATCTCGCCTAGGGGTGGTAAACGTCAGACCCCAGTAGCTTGATAAGTCATGCCGATGTAAGGTCCACAACAAGCGTGAAACTACTGATAACACTTACCAGTAAATCACTGCAACCCTGGCCAGGGATTTCCAGTTATGGCCAGTCGAGCATAGCGCAACATCAACCCCCAATACCGGGAGAGTCGAATCCCCTCCTATCGCTCATTGCCACCATGTGAATCGGGACTGTACCCAAAAACCACCTGTTTGCACGACTCAGTAGAGCCATGGTAGGGTGGAAATCAAAGCACAGTGGGAGACACACAAGACTCTATGACGATCTCGGGTCATCAGACTAAGCTGTACCAGTGTCACCAGAGAACTGCCATCTGACTGAGGTATAATACCATCTGGGAGTTCTCGGCGAGTCCGTTCAGTGTACCCAGTCTCCACTGAGCACCCGCATACCGTCTCTGATGTCAAACACCAATGGATATGGGATCATCCATCTCCCATCACATGGATCGAGAAGATATACGCTAGTCTACTCTGGAATATCGATGCCCCGTCTCGATATTCCCACGACTAGGAACATTGAAGGATGTAGTCATTGACTACCCAGGCCCCACTAGTATGATCTACATCATAGTCCTGGAAGTCGAGCACACATCCTGAGGGCTTTATCAACATGTAATAGAGAGACAGTAAATATACATGTTAAGATAATGAGCAACCAGATAGCGTACTATCATATCGAGCAAGAAAGACCTACCTATATATGTCCTAGCATCCACTACAATATATATCTCATGTACAGTAATGGCCTCTAGGGCATACATATAACTAACACATACAACATTTTGCAGTCGTTTAAAAAAATTTTTGAAGACTTTTTAAAATCGACAGAAACCAAGCTTTGGTGTTGCAAGTTTCGGAGTATTTCGGTTTCGTAATCTTAACAAAATCTGTCTAATTTTCTAGCATGGCTCTGATATCACTGTTAGGTTGCCTAGCATGGCAGCAAGGTTTCGGGAGGCATCGTCCATACCAAATTACAATTTTATGTAGGGTTACTAGGCACACGCACAAGGGTCTATAAGGCATCAACCATGCCCGATTTAAAATTTAGCCGTGCCGAACAACCCTAAACCAAAATCTTAAACTAGAGATTATGCGAAACAAAGCATGTTAAACACTTTAACATCTAAGAGTTTGGGATTACAACCATTGTAGCCCGGTCCTTCACTTCATAAGCTCCGTGTTGAGGTCCCTTCGCTGCGATCATCAAGAATCCGGACTCTAGAGAGGCTCCACGAAGAGAAAGATGCATGCTTGCTTCCGATCATCGATAACAAAGAAGATCTACCTTGAAGTTTGTTTAACACAAGCTCTCACTCAAAAATCAAGTGAACACCCTAATCTAAATGGTTAGGATAGATTAGGATGATGAAGTAGGATTTTAGCTCTCATTAGTTTTCTTTAACCCACTCATTTTCATCACTTCATAAAAAGCTAGAAAGCTTTTCATGAAAAGAGGAAGGAAGAAGAATAGTGATCCATCCTTTTGTGATAAATAATGAAAGTCATATATGAGGTTAGAAATGCAACCATGGTTAAGAATGAATCCTTAACTCTTGTAGAGAAACAACCATGGTAAAAGGGTTTGGGTTTGGTTAAGCGAATATTTTCACAAAATATCTTTACATGAAAACAAAAGCAAAAACTTCTAGAAGCTACTAGAAAAGCTTAACCCAAATCAAACCCTAACCATGTTTAATCTCCACTAAACATGTTGCATTAATAACCATATCATGTTACAATATTATATATCACATATATAATATTTATTGTAACAAAATAAAATAATACAATTAACATATATCGTATATATATCAATGTATTACCCGAGTGAGAAAAAGAATCTTTTAGTGAGCTTATATTAGATAATGTAATTCAATATATCAAATATATAATTATACATTAAATTATCGAATCAACACTTGATCCGATAATCCGGCTATTTCACAAATAACCGACTAATATAATCTGTATCTGTTCATCGAATCAATACTTGATCCGATGACCCGGCTATATCACATATACCCGGCCGATATCTCATATCGTGAGAATCTAATACGGTATCACATACACGTATTTTTCTCGGTCCCGCACATATCACATATGTGCTCCTACTCCGTTTTGCCTGAGCCAAGAAACCTCTGTGTAGGACTCTAAAGAATCGTCAATACGCCGGCAGTAGGTGATGATCATAACAAACACCCACAAGCTGTAAGCGGTCAGCTAAACGTAACAGCCACCCGGGTATTGAGTGCTCAGAAGATCAACAAGCAAGCCTGTACATTCTCCTGCGAATCCAATTAGTAACACTCCCGTACAGTCCGGTCTCGTCATCTGATATGTCGCATATTTCGCCTAGGGGTGGTAAACGCCAGACCCCAGTAGCTTGATAAGTCGTATCGATATGAGGTCTATAACAGTTCGAGAAACTACTAATAACACTTACCAGTAAATCTCAGCAACCCTGGCCAGGGATTTCCAGTTATAGCCAATCGAACACAGCGCAACATCAACTCCCTATACCGGGAGAGACGAATCCCCTCCTATCGCTCATTGCCTCCATGTGATTCAGGACTATACCCAAAAGCCACCTTTTTTCATGCCCTCTTGGACGTGGTATGATGGTAATCAAAGCACGGTGGGAATCACACAAGACTCTATGACGATCTCGGGTCAACAGACTACTCTGTACCAGTGTCACCGGAGAACTGCCATCTGACGTGAGGTATAATACCATCTGGGAGTTCTCGGCGAGTCCGTCCAGTGTACCCAGTCTCAACTGAGCACTCGTACACCATCCTTGATGTCAAACACCGATGGATATGGGATCATCCATCGCCCATCATATGGGTCAAGATGCGTATACGCTAGTTTACTCTGGTGTATCGATGCCCTGTCTCGATACTCCCTCGACTAGGAACAGTTATAGGATGTACTCGTTGACTACCGGCCCCACTAGTATGATCTCATCATAGTCCCAGCAGTCTAGTACATATCCTAAGGGCTCTATCAACATGTAACATAGAGACAATCGGAGTACATGTTAAGATAAAATACAACCAGATAGCATACTATCATGTCGAGCAAGAAAGTCCTCCCTATATATGTCCAAGCATCCATTACAATATACATCATATGTACAGTAATGGCCTCTACGGCATACATATAACTAACAATCACCCACTTGCACTAGGGCCATCTGTTGTGGTATCACATACCCAACAATTAGCTGTGGTTGAAGTATCTCATACTCAACCATCCCATAAGAGTCTCTACTGGGAAAAAGGCCTTTGTGAGTGGATCCGCGCTGTCGTCCTCTGTGTCTACTCTCCAAACCTCGATCTCCCTGGAGATCAACCATCTCCATGATCAGGTGATACTGCCTAAGAATTATATCTGGATTTCTGATGGGACGGGGGGTTCCTTGGCAAAAGCCATAACTCCATTGTCATACAATGGTAGGAACGAAGTTCATCTCATGAACTTATATATCCAGACTGGCTCTTTGGTAGCATCCTTTGGTAACGATGTATCTTGCCTTTAATCGTCTAGTAAGTCACGGTATTTAGCTTGGAACTCTTCCAACATACCGTCCCTCCACTGAGGGTAAAGACAATTCCTGCGACTGACATTCAGTCGTCCTTATCACCCTGGAACCTTTCCAGTGATTCTCCCCAAGATCGATTGGTACCATCTCACTACACTAGTGAGAAACCTAACATCCATTTAGATCTATCTCATAGATCCATAACCCAGGATTTAGAAGGTATCACCTTGATCCTATATGAAGAATCCTTGTGATAAGAGGAGATTGACCGATCGTAGCATAGGAAACTCCTTCTCTATCAAGAGTATGTCATCCACGTACTCTACGAGGATCACCACCATACTCTCTACAACCTTTTTGTATATACAAGGTTCATATACCATTTTGATGAAGTCAAACGCTTTGACTACCACATCAAAACAGACGTTCCAACTCCGCAATGCCTGCTTTATCACATAAAACATCTTGCATACGTTTCCGCTGCCCCCACTATCTACGAAGCCCTCTGGCTGTGTACTTATAGACGCTCTCTTCCAAAACATCATTTGGAAAAACAGTCATGACACCTAACCGCCAGATATCGTAGTCATGGTAAGTTGCCGTGGCAAGTAGGATCTGGATGGACTTAAGCATAGCTTTAAAAGTCTCATATTTTCCATGTACACCAAGTAATCTTCTCAAGATATACTTGCTCCTGATGGGAATTTAACCCTTCAGATAAAGCAACCAAAGTCCATACTTTGTTGGTGTATAAGGATCCATCTCAGATCGCTAAGCATCCAGCCATTCTTACAGAGTCCCACTCCTGATGGACAGCTCGAAACTAGTTGGGTCATCATCTCATGATGCAATCCTTGCTCCCACTGTCATAGAGAAACCGAAGTATCTCTCAGGTGGGTGAGGAACCCTACTAGATCGGCGGAGAGGCTGAGGTTCGTTGGAAACTGCTGAATCCTTTGGTTCTACCAAATCATCAGCTGTAGTTTTGTATAGCTGGAACTCTTTCCAGTTCTACCTCATGACCACTAATTTCTTCACAAGAAATTCCCTTTCACAAAGGTGGCATGTTGAGAAACAAAACATTTTTGTTCCTCGGTTAGGTAGAAGATATTCCCTTGCGTATGCTTGAGATATCCAACAAACTTCCACAGATCTGACTTTGCCTCGAGCTTGTCCGGATTTTGCTTTTTAGACATAGGCCGGACAACCCCAAATCTTAACAAACTTAAGATATGGGCTCTTTCCTTTCCATATTACATATGAAGTGGTAGGCAACTGATTTGATTTGAACCCTATTCAATAGGTATGCAGCTTTTCAAGTGCATAACTCCCAAAAGGAAATAGGAAACTCAGTAGTACTCATCATAGAGCACAACATATCACATAGGGTGCTATTGCTCCACCCCGATATACCATCGTGCTATGGTGTACACGGAGGAGTAATGCAGAGAGAGAATCTCATTCTCCTTTAGAATAGTCCAGGGATTCCGTGCTCAAGTATTCTCCTCCTTGATCTCATCAAAGGACATAATACTTATACCCATTTTTGGTTCTCTACTTCTAACTTATATTCTGTGAATATCTCAAAAGTTTCGGACTTGTGTTTCAACAGGAACATATGTCTGAATCTTGAGAGATCATCAGAGAATGTAATGAAGTACAAAGAACCGGTCTTGGCATGTGTTGACAGGGGACCTTCATACATCAGCATGTATCAATCCCAAGAGTTCACTAACTCTTTATCTGTTTCTAATAAACAGAGCTATGGTTATCTTATCTTTGTGACATGATCGGCAAGTTTCACAAGATGTAAATTCAAACTAATTTAAATATGCATCTAAATGTAACTTGGCTAGTCGGGTCGCATTGATATGACCTAGTCTACCATGCCTCAAGAAGGATTCGTTCATTTCTGAACTCTTCTTCTTGTATGTGTTCTGTATATTAAGAACTGTAGTTTGATTTAGAACGTCAATGCTTTTAGATAACGTGCCTGAACCGATCAACTCATGATATAGGAAATGTTCAAAACATTATCTAACAATACAAAATTATATCCTTCTTTACTCATAAAGAAACTAATATGATGTTGTATATCAGGTTCGGTATCTAATAACATTCGTTCAGAATCAATGTATTTGCTAATACAGGGTGATAGTTACCAACAGACTTGGCTGCAACACTTGCACCGTTTCTATCTCATGAAACTTATCACCTATTCTCAGTCCTCTACCTATCTGTAGCCCATGTAACAAATTACATTTGCTGGATCCTGATCCGGTATCTCATACCCAGGACGTAAAGAATACTGAGAAACAGTTCTGTGTAATGAACACACCCGAAGAAGATGCATCAACATGTACTTTCTTCGTTTGGGCGGCACGGGAATTCTGGTAATCCCCTATTTCCTGCTCTGTTTTATAACAATTATAAGTTGGAGCGGGACCAACGTTCCCTAGCGCAGTATAACAAGCGGGTTCGGTCAATACATCCGTATTATTATCTTGATTAAGGCGTGACATAGTCGCAACCAGGAGAGAGAGAGAAGAAAACACTCAGCGTGCGCTTTTTTTAAAAGATTAGATTGGTTATCAATTTATCTAATCAGGATGTCTCCCACTGTTTTAGTCAAATCTTCCTTCAAACCCTAAAAGGAAAGACTAGCCGGTATTAATTACACCCTACAAGTTCACCAATCTTTCAGCCAGGCTAGTGCCGGTACTTTAAGAGAGGTTCCCCGCACTTTCGCACGGACCTAATTAAAATAAACCTCGTTTTCCCAGAGGCATAACCCCGCTGACACCTTTCTAGATACCTACTTGATCGGTTAATTATATTGTGTAAAACTCTCCCAGGAGTAACTCTTACTTGCAGCGGGTATCGGGATCCAACTATCTCATAGAAGGTATGCAATCTCATTGCAAATTTCAACACTTGAAATTCCCAATAATATTTTGCCCCTAGCATCCTATGATCTTGACAAAGGCCAACAAATCATAGGGTGCTAGTCAAGTTCAACCCGTCATTTCCTGATTGAATCAAACCCACCTGCACGACCCTTGACAAAGGCCAACAAGGTCATACGACTACCCTAATCCAATCTATATCATATGCATAAGCAGATAAGTACTATTCAGCTACCGCATACTACGCCTTGACAAAGGCCAACAAACGCAGCACGAATACTAAACAGTCCTTATCTGAAATGACGGAGGGCTACGACAGGTTTTTTAAGAAAACCTTTTGCGTAATGAACTTGATATCGTCGTAGAATCGAGTGATTTTAAATGGAGTGTTTTTTAGGCTTTTTTAGTTTTGCTAAAGAGGTCACAACCGGTGAAGGGATCGTCGGCTCTTTCCTTATCGAATAAGGTGCAGGATATTTCATAAATACCACTATGCAAAGCAAAAACTATAGAAGCAATCAAAAGACAAACCGAGTTTGTAGCATCTGCTAGTTTCGCTAAAGTGGTCACTCCCGGTGAAGGGATCTCGGCTCTTTCCTTATCGAATAAAGTGCTGGATGTTCTACAAGGAACACCGCTATGCAAAGCAAGAACTAGAGCTACTAGTTTTTAAACAAGTTACTACAACATCTTTAGGTTTCTTTGATTTCATTAATCTCATTAATGAAGTCCCATTTTATTATGCTTCACAAGCATCACATTTGAAACGAAATCTGCAATATAACATATATCTCATATATATAATATAAACATTCGTCTCAGGCAGTAATATGATCTCATCACAGAACATTGCAGCAGAAGAACATATATGAAATATTGGATATACTAGGACGTCCTTGTTTTATTACGAGCCTGTATAAAACACGGATTCCACGGTCACGATGAATAGCCAAACCCACATCCCTAGACCCCTACGAGAGCGGCAAGTAACACTGCCAATTCTAGGGTTAGGAGACCCGGTCTCGACTCCTCGAGATGGTCTCCCAGTGGACCCTAGAATCTGGTTACTTGTGCTCCCCGCCTTGGGTCTACCTAATGCAGAAAAGTAAATAATATACAATGGTGACATCATCCTCAGCCCGGAAGTGCCCCAATAAAAGAATATTACATGCAAATGAATTTTACATGAATGAAAAAGAAAAACTCTCATCTCACATAAAACCCCTGGCTATTCAAAACGCGACGATCCAATATAACATATCACAGCAACACATAATATCTCATATCATCAACGTAAGAAAGTATGCGTATCCCGATTGTCGTTGATGTATAGCAACGAAGCCGGCGATACACCACATACTTCGTTTACGGTCACAGAAAAGAAAGTGTAAAACTACAACATTTGGAATCCACAATCTCTTTAGACACCGTAAATACGAATTATCACATACTTCGCATTTCATGCCTAACTCCGTGAATTCCACATATTGTATCACATTCCAGATAAATAGACAATATTAAACTTTCCGGTCGAATAATCAAATACCCAAGTTTTCCCAAATAGTTCTCAACACTTGAAATTAGTTTTAAAAAATCCATCACATGCCACAGTATCAATGGTCCAGCCGTAGAAGGGTCAAGCCAACGCCTCACATGTGGCAACGCCGTACTGCCCCAAACCCTAAGGTTCAGAGGCAGTTCAAGATGGTCGCATAATCGAGTTAGGGTTTGTTGTCTTCTAGAGGGTCCACCGCGTTACTTGCACGACTTAGAACGTTCTTAAACTACGAAAAAATCCAACACTTGGAAATTTTCCGGCAGGGGAAAAAGTGAGTTATTGATATCCGTTCGAACTTTTTAACACGTTCTAAAATTACCCGGAAAAAGTTAAATGAAGTTAAATTATCCGATCAAATCAACGAGTCCCCAATACATCCCAGAAAACTCAACACTTGAGTATAATTAAAAATACCCAGAAGCATCAGGAAACAAATAAGGACGTAATTGTAGAAAATTGAAACCCTAAGTCCACTGTTCAGCAGCGGAACCGTCGCGCAAGGCATGTCTTTGCCGCGGTTCCGCGGTGCAATAATTGAATTAGAGGGTCGTTTTTCACAGTTGTCCATAGAATTCTCTGCCGATTTTTTTGAGTATTTTTAATATGAAAAAATCAACAGTTTTGAAAAATTTCCAGATACTAGGGTTTTATGGGTATTCGGAGTTCGATCGGACTTTAAACTTCGTCTAGACTTCGCCTAAAGCTCTAACTTGGCTCTGATACCACTGTAGAGTTACTAGGCACACGCACAAGGGTCTATAAGGCATCAACCATGCCCTATTTAAAATTTAGCCGTGCCGAACAACCCTAAACCAAGATCTTAAACTAGAGATTATGCGAAATAAAGCATGTTAAACACTTTAACATATAAGAGTTTGGGATTACAACCTTTGTAGTCCGGTCCTTCACTTCATAAGCTCCGTGTTGAGGACCCTTCGCTGCGATCATTAAGAATCCGGACTCTAGAGAGGCTCCATGAAGAGAAAGATGCATGCTTGCTTCCGATCTTCGATAACAAAGATGATAAGTTTCTTTAACACAAGCTCTCACTCAAAAATCAAGTGAAAACCCTAATCTAAATGGCTATGATAGATTAGGATGATGAAGTAGGATTTTAGCTCTCATTAGTTTTCTTTAACTCACTCATTTTCATCACTTCATAAAAAGCTAGAAAGCTTTTCATAAAAAGAGGAAGGAAGAAGAAGAATAGTGATCCATCCTTTTGTGATGAATAATGAAAGTCATATATGAGGTTAGAAATGAAACCATAGTTAAGAATGAATCCTTAACTCATGTAGAGAAACAACCATGGTAAAGGGGTTTGGGTTTGGTTAAGCAAATATCTTCACAAAATATCTTTACATGAAAATAAAAGCAAAAACTTCTAGAAGCTACTAGAAAAGCTTAACCTAAATCAAACCCTAACCATGCTTAATCTCCACTAAATATGTTGCATTAATAACCATATCATGTTACAATATTATATATCACATATATAATATTTATTGTAACAAAATAAAATAATACAATTAACATATATCGCATATATATCAATGTATTACCCGAGTGAGAAAAAGAATCTTTTAGTGAGCTTATATTAGATAATGTAATTCAATATATTAAATATATAATTATACATTAAATTATCGAATCAACACTTGATCCGATAATCCGGCTATTTCACAAATAACCGACTAATATAATTTGTATCTGTTCATCGAATCAACACTTGATCCGATGACCCGGCTATATCGGATGATTACTCTAGGTACGGATTCATTTATCTGATGAAACATAAATCCGAGGCTTTTGAAAAATTCCAGGTGTATAAGAATGAAGTAGAAAACCAAACCGGCAAAAGTATCAAGACACTAAGATCTGATCGAGGTGGTGAATACTTAAGTGTCGAGTTCCTAGGTTACCTAAAAGAGAAAGGAATTCTCTCTCAGCTTACTACTCCATACACTCCACAGCATAACGGTGTATCGGAGAGACGGAATCGAACCCTATTGGATATGGTACGTTCCATGATGAGTAATGCTGAGTTACCGCGATCTTTCTGGGGTTATGCGCTAGAATCAGCGGCATATATTTTGAACATGGTTCCTACCAAGACTGTGCCTACCACTCCATATCAGATATGGAGTGGGAAGAAACCCCATCTTTAGTACATGAAGATATGGGGATGTCCAGCTTTTGTTAAAAAGCAGCATGTAGACAAGCTCGAGGTACGATCAGTACTATGTAAGTTTGTGGGATATCCAAAGAACTTCAGGGGGTATCTATTCTATTACGCAGAGGAACAAAAGGTTTTTGTTTCTCGTAATGCCCATTTTCTAGAACATCAGTTTTTAGAAAAGGAAACAAGTGAGAGCGAAATAGAACTGGAAGAAATTCCATAACCACAAACTACCACTGAAAGTTTGGTAGAACCAGTAGTTCAAGAAGAACAGGACATTACCGCACCCTTCCGCAGGAGTAGTAGGCCGTCTCATCCGCCTGAGAGATACTACGGTTTTCTCATAGATGGGGATAGAGAGGATTGCGTCATTGATGATGATGAACCTACTAGCTTCCAGCAGGCCATCCAGAGCGGCAACTCGGTACGATGGCTAGATGCAATGCGGACCGAAATGGAGTCCATGTACACCAACAAAGTATGGACTTTGGAGTTTGCTCCAGATGGGGTAAAACCCATAGGATGCAAATGAATCTTCAAGAAAAAGATTGGTGTAGATGGACAGGTAGAAACCTATAAGGCTAGACTTGTTGCAAAGGGTTTTCGTCAAAGACCTGGTTTGGACTATGACGAAACTTTTTCTCCAGTGGCTATGCTCAAATCCATTCGGGTCCTTCTTGCTATTGCTGCCTTCCATGATTATGAAATCTGGCAGATGGACGTAAAGACGGCTTTTCTGAATGGTAATTTAGAAAAGTACGTCTATATGGATCAGCCAGAGGGTTTCAATCAGAGTGGGAGCAGCGGGAAAGTGTGCAAGTTGCTTAAGTCCATTTATGGACTAAAGCAGGCATCGCGGAGTTGGAACATCTGTTTTGATGAAACAGTCAAAGAATATGACTTTATCAAAAATCCAGATGAACCATGTATATATAGTAAAGTTGTAGCAAGAACTGTCGTATTCCTCGTCTTCTACGTGGATGACATTCTATTGATAGGAAATGACATTCCTATGCTACAATCTGTCAAAGGATTCTTGTCACACAGGTTCTCCATGAAAGACCTGGGTAATGCCTCTTACATTCTGGGGATCCGGATCTATCGTGATAGATCCAAGAGGATGTTGGGACTTTCGCAGTCCAGGTATATCAACACTATACTGAAAAGATTCCGTATGGAAGATTCTAAGCGCGGTAATCTACCGGCTTATCACGGAATCACCCTATCCAAAGAGATGTCTCCCAAGACTGATTTGGAAAGGGATCGCATGTCGATTATACCCTACGCTTCTGCGGTAGGCTCTATAATGTATGCGATGTTGTGCACCAGACCAGATGTAGCTTACGCACTCAGCGAGGTAAGCCGATATCAGTCAGACCCAGGGGAGAAGCACTGGATAGCAGTAAAGAACAATCTCAAGTACCTGAGAAGGACTAAAGAGATGTTCTTGGTTTACGGTGGAAAAGACCTCAAGATGGAGGCCTTTGCTGATTCCGGCTTCCAGAGTGATAAGGATGATTCCAAGTCCATGTCTGGTTATGTCTTTACCCTCAATGGAGGGGCGGTGTACTGGAAGAGTTCCAAGCAGGACACCGTTGCTGACTCGACTATGGAAGCGGAGTATATTGCTGCTTGCGATGCCGCAAAAGAAGCGGTCTGGATGAAGAAGTTCCTAACAGAACTTCAGGTGGTTCGTACCATAGTTGATCCAATACCTCTGTATTGCGACAACAACGGAGCTATAGCTTTAGCGAAGGAACCAAGGTCCTATCAGAAGTCCAGACACATCTTAAGGCGGTATTACCTGATCAGGGAGATCATAGATCGCCGGGAGATCCAGGTCCGGAGAGTTGCTACTGAAGAGAACATTGCTGATCCATTCACAAAGGCCCTACCTCAGATTCAGTTCGAGAGGCTACTCGAGATCATCGGTCTTCGATATTCCAGTACATGGCCCTAGTGCAAGTGGGAGATTGTTAGTGTATATGCCTTAGGGGCCATTATTGTATCATACTAGCTTGTATAATACTTAATGGAAGCTTGGGATATTCACAGTTATATAACAGTCTTGCTAAACATGGTAGTATGCTACTTGGTTTTATCTATCTTAATATGTGAGTATACGTATTGATAGAGCCCTTAGGATCTTGCTTGACTACCAGCGTTGTGATGGCAGTCACAATAGTGGGGGCTGGGTAGTCTACAAGCACATCCTTTTCAGGTCCCTAGTCGTAGGATTATCGAGACAGGGCATCGATACTCCAGAGTAGACGAGTGTGTATGCTTCTCATCCCAGTTTGGGAGATGGTCTGTCCCACAGCCGTCAGTATGTCGTACTGGAGATAGTATACAAGTGCTCATTGGGTTACGGGTACACCGGACAGGACTCGCAGGGAACTGTTGGTTGGTATTATACCCGTCGTCAGTTAACAATTCCCAGGTGACATGAGTACAGCATAGTCCGCAGACTTGACACTGCTACTTCGCCTCGAGTGTGTCCCATTATTCTTAGATTGCTACCCTACCACGGCTCAAAGGAGTCGTGCAAACAGGTAGCAGTTGGGTGCAGTCCCGAGCACTTGGAGGAAGTGGCGGTTAGACAGGATTCGTCTCTCCCGGTATTGGGAGTTGGTATCGCACTGTGTCAGAGAGCCATTACGCAAAGTCCCTGGCCAGGGCAAGCGAGATTTACTGGTAGGTTCCAGTAGTTTTTCAGGGTGCAATGGACTTCACTCCGACACGACTTATACCGCTATTAGAGGACTGACGCTTGCCGCCCCTAGGCCCGATATGCGATAGTCTTAGACGAACAGACCGGACTGTATGGAGATTGTCACATCAGGCTCAGTAGGAGTTCGGATGGGTTTCCTCATCGGCCTTCTTATCGACATCTACCTAGGGACCGTTACGTACAGCTAGTGCCGCTTGCGGTCTGTGGTTAAACCCACTGCCAGCGTAGTAGTCGAGTCTTTAGAGTCCCACACAGAGAGTTTTCCTGCTCCAGGAGAAACGATATAGAGGTCGTATGGTTTTACGACAAGGGTTCAGACGCATACGTGTGTTTACGCACGTATGACATTCACACACGTATGACATTCGGACAGTTTTTACTAGCCGGCTTTGGTTTAAGCCAGATTCTAGTATCGGATTATTGGATTTATACAGTCTAAAGTTTTTCCGTGTTTTCACGGATAGGAGGGGCGTTCTCGTAATTTCGCGGGAAGCTTCTAGAAGGATGGTGACTTGGGGGTTTAGGTGGCATTTGCATTTATTGATTTAATGACTCATTTGTGTGATTCATCCATGGAGTTAATGCATCATTTATTGATCAAATGACTCATGAGATGAATCACTCATTTGAATCAATGAAGCATGGTTGTTAAATGATTTATATTATTTATTTCATAAAACATTATGCTTCATATATTCAAATGAGTTCATTATCTCTTCTTATTCTCATGCTCACCTTCTCTCTCCTCAAGCTCACTCTCTCTTCAAACCCTAATCCTACTACTAATGTGTTGAGACCAAGGATTAGAATAGACTAATTAATCCATAACCCTTCTCTATATCATCTAGGTACTTTGATTAGCAATTAAAGAAACCTAGTAACCTCAAGTTTAGAGGTGAAGGTTGGAGTAAAGCTCTCGGGTGGAGCATCTACTACATAGAGAAGGCCGAAGAGGAGGTGGAGAACGAAAAGACGAAGGACACGGTTCATTAGGTATAATCACTTCTCATAGTAGTTAACAACTTCTATGTTTCATGTTAGTTATAGTTTAGCAAAGATTCTTCGGTTAGTCGATGTTTACGCAAAGAACAAGATCGTTTTTCATTTTTCCGCCTCCCCGCAAGTCGTGGGGTGTAGTACATCGACTTACAGATTATAGTCAAGGTCATAAGTGCTAGGGGTAAAAACATATCGGGAGTTTCAAGTGTTGAAACTTGCAATGAGATTGCATACTTTCTATGTGATAGTAGGATCCCGATCCCACTGTGAGCAATAGTTGCTCCCGGGAGAATTTTGCACTTTACAATTAGCTAACTCATCAGGTGTCTAGAAAGGTGTCAACGGGGCTACGCCTATGGGAAAATGAGGTTTATTTTAATTAGGTCCATGCGAAAGCACGGGGAACCTCCCTCAGAAGTACCGGCACTGGCCTGGCTGAACGGTTAGCGAAGTTGTAAAATGTAATTAATCCTGGCTATTTTTTTCCTTTTAAGGTTTGAAGGAGAATTTGATAAAAGCAGTGGGAGACATCGATTAGATAAGATAATAAACCAATCTAATCTTTACAAGAGCGTACGCTGAGTGTATTCTTTTCTCTTTCATAATGGCAGATAACCATGACTGGACTTAAGTTACTATTAGAGAAAAATAAGCTTACCGTACCAAACTATAAAGACTGGTTGAGGAACATTAACATTGCTCTCACATATGATAAAGTATCATATATCCTCACTGCCACAGCCCCGCCCAAACCAGGCCTTGAATCTCCTGTTGCGGATAGAGAGATCAGCAAAACGTGGGATATTGACTGTGCCACCGCCAAATGCCTCGAGCTTGCATCGATGGACAATACACATCAAAAGCAGCATGAGGAGATGGATGTTCAATTCATATTTCTCCATACAAAGGAGTTGTATGGGGAGCAGTCTCGTATCTTACGATACGAAGCATCTCGAAAGCTGTTTCAGATGCGGATGGCTCCTGGCACACCAGTAGGCGATCACGTTTTGAAGATGATAGCTCTTATTGAAGAGCTTGAGGGCCTCGGATGGACAATGGACAATGAGCAATATATGTATATTGTTCTACAGTCTCTTCCCTCTGCCTTTGCTCCTTTCGTATTGAACTTCAACATGCATAACATGGAGAAGTCGCTACGCAAACTTCTCAATATGTTGAGAAATGCGGAGAGCACGCTTAAGGCGAAGTCTCCCTCCCTGCTTATTGGACAATCTTCTTCTTCCATCCCAAAAGCCAAGGCCAAGGGAAAGAACAAGAAGAAATCCACCAAGCCGAGAGGTGGAATAAAAAAAGGCAAAGGGGAAAGATGAAGGGTTAACTATGACGGCAGCAAGGTTTCGGGAGGCATCGCCCATGCCAAATTAAAATTTTGCCGGTTTAGATAACCCTAACTATAATCGTTAACTAGAAATAATACGAGAAACATTTGCAAACACTTTGCAACTAATAATGAGCAAGGAATACAACCTTTGTAGACCGGTCCTTCACTTCAAATAGCTCCGTGTAGTAGTCCCCTCCACTGCGATCTCAAGCTCCGGACTCTAGAGAGGCTCCGTAGAAGAAACGAACGTGCTTGCCTCGAAGACTTCGAGGCCGAAGATGATCTACGTCGGGGAGACACTAACTCAAGCTATTCCTTCACTAGGTCATGAACTTTGTGAAGAGAACACCTTATACTACATGACAAGTAGTAGAGGATGAAGAAGTAGGAAGTGGGCTCACATTAGAATTGATTTTCTCACACTTTTTCTCATAGCACCATTAGAGCTAGCAAGCTTTTCATGGAGCTTGATGAAGAAGAAGAAAGAATAATTCATCATATGAATTAATCCCCTCAATAAATGTAACCATGGGTGAGTTAAGATATCATGCTTAACTCATGTAGAGAATTGACCAAGGTATGAGGTTAAGGGTTGGGTTAAAGAATATCAAGAGAAATGACAAAAGAGTGGACTTTGTCAAAGTTTCTCCAAGCTTCTTCCAAGCTTGAGAACTTTGACTAAGTCTTTCTCATTTGTTAAATCTTAAGATATAAACAAAACCCTAATCTTAGCCCTAATCATGGTATAAGTGTAAGTCTACGGTAGCGCCCCGGCCGTCAATCCGAGGCCAAATGCGGAAACAAAAACTTTTTAGGAAACCGGCGCTATCGTAGTCTTTCACCCGGATCGAACCATTAACGCTAAACTAGCTAACTACTAAGAAGTGAGAGTGGCTATACCGATCGATCCGTGTCCTTCGGTCTTTGGCCACCATCCCAAGCTCCTTGCGGCATCTCCGATCTCCAGTCTCCTCGTCGGAAGGGCACCACATCAATGAGTCTTTTTACGGGCTCCTGCTTCATCCAAATCAACTCGGACACAAAGTTTGCTAGCCAACGTGTCCAAGGTGAAGTGGAGAATGTGTGCGATCACTTTGTCTCAAGCATCCATTGGTTCTCAACGCGTGAGAGTGTATGGATGGAGGTTGAAGATGATGCCATTCATGGAATTTGTGAGCTAGAGGAAGAAGAAGAAGAGGTTCTTTTCTTTTCTTGTGTTGAATTATTGTGAGAGCTCTAGAATGAAAATCAAGAGCCAACCCCAAGAGATATGGCTGCCCTTTCTCTCTCCATCCATCAATTCAACACACTAATCAATCAATTAAGTGACATTAGCACTAAAAAAGAGACCATGAGTCACCTAATTGATTGTGCCTCTTCATGATGACTTCCACTCACAATTTCCACCATTTTTAAACATTAATCTAAATGTTCACAACAATAAAAAGATATGGCAACATCTAAAGTAAACTCGTGATGGATCATAAGGATACCCCTCACCTGTATATACATAACTGTATCCGCATTCCGACTGAATGCGAATGCAATGAGACTAAAGTAATCCAAAAAATCTAATACTAGGATCCGGCTTAAACCAAAGCCCACTAGTATGATCCGTCCGATCATGATCCGTGCACGAATGCACGTATATGATCGAACCCTGCCATAATACCATACGGCCTCTACAACGTTTCACCCGAAACTTGAGAAACTGTCTGTGGGGGACTCTAAAGACTCGTCAATACTTTGGCTGTGGATTTAACCACTAGCACGTCAGTGGTACTAGCTGTACGTAACAGGCTACCAGGTATTGACCAAAAGGGAGGTCGATGAGCGAACTCATCCTGACACCCTACTGAGCCTGTTAGTGACAATATCCGTACAGTCCGGTCCGTTCGTCTATGAGTATCGCATGTCGGGCCTAGGGGGTTGGTAAAAGTTAGACCCCCAAAAGCGGTACAAGTCGTGTCGGAGTGTAGCCCAGAACACCCTGAGATACTACTGGAATACCTACCAGTAAATCTCCTGCCTTGGCCAAGGTGTTGGGTTATATTCACGCCCGAGCCTCCAAACGAGGTGGTTTGCGGAACAAAAATTTTTCTAGAGCTTTAAAAGGGGCGCAAAGATAACTCAAAATCCGGATCTTTACCATAAAACCACTAGCAAACAAAGAGATGCTAACTACCATGAAAGATGGTATACTAAACAAATCGAGTCATTCGGTCTTCGTTCTTCATCCTTAGCTCCTATTAGCCACCTTGAACTTGCTTGATCTTCTTTCCTTGCTCCGTCGGTTCTTCGGGATCGAGCTTGTTCTCCGGTCTTCCTTGGTCCTCGATGATCCACCCGGGGAGTATGATCCATGGCTCTAGCTCCTAACTATGTAACAAAAGGAGCAACTAGAAAACTTGGTTTGCTAAACCAAGTAGTCTAGGATGTAGTGAAGGTGTCTAAGTGTTTGCTATCTCTTTTCTAATCTCTTCACTTGTTTCTCAACTCATGAGAATGTTAGTGAAGAGGAAGAAGATGAAGGTGGAGCAAAGCAAGAGGAGGGAGGAACTTGAGAGAAAATGGGAGCTCAAAGAAAAATGAAGCATGAAGTGAGAGAAAATCACACATCTTGGTTTTGTGTATGAATTCTTTCAATAAACAATTAACAACCATGCTTCAATAGTAACTCCAAATGAATTATAAATTCATTTGTGAATTATTAAAGCATGGTCATCACCATTCCTCCCATACCTTTTACTTTACACCTCATTTCCAATTATCAAATAAAAGGAAAATACATAATGAGGTGGCCACCTTCTAGAAGGAAATCTGTAGTAAATACAGATTTCAGTCTACTGTACAAATATACCGGTAATCAGATAAAAATCCGAATGCCCAAAAGAGATTGAATAACACGAAGAACGTAATACTAGAATATATATATATATATCGAAATACATATACGTAAATTATTAAATCAATACCTGATTTAATAATCCGGCTCAACCCCGAGCCGGCTAGTATTACAAACTGTCCGATCGAAAATCCGAGTACCAAGTACATCAATCGATCGAACCCTGCACGTATCCAATACGACTACCACATCATTTCGCCTGAATCAGGGAAACCCTCTGTGTGGGACTCTAGAGACTCGACAGTACTCTGGCAGTGGGTTTAACCACAAGCACGTCAGCGGCACTATCTGTACGTAACGGCTACCCAGATACCTGTCGAAAAGAAGGCCGATAAGCAAAATCATCTGTTTCTCCTACTGAGCCTATCCGTGACAATATCCGCACAGTCCGGTCTCTTCGTCAAAGAGTATCGCCTACCGGGTCTAGGGGATGGTGAACGTCAGACCCTAACAACCTGATAAGTCGTGCCGATGTGGCTCAGGACCAATCCGGAAAACTACTGATCAACCTATCAGTAAATCCCAAGTGCCTTGGCCAAAGTCTTATGGTCCTGACAAATCGAATCACAGTGCGATATCGACTCTCTATACCGGGAGAGACGAATCCCCGACAATCGCTCACTTCCTCCATGTGGTTCGGGACTGAACCCAACCAAAACCTGTTTGCACGACTCAGTAGAGCCGTGGTAGGGTAGTGATCAAAGTTCAGTAGGAACTCACACGAGACAAATGCCGATCTCAGGTCCAAAGACTAACCTGTACACATGTCACCTGAGAACTTCCATCTAACGATAGGTATAGTACCATATGGAAGTTCTCGACGAGTCCATCCAGTGTACTCACACCCAGTGAGCACCTGCATACGATCTTAGGTACATCAGACCAATGGCTGCGGGACCAACCATCCCCCGACGGGGGTAGAAACATATACACTAGTCTACTCTGGAGTATCAATGCCCAGTCTCGATACTCACGCGACTAGGGACAATTTAAGGATGTTCTTGTGGACTACCCTACTCCCACAAGTATGATCGCCATCACAACGCAGGTAGTCAAGCAACATCCTAGGGGCTTTATCCACATATAACCGCAAAATGTAATAACGAGTATAACATATGCTAAGTTAAGATAAAGACAAACTACAATAGTATACTACCGTATCAAGTCTTTATCAATATGAGCAAACCAGATAAAACACCAATACTAATAAATACACATATCCCGATAAAGACAAGTCAAATAATATACTATAAAACTGAGCAAGATTGTTCTGTACATACATATCCTTAGTATCCATATGTAAACATATACAATACTGGCCTCTAGGGCATATACATCCAACACAAGGACTTCGTGTAATGGCTCTCCTAGACACAGCGCGATCTCACCCCCAATACCGGGAGAGACGAAACCCCTGCTGATCCGCTCACTGCCTCCATGTAACTCGGGATTGTACCCAACTAAAACCTGTTTGCACTACTCCTTTGAGCCGTGCTAGGGTAGTAATCAAAGCACAGTGGGAACTCACACGAGACAAATGACGATCTCAGGTTGATGAACTAACATGTACACATGTCACCAGGGAACTGCTATCTGACGTCGGGTATAATACCGACTAGCATGTTCACGGCGAGTCCTGTCCGCTGTACTCATAACCCAATGAGCACCTGTATACATCTTAGGTGAACCAACTGACACCAATGGCTTGTGAGACCGGCCACCGGCCCTCGTCGGGGTCTCGACTGTATACACTAGTTTACTCTGGAGTATCGATGCCCTGTCTCGAAACTCCCTCGACTAGGGACCTTTTAAGGATGTGCTTATAGACCCCAGCTCCCACGTATATGATCGCCATCAAACTGCTGGCAGTCAAGCAAGAATCCTGAGGGCTCTATCAACGCGCTATAGTGATCTGTAACATGTAAGTCCATGTCACGCACCCCACGAACTTGCGGGGAGGCGGAATATATGAAAAACGATTATCAAAGCTTCGTAACACGGACTTGAGCGCATGAATCGTTTCTAAACCATTGCTAACTATCTCCTAGAGGTTTAACTACTCGGATACGAAGTTATACCTCACGATACTGGTCCTTCGGGTCTTCATCGCGGTCCTCCACTCCTCGTAGGCTCCTTGGAACATCGGCACCTCAACGGCCTCCTCGAATCAAAGACGATCCACCCAGAAACCTCCTACGCCAAGCTTAATCTCAAACTTGAGATAACTAGGTTGCTTAAAGTGCTAATCTAAGCTACCTAGGGGATATAGAGTGAAGTTATGGATGTATTAGTCTAGCTAACCCTTGATCTCAACACATGAGAGGCTAGGGTTAGGGTTTGAAGAGAGAGTGAGCTTGAG
This sequence comes from Agapanthus africanus, assembly GCA_030015575.1. Lineage (NCBI taxonomy): Eukaryota > Viridiplantae > Streptophyta > Magnoliopsida > Asparagales > Amaryllidaceae > Agapanthus > Agapanthus africanus. The sequence goes on from CM057344.1 coordinate 243,320,622, forward strand.
GAGAGAGAAGGTGAAGATGAGAATGAAATGAGATAATGATGTTATCATAATATATATGAAGCATTATTATTTATCCAAAAATCAAATAATAGAATTAACAACCATGCTTCATAAATATCTATGAGTGATTCATCTCCATCAGTCATTAAGCATTTATGATGCATTAATGACTTGGATGAATCACACAAATGAGTCATTAATCTCATTTAATGCAATGCCACCTTAACCCCTTAGTCACCACTCTTCTAGAAGCTTCCCGACAAATTACGAGAACGCCCCTCCAATCCGTAAAAACACAGAAAAACTTTAGACTGTATAAATCCAGTAACCCGATACTAGAATCTGGCTTAAACCAAAACCGACTAGTAAAAACTGTCCGAAAAAGTCGTACGTGCGTAAACACACGTATGCGTCCGAACCCTTGTCGTAAAACCATACGACCTCTATATCGTTTCGCCTGGAGCAGTGAAACTCTCTGTGTGGGACTCTAAAGACTCGACACTACGCTGGCAGTGGGTTTAACCACAAACCGCAAGCGGCACTAGCTGTACGTAACGGTCCCCAGGTAGATGTCGATAAGAAGGCCGATGAGGAAAACTATCCGAACCCCTACTGAGCCTGATGTGACAATCTCCGTACAGTCCGGTCTGTTCGTCTAAGACTATCACATATCAAGCCTAGGGGGCGGCAAGAGTCAGTCCCCTAATAGCTGTATAAGTCATGTCGGAGCGAAGCCCATTACACCCTGAAAAGCTACTGGAACCTACCAGTATATCTCGCTTGCCCTGGCCAGGGACTTTACGTAATGGCTCTCTGACACAGCGCGATATCATCTCCCAATACCGGGAGAGACGAATCCTATCTAACCACTACTGCCTCCAAGACTGCACCCAACTGCTACCTGTTTGCACGACTCCTTTGAGCCGTGGTAGGGTAGCAATCTAAGAACAGTGGGACACACTCGAGGCGAAGTAGCAGTGTCAAGTCTGCGGACTATGCTATACTCATGTCATCTGGGAACTGTTAACTGACGATGGGTATAATACCATCCAACAGTTCCCCTGCGAGTCCTGTCCGGTGTACCCGTAACCTAACGAGCACCTGTATACTATCTCCAGTACGACGTACTGATGGCTATGGGACAGACCATTTCCCCAACTGGGATGAGAAGCGTACACACTAGTCTACTCTGGAATATCGATGCCCTGTCTCGATAATCCTACGACTAGGGACCTGTATAGGATGTTGCTTATAGACTACCCAGCCCTCACTAGTGTGACTGCCATCACAACGCTGGTAATCAAGCAAAGAACCTATGGGCTCTACCAATATGTATAAGTGATACGTTACAAGAAACATATGCACATATTAAAGTAGACACAAACCAAGTAGCATAATACCATTTTTAGCAATACTGTATATACAACTGTGAATAACCCAATCTTCCATTAAGTAATATACAATCTAGTATGATACAATATGGACCCTAGGGCATATACACTAACAATCTCCCACTTGCACTAGGGCCATGAGCTGGCATATCGTAGACCTATCATCTTGAATAGCCTCTTGAACTGCGTCTAAGGAATGGCCTTTGTGAATGGATCAGCAATGTTATCCTCTGTCTTTACTCTCTTCACCTCGATCTCCCGGTGATCTATGATCTCCCTGATCAGGTGATACCGCCTTAAGATGTGTCTGGACTTCTGATGGGACCTGGGTTCCTTCGCTAAAGCTATAGCGCCGTTGTTGTCACAATACAGAGGTATTGGACCAACACTGGAAGGAACCACCTGAAGTTCTGTAAGGAACTTCTTCATCCAGACAGCTTCTTTTGCGGCATCGCAAGCAGCTATGTACTCCACTTCCATTGTTGAGTCAGCAGCGGTCTCCTGCTTGGAACTCTTCCAACAGACCGCCCCTCCATTGAGGGTAAAGACATAACCCGACATGGACTTGGAGTCATCTTTTTCACTTTGGAAGCCGGAGTCGGCAAAGGCCTCCAACTGGAGGTCTTTTGCGCCATACACCAAGAACATCTCCTTAGTCCTCCTCAGGTACTTGAGAATGTTCTTTACTGCTATCCAGTGATTCTCCCCCGGGTTTGCTTGATACCGGCTTACTACGCTCAATGCGTATGCTACATCTGGTCTGGTACATAACATTGCATACATTATAGAGCCTACCGCAGAAGCGTAGGGTATAATCGACATGCGATCCCTTTCCAAATTAGTCTTGGGAGACATCTCTTTGGAGAGGGTGATTCCGTGACAAGTTGGTAGGTTACCGCGCTTAGAATCATCCATTTTGAATCTCTTCACTATGGTGTCTATGTACTTGGACTGTGAAAGTCCCAACATCCTTTTTGATCTATCACGATAGATCCGAATCCCCAGAATGTAGGTGGCATCACCCAGGTCTTTCATGGAGAATTTATATGACAAGAATCTTTTGACTGACTGTAACATAGGAATATCATTTCCTATTAGGAGAATGTCATCCACGTACAAGACGAGGAATACTACAGCTCTCCCTACAATCTTACTGTATATGCATAGTTTATCTGGATTTTTGATAAAGTCGAATTCTTTGACAGCATCATCAAAATAGATGTTCCAACTCCGCGATGCCTGCTTTAGTCCATAAATAGATTTAAGCAACTTGCATACTTTACCGCTGCTCCCACTCTGAATGAATCCTTCTGGCTGATCCATATAGACGCTTTCTTCCAAATTACCTTTTAGAAAGGCCGTCTTTACGTCCATCTGCCAGATCTCGTAATCGTGGAAGGCAGCAATAGCAAGAAGGACCCGAATAGATTTAAGCATAGCCACTGGAGAAAAGGTTCGTCATAATCCAAACCAGGTCTTTGACGGAAACCCTTTGCAACAAGTCTAGCCTTATAGGTTTCAACCTGTCTATCTACACCAATCTTCTTTTTGAAGATCCATTTGCATCCTACGGGTTTTACCCCATCTGGAGCAACGTCCAAAGTCCATACTTTGTTAGTGTACATGGACTCCATTTCGGTCCACATTGCATCCGGCCATTTTACTGAGTCACCGCTCTGAATGGCTTGCTGGAAGCTAGTAGGCTCATCATAGTCAATGGTGCCATCCTCTCTATCCCCGTCTATGAGAAAACCGTAGTATCTCTCGGGCGGATGAGATTGCCTACTACTCCTGCGGAGTGGCGTCAGGATGTCCTGTTCTTCTTGAACTTCTGGTTCTACCATACTTTCAGTAGTAGTTTGTGGTTCTGGAATTTCTTCCAGTTCTATTACGCTCCCACTCTTCTGATTTCCAAAAATTCAGTTTCCAAGAAGCAGGCATGACGAGAAACAAAAACCTTTTGTTCCTCTGCGTAATGGAAATAATATCCCTTGGAGTTCTTTGGATATCCCACAAACTTACACTTTACTGAGCGTACCTCGAGCTTGTCCGCATGCTGCTTTTTTACAAAAGCTGGACATCCCCATGTCTTAAAATGTTTTAGACAGGGTTTCTTCCCACTCCACATATGATATGGTGTGGTAGGCACAGTTTTGGTAGGAACCTGGTTCAAAAGATATGCAGCTGATTCTAGTGCATATCCCCAGAATGATCGTGGTAACTCAGCGTTACTCATCATGGAACGAACCATATCCAATAGGGTTCGATTCCTCCTTTCCGATACACCGTTATGTTGTGGCGTGTATGGAGGAGTAAGCTGAGAGAGAATTCCATTCTCTTTTAAGTAACCCAGGAACTCGGCACTTAAGTATTCACCACCTCGATCAGATCTCAGTGTCTTTATACTCTTGCCTGTTTGTTTTTCCACTTCATTCTTGTATTCTTAGAATTTCTCAAAAGCCTCGGATTTGTGCTTCATTAAGAAGACATATCCATACCTAGAGAAATCATCTGTAAAAGTAATGAAGTAGGAATAACCACCTCGCACATGTGTAGACATTGGACCGCACACGTCACTGTGTACGAGTCCCAAGAGCTTGCTTGCTCTTACTCCGTGTCCAGTGAACGGAGTCTTTGTCATCTTTCCCATGAGACAAGATTCACAAGTAGCATAAGATTGATATTCGAACGGATTCAAATATCCTTCTCTATGTAACTTAGTCAACCTTCTCTCATTGATGTGACCTAGTCTACAGTGCCATAAGAAAGCCTGATTTATATCTGGAGACTTTCTTTTAAGTGTGTTCTGGACACTGAAAATCTGAGCTTGATTTAACACGTATATTCCGTTTTGTAATGTACCTGACCCAATCAGAACTTGATTTAGGTGGATGTGAACTACATCACTTACAAAAGTAAAATCATATCCTTCCTTAGAAAGTAAGGATACAGATATGATATTAGAAGTTGTTCCTGGTACATAAAAACAGTTACGCAGAATCAATATCTGCCCAGTTGTCAGTCCAAGATGATATTCCCCTACGGATTCAGCGTCCATGCTCATTCCGTTAGGAACCGTGAGGGTCATATCACCTATCCCGATAACCCTACGGTTTCTCAGAGCCTGTAATGAATTACAGATGTGAGATCCTGACCCGGTATCCAATACCCAGGAAGTAGGGTTAACTGACATACAGTTCTCTATTACAAACACACTTGAGGCTGAAGCCACAACATGCTTCGTATCCTGGCTACTGGCTTCTAAAGCCCTGTAATCATTCTGCCAATGTTCATTCCTGTAACAATAGGAACGTCCCTCTTTTACTATATCTAGTCCCGAAACTTTTGCCTTTCTCTTTCCTTCTCCTTCCCTGGTTTCCTTCAGGGTAGGAGGCAGAGACTGTAGAATCAAGTCAGTATTTGACTCGTTTCCCAACGCGGTCTCCAGGTCCTGGAGCTCATCAATACAGCTAGTCATTGTAAGGACGTTGTCCCCTACAGATGACCCGTCAACCATCCTCGCTTGAATCAATTTGTTCGAGGTTTCATATCTAGTGATATGAGATTGCTCTCCATATAAATCTTTATTATGGAGAAAGATGGAAACTAAGTCCATCTTCTCATGCTCCTTCTGGTATACACCATCAACTGAAGCTAACACGAGGCACTTAGCTTTCGCTTTATCTTTTTCCCTTGTCTGACGGATATCCATATCCGCGACGGTGGAAACTGGACCTGGGACGGCGGGATCTTGAGTGGTAATAGGGTGTTCCAGCTTGTCATAGGCAATGGACATCTGGACAGACCTTTGCCATTCATATAAGTCAGATTCAGTCAAATTGTTATCTAGATGTAACCTATGTGTGGTCACAAGGTCGCTGCAATTAAGAGAGAGAGAAGAAAACATTTTAGCATGATGCTGTTGCAAGTTTAGATTGGTTTTAAGTTTATCTAAACAGGATGGCACCCACTGTTTCTCGAATCCTTCCTCAAACCATAAAAGAAGAATTAGTCAGGACAATTCTCACCGTACAATACTTGCTTAACCGTTCAGCCAGGCCAGTGTCGATACTTCGAGGGAGGTTTTCCAACGCTTTCGCGAAGTTCCTTAATTAAATAACCTCTTTTTTCTGGGGGCATAGCCCCGCTGACACCTTTCTAGGCACCTACTTGGTTTATAGCATTGATCGTTAAGTGATGAATCTCCTGATAAGTAGCTTGTACTCACAGTAGGATCGGGATCTAAAATATCATCGTATGATAATGTTGAAGGAATCCTACCAACATTCATCAAACTCCAAAATGGTATGCATCTCTCTGCAAATTTCAGTTTCTTTAGAAATTCCCGATGTGGATTTTTTTGCCCCATGCTCTTATGACCTTGACTAAGGGCCAACAAATCATAAGTCACATGTCAAGTTCTACCCGTCATTGTCCAGGTTAATTTGAACCCACCCGTACATACTCTTGACTAAGGGCCAACAAAGTAATACGACTGTCCCAAACCAACGCATCTATCTATGCAACAAATGAATACCCCAGCAGCTACCAAACACTATGCCTTGACTAAGGGCCAACAAACATAGCTTGAATACTACTGATCATCCATAAGAAATGACGGAGGGCTACGAATGGTTTTGGCAAAACCGTGAACGTAGTGAACTTGATATAATCGAAGGAACCTGATACTTTTTTAAAAGGAGTGGTTAAAACTCCGCAATTAAAAATTCTGCTCTTTTAAAATAACCGAGTGGTTTCTTTGAAATTTGTTCCAACGATTCAACTTTGGTTTATTTTCTTTGCATTATAATAATGCGTCCCATCATTTATCCTATCATTACAAAAAACAACGAAAATACCACGTCCTCTTATGCCATCCGCATTCGCCACTGGGTCCCATCATCACCCGTTAGGTTACTTAACTAACGACAGAGCGGGGACTGGGCTAGCGCGGGTGTAAAACATAAGTGACGTCTAATAGCTATCATATATAGATATTATACATTCGTCAGATGCAATAATAAGCATTCCAGATCACAGATGAACTTTATTGGATTTACTAGCAATCCGCATTTGCTTTGAGCCTACAATAAAAGACGGATTAAAAAGTTGTGATGAATAGCCATTACCCCACTCTAGACCACTACGGGTATGGAAAACTACCCGCCAAGTACCCGAAGTGAAGCGGTCTCCCTCAACAACGTGAGTAGGCCACTAAACACTTCGACGTACACGGTAGTTTGTGCACCCCACCTTGGGTCTGTCCTAGGAGCAAAAACAGTAAAAAGAAATAATACAACGGTGGCTACAACCGCAACGTGGATGTGCCCCGCAAAAGAATATTACATCATATTACATTTACATTGAATGAATGAATATTAAATACATCTCAAACCCCGGCTAATCATCACAACAGTGTAACACAGTTCATATACACAAATAGTAAACATTTCAGAAATGTGCAACCCCCTGCCAACCCACATACTAGCAGTTAGGGGAGGTTTACCAACACATTAAACATTACAGATAAAAACCCAATTAGCAAATATCTTAGAATATCGATCGATTACCATATTCCGTGTCTACCCCAAAAGCAAACCTGTACTGAAGTAACCTGGGTAGAAACAGAACATAAAGGAAGACAAAAACCCAAAAATTATGAATTACTATGAAACTCCGAGTCAACTCGGCGTTGACTCGGCGGCGGATCCGCGGCCAAAAGCACCTTCTTGCCGCGGATCCTCGGCCGTCTTGCCGAGTTAGGGGCTCGTATTTTCCCAGTATTCTTACAATTCCCTGCTGTGAATTTTAAGGTATGTCAAATTATTTTTCAGACACTTTTAAAATTAACCGAAACTAGGAATATCCGGGTTTTTGTTTTCGTGTTTTCCGTCGATCGAACTTCTAATCAGTTGCTAACAAGCTAGTAATGGTTTAGTTGGCTCTGATACCACTGTAAGTCCATGTCACGCACCCCACGAACTTGCGGGGAGGCGGAATATATGAAAAACGATTATCAAAGCTTCGTAACACTGACTTGAGCGCATGAATCGTTTCTAAACCATTGCTAACTATCTCTTAGAGGTTTAAATACTCGGATACGAAGTTATACCTCACGATACTAGTCCTTCGGGTGTTCATCGCGGTCCTCCACTCCTCGTAGGCTCCTTGGAACATCGGCACCTCAACGGCCTCCTCGAATCAAAGACGATCCACCCGAAAGCTCCTATGCCAAGCTTAATCTCAAACTTGAGATAACTAGGTTGCTTAAAGTACTAATCTAAGCTACCTAGGGGATATAGAGTGAGGTTATGGATGTATTAGTCTAGCTAACCCTTGATCTCAACACATGAGACGCTAGGGTTAGGGTTTGAAGAGAGAGTGAGCTTGAGGAGAGAGAAGCTGAAGAAGAGAATGAAATGAGATAATGATGTTATCATAATATATATGAAGCATTATTATTTATCCAAAAATCAAATAATAGAATTAACAACCATGCTTCATAAATATCTATGAGTGATTCATCTCCATGAGTCATTAAGCATTTATGATGCATTAATGACTTGGATGAATCACACAAATGAGTCACTAATCTCATTTAATGCAATGCCACTGTAACGTTTTGAAAATCGTTTCGATGAAATTTCGGAAAAATCGGTAAAATAAAGAGGTTTTCTGTAAAAAGTCAAAATACAAATATCTTTATTATAAAATTAATTATACATATTCTAGCTATGTAATTGCTAGTATTTAGTGTTTATTGAGTCACTGGTGAAATTTCAAATTTTCTGAAAAAATTTCCAAAATTAATTATTTTAATATTATTTTAAGCCGTCACTAATACATTTAATTAGGGAAAATTACAAATTGGAATGAGTTGAAACAAATTTTGTTCATCATAAAACATTAAACAAAATTTTATCATGTGGTTTTTCAAATGAAATGGTTTGCCAAAACGGTTTAGAAATTATCGAAAAAAGGGCTTAATTAGTGAAATTAGTGTTAATGGGAATTGGGGTAATACATTTATCTTTTTCCTAACCCACACACCCAGACCTTACCCTCTCTCCCCTCTCCTTATGGCCGAGCCAATTTGTGGCAGCCCCACTCTTTTGTCAAGCACTCCATCTTATTCCTATTTGCAACCAATTAATAGAGAAAGAAAAGAAAAGAAAGAAGCATGGGCTTTGTTGACTTGTGGTTTTTGTTCCAATACAATCAATCACTCTCTCTCCCCCCTAACTAAATGGCCGAGCCTCCCCTTCCAGAAATTCTGCATCAGCCCCTCCCATTTCTTCTCCTCTCATTCTCATAAAAAATCCCCAATTTTGCCTCAAAATCGATACAAAATCAAAGCTAATCCAAATCCAACCTTTACCCATTATTCCTTTGTCATTCAAGCATGGATCTTGAAGCTAGTGAACCAATTTGGAGGCTATGTTAGCATGCTAGATCTCAAACATGTTGAGGTATAAATCCTAAACCATAATGTAATTTTCGATTAATTACTTCAATCTAGTCTAGTTAGGTGTTAAATTGTGGGTATAATTGAATGTTTGGAAATTCAAGTGGGGATTTTGAATTAAAGCTAGTGTTTGAATTAAATTAGGTTCTTTATCATTAGGTTATGGTTGTAATGAGTGGATTAACATGTAATTGAATGCAAAATCTAATTTGGTTACTAGTTGCTAATTTGTTAGTTTAAAAATTATGATAATTATGCTAAATTGCTATCTAGGTTTTAGAAATTAAATTAAAATGTGGGATTAAAATCTAGTTAGGATTTTTAGCACATCATTAAGGTTTCCATGAGTGGTTTAACCATTTAACATATGCAAAACCAAGTTTAATTGTAAAATTGTGAATTTTACATTAAAAAGTGTTAAAATCGGTATTTTTGCAAACTAGGAAATTGGAATTAATACAGATTTATGAGATTAAATTATGAAAGTGATTTGTATGATCTAATTATGATATTTAATGAGCATTTTGGCCATTTGAATCGTTAAAATATGTAGATTGGTTAAAACATCAAGTTTTGAACAGAAATGAGAATTTGTGCTAACTAGATTTTTGGGAAATAAAACGATTTGTTTACTTTTATGGTTTTGATGAATTAAAACCTATTTCATATATAATTAGTGAATTTTGAAACCACGATTGGTGCGTTTGATTTTTTCGCGACCATTCGGCGTTTGTACGCCGATGTCGAGGGTTTTGGGGTTGATTTGAGAAAGCAAACCATAGGTTTTGACATATATGAGATTCGTGTGTCGTTTTGGTCATGAGTCGGATCTTAATGCGATACGATACGTTGTGACATGTAGGTACCCCCATGTGGACTTCGAGACGACAAGCAAGCACGTGGCGATGTCGGCATCGGCGAGCGAAGATCAGGTGAGTAGATTTATATCTACGGGGAGAAGTCGGGTGGATGGCGTATAGCACCCCCGCAGTCCGTAGTATAGTTCATATATATATGTTTATATAGGTGTTTTATGATACGAGAATGTTTATTCATGATATGTTTATGTGTTCATGGATTACCTTTGGGGTTAGTTGCGAAATCCTAGAATAGTTGTTATACCTACGTACGCACACACAGACTTGCATACATTACTTTCTTGTGCGTAGATGGGGATGTGTATATATGTATATATTCGTGGGTATAGGACTATGCATATATTCATTCATATACCCATGCATGGATAATGAGAATAGTACTTGCGATTTAAGATAAGTCGATGAAATTTGATTTGAGGCCGTGAGATCGGTGATATGGCAGGGTTCGTATTTGAGATACGACATGACGTTGTAGCGGGTCCTTGACGTAGTGTTTCACACACGTGCATGCATACTTAGGCGGTATCAGTATTGTACTAGACGTAGATTAGTACCCCAATCATGATATTTGATAAAGAGGATACCAGATGAATAGTATGATGAATGTGATATTGACCCGTACCCAGATTTGGGATGCCGTACGACGGATTTACGTACGAGCTATTATTGATGATTGATCCGCACTCTTGACTTGGGATGTCTGATTATAGATATGGTATCGGATATGATATTATTGAGGCGGGATCACCGACTATACATATACAGGTATGTATATGTATCGACTCAGATGATAGGCGGTTTCCTTACCTGTAGTTCAGCTTGTTAGTTCAGCCGTATAGTTTAGTGTAGTTGTTAGATTAGAATAGACTCCTACCTATTTCAAACTAGCGGATCGTGGGTATTTTAAAAGACAGGTCAAGGGATCTACGGATATTTCAAAAGACGTATCCTTTCTTAAAACCACCGTAGCCCTAGTTTCAAAACCCCATGATTCGTGTTATTTCAAATGACACCATTGTTTAATATTTAGCTCCCGCTCATTTTGGTTGCTCGCTCCGCATCGCATACGTACATTGTTATTTCATATTGCATTGTTGACATTATGTTGTTAGGACACCAGCACCATTACCGATGATGCGTATGTACCACGTACACTTACTTGCCGGCTCACACACATCTTCATCGGTAATTGCCATGTCACGTACACCTTAGAAAATATTATTGCTTAACTTAGTTTGATAGCTAGTAGTTTGACATAATATTAGTGTACTTACCTTATATTCTAGCTTAGATATTGTAGTTATTACTTGTCACTTCATGTATACTGTTATTCATTGTTATGCCGTATTCATGGATTCTCATGCCTATATTCATGGGTTTATATGCTATTGATGATTTGGATTCGGATTTCTATGAGATTTTCTGGATTTGGGGGAAAACCGCAAAACTTGTATAAGCTCCTTCCCTCTCTTTTAAATAAAAAGTGTGGTTTTCCCATGATGTATGAGTCGTCCACCATGAGTTTGCTGATGGATTTCGAGACCCGATTCGAGGAGTTGGATGAACCGTTTCGGGTATATGGTGGGCCCGGTGCGGTACCCCGCGGCGAGAAGGTCGTGTTGTTGACGTTGAGCCTGGCAGGGGAGCACAACCGACCGGAGATTTTACCCGACGCGTCGGATATCCAGAGGATACCTTCGTAGTCTTGAGATGGATGGTAGGGACCGGTCTGGACTGACGGCGCCCTAGATATTGAGATTTGATACATTGAGATTTCGAGATATTGAGGTACTGAGATTTGATGATCCAGGTCAGTCCGGGTAGCCGGAGCCTGAGATATTGAGATATGTGGATTTATGTTTTTGTGTCGATGCTAGACACGGTTTATACTGATTTCCTTATGATACCTCATTTTTAAAAAAATACAGAAATCTCACTGAGTTATGAAAGCAGTTTATTTAGTACATGTACTCTGTTTTCATGCATTCATACATCATCCATATGATATATTGCTATCTGAGGCACTGACATAAGCACTTTGTATTACTGTTGTTTAGTGGTATACCCTAGCCATGGTTATAGGCTGCTGGTTATATTTTGAGGATATATTATGATCATATGACCTAGGATTTGGTTGTGCATGTGACTTCTGTTCGTAAATGTTTTCTATTCACGAGTTGGCAACTCACCCCCGTTGTGCCCCAGTTTCTTGCAGGTTTGCCGTACAGGTTTCATTACGGCTTTGCTGGCACTGCTTCTTTCGGGTGACTTGCTAGTAGGTGGGTTTATTTGTATCGTACTCATCATTATACATTGTATATTATTATTCAGTTGTATCTAGAAGTTCCATCAACCAAACATGTATTTATTTTGAGCTAGAGACAGTGATGTTATTCTTTCGACCTTAGAGTCGCGCGTTATTTTTTCTATGGATTTCTTGTTGTTTTGAGTTCCTTTTGAGTTTTGATCCTCGCCCTTGGCGTTGTATATTATATTGCTTTTGTGGTTGTGACCGTCGATTGACGAAGAGCTAGCTCCCGCTTGGGGATGCCTTTTATTGATTTCGTATACTATTCATATTGTATCCCGTTTGGGGGCCAGTATTTACAAAGGAGACTCTGCCGAAATTTTCATAAAATACTTGATGTTTTTAAAACGCATAATTCAGCTTATGCTATTAAAACTACTTGTTTTAAGTTGGTTTTTCCTTCACTCTACTACTTTTGTTGGTTTGGATTTCTGGGTTTTCGGCTTACTTAGATTACGTACGCCTCGAGACGTTTCGTAGCTTAACTGCCGGTCATGTTCTGTACTTTCGGGACGTGACAACGTTGGTATCAGAGCGTTAGGTTTTACCTTCAGAGCGTAGGATGACCCTTGGTTGATAGAATAGGTGACTAAAGTAGAGTGACGTACCGTGGGTATGTTCCGCGGCATACTTACGATATGCTACTCCACTTAAGAAGCCTTAGGATGTACATTTCTTTGTTCAGTATTATATTCATTCCTGATCTAGCCTCATCGGTACCAGTTATGGTTTTACTGCCACGATTACGGGCAGGGAGAGCTACGGCTAAAGTTGCGGTCAGCACGAGCTCGTCACGAACGAGGACTGACCAGGGCGTAATTCCGGCAACACACGATTGCGGAGATGTGTCTTTTTATTGTGTTTTTGCGCCACGAGCATTGGGTGGATTGCTGTATGAGATTACTCAGACGTGCCGATCAGCACCAGAGGGTCGAGCCAATGATAGAGGCCAGCCATATTTTGATGACCGTTGGCGTATTGCTTGTTCATGATGATTGAGGCACTGTTCAGCGTGCAGACGAATGAGCCAGTTGCTGCTGCGAACGACGAGATATCGTCCCAGATGTTGGAGCTATTGCAGTACGAGTTATGCTAAGAGATGATAGAAGGTCGCTAGTCACCCGAGGATGAATGACTAGGACATTTGGTTCGTTCGCCTACCCCGATGCGAGGTCATCAGGTAGACTGGATCCAGCTAGAGACGACTTCACGCGGAGACGTTGAGAGTCGACAGAGACGATCGAATGTCAGAAACCTATTATTCTAAGTTTAAAGTATTCGGAAAGACATGCAGGCAATTCTATGGACCCTCTAGAAAAATGAAACCCTAACTCGACATAATGACCGTGTGAAAGCCTTTGAACCTTAGGGTTTGCGGCAGTTCCGCGGCGCCATTAGTGAGGCTTGGGTTTGTCCTTCTACGGCTGGTCCACCGATGCTGTGGTATGTACTAGATACTATTAAACCGTACCCAAGATGTTGAGCTCTTGGGGGATTATGAGATTTTGACAAATCGATCGGATGGTTCGACTTCATTCGGATGCTCGGTGGTGAGACGCATTCTTGGGAGACTGCAGATACGAGGATAGCCATAGGAGCTCAGTACATGCAGCTATAACGAGATGAGTCCGAAGCAGTCGACATTAGAGAAAGTGGAGTAAGAGGTTCGTACGAGATCTTGATGAGACGGCGTTCCACTCCGCCGACATCAGAGATGCGATACACATGCCGAGGCATTGTACTTGGATATACCTTCCAGAAGGAGTCGCGATGAGTATGCAGCCGTTCCGGAACGAGAGCAGATCTAGTAAGGGACGATGACTTCCGGACAGTTCGGCAGAGACGAGATTTGGGAGAGATCTCGACAGGACCTTTCTGGAATAAATTACGAGAAGACTTGGACCCATGAGTGGTCATGATACGCACACCAGCAGGCCAGATTTCAGGATCGTCGATGAGACATGCTATGAGTGACCACGACAGTTGGCCAGAGATTCTTGGAGGACGTGCTTGAGCGTGACTATTCCGCCATACTTGATTTTGGTATTTTGAGCGATATATTCGCATGATTTGGTTTTGATGATTGAGTTTCATGATATCGTTTTTATGCACCATGGTGGCACCTACTGAGTATTTATGATTTCTGCATAGCGTTGCACTTGATATCGTTTTCGTTCCTTGGTTTCTCATGTCTGTGATTATATGGATTTCATACAGTTGAGTTGATTTGTGCATATATACACACACGATTTGGTTTTTGCACTCGGTATAGTTCACATATGCTTGCAGTGCAGTGATACGCATTTTGTGCACTTAGATGCACTAGACTTCGATTTCGATTGTGATACTCGATATTTGTTTTGTGCATCTTATGCACCTGATTTGATTTTGCGCATGTTCAGCGCTTGATATTGGATTTCATGATTTCGTGCATGATGAATGCACCTGGTTTTGATTTTCGCGCATGTTGAGCGCATGTTTTGAGAAGCGATTTCGGTGCACACCAGATGCACTAAATCGAGATTTTTCGTGCATGTCAGACGCACCTGTCCTTGCTGTCAGGCACACACGTTGCCTATGACAGATGTTGTGTGCACACCCGATGCACTTAGATGTTGTTTCTGTGCACATGTATGGCACATATATGGATTTTGATTTCCGTGCGCACCAGACGCACGTAGTATTCATATGCGTATTTTGGAATTGATTTCTTATAGAGCAGTACGTTTTTATGATATTTGCTATGTGTTTTCGTACTGAGCAGGACTAGTTAGAGGACAGTACCTGAATGTATTTTGCATGCATTGATAGCTATCGAAGGGAATTCCAAAAAGCGAGCTATAGTCTCAGTATTTACCTACGTGTCCGAGATGACACGAAACATTTTATAAAGGAAACCCTTCTAAAATTGCTTTCAAAACGGCAGGACGTGCATATTAAACAAAGGATATATATATATATATTTATATATATATATAGTTATTTTCTTACAATAGACGTCCGCCACTGTGCGGTGTTGCGAACATCGCACGGCGATTTGAAAAAGGTTTGGCATGCATTGCGTCCAGATGTTTTAATGATGTATATCATGTTGGTTTTCGTATTGATCTTGACATTGGTTTCTTCACCATAACTCCGATGATTGCGGGATGCTTGATGGAGTTTTGATTTTGAGTTATATGCTCATTTTTCATGCGCATGCGCTGCGCTACGATTTGTTTTATGTATTTATGATTTCGGAGCCCCGACGAGTTGATGGTTTTGCTTAGATGTTTTAGTATTTGGGGGAGTTTTTAATTTAAATTCGGGGACCGAATTTCTTTAAGGGGGGAAGATTGTAACGTTTTGAAAATCGTTTCGGTGAAATTTTGGAAAAATCGGTAAAATAAAGGGGTTTTCTGTAAAAAGTCAAAATACAAATATCTTTATTATAAAATTAATTATACATATTCTAGCTATGTAATTGCTAGTATTTGGTGTTTATTGAGTCACCGGTGAAATTTTAAATTTTCTGAAAATTTTTCCGAAATTAATTATTTTAATATTATTTTAAGCCATCACTAATACATTTAATTAGGGAAAATTACAAATTGGAATGAGTTGAAAAATTTTTTTTGCATCATAACACATTAAACAAAATTTTATCACGTGGTTTTTGAAATGAAATGGTTTGCCAAAACGGTTTAGAAAATATCGAAAAAAAGGCTTAATTAGTGAAATTAGTGTTAATGGGAATTGGGGTAATACATTTATCTTTTCCCTAACCCACACACCCACACCTTACCCTCTCTCCCCTCTCCTCATGGCCGAGCCAATTTGTGGCAGCCCCACTCTTTTGTCAAGCCCTCCATCTTATTCCCATTTGCAACCAATTAATAGAAAAAGAAAAGAAAAGAAAGAAGCATGGGCTTTGTTGACTTGTGGTTTTTGTTCCAATACAATCAATCACTCTCTCTCCCCCCCTAACTAAATGGCCGAGCCTCCCCTTCCAGAAATTCTGCATCAGCCCCTCCCATTTCTTCTCCTCTCATTCTCATAAAAAATCCCCAATTTTGCCTCAAAATCCATACAAAATCAAAGCTAATCCAAATCCAACCTTTACCCATTATTCCTTTGTCATTCAAGCATGGATCTTGGAGCTAGTGAACCAATTTGGAGGCTATGTTAGCATGCTAGATCTCAAACATGTTGAGGTATAAATCCTAAACCATAATGTAATTTTCGATTAATTACTTCAATCTAGTCTAGTTAGGTGTTAAATTGTGGGTTTAATTGAATGTTTGGAAATTCAAGTGGGGATTTTGAATTGAAGCTAGGGTTTGAATTAAATTAGGTTCTTTATCATTAGGTTATGGTTGTAATGAGGGGATTAACATGTAATTGAATGCAAAATCTAATTTGGTTACTAGTTGCTAATTTGTTAGTTTAAAAATTGTGATAATTATGCTAAATTGCTAAGTAGGTTTTAGAAATTAAATTAAATGTGGGATTAAAATCTAGTTAGGATTTTTAGCACATCATTAAGGTTTCCATGATTGGTTTAACCATTTAACATATGCAAAACCAAGTTTAATTGTAAAATTGTGAATTTTACATTAAAAAGTGTTAAAATCGGTATTTTTACAAACTAGGAAATTGGAATTAATACAGATTTATGAGATTAAATTATGAAAGTGATTTGTATGATCTAATTATGATATTTAATGAGCATTTTGGCCATTTGAATCGTTAAAATATGTAGATTGGTTAAAACATCAAGTTTTGAACAGAAATGAGAATTTGTGCTAACTAGATTTTTGGGAAATAAAACGATTTGTTTACTTTTATGGTTTTGATGAATTAAAACCTATTTCATATATAATTAGTGAATTTTGAAACCACGATTGGTGCGTTTGAGTTTTTCGCGACCACTCTGCGTTTGTATGCCGATGTCGAGGGTTTTGGGGTTGATTTGAGAAAGCAAACCATAGGTTTTGACCTATATGAGATTCGTGTGTCGTTTTGGTCATGAGTCGGATCTTAATGCGATACGATACGTTGTGACATGTAGGTACCCCCATGTGGACTTCGAGACGACAAGCAAGCACGTGGCGATGTCGGCATCGGCGAGCGAAGATCAGGTGAGTAGATTTATATCTATGGGGAGAAGTCGGGTGGATGGCGTATAGCACCCCCGCAGTCCGTAGTATAGTTCATATATATATGTTTATATAGGTGTTTTATGATACGAGAATGTTTATTCATGATATGTTTATGTGTTCATGGATTACCTTTGGGGTTAGTTGCGAAACCCTAGAATAGTTGTTATACCCACATATGCACACACAGACTTGCATACATTACTTTCTTGTGCGTAGATGGGGATGTGTATATATGTATATATTCGTGGGTATAGGACTATGCATATATTCATTCATATACCCATGCATGGATAATGAGGTTAGTACTTGGGATTTAAGATGAGTCGATGAGATTTGATTTGAGGCCGTGAGATCGGTGATATGGCAGGGTTCGTATTTGAGATACGACATGATGTTGTAGCGGGTCCTTGACGTAGTGTTTCACACACGTGCATGCATACTTTGGCGGTATCAGTATTGTACTAGACGTAGATTAGTACCCCGATCATGATATTTGATAAAGAGGATACCAGATGAATAGTATGATGAATGTGATATTGACCCGTACCCAGATTTGGGATGCTGTACGACGGATTTACGTACGAGCTATATATTGATGATTGATCCGCACTCTTGACTTGGGATGTCTGATTATAGATATGGTATCGGATATGATATTATTGAGGCGGGATCACCGACTATACATATACAGGTATGTATGTATCGACTCAGATGATAGGCGGTTTCCTTACCTGTAGTTCAGCTTGTTAGTTCAGCCGTATAGTTTAGTGTAGTTGTTAGATTAGATTAGACTCCTACCTATTTCAAAACTATCGGATCGTGGGTATTTTAAAAGACAGGTCAAGGGATCTACGGATATTTCAAAAGACGTATCCTTTCTTAAAACCACCGTAGCCCTTGTTTTAAAACCCTACGATTCGTGTTATTTCAAATGGCAACATTGTTTAATATTTAGCTCCCGCTCATTTTGGTTGCTCTCTCCGCATCGCATACGTACATTGTTATTTCATATTGCATTGTTGACATTATGTTGTTAGGACACCAGCACCATTACCGATGATGTGTTTGTACCATGTACATTTACTTGCCGGCTCACACACATCTTCATCGGTAATTTTCATGTCACGTACACCTTAGAAAATATTATTGCTTAACTTAGCTTGATAGCTAGTAGTTTGACATAATATTAGTGTACTTACCTTATATGCCAGCTTAGATATTGTAGTTATCACTTGTCACTTCATGTATACTGTTGTTCATTGTTATGCCGTATTCATGATTCTCATGCTTATATTCATGGGTTTATATGCTATTAATGATTTGGATTCGGATTTCTATGAGATTTTCTGGATTTGGGGGAAAACCGTAAAACTTGTATAAGCTCCTTCCTTCTCTTTTAAATAAAAAGTGCGGTTTTCCCATGATGTATGAGTCGTCCACCATGAGTTTGCTGATGGATTTCGAGACCCGATTCGAGGAGTTGGATGAACCGTTTCGGGTACATGGTGGGCCCGGTGCGGTACCCCGGGGCGAGAAGGTCGTGTTGTTGACGTTGAGCCTGGCAGGGGAGCACTACCGACCGGTGATTTTACCCGACGCGTCGGATATCCGGAGGATACCTTCGTAGTCTTGAGATGGATGGTAGGGGTCGGTCTGGACTGACGACGCCCTAGATATTGAGATTTGATACATTGAGATTTCAAGATATTTAGGTATTGAGATTTGATGATCCAGGTCAGTCCGGGTAGCCGGAGCCTGAGATATTGAGATATGTGGATTTATGTTTTTGTGTCGATACTAGACACGGTTTATAATGATTTCCTTATGATACCTCATTTTTAAAAAAATACAGAAATCTCACTGAGTTATGAAAGCAGTTTCTTTAGTACATGTACTTTGTTTTCATGCATTCTTACATCATCCATATGATATATTGCTATCTGAGGCACTGACACAAGCACTTGGTATTACTGTTGTTTAGTGGTATACCCTAGCCATGGTTATAGGCTGTTGGTTATATTTTGAGGACATATTATGATCATATGACCTAGGATTGCTGTCACGCCCCGCTTCCCAGTGTACGGCGAAGTGGACGCGACGAGGCCCGCTACGTATATACTCAGAAGTACATACGCTAAGCGTAACTAAGCAATATAAAGTAAATCACAAGAGACGAATAATATAGAAATAACATCAACTTTTATTAATAACATTCTTTGTACAATACATGAAAAGAAAATACAACTGGAATGAAAAGCAATGCCTAAATAGTGGCATAACAGAAAATGAAATAAACTGGAAAGAACAAGGTACAGTATCTAGAGCTCTGGATCTTCCTGGAACTGCTCCAAATCTTCACCGGTGGGCTCGATCTCAGCTTGGTCCATCGCACCTGACGACATTCAAAGAAGAAGGAAACAGAATGTCGTCAGCGAATAGATCGCTCGGTAAGTCCCAAAGAATAAGAAGAATGAGAATGACAGAGTAACAGTATTTTCTAAAGTATTATATTGGTGAATATTATAGAACATTGTGTAACGCTGTTGTTTGTAGCTTGGTACAGAAGGATGGCAGTGTATACGAGGGGGATCTCTATATGCTAGAGATCAGGGCAAAAGGAAAGTACAAGGAACCGTTATGCCACGGTACAACAGCAATAGGATTCAGGTTAGGTGTCTTAATCTGACCACCTCATGCCACCTTTAACACCTTCCGTACCAATCTACCCCTTAAACCCCGTAGTGTTTTAACAGTATTGTAGTATTTGAATATGTAAATTGAGTGACTGACCAAAACCATGATATCAGTAAACTTGTTTAACTGTGTAATCAGGAAATGGAATATCAGGATAATGGGTGAATATCCATGGTTTGATTCAGTCAAAAAGAATATATTGTTAACTGGATTCAGGGTTTCATGTATTCAAATTGTATTGGAATATAAAAGAATATAGATTGACTTGAATCATATTCTAGTCAGGAATAGTCAGACTCTAACCCGAGTCAGACTAAAAGAAAAAATAATTTGAAGTTCAATATTAATTAGGGGGCTTATTGTAATTTGTAAAACTTGAGGGGGTTTTCTGTAAAAAGTACTTTTGTATAGTTTTCGAAATACACCTCAAGTATTTAATAATCGTCTTTATTGTTATAATGAATGTGAATTTTATTTGTGTTATTCTAGTGAATATATCCTAATAAAAGTATTAATTGTTTTATCTGAAATTCATGGTATTTTAATGTAAATTTTAATCTTGTAATTTTTTAGGAAAATGTGGAAATTTCATATTATAATAAAATAGGTGTTTAAATGATAATTATATATATATTAACACATGAATAATTTTTAAATGAATATTTTATTTTCAAAAATCTCATTTTCCTTAAATATCGTATTTTAAACCTTTCGAGACCGAATGCTCCTTGCGGAGGTCTGAATCTCGCACTACTAGCCTACGGGTGCATGATGAACCGTACTATCCCTAACAGGTTCCCCAGAAGTGGGTTGTAGCGGCGCTTTGCTTAGGTTTAACAAATACTTTTCATTTAGGAAAACGGTTTTATAAATATAAGGTATTTATTTGCAAAAGAGTATAGTTTTCCGTATTTTAGTTGTTAGGATTTCCTAAGCCAACTAGCCTATTTCTAAGGTCTAAACGATAAGTCATTAGAAGCCTTAAATCGCCTCTTCACCGCCAATTGTGGCCAGGTAAGTACAAGTGAGGAAGGAGGGATCCGCTCACGAATGTGAGACGGGCCTTTTAAAGTTACCCAAGCTCACTTGCCTGGCCTAGACACCACAAAGTCAGTTTAGATAAACGATCGATGTCCATGACCAATCATGTTTTCATTTTATTAAAAGATTTTACTTAGAAATGTTTACAACTTAAAGCTTTCAATAAAGGTTATAAAGATTAGGGTATTTTAGTGAAAAGTCCTGTAATTTCGTATTCTGTATTTTTGATATTTATCAATTAGGGTTATATTGAGTGTGTGTAGGGGTAGGTCATTACCCCGTAACTTATATTAACTTTTGGTGAAGTTTAAAAGTAAAACATGCTATGTTAAACTTCAAGGTATTATAGCGCAAGAATACGGTATTCGAAAACGTTATCATTTTATGTGTGAAATTTCATTCAAATTGGTTTCTACAAGTTTAGTGATCAAGATAAACCTATTTAGGAGTGAGGTAATTAATTAGAACAAGAAAAATAAACTTTATGGTATTTTTATGAAAAGAATACGATATTGTAAAGAAGCTATCATTTCATGTGAGTAACTTTATTTAAATTGGTTTCTAGGTGATTAATAGTCATCATACATAAGTTTAGGTATTATGTATTAGGTGACAAGTGGAAATTTATAGAAAAACCGAATCGGAAATCGGTTTGTCCGATTTCCGTCGGGTTCCAAAAAGTCGTATTTTTACCTTAAAGAAAAGGGAGATAGAAGAGGTGGGACTTACGGGTTTGGACAAGCTAAGGGGGCTAGGGAAGGTGGTGGTGGTCGATGCGTCGAAAACGTCGCGAAGGTTCTGATCCGGTCGCCGGAATCCGTCGTCGGTTTCGGCAGCGCTTCGCTTCTCGCTCTTCGTACCGAGTTCTCGAGAATTTGGGAGAGTGGACTTAGAGTTGTGAGGTGAAATGGTAGAGGGTAGGGGTCTTTATATAGGGCTAGGCTAGGGTTAGGGTTAGGATTAAAAAAAATATTAAAAAATTGTAAAAATTCATTAAAAATCATTAAACATAGGATTAAAAGGGATTTATTGGCCAAATGATAACTGATCCAAGCATTTAAAGTATGCAGGAGGGTGGACCAGGTCAAGACCCAACTTTTCTCAGTTGGTGACTCGGCCGTCCGGCCAAGTCCGGCCGGCGGCACCGAGTCGGGCCGAGTCAAGGGTCCAATGGCCGGGGGTTTTCCTGAGGAACAACTTGGTATTTTTACTTTTTGTTGTCCAGTACATATTTTGGGAGTTATGGCCGTTTTACTGTTGACTTCCAAAAAAAAATAAATACAAAAATAATGTGGGGCATGGGATTTGAACTCCGGTGGCTTGGTTCAGCAGTGCAAGGTATTACCAATGAGCTACAAGCTCCTTCTTGTAATTATTGTAAGGAATTAGATACTTAAATTGTTTCCAGCAACATTAATACTCCAAGTATACACTATATTTAAAGCAAATTTTTGGTATACAAAATTGGAGTTGTTACAATTGCGTTGTTCATGCGACTTCTGTTCGTAAATGTTTTCTATTCACGAGTTGGCAACTCACCCCCGTTGTGCCCCAGTTTCTTGCAGGTTTGCCGTACAGGTTTCATTACGGCTTTGCTGGCACTGCTTCTTTCGGGTGACTTGCTAGTAGGTGGGTTTATTTGTATCGTACCCATCATTATACATTGTATATTATTATTCAGTTGTATCTAGAAGTTCCATCAACCAAACATGTATTTATTTTGAGCAAGAGACAGTGATGTTATTCTTTCGACCTTAGAGTCGCGCGTTATTTTTTCTGTGGATTTCTTGTTGTTTTGAGTTCCTTTTGAGTTTTGATCCTCGTCCTTGTCGTTGTATATTATATTTCTTGTGTGGTTGTGACCGTCGATTGACGAAGAGCTAGCTCCCGCTTGGGGATGCCTTTTATTGATTTCGTATACTATTCATGTTGTATCCCGTTTGGGGGCCAGTATTTACAAAGGAGACTCTGCCGAAATTTTCAGAAAATACTTGATGTTTTTAAAACGCATAATTTGGCTTATGCTATTAAAACTACTTGTTTTAAGTTGGTTTTTCCTTCACTCTACTACTTTTGTTGGTTTGGATTTCTGGGTTTTCGGCTTACTTAGATTACGTACGCCTCGAGACGTTTCGTAGTTTAAGTGCCGGTCATGTTCCGTACTTTCGGGACGTGACAGGCACCTTAACCCCTTAGTCACTACTCTTCTAGAAGCTTCCCGACAAATTACGAGAACGCCCCTCCAATCTGTGAAAACACGGAAAAACTTTAGACCGTATAAATCCAGTAACCCGATACTAGAATCTGGCTTAAACCAAAGCCGACTAGTAAAAACTGTCCGAAAAAGTCGTACGTGCGTAAACACACGTATGCGTCCGAACCCTTGTCGTAAAATCATACGACCTCTATATCGTTTCGCCTGAAGCAGGGAAACTCTCTGTGTGGGACTCTAAAGACTCGACACTACGCTGGCAGTGGGTTTAACCACAGACCGCAAGCGGCACTAGCTGTACGTAACGGTCCCCATGTAGTGTTGGATATATATGCCCTAGAGGCCTACATTGTATAGGATGCTTGGGATATGTATGTACATGACAGTCTTGCTTGATATGATAGTATGCTATTTGGTTTGTCTTTATCTTAACGTATGATATATTTTACTTGGTGTTTATATATATATATGTTGATAAAGCCCATAGGGTGTTTGTCTGACTACCGGCGTTGTGATGCCAGTCATACTAGCGGGAGCTGGATAGTCAATAGGCACACCCTTAGATGTCCCTGGTCGTAGGAGTATCGAGACTGGGCATTGATACTCCGGAGTAGACTTGTGTATACATATCTAGACCTTGAGAAGGGGCGATGGATTGGTCCCGCAGCCATTGGTGGAGTGCACCTAAGATTGTATACAGATGCTCACTGGATGTGAGTACATCGGACAGGACTCGCCGAGAACTGACTGGATGGTATTATACCTAACATCAGATAGCAGTTCTTAGGTGACATGTGTGCAGATAGTCCGTTGACTTAAAGTCATCATTTGCCTCGTGTGAGTTCCCACTGTGCTTTGATTGTTACCCTACCACGGCTCAAAGGAGTCGTGTAAACAGGTTTTAGTTGGGCACAGTCCTGAGCCATGTGGAGGTAGTGAGTGACTGTTAGGGATTCGTATCTCCCGGTATAGGGAGTTGATATCGCACGGTGATCGGTTGGTAATTATCATAAGTCCCTGGCCAGGGCTGATTGAGAATTACTGATGGACTGATCAGTAGATTCTCGGATGGTCTTGAGCCATACCGACACGACTTGTACGGTTATTAGGGGTCTGACGTCCACCACCTCCCTAGACCATACATGCGATACTCTTAGACGAATAGACCGGACTGCGCGGATATTGTCACGGACAGGCTCAGTAGGATTTCGGATGGGTTACCTCATCGGCTTTCTTATCGACAACTACCTGGGGACCGTTACGTACAGTTAGTGCCGCTTGCGGTCTGTGGTTAAACCCACTGCCAACGTAGCAGTCGAGTCTTTACAGTCCCACACAGAGATTTCCCAAACCCAGGCGAGAAGATATAGAGGTCGTATGGTTTTACGACAAAGGTTCGGACGCATACGTGTTTAAACGCACGTACGACATTCGGACAGTTTTTACTAGCCGGCTTTGGTTTAAGCAAAATTCTAGTATCGGGTTATTGGATTTATACAGTCTAAAGTTTTTCCGTGTTTTCACGGATGTGAGGGGCGTTCTCGTAATTTCCGAGAAGCTTCTAGAAGGATGTGACATGAGGGGTTGAGGTGGCATTTTCATTAATTGTTTTAGTGACTCATTCATATGATTCATCATATCATTAAATGCATCATTAATGCATCATTAATGATCTAATGACTCACATGATGAATCACTCTCCTTGAATAAATGAAGCATGGTGAATAATCATTTAATTGATATTATTTGATAATTCATTATGTATCATATATTCAAGTGAGAAGCTTTTTTTCTCATTATCATCTCCACCTTCTCTCTCCTCAAGCTCTCTCTCCTTCACCAAACCGTATTCCTGTTAGTTATATGTATGCCCTAGAGGCCATTGCTATACATAGGATGTATATTGTAGTGGATGCTGGGACATATATAGGGAGGACTTTCTTGCTCGACATGATAGTATGCTATCTGGTTACACTTTATCTTAACGTGTATAATGATTGTCTTTCTGTTACATGTTGGTAAAGCCCCTAAGATGTGTACTTGACTACCTGGACTATGATGCGGATCATACTAGTAGGGACATGGTAGTCCATAAGTACATCCTTCAAGGTCCCTAGTCCTGGGTGTATCGAGACGGGGCATCGATATACCAGAGTAGACTAGCGTATACCTTCTCGACCCATACAGATGGGCGATGGATGATCCCATATCCATTGGTGTTTGACATCAGATATGATATACGGGTGCTCAGTGGAGACTGGGTACACTGGACGGACTCGCCGAGAACTCCCAGATAGTATTATACCTTACGTCAGATGGCAGTTCTCTGGTGACACTGGTACAGAGTAGTCTGTTGACCCGAGATCGTCATAGAGTCTTGTGTGGTTCCCACTGTGCTTTGATTTCCACCTTACCACGTCCAAGAGGGCGTGCAAAACGGTGGTTTTTGGGTACAGTCCCGAGTCACATGGAGGCAATGAGCGATAGGAGGGGATTCGTCTCTCCCGGTATAGGGAGTTGATGTTGCGCTGTGTTCGATTGGCTATAACCGGAAATCCCTGGCCAGGGTTGCTGAGATTTACTGGTAAGTGTTACCAGTAGTTTCTCGAATTGTTATAGACCTCATATCGACACGACTTATCGAGCTATTGGGGTCTGACGTTTACCACCTCTAGGCGAGATATGCGACATATCAGACGACGAGACCGGACTGTACGGTAAGTGTTACTGGTTAGATTCACAGGAGTGTGAGCGGGCTTGCTCGTCGATCTTCTGATCGCTCAATACCCGGGTGGCCGTTACGTTTAGCTGACCGCTTGCGGCTTGTGGGTGTTTGATATGATCATCATCTGCTGCCGGCGTATTGACGAGTCTTTAGAGTCCTACACAGAGGTTTCCTGGCTCAAGCGAAACGAAATAGAAGCGCATATGAGATATGTGCGGGACCGAGAATAATGCGTGTATATGATACCGTATTTCATTCTCGCGATGAATGTTTCGATTGGTTGTATGCGATATAACCTAGTTATCGAATCTAAGATTGATTCGATAAGTCGATACATTGGATACTAGTCGGTTATGTGCGACATGACCGGAGCATTGAATCAAGTGTTGATTTAATGATTTAATGTATAATTATATATTTGATATATTACTTTGCATTAACTAGTATTGGTTCATTTTAAAAGGATTTTCTCACTTGATGTGCACATTGTATATGTGATATATTTTTTTTTGTGCACTTGATTGTATCATGTTTGATGATACATGTTAACTTGAGTTTGTGTAAAGATTAAACCATGGTTAGGGTTTTAATTACTTATCTTTTTATTTATAATTCTTATTTTGGAAAAGATAAAGAAAGAATGGTGGCTTTGTTTGTTTGTTTGTTGAAGCTTCATGAAGCTTTGAACAAGTCCACCATTCTTGTCTCATTCTTAACCCTAACCATTAAAGCTAACCATGGTATATTCTCTACACCTAACCAAGGTTAGGATATGATAAGTATTCATATTGATTTTCTTTTTAAAAATACTGATCATATATTATCATCATCTTCTTCTTCTTCTTCTTCAAGGAGTAAGCTTGCCACCATCAATGGCAACTTGAGAAAAAGAGTGAGAAATCCAATTCTAAAGTGAACCCACTTCCTATTTCTTCATCCTCTACCTCTTGCCAAGTAGTATAGGGTGTTTTCTTCACAAGTTTCATAACTTGGTGAAGTGGGAGCTTGATCTTGTGATGCCTCGACGTAGATCATATTCGGCATCGAAGTCGACGACCTAGCCCGCCCATTTCTCCGATGAAACCGATGCTAGAGTCCGGAATCCGATTTGGACAGCGGAGGGACATCATCACGAAGCCTAGGAGGTGGAGGACTGGATCTACAAAGGTTGTAGCTTCTTTCCTTTAAGTTAAAGTTGTTTACTTGCTTCGTATCACCTAAAAATCTAGTTAACGATCCGTATTAGGGTTTCTCGGCACTTGTAAAATTTGAAATTGGCATGGTTGATGCCTTGTGAGACCTCATTAGTGTGCCTAGAAACCCTACAGTGGTATCAGAGCCTAGCTAAAGCCTTAGGCGATGCACAGACGGAGTTAGAAGTCCGATCGAACCGAAACCCTAACACAAAAACAGCTCTCTGGACATTTTTTAAAAATTGGGTTTTTTCCAGATTAAAAATATGCAGAAAAATCAGCAGGTATTTCTAAGAATTACTGTGAAGTTCGAGCTCCTGAATCGCTTATAGCGCGGCGGAACCGCGGCAATAGCATGCCTATTGCGGCGGTTCCGCGGCCGATTTGTCTCTTCAGACAATTATATTTACACAGTAATTCCTAGTATTTGGTGCTGGTTTTCCTGGGAATTTTTAATTTGAACTCAAGAGTTGAGTTTTCTGGGTTGTATTTGGGGTTCGGAGATTCGATCGGACTGTCTAATTTTGTCGATGTGTTTTCCGGATAATTTGTTGAATATGTTAAAAAGTTCGACCGGATATAAATACCCACTTTTTCCCCTGTCGGGAAATTTCCAAGTGTTGGATCTTTCCGTGGTTTAATAACGTTCTAAGTAGTGCAAGTAACGCGATGGACCATCTAGAAGACAACAAACCTTAACTCGATTATGTGACCATCTTGAACTGCCCTTTGAACCTTAGGGTTTGGGGTAGTACGGCGTGCCACATGTGAGGCGTTGGCTTGACCCTTCTACGGCTGGACCGTTGGTACTGAGGCATGAACTGGATGTTTTTAAACCTATTTCATGTGTTGATTTGTTTCGGGAAAACTTGGGTGTCTGACTGTTCGATCAGAAAGTTTAACATTTTCTGTTTATCTGGAATGGGATACTATAATTGGAATTCACAAGCAGTTATGAGATAACTGAATGAATGTTATAAACATAGCAGTTTAGTCTCATTTGATCAGTTGCCACGGAATTTTGATGTGATCAAAAGTCCGTCGCAATCACGTAGCGTACGCGGATACTCGCCGGGTAAACTTAATAGACAGCTTCACTCCATAGCCCCGACCAAGTGACTGTAGGAGAACCCCGTCGCCGAAAGCATCCGTTTGGGTGCTCGCGGCAGCGGTGTTCCGCCTTGGTGCACTTTGTCGACGGCGTCGGGGGTGCGGCCGCCTACTGAAGTTTGCGACGAGCATTCGATCAGGATGTCGGGAATCTTGTTGAATTGCCCGACTTTATATTGAAAAGAGTTTTTGATAATGAGACTAAAATGCGGGGTTTATAATTGTTAGGCATGTGATGTCTAAGTATTTCATTTGATTAGGCATGCGATGTCTATGGAGATTGCGGATTCCAACTGTTGTAGTTTTACACTTTCTTTTCTGTGACCGTAAGTGTAATATGTGATATCGCCGGTTTCGTTGCTATAAGTCAACGACAATTGGGATGCGCATATTTACTTACGTTGATGACATGTGATGTTATGTGTTGTTGGATATGTTATATTGGATAGTCGTGTTTGAATAGCCGGGGGTTTTTATGTGAGATGAGTGTTTTTCATTTTCATTCATGTAAAAACTTGTATGTAATATTCTTTTATTGGGGTACTTCCAGGTTGCGGAAGATGTCACCTTTTGTATATTATTTACTTTTCCGCACTAGGATAGACCCAAGGAGGGGAGCACAAGTAACCGGGTTCTGGAGTCCAGTGGGAGACCAACTCGAGGAGTCGAGTCCGGGTCTCCTAACTCTAGAATTGGTAGGGTTGCTTGCCGCTCTCGTAGGGGTCTAGGGGTGTGGGTTTGGCTATTCATCGCTACCGTGGAATCCGTGTTTTATACTAGCTCGTATTGAAAACACGGACGTCCTAGCATATCCAATATTTCATATGATTCTTCTGCTGCGATATCTGTGATGTGATCATGTGATGTTCTGTGATAGATACAGTATATAGTTTATATGATATATTATATAGACGTTATTTATGTTTTACACCCGCGCTAGCCCTGGCCCGCTCTGCCGTTAGTTACCTAACCTAACGGTGCACGAGGGGACATCGAGGCGAATGCGGATGGCATAAGTGTACGTCGTATTTATCTGTGATGTTTAGGTACTTAAATAATGGGACTTCATTAATGAGATTAATGAAATAAAAGAAACCTAAAGATGTTGTAGAATTGAATTTCAAAATAAAACAGGTAGCTACAGTTCTTGCTTTGCACAGAGGTATATATGATATATCCTGCACCTTATTCGATAAGGAAAGGACCGAGATCCCTTCGCCGGGAGTGACTCCTTTTGCAATAACTGGCAGATGCTACACACTCGGTTTGTCTTTTGATAGCTTCTATAGTTTCTGCTTTGCACAGTGATATATATGATATATCCCGCACCTCATTCGACGAGGAAAGGGCCGACGATCCCTTCACCGGGAGTGACCCCTTTAGCAAAACTAGAAAAGCCTAAAAAAACACTCCATTTTAAAATCATTTGATTCTACAACGATATCAAGTTCATTACGCAATAGCTTTTCAGAAAAACCTGTCGTAGTCCTCCGTCATTTCAGATAAGTCCTGTTTAGTATTCGTGCTGCGTTTGTTGACCTTGTCAAGGCGCAGTGTGCGGTAGCTAACCAGTATTTATCTGTTTATGCAAATGATGCAGATTGGGTTAGGGTAGTCGTGCGGCCTTGTTGACCTTGTCAAGGGTCGTGCGGGTGGGTTTGATTCAATCAAGAAATGACGGGTTGAACTTGACTTACGGTCTATGGTTTGTTGACCTTGTCAAGGTCATAGATCGTTTGGGGCAAAATATTATTGGGAATTTCAAGTGTTGAAATTTGCAATGAGATTGCATACCTTCTATGAGATAGTTGGATCCCGATACCTGCTGCGAGTAAGAGTTACTCCTGGGAGAGTTTTACACATTACAATTAGCCGATCAAGTAGGTGTCTAGAAAGGTGTTAACGAGGTTTACAGTAATTAGGTCCGTGCGAAAGCACGGGGAACCTCCCTCAAAGTACCGACACTAGCCTGGCTGAAAGATTGGCGAACTTGTAGCGTGTAATTAATCCCGGCTAGTCTCTCCTTTTAGGGTTTGAAGGAAGATTTGATTAAAACAGTGGGAGCCATCCTGATTAGATAAAATAATAACCAATCTATTCTTGCAAGAGCGCACGCTGAGTGTTTTCTTCTCTCTCTCTCCAGGTAGCGACCATGTCACGCCTTAATCAAGATAATAATACGAATATTGACCGAACCCACTTGTTATACTGAGCTGGGGAACGTTGGTCCCGCTCCAACTTATAATTGTTATAAGACAGAGCGGGAAATTGGGGAATACCAGATTTCCCGTGCCGCCCAAACGAAGAAAGTGCATATGATGCATCCCCTTCGGGTGTGTTCATTACAAAGAATTGTTTCTCAAATGTCCTCTACGTCCTGGGTATTTGATACCGGATCAGGATCCCAGATATGTAATCTGTTACATAGGGCTACAGATAGGTAGAGAACTGAGAACGGGTGATAAGTTTCATGAGACAGAAAACGGGGCAAATGTTGCAGCCAAGTCTGTTGGTCACTGTCACCCTGTATCCCAAATACATTGATTCTGAACGAATGTTATTAGATACCGAACCTGATATACAAAATCATGTCAGTCTCTTTATTAGTAAAGAAATGATAAAATTTTGTATTGTTGGATAATGTTTTGAACATTTCCTATATCAAAAGTTGATCGGTTCAGGCACGTTATCTAAAAGCATTGATGTTCTAAATCAAACTACAGTTCTTAGTATACAGAACACACACAAGAGAAAGAGTTCAGAAATGAACGGATCCTTCTTGAGATATTGTAGACTAGGTCATATCAATGCGACCCGACTAGCAAAGTTGCACATAGAAGCATATTTAAATCTGTTTGAATTTACATCTTGTGAAACTTGCCAGTCATGTCACAGAGATAAGATGACCATAGCTCTGTTTACTAGAAACAGAGAAAGAGTTAGTGAACTCTTGGGACTGATACATGATGATGTATGTAAATTCCCCTGTCTACACATGCCAGGACTGGTTCTTTGTACTTCATTACATTCTCTGACAATCTCTCAAGATTCAGACATATGTTCCTGTTGAAACACAAGTCCGAACCTTTTGAGATATTCACAGAATATAAGTTAGAAGTAGAGAACCAAAATACGGGTATAAGTATTATGTCCTTTGATGAGATCAAGGAGGAGAATACTTGTGCATAGAATTCCTGGACTTTTCTAAAGGAGAATGAGATTCTCTCTCAGCATTACTCCTCCGAATACACCATTGCACGATGGTATATCGGGACGGAGCAGATACACCCTATTTGATATGGTGTGCTCTATGATGAGTACTACTGAGTTTCCTATTTTCCTTATGGGAGTTATGCACTTGAGAAGCTGCATACCTATTGAAAAGGGTTCGAATCAAATCAGTTGCCTACCACTCCATATGAGATATAGTATGGGAAGAGCCCATGTCTTAAGCTAGTTAAGATTTGGGGTTGTCCGGCCTATGTCTAAAAGCAAAATCCGGACAAACTCGAGGCAAGGTCTGTAATGTAGAACTGGAAAGGTTCCAGCTATACAAACTACAGCAGATGATTTGAAAGAACCAAACGATTCAATAGTTACCAACGAACCTCAGCCTCTCTGCCGATCTAGTAGGGTTCCTCACCCACCTGAGAGATACTTCGGTTTCTCTATGACAGTGGGAGCGAGGATGGCATCATGAGATGATGACCCAACTAGTTTCGAGCTGGCCATCGGGAGTAGGACTCTATAAGAATGGCTGGATGCTTAGCGATCTGAGATGGAATCCATGTACACCAACAAAGTATGGACTTTAGTTGCTATATCTGAAGGGTTAAATCCCCATCAGGAGCAAGTATATCTTGAGAAGATTACTTGGTGTACTTGGAAAAGTTGAGACTTTCAAAGCTAGACATGTTAAAGGTTTTCATCATCGACCAGGAGTGGATAATGATGAATCTTTTTTCAGTGGCTATGCTTAAGTCCATCCAGATCCTACTTGCCACGGCTACATACCATGACTACGATATCTGGCGGTTGGGTGTCATGACTGCTTTTCTAAATGATGTTTTAGAAAAGGGCGTCTATAAGTACACAGCCAGAGGGCTTCGTAGACAGTGGGAGCAGCGGAAACGTGTAAAAGTTGCTTTATAGGATAAAGCAGGCATCGCGGAGTTGGAACGTCTGTTTTGATGAAGTAGTCAAAGAGTTTGACATCATCAAAATGGTAGATGAACCTTGTATAAACAAAAAGGTAGTAGGGAGTATGGTGACGATCCTCGTAGAGTACGTGGATAACATACTCTTGATAGGGAAGGAGTTTCCTATGCTACGCTCGATCAATCTCCGCTTATCATAATGATTATCCATATAGGATCAAAGTGATACCTCCTAAATCCTGGATTTTGGATCTATGAGATAGATCTAATTAGATATTAGGATACTCACTAGTTGTAGTGAGATGGTATCAATTGGTCCTGGGGAGAATCACTGGAAGTGTTCCAGGGTGATAAGGACGACTGAATGTTAGTCACAGGCATTGTCTTTACCCTCAGTAAAGGGACGGTATGTTGGAAAGGTTCCAAGCTAGATACCGTGGCTAACTAGACGATAAAGGCAGGATACATCGCTACTTAAGATGCTACCAAAGAGGCTGTTTGGGTGTATATTGGTTCATGAGATGAACTACGTTCCTACCATTGTGAGACAATGGAGTTGTGGCTTATGCCAAGGAACACCCGTCCCATCAGTGATCCAGACATATTCTAAGGCAGTATCACCTGATCATGGAGATGGTTGATCTCCAGTGTGATCGAGGTTAGGAGAACAGACTCAGAGGACAAAACGGCGGATCCACTCACAAAGGCCTTTTCCCAGAGAGAGACTTTTATGGGATGGTTGAGTATGAGATACTTCAACCACTGCTATCAGATGGCCCTAGTGCAAGTGGGAGATTGTTAGTTATATGTATGCCCTAGAGGCCATTGCTATACATAGGATGTATATTGTAGTGGATGCTGGGACATATATAGGGAGGACATTCTTGCTCGGCATGATAGTATGCTATCTGGTTACACTTTACCTTAACGTGTATAATGATTGTCTCTCTGTTACATGTTGGTAAAGCCCCTAGGATGTGTACTTGACTACCTGGACTATGATGCGGATCATACTAGTGGGGACATGGTAGTCCATAAGTACATCCATCAAGGTCCCTAGTCGTGGGTGTATCGAGACGGGGCATCGATATACCAGAGTAGACTAGCGTATACCTTCTCGACCCATACAGATGGGCGATGGATGATCCCATACCCATTTGTGTTTGACATCAGAGATGATATACGGGTGCTCAGTAGAGACTGGGTACACTGGACGGACTCGCCGAGAACTCCCAGATGGTATTATACCTTACGTCAGATGGCAGTTCTCTGGTGACACTGGTACAGAGTAGTCTGTTGACCCGAGATCGTCATAGAGTCTTGTGTGGTTCCCACTGTGCTTTGATTTCCACCTTACCACATCCAAGAGGGCGTGCAAAACGGTGGTTTTTGGGTACAGTCCCGAGTCACATGGAGGCAATGAGCGATAGGAGGGGATTCGTCTCTCCCGGTATAGGGAGTTGATGTTGCGCTGTGTTCGATTGGCTATAACCGGAAATCCCTGGCCAGGGTTGCTGAGATTTACTGGTAAGTGTTACCAGTAGTTTATCGAATTGTTATAGACCTCATATCGACACGACTTATCGAGCTATTGGGGTCTGACGTTTACCACCTCTAGGCGAGATATGCGACATATCAGACGACGAGACCGGACTGTACGGTAAGTGTTACTGGTTGGATTCACAGGAGTGTGAGCGGGCTTGCTCGTCGATCTTCTGATCACTCAATACCCGGGTGGCCGTTACGTTTAGCAGACCGCTTGCGGCTTGTGGGTGTTTGATATGATCATCATCTGCTGCCGGCGTATTGACGAGTCTTTAGAGTCCTACACAGAGGTTTCCTGGCTCAAGAGAAACGAAATAGGAGCGCATATGAGATATGTGCGGGACCGAGAATAATGCGTGTATGTGATACCGTATTTCATTCTCGCGATGAATGTTTCGATTGGTTGTATGCGATATAACCTAGTTATCGAATCGAAGATTGATTCGATAAGTCGATACATTGGATACTAGTCGGTTATGTGCGACATGACCGGATCATTGAATCAAGTGTTGATTTAATGATTTAATGTATAATTATATATTTGATATATTACTTTGCATTAACTAGTATTGGTTCATTTTAAAAGGATTTTCTCTCTTGATGTGCACATTGTATATATGATATATTTTTTTGTGTGCACTTGATTGTATCATGTTTGATGATACATGTTAACTTGAGTTTGTGTAAAGATTAAACCATGGTTATATGAATGGTTAGGGTTTTAATTACTTATCTTTTTATTTATAATTCTTATTTTGGAAAAGATAAAGAAAGAATGGTGGCTTTGTTTGTTTGTTTGTCGAAGCTTCATGAAGCTTTGAACAAGTCCACCATTCTTGTCTCATTCTTAACCCTAACCATTAAAGCTAACCATGGTATATTCTCTACACCTAACCAAGGTTAGGATATGATAAGTATTCATATTGATTTTCTTTTTAAAAATACTGATCATATATTATCATCATCTTCTTCTTCTTCTTCTTCAAGGAGAAAGCTTGCCACCATCAATGGCAACTTGAGAAAAAGAGTGAGAAATCCAATTCTAAAGTGAACCCACTTCCTATTTCTTCATCCTCTACCTCTTGCCAAGTAGTATAGGGTGTTTTCTTCACAAGTTTCATGACTTGGTGAAGTGGGAGCTTGATCTTGTGATGCCTCGACGTAGATCATCTTCGGCATCGAAGTCGACGACCTAGCCCGCCCATTTCTCCGATGAAACCGATGCTAGAGTCCGGAATCCGATTTGGACAGCGGAGGGACATCATCACGAAGCCTAGGAGGTGGAGGACCGGATCTACAAAGGTTGTAGCTTCTTTCCTTTAAGTTAAAGTTGTTTACTTGCTTCGTATCACCTAAAAATCTAGTTAACGATCCGTATTAGGGTTTCTCGGCACTTGTAAAATTTGAAATTGGCATGGTTGATGCCTTGTGAGACCTCATTAGTGTGCCTAGGAACCCTACAATTCCTACCACTCATGAGTTGAGAACAAGGATTAGGAAAGACTAAACACTCCATAACCAATCTCTACATCATCTTAGTTCCTTTATTAGCAACTAGAGAAACTAAGTAACCTTAAGTTTAGAGGTTATAGCTTGGATTAGGGTTCTCGGGTGGATTGTCTATCATGGAAAGTAAGCCAAGGAGGACGTGGAGATCCAAGGAGGCCATAGAGATCGTAAAGACGAAGGACTAGAATCGTTTGGTATAATCTTTTAACATAGTAGCTTAGAACTTTATACTTTTTGTTAATTATCGTTTAGCAAAGATCTTCGGTTAGTCGATGTTCGCTTAATAAACAAGATCGTTTTTCATATTTCCGCCTCCCTGCAACTCGTGGGGTGTTGCACATCGACTTACAGTGGTATCAGAGCCTCACTAAACAATAATTAACACACTTGCAAAGTTGTATGAATTTCGAACGGAAAACAAACCGGAAAAAACCCCGATATCCTATAGTTTCTGTCGATTTTAAAATGAGGTCCAAAAATTTTCAGGGACCTCCAGAATGACCCACATGAAAATATAAGAACACACAAGAAAAATAGGCTCCTGAATCGGCCAAAGAGCCGCGGAACCGCGGCCGATCCCACCGATCCGCCGCGGATCCGCGGCCGAGTTGGGGCCGATTCAGCCCAGTTTTCTTCTGTGCATCTGCTGTGATATTTGGTATTTTCTGGTATTTTTTAATTTTTTCTCAGGTTTCAGATTTACAGAGAAGTATTGGAGCAAAATTAAATGTGTTTAATCGATCGAAATTATACGGTGTTTGCCTGTTTGATTATATCTGTGAAATGTTTTATGTGTTCGTAAACCTCCCCTAACTGCTAGTATGTCGGTTGGCAGGGGGTTGCACATATCTGTGATGTTATATATAACTGTTTGTGTATATAAACTGTATTGGACTGTTGTGGTGATTAGCCGGGTTTTGTGATGGGTTATTGTATTAATTCATTCGATGTAATTGTAATAAGTTGTAATATTATTTTGCGGGGCACATCCAGGTTGCGGTTGTAGCCACCGTTGTATTATTCTTTTACTGTTTTTGCTCCTAGGATAGACCCAAGGTGGGGTACACAAACTACCGGGTATTTTGAAGTGTTGAGGTAGACCGCTTCACTTATGGTACTTGGCGGGTAGTTTGCCGTACCCGTAGGGGTCTGGTGTGGGGTAAATGGCTATTCATCACAACTGTGTAATCCGTATTTCGTTGCAGGCTCAAAAGAAATGCGGATTGCTTGCAAATCCAATATTGTTTATCTGTGATCTGGAATGCCTATTATTGCGTCTGACGAATGTACAATATCTATATATGATAGCTATTTAGACGCCACTTATGTTTTACACCAGCGCTAGCCCAGCCTCCGCTCTGTCGTTAGTTAAGTAACCTAACGGGTGATGACGGGACCTAGTGGCGATTGCGGATGGCATAAGAGGACGTTGTATTTTCATTGTTATCTGTAATGATAGGTTAATTGATAGGACGCATTATTATTAATGCAAAGAAAATAAAACCTAAACTGAATCGTTGGAACAATTTCAAAACCACTCGGTTTTCTTGAAAAAGCAAATTTTAAATGCGGAGCTTAAACCACTCCTTTTAAATAAAAGCTATCTCTGTTCCTTCGATCATATCAAGTTCATTACGTTAACGATTTTTTGCCAAAAACCAGCCGTAACCCTCCGTCGTTTCAGATAGATAGCACATCGTATTCATGCTATGCTTGTTGGCCTACGTCAAGGCATAGTGTATGGTAGCAGTGTGTGTGCATATTTGTTGCATAGATAGATGCATTAGTTTAAGACAGACGTACACCTTGTTGGCCTACGTCAAAGGCTTGTACGATATACTTAAATTGATCAGGACAACGACGGGTAGAACTTGACTTGCGTCTTATGACTTGTTGGCCTACGTCAAGGTCTATAAGAGCTTGGGGTAAAAATCACATCGGGAGTTTCAAACATAAAGGAAACTTGCAAATTTAGCATACCTTCTGGAGTGTGGTGACTAGAGTGGCTTCCATCTAGGGCATCATGCAATGATAGTTGGATCCCGATCCCACTGATGAGTAGGATTACTCTCGGGAATTTTTCTCACTTAACATGATATAAACCAAGTAGGTGACTAGAAAGGTGTTAGAGGGGCTATACCTCCAGGGAAAAGAGGTTATTTAATTAAGGAACTTCGCGAAAGCGTTGGAAAACCTCCCTCGAAGTACCAACACTAGCCTGGCTGAAAGGTTAAGCAAGTATTGTGACGTGTGATTAAATCCTGACTAGTTCTTCTTTAAGGTTTTGAAGAAGGATTTGAGGAAACAGTGGGAGCCATCCTGTTTAGATAAATTAATAAACCAATCTAAACTTGCAAGAAGCATATGCTGAGTGTTTTCTTTTCTCTCTCTCTGGCAGCTACCATGACTGGACTAAAACTATTACTTGAAAAAAATATACTGACCGGGCAAAACTATAAAGATTGGCTAAGGAACGTCAATATTGCACTGACTTATGACAAAGTAGCATATGTTACCACCGCTGTTCCTCCCCTTATCCCTGGACTAGATTCCTCAGTTGTGGACAGGGAAGTCCGCAAAACCTGGGATCTAGATTGTGAGCGAGCTAAGTGTATCGTGCTGGCGTCCATGAACAATGAACTCCAGAAACAGCATGCGAGTATGGATATTGTATCCATCTTTCTCCATGTCAAAGAATTGTATGGGGAGCACTCCCGTATCGCGAGGTACGAAACCTCAAGGAAACTATTCCAGATGAGGTTAGCTCTAGGATTGCCTGTAGGAGAGCACGTCCTCAAAATGATCATCCTCATTGAGGAACTCGCAAACCTGGGATGCGTGCTAGAGAACGATTTGTATATCGACTTGATTTTGCAGTCCCTTTCCCACACCTTCTCTCAGTTCGTGCTGAACTTCAACATGCACGAAATGGAAGCTGATCTTCCAAAGCTCCTCAATATGTTGAGGGTAGCAGAGACCTCCTTGAAAAAGAAGAAGACCCCCGTTCTGTATGTTGGCCAATCATTTTCTTCTAAATCTAAAGCAAAAGCTAAAGGGAAGAAGAAGATGAAAGCCACCAAACCGAAAGGTGGGGTCAAGAAGGTGCAGGGAACGAACAAGGTAGGAAGGGTGAAGACAGAAAAGAATGAATGCTTCTATTATCACAAGCTAGGGCACTGGAAGAAGGATTGTCAGGCCTTCAAAGCCAAGGACATGAAATAAGTAGTTGCTTCTACTTCAGGTGTGTTTGTAATCGAAAATTGTTTTTCAGTTAACTCTACATCATGGGTACTTGATACCGGTTCTGGTTCTCATATCTGTAATTCATTGCAGGATCTGAGAAATAGTAGAGTGCTGGGAACAGGTGATATGACTCTCCGGATGGGCAATGGAATGCATGTAGATGCAATTGCAATAGGGGAATATCACCTAGGGTTGACTAGTGGACACATTTTGGTGTTGTACAGTTGTTTTTGTATTCCCAGTATGTTGTGTAATATTATATCAGTATCTTTGTTATCGAATGAAGGATATAGTTTTGCGCTTGAAAGAAATGTTATGAACATTCACCTAAATCAAGAACTGATTGGGTATGGCACACTGGAAAATGGCATATACATACTTAATCAACCTCAAATTTTCAATATTCAAAACACGCGTAAAAGAAAGGCTCCAGATTCGACTCAAGCCTTCCTATGGCATTGTAGACTTGGTCATATAAATTAAACAAGGTTGACTAAGTTACATAAAGATGGATATCTAGATCCGTTTGAATATTCATCATATGCAACTTGTCAATCATGTATCAAAGGAAAAATGACCAAATCTCCGTTCACCGGACACGGAGAAAGAGCCACTGAACTCTTGGGACTTGTACACAGTGATGTAAGTGGTCCGATGTCTACGCATGCACGAAGTGGTCACTCCTACTTCATCACTTTTACTGATGACTTTTCTAGGTATGGACATGTGTTCTTAATGAAGCATAAATCTGAGGCTTTTGAGAAGTTTAAGGAGTATAAAAATGAAGTAGAGAAACAAACTGGTAAAAGCATCAAGACACTTCGATCTGATCGAGGTGGAGAATACTTAAGTACCAGTTTCCTTGAATGCTTAAAAGAGAATGGAATTCTCTCTCAGCTTACTCCGCCTTATACACCTCAACATAATGGTGTATTAGAAAGGAGGAATTACACTCTGTTAGACATGGTGCGTTCAATGATGAGTAGTGCTGAGTTGCCACTTTCCTTCTGGGGATTTGCTCTAGAATCAGCAGCATACCTATTAAATAGAGTTCCGACTAAGTCTGTGCCTACCACTCCATATGAAATGTGGAGCGGAAAGAGACCATATCTCAAGTATATCAAGATATAGGGATGTCCGGTATATGTTAAAAAGCATAAACCGGACAGGCTTGAGGCACGATCGGTTTTATGCAAGTTTGTAGGATACCCCAAGCATTCAAGGGGGTATATGGTCTACCACACTGAAGAACAAAAGGTGTTTGTCGCTCGTCACATTGTCTTCTTAGAAAGCGAATTTCTTGCAAAAGAAATTAGTGGGAGCGCGGTAGAGTTGGAAGAAATTCCAGAACCTCAAACTGCTACCGAGGACTTAGTAGAACCTCAGATTTCAATAGAACATGACGAACCAACACCACTCCGCAGATCTAGTAAGCTTTCTCATCCTCCTGAAAGATACTATGGTTTTCTTCTAGATGGGGATTGAGAGGATTGCATCATCGATGATGATGAGCCTACTAGTTTTCAGCAGGCTATTACGAGTAGTGACTCGATGAAATGGCTGGATGCTATGAGATCCGAAATGGAATCCATGTACACCAATAAAGTATGGACTTTAGAAGTTGCTCCTCCTGGAGTAAAACCAGTTGGATGCAAATGGATCATGAAAAAGAAGATTGGTGCATTTGGACAAGTGGAAACCTACAAAGCTAGACTCGTAGCAAAAGGTTTTCGTCAAAGACCAGGATTGGACTATGATGAAACCTTTTCACCTGTAGCTATGCTTAAATCCATTCGGATCCTGCCTGCAATTGCTGCCTTCCATGACTATGAAATCTGGCAGATGGACGTAAAAACAGCTTTTCTAAATGGACATTTAGAAGAGAGTGTTTACATGGATCAACCAGAAGGTTTCTTAGACAGTGGGAGCAGCGGAAGAGTCTGCAAGTTGCTTAAATCCATTTATGGATTAAAGCAAGCATCGCGGAGTTGGAACATCTGCTTTGATGTGACAGTCAAAGAATTTGACTTTATCAAAAATGTAGATGAACCATGTATTTATAGGAAGATTGTAGAAGGAGCAGTAGTCTTCCTCGTTTAATACGTCGACGACATACTACTGATAGGGAATGATATCCCTATGCTACAATCAGTAAAGCTCTTCTTATCACAGAAATTCTCTATGAAAGACTTGGGAGATGCATCATACATTCTGGGCATTAAGATCTATCGTGATAGATCTAATAGAATGTTGGGACTTTCACAGTCCAGGTATATAGACACTATACTAAAGAGATTTAGTATGGAAGATTACAAGCGCGACAATATGCCCGCTTGTCACGGAATCACCCTCTCCAAAGAGATGTCTCCAAAGACTGATGAAGAGAGGGCTCGCATGAGCATTATACCCTACGCTTCGGCGGTAGGATCAATAATGTATGCGATGTTATGTACCAGACCGGATGTAGCTTACGCACTTAGTGTGGTAAGCAGGTATCAGTCTGACCCAGGTGAGAAATATTGGATAGCGGTTAAGAACATTCTCAAGTACCTGAGAAGGACTAAGGAGATGTTCTTGATTTACGGTAATGGGGACCTCCAGGTAGAGGCTTTTACCGACTCCGGCTTCCAAAGTGACAAAGATGATTCTAAATCCATTTCGGGTTTTGTGTTTACCCTCAATGGAGGGGCGGTATGTTGGAAGAGTTCCAAACAGGATACCGTCGCAGACTCAACTATGGAGGCTGAGTATATAGCTGCTAGTGAAGCCGCAAAAGATGCTGTCTAGATGAGGAAGTTCATTTCTGAACTTCAGGTGGTTCCGTCCATTGCCAATCCAATACCTTTGTATTGCGATAACAATGGCGTTGTAGCTTTAGCGAAGGAACCAAGGTCCCATCAGAAATCCAGGCATATCTTAAGGCGGTTTCACCTGATCAGGGAGATCGTGGATCGTCGGGAGATCGAGATACGGAGAGTAGACACAAAAGACAACACGACAGATCCATTCACCAAGGCTATCCCTCAAGTGCAGTTCGAGAGGCTGTTTGAGATGTTGGGCATGCGGTACGCCAGCCACTGGATCTAATAGAGACAGTGGGTACTCATTGCACCAATTATAGGCCTTAGTGCAAGTGGGGGATTGTTGGATATATATGCCCTAGAGGCCTACATTATATAGGATGCTTGGGATATGTATGTACATGACAGTCTTGCTTGATATGATAGTACGCTATTTGGTTTGTCTTTATCTTAACGTATGATATATTTTACTTGGTGTTTATATATATATATGTTGATAAAGCCCATAGGGTGTTTGTCTGACTACCGGCGTTGTGATGACAGTCATACTAGTGGGAGCTGGATAGTCAATAGGCACACCCTTAGATGTCCCTGGTCATAGGAGTTTCGAGACTGGGCATTGATACTCCGGAGTAGACTAGTGTATACATATCTAGACCCTGAGGAGGGGCGATGGATTGGTCCCGCAGCCAGTGGTGGAGTGCACCTAAGATTGTATACAGATGCTCACTGGATGTGAGTACACCGGACATGACTCGCCGAGAACTGACTGGATGGTATTATACCTAACGTCAGATAGCAGTTCTCAGGTGACATGTGTGCAGATAGTCCGTTGACTTAAAGTCATCATTTGTCTCGTGTGAGTTCCCACTGTGCTTTGATTGTTATCCTACCACGGCTCAAAGGAGTCGTGCAAACAGGTTTTAGTTGGGCACAGTCCCGAGCCATGTGGAGGCAGTGAGTGACTGTTAGGGATTCGTCTCTCCCGGTATAGGGAGTTGATATCGCACGGTGATCGGTTGGTCATTACCATAAGTCCCTGGCCAGGGCTGACTGAGAATTACTGATGGACTGATCAGTAGATTCTTGGATGGTCTTGAGCCATACCGACACGACTTGTACGGTTATTAAGGGTCTGACGTCCACCACCTCCCTAGACCATACATGCGATACTCTTAGACGAACAGACCGGACTGCGCGGATATTGTCACGGACAGGCTCAGTAGGATTTCAGATGGGTTACCTCATCGGCTTTGTTATCGACAACTACCTGGGGACCGTTACGTACAGCTAGTGCCGCTTGCGGTCTGTGCTTAAACCCACTGCCAGTGTAGTAGTCGAGTCTTTAAAGTCCCACACAGAGATTTCCTAAACCCAGGCGAAAAGATATAGAGGTCGTATGGTTTTACAACAAAGGTTTGGACGCATACGTGTTTAAACGCACGTACGACATTCGGACAGTTTTTACTACCCGGCATTGGCTTAAGCCAAATTCTAGTATCGGGTTATTGGAATTATAGAGTCTAAAGTTTTTCCGTATTTTTACGGATGCGAGGGGTGTTCTCGTAATTTCCGAGAATCTTCTAGAAGGATGTGACATGAGGGGTTGAGGTGGCATTTTCATTAATTGTTTTATTGACTCATTCATATGATTCATCATATCATTAAATGCATCATTAATGATCTAATGACTCACATGATGAATCACTCTCCTTGAATAAATGAAGCATGGTGAATAATCATTTAATTGATATTATTTGATAATTCATTATGTATCATATATTCAAGTGAGAAGCTTTTTATTCTCATTATCGTCTCCACCTTCTCTCTCCTCAAGCTCTCTCTCCTTCACCAAACCCCAATCCTACCACTCATGAGTTGAGAACAAGAATTAGGAAAGACTAAACACTCCATAACCAATCTCTACATCATCTTAGTTCCTTTATTAGCAACTAGAGAAACAAAGTAACCTCAAGTTTAGAGGTTATAGCTTGGATTAGGGTTCTCGGGTGGATCGTCTATCACGGAAAGGAAGCCGAGGAGGACATGGAGATCCAAAGAGGCCATAGAGATCGTAAAGACGAAGGACTAGAATCGTTTGGTATAATATTTTAACATAGTAGCTTAGAACTCTATGTTTTTTGTTAATTATCGTTTAGCAAAGATCTTCGGTTAGTCGATGTTCTCTTAATAAACAAGATCGTTTTTCATATTTCCGCCTCCCCGCAACTCGTGGGGTGTTGCACATTGACTTACAGGTAGATGTCGATAAGAAGGCCGATGAGGAAAACCATCTGAACCCCTACTGAGCCTGATGTGACAATCTCCGTACAGTCCGGTCTGTTCGTCTAAGACTATCGCA
Source organism: Agapanthus africanus (assembly GCA_030015575.1). Lineage (NCBI taxonomy): Eukaryota > Viridiplantae > Streptophyta > Magnoliopsida > Asparagales > Amaryllidaceae > Agapanthus > Agapanthus africanus. The sequence goes on from CM057344.1 coordinate 243,364,397, forward strand.
TATCAAGCCTAGGGGGCGGCAAGCGTCAGTCCCCTAATAGCTGTATAAGTCGTGTCGGAGCGAAGCCCATTACACCCTGAGAAGCTACTGGAACCTACCAGTATATCTCGCTTGCCCTGGCCAGGGACTTTGCGTAATGGCTTTCTGACATAGCGCGATATCATCTCCCAATACCGAGAGAGACGAATCCTATCTAACCACTACTGCCTCCAAGTGCTCGAGACTGCACCCAACTGCTACCTGTTTGCACGACTCCTTTGAGCCGTGGTAGGGTAGCAATCTAAGAACAGTGGGACACACTCGAGGCGAAGTAGCAGTGTCAAGTCTGCGGACTATGCTGTACTCATGTCATCTGGGAACTGTTAACTGACGATGGGTATACCATCCAACAGTTCCCCTGCGAGTCTTGTCCGGTGTACCCGTAACCTAACGAGCACCTGTATACTATCTCCAGTACGACGTACTGATGGATATGGGACATACCATTTCCCCAACTGGGATGAGAAGCGTACACACCAGTCTACTCTGGAATATCGATGCCCTGTCTAGATAATCCTACGACTAAGGACCCGTATAGGATGTTGCTTATAGACTACCCAGCTCCCACTAGTGTGACTGCCATCACAACGCTGGTAATTAAGCAAAGAACCTATGGGCTCTACCAATATGTATAAGTGATACGTTACAAGAAACATATGCACATATTAAAGTAGACACAAACCAAGTAGCATACTACCATTTTTAGCAAGACTGTATATACAGCTGTGAATAACCCAAGCTTCCATTAAGTAATATACAATCTAGTATGATACAATAATGGCCCCTAGGGCATATACACTAACATAACATCACCTAAAGCATGTACACGAAGATAAAGATAAACCAGATAGCATACTATCATCACGAGTAAGACTGTCCTACCGGCATAGGTCCTCCCTCAATCATTGCAATGACGTGCCTGCGATCCAATAATTGACTTTGAGGGTACTATATCCAACAATCTCCCACTTGCACTCAAGGCTAATTATTGCGATGTTGCATACTTACAGCCCGTATGATACCGAACACCCAACTCATCTACTAATCAGTTTCATAAAGCCCATTTGTGAAACTATTGCATTCGAGGAATAGCCTCAGTGAGTGGATCCGCCCTGATGTTTCTCTCTATGTCTCTCTTAATCTCAAGTTCGCAGAAAAAGCCATTTTCCGAAATGAGCAATACCTGTCTTAGAATATGTCTGGATATCTGATGGGACCTAGTTCATAAATGAACTCTAAATCCAAACTTCTTAGACTGTATCGTCAACTGAACTTAATCAGTATCCTGCGCCATGCCTCCCTCAGTATCCGCTTGGACCACCTGTCCAAACTACTTCCCCTCGTCAGAGGGAAAACTATAACTCCGACAGTCACTCTGTCATCCAGGTCACCTTGGAAGCCTGGAATGATAACCGTCTCCCGAAAGAGGCTGTCGTTATCATATCCCTAGAACATCCACTTATGTTCTAATGATGCTTCCGAACGTTTCTCCAGGACTGGATTAATATCAACTTATTGCATCTCGTGCAAAAACAACATCTGGTGTGGTACTTGACATCTCATGATTGACTCAATTTCCTAAGCAAGTGATATGTTAATCATGCACATCCCTCTCCCCTTTACTCTGTAAGACACCTTTAGAGAGGGTGACCCTATCACCTGCAGGTATACTATCGTGCCAGGAGTCATCCATTCTAAAACACCTTTAGAATGCTGTCTAAGTACCCAGATTGGGAAACTACCCAAATCTAGATCTAAAACGATAGACCTAGTAACCAGAATGTCAGATATAATATCCAAGCCCTATGTGGAGAAATCACTGTGTGACAACCACAGTATAACCGATCGTAGTATAGGAATATCACTTCCTACTATATGCATGTCATCCAAATACCAGGACATCACAACCTACTACCTTCTTAACAGATCCATCCCCTTTTCTGATGAAGTCAAACCTGTGACTGTCACATCAGAAATAGATGATCTATCTCCGCTATATCTGTTTTAGTCTATAAATAGACATAAGCTACTTGTCCACTATGCTTTCGCTGCTCCCACTGACTACGACAACCCTCTGGCAGAGTCATATACACGTGCACTTCTAAAGCTAGTTTAGAACGACGCTATACTCATCCTTCTGCCGGGTCTCATAGCCTGGAACAACAGTAGTGTCAAGTCTGGGTAAACAAGAACTTCCCTGCCACCGTCTTTGAGCATACCGAAGTACCTCTGGAGTACCTGAGGTTACCCACCTTATCTGCGGAGTGGCTAATGAAATGTCAAACCTGATTGAATTTTTAGGTCCTATTAAATTTTCAGTAATCGTTTGTGGTTTTGGAATCACTTCCAGTTCTACCATACTCCCACTACTATTTTCTGAAAAAATCCATTTTTATTAAAACTGTGGCGAGTCAATAACAATATCACTATTGATCTTCCAGATGGTAGAAAGTTAACCCTCGTCATAGCCCGGGTCAACCCACAAACTGCCATTATAGAAATGTGCCTTGAGTTATCCAGAGTCTGGTTTTAAGCATAAGCCGGAAAACTCCCCGTACCTTAACAATATTAAGATATGAACTATTCTATATATAATATAGAAATAGAGGCACTAATTTAATTGGAACCAGATTCAAATCATGCAGCTGTCTCCAGTGCATGTCAACTAAATGGAAAGAGGCCGATCAGCGTTACTCAACTTAGGAATGCATCCAGATATGATTAACCTGAAAGAGAAACAAGTTTTTCTCAAAACCATTACTATCAACTGAATACCATGCACAAGTATATACATCTTCGATTACCTTGAAGAATCCTGATACTTGCAACACGTGGTTCTCTACTTTACTCTTATACCTATAACTTCTCAAAACATAGACATTGTATTTCTACGAAACACTTGTCTAAAAACTAGAGAAGTCACAAGTAAACAGAATATAGTACGAGGACCAACCCCTCTGTCCTAATGGACACTGGACAATATAAAATGCTTTGTACAAGTCCCCTGAGTTGAAAAACTCAAACCCTGTGCGCCGTAGGTTGAAAACTGCACTATGGTTATGAAGAATTACACCGCTGTTAAATGCTACTTACCTAACCATCAACTGTTATAGGTAAATGTCATAGACATAATTTCAAAAAGTTATATCTCACTTTATAAAAATAAACGTACAGATATATCAATTTGAAATTGGTGCATAACAACGGATATTCAAAACCAAATATTTGCCGTCCGGCAAACACCCAGGTGATTTCCTCAAATATCACCAATTACAACAAATCCCGATATAATGAGGATGATCACCTAATTCCCAATAATTTACTCCCACTCATCATCTGTAAAACCATAGAGATGTGAGGATCATACCTGGTAAATACATACCCTGGAGCAAGGGTCTAATTGGGAAATTAGTTTTCCTTTAACAATACACAGTGAAACTGAAACATGTAAATGTTTCGAAGGGTTATCCGGGTATTCCTAGTAATGCCTCTTCCATTATCAGATTCACAACTGTAACCGTATATTTTTTGCCATCTCTCCAAATCCCTTTATATGTCTTTAGTCATTACCTTCTGTACACCACCTTTAGGCCAAATGGTTTTCTTCCTTCCCTACCATTTGGCACCAGCCTATGGTTTGGAAGAAGACTATCCAATAAGCATAATAGGTGTACTCTCCTAATCCTAGGAGTACTCGCAATTCGAGAGAAGGTAAAGATAAAAGACAACTGAATAAACCTTATTCCTATTTCTCCTGAACCAGAATCCATCCCCGAACTGGAACAAGTTCCTTCAAGTTCGTATATAACCATACGATGGATCATCCAATAAACTGTGAATCTTCATAGTGATACAGAGTGTTCTGGAGAAATACAAAGGTGAAATAGCAGTGGCGATGAAATACTTGGTTTGGTCGTGAATAGCAGTCGCAGCTTACTTTGCCCTCTTTCTAATCCCTTTATATATCTTTACTTATTACCTTCTGTACATCATCGTTACGCTAATTGGTTTTCTTCATTCCCCACCGTTCGGCACCTGCCTATTGTTTGGAAGAAAACTATCCAATTAGTGTAATAGGTGTACCGTCCTAATCCAAGGAGCACTCGCAACCTGAGAGAAGGTAAAAGGAAAAGACAACTGAATAGTCCTATTCATTTTCTCCAAAACCGGAAACCATCCTCGAATCTGGAACAAGTTCCTTCGAGTTCTTATATAACTATACGATGGTTTTATCCAATGGAAGTGGATGTTCGTAGTAATACGGGGTGTTCTGGAGAAAAGGGTAAAAGTAGGAGTGGCAATGAGGTATGCAACTCTGACAATCCAAAAGCCAGTGTTTTAAGAAGGTTCGATTAATCTTGGTCACTGAGTCATAGTCCAGGGTCGGGCCATGGTCGCTACCAAAGAGAGAGAGAAAAGAAACACTCTGCATTCACTCTAACCTAGATCAGAATGGTTATCAATTTATCTAATCAGGAAACCTCCCACTGTAACCTCAAATTCTCCTCCAAACCTGAAAGAAGAATTAGTCGGGATCACCCGAGGAGTAAACCAACTCATCAGTGGGAATCGGGATCCAACTATCATCGCATGATAACGTGATGGAATCCACTCACGTTATCACACTCCAGAAGGTATGCGCATATCTGGCAAGTTTCAGTTTCTTTAGAAACTCCCGATGTGATTTTTACCCCATGCTCTTATGACCTTGACTTTGGCCAACAAATCATAAGTCACATGTCAAGTTCTACCCATCATTTTCCAGGTTAATTTGAACCCACTCGTACCTACCCTTGACTTTTTCCAACAAAGCAGTACGACTGTCCTAAACCAACGCATCTATCTATGCAAAAGAAAGGTAACAAATAGCTACCATACACTATGCCCTGACTTTGGCCAACAAACATAGCATGAATACTAAGTGATAGCTGTCTGAAATGACGAAGTGCTACGAATGGTTTTTGGCGAAAAACCTTTAACGTAATGAACTTGATATTGTTGAAGGAACCGGATAGCTTTTTATAAATATAGTGGCGAAAACCATCGCTAAAGAGGTCACTCCCGGTGAAGGGATCTCGGCTCTTTCCCCGTAGAATGAGGTGCAGGATATTCCAACCGAATACCGCGATGCAAAGCAAAAAGTAATCAACTATAGTGAAGTTATTACCCTGACGCAAACTTCTGTCCAAGGGGTCACTCCTGGTGAAGGGATCTCGGCCCTTGCCTCGTCGACTGAGGTGCTGGATATTCATAACCGAATACCACTGTGCAAAACAAAAAAAAACGTCCTTGTAATAACAGCTTTTTGAAAAAAATGTTCCAACAACATTAGAATAGGTTTGTTTAGCTTGCATTGATCTGAATCAATGCAGTCCCATATAGGGTTGCTAGGCACACGCACAAGGGTCTACGAGGCATCAACCATGCCCGATTAAAAATTTAGCCGTGCCGAACAACCCAAAGCCGGATCTTTAAACTAGAGTTTATGCGAAAACAAGTATGTTAAACACTTTAACACTAAGTGAGAGGGATTACAACCTTTGTAGATCCGGCCCTTCACTTCATTAGCTCCGTGTTGAGGTCCCTTCGCTGTGATCATCGTGTTCCGGACTCTCAAGAGGTTCCACGAAGAGAAAGATACAAGCTAGCTTCCGATCTTCGATAACATAGATGATCTACCTTGAAGTTTCATTAACACAAGCTAACACTCACTAAATGAAGTGAACAGTCTCATCTAAAGGGCAAGGGTAGATGAGGATGATGAAGTAGGATTTTTGCTCTCATTTATAATCTTTTTCTCACACATAATCATCACTTAGAAAAAGCTTTCCATGAAAGAAAGAAGGAAGAAGATGAATGAATAATAATGAATCCTTTTGTGATGAACAATGAAAGAATATAATGATGAATAATGCAACCATGGTTGCTAAACCTTTGTAGAGAATTAACCAAGGGCTAGGGTTTGGGTTGGGTTAAAGCATGAGTCACTTGTAAATATCTTTGCAAAAACAAAAAGAAACCTTCTAGAATCATCAAGAAGGAACTAACCCAAAATAAACCCTAACCTTGTTTAATCTCCAATAAACATGTTGCATTAGTTATCATATCATGTTACAATATCATATATCACATATATAATATTTATTGTAACAAAATAAAATAATACAATTAACATATATCGTATATATATCAATGTATTACCCGAGTGAGAAAAAGAATCTTTTAGTGAGCTAATATTAGTTAATGTAATTTAATATATCATATATATTATTATACATTAAATTATCGAATCAACACTTGATCCGACAATCCGGCTATATCGCATATAACCGACTAATACGATGACCTGGCTATATCACATATACCCGGCCGATATCTCATATCGTGAGAATCCAATACGGTATCACATACCGCATTATCCTCGGTCCCACACATATCACATATGTGCTCCTACTCCATTTTGCCTAAACCAAGAAAGCTCCGTATAGGACTCTAAAGAATCGTCAATACGCCGGCAGTAGGTGATGATCATATCAAAAACCCACAAGCTGCAAGCGGTCAGCTAAACGTAACAGCCATCCAGGTATTGAGTGCTCAGAAGATCAACAAGCAAGCCCGTACAGTCTCCTGTGAATCCAATCAGTAACACTCCCGTACAGTCCGGTCTTGTCGTCTGATATGTCGCATATCTTGCCTAGGGGTGGTATACGTCAGACCCCAGTAGCTTGATAAGTTGTATCAATATGAGGTCTATAACAGTTCAAGAAACTACTGATAACACTTACCAGTAAATCTCAGCAACCCTGGCCAGGGATTTCCGGTTATAGCCAATCGAACACAGCACAACATCAACTCCCTATACCGGGAGAGACGAATCCCCTCCTATCGCTCATTGCCTCCATGTGATTTGGGACTGTACCAAAAAGCTATCTTTTTGCACGCCTTCTTGGACGTGGTATGATGGAAATCAAAGCATAGTGGGAATCACACAAGACTCTATGACAATCTCGGGTCAACAGATTACTCTGTACCATTGTCACCGGAGAACTACCATCTTACGTGAGGTATAATACCATCTGGGAGTTCTCGGCGAGTCCGTCCAGTGTACCCAGTCTCTACTGAGCACCCGTACACCATCCTTGATGTCAAACACCGATGGATATGGGATCATCCATCGCCCATCATATGGGTCAAGATGCGTATATGCTAGTCTACTCTGGTGTATCGATGCCCTGTCTCGATACACCCTCGACTAGGAACTGTTATAGGATGTACTCGTCGACTACCGTGGCCCCACTAGTATGATCTCATCATAGTCCCAGTAGTCGAGTACATATCCTAAGGGCTTTATCAACATGTAACATAGAGACAATCAGAATACATGTTAAGATAAAGTACAACCAGATAGCATACTATCATGTCGAGCAAGAAAGTCCTCCCTATAGATGTCCAAGCATCCATTACAATATACATCATATGTACAGTAATGGCCTCTAGGGCATACATATAACTAATAATCTCCCACTTGCACTAGGGCCATCTGTTGTGGTATCGCATTCCCAACAATTAGTTATGGTTGAAGTATCTCATACTCAACCATCCCATAAAAGTCTCTACTGGGAAAAAGGCCTTTGTGAGTGGATCTGCGCTGTCGTCCTCTGTGTCTACTCTCCTAACCTCGATCTCCCTGGAGATCAACCATCTCCATGATCAGGTGATACTGCCTAAGATTATATCTGGATTTCTGATGGGACGGGGGTTCCTAGGCCAAAGCCTTTACCCCATTGTCACACAATGGTTGGAACGAAGTTCATCTCATGAACTTATATATATCCAGACTGCCTCTTTGGTAGCATCCTTGGTAATGATGTATCCTGCCTTTAATCGTCTAGTAAGTCACGGTATCTAGCTTGGAACTCTTCCAACATACCGTCCCTCCACTGAGGGTAAAGACAATGCCTGCGACTGACATTCAGTCGTCCTTATCACCCTGGAACCTTTCCAGTGATTCTCTCCAGGATCGATTGATACCATCTCACTACATCTAGTGAGAATCCTAACATCGAATTAGATCTATCTCATAGATCCAAAACCCAGGATTTAGGAGGTATCACTTTGATCCTATATGGAGAATCCTTGTGATAAGCGGAGATTGACCGAGCGTAGCATAGGAAACTCCTTCCCTATCGAGTATGTCATCCACGTACTCTACGAGGATCACCACCATACTCCCTACTACCTTTTTGTATATACAAGGTTCATCTACCATTTTGATGAAGTCAAACTCTTTGACTACCACATTAAAACAGATGTTCCAACTCCGCGATGCCTGTTTTATCACATAAAACATCTTGCACACGTTTCCGCTGCTCCCACTGTCTACGAAGCCCTCTGGCTGTGTACTTATAGACGCTCTTTTCTAAAACATCATTTAGAAAAGCAGTCATGACACCCAACCGCTAGATATCGTAGTCATGGTATGTAGCCGTAGCAAGTAGGATCTGGAAAGACTTAAGCATAGCTTTGAAAGTCTTAACTTTTCCATGTACACCAAGTAATCTTCATAAGATATACTTGCTCCTGATGGGGATTTAACCCTTCAGATAAAGCAACCAAAGTCCATACTTTGTTGGTGTATAAGGATTCCATCTCAGATTGCTAAGCATCCAGCCATTCTTACAGAGTCCCACTCCTTATGGCCAGCTCGAAACTAGTTTGGTCATCATCTTATGATGCAATCCTCGCTCCCACTGTCATAGAGAAACCGAAGTATCTCTCAGGTGGGTGAGGAACCCTACTAGATCGGCAGAGAGGCTGAGGTTCGTTGGAAACTATTGAATCCTTCGGTTCTACCAAATCATCTGCTGTAGTTTGTATAGCTGGAACTCCTTCCAGTTCTACCTCATGACCACTAATTTCTTCACTGAAATTCCCTTTCACAAAGGTGGCATGCTGAAAAACAAAACATCGTTTGTTCCTCTGTTTGGTAGAAGATATTCCTTTGCGAATGCTTGGGATATCCAACAAACTTCCACAGAACTGACTTTGCCTCGAGCTTGTCCGGATTATGCTTTTAGACATAGGCTGGACAACCCCAAATCTTAACAAACTTAAGATATGGGCTTTTCCCATTCCATATCACATATGAAGTGGTAGGCAACTGATTTGATTTGAACCCTATTCAATAGGTATGCAGCTTCTCAAGCGCATAACTCCCAAAAGGAAATAGTAAACACAGTAGTACTCATCATAGAGCACACCATATCACATAGGGTGCTATTGCTCCGCCCCGATATACCATCGTGCTATGGTGTATACGGAGGATTAATGCCGAGAGAGAATCTCATTCTCCTTTAGAATAGTCCAGGAATTCCTTGCTCAAGTATTCTCCTCCCTGATCTCATCAAAAGACATAATACTTATACCCGTTGTTGGTTCTCTGCTTCTAATTTATATTCTGTGAATATCTCAAAAGCTTCGGACTTGTGTTTCAACAGGAACATATGTCTGAATCTTGAGAGATCATCAGAGAATGTAATGAAGTACAAAGAACCGGTCTTGGCATGTGTAGACAGGGGACTTTCATACATCAGCATGTATCAATCCCAAGAGTTCACTAACTCTTTCTCTGTTTCTAATAAACAGAGCTATGGTCATCTTATCTTTGTGACATGACCGGCAAGTTTCATAAGATGTAAATTCAAACTAATTTAAATATGTATCTAAATGTAACTTAGCTAGTCGGGTCGCATTGATATGATCTAGTCTACTATGCCTCAAGAAGGATTCGTTCATTTCTGAACTCTTCCTCTTGTGTGTGTTTTTTATACTAAGAACTGTAGTTTGATTTAGAACGTCTATGCTTTTAGATAACGTGCCTGATCCGATCAACACTTGATATAGGAAATGTTTAAAACATTATCCAACAATACAAAATTATATCCTTTCTTTACTAATAAAGAGATTGATTTGATGTTGTTTATCAGGTCGATATCTAATGACATTCGTTCAGAATCAATGTATTCTGGTAATACAGGGTGATAGTGACCAACAGACTTGGCAGCAACACTTGCACCGTTTCTATCTCATGAAACTTATCACCCGTTCTCAGTTCTCTACCTATCTGTAGCCCATGTAACAGATTACATATGCGGGATCCTGATCCGGCATCTCATACTCAGGACGTAAAGGATACTGAGAAACAGTTCTCTATAATGAACGCACCGGAAGAAGATGCATCAGCATGCACTTTCTTCGTTTGGGCGGCACGGGAATTCTGGTAATCCCTAATTTCCTGCTCTGTCTTATAACAATTATAAGTTGGAGCGGGACCAACGTTCCCCAGCTCAGTATAACAAGCGGGTTCGGTCAATATATTCGTATTATTATCTTGATTAAGGCGTGATATGGTCGCTACCTGGAGAGAGAGAGAAAAAACACTCAGCGTATGCTCTTGCAAGATTAGATTGGTTATCTAATATATCTAATCAGGATGTCTCCCACTGTTTTAGTCAAATCTTCCTTCAAACCCTAAAAGGAAAGACTAGCCGGGATTAATTACACGCTACAAGTTCGCCAATCTTTCAGCCAGGCCAGTGCCGGTACTTTGAGGGAGGTCCTCCGTGCTTTCGCACGAACCTAATTAAAGTAAACCTCATTTTCCCAGGGGCGTAACCCCGTTAACACCTTTCTAGACACCTACTTGATCGGCTAATTGTAATGTGTAAAACTCTCCTAGGAGTAACTCTTACTCGCAGCGGGTATCGGGATCTAACTATCTCATAGAAGGTATGCAATCTCATTGCAAATTTCAACACTTGAAATTCCCAATAATATTTTACCCCTAGCGTCCTATGACCTTGACGAATGCCAAACCACCCATAGTCCGCTAGTCAAGTTCAACCCGTACATTTCCTGATTGAATTAACCCACCCGCACGACCCTTGACGAATGCCAAACAACGCCGCACGAATACCCTAATCCAATCGCATCGTATGCTGGCAGATAAGCACTAGTTAGCTACCGTACACTACGCCTTGACGAATGCCAAACTACCGCAGCACGAATACTAAGTAGTACTTATCTGAAATGACGGAGGGCTACGATAGGTTTTTAAGAAAACCCTTTGCGTAATGAACTTGATATCGTTGTAGAATCGAGTGATTTGAAATGGAGTGTTTTTGAGGCATTTTCTAGTTTTGCTAAAGTGGTCACTCCCGGTGAAGGGATCGTCGGTTCTTTCCTTATCGAATAAGGTGCAGGATATTTCACAAATACCACTATGCAGAGCAAAAACTATAGAAGCAATCAAAAGACAAACCGAGTATGCAGCATCTGCTAGTTTCACTAAAGAGGTCTCTCCCGGTGAAGGGATCTCGGCTCTTTCCTTATCGAATAAGGTGCTGGATGTTCTACAAGGAACACCGCTATGCAAAGCAAGAACTAGAGCTACCAGTTTTTAAACAAGTTTCTACAATATCATAGGTTTTTTTATTTCATTAATCTCATTAATGAAGTCCCATTTTAATATGCTTCACAAGCATCAAATTTGAAACAAAATCTGCAATACAACATATATCTCATATATATAATATAAACATTCGTCTCAGACAGTAATATGATCTCATCACAGAACATTGCAGCAGAAGAACATATATGAAATATTGGATATACTAGGACGTCCGTGTTTTAATACGAGCATGTATAAAACACGGATTCCACGGTCGCGATGAATAGCCAAACCCACATCCCTAGACCCCTACGAGAGCGGCAAGCAACACTGCCAATTCTAGGGTTAGGAGACCCGGTCTCGACTCCTCGAGATGGTCTCCCACCAGACCCTAGAACCCGGTTACTTGTGCTCCCCGTCTTGGGTCTACCTAATGAGGAAAAGTAAAAATATACAATGGTGACACCATCCTCAGCCCGGAAGTGCCCCAATAAAAGAATATTACATACAGATGAATTTTACATGAATGAAAAAGAAAAACTCTCATCTCACATAAAACCCCCGGCTATTCAAACACGACGATCCGATATAACATATCACAGCAACACATAACATCACATGTCATCAACGTAAGTAAGTATGCATACGCCGATTGTCGTCGATGTATAGCAACGAAACCGGCGATACAACTACATAGTACACTTACGGTCGCAGAAAAGAAAGTGTAAAACTAAAACAGTTGGAATCCGCAACCCTCTTTAGACATCGCATGCCTAACCAAATGAATTCCTTAGACATCGCATGCCTAACAATTATAAACCCCGCATTTTAGTCTCATTATCGAAAACTCTTTTCAATATTAAGTCGGGCAATTCAACAAGATTCCCGACATCCTCATTGAATGCTCGTCGCAAACTTTAGTAGACGGCCGCACCCCCAGATGCCGTCGATGAAGTGCACTAAGGCGGAACACCGCTGCCGCGAGCACCCGAACGGATGCTGTTGGCGACGGGGTTCTCCTACAGTCACTTGGTCGGGGCTATGGGGCGTGGCAGTCTGTTAAGTTTACCCGGTGAGTATCCGCGTACGCTACGCGATTGCGACGGACTTTTGATCGCATCAAAATCCGTGGCAAACGATCATCTGAGACTGAACTGCTAGATTTATAACATTCAAATTAGTTATCTCATAACTACTTGTGGATTCCAAATATTGTATCACATTCCAGATAAATAGACAATGTTAAACTTTCCGATCGAATAATCAAACATCCAAGTTTTCCCAAATAGTTCTCAACACTTGAAATTAGTTTAAAAACATACATCACATGCCACAATACCAATGGTCCAGCCGTAAAAGGGTCAAACCAACGCCTCATATATGGCACGCCGTACTGCCACAAACCTTAAGGTTTAGAGGCAGTTCAAGACGGTCACATAATCGAGTTAAGGTTTGTTGTCTTCTAGAGGGTCCACCGCGTTACTTGCACGACTTAGAACGTTCTTAAACTACGGAAAAATCCAACGCTTGGAAATTTTCCGGCAGGGAAAAAAGTGAGTTATTGATATCCGTTCGAACCTTTTAACAGTTTCTAATAATTATCCGGAAAAATTAAACGAAGTTAAATTATCCGATCGAATCAACGAGTCCCCAATACAATCCAGAAAACTCAACACATGGGTATAATTAAAAATTCCCAGAAAAAAATGACAAGAAAGGACCTAAGAATAAATATATGAAGTTCCATGGACTAATTCAAAATTTTGGCCGCGGAATCGCCGCCAAACCCATGGTTTTGCCGCGGTTCCGCGGTCAAATCAGCGCATTAGAGGTCCGTACTTCACAGTAATTCTTAATTTTTCCTGCTTAATTTTATGAGCATTTTTAATTCATAAAAAATCACATTTTTGAAAAATATCCAGAGAGGGGTTCAAATTAGGGTTTCGGTGTTCGATCGGACTTTAAAGTTCGTCTAGACTTCGCCTAAAGCTCTAGCTTAGCTCTGATACCACTGTAGGGTTTCTAGGCACACGCACAAGGGTCTACGAGGCATCAACCATGCCCGATTAAAAATTTAGCCGTGCCGAACAACCCAAAGCCGGATCTTTAAACTAGAGTTTATGCGAAAACAAGTATGTTAAACACTTTAACACTAAGTGAGAGAGATTACAACCTTTGTAGATCCGGTCCTTCACTTCATAAGCTCCGTATTGAGGTCCCTTCGCTGCGATCATTGTGTTCCGGACTCTCGAGAGGTTCCACGAAGAGAAAGATACAAGCTAGCTTCTGATCTTCGATAACATAAATGATCTACCTTGAAGTTTCATTAACACAAGCTAACACTCACTAAATGAAGTGAACAGTCTCATCTAAAAGGCAAGGGTAGATGAGGATGATGAAGTAGGATTTTTGCTCTCATTTATAATCTTTTTCTCACACATAATCATCACTTAGAAAAAGCTAGAAAGCTTTTTCCATGAAAGAAAGAAGGAAGAAGATGAATGAATAATAATGAATCCTTTTGTGATGAACAATGAAAGAAGATAATGATGAATAATGCAACCATGGTTGCTAAACCTTTGTAGAGAATTAACCAAGAGCTAGGGTTTGGATTGGGTTAAAGCATGAGTCACTTATAAATATCTTTGCAAAAACAAAAAGAAACCTTCTAGAATTATCAAGAAGGAACTAACCCAAAACAAACCCTAACCTTGTTTAATCTCCACTAAACATGTTGAATTAGTTATCATATCATGTTACAATATCATATATCACATATATAATATTTATTGTAACAAAATAAAATAATACAATTAACATATATCGTATATATATCAATGTATTACCCGAGTGAGAAAAAGAATCTTTTAGTGAGCTAATATTAGTTAATGTAATTTAATATATCATATATATTATTATACATTAAATTATCGAATCAACACTTGATCCGACAATCCGGCTAGATCGCATATAACCGACTAATACGATGACCCGGCTATATCACATATACTCGGCCGATATCTCATATCGCGAAAATCCAATACGGTATCACATACCGCATTATCCTCGGTCCCACACATATCACATATGTGCTCCTACTCCATTTTGCCTGAGCCAAGAAACTGTTAGTTATATGTATGCCCTAGAGGCCATTACTGTACATTGGATGTGCATTGTAGTGGATGCTGGGACATATATAGGGAGGACTTTCTTGCTCGACATGATAGTATGCTATTTGGTTGATCTTTACCTTAACGTGTATACTGATTGTCTCTCTGTTACATGTTGGTAAAGCCCTTAGGATGTGTACTTGACTACCTGGACTATGATGCGGATCATACTAGTGGGGACAGGTAGTCCATAAGTACATCCTTCAAAGTCCCTAGTCGTGGGTATATCGAGACGGGGCATCGATATACCAGAGTAGACTAGCGTGTACCTTCTCGACCCATACAGATGGGCGATGGATGATCCCATATCCATTGGTGTTTGACATCAGAGATGATATACGGGTGCTCAGTGGAGACTGGGTACACTGGACGGACTCGCCGAGAACTCCCAGATGGTATTATACCTCACGTCAGATGGCAGATCTCTGGTGACACTGGTACAGAGTAGTCTGTTGACCCGAGATCGTCATAGAGTCTTGTGTGGTTCCCACTGTGCTTTGATTTCCATCTTACCACGTCTAAGAGGGCGTGCAAAACGGTGGTTTTTGGGTACAGTCCCGAGTCACATGGAGGCAATGAGCGATAGGAGGGGATTCGTCTCTCCCGGTATAGGGAGTTGATGTTGTGCTGTGTTCGATTGGCTATAACAGGAAATACCTGGCCAGGGTTGCTGAGATTTACTGGTAAGTGTTACCAGTAGTTTCTCGAAGTGTTATAGACCTCATATCGACACGACTTATCGAGCTATTGGGGTCTGACGTTTACCACCCCTAGGCGAGATATGCGACATATCAGACGATCAGACCGGACTGTACGGTAGTGTTACTGGTCGGATTCACTGGAGTGTGAGTGGGCTTGCTCGTCGATCTTCAGATCGCTCAATACCCGGGTGGCCGTTACGTTTAGCAGACCGCTTGCGGCTTGTGGGTGTTTGATATGATCATCATCTGCTGCCGGCGTATTGACGAGTCTTTAGAGTCCTACACAGAGGTTTCCTGACTCAAGCGAAACGAAATAGGAGCGCATATGAGATATGTGCGGGACCGAGAATAATGCGTGTATGTGATACCGTATTTCATTCTCGCGATGAATGTGTCGTATGGTTATATGCGATATAACCTAGTTATCGAATCGAGGGTTGATTCGATAAGCCGATACATTGGATACTAGTCGGTTATATGCGATATGACCGGATCATTAAACCAAGTGTTGATTTAATGATTTAATGCATAATTATATATTTGATATATTACTTTGCATTAGCTAGTATAGGTTCACTTTATATGGATTTTCTCACTCGATGTGCAAGTTGTATATGTGATATACTTTTGTGCATATACATTGTATCATGTTTGATGATACATGTTGACTTGTGCTTGTGTAAAGATTAAACCATGGTTATATGAATGGTTAGGGTTTTATATACTTATTCATTTATTTATATTCATTATTCATTTAAGGAAAAGAAAAGAAAAATGGTGGCATTCTTTTGTTCATTCATGAAGCTTCATGAATACTTTGACTTAGTCACCATTTTTTTGTCTTCATTCCTAACCTAACCATTCACTTAACTTGGGTTTAGTCTCTACACATAACCATGGTCATGTTATGATAAAGATTGGATTATTCTTTTCTTTCTAATTATTCTTATCATAATTAGCTTCTTCTTCTTCTTCATTTCTTCACATGAAGAAAGCTTGCTCCATTAATGGCAAGTGATGAAAAAGAGTGAGAAATCCAAAACTAAAGTCTACCCACTTCTATTTCTTCATCCTCTACCTCTTGCCAAGTAGTAGAGTGTGTTTCCTTCACAAGTTTCTTGACTTGGTGAGGTCGGAGCTTGATTTAGCGATGCCTCGACGTAGATCATCTTCGGCATGGACATCGACGACCTAGCTCGCTTATTCTCCGATGAAGTCGACGCTAGAGCCCGGATTCCTTTTGTACAGCGGAGACGACTTCGTTGCGGAGCTATGGAGGTGGAGCACCGGATCTACAAAGGTTGTATTTCCGATATCCCAATAGTTAAGTTGTTAACTAGATTGTTTTTCGCCTAGATATCTAGCCAACGATCCGTAGTCGGGTCTCTCGGCACCTAGATTTTTTGAAATTGGCAAGGTTGATGCCTTGTGAGACCTCACTAGTGTGCCTAGGAACCCTACAGTGGTATCAGAGCCTAGCTAGAGCCTTAGGCGAAGTCTAGACGGATTTTGATGTCCGAACGACCCGAAACCCCAACCGGAAAATGCTCTCTGGACGTTTTATGAAAACGTGGATTTTTTCAAATTAAAAATTGCTATAAAATTCAGCAGGAAAAAATAAGAATTATGATGCAAATTTTTTTCGATGAACAGTACAAACCGCGGCGGAACCGCGGCAGAAGCCTGCATTCTGCGGCGGTTCCGCGGCGGAATGATGATCTCATCGTACACTGTTTGCACAGTAACTCCTATTATTTTATGCTGGATTTTCTGGGTATTTTTAAAATTTATTCCAGAGTTGTATTTTCTGGGATTATTTTGGGGATTCGGTGTTTCGATCGGAGTATCAAATTTTGTCTGTGTGACTTTCCGGATAATTTTTTAGAATATGTTAAAAATTTCGACCGGATATAAATACCCAACTTTTCCCCTGTCCGGAAATTTCCAAGTGTTGGATCTTTCCGTAGTTTAACGACGTTCTAAGTAGTGCAAGTAACGCGATGGACCCTCTAGAAGACAACAAACCTTAACTCGATTATGTGACCGTCTTGAACTGCCCTTTGAACCTTAGGGTTTGGGGCAGTACGGCGTGCCACATGTGAGGCGTTGGCTTGACCCTTCTACGGCTGGACCGTTGGTACTGAGGCACGAACGGAATGTTGTTAGACTTGTTTCATGTGTTGATCTGTATCGGGAAAACTTGGGTGTTCGAATGTTCAATCGGAAAGTTTAACATTTTCTAATTATCTGGAATGGGATACAATAATTGGAATTCACAAATAGTTATGAGATAACTAAGTGAATGTTATAAACGTAGCAATTTAGTCTCGAATGATCGGTTGCCACGGAATTTTGATGTGATCAAAAGTCCGTCGTAATCACGTAGCGTACGCGGATACTCGCCGGGTAAACTTAATAGACAGCCTCACCCCATAGCCCCGACCAAGTGACTGTAGGAGAACCCCGTCGCCGAAAGCATCCGTTCGGGTGCTCGCGGTAGCGGTGTTCCACCTTGGTGCACTTCGTCGACGGTATCAGGGGTGCTGCCGCCTACTGAAGTTTGCGACGAGTATTCGATCAGTTTTTCGGGAATCTTGTTGAATTGCCCGACTTGATATTGAAAAGTGTTTTCGATAATGAGACTAAAATGCGGGGTTTATAATTGTTAGGCATGCGATGTCTAAGTAATTCATTTGGTCAGGCATGCGATGTCTGAGGTGGTTGCGGATTCCAACTGTTGTAGTTTTACACTTTCTTTTCTGTAACCGTAAGTGTAATATGTGATATCGCCGGTTTCGTTGCTATATGTCAACGACAATTGGGATGCGCATATTTACTTACGTTGATGACATGTGATGTTATGTGTTGCTGGATATGTTATATTTGATCGTCGTGTTTGAATAGCCGGGGGTTTTTATGTGAGATGAGTGTTTTTTCATTTTCATTCATGTAAAAACTTGTATGTAATATTCTTTTATTGGGGCGCTTCCAGGTTGCGGAAGTTGTCACCGTTTGTATATTATTTACTTTTCCGCACTAGGATAGACCCAAGGAGGAGGGCACAAGTAACCGGGTTCTGGAGTCCAGTAGGAGACCAACTCGAGGAGTCGAGTCCGGGTCTCCTAACTCTAGAATTGGTAGGGTTGCTTGCCGCTCTCGTAGGGGTCTAGGGGTGTGGGTTTGGCTATTCATCACGACCGTGGAATCCGTGTTTTATACTGGCTCGTATTGAAAACACGGACGTCCTAGTATATCCAATATTTCATATGTTTCTTCTGCTGCGATATCTGTGATGTGATCATGTGATGTTCTGTGATAGATACAGTATATAGTACATATGATATATTATATAGACGTTACTTATGTTTTACACCCGCGCTAGCCCTGCCCCGCTCTGCCGTTAGTTACCTAACCTAACGGTGCACGAGGGGACATCGAGGCGAATGCGGATGGCATAAGTGTACGTCGTATTTATCTGTGATGTTTAGGTAATTAAATGATGGGACTTCATTAATGAGATTAATGAAATAAAAGAAACCTAAGATGTTGTAGAATCGAATTTCAAAATAAAACAGGTAGCTACAGTTTTTGATTTGCAAAGCGGTATATATGATATGCCCTGCACCTTATTCGATGAGGAAAGGACCGAGATCCCTTCACCGGGAGTGACTCCTTTAGCAATAACTGGCAGATGCTACACACTCAGTTTGTCTTTTGATTGCTTTTAAAAGTTTTTGCTTTGCACAGTGATATATATGATATATCCCGCACCTCATTCGACGAGGAAAGGACCGACGATCCCTTCACCGGGAGTGACTCCTTTAGCAAAACTAGAAAAGCCTCAAAAACACTCCATTTTCAAAAACATTCGATCCTACAACGATATCAAGTTCATTACGCAATAGGTTTTCAGAAAAACCTGTCGTAGCCCTCCGTCATTTCAGATAAATCCTGTTTAGTATTCGTGCTGCGTTTGTTGACCTTGTCAAGGCGCAGTGTGCGGTAGCTAACCAGTATTTATCTGCTTATGCATATGATGCAGATTGGGTTAGGGTAGTTGTGCGGCCTTGTTAACCTTGTCAAGGGTCGTGCGGGTGGGTTTGATTCAATCAAGAAATGACGGGTTGAACTTGACTTGCGGTCTATGGTTTGTTGACCTTGTCAAGGTCATAGATCGTTCGGGGCAAAATATTATCGGGAATTTCAAGTGTTGAAATTTGCAATGAGATTGCATACCTTCTATGAGATAGTTGGATCCCGATACCCGCTGCGAGTAAGAGTTACTCCTGGGAGAGTTTTACGCATTACAATTAGCTGATCAAGTAGGTGTCTAGAATGGTGTTAACGAGGTTACGCCTCTGGGAAAACGAGGTTTATATTAATTAGGTTCGTGCGAAAGCACGGGGGACCTCCCTCAAAGTACCGACACTGGCCTGGCTGAAAGATTGGCGAACTTGTAGTGTGTAATTAATCCCGGCTAGTCTTTCCTTTTAGGGTTTGAAGGAAGATTTGATAAAAAGCAGTGGGAGCCATCCTGATTAGATAAAATAAAAACCAATCTATTCTTGACAGAGCGCACGCTGAGTGTTTTCTTCTCTCTCTCTCCAGGTAGCGACCATATCACACCTTAATCAAGATAATAAAACGGAATATTGACCGAACCCGCTTGTTATACTGAGCTGGGGAACGTTGGTTCCGCTCCAACTTATAATTGTTATAAGACAGAGCAGGAAATTAGGGATTACCAGAATTCCCGTGCCGCCCAAACGAAGAGAGTGCATGCTGATGCATCATCTTCGGGTTTGTTCATTATACAGAACTGTTTCTCAGTATCCTTTACGTCCTGGGTATATGATACCGGATCAGGATCCCAGATATGTAATCTGTTACATAGGGCTGCAGATAGGTAGAGAACTGAGAACGGGTGATAAGTTTCATGAGGCAGAAAACGGGGCAAGTGTTGCAGCCAAGTCTGTTGGTCACTGTCACCCTGTATTACCAATACATTGATTCTGAACGAATGTTGTTAGATACCGAACCTGATATACAAAATCATATCAGTCTCTTTATAAGTAAAGAAATGATAAAATTTTGTATTGTTGGATAATGTTTTGAACATTTCCTATATCAAAAGTTGATCGGTTCAGGCACGTTATCTAAAAGCATTGAAGTTCTAAATCAAATTACAGTTCTTAGTATATGGAACACACACAAGAGGAAGTGTTCAAAAATGAACGAATCCTTCTTGAGGCATTGTAGACTAGGTCATATCAATGCGACCTGACTAGCTGAAGTTACATTTATATGCATATTTAAATCTGTTTGAATTTACATCTTATGAAACTTGCCAGTCATGTCACAAAGATAAGATGACCACAGCTCCGTTTACTGGAAACAGAGAAAGAGTTAGTAAACTCTTGGGATGATACATGTTGATGTATAAAGGTCCCCTGTCTACATATGCCAAGACCGGTTCTTTTTACTTCATTACATTCTCTGATAATCTCTCAAGATTCAGACATATGTTCCTGTTGAAACACAAGTCCGAACCTTTTGAGATATTCACAGAATATGATTGAGAAGTAGAGAACCAAAATACGGGTATAAGTATTATGTCCTATGATGAGATCAGGGAGGAGAATACTTGTGTATGGAATTCCTGGACTATTCTAAAGGAGAATGAGATTCTCTCTCAGCATTACTCCTCTGTATACACCATAGCACGATGGTATATCGGGGCGGAGCAGATACTCCCTATTTGATATGGTGTGCTCTATGATGAGTACTACTGAGTTACCTGTTTCCTTTAGGGAGTTATGCACTTATGAAGTTGCATACCTATTGAAAAGGGTTCCAATCAAATCAGTTGCCTACCGCTCCATATGAGATATGGTATGGGAAGAGCCCATGTCTTAAGCTAATTAAGATTTGGAGTTGTCCGGCCTATGTATGAAAGCAAAATCCGGATAAGCTCGAGGCAAGGTTTGTTATGTAGAACTGGAAAGGTTCCAGCTATACAAACTACAGCAGATGATTTGAAAGAACCAAAGGATTCAGTAGATTCCAACGAACCTCAGCCTCTCCGCCGATCTAGTAGGATTCCTCACCCACCTGAAAGATACTTCTGTTTCTCTATGACAGTGGGAGTGAGGATTGCATCATGAGATGATGACCCAACTAGTTTCGAGCTGGCCATCAGGAGTAAGACTCTGTAAGAATGGCTGGATGCTTAGCGATCTAAGATGGAATCCTTATACACCAACAAAGTATGGACTTTAGTTGTTATATCTGAAGGGTTAAATCCCCATCAGGAGCAAGTATATCTTGAGAAGATTACTCGGTGTAGATGGAAAAGTTGAGACTTTCAAAGCTAGACTTGTTAAAGGTTTTCGTCATCAACCAGGCGTGGATAATGATGAAACCTTTTCCAGTACCTATGCTTAAGTCCATCCAGATACTACTTGCCACGGCTACATACCATGACTACGATATCTGGCGGTTGGGTGTCATGACAGCTTTTCTAAATGATGTTTTGGAAGAGAGTGTCTATAAGTACACAGCCAGAGGGCTTCGTAGACAGTGGGAGCAGCGGAAACGTGTGCAAGATGCTTTATAGGATAAAGCAGGCATCGCGGAGTTGGAACATCTATTTTGATGAAGCGGTCAAAGAAGTTGACATCATCAAAATGGTAGATGAACCTTGTATAAACAAGAAGGTAGTAGGGAGTATGGTGACGATCCTCGTAGAGTACGTGGATGACATACTCTTGATAGGGAAGGAGTTTCCTATGCTACGCTCGATCAATCTCCGCTTATCAAAATGATTCTCCATATAGGATCAAAGTGATACCTCCTAAATCCTGGGTTTGGATCTATGAGATAGATCTAATTGGATGTTAGGATTCTCACTAGTTGTAGTGAGATGGTATCAATCGATCCTAGGGAGAATCACTGGAAGGGTTCCAGGGTGATAATGACGACTGAGTGTCAGTCGCAGGCATTGTCTTTACCCTCAGTAAAGGGACGGTATGTTGGAAGAGTTCCAAGCTATGATACCGTGGCATACTAGACGATTAAGGCTGGATACATCGCTATTTGAGATGCTACCAAAGTGGCTGTTTGGGTGTATATTGGTTCATGAGATGAACTAAGTTCCTCCCATTGTGTGACAATGGAGTTGTGGCTTGTGCCAAGGAACACCGGTCCCATCAGTGATCCAGACATATTCTAAGGCAGTATCACCTGATCTTGGAGATGGTTGATCTCCAGGGATATCGAGGTTTAGAGAGTAGACTCAGAGGACAACACAGCGGATCCACTTACAAAGGCCTGATCCCAGAGAGAGACACTTTTATGGGATGGTTGAGTATGAGATACTACAACCACTGCTATCAGATGGCCCTAGTGCAAGTGGGAGATTGTTAGTTATATGTATGCCCTAGAGGCCATTACTGTACATTGGATGTGCATTGTAGTGGATGCTGGGACGTATATAGGGAGGACTTTCTTGCTCGACATGATAGTATGCTATTTGGTTGATCTTTACCTTAACGTGTATACTGATTGTCTCTCTGTTACATGTTGGTAAAGCCCTTAGGATATGTACTTGACTACCTGGACTATGATGCGGATCATACTAGTGGGGACAGGTAGTCCATAAGTACATCCTTCAAAGTCCCTAGTCATGGGTATATCGAGACGGGGCATCGATATACCAGAGTAGACTAGCGTGTACCTTCTCGACCCATACAGATGGGCGATGGATGATCCCATATCCATTGGTGTTTGACATCAGAGATGATATACGGGTGCTCAGTGGAGACTGGGTACACTGGACGGACTCACCGAGAACTCCCAGATGGTATTATACCTCACGTCAGATGGCAGTTCTCTGGTGACACTGGTACAGAGTAGTCTGTTGACCCGAGATCGTCATAGAGTCTTGTGTGGTTCCCACTGTGCTTTGATTTCCATCTTACCACGTCCAAGAGGGCGTGCAAAACGGTGGTTTTTGGGTACAGTCCCGAGTCACATGGAGGCAATGAGCGATAGGAGGGGATTCGTCTCTCCCGGTATAGGGAGTTGATGTTGTGCTGTGTTCGATTGGCTATAACAGGAAATCCCTGGCCAGGGTTGCTGAGATTTACTGGTAAGTGTTACCAGTAGTTTCTCGAAGTGTTATAGACCTCATATCGACACGACTTATCGAGCTATTGGGATCTGACGTTTACCACCCCTAGGCGAGATATGCGACATATCAGACGATCAGACCGGACTGTACGGTAGTGTTACTGGTCGGATTCACTGGAGTGTGAGCGGGCTTGCTCGTCGATCTTCAGATCGCTCAATACCCGGGTGGCCGTTACGTTTAGCAGACCGCTTGCGGCTTGTGGGTGTTTGATATGATCATCATCTGCTGCCGGCGTATTGACGAGTCTTTAGAGTCCTACACAGAGGTTTCCTGACTCAAGCGAAACGAAATAGGAGCGCATATGAGATATGTGCGGGACCGAGAATAATGCGTGTATGTGATACCGTATTTCATTCTCGCGATAAATGTGTTGTATGGTTATATGCGATATAACCTAGTTATCGAATCGAGGGTTGATTCGATAAGCCGATACATTGGATACTAGTCGGTTATATGCGATATGACCGGATCATTAAAAAAAGTGTTGATTTAATGATTTAATGCATAATTATATATTTGATATATTACTTTGCATTAGCTAGTATAGGTTCACTTTATATGGATTTTCTCACTCGATGTGCAAGTTGTATATGTGATATACTTTTGTGCATATACATTGTATCATGTTTGATGATACATGTTGACTTGTGCTTGTGTAAAGATTAAACCATGATTATATGAATGGTTAGGGTTTTATATACTTATTCATTTATTTATATTCATTATTCATTTAAGGAAAAGAAAAGAAAAATGGTGGCATTCTTTTGTTCATTCATGAAGCTTCATGAATACTTTGACTTAGTCACCATTTTTTTGTCTTCATTCCTAACCTAACCATTCACTTAACTTGGGTTTAGTCTCTACACATAACCATGGTCATGTTATGATAAAGATTGGATTATTCTTTTCTTTCTAATTATTCTTATCATAATTAGCTTCTTCTTCTTCTTCATTTCTTCACATGAAGAAAGCTTGCTCCATTAATGGCAAGTGATGAAAAAGAGTGAGAAATCCAAAACTAAAGTCTACCCGCTTCCTATTTCTTCATCCTCTACCTCTTGCCAAGTAGTAGAGTGTGTTTCCTTCACAAGTTTCTTGACTTGGTGAGGTCGGAGCTTGATTTAGCGATGCCTCGACGTAGATCATCTTCGGCATGGACATCGACGACCTAGCTCGCTTATTCTCCGATGAAGTCGACGCTAGAGCCCGGATTCCTTTTGGACAGCGGAGACGACTTCGTTGCGGAGCTATGGAGGTGGAGCACCGGATCTATAAAGGTTGTATTTCCGATATCCCAATAGTAAAGTTGTTAACTAGATTGTTTTTCGCCTAGATATCTAGCCAACGATCCGTAGTCGGGTCTCTCGGCACCTAGATTTTTTGAAATTGGCATGGTTGATGCCTTGTGAGACCTCACTAGTGTGCCTAGGAACCCTACAGAAACCTCTGTGTAGGACTCTAAAGAATCGTCAATACGCCGTCAGTAGGTGATGATCATATCAAACACCCACAAGCTGCAAGCGGTCAGCTAAACGTAACAGCTACCCAGGTATTGAGCGCTCAGAAGATCAACAAGCAAGCCTGTACATTCTCCTGTGAATCCAATCAGTAACACTCCCGTACAGTCCGGTCTCGTCGTCTGATATGTCGCATATCTCGCCTAAGGGTGGTATACATCAGACCCCAGTAGCTTGATAAGTCGTGTCGATATGAGGTCTATAACAGTTCGAGAAACTACTGATAACACTTACCAGTAAATCTCAGCAACCCTGGCCAGGGATTTCCGATTATAGCCAATCGAACACAGCACAACATCAACTCCCTATACCGGGAGAGACGAACCCCCTCTTATCGCTCATTGCTTCCATGTGATTCGGGACTGTACCCAAAAGCCACCTTTTTGCACGCCCTCTTAGACGTGGTATGATGGAAATCAAAGCACAGTGGGAATCACACAAGACTCTATGACGATCTCGGGTCAACAGACTACTCTGTACCAGTTTCACCGGAGAACTGCCATTTGACATGATGTATAATACCATCTGGGAGTTCTCGGCGAGTCCGTCCAGTGTACCCAGCCTCTACTGAGCACCCGTACACCATTCTTGATGTCAAACACCGATGGATATGGGATCATCCATCGCCCATCATATGGGTCAAGATGCGTATACGCTAGTCTACTCTGGTGTATCGATGCCCTGTCTCGATACACCCTCGACTAGGAACTGTTATAGGATGTACTCATCGACTACCGTGGCCCCACTAGTATGATCTCATCATAGTCCCAGTAGTCGAGTACATATCCTAAGGGCTTTATCAACATGTAACATAGAGACAATCAGAATACATATTAAGATAAAGTACAACCAGATAGCATACTATCATGTCGAGCAAGAAAGTCCTCCCTATAGATGTCCAAGCATCCATTACAATATACATCATATGTACAGTAATGGCCTCTTGGGCATACATATAACTAACATCCCATCAATTAATCACACCATAAAAGAATGAAAATATGATGTACGCATATGCCATCCGCATTCGCCACCACCCGTTAGGTTACTTAACTAACGACAGAGCGGGGACTGGACTAGCGCGGATGCAAAACATATACAACATCTACTAGTATATATATCAATATATAATAATCGCTCATGGCGTGATAAAATGTAACATCACAGAAATGTAATTAGTATCACAGAACAATACAGATAATCTGGGATCCCCGGGTTTCATAGAGCCGCAACTGCAACCCGACGTTCCCTTGTTCGTGTGGATAGCCTGTGCAATGAAATCCTAGACCCCTACGGGTGCGGTAAGTTACCCGCCAAAACCTGAAGCGAGGTAGCCCCCTTCAACAAAGTGAATGGACCACCCAGCACTTCACGGAATCCGGTAACTTAAGCACCCCTCCTTGGGTCAACCTATACCCTCTACAAGAGCGGCGAATAGCCCGCCAATTCTAGAGTAAATCCCCCCTCCGTCTTAAAGACATGAGATGCGGGCTCGTTGCACTCTAGAACCCGGCTATCCGTGCACCCCACCGCGTGGTAATCCTAGTACAGAAAAGAAAAAAATATATATACAAAGGGTACATCGACTTCAGCCCTGTCGTGCCCCAAAAGAATAATATACAAACAGGCAGTGACGGCAGTCCACATGTCGGATGCTCGCCCCGCAATATCAAATGTACAAATATAACCAAACTGTACTACCATTGCATCCAGGCTATCCACCAAGACAAATCCGCAACATCACAGCACAACACAGAACATCAACGTGAATGTCACGTTCGCAAATCTGTCTAAAAGACCTAAAGCAATTAGACATGATTTACCGATCAAATGACATTCACGGTCACAGATAGTAATGTAAGTACTGCGAACTAACTTATTTAAAATTTCGATCAACAAAATTTCCCAAAGTGGGCCCCAAGTACAATTCCCAGTACTCAAAATAATCTGGACCAAAACAAAAAAATTTCCAGAAACCACATTTCCACACAGAAGACCACCACAAGAAAAATTATGCAATGAAGCCCCAGAACTGCAGCAGAACCGCGGCCAAAACGTGGGTAAGGCCACGGTTCGGCGGTGTTACTGTGAGATCATTCTACAAAATTTCTGCAGTGGTCTTAAAAAAGCCTGCCTGATTTTCTGAAATACTGAAAATAATTTTTCAACGACAAAAAAAATTCGACAGAAACTTAAGAATTGGAAATGCGGTTTTGGAAAATTCGGCCGATCGATATTTTAAACAAGTTAGAACAAGCTAGTAAAGGTTAACGGCGTGGCTCTGATACCATGTAAGTCTATGGTAGCGCCCCGGCCGTCAATCCGAGGCCAAATGCGGAAACAAAAATTTTTTAGGAAACCGGCGCTATCCTAGTCTTTCACCCGGATCGAACCATTAACGCTAAACTAGCTAACTACTAAGAAGTGAGAGTGGTTATACCGATCGATCCGTGTCCTTCGGTCTTTAGCCACCATCCCAAGCTCCTCGCGGCATCTCCGATCTCCGGTCTCCTCGTCGGAAGGGCACCACATCAATGAGTCTTTTTACGGGCTCCCGCTTCATCCGAAGCAACTCGGACACGAAGTTTGCTAGCCGACGTGTCCAAGGTGAAGTAGAGAATGTGTGCGATCACATTGTCTCAATCATCCATTGATTCTCAACGCATGAGAGTGTATGGATGGAGGTTGAAGATGATGCCATTCATGGAATTTGTGTGCTAGAGGAAGAAGAAGAAGAAGAGGTTCTTTTCTTTTCTTGTGTTGAATTATTGTGAGAGCTCTAGAATGAAAATCAAGAGCCAACCCCAAGAGATATGGCTGCCCTTTCTCTCTCCATCCATCAATTCAACACACTAATCAATCAATTAAGTGACATTAGCACTAAAAAAGAGACCACGAGTCACCTAATTGATTGTGCCTCTTCATGATGACTTTCACTCATAATTTCCACCATTTGTAAACATTAATCTATATGTTAACAACAATAAAAAGATATGGCAACATCTAAAGTAAACTCGTGACGGATCACAAGGATACCCCTCACCTGTATATACATACCTGCATCCGCATTCCGACTGAATGCGAATGCAATAAGACTAAAGTAATCCAACAAATTTAATACTAGGATCCGGCTTAAACCAAAGCCCACTAGTATGATCCGTCCGATCATGATCCGTGCACGAATGCACGTATATGATCGAACCCTACCATAATACCATACGGCCTCTACAACGTTTCTCCTGAAACTTGAGAAACTGTCTGTGGGGGACTCTAAAGACTCGTCAATACTTTGGCAGTGGATTTAACCACTAGCACGTCAGTGGTACTAGCTGTACGTAACGGGCTACCAGGTATTGACCAAAAGGGAGGTTGATGAGCGAACTCATCCTGATACCCTACTGAGCCTGTCAGTGACAATATCCGTAAAGTCCGGTCCGTTCGTCTATGAGCATCGCATGTCGGGCCTAGGGGTTTGGTAAAAGTCAGACCCCCAAAAGCGGTACAAGTCGTGTCGGAGTGTAGCCCAGAACACCCTGAGATACTACTGGAATACCTACCAGTAAATCTCCTGCCTTGGCCAAGGACTTCATGTAATGGCTCTCCTAGACACAGCGCAATCTCACCCCCAATACCGGGAGAGACAAAACCCCTGCCGATCCGCTCACTGCTTCCATGTGGCTCGGGACTGTACCCAACTAAAACCTGTTTGCACGACTCCTTTGAGTCGTGGTAGGGTAGTAATCAAAGCACAGTGGGAATTCACACAAGACAAATGACGATCTCAGGTCGATGAACTAACCTGTACACATGTCACCAGGGAACTGCTATCTGACATCGGGTATAATACCAACTAGCATGTTCCCGGCGAGTCATGTCCGGTGTACTCATAGCCCAATGAGCACCTGTATACATCTTAGGTGAACCAACTGACACCAATGGCTTGTGAGACCGGCCACCGCCCCTCGTCGGGGTCTCGACTGTATACACTAGTCTACTCTGGAGTATCGATGCCCTGTCTCGAAACTCCCTCGACTAGAGACCTTTTAAGGATGTGCTTATAGACCCCAGCTCCCACGTATATGATCGCCATCATACTGCTGGCTGTCAAGCAAGAATCCTAAGGGCTCTATCAACGCGCTATAGTGATCTGTAACATCACCTAAAGCATGTACACGATGATAAAGATAAACCAGATAGCAAACTATCATCACGAGTAAGACTGTCCTACCGGCATAGGTCCTCCCTCAATCATTGCAATCATGTGTCTGCTATCCAATAATTGACTTTGAGGGCACTATATCCAACAATAAGTCTCATACACCCATCTTGCATGTATCATCAACCATGACACAATGCATGTATGCAAACATACATATCACATATGTACAATGTGCACACAAAGTGAGAAAATAAATCTTAAGTGAGAAAATACTAGTTAATGTAATGTAATATATCAAATATATAATTATACATTAAATTATTAAATCAACTCTTGATTTAATAATCCGGCTATAACTGACTAATATCATGTGTAGCAACTTATCGAATCAACACTTGATCCGATAACCAGGCTATATCGCATACAACTGATCAATGTCACAAATCGCGAGAATAGAATACGGTATCACATATCGTATCGATCTCGGTCCCGCACATATCACATATATGCTCCTACTCCATTTCGCTTGAGCCAGGAAACCCCTGTGTAGGACTCTAAAGACACGTCAATACGCCGGCAGTAGGTGATGATCATATCAAGCACCCATAAGCCGCAAGCGGTCTGCTAAACGTAACGGCCACCCGGGTATTGAGCGATCAGAAGATCAACAAGCAAGCCTGCTCACACTCCTGCGAATCCAATCAGTAACACTACCGTACAGTCCGGTCTCTTCGTCTGATATGTCTCATATCTCGTCTAGGGGTGGTAAACGTCAGACCCCAGTAACTCGATAAGTCATGTCGATATGAGGCTCATAACGGGTCGAGAAACTACTGATAACACTTACCAGTATATCTCTGAAGCTGCCTTGGCCAAGGACTTCCTGTTATAGCCAATTGAACACAGCGCAACATCAACTCCCTATACCGTGAGAGACGAAACCCCTCCTATCGCTCAATGCCTCCATGTGACTCGGGACTGTACCTAAAAGCCACCGTTTTGCATGCCCTCTTGGACGTGGTATGATGGAAATCAATGCACAGTGAAAATCACACAAGACTCTATGACGATCTCGGGTCTACAGACTAACCTGGACCAGTGTCACCAGAGAACTGCCATCTGACGTGAGGTATAATACCATCTGGGAGTTCTCGGCGAGTCCGTCCAGTATACCCAGTCTCCACTGAGCACCCGTATACTGTCTCTGATGTCA
The DNA here is from genome assembly GCA_030015575.1 of Agapanthus africanus. Lineage (NCBI taxonomy): Eukaryota > Viridiplantae > Streptophyta > Magnoliopsida > Asparagales > Amaryllidaceae > Agapanthus > Agapanthus africanus. Next base: position 243,394,836 of record CM057344.1, read on the forward strand.
AACACCAATGGATATGGGATCATCCATCGCCCATCCACATGGGTCGAGAAGCTATACGCTAGTCTACTCTGGTATATCGATGCCCTGTCTCGTGTAGCGTTTTGAAAATCGTTTCGGTGAAATTTCGGAAAAATCGGTAAAATAAGGGGGTTTTCTGTAAAAAGTCAAAATACAAATATCTTAGTATAAAAATTAAATATACATATTCTAGCTATGTAATTTCTAGTATTTGGTGTTTATTGAGCCACTGGTGAAATTTCAAATTTTCTGAAAAAAAATTATTTTATCATTATTTTAAGGCGTCACTAATACATTTAATTAGGGAAAATTACAAACTGGAATGGGTTGAAACAAATTTTGTGTATCATCACACACTAAACAAAATTTTATCATGTTGTTTTCGAAACGAAATCGTTTGCCAAAACGGTTTAGAAATTTTTGAAGAAAAAAGGCTTTTTTTTAGTGTAAATGGATGTTTGGGGTATAGTATTTATCATTTTCCATCACCCCACACCCATACCCACACTCACACACCCCCATTTAGTTCTTCCCTTGGTTGAATTCAGCAGCCCCCATCAATTTCCCCACTTGAATTTCAAGTTAAGAAAAGAAAGGAAAAGAAAAGAAAAGAATAGAAAATGATAGAATTTGAGTGGATTTTGACTTGATCTAACTTTCTCCACCTCACTCTCTCTCCTCCCTCACCCAATCCCCCACACTTCTGGCCAAAACCTGCAACCCCCCAACAGCCCCTTTCTCCTCTTCTCCTCTCTTTGTTTCCATCAAAGAAAATCCAAAGAAAAACACACAAAATCAAACCAAAATCAAAATCCACCTCCTACCCATTTTTCCTTGGCTACTTTAGCATGGATCTAGGGATTTAGATTTCAATTTGGGAGGCTAAGTGTGCTTGTGGGAGCTTCAAATTATTTGGGTATAAATTCTAACCTTTTGCTTAATGTGTTGTAATTATTTCATGTTAGCTTAATTAGGTGTTTAATTAGGTTTAAATAGGTTTTCATTTGGTTTTAAGTGCATGATTTAAAATTTATGAGTTAGGGTTTGATATCAAATATGGTCATTGTCACTTGTTTAAGTTTACAAAGTGTATTTTGGCATGTGAGGGCATGGAAAAATCTAATCTAGTTGCTATTATGTAAATTGTTGCATTTAATTTGTCCAAATCAAGTTTTTAAGCAAACTAGGTTTTTGGAATTTGATTAAATAATGGAGATAAAAATCTAATTAGGGTATTCATGGCATTATTAACATTTTAAAGTGTAGTTTAATACTTTAGTTCATGAAAATCCAAGCTAGATTGTAGTTTGTGCATTTTTGCTATAAAATTGTTAAAATTTAGGTATTTTGTAAACTAGAATTTTAGGGTTTTTGGAATTTAATGAGATTAAATTATGGGAATTGTTTTTATGACTTATTTAAGATATTTAGTGAATATTGTGGCCGCTAGATTCGTTTATACATCGAGTTTTGTACTAAAACGGTGATTTGTGCTTGCTAAATTTTCGGAAAAATGACTTTTTAAGTGAAATTGGGGTTTTTGTGAATTTTAAGCTATTTTATATTATAATTGTGCTTGTAATTGTACAAATGAGTGTGTTGGGAGCTTTCTCGATGGTTTGGCGTTTGTACGCCGACGTCGAGGGTTTTTGGGTCGATTTCTGAAAGCAACCATAGGTTTTGACCTATGTGGGATTCGTGCGTCGTTTTGGTCATGAGTCGGATTTTAATGCGATATGGTGCGTTATGATATGTAGGTATCTCATGTGGACTTCGAGAAGACAAGCAAGTGCGTGGCGACGTCGGCACCGACGAGTGAGGACCAGGTGAGTAGATTTATATCTACGGAGAGAAGTCGGGTGGATGGCGTATAGCATCCCCGCAGTTCGTGGTGATGTATACGAACACGTATACACACATATATATATTGTTTATTTATTGTTTGAGTTATTGATGATAAATATGGATATTTGGTGTTCTTGGATGATTGAGTGTCGCGAAACCCTAGAGTAGCGGTCGCACCACACTTGCACACACCCACCCATACTTGCATACTTTCTTCTTTCTTTTGTGCTCATGCGGGAATATATAGTTATGTGTTCACATAGGTATGGGACTATGTGTTCACATACGGATTTGAGAATGATACTTGGGATTGAGATGAGTCGATGAGATTTGTGTTGAGATTGTGATATCGGTGATATGGCAGGATTCGTACTTGAGATACGTCATGGTGTTATAGCGGATCTTGGGGCGACGATACGGGTGAATAGTGTTATAAATAAAGTGGTCGACATGTGATCGTGATATGAGATATGATATGCTAGGATATTGATCCTAGGTTATATTGGGAGATGTATACCCCTTGATGATGATATGTGCTGATGATATCAGTTTGTACGAGACTGTCGGTCAGTAGCCAGATCATGACTATATTGATGATATCAGTATTGTACTAGACCTAGGTCAGTACCTTAGACTATGATTTTTGATAAAGAGAATACCGGATGAATAGTGTGACGAATATGATATTGACCCGTACCCAGATTTGGGGATGCCGTACGACGGATTTATGTACGAGCTATATTTTGATGATTGATCCGCACTCTTGACTTGGGATATCTGATTTTAGATATGGTATCGGATATGATATTATTGAGGCGGGATCACCGACTAATTTATATACAGGTATGTATATGTATCGACTCAGATGTTAGGCGGTTTCCTTACCTGTAGTCCAGCTTGTTAGCTTAGCCCTTTAGTTTAGTTTAGTTGTTAGATTAGATTCGATTCTTACCTGTTTCAGAAAAACTAACGAATCGTGGGCATTTTAAAAGACAGCCCAAGGGATCCTACGGATATTTCAAAAGACGTATCTTTTCATAAAAACACCGTAGCCCCTATTTCCAAAACCCCACGATTCGTGTTATTTTCAAAAGGCACCATTGTAGGACTTATATTAAGTTAATGCAGATTAGTTATCGTTGTGTCTAGTGTTCAGCTCCCGCTCATTATTGTGGTTCGCTCCGCATCGCATGCTTATATTATGCTTCATATTCTACTGTTGATATCTTGTGGTTAGGACACCGGCACCATTACCGATGATGCGTATGTACCACGTACACTTACTTGCCGGCTCACACACATCTTCATCGGTAATTGCCATGTCACGTACACCTTAGAAAATATTATTGCTTGACATAGCCTGTTAGCTAATAGTTTAGACATGATATTAGTGTACTTGCCTTATATGTTAGTTTAGACATTGTAGTTATTACCTGCTACTTCATGCATACTGTTATTCATTGTTATGCCGCATTCATGGATTCTCATGCATATATTCACTTTTTACGTGCTATTGAGGTTTTGGATTCGGATTTCCATGAGATTTTCTGGACTTGGGGAAAACCGCAAAACATATACAAACTTCTTCTTTCTCTTTTTAAATGAAAAGCGCGGTTTTTCCCATGATGTATGAGTCGTCCACCATAAGTTTGCTGATGGATTTCGAGACCCGATTCGAGAAGTTGGATGAACCGTTTCGGGTACATGGTGGGCCCGGTACGGTACCCCGGGGCGAGAAGGCCGTGTTGTTGACGTTGAGCCTGGCAGGGGAGCACTACCGATCGGTGATATTACCCGACGCGTCGGATATCCGGAGGATACCGTCGTGGTCTTGAGATGGATGGTAGGGGCCGGTCTGGACTGACGGCGCCCTAGATATTGAGATTGAGACATTGATATTTCGAGATATTGAGGTCCTGAGATTTGATGATACCGGCCAGTCCGGATAGCCGGAGCCTGAGGTTTTGAGACATTGAGATTTATGTTTTGTGTCGATGCTAGACACTGTTGATTCTGATTTCATTTATGATACCTCATTTTAAAAATACAAAGGAAATCTCACTAATTTATGAAAACAGTTTCTTCATTTACATGTATTCTGTTTTCATGCATTCATACCTCATTCATATGATATATTGCTACCTGAGGCACTGACACGGGTACATGAGATCACACTCGGGATAGATATTACCCTAGCCATTGTTATAGGCTGCATATTATACATATATTTGAGGATATATTATGATCATTGACCTAGGTTGCGTTATTTATGCGATTTCTGTGCGTAGATGTTTTTCTATTCACGAGTTGGCAACTCACCCCCGTTGTGCCCCAGTTTCTTGCAGGTTTGCCATACAGGTTTCATTACGGCTTTGCGGGCATAGTTTCGTTCGGGTGATTTGCTAGTAGGTAGGTTTGCTTGTATCGTACCCCCATTATATATCTTGTATATCATTATTCTGTTGTATCTAGAAGTTCCATCAACCAAACATGTATTTATTTTTGAGATAGAGACCAGTGATGTTATTCTTTCGACCTTAGAGCCGCGCGTTTTTTTTCTTGTGGTTTTGAGTTTCCTTTTGAGTTTTTGATCCTCGCCGTTGGCGTTGTATATTATATTGCTTCTGTGGTTGTGACCGTCGATTGACGAAGAGCTAGCTCCCGCTTGGGGATGCCTTTTTTGATTTCGTATACTATTCATGTTGTATCCCGTTTGGGGGCCAGTATTTACAAAGGAGACTCTGCCGAAATTTTCAGTAAATTTTTGATGTTTTTAAAAAACCGCATAATTCGCCTTATGTTATTGAAACTACTTGCTTTAAGTTGGTTTTTCCTGCACTCTACTACTTTTCTTGGTTTGGATTTCTGGGTTTTCGGTTTACTTAGATTACGTACGCCTCGAGACGTTCGTAGTTTACGTGCCGGTCATGTTCCGTACTTTCGGGTCGTGACAAAGTTGGTATCAGAGCGTTAGGTTTTACCGTCGGAGCGTAAGATGACCCTTGGTTGATGGAATATGTGACTAAAGTACAGTGACGTACCGTAGATATGTTCCGCGGCATATTTACGATACGATACTCTACTTAAGAAGCCTTAGGATGTACATTTCTTTGCTCAGTATTATATTTATTCCGATCTAGCCTCATCAGTACCAGTTATGGTTTTGCTGTTGGAGATAGTGCCCTCAGAGTCAATTATTAGGTCACAGGTGCGTGATTGTAATGATTAAGGGATGACCTATCCCGGTAGGACAGTCTTACTCGAGATGATAGTATGCTATCCGGTTTACCTTTATCATCGTGTACTGTTTTAGGTGACCTTACAGGTCGCTATTACACGTTGGTAGAGCCCCTAGGATTCTTGCTTGACCACCAGCAGTATGAGGGCGATCATATAAGTGGGAGCTGGGGGTCTATAAGCTTATCCTTAAAAGGTCCCTAGTCGTGGGAGTTTCGAGACTGGGCATCGATACTCCATTAGTAGACTAGTGTATACAGTCGAGACCCCGACGAGGGGCGGTGGCCGGTCTCACAAGCCACTGGTGTCAGTTGGATCACCTAAGATGTATACAGGTGCTCATTGGGTTATGAGTACACCGGACAGGACTCGCCGGGAACATGCTAGTTGGTCATATACCAGACGTCAGATGGCAGTTCCCTGGTGACATGTGTGCAGGTTAGTTCATCGACCTGGGGATCGTCATTTGTCTCGTGTGAGTTCCCACTGTACTTTGATTACTACCCTACCACGGCTCAAAGGAGTCGTGCAAACAGGTTTTAGTTGGGTACAGTCCCGAGCCACATGGAGGCAGTGAGCGTATCTTCAGGGGTTCGTCTCTCCCGGTATTGGGGGTGAGGTCGTGCTGTGTCTAGGAGAGCCATTACACAAAGTCCTTGGCCAAGGCAAGGAGATTTACTGGTAGGTATTCCAGTAGTATCTCAGGGTGTTCTGGGCTACACTCCGACACGACTTGTACCGCTTTTGGGGGTCTGACTTTTACCAACCCCCTAGGCCCGCCATGCGATACTCGTAGACGAACGGACCGGACTGCACGGATATTGTCACTGACAGGCTCAGTAGGGTTGTCAGGCTGAGTTCGCTCACAGACATCCCTTTTAGTCAGTACCTGGTAGCCCGTTACGTATTGGCTTATACCTCTGACGTGCTAGTGGTTAAATCCACAACCAAGGTGTTGATGAGTCTTTAGAGTCCTCCACATTCAGTTACTCAGCTTTCGGGCGAAAGGTTGTAGAGGCCGTATGGAGATATGGCAAGGTCCGATCAGATACGTGCGGTATTGCACGGATCAGGATCGGACAGTCTGTACTATAGGCCGTATGGATATATGGCAGGGTTCGATCAGATACGTGCGGTATTGCACGGATCAGGATCGAACAGATATTACTAGCCGGCTTTGGTATAAGCCGGATCCTAGTATAGTACAGTGTAGATTTTGTCTCATTGCATTTGTATTTCGGTCGAAATACAGATGCGGGTGTGTATGCACAGTAACGGGGTTTTCCTGTAATTTATTACGGGACCAGTTTTCTGGAGTTGCCAGTTTGCTTTCCGTTTCGGCCAATTTCTATTGTTCCGTTCATTGGCCGAAGATTGGTGGAGGAGGGTTTATTTGCATTGTTGCAAATAGGCTTTTTGTGGAGGGGGTCTTTGCTTATTGTAGCATCATGATGGTTTTCATGATGTGCACCATCATTGACTTCTCATTCTCATGATGGCTTGACTTTTAGTGGGCATGATGGTTGATGATGATGAGGGGTGAGGTTGGTTGAGTGTGGGTTTATTGTTGTGATCATTTCCTTTTTGGCATGATAGCCTTCTCTCTCTCCATTGCATATAGGATGGCTCTCTCCTTTTCTATCATACTCTCCCTCATTTCTCACTCACCCTCATTGGAATGGCCGGCCACTTCCCTATAGGGGCTGTCCAAGTTTTTGGGTGTGGGGTCTTTGTTCATTTCTTGTTCCCAAAAATCCCCAAAGTTCTTCCACATTGTTCTTGTATCATCCCTCCACCAAAAAGGCAATTCCGATAACCCCAAATGAGACTTGCTCGCCATATTCTACAGCGAACCTTGGGCACGTCGAGTAGCCGGCTTCGTGTCCGAGTTGCCTCGGCATTGAGGTGGGAGCCCGTAAACAAAGTAGGCGATGTGGTGCACTTCCGGAGACGAGGAGGAGACAGGATTTTCCGCAGGAGATCGGGACCATGGCGAGAAGACCGGAGGACTTGGATCGTCGGTATATCTCTATTCCCTTTCTTGTAGTTAGCTAGGACTAGTTAATGGTTTTGATCCGGGTGTTTAGTGCGCGGTGGTGCCGGTTTGCTAAGTCCGCAAAATTTAAGATTTCACCGCTTGCGCATTCCGGCGTCGGATTGACGGCCGGGGCGCCGCAGTGCACTTACAGTGGTATCAGAGCCTCGCCATTAACTTAGTCTAGCTTTGTGTAATGTGTTTGCATTTCCGATCGATCAAAAAGTTCCAAAACCCGTATTGCCTTCGCATCAGTTTCTGTCGAAATTTTTTGGAGTCTAAAAATTTTTCAGGTGGTCTCAGAATGATGTGCAGGGAGTTATAAGAACACTGGAAAAATTTGCTGACACAATTCGTCCGTACGACCGCGGAAGGGCGGCCAAAACCCCCTTCTGGCCGCGCTTCCGCCGCAGTTTTATGGGCTCGTGTGGAAATTTTTTTGCAGTGGGCTTATGGGCTGTAATTAGGGGTTTTGGAATATTAAAATTGGGCCCAGGTTTTCTGTGAGTGCTACAGTTTTGATTGGGGGCCCACTTGTTAATTTTTGGTCAATCGGAAAATTTTAAACACATTTTTCACAGTATTTACATTATATCTGCGACCGTGAATGTCACTTGATCGGTAAATCCGGTCTAACTGCTATAGCCCGGTTAGACGGATTTGCGAACGTGACGTTCACGTTGATGTTTTGTTTTTGCTGTGATGTTGCGGATCGGTCGTGGGGATAGCCTGGATGCAATGCTAGTACAGTTTTGTTGTATTATGTACATTTGATATTGCGGGGCGAGCGTCCGACATGTGGACTGCCGTCGCTGCCTGTTTGTATTATTATTTTGGGGCACGACCTGGTTGCGGTCGATGTACCCGTTGTATGTATATTTTACTTTCTGTACTAGGATTGCCCCGCGGAGGGGTGCACGGATAGCCGGGTTCTAGAGGGCAGCAAGCCCGCATCTCATGGCATTGGGACGGAGGGGGCTTCACTCTAGGATTGGCGGGCTATTCGCCGCACTCGTAGGGGGTACAGGTTGACCCAGGAGGGGTGCCCAAGTTGCCGGATTCCGTGAAGTGCTGGGTGGTCCATTCACGGTGCTGAAGGGGGCTGCCTCGCTTCAGGTTTTGGCGGGTGACTTGCCGCGCCCGTAGGGGTCTAGGTTTTCATTGCACAGGCTATCCACACGACCAGGGGAACGTCGGGTTTCAGTAGTGGCTCTGTGAAACCCGGGGATCCCAGATATCTGTATTGTTTCTGTGATGCTGTTCATTTCTGTGATGTTGCATTTTATTCACGCCTTGAGCGAAATACTATATATTGGTATATATATTAGTAGATGTCGTATATGTTTTGCATCCGCGCTAGTCCAGTCCCCGCTCTGTCGTTAGTAAGCTAACCTAACGGGTAATGACGGGACCCAGTGGCGAATGCGGATGGCATATACGTACATCAGTATATTTTCGTTCTTTTTGGTGTGATCAATTGATGGGACTGCATTGATTCGGATCAATGCAAGTTAAAACAAACCTAATCTGATGTTGTTGGAACACTTTTCAAAAAGCTGTTATTGCAAGGACGTTCACTTTTGTTTTGCATCGTGGTATTCATTGGAATATCCTGCTCCTCAGTCGACGAGGCAAGGGCCGAGATCCCTTCACCGGGAGTGACCCCTTGGACAGAAGTTTGCGTCAGGCCATTAACTTCACTATAGCCGATTACTTTTGCTTTGCATCGCGGTATTCATTTGGAATATCCTGCACCCCATTCTACGGGGAAAGAGCCGAGATCCCTTCACAGGGAGTGACCTCTTTAGCAACGGTTTTCGTCACTATATTTTTAAAAGCTATCCGTTCCTTCGACGATATCAAGTTCATTACGTTAAAGGTTTTTGCCAGAAACCATTCTTAGCCCTCCGTCATTTCAGTTAAATATTCGGTAGTATTCAAGCTATGTATTTTGACCTCACGCCAAGGCATAGTGTTTGGTAGCTGCCGGTTATTTATCTGTTGCATAGATAGATGCGTTGGTTTGGGACAGTCGTACTACTATTTTGGCCTACGTCAAGGGTATGTACGGGTGGGTTCAAATTAACCTGGATAATGACGGGCAGAACTTGACATGTGACTTATGATATTTTGACCTCACGCCAAGGTCATAAGAGCATGGGGCAGAAATCACATCGGGAGTTTCAAAAGAACTGAAACTTGCCAGATATGCGCATACCTTCTGGAGTGTGATACCGTGAGCGGATTCCGTCACGTTGTCATGCGATGAGAGTTGGATCCCGATTCCCACTGATGAGTTGGTATACTCCTCGGCTGATCCCGACTAATTCTTCTTTCAGGTTTGGAGGAGAATTTGAGGTACAGTGGGAGGTTTCCAGATTAGATAAATTGGTAACCATTCTAATCTAGGTTAGAGTGCACGCTGAGTGTTTCTTTTCTCTCTCTCTCTCTTTGGCAGCGACCATTGACCTGACCCTATGACTATGACTCAGTGACCAAGTTGACCGAACCTTCTTTACACTGGCTTTTGGATTGTCAGAGTTGCAGACCTCATTGCCACTCCTACTTTTACCCTTTTCTCCAGGACACTCCGTATTACTACGAACGTCCACTTCCATTGGACAAAACCATCGTATGGTTAGATACGAACTCGAAGGAATTCGAGGATGGTTTCTGGTTCTGGAGAAAACGAATAGGATTATTCAGTTTTCTTTTCCTTTTACCCTCTCTTAAGTTACGAGTACTCCTTGGTTTAGGGGTAGTACACCTATTACGCAAATTGGATTGTCTTCTTCCAAACCTTAGGCTGGTGCCGACCGGTAGGGAATGAAGAAAACCAATTAGCATAACGATGGTGTGCAGAAGGTATTAAGTTCAGACAAAGCAAGGGATTAGTAAGAGGGCAATGTAAATTGCAACAAATATTCACGACCAAACCAAATATTTCGTTACCACTCCCACATCACCTTTGTATTTCTCCAGGACACTCCGTATCACTACGAAGATCCATAGTTTATTTGGATACTCCATCGTATGGTTATATACGAACTCGAATGGAACTGGTTCCAGTTCGGGGATGGATTCTGGTTCAGGAGAAATAGGAATAAGGTTTATTCGGTTGTCTTTTATCTTCACCCTCTCTCATTGCGAGTGTTCCTAGGATTGGGACAGTACACCCATTATGCTTATTGGATAGTCTTCTTCCAAACCATAGGCTGGTGCCGAACGGTAGGGAAGGAAGAAAACCTTTTGGCCTAAAAGGGCGTGCAGAAGGTAAAGACTAAAGACATATGAAGGGATTTGGAGAGGTGGCAAAGAATTATACGGTTACAGTCGTGAATCTGGAAGAGGCATTACTAGGAATACCAGGATACCCCATCGAAACATTTCAATGTTTCAGTCTCACTGTGTACTGTTAAAAGAAAACTGATTTCCCGATTAGACACTTACTCCAGGGTATGTATTTACCAGGTATGATTCTCACATCTGTATGGTTTTACAGATGATGAGTGGGAGTAAGTTATTGGGAATTGGGTGATCATCCTCATTATATCGGGATTCGTTGTAATCGGTGATATTTGAGGAAATCACCTGGGTTGTTTGCCAGACGACAAATATTTGGTTTTGAATATCCGCTGTTATGCACCAATTTCAAATTGATATATCTGTACGTCTATATTCATAGAGTGAGATATACCTTTCTGAAATTATGTCTACGACATTTACCTATATCAGTGGATGGTTAGGTAAGGAGCATTAAACAGCGGTGTAATTCTTCTTAACCATAAGTACAGTTTTCAACCTACGACACACAGTGAATGAGTTATCAGACTCAAGAGACTTATACAAAGGATTGTATGTTGTCCAGGGTCCATCAGGACAGAGGGGTTGGTCCTCGTACTATATTCGGTTTACTTATGACTTCTCTAGTTTTTAGACAGATGTTTCGCGGAAACACAGGGTCCAATTTTGAGAAGTTATAGGTATTTGAATAGAGTAGAGAACCAGGTATAGCAAGTATCGGGATTCTTCAAAGAGATCGAAGATGTAGATACTTGTGTATGGTATTCAGTTGATAGTAATGATAAAGTGATCTTGCTTCTCTTTCAGGTTACTCATAATTGGAAGTATTCCTAAGTTGAGTAACGCTGATCGGCCTCCTTCCATTTAGTTGACATGCGCTGGGGACAGCTGCATGATTTGAATCTGGTTCAATTAAATCAGTGCCTCTGTTTCTATATTGGATATAGAACAGTTCATATCTTAACGAAGTTAAGGTACGGGGAGTTGTCCGGTTTATGATTAAAACCAGACACTGGACAACTCAAGGCACGTTTCTGTAATGGCTGTTTGTGGGTTGACCCAGGCTATGACGAGGGTTGATTTTCTACCATCTGGATGAACAATAGCGATATTGTTCTAGACTCGCCACAGTTTTATTAAAAATGGATTTTTTTTTCAGAAAACAGTAGTGGGAGTATGGTAGAACTGGAAGTGATTCCAGAACCACAAACGATTACTGAAGATTTGATAAGGAACCTAAAGATTCAATCTGGATTGACATTCCATTGGCCACTCCGCAGATAAGGTGGGTAACTTCAGGCACCCGAGAGGTACTCCGGTAGCCTCAAGGACGGTGACAGGGAAGTTCTTGTTTACCCACAATTGCCATTGCTGTTGTTCCAGGTTACGAGATCCGGCGGGAGGATGAGTATAGCGTCGTTCTAAACCAGTTTTAGAAGTGTACGTCTATATGACTCTGCCAGAGGGTTGTCGTAGTCAGTGGGAGCAGCGGAAGCATTGGTGGACAGGTTGCTTATATCTATTTATAGACTAGAGCAGATGTAGCGGAGAAAGATCATCTATTTCTGACGTGACAGTCATGGGTTTGACTTCATCAGAATAGGGGATGGATCTATTGAGAAGGTAGTAGGGTGTGATGTCATGGTATTTGGATGACATACACAAAGTAGGAAAGGAAACTCCTACACTACGATCGGTTATACTTTGGTCGTCACACAGTGGTTTCTCCACATAGGACTTGGATATTATATCAGACATACTGGTTACTAGATCTATGGTTTTAGATCTAGATTTGGGTGGTTTCCCAATCAGGGTACTAGACAGCATTCTAAAGAGTATTTAGAATGGACGACTCCTGGCACGGTAGTATACCTGCAGAAGATGGAGTCACCCTCTCCAAAGGTGTCTTACAGACTAAAGGGGAGAGGGACGTGCATGATTGGCAGATCACTTGCTCAGGCAATTGAGTCAATCGTGAGATGTCAAGTACCACACCAGATGTTGTTCTTGCACTAGATGCAATAAGTTGACATTAATCCAATCCTGGAGAAACAGTCGGAAGCAGTTTTAGAACATAAGTGGATGTTCTAGGGATATGATAACGACAGCCTCATTTAGGAGACAGTTATCATTCCAGGCTTCCAAGGTGACATGGACGACAAGGAGGTTGTCAGAGTTATAGTTTTTCCTTCTGATGAGGGGCAGTATTTTGGACAGGTGGTCCAAGGCAATACTGAGGGAGGCATGGCGCGCAGGATACTGATTAAGTTCAGTTGACGATACAGTCTAAGAAGTTTGGATTTGGAGTTCATTTATGAGCTAGGTCCCATCAGACATCCAGACATATTCTGAGACAGGTATTGCTCTTTTCGGGAGATGGCTTTCTCCGCGAACTTGAGATATAGAGAGACATAGAAAGAAACAACAAAGCGGATCCACTCACTAAGGCTATTCCTCGAACGCAATTGTTTCGCAAACGAGCTTTGTGAGACTGACTAGTAGAGGAGTTGGGTGTTCGGTATCACACGGGCTGTGAGTGTGCGACATCGCAATAATTACCCTTGAGTGCAAGTGGGAGATTGTTGGAGATAGTGCCCTCAGAGTCAATTATTAGGTCACAGGTGCGTGATTGTAATGATTAAGGGAGGACCTATCCCGGTAGGACAGTCTTACTCGAGATGATAGTATGCTATCCGGTTTACCTTTATCATCGTGTACTGTTTTAGGTGACCTTACAGGTCGCTATTACACGTTGGTAGAGCCCCTAGGATTCTTGCTTGACCACCAGCAGTATGAGGGCGATCATATAAGTGGGAGCTGGGGGTCTATAAGCTTATCCTTAAAAGGTCCCTAGTCGTGGGAGTTTCGAGACTGGGCATCGATACTCCATTAGTAGACTAGTGTATACAGTCGAGACCCCGACGAGGGGCGGTGGCCGGTCTCACAAGCCACTGGTGTCAGTTGGATCACCTAAGATGTATACAGGTGCTCATTGGGTTATGAGTACACCGGACAGGACTCGCCGGGAACATGCTAGTTGGTCATATACCAGACGTCAGATGGCAGTTCCCTGGTGACATGTGTGCAGGTTAGTTCATCGACCTGGGGATCGTCATTTGTCTCGTGTGAGTTCCCACTGTACTTTGATTACTACCCTACCACGGCTCAAAGGAGTCGTGCAAACAGGTTTTAGTTGGGTACAGTCCCGAGCCACATGGAGGCAGTGAGCGTATCTTCAGGGGTTCGTCTCTCCCGGTATTGGGGGTGAGGTCGTGCTGTGTCTAGGAGAGCCATTACACAAAGTCCTTGGCCAAGGCAAGGAGATTTACTGGTAGGTATTCCAGTAGTATCTCAGGGTGTTCTGGGCTACACTCCGACACGACTTGTACCGCTTTTGGGGGTCTGACTTTTACCAACCCCCTAGGCCCGCCATGCGATACTCGTAGACGAACGGACCGGACTGCACGGATATTGTCACTGACAGGCTCAGTAGGGTTGTCAGGCTGAGTTCGCTCACAGACATCCCTTTTAGTCAGTACCTGGTAGCCCGTTACGTATTGGCTTATACCTCTGACGTGCTAGTGGTTAAATCCACAACCAAGGTGTTGATGAGTCTTTAGAGTCCCCCACATTCAGTTACTCAGCTTTCGGGCGAAAGGTTGTAGAGGCCGTATGGAGATATGGCAAGGTCCGATCAGATACGTGCGGTATTGCATGGATCAGGATCGGACAGTCTGTACTATAGGCCGTATGGATATATGGCAGGGTTCGATCAGATACGTGCGGTATTGCACGGATCAGGATCGAACAGATATTACTAGCCGGCTTTGGTATAAGCCGGATCCTAGTATAGTACAGTGTAGATTTTGTCTCATTGCATTTGTATTTCGGTCGAAATACAGATGCGGGTGTGTATGCACAGTAACGGGGTTTTCCTGTAATTTATTACGGGACCAGTTTTCTGGAGTTGCCAGTTTGCTTTCCGTTTCGGCCAATTTCTATTGTTCCGTTCATTGGCCGAAGATTGGTGGAGGAGGGTTTATTTGCATTGTTGCAAATAGGCTTTTTGTGGAGGGGGTCTTTGCTTATTGTAGCATCATGATGGTTTTCATGATGTGCACCATCATTGACTTCTCATTCTCATGATGGCTTGACTTTTAGTGGGCATGATGGTTGATGATGATGAGGGGTGAGGTTGGTTGAGTGTGGGTTTATTGTTGTGATCATTTCCTTTTTGGCATGATAGCCTTCTCTCTCTCCATTGCATATAGGATGGCTCTCTCCTTTTCTATCATACTCTCCCTCATTTCTCACTCACCCTCATTGGAATGGCCGGCCACTTCCCTATAGGGGCTGTCCAAGTTTTTGGGTGTAGGGTCTTTGTTCATTTCTTGTTCCCAAAAATCCCCAAAGTTCCTCCACATTGTTCTTGTATCATCCCTCCACCAAAAAGGCAATTCCGATAACCCCAAATGAGACTTGCTCGCCATATTCTACAGCGAACCTTGGGCACGTCGAGTAGCTGGCTTCGTGCCCGAGTTGCCTCGGCATTGAGGTGGGAGCCCGTAAACAAAGTAGGCGATGTGGTGCACTTCCGGCGACGAGGAGGAGACAGGATTTTCCGCAGGAGATCGGGACCATGGCGAGAAAACCGGAGGACTTGGATCGTCGGTATATCTCTATTCCCTTTCTTGTAGTTAGCTAGGACTAGTTAATGGTTTCGATCCGGGTGTTTAGTGCGCGGTGGTGCCGGTTTGCTAAGTCCGCAAAATTTAAGATTTCACCGCTTCCGCATTCCGGCGTCGGATTGACGGCCGGGGCGCCGCAGTGCACTTACATTTGCTGCCACGATTACGGGCAGGGAGAGCTACGGCTAGAGTTGCGGTCAGCACGAGCTCGTCACGAACGAGGACACGATTGCGGAGATGTGTCTTTTTATTGTGTTTTCACACCCCGAGCGTTTGATGGATCGCTGTATGAGATTACTTGGACGTGCCGATCAGCACTAGAGAATTGAGCCACTGACAGAGGCCTGCCAAATTTTGATGACCGTTGGTGTATTGCTTACTCATGATGATTGAGGCACTGTTCAGCGTACGGAAGAGTGAGCCAGCTATTGCTGCGAATGACGAGATATTGCCCCAGATGTTGGAGCTATTGCAGTACGAGTAGTACGAAGAGATGATAGAAGGTCGCTAGTCATCGAGGACGAATGACTAGGACAGGTGGATCGTTCGCCTACCCCGATGCGAGGTCATCAGATAGATTGATTCCGGCTGGAGACAACTTCATGCGTAGACGTTGAGAGTCGACAGAGGCAATCGAATGTCAGAAACCTATTATTCCAAGTTTAAAGTAGTCGGAAGGACATGCAGGCATTTCTATGGTCCCTCTAGAAGAAGGAAACCCTAACTCGACATAATGACCGTGTGAAAGCCTTTGAACCTTAGGGTTTGCGGCAGTTCCATGGCGCCATTATTGAGGCTTGGGTTTGCCCTTCTACGGCTGGACCACCGATGCTGTGGTATGTGTTCGATACTATTAAACTGTGCCCAAGATGTTGAGCTCTTGGGGGATTATGAGGTTTTGACGAATCGATCGAATGGTTCGACTTCATTCGGATGCTAGGTGGTGAGATGCATTCTTGGGAGACTCCAGATACGAGGATAGTCATTGGAGCTCAGTCCATGCAGCCACGATGAGACGAGTCCGAAGCAGTCGACATTAGAGAAAGTGGAGTAAGGGGTTCATACGAGATCTTGATGAGACGACGTTCCACTCCGCCAACATCAGAGATGCGATACGCATGCCGAGGCATTGTGCATGGATATACCTTCCAGAAAGAGTCGCGATGAGTATGCAGCCGTTCCGGAACAAGAAACAGATATAGTAAAGGACGATAACTTCCGGACAGTTCGGCAGAGACGTGATTTGGGAGAGCCTCGACAGGACCTTTCTGGAATGAATTACGAGAAGACTAGGACCCAGGAGTGGTCATGTTACGCACGCCAGCAGACCAGAGTTCTTGATCATTGACGAGGCATGCTATGAGTGACCACGACAGTTGGCCAGAGATTCTTGAGTATGTGCTTGAGCGGGACTATTCCGCCATACTAGATTTCGATGTTTTGGGTGATTTATTCGCATGATTTGGTTTTGATGATTGAGGATTTACGATTTTCGCACAGTCGTTGCACTTGATATCGTTTTCGTGCTTTGGTTTCACATGTTTGAGATTTTACGGTTTTAGACATTTGAGTTGATTTTGTGCGTATGCACGCACACGATTTGGTTCCTGCACTCTGTATAGTTTATATATGCTTGCAGTGCAGTGATACGCCTTTTGTGCACTTAGATGCACTGGACTTCGATTTCGATTGTGATACTCGATATTTGTTTTGTGCACCTTGTGCACCTGATTTGATTTTGCGCATGTTCGGCGCTTGATACTGGATTTCATGATTTCGTGCACGATGGATGCACCTGATTTGGATTTTCGCGCATGTTGAGCGCATGTCTTGAGATGCGATTTTGGTGCACACCAGATGCACTAAATCAAGATTTTTCGTGCATGTCAGATGCACCTGAGTTTGCTGTTAGGCACGTACGTTGCCTATGACCGATGTTGTGTGCACAACCGTTGCACCTTGATGTTGTTTTGTGCACCTGCTTGGCACATGTATGGATTTTGATTTCCGTGCGCACCGGACGCACAGGGTTTTCATACGCACTTTTGGATTGATTCTATGGAGGAGTACGTTTTATGATATTTGCTATGTGTCTTCGTACTGGACAGGACTAGTCAGAGGACGGTACCTGAATATATTTGGCATTCATTTCCTTCAGATATTTACATATATAGATTTGATATTTACGTGTATAGTTTCGAGTTATATCATATTGGTTTTGTATTGGATTTGACATTTGTGTCTTTACCATGACTCCGATGATTGCGGGATGCTTGACGGAGTTTGATTTGAGTTATATGCTCATTGCTCATGCGCATGCATTGCGCTATGATGCGTTTTATGTACTTATGGTTTCGGAGCCCCGACGACTTGATGATTTTGCTTAGATGTTTTGTATTTGGGGGGAGTTTGAATTTAAATTCGGGGACCAAATTTCTGTAAGGGGGAAGGTTGTAGCGTTTTGAAAATCGTTTCGGTGAAATTTCGGAAAAATCGGTAAAATAAGGGGGTTTTCTGTAAAAAGTCAAAATACAAATATCTTATTATAAAAATTAAATATACATATTCTAGCTATGTAATTGCTAGTATTTGGTGTTTATTGAGCCACTGGTGAAATTTCAAATTTTCTGAAAAAAAATTATTTTATTATTATTTTAAGCCGTCACTAATACATTTAATTAGGGAAAATTACAAACTGGAATGGGTTGAAACAAATTTTGTGTATCATCACACATTAAACAAAATTTATTCATGTGGTTTTTGAAACAAAATCGATTGCCAAAACGGTTTAGAAATTTTTGAAGAAAAAAGGCTTTTTTTTTTAGTGTAAATGGATTTTTGGGGTATAGTATTTATCATTTTCCATCACCCCACACCCATACCCACACTCACACACACCTATTTAGTTCTTCCCTTGGCTGAATTCAGCAGCCCCCATCAATTTCCCCACTTGAATTTCAAGTTAAGAAAAGAAAGGAAAAGAAAAGAAAAGAATAGAAAATGATAGAATTTGAGTGTACTTTGACTTGATCTAACTTTCTCCACCTCACTCTCTCTCCTCCCTCACCAAATCCCCCACACTTCTGGCCGAAACCTGCAACCCCCCAACAGCCCCTTTCCCCTCTTCTCCTCTCTTTGTTTCCATCAAAGAAAATCCAAAGAAAAACACACAAAATCAAACCAAAATCAAAATCCACCTCCTACCCATTTTTCCTTGGCTACTTTAGCATGGATCTAGGGATTTAGATTTCAATTTGGGAGGATAAGTGTGCTTGTGGGAGCTTCAAATTATTTGGGTATAAATTCTAACCTTTTGCTTAATGTGTTGTAATTGTTTCATGTTAGCTTAATTAGGTGTTTAATTAGGTTTAAATAGGTTTTCAATTGGTTTTAAGTGCATGATTTAAAATTTATGAGTTAGGGTTTGAATTCAAATATGGTCATTGTCACTTGTTTAAGTTTACAAAGTGTATTTTGGCATGTGAGGGCATGGAAAAACCTAATCTAGTTGCTATTATGTAAATTGTTGCATTTAATTTGTCCAAATCAAGTTTTTAAGCAAACTAGGTTTTTGGAATTTGATTAAATAATGGAGATAAAAATCTAATTAGGGTATTCATGGCATTATTTACATTTTAAAGTGTAGTTTAATGCTTTAGTTCATGAAAATCCAAGCTAGATTGTAGTTTGTGCATTTTTGCTATAAAATTATTAAAATTTAGGTATTTTGTAAACTAGAATTTTAGGGTTTTTGGAATTTAATGAGATTAAATTATGGGAATTGTTTTTATGACTTATTTAAGATATTTAGTGAATATTGTGGCCGCTAGATTCGTTTATACATCGAGTTTTGTACTAAAACGGTGATTTGTGCTTGCTAGATTTTCGGAAAAATGACTTTTTAAGTGAAATTGGGGTTTTTGTGAATTTTAAGCTATTTTATATTATAATTAGTGCTTGTAATTGTATAAATAAGTGTGTTGGGATCTTTCTCGATGGTTTGGCGTTTGTATGCTGACGTCGAAGGTTTTTGGGTCGATTTGTGAAAGCAACCATAGGTTTTGACCTATGTGGGATTCGTGCGTCGTTTTGGTCATGAGTCGGATTTTAATGCGATATGGTGCGTTATGATATGTAGGTACCCCATGTGGACTTCGAGACGACAAGCAAGCGCGTGGCGACGTCGGCACCGGCGAGCGAGGACTAGGTGAGTAGATTTATATCTACGGGGAGAAGTCGGGTGGATGGCGTATAGCACCCCTGCAATTCGTGGTGATGTATACGAACACGTATACACACATATATATATTGTTTATTTATTGTTTGAGTTATTGATGATAAATATGGATATTTGGTGTTCTTGGATGATTGAGTGTCGCAAAACCCTAGAGTAGCGGTCGCACCACACTTGCACCCACCCACCCATACTTGTATACTTTCTTCTTTCTTTTGTGCTCATGCGGGAATATATAGTTATGTGTTCACATAGGTATGGGACTATGTGTTCACATACGGATTTGAGAATGATACTTAGGATTGAGTTGAGTCGATGTGATTTGTGTTGAGATTGTGATATCGGTGATATGGCAGGATTCGTACTTGAGGTACGTCATGGTGTTATAGAGGATCTTGGGGCGACGATACGGGTGAATAGTGTTATAAATAAAGTGTCGACATGTGATCGTGATATGAGATATGATATGCTAGGATATTGATCCTAGGTTGTATTGGGCGATGTATACCCCTTGATGATGATATGTGCTGATGATATGTGCTGATGATATCAGTTTGTACGAGACTGTCGATCAGTAGCCAGATCATGACTATATTGATAATATCAGTATTGTACTGGGCCTAGGTCAGTACCTTAGACTATGATCTTTGATAAAGAGGATACCGGATGAATAGTGTGACGAATATGATATTGACCCGTACCCAGATTTGGGGATGCCGTACGACGGATTTACGTACGAGCTATATTTTGATGATTGATCCGCACTCTTGACTTGGGATGTCTGATTTTAGATATGGTATCGGATATGATATTATTGAGGCGGGATCACCGACTAATATATATACAGGTATGTATATGTATCGACTCAGATGTTAGGCGGTTTCCTTACCTGTAGTCCAGCTTGTTAGCTTAGCCCTTTAGTTTAGTTTAGTTGTTAGATTAGATTCGATTCTTACCTATTTCAAAAAAACTAACGAATCATGGGCATTTTAAAAGACAACCCAAGGGATCCTATGGATATTTCAAAAGACGTATCTTTTCATAAAAACATCGTAGCCCCTATTTCCAAAACCCCACGATTCGTGTTATTTTCAAAAGGCACCATTGTAGGACTTATATTAGGTTAATGCAGATTAGTTATCGTTGCGTCTAGTGTTCAGCTCCCGCTCATTATTGTGGTTCGCTCCGCATCGCATGCTTATATTATGCTTCATATTCTACTGTTGATATCTTGTGGTTAGGACACCAGCACCATTACCGATGATGCGTATGTACCACGCACACTTACTTGCCGGCTCACACACATCTTCATCGGTAATTGCCATGTCACGTACACTTTAGAAAATATTATTGCTTGACATAGCCTGTTAGCTAATAGTTTAGACATGATATTAGTGTACTTGCCTTATATGTTAGTTTAGACATTGTAGTTATTACCTTCTACTTCATGCAAACCGTTATTCATTGTTATGCCGCATTCATGGATTCTCATGCATATATTCACTTTTTACGTGCTATTGAGGTTTTGGATTCGGATTTCCATGAGATTTTCTGGACTTAGGGAAAACCGCAAAACATATACAAACTTCTTCTTTCTCTTTTTAAATGAAAAGCGCGGTTTTTCCCATGATGTATGAGTCGTCCACCATGAGTTTGTTGATGGATTTCGAGACCCGATTCGAGGAGTTGGATGAACCGTTTCGGGTACATGGTGGGCCCGGTACGGTACCCCGGGGCGAGAAGGCCGTGTTGTTGACGTTGAGCCTGGCAGGGGTGCACTACCGATCGGATATCCGGAGGATACCGTCGTGGTCTTGAGATGGATGGTAGGGGCCGGTCTAGACTGACGGCGCCCTAGATATTGAGATTGAGATATTGAGATTTCGAGATATTGAGGTACTGAGATTTGATGATACAGGCCAGTCCGGATAGCCGGAGCCTGAGGTTTTGAGACATTGAGATTTATGTTTTGTGTCGATGCTAGACACTGTTGATGCTGATTTCATTTATGATACCTCATTTTAAAAATACAAAGGAAATCTCACTAATTTATGAAAACAGTTTCTTCATTTACATGTATTCTGTTTTCATGCATTCATACCTCATTCATATGATATATTGCTACCTGAGGCACTGACACGGGCACATGAGATCACACTCGGGTTAGATATTACCCTAGCCATTGTTATAGGCTGCATGTTATACACATATTTGAGGATATATTATGATCATTGACCTAGGTTACGTTATTTATGCGATTTCTGTGCGTAGATGTTTTTCTATTCACGAGTTGGCAACTCACCCCCATTGTGCCCCTGTTTCTTGCAGGTTTGCCGTACAGGTTTCATTACGGCTTTGCTGGCATAGTTTCATTCGGGTGATTTGCTAGTAAGTGGGTTTACTTGTATCATACCCCCATTATATATCTTGTATATCATTATTCTGTTGTATCTAGAAGTTCCATCAACTAAACATGTATTTATTTTTGAGATAGAGACCAGTGATGTTATTCTTTCGACCTTAGAGTCGCGCGTTTTTTTTCTTGTGGTTTTGAATTTCCTTTTGAGTTTTTGATCCTCGCCGTTGGCGTTGCATATTATATTGCTTGTGTGGTTGTGACCGTCGATTGACGAAGAGCTAGCTCCCGCTTGGGGATGCCTTTTTTGATTTCGTATACTATTCATGTTGTATCCCGTTTGGGGGCCAGTATTTACAAAGGAGACTGCCGAAATTTTCAGTAAATTTTTGATGTTTTTAAAAAACCGCATAATTCGGCTTATGTTATTGAAACTACTTGCTTTAAGTTGGTTTTTCCTGCACTCTACTACTTTTCTTGGTTTGGATTTCTGGGTTTTCGGTTTACTTAGATTACGTACGCCTCGAGACGTTCGTAGTTTACGTGCCGGTCATGTTCCGTACTTTCGGGTCGTGACATCTCGATACACCTATGACTAGGGACATTTGAAGGATGTATTTAGGGACTACTCTGTCCCCACTAGTATGATCTACATCATAGTCCTGGTAGTCAAGTACTCATCCTAAGGGCTTTATCAACATGTAACATAGAGACAATCAGAGTACATGTTAAGATAAAGTGCAACCAGATAGCATACTATCATTTCGAGCAAGAAAGTCCTCCCTATATATGTCCAAGCATCCACTGCAATATACATCGTATGTATAGTAATGGCCTCTAGGGCATACATATAACTAACAATCTCCCACTTTCACTAGGACCATCTGTTGTAGTATCTCATACCCAACAATTAGCAGTGGTTGAAGTATCTCATACTCAACCATCCCATAAAAAGTCTCTGCTGAGAAATAGGCATTTGTGAGTGGATCCGCGCTGTTGTCCTCTGTGTCTACTCTCCTAACCTCGATCCCCCTTGAGATCAGCCATCTCCATGATCAGGTGATACTGCCTAAGAATATGTCTAGATCTCTGATGGGACGGGGGTTCCTAGGCCAAAGCCACAACTCCATTGTCACACAATGGTAGGAACGAAGTTCATCTCATGAACTTATATACATCCAGACTGACTCTTTGGTATCATCTTAGGTAGAAATGTATCCAGTCTTTATCGTCTAGTATGCCACGGTATCTAACTTGGAACTCTTCCAACATACCGTCCCTCTACTGAGGGTAAAGACAATGCCTGTGACTGACATTCAGTTGTTCTTACCACCCTGGATCCTATCCAGTAATTCTCTCCAGGATAGATTGACACCATCTCACTACACCTACTGAGAATCCTAACATCCACTTAGATCTATCTCATAGATCCAAAACCCAAGATTTAGGAGGTATCACTTTGATCCTATACTGGAGTATCTTTGTGATAAGAGGAGATTGACCGAGCATAGCATAGGAAACTCCTTTCTTATCAAGAGTATGTCATCCACGTACAATACGAGGATCATCACCATACTTCCTACTACCTTTTTGTATATACATGGTTCATCTACCATTTTGATGAAGTCAAACTCTTTCACTACAACATCAAAACAGATGTTCCAACTCCGTGATGTCTACTTTATCCCATAAAGCAACTTGCACATGTTTCCGCTGCTCCCACTGTCTACGAAGCCTTCTAGCTGTGTACTTATAGTCGCTCTCTTCTAAATCATCATTTAGAAAAAGCAGTCATGATACCCAACCGCCAGATATCGTAGTCATGGTATGTAGCAATGGCAAGTAGAATCCGAATGGACTTAAGCATAGGCACTAGATAAGGTTTCATCATTATCCACACCCAGTCGATGACGAAAACCTTTTACAACTAGTCTTAGCTTTGAAAGTCTCAACTTTTCCATGTACACCAAGTAATCTTCTCAAGATATACTTGCTTCTGATGGGGATTTAACCCTTCAGATAAAGCAACCAAAGTCCATACTTTGTTGGTGTATATGGATTCCATCTCAGATCGCATAGCATCCAGCCATTCTCACAGAGTCCCCACTCCTGATGGCCTGCTCGAAACTAGTTGGGTCATCATCTCATGATGCCATCCTCGCTCCCACTGTCATAGAGAAACCGAAGTATCTCTCAGGCGGATGAGGAACCCTACCAGATCGGCGGAGAGGCTGAGGTTCGTTGGGAACTATTGAATCCTTCGGGTTTACCAAATCATTAGCTGCAGTTTGTATAGATGGAACTCCTTCCAGTTCTACCTCATGACCACTAATTTCTTCACAAGAAATTCCCTTTCTCAAAGGTGGCATGCAGAGAAACAAAACAAATTTTGCTCCTCAGTGTGGTAGAAGATATTCCCTTGCGAATGCTTGGGATATCCAACAAACTTTCACAGAACTGACCTTGCCTCGAGCTTGTCCGGATTTTTCTTTTAGATATAGGCCGAACAACCCCAAATCTTAACATCCTTAAGAGATGGGCTATTCCCATACCGTATCACATATGGAGTGGTAGGCACCTGATTTGATTAGAACCCTATTCAATAGGTATGCAGCTTCTCAAGTGTATAACTCCCAAAAGGAAATAGGTAACTCAGTAGTACTTATCATAGAGCACACCATATCACATAGGGTGAGATTGCTCCGCCCCGATACACCGACGTGCTGTGGTGTATACGGAGGAGTAATGTTGAGAGAGAATCTCATTCTCAGTTAGAATAGTCCAGGAATTCCGTGCTCAAGTATTCTCGTCTCTGATCCCATCATAAGACATAATACTTATACCCTTTTGGTTCTCTACTTCTAACTTATATTCTTTGAATATCTCAAAAGAATCAGACTTGTGTTTCAACAGGAACACATGTGCGAATATTAAGAGATCATCAATGAATGTAATGAAGTACAAAGAACCAGTCCTCACATGTGTAGACAGGGGACCTTCATACATCAGCATGTATCAATCCCAAGAGTTCAATAACTCTTTCTCTGTTTCCAATAAACGGAGCTATAGTCATCTTATCTTTATGACATGACTGGCAAGTTTCACAAGATGTAAATTCAAACAGATATAAATATGCATCTGAATGTAACTTAGCTAGTCGGGTCGCATTGATATGACCTAGTCTACAATGCCTCAAGAAGAATTCGTTCATTTCTGAACTCTTCCTCTTGTGTTCCGTACGTTAAGAACTGTAGTTTGATTTAGAATGTATATGCTTTTAGATAACGTGCCTGAACCGATCAACTCTTGATATAGGAAATATTCAAAATATTATCCAACAATACAAAATTATATCCTTCTTTACTAATAAAGAGACTGATATGATGTTGTACATCAGGTTCGGTATCTAATAACATTCGTTCAGAATCAATATATTTGGTAATACAGGGTGATAACTGCCAACAGACTTGGCTGCAACACTTGCACCATTTTTAACTCTTAAAACTTATCACCTGTTCTCAGTTCTCTACCTGTCTTATAGCCCGTGTAACTGATTACATATTCGGGATCCTGATCCGGTATCTCATTCTAAGGACGTAAAGGATACTGAGAAACAGTTTTCTGTAATGAACACACCCGAAGAAGATGTATCATCATGCACTTTCTTTGTTTGGGCGGCACGGGAATTCTGGTAATCCCCTATTTTCTGCTCGGTCTTATAACAATTATAAGTTGGAGCGGGACCAACGTTCCCTAGCGCAGTATAACAAGCGGGTTCCGTCAATACATCTGTATTATTATCTTGATTAAGGCGTGACATGGTCGCTACCTGGAGAGAGAGAGAAGAAAACACTCAGCGTATACTCTTGCAAGATTAGATTGGTTATCAATATATCTAATCAGGATGGCTCCCACTGTTTTAATCAAATCTTCCTTCAAACCCTAAAAGGAAAGACTAGCCGGGATTAATTACACCCTACAAGTTCGCCAATCTTTCAGCCAGGCCAGTGCCGGTACTTTGAGGGGGTTCCCCGTGCTTTCGCACGGACCTAATTAAAATAAACCTCGTTTTTCCAGGGGCGTAACCCCGTTGACACTTTTCTAAACACCTACTTGATCGGCTAATTGTAATGTGTAAAACTCTCCCAGGAGCAACTCTTATTCATAGTGGGTATCGGGATCCAACTATCTCATAGAAGGTATGCAGTCTCATTGCAAATTTCAACACTTGAAATTCCCGATAATATTTTACCCCTAGAGTCCTATGACCTTGACGGAGGTCAACAAACCATAGGCTGCTAGTCAAGTTCAACCCGTCATTTCTTGATTGAAATAAACCCACCCGCACGACCCTTAACGGAGGTCAACAAGGTCGTACGGCTACCCTAATCCAATCTGCATCATATGCATAAGCAGATAAATACTAGTCAGCTACCGCATACTACGCCTTGACGGAGGTCAACAAACATAGCACGAATACTAAGTAGGACTTATCTGAAATGACGGAGGGCTACGACAGGTTTTTAAGAAAACCCTTTGCGTAATGAACTTGATATCATCGTAGAATCGAGTGATTTTAAATGGATTGTTTTTTAGGCTTTTAATAGTTTTCCTAAAGTGGTCACTCCCGGTGAAGGGATCTCGGCTCTTCTCTTATCGAATAAGGTGCTGGATGTTCTACAAGGAACACCGCTATGCAAAGCAAAAACTATAGAAGCAATCAAAAGACAAACCGAGGGTTGTAGCATCTGCCAGTTATTGCTGAAGAGGTCACTCCCGGTGAAGGGATCTCGGCTCTTTCCTCATCGAATAAGGTGCTGGATGTTCTACAAGGAACACCGCTATGCAAAGTAACAACTAGAGCTACCTATTTTTGAAAATTCGATTCCACAATATCTTTAGGTTTCTTTTATTTCATTAATCTCATTAATGAAGTCCCATCATTTTAAGTTTCCTAAACATCACAGATAAATACAACATACGCTTATGCCATCCGCATTCGCCTCGATGTCCCCTCGTGCACCGTTAGGTTAGGTAACTAACGGCAGAGTGGGGCAGTGCTAGCGTGAGTGTAAAACATAAGCAACGTCTATATAATATATCACATATACTATATCCTGTATCCATATAAACATATCAAATGATCACATCACAGTTATTGCAGCAGAAGAACAACATATGAAATATTGGATATACTAGGATTTCCGTGTTTTATTTTAAGCCTGTATAAAACACGGATTCCACGGTCGTGATGAATAGCCAATCCCACACCCCTAGACCCCTACGAGAGCGGAAAGCAACCCTACCAATTCTAAAGTTTGGAGACCCAGTCTCGACTCCTCGAGATGGTCTCCCTCTGGACTCCAGAACCCGGTTACTTGTGCTCCCCGCCTTGGGTCTATCCTAATGCAGAAAAGTAAATAATATACAATGGTGACATCATCCTCAACCCGGAAGTGCTCCAATAAAAGAATATTACATACAATGAATTTTTCATGAATGAAAATAAAAACCCTCATCTCACATAAAACCCCGGCTATTCAAAACACGACGATCCAATATAACATATCACAGCAACATATAACATCACATGTCATCAACGTAAGTAAATATGTGTATCCCAATTGTCGTTGACATATAGCAACGAAACCGGTGATACACCACATATTACACTTACGGTCGCAGAAAAGAAAATGAAAAACTATAACAGTTGGAATCCACAACCACCTTAGACATCGCATGCCTAACCAAATGAATTCCTTAGATATCGTATGCCTAACAATTATAAACCCCGCATTTTAGTCTCGATCTCGAAAATAATTTTCAATATCTAGTTGGGCAATTCAACAAGATTCCCGACATCCTGATCGAATACTTGTCGGAAACTTTAGTAGACGTCCGCACCCCCGATGCCGTCGACGAAGTGCACTAAGGCGGAACACCGCTGCCACGAGCACCCGAACGGATGCTTTTGGCAACGGGGTTTTCGTACAGTCACTTGGTCGGGGCTATGGGGCGTGGCTATTTATTATGTTTACCCAGCGAGTATCCGCGTATGCTACGTGATTGCGACGGACTTTTGATCACATCAAAATCTCGTGGCAACCGATCAACTGAGACTAAACTGCTAGATTTATAACATTCAATTTAGTTATCTCATAACTACATATGGATTCTAAATATTGTATCCCATCACATAATATCTGGATTATGTTAAACTTTTTGAACGATTCATCAAAGTCCCACAATTTCCCAACAGCTCAAGACTTGAGCACAGTTTTAGTAATACCCAGAAGATGCCTCAATACCTATGAACCAGCCGTAGAAGGGTCAAACCAACGCCTCACATGTGAAACACTAAACTACCACAAACCCTAGGGTTCAAGTGGCAGTTTTGACGGCCACATAATTTAGTTAAGGTTTACGTTCTTCTAGAGGGTCCAAAGAATCACTTGCATGTTTTTCCGAGTATGTTAAACTTGGAAAAATAGATTTTTAACATTCGATCGAACCCTTTAACTTCACCTAGACAATACGTGAAACACCCGAAACAATATTAAAACTACGAATACAAAACACTCTGAATTGCTTATAGTGTAAAATTACATCACATGCAAAATTAGCAAAAATAAACAACACCTGAAACATCAAAACCAAGTCACTGGAACACAGGAAAAAATTCAGGGGGGTGCTCGGATTGGGCCGATATGGACCCTATGGTGGCCGGACACTTTTGCAAGAAACCCACTAAAATTTTTACAGTGTTCAAGATATATCATATACATCACTCTGTACTTGTTTGCAAATTTTTGTGACAACTTTTAAAATCGACAGAAACTATTCTGTTTCAAGTTACGGAGTTTGTTTCGGTTTCGTAATCTAACAAAATCCGTATTTATTCCTAGCATGGCTCTGATACCACTGAAGGGTTACCCAAGACTGCAGCAAGGTTTCGGAAGGTATCGTCCATGCCAAATTAAAATTTTGCCGATTTAGATAACCCTGACTAGAATCGTTAACTAGAAATAATACGGGAAACATTTGCAAACACTTTGCAACTAATAATGAGCAAGGAATACAACCTTTGTAGACCGGTCCTTCACTTCAAATAGCTCCGTGTAGTAGTCCCCTCCGCTGCGATCTCAAGCTCCGGACTCTAGAGAGGCTCCGTAGAAGAAACGAACGTGCTTGCTTCGAAGACTTCGAGGCCGAAGATGATCTACGTCGGGAAGACACTAACTCAAGCTATTCCTTCACTAGGTCATGAACTTTGTGAAGAGAACACCCTATACTACATGGCAAGTAGTAGTGGATGAAGAAGTAGGAAGTGGGCTCACTTTAGAATTGATTTTCTCACACTTTTTCTCATAGCACCATTAGAGCTAGCAAGCTTTTCATGGAGCTTGATGAAGAAGAAGAAGAAAGAATAATTCATCATATGAATTAATCCCCTCAATAAATGTAACCATGGGTGAGTTAAGCTATCATGTTTAACTCATGTAGAGAATTGACCAAGGTATGAGGTTAAGGGTTGGGTTAAAGAATATCAAGAGAAATGACAAAAGAGTGGACTTTGTCAAAGTTTCTCCAAGCGTCTTCCAAGCTTGAGAACTTTGACTAAGTCTTTCTCATTTGTTAAATCTTAAGATATAAACAAAAACCTAATCTTAACCCAAATCATGGTATAAGTCTCATACACCCATCTTTCATGTATCATCAACAATGACACAATGCATGTACACAAACATACATATCACATATGTACAATGTGCACACAAAGTGAGAAAATAAATCTTAAGTGAGCAAATACTAGTTAATGTAATGTAATATATCAAATATATAATTATACATTAAATTATTAAATCAACTCTTGATTTAATAATCCGGCTATAACCGACTAATATCATGTGTAACAACTTATCGAATCAACACTTGATCCGATAACCCGGCTATATCGCATACAACCGATCAATGTCATAAATCGCGAGAATAGAATACGGTATCACATATCGTATCAATCTCTGTCCCGCACATATCACATATGTGCTCCTACTCCGTTTCGCTTGAGCCAGGAAACCCCTGTGTAGGACTCTAAAGACACGTCAATACGCCGGCAGTAAGTGATGATCATATCAAACACCCACAAGCCGCAAGCGGTCTGCTAAACGTAACGGCCACCCGGGTATTGAGCGATCAGAAGATCAACAAGCAAGCCTGCTCACACTCCTGCGAATCCAATCAGTAACACTACCGTACAGTCCGGTCTCTTCGTCTGATATGTCGCATATCTCGTCTAAGGGTGGTAAACGTCAGACCCCAGAAACTCGATAAGTCGTGTCGATATGAGGCTCATAACGGGTCGAGAAACTACTGATAACACGTACCAGTATATATCTGAAGCTGCCTTGGCCAAGGACTTCCTGTTATAGCCAATCGAACACAGCGCAACATCAACTCCCTATACCGGGAGAGACAAAACCCCTCCTATCGCTCATTGCCTCCATATGACTTGGGACTGTACCCAAAAGTCACCATTTTGCATGCCCTCTTGGATGTGGTATGATGGAAATCAAAGCACAGTGGGAATCACACAAGACTCTATGATGATCTCGGGTCTGCAGACTAACCTGTACCAGTGTCACCAGAGAACTGCCATCTGACGTGAGGTATAATACCATCTTGGAGTTCTCGGCGAGTCCGTCCAGTATACCCAGTCTCCTCTGAGCACCCGTATACTGTCTCTGATGTAAAACACCAATGGATATATGATCATCCATCGCCCATCTACATGGGTCGAGAAGCTATACGCTAGTCTACTCTGGTATATCGATGCCCTGTCTCGATACACCTACGACTAGGGACATTTGAAGGATGTACTTAGCGACTACTCTATTCCCACTAGTATGATCTACATCATAGTCCTGGTAGTCAAATACTCATCCTAAGGGCTTTATCAACATGTAACATAGAGACAATTAGAGTACATGTTAAGATAAAGTGTAACCAGATAGCATACTATTATGTCGATCAAGAAAGTCCTCCCTATATATGTTCAAGCATCCACTACAATAAACATCGTATGTGTAGTAATGGCCTCTAGGGTATACATATAACTAAAAAAAGACATATCCAAAGCTGTGGAGTCGGGAAAAGGAGAATGTTTCTACTGCAAGAAGACGGGACACTGGAAGCGGAATTGTACTGAGTACTTTGGTCTCAAGAAAGGGAAGCATGTTGATGCTTCAGCTTCAGGCGTGTTCGTAACTGAAAACTGTTTTTCTATAAACTCTGCTTCATGGGTATTGGATACCGGTTCGGGTTCTCATATCTGCAATTCTGTGTAGGGGCTTAGAAATAGCAGAGTTTTGAAGACAGGTGATCATACTCTCCAGGTTAGAAATGGTTCCAATGTACATGCAATTTCAGTGGGAGAGTATCATCTGGGGTTGCTATCGGGTTGTATATTGGTTTTGAACCCATGTTATTTTGTACCAAGCATGCTTTGTAATATTATATCCGTTTCTTTGTTGGACGATGAAGGATATCATTTTATATTGCAGCACAATATTATGAACATTAAACTTAATCAAGAGTTGATTGGTTGTGGTGCACTTAATAACGGGATATACGTCCTTAATCAACACACAGTTTTCAACATACAACACACAAACAAAAGAAAATTTTCAGATATAAATGAAGCTTTTCTTTGGCATTGTGGACTTGGTCATATTAATGAAACAAGACTAAACAAGATTCATAAAGATGGATATTTAAATTCTTTTGAGTATAAATCTTATCCGACTTGCCAGCCTTGTATCAAAGGGAAAATGACCAAAACTCCGTTTACTGGACACGGAGAAAGAGCTACTGAACTCTTAGGCCTCATACATAAGGATGTATGTAGGCCAATGTCTATACATGCACGAGGCGGTTTTTCTTACTTCATAACTTTTACTGATGATTTCTCAAGATTCTGTCATGTGTTTTTATTAAAGCATAAGCCTGAAGCTTTCGAGAAATTCAAGGAGTACAAACTTGAAGTAGAAAAACAAACTGGATTGAGTATCAAGATACTTCGATCGAATCGGGGTGGAGAGTATCTTTGTACAGAGTTTTCGAACTTCCTAAAAGAGAATGGGATTCTCTCTCAGCTCACTCCCCCTTACACACTACAGCACAACGGTGTGTCAGAGCGGCGAAATCGAATCCTATTAGATATAGTGCGATCCATGATGAGTGATGCTGAGTTGCCCCTCTCCTTTTGGGGGCATGAATTGAAGACTGCAGCTTTTCTGTTGAATAGGGTTCCGACCAAGACCGTGTCTACCAATCCATATGAGATATGGTATGGGAAGAGACCATCTCTTAAGCGAGTTAAGATTTGGGGTTGTCCGGCTTTTGTCAAAAAGCAGAATCCGGACAAACTCGAGACACGATCGTCCAAATGTTTATTTGTGGGATATCCAAAAGATTCATATGGATATCTTTTCTACCACAAGGAGGAACAAAGGGTGTTTGTTTCTCGAAATGCCACATTTTTAGAAAATGAGATTTTTCCAAATGATACTGATGGCAATGTGGTAGATTTGGATGAGGTTCTAGAGACAAAAGTTACAAATGACGACTTGGTTGAACCTAATGTTGCAACAGAACCCAATGAACCTCAGCAGCTCCATAGATCTGGTAGGACTTCTCGCCCACCGGAGAGATACTGCAGTTTTCTCGTTGATGGTAATAGAGAAGACTGCATCATGGATGATGATGACCCTACCAGTTTTCAGCAAGCTATCATGAGTGGTGACTCTGTGAAGTGGCTGGATGCTATGAGATCCGAAATGGAGTCTATGTACACCAACAAAGTGTGGACTTTGGATGTTGTACCCTCTGGGGTAAAACCCATAGGGTGCAAATGGATCTTTAAGAGAAAGATCGGTGTAGATGGGCAGGTGGAGACCTATAAGGCAAGGCTTGTGGCGAAAGGATTTTGACAAAGACCAGGACTGGACTATGACGAAACCTTTTCCCCTGTAGCCATGCTTAAATCCATTCGGATCCTACTTGCTATTGCTGGTCACTATGACTATGAATCTGGCAGATGGACGTTAAAACTGCGTTTCTAAATGGTGATTTAGAAGAGTGCGTTTATATGGATCATCCAGAGGGCTTCATTGATAGTGGGAGCAGCGGAAAAGCATGTAGGTTGCTTAAATCCATTTATGGATTAAAGAAGGCATCACGGAGTTGGAACATCTGTTTTGATGATGTTATCAAAGAGTTTGATTTCATCAAAAATCCAGATGAATCTTGTATTTATAAGAAGATTATAGGAAACACTGTCACATTCCTCATATTGGGCATAAAGATCTATAGGGATATATCTAAATGGTTATTGGGATTGTCCCAAACCAGGTACATTAACACCATCCTAAAGAGGTTTAGTATGGAAGACTGCAAGCGGGGTTCCTTACCCGCTAGTCATGGAGTCACACTTTCTAAGGACTTTTGCCCAAAGACCGATGAAGAAAGAGCTCGCATGAGCATTATACCCTACGCTTCTACTGTAGGATCTATAATGTATGCGATGTTATGTACATGCCCTGATGTAGCTTATGAACTGGGTGTAGTAAGCAGGTATCAATCCAACCCAGGGGAGAATCACTGGACAGCAGTGAAGAACATTCTTAAGTACCTGCGAAGGACTAAAGAAATGTTTTTGGTGTATGGTAAGGGAGATCTCCAAATTGAGGCCTTTACCGATTCGAGCTTCCAGAGTGATAAGGATGACAACAAATCTATCTCTGGGTTTTTCTTTACCCTCAATGGAGGGGCGGTGTGTTGGAAGAGTTCCAAACAGGATACTGTTGCAGACTCCATGATGGAAGCTGAGTATATTGCTGCAAATGATACTGCCAAGGAAGCCGTCTGGATGAGGAAGTTCGTTTCGGAGCTAGGAGTAGTTCCGACTATTATTGATCCGATACCGTTGTATTGTGATAATAATGGGGCTATGGCGTTAGCCAAAGAGCCTAGGTCCCATCAATGATCCAGACACATCCTCAGGCGATATCATCTGATCCGGGAGATAGTTGATCGCTGCGAGATCGAGATTCGGAGAGTAAATACAAAAGATAACACCGCGGATCTACTAACCAAGGCTCTCCCTTTGCCGCAGCATGAGCGAATTTTTGAGAGGTTGGGTATGAGATACTCCAATAATTGGCCTTAGTGCAAGTGGGAGATTGTTGGATATATGTATACCCTAGAGGCCATTATATGATAGTGTATGTACCGGTATGTGTGTGTGTGTGTGTCTTTATATATATATATATATATATATATATATTCATGGTACATTCTTGCTCGACATGATAGTATGCTATCTGGTTGCACCTCTTATCTTGATATGTTCATTTGATCGTGCTTTCATTCATGTTGATATAGCCCTTAGGATGATGCAGGACTACTGAGATTATGATGCGGATCATACTAGTGGGACATGTGTAGTCTATGAGCATATCCTTGAAATGTTCCTAGTCGTGGGTGTATTGAGACGGGGCATCGATATCACCAGAGTAGACTAGCGTATACGTTGCTTGTCCCATATGATGGGCGATGGATGATCCCATATCCATTAGTGTGGTGACACCAAAGATCGTATACGGGTGGTCAGTGGAGACTGGGTACACTGTACGGACTCGCCGATAACTCCTATATGGTATTATATCTATCGTCGGATAGCAATTCTCAGGTGACACTGGTACAGGTTCGTCTGTAGACCCGAGATCGTCATAGAGTCTTGTGTGTCTCCCACTGTACTTTGATCTCCACCCTACCACGGCTCTACTGAATCGTGCAAACAGGTGGATTTTGGGTACGGTCCCGAGGCACATAGAGGCAATGAGCGATAGGAGGGGTTTCGTCTCTCCCGGTATTGGGGGTTGATGTTGCACCATGTACGATTGGCTATAACAGGAAGTCCCTGGCCAGGCCTGCTGAGATTTACTGATAAGTGTTATCAGTGGTTTCTCGATCTGTTATGAGCCATATACCGGCATGACTTATTAGGTTATTGGGGTCGACGATGCCATCCCCAGACTCACATATGTAGCATATTTGACGAAGAGACCGGACTGTACGGTAGGTGTTTCCAGTTGGCTCGACGGGAGTTTTAGCAGGTTTGCTTGTGTTTCTTCTGATTGCTCAATACCTAGGAGCCGTTACGTACTTCTTGTGTCACTGACGGTTTGTGGGCATGTGATATGATCACTACCTGCTGCTAGCTTATTGACGAGTCTTAGAGTCCTACAAAGGAGTCTCCTAGCTCAGGCGAAATGATTTGGGGGTGCATATGTAATATGCGCGGGAGTTTGATTAAATGCGTATATTGGATACCGTATTTTATTCGGGCGTTTACTATTAGACAGGTCCTATGTGATATGACCGGGTTATTAAATCAAGTGTTGATTTAATATTAAGTCCATTAGCTCATTTATTAAAACCTATTTCTTTTGATGCAAGCATGAGTGTATGTATATGTTGATATACATGCACACATGCAAGCATAGATGTGTCATGGTTGATGATACATTGGTGGTGGCAATGTAAGACTCACATGGTTGCATATTTATATATTTTGTTAATTTGAGAAAAGCAAAATGGCAAATGAAATTATGGTTTATTATTCAACTCTCTTTTCTTTTGCGTTGACAAAGTCAAAACCATGGTTTCATTTGCCCATGGTTTTAGCCCATGGTTTTGCTTAAACTCTACTTACAAAATATCTAGATATTTTCAACCATAGTTTAGCATGATAACTCTCTCTTACTCTCTTGAGTTAAGCAAGGGTTATTCTCATTATTCTCTCTTGAGTTTAGCTTGTGCCATCTTCTTCTTCCTCTCTCTCCTCAAAGCTCACTAGGGTTTTAAAAGAAAGAGAAATGATTAAAAAGAAAAGGTTTTTAATTGAGATCCAAACCCAAATCACCATTCTACTTTAGTCTTGCCCACTAGTGTGGAGTGTTAGATTCTTCTTCATCCTTGATCAAGAGAAGCTTGGAGCTTGGTGCAAAGAGACTTCGTGGTGGATCATCATGGACTCGGAAGGACACAAGCCAACCGGTTCAAACCTCAATCGATCCAAGGAGTCTAGGAGGAGGTCTACAAAGGTTGTATTCTCTCCCACTTAGTGTTAGACACTTGTAGTATATGATACTAGCATGTTGTTACTCTATCTTTCTAGTTCGATTCATGGTTGGAATTGTTTAGCACCCTCTAAAATTTTTGTTATAGCATGTGTGATGCTACCCTTAACCTAGTGTGGTGATATAGAATCCCTACAACTAAGTCTCCACTGAGCACCCGTATACCATCTCTGATGTCGAACACCAATGGATATAGGATCATCCATCGCCCATCACATGGGTCAAGAAGCGTACATGGTAGTCTACTCTGGTATATCAATGCCCTGTCTCGATACACCCACGAATTGGAAAATTTGAAGGATGTACTTGCCAACTACCTCTGCCCCACTATTATGATCCTCATCATAATCCAGGTCATCAAGTACTCATCCTAAGTGCTTTATCAACATGTAACATAGAGACAATTAGTGTACATATTAAGATAATGAGTAACCAGATAGCATACTATCATGTCGAGCAAGAAAGTCCTCCCTATATATGCCTAAGCATCCACTACAATATACATCGCATGTACAGTAATGGCCTCTAGGGATACATATAACTAACACGGCCATCTACTAAAGTTTCCGACGAGCATTCTATCAACTTGTCGGGAATCTTGTTAAATTGCCCGACTTGTTATTGAAAAGTTTTTTCGATTTGAGACTAAAATGCCGGATTTATAATGGTTAGGCATGAAATCCGAAGTATGTGATATCTTGGATTTATAATGTCTAAGGTGGTTGCGGATTCTAATTGTTGTAGTTTTTCACTTTGTTTTCTGCGACCGTAAGTGTAATATATGGGGGTATCGCCGGTTTCATTTCTATATGTCAATGACAATTGGGATACGCATATTTACTTATGTTGATGACATGTGATGTTATGTGTTGTTGTGATATATTATATTAGATCGTCGTGCTTGAATAGCCGAGTTTTTTTTAAGGTGAGATGAGAGTTTTTCATTTTCATTCATATAAAAACTTGTATGTAATAATCTTTTATTGGGGCACTTCCGGGTTGAGGATGATGTCACCGTTGATATATATTATTTACTTTTCCGTATTAGGATAGACCCAAGGAGGGGAGCACAAGTAACCGGGTTCTAGGGTCCAGTGGGAGACCATCTCGAGGAGTCGAGACCGGGTCTCCTGACTCTAGAATTGGTAGGGTTGATTGCCGCTCTCGTAGGGGTCTAGGGATATGGGTTTGGTTATTCATCACGACCGTAGAATCCGTATTTTTTACTAGCTTAATTTAAAACCCGGAAATATCCAATATTTCATATGTTGTTTTCTGCTGCTGATATTCTGAGACGAATGGCTTATTATATATATGATATATAATAAACGTTGAACTTGACTAGCAGACTATGGTTTGTTAGCCTGCGTCAAGGTCATAGGACTCTATGTAACATTTCAGAAAATATAAAATATTATTTTTAGAATTTAATATTAAAATAATATATTTCGCGAAAACTACCCGATTTGCGAAATTGGGGTTTTAGTAAAATGGTATAAATATATACCAATAATTGTGAAATAATTGGAGATTAAAATGATTTACTCATTTAAAAATATATTTATCGGATTTGGTATTTTTATAATTAATTATATGCAGTTTAAATAAAAACCTTATTAGTGCACTACTAATCGCGATTAAGCCAAATCCGTGTTTCTATGGTTTTCCATGGTTAGTGCACCATGTCATGTCACATTTTAGTTACATGTTGTTTTTATTGTGTTGGTGTTATTTGTGAGAAAAAGAAAAGAAAAGAGAAAAAGGTTAAAAAGGAGAATGTTTTGGAGGTAAGCATAAGAGAGAGTGAGAGTGAGGGTAAGAGAGTAAGGGTAAGAGAGAAAGAGAGAGAGAGAGGGGGATGCCATTCTCATCCCATTTCTTTTCTTCATCCTCTCCAACTCATTTCCCCTCCACCTCCATCCCCAAATATCATCTCCAAATATTCATCAAAACCATACCACCTCTTCATTAAAGTTGATCCCCTCCTCACCCTCAACACAATAGACCCATCAAAGTTGGATTCTAGAGACTTTGGACAAGAAAAGGTTTTTCTTGAGTTGCAAATGAGGTATCACCTACACCATTAGCTTAGTAATTTAGTTGTTTTAGTTTAGAATTGGTTTAGTGATGATTAGTGATGTTGGAAATTTGAAGAGAAGGATTAGGGTTTGAGTTGTGTGGTGGTGATGTGTAGTGGCTGTTACTAGGCCTTAGTGTTAGAATTTTGGACAAAACCAGAGACTTGACACCAAGAAGTGAACTTTGAATTGTGTCGATATTGGTTTTTTTGGAAATCGTAGCGTTGTTTTGAGATCTGCCGCTACCTGGAATACCCTAAAATCATTTAGCAAAGACAGTGAGATGAGCAGGTGATTGTGAGTGTACCCTAGAGACTTGAGACCATAACTTGAGATGTTGGCCGCAAATAAATTGCTTTTGGCCATAATTTACGGCCTGGGTAGGGGCGGTGGGGTTCGTTCTTGGTCTGTGGGTCCTATATCTGTTAATTAGACCCCTTATATGTGCAGAAGTGGCCAATTTTACCTGGGAGAGAATCTGGGAACATATTGGTGTGTTTTTGGTTATGTTTTCCGTATTTTTGTATGTTTAGTTTTGGTATTTGGTATTGTATTTGGTTGTTGGGCGTTTGAAAGTCAACAACAAGGGTTGTTTGATTGTTTTGCATGCGTAGGCTATAGGTTCTAACCTATGAGCGCACCGTGTGCCATTTTGGTTTTTCGGACTTAATGTTAATAGCGATTTCGATTGTGTATTATTGTAGGTACCTTCGTGTGGATTCCGAGGTGACGGAGCGTGGCCTCATCGACTTCGGCAAGCAAGGATCAAGGTGAGTAGATCTATATCTATGGGGGAAGTCGGGTGGATGGCGTATAGCACGCCTGAAAATTATTAAATGGAAACCGATCTATAGGATACAGTCATAGAAAACTAGATTTGGAAAACTAGGGATATGGTAAAAAGGATAGTTAGAGATGATATGAGATGAAAGCTTAGGGTTATGAAAATGTGATGTGATATGACGACTTGATTGACATGTCGGTATATAGATGCGAGTCGATAAGAGAGGATTGATACCTTTGCCGGTCCCCTGATATGAGGTTGTTATGGATGTGACCCGGTGACATGGGCATATAGAGATATAAAATGTTGTGAATCTTGACTGATAAGCCGTACGAGACGTTAGGTCCGTATCCTCATTGTCTTATAGGTTGTTAGGATCTCAAATTGTTTAATGACGCCATACGATGATTTACCGTAAGTGATGAGTTTAATTGATGATTGATCCATACCCTTGACTAGAGGATGCCGATTGATAGATTCACCGACTCGGTCATGTTAGATACGTATACCTTATAGCTTTTAGCTGCCGATTTACTTAAGCTACGTTCATGCCATTCCCATTGTATTTCATATACCTGTGCTAGTACACGTACACCATTATCGATGATGCGTATGTCACACTTACAAAGATTGGCCGGCTCACACACTTCATCATCGATAATTTCCATGTCACTACACAGTAGAATTGCTGCATCATGATATGACTCCTTGCATAATTTACTTTCTATAGTTACATATACACCTTTATACGATATTGCATTTGACCTTGGAGGAATTGGGAACCGCAGGATATATTTTAAAACTGGATTTATTTTAAAGAGCGGTTTTCCCTTGATATATGCATATTAATGTTCCATGTTGCATGATTTACGGATATGCTTACTGATTGATATGTATTCTCCATGTGTCGTGTTTTGGAAATGATGTTTCACAATCAAAGAAATTTGTAAACCGCAATCAATAACGGTGTCAATTGTAGGTTCGTTAGCGAGTGCGGATCGTCCACAGGGAAAGTGAGATTTGCTTGTAATTGAATTAGATGAATTGAAAATTAAAAAGAAAAGAAAAGTTAATTCAATTCAAGATTATAAAGTGAATTTCAAGAATTATCTAGATCTAAATTTAATATCAAGAAAACATTAAAATCAAGAATCAAGAATTGATGATATCCAATCGAATTAGGTTTCAAGAATTGAAGTGAGGTTCGTAGGAATCGATTGAATCTATAGACGTGATGAAAACTAGTGATTACGTTTTCGTATCCATTAATGATTTGATACTAGATCGATGACGATCAATCGAGGTTTAAGGATCTCTTGAAGGAACTAGGGTTTCTTCATCTTATCCTTTGTCCTTTCGATGAATCTCATTCAAAAACTAGCCTCTAGTAAATTGAATTACCGATCGTCGATCTCTAATTAAGAGCGAAAACATTCAAGAAAGCATTTCGCTCGAAACTAGATTGTCGATGATTCAATCTACTAGAGTTTACAAAACTTATAGGAATTGAGAATCGTTTCAAGATTTGTAACATCATCATTTATTGATTTTCTCGACTCCTCCACGAGTGGAGTTTTTACTCAAGCATCATATCAAAGAACACAATCAAGAATTGAGATCTAATCATAATGCTCAAATATAAAAGTAAGCAAGATAAAGAAATTTCACCTTTTATTTATCAACAATGTTGTTACAATTCTCTCAAGAACTACAAGAGGAAAGAACTCGATCGTCGATTTAGCTCCGCATCATCTCCGTGAGTCGCGGATCGTCTTGAGGATCACTTGCTCGGTTGAAGATCGGCGTCGCTTCTAAAAGGTTGAAGGCTTCTTGCTTGATTTGTACTCAAGGATCTTGAATTTTAGCTTTGGTGATTGGATTAGGGTTAGGCTTTGAATGCACAAGTTGTGTCACTAAACCTGTGGGATTTTGGCTCTATTTTCAACAACCTTAGAGTGAAGCTTTAGGGTTCCTTTTATAACCTTAGGATTGGGATTAGCTTCCTTTAGAAGGTAGGTTTAGATTAGCTTCTCTTGTAAGCTTGGTAGTTAGGTAGAAGGTTCTAGAGTTAGTTAGTTAGGGCTAGCTTCCTTCATAAGCTTTGAGGTTAGGGAGAAGCTTCTAGGCTTAGGTAGTTATTTGAGAGGCTTGCTTGAGAAGCTTGAGAGTGTTTAGCTTGAACAAGGAGCTTTGCTGTTCGGACAGAAGCTTTTGGAGATCTCTGGAATTTGCAATGTATTGAAGAGGTGTGGGCCGTGAAAGAAGAATTTTGAAGCGGAGCTGTGCTGATGTCATGCTGACGTGGCCGCGGATCTGCCGCGGGAAAGGCACTACGGCCGCGGATCCGCGGCTCTTTGGAAGCCTTGGGGATTGAAACTTCTATGCTGTTTTTGTGGAATTTTTATGATGTGTGGAATCTTATCTTTATTTCTGTATCACTGCCAGATCTGAGGTAAGATGGTCGCAGATGATGGCGTTGAGCCTGGCAGGGGAGCACTACCTACCGGTGATATTATTTGGACTCGGCGGTTATCCGGAGGATACCGACCGGAGTAGAGAGATAGACATGAGGGCCGATCTGAGGATGCGGCGCCTGAGATATGAGGATTTACGTGTCGATACTGGACACGGGTTTCATTATGTTTTCGAGTGTCGGTGTTGGACACTCAGGTCCCGTGATTTGTTGTGTCATTGATGGACACACATTCTTTGATATCCTCATATATTTACATGCATATGTTTTTATGATGTTTCGAGTGGACGGGATCCACATGCATACAAGCAGTTATTATATTGTTGGATGTTATCCACATGTATACAGGCATTGATTATATTGTTGGCACATATTTACATTCGGTCACCCTAGATATCATAGTATTACCTTTCTGATATAGTTGACCTAGGAAGTCGTTGTTTATTCGATTTATAC
Source organism: Agapanthus africanus (assembly GCA_030015575.1). NCBI lineage: Eukaryota > Viridiplantae > Streptophyta > Magnoliopsida > Asparagales > Amaryllidaceae > Agapanthus > Agapanthus africanus. Next base: position 243,436,544 of record CM057344.1, read on the forward strand.
CTGATGATGTTTTCTACTCACGAGTTGGCAACTCACTCCCGTTGTGCCACAGTTATTGTAGGTTGACTGCTCAGATTGGTAGCGGCATCGTTGGTACACAGCTTGCATTTGGGAGTTTTGCTTTGGTAGGTGGGACAATTGTATCGTGCCCACTCTTGTATTTATATTTCCTGTTGTATCTAGTCAATTCCATCAATCAAAACTAGTATTTTTATAAATAGTAAGACTTAGTGAGACTTTTAGTTGCGAGACTTGAGCGATGGATTATATGTTCGCCTTTTGGGTTGATGTCTTTCTTTATTCATTATCTTTTGTGTTGATCTTCGCCGTTGGGTATCGTATACTTATATTTATTACTTGCGTGGTTGTGAATCCGCCGTTTGGCGAAGAGCTAGCTCCCGCTTGGGGATGCCTTTTATATTATCATGTATTTATGGGTTTGGATCAAAATATACAAAGGAGATGTTGCCCAAATTTTTAAAAGACGAAACATGTTTTTCAACTAGTAAGATAAATTTGCATTTTTCAAGTTTCCTTTCTATGTATTTAAGAAAGCATTTGGTTTCATCATACTTTTATTTCAAAACTTCACCTCTTTTATTTTCTTAAAAAGGTTTAGATTGCTGGGTTTCGGCTTACTTGAATTACGTTACGCCTTTAGACGTTGCGTGATTTAAGTGCCGGTCATGATCTAAATTTCGGGTCGTGACATAGTTGGTATCAGAGCGCTAGGTTTAACCTTTGTTCGAGTTTAGGTTTGACTATGTGGAGTCTGGGGCATAAATATTTCGGAACCTAGGCTTGATTAGATAAAGTGATTAACTATTTTGATCTAAGTTAGAGTGCACGCTGAGTGTTTCTTTTCTCTCTCTCTCTTTGGCAGCGACTATGACCCGACCTAAACTAAAACTCATGAATCTAGTTAACCGAACCTTCTTTAAAAACTTTGGCTTTTGGATTGTCACGGTGTTGCATACATCATTGCCACTTCTATATCACCTTTGTGTTTCTCCAGAACACCCTGTATCACTACGAATATCTACATCTATTGGATAATCCATCATATAGTTACATACGAACTCGAAGGAACTTGTTCCATATTCAAGGATGGATTCTGGTTCAAGAGAAATTGAATAGGATTATTCGGTTGTCTTTTCCCTTTACCTTCTCTCAGGTTGCGAGGGGTCCTAGGATTAGGAGAGTATACTTATTGTACTTAACGGATAGTCTTCTTCCAAACCATAGGCAGGTGCCGAATGGTGGGGAAGGAAGAAAACAAATTAGCCTAAGTGTGGTGTACAGAAGGTAATAAGTAAAGATATATAAAAGGATTAGAATAAGGGCAAAAGGAAATTGCGACCGCTATCATTCACGGCGAAACCAGGTATACCCCTGCCACTCCTACATCCACTTTGGATTTCTCCAGAACACTTCATATTACTACGAACGTCCATAATGCTTGGATACGCCATCGTATAGTTATATACGAACTCGAAAGAACTTGTTCCAGATTCGAGGATAGTTTCCGGTTCAGGAGAAATAGAATAGGATTATTCAGTTGTCTTTTCCCTTTACCTTCTCTAGGGTTGTGAGGGCTCTTGGTATTAGGAGAGTACACCTACTATGCTTATTGGATAGTCTTCTTCCAAACCTTAGGCTGGTGCCGAAGGGTAAGGAAGGAAGAAAACTAATTAGCCTAAAGGTTGTGTACAGAAGGTAATAAGTAAAGACATAATAAAAGGATTGGAGTGAGGGCATGGAAGTATACGGTTACAGTCATGAATCAGGATAATGGAAGAGACATTACTAGGAATACCAGATTACCCCTCTGAAACATTTTCATGTTTCAGTTTCACTCTGCGATGTTAAGTGAAAACTGTTTTCCTAATTGGATTCTAACTCCAGGATATGTATTTACCAAATTCGCTCTCACATTTGTATAGTGTTACAGATGGTGAGTGGGAGTAAGATATTGGGAATTGGGTGATTAGATCCTCATTACATATCAGTATTCTTTGTAATTGGTGATATTTAAGAAAATCACCTGGGTTTTGCCTGACGACAAATATTTGGTTCTGAATATCCATTGTTATGCACCAATTTCAAACTAATATATCTGTACGTTTATTTTATAAAGTGAGATATAAATTTTCGATATTATGTCTATGACATTTACCTATATCAGCTGATGATTAGGTAAGGTGCATTCAACAGCGGTGTCATTCTTCTTAACCATAGCTCAGTTTTCAACCTACGACGCACAGGATTTGAGTTATTGAACTCAGGGGACTTAAACAAAGTGTTGTATGTTGTCCAATGTCCATTAGGACAAAGGGGTTGGTACTCGTACTATATTCTATTTACTTTTGACTTCTCTAGTTTTAGACAAGTATTTCGTTGAAATACAACGTCCAAATTTTGAGAAGTTATAGGTATATGAATAAAGTAGAGAACCATATGTTGCAAAGTATCAGGATTCTTCGAGGTAGTCGAAGATGTAGATACTTGTGCTAGGCATTCCGTTGTTAGAAGTCACGTCATCCCTCAATAAAACATCGTCTTTATTCTTCATTCCTATCTTTCTTCCAAACATCGATCATATAACCCTACGTGTTTGTAAAGAACATCCCTACACCCGGAGAATTAAATTCAAGCTATCATACTTTTGTCCATCTGCCTCAGTACTTTTTAATTTATGAATATTTAGATGGAATTGCTCACACATTTTCATGCGACCGTTAATACTTCTTGAGGTACTAACCGACCGATTACTCATGTGCTTGCTTATATGGTGTATTAGTAATTTCCTTGTCTTGCACCACCTAAGGCTTAGCAGTGACTCTCATACCAGTTGGTCCAAGGCACTAAGTGATGAAGCACCCTCGCTATATTTTTTTATTGCTGCCTTGGCGATAACAAAACCAGTGTTCATTTTTCTTCACCATTTTATATTTTCTTCATTTATAATTTCCTTCATACTTTGGCTTTTAGACAAGAGCATTTCAAGGTATCCTCTACTCTCCCGAGCTTCAAGACGTGTGTAAGTGCGTATAGTAGGGTATCAACGTTCAAAATGTTTGGCTTTCAGAATAGAAACTATTTTTCAGACTTATTTTTATCCTCAGATTAGTGACTTCCTTCATCTTACTAACCCTTGGGACAACGGCTCATAACTACTTATTACTAGTTCGTATAAGAAAACTTCTAATTTTCTTGGTTTTTTTAAATTTTTCCAATCTTTTGGATGTAATTTTTCACTATCTAATCTTTTATTATATTATTTATGTACAAAATTTTTTATTTTTTATTTTTTTGAAAATTTTTATTTTTTATTTTTATTATTTGTTTTCTGCTTATGCAAAGTATGATGCAAATGACGCGAAAATAAGCACAAACCTCCCCCAAACTTGTTTTCAACAGTGTCCTCACTGTTGCCATCCGCTATATCTCAAAAACCTGGAAGCCTGGGAGGAAATTTATTAATGGGGGCAATATATATTATCGTGAAAATCCTCTCCCAAACTTATTCTTTTCACTCACCTCCATTCAAAAGATGATACAGTAATTTACAGGACATGGAGGTGAGACGGAGGAATTTTAATCAGGATAAAATGGCTCCTGTAAAATCAGGAGCTCCTTCGAGGGGTCAATGGAAAAATACGGTTTTAATCTATGTCCATTCACTTTGAAAAATGTACCGTCTTTAGCATTTTCTAGCTCAACTGCCCCGTGCGGGTATACAGACCGCTCAACAAAAGGACCTTTCTACCGAGATCGTAGCTTACCCGCATGAAGGTGTAGTCGTGAATCATAAAGAAGGACTTGTTGACTAGGTGTAAAAGTTTTCCTCTAAATGTTTTAATCGTGAAATACCTTAGTCCGGTTCTTTACAATTACAGCGTTATTATAAGCTTCATCGCGGAGTTCGCTTAGCTCGTTTAATTGCAGCTTCCGAAAGTTGCAGGCTTGATTTAAGTCAAAGTTGATTTTTCTAATGACCCACATTGCTTTATGCTCAATCTCGACCGGAAGGTGACAAGCCTTTCCAAACACTAACCTATAAGGAGACATCCCTAGATCGGTTTTATATGCAGTTCGGAATGTACAAAGAGCAACTGTCAATTTTGTTGACCAATCTTTTCTATTTTTCGAAACAGTTTTCTCCAGAATTTGTTTGATTTGTCTATTGGAAATCTCAGCCTGCCCGCTCGTTTGGGGATGATAGGGTGTGAAAATTTTGTGGTTGATTGCGTATTTCCGCATCAAAGTCGCGAAAGACCTGTTGCAGAAATGCGTCCCGTTATCGCTGATAATAGCGCGTGGGTGTCCAAATCGCGAAAAGATGTTTTCTTTTAAGAACTTAATAACAACCTTCTTGTCGTTAGTGCGACAAGGAATAGCTTCAATCCACTTTGAGACGTAATCAACCGCAAGAAGTATGTACAGATTCCTAAAGGAGTTGGGAAAAGGACCCACAAAGTCAATACCCTAAACATCGAAAATTTCAACCACTAAGATGGGTTGCTGTGGCATCTCATTTCTCCGGGAAATCCTCCCCGTGTGTTGACACTGTGCACAGGTTTTGCAATGATCAAATGCATCTTTGAACAAAGTCGGCAAATAAAAACCGCATTGCAAAACCTTCTCCGCCGTATCTCTAGGACCGAAGTGACCCCCACATGCCTGATCATGACAAAAAGATAGAACACTCTTGAATTCCTCATTCGGGACACACCGGCGAATGATCTGGTCAGGACAATACTTAAACAGATAGGGTTCATCCCAGTAAAAATATTTTACTTGGGATAGAAAACGATTTTTGTCTTGTTTTGACCATTCACTAGGATAAGTCCCGTGACAAGATAATTCACAATATCCCTGAACCAAGGTTCATCGGATACGTTCAAGAGCTGTTCGTCTGGAAAAGAATCATTGATCGGCAGGGTCATAGGTGAAGAAGAAATGCGCGAAAGATCTACAACGTTTTCACATCCTTTCTTATCTTTAATAACAAGATCAAATTCTTGTAATAGAAAGATCCAACGTATTAGCCTACCTTTAGCATCCTTCTTCGCGAAAAGATGTTTCAAGGCGGAGTGGTCAGTGTACACAACAATTGGTGAGCCAATCAAGTAAGGCCTGAATTTTTCTAATGCAAATACAACGGCCAAAAGTTCCTTTTCGGTAGTTGTATAATTAATTTGAGCATCGTTCAGGGTCTTACTTGCATAATAGATCACGTGTGGTATCTTTTCAATGTGTTGTCCTAAGACTGCACCAACTGCAAAATCTGATGCATCACACATAAGCTCAAACGGGTGGTTCCAATCTGGAGACGATAAAATGGGGGCTGTAGTGAGAGAGTGTTTGAGTGAGTTGAATGCTGCCTCACAATCCGAGTCAAAGTGGAAGGTCATATCTTTGGCCAAGAGAAGAGTTAAAGGTCTAGCAATTTTGCTAAAATCCTTAATGAATCTCCTGTAAAAGCCTACATGGCCAAGAAAAGATCGGATATCCTTGACGCTTTTGGGATGAGGACGGTTTTGAATGACATCTATTTTAGCTTTGTCAACCTCAATGCCTTTTTGTGAAATAACATGTCCAAGCACAATTCCCTCTTGGACCATGAAATGGCATTTTTCCCAATTCAAGGTTAAGTTCTTCTCTTTACAACGAGTAAGAACTGCGTCAAGATTCGATAGGCAGTCAGAAAAAGAATCTCCGAAAATCGAGAAATCGTCCATAAAAATCACCAAAAAATTCTCGACTATGTCCGAGAATATCCCCATCATACACCGCTGAAATGTAGCGGGAGCATTGCATAACCCAAAGGGCATGCGTCTATAAGCAAAGGTACCAAAAGAACAAGTAAATGCGGTTTTTTCTTAATCCTTTTTGGCAATAAGGACCTGATTATAGCCAGAGTATCCGTCCATAAAGCAATAATACTCACGTCCAGCTAAGCGTTCTAGCATCTAGTCAATGAAAGGTAGAGGAAAGTGGTCTTTTCTCGTAGCGGCATTGAGTTTTCTGTAATCAATACATACACGCCACCTAGTTTGAGCGCGTTGTAAGTGTACGGTAGCGCCCCGGCCGTCTGTCCGAGGCTAAAATGCGGAAATGAAAACTTTTTTTTTTGTAAAACCGGCGCTATCGTATATACTATAAACCCGGATCGAACCATTAACCTATAACTAGTAAACTAGAGAAAGGGATAGAAAAGCTATACCGATCGATCCGTGTCCTTCGGTCTTTGGCCACCATCCCAAGCTCCTCACGGCATCTCCGAGCTCCAGTCTCCTCATCGGAAAGGGCACCACATCATCGAGTCTTTTTATGGGCACCCGCTTCATCTGAAGCAACTCGGGCACGAAGTTCGCTAGCCGACGTGTCCAAGGTGAAGTAGAGAATGTGTGTGACAACTTTGTCTCTTGCATCCATTGTATGGATGGAGGTTGAAGATGAAGCCATCAACGGAGGTTGTGATCTAGAGGAAGAAGAAGAAGAAGGAGCCTTTTCTTTTCTTTTTGTGTTGCTATGATAAAAATGAAAGAGAGCAAGAATGAAAATACAATAGCTAACCATGAGCTTATGGCTGCCCTTTCTCTCTCTCCCTCTCATTTCATCCACAAATCAATCAAATAATGTGACACATGCACAAAGAAAGAGACCATGAGTCATCACTTGTGCATGTGTCACAATTAAGGCTTCTAATGATGATTTCTAGTTCATAATTTCCATTTGTAAACATTAACCCAAATGTTTACAACAACAAAAAGATACGGCAACATCCAAAGTAAACTCATAACGGATCACAAGGATACCCCTCACCTGTATATACATACCTGCATTCGCATTCCAACTGAATGCGAATGCGATGAGACTAAAGTAATCCAACAAATCTAATACTAGGATCCGGCTTAAACCAAAGCCCGCTAGTATGATTCGTCCGATCATGATCCGTGCATTACTGCACGTATATGATCGAACCCTGCCATATATCATACAGCCACTACAACGTTTCGCCCGAAACTTGAGAAACTATCTGTGGGGGACTCTAAAGACTCGTCAACACTTTGGCTGTGGATTTAACCACTAGCACGTCAGTGGTACTAGCTGTACGTAACGGGCTACCAGGTATTGACCAAAAGGGAGGTCGATGAACGAACTCATCCTAACACCCTACTGAGCCTGTCAGTGACAATATCCGTACAGTCTGGTCCGTTCGTCTATGAGCATCGCATGTCGGGCCTAGGGGTTTGGTAAAAGTCAGACCCCCAAAAGCGGTACAAGTCGTGTCGGAGTGTAACCCAGAACACCCTGAGATACTACTGGAATACCTACCAGTAAATCTCCTGCCTTGGCCAAGGACTTCGTGTAATGGATCTCCTAGACACAGCGCGATCTCACCCCCAATACCGGGAGAGACGAAACCCTTGCCGATCCGCTCACTGCCTCCATGTGCCTCGGGACTGTACCCAACTAAAACCTGTTTGCATGACCCCTTTGAGCCGTGGTAGGATAGTAATCAAAGCACAGTGGGAACTCACATGAGACAAATGACGATCTCAAGTCGATGAACTAACCTGCACACATGTCACTAGGGAACTGCTATCTGACGTCAGGTATAATACCAACTAGCATGTTCCCGGCGAGTCCTGTTCGGTGTACTCATAACCCAATGAGCACCTGTATATATTTTAGGTGATCCAACTAACACTAATGGCCTGTGAGACCGGCCACCGCCCTTCGTCGGGGTCTCGACTGTATACACTAGTCTACTAATGGAGTATCGATACCCAGTCTCGAAACTCCCACGACTAGGGACCTTTTTAAGGATGTGCTTACAGACCCCAGCTCTCACGTATATGATCGCCATCATGCTGCTGGTAGTCAAGCAAGCATCCTAAGGCTCTATCAATGTGTAATAGTGATCTGTAAGGTCACCTAAAGCTGTACACGATGATAAAGATAAACCAGATAGCATACTATCATCTTGAGTAAGACTGTCCTACCGATATAGGTCCTCCCTCAATCATTGCAATCACGTGCCTGTGATCCAATAATTGACTCTGAGGGCACTATATCCAACAATCTCCTACTTGCACTCAAGGCTAATTATTGCGTTGTCGCATACTCATAGACCGTGTGATACCGAACACCCAACTCCTCTACTAATCAGTTTCACAAAGCTCGTTTGCGAAACTATTGCGTTCGAAGAATAGCCTCAGTGAGTGGATCCGCCCTGATGTTTCTTTCTATGTCTCTCTTTATCTCAAGTTCGCGGAGAAAGCCATCTCCCGAAATGAGCAATACATGTCTTAGAATATGTTTGGATATCTGATGGGACCTAGTTCATAGATGAACTCCAAATCCAAACTTCTTAGACTGTATCGTCAACTGAACTTAATCAGTATCCTGCGCCATGCCTCCCTCAGTGTCCGCTTGGATCACCTGTCCAAGACACTGCCCCTCGTCAGAGGGAAAACTATAACTCTGACAGTCACTCTGTCATCCAGGTCACCTTGAAAGCCTGGAATGATAACCGTCTCCCGAAGTAGGCTGACGTTATCATATCCCTAGAACATCCACTTATGTTCTAAAACTGCTTCCGAATATTCTCCAGGATTGGATCAATATCAACTTATTGCATCTACTGCAAAAACAATATCTGGTGTGGTACTTGACATCTCATGATTGACTTAATTGCCTAAGCAAGTGATCTGCCAATCATGCACATCCCTTTCCCCTTTAGTCTGTAAGACACCTTTAGAGAGGGTGACTCCATCACCTGTAGGTATACTACCGTGCCAGGAGTCGTCCATTCTAAAGCACCTTCAGAATGCTGTCTAAGTACCCAGATTGGGAAACTACCCAAATCTAGATCTAAAACCATAGATCTAGTATCTAGAATGTCTGATATAATATCCAAGATTTATATGGAGAAACCACTGTGTGACAACCAAAGTATAACCGATCGTAGTATAGGAATATCACTTCCTACTATGTGTATGTCATCCAATACCAGGACATCACACACTACTACCTTCTTAACAGATCCATCCCTTATTCTGATGAAGTCAAACCTATGACTGTCGCTTCAGAAATAGATGATCTATCTCAGCTATATCCGCTTTAGTCTATAAATAGACATAAGCCACATTTCCACTATGCTTCCGCTGCTCCTACTGACTACAACAACCCTCTGGCAGAATAATATACAAGTGCACTTCTAAAGCCAGTTCAGAACGACGCTATACTCATCCTCCTGCCGGGTCTCATAGTCTGGAACAACAGTAGTGTCAAGTCTGGGTAAACAAGAACCTCCCTGTCATAGTCCTTGAGACTACCAGAGTACCTCTCGGGTTCCTGAGGTTACCCACCATATCTGCGGAGTGGCCAATAGAATGTCAAACCAGATTGAATCTTTAGGTACTTATCAAATTTTCAGTAATCGTTTGCGGTTCTGGAATCACTTCCAGTTCTATTTCTGAAAAAATCCATTTTTATTATTAAAACTGTGGCGAGTCAAGAACAATATCACTATTGATCTTCCAGATGGTAGAAAGTCAACCCTCGTCATAGCCCGGGTCAAGCCACAAACAGCCATTACAGAAATGTGCCTTGAGTTATCCAGAGTCTGGTTTTAAGCATAAGACGGACAACTCCCCGTACCTTAACATCGTTAAGATATGAACCGTTCTATATCCAATATAGAAATAGAGGCACTGATTTAATTGTAACCAGATTCAAATCATGCAGCTGTCTCCAGTGCATGTCAACTAAATGGAAGGGGGCCGGTCAGCGTTACTCAACTTAGGAATGCATCCAGATATGAGTAACCTGAAAGAGAAACAAGTTTCTCAAAACCATTACTATCAACTGAATACTATATACAAGTATCTATATCTTTGAACACGTTGAAGAATCCCGATACTTGCAACATCTGGTTCTCTACTTTACTCTTATACCTATAACTTCTCAAAACTTGGACCTTGTGTTTCTACGAAACACTTGTTTAAGAACTAGAGAAGTCATAAGTAAACAGAATATAGTACGAGTACCAACCCCTCTGTCCTAATGGACACTGGACAACATACAATACTCTGTATAAGTCCCCTGAGTCTAATAACTCATTCCCCGTGTGTCGTCGGTTGAAAACTGTACTATGGTTATGATGAATTACACCGCAGTTTAATGCTCCTCACCTAACCATCAACTGATATAGGTAAATGTCATCGACATAATTTCAAAAATTTATATCTCACTTTATAAAAATAAACGTACAGATATATCAATTTGAAATTGGTGCACAACAACGGATATTCAAAACCAAATACTTGTCGTCCGGCAAACAACCCATGTGATTTCCTCAAATATCACTAATTACAACGAATCCCGATATAATGAGGATGATCACCCAATTCCCAATAACTTACTCCCACTCATCATCTGTAAAACCATACAGATGTGAGAATCATACCTGGTAAATACATACCCTGGAGCAAGGGCTAATTGGGAAATCAGTTTTCTTTTAACAATACACAGTGAAACTGAAACATATAAATGTTTCGAAAGGGTATCCGGGTATTCATAGTAATGCCTCTTCCATTATCAGATTCACAACTGTAACCGTATATTTCTTTGTCATCTCTCCAAATCCTTTTATATGTCTTTAGTCATTACCTTCTGTACACCCTCTTAGGCTAAATGGTTTTCTTCCTTCCCTACCGTTCGGCACCAGCCTATGGTTTGGAAGAAGACTATCCAATAAGCATAATGGGTGTACTCTCCTAATCCTAGGAGTACTTGTAACCTGAGAGAAGGTGAAGATAAAAGACAACTGAATAAAACCTTATTCCTATTTCTCCTGAACTAGAATCCATCCCCGAACTGGAACAAGTTCCTTCGAGTTCGTATATAACCATACGATGGAGTATCCAATAAACTGTGGATCTTCGTAGTGATATGGAGTGTCCTGGAGAAATACAAAGGCGATGTAGGATTGGCGAAGAAATACTTGGTTTGGTCGTGAATAGCAGCCGCAATTTATTTTTCCCTCTTACTAATCCCTTTATTTGTCTTTACTTAATACCTTCTGTACACCTTCGTTAGGCTAATTGGTTTTCTTCATTCCCTACCGTTCGGCACCTGCCTATGGTTTTGAAGAATACTATCCAATTATCATAATAGGTGTACCGTCCTAATCCAAGGAGCACTCGCAACCTGAGAGAAGGTAAAAGGAAAAGACAACTGAATAGTCCTATTCATTTTCTCCAGAACCGGAAACCATCCTCGAATAAGTTCCTTCGAGTTCGTATATAACCATACGATGGTTTTATCCAATGGAAGTGGATGTTCGTAGTGATACGAGGTGTTCTGGAGAAAAGGGTAAAAGTAGGAGTTGCAATGAGCTATGCAACTCAGAAAATCCAAAACCAGTGTTTTAAGAAGGTTCGGTTAACTTGGTTACTGAGTCATAGTCAAGGGTCGGGTCATGTGTTAGTTATATGTATGCCCTAGAGGCCATTGTTGTACATGAGATGTATATTGTAGTGGATGCTGGGACATATATAGGTAGGACTTTCTTGCTCGACATGATAGTACGCTATCTGGTTGCTCTTTATCTTAACATGTATACTTATTGTCTCTCTGTTACATGTTGATAAAGCCTTTAGGATATGTGCTCGACTTCCAGGACTATGATGCAGATCATACTAGTGGGGCCTGGATAGTCAGTGAGTACATCCTTCAATGTTCCTAGTCGTGGGAATATCGAGACGGGGCATCAATATTCTAGAGTAGACTAGCGTATATCTTCTCGACCCATGTGATGGGCGATGGATGATCCCATATCCATTGGTGTTTGACATCAGAGATGGTATGCGGGTGCTCAGTGGTGACTGGGTACACTGAACGGACTCGCCGAGAACTCCCAGATGGTATTATACCTCCCATTAGATGGCAGTTCTCCGGTGACACTGGTACAGCTTAGTCTGTTGACCCGAGATCGTCATAGAGTCTTGTGTGTCTCCCACTGTGCTTTGATTTCCACCTTACCACGGCTCTACTGAGCCGTGCAAGTAGGTGGTTTTTGGGTACAGTCCCGATTCACATGGAGGCAATGAGCGATAGGAGGGGATTCGTCTCTCCCGGTATTGGGGGTTGATGTTGCGCTATGCTCGACTGGCCATAATTGGAAATCCCTGGCCAGGGTTGCACTGATTTACTGGTAAGTGTTATCAGTAGTTTCGTGCTTGTTATGGACCTTACATCGGCATGACTTATCAAGCTACTGGGGTCTGACGTTTACCACCCCTAGGCGAGATATGCGACATATCAGACGAACAGACCGGACTGTGCGGTAAGTGTTACTGGTTGGATTCACAGAAGTGTGAGAAGGCTTGCTCGTTGATCTTCTGATCGCTCAATACCCGGGTGGCCGTTACGTTTAGCAGACCGCTTGCGGCTTGTGGGTGTTTGATATGATCATCACCTACTGCCGGCGTATTGACGAGTCTTTAGAGTCCTACACAGGGGTTTCCTGGCTCAAGCGAAACAAAATAGGAGCGCATATGAGATATGTGCGGGACCGAGAATAATACCAGTATGTGATACTGTATTCTATTCTCGCGATTTGTATCATTGGACGGTTATATGAGATATAGCCGGGTTACCGAATCAAGTGTTGATTCGATACATTGATACACTTAATATTAGTCGGTTATATACGATATGACCGGATCATTAAATCAAGTATCGATTTAATGATTTAATGTATAATTATATATTTGATATATTACTTTACATTAACTAGTATTTGTTCACTTAAAATTGATTTTCTCACTTGATGTGCACAAGTTGTATATATGATATATGTTTGTGCACTGGTTTGTATTATGTTTGATGATACATGCAAACATGGGTGGGTGTGTGACATACACCATGTTAATTATAATTTTGGTTTTTGTTTATCTTAATTATTCAAAATGGTCGATTCTTTTGTCAAGACTTGAAGCTTCATGAAGCTTGTAACAAGTTTGACAAAGTCCACTCATTTTGTCTAGTTTAAGATATTCATTAACTAAACCATTATAATTAACTATGGTTTAGTCTCTACATAGGTTTACTTACCCATGGTTGCATCATGATAGACTTCACTTGATAATTCATTATTCTTTTCTTCTTCTTCTTCATCTTCTTCAAGTGAAGAAAACCTTGCTAGAAATTTTCAAGTGAAGATTTAGAGTGAGAAATCCAAATCCAAAGTGAACCCACTTCCTATTTCTTCATCCTCTACCACTTGCCATGTAGTATAGGGTGTTCTCTTCACAAAGTTCATTACCAAGTGAAGATGGAGCTTGAGTTTGAGTTGCCTCGACGTAGATCATCTTCGACATCGAAGTCAACGACCTAGCCCGCTCGTTTCTTCGAAGAAACCATCGCTAAAGTTCGGGATCCCGATGATCGCAGCGGAGGGACGTCAACATGGAGCTTTAGAAATGGAGGACGGATCTACAAAGGTTGTAATCCCTTTCACTTGTAGTTAAAGTAGTTAACTTGCATGCTTTCGCCTTACCTCTAGTTAACGATCTCAATTAGGGTTTCTCGACACATGTAAAATTTTGATTTTGGCATGGTTGATGCCTTGTGGAACCTTATGAGTGTGCCTAGGAACCCTACAGTGGTATCAGAGCCTAGCTAGAGCTTTAGGCGAAGTGTAGACGAAATTAGAAACCCGATCGAACCCCAAAACCCTAAACTACACCCTTCTCTCTACATTTTTTGAAACACTGGATTTTTGTGAATTAAAAATGCTCAGAAAATAGGGCAGGAAATTCTAAGAAAAACTGGAGAAAACGAGAACCAAATGCTACAGTGTAGCCGCGGAACCGCGGCCTTACCCTACTTCTGGCGGCGGTTCCGCGGCCGTATGTGATGATTAGGCGCTTCATTTTCTACAGTAATACCCGTAGCAGTTTACTGTTTCTTCTGGGAATTTTTAATCTGTACTCAACAGTTGAGTTTTCTGGGTTGTTTTGGGGACTCGATGTTTCGATCGGATTATTTAACTTTGTTTATTTTGTTTTTCCGGGTATTTTAGAACGTGTTAAAATGTTCGACCGGATATCAATATCTCACCTTTTCCCCTGCCGGAAAATTTCCAAGTGTTGGATTTTTCCGTAGTTTAAGAACGTCTAAGTAGTACAAGTAACGCGATGGACCCTCTAGAAGACAACAAACCTTAACTCGATTGTGTGACCATCTTGAACTGCCCTTTGAACCTTAGGGTTTGGGGCAGTACGGCGTGCCACATGTGAGGCGTTGGCTTGACCCTTCTACGGCTGGACCGTTGGTACTGTGGCATGAAGTGAATGTTTTTAAACTTATTCCAAGTGTTGAGCTTTTCGGGAAAACTTGGGTGTTTGATTATTGGATCGGAAAGTTTAACATTGTCTATTTATTTGCAATGTGATACAATAACTGGAATCAACAACATTTGAATGTTATAAATCTAGCAGTTTAGTCTCATATGATCGATTGCCATGGGATTTTGATGTGATCAAAACTCCGTCGCAATCACATTGCGTACGCGGATACTCGTCGGTAAACTTAATAGATAGCCATGCCCCATAGCCTCGACCAAGTGACTGTAGGTGAACCCCGTCGCCAAAAGCATCCGTTTGGGTGCTCGCGGCAGCGGTGTTCCGCCTTAGTGCACTTCGTCGACTGCATCCGGGGGTGTGGCCGTCTACTAAAGTTTGCGACGAGCATTCGTTCAGGATGTCGGGAATCTTGTTGAATTGCCCGACTTGATATTGGAAAGAGTTTTCGATTTTGAGACTAAAATGCGGGGTTTATAATTGTTAGGCATGCGATGACTAAGGAATTCATTTGATTAGGCATGCGATTTCTAAGGAGGTTGTGGATTCCAACTGTTGTAGTTTTACACTTTCTTTTCTACGACCGTAAGTGTAATATGTGATATCGCCGGTTTCGTTGCTATATGTCAACGACGATTGGGATAGGCATATTTACTTACGTTGATGACATGTGATGTTATGTGTTGCTGGATATGTTATATTGGATCGTCGTGTTTGAATAGCCGGGGGGTTTTATGTGAGATGAGTGCTTTTCATTTTCATTCATGTAAAAAACTTGTATGTAATATTCTTTTATTGGGGCACTTCCGGGTTGAGGTTGATGTCACCATTGTATATTATTTACTTTTCCGCATTAGGATAGACCCAAGGAGGGGAGCACAAGTAACCGGGTTCTAGGGTCCAGTGGGAGACCATCTCAAGGAGTCGAGTCCAGGTCTCCTAACTCTAGAATTGGTAGGGTTGCTTGCCGCTCTCGTAGGGGTCTAAGGGTGTGGGATTGGCTATTCATCACGACCATAGAATCCGTGTTTTATACAGGCTCAAAATAAAACACGGACGTCCTAGTGTATCCAATATTTCATATGTTATTTTCTGCTGCGTTATCTGTGATGTGATCATGTGTTTTGTTCAGATAGATATTGTATATAGTATATATGATATATTATATAGACGTTGCTTATGTTTTACACCCGCGCTAGCCCTGCCCAGCTCTGCCGTTAGTTACCAACCTAACGGTGCAGACGGAACATTGAGGCGAATGCGGATGGCATAAGTGTACGTTGTATTTATCTGTGATGTTTAGGTGAAATTAAATGATGGGACATTCATTAATGAGATTAATGAAAGAAAATAAACCTAAAAGAGGTTGTGGAATCGAATTTCAAAAATTAGGTAGCTCTAATTGTTGCTTTGCATAGCGGTGTTCCTTGTAGAACATCCAGCACCTTATTCGATGAGGAAAGAGCCGACGATGCCTTCACCGGGAGTGACCTCTTTAGCAATAATTAGCAGATGCTGCAGCCCTCGGTTTGTCTTTTGATTGCTTCTATAGTTTTTGCTTTGCACAGCGGTATATATGATATATCCTGCACCTTATTCGATGAGGAAAGGGCCGACGATCCCTTCACCGGGAGTGACCCCTTTAGCAAAACTAGAAAAGCCTAAAAAACGCTCCATTAAAAACCATTTGATTCCGCAACGAGATCAAGTTCAAAGCGTTAAAGGTTTTCATAAAAACCATCCGTAACCCTCCGTCATTTTAGGAAGTAGAGTACTTAGTATTCGTGCTGTGTTTGTTGACCATAGTCAAGGCACAGTGTACGGTAGCTAAGTGATGTCTTCCTACACCGCATATGATGCAATTAGTTAGGACAGTCACGTGACTTTGGTGACCTTAGTTAAGAGTCATGTGGGTGGGTCTAATTAATCACGAAATGACGGGTAGAACTTGACTAGTGCTTATGATTTGTTGACCATAGTTAAGGTCATAAGTGCTAGGGGTAAAAACCTTTATCGGGAGTTTCAAGTGTTGAAATTTGCAATGAGATTGCATACCTTCTATATGATAGTTGGATCCTGATACCCACTGCGAGTAATTGTTACTCCTGGGAGAGTTTTGCACTTTACAATTAGCCGATCAAGTAGGTTTCTAGAAAGGTGTCAACGGGGTTACACCCATGGGAAAACGAGGTTTACTTTAATTAGGTCCGTGCGAAAGCACGGGGAACCTCCCTCAAATTACCGGCACTGGCCTGGCTAAAAGATTGGCGAACTTGTAGAGTGTAATTAATCCCGGCTAGTCTTTCCTTTTAAGGTTTGAAGGAAGATTTGATAAAAACAGTGGGAGCCATCCTGATTAGATAAAATATATAACCAATCTAATCTTGCAAGAGCGCACGCAGAGTGTTTTCTTCTCTCTCTCTCCAGGTAGCGACCATGTCACGCCTTAATCAAGATAATAATATGGATGTATTGACCGAACCCGCTTGTTTTACTGAGCTGAGGAACGTTGGTCCCGCTCCAACTTATAATTGTTATAAGACAGAGCAGGAATTAGGGGAATACCAGATTTCCCGTGCCGCCCAAACGAAGAAAGTGCATGATGATGCATCTTCTTCGGGTGTGTTCATTACAAAGAACTGTTTCTCTGTATCCTCTACGTCCTGGGTATTAGATACCGGATCAGGATCCCGCATATGTAATCTGTTACATGGGCTAAAGAAAGGTAGAGAACTGAGAACGGGTGAAAAGTTTCATGAGACAGAAAACGGTGCAAGTGTTGCAGCCAAGTCTGTCGGTCACTATCACTCTGTATTTCCAAATACATTGATTCTGAACGAATGTTATTAGATACCGAACATGATATACAACATCATATCAGTCTCTTTATTAGTAAAGAAATGATATCATTTTGTATTGTTGGATAATGTTTTGAACATTTCCTATATCAATAGTTGATCGGTTCAGGCACGTTATCTAAAAGCATATACATTCTAAATCAAACTACAGTTCCTTACGTAAAGAACACACACAAGAGGAAGAGTTCAGAAATGAACGAATTCTTCTTGAGGCATTGTAGACTAGGTCATATCAATGCGACCCGACTATCTAAGTTACATTTAGATGCATATTTAAATCAGTTTAAATTTACATCTTATGAAGCTTGCCAGTCATGTCACAAAGATAAGATGACCATAGCTCTGTTTACTCGAAACAGAGAAAGAGTTAGTGAACTCTTGGGACTAATACATAGTGATGTATGAAGGTCCCCAGTCTACATATGCCAGGACTATTTCTTTGCACTTGTTCATATCATAATATTGCAGTTTATATTCCCCGATTCTTATTCGTTTTATAAATAAACAGGTGTTTTTGACGCATGTCTGCTGCACGTTACAGGATACAGGTTCTTGGAGCGAATACAGTGAAAAAGACAAAAGAAGATACAAAAGAGTGACTTTTGACCAACAAGTAGAAGGGTCCTAGTCAAGCCTAGACGAAGAACAGTGCAAGGTCGAAAATGTCAAGGAAAATGGTTAAAAGATCGCTACAAGTTTTCACTGAAAGATCTGGAGAAGAATAAGAAGCCAAACAGATAAAAGAACTATGGAAATAAAAAGCCCAAAGTATAAAGAACCAGCCCAGGAAATTTCACCAAGAGATCTCCCCAAGGGCCGCGGAACCGCGGCCCAACCCCCACATTTGCCGCGGTTCCGCGGCCATTAATTGCCCGTGTCGGTGCATTTTTCTCGTGACGGTGCGTCGGTGCGTAGGTTGGGATTTTTCGTGGGCATATCTGTAAAAGCACATGCGCGAGAATCTGTAACCCTAGTTTTACCTGTTTACTTACAAATTGTAATCAAAAAGATTGTAAACCCTATGCCACTTTTTATTTCACAAATTCAGATCTGTTCTGCATTATTGTTTGGAGAGAGCCATCAATAAAAATTAGTAAGTTACTTTTATTTCATTACTTTAATTCTCTTTTAATTTAGAATGTCTTTCAATCCCCTAATGAGCGAGTAATCTCCTTGCTTGTTAGGGTTAGGCTTAGGGAAAGGTTTGAGAGATGAGATCTCTCACCCCTTTCATGCCCTTCACACCTAAGAATTAGAACTCCATGCATACACGCACACACCGCTCCCTATGGCACCTTATCCCTCGAGGTAACGGTGACACCGTAGTATAAAGGACCGGTTGCGCGTGTTTTCCATGGAGGTTAGGGTAAGGATCGATAAAGGAAGGACAAGAACCTAGAGGAAGAAACATTTTCCCAAAAGATTCTAATCCACTTTATTGATAATTACCATAACATCTAATAGATCTAAAATAAGGCATTGAAAGCGGTGAGGAAACCTTTAATCTCCCAACTTCCCCTAAGCCTAACCCTAGCAAGACTTAGATTTAGATTAATTTAGTTTATAGATAGATCTAGGTTTTTTAGATTTAATAAATCAATCCAAACAACCATTGGAATCAACTCGTTAAAACACGTAAGAAAATTACACATCCCTGTGGATCGACCCGTATTCACCGGCTAGCTGCAAAGCGACGCCGTTTCTGATTACGGTTAACATATATTTTTGCATTAATCAAATGGCGCCGTTGCCGGGGATGGCGTAAAATTTCTTTTGTGTAATATCGGGTTGATATAAATTTTTAAAAATCATAAAAATATGAAAATAGAAAAAATAAAAAATCATTTTATCAATTTTTATCTGTTTGAAGGGTTTTGTCATTTGAATCTTGCAGGAACAGCAAAGAATCGAGGATCTGGAGATTTACAGAGAGCAAAATAGAAAAAATCACATCAGAACAGAAGGGAAAGTTCACAACAGAGCCGTACAATTTTTACAGAACCCTAATTCTACCAGAATACCGCGGAACCGCGGCCTTGACACACCAAAAACAGCGGAACCGCGGCCACTTTGGTCCATCAGTGCGCGAAATTTTCTGATCTGTTTCCTCATTCTCCTCTCTGAAAATCCCCATATATCTTTTGTGAAAATTTTCTGCAGGATTTCTTTGCGCCAAAAATCTTCTCTCCCCTTCTAAATAACAGATTTTCTGCAGGTTTCTTTGCGCCGCGCTAAAAATTGATTGCAAGTGAATTTAATGTTTTGCATAATTTAATCGGACTTTAAGGGGCTAATTGACCAAACTCAGATTGGGTGGAGATTTCATCACCCTTCCCAGGACCCCAGAAAACACTTAAAGCATTTGCATTGACCACAATTAATTAAAAAATACTAGACTCAGCCCTAAGGACATCGAGCTCAATAGGAAAATGACTAGTATAGGCATCGACCGTTTATCCTAACCTGACTTTGCGGTGTCTAGGCAAGTGTGTCTAGGCTAGTGGTTATTAATTAGGCCCACTATTGTGGTTACTTCTCTCTTACCTGGCGCTTACCTGGCCGCAATTGGCGGTGAAGAGGCGGTTTGAGGTCCTATTTCTAGCCCTAGTTAGGAGCTGTCTAGCAGACCTAGGTGACCCTAGATCTAGGCCTGATTGTGCATGTATGGTTGATAGCAATTGTTTCACGAGTCTCTTTTCAAAAATCTCTTTGCAAAACACTCACATAAAAAAAAACGAAAGAAAAATCTTTTCAAAACTTGCAACTTGTCGCTAAAGGAACTTGCAACTCACTTACACCACTTCCCTTCATTGACGTTTTCTTACCTCCACATTCTGTCTTTTATTTTTTTCTGACTACACTACCCCTTTTAGTGTATGTCACTTTGGACTAGGGATACTAACGCCCGATTAGTCCGTGTTTCGTTGGTACCGACCGACGAACCCTTCGACACCGAAGTCGACATTCTCTCCATTTCCTTACCTCCACCTTCAAATTCTTCTTTCGAAGATATGTCGGGATTCAACCCAAACAATACCTTACCGACGGGAATGATTCCACCTCCGTTAGGTGCGAATAACCCGAATCTTCCGCCTGTTGTAGCGCCCCAACGAATCGCGCTCCAGGATCTCTTTTACCCCGTCCGCACTTCTTTACCTACCTGTCTTTCACCCCCACCGGCAAATGGAGACAATTTTGAAATAAAACCACATTTCGTCAATATGCTGCCAAAATTTCATGGTTTGGAATCCGAAGATGCATATATCATTATCAATAAATTCAAAAACGTTTGCGCCATGATGAAAACTACCCAATTAAGTGATGACGCTATAAGGCTAAGGGTCATTCTTTTCACCTTATGTGACTTAGCCGAGAAGTGGCTATACAGCACAGCATCACATTCAATTAGAAATTGGGACGAGTTTGTTAAAGCTTTTCTTAAAAAGTTTTATCCTCATCACAAGACCGCGAGAATTCGCAATGAAATAATACAATTCTCCCAGCTTCCTTCCGAACCATTTTAGAAGTGTTTTGAAAGATTCAAAGACCTACTTGTTCAATGCCCTCATCATAGGATCGAAAGTTGGCAACTTTGCCAAACATTATACGAGAGATTGAACCCAGCAACGAAGCAGTTGCTAGAAACCATTTGTCAAGGTCACTTTCTAACCAAATCTAGTGAGGAACCTTGGCAGTTTCTCGAGAATCTTAGTGAACAAACAATTCAGTGGGAGAGCACAAAGACCACCTCATCTTCTTCTATTGGTCAATCTAGGGCAGGCATACATCAAGTAGATATGTCGATTGCTATGAAGGCCGAGATGGCCGCACTTATGAAAAAGCTAGAAGCCATTGAGACCAAAATCTCATCGTCTTCTCCTGCCCCTGCTTTACCCCCACGAACTGTTTGTGCTTGTTGTTCGGATCCATCACACCTTACCGAAGAGTGTCCTTACAATCCACCTATTCAAGGACAAGATCAAGTCAATGCTGCCTTTCAGCAACGACAAAGAAATGATCCTTACTCTTCGACCTACAATCCGGGTTGGAGGAGCCACCGAAATTTTGCTTGCAATCAAAATCAGCAACTCCAAGGAAACAACAACTTTCAAAGGCCTTCTCCACAACAACAAGCACCCCAACAAACTCAAAACCAGCAGCCTTTCTAACAACAACCTTATTCAAATCAAACGAACAATTTGGTTCAACCAAATGATGATAAGGTTATCTCGCTAGAAAAAAGTCTAGATGCATTTCTCAAGCAATTTACAGAATCCGCAGCAAGATTTGAAAATTGTGTTCAGTCTTTGATGCATAACAATGCTTCACACGATCAAAGTATCAAATCTATTGAGGCACAAATTGCACAATTAACTGCTGCGTTGAGCGAGAGAGAAAAGGGAAAGCTTCCATCTCAACCATTGCCAAATCCCGGTCACACACAAAACGCATATCACAATCACAATGTAAATGCGGTGACCACGTTGAGATCCGTAAGAGTGTTGCAGAATAATGTGGGTATTAGTGATGACATCCCCGCCGGTGGTTCTTCTTCTTCTTCTTCTCCATCGTCATCTTCTCCTTCTTCTCCTCCTTCTTCTTCACCCTCATTTCCTCCGCTAGAGCCTATTCTCCATTCTTCAAAAGGCTCTTCTTCTTCTAATCCGAACGGACCCACACTGGGACCCGTTCCTACTCCACATTCTACTCCATAGACTTTTGACTCAACAAATTTTCAAAATGCTCCATTTCCAAACAGGTTGAGTCCCAATAAACCAACTGCACAAATGGAGAAGATTGTGGAGTTATTTAAGCAGGTTAGCATAAATATACCTCTCTTGGATGCAATCCAACAAGTCCCTTCATACGCGAAAATCTTAAAGGGCTTATGCACCTCGAAGAGAAAGTCATCTCAAATACCAAAGAAAGTGCTAGTGGCTAGTGCAGTGAGCAATGCTATTAACCAACCTCAACCCTTACCTCAAAAACGAAAGGACCCCGGCTGTCCTACGATTTCAATCACAATTGGGGATAAGAATATTAATCGAGCACTTTTAGATCTTGGGTCTAGTGTTAACCTGCTTCCCTACTCCGTGTACGAACAATTAGGGGTTGGAGAGTTGAAACCCACTCGTTGTACTCTCCAAATGGCTGATCGATCAATCACCCATCCAAGGGGTGAGCTAGAGGATGTGTTGATCAAAGTTGGGGAGTTCATATTCCCCGTTGATTTTATTGTTATGGATACACAACCTGTTGCTAACTCACGGAACCAAATTCCGGTGATTCTCGGTCGACCATTTTTGGCCACTTCCAATGCTGTAATAAACTGTCACAATGGCTCCATGACTCTATCTTTCGGGAAGACATCTAGTGAGTTCAATATTTACAAGTTAGGAAGTCTGCCCCCCGTGCCTAAAACTAGTACACGAGTAGTTTGCTCTATTCATGAAATCACGCAGGAGGACTGCGAGCTTGAAATATTTTTGTTTGATGAGAACAGTTTTGACGCCACTAATGCGTCCCTCCTCGAGCCTACCACAGTTAACACAACCGATATTGATTATGAATGTTTCAATTTTTCGGATGATGACGACTCACAGCCAGAATATGAGTCTTTTGAATTTTTGGATGAATTAGTTGAACCATCCAAATCGATTGTTTGCAGTGATTTCGAACCTGTGTTGGAGTCCTTTGAGTTCGAGGTAGATTTCCCAATTTTGCCTATGATTGTTTCACCTCCGAAACTCGAACTCACGCCCTTGCCGTCTCATCTTAAATATGCTTACATAGGTGAGAATGAGACCTTTCCCGTTATCATATCGGATTCTCTATCCCTTGAGCAAGAGAACGCCCTTTTTATGGTCTTACAAGATAGGCGGCAAGCTTTCGGTTGGACTATGGCGGACATTGAGGAGATTAGTTCTCTCATAATTGAATATCATATGTATATGATGGATGATGCCAAGTCAATAAAGGATCCACAGAATTATCTTGGGGATATTGTGGTTAGTCAACCTCCTCCTTTATAAGTTGAACCACCCCCATTTCTTTTAATCTACGAGAATGCCAATATTCCACTGATTACTGATCATTCATATTCTCGTTTTGATTCATCACCACCTCCTGTCTATTCACCTCCACACCTTCCATACCGCCACTTCTATCTTTCCCAATTCTTTTTGGATCGCTACGACTTATTCTTCCACCAACCGATACTCTTTACTGATAAATTTTTCAACTGGTAGGTGTTGACGTTTGGTCTATACAAAGTTTGGCAGTAATGTCTAACATAGTTTAAATGAAGTTTGGGGGAGGCCCTTTTTGTATATATTTTTGTTTTTCTTAACAATAAAATTTTTTATAAATAAATAAACAGGGAAGTGCCGACATTTTGGTGTAGCATGACAGTGAGGACACTGTCAAGTTCAAGTTTGGGGGTATGCTCGGTACGTCTTCTTCCTTCGCATTCATTTGTACATATTTTTGCATTTGCATACTTATTTGAAAACCCATAAAAATTGAAAAATTTTAAAAAATTATAAAAATTATTGTATTTAATTTTGGCTTATTTGACTAGAGTTTGACTAATAGGTTAACTGGCTAGGAACAACTAGATCTTAGACTCAGTGAATTAAAAACCCTAAAGATAACCTACCTTAAAGTTTAACGGTAGAAAGTATATGCCTTGTAGTTTATTTAGAAATAGGCAAATTTTGGGTTCACTTCTTGGGCTAAGTCGAGACAAGGGAAGAGTATTGATATTCTTATTAGAGTATAAGTTTGAAAAATAGTTCCTAGCTTAAGTCTAAATTCTGAAAATGTATACTCTACAAAATTGCACAATCACACACCTTTAAGCTTGGAATAGTAGAGGAGACCTTGAAATGCTCTTGTCTAAAAGTACTTAGTACGAAGAAAATGAAAAAAATGAATAAAAAAAAATGAACACTGGGTTTGTAATTACTTAAGGCTAAAAAGAGAAAAATATATAGCGAGGGTGCTTCATCACCTAGTGCCTTAGACCAACTGGTTTGGGAGTCACTGCTAAAGTCTTAGGTGTTGCAAAACTAGGACGTACGCTTTAAAACGCAAACGCATTTTATAATCGGTCGTTGGTACCTCAAGAAGTATTAACGGTCGCATGAAGGATGTGTAAGCGAAATTCACCACTTAAGAAATGCTTTGGACAACGGACAAGAGTATGATTGCTTGATTTGAATTTCCAAGTGTAGGGGTGATCTATACACACACGTGGGGATATGTGATTAGAGTTTAGATAAGAGAAAGGAATGAAGAATAAAACTTGTATCTTTAGTAGAGTTGATAGAAAAATTCCTAAGTGGTGATGGAACCCTAAGAGGAAAACCTAAGAAATGCCGAAAGCTGAGTAATTCTATAAAACATATATAATCTTAAGTTAAATGATAAGGAAATGTGAAGAATATGGGTGGATAGTTTATGAGTCGACGATAATAGAATTCTGTGTTAGAAAACCTAATTGGAGAATTATTGTCGAAAAAGCCAAATTGATAGGATTTTGTGGGTGTAATCCGCTGAAAACCTTCAGGAGACAACACTCCTCCTACTAGGGACACCTAGAGGTTTAACGGCTTGTTGCACGTGCTCAGTGCAATCGTGTTTCCCTACGAAAGTGCGGCTAGGTTAGGTTTTTATCGAGAATAAAAAAATAAGTTTGCTCGAGGACGAGCAAAAGATAAGTTTGGGGGTATTTGTTCATATCATAATATTGCAGTTTATATTCCCCAATTCTTATTCGTTTTATAAACAAACAGGAGCTTTTGACACATGTCTGCTGCATGTTACAGGATACAAGTTCTTGGAGCGAATACAGTGAAAAAGACAAAAGACGATATAAAAGAGTGACTTTTGACCAACAAGTAGAAGGGTCCTAGTCAAGCCTAGACGAAGAACAGTGCAAGGTCCAAAATGTCAAGGCAAACGGTTAAAAGATCGCTACAAGTTTTCACTGAAAGATCTGGAGAAGAATAAGAAGCCAAACAGATAAAAGAACTATGGAAATAAAAAGCCCAAAGTATAAAGAACCAGCCCAGGAAATTTCACCAAGAGATCTCCCCAAAGGGCCGCGGAACCGCGGCCCAACCCCCACATTTGCCGCGGTTCCGCGGCCATTTATTGCCCGTGTCGGTGCATATTTCTCGTGACGGTGCGTCGGTGCATGGGTTGGGATTTTTCGTGGGCATATCTGTAAAAGCACATGCGCGAGAATCTGTAACCCTAGTTTTACCTGTTTATAAATTGTAATCAAAAAGATTGTAAACCCTATGCCTCTTTTCATTTCACAAATTCAGATATGTTCTGCATTATTGTTTGGAGAGAGCCATCAATAAAAATTAGTAAGTTACTTTTATTTCTTTTCTTTAATTCTCTTTTAATTTAGAATGTCTTTCAATCCCCTAATGAGCGAGTAATCTCCTCGCTTGTTAGGGTTAGCCTTAGGAAAAGGTTTGAGAGATCAGATCTCTCACCCCTTTCATGCCCTTCACACCTAAGAATTAGAACTCCATGCATACACGCACACACCGCTCCCTACGGCACCTTATCCCTCGAGGTAACGGTGACACCGTAGTATAAAGGACCGGTTGCGCGTGTTTTCCATGGAGGTTAGGGTAAAGATCGATAAAGGAAGGACAAGAACCTAGAGGAAGAAACATTTTCCCAAAAGATTCTAATCCACTTTATTGATAATTACCATAACATCTAATAGATCTAAAATAAGGCATTGAAAGCGGTGAGGAAACCTTTAATCTCCCAACTTCCCCTAAGCCTAACCCTAGCAAGACTTAGATTTAGATTAATTTAGTTTATAGATAGATCTAGGTTTTTTAGATTTAATAAATCAATCCAAACAACCATTGGAATCAACTCGTTAAAACACGTAAGAAAATTACACATCCCTGTGGATCGACCCGTATTCACCGGCTAGCTGCAAAGCAACGCCGTTTCTGATTACGGTTAACATATATTTTTGCATTAATCAGTACTTTCTTACATTCACTGATGATCTCTCAAGATTCGGACACATGTTTCTGTTGAAACACATGTCTGAAGCTTTTGAGAAATTCAATGAATATAAGTTAGAAGTAGAGAACCAATGCAGGTATAATTATTATGTCCTATGATGAGATCGGGGAGGAGAATACTTGTGCATGGAATTCTTGGACTATTCTAAAGGAGAATGAGATTCTCTCTCAGCATTACTCCTCCGTATACACCACAGCACGTAGGCGTATCGGGGCGGAGCAATCGCACCATATTGGATATGGTGTGCTCTATGATGAGTATTACTGAGTTACCTGTTTCCTTTTTGGGGTTATGCACTTAAGAAGCTGCATACCTATTGAATTAGGTTCGAATCAGATCACTGCCTACCACTCCATATGAGATATGGTATGGGAAGAGCCCATCTCTTAAGCAAGTTAAGATTTGGGGTTGTCCGGCCTATGTCAAAAGCAAAATCCGGACAAGCTCGAAGCAAGGTCAGTTCTGTAGAACTGGAAGTAGTTCCAGCTATATAAACTACAGCTGATGATTTGATAGAACCAAAGGATTCAATAGTCTCCGACGAACCTCAGCCTCTCCGCCGATCTAGCAGGGTTCCTCATCCGCCTGAGAGATACTTCGGTTTCTCGATGACAGTGGGAGCGAGGATTGCATCATGAGATGATGACCCAACTAGTTTCGAGCAGGCCATCAAGAGTGGGGACTCTGTAAGAATGGCTGGATGCTTAACGATCTGAGATGGAATCCATGTACACCAACAAAGTATGGACTTTGGCTGCTATATCTGAAGGGTTAAATTCCCATCAGGAGCAAGTATATCTTGAGAAGATTACTTGGTGTAGATGGAAAAGTTGAGACTTTCAAAGATAGACTTGTTAAAGGTTTTCGTCATCGACCAGGCATGGATAATGATGAAACCTTTTCCAGTGGCTGTGCTTAAGTCCATCCAGATCCTACTTGCCATTGCTACATACCATGACTACGATATCTGGTGGTTGGGTGTCATGACTATTTTTCTAAATACTGATTTAGAAGAGAACGTCTATAAGTACACAGCCAGAGGGCTTCGTATACAGTGGGAGCAGCGGAAACGTGTGCAAGTTGCTTTACAGATTAATGCAGGCATCGCGAAGTTGGAACGTCTGTTTTGATGTGATAGTCAAAGAGTTTGACTTCATCAAAATGGTAGATGAACCTTGTATATACAAAAGGGTAGTAGAGAGTAAGATGGTCATCCTCGTATTGTACGTGGACAACTTACTCTTGATAGGAAAAGAGTTTCCTATACTACGCACGGTCAATCTCCGCTTATCACAAGGATTCTCCAAATAGGATCTATGTGATACCTCCTAAATCCTAGATTTTATATCTATGAGATAGATCTAAATGGATATTAGGATTCTCACTAGGTATAGTAAGATGGTATCAATCGATCATGGGGAGAATCACTGGAAAAATTCCAGGGTGATAAGGACGACTGAATGTCAGTCGCAGGCATTGTCTTTACCCTCAGTGGAAGGACGGTATGTTGGAAGAGTTCCAAGCTAGATACCGTGGCAAACTAGACAATAAAGGCCGGTGACATCATAATCAAAGATACTACCAAAGAGGCAGTTTGGGTGTATATTAGTTCATGAGATGAACTAGGTTCCTACAATTGTGTGACAATGGAAGTGTGGCTTTGGCCCAGGAACCCCGGTCCCATCAGTGACCCAGACATATTCTGAGACAGCATCACCTGATCATGGAGATAGTTGATCTCCAGGGTGATCGAGGTTAGGAGAGTAGACTCGGAGGACAACACGGAGGATCCACTCACAAAGGCTTTTTCCCAGAGAGAGACTTTTATGGGATGGTTGAGTATGAGATACTACAACCACTGCTACAGATGGCCCTAGTGCAAGTGGGAGATTATTAGTTATATGTATGCCCTAGAGGCCATTGCTGTACATGAGATGTATATTGTAGTGGATGCTGGGACATATATAGGTAGGACTTTCTTGCTCGACATGATAGTACGCTATCTGGTTGCTCTTTATCTTAACATGTATACTTATTGTCTCTCTGTTACATGTTGATAAAGCCCTTAGGATATGTGCTCGACTTCCAGGACTATGATGCAGATCATACTAGTAGGGCCTGGATAGTCAGTGAGTACATCCTTCAATGTTCCTAGTCGTGGGAATATCGAGACGGGGCATCGATATTCCAGAGTAGACTAGCGTATATCTTCTCGACCCATGTGATGGGCAATGGATGATCCCATATCCATTGGTGTTTGACATCAGAGATGGTATGCGGGTGCTCAGTGGTGACTGGGTACACTGAACGGACTTGCTGAGAACTCCCAGATGGTATTATACCTCACGTCAGATGGCAGTTCTCCGGTGACACTAGTACAGCTTAGTCTGTTGACCCAAGATCGTCATAGATTCTTATGTGTCTCCCACTGTGCTTTGATTTCCATCCTACCACGGCTCTACTGAGCCGTGCAAACAGGTGGTTTTTGGGTACAGTCCCGATTCACATGGAGGCAATGAGCGATAGGAGGGGATTCGTCTCTCCCGGTATTGGGGGTTGATGTTGCGCTATGCTCGACTAGCCATAACTGGAAATCCCTGGCCAGGGTTGCACTGATTTACTGGTAAGTGTTATCAGTAGTTTCGTGCTTTTTATGGACGTTACATCGGCATGACTTATCAAGCTACTGGGGTCTGACGTTTACCACCCGTAGGCGAGATATGCGACATATCAGACGAACAGACCGGACTGTGCGGTAAGTGTTACTGGTTGGATTCACAGGAGTGTGAGCAGGCTTGCTCGTTGATCTTCTGATCGCTCAATACCCGGGTGGCCGTTACGTTTAGCAGACCGCTTGCGGCTTGTGGGTGTTTGATTTGATCATCACCTACTGCCGGCGTATTGACGAGTCTTTAGAGTCCTACACAGGGGTTTCCTGGCTCAAGCGAAACGAAATAGGAGCGCATATGAGTTATGTGTGGGACCGAGAATAATCCCAGTATGTGATACTGTATTCTATTCTCGCGATTTGTATCATTGGACGGTTATATGAGATATAGCCAGGTTACCGAATCAAGTGTTGATTCGATACATTGATACACTTGATATTAGTCGGTTATATGCAATATGACCGGATCATTAAATTAAGTATCGATTTAATGATTTAATGTATAATTATATATTTGATATATTACTTTACATTAACTAGTATTTGTTCACTTAAGATTGATTTTCTCACTTGATGCGCACAAGTTGTATATATGATATATGTTTGTGCACTAGTTTGTATCATGTTTGATGATACATGAAAACATGGGTGTGTGTGTGACGTACACCATGTTAATTATAATTTAGGTTTTTGTTTATCTTAATTATTCAAAATGGTGGATTCTTTTGTCATGACTTGAAGCTTCATGAAGCTTGTAACAAGTTTGACAAAGTCCACTCATTTTGTCTAGTTTAAGATATTCATTAACCAAACCATTATAATTAACTATGGTTTAGTCTTTACATAGGTTACTTACCCATGGTTGCATCATGATAGACTTCACTTGATAATTCATTATTCTTTTCTTCTTCTTCTTCATCTTCTTCAAGTGAAGAAAACCTTGCTAGAAATTTTCAAGTGAAGATTTAGAATGAGAAATCCAAATCCAAAGTGAACCCATTTACTATTTCTTCATCCTCTACCACTTGCCATGTAGTATAGGGTGTTCTCTTCACAAAGTTCATGACCAAGTGAAGATGGAGCTTGAGTTTGAGTTGCCTCAACGTAGATCATCTTCGGTATCGAAGTCAACGACCTAGCCCGCTCGTTTCTTCGAAGAAACCATCGCTAGAGTCCGGGATCCCGATGATCGCAGCGGAGGGACGTCAACACGGAGCTTTAGAAGTGGAGGACCGGATCTACAAAGGTTGTAATCCCTTTCACTTGTAGTTAAAGTAGTTAACTTGCATGCTTTCGCCTTACCTCTACTTAACGATCTCAATTAGGGTTTCTCGACACATGTAAAATTTTGATTTTGGCATGGTTGATGCCTTGTGGAACCTCATAAGTGTGCCTAGGAACCCAACATCATGGTCGCTGCCAAAGAGAGAGAGAAAAGAAACAATCTGCGTGCACTCTAATCTAGATCAGAATGGTTACCAATTTATCCAATCAGGAAACCTTCCACTGTAACTTCAAATTCTCCTCCAAACCTGAAAGAAGAATTAGTCGGGATCACCCGAGGAGTAAACCAACTCATCAGTGGGAATCGAGATCCAACTATCATCGCATGATAATGTGATGGAATCCACTCACGTTATCACACTCCAGAAGGTATGCGCATATTTGGCAAGTTTCAGATTCTTTAGAAACTCCCGATGTGATTTTTAGTCCTAGGACCCAAGTGATCTTGACGAATAATCAACAAATCAAAAGGTCCTAGTCAAGTTCAACCCGTCATTATCTTGATTGCATTAAACCCACCCGCACGACCCTTGACGAATAATCAACAAAGTCGTACGACCGTCCTAACCAATCCGCATATCCATGTGTCAGAAAAGCATTACAGAGCTACCGCACACTACGCCTCGCCAAATAGCAACGACAAACGTAGCGCGAATACTAAGCAATACTAATCTGAAATGACGGAGGGCTACGGCTGGTTTTTGGCGAAAAACCTTTAACGTAATGAACTTGATATCGTTGAAGGAACCGGATAACTTTTTATAAAAAAATAGTTGCGAAAACCTTTGCTAAAGAGGTCACTCCCGGTGAAGGGATCTCGGCTCTTTCCCCGTAGAATGAGGTGCAGGATATTCCAACTGAATACCACGATGCAAAGCAAAAAGTAATCGGCTATAGTGAAGTTATTACCCTGACGCAAACTTCTGTCTAAGGGGTCACTCCCGGTGAAGGGATCTCGGCCCTTGCCTCGTCGACTGAGGTGCTGGATATTCATAACCGAATACCACTGTGCAAAACAAAAGAGAACGTCCTTGCAATAATATCTTTTTTTGAAAAATGTTCCAACAACATAAGAATAGGTTTGTTTTGCTTGCATTGATCCGAATCAATGCAATCCCATCAATTAATCACACCACAAAAGAACGAAAATATGACGTACGTATATGCCATCCGCATTCGCCACTGGGTCCCGTCATCACCCGTTAGGTTACTTAACTAACGACAGAGCGGGGACTGGACTAGCGTGGGTGTAAAACATATACAACATCTATTAGTATATATATATCAATATATAATAATCGCTCCAGGCGTGATAAATGCAACATCACAGAAAAGTAATAAGCATTACAGAACAATACAGATAATATGGGAGCCCCGGGTTTCCTTTGAGCCGCAACTGAAACCCGACGTTCCCCTAGTCGTGTGGATAGCCTGTGCAATGAAAACCTAGACCCCTACGGGTGCGGCAAGTTACCCGCCAAAACCTGAAGCGAGGCAGCCCCCTTCAACAAAGTGAATGGACTACCCAGCATTTCACGGAATCCGGTAACTTGAGCACCCCTCCTTGGGTCAACCTGTACCCCCTACGAGTGCGGCGAATAGCCCGCCAATTCTAGAATGAATCCCCCTCCGTCTCAACGCCATGAGATGCGGGCCCGTTGCCCTCTAGAACCCGGCTATCCGTGCACCCCACCGCGGGGCAATCCTAGTACAGAAAGTAAAATATACATACAACGGGTACATCGACCTCAGCCCGGTCGTGCCCCAAAAGAATAATATAGAAACAGGCAGTGACGGCAATCCACATGTCGGACGCTCGCCCCACAATATCAAATGTACAAATACAACCAAACTGTACTAACATTGCATCCAGGCTATCCACCACGACAAATCCGCAATATCACAGCACAACACAGACATCAACGTGAATGTCACGTTTGCAAATCCGTCTAAAAGAACTATAGTAATTAAACAAGATTTACCGCTCGAATGACATTCATGGTCGCAGATATAAAGTAAGCACTGTGAAGTAACATATTTAAAATTTTCGAATCGACAAATTTCCTGAAGTGGGCCCCAAGTACAATACCCAGTACTCAAAATAATCTGGGCCAAAACTAAAAATAACAGAAACCCCAATTCTAAGTCTGAGACCACTGCAGAAAATTTGGTGTATTGATGCTACAGGAGTGCGGCGGAACCGCGGCCAAAACAAGGGTAATGCCGCGGTTCCGCGGCACTATAGTGACGTCATGCTACGAAATTTCTGCAGCCGTCTTATAAATACCTGCCTGATTTTCTGACACACTCAAAATAATTTTTCGACGATAAAAAAATTTCGACAGAAACTGCATAAATTAGAATCGCGGTTTTGGAAATTTCGTTCGATCGAAGTTCTAAACACGTTAGAGCAAGCTAGTAAAGGTTAATGGCGTGGCTCCGATACCATGTAAGTGTACGGTAGCACCCCGGCCGTCTGTCTGAGGCCAAAATGCGGAAACGAAAACTTTTTCTTTTTGTGAAACCGTCGCTATTGTATACTATAAACCCGGATCGAACCATTAACCTATAACTAGCAAACTAGAGAAAGGGATAGAAAAGCTATATGGATCGATCCGTGTCCTTTGGTCTTTGGCCACCATCCCAAGCTGCTCGCGGCATCTCCGAGCTCCGGTCTCCTCATCGGAAAGGGCACCACATCATCGAGTCTTTTTACGGGCTCCCGCTTCATCCGAAGCAACTCGGGCACGAAGTTCGCTAGCCGACGTGTCCAAGGTGAACTAGAGAATGTGCGTGACAACTTTGTCTCTTGCATCCATTGTATGGATGGAGGTTGAAGATGAAGCCATCAATGGAGGTTGTGAGCTAGAGGAAGAAGAAGAAGAAGAAGAAGGAGCTTTTTCTTTTCTTTTTGTGTTGCTATGATAAAAATGAGAGACAGCAAGAATGAAAATACAAGAGCTAACCATGAGCTTATGGCTGCCCTTTTTCTCTCTCCCTCTCATTTCATCCACAAATCAATCAAATAATGTGACACATGCACAAAAAAAGAGACCATGAGTCATCACTTGTGCATGTGTCACAATTAAGGCTTCTAATGATGATTTCTAGCTCGTAATTTCCATTTGTAAACATTAACCCAAATGTTTACAACAACTAAAAGATACGGCGATATCTGAAGTAAACTCATGACGGATCACAAGGATACCCTCACCTGTATATACATACCTACATTCGTATTCCGACTGAATGCGAATGCGATGAGACTAAAGTAATCCAACAAATCTAATACTAGGATCCGGCTTAAACCAAAACCCGCCAGTATGATCCGTCCGATCATGATCCGTGCACTACTGCACGTATATAATCGAACCCTGCCATATATCATACGGCCTCTACAACGTTTCGCCTGAAACTTGAGAAACTATCTGTGGGGGAATCTAAAAACTCGTC
Source organism: Agapanthus africanus (assembly GCA_030015575.1). Classification (NCBI taxonomy): domain Eukaryota; kingdom Viridiplantae; phylum Streptophyta; class Magnoliopsida; order Asparagales; family Amaryllidaceae; genus Agapanthus; species Agapanthus africanus. Next base: position 243,470,257 of record CM057344.1, read on the forward strand.
AATACTTTGGCTGTGGATTTAACCACTAGCACGTCAGTGGTACTAGCTGTACGTAACGGGCTACCAGGTATTGACCAAAAGAGAGGTCGATGAGCGAACTCGTCCTGACACCCTACTGAGCCTGTTAGTGACAATATCCGTAATGTCCGCTCCGTTCGTCTATGAGCATCGCATGTCGGGCCTAGAGGGTTGGTAAAAGTCAGACCCCCCAAAAGCGGTACAAGTCGTGTCGGAGTGTAGCCCAGAACACCCTGAGATACTACTGGAATACCTACCAGTAAATCTCCTGCCTTGGCCAAGGATTTCGTATAATGGCTCTCCTAGGCACTGCGCGATCTCACCCCCAATACCGGGAAAGACGAAACCCCTGCTGATCCGCTCACTGCCTCCATATGGCTCGGGACTGTACCCAACTAAAACCTGTTTGCACGACCCCTTTGAGCTGTGGTAGGGTAGTAATCAAAGCACAGTGGGAACTCACACGGGACAAATGATGATCTCAGGTCGATGAACTAACCTGTACACATGTCACCAGGGAACTGCTATCTGACGTCAGGTATAATACCAACTAGCATGTTCCCGGTGAGTCCTGTCTGGTGTACTCATAACCCAATGAGCACCTGTATACATCTTAGGTGATCCAACTAACACCAATGGCTTGTAAGACCGGCCACCGCCCCTCGTCGGGGTCTCGACTGTATACACTAGTCTACTAATGGAGTATCGATGCCCAGTCTCGAAACTCCCATAACTAGGGACCTTTTTAAGGATGTGCTTACAGACCCCAGCTCCCACTTATATGATCGCCATCTTCCTGCTGGTAGTCAAGCAAGAATCCTAAGGGCTCTATCAATGTGTAATAGTGATCTGTAAGGTCACCTAAAGCTGTACACAATGATAAAGATAAACCAGATAGCATACTATCATCTTGAGTTAGACTGTCCTACCGTTATAGGTCCTCCCTCAATCATTGCAATCACGTGCCTGTGATCCAATAATTGACTCTGAGGGAACTATATCCAACATGCGTGTTTGGATTAACTCTTTAGCCTCATTGGTAATGGCTGTGATGCCAGATATCTTAAGGACGACATGAATTGGACTTACCCATTGGCTATCGGAGATTGGGTAAATGATACCATTGTCAAGGCATTTGACGATTTCTTTCTTCATCGCATTCTTCATGACGGTGTTCAACCGTCTCTGTGGTTCTCGGGTTGGTTTGGCTTCATCCATCAAATGTATAAGATGTTCAACAATCAAGGGACTAATCCCTTTGATGTCAGCCATGGTCCAACCAAACGCCTGCATATTAGATCTCAGTACCGTCAAAAGTGCATTCTCTTGCTCTGATGCTAGAAAAGCGGATATGATAACCGGTAAAGACTCATTCTCACCTAAATATGCATATTTAAGATGAGAAGGTAAAAGTTTGAGATCTAATGCTGGCGGAGAAATAATAGAAGGTGGGATCATCGAATGATTTTCGGAGTCAAGGAGAAGCTCATAGCCTGTGAAAGATACAGACTCGGATGGTGATGAGTCAAGAGTGTCAGACTCAAGCGTGGAAAATGTTTCCTCACTAAGATGTGCAAGATCAAACATTGATGTGGTAGTGTCGTCGAGATCTTCAAAGCAAAGTTCATCAACTTCGCAACTTTCGGGAGCAATCTCGTGGATAGAACAAACATCAAGTATATGAGCAGAGGGTTCAGATGGCTGACTTCTAATTTTATAGATGTTCAGTTCAATTGTCATTTTTCCAAAAGATAGGTTCATTGAACCGTTTCGACAGTTAATGACAGCATTTGAAGTGGCAAGGAATGGTCGACCCAAAATCACCGGAATTTGATTCCGTGGGTTTGCTACAGGTTGTGTATCTAGAACAATGAAGTCCACAGGGAATACAAATTCCCCGACTTTTATTAACACATCCTCCAGTTCACCCCTAGGTTTGGTGATTGAACGGTCTGCCATTTGGAGAGTGCAGTGAGCTGGTTTCAACTCTCCAATCCCTAACTGCTCGTATACAGAATATGGAAGCAGGTTAACACTTGCGCTAAGGTCAAGAAGAGCACGGTTGATGTTTTTACCCCCAATAGAAATCGAGATTGTAGGACATCCTAGGTCCTTACGTTTCTTTGCTAGCTGTGGGGTAAAAGCAGTGCTAACAATATTAGTCATGAAGACCTTTTTGGGCACTTGAGTCTTCCTCTTCCTAGTGCACAAGTCTTTAAGAATTTTCGCATAAGCGGGGACTTGTTGAATAGCATCTAGGAGAGGGATGTTGATATTAACCTGTTTGAACAATTCCATAATCTTCTCCATATGTGGACTCGATTTGTTACCCCTTAACCAATTTGGATAAGGTCCTTTAGCAATAAGAGCTGGGTCCATCATAGGAGAAGGTGGTGTGTGTGGAAGTGATCCCAAAATAGGAGTGGGGATCGTCTTTGGTGGACTAGAAGAGGGTTGCTGAGGTAACGAGCCTTGTGGGAAACGAAGAATAGGCTCGCAAGAAGGCGGTGGGGTAGAAGAACAAGGATCAGAAGTAGAAGTGTGTGTGTAAGGAAAGGTCTCAGCCGGGGTGTTATTGATAGATGCTTCAGTATCATCAATTTCTTCCCCAACATGATTATTCAGCACTCTTCCTGATCTCAACGTTGTGATGGCATTTACATTGTAATGCCCAGGATTCGGTAAGGGTTAAGGCGGAAGTTTCCCTTTCTCTCTCGCACTCATTTCGGCTTTTAGTCGTGCAATTTCTGCTTCCATCGATTTTATACTCTCAGCTTGGGAAGCTGAGTTTTTCTTTATATCATGGACAGAAGACTTAACCTCAGCCGACACTTCCATGAAATTTGACAAAAGTGATTTCATGGTTTGTGTGAATGCAGAGAATTCATCAGAATAGGTCAACTACAAAGGATTAGAAGGTGCAGGAGTGTTGACCTGGTTTTGAAAATTTTGTGACTGGTAGGGGTGCTGAGTGAGTTGAAGTGGTTGCTGTTGTGGTGGAAGAGCCCTTTGGAAATTGTTTTGGTTTGGAACCGTGTTTTGATTTAGTTGTTGGTTCTAAGCAAAGTTAGGGTGGTTCCTCCAACCCTGATTATATGTGGAAGAATAAGGATCGTTTCTAGGTCTTTGAAAAGCAGCATTGGTATGCTCTTGACCTGGAAACGGAGAATTCAATGGACAATCTTCCGTCAAATGAGAAGGATCAGAACAGCATCCACATACAGTTTTGGGGAGCGACATCGGATTTAGGGAGGCTGCTAAAAATTTTTGTTCCATAGCTTCTAGCTTCTTTTGCATTGCTGCCATCTCAGCTCTAACACCTATGGAAACATCAATTTGGTGAATGCCACCCCTAGACGATGACTGGTTTACACTCTCCCACTGTAAGGATCTTTCAGCGAAATCTTCTAAGAATTTCCATGCTTCGCCGTCGTCTTTGGTCATAAAAGTGCCTTGACACATGGATTCAAGGTTCTGTTTAGTAGTAGGATTAATGCCCTCATATATGATTCTGCACAGATCCTATCTAGGGATTCCGTGATGTGGACATTGAACCAACAGATCCTTGAAGCGTTCAAAACACTTCGAAAATGGTTCATTCGGAAGCTGGGTGAATTGATTTATTTCGCTACGGACCCGAGCTATTTTATGATTGGGGTAGAATTTCTTAAGGAATGCTGCAACGAATTCTTTCCAATTTGAAATGGAATGTGCGGTTGTGTTATACAGCCACTTCTCGGCTATATCGCACAAAGTGAATGGGAGAAGACAGAGACACATAGCATCCACAGAAAGCTGTGAAGTACCCATCATAGCGCATACATTTTCAAATTTGGTAATAAAGACATATGCGTCTTCAGACTCGAGACCGTGATATTTGGGTAGAAAATTGATGTATTGGGGTTTTATTTCAAAATTGTCCCCGTTGGCTGGTGGAATGGTGAGACGGGTTGAAAGAGGACCTCGCATAGGATAGCATCTCTCTTGGAGAGAGATGTGGGGTGGATTCTGCGCACCTGCGGACGGCGACAGAGTAGTGGTAAAGAAGTTCGATGGAGAACCGTCCATCGATGTGGGTGTGGTGGTGGGTAAAGAAGAAGTAGACGTAGAAATATCGACTTCGGAGTCGATCGGGGGAACGCGGACAAGACGGGCACTAGAATCCCGTGTCCAGCCTATCTTGCACTAAAGGGTTTAGTACAAGTGGCAACGTTAAGATAATTAAGGAAAATGATAAGTTGGTGTTTGTTTTGAAAATGATACAGATTTTTGGAAAAAAAAATGCAAATCACAAAAATGCACATACAACCCTAAGTCTAATGGTCACATAGGTCAAGTCTCTAGACCGCTCCTAACTTCCAGAAGACAAATCGCAGGATCAATCCTCTACTGCCTCTTTGTCCCTCCTGTAGCCAGGTAAGTGCCAGGTAAGTGGGAGGTTCTCCATTACGTAAGTAGTGGGCCTAATTAAGTAACCACTTGCCTTAGACACACTTGCCTTAGACACCACAAAAGAAACGCGGATAAACAATAGATTACCCACGACCTTCTCCTGTCCTAAGTGAGCACGACGGTCCTTAAAGTCATGTCTAGATATTTTTTAATTAATGAGGTAATGCGGATGCAGTTTTGTGATTTTCGGGGCTTAGGAAGGGTAATGAACTCCCCACCTAATCTGAATTTGGTCTTTGCCCCTTAATTTCCGTATTAAAAATGCAAACAACCAAGATCAAACACGCACAATTTTTATTTTTGCGGCGCTGCGAATTTTTGCAAAGAATCCTGCAGAAATTGGTTAATGGAGCAGATCAAGGAGAAGATAAGAAAGTCAGAGAGGACCGAGCAAATTTCGTGCACTGAAGCCCTAAGGAGACCGCGGATCCATCGCGCTAAGCTTCTATTGCCGCGGTTCCGCCACGTGATGTCAAGAACCCTGCACAAAATTTTCAGAGAATGGTTCTGTTGCCTCACTGAGCTCTCTGGAATGTTCAGAAAATTTTTCCTCAAGCTCCCCAGATTCCAGATTTCCTTGCAACAAATCACAACGAATCGTTTAGTGTTTGCGCGAATTTTGATCTAAAAATTCTGATGGAATAAATTTTTCAACTCAAATTTCAAAAACGAACAAATTAGCACACGATCGCCGGCAACGGCGCCATTTGATTGATATATATTCTCGATGTGTCGTGTTTTAGAAATGATGTTTCATAATCAAAGAAATTTGTAAACCGCAATCAATAACGATGTCAATTGTAGGTTCGTTAGCGAGTGCGGATCGTCTACAGGGAAAGTGAGATTTTGCTTGTAATTGAATTAGATGAATTGAAAATTAAAAAGAAAAGAAAAGACAATTCAATTCAAGATTATAAAGTGAATTTCAAGAATTATCTAGATCTAAATCTAATATCAAGAAAACATTAAAATCAAGAATCAAGAATTGATGATATCCAATCGAATTAGGTTTCAAGAATTGAAGTGAGGCTCGTAGGAATCGATTGAATCTATAGACGTGATGAAAACTAGTGATTACGTTTTCTTATCCATTAATGATTTGATACTAGATCGATGACGATTAATCGAGGTTTAAGGATCTCTTGAAGGAACTAGGGTTTCTTCATCTCATCCTTTGTCCTTTCGATGAATCTCATTCAAAAACTAGCCTCTAGTAAATTGAATTACCGATCGTCGATCCCAAATTAAGAGCAAAAACATTCAAGAAAGCATTTCGCTCGAAACTAGATTGTCGATGATTTAATCTACTAGAGTTTACAAAACTTATAGGAATTAAGAATCGTTTCAAGATTTTTAACATCATCATCTATTGATTCTCTCGACTCCTCCACGAGCGAAGTTTTTACTCAAGCATCATATCAAAGAACACAATCAAGAATTGAGATCTAATCATAATGCTCAAATATAAAAGTAAGCAAGATAAAGAAATTTCACATTTTATTTATCAACAATGTTGTTACAATTCTCTCAAGAACTACAAGAGGAAAGAACTCGATCGTCGATTTCGCTCCGCATCGTCTCCGTGAGTCGCGGATCATCTTGAGGATCACTTGCTCGGTTGAAGATCAGCGTCGCTTCTAAAAGGTTGAAGGCTTCTTGCATGATTTGTACTCAAGGATCTTGAATTTTGGCTTTGGTGATTGGATTAGGGTTAGGGTTTGAATGCACAAGTTGTGTCACTCAACTTGTGGAATTTTGGCTCTATTTTCAACAACCTTAGAATGAAGCTTTAGGGTTCCTTTTATAGCCTTAGGATTGGGATTAGCTTCCTTTAGAAGCTAGGTTTAGATTAGCTTCTCTTGTAAGCTTGGTAGTTAGGTAGAAGGTTCTAGAGTTAGTTAGTTAGGGCTAGCTTCCTTCATAAGCTTGGAGGTTAGGGAGAAGCTTCTAGGCTTAGGTAGTTATTTGAGAGGCTTGCTTGAGAAGCTTGAGAGTGTTTAGTTTGAACAAGGAGCTTTGCTGTTCGGACAGAAGCTTCTGGAGATCTCTGGAATTTGCAGTGTATTAAAGAGGTGTGGGCCGTGAAAGAAGAATTTTGAAGCGGAGCTGTGCTGATGTCATGCTGACGTGGCCGCGGATCCGCCGCGGGAAGGGCACTACGGCCGCGGATCCGCGGCTCTTTGGAGGCCTTGGGGCTTGAAACTTCTGTGCTGTTTTTGTGTTGTTCTTGTGGAACTTTTATGATGTGTGGAATCTTATCTTTATTTCTATATCACTGCCAGATCACAAGTCTTGGACTTGGCGTATTTTTTTCAGCACTTTTATCAGTTTTGGTTCTTTTACCTGGAATTTCCTGCACAGATTCTCGAGACAAGTGTTGCGCTATACAAAGATTATGCGTTGCAATGATAAACACTCAATTTCCCTCAAAAGTGCCGGTTATAATATATAACACAAATTATTTGGTATTTTACGGATGTTTTTCTAATATGTGCTATATTCATTCCGAACATCTTTAGATGAGTGCAAATGGTAGGGAAATTGACGTGTTAAAAATGCAATATTTTCGACTGATCACTTACATTCTGTTATATGCCGCATACATCATGCTTTACGATTATACGCATTGAGATATGTTGTTTTCATGAGATTTCTGGATTTGAGAACCTTGGTTATGTTTCAAAAGAAAGTATATATTGTTTTAAGAACGCGGGTTCTCTTGATATGATATTTCAGTGCGTCCACCATGTGTTTTCTCGGTTCTGAGAGTGGCATGTGAAACCCGATTCGAGGAGGAAGAGGAACCGTCTGCGGGTGCATGGTAGACCCGGTGTGGTATCCCGAGGTAAGATGGTCGCAGATGATGGCGTTGAGCCTGGCAGGGGAGCACTACCTACCGGTGATATTATTTGGACTCGGCGGTTATCCGGAGGATACCGACCGGAGTAGAGAGATAGGCATGAGGGCCGATCTGAGGATGCGGCGCCTGAGATATGAGGATTTACGTGTCGATACTGGACACGGGTTTCATGATGTTTTCGAGTGTCGGTGTTGGACACTCAGGTCCCATGATTTGTTGTGTCATTGATGGACACACATTCTTTGATATCCTCATATATTTACATGCATATGTTTTTATGATGTTTCGAGTGGACAAGATCCACATGCATACAGGAAGTTATTATATTGTTGGATGTTATCCACATGCATACAGGCATTGATTATATTGTTGGCACATATTTACATACGGTCACCCTAGATATCATAGTATTACCTTTCTGATATAGTTGACCTAGGAAGTCGTTGTTTATTCGATTTATACCTGATGATGTTTTCTACTCACGAGTTGGCAACCCACCCCGTTGTGCCACAGTTATTGTAGGTTGACTGCTCAGATTGGAAGCGGCATCGTTGGCGCACAGCTTGCATTTGGGAGTTTTGCTTTGGTAGGTGGGACATTTGTATCGTACCCATTCTTGTATTTATATTTCCTGTTGTATCTAGTCAATTCTATCAATCAAAACTAGTATTTGTATAAATAGTAAGACTTAGTGAGACTTTTAGTTGCGAGACATGAGCGATGGATTATATGTTCGCTTTTTGGGTCGATGTCTTGCTTTATTCATTATCTTTTGTGTTGATCTTCGCCGTTGGGCGTTGTATACTTATATTTATTACTTGTATGGTTGTGAATCCGCCGTTTGGCGAAGAGCTAGCTCCCGCTTGGGGATGCCTTTTATATTATCATGTATTTGTAGGTTTGGATCAAAATATACAAAGGAGATGTTGCCCAAATTTTTAAAAGACGAAACATGTTTTTCAACTAGTAAGATAAATTTGCATTTTTCTTGTTTCCTTTCTATGTATTTAAGAAAGCATTTGGTTTCATCATACCTTTATTTCAAAACTTCACCTCTTTTATTTCTTTAAAGGTTTAGATTGATGGGTTTCGGCTTACTTGAATTACGTTACGCTTTTAGACGTTGCCTGATTTAAGTGCCGGTCATGAGCTAAATTTCGGGTCGTGACATAGTTGGTATCAGAGCGCTACGTTTAACCTTTGTTCAAGTTTAGGTTTGACTATGTGGAGTCTGGGGCGTAAATATTTTGGAACCTAGGCTTGATTAGATAAAGTGATTAACTATTCTGATCTAAGGTAAAGTGCACGCTGAGTGTTTCTTTTCTCTCTCTCTCTCTTTGGCAGCGACCATGACCCGACCTAAACTAAAACTCATGAATCTAGTTAACCGAACCTTCTTTAAAAACTTTGGCTTTTGGATTGTTACGGTGTTGCATATATCATTGCCACTTCTATATCACCTTTGTGTTTCTCCAGAACACCCTGTATCACTACGAATATCCACATCTATTGGATAATCCATCGTATATTTACATACGAACTCGAAGGAGCTTGTTCCATATTCGAGGATGGATTCTGGTTCAAGAAAAATTGAATAGGATTATTCGGTTGTCTTTTCCCTTTACCTTCTCTCAGGTTGCGAGGGGTCCTAGGATTAGGAGAGTATACTTATTGTGCTTAATGGATAGTCTTCTTCCAAACCATAGGCAGGTGCCGAATGGTGGGGAAGGAAGAAAACAAATTAGCCTAAGTGTGGTGTATAGAAGGTAATTAGTAAATATATATAAAAGGATTAGAATAAGGGCAAAAGGAAATTGCGACCGCTATCATTCATGACGAAACCAGGTATACCCCTGCCACTCCTACATCCACTTTGGATTTCTCCAGAACACTTCATATTACTACGAACGTCCATAATGCTTGGATACGCCATCGTATAGTTACATACGAACTCGAAGGAACTTGTTCCAGATTCTAGGATAGTTTCCGGTTCAGGAGAAATAGAATAGGATTATTCAGTTTTCTTTTCCTTTTACCTTCTCTCAGGTTGTGAGGGCTCCTTGTATTAGGAGAGTACACCTATTATGCTTATTGGATAGTCTTCTTCCAAACCTTAGGCTGGTGCCGAAGGGTAAGGAAGGAAGAAAACCAATTAGCCTGAAGGTGGTGTACAGAAGGTAATAAGTAAAGACATAATAAAGGGATTGGAGTGAGGGCATGGAAGTATACAGTTACAGTCATGAATCAGGATAATGGAAGAGACATTACTAGGAATACCAGATTACCCCTCTGAAACATTTTCATGTTTCAGTTTCACTCTGCGATGTTAAGTGAAAACTGTTTTCCTAATTGGATTCTAACTCCAGGATATGTATTTACCAGATTCGTTCTCACATTTGTATAGTGTTACAGATGGTGAGTGGGAGTAAGATATTTGGAATTAGGTGATTAGATCCTTAATACACATTTGTAATTGGTGATATTTAAGGAAATCACCTGGGTTTTTCCTGACGGCAAATATTTGGTTTTGAATATCCATTGTTATGCACCAATTTCAAACTAATATATCTGTACGTTTATTTTATAAAGTGAGATATAAATTTTCGATATTATGTCTATGACATTTACCTATATCAGCTGATGATTAGGTAAGGTGCATTCAACAGCAATGTAATTCTTCTTAACCATAGCTCAGTTTTTAACCTACGACGCACAGGGTTTGAGTTATTGAACTCAGGGGACTTATACAAAGTATTGTATGTTGTCCAGTGTCCATTAGGACAAAGGGGTTGATACCCATACTATATTCTGTTTACTTTTGACTTCTCTAGTTTTAGACAAGTATTTCGTTGAAATACAACGTCCAAATTTTAAGAAGTTATAGGTATATGAATAAAGTAGAGAACCATATGTTGCAAAGTATCAGGATTCTTCGAGGTAGTCGAAGATGTAGATACTTGTGCTAGGCATTCCGTTGTTAGTAATGGTTTTGAGAACTTGCTTCTCTTTTAGGTTACTCATATATGGATGCACTCCTAGATGAGTAATGCTGCTTGGTCTCCTTCCATTTGGTTGATATGCACTGGAGACAGCTGCATGGTTTTTAATCTGGTTCCAATTAAATTACTGCCTTTGTTTCTATATTGGATATATAGAATCAATTTATATCTTAACGATGTTAAGGTATAGGGAGTTGCCCGGCTGATGCTTAAAACCAGAATCTGAACACACTCAAAGCACGTTTTGTTAGTTATATGTATGCCCTAGAGGTCATTATTGTACATATGATGTATATTATAGTGGATGCTTGGACATACATAGGGAGGACTTTCTTGCTCGACATGATAGTATGCTATCTGGTTGCTCTTTATCTTAACATGTATATTTGATGTCTCTATGTTACATGTTGATAAAGCCCGTAGGATGTGTACTTGACTACCTGGATTATGATAGAGATCATACTATTGGGGTCTGGGTAGTCTGTGAGTACATCCTTTAATTGTTCCTAGTCGATGGAATATCGAGACATGGCATCGATACTCCAGAGTAGACTAGCGTATAGCTTCTCAACCTATATGATGGGCGATGGATGATCCCATATCCATTGGTGTTTGACATCAGAGATGGTATACGAGTGCTCAGTGGAAACTGGGTACATTGAATGGACTAGCCGAGAACTCCTAGATGGTATTATACCTCACGTCAGATAGCAGTTCTCTGGTGACACTGGTACAGGTTAGTCTGTCGACCCGAGATTGTCATAGAGTCTTGTGTGTCTCCCACCGTGCTTTGATTTCCACCTCACCACGGCTCTACTGAGCCGTGCAAACAGGTGGTTTTTGGGTACAGTCCCGAGTCACATGGAGGCAACGAGCGATAGGAGGGGATTCGTCTCTCCCGGTATTGGGGGTTGATGTTGCGCTATGCTCGATTGGCCATAACAGGAAATCCCTGGCCAGGGTTGCTGAGAATTACTGGTAAGTGTTATCAGTAGTTTCTCGAACCGATGTAGATCTTACATCGGCATGACTTATCAAGTTACTAGGGCTGACGTTTACCACCCCTATACGAGATATGCGACATATCAGACGAAGAGACCGGACTGTATGGTAGTGTTACTGATTGGATTCGCAGGAGTGTGAGCAGGCTTGCTTGTTGATCTTCTGATCGCTCAATACCCGGATGGCCGTTACGTTTAGCAGACCGCTTGCGGCTTGTGAGTGACTGATATGATCGCCACCTACTGCCGGCGTATTGACGAGTCTTTAGAGTCCTACACAGAGGTTTCCTGGCTCAAGCAAAACGAAGTAGGATCGCATATGTTATATGTGCGGGACCAAGATTGATACGAGTATGTGATACCGTATTTTATTCTCGCGATATATGATATCGGCCGAGTATATGTGATATAACCAGATTATCGAATCAAGTGTTGATTCGGTAAGTTGATATTATTGATATTAGTCGGTTATATATGATATAGCCGGATCATTGAATCAAGTGTTGATTTAATGATTTAATGTATAATTATATATTTGATATATGAATTTACATTAACTAATATTGCTCACTTGATCATTTCTTTTTCTCACTTGTTTTTACATTATATATATGTGATATATATTATGTATCATGCTAGGTTATATATGCAACTAGGGTGTGTAAGAATTACACCATGACCATGATAGTTTAGGGTTTTATTTATCTTTAGTAATTCAAAATTGAGTGGGATTTTTTCTTGACTAGAAGCTTGGAGAAGCTTTTGCTCTCCATTGACTTAGTCCACCCAATTTGTTTTACTTTGAGATATTTATAAACCCAACCACCATTATACACCATGGTTAATTCTCTACAAAGGTTAATATATGGCATACACTCACCATGGTTGCTATTCTAACCTCATTCTCATTCTCTTGTTGATTTTATCTTCATCTCTTCAAGCTTTCTAGGGTTTCAAGAGATGTTGAATCCAAGTGAGAAAATCAAATCCAAAGTGAGCAAAATTTCTACTTCATCATCCTCTACTACTTGCCAATTAGTTTAGGGTGTTTGCTTCCCAAAGTTCATCACTTTGTGAAGAGGTAGCTTGTGCTTGAGTTTCCTCGACGTAGATCATCTTCGGTCTCGAAGACATCTAGCATGCTTACTCACTATGCTTTGTGGAGTTCATCTTGAGTCCGGGAGATCGATGCTTGGAGTGAAGGGATGACTACACGGAGATTTAGAAGTGAAGGACCGGGTCTACAAAGGTTGTATTCTTGTTCACTTCTTATGTAATGTTTGATTGCAAAGTTTTGTTACCCTAATTTTCTAGTTCGATTCCTAGGATGATTGTTTAGCAACCCCTAAATAATTTGATGTGGCATGTGTGATGCATGCAAACCCTAGGCATGGTGATAAGAAATCCCTACAGTGGTATCAGAGCCAAACTAGAAACGTAGACAATGTTAGATTAATACGAAACCGAAACAATTCCGAAAAATACGATTTCTGAAACCCTACTGAAATGCTCTCTGTCGAATTTTCAAAGGTCTGTAAAAATTATTTCAACAACTGCAAAAACTTGTATGTGATGCAAGTAGACCATAAAACAAATTTGAGAGCATTTGCTCGGAATTGACCCGAGAACATTAGCCAATTTCCCGAGGAGGCCGGCCAGAATTGTTCCATTTTGCCTCGAATTTGTTCTGTGCTCTGATCTGTAGATTTTGGGGTTTCAGGTATTGTTTGTTTAGCCCAAAATTTAATGTGATCTAAATTTTGACATATGACTAATACAGAGTGTTTCGTAATCGTATATTTTTAACATTGAAATGGTAACCTTGATGATGTTTAACACTTCGAACGAGCTTCGAACACTGCCTCATGATCCCCTCTGAAGTTTTCCAAGAGTTGGAATTTTCTAAGTTGAGTATATTCAATGGTCGTGCAAGTAAGTCTATGGACCCTCTAGAAGAACAAGAACCTTAACTCGATTCTATACCCACGGAACCGTGATCGAACCCTAAGGTTTGCCGTAGTTCCGCGGTGCCATAGGTGAGGTATTGGATGACCCTTATACGGCTGGTCCATATGTACTGTGGCACGTTTTGGGTATTTCAACTTTGCTCAAGTGTTGAGTTCTTAGGGAGATGAGGGTGTTTGTTGATTTGATCGAAACGTTTAACATCGTCTTGTTGGTTGTGATGGGATACAATACTTGGAATCCACAATATTTGAATTTTATAAATCTAGCAGTTTAGTCTCATTTGATCGGTTGCCACGGGATTTTGATGTGATCAAAAGTCTGTCGCAATCACATAGCATACGCGGATACTCGCCGGGTAACATTATTAGATAGCCACGCCCCATAGCCCCGACCAAGTGACTGTAGGAGAACCCCGTTGCCTAAAGCATCCGTTCGGGTGCTCACGGCCACGGTGTTCCGCCTTAGTGCACATCGTCAACGGCATCGGGGGTGTGGCCGTTTACTATAGTTTCCGACGAGCATTCGATCGAGATGTCGGGAATCTTGTTGAATTACCCGAATTGTTATTGGAAAGTGCTTTCAATATCGAGACTAAAATGCGGGGTTTATAATTGTTAGGCATGCGATATCTAAGGAATTCATATTGTTAGGCATGAAATTCGGAATATGAGATATTTCGGGTTTATGATGTCTAAGGTGGTTGCGGATTCCAACTGTTCTAGTTTTCACTTTCTTTTCTGAGACCGTAAGTGTAATATATAGTGTATCGCCGGTTTCGTTGCTATACGTTAATGACAATTGGGATACGCATATTTACTTACGTTGATGACATGTGATGTTATGTGTTGCTGTGATATGTTATATTGGATCGTCGTGTTTGAATAGCCAGGGGTTTTTATGTGAGATAAGAGTTTTTCATTTTCATTCGTGTAAAAACTTGTATGTAATATTCTTTTATTGGGGCACTTCTGGGTTGAGGATGATGTTACCATTGATGTATATTATTTACTTTTCCGTATTAGGATAGACCCAAGGAGGGGAGCACAAGTAACTGGGTTCTGGAGTCCAGTGGAAGACCATCTCGAGGAGTCATGTCCGGGTCTCCTAACTCTAGAATTGGTAGGGTTGCTTGCTGCTCTCGTAGGGGTGTAGGGATGTGGGTTTCTCTATTCATCACGACCGTGGAATCCGTATTTTCTATTGTTGGCTAAATACAAAAAACGGACATCCTAGTATATCCAATATTTCATATGTTAATTTCTGCTGCGATATTCTGTGATGTGATCACTGTATATGATGAGATGAATACTATATAATATATGTGATATATTATAGACGTTGCTTATGTTTTTCACCCGTGCTAGCCCTGCCCCGCCCTGCCGTTAGTTACCTAACCTAACGGTGAATGACGGGATTTCGTGGCGAATGCGGATGGCATAAGTGTACGTTGTATTTATCTGTGATGCTTATGTAACTTAAATGATGGGACATTCATTAATGTGATTAATGAAAGAAAATAAACCTAAAGATGTTGTAGAATCGAATTTGAAACCTGCTCGGCTTTTTACGAAAAAGCAAAAGTTTCAAAAAGCGGAGCTTAAGCCACTCCTTTTAAAACCATTTGAATCTGCAACGATATCAAGTTCAAAGCGTTAAAGGTATTCTTAAAAACCATCCGCAACCCTCTATCATTTTAGGAAGTAGAGTACTTAGTATTCGTGCTGCGTATGTCAACCATAGTTGAGGCGTAGTGTACAGTAGCTAAGTGATGTCTTCCTGTACAGCATATGATGCGATTAGTCAGGACAGTCATGTGATTAGGTCGACCATAGTTGAGGGTCATTGTCACGACCCGAAGGTACGGAACGTGACCGGCACTTAAATTATGAAACGTCTAGAGGCGTAACGTAATCTAAGCAAGCCGAAGTCCAGAAATCTAAACCATTTAAAAGAAGAAGTGTAGGAAAACAAATTTAAAGCAACATCAAATTTTCTCAAAAATTTCGGCAGAGTCTCCTTTGTAAAAACTGGCCCCAAACGGGTACAAACAAGAATAATATATACAGGCAATAAAAGGCATCCCCAAGCGGGAGCTAGCTCTACGCCAAATGGCGGAAACAACCACACAAGCAATATAATATACAACGCCGAAGGGCGAGGAACAAAACTCAAAAGAAAACCTAATCCGCAAGAAAACCATAATAATACAAGCGTGACTCTAAGGTCGAATGAAAAACAACTGGTCTTCTAAATCTATCAAGTAATACAAGTCTGCTTGATGGAGCTTACTAGATACAAATAAAATAATAAAAGTACAATGGCGGTCCCGATACAAGTGAACCAACCTACCAAAGCAATCATCCTGAATGAAATGTTGTGCCATCAAGCTGCCAAGGAAACCTGTACATCGAAACCTGTAAGAAAATTTGGCACAACGGGGGTGAGTTGCCAACTTGTGAGTAGAAGACATCTGCGAGTAGAAATCGCATGCACGACGATCTCCTAGGTCATAATAATATACTTTCATAACACTAGTCATCTAGTAGTGACAGGGTAATAATCTATGCATAAGTGCAATGCTCAGTGCATCGTGTCAGTGTTACTAAACAGTAATATGTCACATATCTGATGTATGAATGCATCATGAATGAGAAAATCAACCATGAAATCTTAATAATCTAATATAAGAAAAACATCAATGCATCTTGTATAGTAAAACTGAAACCTCATCAGTGAAATCGACAGAAATCCGTGTCAAGCATCGACACAAAATAGGTATATCTCTGTATCTCAATATTCCATATCTCTGTATCTAAAATCTCAATATCTCTGTATCTCGAATCTCAATATCTCTGTATCTCGGGCTCCGACAATCCGGATCGGCCTATATCATCAAATCTCACGACAACAGTCGGTATCCTCCGGATATCCGCCGCGCCAGGCATCACCGGTAGATAGTCCGTGCCCCTGCCAGGCTCAACGCCATCATCTGCGATCTTCTTGCCCCGGGGTACCCACCGGGCCCACCATGTACCCGAGACGGTTCCTCCACTTCTTGAATCGGGTCTCGAATTCCAACAAAAAACATGAAAACTCATGGTGGACGACCTATACATCACGAGAAAACTGCAACTTACATTTTAAAAATGATAATAATAAGCTTTTATTAAATTCTTTCGGTTTTCCCCCAAATCCAGAAATCTCATAGAAATCCAAAATTCCAAAATCATGAGTAAGTAAATAATGAGCATCGGCATAAGCCCCACAATACTGCATGATAATATGAATATGTGAATGCATGAAGTGTCTAAGTAATACATACAATGTCTAAACTAGCACATGAGAGTAATCACACAATATTATATTGGACTAGCATTTAGCTGATTATATCAATAAAAGATAATATGTTCTAAAGTGTACGTGACATGGCAATTACCGATGATGATGTATGTGAGCCGGCAAATAAGTGTACGTGGAACATGCACATCATCGGTAATGGTGCTGGTGTCCTAACAGGCAGAGCTTCATATTAGCTAAAGAAACATATGTATGACCATGCAATGCGATGAATACAATATGAAAATAACGGTGAATGTGTAGTAAACGCACAACTAGAGAATACATACTAATTACGAGCCATACAATTTGTTGTTTGAAAAAGCACGAATCGTGGTTTTTAGAAAATTAGGTGCTACGGGGTATTTAAGAAAAGATATGTCCTTTGAAAAATCCATAGTATCCCTCAGGCTGTCTTTAAAAATGCGCACGATTCGTTAGTTTTGAAAATAAGTATGACTCGATCCTAAACTAAGATCTACCTAACCAACTAAGGAACTAACTAAAGACACTAGTCGAAAGGTAAGAAAAATCCTCCTAAAGTCTTAGTTGATATCTCTATTAGTCGGCGATCCAGCCTCAACAGCGTCATGTACGTAGTACGACTTCCTCGAGACAAGAGTGCGGATCAATCATCACATCTATGCCTCGTACTGTAAAATCCATCGTATGGAATCCTAAAATCGGGATACGGGTCAACTATCACATATATACATCATCATTCGTATAGTATCATCATCAAACAATATCATGATCAAGGGTACTGTACTATAATCGTATACATCCCAATATCATCAAACATAAATCATCGTCTGTGTAAATATACATCGTCAAATGATCCACTAAAATATCATGTCATATATCATATCATGATTAAGTCACATATTACAATCCGGGTTCTATTCTAGAGTCTCTTACATTTCAATGTCATCATCACCTATTATCGTTTATGTATAAATATACATTTTCTCATTCCTAACGATCCGCTAATATCATAATACATCTCATATCATAACTCGATCTTATATCCAATGTCTCACGGCATAATGCCCAGTCATACCGACTTATCCCCAGGTATCACATAACATCCTCATATCATGTGTGTGTGTGTGTGTGTGTGTACACACACACACACACATATATATATACCTATACACATTCCAATACACACACACACACACACACACACACACACACACACACCAAGTCAGGTTTATGTGTGTGCATGTGTGTGTGTCCACATGAAACCAATGAATTCCCTCCAAGGCAATCATCCTCTGGTTCAGTCTTTCTAAATCAGTCTAATCCAACTTAAAGTCTTCAATAATACCCTACTCGTCAAGAATCTAAGGTCACGTCGGACTTCCTAATAATAGTACATAATATACTTATTCTACGTTTGCGGGGGTGCTATACGCTATCCACCCGACTACCCTCGTAGATATACATCTACTCACCTGGTCCTTGTCTGCCGAAGTCGATGCCGCCATCTTCTTCTTCATCGTCCGAAGTCCACGTGAGGGGTACCTATACGCAAACATATATAATATCGTAAACCGAAATCGCGGACAAAACCAAAACGGCGCACGAAACGCGCATAGGTTAAAACCTATGACCCGCTCATGCAAAAGAACCAAATAACCATCGACATCAGTGTACAAACGCCGATTGAGCGAGATAAAACACAAACGTACAAATCGTAGTTCCAAAACTCACTAATTATAATACAAATAGGATTTAAATCATCAAAACCTTAAAATGAATCAAATCGATTTATTTCACAAAAACCTAGAAAGCACTTAATTACCGTTTTAATTCGAACTCAATGTTTTAACAAAACTAATGGCCATAATATTCACTAAATATCATAACTAGGTCATATAAACAATTCTATAATTTAATCTCATCAATTTGTATTAAATCTAAAATTCTAGTTTGCAAAAATATCCAATTTTAGAACTTTTAAAGCAAATATTCATAATTCAACAACTAAGCTTGGTTTTGCATGATCTAAAGTATTAAACTTCAATTTATAATGTTAATAATGTCATGAAACCCTAATTAGATTTTTATCTCAATTATTTAATCAATTTCTAAAAACCTAGTTTGCAAAATAGCATAATTATCACAATTTTAAAGTAAAAACTAGCAAACTAGTAACTAGATTAGGCTTTGCATTCCATTAACATGTTAAACTACTCATTAAAACCATAATCTAATGATAAAAATTCTCACTAGAATTTTATCTCACCTATATATATATTTTACAAAAACCTAGTTTGCAAAAATTATGCAATTCGGACAAATTAATTGTAACAATTTACAATTTAGCTTCTAGATTAGGTTTAGCACTACCTAACATGTTAAACTACACATTAAGATCAATATCCAATGATAAAAACCCTAATTTGATTTTAAAACCCTTTCTTGAATTTTGAATCATAAAATTAAAACCATAATTAAATTTCTAATTAAGCTAGACTAAAGTAATTTAGCAACAATTTGAACATGGTTTAGGATTATACCTCACTAAACATGAGATCAAACATGCACCCAAGCCTCCCAAAAATGCTAACTTTGCTCCAAGATCCAAGCTTGTTTGGCCAAAGAATAATGGGTAGAGATTGGATTTGGAATTTGGTAAGATTTTTGTGTTGATTTTGAAGGATTTTGTGTTGGAATGAAGTGGAAATGAGAGAGCAAAATTTTGGGGCTGCCACAAGGGGGGCTCGGCCATTAGAAATGAGGGAAGAGAGAGAGAGAGAAAGATGTGAGGAGTTGTGTAGAAACTTCCTAATTAACCATCTCTTTTAAGTCTTTTCATAAATTTCTTTATTTTATTTATTTTCTTACTTCAATTTATCCTAGAAAACTCTAGAATTATGGATACAACTCAAGAAGAGAAAAACTTGTTACAAACTAAATTCTAATATGTCATGGCTCACTTTTGTAAAATTAACCCTTTCAAATTTGTATTTATCGCTAATTAAATGTACAATTAAAAACTTATATAAATATTTGAATTTAATTAATTACGGAAAATATTTTAGTAAACTAATAATTTATAAGTGACTAAATAACTACCAAATACTAGCCATTATATAGTTAAAATAGGCGTATTTAAGTTTATAATGAAAAATAATTGTAGTTGATTTTTACGGAAAATGCAGTTTATTTTACCGATTATCAGGAAATTCACCTCAAGGATTTTATTTATTTAATTATTTTTAAAACGTTACAGTCATGTGGGTGGGTCTAATTAATCATGAAATGACGGGTAGAACTTGACAGGTGCTTATGATATGTTGACCATAGTTAATGTCATAAGTACTAGGGGTAAAAACAGTTATCGGGAGTTTCAAGTGTTGAAATTTGCAATGAGATTGCATACCTTCTATGAGATAGTTGGATCCCGATACCCACTGCGAGTAATTGTTACTCCTGGAAGAGTTTTGCACTTTACAATTAGCCGATCAAGTAGGTGTCTAGAAAGGTGTCAACGGGGTTACGCCCTTGGGAAAACGAGATTTATTTTAATTAGGTCCGTGTGAAAGCACGGGGAACCTCCATCAAAGTACCGGCACTGGCCTGACTGAAAGATTGGCAAACTTGTAGGGTGTAATTAATCCCGGATAGTCTTTCCTTTTAGGGTTTAAAGGAAGATTTGATAAAAACAGTGGGAGCCATCCTGATTAGATAAAATATATAACCAATCTAATCTTACAAAGAGCGCACGCAGCGTGTTTTCTTCTCTCTCTCTCTCCTGGTAGTGACCATGTCACACCTTAATCAAGATAATAATATAAATATATGGACCGAACCCGCTTGTTATACTGTGCTGGGGAACGTTGGTCCCGCTCCAACTTATAATTGTTAGAAGACCGAGTAGGAAATAGAGGATTACCAGGATTCCCGTGCCACCCAAACGAAGAAAGTATATGTTGATGCATCTTCTTCGGGTGTGTTCATTTTCGAGAACTGTTTCTTAGTATCCTCTACGTCCTGGGTATGAGATACCGGATCAGGATCCCACATATGTAATCTGTTACATGGGCTACAGATAGGTGGAGAACTGAGAATAGGGTGATATGTCTCTAAGTATAGAGAATGGTGCAATTGTTGCATCCAAAGTTGTTGGCAGTTATCACCTTGTATTACTAAATACATTGATTCTGAACGAATGTTATTAGATACCAAACCTGATATACAACATTATATCAGTCTCTTTATTAAGTAAAGAAGGATATAATTTTGTATTGTTGGATAAATGTTTTAAACATTTCCTATATCAAGAGTTGATCGGTTCAGGCACGTTATCTAATAGCATATACGTTCTAAATCAAACCACGGTTCTTAACGTACTGAACACACACAAGAGGAAGAGTTCAGAAATGAACGAATCCTTCTTGAGGCATTGTAGACTAGGTCATATCAATGCGACCCGACTAGCTAAGTTACATTAAGATGCATATTTAAATCAGTTTGAATTTATATCTTGTGAAACTTGCCAGTCATGTCACAAAGATAAAATGACCATAGCTCCGTTTACTGGAAACAGAGAAAGAGTTAATGAACTCTTGGGATTGATACATGATGATGTATGTAGTCCCCTGTCTACACATGACAAGACTGGTTCTTTATACTTCATTATTGTAACGCCTTAGATTTCTGTTAGTGTTCGTTTAGACGTTAATGAGGGTTTACTGTAAAAAGTTTACCAATTCGGTTTCCTCACATTTTATAAAATTTAATTAATAATTTATTATTATTTTTTATGGACATGCACGCACGTGTGCACGTAAATGTGAGGATTTTTTTGTGCTAATTTTGTTCTTAGCAACCTTGACACTTAACCTAATCCTTATTTAATCCAACCCTTTTTCTTAACCTTAAACCCTTGTCTTTTCTCTTGATCTTTTGTGAGAGAGAGAGAGAGATATTTGTTAGAGTGGTGAGGTGTGTGCGAATGCTTTAATGGTGCATTAATTGCATTGGTTGCACTCACCTCTCACCTCACCCTACACTCACCTCTCTCTTTCTCTTTATTCTCTTCTCTCATTATCCCTCACACTTATTCCCTTAGCATTATTCTTCATCTCTCTCAACTCTAATCTGAACACTCTCATTTCTTTCACCAATCCATCTCAAAAATCTCACAATCTCATCAAAAATCATATCTTTGATCACTTTTCTTCTCTTGGATGCCTAGGAGCATGCAAAGCTAGGATCTTTGAGTTCTTTTGTGTAGGTAATGTTCTTTTGCTGTTGTTTATGTGTTTTTAGTGTATCTTAGCTCGTTAGTTTCAGTTTAGATAGCGTTTGGTGTCGTTTTATGCATAATATCGTATTTTAGTGTCGATTTGTGATATATGTGTTCTGCTGTGACCCGGGATGTGTACGAGAAAACCAAACAATGTGGTTGTGTTGTACCAGTGAACCTATGACCCCACCTGTGACACGAGACCCACCCTACCAACCAGGGCCGGCGACGTATGAAGGGGATTCCGGTGACCTCGGCTCTGGGAAAGAGTTGGGGTGTGTGTTTTTTAGGGTAGGTCTATGCTGTGGTTTGGATGTTTTTGGTCTTGTTTGATTGTTGAGTTTTCTCAGTATGCAAAATCTGGGATCACCTAGGTAGTTTCTAGTATTTTGTGTCCGCGTGATACGTTATAAGACACGGATCGTGCACTTTGTGTGGTTTTGCTCTTGGGTTAGTTTCGTTGTGTCCCTATGCACGTTAGCCACAATACGAACACCTGAGAGTATGTTTGGTGTTGTTGCGTCGCTCTAATGTAGTTTTTATGTGTTTTGGGTCTATTATTGATATATATTTGCTTTATTGTTTTAATGTTGTAGGTTCGCAGGCGGGGACTACGGACACTGCTACAAGGGGAAATCAGGTGGTAGACTTCACCTAGCTTGGAGCGTTGGTGAGTAGATTTAACATCTACAGGGGAATCGCCCGCATGGCGTTATGCGTCTGGGCTAAAGATGTTATTTCTGTCGCATATTCTATGTCATATTTAGAATTGTGCATTCACCCTACTGCTTAGTTATTGTTGTGCTTGGACTAGTATCCTTAGGACACTGCACCATTATTGACGACCTATGTTGCATGAGCACTGATTGTACGCAACATACACCGTCAATAATTGCCATGTCATACACAACCCACTTATAGATATGATATTGCTTGGTTAGGGACATTGAGACATTGATTCATATTTCTTATCGTATATGACATATCGCATACCTGTATATCCACATGCTTACACATATGCCTTCATATACTTATATGCTAGATACCTGTATACCTATAGAGTATTGTACTATTAGTGATAGGTACATACACACTTTATGATATAGCTACAGGTATACCTTTCACACATATTTCACTTATACTCAGGGGGTATACTACATCATTACTTATAAGTAGATACATATATCTTGCTTGTTAGTGTATATGCCCTAGAGGCCATTACTGTATCATACTGGTTTGTATATTACTTAATGGATGCTTGGGATATTCACCTTGTATATACAATCTTACTCAAAATAGTAGTATGCTACTTGGTTTGTTTCTACTTCAATGTGTACTTGTGTTTATTTCAGTATATCACTTATACGCATTAGTGGAGCCCTTAGGATCTTTGCTTGATTACCAGCGTTGTGATGGCAGTCACACTAGTGGGGGCTGGGTAATCTATAAGCACATCCTTATTCAGGTCCCTGGTCGCAGGACTATCGAGACAGGGCATCGATACTCCGGAGTAGACCAGCGCATGCGCTTCTCATCCCAGTGTGGGAGACGGTCTGTCCCACAGCCGTCAGTACGTCGTACTTGAGATAGTATGCGGGTGCTC
Organism: Agapanthus africanus; assembly: GCA_030015575.1. NCBI lineage: Eukaryota > Viridiplantae > Streptophyta > Magnoliopsida > Asparagales > Amaryllidaceae > Agapanthus > Agapanthus africanus. The sequence goes on from CM057344.1 coordinate 243,493,754, forward strand.
GTTAGGTTACGGGTACACTGGACAGGACTCGTCGGGAACTGACTAGTTGGTATTATACCTATCGTCAGTTATCAGTTCCCAGGTGACATGAGTACAGCTTAGTCCGCTGACTTGACACTGTCACTCCGCCTCGAGTGTGTTCCCACTGTACTTTGATCACTACCCTACCACGGCTCAAAGGAGTCGTGCAAACAGGTGGTGGTTGGGTGCAGTCCCGAAGCACTTGGAGGCAGTGACGGTTAGACAGGATTCGTCTCTCCCGGTATTGGGGGTTGACATCGCGCTGTGTCTAGGAGAGCCATTACACGAGTAGTCCCTGGCCAGGGCAAACGAGATATACTGGTAGGCTTCCAGTGTTATCTCAGGGTGTATTGGGCTTCACTCCGGCACGACTTGTACCGCTATTGGGGGACTGACGTTTACCGCCCCCTAGGCCCGCCATGCGATGTATCAGACGAACAGACCGGACTGTACGGAGAATGTCACGCTCAGGCTCAGTAGGAGTTCAGATGGGTTTCGCCTCGTCGGTCTTCTTGTCGGCATTACCTGGGGACCGTTACGCACAGCTAGTGCCGCTTGCGGTCTGTGGTTAAACCCACTGCCAGCGTAGTGTCGAGTCTTTAGAGTCCCACACAGAAAGCTTTTCGCCTTTAGGCAAAAGAGTAGAGGTCGCATGGTATTGCGACAGGTCGCATGGTTTTGCGACAGGGTTCGGTCACATCCGTGCACTTGTGCGCGTACAGTGTCCGGACAGTTTACACTAGCGGGCTTTGGTTTAAGCCAGATCCTAGTGTACCTTATGGGATTGGATTTATCCAGTTTGCATTCGTGTTCCTCGGAACGCGGATGCGGGTGTGTATGCACAGTTGACAGGGAGGCAGAGGCAGTGGATTCTCATTAGGGTTGTTGACAGTTGACCGTTGACTTTTGACTTTTTGCTCAACCCTAATGAGAATATGATATGTGATTAACTATTATATTAATTAAGTATTATGGTGATATGGTTGTTGACTTGTTGACTTTGGTGACTTGTTGACTTTTGTTGACTTGTTGACCGGTTGACTAGGCTTGACTAGTTGACCATCATGATAACCATGGTTATCATTTCATGCCAAAGACTTTTTTCTTGCTTGCTTTTTGAGTAAAATGAGTGCATGATATGATAACCTTATGGTTGCTTCTAACCATCACCAAAAGACTTTTTTGATATGATGAGTGATGATCACTTTGGATTATGAGAGGGTGAGAGAGAAAAGAGAGCCTCATTCTTTCTTGCTCATTCTCTCTCTTGTTCTTGAGCTCTCCCCTTGCTCTCACCCTCAACCTCTTGCTCCCTCTCTTGATCTATGGTTCTCTTGTCTCATGAGTTGAGAATCAAGAACCATAGATAAAATCCCATTCTACTTCCTCTCTACTCATTCTAGTTCACTAGGTTTAGCAAACCAAGTGAACTAGTTTCTTCAAAGACCGAAGAAGGAGCTAAAGGTTGGAGCTTTCAAGTGGATCTATCTTCGGCGTACGGAGACGACGAGAAGGAGCCATCGGACCACCACCGGAGCTTGAAGAGAAGGAGTTCAAGTTTAGGTATAACCATCTTCATCCGAGTAGCTAAACATCTTTAGCTTAGTTTGCTAGTTTTAGTTTAGGTAACGATCCCGACCATAAGTTAGTCCATGTTGCCTCTTGCGATAAAAATTTTGATTTTATACCGTTTCCGCCTCCCCGTAAGAACCGGGGGTCGCAATATGGACTTACAGTGGTATCAAAGCCTAACTAAACTTAAACTAGCTAGGTAGTAAAGTGTAACGAAGTTCGGAACCGAAAAAAATCACAAAACCGGAAAACTACAAAAACTGAGTTTCTGTTGAAATTTTTTCTGGTCAAAATGAAAAACTTTATACTCCTAAATTCGGCTCAGGGTTTTGTGTGAACACCCAAGAAAAACGATACAGTGATTCGCCTAAAGTGCCGCGCTTCCGCCGCGTGATCCTTCTTGGACGCCGCGGAACCGCCGCGACTTGGTTTCTTCTCTGCATCGTTTTTCGTGCAGTGTGTTTGTCTGTTGGTTTTGGGATTTTTAAAATATATTATATGTGCCCAGATTTTCCAGAAAAGAAATTTCCTTTTGGGGTCCTATAATTCCGTATTTTTTCCGAACTTCACTGCACTTTGACTATGATGGTTATATCTGTGATGCTTGCATGTATTGAACGTCGGCTAATCGCTATAAGTCGATTAGTCGGGGTTATACATGATCTGTAATGTGCTGGAATGTGTATATGAATGTGTTGGACTGTCGCGGGTGAATAGCCGGGGTGGATGTGAGATGAGCTTTTGTTTTTCTTTCATTCATTGTAAATGTAAATTGATGTAATAATTATTATTTGTTTGGCCGCACAACCGGGTCGGGGTTGTAGCCGTCATTGTATAATTCTTTTTACTGTTTTTGCTCCTAGGATAGACCCATGGAGGGGTGCACAAACTACCAAGTACTTGGCGGGTAGTTTGCCGCACTCGTAGGGGTCTTGGGTGGGGTATTTGGCTATTCACCGCGACCGTGTTATCCGCTTTTCGTTTCAGGCTCGAAAGGATTGCGGATTGCTAGTATATCCAATGCATTCATCTGTGATCTGTAATGTCTATCATTGCTTACTATTTAGGCGTTGCTTATGTTTTACAGACGCGCTAGCCCAGCCCCCGCTCTGTCGTTAGTTAAGTAACCTAACGGGTAATGACGGGGCCCAGTGGCGAATGCGAATGGCATAAGCGTACGTCATATTTTGGTTGTTTTCTGCAATGGTAGGGTTAAATGATGGGACGCATTAAAAGTACTAATGCAAGAATATCACGCATTAAAAGAACTAATGCAAGATAATAAACCAAGTTAAAGTCGTTGGAACACTTTCGAAAAACCACTCGGTTCTTTTCAAAATAACTTTTAAATGCGGAGCTTGAGCCACTCCTTATAAAAGCTATCTCGTTCCATCGATTAAATCAAGTTCACTACGTTCACGGTTTCGCCAAAACCATTCGTAGCCCTCCGTCGTTTCGTATGAATATTCAATAAGTATTCAAGCTGTGTTTGTTGACCTTCGTCAAAGCATAGTGATTGGTAGCTATTGGGTATTCATATGTAGCATAGATAGATGCGTTGGTTTGGGACATTCGCATTACCTTGTTGACCTTCGTCAAGGGTACATACGGGTGGATTCAAATTAACCTGGATAATGACGGGCAGAACTTGACATGTGACTTATGATTTGTTGACCTTCGTCAAGGTCATAAGAGCATGGGGCAAAAATCCACATCGGGAGTTTCATAAGTACTGAAACTTGCTAGATTTGCATACCATTTGGAGTGTGATGATTCTGGTAGGATTCCTTCAGTTTCGTCACGCGATGATATTTGGATCCCGATCCTACTGTGAGTATATGCTACTCCTCGGGAAATTTCTCACTTAACGATCAATGCTATAAACCTAGTAGGTGCCTAGAAAGGTGTTAGCGGGGCTACGCCCCCAGGGAAAAGAGGTTCTCTAATTAAGGAACTTCGCGAAAGCGTTGGAAAACCTCCCTCGAAGTACCAACACCGGCCTGGCTGAACGGTTAAGCAAGTATTGTACGGTGGGATTGATCCTGACTAATTCTTCCTTTATGGTTTGAGGAGGGATTCGAGAAACAGTGGGAGCCATCCTGTTTAGACAAACTAAAAACCACTCTAAACTTGCAAGAGCATCATGCTGAGTGTTTCTTCTTCTCTCTCCTAATTGCAGCGACCAATCAACATGACTGGACTTAAGTTACTCCTAGATAAAAACAAACTGACAGGGCCAAACTACAAAGATTGGCTCAGGAATGTCAAGATCGCAATCACTTATGACAAGCTGGGGTATCTCCTTACCACCAAAGCTCCCCCTGTCCCTGGTCCAACTTCCAGCGTCGCGGATAAGGAAATCCGCAAGACTTGGGAGATTGATAGCGCGAAGGCCAAGTGCCTCCTGCTTGCCTCGATGGACAACGAACATCAGAGGAGGCATGAGAATATGGACATGGAGTCCATATTGCTCCATACAAAAGAACTGTATGGAGAGCAATCACGTATCGCAAGATACGAAGCGTCGAAAAAGTTATTTTCGACAAGAATGGCCGTCGGATCATCAGTAGCCGAGCATGTGCTAAAGATGATCGGCTTCATTGAGGAGCTCGCTGACCTAGGGATCACATTGGAGAGTGAGCTATATACGGATATAGTTCTCCAGTCCCTTCCTTCCACTTACGCCCAGTTTATACTGAACTTCAACCTACAAGAAAAAGAGGTTGAACTATCAGAGCTCCTCAACATGCTGAGGAGCGCAGAGGGCACCCTACAGAAAGGTAGGGAAACATCCACTTTGTTTGTAGGAGGATCATCTTCTTCTAGGTCCAAGGCGAAAGCCAAGGGAAAGAAGAAGAAGGCCCCCGCCAAACCAAGGGGCGGTGTTGGTAAAGTGGATACGAAGGGAAAAGGCAAAGCAACAAAGATAGCGGGGAAGCTTGTGGATAAAGAAGAATGCTTCTATTGTCATAAGAAAGGACACTGGAAGAATGATTGCAGGGCCTGGAAGGCCAGAACACAGGAATTGAAGCAGGTTGCAGCTTCAGCTTCAGGTGTGTATGTTATTGAAAACTGTCTTTCAATAAACTCTACTTCCTGGGTATTGGATACCGGATCAGGATCTCATATCTGTAATTCTTTGCAGGCGTTGAGAAACCGTAGTGTTTTGAAAGCAGGTGACATGACCCTCAGAGTTGCAAACGGAGCTAGCATGGATGCTAAAGCCGTGGGGGACTATCACCTGGGAATGTCAGATGGACATGTTTTGGTTTTGCGTAATTGCTTTTTTGTACCCAACGCAACTTGTAATATCATTTCTGTATCTTTAGTTTCTAAAGAAGGTTATGAATTTGCGTTTGTAAGTAATGTTGTAAACATTCACCTTAATCAAGTATTGATTGGGTCAGGTACTCTGAGTAATGGAATATACGTGTTAAACCAACCACAGATTTTTAATGTCCAGAATACACACAAAAGAAAGTCTCCAGAAATAAATCAGACTTTCTTATGGCATTGTAGATTGGGTCACATCAATGAGAGAAGGTTGACTAAGTTACATACAGAAGGATATTTGAATGCGTTCGAATATCAATCGTATGCCACTTGTCAATCTTGTCTCAAAGGAAAGATGACAAAGACTCCGTTTACTGGACAAGGAGTAAGAGCGAGCGAGCTCTTAGGACTCGTACACAGTGACGTGTGCGGTCCAATGTCTACACATGCCCGAAGCGGACATTCTTACTTCATTACTTTTACGGATGACTTCTCAAGGTACGGTTATGTCTTCTTAATGAAACATAAGTCCGAGGCCTTTGGAAAATTCCAGGAGTATAAGAATGAAGTAGAGAAACAGACCGGCAAAAGTATTAAGATTCTAAGATCGGATCGAGGTGGAGAATACTTAAGTGCCGAATTCCTGAATTACTTAAAAGAGAATGGTATTCTCTCTCAGCTTACTCCTCCATACACTCCGCAACATAACGGTGTATCGGAGAGACGGAACCGAACCCTATTGGATATGGTTCGGTCCATGATGAGTAACGCTGAGTTACCGCGATCATTCTGGGGATATGCACTAGAAGCAGCTGCGTATCTCTTGAACAAGGCTCCTACCAAGACTGTGCCCACCACCCCATATGAGATGTGGACTGGGAAGAAACCCTGTCTAAATTATCTTAAGGTATGGGGATGTCCAGCTTTTGTAAAAAAGCAGCATGCGGACAAGCTTGAGGCACGTTCAGTACAGTGTAAGTTTGTGGGATACCCAAGGAACTCCAGGGGGTATCTTTTCTATTCCGCTGAGGAACAAAAGGTTTTTGTTTCTCAGCATGCCCGCTTCTTGGAAACTGAGTTTTTGGAAACCCAGATAAGTGGGAACACAATAGAACTGGAAGAAATTCCAGAACCACAGACTGTTACTGAAAGCTTAGTGGAACCAGAGGGTTCAACAGAACAGGACATTCCTACGCCGCTCCGCAGGAGTAGTAGGCAGTCTCATCCGCCCGAGAGATACTACGGTTTTCTCATAGACGGGGATAGAGAGGATTGCATCATAGATTATGATGAGCCTACTAGCTTCCAGCAGGCCGTTCAGAGCGTTGACTCAGTGAAATGGCTGGATGCAATGCGGACCGAAATGGAGTCCATGTACACCAACAAGGTATGGACGTTGGACATTGCTCCAGACGGGGTAAAACCCGTAGGATGCAAGTGGATCTTCAAAAGGAAGATTGGTGTAGATGGACAGGTTGAGACCTATAAAGCTAGGCTGGTAGCAAAGGGTTTTCGTCAAAGACCTGGCTTGGACTACGACGAAACCTTTTCTCCAGTAGCCATGCTGAAATCCATTCGGATCCTTCTTGCCATTGCTGCCTTCCACGATTATGAGATCTGGCAAATGGACGTAAAGACAGCTTTTCTAAATGGAAATTTAGAGGAGTGTGTCTATATGGACCAGCCAGAGGGTTTCATTCAGAGTGGGAGCAGCGGAAAGGTGTGCAAGTTGCTTAAGTCCATCTATGGACTAAAGCAGGCATCGCGGAGTTGGAACATCTGCTTTGATGAGACGGTCAAAGAATTTGGCTTTATCAAAAATCCAGATGAACCATGCATCTATAGTAGATTTGTAGCGAGAACTGTAGTATTCCTCGTTTTATACGTGGATGACATTCTCTTAATAGGAAATGATATTCCTATGCTACAATCTGTCAAGGGGTTCTTGTCACAAAGGTTCTCCATGAAAGACCTGGGTGATGCCTCATACATCCTGGGGATCCGGATCCATCGTGATAGATCCAAGAGGATATTGGGACTTTCTCAGTCCAGGTACATCGACACCGTACTGAAAAGATTCAGTATGGAAGATTCCAAGCGCGGTAACCTACCGGCTTGTCACGGGATCACCCTCTCTAAAGAGATGTCTCCCAAGACTGATTTGGAGAGGGATCGCATGTCTATTATACCCTACGCTTCTGCGGTAGGCTCTATAATGTATGCGATGTTGTGTACCAGACCGGATGTAGCTTATGCACTGAGTGTAGTAAGCCGGTATCAGTCAAACCCTGGGGAGAAACATTGGATAGCGGTAAAGAACATTCTCAAGTACCTGAGGAGGACTAAGGAGATGTTCTTGGTGTATGGCGGAAAGGACCTCCAGATCGAGGCCTTTGCTGACTCCAGCTTCCAGAGTGACAAGGATGATTCCAAGTCCATGTCGGGTTTTGTCTTTACCCTCAATGGAGGGGCGGTGTGTTGGAAGAGTTCCAAACAGGAAACCGTTGCAGACTCGACGATGGAAGCGGAATATATCGCTGCATCTGATGCCGCAAAAGAAGCTGTCTGGATGAGGAAGTTCTTGAAAGAACTTCAGGTGGTTCCGTCCATTGTTGATCCAATACCTCTGTATTGCGACAACAACGGGGCTATAGCTTTAGCGAAGGAACCCAGGTCCCATCAGAAATCCAGGCACATCTTAAGGCGGTATCACCTGATCAGGGAGATCGTAGATCGCCAGGAGATCGAGGTTCGGAGAGTCGCTTCAGAAGATAACACTGCTGATCCATTCACCAAGGCCCTGCCCCAGACTCAGTTCGAGCGGCTAATCGAGATGATAGGTCTTCGATACGCCAGTACATGGCCTTAGTGCAAGTGGGAGATTGTTAGTGTATATGCCCTAGAGGCCATTACTGTATCATACTGGTTTGTATATTACTTAATGGATGCTTGGGATATTCACCTTGTATATACAATCTTGCTCAAAATAGTAGTATGCTACTTGGTTTGTTTCTACTTCAATGTGTACTTGTGTTTATTTCAGTATATCACTTATACGCATTAGTGGAGCCCTTAGGATCTTTGCTTGATTACCAGCGTTGTGATGGCAGTCACACTAGTGGGGGCTGGGTAATCTATAAGCACATCCTTATTCAGGTCCCTGGTCGCAGGACTATCGAGACAGGGCATCGATACTCCGGAGTAGACCAGCGCATGCGCTTCTCATCCCAGTGTGGGAGACGGTCTGTCCCACAGCCGTCAGTACGTCGTACTTGAGATAGTATGCGGGTGCTCGTTAGGTTACGGGTACACTGGACAGGACTCGTCGGGAACTGACTAGTTGGTATTATACCTATCGTCAGTTATCAGTTCCCAGGTGACATGAGTACAGCTTAGTCCGCTGACTTGACACTGTCACTCCGCCTCGAGTGTGTTCCCACTGTACTTTGATCACTACCCTACCACGGCTCAAAGGAGTCGTGCAAACAGGTGGTGGTTGGGTGCAGTCCCGAAGCACTTGGAGGCAGTGACGGTTAGACAGGATTCGTCTCTCCCGGTATTGGGGGTTGACATCGCGCTGTGTCTAGGAGAGCCATTACACGAGTAGTCCCTGGCCAGGGCAAACGAGATATACTGGTAGGCTTCCAGTGTTATCTCAGGGTGTATTGGGCTTCACTCCGGCACGACTTGTACCGCTATTGGGGGACTGACGTTTACCGCCCCCTAGGCCCGCCATGCGATGTATCAGACGAACAGACCGGACTGTACGGAGAATGTCACGCTCAGGCTCAGTAGGAGTTCAGATGGGTTTCGCCTCGTCGGTCTTCTTGTCGGCATTACCTGGGGACCGTTACGCACAGCTAGTGCCGCTTGCGGTCTGTAGTTAAACCCACTGCCAGCGTAGTGTCGAGTCTTTAGAGTCCCACACAGAAAGCTTTTCGCCTTTAGGCAAAAGAGTAGAGGTCGCATGGTATTGCGACAGGTCGCATGGTTTTGCGACAGGGTTCGGTCACATCCGTGCACTTGTGCGCGTACAGTGTCCGGACAGTTTACACTAGCGGGCTTTGGTTTAAGCCAGATCCTAGTGTACCTTATGGGATTGGATTTATCCAGTTTGCATTCGTGTTCCTCGGAACGCGGATGCGGGTGTGTATGCACAGTTGACAGGGAGGCAGAGGCAGTGGATTCTCATTAGGGTTGTTGACAGTTGACCGTTGACTTTTGACTTTTTGCTCAACCCTAATGAGAATATGATATGTGATTAACTATTATATTAATTAAGTATTATGGTGATATGGTTGTTGACTTGTTGACTTTGGTGACTTGTTGACTTTTGTTGACTTGTTGACCGGTTGACTAGGCTTGACTAGTTGACCATCATGATAACCATGGTTATCATTTCATGCCAAAGACTTTTTTCTTGCTTGCTTTTTGAGTAAAATGAGTGCATGATATGATAACCTTATGGTTGCTTCTAACCATCACCAAAAGACTTTTTTGATATGATGAGTGATGATCACTTTGGATTATGAGAGGGTGAGAGAGAAAAGAGAGCCTCATTCTTTCTTGCTCATTCTCTCTCTTGTTCTTGAGCTCTCCCCTTGCTCTCACCCTCAACCTCTTGCTCCCTCTCTTGATCTATGGTTCTCTTGTCTCATGAGTTGAGAATCAAGAACCATAGATAAAATCCCATTCTACTTCCTCTCTACTCATTCTAGTTCACTAGGTTTAGCAAACCAAGTGAACTAGTTTCTTCAAAGACCGAAGAAGGAGCTAAAGGTTGGAGCTTTCAAGTGGATCTATCTTCGGCGTACGGAGACGACGAGAAGGAGCCATCGGACCACCACCGGAGCTTGAAGAGAAGGAGTTCAAGTTTAGGTATAACCATCTTCATCCGAGTAGCTAAACATCTTTAGCTTAGTTTGCTAGTTTTAGTTTAGGTAACGATCCCGACCATAAGTTAGTCCATGTTGCCTCTTGCGATAAAAATTTTGATTTTATACCGTTTCCGCCTCCCCGTAAGAACCGGGGGTCGCAATATGGACTTACATTGCTATACCTTTATATTTTCACATACATCTGGTTATAGCTACATGTTTACCTTTACTTGATGTTATTTTAGAATTGGAGAAAATTAGGAACCACATGATATTTATATTAACTTGTTGCAGTTAATTAGAGCTTTTCCTATATATGCTTTCATTACAGTTTTATGTTGCATATATTATATTCATGAATTTTCGCATTGTGATATGGATTTTTCATGATGTTTTCTGAATTTGGGGACCGTGGGAGTTCATGAAATTATGCATTATTTGAAAAACCCGGTTTTCCTTGATATGATATTTTTACAGCCACCATGAGATTTATCGGTTCGGATATATATATACCCCATGCGAGGAAAGGAAGGGTTCGTGTGTGGGTACATGGTGGGACCCGGAGGTACCCGAGGCAAGAATGAGGTCGTGGTGCTAGACGATGAGTTGAAGGGGAAACCATACTTTCCGGTGATATTACCAATGACTCAGCGGTTATCATGGGGATACCGACGGGAGTCATGTACGTATAGATACGTCGAGAGGCGAGGGTCAAAGCTAGGCACTCGAGCTTTCGGGATAGCGTATGAAACGTACCTATCAGGGTTCCAGTCTTGGTGACAGCACCTGATAGACCTGCATTTCTGTGTCGATGCTTGACACATTAGTTTCATGATGTTTCTTTTTACTCCTTTGTATATATAACAGTGGAATGGGACGCTGTTATATATGCCCTTACACCAATATTAGTGGAATGGGGCGCTAATATATGTGTATTGACATTAATTTATATACATCATCATATTATTTCATGCAAATATATTTAGGGTGTTAGAATTTTACTTGATATTGGATTTGGGATATAGGTGATTCATTTGATATTGGATACATGATATATATGAGATTGCTGATTTGTACATTCAGGATATATGAGATTTATTCGATATTGTACATTCAGGATTTGTGAGACTTATATGATATGAGAGCCAATTTGGGGGCTGATTTGAGGAAATTGGGATTTGATTTGTCTTGATGGATTGTGATCCTACCACGATGTCAGGATTCCGTGGAAATGACATGTTTTCATTCCATATTCCACATTTATTGTTTATGCACTGTTTCATGTATTAGTTGTACCTGCTAGAGTACCTTTCATGACTGCTGTATATATATATACCTTTCCATATCATTATTACATGATTATTGCATACCGATTGTCATATTATTATTGCATCATGTATTAGTTATACCTGCTAGTGTACCTTTCATGATTATTGCATTCATATGACCTTTTATTGCTATTAATTGCATATGTTAGATTCGCGTTGTACGTGCATACTTGCGATTACCTACATATGTTATTTACTATTCACGAGTTGGCAACTCACCCCCGTTGTGCCACAGTTGTTTTACAGGGTGTTCCCCAGAGTAGTCGAGGCAGGCTATTCATCTATCTGATCATTTTTTGCTGCGGATACCGCTTCAGCTCTTAGTGTGCAGTTTTGCTTAGGTGGGTTTTGTGGTTATCCGTATTGTTGTATTGTATATTCGTTGTATCCTTGTACTCTCCATCTACTATATTTTCTTGTTGACTTAGAGACTTGGTGAGGACGATATTGTATATTTTTGTGACTTGTTGTCTTTTATACAGTTTCCTTTCTATTGTCTTTTATTTCTTCGCTACGGCGTCGTATATTTGTTGTGGTGGTTGTTTTCCGCCTTTGGGCGTGTTTTTGCTCCCGTTTGGGGATGCTTTATTTATATTTATGTTGTACCCATTTTTGGGACTAGTTTTTACAAAGGAGGTGCTGCCAAAATTTTAAAGAAAGAAAGTTGGAGTTTTAAAGAATTTGGGTTATGATTTCAAATTCTTTTAAACAACGTTTCTTATCTTTTCTTGTCTTTTAATGGTTTAGATTTCTGGGTTTTGGGTTTCTTTTACTGCGTTACGCCTGTTGACGTTGCGTAGTATTAAGGCCGTCACGTGCCAATTTCGGGTCGTGACAATTATATTCACTGATGATCTCTCAAGATTTGGACATATGTTCCTGTTGAAACACAAGTCTGAAACTTTTGAGAAACTCAATGAATATAAATGCAAAGTCAAGAACCAAAACGGGTATAAGTATTATATTTTTTGATGCGATCAGGGAGGAGAATACTTGAGCCTGGAGATCCTGGACTATTCTAAAGGAGAATGAGATTCTCTCTCAGCATTACTCCTCCGTATACACCACATCACAACAGTGTATCGAGGCGGAGCAATTGCACACTATTAGATATGGTGCGCTCTATGACGAGTATTGCTGAGTTTTCTTTTTCCTTAAGGGGTTATGCACTTGTGAAGCTGCATACCTATTGAATTCGGTTCCAACCAAATCAGGTGCCTACATGAGAAATGAAATGGGAAGACCCAATGTCTTAAGCAAGTTAAGATTTGGGGCTGTCCGGCCTATGTCAAAAGCAAAATCCGGACAAGCTCGAGGCTAGATCAGTTCTGTGGAAGTTTGTTGGATATCCCAAGCATTCGCAAGGGAATATCTTCTATCGCACCAAGGAACAATTGGTGTTTTATTTCTCGGCATGCCACCTTTTAGAAAAAGGAATTTTTATGGAAAGAAATTTGTGGTCATCAGGTAGAACTGGAATCAGTTCCAGCTATACAAACTACAGCTGATGATTTGGTAGAACCAGAGAATTCAATAGTTCCCGACGAATCTCAGCCTATCCGCCGATCTGGTAGGGTTCTGTAGGGTTCCTAGGCACTCTCAAGAGGTCTCACAAGGCATCAACCATGCCAATTTCAAATTTTACAGGTGCCGAGAAACCATAATACGGATCGTTGACTAGAAATTTAGGCGAAATACGAAACTAGTTAACATCTTAACTAAAGGAGAGAGGCTACAACCTTTGTAGATCCGGTTCTCCACTTCCTTAGCTCCACGTAGGCGTCCTCTCGCTGTCCATCTCGAATCCCGAACTCAAACGTCGGCTTCATCGGAGAATTGGGCGGACTAGGTCATCGGCTTCGTGCCGAAGATGATCTACGTCGAGGTTTCACAAGTTCAAGCTCCGAGTTCACCAAGTTGTGAAACTTGTGAAGAAAACACCCAAAACAACTTGTCAAGAGGTAGAGGGTGAAGAAATAGGAGGTGGGTTCACTTTAGAATTGGATTTCTCACTTTAGATCTCAAGTTGCCATTGATGGCATCAAGCTTTCTATCTTGAAGAAGAAGATGATGAAGCTAGAATTATGATAAGTGTTGAGTTAAAATGAATAAATAAATGAATACTTATCATAAACTAACTAGGGTAGAGTGTAGAGAATAGACCATGGTTACTTGGATGGGTTAGGGTTAAGCATGAAGACAAGAATGGTTAAGAAGTCAAAGCTTCATGAAGCTTCAACTAAAAAAAAACTTAGCCACCGTTCTTATCTAAATCCTTTCCAAATAAATAAACAAATAAATAAATGGAAAACCAAAACCCTAATCATCTCTTAACCATGGTTTAATCCTTTACACTTAACCACATGATCAAGTATCATCAAACATGATACAAATATGTGCACAAAAGTATATCATATATACTTCTTGCACATTAAGTGAGAAAATCCATTTAAAGTGAACCAATACTAGTTAATGCAAAGTAATATATCAAATATATAATTATACATTAAATCATTAAATCAACACTTGATTTAACGATCCGGTCATATCGCATATAACCGACTAGTATCCTATGTATCGGCTTATCGAATCAATCCTTGATTCGATATGTAGGTTATATCGCATATAACCAATCGATACATTCATCGCGAGAATGAAATACGGTATCACATACACGCATTATTCACGCTCCCGCACATATCTCATATGCGCTCCTATTTCGTTTCACTTGAGCCAGGAAACCTCTATATAGGACTCTAATGACTCGTCAATACGCCGGTAGCAGATGATGATCATATCAAGCACCCACAAGCCGCAAGCGGTCTGCTAAACGTAACGGCCATCCGGGTAATGAGCGATCAGAAGATCGACGAGCTAGCCCGCTCACACTCCTGTGAATCCAACCAGTAACACTTACCGTACAGTCCGGTCTGTTCGTCTGATATGTCGCATATCAAGTCGTATAGTCCGGTCTAGGGGTGGTATACGTCAGACCCCAATAACCGATAAGTCGTGCCGATGTGAGGCTCATAACGGGTCGAGAAACTACTGGTAACACTTACCAGCAAATCTCTGATCAGCCCTGGCCAGGGACTTCCCTGTTACGGCCAATCGAGCATAGCGCAACATCAACCCCCAATACCGGGAGAGACGAAACCCCTCCTATCGCTCATTGCCTCCATGTGACTCGGGACTGTACCCAAAGACCACCGTTTTGCACGCCCTCATGGACGTGGTAAGGTGGAGATCAAAGCACAGTGGGAATCACACAAGACTCTATGACGATCTCGGGTCTATAGACTAACCTGTACAAGTGTCACCTGAGAACTGCCATCTGACGTGAGGTATAATACCATCTGGGAGTTCTCGGCGAGTCCGTCCAGTGTACCCAGTCTCCACTGAGCACTCGTATACCATCTCTGATGTCAAACACCAATGGATATGGGATCATCCATCGCCCATCTCATGGGTCGAGAAGCGTATACGCTAGTCTACACTGGTATATCGATGCCCTGTCTCGACACACCCACGACTAGGGACCTTGAAGGATGTACTTATGGACTACCATGTCCCCACTAGTATGATCTGCATCATAGTCCAAGTAGTCAAGTACATATCCTAAGGGCTTTATCAACATGTAACCATAAGACAGTTTAAAGAGACAAGTATACATGTTAAGATAAAGAGTAACCAGATAGCATACATACATATCGAGCAAGAAAGTCATCTCTATATATGTCCAAGCATCCAATATAATATACATCATCTGTACAATACTGGCCTCTAGGGCATACATACAACTAACAATCTCCCACTTGCACTAGGGCCAGCTGCTGTAGTTTCGCATACCGAGCATCCCGAAGAGTCTCTCAAACTGTATCTGGGGAATGGCCTTCGTGAGTGGATCCGCCGTGCTGTTCTTCGTGTCAACTCTCCTGATCTCGATCTCCCGGCGATCAACTATCTCCCGGATCAGGTGATACCGCCTCAGAATATGCCTGGATCGCTGATGGGACCTGGGTTCCTTGGCCAAAGCCACCGCTCCATTGTTATCGCAATACAAAGGTATTGGATGCTCAATGGATAGAACCACTCCAAGTTCAGTAATGAACTTCTTGATCCAGACAGCCTCTTTAGCAGCATCGTTGGCAGCGATGTATTCAGCCTCCATCGTCGAGTCTGCCACGGTTTCCTGCTTGGAACTCTTCCAGCTTACCGCCCCTCCGTAAAGGGTAAAGACAAAACCCGACTGCGACTTAGAGTCGTCCTTATCACTCTGGAAGCTCGAATCGGTAAAGGACTCCACTTGGAGTTCTCCGTTACCATACACCAAGAGCATCTCTTTAGTCGTTCGTAAGTACTTGAGAATGCTCTTCACAGCTGTTCAGTGACTCTCTCCAGGATCAGCTTGATACCTGCTCACTACACTTAGTGAGTATGCTACATCGGGTCTGGTACATAGCATCGCATACATGATAGAGCCTACAGCCGAAGCATAGGGTATCCCTTGCATGCGAGCTCTCTCTAAATCAGTCTTGGGAGACATCTCTTTGGAGAGAGTGACTCCAGAGATCGTAGGCAAGTTCCCACGCTTGGATTCTTCCATACTAAACCTCTTTAGTATGGTGTCAATGTACCTGGATTGGGACAATCCCAAAATCCGTTTGGATCTATCTCTATAGATCCTGATTCCCAATATGCAGGAGGCATCACCAATATCTTTCATTGAGAATCTTTGTGATAAGAAAAGCTTGACCGATTGCAGCATAGGAATATCATTTCCTATCAAAAGTATGTCGTCTACGTACAATACGAGGAAGACAACCTTACTTTCTGCCACCTTCTTGTAGATACAAGGTTCATCTGGATTTTTGACGAAATCAAACTCTTTGATAACGACGTCAAAGCAGATGTTCCAACTCCGCGATACTTGCTTTAATCCATAAATGGATTTAAGCAGCTTGCACACCTTCCCGCTGCTCCCACTGTCTATGAAGCCCTCTGGCTGAGTCATGTACACGCACTCTTCTAAATCACCATTTAGAAAGGCGGTCTTAACATCCATTTGCCAGATTTCGTAGTCATGATACGCAGCGATGGCAAGCATGATCCGGATGGATTTAAGCACAGCCACTGGAGAAAAGGTTTCGTCATAGTCTACACCTGGTCTTTGACGAAAACCCTTTGCTACAAGTCTAGCTTTGAAAGTCTCCACTTTCCCATCTACACCAAGTTTTTTCTTGAAGATCCACTTGCTCCCAATGGGTTTTACCCCTTCAGGAGAAACTTCCAAAGTCCATACTTTGTTGGTGTACATGGATTCCATCTCGGACCGCATAGCATCCAGCCATTTCACAGAGTCCCTACTCGTGATGGCCTGCTCGAAACTAGTTGGGTCATCATCCTCCATGATGCAATCCTCGTTTCCACCGTCAATGAGAAAACCGTAGTATCTCTCAGGTGGACGAGAAACCCTACTAGATCGGCGGAGAGGCTGGGGTTCGTCGGGTACTACTGAATCCTCTGGTTCTACCAAGTCTTCTGTTATAGTTTGTGTCGCTGGAACCTCTTCCAGTTCTACCTCAATACCACTAATCTGTTTTATAAGAAAACCTTTTTCTAAGAAAGTGGCATGTCGAGAAACAAACACCTTTTGTTCCTCGGGGTGGTAGAAGATATACCCTTGTGAATTTTTGGGATATCCTACAAACTTACATAAGACTGATCTTGCCTCGAGTTTGTCCGGATTTTGTCTTTTGACATAGGCTGGACAACCCCATATCTTAACATACTTAAGAGATGGTCTCTTCCCTTTCCATATCTCATATGGAGTGGTAGGCACTGATTTGGTAGGAACCATATTCGATAGGTGTATGGCTGTCTCAAGCGCATACCCCCAGAAGGAAATAGGTAACTCAGCTGTACTCATCATTGAACGCACCATATCTAATAGGGTGCGATTCCTTCGTTCCGATACACCGTTGTGCTGTGGTGTATAAGGTGGAGTAAGCTGAGAGAGAATCCCATTCTCTTTTAGATAATCTTGGAACTCATTGCTCAAGTATTCTCCTCCTCGATCAGATCGAAGGATCTTTAAACTTTTGCTCGTTTGGTTCTCTACTTCTTGCATATATTCTCTGAATTTCTCAAAAGCTTCAGACTTGTGTTTCAAAAGGAACACATGCCCGTATCTAGAAAGATCGTCAGTGAATGTAATAAAGTAGGAAGAACCGTTCCTGGCATGGGTAGACATGGGACCGCATACATCACTATGTACCAGTCCTAAGAGTTCAGTAACCCTTTCTCCGTGTCCACTAAACGGAGCTTTGGTCATTTTTCCTTTGAGACATGAATGGAAAGTATCATAAGATGATAATTCGAATGGATTCAAATAACCATCCTTATGTAACTTAGCCAGTCGTGTCGCATTGATATGACCAAGTCTACAATGCCACAAGTAGGATTCCTTCATTTCTGAATTTTTCCTCTTGTGTGTGTTCTGTATATTGAGGACTGTATTTTGATTTAGAATGAATATGCCATTATGTAACGAGCCTGATGCAATCAGCTTTTGATCTAGGAATATGTTCATAACATTATCCTGTACTACAAAATTATATCCTTCTTTACTTAATAAAGAGACTGATATAATGTTGCACATCATGTTCGGTATATAATAGCACTCATTCAGAACTAGTGTATCACCATTTGGTAATACTAGGTGATATTCGCCAACTGCTTTGGCTGCAACATTTGCCCCATTCCCTACATGAACGGAATGATCACCTTTTCCCAGTTCTCTACCTTTCCGTAGCCCATGTAACATCTTACATATATGGGATCCTGATCCGGTATCTAATACCCAAGACGTAGGGTGAACTGAGAAACAGTTCTCAATGACAAACACACCCGAAGATGATGCATCAACATGCATATTCTCCTTTTGGGCGGTGTGAGAATCCAGATATTCTCCTGTTTCCTGTTCATTCTTATAACACTTATAAGATAGAACGGGTTTAACGTTCCCCTGCACAGTATAACATGCGGGTTCGGTCAATACATCCATATTATTATCTTTATTAGGGCATGAAATGGTCGCTACCTGGAGAGAGAGAGAAGAAAACACTTTAGCGTATGCTCGTGCAAGATTAGATTGGTTATTATCTTATCAAATCAGGATGGCTCCCACTGGTTTTTATCAAATCTTCCTTCAAACCCTAAAAGGAAAGACTAGCCGGGATTAATTACACACTACAAGTTCGCCAATCTTTCAGCCAGGCCAGTGTCGGTACTTTGAGGGAGGTCCCCCGTGCTTTCGCACGAACCTAATTAATGTAAACCTCGTTTTCCCAGAGGCGTAACCTCGTTGACACCTTTCTAGACACCTACTTGATCAGCTAATTGCAATGTGTAAAACTCTCCCAGGAGTAACTCTTACTCGCGGTGGGTATCGGAATCTAACTATCTCATAGAAGGTATGCAATCTCATTGCAAATTTCAACACTTGAAATTCCCGATAATATTTTACCCCTAGTGTTCTATGACCTTGACGAATGCCAAACAACCCATAGTCCACTAGTCAAGTTCAACCCGTACATTTCTTGATTGAATTAAACCCACCCGCACGACCCTTGACGAATGCCAAACAATGCCGTACGAATACCCTAATCCAATCTGCATCATATGCGTAAGCAGATAAATACTAGTTAGCTACCGTACACTACGCCTTGACGAATGCCAAACTACCATAGCACGAATACTAATTAGTACTTATCTGAAATGACGGAGGGCTACGCAGGTTTTCATAATACCTATTGCGTAATGAACTTGATATCGTTGTAGGATCAAATGTAGTTTTGAAATGGAGTGATTTTGAGGCTTTTCTAGTTTTGCTAAAGGGGTCACTCCCGGTGAAGGGATCGTCGGCCCTTTCCTCGTCGAATGAGGTGCGGGATATATCATATATATCACTGTGCAAAGCAGAAACTATAGAAGCAATCAAAAACAAACCGAGTGTGCAGGGTATATCATATATACCGCTATGCAAAGCAAGAACTGTAGCTACCTGTTTTGTTTAAAATTTGATTCTACAACATCTTAGGTTTCTTTTCTTTCATTAATCAAATTAATGAAGTCCCATCATTTAAATACCTAAACATCACAGATAAATACGACATACACTTATGACATCCGCATTCGTCTCGATGTCCCCTCGTGCACCGTTAGGTTAGGTAACTAACGACAGAGCAGGGCAGGGCTAGTGCGGGTGCAAAACATAAGTAACGTCTATATATATAATATATCATATATACTATATACTGTATCTATCACAGAACATCACATGATCACATCACAGATATCGCAGCAGAAGAAACATATGAAACATTGGATATACTAGGACGTCCGTGTTTTCAATACGAGTCAGTATAAAACACGGATTCCATGGTCGTGATGAATAGCCAATCCCACACCCCTAGACCCCTACGAGAGCGGCAAGCAACCCTACCAATTCTAGGGTTAGGAGACCCGGACTCGACTCCTCTGTAAGTCCGTGTTGCCCATCCCGGTGCTTACGGGAGGCGGAAAACATAATAAAAAACGGATTTTTAATGACTTAGGCAACATGGACTTTGCTTGTGAGGATCTTTGCTAAACGAAAACTAGCTAAAGTAAACTAACAACTAACTAAGTTGTAGAAAGGTTATACCTTGAGCTCGAACTCCTTCTCTCCTTGCTCGTCGGAATGGTAGAAAGGCCTCACCTTGCTTGTCTTCTTCCGTCAAAGAAAGATCCACTTGAAAGCCACCACCTTTAGCTTCAACTCCAAGCTAGGAGTAACTAGAGTGCAAGAAATGCTAAGACTTGAACCCTAGAAGAGAGTAGAGAGGATCAAGTGAAGGTTTTTCTCAAGCTTTTTGTTTCTCAACACATGAGAGGGAGAGAGCTTGAGGGAGAGGATGAACAAGAGAGAGAAATGATATGAGAGAATGAGAAAATAATAGAGCTCTTCTTACTAATATGTGTGAATTAATTTAATTGAATAATTAGCTAGATAATTATCATGGTAAATCATGACATGACCATTATCATTTCAAATTGCAAAGATCAAAAAGCATCTTCCAAAAGAAATTATGATGGTCAAAGTGTCAACCTTGGTCAACAAGTCAAAGAAGTCAAAAGGTCAATAACCACAACCATGGATAATTATCAAACTAATTACTAATTAACAATAACACACACATAAATATTAGGGTTAATAAAATGATAATAGCCATTAACCCTAATCAAGGTCCTCTCCCTCAATCTCAAGCATCTGTGCATACGCACCCGCATTCGTGATCCGAGGAACACGAACACAATGAGAAAAACCAATCTCAAAACATATACTAGGATCCGGCTTAAACCAAAGCCCGCTAGTATAAACTGTCCGGACAGCAAACGTGCACAAGTGCGCGAATGTGAACGAACCCTGTCGCAAAACCATGCGACCTCTACTCATTTTGCCTAAAGGCGAATAGCTCTCTGTGTGGGACTCTAAAGACTCGACACTACGCTGGCAGTGGGTTTAACCACAGACCGCAAGCGGCACTAGCTGTACGTAACGGTCCCCAGGTAGATGTCGATAAGAAGACTGACGAGGTGAACCCCATCTGCACTCCTACTGAGCCTGTATGTGACAATCTCCGTACAGTCCGGTCTGTTCGTCTGATACATCGCATGGCGGGCCTAGGGGGGCGGTGAACGTCAGTCCCCTAATAGCGGTACAAGTCGTATCGGAGTGTAGCCCAGAACACCCTGAGATAACACTGGAAACCTACCAGTATATCTCGCTTGCCCTGGCCAGGGACTACTCGTGTAATGGCTCTCCTAGACACAGCGCGATGTCAACCCCCAATACCGGGAGAGACGAATCCTGTCTAACCGTCACTGCCTCCAAGTGCTTCGGGACTGCACCCAAAAACTACCTGTTTGCACAGCTCCTTTGAGCCGTGGTAGGGTAGTAATCAAAGTGCAGTGGGAACACACTCGAGGCGAAGTGACAGTGTCAAGTCAGCGGACTAAGCTGTACTCATGTCACCTGGGAACTGATAACTGACGATAGGTATATTACCAACCAACAGTTCCCGACGAGTCCTGTCCAGTGTACTCGTAACCTAACGAGCACCCGCATACTATCCCAAGTACGACGTACTAACGGCTGTGGGACAGACCGTCTCCCACACTGGGATGAGAAGCGCACACGCTAGTCTACTCCGGAGTATCGATGCCCTGTCTCGATAGTCCAACGACCAGGGACCTGTATAAGGATGTGCTTATAGATTACCCAGCTCCCACGAGTGCGAGCGCCATCACAACGCTGGTAATCAAGCAAAGATCCTAAGGGCTCTACTAATATGTATACCAGCAATATGCTAAAAGAAACACATGCACATATTAAAGCAGAGACAAACCAAGTAGCATACTACCATTTCGAGCAAGATTGTATATACAACTGTGAATATCCCAAGCTTCCATTAAGTAATATACAAACTAGTATGATACAGTAATGGCCTCTAGGGCATATACACTAACAATCTCCCACTTGCACTAAGGCCATGTACTGGCGTATCGAAGACCTATCATCTCGATCAGCCGCTCGAACTGAGTCTGGGGTAGGGCCTTTGTGAGTGGATCTGCAGTGTTATCCTCTGATGCAACTCTCCGGACCTCGATCTCCTGGCGATCCACGATCTCCCTGATCAGGTGATACCGCCTTAAGATGTGTCTGGATTTCTGATGGGACCTGGGTTCCTTCGCTAAAGCTATAGCCCCGTTGTTGTCGCAATATAGAGGTATTGGGTCAACAATGGACGGAACCACCTGAAGTTCTTTCAAGAACTTCCTCATCCAGACAGCTTCTTTTGCGGCATCAGATGCAGCGATGTATTCCGCTTCCATAGTCGAGTCAGCAACGGTTTCCTGTTTGGAGCTCTTCCAACACACCGCCCCTCCATTGAGGGTAAAGACAAAACCCGACATGGACTTGGAATCATCCTTGTCACTCTGGAAGCTGGAGTCAGCAAAGGCCTCAATCTGCAGGTCTTTTCCGCCATACACCAAGAACATCTCCTTAGTCCTTCTCAGGTACTTGAGAATGTTCTTTACTGCTATCCAATGTTTCTCCCCAGGGTTTGACTGATACCTGCTTACCACACTCAGTGCATAAGCCACATCCGGTCTGGTACACAACATCGCATACATTATAGAGCCTACCGCAGAAGCGTAGGGTATAATAGACATGCGATCCCTCTCCAAATCAGTCTTGGGAGACATCTCTTTTGAGAGGGTGATCCCGTGACAAGCCGGTAGATTACCGCGCTTGGAATCTTCCATACTGAATCTCTTCAGTATGGTGTCGATGTACCTGGACTGCGAGAGTCCTAATATCCTCTTGGATCTGTCACGGTAGATCCGGATACCCAGAATGTAGGAGGCATCACCCAGGTCTTTCATGGAGAACCTGTGTGACAAGAACCCCTTGACAGATTGTAGCATAGGAATGTCATTTCCTATTAAGAGAATGTCATCCACGTATAAAACGAGGAATACTACAGTTCTCGCTACAAATCTACAATAGATGCATGGTTCATCTGGATTTTTGATAAAGCCAAATTCTTTGACCGTCTCATCAAAACAGATGTTCCAACTCCGCGATGCCTGCTTGAGTCCATAAATGGACTTGAGCAACTTGCACACATTTCCGCTGCTCCCACACTGAATGAAACCCTCTGGCTGATCCATATAGACACACTCTTCTAAATGACCATTTAGAAAAGCTGTCTTTACGTCCATCTGCCAAATCTCATAATCGTGGAAAGCAGCAATGGCAAGAAGGATCCGAATGGATTTCAGCATAGCTACCGGAGAAAAGGTTTCGTTATAGTCCAAACCAGGTCGCTGACGAAAACCCTTTGCTACCAGTCTAGCTTTATAGGTCTCAACCTGTCCATCTACACCAATCTTCCTTTTGAAGATCCACTTGCATCCTACGGGTTTTACCCCGTCTGGAGCAATGTCCAACGTCCATACTTTGTTGGTGTACATGGACTCCATCTCAGTCCGCATTGCATCCAGCCATTTTACCGAGTCGACGCTCTGAATGGCTTGCTGGAAGCTAGTAGGTTCATCACAATCCAGGATGCAGTCTTCTCTATCCCCGTCAATGAGAAAACCGTAGTATCTCTCGGGCGGATGAGACTGCCTACTACTCCTGCGGAGTGGCATAGGAATGTCCTGTTCTTTCGAACCTGCTGGTTCCTCTAAGCTTTCAGTAATGGTTTGTGGTTCTGGAATTTCTTCCAGTTCTACTGCGCTCCCGCTTATCTGATTTTCTAAAAACTCAGTTTCCAAGAAGCGGGCATGACGAGAAACAAGGACTTTTTGCTCCTCTGCGTAATAGAAGAGATACCCCTTGGAGTTCTTTGGGTATCCCACAAACTTGCACTGTACTGAGCGTGCCTCGAGCTTGTCCGCATGCTGCTTTTTTACAAAAGCTGGACACCCCCATGTCTTAAAGGATTTAAGACAGGGTTTCTTCCCACTCCACATCTGATATGGTGTGGTAGGCACTGTTTTAGTAGGAACTTGGTTCAAGAGATGTGCAGCTGTTTCCAGTGCATAGCCCCAGAAAGATCGCGATAACTCAGCCTTACTCATCATGGACCGTACCATATCCAATAGGGTTCGGTTCCGTCTCTCCGATACACCGTTGTGTTGCGGAGTGTATGGAGGAGTAAGCTGAGAGAGAATTCCATTCTCTTTTAAGTAATTCAGGAATTCGGCACTTAAGTATTCTCCTCCTCGATCCGATCTTAGGATCTTGATACTTTTGCCGGTTTGTTTCTCCACTTCACTCTTATATTCCTGGAACTTTTCAAAGGCCTCGGACTTATGTTTCATTAAGAAGACATAACCGTACCTTGAAAAGTCATCCGTAAAAGTAATGAAGTAAGAGTAACCGCTTCGCGCATGTGTAGACATTGGACCGCACACGTCGCTGTGTACGAGTCCCAAGAGCTCGCTCGCTCTTTCTCCGTGTCCAGTGAACGGAGCCTTTGTCATCTTTCCCATGAGACAAGATTCACAAGTGGCATAAGACTGATACTCGAACGGATCCAAGTATCCTTCTTTATGTAACTTAGTCAACCGTGTCTCATTGATGTGACCCAGTCTACAATGCCATAAGAAAGCCTGATTAATATCTGGAGACTTTCTTTTGTGTGTATTCTGGATATTGAAAACCTGTGGTTGGTTTAAAACGTAAATACCGTTGTTTAATGTACCTGACCCAATCAAAACTTGATTAAGGTGAATGTTCACTACATTGCTTACAAATGCAAATTCATAACCTTCTTTAGATAATAAAGATACAGAAATGATATTACAGGTTGCATTTGGTACATAATAACAACTACGCAAAACCAAAAAGTGTCCATCAGATAATCCCAGGTGATATTCCCCCACGGCCTCTGCATCCATGCTAGCACCGTTCGCAACTCTGAGGGTCATGTCACCTGCCTTCAAAACTCTACGCTTTCTCAACGCCTGCAAAGAATTACAGATATGAGATCCTGATCCGGTATCCAATACCCAGGAAGTAGAGTTTATTGATAGACAATTTTCAATAACATACACACCTGAAGCTGAAGCTGCAACTCGCTTCAAATCCTGTGTTCTGGCTTTCCAAGCCTTGCAATCTTGTTTCCAGTGACCACTTTTGTGACAATAGAAGCATTCTTCCTTCCCCACCAGCTTCCCCGCTACCTTTGTTGCTTTACCCTTTCCCTTCGTATCCACTTTACCGACACCGCCTCTTGGTTTGGCGGGGGCTTTCTTCTTCTTGCCCTTGGCTTTCGCCCTGGACCTAGAAGAGGAAGATCCTCCTACAAACAAAGTGGATGTCTCCCTACCCTTCTGTAGGGTGCCCTCAGCAGTCCTCAACATGTTCAGAAGTTCGGCAAGTTCAACCTCCTTTCCTTGCATGTTGAAGTTAAGAATGAACTGGGCGTAAGTGGAAGGAAGGGACTGGAGAATCAAATCGGTATAGAGTTCATTCTCCAACGTGGTCCCAAGGTCCGCGAGCTCCTCTATGTAGCCGATCATCTTAAGCACGTGGTCCGTTACCGATGATCCGACGGCCAACCTTGCCGAAAAGAGCTTCTTCGACACTTCGTATCTAGCGATACAAGACTGCTCTCCATACAGTTCTTTTGTATGGAGAAATATGGACTCTAGGTCCATATTCTCGTGCCTCCTCTGATGGTCGTTGTCCATCGAGGCTAGTACGAGGCATCTGGCCCTCGCGCAATCTATCTCCCATGTCTTACGGATTTCAACATCCGCGACGCTGGAGGTGGGACCTGGGACAGGGGGAGCTTTGGTGGTAAGTATATACCCCAGCTTGTCATAAGTGATAGCCATCTTGACATTCCTGAGCCAATCTTTGTAGTTTGGCCCTGTCAATATGTTTTTATCTAATAGTAACTTAAGTCCGGTCATCTTGAATGGTCGCTGCAATTAGGAGAGAGAAAAGAAACACTTTAGCATGATGCTCTTGCAAGTTTAGAGTGGTTTTTAGTTTGTCTAAACTGGATGGCTCCCACTGTCTCTCGAATCCCTTCTCAAACCGTAAAGAAAAAGGATTAGCCGGGATCATTCTCACCGTACAATACTTGCTTAACCGTTCAGCCAGGCCAGTGTCGGTACTTCGAGGGAGGTTTTCCAACGCTTTCGCGAAGTTCCTTAATTAAGTAACCTCTTTTCCCTGTGGGCGTAGCCCCGCTAACACCTTTCTAGGCACCTACTAGGTTTATAGCATTGATCGTTAAGTGAGAGTTTTCCCGAGGAGTAGCATATACTCACAGTAGGATCGGGATCCAAATATCATCGCGTGATAAAACCGAAGGAATCCTACCAGAATCATCACACTCCAAATGGTATGCAAATCTAGCAAGTTTCAGTACTTATGAAACTCCCGATGTGGATTTTTGCCCCATGCTCTTATGACCTTGACTAAGGCCAACAAATCATAAGTCACATGTCAAGTTCTACCCATCGTTATCCAGGTTAATTTGAACCCACCCGTATCCACCCTTGACTATGGCCAACAAGGCAATACGACTGTCTCAAACCAACGCATTCTATCTATGCAACATATGAATACCCACCAGCTACCAAACACTGTGCCTTGACTAAGGCCAACAAACACAGCTTGAATACCGTTGAATTTTCATATGAAACGACGGAGGGCTACGGATGGTTTTGGCGAAACCGTGAACGTAGTGAACTTGATATAATCGATGGAACGAGATAGCTTTTAAAAGGAGTGGTTCAAGCTCCGCGTTTAAAAGTTTAGTTTTTGAAAAGAACCGAGTGGTTTTCAAAGTGTTCCAATCGACTTTTACTTGGTTTATTTCTTGCATTAGTTCTTTTAATGCGTCCCATCATTTAATCCTACCATTGCAGAAAACAACCAAAATATGACGTACGCTTATGCCATTCGCATTCGCCACGGGGCCCCGTCATCACCCGTTAGGTTACTTAACTAACGACAGAGCGGGGGCTGGGCTAGCGCGGCTGTAAAACATAAGCAACGCCTAAATAGTTATTATATATAAATATATAGCAATGATAGACATTACAGATCACAGATGAATACATTGGATATACTAGGAATCCGCAATGCGTTCGAGCCTGCAACGCAAAGCGGATTACACGGTCGCGGTGAACAGCCAATACCCCACCCAAGACCCCTACGGGTGCGGCAAACTACCCGCCAAGCACCCGAAGCGAAGCAACCTCCCTCACCACCGTGAGTAGGCCACTCGGCACTTCGAGATACCCGGTAGTTTGTGCACCCCCTCCATGGGTCTATCCTAGGAGCAAAAACAGTAAAAAGAATTATACAATGACGGCTACAACCCCGACCCGGTTGTGCGGCCATACAAAGAATATTATTACATCAATTTACATGTTACAAATGAATGAAAGAAAAACAACGCTCATCTCACATCCACCCCGGCCATTCACCCGCGACAATCCAATCCATTCATATCCACAAACCAATAACAATCACAGATCATGTATAACCCCGACTAATCGTCTTATAGCGATTAGCCGACGTTCAATACATGCAAGCATTACAGATATAACCGATGTAGTTAAAGTGTAGTGAAGTTCCGAAAAATACGGATTTATAGGCCCCCAAAAGTAAATTTTAGTTCTGGAAAATCTGGGCACATATAATATATCCTAAAAATCCCAAAACCAACAACAACACACACTGCACGAAAAACGATGCTCCGATAACGACAAACCGCGGCGCTTCCGCCGCACATTCCTACCTCGTGCGGCGGAAGGGCGGCGGTTTGATGGAATTAGGGTATCGTTTTTCTTGGGTGTATTCAGAAAACCCTGAGACGATTTTACAAGTATAAATATTTTCATTTTGAGCAGAAAAAATTTTAACAGAAACTAGGGTTTTGCAAGTTTGGTTTTTCGATTTTCCGGTTTCGAAACTTCGTTACACTTAACTACTTAGCTAGTTTAGGTTTAGTTAGTCTCTGATACCACTGTAAGTCCGTGTTGCCCATCCCGGTGCTTACGGGAGGCGGAAAACATAATAAAAAACGGATTTTTAATGACTTAGGCAACATGGACTTTGCTTGTGAGGATCTTTGCTAAACGAAAACTAGCTAAAGTAAACTAACAACTAACTAAGTTGTAGAAAGGTTATACCTTGAGCTCGAACTCCTTCTCTCCTTGCTCGTCGGAATGGTAGAAAGGCCTCACCTTGCTTGTCTTCTTCCGTCAAAGAAAGATCCACTTGAAAGCCACCACCTTTAGCTTCAACTCCAAGCTAGGAGTAACTAGAGTGCAAGAAATGCTAAGACTTGAACCCTAGAAGAGAGTAGAGAGGATCAAGTGAAGGTTTTTCTCAAGC
This sequence comes from Agapanthus africanus, assembly GCA_030015575.1. Classification (NCBI taxonomy): domain Eukaryota; kingdom Viridiplantae; phylum Streptophyta; class Magnoliopsida; order Asparagales; family Amaryllidaceae; genus Agapanthus; species Agapanthus africanus. The sequence goes on from CM057344.1 coordinate 243,521,806, forward strand.
TTTTTGTTTCTCAACACATGAGAGGGAGAGAGCTTGAGGGAGAGGATGAACAAGAGAGAGAAATGATATGAGAGAATGAGAAAATAATAGAGCTCTTCTTACTAATATGTGTGAATTAATTTAATTGAATAATTAGCTAGATAATTATCATGGTAAATCATGACATGACCATTATCATTTCAAATTGCAAAGATCAAAAAGCATCTTCCAAAAGAAATTATGATGGTCAAAGTGTCAACCTTGGTCAACAAGTCAAAGAAGTCAAAAGGTCAATAACCACAACCATGGATAATTATCAAACTAATTACTAATTAACAATAACACACACATAAATATTAGGGTTAATAAAATGATAATAGCCATTAACCCTAATCAAGGTCCTCTCCCTCAATCTCAAGCATCTGTGCATACGCACCCGCATTCGTGATCCGAGGAACACGAACACAATGAGAAAAACCAATCTCAAAACATATACTAGGATCCGGCTTAAACCAAACCCCGCTAGTATAAACTGTCCGGACAGCAAACGTGCACAAGTGCGCGAATGTGAACGAACCCTGTCGCAAAACCATGCGACCTCTACTCATTTTGCCTAAAGGCGAATAGCTCTCTGTGTGGGACTCTAAAGACTCGACACTACGCTGGCAGTGGGTTTAACCACAGACCGCAAGCGGCACTAGCTGTACGTAACGGTCCCCAGGTAGATGTCGATAAGAAGACTGACGAGGTGAACCCCATCTGCACTCCTACTGAGCCTGTATGTGACAATCTCCGTACAGTCCGGTCTGTTCGTCTGATACATCGCATGGCGGGCCTAGGGGGGCGGTGAACGTCAGTCCCCTAATAGCGGTACAAGTCGTGTCGGAGTGTAGCCCAGAACACCCTGAGATAACACTGGAAACCTACCAGTATATCTCGCTTGCCCTGGCCAGGGACTACTCGTGTAATGGCTCTCCTAGACACAGCGCGATGTCAACCCCCAATACCGGGAGAGACGAATCCTGTCTAACCGTCACTGCCTCCAAGTGCTTCGGGACTGCACCCAAAAACTACCTGTTTGCACAGCTCCTTTGAGCCGTGGTAGGGTAGTAATCAAAGTGCAGTGGGAACACACTCGAGGCGAAGTGACAGTGTCAAGTCAGCGGACTAAGCTGTACTCATGTCACCTGGGAACTGATAACTGACGATAGGTATATTACCAACCAACAGTTCCCGACGAGTCCTGTCCAGTGTACTCGTAACCTAACGAGCACCCGCATACTATCCCAAGTACGACGTACTAACGGCTGTGGGACAGACCGTCTCCCACACTGGGATGAGAAGCGCATATGCTAGTCTACTCCGGAGTATCGATGCCCTGTCTCGATAGTCCAACGACCAGGGACCTGTATAAGGATGTGCTTATAGATTACCCAGCTCCCACGAGTACGAGCGCCATCACAACGCTGGTAATCAAGCAAAGATCCTAAGGGCTCTACTAATATGTATACCAGCAATATGCTAAAAGAAACACATGCACATATTAAAGCAGAGACAAACCAAGTAGCATACTACCATTTCGAGCAAGATTGTATATACAACTGTGAATATCCCAAGCTTCCATTAAGTAATATACAAACTAGTATGATACAGTAATGGCCTCTAGGGCATATACACTAACATCCTCGAGATGGTCTCCCACTGGACCCTAGAACCCGGTTACTTGTGCTCCCCTCCTTGGGTCTATCCTAATGCGGAAAAGTAAATAATATACAAAAGGTGACAACTTCCGCAACCTGGAAGTGCCCCAAATAAAAGAATATTACATACAAGTTTTTACATGAATGAAAATGAAAAACACTCATCTCACATAAAACCCCCGGCTATTCAAACACGACAATCCAATATAACATATCCAGCAACACATAACATCACATGTCATCAACGTAAGTAAATATGCGCATCCCAATTGTCGTTGACATATAGCAACGAAACCGGCGATATCACATATTACACTTACGGTCACAGAAAAGAAAGTGTAAAACTACAACAGTTGGAATCCGCAATCTCTTTAGACATCACATGCCTAATCAAATGAAATACTTAGACATCACATGCCTAACAGTTATAAACCCCGCATTTTAGTCCCATTATCTAAAACTCTTTTCAATATCAAATGAGACTAAACCGCTAGATTTATAACATTCATTCAGTTATCTCATAACTGTTTGTGAATTCCAATTATTGTATCCCATTCCAGATAAACAGAAAATGTTAAACTTTCCGATCGAACAGTCGAATACCCAAGTTTTCCCGATACAGCTCAACACATGAAATAAGTCTAACAACATTCAGTTCGTGCCTCAGTACCAACGGTCCAGCCGTAGAAGGGTCAAGCCAACGCCTCACATGTGGCACGCCGTACTGCCCCAAACCCGAAGGTTCAAAGGGCAGTTCAAAACGGTCACATAATCGAGTTAAGGTTTGTTGTCTTCTAGAGGGTCCATTGCGTTACTTGCACTACTTAGAACGTCGTTAAACTACGGAAAAATCCAACACTTGGAAATTTCCCGACAGGGGAAAAGTTGGGTATTTATATCCGGTCGAACTTTTTAACAAATTCAAAAATTATCCGTAATCCACATAGACAAAATCTGATAATCCGATCGAATCATCGAATCCCCAAAACAACCTGGAATATTCGACTCTTGAATAAAAATTAAAAATACCCAGAGAACTCAGCACTGTTAAATAGGAATTACTGTGCAAATTGATAGGGATGACGTCATCAAGTGGCGGCGGAACCGCCGCACGAGCCAGCTCTTGCCGCGGTTCCGCGGCTGTTTATGCTCCAAACAGTGTCGTATTTGCACAGTAATTCTTACAATTTCCTGCTGAATTTTTTAGGAATTTTTAATCTGGAAAAATCCCAGTTTTTAGAAAAAGTCCAGAGAGCATCAAAAAGTTAGGTTTTCGGGTTCGATCGGGTTTCAAACATCGTCTAGACTTCGCCTAAGGCTCTAGCTAGGCTCTGATACCACTGTAGGGTTCCTAGGCACTCTCAAAAGGTCTCACAAGGCATCAACCATGCCAATTTCAAATTTTACAGGTGCCGAAAAACCTTAATACGGATCGTTGACTAGAAATTTAGGCGAAATACGAAACTAGTTAATATCTTAACTAAAGGAGAGAGGCTACAACCTTTGTAGATCCAGTTCTCCACTTCCTTAGCTCCACGTAGGCGTCCTCTCGCTGTCCATTTCGAATCCCGAACTCAAACGTCGGCTTCATCGGAGAATTGGGCGGACTAGGTCGTCGGCTTCGTGCCGAAGATGATCTACGTCGAGGTTTCACAAGTTCAAGCTCCGAGTTCACCAAGTTGTGAAACTTGTGAAGAAAACACCCAAAACAACTTGGCAAGAGGTAGAGGGTGAAGAAATAGGAGGTGGGTTTACTTTAGAATTGGATTTCTCACTTTAGATCTCAAGTTGCCATTGATGGCATCAAGCTTTCTATCTTGAAGAAGAAGATGATGAAGCTAGAATTATGATAAGTGTTGAGTTAAAATGAATAAATAAATGAATACTTATCATAAACTAACTAGGGTAGAGTGTAGAGAATAGACCATGGTTACTTGGATGGGTTAGGGTTAAGCATGAAGACAAGAATGGTTAAGAAGTCAAAGCTTCATGAAGCTTCAACTAGAAACAAACTTAGCCACCATTCTTATCTAAATCCTTTCCAAATAAATAAACAAATAAATAAATGAAAAACCAAAACCCTAATCATCTCTTAACCATGGTTTAATCCTTTACACTTAACCACATGATCAAGTATCATCAAATATGATACAAATATGTGCACAAAAGTATATCATATATACTTCTTGCACATTAAGTGAGAAAATCCATTTAAAGTGAACCAATACTAGTTAATGCAAAGTAATATATCAAATATATAATTATACATTAAATCATTAAATCAACACTTGATTTAACGATCCGGTCATATCGCATATAACCGACTAGTATCATATGTATCGGCTTATCGAATCAATCCTTGATTCGATATGTAGGTTATATCGCATATAACCAATCGATACATTCATCGCGAGAATGAAATACGGTATCACATACACGCATTATTCACGCTCCCACACATATCTCATATGCGCTCCTATTTCGTTTCGCTTGAGCCAGGAAACCTCTGTGTAGGACTCTAAAGACTCGTCAATACGCCGGTAGCAGATGATGATCATATCAAGCACCCACAAGCCGCAAGCGGTCTGCTAAACGTAACGGCCATCCGGGTATTGAGCGATCAGAAGATCGACGAGCTAGCCCGCTCACACTCCTGTGAATCCAACCAGTAACACTTACCGTACAGTCCGGTCTGTTCGTCTGATATGTCGCATATCAAGTCTAGGGGTGGTATACGTCAGACCTCAATAACCGATAAGTCGTGCCGATGTGAGGCTCATAACGGGTCGAGAAACTACTGGTAACACTTACCAGCAAATCTCTGATCAGCCCTGGCCAGGGACTTCCCTGTTACGGCCAATCGAGCACAGCGCAACATCAACCCCCAATACAGGGAGAGACGAAACCCCTCCTATCGCTCATTGCCTCCATGTGACTCGGGACTGTATCCAAAGCCACCGTTTTGCACGCCCTCATGGACGTGGTAAGGTGGAGATCAAAGCACAGTGGGAATCACACAAGACTCTATGACGATCTCGGGTCTACAGACTAACCTGTACAAGTGTCACCTGAGAACTGCCATCTGACGTGAGGTATAATACCATCTGGGAGTTCTCGGCGAGTCCGTCCAGTGTACCCAGTCTCAACTGAGCACTCGTATACCATCTCTGATGTCAAACACCAATGGATATGGGATCATCCATCGCCCATCTCATGGGTCGAGAAGCGTATACGCTAGTCTACACTGGTATATCGATGCCCTGTCTCGACACACCCACGACTAGGGACCTTGAAGGATGTACTTATGGACTACCATGTCCCCACTAGTATGATCTGCATCATAGTCCAAGTAGTCAAGTACATATCCTAAGGGCTTTATCAACATGTAACCATAAGACAGTTTAAAGAGACAAGTATACATGTTAAGATAAAGAGTAACCCGATAGCATACTATCATATCGAGCAAGAAAGTCATCTCTATATATGTCCAAGCATCCAATATAATATACATCATCTGTACAATACTGGCCTCTAGGGCATACATACAACTAACAGGTTCCTCATCCGCCTGAGAGATACTTCGGTTTCTCGATAACAGTGGGAGCAAGGATTGCATCATGTGTTGATGACCTAACTAATTTTGAGAAGGCCATCAAGAGTGGCGACTCTATAAGAATGGTTGGATGTTGAGCGATCTGAGATGGAATCCATATACACCAACAAAGTATGGACTTTGGTTGCTTTATCTGTGTTAGTTATGTATATGCCCTAGAGGCCATTGTTGTACATATGATGTATATTATGATGGATGCTTGGATATATACAGAGAGGACTTTCTTGCTCGTCATGATAGTATGCTATTTGGTTTCACTTTATCTTAACATGTTGACTTGTATTGGTTTACTGTCTTTCTCTCACATGTTGATAAAGCCCTTAGGATCTGTACTCGACTACTGGGACTATGATGAGATCATACTAGTGAGGCCACGGTAGTCGATGAGTACATCCTATAACTGTTCCTAGCCGAGGGTATATCGAGACAGGGCATCGATACACCAGAGTAGACTAGCGTATACGCATCTTGACCCATATGATGGGCGATGGATGATCCCATATCCATCGGTGTTTGACATCAAGGATGGTGTACGGGTGCTCAGTGGAGACTGGGTACACTGGACGGACTCGCCGAGAACTCCCAGATGGTGATATACCACACGTCAGATGGCAGTTCTCCGGTGACACTGGTACAGGGTAGTCTGTAGACCCGAGATCGTCATAGAGTCTTGTGTGATTCCCACTGTGCTTTGATTTCCACCTTACCACGTCCAAGAGGGCGTGCAAAACGGTGGCTTTTGGGTACAGTCCCGAATCACATGGAGGCAATGAGCGATAGGAGGGGATTCGTCTCTCCCGGTATAGGGAGTTGATGTTGCGCTGTGTTCGATTGGCTATAACTGGAAGTCCCTGGCCAGGGCTGATATAGAGATATACTGGTAAGTGTTACCAGTAGTTTCTTGAGCTATTATGAGCCTCACATCGACACGACTTATCGGTTACTGGGGTCTGACGTATACCACCCCTAGACTTGATATGCGACATATCAGACGAACAGACCGGACTGTACGGGAGTGTTATTGATTGGATTCACAGGAGAACGTACAGGCTAGCTTATTGATCTTCTGATCGCTCAATACCTGGGTGGCTGTTACGTTTAGCTGACCGCTTGCAGCTTGTGGGTGTTTGATATGATCATCACCTGCTACCGGCGTATTGACGATTCTTTAGAGTCCTACACAGAGGTTTCTTGGCTCAGGCAAAACGGAGTAGAGGCACATATGTGATATGCGCAGGACCGAGGATAATACGATATGAGATACCGTATTGTATTCTCGCGATATTTAGATATGAACTGGGTCATCGGATCAAGTGTTGATTCGATGAATCGGTACATGATATATTAGTCGGTTATATTCGATATAGCCGGATCGTCGGATCAAGTGTTGATTCGATGATTTAATGTATAATAATATATATGATATATTGTATTACATTATCTAATATTGGCTCGCTTTATTATTTCATTTTCTCACCGATTAATACATTGATATATATGCGATATATATTAATTGTATTATTCTCTTTTGTTACAAATATAATATATATGTGATATATATTATAGTAAAATGATATGATTTATTATGAAACATGTTTAGTGATGATAAAAAAAGATTAGGGTTTGATTAGGGTTAGCTCCTTCTTGTTCATTCTAGAAGGATTTCCTTTTTGTCTTGGTTAAGATATTATGGTTGATACTTATCCATGACTCATTATTAACCTAACCAAACCCTTGCTCTAGTTTATTCTCTACAAAGGTTAAGCTTCTCATCCTTGACCATGGTTCCATAATCAATCATATATTCTTATCTACTATTCATCACAAAAGGATTTATCTCATTATTCTTCATCTTCTTCTCTCTTGAGTTTTTGAAAGAGCTCACTAGTTATTTCTTTTGTGGTGATTTCTTGTGAGAAAATGATATAAAAAGAAAGCATAAATACTACTCCATCATCCTTATCTAATCTAGCCTATTAGATTAGGGTGTTCACCTCATTAGAGTGAGAGAGCTTGAGCTATTGCAATTTCGACGTAGATCATCGGAGAAAAGGAATACGACAAGCTATCATGGATCGTTCGAGTCGTGGAGCCTCTCTTGAGTCCGGGAGATCGTGGATAGCGGCGAAGGGACTTCTACTCGGAGCTTATGAAGCGAAGGAGCGGACTACAAAGGTTGTAATTGTAGGGTTCCTAGGCACACTAATGAGGTCTCACAAGGCATCAACCATACCAATTTCAAATTTTACATGTGCCGAGAAACCCTAATACGGATCGTTAACTAGATTTTAGGCGAAACAAGAAACTAGTTAACAACCTAACTACAAGAACGGAAATACAACCTTTGTAGATCCGGTCCTCCACCTCCATAGCTCCGCAATGAAGTCTCCTCGCTGTCCAAATCGAATCCCGGGCTCTAGCGTCGGCTTCATCGGAGAAAAGGGCGGGCAAGGTCGTCGGCTTCGTGCCGAAGATGATCTACGTCGACGCATCACTAGATCAAGATCCCACTTCACCAAGTCATGAAACTTGTGAAGAAAACACCCTATACTACTTGGCAAGAGGTAGAGGATGAAGAAATAGGAAGTGGGTTCACTTTAGAATTGGATTTCTCACTTGATTTCTTCACTTGCCATTGATGAGGCAAGCTTTCTTCATGTGAAGAAGAAGAAGAAGATGATAATATATGATAAGTTATTTTAAAATAGAAAAGAAAAGCAATACTTATCATAATACATCCATGGTTAGGTGTAGAGAATTAACTAGGATTAGTGAATGGTTGGGTTAAGACATGAAGACAAAATGGTCACTTTAGTCAAACCTTCATGAAGCTTCAACAAGCTTCATCTTTTAAAGCAACCATTTTCTCTTTTTCTTATGTCAAAACAAAAATAAATAAATGCAAAAATAAATCAAATGAAACCCTAACCATTAACTAACCATGATTTAATCACACACTTAACCAAGTTAACATGTATCATCAAACATGATACAATCAAGTGCACAAAAGTATATCACATATACAACTTGTGAACTTCAAGTGAGAAAATCCATTTAAAGTGAACCAATACTAGTTAATGCAAAGTAATATATCAAATATATAATTATGCATTAGATCATTAAATCAACACTTGATTTAACGATCCGGTCATATCGCATATAACCGACTAATATCCAATGTATCGACTTATCTAATCAATTCTTGATTCGATAACTAGGTTATATCGCATACAACCTTTCGATACATTCATCGCGAGAATGAAATACGGTATCACATACACGCATTATTCTCGGTCCCGCACATATCTCATATGCGCTCCTATTTCGTTTCGCTTTAGCCAGGAAACCTCTGTGTAGGACTCTAAAGACTCGTCAATACGCCGGCAGCAGATGATGATCATATCAAGCATCCACAAGCCGCAAGCGGTCTGCTAAACGTAACGGCCACCCAGGAATTGAGCGATCAGAAGATCGACGAGCAAGCCCGCTCATACTCCTGTGAATCCAACCAGTAACACTTACCGTACAGTCCGGTCTGTTCGTCTGATATGTCGCATATCTTGCCTAGGGGTGGTAAACGTCAGACCCCAATAGCTCGATAAGTCGTGTCGATATGAGGTCTATAACAATTCGAGAAACTACTGGTAACACTAACCAGTAAATCTCAGCAACCCTGGCCAGGGATTTCCGGTTATAGCCAATCGAACACAGCGCAACATCAACTCCCTATACCGGGAGAGACGAATCCCCTCCTATCGCTCATTGCCTTCATATGATTCGGGACTGTACCCAAAAACCACCGTTTTCCACGCCCTCTTGGATGTGGTAAGATGGAAATCAAAGCACAGTGGGAACCACACAAGACTCTATGACGATCTCGGGTCAACAGACTACTCTGTACCAGTGTCACCAGAGAACTGCCATCTGACGTAAGGTATAATACCATCTGGGAGTTCTCGGCGAGTCCGTCCAGTGTACCCAGTCTCCACTGAGCACCCGTATATCATCTCTGATGTCAAACACCGATGGATATAGGATCATCCATCGCCCATCTGTATGTGTCGAGAAGGTATACGCTAGTCTACTCTGGTATATCGATGCCCCGTCTCGATACACCCACGACTAGGGACTTTGAAGGATGTACTTATGGACTACCATGTCCCCACTAGTATGATCCGCATCATAGTCCAGGTAGTCAAGTACACATCCTAAGGGCTTTACCAACATGTATCAGAGAGACAATCAATGTACATGTTAAGGTAAAGAGCAACCAGATAGCATACTATCATGTCGAGCAAGAAAGTCCTCCCTATATATGTCCCAGCATCCACTACAATATACATCCAATGTACAGTGATGGCCTCTATGGTATACATATAACTAACAATCTCCCACTTGCACTAGGGCCATCTGATAGCAGTGGTTGTAGTATCTCATACTCAACCATCCCATAAGAATCTCTCTCTGGGAACAGGCCTTTGTGAGTGGATCCGCTGTGTTGTCCTCTGAGTCTACTCTCCAAACCTCGATCACCTTGGAGATCAACCATCTCCATGATCAGGTGATACTGCCTTAGAATTTTTCTGGATCACTGATGGGACGGGCGTTCCTTGGCATAAGCCACAACTCCATTGTCACACAATGGTAGGAACCTAGTTCATCTCATGAACAAATATACACCCAAACAGCCTCTTTGGTAGCATCTTAAGTAGCGATGTATCCTGCCTTTATCGTCTAATATGTCACGGTATCTAGCTTGGAACTCTTCCAACACACCATCCCTTTACTGAGGGTAAAGACAATGCCTGTGACTGACATTCAGTCGTTCTCATCACTCTGGAACCATTCCAGTGATTCTCCCCAGGGTCGATTGATACCATCTCACTACATTTAGTGAGTATCCAAACATCCAACTACATCTATCTCATAGATGATAATTCAGGATTTAGGAGGTATCACTTTGATCCTATATGGAGAATCCAAGTGATAAGCGGAGATTGACCGAGCGTATCATAGGAAACTCTTTCCCTATCAAGAGTATGTCATCCACGTACTCTACGAGGATCACCACCATACTCCCTACTACCTTTTTGTATATACAAGGTTCATCTATCATTTTGATGATGTCAAACTCTTTGACTACTTCATCAAAACAGATGTTCCAACTCCGCGATGCCTGCTTTATCCTATAAAGCATCTTGCACACGTTTCCGCTGCTCCCACTGTCTACGAGGCCCTCTGGCTGTGTACTTATAGACGCTCTCTTCTAAAACATCATTTAGAAAAGCTGTCATGACACCAACCACCAGATATCGTAGTCATGGTATGTAGCCATGGCAAGTAGGATCCGGATGGACTTAAGCATAGCCACTGGAAAAGGTTTCATCATTATCCACGCCTGGTCGATGACGAAAACCTTTAACAAGTCTAGCTTTGAAAGTCTCAACTTTTCCATCTACACCAAGTAATCTTCTCAAGATATACTTGCTCCTGATGGGGATCTAACCCTTCAGATATAGCGGCCAAAGTCCATACTTTGTTGGTGTTCATGGATTCCATCTCAGATCACTAAGCATCCAGCCATTCTTACAGAGTCTCACTCCTGATGGCCAGCTCGAAACTAGTTGGGTCATCATCTCATGATGCAATCCTCGCTCCCACTGTCATAGAGAAACCGAAGTATCTCTCAGGTGGGTGAGGAACCTTACTAGATCGGCGGAGAGGCTGAGGTTCGTTGGTTACTATTGAATTCGTTGGTTCTACCAAGTCATCTGCTGTAATTTGTATAGCTGGAACCTTTCCAGTTGTACATAACAGACCTTGCCTCGAGCTTGTCCGAATTTTGCCTTTAGACATAGGCCGGTCAACCCCAAATCTTAACTAGCTTAAGATATGGGCTCTTCCCTTTCCATATCACATATGAAATGGTAGGCAACTGATTTGATTGGAACCCTATTCAATAGGTATGCAGCTTCTCAAGTGCATAACTCCCAAAAAGGAAATAGGTAACTCAGTAGTACTCATCATAGAGCACACCTTATTATATAGGGTGAGATTGCTCCGCCCCGATATACCATCATGCTATTGTGTATACGGAGGAGTAATGCTGAGAGAGAATCTCATTCTCCTTTAGAAAAGTCCAGGAATTCCATGCACAAGTATTCTCCTCCCTGATCTCATCATAGGACATAATACTTATACCCGTATTTTGATTCTCTACTTCTAACTTATATTCTGTGAATATCTCAAAAGGTTCGGACTTGTGTTTCAACAGGAACATATGTCTGAATCTTGAGAGATCATCAGAGAATGTAATGAAGTACAAAGAACCGGTCTTGGCATGTGTAGACAGGGGACCTTTATACATCAACATGTATCATCCCAAGAGTTCATCAACTCTTTCTCTGTTTCCAGTAAACAGAGCTATGGTCATCTTATCTCTGTGACATAACTCGCAAGTTTCATAAGATGTAAATTCAAACTGATTTAAATATGCATCGACATGTAACTTCAGCTAGTCGGGTCACATTGATATGACCTAGTCTACAATGCCTCAAGAAGGATTCGTTCATTTCTGAACTCCTCCTCTTGTGTGTGTTCCGTATACTTAAGAACTATAGTTTGATTTAGAACATTAATGCTTTTAGATAACGTGCCTGAACCGATCAACTTTTGATATAGGAAATGTTCAAAACATTATCCAACAATACAAAATTTTATCATTTCTTTACTATTAAAGAGAGTGATATGACTTTGTATATCAGGTTCGGTATCTAATAACATTCGTTCAGAATCAATGTATTTGGAATACAGGGTGACAGTGACCAACAGACTTGGCTGCAACACTTGCCCCGTTTTCTGCCTCATGAAACTTATCACCCGTTCTCAGTTCTCTACCTTCCTGTAGCCCTATATAACATATTACATATGCGGGATCCTGATCCGGTATCATATACCCAGGACGTAAAGGACACTGAGAAACGGTTATGCATAATGAACACACCCGAAGATGATGCATCAGCATGCACTCTCTTCGTTTGGGCGGCACGGGAATTCTGGTATTCCCCAATTTCCTGCTCTATCTTATAACAATTATAAGTTGGAGCGGGACCAACGTTTCCCAGCTCAGTATAACAAGTGGGTTCGGTCAATAATCCGTATTATTATCTTGATTAAGGTGTGATATGGTCGCTACCTGGAGAGAGAGAGAAGAAAACACTCAGCGTGCGCTCTTTTAAGAATAGATTGGTTATTAGTTTATCTAATCAGGATGGCTCCCACTGCTTTTTATCAAATCTTCCTTCAAACCCTAAAAGGAAAGACTAGCCGGGATTAATTACACGCTACAAGTTCGCCAATCTTTCAGCCAGGCCAGTGTCGGTACTTTGAGGGAGGTCCCCCGTGCTTTCGCACGAACCTAATTAATGTAAACCTCGTTTTCCCAGAGGCGTAACCTCGTTAACACCTTTCTAGACACCTACTTGATCGGCTAATTGTAATGTGTAAAACTCTCCCAGGAGTAACTCTTACTCGCAGTGGGTATCGGGATCCAACTATCTCATAGAAGGTATGCAATCTCATTGCAAATTTCAACACTTGAAATTCCCGATAATATTTTGCCCCAAGTGATCTATGACTTTGACTGAGTCAACAAACCATAGACCGCAAGTAAAGTTCAACCCGTCATTTCCTGATTGAATTAAACCCACCCGCACGACCCTTGACTGAGTCAACAAGGCCGCACGACTACCCTAATCCAATCGCATCATATGCTTTGCAGATAAGCACTAATCAGCTACCGCACACTGCGCCTTGACTGAGTCAACAAACGCAGCATGAATACTAACTAGGACTTATCTGAAATGACGGAGGGCTACGACAGGTTTTTAAGAAAACCTTTTGCGTAATGAACTTTATACCGTTGTAAAATCAAATGGTTTTAAAATGGAGTGTTTTTTTGAAGCTTTTCTAGTTTTGCTAAAGGAGTCACTCCCGGTGAAGGGATCGTCGGTCCTTTCCTCGTCGAATGAGGTGTTAGTTATATGTATGCCCTAGAGGCCATTACTGTACATTGGATGTATATTGTAGTGGATGCTGGGACATATATAGGGAGGACTTTCTTGCTCGACATGATAGTATGCTATCTGGTTGCTCTTTACCTTAACATGTACATTGATTGTCTCTCTGATACATGTTGGTAAAGCCCTTAGGATGTGTATTTGACTACCTGGACTATGATGCGGATCATACTAGTGGGGACATGGTAGTCCATAAGTACATCCTTCAAAGTCCCTAGTCGTGGGTGTATCGAGACGGGGCATCGATATACCAGAGTAGACTAGCGTATACCTTCTCGACCCATACAGATGGGCGATGGATGATCCTATATCCATCGGTGTTTGACATCAGAGATGATATATGGGTGCTCAGTGGAGACTGGGTACACTGGACGGACTCGCCAAGAACTCCCAGATGGTATTATACCTTACGTCAGATGGCAGTTCTCTGGTGACACTGGTACAGAGTAGTCTGTTGACCCGAGATCGTCATAGAGTCTTGTGTGGTTCCCACTGTGCTTTGATTTCCATCTTACCACGTCCAAGAGGGCGTGGAAAACGGTGGTTTTTGGGTACAGTCCCGAATCACATGAAGGCAATGAGCGATAGGAGGGGATTCGTCTCTCCCGGTATAGGGAGTTGATGTTGCGCTGTGTTCGATTGGCTATAACCGGAAATCCCTGGCCAGGGTTGCTGAGATTTACTGGTAAGTGTTACCAGTAGTTTCTCGAATTGTTATAGACCTCATATCGACACGACTTATCGAGCTATTGGGGTCTGACGTTTACCACCCCTAGGCGAGATATGCGACATATCAGACGAACAGACCGGACTGTACGGTAAGTGTTGCTGGTTGGATTCACAGGAGTGTGAGCGGGCTTGCTCGTCGATCTTCTGATCGCTCAATACCCGGGTGGCCGTTACGTTTAGCAGACCGCTTGCGGCTTTTGGGTGCTTGATATGATCATCACCTGCTGCCGGCGTATTGACGAGTCTTTAGAGTCCTACACAGAGGTTTCCTGGCTCAAGCAAAACGAAATAGGAGTGCATATGAGATATGTGCGGGACCGAGAATAATGCGTGTATGTGATACCGTATTTCATTCTCGCGATGAATGTATCGATTGGTTGTATGCGATATAACCTAGTTATCGAATCAAGTATTGATTCGATAAGCCGATACATAGGATACTAGTCGGTTATATGCGATATGACCGGATCGTTAAATCAAATGTTGATTTAATGATTTAATGTATAATTATATATTTGATATATTACTTTGCATTAACTAGTATCGGTTCACTTTAAATGGATTTTCTCACTTGAAGTTCACAAGTTGTATATGTGATATACTTTTGTGCACTTGATTGTATCATGTTTGATGATACATGCTTACTTGAGTTTGTGTAAAGATTAAACCATGGTTATTTAAATGGTTAGGGTTTTGTTTTTCATTTTCTTATTCATTTATTTATTTATTTATTCATTTTGGAAATGATAAGAAAAGAATGGTGGCTTTATTTGTAGTTTTGTTGAAGCTTCATGAAGCTTTGACCTAGTCCACCATTCTTATCTCATCCTTAACCCTAACCATTCCAACTAACCCTAGTTTATTCTCTACACATTACCATGGTTATTTTTATGATAAGAATGATTTTATTATTCTTTTCATAAAACTTATCATAATATAATCTTCATCTTCTTCTTCTTCTTCTTCACTTGAAGAAAACCTTTCTTCATCAATGGTGATTGATGAAAATGAGTGAGAAATCCAATTCTAAAGTCTACCCACTTCCTATTTCTTCATCCTCTACCTCTTGCCAAGTAGTAGAGTGTGTTTCCTTCACAAGTTTTCTTGACTTGGTGAAGTTGGAGCTTGATCTAGCGATGCCTCGACGTAGATCATCTTCGGCACGTCGTCGACGACCTTGCCCGCCCATTTCTCCGATGAAGCCGACGCTAGAGCCTGGGTTTCCATTTGGAAAGCGAGGAGACTTCATCATGGAGCTATGGAGGTGGAGAAACGGATCTACAAAGGTTGTATTTCCGTTCTTATAGTTTAGTTGTAAACTAGTTGCTTTTGTCGCCTAAACTTCTAGCCAACGATCCGTATTAGGGTTTCTCGGCACCGTATAATTTTGAAATTGGCATGGTTGATGCCTTGTGAGACCTCTTGAGAGTGCCTAGGAACCCTACAGTGGTATCAGAGCCTAGCTAGAGCCTTAGGCGAAGTCTAGACGGAGTTTGAAGTCCGATCGAACCCGAAACCCCATTTTTCCACGCTCTCTGGACTTTTTCTGAAAACGTGGATTTTTCCAAATTAAAAATCGCTAAAAAATTCAGCAGGGAAATCTAAGAATTACGGCGCAAAAAGTTTCTCATGAACAGTACAAAGTGCGGCGGAACCGCGGCAGAAGCTTGGCTTCTGCGGCGGTTCCGCGGCCATATTCACCATTCCATGTTTGCACAGTAACTCTTATTTTATTATGCTGGATTTTCTGGGAATTTTTAATATTTATTCAAGAGTTGAATTTTTCTGGGTTGTTTTGGGGATTCGAATGTTCGATCGGATTATCAAATTTTTTCTGTGTGGCTTTCCGGATAAATTTTAGAATATGTTAAAAAGTTCGACCGGATATAAATACCCAATTTTTCCCCTGTCGGGAAATTTCCAAGTGTTGGATTTTTCCGTAGTTTAAAAACGTTCTAAGTAGTGCAAGTAACTCGATGGACCCTCTAGAAGACAACAAACCTTAACTCGATTATGTGACCGTCTTGAACTGCTCTTTGAACCTTAGGGTTTGGGGCAGTACGGCGTGCCACATGTGAGGCGTTGGCTTGACCCTTCTACGGCTGGACCGTTGGTATTGAGGCACGAACTGAATGTTTTTAGACTTATTTCAAGAGTTGATCTGTTTCGGGAAAACTTGGGTGTTTGACTGTTCGATCGAAAAGTTTAACATTTTCTATTTATCTGGAATGGGATACAATAATTGGAATTCACAAGTTGTTATGAGATAACTGAATGAATGTTATAAACATAGCAGTTTAGTCTCACTTGATCAGTTGCCACGGAATTTTGATGTGATCAAAAGTCCGTCGCAATCACGTAGCGTACGCGGATACTCGCCGGGTAAACTTAATAGACAGCCTCGCTCCATAGCCCCGACCAAGTGACTGTACGAGAACCCCGTCGCCGAAAGCATCCATACGGGTGCTCGCGGCAGCGGTGTTCCGCCTTGGTGCACTTCGTCGACGGTATCGGGGGTGTGGCCGTCTACTAAAGTTTGCGACGAGCATTCGATCAGTATGGCGGGAATCCTGCTGAATTCCCCGACTTGATATTGAAAAATGTTTTCGATAATGAGACTAAAATGCGGGGTTTATAATTGTTAGGCATGCGATGTCTAAGGAATTCATTTGGCTAGGCATGCGATGTCTAAAGAGATTGCGGATTCCAACTGTTGTAGTTTTACACTTTCTTTTCTGTGACCGTAAGTGTAATATGTGATATCGCCGGTTTCGTTGCTATATGTCAACGGCAATTGGGATGCGCATATTTACTTACGTTGATGACATGTGATGTTATGTGTTGCTGGATATGTTATATTGGATCGTCGTGTTTGAATAGCCGGGGGTTTTTATATGAGATGAGTGTTTTTCATTTTCATTCATGTAAAAACTTGTATGTAATATTCTTTTATTGGGGCACTTCCAGGTTGCGGAAGATATCACCGTTTGTATATTATTTACTTTTCCGCACTAGGATAGACCCAAGGAGGGGAGCACAAGTAACCGGGTTCTAGAGTCCAGTGGGAGACCAACTCGAGGAGTCGAGTCCGGGTCTCCTAACTCTAGAATTGGTAGGGTTGCTTGCCTCTCTCGTAGGGGTCTAGGGGTGTGGGTTTGGCTATTCATCACGACCGTGGAATCCGTGTTTTATACTGGCTCATATTGAAAACACGGACGTCCTAGTATATCCAATATTTCATATGATTCTTCTGCTGCGATATCTGTGATGTGATCATGTGATGTTCTGTGATAGATACAGTATATAGTATATATGATATATTATATAGATGTTACTTATGTTTTACACCCGCGCTAGCCCTGCCCCGCTCTGTCGTTAGTTACCTAACCTAACGGTGCACGAGGGGACATCGAGGCGAATGCGGATGGCATAAGTGTACGCCGTATTTATCTGTGATGTTTAGGTACTTAAATGATGGGACTTCATTAATGTGATTAATGAAAGAAAAGAAACCTAAGATGTTGTAGAATCGAATTTCTTAAACAAAACAGGTAGCTACAGTTCTTGCTTTGCACAGAGGTATATGTGATATATCCTGCACCTTATTCGATAAGGAAAGGACCGAGATCCCTTCACCGGGAGTGACTCCTTTAGCAATAACTGGCAGATGCTACACACTCGGTTTGTCTTTTGATTGCTTTTAGGTGTTTTTTCTTTGCACAGTGATATATATGATATATCCCGCACCTCATTCGACGAGGAAAGGACCGACGATCCCTTCACCGGGAGTGACTCCTTTAGCAAAACTAGAAAAGCCTAAAAAGCACTCCATTTTAAAATCATTTGATTCTACAACGATATCAAGTTCATTACGCAATAGGTTTTCAGAAAAACCTGTCGTAGCCCTCCGTCATTTCAGATACGTACTAGTTAGTATTCGTGCTGCGGTTGTTTGGCCTCCGTCAAGGCGTAGTGTACGGTAGCTAACTAGTGCTTATCTGCTAGCATATGATGCGATTGGATTAGGGTATTCGTACGGCGTTATTTGGCCTCCGTCAAGGGTCGTGCGGGTGGGTGTAATTCAATCAGGAAATGACGGGTTGAACTTGACTAGCGGACTATGGGTTGTTTGGCCTCCGTCAAGGTCATAGGACGCTAGGGGCAAAATTATCGGGAATTTCAAGTGTTGAAATTTGCAATGAGATTGCATACCTTCTATGAGATAGTTGGATCCCGATACCCGCTGCGAGTAATTGTTACTCCTGGGAGAGTTTTATACATTACAATTAGCCGATCAAGTAGGTGTCTAGAAAGGTGTCAACGGGGTTACGTCTCTGGGAAAACGAGGTTTACATTAATTAGGTTCGTGCGAAAGCACGGGGGACCTCCCTCAAAGTACCGACACTGGCCTGGCTGAAAGATTGGCGAACTTGTAGTGTGTAATTAATCCCGGCTAGTCTTTCCTTTTAGGGTTTGAAGGAAGATTTGATAAAAAGCAGTGGGAGCCATCCTGATTAGATAAAATAATAACCAATCTATTCTTGCAAGAGCGCACGCTGAGTGTTTTCTTCTCTCTCTCTCCAGGTAGCGACCATATCACGCCTTAATCAAGATAATAATACGGATTATTGACCGAACCCGCTTGTTATACTGAGCTGGGGAACGTTGGTCCCGCTCCAACTTATAATTGTTATAAGACAGAGCAGGAAATTGGGGATTACCAGAATTCCCTTGCCGCCCAAACGAAGAGAGTGCATGCTGATGCATCATCTTCGTGTGTGTTCATTATGCAGAACTGTTTCTCAGTGTCCTTTACGTCCTGGGTATATGATACCGGATCAGGATCCCGCATATGTAATATGTTACATAGGGCTACAGGAAGGTAGAGAACTGAGAACGGGTGATAAGTTTCATGAGGCAGAAAACGGGGCAAGTGTTGCAGCCAAGTCTGTTGGTCACTGTCACCCTGTATTCCAAATACATTGATTCTGAACGAATGTTATTAGATACCGAACCTGATATACAAAATCATATCTATCTCTTTATTAGTAAAGAAATGATAAAATTTTGTATTGTTGGATAATGTTTTGAACATTTCCTATATCAAAAGTTGATCGGTTCAGGCACGTTATCTAAAAGCATTGATGTTCTAAATCAAACTACAGTTCATAGTATACAGAACACACATAAGAGGAAGAGTTCAGAAATGAACGAATCCTTCTTGAGGCATTGTAGACTAGGTCATATCAATGCGACCCGACTAGCTGAAGTTACTTGTAGATGCATATTTAAATCGGTTTGAATTTACATCTTGTGAAACTTGCCAGTCATGTCACAAAGATAAGATGACCATAGCTCAGTTTACTAGAAACAGAGAAAGAGTTAGTGAACTCTTGGGATGATACATGTTGATGTATGCAGGTCCCCTGTCTACACATGCCAAGACTGGTTCTTTAAACTTCATTACGTTCTCTGATGATCTCTCAAGATTCAGACATATGTTCCTGTTGAAACACAAGTCCGAACCTTTTGAGATATTCACGGAATATAAGTTAGAAGTAGAGAACCAAAACACGGGTATAAGTATTTTGTCCTTTGATGAGATCAAGGAGGAGAATACTTGAGTACGGAATTCCTGGACTATTCTAAAGGAGAATGAGATTCTCTCTCAGCATTACTCCTCCGTATACACCATAGCACGATGGTATATCGGGGCGGAGCAGTCACACCCTATATGATAAGGTGTGCTCTATGTTGAGTACTACTGAGTTACCTATTTCCTTTTTGGGAGTTATGCACTTGAGAAGCTGCATACCTATTGAATAGGATTCAAATCAAATCAGATGCCTACCACTTCATATTTGATATGATAAGGGAAGAGCCCATATCTTAAGTTGGTTAAGATTTGGGGTTGTCCGGGCTATGTCTAAAAGCATAATCCGGACAAGCTCGAGGCAAGGTAAGTTATGTAAAACTGGAAAGGTTCCAGCTATACAAACTACAGCAGATGATTTGATAGAACCAAAAGGATTCAGTAGATTCTAACGAACCTCAGCCTCTCCGCCGATCTAGTAGGGTTTCTCACCCACCTGAGAGATATTTCGGTTTCTCTATGACAGTGGGAGCGAGGATTGCATCATGAGATGATGACCCAACTAGTTTCGAGCAGGCCATCAGGAGTGCGACTCTGTAAGAATGGCTGGATGCTTAGTGATCTGAGATGGAATCCTTATACACCAACAAAGTATGGACTTTGGTTGCTATATCTGAAGGGTTAAATCCCCATCAGGAGCAAGTATATCTTGAGAAGATTACTTGGTGTAGATGGAAAAGTTGAGACTTTCAAAGCTAGACTTGTTAAAGCTTTTCGTCATCGACCAGGCATGGATAATGATGAAACCTTTTCAAGTGACTATGCTTAAGTCCATCCAGATCCTACTTGCCACGGCTACATACCATGACTACGATATCTGGCGGTTGGGTGTCATGACTGCTTTTCTAAATGATGTTTTAGAAGAGAGAGTCTATAAGTACACAGTCAGAGGGCTTCGTAGACAGTGGGAGCAGCGGAAACGTGTACAAGATGCTTTATAGGATAAAGCAGGTATCGCGGAGTTGGAACATCTGTTTTGATGTATTAGTCAAACAGTTTGACATCATCAAAATGGTAGATGAACCTTGTATAAACAAAAAGGTAGTTAGGGAGTATAGTGACGATCCTCGTAGAGTACGTGGATGACATGCTCTTGATAGGGAAGGAGTTTCCTAGGGCTACGCTCAGTCAATCTCCACTTATCACAATGATTCTCCACATAGGATCAAAATGATACCTCCTAAATCCTGGGTTTTGGATCTATGAGATAAATCTAAATGGATGTTAGAGACTCACTAGCTGTAGTGAGATGGTATCAATTGATCCTGGGAAGAATCACTGGAAGTGTTCCAGGGTGATAAAGACGACTGAATGTCAGTCACAGGCATTGTCTTTACGCCTCAGTAAAGGGACGGTATGTTGGAAGAGTTCCAAGCTAGATACCGTGGCATACTAGACGATAAAGGCAGGATACATCGCTACTTGAGATGCTACCAAAGAGGCTGTCTGGGTGTATATATTTGTTCATGAGATGAACTCTGTTCCTACCATTGTGTGACAATGGAGTTATGGCTTGTGCCAAGGAACGCCGGTCCCATCAGTGATCCAGACATATTCTAAGGCAGTATCACCTGATCATGGAGATGGTTGATCTCCAAGCAGATCGAGGTTTGGAGAGTAGACTCAGAGGACAACACAGCGGATCCACTCACAAAGGCCTTTTCCCAGAGAGAGCCTTTTATGGGATGGTTGAGTATGAGATACTACAACCACTGCTATCAGATGGCCCTAGTGCAAGTGGGAGATTGTTAGTTATATGTATGCCCTAGAGGCCATTACTGTACATTGGATGTATATTGTAGTGGATGCTGGGACATATATAGGGAGGACTTTCTTGCTCGACATGATAGTATGCTATCGGTTGCTCTTTACCTTAACGTGTACATTGATTGTCTCTCTGATACATGTTGGTAAAGCCCTTAGGATGTGTACTTGACTACCTGGACTATGATGCGGATCATACTAGTGGGGACATGGTAGTCCATAAGTACATCCTTCAAAGTCCATAGTCATGGGTGTATCGAGACGGGGCATCGATATACCAGAGTAGACTAGCGTATACCTTCTCGACCTATACAGATGGGCGATGGATGATCATATATCCATCGGTGTTTGACATCAGAGATGATATACGGGTGCTGGAGACTGGGTACACTGGACGGACTCGCCGAGAACTCCCAGATGGTATTATACCTTACGTCAGATGGCAGTTCTCTGGTGACACTGGTACAGAGTAGTCTGTTGACCCGAGATCGTCATAGAGTCTTGTGTGGTTCCCACTGTGCTTTGATTTCCATCTTACCACGTCCAAGAGGGCGTGCAAAATGGTGGTTTTTGGGTACAGTCCCGAATCACATGAAGGCAATGAGCGATAAGAGGGGATTCGTCTCTCCCGGTATAAGGAGTTGATGTTGCGCTGTGTTCGATTGGCTATAACCGGAAATCCCTGGCCAGGGTTGCTGAGATTTACTGGTAAGTGTTACCAGTAGTTTCTCGAATTGTTATAGACCTCATATCGACACGACTTATCGAGCTATTGGGGTCTGACGTTTACCACCCCTAGGCGAGATATGCGACATATCAGACGAACAGACCGGACTGTACGGTAAGTGTTGCTGGTTGGATTCACAGGAGTGTGAGCGGGCTTGCTCGTCGATCTTCTGATCGCTCAATACCCGGGTGGCCGTTACGTTTAGCAGACCGCTTGCGGCTTGTGGGTGCTTGATATGATCATCACCTGCTGCCGGCGTATTGACGAGTCTTTAGAGTCCTACACAGAGGTTTTCTGGCTCAAGCAAAACGAAATAGGAGCGCATATGAGATATGTGCGGGACCGAGAATAATGCGTGTATGTGATACCGTATTTCATTCTCGCGATGAATGTATAGATTGGTTGTATGCGATATAACCTAGTTATCGAATCAAGTATTGATTCGATAAACCGATACATAGGATACTAGTCGGTTATATGCGATATGACCGGATCGTTAAATCAAATGTTGATTTAATGATTTAATGTATAATTATATATTTGATATATTACTTTGCATTAACTAGTATCGGTTCACTTTAAATGGATTTTCTCACTTGAAGTTCACAAGTTGTATATGTGATATACTTTTGTGCACTTGATTGTATCATGTTTTATGATACATGCTTACTTGAGTTTGTGTAAAGATTAAACCATGGTTATTTAAATGGTTAAGGTTTTGTTTTTCATTTTCTTATTCATTTATTTATTTATTTATTCATTTTGGAAATGATAAGAAAAGAATGGTGGCTTTATTTGTAGTTTTGTTGAAGCTTCATGAAGCTTTGACCTAGTCCACCATTCTTATCTCATCCTTAACCCTAACCATTCCAACTAACCCTAGTTTATTCTCTACACATTACCATGGTTATTTTTATGATAAGAATGATTTTATTATTCTTTTCATAAAACTTATCATAATATAATCTTCATCTTCTTCTTCTTCTTCTTCACTTGAAGAAAACCTTTCTTCATCAATGGTGATTGATGAAAATGAGTGAGAAATCCAATTCTAAAGTCTACCCACTTCCTATTTCTTCATCCTCTACCTCTTGCCAAGTAGTAGAGTGTGTTTCCTTCACAAGTTTTCTTGACTTGGTGAAGTTGGAGCTTGATCTAGCGATGCCTCGACGTAGATCATCTTCGGCATGTCGTCGACGACCTTGCCCGCCCATTTCTCCGATGAAGCCGATGCTAGAGCCCGGGTTTCCATTTGGACAGCGAGGAGACTTCATCATGGAGCTATGGAGGTGGAGAAACGGATCTACAAAGGTTGTATTTCCGTTCTTATAGTTTAGTTGTAAACTAGTTGCTTTTGTCGCCTAAACTTCTAGCCAACGATCCGTATTAGGGTTCTCGGCACCGTATAATTTTGAAATTGGCATGGTTGATGCCTTGTGAGACCTCTTGAGAGTGCCTAGGAACCCTACATGAGGTGCGGGATATATCATATATATCACTGTGCAAAGCAAAAACTCTTAAAAGCAATCAAAAGACAAACCGAGTGTGTAGCATCTGCCAGTTATTGCTAAAGGAGTCACTCCCGGTGAAGGGATCTCGGTCCTTTCCTTATCGAATAAGGTGCAGGATATATCATATATACCGCTGTGCAAAGCAAGAACTGTAGCTACCTGTTTTATTTTTGAAATTCGATTCTACAACATCTTAGGTTTCTTTTCTTTCATTAATCACATTAATGAAGTCCCATCATTTAAATACCTAAACATCACAGATAAATACGACGTACACTTATGCCATCCGCATTCGCCACGATGTCCCCTCGTGCACCGTTAGGTTAGGTAACTTACGGCAGAGCGGGGCAGGGCTAGCGCGGGTGTAAAACATAAGTAACGCCTATATAATATATCATATATACTATATAAAGTATCCATCACAGAACATATCACATGATCACATCACAGATATCGCAGCAAAAGAATCATATGAAATATTCGATATACTAGGACGTCCGTGTTTTCAATACGAGCCAGTATAAAACACGGATTCCACGGTCGCGATGAATAGCCAAACCCACACCCCTAGACCCCTACGAGAGCGGCAATCAACCCTACCAATTCTAGAGTTAGGAGACCCGGACTCGACTCCTCGAGTTGGTCTCCCACTGGACTCCAGAACCCGGTTACTTGTGCTCCCCTCCTTGGGTCTATCCTAGTGCGGAAAAGTAAATAATATACAAACGGTGACATCTTCCGCAACCTGGAAGTGCCCCAATAAAAGAATATTACATACAAGTTTTTACATGAATGAAAATGAAAAACACTCATCTCACATAAAAACCCCCGGCTATTCAAACATGACGATCCAATATAACATATCCAGCAACACATAACATCACATGTCATCAACGTAAGTAAATATGCGCATCCCAATTGTCGTTGACATATAGCAACGAAACCGGCGATATCACATATTACACTTACGGTCACAGAAAAGAAAGTGTAAAACTACAACAGCTGGAATCCGCAACCTCCATAGACATCGCATGCCTAATCAAATGAATTCCTTAGACATCGCATGCCTAACAATTATAAACCCCGCATTTTAGTCTCAAAATCGAAAACACTTTTCAATATCAAGTCGGGCAATTCAACAAGATTCCCGACATCCTGATCGAATGCTTGTCGCAAACTTCAGTAGGCGGCCGCATCCCCGACGCCGTCGACAAAGTGCACCAAGGCGGAACACCGCTGCCGCGAGCACCCGAACGGATGCTTTCGGCGACGGGGTTCTCCTACAGTCACTTGGTCGGGGCTATGGAGTGAGGCTGTCTATTAAGTTTACCCGGCGAGTATCCGCGTACGCTACGTGATTGCGACGGACTTTTGATCACATCAAAATTCCGTGGCAACCGATCAAGTGAGACTAAACTGCTATGTTTATAACATTCATTCAGTTATCTCATAACTACTTGTGAATTCCAATTATTGTATCACATTCCAGATAATTAGAAAATGTTAAACTTTCCGATCGAACATTCAAACACCCAAGTTTTCCCGATACAGATCAACACATGAAACAAGTCTAAAAACATTCAGTTCGTGCCTCAGTACCAACGGTCCAGCCGTAGAAGGGTCAAGCCAACGCCTCACATGTGGCACGCCGTACTGCCCCAAACCCGAAGGTTCAAAGGGCAGTTCAAGACGGTCACATAATCGAGTTAACGTTTATTGTCTTCTAGAGGGTCCATCGAGTTACTTGCACTACTTAGAACGTCTTTAAACCTCAGAAAAATCCAACACTTGGAAATTTTCCGGCAGGGGAAAAGTTGGGTATTTATATCCGGTCGAACTTTTTAACATATTCAAAAATTATCCGGATGCCACATAGACAAAATCAGATAATCCGATCGAATAAACGAATCCCCAAAACAACCCAGAAAATTCAACTCTTGAATAAATATTAAAAATTCCCATAAAATACAGCACATACAGAAACTAATTACTGTTCAAACCACGTGCATTGATTCAGTATTATGGCCGCGGAACCGCCGCGCAAGCTAGGGTGGGGCCGCGGTTCCGCGGCTCTTCTGTCGAATCAATTGCAAGTGCTTCATAGTAATTCATCATATTCCCTGCTGAATTTTTTAGCAATTTTTAATTCACAAAAATCCAAAAATTCAGAAAATTTCCAGAGAGCAATTTTTGGGTTAGGGTTTCGGTTCGTTCGGATTTCAAACTCCGTCTACGCATCGCCTAAAGCTCTAGCTAGGCTCTGATACCACTGTAGGGTTCCTAGGCACACTAATGAGGTCTCATAAGGCATCAACCATGCCAATTTCAAATTTTACATGTGCCGAGAAACCCTAATACGGATCGTTAACTAGATTTTAGGCGAAACAAGAAACTAGTTAACAACCTAACTACAAGAACGGAAATACAACCTTTGTAGATCCGGTCCTCCACCTCCATAGCTCCGCAATGAAGTCTCCTCGCTGTCCAAATCGAATCCCGGGCTCTAGCGTCGGCTTCATCGGAGAAAAGGGCGGGCAAGGTCGTCGGCTTCGTGCCGAAGATGATCTACGTCGAGGCATCACTAGATCAAGCTCCCACTTCACCAAGTCATGAAACTTGTGAAGAAAACACCCTATACTACTTGGCAAGAGGTAGAGGATGAAGAAATAGGAAGTGGGTTCACTTTAGAATTGGATTTCTCACTTGATTTCTTCACTTGCCATTGATGAGGCAAGCTTTCTTCATGTGAAGAAGAAGAAGAAGATGATAATATATGATAAGTTATTTTAAAATAGAAAAGAAAAGCAATACTTATCATAATACAGCCATGGTTAGGTGTAGAGAATTAACTAGGATTAGTGAATGGTTGGGTTAAGACATGAAGACAAAATGGTCACTTTAGTCAAACCTTCATGAAGCTTCAACAAGCTTCATCTTTTAAAGCAACCATTTTCTCTTTTTCTTATGTCAAAACAAAAATAAATAAATGCATAAATAAATCAAATGGAACCCTAACCATTAACTAACCATGATTTAATCACACACTTAACCAAGTTAACATGTATCATCAAACATGATACAATCAAGTGCACAAAAGTATATCACATATACAACTTGTGAACTTCAAGTGAGAAAATCCATTTAAAGTGAACCAATACTAGTTAATGCAAAGTAATATATCAAATATATAATTATGCATTAGATCATTAAATCAACACTTGATTTAACGATCCGGTCATATCACATATAACCGACTAATATCCAATGTATCGACTTATCGAATCAATTCTTGATTCGATAACTAGGTTATATCGCATACAACCTTTCGATACATTCATCGCGAGAATGAAATACGGTATCACATACACGCATTATTCTCGGTCCCGCACATATCTCATATGCGCTCCTATTTCGTTTCGCTTGAGCCAGGAAACCTCTGTGTAGGACTCTAAAGACTCGTCAATACGCCGGCAGCAGATGATGATCATATCAAGAATCCACAAGCCGCAAGCGGTCTGCTAAACGTAACGGCCACCCGGGTATTGAGCGATCAGAAGATCGACGAGCAAGCCCGCTCATACTCCTGTGAATCCAACCAGTAACACTTACCGTACAGTCCGGTCTGTTCGTCTGATATGTCGCATATCTTGCCTAGGGGTGGTAAACGTCAGACCCCAATAGCTCGATAAGTCGTGTCGATATGAGGTCTATAACAATTCGAGAAACTACTGGTAACACTTACCAGTAAATCTCAGCAACCCTGGCCAGGGATTTCCAGTTATAGCCAATCGAACACAGCGCAACATCAACTCCCTATACCGGGAGAGACGAATCCCCTCCTATCGCTCATTGCCTCCATGTGACTCGGGACTGTACCCAAAAACCACCGTTTTGCACGCCCTCTTGGACGTGGTAAGATGGAAATCAAAGCACAGTGGGAACCACACAAGACTCTATGACGATCTCGGGTCAACAGACTACTCTGTACCAGTATCACCAGAGAACTGCCATCTGACGTAAGGTATAGTACCATCTGGGAGTTCTCGGCGAGTCCGTTCAGTGTACCCAGTCTCCACTGAGCACCCGTATATCATCTCTGATGTCAAACACCAATGGATATAGGATCATCCATCGCCCATCTGTATGGGTCGAGAAGGTATACGCTAGTCTACTCTGGTATATCGATGCCCCGTCTCGATACACCCACGACTAGGGACCTTGAAGGATGTACTTATGGACTACCATGTCCCCACTAGTATGATCCGCATCATAGTCCAGGTAGTCAAGTACACATCCTAAGGGCTTTACCAACATGTAACAGAGAGACAATCAGTATACACGTTAAGATAAAGAGTAACCAGATAGCATACTATCATGTCGAGCAAGAAAGTCCTCCCTATATATGTCCCAGCATCCACTACAATATACATCCAATGTACAGTGATGGCCTATAGGGCATACATATAACTAACAGTAATCCCTCACACTTAGTGGTAAAGATGTTTACTTGCATGTTAAACCCTAATAATCTAGCAAAGATCCCGGCTTTGGGTTGTTCGGCACGTCTAAAATTTATTCGGGCATGTTTGATGCCTTATGAACCCTCACAAGAGTGCCTAGGAACCCTACAATCTGAAGGGTTAAACCCCCATCAGGAGCAAGTATATCTTGAGAAGATTATTTGGTGTAGATGGAAAAGTTGAGACTTTCAAAGCTGGACTTGTTGTAAAAGGTTTTCATCATCGATCAGGTATGGATTATGATGAAACATTTTCTCCAATAGCTATGTTTAAGTCCGTACGGATCCTACTTGCCATTGCTGCATACCGTGACTACGACATCTGGCGGTTGGGTGTCATGACTGCTTTTCTAAATATTGATTTAGAAGAAAGCGCCTATAAGTACACATCCAGAGGGTTTCGTAGACAGTAGGAGCAGCGGAAACGTGAGAAATTTGCTTTATGCGATAAAGCAGGCATCGCGGAGTTGGAACATCTGTTCTGATGTGATAGTCAAAGTGTTTGACTTCATCAAAATGGTAGATGAACCTTGTATATACAAAAAGGTTGTAGAGAGTAAAGTGGTCTTCCTTATATTATACGTGAATGCCATACTCTTGATAGGAAAGGAGTTTTCTATGCTACACTCGGTCAATCTCCTCTTATCACATTAATTCTCCATATAGGATCTAGGTGATACCTCCTAAAATCCTGGGTTTTTTATCTATGAGATAGATCTAAGTGGATGTTAGGATTCTCACTGGGTGTAGTGAGATGGTATCAACTGATCCTGGGAAAAATCACTGGATAGCTTTGGGGAACCTTCTTAAGTACTTGAGAAGCACTAAAGAAATGTTCTTGGCGTTTGGTAACGGTGAACTCCAGTGGGGGTCCTTGTCATGACCCAAAATTTGGTACGTGACCGGCACTTAAACCACGCAACGTCTACAAGCGTGCGTAATTTAAGTAAGCCAAAACCCAGAAATCTAAACCACCCAAAAATAGATATGTGGAGAAAAACATAGTTTTAAATATCGGAAAATCTCAAGTAAAATCTTTAACTTTAATTTTCTTTCTTAAAAATTTCGGCAGCACCTCATTTGTAAAAACTAATCCTGAAAATGGGTACAACATAGAATATAAATAAAGCATCCCAAACGGGAGCAAATCACGCCCAACGGCGGAGACAACCACCATAAGCATATATACGACGCCGTAGCGAAGAAATATAAATGAAAACAACATAAGGAGGTAAAAACTTTATAACAAGACCGGCTCCCACGAGCACGACACCCTAAAGTCACCAAAATATATACAACACCGAATCCTCACAACTCGTCTCTAAGTCAAATACATGAAGTGGTAGATGGAGAATACTAGATCCAACAAAAAGATACCCAAAGTACATAAACGGATAACCGCAAACCCACATAAAAGCAAAGGCCTCACAGCCAACTGTAAGTCTATGGTAGCGCCCCGGCCGTCTTTCAGACGCCAAATGCGGAACAAAAACTTTTACAACTTGCGCTATCGTATACTGTATCCCAGGATCTGCCATTATCACTAAACTAACAAACTACAAAGTGGGTAGAAATGTTATACCGAACGATCCGGGTCCTTCGGTCTTCAACCATCATCCCACGCTTTGTTGCGGTTGCTCCGATCTCCTCGATCTCCGGTCTCGTTGTCCAGGTGGCACCACGTCGACGGATCTTTAAACGGGCTCCCGCCTCTGAACCGAGGCAACTCGATCATCAAGTTGGTAAAAGAGATGACCAAGATTGATGTAGAGAATGAGTAGAACACTTTGTCTCGTTACGTCCAAAACTACGGACGAACGGTTAATGAAGTTGCCAATTTTATCGGGTAATGGAAATATGAGCATGAAATTATATGAAGCAAAACTATCATCATAATTTTCCAAAATGAATCCCACTCCACCACAAATGTGGCCGGCCACTAATATATGAAGAGGAGGGTGAGTGTAGGAGAGTGCAGGGGGTGACCACAAGCATTCATCCTTATCAAAACAATTAAAGCAAGAATGACTCACTTAAAACATTAAATGCAAATACATGAATCATTAACCTAGTCACCATAACAACTCATCACTCATTAAATGCTTCATTAATGAACAAATGACTCACTAGCCAAGTCACCATCTAGAACCATCTAGAACCATGACTCACCCAAGAAAAGATAAATCCGTATTTAACCGAATGTTAAATACGGGTGATAGAAAACTGGAAACTGGCAACTTCCAAAAGCGACCCCGAAACGAGTTTCAGGATAACCCCGTAACGGTATAAACATACCCGCATTTGTATTACGACCGAATAAAAATGCAACTGAGAAAAAGATATTATATCTACACAGTATAATACTCGGATCCGGCTTAAACCAAAGCCCACCAGTATTATCTGCCCAAAAAATGACACGTGCGAAAACGCACGTGCATTTTCCGAACCCTGCCATAATACCATACGGCATCTACAACGTTTTGCCCAAGCTTGGGAAACTGTCTGTGGGGGACTCTAATGACTCATCAACATATTGGCACTGGGTAAAACCTCTAGCACGTCAGAGGTACAAGCTGTACGTAACGTTTGCCTATGTATTGATCGGAAGGGAAGCTGACGAGCGAACTCATCCATAAACCCTACTGAGGCTGACAGTGACAATATTCATACAGTCCGGTCCGTTTGTCTATGAGTATCGCATATAGGGCCTAGGGGGCTGGTCAACGTCAGACCCCTAATAGCTGTATAAGTCGTGTCAGAGAGCAGCCCAGAACACCCTGAGATACTACTGGTATACCTACCAGTATATCTCGATTACCCTGGCCAGGGATTTCGTATAATGGCTCTCCTAAACACAGCGCGATCTCACCCCCAATACCGGGAGAGACGAATCCCCGACGATCTGCTCACTGCCTCCATGTGGCTCGGGACTGTACCCAAAATATACCTGTTTGCACGACTCCTTTGACCCGTGGTAGGGTATAAATCAAAGCACAGTGGGAACTCACACGAGACAAATGACGATCCCAGGTCGATGAACTAACCTGCACACATGTCACCAGGAAACTGCTATCTGACGCTAGGTATAATACCAACCAGCAAGTTCCCGGCGAGTCCTGTCCGGTGTACTCATAACCCAATGAGCACCTGTATACATCTTAGGTGAACCAACTAACACCAATGGCTTGTGAGACCGGCCACCGCCCCTCGTCGGGGTCTCGAATGTATACACTAGTCTACTCTGGAGTATCGATACCCTGTCTCGAAACTCCCATGACTAGGGACACTTTAAGGATGTGCTTATAGACCCCAGCTCCCACATATATGATCGCCATCATACTGCTGGTAGTCAAGCAAGAATCCTATGGGCTCTATCAACATATACATGATGATAAAGACAAACCAGATAGCATACTATCATCTCGAGTAAGACTGTTCTATCGGTATAGGTCCTCCCTCAATCATTGCAATCACGTACCTGCGATCCAATAATTGACTTAGAGGGCACTATATCCAACACCAACCGTAGCGGTATCCACAAAAGTATAGATAAGAAGGCGCCCTGCCGCGGCTACTCTGAAGGTAAGTCCTGGAAAACACTGTGGCACAATGGGGGTGAGTTGCCAACTCGTGAATAGTAAATAGCATCATACTGTAATCGTAAGTATGCACGAACAGCGATAAATCTATCACATGTAATCTGATAGCATAAGTATGGCAATATGAATATGCAGCAGTCATGTAAAGGTATATCATCAGGGTACTACAACTACATGAAGCAATGCATATCAAAATAATCCTGAGTGTGGGATGATATAATATAAGCTCATGCAAAATTATTAGCATGGAAAAACCCCAGTGTCCCTCACTGACACATCAAATCCCAAAATCCTCAGGCACCGCATCCTCAGATCAGCCCTCATATCCTGTAAGTCTCATGGAACCTGAGTGTCAAACATCGACACCCAAAACATCATGAAAACGTATGCATGTAAATATATGAGGATATCAACCACGTATGTCCATCGACGATACGTAAAAATCACGAAACCCGTGTCTAGCATCGACACGTAAATACTCATCTGTCAGGCGCCGTCACCATGACTGGCCCTGATATCAGTACATCTCGTAGAACCTGAATGTCCACATCGACACCCGCAATCCACGTAGCATGTCTGAACATGACTTCGGTCGGTATCCTCCAGATATCCGCCGAGTCAAAATAATATCACCGGTAGGTAGTGGTCCCTCTGCCAGGTTCATCGTCTACACAACGAAATCACCTCTCGCCCCGTGATACCATATCGGGTCCACCATGTACCCGCAGACGGTGCCTCCCGCACCTCGAATCGGGTATCACATGCCAAATCTCAGAACCGAGAATAACATGGTGGACGCACTGAAATATCATATCGAGAGAAACCGGGTTTTTAATACAATTGTACATTCTTGAAATATCCGGCGTTTCTCAAATCCAGAAATCACATGAAAACCATATCTCAGTGTGTAAATCCATGTAAATATGATATATGCAACATAAAACAGCAATATGAGTATATTAAGGGAAAACCACTCTTTTAATAAAATATATCATGCGGTTTCCAAATCCTCCGAAATCAAGTGCAGCATCATATGAGGTGTACATGTAACTGTAGCAAGATATAAGTATCTACATGTAAGAAAGTATGCATGATGCATTTCATAAGCGCAATAGCACAATAATCAACGTCTCAATATCACATGTCAATACAATACCACTTAGGGGTATATACAGCTATAGCAAGATATGTGGGTGTACATGTCAGTATGTATGCATGATGAACATGTAGCTGTAACAAGGTATGTGGGTGTACATGTCAGTATGTATGCATGATGAACATGTAGATATAGCTAGGTATACGTGAAATGGAATAAGAGTCACTACCTCAATTATCCCTATCCAATACAATATCACGTATGTATATGTGTCAGCTATAACTCATATGCACAATGGAATAAGAGTCACTATCTCAATTATCTATATCCATTACAATATCACGTTTGTATATGGGTTGTGCGTGTCATGGAAATTACCGACGGTGTGTGTGTAGCATACAAATTAGTGCTCGTGCAACATGAACCGTCAGTAATGGTGTTGTGTCCAATAGGTACAAGTCAAGGTACAACAGGTAATAATATGCAATGACGCTCATGCGCAATCTACTCATATGCGAAATAACATACAGCTATCATATCATATCCATCTCTGACGCATAACGCCATACGGGAGATTTCCCCGTAGATGTTAAATTTACTCACCGATGATCTCGAGCTACGAAAATCCGACCACCTGCTTCCCTTTCTTCGCAGTGTCCGAAGTCCCCGCTTGCGATCCTAAAATTTCACAAACACATCACATAAGCTAAATATCCTACGCCGACACAAAGATATCGAAACGCAAGGATAACGCCCAGAAAATTACACTGCGCACCTAGTGCACAAAATGCGCACGACATCGGCAAAACACTAGCTAGGATCGCTAAACTACGCAACCACCAAGTCTAGACTCCGATCGTACCGATTGCGCATCACAACACAATAACTCGCGATGAAGATAATAAATTTAATATGGCAACGCCCATTAGAACCTACGTCAAACTTTTACCGAAACCTAGTAAGCGACTTTATCGCAAATTAGCACAAGTCTAAAGCTAACACAATTCTAGCGATCACAAACATCGCAAAGTAGCTTAACTAAGTTATCCAAACCATTTCCATAATTTTAAACTCACCCAAATATGTTTTAATAAAACCTAGTTTGCTAATAATCTTAATTAGACAAATTAGGAATTAAACAAATTTCATTCTCCCACTAGAATAAATTTTCCTAGTCTTAACTTATCAATAAACCAAATCATCACTTAACCCTAACTTGATTATCACAAAAATTATCATGAATTAACTAAACATGAAATTAAAGCTATAATAAACAATCAAATAGCTAGCTTAATGATTTAAACACAACAAATAAGGATTAGGGTTAGAAATTTTTATACCTCCTCAAGAACACCAATTAGTGACTAACACCAAATTTAACCCTCCAAAATGATGTTTTTCTTGAAGATCCATGCTAGTTTAGAGATGAAGAATGATGGGTTATTATTTGTTTATGAGTTTTGTGGGATTATTTAAGGATTTTTGAAGATTTATTGAGCTTGGAGAAGATGAAATTGAGCAAAGCAAAAGAGGGGGCAGAACTTGGAGGAGGCTCGGCCAAGGTGAGGAAGTGGGAGGGTTTTGTGAAAAGAAATGGAAATTTCTAGCTAAAAAGCAATAAATGCTTATTAATGCATAATTATCTCCAAGCCACCTCATTCTTTCTTTTTAAAAATAATTTCCTTTTGCCACAAAATATCTTGATATTTGGATGGATGAGTTTTAACTTAATCTAGTGATTAGTTTAGCATAAATTCACATTAGAAGTAATTAACCCAAACCAAAATTGTAATTACCACTAATTAAGTACATAATTAACAACTTAAAATAATAATTTAATTAGGAAAAAATTCTATCTGAACCAAAACTTCCAATAGACCCCCAAAGCTCGCAAACTAGCACTATTCTAGTTAAACTAAGCGCAGTCAAGTCTGTACTGAAATTTGATCACATCCGGGCTTTTACGGAAAACACCGAATATTTTACCCTAAAACGGAAAAATTCGCATAACGATTTCTAAAACGTTACAATCTCCCCCCTTAAAGAAATTCGGTCCCCGAATTAAAAGTTTAACTATGCGTACCTTCGAAGAGATGAGGGAATTTCTTCCGCATCTCGCTCTCGACCTCCCAAGTGATCTCCTCACTAGTAGGGCCACGCCAAAGAATCTTCGCAGATGGCAAGACCTTTGACCGAAGTTTCTTCACCTGCCGATCCAAAATAACTACCGGCTGCTCGGTGAACGAAAGTTCGCGCTCAAGCTGAACGGTCTGGTGCTGAATCATGTAAGAAGGATCATGAAGGTATCTACGAAGGATCACACATGAAAAACGGGGTGAACATCCGAAAAACTAGGCGGGAGCGCCAAACGATAAGAAACAGAACCCACTCGCTCAAGGATCTCAAAATGACCTACAAATCTGGGACTGAGCTTCCCTCTCCTCCCAAATCTCATAACGCCCTTCATCGGAGAAATCCTATGGAATACATGATAACTCAAGTCTGCGACGACGACGGTCGGCATAAGACTTCTGCCTGCACTGGGCTGCTCTCATTCTGTCCTGAATCAGCTGGATCTTCTCCGTAGTCTCCTGAACTAGCTGTGGTCCCAAAACCCTACTCTTACTGAGTTCAGTCCAATAGACTGGCGATCGACACTTCCTACCATACAAAGCCTCAAAAGGCCCCATCTGAATTGTCTCCTGATAACTGTTATTGTAGGAGAATTCAATCAACGGCAAGTGACGATCCCAACTGCCACCAAAATCAAGCACACACGCACGAAGCATATCCTCCAGAGTCTGTATAGTCCGCTCCGACTGACCATCGGTCTATGGATGAAAAGCGGTGCTAAAGCTCAACCGGGTACCCAAAGTTTCCTGAAACTTCTGCCAAAGAAGGCTATTAAACTGGGTGCCTCTGTCGGATACGATGCATGTGGGAACGCCGTGCAAATGCACAATCTCATCTATGTACAACTGAGCATACTGAGCATAACCAAAAGTGGTCTTCACTGGAAGGAAGTAAGACGCTTTCGTCAACCGGTCAACAATCATCCAAATGGAGTCATACCCTCGACTGGTCCTGGGTAGACCCACAATGAAGTCCATGGAAATCTGCTCCCATTTCCACTCCGGAACGGGTAAAGGCTGCAACTCACCTGCCGGCCTCTGATGCTCAGCCTTGACTTGATGACAAGCCAGGTACCAAAAACGAAGTCCGAAATATTGTGCTTCATCCCTTCCCACCAGTAAAAGTCTCTCAAGTCACGGTACATCTTGGTGGAACCTGGATGAACGCTAAAGGCTGACTGATGTGCCTGCTCTAGGATCTCACGTCTCAACCCATCAGCATCTAGTACACACAAGCGAGTACTGCATTATAGCACACCCTGGTCATCAATCATGAACTTTGAAACTGTACCCTACCGAACAAGCTCAAGAATCTCAGACAAACAGGCATCACTGGGCTGCGCGTCACGGATACGATCAAAAAGAAGTGGATGGGCACGAACAAGAGCAAGATGTCCCCCAGTGGAAGTGAACTCAAACTGTACTCTACCATCACACAAGATCTTCCAATCTGCAGAAGATTGTCGCTGAACTGCGCTCAACTGGGATAAGCTACCCCCGGGCCTACAACTCAAAGCATCGGCTACCACATTTGCCTTGCCCGGGTGATAAAGGATCTCACAATCATAATCCTTCACAAGATCCATCCAACGGCGATGTCTCAGATTTAGATCCCGCTGCTGGAAGATGTACTTCAAGCTCTTGTGATCCATGAAGATCTGACACGACTCCCCTGTAGGACTACGGTAGCGCCCCGGCCGTCTATCCGAGGCCAAAATGCGGAAACGAAAATTTTTCTTGACTTGAAAGACGGCACTACCACATCCTAAAAACCCGGATCGAACTATTAACCTATACCTAGCAAACAAGAGAAAGGGTAGAATGCTATACCGAGCGATCCGTGTCCTTCGGTCTTCGGCCTCCACTCCGATCTCCTCGCGGAATCTCCGGTCTTCATCTCCTCGTCGGAACGGGCACCACATCGCCGGGTTCTTTTACGGGCTCCCACCTCTGGACCGAGGCAACTCGAGCACGAAGTTGGCGAGTCGACGTGCCCAAGGATGTTGTAGGCTAAGTGTAGTAAGCTTTGTCTCAATAGGGTTGAGAAGTTGCCATGATGGAGGTAGAGAATAATGAACAAGAGAAAAATGAGCTTTTGGAAGTTTGGTGTAAACTAAAATGAGAAGAAGAATTTTCCCACACCACAAAAATCATTCTCTCCTCATCCCCTAGTAGTGGCCGGCCCTCATCAAGAATGAGGAGGAGAAAAAGGTATCAAGGGGGGTGAGCACAAGATGGTGACCATAATAAAAGGTTTTGATGATAAAGAGATATAATTGTCACTCCACCATAAAATACTAATCCAATCCCATAAATGCAAAGGAAGTGATGCAAAAAGAATCTCATGATGCTATAACCATCATGATGCCACCATTTCACAAATAACCCCTCCACAATTACTAATTTGCAAATATGCAAATTAGCCCCTCCATCAATAATCAGCCAATGAAAGGAAGAAAGGAAAACTGGCTGAAACGGAATGCAAACTGGCAACTTCAAAAAACTGATCCCGTAATAAATTACAGGAAAACCCCGCGACCGTATATACATACCCGCATATGTATTCCAACCGAATACAAATGCAATGAGACAAAATCTACACTGTACAATACTAGGATCTGGCTTAAACCAAAGCCCGCTAGTATTATCCGTACGATCATGATCCGTGCAATACCGCACGTATATAATCGAACCCTGCCATATCTCCATACGGCCTCTACAGCGTTTCGCCCGAAACTTGAGAAACTGTCTGTGGGGGACTCCAAAGACTCGTCAATACTTTAGCTGTGGATTTAACCACTAGCACGTCAGAGGTATTAGCCATACGTAACGGGCTACCAGGTATTGACCAAAAGGGACGTCGATGAGCGAACTCATCCTGACACCCTACTGAGCCTGTCAGTGACAATATCCGTACAGTCCGGTCCGTTCGTCTATGAGCATCGCATGGCGGGCCTAGGGGGTTGGTAAAAGTCAGACCCCCAAAAGCGGTACAAGTCGTGTCGGAGTGTAGCCCAGAACACCCTGAGATACTACTGGAATACCTACCAGTAAATCTCTTGCCTCGGCCGAGGGCTTTGTGTAATGGCTCTCCTAGACACAGCGCAACCTCACCCCCAATACCGGGAGAGACGAACCCCTGCAGATCCGCTCACTGCCTCCATGTGGCTCGGGACTGTACCCAACTAAAACCTGTTTGCACGACTCCTTTGAGCCATGGTAGGGTAGTAATCAAAGTACAGCGGGAACCCACACGAGACAAATGACGATCTCAGGTCGATGAAATAACCTGTACACATGTCACCAGGGAACTGCTATCTGACGTCAGGTATAAGACCAACTAGCATGTTCCCGGCGAGTCCTTTCCGGTGTACTCATAACCCAATGAGCACCTGTATACATCTTAGGTGAACCAACTGACACCAGTGGCTTGTGAGACCGTCCACCGCCCCTCGTCGGGGACTCGACTGTATAAACTAGTCTACTCTGGAGTATCGATGTCCTGTCTCGAAACTCCCTCGACTAGGGACCTTTTAAGGATGTGCTTATAGACCCCAGCTCCTACGTATATGATCGCCATCATACTGCTGGCTGTCAAGCAAGAATCCTAAGGGCTCTATCA
This sequence comes from Agapanthus africanus, assembly GCA_030015575.1. Classification (NCBI taxonomy): domain Eukaryota; kingdom Viridiplantae; phylum Streptophyta; class Magnoliopsida; order Asparagales; family Amaryllidaceae; genus Agapanthus; species Agapanthus africanus. The sequence goes on from CM057344.1 coordinate 243,560,528, forward strand.
ACGCGCAATAGTGACCTGTAAGGTCACCTAAAACAGTACACGATGATAAAGATAAACCAGATAGCATACTATCATCTTGAGTAAGACTGACCTACCGGTATAAGTCCTCCCTCAATCATTGCAATCACGTGTCTGTGATCCAATAATTGACTCTGAGGGTACTATATCCAACAATCTCCCACTTGCACTCAAGGCTAATTATTGCGATGTCGCATACTCACAGCCTGTGTGATACCGAACACCCAATTCCTCTACTAATCAGTCTCACAAAACCCGTTTGCGAAACTATTGAGTTCGAGGAATAGCCTCAGTGAGTGGATCCGCTCAGATGTTTCTTTCTATGCCTCTCTTTATCTCAAGTTCGCGGAGAAGGCCATCTCCCGAAATGAGCAATACCTGTCTTAGAATATATCTGGATATCTGATGGGTCCTAGTTCATAAATGAACTCCAAATCCAAACTTCTTAGACTGTATCGTCAACTGAACTTAATCAGTATCCTGCGCCATGCCTCCCTCAGTATCCACCTGGACCACCTGTCCAAAATACTGCCCCTCGTCAGAGGGAAAACTATAACTCTGACAGTCATTCTGTCATCCAGGTCACCTTGGAAGCCTGGAATGATAACCGTCTCCCGAATGAGGCTGTCGTTATCATATCCCTTGAACATCCACTTATGTTCTAAAACTGCTTCCGATCGTTTCTCCAGGACTGGATTAATATCCTATGTGGAGAAACCACTGTTTGACAACCAAAGTATAACCGACCGTAGTATAGGAATTTCACTTCCTACTCTGTGTATGTCATCCAAATACAAGGACATCACACCCTACTACCTTCTTAACAGATCCATCCCCTATTCTAATGAAGTCAAACCTATGACTGTGACATCAGAAATAGATGATCTATCTCCGCTATATCTGCTTTAGCCTATAAATAGACATAAGCCACTTGTCCACTATACTTCCGCTGCTCCCACTGACTACGACAACCCTCTGGCAGAGTCATATACACGTGCACTTCTAAAGCCAGTTCAGAACGACGCTATACTCATCCTCCTGCCGGGTCTCACAGTCTGGAACAACAGCAATAGCAAGTCTAGGTAAACAAGAATCTCCCTGTCACCGTCCTTGAGGCTACCGAAGTACCTCTCGGGTGCTTGAGGTTACCCACCATATCTGCAGAGTGGCCAATGGAATGTCAAACCAAATTGAATCTATAGGTTCTTATCAAATTTTCAGTAATCGTTTGCGGTTCTGGAATCACTTCCAGTTCTACCATACTCTCACTACTGTTTTCTGAAAAAATCCATTTTTATTAAAATTGTGGCGAGTCAAGAACAATATCACTATTGATCTTCCTGATGGTAGAAAGTCAACCCTCTCCATAACCTGGGTCAACCCACAAACAGCCATTACAGAAACGTGCCTTGAGTTATCCGGAGTCTGGTTTTAAGAATAAGCCGGACAACTCCCCGTACCTTAACATCGTTAAGATATGAACCGTTCTATATACAATATAGAAACATAGGCACTAATTTAATTGAACCAGATTCAAATCATGCAGCTGTCTCCAGTGCATGTCAACTAAATGGAAAGAGGCTGATCAGCATTACTCAACTTAGAAGTGCTTCCAATTATAAGTAACCTGAAAGAGAAGCAAGTTCTCTCAACCATTACTATTAACTGAATACCATACACAAGTATCTACACCTTCGATCACCTTGAAGAATTCCGATACTTGCAACACCTGGTCCTCTACTTTATTCATATACCTATAACTTCTCAAAACTCAGAACCTGCATTTCTACGAAACACATGTCTAAGAACTAGAGAAGTCAAAAGTAAATAGAATATAGTATGAGTATCAACCCCTCTGTCCTAATGGACACTGGACAATATACAATACTCTGTACAAGTCTCTTGAGTCTAATAACTCATTCCCTGTGTGTCGTAGGTTGAAAACTGTACTTATGGTTAAGAAGAATTACACCGCTGTTTAATACTCCTTACCTAACCATCCACTGATATAGGTAAATGTCATAGACATAATTTCAAAAAGTTATATCTCACTTTATAAAAATAAACGTACAGATATATCAATTTGAAATTGGTGCATGACAACGGATATTCCAAACCAAATATTTGTCGTCCGGCAAATAGCCCAGGCGATTTCCTCAAATAACACCAATTACAACGAATTCCGATATAATGAGGATGATCACCTAATTCCCAATAACTTACTCCCACTCATCATCTGTAAAACCATACAGATGTGAGAATCAAACCTGGTAAATACATACCCTGGAGCAAGTGTCTAAATGGGAAATCAGTTTTCTATTAACAGTACACAGTGAAAATGAAACATGTAAATGTTTCGAAGGGGTATGCGGGTATTCCCAGTAATGCCTCTTCCATTATCCAGATTCACAACTGCAACCGTATATTTCTTTTCCATCTCTCCAAATCCCTTTATATGTCTTTAGTCGTTACCTTCTGCACACCCCTTTAGGCCAAATGGTTTTCTTCCTTCCCTACCGTTTGGCACCAGCCTATGGTTTGGAAGAAGACTTTCCAATAAGCATAATGGGTGTACTGTCCTAATCCTAGGAGCACTCGCAACACGAGAGAAGGTAAAGATAAATGACACCTGAATAAACCTTATTCCTATTTCTCCTGAACCAGAATCCATCCCCGAACTGTAACAAGTTCCTTTCGAGTTCGTATATAACCATACGATGGAGTATCCGAATAACTGTGGATCTTCATAGTGATACGGAGTGTTCTGGAGAAATACAAAGGTGAAGTGGGAGTGGTAAAGAAATATTTAGTTTTGGTCGTGAATAGCAGTCGCAATTTACTTTGCCCTCTTACTAATCCCTTTATTTGTCTTAACTTATTACCTTCTGTACACCCTTTTAGGCTAAATGGTTTTCTTCCTTCCCTACCTTTCGGCACCAGCCTATGGTTTGGAAGAAGACTATCCAATAAGCATAATGGGTGTACTGTCCTAATCCTAGGAGCACTCGCAACCTGAGAGAAGGTAAAAGGAAAAGACAACTGAATAGTCCTATTCGTTTTCTCCAGAACCGGAAACCATTCTCGAATAAATTCCTTCGAGTTCGTATATAACCATACGATGGTTTTATCCAATGGAAGTGGACGTTCGTAGTAATACGGAGTGTTCTGGAGAAAAGGGTAAAAGTAGGAGTGGCAATGAAGTATGCAACTCTGACAATCCAAAAGCCAATGTTTAAGAAGGTTCAGTTAATTTTGGTCACTGAGTCATTGTCAAGGGTCGGGCCAAGGTCGCTGCCAAAGAGAGGGAGAAAAGAAACACTCAGCGTGCACTCTAACCTAGATCAGAATGGTTATCACTTTATCTAATCAGGAAACCTCCCACTGTAACGTCAAATTCTCCTCCAAACCTTAAAGAAGAATTAGTCGGGATCACCCGAGGAGTAAACCAACTCATCAGTGGGAATCGGGATCCAACTATCATCGCATGATAACGTGATGGAATCCACTCACGTTATCACACTCCAGAAGGTATGCGCATTCCTGGCAAGTTTCAATTTCTTTAGAAACTCCCGATGTGATTTTTACCCCTAGGACCCAAGTGACCTTGATAATGCCAACATATCAAAGAGTCCTAGTCAAGTTCAACCCGTCATTATCTTGGTTGCGTTAAACCCACCCGTACGTGTCCTTGACAATGCCAACATAACCGTACGACTGTCCTAACCAATCCACATATCCATGCGACAGAAAAGCATTACAGAGCTACCGAACACTACGCCTCGGCGATGCATGACATACGTAACACGAATACTAAGCAATACTAATCTGAAATGACGGAGGGCTACGGCTGGTTTTTTGCGAAAAACCTTTAACGTAATGAACTTGATATCGTTGAAGGAACCGGATAACTTTTTATAAAAATATAGTGGCGAAAACCTTTACTAAAGAGGTCACTCCCGGTGAAGGGATCTCGGCTCTTTCCCCGTAGAATGAGGTGCAGGATATTCCAACTGAATACCACGATGCAAAGAAAAAGTAATCAACTATAGTGAAGTTATTACCCTGACGCAAACTTCTGTCCAAGGGGTCACTCCCGGTGAACGGATCTCGGCCCTTGCCTCGTTGACTGAGGTGCTGGATATTCATAACCGAATACCACTATGCAAAACAAAAGAGAACGTCCTTGCAATAACAGCTTTTTGAAAAAAAATTCCAACAACATCAGAATAGGTTTGTTTAGCTTGCATTGATCCGAATCAACACAGTCCCATCAATTGATCACACCACAAAAGAACGAAAATACAATGTACGTATATGCCATCCGCATTCGCCACTGGGTCCCGTCATCACCCGTTAGGTTACTTAACTAACGACAGAGCGGGGACTGGACTAGCGCGGATGCAAAACATATACAACATCTACTAGTATATATATCAATATATAATATTTGCTCAAGGCATGATAAAATGCAACATCACAGAAATGTAATAAGAATCACAGAACAATACAGATATCTGGGATCCCCAGGTTTCATAGAGCCGCTACTGAAACCCGACGTTTCCCTGGTCGTGTGGATAGCCTGTGCAATGAAATCCTAGACTCCTACGGGCGCGGCAAGTTACCCGCCAAAACGTATAGCGAGGTAGCCCCTTTCAGCAACGTGAATGGACCACCCAGCACGTCACGGAATCTGGTAACTTGAGCACCCCTCCTTGGGTCAACCTGTACCCCCTACGAGTGCGGCGAACAGCCCGCCAATTCTAGAGTGAAGCCCCCTCCGTCTCAACGCCATGAGATGCGGGCCCGTTGCCCTCTAGAACCCGGCTATCCGTGCACCCCACCGCGGGGCAATCCTAGTACAGAAAGTAAAATATACATACAACGGGTACATCGACCTCAGCCCGGTCGTGCCCCAAAAGAATAATATACAAACAGGCAGTGACGGCAGTCCACATGTCGGACGCTCGCCCCGCAATATCAAATGTACATATAAAACGAAACTGTACTACCATTGCATCCAGGCTATCCCCATGACCAATCCGCAACATCACAGCACAACACAGAACATCAACGTGAATGTCAAGTTCGCAAATCCGTCTAAAAGGGCTATAGCAGTTAGACAGGATTTACCGATCAAATGACATTCACGGTCGCAGATATAATGTAAATACTGTGAACTAACATGTTTAAAATTTTCGATCGACTAAATTTACCGAAGTGGGCCCCAAGCACAACTGTAGCACTCAAAGAAAATCTGGGCCCAAACAGTATATACCAAAAACCCTATTTCCAAGTCAGAAGCCCACTATAAAAATTTGGTGCTGTGAAGAGCTAAAGTGGCGGCGGAACCGCGGCCAATGCGTGGGTTTGGCCGCGGTTCCGCGGTGGAACAGTGACGTCACGCGACAAATTTTCACAGAATGCTTAAAAAACCCTGCTCGTATTTTTACAATGTACCAAATAATTTTTAGAGCACTGGAAAAATTCGACAGAAACTGTACTTTAGAAATCGGGTTTTCGGAAAATCCATTCGATCGAACTTGTAAACACGTTAGAGCAAGCTAGACTAGGTTAATGGCGTGGCTCTGATACCATGTAGGACTACGGTAGCGCCCCGGCCGTCTATCCGAGGCCAAAATGCGGAAACGAAAATTTTTCTTGACTTGAAAGCCGGCACTACCGAATCCTAAAAACCCAGATCGAACTATTAACCTATACCTAGCAAACAAGAGAAAGGGTAGAATGCTATACCGAGCGATCCGTGTCCTTCGGTCTTCGGCCTCCACTCCGATCTCCTCGCGGAATCTCCGGTCTTCATCTCCTCGTCGGAACGGGCACCACATCGCCGGGTTCTTTTACGGGCTCCCATCTTTGGACCGAGGCAACTCGAGCACGAAGTTGGCGAGTCGACGTGCCCAAGGATGCTGTAGGCTAAGTGTAGTAAGCTTTGTCTCATTGGGGTTGAGAAGTTGCCATGATGGAGGTAGAGAATAATGAACAAGAGAAAAATGAGCCTTTGGAAGTTTGGTATAAACTAAAATGAGAAGAAGAATTTTCCCACACCACAAAAATCATTCTCTCCTCATCCCCTAGTAGTGGCCGGCCCTCATCAAGAATGAGGAGGAGAAAAAGGTATCAAGGGGGGTGAGCACAAGATGGTGACCATAATAAAAGGTTTTGATGATAAAGAGATATAATTGTCACACCACCATCAAATACTAATCCAATCCCATAAATGCAAAGGAGGAGATGCAAAAAGAATCTCATGATGCTATAACCATCATGATGCCACCATTTCACAAATAACCCCTCCACAATTGCTAATTTGCAAATATGCAAATTAGCCCCTCCATCAATAATCAGCCAATGAAAGGAAGAAAGGAAAAGTGGCTGAAACGGAATGCAAACTGGCAACTTCAAAAAACTGATCCTGTAATAAATTACAGGAAAACCCCGCGACCGTATATACATACCCGCATTTTTATTCCAACCGAATACAAATGCAATGAGACAAAATCTACACTGTACAATACTAGGATCCGGCTTAAACCAAAGCCCGCTAGTATTATCCGTCCGATCATGATCCGTGCAATACCGCACGTATATGATCGAACCCTGCCATATCTTCATACGGCCTCTACAGCGTTTCGCCCGAAACTTGAGAAACTGTCTGTGGGGGACTCAAAAGACTCGTCAATACTTTGGCTGTGGATTTAACCACTAGCACGTCAGAGGTATTAGCCATACGTAACGGGCTACCAGGTATTGACCAAAAGGGACGTCGATGAGCGAACTCATCCTGACACCCTACTGAGCCTGTCAGTGAAAATATCCGTACAGTCCGGTCCGTTCGTCTATGAGCATCGAATGGCGGGCCTACGGGGTTGGTAAAAGTCAGACCCCCAAAATCGGTACAAGTTGTGTCGGAGTATAGCCCAGAACACCCTGAGATACTATTGGAATACCTACCAGTAAATCTCCTGCCTCGGCCGAGGGCTTTGTGTAATGGCTCTCCTAGACACAGCGCAACCTCACCCCCAATGCCGGGAGAGACGAACCCCTGCAGATCCGCTCACTGCCTCCATGTGGCTCGGGACTGTACCCAACTAAAACCTGTTTGCACGACTCCTTTGAGCCGTGGTAGGGTAGTAATCAAAGTACAGTGGGAATTCACACGAGACAAATGACGATCTCTGGTCGATGAAATAACCTGTACACATGTCACCAGGGAACTGCTATCTGACGTCAGGTATAAGACCAACTAGCATGTTCCCGGCGAGTCCTGTCCGGTGTACTCATAACCCAATGAGCACCATATACATCTTAGGTGAACCAACTGACACCAGTGGCTTGTGAGACCGGCCACTGCCCCTCGTCGGGGTCTCGACTGTATACACTAGTCTACTCTGGAGTATCGATGCCCTGTCTCGAAACTCCCTCGACTAGGGACCTTTTAAGGATGTGCTTATAGACCCCAGCTCCTACGTATATGATCGCCATCATACTGCTAGCCGTCAAGCAAGAATCCTAAGGGCTCTATCAACGTGGAATAGTGACCTGTAAGGTCACCTAAAACAGTACACGATGATAAAGATAAACCAGATAGCATACTATCATCTTGAGTAAGACTGTCCTACCGGTATAAGTCCTCCCTCAATCATTGCAATCACGTGCCTGTGATCCAATAATTGACTCTGAGGGCACTATATCCAACATCCCCGTACAAGTAGTGTTTCCAAATCTTCAACGCAAAGACCACCGCGGCCATCTCAAGATCGTGAGTGGGGTAATTCTGCTCGTGCATCTTCATCTTCCTAGAAGCATAAGCAATCACTCTATGATGCTGCATCAGTACACAACCGAGCCCCACTCGAGAAGCATCACAGTAAACAACATAGCCGCCCGATCCAGAAGGAAAATATAGAACCGGTGCCATCGTCAACCGAGTCTTCAACTGCTGAAAACTCTGCTCGCACACATCGGTCCAAAGAAAAGGAACCCCCTTCCGGGTCAGTCCAGTCAGCGGTGCAGCGATACTCAAAAAATCCTGCACGAAACGGCGATAATAACCAGCTAAGCCCAAAAAGCTGCAGACCTCAGTCACAGATACAGGTCTGGGCCAAAGCTGCACAGCCTCGATCTTCCTCAGGTCCACAAGAATACCATCTCCAGTCACCACATGACCTAGGAAATCAACTCTATCAAGCCAAAATGCGCACTTTGAGAATTTAGCATACAGCTGGTGCTCTCTCAATGTCTGCAAAGCAATCCTCAAGTGCTGCTCATGCTCCTCTCAACTCCTAGAGTAGACCAGAATGTCATCAATAAACACAATAATGAACTGGTCGAGGAACGGCCTGAAAATACGGTTCATCAGATCCATGAACGCTGCTGGTGCATTGGTGAGTCCGAACGATATCACCAAAAACTCATAATGCCCATAGCGCGTACGAAAAGCAGTCTTCGGAATGTCATCATTCCGAACCTGTAACTGATGATAACCCGAACGCAAATCAATCTTAGAAAAATGTTTCGCACCCTGGAGCTGATCAAATAAATCATCAATGCGAGGTAAAGGTGTAACATTTCAGAAAAATAAAATATTATCTTTGGGAATTTTTATAATTAAATATTAAATATAATGAATATTTTAATTTTGTGGTATAATTAAATACTGATAAATGGGAAAACTTAGAAAATTTTTGGAAATTACTGAAATGAGGGTGCTTTATGAGATTCATGCAAATTATGAAAGTTTATGATTTATTTGACACTATTTTGGTGTTAATCGCGATTAAAAATCGCTAATCGGGCTTTAAACGTGTTTTGTGAAAAACATGCACCATATCATTTTATACACTTGTGTTACATTTTCCTACATGCTTTCTCTTTTATCATGCATGGTTTGGGTTTATCTTGAGAGAAGAAAAGAAAAGAAAAGGAAAAAGAAAAGAATAGAAAATGTTGCATAGTGAAAGGTATGGGCAAGAGAGAGAAGAAGAGGGTGAGGGGGTAAACCTTGGTCTTGGTCTTTGTTTCATTCACCATCTTCATCATTATCCTCTCCCTCTTCAGCCCCATGGCAGCACCCTCCTCCTACTCGACTATAACCCCCAAAACTCCATTAAAAACTACTCCAAAGTCCCTCCCCACTTCACAAAAAAGGTGCACAAGCTCACAAGCTACACTTTGAACCAAGAAAGTTTGCATTTTAGCGCTGTAGTGGATTCATGAGTGTCAAATGAGATAATCCTTTCACAATTAGTGTAGTATTTCAAGTGCTTTAGCCTCTTTCCAAGTTTGTTTTCGTTTTGACGAAGTTTAGTGAATTTTGGGAAATTCTAGAGAGGGTTAGGGTTAATTTGAGTTATGGTTGTGCAATTGAACTCTTGTGGTGACCTTAAACCCCCCAATTACCAGAAACTCAGACCTAACAAACCTGAAAACCAAAATACGGAAAAACAGAACTTTTCATTACGGTTTGTGAGAACTTAGAGTGTGCAGGGAAATCTGGAATGACCTGGTTTAAGTAGGGGTTAAGCAAACAATACCAGAAGACTAGAATTGACCCTAGGAACCCCCTGTAGCAAGACGAACCCTACTGGAGCAGCAGGGCCGGCGAGCTCGGATTTCTGGGGATGGGGCTCGGCCACTTGGTGAGGGGTAGGGTCCAGGTTGCTTCAGTAGGTCACATACACCCTATATATCACCCTAGTGTTGTTTTGGAACATTTTTTCACCCTAGACAAAATCTGGGACTATTTCCTTGTGTTGCTGCTTTGATTCGAGTTATGGTTTTGCGTATTTTAAATTCTGAATTTTAGTATTTGTGCTTTATCTCGATCACGTGACGTTTGTACGTCTATATCGAGTGATATCGGGTTGATTTGCGGGAGTAGACCATAGGTTTTGACCTATGTGAGTTCCGCGTGTCGTTTTGGTTTCGATTTGGTTTTAATGCGATACGATACGTTGTGATATGTAAGTACCACCATGTAGACTTCGAGATGACAAGCAAGCGTGTGGCGACGTCGGCATCGGCAAACGAAGATCAAGGTGAGTAGATATATATCTACGGGGGAAGTCGAGTGGATGGCATATAGCACCCCCGCAGTTCGATGTATAGTATGCTATATATATACTATATATATATGATATCTTTTATGTGAGACATGGATATTCAGGATATGGTTATGTATTCATGGATTAGTTTAGTGTTAGTTGCGAAACCCTAGAGTAGTTGTTACACCCATACACGCACACACGCACTTGCATACATTTACTTTATTACCAGTGCATATATGAGGGTATGTATATATATATATATACACATGGGTATGGGACTATGTATATATATATACACATATACATATACGGGATTTATGAGGATAGTACTTGGGATTGGAGATGAGCCGATGAGTTTGGGCTTGAGGCTGTGAGATCGGTGATGTGACGTGGATCGTATTTTGAGATACGACACGATATTTTAGCGGGTCCTTTGACGTGGTGTTTTCATACACACGCATGCATATACTTATGTGGTATCAGTATTGTACTAGACGTAGATCAGTACCCCGGATCATGATATTTGATAAAGAGGATACCAGATGAATAATATGATAGATGTGACATTTGACTCGTACCCAGATTTGGAAGGCCGTACGACGGATTTACCGTACGAGCTATATATTGATGATAGATCCGCACTCTTGACTTAAGGATGTCATATTATAGATATTGTATCGTATGGGATACTTTTGAGGCGGGATCACTGACTCTTATATTTATTTATATATATATATATATATATATATATATATATATATATATCGACTCAGATGTTAGGCGGTTTCGTTACCTTTCGATCAGCCTTTTGTTTAGCCCTGCAGTTTACTTGTAAATGGTAGATTAGACTCGAGTCATACCTATTTCAAAACTAACGAATTGTGAGTATTTAATAGACAGGCCAAGGGATTCTACGGATATTTCAAAGGACGCATCTTTTCTTAAAAACACCGTAGCCCTTATTTTCAAAACACCACGATTCGTGTTATTTCAAATGGCAAAACTGTATGTCTCATATTTATATAAATGCAGATTAGTTATCATTGTGTTTATTATTCAGCTCCCGCATATTATTGCTGTTCGCATCGCATCGCATGCTTATATTGTGTTTTCATATGCCATTATTAAGATCGTGCTGTCAGGACACCAGCACCATTACCGATGATGCGTATGTTCCACATACACTTCTTGCCGGCTTATACACATCATCATTGGTAATTGCCATATCACGTACACTTTAGAGAATATTACTCATTGACATAGCTTGTTAACTGATAGTTCGACATGGTATTAACGTACTCGTCTTTATATGGTAGTTTAGACATTGCAGTTATTACTTGCTATTTCATGCATATTATTATTCACTGTTATGCAGTATTATAGAGTTTTATGCCGTAATTCCCTGTTTACTTGCTATTGATGATTGGATTTCGGATTTTCATGAGATTTCCTGGATTTGGGGGAAAACCGCAAGAAAATATATAAACTTCTCTCTCTCTCTCTCTCTCTCTCTTTTTAAAATGAAAAGTGTGGTTTTCTCGTGATGTATGAGTCGTCCACCATGATGTTTTCTCGGTTATGAGATGGATTTCGAGACCCGATTCGAGGAGACGTATGAACCGTCTCGGGTACATGGTGGACCCGGTATGGTATCCCGGGGCAAGAGTGATTTCATGGTGGATGATGAGCCCGGCAGGGGCAGACTGCCTACCGGTGATTTTACCTGGCGAGTCGGATATCCGAAGGATACCGTTCGTGGTCGTGTGATTGATGATATGGGCCGATCAGGACTGACGGAGCCTGAGATATTGAGATATTGGGATTTATGTTTTGTGTCGATACTAGACACTGATTATGTTGATTTCATTGATGATACCTAGTTTTAAATATACAGAAATCTCACTAAATTATGAAAGCAGTTTCATCATTTACATGTATTCTGTTTTCATGCATTCATACCTCATTCATATGATATGTTGCTACCTGAGGCACTGACACGAGCACATGGGATTACACTTATATATAGATGTTTACCCTTGCCACCTTTTCATGCTTCAGACTTATCATTTTGAGGTTATATATATATTTGATCGTATTGACCTAGGATTGTGTCATACATATGATTTCCGCTCGGTGATGTTTTCTACTCACGAGTTGGCAACTCACCCCCGTTGTGCCACAGTTTCTTGCAGGTTTTGCCGTACAGGTTTCTTTACGGGTTTGTTGGCACACTGCTTCCTTTCCGGGTGATTTGCTTTGGTAGGTGGGTTCACTCGCATCGTGACCACTATTGTACCTTTATTTTATTCAGTTGTATCTAGAAAACTCCATCAACCAGACTTGTATATTTATTACAGACTTAGCAGACCAGTGATGTTTATTCTTTCGACCTTAGAGTCGCACGTTGTATTATTATGGTTTTAATGTTGATTGAGCTTCCTTTTGAGTTTTGATTCTCGCCCTTCGGCGTTGTATATTTTATGCTTGCGTAGTTGTGGTCGTCAATTGACGAAGAGCTAGCTCCCGCTTTGGGATGCCTTTTATCATTGTTGTATATATTTATCATGTTGTACCCCGTTCGGGGCCAGTATTTACAAGGGAAATTCCGCCGAAATTTTCAGAAAGACTTGTGATTTTAAAAATGCATTATCGGCTTATTTTATTAAAACATTTCTTCAAAATGGTTTTAGATTTCTGGGCTTTTGGCTTACTTGAATTAGATGGGGTCCTATAGACTTCAAATGATTCAAGTTCCAGTCATGTGCTATTTTGGGTCGTGACAAAGTTGGTATCATAGCGCTGGGTTAACCTTGGTTCGAGTCTAGGTTTGACTATGCGGAGCCTAGGACGTTTGTATATATACGGAATCTAGGCTTGACCTTACGGAACTTAGACTTAGTCGAGGGGGTATTAGACCCGAACTTTCGTCGCATAGGTTGACCTTGGTTGATGGAGTAGGTGACTTAAAAAGAGTGACGTACCGTGTGTATGTTCCGCGGCATATTTACGATACGCTACTCAACTTAAGAAGTCTTAGGATGTACATTTCTTTGCACAGCATTATATTCATTCATGATCTATCCTCATCGATATTGGTATATAGTTTTGCTGCCACGATTTCACGGGCAGAGAGAGCTACGGCTAGAGTTGCGGTCAGCATGAGCTCGTCACGGACGAGGACTGACCAGGGCATGATTCCAGGGACATACGATTGCATAGTGAGGCGTCGTTTTATTGTGTTTTCGTGCCATGAGCGTTTGATGGGTCGCTTTTACGAGATTACTCGGACGTGCAGATCAACACCAGAGGATTGAGCGACTGATACAGGCCAGCTCGAATGTGATGATCATTGATGTATCGCTTATTCATGATGATTGAGGCACTGTTCAGCGTGCAGACGAATGAGCCAGTTGTTGCTGCGGGCGACGAGATATATCCCCAGATGTTGCAGCTATTGCAGTACGAGTTATACTCAAAGATATGATAGGTGATTGCTAGTCATCCGAGGATGAATGACTAGGACAGGTGGTTCGTTCGGTTACCCCGATGCGAGGTCATCAGATAGATTGATTCCAGCTATATGACTCGTATATAGGAATGTATATTTCTTTATTGTTGCATTTACTATTCATTTGCCATTTATTCTAGCTGTTTGCATCGCATTGCATATTATATGTATTTTCGTTAGATTATTATAAAACCTGTTGTCAGGACACCAGCACCATTACCGGTGATGCATATGCTCTACGTACACTTGCTTGCCGGCTCACACATATCATCATCGGTAATTGCTATGTCACGTACACTTTAGAAAATATTATTGCATTGACATAGCTTGCTAGCTAATAGTTCCAATATGTTATTGCTTTATTATGCTAGTTTTTAATTATTGCATTCCTTGCTTGATATCAAATGCATTCATATATTCATTGTCATGCAATATTATGGAGTTTTATGCCGGTAATTTACTGTTATTTACTATTGAGATTGAGATTTTGGTTTTCCATGAGATTTCTAGATTTGGAGAAATCGCAAAGATTTTATAAACTGATTATCATTTCAAAGATAGAAATTGTGGTTTTCTCCTGATATGATTTGAAAGGTGTCCACCATGAGTTTTCTCGGCTCTTGAGCAGTATCATACACCCGATTCGAGGAGGAGGATGAACCATCTGTGGGTGCATGGTGGACCCGGTGCGGTACCCCGGGGCAAGATAGTCGCAGATGACGGCGTTGAGCCTAGCAGGGGAGCACTACCGACCGTTGATTTTATTGTGAATCGACGGATATCCGGAGGATACCGATCGGAGTATAGGCCAGTCCGGATTGCCGGAGCCTGAGGTATTAAGATTTGATGATATAGGCCAGTCCGGATTGGTTGAGCCTGAGATATTGAGATATCGAGATAAATATTTTGTGTCAATGCTAGACACTGATTTTCTGTTGATTTCATTGATGATACCTCGACTTTTATACAGAAATCTCACTGAGATAGAAAACTATTTTCTCATTTACATGTATTCTATTTTCATGCATTCATACATCATATATATGATATGTTGCTACCTGAGGCACTGACACGAGCACTTGGTATTACACTTGTATATAAATGTTTGCCCTTGCCATTATTTTATGCTTCAGGCATTATTATTGAGGATATATTCTATCGTATGATCTAGGATTGAGTCATACATGTGATTTCTGATCGGTGATATTTGAAGGGGTTTCTACAGCACCACTACTAAGGTTTGGAAGCATCACACATGCCATATTAAAATTTTATATGGTGCTAGAGAAACTAACCTAAGGATCATACTAGAAAAGCTAGGGTAACAATACTTTCTCATACATAAACCAAGTGTCTAACCCTAAGTGAAAAGGAAATACAACCTTTGTAGACCTTCTTGGTTCAACTCGAGTTTGCACCGGCTTGCTTGAGATCTTCCTTGTCAACGATGATCCACCCGGGCTCCTCTTCTCAAGCTCCAAGCTCCTATTGATGTTTGAAGAAGATGAGGAACAACACTCTAATCTAGTGGGCAATACTAAAGTAGAATGATGATATGGGTTTGGATCTCATATAAAAACCTTTCCTTTTTGTCAATTTCACTCACTTTTGAAAGGGTAGTGAGCTTTTAGGAAAAAGAAGGAGGAGGATGAGAATGCTAGCTCTTTTCTTTTTGATAAAGATGAAGAATAAAAATGAGAAGAGATAATATATATTATTCTCTCTCATTAGCAACCATGGTAAACAAATATCTCTACATTTAACCTTTGAGTTTAAATCCAAATGAAAAAATTAGATCATGGTTAAAAGTTAGGTGAGGTCAAATAGTCAACAAGAAGTGTGTAGAAACTCTTCACCATAATTTAATCCCATTTGATTTTCTCAAAAATAAAATATATTGATATTTGATTCCATGTGAGTCTTGCATTCCCATCTCCACTATATCAACAACCATGACAAGTATGTATACATGTATGTGTGCATACACATCAATATGTTCACATACA
Organism: Agapanthus africanus; assembly: GCA_030015575.1. Lineage (NCBI taxonomy): Eukaryota > Viridiplantae > Streptophyta > Magnoliopsida > Asparagales > Amaryllidaceae > Agapanthus > Agapanthus africanus. The sequence continues at coordinate 243,576,124 of CM057344.1, forward strand.
CTCATTCATGCATGCATACAAATAGAAAAGGTTTTAAATGAAAAATATAATGGTCATTAATTAAACCAACACTTGATTTAATAACCCGGTCATATCTCATACGACCCGACCAATAGAAAACGCCAGATTATAATGCGGTATCATATACACGCATTTAATCAAGCAGCTGCGCATATCCCCATATGCACCCCCACATCGTTTCGCCTGAGCTAGGTAACCCAATTGTAGGACTCTAAGACTCGTCAATACGCTAGCAGTAGGTAGTGATCATATCACATACCCAAAAACCGTCTGCGGCACCAGCAGTGCGTAACGGCTCCTAGGTATTGAACGATCAGAAGAAAAACAAGCAAACCTGCAAAAACTCTTGTCGAGCTAACCGGTAACACTACCGTATGGTCCGGTCTCTTCGTCAAATATGCTGCATATCGAGTCTAGGGATGGTAACGTCGACCCCAATGACTCAATAAGTCGTGCCGATGAATGGTCTATAACAGATCGAGAAACTACTGATAACCCTTATCAGTAAATCTCATCAGCCCTGGCCAGGGACTTACTGATACAGCCAATCGAGCACAGCACAGCATCAACTCCCAATACCGGGAGAGAAGAAACCCCTCCTATTGCCCATCGCCTTCGTGTGTCTCGGGACTGTACCCAAAAGCCACCTATTTGCACGACTCAGTAGAGCCGTGGTAGGGTGGTAATCAAAGTACAGTGGGAGAACACACAAGACTCTATGACGATCTCGGGTCTACAGACTAACCTGCACCAGTGTCACCCGAGAACTGCTATCCGACGATAGATATAATACCATATAGGAGTTCTCGGTGAGTCCGTCCAGTGTACCCAGTCACCACTGAGTACCCGTATACGATCTCGATGTCAAACATCAATGAATGTGGGAACATCCATCGCCCATCATATGGGTCTAGTATCATATACGCTAGTCTACTGTGGTATATCGATGCCCCGTCTCGATACGCCTACGACTAGAGACATTTCAGGATATGCTTATAAACTACAGACTAGTATGATCTCCATCATAATCACAGTAGTGAAGCAAATATCCTCAGGGCTTTATCAACATGCGTAAATGAATAAAAGCATGATCAAGTCAACATGTCAGATAAAGAAGAACCATATAGCATACTATCATGTCGATCAAGAATGTACACTGAATATATATATATATATATATATATATATATATATATATATATATACATACATGTATAAATACATCCACTATCATATAATGGCCTCTAGGGCATACATATATCCAACAATATTTTCTACTCACGAGTTGGCAACTCACCCCCATTGTGCCACAGTTTCTTACAGGTCTTGCCGTACAGGTTTCCTTGGCTGCATTGCTGGCACACTGCTTCTTTCCGGGTGATTGCTTTGGTAGGTGGGTTCACTTGCATCGTGACCACCATTTTATTATATTTATTCAGTTGTATCTAGTAAACTCCATCAACCAGACTTGTATATTTTATAGACTCAGAAGACCAGTGTATATTCTTTCGACCTTAAAGTCGCGCTTGTATTATTATGGTTTTCTTGATGAATTTGGGATTCCTTTTGAGTTTTGATCCTCGCCCTTCGGCGTTGTATATTATATTGCTGCATGGTTGTGACCGCAAATTGGCAAAGAGCTAGCTCCCGCTTGGGGATGCCTTTATTCATTATGTATTTATTTCATGTTTGTACCCGTTTGGGGCCAGTATTTACAAAGGAGACTCTGCCGAAATTTTCAGAAAAGGGTTGATGTTTACTTCGACTTTTTAAAGTGATTTATATGCAAACTTTAAAACAAATTTTCCTTCACTTCCTTCTTTCAAATGGTTTAGATTTCTGGGATTTTAGCTTACTTGAATTAGATGGGGTCCTATAGATTTCATATGATTCAAGTGCCAGTCACGTGCCATTTTGGATCGTGACAGATACTTCGGTCTTCTCAAAGACGGTGACAGGGAGGTTCTTGTATACCTAGACTTGCCATTGCTGTTGTTCTAGACTCTGAGACCTGGCAAGAGGATGAGTATAACGTCGTTCTAAACTAGCTTTAGAAGTGCATGTGTATATGACTCTGCCAGAGGGTTGTTGTAGTCAGTAGGAGCAGCGGAAGCATAGTGGGCAAGTAGCTTATGTCTATTTATAGACTAAAGCAGGTATCATGGAAATAGATCATCTATTTTTGATGTGACAGACATAGGTTTTTGATTTCATCAGAATAGGAGATGGATCTGGTAAGAAGGTAGTAGAGAGTGGTGTCCAGGTATTTAGATGATATGCACTTGATAGGGAGGGATCTTCCTATACTATGATCAGTTATATACTATGGTTGTCACAAGGTGTTTCTCTACATAGGATATGGATAAAATATCAGGGGTTCTGGTCACTAGATCTATGGTTTTAGATCTAGATTTGGGAAGTGTCCCAATTTGGGTACTTTGACATTATTCTAAAGGTGTTTTTTAAAATGGACGACTCCTGGCATGGTGGTGTACCTACAGGTGATGGAGTCACCCTCTCTAAAGAGATGTCTTTTAGACTGATGAGGAGAGGGATTTGCATGATTGGCACATCACTTGCTTAGGCATTGAGTCAATCATGAGATGTCAAGTACAACACCAGATATTGCTTTTGCACTGGCTGCAATAAGCGTATATATTAATTCAATCTTAGAGAAACATCTGGAAGCAATTATGAACATAAGTGAATGTTCTTGGGATATGGTAACGGCAGCCTCCTTCGGGAGACAGTTATCATTTCAGGTTTCCAAGGTGACCTAGGTGACAGAGTGGCTGTCAGAGTTATAGTTTTCCCTCTTTTGAGAGATAGTATTTTGGACAGGTGGTCCAAGCGAATACTGTGGAAGGCATGGCGAAGGATACTAATTAAATTCAGTAGATGATACAGTCTAAGAAGTTTGTTGGATTTGGAGTTCATTTATGAACTGGGTCCCATCAGGTATCCAGACAAATTCTAAGACAAGTATTGCTCATTTCGGGAGATGGTCCTTTTCCGCGAAGTTGAAATATAGAGAGATATAGAAAGAAACATTGGAGAGGATCCACTCACTGAGGCTATTTCTCGAACACGATAATTTCACAAACGAGCTTTGCGAAACTTGTTAGTAGAGAAGTTGGGTGCTCGGTATCACACGAGCTGTGAGTATGCGACACCGCAATAATTAGCCTTAAGTGCAAGTGGGAGATTGTTGGCTATAGTGCCCTCAAGTCAATTATTGAATCGCAGGCATGCGATTGCGATGATTGAGGGAGGACCTATACGGATAAAACAGTCTTACTCAAGATGATAGTATGCTATCTGGTTTGTCTTTATCATCATGTACATACTTTATGTGGTATTACAGATCACTATTACATGTTGATAGAGCCCATAGGATTCTTGCTTGACTACCAGCATTATGATGGTGATCATATACGTAGAAGCTGGGTGGTCTATAAGCACATCCTTAAATGTCCCTAGTCGTGGGAGTTTCGAGACTGGGCCTCGATACTCCAGAGTAGACTGGTGTATACTGATCGAGACCCCAACGAGGGGCGGTGGCTAGGTCTCACAAGCCATTGGTGTTAGTTTGTTCACCTAAGATAGTATACAGGTGCTCATTGGGTTATGAGTACACTGGACGGACACACCGGGAACATGCTAGTTGGTAGTATACCTATTTTCAGATAGAAATTCCCAAGTGACATGTGTGCAGGTAAGTCTGTCGACCTGAGATCGTCATTTGTCTTATGTGAGTTCCCACTGTGCTTTGATTATTACCCGACCACGGCTCAAAGGAGTCGTGCAAACAGGTTTTGGTTGGGTACAGTCCCGAGCCATATGGAGGCAGTAAGCGGATCGTCAGCGATTCGTCCCTCCCGGTATTGGGGGTTGATGTCGCGCGGTGCATGGGTGGCCATCACCAGAAATCCCTGACCAAGGTAGTCGAGAATTACTGATTTGGATCAGTAGTTTCTCAGTTGGTGATGAGCTTCATACCGAAACGAAATGTCGTGTTATTAGGGGTCTGTCTTTATCCACCCCCTAGACTCAATATGCAATACTCTTAGACGAACAAACCGGACTGTATGGATATTGTCACGAACAGACTCGGTAGGGATTTGTCACGACCCGAAAAAGGCACTTGACTGGCACTTGAATCGGATGAAGTATATAGGACCACACCTAATATAAATAAGCCAAAAGCCTAGAAATCTAAACCTTATTAGAGGAAAATAGTGGAGGTGTAGTTTTGAAATAAGGGTTACTGAAATCAAGTTTTACTTTAAAACATTGATAATAGTATACGAAAACCCAATGATTGTATCTACTTGAAAACATTTTCGTCATTGAAAATTTGGGCAACAACTCTCTTGTAATTTTAACTTGAAAAACGGTACAAGCAATAATAAATAAAGGCATCCCCAAGCGGGACCTAGCTCTTCGCCAATTGGCGGAAACAACCACGCAAGATAATATAAATATACAACGCCGAAGGGTGAGGATCAAAACTCAGAAAGAAAACAAGAAAACTAAACACCATCAAGAAAACCAGAAACGACAATAAATACATAAGCGCGACTCTAAGGCCGAAAGAATATACAACTGTGGTATATCTAAATCTACTAAATATACAAGTCCGGTTGATGGAGCTTAACTAGATACAAGTGAAATAAATATACAATATATAATGGTGGTCACAAAGCAAATGTATCCCACCTATCCAGCAATCACCCGAAAGAAAGTGAAGTGCCAGCAAGCCGCTACGAAACCTGTACGGCCAAACCTGCAAGAAATTGTGGCACAACGGGGGTGGGTTACCAATTCGTGAGTAGAATTCGTGAGTAGAAGACATCACCGGGTAAAAATCGTGTGTACGACGATCTCCTAGGTCATACAATATAATAGTAATAATATACTAGCACCGAGAAATAACAAGGGTAAGAGTAGTATAAAAGTGATACGAATGTACTCATGTCAGCGTCATAAGGTGGTAACAAAACATATGTAAATATATGCATGAATGTGAGTGCATCAAACCATGTGTGTCCAGCAATGACACACAAAAATCATAGTAAAATCTGAGTGTCCAACACCGACACTCGAAACATCAAGAAAAACCCGTGTCCGGCATGGACAGGTAAATCCTCGTATCTCAGGCGAAGTGTCCTCTGATCGGCCCTCATATCCATCTCATAACTCCGGTCGGTATCCTCCGGATAACCACCGAGCCAAATATCACCGGTAGGTAGTGCTCCCCTGCCGGGCTCATCGTTTACAACTCGAGCTTCTTGCCCCGGAGTACCATACCGGGTCCACCATGTACCCATAGACGGTTCATCCTACTCCTCGAATCGAGTCTTGAAAACCAAGCTCAGAACTGAGAAAACATCATGGTGGATACGAAATATCATATCAAGGAAAACCGCATCATTCTCTTTTAAAATATTCATAAGTTTATAAAATTTCACATGCGGTTTCCCAAAATCCAGAAATCTCATGAAAGATCCGAAATCTCAAAATCATGAGCCAATGAATAGTGAATATCGGCGTAAAGCCACACAATAGTACATAACAGAATGAATATATGAATGCATTATGTATGTAAGCAAGGAATGCAATGTCTAGGCTAGCATATGAGACCAAGCATACTAATAATATGTATTAAACTACCAATTAGCAGGTTATACCAATGAAGTAACATTTTCTAAGGTGTACGTGACATGGCAATTACCGATGATGATGTGTGTGAGCCGGCAAGGAAGTGTACGTGCAACATATGCATCATCGGTAATGGTGCTGGTGTCCTAACAGTCGAGCTTATAGTAGTTAAAGATAACACATGTATAAATGCAACGCAAAGAGAACAACATGAGTATATGGGAAAATGAATAGTAAACGCAATATTATAGATTATACTTATCTGCATACGATTCATACAATTTTAGTGTTTGAAATAGCATGAATCGTGTTGTTTTTTTTTGAAAAGTAGAGGCTACGGTGTTTTTGAGAAAAGATATGTCCTTTAAAATCCGTAGCATCCCTCGGTTTGTCTTTTGAAAATACTCACGATTTGTTAGTTTTGAAAATAGGTATGACTCAAGCCTAGTCTAGCATCTACCTAAACAACTAAGAGACTAGTCGGAAGGATAAGAAAATCTACCTAAGTTCCGAGTCGATTTACCTAGTAGTCGGCGATCCAACCTCATAGCGTCACGTATTGTATAATACATAGTACGTCATCCTCGAGTCAAGAGTGCGGATCAATCATCTTATATGTCTCGTACGGTAATATCCATCGTACGGCATCTTCAAAGTCAAGGGTACAGGTCAAAATCATATATAATATCAACCTTCGTACGGTATCATCATCGTACAATATCATGATCATGGGTATGGTTCTGAAGTCTCGTACATTCAATTATTAACAACTCACATATTTTCATATGTATGAATACATATCACCCAACAATCCATTATAATATCATATCATACACCATAACACGACTTACTCATATATCAAATCTCACGGCATCGTGCTCGATCATATCGACTCATCTCCACATATCACATGTTATCCTCATCACCCGTGTATATGTATATGTATATGTGTGTGTGTGTATGGATGCATTGACACACACACAAACACACACACACACACACACACACACACATAAACATATACACCCATAATCATATCTCGTGTGTGCGCGCGCGTATGTGTGTGAGACAACCTATACTCTACGGTTTCGCGACTAAGAAACTAAACTAAAAGCACTCTCTCCTAAGTACGCTTAATCTGACCTATAGTCTCCTAAAGCCCTTCTTGCTAAGTATTCACGTCTCACAATAACACATATGTATATATATCGTATTCGCATCCTACCCTATGAAATTGCGGGGGTGCTATACGCCATCCACCCAACTTCCCCCGTAAATATACATCTACTCACCTTGATCTTCGCTTGCCAAATTCAAAGACGCCACGCTCTCTCTTGTCGTACGATGTCCATGCGAAGGTACCTACATTTCAACGAATACCATATTGTAAACGAGAACCAAATATGAGAAATCCAATACGTCATACAAAGTGTACATAGGTTAGAACCTACGGACTAAGCATGCAAGAAAAAGCCAAACAAATCCTCAATGTTTGGGTTACCTAGGCTCAAGTTTAAACCAGAATTCTTTCACTAAGGGGGTCTGTGATCACTGCTACACCTCAAACACACCTTCACAAACCAAATCATACCCTAAACCTCATCTTGGAAATTTCCAAGATCACTAAATCTTATTTAGTCAACTCAAAACTACTATAGGAATTAAGAAAACTAAATTCTAAACAAAGGGTGTAGGATTATACCTCATTTAGCAACTCAAGAAAATACTTGAGTTGCCCAAAGTCTTCAAAATCTTGACTTGATAATGCCATAGGGTTTTGGGTGAGCATAAGATCAATTTTTGTGAAGGGGAGATGAGGTTTTATTTGAGTTTTTGGGGTGTTTGTGAGTGCTAGAGGAGGTGGAGGGGGTGGAAAATGAGATGAAGAATGAAGTTGAGAACAATGAAGAAGTGAAGAAGATGAGTCATAGTCAAAAATCTTGGAGAAATATAGAGTCTTCTCCCTCTCTCTCATGTCTCAAGGTCCCCACCCTATCTCTTTTCTTTTATATTTTTCTTTTCTTTTGTTCTTTACAAATAAAACCAAAACCCATTTTAAAGAGAACAAAGATGCCATGGTTCATAGAATGACAAATGTGTTTTTGAAACATGACATGGTGCATGTCATATACATAACCAAGCTTAATGCATAATTAGTAGATATCAATCAAGTTTAGGCATAAACTTGTATGTAATTAATTGTATAAAAATTTATAAATTATTTAAATCACATAAATTCTTTCAAAATCAATATCTGTTAATAATTTCTAACTATTCTCCAAACTATCGTTATATAATTATACACTTTCATTAAACTAATTCTCATACTTAATAATATTCATGAAATTTATTATTTTAATTATTTAAATTCCCAAAATAATATTTTATTTTTCTGAAATGTTACAGGGTTCGGATGAGTTTGCTCATCGGCTTCCCTTTCACTCAATACCTAGGTAGTCATTACGTACAGCTAATGCCGCTGATATACTCGTGGTTAAACCCACTGCCAGCGTATTGACGAGTCTTTAGAGTCCAACACAGAGGGTCTCCCTGCTTCGGGCGAAACGATATAGAGGCCGTATGGTTTTACGGCAGGATTCGATCATATACGTGTACTTGTGCACGTATTAGGATTCGGACGGATAATACTGGTGGCTTTGGTTTAAGCCGGATTCTAGTATTATATTGTTGGATTATTTTCACCTCTTTGTATTCGTTTTTTTCGGAATACGGATGCGGGTATGTATACACGGATGAGGGGTATTCTTGTAATTTATTACAAGGTACTTCTAGAAGATACCACCTCATTTTGTTTTAACCATTTAAGATTAAATGGTTAATGAGGTGGAGAGGATGAGGTGTTTTATTGCATTATTATGGCATGGCTTAGTAGTGACTCATAGTTACTATTCTAGCATGCTTAGTTTTTGTTTATTGTGAAATTTTTATTGACTTGAGATATTTTGGGTTGACTTAAGATATTTTGGAGACATGGGATATTTATTCTATGGCTTCAATTATTTCTCACAACACATCTCACAACAAAACACTTAGCCTTTTTTCTTGAGTTGCTCTCTCACTCTCATCCTCAAGATCTTCTTCTACCTCCACCCTTCATGTCTCATGTGTTAAGAAACCTAGGGTGTTATGAGACAAATTAATCCATCACTACAATCTACATCCTCTAGGCTATCTAGTTTAGCGATCTAGGTATCCTAGTTACCTCGGATATTGAAGTAGGAGCTCAGAATACAAATCCTCGGGTGGATCATTTTCGATAGAGGGAGACCGGAGATCAAGCTTGATCATGGAGGCCTCTAGAAGCGTGGGAAGGTGGTTGAAGACCGAAGGACACGAATCAATTCTGTATAACCATTCTAAACTCCTATTTGCATATTGCTCGTTTAGGGTTAATGGTAGATCCGGGTAGCGGGTTGTGTTAGCGCCTGTTTAGAAAATTTTTGTTCCGCAATCGGTCACGATTTTATGGCTAAGGCGCTTGCATAACCCAATAATATATATATATATATATATATATATATAAACATTCGTCTCATGAATGATATCAAGTAGCATCACAGAAGTATCACAGCAGAAGCAAACACAATATGGAAATGCGAATAAACTAAGAAAAATACATTTTAATGGACCCATATATGAAATGTAATTTTCCGGTCGTATGGATAGCCCGTAGTATCGAATCCTAGACATTTACGAGTGCCGCAAGCCACCCGCCAATTCCAAAAGCGAGGCAACCCCAATCAACGAAGTGAGTGGGCTACCCAGCACTTCCGAAATTCAGTGATTTAGGCACCTCTTCATGGGTCAATCCTATACCCCTATGAGTGCGGCGAATAGCCCGCCAATTCTAAAGTAAAGCACCTCAATCTAAATGTCATGAGATGGAGACCCGTTGCCCTCTACAACCCGGCTACTCGAACACTTCACCGCGGGATAATTCTAGTGCATGTAATGAAAAACTGAATATACAACAGTGACTACGTTCTCAACCTAGACGTGCCCCAAAGAATAATATACAAGCCGCAATGACGGCATACCACATGTCGGACGCTCGCCGCGCAATATGAATATATATTAACATCACAAAGAATTACATCTAATACTACGTACACTGGGCTATCCATCGCAACAAATCCAACATAACTATAATCAATAGAGCAACACAGAATATCAACGCGAATATCATGTTCGTAAACCCGTCTGATTGTGCATATAGCAACCAGTCAGATTATACCGCGCTATGATATTCATGGCCGCAGAAACAAATGCACAGAAAAAAACATGAATTTAAAATTTTGATCGATCAAAACATTCCGCATTGGCCCCAAGTACTAACCGATACACAAACAAATCTGGATCAAAACCAAATATTCCAAAAATCATATTTCCATGAACTAGAGCCCCAGAAAAAATTTGGGGCACTGTAGCCAATATTGGGAAGTGAATCTACGGCCAAATAACGCATTTAGCGGCTAATCAGCGGTCGAATTTTAGGTTTAGGTGCCCAAATTTTATTCCTGGCTCTAATTTTGCCTGCATATAATTTTAATGCAACCTGAAAAAAAAATTGAACTTTGAAATTCAAACAGCAAGCAAGAATTTGGAAATGTGAATTGAAAATTTTCGTCGATCGAAACTCTAAATTTTTGCGAACAAGTCTAGCCTTTAGCAAGGCTCTAATACCACTGGTGGGAACTTAGGCACACTAGCAAGCTAATTTTAGAAGATGGTAATAAGGATTTCAAAATTTTCTAATTTGCTAAAGTTCTAAAACCATGAATTGAACTAAAGAGCCAAAACTTGCTAAAAAAATCTAGTGAGCCATGCTAATCTACTATATCAGCAATACTCACATCCTCAAACTTTTTTCAAGTGCTCCGAATCACCCTTACAAGCCGTTCTTCCTTCGCCAAAAATGATCCACCTAAGTGAACCGATCCAAGCTCTAGTTTCGTCTAGCGAAGCAACCGACGCTCCAAACTCATTAGGAATGGAGAGTGGGGATCTATGAATTTTTCACTATCTTTTTCTCTCAATTCTAAAGCTCAAGTGAGCAACTAAAAAAGAAAGAGGAGGTGAGAAAACATAGGCATGAGCAAGTCTTGAAAGCATAATGAGAATGTGAATGAATGAAGAGAGTAGAAAAGAATGGAATGGCTTCACATTATTTTGCAACCATACAAACAAAAAATCTCATAACAATTTTCAATAAACAAATGAAGCCCCATTCCTCTCTACATATCTCCATCCATGCTCAATGTCATCTCACCCTCCACCTCATTTGCAAATAATTTTCTAAAAAGAAAATAATATATTAAGGTGTCCATCTTCTAGAACAAATCCCGTATAAATATGGAAAACAACCCGGTATACATATTGAAATATATATACGCGTATCCGTATAAAAATACGAATAGCTAAGTGTAACATTTCAGAAAATATAAAATATTATTTTTTGGAAATTAATATTAAAATAATATTTTTCCCGAAAACTGCCCGATTTGCGAAATTGGGGTTTTCGAAAAAGGGTATAAATATATACCAATAATTGTGAAATAATTGGAAATTAAAATGATTTATTCATTTAAATATATATATTTAAAGGATTTGGCAATTTTAAAATTTATTATATGCAGTTTTGATAAAAAAAACCCGATTAATGCACTGCTAATCGCGATTAAGCCAAATCCGTGTTTCTACAGTTTTCATGGTTAGTGCACCATGACATGTTTCATTTTGTTACATGTTTCATTTCATTTGGGTTATGTGCTATGGTTTATTGGTGGAGAGAAAAGAAAACGAAAAAAGAAAAGTCAAAGAGGGACATAATAATTAGGGTAGGTTTGCTTTTGTGAGAGAGAGAAGTGAGAATAATTGAGAGAGAGAGAGGGTGTTGCCTCATTCCATCACCCTCCACCATTTTTCATCTTTCCTTCATCTTCCTCAAGCTCATACCTTCCACCTTCAAACCCTAAAACCATCTCCAAAACTCCATCCAAACCATATATCCCTTTCACAAAAAACGATCCCCTCTTCATGCTCATCACATTGCACCAAGCAAAATGGGATTTTGGCAACTTTGGGACTTCTAAGGTTTTTCTTGGGTTGCCCAAATGAGGTATAACTTCTTCCCTTTAGATTATTTTTGTGAGATATCATGTTTTAAATGTCGTTTTGTGATGTCGCTAACCTGCTGTAATCCTATGTGTTCACTGTAAAAACAAACAATGTGGTAGTATTGTACTCGAGACCCTGAGTGTTCACCTAGGACCCTAACCCTATCCCACCGGTTTTGGCTGGCGACTTTGGGGACATATCCGGCGACCTCGGCCATAGGAGGGAGTTCAGGGTTGTGGTTTGGAGGGTAGGTCTATGTAGAGGTTTAAGAGTGTTTGGTACTACTGGATTTTTATGTAAGGACCATAGGTGAAATCTGGGAGCTATTGTTAGTGCTTACTTGACCATGGTGACACGATTCCTGACCTGAGCCATAGAGGTGAACCTAATGCACGAACTTAGGATTTGTTCCGTATTGGTTTTGTGACTTTTAGTGTGCCTACTGTGAATCTGGGATGACCTGGGGAATTTCTGAGACAACCAAACAATACCTGGGGCTAGATACACCACCAGGAGATCACCCTACGAAGACAAAGCCCAGAGGAACCAGTAAAACCGGCCTGGCCTGAATTTTATGGGTAGTGGCCGGTTTTGTAGTGGGAGTTGGGGTCTAGGTTGGTCCAATATGTCTTATACACCTTCTACTACACCCTAGACTTGTTTGTGCAAACCCTTTTCACCTGAGTCAAAATCTGGGAACACTTGTGTGTGATTTTGGCTATGGTTTCCGTATTTGGAATGATGATTTTTGATATTTGGATTCGTTTTTGGTTGTCGCATGTTTATACATCGACAACAAGGGTTGTTTGGTTGATTTTGTACGCGTATGCTATAGGTTCTAACCTACGAGCAAGGCGCGTGCCGTTTTGGATTTTAGAACTTGATGTTAATAGCATTGCGATATGTGTTGTTATTGTAGGTACCTTCGCATGGATTCCGAGGCGACGGAGCATGGCGTCAACGACTTCGGCAAGCGAAGACCAAGGTGAGTGGATCTATATCCACGGGGGAAGTCGGGTGGATGGCGTATAGCACCCCCGCAAATTTTTGTTGGAAACCGATTTATAGAATATGGTTAGGAAACCTAGATTAGGAAACTAGGTTAGGATGAGATAGCTATGAAACCATATTAGAAATTAGAGAATAGTTAGAAGTGTTATGTTACGACTTTTATAGGATGACGGAATTTGAGGATGACGCTTGTCGATATTGCCGTATAGGGCACTGTAGGACTAGATAGTCGATGTAGATGCGTCATCCGAACCATACCTTTTTCTAAACCGAAGAATCGTATATACCTTTTAAATATATATCTTGCGGAATGCTACGGATTTTCAAATGATATATTTTCCTTAAAAACACCGTAACCCCTGTTTTCAAAACTACGATTCACTTCTTTAAAAATCTGATTGTATGGTTCGGGTGTGTATGTTAGATTAGATACTTATACTTAGTAGAGATAGAATGTTATGTAAATTCGATTTGATGTGAGATACAAAGGCGATGAAAGAATATAAGACGGATATGATGATATGATGATATGTTGGTATACAGATGCGAGTCGATCGAGATGATTTATACCCTGCTGGTCCCCTGATATGAGATTATTGCGGATGTGACCTGGTACATAGGTATATATATATATAAAATGTTGTGAATCATGGATGATAGGCCGTACGTGATATTAGGCCGTACCCTCATTTGTCGTATAGGATGTTAGGATCCCTATTAGCTTAATGCCGTCGTACGATGATTTTTTGTGTGTGATGTGTTTGACTTGATGATTGATCCTTACCCTTGACTAGAGAATGCCGTACGATGGACCATACCGTACGTAACATTGTGTGGCTGGATGCCGATTGATGGATTCACCAACTCGATCATGTTAGATATGTATCCCTTATAGCTTCTAGCTGACGATTTACCTTATGATGCATTCATGTTATTCACATTGTACTACTTATACATGTAATAGTACACCTGCACCATTATCGATGATACGTATGTTACACGCACACTGACTGTAGGCTCACACACTTCATCATCGATAATTGCCATGTCACTACACAGTAGGATTGCTGCATCATGATATGACTCTTCGTATAACCTGCATGCGCATACACATTGTATATTCATATTGGTGCACATATACATTAATACATCTATACTTGAGGATATACACATTTGTATATCCATATTGGTGCACATATACATTGATACATCTATACTTGCAGATATACACATTGTATATCCATATTGGTGCCCATATACATTGATACATCTATACTTGCGGATATACACATTGTATATCCATATTGGTGCACATATACATTGATATATCCATATTTGCGCACATACACATTGTACATCCATATTAGTGCACACATACTTGGTACATCTATACTTACGCATATACATATTGTACCTACATAAATAACCGGTTTTATTTGGAAATTGGGAACCGCATGTTATATTTTAAAAACTGGAGTCATTTAAAAAGGCGGTTTTGCCTTAATATGTCATATCACTGTTCCATGTTGCATGATATATTGATATGCTTACATTTCTGTTATATGTCGCATACATCATGCTTTACGCTTTTACGCATTGGGATATGCTGTTTTCATGAGATTTCTGGATTTGAGAACCGTGACTATTTCAAAAGAAAGCATATACTGTTTAAAAAAAACCCAGTTTCTCTTGATATGATATTTCAGTGCGTCCATCATGTGTTTTCTCGGTTCTTAGAGTGGCATGTGAAACCCGATTCGAGGAGCGGTAAGCACCGTCTGCGGGTACATGGTGGACCCGGTGAGGAACCCCGGGGCAAGAAGACTCGTATTGTTAGACGGTGAGCCTGGCAGGGGAGCACTACCCATCGGTGATAGTATTTGGGCTCGGCGGATATCCGGAGGATACCGACCGGAGTCAAGAAATGATATGGGCCGATCCGGACTGACGGAGCCCGTGGGCCGATCCGGACTGACGAAGCCCGAGAGATATAATGTTTCGAGTGTCGATGCGGGACACTCAGGTTCCATGATTTTGAGGTGTCGCGAGGGACACATATTGATTTATATCCTCATATTTTCATGCATATGCTTTTATAATATTTACATGCATGATATTGTTGTGTCAGCGGTTGACACGTGGACGAGATCCATATGCATACATAAATTGATTATATGGGTGGACGAGATTCACATGCATACATACATTGATTATATGGGTGGACGGGATCCACATGCATACATACCTTGATTATATTGTCGGATGACATCCTCATGCATTTAGGTATTGACTACCTTGTTGGCACATATACAGACCCGGTCACCCTAGATATCATAGTATTACCTTGATGATATAGTTGACCTACGAGTCGTTGTTTATTCGATTTCTGTCTGTTGATATTTTTCTACTCACGAGTTGGCAACTCATCCCCGTTGTGCCACGGTTCTTACAGGTTGACCGCTTGGATCGGTAGGGGCTTCGCTGGCACATAGTTGCATTCGGGTGTTTTGCATTGGTAAGTGGGACATTTGTACCGTACCCACTCTTATATCTATATTTCATATTGTACCTAGTTAACTCCATCAATCAAATTTGTAAATTGTATAAGTAATGAGACTTAGTGGGATTGTGGTTGCGAGACTTAGAGCGAGGGGTTTTCCGCTATTTATGGTTTATATGTCTTGCTTTTCTTTATCTTTTGTGGTGAACTTCTCCGTTGGGCGTCGTATACTTATTTATACTGTATTGCGTGGTTGTGATCCGCCGTTTGGCGAAGAGCTAGCTCCCGCTTGGGGATGCCTTTATCATTATTATGTATTTGTGGTTTTGGATCAAAATATTCAAAGGAGGGGCTGCCAAAATTTTTAAAAGACGAAACATGTTTTCAAACTAGTAAATTTCACTTGCATCATTCATGTTCCTTTTCTATGCATTAAGAAAACTTGATTTCATTATACCTTTATTTCAAAACCTCACCTCCTTTATTTTTCTAAAAAGTTTTAGATTTCCGGGTTTCAGCTTACTTGAATTCCGTTACGCCTTTAGACGTTGCGTGATTCAAGTGCTGGTCACGAGCTAATATTTCGGGTCGTGACAAAGTTGGTATCAGATCGCTAGGTTTAACCTTTGTTCGAGTCTACATTTGACTATGCGGAGTCTAGGGCGGGTATGTATTTCGGAACCTAGGCTTGACCTTACGGAACTTAGACTTGAACGGGGGGTATTAAACCTGAACTTTCATTTCATAGGCTGAACCTGATTGATGGAGTGGGTGGCTTAAGTAGAGTGGCGTACCGTACGTATGTTCCGCGGCATATTTACGATACGATACTCCACTTAAGAAACCTTAGGATGTACATATTTTTGAGACCAGTGATTCTCTTCGTATCCATGATTATACATCCATTTGAGATCCTTGATTCTATTTGTTTCCATGATCATACTCCCATTGATGTTGTTCCTTCTTATGATCATGTATCCATTATGGATCTGCCGTTTCCTTTCCAGCTGTTGATCCGCTCTCTTCGTTACTCGATTGAGGTTCCTGTCACCATGGTTTGAGCATAGTTTGAGCTGCTGCTAGTGTTGCAGTCAGGACGAGCTCGTCTGGTATGAGGGCCGACCATTGTGTTTCTGGTGACATGGGAACGTCTCGATGTAGTGTTATGTTGTGGCCTCTTATGGAGGCGAGTGCTTGGTTTTACACCGGATGATCGGGCCATTGTTAGAGCTGCCAGTTGCGAAAGGACTGTTGATGTACAGCGTACCTCAGAGATTTTGATGTCGCCTACCGTGCAGACAGGTGACCCAGCTATTGCAGAGATGATGGGATGTCGCTTCCAGAGCTTACGAGCTAAGATCGCAGGAGCTCCAGAAAGAAATGCAACAGATGATAGCTAGTCTACTCCGATTTAAGAGACGAAGGTGATTCGTCAGATTGATGCGCCGACTGTAATGCTTTGAAAATCGTTTAGGCAGTTTTTCGATAGTCGGCAACAATCAGTCTTTTCCGTAAAAAGTGAAAATAGGTATTTTTCAATATAGGTCTAATTATACAAAATTTAGATAAGATATTGCTAGGATTTGGTCACTAATTTGTCACTTAAAAATTTCTAGTTATTTAAAAAAAATCCTTAATTGATTATTTTTAATATTATTTTAAGCTTTTAAAAATACATTAAATTAGTGATAAATACAAATTTAAATGGGTAAATTACACAATTAGGAACCATTATAAACTAAAATTTTATGTAACAAAAATTGTATCAAGACTTTTCAAGATTTTAGTTCTATGGTTTAAAATTTAAATCAAAATGAATTATAAATGAAATTTTAAATAGGAAAATGATGTGATATGCATTTATTATACTTGAGAGAGAGTTTTTGTGTTGAAATTTCCACACAAATCCCTCACTCCCTTTCCCATTCTCCCCAGGCCGAGACCCTACAGCAGGAAACCCTCCATTTTCCCCCCATTTCTTGCTTCAAAAATCAACCAAAAATCCACAAAAATTCACAAATTTCTTCACTAATTCAAACCTAAACCCTATTCTACCTCTTCCCAAACCCCAATTGGTTTAAAGCAAAGAGAAAAGAGGCAACTTTGGAGGCTAAGTGCAAGAGGTTCACAACTTGAGAGATATAAGTTCTAATCTAGTTGTTAAATTGGTAGTTTAAATATGCTAATTTAGAATTTTAAAGTGTTAATTAGGTTATAATTTCTTGTTTAGGAAATTCTAGTAAAGGTTTGGAATTTTAATTAGGGTTTGAAGCATTGCAAGTGGGTTATAATTTGTATAGTGGCCATCTAGTAGTATGATTTGGATGTTGTGCTAGATTGTGATCGCGATATCGTTAATTCACGATGTTTGCATCGAAATCGGTATGTTAATGCTTACTAGGTTTTTATAAAAATTAGGAGGTGATTTAATTGCGATATTTTGATGATACTATTAGCATCTACTACGACTTTTAAGGTGTGCGAATGCGGAGTTTGGTTTAATCGGGTTTTAGTTTTGACGGTTGCCTCGAAACGACGATTTTAGTTAAGCTTTTAGTGGTTTTCGTGCGTGTTCCGCGCGTTTAGTCCACGTTGTGCCTAACTTGTGAGCGTCGATCTTTTCATATTGTGACTTGCATCGTTTCATGAAGTGTAATCTTATGTTGTGTGTTATGCAATTTTAGGATCGGTTGCGGAAACATCGGACGCGGCGCGCAAAGGTAAAGCGGTGGTTGGATCAGATTAGCGAGGCGTCCGGGTGAGTAGATGTATACATTTATGGGGAAATCTTCTGGATGGCACGAGGCGTCCCATAGTTAGGATCACTTTATTACTTGCAAACTATATGCATAGTTAGTTAGTTAACCATCTCATTCATATACATACCCTTCTAGTTATTCGTCTGCTGGCATTGCATGTATATCTATATACTTATGTGTAATATCACCCCTTAGGACACTTACACCATTACCATTGGCTCATGATGCACGCGCACTATTCATGTGACACACACGCCTTTGGTAATTGCCATGCCACGAGCACTGTAGAACCTAATTAGTTCAGTATCAACACTTGCATCGTATGTGACACATTGAGTTGCATAGCATATATATATACCTCACTTCATCATCATGCTTATATAGGTTCCTAGCCATAAATCACATTGCATACCTTTGACATCATAAGCATTTATCATATACAACATGTTGGGTATTATGATTTTCTTGAGGATTTCAGTATTGATGCGATTTCTGGATTTTGGGGAAAACCGCAAGAATTTAACAAAAGCATGTTATTATCATTTTTAAAATAAATTTGCGGTTTTCTCGTGATGTATGTGTCGTCTACCATGAGTTTTCATGTTTTCTGTTGGATTTCGAGACCCGATTCGAGGAGTGGATGAACCGTCTCGGGTACATGGTAGGCCCGGTATGGTACCCTGGGGCAAGAAGATCGAGTTGTAGACGATGAGACTGGTAGGGGAAGACTACCTACCGGTGATGTCTGGCACGGCGGATATCCGGAGGATACCGACCGTTGTCATGAGATTTGATGATATGGGCCGATCCGGACTGACGAAGCCCGATGTATTGAGACATTGATATAATGAGACATTGAGACAGATCTATTACCATATTTGATGTTGATGTTTGACACGGTTTTCAGATGATTTCATTGATAGTACTTTAGCTATTGCACAGATATTCTTTTTCTAAGTTAAGAATGCAAAGCTTATAGTATTTTAAACACTTAAAGATTTCGTATTGATGTTGCATACATGTGCATAAATACTAGAGGCATTACATCACATCTAGACATACATGTTGTGACGCATTTGCGTTCATTCTTACGATAGCCTTATTAGATGTTATATTCTACTCACGAGCTGGCAACTCACCCCCGTTGTGCCATAGTGTCTTGCAGGTCGGACCCGTCAGCCTTGTAGCGGCGGGCTTATCTTATCGTTGGCTTCTTTTGCTCAGACTCGCGACATTTCTCGTAGGTGGGTTTTGAGGACACTTTGTCTTTTGTACTATCATTGTATCTAGTATTCTTCATCTACCATTTCTTATTTATATATGCGACCTAGTGATGAGACTGAGAGATTTGTGTATATGTGGTTTCTTTGGGGACGAGCCCACTTGAGCCGACGTTGTGTTTTTCTTATATTTTGCATTTCTTTATGCTTAATTGCTTGATTTTGAATATATATTGCGTGTGGTTGTGATCCGCCTTGGGCGAAGAGCTAGCTCCCGCTTGGGAATGCCATTTTGTTATTACAGGTTATATATCTTGTTGTACCCATTTTCGGGGGCCAGTATTTACAAAAGAGACTCTGCCGAAATTTTCGGAAAATTTTGATGTTTTTAAAAAGGGGTTAATACAACTTAATTGATTTTAAAGTCGTTTTCAGAAAAGGTTTTCCTTCACTCTTTTGAATTTGGTTTAGATTTTTCTGGGCTTTGGCTGACTTAGGTTACGTTACGTCTTTAGACGTCTCGTAATCTAAGTGCCAGTCACGTTCCATACATTCGGGTCGTGACGAAGTTGGTATCAGAGCGTAGGTTTTACCTTTCTGAGTGTAGGACGACCCTTGGTAGATGGAGTAGGTGACTTAAGCAGAGTGGCGTACCGTGGGTATGTTCCGCGGCATACTTACGAAACGGTACTCTGCCTAAGTGACCTTAGGACATAATTGCTTGTATTTCCCCTCTTGATTCCTTGCATTCCTTGATTCAATTGCAATGTTCTTATCGCTCCTGTTTCTTATTCCAGCTTCGATGCCGCCAAAGACTACGAGAGCTCAGTGGGCTGCCGCTAGGGATGAGCTTCGAGCGGGCTCGTCTGAGGCGAAGATCGAGTGGGATGATACGCCTACCCCTCAGGGTCAGATTGATCCGCCATCTCCAGACCGTATTGCCAGATTAGAAGCTGGTATGCAGGAGTTGCGACAGATGATGGGATCGTTAGTTGAGTCCAGTCAGGCACAAAGATCCGAGGACGTTCCTTCCACCGCATAGACCATGATTGTACCTACTGCCCAGACGGTTACTCCTGCTATTACTGCGACTATCCCTGTTTCACTACAGGAGTTTATGAGACTGAGACCTCCAGCTTTTACCGGTACGGATGCCACAGAGGACCCACGGGCATTTCTTGATAGGATGGCTAGGATTTGCCGTTCGTTGAGGTGTTCTGATGATAAATGGGTGGAGTTCACGAGTTTTCATCTGGAGGGCCTTGCCCAGATGTGGTACGATTCAGTAGAGAGAGGCCGAGCTGCAGGTCTATCTCCTATGACCTGGGATGAGTTTACAGCTGCATTTCTTGCCCGTTTCCTTCCGGAGAGTGTCCGAGATGCTCGAGCCCGTAGTTTTGAGTCTTTGTGCAAGACTCCTGGGATGACAGTGTCTGAGTATGATATACAGTTTACCTAGTTGTCTCGATATGCTCCGTACCTGGTAGACACGGAAGAGAAGAGAATAAAGAGATTTGTGCGAGGGCTTGACACACAGTTATTCCTTACCATCGGCACCCAGCACTTTGACACATACGCAGCCGCGATGGATGCAGCCTTACTTTTGGAGGAGCGCATTTCTGAGACTCCGGTCGTTTCTGGGCCGAAGAGGATCCGTACTGATACGCCAGCCCAGCGGTAGATGGGTAGACACCGTGATAGATTCTTTCCGGGAGATGGTGGCGGCAGAGGATTGAGACGAGGTCAGTTATTTGGTTCATATCCGCAGACCCAGCAGTCGTCGCCAGGATGTTTTCGGTGCAGGAGTTAGTATCATCGTGTCAGAGACTGTACCATAGGGCGTCAGGGCACGGCGACAGTGCCACATGTGACCTTACCACCTTCACCACCTCCTCATAGAGCTCTACTTCCTACCCCTGATGAGGCTCCATGCCAGGCAGATGCTCCTAGAGGTCGTGGGCGTGGAGGTCCTGTTCAGAGAGGACGAGGCGACAGAGGCAGAGGCCGAGGTAGAGGCAGAGGACAGCCAGCTGTTAGTGGTGGACAGGCCCGAGTGTTCCCGTTGACTACTCAGGATACACAGGCATCCAATGCCATTGTGACAGGTACTCTGCCAGTATGTTCTTTTGATGCACGAGTATTATTTGATCCAGGCTCCACACATTCTTATGTATCCACATACTTTGCACCGAGGTTGGGCCGAGAGTCTTCTTCGTTAGATCAGCCGTTTTTCGTTATTACTCCGGTAGGCGAGTCGTTTGTTGCCCGTTTTGTATACCAATCGTGTCCCGTTCGTATCGGGGAGAGAGATTCTTCAGTTGATTTGATTCTCCTCAATATGCTAGACTTCGACGTTCTTCTTGGTATGGACTGGCTAGCCACCAGTTATGCGTCTGTGGACTGCCGTGAAAAGGCAGTCAGATTCAGCTTTCCTGGTGAGCCGGTTCTTGTTATTCAAGGAGATCGTAGCGCTACCCTTCCCAGCTTGATTTCTTCCCTTCGTGCTGGTCAGCTCTTGAGGAAAGGGTGTCAGGGATTCTTAGCCTATGTTTGTGATACTAGCGCCACAGAGGTTCCGTTGGACCAGGTCCCTGTTGTGAGAGAGTTTCCTGATGTATTCCCTGACGAGCTGCCTGGTCTGCCACCAGAGCGCGAGATTGAGTTCTACATCAACTTGATCCCCGGCACGTGGTCTATCTCTATACCGCCTTATCGGATGGCCCCGGCGGAGCTTAGAGAGCTGAAGGATCAGTTACAGGACTTGCTGGATAAAGGGCTTATCCAACTGAGTGTGTCACCTTGGGGTGCTCCCGTCCTGTTTGTTAAGAAGAAGGACGGCAGTATGCGCTTATGAATTGATTATCGTCAGCTGAACCGGGTTACTGTGCGAAACAGATATCCCCTACCCCGCATTGACGACTTATTTGATCAGCTCCAGAGTGCGGGGTACTTCTCGAAGGTTGATTTACGATCAGGTTATCACCGGTTGCGGGTTCGGAAGGAGGATATTCCGAAGACTGCTTTCGTACTCGATATGGTCATTATGAGTTCTTGGTGATGTCGTTCGGGCTCACCAATGCCCCGGCAGCATTTATGGACTTGATGAACCGTGTATTCAGGCCGTATCTTGATCAGTTCATCATTGTTTTCATTGACGACATCTTGGTATATTCTCGGAGCCGGGAGGAGCACGAGCAGCACTTGCGTATCACATTGCAGACTTTGAGGGAGCATCAGCTGTTCGCTAAATTTTCCAAGTGCACATTCTGGCTAGACAGTGTCGACTTCTTGGGTCATGTGGTGACGAGAGATGGTATTTGTGTGGACCCGAAGAAGATCGAGGTAGTACTGCGTTGGCCCAGACAGGTATCAGTAACAGAGGTTCGCAGTTTTTAGGTCTAGCCGGCTATTATCGACGTTTTGTCCAGGATTTCTCCTGTATTGCTGCAACGTTGACCGGGTTGACCTAAAAGGGGGTTCCTTTTGATTGGACCGAGGCATGTAAGGATAGCTTCCAGCAGTTGAAGACTCGTCTGACTACTGCACCAGTGTTATCATTGCCTTTAGGATCAGGCGGTTTCATGGTATTTTGTGATGCTTCTCGAGTGGGGCTGGGCTGTGTATTGATGCAGCACGACAGAGTTATCGCGTATGCTTCTCGGCAGTTGCGGAGACACGAGCAGAACTACCCCACTCATGATTTAGAGATGGCTGTAGTAGTGTTTGCACTCAAGATCTGGAGACATTACCTATACGGCGAGTCGTGCCAGATATTCACCGACCACAAGAGCTTGAAGTATATCTTTCTGCAGCGAGATCTAAATCTAAGACAGCGTCGTTGGATGGAGTTGGTAAAAGATTATGACTGCGAGATTCTATACCATCCGGGCAAGGCGAATGTGGTGGCAGATGCTTTGAGTAGGAGGCCCGGAGGTAGCCTATCTTGTTTGAGCGCAGTACAAATGCAGTCGGCGGCGGATTGACAGGTTTTATGTGACAGCCGAGTGTAGTTCAAGTTTACTCCTACAGGGGGACAGCTGGCCCATTTCAGAGCACGCCCACAGTTACTTGACCGTATCCGCGAGGCACAGTCCGGCGATGCCCATATTTTTGAGATTATCGAGCAGATTCGGGAGGGCAGAGTTTCCGAGTTCGTGATTGACGATCAGGGGATACTTCGATTTGGGACTCGACTGTGCGTACCAGATTCTGAGGGACTGAGCCGTGATATCCTTGAGGAGGAACATAGATCAGTGTACAGTGTGCACCCAGGTTCCACCAAGATGTACCGTGATTTGAGAGAGATTTACTGGTGGGAGGGGATGAAGAAGGATGTTACAGACTTTGTATCGAGATGCCTGACTTGTCAGCAAGTCAAGGACGAGCACCAGAGGCCAGCCGGCGAGTCACAGCCTTTGCCCATCCCAGAGTGGAAGTGGGAACAGGTCTCCATGGACTTTATTGTGGGTCTACCCAGGACCAGTCGAGGGTATGACTCTATTTGGGTGATTGTGGATCAACTGACGAAAGCGGTTCACTTCCTGCCAGTGAAGACCACTTTTGGATTTGCTCAGTACGCCCAGGTTTATATTGATGAGATTGTACGACAGCATGGCATCCCGACTTAAATTTTGTCCGACCGGGGAACCCAGTTTACCAGCCGATTGTGGCAGAAACTTCAGGAGGCTTTGGGCACCCGATTGAGTTTTAGCACAGCTGTTCATCCGCAGACTGATGGTCAGTCAGAGCGTACTATTCAGACTCTTGAAGACATGCTCAGAACTTGTGTTTTAGACTTCGGTGGTAGCTGGGATCATCATTTGCCCTTGATCAAGTTCTCCTACAATAATAGCTTCCAGGAAATGATTCAGATGTGTAACATTTCAAAAAAATAAAACATTATTTTTGGGAATTTTTATAATTTTATATTATTCTATTGAATATTTTAATACTTCGGTACAATTAAATACCGATAAATGGGAAAAATTCTAAACTGGAGTTTTAGTAAAAAGTTTACCAAAATGGCTTTTAAATATTTTATCTGGTTTTATGGATATTTTATCTGAATTTTATCTCGACTGCACACACATGTGCATGTTAGCTAAGGGTTAAGCCTAAGGTTAAACCATGCTTAGATGACCATGATGGTTTAAACCATTTGGTTAAGCTAATTGGGTTTAATTAAGGGTTCTAGTTTTTAAATTGGATTAGGGTAGGGGTTGACTAGTAGGTAGGTGAGAGAGAGAGAGAGAGAGTGGTAGCTCTAGGGTTATGTCACCCTCCATTTCATTTCAAAACTTTTCACTTACCTTTCACACTCCCTCTCACTCACATCCCTCACATCTCTCATTCTCACACTCCACCACAAAACAACCACAACAACAACGCTTCACCACACAACTCCAGCAGCAGCAGCTGCTGCAACTGCAAAAAAAAAGAAAGGAAAAAAAAAGAGTGCAAGCAGCAGCAACAGCCTCAAGAAAAACAGCAGAACAGCAACAGCTACAGCAACAAAAACAGCAACATCAGCAGCTGCTACAGGAACACAGCAGCAGCAACTCACTTCCCCACTTCCTCCTTCTTCCCTTCTCCTTCATCCTAGGACCCCTTGAGATATAATCCCGCAACCTAACACCTTTCTTGCTCGATATGGTCGTTAAAGCTGAAATTTAGTGTTTATAGTGTGATCTAGTGCTAGTTTTAGGTGATTTGAGTGAGATTTGGCTAAGTGATGGATTTGAATGTTAGTATAGCCTTACTAGGTGTTGTTAAGACCAGTTAACCCTAGATCTACCCCAGATCCCAGCAAAAATACCAAATTGTTCGATTTAGTGTCGGTTAGCGTTTTGTCGACTTTTCGTGCCTTTCTGGAATCTGCTATCACCCGGGACCTCCTAAAATAATTTTGAGTTGGCAGTGAGTTGTGCAGGCAAACAAAAACCAACACCCAAAGCCCTAGCCCCAACCACCTTTTTATGGCCGCAAATTAATTCCCTCTGGCCGCAATTTGCGGCCAGAGCAGGAGGGAACTGCCTCGTTTTTCGTGCATGGCCCTATTTCCAGTAGACTTGACCCTGGGTATGTGCAGTTTTGTCTGATTCCAAACAGGGTAAAATCTGGGTTGATTTTCTTAAGTTGGCACATGATTTACGACTTGTTTTAGCATGGTTTTTGGTAATTGGTGATTCGTTTCTGTCGGGTGGCGTTTGGACGTCAACGACAAGTGGATATTGGCTGTGTTTGCATGCGAGGCTACAGGTTTTTACCTATGAGCGTAGCGTGTGCCGTTTTGGTTTACGACATGGTTTTCATGTGTTTTAGCGTGTGATATCCTTATAGGTACCCCACGTGACGTCGATGAGTTAGAGATGCAAATGGCGACATCGGCATCAGCATACGAGAAGCAAGGTGAGTAGATCTATATCTACGGGGAGAAGTCGGGTGGATGGCGTATAGCACCCCTGCAGTCCGATGTCTAGTGTACTATACATACTATATATATAAGATAGCTTATGCGTGACTGGTTGTTTAGGATGCGTTAAGTGTACTATGCATAGGTTAGGGTTAGAAGTAACTAGTGTAGCTCCTAGTCGTGAACCCTAGAATAGGTTTACACCCACCCGCACACACGTTCATATTTGCTCTATTTATACGGTGACGATGAGGATATTGGAGGACATTGGAGATGAGTCGATGAGATTGGGCATAGTGCTGTGATATCGGTGATATGATGTGATTCGTATTTGGGATACGATATACGATTTTTAGCGGGCCTTGGGACGTGTTTCACACACGCATTCTTACTTATATAATGGTATCGATTTGTACTAGACTTAGATCGGTACCCCAGATTTTCTGAGATGATGATAAGGATACCAAATAATTGATGAGCTGATTGTGATACTGACCCGTACCCAGCTATTAGGATGCCGTACGACGATTTACCGTACGAGCTATGTATATTGATGATTGATCCGCGCCCATGACTCGAGCATGTTAGATGACATACGGTATTGTGCGCGATACTATTGAGGCGGGATCACCGACTATTATATTTATAATTAAATATATATCGACTCAGATTTAGGTGGTTTCCATACCCCTCCCGATTGACTTGATAGTTAGATCAGTAGTTAGTATAGTAGATGTTAGACTAGACCCGAGTCATACCTATTTCAAAAACTTACGAATCGGGAATATCTTAAAAACAAGTAAAGGGATTCTACGGATATTTTCAAAGGACGTATCTTTCTTAAAAACTCCGTAGCCCTTATTTTACAAAAACCCCGATTTGTCTGATTTCAAATGGCACAATTTCATGACATATACATATTGATGTAGACTTTTCACAGCTGCGTTGATTTATTCGATTCCGCATGTTCATTGCTATTCACATTTCATTTCACGTGCTATTGCTATATTACCATCATGCTGTTAGGATACCAGCACCATTATCGATGATGCATATGTTACACGTACACTTGCTTGCTGGCTCACACACTTCATCGTCGATAATTGCCATGTCACTACACTGTAGTACTTTGCATTCAGGATACGATCCTTGCATGGCATACTCATTGTACACTTATATTTGTGCACATACTCATACTTGTACACATACATGTTTGCACATACATAGATGATATTTCTAATTTTTGGGAACCGCAAGATACTCTTTAAAACTGATTCATTTTAAAAAGAGCGGCTTTCCCCAATATGTGCATATTACTATTCCTTGTTGCATGATAGATAGATGTGCTTGCATTTCTTTTACATGTCGCATATATCATGCTCTTTGATCATACGCATTGAGATATATTGTTTCCATGATATTTCTGGATTTAGGAACCGTGGATATTTCAAAAGAAAATATGTAATTGTTTTAAAAACCCGGTTACCCTTGATATGATATTTCAGCGCGTCCACCATGAGTTTTCATGGTTCCTGAGAGCTTTTGTGAGTATACCCGATTCGAGGAGAGGTAGGCACCGATTGCGGGTACATGGTGGACCCGGTATGGTACCCCGGGGCGAGAACGGATCGCTGTGTAGTAGATGGTGAGCCTGGCAGAGGGACTACTACCTACCGGTGATTGTATTTGAGCTCGGCGGATATCCGGAGGATACCGACCGGAGTTGAGAGATGGATATGGGCGTACTGCTGGGGCTGAGGGCCGATACCGCAGACGGAGCCCGTAGGCTGACCCGGACTGACGGTTGCCCGATATATGAGGATTTGCGTGCCGATGCTAGGCACGGGTTTTCATGATGTTTTCCATGATTTTGATTATATCCTCACATTTACTTGCATGATGCTTATTGTCATTGGGTGACGGGTGGATGGGATCCACGTTTATACAGACTTTGATCACATACAGACTTGATTACTTTGATCATAATTCATTTGTATATATAACATGGTATGAAGGCGCTGTTATATATACCCTTACACCAATATTAGTGGAATGGGACGCTAATATATGTGTATTGATATCCATTTGATATTTCATCATATTTACTTCATGCAGACATACATTATATTATCACATGTTATTACCTGAGCCACTGGCTGTTAGTGTATATGCCCTAGGGGCCATTATTGTATCATACTAGTTTGTATATTACTTAATGGAAGCTTGGGATATTCACATGTATATAACAGTCTTGCTAAACAAGGTAGTATGCTACTTGGTTTTTCTATCTTAATATGTGAGTATACGTATTGATAGAGCTCTTAAGATCTTTCTTGACTACCAGCGTTGTGATGGCAGTCACACTAGTGGGGGCTGGGTAGTCTACAAGCACAACCTTATTCAGGTCCCAAATCGTAGGATTATCGAGACAGGGCATCGATACTCCGGAGTAGACTAGTGTGTACGCTTCTCATCCCAGTTGGGGAGATGGTCTGTCCCACAGCCGTCAGTACGTCGTACTGAAGATAGTATACAGGTGCTCGTTGGGTTACGGGTACACCGGACAAGACTCGCAGGGAACTGTAGGTTGGTTTTATACCAGTCGTCAGTTAACAGTTCCCAGGTGACATGAGTACAGCATAGTCCGTAGACTTGACACTGCTACTTCGCCTCGAGTGTGTCCCACTATTCTTAGATTGCTACCCTACCACGGCCCAAAGGAGCCGTGCAAACATGTAGCAGTTGGGTGCAGTCCCGAGCACTTGGAGGCAGTGGCGGTTAGACAGGATTCGTCTCTCCCAGTATTGGGAGTTGATATCGCGCTGTGTCAGAGAGCCATTACGCAAAGTCCCTGGCCAAGGCAAGCGAGATTTGCTGGTAAGTTCCAGTAGTTTCTCAGGGTGTAATGGGCTTCACTCCGACACGACTTATACCGCTATTAGGGGACTGATGCTTGCCGCCCCCTAAGCCCGATATGCGATAGTCTTAGACGAACAGACCGGACTGTACGGAGATTGTCACATCAGGCTCAGTAGGAGTTCGGATGGGTTTCCTCATCGGCCTTCTTATCGACATCTACCTGGGGACCGTTACGTACAGCTAGTGCCGCTTGCGGTCTATGGTTAAACCCACTGCCAGCGTAGTAGTCGAGTCATTAGAGTCCCACACAGAGAGTTTCCCTGCTCCAGGTCGTATGGTTTTACGACAAGGGTTCGGACGCATACGTGTGTTTACACACGTACGACTTTCGGACAGTTTTTACTAGCCGGCTTTGGTTTAAACCAGATTCTAGTATCGGGATATTGGATTTATACAGTCTAAAGTTTTTCCGTGTTTTCACGGATAGGAGGGGCATACTCGTAATTTCGCGAGAAGTTTCTAGAAGGATGGTGACTTGAGGGTTTAGGTGGCATTTGTATTAAATGCATTTGTGACTCACTAGATGAATCATACAAGTGAGTTAATGAAGCATTAAATTGCTTAATGACTCACTTGATGATTCATTGCAATATTAAATGAAGCATGGTGATAAATCACTTAATTTTATTTATTTGATAAATCTTATGCTTCATGATATATTAGAAGTGAGAAACAATTGTATCAATTATTCATGCTCACCTTTTCTCTCCTCAAGCTCTCTCTCTTCAAACCCTAATCCTCCCTCTCATGTGTTGAGATCAAGGATCAGAATAGACTAATCAATCCATAGTCCAACTCTATATCACCTAGGTTACTTAGATTAGCACTTTAAGAAATCTAGTTACCTCAAGTTTGAGGTGAAGCTTGAAGTAAAGCTCTCGAGTGGATCGTCTACTACTTGGAGAAGGCCGAGGAGGAAGTGGAGAACGAAAAGACGAAGGACACGGTTCATTAGGTATTATCACTTCACATAGTTGTTTAGAACTCCTATGTTTATCGTTAGCTATTGTTTAGCAAAGATTCTTCGGTTAGTCGATGTTTAAGCAAAGAACAAGATCGTTTTTCATATTTCCGCCTCCCCGCAAGTCGTGGAGTGTTTTACATCGACTTACAGTGGTATCAGAGCCTCGCTAAACAATAATTAACTCATTAGCAAAGTCGTAAGAATTTCGAACGCAAAAAGAACCGGAAAAATCATCGATTTAACACAGTTTCTGTCGAATTTAAAACGTAGTCTAAAAATTTTTCGGGGACCTCTAAAATTACAAGCAGAGAATAATAGGGCTACTGCAGAAATTTGGACTCATGACTCGGCAAACTCACCGCGGAACCGCGGCGGATTCATGCGATCCACCGCGGATCCACGGCCGAGTTGGGGCCGAGTCAGCCCAAATTTCTTCAGTAACTCTTATGTGTTAATAATGATATTTCTGGGATATTTTATTTTCTGCTAAGATCTCAGGTGCACAGAGAAGTTTTGGAGTAGAATCTAAAGTGTTTGCTCGATCGAAATTTTATGATGTTTGCTAATTTGATTATATCTGTGATTGTATAATGTGTTCGTAAACCTCCCCTAACTGCTAGTATGTCGGTTGGCAGGGGGTTGCACATTTCTGTAATGGATTTTAACTGTTTATGATTATGAACTGTATTGGATTGTTATGATGATTAGCCGGGGTTTGAGATGGGTTATTATTTTAATTCATTCAATGTAATTGTAATATGTTGTAATATTATTTTGCGGGGCGCATCCAGGTTGCGGTTGTAGCCACCGTTGTATTATTTCATTTTACTGTTTTTGCTCCTAGGACAGACCCAAGGTGGGGTGCACAAACTACCGGGTACTTTGAAGTGTTTAGTGGCCTACTCACTTTGTTGAGGGAGACCGCTTCACTTCGGGTACTTGGCGGGTAGTTTGCCGTACTCGTAGGGGTCTAGGGTAGGGTAATGGCTATTCATCACAACTGTGTAATCCGTCTTTTGTTGCAGGCTCAAAGCAAACACGGATTGCTTGTATATCCAATAATGTTCATCTGTGATCTGGAATGCCTATTATTGCGTCTGACGAATGTACAATATCTATATATGATAGCTATTTAGACGTCACTTATGTTTTACACCCGCGCTAGCCCAGCCCCCGCTCTGCCGTTAGTTAAGTAACCTAACGGGTGATGACGGGACCCAGTGGCGAATGCGGATGGCATAAGAGGACGTTGTATTTTCGTTGTTTTCTGCAATGATAGGTTAAATGATGGGACGCATTATTATTAATGCAAAGAAAATAAACCAAAGTTAAATCGTTGGAACAAATTTAAAAGAAACCACTCGGTTATTTTAAAAGAGCAGAATTTTTAATTGCGGAGCTTTAACCACTCCTTTTAAAAAGCTATCAGGTTCCTTCGATTATATCAAGTTCACTGCATTCACGGTTTCACCAAAACCAGTCGTAGCCCTCCGTCATTTCTTATGGATGGTCAGTAATATTCAAGATATGTTTGTTGGCTTTCGTCAAGGCATAGTGTTTGGTAGCTGCTGGGGTATTCATTTGTTGCATAGATAGATGAGTTGGTTTAGGATAGTCGTATTACCTTGTTGGCTTTCGTCAAGGGTATGTACGGGTGGGTTCAAATTAACAAGATAATGATGGGCAGAACTTGACATGTGACTTATGATTTGTTGGCTTTCGTCAAGGTCATAAGAACATGGGGCAAAAATCCACATCGGGAGTATCTAAAGAAACTGAAACTTGCTAGTGTTGCATACCATTTGGAGTTTGATGAATGTTGGTAGGATTCCTTCAACATTATCATACGATGATATTTGGATCCCGATCCTACTGTGAGTATATGCTACTTATCAGAAGATTCGTCACTTAACGATCAATGCTATAAACCAAGTAGGTGTCGAGAAAGGTGTCAGCGGGGCTACGCCCCCAGAGAAAAGAGGTTATTTAATTAAGGAACTTCGCGAAAGCGTTGGAAAACCTCCCTCGAAGTACCGACACTGGCCTGGCTGAACGGTTAAGCAAGTATTATACAGTGAGAATAGTCCTGGCTAGTTCTTCTTTTATGGTTTGAGGAAGGATTCGAGAAACAGTGGGAGCCATCCAGTTTAGATAAATTAAAAACCAATCCAAACTTGTAAGAGCATCATGCTAAAGTGTTTTCTTCTCTCTCTCTCATTGCAGCGACCTTGTGACCATGACTAGGTTACATCTAGATAACAATTTGACTGAATCTGACTTATATGACTGGCAAAGGTCTGTCCAGATGTCCATTGCCTATGACAAGCTGGACCACCTAATTACTACTCAAGATCCCACCGTCCCAGGTCCAGTTTCCACCGTAACAGCTATGGATATCCGTCAAACAAGGGAAAAGGATAAAGCGAAAGCCAAGTGCCTCGTGTTGGCTTTAGTTGATGGTGTATACCAGAAGCAGCACGAGAAGATGGACTCAGTTTCCATTTTTCTCCATAACAAAGATTTATATGGAGAGCAATCTCATATCGCAAGATATGAGTCCTCGAACGAATTAATTCAAGCGAGGTTGGCTGTCGGGTCATCAGTAGGGGACAACGTCCTTACGATGACTAGCTGTATTGATGAGCTCAAGGACCTGGAGACCACGTTGAGAAACAGGTCATACGCTGACTTATTTCCACAGTCCCTACCTTCTACTTACACCCTGAAAGAAACCAGGGGGACACAAGCTCTGCTTAATGGGGGACCTTCTTCTTCTACATCCAGGGCGATAGCAAAGGGTGAAAAGAAGAAGACCTCTACAAAGCCAATATACAGTGTCGGTAAAGTAGGAGAAAAGGGAAGAGCAAAAGTTTCGGGACTTGGTATAGGTAAGGAGGGATGTTCCTATTGTTATGGGAACGGACATTGGCAGAAGGATTGCAGGGCTTTGGAAGCCAGTAGCCAGGATACGAAGCATGTTGTGGCTTCAGCCTCAAGTGTGTTTGTAATTGAGAACTGTTTGTCAATTAACTCTACTTCCTGGGTACTAGATACCGGAGCAGGATCTCATATCTGTAATTCATTACATACTTTGAGAAACCGTAAAGTTATAAGGGTAGGTGATTTGTCTCTCAGAGTTGCAAACGGAATGAGCGTTGATGCTGAATCCGTGGGAGAATATCGCCTAGGTTTGACAAGTGGGCAGATATTGATTCTACGTAACTGTTTGTATGTACCTAGTTTGACTTGTAATATCATATCAGTGTCCTCACTTTCGAGAGAGGGATATGATTTTACATTCGTAAGCGATATAGTTCACATCCACCTAAATCAAGTTCTGATTGGGTCCGGTACATTAGATGACGGTATATACGTATTGAATCAAGCTCAGGTTTTCAATGTCCGGAACACACTTAAAAGAAAGTCTCCAGAAATAAATCAGGCTTTCTTATGGCATTGTAGACTAGCTCACATCAATGAAACACGGTTGATGAAGTTACATAGAGAAGGATATTTGAATCCGTTCGAATATCAATCTTATGCTACTTGTGAATCTTTTCTCATGGGAAAGATGACAAAGACTCCGTTTACTGGACACGGAGTAAGAGCGAGCGAGCTCTTGGGACTCGTACACAGTGACGTGTGCAGTCCAATGTCTACAAATGCGCGAGGTGGTTATTCCTACTTCATTACTTTCACGGATGATTTCTCTAGGTATGGACATATCTTCTTGATGAAGCATAAATCCGAGGCTTTTGAGAAATTCTGGGAATACAAGAGTGAAGTGGAAAACCAAACAGGCAAAAGTATCAAGACACTGAGATCTGATCGAGGTGGTGAATACTTAAGTGCCGAGTTCCTGGGTTACTTAAAAGAGAATGGAATTCTCTCTCAGCTTACTCCTCCATACACACCACAACACAACGGTGTATTGGAAAGGAGGAATCGAACCCTATTAGATATGGTTCGTTCCATGATGAGTAAGGCTGAGTTACCACGATCTTTCTGGGGTTATGCACTAGAATCAGCTGCATATCTTTTGAACAAGGTTCCAACTAAAACTGTGCCTACCACGCCATATCAGATGTGGAGTGGGAAGAAACCCTATCTTCAGTACCTGAAGACATGGGGATGTCCAGCTTTTGTAAAAAAGCAGCATCCAGACAAGCTCGAGGCACGTTCAGTAGAGTGTAAGTTTGTGGGATATCCAAAGAACTCCATGGGATATTGTTTCTATTACGCAGAGGAACAAAAGGTTTTTGTTTCTCGTCATGCCCGCTTCTTAGAAACTGAATTTTTAGAAAATCAGAAGAGTGGGAGCGCAGTAGAACTGGAAGAAATTCCAGAACCACAAGCTGTTACTGAAAGTTTGGTAGAACAAGAAGTTTCAGAAGAAAGGGACATACCAGCGCCTATCCGCAGAAGTAGTAGGCAGTCTCATCCGCACGAGAGATACTACGGTTTTCTCATAGACGGGGATCGAGAAGATTGCGTCATTGATAATGACGACCCTACTAGCTTCCAGCAAGCCATTCAGAGCGACGACTTGGTAAAATGGCTGGATGCAATACGGACCGAAATGGAGTCCATGTACACTAACAAAGTATGGACTTTGGACATTGCTCCAGATGGGGTAAAACCCGTAGGATGCAAATGGATCTTCAGAAAGAAGATTGGTGTAGATGGACAGGTTGAAACCTATAAGGCTAGACTTGTTGCAAAGGGTTTTCGTCAAAGACCTGGTTTGGACTATGACGAAACCTTTTCTCCAGTGGCTATGCTCAAATCCATTCGGGTCCTTCTTGCTATTGCTGCCTTCCACGATTATGAGATCTGGCAGATGGACGTAAAGACGGCCTTTCTAAATGGTAATTTGGAAGAGTGCGTCTATATGGATCAGCCAGAGGGATTCATTCAGAGTGGGAGCAGCGGTAAAGTGTGCAAGCTGCTTAAGTCCATTTATGGACTAAAGCAGGCATCGCGGAGTTGGAACATCTGTTTTGATGATACTGTCAAAGAATTCGACTTTATCAAGAATCCAGATGAACCATGCATATATAGTAAGATTGTAAGGAGAGTTGATGTATTCCTCGTCTTGTACGTAGATGGCATTCTCCTAATAGGAAATGATATTCCTATGTTACAGTCAGTAAAAAGGTTCTTGTCACAGAAGTTCTCCATCAAGGACCTGGGTGATGCCACCTACATTCTAGGGATCCAGATCTATCGTGATAGATCAAAGAGGATGTTGGGACTTTCGCAGTCCAGGTATATAGACACCATATTGAAAAGATTCAGTATGGATGATTCTAATCGCGGTAACCTACCGGCTTGTCATGGAATCACCCTCTCCAAAAAGATGTCTCCCAAGACTGATTTGGAAAGGGATCGCATGTCGATTATACCCTACGCTTCTGCGGTAGGCTCTATAATGTATGCGATATTATGTACCAGACCAGATGTAGCATACGCATTGAGCGTTGTAAGCCGGTATCAGGCAAACCCAGGGGAGAAGCACTGGATAGCAGTAAAGAACATTCTCAAGTACCTGAGAAGGACTAAGGAGATGTTCTTGGTTTACGGCGGAAAAGACCTCAAGATGGAGGCCTTTGCTGATTCTGGCTTCCAGAGTGATAAGGACGATTCCAAGTCCATGTTAGGTTATGTCTTTACCCTCAATGGAGGGGCGGTGTGCTGGAAGAGTTCCAAGCAGGACACCGTTGCTGACTCGACGATGGAAGCGGAGTATATTGCTGCTTGCGATGCCGCAAAAGAAGCGGTCTGGATGAAGAAGTTCCTAACAGAACTTCAGGTGGTTCCTACCATAGTTGATCCAATACCTCTGTATTGCGACAACAACGGAGCTATAGCTTTAGCGAAGGAACCGAGGTCCCATCAGAAGTCCAGACACATCTTAAGGCGGTATCACCTGATCAGAGAGATCATTGATCGTCGGGAGATCGAGGTTCGGAGAGTTGCTACTGAAGAGAACATTGATGATCCATTCACGAAGGCCCTACCTCAGATTCAGTTCGAGAGGCTACTCGAGATCATCGGTCTTCGATATGCCAGTACATGGCCCTAGTGCAAGTGGGAGATTGTTAGTGTATATGCCCTAGGGGCCATTATTGTATCATACTAGTTTGTATATTACTTAATGGAAGCTTGGGATATTCACATGTATATAACAGTCTTGCTAAACATGGTAGTATACTACTTGGTTTTTCTATCTTAATATGTGAGTATACGTATTGATAGAGCTCTTAGGATCTTGCTTGACTACCAGCGTTGTGATGGCAGTCACGCTAGTGGGGGCTGGATAGTCTACAAGCACATCCTTATTCAGGTCCCTAGTCGTAAGATTATCGAGACAGGGTATCGATACTCCGGAGTAGACTAGTGTGTACGCTTCTCAACCCAGTTGGGGAGATGGTCTGTCCCACAGCCGTCAGTACGTCATACTGGAGATAGTATACAGGTGCTCGTTGGGTTACGGGTACACCCGACAGGACTCGCAGGGAACTGTAGGTTGGTTTTATACCAGTCGTCAGTTAACAGTTCCCAGGTGACATGAGTACAGCATAGTCCGCAGACTTGACACTGCTACATCGCCTCGAGTGTGTCCCACTGTTCTTAGATTGCTATCCTACCATGGCTCAAAGGAGTCATGCAAACAGCTAGCAGTTGGGTGCAGTCCCGAGCACTTGGAGGCAGTGGCGGTTAGACAGGATTCGTCTCTCCCGGTATTGGGAGTTGATATCGCGCTGTGTCAGAGAGCCATTACGCAAAGTCCCTGGCTAGGGCAAGCGAGATTTGCTGGTAGGTTCCAGTAGTTTCTCAGGGTGTAATGAGCTTCACTCCGACACGACTTATACCGCTATTAGGGGACTGACGCTTGCCGCCCCTTAGGCCCGATATGCAATAGTCTTAGACGAACAGACCGGACTGTACGGAGATTGTCACATCAGGCTCAGTAGGAGTTCGGATGGGTTTCCTCATCGGCCTTCTTATCGACATCTACCTGGGGACCGTTACGTACAGCTAGTGCCGCTTGCGGTCTGTGGTTAAACCCACTGCCAGCGTAGTAGTCGAGTCATTAGAGTCCCACACAGAGAGTTTCCCTGCTCCAGGTCGTATGGTTTTACGACAAGGGTTCGGACGCATACGTGTGTTTACACACGTACGACTTTCGGACAGTTTTTACTAGCCGGCTTTGGTTTAAACCAGATTCTAGTATCGGGATATTGGATTTATACAGTCTAAAGTTTTTCCGTGTTTTCACGGATAGGAGGGGCATACTCGTAATTTCGCGAGAAACTTCTAGAAGGATGGTGACTTGAGGGTTTAGGTGGCATTTGTATTAAATGCATTTGTGACTCACTAGATAAATCATACAAGTGAGTTAATGAAGCATTAAATTGCTTAATGACTCACTTGATGATTCATTGCAATATTAAATGAAGCATGGTGATAAATCACTTAATTTTATTTATTTGATAAATCTTATGCTTCATGATATATTAGAAGTGAGAAACAATTGTATCAATTATTCATGCTCACCTTCTCTCTCCTCAAGCTCTCTCTCTTCAAACCCTAATCCTCCCTCTCATGTGTTGAGATCAAGGATTAGAATAGACTGATCAATCCATAGTCCAACTCTATATCACCTAGGTTACTTAGATTAGCACTTTAAGAAACCCAGTTACCTCAAGTTTGAGGTGATGCTTGTGTAGGGTTCCTAGGAACCCTAATGAGTTCTCACAAGGCATCAACCATGCCGATTTCAAATTTTAACGGTGCCGAGAAACCCTAAACAACGGATCGTTTGCTAGAAAACTAGGCGAAAAAGCTAACTAGTTAACACTTAACTACAAGATACGGAAATACAACCTTTGTAGATCCGGTCCTCCACCTCCACGGCTCCGAGATAAGGTCCTCTCCGCTGTCCAAATCTAATCCGGGCTCTAGCGTCGGCTTCATCGGAGAATGGACGGGCTAGGTCGTCGACGACGTGCCGAAGATGATCTACGTCGAAGCATCGCAAGATCAAGCTCCACCTTCACCAAGCCATGAAAACTTGTGGAGGAAACACACTCTACTACTTGGCAAGAGGTAGAGGATGAAGAAATAGGAAGTGGGTAGACTTTAGAATTGGATTTCTCACTCATTTGCATCAATCACCATTGATGACCTCAAGCTTCTTCAAAGAAGAAGATGAAGAAGAAGATGAAATATATGATAAGATTAATAAATATTGAAAAAGAAAATCAATACTTATCATAACATGAACCATGGTCAAGTGTAGAGATTAAACTAGGGTTAATGGAGTGGTTAGGGTTAAGCATGAGACAAAATGGTTACTTAGGTCAAAGCTTCATGAAGCTTCAACTAGAATCCAAAACAAGCCACCATTTTCCTTTATGCTATTCATTTTTCCAAAAAAGAATCAATGAACAAATAAATGAATAAGAAAATGTAAACCCTAACCATTACATAACCATGGTTTAAACTTTACACAAAACACAAGTAAACATGTATCATCAAACATGATACAATCAAGTGCATAAAATCATATCGCATATGCAATGTGCACACCCGAGTGAGAAAATCCATTTTAAAGTGAACCGATACTAGTTGATGCAAAGTAATATATCAAATATATAATTATGCATTAAATCAATAAATCAACACTTGATTTAACGATCCGGTCATGACGCACATAACCGACTGGTATCATTAGTAACATCTTATCGAATCAACACTTGATCCGATAACCCGGCTATATCGCATATAACCGATCAATGTCACATCGCGAGAATCGAATAC
Organism: Agapanthus africanus; assembly: GCA_030015575.1. NCBI lineage: Eukaryota > Viridiplantae > Streptophyta > Magnoliopsida > Asparagales > Amaryllidaceae > Agapanthus > Agapanthus africanus. Next base: position 243,614,555 of record CM057344.1, read on the forward strand.
AGTATCACATACTTGCATTATTCTCGGTCCCGCACATATCTCATATGCGCTCCTATTTCGTTTCGCTTGAGCCAGGAAACCTCTGTGTAGGACTCTAAAGACTCGTCAATACGCCGGCAGCAGATGATGATCATATCAAACACCCACAAGCCGCAAGCGGTCTGCTAAACGTAACGGCCACCCGGGTATTGAGCGATCTGAAGATCGACGAGCAAGCCCGCTCACACTCCAGTGAATCCGACCAGTAACACTACCGTACAGTCCGGTCTGATCGTCTGATATGTCGCATATCTCGCCTAGGGGTGGTAAACGTCAGACCCCAATAGCTCAATAAGTCGTGTCGATATGAGGTCTATAACTGTTCGAGAAACTACTGGTAACACTTACCAGTAAATCTCAGCAACCCTGGCCAGGGATTTCCTGTTATAGCCAATCGAACACAGCGCAACATCAACTCCCTATACCGGGAGAGACGAATCCCCTCCTATCGCTCATTGCCTCCATGTGACTCGGGACTGTACCCAAAAACCACCGTTTTGCACGCCCTCTTGGACGTGGTAAGATGGAAATCAAAGCACAGTGGGAACCACACAAGACTCTATGACGATCTCGGGTCAACAGACTACTCTGTACCAGTGTCACCAGAGAACTGCCATCTGACGTGAGGTATAATACCATCTGGGAGTTCTCAGCGAGTCCGTCCAGTGTACCCAGTCTCTACTGAGCACCCGTATATCATCTCTGATGTCAAACACCGATGGATATGGGATCATCCATCGCCCATCTGTATGGGTCGAGAAGCTATACGCTAGTCTACTCTGGTATATCGATGCCCTGTCTCGATACACCCACGACTAGGGACTTTGAAGGATGTACTTATGGACTACCATGTCCCCACTAGTATGATCCGCATCATAGTCCAGGTAGTCAAGCACGCATCCTAAGGGCTTTACCAACATGTAACAGAGAGACAATCAGTATACACGTTAAGGTAAAGTTCAACCAGATAGCATACTATCATGTCGAGCAAGAAAGTCCTCCCTATATATGTCCCAGCATCCACTACAATATACATCCTATGTATAGTAATGGCCTCTAGGGCATACATATAACTAACAGCTTGAAGTAAAGCTCTCGGGTGGATCGTCTACTACTTGGAGAAGGCCGAGGAGGAGGTGGAGAACGAAAAGACGAAGGACACGGTTCATTAGGTATAATCACTTCACATAGTTGTTTAGAACTCCTATGTTTATCATTAGTTATTGTTTAGCAAAGATTCTTCGGTTAGTCGATGTTTAAGCAAAGAACAAGATCGTTTTTCATATTTCCGCCTCCCCGCAAGTCGTGGGGTGTTGTACATCGACTTACACTAGCACGAGTAGTTGACACTACCCACATGTATAGATGTTATGTTGCCACCTCGTCATGCTTCAGACTTATCCTTTTGAGGTTTATATTATACTGATCGTATTGACCTTGGATTATGTCATGCATTCGATTTCTGCTTGTAGATATTTTTCTATTCACGAGTTGGCAACTCACCCCCGTTGTGTCACAGTTCTTGCAGGTTTTGCCGTACAGGTTCCATAGCGGCACTTTCGGCACATTGCTTTCCTTTGCGGGTGATTTGCTGGGTAGGTGGGTTCTTTGCATCAGAACCACCCTTGTTTATGTATTATTCATTGTATCTAGAAGATTCCATCAACCAAAACCTGTATATGTTTCAGACTTAGTAACCTGTCATGTATTATTTTGACCTTAGAGTCGCGCTTAGTAGTAATACGGGTTTCATGTTATTTTGAGTTTCTCTTTGACTTTTGGTCTTCGCCCTTCGGCGTTGTATATCATATTGCTTGTGTGGTTGTGACCGTCGATTGACGAAGAGCTAGCTCCCGCTTGGGGATGCATTTTATCATTCCATATATATATATATATATATATATATATATATATATATATATATATATATATATATTGTTCTTGTTGTACCCTGTTCGGGGCCAGTATTTACAAGAAACTCTGCCGAAATTTTTAGAAAAGACTTTACATTTTTAAAATGCAATTCGGCTTACTTATTTAGAAACCTTGTATTTAAAACATGTTTTCTTAACATCTTTAAACTAGTTTTTCCTTATCTATTACCTAAAAAGGTTTTAGATTTCTGGGCTTTTGGCTTTCTTGGATTAGATGGGGTCCTATAGACTTCATATGATTCAAGTGCCAGTCACGGGCTATTTCGGGTCGAGACAAAGTTGGTATCAGAGCGCTAGGTTAACCTTGGTTGGAGTCTAAGTTTGACTATGTGGAACCTACGGCGTTTATATACATACGGAACTTAGGCTTGACCTTACAGAACTTAGACTTAGTCGAGGGGGTATTAGACCCGAACTTTCGTCGCGTAGGATGACCCTTGGTTGATGGAATAGGTGACTAAAGTAGAGTGACGTACCGTAGGTATGTTCCGCGGCATACATACGACATACCACTCCGCTTAAGGAACCTTAGGATGTGCATATTTTCGAGATCAGTGATTCTCTTCATATCCATGATTATACGTCCATTTGAGATCCTCAATTCTATTAGTTTCATGATCATACTTTCATTGATGCTGTCCCCCCTTATGATCATGTATCCATTCTGGATCTGTTGTTTCCTTTCTTGCCATTGATCTGCTCTCTTCGATACTCGATTGAGGTTCCTGTCGCCATTGCTTGAGCGCAGTTTGGACTGCTGCTAGGGTTACGGTCAGGGCGAGCTCGTGTGGTATGAGGGCCGACCATTATGTTTTCTGGTGTCATAGGAACGTCTCGAGTTAGTATGGATGATTGTGACCTCTTGTGGAGGCGAGTGCTTAGTTTTACACCGGATGATCAGGCCATTGTTGGAGCTGCCAGTTGAGAGAGGACTGTTGATGTACAGCATACCTCAGAGATTATGATGTCGCCTACCACGCAGAGAGACGAACCAGCTGTTGCTGAGACGGATAGGGTGTCGCTTCCGGAGCTTATGAGCTGAGATCGCTGGAGCTTCCAGGCAGATATGAGACCGATGATAGCTAGTCTACCCGATTTGAGAGGCGAAGGTGATTCGTCCGATTTATGCGCCGGAGTAGGCCCAGTTAAGTTGAAGATTTCCAGTGCGGAGAGTCTTACTCGGATGTAGAGCAGACCGATTTGGAGATGACCGCCAATGTATCGCCTTTCCTGGAGGATTGAAGCGATGTTCAGCGTTCAGACGAATGAGCCAGTTATTGCTGCAAATGACGTGGTATCGCCCAGATGGTTGGAGCTACTGCAGCATGAGTATATCCTTAGAGATATGATGGAAGGTCGCTAGTCACTAAGGATGAAGGACTAGGACATGTGGTTCGTTCGCTTAACCGGTGCGAGGTCATCAGATATACTGATTCCAGCTAGAGACTGTTAGTTATATGTATGCCATAGAGGCCATTGCTATACATAGGATGTATATTGTAGTGGATGCTGGGACATATATAGGGAGGACTTTTCTTGCTCGACATGATAGTATGCTATCTGGTTACTCTTTACCTTAACGTGTATACTGATTGTCTCTCTGTTACATGTTGGTAAAGCCCTTAGGATGTGTACTTGACTACCTGGACTATGATGCGGATCATACTAGTGGGGACAAGGTAGTCCATAAGTACATCCTTCAAGGTCCCTAGTCGTAGGTGTATCGAGACGGGGCATCGATATTCCAGAGTAGACTAGCGTATACCTTCTCGACCCATACAGATGGGCGATGGATGATCCCATATCCATTGGTGTTTGACATCAGAGATGATATACGGGTGCTCAGTGGAGACTGGGTACACTGGACGGACTCACCGAGAACTCCCAGATGGTATTATACCTTACGTCAGATGGCAGTTCTCTGGTGACACTGGTACAGAGTAGTCTGTTGACCCGAGATCGTCATAGAGTCTTGTGTGGTTCCCACTGTGCTTTGATTTCCACCTTACCACGTCCAAGAGGGCGTGCAAAACGGTGGTTTTTGGGTACAGTCCCGAGTCACATGGAGGCAATGAGCGATAGGAGGGGATTCGTCTCTCCCGGTATAGGGAGTTGATGTTGCGCTGTGTTCGATTGGCTATAACCGGAAATCCCTGGCCAGGGTTGCTGAGATTTACTGGTAAGTGTTACCAGTAGTTTCTCGAATTGTTATAGACCTCATATCGACACGACTTATCGAGCTATTGGGGTCTGACGTTTACCACCCCTAGGCGAGATATGCGACATATCAGACGACGAGACCGGACTGTACGGTAAATGTTACTGGTTGGATTCACAGGAGTGTGAGCGGGCTTGCTCGTCGATCTTCTGATCGCTCAATACCCGGGTGGCCGTTATGTTTAGCAGACCGCTTGCGGCTTGTGGGTGTTTGATATGATCATCACCTGCTGCCGGCGTATTGACGAGTCTTTAGAGTCCTACACAGAGGTTTCCTGGCTTAAGCGAAACGAAATAAGAGCGCATATGAGATATGTGCGGGACCGAGAATAATGCGTGTATGTGATACCGTATTCCATTCTCGCGATGAATGTGTCGAATGGTTGTATGTGATATAACCTAGTTATCGAATCAAGGATTGATTCGATAAGTCGATACATTGGATACTGGTCGGTTATATGAGATATGACCGGATCATTGAATCAAGTGTTGATTTAATGATTTAATGCATAATTATATATTTGATATATTACTTTGCATTAACTAGTATTGGTTCACTTTAAAAGGATTTTCTCACTTGATGTGCAAGTTGTATATGTGATATACTTTTGTGCACATGTTTGTATCATGTTTGATGATACTTGCTCATTTGGTTAAGTGTAAAGAATTAAACCTTGGTTAAGTAAATGGTTAGGGTTTTTATTTATTCATTTATCTTTTTAATTTTGATTAAAAAGAAATGGCAAAAGAAAACAAAATGGTTTCTTTCTTTCTTTCTTTCATGAAGCTTGTTGAAGCTTCATGAAGCTTTGACCAAGTGACCATTTTGTCTTCATGTTTAACCCTAACCATTCATCTAACCTTAGTCAATTCTCTACACTTGACCATGGTTGGTTTATGATAAGTATTCTTTTATTTTCTATTTTGAAAACAACTTATCATAATATTCATCTTCTTCTTCTTCTTGACATGAAGAAAAACCTTGCCTTCAACAATGGCAACTTAAGAAAATGAGTGAGAAATCCAATTCTAAAGTGAACCCACCTCCTATTTCTTCACCCTCTACCTCTTGCCAAGTAGTATAGGGTGTTATCTTCACAAGTTTCATGACTTGGTGAAGTTGGAGCTTGATCTTGTGATGCTTTGACGTAGATCATCTTCGACATCGTAGTCGATGACCTAGCCCGCCCATTTCTCCGATGGAGTCGACACTAGAGTCCAAGATCCGATTTGTACAGCGGAGGGACGTCTACGTGGAGCTAAGGAAGTGGAGAACCAAATCTACAAAGGTTGTAGCCTCTTTCTTTTAGTTAAGTTGTTAACTAGTTTCATTTGTCGCCTAAAATCTAGTTAACGATCCGTATTAGGGTTTCTCGGCACTTGTAAAATTTGAAATTGGCATGGTTGATGCCTTATGAGACCTCATTAGCGTGCTTAGGAACCCTACAGTGGTATCAGAGCCTAGCTAGAGCCTTAGGCGATGTGTAGACGGAGTTAGAAGTCCGATCGAACCGAAACCCTAACCCAAAAATTGCTCTCTGTACATTTTTGAAAATTGTGGATTTTTGAGAATTAAAAATATGCAGAAAAATCAGCAGGAATATCTAAGAGTTACTGTAAAATTCGATGCCCTAATTCCATCAAGCCGCCGAGGTTCCGCGGCACGAGCATGGCTCGTGCAGCTGTTCCGCCGCCGATTTGTCTTTTCATGCATTGAATTTTGCACAGTAACTCCTACTTTGCAGTGCTGGTTTTCCTGGGAATTTTTAATATTTATTCAAGAGTTGAAATTTCTGGGTTGTATTGGGGACTCGGTGTTTCGATCGGATTGTCTGATTTTGTCTGTGTGTCTTTCCGGATAATTATTGAATATGTTAAAAAGTTCGACCGGATATAAATACCCAATCTTTCCCCTGCTGGAAAATTTCCAATTGTTGGATTTTTCCGAGGTTTAAAGACGTTCTAAGTAGTGCAAGTAACGCGATGGTCCCTCTAGAAGACAACAAACCTTAACTCGATTATGTGACCGTCTTGAACTGCCCTTTGAACCTTCGGGTTTGGGGCAGTACGGCGTGCCACATGTGAGGCGTTGGCTTGACCCTTCTACGGCTGGACCGTCGGTACTGAGGCATGAACTGAATGTTTTTAAACTTATTTTATGTGTTGATCTGTATCGGGAAAACTTGGGTGTTTGGATGTTCGATCGGAAAGTTTAACATTTTCTATTTATCTGGAATGGGATACAATAATTGGAATTCACAAGTAGTTATGAGATAACTGAATGAATGTTATAAACATAGCACTTTAGTCTCACTTGATCGGCTGCCACGGAATTTTGATGCGATCAAAAGTCCGTCGCAATCACGTAGCGTACGCGGATACTCGCCGGGTAAACTTAATAGACAGCCTCACTCCATAGCCCCGACCAAGTGACTGAAGGAGAACCCCGTCGCCGAAAGCATCCGTTCGGGTGCTCGCGGTAGCGGTGTTCCGCCTTGGTGCACTTCGTCGACGGTATCGGGGGTGCTGCCGTCTACTGAAGTTTGCGACGAGCATTCGATCAGGATGTCGGGAATCTTGTTGAATTACCCGACTTGATATTGAAAAGAGTTTTCGATTTTGAGACTAAAATGCGGGGTTTATAATTGTTAGGCATGCAATGTCTAAGTAATTCATTTGATTAGGCATGTGATGTCTAAAGAGGTTGCGGATTCCAACTGTTGTAGTTTTACACTTTCTTTTCTGTGACCGTAAGTGTAATATGTGATATCGCCGGTTTCGTTGCTATATGTCAACGACAATTGGGATGCACATATTTACTTACGTTGATGACATGTGATGTTTTGTGTTGCTGGATATGTTATATTGGATCGTCGTGTTTGAATAGCCGGGGGGGTTTTATGTGAGATGAGTGTTTTTCATTTTCATTCATGTAAAAACTTGTATGTAATATTCTTTTATTGGGGCACTTCCAGGTAGCGGAAGATGTCACCCTTTGTATATTATTTACTTTTCCGCATTAGGATAGACCCAAGGAGGAGGGCACAAGTAACCGGGTTCTGGAGTCCAGTGGGAGACCAACTCGAGGAGTTGAGTCCGGGTCTCCTAACTCTAGAATTGGTAGGGTTTCTTGCCGCTCTCGTAGGGGTCTAGAGGTGTGGGTTTGGCTATTCATCGCGACCGTGGAATCCGTGTTTTATACTGGATCGTATTAAAAACACGGACGTCCTAGTATATCCAATATTTCATATGATTCTTCTGCTGCAATATTTGTGATGTGATCATGTGATGTTCTGTGATAGATACTGTATATAGTATATATGATATATTATATAGACGTTACTTATGTTTTACACCCGCGCTAGCCCTGCCCCGCTCTGCCGTTAGTTACCTAACCTAACGGTGCACGATGGGACATTGAGGCGAATACGGATGGCATAAGTGTACGTCGTATTTATCTGTGATGTTTAGGTATTTAAATGATGGGACTTCATTAATGAGATTAATGAAATAAAAGAAACCTAAGATGTTGTAGAATCGAATTTCAAAATTAAAACAGGTAGCTACAGTTCTTGCTTTGCACAGCGGTATATATGATATATCCTGAACCTTATTCGATAAGGAAAGGACCGAGATCCCTTCACCGGGAGTGACTCCTTTAGCAATAACTGGCAGATGCTACACACTCGGTTTGTATTTTGATTGCTTTTAAGAGTTTTTGCTTTGCACGGTGATATATATGATATATCCCGCACCTCATTCGACGAGGAAAGGACCGACGATCCCTTCACCGGGAATGACTCCTTTAGCAAAACTAGAAAAGCCTCAAAAACACTCCATTTTAAAATCATTTGATTCTACAACGATATCAAGTTCAATACGCAATAGGTTTTCAGAAAACCTGTCGTAGCCCTCCGTCATTTCAGATAAGTTGTATATAGAATTCGTGCTGCATTTGTTGGCTTTCGTCAAGGTGCAGTGTGCGGTAGCTATATGCTGCTTATCTGCTGCATACGATGCGATTGGATTAGGGTAGTCGTGCGGCTTTGTTGGCTTTCGTCAAGGGTCGTGCGGATGGGTTTAATTCAATCAAGAAATGTACGGGTTGAACTTGACTAGCGGGCTATGGTTTGTTGGCTTTCGTCAAGGTCATAGCACGTTATGGGCAAAATATTTTCGGAAATTTCAAGTGTTCTTGAAATTTGCAATGAGATTGCATACCTTCAATGAGATAGTTGGATCCCGATACCCACTGCGAGTAATTGTTACTCCTGGGAGAATTTTACACATTACAATTAGCCGATCAAGTAGGTGTCTAGAAAGGTGTTAACGAGGTTACGCCTCTGGGAAAACGAGGTTTACATTAATTAGGTTCGTGCGAAAGCACGGGGGACCTCCCTCAAAGTACCGACACTGGCCTGGCTGAAAGATTGGCGAACTTGTAGTGTGTAATTAATCCCGGCTAGTCTTTCCTTTTAGGGTTTGAAGGAAGATTTGATTAAAACAGCGGGAGCCATCCTGTTTAGATAAAATAATAACCAATCTATTCTTGCAAGAGCGCACGCTGAGTGTTTTCTTCTCTCTCTCTCAAGGTAGCGACCATGTCACACCTTAATCAAGATAATAATACGGATGTATTGACCGAACCCGCTTGTTATACTGAGCTGGGGAACGTTGGTCCCGCTCCAACTTATAATTGTTATGAGAAAGAGCAGGAAATTAGGGAATACCAGATTTCCCGTGCCGCCCTAACGAAGAAAGTGCATATGATGCATCTCCTTCGGGTGTGTTCATTACAAAGAAATGTTTCTCAAATTTCCTCTATGTCCTGGGTATTTGATACCGGATCAGGATCCCAGATATGTAATCTGTTACACAGGGCTACAGATAGGTAGAGAACTGAGAACGGGTGATAAGTTTCATGAGACAGAAAACGGGGCAAGTGTTGCAGCCAAGTCTGTTGGTCACTGTCACCCTGTATTACCAATACATTGATTCTGAACGAATGTTATTAGATACCGAACCTGATATACAAAATCATATCACTCTCTTTATTAGTAAAGAAATGATAAAATTTTGTGTTGTTGGATAATGTTTTGAACATTTCTTATATCAAAAGTTGATCGGTTCAGGCACGTTATCTAAAAGCATTGACGTTCTAAATCAAACTACATTTCTTAGTATACGGATCACACACAAGAGGAAGAGTTCAGAATTGAACGATTCCTTCTTGAGGTATTGTAGACTAGGTCAGATCAATGTGACCCGACTAGCTAGAGTTACATAAAGATGCATATTTAAATTAGTTTGAATTTACATTTTGTGAAACTCGCCAGTCATGTCACAAAGACAAGATGACCATAGCTCCGTTTACTAGAAACAGAGAAAGAGTTAATGAACTTTTGGGATGATACATGTTGATGTATGTAGGTCCCCTGTCTACACATGCCAAGACCATTTCTTTGTACTTCATTACATTCTCTGATGATCTCTTTAGATTCAGACATATGTTCTTGTTGAAACACAAGTCCGAACCTTTTGAGATATTCACAGAATATAAGTTAGAAATAGAGAACCAATACGGGTATAAGTATTATGTCCTTTGATGAGATCAAGGAGGAGAATACTTGAGCACAAAATTCCTGGACTATTCTAAAGGAGAATGAGATTCTCTCTCAACATTACTCCTCCGTGTACACCATAGCACGATGGTATATCGGGGCGGAGCAATCACACCCTATATGATATGGTGTGCTCTATGATGAGTACTACTGAGTTACCTATTTCCTTTTGGGAGTTATGCACTTGAGAAGCTGCATACCTATTGAAAAGGGTTCGAATCAAATCAGTTGCCTACCACTTCATATGTGATATGGAATGGGAAGAGCCCATATCTTAAGTTGGTTAAGATTTGGGGTTGTCCGGCCTATGTCTAAAAGCAAAATCTGGACAAGCTCGAGGCAAGGTAAGTTATGTAGAACTCGAATGGTTCCAGCTATACAAACTACAGCTGATAATTTGATAGAACCAAAGGATTCAGTAGTAACCAACGAACCTCAGCCTCTCCGCCGATCTAGTAGGGTTCCTCACCCACCTGAGAGTTACTTCGGTTTCTCTATGACAGTAGGAGCGAGGATTGCATCATGAGATGATGACCCAACTAGTTTCGAGCTGGCCATCAGGAGTGAGACTCTGTAAGAATGGCTGGATGCTTATCGATCTGAGATGGAATCCTTATACACCAACAAAGTATGGACTTTGGTTGCTATGAAGGGTAAAATCCCCATCAGGAGCAAGTATATCTTGAGAAGATTACTTGGTGTAGATGGAAAAGTTGAGACTTTCAAAGCTAGACATGTTAAAGGTTTTCATCATCGACCAGGCGTGGATAATGATGAAACCTTCTTCAGTGGCTATGCTTAAGTCCATCCAGATCCTACTTGTCACGGCTACATACCATGACTACGATATCTGGCGGTTGGGTGTCATGACTGCTTTTCTAAATGATGTTTTAGAAGAGAGAGTCTATAAGTACACAGTCAGAGGGCTTCGTAAAAAGTGGGAGCAGCAGAAACGTGTACAAGATGCTTTATAGGATAAAGCAGGCATCGCGGAGTTGGAACGTCTGTTTTGATGAAGTAGTTAAAGAGTTTGACATCATCAAAATGGTAGATGAACCTTGTATAAACAAAAAGGTAGTAGGGATTATTGTGATGATCCTCGTAGAGTACGTCGATGACATACTCTTGTTAGGGAAGGAGTTTCCTATGCTACGCTCGGTCAATCTCCGTTTATCACAAGAATTCTCCACATAGGATCAAAGTGATACCTCCTAAATCCTGGGTTTTGGATCTATGAGATAGATCTAAATGGATGTTAGGACTCTCACTAGATGTAGTGAGATGGTATCAATCGATCCTAGGAGAATCACTGGAAGTGTTCCAGGTGATAAGGACGACTGAATGTCAGTCACAGGCATTGTCTTTACCCTCAGTAAAGGGACGGTATGTTGGAAGAGTTCCAAGCTAGATACCGTGACATACTAGATGATAAAGGCTGGATACATCGCTACTTAAGATGCTACCAAAGAGGAAGTCTGGATGTATATTGGTTCATGAGATGAACTATGTTCCTGCCATTGTGAGACAATGGAGTTGTGGCTTATGCCAAGGAACGCCGGTCCCATCAGTGATCCAGACATATTCTAAGGCAGTATCACCAGATCATGGAGATGGTTGATTTCTAAGGGATCGAGGTTAGGAGAGTAGACTCAGAGGACAACACGGCGGATCCACTCACGAAGGCCTTTTCCCAGAGAGAGACTTTTATGGGATGGTTGAGTATGAGATACTACAACCACTGCTATTAGATGGCCCTAGTGCAAGTGGGAGATTGTTAGTTATATGTATGCCCTAGAGGCCATTGCTATACATAGGATGTATATTGTAGTGGATGCTGGGACATATATAGGGAGGACTTTTCTTGCTCGACATGATAGTATGCTATCTGGTTACTCTTTACCTTAACGTGTATACTGATTATCTCTCTGTTATATGTTGGTAAAGCCCTTAGGATGTGTACTTGACTGCCTGGACTATGATGCGGACCATACTAGTGGGGACAAGGTAGTCCATAAGTACATCCTTCAAGGTCCCTAGTCGTAGGTGTATCGAGACGGGGCATCGATATTCCAGAGTAGACTAGCGTATACCTTCTCGACCCATACAGATGGGCGATGGATGATCCCATATCCATTGGTGTTTGACATCAGAGATGATATTGTCACGACCCGAAAGAGCACGTGACTGGCCCTTGAACCATATGAAGTCTATAGGACCCCATCTGATCCAAGTAAGCCAAAAGCCCAGCAATCTAAAACCATTTAAAGAGTAAATAAGGAAAACTGTTTTTGAAAAGTAAGGAAACCATGTTTGAAAATCAAGTTTTTAAATAACTAAGCCGAATATGAATTTTTAAAATGTGTAATTTTTCCTGAAAATTTCGGCAGAGTTTCCTTTGTAAAAGCTGGCCCCGAACGGGGTACAACAAGAATAATATATATGACATGATAAAAGGCATCCCCAAACGGGAGCTAGCTCTTCGTCAATCGACGGTCACAACCACGCAAGCAATAACAATATACAACGCCAAGGGGCGAGGATCAAAACTGAAAAGAAACTCAAAACAGCCAGAAAACCGCAATACTACAAGCGCGACTCTAAGGTCGAAATAATACAACACTGATTTCTAAGTCTGAAACAATAAACAAGTTTTGGTTGATGGAAATTCTAGATACAATGAATAATACAAATACAATAGCGGTTCTGATACAAAAGAACCCACCTAACCAAGCAAGTCACCCATAGGAAGCAGTGTGCCAGAAATGCCGCTATGGAATCTGTACGGCAAAAACCTGCAAGGACTGGAGCACAACGGGGGTGAGTTGCCAACTCGTGAATAGAAAGATATCTACAAGCAGAGATCGAATGCATGACCCATCCTAGGTCAAAACAATCAGATATACATAAACCTCAATATGAATAAAGCTGAAGCATGCTAAACTGGCAATGTAATCTCTATACATGAGTGTAGTGCCAAGTGCTCGTGCTAGTGCCTCAGGTAATCGCATGTCATGAATATGAGGTATAACCAATGTAATCAAATCTGCACACTCGTGGATCCCGTCCACTCGTCACCCACTGACAATAACCACCATGCATGTAAATATCATGAATCATGTGCATAGGAAATAATATGAGGATATAACCACCCGTGTCCCTCGCGACACATCAGAATCATGGAACCAGGGTGCCCAGCATCGATACCCGAAAACATCATGAAAACTGTGCCCAGCATCAGCACGTAAATCCTCATATATCGGGCTCCGTCAGTCCGGATCGGCCCGCGGGCTCTGTCTGCGGTATCGGCCCTCGGCCCCGGCAGTATGCCCAAAACATCTATCGACTCTGGTCGGTATCCTTCGGATAACCGTCAGGTCCAACCAATCACCGGTAGGTACTCGCCCGCCTCCAGGCTCAATCGGCAAAGCTCATCGATCATCTTGCCGAGGGGAACCATACCGGGTCCACCATGTACCCGCAATCGGCTCATCCACGCCTCGATTCGGGTTACACATGTCGCTCTCAGCACCGAGAAAACACATGGTGGACGCACTGAAATATCATATCAAGGGTAACCGGGTTTTTATAGAAATGACATATTCTCTTTTGAAATACCCTCGGTTCCCAAATCCAGAAATATCATAGAAACAACATATCTCAATGCGTACAGTCAAAGCATGATGTATGCGGCATGTAACAGTAATGCAAGCATATCAGTAAGTCATGCAACATGGAATAATAATATGCACATGTCGAGGGAGACCGCTCTTTTAAAAGGAATCTGTTTTTAAAGAGTATCTTGCGGTTCCCAAATCCCCAATCAAACTAGAATCATCTATATATGTGTACAGGTATAAGTGTACAATATGCCATGCCAGAATCATATCATGATGCAATAGTACTATAGTGTAGTGACATGGCAATTATCGATGATGAGTGTGTGAGCCGGCAACAAGTGTACGTGGAACATATGCATCATCGATAATGGTGCTGGTGTCCTAGCAGCATGACTGAAATATACCCACAGTACAAGCGATGCAATGCAAATAGCATGAATATGCGGAATCGAATAATCAACGCAAAAGTAAAGAATCTACACCAATCTGTACAAGTCATGCAGGGGTGCCATTTGAAATAAGACGAATCAGGGCTTTTGGAAAAACAAGGGCTACGGTGTTTTAAGAAAAGATACATCATTTGAAAATATCCGTATGACCCTTCTGCCTATCTTTAAAATATCCCCGATTCGTTAGTTTGAAATAGGTATGACTCGGTCCAGTCTAATGTCTACTAAGTAATCTAGACAGGAGGGGTAAGAAACCACCTAATCTGAGTCAAAATATATAGATATGATAGTCGGTGATCCCGCCTCAATAACATATCGTAAGATATCCTCGAGTCATGAGTGCGGATCTATCATCAATATCGGCTCGTACGGTAGATCGTCGTACGGCATCCCAATAGCTGGGTAGGGGTCAATATCACAGTACCTCATCACATATCAGGTATCACTATCATCAGATCGCATAATCTGGGGTACTACTCTAAGTCTAGTACAAATCGATACCATCTATAAAAATATGAATGCGGGTAAAGCACATGTCCAAAGGCCCGCTAAAACTATCATATCGCACCTCGAAGACAAGCTATGTCACATCGCCGATCTCACGGCCTCACATCAAGTATCATCTCAAACCACGTATCATCCTCAAATCCCGTATATAAACACATAGTCCCATACCCATGTGTAGATATACGCACCATCATATGCACTCTAATAAATGAAAGAATGAATGCAAGTATGTGTGTAAATGTATGTGTGAGTGCAACCACTACTCTAGGGTTCGCACTATACTAAACCAATATATTCTTATCATCAAAATATCATTATTACCATCAATAACCCTAAACAACACATAATAAATATTCGTGTGTATACGTATTCGTATACATCACCACGGACTGCGGGGGTGCTATACGCCATCCACCCGACTTCTCCCCGTAGATATAAATCTACTCACCTTGCTTCTCGTGTGCCAAAGCCGATGTCGCTATCTTCACCTCCTTTGCCTCAACATCACGCGGGGTACCTACAAGTATATCACAATGCTAAAGCACATGAAAATCACATCGGAAACCAAAATAGCACACGCTACCCGCATAGGTAAAAACCTATCGACTCGCATGTAAACACAATCAAAATCCACTTGTCGTTGACGTCCAAACGCCACCCGACAGGAATGAATCACCAAATACCAAAATCCATGCTAAAACAAGTCCCAAATTATACACCAACCAAGGAAAATCAACCCAGATTTCACCCTAGATGGAATCAGTCAAAACTAGACATACTCAGGGTCAAAACTAGAGGAAATGGGGGCATGCACAGAAAACGAGGCAATTCCTTAAAATACCTTATTTTAGAATTTTCCATAATTTTTCCCCATTTATCTGTATTTAATTATACCAGAATATTAAAATATTCATTAAAATAATATTAAATTATAAAATTTCCCAAAAATCATATTTTATTATTTTGAAGACGTTACAATCTACCCCCCTTAAAGAAATTCGGTCCCCGAATTTAAATTTAAACCCCCAAATACTAAAATATTTCAATACAAATTCCAAGTCATCGGGGCTCCGAAATCATCTATACATAAAACATCATAGCGCAATGCATGCGCATGGGTACTGAGCAGATAACTCAAAAACAACGCTCCATCAAGCATCCGCAATCATCGGAGTCAAGGTAAAAACACAATGTCAAATCCAATACAAAACCGATATGATATGGACCAAGACTATACATGTAGACACCCAATCTATACATGTAATTAGCTGATGCAACTGTATGCCAAATCTTTTTTTAAGTCGCTGTGCGATGCGCGTAACACTGCACAGTGGCGGACGTTTCTCATAAGAAAATAACTATATATGTGTATATATATCCTTTGTTTAATAAGCACGTTCCACCATTTTGAAAATAATCAGAAGGGTTTCCTTGTTTTTAAAACGTTTTGTGTCATATCGGACACGTAGGTATATACTGAGACTATAGCTCGCTTTTCGGAAATCCCTTCGATAACTATCGATGCATGCAAAATATATCCAGGCACTGTCCACTGACTAGTCCTGCTCAGTATGAAAGCAAATATCCCACATCATAAAAATGTACTGCTCCAAAAGGAATAAATTCCAAAAATGCACGTAACACCACCCTGTGCGTCTGACGCGCACGGAAATCAAAATCCATATATGCGCTAAACATGTGCACAAAACAACATCTAGGTGTAACGGGTGTGCACGAAGCATCTGTCATAGGCAACATGTGTGCCTGACAGCCAAAACAGGTGCATCTGGCCTGCACGAAGAATCTCGATTTAGTGCATCTGGTGTGCCCCAAAATCGTATCTCAAAACATGCGCCCAACATGCGCGAAAATCCAAATCGGTGCATCCATCATGCACGAATGAAAATCTAGACCCTGCGCACTCAATATGCACGGAATCACAAAATCCAATAGCAACGTCGAATATGCGTAAGTCCAGTCAAAAGCACGGAGTGCAAGAATCCACATCAATATCACAATCAAAATCGACATACCGAAAGGCATCAAATCGAAGTCAGGTGCAATCGTAATGCACAAAATATAAATCCGGTGCAACAAAGGCACGAAATATAAATCTGATGCGATAAACGCAAGAAACATAAAACTGGTGCAACAAATGCACGAAGTATAGAACTGGTGCATCCCATGCACAAATACCAAGCAATAACTCAAATACGTAAGCAGCAACACCAAGTGTATCCAGATATGAAGAAAATCATAAACGTGTGCAGCTGCGGGCACAAAACACATATCGATGCACTACAAGCACATATAAGCTATACCGAGTGCAAAATCAAAACACTAAAATTACATGAAACTCTGCTGGAAGCGTAAATCAAATCACCAGCATAAAATAGGCATGAAATCGCAATCAACAGCTCAAGAGTAATAACTATGTACAAGGTATAAATACCCAGTAGGTGCAACCATGGTGCACAAAATCAAATATCATGAAACTCAGTCATCAAGACTAAATCATGCGAATAGATCGCCCAAAATACCGAAATCCAAAGCAACGGATACGTGATAATCAAATCACAAAATCACAAATCATAATTACCGTCGTCGGTATACCCTCCTTCAGGGTCGAGAAGGTACCGGTACATCCGATGCTAGCGGCGCAAGATATCTACTTGCCTCTTGCTCGCGGCTGGCGTCCTCTGCCTCTGGTTCCTGATCTTTCCTGTAGATTACCAACTCGCAATCCATCGGCTCATCGGCCCGGTCAGGTGTGCTGACAGGAACGATTCCGTTCTTGCACTTCCCTGGTCATCTCTCGGTCAATCCTCACGACCGCTTATAAAGCAGCACATCTCTGGCGCCGACCTCGGGTCCCCTGAATGCATATCACACATCCGATCCTGGGTGCAACTCTTATTGCAGCAGTGTACTGGAAGGAATCCTACTCAAGGTCTCTTCTGATCTTGCCTAAGCCAAACTGTAAGGAGGCTGGTACTCTGGCGTAATCTTTTCTCGCTCTCTGGACCTCTGCGTCCTTAGTACAACATCTCCTCGGAAGCTGGTCGCATCTCTGCGCCTCTGTATGCATGTCCGGCCTTTAATCTTAACGGGGTGTAGTAACAGCTCGTCTGCCTCTCGCACGAACTTCTTGTCCCGCTTGTCTGTATCATCGTCCATTTCAACATCGCGTGTCTATCTGCGCACTGCAATGCCTTCGGCTACGGTCCATCCGAAGTCCCTCACGCGGACTCGAAATCACGAACTCGGTATCTTCCTGACTCAGTAGAAGATATCTAGCCGAACACGTCCTCAGCGTGCATATCGCATCTCTGATGTCAGCGGAATAGAACGTCATCTCGTCGAAATCTCGTGCAAACTCTTTACTCCACCTTGCTCCACTATCGACTGATTCGGACTCATCTCATCATGGCTACACAGACTGCGCTCCGACGGCTATGCTCGTATCTGGAGTCTCCCAAGCAGTGTCCCATCACATGATATCCGAATGATGTCGAATCATCCGATCGACTCGTCAGAACCTCACAATCCCCCAAGAGCTCAACATCTCGGGTACAGTTTAATAGTATCGAGTACATGCCACAACGTCGGTGGTCCAGCCGTAGAAGGGCAAACCCAAGCCTCACTAATGGAGCCGAGGAACTGCCGCAAACCCTAAGGTTCAAAGGCTTTCACACGGTCATTAAGTCGAGTTAGGGTTTCATTCTTCTAGAGGGTCCATAGAATCACCTGCATGTCTTTCCGTATACTTTAAACTTGGAAAATAGGTTCCTGACATTCGATCGTCTCAATCGACTCTCAACGAATCTGCGTGAAGTCGCCTCTAGCTGGAATCAATCTACCTGATGACCTCGCATCGGGGTAAGCGAACTCACCACACGTCCTAGTCATTCATCCTCGGTGACTAGCGACTCACTATCATATCTCCAAGAACATGCCCATGCTGCAGTAGCTCCAATCATCTGGCGATATCTCATCATTAGCAGCAACAACTGGCTCCTTCGTATATACGCTAAACAGCGCCTCAATCCTCCAGAAAAGGCGATACATAAGCGGTCATCTCTGAATCGGTCTGCTCTAGATCTGAGCAAGACTCTCCACACTGGAGATCTTCAACTCAGCTGGGCCCGCTCCGGCGCAAAAATCGGACGAATCACCTTCGTCTCTCAAATCGGGTAGACTAGCTATCATCTGTCGCATATCTGCCTGAAAGCTCCGGCAATCTCAGCTCGTAAGCTCCGAAAGCAACATCCTGTCAATCTCAGCAACAGCTGGTCCATCTGTCTGCACGGTAGGCGACATCATAATCTCTGAGGTACGCTGTACATCAACAGTCCTCTCTTAAGTGGCAGCTCTAACAATGACCCGATCATCCGGTGCAAGACCAAGCACTCGCCTCCACTAGAGGTCACACTCATCAATACCAACTCGAGACGTTCCCATGTCACCAGAAAACACAATGGTCGGCCCTCGTACCGGACGAGCTCGCCCTGACCGTAACCCTAGCAGCAGCCCAAACTGCGCTCAACCATGGCGACAGGAACCTCAATCGAGTATCGAAGAGAGCAGGTCAATGGCAAGAAAGAGAACAGATCCAAAGTGGATACATGATCATAAGAAGGAACGGCATCAATAAAGGTATGATCATGAAACTAATAGAATCGGGGATCTCAAATGGATGTATAATCATGGATATGAAGAGAATCACTGATCTCGAAAGTATGTACATCCTAAGGTTCCTTAAGCGGAGTGGCGTGTCGTAAGTATGCCGAGGAACATACCAACGGTACGTCACTCTACTTTAGTCACCTATTCCATCAACCAAGGGTCATCCTACGCGAAGAAAGTTCGGGTTTAATACCCCCTCGACCAAGTCTAAGTTCCGTAAGGTCAAGCCTAAGTTCCGTATATAAATAACTCCCTAGGCTCCACATAGTCAAACTCAGACTCGAACCAAGGTCAACCTAGCGCTCTGATACCAACTTTGTCACGACCCGAAAGAGCACGTGACTGGCCCTTGAACCATATGAAGTCTATAGGACCCCATCTGATCCAAGTAAGCCAAAAGCCCAGCAATCTAAAACCATTTAAAGAGTAAATAAGGAAAACTGTTTTTGAAAAGTAAGGAAACCATGTTTGAAAATCAAGTTTTTAAATAACTAAGCCGAATATGAATTTTTAAAATGTGTAATTTTTCCTGAAAATTTCGGCAGAGTTTCCTTTGTAAAAGCTGGCCCCGAACGGGGTACAACAAGAATAATATATTTGACATGATAAAAGGCATCCCCAAGCGGGAGCTAGCTCTTCGTCAATCGACGGTCACAACCACGCAAGCAATAACAATATACAACGCCAAGGGGCGAGGATCAAAACTGAAAAGAAACTCAAAACAGCCAGAAAACCGCAATACTACAAGCGCGACTCTAAGGTCGAAATAATACAACACTGATTTCTAAGTCTGAAACAATAAACAAGTTTTGGTTGATGGAAATTCTAGATACAATGAATAATACAAATACAATAGCGGTTCTGATACAAAAGAACCCACCTAACCAAGCAAGTCACCCATAGGAAGCAGTGTGCCAGAAATGCCGCTATGGAATCTGTACGGCAAAAACCTGCAAGGACTGGGGCACAACGGGGGTGAGTTGCCAACTCGTGAATAGAAAGATATCTACAAGCAGAGATCGAATGCATGACCCATCCTAGGTCAAAACGATCAGATATACATAAACCTTAATATGAATAAAGCTGAAGCATGCTAAACTGGCAATGTAATCTCTATACATGAGTGTAGTGCCAAGTGCTCGTGCTAGTGCCTCAGGTAATCGCATGTCATGAATATGAGGTATAACCAATGTAATCAAATCTGCACACTCGTGGATCCCGTCCACTCGTCACCCACTGACAATAACCACCATGCATGTAAATATCATGAATCATGTGCATGGGAAATAATATGAGGATATAACCACCCGTGTCCCTCGCGACACATCAAAATCATGGAACCAGGGTGCCCAGCATCGATACCCGAAAACATCATGAAAACTGTGCCCAGCATCGGCACGTAAATCCTCATATATCGGGCTCCGTCAGTCCGGATCGGCCCGCGGGCTCTGTCTGCGGTATCGGCCCTCGGCCCCGGCAGTATGCCCAAAACATCTATCGACTCTGGTCGGTATCCTCCGGATAACCGTCAGGTCCAACCAATCACCGGTAGGTACTCGCCCGCCTCCAGGCTCAATCGGCAAAGCTCATCGATCATCTTGCCGAGGGGAACCATACCGGGTCCACCATGTACCCGCAATCGGCTCATCCACGCCTCGATTCGGGTTACACATGTCGCTCTCAGCACCGAGAAAACACATGGTGGACGCACTGAAATATCATATCAAGGGTAACCGGGTTTTTAAAGAAATGACATATTCTCTTTTGAAATACCCTCGGTTCCCAAATCCAGAAATATCATAGAAACAACATATCTCAATGCGTACAGTCAAAGCATGATGTATGCGGCATGTAACAGTAATGCAAGCATATCAGTAAGTCATGCAACATGGAATAATAATGTGCACATGTCGAGGGAGACCGCTCTTTTAAAAGGAATCTGTTTTTAAAGAGTATCTTGCGGTTCCCAAATCCCCAATCAAGCTAGAATCATCTATATATGTGTACAGGTATAAGTGTACAATATGCCATGCCAGAATCATATCATGAATGCAATAGTACTATAGTGTAGTGACATGGCAATTATCGATGATGAGTGTGTGAGCCGGCAACAAGTGTACGTGGAACATATGCATCATCGATAATGGTACTGGTGTCCTAGCAGCATGACTGAAATATACCCACAGTACAAGCGATGCAATGCAAATAGCATGAATATGCGGAATCGAATAATCAACGCAAAAGTAAAGAATCTACACCAATCTGTACAAGTCATGCAGGGGTGCCATTTGAAATAAGACGAATCAGGGCTTTTGGAAAAACAAGGGCTACGGTGTTTTAAGAAAAGATACATCATTTGAAAATATCCGTATGACCCTTCTGCCTATCTTTAAAATATCCCCGATTCGTTAGTTTGAAATAGGTATGACTCGGTCCAGTCTAATGTCTACTAAGTAATCTAGACAGGAGGGGTAAGAAACCACCTAATCTGAGTCAAAATATATAGATATGATAGTCGGTGATCCCGCCTCAATAACATATCGTAAGATATCCTCGAGTCATGAGTGCGGATCTATCATCAATATCGGCTCGTACGGTAGATCGTCGTACGGCATCCCAATAGCTGGGTAGGGGTCAATATCACAGTACCTCATCACATATCAGGTATCACTATCATCAGATCGCATAATCTGGGGTACTACTCTAAGTCTAGTACAAATCGATACCATCTATAAAAATATGAATGCGGGTAAAGCACATGTCCAAAGGCCCGCTAAAACTATCATATCGCACCTCGAAGACAAGCTATGTCACATCGCCGATCTCACGGCCTCACATCAAGTATCATCTCAAACCACGTATCATCCTCAAATCCCGTATATAAACACATAGTCCCATACCCATGTGTAGATATACGCACCATCATATGCACTCTAATAAATGAAAGAATGAATGCAAGTATGTGTGTAAATGTATGTGTGTGCAACCACTACTCTAGGGTTCGCACTATACTAAACCAATATATTCTTATCATCAAAATATCATTATTACCATCAATAACCCTAAACAACACATAATAAATATTCGTGTGTATACGTATTCGTATACATCACCACGGACTGCGGGGGTGCTATACGCCATCCACCCGACTTCTCCCCGTAGATATAAATCTACTCACCTTGCTTCTCGTGTGCCAAAGCCGATGTCGCTATCTTCACCTCCTTTGCCTCAACATCACGCGGGGTACCTACAAGTATATCACAATGCTAAAGCACATGAAAATCACATCGGAAACCAAAATAGCACACGCTACCCGCATAGGTAAAAACCTATCGACTCGCATGTAAACACAATCAAAATCCACTTGTCGTTGACGTCCAAACGCCACCCGACAGGAATGAATCACCAAATACCAAAATCCATGCTAAAACAAGTCCCAAATTATACACCAACCAAGGAAAATCAACCCAGATTTCACCCTAGATGGAATCAGTCAAAACTAGACATACTCAGGGTCAAAACTAGAGGAAATGGGGGCATGCACAGAAAACGAGGCAATTCCTTAAAATACCTTATTTTAGAATTTTCCATAATTTTTCCCCATTTATCTGTATTTAATTATACCAGAATACTAAAATATTCATTAAAATAATATTAAATTATAAAATTTCCCAAAAATCATATTTTATTATTTTGAAGACGTTACAGATATACGGGTGCTCAGTGGAGACTGGGTACACTGGACGGACTCGCCGAGAACTCCCAGATGGTATTATACCTTACGTCAGATGGCAGTTCTCTGGTGACACTGGTACAGAGTAGTCTGTTGACCCGAGATCGTCATCGAGTCTTGTGTGGTTCCCACTGTGCTTTGATTTCCACCTTACCACGTCCAAGAGGGCGTGCAAAATGGTGGTTTTTGGGTACAGTCCCGAGTCACATGGAGGCAATGAGCGATAGGAGGGGATTCGTCTCTCCCGGTATAGGGAGTTGATGTTGCGCTGTGTTCGATTGGCTATAACCGGAAATCCCTGGCCAGGGTTGCTGAGATTTACTGGTAAGTGTTACCAGTAGTTTCTCGAATTGTTATAGACCTCATATCGACACGACTTATCGAGCTATTGGGGTCTGACGTTTACCACCCCTAGGCGAGATATGCGACATATCAGACGACGAGACCGGACTGTACGGTAAGTGTTACTGGTTGGATTCACAGGAGTGTGAGCGGGCTTGCTCGTCGATCTTCTGATCGCTCAATACCCGGGTGGCCGTTATGTTTAGCAGACCGCTTGCGGCTTGTGGGTGTTTGATATGATCATCACCTGCTGCCGGCGTATTGACGAGTCTTTAGAGTCCTACACAGAGGTTTCCTGGCTCAAGCGAAACGAAATAGGAGCGCATATGAGATATGTGCGGGACCGAGAATAATGCGTGTATGTGATACTGTATTCCATTCTCGCGATGAATGTGTCGAATGGTTGTATGTGATATAACCTAGTTATCGAATCAAGGATTGATTCGATAAGTCGATACATTGGATACTGGTCGGTTATATGAGATATGACCGGATCATTGAATCAAGTGTTGATTTAATGATTTAATGTATAATTATATATTTGATATATTACTTTGCATTAACTAGTATTGGTTCACTTTAAAAGGATTTTCTCACTTGATGTGCAAGTTGTATATGTGATATACTTTTGTGCACATGTTTGTATCATGTTTGATGATACTTGCTCATTTGGTTAAGTGTAAAGAATTAAACCTTGGTTAAGTAAATGGTTAGGGTTTTTATTTATTCATTTATCTTTTTAATTTTGATTAAAAAGAAATGGCAAAAGAAAACAAAATGGTTTCTTTCTTTCTTTCATGAAGCTTGGTCAAAGCTTCATGAAGCTTTGACCAAGTGACCATTTTGTCTTCATGTTTAACCCTAACCATTCATCTAACCTTAGTCAATTCTCTACACTTGACCATGGTTGGTTTATGATAAGTATTCTTTTATTTTCTATTTTGAAAACAACTTATCATAATATTCATCTTCTTCTTCTTCTTGACATGAAGAAAAACCTTGCCTTCAACAATGGCAACTTAAGAAAATGAGTGAGAAATCCAATTCTAAAGTGAACCCACCTCCTATTTCTTCACCCTCTACCTCTTGCCAAGTAGTATAGGGTGTTATCTTCACAAGTTTCATGACTTGGTGAAGTTGGAGCTTGATCTTGTGATGCTTCGACGTAGATCATCTTCGGCATCGTAGTCGATGACCTAGCCCGCCCATTTCTCCGATGGAGTCAACACTAGAGTCCAAGATCCGATTTGTACAGCGGAGGGACGTCTACGTGGAGCTGAGGAAGTGGAGAACCGGATCTACAAAGGTTGTAGCCTCTTTCTTTTAGTTAAGTTGTTAACTAGTTTCATTTGTCGCCTAAAATCTAGTTAACGATCCGTATTAGGGTTTCTCGGCACTTGTAAAATTTGAAATTGGCATGGTTGATGCCTTGTGAGACCTCATTATCGTGCCTAGGAACCCTACAGAGACGACTTCACGCGGAGACGTAGAGAGCTCGACAGGACCTTTCTGGAATATTATACGAGAAGACCTGGACCCAGGAGTGGTCATATTGCGCACAGCCAGCAGGCCAAAGTTCGGCATCGTCGAGGGGAAAATTGACCAGGTTCGGATAAAGAACCTCCCCCAGATGTGTTGTGAGTTGATCGAGGACAGACGAGTATTGAGTATTCCTCCGTTGGTTGGGACGCGTTCCCGAGGACCTGTTCGGCCAGACATCTTCTACAGTATGATGAAGCTACGGAGTACGCGATTTCGAGTCCGTGCGAGAGACTTCGGATTGACTGTGGCCGAGAACAGTGCAGTGCGTAGATAGCATGGCGTGACGTCATAGTGGACGACAATAAAGACAAGTGGAATCAGAGATTCGTGCGAGACGCTGACGAGCTGTCATTACTTTCCGTTGAGGTTAGAGACCTGATATGCTTACAGAGGCATTGGGATACGGCCAGTTTTTGAGGAAATGTGTGCGGAACACGCAGATGTCCAGAAAACGAGAAAGGATTATGTAAGAGTACCAACCTCCGTACAGTTCGGCATAAGCAAGATCGGAAGAGACCCTGAGCAGGATTCCTTCCAGGAAACTGCTGCAATGATATTTGCACCCAGGATCAGATGTGATGTGCATTCGAATAGCCAGAGACCGACGCCAGTGACATGCTGCTTTACGAGTGGTCGTAAGGATTGACCGAGAGATGACCAGAGAAGTGCCAGAACGGAATCATCCCCATTAGCACACCTGACAGGGCCGATGAGCCGACTGATTGTGAGATTGGTAATCCACAAAGCAGATAAGGACCCAGAGACAGAGGACGCCAGACCGTGAGCGAGAGGCAAGTAGATATCTTGCGCTGCTAGCATTAGATGCACCGGCACCTTCTCGACTTTGAAGGAGGGACTACCGACGACGGTATTTATGATTTGTGATTTTTTGATTCGATCATCACGTATCCGTCATCTTGGATTTCGGTATTTTGGGCATTCTGTTCGCATGATTTAGTCTTGATGACTGAGTATTTACGATTTTCGCACAGTTGTTGCATTTGATATCGTTTTCGTGCCTTGGTTTCTCGTGTTCATGATTTTATGGGTTTCACACAGTTGAGTTGATTTTGTGCGTACATACGCACCCGATTTGGTTTCGGTATTCGGTATAATTCACACATGCTTGCAGTGCAGTGATTCGCTTTTTGTGCACTTAGGTGCACTGGACTTCGATTTTGATTGTGATGTTCGATATTTGTTTTGTGCACTTTATGTACCGGATTTGGATTTTTAGCGCATGTTGGGCGCATGTTATGAGGTGCGATTTGGTGCACACCAGATGCACTAAATCGAGATTTCTTTCGTGCATGTCAGATGCACCTGATTTTGCTGTCAGGCACACACGTTGCCTATGACCGATGTTGCGTGCACACCCGTTGCACCTTGACGTCGTTTTGTGCACCTGCTTGGCACATGTATGGATTTTGATTTCCGTGCGCACCGGACGCACGTGGTTTTTATATGCACTTTTTGGGATTGATTCCTTATGGAGCAGTACATTTTTATGATATTGCGATTTGTTTTCGTACTGAGCAGGACTAGTCAGATGACAGTACCTGAGTGTGTTTTGCATGCATTGATAGATTTCAAAGGGATTTCCAAAAAGTGAGCTATAGTCTCAGTATTTTACCTACGTATCCGATATGACACGAGACGTTTAAAACGAGGAAACCCTTCTAAAATGTTTCAAAACGGCGGAACGTGCATATTAAACAAAGGATATATACGTATATGGCTATTTTCTTATAGAGACGTCCGCCACTGTTCAGTGTTATGTGCATTGCACATCGACTTTAAGGAATTTTGGCATGCATTTCCTTCAGATATTTACACGTATAGTTCCGATTTATAGCACATCGGTTTTGCTTGGGATTTAGCATTCGTGTTTTCGCCTTGACTCCGATGATTGAAGGATGCTTGATGGAGTTTTGATTTCGAGTTAACTGCTCGTTACTCATGCGCATGTATCGCGCTACGGGTGTTTTATGTATTGATGATTTCGAAGCCCCGTTGACTTGGACATTTTATTGAAATGTTTTAGAATTTGGGAGTTTTAATTTAAATTCGGGGACCGAATTTCTTTAAGGGGGGAAGACTGTAACATTTCAAAAAAATAAAACATTATTTTTGGGAATTTTTATAATTTTATATTATTCTATTGAATATTTTAATACTTCGGTACAATTAAATACCGATAAATGGGGAAAATTCTAAACTGGAGTTTTAGTAAAAAGTTAACCAAAATGGCTTTTAAATATTTTATCTGGTTTTATAGATATTTTATCGGAATTTTATCTCGACTGCACACACATGTGCATGTTAGCTAAGGGTTAAGCCTATGGTTAAACCATGCTTAGATGACCATGATGGTTTAAACCATTTGGTTAAGCTAATTGGGTTTAATTAAGGGTTCTAGTTTTTAAATTGGATTAGGGTAGGGGTTGACTAGTAGGTAGGTGAGAGAGAGAGAGAGTGGTGGCTCTAGGGTTATGTCACCCTCCATTTCATTTCAAAACTTTTCACTTACCTTTCACACTCCCTCTCACTCACATTCCTCACATCTCTCATTCTCACACTCCACCATAAAACAACCACAACAACAACACTTCACCACACAACTCCAGCAGCAGCAGCTGCTGCAACTGCAAAAAAAAAAAGAAAGGAAAAAAGAAAAGAGTGCAAGCAGCAGCAGCAGCCTCAAGAAAAACAGCAGAACAGCAACAGCTACAGCAACAAAAACAGCAACATCAGCAGCTGCTACAGGAGCACAGCAGCAGCAACTCACTTCCCCACTTCTACCTTCTTCCCTTCTCCTTCATCCTAGGACCCCTTGAGGTATAATCCCGCAACCTAACTCCTTTCTTGCTCGATATGGTCGTTAAAGCTGAAATTTAGTGTTTATAGTGTGATCTAGTGCTAGTTTTAGGTGATTTGAGTGAGATTTGGCTAAGTGATGGATTTGAATGTTAGCATAGCCTTACTGGGTGTTGTTAAGACCAGTTAACCCTAGATCTACCCCAGATCCCAGCAAAAATACCAGATTGTTCGATTTAGTGTCGGTTAGCGTTTTGTCGACTTTTCGTGCCTTTCTGGAATCTGCTATCACCCGGGACCTCCTAAAATAATTTTGAGTTGGCAGGGAGTTGTGCAGGCAAACAGAAACCAACACCCAAAGCCCTAGCCCCAACCACCTTTTTATGGCCGCAAATTAATTCCCTCTGGACGCAATTTGCGGCCAGAGCAGGAGGGAACTGCCTCGTTTTTCATGCATGGCCCTATTTCCAGTAGACTTGATCCTGGGTATGTGCAGTTTTGTCTGATTCCAAACAAGGTAAAATCTGGGTTGATTTACTTGAGTTGGCGCATGATTTACGACTTGTTTTTGTAAGTCTACGGTAGCGCCCCGGCCGTCTAACAGACGCCAAATGCGGAACAAAAACTTTTAACTGGCACTATCGTATACTATAACCCGGATCTGCCATTATTGCTAAAATAACAAACTACAAAGAGGGTAGAAAGGTTATACCGAACGATCCGAGTCCTTCGTTCTTTAACCATCATCCCATGCTCCGTTGCGGCTGCTCCGGTCTCCTCATCCAGGTGGCACCACGTCAACGGATCTTTAAACGGGCTCCTGCCTCTGACCCGAGGCAACTCGGTCACCAAGTTTGCTAAAAGAGATGACCAAGATTGATGTAGAGAATGAGTAGAACACTTTGTCTCAATTCGTCCAAAGCCATGGACGAACGGTTAATAAAGTTGCCATTTGAATCGGGTGATGGAATAAAAGGAGCTATGAAATTTCCATACACCAAAAACTATCATCTTTTTTAAACAACAACCATCAATACTCACAAGCAAGGGCAGGCCACTTTTAAAGGAGGAGGAGGGTGAGTGTAGGAGAGAAAAGGAAGGTGGCCATAAACCTAAGCTTATCATAACAATCAAACAAAGCATGAGTCATATAACACCTTGCATAATATCATTAATGAAACAATGAGTCACCTTAACTAGTCATCAACTAATTAATGCCAAGATGAGTCACAAGCCACCCCATCATCCTAATCACCATCTAGAAACTTCTAGAACCATGACTCACCTAAGAAAAGATAAATCCGCATTTAACCGAATGTTAAAGACGGGCGATAGAAAACTGGAAACTGGCAACTTGCAAAAGCGATCCCGAAACGAATCTCAGGATAACCCCGAAACAGCGTAAACATACCCGCATTTGTATTACGACCGAACACAAATGCAACTGAGACAAAGATATTATATCTACACAGTATAATACTCGAATCCGGCTTAAACCAAAGCCCACCAGTATTATCTGCCCGAAATATGACACGTGCGTAAACGCACGTGCATTTTCCGAACCCTTCCATAAAACCATACGGCCTCTACAACGTTTCGCCCAAACTTGGGAAACTATCTGTGGGGGACTCTAATGACTCGTCAGTACCCTGGCAGTGGGTTTAACCACAAGACGTCAGCGGCACTAGCTGTGCGTAACGGCTGCCCATGTACTGACCTCAAGGGAGGCCGATGAGCGAACTCATCCGGAAACTCTACTGAGCCTAACAGTGACAACGTATATACAGTCCGGTCCGTTCGTCTATGAGTATCGCATATCGACCTAGGGGCTGGTAACGTTAGACCCCCAATAGCGGTATAAGTCGTGTCGGGGTGTAGCCCAAAAACACCCTGAGATACTACTGGAGTACCTACCAGTAAATCTCCTGCCACGGCCGTAGGCTTTGTGTAATGGCTCTCCTAGACACAGTGCGATCTCACCCCCCAATACCGGGAGAGACGAATCCCCTGCTGATCCGCTCACTTGCCTCCATGTGGCTCGGGACTGTACCCAAAAAAATACCTGTTTGCACGACTCCTTTGAGCCGTGGTAGGGTCGAAATCAAAGCACAGTGGGAACTCACACGAGACAAATGACGACCTCAGGTCGATGAACTAACCTGTACACATGTCACCAGGGAACTGCTATCTGACGATAGATATAATACCAACTAGCAGGTTCCCGGCGAGTCGTGTCCGGTGTACTCATAACCCAATGAGCACCTGTATATATCTTAGGTGATCCAACTGACACCGGTGGCTTGTGAGACCGGCTACCGCCCCTCATCGGGGTCTCGACTGTATACACTAGTCTAATCCGGAGTATCGATGCCCTGTCTCGAAACTCCCATGACTAGGGACCATAATTAAGGATATGCTTTTAGACTACAAAACTCTCACGTATATGATCGCCATCATACAGTTGGTAGTGAAGCAAGATCCTAAAGGCTCTATCAAAGTGTAACAGTGATCAGTCACCTGAACCTGTACACGACTGATAAAGGTAAACCAGATAGCATACTATCATCTCGAGTAAGACTGTCCTACCGGTATAGGTCCTCCGCAATCATTGCAATCACGTGCCTGCGATCCAATAATTGACTTTGAGGGCACTATATCCAACAATCTCCTACTTGCACTTAAGGCTAATTATTGCGATGTCGCATACTCACAGCCCGTGTGAAACCGAACATCCAACTCCTCTACTAATCAGTTTCACAAAGCCCGTTTGTAAAACTATTGTGTTCGAGAAATAGCCTCAGTGAGTGGATCCGCCCTGATGTTTCTTTCTATATCTCTCTTAATCTCAAGTTCGCGGAGAAAGCCATCTCCCAAATTGAGTAATACCCGTCTTAGAATATGTCTGGATATCTGATGGGACCTTGTTCATAAATGAACTCCAAATCCAAACTTCTTAGACAGTATCAATCACTGAACCTAATCAGTATCCTGCACCATGCCTCCCACAGTATCCTCTTGGACCACCTGTCCATAATATTGTCCCTCGTCATAGGGAAAACTATAACTCTAACATTCTATGTCACCTTTGAAGCCTGGAATGATTACCGTCTCCTGAAGGAGGCTGCCTTCATCAAATCGTTAGAACATGCACTTATGTTCTAAAACTGCTTCCTTATGTTTATCCAGGATTGGATTAATTCAAACTTATTGCATCTAGTGCAAAAACAACATCTGGTGTGGTACTTGACATCTCACGATTGACTCAATTGCCTAAGCAAGTGATCTGTCAATCATGCACATCCCTCTCTCCTTTAGTCTGTAAGACATCTTTAGAAAGGGTGACTCCATCACCTGCAGGTACACCACCATGCCAGGAGTCATCTATTCTAAAAACTATTAGAATACTGTCAAAGTACCTACATTGGGAAACTACCCAAATCTAGATCTAAAACCATAGATCTAGTAACCAGAATGTCAGATATTATATCTATATCCTGTCTGGAGAAACAACTGTGTGATGACCACAGTACAACCGATCGTAGTATGGGAATTTTACTTCCTACTCTGTGTATGTCATCCAAATACCATGACATCATACCCTACTACCTTCTTAATAGATCCATCCCCTATTCTGATGAAGTCAAACCCATGACTATCACATCAAAAATAAATGATCTATCTCCGCTATATCTGCTAAAGTCTATAAATAGACATAAGCTACTTGCCCACTATGCTTCCGCTGCTCCCACTGACTACAACAACCCTCTGGCAGAATAATATATACGTGCACTTTTAAAGCGAGTTTAGAACGACGCTATACTTAACCTCCTGCCGGGTCTCATAGCCTGGAACAACAGTAGTGTCAATTCTTGGTAGATAAGAACCTCCCTGGCACCGTCCTTGAGGCTACCGGAGTACCTCTCGGGTGTCTGAGGTTACCCACCATGTCTGCAGAGTTGCTAATGGAATGTCAAACCTGATTGAATTTTTAGGTCCTATTAAATTTTCCGTAATCGTTTGCGGTTCTGGAATCACTTCCAGTTCTACCATACTCCCACTACTGTTTTCTGAAAAAAATCTATTTTACTAAAACTGTGGCGAGTCAAGAACAATATCACTATTGATCTAACAAATGGTAGAAAGTCAACCCTCGTCATAGCCAGGGTCAACCCACAAACAGCCATTACAGAAACGTGCCCTGAGTTATCCAGATTCTGGTTTTAAGCATAAGCCGGACAACTCCCCGTACCTTAACATCGTTAAGATATGAACCATTCTATATCCAATATAGAAACTTTGGCACTTATTTAATTAGAACCAGATTCTAATCATGCAGCTGTCTCCAGTGCATATCTTAATGGAGAGAGGCTAATCAGCATTACTCAACTTAGGAATCCATCCAATTATGAGTAACCTGAAAGAGAAACAAGTTTCTCAAAACCATCACTATCATCTGAATACAATCACAAGTATCTACATCTTCGATCTCTTTGAAGAATCCCGATACTTGCGACATCTGGTTCACTACTTTATTCATATACCCACAACTTCTCAAAAACTTAGACCTTGTATTTCTACGAAACACTTGTCTAAAAACTAGAGAAGTCATAAGTAAACAGAACATAGTACGAGGACCAACCCCTTTGTCCTGATGGACACTGGACAACATATAATACTCTGTATAAGTCCGCTGAGTTGAATAACTGAAAACCTGTGTATCGTAGATTGAAAACTGTACTTATGATTAAGAACTACTCCATTATTCAATGCTCCTTACCCAATCGTCAACTGATGTAGGTAAATGTCATCGACATAATATCAAAAAGTTATATCTCACTTTATAAAAAATAAACGTACAGATATATCATTTTGAAATTGGTGCACAACAACGGATACTCAAAACCAAATACATGCCTGCCGGCAATAACCCAGGCGACTTTCTCAAATATCACCAATTACAACGAATTCCGATATAATGAGGATGATCACCTAATTCCCAATAACTTCCTCCCACTCATCATCTGTAAAACCATACAGATGTGAGAATCATACCTGGTAAATACATACCCCGGAGTAAGTATCTAATCGGGAAAACGGTTTTCCTTTAACAATGCACTGAAACATGAAAATATTTCATAGGGGTATCCTGGTATTCCTAGTAATGCCTCTTCCACAATCCAATTCATGACTTCAACCGTATATTTTATTGCCATCTCTCCAAATCCCTTTATTTGTCTTTAGTCATTACCTTCTGTACACTATCGTTAGGCTAAATGGTTTTCTTCCTTCCCTTCCGTTCGGCACCAGCCTATGGTTTGGAAGAAGACTATCCAGTAAGCATAATAGGTGTACCCTCCTAAACCAAGGAGTACTCGCAACTTGAGAGAAGGTGATGATAAAAGACAACTGAATAATACCTTATTCTATTTCTCCCGAACTGGGGAAAAAAGCAAAGGTGAAATAGGAGTGGCGATGAAGTACGTAGTTTGGTCGTGAATGATAGCAGTCGCAATTTACTTTGCCCTCTTTCTAATCCCTTTATTTTGTCTTTAGTTATTACCTTCTGCACACCCTAGTTAGGCTAATTGGTTTTCTTCATTCCCTACCTTTCGGCACCTGCCTATGGTTTGGAAGAAGACTATCCAATAAGTGTAATAGATGTACTCTACTAAACCAAGGAGCTCTCGCAACCTGAGAGAATGTGATAATAAAAGACAACTGAATAAACCAATTATATTTCTCCTAAACCTGGATCCATCCTCGAAGAAGTCCCTTCGAGTTCGTATATAACCATACGATGGATCTATCCAATGGAAGTGGATGTCCGTAGTAATACGGGGTGTTCTGAGAAATTCAAAGGGTAGAAGAAGGAGCGGCAATGACTTATGCAACTTGGACAATCCAAAAGCCAGTATTTTAAGAAGGTTCGGTCAACTTGGTCACTGAGTCATAGTCTAGGGTCGGTCAATGGTCGCTGCCAGAGAGAGAGAGAAAAGAAACACTCTGCGTGCACTCTAACCTAGATCAGAATGGTTATCACTTTATCTAATCAGGAAACCTCCCACTGTACTGTTAAATTCTCTTCCAAACCTAAAAGAAGAATCAATCGGGATCACCCGAAGAGTAAACCAACTCATCAGTGGGAATCGGGATCCAACTCTCATCGCATGATAACGTGACGGAATCCACTCACGTTACTCATACTCCAGAAGGTATGCGCATACTTGGCAAGTTTCAGTTTCTTTAGAAACTCCCAATATGATTTTTGCCCCATGCTCTTATGACCTTGGCTTTGGTCAAAATGTCATAAGTCACATGCCAAGTTCTACCCGTCACTATATTATCAATTTGAACCCACCCGCACATGCCCCTAACTTTGGCCAATCGGCAGAACGACTGTCCCAAACCAACTCATCTATCTATGCAACAAATGAATACCCAGCAGCTACCAAACACTATGCCTTAACTTTGGCTAAAATGCATAGCTTGAATACTACTGAATACCCAAAAGAAATGACAGAGGGCTACGGCTGGTTTTTGGTGAAAAACCTTTAACGTAACGAACTTGATATCGCTGAAGGAACCTGATAGCTTTTTATAAAAAATATAGTGGCGAAAACCTTTGCTAAAGAGGTCATTCCCGGTGAAGGGATCTCGGCTCTTTCCTCGTGGAATGAGGTGCAGGATATTCTAACTGAATACCGTGATGCAAAGCAACTTGTAATCGACTATAGTGAAGTTATTACCCTGACGCAAACTTCTGCCCAAGGGGTCATTCCCGGTAAAGGGATATCGGCCCTTGCCTCGTCGAATGAGGTGCAGGATATTCCAACCGAATACCGCTATGCAAAACAAAAGGAAACGTCTTTGTAATAACACTTTTTAAAATTGTTCCAACAACTGCCAAATAGGTTTGTTTTCCTTTGCATTGATCAGAATCAATGCAGTCCCATCAATTAATCACACCAGAAAAGAACGAAAATAAAATGTACGTATATGCCATCCGCATTCGTCACTGGGTCCCGTCATCACCCGTTAGGTTACCTAACTAACCATAGAGCGGGACTGAACTAGCGCGGGTGCAAAACATATACAACATCTACTAGTATATATACCAATATACAATAATCGCTTCAGGCATGGTAATATGCAACATTACAGAAAAGTAATAAGCATCACAGAACAATACAGATAATCTGGGATCCCCGAGTTTCACAGAGCCGCTACTGAAACCCGACGTTCCTCTGGTCGTATGGATAGCCTGTGTAATGAAACCTAGACCCCTACGGGTGTGGCAAGTTACCCGCCAAAACCTGAAGCGAGGCAGCCCCCTACAGCAAAGTGAATGGACCACCCTGCACTTCACGGAATCCGGTAACTTGAGCACCCCTCCTTGGGTCAACCTGCACCCCCTACGAGTGCGGCGAATAGTCTGCCAATTCTAGAGTGAAGCCCCTCTGCCTCTCAAAGCCATGAGATGCGGATCCGTTGCCCTCCAGAACCCGACTATCCGTGCACTCCATCGCGGGGTAAAACCTAGTACAAAAATGAAAAATATATACAACGGGTACATCGACCTCAGCCCGGTCGTGCCCCAAAAGAATATTATACAACAGGCAGTGACGGCAGTCCACATGTTGGACGCTCGACCCGCAATATCAAATGTACAAATAAATTCAAACTGCACTACCATTGCACACTGCTATCCACCATGACAAATCCCCAACATCACAGCACAACACAGAACATCAACGCGAATGTCACGTTCGCAAATCCTTCTAAAAGGACTATAGCAATTAGACGCAATTTACCGCTCAAATGACATTCCCGGTCGGAGATATAATGTAAGTACTGCATACTAACAAGTTTAAAATTTCGATCGACAAAACTTTCCGAATTGGGCCTCACGTACATCTGCAGTACAGTAACAAAATATGGGCCCAAAAGAAATATTCCAGAAACCACAATTTTACATGAAGACCCTACTGTAGAAAAATGGTTTACTGTTGCTCCAAAACGGCGGCGGAACCGCGGCCAAACTAGGGTTTGCGCGGCGGTTCCGCGGCGCTTTGGAAGCTTCAGTCTACCAAATTTCACAAGAATGCTTAAAAAAGCCTGCACGATTTTCTGAGATGCTCAAAATGATTTTTAGACCAGATTTAAAATTCGACAGAAACTTTAAACAGAAAATTGTAGTTTTCGAAATTTCGTCCGATCGATATTTTAAACGCGTTAGCACAAGTTAGTAAAGCTTAATGGAGAGGCTCTGATACCACTGTAAGTCTACGGTAGCGCCCCGGCCGTCTAACAGACGCCAAATGCGGAACAAAAACTTTTAACTGGCGCTATCGTATACTATAACCCGGATCTGCCATTATTGCTAAACTAACAAACTACAAAGAGGGTAGAAAGGTTATACCGAACGATCCGAGTCCTTCTTTCTTTAACCATCAACCCATGCTCCGTTGCGGCTGCTCCGATCTCCTCGTCCAGGTGGCACCACGTCAACGGATCTTTAAACGGGCTTCGCCTCTGACCCGAGGCAACTCGGTCACCAAGTTTGCTAAAAGAGATGACCAAGATTGATGTAGAGAATGAGTAGAACACTTTGTCTCACTTCGTCCAAAGCCATGGACGAACGGTTAATGAAGTTGCCATTTGAATCGGGTGATGGAATAAAAGGAGCTATGAAATTTCCATACACCAAAAACTATCATCTTTTTTAAACAACAACCATCAATACTCACAAGCAAGGGCCGGCCACTTTTAAAGGAGGAGGAGGGTGAGTGTAGGAGAGAAAAGGAAGGTGACCATAAACCTAAGCTTATCATAACAATCAAACAAAGCATGAGTCATATAACACCTTGCATAATATCATTAATGAAACAATGAGTCACCTTAACTAGTCATCAACTAATTAATGCCAAGATGAGTCACAAGCCACCTCACCATCCTAGTCATCATCTAGAAACTTCTAGAACCATGACTCACCCAAGAAAAGATAAATCCGCATTTAACCGAATGTTAAAGACGAGCGATAGAAAACTGGAAACTGGCAACTTCCAAAAGCGATCCCGAAACGAATCTCAGGATAACCCCGTAACAGCATAAACATACCCGCATTTGTATTACGACCGAATACAAATGCAACTGAGACAAAGATATTATATCTACACAGTATAATAATTGGATCTGGCTTAAACCAAAGCCCACCAGTATTATCTGCCCGAAATATGAAACGTGCGTAAACGCACGTGCATTTTCCGAACCCTTCCATAAAACCATACGGCCTCTATGACGTTTGGCCCGAACTTGGGAAACTATCTGTGGGAGACTCTAATGACTCGTCAGTACCCTGGCAGTGGGTTTAACCACAAGCCGTCAGCGGCACTAGCTGTGCGTAACAGCTGCCCATGTACTGACCTCAAGGGAGGCCGATGAGCGAACTCATCCGGAAACCCTACTGAGCCTAACAGTGACAATGTATATACAGTCCGGTCCGTTCGTCTATGAGTATCGCATATCGGCCTAGGGGGCTGGTAACGTCAGACCCCCAATAGCGGTATAAGTCGTGTCGGAGTGTAGCCCAAAAACACCCTGAGATACTACTGGAGTACCTACCCGTAAATCTCCTGCCACGGCCGTGGGCTTTGTGTAATGGCTCTCCTAGACACAGCGCGATCTCACCCCCAATACCGGGAGAGACGAATCCCCTTCCGATCCGCTCACTTGCCTCCATGTGGCTCGGGACTGTACCCAAAAAATACCTGTTTGCACGACTCCTTTGAGCCGTGGTAGGGTAGAAATCAAAGCACAGTAGGAACTCACACGAGACAAATGACGACCTCAGGTCGATGAACTAACCTGTACACATGTCACCAGGGAACTGCTATCTGACGATAGGTATAATACCAACTAGCAGGTTCCCGGCGAGTCCTATCCGGTATACTCATAACCCAATGAGCACCTGTATACATCTTAGGTGATCCAACTGATACCAGTGGCTTATGAGACCGGCCACCGCCCCTCATCGGGGTCTCGACTGTATACACTAGTCTACTCCGGAGTATCGATGCCCTGTCTCGAAACTCCCACGGCTAGGGACCACAATTAAGGATATGCTTCTCACGTATATGATCGCCATCATACAGTTGGTAGTGAAGCAAGATCCTAAGGGCTCTATCAAAGTGTAACAGTGATCAATCACCTGAACCTGTACACGACTGATAAAGGTAAACCAGATAGCATACTATCATCTCGAGTAAGATTGTCCTACCGGTATAGGTCCTCCGCAATCATTGCAATCACGTGCCTGCGATCAAATAATTGACTTTGAGGGCACTATATCCAACAGTTTTAGCATGGTTTTGGTAATTGGTGATTCGTTTCTGTCGAGTTGCGTTTGGACGTCAACGACAAGTGGATATTGGCTGTGTTTGCACGCGAGGCTACAGGTTTTTACCTATGAGCGTAGCGTATACCGTTTTGGTTTACGACATGGTTTTCATGTGTTTTAGCAGTGATATCCTTGTAGGTACCCCACGTGACGTCGAGGCGTTAGAGATGCAAATGGAGACATCGGCATCAGCACACGAGAAGCAAGGTGAGTAGATCTATATCTACGGGGAGAAGTCGGGTGGATGGCGTATTGAACCCCCGCAGTCCGATGTCTAGTGTACTATACATACTATATATATAAGATAGCTTATGCGTGACTGGTTGTTTAGGATGCGTTATGTATACTATGCATAGGTTAGGGTTAGAAGTAACTAGTGTAGCTCCTAGTCGCGAACCCTAGAATAGGTTTACACCCACCCGCACACACGTTCATATTTGCTCTGTTTATACGGTGATGATGAGGATATTGGAGGACATTGGAGATGAGTCGATGAGGTTGGGCATAGTGCCGTGATATCGGTGATGTGATGTGATTCGTATTTGGGATACGATATACGATTTTTAGCGGGCCCTGGGATGTGTGTTTCACACACGCATTCTTACTTA
The DNA here is from genome assembly GCA_030015575.1 of Agapanthus africanus. Lineage (NCBI taxonomy): Eukaryota > Viridiplantae > Streptophyta > Magnoliopsida > Asparagales > Amaryllidaceae > Agapanthus > Agapanthus africanus. The sequence goes on from CM057344.1 coordinate 243,653,063, forward strand.
TATAATGGTATCGATTTGTACTAGACTTAGATCAGTACCCCAGATTTTCTGAGATGATGATAAGGATACCAAATAATTAATGAGCTGATTGTGATACTGACCCGTACCCAGCTATTGGGATGCCGTACGACGAATTACCGTACGAGCTATGTATATTGATGATTGATCCGCGCCCATGACTCGAGGATGTTAGATGACATACGGTATTGTGCGCGATACTATTGAGGCAGGATCACCGACTATTATATTTATAATTATATATATATATCGACTCTGATTTAGGTCGTTTCCATACCCCTCCCGATTGACTTGATAGTTAGATCAGTAGTTAGTATAGTAGATGTTAGACTAGACCCGAGTCATACCTATTTCAAAAACTTACGAATCGGGAATATCTTAAAAACAAGTAAAGGGATTCTATGGATATTTTCAAAGGACGTATCCTTCTTAAAAACTCCGTAGCCCTTATTTTACAAAAACCCCGATTTGTCTGATTTCAAATGGCACAATTTCATGACATATACATATTGATGTAGACTTTTCACAGTTGCTTTGATTTATTCGATTCCGCATGTTCATTGCTATTCACATTTCATTTCACGTGCTATTGCTATATTACCATCATGCTGTTACGACACCAGTACCATTATCGATGATGCATATGTTCCACGTACACTTGCTTGCCGTCTCACACACTTCATTGTCGATAATTGCCATGTCACTACACTGTAGTACTGTTGCATTCAGGATACGATCCTTGCATGGCATACTCATTGTACACTTATATTTATGCACATACTCATACTTGTACACATACATGTTTGCATATACATAGATGATATTTCTAATTTTTGGGAACCGCAAGATACTCTTTAAAACTGATTCATTTTAAAAAGAGCGGCTTTCCCCAATATGTGCATATTACTATTCCTTGTTGCATGATAGACAGATGTGCTTGCATTTCTTTTACATGTCGTATATATCATGCTTTTTGATTATACGCATTGAGATATATTGTTTCCATGATATTTCTGGATTTGGGAACCATGGATATTTCAAAAGAAAATATGTAATTGTTATAAAAACCCGGTTACCCTTGATATGATATTTCAGTGCGTCCACCATGAGTTTTCTCGGTTCCTGAGAGCTTTTGTGAGTATACCCGATTCGAGGAGAGGTAGGCACCGATTGCGGGTACATGGTGGACCCGGTATGGTACCTCGGGGCGAGAACGGATTGCTGTGTAGTAGACGGTGAGCCTGGCAGAGGGACTACAACCTACCGGTGATTGTATTTGAGCTCGGCGGATATCCGGAGGATACCGACCGGATTGAGAGATGGATATGGGCGTACTGCTGGGGCCGAGGGCCGATACCGCAGACGGAGCCCATGGGCTGACCCGGACTAACGGTTGCCCGATATATGAGGATTTACGTGCCGATGCTAGGCATGGGTTTTCATGATGTTTTCCATGATTTTGGTTATATCCGCACATTTACTTGCATGATGCTTATTGTCATTGGGTGACGGGTGGATGGGATCCACGTTTATACAGACTTTGATCACATACAGACTTGATTACTTTGATCATACTTCATTTGTATATATAACAGGGTATGAGGGCGCTGTTATATATACCCTTACACCAATATTAGTGGAATGGGACGCTAATATATGTGTATTGATATCCATTTGATATTTCATCATATTTACTTCATGCAGACATACATTATATTATCACATATTATTACCCGAGGCACTGGCACGAGTAGTTGACACTACCCACATGTATAGATGTTATGTTGCCACCTCGTCATGCTTCAGACTTATCCTTTTGAGGTTTATATTATACTGATCGTATTGACCTAGGATTATGTCATGCATTCGATTTCTGCTTGTAGATATTTTTCTATTCATGAGTTGGCAACTCACCCCCGTTGTGCCACAGTTCTTGCAGGTTTTGCCGTACAGGTTCCATAGCGGCACTTTCGGCACATTGCTTTCCTTTGCGGGTGATTTGCTGGGTAGGTGGGTTCTTTGCATCAGAACCACCCTTGTTTATGTATTATTCATTGTATCTAGAAGATTACATCAACCAAAGCTTGTATATGTTTCAGACTTAGTAACATGTCATGTATTTTGACCTTAGAGTCGCGCTTAGTAGTAATACGGGTTTCATGTTATTTTGAGTTTCTCTTTGACTTTTGGTCTTCGCCCTTCGGCGTTGTATATCATATTGCTTGTGTGGTTGTGACCGTCGATTGACGAAGAGCTAGCTCCCGCTTGGGGATGCATTTTATCATTGCATATATATATATATATATATATATTGTTCTTGTTGTACCCTGTTCGGGGCCAGTATTTACAAGAAACTCTGCCGAAATTTTTAGAAAAGACTTTACATTTTTAAAATGCAATTCGGCTTACTTATTTAGAAACCTTGTATTTAAAACATGTTTTCTTAACATCTTTAAACTAGTTTTTCCTTATCTATTACTTAAAAAGGTTTTAGATTTCTGGGCTTTTGGCTTATTTGAATTAGATGGGGTCCTATAGATTTCATATGATTCAAGTGCCAGTCACGGGCTATTTCGGGTCGTGACAAGATGGCACCTTTCGAGGGTTTATATAGGAGAAGATGTCGATCGCCTGTATGTTGGACAGAGCTCAGAGAGAGCAGTATTTTGGGGCCGCAGATCGTACAGGAGACAACCGAAAAGATACAACTGATTCGGGACAGGATGAGAGCGACACAGAGTAGGCAGAAATCATATGCTGGCAGGCGCCGTCGCCGACTCGAGTTCGCTGTTGGCGATCATGTTTTACTGAGGGTCTCTCCGATGAAGAATGTGATGAGATTTGGGCGGAAAGGGAAGCTTAGTCCTAGATATGTTGGTCCCTTCGAGATCCTAGAGCGTGTCGGTTCAGTGGCTCATCGGTTAGCTCTTCCGCCCAGCTTCCCCGATGTTCACCCCGTGTTCCATGTTTCGATGCTCCGCAAGTACTTCATGACCCTTCCCATGCGATTCAGCACCAGATGATCCAGCTGGAGCGCGATCTTTCATTCACCGAGCAGCTGGTGGTCATTTTGGATCGGCAGGTGAAGAAATTGAGGTCGAAGGTTATACCAGCCGTCAAGGTTCTTTGGCGTGGCCGGAACAGCGAGGAGGTCACCAGCGAGACCGAGGACGAGATGAGAAAGAAATATCCCCATCTTTTTGAAGGTACACGTAGTTAAATTCTAAATTCGGGGACCGAATTTCTTTAAGGGGGGAAGACTGTAACGCTTTGAAAATCGTTTAGGCAGTTTTTCGATAATCGGCAATAATCAGTTTTTTCTGTAAAAAGTCAATATAGGTCTAATTATACAAAATTTAGATAAGATATTGCTAGGATTTGGTCACTAATTTGTCACTTAAAAATTTCTAGTTATTTAAAAAAAATTCCTTAATTAATTATTTTTAATATTATTTTAAGATTTTAAAAATACATTAAATTAGTGATAAATACAAATTTAAATGGGTAAATTACACACTTAGGAACCATTATAAACTAAAATTTAGTGTAACAAAAATTGTATCAAGACTTTTCAAGATTTTAGTTCTGTGGTTTAAAATTTAAATCAAAATGAATTATAAATGAAATTTTAAATAGGAAAATGATGTGATATGCATTTATTATACTTGAGAGAGACTTTTTGTGTAGAAATATCCACACAAATCCCTCACTCCCTTTCCCATTCTCCCCAGGCCGAGACCCTACAACAGGAAACCCTCCATTTTCCCCCCATTTCTTGCTTCAAAAATCAACCAAAAATCCACAAAAATTCACAAATTTCTTCACTAATTCAAACCTAAACCCTATTCTACCTCTTCCCAAACTCTAATTGGTTTAAAGCAAAGAGAAAAGAGGCTACTTTGGAGGTAAGTGCAAGAGGTTCACAACTTGAGAGGTATAAGTTCTAATCTAGTTGTTAAATTAGTAGTTTAAATATGCTAATTTAGAATTTTAAAGTGTTAATTAGGTTATAATTTCTTGTTTAGGAAATTCTAGTGAAGGTTTGGAATTTTAATTAAGCTTTGAAGCTTTGTAAGTGGGTAATAATTTGTGTTGCGGCCATCTAGTAGTTTGATTTGGATGTTGTGCTAGATTATGATCGCGATATCATTAATTCGCGATGTTTGCATCGAAATCGGTATGTTAATGCTTACTAGGTTTTTATAAAAATTAGGAGGTGATTTAATTGCGATATTTTGACGATACTATTAGCATCTACTACGACTTTTAAGGTGTGCGAATGCAGGGTTTGGTTTAATCGGGTTTTAGTTTTGACGGTTGCCCCGAAACGACGATTTTAGTCAAGCTTTTAGTGATTTTCGCGCGTGTTCCGGGCGTTTAGTGCACGTTGTGCCTAACTTGTGAGCGTCGATCTTTTCATATTGTGACTTGTGTCGTTTCATGAGGTGTAATCTTATGTTGTGTGTTATGCAATTTTAGGATCGGTTGCGGAAATATCGGACGCGGCGCGCAAAGGCAAAGCGGTGGTTGGATCAGATTAACGAGGCATCCGGGTGAGTAGATGTATACATCTATGGGGAAATCGTCTGGATGGAGCGAGGCACCCTATAGTTAGGATCACTTTATTACTTGCAAACTATATGCATAGTTAGTTAGTTAACCATCTCATTCATATGCATACGCTTCTAGTTATTCGTCTACTGGCATTGCATGGATATCTATATACTTATGTGTGATATCACCCCTTAGGACACTTACACCATTACCATTGGCTCATGATGCACGCGCACTATTCATGTGACATACACCCTTTGGTAATTGCTATGCCACGAGCACTGTAGAACCTGCTTAGTTCAGTATCAACACTTGCATCGTATGTGATACATTGAGTTGCATAGCATATATATATACCTCACTTCATCATCATGCTTATATAGGTTCCTAGCCATAAATCACATTGCATACCTTTGACATCATAAGCATGTTAGTTATATGTATGCCCTAGAGGCCATTACTGTACATAGGATGTATATTGTAGTGGATGCTGGGATGTATATAGGGAGGACTTTCTTGCTCGACATGATAGTATGCTATCTGGTTGAACTTTACCTTAACGTGTATGCTGATTGTCTCTCTGTTACATGTTGGTAAAGCCCTTAGGATGTGTGCTTGACTACCTGGACTATGATGCGGATCATACTAGTGGGGACATGGTAGTCCATAAGTACATCCTTCAAAGTCCCTAGTCGTGGGTGTATCGAGACGGGGCATCGATATACCAGAGCAGACTAGCGTGTACCTTCTCGACCCATACAGATGGGCGATGGATGATCCCATATCCATTGGTGTTTGACATCAGAGGAGATATACGGGTGCTCAGTATAGACTGGGTACACTGGACGGACTCGCCGAGAACTCCCAGATGGTATTATACCTCACGTCAGATGGCAGGTCTCTGGTGACACTGGTACAGAGTAGTCTGTTGACCCGAGATCGTCATAGAGTCTTGTGTGGTTCCCACTGTGCTTTGATTTCCATCTTACCATGTCCAAGAGGGCGTGCAAAACGGTGGTTTTTGGGTACAGTCCCGAGTCACATGGAGGCAATGAGCGATAGGAGGGGATTCGTCTCTCTCGGTATAGGGGGTTGATGTTGCGCTGTGTTCGATTGGCTATAACAGGAAATCCCTGGCCAGGGTTGCTGAGATTTACTGGTAAGTGTTACCAGTAGTTTCTCGAACAGTTATAGACCTCATATCGACACGACTTATCGAGCTATTGGGGTCTGACGTTTACCACCCCTAGGCGAGATATGCGACATATCAGACGATCAGACCGGACTGCACGGTAGTGTTACTGGTTGGATTCACTGGAGTGTGAGCGGGCTTGCTCGTCGATCTTCAGATCGCTCAATACCCGGGTGGCCGTTACGTTTAGCAGACCGCTTGCGGCTTGTGGATGTTTGATATGATCATCATCCGCTGCCGGCGTATTGACGAGTCTTTAGAGTCCTACACAGAGGCTTCCTGGCTCAAGCAAAACGAAATAGGAGCGCATATGAGATATGTGCGGGACCGAGAATAATGCGTGTATGTGATACCGTATTCCATTCTCGCGATGAATGTATCGATTAGGTTATATACGATATACCCTAGTTATCGAATCAAAGGTTGATTTGATAAGCCGATACATTATATACTAGTCGGTTGTGTGCGACATGACCGGGTCATTGAATCAAGTGTTGATTTAATTATTTAATGCATAATTATATATTTGATATATTACTTTGCATTAACTAGTATCGGTTCACTTTAAATGGATTTTCTCACTCGGGTGTGCGCATTACATATGCGATATGATTTTGTGCATTTGATTGTATCATGTTTGATGATACATGTTTACTTGGTTAAGTGCAAAGAATTAAACCATGGTTAAAAGAATGGTTAGGGTTTCATTTCCTTTATTTATTCATTTATTTATTTGTTTATTCATTTTGGAAAAGAGGAGAAAAGAATGGTGGCTTAATTTGGAGTTTAGTTGAACCTTCATGAAGCTTTGATCAAGTCAACGATTCTTATCTCATCCTTAACCCTAACCATTCCCACTAACCCTAGTTTAATCTCTACACTTGACCATGGTTAATTTTATGATAAGAATTCATTTTCTTTTCTTTTTCAATTAACTTATCATAACTAATAGCTTCTTCTTCTTCTTCCTTCAAGTGAAGAAAAGCTTTCTTCATCAATGGTGGATTGATGATTTGAGTGAGAAATCCAATTCTAAAGTCTACCCACTTCCTATTTCTTCATCCTCTACCTCTTGCCAAGTAGTAGAGTGTGTTTCCTTCACAAGTTTTCAAAGCTAGGTGAAGGTGGAGCTTGATCTATCGATGCCTCGACGTAGATCATCTTCGGCATGGACATCGACGACCTGGCTCGCTTATTCTCCGACGAAGCCAACGCTAGAGCCCGGATTTGATTTGGACAGCGGAGAGGACCTCGTTGCGGAGCTATGGAGGTGGAGCACCGGATCTACAAAGGTTGTATTTCCGTATCTTGTAGTTAAGTGTTAACTAGTTAGCTTTTTCGCCTAGTTTTCTAGCAAACGATCCGTAGTCGGGTCTCTCGGCACCGTTAAAATTTTAATTTGGCATGATCGATGCCTTGTGAGGACTCATTAGGGTGCCTAGGAACCCTACAAAGCATTTATCATATACAACATGTTGGGTATTATGATTTTCTTGAGGATTTCAATATTGATGCGATTTCTGAATTTTGGGGAAAACCGCAAGAATTTAACAAAAGCTTATTATTATCATTTTTAAAATAAAGTTGCAGTTTTCTCGTGATGTATGTGTCGTCCACCATGAGTTTTCATGTTTTCTGTTGGATTTCGAGACCCGATTCGAGGAGTGGATGAACCGTCTCGGGTACATGGTGGGCCCGGTATGGTACCCCAGGGCAAGAAGATCGAGTTGAAGACGATGAGCCTGGTAGGGGAAGACTACCTACCGGTGATGTCTGGCGCGGCGGATATCTGGAGGATACCGACCGTTGTCATGAGATTTGATGATATGGGCCGATCCGGACTGACGGAGCCCGATGTATTGAGACATTGATATAGTGAGACATTGAGACATATATATTTCCATATTTGGTGTCGATGCTTGACACGATTTTCAGATGATTTCATTGATGGTACTTTAGCTATTGCACAGATATTCTTTTTCTAAGTTAAGAATGCAGAGCTTATAGTATTTTAAACACTTAAAGATTTCGTATTGATGTTGCATACAAGTGCATACATACTAGAGGCATTACATCACATCTAGACATACATGTTGTGATGCATTTGCGTGCATTCTTACGATAGCCTTATTAAATGTTATATTCTACTCACGAGCTGGCAACTCACCCCCGTTGTGCCATAGTGTCTTGCAGGTCGGACCCGTCAGCCTTATAGCGGCGGGCTTATCTTATCGTTGGCTTCTTTTGCTCAGACTCGCGACATTTCTCGTAGGTGGGTTGCGAGGACACTTTGTCTTTTGTACTATCATTGTATCTAGTATTCTCCATCTACCATTTCTTATTTGTATATGCGACCTAGTGATGAGACTGAGAGATTTGTGTATATGTGGTTTCTTTAGGGCCGAGCCCACTTGAGCCGACGTTGTGTTTTTCTTATATTTTGCATTTCTTTATGCTTAATTGCTTGATTTTACATATATTTTGTGTAGGGTTCCTAGGCACTCTTGTGAGGGTTCATAAGGCATCAACCATGCCCGAATAAAATTTTAGACGTGCCGAACAACCCAAAGCCGGGATCTTTGCTAGATTATTAGGGTTTAACATGCAAGTAAACATCTTTACTACTAAGTGTGAGAGATTACAACCTTTGTAGTCCGCTCCCTCGCTTCATAAGCTTCGAGTAGAAGTCCCTTCGCCGTGATCCATGATCTTCCGAACTCAAGAGAGGCTCCACGACTCGAACGATCCATGCTAGCTTGTAGTATTCCTTTTCTCCGATGATCTACGTCGAAGTTGCAATAACTCAAGCTCTCTCACTCTAATGAGGTGAACACCCTAATCTAATGGTCTAGATTAGATGAGGATGATGGAGTAGTATTTATGCTATCTTTTTATATCAATTTCTCACAAGAAATCATCACAAAATGAATAAGTAGTAAGCTTTCTCAAAGTTTAAGAGAGAAGAAGATGATGAAACAGAGTTAATCCTTTTGTGATGAATAATAGAAATGAATATATGATTAATCATGGAACCATGGTCAAGAATGACAAGGATAACCTTTGTAGAGAATAAACTAGGGCTAGGGTTTGGTTGGGTTAAAACAATGAGTCATAAAAAAATATCTATCATAATATCTTCTTCATGACAAAAGGAAAAGTTCTAGAAGGTGCAAGAAAGAACTAATCCTAATCAAACCCTAACCTTGCTTAATCTCCACTAAACATGTTCCATTATTAATCATATCATGTTACTATAATATATATATCACATATATATTATATATTTGTAACAAAAGAAAATAATACAATTAACATATATCGCATATATATCAATGTATTATCCGGTGAGAAAATGAAATAATAAAGCGAGCCAATATTAGATAATGTAATATAATATATCATATATATTATTATACATTAAATTATCGAATCAACACTTGATCCGACAATCCGGCTATATCGAATATAACCGACTAATATATTATGTACCGATTTATCAAATCAACACTTGATCTGATGACCCGGTTCATTTCTAAATATCGCGAGAATATAATACGATATCTCATATCGCATTATCCTCGGTCCTGCACATATCACATATGTTCCTCTACTCCGTTTTGCCTGAGCCAAGAAACCTCTGTGTAGGACCCTAAAGAATCGTCAATACGCCGGTAGCAGGTGATGATCATATCAAACACCCACAAGCTGCAAGCGGTCAGCTAAATGTAACAGCCATCCAGGTATTGAGCGATCAGAAGATCAACAAGCTAGCCTGTATGTTCTCCTGTGAATCCAATCAGTAACATTCCCGTACAGTCCGGTCTGTTCGTCTGATATGTCGCATATCAAGTCTAGGGGTGGTATACGTTAGACCCCAGAAACCGATAAGTCGTGTCGATGTGTGGCTCATAACGGGTCGAGAAACTACCGGTAACACTTACCAGTAAATCTCTATATCAGCCCTGGCCAGGGACTTCCAGTTATAGCCAATCGAACACAGCACAACATCAACTCCCTATACCGGGAGAGACGAATCCCCTCCTATCGCTCATTGCCTCCATGTGATTCGGGACTGTACCCAAAAGCCACCATTTTGCACGCCCTCTTGGACCTGGTAAGGTGGAAATCAAAGCACAGTGGGAATCACACAAGACTCTATGACGATCTCGGGTCTACAGACTACCCTATACCAGTGTCACCGGAGAACTGCCATCTGACGTGTGGTATATCACCATCTGGGAGTTCTCGGCAAGTCCGTCCAGTGTACCCAGTCTCCACTGAGCACCCATACACCATCTCTAATGTCAAACACCGATGGAAATGGGATCATCCATCGCCCATCATATGGGTCAAGATGCGTATACGCTAGTCTACTCTGGTGTATCGATGTCCTGTCTCGATATACCCTCGACTAGGAACAGTTATAGGATGTACTCATTGACTAACATGGCCCCACTAGTATGATCTCATCATAGTTCCAGTAGTCGAGTACAGATCCTAAGGGCTTTATCAACATGTGAGAGAAAGACAGTAAACCAATACAAGTCAACATGTTAAGATAAAGTGAAACCAAATAGCATACTATCATGTCGAGCAAGAAAGTCCTCTCTCTATATATCCAAGCATCCATTATAATATACATCATATGTACAACAATGGCCTCTAGGGCATATACATAACTAACAATCTCCCACTTGCACTAAGGCCAGCTGCTGTAGTATCTCATACCTAGCATCCCGAATAATCCCTCAAACTGTATCTGGGGAATGGCCTTCGTGAGTGGATCCGCAGTGTTGTCCTTCGTATCTACTCTCCTGACCTCGATCTCCCGGCGATTAACTATCTCCCTGATCAGGTGATACCGCCTCAGAATATGTCTGGACTTTTGATGGGACCTGGGTTCCTTGGCCAAAGCCATAGCTCCATTGATACCGCCTCAGAATATTGGATGCTCAATGAATGGAACCACACCAAGTTCACTAATGAACTTCTTTATCTAGACAGCGTCTTTGGCAGCATTGTTGGCAGCGATGTATTCAGCCTCCATCGTCGAGTCTGCAACGGTATCCTGTTTGGAACTCTTCCAACATACCGCCCCTCCATTGAGGGTAAAGACAAATCCCGAGTGCGACTTAGAGTCGTCCTTATCACTTTGGAAGCTAGAATCGGTAAAGGACTCCACCCGGAGTTCTCCGTTACCATACACCAAGAACATCTCTTTAGTCCTTCGCAAGTACTTGAGAATGTTCTTCACAGCTGTCCAGTGACTCTCTCCAGGATCTGCTTGATACCGACTCACTACACTTAGTGAGTATGCTACATCGGGTCTGGTACATAGCATCGCATACATGATAGAGCCTACTGCCGAAGCATAGGGTATCCCTTGCATGCGAGCTCTCTCCAAATCAGTCTTGGGAGACATCTCTTTGGAGAGAGTGAGTCCAAAGATCGTGGTTGGTTCCCACGCTTGGATTCTTTCATACTAAACCTCTTTAGTATGGTGTCAATGTACCTGGATTGGGACAATCCCAGTATGCGTTTAGATCTATCTCTATAGATCATGATTCCCAATATGCAGGAGGCATCACCTAGATCTTTCATTGAGAATCTTTGTGGTAAGAAGAGCTTGACTGATTGCAGCATAGGAATATCATTTCCTATCAAGAGTATGTCATACTCGTACAATACGAGGAAGACAACCTTACTCTCTGCTACCTTTTTATAGATACAAGGTTCATCTATATTTTTGATGAAGTCAAACTCTTTGACTACAACATCAAAACAGATGTTCTAACTCCGCGATGCTTGCTTTAACCCATAAATAGATTTAAGCAGCTTGCACACCTTTCCGCTGCCCCCACTATTTACGAAGCCCTCTGGCTGGGTCATGTACACGCACTCTTCTAAATCACCGTTTAGAAAGGCGGTCTTAACATCCATTTGCCAGATTTCGTAGTGATGGTATGCAGCAATGGCAAGTAAGATCCGGATGGACTTAAGCATAGCCACTGGAGAAAAGGTTTCGTCATAATCCATACCTGGTCGTTGACGAAAACCCTTTGCAACAAGTCTAGCTTTGAAAGTCTCAACTTTTCCATCTACACCAATTTTCTTTTTAAAGATCCACTTGCTCCCAATGGGTTTTACCCCTTCAGGAGCATTTTCCAAAGTCCATACTTTGTTAGTGTACATGGATTCCATCTCAGATCACATTGCATCCAGCCATTTCACAGAGTCACCACTCGTGATGGCCTGCTCGAAACTAGTCGGGTCATCATCTTCCATGATGCAATCCTCGCTTCCACCATCAATGAGAAAACCGTAGTATCTCTCAAGTGGATGAGAAACCCTGCTAGATCGGCGGAGAGGCTGGGGTTCGTCGGGTACTACCGAATCCTCTGGTTCCACTAAATCTTCAGTTACAGTTTGTGTTACTGGAACCTCTTCCAGCTCTACCTCTTTTCCACTAATTTCTTTTGCAAGAAATTCCTTTTCCAAAAAGGTAGCATATTGAGAAATAAACACTTTTTGTTCTTCAGCGTGGTAGAAAAAATATCCTTGGGAATTCTTAGGATATCCCACAAACTTGCAAAGACTGATCGTGTCTCGAGTTTGTCCGGATTTTGCCTTTTGACATAGGCCGGACAACCCCATATCTTAACTCGTTTAAAATATGGTCTTTTCCCACTCCATATCTCATATGGTATGTAGGTACAGATTTAGACGGAACTTGATTCAATAGGTATGCTGCTGTCTCAAGCGCATAACCCCAGAAGGAAATAGGTAACTCAGCATTGCTCATCATCGAGCGCACCATATCTAATAGGGTGCGATTCTTCCGTTCCGATACACCATTGTGCTGTGGTGTATAAGGAGGAGTAAGCTGAGAGAGAATCCCATTCTCTTTTAGATAATCTAGGAACTCATTGCTTAAGTATTCTCCTCCTCGATCAGATCAAAGAATCTTAATACTTTTGCCCGTTTGGTTCTCTACTTCGTGCTTATATTCCCTGAATTTCTCAAAAGCTTCAGACTTGTGTTTCATCAGGAACACATGTCCGAATCTTGAGAGATCATCAGTGAATGTAATGAAGTAGGAAGAACCGTTCCTGGCATGCGTAGACATGGGACTGCATACATCACTATGTACCAGTCCTAAGAGTTCTGTAACTCTTTCTCCGTGTCCACTAAACGGAGCTTTGGTCATTTTGCCTTTGAGACATGAATGGCAAGTATCATAAGATGATAATTCGAACGGGTTCAAATATCCATCCTTATGTAACTTAGCTAGTCGTGTCGCATTGATATGACCAAGTCTACAACGCCACAAGAAGGATTCGTTCATTTCTGAACTTTTCCTCTTGTGTTTGTTTTGTATATTGAGGACTAAATTTTGATTGAGAATGAATATACCATTATGTAACGAGCCTGATGCAATCAACTTTTGATTTAGGAAGATGTTCATAATATTATCCTGTACTACAAAATTATATCCTTCTTTACTTAATAAAGAAAGATATAATGTTGCACATCATGTTCGGTATATAATAGCACTCATTCAGAAACAGTGTATTACGACTTGGTAATACTAGGTGATATTCGCCAACTGCTTTGGCTGCAATACTTGCACCATTCCCTACCTGAACGGAATGATCACCTTTTCCCAGTTCTCTACCTTTACGTAGCCCACATGTAATAATTTACATATATGGGATCCTGATCCGGTATCTAATACCCAGGACGTAGGGTGAACTGAGAAACAGTTCTCAATAACTAACACATCCGAAGAAGATGCATCAGCATGCATGTTCATTGTTTTGGCGGCTTGAGAATCCAGATATTCTCCTGTTTCCTGTTCAGTCTTATAACTCTTATAAGAAAGAACGGTTCCAACGTTCCCCTGCTCAGTATAATAAGCGGGTTCAGTTAATACATCCATATTATTATCTTGATTATGGCCTGACATGGTCGCTACCTGAAGAGAGAGAAGAAAACACTTTAGCGTATGCTCTTGCAAGATTAGATTGGTTATTATCTTATCTAATCAGGATGTCTCCCACTGTTTTTATCAAATCTTCCTTCAAACCCTAAAAGGTAAGATTAGCCGGGATTAATTACACCCTACAATTTCGTCAATCCTTCAGCCAGATCAGTGTCGGTACTTGAGGGAGGTTCCCCGTGCTTTCGCACGGACCTAATTAAAGTAAACCTCGTTTTCCCAGAGGCGTAATCTCATTAACACTTTTCTAGACACCTACTTGATCGGCTAATTGTTTTGTGTAAAACTCTCCCAGGAGTAACTCTTACTCGCAGTGGGTATCGGGATCCAACTATCTTATAGGAGGTATGCAATCTCATTGCAAATTTCAACTCTTGAAATTCCCGATAATATTTTGCCCCTAGCAACTTATGACCTTAACATAGTCAACAAATCATAATTGCTATCCAAGTTCAACCCGTCATTTCCCGATTGAATTAAACCCACCTGTACGACCCTTAACATAGTCAACAAAGTCGTACAACTACCTTAATCCAATCACATCTCATGTTTTAGCAGATAAGTACTAATTAGCTACCGCACACTACGCCTTAACATAGTCAACAAACGTAGCATGAATACTAACTAGTCTTTATCTGAAATGACGGAGGGCTACGCAGGTTTTTCAGAAAACCTTGAGCGTAATGAACTTGATATCGTTGTAGAAACAAGTGATTTTGAAAAGGAGTGTTTTTGAGGCTTCTAGTTTCGCTAAAGAGGTCACTCCCGGTGAAGGGATCTCGGCTCTTTCCCCATCGAATAAGGTGCAGGGTATATCATATATACCGCTATGCAAAGCAAGAACTATATAAGCTGTCAAAAACTAAACCGTGAGTTTGTAGCATCTGCCAGTTTCGCTAAAGAGGTCACTCTCGGTGAAGAGATCTCGGCTCTTTCCTCATCGAATAAAGTGCAGGGTATATCATATATACCGCTATGCAAAGAAAAACTGGAGCTACCCTTTTTATAAAGTTTTGATTCTACAACATGTTTTAGGTTTCTTTTCTTTTTATTAATCTCATTAATAAAATCCCATCAGCTCATGCTTCCTAAGCATCACAGAAGTAACGAAAGCAGTAATATTTATATATCAGCATATATATATATAGTATAAGCATTCGTCTCAGGCAGTAATATGATCTCATCATAGAACATTGCAGCAGAAGAACATATATGAAATATTGGATATACTAGGATGTCCGTGTCTTCAATACGAGCCGGTATAAAACACGGATTCCACGGTCGCGATGAATAGCCAAACCCACATCCCTAGACCCCTACGAGAGTGGCAAGTAACACTGCCAATTCTAGGGTTAGGAGACCCGGTCTCGACTCCTCGAGATAGCCTCCCACTGGACCCTAGAACCTGGTTACTTGTGCTCCCCTCCTTGGGTCTACCTAATGCGGAAAAGTAAATAATATACACTGGTGACATCAACCTCATCCCGGAAGTGCCCCAATAAAAGAATATTGCATACAAATGAATTTTACATGAATGAAAATAAAAACCCTCATCTCACATAAAACCCCCGGCTATTCAGAACACGACGATCTAATATAACATATCGCAGCAACACATAATATTACATATCATCAACGTAAGTAAGTATGCATACACCGATCGTTGTTGATGTATAGCAACGAAGACCGGCAATACAACTACATACTACTCTTACGGTCACAGAAAAGAAATTGTAAAACTACTACATTTGGAATCCACAATCACTTTAGACATCGTAAATCCGAAATATCACATACTTCGCATTTCATGCCTAACTATATGAATTCCACATAATGTATCACATTCCAGATAAATAGACAGTATTAAACTTTCCGAACAGATAATCAAATACCCAAAATTTCCTAAATAGCTCAACACTTGAGCGGAGTTCAAATAATCCCAGAATGTGTTACAGTACCGATGATCCAGCCGTACAAAGGTCAAGCCAACGCCTCACATGTGGCACGCCGTACTGCCCCAAACCCTAAGGTTTAGAGGCGGTTCAGACGGTCACACAATCGAGTTAAGGTTTGTGTTCTTCTAGAGGGCCCGCCGCGTTACTTGTACGTTTTCTCGAAAGATTTAAACCCGAGAAAAATTCAACACTTGAAAGTTTTTCGTGCCGGGAAAAAGTGGGTTAATGATATCCGTTCGAACATTTTAACAGTTTCTAAATATCCGGAAAACATAACAAAATTAAATTTTCCGATCGAATCAACGATTACAAAATAAACCCCAGAATAATCAACACTTGAGTCAGTTTAAAAATACCCAGAAATATATAGGAATAGCTACGGAGGTTACTGCACAAAACACTGTTCACAATTCACTTTACCCGCCACGGAACCGCCGCTAAAAGTAGGTTGCGGCCGCGGTTCCGCAGCGGATGTACGGCATTATGAGCTCGTATTTTATGTTAATTCTTAGAATTCCCTGCTGATTTTTTTAGGTATTTTTAATTCAGAAAAATCACAGTTTTTAAAAAATATCCAGAGAGGGGTTTGTTTTGACGTTTTTCGGGGTTCGTTCGGAGTTTTAACTTCTTATACACGTCGCCTAATACTCTAGCTAGGCTCTGATACCACTGTAGGGTTCCTAGGCACTCTTGTGAGGGTTCATAAGGCATCAACCATGCCCGAATAAAATTTTAGACGTGCCGAACAACCCAAAGCCGGGATCTTTGCTAGATTATTAGGGTTTAACATGCAAGTAAACATCTTTACTATTAAGTGTGAGGGACTACAACCTTTGTAGTCCGCTCCTTCGCTTCATAAGCTCCGAGTAGAAGTCCCTTCGCCGCGATCCATGATCTCCCGGACTCAAGAGAGGCTCCACGACTCGAACGATCCATGCTAGCTTGTAGTATTCCTTTTCTCCGATGATCTACGTCGAAATTGCAATAACTCAAGCTCTCTCACTCTAATGAGGTGAACACCCTAATCTAATGGGCTAGATTAGATGAGGATGATGGAGTAGTATTTATGCTATCTTTTTATATCAATTTCTCACAAGAAATCATCACAAAATGAATAACTAGTAAGCTTTCTCAAAGCTTAAGAGAGAAGAAGATGATGAAAAAGAGTTAATCCTTTTGTGATGAATAATAGAATTGAATATATGATTAATCATGGAACCATGGTCAAGGATGATAAGGATAACCTTTGTAGAGAATAAACTAGGGCTAGGGTTTGGTTGAGTTAAAACAATGAGTCATAAGAAAATATCTATCATAATATCTTCTTCATGACAAAAGGAAAAGTTCTAGAAGGTGCAAGAAAGAACTAACCCTAATCAAACCCTAACCTTGCTTAATCCCCACTAAACATGTTCCATTATTAATCATATCATGTTACTATAATATATATCACATATATATTATATATTTGTAACAAAAGAAAATAATACAATTAATATATATCGCATATATATCAATGTATTATCCGGTGAGAAAATGAAATAATAAAGCGAGCCAATATTAGATAATGTAATACAATATATCATATATATTATTATACATTAAATCATCGAATCAACACTTGATCCGACAATCTGGCTATATCGAATATAACCGACTAATATATCATGTACCGATTCATTGAATCAACACTTGATCCGATGACCCGGTTCATTTCTAAATATCGCGAGAATATAATACGGTATCTCATATCGCATTATCCTCAGTCCTGCACATATCACATATGTGCCTCTACTCCGTTTTGCCAGAGCCAAGAAACCTCTGTGTAGGACTCTAAAGAATCGTCAATACGCCGGTAGCAGGTGATGATCATATCAAACACCCACAAGCTGCAAGCGGTCAGCTAAACGTAACAGCCACCCAGGTATTGAGTGATCAGAAGATCAACAAGCTAGCCTGTACGTTCTCCTGTGAATCCAATCAGTAACACTCCCGTACAGTCCGGTCTGTTCGTCTGATATGTCGCATATCAAGTCTAGAGGTGGTATACGTCAAACCCCAGTAACCGATAAGTCGTGTCGATGTGTGGCTCATAACGGGTCGAGAAACAACTGGTAACACTTATCAGTAAATCTCTATATCAGCCCTGGCCAGGGACTTCCAGTTATAACCAATCGAACACAGCACAACATCAACTCCCTATATCGGGAGAGACGAATCCCGTCCTATCGCTCATTGCCTCCATGTGATTCGGGACTGTACCCAAAAACCACCGTTTTGCACACCCTCTTGGACGTGGTAAGGTGGAAATCAAAGCACAGTAGGAATCACACAAGACTCTATGACGATCTCGGGTCTACAGACTACCATGTACCAGTGTCACCGGAGAACTGCCATCTGACGTGTGGTATATCACCATCTGGGAGTTCTCGGCGAGTCCGTCCAGTGTACCCAGTCTCCACTGAGCACCCGTACACCATCTCTGATGTCAAACACCGATGGATATGGGATCATCCATTGCCCATCATATGGGTCAAGATGCGTATACGCTAGTCTACTCTGGTGTATCGATGCCCTGTCTCGATATACCCTCGACTAGGAGTAGTTATAGGATGTACTCATCGACTACCATAGCCCCACTAGTATGATCTCATCATAGTCCCAGTAGTCGAGTACAGATCCTAAGGGCTTTATCACCATGTGAGAGAAAGACAGTAAACCAATACAAGTCAACATGTTAAGATAATGTGAAACCAAATAGCATACTATCATGTCGAGCAAGAAAGTCCTCTCTATATATATCCAAGCATCCATTATAATATACATCATATGTACAACAATGGCCTCTAGGTCATATACATAACTAAAATTTTGCGTGTGGTTGTGATCCGTCTTGGGCGAAGAGCTAGCTCCCGGTTGGGGATGCCATTTTGTTATTACAGGTTATATATCTTGTTGTACCCATTTTCGGGGGCCAGTATTTACAAAGGAGACTCTGCCGAAATTTTCGGAAAATTTTGATATTTTTATAAAGGGGTTAATACAACTTAATTGATTTTAAAGTCGTTTTCATAAAAAGTTTTCCTTCACTCTTTTGAATTTGGTTTAGATTTTTCTGCGCTTTGGCTGACTTAAGTTATGTTACGCCTTTAGACGTCTCGTAATCTAAGTGCCAGTCACGTTCCGTACATTCAGGTCGTGACACCGACGCAGGCCCAGTTGAGTTTAAGATTTCCAGTGTGGAGAGTCGTACTCAGATCTAGAGCAGACCGATCCAGAGATGACCGCCTGTGTATCGCCTTTCCTGGAGGATTGAGGCATTGTTTAGCGTGCGGACGAAGGGTATTCGCATGTTGCCTAGGAGAAGTTAAAAAGGTTCGAGCGAGTGTCAGAAACCCATTTTTCCTAAGTTTAAAGTGTTCGGAGGAACATGCAGGTAATTCTATGGACCCTCTAGAAGAATGAAACCCTAACTCGACATGATGACCATGGAACCGCTTTGAACCTTAGGGTTTGTGGCAGTTTGGCGGTGCCATCAGTGAGGCTTGGGTTTGCCCTTCTACGGCTGTTCCAGAGGTGCTGTGGTATGTACCAGATATTTTTAGACTGCGCTCAGGTGTTGAGCCTTCGGGAAATTTTTAGACCTCGATGACTCGATCGAAAAGTTTGACGTCGTCCAGATATCATGTGATAAGAGATTAGCGAGCTGACCAGCTATGGATAGAGGACCTCATCCAGATGCGTTGTGAGTTGATCGAGAACGGACGAGTATTGAGTATTTCTCCGACGGTTGAGGGCGAGTTCCCGAGGACGTGTTCCGCCAGATATCTTCTACAGAGTGATGAGGATACAGAGTATGCGAATTCGAGTCCGTGTGAGAGACTCCGGATCAATCGTGGCCGAGAACCGTTGCAGTGCGCAGATAGCATGGCGTGACGTCATAGTGGACGATGATACAGATGAGTGGAGCCAGAGGTTCATGCGAGATGCTGACGAGCTGTTGCTACTCCCCTTCGAGATTAGAGATCTGATATGCATACAGAGCTTTGGGATGCGGCCATTTTCCGAGGAAATGTGTGAGGAACACACAGATGACCAGAAAACGAGAAAAGATTATGTAAGAGTACCAGCCTCCGTACAGTTCGGCATAGGCGAGATCGGAAGAGACCCTGAGCAGGATTCCTTCTAGGACACTGCTGCAATGAAATTTGCACCCAGGATCAGTTGTGTCATGTGTATTCAGAGGACCAGAGGCCGACGCCAGTGATGTGCTTCTTTACGAGCGGTCGTGATGATTGACCAAGAGGTGACCGGAGATGTGCCAGAACGGAATCGTCCCCGTTAGCACACCGGACTGGGCCGATGAGCCGATGGATTGCGAGATTGGTAATCCGAGGAGAAGATGAGTACCCAGAGACAGAGGACGCCAGATCGTGAGCAGGAGGAGAGCGGATATTCTTGTTCTGCCGGTTTTAGGCACACCGATTCATTTTTCGACATTGTAGGAGGTGTACCTCAATGTCCTTTGTTGCGATTTGCGTTGTGATCTGAGTATCACGCTTATATCGCTTGGATTTGAGTTTTGATGACGAGTTTCCTGATATTGATTTCGTGCACCATGGCTGCACCTACTGGGTATTTACATTTTGTGCATAGTTATTGCACTTAAGATATGCTTTTATACACCATTGTGTTGGTTTTTGATTTGTGCATATTTGTTGCACTTGATATCGGTTTTGAGCCTTGATTTCGTGGATTTCATACGGTGATTTGATTTTGTGCGTGTGGTACGCACTCAGTTTGATTTTTGCACTCGGTATAGCTTATATGTGCTTGTAGTGCATTGATATGAGTTTTGTGCACGCAGTTGCACACGTTTACGATTCTATACACCTTGGTACACTCGGTGTTGTTGTTTTTGTATTTGAGTTATTGATTGGTATTTTGTGCACAGGATGCACTCTATTTGTATTTCGTGCACTGGATGCACTGTATTCATATTTCGTGCACTGGATGCATTGTATTTGTATTTTGTGCACTGGATGCACCAGATTAGCACTTCGTGCACTTGTTGCACTAGATTTTCATTTCGTGCAATTGTCGCACCAGATTTATATTTTGTGCATTTGCTGCACCAGATTCGTATTTCGCACATTAGTTTCACTAGATTTGCATTTCTTGCATTTGTTGCACCGGACGTGTATTTATGCGTTTGTCGCACTAGATTTATACCCCGTACCTTGGTTGCACCCGATTTATATCCTTGAGCATTCGTTTTACCAGATTTGTATTTTCGTGCGCGTTGGTACTTGCCGTTCGTTTTCGTGTATGCTGCTGCACTATATGCTTTTACGAACCCGACGCGCTTTGGTTGGATTTTTGCGCATATTAGGCGCTTGATTTTGGATTTTGTGCGCATCGGATGCACTTGAGTGAGATTTTACTCGTGCATGTTGGATGCTCTTGATTTAGATTTCTTCTGTGCATATTGGATGTGATTTCATTCGTGTGGGATGTTAGTTATATGTATGCCCTAGAGGCCATTACTGTACATACGATGTATATTGTAGTGGATGCTTGGACATATATAGGGAGGACTTTCTTGCTCGACATGATAGTACGCTATCTGGTTGCTCTTTATCTTAACATGTACTATGATAGTCTCTATGTTACATGTTGATAAAGCCCTTAGGATATATACTCTACTACTGGGACTATGATGAGATCATACTAGTGGGGCTACGGTAGTCGACGAGTACATCCTATAACTGTTTCTAGTCGAGGGTGTATCGAGACAGGGCATCGATACACCAGAGTAGACTAGAGTATACGCATCTTGACCCATATGATGGGAGATGGATGATCCCATATCCATCGGTGTTTGACATCAAGGATGGTGTACGGGTGCTCAGTGGAGACTGAGTACACTGGACGGACTCACCGAGAACTCCCAGATGGTATTATACCTCATGTCAGATGGCAGTTCTCCGGTGACACTGGTACAGGTTAGTCTGTAGACCCGAGATCGTCATGGAGTCTTGTGTGATTCCCACTGTGCTTTGATTCCCATCATACCACGTCCAAGAGGGCGTGCAAAAAAGTGGCTTTTGGGTACAGTCCCGAATCACATGGAGGCAATGAGCGATAGGGGGGATTCGTCTCTCCCGGTATAGGGAGTTGATATTGCGCTGTGTTCGATTGGCTATAACTGGAAATCCCTGGCCAGGGTTGCTGAGATTTACTGGTAAGTGTTATCAGTAGTTTCTCGAACTATTATAGACCTCATATCGACACGACTTATCAAGCTACTGGGGTCTGACGTATACCACCCCTAGGCGAGATATGCGACATATCAGACGACGAGACCGGACTGTACGGGAGTGTTACTGATTGGATTTGCAGAAGAATGTACAGGCTTGCTTGTTGATCTTCTGAGCGCTCAATACCCGGGTGGCTGTTACGTTTAGTTGACCGCTTGCAGCTTGTGGGTGTTTGATATGATCATCACCTACTGCCGGCGTATTGACGATCCTTTAGAGTCCTACACAGAAGTTTCTTGACTCAGGCAAAACGGAGTAGAGGCACATATGTGATATGTGCAGGACCGGGAATAATGCGATATGAGATACCATATTCTATTCTCGCGATATTTGATATCAGCCGGGTCATCGGATCAAGTGTTGATTCGATGAATCGGTAAATGATATATTAGTCGGTTATATGCGATATAGCCGGATTGTCGGATCAACTATTGATTCGATGATTTAATGTATAATTATATATATGATATATTAAATTACATTAACTAATATCAGCTCACTAAAAGATTCTTTTTCTCACTCGGGTAATACATTGATATATATGCGATATATATTAATTGTATTATTTTATTTTGTTACAATAAATATTATATATGTGATATATAATATTGTAACATGATATGGTTATTAATGCAATATGATTAGTGGAGATTAAACATGGTAAGGGTTTGATTTGGGTTAAGCTTTTCTAGAAATTTCTAGAAGGTTTTGTTTTGTTTTGTGCAAAGATATTTGTGTTGATATTTTAAGTGACTCATTCTTTAACCCAACCAAAACCCTAGCCCTAGTTAAATCTCTACAAAGGTTACATTGACCATGGTTGCATTTCTAACCTTATATATGACTTTCATTATTCATCATAAAAGGATGGATCACTATTCTTCTTCTTCCTTCCTCTTTTCATGAAAAGCTTTCTAGCTTTTTATGAAGTGATGAAAATGAGTGAGTTAAAGAAAAATAATGAGAGCTAAAATCCTACTTCATCATCCTAATCTATCCTAGTGATTTAGATTAGGGTGTTCACTTGATTTTTTTGAGTAAGAGCTTGTGTTAATGAAACTTCAAGGTAGATCATCTTTGTTATCGAAGATCGGAAGCAAGCTTGCGTCTTTCTCTTCGTGGAGCCTCTCGAGAGTCCAGAACTTGATGATCGCAGCGAAGGGACCACAACACGGAGCTTATGAAGTGAAGGACCAGACTACAAAGGTTGTAATCCCAAACTCTTAGATGTTAAAGTGTTTAACATGCTTTGTTTCGCCTAATCTCTAGTCTAAGATCTTGGTTTAGGGTTGTTCGGCATGGCTAAATTTTAAATCGGGCATGGTTGATGCCTTGTAAAACCTTGTGCGAATGCCTAGCATCCCTACAGTGGTATCAGAGCCAAGCTAGAGCTTTAGGCGAAGTCTAGACGAAGTTTAAAGTCCGATCGAACTCCGAATACCCATAAAATCCTAGTTTCTGGAAATTTTTCAAAAAATTGATATTTGTCATATTAAAAGTACTCAAGAAAATCAGCAGGGAATTCTATGGAGACCTGTGAAAAACGACACCCTAACTCCACTATATCGCCGCGGAACCGAGGCCAAACTGGGGTATTGGCGGCGGTTCCGCGACAAGAAATGAGAGTTAGGTTATCGTTTTACAACAGTAACATCCGTATGTGTTACCTTCTGCTTCTGGGAATTTTTAATTATTACTCAAGTGTTGAGTTTTCTGGGTTGTATTGGGAACTCGTTGATTCGATCGGAAAGTATAACTTCTTTTAGTTTGTCCGGGTAATTTTTAGAAAGTGTTAAAAAGTTCGACCGGATATCAATAACTCACTTTTTCCCCTACCGGAAAATTTTCAAGTGTTGGATTTTTCCGTAGTTTAAGAACGTTTTAAGTCGTGCAAGTAACGCGGTGGACCCTCTAGAAGACAACAAACCTTAACTCGATTATGTGACCGTCTAAAACTGTCTCTAAACCTTAAGGTTTGGGGCAGTACGGCGTTGCCACATGTGAGGCATTGCCTTGACCCTTCTACGGCTGGACCATTGGTACTGTGGCATGTGATGGATGTTTTTTAAACTAATTTCAAGTGTTGAGAACTATTTGGGAAAACTTGGGTATTTGATTATTCGATCGGAAAGTTTAATACTGTCTATTTATCTGGAATGTGATACAATATGTGGAATTCATAAAGTTAGGCATGAAATGCGAACTATGTGATATTTCGGATTTATGATGTCTAAAGAGATTGTGGATTCCAAATGTTGTAGTTTTACACTTTCTTTTCTGTGACCGTAAGCGTAGTATGTGGTGTATCGCCGGCTTCGTTGCTATAGATCAACGACAATCGGGATACGCATACTTGCTTACGTTGATGATATGAGATATTATGTATTGATGTGATATGTTATATTGGATCATCGTGTTTTGAATAGCCGGAGGTTTTATGTGAGATGAGAGTTTTTCTTTTTCATTCATGTAAAATTCATTTGTATGTAATATTCTTTTATTAGGGCACTTCCGGGCTGAGGATGATGTCACCGTTGTATATTATTTACTTTTCCGCTTTAGGTAGACCCAAGGCGGGGAGCACAAGTAACCGGGTTCTAGGGTCCAGTGGGAGACCATCTCGAGGAGTCGAGACCGGGTCTCCTAACCTTAGAATTGGCAGTGTTGCTTGCCCCTCTCGTAGGGGTCTAGGGATATGGGTTTGGCTATTCATCGCGACCGTGGAATCCGTGTTTTATACAGGCTCGTATTAAAACACGGACCTCCTAGTATATCCAATATTTCATATATGTTCTTCTGCTGCAATGTTCTGTGATGAGATCATATTAGTGCCTGAGACAAATGTTTATATTATATTTATGAGATATATGTTATATTGCAGATTTCGTTTCAAATGTGGTGCTTGTGAAGCATAATTAAAAATGGGATTCAGTAATGAGATTAATGAACTAAAAGAACCTAAAGATATTGTAGAAACTTGTTTAAAAACTGGTAGCTCTAGTTCTTGCTTTGTATAGCGGTGTCCCTTGTAGAACATCCAGCACCTTATTCGATAAGGAAAGAGCCGAGATCCCTTCACCGGGAGTGACCTCTTTAGTGAAACTAGCAGATGCTACAAACTCGGTTTATCTTTTGATTGCGTCTATAGTTCTTGCTTTGCATAGCGATATTTGTGAAATATCTTGCACCTTATTCGATGAGGAAAGAGCCGACGATCCCTTCACCGGGAGTGACCTCTTTAGCAAAACTAGAAAAGCATCAAAAACACTCCATTTAAAATCACTCGATTCTACAACGATATCAAGTTCATTACGCAAAGGGTTTTCTTAAAAACCTGACGTAGCCCTCCGTCATTTCAGATAAGTACTTCATAGTATTCGTGCTGCGTTTGTTGGCTTTCGTCAAGGCGTAGTGTGCGGTAGCTATTTATGCTTATCTGTATAAGCATATGATGCGATTGAGTTAGGGTAGTCGTGCGACTTTATTGGCTTTCGTCAAGGGCCGTGCGGGTGGGTTTAATTCAATCGGGAAATGACGGGTTGAACTTGACTAGTAGCCTATGGTTTGTTGGCTTTCGTCAAGGTCATATGATGTTAGGGGTAAAATATTATTGGGAATTTCAAGTGTTGAAATTTGCAATGAGATTGCATACCTTCTATGAGATAGTTGGATCCCGATACCCGCTGCGAGTAAGAGTTACTCCTGGGAGAGTTTTACACATTACAATTAGCCGATCAAGTAGGTGTCTAGAAAAGTGTCAACGGGGTTACGCCCTTGGGAAAACGAGGTTTACTTTAATTAGGTTCGTACGAAAGCACGGGGAACCTCCCTCAAAGTACCGGCACTGGCCTGGCTGAATGATTGGCGAACTTGTAGCGTGTAATTAATCTCGACTAGTCTTTCCTTTTAGGGTTTGAAGGAAGATTTGACTAAAACAGTGGGAGACATCCTAATTAGATATATAAGATAACCAATCTAATCTTGCAAGAGCATACGCTGAGTGTTTTCTTCTCTCTCTCCAGGTAGCGATCATATCACGCTTTAATCAAAATAATAATACGGATGAATTGACCGAACCTGATTGTTATACTGAGCTAAGGGACGTTGGTCCCGCTCCAACTTATAATTGTTATAAGACAGAGCAGGAAATAGGGGATTACCAGAATTCCCGTGCCGCCCAAACGAAGAAAGTGCATGTTGATGCATCTTCTTCGGGTGTGCTCATTACAGTGAACTGTTTCTCAATATCCTTTACGTCCTGGGTATGAGATACCGGATCAGGATCCCGCAAATGTAATTTGTTACATGGGCTACAGATAGGTAGAGGACTGAGAACGGGTGATAAGTTTCATGAGATAGAAACGGTGCAAGTGTTGCAGCCAAGTCTGTTGGTAGTTATCACCCTGTATTAGTAAATACATTGATTCTGAACGAATGTTATTAAATACCGAATCTGATATACAACAATCATATCAGTCTCTTTATTAGTAAAGAAGGATATAATTTTGTATTGTTGGATAATATTTTGAGCATTTTCTATATCAAGAGTTGATCGGTTCAGGCACGTTATCTAAAAGCATTAACGTTCTAAATCAAACTACAGTACTTAGTATACAGAACATACACAAGAGGAAGAGTTCAGAAATGAACGAATCCTTCTTGAGGTATTGTAGACTAGGTCATATCAATGTGACCGACTAGCTGAAGTTACATTTAGATGCATATTTAAATTAGTTTGAATTTACATCTTGTGAAACTTGCCGGTCATGTCACAAAGATAAGATGACCACAGCTCTGTTTATTGGAAACAGAGAAAGAGTTAGTGAACTTTTGGGATTGATACATGATGATGTATGTAAGGTCCCCTGTCTACACATGCCAAGACCGGTTCTTTGTACTTCATTACATTCTCTGATGATCTCTCAAGATTCAAACATATGTTTCTGTTGAAACACAAGTCCAAAGCTTTTGAGATATTCACAGAATATAAGTTAGAAGTAGAGAACCAAAAACGGGTATAGGTATTATATCCTTTGATGAGATCAGGGAAGAGAATACTTGAGCACGGAGATTCCTGAACTATTCTAAAGGAGAATGAGATTCTCTCTCAGCATTACTCCTCCGTATACACCATAGCACGATGGTATATCGGGGCGGAGCAATAGCACCCTATGTGATATGGTGTGCTCTATGATGAGTACTACTGAGTTTCCTATTTCCTTTTGGGAGTTATGCACTTGAGAAGCTGCATACCTATTGAATAGGGTTCAAATCAAATCAGTTGCCTACCACTTCATATGTGATATGGAAAGGGAAGAGCCCATATCTTAAGTTTGGTAAGATTTGGGGTTGTCCAGCCTATGTCTAAAAGCATAATCCGAACAAGCTCGAGGCAAAGTCAGTTCTGTAGAAGTTTGTTGGATATCCCAAGCATTCGCAAGGGAATATCTTCTACCAAACTGAGGAACAAAAGATGTTTTGTTTCTCAGCATGTCACCTTTGTGAAAGGGTATTTCTTGTGAAGAAATTAGTGGTCATGAGGTAGAACTGGAAGGAGTTCTAGCTATACAAACTGCAGCTGATGATTTGGTAGAACCAAAGGATTCAATAGTAACCAACGAACCTTAGCCTCTCCGCCGATCTAGTAGGGTTCCTCACCCACCTGAGAGATACTTCGGTCTTCTCTATGACAGTGGGAGCGAGGAATGCATCATGAGATGATGACCCAACTATTTTCGAGCTGGCCATCAGGAGTGGGACTCTATAAGAATGGCTGGATGCTTAGCGATCTGAGATGGAATCCTTATACACCAACAAAGTATGGACTTTGGTTGCTTTATCTGAAGGGTTAAATCCCCATCAGGAGCAAGTATATCTTGAGAAGATTACTTGGTGTACATGGAAATGTTGAGACTTTCAAAGCTATGCTTAAGTCCATCCAGATCCTACTTGCCACGGCTACATACCATAACTACGATATCTAGCGGTTGGGTGTCATGACTGCTTTTCTAAATGATGATTTAGAAGAGAGCGTCTATAAGTACACAGCTAGAGGGCTTCGTAGACAGTGGGAGCAGCGGAAACGTGTGCAAGATGTTTTATATGATAAAGCAGGCATCGCGGACTTGGAACGTCTATTTTGATGTGGTAGTCAAAGAGTTTGACTTCATCAAAATGGTAGATGAACCTTGTATATCACAAAAGGTAGTAGAGAGTATAGTAGTGATCCTCGTAGAGTACGTGGATGACATACTCTTGATAGGGAAAGAGTTTCCTATGCTACGCTCGGTCAATCTCCTCTTATCACAAGGATTCTCCATAAAGGATCAAAATGATACCACCTAAATCCTGGGTTTTGATCTATGACATAAATGTAATTGGATGTTAGGATTCTCACTAGTTGTAGTGATATGGTATCAATCGATCCTGGGGAGAATCACTGGAAATGTTCCAGGGTGATAAGGACGACTGAATGTCAGTCGCAGGCATTGTCTTTACCCTCAGTGGAGGGACGGTATGTTGGAAGAGTTCCAAGCAAGATACCGTGACTTACTAGACGATTAAAGGCAAGATACATCGTTACCAAGGATGCTACCAAAGAGGTAGTTTGGATATATATAAGTTCATGAGATGAACTTCGTTCCTACCATTGTGTCACGATGGAGTTGTGGCTTATGCCAAGGAACCCCCGTCCCATCAGAAATACGGATATAATTCTTAGGCAGTATCACCTAATCATGGAGATGGTTGATTTCCAGGGAGGTCGAGGTTAGGAGAGTAGACACAGAGGACAACAGCGCGGATCCACTTACAAAGGCCTTTTTCCCAGTAGAGACTTTTATGGGATGGTTGAGTATGAGATACTTCAACCACAGCTAATTATTGGGTATGTGATACCACAACAGATGGCCCTAGTGCAAGTAGGAGATTGTTAGTTATATGTATTCCCTAGAGGCCATTACTGTACATACAATGTATATTGTAGTGGATGCTTGGACATATATAGGGAGGACTTTCTTGCTCGACATGATAGTACGCTATCTGGTAGCTCTTTATCTTAACATGTACTATGATAGTCTCTATGTTACATGTTGATAAAGCTCTTAGGATATGTACTCGACTACTGGGACTATGATGAGATCATACTAGTGGGGACACGGTAGTCGACGAGTACATCCTATAACTGTTCCTAGTCGAGGGTGTATCGAGACAGGGCATCGATACACCAGAGTAGACTAGCGTATACGCATCTTGACCCATATGATGGACGATGGATGATCTCATATCCATCGGTGTTTGACATCAAGGATGGTGTACGGGTGCTCAGTGGAGACTGGGTACACTGGATGGACTCGCCGAGAACTCCCAGATGGTATTATACCTCACGTCAAATGGCAGTTCTCCGGTGACACTGGTACAGGTTAGTCTGTAAACCCAAGATCTTCATGGAGTCTTGTGTGATTCCCACTGTGCTTTGATTTCCATCATACCACGTCCAAGAGGGCGTGCAAAAAGGTGGCTTTTGGGTACAGTCCCGAATCGCATGGAGGCAATGAGCGATAGGAGGGGATTCGTCTCTCCCGGTATAGGGAGTTGATGTTGCACTGTGTTCGATTGGCTATAACTGGAAATCCCTGGCCAAGGTTGCTGAGATTTACTGGTAAGTGTTATCAGTAGTTTCTCGAACTGTTATAGACCTCATATCGACACGACTTATCAAGCTACTAGGTGAGATATGCGACATATCAGACGACGAGACCGGACTGTACGGGAGTGTTACTGATTGGATTTGCAGGAGAATGTACAGGCTTGCTTGTTGATCTTCTGAGCGCTCAATACCCGGGTGGCTGTTACGTTTAGCTGACCGCTTGCAGCTTGTGGGTGTTTGATATGATCATCACCTACTGCCGGCGTATTGACGATTCTTTAGAGTCCTACACAGAGGTTTCTTGACTCAGGAAAAATGGAGTAGGGGCACATATGTGATATGTGCAGGACCGAGGATAATGTGATATGAGATACTGTATTCTATTCTCGCGATATTTGATATCAGCCGGGTCATCGGATTAAGTGTTGATTCGATGAATCGGTAAATGATATATTAGTCGGTTATATGCGATATAGCCGGATTGTCGGATCAACTATTGATTCGATGATTTAATGTATAATTATATATATGATATATTAAATTACATTAACTAATATCAGCTCACTAAAAGATTCTTTTTCTCACTCGGGTAATACATTGATATATATGCGATATATGTTAATTGTATTATTTTATTTTGTTACAATAAATATTATATATATGATATATAATATTGTAACATGATATGGTTATTAATGCAACATGATTTATGGAGATTAAACATGGTTAGGGTTTGATTTGGGTTAAGCTTTTCTAGAAGTTTCTAGAAGGTTTTGTTTTGTTTTGTGCAAAGATATTTGTGTTGATATTTTAAGTGACTCATTCTTTAACCCAACCAAAACCCTAGCCCTAGTTAAATCTCTACAAAGGTTACATTGACTATGGTTGCATTTCTTACCTCATATATGACTTTCATTATTCATCACAAAAGGATGGAATACTATTCTTCTTCTTCCTTCCTCTTTTCATGAAAAGCTTTCTAGCTTTTTATGAAGTGATGAAAATGAGTGAGTTAAAGAAAACTAATGAGAGCTAAAATCCTACTTCATCATCCTAATTTATCCTAGCCATTTAGATTAGGGTGTTCACTTGATTTTTTTGAGTGAGAGCTTGTGTTAATGAAACTTCAAGGTAGATCATCTTTGTTATCGAAGATCGGAAGCAAGCTTGCGTCTTTCTCTTCGTGGAGCCTCTCGAGAGTCCAGAACTTGATGATCGCAGCGAAGGGACCACAACACGGAGCTTATGAAGTGAAGGACCGGACTACAAAGGTTGTAATCCCAAACTCTTAGATGTTAAAGTATCGTGCCGAACAATCCTAAACCAAGATCTTAGACTAGAGATTAGGCGAAACAAAGCATGTTAAATTGGGCATGGTTGATGCCTTGTAGAACCTTGTGCGAGTGCCTAGCATCCCTACATGAGACATATGCACTTGATTTGGATTTTCGCGCATGTTGGGCGCATGATATGAGATGCGATTCTGTGCACACCGAATTACTGGATTGAGATTTTAGTGCATTTTAAATGCACTTGATATTGTTGTCGTGCACGCCCATTGCACTGGACAGATACTTTTGTGCACACCCGTTCACTTAGTTTTGCTTTGTGCGTATAGTGGCACATGTGTTTGGATTTGATTTCCGTGCGCACCAGACGCATATGATTATTGGATACGCCTTTTGAGGCTGACTTTACTTTTGAGCACTTTGTTTTCATGTTGGGCACTATATTGTGTAGTAGCCAAACAGGACTGATCTGAGGACAGTACCTGAGTACTTTACATGCATTAAAAGTTTACCAAGTGGTTTTTGAAAAAGAGCTATAGTCTCGCTATTTCCTACGTGTCCGTGAGCGACGCGAACGTTTATAAAGGAAAACCTTTTGGGATATTTTGAAAACGAAGGAACGTATATTTAGCAAAATATATATGGACATATATTATTTCCCTCACAAATGAGAGTCCGTCACTTAGGCCGTGAGTTACGCATCACACGACGATTTAGAAAAGATTTTTGCATGAGTTTTATTTAGTTCCTGAAAGTTTTCAAAGATGCGTACTATGCACGTATTATAGTATTTGACTAGTGTATATTGGATTTCAGTAGTGGATTTCGAGATCTGTATCTCTATTGTAACTCCGACGATATGCATGTTGGATATATGTATGCCCTAGAGGCCATTATGTGATAGTTGATGTATCTATACATGTATATATATTCAGTTTGCATTCTTGCTCGACATGATAGTATGCTATCTGGTTTCACTTTATCTGACATGTTGATTTGATCATGCTTTTATTCATTCATACATGCTGATAAAGCCCTAAGGATATTGGCTTGACTACTCTGATTATGATGGAGATCATACTAGTGGGACATCTGTAGTTTATAAGCATATCCTGAAATGTCCCTAGTCGGAGGTGTTTCGAGACGGGGCATCGATATACCAGAGTAGACTAGCGTATATGATACTAGACCCATGTGATGGGCGATGGATGTTCCCACATTCGTCGATGTTTGACATCAAGATCATATACGGGTGCTCAGTGGTGACTGGGTACACTGGACGGACTCGCCGAGAACTCCTATATGGAATTATATCTATCGTCGGATAGCAGTTCTCAGGCGACACTGGTACAGGTTAGTCTGTAGACCCGAGATCGTCATGGAGTCTTGTGTGTTCTCCCACTGTACTTTGATTGCCACCCTACCACGGCTCTACTGAGTCGTGCAAACAGGTGGCCGTTGGGTACAGTCCCGAGACACACGAAGACGATGAGCGATAGGAGGGGTTTCGTCTCTCCCGGTATTGGGAGTTGATGCTGTGCTGTGCTCGACTGGTTATAACAGCAAGTCCCTGGCCAGGGCTGCTGAGATTTGCTGATAAGTGTTATCAGTAGTTTCTCGATCTGTTATAGACCATTCACCAACACGACTTATTGAGTTATTGGGGTCGACGTGACCATCCCTAGGCTCGATATGCAGCATATCTGACGAAGAGACAGGACTGTACGGTAGTGTTGCCGGATGGCTCGACGGGAGTTGTAGCAGGTTCGCTTGTTGTCTTCTGATCGTTCAATACCCGGGTGGCCGTTACGTTTAGCTGACCTCTTGCGGCTTGAGGGCACTTGATATGATCATTACCCTCTGCCGGCGTATTGACGAGTCTTAGAGTCCCACAGAGGAGTTACCCAGTCCAGGCGAAACGTTGTGGTGCGCATATGCGATATGCGCATACACCCGATTGAAATGTGCGTATATGATACCGAACATTGATCGGGTGAACTGCTTTTGGTGGGGTCATATGAGATATGACCGGATTGATAAATCAAGTGTTGATTTATCATTTAACCATTAGTTTTCTCACTCAAAACCTTTCTAGGGTTTGATGGATGTATGCATGCATGCATGTGTTTCTATTTTTCTTTTCTAGTTTCATGCACATGAAGATGTGCATACATGTACACATACATACATCAAACTATCATGGTTGTTTATATATGGAAATGGTGGCAATATAAGCCTCACACCATAGATTAAACTATGGATAATTATTTAATTTTGGTTTTAAAAGAAAATGAAAAGGAAAGGATAATTATGCTAGTTTCTACATGCTTCTTTTAACCTAACCATTCTCACCCACCACTAAACCATGGTTATCTTTTCCTTTATCATTCTAAACCCAAGTTAAATTAATCATCCATCATTTAATCATGGTTAGAGTCAAGAAGGATTAAATATATATAGTGTTATTTTATTTTCTTTTGCAAGTTAACCTAATGGTTATCATTTTTATCTCTTGAAAGAAAAAGCCACCATTTTCATCCTCCTTCATCTTCTTCTCTCTAGTTCTTTTCTAGTGAGTGAAACACAACAAAAGAAAGGTTTTTGAAGTGAGATCCAAAGCCACAACAACATTCTACACAAGCTTAGCCGTTTCGTTTAGAGTGTTATCTTCGGTTAGACGAAGTAGCGAGCTTGGACGGATATCTCCGCGGTGGATCATCGTGGACACAAGGGGAGTTCAAGAGGACCTCGTTTCAACACTAAAGAGCCTAAGGAGCGAAGCAAAAACGGGAGCTACAAAGGTTGTAGCCTTCAAACCCTAACTTTTGTTAGCTTTAAGTTTAGTAAACCCTAATTTTCTAGGATCTATCCTTTGCATGTTAGTTTAGCACCTTAAAAATTAAAACTTTGGGTCATGTGATGCTTCAAAACTCTTCATTGGGTGCTATACTAACCTTACATTGGTATCAGAGCCGACCTAGAACGTTAGGCGACCTTTTTGCGAAGTGAAAAGTCCGATCGAACCAAAATACGGATTTATGGGATGCTCTCTGGAAATTTTTTAAAAACTGATATTTTTCAGAATTAAAAATTCTCAAAAAATAGAGCAGGTAAAAATTAGATGATCTGGAAAATCCGTACCCATGAACAGTAAGTTTGACCGCGGAAGGGCGGCATAAGCAAGGCTTAGGCCGCGCTTCCGCGGCTGTTTGAGGGGCTCTCTGACATTTTTTTGCACAGTAATTTTCTTTACCTGCTACAGTACATTTTGAGAGTATTTAATCTGAATCTGATGTTGAAAATTCTGGAGATGGTTTTGAACTAGTTGTTTCGATCGGAATTTTCATTTCGTATTTCTTTTCCGGGTAAACTAGAAAGTATTGAAGTGTTTGAACGAATATCATTTACTCAATATTCACGGGGTTTAAATAGTTTGGAGGTGTGTGCAAGTTTTTTTTTGCGGTGGTCCCTCTAGAAGACAACAAACCTTAACTCGATTATGTGACCGTCTCGAACTACCCTTTGAACCCTCGGGTTTGGGGCAGTACGGCGTGCCACATGTGAGGCGTTGGCTTGACCCTTCTACGGCTGGACCGCCGCTACTGTAACACACTCCGGTTTTTTTGAACCCTGCTCAAGTGTTGAGCTTTAGTGAATCTTGGGTGCTTGACAGTTCGTTCGAAAACTTTAATACTGTCTGTTTATCTGGAATGTGATACAATATGTGGAATTCATATAGTGTAGACATGAAATACGAAATATGTGATATTTCGCATTTATGATGTCTAAAGAGAATCTGGATTCCAAATATTGTAGTTTTACACCTTCTTTTCTGCGACCGTAAGTGTAGTATGTTAGATATCGCCGGTTTCGTTGCTATACATCAACGACAATCGGGGTACGCATACTTACTTACGTTGATGATATGTGATATTATGTGTTGCTGAGATATGATGTGCAGGATTGTCGCGATCGAATAGCCGGGGGGTTTTTGTGAGATGAGAGTTTTATATTTTCATTCATGTAAATTCAAATGTAATGTAATATTTTTTTTTTTTGGGGCACTTCCAGGTTGCGGTTGTGTCACCAGTGTTGTATTTTATTTACTTTTCCGCATTAGGATGGACCCAAGGAGGGGAGCACAGGTGACCGGGTTCTGGGGTTCAGTGGGAGGCCATCTCGAGGAGTCGAGACCGGGTCTCCTAAACTCCAGGATTGGTAGGGTCACTTGCCGCTCTCGTAGGGGTCCAGGGTGTGGGCTTGGCTATTCATCGCGACTGTGGAATCCGTATTTTCTATTCTGGCTAAATACTAAATACGGACGTCCTAGTATATCCCACGTTATATCTATATTTCTGCTGCCTGTGTTCTGTGATATCTGAGACGAATGACTTATTATATATATATGATATATAGTAGACGTTGCTTATGTTTTACACCCGCGCTAGTCCCGTCCGGTATGCCGTTAGTTAAGTAACCTAACGGTGCATAACGGAACATTGCGGCGAATGCGGATGGCATAAGCGTACGTGTTATTTTCGTTTCTTTTCTGTGATTGGCTTTAGGACTTAAATGATGGGATTACATTAATGTGATTAATGTAAAGAAAATAAACCTAAAAGATGTTGTAGAATCGGATTTAAAAACTACTCGGCTATTTATGAAAAAGCTATATTTCAAAACTGCGGAGCTTAAGCCACTCCTTTTGAAAAACTGTTTGATTCTACAACGATATCAAGTTCAAAGCGTTAAAGATTTTCTTGAAAATCATTCGCAACCCTCCGTCATTTTAGGAAGTAGAGTACTTAGTATTCGTGCTACGTTTGTTGACTTTAGTTAAGGCGTAGTGTACGGTAGCTAAGTGATGTCTTCCTACACTGCATATGATGCAGATTAATTAGGACATTCATACGACTTTGTTGACCATAGTTAAGGGTCATATGGGTGGGTCTAATTGATCAAGAAATGACGGGTAGAACTTGACTGGTACTTATGATTTGTTGACCATAGTTAAGGTCATAAGTACTAGGGGTAAAAATTACATCGGGAA
Organism: Agapanthus africanus; assembly: GCA_030015575.1. Taxonomy (NCBI): domain Eukaryota; kingdom Viridiplantae; phylum Streptophyta; class Magnoliopsida; order Asparagales; family Amaryllidaceae; genus Agapanthus; species Agapanthus africanus. Next base: position 243,689,088 of record CM057344.1, read on the forward strand.
TTTCAAGTGTTGAAATTTGCAATGAGATTGCATACCTTCCATGTGATGGTTGGATCCCGATCCCACTGTGGGTAATAGTTGCTCCTAGGAGAGTTTTACAGTTTACAATTAGCTAACTCATTAGGTGTCTAGAAAGGTGTTAACGGGGCTCCGCCTCTGGGAAAACGAGGTTTACTCTAATTAGGTCCGTGCGAAAGCACGGGGAACCTCCCTCAAAGTACCGACACTGGCCTGGCTGAACGGTTAGCGAAGTTGTAGACTGTAATTAATCCTGGCTAGTTTTTCTTTTTAAGGTTTGAAAGAAAAACTTGATAAAAAGCAGTGGGAAACATCGATTAGACAAGATAATAAACCAATCTAATCTATGCAAGAGCTTTCGCTGAGTGTATTCTTCTCTCTCTCTTAATGGCAGATACCAATGACTGGACTTAAGCTTCTACTAGATAAAAACAAACTGAACGGGACCAACTATAAAGACTGGCTAAGGAATCTGAAGATCGCCTTGACTTATGATAAAGTATCATATGTCCTCACGGCTTCAGCCCCGCCCGTCCCAGGCCCAAAATCCTCAGTTGCGGACATAGAAGTCCGCAAGACATGGGACGCTGACTGTGCCACGGCCACATGCCTCGCGCTTGCATCGATGGATAACACACATCAAAAGCAGCACGAGGACATGGACATTCACGGGATACTGCTCCATACAAAGGAGTTGTATGGGGAGCAGTCCCGCGTATTACGATACGAGGCATCAAAGAAACTGTTTCACATGCGGATGGCCCCTGGCACACCAGTAGCAGACCATGTTTTGAAGATGATAGCTCTTATAGAAGAGCTTGAGGACCTCGGATGGACTATGGACAATGAACAATATATAGATATTATTCTGCAGTCCCTCCCCTCCACCTTTGCTCAGTTCATAGTGAACTTCAACATGCATGGCATGGAGAAGGACCTCCCTGAACTCCTTAATATGTTAAGGAGTGCAGAGAGCACTATGAAGTCAGCAAAGACTCCCGTTATGACGATTGGACAGTCTTCTTCTTCTCGCCCGAAAGCTAAGGCCAAGGGAAAGAAAAAGAAGAAACCCACTAATCCTAAGGGCGGAGTCAAAAAGGTAAAGGGAAAGGGAAAGTCCACGGCTGGAGACCCAGGGAAAGGCGAGTGTTTTCATTGCCACAAGACAGGACATTGGAAGCGCAACTGCACGGAGTACCTAAGTCTTAAGAAGAAGCATGGTGATGCTTCTGCTTCAGGTGCGTTTGTGACTGAAAACTGTTTTTCTATAAACTCTGCTTCCTGGGTATTGGATACCGGTTCAGGTTCTCACATTTGCAATTCTATGCAGGGGCTGAGAAATAGCAAGGTTTTGAAGACAGGTGACCATACTCTCCGCGTTGGAAATGGTTCCAATGTACATACAGTCGCAGTGGGAGAGTATCACTTGGGGTTGCCGTCTGGATGTATTTTGATTTTGAATCCATGTTATTTTGTACCTGATATGCTATGTAATATAATATCCGTATCTTTGTTGGACAATGAAGGATATAATTTTGTGTTGCAGAACAATGTTATGAACATTCACCTAAATCAAATGTTGGTTGGGTATGGTACACTTAATAACGGAATATATGTCCTAAATCAACACACAGTTTTCAGTATACAACACACTAATAAAAGAAAACTTTCAGAATTAAATGAAGCTTTTCTTTGGCACTGTAGACTTGGTCATATTAACGAAACAAGACTAAACAAGTTACATAAAGATGGATATTTAAACTCTTTTGAATATAAATCCTATGCGACTTGCCAGTCTTGTATCAAGGGTAAAATGACCAAAACTCCGTTTACTGGACACGGAGAAAGAGCTACTCAGCTCCTGGGGCTCATACATAGTGATGTATGTGGGCCTATGTCTACACAGGCTAGAGGCGGTTTTTCATACTTCATTACATTCACCGATGATTTCTCAAGATTCGGTCATGTATTTTTATTAAAGCACAAGTCCGACGCTTTCGAGAAGTTCGTTGAATATAAACAAGAAGTAGAAAAACAAACCGGCTTGAGTATTAAGATGCTTCGATCAGATCGAGGTGGTGAGTATCTCAGTACAGAATTTGCAAACTTCCTAAAAGAGAATGGGATTCTCTCTCAGCTCACTCCGCCTTACACACCACAGCACAACGGTGTGTCAGAACGACGGAATAGGACCCTATTAGATATGGTCCGGTCCATGATGAGTGACGCTGAGTTACCAGTCTCGTTTTGGGGGCATGCATTGGAGACTGCGGCGTTTCTGCTAAACAGGGTTCCAACCAAAGCCGTGTCTACCACGCCATATGAGATATGGAATGGGAAGAGACCATCTCTTAAAAGAATTAAGATTTGGGGTTGCCCGGCCTATGTTAAAAAGCAGAATCCGGACAAACTCGAGACACGGTCAGTCATGTGTAACTTTGTGGGATATCCAAAGAATTCTTATGGATATCTGTTCTACCACAAAGTGGAACAAAAAGTGTTTGTTTCTCAGTATGCCACATTCTTGGAAAAAGAGTTTTTCACGGATAGAGATGATGGCAAGGTGGTAGATCTAGAAGAGGTTCTGGAGACACAAACTACAAATGACGATTTGGTTGAACCGGCTGTTGCAACAGAAACTGAAGAACCTCAGCCACTCCGTAGGTCTGGTAGGACTTCTCGCCCACAGGAGAGGTACTACGGTTTCCTCATTGATGGTGACAGAGAAGACTGTATCATGGAAGATGATGATCCTACCAGTTTTCAGCAAGCTATCACGAGTGGTGACTCTGTGAAGTGGCTGGATGCCATGAGATCCGAAATGGAGTCTATGTACACCAACAAAGTATGGACTTTGGACGTTGTACCCCCTGGGGTAAAACCTGTAGGGTGCAAATGGATCTTTAAAAGAAAGATTGGTGTGGATGGGCAGGTAGAGACCTATAAGGCAAGACTTGTGGCGAAAGGTTTTCGTCAAAGACCAGGTTTGGACTATGACGAAACTTTTTCGCCCGTAGCCATGCTTAAATCTATTCGGATCCTACTTGCTATTGCTGCTCACTACGACTATGAAATCTGGCAGATGGACGTTAAAACAGCATTTCTAAATGGAGATTTAGAAGAATGTGTTTATATGGATCAGCCAGAGGGCTTCATTGACAGTGGGAGCAGCGAGAAAGCATGTAGATTGCTTAAATCCATATATGGGTTAAAGCAGGCATCTCGGAGTTGGAACATCTGTTTCGATGATGTTATCAAAGAGTTTGATTTCATCAAAAATCCAGATGAACCTTGTGTTTATAGGAAGGCTGTAGGAAGAGCTGTCACATTCCTCGTATTGTACGTGGATGACATTCTTCTGATAGGAAATGATATTCCTATGCTACAGTCGGTCAAATCATTCTTATCACTGAGGTTCTCCATGAAGGACCTGGGTGATGCCACATACATCCTGGGCATAAGGATCTATAGAGATAGATCCAAAAAGTTATTGGGATTGTCCCAAACCAGGTACATCAACACCATCCTAAAAAGGTTTAGTATGGAAGACTCCAAGCGGGGTGCCTTACCCGCTTGCCATGGAGTCACTCTCTCCAAGGATTTTTGTCCAAAGACCGATGAAGAGAGAGCTCGCATGAGCATTATACCTTATGCTTCGGCAGTAGGGTCTATAATGTATGCGATGTTATGTACACGCCCAGATGTAGCTTATGCACTTAGTGTTGTAAGCAGGTATCAATCCAACCCAGGGGAGAACCACTGGACAGCTGTGAAGAACATTCTTAAGTACTTACGAAGAACTAAAGAATTGTTCTTGGTGTATGGTAATAAAGATCTCCAAATGGAGGCCTTTACCGATTCGAGCTTCCAGAGCGATAAGGATGACAGCAAATCTATCTCAGGGTTTGTATTTACCCTCAATGGAGGGGCGGTAAGTTGGAAGAGTTCCAAACAAGATACCGTTGCAGACTCTACGATGGAAGCTGAGTACATTGCTGCAAATGATGCCGCCAAGGAAGCCGTCTGGATGAAGATGTTCGTCTCGGAGCTAGGAGTAGTTCCAACCATTATTGATCCAATACCTTTGTATTGTGACAATAATGGGGCGATGGCGTTAGCCAAGGAGCCCAGATCCCATCAGCGGTCCAGACACATCCTGAGGCGCTTTCATTTGATCCGGGAGATTGTAGATCGCCGCGAGATCGAGATTAAGAGAGTAGACACAAAGAACAACGCCGCGGATCCATTCACCAAGGCTCTCCCTCAGCCGCAGCATGAGCGACTTTTTGAGATGTTGGGTATGAGATACGCCAATAACTGGCCTTAGTGCTAGTGGGAGATTGTTGGATATATGTATGCCCTAGAGGCCATTATGTGATAGTTGATGTATCTATACATGTATATATATTCAGTTTGCATTCTTGCTCGACATGATAGTATGCTATCTGGTTTCACTTTATCTGACATGTTGATTTGATCATGCTTTTATTCATTCATACATGCTGATAAAGCCCTAAGGATATTGGCTTGACTACTCTGATTATGATGGAGATCATACTAGTGGGACATCTGTAGTTTATAAGCATATCCTGAAATGTCCCTAGTCGGAGGTGTATCGAGACGGGGCATCGATATACCAGAGTAGACTAGCGTATATGATACTAGACCCATGTGATGGGCGATGGATGTTCCCACATTCGTCAATGTTTGACATCAAGATCATATACGGGTGCTCAGTGGTGACTGGGTACACTGGACGGACTCGCCGAGAACTCCTATATGGAATTATATCTATCGTCGGATAGCAGTTCTCAGGCGACACTGGTACAGGTTAGTCTGTAGACCCGAGATCGTCATGGAGTCTTGTGTGTTCTCCCACTGTACTTTGATTGCCACCCTACCACGGCTCTACTGAGTCGTGCAAACAGGTGGCCGTTGGGTACAGTCCCGAGACACACGAAGACGATGAGCGATAGGAGGGGTTTCGTCTCTCCCGGTATTGGGAGTTGATGCTGTGCTGTGCTCGACTGGTTATAACAGCAAGTCCCTGGCCAGGGCTGCTGAGATTTGCTGATAAGTGTTATCAGTAGTTTCTCGATCTGTTATAGACCATTCACCGACACGACTTATTGAGTTATTGGGGTCGACGTGACCATCCCTAGGCTCGATATGCAGCATATCTGACGAAGAGACAGGACTGTACGGTAGTGTTGCCGGATGGCTCGACGGGAGTTGTAGCAGGTTCGCTTGTTGTCTTCTGATCGTTCAATACCCGGGTGGCCGTTACGTTTAGCTGACCTCTTGCGGCTTGAGGGCACTTGATATGATCATTACCCTCTGCCGGCGTATTGACGAGTCTTAGAGTCCCACAGAGGAGTTACCCAGTCCAGGCGAAACGTTGTGGTGCGCATATGCGATATGCGCATACACCCGATTGAAATGTGCGTATATGATACCGAACATTGATCGGGTGAACTGCTTTTGGTGGGGTCATATGAGATATGACCGGATTGATAAATCAAGTGTTGATTTATCATTTAACCATTAGTTTTCTCACTCAAAACCTTTCTAGGGTTTGATGGATGTATGCATGCATGCATGTGTTTCTATTTTTCTTTTCTAGTTTCATGCACATGAAGATGTGCATACATGTACACATACATACATCAAACTATCATGGTTGTTTATATATGGAAATGGTGGCAATATAAGCCTCACACCATAGATTAAACTATGGATAATTATTTAATTTTGGTTTTAAAAGAAAATGAAAAGGAAAGGATAATTATGCTAGTTTCTACATGCTTCTTTTAACCTAACCATTCTCACCCACCACTAAACCATGGTTATCTTTTCCTTTATCATTCTAAACCCAAGTTAAATTAATCATCCATCATTTAATCATGGTTAGAGTCAAGAAGGATTAAATATATATAGTGTTATTTTATTTTCTTTTGCAAGTTAACCTAATGGTTATCATTTTTATCTCTTGAAAGAAAAAGCCACCATTTTCATCCTCCTTCATCTTCTTCTCTCTAGTTCTTTTCTAGTGAGTGAAACACAACAAAAGAAAGGTTTTTGAAGTGAGATCCAAAGCCACAACAACATTCTACACAAGCTTAGCCGTTTCGTTTAGAGTGTTATCTTCGGTTAGACGAAGTAGCGAGCTTGGACGGATATCTCCGCGGTGGATCATCGTGGACACAAGGGGAGTTCAAGAGGACCTCGTTTCAACACTAAAGAGCCTAAGGAGCGAAGCAAAAACGGGAGCTACAAAGGTTGTAGCCTTCAAACCCTAACTTTTGTTAGCTTTAAGTTTAGTAAACCCTAATTTTCTAGGATCTATCCTTTGCATGTTAGTTTAGCACCTTAAAAATTAAAACTTTGGGTCATGTGATGCTTCAAAACTCTTCATTGGGTGCTATACTAACCTTACAATGCATGCGAATCCGATGATTTGCGTGACGCTTGACGGAGTTCGATTTTGAGTTTTGTACACGTTTTTATGCGCATTTGACGCGCTGTGTTATTTCTGCGTTATCCATGATTTCGGAGCCCCGTTGTTTTGAGCTGATTATTGAAATGTTTTAAATTTTGGGGGTTTAAATTTAAATTAGGAGACCGAATTTATTTAAGGGGGGAAGATTGTAACATTTCAGAAAATATAAAATATTATTTTTTGGAAATTAATATTAAAATAATATTTTTCCCGAAAACTGCCCGATTTGCGAAATTGGGGTTTTTGAAAAAGGGTATAAATATATACCAATAATTGTGAAATAATTGGAAATTAAAATGATTTATTCATTTAAATATATATATTTAAAGGATTTGGCAATTTTAAAATTTATTATATGCAGTTTTGATAAAAATCCGATTAGTGCACTGCTAATCGCGATTAAGCAAAATCCGTGTTTTAACAGTTTTCATGGTTAGTGCACCATGACATGTTTCATTTTGTTACATGTTTCATTTCATTTAGGTTATGTGTTATGGTTTATTGGTGGAGAGAAAAGAAAAAGAAAAAAGAAAAGTCAAAGGGGGACATAATGATTAGGGTAGGTTTGCTTTTGTGAGAGAGAGAAGTGAGAATAATTGAGAGGGAGAGAGAGGGTGCTGCCTCATTCCATCACCCTCCACTATTTTTCATCTTTCCTTCATCTTCCTCAAGCTCATACCCTCCACCTTCAAACCCTAAAACCATCTCCAAAACTCCATCCAAACCATATATCCCTTTCACAAAAAACGATCCCCTCTTCATGCTCATCACATTGCACCAAGCAAAATGGGATTTTGGCAACTTTGGGACTTCTAAGGTTTTTCTTGGGTTGCCCAAATGAGGTATAACTTCTTCCCTTTAGATTATTTTTGTGAGATATTGTGTTTTAAATGTCGTTTTGTGATGTCGCTAACCTGCTGTAATCCCGTGTGTTCACTGTAAAAACAAACAATGTGGTAGTATTGTACTCGAAACCCTGAGTGTTCACCTTGGACCCTAACCCTTTCCCACCGGTTTTGGCCGGCGACTTTGGGAACATATCCGGCGACCTCGGCCATAGGAGGGAGTTCAGGGTTGTGGTTTGGAGGGTAGGTCTATATAGAGGTTTAAGAGTGTTTGGTACTACTGGATTTTTATGTAAGGACCATAAGTGAAATCTGGGAGCTATTGTGAGTGCTTACTTGACCATGGTGACACGATTCCTGACCTGAGCCATAGAGGTGAACCCGATGCACGAACTTAGAATTTGTTCCGTATTAGTTTTGTGACTTTTTGTGTGCCTACTATGAATCTAGGATGACCTGGGGAATTTCCGAGACAACCAAATAATACATGGGGCCTAGATAACCACCAGGAGACCACCCTACGAAGACAAAGCCCAGAGGAGCCAGTAAAACCGGCCTGGCCGGAATTTTATGGGTAGTGGCCGGTTTTGTAATGGGAGTTGGGGTCTAGGTTGGTCCAGTATGTCTTATACACCTTCTACTACACCCTAGAGTTGTTTGTGCAACCCCTTTTCACCTGAGTCAAAATCTGGGAACACTTGTGTGTGATTTTGGCTATGGTTCCATATTTGGAATGATGAGTTTTGATATTTGGATTCGTTTTTGGTTGTCGCGTGTTTATCCATTGACAACAAGGGTTGTTTGGTTGATTTTGTACGCGTATGCTATAGGTTCTAACCTACGAGCAAGGCGTGTGCCGTTTTGGATTTTAGAACTTGATGTTAATAGTATTGCGATATGTGTTGTTATTGTACGTACCTTCGCGTGGATTCCGAGGCGACGGAGCGTGGCGTCAACGACTTCGGCAAGCGAAGACCAAGGTGAGTGGATCTATATCCACGGGGGAAGTCGGGTGGATAGCGTATAGCACCCCCGCAAACTTTTGTTGGAAACTGATTTATAGAATATGGTTAGGAAACCTAGATTAGGAGACTAGGGTTAGAATGAGATAGCTATGAAACCATATTAGAAACTAGAGGATAGTTAGAAGTGTTATGTTACGACCTTTATAGGATGACGGAATTTGAGGATGACGCTTGTCGATATTGCCGTTTAGGGCACTGTAGGACTAGATAGTCAATGTAGATGCGTCATCCGAACCATACCTTTTTCTAAACCGAAGAATTGTATGTACCTTTTAAATATATACCTTGAGGGATGCTATGGATTTTCAAATGATATCTTTTCCTTAAAAACACCGTAACCCCTATTTTCAAAACTACGATTCATTTCTTTAAAAATCTGATTGTATGGTTCGGGTGTGTATGTTAGATTAGATACTTATACTTAGTAGAGATAGAATGTTATGTAAATTCGATTTGATGTGAGATACAAATGCGATGAAAGAATATAAGACGGATATGATGATATGATGATATGATGATATGTTGGTATACAGATGCGAGTCGATCGAGATGATTTATACCCTGCCGGTCCCCTGATATGAGATTATTGCGGATGTGACCTGGGACATAGGTATATAGAGATATATATATATATATAGAATGTTGTGAATCATGGATGATAGGCCGTACGTGATATTAGGCCATACCCTCATTTGTCGTATAGGATGTTAGGATCCCTATTAGCTTAATGCCGCCGTACGATGATTTTCCGTGCGTGATGTGTTTGACTTGATGATTGATGCTTACCCTTGAATAGAGGATGCCGTACGATGGACCATACCGTATGTGACATTGTGTGGCTGGATGTCGATTGATGGATTCACCGACTCGATCATTTTAGATATGTATACCTTATAGCTTCTAACTGACGATTTACCTTATGATGCATTCATGTTATTCACATTGTACTACTTATACCTGTGATAGTACATCTGCACCATTATCGATGATGCGTACATCATCGATAATTGCCATGTCACTACACAATAGGATTGCTGCATCATGATATGACTCTTCGCATAACCTGCATGCGCATACACATTGTATATTCATATTGGTGCACATATACATTGATACATCTATACTTGCGGATATACACATTTGTATATCCATATTGGTGCACATATACATTGATACATCTATACTTGCAGATATACACATTTGTATATCCATAATGGTGCACATATACATTGATACATCTATACTTGCGGATATACACATTGTATATCCATATTGGTGCCCATATACATTGATACATCTATACTTGCGGATATACACATTGTATATCCATATTAGTGCACATATACATTGATATATCCATATTTGCGCACATACAAATTGTACATCCATATTGGTGCACACATATATTGGTACATCTATACTTACGCATATACATATTGTATCTACATAGATAACTGGTTTTATTTGGAAATTGGGAACCGCATGTTATATTTTAAAAACTGGAATCATTTAAAAAGGCGGTTTTCCCTTAATATGTCATATCACTGTTCCATGTTGCATGATATATTGATATGCTTACATTTCTGTTATATGTCGCATACATCATGCTTTACGCTTTTACGCATTGAGATATGCAGTTTTCATGAGATTTCTGGATTTAAGAACCGTGACTATTTCAAAAGAAAGCATATACTATTTTAAAAAATCCGGTTTCTCTTGATATGATATTTCAGTGCGTCCACCATGTGTTTTCTCGATTCTGAGAGTGGCATGTGAAACCCGATTCGAGGAGTGGTAGGCACCGTCTGCGGGTACATAGTGGACCCGGTGAGGTACCCCGGGGCAAGAAGACTCGTATTGTTAGACGGTGAGCCTGGCAGGGGAGCACTACCCATCGGTGATAGTATTTGGGCTTGGCGGATATCCGGAGGATACCGACCGGAGTCGAGAGATGATATGGGCCAATCCGGACTGACAGAGCCCGTGAGCCGATCCGGACTGACGGAGCCCGAGAGATATAATGTTTCGAGTGTCGATGCTGGACACTCAGGTTCCATGATTTTGAGGTGTCGCGAGGGACACATATTGATTTATATCCTCATATTTTCATGCATATGCTTTTATGTTATTTACATGCATGATGTTGTTGTGTCAGCGGTTGACACGTGAACGAGATCCACATGCATACATACATTGATTATATGGGTGGACGAGATTCACATGCATACATACATTGATTATATGGGTGGACGGGATCCACATGCATACATACCTTGATTATATTGTCGGATGACATCCGCATGCATTTAGGTATTGACTACCTTGTTGGCACATATACAGACCCGGTCACCCTAGATATCATAGTATTACCTTGATGATATAGTTGACCACGGAGTCGTTGTTTATTCGATTTCTATATGTTGATATTTTTCTACTCACGAGTTGGCAACTCACCCCCGTTGTGCTACAGTTCTTGCAGGTTAACCGCTTGGATCGGTAGCGGCTTCGCTGGCACACAGTTGCATTCGGGTGTTTTGCATTGGTAGGTGGGACATTTGTACCGTACCCACTCTTGTATCTATATTTCATATTATACCTAGTTAACTCCATCAATCAAATTTGTAAATTGTATAAGTAATAAGACTTAGTGGGATTGTGATTGCGAGACATAGAGCGAGGGGTTTTCCGCTATTTGTGGTTTATATGTCTTGCTTTTCTTTATCTTTTGTGGTGAACTTCGCCGTTGGGCGTCGTATACTTATTTATACTGTATTGCGTGGTTGTGATCCGCCGTTCGGCGAAGAGCTAGCTCCCGCTTGGGGATGCCTTTATCATTATTATCTATTTATGGTTTTGGATCAAAATATACAAAGGAGGTGCTGCCAAAATTTTTAAAAGACGAAACATGTTTTCAAACTAGTAAATTTCACTTGCATCATTCATGTTCCTTTTCTATGCATTAAGAAAACTTGATTTCATTATACCTTTATTTCAAAACCTCACCTCCTTTATTTTTCTAAAAAGGTTTAGATTTCTGGGTTTCAGCTTACTTGAATTTCGTTACGCCTTTAGACGTTGCGTGATTCAAGTGCTGGTCATGAGCTAATATTTCGGGTCGTGACACTAAGAGAGAAAATGAATAGTGAACAATAATACTAGAATACATATATTAAAAATATATATATAAATTATTAAATCAAAACTTGACTTAATAATCCGGCTTAACCCTAAGCCGCTAGTATTATCAACCGTCCGATTAAAATCCGTATAGCTTGTACACATATTTAATCGGACACTTGTATGTACCAACATACGTCATCTACATCATATCACCTGTACTGGAAAAACCCTCTATATGGGACTCTAAAGACTCATCAATACGCTGGTAGTGGGCTTAACCACAAGCACGTCAACGGCACTAGCTGTACGTAACGGCGACCCAGGTATTGAGCGAAAGGAAGGCCGACGAGCAAACTCATCCATACCCCTACTGAGCCTGTCTGTGGCAATCTCCGTACAGTCCGGTCTGTTTATTGGGATTCCTTAGCACCCTACTGGGTTTTCTAGGCAACTACCATGCCAAATTTAAAAATTTAAGAGTGCTAACAAACCCTAACCCTGGGATCAAGCTAGAATAATGAGACAATATGTAACATGTAATCAACATTACAAGTAAGTGAACAAGGAATACAACCTTTGTAAACCGGTCCTTCACTTATAAAGCTCCGTGTAGAAGTCCCTTCGCTGTGATCGTTGATCTCCCGAACTCTAGTATGGGTTCCCTTGGAGAAATGAACAACCTTGCTCGAAGACTTCGAGGCCGAAAATGATCTACGTCGAGGAGACTCAAAACCCAAACTACCTCTTCACTAGGTCAAGAACTTTGTGAAGAGAACACCCTATATTACCCAAGAAAGTGTATAGGATGATGAAGTAGGAAGTGGGCTCACTTTAGATTTTATTTTCTCACTCATTTTCATCATTTTCCATGGAGCTAGAGAACAAGAGGAAGAAGATGAAGAAAGCAACTCAAGAAAATAAACCAAGGTGAATGAAAATGAGTTATGCAACCATGGGTGAGTTAGTATCATATACTAACCATTGTAGAGACATAACCATGGTTTAAGCTAATGGTTTGGTTAATAAATATCTTTAGTAAAACAAAACAAGTGGACTTGGTCAATGGTTATCACTAAGCTTCATGAAGCTTCATGCCATGACAAAATGCCACCAATTCTGAATTACAAAATAAATAAAAGCCCTAACCATTATCTTAAGTATGGTGTAATTCATACACACACCAATGTTTGCATGTATCATCAATCATGATACAAACATATACACAAACATATATCACATATACACTATATGTACATTAAGTGAGAAAACAATCTTAAATGGGCCAATACTAGTTAGTGTAAAGTAATATATCAAATATATAATTATACATTAAAACATTAAATCAACACTTGATTTAATGATCCGGTCATATCACATATAACTGACTAATATCATGTATATCAATTTATCGAATCAATACTTGATTCGATAACCCGGCTATGTCACATATATCCGGTCGATAACACAAATCGCGAGAATAGAATATGGTATCACATACTCGTATTATTCTCGGTCCCGCACATATCTCATATATGCTCCTACTCCGTTTCGCCTTAGCCAGGAAACCTCTGTGTAAAACTCTAAAGACTCGTCAATACGCTGACAGCAGGTGGTGATCATATCAGTCACCCATAAGCCGCAAGAGGTTTGCTAAACGTAACGGCCACCCGGGTATTAAGCGATCAGCAGATCAACAAGCAGGCTTTCTCATACTCCCGTGAATCCAATCAGTAACACTCACCGTACAGTCCGGTCTGTTCGTCTGATATGTCGCATATCTCGCCTAGGGATGGTAAACGTCAGACCCCGGTAGCTTGATAAGTCATGCCGCTGTAAGGTCCATAACGGGCGTGAAACTACTGATAACACTTACCAGTAAATCACATATACCCTGTCCAGGGATTTCAGTTATGGCCAATCGAGCATAGCGCAATATCAACCCCCAATACCGAGAGAGACGAATCCCCTCCTATCACTCATTGCCTCCATGTGACTCGGGACTGTACCCAAAAACCGCCTGTTTGCACGATTTAGTAGAGCCGTGGTAGGGTAGAAATCAAAGCACGGTGGGAGACACACAAGACTCTATGACGATCTCGGGTCGACAGACTAACCTGTACCGGTGTCACCAGAGAACTGCGATCTGACGTAAGGTATAATACCATCTAGGAGTTCTCGGCGAGTCCGTTCAGTGTACCCAGTCTCCACTGAGCACCCATATACCACCTCTGATGTCAAACGCCAATGGATATGGGATCATCCATCGCCCATCATATGGGTCGAGAAGATATACGCTAGTCTACTCTGGAATATCGATGCCCCGTCTCGATATTCCCACGACTAGGAACATTGAAAGATGAACTCATGGACTACCCAGGCCCTACTAGTATGATCTGCATCATAATCCTGGAAGTCGATTACACATCCTAAGGGCTTTATCAACATGTAACAGAGAGACAGTAAGTATACATGTTAAGATAAAGAGCAACCAGATAGCGTACTATCATGTCGAGCAAGAAAGTCTTCCCTATATATGTCCCAGCATCCACTATAATATACATCTCATATACAATAATGGCCTCTAGGGCATACATACAACTAACAATCTCCCACTTGCACTAAGGCCATCTGTTGTAGTATCTCATACCCAACGTCCTATTAAAAGTCTCTCGTAGGTAAGGCCTTTGTGAGTGGATCCGCCGTGTTAATCTCTGAGTCTACTCTCCTAACCATGATCTCTTGGAGATCAACCATCTCTATGATCAGGTGATACTGCTTTAAATATGTCTGGGTCACTGATGGGATCGGGGTTCCTAGGCCAAAACCACACCTCTATTGTCTCACAATGGTAGGAACCTAGTTCGTCTCATGAACAAATATACACCCAAACTGCCTCTTTGGTAGTATCTTTGATAGCGATGTATCCAGCCTTTATCGTCTAGTTTGCCCCGATATCTTCCTCGGAACTCTTCCAACATACCGTCCCTCTATTGAGGGTAAAGATAAAGCCTGTGACTGTCTGACAGTCAATCTTACCACCCTGGAAGCTATCCAGTAATTCTTCCCAGGATCGATTGATACCATCTCACTACACCTAGTGAGAATCCTAACATCCACTTAGATCTATCTCATAGATCCAAAACCCAGGATTTAGGAGATATTACCTTGATCCTATATGGAGAATCAATGTGATAAGAGGAGATTGACTGAGCATAGAATAGGAAACTCCTTTCCTATCAAGAGTATGTCGTCCATGTACAATACGAGGAAGACCGCCATACTCTCTACTACCTTTTTGTGTATACAAGGTTCATCTACCATTTTGATGAAGTCAACCGTTTTGACTATCATATCAAAACAGATGTTCCAACTCCGCGATACTTGCTTTACTGCATAAAGCATCTTGCACACGTTTTTGCTGCTCCCACTGTCTACGAAGCCCTCTGGCTGTGTACTTATAGACGCTCTCTTCTAAATCACTATCTAGAAAAGCAGTCATGACACCCAACCTCCAGATATCGTAGTCATGGTATGTAGCAATGGCAAGTAGGATCCGGATAGACTTAAGCATAGCCACTGGAGAAAAGGTTTCATCATAATCCATACTTGGTCGATGATGAAAACCTTCTGCAACAAGTTTAGCTTTGAAAGTATCAACTTTTCGATCTACACCAAGTAATCTTCTCAAGATATACTTGCTCCTGATGGGGATTTAACCCTTCAGATATAGCAACCAAAGTCCATACTTTGTTGGTGTACATAGATTCCATCTCAGATCGGTAAGAATCCAGCCATTCTTACAGAGTCCCTACTCTTGATGGCCTGCTCGAAACTAGTTGGGTCATCATCTTATGATGCAATCCTCGCTCCCACTGTCATCGAGAAACCGAAGTATCTCTCAGGAGGATGAGGAACCCTACCAGATTGGCAGAGAGGCTGAGGTTCGTCGGGAACTATTGAATCCTCCGGTTCTACCAAAACATCAGCTGCAGTTTAAGATATTCCCTTGGGAATTCTTGGGATATCCAACAAACTTCCACAGAACTGACCTTGCCTCGAGTTTGTCCGGATTTTGCTTTTAGACATAGGCCGGACAACCCCAAATCTTAACTCGCTTAAGACATGGGCTCTTCCCATACCATATCATATATGGAGTAGTAGGCACTGATTTGATTGGAACCCAATTCAATAGGTATGAAACTTCTCAAGTGCATAACTCCCAAAAGGAAATAGGATACTCAGTAGTACTCATCATAGAGCGCACCATATCAAAAAGGGTGCGATTGCTCCCCTCCCCCCCCTCCGATACACCGTTGTGCTGTGGTGTGTACGAAGGAGTAATGCTGAGAGAGAATCTCATTCTCCTTTAAAATAGTCCAGGATCTCCATGCTCAAGTATTCTCCTCCCTGATCTCATCATAGGACTTAAATACTTATACCCATTTTGGTTCTCGACTTCTGACTTATGTTCTATGAATTTCTCAGAAGCTTCAGACTTGTGTTTCAACAAGAATATATGTCTGAATCTTGAGAGATCATCAGTGAATGTAATGAAGTACAAAAAACCAGTCCTGGCATGTGTAGATAAGGGACCATATACATCATCATGTATCAGTCCCAAGAGTTCACCAACTCTTTCTCTGTTTCATGTAAACGGAGCAATGGTCATCCTATCTTTGTGACATGACTGGCAAGTTTCACAAGATATAAATTCAAACTGATTTAAATATGCATCTTAATGTAACTTAGCTAGTCGGGTCGCATTGATATGACCTAGTCTACAATACCACAAGTAGGATTCATTCATTTCTGAACTCTTCCTCTCGTGTGTGTTCTGTACGTTAAGAACTGTGGTTTAATTTAGAACGTATATGTCATTAGATAACGTGCCTGAACTGATCAATACTTGATATAGGAAATGTTCAAAACATTATCCAACAATACAAAATTATATCCTTCTTTATTAAATAAAGAGACTGATATAATGTTGCATATCAGGTTCGGTATCTAATAACATTCGTTCAGAATCAATGTATTTGGTAATACAAGGTGATATTTGCCAACTGATTTGGCTGCAACAATTGCACCAATCTCTATACTCAGAGACATATCACCCATTCCCAGTTCTCTACCTTTATGTTGCGTATGCAACAAATTACATATGCGCGATCCTGATCCGGTATCTAATACCCAGAACGTAAAGGATACTGAGAAACAGTTCTCTGTAACGAATACACCCGAAGAAGATGCATCATCATGCACTTTCTTCATTTGGGTGGCATGGGAATCCTGGTATTCCCCTATTTCCCGCTAGGTCTTATAACAATTATAAGTTAGAGCGGGACCAACGTTCCCCAGCTCAGTATAACAAGCGGGTTCGGTCAATACATCCATATTATTATCTTGATTAAGGCGTGACATGGTCGCTACCTGAAGAGAGAGAGAAGAAAACACTCTGCGTGTGCTCTTGCAAGATTAGATTGGTTATATATTTTATCTAATCAGGATGGCTCACACTGTTTTTATCAAATCTTCCTTCAAACCCTAAAAGGAAAGACTAGCCGGGATTTATTACACTCTACAAGTTTGCCAATCTTTTAGCCAGGCCAGTGCCGGTACTTTGAAGGAGGTTCCCCGTGCTTTCGCACGGACCTAATTAAAATAAACCTCGTTTTCCCAGGGGCGTAACCCCGTTGACACCTTTCTAGACACCTACTTAATCGGCTAATTGTAAAGTGAAAAACTCTTCCAGGAGTAACAATTACTCACAGTGGGTATCAGGATCTAACTATCTCATAGAAGGTATGCAATCTCATTGCAAATTTCAACACTTAAAACTCCCGATAATGGTTTTTACCCCTAGCACTTATGACCTTGACTATGATCAACATATCATAAGCACTAGTCAAGTTCTACCCATCATTTCTTGATTAATTAGACCCACCCATATGACCCTTGACTATAATCAACATAATCACATAACTGTCCTAATTAATCACATCATATGTTTTGTAGGAAGACATCACTTAGCTGTCGTACACTACGCCTTGACTATAATCAACATACGCAGCACGAATACTAAGTACTCTACTTCCTAAAATGACGGAGGGTTGCGGATGGTTTTTAAGAAAACCTTTAACGCTTTGAACTTGATATCGTTGAAGAATCAAATGGTTTTAAAATGGAGTGTTTTTTAGTCTTTTGCTAGTTTCGCTAAAGAGGTCACTCCCGATGAAGGGATCTCGGCTCTTTCTTCGTCGAATGAGGTGCAGGATATTCACAATACCACTATGCAAAGAAAGAACTAGAAAAGCAATCAAAAGACAAAACCGAGGGTTGTAGCATCTGCTAGTTATTGCTATAGAGGTCACTCCCGGTGAAGGGATCTCGGCTCTTTCCTTATCGAATAAGGTGCAGAATGTTCTACAAGGAACACCGCTATGCAAAGCAACAACTAGAGCTACCTAATTTTTGAAAATTCGATTCCACAACATCATTAGGTTTATTTTCCTTCATTAATCACATTAATGAATGTCCCATCATTTAAGTTACATAAGCATCACAGATAAATACAACGTACGCTTATGCCATCCGAATTCTCCTCGATGTCCCGTTATGCACCGTTAGATAAGGTAACTAACGGCAGAGCGGGGCAGGGCTAGCGCGGGTGTAAAACATAAGAAACGTCTATAATATATCATATATATTATAATGTATCCATCTCAGAATATAAAAGTGATCATATCACAGAATATCAGCAGCAAAAGACAATATATAAAATATTGGATATACTAGGATTTTCGTGTTTTAATTAAAGCCTGTGTAAAACACGGATTCCACGGTCGTGGTGAATATCCAAACCCACATTCCTAGACCCCTACGAGAGCGGCAAGCAACCCTACCAATTCTAGAGTTAGGAGACCCGGACTCGACGCCTCGAGATGGTCTCCCACTGGACTCTAGAACTCAGTTACTTGTGCTCCCCTCCTTGGGTCTATCCTAATGCGGAAAAATAAATAATATACATCAACGGTGACATCTTCCTCAACCCAGAAGTGCCCCAATAAAAGAATATTACATACAATGAATTTTACATGAATGAAAATGAAAAACTCTCATCTCACATAAAAAAAAACCAGCTATTCAAACACGACGATCCAATATAACATATCCAGCAACACATAACATTACATGTCATCAACATAAGTAAATATGCGTATCCCAATTGTCGTTGACGTATAGCAACGAAACCGGCGATACACAACATATTACACTTACGGTCGCAGAAAAAAAAGTGAAAACTACAACAGTTGAAATCCGCAACCACCTTAGACATCATAAACTCGTAATATCTCATATTGTGGATTTCATGCCTAACAATATGAATTCCTTAGAAATTGCACGCCTAACAATTTTAAACCCCGCATTTTAATCTCGATATTGAAAACACTTTCCAATAACAAGTCGGGTAATTCAACAAGATTCCCGACATCCCGGTCGAATGCCCGTCGGAAACTTTAGTAGACGGCCGCACCCCCCGATACCGACGACGAAGTGCACTTAGGCAGAACACCGCGGCCGCGAGCACCCGGACGGATGTTTTTTGGCAACGGAGTTCTCCTACAGTCACTTGGTCAGGTTTATGGGGTGTGGCTATCTAGTAATGTTATCCGGCGAGTATCCGCGTACTCTACATGATTGCGACGGACTTTTGATCACATCAAAATCCCGTGGCAACCGATCAAATGAGACTAAATTGCTAGATTTATAAAATTCAAATATTGTTGATTCCAAGTATTGTATCCCATCACATGATATCCGGACGACGTTAAACTTTTCGATCGATTCATCAAAGTCCCACAATTTTCCGATAGCTCAACACTTGAGCCCAGTTTTAATAATACCCGGAACATGCCACAGTACCTATAGACCAGCCGTAGAAGGGCAAACCCAAGCCTCACTCATGTCGCCACGGAACTGTGGCAATTCCTAGGGTATAACCGCGGTTCCGCGATCGAAAAAGTCGAGTTAGGGTTTCATTCTTCTAGAGGGTCCACAGAATTACTTGCATGTTTCTCCGAATACGTTAAACTTGGAAAAATGGGTTTTTGACATTCGATCGAACTTTTTAACTTTGCCTAGACAACTTGTGAAAACCCAAATACAATGTTAAACTACGAATACGAAACACTCCGAATTGCTTATAGTGTAAGATTATATCACATGAAAAATTAGCAAAAACAAATAACACCTGAAACACCACAATACAGAGATGGGAACATGACAGAAATTTGAACACAGTCTGCCTATATTGGGCCGACCACAACCCCTATGAGCTCGGCCAAAATCCGAGCTCTGGATCCCAAATTTTTTCCATGTTCTTATAATCTCTCATATATCATTCTGCACTTATTTAAAAAAAATTCGAGGTCATTAAAAAATCGACAGAATCCCGTATTTGGTGTTTCAATTTTCGGAGCAGTTTCGGTTTCGTAATCTAACAAACATCGTCTAATACTCTAGCCCGGCTCTGATACTAGTGTTAGGATTCCTTAGCACCCTACTGGGTTTTCTAGGCAACTACCATGCCAAATTTAAAAATTTAAGAGTGCTAACAAACCCTAACCCTAGGATCAAGCTAGAATAATGAGACAATATGTAACATGTAATCAACATTACAAGTAAGTGAACAAGGAATACAACCTTTGTAGACCAGTCCTTCACTTCTAAAGCTCCGTGTAGAAGTCCCTTCACTGCGATCGTTGATCTCCCGAACTCTAGTATGGGTTCCCTTGGAGAAATGAACAACCTTGCTCGAAGACTTCGAGCCCGAAAATGATCTACGTCGAGGAGACTCAAAACCCAAACTACCTCTTAACTAGGTCAAGAACTTTGTGAAGAGAACACCCTATATTACCCAAGCAATTGTATAGGATGATGAAGTAGGAAGTGGGCTCACTTTAGATTTTATTTTCTCACTCATTTTCATCATTTTCCATGGAGCTAGAGAACAAGAGGAAGAAGATGAAGAAAGCAACTCAAGAAAATAAACCAAGGTGAATGAAAATGAGTTATGCAACCATTAGTATCATATACTAACCATTGTAGAGACATAACCATGGTTTAAGCTAATGGTTTGGTTAATAAATATCTTTAGTAAAACAAAACAAGTGGACTTGGTCAATGGTTATCACTAAACTTCATGAAGCTTCATGCCATGACAAAATGCCACCAATTTTGAATTACAAAATAAATAAAAACCCTAACCATTATCTTAAGTATGGTGTAAGTCATACACACACCAATGTTTGCATGTGTCATCAATCATGATAAAAACATGTACACAAACATATATCACATATACACTAGGTGCACATTAAGTGAGAAAACAATCTTAAGTGAGGCAATACTAGTTAATATAAAGTAATATATTAAATATATAATTATACATTAAATCATTAAATCAACACTTGATTTAATGATCCGGTCATATCACATATAACCGACTAATATCATGTGTATCAATTTATCGAATCAAC
Source organism: Agapanthus africanus (assembly GCA_030015575.1). Classification (NCBI taxonomy): domain Eukaryota; kingdom Viridiplantae; phylum Streptophyta; class Magnoliopsida; order Asparagales; family Amaryllidaceae; genus Agapanthus; species Agapanthus africanus. The sequence goes on from CM057344.1 coordinate 243,710,134, forward strand.
ACTTGATTCGATAACTAGGCTATATCATATATACCCGGCCGATAACACAAATCGCAAGAATAGAATACGATATCACATACTCGTATTATTCTCGGTCCCGCACATATCTCATATGTGCTCCTACTCCGTTTCGCCTGAGCCAGGAAACCTCTGTGTAGGACTCTAAAGACTCGTCAATACGCTGGCAGCAGGTGGTGATCATATCAGTCGCCCACAAACCGCAAGAAGTCTTCTAAATATAACGGCTACCCAGGTATTGAGCGATCAGAAGATCAAAAAGCAGGCTTGCTCATACTCCCGTGAATCCAATCAGTAACACTCACCGTACAGTCTGGTCTGTTCGTCTGATATGTCGTATATCTCGCCTAGGGGTGGTAAACGTCAGACCCGAGTAGCTTGATAAGTCATGCCGATGTAAGGTCAATAACGGGCGTAAAACTACTGATAACACTTACCAGTAAATCACATCTACCCTGGCCAGGGATTTCAGTTATAGCCAATCGAGCATAGCGCAACATCAACCCCCAATACCGGGAGAGACAAATCCCCTCCTATCGCTCATTGCCTCCATGTGACTCGGGACTGTACCCAAAAACCGCCTGTTTGCACGACTCAGTAGAGCCGCAGTATGGTGGAAATCAAAGCACGGTGGGAGACACAATAGACTCTATGACGATCTCGGGTCGACAGACTAACCTGTACCAGTGTCACCAGAGAACTCCTATCTGACGTAAGGTATAATACCATCTAGGAGTTCTCGGCGAGTCTGTTCAGTGTACCTAGTCTCCACTGAGCACCCGTATACCATCTCTGATGTCAAACACCAATGGATATGGGATCATCCATGGCCCATCACATGGGTCGAGAAGATATACGCTAGTCTACTCTGGAATATCGATGCCCCGTCTCGATATTGCCACGACTAGGAACATTGAAAGATGAACTCATGGACTACGCTGGCCCCACTAGTATGATCTGCATCATAATCCTGGAAGTCGAGTACATATTCTAAGGGCTTTATCAACATATAACAGAGAGACAGTAAGTATACATGTTAAGATGAAGAGCAACCAGATAGCGTACTATCATGTCGAGCAAGAAAGTCCTCCCTATATATGTCCCAGCATCCACTATAATATACATCTCATGTACAATAATGGCCTCTACGGCATACATACAACTAACACTGTTCGTCTAAGAGTATCGCATATCAGGTCTAGGAGTGGATAAAGTCAGACCCCTAAGAACATGATATTTCGTGTCGGCGTGAAGCTATCACCCACTGAGAAACTACTGATCCAAATCAGTAATTCTCGTCCACCTTGTCCAAAGATTTCTGGTGATGGCCACTCGTGCACAGTGCGACATCAACCCCTAATACCGGGAGAGACGAATCCCCGGTGAGCCGCTCACTGCCTCGATGTGGTTCGGGACTGTACCCAACTAAAACCTATTTGCACAACTCCTTTGAGCCGTGGTAAGGTTGTAATCAAAGCATAATGGGAACTCACACGAGAAAAATGACAATCTCAGCTCGAAAGACTAACATGTACTCATGTCATGTGAGAACTGCTATCTAACAATAGGTTAAGACTATCTAGCATGTTCCCGGCGAGTCCATCCAGTATAACTCATAGCCCAATGAGCAGATGTATACTATCTTAGATGACTAACTGACACCAATGGCTTGTGAGACCGGCCACCATCCTTCGTCAGGGTCTCGAAAAGTATACACCAGTCTACTCTGGAATATCGATACTCGGTCTCAATACCCTCTCGACTATGGACATTTAAGGATGTGCTTATAGACCACTCAGCTCCCACGTATATGATTTCCATCATAATGCTGGTAGTCAAACAAGAACCCTATGGACTATATCTACATGTAATAGTGGTCTGTAATACTGCATAATGCATGCACATAATGATAGAGATGGACTAGATAGCCTACTATCATCTCGAGTAAGACTGTTCTACTCGTATAGGTCCTTCCTGAATTATCATAATCGCCTACCTGCGATTACAGTAATTGCCTTGAGGGCATTATATCCAACACTCCGATTGACGAGTCAAACTGGTCATGCGAACTCAATGTGAGATATTGGTGCTTGAAAATAATGCAGAAGAACGTGTTCAACTATTTCTTTTATTTATTCTATTCGTGACAAAATATTTTTTTTATTCACAGAAACTTTTTTTTATTATATTTTATTCTTTTTTTATTTTTATAAAAAGAAGGAAAGCTCCCACTTAGTGGGAGCTTCCTTCCCTCACGTGAGAGGGAGTACTCCTCACATGAGGAAAGGGGAAACCTCTCCAATGAGAGCTCCTATCCACGTGAGGGAAAAGGGAACCCCCTCACGTTGAGGAGCAGGAGCTTCCATTAAGTGGGAGCCTCCCTTTAAGTAGGGGAAAAGGGAACCCCACTCACGTAGGGGAGGCGGCGAAAAAGGGCACATGTAACATTTCAGAAAAATAAAAAATTATTTTTAGGAATTTTTATAATTTGATATTATTTTAATGAATATTTTAATGTTTCGGTATAATTAAATATCGATAAATGGGGAAAATTTTGGAAAAATTATGGAAAATTCTAAAATAGGGTATTTTGTGGAATTATGCCATTTTTAAGTTTTTATGGTTAATTACATGCAAAATTAGTGCTAATCACAATTAAAAATTGCTGATCGGATTTTTGGCGTTTTGTGCAAAAATGTGCACATATCATTTTTCCGCACTTGTTACATTTTCTTACATGTTGTGGGTAAATGGTGGCCTAGGGCAACCATTGTGTGAGAAGGATAAAAGAAAAGGAAAAGAAAAAGTAAGTATGATGATGAGAGAGAGAGAGAGGGTTATTTTTGACTTGTTTGACCCTTCCCCCATCATTTTGTCATCTCATTTCTCTCTCCCCCTCCCATGAGCTGCTGCCGCCCTTGCTTTCCCTCTTCCTTCTCCCCCTCTTCAAGCCTAGATCTACCATGAAATCCACCCAAAAACCCTATTCCCATTTCACAAAAAATGTTCCCAAGTTCACTAGCTACACATTGAACCTAGAAAGAATGGATTTGGAGGACTTTGAGCAACTCAAGAATTTTCTTGAGTTGCCAAAGGAGCTAATTTCTGCACCCCTAGTATAGTATTTCAATTCTTATTGCATCCATACTAGTTTCATGTCGATATGGTGTCGTTTGATGGACTTTTGAAATTTCAAGTTAGGGTTTAGGGCTTGATCTGAAATCAAAGTGAAATTGAGGCCTGTGACTTTAGAACCCCTGTTGTGATGTTATTTTGGACCCAAAGCCCTAGCCCCTAATTCCTTGTTAGGGCCGCAGATTTAATCCCTCTGGCCGCAAATTGCGGCCAGAGCAGGGGGGTTTGGCCTCGTTTTTGCTCCATAGCCCTATCTCCAGTAAACTTGACCCCTGGCATGTGCAATTTTGAATGATTCCACATAGGGTAGAATCTGGGGTAGTTTTCATGTGTTGGCGCATGATTTACGACTTGTTTTAGCATGGATTTTGGTATTTGGTGATTCGTTTCTGTCGGATGGCGTTTGAACATCAACGGCAAAGGGTTTGACCGTGTTTGCATGCGAGGCTATAGGTTTTTACCTATAGGTGTAGCGTGTGCCGTTTTGGTTTCCGATGTGATTTTCATGTGCTTTAGCGTTTGTGATATCCTTGTAGGTACCCCACGTGGCATGGAGGCGTTGAAGATGAAGATGGCGACATCGGCATCGGCACATAAGAAGCAAGGTGAGTAGATTTATATCTGCGGGAAGAAGTCGGATGGATGGCGTATAGCACCCCCGCAGTTCGTGGTGATATATACGAATACGTATACACACATATATTGGTTATCTATTGTTTGAGTTTATTGATGACAGAGATGGATATTTGGTGTGTTTAGATTGACTTAGTGTTGCGAAACCCTAGAGTAGTGGTGGCACCACACATACATACACACACCCATACTTGCATACATTCTTCTTTCATATATGCATATATAGGATTATATTTTATGTGTTCACATGGGTATGGGACTATGTGTTCACATACTGGATTTGAGGATAGTATTTGGGATTTGAGGTGAGTCGATGAGATGTGATTTGAGACCGTGAGATCGGTGATATGGCAGGATTCGTACTTGAGATACGTCCTGATGTTATAGCGGATCTTTGGATGACGATGCCATGTAAATAGTGATATATATGTATAAAATGGTTGACATGTGATCGTGATATGAGATAGGATATGATATGATAAGATATTTATAATGGGTCGCCTTGGGCAATGTATACCTCTTTGTGATATATGATGATGATATCGGTTTGTTTGAGGCTGTAGATCAGCAGTTAGGTCATGATCTTATTGATGATATTAGTAATGTAATAGACGTAGGTCAGTACCCTGGATTATGATCTTTGATAAAGAGGATATCAGATGAATAAAATGATGAATGTGATATTGACCCGTACCCAGATTTGGGATGCCGTACGACGGATTTACGTACGAGCTATATTGATGTTTAATCCACACTCTCGACTTGGGAATATCTGATTATAGATATGGTATCGGATGTGATATTATTGAGGCGGGATCACCGACTAATATATATGTATATATGTATCGACTCAGATGTTAGGCGGTTTTCTTACCCTCAGTTAGTCTGTTAGCTCAGCCCTATAGTTTAGTGTAGCTGTATGACTCATAGGGTATTAAATGCAGATTAGTTATCATTGTGTCTGGTATTCAGCTCCCGCTCATTATTGCTGTTCGCTCCGCATCGCATACTTATATTGTGATTTCATATTGCTTGTTGATATCATGCTGTTAGGACACCAGCACCATTACCGATGATGCGTATGTACCACGTACACTTACTTGCCGACTCACACACATCTTCATCGGTAATTGCCATGTCGCGTACACTTAGAGAATATTATTGCTTGATTTAGCTTGTTAGCTAGTAGTTTTGACATGATATTAGTGTACTTGCCTTATATGCCAACTTAGATATTGTAGTTATTACTTGTCACTTCATGCATACTGTTATTCATTGTTATGCCGCATTCATGGATTCTCATGCCTATATTCACTGTTTACATGCTATTGATGATTTGGATTCGGATTTTCATGAGATTTCCTGGATTTGGGGGAAACCGCAAAAACATTTATAAACTTCTTTTCTCTCTTTTTAAATGAAAAGTGCGGTTTTTCCATGATGTATGAGTCGTCCACCATGAGTATGCTGATAGATTTCGAGACCCGATTCGAGAAGTTGGATGAACCGTTTCGGGTACATGGTGGACCCGGTGCGGTACCCCGGGGCAAGAGGATCGCAAATGATGGCGTTGAGCCTGGCAGGGAAGCACTACCGACCGGTGATTTTACCCGACACGTCGGATATCCGGAGAATACCGTCGTAGTCTTGAGATGGATGGTAGGGGCCGGTCTGGACTGACGGCGCCCTAGATATTGAGATTGAGACATTGAGATTTTCGAGATATTGAGATACTGAGATTTGATGATACAGGCCAGTCCGGATGGCCGGAGCCTGAGATTTTAAGACGTTGAGATTTATGTTTTGTGTCGATGCTAGATACTGTTTATGCTGATTTCATTTACGATACATCATTTTAAAAATACAAAGGAAATCTCACTAAATTATGAAAGCAGTTTCTTTAGTACATGTATTCTGTTTTCATGCATTCATATATCATCCATATGATATATTGCTACCTGAAGCACTGACACGGGCATATGGGATTACGCTTGGGTTAGATATCTACCCTAGCCATTGTTATAGGCTGCTGGTTATATATTTGAGGATATATATTGATCGTATGACCTAGGATTGCGTCATACATGCGATTCCTGTTCGTAGATGTATTCTATTAACGAGTTGGCAACTCACCCCCGTTGTGCCACAGTTTCTTGCAGGTTTTGCCGTACAGGTTTCATTACGGCTTGCTGGCACTATTTCCATTCCAGGTGACTTGCTAGTAGGTGGGTTTATTTGTATCGTACCCATCATTATACTTTGTACATTATTACTCTGTTGTATCTAGAAGTTCCATCAACCAAACATGTATTTATTTCAGATAGAGACCAGTGTTGTTTACTCTTCGACCTTAGAGTAGCGCGTTGTATTCTATAGATTTCATGCTGTTTGAGTTTCCTTTTCTGTTGTGATCCTCGCCTTTCGGCGTTGTATATTATATTGCTTGCGTGATTGTGACCGTCGATTGACGAAGAGCTAGCTCCCGCTTGGGGATGCTTTTTTCATTATATATATGTTTTATCAGGTTTCGTACCCGTTTGGGGTCAGTTTTTACAAAAGAAACTCTGCCGAAATTTTTAGAAAAGACTTGTGATTTTAAAATGCATATTTCAGCGTGTATTGCAAACTAGTTGATTTAAAAAATGGTTTTCCTTCACTCTACTACTTTTCTTGGTTTGGATTTCTGGGTTTTCGGCTTACTTAGATTACGTACGCCTTGAGACGTTTTGTAATTTAAGTGCCGGTCATGTTCCGTACTTTCGGGTCGTGACAGCGCATGCCCGTGGGGGCGTACACGGGGCACATGCACGGCATATGCCCGGAGGGGCACGAGGCACGAGCGTGGACCGAAAAAGGGGCTAAGCCCTCGGACTTGGAGTTGTAACATCAAAACAAAATTTTTGGGAGTTGAACTCCTTAATTTTTATTATGGAGTTAAACTCCCAAAAATTTTGTTTTGAAGTTAAACTCCCGAAAAAGGTTATATTTTGGAGTTAAACTCCTAAAAGAATTTTTATTATGGAGTTAAACTCTCAAAGATTTTTAATGGAGTTGAACTCCAAAAGATTTTAAAATCTGAAGTTGAACTCCCAAAGGTTTTTAATTGTAGCGTTTTGAAAATCGTTTCGGTGAAATTTCGGAAAATCGGTAAAATAAGGGGTTTTTTTTTGTAAAAAGTCAAAATACAAATATCTTATTATAAAAATTATATATACATATTCTAGCTATGTAATTGCTAGTATTTGGTGTTTATTGAGCCATTGCTGAAATTTCAAATTTTCTGAAAATTTTTCCGAAATTAATTATTTTAATATTATTTTAAGCCGGTAAGAAAATACATTAAATTAGCGATAAATACAAATTTAAATGGGCTAATTTTAATCTTTAAAATCATGTTAATTAAAATCTAGTTGTAATATAATTTTTTTAGTATTTTATTTCAAGTTTTAATTGACTTATTTTATGGAAAACAAAAATATAGTTAAATTAAACTAAAACTTGCAATTTGGTAGCTTGAGGGGTTCTTTTTGCATGGAATTTTCTTTGCAACCTTACACCCATCCTCACCCACTCACATGGCCGGCCCCACCACCACATTGGCAGCAGCCCACTCCCTCCCCCTCCTTTTTATCTTCTTTCTTGTGAAAATAATGGTTAAAATAAAGGTTTTATTATATATTTGTGTAGGTGGGGGTATTATGGTAATTGGGAGGGGCTTTGACCTTGGAATTTCCACACAAATCACTCACCTCTCCCCACTCCCCTCTTCTGGCCGAAAATATTCAGCAGCCCCCCTCATTTTTCCCCCAAGTTTCCACTTCATTTCATCTCCAAAAACCTCACAAAAATCCATCAAAAATCCCACAAAATCAAAATCCAATCTCTACCCATTTCTTCTTGACCTATTCTAGCGTGGATCATGGATCAAGAAGCCATTTTGGAAGCCAATATTTTCATGCTAGATCTCCAATTTGTGAGGTATAAGATCTTAATCTTATGGTTAATTGTTGATATATTGCTTGAGCTAAATTAATTAAGTGTTAATGGAGAGTTGTAAATTCTAGAAAAAAGGGTTTGGATCAAGTTAGGGTTTGAATTCAAATATGGTTGTTGTCACTTGTTTATGTTTGCAAGGTGTAGTTTGGCATGAGAAGACATGGAAAACCTAATTTAGTTAATAATTTCAAATTGTTACTTGCAAAATGTCCATACTTAAGTTTTTTAACAAACTAGTTTTTGGAAACTATGAATATAATTGGGATTAAAATCTAATTAGGGTTTCTATCTTTAGAGTATGGTTTTAATGAGTAGGTTAACTTGAAATTTAATGAAAAAGCTAAACTTGTAACTAGTTTGCTAATTTTTAGTTTAAAATTGTTAAAGGTGGTTAATATTGCAAACTAGGTTTTTAGTTTTAATTCAAAATGCGAGATTAAAAATATGGTTGGGGTTTCATCACATCATTAACATTATTATGAGTGGTTTAATATCTTAGATTATGCAAAACCAAGCTTAATTGTTGAATTGTGAATTTTGCTTTAAAAGGTGTTAAAAATTGATATTTTTGCAAACTAGGATTTTGGAATTTATGCAAATTGATGAGAATAAAATTATAGGAATGGTTTATATAACTTTGTTATGATATTTAGTGAATATTGTGGATGCTAGGTTCGTTTATACATCGATTTTTGTACTAAAACGGTGATTTGTGCTTGTTAGATTTTCGGAAAAATGACTTTTTAAGTGAAATTGGGGTTTTTGTGAATTTGAAGCTATTTTATATTATAATTAGTGCTTGTAATTGTACAAATGACTGTGTTGGGAGTTTTCTCGATGGTTTGGCGTTTGTACGCCGACGTCGAGGGTTTTTGGGTCGATTTGCAAAAGCAACCATAGGTTTTGACCTATGTGGGATTCGTGCGTCGTTTTGGTCATGAGTCGGATTTTAATGCGGTATGGTGCGTTATGATATGTAGGTACCCCATGTGGACTTCGAGACGACAAGCAAGCGCGTGGCGACGTCAGCACCGGCGAATGAGGACCAGGTGATTAGATTTATATCTACGGGGAGAAGTCGGGTGGATGGCGTATAGCACCCCCGCAGTCCGTGGTGGTGTATAGGGATGCGTATACATACCAACAATTTATTATATGTTATTTGGGATTAATAACGATGTTTAGGATGGATATTGGTGTGTTGGATTATTTTAGTGTTGCGAACCCTAGGGTAGTGTTGCACTACACATACACACCTACATACTTGCATACATTCCTATTTATATGTGCTCATGGGATTCTTTATAGTTATGTGATCACATGGGTATGGGACTATGTGTTCACATACGGATTTGAGGATGATACTTGGGATTGAGCTGAGTCGATGAGATTTGTTTTGTGGTTGTGATATCGGTGATATGGCAGGATTCGTACTTGAGGTACGTCCTGGTATTATAGCGGATCTTGGGGCGGCGATATGGGTGAATAGTGTTATAAATATGATTTTGACCCCTACCCAGATTTGCGATGCCGTACGACGGTTTTACGTACGAGCTATATATTGATGATTGATCCGCACTCTTGACTTGGGATGTCTGGTTATAGATGTGATATTATTGAGGCGGGATCACCGACTATACATATACAGGTATGTATATGTATCGACTCAGATGATAGGCGGTTTCCTTACCTGTAGTTCAGCTTGTTAGTTCAGCCGTATAGTTTAGTGTAGTTGTTAGATTAGATTAGACTTCTTACCTATTTCAAAAACTAACGAATCGTGGGTATTTTAAAAGACAGCCCAAGGGATCCTACGGATATTTCAAAAGACGTATCTTTTCATAAAAACACCGTAGCCCCTATTTTCAAAACCCCATAATTCGTGTTATTTCAAAAGGCACCATTTGTAGGACTTATATTAGATTAATGCAGGTTAGTTACAGTTGCGTCTTGTTTTCAGCTCCCGCTTATTATTGTGCTTCGCTTCGCATCGCATACTTATGTTATAATTTCTTATTGCAATGTTGATATCATATTGTTAGGACACCAGTACCATTACCGATGATGCGTATGTACCACGTACACTTACTTGCCGGCTCACACACATCTTCATCGGTAATTGCCATGTCACGTACACCTTAGAAAAGATTATTGCTTGACTTAGCTTGTTAGTTAGTACTTTGACATGATATTAGTGTACCTGCCTTATATGCCAGCCTAACATTGTAGTTATTACTTGCCACTTCATGCATACTGTTATTCATTGTTATGCCTATATTCATGGTTTTACATGCTATTGATGATTTGGATTCGGATTTCCATGAGATTTTCTGGATTTGGGGGGGGGGGGGGGGGAAACTGCAAAACTTATATAAACTGATTTCTCTCTTTTTAAATAAAAAGTGCGGTTTTTTCCCATGATGTATGAGTCGTCCACCATGATTTTGCTGATGGATTTCGAGACCCGATTCGAGGAGACGGATGAACCGTTTCGGGTACATGGTGGACCCGGTATGGTACCCCGGGGCAAGAAGCACGTGATGATGACGATGTGAGCCTGGCAGGGGAGCACTACCTACCGGTGATTTTACCCGACGCGTCGGATATCCGGAGGATACCGTCGTGGTCTTGATATGGATGGTAGGGGCCGGTCTGGACTGACGGCGCCCTAGATATTGTGATTGAGACATTGAGATTTCGAGATATTGAGGTACAGAGACTGTGATACAGAGATATCGAGATATTGGGATTACGTTTTGTGCCGATGCTAGGCACTGTTTTATGCTGATTTCATTATGATACCTCATTTTAAAAATACAAAGGAAATCTCACTAAATTATGAAAACGGTTCTTCATTTACATGTATTCTGTTTTCATGCATTCATACCTCATTCATATGATATATTGCTACTTGAGGCACTGACACGGGCACATGAGATTACACTCGGGTTAGATATTTACCCTGGCCTTGTTATAGGCTACGTGTTATTCTTATATTTGAGGATATATTATGATCATTGACCTAGGTTGCGTTATTTATGCGATTTCTGTGCGTAGATATTTTTCTATTCACGAGTTAGCAACTCACCCCCATTGTGCCCCAGTTTCTTGCAGGTTTGCCGTACAGGTTTCTTTACGGCTTGCGGGCATAGTTTCCTTCGGGTGATTTTCTAGTAGGTGGGTTTACTTGTATCGTACCCCCATTTTATAACTTGTATATTATTACTTTGTTGTATCTAGAAGTTCCATCAACCAAACATGTATTTACTTTGAGATAGAGACCAGTGATGTTATTCCTTCGACCTTAGAGTCGCACGTTATTTTTCTGTGGTTTTCTTGTGGTTTTGAGTTTCCTTTGAATTTTAATCCTCGCCGTTGGCGTTGTATATTATATTGCTTGTGTGGTTGTGACCGTCGATTGACGAAGAGCTAGCTCCCGCTTGGGGATGCCTTTTTATTGATTTCGTATACTATTCATGTTGTATCCCGTTTGGGAGCCAGTATTTTCAAAGGAGACTCTGCCGAAATTTTCAGGAAATACTTGATGTTTTTAAAACCGCATAACTCGGCTTATGCTATTAAAACTACTTGATTTTAAATTGGTTTTCCTTCACTCTACTACTTTTCTTGGTTTGGATTTCTGGGTTTTCGGTTTACTTAGATTGCGTACGCCTCGAGACGTTCGTAGTTTAAGTGCCGGTCATGTTCCGTACTTTCGGGTCGTGACAAAGTTGGTATCAGAGCGTTAGGTTTTACCTTCGGAGCGTAGGATGACCCTTGGTTGATGCAATAGGTGACTAAAGTAGAGTGACGTACCGTGGGTATGTTCCGTGGCATACTTACGATACGCTACTCCACTTAAGAAGCCTTAGGATGTACATTTCTTTGTTCAGTATTATATTCATTCCTGATCTAGCCTCATCAGTACCAGTTTTGGTTTTGCTGCCATGATTACGGGCAGGGAGAGCTACAGCTAGAGTTGTGGTCAGCACGAGCTCGTCACGAACGAGGACTGACCAGGGCGAAATTCCGGCGACACTCGATTGCGGAGATGTGTCTTTTTACTGTGTTTCCGCGCCACGAGCGTTTGGCGGATCGCCTTTATGAGATTTCTCGGACGTGCCGATCAGTATCAGAGGATTGGGCCACTGACAGAGGCCAGCCAGATTTTGATGACCGTTGGTGTGTTGCTTATTCATGATGGTCGAGGCACTGTTCAGCGTGCAGACGAGCGAGCCAGTTATTGCTGCGAAAGACGAGATATTGCCCCAGATGCTGGCGTTAGTGCAGAACGAGTTGTACTAAGAGATGATAGAAGGTCGCTAGTCATCGAGGATGAATGACTAGGACATGTGGATCGTTCGCCTACCCCGATGCGAGGTCATCAGATAGATTGATTCCAGCTAGAAACGACTTCACGCGGAGACGTTGAGAGTCGACAGAGACGATCAAATGTCAGAAACCTATTATTCCAAGTTTAAAGTAGTCGGAAAGACATGCAGGCAATTCTATGGTCCCTCTAGAAGAATGAAACCCTAACTCGACTTAATGACCGTGTGAAAGCCTTGGAACCTTAGGGTTTGCGGCAGTTCCACGGCGCCATTAGTGAGGCTTGGGTTTGCCCTTCTACGGCTGGACCACCGATGCTGTGGTATGTACTCGATACTATTAAACTGTGCCCAAGATGTTGAGCCCTTGGGGGATTATGAGGTTTTGACAATCGATTGGATGGTTCGACTTAATTCGGATGCTAGGTGGTGAGATGCATTTCTTAGAAGACTCCCGATTCGAGGATAGCCGTTGGAGCTCAGTCCATGCAGCCGCGACGAGACGAGTCCAAAGCAGACGACATTAGAGAAAAGTGAAGTAAGATGTTCGTACCAGATCTAGATGAGATGACGTTCCACTCCGCCGACATCAGAGATGCGATGCGCATGCCGAGGCATGGTACTTGGATTTACCTTCCAGAAGGAGTCGCGATGAGTATGCAGTCGTTCCAGAGTAAGATGCAGATATAGGAAAGGATGATGACTTCCGGACAGTTGGCAGAGACGAGACATGGAAGAGACCGTGAGCAGGATTCCTTCCAGGACACTGCTGCAAAGATACTTGCACCTAGGATCAGAGGTGTCACGTACATTCAGAGAGCCAGAGGCCGACGCCAGTGATATGCTGTCTTACGAGTGGTCGCGATGATTGACCGAGAGATGACCAGAGAAGTGCCAGAACGGAATCATCCCCGTTAGCACACCTGACAGGGCCGATGAGCCGATAGACCGAGAGATTGGTAATTCACAGTGAAGACCTTGACCCAGGAGTGGTCATTGTTACGCACACCAGCAGGCCAGAGTTCATGATCATCGACGAGACGTCCCACTAGTGACCGCGACAGTTGGCCTGAGATTCTTAGAGGATGCGCTTGAGCGGTACTATTCCGCCATTGTTGATTTCGATGTTTTGGGTGATTTATTCGCATGATTTGATTTTGATGATTGAGGATTTACGATCTTTGCACAGTGTTGCACTTGATATCGTTTTCGTGCTTTGGTTTCATATGTTTGTGATTTTACGGTTTTAGACATTTGAGTTGATTTTGTGCGTATATACGCACACGATTTGGTTCCTGCACTCTGTATAGTTTATATATGCTTGCAGTGCAGTGATACGCCTTTTGTGCACTTAGATGCACTGGACTTCGATTTCGATTGTGATACTCGATATTTGTTTTGTTCACCTTGTGCACCTGATTTGATTTTGCGCATATTCGGCACTTGATATTGGATTTCATGATTTCGTTCACGATGGATGCACCTGATTTGGATTTTCACGCATGTTGGGCGCATGTTTTGAAGTGTGATTTTGGTGCACACCAGATGCACTAAATCGAGATTTTTTATGCATGTCAGATGCACCTGATTTTGCTGTCAGGCACACATGTTGCCTATGACAGATGTTTCGTGCACACCCGATGCACTTAGATGTTGTTTCTGTGCATATGTATGGCACATATTTGGATTTTGATTTCCGTGCGCACAAGACGCACGTAGTATTCATACGCGTATTTTGGGGATTGATTTTTTCTTATAGAGGAGTACGTTTTTATGATATTGCTATGTGTTTTCGTACTGAGCAGGACTAGTCAGAGGACAGTACCTGAATATATTTTACATGTATAGTTTCGAGTTATATCATATTGGTTTTGCTTTGGATTTGGTATTGATGTCTTCCCCATGACTCCGATGATTGCGGGATGCTTGACGGAGTTTTGATTTTGAGTTATATGCTCATTTTTCATGCGCATGCGCTGCGCTACGATTTGTTTGATGTATTTATGATTTCGGAGCCCCGACGACCTGATGGTTTTGGTAGATGTTTTTGTATTTGGGGGGAGTTTGAATTTAAATTCGGGGACCGAATTTCTTTAAGGGGGGAAGATTGTAGCGTTTTGAAAATCGTTTCGGTGAAATTTCGGAAAATCGGTAAAATAAGGGGTTTTTTTTTGTAAAAAGTCAAAATACAAATATCTTATTATAAAAATTATATATACATATTCTAGCTATGTAATTGCTAGTATTTGGTGTTTATTGAGCCACTGCTGAAATTTCAAATTTTCTGAAATTTTTTCCGAAATTAATTATTTTAATATTATTTTAAGCCGGTAAGAAAATACATTAAATTAGCGATAAATACAAATTTAAATGGGCTAATTTTAATCTTTAAAATCATGTTAATTAAAATCTAGTTGTAATATAATTTTTTAGTATTTTATTTCAAGTTTTAATTGATTTATTTTATGGAAAACAAAAATATAGTTAAATTAAACTAAAACTTGCAATTTGGTAGCTTGAGGGGTTCTTTTTGCATGGAATTTTCTTTGCAACCTTACACCCATCCTCACCCACTCACATGGCCGGCCCCACCACCACATTGGCGGCAGCCCACTCCCTCCCCCTCCTTTTTATCTTCTTTCTTGTGAAAATAATGGTTAAAATAAAGGTTTTATTATATATTTGTGTAGGTGGGGGTATTATGGTAATTGGGAAGGGCTTTGACCTTGGAATTTCCAAACAAATCACTCACCTCTCCCCACTCCCCTCTTCTGGCCGAAAATATTCAGCAGCCCCCCTCATTTTTCCCCCAAGTTTCCACTTCATTTCATCTCCAAAAACCTCACAAAAATCCATCAAAAATCCCACAAAATCAAAATCCAATCTCTACCCATTTCTTCTTGACCTATTCTAGTGTGGATCATGGATCAAGAAGCCATTTTGGAAGCCAATATTTTCATGCTAGATCTCCAATTTGTGAGATATAAGATCTTAATCTTATGGTTAATTGTTGATATATTGCTTGAGCTAAATTAATTAAGTGCTAATGGAGAGTTGTAAATTCTAGAAAAAAGGGTTTGGATCAAGTTAGGGTTTGAATTCAAATATGGTTGTTGTCACTTGTTTATATTTGCAAGGTGTAGTTTGGCATGAGAAGACATGGAAAACCTAATTTAGTTAATAATTTCAAATTGTTACTTGCAAAATGTCCATACTTAAGCTTTTTAACAAACTAGTTTTTGGAAACTATGAATATAATTGGGATTAAAATCTAATTAGGGTTTCTATCTTTAGAGTATGGTTTTAATGAGTAGGTTAACTTGAAATTTAATGAAAAAGCTAAACTTGTAACTAGTTTGCTAATTTTTAGTTTAAAATTGTTAAAGGTGGTTAATATTGCAAACTAGGTTTTTAGTTTTAATTCAAAATGCGAGATTAAAAATATGGTTGGGGTTTCATCACATCATTAACATTATTATGAGTGGTTTAATATCTTAGGTTATGCAAAACCAAGCTTAATTGTTGAATTGTGAATTTTGCTTTAAAAGGTGTTAAAAATTGATATTTTTGCAAACTAGGATTTTGGAATTTATGCAAATTGATGAGAATAAAATTATAGGAATGGTTTATATGACTTTGTTATGATATTTAGTGAATATTGTGGATGCTAGGTTCGTTTATACATCGAGTTTTGTACTAAAACGGTGATTTGTGCTTGCTAGATTTTCGGAAAAATGACTTTTTAAGTGAAATTGGGGTTTTTGTGAATTTGAAGCTATTTTATATTATAATTAGTGCTTGTAATTGTACAAATGAGTGTGTTGGGAGTTTTCTCGATGGCTTGGCGTTTGTACGCCGACGTCGAGGGTTTTTGGGTCGATTTGCGAAAGCAACCATAGGTTTTGACCTATGTGGGATTCGTGCGTCGTTTTGGTCATGAGTCGGATTTTAATGCGGTATGGTGCGTTATGATATGTAGGTACCCCATGTGTACTTCGAGACGACAAGCAAGCGCGTGGCGACGTCAGCATCGGCGAACGAGGACCAGGTGAGTAGATTTATATCTACAGGGAGAAGTCGGATGGATGGCGTATAGCACCCCCGCAGTCCGTGGTGGTGTATACGGATGCGTATACACACCAACAATTTATTATATGTTATTTGGGATTAATAACGATGTTTAGGATGGATATTGGCGTGTTGGATTATTTTAGTGTTGCGAACCCTAGGGTAGTGTTGCACTACACATACACACCTACATACTTGCATACATTCCTATTTATATGTACTCATGGGATTTTTTATAGTTATGTGATCACATGGGTATGGGACTATGTGTTCACATACGGATTTAAGGATGATACTTGGGATTGAGCTGAGTCGATGAGATTTGTTTTGTGGTTGTGATATCGGTGATATGGCAGGATTCGTACTTGAGGTACGTCCTGGTATTATAGCGGATCTTGGGGCGGCGATATGGGTGAATAGTGTTATAAATATGATTTTGACCCGTACCCAGATTTGGGATGCCGTACGACGGTTTTACGTACGAGCTATATATTGATGATTAATCCGCACTCTTGACTTGGGATGTCTGGTTATAGATGTGATATTATTGAGGCGGGATCACCGACTATACATATACAGGTATGTATATGTATCGACTCAGATGATAGGCGGTTTCCTTACCTGTAGTTCAGCTTGTTAGTTCAGCCGTATAGTTTAGTGTAGTTGTTAGATTAGATTATACTTCTTACCTATTTCAAAAACTAACGAATCGTGGGTATTTTAAAAGACAGCCCAAGGGATCCTACGGATATTTCAAAAGACGTATCTTTTCATAAAAACACCGTAGCCCCTATTTTCAAAACCCCATGATTCGTGTTATTTCAAAAGGCACTATTTGTAGGACTTATATTAGATTAATGCAGGTTAGTTACAGTTGCGTCTTGTTTTCAGCTCCCGCTTATTATTGTGCTTCGCTTCGCATCGCATACTTATGTTATAATTTCTTATTGCAATGTTGATATCATATTGTTAGGTCACCAGCACCATTACCGATGATGCGTATGTACCACGTACACTTACTTGCCGGCTCACACACATCTTCATCGGTAATTGCCATGTCACGTACACCTTAGAAAAGATTATTGCTTGACTTAGCTTGTTAGTTAGTACTTTGACATGATATTAGTGTACCTGCCTTATATGCCAGCCTAACATTGTAGTTATTACTTGCCACTTCATGCATACTGTTATTCATTGTTATGCCTATATTCATGGTTTTACATGCTATTGATGATTTGGATTCGGATTTCCATGAGATTTTCTGGATTTGGGGGGGGGGAACTGCAAAACTTATATAAACTGATTTCTCTCTTTTTAAATAAAAAGTGCGGTTTTTTCCCATGATGTATGAGTCGTCCACCATGAGTTTGCTGATGGATTTCGAGACCCGATTCGAGGAGACGGATGAACCGTTTCGGGTACATGGTGGACCCGGTAAGGTACCCCGGGGCAAGAAGCGCGTGATGATGACGATGTGAGCCTGGCAGGGGAGCACTACCTACCGGTGATTTTACCCGACGCGTCGGATATCCGGAGGATACTGTCGTGGTCTTGAGATGGATGGTAGGGGCCGGTCTGGACTGACGGCGCCCTAGATATTGTGATTGAGACATTGAGATTTCGAGATATTGAGGTACAGAGACTGTGATACAGAGATATCGAGATATTGGGATTACGTTTTGTGCCGATGCTAGGCACTGTTTTATGCTGATTTCATTATGATACCTCATTTTAAAAATACAAAGGAAATCTCACTAAATTATGAAAATGGTTCTTCATTTACATGTATTCTGTTTTCATGCATTCATACCTCATTCATATGATATATTGCTACTTGAGGCACTGACACGGGCACATGAGATTACACTCGGGTTAGATATTTACCCTGGCCTTGTTATAGGCTACGTGTTATTCTTATATTTGAGGATATATTATGATCATTGACCTAGGTTGCGTTATTTATGCGATTTCTGTGCGTAGATATTTTTATACTCACGAGTTAGCAACTCACCCCCGTTGTGCCCCAGTTTCTTGCAGGTTTGCCGTACAGGTTTCTTTACGACTTGCGGGCATAGTTTCCTTCGGGTGATTTGCTAGTAGGTTGGTTTACTTGTATCGTACCCCCATTTTATAACTTGTATATTATTACTCTATTGTATCTAGAAGTTCCATCAATCAAACATGTATTTACTTTGAGATAGAGAC
This sequence comes from Agapanthus africanus, assembly GCA_030015575.1. NCBI lineage: Eukaryota > Viridiplantae > Streptophyta > Magnoliopsida > Asparagales > Amaryllidaceae > Agapanthus > Agapanthus africanus. The sequence continues at coordinate 243,728,517 of CM057344.1, forward strand.
CAGTGATGTTATTCCTTCGACCTTAGAGTCGCGCATTATTTTTCTGTGGTTTTCTTGTGGTTTTGAGTTTCCTTTGAATTTTAATCCTCGCCGTTGGCGTTGTATATTATATTGCTTGTGTGGTTGTGACCGTCGATTGACGAAGAGCTAGCTCCCGCTTGGGGATGCCTTTTTATTGATTTCGTATACTATTCATGTTGTATCCCGTTTGGAAGCCAGTATTTTCAAAGGAGACTCTGCCGAAATTTTCAGGAAATACTTGATGTTTTTAAAACCGCATAAGTCGGCTTATGCTATTAAAACTACTTGATTTTTAATTGGTTTTCCTTCACTCTACTACTTTTCTTGGTTTGGATTTCTGGGTTTTCGGTTTACTTAGATTACGTACGCCTCGAGACGTTCGTAGTTTAAGTGCAGGTCATGTTCCGTACTTTCGGGTCGTGACATTAATGAAATTAAACTCCCAAAAGAATTTTTATTATGAAGTTAAATTCCAAAAGATTTTCTCATTTCTCTTTTGAAAAGAAACCCAAATAGGTTCTCTTGAAACTCCAAGATTTGGATCTTGGATTATGAAAAGAGATCCCTTTTCTTTTCTTGTTGGAGCCTTAGGAGATGGATTTCCTTTCTTCTCTCTCTCAAATTGGATCTTGATGAGAAATAAGAAGATAACAAAAATCTTTCTTTTTTTGGATTTTATGTGAGAGTTAAAACTCTCTTTCAATGAGTTTATAGTGAAACTTTATTTAGTTCTGAGAAAAAAAGAGCTAAGCACTTGATTTAATTGGAAAATGAAGATGAAGAAGAAGAACGTGAGAGAGAGAAAATGGAGGCACAAATCCTAATAAGATTGAGAGAATGGAGTTGTTATTGATTTTCTCATCATATTTTCCTTTTATAGGCTGCACACTTTACATATAGCCCCTTGAGCTTTTCCAAATGACATTTTGCCCATCACATACCCATGTGCTTATTTCTTTTTGCACATGAGCCATGGGTTTTACATAAATTTGGCTTTATGCCTGATTTCTTTACATTTATTCATAAAAATTATATTAAAATTGTTTATTACATAATTTTCTTCTTAGCATGGATGAGCCCGGCCCCTTCATGTTTGGGCTCGACTTGAGCATGGACCCAGTTGGTTTGAGCTTGGACCTACCTGCTTGGGTCGAGCTTGGGCCCGCTTAAATTCATTTCGGGCTTGGACCCACTTGTTCACAATTTGACTTTGACTGACTTTTGGTCAATGGGATATAAATTTTAACCCCAACAGGTGGCAGTCGTGATGACGGCCGCTCTACCACTGCTTACATCCTCTATCTTGGTTAAAATCCCATATCATGGAAATCGGCCCGACAAAAGAATATTTCTCGATCCTCCTTCGAAACTAAATAAAAAGCCCTTGCGAATGCCACAGCCGAGATACTATGAATGAAAAATCTTCTACAAGAACTCAAGCTAATTCTCATAAAACCACCCTCTCTATACTGTGATAATACAGGGGCTACCTATCTCAGTGCGAACCCAGTTTTCCACTCTCGGATGAAACGCATTGCTTTTGACTATCACTTCATTCGGAAATGCATTGAAAATGGAATCATTCGTGTACAGCATGTCAGCACTCATGATCAACTTGCGAATGTTCTCACAGAAGCACTTGGACACACACTTTCTCAAATTTTGATCCAAAATCGGAGTCTCCAACAGAGCCTCAATCTTGCGGGGGCGTATTAGTAACACAGGCCAAAAGTAACAGCAGACGTTTGAAGACGAAGTTGCAGACGTCTGCTATACGTCTACCCAAATAATAGAGCGTAGACAGACGTCCGAAAAAAATGTTGCAAACGTTTGTGTTATATCAACCAAACATCAGAGCAAGGCCAGACGCATGAAGAAGAAGGTCCAGACGTCTGGGCATAAAGCCACCGCTGAAGCGGTTATCAATCAGACGTCTGAACAATATGCTTCAAACGTCTGACCATCGTGAGTGTAGTTTTTGCAGATATTAATCACGCCAATCTTTTCATAACTTCCAAATTGTTTTTATTTTAAGTTTAGGAAAGATTTTATTTGATTCTATCATGTAAATTGTAATATATATATATATATATATATATGAGATTGATGGAGGAAAGAGACCATAGGAGGGGATTTCCTCCTATGGCGTCGAAAAAACACCCCCTCCCTAGTTTTTTCCGACGATCGGCACCCACCATCTTCATCGTCATCATCTAAGATGTGAGTATACCAAATTTCATGTGATTCTACAACCTTTCCACCTTTGATTTAGTGGGTTCAAAATTAACGGTTTACCGACAATAGAACTTTTTACATTGCTAAATCAACGGTGAAAAAGTTGTAGAATCACATAAAATTTGGTGTAACCACATCTTAGATGAGGACGATGGAGATGGTGGGTGCCGATCGTCGGAAAAAACTAGGGAGAGGGTATTTTTTCGACGCCATAGGAGGGAATTCCCACCTATGGCATCTTTTCTCCATTATTCTCTATATACACACACACACATTATTGATATTCAATACAATTACCAAGTTGAAAACCCCAAAAAACTATCTTCTTCAAGAGCTCATATAGATCATAAAACAAAGGAATTCAAAAGGGGAAAAAATTACTCAAGAATGATCAAAGATGGGCCATTTGTGAACAATTTCATATATGGTAAAGAAAGAAGCTGACACAACGAAGCTTTGAACACTATGGTCCTTGTACATGATGAAGTTGTAGATAGCTATTCCAATAACACATCACCAACCTATCTTTTTCCTTTTTTGCCGGGAAAAAACCATTTACTAAGATATGTAATAAGAAATATACAAACAAATTTACAGATACTTCTCAAGGAAAAACTTCGGCTTTGATAGAGCATTGTGTAAGACAGTAGTCCTACAATTATAAGCATCACTAGAACCCAAATGCAATACTTGTAGATTGTTACCGTCACAAGAAAATTGAAAACAAATATATTTCAGTTTCAGTAGTGAAAAAAAGCAGGTATATATACCGAAAAGATAAAATACCATGAGCAACACCAAATGATAGAAAGAAATATAATATGAATATTTAGAATGTATGTATCCGGTTCCTGCATGACACGGTAAACTTGTAACATTGCGACACAGTAAAAAACTTATATCATTGAGTTATATAAAAGTGAAGCTGTTTAAAAAGTACAAAAGCTTTGTGCGTGTGTGCGCACATGGGTGTATCATGCAAACGGATTTAGCTAAATAAACAAAACCATAGGAGCCAAATTTATTAGAAATAGAAATAGAATTTCCCAAAGCAAATTATCTTATTCGGAAAGTAGTGTAAATGCACCCTCTACATATCGATAGCAGGAACTGTCACATATCCACCAGGCTTTCTGAATCGAGGAACTAAATATCCACCACCATACTTTTGCTGCAAAAATATTATAACCGCGAAAATTACTCCTTGTAACGGAATAATAATATCCCATGTGGTCGAAAAATAGTCTCCGTTTGGGCTTGCATATATGTACGAGAAATTGAAGTACGGCACATTGAATCGAGCTCTATATGCATCATAAAGATGAGGTAGCACACGAACTGCAGTGGTCCCCACATAAAACACCGGAGAGAGCGCTTTATCTTTGCTTTCACAAATTAGATTGAGAATAATTTGTGGAAGTAGAAAACCATCAATTATCAAGCCGCCGTAAGATACAAAATCTTGATTATTGAAAGATCTAGCGCGAACGAACCAAACAATTAGCGCTCCAGCAAAATACACAGGAAGTAAATACTTTAGAGCTTTCTTCTCAGCAATCCGTAAGCTCTGTTTGTGCTCTTCTGAAGATCTAGCAACCAAAGACAATTGAAGGAGCCGGATCTGAAGCAATAAAGCTAGCATCGACATGATCCTCACTAGAACCTCATTCACCTCTAGCCAACCCCCACTATATAACATAACTTGTTGCTTCTCCAATCTTCTTGCAAACAAGGCATTAAAATTTAGCACTAGAGGTACAATATTGCCAATAGCCATAATCACAAGCATAGCAATCGACATCGAGGGGAGAACGCCCTTGTGCTTTCTAACATAAAAGATCTGAAACACGATGAAAACACATGAAAGAGTGAGAGAAATCAGAACCATGATTATTTCCATGTCCATTCTCTTCACCACTTCACCAGCTTCAGTATCATACATCGTATAAGACAAGAGCTCTAAAGGATCGAAATAGAGAGGATCTGACTTTGTTCTCGTACTACTAATAGTTCCATTAAGATGTCGAGTGCCAGTAAAATTTCCTTTGAGCTCTTCTCCATTAACAAAATTTAGTGGAGATAGCTGGATATTAATTTGAATTTGGCAATCAACAGAATCTTCACCTTTTCCTTTTGTGGAAATCACCAAGTAACTTGGACACTTGCAGCCTACCATGCAAAAAGTTCCTGTTCTAGCATTGTAAACACCTTCAGCCGATATATCAGTTATTTCTTCTAATTTACGTGTTGAATTATAGAAACTATAACTTATCATATAGCTCACATTCCAAAGGGTTCGAGTAATATCGGGATTCGATTCTCCAAAAGTAACCTCAGAGGTTATCTTCGAAAAAGAATCGCCATAGAAGTTCTCGCCGAAAGAAAGTGGGATCGCATAACCTGACATAGTATTTTCACCAGAACCTTTCACGGTGAGATCAAATGTCAGGTCTGCAATGGAATTCTCATCTGGGTATCTTTCATACCTCAAACTTTGGTTATGTTTGATTTCTCCGCATGTTTTTGCCATTGAATCGGCTATAGTATACTCATACTTGACACCATGTAAGATCCCTAAACCTTGTCCTACGCTCTGAAACGAAATCGGACTAAAAAATCCGGGATCACTCTTTCCTTTAACACTCCAAATACGCCCCAATACATTGCTCCTGACGCTTATTGTATAGACCGAAGGAAACCAAAAGTGCAACCCAATCGTGCAATCACCAACCCACGAATCTTTCGAAACATCCTGCGTCTTTAACACCGGACAAGCCAAAAGACAAAGAATCTTCTTCTCTTCATCCCAGTACCCCTCGGCAACTAAAGACTTTTCGGGAATCAAAATATTGTCAGAACTATCGGCACTACTGTTAGTAAAGCCAACGTGCATATGCACTTTCCCATCTTCAGAACAATAAACCGAACTCATGGTCATGAAAACCGAAAATGGACCACAATTCAAAGAAGAGCAATCTTTTGCATACTCTAACTGAAATCTCCCACGCAATAACTGCTGAAGGTTACTAGATGTGGAATCGGTCTCAAGGCCAAGCAAATTTGTTGGGACCTTGACACGTGAACATATATTTCGAACCCGGTCAAGCTGGGTATAGATATAATTATTCTCAGCGTAGGCCAAAACAGATATTGTGTCGAAGTGATTCGAGCTATCAGAATCATCCAGGCTCTTAATTGTTCCATTTACGACACAAGTATAAATGTTTGATTCTTTCGGGTGATTCATAACAAAAACAGCAGATAGCTTCAGTCGACCTGTTAGAGATACCGGTTATATCGGTTAGGCATACATTGAGATAGTTAGGATTGGTTATTTGTGTCCAAGAATATCTTACATGGTCCCTAAGGGCATGTTTGTATGTTAGGAGTATAAATAAGGAGTTGGAAATCCTTCCACCTTTTGAGGGAGAAAAAAAGCATAAGGATGTTATTGTTTCTTGTTTCTTTGCAATAAAAGGACCTTTTTTTAGTAGGGGGGAAAAAATTATGAGTAGTAAGTTTGTTGTTTGTTTAACCTAAGTACCTTATTTTCTCTTTTCTCAAATATTTAATTGATTAAAACTGCTGGCATGGCGAAGTCGAGGAGAATTTTGTTTAACCTAAGTACCTTATTTTCTCTTTTCTCAAATATTTAATTGATTAAAACTGCTGGCATGGCGAAGTCGAGGAGAATTCCAACCAAGAGCTTGAAGTAGAAGCTTTGCAAACAAATGCAAGGAGTAGCAACCCCAAATGAAACCATTGCTAAAAACAGGCCCCAACTTATGCATGCTATATAATCAAGCCCTGTTTGGCTAATAATAATGTATGGATGAAACATTTTAGGCCGTCCCATTTGTGTATGGAGTCAGAATAACCGGAGTTTATTTTTAAGTAGAGGTAGAGGGTTTGCTGGTTTGCGATGGGGTGTTTGGCTATAGCTATCTAAACTCTAAAATCTTTTATGGGGTTATCTAGACTCTAAAATGGATGATTTCTTTACAAATTTTGAAGCTCAGAAAACTTTGGTCGGATTGGAGTTCAGTAAACTAATTTTTTCCCCCTCTCAACTTTGGAGCTTAGATAACCATGGTTTTTTAAACTTCAAATTAAAACTCATCCCGGGCATGGCACTCGGTTAAGCTAGGATTTTGGAGTTAAGTTTAGAGAATATATATTTATGAACTCCGGTTATCTTATGGCTCAACTCCATTCCTAAACAGGGCCTTAATGTTAAGCAAGCTATCATGTACCTTTTCCCGTCCATGAAGAGCCGGTGCCAACCATGCAAAGCTTGCCACTAGACCTATCCCAGAAACCCGAAACTTCGAAATTCGCGCTTAAGGACGACCCATACGAAGTCGAGAACCTGTACCTCTCTTTGGGAAACCGTTCGGGCCAAAGTGAAGGGGTCGCTTCGCCTTGGATCGAGAGATGGGACCTGGAGATGTGATAAAGGTCGGGGTTTTGAGTACGAAAGAGTTGGTTGCTGTAGAAATTGAAGTGTCCAGGGATCGGTTGTAATTCCTTCCAAGAAGAAGAGGAGGAGGAGGAGGAGGAGGAGGTATTTGCAGGAGTTAGGATGTTATCGCCACCAGTGTAATACCCATCCCAGATGGAGATATAAACGCTGCGGTTTTTCTCCACGGTGAGGCCGGAAATTGAAACTTGGGGTACTATGCTGTTGCAGTGTTCTCGATATGGGATTTTGGCTTGAGTAGAGAGGCAACAGCAAAACAAGACGGCGATCGAAAGAAAGTACAAAGAAGAGGTGGCAGTGCTTGGTTTTTTGACTGGAAAGTTTGGAGGAGCCATTGCTTTTTGAGAGGAAGCTATGTTCCCTTCCTCTCTTTTATAGAGATTTTTCACTTGGAACCAGTTGTGGAAAAGCAGTGACAAGTAGAAAAAGGACAAGAGGGGAGAAGATAAGGAAATTAATGATGATAAGGGGATGGGATGAATGTGAAATTCTACCCTCAAGCTCACTATATTGTATGAAAAGGAATACTATCAACTGCTCCAGCATTAGGAATCTTAAGAGGTAGTACTAAATGCATATATTGAATAATAGAAATCTTAGTTTATTTGTGCAAAAGACTAACTAACTAATGCATATCATATGGGCATAGCTTAGTTGGAACTCATTTTTTTCATGTATACCAGAGGTCGCAAGTTCGATCCCTGAATACGGTATATTTCAAAAAATTAAATAATAATATACGTTATATACATGTAGTATGTCAATACAAAGATTGAAGGTAGAAGTGGTAAATTTTTAAGGCGTAAATGGGTAGTTTTTTTAGTTTTTTCTTTTCCTTTTCACTTCGTTCAACACAGATTGTCTTGAAGTCATATGAAGACTTGGACTCAATCCAATTATTCTAAGCCATTAAAGGATGATAAGGGAGTATCCTTTTAAATTTCCACAAGTCTTTGGTCTTGCTATTATTCAATTGATTCTGGGCATCAAGCTTCTTTCGTGGAAGTTGCCTCAGCATACCCTTTGACTCAGCTACTCTCAATTCCTATTTGATGACGACTTTGTATGTTAAAATAAAATTATTATACTTGGGCATTGGAAAAAAAATTAAATATTTTTTTGGAGGATAGCACTGATAAATTGATTGCCTTTCCCTAACAAAATTAAAACATTAGAGGGAGGGAGAACATGTCAATCCTTTGAAAGTTTAATGCATAAATCAATTTTATATCTATAGAATGCCAGAAACCTTAAAGCACGGTTGCTATATATTTTTTTTTTTGACCGTAACGAAACCCACCGGCCCACATGCCTCTCTTCGAAACACTAAATGGGAGATTCCGGGTTGGATCCAGGATCTTCCCCCATAAGCTCCTACTGCTCACCACTGGGCTTTGTGCCCCGCACCATTTGCTACTGGTTTTGATCAAATTGTAAGAGAGGAGTGCTGATGTAGATTATTTTTCCTAGCACCCGTGCACAAGATAAGAAATAAAGAACTGAATTCTACATGCACGAGAAGCTAAAACAATAATAAAGGAGAGAATGCTTTTTGTTGAGAGTCCGTTGCTCTGCTTGGTATGTGGTAATCCATGAGGGAATGTAAGATTCCCATACATTACAGGGTGTTCGTATAATGCAACTGGTATACATGAAATATGTGTTTTCCATCGCAAATTCACATGCCATCAAGAAATAGAAATGCGATTCCTATCAAAACATATGGGCATCCAACATTCCTCTTGTGCAGAGGTATTTTACCAACTATGCCGCAGCCATCGGCACCCTATCATTGTTGCAGATGCCATAAGCAACATCACCATCATTGTCGCCACCATCGACAGCCCCACCATCTCCTCCACAGACGCCACCGTCTCCACTCATGATAACCACCGATGTGGTCATCGCCCCTTTTCCTATCATCTCTACCATTGTCACTGTTAAAGATCATCAGAATGATTTATTTTCATAATTTGGATTGTTAGATTTCTTCATTATAGAGAATTTGTTTCTTAAATATTCGGTTAAATCTCCTGATTAGGTTTTCCTATGTAGAACATTTATATCTTATGTTGTATGGAATATTTCAATGACTATTCCTTGGTTAGTTTGTATAAATACCAATCGTAATATCAATAAAACTATCGAGCTCTCATTTTCTATCATGGTATCAGAGCTATGGCTCGATCCAAAACCTCTCTATTTTATATCAATAATTTAGTTTTATAAATAAATAAATTGCTATGAAAATATCTATTCTTTTTCTCGGTGTTGCTTCCATCAAAATCAATTGTGTGCAACCAATTCCTTACACGATGTTTTTCATCAACTCCTTTATTCGGCATTCGAGTGAAAACGACATTGAGGCTCGGGTCCGCCTAACTTATGCGAAAGAGGTCGGGGGGTTTTGTGGTCCACCTTACTACGGTGAAATAGATCATAGGCACACGTTCGCCTTGCTTGCTGCCTCTAGGCTGTTCTCCATCGTCGGTGTAAAGGTTGAATATTTTGAATTTTGTTATTATTCAAACTCTCGGTGAGTTTGCGAGAGGGTGTTTAAGAATATCAGACTAATTTATTTTCATAATTTGGATTGTTAGATTTCTTTATTAGAGAGATTTTATTTCTTAAATATTTGGTCAAATCTCCTTATTAGGTTTAGATGGTTTATATCTAATTTTGTATGGAATATTCCAATGACTATCTTTTGTTAGTTTGTATAAATATCATTTGTGATATCAATAAAACTATTGAGCTCTCATTTTTTATTGAGAGCTATGGCTCGATCCAAAATCTCTCTATTTTAAATCAATGATTTAGTTATCCAAATAAATAATTTTTATAAAAATATCTAGTCTTCTTCTCGGTGTTGCTTCCATCAAAATCAATTGTGTGCAACCAATTCCTTACACGATGTTTTTCATCAACTCCTTTATTCGGCATTCAAGTGAAGGCGACGTTGAGGCTCAGATCCGCCTAACTTATGAGAAAGAGGCTAGAAGGTTTTGTGGTCCACTTTACTCTGGTGAAAGAGATCATAAGCACACGTTCGCCTTGCTTGCTGCATCTGGGCTGTTCTCCATCGTCGGAGTAAAGGTTGAATATTTTGAATTTTGTTATTATTCAAACTCTCGGTTATCTACCGTAAGTTTGCGGGAGGTTGTTAAAAAATATCAGACTAATTTATTTTCATAATTTGGATTGTTAGATTTCTTTATTAGAGAGAATTTATCTCTTAAATGTTGGAGATGGTGCCCTCAGAGTCAATTATTGGATCACAGGCACATAATTACAATGATTGAGGGAGGACCTATGCCGGTAGGACAGTCTTACTCAAGATGATAGTATGCTATCTGGTTTATCTTTATCATCGTGTACTGCTTTAGGTGACATTACAGATCACTATTGCACATTGGTAGAGCCCTTAGTATTCTTGCTTGATGGCCAGCAGTATGATGGCGATCATATACGTGGGAGATGGGGTCTAGAAGCACATCCTTTAAAGGTCCCTAGTCGTGGGAGTTTTCGAGACAGGGCATCGATACTCCAGAGTAGACTAGTGTATACAGTCGAGACCCCGATGAGGGACGGTGGCCGGTCTCACAAGCCACTGGTGTCAGTTGGTTCACCTAAGATGTATACAGGTGCTCATTGGGTTATGAGTACACCGGACAGGATTCGTCGGGAACCTGCTAGTTGGGATTATACCAGACGTCAGATAGCAGTTCCCTGGTGACATGTGTACAGGTTAGTTCATCGACCTGAGATCGTCATTTATCTCGTGTGAGTTCCCACTGTACTTTGATTACTACCCTACCACGGCTCAAAGGATTCGTGCAAACAGGTTTTAGTTGGGTACAGTCCCGAGCCATATGGAGGCGGTGAGCGGATCTGCAGGGGTTCGTCTCTCCCGGTATTGGGGGTGAGGTCGCGCTGTGTCTAGGAGAGCCATTACACGAAGTCCTTGGCCAAGGCAGGAGATTTACTGGTAGGTATTCTAGTAGCATCTCAGGGTGTTCTAGGCTACACTCCGACACGACTTGTACCGCCTTTGGGGGTCTAACTTTTACCAACCCCCTAGGCCCGCCATGCGATGCTCATAGACGAACGGACCGGACTGTACGGATATTGTCACTGACAGGCTCAGTAGGGTGTCAGGATGAGTTCGCTCATCGACCTCCCTTTTGGTCAATACCTAGTAGCTCGTTATGTACGGCTAATACCTCTGACGTGCTAGTGGTTAAATCCACAGCCAAAGTATTAACGAGTCTTTAGAGTCCCTCACAGACAGTTTCTCAAGTTTCGGGCGAAACGCTGTAGAGGCCGTATGGAGATATGGCAGGGTTCGATCATATACGTGCGGTATTGCACGGATCATGATCGGACGGATAATACTAGCGGGCTTTGGTTTAAGTCGGATCCTAGTATTGTACAGTGTAGATTTTGTCTCATTGCATTTGTATTCGGTCGGAATACAAATGCGGGTATATATATACAGTCGCGGGGTTATCCGGTAATTTGTTACCGGATCGCTTTTTGAAGTTGCCAGTTTGCATTCAATTTCGACCATTTTCGTTTCTATCTTTCTTTGGCTGAAAATTGGTGTGGAGGGGGTTATTTGAAAATGTGCAAATTAGTATAGTGGAGGGTGGTTTTTGTAATTAGTTGTTTCATGATGGTTCTACCATCCTTTGACTTCTTTTGGTTAATCATTACTTGACTTTTGAGATGAGATGGTTGATGAAGTGGAGACTTGGTTGTGATCATATTTTCTCATCATCACTCATCATTCCTTTTTGCATTATTGATCCACTCCCTCTCTCCCCTTTCACATGTCATGGCCGGCCATTTCATTTGGGGGCTCTCATATTTTTGGGTGGGGAAAAATATTGATCTCATTCTTCTTGCATCAAAGTCCTTAGCTCCTCTTCAAAGATTTTTCCTCCACCTCCAAAAGGGCAACTTCACATAACCCCTTGAGACAAACCATTCTATACTTAGCCTACAGCATTCTTGGACATGTCGGCCCGCCAACTTCGTGCCCGAGTTGCCTCGGTCCAGAGGTGGGAGCCCGTAAAATGACCCGGCGATGTGTTGCCCTTTCTGATGAGGAGAGGAAGACCGGAGATTCCGTGAGGAGATCGGGATGGAGGCCGAAGGCCGAAGGACACGGATCGCTCGGTATAGCTTTCTACCCTTTCTTCAATTAGCTAGTAGTAGGTTAATGGTCCGATCCGGGTTTATAGTCTGCGGTAGCACCGGTTTCTAAGTAAAGAAAAGTTCTTGTTTCCGCATTTTGGCCTCGGACAGACGGCCGGGGCGCTGCCGTGCACTTACATTAAATATTTGGTCAAATCTCCTTATTAGTTTTAGATGATTTATATCTTATTTTGCATGGAATATTCCAATGACTATCCTTTGTTAGTTTGTATAAATATCATTTGTGATATCAATAAAACTATTGAGCTCTCATTTTTTATTGAGTGCTATGGCTCGATCCAAAATCTATCTATTTTATATCAATGATTTAGTTATCCAAATAAATAATTTTTATAAAAATATCTAGTCTTCTTCTCGGTGTTGCTTCCATCAAAATCAATTTTGTGCAACCAATTCCTTACACGATGTTTTTCATCAACTCCTTTATTCATCATTCAAGCGAAAGCGATGTTGAACCTCGAGTCTGCCTAACTTATGCGAAAGAGGCCGGAAGGTTTTGTGGTCCACCTAACTCCGTTGAAAGAGATCATAGGCACACGTTCGCCTTGCTTGCTGCATCTGAGTTGTTCTCCATCGTTGGTGTAAAGGTTGAATATTTTGAATCTTGTTATTATTCAAACTCTCGATTATCCACCGTGAGTTTGCGGGAGATTGTTAAAGAATATCAGACTAATTTATTTTCATAATTTGGATTGTTATATTTCTTTAGAGAGATTTTGTCTCTTAATATTTGGTCAAATCTCTTTATTAGGCTTAGATGATTTGTATCTTATTTTGTATGGAATATTCCAATGACTATTCCTTGGTTAGTTTGTATAAATATCATTTGTGATATCAAAAAAATCTATTGAGCTCTCATTACTTATCAAGGTATGAGAGCTATGGCTCGATCCAAAATCTCTCTATTTTATATCAATGATTTAGTTATCCAAATAAATAAATTTCTATGAAAATAACTAGTTTTCTTTTCGATGTTGCTTCCATCAAAATCAATTATGTGCAACCAATTCCTTACACGATATTTTTCATCAACTCCTTTATTCGGCATTCAAGCAAAAGCGACATTGAGGGTTGGGTCCGCCTAACATATGCGAAAGATGCCAGGAGGTTTTGTGGTCCACCGTACTCCGGTGAAAAAGATCATAGGCACACGTTCGCCTTGCTTGCTGCATCTAGATTGTTCTCCATCGTTGGTGTAAAAGTTGAATATTTTGAATCTTGTTATTATTCAAACTCTCGGTTATCCACCGTGAGTTTGCGGGAGGCTGTTAAAGAATATCGGACTGATTTATTTTCATACTTTGCATTGTTAGATTTCTTTATTAGAGAGACAAAGGGAGATTTTGTCTCTTAAATATTTAGTCAAATCTTTTGATTATGTTTAGATGATTTATATCTTATTTTGTATGGAATATTCCAATAATTATTCCTTGGTTAGTTTGTATAAATATCATTTGTGATATCAATAAAACTATTGAGCTCTCATTTTTTATCTTGGTATCAAAGCTATGGCTTGATCCAAAACCTCTCTATTTCATATCAATGATTTAGTTATCGAAATAAATAAATTTCTATGAAAATATCTAGTCTTCTTCTCGGTGTTACTTCCATTAAAATCAATTGTGTGCAACCAATTCCTTACACGATGCCTTTCATCAATTCCTTTATTCGGCATTCAAGCGAAAGTGACATTGAGGCTCGGGTCCGCCTAACTTATCTGAAAGAAGTCAGGAGGTTTTGTGGTCCACCTTACTACTGTGAAAGAGATCATAAGCACATGTTCGCCTTGCTTGCTGCATCTAGGTTGTTCTCCATCGTCGGTTAACTGCCGTGTGTTTGCGGGAGGCTGTTAAAGAATATCAGACTAATTTATTTTCATATTTTGGATTGTTAGATTTCTTTATTAGAGAGACAGAGAGATTTTGTCTCTTAAATATTTGGTCAAATCTCCTGATTAGGTTTAGATGATTCATATCTTATTTTGTATGGACTGTTCCAATGACTATTCCTTGGTTAGTTTGTATAAATAGCATTTGTGATATCAATAAAACTATTAAGCTCTCATTTTCTATTATGATAGAAAATGAGAACCTGATAATTTTATTAATATTATAAAACTCTATTTTTAAAGATATAGAACATATAAAAACAAGGAAACAAAATAACCTAGATAAAGAAAAATACATAATTCAAAATTGACCTAATATATAATATAAGGTAATAGATCTTGCTTAATGAAGTAGTCTACTAAGCAATAATATGAAATAATATCAATCACGATATTTTCTATCTTTAACACCCTCCTGCAAATTCATGGTTGATTGTCTACCGAGAACTTGGAGAGAATATTGCTTGAGTTGGATATCTGCAAAGATAAGAATGACGAGAGCAACATAGTCTTCTAATGTATCGAGATAGGCGGGTTTGAAGTCTCTGGTCACTTCCGCATGATGCTAGTGTTAGATATGTATGCCCAAGAGGCCTGTATTGTATATGATGCTAGGCATGTATATGTACAGAAACAATCTTTACTCGAAATGATAGTATGTTATCTGGTTTATCTTCATCTTAACGTGTGATGTATTGTATTTCATATATTTATATACATGTTGATGAAGCCCTTAGAATTATGCTTGACTACCAGGATTATGATGTAGATCATATGTTACGACCCGAAGGTACGGAACGTGACTGGCACTTAAATTACGAAACGACTCAAAGCGTACGTAATCTAAGTATGCCAAAGCCCAGAAATCTAAACCGTTTAAAGAAATAGAGTGAAATAAAACTTAACTTAAAAAGATAATTTTTGTAAAATAAAGTCACCTTATAACATTTTAATGCACCAAATTTCCCGAAAATTTCAGCAGAGTCTCCTTTGTAAATACTGGCCCCCAAACGGGTAAAACACATGAAAATACATATAAATAAGGAATAAAGACATCCCCAAGCGGGAGCTAGCTCTTCGCCAATGGCGGAATCATAACCACACGCAACATGTATATCAAAAGTGCGAAATAAACATCTGAAAGAAAGAAATGAGAAGCACCACATCGGCTTAAGTGAGCATCGACACCAAACACCACAATACAAGTCTCACGAGTCTCATCGTCTAGTCCAATATACAAGGGTAGATAGATTATACTAGATACAAATAATAATACAAGATGGAATAAAAGTATCCTCGCAACCCACCTATGAGCAAAGCTGCAAATCGATGCAATGAAGCAAAAAGAGGAAGTGCACCTGTCGCTACTGCGCTGACGGGTCGAACTTGCAAGATACTGTGGCACAACAGGGGTGAGTTGTCAACTCGTGAGTAGTAAGTAACATATAATAAGGCAAGTATGCACGCAAATGCGTCTCAATCTACGCATATCGATATGATACGATGTACTAACATGAATGCATAATCAAACACAAAACCTGAACAAGTCTGGTATGAGAAAATCTTTGTTCTTATCTTAGAAAAAGCTTTATGTAATAAACTGAAGTATCATCAATGAAATCAACAGAAAATCCATGTCAAGATCGACACATTATATATATATATATATATATATATATATATATATATCCCAATATCTCAATATCTCAATGTCTCAATATCTCGGGCTCCGTCAGTCCGGATCGACCCATATCATCAAATCTCATGACCTCGTCGCTATCATCCGGATATCCTCCGCGTCAAACATAACCGGTCGGTAGTGCTCCCCTGCCGGTCTTAACGCCATCTATGCGATCTTCTTGCCCTGAGGTACCGCACCGGGTCCACCATGTCCCCGCAGACGGTGCATCCCCCTCCTCGAATCGGGTATATCATACAGCTCAAGAACCGAGAAAACACATGGTGGACGCCACACACATCAAACCACGAGAAAACAGCAAATTTCTATTTTAAAAATGATAATAGGTTAATAAAATTCTTGCAGTTTTCCCCAAAATCCAGAAATCTCATCAATACTGAAATCCTCGAGAAGAATTACAATATGTAAACTGTAAGTCGACGTTGTACACCCCACGCGTTGCGGGGAGGCGGAAATATGAAAAACAATCTTTTTCTTTAAACTAACATCGACTAACCGAACGGATCTTTGCTAAACTATAACTAAACTATCATAGGAGTAGTTAGCTACTATGAAACAAGATTATACCTAATGAACCAAGTCCTTCTTCTTCTCGTTAACCACCTTCTCGTCGGCCTCCTCTTTGTAATAGATGATCCACCCGAAAGCTACTACTCCAAGCTTTGCCTCTAACTTGAGGAAACTAGGTTACTCAAGTTTCGAATCAAAGTCACCTAGGTAATATAGAGTGTGATTAAGGATTAACAGGTCTTACTAACCCTTGATCTCAACACATGAGAGGTTAGGGTTAGGGTTTGAAGAGAGAGAGCTTGAGGAGAAAGAAGGTGAGAGTGAGAATGAAATGAAATAATGATATCATTTGAATATATGAAGCATAATAATATATTAGATGAATAAATCAAATGATTTATCAACCATGCTTCATTTATTCATTATGAGTGATTCATTTCATGAGTCATTAGTCATTAAATGCACCATTAAATACATGAATGAATCACACAAATGAGTAGCTAAATCAATAAATGCAAATGCCACCTTAGCCCCCAAGTCATCATCCTTCTAGAAGCTTCTCGCCAAATTACGAGAACACCCCTCCTATCCGTGAAAACACGGAAAAACTTTAGACTGTATAAATCCAATAATCCGATACTAGAATCTGGCTTAAACCAAAGCCGGCTGGTAAAAACTGTCCGAACATCGTACGTGCGTAAAAACACGTATGCGTCCGAACCCTTGTCGTAAAACCATACGACCTCTATGTCGTTTCGCCTGGAGCAGGGAAACTCTCTGTGTAGGACTCTAAAGACTCGACTACTATGCTGGCAGTGGGTTTAACCACAGATCGCAAGCAGCACTAGCTGTACGTAACGGTCCCCAGGTAGATGTCGATAAGAAGGCCGATGAGGAAACCCATCCGAACTCCTACTGAGCCTGATGTGACAATCTCCGTACAGTCCGGTCTGTTCATCTAGGACTATCGCATATCGGGCCTAGGGGCGGCAAGCGTCAGTCCCCTAAAAGCGGTATAAGTCGTGTCGGAGCGAAGCCTATTACACCTTGAGAAACTACTGGAAAACCTACCAGTAAATCTCGCTTGCCCTGGCCAGGGACTTTGCGTAATGGCTCTCCAGACACAGCGCGATATCAACTCCCAATACCGGGATAGACAAATCCTGTCTAACGGCCACTGCCTCCAAGTGCTCGGGATTGCACTCAACTGCTACCTGTTTGCATGACTCCTTTGAGCCGTGGTAGGGTAGCAATCTAAGAACAGTGGGACACACTCGAGGCGAAGTAGCAGTTTCAAGTCTGCGGACTATGCTGTGCTCATGTCACCTGGGAACTGTTAACTGATGACGGGTATAATACCAACCAACAGTTCCCTGCGAGTCCTGTCCGGTGTACCCGTAACCCAACGAGCACCTGCGTACTATCTTCAGTACGACGTACTGATGGCTGTGGGACAGACCATCTTCCCAACTGGGATGAGAAGCGTACATACTAGTCTACTCCGGAGTATCGATGCCCTGTCTCGATAATCCTACGACTAGGGACCTGAAAAAGGATGTGCTTGTAGACTACCCAGCCCCCACTAGTATGACTTCCATCACAATGCTGGTAGTCAAGCAAAATCCTAAGGGCTCTATCAATACGTACACACATATTAAGATAGATATAACCAAGTAGCATACTACTATGTTTAGCAAGACTGTTAATATAACTGTGAATATCCCAAGCTTCCATTAAGTAATATACAAGCTAGTATGATACAATAATGGCCCCTAAGGCATATACACTAACAATCTCCTACTTGCACTAGGGCCATGTACTGGCATATCGAAGACCGATCATCTCGAGTAGCCTCTCGAACTGAATCTGAGGTAAGGCCTTTGTGAATGGATCAGCAATGTTCTCCTCTGTAGCAACTCTCCGGACCTCGATCTCCCGGCGATCAATGATCTTCCTGATCAGGTGATACCGCCTTAAGATGTGTCTGGACTTCTGATGGGACCTGGGTTCCTTCGCTAAAGCTATAGCTCCGTTGTTGTCGCAATACAGCGGTATTGGATAAACAATGGTAGGAACCACCTGAAGTTCTGTTAGGAACTTCTTCATCCAAACCGCTTCTTTTGCGGCATCGCAAGCAGCAATATACTCCGCTTCCATCGTCGAGTCAGCAATTGTGTCCTGCTTGGAACTCTTCCAGCACACCGCCCTTCCATTGAGGGTAAAGACATAACCTGACATGGACTTGGAGTCATCCTTATCAATTTGGAAGCCGGAATCAGCAAAGGCCTCGATCTTGAGGTCTTTTCCGCCGTAAACGAAGAACATCTCCTTAGTCCTTCTCAGGTACTTGAGAATGTTCTTCACTGCTATCCAGTGCTTCTCCTCTGGGTCTGACTGATACCTGCTTACCACGCTCAGTGCGTAAACTACATCTGGTCTGGTGCACAACATCACATACATTATAAAGCCTACTGCAGAAGCGTAGGGTATAATAGACATGCGATCCCTTTCCAAATCAGTCTTGGGAGACATCTCTTTGAATAGGGTGATTCCGTGACAAGCCGGTAGATTACCGCGCTTAGAATCTTCCATACTGAATCTTTTCAGTATAGTGTTGATATACCTGGACTGCGAAAGTCCCAACATCCTCTTGGATCTATCACGATAGATCCGGATCCCCAAAATGAAAGAGGCATCACCCAGGTCTTTCATGGAGAACCTGTGTGACAAGAATCCTTTGACAGATTGTAGCATAGGAATGTCATTTCCTATCAATAGAATGTCATCCACGTACAAGGCGAGGAATACGATAGTTCGTGCTACAATTTTACTATATATACATGGTTCATCTGGATTTTTGATAAAATCATATTCTTTGACCGTTTCATCAAAACAGATGTTCCAACTCCGCGATGCCTACTTTAATCCATAAATGGACTTAAGCAACTTGCACACTTTCCCTCTGCTCCCACTCTGATTGAAGCCTTCCCATATAGACGCACTCTTCTAAATTATCATTTAGAAAAGCCGTCTTTACGTCCATCTGCCAGATTTCATAATCATGGAAGGCGGCAATAGCAAAAAGGACCCGAATGGATTTGAGCATAGCCACTGGAGAAAAAGTTTTGTCATAGTCCAAACCAGGTCTTTGACGAAAACCCTTTGCAACAAGTCTAGCCTTATAGGTTTCCACCTGTCCATCTACACCAATCTTTTTCTTGAAGATCCATTTGCATCCTATGGGTTTTACCCCATCTGGAGCAAAGTCCAAAGTCCATACTTTGTTGGTGTACATGGACTCCATCTCGGTCCGTATTGCATCTAGCCATCGTACCGAGTCGCCGCTCTAGATGGCCTGCTGGAAGCTAGTAGGTTCATCATCATCAATGACGCAATTCTCTCCATCCCCATCTATGAGAAAACCGTAGTATCTTTCAGGCGGATGAGACGGCCTACTACTCCTGCGGAGGGGTGCGGGAATGTCCTGTTCTTCTTGAACTACTGGTTCTACCATACTTTCAGTAGTAGTTTGTGGTTCTGGAATTTCTTCCAGTTCTATTGCGCTCCCACTTGTTTCCTTTTCTAAAAACTGATGTTCTAGAAAATGGGCATTACGAGAAACAAAAACCTTTTGTTCCTCTGCGTAATAGAAGGAATACCCCCCGGAGTTCTTTGGATATCCCACAAACTTACACAGTACTGATCGTGCCTCGAGTTTGTCCGCATGCTGCTTTTTAACAAAAGCTGGATATCCCCATATCTTTAGATACTGAAGATAGGGTTTCTTCCCACTCCACATCTGATATGGAGTGGTAGGCACAGTCTTGGTATGAGCTCTGTTCAAAAGATATGCCGCTGATTCTAGCGCATAACCCCAGAAAGATCGCGGTAACTTAGCATTACTCATCATAGAACGTACCATATCCAATTGGGTTCGATTCCGTCTCTCCGATACCGTTATGCTGTAGAGTGTATGGAGGAGTAAGCTGAGAGAGAATTCCTTTCTCTTTTAGGTAACCTAGGAACTCGGCACTTAAGTATTCACCACCTCGATCAGATCTCAGTGTCTTGATACTTTTTCCGGTTTGGTTTTCTACTTCATTCTTATACTCTTGGAATTTCTCAAAAGCCTCGGATTTATGTTTCATCAAGAAAATGAATCCGTACCTAGAGTAATCATCCGTAAAAGTAATGAAATAGGAAAAATCACCTCTTGCATGTGTAGACATTGGACCACATACATCGCTGTGTATGAGTCCTAAGAGATCGCTCGCTCTTACTCCATGTCCAGTGAATGGAGTCTTTGTCATCTTTCCTTTGAGACATGATTGACAAGTGGCATAAGTTTGATATTCGAACGAATCCAAATATCCTTCTCTATGTAACTTAGTTAACCTTATCTCATTGATGTGACCCAGTCTACAATGCCATAAGAAAGCCTTATTTAAATCTAGAGACTTTCTTTTTAGTGTGTTCTGGACATTGAAAATCTGTAAATGGTTTAAGACATATATACCGTTATTTAGTGTACCGGACTCAATCAAACCATGATTAAGGTGGATGTTAACAACATCGCTTACAAACGTGAAATCATAACCTTCTTTTGATAACAACGAAACCGATATGATATTACACGTTAAACTGGGTACACAAAAACAGTTATGCAAAACCAAAATATGTCCACTCGTCAATCCAAGGTGATAATCCCCTACGAACACAGCTCCCACGCTAGCTCCGTTAGCAACCTGGAGGGTCATATCACCAACCTTCAGCACTCTACGGTTTCTCAGTATCTTCAATGGATTGCATATATGAGATCCTGATCTGGTATCCAATACCCAGGAAGTAGAGTTGATTGACAGACAATTCTCAATTACAAACACACCTGAAGTCGAAACCACAGCTTGCTTCGGTTCCTGGTTCTTGGCATTCCAAACCTTGCAATCTTTCTTCCAGTGCCCTTTCCTATGACAGTGGAAGCACTTATCCTTTGCCACTACTGGTACCGCAATCTTTTTCTTTCCCTTCACTCCCACCTTACTAACACCTGCTCTAGGTTTGGTGGCGGCCTTATTCTTCCTTTCTTTGGCCCTAGCCTTAGACCCGGAAGAAGAAGCACCGCGAACAAACATAGCGGGTGTATCCCTTTCCTTCTGCAAGGTGCCTTTTGCACTCCTCAACATGTTAAGGAGTTCTGGAAGTTCAACTTATTTTCTTTGAATGTTGAAATTCAGAATAAACTGGGCGTAGGTGGAAGGAAGGGACTGGAGAATCAAGTCTGTATATAGCTCGTTCTCCAAAGTCGTCCCAAGGTCTGCGAGCTCTTCTATATAGCCAATCATCTTTAGGACATGTTCTCCTACCGATGATCCGAGGCCAACCTCGCCTGAAACAAGTTCTTTGAGGTCTCGTTTCTTGCTATACGAGATTGCTCTCCATAAAGTTCCTTTGTATCGAGAAATATGGCATCAAGATCCATATCCTCGTGCCTCCTCTGATGTTCATTATTCATCGAGGCAAGCACGATGCACTTGGCCCTCGCGCAATCTAACTCCCAGGTTTTGCGGATTTCCTTATCCGCATTACTGGATTTAGGACCAGGGACAGCAGGTGCCTTAGCGGTAAGGACATACCCCAATTTGTCATAGGTCAAAACCATCTTGACATTCCGCAGCCAATCTTTATAGTTTGGCCCTGTCAATATATTTTTTTCTAGTAGTAACTTAAGTCCTGTCATTTTCTGGGTCGCTGCAATTAGGAGAGAGAGAATACTTTAGCATGATGCTCTTGTAAGTTTAGAGTGGTTTTTAGTTTATCTAAACTGGATGGCTCCCACTGTTTCTCGAATCCCTCCTCAAACCAAAAAGGAAGAACTAGTCAGGACTATTCTCACTGTACAATACTTGCTTAACCGTTCAGCCAGGCCGGTGTCGGTACTTCGAGGGAGGTTTTCCAACGCTTTCACGAAGTTCCTTAATTAAATAACCTCTTTTCTCTGGTGGCGTAACCCCGCTGACACCTTTCTCGGCACCTACTTGGTTTATAACATTGATCGTTAAGTGACGAATCTCCTGATGAGTAGCATATACTCACAGTAGGATCGGGATCCAAATATCACCGTGTGATAATGCTGAAGGAATCCTACCAACATTCATCAAACTCTAAATGGTATGCATCTCTTTGCAAATTTCAGTTTCTTTCGAAATTCTCGATATAAATTTTTTTTTGCCCCATGCTCTTATGACCTTGGCGTTAGGTCAAAATGTCATAAGTCACATGTCAAGTTCTACCCATCATTATCTTGTTAATTTGAACCCATCCGTACATACCCCTGACGTAGACCAAATGATAATACGACTGTCCCAAACTAACTCATCTATCTATGCAACAAATGAATACCCAGCAGCTACCAAACACTATGCCTTGGCGTTAGGTTAAAATACATAGCTTGAATACTACTGAATACCCAAATGAAATGACAGAGGGCTACGAATGGTTTTGGCAAAACTGTGAACGTAGTGAACTTGATATGATCGAAGGAACCTGATAGCTTTTAAAAGGAGTGGTTAAAGCTCGGCAATTTTAAAAAATATCCTCTGTTTTAAAATAACCGAGTGGTTTTATTTAAACTGTTCCAACGATTCATCTTTGGTTTATTTTTCTTGCATTAATATAATGCGTCCCATCAATTAACCTATCATTGCAGAAAACAACGAAAATACAACGTCCTCTTATGCCATCTGCATTCGCCACTGGGTCCCGTCATCACCCATTAGGTTACTTAACTAACGACAGAGCGGGGGCTAGGCTAGCGCGGGTGTAAAACATAAGTGACGTCTAAATGGCTATCATATATAGATATTGTACATTCGTCAGATGCAATAATAGGCATTCCAGATCACAGATGAACATTATTGGATATTAAAGCAATCCGCGTTTCCTTTGAGTCTGCAACGAAAGACGGATTACACAGTTGTGATGAATAGCCATTACCCCACCCTAGACTCCTACGGGTACGACAAACTATCCGCCAAGTACCCGAAGTGAAGCGGTCTCCCTCAACAACGTGAGTAGGCCACTAAACACTTCAAAGTACCTGATAGTTTGTGCACCCCACCTTGGGTCTATCCTAGGAGCAAAAATCAGTAAATGAAATAATACAACGTTGGCTACAACCGCAATCTGGATGTGCCCGCAAAAGAATATTACATCATATTACAATTTACATCGAATGAATGAATATAAAAACCCATCTCAAACCCTGGCTAATCATCACAACGATCCAATCAAGTTCATAAACACAAATAGTAAAATCATTACAGAAATGTGCAACCCCCTGCCAACCGACATACTAGCAGTTAGGGGAGGTTTACGAACACATTATACAAATCACAGATATAATCTAATTAGCCAAACATCGTAGAATTTCGATCGAGCAAACATAATTGATTCTACTCCAAAAACTTCTCTGTGCACCTGAGACTTGAGCAGAAACAAAACATTCCAGAAAGAAAAAAATTATCACAGAAGAGTTCTGGGGAATTTTGGGCTGACTCGGTCCCAACTCGGCAGCGGATCTGCGGCCGATCGCTTGGATCGGCAGCGGTTCCGCGGCGCTTTGGTCGATTCAGGAACCCAAATTTCTCCAGTATTCTTAAGTTTCCCTGCTTGTAATTTTAAGGGTCCTTGAAAAATTTTTAGACCCTGTTTTAAAATCGACAGAAACTTGATAAAAATGATATTTTTTCCGGTTCGTTTTGCGATCGAATTTCTAACGACTTTGCTAACAATTTAGTTATGGTTTAGCGAGGCTCTGATACCACTGTAATTCGACGTTGTACACCCCACGCGTTGCGGGGAGGTGGAAATATGAAAAACGATCTTTTTCTTTAAACTAACATCGACTAACCGAACGGATCTTTGCTAAACTATAACTAACACTATCATAGGAGTAGTTAGGTACTATGAAAGAAGATTATACCTAATAAACCAAGTCCTTCTTCTTCTCGTTAACCACCTCCTCGTCGTCCTCCTCTTTGTAATAAACGATCCACCCGAAAGATACTACTCCAAGCTTTGCCTCTAACTTGAGGAAACTAGGTTACTCAAGTTGCTAATCAAAGTCACCTAGGTAATATAGAGTGTGATTAAGGATTAACAAGTCTTACTAACCCTTGATCTCAACACATGAGAGGTTAGGGTTAGGGTTTGAAGAGAGAAAGCTTGAGGAGAGAGAAGGTGAGAGTGAGAATGAAATGAAATAATGATATCATTTGAATATATGAAGCATAATGATATATTAAATGAATAAATCAAATGATTTATCAACCATGCTTCATTTATTCATTATGAGTGATTCATCTCATAAGTCATTAGTCATTAAATGCACCATTAACTACATGTATGAACCACACAAATGAGTCACTAAATCAATAAATGCAACTGCCAGCTTAGCCCCCAAGTCATCATACTTCTGGAAGCTTCTCGCCAAATTATGAGAACGCCCCTCCTATCCGTGAAAACACGGAAAAACTTTAGACTGTATAAATCCAATAATCCGATACTAGAATCTGGCTTAAACCAAAGCCGGCTAGTAAAAACTGTCCGAACATCGTACGTGCGTAAAAACACGTATGCGTCCGAACCCTTGTCGTAAAACCATACGACCTCTATATCGTTTCGCCTAGAGCAGGGAAACTCTCTGTGTTGGACTCTAAAGACTCGACTACTACGCTGGCAGTAGGTTTAACCACAGATCGCAAGCGGCACTAGCTGTACGTAACGGTCCCCAGGTAGATGTCGATAAGAAGGCCGATGAGGAAACCCATCCGAACTCCTACTGAGCCTGATGTGACAATCTCCGTACAGTCCGGTCTGTTCGTCTAGGACTATCGCATATCGGGCCTAGGGGGGCGGCAAGCGTCAGTCCCCTAAAAGCGGTATAAGTCGTGTCGGAGTGAAGCCCATTACACCTTGAGAAACTACTGGAAAACCTACCAGTAAATCTCGCTTGCCCTGGCCAGGGACTTTGCGTAATGGCTCTCCAGACACAGCGCGATATCAACTCCCAATACCGGGAGAGACGAATCCTGTCTAACTGCCACTGCCTCCAAGTGCTCGGGACTGCACTCAACTGCTACCTGTTTGCACGACTCCTTTGATCCGTGGTAGGGTAGCAATCTAAGAACAGTGGGACACACTCGAGGCGAAGTAGCAGTGTCAAGTCTGCGGACTATGCTGTACTCATGTCACCTGGGAACTGTTAACTGACGACGGGTATAATACCAACCAACAGTTCCCTGCGAGTCCTGTCCGGTGTACCCGTAACCCAACGAGCACCTGCGTACTATCTCCAGTACGACGTACTGATGGCTGTGGGACAGACCATCTCCCCAACTGGGATGAGAAGCGTACACACTTGTCTACTCCGGAATATCGATGCCCTGTCTCGATAATCCTACGACTAGGGACCTGAAAAAGGATGTGCTTGTAGACTACCCAGCCCCCACTAGTATGATTGCCATCACAACACTGGCAGTCAAGCAATATCCTATGGGCTCTATCAATACGTACACACATATTAAGATAGATATAACCAAGTAGCATACTACCATGTTTAGCAAGACTGTTAATATAATTGTGAATATCCCAATCTTCCATTAAGTAATATACAAGCTAGTATGATACAATAATGGCCCCTAGGGCATATACACTAACATAAACATGTCGATGATGATAGATGTCTTTGATACGATATTATATACCATGCGAAGTACGACCAGAAGCTATGCATGAATCATGATGCAATGAGGTATGCATATATGACTAACAATCCTATGTATCCATCTTGATGAAATGAATATACAAGTACAAGTCTATAGATCATATATGATGTAAATGCATAGATACCGATTCTAAGCAAGTTCTATAGTGTTCGTGGCATAGCAATTACCAAAAGCGTGTGTGTTCGCATAAATAGTGCACGTGCAGCATGAACCAATGGTAATGGTGCAAGTGTCCTATGAGATGATATCTCTCACACACACACACACATATAAGATGATGTAATGCAATGAGATGAATAACTAGGAAACCACGCATATAAATGTAAGCAGTACTAGTAATCCTGACTATCGGGCGCCTTACGCCATCCATACGATCCCCCATAGATGTGTACATCTACTCACCGGGACGCCTCGACTAATCTGATCCGATCTCAGCCTTGTCTTTCCGCGCCACGTCCGACGCTTTTGCACCCAATCCTAGGATCGCACACAAGTAAATAAGAGGGTAGTTATATAAATATTCGCAGACATAAACAATACAAGTCAACCATGCGCACTAACTAGACGTGCACGCACTTGGTGCACAAACGCACTTACGACAACGCCACAAACCACAACTAGGGTCGCTATATGTGGCAATCCCCAAACCTAAAACCCAATCGTACTGATTGATCATATCTTCATGTGTGTTTGGAAATATTTCACAACCAAAGAAATTTATACCGCAATCAATTGACGGTGTCTATTGTAGTTTCGTCGGTGAATGCGGATCGTCCAGTGAGAAAGTGTGATTTGTTCGTTATCGTTTTAGTTGAGCTGAAAATTAAAAGATAAAAGAAAATGATTCAATATTTGTGAAATTTAGTTTCAAGAATTATCAAGAAATAGATCTAAAATCAAGAAATGATAGAGATCAAGAAAATGTCCAAATAGTTTGAATTATCAAGATTTGTAAAGTGGCTTGTAGGAATCGATCAAATTGATAGTGATGATGAATACTAATGATTACTAATTCTTATCTATTGAAGATTTGTTGCTAGATCGATGACAATCAATGAGGTTTAGGGATCTATTGAAGAAACTAGGGTTTCTCCATTATCATCTCTTGTCCTTTCATTGATTATCATTCAAATTCTAGCTTCTAGCAAATTAAATCACCGACCGTTGATCTCTAATTTGGAGCGAAGAAAGCGATCTTGCTCAAATTAGGTTTTTGATGATTCAATTTCCTAAAGTTTACAAAACTCATAAGACTTAATAATCGTTTAAGAATTTCATCAACATCATCTACCTATTCTCTCGATTCCTCTACAAGCGGAGATTTCACTCAAACATCATGAAAAAGAAAAGAATCAAGAATCTATAACTCTTCATAATGCATGAATGTAAAGAAAAGCAAGATTTTGAATTTTCACCTTTTATTTATCAACTCTTAGGTATAATTCACTCAAAAATTACAAGATTTGAGAAGGAACTAAATCGTCGAAACTAGGTTCGCATCGATCTTCTTGAGTCGCGGATCTTCATGGATCTCTTGCTCGGATGAAGATCGGCGTTGCTTCAAAGGATTTTCATTTGCTTGCTTGAGACGCTTCTCGATGGATCTTGATTTGACTTTGGAATTGGATTTGGGCTAGGGTTTTGAGTTGCAAGTTGTGTCACTCAACTTGCGGGTGAATTGATGTAGAATGATCAACAACTCAACAACCTTTGTAATGAAGCCCTAGATCCCCTTTTATAGTTTTCCCTTGTAGCTTCTCCTAGAAGCTTGGTTGTTATGAAGCTTGTATGAGAAGCTTGGTAGGTATGAAACTCGCACAAGAAGCTTGGCAGTTAGAAGAGAAACTTCTGGAGAAATCTACACAATTCGAAGCGTCTTGGAGAAGTTTGGCCGATAAAAGAAGAGCCCTCCAAAAAGTTTCTGCCACCGACGAGTTGGATCATCCGCGGCGGATCGGCCTGACTCGGCCGCGGATCTGCGACCGTTTTAGGTGATCACTACATGATTTTTCCAGGGTAATTCTAATGTTGTCTTTAGGGTTTTCTTTTGATGCCTAGAATCTTATAATTCTTTCTTGTTTACTGCCAGATCTCAAGTCTTGGACTTGATGCGTTTTATCAGCACTTTTGTGATTCCGGCTCTTTAACCTGGAGAATTTCCTGCACACAATCTCGAGACAAGTGTTGATATACAAAGATCATGCGTGTAGTAATAAACACACAATTTCCCTCATAATGCCAGTTATAATGTATAACACATGTTATTTGATATTTCACAGACGGATTGCTAATATATGTTATATTTATACCAAACACGTTTAGATGATTACAAAGAGTAAGGAAATTGATGTGTATAGAATGCAATATTTTCGACCGATCAAATTCCCCCAAACTTAATTTTGGTCGTCTCGAACAAACTTGTTTTATTCAAGAGAAGCAGAAAATAGAAGGAAAGAGAAGAACTAACTAGCACACTTTCTTAGGCAAACACGATTGCATTGAGCACGTGTAACAAGCCTTTAAACCTATAGGTGTCCCTAGTAGGAGGAGTTGTCTCCTGAGAGTTTTCAGCGGATTGCACCCACAAAATCCAATAATAAAAGGAAGACCGTGAAAGTTACATTTAAAGATAAGAATTGTAAAAGAAAGACTTTGAAAATTAGATTTTCGAATTATAATAGCTTTTCATTTGTCATGAGCCCTATCTTAATAGTCATGAAAAGATATTAGAAATCACATTATCCCTCAATAAAACATCGTCTTTATTCTTCATTCCTACCTTTCTTCCAAACACCGATCATATATCCCTACGTGTGTGTAAAAGACATCCCTACACTCGGAGAATTCAATTCAAGCTATCATACTCTTGTCCATCTACCTCAGTACTTTTTAATTGGTGAATATTTAGATGGATTTGCCCACACATTTTTCATGCGACCGTTAATACTTCTTGAGATACTAACCGACTGATTACTCTTGTGCTTGCTTATAAGGCGTATTTAGTATTTTCCTCGTCTTGCAACACCTAAGGCTTAGCAGTGACTCCCAAACCAATTGGTCTAAGGCACTAGGTGATGAAGCACCCTCGCTATATTTTTTTTATGCTGCCTTGGTGATAACAAAACCAGTGTTCATTTTTCTACACCATTTTATCTTTTATTCATTTATAATTTCCTTCATACTTTGGCTTTTAGACAAGAGCATTTCAAGGTATTCTCTATTATCCCGATTTTCAAGACGTGTGTAAGTGCGTATAGTAGGGTATCAATATTCAAATGTTTGGCTTCCAGAATAGGAACTATTTTTCAGACTTATTTTTATCCTCAGATTAGTGACTTCTTTCATCTTACTAACCCTTGGGACAACGACTCATAACTATTTATTACTAGTTCATTTAAAAAAACTTCTAATTTTCTTGGTTTTCTTAAAATTTTCTAATCTTTTGGATGTAATTTTTCACTATCTAATCTTTTATTATCTTATTTTTGTACAATTTTTTTATATGTTTTGTGCTCATGCAAAGTATGATGCAAAGTGATGCGTAAATAAGCATAAACCTCCCCAAAACTTGTTTTCAACAGTGTCCTCACTGTTGTCTTCTGCTAAATCTCAAAAACCTGTAAGCTTGGGAGGAAAATTTATTAGCGGGGACATGAAATATGATCGTGAAAATCTTCCCCCAAACTTATTTTTGGCTCACAATTTTGAGGACAACTTTTATTTTCAAGAGCCAGATTATCCTCCCCCAAACTTGAGTTAAACAATGTTAAGCATTTGAAAATCACAAGAGGGGGTCAAAATTACTGGTCAATGCCAAGTTTTGCAAAGACTGAAAGTCAACACCAACCATTCAAAGATTTTATCAGTGTAGTGCATTGGTTAGTGGAAGAACATGTTGTATGGAGTCAGGAAGAAGTGGGGAAAAGACAAGTGGTGTGATGGAAAGGGTTTGCGTCTCGACTTGGAGAAACGTCACAGTGATTGCGATGATGGATTACTCGCATTTTTTTGATTGTCCAGAAGAAAGGGTGGAGGTTCAATTTTTTTGTTTTGGAGATGATTCATCTCAACACCCGTGTTTGCTAAAAATATGAGTTCATCGGCGAAAATATCCTCAAAGCTCTCATCGATACCCCGAAGAATAATGTCATCAAACAGTGCGGGGTGATCTTCAGACTCCAAAAACCGTTCATAATTAGTGTTAGTTGTTGACCCGGACAACTCAGTGGAAGAGTCCGTATGTGTATAATACATAGTTGGGTCAAACAACAACATATGAAAAGAGTCTAGATCAGTATCATGAGGCTGATCAAATTCGCTGCTGTCGACATCTATTAATTCGACAGAACAAGCCTGAGCAGAAGGTTCGGAGAGTACACTTCCCAACTTGTAAATGTTCAGCTCAATTGACATCTTCCCGAAGGATAGGGTCATAGAACCGTTACGACAGTTGATTATAGCATTGGAAGTGGCCAAAAAGGGTTGTCCAAGAATCACCGGAATTTGATTCCGTGGGTTCGCTACAGGCTGTGTATCGAGTACAATAAAGTCTACAGGGAATACAAATTCCCCGATTTTTATCAACACATCCTCTAGTTCACCCCTAGGTTTGGTGATTGATCGGTCGGCCATCTGGAGAGTGCAGTGAACTGGTTTCAACTCTCCGATCCCTAACTGCTCATAAACTGATAAAGGAAGCAGGTTAACATTTGCACCTAGGTCAAGTAGAGCACGGTTAATGTGTTTACCCCCAATAGAAATAGAAATTGTAGGACAGCCAGGGTCCTTACGTTTTCTAGGTAATTGTTAGGGAAAAGCTGTGTCTATAGTATTCGACATGAACACCTTTTTTGGCACTTGAGTCTTCCTCTTCCTAGTGCACAAGTCCTTGAGAATTTTCGCATAAGCCGGGACTTGTTGTATAGCTTCTAGGAGAGGGATATTGATGTTAACCTGTTAAAAAATTTCAGTGATCTTCTCCAATTGCGGACTTGGTCTGTTTCCCCTTAACCGATTCGGATAAGGAGCTTTAGTAATAAAAGCTGGGTCCAACATTGGAGAAGATCGTGTGGGTAGGAAAGATCCCAGAATAGGAGTGGGGATCGTCTTTGGTGGACTAGAAGAAGTGTGCTGAGGGTTCGAGCCTTGGGGAAAACGGAGAATAGGCTCAGAAGAAAATGGTGGGGTGGACGAACTGGGGTCAGAAGTAGAAGTAGAAGTGGAAGGAAAAGTCTCAGCCGGGGTTTCATCGATTGATTCTTCATTATTATCAATATCTTCACCAACATGGTTGTCAAGCACTCTTCCAGATCTCAACGTGGTGATAGCACTCACATGATGTGAATAACCAGGATTGGGTAAAGGTTGAGCTGGAAGTTTTCCCTTCTCTCTCGCACTCATTTCGGCTTTTAATTGTGCAATTTGTGCTTCCATCGATTTAATACTCTCATTTTGGGAGTCAGAGTTTTTCTGGATTTTATCGACGGAAGACTTCATCTCAGCCGAAACTTGCATGAAATTTGTCAAAAGCAAATTCATGGTTTGTTCGAGTGAAGAGGAGTTATCAGTACCGGTCAGTTGCAAAGAATTGTTATATGGTGTAGGTGCGTTGACCGGATTTTGAAAATTTTGGGATTGGTAGGGGTGCTGACTTATTTGAAGTGGTTGCTGTTGTGGTGGAGGACCCCTTTGAAAATTATTTTGGTTTGGAACCGTATTTTGAGTTTGTGATTGGTTCCAAGCAAAATTAGGGTGATTCCTCCAACCCTGATTATAGGTGGAAGAATACGGATCGTTTCTAGGTCTTTGTTGGAAAGCAGCATTGGTATGCTCTTGACATTGAAACAGAGAATTCAATAGACATTCTTCCGTAAGATGAGATGGATCAAAACAGCATCGACAGACAGTTTTTGAGAGTGACATCTGATTTAGGGAGGCTGCTAAAAATTTATTTTCCATAACTTCGAGTTTCTTTTGCATTGCTTCCATTTCAGCTCTAACTCTTATGGAAACATCAGATTGGTGGTTACCACCCCTAGACGATGGTTGACTAACACTCTCCCACTGTAAAGTTTTCTCAGCGAAATCTTCTAAAAATCTCCAGGCTTCACCATCATCTTTGTTCATGAAGGTGCCTTGACACATGGATTAAGGGGTCTATTTTGTTGTAGGATTAATGCCCTTATATATGATTCTGCACAGATCCCATCTAGGGATTCCGTGATGAGGACATTGAACTAACAGATCCTTGAAGCGTTCAAAACACTTCGAGAATAGTTCATTTGGAAGCTGGGTAAATTGATTTATTTCACTACGGACTCGAGCTGTTTTATGATTGAGGTAGAATTTCTTTAGGAAGGGTGTTACGAATTCTCCCCAGTTCGAAATAAAATGTGCAGCTGTGTTATAAAGCCACTTTTCGGCTATATCGCACAAAGTAAATAGGAGAAGACGTAATCTCATAGCATCCACAGAAATCTGTGAAGTACCCCATCATAGCGCATACATTTTCAAATTTGGTAATAAAGACGTATGCGTTTTCAGACTCGAGACCGTGATATTTGGGTAAAAGATTGATATATTGTGGTTTGATTTCAAAATTGTCCCCATTGGCTGGTGGAATGGTGAGACAGGTCGAAAGAAGACCTCGCATAGGGTAACATCTCTCTTGGAGAGAGATGCGGGGTGGATTCTGCACACCTGCGGATGGTGCTAGAGTAGTGTTAAAGAAGTTCGATGGAGAACCGTCCATCAAAGTGGGTGTGGTAGTGGGTGAAGAAAAAGTAGACGTAGAAATACCGACTTCGGAGTCGATAGGAGGAATGCGGACAAGACGGGCACTAGAATCCCGTGTCCAGCCGAGCATGCATTAAATGGTTTAGTACAAGTGGCAGCGTTGTGATAATTAGAGAAAATGTGGATTGGTGTTTGTTTTAAAAAACTACTGATTTTTTTTTGAAAAATTCACACAAACAGTGCACAAGCAACCCTAAATCCAGTGGTCACCTAGGTCAAGGCTCTAGACGGCTCCTGGACTTCCAGAAGACAAGTCGCAAAATAGATCCTCTACTGCCTCTTTGCCCCTTCTATGACCAGGTAAGTGGGAGGTTCTCCACTACGTAAGTAGTGGGCCTAATTAACCACTTGCCTTAGACACACTTGCCTTAGACACCACAAAAGAAACGCTGATAAGCAATAGATTACTCACGACCTCCTTCTATCCTAAGTGAGCGCGACGGTCCTTAGAGTCATGTCTAGATATTTTTTAGTTAATGAGGGTGATGCGGATACAAGTTTGTGATTTTTGGGGCTTAGAAAGGGTAATAAACTCCCCACCTAATCTGAATTTGGTCTTTGCCCCTTAATTTCCGTGTTAAAAATGCAAACAACCAAGATCAAACACGCAACAAATTTTCTTTTTGCGGCGCTGCGAATTTTTGCAAAGAAACCTGCAGAAATTGGTTAATAGAGCAGAGCAGGGAGGAGATAAGAAAGTATAGAAGTTACCTCAGAGAAATGGAATTCTGAAGCTTCAAGATCACCGCGGATCCGCCGTGAAATGCTTGCTATTGCTGCGGTTCCGCGGTGCGTTGACGAGATCTCTGCACAAAATATGGTACAGATGCTCCTTTTACTCCACTGGACTTTCTGAAATGATCTGAATATTTTTCCCTTTGCTCCGATGATTCCAGATTCCCTCGTAAAAATCACAACAAATCGTTAAGCGCTTGATGCGAATTTTGATCTAAAAATTCTGATAGAATAATAAATATTCCCACTCAAATTACAAAAATGAACAAATTAGCACACGATCCCCGGCAACGGCGCCATTTGATTGATCATATTTTCGTGTGTGTTTGGAAATGTTTCACAACCAAAGAAATTTATACCGCAATCAATTGGCGGTGTCTATTGTAGTTTCGTCGGTGAATGCGGACTGTCCACTGAGAAAGTGTGATTTGTTCGTTATCGTTTTAGTTGAGTTGAAAATTAAAAGATAAAAGAAAATGATTCAATATTTGTGAAATTTAGTTTCAAGAATCATCAAGAAATAGATCTAAAATCAAGAAATGACAGAGATCAAGAAAATGTCCAAATAGTCTGAATTATCAAGATTTGTAAAGTAGCTTGTAGGAATCGATCAAATTGATAGTGATGATGAATACTAATGATTACTAATTCTTATCTATTGAAGATTTGTTGCTAGATCGATGACAATCAATGAGGTTTAGGGGTCTATTGAAGAAACTAAGGTTTCTCCATCATCATCCCTTATCCTTTCATTGATTATCATTCAAATTTTAGCCTCTAGCAAATTAAATCACCGATCGTTGATCTCTAATTTGGAGCGAAGAAAGAGATCTTGCTCAAATTAGGTTTTCGATGATTCAATTTCCTAAAGTTTACAAAACTCATAAGACTTAAGAATCGTTCAAGAATTTCATCAACATCATCTACCTATTCTCTCGATTCCGCTACAAGTGGAGATTTCACTCAAACATCATGAAAAGGAAAAGAATCAAGAATCTATAACTCTTCATAATGCACGAATGTAAAGAAAAGAAGATTTAGAATTTTCACCTTTTATTTATCAACGCTTAGGTACAATTCACTCAAAAATTACAAGATTTGAGGAGGAACTAAATCGTCGAAACTAGCTTCGCATCGATCTTCTTGAGTCGCGGATCGTCGTGGATCTCTTGCTCGGATGAAGATCGGCGTTGCTTCAAAGGATCTTCATTTGTTTGTTTGAGACGCTTCTTGATGGATCTTGATTTGGCTTTGGAATTGGATTTGGGCTAGGGTTTTGAGTTGCAAGTTGTGTCACTCAACTTGCGGGTGAATTGATGTAGAATGATCAACAACTCAACAACCTTTGTAATGAAGCTCTAGATCCCTTTTTATAGTTTTCCCTTATAGCTTCTCCTAGAAGCTTGGTTGTTATGATGCTTGTATGAGAAGCTTGGTAGGTATGAAACTTGCACAAGAAGCTTGGCTGTTAGAAGAGAAGTTTCTGGAGAAATCTACACAATTCGAAGCGTCTTGGAGAAGTTTGGCCGATAAAAGAAGATCCCTCCAAAAAGTTTCTGCCGCCGACGAGTCGGATCGGTTGCGGATCCACGGCGGATCGGCCTGACTCGGCTGCGGATCCGCGGCCGTTTTAGGTGATCTCTACATGATTTTTCCAGGGTAATTCTGATGTTGTCTTTAGGGTTTTCTTTTGATGCCTGGAATCTTATAATTCTTTCTAGTTTACTGCCAGATCTCAAGTCTTGGACTTAATGCGTTTTATCAGCACTTTTGTGATTCCGGCTCTTTAACCTGGAGAATTTCCTGCACACAATCTCGAGACAAGTGTTGATATACAAAGATCATGCATGTAGTAAAAACACACAATTTCCCTCATAATGCTAGTTATAATGTATAACACATGTTATTTGATATTTCGCAGACGGATTGCTAATATGTGCTATATGTATACCAAACACCTTTAGATGATTACAAAGAGTAGGGAAATTGATGTGTTTAGAATGCAATATTTTCGATTGATCACGTACCAATCGCGCATTCACAACACACTAAATATTATATGAAATAGGTAGTAAACCATCAAAACCTCAAACTTAATTCAAATCGATTTATTCCAAAAACCTAGTAAGCAGCCATTAACCGTTTTAGTACAAATCTAGATGTTTAAACAAAACTAGTGGCCACAATATTCACTTAATAGCTTAATTAGGCTACAAAATTAATAACTAGATTTTAATCTCACCTACTTCAGATTAAACAAGAAATGTTTAATTAGGACAATTTAGAAATAACAATTAACAACTTAACAACTAGATTAGATTTTGCATGTCTTAAAATGTTAAACTACACATTTCAACCATGATCTAGTGATAAAACCCTAACTTGATCCCAAACGATTCTCTTTAGAATTATAACTTTTAATTAAAACCATATTTAAACCTAATTAAGCTAGATTAAAGTAATTAACCAACAATCAAACTATAGGGTTAAGATTTATACCTCTAAAATTTGAGATCAAACTTGCAACTTGACCTCCCAAAATGGTTCTCTTGCTCCAAGATCCATGCTAGATTTGGCCAAGGAAAATTGGGTAAATGTTTAATGATGAATTAGTGAGACTTTGTATTGATTTTTGATGCATTTCATGAAGATTTTAGAGGTGAAATGAGGTGGGGAAAATGGGGATGAGTTGCAGGAATAGCTCGGGCAGATGAGGGGAAGAGAGGGAAGTGAGTGTGTGTGAGAAAATACCAAGTCAAGAAAACCCCATACCTCAAGTCAACATGCCCATGCTTCTTTTCTTTATTTATTTTCTTTTCATTTATTTTGTTTTCTTATATCTCTTTTACCTTTCTACAAAATTCTAGAACCATGTTACAAATGAATGTTTAGTGTGTCATGGTGCACTAAAGTATAATTAACTCATTCCAATTTGTAATTATCACTAATTAAATGTATAAGTGAAAGCTTGAAATAATATTTAAAATAATTAATTAAGAAAATATTTAATTAAACTAGCAATTTCTAAGTGACCAATTAAAAACCAAATACTAGCAATTATATAGCTAAAATAGGTATAATTAAGTCTATATTGAAAAATAATTATATCTTGCTTTTTACGGAAAACACATATTATCACTAATTAATACATAATTAACCTAATCGAATTTTCAGAACGTTACAATCTCCCCCCTTTAAAGAAATTCGGTCCCCGAATTTAAAATCTAACTACACGTACCCTCGAAGAGATAAGAATATTTCTTCCGCATCTCGTCCTCGGTTTCCTACGCGACCTTTTCGCCGTTCGGGTCACGCCAGAGAACCTATACGGATGGTATGACCTCGGACCTCAGTTTTTTCACTTGCCGATCTAGAATGACTATCGGCTGCTTGGTGAAAGAAAGATCGTGCTCTAGCCTGATGATGCATCACGCCAAAGGATCGTCTGATATTGTATCACGCGAGAGGGGTCATGAAGGTACTTGCGGAGCATCAATACATGAAACATAGGGTGAATATCTGGAAAGCTGGGTGGAAGAGCCAAACGATAAGCAACTGCGCCGACACGCTCGAGAATCTCTAAAGGGCCTATATATCTGGGACTAAGCTTCCCTTTCTTTCTGAATCTCAACACGCCCTTCATCGGAGAAACCTTCAAGAAAACATGATTGCCTACTGTAAACTCAAGTCTGCGCCGACGTCGGTCTGCATTAGATTTTTTCCTGCTCTGGGCCGCTCTCATCCTATCCCAAATCAACTGAATCTTTTTGATCGTCTCCTGCACAATCTGTGATCCCAAAATACTGCTCTCACTGATCTCTGTCCAACAAATTGGTGATCGACATTTTCTCTCATATAATGCCTCGAAGGGTGCCATCTGAATCTTCTCCTAGAAGCCGTTATTATAGGAAAACTCTATCAAAAGAAAGTAGCGATCCCAATTGCCACCAAAATCTAGAACACAAGCTCGGAGCATATCCTCAAGAGTCTGAATGGTCCGCTTTGATTGACCGTCGGTCCGCGGAAGAAAATTACACTGAAACTCAATTGGGTGTCCAAAGTCTCTTAAAGTTTCTAC
Source organism: Agapanthus africanus (assembly GCA_030015575.1). Lineage (NCBI taxonomy): Eukaryota > Viridiplantae > Streptophyta > Magnoliopsida > Asparagales > Amaryllidaceae > Agapanthus > Agapanthus africanus. The sequence goes on from CM057344.1 coordinate 243,765,963, forward strand.
AATAGTCGGCTGGTGAACTAGGTGCCTCTTTGGACATAATACAAGTCGGAACGCCGTGTAGTCGCACAACCTCATCAACATATATCTGAGCATACTGAACGAATTCGAAAATGGTCCTTACTGGCAGAAGTGAGCTGCTTCCGTCACTCGATCTACGATCACCCAAATAGAGTCATACCCTCGACTGGTCCTAAATAGACCCATGATAAAATCCATAGAGATCTGCTTCCATTTCCACTTCAGAATGGGAAAAGGTTGTAATTCTGTTGTTGGTCTATGATGCTCGGCCTTGACTTGCTGACAAGGCAAGCATCCCGAAACAAATTCTGTGACATCTCTTTTCATCCCTTCCTACCAGTAAATGTAAGTCCACGTTGCCCACCCCGGTACTTGCGGGGAGGCGGAAAACGGAATAAAAATCAATTTTTTATCAACTTAGGCAACATGGACTAGACAAAGAAGGATCTTTGCTAAACAAAAACAAGCTAAAACTAACTAGAAACTAGCTAAGTGTTAGAAAGGTTATACCTAGGGCTTTATGTCCTTCTCTCCTTGCTCCTTGGAGTAGTGGAAAGAGGTCACCTTTATTGTCTTCTCACGTCGAAGAAAGATCCACCCGAAAGCCTCAATCTTTGGCTTCAACTCCAAGCTAGAAGTAACTAGGGTGCAAGAAGTGCTAATCCTTAAACCCTAGATGAGAGTAGAGATTATCAAGAAGGGGTTTTTCTCAAGCTCAAGTGTTTCTCAACACATGAGAGGGGAGAGCTTGAGGGAGAGGAAGAACAAGAGAGAGAAAGTCAATAATAGAATGAGAGAAAATATGAAGCATTCTCTCATATATGTGTGAATTATTGTAATTAAATAATTAGCTGGATAATTGTCATGGTTAATCAAGACATGACCATTATCATTTCATTTTTAATGCAATTTGCAAGGATCAAAGAGCATCTTCCAAATGAAATGATGATGGTCAAAGTGTCAACCTAGGTCAACAAGTCAAGGAGGTCAAATGGTCAACAACCATAACCATGCACAATTATTTAAACTAATATCAATTAACCATAATACACACATAAGTATTAGGGTTAATAAAATGACAATGGTCATTAACCCTAATCAAAGTCCTCTCCCTCTGTCTCAAGCAACTATGCATATGCACCCGTATTCGTGATCCGAGGAACATGAATACAATGAGATAAAACCAATCCCAAATCTATACTAGGATCTGGTTTAAACCAAAGCCCGCTAGTATAAGCTGTCCGGACAGCAAACGTGCACAAGTGCGCGGATGTGAACGAACCCTGTCGCAAAACCATGCGACCTCTACTCATTTTGCCTAAAGGCGAATAGCTCTCTGTGTGGGACTCTAAAGACTCGACACTACGCTGGCAGTGGGTTTAACCACAGACCGCAAGCGGCACTAGCTGTACGTAACGGTCCCCAGGTAGATGTCGATAAGAAGACTGACGAGGTGAACCCCATCTGAACTCCTACTGAGCCTGTATGTGACAGTCTCCGTACAGTCCGGTCTGTTCGTCTGATACATCGCATGGCGGGCCTAGGGGGGTGGTGAATTTCAGTCCCCTAATAGCGGTACAAGTCGTGTCGGAGTGTAGCCCAGAACACCCTGAGATAACACTGGAAACCTACCAGTATATCTCGCTTGCCCTGGCCAGGGACTACTCGTGTAATGGCTCTCCTGGACACAGCGCGATGTCAACCCCCAATACCGGGAGAGACGAATCCTGTCTAACCGTCACTGCCTCGAAGTGCTTCGGGACTGCACCCAAAAACTACCTGTTTGCACGACTCCTTTGAGCCGTGGTAGGGTAGCAATCAAAGTGCAGTGGGAACACACTCGAGGCGAAGTGACAGTGTCAAGTCAGCGGACTAAGCTGTACTCATATCACCTGAGAACTGATAATTGACGATAGGTATAATACCAACCAACAGTTCCCGACGAGTCCTGTCCAGTGTACTCGTAACCTAACGAGCACCCGCATACTATCTCAAGTACGACGTACTGACGGCTGTGGGACAGACCGTCTCCCACGCTGGGATGAGAAGCGCATACGCTAGTCTACTCCGGAGTATCGATGCCCTGTCTCGATATTCCAACGACTAGGGACCTGTATAAGGATGTGCTTATAGATCACCCAGCTCCCACGAGTGTGAGCGCCATCACAACGCTGGTAATCAAGCAAAGATCCTAAGGGCTCTACTAATATGTATATCAGCGATATGCTAAAAGAAACACATGCACATATTAAAGCAGAGACAAACCAAGTAGCATACTACCATTTCGAGCAAGATTGTATATACAACTGTGAATATCCCAAGCTTCCATCAAGTAATATACAAACTAGTATGATACAGTAATGGACTCTAGGGCATATACACTAACAGTAAACATCTCTTAAGTCATGGTATATCTTGGTGGAACCCAGATGAACACTATATACTGACCGATGTGCCTCCTCTAAAATCTCACATCTCAGTCCCTTAGAATCTGTCATACATAGTCGAGTCCCAAATCGTAGTACTCCCTGATCATCGATCACGAACTTTGAATCTCTTCCCTGTCAAGCCTGCTCCAAGATCTTTGACAAACGAACGTCATCGAACTATGCCTCACGGATATGATCAAATAACTATGGATGTGCACGGACACGGACAAGTTGTCCCCTAGTTGACGTAAACTCAAACTGTACTCGGCTGTCACATAGAATCTGCTAATCTACCGTCGACTGTCTCTGAACTGTGCTCAAACAAGAAAAGCTATCTCCGGGCCTCCGACTCAAAGCATCTGCCACAACATTTGCCTTGCCTGGATGAAAAAGAATCTCGCAGTCATAGTTTTTCACTAACTCCATCGAACTGTACTGTCTCAATTTCATATCTCGCTGCTGAAAAAAATGTACTTTAAACTCTTGTGGTCCGTGAATATCTGGAACGACTTGCCGTATAAGTAGTGTCTCCAAATCTTGAGTGCAAAAACCACCGCAGCCCTCTATAAATCATGAGTGGGAAAGTTTTGCTCGTGTTTCTTTAACTGCCGAGAAGCATCGCAATAAACAACAAAACCGCCTGTTCCTGAAGGCAAAGATAAAATGGGCGCAGTAGTCAAACGAGTCTTCAACTGCTGAAAGATATGCTCGCATACCTCAGTCCAAAGAAAAGAATGTAACGCTTCGAAATCGTTTAGGCAGTTTTTCGGTAACCGGCTAAATTAGCAGTCTTTTCCGTAAAAAGTCAAAATAGGTATTTTTCATTATAGACCTTATTATACAAAATTTAGATAAGATATTACTATAAATTGGTCACTAAAATGTCATATAAAATTTTCTTGTTAAATAAAAAAATTTCCTTAATTAATTATTTTTAATATTATTTTAAGCTTTTAAAAATACATTTAATTAGTGATAAATACAAATTTAATTGGGTAAATTATATAATTAGGAACCATAATATACTAAACTTTAGTATTAACAAATTTTTTTCCAAAACTTTCCAGGATTTATTGTTTCATGGCAAAAAATGAATGAAAAAGGGTTTTTTTTGTAAAGAATTGATATTTTGTGCATTAAATGACCTTAAAGGATGCTTTATGTGTAGAATTTTCTACACAATTCACTCATAACTCCCCCCCTCATCCTCAGGCCGAGCTTGCTGCTGCTCCCCTTCCCTTTTTCCCTCACTTCTCTTGCTTTAAATTCTTGCAAAAATCAACAAAATCTATAAAAAAAATACACACTTTTCCTTCTCAAATTCAAACCAAATTCCTATTCTATCTTCTCTCAAACCCTAACTTGTTTGAAAAGTGGAGAAAAGAGGTGTCTTGGAGGCTAGTGCAAGTTAGGAATCAACACTTGTAAGGTATAAATCCTAATCTAGTTGTTAATTGTAGTTTAAGCTTGCTAGATTTAGTAGTTTAAGTGTGAAATGTGGTTTAATTTGTTTGCTCATGATTTTCAAGAGAGGTGTTGATGCCCTAATTAGGGTTTGTTGTAGGATAAGTGGGTTTAAGTTAGGGTAGTGGTTATCTAGTTGGTTAGAATGGTTGTTTGTGCGATGTAGCGATCGCTACACCGTTAAATCGCGACAATTGCATCGACATTTCTATGTCAATTCTTACTAGTTTTTCTAAATTTTTAGGAGGTGATGTAATTGCTTTATATTAGCGATATAATTAGCATCTCATATGACTATTAGTGTGCGCGAATGCGGGGTTTTGTCTAGTCGGGTTTTAGCTTTGGCGGTTGCACCGAAATGACGAGTTTAGTTAAGGTTTTAGCGATTTTCGTGTGTTTTCCGCGCACCGAGTGCACGTTGTGACTAAATCATGAGCGTCGATCTTTTTATATTGTGACTTGCGTCGTTTTAGGAATATGTAATCTTATATTGTGTGTTATGCAATTCTAGGATCGGTCGCGGAAACACCGGGCCCGACGCGCAAAGGCAAAGCGGTGGTCGGATCGGATTAGCGAGGCATTCAGGTGAGTAGATGTATTCATCTATGGGGGAAATCGTCTGGACGGTGCGAGGGCCCCCCTAGTTAGGATTACTTTATTTCTTGCTACATATGCATTGTTAGTTAGCTAACCCCCCTCATTCACTTTTCATACATTTATACCTATCCGTCTGCAAGATTTGCATAGGATATCCCTATACACATGTGCGATATCACTTCGTAGGACACGTACACCATTACCATTGGCTCCTGTTGCATGCGCACTATTCATGTGACACACACGCCTTTGGTAATTGCCATGCCACAAGCACCATAGAACCTGTTTAGCTTAGTATCACCACTTGCATCATACATGATATATGAAATCGCATAGCATGTATATACCTCGCATCATCATCATACTTACATAGATTTCTAGCCACAAATCACATCGCATACCTTGATGTCATAGAAATTTATCATATACAACATGTTGGGTATTATGATTTTCTTGAGGATTTCAGTATTGCTGCGATTTCTGGATTTTGGGGAAAACCGCAAGAATTTAACAAAACCTTATATTTATCATTTTTAAAAACAAAGTTGCGGTTTTCTCGTGATGTATGTGTCGTCCACCATGAGTTTTCATGTTTTCTGTTGGATTTTGAGACCCGATTCGAGGAGTGGATGAACCGTCTCGGGTATATGGTGGGCCCGATATGGTACCCCGGGGCAAGAAGATTGAGTTGTAGACGATGAGCCTGGCAGGGGAAGACTACCTACCGGTGATGTCTGGCGCGGCGGATATCCGGAGGATACCGATCGTTGTCGTGAGATTTGATGATATGGGCCGATCCGGACTGACGGAGCCCGATGTATTGAGATATTGATACAGTGAGACATTGAAACAGATGTGTTTTCATATTTGGTGTCGATACTTGACACGGGTTTCAGATGATTTCTTGATGGTATTTAGCTATTATACAGATATTCTTTTTCTAAAGTTAAGAATGCAGAACTCATAGCATTTAAAACACTTAAAGATTTAGTATTGACATTGCATACATGTGCATGCATACTAGAGGTATTACATCGCATCTGGACATACATGCTGTGACGCATTTGCGTGCATTCTTACGATAGCCTTATTAGATGTTATATTCTATTCACGAGCTGGCAACTCACCCCCGTTGTGCCACAGTGTCTTGCAGGTTGGACTCATCAGCCTTGTAGCGGCGGCTTATCTTATTAGTGAATTCTTTTGCTCAGACTCATGACATTGCTCGTAGGTGGGTTGCGAGAGCACTTTTATCTCTTTTTGTACTATTTTTGTATCTAGTATTCTCCATCTACCACTTCTTATGTGTATATGCGACCTAGTGATAAGACTGAGAGATTTGTGTATATGTGGTTTCTTTTGGGTCGAGCTCACTTGAGCCGACGTTGTGTTTTCTTATATTTCGCATTTATTTATGCTCTTTTCTTGAGATTACATATATATATATTGCATGTGGTTGTGATCCGCCTTGGACGAAGAGCTAGCTCCCGCTTGGGGATGCCATTTTGTGATTACAGGTTATATATCTTGTTGTACCCATTTTGGGGGATATAATTTACAAAGGAGACTTTTTGGAAATTTTTGGAAATTTTTGATGTTTTTAAAAAGGGGTTCAATGCAACTTAATTGATTTCAAAATCGTTTTCATGAAAGGTTTCCTTCACTCTTTTGATTTTGGTTTAGATTTTCTGGGCTTTGGCTGACTTAGATTACGTTACGCCTTTAGATGTCTCGTAATCTAAGTGCCAGTCATGTTTCGTACTTTCGGGTCGTGACAAAGTTGGTATCAGAGCGTAGGTTTTACCTTTCTAAGTGTAGGACGACCTTGGTAGATGGAGTAGGTGACTTAAGCAGAGTGGCGTACCGTGGGTATGTTCCGCGGCATACTTACGATATGATACTCCGCTTAAGTGACCTTAGGACATAATTGCTTGTATTTCCCTTCTTGATTCCTTCCATTCCTTGATTCAATTGCAATGTTCTTATCGGTCCTGTTTCTTATTCCAGCTTCGATGCCGCCAAAGACTATGAGAGCTCAGCGGGCTGCCGCTAGGGATGGGATTCGAGCGGGCTCGTCTGAGGCGAGGATCGAGCGGAATGATACGCCTACCCCTCAGGGTCATATTGATCCGTCTTATCCAGAACGTATTGCCAGATTAGAGGCCGGCATGCAGGAGTTGCGACAGATGATGGGATCTTTAGTTGAGTCCAGTCGGGCACAGAGGTCCGAGGACGTTCCTTCCACCGCACAGACCACGATTGTACCTGCTGCACAGATGGTCGCTCCTGCTACTACTACGACTATCCCTGTTTCACTACAGGAGTTCATGAGATTGAGACCTCCAGCTTTTACCAGTACGGATGCGACAGAGGACCCACAGGCATTTCTTGATAGGATGGCTAGGATTTGCCGTTCGTTGAGGTGTTCTGATGATAGATTGGTGGAGTTCACGAGTTTTCGTCTGGAGGGTCTTGCCCAGACATGGTACGATTCAGTAGAGAGAGGCCGAGCTGCAGGTCTACCTTCTATGACCTGGGATGAGTTTACAGCTGCATTTCTTGCCCGTTTTCTTCCGGAGAGTGTCCGAGATGCTCGAGCCCGTAGTTTTGAGTCTCTGCGCAAGACTCCTGGGATGACGGTGTCGGAGTATGATATACAGTTTACCCATTTGTATCGATATGCTCCGTACCTAGTAGACACGGAAGAGAAGAGAATAAAGAGGTTTGTGCGGGGGCTTGACACACAGCTATTTCTTGCCATCAGCACCCAGCACTTTGATACATACGCAGCTGCGATGGACGCAGCCTTACTTTTGGAGGAGCGTATTTCTGAGACTCCGGTCGTTTCTGGGCCAAAGAGGATCCGTACTGATACGCCAGCTCAGTGGCAGACGGATAGACACTGAGATAGATTATTTCCGGGAGATGGTGGAGGCAGAGGATTGAGACGAGGTCAGTTATTTGGTTCATATCCACAGACCCAGCAGTCATCGCCAGGATGTTTTCGGTGTGGGAGTCAGTACCACCGTGTTAGAGATTGTACCATGGGGCGCCAGGGCACTGCGACAGTCCCGCATGTGACCTTACCACCTTCACCACCTCCTCAAAGAGCTCTACTTCCTACTCCTGATGATGCTCCACGCCAGCCAGATGCTCCTAGAGGTCGTGGGCGTGGTGGTCCGGTTCAGAGAGGACGAGGCGACAGAGGTAGAGGCAGAGGCCGAGGTAGAGGCAGAGGACAGCCAGCTATTAGTGGTGGACAGGCCCGAGTGTTCGCGTTGACTCCTCAGGATGCATAGGCATCCAATGCCGTCGTGACAGGTACTCTGCCAGTATTTTCTTTTGATGCACGGGTATTATTTGATCCAGGCTCCACACATTCCTATGTATCCACGTACTTTGCACCGAGGTTGGGCCGAGAGTCTTCTTCATTAGATCAGCCGCTTGTCGTTATTACACCAATAGGCGAATCGTTTGTTGCTCGTTTTGTGTACCGATCATGTTCTGTTCGTATCGGGGAGAGAGATTCTTCAGTTGATTTGATTCTCTTCGATATGCTAGACTTTGACGTTCTTCTTGGTATGGACTGGCTAGCCACCTGTTATGCATCCGTGGACTGCCGTGAGAAAGCAGTCAGATTCAGTTTTCCTGGTGAGCCGGTTCTTGTTATTCAGGGAGATCGTAGCGCTACCCTTCCCAGCTTGATTTCTTCTCTTCGCGCTGGTCAGCTCTTGAGGAAAGGGTGTCAGGGATTCTTAGCCTATGTTTGTGATACTAGCTCCACAGAGGTTCCGTTGGACCAGGTCCCTGTTGTGAGAGAGTTTCCTGATGTATTCCCTGACAAGCTGCCTGGTTTGCCACCAGAGCGCGAGATTGAGTTCTGCATCGACCTGATCCCCGGCACGGGGCCTATCTCTATACCGCCTTATCGGATGGCCCCGGCGGAGCTGAGAGAGCTGAAGGATCAGTTACAGGACTTGCTGGACAAAGGGCTTATCCGACCGAGTGTGTCACCTTGGGGTGCTCCCGTCCTGTTTGTTAAGAAGAAGGACGGAAGTATGCGCTTATGCATTGATTATCGTCAGCTGAACTGGGTTACTGTGCGGAACAGATATCCCCTACCCCGCATTGATGACTTATTCGATCAGCTCCAGGGTGCAGGGTTTTTCTCGAAGGTTGATTTGCGGTCAGGTTATCACCAGTTGCGGGTTCGGAAGGAGGATATTCCGAAGACCGCTTTTCGTACTCGTTATGGTCATTATGAGTTCTTGGTGATGTCGTTCGGGCTCACCAATGCCCCGGCAGCATTTATGGACTTGATGAACCGTGTATTCAGGTCGTATCTCGATCAGTTCATCATTGTGTTCATTGACGACATCTTGGTTTATTCTCGGAGCCGGGAGGAGCATGAGCAGCACTTGCGTATCACCTTGCAGACATTGAGGGAGCATCAACTGTTCGCCAAATTTTCCAAGTGCGCATTCTGGTTAGACAGTGTCTACTTCTTGGGTCATGTGGTGACGAGAGATGGTATTTGTGTAGATCCGAAGAAGATCGAGGCAGTTCAGCGTTGGCCTAGACCGGTATCAGTTACAGAGGTTCGCAGCTTTCTGGGTCTGGCCGGCTATTATCGACGTTTTGTCCAGGATTTCTCCCGTATTGCTGCACCGCTGACCAGGTTGACCCGGAAGGGGGTCCCTTTTGATTGGATCGAGGCATGTGAGGATAGTTTCCAGCAGTTGAAGACTCGTCTGACTACTGCATCGTTGTTAGCTTTGCCTTTAGGATCAGGCGGGTTCGTGGTATATTGTGATGCTTCTCGAGTGGGGCTGGGCTGTGTATTGATGCAGCACGACAGAGTTATCGCGTATGCTTCTTGGCAGCTGAGGAAACACGAACAGAACTACCCCACTCATGATTTAGAGATGGCTGCAGTAGTATTTGCACTTAAGATCTGGAGACATTACCTATACGGTGAGTCGTGCCAGATATTCACTGACCACAAGAGTTTGAGGTATATCTTTCAGGAGCGAGATCTGAATCTGAGACAGCGCCGTTGGATGGAGTTGGTGAAAGATTATGACTGCGAGATTCTATACCATCCGGGCAAGGCGAATGTGGTAGCAGATGCTTTGAGTAGGAGACCCCGAGGTAGCTTATCTTGTTTGAGCGCAGTACAGATGCAGTCGATGGCGGACTGGCAGGTTTTATGTGACAGCAGAGTGTAGTTCGAGTTTACTCCTACAAGAGGACAGATGGCCCATTTCAGAGCATGCCCACAGTTACTTGACCGTATCCGCGAGGCACAGTCCGGCGATGCCCGTATTTTAAAGATTATTGAGCAGATTCGGCAGGGCAGAGTTTCTGAGTTCGTGATTGATGATCAGGGGATACTTCGATTTGGGACTCGACTGTGCGTACCAGATTCTGAGGGACTGAGGCGCGATATCCTTGAGGAGGCACATAGATCAGTATATAGTGTGCATCCAGGTTCCACCAAGATGTACCGTGATTTGAGAGAGGTTTACTGGTGGGACGGAATGAAGAAGGATGTTACAGACTTTGTGTCGAGATGCCTGACTTGTCAGCAAGTCAAGGCCGAGCACCAGAGGCCAGCCGGCGAGTTACAGCCTTTGCCCATCCCTGAGTGGAAATGGGAACAGGTCTCCATGGACTTCATTGTGGGTCTACCCAGGACCAGTCGAGGGTATGACTCTATTTGGGTGATTGTGGATCGACTGACGAAAGCGGCTCATTTCCTGCCAGTGAAGACCAATTTTGGATTTTCTCAGTACGCCCAGGTTTATATCGATGAGATCGTGTGACTGCATGGTGTCCCGACTTGTATTGTGTCCGACCGGGGCACCCAGTTTACCAGCTGATTGTGGCAGAAACTTCAGGAAGCTTTGGGCACCCGATTGAGTTTTAGCACAGCCTTTCATCCGCAGACTGACGGTCAGTCGGAGCGTACTATTCAGACTCTTGAGGACATGCCCAGAGCTTGTGTTTTAGATTTCGGTGGTAGCTGGGATCGTCATTTGCCCTTGATCGAGTTCTCCTACAATAATAGCTTCCAGGAGACGATTCAGATGGCACCTTTCGAGGCTTTATATGGGAGGAGATGTCGATCGCCTGTATGTTGGACAGAGCTCAGAGAGAGCAGTATTTTGGGGCTGCAGATCGTACAGGAGACGACCGAGAAGATACAGCTGATTCGGGACAGGATGAGAGCGGCACAGAGTAGGCTGAAATCATATGCTGACAGGCGCCGTCGCCGACTCGAGTTCGCTGTTGGCGATCATGTTTTCCTGAAGGTCTCTCTGATGAAGAGTGTGATGGGATTTGGGCGGAAAGGGAAACTTAGTCCTAGATATGTTGGTCCCTTCGAGATCCTAGAGCGTGTTGGTCCAGTCGCTTATCGGTTAGCTCTTCCACCCAGCTTCCCCGATGTTCACCCCGTGTTCCATGTTTCGATGCTCCGCAAGTACCTTCATGATCCTTCCCAAGCGATTCAGCACCATACGATCCAGCTAGAGCATGATCTTTCATTCACCGAGCGGCCGATGGTCATTTTGGATCGGCAGGTGAAGAAATTGAGGTCGAAGGTTATACCGTCCGTCAAGGTCCTTTGGCGTGGCCCGAACAGTGAGGAGGTCACCTGGGAGACCGAGGTCGAGATGAGGAAGAGATATCCCCATCTTTATGAAGGTACGCGAAGTTAAATTCTAAATTCAGGGACCGAATTTCGTTAAGGGGGGAAGATTGTAACGCTTCGAAAATCGTTTAGGCAGTTTTTTGGTAACCGGCTAAATTAGCAGTCTTTTCCGTAAAAAGTCAAAATAGGTATTTTTCATTATAGACCTTATTATACAAAATTTAGATAAGATATTACTATAAATTGGTCACTAAAATGTCACTTAAAATTTTCTAGTTAAATAAAAAAATTTCCTTAATTAATTATTTTTAATATTATTTTAAGCTTTTAAAAATACATTTAATTAGTGATAAATACAAATTTAATTGGGTAAATTATATAATTAGGAACCATAATAAACTAAAATTTAGTATTAACAAAAATTTTTCCAAAACTTTCTAAGATTTATTGTTTCATGGCAAAAAAATGAATGAAAAAGGGTTTTTTTTGTAAAGAATTGATATTTTGTGCATTAAATGACCTTAAAGGATGCTTTATGTGTAGAATTTTCTACACAATTCACTCATAACTCCCCCCTCATCCCCAGGCTGAGCTTGCTGCTGCTCCCCTTCCCTTTTTCCCTCACTTCTCTTGCTTTAAATTCTTGCAAAAATTAACAAAATCCATAAAAAAAAATACACACTTTTCCTTCTCAAATTCAAACCAAATTCCTATTCTATCTTCTCTCAAACCCTAACTTGTTTGAAAAGTGGAGAAAAGAGGTGTCTTGGAGGCTAGTGCAAGTTAGGAATCAACACTTGTAAGGTATAAATCCTAATCTAGTTGTTAATTGTAGTTTAAGCTTGCTAGATTTAGTAGTTTAAGTGTGAAATGTGGTTTAATTTGTTTGCTCATGATTTTCAAGAGAGGTGTTGATGCCCTAATTAGGGTTTGTTGTAGGATAAGTGGGTTTAAGTTAGGGTAGCGGTTATCTAGTTGGTTAGAATGGTTGTTTGTGCGATGTAGCGATCGCTACACCGTTAAATCGCGACAATTGCATCGATATTTCTATGTCAATGCTTACTAGTTTTTCTAAATTTTTAGGAGGTGATCTAATTGCGTTATATTAGTGATATAATTAGCATCTCATAAGACTATTAGTGTGCACGAATGCGGGGTTTTGTCTAGTCGGGTTTTAGCTTTGGCGGTTGCACCGAAATGACGAGTTTAGTTAAGGTTTTAGCGATTTTCGTGTGTTTTCCGCGCACCGAGTGCATGTTGTGACTAATTCATGAGCGTCGATATTTTTATATTGTGACTTGCGTCGTTTTAGGAATATGTAATCTTATATTGTGTGTTATGCAATTCTAGGATCGGTCGCGGAAACATCGGGCGCGGCGTGCAAAGGCAAAGCGGTGGTCGGATCGGATTAGCGAGGCATTCAGGTGAGTAGATGTATTCATCTATGGGGGAAATAGTCTGGACGGCGTGAGACGCCCCCTAGTTAGGATTACTTTATTTCTTGCTACATATGCATTGTTAGTTAGCTAACCCCCTCATTCACATTTCATACATTTATAGCTATTCGTCTGCAAGATTTGCATAGGATATCCATATACACATGTGCGATATCACTTCGTAGGACACGTACACCATTACCATTGGCTTCTGTTGCACGTGCACTATTCATGTGACACACACGCCTTTGGTAATTGCCATGCCACGAGCACCATAGAACCTGTTTAGCTTAGTATCACCACTTGCATCATACATGATATATGAAATCGCATCGCATGTATATACCTCGCATCATCATCATACTTACATAGATTTCTAGCCACAAATCACATCGCATACCTTGATGTCATTGAAATTTATCATATACAACATGTTGGGTATTATGATTTTCTTGAGGATTTCAGTATTGCTGCGATTTCTGGATTTTGGGGAAAACCGCAAGAATTTAACAAAACCTTATATTTATCATTTTTAAAAACAAAGTTGCGGTTTTCTCGTGATGTATGTGTCGTCCACCATGAGTTTTCATGTTTTCTGTTGGATTTCAAGACCCGATTCGAGGAGTGGATAAACCGTCTCGGGTACATGGTGGGCCCGGTATGGTACCCCGGGGCAAGAAGATCGAGTTGTAGACGATGACCCTGGCAGGGGAAGACTACCTACCGGTGATGTCTGGCGCGGCAGATATCCGGAGGATACCGACCGTTGTCGTGGGATTTGATGATATGGGCCGATCCGGACTGACGGAGCCCGATGTTTTGAGACATTGATACAGTGAGACATTGAGACAGATGTGTTTTCATATTTGGTGTCGATGCTTGACACGGGTTTCAGATGATTTCTTGATGGTATTTAGCTATTATACAGATATTCTTTTTCTAAAGTTAAGAATGCAGAACTCATAGCATTTAAAACACTTAAAGATTTAGTATTGACATTGCATACATGTGCATGCATACTAGAGGTATTACATCGCATCTGGACATACATGCTGTGACGCATTTGCGTGCATTCTTACGATAGCCTTACTGAATGTTATATTCTACTCACGAGCTAGCAACTCACCCCCATTGTGCCACAGTGTCTTGCAGGTTGGACTCATCAGCCTTGTAGCGGCGGCTTATCTTATTAGTGACTTCTTTTGCTCAGACTCGCGATATTGCTCGTAGGTGGGTTGCGAGAGCACTTTTATCTCTTTTTGTACTATTTTTGTATCTAGTATTCTCCATCTACCACTTCTTATGTGTATATGCGACCTAGTGATGAGACTGAGAGATTTGTGTATATGTGGTTTCTTTTGGGTCGAGCTCACTTGAGCCGACGTTGTGTTTTCTTATATTTCGCATTTCTTTATGCTCTTTTCTTGAGATTACATATATATATTGCGTGTTGTTGTGATCCTCCTTGGGCGAAGAGCTAGCTCTCGCTTGGGGATGCCATTTTGTGATTACAGGTTATATATCTTGTTGTACCCATTTTGGGGGATAGAATTTACAAAGGAGACTCTGCCGAAATTTTTAGAAATTTTTGATGTTTTTAAAAAGGGGTTCAATGCAACTTAATTGATTTCAAAATCGTTTTCATGAAAGGTTTCCTTCACTCTTTTGATTTTGGTTTAGATTTTCTGGGCTTTGGCTGACTTAGGTTACGTTACGCCTTTAGACATCTCGTAATCTAAGTGCCAGTCACGTTCCGTACTTTCGGGTTGTGACAAAGAATCTCTCTTCCGGGTCAACCCGGTCAACGGTGCAACTATATGAGAAAAAACCCATACGAGTCGATCGTATCCGTCCAAATCCAAAATGTGCTAACCTCCATCACTGATACAGGTCTGGGCCAGTGCTGAACGGCCTCGATCCTCTTCGGTTCCATACTTATCATCTCTCGTAACTACGTGCCCAAGAAGTCAGCACTATCCAACCAGAAAACACACCTGGATAATTTAGCAAATATCCGGCGCTCCCCCAAAGTCTGCAACGAAATCCTCAATTACTGCCCAGGCCCCACTCGGCTCCAAAAGTATACTAGAATGTCCTCAATGAAAACGATGATAGATTGATCAAGAAACGGCCTGAAAATGCGGTTCATCCAATCCATAAACGCTGCTGGGGCATTGGTGAGCTCGAACGACATCACCAAGAACTTATAATGTCCATAACGTGTGCGAAAAGCAGTCTTCGGAATATCATCCTCTCGAACCCGCAACTAATGGTAACCTGATCGCAAGTCAATCTCTGAGAAATGTCCCACACCCGGGAGCTAATCAAATAAATCGTTGATGCGAGGTAGGGGATATCTATTCCGCACAGTAACCCGATTCAACTGATGATAATCAATGCATCAACACAAACTGCCATCTTTTTTCTTGACGAACAGGACAGGAGCTCCCCAAAGTGACGCACTCAGATGAACAAGCCCTTTATCCAACAAATCTTGCAACTGATCCTTCAGTTCTTTAAGCCCCGCCGGGTCCATCCGATATGGCGGTAAAGAAAAAGGCTCCATGCCGGGAATCAAGTCAAAGCAGAACTCAATATCGTGCTCTGGCAATAAACCAAGCAACCTTTCAGGAAAGACATCTGGAAACTCTCTCACAATCGGGACCTGGTTCAACGGGACCTCTGCAGCTCTAACATCACAAACATACGCTAAGAATCCCTGACATCCTTTCCTCAAGAACGGAGTAGCACGAAGAGAAGAAATCAAACTGGGAAAGGCGACGCTACGATCTTCCGAAAAACAATAACTGGATCACCCGGAAAACTAAATCTGACTGCTTTCTTACGGCAGTCCACGGATGCATAACACGTGACTAACCAATCCATGCCTAGAAGAACATCGAAGTGAAACATATCGAGAAGAATCAGATTGACAGAAGAATCTCTATCTCCAATGCGAACAAAACGAACACGAATGAGAAACATATTGAGCGACAAAAGATTAGCCTATGAAAGAAATCACAACAAGTGGCTGATTTAGCAAGGACTACTATCGGCAAGACTTCGATACAAATTATGTGGATACCATTTCAAACGACACCAGAAAGAAATACGCATCGAAAAAAAACACCGAAAGAATACCTGTCACAACGGCGTCTATCTAACCGCCTCTGAGCTGGCATACCGGTACGAATCCGCTTCGGTTCAGAAACGACTGAAGTCTCAGAAATGCGCTCCTCCAACAGTAAGGCCGCATCCATAGCAGCGACGTAAGTGTTAGAATGCTGGGCGCCGATAGCAAGAAATAAGTGCATGTCCAATCTCTACACGAACCTCTTTATTCGTTTCTCTACAGTGTCCACCAGGTAAGGAGCATATCGAACCGCTGAGTAAACTGAATGTCGTACTCGGACACTGTCATCCCTGGAGTCTTGCGCAAAGTCTCGAAACTACTAGCTCGGGCATTTCGAATGCTCTCCGAAAGGAAACGAGCAAGAAATACAGCTGTGAACTTATCCCAAGTCATAGGAAGTAGGTCTGCAGCTTGGCCTCTCTCAATCGACTCGCACCACGTCTGAGAAAGACCTCTCTAAACGAAAACTCGCAAGCTCAATACATATCTCGTCAGAACATCTCTGTGAACGACAAATCTTAGCCATCTTTTCGAGAATTGTCTACGGATCCTTCACTGCATCCGTGCCTGTAAAAACTGGAGGCTTCAGCCTCAAAACTCCTGTAAGGATACGTAAATAATCTTGGTAACAACAGAAACAGCTGCCTGAGCAGCAGGTACAATCGCAGTCAACGCAGTAGGAGGGACATCATCGGCTATCGGAGCTCAGCTAGCCTTAACTAACAATCCAACCATCTGTTACAAGTCCTGAATACTCGACTCCAGCCTAGCTATCTGGCCTGGAAAAGGCGGATCAATCTTTCCCTGAGGGGTAGGTGTACCGCCTGATCGGTCCTCGTCTTAAACGAGCCTACTCTAATCTCGTCTCTGGCGGCAGCCCTCTGGCCCTCGTAGTCTCCGGCGGCATAGTGGCTGGAACAAGAAACATGATTGATAAGACCATTGCGATCAAATCAAAGGATTTCCGGAATCAAGGAAGGAAATACAATAAATATATATTCTAAGGTCACTTAGGCAGAGTACTGTATCGTAAGTATGTCGCGGAACATACCCACGCTATGTCACTCTGCTTAAGTCACCTACTCTATCTACCAAGGGTCATCCTACACTCAGAAAGGTAAAAGCTATCGCTTTGATACCAACTTTGTCACGACCCGAAAGTACGGAACGTGACTGGCACTTAAATTACGAAACGTCTCAAGGTGTACGTAATCTAAGTAAGCCAAAGCCCAGAAATCTAAACCGTTCAAAGAAATAGAGTGAAAGAAAACTTAACTTAAAAAGATAATTTTTGTAAAATAAAGTCATCTTAAAACATTTTAATGCACCAAATTTCCCGAAAATTTCGGCAAAGTCTCCTTTGAAATACTAGCCCCCAAACGGGTACAACACATGAAAATACATATAAATAAGGAATAAAGGCATCCCCAAGCGGAAGCTAGCTCTTCGCCAATGGCAGAATCATAACCACACGCAACATATATATCAAAAGTGCAAAATAAACATCTGAAAGAAAGAAATGAGAAACACCACATCGGCTCAAGTGAGCATCGACACCAAACACCACAATACAAGTCTTACGAGTCTCACCGTCTAGTCCAATATACAAGAGTAGATGGAGTATACTAGATACAAATAATAATACAAGATGGAACAAAAGTATCCTCGCAACCCACCTATGAGTAAAGATGCAATGAAGCAAAAAGAGGAAGTACGCCTGCCGCTACTGCGCTGACGGGTCGAACCTGTAAGATACTGTGGCACAACGGGGGTGAGTTGCCAACTCGTGAGTAGTAAGTAACATCTAATAATGCTATCGTAAGCATGCACGCAAATACGTCTCAAGCTACGCATATCGATATGATACGATGTACTAACATGAATGCATAATCAAACACAAAACCTGAACAAGTCTGGTATGAGAAAATCTTTGTTCTTATTTTAGAAAAACCTCTGTGCAATAAACTGAAGTATCATCAATGAAATCAATAGAAAATCCATGTCAACTATCGACACAATATATATATATATATATCTCAATGTCTCAATGTCTCAATATCTCAATGTCTCAATGTCTCAATATCTCAATATCTCGGGCTCCATCAGTCCGGATCGACTCATATCATCAAACCTCACGACTACGTCGGTATCCTCCGGATATCCACCGCGTCAAAAATAACCGGTCGGTAGTGCTCCTCTGCCGGGCTCAACGCCATCTGTGCGATCTTCTTGTCCCGAGGTACCGCACCGGGTCCACCATGTCCCCACAGACGGTGCATCCCTCTCTTCGAATCAGGTATATGATACAGCTCAAGAACCGAGAATACACATGGTGGACGCCACACACATCATATCACGAGAAAACCGTAAATTTCTATTTTTAAAATGATAATAGGTTAATAAAGTTTTTGCGGTTTTCCCTAAAATCCAGAAATCTCATCAATACTGAAATCCTCGAGAAGAATCACAATATGTAAACATGTCAGTGATGATAATGTCTATGATACGATAGTATATACCATGCTAAGTACGGCCCGAAATTATGCATGAATCATGATGAAATGAGGTATGCATATATGACTCATAATCCTACATATCCATCTTGATGAAATGAATATACAAGTACAAGTTTACAGATCATATATGATGCAAATGCACAGATACCGATTCTAAGCAAGTTCTATAGTGTTCGTGGAATAGCAATTACCAAAGTCGTATGTGTTCACATGAATAGTGCACGTGCAGCATGAACCAATGGTAATGGTGCAAGTGTTCTATGAGATGATATCATACACACACACACACACACACACACATATATATAAGATGATGTAATGCAATGAGATGAATAACTAGGAAACTACGCATATAAATGCAAGCACTACTAGTAATCCTGACTATCGGGTGCCTCGCGCCATCCAGAAGATCCCCCATAGATGTGTACATCTACTCACCGGGACGTCTCGGCTAATCTGATCCGATCTCGGCCTTGTCTTTCCGCGCCACGTCCGACGCCTCTGCCCCCGATCCTCGGATCGCACACAAGTAAATAAGAGGGTAGTTATATAAATAGTCGCGGACACAAACAATACAAGTCAACCACGCGCACTAACTAGACGCGCACGCACTTTGTGCACAAACGCGCTCGTGACAACGCCACAAACCACAACTAGGGTCGCTATACGTGGCAATCCCCAAACCTAAAATCCAATCATACCAATCGTGCGTTCACAACATACTAAATATTATAGAAATAGGTAGTAAACCATCAAGACCTCAAAATTAATTCAAATCGATTTATTCCAAAAACCTAGTAAGCAGCCATTAACCGTTTTACTACAAATCTAGATATTTTAACAAAACTAGTGGCCACAATGTTCACTTAATAGCTTAATTAGGCTACAAAATTAATAACTAGATTTTAATCTCATCTACTTTAGATTAAACATGAAATTAGTTTGCAAAAATGATTAATTAGGACAATTTAAAAATAACAATTAGCAACTTAACAACTAGATTAGATTTTGCATGTCTTAAAATATTAAACTACACATTTCAACCATGATCTAGTGAAAAAACCCTAACTTGATCCCAAACCATTCTCTTTAGAATTCTAACTTTCAATTAAAACCATATTTAAACCTAATTAAACTAGATTAAAGTAATTAACCAACAATCAAATCATATGGTTAAGATTTATACTTCTAAAATTTGAGATCAAACTTGCAACTTGACCTTCTAAAATGGTTCTCTTGCTCCAAGATCCATGCTAGATTTGGTCAAGGAAAATTGGATAAAGGTTTAATGATGAATTAGTGAGACTTTGTATTGATTTTTGATGCATTTCATTAAGATTTTAGAGGTGAAATGAGGTGGGGAAAATGGGGATGAGCTGCAGGAATGGCTCGGCCAGATGAGGGGAAGAGAGGGAACTGAGAGTGTGTGAGAAAATACCAAGTCAAGAAAACCCCATACCATAAGTCAACATGCCCATGCTTCTTTTCTTTATTTATTTTCTTTTCATTTATTTTGTTTTCTTATATCTTTTTTACCTTTCTACAAAATTCTAGAACCATGTTACAAATGAATGTTTAGTGTGTCATGGTGCACTAAAGTATAATTAACCCATTCCAATTTGTAATTATCACTAATTGAATGTATAAGTGAAAGCTTGAAATAATATTTAAAATATTTAATTAAGAAAATATTTAATTAAACTAGCAATTTATAAGTTACCAATTAAAAACTAAATACTAGCACTTACATAGCTAAAATAGGAATAATTAAATCTATGTTTAAAAATAATTATATCTTGGTATTTACGGAAAACACGTATTATCACTAATTAATACATAATTAACGTAATCGAATTTTCAGAACGTTACATCATACTAGTGGGGTTCGGGCAGTCTAAAAGCATATTCCTTATTAGTTCCTAGTCAAGGGTATATCGAGACAAGGCATCGATATTACTAGAGTAGACTAGTGTGTACGTTTCTTGACCCTGGGGGCGATGGTTGGTCAAACAACTATTGGTGTTTGACATCAAAGATTGTACACAGGTGCTCATTAGAGAATGGGTACACCGAACAGGACTCGCCGAGAACTCCCAGATGGTATTATATACTTATTGTTAGATAGCAGTTCTCTGGTGACACTTGTACAGGTTAGTCTGTAGACCCGAGATCGTCATAGCGTCTTGTGTGATTCCCACTGTGCTTTGATTTCCTCCCTACCACGGCTCTACTGAGTCGTGCAAACAGGTGGATTTTAGGTAAGTCCCGAATCATATGGAGGAAGTGAGCGATGGGAAGGGTTTCGTCTCTCCCAGTATAGGGAGTTGATGTCGCGCTATACTTGATCGGCCATAACAGCAAATCCCTGGCCAGGGTTGTCGAGATTTACTGATAAAAGTTATCAGTAGTTTCTCAGACCGTTATGGGCCATAAATCAGCATGACTTATAATGTTATTGGGGTCTGACATTTACCACCCCTAGACTTTATATGTGACGTATCTGACGAAGAGACCGGACTGTACGGTAAGTGTTGCTTACAGGCTCGTTGGGGTTATGATGAGTTCGCTCGCCGGCCACCTTATCGTCATGTACCTAGGTAGCCGATACGCACAGCTAGTGCCGCTGACGTGCTTGTGGTTAAACCTACTGCCAGCGTACTGTCGAGTCTTTAGAGTCCCACAAAGAGGGTTCTCTGGTTCAGGCGAAAGATGTAGAGGCCGTAAGTTGTTACGGCACGGTTTCGATCATGTTCGTGTACTGGCGACAGGAATGATGATCGGAAGGGTAATACTGGCAGGCTTTGGTTTAGGCGGGATACCAGTATTATATTATTTGGATTATTTGTATTCGTATTTTTCGGAATACGGATATGTGTATACTTATACGGTATACGGTGAGGGGTATTCTTGTAATTATAGAAGAACACCTTCTAGAAGGAGACACCTCATAATAGGATTTTTATTTTATGAAAATAAATAAATGAGGTAGAATTAGGAGAATTGTGAAAGCATGTGTCAAAGATTGGCTCTTTGAATATTTTATTCATTTGGGATTACTATTCAAGTATGGTGCATTATTTTAGAGATAAAACAACTCAATTATTTCCATGAGCCATATCTCTTGATGCATGCTTGATTTTTCCTCATTCTATTTTTCACATTCTCTCTCCTAACTCTCTCCTTCTTCCTCCTCTTAGCTTTATCCTTCACATGAGTTGTGAATCAAAAGCTTAGGGCTAAAAGTAATCCATTAGTTCATCTCTATATCATCTAAGTAGTCATTTCTAGCAAACTTGACTTCTTAGTTAACTGTTGAGAAGTGTTTGAAGCTTGTTCCATAGCTCTCGGGTGGATCATCTACGTCTTGAGGTGACCGGAGATCAAAGGCATTGCAAGCATCCAAGGAGCCTAGGAGTCGCATCCAAACGAAGACCCGAAGGACCGATACACTAGGTATAACACCCTATCATAGTAGATAAGATCTCTAGATAGGATTTCCAGTTATGGTTTAGCACAAGATCTAGGTTTAAAATAGGTGTTGCATGCTGAAGAAAAAAATGGGAGCTCAAGAATAATGAAGCATCCATGTGAGAGAAAATCAACACAATGGTTTTGTGTATCAATTTTCATGAATAAACAAGTGTAGCCATGCTTCAATAGTAACCACAAATGAATAAAGAATTCATTTTTCAACTATTGAAGCCATGCCACTCACCATACCTCTCTCTCCTTAACTTCCACCTCATTTCCATTAATCAATAAATGGAAAAATCCATGATGAAGTGTCCACCTTCTAGAAGGTAATCTGTAATAAAATACGGATTACAGTCTGTTGTATATACACACCTGCATTTGGATAAAAACACGAATGCCCAAAGAGATAGAATAACACGAAGAATATAATACTAGAATATATATATCGAAATACAGATATGTAAATTATCAAATCAATACCTGATTTAATAATCTGGCTCAAACCCAAGCCGGCTAGTATTACCAACTGTCCGATCGAAAGTCCGGCTACAAAGTATATCAATCGATCGGAACCGTGCACTTATCCAATACAGCTACTACATCATTTCGCCTGAACCAGGAAAACCCTCTGTATGGGACTCTAAAGACCCGACAGTATGCCGGAAGTGAGTTACTGGATAAATCCATAACCACAAGCACGTCAGCGGCACTAGCTGTACATAACGGCTGTTGGATATATGTATGCCCTAGAGGCCATTATATGATAGTGTATGTACTGATATGTGTATATATATATTCAGAGGACAGTCTTGCTCGACATGATAGTATGCTATCTGATTTCTCTTTATTATATGTTCACTTGATCATGCTTTTACTTATTTGATACATGTTGATAAAGCCCTTAGGATATTGGCTTGACTACTGGGATTATGATGTGGATCATACTAGTGGGACACCTGTAGTTTATAAGCATATCCTTGAAATGTTCCTAGTCGTAGGTATATCGAGACAGGGCATCGATATTCCAGAGTAGACTAGCGTATACCATTCTTGTTCCATATGATGGGCGATGGATGATCACATATCCATCTGGTGTGGTGACACCAAAGATTGTATACGGGTGCTCAGTGAGACTGGGTACACTGAACGGACTCACCGAGAACTCCTATGTGGTATTATATCATATGTCGGATAGCAGTTCTTAGGTGACACCGGTACAGGTTAGTCTGTAGAGCCGAGATCGTCAAAGAGTCTTGTGTGTCCTCCCACTGTACTTTGATCTCCACCCTACTACGGCTCTACTGAGTCGTACAAACAGGTGGATTTTAGGTACAGTCCCGAGGCATATGGAGGCGATGAGCGATAGGAGGGGTTTCGTCTCTCCCGGTATTGGGGGTTGATGTTGCGCTATGCACGATTGGTTATAACAGGAAGTCCCTGGCCAGGGCTGCTGAGATATTACTGATAAGTGTTATCAGTAGTTTCTCGATCTGTTGTAGACCATATACCGGCATGACTTATTGAGTTATTGGGGTCGACGTTACCATCCCTAGACTCGATATGCAACATATCTGACGAAGAGATCGAACTGTACGGTAAGTGTTGCCAGTTGGCTCGATGGAATTTTGACAGGTTCGCTTGTTTTTCTTCTGATCGTTCAATACCCGGGTGGTCGTTATATTTAGCTGACCGCTTGCGGCTTGTAGGTGTATGATGTGATCATCACCTACTGCCGGAGTATTGACGAGTCTTAGAGTCCCACACAGAAGTTTCCTAGCTCAGGCAAAACGATGTGGTGTGCATATGAAATATGCTCGGGAGCTCGATTAAATGCGTGTATGAGATACCGTATATTAATCGGGCGTTTACTATTGGTCGGGTCGTATGTGATATGACCGGTTTATTAAATCAAGTGTTGATTTAATAATGACTTTTAGCTCACTTTTATTAAACCTCTTATTTATGCTTGTATGCATATATGTATATACATATACATGATGATGTGTATGCACACATACATACATACAAGTGTATCATGGTTGATGATACATGGATGATGGCAATGCAAGACTCACATGGTTCAAATTAATATGTGTATTTTTGTTTTGAGATAAAAGAAAAGGGAAATTAACAAATGACTCATTCTTTCTACACTCTTCTAGGGTTGACCATTGACTTAACCCTAGGTTTATTTCCTTTGTTCTTTTAACTCATCACAAAATATCTAGATATTTATTTTAACCATGGTTGGATGTGAGAGTGTCTCATATATATATCGTTTTGTTTTATTTTAAAACATAAGATTTTATCATTATCTTGAAAAAAGCTTTGCCATCTTCATCTTCCTCCTTCTTCAAGCTCTCTTGATTTTCTTTGAGTGTGAGGAAAAGAAAAAGAAAGGGTTTTTAAGTGAGATAACAAACCACACAATCATTCTATACTAGTTTAGCCTATTAGTTTAGAGTGTTTGCATCACTTCCTCAGTGATCAAGTGAAGCAAAGAGCTTTGGGCAAAGGGATTTCGGGTGGATCGTCGTGGACTAGGAAGGATTCAAGCGAGCCGTTCCAAACTCTAGGAGATCCAAGGAGTTACTCAAAGAGGTCTACAAATTTTGTAGTCTCTCCACTTAGTGATAGATTATTTATTGTATGTGATACTATTAGTTGTTACCCTATATTTCTAGTTCGATTCCTAGTTAAGTTTGCTTAGCACCTCGTTGAAATTTTATTGTGGCATGTGTGATGCTTCCAAACTCTTGATAAGGTGCTAAGGAAACTCTACAGTGGTATCAGAGCCAAGCTAGAGCTTTAGAGTAACCTAGACGACGTTAAAAATCTCGAACGAACGAAATACGACGCCCGTAGGGTCCTCACTGGAAATTTTTCAAAAAGTTGATTTTTTCACATTAAAAATACTCAGAAAATCGTGCAGGGTATTTTAGGGGCCTAAAAGAAGAACGAAGCCCTTACTCGACTATACGACCGTGGAACCGCGGCCAAAATGGTCATTTTGCGGCGGTTCCTCGGCGCCGTTGGTGAGGCTTGGACTGTGCCTTCTTGTAATGGCCCGTATGTACTTGTTGCAGTCTCTGGTATATTTTAAAACTGCTCAGGTGTTGAGCTTTTTGAGAATCCTTTGGGTTATTGATCGTTCGATCGAACGTTTTAACTGCGCCTAGTATATGTGATACAATAATTGGAATCTATAAATTTGTTTGTTGTGTGTAAATCTAGCATTTTGTTCTCGGGAGTAATGGGAAATCTTGTTGAATTATCCGACTTATTTTGAAAAGGTGTTTTCATGGGTGAGACCTAAATGCAAGCTTTACATTGTTAGGCATGAAATCTTGGATATGTGATATCCCGGGTTTGTGTTGTCTAAGGGCAGTTACGATTCCAATTGTTGTAGTTTTTCATTTTATTTCTCTGTGACCGTAAGTGTAGTATGTGGTGTATCGCCGTTTTTGTTGCTATACATCAACGACAATCGGGGTACGCATACTTACTTACGTTGATGATATGTGATATTATGTGTTGCTGAGATATGATGTGCAGGATTGTCGTGATTGAATAGCCGGGGGTTTTATGTGAGATGAGAGTTTTCTTTTCATTCATGTAAAATTCAATTTTATGTAATATTCTTTTATTTGGGGCACTTCCGGGTTGAGGATATTGTCACCATTGTTGTATATCATTTACTTTTCCACATTAGGATAGACCCAAGAAAGGGGGCACAAGTGACCGGGTTCTAGGGTTCAGTGGGAGGCCATCTCGAGGAGTCGAGACCGGGTCTCCTAAACTCCAGAATTGGTAGGGTCACTTGCCGCTCTCGTAGGGGTCTAAGGGTGTGGGCTTGGATATTCATCGCGACCGTGGAATCCGTATTTTCTATTGATGGATAAATACAAAATATGGACCTCCTAGATATCCTATATTATATGTGCTTCTGCTGCTTATATCCTGTGATGTGATCATTTGATATATTTGAGACGAATGGAATATTATATGTATGATATATAATAGACGTTGCTTATGTTTTGCACCCGCGCTAGCCCCGTCCCGGTATGCCGTTAGTTAAGTAACCTAACGGTGCATAACGGGACACCGTGACGAATGCGAATGGTATAAGCGTACGTTATATTTTCGTTTCTTTCTGTGATGGCTTTAGGACTTAAATGATGGGACTACATTAATGAGATTAAAGTAAAGAAAAATGAACCTAAAACGATGTTGTAGAATAGGATTTAAAACCCTCTCGGCTTTTTATGAAAAAGCAAGTTTTCAAAGTGCGGAGCTTAAGCCACTCCTTTTAAACCCATTGGATTCTACAGCGATATCAAGTTCAAAGCGTTAAAAGTTTTCTTAAAAACTATCCGCAGCCCTCCGTCATTTTAGGAAGTAGAGTACTTAGTATTCGTGCTGCGTATTTTGACTATAGTTAAGGCGTAGTGTACGGTAGCTAAGTGATGTCTTCCTACACCGCATATGATGCGGACTAGTTAGGACATTCATATGATTATGTTGACTTTAGTTAAGGTTCATGTGGGTGGGTCTAGTTAATCACGAAATGACGGGAAGAACTTGACTAGTACTTATGATATGTTGATCATAGTTAAGGTCATGAGTGCTAGGGGTAAAAACAATATCAGGAGTTTCAAGAGTTGAAATTTGCAATGAGATTGCATACCTTCTATATGATAGTAGGATCCCGATCCCACTATGAGCAAGAGTTGCTCTCGGGAGAGTTTTGCACTTTACAATTAGCTAACCCATTAGGTGTCTAGAAAGGTGTCAACGGGGCTACGCCTCTGGGAAAATGATGTTTATTCTAATTAGGTCCGTGCGAAAACACAGGGAACTTCCTTCAAAGTACCGGCACTAACCTGGCTGAACGGTTAGCGAAGTTGTAGAATGTAATTAATCCTGGCTAATATTCTTTTTAAAAGGTTTTAAAGAAAATTTGATAAAAGCAGCGGGAGACATCGATTAGACAAGATAATAACCAATCCGATCTTTGCAAGAGCTTTCGCTGAGTGTATTCTTTTCTCTATCTTAATGGCAGATACCAATGACAGGTCTTAAGCTTCTACTAGATAAAAACAAGCTGACCGGACCAAACAACAAAGACTGGCTAAGGAACATAAACATTGCTCTAACATATGATAAAGTATCATATGTCCTCACTGCCAAAGCCCCGCCCGTCCCAGGCCCTAAATCTTCTACTGCGGATAAGGAAATCCGCAAAACGTGGGATAGTGATTGTGCTACTGCCAAATGCCTCGCGCTTGTATCGATGGAAAATACACATCAAAAGCAACACGAGCAGATGGATGTTCAATCCATCTTTCTCTATACAAAAGAGTTGTATGGGGAGCAATCTCGGATCCTGAGATACGAAGCATCTCGAAAGTTGTTTCAGATGCGGATGGCTCAAGGCACATCAGTAGGCGATCACGTTTTAAAGATGACAGCTCTTATAGAACAGCTTGAGGACCTCGGTTGGACAATGGATAACGAACAGTATACTGATATTGTTCTACAGTCTCTTCCCTCCGCCTTTGCTCCATTCATAGTGAACTTCAACATGCATGACATGGAGAAGTCACTACCCGAACTTCTCAATATGTTGAGAAGTGCGGAGAGCATGCTGAAAGCGAAGTCCCCCTCTATGCTTGTTGGACAATCTTCCTCTTCCGTCCCAAAAGCCAAGGCCAAGGGAAAGAATAAGAAGAAATTCACCAAACCGAGAGGAGGAATAAAGAAGGTGAAGGGGAAAGACAAATCCAAAGCTGCGGAGTCGGGGAAGGGAGAATGTTTCCACTGCAAGAAGACGGGACACTGGAAGCGGAACTGTACTGAGTACCTTGAACTCAAGAAAAAGAAGCATGGTGATGCTTCAGCTTCAGGTGTGTTCGTGATTGAAAACTGTTTTTCTATAAACTCTGCTTCCTAGGTATTAGATACCGGTTCGGGTTCTCATATTTGCAATTCTGTGCAGGCGTTGAGAAATAGCAGAGTTTTGAAGACAGGTGATCATACTCTCTAGGTTGGAAATGGTTCCAATGTACATGCAGTTTCAGTGGGAGAGTATCACCTAGGGTTGCCGTCGGGTTGTATATTGGTTTTGAACCCATGTTATTTTGTGCCAAGTATGCTTTGTAAAATTATATCCGTTTCTTTGTTAGACAATGAAGGATATCATTTTGCTGTGCAACACAATATTATGAACATTAGACTAAATCAAGAGTTGATTGGTTGTGGTACACTTAATAACGGGATATACGTCCTTAATCAACACACGGTTTTCAACATTCAACACACAAGTAAAAGAGAACTTTCAGATATAAATGAAACTTTTCTTTGGTATTGTAGACTTGGTCATATTAATGAAACAAGACTAAACAAGCTTCATAAAGATGGATATTTAAATTCTTTTGAGTATAAATCTTATGCAACTTGCCAGTCTTGTATCAAAGGTAAAATGACCAAAACTCCGTTTACTGGTCACGGAGAAAGAGCTACTGAGCTCCTAGGCCTCATACATATTGATGTATGTGGGGCCAATGTCTACACATGCAAGAGGCGGTTTTTCTTATTTCATAACTTTTACTGATGATTTCTCAAGATTTGGTCATGTGTTTTTGATAAAGCATAAGTTTGAGTACAAACTTGAAGTAGAAAACCAAACATGAATGAGAATCAAGATACTTCGATCAGATTGAGGTGGAGAGTAGTTAAGTACTGAGTTCTTGGACTTCTTAAAAGAGAATGGGATTCTCTCTCAGCTCACTCCCCTTACACACCATAGCACACCGGTGTGTCAGAGTGGCGGAATCGTACCCTATTAGATATGGTACGATCTATGATGAGTGATTCTGAGTTACCCCTCTCCTTTTGGGGGCATGCATTGGAGACTGCAGCTTTTCTGTTAAACAAAGTTCCAACCAAGACCGTGTCTACCACTCCATATGAGATATGGCATGGGAAGAGACCATCTCTTAAACGAGTTAAGATTTGGGGTTGTCCGGCTTTTGTCAAAAAGCAGAATCCAGACAAACTCGAGACACGTTCGGTCAAATGTATATTTGTGGGATATCCAAAACATTCGTTTGGGTATCTTTTCTACCACAAAGAAGAACAAAAGG
Source organism: Agapanthus africanus (assembly GCA_030015575.1). Classification (NCBI taxonomy): domain Eukaryota; kingdom Viridiplantae; phylum Streptophyta; class Magnoliopsida; order Asparagales; family Amaryllidaceae; genus Agapanthus; species Agapanthus africanus. The sequence goes on from CM057344.1 coordinate 243,794,830, forward strand.
TATTTGTTTCTCAGTATGCCACATTTTTAGAAAATGAGATTTTTCCAAATGATGCTGATATCAATGTGGTAGATCTAGAAGAGGTTTTAGAGACACAAGTTACAAATGACGACTTGGTTGAACCTGATGTTGCGATAGAATCTAATGAACTTCAGCCACTCCATAGATCTGGTAGGACTTCTCGCCCACCGGAGAGATACTATGATTTTCTGATTGATGGTGATAGAGAAGATTGCATCATGGATGATGATGACCCTGCCAGTTTTCAGCAAGCTATCACGAGTAGTGACTCTGTGAAGTGGCTGGATACCATGAGATCCGAAATGGAATCCATGTACACCAACAAAGTATGGACTTTGGAGGATGTACCCTCTGGGATAAAACTTGTAGGCTGCAAATGGATCTTTAAAAGAAAGATCGGTGTAGATGGACAGGTGGAGACCTATAAGGCAAGGTTGGTAGCGAAAGGTTTTCGTCAAAGACCAGGTTTGGACTATGAAGAGACTTTCTCTCCGATAGCCATGCATAAATCCATTCGGATCCTACTTGCTACTGTTGCTCACTACGACTATGAAATCTGGCAGATGGACGTTAAAACTGCATTTCTAAATGGTGATTTAGATGAATGCGTTTATATAGATCAGCCAGAAAGCTTCATTGACAGTGGGAGCATCGGGAAAGCATGTAAATTGCTTAAATCCATTTATGGATTAAAGCAGGCATCACGGAGTTGGAACATCTGTTTTGATGATGTTATCAAAGAGTTTGATTTCATCAAAAATCCAGATGAACCTTGTGTTTATAAGAAGACTGTAGGGAGAACTGTCGCATTCCTTGTATTGTACGTGGATGACATTTTTCTGATAGGAAATGACATTCCTATGCTACAGTCGGTCAAATCATTCTTATCACAAAGGTTCTCCATTAAGGACCTGGGTGATGCCACGTACATATTGGGCATACGGATCTATAGGGATAGATCCAAATGGTTATTGGGATTGTCCCAAACCAAGTACATCAACACCATCCTAAAGAGGTTTAGTATGGAAGACTCTAAGCGGGGTGACTTACCCGCTTGCCATGGAGTCACTCTCTCCAAGGACGATTGTCCAAAGTCTGATGAAGAGAGAGCTCGCATGAGCATTATTCCCTATGCTTCGGCCGTAGGATCAATAATGTATGCGATGTTGTGTACACGCCCTGATGTAGCTTATGCACTGAGTATAGTAAGAAGGTATCAGTCAAACCCAGGGGAGAATCACTGGACTGCTGTGAAGAACATTCTTAAGTACTTGCGAAGGACTAAAGAATTGTTCTTGGTGTATGGTAACAGGCATCTCCAAATGGAGGCTTTTACCGATTCGAGCTTCCAGAGTGATAAGGATGACAACAAGTCTATCTCAGGTTTTGCATTTACCCTCAATAGAGGGACGGTAAGTTGGAAGAGTTCCAAACAGGATACCGTTGCAGACTCAATGATGGAAGCTGAGTACATTGCTGCAAATGATGCTGCCAAGGAAGCCGTCTGGATGAGGAAGTTCATCTCGGAGATAGGAGTAGTTCCAACCATTATTGATCCAATACCTTTGTATTGTGACATTAATAGGGCTATGGAAATGGCCAAAGAGCCCAGGTCCCATCAGAAGTCCAGACACATCCTGAGGCGATATCATTTGATCCAGGAGATAGTTGATCGCTGCGAGATCGAGATTAAGAGAGTAGATACAAAGGACAATACTGCGGATCCATTCACCAAGGCCCTCCCTCAGCCGCAGCATGAGCGACTTTTTGAGATGTTGGGTATGAGATACGCTAATAATTGGCCTTAATGCAAGTGGGAGATTGTTGGATATATGTATGCCCTAGAGGCCATTATATGATAGTGTATGTACTGATGTGTGTGTGTGTGTGTGTGTGTGTGTGTGTGTGTGTGTGTGTGTGTGTGTGTATGTGTATGTATTCAGAGGACAGTCTTGCTCGACATGATAGTATGCTATCTGATTTCTCTTTCTCATATGTTCACTTGATCATGCTTTTACTCATTTGATACATGTTGATAAAGCCCTTAGAATATTGGCTTGACTACTGGGATTATGATGTGGATCATACTAGTGGGACACCTGTAGTTTATAAGCATATCCTTGAAATGTTCCTAGTCGTAGGTATATCGAGATAGGGCATCGATATTTCAGAGTAGACTACCGTATACCATTCTTGTTCCATATGATGGGCGATGGATGATCCCATATCCATCTGGTGTGGTGACACCAAAGATTGTATACAGGTGCTTAGTGAGACTGGGTACACTGAACGGACTCACCGAGAACTCTTATATGGTATTATATCATACGTCGGATAGCAGTTCTCAGGTGACACTGGTACAGGTTAGTCTGTAAACCTGAGATCGTCATAGAGTCTTGTGTGTCCTCCTACTGTACTTTGATCTCCACCCTACTACGGCTCTACTGAGTCGTACAAACAGGTGGATTTTGGGTACAGTCCCGAGGCACATGGAGACGATGAGCGATAGGAGGGGTTTCGTCTCTTCCGGTATTGGGGGTTGATGTTGCGCTATGAACGATTGGCTATAACAGGAACTCCCTGGCCAGGGCTGCTGGGATTTTACCGATAAGTGTTATCAGTAGTTTCTCCATCTGTTGTAGACCATATACCGGCATGACTTATTGAGTTATTGGGGTCGACGTTACCATCCCTAGACTCGATATGCAACATATCTGACGAAGAGATCGGACTGTACGGTAAGTGTTGCCAGTTGGCTCGATGGAGTTTTGACAGGTTCGCTTGTTTTTCTTCTGATCGCTCAATACCCGGGTGGCCGTTACGTATAGCTGACCGCTTGCGGCTTGAAGGTGTTTGATGTGATCATCACCTACTGCCGGAGTATTGACGAGTCTTAGAGTCCCACACAGAAGTTTCCTAGCTCAGGCAAAACGATGTGGTGTGCATATGAGATATGCGCGGGAGCTCGATTAAATGCGTGTATGAGATACCGTATATTAATCGGGCGTTTACTATTGGTCGGGTCGTATGTGATATGACCGGTTTATTAAATCAAGTATTGATTTAATAATGACTTTTAGCTCACTTTTATTAAACCTTTTCTTTATGCTTGTATGCATATATGTATATACATACACATGATGATCTATATGCACACATACATACATACAAGTGTATCATGGTTGATGATACATGGATGATGGCAATGCAAGACTCACATGGTTCAAATTAATATGTGTAATTTTGTTTTGAGATAAAAGAAAAAGGAAATTAACAAATGACTCATTCTTTCTACACTCTTATAGGGTTAACCATTGACTAAACCCTAGGTTTATTTCCTTTGTTCGTTTAACTCATCACAAAATATCTAGATATTTCTTTTAACTATGGTTGGATGTGAGAGTGTCTCACATATATATCCTTTTGTTTTATTTTAAAATATAAGATTTTATCATTATTTTGAAAAAAGCTTTGTCATCTTCATCTTCCTCTTTCTTCAAGCTCTCTTGATTTTCTTTGAGTGTGAGGAAAAGAAAAAGAAAGGGTTTTTAAGTGAGATAACAAACCACACAATCATTCTATACTATTTTAGCCAATTAGTTTAGAGTGTTTGCATCACTTCCTCATTGATCAAGTGAAGCAAGAAGCTTTGGGCAAAGGGACTTCGGGTGGATCGTCGTGGACTATGAAGGTTTCAAGCGAGCCGTTCCAAACTCTAGGAGATCCAAGGAGTCACTCAAGGAGGTCTACAAAGGTTGTAGTCTCTCCACTTTGTGATAGATTATTTATTGTATGTGATACTATTAGTTGTTACCCTATATTTCTAGTTCGATTCCTAGTTAAGTTTGCTTAGCATCTCATTAAAATTTTATTGTGGCATGTGATGGTTCAAAACCCTTGATAAGGTGCTAAGGAAACCCTACAACGGCTATCCGGGTACCTGTCGAAAAGGAAGGCCGACGAGCAAACTTATCTGGATCCCTACTGAGCCTATCTTTGACAATCTCCGTATCTGAGAGTATCGCATACCGGGTCTAAGGCGTGGTAAATGTCAGACCCTAATAACCTGGTAATTCATGCTGATGTGGCTTAGGACCAATTCGGGAAACTACTGATCAGCCTATCAATAATCCTAACTACCTTGGCCAAGGTCTTATGGTCCTGACCAATCGAACACAGTGCGATATCGACTCTCTATACTGGGAGAGACGAATCCCCGACAATCTCTCACTGCCTCCATGTGGCTCAGGACTGTACCCAATCAAAACCTGTTTGCATGACTCAGTAGAGCTGTGGTAGGGTAGTGAGCAAAGCACAGTGGGAACTCACACGAGACAAATGCCGATCTCAGGTCTAAAGACTAACTTGTACTCATGTCACCTGAGAACTTCCACCTGATGATAGGTATTATAGGGTTCCTATGAACGACAGCAAGGTTTCGAAAGGCATCGCCCAAGCCATTTTCAAAATTTTGCCATTTTAAAAAACCCTAAACTAGAATCGATAACTAGAGAATCATACGAAAACCAAAGTAAACTACTTTACTTCTAAGTGAACTAGAAATACAATCTTTGTAGATCAGTTCTTCACTTCATAAGCTCCTTGTAGTAGTCCATTCGCTGCGTTGATGGAACTCCCGGACTCTTGCATGGCTTCTCAAGACGAAAGGAACGTTCTTGCTTGAAGTCTTCGAGGCCGAAGATGATCTACGTCGAGGGGATACTAACACAAGCTACTACTTCACTAATGAGAGATTAGTGAAGAAAACACCCTATACTAAAGTGCTAATCTAGTATAGGATGATGAAGTAGGAAATGGGCTCACTTTAGTTTTATTTTTCTCACAATATTTTCTCTCTTTTAGAAAAGGTAGCAAGCTTTTCTCAAGGAGAAAGAAAAAGAGCTCAAGAGATGAGAATGAACTAATGAGGTGAGAGAATCAACCATGGGTGAATTTATATCATATACTAACTCATGTAGAGACATAACCATGGCTACATTATAATGGTTAGGTTAATTAATATCTTAAGTAAAACAAAACTAGTGGACTAAGTCAATGCATCCACAAGCTTCATGAAGCTTCATGCATGCGAGCTCATTATCCAATAATTTTGGAATTACTTTAAATACTAAAACCTAATATTATAATTAGTATGGTGTAAGTCTCATACACCCATGTAGTGTGTATCAACAACCATGATACAAAAAGAACACAATTAATATATATCACATATATAATAAGTATGCACATGTGAGAATAAATAAATGCTTAAGTGAGCTAACATTAGTTAATGTAATCTAGTATATCACATATACAATTATACATTAAATTATCAAATCAACTCTTGATTTAATAATCCGGCTATATCATATATAACCGACTAATATAATCTGTATCAACTTATCGAATCAAAACTTGATTCGATAACTCGGCTATATCACATATAACCGATCGATACGAAAGTCGCGGGAATGAAATACGGTATCACATACTCGCATTATTCTCGGTCCCGCACATATCACATATGTGCTCCTACTTCGTTTTGCCTGAGCCTGTAAAACCTCTATGTAGGACTCTAAAGACTCGTCAATATGCCGACAGTAGGTGATGATCACATCAAGCACCCACAAGCCATCAGCGGTACTAGCTGCACGTAACGGCTACCCGGGTATTGAACGATCAGAAGATTAACAAGCAAGCCCGCTCCAACTCCTGTAAAATCCTGTCAGTAACACTACCGTACAGTCCGGTCTACTCGTCTGATATGTCGCATATCAAGTTTAGGGGTGGTAAACGTCAGACCCCAATAGCCGATAAGTCATGCCGATATGAGGCTCATAACGGGTTAAGAAACTACTGATAACACTTACCAGTAAATCTCTAAAACAACTCTGGCCAGGGACTTCCCTGTTATGGCCAATCGAGCACAGCGCAACATCAACCCCAATACCGGGAGAGACGAAACCCTTCCTATCGCTCATTGACTCCATGTGACTCGGGACTGTACCCAAAAACCACCGTTTTGCACGTCCTCTTGAACGTGGTAAGGTGGAAATCAAAGCACAGTGCAAATCACACAAGACTCTATGACGATCTCGGGTCTACATACTAACCTGTACCAGTGTCACCAGAGAACTGCCATCTGACGTGAGGTATAATACCATCTGGGAGTTCTCGGCGAGTCCGTCCAGTGTACCCAGTCTCCACTGAGCACCCGTATACCATCTCTGATGTCAAACACCAATGGATATGGGATCATCCATCACCCATCTACATAGGACGAGAAGGTATACGCTAGTCTACACTGGTGTATCAATGCCCTGTCTCGATACACCCACGACTAGGAACATTAAAGGATGAACTTATAGACTACCACTAGTATGATCTGCATCATATTCCTGGTAGTCAAGTACACATCCTAAGGGCTTTACCAACATGTAACCATAAGACAGTATCAAGAGACAAGTATACATGTTAAGATAAAGAGCAACCAGATAGCATACTATCATATCGAGTAAGAAAGTCCTCTCTATATATGTCCAAGCATCCAATATAATATACATCATATGTACAATAATGGCCTCTAGGGCATACATACAACTAACAGGTATAGTACCATCTGGAAGTTCTCGGCAAGTCTGTTCGGTGTACTCATCCCCAGTGAGCACCTGTATACGATCTTAGGTGCGAAAAACCAGTGGTTGCGGGACCATACCATCGCCCCTCATCGGGGTCTAGAAACGTATACAGTAGTCTACTCCGGAATATCGATGCCCAGTCTTGATATTCCCACAACTAGGGACCATTTAAGGATTGCGTACCGACTACCCAGCTCCCACAAGTATGATCGCCATCACAACGCGGGTAGTCTAGCAATGATCCTACGGGCTTTATCAACATGTATAAAAGATATGTAATAGCAAGTAAAACATACACATGTTAAGATAAAGACAAACCAGATAGCATACTATCATTTCGAGCAAGACTGTCCTGTACATATATATGTCTAAGCATCCAAATGTATACATATACAATAATGGCCTCTAGGGCATACATATCCAACAATCTCCCACTTGCACTAAGGCCATATATATCGGTGTATCGAGTACCCAACGTCTGCTCCAGGGCCAGTTGTTGGCGTATCGAATACCCAACATCTCAAAAAGTCTCTCGAACTGTGCTTGAGGAAGGGCCTTGGTGAATGGATCCACAGTGTTGTCTTTTGTGTCCACTTTCTGTACCTCGATCTCCCGGCGATTAGTGATCTCCCTGATCAGGTGATACCGCCTCAAGTTGTGCCTGGATTTCTAATGGGACTATGGTTCCCTTGCTAAAGCCATAGCTCCATTGTTGTTGCAATACACAGTTATTGGGTTAACAATGGATGGAACCACCTGAAGTTCAGTAATGAACTTCTTAATCTAGACGGCTTCTTTTGCGGCATCATTGGCAGCAATGTATTTAGCCTCCATCGTCGAGTCTGCGACGGTGTCCTGTTTGGAACTCTTCGAACAGACCTCCCCTCCGTTGAGGGTAAACACAAAACCCGAGACAGACTTGTTGTCATCCTTGTCACTCTGGAAGCTAGAATCGGTAAAAGACTCCACCTGGAGGTCTCCATTACCGAATACCAGGAACAGTTCTTTAGTCCTTCTCAGGTACTTCAGAATGTTCTTAACAGCTGTCCAGCGGTTCTCACCTGGGTTAGACTGATACCGGCTCACCACGCTAAGCGCGTAAGCTACATCTGGTCGGGTACATAGCATCGCATACATTATAGATCCTACCGCCGAAGCGTAGGGTATAGTGCTCATGCGAACCCTCTCCTCATCAGTCTTGGGAGACATCTCTTTGGAGAGGGTGATTCCGTGCAATGCGGGTATGTTACCGCGCTTGGAATCTTCCATACTAAATATCTTTAGTACGGTCTCTATGTACCTAGACTGCGAAAGTCCCAATAATCTCTTGGATCTATCTCTGTAGATCTTGATCCCCAGAATGTACGAGGCATCACCTAGGTCTTTCATGGAGAACCTTTGTGATAAGAATAGCTTGACCGATTGTAGCATAGGAATATCATTTCCTATCAAAAGAATGTCGTCCACGTACAAGACTAGGAACACGACAGTTTGGCCTACAATCTTCTTATATATATAAGGCTCATCTTCGATCTTGATGAAGTCAAATCCCTTGACTGTTTCATCAAAACAGATGTTCCAGCTCTGCGATGCCTGCTTTAATCCATAAATGGATTTAAGCAACTTGCACACCTTCGCGCTGCTCCCACTGTCTACGAAACCTTCCGGCTGATCCATATAAACGCACTCTTCTAAACTTCCGTTCAGAAAATCCGTTTTTACGTCCATCTGCCAGATCTCATAGTCATGGAAGGCAGCAATGGCAAGTAGGATCCGAATGGATTTGAGCATTGCCATTGGAGAAAAGGTTTCATCAAAGTCCACACCTGGTCTTTGACAAAAACCTTTTGCAACAAGTCTAGCCTTATAGGTTTTCACCTGCCCATCTACACCAAATTTCTTCTTGTAGATCCATTTGCATCCAACGGGTTTTACCCCAGGTGGAGCAATATTCAAGGTCCACACTTTATTGGTGTACATGGACTCCATTTCGGATCATATGGCATCCATCCACTTATCAGAGTCCCTACTGATAATGGCCTACTTGAAACTAGTAGGATCATGTTCTTTCAAGATGCAATCCTCTCGATCCCCGTCTATGAGAAAACCATAGTATCTCTCGGGCGGATGAGAAATCCTACTAGATCTGCGAAGTGGCTGAAGCTCTTCTGGGGTTATTGAATCTTGTGGTTCTACAAAATCTTCAGTTATAGTTTGTCCCATTGAAATTTCTTTCAGTTCTACCGTGCTCCCACAAATTTCTTTTGCAAGAAATTCCTTCTCTAAGAAGATGGCGTGCCGAGCAACAAACACCTTCTATTTCTCGGTGTGGTAGAACAGATATCCTTGTGAATGTTTAGGATATCTTACAAACTTAAACAAAACTGATCGTGCCTCAAGTTTGTCCGGGTTCTGCATCTTTACATAAGCAAGACAACCCCATATCTTAATAAAATTAAGGTATGGTCTCTTCTGCTCCCACGGTGCATGTGGAGTGGTAGGCACAGCTTTGGTAGGAACCCTATTCAATACATACATTTCCGTTTAAAGGGCATATCCCCAGAGTGAAAGAGGAAACTCAGCGTTACTCATCATGGAGCGAACCATATCCAATAGGGTATGGTTCCTCCGCTCCGATACACCATTGTGCTGTGGTGCATACAGAGGAGTAAGCTGAGAGAGAATTCCATTCCCTTTTAGGTATTCTAGGAATTCCGTGCTTAAGTACTCCGCTCCTCTATCAGATCGGAGGATCTTGATACATTTTCCAGTTTGGTTCTCTACTTTGTTCCTGAATTCTCAAAAGCTTCAGATTTGTGTTTCATAAGATACACATATCGAATCTAGATAGATCGTCAGTGAATGTGATGAAGTACGAGAACCCACCCCTTGCATATATAGACATTGGACCACATACATCACTATGTATGAGTCCCAAGAGCTTTGTTGCTCTTTCTCCGTATCCGGTGAACGGAGATTTGGTCATTTTCCCTTGAGACAAAACTGACAAGTTTCATAAGATGAAAATTCGAACGTATTCAAAAGTCCATCTTTATGCAACTTACTTAGTCTTTTCTCTCCGATATGACCAAGTCTATAATGCCATAAGTAGGATTCGTTCACTTCTGAACTCTTCCTCTTGCGCGTGTTTTGTATACTGAGAACTGTGTTTTGATTAAGAACATAGATACCATTACACATTTTACCTTCTGCAACCAATACCTGATTAAGGTAAATGTTCATGATATTTCTATCAAGAACATGTTAGTTATATGTATGCCCTAGAGGCCATTATTGTACATATGATATATATTATAGTGGATACTTGGATATATATAGAGATGACTTTCTTGCTCGACATGATAGTATGCTATCTGGTTACCTTTATCTTAACATGTAGACTTATATATTGTCTTGCTCTCACATATTGATAAAGCCCTTGGGATATGTACTTGACTACCAGGACTGTGATGGAGATTATACTAGTTGGGCCAGGGTAGTTCACAAGTACATCCTTTAATTGTTCCTAGTCGAGGGAATATCGAGACATGGCATCGATATTCCAGAGTAGACTAGCGTATACGCTTCTTGACCCATATGATGGGCGATGGATTATCCCACATCCATTGGTGTTTGACATCAGAGATGGTATACGGGTGCTCAGTGGAGACTGGGTACACTGAACAGGACTCGCCGAGGACTCCTATGTGGTAGTATACCTATCGTCAGATAACAGTCCTCTGGTGACACTGGTACAGGTTAGTCTGTAGACCCGAGATCGTCATAGAGTCTTATGCGGCTCCCACTGTGCTTTGATTTCCTCCCTACTATGCTCAAGAGGAGTCATGCAAACAGGTGGATTTTGTGTACAGTCCCGAGTCGTATGGAGGAAATAAGCGATAGGAGGGGTTTCGTCTCTCCCGGTATTGGGGGTTGATGTTGCGCTTTGTTCGATTGTCTGCTGCCGAGATATACTGAGAAGTGTTATCGGTAGTTTCTCAAACCGTTATAGGCCAGACATCGACATGACTTATCACGTTACTAGGGTCTGACGATTTCCACCCTTAGACATGATATGCGACATATCAGACGAAGAGACCGGAATATACGGTAGTGTTACTGATTGGCTTCATGGAGACTGTGGACATGCTTGCTTGTTGATCTTCATATCGCTCAATACCCGGGTAACCGTTACGTCCAGCTAGTACTGGTGACGGCTTGTAGGTGACTGATATGATCATCATCTACTGCCGGCATATTGACGAGTCTTTAGAGTCCCACACAGAAGTTCCCTGGTTTAAGCCAAACGAAGTAGGACACATATGTGATATGTGTGTGGGCCCGATTAAATACGAGTATGTGATACCGTATTGTAATCTGGCAGTCATCTGTTATCGGTGCGGTTATATGTGAAATAACCAGATTTTCGAATCAAGTGTTGATTCAATAATGTGATATACAGATAAATGATATTAGTCGGTCATATATGATATAACCGAATTATTAGATCAAATGTTTATTTAATAATATGATATAAATTATATGTGATATAATTACATATTAACTAATATCATTAGCTCACTAATTAATCTTCATTAAATATATATTAATATATATATATATATATATATATATATATATATATATATTAAAATGAAGCATGGCATTTTCTTTTCTATTTTGTGAAAATAGAAATGAGGTGTAAAGTTAAAGTATGGTTGGAAGCATGGTGTTTTATATTGTTTATTCATTCTTAACTCACTATTCAAGCATGGTTGCAATTTAATATTGCATAATTCCATGCTTGAATGAGTGGGGGGTCAAGAATTATCATTCATTCTTGTTCATTCCAAAAGACTTAGCCATTTTCTCTCATGCCTGCTCTCTTGCTTCTTCTTCTTCCTCTTGCTTTGCCTCAAGCTTCAACCCTCACATGTGATGTGAATCATGAAGCTTGAGCACAAATAAGTAAGCTCTTAACATCCCCTACTTCATCATCTCACACATTCTGGCAAATTAGTGTGATATATTTCATACACTAAAGAGTTTAGTATAGTGGTAGCTTGAACTAGTAGGAGCTTTGAGGTGGATCATCTTTGGCGCGAAGGCTACGAAGAAAGCTTGTTCAAAGTCTCAAAGGAAGCCTTGTGGAGTCGCGGGACTACTACACGGAGTATATTGAAGAGAAGGACCGTCTACAAAGGTTGTATTCTTATTCTCTTAGATGTAAAAGTTGTTTGCATCTTGTTCCGACTAAATCTCTAGTTAACGATTCTAGCGTAGGGTTCTTTGTAACGATAAATTTTTTTAAAACGGCATGCATGATGCCCACCGAAACCTTGCTGTCGTTGCTAGGAACCCTTCAGTGGTATCAGAGCCAAACTAGAGAATTAGATGGATTGCGTAGAATTACGAAACCAAAAAACTCCGAAACTTGAAACCCTAAAATTCCAGTTTCTGTCGTTTTTTAAAAGTTGTCAAAAAATTATTTAAACAAGTGCAGAATGTAGTATGGGACAATATAAGAACACAGTACAAAATACACCCCCAGTGCTCGGATTTTGGCCGGCGACCAAGCATGAAATTCCGGCGTCGCCGGATTTCTTAAGGGATTTGGGGATGAGTTTTGTAGTGTGTTCTGGTCACTGCGCTTTGGTGTTTCAGGTGTTTTTTATTTTTGCTAAATTTGCATGTGATGTTTATTTACCAAAACAGCAACTCGGCGTATTTCGTAGTCGTAATTCTAACTGTTTTCGGGCTATTTTGGACGGTGTTAAAATGTTCGAACGGATATCAAATACCCACTTTTGACCCTCGCTGGAAATTTTTTCTGTTGGATATATATGCCCTAGAGGCCTTCATTGTATAGGATGCTAGGGATATGTATGTACATGACAATCTTGCTTAATATGATAGTACGCTATTTGGTTTGACTTTATCTTAACGTGTGATATATTTTACTTTGTATTTATAAACATGTTGATAAAGCCTATAGGGTGTTTGCCTGACTACCGGCGTTGTGATGACAGTCATACTTATGGGAGCTGGATAGTCAATAGGCACATCCTTAGATGTCCCTGGTCGCAGGAGTATCGAGATTGAGCATCGATACTCCAGAGTAGACTAGTGTATACATATCTAGACCCTGACGAGGGGCGATGGATTGGTCCCGCAACCATTGGTGATGTGCACCTAAGATTGTATACAGATGCTCACTGGGTGTGAGTACACCGGACAGGACTCGCCGAGAACTGACTGGATGGTATTTATACCTAACATCAGATAGCAGTTCTCAGGTGACATGTGTGCAGATAGTCCGTTGACTTAAGGTCATCATTTGTCTCGTGTGAGTTCCCACTGTGCTTTGATTACTACCCTACCACGGTTCAAAGGAGTCGTGCAAACAGGTTTTAGTTGGGCACAGTCCCGAGCCACGTGGAGGCAGTGAGCGACTGTTAGGGATTCGTCTCTCCTAGTATAGGAAGTTGATATCGCACGGTGATCGGTTGGTCATTACCATAAGTCCCTGGCCAGGGCTGATTGAGAATTACTGATGGACTGATCAGTAAATTCTCGGATGGTCTTGAGCCATGCCGACACAACTTGTACGGTTATTAGGGGTCTGACGTTTACCACCTCCCTAGACCATACATGCGATAATCTTAGACGAACAGACCGGACTGCACGGATATTGTCACGGACAGGCTCAGTAGGAGTTCGGATGGGTTTCCTCATCGGCCTTCTTATCGACTTCTACCTGGGGACCGTTACGTACAGCTAGTGCCGCTTGCGATCTGTGGTTAAACCCACTGCCAGCGTAGTAGTCGAGTCTTTAGAGTCCCACACAGAGTTTTCCCTACTCCAGGCAAAACGATATAGAGGTCGTACGGTTTTACGACAAGGGTTCGGACGCATACGTGTTTAAACGCACGTACGACGTTCGGACAGTTTTTACTAGCCGGCTTTGGTTTAAGCCAGATTCTAGTATCAGGTTATTGGATTTATACAGTCTAAAGTTTTTTCCGTGTTTTCATGGATAGGAAGGGCGTTCTCGTAATTTTACGGGAAGCTTCTAGAAGCATGGTGACTTGAGGGTTTAGGTGGCATTATCATTAAATGCAATTGTGACTCATTTTGTGTGATTCATCATGTCATTAATGCATTATTAAATGCTTAATGACTCACATAGTGAATCACTCATATTGAATTAATGTAGCATGATGAATAATCACATTTATTCATTTATTTGTTTATTCATTATGCTTCATATATTCAAGTGAGAAACAATATCATTATCATTATCATGTTCACCTTCTCTCTCCTCAAGCTCACTCTCTCTTCAAACCCTAATCCTACCACTCATGAGTTGAGATCAAGGATTAGAATAGACTAAACAATCCATAACCTAACTCTATATCATCTAAGTTCCTTTGATTAGCAACTAGAGAAACTTAGTTACCTCAAGCATAGAGGTGAAGCTTGGATTAGGGTTCTCGGGTGGATCATCTATCATGGGAAGGAGGCCGAGGAGGACGAAGAGATCGAAAAGACAAAGGACACGATTCACTAGGTATAATCTCTTTACATAGTAGCTAAGAACTTCTATGGTTGTTGTTAATTATCGTTTAGTAAAGATCTTCGGTTACTCGATGTATGCTTAAAGAACAAGATCGTTTTTCAAATTTCCGCCTCCCCGCAACTCGTGGGGTGTTGCACATCGACTTACAGTGGTATCAGAGCCTCACTAAACAATAATTAACTCATTTGCAAAGTCGTATGAATTTCGAACGCAAAACGAACCGGAAAATAAAACGATATCACATAGTTTCTGTCGATTTTAAAATGAGGCATAAAATTTTTTCAGGGACCTCCAGAATAACGTACATGAAATTATAAAAACACAGGGAAAAAATGGGCTCCTGAATCAGCCACCGAGCCGCGGAGCCACGGCCGATCCCACCGATCCGCCGTGGATCCGCGGCCGAGTTGGAGCCGATTCAGCCCAGTTTTTCCCTGTTGCTCTTCTGTGATGTTTTGTATTTTCTAGAATGATTTATTTTCTGCTCAAGTCTCAGATTTACAGAGAAGTTTTGGAGTAGAATCTAATGTGTTTGATCGATCGAAATTATACGATGTTTGTTTATTTGATTATATCTGTGAACTGTATTATGTGTTCGTAAACCTCCCCTAACTGCTAGTATGTCGGTTGGCAGGGGGTTGCACATATCTGTGATGTTTTTAACTGTTTGTGATTATAAACTGTATTGGTTTGTTGTGATGATTAGCCGGGGTTTTGTGATTGGTTATTGTATTAATTCATTCGATGCAATTGTAATAAGTTGTAATATTATTTTGCGGGGCACATCCAGGTTGCGGTTGTAGCCACAGTTGTATTATTTCTTTTTACTGTTTTAGCTCCTAGGATGGACCCAAGGTGGGGTGCACAAACTACCGGGTACTTTGAAGTGTTTAGTGGCCTACTCACGTCGTTGAAGGAGACCGCTTCACTTCGGGTACTTGGCGGGTAGTTTGCCGTACCCGTAGGGTCTGGGGTGGGGTAATGGCTATTCATCACAACTGTGTAATCCGTCTTTCGTTGCAGGCTCAAAAGAAACGCGGATTGCTTGTATATCCAATAAAGTTCATCTGTGATCTGGAATGCCTATTATTGCGTCTGACGAATGTACTATATCTATATATGATAGCTATTTAGATGTCACTTATGTTTTACACCCGCGCTAGCCCAGCCCCCGCTCTGCCGTTATTTAAGTAACCTAACGGGTGATGACGGGACCCCGTGGCGAATACGGATGGTATAAGAGGACGTTGTATTTTCGTTGTTTTCTGTAATGATAGGTTAATGATGGGACGCATTATTATTAATGCAAAGAAAATAAAACCTAATCTGAATCGTTGGAAAAATTTCAAAACCACTCGGTTTTCTTCAAAAAGCAAATTTTAAATACGGAGCTTAAACCACTCCTTTTAATAAAGGCTATCATGGTTCCTTCGATCATATTAAGTTCACTACGTTAACGTTTTTTTGCCAAAAACCAGCCGTAACCCTCCGTCATTTCAAATAGATAGCACATCGTATTCATGCTATGCTTGTTGGCCTACGTCAAGGCATAGGGTATGGTAGCAGTGTGTTTGCTTATTTGTTGCATAGATAGATGCATTAGTATAGGACAGACGTATAGCCTTGTTGGCCTACGTCAAGGGCATGTACGATGTACCTAAATTAATCAGGACAACGACGGATAGAACTTGACTTGCGTCTTATGATTTGTTGGCCTACGTCAAGGTCATAAGAGCTTGGGGTAAAAATCATATCGGGAGTTTCAAACATAAAGGAAACTTGCAGATTTAGCATACCTTCTGGAGTGTGGTGACTAGAGTGACTTCCATCTAGGTCATCATGCAATGATAGTTGGATCCCGATCCCACTGATGAGTAGGATTACTCTCGGGAAATTTTCTCACTTAACAATCAATGCTATAAACCAAGTATGTGTCCAGAAAGGTGTTAGAGGGGTTTCGCCTCCAGGGAAAATAGGTTATTTAATTAAGGAACTTCACGAAAGCGTTGGAAAACCTCCCTCGAAGTACCAACACTGGCCTGGCTGAAAAGTTAAGCAAGTATTGTGACGTGTGATTAAATCTTGACTAGTTCTTCTTTTAGGTTTTGAAGAAGGATTTGAGGAAACAGTGGGAGCCATCCTGTTTAGATAAACTAATAACCAATCTAAACTTGCAAGAGCATATGCTGAGTGTTTTCTTTTCTCTCTCTCTGGCAGCTATCATGACAGGACTAAAACTATTACTTGAAAAAAATATACTGACCGGGCAGAACTATAAAGATTGGCTAAGGAACGTCAACATTGCACTGACTTATGACAAAGTAGCATATGTTACCACCGCTGTTCCTCCCCTTATCCCAGGACAAGATTCCTCAGTTGCGGACAAGGAATTTCGAAAAACCTGGGATCTAGACTGTGAAAGAGCTAAGTGTATCGTGCTGGCGTCCATGAACAATGAACTCCAGAAACAGCACGAGAGTATGGATATTATATCCATCTTTCTCTATTGCAAGAAATTGTATGGGGAGCACTCCCGTATCGCGAGGTATTAGACCTCAAGGAAGCTTTTCCAGATGAGGTTAGCTCCAGGATCACCTGTAGGAGAGCACGTCCTGAAAATGATCAGCCTCATTGAGGAACTCGCAAACCTGGGATGCGTGCTAGAGAATGATTTGTATATCGACTTGATTTTGCAGTCCCTTTCCCACACCTTCTCTCAGTTCGTGCTAAGCTTCAACATGCACGAAATGGAAGCTGATCTTCCAAAGCTCCTCAACATGTTGAGGGTAGCAGAGACCTCCTTGAAAAAAGAGAAGACCCCCGTTCTGTATGTTGGCCAATCATCCTCTTCTAAATCTAAAGCGAAAGCTAAAGGGAAGAAGGAGATGAAAGCCACCAAACCGAAAGGCGGGGTCAAGAAGGTGCAGGGAACGAACAAGGCAGGAAGGGTGAAGGCAGATATAAACGAATGCTATTATTGTCACAAGCAAGGGCACTGGAAGAAGGACTGTGTGGCCTTCAAAGCCAAGGACAAGAAGCAAGCTGTTGCTTCTGCTTCAGGTGTGTTCATAATCGAAAATTATCTTTCAGTAAACTCTACATCATGGGTACTTGATACCGGTTCTGGTTCTCACATCTGTAATTCATTGTAGGATCTGAGAAATAGTAGAGTACTGGGGACAGGTGATATGACTCTCCGGATGGGCAATGGAATGCATGTAGATGCTATTGCAATAGGGGAATATCACCTAGGGTTGACTAGTGGGCACATTTTGGTGTTGTACAGCTGTTTTTGTATTCCCAGTATGTTGTGTAATATTATATCAGTATCTTTGTTATTTAATGAAGGATATAATTTTGCGCTTGAAAGAAATGTCATGAACATTCTCCTAAATCAAGAACTGATTGGGTTTGGCACACTGGAAAACGGCATATACATACTTAATCAACCCCGAATTTTCAATATTCAAAACACGCTTAAAAGAAAGGCTCAAGATTCAAATCAAGCCTTCCTATGGCATTGTAGACTTAGTCATATAAACGAAACAAGGTTGACTAAGTTACATAAAGATGGATATTTAGATCCGTTTGAATATTCATCATATGCAACTTGTCAATCATGTATCAAAGGAAAAATGACCAAATCTCCGTTCACCGGACACGGAGAAAGAGCCACAGAACTCTTGGGACTTGTACACAGTGATGTATGTGGTCCAATGTCTACGCATGTGAGAAGCGGTCACTCCTACTTCATCACTTTTACTGATGACTTCTCTAGGTATGGACATGTGTTCTTAATGAAGCATAAATCCGAGGCCTTTGAGAAGTTTAAGGAGTATAAAAATGAAGAAGAGAAACAGACTGGTAAAAGCATCAAGACACTTCGATCTGATCGAGGTGGAGAATACTTAAGTACCAGTTTTCTTGAATGCTTAAAAGAGAATGGAATTCTCTCTCAGCTTACTCCGCCTTATACACCTCAGCATAATGGTGTATCAGAAAGGAGGAATCGCATGCTATTAGATATGGTGCGTTCAATGATGAGTAGTGCTGAGTTGCCACTTTCCTTCTGGGTTTTGCTCTAGAATCAGCAGCATACTTATTGAATAGAGTTCCGACTAAGTCTGTGCCTACCGCTCCATATGAAATGTGGAGCGGGAAGAGACCATATCTCAAGTATATCAAGATATGGGGGTGTCCGGCATATGTTAAAAAGCATAGTCCGGACAAGCTCGAGGCACGATCGGTTTTGTGCAAGTTTGTAGGATACCCCAAACATTCAAGGGGGTACATGGTCTACCACACTGAAGAACTAAAGGTGTTTTTCGCTCGCCACATTGTCTTCTTAGAGAGCGAATTTCTTGCGAAAGAAATTAGCAGGAGCGCGGTAGAGCTGGAAGAAATTCCAGAACCTCAAACTGCTGCCGAGGACTTAGTAGAACCTCAGGTTTCAATAAAACCCGATGAACCAACGCCACTACGCAGATCTAGTAGGCTTTCTCATCCTCCTGAAAGATACTATGGTTTTCTTCTAGATGGGGATCGAGAGGATTGCATCATCGATGATGATGAGCCTACTAGTTTTCAGCAGGCTATCACGAGTATTGATTCGGTGAAGTGGCTGGATGCTATGAGATCCGAAATGGAATCCATGTACACCAATAAAGTATGGACTTTAGAAGTTGCTCCTCCTGGGGTGAAACCAGTTGGATGCAAATGGATCTTCAAAAAGAAGATTG
This sequence comes from Agapanthus africanus, assembly GCA_030015575.1. Classification (NCBI taxonomy): domain Eukaryota; kingdom Viridiplantae; phylum Streptophyta; class Magnoliopsida; order Asparagales; family Amaryllidaceae; genus Agapanthus; species Agapanthus africanus. Next base: position 243,813,807 of record CM057344.1, read on the forward strand.
GTGCACTTGGACAAGTGGAAACCTACTAAGCTAGACTCGTTGCAAAAGGTTTTCGTCAAAGACCAGGATTGGACTATGATGAAACCTTTTCACTTGTAGCTATGCTTAAATCCATTCGAATCCTGCTTGCCATTGCTGCCTTCCATGACTATGAAATCTGGCAGATGGACGTAAAAACAGCTTTTCTAAATGGACATTTAGAAGAGAGTGTTTACATGGATCAACCAGAAGGTTTCTTAGACAGTGGGAGCAGCGGAAGAGTGTGCAAGTTGCTTAAATCCATCTATGGATTAAAGCAAGCATCGCGGAGTTGGAACATCTGCTTTGATGAGACAGTCAAAGAATTTGACTTTATCAAAAATGTAGATGAACCATGTATTTATAAAAAGATTGTAGAAGGAGCAGTAGTCTTCCTCGTTTTGTACATCGACGACATACTACTGATAGGGAATGATGTCCCTATGCTACAATCAGTAAATCTCTTCTTGTCACAGAAATTCTCCATGAAAGACTTGGGAGATGCAACCTACATTCTGGGCATTAAGATCTATCGTGATAGATCCAATAGAATGTTGGGACTTTCACAGTCTAGGTATATTGACACTATACTAAAGATATTTAGTATGGAAGATTCCAAGCGTGGTAATATACCCGCTTGTCACGGGATCACCCTCTCCAAAGAGATGTATCCAAAGACTGATGAAGAGAGGGCTCGCATGGGCATTATACCCTACGCTTCGGCAGTAGGATCTATAATGTATGTGATGTTATGTACCAGACCAGATGTAGCTTACGCACTTAGTGTAGTAAGAAGGTATCAGTCTGACCCAGGTGAGAAGCGTTGGATAGCGGTAAAGAACATTCTCAAGTACCTGAGAAGGACTAAGGTGATGTTCTTGATTTACGGTAATGGGGACCTCCAGGTTGAGGCTTTTACTGACTCCGGATTCCAAAGTGACAAAGATGATTCTAAATCCATTTCGGGTTTTGTGTTTACCCTCAATGGAGGGGCGGTATGTTGGAGGAGTTCCAAACAGGATACCGTCGCAGACTCAACTATGGATGCTGAGTATATAGCTGCTAGTGAAGCCGCAAAAGAGGTTGTCTGGATGAGGAAGTTCATCTATGAACTTCAGGTAGTTCCGTCCATTGCCAATCCAATACCTTTGTATTGTGATAACAATGGGGCTGTAGCATTAGCGAAGGAACCAAGGTCCCATCAGAAATCCAGGCATATCTTAAGGCGGTTTCACCTGATCAGGGAGATCGTGGATCGTCAGGAGATCGAGGTACGGAGAGTGGACACAAAAGACAACACGGCATGTCCATTCACCAAGGCCATCCCTCAAGTCCAGTTCGAGAGGCTGTTTGAGATGTTGGGCATGCGGTACGCCAGCAACCGGATCTAGTGCAGACAGTGGGTACTCATTGCGCCAATTATAGGCCTTAGTGCAAGTGGGAGATTGTTGGATATATATGCCCTAGAGGCCTTCATTGTATAGGATGCTAGGGATATGTATGTACATGACAATCTTGCTTAATATGATAGTACGCTATTTGGTTTGACTTTATCTTAACGTGTGATATATTTTACTTTGTATTTATAAACATGTTGATAAAGCCCATAGGGTGTTTGCCTGACTACCGGCATTGTGATGGCAGTCATACTTGTGGGAGCTGGATAGTCAATAGGCACATCCTTAGATGTCCCTAGTCGCAGGAGTATCGAGACTGGGCATCGATACTCCAGAGTAGACTAGTGTATACATATCTAGACCCTGACGAGGGGCGATTGTTCCCCTCCGAACGGCGGCCAAGACATGGACTTCTTGCCTGAGATTCGGGGCAGATGCTAATAGGTGCTATCCGTCCACCTCTCCGAAGATGTCAAGTTGATTTATGGCACTGTGTATCGGAGGTTTGAACGGATGCGGCCGATGTAGCAGACTTCGTCAGATTCCCCCTCGCTTGAGGGGTTTTTGATTGTGGGGACGCTCTTCCCTGCAGGCGCAATCCCCTACAGTTAATTACGCTACCGCATCGCGGTAACAACTTTCCAGAATTTCACTTCATGTCGTGGGTGTTTGTTTTGTTTGTGGTTGCCCGTGGATTGTATACGGAGACTAAGTTATGTTGTCGCCCGTAGGGCGTGGACTAGTCCAAATCCGTATTTCCTTAGATTTGGGTTTGGGGTTTTGGTTTAAGGATACGTTAGCCATATTTGAGGCTAAGATCAACTTAAACGTTTGTTAAGGATTCGTTAGTCTAATTTGAGACTAAGATCGACTTAACTGGATCGTTTAGATCCGACAAAAGAGCATTTGGGGGCTCTGTTGTTCCAGTTTAGGGACGTAGTGGTCCGTTTAATATATGGCCGTCGGGACCCGTCACCTCTCTGACAACGTTGAAGGATTACAACGACAGATGTCAGAGGAGTTCAGAGATGTACCCTTGAACCAAAGTTGATTGGGGGGGTCTATAGTCCAATTTGGGACTAAAGTCTGTTTGAAGGTTTAAGTATGCGTTAGCCATTTTTGAGGCTAAGATCAACTTAAACGGTTGTTAAGGATACGTTAGTCCAGTTTGGGACTAAGATCGACTTAACGGGATCGTTTAGATCCGACAAAAGAGCATTTAGAGGCTCTATTGTTCCAGTTTAGGGACGTAGTGGTCCATTGCCAGTTTAGGGACATGGTGGTCCATTGAATGTATGGTTGCCGGGACCCATCACCTCTCTGACGACGTTGAAGGATTACAACGACAGGTGTCAGAGGAGTTCAGAGATGTACCCTTGAACCAAAGTTGATTGAAAGAGCAGATGTGCTCAGTTCAAGATGATTTGAGGACTTATGGCCAGTTCGGGCTAAGTCCAATTATGTTTGAAATATTGGCCCTTTGGGCCATTAGACATTTGTCTGGGTTCAGCCCCTCATCATTCAGCAGTGCTAAACAGAGGTTTGGGGGCTCTGACAACATTTTGTCTTTGATTTCCTCAATTTTGAGATTCATTTGGAGGGGAGACTTTTGCCTCTGGAGAACTAGCCAATTTGGCTAAAAGTAGTGTTAAACACTAAAGAACAACAGTGTTAAACACTGGAGGTAGAACTCTCAAATTAGTGTTAAACACTAAAAGACAATCAGTGTTAAACACTGGAAATATAATCTTCAATTTAGTGTTGAACACTAGAAATAATCAGTGTTAAACACTGGAAATATAATCCCCAAATTAGTGTTAAACACTAAAGAAAGAGGGGTCACGTGTAGACACGTGAGAGCGCCCAAAAGTGGGACCAGATCCCTTTTCTTCGTTCTGCAATTAAGTGTTAAACACTTTTCATTTCCTGTCCATCACGTGTGGGCACGTGATAGGCATCCATCCATTGGATATTAAAGGGATTTGTTAGGGGTCACGTGGGGACACGTGAGGGCGCCCTAAATATGGAGCCAGATCTCCTTTTGTTTTATCCTCAATTCTGCGAATAAGTGTTGAACACTTTTATTTTTATTTTAGAGCATCAGGTGTTGGCACGTGATGGGGATCTGTGCGCCAATTGTTAAAGCATTTGCTGAGGGGTCACGTGATAACACGTGAGAGCGCCCAAAGTTTTCATTTCCTTTGCTTTTTCTTTCTGTATTTTGGGAGTCACGTGGGAGCACGTGAGGCATTGCCTCAAAGCTTCTTCTTTTTTATCTTTGGGGATCTTTTTAGGGGTCACGTGGGGACATGCGACCTAGTTTTATTCCTTCTTTTCTGATCACTGCGGATTGGGGTCACGTGTCATCGCGTGACCAATGTTCTTTATGTGCATAGAGATCTTTTAAGTCTCTTCATTTTATTTTGAGAATTTAATTCTCTGTAAGATTAAGAATTAAATTCTTATTTAGGGTAAAACCCTAATTTCTTTTTAAAGGAATTAAATTTCCAGATATGTAAAAGGTTTAGGGTTAAACCCTAGTTTTGTTTTAGGAGAATTAAATTCTCAAAGCTTAATTCCCCTTCTAAGTTTAGGATCTGCATGGCAGGATCTCGACCCGATGAGAATTAAATTCTGAAGTTATGGGGAGATGTGCTCTGTGCAGATCTTCAACCAGAAGAAGAACTAAGTTCTTTTTGCAAAAGAGTTAAACTCTTAGATTTTGAGATTTAAATTCTTTTTTTTTGAAGTTTTGATCCCTTTCTTTTCTCACCCAGGGTTTTCTTTCTTGAGAATTAAACTCTCTTCTCTCTGTTCTTCTCTCCAAAAAAGTAGATCCCTCTTCTCTTCTCTTTGCTCCTATTTATAGGAGGAGGAAAAGAATCAATTTGTTTAGCAAATCTTTCATTGAAAGATTTGATTGTTTTCGTATTTAATATAAGCCTTTAGATCATTCGGTGAATTTTATTCACCGTTGGATTTTAAATCCAAAAGATATTCTGTTTGTTATTTCGGTGAGATTTGGGGAGATCTTTCCTTATTTGAGATTTTTCCATAAATTGGTGGTTTTTAATCACCATTGGATTTTTAATCCAACGGTTCCCATAATCCTTTTCCATTTGGAAAGATTTAGAGAAATTTAGAATTCTATTTGGAAAGATTCAGAGAAATTTAGAATTTTAATTCTATTAAACTGTAAGGCTTTCAAAACCAGTCACGTGCTGACACGTGACCCTTGGTCAAGTGTGAGCACGTGACTCCCAATTGAGTCCTCTTCTCAGCGTTCATTCACGCTTCAGTTTTAACCATCACGTGTCAACACGTGACCATTGGTCACGTGTGAGCACGTGATACCTCATTGAGGTGACCTCTGATTTTTTAATCAGGGAACAGATTTTAGAATTTAATTCTATTCATTATTTTAGAGGTCTTAAGAGCCCATCACATGTCTGCACGTGACCCATGGTCACGTGTGAGCACGTGATGCCCCATTGGGGTCTTTTCTGAGTTTTTTTATTATATCTTTTAACTCCTCCAGCGGGTTCTTAAAGGTCCATCACGTGTGGACACGTGATGCCTCATAACTTTTGATCCCGGATGAATTATGAAGCCCATAATATATTAAATCGAAGGGTTTTTCGAGATGCTTCCAATACCATCAGAATTATCTATTTCTCATTCAGGAGTTTGTCAAAAAACAGCCCGGAAGATACTGGTTCGCATTTTCATAAGCGTATTACTGCCATTTGATACCTTGGGCTCTTTTGCGCAGAAATTTTTGGCGGGAACAGTGATGGATTGGTCCCGCAGCCATTGGTGATGTGCACCTAATATTGTATACAGGTGCTCACTGGGTGTGAGTACACTGGACAGGACTCGCCGAGAAATGACTGGATGGTATTTATACCTAACGTCAGATAGCAGTTCTCAGGTGACATGTGTGCAGATAGTCCGTTGACTTAAGGTCGTCATTTGTCTCGTGTGAGTTCCCACTGTGCTTTGATTACTACCCTACCACGGTTCAAAGGAGTCGTGCAAACAGGTTTTAGTTGGGCACAGTCCCGCCACGTGGAGGCAGTGAGCGACTGTTTGGGATTCGTCTCTCCCGGTATAGGGAGTTGATATCGCACGGTGATCGGTTGGTCATTACCATAAGTCCCTGGCCAGGGCTGATTGAGAATTACTGATAGACTGATCAGTAGATTCTCGGATGGTCTTGAGCCATGCCGACACGACTTGTACGGTTATTAGGGGTCTGACGTTTACCACCTCCCTAGGCCATACATGCGATACTCTTAGACGAACAGACCGGACTGCGCGGATGTTGTCACGGACAGGCTCAGTAGGAGTTCGAATGGGTTTCCTCATCGGCCTTCTTATCGACATCTACTTGGGGACCGTTATGTACAGCTAGTGCCGCTTGCGATCTGTGGTTAAACCCACTGCTAGCGTAGTAGTCGAGTCTTTAGAGTCCCATACAGAATTTTCCTTACTCCAGGAAAAACGATATAGAGGTCGTACGGTTTTACGACAAGGGTTCGGACGCATACGTGTTTAAACGCACGTACGACGTTCGGACAGTTTTTACTAGCCGTCTTTGGTTTAAGCCAGATTCTAGTATCAGGTTATTGGATTTATACAGTCTAAAGTTTTTTTCGTGCTTTCACGGATAGGAGGGGCGTTCTCGTAATTTTACGGGAAGCTTCTAGAAGCATGGTGACTTGAGGGTTTAGGTGGCATTATCATTAAATGCAATTGTGACTCATTTTGTGTGATTCATCATGTCATTAATGCATTATTAAATGCTTAATGACTCACATAGTGAATCACTCATATTGAATTAATGTAGCATGATGAATAATCACATTTATTCATTTATTTGTTTATTCATTATGCTTCATATATTCAAGTGAGAAACAATATCATTATCATTATCATGTTCACCTTCTCTCTCCTGAAGCTCACTCTCTCTTCAAACCCTAATCCTACCACTCATGAGTTGAGATCAAGGATTAGAATAGACTAAACAATCCATAACCTAACTCTATATCATCTAAGTTCCTTTGATTAGCAACTAGAGAGACTTAGTTACCTCAAGCATAGAGGTGAAGCTTGGATTAGGGTTCTCGGGTGGATCATCTATCACGGGAAGGAGGCCGAGGAGGACGAAGAGATCGAAAAGACGAAGGACATGATTCACTAGGTATAATCTCTTTACATAGTAGCTAAGAACTTCTATGGTTGTTGTTAATTATCGTTTAGTAATGATCTTCGGTTAGTCGATGTATGCTTAAAGAACAAGATCGTTTTTCAAATTTCCGCCTCCCCGCAACTCGTGGGGTGTTGCACATCGACTTACATATTCAAGAGTTGGATCTTTTCCGTAGTTTAAAACATTCAAATATCGTACAAGTGATTCGATGGACCCTCTAGAAGAAAAAAAGCTTAACTCGATTATGTGACCGTTAGAACCGCCAATAAACCCTCGGGTTTGTGGTGGTTCAACGGTGCCACATATGAGGCGTTGGTTGACCCTTCTACGGCTGGTCCATTGCTACTGTGGCATATGATGGATACTTTTAAACTACGCTCAAGTGTTGAGCTATTTGGGTAACTTTGGGTGTTTGTTGATTTGATCGGAATGTTTAACATCGTCTAACTATTTTGATAAAATGTGATGTTATGTATTGCTTGGATATGTTATATTGGATCGTCGCGTTTTGAATAGCTGGATGTTTTATGTGAGATGAGAGTTTTTATTTTCATTCATGTAAAATTCAATGTATGTAATATTCTTTTATTGGGGCACTTCCGGGTTGAGGATGATGTCACTATTGTTGTATATTATTTACTTTCCGCATTAGGATAGACCCAAGGAGGGGAGCACAAGTAACCGGGTTCTAGAGTCCAGTGGGAGACCAACTCGAGGAGTCGAGTCCGGGTCTCCTAACTCTAGAATTGGTAGGGTTACTTGTCACTCTCGTAGGGGTCTAGGGATGTGGGTTTGGCTATTCATCGCGACCGTGGAATTCGTGTTTTATACTGGCTTAACTTAAAACACGGAATTCCTAGTATATCCAATATTTCATATGATATCTTCTGCTGCTGATGTTCTGTGATGTGATCATTTTATATGTACGATGTATTTTCGTTCCTTCTGTGATGCTTAGGAAGCTTAATTGATGGGACTTCATTAATGAGATTAATGAAAGAAAAGAAACTAAAATGATGTTGTAGAATCAAATTTTCAAAAAGGGTAGCTCTAGTTTTTGCTTTGCATAGCGGTATTCCTTGTAGAATATCCAGCACCTTATTCGATAAGGAAAGAGCCGAGATCCCTTCACCGGGAGTGACCTCTTTAGCGAAACTAGCAAATGCTACAAATCACTCGGTTTAGTTTATGATTGCTTCTATAGTTCTTGCTTTGCATAGCGGTATTCCTTATAGAATATCCAGCACCTCATTCGATAATGAAAGAGCCGAGATCCCTTCACCGGGAGTGACCTCTTTAGTGGAACTAGTAAAAGCTTCAAAAACACTCCTTTTCAAAATCACTCAATTCTGCAACGATATCAAGTTCATTACGCTCATGGTTTTCTTAAAAACCTGCGTAGCCCTCCGTCATTTCAGATAAGCACTAGTTAGTAATCGTGGTACGTTTGTTGGCCTTCATCAAGGCGTAGTGTGCGGTAGCTGATTAGCAGTTATCTGCTTATAGCATGTGATGCGATTGGATTAGGGTAGTCGTGCGACTTTGTTGGCCTTCGTCAAGGGTCGAGCGGGTAGGTATAATTCAATCAAGAAATGTACGGGTTGAACTTGGCCAGCGGCCTATGGTTTGTTGGCCTTCGTCAAGGTCATAGATTGCTAGGGGTAAAAGTATTATCGGGAATTTCAAGTATTGAAATTTGCAATGAGATTGCATACCTTCTATGAGATAATTGGATCCCGATACCCATTGCAAGTAAGAGTTACTCCTGGGAGAGTTTTACACAGGACAATTAGTCGATCAAGTAGGTGTCTAGAAAGGTGTTAACAGGGTTACGCCCCTGGAAAAACGAGGTTTACTTTAATTAGGTCCGTGCGAAAGCACGGGGAACCTCCCTCAAAGTACTGGCACTGGCCTGGCTGAAAGATCGGCAAACTTGTAAGGTGTAATTAATCCCGGCTAATCTTACCTTTTACGGTTTGAGGGAAGATTTGATAAAAAACAGTGTGAGACGTCCTGATTAGATAAGATAATAACCAATCTAATCTTGCAAAGAGCGCACGCTAACGCGTTTCCTTCTATCTTTCTCCTGGCAGCAACCAATATCACGCCTTAATCAAGATAATAATATGGATGTATTGACCGAACCTTCTTTTTATACCGAGCAGGGGAACGTTGGTCCCGCTCCAACTTATAAGTGTTATAAGTCCGAGCAGGAAATAGGAACATATCCGGATTCCTACGCCACCCAAACGAAGAATAAGCATGTTGATGCATCTTCTTCGGGTGTGTTAGTTACAGAAAACTGTTTCTCAGTACACTCTACGTCCTGGGTATTAGATACCGGATCGGGATCCCACATATGCAATATGTTGCATGGGCTGTAGAAAGGCAGAGAACTGGGAAGAGGTGATCATACCCTAAAAGTAGGGAATGGTGCAAATGTTGCAGCCAAACCAGTTGGTGAATATCACCTTGTATTGCCAACAGGGAATACATTGATCCTGAACGACTATTACTACGTACCCTCTATGATATGCAATTTAATATCAATCTCTTTATTAGATAAAGAAGGATATAACTTTGTAGTAGAGAATAATGTTATGAACATTTACCTGAATCAAGTGTTGATTGGGTTTGGTGCGTTAAGTAACAAATTGTACGTTCTCAATCAAAACACAGTTCTTAACGTACAAAACACACACAGGGGGAAGAGTTCAGAAATGAACGAATCCTTCTTGAGGCATTGTAGACTAGGTCATATCAATGCGACCCGACTAGCTAAGTTCATTAAGATGTATATTTAAATCAGTTTGAATTTATATCTTGTGAAACTTGCTAGTCACGCCTCAAAGATAAGATGACCATAGCTCCGTTTATTGGAAACAGAGAAAGAGTCAGTGAACTCTTAGGAATGATACATAATGATGTATGTAAGTCCCCTGTCTATACATGCCAGGACTGGTTCTTTGTACTTCATTACATTCACTGATGATCTCTCAAGATTCATACATGTGTTCCTGTTGAAACACAAGTCTGAATCTTTTGAGAAATTTATTGAATATAAATCAGAAGTAGAGAACCAAAATGGGTATAAGTATTATATCCTTTGATGTGATCAGGGAGGAGAATACTTGAGCACGGAATTCCTGAACTATTCTAAAGGAGAATGAGATTCCCTCTCAGCATTACTCCTCCGTATACACCACAGCACGTCGGTGTATCGGGACGGAGCAATCGCACCCTATGAGATATGGTGTGCTCTATGATGAGTACTACTGAGTTGCCTATTTTCTTTTAGGAGTTATGCACTTCAGAAGCTGCATACCTATTGAATTGAGTTCCAACCAAATCAGGTGCCTACCACTCCATATGCGATATGGTATGGGAAGAGCCCATCTCTTAAGTAAGTTAAGATTTGGGGTTGTCTGGCCTATGTCTAAAACTGAAATCCGGACAAGCTTGAGGCAAGGTCAAGTTTGTTGGATATCCCAAGCATGCGCAAGGAATATCTTCTACCAAACTGAGGAACAAAAGGTATTTTATTTCTCGGCATGCCACTTTTTTAGAAAAGGAATTTACTTTGGAAACAAATTTATGGTCATGAGGTAGAACTGGAAGGAGTTCCAGCTATACAAACTGCAGCTGAAGATTTGGTAGAACCGGAGGATTCAATAGTTCCCGACGAACCTCAGCCTCTCCGCCGATCTGGTAGGGTTCCTCATCCACCTGAGAGATACTTCGCTTTTCTCTATGACAGTGGGAGCGAGGATTGCGTCATGAGATGATGACCCAACTAGTTTCGAGCAGGCCATCAAGAGTGGGGACTCTGTAAGAATGCCTGGATGCTAAGCGATCTGAGATGGAATCCATATACACCAACAAAGTATGGACTTTGGTTACTATATCTGAAGGGTTAAATCTCCATCAGGAGAAAGTATATCTTGAGAAGATTACTTGGTGTACATGGAAAATTTGAGACTTTCAAAGCTAGACTTGTTGTAAAAGGTTTTCGTCATCGACCAGGTGTGGATTATGATGAAACTTTTTCTACTGGCTATGCTTAAGTCCATCCGGATCCTACTTGCCATTGCTACATACCATGACTACGATATCTGGCGGTAGAGTGTCATGACTGCTTTTCTAAATAGTGATTTAGAAGAGAGCGTCTATAAGTACACAGCCAGAGAGCTTCGTAGACAGTGGGAGCAGCGGAAACATATGCAAGTTGCTTTATGGGTTAAAGCAGGCATCGCGGAGTTGGAACATCTGTTTTGATGTGGTAGTCAAAGAGTTTGACTTCATCAAAATAGTAGATGAACCTTGTATATACAAAATGTAGTAGGGAGTATGGTGGTGATCCTCGTATTGTACGTGGATGACATACTCTTGATAGGAAAGGAGTTTCCTATGCTACGCTCGATCAATATCCTCTTATCACAAGGATTCTCCAAATATGATCAATTAGATACCTCCTAAATCCTGGGTTTTTGAATCTATGAGATAGATCTAAGTGGATGTTAGGATTCTCACTAGGTGTAGTGAGATGGTATCAATCGATCCTGGGGAGAATCACTGGAAAGGTTCCAGGGTGATAAGGACGACTGAATGTCAGTCACAGGCATTGTCTTTAACCTCAGTGGAGGGACGGTATATTGGAAGAGTTCCAAGTTAGATACCGTGACATACTAGACGATAAAGGCTGGATACATCGCTACCAAGGATGCTACCAAAGAGGCAGTCTGGATCTATATAAGTTCATGAGATGAACTTCGTTCCTACCATTGTGAGATAATGGTGTTGTAGCTTATGCCTAGGAAACCCCGTCCCATCTGTGATCCAGACATATTCTGAGGTAGTATCACCTGATCATGGAGATGTTTAATCTCCATTAAGATCGAGGTTAGGAGAGTTGACACGAAGGACAACGTAGCGGATCCTCTCACGAAGGCCTTTCCCTAGACGCAATTTAAGAGACTCTTTGGGATGTTGGGTATGAGATACTACAACACATAGCCTTAGTGCAAGTGGGAGATTGTTAGTTATATGTATGCCCTAGAGGCCATTATTGTACACATGATGTATATTATAGTGGATGCTTGGATATATATAGAGATGACTTTCTTGCTCGACATGATAGTATGCTATCTGGTTACCTTTATCTTAACATGTAGACTTATATATTGTCTTGCTCTCACATGTTGATAAAGCCCTTGGGATATGTACTTGACTACCAGGACTGTGATGGAGATCATACTAGTAGGGCCAGGGTAGTTCACAAGTACATCCTTTAATTGTTCCTAGTCGAGGGAATATCGATACAGGGCATCGATATTCCAGAGTAGACTAACATATACGCTTCTTGACCCATATGATGGGTGATGGATGATCCTACATCCATTGGTGTTTGACATCAGAGATGGTATATGGTTTCTCAGTGGAGACTGGGTACACTGAACAGGACTCGCCGAGGACTCCTATGTAGTAGTATACCTATCGTCAGATAGCAGTCCTCCGGTGACACTGGTACAGGTTAATCTGTATACCCGAGATCATCATAGAGTCTTGTGCGGCTCCCACTGTACTTTGATTTCCTCCCTACCATGCTCAAGAGGAGTCGTGCAAACAGGTGGATTTTGGGCACAGTCCCAAGTCGTATGGAGGCAATAAGCGATAGGAGGGGTTTCGTCTCTCCCGGTATTGGGGGTTGATGTTGCGCTATGTTCGATTGGCTATAACTGGAAGTCCCTAGCCAGGGCTGCTGCCGAGATATACTGATAAGTGTTATCAGTAGTTTCTCGAACCGTTATAGGATGGACATCGACATGACTTATCACGTTACTGGGGTATTGTTCATACCATAATATTGCATTATTATATTCCCCATTCTTGTTGTTTTTATAAATAAACAGGTGCTTTTGACGCATGTCTGCTACATATTACAGGTTACAGGTTCTTGGATCTATAACAGTGAAAAAGATAAAAGACGATGCAAAAGTGGAACTACAACCAACAAATAGAAGGATCTTGATCAAGCCGACATAAAGATCAGTATACAAAGTACAAAGGCAGCGCAAGGTCCAAGATTCCAAAGCGAACGGTTAAAAGTCCACTGCACTACTCACTGTGAAGATCTTGAGAAGACGTAGAAGCCAATATGAGAAAAGACCTGTAAAAACAGAAAGAACAAATCAAGCAGAGCCAGCCCACAAAATTGTACAGCCCAACTCCTTCATTTGGCTGCGGAACCGCGGCCAAACCAGGCCTCGGGCCGCGGTTCCGCGGCAGGGTTAAAGAGATGGAAGCAGAAAATCTTACCATAATTTGCTGGCGGCTTTGACTAGTCTACCTAAGGGTTATTTTGGTAAATGTAGACATGCGGATCAATTGTAACCTAGGCTTTCTATGTCCTATAAATAGAAGCCCAAATCATTGTATTAGGTCATGCCTCCCTCATGCCTCTTTTTATGAAGAAAATTCAGAATTCTTTTGGAGAGCATCGATGCCTCTTTTCATATCAACTATTCAGATCTGGCAACCCTACGTAAATGTTTGGAGAGAGCCATCTGTAAAGTAAGTAGGTAATTTCAATTCTTACCCTATGTAATTTTTCATTCTCTGCCCTAGATAAATGTTTTTAAATTCCCTAATGAGCGAGTAGTCTCCTCGCTTGTTAGGGTTAGCTTTGGGGAAGGCTTTTGAGAGATGAGATCTCTCATCCCTTTCTTGCCCATCATACTTTTTAATAGGACTCCATGCATACATGCACATACCGCTCCCTACGGCACCCTATCCCATGAGGTAGCGGTGGTACCGTAGTATAAAAGCCCGGTTGCGATGGTTTTCCATGGAGGTTAGGGTAAGGATCGATAAAGGAAGGACAAGAAGCTAGAGGAAGAAAACATCTTCCTGAATGGTTCTAATCCCTTTTATTGATAATTACCATAACTCCTCTTAGATCCTAATTTGGGTATAGAAAGCGTTGAGATTTATTTACATTTCCAAACCTACCCTAAACCTAACCCTAGCAAGATTTAGATCTAGATAGATTTAGTTTTTAGATTTAATCAATCCGACACCCATCGGAATTAGCTCGTAAGGACAATTAGGAAATTCATAAAATCCCTGTGGACCGACCCGTACTCACCGGCTAGCTACCAAGCGACACCGTTCTTGATTGCGGTTTAGAAATATTTTTGATCGATAAAATCCATATCAATCAAATGGCGTCGTTGCCGGGGATGGCGTGTTATTTCCTTTTTGCAATTTCAGGTTAATCTAAACTTAAAAAAATCTTAAAAATCTGAAAAATCAAAAAAATATATAAAAATATATCATCGGTTATTTTTGGAAAGGGTATTTTTGTGAGAATTTTGCAGGATCGACGGATCTGGAAATCTACAGAAAGCGAAACAGAAAACAACAGATCAGAACAGAGGGAGATTTGAAAAAACAGAAGAGCAGAAAAAATCTCAAGCTCGGAAACCTCCACCAGACCACGGATCCGCCGCATTATGCTGCTCCAGCCGCGGAAGCGCGGCTTCCTGGTGACGTCAGCAAGATCTGAAGACGTGATCCGCACGTATGACCGCGGTACCTCCGCCCGAGGTGCCTGTTAGCCGCGGAAACACGGTCTTATGCTGACGTCATCACGTTGAATTTGCACTGTAAGCTCATCTGTTCTTTCTCTGTAAATCTTGATATATCTTCTGTAAATTTGCCTGCAGGATTTCTCTGCGCTTTAAAAATCTTCCCCCTTCCAAATAACAAATCTTGTGCAGGAATCTTTGCGCCGCGCGTAAATAATAATTGATTGCCAGTGATCTTTTCTGATTTGCATATCCTAAATCTTTTTGCTAAAATTTCCAAATAAAGAGAAAAAGGAAAAAGGACAAATTTTTTTTTTACCAAAACTTGCAAAGTTTGCCGCTAAGAAATCCTTGCACCACCTACCTTATCTCTCTTCACTTTCTTCTATCATGGGTACCCCACATCATAAATCACTTTCCGAACTTTGGTATCCCGAACCTAACTTTGCTTCATACGTCAATTGTTTCGGTCGATTTAAGGAAGACCCCTCCATGCCTAAAATTTCTTTGAAAGATCAAATGCGTCTAGGAGAAACAGTTCGATTTTGCAACCCACCTTGTGTCAACCATGTTCACCTTCACCACCTTCGTACGTTGATACCACTTTTTCGAGTCCTGCTGTAACTCCAAAACCGATGTCCATTGCTGAGCATATTGCACAATCTCGTAGCCGATCTTTCACCCCTCTCCGCACATCCAGTTCTAGGGATCAACAAGTCCAATCACCTTTTTATCCACATATTGATCCTACGCCTGTCCACTCATCCAATTCCTACCAGCCCTACCCGACTTTCCCACCTTCACTATGTAAGTGCACGGCGGCGCCCCGGCCGTCAATCCGAGGCCAAAATGCGGAAACGATACTTTACTTTAACTTTTGAACCGGCACCACCGCGCACTAAAATACCGGATCGGGCCATTAATCTAATCCTAGGAAACAAGAGAAGGGGTAGAGAGATATACCGACCGATCCGTGTCCTTCGGTCTTCTCGTCGTCGTCCCGATCTCCCCGCGGAATCTCCGGTCTTCATCTCCTCGTCAGAAGGGCACCACATCGCCGGGTTCTTTTACAGGCTCCCACCTCTGGACCGAGGCAACTCGGGCACGAAGTTGGCGAGCCGACGTGCCTAAGAATTGCTGTAGAATAGTATGGAACTCTATTGTCTCAATGGGGTTGAAGTTACCATTTGGTGGAGGAAATGAACTATGGAGATCAACTTGGGAATTTTGGTGTAAGCAAAATGATATGAGATGAACAAAATCCCCACCCTAAAATTGGACAGCCCCTACACTCATGTGGCCGGCCATATCAAGAGGAAAATGAGAGAAGAGTGTGTGTGGATCAAAAATGAGAGTGAGCCCCATAATGCAAGAGAGAGAAAGGGTTATCATGAGAAAAAATGATCACTAACCAAATCCAACACTCCATCAACCATCATGAAAACCATGTCCCCACAAAAGTCAAGCCATGATGAAGATAAGAAAGTCAAGG
The DNA here is from genome assembly GCA_030015575.1 of Agapanthus africanus. Classification (NCBI taxonomy): domain Eukaryota; kingdom Viridiplantae; phylum Streptophyta; class Magnoliopsida; order Asparagales; family Amaryllidaceae; genus Agapanthus; species Agapanthus africanus. The sequence goes on from CM057344.1 coordinate 243,829,512, forward strand.
GATGGTGCAACCATCATGAAGCAACAATATGCAAAGACCACCCTCCACAATGCTAATTTGCACAATTGCAAATAAGCCCTCCTCCACCAATTTTCAGCCAATGAAAGATACAAAGAAAAATGACCGAAACGGAAAGTAAACTGGCAACTTCATAAAAATGATCCCGTAATAAATTACAGGAAACCCCGCTACTGTATATACATACCCGCATTTGTATTCCGACCGAATACAAATGCAATGAGACAAAGTCTACACTGTACAATACTAGGATCCGGCTTAAACCAAAGCCCGCTAGTATTATCCGTCCGATCATGATCCGTGCAATACCGCACGTACATGATCGAACCCTGCCATATCTCCATACGGCCTCTATCGCGTTTCGCCCGAAACTTGAGAAAGCGGTCTGTGGGGGACTCTAAAGACTCGTCAATACTTTGGCTGTGGATTTAACCACTAGCACGTCAGAGGTATTAGCCATACGTAACGGGCTACCAGGTATTGACCAAAAGGGACGTCGAGCGAACTCATCCTGACACCCTACTGAGCCTGTCTGTGACAATATCTGTACAGTCTGGTCCTTTCGTCTATGAGCATCGCATGGCGGGCCTAGGGGGTTGGTAAAAGTCATACCCCCAAAAGCGGTACAAGTCGTGTCGGAGTGTAGCCCAGAACACCCTGAGATACTGCTGGAATACCTACCAGTAAATCTCCTGCCTTGGCCAAGGACTTCGTGTAATGGCTCTCCTTAACATAGCGCGACCTCACCCCCAATACCGGGAGAGACGAACCCCAGCAGATCTGCTCACTGCCTCCATGTGGCTCGGGACTGTACCCGACTAAAACCTGTTTGCACGTCTCCTTTGAGCATGGTAGGGTAGTAATCAAAGTACAGTAGGAACTCACACGAGACAAATGACGATCTCAGGTCGATGAACTAACCAGTACACATGTCACCAGGGAACTGCTATCTGATGTCAGGTATAAGACCAACTAGCATGTTCCCGGCGAGTCCTGTCCGGTGTACTCATAACCCAATGAGCACCTGTATACATCTTAGGTGAACCAACTGACACCAGTGGCTTGTGAGACCGGCCACCGCCCCTCGTCGGGGTCTCGACTGTATACACTAGTCTACTCTGGAGTATCGATGCCCTGTCTCGAAACTCCCACAACTAGGGACCGTTTAAGGATGTGCTTGTAGACCCTAGCTCCCACATGTTTGATCGCCCTCATACTGCTGGCAGTCAAGCAAGAATCCTAAGGGCTCTATCAACGTGCAATAGTGACCTGTAAGGTCACCTAAAACAGTACATGATGATAAAGATAAACCAGATAGCATACTATCATCTTGAGTAAGACTGACCTACTAGGACAGGTCCTCCCTCAATCATTGCAATCACGTGCATGTGATCCAATAATTGACTCTGAGGGCACTATCTCCAACAATCTCCCACTTGCACTCAAGGCTAATTATTGCGATGTCGCATACTCACAGCCCGTGTGATACCGAACACCCAACTCCTCTACTAGTCAGTCTCACAAAACCCGTTTGTGAAAATATTGCGTTCGAGGAATAACCTCAGTGAGTGGATCCGCCTTGATGTTTCTTTCTAAGTCTCTCTATATCTCAAGTTCACGGAGAAAGCCATCTCCCGAAATGAGCAATACCTGTCTTAGAATGTGTCTGGATGTCTGATGGGACCTAGCTCATAAATGAACTCCAAATCCAAACTTCATAGACTGTATCGTCAACTGAACTTAATCAGTATCCTGCGTCATGCCTCCCTCAGTATCCCCTTGGACCACCTGTCCAAAATACTGCCCCTCGTCAGAAGGAAAACTATAAATCTGACAACCAATCTGTCATCCAGGTCACCTTGGAAGCCTGGAATGATAACTGTCTCCCGAAAGAGACTGTTGTTATCATATCCCTAGAACATTCACTTATGTTCTAAAACTGCTTCCGTTCGTTTCTCCACGATTGGATCAATATCAATTTGTTGCATCCACTGCAAAAACAACATCTGGTGTGGTACTTGACATCTTATGATTGACTCAATTGCCTAAGCAAGTGATCTGCCAATCATGCACATCCCTCTCCTCTTTAGTCTGTAAGACACCTTTAGAGAGGGCGACTCCATCACCTGCAGGTATACTACCGTGCCAGGAGTCGTCCATTCTAAAAACTCTTAGAATGCAGTCTAAGTACCCTGATTGGGAAACCGCACAAATCTAGATCTATAGATCTAGTAACCAGAATGTCTTGATATTATACCCAATTCCTATGTGGAGAAACCACTGTGTGACAACCAAAGTATAACCGATCGTAGTATAGGAATATCACTTCCTACTCTGTGTATGTCATCCAAATACCAGGACATCACACCCTACTACCATCTTAACAGATCCATCCCCTATTCTGATGAAGTCAAACCTATGACTGTCATATCAGAAACAGATGATCTATCTCCGCTGCGTCTGCTTTAGTCTATAAATAGACATAAGCCACTTGTCCACCAATGCTTCCGCTGCTCCCACTGACTACGACAACCCTCTGGCAGAGTCATATACACGTACACTTCTAAAGCTAGTTTAGAACGACGCTATACTCATCCTCCTGCCGGGTCTCGCAGCCTGGAACAACAGCAATGGCAAGTCTGCGTAAACAAGAACCTCCCTGTCACCGTCCTTGAGGCTACCGGAGTACCTCTCGGGTGCCTGAGGTTACCCACCGTATCTGCGGAGTGGCCAATGGAATGTCATGCCAGATTGAATCTTTAGGTTCCTATCAAACTTTCAGTAATCGTTTGCGGTTCTGGAATAACTTCCAGTTCTACCATACTCCCACTGCTGTTTTCTGAAAAAATCCATTTTTATTAAAACTGTGGCGAGTCTAGAACAATATCACTATTGATCTTCCAGATGGTAGAAAGTCAACCCTCGTCATAGCCTCGGTCAACCCACAAACAGCCATTACAGAAACGTGTCTTGAGTTATCCAGAATTTGGTTTTAAGCATAAGCCGGACAACTCCCCGTACCTTAACATCGTTAAGATATGAACTGTTCTATATCCAATATAGAACTAGAGGCACAGATTTAATTGAAACCAGATTCAAATCATGCAGCTGTCTCCAGTGCATGTCAGCTAAATGGAAGGAGACCGATCAGTGTTACTCAACTTAGGAGTGCTTCCAATTATGAGTAACCTGAAAGTGAATAAAGTTCTCTTAATCATTACTATCAACTGAATACCATACACAAGTATCTACATCTTCGATCACCTTGAAGAATCCTGATACTTGCAATACCTGGTTCTCTACTTTATTCATATACCTATAACTTCTTAAAACTCAGACCTTGTGTTTCTACGAAACACTTATCTAAGAACTAGAGAAGTCATAAGTAAACCGAATATAGTACGAGGACCAACCCCTCTGTCCTAATGGACACTGGACAACATACAATACTCTGTATAAGTCCCTTGAGTCTGATAACTCAATCCCTGTGTGTCGTAGGTTGAAAACTGTACCTATGGATAAGAAGAATTACACCGCTGTTTAATGCTCCTTACCTAACCATCCACTGATATAGGTAAATGTCGTGGACATAATTTCAAAAAGGTATATCTCACTCTATAAAAATAGACGTACAGATGTATCAATTTGAAATTGGTGCATAACAGCGGATATTCAAAACCAAATATTTGCCGTCCGGCAAACAACCCAGGTGACTTCCTCAAATATCACCGATTACAACGAATCCGGATATAATGAGGATGATCACCTAATTCCCAATAACTTACTCCCACTCATCATCTGTAAAACAATACAGATGTGAGAATCATACCTGGTAAATAGATACCCTGGAGCAAGTGTCTAATTGGGAAATCAGTTTTCTTTTAACAGTACACAGTGAAACTGAAATATTGAAATGTTTCGATAGGGTATCCGGGTATTCCTAGTAATGCCTCTTCCATTATCCAGATTCACAACTGTAACCGTATAATTTTGTGCCATCTCTCCAAATCCCTTTATATGTCTTTAGTCATTACCTTCTGTACACCCTCTTAGGCTAAATGGTTTTCTTCCTTCCCTACCGTTCGGCACCAGCCTATGGTTTGGAAGAAGACTATCCAATATGCATAATGGGTGTACTGTCCTAATCCTAGGAGCACTCGCAATGCGAGAGAAGGTGAAGATAAAAGACAACCGAATAAACCTTATTCTTATTTCTCCTGAACCAGAATCCATCCCCGAACTGGAACAAGTTCCTTTCGAGTTCGTATATAACCATACGATGGAGTATCCAATAAACTGTGGATATTCGTAGTGATACAGAGTGTCCTGGAGAAATACAAAGGTGATTTAGGATTGGCGAAGAAATACTTGGTTTGGTCGTGAATAGTAGTCGCAATTTACTTTGCCCTCTTACTAATCCCTTGATATGTCTTTACTTAATACCTTCTGTACACCATCGTTATGCTAATTGGTTTTCTTCATTCCCCACCGTTCAGCACCAGCCTAAGGTTTGGAAGAAGACTATCCAATTTGCGTAATAGGTGTACTATCTCCTAAACCAAGGAGTACTCACAACCTGAGAGAAGGTAAAAGGAAAAGACAACTGAATAGTCCTATTCGTTTTCTCCAGAACCGGAAACCATCCTCGAATAAATTCCTTCGAGTTCGTATATAACCATACGATGGTTTTATCTAATGGAAGTGGACGTTCGTAGTAATACGGGGTGTCCTGGAGAAAAGGGTAAAAGTAGGAGTGGTAATGAGGTTTGCAACTCTGACAATCCAAAAGCCAGTGTTTAAGAAGGTTCGGTTAATTTTGGTCTCTGAGTCATAATCTAGGGTCGGGTCAATGGTCGCTGCTAAAGAGAGAGAGAAAAGAAACACTCAGCGTGCACTCTAACCTAGATCAGAATAGTTACCAATTTATCTAATCTGGAAACCTCCTACTGTACCGTCAAATTCTCCTCCAAACCTGAAAGAAGAATTAGTCGGGATCACCCGAGGAGTAAACCAACTCATCAGTGGGAATCGGGATCAAACTATCATCGTATGATAACGTGACGGAATCTGCTCACGTTATCACACTCCAGAAGGTATGCGCATATCTGGCAAGTTTCAGATTCTTTTGAAACTCTCGATGTGATTTTTACCCCATGCTCTTATGACCTTGACGAATGTCGACAAATCATAAGTCACATGTTAAGTTCTACCTATCATTGTCCAGGTTAATTTGAACCCACTCGTACAAGCCCTTGACGAAGGTCAACAAGGCTATACGACTGTCCCAAACCAACGCATCTATCTAAGCAGCAGAAAGGTAACAAGCAGCTACCATTCACTATGCCTTGACGAAGGTCAACAAACATAGCATGAATACTACGTGCTACCCTTCTGAAATGACGGAGGGCTACGAATGGTTTTTGGCGAAAAACCTTTAACGTAATGATCTTGATATCGTTGAAGGAACCGGATAGCTTTTTATAAAAATATAGTGACGAAAACCTTTGCTAAAGAGGTCACTCCCGGTGAAGGGATCTCGGCTCTTTCCCCGTAGAATGAGGTGCAGGATATTCCAACTGAATACTACGATGCAAAGCAAAAGTAAACGACTATAGTGAAGTTATTTCCCTGATGCAAACTTCTGTCCAAGGGGTCACTCCCGGTGAAGGGATCTCGGCCCTTGTCTCGTCGACTGAGGTGCTGGATATTCATAACCGAATACCACTGTGCAAAACAAAAGAGAACGTCCTTGCAATAACAGCTTTTTGAAAAATGTTCCAACAACATCAGAATAGGTTTGTTTAGCTTGCATTGATCCGAATCAATGCAATCCCATCAATTGATCACACCAATAAAGAACGAAAATAATGATGTACGTATATGCCATCCGCATTCGCCACTGGGTCCCGTCATTACCCGTTAGGTTACTTAACTAACGACAGAGAGGGGACTGGACTAGCACGGATGCAAAACATATACAACATCTACTAGTATATATATCAATATATAATATTCGCTCAAGGCGTGATAAAATGCAACATCACAGAAATGTAATAAGCATCACAGAACAATACAGATATCTGGGATCCCCGAGTTTCATAGAGCCGCTACTGAAACCCGACGTTCCCCTGGTCGTGTGGATAGCCTGTGCAATGAAATCCTAGACCCCTATGGGCGTGGCAAGTTACCCGCCAAAACCTGAAGTGAGGCAGCCCCCTTCAGCAACGTGAATGGACCACTCAGCACTTCACGGAATCCGGTAACTTGGGCACCCCTCCTGGGTTAACCTGTACCCCCTACGAGTGCGGCGAGTAGCCCGCCAATTCTAGAGTAAAGCCCCCTCCGTCTCAATGCCATGAGATGCAGGCCTGTTGCCCTCTAGAACCCGGCTATCCGTGCACCCCTCCGCGGGGTAATCCTAGTACAGAAAATAAAATATACATACAACGGGTGCATCGACCTTAGCCCGGTCGTGCCCCAAAAGAATAATATACAAACAGGCAGTGACGGCAGTCCACATGTCGGACGCTCGCCCCGCAATATCAAATGTACATAAATACCAAAACTGTACTACCATTGCATCCAGGCTATCCCCCACGACCAATCCGCAACATCACATCACAATACAGAACATCAACGTGAATGCCACGTTCGCAAATCCGTCTAAAAGGGCTATAGCAATTAGACAGGATTTACCGATCAAATGACATTCACGGTCGCAGATATAATGTAAATACTGTGAACTAACATGTTTAAAATTTTCTATCGATCAAATTTACCGAAGTGGGCCCCATGCACTACTGTAGCACTCAAAGAAAATCTGGGCCCAAAAATAATATACCAAAAACCCCAATATCAAGTCATAAAGCTACTGTGAAAATTTCGTACGGAGTTGACCAATTCCTGCCGCGGAACCGCGGCCATGACAGGGGTTTGGCCGAGGTTCCGCGGTCCCACTGTAGCAACAACGTATCAAATTTTTACAGAATGCTTAAAATTGCCTGCAATAATTTCTGCAATGCACTGAAAAAAATTTCGAGCCAAAAAAAATTCGACAGAAACTGATGCACTTGAAATCGCGGTTTTTTGAAAATCCGATCGATCGAACTTGTAAACATGTTAGAGCAAGCTAGACTAGGTTAATGGCCTGGCTCTGATACCAGTATAAGTGCACGGCGGCGCCCCGGCCGTCAATCCGAGGCCAAAATGCGGAAACGGTACTTTACTTTAACTTTTGAACCGGCACCACCGCGCACTAAAATCCCGGATCGGGCCATTAATCTAATCCTAGGAAACAAGAAGGGGTAGAGAGATATACCGAGCGATCCGTGTCCTTCGGTCTTCTCGTCGTCGTCCCGATCTCCCCACGGAATCTCCGGTCTTCATCTCCTCGTCGGAAGGGCACCACATCGCCGGATTCTTTTACGGGCTCCCACCTCTGGACCGAGGCAACTCGGGCACGAAGTTGGCGAGCCGACGTGCCCAAGAATTGCTGTAGAATAGTGTGGAACTCTATTGTCTCAATGGGGTTGAAGTTGCCATTTGGTGGAGGAAATGAACTATGGAGATCAACTTGGGAATTTTAGTGTAAGCAAAATGATATGAGATGAACAAAATCCCCACCCCAAAATTGGACAGCTCCTACACTCATGTGGCCGGCCATATCAAGAGGAAAATGAGAGAGGAGTGTGTGTAGATCAAAAATGAGAGTGAGCCCCATAATGCAAGAGTGAGAAAGGGTTATCATGAGAAGAAATGATCACTAACCAAATCCAACACTCCATCAACCATCATGAAAACCATGTCCCCACAAAAGTCAAGCCATGATGAAGACAAGAAAGTCAAGGGATGGAGCAACCATCATGAAGCAACAATATGCAAAGACCACCCTCCACAATGCTAATTTGCACAATTGCAAATAAGCCATCCTCCACCAATTTTCAGCCAATGAAAGATACAAAGGAAAATGGCCGAAACGGAAAGCAAACTGGCAACTTCATAAAACTGATCCCGTAATAAATTACAGGAAACCCCGCTACTGTATATACATACCCGCATTTGTATTCCGACCGAATACAAATGCAATGAGACAAAGTCTACACTGTACAATACTAGGATCCGGCTTAAACCAAAGCCCGCTAGTATTATCCGTCCGATCATGATCCGTGCAATACCGCACGTATATGATCGAACCCTGCCATATCTCCATACGGCCTCTACAGCGTTTCGCCCGAAACTTGAGAAAACGGTCTGTGGGGGACTCTAAAGACTCGTCAATACTTTGGCTGTGGATTTAACCACTAGCACGTCAGAGGTATTAGCCATACGTAACGGGCTACCAGGTATTGACCAAAAGGGACGTCGATGAGCGAACTCATCCTGACACCCTATTATGCCTGTCAGTGACAATATCCGTACAGTCCGGTCCGTTCGTCTATGAGCATCGCATGGCGGGCCTAGGGGGTTGGTAAAAGTCAGACCCCCAAAAGCGGTACAAGTCGTGTCGGAGTGTAGCCCAGAACACCTTGAGATACTACTGGAATACCTACCAATAAATCTCCGGCCTTGGCCAAGGACTTCGTATAATGGCTCTCCTTGACACAGCGCGACCTCACCCCCAATACCGGGAGAGACGAACCCCTGCAGATCTGCTCACTGCCTCCATGTGGATCGGGACTGTACCCAACTAAAACCTGTTTGCACGTCTCCTTTGAGCATGGTAGGGTAGTAATCAAAGTACAGTAGGAACTCACACGAGACAAATGACGATCTCAGGTCGATGAACTAACCTGTACACATGTCACCAGGGAACTGCTATCTGACGTCAGGTATAAGACCAACTAGCATGTTCCAGGCGTGTCCTGTCCGGTGTACTCATAACCAAATGAGCACCTGTATACATCTTAGGTGAACCAACTGACACCAGTGGCTTGTGAGACCGGCCACCGCCCCTCGTCGGGGTCTCGACTGTATACACTAGTCTACTCTGGAGTATCGATGCCCTGTCTCGAAACTCCCACGACTAGGAACCGTTTAAGGATGTGCTTGTAGACCACAGCTCCCACGTATATGATCGCCCTCATACTGCTGGCAGTCAAGCAAGAATCCTAGGGGCTCTATCAACGTGCAATAGTGACCTGTAAGGTCACCTAAAGCAGTACACGATGATAAAGATAAACCAGATAGCATACTATCATCTTGAGTAAGACTGTCCTACTGGGACAGGTCTTCCCTCAATCATTGCAATCACGTGCCTTTGATCTAATAATTGACTCTGAGGGCACTATCTCCAACACACTAGACATTGATTCTACACAGCCAGTTGGGAGTTTTACCGAAACCCCTTTCAAACCCATGTCTAGTTTGGAATAGTCGTTGGAGGCTTATATTTCTGCAACAAACAAAATGGTTAGGAATGTGGATGCGTCCATTGCCGCACTTATGCAACCGAGTGAACCGGTAGCTAGTTTCCAACTAGCTCCAAATTTTTCAATGTTTAAGGAGGCGGTTGGACAGAGTGAGAATTTAAGAGGAACGAGTGAGTTCTACACCTTTCCAAATCAAACCTACCCATAGCCAATTGAAGCCCACAACTCCGGTTTTCCATCGATTGTCCCAAAGAGTTCACCAGTTGAAAATAAAAACGAGTTGTGTGACTTTGTAGTGCTTGATTTGCCAGATTATGAAGAACCCTTTTCGAGTGAAACCACACTTAATCCTTTCGATCTTTACACCTCCAATCTTGAACCTGAATTGATAAATATCCATTCTTTTGATGAGGTGTCCAAAAAATTTGATTTTCACTTGATTGAGGATAGAGACGCCGGGAATATTTTGGATGAAAAACCTGTCGATTTGATTGAAATGTTATGTCCAATTCATCATCCCGAGTCATTAAATGTTTTTCCCGAACTTCATATGCGTCTTGATTTTGATAATAATGGAATGGATGAGCTAAATTTTGAGGAGAATTATGAAGATAGTATTGTGGAGAGTATTGAGGATAATATTGAGGTTGAACCATTTTTCTTTGATGTGTCGGATTTTCCATTTCATCCTCCTGAACCTTTAACTGTTATATCACCCTCCCTCATTTCCATCGTTCCGACCACGCACAAGATCACGCTTGAAAACTGTGAGCTTGAAAAATTTCCCTTTGAATCTGACACAGTTCTCACAGCCGATAACACTTACGAGTGTTTCACTTTTTCGGACGATATTGACGACTCACTGCTCGAGTTTGAGTCCTTCGAATTTTCAGATGAGTTAGTTGAACCATCAGACTCGGTAGCTTACAGTCGTTTCGAACCATTGATGGAATCTTTCAAGTTCGCGGCAGTTTACTATGGTGAGAATGAGACTATCCCTAATTCACTCCCTTTCGTCCTTCCTATCGTTCCGACCGTACAAAAGACCGTTACGCTTTCATCTCCAATTCCAAGTTCGTCGTACCCATGCTTTCTTGCGAATCTTGAGGAATTTGACCCCATTTCTCAACGGGTTGATAGGTTAGCACAATCGCTTTTAACACATCGGTCATCACAAATTGCGCTAATTTATTCACTCGATTTATACCCTCAAGATCGTACTCCACTTCTTTCTCTTTTCCGCCATTCTTCTCCTTCACCGAGACTGTATACCATTTCTATCTCCACACGGTCTCGTGTGCTTCTCATTTCTCTTCTTTCCACTCCCTCCTTTCACCAACTCTACCATTACCACGATAAGATTTTTGAATGGTTGGTGCTAACCTTTGGCTTGTGTAAGGCCTTGTTTAGTTTGGGGAGGACCTTGTTGTATATATGTATATATATTTTTTGTTTTCTTTTTCTATAAAAAAAATCAAAACATTAAAAAATATAAAAAATTATAAATAAATAAACAGGGGAGTGCCGACATTCTCAACCCTCTTGGTATAGCATGACAGTGAGGACACTGTCAAGTTTAAGTTTGGGGGTATGCTCGGTAAGCCTTCTTCCTTCGTATTCATATGTACATATTTTTGCATTTGCATACTTATTTTAAAACTCATAAAAATTGAAAAATTTCAAAAATTATAAAAAATTAATGTATTCAATTTTGGCCTTATATGACTTAAGTTTTACAAATAGGTTAACTAGTTAGTAACAACTAGATCTTAGACTTAGTAAATTAAAAACCCTAAAAATAACCTTCCTTAAAGTTTAACGGTAGAAAGTATATGTCTTTGTAGTTTATTTAGAAATAGGCAAATTTTAAGTTCACCTTTTGGGCTAAGTCGAAACAAGGGAAGAGTATTGATGTTTTTATTAAAGTATGAGTTTGAAAAATAATTCCTAGCTTAAGTCTAGATTCTGAAAATGTATACCCTACAAATTGCACAAACACGCACCTTGAAACTTGGAATAGTAGAGGAGACCTTGAAATGCTCTTGTCTAAAGTCCTTAGTATGAAGAAAAGAAAATAAAAAATACAAGTGTGAATAAAGAAAGAAAAAAATGAACACTGGTATTTGTGATTACTTAAGGCTGCAAAAATAGAAAAAAATATTTAGCGAGGGTGCTTCATCACCTAGTGCCTTAGACCAACTGGTTTGGGAGTCACTGCTAAAGCCTTGGGTATTGCAAGACTAGGAAGTACGCTTTAAAGTGCAAACGCATTTTGTAATCGGTCGTTGCTACCTCAAGAAGTATTAACGGTCACATGAAGGATGTGTAAGCAAAATTCATTTAAATTCACCAATTAAGAAGTGCTTTGGACAACGGACAAGAGTATGATTGCTTGATTTGAATTTCCAAGTGTATGGGTGATTTATACACACATGTAGGGATATGTGATTGGAGTTTAGATGAGAGAAAGGAGTGAAGAATAGAACTTGTATCTTTAATAGAGTTGATAAAAATTCCTGAGTGGAGATGGAACCCTAGAAGGAAAACTTAAGAAATGCCGAAAGCTAAGTAGGTCTGCAGAACATATATAATCTTAAGTTAAATGATGAGGAAGTGTGAAGAATATGGGTGGTTAATTTACGAGTCGACGATAATAGAATTCTTTGTTAGAAAACCTAATTGGAGAATAAATGTTAATGGGTCGAATTGATAGGATTTTGTGGGTAGTATCCGCTGAAAACCCTCAGGAGACAACACTCCTCCTACTAGGGACACCTAGAGGTTTAACAGCTTGTTGCACGAGCTCAGTGCAATCGCGTTTCCCTGCGAAAGTGAGGTTAGGTTTTTTTGTCGATAATAAAACTAAGTTTGCTCGAGGACGAGCAAAAGATAAGTTTGGGGGTATTTGTTCATACCATAATATTGCATTATTATATTCCCCATTCTTATTCTTTTTATAAATAAACATGTGCTTTTGACGCATGTCTGCTACATATTACAGGATACAGGTTCTTAGATCTAAAACAGTGAAAAAGATAAAAGATGATACAAAAGTGGAACTACAACCAACAAATAGAAGGACCTTGATCAAGCCGACATAAAGATCAGTTTACAAAGTACAAAGGCAGCGCAAGGTCCAAGATTCCAAAGCGAACGGTTAAAAGTCCACTGCACTACTCACTGTGAAGATCTGGAGAAGACGTAGAAGCCAATATGAGAAAAGACCTGTAAAAACAGAAAGAACAAATCAAGCAGAGCCAGCCCACAAAATTGTACAGCCCAACTCCTTCTTTTGGCCGCGGAACCGAGGCCAAACCAGGCCTCGGGCCGCGGTTCCGCGGCAGGGTTGAAGAGATGGAAGTAGAAAATCTTACCATAATTTGGTGGCGGCTTTGACTAGTCTACCTAAGGGTTATTTTGGTAAATGTAGACATGCAGATCAATTGTAACCTAGGCTTTCTATGTCCTATAAATAGAAGCCCAAATCATTGTATTAGGTCATGCCTCCTTCATGCCTCTTTTTATGAATAAAATTCAGAATTCTTTTGGAGAGCATCGATGCCTCTTTTCATATCAACTATTTAGATCTGACAACCCTGCGTAAATGTTTGGAGAGAGCCATCTGTAAAGTAAGTAGGTAATTTCAATTCTTGCCCTAGGTAATTTTTCATTCTCTGCCCTAGATAAATGTTTTTAAATTCCCTAATGAGCGAGTAGTCTCCTCGCTTGTTAAGGTTAGATTTGGGGAAGGCTTTTGAGAGATGAGATCTCTCATCCCTTTCTTGCCCATCATACTTTTTAATAGGACTCCATGCATACATGCACATACCGCTCCCTACGGCACCCTATCCTACGAGGTAGCGGTGATACCGTAGTATAAAAGCCCAGTTGTGATGGTTTTCCATGGAGGTTAGGGTAAGGATCGATAAAGGAAGGACAAGAAGCTAGAGGAAGAAAACATCTTCCCGAATGGTTCTAATCCCTTTTATTGATAATTACCATAACTCCTCTTAGATCCTAATTTGGGTATAGAAAGCGTTGAGATTTATTTACATTTCCAAACCTACCCTAAACCTAACCCTACCAAGATTTAGATCTAGATAGATTTAGTTTTTAGATTTAATCAATCCGACACCCATCGGAATTAGCTCGTAAGAACAATTAGGAAATTCACAAAATCCCTGTGGACCGACCCGTACTCACCGGCTAGCTACCAAGCGACGCCGTTCTTGATTGCGGTTTAGAAATAGTTTTGATCGATAAAATCCATACCAATCAGGTATGACGATTTTCACCCCTAGACATGATATGCGACATATCAGACGAAGAGACCGGACTGTACGGTAGTGTTACTGATAGGCTTCATGGAGACTGTGGACAGGCTTGCTTGTTGATCTTCATATCGCTCAATACCCGGGTAGCCGTTACGTCCAGCTAGTACCGCTGATGGCTTGTAGGTGACTGATATGATCATCACCTATTGCAGGCGTATTGACGAGTTTTTAGAGTCCCACACAGAAGTTCCCCGGTTCAAGCGAAACAAGTAGGACATATATGTGATATGTGTGTGCCCGATTAAATACGAGTATGTGATACCGTATTGTAATCTGGCAGTCATCTGTTATCGGTGCGGTTATATGTGATATAACTAGATTGTCGAATCAAGTGTTGATTCGATAATGTGATATACAGATAAATGATATTAGTCGGTCATATATGATATAACCGGATTATTAGATCAAATGTTGATTTAATAATATGATTTATTCATTCTTGACTCACTATTCAAGCATGGTTGCAATTTAATATTGCATAATTCCATGCTTGAATGAGTGAGGGGTCAAGAATTATCATTCATTCTTGTTCATTCCAAAAGACTTAGCCATTTTCTCTCATGCTTGCTATCTTGCTTCTTCTTCCTCCTCTTTCTTTGTCTCAAGTTTCAACCCTCACATGTGATGTGAATCATGAAGCTTGAGCACAAATAAGTGAGCTCTTAACATCCCCTACTTCATCATCTCACACATTCTGGAAAATTAGTGTGATATGTTTCATACACTAAAGAGTTTAGTGTAGTGGTAGCTTGAACTAGTAGGAGCTTCGAGGTGTATCATCTTCGGTGCGAAGGCTACGAAGGAAGCTTGTTCAAAGTCTCAAAGGAAGCCATGTGGAGTCGCGGGACTACTACACGGAGCATATTGAAGAGAAGGATCGTCTACAAAGGTTGTATTCTTATTCTCTTAGATGTAAAAGTTGTTTGCATCTTGTACCGACTAAATCTCTAGTTAACGATTCTAGCGTAGGGTTCTTTGTAACGATAAAAATTTTTAAAACGGCATGCACGATGCCCCCCGAAACCTTGTTGTCGTTGCTAGGAACCCTTCAGAACAAACTTATATCCATCTTTATCAAGTAAAGAAACTGATATGATGTTGCAAACCATGAAAGGTACATAGTAGCAATTGTTCAAAATCATAGTATTGCCATTTGGCAATATTAGGTGATATTCACCGACGGTAGAAGCATAAACTTGTGCTTCGTTCCCTACTCTGAGGGACATATCACCAGGTCCAACCATCCTATTTTTTCTCAGTCCCCGTAATAAATTACAGATGTGAGATCCTGATCCGGTATCGAGTACCCAAGAGATAGGACTGATCGAAAAATAGTTCTCTATAACAAAAATACCTAAAAAAGACGTAATACTATGCTTCTTCTTCAATGGGGTCATCAAGGAATTCTTGCAATCCTCTTTTCTCTGCTTATACTCATGACTGTTGTCATAAGTTAAAGTCAAACCGACGTTCTCCAGCCCCGAATAAGAATTCGGATCGGTCAAGCGATACATTTTATTATCTTGATTAGGGCATAAATAGGTTGCTACCTGGAAAGATAGAAAAGAAACACTCAGCATGCGCTCTTGTAAGATTAGATTGGTTATCAGTTTATCTAATTAGGATAGCTCCCACTGTTTCCTCGAATTCTTCTTCAAACCCAAAAAGAAGAACTAGTCAGGGTTAATCGCACGTCACAATACTTTCTTAACCTTTCAGCCAGGCTAGTGTTGGTATTTTGAGGGAGGTTTTCCAACGCTTTCACGAAGTTCGTTAATTACATAACCTACTTTCCCTGGAGGCATAGCCCCGCTAACACCGTTCTAGACACCTACTTGGTTCATAGCATTGATTTTTAAGTGAGAAAATCTCCCAAGAGTAATCCTACTCATCAGTGGGATCGGGATCCAACTATCATCGTGTGATAACCTAGATGGAAGCCACTCTATTCACCACACTCTAGAAGGTATGCAACACTAGCAAGTTTCCTGTATATTTGAAACTCCCGATGTGGTTTTTACCCCTAATGACCTATAACCTTGACACATGCCAACAAGTCATAGGGCACTAGTCAAGTTCTACCCGTCATTATCCTGGATTAACTCGAACCCACCCGCACAAACTCTTGACACTTGCCAACAAAGTTGTACGACTGTCTCGATCAATCGCATATCTATGCAACAGATAAATATCTCTCAGCTACCGTACACTATGTCTTGAAGCTTGCCAACAAACACAACACGAATACCGGGTGGTACCCATCTGAAATGACGGAGGGCTACGGCTGGATTTTTGTTGAAAAACTCGTTAACGTATTGAACTTGATATCGTTGAAGGAACCTGAGCAGTTTTGACAAGGAGTGGTTTAAGTTATGCTTTTGAAAACTTGTGGTTTTGGAAAAAACCGAGTAATCTACAGTATAAACTTTTGCTCAAGAGGCCACTCCCTACGAATGGATCTCGGCTCTTGCCTCGTGGAATGAGGTGCTAGATATTCACAACCGAATACCACTATGCAAAGCGAAAGAATATAACTACAGTTTTTCAAAATTTGTTCCAACAACATCATTTAGGTTTTCTTATCTTGCATTAATCAAAATTAATGCGGTCCCATCAGTTAATCTTATCACACCACAAAAAGAACGAAAATACAATGTACGTATATGCCATCCGCATTCGCCATGGGGCCCCGTCATGACCCGTTAGGTTACTTAACTAACGACAGAGCGGGGCTGGACTAGCGCGGGTGTAAAACATATACAACATCTACTAGTATATAGATAAGTATATATAACATTCGTCCCAGGCATGATAATAAGAAACATCACAGAATCTCAACCAAACAATACAGAAAGGTGGATAATCTTGGAGCCCCGGGTTTCATTTGAGCCGCAAATAAAACCCGATGTTCCCGGTCGTGTGGATAGCCTGTGCAATGAGAACCTAGACCCCTACGAGCGCGGCAAGTTACCCGCCAATCTCATAAGCGAGGCAACCCTCTTCAACAAAGGGAATGGGCCACCCAGCACTTCACGGGACGTGGTAACTTGAGTGCCCCTCCGTGGGTCATCCCTATACCCCCTACGAGTGCGGCAAATAGGCCGCCAATTCTAGAGTGAAGCCCCCTCCGTCTCAACGCCATGAGATGCAGGTTTGTTGCCCTCTAGAACCCGGCTATTCGTGCACTCCACCATGGGGTAATCCTAGTACAAAAAAATATAAAAATATATGTACAAGGTGACATCGACCTCAATCCGGTCGTGCTCCAATCAAATAATATACAACACGGCAAAAACGTCTGTCCACATGTCAGACGCTCGTCCCGCAATAACAAATGTACAAATGAATATAAACTGTACTAAATCATTGCACCACCGGCTATCCACCACGACAATCCAACTACAATATCAACACAATCACAGAACATCAACGTGAATGTCATGTTCGCAAACCCATCTAAAAGAACATATAGAAATTATACGGGTTTACCGATCAAATGACATCCATGGCCGCAGATGCTAAACTATGTACTGATAACAAAATACGTATTTTAAAATTACGATCGACTAAACTTTTCCATGTGATCCCCAAGTTCAAATCCAATACTGAAATAAATCTGGGCCCAAAAACTAAACATTCCAGAAACCATAATTCCATAATTAAGAGCCCCAGAAGAAAAATTGTGCATATTGGCCCTAAAACGGCGGTGGAACCGCGGCAACCATGTAGGTTATGCGGCGGTTCCGCGGCGTTTTGATGGGTTCATGTGCTCAATTTTCTTCTGTAGTCTTAAAAAAGCCTGCACAAATTTTTGATACACTGAAAATGATTTTTCGACCATTTTAAAAATTCGACAGAAACTACAAAATTAGAATTGCAGTTTTGAACATTTCGATCGATCGATATTCTAAACACGTTAAAACAAGCTAGTATAGGTTTTATGGGGTGGCTCTGATATCATATTGGGTTACCTTAACGTTCGAGCCATCGAACGTGGCGGTTTGCGGAACAAAATTTTTCTAGGGTTTCAAAAACGGCGCTAGGATAACCCAATAAACCCGGATCTTACCATAAACCTATCTAGCTAAACTAGTAGTGCTATCTACTATGAAAGAAGTCTCACCAAACGATCTAAGTCCTTCGGTCTTCTTTCCTCATCATATGCTCCTAGTGGCCACCTTGAACATGCTTGATCTTCTTTTCCCACTCCATCGGTTCTCCGGGATCGAGCTTGTTCTCCGGTCCTCCTTTGTCGTAGATGATCCACCCGTGGGATGTGATCCATGGCTCTAGCTCCTAACTAAGTGTCAATATGAGCAACTGGAGAACTTGGGTTGCTAATCCAAGTTGTCCAGGATGTAGTGTGGAGTTCTATGTGTTCTACTATCTCTATCTTGCCTCTTCACTTGTTTCTCAACTCATGGGAGGGTAGTGAAGAGGAAGATGATGAAGGTGGAGGAAGATGATGAAGGTGGAGGAAGCTCAAGAGGAGGGAGGAGGGTGAAGCAAAAAATGGGAGCTTAAGAATAATGAAGCATCCATGTGAGAGAAAATCAACACAATGGTTTTGTGTATCAATTTCCATGAATAAACAAGTGTATCCATGCTTCAATAGTAACCACAAATAAATAAAGAATTCATTTTTCAACTATTGAAGCCATGCCACTCACCATGCCTCCCTCTCCTTAATTTCCACCTCATTTCCATTTATCAATAAATGGAAAAATCCATGATGAGGTGTCCACCTTCTAGAAGGTAATCTGTAATAAAATACGGATTACAGTCTACTTTATATACATACCTGCATTCGGATAAAAATACGAATGCCCAAAGAGATAGAATAACACGAAGAACGTAATACTAGAATATACATATCGAAATACATATATGTATATTATCAAATAAATACCTGATTTAATAATCCGGCTCAAACCCGAGCTGGCTAGTATTACCAATTGTCCGATTGAAAGTCCGGGTACAAAGTACATCAATCGATCGGAACCCTGCACGTATCCAATACGGCTACTACATCATTTCTCCCGAACCAGGAAAACCCTCTGTGTGGGACTCTGAAGACTCGACAGTACGCCTGCAGTGAGTTACTGGATAAATCCATAACCACAAGCACGCCAACGGCACTAGATGTACGTAACGGCTACCCAGGTACCTGTCGAAAAGGAAAGCCCACGAGCAAACTCATCCGGATCCCTACTGATCCTATCTTTGACAATATCCGTACAGTCCAGTCTCTTCGTCTGAGAGTATCGCATACCGGGTCTAGGGGGTGGTAAACGTCAGACCCTAATAACCTGGTAATTCGTGCTGATGCGGCTCAGGACCAATCCGGGAAACTACTGATCAGCCTATCAGTAAATCCCAACTGCCTTGGCCAAGGTATTATGGTCCTAACCAATCGAACACAGTGCGATATCGACTCCCTATACCGGGAGAGACGAATCCCCGACAATCTCTCACTGCCTCCATGTGGCTCGGGACTGTAACCTACCAAAACCTGTTTGCACGACTCAGTAGAGCCGTGGTACGGTAGTGAGCAAAGCATAGTGGGAACTCACATGAGACAAATGCCGATCTCAGGTCTAAAGACTAACCTGTACTCATGTCACCTGACAACTTCCACCTAACGATAGGTATAGTACCATCTGGAAGTTCTCGGCGAGTCCGTCCGGTGTACTCACCCCCAGTGAGCACCTGTATACGATCTTAGGTGCAAGAAACCAATGGTTGTGGTACCATACCATCGCCCCTCGTCGGGGTCTAGAAACGTATACACTAATCTACTCCAGAATATCGATGCCCAGTCTCGATACTCCCACGACTAGGGACTATTTAAGGATGTGCGTACCGACTACCCAGCTCCCATAAGTATGATCGCCATCACAACGCGGGTAGTCTAATGATCCTACGAGATTTATCAACATGTATAAAAGATATGTAACAACAAGTAAAACATACACATGTTAAGATAAAGACAAAACAGATAGCATACTATCATATCGAGCAAGACTGTCATGTAAATATATATGTCCAAATATTAAATGTATACATATACAATAATGGCCTCTAGGAAATACATATCCAACAAATGCAAGAAAATTATTGTTTGCCATTTCCGCCTCCTCACAAGTGTTGTGAGGGTGTGCAACATCTACTAACATGGTATCAGAGCCTAACTAAACCATAACTAGTTGTTTAGACGACGTTTAAAGCTTTGAACACGAAACAACTCCAAAACCATAAAACTAAAAAACCGCTCTTAGGAAATTTTTAAAAGGTGTTCTAATTTTTTTTTAAACATGTGCAGAATACTTGTTATGAGATAACTAGACAACCCTTGATAAACGAGCCCAAACCACCCGTTTTTTCCCAGCGAGATCAAGGAATTTCCCGGCGTCGCCGGTCCTGTTCATGGGTTTGGGCTTGGGTTTTTTAGGGTTATCTGTGCTTTGGGTTTTTGGCTTTGTGGTATTGTTTGATTATTTCTAGATTACATGTGATGTAACCTAAGTGTTAGGGGAAATCGGAGTGTTTCAAAATCGAATTTTTAACTTCGTTTATCCGCTTTTCAGTTTGATGTGTTTGAAACGTCCACTAATTGCTATACGACGATTAGTGGGGGTTGCACACACACACACACACACACACACACACACATATATATATATATATCTTGTGATGGTAAGTTTATATGAATATGTTGGATCGTCGTGGATGAATAGCCGGGGGATGTGAGAAGAGTGTTTTTCTTTTCTTTCATTCATATAATTTGTAAAATTGATGTAATATTATTTTGCGGGGCACATCTGGGTTGAGGTTGTAGCCAGTGCTGTATAATTTCTTTTTACTGTTTTTGCTCCTAGAACAGACCCAAGATGGGGTGTACAAACTACCGGGTTCTCGAAGTGCCGAGTGGCCTACTCATTTTATTGAGGGAGGTTGCATCACTTTGGGAATTTGGCAGGTAGTTTGCCGCACCCGTAGGGGTCTAGGGTGGGGTTTGTCTATTCATCATGACCGTGGAACCCGTCTTTCGTTAAGGGCTTGAGCGAAATACGGAATTCCGAGTATATCCAATGTATTCATCTATGATCTGGAATGTTTATAACTGCGTGCAACGAATGGCTATTTATATATGAGATATATAATAAACGTTGCTTATGTTTTGCACCCGCGCTAGTCCAGCCCCCGCTCTGCCGTTAGTTAAGTAACCTAACGGTGTATGACGGGGCTCCGTGGCGAATGTGGATGGCATAAGCGTAAGTTCTATTTTCGTTTCTTTTTCTGTGATATTTAGGAAACGTAAATGATGGGACAACATTAATTTGATTAATGTTAAGAAAAAGAAACCTAAAGATGTTGTAGAATCAAACTTTTTAAAATGGGTAACTCAAGTTTTTGCTTTGCATAGTGGTATTCCTTGATGAATATCCAGCACCTTATTCGATGAGGAAAGAGCCGAGATCCCTTCACCGGGAGGGACCCCTTTAGCAAAACCAACAAATGTTACAAAGCACTCGATTTGTTTTTGTAGTTAATCTAATTTTTTCTTTGCATCGCGATATTCCTTGATGAATATCCATCACCTCATTCGATGAGGAAAGAGCCGAGATCTCTTCATCGGGAGTGACCTCTTTAGCAAAATTAGAAATATGCTACAAAACCATTCGATTTTTAAAACTGGAGCTTAAACCACTCCTTTCACTCGATTCTACAACGATATCAAGTTCAAAACGTTAAAGGTTTTCATCAAAACCATCCGTTGCCCTCCGCCATTTTAGGAAGCAGAGTACTTAGTATTTGTACCACGTTTGTTGACCATAGTTAAGGCGTGGTATACGGTAGCTAAGTGATGTCTTCCTACAAAGCATATGATGTGATCGATTAGGACATTCGTATGACTTTGTTAACCATAGTTAAGGGTCATACGGGTGGGTCTAAATCAATCACGAAATGGCGGGTAGAACTTGACTAGTGCTTATGATTTGTTGACCATAGTTAAGGTCGTAAGACACTAGGGGTAAAAACCATATCGGAAATTTCAAGAGTTGAAATTTGCAATGAGATTGCATACCTTCTATTTGATAGTTGGATCCCGATCCCACTGTGAGTAAAAGTTACTCCCGGAAAAGTTTTGCACTTTACAATTAGCTAATCTAGTAGGTGTCTAGAAAGGTGTCAACGGAGTTATGCCTCTAGGCAAACGAGGTTTATTTTAATTAGGTCCGTGGGAAAGCACGGGGAATCTCCCTCGGAGTACCGACACTAGCCTGGCCGACCGGTTAGCAAACTTGTAGATTGCAAATAATCCTGGCTAATTTTCTTTCTTAGGTTTGAAGGAAAAATTTGATAAAAGTAGTGGGAGACATCGATTAGATAAGATTAATAACCAATCTAACCATGCAAGAGCAATCGCTGAGTGTCTTCTTTTCTCTCTCCTAATGGCAGATACCTATGACGGGACTTAAGCTTTTATTAAACAAGAATAAACTCACGGGACCGAATTAAAAAGAATGGCTGAGGAACATAAATATTTCCCTAACCTATGATAAGGTCGGAAACGTCTTGACTACTCCAACCCCTCCTAGTCAAGGCCCTGATTCTTCAGTTTCGGATAAGGAAATCCGCAAGACATGGGATATAGACTGTGCAACAGCCAAATGCTTCGCGCTTGCTTCGATGGACAATGAACATCAGAAGCAGTATGAGAAGATGGATGTACAATCCATCTTTCTCCATACAAAGGAGTTGTATGGAGAGCAATCTCGCACTCTCCGATACAAGGCATCTCGAAAGTTGTTTCAGATGCGGATGGCTGCTGGCACGTCTATAGGTGACCATGTATTGAAAATGATAGGACTTATCGAAGAACTAGAGGACTTGGGATGGACAATGGAGAAAGAACAGTATGTTGATAGTGTTCTTCAGTCCCTCCCCCCCATCCCGTCTTTGCTCAGTTCATAGTGAACTTCAACATGCATAACATGGAGAAATCACTTCCTGAACTTCTCAATATGTTAAGGAGTGCAGAGAGCTTGCTAAAAGTAGCGAAAACTCCTGCTCTGATTGCTGGTCCATCTTCCTCTTTCGTCCCGAAAGCTAAGGCTAAGGGAAAGAAGAAGAAAAATCCCATCAAACCGAAATGTGGAGTGAAAAAGGCACCGGGGAAGGACAAGAAAGGGACTGCTGTGTCTGGAAGAGGGGAATGCTTCCACGGCCACAAGACTGTGCACTGAAAGAGAAACTGCGTTGGATACCTTGCCGGCCTCAAGAAGAAGAAGCATGGTGATGTTTCCACTTCAGGTGTGTTTGTAACAAAAAAGGGAGCGCCGAAGACCAAAAGTGAACTAGCCCTACTCGTGTACAGAGATGGCACCCTCCCACTCACTGGACCAAACACCTCAAAGGTATTGAAGGCGAACCCACCTTTAGTCGATGTTCCACGTTCTCCTGCCTATAAGGTAGTTTTGACTTTCGCAAGAAAACGGATGTGCTACCGCACCATTCAAATAAATATCGCGCTAGCGCTCACTCCGTCGTTAGGGTCAGGCTTCATGGTCGTTTTCGACTTCCGGGCAGCGAGAAAAAATCGAAATTAACTCTGAACCGTAACTAACTACTGAAAGCCGTTTTTCAATTAACTCTGCTTCCTGGGTATTAGATACCAGGTCAGGATCTCACATCTGCAATTGTGTGCATGGGCTGAGAAATAGCAGGTTTTTGAATAAAGGTGATCACACTCTCAGAGTTGGGAATGGTTCCTCTGTACATGCTGTAGCAGTAGGAGAGTATCACTTTGGTTTGCCGTTGGGTTGTATATTGGTTTTGAACCCATGTTATTTTGTTCCTTCGATATTATGTAATATTATATCAATATCTTGTTGGACAATGAAGGATATAATTTTGTGTTACAATCTAATGTTATGAACATTATCCTTAATCCTTAATCAACAGTTGATTGGGTTTGGTACATTAAATAACGGGATATACGTCCTAATTCAACATACAGTTTTCAATATACAACACACAAACAAAAGAAAGATCACAGACATAATGAAGCTTTCATTTGGCATTGTAGACTTGGTCATATTAACGAAACAAGATTAACCAAGCTACATAAAAATTGATATTCAAACCCTTTTGAATATAAATCTTATGCGACTTGTGTTGGATATAGTGCCCTCAGAGTCAATTATTGGATCACAAGCATATGATTGCAATGATTGAGGGAGGATCTATGCCGGTAGGACAGTCTTACTCAAGATGATAGTATGCTATCTGGTTTATCTTTATCATCATGTACGGATTTAGGTGACCTCACAGGTTACTATTATGCGTTGATAGAGCCCTTAGGATTCTTGCTTGACGGCCAGCAGTATGATGGTGATCATATACGTGGGAGCTGGGGTCTATAAGCACATCCTTAAAAGGTCCCTAGTCGTGGGAATTTTCGAGACAGGGCATCGATACTCCAGAGTAGACTAGTGTATACAGTCGAGACCCCGACGAGGGGCGGTGGCCGGTCTCACAAGCCACTGGTGTCAGTTGGTTCACCTAAGATGTATACAGGTGCTCATTGGGTTATGAGTACACCAGACAGGACTCGCCGGGAACATGCTAGTTGGTATTATACCTGACGTTAGATAGCAGTTCCCTGGTGACATGTGTACAGGTTAGTTCATCGACCTAAGATCGTCATTTGTCTCGTGTGAGTTCCCACTGTGCTTTGATTACTACCCTACCACGGCTCAAAGGAGTCGTGCAGACAGGTTTTAGTGGGTACAGTCCCGAGCCACATGGAGGGAGTGAGCGGATCGGCAGGGGTTCGTCTTTCCCGGTATTGGGGGTGAGATCGCGCTGTGTCTGGGAGAGCCATTACACAAAGTCCTTAGCCAAGGCAGGAGATTTACTGGTAGGTATTCCAGTAGTATCTCAGGGTGTTCTGGGCTACACTCTGACACGACTTGTACAACTTTTGGGGGTCTGACTTTTACCAACCCCCTAGGCCCTCCATGCGATGCTCATAGACGAACGGACCGGACTGTACGGATATTGTCACTGACAGGTTCAGTAGGGTGTCAGGATGAGTTCGCTCATCGACTTCCCTTTTGGTCAATACCTGGTAGCCCGTTACATACGGTTAATACCTCTGACGTGCTAGTGGTTAAATCCACAGCCAAAGTATTGACGAGTCTTTAGAGTCCCCCACAGACTGTTTCTCAAGTTTCGGGCGAAACGTTGTAGAGGCCGTATGATATATGGCAGGGTTTGATCATATACGTGCGGTATTGCAAGGATCATGATCGGACGGATAATACTAGCGGGCTTTGGTTTAAGCCGGATCCTAGTATTGTACAGTGTAGATTTTGTCTCATTGCATTGTATTCGGTCGGAATCCAAATGTGGGTATGTATATACAGTCGCGGGGTTTTCCTGTAATTTATCACCGGATCATTTTTTGAAGTTGCCAGCTTGCTTTCCCTTTTCGGCCATTTTCCTTTCTTTCTTTCCTTGGCTGAATTTTCCATGGAGAGGCTTATTTGCAAATGTGCAAATTAGAAAAGTGGAGGGTTTTTTTTGTGGTAAGAGTTGATGGTCGATGGTGAGTGTTGAGGTTGATTCTTTTTGAATCATTTCTTTGCTTTATGAGATGGGAGTTGATATAGATTTTGATGTGAGGTTTTCTTTTTGGCTTATGATCACCTCTTGCCTATTTCCTACACTCACCTTCCTTGATTGCCTCTCCCTCTCTATTGCATGGCCGGCCACACAAAAGGAATGGGGATTCTTTTTGGTGTGAAAAATTGATTCATATCATTTTACACCAAAAATTCTTTAGTTGATCTTCAAAGTTCATATCTCCTTATCCACTCCAAATAGCAACTTCTAATAACCCCTCGAGACATAGCTTTCTACACTCAGTCTACAGCAATCTTGGACACGTCGGCAAGCCAACTTCGTGTCTGAGTTGCCTAGGTTCAGAGGTGGGCGCCTGTAAAAAGGCTCGGTGATGTGGTGCCCTTTCCGACGAGGAGATCGAGACCGAAGATGCCGCGGGAGCTTGGGATGGTGGCCGAAGACCGAAGGACACGGATCGCTCGGTGTAACTCTCTACCCTCTCTCTTGTTTGCTAGTAGTAGGTTAATGGTCCGATCCGGGTTTATAGTCCGCGGTAGCGCCGGTTTCTAGTTAAAGAAAAGTTTTCGTTTCCGCGTTTTGGCCTCGGACAGACGGCCGAGGCGCTACCGTAGACTTACATGGTATCAGAGCCACGCCATTAACCTTTACTACCTTACTCTAGCGTGTTTAGAACTTCGATCGAACAAAAATTCCAAAAACCGCGTTTTCAAAAGTGCAGTTTCTGTCGATTTTCATTTGTGCTCGAAAAATTATTTTGAGTGTTGCAGAAATACGTGCAGGCGATTCTAAGAATTCTGTAAAAATTTGGTTGCATGTGATTACTGTTCAGCCGCGGAACCGCGGCCTTAGCCATGCTTTGGCCGCGGTTCCGCCGCCAGTTTGTCTCTTCTGTGCACCAAATTTTGTACACTGTTCTCTGTGTTGGAAATGGGTTTTTTAGTATATTCTGTTTGGGCCCAGATTTATTTTGAGTACTGGGTATTGTGCTTGGGGCCCACTTCGGGAAATTTAGTCGATCGAAAATTTTAAAGATGTTAGTTCACAGTATTTACATTATATCTGCGACCGTGAATGTCACTTGATTGGTAAATTCTGTCTAACTGCTATAGCCCTTTTAGACGAATTTGCGAACGTGACATTCACGTTGATGTTCTGTGTTGTGCTGTGATGTTGCGGATTTGTCGTGGTGGATAGCCTGGATGCAATGGTAGTACAGTTTGGTTGTATATGTACATTTGATATTGTGGGGCGAGCATCCGACATGTGGACTGCCGTCACTGCCTGTTTGTATATTATTCTTTTGGGGCACGACCAGGCTGAGGTCGATGTACCCATTGTATATTTTACTTTCTGTACTAGGATTACCCCACGGTGGGATGCACGGATAGCCGGGTTCTAAAGGGCAACGAGCCCGCATCTCATGGCTTTGAGATGAAGGGGGCTTTACTCTAGAATTGGCGGGCTATTCGCCGCACTCGTAGGGGGTACAGGTTGACCCAAGGAGGGGTGCTCAAGTTACTGGATTCCGTGAAGTGCTGGGTGGTCTATTCACGTTGTTGAAGGGGGCTGCCTCGCTTCAGGTTTTGGCGGGTAACTTTCCGCTCCCGTAGGGGTCTAGGATTTCATTGCACAGGCTATCCACACGACCAGGGGAACGTCGGGTTTCAGTAGTGGCTCTATGAAACCCGGGGATCCCAGATTATCTGTATTGTTCTGTGATGCTTATTACATTTCTGTGATGTTGCATTTTTATCACGCCATGAGCGAATATTATATATTGATATATATACTAGTAGATGTTGTATATGTTTTACACCCACGCTAGTCCAGTCCCCGCTCTGTCGTTAGTTAAGTAACTTAACGGGTGATGACGGGACCCAGTGGCGAATGCGGATGGCATATACGTACATTATATTTTTGTTCTTTTGTGGTATGATTAATTGATGGGACTGCATTGATTCGGATCAATGCAAGCTAAACAAACCTATTCTGATGTTGTTGGAACATTTTTCAAAAAGCTGTTATTGCAAGGATGTTCTCTTTTGTTTTGCGCAGTGGTATTCGGTTATGAATATCCAGCACCTCAGTCGACGAGGAAAGAGCCGAGATCCCTTCACCGGGAGTGACCTCTTGGACAGAAGTTTGCGTCAGGGTAATAACTTCACTATAGTCGATTACTTTTGATTTGCATTGTGGTATTCAGTTGGAATATCCTGCACCTCATTCTACAGGGAAAGAGCCGAGATCCCTTCACCGGGAGTGACCTCTTTAGCAAAACTTTTCGCCACTATATTTTTATAAAAAGCTATCCGGTTCCTTCAACGATATCAAGTCCATTACTTTAAAGGTTTTTCGCCAAAAACCATTCGTAGCCCTCCGTCGTTTCAGAAAGGTAGCACTTAGTATTCATTCTATGTATGTTGGCCTTCGTCAAGGCATAGTGTATGGTAGCTATTTGTTACTTTTCTACTGCATAGATAGATGCGTTGGTTTGGGACAGTCGTACTACTATTTTGGCCTTCATCAAGGGTATGTACGGGTGGGTTCAAATTAACCTAGACAATGACGGGTAGAACTTGACATGTGACTTATGATTTGTTGACCTTCGTCAAGGTCCTAAGAGCATGGGGTAAAAATCACATCGGGAGTTTCTAAAGAAACTGAAACTTGCCAGATATGCTCATACCTTCTGGAGTGTGATAACGTGAGTGGATTCCATCACGTTATCATGCGATGATAGTTGGATCCCGATTCCCACTGATGAGTTGGTTTACTCCTCGGGTGATCCCGACTAATTCTTTTTTTCAGGTTTGGAGGAGAATTTGAGGTTACAGTGGGAGGTTTCCTTATTAGATAAATTGATAACCATTCCGATCTAGGTTAGAGTGCACGCTGAGTGTTTCTTTTCTCTCTCTCTTTGGCAGCGACCATGACCCGACCCTTGACTATGACTTAGTAACCAAGTTAACCGAACCTTCTTAAAACACTAGCTTTTGGATTGTCAGAGTTGCATACCTCATTACCACTCCTACTTTTACCCTTTTCTCCAGAACACCCCGTATTATTACGAACATCCACTTCCATTGGATAAAACCATTGTATGGTTATATACGAACTCGAAGGAACTTGTTCCAGATTCGAGGATTGTTTCCAGTTCTGGAGAAAACGAATAGGACTATTCAGTTGTCTTTTCCTTTTACTTTCTCTCAGGTTGCGAGTGTTCCTTGGATTAGGACAGTACACCTATTACACTTATTGGATAGTCTTCTTCCAAACCATAGGCAGGTGCCGAACGGTAGGGAATGAAGAAAACCATTTAGCCTAACGATGGTGTACAGACGGTAATAAGTTAAGATATATAAAGGGATTAGTAAGAGGGCAAAGTAAACTGCGACTGCTATTCATGACCAAACCAAGTTTTTCTTCGCCGATCATATATCACCTTTGTATTTCTCCAGAACACTCCGTATCACTACGAAGATCCACAGTTTATTGGATACTCCATCGTATGGTTATATACGAACTCGAAGGAACTTGTTCCAGTTCGGGGATGGATTCTGGTTCAGGAGAAATAAGAATAAGGTTTATTCAGTAGTCTTTTATCTTCACCTTCTCTCAAGTTACGAGTACTCCTAGGATTAGGAGAGTACACCCATTATGCTTATTGGATAGTCTTCTTCCAAACCATTGGCTGGTGCCGAACGGTAGGGAAGGAAGAAAACCATTTGGCCTAAAGGGGTGTACAGTAGGTAATGACTAAAGACATATAAAGGGATTTGGAGAGATGGAAAAGAAACATACGGTTACAGTTGTGAATCTGATAATGGAAGAGGCATTACTAGGAATACCCGGATACCCCTTCGAAACATTTACATGTTTCAGTTTCGCTGTTAAAACAAAACTGATTTCCTAATTAGACACTTGCTCCAGGGTATGTATTTACCAGGTTTGATTCTCACATCTGTATGGTTTTACAGATGATGAGTAGGAGTGAGTTATTGGGAATTGGGTGATCATCCTCATTATATCGGGATTCGTTGTAATTGGTGATATTTAAGGAAATCGCCTGGGTTGTTTGCCGGACGGCAAATATTTGGTTTTGAATATCCGTTGTTGTGCACCAATTTCAAATTGATATATCTGTACGTTTATTTTTATAAAGTGAGATATAACTTTTTGAAATTATGTCTATGACATTTACCTATATCAGTGGATGGTTAGGTAAGGAGCATTAAACAACGGTGTAATTCTTCTTAACCATAAGTATAGTTTTCAACCTACGACATACGGGGAATGAGTTATTAGACTCAGGGGACTTATACAGAGTATTGTATGTTGTCCAGTGTCCATTAGGACAAAGGGGTTGGTACTCGTACTATATTCTATTTACTTTTGACTTCCGTAGTTCTTAGACATGTGTTTCGTAGAAATGCAAGGTCTAAGTTTTGAGAAGTTATAGGTATAAGAATAAAGTAGAGAATCAGGTATTGCAAGTATCAGGATTTTTCAAGGTGATCGAAGATGTAGATACTTGTGTATGGTATTCAGTTGATAGTAATGATTAAGAGAACTTGCTTCTCTTTCAGGTTACTCATAATTGGAAGCACTCCTAAGTTGAGTAACGTTGATCGGCCTCCATCCATTTAGTTGACATGCACTGGAGACAGCTGCATGATTTGAATCTGGTTCCAATTAAATCAGTGCCTCTGTTTCTATATTGGATATAGAATAGTTCATATCTTAACATTGTTAAGGTACGGGGAGTTGTCCAGCTTATGCTTAAAATCAGACTCTGGATAACTCAAGGCACGTTTCTGTAATGGCTGTTTCTGGGTTGACCCGGGCTATGACGAAGGTTGATTTTCTACCATCTGGAAGATCAATAGTGATATTGTTCTTGACTCGCCACAGTTTTAGTAAAATGGATTTTTTCAGAAAATAGTAGTGGGATTATGGTAGAACTGGAAGTGATTCCAGAACCGCAAACGATTACTGAAAATTTGATAAGAACCTAAAGATTCAATCTGGTTTGACATTTCATTGGCCACTCCGCAGATATGGTGGGTAACCTCAGGCACTCGAGAGGTACTTCGGTATGCTCAAAGACGGTGACATGGAGGTTCTTGTTTACCCAGACTTACCATTGCTGTTGTTCCAGACTGTGAAACCCGGCAGAAGGATGAGTATAGCGTCGTTCTAAACCAGCTTTAGAAGTGTACGTGTATATGACTCTGCCAGAGGGTTGTCGTAGTCAGTGGGAGCAGCGGAAGCATAGTGGACAAGTAGCTTATGTCTATTCATAGACTAAAGCAGATATAGTGGAGATAGATCATCTATTTCTGATGTGACAGTTATAGGTTTGACTTCATCAGAATAAGGGATGGATCTGTTAAGAAGGTAGTAGGGTGTGATGTCCTGGTATTTGGATGACATACACAGAGTAGGAAGTGAAATTTCTATACTATGATCGGTTATATTTTTGTTGTTACACAGTGGTTTCTCCACATATGATATAGATATAATATCAGACATTCTGGTTACTAGATCTATGGTTCTAGATCTAGATTTGGGAAGTGTCCCAATCGGGGTACTTAGACAGCATTCTAAAGGTGTTTTAGAATGGACGACTCCTGGCACGGTAGTGTACCTGCAGGTGATGGAGTTACCCTCTCTAAAGGTGTCTTACAGACTAAAGGGAGAGGGATGTGCATAATTGGCAAATCACTTGCTTAGGCAATTGATTCAATCATGAGATATCAAGTACCACACTAGATATTGTTTTTGCACTAGTTGCAATAAGTTAATATTAATCCTATCATGGAGAAACGTTCGGAAGCAGTTTTAGAACATAAGTGGATGTTCTAGGGAAATGATAACGGCAGCCTCCTTCGGGAGACAGTTATCATTCCAGGCTTCCAAGGTGACCTGAATGACAGAGTGACTGTTAGAGTTATAGTTTTCCCTCTGACGAGGGGTAGTATTTTGGACAGGTGGTCAAAGGGGATACTGAGGGAGGCATGGCGCAGGATACTGATTAAGTTCAGTTGACGATACAGTCTAAGAAGTTTGGATTAGGAGTTCATTTATGATCTAGGCCCCATCAGATATCCAGACATATTCTAAGACAGGTATTGCTCATTTCGGGAGATAGCATTGTAAGTCCATGCTACCTCTCCCGGTACTTTCGGGAATGCGGAATTTGGTAAAAAATGATTTTCTTAAAGATGGTAACATGGACCTAAAACCCGGATCTTGGTTAAACATCTATCTAACATCCTAACTATGAGTTTTAGCTACTCGGTTAGGGGGTTATACCTTGCTTGTCTTGAACTCCTTCGTCTTCAAAGCTCCGATGGTGGTCCGATGGCTTCTTCTCGTCGTCTCCGTACGCCGAAGATAGATCCACCTGAAAGCTCCAACATTTAGCTCCTTCTTCGTTCTTTGAAGAAACTAGTTCACTTGGTTTGCTAAACCTAGTGAACCAGAATGAGTAGAGAAGAAATAGAATGGGATTTTATCTATGGTTCTTGATTCTCAACTCATGAGACAAGAGAACCATAGATCAAGAGAGGGAGCAAGAGGTTGAGGGTGAGAGCAAGAGGAGAGCTCAAGAACAAGAGAGAGAATGAGCAAGAAAGAATGAGGCTCTCTTTTGTCTTTCACCCTCTCATAATCCAAAGTGATCATAACTCATCATATCAAAAAAAGTCTTATGTGATGGTTTGAAGCAACCATAGCCATATCATTTCATGCACTCATTTTACACAAATGAGCAAGTAAACAAAAGTCTTTGCCATGAAATGATGGCTATGGTTATCATGATGGTCAACTAGTCAAGCCTAGTCAACCGGTCAACAAGTCAACAAAAGTCAACAAGTCAACAAAGTCAACAAGTCAACAACCATATCACCATAATACTTAATTAATATAATAGTTAATCACATATCATATTCTCATTAGGGTTGAGCATAAAGTCAAATAGTCAACGGTCAACTGTCAACAACCCTAATGAGAATCCGCTGCCTCTGCCTCCCTGTCAACTGTGCATACACACCCGCATCCGCGTTCCGAGGAACACGTATGCAAACTGGATAAATCCAATCCCATAAGGTACACTAGGATCTGGCTTAAACCAAAGCCCGCTAGTGAAAACTGTCCGGACACTATACGTGCACAAGTGCACGGATGTGACCGAACCCTGTCGCAAAACCATGCGACCTGTCGCAATACCATGCGACCTCTACTCTTTTGCCTAAAGGCGAAAAGCTTTCTGTGTGGGACTCTAAAGACTCGACACTACGCTGGCAGTGGGTTTAACCACAGACCGCAAGCGGCACTAGCTGTGCGTAACGGTCCCCAGGTAATGCCGACAAGAAGACCGACGAGGCGAAACCCATCTGAACTCCTACTGAGCCTGAGTGTGACATTCTCCGTACAGTCCGGTCTGTTCGTCTGATACATCGCATGGCGGGCCTAGGGGGCGGTAAACGTCAGTCCCCCAATAGCGGTACAAGTCGTGCCGGAGCGAAGCCCAAAACACCCTGAGATAACACTGGAAACCTACCAGTATATCTCGTTTGCCCTGGCCAGGGACTACTCGTGTAATGGCTCTCCTAGACACAGCGCGATGTCAACCCCCAATACCGGGAGAGACGAATCCTGTCTAACCGTCACTGCCTCCAAGTGCTTCGGGACTGCACCCAACCACTACCTGTTTGCACGACTCCTTTGAGCCGTGGTAGGGTAGTGATCAAAGTACAGTGGGAACACACTCGAGGCGGAATGACAGTGTCAAGTCAGCGGACTAAGCTGTACTCATGTCACCTGGGAACTGATAACTGACGATAGGTATAATACCAACTAGTCAGTTCCCGACGAGTCCTGTCCAGTGTACCCGTAACCTAACGAGCACCCGCATACTATCTCAAGTACGACGTACTGACGGCTGTGGGATAGACCGTCTCCCACACTGGGATGAGAAGCGCATGCGCTGGTCTACTCCGGAGTATCGATGCCCTGTCTCGATAGTCCTGCGACCAGGGACCTGCATAAGGATGTGCTTATAGATTACCCAGCCCCACTAGTGTGACGGCCATCACATCGCTGGTAATCAAGCAAAGATCCTAAGGGCTCTACTAATGTGTATAGGCGATATACAAAAATAAACACATGTACACATTGAAGTAGAAACAAACCAAGTAGCATACTACTATTTTGAGCAAGATTGTATATACAAGGTGAATATCCCAAGCATCCATTAAGTAAAATACAAACTAGTATGATACAGTAATGGCCTCTAGGGCATATACACTAACAATCTCCCACTTGCACTAAGGCCATGTACTGGCGTATCGAAGACCTATCATCTCGATCAGCCGCTCGAACTGAGTCTGGGGCAGGGCCTTGGTGAATGGATCTGCAGTGTTATCTTCTGAAGCGACTCTCCGAACCTCGATCTCCTGGCGATCTACGATCTCCCTGATCAGGTGATACCGCCTCAAGATGTGTCTGGATCTCTGATGGGACCTGGGTTCCTTCGCTAAAGCTATAGCCCCGTTGTTGTCGCAATACAGAGGTATTGGATCAACAATGGACGGAACCACCTGAAGTTCTTTCAAGAACTTCCTCATCCAGACAGCTTCTTTTGCGGCATCAGATGCAGCGATGTATTCCGCTTCCATCGTCGAGTCTGCAACGGTTTCTTGTTTGGAACTCTTCCAACACACCGCCCCTCCATTGAGGGTAAAGACAAAACCCGACATGGACTTGGAATCATCCTTGTCACTCTGGAAGCTGGAGTCAGCAAAGGCCTCGATCTGGAGGTCTTTTCCGCCATACACCAAGAACATCTCCTTAGTCCTTCTCAGGTACTTGAGAATGTTCTTTACCGCTATCCAGTGTTTCTCCCCAGGGTTTGACTGATACCGGCTTACCACACTCAGTGCATAAGCTACATCCGGTCTGGTACACAACATCGCATACATTATAGAGCCTACCGCAGAAGCGTAGGGTATAATAGACATGCGATCCCTCTCCAAATCATTCTTGGGAGACATCTCTTTAGAGAGGGAGATCCCGTGACAAGCCGGCAGGTTACCGCGCTTGGAATCTTCCATACTGAATCTCTTCAGTATGGTGTCGATGTACCTGGACTGTGAAAGTCCTAATATCCTCTTGGATCTGTCACGGTAGATCCGGATACCCAGAATGTACGAGGCATCACCCAGGTCTTTCATGGAGAACCTGTGTGACAAGAACCCCTTGACAGATTGTAGCATAGGAATGTCATTTCCTATTAAGAGAATGTCATCCACGTACAAAACGAGGAATACTACAGTTCTTGCTACAAATCTACTATAGATGCATGGTTCATCTGGATTTTTGATAAAGCCAAATTCTTTGACCGTCTCATCAAAGCAGATGTTCCAACTCCGCGATGCCTGCTTTAGTCCATAGATGGACTTAAGCAACTTGCACACCTTTCCGCTGCTCCCACTCTGAATGAAACCCTCCGGCTGGTCCATATAGACATACTCCTCTAAATTTCCATTTAGAAAAGCTGTCTTTACGTCCATTTGCCAGATCTCATAATCGTGGAAGGCAGCAATGGCAAGAAGGATCCGAATGGATTTCAGCATGGCTACTGGAGAAAAGGTTTCGTCATAGTCCAAGCCAGGTCTTTGACGAAAACCCTTTGCTACCAGCCTAGCTTTATAGGTCTCAACCTGTCCATCTACACCAATCTTCCTTTTGAAGATCCACTTGCATCCTACGGGTTTTACCCCGTCTGGAGCAATGTCCAACGTCCATACCTTGTTGGTGTACATGGACTCCATTTCGGTCCGCATTGCATTCAGCCATTTCACTGAGTCAACGCTCTGAACGGCCTGCTGGAAGCTAGTAGGCTCATCATAATCTATGATGCAATCCTCTCTATCCCCGTCTATGAGAAAACCGCAGTATCTCTCGGGCGGATGAGACTGCCTACTACTCCTGCGGAGCGGCGTAGGAATGTCCTGTTCTGTTGAACCCTCTGGTTCCACTAACCTTTCAGTAATAGTCTGTGGTTCTGGAATTTCTTCCAGTTCCACTGCGCTCCCACTATTTTCCTTTTCCAAGAACTGGTGTTCTAGAAAGTGGGCATTACGAGAAACAAGGACTTTTTGTTCCTCTGCGTAGTAGAAAAGATACACCCTGGTGTTCTTTGGGTATCCCACAAACTTGCACAGTACTGAGCGTGCCTCGAGTTTGTCCGCATGCTGCTTTTTGACAAAAGCTGGACATCCCCAGATCTTCAGATATTGAAGATAGGGTTTCTTCCCACTCCACATTTCATATGGGGTGGTAGGCACAGTCTTAGTCGGAACTCGGTTCAAAAGGTATGCAGCTGATTCTAGCGCATACCCCCAGAATGATCGCGGCAACTCAGCGTTACTCATCATGGACCGCACCATATCCAATAGGGTGCGGTTCCGTCTCTCCGATACACCGTTATGTTGCGGGGTGTATGGAGGAGTAAGCTGAGAGAGAATTCCGTTCTCTTTTAAATAGTCCAGGAACTCGGCACTTAAGTATTCTCCACCTCGATCCGATCTTAGAATCTTAATACTTTTGCCGGTCTGTTTCTCTACTTCATTCTTATACTCCTGGAATTTTCCAAAGGCC
Source organism: Agapanthus africanus (assembly GCA_030015575.1). Lineage (NCBI taxonomy): Eukaryota > Viridiplantae > Streptophyta > Magnoliopsida > Asparagales > Amaryllidaceae > Agapanthus > Agapanthus africanus. Next base: position 243,865,552 of record CM057344.1, read on the forward strand.
TCGGACTTATGTTTCATTAAGAAGACATAACCGTACCTTGAGAAGTCATCCGTAAAAGTAATGAAGTAAGAATGTCCGCTTCGGGCATGTGTACACGTCACTGTGTACGAGTCCCAAGAGCTCGCTCGCTCTTACTCCATGTCCAGTAAACGGAGTCTTTGTCATCTTTCCTTTGAGACAGGATTGACAAGTGGCATACGACTGATATTCGAACGCATTCAAATACCCTTCTGTATGTAACTTCGTCAACCTTCTCTCATTGATGTGACCCAATCTACAATGCCATAAGAAAGTCTGATTTATTTCTGGAGACTTTCTTTTGTGTGTATTCTGGACATTAAAAATCTGTGGTTGGTTTAACACGTATATACCATTACTCAATGTACCTGACCCAATCAAAACTTGATTAAGGTGAATGTTTACAACATTACTTACAAACGCAAATTCATAACCTTCTTTAGAAACTAAAGATACAGAAATGATATTACAAGTTGCGTTGGGTACAAAAAAGCAATTACGCAAAACCAAAACATGTCCATCTGACATTCCCAGGTGATAGTCCCCCACGGCTTTAGCATCCATGCTAGCTCCGTTCACAACTCTGAGGGTCATGTCACCTGCCTTCAAAACCCTACGGTTTCTCAACGCCTGCAAAGAATTAAAGATATGAGATCCTGATCCGGTATCCAATACCCAGGAAGTAGAGTTTATTGAAAGACAGTTTTCAATAACATACACACCTGAAGCTGAAGCTGCAACCTGCTTCAATTCCTGTGTTCTGGCCTTCCAGGCCCTGCAATCATTCTTCCAGTGTCCTTTCTTATGACAATAGAAGCATTCTTCCTTATCCACAAGCTTCCCCTCTATCTTTGTTGCTTTACCTTTTCCCTTCGTATCCACTTTACTAACACCGCCCCTTGGTTTGGCGGGGGCCTTCTTCTTCTGTCCCTTGGCTTTCGCCTTGGACCTAGAAGAAGATGATCCTCCTACAAACAAAGTGGATGCATCCCTACCTTTCTGTAGGGTGCCCTCTGCGCTCCTCAGCATGTTGAGGAGCTCTGAAAGTTCAAGCTCTTTTTCTTGTAAGTTGAAGTTCAGTATAAACTGGGCGTAAGTGGAAGGAAGGGACTGGAGAACTATATCCGTATATAGCTCACTCTCCAATGTGATCCCTAGGTCAGCGAGCTCCTCAATGTAGCCGATCATCTTTAGCACGTGCTCGGCTACTGATGATCCGACGGCCATTCTTGTCGAAAATAACTTTTTCGACGCTTCGTATCTTGCGATACGAGATTGCTCTCCATACAGTTCTTTTGTATGAAGCAATATGGATTCCATGTCCATATTCTCATGCCTCCTCTGATGTTCGTTGTCCATCGAGGCAAGCAGGAGGCATTTGGCCTTCGCGCTATCAATCTCCCAAGTCTTACGGATTTCCTTATCCGCGACGCTGGAAGTTGGACCAGGGACAGGGGGAGCTTTGGTGGTAAGAAGATACCCCAGCTTGTCGTAAGTGATTGCTATCTTGACATTCCTGAGCCAATCTTTGTAGTTTGGCCCTGTCAGTTTGTTTTTATCTAGGAGTAACTTAAGTCCAGTCATGTTGATTGGTCGCTGCAATTAGGAGAGAGAAGAAGAAACACTCAGCATGATGCTCTTGCAAGTTTAGAGTGGTTTTTAGTTTGTCTAAACAGGATGGCTCCCACTGTTTCTCGAATCCCTCCTCAAACCATAAAGGAAGAATTAGTCAGGATCAATCCCACCGTACAATACTTGCTTAACCGTTCAGCCAGGCCGGTGTCGGTACTTCGAGGGAGGTTTTCCAACGCTTTCGCGAAGTTCCTTAATTAAAGAACCTCTTTTCCCTGGGGGCGTAGCCCCGCTAACACCTTTCTAGGCACCTACTAGGTTTATAGCATTGATCGTTAAGTGAGAAATTTCCCGAGGAGCAGCATATACTCACAGTAGGATAGGGATCCAAATATCATTGCGTGACGAAACTGAAGGAATCCTACCTGAATCATCACACTCCAAATGGTATGTAAATCTAGCAAGTTTCAGTACTTATGAAACTCCCGATGTGGATTTTTGCCCCATGCTCTTATGACCTTGGCGTGAGGTCAAAATGTCATAAGTCACATGTCAAGTTCGTCCCATCATTATCCAGGTTAATTTGAACCCACCCGTACATACCCTTGACGTAGGCCAAAATGGCAGTACGACTGTCTCAAACCAACGCATTCTATCTATGCAACAGATAAATATCCGGCAGCTACCAATCACTATGCCTTGGCGTGAGGTCAAAATACATAGCTTGAATACTACCGAATATTTAACTGAAATGATGGAGGGCTACGGATGGTTTTGGCAAAACCGTGAACGTAGTGAACTTGATTTGGTCGATGGAACGAGATAGCTTTTAAATGGAGTGGCTCAAACTCCGTATTTTAAAAGTTTGTTTTGAAAAGAACCGAGTGGTTTTTCGAAAGTGTTCCAACGACTTTAACTTGGTTTATTATCTTGCATTAGTTCTTTTAATGCGTGATATTCTTGCATTAGTTCTTTTAATGCGTCCCATCATTTAAACCTACCATTGCAGAAAACAACCAAAATATGACGTACGCTTATGCCATTCGCATTCGCCACGGGGCCCCGTCATTACCCGTTAGGTTACTTAACTAACGACAGAGCGGGGGCTGGGCTAGCGCGGCTGTAAAACATAAGCAACGCCTAAATAATATCATATATAGATATACTGCAATGATAAACATTTCAGATCACAGATGAATACATTGGATATACTAGGAATCTGTAATTCGTACGAGCCTGTAACGAAAGACAAATTACACGGTCGCGGTGAATAGCCAAATACCCCACCCAAGACCCCTACGGGTGCGGCAAACTACCCGCCAAGTACCCGAAGCGTAGTAACCTCCCTCATCTCCTATGAGTAGGCCACTCGACACTTCGGCATACCCGGTAGTTTGTGCACCCCCTCCATGGGCCTATCCTAGGAGCAAAAACAGTAAAAGAAATTATACAATGACGGCTACAACCCCGACCCGGTTGTGCGGCCATACAAATAATTATTACATCAATTTACAAATTTACATGAATTGAAAGAAAAGAAAACTCTCATCTCACTACCCCCGGCTATTCACCCGTGACAATCCAACATATTCATATACACATTCCAGCACATTACAGATCACAGATTTGTATAACCCCCACTAATCGACATATAGCGATTAGTAGACGTTCAATACAAATAACACATTACAGAAAACCCGTTAGCTTAAGTCTTTTAGAAGTTCGATCAAAAATACGGATTTTCGGGACCCCAAAATAAAATTTTCGTTCTGGAAAATCTGGGCAGAAAATATATATTCCAAAAATCCTAAAATACCCCCAGAAGAACACTGCACCAAAAAGGGACCATGGCCGAGTCAACTCGGCCGCGGATCCGCGGCGGGAGCGTGCTCCCGCCGCGGATCCGCGGCGCTTTGACTCGATCGTGGGACCAATTTTGGTGGGTGTTCACAGAAAAGCCTGAGCCGATTTTAGGTGTGAAAATAATCAACTTTTGAACAGTAGAAAAATCGACAGAAACTCGAATTTTTGGGGTTTTGTTTTCGGGACTTTTACATTGATCGATCTTCTAGTTACTTGCTAACATGTTAGATGGAGTTTAACTAGGCTCTGATACCACTGTAAGTCCATGCTACCACTCCCGGTACTTTCGGGAATGCGGAATTTGGTAAAAAACGATTTTCTTAAAGATGGTAACATGGACCTAAAACCCGGATCTTGGTTAAACATCTATCTAACATCCTAACTATGAGTTTTAGCTACTCGGTTAGGGGGTTATACCTTGCTTGTCTTGAACTCCTTCGTCTTCAAAGCTCCGATGGTGGTCCGATGGCTTCTTCTCGTCGTCTCCGTACGCCGAAGATAGATCCACCTGAAAGCTCCAACCTTTAGCTCCTTCTTCGTTCTTTGAAGAAACTAGTTCACTTGGTTTGCTAAACCTAGTGAACCAGAATGAGTAGAGAAGAAATAGAATGGGATTTTATCTATGGTTCTTGATTCTCAACTCATGAGACAAGAGAACCATAGATCAAGAGAGGGAGCAAGAGGTTGAGGGTGAGAGCAAGAGGAGAGCTCAAGAACAAGAGAGAGAATGAGCAAGAAAGAATGAGGCTCTCTTTTGTCTTTCACCCTCTCATAATCCAAAGTGATCATAACTCATCATATCAAAAAAAGTCTTATGTGATGGTTTGAAGCAACCATAACCATATCATTTCATGCACTCATTTTACACAAATGAGCAAGTAAACAAAAGTCTTTGCCATGAAATGATGGCTATGGTTATCATGATGGTCAACTAGTCAAGCCTAGTCAACCGGTCAACAAGTCAACAAAAGTCAACAAGTCAACAAAGTCAACAAGTCAACAACCATATCACCATAATACTTAATTAATATAATAGTTAATCACATATCATATTCTCATTAGGGTTGAGCATAAAGTCAAATAGTCAACGGTCAACTGTCAACAACCCTAATGAGAATCCGCTGCCTCTGCCTCCCTGTCAACTGTGCATACACACCCGCATCCGCGTTCCGAGGAACACGTATGCAAACTGGATAAATCCAATCCCATAAGGTACACTAGGATCTGGCTTAAACCAAAGCCCGCTAGTGAAAACTGTCCGGACACTATACGTGCACAAGTGCACGGATGTGACCGAACCCTGTCGCAAAACCATGCGACCTGTCGCAATACCATGCGACCTCTACTCTTTTGCATAAAGGCGAAAAGCTTTCTGTGTGGGACTCTAAAGACTCGACACTACGCTGGAAGTGGGTTTAACCACAGACCGCAAGCGGCACTAGCTGTGCGTAACGGTCCCCAGGTAATGCCGACAAGAAGACCGACGAGGCGAAACCCATCTGAACTCCTACTGAGCCTGAGTGTGACATTCTCCGTACAGTCCGGTCTGTTCGTCTGATACATCGCATGGCGGGCCTAGGGGGCGGTAAACGTCAGTCCCCCAATAGCGGTACAAGTCGTGCCGGAGCGAAGCCCAAAACACCCTGAGATAACACTGGAAACCTACCAGTATATCTCGTTTGCCCTGGCCAGGGACTACTCGTGTAATGGCTCTCCTAGACACAGCGCGATGTCAACCCCCAATACCGGGAGAGACGAATCCTGTCTAACCGTCACTGCCTCCAAGTGCTTCGGGACTGCACCCAACCACTACCTGTTTGCACGACTCCTTTGAGCCGTGGTAGGGTAGTGATCAAAGTACAGTGGGAACACACTCGAGGCGGAATGACAGTGTCAAGTCAGCGGACTAAGCTGTACTCATGTCACCTGGGAACTGATAACTGACGATAGGTATAATACCAACTAGTCAGTTCCCGACGAGTCCTGTCCAGTGTACCCGTAACCTAACGAGCACCCGCATACTATCTCAAGTACGACGTACTGACGGCTGTGGGATAGACCGTCTCCCACACTGGGATGAGAAGCGCATGCGCTGGTCTACTCCGGAGTATCGATGCCCTGTCTCGATAGTCCTGCGACCAGGGACCTGCATAAGGATGTGCTTATAGATTACCCAGCCTTACTAGTGTGACGGCCATCACATCGCTGGTAATCAAGCAAAGATCCTAAGGGCTCTACTAATGTGTATAGGCGATATACAAAAATAAACACATGTACACATTGAAGTAGAAACAAACCAAGTAGCATACTACTATTTTGAGCAAGATTGTATATACAAGGTGAATATCCCAAGCATCCATTAAGTAATATACAAACTAGTATGATACAGTAATGGCCTTTAGGGCATATACACTAACAAGCATTCTCCACGAGTTTGAGATAAAGAGAGACATAGAAAGAAACATCAGGGCGGATCCACTAGCTGAGGCTATTTCTCGAACGCAATAGTTTCACAAACGAGTTTTGTGAGACTGATTAGTAGAGGAGTTGGGTGTTCGGTATCACACGGGCTGTGAGTATGCGACATCGCAATAATTAACCTTGAGTGCAAGTGGGAGATTGTTGGATATAGTGCCCTCAGAGCCAATTATTGGATCACAGGCACGTGATTGCAATGATTGAAGGAGGACCTATGCCGGTAGGACAGTCTTACTCAAGATGATAGTATGTGTTTATACCAGAATATTGCATTTTATACCGCCCATTCTTATGCTCGTGTGTTTATAGGTAGGTGCTTGTAATCCGTGTTTGTTACATATTTACAGAATACAGGTTTCCAGTACAAATATTGCAAATCAAGACAAAATCTCCACAGTTACACCAAATACAGAACATATGCCACAACAGATAAAAGCCGGGTTCCGGTCATCCATATCCGTCCAGTGCCGAGTACCAGTTCCAGAGACAAGACATATGACAGTGGTCATTCGTGTCTCGGACATGCACAGAGCACGAGGGGGGCTGCACAAGAATCAATGGGTGCGCGGAGCTCGAGGGAGATAAAGTCAAAAGTAAAGAAAAGAAAGCAATCTTGGACTAAGAATTCTGAAGATATTCTGGAAAGATTATCAGAAAATACATGTACCAGACAAAAGGGGACAGCAGATCAGGGCAGTACAAGAAAGCCCATGCCCTGACTCCACGATAGGGCCGCGGATCCGCGGCCAATAGGGGGTATAGGCCGCGGATCCGCGGCCGTACTGGCGCCGCAGCTGGTCAATTTTCAGGGGTATTTGGGTCTTTTTATGTAGGTTCTGAATGTTGTCCTAGATTTCCAGCTCCCTGCCTATAAATACTCCAGAATTGAGCTAAGCCAAGGGTCCAATTTTGTGTTCATTCTTTGTTCTTCTTTTTGTTAGGATTTAGTCTTTTTCTTCTTCTTCTTCATCTTGTCTCCATGAAAATTGTAGTGAGAGCTTTTTGAGTGGAAGATCAATGAAGATGAGGGCTTTTGTATCATTCTCTTTTGTTTAACTTTCCCTTGAGATTCTTGCTTTCTCTTGATCATTCAACCTCTTCATTGAGCTTGAATGGTTAAGGGTTAGTTATTGATCTCAAAGGTCGTATTTTCTTATGGAATTAGCGCTTCATTTCACATGCGTTCTCTACCCTTCTCTTGATCTTGCAACCTCTTGATTGAGCTTGCAAGTTTAAGGGTTGGCTATTGATCCCATGCTTGTCTTGAGTTCTAGTTTCTTGTTCTTTTTATTGCTTATTTATTACTTGCTTTTTATTACCTTGCTTTACTTTCTTGCAATTTATATTCATGCACTTAATTACTTGTAATCTTTTCTTTTCTTTGTTCTTTTCTTTTGCTCTTCTTTGTTCTTTTTTTGTGAATGAATGTAATTATCGTTGTTAAGAATAAATACGGTATTGTAAGTTAAGATTTTCTTTTCTCACTTCCTTTTCCCGTTATTTTCCATTGAACTCCGCCCAAACCATACGCAAGCGCTCCGTTAGGCACCCTACCCTAACAAGGTAACGGTGATTCCTAACCGCGACCGGTTGCGTTCGGTTTGGCCGGAGGCGAAAGCAAGAGACAAGAACGGAAGGACAAGGGTAAATAAGCCGTATTCCATGAATACCGCGCTTAAATCCCCTAATCCACGTTGCTGCCGATTGCTCTAGCTTCAATTGGTCAAGACTCGGCTCAAAGGTTTTGAGTACGGATTTCTTTAGCTTACAATCTCGTATCTTTTTCTTAACAACTTTATACTTGCAAATAATACACATAGGTTAGATCGAACAAACATATACTCATTCTTTATTGACTCGTCTAAGACAAGAACGGAAATACAACCATCTCCCTGTGGATCGACCCGTGCTCAACCGGCTAGCTGCATAGCGACACCGTCCTGATCGCGGTAAACTTTAGAACTTTGAACATCCGACACGCTTTTGGCGTGCGATCAAATGGCGCCGTTGCCGGGGAGACGGTAACGTATTTCTTTTCTTGTTATTCGGGTTAATATTCTTTTTGTATATAAAAAAAATATTCTTTTTTTTTTTGATCATTTTTGTGGGCAAGAGTGCAGATTTTTGCAGATTTGCAAACTGCGATTATGGGGAGCAAAGTGTACATTCAAGGCTAAGGTGATTGCAAAGTACAGTACCAAAGATCCGGGTAGTTTGACCCGCGCAAGAGAACTTTTCAAGCTTACCGGATTTGATTCAACGGGGGTTTCCTAACCCAACAACTTAACGGTACGTACTTTACTAACACCTTCTTCTCAAATCCGACGCATCCAATATACTATTCTTTGCAGGATTCTTTGCAAGTTCGCTAACAAACGCTAAAAATTGACTAACCCGTATTTGTTGCAGTGCCGTGCTTAAACTAAAAAACGATTTTTTTGATTCTTTATAGAATTTATATTGAATTGCGCATTGCATCAATTAATACGGATTTAAGGGCAAGCGAACCCCACAATATACGGTAAAGGATTTCATCACCTTTTCCGTGGCCCACAAATCACGAACTTGAGCATAACGTTTACCCGCACAAAATTTAAAAGAAACTAGACTTTAAGCCTTAAGGACTTCGCGCTCACTAGGAGAAGTCAACTGTGTTTAGAACCTCACTTAACGGCATATTGTTTACGGGGTGTCTAGGAAAGTGTTAACGGCGAAACCGCCAAAAGAGAAAGGGTTATTTAATTAAGGAACTTCGCGAAAGCGTTAGAAAACCTCCCCTTATCTCCGCACTTACCTGGCCTCGTGATCAGTGTATCTTGAGCCCTTTTCTCGACACAGTTTTACTTCGACAATCAAGTTCTGGAGCAGGTCTAGTTGACCTAGGTGAACCCTAGAACGATTAGGTGTGTGGTATTTTTGTGTCGTGATTGTTTTTGTCCATATTCTTTTTTGTGTGTATATTTCATTCTTTTGTTAATATCTAAAAAAAAAAACTAATAAATAAAAAAATCACATTCTTTTTCCCCTCCTTTTCTCTTCCTTTCTTTCTTTCTCTTTTCATATCATGGGTACCCCACCTCGAAAAACTCTTGCCGAACTTTGGTACCCACAACCAGACATTACTTCTTACGGTTCTTGCTTTGGCCGAACGTCAAATGATCCCTCCATGCCCAAAATCTCTTTGAAAGATCGGATAGACGCGTCTAGGACAAACACTTGCCCTTCGCAATCCACTTTGTATCAACCTTTTCAACCTTCCCCACCCGCTTATGTTGATACCCCTTTTGCAAGTCGTCCTTTGTCCATCGCTGAACGTATTGAACAATCCCGTAGCCGATCTTTCACTCCTTTCACCACTTCAAATTCTTGGGATCAACAATTCCATTCACCTTCCTATCCAAATGTTGATCCTGCTCCTGTCCAGCCATTCAATTCCTACCAATCCTACCCTACTTTTTCACCTTCCCTAGACATTGCTTCAGAACCGCCATTTGGGAGTTTCCAGTATCCAAACAACTTTGAATCTTTTACTGAAACCCCTTCCCAACCCACGTCTAGTCTGGAAAAGTCTTTGGAAGACTTTAGGGTAGCGTCGTACCAACAGATGATGGATTTGGGTGCGTCTATGGCCGCCCTCATACAACCTAGTGACCCGGTAGCTAGTTTTCAACTAGCTCCAAATTTTCCAATGTATGAAGAGGCGGTCGGACAGGCTGTGAATTTGAGTGGAGAGAGTTAGCTGTACCCCTTCCAAATCAAACCTACCCGTTTCAAATTGAATCCCACAACTCCTGTGTTGAAAGTCTATCAAGTGTCCCAACTGCATTATCAATTGAAGATAGAATGTTTAATGAGTTGTGCGACTTTGTAGGGTTTGATTTGCCAGATTATGAAGGGACCTTGCCAAGTGAAACCACAATCAATCCTTTTGACCTCTACACCTCCATCTTAGAACCTGAATTGATTGAAATCCATGCTTTTGATGAGATGTCGGAGAAAATTGACTTTCACTTGATTAAGGATATTGACGCCGGGAATATTTTGGATGATGAACCTGTAGATCTGGCAGAGTTTTTCTCTCCAATTCATCATCTCGAGTCATTAAATATTTTTCCCGAACTTCATATGCGTCTTGATATTGTTGAAAATTGCATGGATGAGATAAATTTTGAGGAGAATATTGAGGATAGTACTGAGGATGAAACAGTTTTAATTGATGAGTCGGATTTTCTAATTCATCCTGTCCCTGTCATTGACTGTGTACACCCTCCAGAACCCTTAACCGATACCCTTCCTCAATCACTTCCCCCCATCCTTTCCATCGTTCCGACCTTGCAAGAAACCGTATCATTTTCACTTCCTGTGTCTGGTTTACCAAGATCGGCGTACCCATGGCTTCTTACGAATCTCGAGGGATTTGACCCAATCTCTCGACGGGTTAATAGATTAGCACAATCGTTTTTTACATATCGCTCATCACAAATTGTGCTAATCTATTCACTCCATTTGCACCCTCAAGTTCGTACTCCACTTCTTTTTCCCTTCCGCCATTCTTCTTCCTCTCATATACCGAGACCATATCCCGCTTCTCTCCGCATATGGTCTCGCGTATTCTCCATTTCTTACCTCTCCGCATTCTTTCACCAACCAGCACATTATAGAGATAAAATCTTTGAATGGTTGGTACTCACTTTTGGCCTGTGTAAGGCCTTGTATAGTTTGATACTGTTCTTTCCCCCCGATCCTGAACTTCAAACGCTTCACAGTGGAAACACTGTTTTACATAAGTTTGGGGGGACACCTTTTTTGTATATATCTTTTTGGTTTTTGTTTTGTATATAATTTGTTTTTAGGGAGCGCCGGCAATTTTGACCCTCTTGGTGTAGCCTAACAGTGAGGGCACTGTCAAGTTTAAGTTTGGGGGTGTGCTCGGTAAGCTTTCTTCCTTCGCATTCATTTATATATTTTGCATTTGCATACCTTATTAAAATCCCACAAAAATCGAAAAATTTTCCAAAAATATAAAAACTTTGTCGTCAAGTTAGCTAGTAGGGTAACTTAGATTTTTATTCTGAAAGTTTAGTTGATATGTTAGAAATAACTAAATTCTAGACTTAGGAATTGAAAATCCTTAAAATAACCCTCATTCTGTCTAACTTTGGTAAGTATACGTCCTTACAATTTTTGAGTTCAGTTCTTGAGTCAAGTCAAGATGAAGGGAAAGTATTGAAGCTTTACTGGAGGATAAGTCTGAAAAATAGTTTCTTTTCTTGAGTTCAAATTTAGAAAGTATATACCCTACAACTGCACTTACACGTACCTTGAAACTTGGGATAGTAGAGGATACCTAGAAATACTCTTGCCTGAAAGCCTAGTATGAAAGAAAAAACGGTATTTAAAGCTAAACACCAAAAGAGCACATTAAAAAATATATTCCGGTCTTGAAAAAGAAAAAGAAAAAGAAAAAATAGAATAAAGTCAAGACCTGGAAACTGCTATTTACGCTTTAAAGTTCACAGATTCAGTAATCAGTCGTTAGTGCCTCAAGAAGCATTAATATTCGCATGAAAGGTGTGTGAGCAACACCGTCCATCATTAAATGAAAAGAATCAGTATTAGGTATTAAGGCAAGGGTATTATAGCTTGAATTGAATTCTTGAGTGTAGGGGTGCAAATATACACACACGTAGGGGTATACAATTGATGTTTGGATAAAAGATAGAAATAAAGAATAAGACTTGTGTTTTCTGTAAAGTTGATAAAAATCCCTGATTTAAGACCACACTTTTGAAGGAAAACTCAGGAGAACCAATATCTTTTTAAACTTTTTTAGAACGTATATAATCTAAGGTTAAATAGATAGGAGGTGTGAAAAATAAGGGTTGAATATTTCTAACTTACGATGATAGAGTTTCTAACGTAAATACTAAACTGTAGGAGTAGAATCAATGTTAACTTATGACACTAGCTTGACAGGATTTTGTGGGTAGTATCCGCTGAAAACCCTCAGGAGACAACACTCCTCCTACTAGGGACACCTAGAGGTTTAACGGCTTGTTGCACGTGCTCAGTGCAATCGCGTTCCCTGCGAAAGTGCGGTTATCATTTTATTTTTGTGAATAATTGGTTTTGCTCGGGACGAGCAAAAGTTAAGTTTGGGGGTATTTGTTCATACCAGAATATTGAATTTTATACCGCCCATTCTTATGCTCGTGTGTTTATAGGTAGGTGCTTGTAATCCGTGTTTGTTACATATTTACAGAATACAGGTTTCCAGTACAAATATTGTAAATCAAGACAAAATCTCCACATTTACACCAAATACAGAACATCTGGCACAGCAGATAAAAGCCGGGTTCCGGTCATCCATATCCGTCCAGTGCCGAGTACCAGTTCCAGAGACAAGACATATGACAGTGGTCATTCGTGTCTCGGACATGCACAGAGCACGAGGGGGGCTGCACAAGAATCAATGGGTGCGCGGAGCTCGAGGGAGATAAAGTCAAAAGTAAAGAAAAGAAAGCAATCTTGGACTAAGAATTCTGAAGATATTCTGGAAAGATTATCAGAAAATACATGTACCAGACAAAAGGGGACAGCAGATCAGGGCAGTACAAGAAAGCCCATGCCCTGACTCCACCATAGGGCCGCGGATCCACGGCTAATAGGGGGTATAGGCCGCGGATCCGCGGCCGTACTGGCGCCGCAGCTGGTCAATTTTCAGGGGTATTTGGGTCTTTTTATGTAGGTTCTGAATGTTGCCCTAGATTTCCAGCTCCCTGCCTATAAATACTCCAGAATTGAGCTAAGCCAAGGGTCCAATTTTGTGTTCATTCTTTGTTCTTCTTTTTGTTAGGATTTAGTCTTTTTCTTCTTCTTCTTCATCTTGTCTCCATGAAAATTGTAGTGAGAGCTTTTTGAGTGGAAGATCAATGAAGATGAGGGCTTTTGTATCATTCTCTTTTGTTTAACTTTCCCTTGAGATTCTTGCTTTCTCTTGATCATTCAATCTCTTCATTGAGCTTGAATGGTTAAGGGTTAGTTATTGATCTCAAAGGTCGTATTTTCTTATGGAATTAGCGCTTCATTTCACATGCGTTCTCTACCCTTCTCTTGATCTTGCAACCTCTTGATTGAGCTTGCAAGTTTAAGGGTTGGCTATTGATCCCATGCTTGTCTTGAGTTCTAGTTTCTTGTTCTTTTTATTGCTTATTTATTACTTGCTTTTTATTACCTTGCTTTACTTTCTTGCAATTTATATTCATGCACTTAATTACTTGTAATCTTTTCTTTTCTTTGTTCTTTTCTTTTTCTCTTCTTTGTTCTTTTTTTGTGAATGAATGTAATTATCGTTGTTAAGAATAAATACGGTATTGTAAGTTAAGATTTTCTTTTCTCACTTCCTTTTCCCGTTATTTTCTATTGAACTCCGCCCAAACCATACGCAAGCGCTCCGTTAGGCACCCTACCCTAACAAGGTAACGGTGATTCCTAACCGCGACCGGTTGCGTTCGGTTTGGCCGGAGGCGAAAGCAAGAGACAAGAACGGAAGGACAAGGGTAAATAAGCCGTATTCCACGAATACCGTGCTTAAATCCCCTAATCCACGTTGCTGCCGATTGCTCTAGCTTCAATTGGTCAAGACTCGGCTCAAAGGTTTTGAGTACGGATTTCTTTAGCTTACAATCTCGTATCTTTTTCTTAACAACTTTATACTTGCAAATAATACACAAAGGTTAGATCGAACAAATATATACTCATTCTTTATTGACTCGTCTAAGACAAGAATGGAAATACAACCATCTCCCTGTGGATCGACCCGTGCTCAACCGGCTAGCTGCATAGCGACACCGTCCTGATCGCGGTAAACTTTAGAACTTTGAACATCCGACACGCTTTTGGCATGCGATCAATATGCTATCTGGTTTATCTTTATCATCGTGTACTGCTTTAGGTGACCTCACAGGTCGCTATTACGCGTTGTTAGAGCCCTTAGGATTCTTGCTTGATGGCCAGCAGTATGATGGCGATCATATACGCAGGAGCTGGGGTCTATAAGCATATCCTTAAAAGGTCCCTAGTCGTGGGAGTTTTCGAGACAGGGCATCGATACTCCAGAGTAGACTATTGTATACAGTCGAGACCCCGACGAGGGGCGGTGGCCGGTCTCACAAGCCACTGGTGTCAGTTGGTTCACCTAAGATGTGTAGGGTTCCTAGGCACACTAATGAGGTCTCACAAGGCATCAACCATGCCAATATTAAATTTTACAAGTGCCGAGAAACCCTAATACGGATCGTTAACTAGATGTCTAGGCGAAAAGTGAAACTAGTTAACAACTTAACTAAAAGAACGGAAATACAACCTTTGTAGATCCGGTTCTCCACCTCCATCGCTCCATGATGAAGTCCCCTTGCTGTCCAAATCAAATCCCGGGCTCTAGCATCGGCTTCATCGGAGAAATGGGCGGGCTAGGTCATCGACTACGATGCCGAAGATGATCTACGTCGAGGCATCACAAGTTCAAGCTCCCACTTCACCAAGTCATAAAACTTGTGAAGAAAACACCCTATACTACTTGGCAAGAGGTAGAGGATGAAGAAATAGGAAGTGGGTTCACTTTAGAATTGGATTTCTCACTCATTTTCTCAAGTTGCCATTGATGGAGGCAAGCTTCTTCTTGAAGAAGAAGAAGAAGAAGATGAAGTATATTATGATGAGTCTTTTTCAAAAAGAAAATAAAAAGAATACTTATCATAAATTAACCATGGTCAAGTGTAGAGAATGAACTAGGGTTAAGTTGAATGGTTAGGGTTAAGCATGAGACAAAATGGTGACTTAGTCAAAGCTTCATGAAGCTTCAATATCAAACAAAGAAAGCCACCATTTTCTCTTTATCATTTTCTTTTGCCAAAATGAACAAAAGAAATAAATAAATGAATAAGTAAATAAACAAAACCCTAACCACTCATATAACCATGGTTTAATCTTTACACAAACTCAAGTTAACATGTATCATCAAACATGATACAATCAAGTGCACAAAAGTATATCACATATACAACTTGTGAACTTCAAGTGAGAAAATCCATTTAAAATGAACCAATACTAGTTAATGCAAAGTAATATATCTAATATATAATTATGCATTAAATCATCAAATCAACACTTGATTTAACGATCCGGTCATATCGCATATGACCGACTAATATCCAATGTATCGATTTATCGAATCAATCCTTGATTCGATAATTAGGTTATATCGCATACAACCATTCGATACATTCATCACGAGAATAGAATGCGGTATCACATACACGCATTATTCTCGGTCCCGCACATATCTCATATGCGCTCCTATTTCGTTTCGCTTGAGCCAGGAAACCTCTGTGTGTAGGACTCTAAAGACTCGTCAATACGCCGGCAGCAGGTGATGATCATATCAACCACCTACAAGCCGCAAGCGGTCTGCTAAACGTAACGGCCATCCGGGTATTGAGCGATCAGAAGATCGATGAGCAAGCCCGCTCACACTCCTGTGAATCCAACCAGTAACACTTACCGTACAGTCCGGTCTCGTCGTCTGATATGTCGCATATCTCGCCTAGGGGTGGTAAACGTCAGACCCCAATAGCTCGATAATTCGTGTCGATATGAGGTCTATAACAGTTTGAGAAACTACTGGTAACACTTACCAGTAAATCTCAGCAACCCTGGCCAGGGATTTCCGGTTATATCCAATCGAACACGGCGCAACATCAACTCCCCATACCGGGAGAGACGAATCCCCTCCTATCGCTCATTGCCTCCATGTGATTCGGGACTGTACCCAAAAGCCACCGTTTTGCACGCCCTCTTGGACGTGGTAAGGTGGAAATCAAAGCACAGTGGGAACCACACAAGACTCTATGACGATCTCGGGTCAACAGACTACTCTGTACCAGTGTCACCAGAGAACTGCCATCTGACGTAAGGTATAATACCATCTGGGAGTTCTCGGCGAGTCCGTCCAGTGTACCCAGTCTCCACTGAGCACCCGTATATCATCTCTGATGTCAAACACCAATGGATATGGGATCATCCATCGTCCATCTGTATGGGTCGAGAAGGTATACGCTAGTCTACTCTGGTATATCGATGCCCCGTCTCGATACACCCACGACTAGGGACCTTGAAGGATGTACTTATGGACTACCATGTCCCCACTAGTATGATCTTCATCATAGTCCAGGTGGTCAAGTATATATCCTAAGGGCTTTACCAACATGTAACAGAGAGACAATCAGTGTACACGTTAAGGTAAAGAGTAACCAGATAGCATATTATCATGTCGAGCAAGAAAGTCCTCCCTATATATGTCCCAGCATCCACTACAATATACATCCAATGTACAGTAATGGCCTCTAGGGCATACATATAACTAATAATCTCCCACTTGCACTAGGGCCATCTGGGAGCAGTGGTTGTAGTATCTCATACTCAACCATCCCATAAAAGTCTCTCTCTGGGAAAAGGCCTTTGTGAGTGGATCCGCCGTGTTGTCCTCTGAGTCTGTTCTCCAAACCTCGATCACCCTGGAGATCAACCATCTCCATGATCAGGTGATACTGCCTTAGAATATGTCTGGATCACTGATGGGACCGGCGTTCCTTGGCATAAGCCACAACTCCATTGTCTCACAATGGTTGGAACATAGTTCATCTCATGAACCAATATACACCCAGACTGCCTCTTTGGTAGCATCTTAAGTAGCGATGTATCCTGCTTTTATCGTCTAGTTAGCCACGGTATCTAGCTTGGAACTCTTCCAACATACCGTCCCTTTACTGAGGGTAAAGACAATGCCTGCGACTGACATTCAGTCGTCTTTATCACCCTGGAACCCTTCCAGTGATTCTCCCCAGGATTGATTGATACCATCTCACTACAACTAGTGAGAATCCTAACATCCAATTAGATCTATCTCATAGATCCAAACCCAAGATTTAGGAGGTATCACTTTGATCCTTTATGGAGAATCATTGTGATAAGCGAAGATTGACCGAGCGTAGCATAGGAAACTCCTTCCCTATCAAGAGTATGTCATCCACGTACTCTACGAGGATCATCACCATACTCCCTACTACCTTTTTGTATATACAAGGTTCATCTACCATTTTGATGATGTCAAACTGTTTGACTACTACATCAAAACAGATGTTCCAACTCCGCGATGCCTGCTTTATCACATAAAACATCTTGCACACATTTCCGCTGCTCCCACTGTCTACGAAGCCCTCTGGCTGTGTACTTATAGACGCCCTCTTCTAAAACATCATTTAGAAAAGATGTCATGACACCCAACCACCAGATATCGTAGTCATGGTATGTAGCCGTGGCGAGTAGGATCTGGATGGACTTAAGCATAGCTACTTAGAAAAGGTTTCATCATCATCCATACTTGGTCAATGATGTAGACCTTTAACAAGTCTAGCTTTGAAAGTCTCAACTCTTCCATGTACACCAAGTAATCTTCTCAAGATATACTTGCTCCTGATGGGGATTTAACCCTTCAGATATAGCAACCAAAGTCCATACTTTGTTGGTGTATAAGGATTCCATCTCAGATCGCTAAGCATCCAGCCATTCTGACAGAGTCTTACTCCTGATGGCCAGTTCGAAACTAGTTGGGTCATCATCTCATGATGCAATCCTCGCTCCCACTGTCATAGAGAAACCGAAGTATCTCTCAGGTGGGTGAGGAACCCTACTAGATCGGCGGAGAGGCTGAGGTTCGTTGGAATCTACTGAATCCTTTGGTTCTATCAAATCATCAGCTGCAATTTGTATATCTGGAACATTTCCAGTTCTACATAACAGACCTTGCCTCGAGCTTGTCCGGATTTTGCTTTTAGACATAGGCCGGACAACCCCAAATCTTAACTAACTTAAGATATGGGATCTTCCCTTTCTATATCACATATGAAGTGGTAGGCAATTGATTTGATTTGAACCCTATTCAATAGGTATGCATCTTCTCAAGTGCATAACTCCCAAAAGGAAATAGGAGGCTCATCAGTACTCATCATAGAGCACACCATATCATATAGTGTGTGATTGCTCCACCCCGATACACCATCATGCTATGGTGTATACGGAGGAGTAATGCTGAGAGAGAATCTTATTCTCCTTTAGAATAGTCCAGGATTTCCATGCTCAAGTATTCTCCTCCTTGATCACATCAAAGGACATAATACTTATACCCGTATTGGTTCTCTACTTCTAACTTATATTCTGTGAATATCTCAAAAGGTTCTGACATATATTTCAACAGGAACATATGTCTGAATCTAAAGAGATCATCAGAGAATGTAATGAAGTACAAAGAACCGGTCTTGGCATGTGTAGACAGGGGACCTACATACATCATCATGTATCGTCCCAAGAGTTCAATAACTCTTTCTCTGTTTCCAGTAAACAGAGATATGGTCATTTTATCTCTGTGACATGACTGGCAAGTTTCACAAGATGTAAATTCAAACAGATTTAAATATGCATCTTTGTGCAACTTAGCTAGTCTGGTCGCATTGATATGACCTAGTCTACAATACCTTAAGAAGGATTCGTTCATCTCTGAACTCTTACTCTTGTGTGTGTCTTCCGTATACTAAAGAACTGTAGTTTGATTTAGAACAGCAATGCTTTTAGATAACGTGCCTGAACCGATCAACTTTTGATATAGGAAATGTTCAAAACATTATCCAGCAATACAAAATTTTATCATTTCTTTACTAATAAAGAGACTGATATGATTTTGTATATCAGGTTCGGTATCTAATAACATTCGTTCAGAATCAATGTATTTGGGATACACGGTGACAGTGACCAACAGACTTGGCTGCAACACTTGCCCCGTTTTCTGCCTCATGAAACTTATCACCCGTTCTCAGTTCTCTACCTTTCTGTACCCCTATGTAACAGATTACATATCTGGGATCCTGATCTGGTATCACATACCCAGGACGTAAAGGATACTGAGAAACGGTTCTCTGTAATGAACACACCCGAAGATGATGCATCAACATGCACTCTCTTCGTTTGGGCGGAACGGGAATTCTGGTATTCCCCAATTTCCTGCTCTGTCTTATAACAATTATAAGTTTAGAGCGGGACCAACGTTCCCCAGCTCAGTATAACAAGCGGGTTCGGTCAATAATCCGTATTATTATCTTGATTAAGGCGTGATATGGTCGCTACCTGGAGAGAGAGAGAAGAAAACACTCAGCGTGCGCTCTTGCAAGATCAGATTGGTTATTATTTTATCTAATCAGGATGGCTCCCACTGCTTTTTATCAAATCTTCCTTCAAACCCTAAAAGGAAAGACTAGCCGGGATTAATTACACACTACAAGTTCGCCAATCTTTCAGCCAGGCCAGTGTCGGTACTTTGAGGGAGGTCCCCCGTGCTTTCGCACGAACCTAATTAATGTAAACCTTGTTTTCCCAGAGGCGTAACCCCGTTGACACCTTTCTAGACACCTACTTGATCGGCTAATTGTAATGTGCAAAACTCTCCCAGGAGTAACAATTACTCGCAGCGGGTATCGGGATCCAACTATCTCATAGAAGGTATGCAATCTCATTGCAAATTTCAACACTTGAAATTCCCGATAATATTTTGCCCATAGTGTTCTATGACCTTGACGAATGCCAAACAACCCATAGTCCACTAGTCAAGTTCAACCCGTACATTTCTTGATTGAATTAAACCCACCCGCACGACCCTTGACGAATGCCAAACAACGCCGTACGAATACCCTAATCCAATCTGCATCATATGCATAAGCAGATAAATACTAGTTAGCTACCGCACACTACGCCTTGACGAATGCCAAACTACCGCAGCACGAATACTAACTAGTACTTATCTGAAATGACGGAAGGCTACGACAGGTTTTTCGGAAAACCTATTGCGTAATGAACTTGATATCGTTGTAGAATCAAATGATTTTAAAATGGTGTGTTTTTTAGGCTTTTCTAGTTTTGCTAAAGGAGTCACTCCCGGTGAAGGGATCGTCGGTCCTTTCCTCGTCGAATGAGGTGCGGGATATATCATATATATCACTGAGCAAAGCAAAATCTCTTAAAAGCAATCAAAAGACAAACCGAGTGTGTAGCATCTGCCAGTTATTGCTAAAGGAGTCACTCCCGGTGAAGGGATCTCGGTCCTTTCCTTATCGAATAAGGTGCAGGATATATCATATATACCGCTGTGCAAAGCAAGAACTGTAGCTACCTGTTTTATTTTTGAAATTCGATTCTACAACATCTTTAGGTTTCTTTTATTTCATTAATCACATTAATGAAGTCCCATCATTTATGTACCTAAACATCACAGATAAATACGACGTACACTTATGCCATCCGCATTCGCCTCGATGTCCCCTCGTGCACCGTTAGGTTAGGTAACTAACGGCAGAGCGGGGCAGGGCTAGCGCGAGTGCAAAACATAAGTAACGTCTATATAATATATCATATATCATATATACTGTATCCATCACAGAACATATCACATGATCACATCACAGATATCGCAGCAAAAGAAACATATGAAATATTGGATATACTAGGACGTCCGTGTTTTCAATATGAGCCAGTATAAAACACGGATTCCACGGTCGCGATGAATAGCCAAACCCACACCCCTGGACCCCTACGAGAGTGGCAAGCAACCCTACCAATTCTGGAGTTAGGAGACCCGGACTCGACTCCTCGAGTTGGTCTCCCACTGGACTCCAGAACCCGGTTACTTGTGCTCCCCTCCTTGGGTCTATCCTAGTGCGGAAAAGTAAATAATATACAAAATGTGACATCTTCCGCAACCTGGAAGTGCCCCAATAAAAGAATATTACATACAAGTTTTTTACATGAATGAAAATGAAAAACACTCATCTCACATAAAAAACCCCGGCTATTCGAACACGACAATCCAATATAACATATCCAGCAACACATAACATCACATGTCATCAACGTAAGTAAATATGCGCATCCCAATTGTCGTTGACATATAGCAACGAAACCGGCCTCTACAACGTTTCTCAAGTTTCGGGCGAAACGTTGTAGAGGCCGTATGATATATGGCAGGGTCCGATCATATACGTGCAGTATTGCACGGATCATGATCGGACGAATAATACTAGCGGGCTTTGGTTTAAGCCGGATCCTAGTATTGTACAGTGTAGATTTTGTCTCATTGCATTTGTATTCGGTCGGAATACAAATACGGGTATGTATATACAGTCGCGGGGTTTTCCTGTAATTTATCACCGGATCATTTTTTGAAGTTGCCAGCTTGCTTTCCCTTTTCGGCGATTTTCCTTTCTTTCTTTCCTTGGCTGAATTTTCCATGGAGGGGCTTATTTGCAAATGTGCAAATTAGCAAAGTGGAGGGGTTTTTTTGTGGTAAGAGTTGATGGTTGATGGTGAGTGTTGAGGTTGATTCTTTTTGAATCATTTCTTTGCTTTATGAGATGGGAGTTGATATAGATTTTGATGTGAGGTTCTCTTTTTGGCTTATGATCACCTCTTGCCTATTTCCTACACTCACCTTCCTTGATTGCATCTCCCTCTCTATTACATGGCCGACCACATAAAAGGAATGGGGATTCTTTTTAGTGTGAAAAATTGATTCATATCATTTTACACCAAAAATTCTTTAGTTGATCTTCAAAGTTCATATCTCCTTCTCCACTCCAAATGGCAACTTCTAATAACCCCTCGAGACATAGCTTTCTACACTCAGTCTACAGCAATCTTGGACACGTCGGCTAGCCAACTTCGTGTCCGAGTTGCCTCGGTTCAGAGGTGGGAGCCCGTAAAAAGACTCGGTGATGTGGTGCCCTTTCCGATGAGGAGATCGAGACCGGAGATGCCGTGGGAGCTTGGGATGGTGGCTGAAGATCGAAGGACATGGATCGCTCGGTATAGCTCTCTACCCTCTCTCTTATTTACTAGTAGTAGGTTAATGGCCCGATCTGGGTTTATAGTCCACAGTAGCGCCGGTTTCTAGTTATAGACAAGTTTTCGTTTCCGCGTTTTGGCCTCGAACAGACGGCCGGGGGGCTACCGTAGACTTATAACTTGCCAGTCTTGTATCAAAGGTAAAATGACCAAAACTCCGTTTACTGGACACGGAGAGAGAGCTACTGAAATCTTAGGCCTTATACATAGTGATGTATGTGGACCAATGTCTACACATGCAAGAGGTGGTTTTCGTACTTCATAACTTTCACTGATGATTTCTTGAGGGTCGGGCACGTGTTCTTGTTGAAACATAAGTCTGAAGCCTTCGAAAAATTCAAATAGTATAAATCAGAAGTAGAAAAACAAACAGGCTTGAGTATCAAGAAACTTCAATCAGATCGAGGAGGTGAGTACCTAAGTACAGAGTTTCTAGATTTCCTAAAAGAGAATGGGATTCTCTCTCAGCTCACTCCTCCGTACACACCACAGCACAATGGTGTGTCAGAATGGAGGAATCGTACCCTATTAGATATGGTACGATCAATGATGAGTGATGCTGAGTTGCCACTTTCATTATGGGGTACGCATTGCAGACTGCGATATATCTATTGAATAGGGTTCCGACCAAAACCATGTCTACCACTCCATATGAGATATGGTATGGGAAGAGACCATCTCTTAAACGGGTTAGGATATGGGGTTGTCCGGCTTATATGAAAGAGCAAAATCCGGACAAACTCGAGACATGATCGGTTTTGTGTAAATTTATGGGATATCCAAAACATTCATATGGATATATTTTCTACCACAGGGAGGAACAAAGGGTGTTTGTTTCTCAGTATGCCACATTTTTAGAAAATGAAAGTTTTATAAATGACACTGTTGGCAATGCGGTAAAATTGGAAGAAATTCTAGAACCACAAACAAATACCGATGATTTGGTTGAACCTGAGGTTTCAATAAAACCCAGCGAACCTCAGCCACTCCGTAGATCTAGTAGGACTTCTCTCCCACCTGATATATACTACGGTTTTCTAATTGATGGTGATAGAGAAGATTGCATCATAGATGATGATGATCCTACTAGTTTTTAGTAGGCTATCACGAGTGGTGACTCGGTGAAGTGGCTGGATGCCATGAGATCCAAAATGGAATCCATGCACACCAACAAAGTATAGACTTTGGAGATTGCACCTTCTGGAGTAAAACCCATAGGGTGCAAGTGGATCTTTAAGAGAAAGATTGGTGTGGATGGTCATATGGAGACCTATAAAGCTAGGCTGGTTGCAAAAGGGTTTCGTCAAAGACCAGGCTTGGACTATGATGAAACCTTTTCACCAGTTGCAATGCTTAAATCCATTCGGATTCTGCTTGCTATAGCTGCTCACTATGACTATGAAATCTGGCAGATGGATGTTAAAACGGCATTTCTAAATGGTGATTTAGAAGAATGCGTTTTCATGGATCAGCCAGAAGGCTTCATTGACAGTGGGAGCAGCGGAAAAGCATGCAGGTTGCTTAAATCCATTTATGGATTAAAGAAGACATCACGGAGTTGGAACATCTGCTTTGATGATACAATCAAAGAGTTTGGTTTTATCAAAAATGTAGATGAACCATGTATTTATAAAAGGATTGTAGAGAGTACTGTTGCATTCCTCGTATTGTACGTGGACGACATTCTCTTGATAGGAAATGATGTTCCTATGCTACAATCGGTCAAACTATTCTTATCACAGAAGTTCTGCATGAAAGACCTGGGTGATGTCTCGTACAATTTAGGAATTAAGATCTATAGAGATAGATCTAAGAAATTATTGGGATTGTCCTAATCGAGATACATAGACACCATACTAAAGAGGTTTAGTATGGAAGATTCCAAGCGAGGTAATTTACTCGCTTGTCACGGGATCACCCTCTCCAAAGAGATGTCTCAAAAGACTGATGAAGAGAGGGCTTGCATGAGCATTATACCCTACGCTTCGGCGGTGGGATCTATAATGTATGCGATGTTATGTACTATCCCAGATGTAGCTTATGCACTGAGTGCAGTAAGCAGATATCAATCCAATCCAGGGGAGAAACACTGGACTGCTGTGAAGAACATTCTGAAGTACTTGCGAAGGACTAAAGAAATGTTCTTGGTGTATGGTAACGGAGATCTCCAAATGGAGGCTTTTACCGACTCCAGCTTCCAGAGCGATAAGGATGATAGTAAGTATGTAACATTTCAAGAAAATAAAATATTATATTTGGGAATTTAAATAAATCAAATAATGAATATTATGAATATTTTAATATATGGAGACTAGTTTTAAATGATATGGTATAATTATATATCGATAAATTGGGAAATATTTAGAAATTTATATTAATTATTGATTTTAAAAGAATTTATGAAGATTGAGAATTTTATAATTTAGTATACAATTAATTGTATATAAGTTAGTATTACTAAACTCGATTAGTACTTCCTTAATTATGCATTGATTGTGTTTTGTGCATGTCATGCAACAAATCATGTTGCAACCACTTGTTATTCTTTTGTGTATAGAACCATAGTTCATATTGGTTTTACTAAGGTTTTTGTTTAAAACAAAAAAAAGTAGAAAAGAAAAAGAATAAAGAATATGTGGCATGGCAAGGAGTTATGGGCAAGAGAGAGGAGAGAGAGAGAAAGAGTGAGAGGGGTCTCCCATACACCATGGCTCCTTCAATGTTTTCATTCTCATCCTCCTACATTTTTCTTCTCCTCCTCCTTCTCCTCTTCCTCCACCTCCTCTACCTCCTCACAACACCCCCAAATCCACATTAAAACCTTATATCCCCTTTATTAAATTTGTGCACAAGCTCACTACAAGCATGTTGAACCAAACAAGTTAAGATTTTGAGCACTTGGGGCAACTCAAGAAAATTCTTGAGTTGCCAAATGAGGTAAATCCCACACTTTTAGTTTAGTAATTTAGTTTCTTTAGCTTCTATTTTAGTTTAGAATTTGTTAAGTGAGGATTTGTGAGCTTTGAAAACTTCTAGATGAGACTTAGGGCTTTTCTTAAGTTATGATGGTGTATTTGAGAGTAATTAGTGACTACAACCCATTTAGTGTAATGATCATGGACCAAGTGAACTTAGAAAACCCAACACATGGACTTTAGAAACTTTTCATGTCGGTTTTGTGAATATTTTGTGGACTACAGGGAATTTTGAGCAGCTTGGGATGTTTCTAAGAAAATCTAACAAGTATGTTAACCTAGATATACCAACAGGAGACCACCATGAGAAAACGAGGCCAAATATCCTTACTTGGACCGGCGACACCCGTTCTCACCGGGTCAATGGTTGCATATGGGGTTGGATTTTGGTGTAAAGCTCAGTTACCTCATAATCTAGCTTCTGTAATTGTTTGTTTAGCCTAATTTTACCTTAGAGTAAATCTGGAACCATTTTTCTTGAGTTGTTGTTTTGTTTTGTGACTTTTAATGACTTGAACTTTGGATATTTGTGTTTTGTCTCGGTCACTTGACATTTGTACGTCGATATCGGGAGTTGTTTGGTTATTCTTGCATCCGTAGACCATAAGTTATAACCTATGTGTGATTCGAGTGCCGTTTTGGTTTTCGTACACGATTTCTGTTTATGATACTATGTGTTTATATATGTAGGCACCTTCACATGGACTTTGGATAACAAGGAAGAGCGTGGCGTCTTTGACTTCGGCAAGCGAGGATCAAGGTGAGTAGATATATATCTACGGGGGAGGTCGGGTGGATGGCGTATAGCACCCCTGCACTATCATAGGGTAGGATGCGAATATGATATATATACATATGTGTTATTGTAAGACGTGAATACTTAGTAAGAAAGGCTTTAGGAGACCATGTGTTCGATTTAGTGTAATTGGAAGAAAGTGCTTTTAGTTTAGTTTCTTAGTCGCGAAACCCTAGAGTAAAGGTTGACACACACACACATGCACACACGTGATATGATTATGGATGTATATGTTTATATGTGTGTGTGTGTGTGTGTGTGTGTGTGTGTGTGTGTGTGTGGATGCGTTGGTATATATATATACATATACGTATACACGGTTGATGAGCCCATTATATGATACTTGGAGATGAGTCGATATGATCGGGCATGATGCCGTGAGATTGTGATATGTGATTGGGTCGTGATATGATATACGCCATGATATTATAATGGATCGTTGGGCGATGTGTATTCATACACACGAGGATATATGTTTAATGATATTGGAATATATTAGACGTTAGAACGGTACCCCTAATTCATGATTTTACGATAATGATACCATATGAATAATGAGGTACATGTGATATTTGACCCGTACCCCGATTTTAGGATGCCGTACGATGGATTTTACCGTACGAGGTATAGATATGATGATTGATCCACACTCTTGACTCGAGAATGCCGTACTATGTATTTTAACGTACGTGACGCTATTGAGGCTGGATCGCTGACTACTAGATATATCGACTCGGGCTTTAGGTGGATTTTCTTACCCTTTCGACTAGTCTCTTAGTTTAGTCCTGTAGTTGTTTAGGTAGATGATAGACCGGGCTTGAGTCATACTTATTTTCAAAACTAACAAATCATGAGTATTTTTAAAGACAGGCCGAGGTATACTACGGATTTTTCAAAAAAAAAGACGTATCTTTTCTCAAAGACCCCATAGCCCCTATTTTTTCTAAAACCACGATTCGTGCTATTTCAAACACCAAAAACTATATGATTCGTATATAGAAATGTATATTCTTTAATGTTGCGATTACTACATCATTTTTTGTATATTCATGTTGTTCTCATCGCATTGTATGCTTATACATGTGTTTTCTTTAGTTATTATGAACCCCTGTTGTCAGGACACCAGCACCATTACCGATGATGCGTATGCTCCACGTACACTTTCTTGCCGGCTCACACACATCATCATCGGTAATTTCCATGTCACATACACATTAGAAAACATTACTTCATTGGTCTAATTTTCTAGCTTGTAGTTTCAACATAGTACTAGTACGCTTGCTTTCATATACTAGTTTAGATATTGCATTTTTTACTTAGATACTTCATGCATTTATACATTCATTCTGTTATGCAATATTGTGGGGCTTTATGCCGGTATTCACTGTTTATTGTCTCTTGATTTTGGGATTTTGGATTTTCCATGAGGTTTCTGAATTTGGGGAAAACCGCAGGGATTTTATAAACTCATTATCATTTTAAAATGCAAGTTGCGGTTTTCTCATGATATGAAGTATGTGTCGTCCACCATGAGTTTTCATGATTTCTGTTCGTTTTCGAGACCCGATTCGAGAAGTAGGATGAACCGTTTCGGGTACATGGTGGACCCGGTACGGTACCCCGGGGCGAGAGTGTTTTATGGGGATGACGATGAGCCTGGCAGGGGCAGACTACCTACCGGTGACGTCGGGCGCGGCGGATATCCGGAGAATACCGACGTAGTCGAGAAATTTGATGTGATGGGCCGATCCGGACTGACGGAGCCCATGGGCCGATCCGGACTGACGGAGCCCGAGATTTGAGTATTATGTGTCGCTGTCGGACACGGACTTCATGATGTTTTGAGTGTCAGTGCTGGGTACTCGGATTTTATCATGATTTTTGTGTCGTTGCTGGACACACGTTGGATGGTGCATTAGTACAGTTGAAGTCGAAAATTGCACCCCGGTTGACCAAGTCAAAGTCAAAGTCAACCCCAAGCCAGGTGGGCCCAAGCCCAGATCAAGTAGGCTCATGCCCGAGTCGAGCCCGAACATGAAGCGGCCGGCCCTCCCCATGCCAAAATAAAAAATCATGTAACAAATAATTTTCATGTAATTTTTTGTGCACGAATGTATGCAAAATGGGCATAAAGACAATATTTTGTAAGCCCATGGCTTATGTGCAAAAAAGAAATGGCACATGAGCCATGGGATGGGAAAAATACCATTTTGTAGAGCCCAAAGGGCTATATGTAAATATGTAAGCCTATAAAAGGTAACATGATGATGAATAAAAGATAGACTTTTCATTCCCTCAAAAATCTAGGGTTTGTGCCTCTTTCTCCTTCCTCAAGGTTTTAAAACCTTCTTCTTTCTTTTTAATTAAATCAAGAGTTTTACTCTTCCTTTTAAAAAACAAAACAGTTTTTCACCACAAAACCCACAAAGGGGAACTCAGATCTTCCATCAGATCTCACAAAAAAGAGATTTTTAAAATCCCATACTTCTTGATCTTCAAGATCCGGCCAACAAAGGAAGAAGAAGGAGACCCATCTGCAGAAACCCCACTTTGGGGATGATTTAGGGCTCAAGGGGAGAAGCCCCTTCATCAGCTTCAAAATAATCTAGGAGTTTAACTCCTCCTATATATACACACACAAAATAATAAGTGCTCCTTTTTGGGAGTACAACTCCCATTGCAGGGACCAAGTCCCTTTTTGCCTCCCGAGCGCGCCCAGGGCATCAGTGCCCTTGCGCTTGGGCGCTAGCGCCTGAGTGCCCACGTATCCGACATGTGGGGCGCTAGCGCCCAAAGCGCTAGCGCCCGAGCGCCCACGTGTCCGACACGCGCTCTTGCGCTAGCGCCCAAAGCGCTAGCGCTCTTGCGCTAGCGCCCGAGCTCCCACGTGTCCGATACGTAGCGCCCAAAGCGCTAGCGCTCTTGCGCTAGCGCCCAAAGTGCTAGCGCCCGAGCGCCCACATGGGGCGCTAGCGCTCAAAGCGCTAGCGCTCCTGCGCTCCTGCGCTCCTGCGCTCTTACGCTAGCGCCTAAAGCGCTAGCGCCTAAAGCGCTAGCGCCTAAAGCGCTAGCGCCCGAGCGCCCACGTGTCCGACACGTGGGGCGCTAGCGCTCAAAGCGCTAGCGCTAGCACCCAAAGCGCTGGCGCTTTTTCCCACGTATCCTTTGGATGCCCTTTTCTCTTTTTTATATATATATACATATATATATATATATATATATATAGACATATACACACATACACATACTTCACGACATTGTCATGTTTGGAAAAAAATTTCTAACGGGGTGCTGCCCCGCACCCCGTAAGGGGGCTGTTAGCCCCCTTGACCCCCAGCCCGCTATCCGGGTAGCGGGACCCCCGTAAAAACTCTGCGGGGCCTCCGATATATCCAAAACCCCTCCAAAACACAACACTGTATATTGAGTTCGCATGACCAGTTTAACCCGTTAATCGGAGGTTCCCTCGCCCCAAAGGTGAGGGGTAATTAACGGCAGTTTAGTCCGCGGCTGCTGGAGATTCGGATCCCCATAATCAATAAACCCCCGCCTACCCTAGGTAGGGGGAATCTGTACTACGCCTGACAAGCGCGCGCGTATTCCCATCTCAATGGGGTGACGAAAAACACCCTACAGGTTCTGGCACTCCCGGTGGGACCAATCTCTCCTCCCATATTTTGGGTTAAGCTTTCATGCGAACTCAATTAATATGCATATCAATTGCCTGTACTAAAATCATGTTTTTTTGTGCAAGTTAACGTTCTCCAATTGCAATCTTCGGACGCAGCCAAGATGTCTCCAAGGATCAGCTCAGCTCTCGACACAGCTCCCATCTCCTACACGATGAAGATGGACGCCAGGACGGTCCTCCCGGCCAGTCTTGGGAGACAATGGGAAGAGCCGCCACTACCATTCGACTCTACACTGTTCATGTCAGCTAACTCCATCCCAGCTCCTCAAGCCCCGGTGACAGACAAACCAGTCTCGAAAGGCAAGAGGCCAAATGTGGTGGTCTCGAAGGCGCCTCAACTCAAACGCAAGTCGGTGTTTGAACGACTCTCCTTGGCCCCAGCTGGGGGCAAGGCCATCAACACCAACAGTGCAACAAGGCCTCTCGAGCAAGCTCCAGTGGTGCCCCTGACAACTTCTCGATCGGGTGTCTTCTCTAAGCTCCCCACTAATCGGCTCACGGTGGCTTCCCAGGAAAGGGATACCCGCCAAGCCCTTAAAATTGAGAAGCTAAGGAAGAAAGGGCTCAGATATAGAACCAACAAAAGGGCTAGGGCTCATGCTAGGATGAACCTCATGAGGTTCAAAGAACAGGGTTACCCCTCCAAAGACGAGGAAATGGCTGGATATGTGGTCTATACTGTATACATGGTGGGCACGCGCAGCAAGAGCAAGGACGGGGCCACCACATCTCGAATCCAATCTGGCTTGAATGTGGTTGCCACTTCCCAAGAACTGCCTCCTCCGCTAGATGATGAAAACCCTCTCGATGAGGATGATAGGCAGAAAGACCCTTCGGTTCATGAGGAGTCGGGCTCGGAAGGCGAAGATGAGCCAATCTTCCATCCCAAGAACGCAGAGCACCAACTTCTCCAAGAGCTCCGAAAACAGCTCAAAAGCAAAGACAAGGAGATGGCCAAGCTCTACTCAAAAATTGACGACTTGACAAACGTCGTCTTACAGCTCATGGCCCAACTTGCCTTTCAGCCGCCCAATCAGGCGCAAGGCTTTTATGAACCGGGAAACGGTGTCCCGAAACAGCCGACGCCCATTCCCTCAAATCCAAAAGTGGGCGCACCGCATGAAAATCAGTCGCATCCTATCTCGTGAAATGTGTTGGCTGCCGATGACAGTAGCCCGCTAACTCAAGATCAACTCATGGATTTGGTTGCCAGCAAAGTAAAAACATTGGAGGCCGAAGCCGAAGTGTAAAAAGATATCAGCAGTAGTGGGAGACCATATCCTGCTCAGTATAATCTGGTAAAATTTGCTAGCGGCTATGTCATCCCCAAATTCTGAAGATTCGATGGGACGGGAAATGCGAATCAGCACATCGCCCACTTTAAAGCCTCATGCGGGACTACTGTGGGTAATGATGCGTTTTTTCTCCGCCAGTTCGTTAATAGCTTGGCCGATATTGCTTTCGACTGGTACGCGAGCATACCGACGGCTCTGTCACAACTTTCGTCCAAATAGAGTCTCTGTTTCGGCAGAGGTTCATGAGCGTTAGCGATAAGATCACCATCGCTGAACTCGTAAGGACTAAGCCAAAGAACAACGAAAGCAGCACGGATTTTATAACCCGATGGTGCAATCTCTCCGTCAAATGCGAACCGCCGATAGAGCAGGACCAATCTGTCAGTCTCCTCGTCGGAAATCTCAACAATTGGATGGCCCCGTTTCTATGCACCGCGGGTCTCAAAACATTCCAAGAGCTGACCAGGAAAGTTCAGATGCTGGAGCGCTCAAAGCAGGAGTTCTCCTCGGATTCCCAAAATAACAATAGGTCCTGAAGAAACCGAAAGGTTGATAATCGCAA
This sequence comes from Agapanthus africanus, assembly GCA_030015575.1. Taxonomy (NCBI): domain Eukaryota; kingdom Viridiplantae; phylum Streptophyta; class Magnoliopsida; order Asparagales; family Amaryllidaceae; genus Agapanthus; species Agapanthus africanus. The sequence goes on from CM057344.1 coordinate 243,896,804, forward strand.
AGGCGGGATTTCCGACGATTCTGAATCTTTTAACACTTCGGCTAACCGAAATAAGCAAGGGATGAACGGGCCTAGTGCCAACCAGCCTCAGAAGCCAGTGTTCGGAGAGGGAGGAGAATCTCCACTCAAAGAGAAACTAGATAAGGTCTATTCCTTTAGAAGGGACAAAATCCGTAAAATATTCAAAGATGCCCTGAAGAACGGTTTACAACCGTCAGAGTCAAAAAGACCGCAGGAAGCGAATATGACCAACGACCCCAAATACTGTCCCTATCACAGAGTGATAGGTCATGCTATTGAGGACTGCTTTGTCTTCAAAGATTGGGTTGAAAAGCAATACAAGGCAGGAGAGATAGAACTGTCTAAAGGCGTGTTAACAAACAGTCCAGCTGCGACCGCCAATTTCATACAAACGGAGACCGAAGTTCTTCGTGAAACTGATTCTCTCAGACATCTGTCTTTCTCTGAAAACAGTCGACCACCACGTCATTAAACTGGGAATAGTCGACCTCTAAGTCGTTAAACTGGGAATGTAAAAATATATATATATATGTAAATAAACAAAAAAAATGTGTAAATAAAAGAGCAAATGATGGGGCAACTCGCAATAAAAATCAGCGAGTAAAAATAAAGATGAAAATAAACAGCCGAAATGACGGGGCGACCGCGAATAAATAGCTGAAATGATAGGGCAATCGTGACCTTCGCGATAAGAAAAGCTGAAATGATAGAGCAACCATGGTAAAAAAAACGGTGAATGATGGGTCGCTCCTGGTACCATATTCTAGTGTAGCGATGCAGACGCCAACCAAAATCCAATCTCTCAAAATTCTTACGGTCCTACGGTTGGTCCCCAAGTTGACCATCGTATACAATCCACGGGCTCAAATAATTCTCATCATACCCATGCCCCACCGTAATCACCAGTCCCGCGGTTGGTCTCCGCCCTTGAAATTATGCTCTATTGGAAAGACCCACTCATGTATCCTCACGATGCATGAAGAGAACAAACCTTCGTGGGATCCTTACGACTCACCAAGGAAAAACACACTTGGGGGTCCTCACGACTCCGAAGGAGAAAAAAAACCAATGGGATCCTTACGACGCGTAGGGAGAAAATGCTTTTATGGGACCCTTACGGCCCATAAAATTGAAAAGCCTTAGGTGATAGGGATCTAAACCTGTCTCCTAAGCCATCGCTCCACAATCCCCAAGTGGCGAATGATGAGTCGCTCCTGGTACCATATTACAGTGCAGCGATGCAGACGCCAACCAAATTCCAAATCCCATACCCCAATGGCGAATGATGAGTCGCTCCTAGTACCATATTCCAGTGCAGCGATGCAGACACCAACCAAATTCCAAATCCCATACCCCAACGGCGAATGATGAGTCGCTCCTGGTACCATATTCCAATGTAGCGATGCAGACGCCGACAAAGTCCCGAAATTTTTCCGGCCCTACGGTCAAGATCATACATCCTGCAAAACCGTATACAATCCACTGGCGTAAAAACAATCTCAATCTCACCCGAGTCCTACCGGTGAGACTACATTCAAAGTCCAAAAAAAAATAAATAATAATAAAAAAAAGGTATGTCCACAAGCAAAATGGGCACTGATGAAAACCCGAAATGGCTCCGTGAGTAAAAACAGCAGGACTGCCGGCGAGTTTGTGAAAACCCGAAAGGGTGCAAACTCGTGAAAAAGAGATGAAATGCACTCGCAAGGTCCTCTCGACTTTGTGAGGAGAAAATTCCCGCGTGAGATCCTTACGACTCACAAAGGAGCAACACACTTAGGAGTCCCCACGACTCCTAAGGAGAAAATACACCTACGGGATCCTTAAGACTCGCAGGGAGAAAATGCTTTGTGAGACCCTTACGGCTCACAAAATTGAAAAGTCTCAGGTGATAGGGACCTAAAACCTGTCTCCTAAGCCATCGCTTCCTGATAAGAAAGCGCAAATGATGATTCGCTCCTGGTACTATATTCCAGTGTAGCGATACTGATGCCAAGCAAAAACCAATTCCCAAATCCTCCCGGGGCAAATGATGAGTTGCTCCTGGCATTATTCCAGTGCAGCAATGCAGATGCCGACCAAAACCAAAATCCCTAAGTCCTCTCAAAGACAGATGATGATTCCCTCCTGGTACCATATTCCAGTATAGCGATGCTGATGTCAACCCAAGTCACAATCAACAAGTCAACTGCAATTCCGACACCGCAGAAAGCGGAGCAAGTCAGAATCCAATCTCGACACCGCGAGAAGCGGAGCAAGTCAAGTTCACCCTTGACACTGTGGGAAGAAGAGCAAGTCAAATAGAGCATCGACCGTCCATGTCACGAAAAGGGCAGTGCAGGCTTCCCACAAATCAGGAACCAAATCGCTCCGGATCAGAGCGTCGACCGTCCATGTCGCAAAAAGGGCAGTGCAGGCTTCCCACAAATCGGGAACCAAATCGCTCCAGATCGGAGCGTCGATCGTCCATGTCATGAAAATGGCAGTGCAGGCTTCCCACAAATCGGGAACCAAATCGCTCCGGATCAGAGCGTCGACTATCCAGGTCATAAAAAGGGCAGTGCAGGCTTCCTACAAAGCAGGAACCAAATCACTCTGGGCCAGGGAAACGTCTACCATGGACACTCCGTCTCGGAGACGCGTCAAGCGTCGACCGTCCATGTCGCAAAAAGGGCAGTGCAGGCTTCCCACAAATCGGGAACCAAATCGCTCTGGATCGGAGCGTCGACCGTCCATGTCGCAAAAAGAGTAGTGTAGGCTTCCCACAAATCGGGAACCAAATCGCTCTGGGCCAGGAAAACGTCTACCACGGACACTCCGCCTCGGAGATGCGTTAAGCGTCGACCGTCCATGTCGCAAAAAGGGCAGTGCAGGGTTCCCACAAATCGGGAACCAAATCGCTCCGGATCAGAGCGTCGACCGTCCATGTCGCAAAAAGGGCAGTGCAGGCTTCCTACAAATCGGGAACCAAATCGCTCCGGATCGGAGCGTCGACCGTCCATGTCGTGAAAATGGCTGTGCAGGCTTCCCACAAATCGGGAACCAAATCGCTCCGGATCAGAGCGTCGACCGTCCAGGTCGTAAAAAGGGCAGTGCAGGCTTCCTACAAAGCAAGAACCAAATCACTCCGAGCCAGGAAAACGTCTACCACGGACACTCCATCTCGAAGACGTGTCAAGCGTCGACCATACATGTCGCAAAAAGGGCAGTGCAGGCTTCCTACAAATCGTGAACCAAATCGCTCCGGATCGGAGCGTCGACTGTCCATGTCGCAAAAAGGGCAGTGCAGGCTTCCCACAAATTGGGAACCAAATCGCTCCGGGCCAGGGAAACGTCTACCACGGACACTCCTCCTCGGAGACACGTCAAGCGTCGACCGTCCATGTCGCAAAAAGGGCAGAGCAGGCTTCCTACAAATCGGGAACCAAATCGCTCCGGATCAGAGCGTCGACCGTCCATGTCGTAAAAAGGGAAGTGCAGGCTTCCCACAAATCGGGAACCAAATCGCTCCGGATCGGAGCGTCGACCGTCCATGTCACAAAAAGGTCTGTGCAGGCTTCCTACAAATCGAGAACCAAATCACTCCGGGCTAGGGAATCGTCTACCACGGACACTCCGCCTCGGAGACGCGTCAAGCGTCGACCGTCCATGTCACAAAAAGGGCAGTGCAGGATTCCCACAAATCGGGAACCAAATCTCTCCGGATCAGAGTGTCGACCGTCCATGTCGCAAAAATGGCAGTGCAGGCTTCCCAAAAATTGGGAACCAAATCGCTCTGCATCAGAGCGTCGACCGTCCATGTCGCAAATAGGGCAGTGCAGGCTTCCTACAAAGCAGGAACCAGATCACTCTGGGCCAGGGAAACGTCTACCACGGACACTCCGTCTCGGAGACGCGTCAAGCGTCGACCGTCCACGTCGTAAAAAGGGCAGTGCATCCCAAAAAGTGGGAACCAAAGCAAGTCGCCTCCACGCAAAAGAAGATCCATCAATTTCATGCGCACGACTCACATATGTGGTGTGCATTTATTGATGGGAGGCACTCTGTTGAAGTCGAAAATTGCACCCCAGTTGTCTAAGTCAAAGTCAAAGTCAACCCCAAGTCAGGTGGGCCCAAGCTCAGATCAAGTAGGCTCATGCCCGAGTCGAGCACGAACATGAAGCGGTTGGCCTACCCCATGCCAAAATAAAAAATCATGTAACAAATAATTTTCATGTATTTTTTTGTGCACGAATGTATGCAAAATGGGCATAAAGCCAATATTTTGTAAGCCCATGGCTTATGTGCAAAAAAGAAATGGCACATGAGCCATGGGATGGGCAAAATGCCATTTTGTAGAGCCCAAAGGGCTATATGTAAATATGTAAGCCTATAAAAGGCAACATGATGATGAATAAAGGATATACTTTTCATTCCCTCAAAAATCTGGGGTTTGTGCCTCTTTTTCCTTCCTCAAGGTTCTAAAACCTTCTTCTTTCTTTTGAATTAAATCAAGAGTTTTACTCTTCCTTTTAAAAAATAAAATAGTTTTTCACCGCAAAACCCACAAAGGGGAACTCAGATCTTCCATCAGATCTCAGAAAGGAGAGATTTTTAAAATCTCATACTTCTTGATCTTCAAGATCCGGCCAACAAAGGAAGAAGAAGGAGACCCATCTCCAGAAACTACACTTTGGGGAAGATCTAGGGCTCAAGGCGAGAAGCCCCTTCATCAGCTTCAAAATATCCTTGGAGTTTAACTCCTCACACACACACACACACACACACACACACAAAAAAAATAATAAGTGCTCCTTTTTGCGAGTACAACTCCCATTGCAGGGACCAAGTCCCTTTTTGCCTCCTGAGCGCGCCCAGGGCGCCAGCGCCCTTGCGCTCTTGCGCTCTTGCGCTAGCGCCTAAAGCGCTAGCGCCCGAGGGCCCACGTGTCCGACACGTGGGGCGTTAGCGCTCAAAGCTCTCTTGCGCTAGCGCCCGAGCGCCCACGTGGGGCGCTAGCGTTCAAAGCGCTAGCGCTCTTGCGCTAGCACCCAAAGCGCTGGCGCTTTTTCCCACGCATCCTTTGGATGCCCTTTTCTCTTACATATATACACATACTTCACGACACTGTCCTGTTAGGAAAAAAATTTCTAACGGGGCGCTGCCCCGCATCCCGCAAGCGGGACCCCCGTAAAAACTCTGCGGGGCCCCCGATATATCCAAAACCCCTCCAAAATACAACACTACACATTGAGTTCGCATGACCAGTTTAACTCGTTAATCAGAGGTTCCCTCGCCCCAAAGGCGAGGGGTAATTAACGGCAACTTAGTCTACGACTGCCGGAAATTTGGATCCCCACAATCAATAAACCCCCGCCTACCCTAGGCAGGAAGAATCTGTAGTACGCCTGACAAGCGCGCGTATTCCCATCTCAATGGGGTGACGAAAAACACCCTACAAGTACATGCCACGCATCGATATATTATTACTCATGGCACGGACACGAGTACTTTGATATCACACTTATGATATGCTGTCACCCTTGCTGTAGTATTGTGTATTTTTTTATTGTATGACCTAGGAGAGAGTCATACATGTGTTGATTCTGGGTGATGTCTTCTACTCACGAGTTGGCAACTCACCCCCGTTGTGCCACAGTTTCTTGCAGGTTCTGCCGTACAGGGTTCCTTGGCGGCTTTGCTGACACTCCACTTCTTTTCGGGTGATTGCTTGGGTAGGTAGGTCCACTTGCATCGTGACCACCGTTGTACTTTTATTTATTTTAGTTGTATCTAGTAAGCTCCATCAACCAGACTTGTATTATTTGATAGACTTAGAAAACCAGTTGTTTATACTTTCGACCTTAGAGTCACGCGCTTGTATTATTATGGTTCTTCTCTGGTTTTCTTGAGGATGTTGGTTTTCTTTCTGAACTTTGATCCTCGCCTTCGGCATTGTATATTTGTATTGCTTGCGTGGTTCTTTCCGCCAATTGGCGAAGAGATAGCACCCGCTTGGGGATGCCTTTATTTATTACTAATGTATATTCCTGTTTATACCCGTTTGGGGCCAGTATTTACAAAGGAAACTCTGCCAAAATTTTTGGTAAAGACTTGATGCTTTTTAAAATGCTTAATACGACTTTCAAAGTGAATTTACATATTAACTTTTAAATAACTATTCCTTCACTCATTTTTTTTAAAAATGGTTTAGATTTCTGGGCTTTGGCTTACTTAGATTACGTTACGCCTCTAGACGTTTCGTAATTTAAGTGCCAGTCACATTTCGTACCTTCGAGTCGTGATAAAGTTGGTATTAGAGCGCTAGGTTTAACCCTGGTTCGAGTCTAGGTTTGACTATGCGGAGTCTAGGGCGTATATATATATATTCGGAACTTAGGCTTGGCCTTACGAAACTTAGACTTGGTCGAGGGTGTATTAGACCCGAACTTTCATCGAGTAGGTTCACCTTAGTTGATGGAGTAGGTGATTTAAATAGAGTGACGTACAGTGTGTATGTTCCGCAGCATACTTACGATACGCTACTCCACTTAAGAAGCCTTAGGTTATATATTTCTTAGGTACTGTAATTCTATTCGTTCCTATTGTTCCCAGATAAAAATCAGGAAATACTTCAATGAGGTATCACGTGCTCACACGTGACCAAGGGTCACGTGTTGACACGTGATAGTTTCCTATGAACTCCACTTTATAGAATTAAAATTCTAAATCAAACGAAAATGTAACAAAACAGCAAAGGAAATACCTCAATGAGGTATCACGTGCTCACACGTGACCAAGGGTCACGTGTTGGAACATGATAGTTTCCTATGATCTCCACTTTATAGAATTAAATTCTAAATCAAACAAAAGTGTAAACAAAACGGCTAAGGTAAGACCCCAATGGGGCATCATGTGCTCACACATGACCAAGGGTCACGTGCTGACATGTGATGGTCCTTTAGCCCAGTTAAAAGACAGAATTAAATTCTGAATGAGAGAGGGTCACGTGCCAACACGTGACAGGTCCCTCAGCTTTTTAACCGATATAATTAAATTCTATTTCAATGGTCAAACGTTGAGATCACATGCCAACACGTGATGGGCTTTAAAAGCCTAACAAAGTTAATAGAATTAAATTCTAAATAAGGGAAATCAAAGAACCTAACTGGGAAAGTATTTCTTTAAATCTTTCCAAACAAAAGAGGACTATGCTCTGTAAAGTAGAGCACCGTTGGATTAAAAATCCAATGGTGATTAAAAACCACCAATTTATGGAAAGATTTTATACAAGAAAAGATTTCCCTAAATTTCACCAAAAATAACAAACAGAATATCTTTTGGATTAAAAATCCAATGGTGAATAAAATTCACTGAGTGATCTAAAAGATCATATTAGATATGAAAAACAAACAAAATCTTTCAATGAAAGATTTACTAAACAAATTGATTCTTTTCCTTCTCATTTAAATAGGTGCCAAGAAGAGGAGAAACATATAGAATTTTGGGGATCTTGAAATAGCAGAGAGAAAAGAAAGGAGAATTTAATTCTCAAGAAAAGAAACCCTAGGTGAGAAAGGGGAAAAGGATAAAAGCTTCAAAGAGAATTTAATTCTCAATCTAAGAGTTTAACTCTTCTGCAAAAGAACTTAGTTCTTCCTCTGGTTGAAGGTCTGCAGAAGCAAATCTCCCCACAGGTTGAGAATTTAATTCTCATCGGGGAGATTCTGCCATGAAGATCCAAAACTTAGAGGGAGAATTGAGTTTAGAGAATTTAATTCTCCCAATTCACAGGAATTTAATTCCTCCAAGATAAAACCAGGGTTTAACCCTATATGAGAATTCAATTCTCCCAAATTTATAGGAATTTAATTCCTTCAAGACAGATAAAACTAGGGTTTAACCCTACTTGAGAATTTAATTCTCTCAAATTCACAGGAATTTAATTCCTCCTAAATGAAATTAGGGTTTCACCCTACATAAGAATTTAATTCTTCCACATGCATAGGAATTTAATTCCTCTAAAACATAATTAGGGTTTAACCCTACAGAGAATTTAATTCTTAAAATAAAGAGACTTGAAAGATCTCCATGCACGTAAAGAACATTGGTCACGTGATGACACGTGACCCCAATCCGTAGTGATCAGAAAGAAAGAATAAATCTTGGTCACGTGACCCCACGTGACCCCTAAAACAGATCCCCCTAAAAATGAGAAGGAAAAAGTTTTGAGGCAATGCCTCGCGTGCTCCCACGTGACCCTCATAATATAGTGAACAAAAGCAAAGGCAGTATTGGCTTTGGGCGCTCTCACGTGTTACCACGTGACCCCTAATAATGCTTTAATAATCAATGCACAAATATCCATCACGTGTCAACATGTGATGGTCAGAAGATTAAAAGTGTTTAAACACTTATTTGCAGAATAAAGTAAAGGAGATCTGGCCCCACCTTTGGGTGCCCTCACGTGTCCCCACGTGACCCCTTCCTCTCTAGTGTTTAATACTATTTTGAGCATTTTATTTCCAGTGTTTAACACTGCTGTCCTCTAGTGTTTAACACTACTTTTAAGCCAATCTTAGCCAAATTGGCTAAGTTTCCAGAGGCAAAAACCTCTCCTTTAACTAAATCTCAAAGTTGAGTAAAACCCAGAGCTATAATGTTTAATGTTCAGTCAAAGACAAAAATGTTATCAGAGCCCTCAAACTCTTGTTTAGCATTGCTAAATAATGGTGGGCTGACCCTGACAAATGTCTAATAGTCCAATAAAGGGCCAATATTTCAAACTTAATTGGACTTAGCCTAAGTTGGCCATAAGTTCTCAATTCAGATTTAACTGAGCCAATGCGCTCATAATCTAATTAATTGATCTTAGTCACAAATCGGACTACAGATCCCAATCGACTTTGGTTCAAGGGTACATCTCGTCATTCCTTTGATATTTGTCGTTGTAATCCTTCAACGTCTTTAGAGAGGTGACGGGCCCCGATAACCACACATTTCACGGACTATGATGTCCTTAAACTTGACTGTGAGGTCTTTAAACTCATGGACTATAATGTCCTTAACCTCGACCGTGATGTCTTTAAACTAACATTGGACTGTGGGGTCCTTAAACTCATAGACTATGATGTCCTTAACCTCGACCGTGATGTCTTTAAACTAACATTGGACTGTGGGGTCCTTAAACTCATGGACTATGATGTCCTTAACCTCGACCATGATGTCTTTAAACTAACATTGGATCGAGATGTCCTTAAACTAACATTAGACCGTAATGTCCTTAAACTAGTCGACCGAAATATCTCTAAACTAAACAATAGAGTCCAATTGCTCTTTTGTTGGATCTAAACGATCCCGTTAAGTTGATCTTAGTCTAAAATGAGACTAACGTATCCTTAACAAATGTTTAAGTTGATCTTAGTCTCAAATGAGGCTAACGTATCCTTAAACCCAACCCCCAAACCCAAATCTAAGAAGATACAGATTTGGACTAGTCCACGCCCTACGGGCGACAACACAAATTAGTCTCCGTAGACAATCCACGGGCAACCAAAAACAAAACAAACACCCACGACACGAAGTGACCATCTGGAGAAGGAGAAAGTCGTTACCGCAATGCGGTAGCGTAATTAACTGCAGGGTCTTGCGCCTGCAGGGAAGAGCGTCCCCACAATCAAAGACCCTTCAACGAGGGGGAATCTGACAAAGTCTGCTACATCGGCCGCATCCGTTTAAACCTTCGATACATGGTGCCATAAATCTGTTAGTTATATGTATGCCCTAGAGGCCATTGCTATACATAGGATGTATATTGTAGTGGATGCTGGGACATATATAGGGAGGACTTTCTTGCTCGACATGATAGTATGCTATATGGTTACACTTTACCTTAACGTGTATACTGATTGTCTCTCTGTTACGTGTTGGTAAAGCCCCTAGGATGTGTACTTGACTACCTGGACTATGATGCGGATCATACTAGTGGGGACATGGTAGTCCATAAGTACATCCTTCAAGGTCCCTAGTCGTGGGTGTATCGAGACGGGGCATCGATATACCAGAGTAGACTAGCGTATACCTTCTCGATCCATACAGATGGGCGATGGATGATCCCATATCCATTGGTGTTTGACATCAGAGATGATATACAGGTGCTCAGTAGAGACTGGGTACACTGGACGGACTCGCCGAGAACTCCCAGATGGTATTATACCTTACGTCAGATGGCAGTTCTCTGGTAACACTGGTACAGAGTAGTCTGTTGACCCGAGATCGTCATAGAGTCTTGTGTGATTCCCACTGTGCTTTGATTTCCACCTTACCACGTCCAAGAGGGTGTGCAAAACGGTGGTTTTTGGGTACAGTCCCGAATCACATGGAGGCAATGAGCGATAGGAGGGGATTCGTCTCTACCGGTATAGGGAGTTGATGTTGCGCTGTGTTCGATTGGCTATAACCGGAAATCCCTGGCCAGGGTTGCTGAGATTTACTGGTAAGTGTTACCAGTAGTTTCTCGAACTGTTATAGACCTCATATCGACACGACTTATCGAGCTATTGGGGTCTGACGTTTACCACCCCAAGGCGAGATATGCGACATATCAGACGACGAGACCGGACTGTACGGTAAGTGTTACTGGTTGGATTCACAGGAGTGTGAACGGGCTTGCTTGTCGATCTTCTGATAGCTCAATACCCGGATGGCCGTTATGTTTAGCAGACCGCTTGCGGCTTGTGGGTGTTTGATATGATCATCACCTGCTGCCGGCGTATTGACGAGTCTTTAGAGTCCTACACAGAGGTTTCCTGGCTCAAGCGAAACGAAATAGGAGCGCATATGAGATATGTGCAGGACCGAGAATAATGCGTGTATGTGATATCGTATTTCATTCTCGCGATGAATGTATCGATTGGTTATATGCGATATAACCTAGTTATCGAATCGAGGATTGATTCGATAAGCCGATACATTGGATATTAGTCGGTCATATGCGACATGACCGGATCGTTAAATCAAGTGTTGATTTAATGATTTAATGCATAATTATATATTTGATATATTACTTTGCATCAACTAGTATTGGTTCACTTTAAATGGATTTTCTCACTTGAATTGTGCAAGTTGTATATGTGATATACTTTTGTGCACATGATTGTATCATGTTTGATGATACAGGCTTATTTGGTTAAGTGTAAAGAATTAAACCATGGTTAAGTTGATGATTAGGGTTTTGCTTATTCATTTATTTGTTTGTTTATTCATTTTGGAAAAGATAAGAAAAGAATGGTGGCTTTATTTGTAGTTTTGTTGAAGCTTCATGAAGCTTTGACCTAGTCCACCATTCTTATCTCTTGCTTAACCCTAACCATCATAACTAACTATGGTCTATTCTCTACACTTAACTAAGGTTAGAATATGATAAGAATCAATTCTTTTTCAATAATTCTTTAACACTTATCATATTCTTTTCTTCATCTCCTTCTTCTTGAGCAAGAAAGAAAAGCTTGCCTCATCAATGGCAAGTGATGAAATCATGTGAGAAATCCAATTCTAAAGTGAACCCACTTCCTATTTCTTCATCCTCTACCTCTTGCCAAGTAGTATAGGGTGTTTTCTTCACAAGTTTCATGACTTGGTGAAGTGGGAGCTTGATCTAGTGATGCCTCGACGTAGATCATCTTCGGCATCGAAGTCGACGACCTAGCCCGCCCATTTCTCCGATGAAGCCGACGCTAGAGCCCGGGATCCGATGATCGCAGCGAGGGGACTTCATCACGGAGCTATGGAGGTGGAGGACCAGATCTACAAAGGTTGTATTTCCGTTCACTTAGCACTAAAGTAGTTTAGTAGCTTGTTGTTTCGCCTAAAATCTAGTTAACGATCCGTATTAGGGTTTCTCGGCACATGTAAAATTTGAAATTGGCATGGTTGATGCCTTGTGAGACCTCATTAGTGTGCCTAGGAACCCTACAGTGGTATCAGAGCCTAGCTAGAGCCTTAGGCGATGCGTAGACGGAGTTTGAAGTCCGATCGAACCGAAACCCCAATTCCAAAATGCTCTCTGGACTTTTTTCAAAAACTGGGTTTTTTCCAGATTAAAAATTCTTAAAAAATTCAGCAGGAGATTCTAAGAATTACGGTGCAAAATTGACCAACTGATTCGTCTAAAGAGCGGCGGAACCGCGGCACAAGCATGGCTTGTGCGGCGGTTCCGCGGCAAAGTTGTCACATCACCTCTTGAATTTTGCACGGTAATTTCTAACTTTTAGTGCTGCATTTTCTGGAATTTTTTAATATTTATTCAAGAGTTGATTATTCTGGGTTGTATTGGGAGTTCGTAGATTCGATCGGATTATCAAACTTGGTCTAGGTGTTTTCCGGATAATTTTTGAATATGTTAAAAAGTTCGACCGGATATAAATACCCAATTTTTCCCTTGTCGGCAAATTTCCAAGTGTTGGATTTTTCCGTGGTTTAAAGACGTTCTAAGTAGTGCAAGTTACGCGATGGACCCTCTAGAAGACAACAAACCTTAACTTGATTATGTGACCGTCTTGAACTGCCCTTTGAACCTTAGGGTTTGGGGCAGTACGGTGTGCCACATGTGAGGCGTTGGCTTGACCCTTCTACGGCTGGACCGTTGGTACTGAGGCATGAACTGGATGTTTTTAAACTTGTTTCATGTGTTGAGCTGTTTCGGGAAAACTTGGGTGTTTGACTGTTCGATCGGAAAGTTTAACATTTTCTGTTTATCTGGAATGTGATACAATACTTGGAATCCACAAGTAGTTATGAGATAACTGATATGAATGTTATAAACATAGCACTTTAGTCTCACTTGATCGGTTGCCACGGAATTTTGATGCGATCAAAAGTCCGTCGCAATCACGTAGCGTACGCGGATACTCACCGGGTAAACTTAATAGACAGTCTCGCCCCATAGCCCCAACCAAGTGACTGTAGGAGAACCCCATCGCCGAAAACATCCGTTCGGGTGCTCGCGGCAGCGGTGTTCCGCCTTGGTACACTTCGTCGACGGCGTCGGGGGTGCGGCCGCCTACTAAAGTTTGCGACGAGTATTCGATCAGGATGTCGGGAATCTTGTTGTATTGCCCGACTTGATATTGAAAAGAGTTTTCGATTTTGAGACTAAAATGCGGGGTTTATAATTGTTAGGCATGCGATGTCTAAGTAATTCATTTGATTAGGCATGCGATGTCTAAAGAGGTTGCGGATTCCAACTGTTGTAGTTTTACACTTTCTTTTCTGTGACCGTAAATGTAATATGTGATATCGCCGGTTTCGTTGCTATATGTCAACGACAATTGGGATGCGCATATTTACTTACGTTGATGACATGTGATGTTATGTGTTGCTGGATATGTTATATTGGATCGTCGTGTTTGAATGCCGGGGTTTTTTATGTGAGATGAGTGTTTTTCATTTTCATTCATGTAAAAACTTGTATGTAATATTCTTTTATTGGGGCACTTCCAGGTTGCGGAAGATGTCACCCTTTGTATATTATTTACTTTACCGCACTAGGATAGACCCAAGGAGGATGGCACAAGTAACCGGGTTCTGGAGTCCAGTGGGAGACCAACTCGAGGAGTCGAGTCCGGGTCTCCTAACTCTAGATTTGCTAGGGTTGCTTGCCGCTCTCGTAGGGGTCTAGGGGTGTGGGTTTGGCTATTCATCGCAACCGTGGAATCCGTGTTTTATACTGGCTCGTATTGAAAACACGGACGTCTTAGTATATCCAATATTTCATATGTTTCTTCTGCTGCGATATCTGTGATGTGATCATGTGATGTTCTGTGATGGATACTATATATAGTATATATGATATATTATATAGGCGTTACTTATGTTTTACACCCGCGCTAGCCCTGCCCCGCTCTGCCGTTAGTCACCTAACCTAACGGTGCATGAGGAGACATCGAGGCGAATGCGGATGGCATAAGCGTACGTCGTATTTATCCGTGATGTTTAGGTAACTTAAATGATGGGACTTCATTAATATGATTAATGAAATAAAAGAAACCTAATGATATTGTAGAATCAAATTTCAAAAATAAAACAGGTAGCTACAGTTCTTGCTTTGCACAGCGGTATATATGATATATCCTGCACCTTATTCGATAAGGAAAGGACCGAGATCCCTTCACCGGGAGTGACTCCTTTAGCGATAACTGGCCGATGCTACAACCCTCGGTTTGTCTTTTGATAGCTTCTATAGTTTCTGCTTTGCACAGCGATATATATGATATATCCCGCACCTCATTCGACGAGGAAAGGGCCGACGATCCCTTCACCGGGAGTGACCCCTTTAGCAAAACTAGAAAAGCCTAAAAAACACTCCATTTTTAAAATCATTCGATCCTACAACGATATCAAGTTCATTACGCAATAGGTTTTCAGAAAAACCTGTCGTAGCCCTCCGTCATTTCAGATAAGCACTAGTTAGTATTCGTGCTGCGGTAGTTTGGCCTCCGTCAAGGCGTAGTGTACGGTAGCTAACTAGTGCTTATCTGCTAACATATGATGCGATTGGATTAGGGTATTCGTACGGCGTTGTTTGGCCTCCATCAAGGGTCGTGCGGGTGGGTTTAATTCAATCAGGAAATGACGGGTTGAACTTGACTAGCGGACTATGGGTAGTTTGGCCTCCGTCAAGGTCATAGGACGTTAGGGGCAAAATAATATCGGGAATTTCAAGTGTTGGAATTTGCAATGAGATTGCATACCTTCTATGAGATAGTTGGATCCCGATACCCACTGCGAGTAATTGTTACTTCTGGGAGAGTTTTACACATTACAATTAGCTGATCAAGTAGATGTCTAGAAAGGTGTTAACGAGGTTACGCCTCTGGGAAAATGAGGTTTACATTAATTAGGTTCGTGCGAAAGCACGGGGGACCTCCCTCAAAGTACCGACACTGGCCTGGATGAAAGATTGGCGAACTTGTAGTGTGTAATTAATCCCGGCTAGTCTTTCCTTTTAGGGTTTGAAGGAAGATTTGATTAAAAAACAGTGGGATCCATCCTGATTAGATAAAATAATAACCAATCTATTCTTGCAAGAGCATACGCTGAGTGTTTTCTTCTCTCTCTCTCTCCAGGAAGCGACCATATCACGCCTTAATCAAGATAAAAATACGGATTATTGACCGAACCCGCTTGTTATACTGAGCTGGGGAACGTTGGTCCCGCTCCAACTTATAATTGTTATAAGACAGAGCAGGAAATAGGGGATTACCAGAATTCCCGTGCCGCCCAAACGAAGAAAGTGCATATTGATGCATCTCCTTCGGGTGTGTTCGTTACAAAGAACTGTTTCTCTGTATCCTTTACGTCCTGGGTATTTCATACCGGATCAGGATCCCAGATATGTAATCAGTTACATAGGGCTACAGAAAGGTAGAGAACTGAGAACGGGTGATAAGTTTCATGAGACAGAAAACGGGGCAAGTGTTGCAGCCAAGTCTGTTGGTCTCTGTCACCCTGTATTGTAAATACATTGATTCTGAACGAATGTTATTAGATACCGAACCTGATATACAAAATCATATCAGTCTCTTTATAAGTAAAGAAATGATAAAATTTTGTATTATTGGATAATGTTTTGAACATTTCCTATATCAAAAGTTGATCGGTTCAGGCACGTTATCTAAAAGCATTGATGTTCTAAATCAAACCACAGTTCTTAGTATATGGAACACACACAAGAGGAATAGTTCAGAAATGAACGAATTCTTCTTGAAGTATTGTAGACTAGGTCATATCAATGCGACCCGACTAGCTGAAGTTACATATAGATGCATATTTAAATCAGTTTGAATTTACATCTTGTGAAACTTGCCAGTCATGTCACAAAGATAAGATGACACCAGCTCTGGTTATTTGAAACAGAGAAAGAGTTAGTGAACTCTTGGGATGATACATGTTGATGTATAAAGGTCTACTGTCTACACATGCCAAGACCGGTTCTTTGTACTTCATTACATTCTCTGATGATCTCTCAAGATTCAGACATATGTTCCTATTGAAACACAAGTCCGAAACTTTTGAGATATTCATATTAATATAAGTTAGAAGTAGAGAACCAAAATGCGGGTATAAGTATTATGTCCTTTGATGAGATCAAGGAGGAGAATACTTGAGCACGGAATTCTTGGACTATTCTAAAGGAGAATGAGATTCTCTCTCAGCATTACTCCTCCGAATACACCATAGCACGTTGGTGTATCGGGGCGGAGCTATCACACCCTATATGATATGGTGTGCTCTATGATGAGTATTACTGAGTTTCCTATTTCCTTTTGGGAGTTATGCACTTGAGAAGCTGCATACCTATTGAAAAGGGTTCGAATCAAATCAGTGCCTACCACTTCATATGTGATATGGAAAGGGAAGAGCCTATTTCTTAAGTTAGTTAAGATTGGGGGTTGTCCGGCCTATGTCTAAAAGCAAAATCCGGACAAGCTCGAGGCAAGGTCTGTTATGTAGAACTGGAAATGTTCCAGCCATACAAACTGCAGCTGATGATAGAACCAAAGGGTTCAGTAGATTCCAACGAACCTCAGCCTCTCCGCCGATCTAGTAGGGTTCCTCACCCACCTGAGAAATACTTCGGTTTCTCTATGACAGTGGGAGCGAGGATGGCATCATGAGATGATGACCTAACTAGTTTCGAGCTGGCCATCAGGAGTAGGACTCTATAAGAATGGCTGGATGCTTAGCGATCTGAGATGGGATCCATGTACACCAACAAAGTATGGACTTTGGTTGCTATCTCTGAAGGGTTAAATCCCCATCAGGAGCAAGTATATCTTGAGAAGATTACTTGGTGTAGATGGAAAAGTTGAGACTTTCAAAGCTAGACTTGTTAAAGGTTTTCGTCATCGACCAGGCGTGGATAATGATGAAACCTTTTCAAGTAGCTATGCTTAAGTCCATCCAGATCCTACTTGCCACGGCTACATACCATGACTACGATATCTGGCGGTTGGGTGTCATGACTGCTTTTCTAAATGATGTTTTAGAAAAGGGCGTCTATAAGTACACAGCCAGAGGGCTTCGTAGACAGTGGGAGCAGCGGAAACGTGTAAAAGTTGCTTTATAGGATAAAGCAGGCATCGCGGAGTTGGAACATATGTTTTGATGTAGTAGTCAAATAGTTTGACTTCATCAAAATGGTAGATGAACCTTGTATATACAAAAAGGTAGTAGGGAGTATGGTGACGATCCTCGTAGAGTACGTAGATGACATACTCTTGATAGGGAAGAAGTTTCCTATGCTACGCTTGATCAATCTCCGCTTATCACAATGATTCTCCACATAGGCTCAAAGTGATACCTACTAAATCCTGGGTTTTGGATCTATGAGATAGATCTAAATGGATGTTATGATACTCACTAGTTGTAGTGAGATGGTATCAGTTGATCCTGGGGAAAATCACTGGAAGTGTTCCAGGGTGATAAGGACGACTGAATGTCAGTCACAGGCATTGTCTTTACCCTTAGTAAAGGGACGGTATGTTGGAAGAGTTCCAAGCTAGATACCGTGACATACTAGACGATAAAGGCAGGATACATCGCTACTTAAGATGCTACCAAAGAGGCTGTTTGGGTGTATATTGGTTCATGAGATGAACTACGTTCCTACCATTGTGAGACAATGGAGTTGTGGCTTATGCCAAGGAACGCCGGTCCCATCAGTGATCCAGACAAATTCTAAGGCAGTGTCACCTGATCATGGAGATGGTTGATCTCCGAGGAGATCGAGGTTAGGAGAGTAGACTCAGAGGATAACACGGCGGATCCACTCATGAAGGCCTATTCCCAGAGAGAGACTTTTATGGGATGGTTGAGTATGAGATACTTCAACCACTGCTATCAGATGGCCCTAGTGCAAGTGGGAGATTGTTAGTTATATGTATACCCTAGAGGCCATTGCTATACATAGGATGTATATTGTAGTGGACGCTGGGACATATATAGGGAGAACTTTCTTGCTCGACATGATAGTATACTATCTGGTTACACTTTACCTTAACGTGTATACCGATTGTCTCTCGGTTACGTGTTGGTAAAGCCCCTAGGATGTGTACTTGACTACCTGGACTATGATACGGATCATACTAGTGGGGACATGGTAGTCTATAAGTACATCCTTCAAGGTCCCTAGTCGTGGGTGTATCGAGACGGGGCATCGATATACCAGAGTAGACTAGCGTATACCTTCTCGACCCATACAGATGGGCGATGGATGATCCCATATCCATTGGTGTTTGACATCAGAGATGATATACGGGTGCTCAGTGGAGACTGGGTATACTGGACGGACTCGCCGAGAACTCCCAGATGGTATTATACCTTACGTCAGATGGCAGTTCTCTGGTAACACTGGTACAAAGTAGTCTGTTGACCCGAGATCGTCATAGAGTCTTGTGTGATTCCCACTGTGCTTTGATTTCCACCTTACCACGTCCAAGAGGGCATGCAAAACGGTGGTTTTTGGGTACAGTCCCGAATCACATGGAGGCAATGAGCGATAGGAGGGGATTCGTCTCTCCCGGTATAGGGAGTTGATGTTGCGCTGTGTTCGATTGGCTATAACCGGAAATCCCTGGCCAGGGTTGCTGAGATTTACTGGTAAGTGTTACCAGTAGTTTCTCGAACTGTTATAGACCTCATATCGACACGACTTATCGAGCTATTGGGGTCTGACATTTACCACCCCTAGGCGAGATTTGCGACATATCAGACGACGAGACCGGACTGTACGGTAAGTGTTACTGGTTGGATTCACAGGAGTGTGAGCGGGCTTGCTCGTCGATCTTCTGATCGCTCAATACCCGGGTGGCCGTTACGTTTAGCAGACCGCTTGCGGCTTGTGGGTGTTTGATATGATCATCACCTGCTGCCGGCGTATTGACGAGTCTTTAGAGTCTTACACAGAGGTTTCCTGGCTCAAGCGAAACGAAATAGGAGCGCATATGAGATATGTGCAGGACCGAGAATAATGCGTGTATGTGATATCGTATTTCATTCCCGCGATGAATGTATCGATTGGTTAAATGCGATATAACCTAGTTATCGAATCGAGGATTGATTCGATAAGCCGATACATTGGATATTAGTCGGTCATATGCGATATGACCGGATCGTTAAATCAAGTGTTGATTTAATGATTTAATGCATAATTATATATTTGATATATTACTTTGCATCAACTAGTATTGGTTCACTTTAAATGGATTTTCTCACTTGAATTGTGCAAGTTGTATATGTGATATACTTTTGTGCACATGATTGTATCATGTTTGATGATACATGCTTATTTGGTTGAGTGTAAAGAATTAAACCATGGTTAAGTTGATGATTAGGGTTTTGCTTATTCATTTATTTATTTGTTTATTCATTTTGGAAAAGATAAGAAAAGAATGGTGGCTTTATTTGTAGTTTTGTTGAAGCTTCATGAAGCTTTGACCTAGTCCACCATTCTTATCTCTTGCTTAACCCTAACCATCATAACTAACTATGGTCTATTCTCTACACTTAACTAAGGTTAGAATATGATAAGAATCAATTCTTTTTCAATAATTCTTTAACACTTATCATATTCTTTTCTTCATCTCCTTCTTCATGAGCAAGAAAGAAAAGCTTGCCTCATCAATGGCAAGTGATGAAATCATATGAGAAATCCAATTCTAAAGTGAACCCACTTCCTATTTCTTCATCCTCTACCTCTTGCCAAGTAGTATAGGGTGTTTTCTTCACAAGTTTCATGACTTGGTGAAGTGGGAGCTTGATCTAGTGATGCCTCGACGTAGATCATCTTCGGCATCGAAGTCGACGACCTAGCCCGCCCATTTCTCCGATGAAGTCGACGCTAGAGCCCGGGATCCGATGATCGCAGCGAGGGGACTTCATCACGGAGCTATGGAGGTGGAGGACCGGATCTACAAAGGTTGTATTTCCTTTCACTTAGCACTAAAGTAGTTTAGTAGCTTGTTGTTTCGCCTAAAATCTAGTTAACGATCCGTATTAGGGTTTCTCGGCACATGTAAAATTTGAAATTGGCATGGTTGATGCCTTGTGAGACCTCATTAGTGTGCCTAGGAACCCTACAAAATCAACTTGGCATCTTCGGAGAGGTGGACGGATAGCACCAATTAGCATCTGCCCCGAAATTCAGGCAAGACGTTTGTCTTCCAGGTTTTCGGCAGTGAACAGATTCTGGCATGCCCGGTAGGACCTTTTCCTCTTTCCACTCCACACTTCGTGTGTCGTGTTCATAAACGAATTGCGGTTTGCTAATGGTTACCTTTGGGTTCGAGGTACTAAGATTTGGCGTCTTGCTTGGTGCTGAAAGCAAAGGATCAATGGTGTCCACTTGCACAGAGTGTTCCAGCTGCAACTGAAACTCACGTTCCGCTTCATCTGGAGACATAGCTTACGGGCCTTAAGCGGCCTCCCTGTTCACGTTGCCGGTGGACCAGGTGACTCAGGCCACCATTGGATTGTTTCTCGGGACCATGCTCCCGCCAACGAGTTTCAGCGCTCCTATACCAACACAAGAAGCTCCCAAGAAGTCGGTCTTTGATCGGTTTGCTACTACAGCGGCCCCCCTCAACGGGTCGTCCAGCTCCAGCGCCTCAATCTTCGCTAGATTGGGCCAAAGTTCATGCGAGCCCATGATGAAGCCTGCAGTTCTAGAAAAGGTTATTCCGAAAAGGATTGCTATCCCTGCTCCCGAGGTCGTCAAGGCGGCTTCTCCTGCCAAAATGTCGGTCTTTACAAGGCTGACTGTTCCGGCTCCCACTCTGGCTCCCGTCCCCGCTCAAATGTCTGTCTTTGACAGATTGGATACTGCTACTCAACGGACGTCGGTCTTCAACAGGCTGGTACCGGCAACGCCTCACCAGAACAGGGGGCATGATAAAGCCATCCCTATCACCGAACCAACACCATCGGCTCGACACGCTCGACGTCGCCATTGGCGCCGAGTAAGAAAGGCCGGGGGCAACTCCCCCTCTGGGCTAACTCCACCGGCCCCAACGGTGGAAGTCAATGCTGCTGTTCCAACCGGGAATAGCTTTGAATTGCTGAACAAGGTGCGCCGAAACTCTCCTACCGTCGTATTGAGAAGATCTCCTCCACCCGTGGAGAATGTTACAGAAACAAAACCGGAGCAGCCCCCTCAGCGGCTGTCCTCCAAAGTTTACAAAGTCTGGCGACAGGTCCAGGACTCGGTGATTGATCAACATTACCCTCGCCGACAGAAAAAAGTGAAGGTTCAACAGGAAGAGAACCATCCCGTCAAGCCACAAAGGACGATAACTACTTGGGTGCCTGCTGCAACGGCCCCCTCAACGTCAACTGCTCAAAAGAGAAGGAGGCCAGAGAAAGCCCTTGTGACTACGGCAGACCACAAAGACGTTGAGCCCAAACGCCCCAAGTCTGGGGGCATAATGGTGTATACTGTTTACATAGCTTCCGGAAAAGAGGAAAGCCGCGCTTCGACAGGTCACCGACCGCTCACCCGATCCATGACAAAAGCCCAGGAGCAGCAACAGAAGATTCGGGAAATTCTAATGCAAATGGCCGCACTTACCGGGCCAAAAGAAAACCCGGAGGCGTCATCAGAGCAGCGTCATGAACAAGAAACCGATGCTGACTTTCTCCGCCGAGTCCTCGAAAAGAAGGACAGAGAAGCAGCGGAACAGGCGGCTAATATAAAATGAATGGCGCTTCTCTTCCAAGACATGGTCAGGATGATGTTACAACCAGAACCTCCATCTGAAGACCCTCCTATCATCATTGAAGACGACAGAGGGGAGACATCGAACCCTCCTCCAGCTCTCTCAGTAGCCAAAGAGGAAACAATCTCCAAGGCCGCTCTGGATGACTATATTGCTCAGCAAATACGAGCTCACCAGGCGAATGAAGCGGCAGGCCAAGTTGTTAAAAATGGGCGACCGTATCCAGGCTGGTATGAACAAATAAAGTACCCGCCGGGATACACGATCCCCAGATTCCATGTGTACAAGGGGACATGCAATCCCCACCAACATGTCGCTCAGTTCAGGGCACTTTGCGGCAACACCGAGGGTGATGATAAACTTTTGCTCCATCAGTTTGTTGGCAGCTTGTCGGAAACAGCGTTTGAATGGTACTCTGAACATCCAAATGACTCCGTCAAGACTTTCGCAGAAATAGAGCTATTACTCACGCAAAGATTTGCAAGCGCTAGCGAGCGCACCCCAATCACAGCATTGATTAAGGCCAGGGTAAAGCCAGGCGAGACATGGGTTCAATATGCAATACGATGGCAGAATCTGTGGTCGAAATGCGAACAGCGCATCGAAGAAGCGCCGGCGGTGGGCATGTTCATGGGCACTCTGGACCCTCATACAACCATTTCCCAATTCATGATGTTCTTTAAGCCGACCACATTCTAAGCCATGATCGACAAGCTGGCCCAGATGGACCAGATGGGTCATAGACCGTCTCCTCCGAAGCCGGTACCGCGGAACGAAAAGGGTAAAGGGAAGGCGACATTCGTTGCGATTACTCAACAGCAGACCAGTGCCCCAAAACTAATGGATCAACTGGAAGAAAGACGACGATACTACAATGAGAAAATGAAGCCTCCTTATTTGTTCCCTCAGGACAAAACGAAGAGACTGTTCGAAATGGCGGTGCGCAACAGGCTCATCAATCTGCCGAATCTGAAACGACCGTTGCAACCCGGGGAGACTAATAGTCCCAATTATTGCCCTTACCACCAAACGGTAAGCCATCCAATTGAAGATTGCTTCGTCTTTAAGGGATGGATCGAGGACCAATACCAACAAGCCAAGTTTGCGCTGTCTGAGAAGTGGAAAGTAAGCCCACCACAACCGCACACTCCTAAGAAGACAGACACGCCGGGCGCATCGTACTCTTTTGTTGAAGAGGCTCCATGGGAGGTCGCTCTTTCAGCCAAAACTAAAAGAATGCTGAACGATCTCCAGACATGTCCGGCGATCAGGTGGAAGAATCCGCTGGAACCTGAGATTATCAAGGGAATGCTGAAACCGCACCCAACTCCAAAAATTGGTGGTGATATTCAAAACACTCACACCCAGCCATCAAAGTTCTCGAAGAAGAAAAAGAAGACCAAAACGCCCGTGAAGCCTGGTGACAAGCGCACGGACCTGCAAAAGCAGATTAACACGCTGGAAGAGTATAACTAGAAGGCGCGGACTCCAATCACACTCCAAGAATTTCTCAGTCACGTCCTTGAAGACAGAGATGATGGAGAAGACTTGTCGGATGAATCTGAAGATTACATAGCAAGTTGCCATGTGATCTCTCACTCATCGATAAACGATGGAGAAGTTCCTTACACGGAGAAACTGGGGGAAGGTCCTGAGCCGGAACTTCTAGGGCCATCAGACGAAATGATTGATGCGTTCCTAAATGAAGCGCTTCTTAAAAGCAAAGCTACTCGAGAGTGAAATGGCCATATTTACAAAATCCAAGCGCCGGCGACTGGACGAAAGGGTTGAGACGCTCCCGCCAAATCAAAGTACATCCGCCGTGAATAAAAGCAGGTTCAAGACGAGGAAGAGGTTCGCCAAAGCTATATCAATGGGAATGAAGCTACCACCCTCCGAAGGAAACATTCTTGGTGAAGAAGAAATGCATCCTAGCTACTGCTTATATCATCGAAAGATTGCGCACCCCACCGAAGAGTGCAATGCTTTGAAAAGATAGTGGCAGGGATATGTTGCTCACCGGCAACATTTTAAGCGAATGAAACGCAAAACTCGTCGGGAGCGAAGAAGTATGACCAAGGGGCTTAGAAGAACTACTCGCAATTGTCGCATGGTTAACACCAGAGGATCGCAAGTTCTCAGCTTCGGGAGCGACTCTGACGAAAAAATGACTCTTGGACCTCTCCTCAAAGAATCCACCTCGGGAAAAGAGGAAGAACCGAAGACCTGGGAAAATATTCAGCTGCGCAATCGTACGCTGCCCCAAAAAAATCTCGGACCCATGAATAAAAAAGATAGGGGAAAAGAAAAAGTCCCTGAGAATATCGCCTTTGATGACCAAGCCGTCGAAGAGCTGACAGCCAAGGACCCGCCGAAGAAGAGCAAGGTGGACTACAACGTTCTGGTACACTTGAGAAAGCTACCCTCGCAGCTCAGCATTTTCGACGCCCTTATGCTATCCAAAGAGGCGAGAGATTCATTGATCAAGGCGCTACAAGAGCCAAGGCAATTCCAAACTTTTCTCGCCGAAGAAAGGATGAAAGACGAGCTGAAAGAAGTACACACAGCCGATATCACCTTCGGCAATGAAGATCTCCTCCATGGGACGTGCGAACACAACCGTCCCCGTTATGTCTCCGGATACTGTCACGATATCAAGATAGGCAAAATCCTGATTAACAATGGGTCTTCCGTCAATCTCCTCAACGTGCGAGTGTTGAAGGAAATCTGCATGAGCGTTCAGCACCTCGCTTGTGATAAAATCACCATCTCCGGTTTTGACTCCCAGTCATCACGGACTCTCGGGTCTGTGATATTGACGCTGCGCTTCGGGCTACTTGTCACGGATATTAAATTTCACGTCATTGACGCCAAGACATGCTGCAATGCTTTGCTCGGCAGGCCCTGGTTACACGAGTACAACATTATCCCTTCTACACAACATCAGTGTATGAAGTATTTCAAGGATGGTCTCGAGTACACTGTGACGGGGGAGTTGAACCCATTCTCCGTGAATGAAGTCCGAAAGTACGAAGATGCAAAATACTTCTTACCAGACTTTGAGGATACGAAAGATGTCACAAACCGAAGAACAAAGCCATCACTACTATTCCGGTCTTCGGGAGTGATACCGAGGAGGAAGAAGAGATAGTTTATTCAGGGCCGCCCCAATACAACAAGCCGGGACCGTCCATCCCTATGTTGATCTTCGGCAGCGACTCGGAAGATGAGGTCAATGCTGTATTCTCTGCTCGGCCGTCGATACAAACCTCCATCGACAAAGATCAAAGTTTGCAAATTACCATGGTTCCACAAGAACATTACAAAGATCTCGATGCACTTGAAGCTTATAGTGTGCAAGAACTGCAGACATTTTACGTCCCTCCCAGACGAAAAGGTGAAGAGACGATCCTATTCTACCGATCTGGGGAAACCAAAGTGGAGAAGGAAATCTGGCACGGCGCCGATTCTACGCTCGACAGGCTCCAGCCCATCCGCCTGCCTAGATATTACACGGAAGGCTTGAAAAGGCTATTGAAGCGCCAAGGGGTACCCTTCAGACAGACTACTCGACAAGCTCGATTCTACAATAGGATTTGGGACATCCCCGGAACTCAGCGAAAGTTGCCAAATGGGAGAATGGAAACAATCGGGCTTGGAAATGTTCAATCCAAAAAACGAGAGCGAGTCCATGGTAGCTACGTCATACATGACTTCGATGAAGAAGGAGACATTCTGTTAGAAAACGCTGACCCTGAACAAAAACGAGATCCTACCATCAAAATGCCGAGTCCGTCATTTGAAGAACGAATGGACAAGCTCATAAGGGAAGCGGGTCGAAAGGTCCGGGATGACCATAACCGTGAGATGGCCATTTACGAAAAAGCCAGGACGCAGCGTCTCCTTCAACAGGCCGCAGAGAATGACAATGCTCTTCATTATCAACCCGTCATACAAAAGACCCGACGCAAAGGCAAAAATAAACCAAAGATCGGAAAAAACTTTCGACAGCAGCCCAGCGGGTCTAAGAAGCCACGTGAGCAAGGGTTGAGCAGCCGGGATCCATCCCTTATAAAGAAGATGGGCCGAGAATATTCTTTTCCCTAAGACAAGACAAAGAAGATATTCGATCTCGCCATAAAGCATCAGATCATGACACTACCGGAGTCCAAACACCCCGAGCAAGCCAACGAGGTCTCTCACCCAGACTACTGCTCTTATCACCGAGTAATAGGACATCCTCTCGAAGAAAACTTCACCTTCATGAAATGAGTTGAAGACCAATATCAACAAGGAAGGTTCGCTCTATCCAGCAGCTGGAAGGTAAGCCCGCCAGAGAAGCATGAACCGAAAGCCAGGCATATAGCGAGAGTAGAACCAGATCAACATCGATCTTGGAAACGATCTCGTACCTGTCACGCGATAACGCAGTCAAAAGAGGAGTCCACGAATATGGATGACCTCCCCTGGTGCTTCGAAAACAATGATGACGAGGTGATCTCAGAGTTTCCACCGGCGCCAAAAGAGCTGGAAGATGGAATACACACTACTGCAGATAACCTTAGGAAAATTGATTTGGGGACTGCAAGTGACGCGCGACCGACGTTCGTCAGTGAGCTGTTGTCTGAAGAAAGGGTGGTTATGCTGAAGGACATGCTTATTCAGCATAAAGATTGCTTTGCATGGAATTATTCCGAGATGCCAGGACTAGTTCCAGAGATTGCTGTGCACAAATTGGCGATATCCCCGGACGTCAAGCCGATCAAACAGACACCGAGAAGAATGCGGCTCGAGCTTGAGATGAGCATCAACGCCGAGGTCAAGAAGCTAATCGACTCTGGCTTCATCCAAGAGGTTCAGTATCCTGACTGGATCGCCAACATCATCCCGGTGATGAAGAAAAATGGGACAGTGCGCATATGCGTGGGCTTTCGGGATCTCAACAAAGCATGTCCAAAGGACGACTTTCCAGTACCAGTTACTGAGCTAATGATAGATAACACGTCCACCCATAAAGTCTTTGCAGGGTTACTAGGCACTCTCACAAGGGTCTACGAGGCATCAACCATGCCCGATTTAAATTTTAGCCGTGCCGAACAACCCTAACCAAGATCGTTAAACTAGAGATTAGGCGAAACAAAGCATGTTAAACACTTTAACATCTAAGAGTTTGGGATTACAACCTTTGTAGTCCGGTCCTTCACTTCATAAGCTCCGTTTTGAGGTCCCTTCGCTGCGATCATCGATTTACCGGACTCTGGAGAGGCTCCACAAAGAGAATGATGCAAACTTGCTTCCGATCTTCGATAACAAAGATGATCTACCTTGAAGTTTCTTTAACACAAGCTCTCACTCACAAATGAAGTGAACACCCAAATCTAAATGGCTAGGATAGATTAGGATGATGAAGTAGGATTTTAGCTCTCATTTATTTTAATTAACTCACTCAATTTCATCACCTTTGAAAAATCTAGAAAGCTTTTCCATGAAAGAAGAAGAAGGAAGAAGAAGATCTAATCCTTTTGTGATGAATAATGAAACTCAAGTGTGAGGTTAGAAATGCAACCATGGTATATGTAACCCTTGTAGAGATTTAACCAAGGTTAAAGGGTTGGGTTGGGTTAAGGAAATATCTTGCAAAATATCATAACAAATATCTTTGCAAGAAACAAAACAAAACCTTCTAGAAGGTTCTAGAAAAGATTAACCCAAATCAAACCCTAACCATGTTTAATCTGTTAGTGTATATGCCCTAGAGGCCATTACTGTATCATACTAGTTTGTATATTACTTAATGGATGCTTGGGATATTCACCTTGTATATACAATCTTGCTCAAAATAGTAGTATGCTACTTGGTTTGTTTCTACTTCAATGTGTACTTGTGTTTATTTCAGTATATCACTTATACGCATTAGTGGAGCCCTTAGGATCTTTGCTTGATTACCAGCGTTGTGATGGCAGTCACACTAGTGGGGGCTGGGTAATCTATAAGCACATCCTTATTCAGGTCCCTGGTCGCAGGACTATCGAGACAGGGCATCGATACTCCGGAGTAGACCAGCGCATGCGCTTCTCATCCCAGTGTGGGAGACGGTCTGTCCCACAGCCGTCAGTACGTCGTACTTGAGATAGTATGCGGGTGCTCGTTAGGTTACGGGTACACTGGACAGGACTCGTAGGGAACTGATTAGTTGGTATTATACCTATCGTCAGTTATCAGTTCCCAGGTGACATGAGTACAGCTTAGTCCGCTGACTTGACACTGTCACTTCGCCTCGGGTGTGTTCCC
Organism: Agapanthus africanus; assembly: GCA_030015575.1. NCBI lineage: Eukaryota > Viridiplantae > Streptophyta > Magnoliopsida > Asparagales > Amaryllidaceae > Agapanthus > Agapanthus africanus. The sequence goes on from CM057344.1 coordinate 243,924,868, forward strand.
ACTGTACTTTGATCACTACCCTACCACGGCTCAAAGGAGTCGTGCAAACAGGTGGTGGTTGGGTGCAGTCCCGAAGCACTTGGAGGCAGTGACGGTTAGACAGGATTCGTCTCTCCCGGTATTGGGGGTTGACATCGCGCTGTGTCTAGGAGAGCCATTACACGAGTAGTCCCTGGCCAGGGCAAACGAGATATACTGGTAGGTTTCCAGTGTTATCTCAGGGTGTATTGGGCTTCACTCCGGCACGACTTGTACCGCTATTGGGGGACTGACGTTTACCGCCCCCTAGGCCCGCCATGCGATGTATCAGACGAACAGACCGGACTGTACGGAGAATGTCACGCTCAGGCTCAGTAGGAGTTCAGATGGGTTTCGCCTCGTCGGTCTTCTTGTCGGCATTACCTGGGGACCGTTACGCACAGCTAGTGCCGCTTGCGGTCTGTGGTTAAACCCACTGCCAGCGTAGTGTTGAGTCTTTAGAGTCCCACACAGAAAGCTTTTCGCCTTTAGGCAAAAGAGTAGAGGTCGCATGGTATTGCGACAGGTCGCATGGTTTTGCGACAGGGTTCGGTCACATCCGTGCACTTGTGCACGTACAGTGTCCGGACAGTTTACACTAGCGGGCTTTGGTTTAAGCCAGATCCTAGTGTACCTTATGGGATTGGATTTATCCAGTTTGCATTCGTGTTCCTCGGAACGCGGATGCGGGTGTGTATGCACAGTTGACAGGGAGGCAGAGGCAGCGGATTCTCATTAGGGTTGTTGACAGTTGACCGTTGACTTTTTGACTTTTTGCTCAACCCTAATGAGAATATGATTTGTGATTAACTATTATATTAATTAAGTATTATGGTGATATGGTTGTTGACTTGTTGACTTTTGTTGACTTGTTGACTTTGGTGACTTGTTGACTTTTGTTGACTTGTTGACCGGTTGACTAGGCTTGACTAGTTGACCATCATGATAACCATGGTTATCATTTCATGCCAAAGACTTTTTTCTTGCTTGTTCATTTGAGTAAAATGAGTGCATGACATGATAAGGTTATGGTTACTTCAACCATCACATAAGACTTTTGTTGATATTATGAGTTATCATTGCTTTGGATTATGAGAGGGTGAGAGACAAAATACTTGCTCATTCTTTCTTGCTCATTCTCTCTCTTGTTCTTGAGCTCTCCTCTTGCTCTCATCCTCAACCTCTTGCTCCCTCTCTTGATCTATGGTTCTCTTGTCTCATGAGTTGAGAATCAAGAACCATAGATAAAATCCCATTCTAAATCATCTCTACTCATTCTAGTTCACTAGGTTTAGCAAACCAAGTGAGCTAGTTTCTTCAAAGACCGAAGAAGGAGCTAAAGGTTGGAGCTTTCAAGTGGATCTATCTTCGGCGTACGGAGACGACGAGAAGGAGCCATCGGATCACCACCGGAGCTTGAAGACGAAGGAGTTCAAGACAAACTAGGTATAACCATCTCTATCCGAGTAGCTAAATATCTTTAGCTTAGTATGCTAGTTTTAGTTTAGGTAACGATCCCGACCATAGTTTAGTCCATGTTGCCTCTTGCGATAAAAATTCGTTTTTTATACCGTTTCCGCCTCCCCGTAAGAACCGGGGGTCGCAATATGGACTTACAGTGGTATCAGAGCCTAACTAAACTTAAACTAGCTTAGTAGTGAAGTGTAACGAAGTTCGGAACCGAAAAAAATCACAAAACCGGATAATCACAAAAACTGAGTTTCTGTTGAAATTTTTTCTGCTCAAAATGAAAAACTTTACACTTGTAAATTCGGCTCAGGGTTTTGTGTGAACACCCAAGAAAAACGATACAGTGATTCGCCTAAAGTGCCGCGCTTCCGCCGCGTGACCCTTCTTAGCCGCCGCGGAACCGCCGCGACTTGGTGTCTTCTCTGCATCGTTTTTCGTGCAGTGTGTTTGTGTGTTGGTTTTGGGATTTTTAAAATATATTATATGTGCCCAGATTTTCCAGAAAAGAAATTTCCTTTTGGGGTCCTATAATTCCGTATTTTTTTCCGAACTTCACTGCACTTTGACTATGATGGTTATATCTGTGATGCTTGCATGTATTGAACGTCGGCTAATCGCTATAAGTCGATTAGTCGGGGTTATACATGATCTGTAATGTGCTGGAATGTGTATATGAATGTGTTGGACTGTCGCGGGTGAATAGCCGGGGTGGATGTGAGATGAGCTTTTGTTTTTCTTTCATTCATTGTAAATGTAAATTGATGTAATAATTATTATTTGTTTGACCGCACAACCGGGTCGGGGTTGTAGCCGTCATTGTATAATTCTTTTTACTGTTTTTGCTCCTAGGATAGACCCATGGAGGGGTGCACAAACTACCGAGTACTTGGCGGGTAGTTTGCCGCACCCGTAGGGGTCTTGGGTGGGGTATTTGGCTATTCACCGCGACCGTGTTATCCGCTTTTCGTTTCAGGCTCGAAAGGATTGCGGATTGCTAGTATATCCAATGCATTCATCTGTGATCTGTAATGTCTATCATTGCTTACTATTTAGGCGTTGCTTATGTTTTACAGACGCGCTAGCCCAGCCCCCGCTCTGTCGTTAGTTAAGTAACCTAACGGGTAATGACGGGGCCCCGTGGCGAATGCGAATGGCATAAGCGTACGTCATATTTTGGTTGTTTTCTGCAATGGTAGGATTAAATGATGGGACGCATTAAAAGAACTAATGCAAGAATATCACGCATTAAAAGAACTAATGCAAGATAATAAACCAAGTTAAAGTCGTTGGAACACTTTCGAAAAACCACTCGGTTCTTTTCAAAACAACTTTTAAATACGGAGCTTGAGCCACTCCTTTTAAAAGCTATCTCGTTCCATCGACCAAATCAAGTTCACTACGTTCACGGTTTTGCCAAAACCATCCGTAGCCCTCCGTCGTTTCACATGAATAATCAATAGTATTCAAGCTGTGTTTGTTGGCCAAAGTCAAGGCACAGTGATTGGTAGCTATTGGGTATTCATGTGCAGCATAGATAGATGCGTTGGTTTGGAACAGTCGTACTGCCTTGTTGGCCAAAGTCAAGGGTAGGTGCGGGTGGATTCAAATTAACCTGGAGAACGACGGGCAGAACTTGACATGTGACTTATGATTTGTTGGCCAAAGTCAAGGTCATAAGAGCATGGGGCAAAAATCCACATCGGGAGTTTCATAAGTACTGAAACTTGCTAGATTTGCATACCATTTGGAGTGTGATGATTCTGGTAGGATTCCTTCAGTTTCGTCACGCGATGATATTTGGATCCCGATCCTACTGTGAGTATATGCTACTCCTCGGGAAATTTCTCACTTAACGATCAATGCTATAAACCTAGTAGGTGCCTAGAAAGGTGTTAGCGGGGCTACGCCCCCAGGGAAAAGAGGTTCTCTAATTAAGGAACTTCGCGAAAGCGTTGGAAAACCTCCCTCGAAGTACCGACACCGGCCTGGCTGAACGGTTAAGCAAGTATTGTACGGTGGGATTGATCCTGACTAATTCTTCCTTTATGGTTTGAGGAGGGATTCGAGAAACAGTGGGAGCCATCCTGTTTAGACAAACTAAAAACCACTCTAAACTTGCAAGAGCATCATGCTGAGTGTTTCTTCTTCTCTCTCCTAATTGCAGCGACCAATCAACATGACTGGACTTAAGTTACTCCTAGATAAAAACAAACTGACAGGGCCAAACTACAAAGATTGGCTCAGGAATGTCACGATAGCAATCACTTATGACAAGCTGGGGTATCTTCTTACCACCAAAGCTCCCCCTGTCCCTGGTCCAACTTCCAGTGTCGCGGATAAGGAAATCCGCAAGACTTGGGAGATTGATAGCGCGAAGGCCAAGTGCCTCCTGCTTGCCTCGATGGACAACGAACATCAGAGGAGGCATGAGAATATGGACATGGAGTCCATATTGCTCCATACAAAAGAACTGTATGGAGAGCAATCACGTATCGCAAGATACGAAGCGTCGAAAAAGTTATTTTCGACAAGAATGGCCGTCGGATCATCAGTAGCCGAGCATGTGCTAAAGATGATCGGCTTCATTGAGGAGCTCACTGACCTAGGGATCACATTGGAGAGTGAGCTATATACGGATATAGTTCTCCAGTCCCTTCCTTCCACTTACGCCCAGTTTATACTGAACTTCAACCTACAAGAAAAAGAGGTTGAACTATCAGAGCTCCTCAACATGCTGAGGAGCGCAGAGGGCACCCTACAGAAGGGTAGGGAAACATCCACTTTGTTTGTAGGAGGATCATCTTCTTCTAGGTCCAAGGCGAAAGCCAAGGGAAAGAAGAAGAAGGCCCCCGCCAAACCAAGGGGCGGTGTTGGTAAAGTGGATATGAAGGGAAAAGGCAAAGCAACAAAGATAGCGGGGAAGCTTGTGGATAAGGAAGAATGCTTCTATTGTCATAAGAAAGGACACTGGAAGAATGATTGCAGGGCCTGGAAGGCCAGAACACAGGAATTGAAGCAGGTTGCAGCTTCAGCTTCAGGTGTGTATGTTATTGAAAACTGTCTTTCAATAAACTCTACTTCCTGGGTATTGGATACCGGATCAGGATCTCATATCTGTAATTCTTTGCAGGCGTTGAGAAACCGTAGTGTTTTGAAAGCAGGTGACATGACCCTCAGAGTTGCAAACGGAGCTAGCATGGATGCTAAAGCCGTGGGGGACTATCACCTGGGAATGTCAGATGGACATGTTTTGGTTTTGCGTAATTGCTTTTTTGTACCCAACGCAACTTGTAATATCATTTCTGTATCTTTAGTTTCTAAAGAAGGTTATGAATTTGCGTTTGTAAGTAATGTTGTAAACATTCACCTTAATCAAGTATTGATTGGGTCAGGTACTCTGAGTAATGGTATATACGTGTTAAACCAACCACAGATTTTTAATGTCCAGAATACACACAAAAGAAAGTCTCCAGAAATAAATCAGACTTTCTTATGGCATTGTAGATTGGGTCACATCAATGAGAGAAGGTTGACGAAGTTACATACAGAAGGGTATTTGAATGCGTTCGAATATCAGTCGTATGCCACTTGTCAATCCTGTCTCAAGGGAAAGATGACAAAGACTCCGTTTACTGGACATGGAGTAAGAGCGAGCGAGCTCTTGGGACTCGTACACAGTGACGTGTGCGGTCCAATGTCTACACATGCCCGAAGCGGACATTCTTACTTCATTACTTTTACGGATGACTTCTCAAGGTACGGTTATGTCTTCTTAATGAAACATAAGTCCGAGGCCTTTGGAAAATTCCAGGAGTATAAGAATGAAGTAGAGAAACAGACCGGCAAAAGTATTAAGATTCTAAGATCGGATCGAGGTGGAGAATACTTAAGTGCCGAGTTCCTGGACTATTTAAAAGAGAACGGAATTCTCTCTCAGCTTACTCCTCCATACACCCCGCAACATAACGGTGTATCGGAGAGACGGAACCGCACCCTATTGGATATGGTGCGGTCCATGATGGGTAATGCTGAGTTACCGCGATCATTCTGGGGGTATGCGCTAGAATCAGCAGCGTACCTTTTGAACCGAGTTCCGACTAAGACTGTGCCTTCCACACCATATGAAATGTGGTGTGGGAAGAGACCCTATCTTAAGCACATTAAGACATGGGGATGTCCGGCTTTTGTCAAAAAGCAGCATGCGGACAAGCTCGAGGCACGCTCAGTACAGTGCAAGTTTGTGGGGTATCCAAAGAACTCAAAAGGATATTTCTTCTACTGTGAAGAGGAACAAAAAGTTCTTGTTTCTCGTCATGCCTACTTCTTGGAAACTGAGTTTTTGGAAAACCAGATAAGTGGGAGCACAGTAGAACTGGAAGAAATTCCAGAACCACGGACTGTTACTGAAAGTTTAGTGGAACCAGAAGGTTCGGAAGAACAGGACATTCCCACGCCGCTCCGCAGAAGTAGTAGGCAGTCTCATCCGCCCGAGAGATACTACGGTTTTCTCATAGACGGGGATAGAGAGGATTGCATCATAGATTATGATGAGCCTACTAGCTTCCAGCAGGCCGTTCAGAGCGTTGACTCAGTGAAATGGCTGGATGCAATGCGGACCGAAATGGAGTCCATGTACACCAACAAGGTATGGACGTTGGACATTGCTCCAGACGGGGTAAAACCCGTAGGATGCAAGTGGATCTTCAAAAGGAAGATTGGTGTAGATGGACAGGTTGAGACCTATAAAGCTAGGCTGGTAGCAAAGGGTTTTCGTCAAAGACCTGGCTTGGACTACGACGAAACCTTTTCTCCAGTAGCCATGCTGAAATCCATTCGGATCCTTCTTGCCATTGCTGCCTTCCACGATTATGAGATCTGGCAAATGGACGTAAAGACAGCTTTTCTAAATGGAAATTTAGAGGAGTGTGTCTATATGGACCAGCCAGAGGGTTTCATTCAGAGTGGGAGCAGCGGAAAGGTGTGCAAGTTGCTTAAGTCCATCTATGGACTAAAGCAGGCATCGCGGAGTTGGAACATCTGCTTTGATGAGACGGTCAAAGAATTTGGCTTTATCAAAAATCCAGATGAACCATGCATCTATAGTAGATTTGTAGCGAGAACTGTAGTATTCCTCGTTTTATACGTGGATGACATTCTCTTAATAGGAAATGACATTCCTATGCTACAATCTGTCAAGGGGTTCTTGTCACACAGGTTCTCCATGAAAGACCTGGGTGATGCCTCGTACATTCTGGGTATCCGGATCTACCGTGACAGATCCAAGAGGATATTAGGACTTTCACAGTCCAGGTACATCGACACCATACTGAAGAGGTTCAGTATGGAAGATTCCAAGCGCGGTAACCTACCGGCTTGTCACGGGATCACCCTCTCTAAAGAGATGTCTCCCAAGACTGATTTGGAGAGGGATCGCATGTCTATTATACCCTACGCTTCTGCGGTAGGCTCTATAATGTATGCGATGTTATGTACCAGACCGGATGTAGCTTATGCACTGAGTGTGGTAAGCCGGTATCAGTCTAACCCAGGGGAGAAACACTGGATAGCGGTAAAGAACATTCTCAAGTACCTGAGAAGGACTAAGGAGATGTTCTTGGTGTATGGCGGAAAGACCTCCAGATCGAGGCCTTTGCTGACTCCAGCTTCCAGAGTGACAAGGATGATTCCAAGTCCATGTCGCGTTTTGTCTTTACCCTCAATGGAGGGGCGGTGTGTTGGAAGAGTTCCAAACAGGAAACCGTTGCAGACTCGACGATGGAAGCGGAATACATCGCTGCATCTGATGCCGCAAAAGAAGCTGTCTGGATGAGGAAGTTCTTGAAAGAACTTCAGGTGGTTCCGTCCATTGTTGATCCAATACCTCTGTATTGCGACAACAACGGGGCTATAGCTTTAGCGAAGGAACCCAGGTCCCATCAGAAATCCAGGCACATCTTAAGGCGGTATCACCTGATCAGGGAGATCGTAGATCGCCAGGAGATCGAGGTTCGGAGAGTCGCTTCAGAAGACAACACTGCAGATCCATTCACCAAGGCCTTGCCCCAGACTCAGTTCGAGCGGCTGATCGAGATGATAGGTCTTCGATACGCCAGTACATGGCCTTAGTGCAAGTGGGAGATTGTTAGTGTATATGCCCTAGAGGCCATTACTGTATCATACTAGTTTGTATATTACTTAATGGATGCTTGGGATATTCACCTTGTATATACAATCTTGCTCAAAATAGTAGTATGCTACTTGGTTTGTTTCTACTTCAATGTGTACTTGTGTTTATTTCAGTATATCACTTATACGCATTAGTGGAGCCCTTAGGATCTTTGCTTGATTACCAGCGTTGTGATGGCAGTCACACTAGTGGGGGCTGGGTAATCTATAAGCACATCCTTATTCAGGTCCCTGGTCGCAGGACTATCGAGACAGGGCATCGATACTCCGGAGTAGACCAGCGCATGCGCTTCTCATCCCAGTGTGGGAGACGGTCTGTCCCACAGCCGTCAGTACGTCGTACTTGAGATAGTATGCGGGTGCTCGTTAGGTTACGGGTACACTGGACAGGACTCGTAGGGAACTGATTAGTTGGTATTATACCTATCGTCAGTTATCAGTTCCCAGGTGACATGAGTACAGCTTAGTCCGCTGACTTGACACTGTCACTTCGCCTCGGGTGTGTTCCCACTGTACTTTGATCACTACCCTACCACGGCTCAAAGGAGTCGTGCAAACAGGTGGTGGTTGGGTGCAGTCCCGAAGCACTTGGAGGCAGTGACGGTTAGACAGGATTCGTCTCTCCCGGTATTGGGGGTTGACATCGCGCTGTGTCTAGGAGAGCCATTACACGAGTAGTCCCTGGCCAGGGCAAACGAGATATACTGGTAGGTTTCCAGTGTTATCTCAGGGTGTATTGGGCTTCACTCCGGCACGACTTGTACCGCTATTGGGGGACTGACGTTTACCGCCCCCTAGGCCCGCCATGCGATGTATCAGACGAACAGACCGGACTGTACGGAGAATGTCACGCTCAGGCTCAGTAGGAGTTCAGATGGGTTTCGCCTCGTCGGTCTTCTTGTCGGCATTACCTGGGGACCGTTACGCACAGCTAGTGCCGCTTGCGGTCTGTGGTTAAACCCACTGCCAGCGTAGTGTTGAGTCTTTAGAGTCCCACACAGAAAGCTTTTCGCCTTTAGGCAAAAGAGTAGAGGTCGCATGGTATTGCGACAGGTCGCATGGTTTTGCGACAGGGTTCGGTCACATCCGTGCACTTGTGCACGTACAGTGTCCGGACAGTTTACACTAGCGGGCTTTGGTTTAAGCCAGATCCTAGTGTACCTTATGGGATTGGATTTATCCAGTTTGCATTCGTGTTCCTCGGAACGCGGATGCGGGTGTGTATGCACAGTTGACAGGGAGGCAGAGGCAGCGGATTCTCATTAGGGTTGTTGACAGTTGACCGTTGACTTTTTGACTTTTTGCTCAACCCTAATGAGAATATGATTTGTGATTAACTATTATATTAATTAAGTATTATGGTGATATGGTTGTTGACTTGTTGACTTTTGTTGACTTGTTGACTTTGGTGACTTGTTGACTTTTGTTGACTTGTTGACCGGTTGACTAGGCTTGACTAGTTGACCATCATGATAACCATGGTTATCATTTCATGCCAAAGACTTTTTTCTTGCTTGTTCATTTGAGTAAAATGAGTGCATGACATGATAAGGTTATGGTTACTTCAACCATCACATAAGACTTTTGTTGATATGATGAGTTATCATTGCTTTGGATTATGAGAGGGTGAGAGACAAAATACTTGCTCATTCTTTCTTGCTCATTCTCTCTCTTGTTCTTGAGCTCTCCTCTTGCTCTCATCCTCAACCTCTTGCTCCCTCTCTTGATCTATGGTTCTCTTGTCTCATGAGTTGAGAATCAAGAACCATAGATAAAATCCCATTCTAAATCATCTCTACTCATTCTAGTTCACTAGGTTTAGCAAACCAAGTGAGCTAGTTTCTTCAAAGACCGAAGAAGGAGCTAAAGGTTGGAGCTTTCAAGTGGATCTATCTTCGGCGTACGGAGACGACGAGAAGGAGCCATCGGATCACCACCGGAGCTTGAAGACGAAGGAGTTCAAGACAAACTAGGTATAACCATCTCTATCCGAGTAGCTAAATATCTTTAGCTTAGTATGCTAGTTTTAGTTTAGGTAACGATCCCGACCATAGTTTAGTCCATGTTGCCTCTTGCGATAAAAATTCGTTTTTTATACCGTTTCCGCCTCCCCGTAAGAACCGGGGGTCGCAATATGGACTTACATAATCTCCACTAAACATGTTGCATTAATAACCCTAACATGTTACAATATTATATATCACATATACAATATTTATTGTAACAAAATAAAATAATACAATTAACATATATCGCATATATATCAATGTATTACCCGAGTGAGAAAAAGAATCTTTTAGTGAGCTTATATTAGTTAACGTAATTTAATATATCAAATATATAATTATACATTAAATTATCAAATCAACACTTGATCCGATAATCCGGCTATTTCACAAATAACCGACTAATATAATCTGTATCAGTTCATCGAATCAACACTTGATCCGATGACCCGGCTGTTGGATATAGTGCCCTCAGAGTCAATTATTGGATCACAGGCACGTGATTGCAATGATTGAGGGAGGACCCATGCCGGTAGGAAAGTCTTACTCAGGATGATAGTATGCTATCTGGTTTATCTTTATCATCGTGTACTGCTTTAGGTGACCTTACAGGTCGCTATTACACGTTGATAGAGCCCTTAGAATTCTTGCTTGACTGCCAGCAGTATGATGGCGATCATATATGTGGGAGCTGGGGTCTATAAGCACATCCTTAAAAGGTCCCTAGTCGTGGGAGTTTTCGAGACAGGGCATCGATACTCCAGAGTAGACTAGTGTATACAGTCGAGACCCCGACGAGGGGCGGTGGCCGGTCTCACAAGCCACTGGTGTCAGTTGGTTCACCTAAGATGTATACAGGTGCTCATTAGGTTATGAGTACACTGGACAGGACTCGCTGATTGTTAGAGGTTGTGCGTGTTCAAGTTTTAGTTTAAATACCGCAATCAAGACGGTTTCGCTTGTAGCTAGCCGGTTGAGTACGGGTCGTCCGCAGGGAGATGGGAGTCTTTTTCAATGTGTTTTAACGAGTTAAGTCCGGTTTTTCAGATTTTGTTGTGGTTATCTAAGTGTTGAGTTGATATTTAAAGAGAGCTTGTTAGGGTTAGGATTAGGTTAGTTTGAGTTAGGAGTCTCCACATCTTTCGTTGCCCCTCTTAATATCGGTGTTACGGTAATTGGCAACAACGGGGATTAGCACGACTAGGAATGAACTTGCGAGTATAAGCTAGGCTTTCCAACGCATAAGTTCTTCCTTTTGGTGCTTGTCCGTCCGTTCTTGGCTCTTAGCCATAACCTCCGGTTAATTCAACCACAACCGGTCTCACTACGGAATCACCGCTATCATGTAGGATAGGGTGCCGTAAGGAGCGGATTGTGGTTCAATTAACGGGAGTTGATTTAAGCCGTTGGGCAAGAAAAGAGTGAGAGAGATTTCCTTCTCTCAAACTTTCCTTATCCTACCCTAACAAGTATGAACTACTCACACATCATGATACGGAAAAATAAAACAAAACAAAAGAGGAAGATAGAAAGAAAAAGATTAGAAGAATACGACTAGCTATTTGCGACCTCACCTTGGCGAGGATCGAGCGTAAGCATCATTGTCGTATTAAGGATAAAGAAAAAAAAGAGAGAAGAAAGAAACAACAAGAAAATAACAACAACTACTTAACGAATTAAAATTACAACAATTATAAAAAAAGGCAAGACAAGCATGATAACAAAATGATCTTCTTTATTCATCACTCTTCACTCACAAGCTCACTACAAGTTTAATGGAGAAGAGATGAGAAGAGGAAGAAGAAAAACACTAAACCTAGCAAAATGAAAATACAAGAATGGACCCCTTCCTTCACAAAGTTCTGGGCTATTTATAGGCCAAAAAATGAAAACCTAGGGCAACCATCAGAATACACATGAAAAGACCCAAATACCCCCCAAAGCCCATGCCCTGACTCCACAGAGTGGCTGCGGATCCGCGGCCTAAGCCTCCCTATGCCGCGGATCCGCCGCACTCTGGTGGAGTTAGGGCATGGGACTTTTGGTGCTTCCCTGGTTTGCTGTGTACTTTATTCTGGCATATGTATTTTCTCAAATTGTCTTCACGATTTTTCCAGAATTTCTGTTGAGGGAAAGGTGGACTTTTGTGGATGTTTTTGTCATGATTGCCTCGAGCTCCGCATAGATCTCTTGGATCTTGTGCTGCCATTGAGCCTTGTGCATGAAAACGACATTGATTTGATATTTTGTCTCTTAAACTGGTATCTGGCAACATACGAATGAAGAGCGGAGACCGTGTTTTATCTGTGGTTGGCAGGAACCCAGATTTTGTCGTGTTTTCCATGAATTTCACCGTTTTTAGAACCGAGAACCTGTATCCTGCAATTGACTAGCAAACACGGCTCAAGAGTATCTACCGATATGCAATGTGATAAAAATTGGGCGGTATGAAAATGCAAAAATCTGATATGAACAAATACCCCCAAACTTATCATTTGCTCGTCCCGAGCAAAGCCAATTTATTCACAAAAAATTTCCTAACCTCACTTTCGCAGGGAACACGATTGCACTGAGCATGTGCAACAAGCCGTTAAACCTCTAGGTGTCCCTAGTAGGAGGAGTGTTGTCTCCTGAGGGTTTTCAGCGGATACTACCCACAAAATCCGGTCAAGTTGGTTTTGTAAAATAACTAAGATTCAAATCCTACAGTTTTGTTTTTAGAAAATAACAATTCTATAATCCTAAGTCTAGACCATCGAACCTTTATTTTTCACACCTCGCTTCTTATTTAACTACAGATTTTATATGTCTTTACGTGCAGTGCAAATAGTGTCGTTAAGTTCCCGAAAGATCGAATAAAGTCATCATGTCGCACAATAAAGCCCAGATAACAATTTTAAAAGGATCACATAAGTTTTATAAAGAGTTAAGCATTTTTCAAGTTTCGTTTTCCAGTAAGGTTTCAACTTCAGAATTTCTATCTTCCTTAACAGGAAACTAAGTCGTATTCTTCACTCCACCTTTTTCTTGTTTTCATTTCATACACACCTCTGTGAACGTGCAATAGTCTTTATCACAGAATAAAACCTTCATATCTCCGCTAAATTTTTTTATAAAAGCCTGTCTTTTATCAAGATTATTCTCACACAAAGAACCGTTAGGAATTTTAACTCGGCGAGAACACTTGCTTGACTTTGTTTTAAACTGGACTTTCTAGGCTTCTTAGCGAGCTTTGGGCCAATGCACCCAAACCAGTTGGTTTTAGGGCATTAGGTGTAGAAACACCCCAGCGGACTTAATTACTCAAGTTACCTAGGTCCAAAAACAAAAGACAGTTTGGCGTGAAAATCAGATGATTTGATACAAACGGAGATATAACCGGCAGTTCAAATATTTTTTTTGGACAAAAGACGTGTTTAGTGGGTTCGGTGTGTAATCATTCCAATCAAGTTTCAGATGGGTTATTTTTCAGACTTAGCTCCAATTACGGCATCAATAACATTCCTTCATATTCGCTTTACTTCATAAACTATTCTTGACATTACTTATTTTAGAACAAACCTATTTGATCCTCAGAAAATCATTTATCTGTTTAAAAGTTTTTCAACATAAAAGACTTGTCATCTAATTCCCAAAAACTTACGACACGTGTAGTGTGATGTAAAGACGTATATCAGCTATAGTTAACTTCAAAGGAGAGTTATCTTTCAGGTTTTCAAAATCTAAACATAAGATATAGTTATTCCTATTTTTTCAAACAAAAACCGTCGAAATGTTGAATCAGAGTTCTTCCACAAGCTAACTTGACAAAAAAGTTTTTATATTTTTTAAAAAAATTTCAGATTTTTATGGATTTTATGGATTTTAATATGCAGATGCAAAATATACACATGAATGCGAAGGTAAGAAATGCGTACCGAGCGTACCCCCAAACTTAAACTGGACAGTGTCCTCACTGTCGTTGCATGAAGAGATCATTTGAGGGGTCAAAACTGTCGGTTAGCGATACACAATTTTTTTGTTTTTGTTATTAAAGAAAATGAAAAATTATATACACAAATATATACAAAATGGTTTGTACAGACCCCCAAACTTATTTGGAACAGTGTCCACTATTCTTGGCTGGTGATCAGTCGAATATATTGCATATTTTAGCCGGCAATTTCTTCATCATTTGCATTCATATAGAAGTGTTCGGTATCCGTATTTCACATATTAGTAAATCTATCACAGATTATCAGATTACATGTATTAGACCTTAAAACCGGCATTTCTAGGGAAATTGACTGCATTGCATGGCATCGCAATATTTCTATATGTCGCAACCCGTGTTTCGAAGTCTGTGTAGGAAAAGGAAAGCTTGCTCGAACGTTACACCGCTCAAAAGTTACATCAACTCACTAACTTCAAATCTGGTATCAATCCAAAAGAGCAATCACAAATCAATATATCAGAAGAAGCCCTAAAAGACAGAACAAGACCACACCAGAAGACCCAAAGCCCAAGCCTCTAGCATGGCCGCGGATCCGCGGCATGGGCTTGCTAATGCCGCGGATCCGCGGTTGAACAAGGGAATTACCTCCTCAATTTTTGTGCAAAACTCCTGACTCAGGGCTCACTGCTCAGAAATATATCACAGTTTCTAGAAGACTCTAGAGGTTTCTGCCAGATCAGCAAACAAGGGTTTCCAAGCCTAATTAAACCTTGCTTAAACCCTAAGCTAGCTCCTAACAAACTATCTTCTAGAAGACTCAACAAACTTTTGGAGGGAACTACCATTTCAAATCTAAACCTAGGGTTTGGGAAGTCTATAAATAGAAGCCTAGACCTAGGGTGATAGAGACATGAGATATCATCTAAAATCTTAGCCAATCTCTTTCTTCATCCCCTTCCTCCTCAAGTCTAGTGAAAGGGCTTGTAGGAAACCCTAACCCTAATTCCAATTGAGATCAAGAATCCCGAGTGCCCATTAAGCAAGAATCCTTACAACCTTTAGGAGCGGAGCCGATCTTCAACGGAGCAAGCGATCTGAGCCGATCCACGACTCACGAAGCCGAGCGACGCCCGATCAACGATCTAGATTCTTCCGCTTGTAGTTCTTGAAGCGAATGTAATCAAAATTGTTGAGATAAATAAAGGTGATATTCTTTTATCTTGTTTTCTTTAAATTCTGCATCATGATATCTTTACAAATTGTGAATCTTTTCTGTGTGGTGATGTGTGAATAAAACTCCGCTCGTCGAGGAGTCGAGACGGTCTATAGAATGATGATGTAACATAGCTTTAATCGATTCTTGAGTCCTACGAGTTTTGTAAACCCTAGCGAGTCAAGAAACGACGACCCATTTCATTTCGATGCTTTCTTGATTGACATCGATCGAAATTGGGGAGTTACGATCGTTTCTTGAATTTGGTAGAGGCTAGAAAAGGAATGATATCGATGAAAGAACAAGGGTTAAAAGATGAACCCTAGTTTCATCAAGAAAGCCCTAACTCTCGTCGATGATCATCAATCTAGTATCAATCCTTCGAAGGACAAGAACACGATATCTTTAGATTACATCACGTCTATCGATCCGATCGATTCCTACGAGCCTCTCTTAGATTCTTGACTGTTGATTGGAAAAATATTATCAAAACCCAATTCTTGATTGTTTATCAGTTCTTGATTCTTGATTAAACATCGTGACACCTGAATCAATTGATAAATTCTTGAATCATGTTTTCTTTTCTTGTCAATTAAGTTTTCAATTCAAGCATATCATAAAAACGAATCGTGCAATCCCTGTGGACGATCCGCACTCACTACAAACTACATCCGACACCGTAGTTTGATTGCGGTCAAAATATTTTTTTTGGTTGTGAAGTTCTTTACAAATTTTCTACATACTACACAACGGGAAAAACGATCAATCAAAATGGCGCCGTTGCCGGGGATTACGCGCTAATTCGTTTACATTTTTAGTTTGAAGTGAAAGAATTATTACATTCTACTTCTTGAAAGCAAAATTCGTACAAACTCTTATACGTGTGTTGTGATTGATTGCAAGGTGATCTGGAGCATTCTGTGCTGTGGAAAAATTATTTGGGATATACCTGAGAGTAGAGGAAGGCCACAGAAGCCTTCTGAAGAAAATTGGTGCAGTGATCTGCACATAAGACCGCGGAAGAGCGGCCAGAACCCACGATTTGCGGCGGTTCCGCGTCTAGGTTGGGGGTTCTCTGGAAAATTTTGCCTGCAGGTGATTTCTTGCTCTCTCCCCTCTCCTCTTTTAGCTCCAACTAACACTTTGCTGCAGGATTCTTTGCAAATAATCGCTGCGCCGCAAAAGCAAAAATTAAAATTGTGCGTGATTTTGATTTCTTGGTTTTTTGCATTCTAATACGGAAATTTAAGGGGCACGGCCAAATCCAAATTAGGTGGGGATTTCATTACCCTTCCTTGGCCCCGAAAATCGCAAAACTTGCATCCGCATTACCCTCATTAACTAAAAGAAATCTAGAGAAGACTCTAAGGACTGTCGCGCTCAATTAGGACAAGAGAAGGCCGTGGGTAATTCATTGCTTATCCGCGTTTTCTTGTGGTGCCTAAGGAGAGTGTGTCTAAGGCTAGTGGTTTTTAATTAGGCCCACTACTTATGTAGTGGAGTACCTTCCCACTTACCTGGCACTTATCCGGCCACAGGGGGACAAAGAGGCAGTGGAGGATTCTATCCTGCGACTTGTCTTTTGGCAGTTAGGAGCGGTCTAGAGCCGGACCTAGGTGACCACTAGATTCTATGGTTGTGTGCTGCATTTGTTTTGTCGCATCATTTTTTCAAAAATCCGTCCCTTTTTCAAAAGCAAACACCGCATTCATTTACCCCTAATTATAAGCCAACGCTGCCACTTGTACTAACCCTTTTTAGTACAAGATAGGCTGGACACGGGATTCTAGTGCCCGTTTAGTCCGCGTACCCTTTATCGACTCCGAAGTCGATATTTCTCCATTTACCTTTTCTTTACCTACTACCACACCCACACCGATGGATCCGAATCCATCAAACTTCTTTAACCCTAATCTGCCGCCGTCCGTTGGTGCGCAGAATCCACCCCGCATTTCTATCCAGGAGAGATGCTATCCACATAGAGGTCCTCTTTCGACCTGCTTATCCACACCACCAGCCAATGGGGATAACTTTGAAATCAAGCCCCAGTATATCAATCTTTTACCCAAATACCACGGACTCGAGACTGAGGACGCTTACGTTTTCATTACCAAATTTGAAAACGTATGCGCAATGATGGGTACGTCACAACTTTCAGTGGATGCGATGCGTCTACGACTTCTTCCATTTACATTGTGCGATATAGCTGAGAAGTGGCTATATAACACTACCGCACATTCTATTACGAATTGGGAAGAATTCGTCGCTGCATTCCTTAAGAAATTCTACCCACACCAAAAGACAGCTCGAATCCGTAGCGAACTGAACCAATTTGCCCAGCTCCCTACTGAACCATTCTCTAAATACTTTGAACGTTTCAAGGATCTATTGGTTCAATGTCCTCATCACGGCATCCCGAGATGGGAGCTTTGCCGAATCATATATGAGGGCAGCAACCCTAACACTAAACAGAGCCTTGAAAACATGTGTCAAGGTACATTTATGACTAAGGATGATGGGGAAGCTTGGCAATACTTAGAAGAGTTCGCTGAAAAGTCACTACAGTGGGAGAGTGGAACCCAACCATTGAATAGGGGTGGCGTACACCAAATAGATGTGTCCATAGGTGTTCGAGCTGAAATGGCAGCAATGCAAAAGAAGCTCGACGCTATGGAACACAAATTTGCACAGCCTCCCTAAACCCAGTGTCACTCCCCAAAACTGTTTGTGGGTGCTGTTCTGATCCGTCACATTTAACGGAAGACTGTCCATTAAACTCTGTGTTTCAAGGTCACGAGCATTCTAATGCCGCATTTCAAAGACCTCGAAACGATCCATATTCTTCCACGTACAATCAGGGTTGGAGGAACCACCCGAATTTTGCTTGGAACCAAAATCAATCTCAAAATACGGTTCCAAACACGAATAATTTTCAAAGGGCTCTTCCTCCACCACAACAGCAACCCCTTCAACTCACTCAGCACCCCTACCAGTCACAAAATTTCCAAAACCAGGGCAACACTCCTGCACAGTCTAATCCTATGCAGTCCTGTTCTGACGAGTTCTCTCAATTCACTCAAACCATGAAATCACTTTTGTCAAATTTCATAGAGGTTTCGGCTGAGGTTAGATCTTCCGTCGGTGAGATAAAGAAAAACTCAGCGTCCCAAGCTGAGAGTATCAGAACGATGGAAGCTGAAATCGCACGCCTCAAAGCCGAAATGAGTGCAAGAGAAAAAGGGAAACTTCCCTCTCAACCCCTACAGAATCCTGGGCATTACAATGTAAATGCCATTACAACGTTGAGATCGGGAAGAGTGCTGAATAATAATGTCGGGGAAGATATTGATAATACTGAAAATCATATCAACACCCCGGCTGAGACCTTTCCACACACACACACTTCTCCTTCTGATCCTTCTTCTTCTACCAAACCACCTTCTAGCGAGCCTATTCTCCATTTCCCATTAGGCTCAACACCTTCACCCAACCCTTATAGTTCTCCACAGACGGTCCCCACACCTCTTTTGGGACCTCATCTACCCCCTTTTCCTTCTCCTATGATGGACCCTGCGCTTATTGCAAAAGCACCTTACCCGAATCGGCTAAGGGCTAATAGAACGAGTCCTCATATGGAGAAAATTATAGAAATGTTCAAACAGGTTAACATCAATATCCCTCTTCGAGATGCGATTCAACAAGTCCCCGCTTATGCGAAAATTCTTAAGGACTTGTGCACTAGGAAGAGGAAGACTCAAGTGCCGAAGAAGGTCTTTATGTCTAATAATATCAGCACTGCTTTTATACCCCAGCTTCCAAAGAAACGAAAGGACCCAGGTTGTCCTACAATATCGATTTCGATTGGGGGTAAAAACATAAATCGTGCTCTGTTAGACCTTGGCGCAAGTGTTAACCTGCTCCCTTATTCTGTCTATGAGCAATTAGAGATTGGAGAGCTGAAACCTGCTCACTGCACTCTCCAGATGGCAGACCGATCTATCACCAAACCAAGGGGTGAATTAGAGGATGTGTTGATAAAGGTCGGGGAATTTGTTTTCCCTGTAGACTTCATTGTGCTCGACACACATCCTGTAGCAAACCCCCGGGGCCAAATTCCGGTGATTCTGGGTCGTCCTTTCCTTGCCACTTCCAACGCTGTTATAAACTGTAGAAATGGTTCAATGAATTTATCATTTGGAAATATGACCATTGAACTAAACATCTATAAAGTTGGAAGTCAGCCATCAGAACCCTCTGCTCATATTTTAGATGTGTGCTCTGTCCATGAGATCGCTCCCGATAGTTGTGGAGCCGAGGAACTTTGCTTTACTGATCTCGATGACATTAGCACATCTCTTTTTGACTTTGCACAAGATCTTAGTGAGGACACTTTACCTACACTTGAGTCCTGCACTTCTGACTTTTCTCCACCCGAGTCTGTATCTTTCACAGGCTCTGAGCTTCTTTGTAAATCCAAAAATCAATCTATGACCCTTCCTTCTATCATTTCTCCGCCTGAATTAGATCTCAAGGTTTTACCTTCTCACCTTAAATATGCATATCTTGGTGAGAACGAGTCATTACCGGTTATCATTTCCGCTTCTCTTGCATCAGAGCAAGAAAATGCACTTTTATCGGTATTGAGATCTAACAAAGAGGCGTTTGGTTGGAGTATGGCGGACATCAAAGGGATTAGTCCCTTGATAGTTGAACATCATATACATGTGATGGATGATGCCAGACCAACCCGAGAACCACAGAGACGGAGACGGTTGAATCCCGTCATGAAGGAAGCTGTCATGAAAGAGATCGTCAAATGCTTAGATAATGGTATTATATACCCCATCTCCGATAGCCAGTGGGTGAGTCCTATACATGTCGTTCCTAAGAAATCCGGCATCACAGTTATCACAAATGAGGCAAATGAGTTGATTCAGACACGCGCCCAAACAGGGTGGCGTGTATGCATCGATTATAGAAAACTCAACGCTGCCACGAGGAAAGACCATTTTCCTCTACCATTTATTGATAAAATGCTGGAACGCTTAGCGGGACGAGAGTACTATTGTTTTATGGACGGATACTCAGGCTACAATCAGGTCCCCATCGCCAAAAAGGATCAAGATAAAACCACTTTTACTTGTCCTTTTGGTACCTTTGCTTATAGTCGCATGCCCTTCGGGTTATGCAATGCTCCCGCTACCTTTCAGCGGTGTATGATGGGGATATTCTCTGATATGGTAGAGAATTTTTTGGAGATCTTTATGGACGATTTCTCGATTTTTGGAGACTCTTTTTCAGATTGCCTAGCGAATCTTGACGCTGTTCTTACTCGTTGCAAAGAGAAGAACTTGACTTTAAACTGGGAAAAATGCCATTTTATGGTCCAAGAAGGAATAGTACTTGGACATGTCATTTCACAGAAAGGCATTGAGGTTGACAGAGCTAAGATAGATGTCATTCAAAACCTCCCTCATCCCAAAAGCGTCAAAGATATTCGCTCTTTCCTTGGCCATGCGGGCTTTTATAGGAGATTCATTAAGGACTTTAGCAAAATTGCTAGACCTTTAACTCTTCTCCTGGCCAAGGATACGACCTTCCATTTTGACTCGGATTGCGAGACAGCTTTCGACTCACTTAAACACTCATTCACTTCAGCCCCCGTTTTATCATCACCAAATTGGGACTACCCCTTTGAGCTGATGTGTGACACATCTGATTTTGCAGTAGGTGCAGTCTTAGGACAGCACATTGAAAAGATGCCACACGTGATTTACTATGCTAGTAAGACCCTGAATGATGCGCAAATCAATTATACAACCACAGAAAAAGAACTTTTAGCGGTTGTATTTGCATTAGAAAAATTCAGGCCTTACTTAATTGGCTCACCTATAGTTGTGTATACTGACCATTTCGCTTTAAAACATCTTCTGGCGAAGAAAGATGCAAAAGGTCGACTAATACGTTGGATCCTTCTTTTACAAGAATTCGATCTTGTTATCAAAGATAAGAAAGGATGTGAAAACGTAGTAGATGACCACCTTTCACGCATCATTTCTTCTCCTGTGACCCTGCCGATCAATGAGTCATTCCCTGACGAACAACTCTTGAGCGTATCAACTGAACCATGGTTCAGGGATATTGTGAACTATCATGCCACGGGATTAATACCGAGCGAATGGTCAAAACAGGACAAATATCGTTTTCTATCCCAAGTAAAACACTTTTACTGGGACGAGCCCTATTTGTTTAAATATTGTCCTGATCAGATCATTCGCCGGTGCGTCCCAAATGAAGAGTTCAAGAGTGTTCTTTCTTTTTGTCATGATCAGGCCTGTGGGGGTCACTTTGGTCCTAGAAAGACAGCGGAAAAGGTTTTGCAATGTGGATTTTATTGGCCGACCTTATTCAAGGACGCATTTGAGTATTGCAAAACCTGTACACAATGTCAGTATACGGGTAGAATATCCCAGAGGAATGAATTGCCTCAGCAACCCATTCTGGTTGTTGAAATGTTCGATGTTTGGGGCATAGATTTTATAGGTCCTTTTCCCAACTCCTTTGGGAATCTGTACATATTGCTGGCGGTTGATTATGTCTCAAAATGGGTAGAACCCATTCCATGTCGCACTAATGACAAGAAAGTTGTCATTAAGTTCTTAAAAGAGAATATCTTTTCGCGATTTGGACACCCACGCGCTATCATTAGCGATAATGGGGCACACTTCTGCAACAGATCTTTCAAGACTCTGATGCGGAAATACTCAATCAACCACCGTCTTTCTACACCCTATCATCCCCAAACAAGCGGGCAGGCTGAAATCTCAAACAGACAAATCAAACTTATCCTGAAGAAGACTGTTGCTAAAAATAGAAAAGACCGGTCGACCAAATTGACGGATGCTCTTTGGGCATTCAGGACTGCATATAAGACCGACCTAAGAATGTCTCCATATAGGATAGTGTTTGGTAAAGCATGTCATTTACCTGTCAAGATAGAACATAAAGCATTGTGGGCTATAAAGGAAATAAATTTTGATTTAAACCTTGCTTGCAACTTTCGGAAGCTGCAACTTAACGAGCGAAGCGAACTCCGCGATGAAGCTTATGATAATGCTGTAATCACAAAGAATAGGACTAAGGTTTTTCACGATAAAAACATTTTAAGAAAAACATTTTTACCTGGTCAACAAGTCCTTCTTTATGATTCACGATTACACCTTCACGCGGGTAAGCTCCGATCTCGATGGAAGGTACCTTTTGTTGTGCGGTCTGTATACCCGCACGGGGCGGTAGAAGTTGAAAATGTTAAAAACGGCACTGTTTTCAAAGTAAATGGACATAGATTAAAGCCGTATTATTCCACTGACCCCACGGAGGAGCTCTTGTTCTTACAAGAGTCAGTTTATTTGGATTAAAATTCCTCCGTCTTACCTTCATGTCCAGTATATCACTGCATCATATTTTTTGAATGAAGGTGAGTGAAAAAAGTAAGTTTGGGGGAAGTTCTTCACTTATATATTTTGCCCCCACTAATAATTCCCCCAGATTTACAGGTTTTGTAGATATAGCTGTCGGCAACAGTGAGGACACTGTTGAAAACAAGTTTGGGGGAGGTTTGTGCTTATTTTCGCATCATTTGCTTATCATCTGCATAAGCACAAAACATTTTAAAAAAAAAAAATCGATAAAAATTGAAAATTTTTCAAAACCCATAAAAATTTAAAAAAATTTCAAATATAAAAATAATTTTAATATTTACACTTTTTTGTATATAAATAAAATAATGAAAGTTTAGATAGTGAAAAATTACATCCATGAGATTGGAAAAATTTTAGAAAACTAAGAAAATTAGAAGTTTTCTTATACGAACTAGTAATAAGTAGTTATGAGCCGTTGTCCCAAGGGTTAGTAAGATGAAAGACGTCACTAATCTGAGGATAAAACTAAGTCTGAAAAATAGTTTCTATTCTGGAAGCCAAACATTTTGAACGTTGATACCCTGCTATTCGCACTTACACACGTCTTGAAGCCTGGGATAGTAGAGGATACCTTGAAATGCTCTTGTCTTAAAGCCAAAAGTATGAAGGAAATAAAAAGAAAAAAAATGAAAAATATAAAGTGGTGAGAAAAATGGACACTGGTTTTGTTATCACCAAGGGCAACAAAAATGTATAGCGAGGGTGCTTCTTCACCTAGTGCCCTAAGGCCAACTGGTCTGGGAGTCACTGCTATGCCTGAGGTGGTGCAAGACGAGGAAAATACACCAAGTAAGCAAGCACAGGAGTAATCGGTCGGTTAGTACCTCAAGAAGTATTAACGGTCGCATGAAAGTGTGTGAGCAATCTCATCTAAATATTCATTAATTAAAAAGTACTGAGGCTGATGGGCAAGAGTATGATAGCTTGAATTGAATTCTCCGGGTGTAGGGATGTCTTTACACACACGCAGGGTTATATGATCGATGTTTGGAATAAAGATAGGAATGAAGAATAAGATGATGTTTTATTGAGGGAGAACGTGATTTCTAACATCTTTTCATGACCATTAAGATAGGGCTCATGACAACCGAAAAGCTAGCTTAGTTGGAAACCCTAATTTTCAAAGCTTTTCTTTTACAATTCTTGTCTTTAAATGTAATATTCATGATCTTTCTTTTATTATTGGATTTTGTGGGTGCAATCCGCTGAAAACCCTCAGGAGACAACACTCCTCCTACTAGGGACACCTAGAGGTTTAAAGGCTTGTTGCACATGCTCAGTGCAAACGTGTTGCCTACGAAAGTGTGCTAGTTAGTTTTTCTCTTTCTTTATTTTCTCCTTCTCTTTTTAATAAAACATTCGCTCGAGACGATCGAAATTAAGTTTGGGGGTATTTGATCAGTCGAATATATTGCATATTTTAGCCGGCAATTTCCTCATCATTTGCATTCATATAGAAGTGTTCGGTATCCGTATTTCACATATTAGTAAATCTATCACAGATTATCATATTACATGTATTAGACCTTAAAACCGGCATTTCTAGGGAAATTGACTGCATTGCATGGCATCGCAATATTTCTATATGTCGCAACCCGTGTTTCGAAGTCTGTGCAGGAAAAGGAAAGCTTGCTCGAACGTTACACCGCTCAAAAGTTACATCAACTCACTAACTTCAAATCTGGTATCAATCCAAAGGAGCAATCACAAATCAATATATCAGAAGAAGCCCTAAAAGACAGAACAAGACCACACCAGAAGACCCAAAGCCCAAGCCTCTAGCATGGCCGCGGATTCGCGGCATGGGCTTGCTAATGCCGCGGATCCGCGGTTGAACAAGGGAATTACCTCCTCAATTTTGGTGCAAAACTCCTGACTCAGGGCTCACTGCTCAGAAATATATCTCAGTTTCCAGAAGACTCTAGAGGTTTCTGCCAGATCAGCAAACAAGGGTTTCCAAGCCTAATTAAACCTTGCTTAAACCCTAAGCTAGCTCCTAACAAACTATCTTCTAGAAGACTCAACAAACTTTTGGAGGGAACTACCATTTCAAATCTAAACCTAGGGTTTGGGAAGTCTATAAATAGAAGCCTAGACCTAGGGTGATAGAGACATGAGATATCATCTAAAATCTTAGCCAATCTCTTTCTCCATCCCCTTCCTCCTCAAGTCTAGTGAGAGGGCTTGTAGGAAACCCTAACGCTAATTCCAATTGAGATCAAGAATCCCGAGTGCCCATTAAGCAAGAAGCCTTACAACCTTTAGGAGCGGAGCCGATCTTCAACGGAGCAAGCGATCCGAGCCGATCCACGACTCACGAAGCCGAGCGACGCCCGATCAACGATCTAGATTCTTCCTCTTGTAGTTCATGAAGCGAATGTAATCAAAATTGTTGAGATAAATAAAGGTGATATTCTTTTATCTTGTTTTCTTTAAATTCTGCATCATGATATCTTTACAATTTGTGAATCTTTTCTGTGTGGTGATGTGTGAATAAAACTTCGCTCGTCGAGGAGTCGAGACGGTCTATAGAATGATGATGTAACATAGCTTTAATCGATTCTTGAGTCCTACGAGTTTTGTAAACCCTAGCGAGTTCAAGAAACGACGACCCATTTCATTTCGATGCTTTCTTGATTGACATCGATCGAAATTGGGGAGTTACGATCGTTTCTTGAATTTGGTAGAGGCTAGAAAAGGAATGATATCGACGAAAGAACAAGGGTTAAAAGATGAACCCTAGTTTCATCAAGAAAGCCCTAACTCTCGTCGATGATCATCAATCTAGTATCAATCCTTCGAAGGATAAGAACACGATATCTTTAGATTACATCACGTCTATCGATCCGATCGATTCCTACGAGCCTCTCTTAGATTCTTGACTGTTGATTGGAAAAATATTATCAAAACCCAATTCTTGATTGTTTATCAGTTCTTGATTCTTGATTAAACATCGTGACACCTGAATCAATTGATAAATTCTTGAATCATGTTTTCTTTTCTTGTCAATTAAGTTTTCAATTCAAGCATATCATAAAAACGAATCGTGCAATCCCTGTGGACGATCCGCACTCACTACAAACTACATTCGACACCGTAGTTTGATTGCGGTCAAAATATTTTTTTTGGTTGTGAAGTTCTTTACAAATTTTCTACATACTACACAACGGGAAAAACGATCAATCAAAATGGCGCCGTTGCCGGGGATTACGCGCTAATTCGTTTACATTTTTAGTTTGAAGTGAAAGAATTATTACATTCTACTTCTTGAAAGCAAAATTCGTACAAACTCTTATACGTGTGTTGTGATTGATTGCAAGGTGATCTGGAGCATTCTGTGCTGTGGAAAAATTATTTGGGATATACCTGAGAGTAGAGGAAGGCCACAGAAGCCTTCTGAAGAAAATTGGTGCAGTGATCTGCACATAAGACCGCGGAAGAGCGGCCAGAACCCACGATTTGCGGCGGTTCCGCGTCTAGGTTGGGGGTTCTCTGGAAAATTTTGCCTGCAGGTGATTTCTTGCTCTCTCCCCTCTCCTCTTTTAGCTCCAACTAACACTTTGCTGCAGGATTCTTTGCAAATAATCGCTGCGCCGCAAAAGCAAAAATTAAAATTGTGCGTGATTTTGATTTCTTGGTTTTTTGCATTCTAATACGGAAATTTAAGGGGCACGGCCAAATCCAAATTAGGTGGGGATTTCATTACCCTTCCTTGGCCCCGAAAATCGCAAAACTTGCATCCGCATTACCCTCATTAACTAAAAGAAATCTAGAGAAGACTCTAAGGACTGTCGCGCTCAATTAGGACAAGAGAAGGCCGTGGGTAATTCATTGCTTATCCGCGTTTTCTTGTGGTGCCTAAGGCGAGTGTGTCTAAGGCTAGTGGTTTTTAATTAGGCCCACTACTTACGTAGTGGAGTACCTTCCCACTTACCTGACACTTATCCGGCCACAGGGGGACAAAGAGGCAGTGGAGGATTCTATCCTGCGACTTGTCTTTTGGCAGTTAGGAGCGGTCGAGAGCCGGACCTAGGTGACCACTAGATTCTAGGGTTGTGTGCTGCATTTGTTTTGTCGCATCATTTTTTCAAAAATCCGTCCCTTTTTCAAAAGCAAACACCGCATTCATTTACCCCTAATTATAAGCCAACGCTGCCACTTGTACTAACCCTTTTTAGTACAAGATAGGCTGGACACGGGATTCTAGTGCCCGTTTAGTCCGCGTACCCTTTATCGACTCCGAAGTCGATATTTCTCCATTTACCTTTTCTTTACCTACTACCACACCCACACCGATGGATCCGAATCCATCAAACTTCTTTAACCCTAATCTGCCGCCGTCCGTTGGTGCGCAGAATCCACCCCGCATTTCTATCCAGGAGAGATGCTATCCACATAGAGGTCCTCTTTCGACCTGCTTATCCACACCACCAGCCAATGGGGATAACTTTGAAATCAAGCCCCAGTATATCAATCTTTTACCCAAATACCACGGACTCGAGACTGAGGACGCTTACGTTTTCATTACCAAATTTGAAAACGTATGCGCAATGATGGGTACGTCACAACTTTCAGTGGATGCGATGCGTCTACGACTTCTTCCATTTACATTCTGCGATATAGCCGAGAAGTGGCTATATAACACTACCGCACATTCTATTACGAATTGGGAAGAATTCGTCGCTGCATTCCTTAAGAAATTCTACCCACACCAAAAGACAGCTCGAATCCGTAGCGAACTGAACCAATTTGCCCAGCTCCCTACTGAACCATTCTCTAAATACTTTGAACGTTTCAAGGATCTATTGGTTCAATGTCCTCATCACGGCATCCCGAGATGGGAGCTTTGCCGAATCATATATGAGGGCAGCAACCCTAACACTAAACAGAGCCTTGAAAACATGTGTCAAGGTACATTTATGACTAAGGATGATGGGGAAGCTTGGCGATACTTAGAAGAGTTCGCTGAAAAGTCACTACAGTGGGAGAGTGGAACCCAACCATTGAATAGGGGTGGCGTACACCAAATAGATGTGTCCATAGGTGTTCGAGCTGAAATGGCAGCAATGCAAAAGAAGCTCGACGCTATGGAACACAAATTTGCAGCAGCCTCCCTAAACCCAGTGTCACTCCCCAAAACTGTTTGTGGGTGCTGTTCTGATCCATCACATTTAACGGAAGAATGTCCATTAAACTCTGTGTTTCAAGGTCACGAGCATTCTAATGCCGCATTTCAAAGACCTCGAAACGATCCATATTCTTCCACGTACAATCAGGGTTGGAGGAACCACCCGAATTTTGCTTGGAACCAAAATCAATCTCAAAATACGGTTCCAAACACGAATAATTTTCAAAGGGCTCTTCCTCCACCACAACAGCAACCCCTTCAACTCACTCAGCACCCCTACCAGTCATAAAATTTCCAAAACCAGGGCAACACTCCTGCACAGTCTAATCCTATGCAGTCCTGTTCTGACGAGTTCTCTCAATTCACTCAATCCATGAAATCACTTTTGTCAAATTTCATAGAGGTTTCGGCTGAGGTTAGATCTTCCGTCGGTGAGATAAAGAAAAACTCAGCGTCCCAAGCTGAGAGTATCAGAACGATGGAAGCTGAAATCGCACGCCTCAAAGCCGAAATGAGTGCGAGAGAAAAAGGGAAACTTCCCTCTCAACCCCTACAGAATCCTGGGCATTACAATGTAAATGCCATTACAACGTTGAGATCGGGAAGAGTGCTGAATAATAATGTCGGGGAAGATATTGATAATACTGAAAATCATATCAACACCCCGGCTGAGACCTTTCCACACACACACACTTCTCCTTCTGATCCTTCTTCTTCTACCAAACCACCTTCTAGCGAGCCTATTCTCCATTTCCCATTAGGCTCAACACCTTCACCCAACCCTTATAGTTCTCCACAGACGGTCCCCACACCTCTTTTGGGACCTCGTCTACCCCCTTTTCCTTCTCCTATGATGGACCCTGCGCTTATTGCAAAAGCACCTTACCCGAATCGGCTAAGGGCTAATAGAACGAGTCCTCATATGGAGAAAATTATAGAAATGTTCAAACAGGTTAACATCAATATCCCTCTCCGAGATGCGATTCAACAAGTCCCCGCTTATGCGAAAATTCTTAAGGACTTGTGCACTAGGAAGAGGAAGACTCAAGTGCCGAAGAAAGTCTTTATGTCTAATAATATCAGCACTGCTTTTATACCCCAGCTTCCAAAGAAACGAAAGGACCCAGGTTGTCCTACAATATCGATTTCGATTGGGGGTAAAAACATAAATCGTGCTCTGTTAGACCTTGGCGCAAGTGTTAACCTGCTCCCTTATTCTGTCTATGAGCAATTAGGGATTGGAGAGCTGAAACCTGCTCACTGCACTCTCCAGATGGCAGACCGATCTATCACCAAACCAAGGGGTGAATTAGAGGATGTGTTGATAAAGGTCGGGGAATTTGTTTTCCCTGTAGACTTCATTGTGCTCGACACACATCCTGTAGCAAACCCCCGGGGCCAAATTCCGGTGATTCTGGGTCGTCCTTTCCTTGCCACTTCCAACGCTGTTATAAACTGTAGAAATGGTTCAATGAATTTATCATTTGGAAATATGACCATTGAACTAAACATCTATAAAGTTGGAAGTCAGCCATCAGAACCCTCTGCTCATATTTTAGATGTGTGCTCTGTCCATGAGATCGCTCCCGATAGTTGTGGAGCCGAGGAACTTTGCTTTACTGATCTCGATGACATTAGCACATCTCTTTTTGACTTTGCACAAGATCTTAGTGAGGACACTTTACCTACACTTGAGTCCTGCACTTCTGACTTTTCTCCACCCGAGTCTGTATCTTTCACAGGCTCTGAGCTTCTTTGTAAATCCAAAAATCAATCTATGACCCTTCCTTCTATCATTTCTCCGCTTGAATTAGATCTCAAGGTTTTACCTTCTCACCTTAAATATGCATATCTTGGTGAGAACGAGTCATTACCGGTTATCATTTCCGCTTCTCTTGCATCAGAGCAAGAAAATGCACTTTTATCGGTATTGAGATCTAACAAAGAGGCGTTTGGTTGGAGTATGGCGGACATCAAAGGGATTAGTCCCTTGATAGTTGAACATCATATACATGTGATGGATGATGCCAGACCAACCCGAGAACCACAGAGACGGAGACGGTTGAATCCCGTCATGAAGGAAGCTGTCATGAAAGAGATCGTCAAATGCTTAGATAATGGTATTATATACCCCATCTCCGATAGCCAGTGGGTGAGTCCTATACATGTCGTTCCTAAGAAATCCGGCATCACAGTTATCACAAATGAGGCAAATGAGTTGATTCAGACACGCGCCCAAACAGGGTGGCGTGTATGCATCGATTATAGAAAACTCAACGCTGCCACGAGGAAAGACCATTTTCCTCTACCATTTATTGATAAAATGCTGGAACGCTTAGCGGGACGAGAGTACTATTGTTTTATGGACGGATACTCAGGCTACAATCAGGTCCCCATCGCCAAAAAGGATCAAGATAAAACCACTTTTACTTGTCCTTTTGGTACCTTTGCTTACAGTCGCATGCCCTTCGGGTTATGCAATGCTCCCGCTACCTTTCAGCGGTGTATGATGGGGATATTCTCTGATATGGTAAAGAATTTTTTGGAGATCTTTATGGACGATTTCTCGATTTTTGGAGACTCTTTTTCAGATTGCCTAGCGAATCTTGACGCTGTTCTTACTCGTTGCAAAGAGAAGAACTTGACTTTAAACTGGGAAAAATGCCATTTTATGGTCCAAGAAGGAATAGTACTTGGACATGTCATTTCACAGAAAGGCATTGAGGTTGACAGAGCTAAGATAGATGTCATTCAAAACCTCCCTCATCCTAAAAGCGTCAAAGATATTCGCTCTTTCCTTGGCCATGCGGGCTTTTATAGGAGATTCATTAAGGACTTTAGCAAAATTGCTAGACCTTTAACTCTTCTCCTGGCCAAGGATACGACCTTCCATTTTGACTCGGATTGCGAGACAGCTTTCGACTCACTTAAACACTCACTCACTTCAGCCCCCGTTTTATCATCACCAAATTGGGACTACCCCTTTGAGCTGATGTGTGACGCATCTGATTTTGCAGTAGGTGCAGTCTTAGGACAGCACATTGAAAAGATGCCACACGTGATTTACTATGCTAGTAAGACCCAGAATGATGCGCAAATCAATTATACAACCACAGAAAAAGAACTTTTAGCGGTTGTATTTGCATTAGAAAAATTCAGGCCTTACTTAATTGGCTCACCTATAGTTGTGTATACTGACCATTTCGCTTTAAAACATCTTCTGGCGAAGAAAGATGCAAAAGGTCGACTAATACGTTGGATCCTTCTTTTACAAGAATTCGATCTTGTTATCAAAGATAAGAAAGGATGTGAAAACGTAGTAGCTGACCACCTTTCACGCATCATTTCTTCTCCTGTGACCCTGCCGATCAATGAGTCATTCCCTGATGAACAACTCTTGAGCGTATCCACTGAACCATGGTTCAGGGATATTGTGAACTATCATGCCACGGGATTAATACCGAGCGAATGGTCAAAACAGGACAAATATCGTTTTCTATCCCAAGTAAAACACTTTTACTGGGACGAGCCCTATTTGTTTAAATATTGTCCTGATCAGATCATTCGCCGGTGCGTCCCAAATGAAGAGTTCAAGAGTGTTCTTTCTTTTTGTCATGATCAGGCCTGTGGGGGTCACTTTGGTCCTAGAAAGACAGCGGAAAAGGTTTTGCAATGTGGATTTTATTGGCCGACCTTATTCAAGGACGCATTTGAGTATTGCAAAACCTGTACACAATGTCAGTATACGGGTAGAATATCCCAGAGGAATGAAATGCCTCAGCAACCCATTCTGGTTGTTGAAATGTTCGATGTATGGGGCATAGATTTTATGGGTCCTTTTCCCAACTCCTTTGGGAATCTGTACATATTGCTGGCGGTTGATTATGTCTCAAAATGGGTAGAACCCATTCCATGTCGCACTAATGACAAGAAAGTTGTCATTAAGTTCTTAAAAGAGAATATCTTTTCGCGATTTGGACACCCACGCGCTATCATTAGCGATAATGGGGCACACTTCTGCAACAGATCTTTCGAGACTCTGATGCGGAAATACTCAATCAACCACCGTCTTTCTACACCCTATCATCCCCAAACAAGCGGGCAGGCTGAAATCTCAAACAGACAAATCAAACTTATCCTGGAGAAGACTGTTGCTAAAAATAGAAAAGACCGGTCGACCAAATTGACGGATGCTCTTTGGGCATTCAGGACTGCATATAAGACCGACCTAGGAATGTCTCCATATAGGATAGTGTTTGGTAAAGCATGTCATTTACCTGTCAAGATAGAACATAAAGCATTGTGGGCTATAAAGGAAATAAATTTTGATTTAAACCTTGCTTGCACCTTTCGGAAGCTGCAACTTAACGAGCTAAGCGAACTCCGCGATGAAGCTTATGATAATGCTGTAATCACAAAGAATAGGACTAAGGTTTTTCACGATAAAAACATTTTAAGGAAAACATTTTTACCTGGTCAACAAGTCCTTCTTTATGATTCACGATTACACCTTCACGCGGGTAAGCTCCGATCTCGATGGAAGGGACCTTTTGTTGTGCGGTCTGTATACCCGCACGGGGCGGTAGAAGTTGAAAATGTTAAAAACGGCACTGTTTTCAAAGTAAATGGACATAGATTAAAGCCGTATTATTCCACTGACCCCACGGAGGAGCTCTTGTTCTTACAAGAGCCAGTTTATTTGGATTAAAATTCCTCCGTCTCACCTTCATGTCCAGTATATCACTGCATCATATTTTTTGAATGAAGGTGAGTGAAAAAAGTAAGTTTGGGGGAAGTTCTTCACTTATATATTTTGCCCCCACTAATAATTCCCCCAGATTTACAGGTTTTGTAGATATAGCTGTCGGCAACAGTGAGGACACTGTTGAAAACAAATTTGGGGGAGGTTTGTGCTTATTTTCGCATCATTTGCATATCATCTGCATAAGCACAAAACATTTTTAAAAAAAAAAAATCGATAAAAATTGAAAACTTTTCAAAACCCATAAAAATTTAAAAAAATTTCAAATATAAAAATAATTTTAATATTTACACTTTTTTGTATATAAATAAAATAATGAAAGTTTAGATAGTGAAAAATTACATCCATGAGATTGGAAAAATTTTAGAAAACTAAGAAAATTAGAAGTTTTCTTATACGAACTAGTAATAAGTAGTTATGAGCCGTTGTCCCAAGGGTTAGTAAGATGAAAGACGTCACTAATCTGAGGATAAAACTAAGTCTGAAAAATAGTTTCTATTCTGGAAGCCAAACATTTTGAACGTTGATACCCTGCTATTCGCACTTACACACGTCTTGAAGCCTGGGATAGTAGAGGATACCTTGAAATGCTCTTGTCTTAAAGCCAAAAGTATGAAGGAAATAAAAAGAAAAAAAATGAAAAATATAAAGTGGTGAGAAAAATGGACACTGGTTTTGTTATCACCAAGGGCAATAAAAATGTATAGCGAGGGTGCTTCTTCACCTAGTGCCCTAAGGCCAACTGGTCTGGGAGTCACTGCTATGCTTGAGGTGGTGCAAGACGAGGAAAATACACCAAGTAAGCAAGCACAGGAGTAATCGGTCGGTTAGTACCTCAAGAAGTATTAACGGTCGCATGAAAGTGTGTGAGCAATCTCATCTAAATATTCATTAATTAAAAAGTACTGAGGCTGATGGGCAAGAGTATGATAGCTTGAATTGAATTCTCCGGGTGTAGGGATGTCTTTACACACATGCAGGGTTATATGATCGATGTTTGGAATAAAGATAGGAATGAAGAATAAGATGATGTTTTATTGAGGGAGAACGTGATTTCTAACATCTTTTCATGACCATTAAGATAGGGCTCATGACAACCGAAAAGCTAGCTTAGTTGGAAACCCTAATTTTCAAAGCTTTTCTTTTACAATTCTTGTATTTAAATGTAATATTCATGATCTTTCTTTTATTATTGGATTTTGTGGGTGCAATCCGCTGAAAACCCTCAGGAGACAACACTCCTCCTACTAGGGACACCTAGAGGTTTAAAGGCTTGTTGCACATGCTCAGTGCAAACGTGTTGCCTACGAAAGTGTGCTAGTTAGTTTTTCTCTTTCTTTATTTTCTCCTTCTCTTTTTAATAAAACATTCGCTCGAGACGATCGAAATTAAGTTTGGGGGTATTTGATCAGTCGAATATATTGCATATTTTAGCCGGCAATTTCTTCATCATTTGCATTCATATAGAAGTGTTCGGTATCCGTATTTCACATATTAGTAAATCTATCACAGATTATCAGATTACATGTATTAGACCTTAAAACCGGCATTTCTAAGGAATTTGACTGCATTGCATGGCATCGCAATATTTCTATATGTCGCAACCCGTGTTTCGAAGTCTGTGCAGGAAAAGGAAAGCTTGCTCGAACGTTACACCGCTCAAAAGTTACATCAACTCACTAACTTCAAATCTGGTATCAATCCAAAGGAGCAATCACAAATCAATATATCAGAAGAAGCCCTAAAAGACAGAACAAGACCACACCAGAAGACCCAAAGCCCAAGCCTCTAGCATGGCCGCGGATTCGCGGCATGGGCTTGCTAATGCCGCGGATCCGCGGTTGAACAAGGGAATTAC
The DNA here is from genome assembly GCA_030015575.1 of Agapanthus africanus. NCBI lineage: Eukaryota > Viridiplantae > Streptophyta > Magnoliopsida > Asparagales > Amaryllidaceae > Agapanthus > Agapanthus africanus. The sequence continues at coordinate 243,958,924 of CM057344.1, forward strand.
CTCCTCAATTTTGGTGCAAAACTCCTGACTCAGGGCTCACTGCTCAGAAATATATCTCAGTTTCCAGAAGACTCTAGAGGTTTCTGCCAGATCAGCAAACAAGGGTTTCCAAGCCTAATTAAACCTTGCTTAAACCCTAAGCTTGCTCCTAACAAACTATCTTCTAGAAGACTCAACAAACTTTTGGAGGGAACTACCATTTCAAATCTAAACCTAGGGTTTGGTAAGTCTATAAATAGAAGCCTAGACCTAGGGTGATAGAGACATGAGATATCATCTAAAATCTTAGCCAATCTCTTTCTCCATCCCCTTCCTCCTCAAGTCTAGTGAGAGGGCTTGTAGGAAACCCTAACGCTAATTCCAATTGAGATCAAGAATCCCGAGTGCCCATTAAGCAAGAAGCCTTACAACCTTTAGGAGCGGAGCCGATCTTCAACGGAGCAAGCGATCCGAGCCGATCCACGACTCACGAAGCCGAGCGACGCCCGATCAACGATCTAGATTCTTCCTCTTGTAGTTCTTGAAGCGAATGTAATCAAAATTGTTGAGATAAATAAAGGTGATATTCTTTTATCTTGTTTTCTTTAAATTCTGCATCATGATATCTTTACAATTTGTGAATCTTTTCTGTGTGGTGATGTGTGAATAAAACTTCGCTCGTCGAGGAGTCGAGACGGTCTATAGAATGATGATGTAACATAGCTTTAATCGATTCTTGAGTCCTACGAGTTTTGTAAACCCTAGCGAGTTCAAGAAACGACGACCCATTTCATTTCGATGCTTTCTTGATTGACATCGATCGAAATTGGGGAGTTACGATCGTTTCTTGAATTTGGTAGAGGCTAGAAAAGGAATGATATCGACGAAAGAACAAGGGTTAAAAGATGAACCCTAGTTTCATCAAGAAAGCCCTAACTCTCGTCGATGATCATCAATCTAGTATCAATCCTTCGAAGGACAAGAACACGATATCTTTAGATTACATCACGTCTATCGATCCGATCGATTCTAACGAGCCTCTCTTAGATTCTTGACTGTTGATTGGAAAAATATTATCAAAACCCAATTCTTGATTGTTTATCAGTTCTTGATTCTTGATTAAACATCATGACACCTGAATCAATTGATAAATTCTTGAATCATGTTTTCTTTTCTTGTCAATTAAGTTTTCAATTCAAGCATATCATAAAAACGAATCGTGCAATCCCTGTGGACGATCCGCACTCACTACAAACTACATCCGACACCGTAGTCTGATTGCTGTCAAAATATTTTTTTTGGTTGTGAAGTTCTTTACAAATTTTCTACATACTACACAACGGGAAAAACGATCAATCAGCTGGATAACCGAAGTTTGGAGGTAGGCAGAGGACGATTAGGCAGGGTAAACCGGCTCCTGTAGGAACAGGAGCTCCTCTGTTGGTTCGGCGCTAAGGTACGGTTTGCATCGGTGTCCGTTTACTTTGAAAAGTGAACCGTCCTTAGGATTTTCCAAATCCACAGCGCCTTACGGATACACATTCTGTACAAAATACGGCCCTTTCCAGCGAGATCTGAGCTTTCCAGGATAGAAGTGAAGTCGGGTGTCGTAAAGCAATACCTGCTGACCAGGTACGAAGGTTTTGCGCAAAAGGTGTTTATCGTGAAACACCTTCGTTTGGTTCTTAACAACAACCGCGTTATCGTAAGCCTCATCCCTAAGCTCGTTTAGTTCGTTCAACTGCAGCTTCCGATGGCTGCCCGCATCCTCGAGAGACAGATTCAGCTCTTTTATCGCCCAAAATGCGCGATGCTCTATTTCTACAGGTAGGTGGCAGGCTTTTCCGTACACAAGCCGATAGGGAGACATGCCAAGGTCGGTCTTATAAGCGGTTCGAAATGCCCAAAGGGCATCAGTGAGTTTCAGCGACCAATCCTTACGGTTCTTGGAAACCGTCTTCTCCAGTATCTGCTTGATTTGCCGATTTGAAACTTCGGCCTGCCCGCAGGTTTGGGGGTGGTAGGGCGTAGAGAGCTTATGATTAATTGAGTATTTCCTCATCAAGGCCTCGAAAGTTTTATTGCAGAAATGACTTCCATTGTCGCTAATGATCGCTCGGGGGTGCCCAAACCGGGAGAAAATGTTTTCTTTAAGGAACCTAACAACAACCTTGTTGTCGTTAGTCCGGCTGGGCACAGCCTCGACCCATTTAGAGACGTAATCAACAGCTAGAAGGATGTACAAGTTCCCGAAAGAGTTGGGAAACGGCCCCATGAAATCTATCCCCCAAACATCGAAAATCTCCACAACCAAGATCGGTTGGAGCGGCATCTCGTTCCTCCGGGATATCCGGCCCATATGTTGGCACCGGGAGCAAGTCTTGCAATAGTCATGAGCGTCTTTGAAAAGTTGTGGCCAGTAGAAACCACATTGCAAGATCTTCTCAGCTGTCTTTCTGGGCCCAAAATGCCCGCCACACGCTTGATCGTGGCAAAATGACAGCACACTCTTGAATTCCTCGTCAGGGACACACCGACGAATAATCTGGTCGGGACAGTACTTGAACAAGTAGGGTTCGTCCCAGTAAAAGTGTTTTACTTGGGATAAGAAGCGAAGTCTGTCCTGACTCGACCATTCAGTCGGGAGTAATCCTGTGGCTAAATAGTTCACAATATTTGCGAACCAGGGTTCGCACGATACTGTCAAGAGCTGTTCATCCGGGAAAACGCCGTTGATCGGAATTGGAAGCGAAGGCGAAGAAGGAAGTCGTGAGAGATGGTCGGCAACCACGTTTTCACATCCTCGTTTGTCCTTAATGACAAGGTCAAACTCTTGAAGCAAGAGGATCCAACGTATTAACCGAGATTTTGCATCTTTCTTCGCAAAAAGATGGCGCAGAGCAGAATGGTCAGTGTAGACAATGACTGGAGAGCCGATGAGGTAGGGCCTGAACTTTTCTAAAGCAAATACAACAGCTAAGAATTCCTTCTCAGTTGTTGTATAATTGAGTTGGGCGTCGTTCAGGGTTCGGCTCGCATAATAGATTACTTGCGGCATTTTGTTGATGTGTTGTCCAAGGACAGCACCAATAGCAAAGTCGGATGCATCGCACATAATCTCGAATGGGTGCGTCCAGTCAGGTGAAGAAAGAACGGGAGAAGAAGTGAGTGAGAGTTTTAGTGACTCGAATGCAGTCACACAGCTCGAGTTGAAGTCGAATGGCGTGTCCTTGGCCAGCAAAAGAGTCAAGGGCCTAGCAATCTTGCTAAAGTCCTTGATGAACCGTCTATAGAAACCGGCATGGCCAAGGAAGGCTCGGATATCTCTGACGCATCGGGGAGGAGGCAGATTGGAAATGACCTCAATCTTTGCTTTGTCAACCTCTATGCCATTTTGCGAGATGATATGTCCTAAGACAATACCTTCGCGCACCATGAAGTGGTATTTCTCCCAGTTCAAAGTGAGATTCTTGTCCTTACATCGGGTAAGGACAGCGTCAAGATGCAGCAAACACTCGTTGAAGGAATCGCCGAAGATGGAGAAGTCATCCATGAAAATCTCCAGAAATTTTTCCACCATGTCTGAGAAAATTCCCATCATACACCGCTGGAAGGTAGCGGGCGCATTGCATAACCCAAAGGGCATGCGACGATATGCAAACGTGCCGAAAGGACAAGTGATTGTGGTCTTGTCCTGGTCTTTTTCGGCGATGGGAATTTGATTATAGCCGGAGTAGCCATCAAGAAAGCAGTAGTACTCGTGTCCGGCCAATCGTTCAAGCATTTGGTCAATGAAAGGTAGCGGAAAGTGGTCTTTCCGCGTTGCGGTGTTGAGTTTTCTGTAATCAATGCAAACTCGCCACCCAGTTTGGATGCGAGTAGGGATTAACTCGTTCGCCTCGTTAGTGATGACCGTGATGCCCGACTTCTTGGGGACAACGTGGATGGGGCTAACCCATTGATTATCAGAGATAGGGTAAATGATACCACTATCTAGACATTTTACGATCTCCTTCTTCACAGCCTCCTTCATGACTAGATTGAGACGTCTTTGTGGATCCCGGGCTGGTTTGGCATCATCCATCAGATGAATGTGATGCTCAACGATCAGGGGACTAATCCCCTTGATGTCCGCCATGGACCAGCCAAAAGCTTGCCTGTTGCTGTGCAAGACCGCGAGAAGGGCTTTCTCTTGCTCGGGAGCTAGAGAAGCCGAAATGATGACAGGGAGGGTCTCGTTCTCACCTAAGTAAGCATACTTAAGGTGAGACGGCAAAGGCTTGAGTTCGAGCGTTGGAGGTGAAACGATGGAAGGCAAGATTGGTGCAAAGGTCTCGAACTCAAAGGACTCCAGCAAAGGTTCAAAACGAGTGTAGGCAACAGAGTTGGATGGTTCAGGTAACTCATCCGGAAAGTCGAAGGATTCAAACTCGGGTTGTGCGCGGCTAAGATCGTTCGAGAACGTGAAACACTCGTAGTCGTTGTCGGGCGCAGAAACAGCAGCAGGTTCGAAGAGAAACGCACTATTGGCGTCAAGATTATCGTGATCAAACAGAAACTCCTCGAATTCACACTCTTCTGGGGTGATCTCCTGGATCGAGCAGATGTCCAGTATATGAGCATTAGGTTCGGCGGGCTGATTCCCCAACCTAAAAATGTTGAGTTCAATAGTCATATTTCCAAAAGAGAGGTTCATCGAACCATTGCGACAATTGATCACAGCATTTGAGGTTGCGAGAAATGGGCGACCGAGTATCACCGGAATTTGATTCCGGGGGTTAGCTACAGGCTGTGTATCTAAGACAATGAAGTCAACGGGGAATATGAAGTCCCTGACTTTGATTAACACATCCTCTAGCTCACCCCTAGGATGGGTGATCGATCGGTCGGCCATTTGGAGAGTGCAGTGTGTGGGTTTCAGCTCTCCGACGCCTAATTGGTCGTATACTGAATACGGAAGCAGGTTGACACTGGCACCAAGATCTAATAGTGCGCGGTTGATGTTCTTATCCCCAATGGTAATTGAAATCGTAGGACAGCCAGGGTCCTTCCGTTTTTGTGGTAAAGATTGGGTAAGGGCATCACTCACAGCACTAGCCAAGAAAACTTTCTTGGGTACCTGAGACTTCCTCTTTTTCGTGCACAAGTCCTTTAAGATTTTCGCGTAGGATGGGACTTGTTGGACAGCATCTAAAAGAGGAATGTTAATGTTAACCTGCTTAAATAACTCCAGAATCTTCTCCATTTGTGGATTTTGTTTGTTAGACCTCAACCGGTTTGGAAATGGAACATTTTGAAAATTGGTTGAGTCTAATGCTGGAGGAGGAGATTGTGGAGTTGGAACGGATCCCAGAATAGGTGTCTTCGTGGAGTGAGAAGTGGGTCCGTTCAGAGCAGAAGAAGAGGGAGGGGAGCCTTGTGAAGAACGGAGAATAGGCTCAGAAGACGAAGAAGAAGAAGAAGAAGCAGCGGCCGGGGTGTCATCGTTGATCCGTTTGCCAATGTTGTTTTGCAGCATCCTCCCCGATCTCAGTGTGGTCACGGCACTCACATTATGGTTTTGTTGTTCAAGAGCAACATGTGCATTATGTGGGTGACCGGGATTTGGAAGTGGCTGGGACGGGAGCTTCCCCTTCTCTCGCTCGCTTAAGGCCGCGTTCAGCTGTGCAATCTGGGCCTCGATGGTCTTGATGCTTTGCCCGTGTGCGGCAGTGTGTTGCACTAAGGATTGAATGGAAGACTGGATGTTGGCGGTGGATTGAGTCGATTGTTTAACGAACGCCTCCAGACTTCGCTCGAGCGAGGAAACCTTATCGTTGTTTGACGGAACAAAGTTGTTTGGTGGAAAAGAATTGTTGGGTGCAAAGTTGTTCGTCTGATTCTGGAAAGGTTGGGGTTGGAAGGGCTGCTGATATTGATGTTGAGTTTGTTGTTGTGCTTGTTGTTGCGGCGGAGGGGGCCTTTGGAAGTTGTTGCCTTGGAATTGATTCTGATTCTGATTCCAGGCGAAATTGGGGTGGTTCCTCCAACCGGGATTGTAGGTGGAAGAGTATGGATCATTCCTCGGTCTTTGCTGGAATGCAGCATTAACCTGATCCTGTCCTTGCGAGGGTGGATTGTAAGGACACTCTTCGGTCAAGTGGGAAGGATCGGAACAACAAGCGCAGATGGTACGAAGGGGGAGAACAGGGGCAGGAGCAGGAGCAGAAAATTTGCTCTCTATCTCTTCAAGCTTTCTTGTTATTGCAGCCATTTCAGCTTTCATCGCAATAGAGACATCAAGTTGGTGGATTCCTACCCTAGACTGACCGGTAGAAGTGGAGGTAGAAGAAGAAGAAGTCGGTCCGGTGCTCTCCCATTGTAGCGTTTGCTCCGCAAGGTCGTCAAAGAATTGCCACGCTTCCTCGTCAGATTTGGATAGGAAGTGGCCCTGACAGATGGTTTCCAACAACTGCTTCGTTGCTGGGTTCAGGCCCTCGTATAAGGTTTGGCAAAGTTGCCATTTCTCTATACCGTGGTGAGGACACTGAACAAGAGGGTCTTTGTACCGGTCAAAGCACTTCCAGAAGGGTTCAGAAGGAAGCTGGGAGAATTGGTTGATTCATTTCGAATCCTTGCGGTTTTATGATTCGGATAGAATTTTTTCAGAAACGCTTTAACAAACTCGTCCCAGCTGGTTATGGAATGGGAAGCGGTGCTATACAGCCATTTTTCAGCAAGATCGCATAAAGTGAACGGAATGACCCATAGACGTATAGCATCGTCCGATAGCTGGGTGGTTTTCATCATGGCACAGACGTTTTGAAATTTGTTGATGAAGATATAGGCATCTTCAGATTCAAGCCCATGAAAACGTGGAAGCATGTTGATGAAGTGGGGCTTAATTTCAAAGTTGTCCCCATTGGCCGGAGGAAGAGAAAGGCAGGTGGGAAGTGCAGAACGGGTGGGATAGAAACGATCCTGGAGCGCGATTCGCTGCGGCGCTACAACAGGCGGTGGTGGTGGGATATTCGTCTCCGTAGGAGGTGGAGCCAATCCAGGGGTGGTCAAAGAGATGTTCGGATTAAATCCTGACATCGCGGAAGAAGAGGTTGGTGAAGGTGAAGGTGAAGATGTATGAACAGAATTCCGGTCAACGTCGGAGTTAGCCGGCAAAGGAAGGGGTGAAAGAGGTGTGGACGGAGTATCGACTTCGGAGTCGATCGCGTAGTCGGTAGCGACTAACGTAACGCGGACTAGACGGGCGCTAGTGTCCTGAGTCCAAGCGGACATACACTAAACGAGTTTAGTATAGTCAAAGCGGAGAAGGTGAGGGTAAGAAAACGTCAATGGAGAAAGGCGATGGGTGGTGGGTGAAAATGGATTTTGCGACAAAAGGGCAAGTTTTTGTAAAAGTTTTTGATTTTTTTTTCTTTTTTCTTTTTTTTTTTTAGAAAGAGATTTACAGAAATATGTACGGAAATACGGCTTAAGCAATCACAAACAAGATATGCACAATCACACCAAGATCTAGGGTAACCTAGGTCTACTAGACCTGCTCCTGAACCTGATTGTCGAAGTTAAACAGTGTCGAGAAACGGGCTTAAAAATACACTGATCACGAGGCCAGGTAAGTGCAGAGATAAGGGGAGGTTGTCCAACGCTTTCGCGAAGTTTCTTAATTAAATAACCCTTTCTCTTTCGGCGGTTGCGCCTTTAACACTTTCCTAGACACCCCGTAAACAATATACCGTTAAGCGAGGTTCTAAACACGGTTTATCTTCTCCTAATGAGCGCGAAGTCCTTAGGGCTGAAGTCTAGTATTTTTTAATTTACAATGGACAATGCATATGCTTTTGTGATTTTTGGGGTCCTGGGAAGGGTGATGAAATCCCCACCCAATCTGGATTGGTTTCAAGCCCCTTAAGTCCGTATTAAAGAATGCAAAGCGGTAACAAATCAACTGCAAACAATTTTTATTTGCGGCGCAAAGAATCCTGCACAAAAACAGTTTATTGGAAGGGGGAGAAGAATTTGCACAAAGAAGGCTGCAGAAAACACAGTTCAGTGGAGTTCAGAAGAGTGGGAGAGAGGAGAGGAACACTTACAGAAAAAATGGCACTCCAAGGCCACCAAACGGCCGTGGATCCGCGGCCTAAGCTTGCTTATGCCGCGGTTCCGCGGCAATAAAGTGGAATTGGGCTTCTGAATTTTTGGGGTGTTCTGGTCTGGTTCTCCTCTGCTTGTCTGGAGTTGCTGAATCTTTGTTTGCTCACTGTATATGCTCCAGATTTTTACAGTAGACCGTTTGCTTCGTTTTGATCCGTCGCGGTGTAGCCGCGAAATGTGGGTCTATCTTCCCACGTCTTTGGCACTGTACTTGAACTCCGTCTTATCCGACGTCTTTGGCATCGATCTTGAACTTCGTATTTTCCTGCACACTTGCACAAAAGCTAATCAAAAACAACAAAATGGTTTTTTACAATGTATATTTTTTTGTTTTTTTGTTTTTTTTTTTGGTTATATTCACAAGTTAACCCGAAATTACACAAGGAAATAACTACCGTCTCTCCGGAAACGTCGCCATTTGATTGTTAGAGGTTGTGCGTGTTCAAGTTTTAGTTTAAATACCGCAATCAAGACGGTTTCGCTTGTAGCTAGCCGGTTGAGTACGGGTCGTCCGCAGGGAGATGGGAGTCTTTTTCAATGTGTTTTAACGAGTTAAGTCCGGTTTTTCAGATTTTGTTGTGGTTATCTAAGTGTTGAGTTGATATTTAAAGAGAGCTTGTTTGGGTTAGGATTAGGTTAGTTTGAGTTAGGAGTCTCCACATCTTTCGTTGCCCCTCTTAATATCGGTGTTACGGTAATTGGCAACAACGGGGATTAGCACGACTAGGAAGGAACTTGCGAGTATAAGCTAGGCTTTCCAACGCATAAGTTCTTCCTTTTGGTGCTTGTCCGTCCGTTCTTGGCTCTTAGCCATAACCTCCGGTTAATTCAACCACAACCGGTCTCACTACGGAATCACCGCTATCATGTAGGATAGGGTGCCGTAAGGAGCGGATTGTGGTTCAATTAACGGGAGTTGATTTAAGCTGTTGGGCAAGGAAAGAGTGAGAGAGATTTCCTTCTCTCAAACTTCCCTTATCCTACCCTAACAAGTATGAACTACTCACACATCATGATACGGAAAAATAAAACAAAACAAAAGAGGAAGATAGAAAGAAGGAGATTAGAAGAATACGACTAGCTATTTGCGACCTCACCTTGGCGAGGATCGAGCGTAAGCATCATTGTCGTATTAAGGATAAAGAAAAAAAAGAGAGAAGAAGGAAACAACAAGAAAATAACAACAACTACTTAACGAATTAAAATTACAACAATTATAAAAAAAGGCAAGACAAGCATGATAATAAAATGATCTTCTTTATTCATCACTCTTCACTCACAAGCTCACTACAAGTTTAATGGAGAAGAGATGAGAAGAAGAAGAAGAAAAACACTAAACCTAGCAAAATGAAAATACAAGAATGGACCCCTTCCTTCACAAAGTTCTGGGCTATTTATAGGCCAAAAAATGAAAACCTAGGGCAACCATCAGAATACACATGAAAAGACCCAAATACCCCCCAAAGCCCATGCCCTGACTCCACAGAGTGGCCGCGGATCCGCGGCCTAAGCCTCCCTATGCCGCGGATCCGCCGCACTCTGGTGGAGTTAGGGCATGGGACTTTTGGTGCTTCCCTGGTTTGCTGTGTACTTTATTCTGGCATATGTATTTTCTCAAATTGTCTTCACGATTTTTCCAGAATTTCTGTTGATGGAAAGGTGGACTTTTTGTGGATGTTTTTGTCATGATTGCCTCGAGCTCCGCGTAGATCTCTTGGATCTTGTGCTGCAATTGAGCCTTATGCATGAAAACGACATTGATTTGACATTTTGTCTCTTAAACTGGTATCTGGCAACATACGGATGAAGAGCGGAGACCGTGTTTTATCTGTGGTTGGCAGGAACCCGGATTTTGTCGTGTTTTCCATGAATTTCACCGTTTTTAGAACCGAGAACCTGTATCCTGCAATTGACTAGTAAACACGGCTCAAGAGTATCTACCGATATGCAATGTGATAAAAATTGGGCGGTATGAAAATGCAAAAATCTGATATGAACACTCGCCGGGAACATGCTAGTTGGTATTATACCTGACGTCAGATAGCAGTTCCCTGGTGACATGTGTACAGGTTAGTTCATCGACCTGAGATCGTCATTTGTCTCGTGTGAGTTCCCACCGTGCTTTGATTACTATCCTACCATGGCTCAAAGGAGTCGTGCAAACAGGTTTTAGTTGGGTACAGTCCCGAGCCACATGGAGGCAGTGAGCGGATCTGCAGGGGTTCGTCTCTCCCGGTATTGGGGGTGAGGTCGCGCTGTGTCTAGGAGAGCCATTACACGAAGTCCTTGGCCAAGGAAGGAGATTTACTGGTAGGTATTCCAGTAGTATCTCAGGGTGTTCTGGGCTACACTCCGACACGACTTGTACCGCTTTTGGGGGTCTGACTTTTACCAACCCCCTAGGCCCGCCATGCGATGCTCATAGACGAACGGACCGGACTGTACGGATATTGTCACTGACAGGCTCAGTAGGGTGTCAGGATGAGTTCGCTCATCGACCTTCCTTTTGGTCAATACCTGGTAGCCCGTTACGTACAGCTAGTACCTCTGACGTGCTAGTGGTTAAATCCACAGCCAAAGTATTGACGAGTCTTTAGAGTCCCCCACAGACAGTTTCTCAAGTTTCGGGCGAAACGTTATAGAGGCCGTATGATATATGGCAGGGTTCGATCTTATACGTGCGGTATTGCACGGATCATACTAGAGGGCTTTGGTGTAAGTCCATGCTACCTCTCCCGGTACTTTCGGGCGTGCGGAATTTGGTGAAAAACAATTTTCTAGAGGCGGTAACATGGACTCAAAACCGGATCTTTGTTAAACATCTAACTAACAACCTAACTAGGAGTTGTTAACTACTCGGTTAGGGGGTTATACCTTTCTTTCTTGAACTCCTTCATCTTCAAGCCTCGATGGTTGTCCGGATCGGCTTCACCCCGTCTTCTCCTTGTGCCGAAGATCGATCCACCTGAAAGCTTCTACCTTTGGCTTCTTCTTCGAACTTTGAAGAAACTAGTTCACTCGGTTTGCTAAACCTTGTGAACTAGAGTGAGTAGAGGAGAGTGTGTTGGGATTTTCTCTATGGTTCTTGGTTCTCAACACATGAGACAAGTGAACCATAGACTAAAGAGAGGGAGAGCAAGAGGAAGGAGATGAGAGCTCAAGAACACAAGAGAGAGAATGAAAATAATAGAATGAGCAAGACTTTTCTCACTTGGCTCTCATAATCCAAAACCATCATCAGAAAAATAGTAATCAAGTATTGTGTAAATGGTTTAAGTCAAAATGGCTATATCATTTCATGCACTCATATTGCATAAGAGAACAAGCAAGTAAAAAGTCTTTGCCATGAAATGATAGCCACTGTCATCATGATGGTCAACTAGTCCAATCTAGTCAACCGGTCAACAAAGTCAACAAGTCAACAAAGTCAACCCCTCAACAACCATGTCACCACAATAATTAATTAATATTATTGGTAATTACATATCATATTCTCATTAGGGTTGAGCAAAAAGTCAATGGTCAACAGTCAACGGTCAACAACCCTAATGAGAATCCTATGCCTCTGTCTCTCCGTCAACTGTGCATACACACCCGCATTCGCGTTCCGAGGAACACGAATACATACTGGATAAAACCAATCCCAAAACGTACATTAGGATCTGGCTTAAACCAAAGCCCGCTAGTGTTAACTGTCCGGACACTGTACGTGCACAAGTGCACGGATGTGACCGGACCCTGTCGCAAAACCATGCGACCTCTAATCTTTTGCCAAAAGGCGAATAGCTTTCTGTGTGGGACTCTAAAGACTCGACACTACGCTGGCAGGGGGTTTAACCACAGACCGCAAGCGGCACTAGCTATGCATAACGGTCCCCAGGTAGATGCCGACAAGAAGACTGACGAGGTGAAACCCATCTGAACTCCTACTGAGCTTGAATGTGACAATCTCCGTACAGTCCGGTCTGTTCGTCTGATACATCGCATGGCGGGCCTAGGGGGCGGTAAACGTCAGTCCCCTAATAGCGGTACAAGTCGTGTCGGAGTGAAGCCCAATACACCCTGAGATAACACTGGAAGCCTACCAGTATATCTCGCTTGCCCTGGCCAGGGACTACTCGTGTAATGGCTCTCCTAGACACAGCGCGATGTCAACCCCTAATACCGGGAGAGACGAATCCTGTCTAACCGTCACTGCCTCCAAGTGCTTCGGGACTGCACCCAACTACTACCTGTTTGCACAACTCCTTTGAGCCGTGGTAGGGTAGTAATCAAAGTACAGTGGGAACACACTCGAGGCGAAGTGACAGTGTCATGTCAGCGGACTAAGCTGTACTCATGTAACCTGGGAACTGATAACAGACGATAGGTATAATACCAACCGGTCAGTTCACGACGAGTCCTGTCCAGTGTACTCATAACCCAACGAGCACCCGCATACTATCTCCAGTACGACGTACTGATGGCTGTGGGACAGACCATCTCCCACTCTGGGATGAGAAGCGCATGCGCTAGTCTACTCCGGAGTATCGATGTCCTGTCTCGATAGTCCTGCGACTAGGGACCTGCATAAGGATGTGCTTATAGATTACCCAGCCCCCACTAGTGTGACTGCCATCACAACGCTGGTAATCAAGCAAAGATCTTAAGGGCTCCACTAATGTGTATAAGCGATATACTAAAATAAACACATGTACACATTGAAATAGAAACAAACCAAGTAGCATACTACTATTTTGAGCAAGATTGTATATACAAGGTGAATATCCCAAGCTTCCATTAAGTAATATACAAACTAGTATGATACAGTAATGGCCTCTAGGGCATATACACTAACAATCTCCCACTTGCACTAAGGCCATGTACTGGCGTATCGAAGACCTATCATCTCGATCAGCCGCTCGAACTGAGTCTGGGGCAAGGCCTTGGTGAATGGATCTGCAGTGTTATCTTCTGAAGCAACCCTCCGAACCTCGATCTCCTGGCGATCCACGATCTCCCTGATCAGGTGATACCGCCTCAAGATGTGTCTGGATCTCTGATGCGACCTGGGTTCCTTCGCTAAAGCTATAGCCCCGTTGTTGTCGCAATACAGAGGTATTGGATCAACAATGGACGGAACCACCTGAAGTTCTTTCAAGAACTTCCTTATCCAGACAGCTTCTTTTGCGGCATCAGATGCAGCGATGTATTCCGCTTCCATCGTCGAGTCTGCAACGGTTTCCTGTTTGGAACTCTTCCAACACACCGCCCCTCCATTGTGGGTAAAGACAAAACCCGACATGGACTTAGAATCATCCTTGTCACTCTGGAAGCTGGAGTCAGCAAAGGCCTCGATCTGGAGGTCTTTTCCACCATACACCAAGAACATCTCCTTAGTCCTTCTCAGGTACTTGAGAAGGTTCTTTACCGCTATCCAGTGTTTCTCCCCAGGGTTTGACTGATACCGGCTTACCACACTCGGTGCATAAGCTACATCCGGTCAGGTACACAACATCGCATACATTATAGAGCCTACCGCAGAAGCGTAGGGTATAATAGACATGCGATCCCTCTCCAAATCAGTCTTGGGAGACATCTCTTTAGAGAGGGTGATTCCGTGACAAGCCGGTAGATTACCGCTCTTGGAATCTTCCATACTGAATCTTTTCAGTATGGTGTCGATGTACCTGGACTGTGAAAGTCCTAATATCCTCTTGGATCTATCACGATGGATCCGGATCCCCAGGATGTATGAGGCATCACCCAGGTCTTTCATGGAGAACCTGTGTGACAAGAACCCCTTGACAGATTGTAGCATAGGAATGTCATTTCCTATTAAGAGAATGTCATCCACGTATAAAACGAGGAATACTACAGTTCTCACTACAAATCTACTATAGATGCATGGTTCATCTGGATTTTTGATAAAGCCAAATTCCTTGACCGTCTCATCAAAACAGATGTTCCAACTCCGCGATGCCTGCTTTAGTCCATAGATGGACTTAAGCAACTTGCACACCTTTCCGCTGCTCCCACTCTGAATGAAACCCTCTGGTTGGTCCATATAGACACACTCCTTTAAATTTCCATTTAGAAAAGCGGTCTTTACGTCCATTTGCCAGATCTCATAATCGTGGAAGGCAGCAATGGCAAGAAGGATCCGAATGGATTTCAGCATAGCCACTGGAGAAAAGGTTTCGTCATAGTCCAAGCCAGGTCTTTGACGGAAACCTTTTGCAACAAGTCTATCTTTATAGGTCTCAACCTGTCCATCTACACCAATCTTCCTTTTGAAGATCCACTTGCATCCTACGGGTTTTACCCCGTCTGGAGCAATGTCCAACGTCCATACTTTGTTGGTGTACATGGACTCCATTTCGGTCCACATTGCATCCAGCCATTTTACCGAGTCAACGCTCTGAACGGCCTGCTGGAAGCTAGTAGGCTCATCATAATCTATGATGCAATCCTCTCTATCCCCGTCTATGAGAAAACCGTAGTATCTCTCGGGCGGATGAGACTGCCTACTACTCCTGCGGAACGGCGTAGGAATATCCTGTTCTTTTGAACCCTCTGGTTCCACTAAGCTTTCAGTAATAGCTCGTGGTTCTGGAATTTCTTCCAGTTCTACTGCGCTCCCACTAATTTCCTTTTCTAAGAACTGGTGTTCTAGAAAGTGGGCATGACGAGAAACAAAAACCTTTTGTTCCTCTTCGCAATAGAAGAAATATCCCTTAGAGTTCTTTGGATATCCCACGAACTTGCACTGTACTGAGCGTGCCTCGAGCTTGTCCGCATGCTGCTTTTTGACAAAAGCTGGACTTCCCCATGTCTTAATGTGATTAAGATAGGGTCTCTTCCTACACCACATCTCATATGGTGTAGTAGGCACAGTCTTAGTGGGAACTCGGTTCAAAAGGTATGCTGCCGAATCTAGCGCATACCCCCAGAATGATCAACGTAACTCAGCGTTACTCATCATGGACCGTACCATATCCAATAGGGTTCGGTTCCGTCTCTCCGATACACCGTTATGTTGCGGAGTGTATGGAGGAGTAAGCTGAGAGAGAATTCCATTCTCTTTTAAATAGTCCAGGAACTCGGCACTCAAGTATTCACCACCTCGATCCGATCTTAAAATCTTGATACTTTTGCCAGTTTGTTTTTCTACTTCATTCTTATATTCCTGGAATTTTCCAAAGGCTTCGGACTTATGTTTCATTAAGAAGACATAACCGTACCTTGAAAAGTCATCCGTAAAAGTAATGAAGTAAGAATAACCGCTTCGCGCATGTGTAGACATTGGACCGCACACGTCGCTGTGTACGAGCCCCAAGAGCTCGCTCGCTCTTACTCCGTGTCCAGTGAACGGAGCCTTTGTCATCTTTCCTTTGAGACAGGATTGACAAGTGGCATACGATTGATATTCGAACGCATTCAAATATCCTTCTGTATGTAACTTCGTCAACCTTCTCTCATTGATGTGACCCAGTCTACAATGCCATAAGAAAGTCTGATTTATTTCCGGGGACTTTCTTTTGTGTGTATTCTGGACATTGAAAATCTGCGGTTGGTTTAATACGTATATACCATTGCTTAATGTACCTGACCCAATCAGAACTTGATTAAGGTGAATGTTAACAACATTGCTTACAAACGCAAATTCATAACCTTCTTTAGAAACCAAAGATATAGAAATGATATTACAAGTTGCGTTGGGTACAAAAAAGCAATTACGCAAAACCAAAACATGTCCATCTGACATTCCCAGGTGATAGTCCCCTACGGCCTTAGCATCCATGCTAGCTCCGTTTGCAACTTTGAGGGTCATGTCACCTGCCTTCAAAACCCTACGGTTTCTCAACGCCTGCAAAGAATTACAGATATGAGATCCTGATCCGGTATCCAATACCCAGGAAGTAGAGTTTATTGAAAGACAGTTTTCAATAACATACACACCTGAAGCTGAAGCCGCAATCTGCTTCAGATCCTGTGTTCTGGCTTTCCAAGCCCTGCAATCATTCTTCCAGTGTCCCTTCTTATGACAATAGAAGCATTCTTCCTTATCCACAAGCTTTCCCACTTTCTTTGTTGCTTTTGTCTTTCCCTTCGTATCCACTTTACTAACACCGCCCCTTGGTTTGGCGGGGGCTTTCTTCTTCTTTCCCTTGGCTTTCGCCTTGGACCTAGAAGAGGAAGATCCTCCTACAAACAAAGTGGATGTTTCCTTACCTTTCTGTAGGGTGCCCTCTGCGCTCCTCAGCATGTTGAGGAGTTCTGAAAGTTCAACTTCCTTTTCTTGTAAGTTGAAGTTCAGGATAAACTGGGCGTAAGTGGAAGGAAGGGACTGGAGAATCAAGTCCGTATAGAGCTCATTCTCCAACGTGGTCCCAAGGTCCGCGAGCTCTTCTATGTAGCCAATCATCTTAAGCACGTGTTCCGCTACCGATGATCCGACGGCCAACCTTGCCGAAAATAACTTCTTCGACACTTCGTATCTTGCGATACGAGACTGCTCTCCATACAGTTCTTTTGTATGGAGAAATATGGATTCGAGGTCCATATTCTCGTGCCTCCTCTGATGTTCGTTGTCCATAGAGGCAAGAACGAGGCACTTGGCCTTCGCGCAATCGATTTCCCAGGTCTTACGGATTTCCTTATCCGCGACGCTGGTTTTGGGACCTGGGACAGGGGAAGCTTTGGTGGTAAGAAGATACCCCAGCTTGTCATAAGTGATTGCCATCTTGACATTCCTGAGCCAATCTTTGTAGTTTGGCCCTGTCAGTATGTTTTTATCTAGAAGTAACTTAAGTCCAGTCATGTCGATTGGTCGCTGCAATTAGGAGAGAGAAGAAACACTCGGCATGATGCTCTTGCAAGTTTAGAATGGTTTTTAGTTTGTCTAAACAGGATGGCTCCCACTGTTTCTCGAATCCCTCCTCAAACCAAAAAGGAAGAATTAGTCAGGATCAATCTCACCGTACAATACTTTCTTAACCGTTCAGCCAGGCCAGTGTTGGTACTTCGAGGGAGGTTTTCCAACGCTTTCGCGAAGTTTCTTAATTAAATAACCTCTTTTCCCTGGGGGCGTAGCCCCGCTAACACCTTTCTAGACACCTACTTGGTTTATAGCATTGATCGTTAAGTGAGAAATTTCCCGAGGAGTAGCATATACTCACAGTAGGATCGGGATCCAAATATCATCGCGTGACGAAACTGAAGGAATCCTACCAGAATCATCACACTCCAAATGGTATGCAATACTAGCAAGTTTCAGTTCTTTTGAAACTCCCGATGTGGATTTTTGCCCCATGCTCTTATGACCTTGACTTTGGCCAAAATATCATAAGTCACATGTCAAGTTCTACCCGTCATTCTCCAGGTTAATTTGGATCCACCCGTACCTACCCTTGACTTTGGCCAAAATGGCAGTACGACTGTCCCAAACCAACGCATCTATCTATGCTACACATGAATACCCAATAGCTACCAATCACTGTGCCTTGACTTTGGCCAACATACACAGCTTGAATACTATTGACTATTCATGTGAAACGACGGAGGGCTACGAATGGTTTTGGCAAAACCGTGAACGTAGTGAACTTGATATAATCGATGGAACGAGATAGCTTTTAAAAGGAGTGGCTCAAGCTCCGCATTTAAAAGTTAGTTTTGAAAAGAACCGAGTGGTTTTCGAAAGTGTTCCAACGACTTTAACTTGGTTTATTTTCTTGCATTAGTTCTTTTAATGCGTGATATTCTTGCATTAGTTCTTTTAATGCGTCCCATCATTTAATCCTACCATTGCAGAAAACAACCAAAATATGACGTACGCTTATGCCATTCGCATTCGCCACGGGGCCCCGTCATTACCCGTTAGGTTACTTAACTAACGACAGAGCGGGGGCTGGGCTAGCGCGGCTGTAAAACATAAGCAACGCCTAAATAATATCATATATAGATATATTGCAATGATAGCCATTTCAGATCACAGATGAACACATTGGATATACTAGGAATCCGCAATTCGTACGAGCCTGTAACGAAAAGCAGATTACACGGTCGCGGTGAATAGCCAATACCCCACCCAAGACCCCTACGGGTGCGGCAAACTACCCGCCAAGTACCCGAAGCGAAGCAACCTCCTTCAACTCCGTGAGTAGGCCACTCGGCACTTCGGCATACCCGGTAGTTTGTGCACCCCTGATCGCACGCTTTTGACGTGTCGGATGTTCAAAGAATTAAAGTATAACCGCGATCAGGACGGTGTCGCTTTGCAGCTAGCCGGTTGAGCACGGGTCGGTCCACAGGGAGATGGTGGTATTTTACCTTCTTGTCTTAGACGAGTCAATAAAGAATGAGTATGAGTTTGATTCTAACCTATGTGTTTATTTGCAAGTATAAAGTTGTTAAGAAAAGATACGAGATTGTAAGCTAAGAATTCCGTACTCAAAACCTTTGAGCCGAGTCTTGACCAATTGAAGCTAGAGCAATCGGCAACAACGTGGATTAGGGGATTTAAGCGCGGTATTCGTGGAATCCGGCTTATTTACCCTTGTCCTTCCGTTCATGTCTCTTGCTTTCGCCTCCGGCCAAACCGAACGCAACCGGTCGCGGTTAGGAATCACCGTTACCTTGTCAGGGTACGGTGCCTAACGGAGCGCTTGCGTATGGTTTGGGCGGAGTTCAATGGAAAATACGGGAAAAGGAAATGGGCAAAGAAACGTTAACTTATAATACCGTATTATTTCTTAACAACGGCAATAATTACATTTACAAAAAGAACCAAAAAGAGAGAACAAAAAGAAAAGAACAAAGAAAAGAAAAGATTACAAGTAAGTAAGTGCAAGGAATTTAAGTGCATGAAATAAATTGCAAGTAATAAAAAGCAAGTAATAAAAAGCGAGTAATAAAAGAACAAGAAACTAGGACTCAAGACAAGCATGTGATCAATAGCCAACCCTTAAACTTGCAAGCTCAATCAAGAGGTTGCAAGATCAAGAGAAGGGTAGAGAACGCATGTGAAATGAAGTGCTAATTCCATGAAAGAATACGACCCTTGAGATCAATAACTAACCCTTAACCATTCAAGCTCAATGAAGAGGTTGAATGATCAAGAGAAAGCAAGAATCTCAAGGGGAAGAAGAAACACAAGAGAATGATACAAAACCCTCATCTTCATTGATCTCCACTCAAAAAGCTCTCACTACAATTTTCATGGAAAAAGAATGAAGAAGAAGAAGAAGAACTATACAAAAACCTACAAAAGAGTGGACACAAAATTGGACCCTTGGCTTAGCTCAAATCTGCTGTATTTATAGGCAGGGAGTTGAAGATCTAGGGCAACAAACTGGACCCATGTGAAAAGACCATCCTACCCCCCAAAGCCTATGCCCTGAAGCGCCTGTACGGCCGTGGATCCGCCGCCAATAGCCCCTATTGGCCGCGGATCCGCGCCCCTACAGTAGGGTTAGGGTGTGGGCAACTTTGTACTTCCCTGGTCTGCTGTCCCCTGTTGTCTGGTACATGTATTTTCTGATAATTTCTTCCAGAATATCTTCAGATTCTTAGTCCAAGATTGCATCTTTTCTTCACTTTTGACTTTATCTCTCTTGAGCTCCGCGCACCCATTGATTCTTGTGCTGCCCCCCTCGTGCTCTGTGCTTGTCCCAGACACGAATGACCACTGTCATATGACTTGTCTCAGGAACTGGTACTCGGCACTGGACGGATATGGATGACCGGAACCCGGCTTTTATCTGCTGTGACAGATGTTCTGTATTTGGTGTAACTGTGGAGATTTTGCCTTGATTTGCAATATTTGGACTGGAAACCTGTACTCTGTAAATAAGTAACAAACACGGATTAAAAGTACCTACCTATAAACACACGAGCATAAGAATGGGCAGTAAAAAATGCAGTATTCTGTGATGAACAAGTCGTATTTTTCACTCCACCTTTTTCTTGTTTTCATTTCATACACACCTCTGTGAACGTGCAATAGTCTTTATCATAGAATAAAACCTTAATATCTCCGCTAAATTTTTTTATAAAAAGCCTGTCTTTTATCAAGATTATTCTCACACAAAGAACCGTTAGGAATTTTAACTCGGAGAGAACACTTGCTTGACTTTGTTTTAACCTGGACTTTCTAGGCTTCTTAGCGAGCTTTGGGCCAATGCACCCAAACCAGTTGGTTTTAGGGCATTAGGTGTAGAAACACCCCAGCGGACTTAATTACTCAAGTTACCTAGGTCCAAAAACAAAAGACAGTTTGGCGTGAAAATCAGATGATTTAATACGAACGGAGATATAACCGGCAGTTCAATTATTTTTTTGGATAAAAGACGTGTTTAGTGGGTTTGGTGTGTAATCATTCCAATCAAGTTTCAGATGGGTTATTTTTCAGACTTAGTTCCAATTACGGCATCAATAATATTCCTTCATATTCGCTTTACTTCATAAACTATTCTTGACATTACTTATTTCAGAACAAACCTATTTGATCCTTAGAAAATCATTTATCTGTTTAAAAGTTTTTTAAACATAAAAGACTTGTCATCTAATTCCCAAAAACTCACGACACGTGTAGTGTGATGTAAAGACGTATATCAGCTATAGTTAACTTCAAAGGAGAGTTATCTTTCAGGTTTTCAAAATCTAAACATAAGATTTAGTTATTCCTATCTTTTCAAACAAAAACCGTCGAAATGTTGAATCAGAGTTTTTCCACTAGCTACTTGACAGAAAGGTTTTTATGTTTTTAGAAAATTTTCAATTTTTGTGGGTTTTTAATAGGGTATGCAAATGCAAAATATACAAATGAATGCGAAAGAAGAAAGCTTACCGAGCACACCCCCAAACTTAAACTTGACAGTGCCCTCACTGTCAGGCTACACCAAGAGGGTCAAAATTGCCGGCGCTCCCTAAAAACAAATTATATACAACAAAAAATATATACAAAAAAGGTGTCCCCCCCAAACTTAATTAAAACAGTGTTTCCACTGTTAAGCGTTGAAATTCAGGATTAGGGGGGAAAGAGAACAGTATCGGGCTATACAAGGCCTTACACAGGCCGAAAGTTAACACCAACCATTCAAAGATCTTATCGCTATAATGTACCGGTTGGTGGAAGAAGGCGTAGAGAAAAGAGATGGAGAATACGCGAGACCATATGCGGAGAGAAGCGGGATATGGTCTCGGTATATGAGAGGAAGAAGAATGGCGGAAGGGAAAAAGAAGTGGAACACGAACTTGAGGGTGCAAATGGAGTAAATAGATTAGCACAATTTGTGATGAGCGATGTGTAAAAAGCGATTGTGCTAATATATTTACCCGTCGAGAAATGGGGTCAAATCCCTCAAGATTCGTGAGAAACCATGGGTACGCCGAACTTGGTAAACCAGACACAGTAAATGAAAGTGAGACGGGTTCTTGCAAGGTCGGAACGATGGAAAGGATGGAGGGAAGTGGTTGAGGAAGGGTATCGGTTAAAGGTTCAGGAGGGTGTACACAGTCAGTGGAAGGAACAGGATGAATTGGAAAATCCGACTCATCAAGCAAAACTGGTTCATCCTCAAAACTATCCTCAATATTCTCCTCAAAATTTAGCACATCCATGCTCTTCTCTTCAAAGTCCAGACGCATATGGGGTTCGGGAAAAACATTTAATGACTCGGGATGATGATTTGAAGAGACAAACTCAGCCAAATCTACGGGTTCATCATCCAAAATATCCCCAGCGTCAATATCCTCAATCAAGTGAAAATCAAAATTCTCTGACACCTCATCAAAAGCATGGATATTAATCGATTCTGGTTCTAAGATATAGGTGTAGAGGTCAAAAGGATTAGGTATGGTTTCACTTGGAAGGGACCCTTCACAATTGGGCAAATCAAACACTACGAAGTCGCACAACTCATTCATCATTCTATCTTCAATTGATAAATCATGTGGGATACTCGATAGACTTTCAAAACAGGAGTTGTGGGATTCAATTTGGGATGGGTTGGTTTGATTTGGAAGGGGGTACATCTCACTCTCTCCACTCAAATTCACAGCCTGTCCTGCCGCCTCATCATACATTGAAAAAGTTGGAGCTAGTTGAAAACTAGCTACCGGGTCACTAGGTTGCATGAGAGCGGCCATGGACGCATTCAAATCCATCATTTGTTGGCTTGACGCTACCCTAAAGTCTTCCAACGACTGTTCTAGACTAGACATTGGTTGTGAAGGGGTTTCAGTAAAAGATTCAAAGTTGTTTGGATACTGAAAACTCCTAAATGGCTGTTCTGATGCAATGTCTAGGGAAGGTGCAAAAGTAGGGTAGGATTGGTAGGAGTTGAATGACTGGACAGGAGCAGGATCAACATCTGGACAGGAAGGTGAATGGAATTGCTGATCCCAAGAATTTGAAGTGGTGAAAGGAGTGAAAGATCGGCTATGGGATTGTTCAATACGTTCAGCAAGAGACATAGGTCTTGTGGCTACAACTGGACTTTCAAAAGGGGTATCAACGCAAGAAGGGGTGAATGTTTGAAATGGTTGATATGAAGTGGATTGCGGGGTCCAGTTGTTCGTCCTATACGCGTCTATCCGATCTTTCAAAGAAATTTTGGGCATGGAGGGGTCGTTCGAAGTTCGGCCAAAGCAAGAACCGTAAGAAGTAATTTCTGGTTGTGGGTACCAAAGTTCGGCAAGAGTTTTGCGAGGTGGGGTACCCATGATATGAAGAGAGAAAGAAAGGCAGAGAAAAGGAGGGGAAAAAGAATGTGGTTTTTTTTTTTTTATATATATTAACAAAAGAATGAAATATACACAAAAAAAATATGGACAAAAATAATCACGACACAAAAAAATACCACACACCTAATCGTTCTAGGGTTCACCTAGGTCAACTAGACCTGCTCCAGAACTTGATTGTCGAAGTTAAACAGCGTCGAGAAACGGGCTTAAAAATACACTGATCACGAGGCCAGGTAAGTGCAGAGATAAGGGGAGGTTGTCCAATGCTTTCGCGAAGTTCCTTAATTAAATAACCCTTTCTCTTTCGGCGGTTGCGCCTTTAACACTTTCCTAGACACCCCGTAAACAATATACCGTTAAGCGAGGTTCTAAACACGGTTTATCTTCTCCTAATGAGCGCGAAGTCCTTAGGGATTAAAGTCTAATTTCTTTTAAAATTTGTGCGGGTAATCGTTATGCTCAAGTTCGTGATTTGTGGGCCACGGAAAAGGTGATGAAATCCTTTACCGTATATTATGGGGTTCGCTTGCCCTTAAGTCCGTATTAATTGATGCAATGCGCAATTCAATAAAAATTCTATAAAGAATCAATAAATCGTTTTTTAGTTTAAGCGCGGCACTGCAACAAATACGGGTTAGTCAATTTTTAGCGTTTGCTAGCGAACTTGCAAAGAATCCTGCAAAGAGTAGTATATTGGAAGCGTCGGATTTGAGAAGAAGGTATTAGTAAAGTACGTACCGTTAAGTTTTGGGTTAGGAAACCCCCGTTGAATCAAATCCGGTAAGCTTGGAAAGTTCGCTTGCGCGGGTCAAACTACCCGGATCTTTGGCACTGTACTTCGCAATCACCTTAGCCTTGAATGCACACTTTGCTCCCACAATCGCAGTTTGCAAATACGCAAAAATCTGCACACTTGCCCACAAAAATGATCAAAAAAACAAAAAGTTTTTTTTTTTTTATAAATATATACAAAAAGAATATTAACCCGAATAACAAGAAAGAAAATACGCTACCGTCTCCCCGGCAACGGCGCCATTTGATCGCACGCTTTTGCCGTGTCGGATGTTCAAAGAATTAAAGTATAACCGCGATCAGGACGGTGTCGCTTTGCAGCTAGCCGGTTGAGCACGGGTCGGTCCACAGGGAGATGGTGGTATTTTACCTTCTTGTCTTAGACGAGTCAATAAAGAATGAGTATGAGTTTGATTCTAACCTATGTGTTTATTTGCAAGTATAAAGTTGTTAAGAAAAGATACGAGATTGTAAGCTAAGAATTCCGTACTCAAAACCTTTGAGCCGAGTCTTGACCAATTGAAGCTAGAGCAATCGGAAACAACGTGGATTAGGGGATTTAAGCGCGGTATTCGTGGAATCCGGCTTATTTACCCTTGTCCTTCCGTTCTTGTCTCTTGCTTTCGCCTCCGGCCAAACCGAACGCAACCGGTCGCGGTTAGGAATCACCGTTACCTTGTCAGGGTACGGTGCCTAACGGAGCGCTTGCGTATGGTTTGGGCGGAGTTCAATGGAAAATACGGGAAAAGGAAATGGGCAAAGAAACGTTAACTTATAATACCGTATTATTTCTTAACAACGGCAATAATTACATTTACAAAAAGAACCAAAAAGAGAGAACAAAAAGAAAAGAACAAAGAAAAGAAAAGATTACAAGTAAGTAAGTGCAAGGAATTTAAGTGCATGAAATAAATTGCAAGTAATAAAAAGCGAGTAATAAAAAGCGAGTAATAAAAGAACAAGAAACTAGGACTCAAGACAAGCATGTGATCAATAGCCAACCCTTAAACTTGCAAGCTCAATCAAGAGGTTGCAAGATCAAGGGAAGGGTAGAGAACGCATGTGAAATGAAGTGCTAATTCCATGAAAGAATACGACCCTTGAGATCAATAACTAACCCTTAACCATTCAAGCTCAATGAAGAGGTTGAATGATCAAGAGAAAGCAAGAATCTCAAGGGGAAGAAGAAACACAAGAGAATGATACAAAACCCTCATCTTCATTGATCTCCACTCAAAAAGCTCTCACTACAATTTTCATGGAAAAAGAATGAAGAAGAAGAAGAAGAACTATACAAAAACCTACAAAAGAGTGGACACAAAATTGGACCCTTGGCTTAGCTCAAATCTGCTGTATTTATAGGCAGGGAGTTGAAGATCTAGGGCAACAAACTGAACCCATGTGAAAAGACCATCCTACCCCCCAAAGCCCATGCCCTGAAGCGCCTGTACGGCCGTGGATCCGCCGCCAATAGCCCCTATTGGCCGCGGATCCGCGCCCCTACAGTAGGGTTAGGGTGTGGGCAACTTTGTACTTCCCTGGTCTGCTGTCCCCTGTTGTCTGGTACATGTATTTTCTGATAATTTCTTCCAGAATATCTTCAGATTCTTAGTCCAAGATTGCATCTTTTCTTCACTTTTGACTTTATCTCTCTTGAGCTCCGCGCACCCATTAATTCTTGTGCTGCCCCCCTCGTGCTCTGTGCTTGTCCCAGACACGAATGACCACTGTCATATGACTTGTCTCAGGAACTGGTACTCGGCACTGGACGGATATGGATGACCGGAACCCGACTTTTATCTGCTGTGACAGATGTTCTGTATTTGGTGTAACTGTGGAGATTTTGCCTTGATTTGCAATATTTGGACTGGAAACCTGTACTCTGTAAATATGTAACAAACACGGATTAAAAGTACCTACCTATAAACACACGAGCATAAGAATGGGCGGTAAAAAATGCAGTATTCTGTGATGAACAACCCCCTCCATGGGTCTATCCTAGGAGCAAAAACAGTAAAAAGAAATTATACAATGACGGCTACAACCCCGACCCGGTTGTGCGGCCATACAAATAATTATTACATCAATTTACAAATTTACATGAATTGAAAGAAAAGAAAACTCGTCTCACAACCCCCCGGCTATTCACCCGCGACAATCCAATGAATTCATATACACATTCCAGCAACATTACAGATCACAGATTTGTATAACCCCCACTAATCGACATATAGCGATTAGCAGACGTTCAATACAAATATCACATCACAGATAAAAACCCGTCAGCTTAAGTCTTTAGAAGTTCGATCAAAAATACGGATTTTCAGGCCCCAAACACAAAATTTTCGTTCTGGAAAATCTGGGCAGAAAATACATATTTCAAAAATCCCAAAACAACCCCATAAAAACACTGCACAAAATGTGCGGTTCCGCGGCGCTTTGACCGGTTCGTGGGACCAAATTTCGTGGGTGTTTAATAAAAACCCTGAGCCGATTTTTAAGATGAAATTTATCAATTTTACAGAACTTTAAAAATCGACAGCAACTTTGAATTTCGGGTTTATTTCGGGACTTTTTCTCCGATGGAATTTCTAGCTACTATGCTAACATGTTAGATAGAGTTTAACTAGGCTTTGATACCACTGTAAGTCCATGCTACCTCTCGCGGTACTTTCGGACGTGCGGAATTTGGTGAAAAACAATTTTCTAGAGGCAGTAACATGGACTCAAAACCGGATCTTTGTTAAACATCTAACTAACAACCTAATTAGGAGTTGTTAACTACTCGGTTAGGGGGTTATACCTTTCTTTCTTGAACTCCTTCGTCTTCAAGCCTCGATGGTTGTCCGGATCGGCTTCACCCCGTCTTCTCCTTGCGCCGAAAATCGATCCACCTGAAAGCTTCTACTTTTGGCTTCTTCTTCGAACTTCGAAGAAACTAGTTCACTCGGTTTGCTAAACCTTGTGAACTAGAGTGAGTAGAGGAGAGTGTGTTGTGATTTTCTCTATGGTTCTTGGTTCTCAACACATGAGACAAGTGAACCATAGACTAAAGAGAGGGAGAGCAAGAGGAAGGAGATGAGAGCTCAAGAACACAAGAGAGAGAATGAAAATGATAGAATGAGCAAGACTTTTCTCACTTGGCTCTCATAATCCAAAACCATCATCAGAAAAATAGTAATCAAGTATTGTGTAAATGGTTTAAGTCAAAATGGCTATATCATTTCATGCACTCATATTGCACAAGAGAACAAGCAAGTAAAAAGTCTTTGCCATGAAATGATAGCCATTGTCATCATGATGGTCAACTAGTCCAACCTAGTCAACCGGTCAACAAAGTCAACAAGTCAACAAAGTCAACCCCTCAACAACCATGTCACCACAATACTTAACTAATATTATTGTTAATTACATATCATATTCTCATTAGGGTTGAGCAAAAAGTCAATGGTCAACGGTCAACAACCCTAATGAGAATCCTCTGCCTCTGTCTCTCCGTCAACTGTGCATACACACCCGCATTCGCGTTCCGAGGAACACGAATACATACTGTATAAAACCAATCCAAAAACATACACTAGGATCTGGCTTAAACCAAAGCCCGCTAGTGTTAACTGTCCGGACACTGTACGTGCACAAGTGCACGGATGTGACCGGACCCTGTCGCAAAACCATGCGACCTGTCGCAAAACCATGCGACCTCTACTCTTTTGCCAAAAGGCGAATAGCTTTCTGTATGGGACTCTAAAGACTCAACACTACGCTGGCAGTGGGTTTAACCGCAGACCGCAAGCGGCACTAGCTGTGCGTAACGGTCCCCAGGTAGATGCCGACAAGAAGACTGACGAGGTGAAACCCATCTGAACTCCTACTGAGCCTGAATGTGACAATCTCCGTACAGTCCGGTCTGTTCGTCTGATACATCGCATGGCGGGCCTAGGGGGCGGTAAACATCAGTCCCCTAATAGCGGTACAAGTCGTGTCGGAGTGAAGCCCAATACACCCTGAGATAACACTGGAAGCCTACCAGTATATCTCGCTTTCCCTGGCCAGGGACTACTCGTGTAATGGCTTTCCTAGACACAGCGCGATGTCAACCCCCAATACCGGGAGAGACGAATCCTGTCTAACCGTTACTTCCTCCAAGTGCTTCGGGACTGCACCCAACTACTACCTGTTTGCACGACTCCTTTGAGCCGTGGTAGGGTAGTAATCAAAGTACAGTGGGAACACACTCGAGGCGAAGTGACAGTGTCAAGTCAGCGGACTAAGCTGTACTCATGTCACCTGGGAACTGATAACTGACGATAGGTATAATACCAACCGGTCAGTTCCCGACGAGTCCTGTCCAGTGTACTCATAACCCAACGAGCACCCGCATACTATCTCCAGTACGACGTACAGATGGCTGTAGGACAGACCATCTCCCACTCTGGGATGAGAAGCGCATGCGCTAGTCTACTCCGGAGTATCGATGCCCTGTCTCGATAGTCCTGCGACTAGGGACCTGCATAAGGATGTGCTTATAGATTACCCAGCCCCCACTAGTGTGACTGCCATCACAACGCTGGTAATCAAGCAAAGATCCTAAGGGCTCCACTAATGTGTATAAGCGATATACTAAAATAAACACATGTACACATTGAACTAGAAACAAACCAAGTAGCATACTACTATTTTAAGCAAGATTGTATATACAAGGTGAATATCCCAAGCTTCCATTAAGTAATATACAAACTAGTATGATACAGTAATGGCCTCTAGGGCATATACACTAACATTTGGTTTAAGCCGGATCCTAGTATTAGATTTGTTGGATTACTTTAGTCTCATCGAATTCGCATTCAGTCGGAATGCGGATGCAGGTATGTATATACAGGTGAGGGGTATCCTTGTGATCCGTCACGAGTTTACTTTAGATGTTGTCGGATCTTTTTGTTGGACCAAACATTTGGATTAATGTTTGGATAATGGAATTAGTGAGCTAGAAATCATCATTAGATGCATTAATGTGACATAGACATATACTATGAGTCATGGTCTCTTTTTTAGAAAATATGTCACATTAATGGATTGATTTATGATGATATGAGAGGAAGAGAGAGAGAGGGGCTTCCATGGTGGTAGTTTTGGTCTTGTATTTTTATCATCTCACTCTCTCTCTTATTCTCATTCCATCACAAGAAAAGATAACACCAAAGGAAAAGAAAAGAGCTCACTTCTTCTTCTTCTTCCACTAGCTCATTATATCCATTAATGGCAACACCTTCAACCTCCATCCAAGCCATGGATGCAAGAGGCAAAGTGATCACAAACATTCTCTACAACATCTTGGACACGTCGGCTAGCACACTTCGTGCCCGAGTTGCTTCGAATGAAGCGGGAGCCCGTAAAAAGACTTATCGATGTAGTGCCCTTTCCGACGAGGAGATGAAGACCGGAGATGCCGCGAGGAGATCGGGATGGTGGCCGAAGACCGAAGGACACGGATCGCTCGGTATAGCTCTATACATTTTCTCTAGTTAGCTAGTAGTAGGTTAATGGTCCGATCCGGGTTTTAAGCATACGATAGCGCCGGTTTCTAGCTTGAGAAAAATTTTCGTTTCCGCATTTTGGCCTCGCACATACGGCCGGGGCGCTACCGTAGACTTACATGGTATCAGAGCCACGCCATTAACCTTTACTAGCTTTCTCTAACATGTTTAGAACTTCGATCGAACGAAAATTCCGAAACCGCGATTTCAAGTCATGCACTTTCTGTCGATTTTCTTTTGTTGTCAAAAAATTATTTGGTGTGCTGCAGAAAATCAGGCAGGGTTTTTTAGGAGTTCTGAGAAATTTTGGTTGCATGATCGTACGGTCCCGCCGCGGAACCGCGGCAATAACCCTCTTCCGGCCGCGGTTCCGCCACCATTCTGTGCCCTCACTGCACCAAAATTTCTACAGTGCTTTATGACATGGAAATGGGGTTTCTGGTATTTTTTGTTTGGGCCCAGATTTGTTTGAGTACTGGGTATTGTGCTTGGGGCCCACTTCGGGAATTTTTGTTGATCGAAAATTTAAATATGTTAGTTCACAGTATTTACATTATATCTGCGACCGTGAATGTCATTTGATCGGTAAATCCTGTCTAATTGCTATAGTCCTTTTAGACGGATTTGCGAGCGTGACATTCACGTTGATGTTCTGTGTTGTGCTGTGATGTTGCAGATTTTTCGTGGTGGATAGCCTGGATGCAATGGTAGTACAGTTTGGTTGTATATGTACATTTGATATTGCGGGGCGAGCGTCCGACATGTGGAATGCCGTCACTGCCTGTTTGTATATTATTCTTTTGGGGCATGACCGGGCTGAGGACGATGTACCCGTTGTATATTTTACTTTCTGTACTAGGATTACCCCGCGGTGGGATGCACGGATAGCCGGGTTCTAGAGGGAAACGGGCCCGCATCTCATAGCTTTGAGACGGAGGGGGCTTCACTCTAGAATTGGCGGGCTATTCGCCGCACTCGTAGGGGGTACAGGTTGACCCATGGAGGGGTGCTCAAGTTACCGGATTCCGTGAAGTGCTGGGTGGTCCATTCACGTTGTTGAAGGGGGCTGCCTCGCTTTAGGTTTTAGCGGGTAACTTGCCGCGCCCGTAGGGGTCTAGGATTTCATTGCACAGGCTATCCACACGACCAGGGGAACGTCGGGTTTCAGTAGCGGCTCTATGAAACCCGGGGATCCCAGATATCTGTATTGTTCTGTGATGCTTACTACATTTCTGTGATGTTGCATTTTTATCACGCCATGAGCGAATATTATATATTGATATATATACTAGTATATGTTGTATATGTTTTACACCCACGCTAGTCCAGTCCCCGCTCTGTCGTTAGTTAAGTAACCTAACGGGTGATGACGGGACCCAGTGGCGAATGCGGATGGCATATACGTACATCATATTTTCGTTCTTTTGTGATGTGATCAATTGATGGGACTGCATTGATTCGGATCAATGCAAGCTAAACAAACCTGTTTGATGTTGTTGGAACAATTTTTCAAAAAGCTGTTATTGCAAGGACGTTCTCTTTTGTTTTGCACAGTGGTATTCGGTTATGAATATCCAGCACCTCAGTCGACGAGGTAAGGGCCGAGATCCTTTCACCGGGAGTGACCCCTTGGACAGAAGTTTGCGTCAGGGTAATAACTTCATTATAGCCGATTGCCTTTTGCTTTGCATCGTGGTATTCAGTTGGAATATCCTGCACCTCATTCTACAGGGAAAGAGCCGAGATCCCTTCACCGAGAGTGACCTCTTTAGCAAAGGTTTTCGCCACTATATTTTTATAAAAAGCTATCCGGTTCTTTCAACGATATCAAGTTCATTACGTTGAAGGTTTTTCGCCAAAAACCATTCGTAGCCCTCCGTCGTTTCAGAAAGGTAGCACTTAGTATTCATGCTATGTATGTTGGTCTTCGTCAAGGCATAGTGTATGGTAGCTATTTGTTACTTTTCTGCTGCATAGATAGATGCGTTGGTTTAGGACAGTCGTACTACTATTTTGGCCTTCGTCAAGGGTATGTACGGGTGGGTTCAAATTAACCTGGACAATGATGGGTAGAACTTGACATGTGACTTATGATATGTTGGCCTTCATCAAGGTCATAAGAGCATGGGGTAAAAATCACATCAGGAGTTTCTAAAGAAACTGAAACTTGCCAGATATGCGCATAGTTTCTGGAGTGTGATAACGTGAGTGGATTTCATCACGTTATCATACGATGATAGTTGGATCCCGATTCCCACTGATGAGTCGGTTTACTCCTCAGGTGATCCTGACTAATTCTTCTTTCAGGTTTGGAGAAGAATTTGAGGTTACAGTGGGAGGTTTCCTGATTAGATAAAGTGATAACCATTCTGATCTAGGTTAGAGTGCACGCTGAGTGTTTATTTTCTCTCTCTCTTTGGCAGCGACCATGGCCCGACCCTTGACTATGACTCAGTGACCAAGTTGACCGAACCTTCTTAAACACTGGCTTTTGGATTGTCAGAGTTGCATACCTCATTGCCACTCCTACTTTTACCCTTTTCTCCAGAACACCCCGTATTACTACGAACGTCCACTTCCATTGGATAAAACCATCGTATGGTTATATACGAACTCGAAGGAATTTATTCGAGGATGGTTTCCGGTTCTGGAGAAAACGAATAGGACTATTCAGTTGTCTTTTCCTTTTACCTTTTCTCGAGTTGCGAGTGCTCCTAGGATTAGGACAGTACACCTATTACGCTTATTAGATAGTCTTCTTCCAAACCATAGGCAGGTGTCGAACGGTAGGGAATGAAGAAAACCATTTAGCC
The DNA here is from genome assembly GCA_030015575.1 of Agapanthus africanus. NCBI lineage: Eukaryota > Viridiplantae > Streptophyta > Magnoliopsida > Asparagales > Amaryllidaceae > Agapanthus > Agapanthus africanus. The sequence continues at coordinate 243,990,917 of CM057344.1, forward strand.
TGAAAGGTGTACAGAAGGTTTTAAGTAAAGAGAAATAAAGGGATTAGTAAGAGGGCAAAGTAAATTGCGACTGCTATTCACGACCAAACCAAGTATTTCTTCGCCAATCCTACATCACCTTTGTATTTCTCCAGAACACTCCGTATCACTACGAAGATCTACAGTTTATTGGATACTCCATCGTATGGTTATATACGAACTCGAAGGGACTTGTTCCAGTTCGGGGATGGATTCTGGTGCAGGAGAAATAGGAATAAGGTTTATTCAGGTATCTTTTATCTTTACTTTCTCTCGGGTTGCGAGTGCTCCTAGGATTAGGACATTACACCCATTATGCTTATTGGATAGTCTTCTTCCAAACCATAGGCTGGTGCCAAACGGTAGGGAAGGAAGAAAACCATTTGGCCTAAAGGGGTGTACAGAAGGTAATGACTAAAGACATATAAAGGGATTTGGAGAGATGGCAAAGAAATATACGGTTACAGTTGTGAATCTGGATAATAGAAGAGACATTACTAGGAATACCCGGATACCCCTACGAAACATTTCAATGTTTCAGTTTCACTGTATACTGTTAAAAGAAAACTGATTTCCCAATTAGCCCTTGCTCCAGGGTATGTATTACCAGGTATGATTCTCACATCTGTATGGTTTTACAGATGATGAGTGGGAGTAAGTTATTGGGAATTAGGTGATCATCCTCATTATATCGGAATTCGTTGTAATTGGTGATATTTGAGGAAGTCACCTGGGTTGTTTGCCGGACGACAAATACTTGGTTTTGAATATCCGTTGTTATGCACCAATTTCAAATTGATATATCTGTACGTCTATTTTTATAGCGTGAGATATACCTTTTTGAAATTATGTCGATGGCATTTACCTATATCAGTGGATGGTTAGGTAAGGAGCATTAAAACAGCGGTGTAATTCTTCTTAACCATAAGTAATTTTTTCAATCTACGGCACACAGGAAATGAGTTATTAGACTTAGGGGACTTATACAGAATATTGTATATTGTCCAGTGTCCATTAGGACAGAGGGGTTGGTCATCGTACTATATTCTGTTTACTTATGACTTCTCTAGTTTTTAGACAAGTGTTTCGTAGAAACACAAGGTCTAAGTTTTGAGAAGTTATAGGTATATGAATAAAGTAGAGAATCAGGTATTGCAAGTATCGGGATTCTTCAAGGTGATCGAAGATGTAGATACTTGTGAATGGTATTCAGTTGATAGTAATGATTAAGAGAACTTGCTTCTCTTTCAGGTTACTCATAATTGGAAGCATTTCTAAGTTGAGTAACGCTGATCGGCCTCCTTCCATTTAGTTGACATGCACTGGAGACAGTTGCATGATTTGAATCTGGTTTCAATTAAATCAGTGCCTCTATTTCTATATTGGATATAGAATAGTTCATATCTTAATATTGTTAAGGTACGGGGAGTTGTCCGGCTTATGCTTAAAACCAGACTCTGGATAACTCAAGGCACGTTTCTGTAATGGCTGTTTGTGGGTTGACCCAGGCTATGACGAGGGTTGACTTTCTACCATCTGGAAGATCAATAGTGATATTGTTCTTGACTCGCCACAGTTTTAATAAAAATGGATTTTTTTTCAGAAAACAGTAGTGGGAGTATGGTAGAACTGGAAGTGATTCCAGAACCGCAAACGATTACTGAAAATTTGATAAGAACCTCAAGATTCAATCTGGTTTGACATTCCATTAGCCACTCCACAGATATGGTGGGTAATCTCAGGCGCTCGAGAGGTAACTCGGTATGCTAAAAGACAGTGACAGGGAGGTTCTTGTTTACCCAGACTTGCCATTGCTGTTATTCCAAGCTATGAGACCCGGCAGGAGGATGAGTATAGTGTCGTTCTGAACTAGCTTTAGAAGTGTATGTGTATATGACTCTGCCAGAGGGTTGTCGTAGCCAGTGGGCGCAGCGAAAGCATATTAAACAAGTAGATTATGTCTATTTATGGACTAAAGCAGATATAGTAGAGATAGATCATCTATTTCTGATGTGACAGTCATCGGTTTAACATCATCAGGATAGGGGATGGATCTGTTAAGAAGGTAGTAGGGTGTGATGTCCTGGTACTTAGATGACATACACAGAGTAGGAAGTGAAATTCCTATACTACGATCGGTTATACTTTAGTTGTCACACAGTGGTTTCTCCACATAGGAATTGGATATTATATCAGACGTGCTGGTTACTAGATCTATGGTTTTGGATCTAGATTTGGGAAGTGTCCCAATCTGGGTACTTAGACTGCATTCTAAAGGTGTTTTAGAATGGACGACTTCAGGCATGGTAGTGTACCTGCAGGTGATGGAGTCACCCTCTCTAACGGTGTCTTATAGACTAAAGGGGAGAGGGATGTGCAGGATTGGCAGATCACTTGCTTAGGCAATTGAGTCAATCATGAGATGTCAAGTACCACACCAGATGTTGTTTTTGCACGAGATGCAATATGTTGATATTGATCCAATCCTGGAGAAACGATCGGAAGCAGTCTTAGAACATAAGTGGATGTTCTAGGGATATGATAACGGCATCCTCCTTCGGGAGACAGTTATCATTCCAGGCTTCCAGGGGGACTGGATGACAGAGTGACTGTCAGAGTTATAGTTTTCCCTCTGACGAGGGGCAGTATTTTGGACAGATGGTCTAAGCGGATACTGAGGGAAGCATGGCACAGGATACTGATTGGTTTCAGTTGACGATACAGTCTAAGAAGTTTGGATTTGGAGTTCATTTATGAACTAGGTCCCATCAGACATCCAAACATATTCTAAAACAGGTATTGCTCGTTTCGGGAGATGGGTTTCTCCTCGAACTTCAGATAAAGAGAGACATAGAAAGAAACATCAGAGCGGATCCACTCACTGAGGCTTTTCCTCGAACGCATTGGTTTCGCAAATGGGTTTTGTGAGACTGATTAGTAGAGGAGTTGGGTGTTCGGTATCACACGGGCTGTGAGTATGCGACATCGCAATAATTATCCTTGAGTGCAAGTAGGAGATTGTTGGATATAGTGCCCTCAGAGTCAATTATTGGATCACAGGCACGTGATTGTAATGATTGAGGGAGGACCTATGCCGGTAGGACAGTCTTACTCAAGATGATAGTATGCTATCTGGTTTATCTTTATCATCGTGTACTGCTTTAGGTGACCTTACAGGTCGCTATTACATGTTGATAGAGCCCTTAGGATTCTTGCTTGACTGCCAGCAGTATGATGGCGATCATATATATGGGAGCAGGGGCATATAAGCACATCCTTAAAAGGTCCCTAGTCGTGGGAGTTTTTGAGACAGGGCATCGATACTCCAGAGTAGACTAGTGTATACAGTCGAGACCCCGACGAGGGGCGGTGGCCGGTCTCACAAGCCACTGGTGTCAGTTGGTTCACCTAAGTTGTATATAGGTGCTCATTGGGTTATGAGTACACTGGACATGACTCGCCGGGAACATGCTAGTTGGTATTATACCTGACGTCAGATAGCAGTTCCCTGGTGACATGTGTACAGGTTAGTTCATTGACCTGAGATCGTCATTTGTCTCGTGTGAGTTCCCGCTGTGCTTTGATTACTATCCTACCACGGCTCAAAGGAGACATGCAAATAGGTTTTAGTTGGGTACAGTCCCGAGCCACATGGAGGCAGTGAGCGGATCTACAGGGGTTCGTCTAACCCAGTATTGGGGGTGAGGTCGCGCTGTGTCTAGGAGAGCCATTACACGAAGTCTTTGGCCAAGGCAGGAGATTTACTGGTAGGTATTCCAGTAGTATCTCAGGGTGTTCTGGGCTACACTCCGACATGACTTGTACCGCTTTTGGGGGTCTGACTTTTACCAACCCCCCTAGGCCCGCCATGCGATGCTCATAGACGAACGGACCGGACTGTACGGATATTGTCACTGACAGGCTTATTAGGGTGTCAGGATGAGTTCGCTCATCGACCTCCCTTTTGGTCAATACCTGGTAGCCCGTTACGTACAACTAGTACCTCAGACGTGCTAGTGGTTAAATCCACAGCCAAAATATTGACGAGTCTTTAGAGTCCCCCACAGACAGTTTCTCAAGTTTCGGGCGAAACGTTGTAGAGGCCGTATGATATATGGCAGGGTTCGATCTTATACGTGCGGTATTGCACGGATCATGATCGAATGGATCATACTAGAGGGCTTTGGCTTAAGCCGGATCCTAGTATTAGTTTTGTTGGATTACTTTAGTCTCATCGCATTCGCATTAAGTCGGAATGCGGATGCAGGTATGTATATACAGGTGAGGGGTATCGTTGTGATCCGTCACGAGTTTACTTTAGATGTTGCCGGATCTTTTTGTTGGACCAAACATTTAGATTAATGTTTGGATAATGGAATTAGTGAGCTAGAAATCATCATTAGATGCATTAATGTCACATAGACATATACTATGAGTCATGGTCTCTTTTTAAGGAAATATGTCACATTAATGGATTGATTTGTGATGATATGAGAGGAAGAGAGAGAGAGGGGGGCTGCCATGGTGGTAGTTTTGGTCTTGTATTTTTATCATCTCACTTTCTCTTTTATTCTCATTCCATCACAAGAAAAGATAACACAAAAGGAAAAGAAAAGAGCTCACTTCTTCTTCTTCTTCCTCTAGCTCATTATATCCATTAATGGCAACACCTTCAACCTCCATCCAAGCCATGGATGCAAGAGGCAAAGTGATCACAAACATTCTCTACAACATCTTGGACACGTCGGCTAGCACACTTCGTGCCCGAGTTGCTTCGGATGTAGCGGGAGCCCGTAAAAAAACTTCTCGATGTGGTGCCCTTTCCGACGAGGAGATGAAGACCGGAGATGCCGCGAGGAGATCGGGATGGTGGCCGAAGACCGAAGGACACGGATCGCTCGGTATAGCTCTCTACCCTTTCTTTAGTTAGCTAGTAGTAGGTTAATGGTCTGATCCGGGTTTTAAGCATACGATAGCGCCGGTTTCTAGTTTGAGAAAAAATTTCGTTTCCGCATTTTGGCCTCGCACAGACGGCCGGGGCGCTACCGTAGACTTACACCGGCTATATCACATATACCCGGTCGATATCTCATATCGCGAGAATCTAATACGGTGTCACATACACGTATTGTTCTCGGTCCCGCACATATCATATATATGCTCCTACTCCATTTTGCCTGAGCCAAGAAACCTCTGTGTAGGACTCTAAAGAATCGTCAATACGCCGGCAGTAGGTGATGATCATATCAAACACCCACAAGCTGCAAGCGGTCAACTAAACGTAACAGCCACCCAGGTATTGAGCGATCAGAAGATCAACAAGCAAGCATGTACTTTCTCCTGCGAATCCAGTCAGTAACACTCCCGTACAGTCCGGTCTCTTCGTCTGATATGTCGCATATCTCGCCTAGGGGTGGTAAACGTAAGACCCCAGTAGCTTCATAAGTCGTGTCGATATGAGGTCCATAACAGTTCGAGAAACTACTGATAACACTTACCAGTAAATCTCAGCAACCCTGGCCAGGGATTTCCAGTTATAGCCAATCGAACACAGCGCAACATCAACTCCTTATACCGGGAGAGACGAATCCCCTCCTATCGCTCATTGCCTCTATGTGATTCGGGACTGTACCTAAAAGCCACCTGTTTTCACGCCCTCTTAGACGTGGTATGATGGAAATCAAAGCACAGTGGGAATCACACAAGACTCTATGAAGATCTCGGGTCTACAGTCTAACCTGTACCAGTGTCACCAGAGAACTGCCATCTGACGTGAGGTATAATACCATCTAGGAGTTCTCGGCGAGTCCGTCCAGTGTACCCAGTCTCTACTGAGCACCCGTACACCATCCTTGATGTCAAACACCGATGGATATGGGATCATCCATCGCCCATCATATGGGTCAAGAGGCGTATAGGCTAGTTACTCTGGTGTATCGATGCCCTGTCTCGATACGCCCTCGACTAGGAACAGTTATAGGATGTACTCGTTGACTACCGTGGCCCCATTAGTATGATCTCATCATAGTCCCAGTAGTCGAGTACATATCCTAAGGGCTTTATCAACATGTAATATAGAGACAATCAGAGTACATGTTAAGATAAAGAGCAACCAGATAGCGTACTATCATGTCGAGCAAGAAAGTCCTCTCTATATATGTCCAAGCATCCATTACAATATACATCGTATGTACAGTAATGGCCTCTAGGGCATACATATAACTAACGGTCTTCTCCTTCATGGACGGATCGTCAGGATATAATCAGATAAAGATGCATCCCGAGGATCAGAAGCATACTTCTTTTCGGACCCCTTTAGGCATATTCTGCTACAAGGTGATGCCCTTCGGTCTAAAGAACGCTGGTGCCACCTATCAAAGGGCCATGACGAAGATCTTCGATGACCTCATACATGAAATTGTCGAATGTTATATCGACGACCTCGTACTTAAAAGAAAATCATACGAGGAGCATTTAGAGCATCTGAAGATCGTATTTCAACGCCTTCGGCAATACAACTTGAAGATGAACCCTCTCAAATGCGCTTTCGGAGTTTCCTCGGGCAAGTTCCGAGGATTCATCGTCCGACACCGAGGCATCGAGATAGATCCGTCAAAAATCAAGGAGATTATGGAGATGCCCTAGCCGAGGACTCTCAAGCAATTGCGGTCTCTCCAAGGGAAGCTCGCATATATCCGGCGATTTATAGCCAATCTCTCAGGCAAGTGCTATCCTTACAGTCACCTGATGAAGAAGGGAACCCCTTTCGTCTGGGATCGTAAATGCCAAAACGCACTGGACGAAATCAAGCAATACTTGCAGAATCCGCCAGTAATGGCCGCTCCCGTTAAAGGAAAACCTCTCATTCTGTATACAACAGCCCTTGAAGGTTCCTTAGGCGCATTATAGGCACAAGAGAACGACCAAGGGAAGGAGAGAGCCCTCTACTATTTGAGTCGAGTTCTACTGGGGGCAGAAAGCAATTTTCTCCCATCAAAATATACTGCCTGGCATTGATCTTCGCGATAACAAAGCTCAGGCACTATGCGTTGGCGCATGAAGTCCGTCTCATATCGAAGGTGGATCCTCTCAAGTACTTAATGTCAAGAGCCATATTAATGGGGCATCTCGCTAAATGGGCTCTACTCTTGATGGAATTCTCGATAACTTATAGGCCTCTTAAGGCAGTGAAAGTCCAGGCTATCGCCGACTTCCTCGCCGAGCACCCGATACCCGCCGATTCTCCTTTGAACTGCGAATTGCCAGACGAACACGCGTTTGACACGATTGGCGGGAATGATACCCGATGGGAACTCTATTTTGATGGAGCCTCTTCCATGAAGAAGCGTAAACAAAGCACCCCTATAATCAAATCAGGGGTAGGTCTCATCTTCGTGACTCCACAAGGAGGGATAATGCGCTTTGCCTTCTCCTTAACAGAGCCAAGGACGAACAATGAAGCCGAATACGAAGCTTTGATAGCAGGTCTCGAAATCGCCATCGACATGGGAATTGAAAACCTCCTCATATACGGCGACTCCCAACTAGTCGTTAGCCAAGTAAATGGCGACTATCAGACGTGCAAGCCTGAGTTGGTAAAGTACGGCGAGAGAGTACAACGACTGCTGATTCAAATTCCTTCCTACGCCTTGGAAAGTATACCGCGTGCGGAAAATAGCAAAGCGGATGCATTAGCCAAGCTCGCTAAGGATCTGGCCGACGAAAACCTCGATGACATAAGGATCGTTGTGTAAATCCGTCGGGTTCTTGCACCAGCAGAAATATCTCCGGAGTCGTCCGAAGAAAAGGAAACGACCAAGCAAATGACCCTGCAAATAAAAGACCAGGAAAAGGCTATGGATTGGAGGGAAGTCTTTATAGATTACTTCAAATCCCGTCGAACACCCGAAGATGCGTCCTCAAAACATCAGCACATGAAGCGAGCCCTATCTTTTGCCTTCGTCAATGATACTCTGTACAAGAGGTCATTTGATTCTTTATGGCTAAGATGCCTGGGACCTGAAGAGGCAAAGAGAGTCGTCCAAGAAACTCACGACGGACTTTGCGGTTCTCACCAAGCCGGGCCGAAGATGAAGCTGAAAATCAAACGGCTGGGTTATTACTGGCCCACGATGATCCAGGACTTCCTCGAATACGCGAAGCAATGCCATTCGTGCCAAATTCATGGAGACTTTATCCATTAGCATCCAAACCCACTACATCCAACAGTGGCTAGCTGGCCGTTCGAAATGTGGGGAACCGACATAATCGGCCCCATCGAACCAGCATCGTCCAGAGGACATCGATTCATTTTGGCGACAACTGATTACTTCTCCAAATGGGCAGAAGCAGTACCGCTAAGGGAAGTGAAGACGGAGAATATCCTCCATTTCTTCAAGACACGCGTCATTTATCGGTTCGGCACTCCGCGACGGATCATCTCCGATAACGGGCCAGCCTATAGAAGCCATAAGATCAGCCGCTTCGCACAACAGCATAACATAGACTGGAGATACTCCTCAGTCTATAATCCCCGAGCTAACGGTCTAGCTGAGGCTTTTAATATGACCTTGATAAAGATCATGAAAAAGACGGTGTCTCGAAATAAGAAGGATTGGCACGAGAGACTGCATGAAGCTCTCTGGGCATATCGAACTACGTTCAAAACAGCCACGAACACAACTCCATACGCATTGGTATTCGGTACAGAGGCGGTACTCACCCTCGAGATAGAGCTACCCACTCTACGAGTGGCAGTTCACTACGAGCTAACGGATGAAGAGAATGCTCACCTTCGGCTTGAGAAACTCGATGCCCTTGATGAAACCCGGCTCATAGCGCAACAAAATCTGGAGGCTTATAAAGCAAAGATGACGCGCTCATACGAAAGATTGACTAGGCCGAGGACATTCCGCCAAGGCGAACTCGTGCTAGTGGTCAAAAGACCTATGATCCCCAATCGTGCTAAACGGGGGAAATTCGAGCCGAACTATGAAGGCCCGTATATCATAGACAAAATCTACCAAGGTGGAGCCTATCTACTCATGGACATGCATGGTGAAAGACCTTTCCGGCCAATAAACGGTCGATTCCTAAAGAAATACTACGCCTGACCAGTCACGGCCTAGGTCAACGATAGATGACGACGCCTATGTTCGCTCGCTATCTTCCTAAGCCCAAACTCTATAAGCAGTAACTGGCGATGGACCGAAACGTCCTTAAACTAACCATAGACCGAAACATCCTTAAACTAACGATGGACCGAAACGTCCTTCAACTAACAACGGACCACTATGTCCTAAAACTAGCCGTTAACCGAGACGTCGATAAACTACTGTGGATTGCAGTACCCCAAGGCTGACACAAAAAAAAGAAGAATAAAAGAATAAAAAAAACGGTATGTCCTTAAGCGAAATAGGCACGGATGAAAACCCGAAAGGGCTCCGTGAGTAAAAACAGCAGGGCTACCAGCGAGTTTTGTGAAAACCCGAAAGGGCGCAATCTCGTTAAAAGACGCTTGTAAGGTCCTCTCGACTTTGTAAGGTGAAACCACCTGCGTGAGATCCTTACGACTCGCAAGGGAGCAACACACTTAGGGATCCCCACGATTCCTAAGGAGAAATTACACTTGCGAGATCCGCACGACTCGTAAGGAGAACCCTCTTATGGGACCATCACGGCTCATAAGATTCAAAAGTCTTAAGCTACAGGGATCTGAACCTGTTCTTAAGCGGCCACCACAACCTCCAATACTGCCCTACAAGCGGCTCAATGCTGAACCTTGTATACAATCCACGGGCGCGAATAAACATTTCCCTAACAAAGTCCCATCCGTGACTAGGGATAAGTCTACATAGTGAACAACCCTTGTAAGTCCTCTCGACTTATAAGGAGAAAACCCTCTTGTAAAATCCTTAGGATTTATAGGAGAACATGCACTTAGGAATCCCCACGATTCTTAAGGAGAAAATGCACCTACGAGATCCTCACGACTTGTAGGGAGAAATACCTTTATGAGACCCTTACGGCTCATGAAGTCAAAAGCCTTAGTCGACAGGATCTTAACCATGTTTGCTAAGCCACCTTTGTTCAACATTGATAGAGGCAAATGATGATTTGCTCCTGGCAATATCCCAGTTGTAGCGGTGCTGATGCCGAAATCGGTATCTAATTCCAAGCTTGCAGCGAAAAGCCAGCAATCCACACATGCATACGAAATAGCCGAAATGATGGGGCAACTTGCAATAAAATCAGCAAGTAAAAATGTATGCATGCAAAATAGCCGAAATGATTGGGCAACTCGCAATAAAAAGCAGCGAGTAAAAACAAAAAAACTAGCCGAAATGATTGGGCACCGCGAAAAATAGACGAAATGATTGGGCAATCGCGACCTTCGCGATATAAAAGCTGAAATGATAGAGCATCGCGGAAAGAAATAAAAAAATGAAATTTTTGCCCTACAGGTGATATCACATCAATCCCTGTATACGATCCAGGGGCGTAAAAAAAGAGGGAATCACACCTTTCCTCCCCAGACTTCACCAGAAGAAGAAGCCAAATCTCAACGGTTCACAGATAGCCTGGAGATCATCTCAACATTCGTCTCATTACAACAGACACAAGATCAAGCAAAACGGAACAACGGCAACTCCCAGTTCCATGACTTAGCGGTGCACAGATGACCGAGAGTCAAACCCCGACTCCGTGAAATGCGGATAAAGTCAACCCTTCCTGGTTACGTGGAACGCGGCTTATGTCAATCCTGACCCCGTGGGAAATGTCCAGAGCGGATCCTGGTCCTCGCAGAGAACCACAATGACCCCGTGTGAAGCATCCAGAGCGGAGCCTGGTCCTCGCAGAACACGGCAATGCCCCCGTGGGAAGCATCCAGAGCAAAATTCTTGGTTACGTGGAACGAGGCTTATGTCAATCCTGACCCCGTGGGTAACGTCCAGAGTGGATCCTGGTCCTCGCAGAGCACAGCAATGACCCCGTGTGAAGCATCCAGAGCGGAGCCTGGTCCTCGCAGAACACGGCAATGACCCCGTGGGAAGCATCCAGAGCAAAATTCCTAGTCACGTGGAACGCGGCTTATGTCAATCCTGACCCCGTGGGAAACGTCCAGAGTGGATCCTGGTCCTCGCAAAGCACGGCAATGACCCCGTGTGAAGCATCCAGAGCGGAGCCTGGTCCTCGCAGAACAAGGCAATGATCCCGTGGGAAGCATCCAGAGCAAAATTCCTGGTCACGTGGAACGCGGCTTATGTCAATCCTGACCCCATAGGAAACGTCCAGAGCGGATCCTGGTCCTCACAGACCACAGCAATGACCCCGTGTGAAGCATCCAGAGTAGAGCCTGGTCCTCACAGAACACGGCAATAACACCGTGGGAAGCATCCAGAGCAAATTCCTGGTTACGTGGAGCGCGGATTATGTCAATCCTGACCCCATGGGAAACGTCCAGAGCGGAGCCTGGTTCTCGCAGAACACGGCTATGACCCCGTGGGAAGCATCCAGAGCAACTCCTAACTCCATGAAATGCGGATAATGGTAACCTCACCCATCACTTACGGGTCCTCACGACTCGTAAGGGAGCAAATTCTCTTGTGAGATCCTTACGACTTTAAAGAGAATACGCACTTAGGAATTCTCACGATTCTTAAGGAGAAATTACACCTACGGGATCCTCTCGACCCGTAGGGAGAAAATTCTTTATGAGACCCTCACGGCTCATAAAGTTGAAAAGTCTTAGGAAGCAGATCTTAACCCTGAATCCTAAGCCATCATTGTCCTGCAAAGAAATCGAGATAGACTATCTGCAGAATATACTTGCTAAAAGGGACACACCATCATAAAAAAAAATATCTTTTATTCATGAACCAAAATGAATACAAAGTACAATTCATGAAAGAACAAAAAACATACTCTTATTCAGGAGTATGTACAAAGGAAGAAAAATATATATATATATATATACAAGTCTTCAAGTCGGTGGGCAATTTAGTAGATTGGCCAGTTCGTCCCTCTTTCGCTGGGCCTCGCCTTCGTGATTCAGTATCGTCAAGAGACGGGCCACCGCTTGAGCCTGTTGGACCTGGTATGAGGCAAGCCAGCCTTCAAGCTCTTTTTTAGTAACCTTATGGGCCTCAACCATTTCACGAGTGAACACGGCGGCGTTATCAATGGCTACCACCTCCTTGACGGCCTCTTGGAGCACTCGCCAAAGTTCGTATGCTTTAGTGGCCTTGGCCGTAAGGTTGGCTTGAAGCTCCCTCAGCGCTTTAGAAGCCAGCTCCCTCTCCGAAAACTTGCGGCTGAGCCTTTCCTCACAGGATATCATGTTCGCAGCACGCCTCTTAATCAGCCCCTGTAAGCTCGCCTTCGCGGCCACAACCTCCGAAGGAAGGCGTGTACATTCAAGGACATGCAAGCAAGCCTCCACCTGCCGACAAAACTCGACCCAGACTTGCACCAATGTTTCACTATGGTAGGTAGCAAGAAAGGGAAGAGAGCCATTAGCTTCAGCGGAAAACGCCTCGGTCGTGATCAGACTTCCAGCACGAAGGTCCTCGATTAGGGATGACAGAGAGGCGAGGCTTAGTTTTTCCATCCGTTCCGAGGCACGCAGAGCATAAGGGCCGGGTGGCATGGCGATGTGAGACTCCAGCGCGGTGAGAACTGGCAGAGCTGTTCAGATTTATAAACAGTCAGCCAAACTTGTAAGCAAAAAAAACAAATGGAACAACGTTGAGACTTTACTTACCCACAGTCATGCAAGAGGGATCTGAAGGCTCCCCAGGCCCGTCAAGAACCTCAACCACATCGTCGGCCTCCAGAACTGTAAAAGACGTCGATGTCATTTTATGAAATAGTGATAATGCTGTGAAAAGAGGGTAAACAACACTAACCTTGCCCGGAAGAGAGGACGATGCGCTTAGGAGATATCACTTGCGGAGCAGCCATCTCCAACAGGCGCTGAAAAGACTGCCTGGGAGACAGATCAGCAATAGATGCCGCTAATCCGCGCAATTCTGAAAAGACAGAAGGGTTCAGACAATGGAAAGATTATTAATGTAAACTATAGAAGGCTACCTTTGACGCTCCTCCCATTCTGAGTTGGAGGGATAGCAGCTTCAGCGGCCTCCTCCATGATCTCAGGCACATCATCGGGGACGTGGACCAGTGTAGTGACTTCCGAGCGAGGAGCAGCGGCTGCCACTGCAGGCTCCAGCGGAAGGACGATAACCTCGACTACCTTTCCCCTAGTCTCCGGGTCGCCCTCAGGAAGATCCACTGGAGCGGCGACCGATAAAGATGCCTCCCCCGAAGGAGCAAGCGCTTTAGGAGCGGGAACCATCGAGGGAGACTCTATCGCAAGAGCAACAGTTGCATCGACCCCCTCCACACTGATTGGTGTTTCGCTGGGGATATCAGCAGAATCTACGGTCAAAGCGCGACTCAGAGCCTCCGCCGCCGCCGAAGTCCCTGCAAAGTTTGTATGAGGATAAGGATACATATATATGTATGCAGGCAATATAAAATATTACAAAGAGATACATGAACATACCGATGCGTAAGGGAGCTTCTAATATGGCTTGTTCAAGCTGAAACTCCTTCTTGAGGAGATATGCTCGCCGAGGTCCGAGGGTAGACTCGTGGCCACCGGTCCACAATGAAAGTGCGTCCTCAGCGTCGGCCGAAACAGCCTGTTTAAGGGCCCTTTCGCCCCATTCTTCCAAAGGGCCAATAAATCGCCGCCGTATCCACGGAGGGTCTTCGTGAAAGATGACGGCAAGGTAATGCTTCTTCGGAATCCTTACGTTCTCGGATTCATCTTGCGAACGTCTTATAGCCTCTTCCAATTGTGCGGCTTCCTCGGCAGATAAACTCGGGAAAAGTAGGCCACCATCCGATTCTTGCATAGCTAGCGGTTCATCCTGAAGAATAGGCTCAGACTCTATTAAAGAATCGAACAGATTGGTGGCCGTCTTCCTCCGCCTCTTAGACCCAGAACTAACCGCCGAAGACGATCGTTTCCTCCCCTATGGAGCTTTGGTACGGCGCTGACCCACTTCATCTTCAATGTCCTCGCCTGGCGGTGCTACCGAAGACGACACGGCCATTGTCGACGCCGAGGACGATGATACTGCTACCGGCGCCCTATTAGCCCTTGATTGAGCCCGAGTACGCAGTGGCATACCAGCTGTGGGAGTTAAGTCCACTTTCGCCACCCCCGAAATAAGTACAACACTGGTATCCCTCAAAGGAGGACGAACTGTTGCACGCGGTTGCGGCGGAACTCACGTGGCTCGAATCGGAATGGGAGCGTTGTATCCAAGAAGCACCCTCTTCTCCTCAGCAATAATTGGACTGACCCGGTGGAGGTACCAGCCCGTGAAAGACCCCACACATTGAGGAATATGATCAGCTTTAGGGATCATGAAGCAAGAACCAGTGTTCAGCCGCATAAAGTGATGAGCGGCATCACGAACAGCTTCAGGCGATGGGCTAGGCGCCACTGTAAATGCATCGAAGGGGACGCCCTGATCATATCCAAGTTGCCGGGCAAAGCGGTGTGGGTTGTACCGCATAAAGAGGGTCGCACCGTTCTGACGAAATACCAGATAACCTGGTCTGATCGCGTACAGGTGTATGGCTTCCCTGGGCTTCAGAGAAGGTACTCCCTATTTCAACAAGTCGTGGAGCTGTTGAATCAGTCCTGAGGGAGCAGATAGGGCTCGATCAATGAATACCATCCCGCCCGTATTAGCATAGGGAGCGATCAGCACACGAATAGCCTCAAACTGAGTCGGGTCAGGAGCAGAAGCGTCCACCAGCCACATGAGTCGCGGAAAAGTGTAGGCGTCATAAAATTTGGGTCTTTGGTGCGCGGCAAAGGCCCCCAACACGTGCATCTAAATCCAGGACGTGAAGTAATGAAGAGAGAAGTTTACCACATCTACACCTGGAGTTGAGGTATTAGCCGCGGTGCCTAACCCATGATATAGATGCGCTAGCCCCGGAATGCCCACAGCTAGTCGCGTTCCCTCAGCAATACAATGAGCAGGGTAAATAACCGAGGCTCTCATGAAACGGCGATGCATGGGAATGACGAACCAGCTAAGCCAAACGTTGATGAAGCCCATAAAGAAAGTCTCCTCATCCATACCAGGAGCTGCAATCGACTCGAAAGATACCGCCGACATGATGGGAATGTAATAATGCGGCAAGTCCTTTTCTGTAGTCGGCCGCCTGTTTAAACCAAACCTAAAGAGGTTGTTAATGTTCGCGAACTTCGGAGCCGTCTTTGATAGGACATCCTCGCGAAGGAAACAAGCGATAAAACTTTTAAAAGTGACACCCTACTCCTCTGACTCTGCGAACAGTTTGTCAAAAATACTTAGGGTCTTGATCAAATTTGGGCGCTTGTGGCGGACGGCGTTCTCGGTCGACAGGCCGCTAAGCATGGCAGGCTCAGTTTCGAAGACATACTCATCGGGAGGCAGCGATTCTTCATAAAGTGTCCCCCTGACCGGCAGCCCTGAAATCTCGCGAAATTTCTCCAGAGAAATTGAAACTTCACGGTCCCCTAGAAGGAAGGTGTTGGTGGGAAGATTCCATTGGTTCAAGAAAGCCTTAACCTACCAAACATGGAGAGATTGGTAGTGGAAAAGGGATGCATATATCGCCTGATAGAGTCCAACCCTCTGCAGTCGCGCGCGATGGGCGGACAGGATGTAACGAGCCCAGAGAAGGTAGCCCGTGGTGTGTCGAGGGGTAAGCCCTATCTTGTAAATCTGTCCCCATGGCTGCGCTTCGCCCTGGCAAATGCGGCGTCCTAAAATATCTATAGCCGGCACCGGATGGTTCGGAATACCAGTTGTTGAAGGCTCAAGCCGTCCCATAGGGGTCCAATTCGGCATCTCCACAGCAAGGGTAGTCCTAGGGGATCCATCGGCAGGAATGGATAGGTAGGCTCTGTCGGTATCTCGCAAAGAAAATTGCGGCGACCGCGAATGATGTGACCGTACCAGGTCCCCCATAAAAGTATATTGGTGCGATACGGGTCATGTGTCTTGATCATCACTATCACTTCCTCGTCAGACGGTGACTGAGGAAAGGCAGCCTCCGAGCGAGTGAACGGGGAGTATGGAACAGAAGTCATTGTGCCTGAAATAAAAGAAGGGGAAACTGTTAAGCAAATCCAACTCGTGTATTTATATATATATATATATGTTTGTAAATGCATATATAAAGAGACAGTGGAAGAAAGTGACAAAGGACTTATTTTATGGGACCATTGGTTACAAAACGCATGGGTCCCACAAAATCAAGATGGCGGCTTACTAATGATGAGGCAAAGCAATCACTATGAGAACAAAAGGAAGATTCTCAATAAATGAACAGTGGATTTTCAAATGACCCTACACATTCCCAAAAAAAAAAAGAAATCCATCTTGGACTCTGCAAAAAATCAAGCAGAGCAGGGGAATTATTCCTAGAAACCCTACTGCAAATCTTTTCTTTTGTTGCAAAGAAACAACTCAGGGCAAGAAAACCCCAAGAAGTTCTCTGGGAAGAACTAAGTTCTTCAGAGGAATTAATTTCGTTTTGAACAAGGGAATTAAATTCCCAGAAATATTTTTTCAGAGCCAAAGCTCTTTGAGATGGAATTAAATTCCAGAGAAAAGACAAGCATCACCATCGATCCCTGAAGATCAGAGAAAGCCTAAAAGGACTATTTTTTAAAGATTGAATGGTTTTCTTTTTAAAGAACCTTAAAAAATGGGTTCTTGTTAAAGGAAAAAACCCTTGGAGTGGATTTAAAATCCAATGAAGGTTTCTGCAAAAGTTCTTCAGTCGTTCAAGATCATTACCTGAGAAAAGGGAATCTTTCAACAGAGTTAAATTCTGGAAAATTTTCAAGACAGAGAACTAAGCTCTGAGAAAAGAGAATTAAATTCTCAAAGGGAAAAAGTAAGCAAGGAAGAAGATGAGCAAAGTGGAGTCACTTCTGAAGAGACCCCTACATTTATAGGATGTGATGGAAAACGTTTCATCTCCCCTATTCCCTAGACAGATCCAACGGTCACAAAGGTGACAGCGTTGCACTCACGTGCAGACATGTAAGAACAACGCTGTGGAAGCATTTGTTCCCTGATAAAAATCAGGAAATACTTCAATGAGGTATCACGGGCTCACACATGACCAAGGGTCACGTGTTGACACATGATAGTTTCCTATGAACTCCACTTTATAAAATTAAAATTCTAAATCAAACGAAAATGTAACAAAACAGCTAAGGAAATACCTCAATGAGGTATCACGTGCTCACACGTGACCAAGGGTCACGTGTTGACATATGATAGTTTCCTATGATCTCCACTTTATAGAATTAAATTCTAAATCAAAGAAAAATGTAAACAAAATGGCTAAGGAAAGACCCCAATGGGGCATCACGTGCTCACACGTGACCAAGGGTCACGTGATGGTCCTTTAGCCCAGTTAAAAGACAGAATTAAATTCTGAATGAGAGAGGGTCACGTGCCAACACGTGACAGGTCCCTCAGCTTTTTAACCGATAGAATTAAATTCTATTTCAATGGTCAAACGTTGGGATCACGTGCCAACACGTGATGGGCTTTAAAAGCCATACAAAGTCAATAGAATTAAATTCTAATTAAGGGAAATCAAAGACCCTAATTGGGAAAGTATTTCTTTAAATCTTTCCAAACAAAAGAAGATTATGCTCTGTAAAGTAGAGCACCATTGGATTAAAAATCCAATGGTGATTAAAAACCACCAATTTATGGAAAGATTTTATACAAGGAAAGATTTCCCTAAATTTCACCAAAAATAACAAACAGAATATCTTTTGGATTAAAAATCCAATGGTGAATAAAATTCACTGAGTGGTCTAAAAGATCATATTAGTTATGAAAAACAAACAAAATCTTTCAATGAAAGATTTACTAAACAAACTGATTCTTTTCCTTCTCCTATAAATAGGACCCAAGGAGAGGAGAAACATATAGAATTTTGGGGATCTTGAAATAGCAGAGAGAAAAGAAAGGAAAATTTAATTCTCAAGAAAAGAAACCCTAGGTGAGAAAGGGGAAAAGGATAAAAACTTCAAAGAGAATTTAATTCTCAATCTAAGAGTTTAACTCTTCTGCAAAAGAACTTAGTTCTTCCTTTGGTTGAAGGTCTGCAGAAGCAAATCTCCCCACGGGTTGAGAATTTAATTCTCATCGGGGAGATTCTGCCATGCAGATCCAAAACATAGAGAGAGAATTGAGTTTAGAGAATTTAATTCTCCCAATTCACAAGAATTTAATTCCTCCAAGATAAAACCAGGGTTTAACCCTATATGAGAATTCAATTCTCCCAAATTTATAGGAATTTAATTCCTTCAAAACAGAAAAAACTAGGGTTTAACCCTACTTAAGAATTTAATTCTCCCAAATTCACAGTAATTTAATTCCTCCTAAATGAAATTAGGGTTTCACCCTACATAAGAATTTAATTCTTCCACATGCATAGGAATTTAATTCCTCTAAAACATAATTAGGGTTTAACCCTACAGAGAATTTAATTCTTAAAATAAAGAGACTTGAAAGATCTTCATGCACGTAAAAATCATTGGTCACGTGATGACACGTGACCCCAATCCGTATTGATCAGAAAGAAAGAATAAAGCTAGGTCGCGTGCCCCCACGTGACCCCTAAAACAAATCCCCCAAAAATGAGAAGGAAAAAGCTTTGAGGCAATGCCTCACTTGCCCCCACGTGACCCTCATAATATAGTGAACAAAATCAAAGGCAGTATTGGTTTTGGGCGCTCTCACGTGTTACCACGTGACTCCTAATAATGCTTTAATAATCAATGCACAAATATCCATCACGTGATGGTCAGAAAATTAAAAGTGTTTAAACACTTATTTGCGGAACAAAGTAAAGGAGATCTGGCCCCACCTTTGGGTGACCTCACGTGTCCCCACGAGACCCCTTCCTCTCTAGTGTTTAATACTAATTTGAGCATTTTATTTCCAGTGTTTAACACTGCTGTCCTCTAGTGTTAACACTACTTTTAAGCCAATCTTAGCCAAATTGGCTAAGTTTACAGAGGCAAAAACCTCTCCTTTAACTAAATCTCAAAGTTGAGTAAAACCCAGAGCTATAATGTTTAATGCTCAGTCAAAAACAAAAATGTTATCAGAGCCCTCAAACTCTTGTTTAGCATTGCTAAATGATGGTAGGCTAACCCAGACAAATGCCTAATAGTCCAATAAAGGGCCAATATTTCAAACTTAATTGGACTTAGCCCAAGTTGGCCATAAGTCCTCAATTCAGATTTAACTGAGCCAATGCGCTCATAATCTAATTAATTGATCTTAGTCCCAAATCGGACTACAGATCCCCAATCGACTTTGGTTCAAGGGTACATCCCGTTATTCCTTTGATATTTGTCGTTGTAATCCTTCAACGTCTTCAAAGAGGTGACGGGTCCCGACAACCACACATTTCACGAACTATGATGTCTTTAAACTCATGGGCTATGATGTCCTTAACCTCGACCGTGATGTCTTTAAACTAACATTGGACTGTGGGGTCCTTAAACTCATGGACCATGATGTCCTTAACCTCGATCGTGATGTCTTTAAACTAACATTGGACCGAGATGTCTTTAAACTAACATTGCACCATAATGTCCTTAAACTAATCGACTACAATGTCCCTAAACTAAACAATAGAGTCCAATTGCTCTTTTGTTGGATCTAAACGATCCCGTTAAATTGATCTTAGTCTAAAATGAGACTAACATATCCTTAACAAACGTTTAAATTGATCTTAGTCTCAAATGAGGCTAACGTATCCTTAAACCCAACCCCCAAACCCAAATCTAAGAAGATACGGATTTGGACTAGTCCACGCCCTACGGGCGACAACACAAATTAGTCTCCATATAAAATCCACGGGCAACCAAAAACAAAACAAACACCCACGACACGAAGTGACCATCTGGAGAAGGAGAAAGTTGTTACCGCGATGCGGTAGCGTAATTAACTGCAGGGGCTTGCGCCTGCAAGGAATAGCGTCCCCACAATCAAAAACCCCTCAACTAGGGGGAATCTGACGAAGTCTACTACATCGGCCGCATCTGTTTAAACCTTCGATACATGGTGCCATAAATCAACTTGGCATCTTCGGAGAGGTGGACGGATAGCGCCAATTAGCATGTACCCCGAAATTCAGGCAAGACGTTTGTCTTCCAGGTTTTCGGCGGTGAACATGATCTATCCTCATCGATGTCGGATTATGGTTTCTGTTACTACAGTTACACGAGCAGAGAGAGAGTTGCGGCTAGAGTTGCGGTCAGCACGAGCTCGTCATGGACGAGGACTGACCAGGATGTTTTCTGGTGACATGAGTGTTTCGATATATCGTTTTACTATGTTTTCTCGTTGACGCGAGTGTTTGATATCTACACCAGATGACCGGGCCACCGCTAGAGGCCAGCCAGAATATAATGACCGTCAATGCACCATTTATTCTTGATGATTGAGGCATTGTCTATCGTGCGGACGGATGAGCCAGCTGTTCTGCGACTGACAAGATGTCACTCCAGATGTTTGAAGCTATTGCAGCACAAGTTTGTACTTAGGGATATGGTAGAAGATCGCTAGTCACCCATGGATGAATGATTAGGATATGTGGTTCGTTTGGATACCCCGATGCGAGATCGCTGGAATTGCTAGCTTTAGCTAGAAGAGGACCTCACACAGGCACGTTGTGAGTCGATCAAGAGAGGACGTGCGTAAGCGCATCACTCAGATAATTTGAACGAGTTCCTGAGAAGGTAATTGGAAATATGCCTACTACAGGATATTTGAGATGCTGAGTACGTAGCTTCGGAAAGGAGACTCTAGATATGAGTGCAACCATTTGTAGCGCAGTCCACACAGCTACGAAGAGATGATTCCGAATTTGTCCATATCGAAGAAAAGCAGAGTAAGAGGTTCGTACGAGATCTTGACGAAGTGACGTTCCACTCCGTTGACATCAGAAATGTGATACTCATGCAAAGGCGTTGAATATGGATATATCTTCCAAAAGAAGTCGTGATGAGTATGCAGCCGTTCCGGAACAAGAAATTGATTATGTAAAGGGTGATAGCTTCCGGGCAGTTCGGCTGAGATGAGATTTAGGAGAGACCCCGACAGAATCTTTCTAGAATACTACACAAGAAAATTTGGACCCATGATCGGTCATATTACGCACACTCCGCGGGCCAGAATTGCCACCATTGATGAGATATGATTGATATTTCCTATATGCACCACTGTTGCACATGATTCGTATTTTTATGTTTCAGTTGTACTGATTTTTGTTTTGTGCAGACCCATTGCACCTGATTTTGATTTCATACCCTCCGATATATTCAATTTTGAATTCATGCATAGGAGTTGGACACAATTTTGAATTATGTATTTGGTGTAATTTACACGAGCTTTCCGTACCTTGAAGTGATTTTGTGCACGCAGATGCACGCGTTTACGAGTTTATATACCACGGTATACCTGATTTGGATTGATGTATGTTGTATACTGTCGATTTCGATTGTGATATTCGATATTTGTTTTTGTGCACCTTGTGCACTTGATTTGGATTCTTGCGCATACTTGGCGCCCTAGATGCGATTTTGTGCACACCAGATGCACTAAATCGGGATTCTTCGTGCATATCAGAGCACCTGATATTGTCGTCAGGCTCACCCGTTGCACTCGACAGATGTTTTCGTACACACCTGTTGCACTTAGATTTTGTTTCTGTGCACATGTATGGCACATGCATTGATTTTGATTTCCGTGCGCACCAAATGCACGTGGCATTCTCGTACACATTTAGGATCGATTTCTTTTGGAATAGTTTATTTTATGATATTTACTATTTGGTTTAGTAACTGAGCAGGACTGTTCTGAGAACAGTACCTAAGTGTTTTCGCATGCATCGATATTTACCGGAGGGAATTTAAAAAATGAGCTATAGCCTCAATATTTTCTTGCGTGTCCATGATGACAAGAAACGTTATGAAAGGAAAACCCTCCCTAAGGTTATTTTCAAAAGGCGAAAAGTGTATGTTAAACAAAGGATATATATATATATATATGTATGTATGTATGTATGTATGTATGTATAGCTATTTTTTCTCATAATGAGCGTCCGCTACTTATGTCGTGATACGCGCATCGCACAGCGATTTGAAGAAAAAAAAGAGAAAAAAGTTTGCAAGCATTTCTATTCGGATGTTTTGACGATTTTATAATGATGCGTACTATATACATGTTATAGTTTTGATTATATCATGATTGGTTTTCGCATTGGATTTTGACACTCGTATTTTCGCCATAACTCCGATGATTGAGTACTGCTTGACGGAGTTTTGATGTTGAGTTTACACTCATTTTTCATGTGCATGCATTGCGCTAAGATATGTATTATGCATGTTAGTGTATATTCCCTAGGGGCCATTATTGTATCATACTAGTTTGTATATTACTTAATGGAAGCTTGGGATATTCACATGTATATAACAGTCTTGCTAAACATGGTAGTATGCTACTTGGTTTTTTCTATCTTAATATGTGAGTATACGTATTGATAGAGCTCTTAGGATCTTGCTTGACTACCAGCGTTGTGATGACAGTCACACTAGTGGGGGCTGGGTAGTCTACAAGCACATCCTTATTCAGGTCCCTAGTCGTTGGATTATCGAGACAGGGCATCGATACTCCGGAGTAGACTAGTGTGTACGCTTCTCATCCCAGTTGGGGAGATGGTCTGTCCCACAGCCGTCAGTACGTCGTACTGGAGATAGTATGCAGGTGCTCGTTGGGTTACGGGTACACCGGACAGGACTCACAGGGAACTGTTGGATGGTTTTATACCAGTCGTCAGTGAACAGTTCCCAGGTGACATGAGTACAGCATAGTCCGCAGACTTGACACTGCTACTTCGCCTCGAGTGTGTCCCACTGTTCTTAGATTGCTACCCTACCACGGCTCAAAGGAGTCGTACAAACAGGTAGCAGTTGGGTGCAGTCCCGAGCACTTGGAGGCAGTGGCGGTTAGAAAGGATTCATCTCTCCCGGTATTGGGGGTTGATATCGCGCTGTGTCAGAGAGCCATTACGTAAAGTCCCTGGCCAGGGCAAGCGAGATTTGCTGGTAGGTTCCAGTAGTTTCTCAGGGTGTAATGGGCTTCGCTCCGACATGACTTATACCGCTATTAGGGGACTGACGCTTGCCGCCCCCCTAGGCCTGATATGCGATAGTCTTAGACGAACGGACCGGACTGTACGGAGATTGTCACATCAGACTCAGTAGGAGTTCGGATGGGTTTCCTCATCGGCCTTCTTATCGACATCTACCTGGGACCGTTACGTACAGCTAGTGCCGCTTTCGGTCTGTGGTTAAACCCTCTGCCAGCGTAGTAGTCGAGTCTCTAGAGTCCCACACAGAGAGTTTCCCTACTCCAGGCGAAACGATATAGAGGTCGTATGGATTTACGACAAGGGTTCGGACGCATACGTGTGTTTACGCACGTACGACTTTCGGACAGTTTTTACCAGTCGGCTTTGGTTTAAGCCAGTTACTGGTATCCGGTTATTGGATTTATACAGTCTAAAGTTTTTCCGTATTTTTGCGGAAAGGAGGGGCGTTCTCGTAATTGCGCGAGAAGCTTCTAGAAGGTGGTGACTAAGGAGCTTTAGGTGGCATATACAATGAATATGATTAGTGAGTCATATGGATGATTCATCCATGTCATTAATGCTTCATAATTGCTTAATGACTCATGGAGATGAATCACCACAAGATATTTATCAAGTATGGTTGTAAATCATTTTCTTTTCTTTTCTTGATATAACAAAATGCTTGATATATATTATGATAACTCATTATTCTCACTTCATTATTATCTTCATCTTCTCTCTCCTCAAGCTCTTCCTCTTCAAACCCTGATCCTCCCCTCTCATGTGTTGAGTACAAGGACTAGTTAGACTAATTAAACCATAACCCTCACTCTATATCACCTGGCTTCTTTGATTAGCACTTAAAGAAAGTTAGTTGCCTCAAGTTTAGAGGCTAAGCTTGGAGTAAAGCTCTCGGGTGGATCGTCTACTACATCGAGAAGGTCGAGGAGGAGGTGGAGTTCGTAAAGACGAAGGACACGGTTCTTTAGGTATAATCCCTTTACATAGTAGTTGTTAACTTCTATGTTTGTTGTTAGTTATCGTTTAGCTTCGATTAATGCGGTTACTCGATGTTTAGCATAAGAACAAGATCGTTTTTCATATTTCCGCCTCCCCGCAACTCGTAGGGTGTTGTACATCGACTTACAGTGGTATCAGAGCCTCGCTAAACAATAAATAACTTACTTGCAAATTTGTATGAATTTCGAACGAAAAAAACGAAACCGGAAAAGCCCGAAATCACAAGTTTCTGTCGATTTTTAAACGAAGTCCACAAATTTTTCAGGGATGTTCAGAAAGCTTGAAAAGACAGTAGAAGAACACCCAAGAAAATTGGGCCCCTGAATCGCCTAAAGCGCCGCGGAACCGCGGCGGATCCCACCGATCCGCCGCGATTCCGTCGCCGAGTTGGCGATTCAGGAACCCAATTTTCCTGTGTTGCTTCTCTGTGATATTTGGTATTTTCTGGAATATTTTATTTTTGCTCAGGTTTCAGATTTACAGAGAAGTATTGGAGCAAAATTAAAAGTGTTTAATCGATCGAAATTATACAGTATTTGCTTGATGGATTATATCTGTGTTTGTATAATATGTTCGTAAACCTCCCCTAACTGCTAGTATGTCGGTTGGCAGGGGGTTGCACATTTCTGTAATGGTTTTTACTGTTTGTGGATATGAACTGTGTTGGACTGTTGTGATGTATAGCCGGGGTTATGTGATGGGTTATTATTTAATTCATTTGTTGTAAATGTAATTTGTTGTAATATTATTTTGCGGGGCACATCCAGGTTGCGGTTGTAGCCACCGTTGTATTATTTCATTTTACTGTTTTTGCTCCTAGGACAGACCCAAGGTGGGGTGCACAAACTGCCGGGCGGGTAGTTTGCCATACCCGTTGGGGTCTTGGGTGGGGTAATGGCTATTCATCACAACTGTGTAATCCGTCTTTTGTTGCAGGCTCAAAAAAAACACGGATTGCTTGCAAATCCAATAAAGTTCATCTGTGATCTGGAATGCCTATTATTGCGTCTGACGAATGTACAATATCTATATATGATAGCTATTTAGACGTCACTTATGTTTTACACCCGCGCTAGCCCAGCCCCCGCTCTGTCGTTAGTTAAGTAACCTAACGGGTGATGACGGGACCCCGTGGCGAATGCGGATGGCATAAGAGGACGTTGTATTTTCGTTGTTTTCTGCAATGATAGGTTAATGATGGGACGCATTATTTATAATGCAAAGAAAATAAACCAAAAAGTTTAATCGTTGGAACAATTTAAAAGAAACCACTCGGTTAATTTTAAAACAGATACTTTTAAATGCGGAGCTTTAACCACTCCTTTTAAAAGCTATCAGGTTTCTTCGGTTATATTAAGTTCACTACGTTCACGGTTTCGCCAAAACCATTCGTAGCCCTCCGTCATTTCATCTGGGTATTCAGTAGTATTCAAGCTATGTATTTTGACCTAACGCCAAGGCATAGTGTTTGGTAGCTACTGGGTATTCATTTGTTGCATAGATAGATGAGTTAGTTTGGGACAGTCGTATTATCATTTTGGCCGAACGTCAAGGATATATACGGATGGGTTCAAATTGACAAGATAATGATGGGTAGAACTTGACATGTGACTTATGACATTTTGACCTAACGCCAAGGTCATAAGAGCATGGGGCAGAAATATATATATCGGGAATTTCTAAAGAAACTGAAATTTGCAAAGAGTTGCATACCATTTGGAGTTTGATGAATGTTGGTAGGATTCCTTCAACATTATCATACAATGATATTTGGATCCCGATCCTACTGTGAGTATATGCTACTTATCAGGAGATTCGTCACTTAACGATCAATGCTATAAACCAAGTAGGTGTCAAGAAAGGTGTCAGCGGGGTTACGCCCCCAGAGAAAAGAGGTTATTTAATTAAGGAACTTCACGAAAGCGTTGGAAAACCTCCCTCGAAGTATCGACACTAGCCTGGCTGAACGGTTAAGCAAGAATTGTATAGTAAGAATAGTCCTGGCTAATTCTTCTTTTATGGTTTGAGGAAGGATTCGAGAAACAGTGGGAGCCATCCAGTTTAGATAAACTAAAAACCACTCTAAACTTGCAAGAGCATCATGCTAAAGAGTTTTCTTCTCTCTCTCCTAATTGCAGCGACCCTGAAAATGACTGGACTTAAGTTACTTTTAGAGAAAAATATACTGACAGGGCCAAACTATAAAGATTGGCTGCGGAATGTCAAAATGGTTTTGACCTATGACAAATTGGGGTACGTCCTCACCGCTACGGCACCTGCTGTCCCTGGTCCCAAATCCAGCAATGCGGATAAGGAAATCCGCAAAACCTGGGATTTAGATTGCGCGAAAGCCAAGTGCATCGTGCTTGCCTCGATGAACAATGAACATCAGAGGAGGCACGAGGATATGAACCTAGATGGCATATTTCTCCATACAAAGGAACTTTATGGAGAGCAATCTCGTATAGCAAGATACGAGACCTCTAAGAACTTGTTTCGAGCGAGATTGGCTGTCGGGTCATCGGTAGGAGAACATGTCCTAAAGATGATCGGCTATATTGAAGAGCTCGCAGACCTTGGGACGACTTTGGATAATGAGCTCTATACAGACCTTATTCTCCAGTCCCTTCCTCACACCTACGCCCAGTTTATCCTGAACTTCAACATTCAAAGAAAAGAAGTTGAACTTCCGGAACTCCTGAACATGTTAAGGAGTGCAGAGGGCACCTTGCAGAAGACAAGGGAAACACCCGCTATGTTTGTTAGCGGTACATCTTCTTCCGGGTCCAAGGCAAGGGCCAAAGGAAGGAAGAAGAAGGCCGCCACCAAACCTAGAGGAGGTGTTAGTAAGATGGGAGGGAAGGGAAAGAAAAAGTTTGCGGTGCCGGTAGTTGGCCAGGATGGGTGCTTCCATTGTCACAGGAAAGGGCACTGGAAAAAGGATTGCAAGGCGTGGAACGCCAAGAACCAGGAAACGAAGCAAGCTGTGGCTTCGACTTCAGGTGTGTTTGTAATTGAGAATTGTCTGTCAATCAACTCTACTTCCTGGGTATTGGATACCGGATCAGGATCTCATATTTGCAATTCATTGCAGGCACTGAGAAACCGTAGAGTGCTGAAGGAAGGTGATATGACCCTAAAGGTTGCTAACGGAGCTAGCGTGGGAGCTGCGTCCGTCGGGGATTATCACCTAGGATTGACGAGTGGACACATTTTGGTTTTACATAACTGTTTTTTTGTACCAAGCTTAACGTGTAATATCATATCTGTTTCCTTGTTATCAAATAAAGGTTATGATTTCACGTTTGTAAGAGATGTTGTTAACATCCACCTTAATCATGGTTTGATTGGGTCCGGTACACTAAATAACGGTATATATGTTTTAAACCAACTCCAAATTTTCAATGTCCAGAACACACTTAAAAGAAAGTCTCTAGATTTAAATAAAGCTTTCTTATGGCATTGTAGACTGGGTCACATCAATGAGAGAAGGTTGACTAAGTTGCATAGAGAAGGATATTTGGACTCGTTCGAATATCAAACTTATGACACTTGTCAATCTTGTCTCAAAGGAAAGATGACAAAGACTCCATTTACTGGACATGGAGTAAGAGCGAGCGAGCTCTTAGGACTCATACACAGCGATGTATGCGGTCCAATGTCTACACATGCAAGAGGTGGTTTTTCCTATTTCATTACTTTCACGGATGATTACTCAAGATACGGATTCATTTATCTGATGAAACATAAATCCGAGGCTTTTGAGAAATTCCGAGAGTATAAGAATGAAGTAGAAAACCAAACCGGCAAAAGTATCAAGACACTTAGATCTGATCGAGGTGGTGAATACTTGAGTGCCGAGTTCCTAGGTTACCTAAAAGAGAAAGGAATTCTCTCTCAGCTTACTCCTCCATACACTCCACAGCATAACGGTGTATCGGAGAGACGCAATCGAACCCTATTGGATATGGTAGGATCCATGATGAGTGATGCTGAGTTACCACGATCTTTTTGGGGTTATGCGCTTGAATCAGCGGCATATCTTTTGAACATGGTTCCTACCAAGACTGTGCCTACCACTCCATATCAGATGTGGAGCGGGAAGAAACCCCATCTACAGTATATAAAGATTTGGGGATGTCCAGCTTTTGTTAAAAAGCAGCATGTGGACAAGCTCGAGGCACGATCAGTAAAGTGTAAGTTTGTGGGATACCCAAAGAACTCCAGGGGATATCTATTCTATTACGCAGAGGAACAAAAGGTATTTGTTTCTCATAATGCCCATTTTCTAGAACATCAGTTTTTAGAAAAGGAATCAAGTGGGAGCGAAATAGAACTGGAAGAAATTCCAAAACCACAAACTAATACTGAAAGTTTGGTAGAACCGGTAGTTCAAGAAGAACAAGACATTCCCGCACCCCTCCGCAGGAGTAGTAGGTCGTCTCATCCGCCTGAGAGATACTACGGTTTTCTTATAGATGGGGATAGAGAGGATTGCATCATAGATGATGATGAACCTACTGACTTCCAGCAGGCCATCCAGAGCGGCGACTCGGTATGATGGCTAGATGCAATGCGGACCGAAATGGAGTCCATGTACACCAACAAAGTATGGACTTTGGACTTTGCTCCAGATGGGGTAAAACCCATAGGATGCAAATGGATCTTCAAGAAAAAGATTGGTGTAGATGGACAGGTGGAAACCTATAAGGCTAGACTTGTTGCAAAGGGTTTTCGTCAAAGACCTGGTTTGGACTATGACGAAACTTTTTCTCCAGTGGCTATGCTCAAATCCATTCGGGTCCTTCTTGCTATTGCTGCCTTCAATGATTATGAAATCTGGCAGATGGACGTAAAGACGGCTTTTCTGAATAGAAATTTAGAAGAATTCGTCTATATGGATCAGCCAGAGGGTTTCAATCAGAGTGGGAGCAGCGGGAAAGTATGCAAGCTGCTTAAGTCCATTTATGGACTAAAGCAGGCATCGCGGAGTTGGAACATCTGTTTTGATGAGACAGTCAAAGAATATGACTTTATCAAAAATCCAGATGAACCGTGCATATATAGTAAAGTTGTAGCCAGAAGTGTCGTATTCCTCGTCTTGTACGTGGATGACATTCTATTGATAGGAAATGACATTCCTATACTACAATCTGTCAAAGGATTCTTGTCACACAGGTTCTCCATGAAAGACCTGGGTGATGCCTCTTACATTCTGGGGATTCGGATCTATCGTGATAGATCCAAGAGGATGTTGGGACTTTCGCAGTCCAGGTATATCGACACTGTACTGAAAAGATTCAGAATGGAAGATTCTAAGCGCGGTAATCTACCGGCTTGTCACGGAATCACCCTCTCCAAAGAGATGTCTCCCAAGACTGATTTGGAAAGGGAACGCATGTCTGTTATAACCTACGCTTCTGCGGTAGGCTCTATAATGTATGCGATGTTGTGCACCAGACCAGATGTAGCTTACGCAGTGAGCGTGGTAAGCCGGTATCAGTCAGACCCAGGGGAGAAGCACTGGATAGCAGTAAAGAACATTCTCAAGTACCTGAGAAGGACTAAGGAGATGTTCTTGGTTTACGGCGGAAAAGACCTCAGGTTGGAGGCCTTTGCTGATTCCGGCTTCCAGAGTGATAAGGACGATTCCAAGTCCATGTCGGGTTATGTCTTCACCCTCAATGGAGGGGCGGTGTGCTGGAAGAGCTCCAAGCAGGACACCGTTGCTGACTCGACGATGGAAGCGGAGTATATAGCTGCTTGCGATGCCGCAAAAGAAGCAGTCTGGATGAAGAAGTTCCTAACAGAACTTCAGGTGGTTCCTACCATAGTTGATCCAATACCTCTGTATTGCGACAACAACGGAGCTATAGCTTTAGCAAAGGAACCAAGGTCCCATCAGAAGTCCAGACACATCTTAAGGCGGTATCACCTGATCAGGGAGATCATTGATCGTCAGGAGATCGAGGTTCGGAGAGTTGCTTCTGAAGAGAACATTGCTGATCCATTCACAAAGGCCCTACCTCAGATTCAGTTCGAGAGGCTACTCGAGATCATCGGTCTTCGATATGCCAGTACATGGCCCTAGTGCAAGTGGGAGATTGTTAGTGTATATGCTCTAGGGGCCATTATTGTATCATACTAGTTTGTATATTACTTAATGGAAGCTTGGGATATTCACATGTATATAACAGTCTTGCTAAACATGGTAGTATGCTACTTGGTTTTTTCTATCTTAATATGTGAGTATACGTATTGATAGAGCTCTTAGGATCTTGCTTGACTACCAGCGTTGTGATGGCAGTCACACTAGTGGGGGCTGGGTAGTCTACAAGCACATCCTTATTCAGGTCCCTAGTCGTTGGATTATCGAGACAGGGCATCGATACTCCGGAATAGACTAGTGTGTACGCTTCTCATCCCAGTTGGGGAGATGGTCTGTCCCACAGCCGTCAGTACGTCGTACTGGAGATAGTATGCAGGTGCTCGTTGGGTTACGGGTACATCGGACAGGACTCACAGGGAACTGTTGGATGGTTTTATACCATTCGTAAGTGAACAGTTCCCAGGTGACATGAGTACAGCATAGTCCGCAGACTTGACACAGCTACTTCGCCTCGAGTGTGTCCCACTGTTCTTAGATTGCTACCCTACCACGGCTCAAAGGAGTCGTGCAAACAGGTAGCAGTTGGGTGCAGTCCCGAGCACTTAGAGGCAGTGGCGGTTAGAAAGGATTCGTCTCTCCCGATATTGGGGGTTGATATCGTGCTGTGTCAGAGAGCCATTACGCAAAGTCCCTGGCCAGGGCAAGCGAGATTTGCTGGTAGGTTCCAGTAGTTTCTCAGGATGTAATGGGCTTCGCTCCGACACGACTTATACCGCTATTAGGGGACTGACGCTTGCCGTCCCCCTAGGCCTGATATGCGATAGTCTTAGACGAACGGACCGGACTGTACGGAGATTGTCACATCAGACTCAGTAGGAGTTCGGATGGGTTTCCTCATCGGCCTTCTTATCGACATCTACCTGGAGACCGTTACGTACAGCCAGTGCCGCTTGCGGTCTGTGGTTAAACCCACTGCCAGCGTAGTAGTCGAGTCTCTAGAGTCCCACACAGAGAGTTTCCCTACTCCAGGCGAAACGATATAGAGGTCGTATGGTTTTACGACAAGGGTTCGGACGCATACGTGTGTTTACGCACGTACGACTTTCGGACAGTTTTTACCAGTCGGCTTTGGTTTAAGCCAGTTACTGGTATCCGGTTATTGGATTTATACAGTCTAAAGTTTTTCCGTATTTTTGCGGAAAGGAGGGGCGTTCTCGTAATTGCGCGAGAAGCTTCTAGAAGGTGGTGACTAAGGAGCTTTAGGTGGCATATACAATGAATGTGATTAGTGAGTCATATGGATGATTCATCCATGTCATTAATGCTTCATAATTGCTTAATGACTCATGGAGATGAATCACCACAAGATATTTATCAAGCATGGTTGTAAATCATTTTCTTTTCTTTTCTTGATATAACAAAATGCTTGATATATATTATGATAACTCATTATTCTCACTTCATTATTATCTTCATCTTCTCTCTCCTCAAGCTCTCCCTCTTCAAACCCTAATCCTCCCCTCTCATGTGTTGAGTACAAGGATTAGTTAGACTAATTAAACCATAACCCTCACTCTATATCACCTAGCTTCTTTGATTAGCTCTTAAAGAAAGTTAGTTGCCTCAAGTTTAGAGGCTAAGCTTGGAGTAAAGCTCTCGGGTGGATCGTCTACTACTTCGAGAAGGCCGAGGAGGAGGTGGAGTTCGTAAAGACGAAGGACACGGTTCTTTAGGTATAATCCTTTTACATAGTAGTTGTTAACTTCTATGTTTGTTGTTAGTTATCGTTTAGCTTCGATTCATGCGGTTAGTCGATGTTTAGCATAAGAACAAGATCGTTTTTCATATTTCCGCCTCCCCGCAACTCGTGGGGTGTTGTACATCGACTTACAATGCATTCCTGATACTCGAAGCCTCGACGATTTGATTATTTTGCCGAAATGTTTTAGTATTTGGGGGGATTAAATTTAAATTCGGGGACCGAATTTATTTAAGGGGGGAAGATTGTTACATTTCAAGAAAATAAAATATTATATTTGAGAATTTAAATAAATCAAATAATGAATATTATGAATATTTTAAAGTATGGAGACTAGTTTTAAATGATATGGTAAAATTATATACCGATAAATTAGGAAATATTTGGAAATTTATATTAATTATTGATTTTAAAAGAATTTATGAAGACTGGACATTTTACAATTTAGTATACAATTAATTGTACATAAGTTAGTATTACTAAAGTCGATTAGTACTTCTTTAATTATGCATTGATTGTGTTTTGCGCATGTCATGCAACAAATCATGTTGCAACCACTTGTTATTCTTTTGTGTCTAGAACCATGGCTCATATTGGTTTTACTAAGGTTTTGTTTAAAACAAAAAAAAGGAGAAAAGAAAAAGAATAAAGAATATGTGGCATGGAAAGGAGGTATGGACAAAAGAGAGGAGAGAGAGAGAGAGAGTGAGAGGGGTCTCCCATATACCATGGCTCCTTCATTGTTTTCATTCTCATCCTCCTACATTTTTCTTCTCCTCCTCCTTCTCCTCTTCCTCCACCTCCTCTACCTCCTCACAACACCCCTAAATCCACATCAAAACCTTATATCCCCTTCATTAAATTTGGGCACAAGCTCACTACAAGTATGGTGGACCAAACAAGTTAAGATTTTGAGTATTTGGGGCAACTCAAGAAAATTCTTGAGTTGCCAAATGAGGTAAATCCCACACTTTTAGTTTAGTAATTTGGTTTCTTTAGCTTCTATTTTAGTTTAGAATTGGTTAAGTGAGCATTTGTGAGCTTTGAAAATTTCTAGATGAGACTTAGGGTTTTTCTTAAGTTGTGATGGTGTATTTGAGAGTAATTAATGACTACAACCCATTTAGTGTAATGATCATGGACCAAGTGAACTTAGAAAACCCAAGACTTGGACTTTAGAAACTTTTCATGTCGGTTTTGTGAATATTTTTCGACTACAGGGAATCTGGAGCAACTTAGGATGTTTCTAAGAAAATCTAACAAGTACATTAACCTAGTTATACCAATATGAGACCACCATGAGAAAACGAGGCCAAATATCCTTACTTGGACCGGCGACACCCGTTTTTTTCACAATCTCACCGGGTCAATGGTTGCATATGGGGTTGGATTTTGGTGTAAAGCTCAGTTACCTCATAATCTAGCCTCTGTAATTGTTTTTTTAGCCTAATTTTACCTGAGACTAAATCTGGAACCAATTTTCTTGAGTTGCTGTTTTGTTTTGTGACTTTTAATGACTTGAACTTTGGATATTTGTGTTCTGTCTTGGTCACTTGACGTTTGTACGTCAATATCGGGAGTTGTTTGGTTATTCTTGCATGCGTAGACCATAGGTTTTAACCTATGTGTAATGCGTGTACCGTTTTGGTTTTCGTACGCGATTTCTTTTTACGATACTATGTGTTTATATATGTAGGCACCTTCACGTGGACTTTGGATAACAAGGAAGAGCATGGCGTCTTTGACTTCGGCAAGCGAGGATCAAAGTGAGTGGATGTATATCTACGAGGAAAGTCGGGTGGATGGCATATAGCACCCCCGCACTTTCATAGGGCAGGATGAGAATATGATATATATACATATGTGTTATTGTGAGACGTGAATACTTAGCAAGAAAGGCTTTAGGAGATCATGGGTTGGATTTACTGTAATCGGAAGAAAGTGCTTTTAGTTTAGTTTCTCAGTCGCAAAAACCTAGAGTAAAGGTTGACACACACACACATGCACACACGTGATATGATTATGGGCGTATATGTTTATATGTATATATATATGTGTGTGTGTGTGTGTGTGTGTGTGTGTGTGTGTGTGTATACACACACATATACGTATACACGGTTGATGAGCCCAGTATATGATACTTGGAGATGAGTCGATATGATCGGACATGATGCCGTGAGATTGTGATATGTGATTGGGTCATGATATGATATACGACATGATATTATAATGGATCGTTGGGCGATGTGTATTCATACATACGAGGATATATGTTTGATGATATTGGAATATATTAGACAATAGAACGGTACCCCTAATTCATGATTTTACGATAATGATACCATATGAATAATGAGGTACATGTGATATTTGACCCGTACCCCGATTTTGGAATGCCGTAGGATGGATTTTACCATACGAGGTATAGATATGATGATTGATCCGCACTCTTGACTTGAGAATGTCGTACTATGTAATTGTTAGTTATATGTATACCCTAGAGGCCATTACTGTACATACGATGTATATTGTAGTGGATGCTTGGACATATATAGGGAGGACTTTCTTGCTCGACATGATAGTACGCTATCTGGTTACCCTTTATCTTAACATGTACTCTGATTGTCTCTATGTTACATGTTGATAAAGCCCTTAGGATATGTACTCGACTACTGGGACTATGATGAGATCATACTAGTGGGGCCATGGTAGTCGATGAGTACATCCTATAACTGTTCCTAGTCGAGGGTGTATCGAGACAGGGCATCGATACACCAGAGTAGACTAGCGTATAAGCATCTTGACCCATATGATGGGCGATGGATGATCCCATATCCATCGGTGTTTGACATCAAGGATGGTGTACGGGTGCTCAGTGGAGACTGGGTACACTGGACGGACTCGCCGAGAACTCCTAGATGGTATTATACCTCACGTCAGATGGCAGTTCTCTGGTGACACTGGTACAGAGTAGTTTGTAGACCCGAGATTGTTATAGAGTCTTGTGTGATTCCCACTGTGCTTTGATTTCCATCATACCACGTCTAAGAGGGCGTGCAAAAAGGTGGCTTTTGGGTACAGTCCCGAATCACATGGAGGCAATGAGCGATAGGAGGGGATTCGTCTCTCCCGGTATAGGGAGTTGATGTTGCGCTGTGTTCGATTGGCTATAACTGGAAATCCCTGGCCGGGGTTGCTGAGATTTACTGGTAAGTGTTATCAGTAGTTTCTCAAACTGTTATAGACCTCATATCGACACGACTTATCAAGCTACTGGGGTCTGACGTATACCACCCCTAGGCGAGATATGCGACATATCAGACGAAGAGACCGGACTGTACGGGAGTGTTACTGACTGGATTCACAGGAGAATGTACAGGCTTGCTTGTTGATCTTCTGAGCGCTCAATACCTGGGTGGCTATTACGTTTAGCTGACCGCTTGCAGCTTGTGGGTGTTTGATATGATCATCACCTACTGCCGGCGTATTGACGATTCTTTAGAGTCCTACACAGAGGTTTCTTAGCTCAGGCAAAACGGAGTAGGGGCACATATGTGATATGTGCGGGACCGAGAACAATACGTGTATGTGATACCGTATTAGATTCTCACGATATGAGATATCGGCCGGGTATATGTGATATAGCTGGATCATCGGGTCAAATGTTTATTCGATGAACTGATACAGATTATATTAGTCGGTTATTTATGAAATATCCGGATTATCGGATCAAGTGTTGATTCGATGATTTAATGTATAATTATATATTTGATATATTAAATTTCATTAACTCATATAAGCTCACTAAAAGATTCTTTTTCTCACTCGGGTAATACATTGATATATATGCGATATATGTTAATTGTATGATTTTATTTTGTTACAATAAATATTGTATATGTGATATATAATATTGTAACATGTTAGGGTTATTAATGCAACATGTTTAGTGGAGATTAAATATGGTTAAGGTTTGATTTGGGTTAATCTTTTCTAGAACCTTCTAGAAGGTTTTGTTTTGTTTTGTGCAAAGATATTTGTTTTGATATTTTACAAGATATTTGTTCAACCCAACCCAACCCTTTAACCTTAGTTAAATCTCTACAAAGTTTACTTGAATCAAGGTTGCATTTCTAACTTCACTTAACTTTCATTATTCATCACAAAAGAAAATGATCTTCTTCTTCCTTCTTCTTCTTTCATGGAAAAGCTTTCTAGCTTTTTCAAAGGTGATGAAAATGAGTGAGAAATAAAAAAATAAATGAGAGCTAAATTCCTACTTCATCATCCTAATCTATTCTTGCCAATTAGATTAGGGTGTTCACTTCATTTTGTGAGTGAGAGCTTGTGTTAAAGAAACTTCAAGGTAGATCATCTTTGTTATCGAAGATCGGAAGCAAGCATGCTTCTTTCTCTTCGTGGAGCCTCTCGAGAGTCCGGAACTTGATGATCGCAGAGAAGGGACCACAACACGGAGCTTATGAAGTGAAGGACCGGACTACAAAGGTTGTAATCCCAAACTCTTAGATGTTAAAGTGTTTAGGATGCTTTATTTCGCCTAAACTCTAGTTTAAAGATCTTGTTTAGGGTTGTTCGGCACGGCTAAAATTTTAATCGGGCATGGTTGATGCCTCGTAGACCCTTGTGAGTGTGCCAAGTAACCCTACAGTGGTATCAGAGCCAAGCTAGAGCTTTAGGCGAAGTTTAAAGTCCGATCGAACCCCGGAACCCCGATACGAACCCCTTCTCTGGAAATTTTTCAAAAAGTTGATTTTTTCATATTAAAAATGCTCAGAAATATAAGCAGGGAAATCTAAGGATAACTGTAGAATACAACTACCTAATTCCACTGTAGCGCCGCGGAACCGCGGCAATACCCTGCTTTTAGCGGCGGTTCCACGGCCGTATGTGGAGATTAGGGACTCATTTTTCTAGAGTAATGTCCATAGGTGTTTCCTGATTCTTCTGGGAATTTTTAATTCTTACTCAAGTGTTGAGTTTTCTGGGTTGTATTGGGAGCTCGCTGATTCGATCGGAAAATTTAACTTCGTTTATGTTTTTTACGGATAATTTTAGAAACTGATAAAAAGTTCAAACGGATATCAAGAACTCACTTTTTCCCCTGTCGGAAAATTTTTCAAAAGTTGGATTTTTTCTCGAGTTTGAAACTTCCGGAAAATCATGCAAGTAACGCGGTGGACCCTCTAGAAGAACACAAACCTTAACTCGATTATGTGACCGTCTGAACTGCCTCTAAACCTTAGGGTTTGGGGCAGTACGGCGTTGCCACATGTGAGGCGTTGGCTTGACCCTTCTATGGCTGGACCATTGGTACCGTGGCATGTGATGGATACTTTTTGAACTCCGCTCAAGTGTTGAGCTATATGGGAATTATTGGGTGTTTGTTTATTCGATCGGAAAGTTTAACACTGTCTATTTATCTGGAATGTGATACAATATTTGGAATCCGCATATAGTTATGAGATAACTAATTTGAATGTTATAAATCTAGCAGTTTAGTCTCATTTGATCGGTTGCCGCGGGATTTTGATGTGATCAAAAGTCCGTCACAATCGCGTAGTGTACGTGGATACTCGCTGGGTAAACTTAATAGATAGCCACGCCCCATAGCCCTGACCAAGTGACTGTGGGAGAACCCCATCGCCAAAAGCATCCATTCGGGTGCTCGCGGCAGCGGTGTTCCGCCTTAGTGCACTTCGTCGACGGCATCCGGGGGTGCAGCCGTCTACTATAGTTTGAGACAAGCATTCAATCAGGATGTCGGGAATCTTGTTGAATTGCCCGACTAGATAATGAAAAGTGTTTTCGAGATCGAGACTAAAATGCGGGGTTTATAATTGTTAGGCATGCGATGTCTAAGAAATTCATTTGGTTTGGCATGCGATGTCTAAGGTGGTTGCGGATTCCAACTGTTGTAGTTTTACACTTTCTTTTCTATGACCGTAAGCGTAGTATGTGGTGTATCGCCGGCTTCATTGCTATACATCAACGACAATCGGGATACGCATACTTGCTTACGCTGATGATATGAGATATTATGTGTTGCTATGATATGTTATTTTGGATCGCCGTTTTCTGAATAGCCGGGGGTTTTATGTGAAATGGGAGTTTTTCTTTTTCATTCATGCAAAATTCATTTGTATGTAATATTCTTTTATTGGGGCACTTCCGGGCTGAGGATGATGTCACCATTGTATATAATTTACTTTTCCGCATTAGGTAGACCCAAGGCGGGGAGCACAAGTAACCGGGTTCTAGGGTCCAGTGGGAGACCATCTCGAGGAGTCGAGACCGGGTCTCCTAACCCTAGAATTGGCAGTGTTGCTTGCCGCTCTCATAGGGGTCTAGGGATGTGGGTTTGGCTATTCATCGCGATCGTGGAATCCGCGTTTTATACAGGCTCGCATAAAACACGGAAATTCTAGTATATCCAATATTTCATATGTTTCTTCTGCTGCAATGCTCTGTGATGAGATCATATTACTGCCAGAGATGAATGTTTACATTATATATATGAGATATGTGTTATATTGCAGATTTTGTTTCAAATGAGATGCTTGTGAAGCATAATAAAATGGGACTTCATTAATGAGATTAATGAAACTAAAAGAAACCTAAAGATGTTGTAGAAACTTGTCTTAAAAACTGGTGGCTCTAGTTCTTACTTTGCATAGCGGTGTTCCTTGTAGAATATCCAGCACCTTATTCGATAAGGAAAGAGCCGAGATCCCTTCACCGGGAGTGACCTCTTTAGTGAAACTAGCAGATGCTACAAACACGGTTTGTCTTTTGATTGCTTCTATAGTTTTTGCTTTGCACAGCGGTATATATGATATACCCTGCACCTTATTCGATGAGGAAAGAGCCGACGATCCCTTCACCGGGAGTGACCTCTTTAGCAAAACTAGAAAAGGCCTCAAAAACATTCCATTTAAAATCACTCGATTCTACAACGATATCAAGTTCATTACACAAAGGGTTTTCTTAAAAACCTGTCATAGCCCTCCGTCATTTCAGATAAGTAGTATTTAGTATTCATGCTGCGTTTGTTGACCTCTGTCAAGGCATGGTGTGCGGTAGCTGATTAGTGCTTATCTATATAAACATATGATGTGATTGATTTAGGGTAGTCGTACGACCTTGTTGACCTCTGTCAAGAGTCGTGCGGGTGGGTTTACTTCAATCAGGAAATGACGGGTTGAACTTGACTAGCAGCCTATGGTTTGTTGACCTCTATCAAGGTCATAGGACGCTAGGGGTAAAATATTATTGGGAATTTCAAGTGTTGAAATTTGTAATGAGATTCCATACCTTCTATGTAATAGTTGGATCCCGATACCCGCTGCGAGTAAGAGTTACTCCTGGGAGAGTTTTACACATTACAATTAGCCGATCAAGTAGGTGTCTAGAAAGGTGTTAACGGGGTTACGCCCCTGGGAAAACGAGGTTTATTTTAATTAGGTCCGTGCGAAAGCGTGGGGAACCTCCCTCAAAGTACCGGCACTGGCCTGGCTGAAAGATTGACGAACTTGTAGGGTGTAACTAATCCCGGCTAGTCTTTCTTTTTAGGGTTTGAAGGAAGATTTGACTAAAACAGTGGGAGACATCCTGATTAGATAAATTGATAACCAATCTAATCTTGTAAAAGCGCACGCTGAGTGTTTTCTTCTCTCTCTCTCCTGGTTACGACTATGTCACGCCTTAATCAAGATAATAATACGGATAAATTGACCGAACCCGCTTGTTATACTGCGCTAGGGAACGTTGGTCCCGCTCCAACTTATAATTGTTATAAGACAGAGCAGGAAATAGGGGATTACCAGAATTCCCGTGCCGCCCAAACGAAGAAAGGGCATGTTGATGCATCTTCTTCGGGTGTGTTCATTATACAGAACTGTTTCTCAGTATCCTTTACGTCCTGGGTATGAGATACCGGATCAGGATCCCGCATATGTAATTTGTTACATGGGCTATAGATAGGTAGAGAACTGAGAACGGGTGATAAGTTTCATGAGATAGAAATGGTGCAAGTGTTGCAGCCAAGTCTGTTGGTAGTTATCACCCTATATTATCCGAATACATTGATTCTGAACGAATGTTAATAGATACCGAACCTGATATACAACATCATATCAGTCTCTTTATTAGTAAAGAAAGGATATAATTTTGTATTGTTGGATAATGTTTTGAACATTTCCTATATCAAGAATTGATCGGTTCAGGCACGTTATCTAAAAGCATAGACGTTCTAAATCAAACCACAGTTCTTAATGTACAGAACACACATAAGAGAAAGAGTTCAGAAATAAACGAATCCTTCTTGAGGTATTGTAGACTAGGTCATATCAATGCGACCCGACTAGCTGAAGTTACATATAGATGCATATTTAAATTAGTTTGAATTTACATCTTGTGAACTTGCCGGTCATGTCACAGAGATATGATGACCACAGCTCCGTTTATTGGAAACAGAGAAAGAGTTAGTGAACTCTTAGGATTGATACATGTTGATGTATGAAAGTCCCCTGTCTACACATGCCAAGACCGGTTCTTTGTACTTCATTACATTCACTGATGATCTCTCAAGATTCAGACATATGTTCCTGTTGAAACACAAGTCTGAAACTTTTGAGATAATCACAGAATATAAGTTAGAAGTGGAGAACCAAAAATGGGTAAAAGTATTATGTCCTTTGATGAGATCAAGGAGGAGAATACTTGAGCATGGGATTCCTGGACTATTCTAAAGGAGAATGAGATTCTCTCTCAGCATTACTCCTCCGTATACACCACAGCACGTCGGTGTATCGGGGCAGAGCAATCACACCCTATGTGATATGGTGTGCTCTATAATGAGTACTACTGAGTTTCCTATTTCCTTTTGGGAGTTATGCACTTGTGAAGCTGCATACCTATTGAATAGGGTTCCAATCAAATCAGTTGCCCACCACTTCATATGTGATATGGAATGGGAAGAGCCCATATCTTAAATTTGTTAAGATTTGGGGTTGTCCAGCCTATGTCTAAAGCATAATCCGGACAAGCTCGAGGCAAAGTCAGATCTGTGGAAGTTTGTTGGATATCCCAAGCATATGCAAAGGAATATCTTCTACCAAATCGAGGAACAAAAGATGTTTTGTCTCTCAACATGCCACCTTTGTGAAAGGGAATTTCTTGTGAAGAAATTATTGGTCATGAGGTAGAACTGAAAGGTTCCAGCTATACAAACTGCAGCTGATAATTTGGTAGAACCAAAGGATTCAATAGTTTCAAACGAACCTCAGCCTCTCTACCGATCTAGTAGGGTTCCTCATCCACCTGAGAGATACTTCGGTTTCTCTATGATAGTGGGAGCGAGGAATGCATCATGAGATGATGACCCAACTAGTTTCGAGCAGGCCATCAGGAGTGGGACTCTGTAAGAATGGCTGGATGCTTAGCGATCTGAGATGGAATCCTTATACACCAACAAAGTATGGACTTTGGTTGCTTTATCTGAAGGGTTAAATCCCCATCAGGAGCAAGTATATCTTGAGAAGATTACTAAGTGTACATGGAAAAGTTGAGACTTTCAAAGCTATGCTTAAGTCCATCCAGATCCTACTTGCCACGGCTACATACCATGACTACGATATCTGGCGGTTGGGTGTCATGACTGCTTTTCTAAATGTTGATTTGGAAGAGAGCATCTATAAGTACACAGCTAGAGGGCTTCGTAGACATTAGGAGTAGCGGAACGTGAGCAAGATGATTTATGCGATAAATCAGGCATCGCGGAGTTGGAACGTCTGTTTTGATCTGGTAGTCAAAGAGTTTGACTTCATCAAAATGGTAGATGAACCTTGTATATACAAAAAAGGTAGTAGAGATTATGGTGGTGATCCTCGTAGAGTACGTGGATGACATACTCTTGATAGGAAAGGAGTTTCCTATGCTACGCTCGGTCAATGTCCTCTTATCACAATAATTCTCCATATAGGATCAAGGTGATACCTCCTAAATTCTGTGTTATGGATCTATGAGATAGATCTAATTGGATGTTAGGATTCTCACTAGTTGTAGTAAGATGGTATCGATCGATCCTGGGGAGAATCACTGGAAAAGTACCAGGGTGATAAGGAAGACTGAATGTCAGTCGCAGGCATTGTCTTTACCCTTAGTGGAGGGACGGTATGTTGGAAGAATTCCAAGCTAGATACCGTGACTTACTAGACGATTAAAGGCAAGATACATCGTTACCAAGGATGCTACCAAAGAGGCAGTCTGGATATATTTAAGTTCATGAGATGAACTCCGTTCTTACCATTGTATGACAATGGAGTTGTGGCTTATGCCAAGGAACCCCCGTCCTATCAGAAATCCAGATATAATTCTTAGGCAGCATCACCTGATCATGGAGATAGTTGATATCCAGGGAGATCAAGGTTAGGAGAGTAGACACAGAGGACAACAGCGCGGATCCACTTACAAAGGCTTTTTTTCCCAGTAGAGACTTTTATGGGATGGTTGAGTATGAGATACTTCAACCACAGCTAATTGTTGGGTATGCGATACAACAACAGATGGCCCTGGTGCAAGTGGGAGATTGTTAGTTATATGTATGCCCTAGAGGCCATTACTGTACATACGATGTATATTGTAGTGGAGGCTTGGATATATATAGGGAGGACTTTCTTGCTCGACATGATAGTACGCTATCTGGTTACCCTTTATCTTAACATGTACTCTGATTGTCTCTATGTTACATGTTGATAAAGCCCTTAAGATATGTACTCGACTACTTGGACTATAATGAGATCATACTAGTGGGGCCATGGTAGTCGACGAGTACATACTATAATTGTTCCTAGTCGAGGGTGTATCGAGACAGGGCATCGATACACCAGAGTAGACTAGCATATACGCATCTTGACCCATATGATGGGCGATGGATGATCCCATATCCATCGGTGTTTGACATCAAGGATGGTGTACGGGTGCTCAGTGGAGACTGGGTACACTGGACGGACTCGCCGAGAACTCCCAGATGGTATTATACTTCATGTCAGATGGCAATTCTCTGGTGACACTGGTACAGAGTAGTCTGTAGACCCGAGATCGTCATAGAGTCTTGTGTGATTCCCACTGTGCTTTGATTTCCATCATAGCACGTCCAAGAGGGCATGCAAAAAGGTGGCTTTTGGGTACAGTCTCGAATCACATTGAGGGAATGAGCGATAGGAGGGGATTCGTCTCTCTCGGTATATGGAGTTGATGTTGCGCTGTGTTCGATTGGCTATAACTGGAAATCCCTGGCCAGGATTGCTGAGATTTACCGGTAAGTGTTATCAGTAGTTTCTCGAATTGTTATAGACCTCATATCGACACGACTTATCAAGCTACTGGGGTCTGACGTATACCACCCCTAGGCGAGATATGCGACATATCAGACGAAGAGACCGGACTGTACGGGTGTGTAACTGACTGGATTCATAGGAGAATGTACAGGCTTGCTTGTTGATCTTCTGAGCGCTCAATACCTGGTGGCTGTTACGTTTAGCTGACCGCTTGCAGCTTGTGAGTGTTTGATATGATCATCACTTACTGCCGGCGTATTAACGATTCTTTAGAGTCATACACAGAGGTTTCTTGGCTCAGGCAAAATGGAGTAGGGGCACATATGTGATATGTGCGGGACCGAGAACAATACGTGTATGTGATACCGTATTAGATTCTCACGATATAAGATATCGGCCGGGTATATGTGATATAGCCGGATCATCGGGTCAAGTGTTTATTCGATGAACTGATACAGATTATATTAGTCAGTTATTTATGAAATAGCCGGATTATTGGATCAAGTGTTGATTCGATGATTTAATGTATAATTATATATTTGATATATTAAATTACATTAACTCATATAAGTTCCCTAAAAGATTCTTTTTCTCACTCGGGTAATACATTGATATATATGCGAAAAATGTTAATTGTATGATTTTATTTTGTTATAATAAATATTGTATATATGATATATAATATTATAACATGTTAGGGTTATTAATGCAACATGTTTAGTGGAGATTAAATATGGTTAGGGTTTGATTTGGGTTAATCTTTTCTAGAACCTTCTAGAAGGTTTTGTTTTGTTTTGTGCAAAGATATTTGTTTTGATATTTTGCAAGATATTTGTTTAACCCAACCCAACCCTTTAACCTTAGTTAAATCTCTACAAAGGTTACTTGAACCATGGTTGCATTTCTAACCTCGCTTAACTTTCATTATTCGTCACAAAAGAAAATGATCTTCTTCTTCCTTCTTCTTCTTTCATGGAAAAGCTTTCTAGCTTTTTCAAAGATGATGAAAATGAGTGAGAATTAGAAAACAAATGAGAGCTAAATTCCTACTTCATCATCCTAATCTATTCTTGCCAATTAGATTAGGGTGTTCACTTCATTTTGTGAGTGAGAGCTTGTGTTAAAGAAACTTCAAGGTAGATCATCTTTGTTATCGAAGATTGGAAGCAAGCATGAATTTTTCTCTTCGTGGAGCCTCTCGAGAGTCCGGAACTTGATGATCGCAGCGAAGGGACCACAACACGGAGCTTATGAAGTGAAGGACCGGACTACAAAGTTT
This sequence comes from Agapanthus africanus, assembly GCA_030015575.1. Taxonomy (NCBI): domain Eukaryota; kingdom Viridiplantae; phylum Streptophyta; class Magnoliopsida; order Asparagales; family Amaryllidaceae; genus Agapanthus; species Agapanthus africanus. The sequence goes on from CM057344.1 coordinate 244,035,712, forward strand.
GTAATCCTAAACTCGTAGATGTTAAAGTGTTTAACAGGCTTTGTTTCGCCTAAACTATAGTTTAAAGATCTTGTTTAGGGTTGTTCGGCACGGCTAAAATTTTAATCGGACATGGTTGATGCCTCGTAGACCCTTGTGAGTGTGCCTAGTGTAGGGTTGCTAGGCACGCTCACAAGGTTCCACAAGGCATCAACCATGCCCGATTTAAAAATTAGCCGTGCCGAACAACCCGAAGCCGGATCTTTAAACTAGAGTTTAGGCGAAAACTAACATGTTAAACACTTTAACACTAAGCGAGAGGGATTACAACCTTTGTAGATCCGGTCCTTCACTTCTAAAGCTCCGTGTTGAGGTCCCTTCGCTGCGATCATCGTGTTCCGGACTCTCGAGAGGCTTCACGAAGAGAATGATGCAACTTTTGCTTCCGATCTTCGATACAAAGATGATCTACCTTGAAGTTTCGTTAACACAAGCTAACACTCAAAATATGAAGTGTACACCCTCATCTAAATGGAAAGGATAGATGAGGATGATGAAGTAGGATTTTTGCTCTCATTTGTTTTCATATTCTCACTCATTTTCATCACAAAGCAAAAAGCTAGAAAGCTTTTGCTCAAAAGAAGAAGGAAGAAGATGAACAATATGATAAGAATCCTTTTGTGATGAATAATGCAAAGGAGATAATGATGAATAATGCAACCATGGTTGACTAAAACTTTATAGAGAATTAACCAAGGCTAGGATTTGGGTTAGGTTAAGAATGAGTCACTCGAAAATATCTTTTCCAAAACAAAAAAGAAAACCTTCTAGAATCTACTAGAAGTCATTAACCCAAATCAAACCCTAATCTTGATTAATCTTTACTAAACATGTTGCATTAGTTATCATATCATGTTACAATATTATATATCACATATATAATATTTATTGTAACCAAATAAAATAATACAATTAACATATATCGCATATATATCAATGTATTACCCGAGTGAGAAAAAGAATCTTTTAGTGAGCTAATATTAGTTAATGTAATTTAATATATCACATATATTATTATACATTAAATTATCGAATCAACACTTGATCCGACAATCCGGCTATATCGCATATAACCGACTAATATTTATCTGTACCGATTCATCGAATCAACACTTGATCCGATGACCCGGCTGATATCAAATATCGCGAGAATAGAATACGGTATCTCATATTGTATTATCCTCGGTCCCGCACATATCACATATGTGCCCCTACTCCGTTTTGCCTGACCAAGAAAGCTCTGTGTAGGACTCTAAAGAATCGTCAATACGTCGGCAGTAGGTGATGATCATATCAAACACCCACAAGCTGCAAGCGGTCAGCTAAACGTAACAGCCACCCAGGTATTGAGCACTCAGAAGATCAATAAGCAAGCCTGTACATTCTCCTGTGAATCCAAACAGTAACACTCCCGTACAGTCCGGTCTCATCGTCTGATATGTTGCATATCTCGCCTCGGGGTGGTAAACGTCAGACCCCAGTAGCTCGATAAGTCGTGTCGATATGAGATCTATAACAGTTCGAGAAACTACTGATAACACTTACCAGTAAATCTCAGCAACCCCGGCAAGGGATTTCCGGTTATAGCCAATCGAACACAGCACAACATCAACTCCCTATACCGGGAGAGACGAATCCCCTCCTATCGCTCATTGCCTCCATGTGATTCGGGACTGTACCCAAAAGCCACCTTTTTGCACGCCCTCTTAGACGTGGTATGATGGAAATCAAAGCACAGTGGGAATCACACAAGACTCTATGACGATCTCGGGTCAACAGACTACTCTGTACCAGTGTCACCGGAGAACTGCCATCTGACGTGAGGTATAATACCATCTGGGAGTTCTCGGCGAGTCCGTCCAGTGTACCCAGTCTCCACTGAGCACCCGTACACCATCCTTGATGTCAAACACCGATGGATATGGGATCATCCATCGCCCATCATATGGGTCAAGATGCGTATACGCTAGTCTACTCTGGTGTATCGATGCCCTGTCTCGATACACCCTCGACTAGGAACAGTTATAGGATGTACTCGTCGACTACTGTGGCCCCACTAGTATGATCTCATCATAGTCCCAGTAGTCGAGTACATATCCTAAGGGCTTTATCAACATGTAATATAGAGACAATCAGAGTACATGTTAAGGTAAAGTACAACCAGATAGCATACTATCATGTCGAGCAAGAAAGTCCACCCTATATATGTCCAAGCATCCATTACAATATACATCGTATGTACAGTAATGGCCTCTAGGGCATATATATAACTAACAATCTCCCACTTGTAGGGTTCCTAGGCACTCTCAAGAGGTCTCACAAGGCATCAACCATGCCAATTTGAAATTTTACGGGTGCCGAGAAACCTTAATACGGATCGTTGGCTAGAAATTTAGGCGACAAAACAACTAGTTAACTACTTTAACTAAGAGTACGGAAATACAACCTTTGTAGATCCGGTCCTCCACCTCCACGGCTCCGTGATGAAGTCCTCTCCGCTTTCCATATCAAATCCCGGGCTCTAGCGTCGGCTTCATCGGAGAAAGAGCGGGCTAGGTCATCGACGACGTGCCGAAGATGATCTACGTCGAGGCATCGCTAGATCAAGCTCCAACTTCACCAAGTCTAGAAAACTTATGAAGGAAACACACTCTACTACTTGGCAAGAGGTAGAGGATGAAGAAATAGGAAGTGGGTTCACTTTAGAATTGGATTTCTCACTCTTTTTCATCAATCACCATTGATGAAGAAAGGTTTTCTTCTTTTGAAGAAGATGAAGAAGAAGAAGAAGATATTATGATAAGTTATTAAAATAAAAAGGAAAATCAATACTTATCATAATGCTAACCCTAGTTTAGTGTAGAGAATAGACCATGGTTAGATATGATGGTTAGGGTTAAGCAAGAGACAAGAATGGTGGATTAGGTCAAAGTTTCATGAAGCTTCAACTAAACTACAAATAAAGCCACCATTCTTTTCTTATCATTTCCAAAATGAATAAACAAGTAAATAAATGAATAAGAAAATGAAAAGCAAAACCCTAACCATTATCATGTAACCATGGTTTGATCTTTACACAAAAACCCTAGGAAACATGTATCATCAAACATGATACAATCAAGTGCACAAAACTATATCGAAAATACAATGTGCACAAGCGAGTGAGAAAATCCATTTAAAGTGAACCAATACTAGTTAATGCAAAGTAATATATCAAATATATAATTATGCATTAAATCATCAAATCAACACTTGATTTAACGATCCGGTCATATCGCATATAACCGACTAATATTCAATGTATCGGCTTATCGAATCAATCCTTGATTCGATAACTAGGTTATATCACATACAACCATTCGATACATTCATCGCGAGAATGAAATACGGTATCACATACACGCATTATTCTCGGTCCCGCACATATCTCATATGCGCTCCTATTTCGTTTCGCTTGAGCCAGGAAACCTCTGTGTAGGACTCTAAAGACTCGTCAATACGCCGGTAGCAGATGATGATCATCTCAAACACCCACAAGCCGCAAGCGGTCTGCTAAACGTAACGGCCACCCGGGTATTGAGCGATCAGAAGATCGACGAGCAAGCCCGCTCACACTCCAGTGAATCCAACCAGTAACACTACCGTACAGTCCGGTCTGATCGTCTGATATGTCGCATATCTTGCCTAGGGGTGGTAAACGTCAGACCCCAATAGCTCGATAAGTCGTGTCGATATGAGGTCTATAACAATTCGAGAAACTACAGATAACACTTACCAGTAAATCTCAGCAACCCTGGCCAGGGATTTCCGGTTATAGCCAATCGAACAAAGCGCAACATCAACCCCCTATACCGGGAGAGACGAATCCCCTCCTATCGCTCATTGCCTCCATGTGACTCGGGACTGTACCCAAAAACCACCATTTTTCACGCCCTCTTGGACGTGGTAAGATGGAAATAAAAGCACAGTGGGAACCACACAAGACTCTATGACGATCTCGGGTCAACAGACTACTCTGTACCAGTGTCACCAGAGAACTGCCATCTGACGTAAGGTATAATACCATCTGGGAGTTCTCGGCGAGTCCGTCCAGTGTAACCCGTATATCATCTCTGATGTCAAACACCAATGGATATGGGATCATCCATCGCCCATCTGTATGGGTCGAGAAGGTATACGCTAGTCTACTCTGGTATATCGATGCCCCGTCTCGATACACCCACGACTAGGGACTTTGAAGGATGTACTTATGGACTACCATGTCCCCACTAGTATGATCCGCATCATAGCTCAGGTAGTCAAGTACACATCCTAAGGGCTTTACCAACATGTAACAGAGAGACAATCAGTGTACATGTTAAGGTAAAGAGCAACCAGATAGCATAATATCATGTCGAGCAAGAAAGTCCTCCCTATATATGTCCAAGCATCCACTACAATATACATCCTATGTATAGTAATAGCCTCTAGGGCATACATATAACTAACAATCTCCTACTTGCACTAGGGCCATCTGATAGCAGTGGTTGTAGTATCTCATACTCAACCATCTCAAAAAAGTCTCTCTCTGGGAAAAGGCCTCTCGTGAGTGGATCCGCCGCGTTGTCCTCTGAGTCTACTCTCCTAACCTCGATCATCCTGGAGATCAACCATCTCCATGATCAGGTGATACTGCCTTAGAATATGTCTGGATCACTGATGGGACGGACGTTCCTTGGCATAAGCCACAACTCCATTGTCACACAATGGGAGGAACTAAGTTCATCTCATGAACAAATATACATCCAGACTGCCTCTTTGGTAGCATCTTAAGTAGCGATGTATCGAGCCTTTATCGTCTAGTATGCCACGGTATCGTGCTTGGAACTCTTCCAATATACCGTCCCTTTACTGAGGGTAAAGACAATGCCTGCGACTGACATTCAGTCGTCTTTATCACCCTGGAACCCTTCCAGTGATTCTCCCCAGAATCGTTTGATATCATCTCACTACAACTAGTGAGAATCCTAACATCCAATTAGATCTATCTCATAGATCCAAAATTCAGGATTTAGTAGGTATCACTTTGATCCTATATGGAGAATCTTTGTGATAATCGGAGATTGATCGATCGTAGCATAGGAAACTACTTCCCTATCAAGAGTATGTCATCCACGTACTCTACGAGGATCGTCACCATACTCCCTACTACCTTTTTGTTTATACAAGGTTCATCTACCATTTTGAAGATGTCAAACTCTTTGACTACTTCATCAAAACAGACGTTCCAACTCCGCGATGCCTGCTTTATCCTATAAAACATCTTGCACACGTTTCCGCTGCTCCCACTGTTTACGAAGCCCTCTGGCTGTGTACTTACAGACGTTCTTTTCTAGAACATCATTTAGAAAAGCTGTCATGACACCCAACCACCAGATATCGTAGTCATGGTATATAGCCGTGGCAAGTAGGATCTGGATGGACTTAAGCATAGCCATTGGAAAAAGGTTTCATCATTATCCACGCCTGGTCGATGACGAAAACCTTTAACAAGTCTAGGTTTGAAAGTCTCAACTTTTCCATCTACACCAAGTAATCTTCTCAAGATATACTTGCTCCTGATGGGGATTTAACCCTTCAGATATAGCAACCAAAGTCCATACTTTGTTGGTGTAGATGGATTCCATTTCAGATCACTAAGCATCCAGCCATTCTTACAGAGTCTCACTCCTGATGGCCAGCTCGAAGCTAGTTGGGTCATCATCTCATGATGCAATCCTCGCTCCCACTGTCATCAAGAAACCGAAGTATCTCTCAGGCAGGTGAGGAACCCTACCAGATCGGCGGAGAGGCTGAGGTTCGTTGGAATCAACTGAATCCTTTGGTTCTATCAAATCATCAGCTGCAGTTTGTATAGCTGGAACCTTTCCAGTTCTACGTTACAGACCTTGCCTCGAGCTTGTCCAGATTTTGCTTTCAGACATAGGCCGGTCAACCCCAAATCTTAACTAGCTTAAGACATGGGCTCTTCCCATTCCATATCACATATGAAGCGGTAGGCAACTGATTTGATTGGAACCCTATTCAATAGGTATGCAACTTCATAAGTGCATAACTCCCAAAAGGAAACAGGTAACTCAGTAGTACTCATCATAGAGCACACCATATCAAATAGGGTGTATCTGCTCCGCCCCGATATACCATCGTGCTTTGGTGTATTCGGAGGAGTAATGCCGAGAGAGAATCTCATTCTCCTTTAGAAAAGTCCAACAATTCCGTGCTCAAGTATTCTGCTCCCTGATCTCATCATAGGACATAATACTTATACCCGTATTGGTTCTCTACTTCTAACTTATATTTTGTGAATATCTCAGAAGGTTCAGACTTGTGTCTCAACAGGAACATATGTCTGAATCTTAAGAGATTATCAGAGAATGTAATGAAGTACAAAGAACCGGTCTTGGCATGTGTAGACAGGGGACCTACATACATCAACATGTATCATCCCAAGAGTTCACTAACTCTTTCTCTGTTTCCAATAAACAGAGCTGGTGTCATCTTATCTTTGTGACATGACTGGCAAGTTTCACAAGATGTAACTTCAAACTGATTTAAATATGCATCTAAATGTAACTTCAGCCAGTCGGGTCGCATTGATATGACCTAGTCTACAGTACCTCAAGAAGGATTCGTTCAGTTCTGAACTCTTCCTCTTGTGTGTGTTCCGTATACCAAGAACTGTAGTTTGATTTAGAACGTTAATGCTTTTAGATAACGTGCCTAGACCGATCAACTTTTGATATAGGAAATGTTCAAAACATTATCCAACAATACAAAATTTTATCATTTCTTTACTAATAAAGAGATAGATACGATTTTGTATATCAGGTTCAGTATCTAATAACATTCGTTCAGAATCAATGTATTCGTAATACAGGGTGACAGTGACCAACAGACTTGGCTGCAACACTTGCCCCGTTTTCGGTCTCATGAAACTTATCACCCGTTCTCAGTTCTCTACCTTTCTGTAGCCCTATGTAACTGATTACATATCTGGGATCCTGATCCGGTATCATATACCCAGGATGCGGAGGATACTGAGAAACAGTTCTTTATAACGAACACACCCGAAGATGATGCATCAGCATGCACTCTCTTCGTTTGGGCGGCACGGGAATTCTGGTAATCCCCAATTTCCTGCTCTGTCTTATAACAATTATAAGTTGGAGCGGGACCAACGTTCCCCAGCTCAGTATAACAAGCGGGTTCGGTCAATATTCCGTATTATTATCTTGATTAAGGCGTGACATGGTCGCTACTTGGAGAGAGAGAGAAGAAAACACTCAGCGTATGCTCTTGAAAGAATAGATTGGTTATTTTTTTATCTAATCAGGATGGCTCCCACTGCTTTTCATCAAATCTTCCTTCAAACCCTAAAAGGAAAGACTAGCCGGGATTAATTACACACTACAAGTTCGCCAATCTTTCAGCCAGGCCAGTGTCGGTACTTTGAGGGAGGTCCCCCGTGCTTTCGCACGAACCTAATTACAGTAAACCTCATTTTCCCAGAGGCGTAACCTCGTTAACACCTTTCTAGACACCTACTTGATCGGCTAATTGTAATGTGTAAAACTCTCCCAGGAGTAACAATTACTCGCAGCGGGTATCGGGATCCAACTATCTCATAGAAGGTATGCAATCTCATTGCAAATTTCAACACTTGAAATTCCCGATAATATTTTGCCCCTAACGTGCTATGACCTTGACGAAAGCCAACAAACCATACCATAGCCCGCTAGTCAAGTTCAACCCGTACATTTCCTGATTGAATTAAACCCACCCGCACGACCCTTAACATAGTCAACAAAGTCGCACGACTACCCTAATCCAATCACATCATATGCTTATGCAGATAAGCACTAATTAGCTACCGCACACTACGCCTTAACATAGTCAACAAACGTAGCACGAATACTAACTAGTACTTATCTGAAATGACGGAGGGCTACGACAGGTTTTTCTGAAAACCTATTGCGTAATGAACTTGATATCGTTGTAGAATCAAATGATTTTAAAATGGAGTGCTTTTGAGGCTTTTCCAGTTTTGCTAAAGGAGTCACTCCCGGTGAAGGGATCGTCGGTCCTTTCCTTATCGAATGAGGTGCGGGATATATCATATATATCACTGTGCAAAGCAAAAACACTTAAAAGCAATCAAAAGACAAACCGAGTGTGTAGCATCTGCCAGTTATTGCTAAAGGAGTCACTCCCGGTGAAGGGATCTCGGTCCTTTCCTTATCGAATAAGGTGCAGGATATATCATATATACCTCTGTGCAAAGCAAGAACTGTAGCTACCTTTTTTATTTTGAAATTCGATTCTACAACATCTTAGGTTTCTTTTATTTCATTAATCACATTAATGAAGTCCCATCATTTAATGTACGTAAACATCACAGATAAATACGACGTACACTTATGCCATCCGCATTCACCTCGATGTCCCCTCGTGCACCGTTAGGTTAGGTAACTAACGGCAGAACGGGGCAGGGCTAGCGTGGGTGTAAAACATAAGTAACGTCTATATAATATATCATATATACTATATACTGTATCTATCACAGAACATCACATGATCACATCACAGATATCGCAGCAGAAGAATCATATGAAATATTGGATATACTAGGACGTCCGTGTTTTCAATACGAGCCAGTATAAAACACGGATTCCACGGTCGCGATGAATAGCCAAACCCACACCCCTAGACCCCTACGAGAGCGGCAAGCAACCCTACCAATTCTAGAGTTAGGAGACCCGGACTCGACTCCTCGAGATGGTCTCCCACTCGACCCTAGAACCCGGTTACTTGTGCTCCCCTCCTTGGGTCTATCCTAGTGCGGAAAAATAAATAATATACATCAACGGTGACAACTTCCGCAACCTGGAAGTGCCCCAATAAAAGAATATTACATACAAGTTTTTACATGAATGAAAATGAAAAACACTCATCTCACATAAAAACCCCCGGCTATTCAAACACGACGATCCAATATAACATATCCAGCAACACATAACATCACATGTCATAAACGTAAGTAAATATGTCCATCCCAATTGTCGTTGACATATAGCAACGAAACCGGCGATATCACATATTACACTTACGGTCACAGAAAAGAAAGTGTAAAACTACAACAGTTGGAATCCGCAACCTGCATAGACATCGCATGCCTAATCAAATGAATTACTTAGACATCGCATGCCTAACAATTATAAACCCCGCATTTTAGTCTCATTATCGAAAACTCTTTTCAATATCAAGTCGGGCAATTCAACAAGATTCCCGACATCCTGATCGAATGCTCGTCGCAAACTTTAGTAGGCGGCCGCACCCCCGACGCCGTCGACGAAGTGCACCAAGGCGGAACACCGCTGCCGCGAGCACCCGAACGGATGCTTTCGGCGACGGGGTTCTCCTACAGTCACTTGGTCGGGGCTAAGGGGTGTAGCTGCCTATTAAGTTTATCCGGCGAGTATCCGCGTACGCTACGTGATTGCGACGGACTTTTGATCACATCAAAATTCCGTGGCAACCGATCAAGTGAGACTAAACTGCTATGTTTATAAATTCATTCAGTTATCTCATAACTTATTGTGAATTCCAATTATTGTATCACATTCCGGATAAACAGAAAATGTTAAACTTTCCGATCGAACATTCGAACACCCAAGTTTTCCCGATACAGCTCAACACATGAAATAAGTCTAACAGCATTCAGTTCGTGCCTCAGTACCAACGGTCCAGCCGTAGAAGGGTCAAGCCAACGCCTCACATGTGGCACGCCGTACTGCCCCAAACCCGAAGGTTCAAAGGGCAATTCAAGACGGTCACATAATCGAGTTAAGGTTTGTTGTCTTCTAGAGGGACCATCGCGTTACTTGCACTACTTAGAACGTCTTTAAACCACGGAAAAATCCAACACTTGGAAATTTCCCGACAGGGGAAAAATTGGGTATTTATATCCGGTCGAACTTTTTAACATATTCTAAAATTTATCCGGAAAGTCACATAGACAAAATCTGATACTCCGATCGAAACACCGAATCCCCAAAACAACCCCAGAAAATTCAACTCTTGAATAAATATTAAAAAATCCCAGAAAATCCAGCACCAGAAATCATGAATTACTGTACAAAAATTATAGGACAATCTAAGGATGTGGCCGCGGAACCGCCGCATAAGCAGGGCTTATGCCGCGGTTCCGCCTCACTATGGAGGCTTCACTAGAAAAATTTTGCATCGTAATTCTTAGAAATTCCCTGCTGAATTTTTTAAGAATTTTTAATCTGGAAAAATCCACGTTTTCAGAAAAAGTCCAGAGAGCGTGGAAAAATGGGGTTTCGGGTTCGATCGGACTTCAAACTCCGTCTAGACTTCGCCTAAGGCTCTAGCTAGGCTCTGATACCACTGTAGGGTTCCTAGGCACTCTCAAGAGGTCTCACAAGGCATCAACCATGCCAATTTGAAATTTTACGGGTGCCGAGAAACCTTAATACGGATCGTTGGCTAGAAATTTAGGCGACAAAACAACTAGTTAACTACTTTAACTAAGAGTACGGAAATACAACCTTTGTAGATCCGGTCCTCCACCTCCACGGCTCCGTGATGAAGTCCTCTCCGCTGTCCATATCAAATCCCGGGCTCTAGCGTCGGCTTCATCGGAGAAAGAGCGGGCTAGGTCATCGACGACGTGCCGAAGATGATCTACATCGAGGCATCGCTAGATCAAGCTCCAACTTCACCAAGTCTAGAAAACTTGTGAAGGAAACACACTCTAATACTTGGCAAGAGGTAGAGGATGAAGAAATAGGAAGTGGGTTCACTTTAGAATTGGATTTCTCACTCTTTTTCATCAATCACCATTGATGAAGAAAGGTTTTCTTCTTTTGAAGAAGATGAAGAAGAAGAAGAAGATATTATGATAAGTTATTAAAATAAAAAGGAAAATCAATACTTATCATAATGCTAACCCTAGTTTAGTGTAGAGAATAGACCATGGTTAGATATGATGGTTAGGGTTAAGCAAGAGACAAGAATGGTGGACTAGGTCAAAGTTTCATGAAGCTTCAACTAAACTACAAATAAAGCCACCATTCTTTTCTTATCATTTCCAAAATGAATAAACAAGTAAATAAATGAATAAGAAAATGAAAAGCAAAACCCTAACCATTATCATGTAACCATGGTTTGATCTTTACACAAAAACCCTAGGAAACATGTATCATCAAACATGATACAATCAAGTGCACAAAACTATATCGAAAATACAATATGCACAAGCGAGTGAGAAAATCCATTTAAAGTGAACCAATACTAGTTAATGCAAAGTAATATATCAAATATATAATTATGCATTAAATCATCAAATCAACACTTGATTTAACGATCCGGTCATATCGCATATAACCGACTAATATTCAATGTATCGGCTTATCGAATCAATCCTTGATTCGATAACTAGGTTATATCGCATACAACCATTCGATACATTCATCGCGAGAATGAAATACGGTATCTGTTGGAGATAGTGCCCTCAGAGTCAATTATTAGGTCACAGGTACGTGATTGTAATGATTGATGGAGGACCTATCCCGGTAGGACAGTCTTACTCGAGATGATAGTATGCTATCTGGTTTACCTTTATCATCGTGTACTGTTTTAAGTGACCTGACACGTCGCTATTACACGTTGATAGAGCCCCTAGGATTCTTGCTTGACCACCAGCAGTATGAGGGCGATCATATAAGTGGGAGCTGGGGGTCTATAAGCATATCCTTAAAAGGTCCCTAGTCGTGAGAGTTTCGAGACAGGGCATCGATTCTCCATAGTAGACTAGTGTATACAGTCGAGACCCCGACGAGGGGCGGTGGCCGGTCTCACAAGCCACTGGTGTCAGTTGGATCACCTAAGATGTATACAGGTGCTCATTGGGTTATGAGTACACCGGACAGGACTCGCCGGGAACATGCTAGTTGGTCATATACCAGACGTCGGATGGCAGTTCCCTGGTGACATGTGTGCAGGTTAGTTCATCGACCTGGGGATCGTCATTTGTCTCGTGTGAGTTCCCACTGTACTTTGATTACTACCCTACCACGGCTCAAAGGAGTCGTGCAAACAGGTTTTAGTTGGGTACAGTCCCGAGCCACATGGAGGCAGTGAGCGTATCTTCAGGGGTTCGTCTCTCCCGGTATTGGGGGTGAGGTCGTGCTGTGTCTAGGAGAGCCATTACACGAAGCCCTCGGCCGAGGCAAGGAGATTTACTGGTAGGTATTCCAGTAGTATCTCAGGGTGTTCTGGGCTACACTCCGACACGACTTGTACCGCTTTTGGGGGTCTGACTTTTACCAACCCCCTAGGCCCGCCATGCGATGCTCATAGACGAACGGACCGGACTGTACGAATATTGTCACTGACAGGCTCAGTAGGGTGTCAGGCTGAGTTCGCTCACAGACGTCCCTTTTGGTCAATACCTGGTGGCCCGTTATGTATTGGCTTATACCTCTAACGTGCTAGTGGTTAAATCCACAACCAAGGTGTTGATGAGTCTTTAGAGTCCCCCACATTCTGTTACTCAGCTTTCGGGCGAAAGGTTGTAGAGGCCGTATGGAGATATGGCAAGGTCCGATCAGATACGTGCGGTATTGCACGGATCAGGATCGGACAGTTTGTACTATAGGCCGTATGGATATATGGCAGGGTTCGATCAGATAGGTGCGGTATTGCACGGATCAGGATCGAACAGATTTTACTAGCCGGCTTTGGTTTAAGCCGGATCCTAGTATAGTACAGTGTAGACTTTGTCTCATTGCATTTGTATTTCGGTCGAAATACAAATGCGGGTGTGTATGCACAGTATCGGGGTTTTCCTGTAATTTACTACGGGACCAGTTTTCTGGAGTTGCCATTTTGCTTTCCGTTTCGGCCGATTTCCATTGTTTCGTTCATTGGCCGAAGATTGGTGGAGGAGGGCTTATTTGCATTGTTGCAAATAGGCATTTGTGGAGGGGGGTCTTTGCTTATTGTTGTATCATGATAGTCTCTCATTGACCTTGACTTCTAGCTTCATGATGGCTTGACTTTGCAAGCATCATGGTTGTTGATTGAGTGTTTGGTTTTTGTGGTGATCATTTGGCTTTTCATCATCACTCACTTTCCACCCACCCCCTTGTCTTTGTTCTTTCTCTCTCCAATCACACATGGGGGGGGCCGGCCATTCCTTGAAGGGATGGGATTCATTTCATTATGTGTGTGGCAATTTTGGTTCTCATGGTGCCAAGGAAAAATGCTCTCTTGTTCATCCAAAAACATCCTTCATCCCTCCACCAAAATGGCATCTCCATGAACCCCAAAGTGAGACTTGAGGACTACATATTCTACAGCGAACCTTGGGCACGTCGAGTAGCCGGCTTCGTGCCCGAGTTGCCTCGGCATTGAGGTGGGAGCCCGTAAAAGAAGTAGGCGATGTGGTGCACTTCCGGCGACGAGGAGGAGACGGGACATTCCGCAAGAGATCGGGACGATGACGAGAAGACCGGAGGACTTGGATCGTCGGTATATCTCTTTCCCATCTTATTGTTAGCTAGGACTAGTTAGTGGTTCGATCCGGGTATTAGTGCGCGGCGATTTGCCAGTTCAAGTAAAATTTAAAGTTTATCACCGCTTCCGCATTTGGCCGTCGGATTGACGGCCGGGGCGCCGCCGTGCACTTACAGTATCACATACACGCATTATTCTCGGTCCCGCACATATCTCATATGCGCTCCTATTTCGTTTCGCTTGAGCCAGGAAACCTCTGTGTAGGACTCTAAAGACTCGTCAATACGCCGGTAGCAGATGATGATCATCTCAAACACCTACAAGCCGCAAGCGGTCTGCCAAACGTAACGGCCACCCGGGTATTGAGCGATCAGAAGATCGACGAGCAAGCCCGCTCACACTCCAGTGAATCCAACCAGTAACACTACCGTACAGTCCGGTCTGATCGTCTGATATGTCGCATATCTCGCCTAGGGGTGGTAAACGTCAGACCCCAATAGCTCGATAAGTCGTGTCGATATGAGGTCTATAACAATTCGAGAAACTACAGGTAACACTTACCAGTAAATCTCAGCAACCCTGGCCAGGGATTTCCGGTTATAGCCAATCGAACACAGCGCAACATCAACCCCCTATACCGGGAGAGACGAATCCCCTCCTATCGCTCATTGCCTCCATGTGACTCGGGACTGTACCGAAAAACCACCGTTTTGCACGCCCTCTTGTACGTGGTAAGATGGAAATCAAAGCATAGTAGGAACCACACAAGACTCTATGACGATCTCGGGTCAACAGACTACTCTGTACCAGTGTCACCAGAGAACTGCCATTTGACGTAAGGTATAATACCATCTGGGAGTTCTCGGCGAGTCCGTCCAGTGTACCCAGTCTCCACTGAGCACCCGTATATCATCTCTGATGTCAAACACCAATGGATATAGGATCATCCATCGCCCATCTGTATGGGTCGAGAAGGTATACGCTAGTCTACTCTGGTATATCGATGCCCCGTCTCGATACACCCACGACTAGGGACTTTGAAGGATGTACTTATGGACTACCATGTCCCCACTAGTATGATCCGCATCATAGTTCAGGTAGTCAAGTACATATCCTAAGGGCTTTACCAACATGTAACAGAGAGACAATCAGTGTACATGTTAAGGTAAAGAGCAACCAGATAGCATACTATCATGTCGAGCAAGAAAGTCCTCCCTATATATGTCCAAGCATCCACTACAATATACATCCTATGTATAGTAATGGCCTCTAGGGCATACATATAACTAACACCACTTGCACTAGGGCCATCTGTTGTGGTATCGCATACCCAACAATTAGCTGCGGTTGAAGTATCTCATACTCAACCATCCCATAATAGTCTCTACTGGGAAAAAGGCCTTTGTGAGTGGATCCGCGCTGTTGTCCTCTGTGTCTACTCTCCTAACCTCGATCTCCCTGGAGATCAACCATCTCCATGATTAGGTGATACTGCCTAAGAATTATATCTAGATTTCTGATGGGACGGTAGTTCCTTGGCTAAAGCCACAACTCCATTGACACACAATGGTAGGAACGAAGTTCATCTCATGAACTTATATATATCCAGACTACCTCTTTGGTAGCATCTTTGGTAACGATGTATCTTGCCTTTAATCGTCTAGTAAGTCACGGTATCTAGCTTGGAGCTCTTCCAACATACCGTCCCTCCACTGAGGGTAAAGACAATGCCTACGACTGACTTTCAGTCATTCTTATCACCCTGGAACCTTTCCAGTGATTCTCCCCAGGATCGATTGATACCATCTCACTACAACTAGTGAGTATCCTAACATCCAATTAGATCTATCTCATAGATCCAAAAACCCAGGATTTAGGAGGTATCATTTTGATCCTATATGGAGAATCGTTGTGATAAGCGGAGATTGACCGAGCGTAGCATAGGAAACTCCTTCCCTATCAAGAGTATGTCATCCACGTACTCTACGAGGATCACCACCATACTCCATACTACCTTTTTGTATATACAAGGTTCATCTACCATTTTGATGAAGTCAAACTCTTTGACTACCACATCAAAACAGATGTTCCAACTCCGCGATGCCTGTTTTATCATATAAAACATCTTGCACATGTTTCCGCTGCTCCCACTGTCTATGAAGCCCTCTGGCTGTGTACTTATAGACGTTCTTTTCTAAAACATCATTTAGACAAGCAGTCACGACACCCAACCGCCAGATATCATAGTCATGGTATGTAGCCGTGGCAAGTAGGATCTGGATGGACTTAAGCATAGCTTTGAAAGTCTCAACTTTTCCATGTACACCAAGTAATCTTCTCAAGATATACTTGCTCCTGATGGTGATTTAACCCTTCAGATAAAGCAACCAAAGTCCATACTTTGTTGGTGTATAAGGATTCCATCTCAGATCGCTAAGCATCCAGCCATTCTTACAGAGTCCCACTCTTGATGGCCAGCTCGAAACTAGTTGGGTCATCATCTCATGATGCAATCCTCGCTCCCACTGTCATAGAGAAACCGAAGTATCTCTCAGGTGGGTGAGGAACCCTACTAGATCGGCGGAGAGGCTGAGGGTCGTTGGAAACTATTGAATCCTTTGGTTCTACCAAATCATCAGCTGCAGTTTGTATAGCTGGAACATTTCCAGTTCTACATAACAGACCTTGCCTCGAGCTTGTCCGAATTTTGCTTTTAGACATAGGCCGGACAACCCCAAATCTTAACAAACTTAAGATATGGGCTCTTCCCTTTCCATATCACATATGAAATGGTAGGCAACTGATTTGATTTGAACCATATTCAATAGGAATGCCGCTTCTCAAGTGCATAACTCCCAAAAGGAAATAGGAAACTCAGTAGTACTCATCATAGAGCACACCATATCACATAGGGTGTTATTACTCCGCCCCGATATACCATCGTGCTATGGTGTATAGGAGGAGTAATGCTGAGAGAGAATCTCATTCTCTTTTAGAATAGTCCAGGAATTCCGTGCTCAAGTATTCTCCTCCTTGATCTCATCAAAGGACATAATACTTATACCCATTTTTGGTTCTCTACTTCTAACTTATATTCTGTGAATATCTCAAAAGGTTCGGACTTGTGTTTCAACAGGAACATATGTCTGAATCTTGAGAGATCATCAGAGAATGTAATGAAGTACAAAGAACCGGTCTTGGCATGTGTAGACGGGAGACTTTCATACATCAACATGTATCAATCCCAAGATTTCACTAACTCTTTCTCTGTTTCCAATAAACAGAGCTATGGTCATCTTATCTTTGTGACATGACCGGCAAGTTTCACAAGATGTAAATTCAAACAGATTTAAATATGCATCTAAATGTAACTTAGCTAGTCGGGTCACATTGATCTACAATGCCTCAAGAAGGATTCGTTCATTTCTGAATTCTTCCTTTCGTGTGTGTTCTGTATACTAAGAACTGTAGTTTGATTTAGAACGTCAATGCTTTTATTTAACGTGCCTGAACCGATCAACTTTTGATATAGGAAATGTTCAAAACATTATCCAACAATACAAAATTATATCCTTTCTTTACTAATAAAGAGACTGATATGATTTTGTATATCAGGTTCGGTATCTAATAACATTTGTTCAGAATCAATGTATTCTGGTAATACAGGGTGATAGTGACCAACAGACTTGGCTGCAACACTTGCACCGTTTCTATCTCATGAAACTTATCACCCGTTCTCAGTTCTCTACCTATCTTTAGCCCATGTAACAGATTGCATATGCGGGATCCTGATTCGGTATCTCATACCCAGGACGTAAAGGATACTGAGAAACGGTTCTCTGTAATGAACACACCCGAAGATGATGCATCAGCATGCACTTTCTTCGTTTGGGCGGCACGGGAATTCTGGTATTCCCCAATTTCCTGCTCTGTCTTATAACAATTATAAGTTGGAGCGGGACCAACGTTCCCTAGCGCAGTATAACAAGCAGGTTCGGTCAATTTATCCGTATTATTATCTTGATTAAGGCGTGATATGGTCGCTACCTGGAGAGAGAGAGAAGAAAACACTCAGCGTATGCTCTTGCAAGATTAGATTGGTTATCTAATATATCTAATCAGGATGTCTCCTACTGTTTTAATCAAATCTTCCTTCAAACCCTAAAAGGAAAGACTAGCCGGGATTAATTACACGCTACAAGTTCGCCAATCTTTCAGCCAGGCCAGTGTCGGTACTTTGAGGGAGGTCCCCCGTGCTTTCGCACGAATCTAATTAAAGTAAACCTCGTTTTCCCAGAGGCGTAACCCCGTTAACACCTTTCTAGACACCTACTTGATCGGCTAATTGTAATGTGTAAAACTCTACCAGGAGTAACTCTTACTCGCAGCGGGTATCGGGATCCAACTATCTCATAGAAGGTATGCAATCTCATTGCAAATTTCAACACTTGAAATTCCCAATAATATTTTACCCCTAGCGTTCTATGACCTTGACGAACTCCAAACAACTCATAGTCTACTAGTCAAGTTCAACCCATACATTTCTTGATTGAATTAAACCCACCCACACGACCCTTGACGAATGCCAAACAACACCGTACGAATACCCTAATCCAATCTGCATCATATGCATAAGCAGATAAATACTAGTTAGCTACCGTACACTACGCCTTGACGAATGCCTAACTACGCAGCACGAATACTAAGTAGTACTTATCTGAAATGACGGAAGGCTACGACAGGTTTTAAGAAAACCCTTTGCGTAATGAACTTGATATCGTTGTAGAATCGAGTGATTTTTAAATGGAGTGTTTTTTAGGCTTTTCTAGTTTTGCTAAAGGGGTCACTCCCGGTGAAGGGATCGTCGGCCCTTTCCTCATCAAATAAGGTGCAGGGTATATCATATATACCACTATGCAAAGCAAGAACTATAGAAGCAATCAAAAGACAAACCGAGTTTGTAGCATCTGCCAGTTATTGCTAAAGGGGTCACTCCCGGTGAAGGGATCTCGGCCCTTTCCTTATCGAATAAGGTGCAGGATGTTCTACAAGGAACACCGCGATGCAAAGCAAGAACTAGAGCTACCAATTTTTTTTAAACAAGTTTCTACAACGTGTTAGGTTTCTTTTATTTCATTAATCTCATTAATGAAGTCCCATTTTGTTATGCTTCACAAGCATCTCTTTTGAAAACGAAATCTGCAATATAACATATATCTCATATATATAATATAAACATTCGTCTCAGGAAGTAATATGATCTCATCACAGAACATTGCAGTATAAGAACATATATGAAATATTCGATATACTAGGACGTCCGTGTTTTCAATACGAGCCTGTATCAAACACGGATTCCACGGTCGCGATGAATAGCCAAACCCACATCCCTAGACCCCTACGAGAGCGGCAAGCAACACTGCTAATTCTAGGGTTAGGAGACCCGGTCTCGACTCCTCGAGATGGTCTCCCACTGGACCCTAGAACCCGGTTACTTGTGCTCCCCGCCTTGGGTCTATCCTAGTGCGGAAAAGTAAATAATATACAAGGGTGACATCAACCTCATCCCGGAAGTGCACCAATAAAAGAATATTACATACAAACGAATTTTACATGAATGAAAAAGAAAAAACTCTCATCTCACATAAAACCCCCGGCTATTCAAACGCGACGATCCAATATAACATATCACATCAACACATAATATCTCATATCATCAACGTAAGCAAGTATGCGTATCCCGATTGTCGTTGATGTATAGCAACGAAGCCGGCGATACACCATATACTACGCTTACGATCACAGAAAAGAAAGTGTAAAACTACAACAGTTAGAATCCGCAACCTCCTTAGACATCACATGCCTAACCAAATGAATTCCTTAGACATCACATGCCTAACAATTATAAACCCCGCATTTTAGTCTCATTATCGAAAACTCTTTTCAATATCAAGTCGGGCAATTCAACAAGATTCCCGACATTCGGATCGAATGCTCGTCGCAAACTTTAGTAGAAGGCCGCACCCCCGGATGCCGTCGACAAAATGCACTAAGGCGGAACACCGCTACCGCAAGCACCCGAACGGATGCTTTTGGCGACGGGGTTCTCCTACAGTCACTTGGTCGGGGCTATGGGGCGTAGCTGTCTATTAAGTTTACCCGGCGAGTATCCGCGTACACTACGTGATTGCAACAGACTTTTGATCGCATCAAAATTCCGTGGCAACCGATCATCTGAGACTAAACTGCTATATTTATAATATTCAAATTAGTTATCTCATAACTTCTTGTGGATTCCAAATATTGTATCACATTCCAGATAAATAGACAATGTTAAACTTTCCGATCGAATAATCAAACACCCAAGATTTCCCCAATATATTTCAACACTTGAAATCAGTTTAAAAACATCTATCACATGCCACAGTACCAATGGTCCAGCCGTAGAAGGGTCAAGCCAACGCCTCACATGTGGCACGCCGTACTGCCCCAAACCCTAAGGTTCAAAAGGCAGTTCAAGACGGTCACATAATCGAGTTAAGGTTTGTTGTCTTCTAGAGGGTCCACCGCATTACTTGCACGACTTAGAACATTCTTAAACTCGAGAAAAAATCCAACTTTTGAAAAAATTTCCGACAGAGGAAAAAGTGAGTTATTGATATCCGTTCGAACTTTTTAACAGTTTCTAAAAATTATCCGGAAAAACTAAACAAAGTTATAATATCCGATCGAAACAACGAGTCCCCAATACAACCCAGAAAACTCAACTCTTGAGTAGAATTAAAAATTCCCAGAAGAATCAGGAATCACATACGGAGGTTACTGTGCAAAATTAAAAACATGAGGCAACTTTTTGGCCGCGGAACCGCCGCCAATACCATGGTACGGCCGCGGTTCCGCTGCGCTTTAGAGGAATTGGAGGCACGTGCTTCACAGTAACTCATGAAATTCCCTGCTGATTTTTTTGAGTATTTTTAATATGAAAAAAATCACAGTTTTGAAAAATTTCCAGAGAAGGGGTTTTATCGGGGTTTCCGGGTTCGATCGGACTTTAAACTTCGTCTAGACTTCGCCTAAAGCTCTAGCTTGTCTCTAATACCACTGTAGGGTTACTAGGCATGCTCACAAGGTTCCACGAGGTATCAACCATGCCCGATTTAAAAATTAGCCGTGCCGAACAACCCGAAGCCGGATCTTTAAACTAGAGTTTAGGCGAAAACTAACATGTTAAATACTTTAACACTAAGTGAGAGGGATTACTACCTTTGTAGATCCGGTCCTTCACTTCTAAAGCTCCGTGTTGAGGTCCCTTCGCTGCGATCATCGTGTTCCGGACTCTCGAGAGGCTTCACGAAGAGAATGATGCAACCTTTGCTTCCGATCTTCGATACAAAGATGATCTACCTTGAAGTTTCGTTAACACAAGCTAACACTCAAAATATGAAGTGTACACTCTCATCTAAATGGCAAGGATAGATGAGAATGATGAAGTAGGATTTTTGCTCTCATTTGTTTTTATATTCTCACTCATTTTCATCACAAAGCAAAAAGCTAGAAAGCTTTTGCTCAAAAGAAAAAGGAAGAAGATGAACAATATGGTAAGAATCCTTTTGTGATGAATAATGCAAAGGAGATAATGATGAATAATGCAACCATGGTTGACTAAACCTTTGTAGAGAATTAACCAAGGCTAGGGTTTGGGTTAGGTTAAGAATGAGTCACTAGAAAATATCTTTTCCAAAACAAAAAAGAAAACCTTCTAGAATCTACTAGAAATCATTAACCCAAATCAAACCCTAATCTTGATTAATCTTTACTAAACATGTTGCATTAGTTATCATATCATGTTACAATATTATATATCACATATATAATATTTATTGTAACCAAATAAAATAATACAATTAACATATATCGCATATATATCAATGTATTACCCGAGTGAGAAAAAGAATCTTTTAGTGAGCTAATATTAGTTAATGTAATTTAATATATCACATATATTATTATACATTAAATTATCGAATCAACACTTGATCCGACAATCCGGCTATATCGCATATAACCGACTAATATTTATCTATACCGATTCATCGAATCAACACTTGATCCGATGACCCGGCTGATATCAAATATCGCGAGAATAGAATACGGTATCTCATATCGTATTATCCTCGGTCCCGCACATATCACATATGTGCCCCTACTCCGTTTTTCCTGACCAAGAAACCTCTGTGTAGGACTCTAAAGAATCGTCAATACGCCAGCAGTAGGTGATGATCATATCAAACACCCACAAGCTGCAAGCGGTCAGCTAAACGTAACAGCCACCCAGGTATTGAGCGCTCAGAAGATCAACAAGCAAGCCTGTACATTCTCCTTTGAATCCAAACAGTAACACTCCCGTACAGTCCGGTCTCGTCGTCTGATATGTTGCATATCTCGCCTAGGGGTGGTAAACGTCAGACCCTAGTAGCTCGATAAGTCGTGTCGATATGAGGTCTATAACAGTTCGAGAAACTACTGATAACACTTACCAGTAAATCTCAGCAACCCTGGCAAGGGATTTCCGGTTATAGCCAATCGAACACAGCACAACATCAACTCCCTATACCGGGAGAAACGAATCCCCTCCTATCGCTCATTGCCTCCATGTGATTCGGGACTGTACCCAAAAGCCACCTTTTTGCACGCCCTTTTGGACGTGGTATGATGGAAATCAAAGCACAGTGGGAATCACACAAGACTCTATGACGATCTCGGGTCAACAGACTACTCTGTACCAGTGTCACCGGAGAACTGCCATCTGACGTGAGGTATAATACCATCTGGGAGTTCTCGGCGAGTCCATCCAGTGTACCCCGTCTCCACTGAGCACCCGTACACCATCCTTGATGTCAAACACCGATGGATATGGGATCATCCATCGCCCATCATATGGGTCAAGATGCGTATACGCTAGTCTACTCTGGTGTATCGATGCCCTGTCTCGATACACCCTCGACTAGGAACAGTTATAGGATGTACTCGTCGACTACCGTGGCCCCACTAGTATGGTCTCATCATAATCCCAGTAGTCGAGTACATATCCTACGGGCTTTATCAACATGTAATATAGAGACAACCAGAGTACATGTTAAGATAAAGTACAACAAGATAGCATACTATCATGTCGAGCAAGAAAGTCCTCCCTATATATGTCCAAGCATCCATTACAATATACATCGTATGTACAGTAATGGCCTCTAGGGCATACATATAACTAACACCTAGTAACCCTACAGTATTTTTATCGTACGTGACGCTATTGAGGCGGGATCACTGACTACTATATATATCGACTCGGACTTTAGGTGGATTTCCTTACCCTTTCGACTAGTCTCTTAGTTTAGTCATGTGGTTGTTTAGGTAGATGATAGACCGGGCTCGAGTCATACTTATTTTCAATACTAACGAATCGTGAGTATTTTTAAAGACAGGCCGAGGGATACTACGGATTTTTCAAAAAAAAAAGACGTATCTTTTCTCAAAGACTTCGTAGCCCCTATTTTTTCTAAAACCACGATTCATGCTATTTCAAAAACCAAAAACTGTATGACTCGTATATCGAAATGTATATTCTTCAATGTTGCGGTTACTACATCATTTTTCGTATATTCATGTTGTTCTCATTGCATTACATGCTTATACATGTGTTTTTTTAGTTATTATGAACCCCTGTTGTCAGGACACAAGCACCATTACCGATGATGCGTATGCTCTACGTACACTTGCTTGCCGGCTCACACACATCATCATCGGTAATTTCTATGTCACGTACACATTAGAAAACATTACTTCATTAGTATAATTTGCTAGCTGGTAGTTTCAACATAGTACTAGTACGCTTGCTTTCATATGCTAGTTTAGATATTATATTTCTTACTTAGATACTTAATGCATTTATACATTCATTCTGTTATGCAATATCGTAGGACTTTATGTCGGTATTCACTGTTTATTGACTCTTGATTTTGAGATTTCGGATTTTCCATGAAGTTTCTGGATTTAGGGTAAACCGCAGGGATTTTATAAACTCATTATCATTTTAAAATGCAAGTTGCGGTTTTGTCGTGATATGATGTATGTGTCGCCCACCATGAGTTTTCCTGATTTCTGTTGGTTTTCGAGACCCGATTCGAGGAGTAGGATGAACCCTTTTGGGTACATGGTGGACCCGGTACGGTACCCCGGGGCGAGAGTGTTTTATGGGGATGACGATGAGCCCGGCAGGGGCAGATTACCTACCGGTGATGTCGAGCGCTGCGGATATCCGGAGGATACCGAAGTAGTCGAGAGATTTGATGTGATGGACTGATCCGGACTGATGGAGCCCATGGGCCGATCCGGACTGACGGAGCCCATGGGCCGATCCGGACTGACGGAGCCCGAAATTTGAGTATTATGTGTTGCTGTCGGACACGGACTTCATGATTGTTGGGGACAAAAATTTCACCCCGGTTGACCAAGTCAAAGTCAAATTCAACCCCAAGTAAGCGGGCCCAAGCCCAGCTCAAGTGGGCCCATGCCCAAGTCGAGCCCCGCGGCCAGCCTCCTCCATGGCAAAATAAAAATCATGTAATAAATAATTTTGATGTAATTTTTTATGCATGAATGTAAGCAAAATGGGCATAAAGCCAAATTTTTGTGAAGCCCATGGCTTATGTGCAAAAGAAATGAGCACATAAGGCATGGGATGGGCAAAATGCCATTTTGTAAAGCCTAAAGGGCTATATGTAAATGTGTAAGCCTATGTAAGGCAACATGATAATAAAATAAAATATACAATTCATTCTCTCCAAAAACTAGGGTTTGTGCCTCCATCCTCTCTCCCCCAAGTTCTTCCAATTCCTTTTCATTTTCCAATTAGATCAAGAGTTTAGCTCTCTTGTTTTTTGAAAAAAACTAAATAAAGTTTTACCATAAACCCACCTCCCAAGTCTCAATCAAGAGAAGAAAAAGGGTCTCTTTTTTTATCATCCAAGATCAAAATCTTGGAGTTTCAAGAGAACCCATTTTGAGTTTCTTCTCAAAAGAGAAAGGAGAAAATCTTTTGGAGTTTAACTCCACAAATAAAATTATTCTGGAGTTTAACTCTATAATAAAACCTTTGTTTTTTTTTTTGGAGTTTAACTCCGAATAAAATTGTTTTGGGATTTTAACTCCAAATATTTTTTTTTGGAGTTTAACTCCATCACAAAAAAAGGAAGATATTTTAAGAGCTCCTGCTCCCTCTCACGTGAGGAATAAGGAACTCCCACCAAGTGGGAGCTTTCTCCCCTCTCACGTGAGGGAAAACCTCTCCATTTAGTGGAGTTTAACTCCACACAAATAATGATCTTTTTGGAGTTGAACTCCATTTAAAATTATTTTGGAGTTTAACTCAACATTAAATATTTTTTTAGGAGTTTTACTCCATTTAAAATTCTTTTGGAGTTTAACTCCACACCAAATAATGATCTTTTTGGAGTTGAACTCCATTTAAAATTATTTTGGAGTTTAACTCCACATTAATTTTTTTTAGGAGTTTTACTCCGTTGAAAATTCTTTTGGAGTTTAACTCCACATTAAATCTTCTTAGGATTTTAACTCTATTTAAAATCCTTACGGAGTTTAACTCCATTTAAATTCTTTTGGAGTTTAACTCCACAAACAAAATTTCTTTCGGAGAACTGCACAACTCTTTTTGGAGTTTAACTCCACAATAAAAATCATTTTGGAGTTAAACTCTATTTAAAATCTTTTTGGAGTTGAAATCTACATTTAAAATTCTTTTGGTGTTTAACTCCACAAAAAAAATTCTTTTGGAGTTGAACTCCATGTAAAAAAAATAAAAATTAAAAAATTAAAAAAATCATTAATTAATTAATTTTGGAGCCCCACGTATGGGAGAGGCTCCCATCAAATGGGAGCCTTCCGCCCCCCACCCACCCCCCTTCACGTGAGGGATAGCCCTTTCACATGAGGGCTCCTATTTAATGGGAGCCCTTTAGCCCCCTCACGTGAGGTCACGTGAGGGGGAGGGCTCAATGGGAGCCTCTTTCCCCCCTTGTTTTTAATTTTTTTTTTCTTTCTTCCTTCTTTTCTATCTTTTAATCTTTTTTATTTAAAAAATATATATTAAATAAATTATAAATAATATGTTTTTAAAAACATAAAATTTCTCTAAATATTTATTTATTTATTTATTTTTGCTCTTTTATATAAAAAATATATATATATCTTTTTTTCTTACAAATGGAACAAAACAAAATGAACATGTCTCCATTATACTATGTTAAAACATACACACACACACACCCCAATGCATCGCGTTGAGCTCGCATGTCCGGTTTTACCCGTCAATCGGAGGTTCTCCCGCTCCAAAAGCGAGAGGTAATTAACGGCAGTTTAATCCGCGGCTGCCGGAGATTCGGATCCCCACAATCAATAAACCCCCGCCTATTCTAGGCAAGGGGAATCTGTAGTACGCCTGACAAGAGCGCGCGTATTCCCATCTCAATGGGGTGACGAAAAACACCCTACAGATTCTGACACGCCGGTTGGGACCCAATTTCTCCTCGCATATTTCGGTTTAAACATTCATGTGAACTCAATTAACATACATATCGACATTTATACTAAAATAATGCTCTTTCATGCAGGCTTTCAAGAAAATAATTTTCAAGAATGTCTCCAAAGATGAACTCAGCACGGCTCCCATCTCCTACACGATGAAGATGGACGCCAGAACGGTCCTTTCGGCCAGTCTCGGGCGACAGTGGGAGGAGCCGTCACTACCATTTGGCTATATTCTGTTCGTGCCAGGTAACGCCGTTCCTGCTCTTCAAGCCCCAGTGATGGATAAACCAGCCTCAAAGGGGAAAAGGCCAAATGTCATGGTCGCGAGGGTACAACAGCCCAAGTGCAAGTCCGTTTCCGAACGACTCTCCATTGCTCTAGCTGGGGGCAAGGCCATCTACACAAACAAAGCAACGAGGTGTCTCGAGCAAGCTCCAGCGGTGCCCTCGACAATTACTCGATCGGGTATCTTCTCTAAGCTCCTCATCAATCGACTCACGGTGGCTTCCCAGGAAACAGATGCCCGCCAAGCCCTTAAAATTGAGAAACTTAGGCAGAAAAGACTCAGATATAGAGCCAAAAAAGGGTTAGGGCTCCTGCTAGGCTGAACTTCATAAGGTTCGAAGAACAAGGTTACCCCGCCAAAGATGAGGAAATGGCTGGATATATGGTCCACACTGTCTACACGGTGGGCACGCGTAGCAAGTGCAAGGATGGGGCCACTACATCTCAAATCCAATCTTGTGTGAATTTGGCATCACTTCCCATGACCAGCATCCTCCGGAAGATAATGAAAATCCTCCCAGTGAAGTTGATAAGCGAAGAGATCCCTCGGTTCATGAAGAGTCGGGCTTGGAAAGAGAAGAGGAGCCAATCTTCCGTCCCAAGAACGCAGAGCAGCAACTTCTCCAAGAGCTCCGAAAATAGCTCAGAAGTAAAGATAAGGAGATGGCCAAACTTTACTCCAAAATTGATGACTTGATGAATGTCGTCTTGCAGCTCACGGCCCGAATTGCCTCTCAGCTGCCCAATCAAGTGCAGGGCTCTGCTCATGAACCGGGAAACGGTGTCCCAAGGCAGGCGACACCAATTCCCTCAAATCCAAAGGTGGACGGACCGCATGAAATTCAGTCGCATCCTATCTCGGGAAATGTCTTGGCCACCGATGACAGTAGCCCGCTAACTCAAGATCAAATCATGGATTTGGTTACCAACAAAGTCAAAATATTGGTAGCCGAAGCTGAAGCGCAAAAAGATGTTAGCAGTAGCGGGAGACCATATCCTGCTCAGTATGATCTGGTAGAATTTCCTAGAGACTATGTCATTCCTAAATTCGGAAGATTCGATGGGACGGGAAATGCGAATCATCACATCGCCCACTTTAAAGCCTTATGCGGGAATAACGGGGGCAATGATGCGCTTCTCCTCCGCCAGTTCGTTAATAGCTTGATCGATGTTGCTTTCGACTAGTATGTGAGCATACCGGATGGCTCCGTCACAACTTTCGTCCAAATGGAGTCTTAATTTCGGCAGAGGTTCATGAGCGTCAGCGATAAGATCACCATTGCCGATCTTTCAAGGACCAAGCCAAAGAACAACGAAAGCAGCACGGATTTTATAACCCGATGGTGCAATCTCTCCGTCAAATGTGAACCGCCGATAGAGCAGGACCAATCTGGCAGTCTCCTTGTCGGAAATCTCAACAATTGGATGGCCCCGTTTCTATGCACCGCGGGTCTCAAAACATTCCAAGAGCTGACCAGGAAAGTTCAAATGATGGAGCACTTATAACAGGAGTCCTCCTTGGATTCCCAAAATAATAATAAGTCCTGGAGAAACCGAAAGGACGATAATCGCAAAGGCGAAAATTCTGACGATACTGAATCTTTTAACAGTTCGGCTAACCGAAATAAGCAGGGGATGAGCAGGCATAATGCCAACCAGCCTCTGAAGCCAGTGTTCGGAGAGGGAGAAGAATCTCCACTGAAAGAGAAGTTGGATATTCCTTTAGAAGGGACAAAGTCCGTAAAATATTCAAGAATGCCCTAAGAAACGGTCTACAATTGCCAGAATCAAAAAGACTGCAGGAAGCGAATATGACCGACGACCCCAAATATTGGCCCTATCACAGAGTGATAAGTCATGCTATTGAGTACTGTTTCGTCTTCAAAGATTGGGTCAAAAAACAATATAAGACATGAGAGATAGAACTGTCTAAAGGCGTGTTGGCAAGCAGTCAAGCTGCGACCGCCAACTTCATACAAAACAGCTGACCACCATGTCATTAAACTGGGAATAATCGACCTCCAAGTCGTTAAACTGGGGATGTAAAAATGTGTAAATAAAAAAAATAAATAAATAAAAAGCTGAAATGATGGGGCAACTCACAATAAAAATCAGCGGATAAAAATAAAGATGAAAATAAAGCCGAAATGATGGGGCAACCGCGAATAAATAGCCGAAATGATAGGGCAATCGCGACCTTCGCGATAAGAAAAGCTGAAATGATAGAGTAATCCCGGTAAAAAATATGGCGAATGATGTGTCGCTCCTGGTACCATATTCTAGTGCGGCGATGCAGATGCCAACCAAACTCTGAATGTCCCAACGGCGAATGATAAGTCGCTCCTGCTACTATATTCCAGTGCAGCGATACAGACGCCAACAAAAATCCAAATTCTCAATCGGTGAATGATGAGTCGCTCCTGATACCATATTCCAGTGCAGCGATGCAGACGCCAACCAAATTCCAAATCCCCAAAGGGCGAATGATGAGTCGCTCCTGGTACCATATTCCAGTACAGCGATGCAGACGCCAACCAAAATCCAAATTCTCAAACGGCGAATGATGAGTCGCTCCTGGTACCATATTCCAGCACAGTGATGCAGACGCCGTCCAAAACTCAAATGCCCAACGGCGAATGATGAGTCACTCCTGGTACCATATTCCAGTGCAGCGATGCAGACGCCAACCAAATTCTAAATCCCCAAACGGCGAATGATGAGTCGCTCCTGATACCATATTCCAGTGCAGCGATGCAAACGCCGAATATTTCCCAAAATTCTTCCGGCCCTATGGTCTGGATCATACATCCTGCAAAACCGTATACAATCCATAGGCGTAAAACGATCTCAATCTCTCCCAAGTCCTACCGGCGAGACCACATTCAAAGTCCCACCAGCGATGAAGATTCCCAAAAAAAAAAAAAGAAAAAGAAAAAAAGGGGGTATGTCCACAAGCAAAATAGGCACGGATGAAAACCCGAAAGAGCTCCGTGAGTAAAAACAGTAGGACTGCCGGCGAGTTTGTGAAAACCCGAAAGGGCGCAAACTCATGAAAAAAAGATGAAATGCACTCGCAAAGTCCTCTCGACTTTGTGAGGAGAAAATTCCCGCGTGAGATCCTTACGACTCACAAAGGAGCAACACACTTGGGGGTCCTCACGACTCATAAGGAGAAAATGCACATACGGGATCTTTACGACTCGTAGGGAGAAAATGCTTTTATAGGACCCTTACGACCCATAAAATTGAAAAGCCTTAGGTGATAGGGATCTAAACCTGTCTCCTAAGCCATCGCTTCCTAATAGGCAAGAGCAAATGATGAGTTGCTCCTGGCATTATTCTAGTGCAGCAATGCAAATGCCGACCCAAAAACCAATTCCTAAATCCTCCCAGGGCAAATGATGAGTTGCTCCTGGCATTATTCCAGTGCAGCAATGCTGATGCCAAGCCAAAACTAAAATCCCTAAATTCTCTCATGGAAAATGACGATTCGCTTCTGGTACCATATTCTAGTGTAGCGATACCGATGTCAACCCAAATCAAATCAAACCAACAACCTTTGTGTCGGAATCATGCTTCGTCTCAGAGTGTACCCCGTGTCGAAATCATGCTTCACCTCGGTGTATCTGCCTTCCTTATCAGAATTTTGCTTTGGCTCGGAATCAACCAGCAACCTCCTCGTCAGAATTAAGCTCCGCCTCGGAATCAAGTCAACCAACAAGCTCTGCGTCGGAATCACGCTTCGTCTCAGAGTGTACCCCGTGTCGAAATCATGCTTCGCCTCAGTGTATCTGCCTTCCCTGTCGGAATTATGCTTCGACTCGGAATCAACCAGCGACCTCCTCGTCGGAATTAAGCTCCGCCTCGGAATCAAGTCGACCAGCAAGCTCTGTGTCGGAATCATGCTTCGTCTCAGAGTGTACCCCGTGTCGAAATCATGCTTCGCCTTGGTGTATCTGTCTTCCCTGTCAGAATTATGCTTCGGCAAGGAATCAACCAGTGGCCTCCCGTCGGAATTATGCTTCGTCTCGGAATCAAGTCACACAACAAGCTCTGCGTCGGAATCATGCTTCGTCTCAGAGTGCACCCCGTGTCGAAATCATGCTTCACCTCGGTGTATTTGCCTTCCCTGTCGGAATTATGCTTCGACTTGGAATCAACCAGCGACACTCCGTGCCGGGGAAACGTCTACTACGGACACTCCACCTCGGAGACGCATCAAGCGCCGACCGTCCATGTCATAAAAGGGGCAGTGCCAGATTCCCACAAAGCGGGAACCAAATCGCTCCGTGCCGGGGAAACGTCTACCACGGACACTCCGCCTCGGAGATGCGTCAAGCGTCGACCGTTGATCAGTTGAAAATATTGCATTTTTAACACATCAATTTCCCTACTATTTCTAATCATCTAAAGGTGTTTGGTATAAATATAGCACATATTAGCAATTCATCTGCAAACTATCAAATAACATGTGTTATACATTATAACCAGCATTATGTGGGAAATTGAGTGTTTATTACTACACGCATGATTTTTGTCTATCTCAACACTTTCATCAAGATTGTATGTAAGAAATCCTTTAGGTTAAAGAGCCGGAATCACAAAAGTGCCGATAAAATGCATTAAGTCCAAGACTTGAGATCTGGCAGCAACCAAGAAAGAAATGTCAGATTCCAGGTATCAGAAGAAGACCACAGAAATTTCATGCAGCGATCTCTCAACTTGGCCGCGGATCCGCGGCCGAGTTGGCCGATCCGCCGCGGATCCGCGGCCTACTTGACACGTCATCAAATCAGATTGTCTCTAGAAGCTTCTTCTCAACGGCCATGCTTCTTCAGAACACTTAAATTAGCACGTGGCTTCTTCCAGAAGGCTCTGCATAACAAACTCATTCTAGAATATTCCTTGTAACAACCTTCCTCTAAAATATTCCCTCTAACAACCTCATTCTAGAAGCTCTCTCTAACAACCAAGCTTTGGAGGGAAGATTGATTTGAAAATTATAAAAGGGGGATCTAGATCTAATGGTGGGGGTTGTTCATTAGTTGAGTGGTTGTTGTATAAGTTGTTCATTAATTAGGGTTGAACATTGAGCCAAATTTCCACAAGTTGAGTGACACAACTTGATACCAGAACCCTAGCCTAAATCCAAATCAAAAGCAAATTCAAGATCATTTTGAGAAGCAAATCAAGCAAGCAACCATCGATCCTTTATTCGCGAAGCCAATCTTCATCAAGAGCGTGAGATCCACGACGATCCAAGTCTCAAGGAGATCGAGCGGAGCGAACTTCGACGGATCTAGTTACCTCTTCAAAGGAGCGATCGAGAGAAACTCTTGTAAGCTCGAATTGAGGGAATGTGTAATTAGTCGTCGATTTAATAAAGGTGATAATTAGTTAATTCTTGCTTTCTTTATATTCTTGTACTATGAAATTTCTAGATCTTGAATCGTTTATTTTCATGATGCTTGAGTAAATCTCCGCTTGTTACGGAATCGAGAGATTTGGTAGATCTAGTGATGATAAAATCCTAATACTAATCCTAAGTCTTATGAGATTTGTGAACTTTAGGAAAAAAAATCATCAATGACCTAATTTGGATCGAGATCACATTCTTGATAATTTCGTTGCAAATTAGGGATCAAATGATTGATGAATCTCTTTGCTAGAGGCTAGATCCGAATGATGATCAATGAAAAGACAAGGGATAGAGAAGGAAAAACCTTAGTTTCTTCAATAGATCCCTAATCTTCATTCATCGCCATCGATCTAGCTACAAATTATCCATAGATAAGATTAGTCATTATTAGATTCATCATTGCTACCAATTCGATCGATTCCTACAAGCCATTCTATAAATCTTGATAACTAAATTGATTGGGACATTTCTTGATTATAGACCTTTATTTTCTTTATGTTTCTTGAAATTAAAACTCACAAATCTTGAATCAATTTTCTTGCATTTTCTTTTAATCTTTTCATTTCGACTAATCTAAAACAAGATTGATCAAAACACACATCTCAGTGGACGATCCGTATTCATTAACGCACTATATCGACACCGTTAATTGATTGAGGTATAAATTTCTTTGGTTGTGATTAAAACTTTTCCAAATACACACGAAGATGATCAATCAACCGTCCATGTCGTAAAAAGGGCATTGCCAGCTTCCCACAAAGCGGGAACCAAATCGCTCTGTGTCGGAGAAACGTCTACCACGGACACTCCAACTCGGAGACGTGCCAAGCGTCGACCGTCCATGTCGTAAAAAGGGCAGTGCCAGCTTCCCAAAAGCAGGAACCAAATCAATTTGCCTCTACATGAAAGAAGATTGATTGTTCGAGAAAGTGTGTTTGTAGAATAACCGCAATCAAAACGGTGTCGTGTGTAGCTAGACCGAGGTGAGTACGGATCGTCCTCAGGGAAACGTTGAATCTTTTACTCTTACTTTAGATGTGTTGAAAAAGAGAGGAGGAATAAAGAATTTTGTGGAAAGGTTTCTAGATCTACGTTAAACAAGAATGCAAAATATATAGATCTAGATTATTTTAGGGATGCAGTTAATATAATAAGAGGGCTTGTAGGGTTCGTTAGGATTTAGTAGTTATGGACGATTAATTAAAAGTTACCATTTTTATCCTTTAATAGATTTAAAACTAGAACGACGGTGATGCGTGTAGATTAGGGTTTCTGAAGGGAAAAGGAATCCCACTCTTAACCCTTATCTCGACACGGAACTCCGTTCATATCTAGCCTTTACCAAAACAATCATTAATCTAATCTCTAATCGCGGTCGGAACTAACAAAGAATTGTTAGCGCGCCCGATTAGGATGTTAATGATTCTTTTGATAAAGTTCATAAACTTTATAGGACTTAAAAAGGGTTTAGAGATGTTCATCATCCATTAGCCTACCCTAATCCTACGAACCCTAACAAGCGGAGAATTACTCGCGCATGTTGGGAGAAAAAGATATGGAGAGAAAATGCATAATTAAACTACGAAGAAATAGAATAAGCAAAACAAAGCTACCTTTATTAATCAACAATATTCATTACACTTTGATTCCTTAGAAAATGATTACAAAGACTAGTTTGCTTCTCGATCTCTTCCAAGGAGGTAGATGAACCGTTGATGATCAGCCTGAATGCATGAGCCGTCTTGGACTTCGTGATCTCGTCGGCTTGATAACTTTTCTAAGAGGCTCTCGGTCTTTATTTATAGTCCCAAAGCCAGAACCTTTGCTTCCAAATATGGAAGTTTAACAGCAAAGATTCACCCCCAAAAATCTCCAACTCTATCTCCTCTATACTGCCGTGGATCCGCGGCCAACAGGGGGTTTGGCCGCGGATCTGCGGCCAAGGGTGGGGATTGCTTCATCAAAAGTTTGGGGCTTCATCCTGGTGACATGTGTATATCTCTGGTATATTTGGAAATTTGAAATCTTTTCTTTTCATCTGCCAGACTTGATTTCTTCATTTTGATTTCTTAATTAGGCAGGTTTCCTTCAACAACTTGATTTCCTTGATTTAAGACCTGAAAATTCTGCACAACAACTTAAATAATATTTAGTAGACTTTGTTCTACTAGGATTTGATCAATGATATTATTTGCATACATTTTCCTACCAAATGCTTATTATAATATATCAACACATGGAAAATAGTATTTTTACACATAAACCCTCATATGTATGATATTTTATAATAAAGTCCTTTTTAATATGAAAATGATAGGAAAAATGTAATAAAAAATGTGCAGTTTTATCAACTGAACAAGTACCCCCAAACTTATCTTTGATCGTCCCGAGCAAACTAGTTTATTTAAGAGAAGAAGAAAAAAGAAAGGATAAAACTAAGCACACTTTCGTAGGCAAACACGATTGCACTGAGCACGTGCAACAAGCCGTTAAACCTCTAGGTGTCCCTAGTAGGAGGAGTGTTGTCTCCTGAGGGTTTTCAGCGGATTACACCCACAAAATCGTATAACAAAAGAGAGATGGTGAAATTTACATATAAAGATAAGAACCATAAAAGAAAGACTTTGAAAAGAAGAGTTTCCAACTACACTAGCTTTTCAGTTGTTGTGAGCCCTATCTTAATAGTCATGAAAAGATGTTAGAAATCACATTATCCCTCAATAAAACATCATCTTTATTCTTCATTCCTACCTTTCATCCAAATATCGATCATATACCCCTACGTGTATGAAATGGACATCCTTACACTCGGAGAATTCAATTCAAGCTATCATACTCTTGTCCATCTACCTCAGTACTTTTTAACTTGATGAATATTTAGATTTGCTCACACATTTTCATGCGATCGTTAATACTTCTTGAGGTACTAACTGACCGATTACTTATGTGCTTGCTGATTAGATGATAATATTTTCCTCGTCTTGCACCACCTAAGGCTTAGCAGTGACTCCCAGACCAGTTGGCCTTAGAGCATTAGGTGAAGAGGCACCCTCGCTATATTTTTTTATTGCTGTCTTGGCGATAACAAAACCAGTGTTCATTTTTTTCTTTTCACCATTTTTACATTTTTTTCATTTCCTTCATACTTTGGCTTTTAGACAAGAGCATTTCAAGGTATCCTCTACTATTCCGAGTTTCAAGACGTGTGTAAGTGCATATAGTAGGGTATCAACATTCAAATGTTTGGCTTTCAGAATAGAAACTATTTTTCAGACTTATTTTTATCCTCAGATTAGTGACTTCCTTCATCTTACTAACCCTTGGGACAACAGCTCATAACCACTTATTACCAGTTCGTTTAAGAAAACTTCTAATTTTCTTGGTTTTCTTAAACTATTCCTATCTTTCATATGTAATTTTTTCACTTTCTATTCTTTTGTTATCCAAAAAAAAATTGTGCTTAAATATAGTATAATGCAAAGTATTCGTAAATAAGCACAAACCTCCCCCAAACTTGTTTTCAACAGTGTCCTCACTGTTGCTATCCGCTGGATCACAAAAACCTGTAAGCTTGGGGGGACATTATTAATGGGGGGCAACAATATATGAAAGTGAAAATCCTCCCCCAAACTTATTTTTGGCTCACAAATTTGAGAACAAAAGTTATGTTCAAGAGCCAAAAATATACCCCCCCTCAAACATGAGTTAGACAATATGAAGCATTTTAAGAGGGGGTGAGTTATTTGGTCAAAGTAAGACTTTACAAAGACCAAAAGTTAACACCAACCATTAAAAGATTTTATCAGTATAGCGTATAGGTCGGTGGAAGAATGTGTTGTATCGAGTCAAGAAAAAATAGGGAAGGGATAAGAGGTGGTCTGGAAAGGGTTTGAATTTTAAATTAGAGAAAAGAAAGAATGAGGATGAATGTGAATGATTAAGAAGAAGGAATGGTGGCGGTTCAACCTCTATAGGTGGAGATTGATTAATCACAAAATCCGTATTGTTTAAAAATTCAAGTTCGTCAGCAAAAAGTTCTTCAAAACTTTTATCAATGGTATGATTGAACATTTTGCTGTCAAAGAATTTTGTGCCAGAATTTATCCTACTTGATTCATCAAAAATCATTGAGATAGAGGACTCGAAAAACGCATCTACCTCATTTTCAAAAATATCTAAATCAAGTTGAATTTCTGGTATTATTGAACTTGAATTAACGGATTGTGATTCATCAAAACTCACTGAAACTATAGGAACAGAAGAAGAACCGGAGAAAGTAGAAGGTGAAATGGGTAAACAAATTGGTGTGTCGAGTGTTGCTGTACCAGATGTGGAAGATGGAGGCTGTATTTCTTCGGGTATACCTTTATCATCAACTTCAAGACATATTTGGGGTTCGGGAAGAATTAAAGGCTCAAGATGATGACCACAAGGAAGTGAAAGGATTTGATGAATTGGTGGGACAAAATCATCCAAAATTTCGGGTTCATCAATCAATATATCCCAAACGTCAATCACCTCATTCAAGTGAAAGTTAAAATCCTCAAACACCTCATCAAAAGTATTGTTTTTAATCAGTTTTGGTTCAAGAGTGGAGGTGCAGAGATCACAAGGGTTGGGTATGGTTTCACTTGAAATGGACCCTTCACAGTCGGATAAATCAAACACTACAAAGTCACACAACTTATCAGTCATTCTATTTGGTGTACTTGATGAATCTATGAAACTGGAGTTGTGGATTTCAGTTTGGAATGGGGAGGTTTGATTAGGAAGGGTGTACAGTTCTGTCTTACTACCCAAATCCTTCATAATTTGGTTCGACAGTTCCATAAATTTTTCTAATGTCTGCTCCAGACTAGTCTTGGGTTGATAAGGGGTTTCAGTATAAGATTGAAATTCCTGTGGATAATTAAAACTCCCAAATGACTGATTAGACGAACTGTCTAGAGTAGGTGGAAAAGTCGGATTGGATTGATAGGAATAAAATGGTTGCGGAACTTGGGTAGGAGTAGGATCAATATTATGATAAGAAGAATATTGATATGGGTTGGTTGGTTGGCTATTTTCAATAGACACAAACCGCATATCAAACTCTTCTCTGGACAATGGTGGTGATGGTTGATATTGGTCCGGGTTGAAACTTTGGCCTCTAGACCTAGCTATGTGCTCAGCAATGGACATTCGTCTAGGGGCTCCCTCACTCTGGGTATGAACTGAAACAGGTGTAGGATTAGGATACGGTTGATAAGACCTAGACTGAGGTGGCAAACTGTTTCTTCCTGCTTGTTCTATATGATCTCTTAAGGACATGGAAGAGCCAGACGGTATACCGAAGGGATTACGAAAACAAGAGATATCTGGTTATGGAAAGCAAAGCTCGGCAAGTGTTTTTCTGTTTGGGTCACCCATTATAAGAAGAGAAGAAGGGGAAAGGGGTAAAAAAGGGAGAAAATAATTGGTTTGTTTTGAAAAAT
This sequence comes from Agapanthus africanus, assembly GCA_030015575.1. Lineage (NCBI taxonomy): Eukaryota > Viridiplantae > Streptophyta > Magnoliopsida > Asparagales > Amaryllidaceae > Agapanthus > Agapanthus africanus. The sequence goes on from CM057344.1 coordinate 244,073,110, forward strand.
TACGGATTTAGACAAATCACACAAAAATGTACAAACAACCCTAGAACTAAGGTCACCTAGATCCAGTCTCTAGACCGCTCCTAGACTTTCAAAGGACAAGCCGCAGGATCAATCCTCTACCGCCTTCGTACTACCCTTGTAGCCAGGTAAGTGCCAGGTAAGTGGGAAGGAACCACAGTAGTGGGCCTAATTAAAAACCACTAGCCTTTGTCACACTTGTCTAGACACTACAAAAGTAATGCGGATAAACGATAGATTACCCACGACCTTTCTCTGTCCTTATTGAGCGTGACAGTCCTTAGAGTCTGGTCTAGATATTTTTTTAAATTATTGAAGGGTTGATGCAGATGCTTGGTTTGTGATTTGTGGGGCTTAAGAAGGGTGATGAAATCCCCACCTAATCTGGATTTGGTCTTGCCCCTTAAAAATCCGTATTAAAATATGAAATAACAAACCGCAAAACAAAACTTTGCAAAAAGATTTTTTTGAGCGGCGATATTTTGCAAAGAATCCTGCAGAAAAGATATTTTATTGGATTTCAGAGGAGAGAGAAGGAGGTTAGAATCTTACCAGAGAAGTTTTGAGCCCTAGATCCTCTAACTGGCCGCGCTTCCGCCGTCGATGTACACATCCGGCCGCGGTTCCGCCACAAGAAGGATGGATCACTTGATGAAATTTGCTACGTGGCCTTCTGTACTCCTCTGGATCTCGATGAATGTCTCTGTCTCTCTGTATCCTTAAGTATGTGACTCCAGATTCCCTCGCAAAATTCACACAATGATCGTTAAATATACAATTTGCAGTTTTGTTTTAATTATGATATAGATCGTATAAGAATTCAACACAAATAGTAAGAATAAAAAATTACGCACGTTTCCCTGGCAACGGCGCCATTTGATTGTTCGAGAAAGTGTGTTTGTAGAATAACCGCAATCAGAACGGTGTCGCGTGTAGCTAGACCGAGGTGAGTACGGATCGTCCTCAGGGAAACGTTGAATCTTTTACTCTTACTTTAGATGTGTTGAAAAAGAGAGGAGGAATAAAGAATTTTTTGGAAAGGTTTCTAGATCTACGTTAAACAAGAATGCAAAATATATAGATCTAGATTATTTTAGGGATGCAGTTAATATAATAAGAGGGCTTGTAGGGTTCGTTAGGATTTAGTAGTTATGGACGATTAATTAAAAGTTACCATTTTTATCCTTTAATAGATTTAAAACTAGAACGACGGTGAAGCGTGTAGATTAGGGTTTCTGGAGGGAAAAGGAATCCCACTCTTAACCCTTATCTCGACACGGAACTCCGTTCATATCTAGCCTTTACTAAAACAATCATTAATCTAATCTCTAATCGCGGTCGGAACTAACAAAGAATTGTTAGCGCGCCCGATTAGGATGTTAATGATTCTTTTGATAAAGTTCATAAACTTTATAGGACTTAAAAAGGGTTTAGAGATGTTCATCATCCATTAGCCTACCCTAATCCTACAAACCCTAACACGCGGAGAATTACTCGCGCATGTTGGGAGAAAAAGAGATGGAGAGAAAATGCATAATTAAACTACGAAGAAATAGAATAAGAAAAAGAAAGCTACCTTTATTAATCAACAATATTCATTACACTTTGATTCCTTAGAAAATGATTACAAAGACTAGTTTGCTTCTCGATCTCTTCCAAAGAGGTAGATGAACCGTTGATGATTAGTCTAGATGCGTGAGCGATCTTGGACTTCGTGATCTCATCGGCTTGATAAATTTTCCAAGAGGCTCTCGGTCTTTATTTATAGTCCCAAAGCCAGAATCTTTGCTTCCAAATATGGAAGTTTAACAGCAAAGATTCACCCCCAAAAATCTCCAACTCTATCTCCTCTATACTGCCGCAGATCTGCGGCCAACAGGGGGGTTTGGCCGCAGATCCGCGGCCAAGGGTGGGGATTGCTTCATCAAAAGTTTGGGGCTTCATCCTGGTGACATGTGTATATCTCTGGTATCTTTGGAAATTTGAAATCTTTTCTTTTCATCTGCCAGACTTGATTTCTTCATTTTGATTTCTTAATTAGGCAGGTTTCCTTCAACAACTTGATTTTCTTGATTTAAGACCTGAAAATTCTGCACAACAACTTAAATAATATTTAGTAGACTTTGTTCTACTAGGATTTGGTCAATGATATTATTTGCATACATTTTCCTACCAAATGCTTATTATAATATATCAACACATGGAAAATAGTATTTTTACACATAAACCCTCATATGTATGATATATTATAATAAAGTCCTTTTTAATATGAAAATGGTAGGAAAAATGTAATAACAAATGTGCAGTTTTATCAACTGAACAAAGATCCATCAATTTCATGCACACGACTCACATATATGTATACATTTATTGATGGGGGGCACTTTGTTAGGGTCAAAAATTGCACCCCGGTTGACCAAGTCAAAGTCAAAGTCAACCCCAAGTAAGCAGGCCCAAACCCAGCTCAAGTGGGCCCATGCCCAAGTCGAGCCCCGCGGCCAGCCCCCCATGCCAAAATAAAAATAATGTAATAAATAATTTTGATGTAATTTTTTATGCATGAATGTAAGTAAAATGGGCATAAAGCCAAATTTTTGTGAAGCCCATGGCTTATGTGCAAAAGAAATGAGCACATAAGGTATGGGATGGGCAAAATGCCATTTTGTAAAGCCCAAAGGGCTATATGTAAATGTGTAAGCCTATATAAGGCAACATGATAATGAAATAAAATATAAAATTCATTCTCCCTAAAAACTAGGGTTTGTGCCTCCATCCTCTCTCTCCCAAGTTATTCCTCTTCCTTTTCATTTTCCAATTAAATCAAGGTCTTAGCTCTCTTTTTTTTGAAAAAAAATAAATAAAGTTTTACCATAAACCCACCTTGCAAGACTCCATCAAGAGAACAAAAAGGGTCTCTTTTTTTATTATCTAAGATCAAAATCTTGGAGTTTCAAGAGAACCCATTTTGGGTTTCTTCTCAAAAGAGAAAGGAGAAAATCTTTTGGAGTTTAACTGCACAAATAAAATTCTTTTGGAGTTTAACTCTATAATAAAACCTTTGTTTTTTTTAGAGTTTAACTCCGAATAAATTTGTTTTAGGAGTTTAACTCCAAATAAATTTTTTGGAGTTTAACTCCATCACAAAAAAAGGAAGATATTTTAGGAGCCCCTGCTCCCTCTCACGTGAGGAAGAGTGAACTCCCACCAAGTGGGAGCTTTCTCCCCTCTCACATGAGGGGAAGGCTCCCCATTTAGTGGAGTTTAACCCCACCCCAAATAATGATCTTTTTGGAGTTGAACTCCATTTAAAATTATTTGGGAGTTTAACTCCACATTAAATATTTTTTTTAGGAGTTTTACTCCATTTAAAATTCTTTTGGAGTTTAACTCCACACCAAATAATGATCTTTTTGGAGTTGAACTCTATTTAAAATTATTTTGGAGTTTAACTCCACATTAAATTTTTTTTTATAAGTTTTACTCCGCTTAAAATTCTTTTGAAGTTTAACTCCACATTAAATCTTCTTAGGAGCTTAACTCCATTTAAAATCCTTTCAGAGTTTAACTCCATTTAAATTCTTTTGGAGTTTAACTCGACAAACAAAAATTCTTTCAGAGTTCAACTCCACAACTTTTTTTGGAGTTTAACACCACAATAAAAATTATTTTGGAGTTAAACTCTATTTAAAATCTTTTTGGAGTTGAACTCCACATTTAAAATTCTTTTGGAGTTTAACTCCACAAAAAAAAATTCTTTTGGAGTTAAACTCCATGTAATAAAAATAAAAATTAAAAAATTAAAAAAATCATTAATTAATTAATTTTGGAGCCCCACGTGTGGGGGAGGCTCCAATCAAATGGGAGCCTTCCGCCGCCCCCCCCCCCCTCCCCTCACGTGAGGTCACATGAGGGGCACGTGAAGGGGGAGGGCTCCCATTTAATGGGAGCCCTTTGGCCCCCTCACGTGAGGTCACGTGAGGGGGAGGGCTCCCATTTAATATTTAATGGGAGCCTCTTTCCCTCCCATGTTTTTAAAAAAAATTTTCTTTCTTCTTTCTTTTATTTCTTTTAATCTTTTTTATTTAAAAAATATTTTCAATAAATTATAAATAATATTTTTTTTAAGAAAAATAACAATTTTGTAAATATTTATTTATTTATTTATTTTGGCTTTTTTTATATAATATATATATATATATATATTTATATCCTTTTTTTCTTACAAATGGAACTAAACAAAATGAACACGTCTCCATTATAATATGTTAAAAAACACACACACACCAATGCATCGCGTTGAGCTCGCTTGACCGGTTTTACCCGTCAATCGACGGTTCTCTCGTTCCAAAAGCGAGGGGTAATTAACGGCAGTTTAGTCCACGGCTGCCGGAGATTCGGATCCCCACACTCAATAAACCCCCGCTTATCCTAAGCAAGGGGAATCTGTAGTACGCCTGACAAGCGCGCGCGTATTCCCATCTCAATTGGGTGATGAAAAACACCCTACAGTGATGTTTTGAGTGTCGGTGCTGGGCACTCGGGTTTTATCATGATTTGTGTGTCGTTATTGGACACACGTTGGATGGTGCATTAGTACATGTCACGCATCGATATATTGTTACTTATGGCACGGACACGAATACTTTGATATCACACTTATGATATGCTGTCACCCTTGCTGTAGTATTGTGTATTTTTTATTGTATGACCTAGGAGAGAGCCATACATGCGATTTCTTCTCGGTGATGTCTTCTACTCACAAGTTGGCAACTCACCCCCGTTGTGCCACAGTTTCTTGCAGGTTCTGCCATACAGGGTTCCTTGGCGGCTTTGCTGGCACACTACTTCTTTCCGGGTGATTGCTTGGGTAGTTGGGTTCACTTGCATCGTGACCACCGTTGTACTTTTATTTATTTCAGTTGTATCTAGTAAGCTCCATCAACCAGACTTGTATTATTTGATAGACTTAGAAAACCAGTTGTCTATTCATTCGACCTTAGAGTCGCGCGCTTGTATTATTATGGTTGTTCTCTGGTTTTCTTGAGGATATTGGTTTTCTTTCTGAGTTTTGATCCTCTCCTTTGGCGTTGTATATTTGTATTGCTTGCGTGGTTGTTTCCGCCAATTGGCGAAGAGCTAGCTCCCACTTGGGGATGCCTTTATTTCTTACTAATGTATATTCCTGTTTGTACCCGTTTTGGGCCAGTATTTACAAAGGAAACTCTGCCGAAATTTTTGGGAAAGACTTGATGCTTTTAAAAATGCTTAATACGACTTTCAAAGTGAATTTATATGTTAACTTATAAATAAGTATTCTTTCACTCCTTTTTTTTTAAAAATGGTTTAGATTTCTGGGATTTGGCTTACTTAGATTACGTTATGCCTCTAGACGTTTCGTAATTTAAGTGCCATTCACGTTCTGTACCTTCGGGTTGTGACAAAGTCCATCTCAAGGTTTGTATTTACCCTAAATGGAGGGGCGGTATGTTGGAAGAGTTCCAACCAAGATACCGTCGCTGACTCCACAATGGAAGCTCAGTATATTGCTGCTAATGATGCCGCAAAAGAGACAGTCTGGATGAGGAACTTCATTTCTGAACTTCATGTGGTTACATCCATTGCTAATCCAATACCTTTGTATTGCGATAACAATGGAGCCATGGCTTTGGCAAAGGAACCGCGGTCCCATCAGAAATCTAGACATATCTTGAGGCGGTATCACCTCATCCAGGAGATAGTAGATCGCCAGGACATCGGGGTACGGAGAGTAGACACGAAAGACAACAAAGCCGATCCATTCACCAAGGCCATCCCTCAAGTCCAGTTTAAGAGACTATTCGAGATGTTAGGCATGCGGTACGCTGGCAACTGGTTCTAGTGTAGACAGTGGGTACTTATTGCACCAACTACAGGCCTTAGTGAAAGTGGGAGATTGTTAGATATGTTTGCCCTAGAGGACTGTATTGTATAGAATGCTAGGCATGTATATGTACAAAAACAATCTTTGCTCGAAATGATAGTATGCTATCTGGTTCATCTTAACATGTGATGTGTTGTATTTCATATCTTTATATACATGTTGATGAAGCCCTTAGGATTATGCTTGACTACCAGGATTATGATGTAGATCATACTAGTGGGGCCTGGAAAGTCTAAAAGCATATTCCTTATTAGTTCCTAGTCGAGGGTATATCGAGACAGGGCATCGATATTACCAGAGTAGACTAGTGTGTACGTTTCTTGACCCTGGGGGTGATGGTTGATCCTGTTAGGAATATTTATGTCCTAAAGGCAATTATTGTACATGTGATGTATATTATAGTGGATGCTTGGACATATATATAGAGGTTTTTTCTTGCTCGACATGATAGTATGCTATCTGTTTACTCTTTATCTTAACATATTGACTGGTATTCTTTACTGTCTTGCTCTCACATGTTGATAAAACCTTTAGGATATGTACTTGACTGCCAGGATTATGATGAGATCATACTCGTGGGGACAGGGTGGTCCATAAGTACATCCTTTAATCAGTTCCTAGTCGTGGTAATATCGAGACCAGGGTATCGATATTCTAATGTAGACTAGTGTGTACATTTCTTGTCCCTTAGAGGGCGATGGTTGATCCCACAACCATTGGTGTGTGACATCAAAGATTGTATACAGGTGCTCATTGGAGAATGGGTACACCGAAAAGGACTCGCCGAAGACTCCTATGTGGTAGTATACCTATCGTCAGATAGCAGTCCTCAGGTGACACTGGTACAGGTTGTTAGTGTATATGCCCTAGAGGCCATTACTGTATCATACTAGTTTGTATATTACTTGATGGAAGCTTGGGATATTCACCTTGTATTGACAATCTTGCTCAAAATAGTAGTATGCTACTTGGTTTGTTTCTGCTTTAATGTGTGCATGTGTTTCTTATAGCATATCGCCTTTACACATTAGTGGAGCCCTTAGGATCTTTGCTTGATTACCAGCGTTGTGATGGCAGTCACACTCATGGGGGCTGGGTAATCCACAAGCACATCCTTATGTAGGTCCCTAGTCGTAGGACTATCGAGACAGGGCATCGATACTCCGGAGTAGACTAGCGTATGCGCTTCTCATCCCAGCTTGGGAGACGGTCTGTCCCACAGCCGTCAGTACGTCGTACTTGAGATAGTATGCGGGTGCTCGTTAGGTTACGAGTACACTGGACAGGACTCGTCGGAAACTTTTGGTTGGTATTATACCTATCGTCAGTTATCAGTTCCCAGGTGACATGAGTACAGCTTAGTCCGTTGACTTGACACTGTCACTTCGCCTCGAGTGTGTTCCCACTGTTCTTTGATTACTACTCTACCACGGCTCAAAAGAGTCGTGCAAACAGGTAGTTTTTGGGTGCAGTCCCGAAGCACTTAGAGGCAGTGACGGTTAGACAGGATTCGTCTCTCCCGGTATTGGGGTTGATATCGCGCTGTGTCTAGGAGAGCCATTATACAAAGTTCCTGGCCAGGGCAACCGAGATAGACTGGTAGGTTTCCAGTGTTGTCTCAGGTGTTCTGGGCTACACTCCCACACGACTTGTACCGCTATTAGGGGACTGACGTTTACCTCCCCCCTAGGCCCGCCATGCGATACTCTTAGACGAACAGACCGGACTGTACGGAGACTGTCACATTCAGGCTCAGTAGGAGTTCAGATGGGTTTTACTCGTCAGTCTTCTTATCGGCATCTACCTGGGGACCGTTACGTACAGCTAGTGCCGCTTGCGGTCTGTGGTTAAACTCACTGCCAACGTAGTGTCGAGTCTTTAGAGTCCCACACAGAGGGTTATTCGCCTTTAGGCAAAATGAGTAGAGGTCGCATGGTTTTGCGACGGGGTTCGTTCACATCCGCACACTTATGCACGTTTGGTGTCCGGATAGATTATACTAGCGGGCTTTGGTTTAAGCCAGATCCTAGTATATATTTTGGGATTGGTTTTATCTCATTGTATTCGTGTTCCTCGGAACACGGATACGGGTGTGTATGCACAGTTGACTGAGGCAGAGGCAAAGGATTTTCATTAGGGTTAATGACAGTTGTCTTTTTCTTAACCCTAATGTTTATGTGTGAAATATGATTATTAATATTAGTTAATTATAATTGTGTTATGGTTAGGGTTGTTGACCATTTGACCATGCTTGACTTGTTGACCTAGGTGGACAAGTTGACCATCATCATTTCATATGAAAGATGCTCTTTGATTCTTGCAAAAGTAATTAATGTGAAATGATAATGGTCATTTCATGATTAACCATCACAATTATCTTTAGCTAATTATTTATTTATCATAATTCACATATATGTGAGAAGGTTGGCATTATTCTTCTCACTTGATCATTCTCATTCTCTCTCATCCTCTTCCTCTCTCTCAAAAAGCTCTCCCCTCTCATGAGTTGAGAACCATTGAGCTTGAGATAAAACCCTCAAAATTACTCTCTACTCTTTCTAAGGTTCTAGGTTTAGCATACCAAGAACCTTAGTTACTTCTAGTTTGAGGTTGGAGCCAAAGGTAGAGGTCCTCGGGTGGATCTTTCTTCGGCAAGAGAAGGCGACGAGACGATCCGTTCATCACACTCCAAGGAGCAAGAAGAGAAGGACTTCAAGACCTAGGTATAACCCCTCAACCGAGTAGCTAAACTTTTTAGCTTGGTAGTTAGTTTATGTTTAGCAAAGATCCCTCCTTTGGTTAGTCCATGTTGCCTAGTGTTGTAAAAATTGAATTTTTCATAACGTTTCTGTCTCCCCGCAAGCACCGGGGTGGGCAACGTGGACTTACACAGGTTAGTTTGTAGACCCTAGATCATCATAGAGTCTTGTGTGGCTCCCACTGTGTTTTGATTTCCTCTCTACCACGGCTCAAAGGAGTCGTGCAAACAGGTGGATTTTGGGTCCAGTCCTGAGTCACATGGAGGCAATGAGCGACAGGAGGGGTTTCGTCTCTCTCGGTATTAGGGGTTGATGTTGCGCTATACTCGATTGGCTATAACTGGAAGTCCCTGGCCAGGGCTACTGCTGAGATTTACTGATAAGAGTTATCAGTAGTTTCTCAAACCGTTATAGGTCAGACATCGGCATAACTTATCAAGTTACTGGGGTCTAACGTTTACCACTCCTAGACATGATATGCGATATATCAGACGAACAGACCGGACTGTATGGTGATGTTACTGATAGGCTTCATGGAGAGTATGGACGAGCTTGCTTGTTGATCTTCATATCGCTCAATACCCGGGTAGCCGTTACGTCCAGCTAGTACCGCTGACGGCTAGTAGGTGATTGATGTGATCATCACCTACTGCTGGCGTATTGACGAGTCTTTAGAGTCCCACATAGAAGTTTCCTGGTTAGAGCGATACGAAGTAGGGCACATATGTTAATATGTGCATGGGCTTAATTAAATATGAGTATGTGATACCGTATTATAATCTGGCAGTTATCTAATGTCAGTCATGTTATATGTCATATAATCGGATTATCGAATCAAATGTTGATTTGATAATGTGATATTCAGATTAATGATATTAGTCGGTTATATGTGATATAACCAGATTATTAGATCAAGTGTTGATTTAATAATGTGATATATATTATATGTTATATATTATATCTTAACTAATATCATTAGCTCACTAATTTCTTTATATATATATATATATATTAATGTATATTTGATATATATAAATATATATATTATTATATGAAGCATGGCATGTTTTTCTATTTTGAGAAAATAGAAAATGAGGTGTAAACTGTGGAGATATTTATGGAATTGGTAAGGCATGGGTTTTATTATTTGTATATTAGTCTTGACTCACTATTTAAGTATGGTTGCAATTTAGAATTGCAATTTTATTCCATGCTTGAATAAGTAAGGAAAGAGAGAGCCATTTTGAGTTTACTCTCATCATTTCATTCTTCATGCCTTAGCCATTTTTTGAGCTCTTCCTCTCTCTTGCTCTCTACAATTTTCTTCACCTCACTTCCAAGTTCAAACCCTCACATGTGTTGTGAATCATTGAACTTGTGAAAACTCTAGTGAGCAAATTAAACCCCTACTTCACCATCACACATTAGATTAGCAATTTGACGTGGAGTGTTGCCTTCACTAATGAGATTAGTGAATGGTTAGCTTGAGCTTGTGGACTTTGGGTGGATCGTTTTTGGCGCGAAGATCACGAAGGAGGTTCTTTCATCTTGAACGGGAGCCTAGTGGAGTCGCGCGGACCATAACCCGGAGCTATTGAAGAGAAGGACTCGAACAACAAAGGTTGTATGCTCTTTTCTTCTCTTTAGTTCATCACATCATCAAAGGCATGGTAGTTATATATATGCCCAAGAGGCCATTGTTATACATATGATGTATATTATAGTGGATGCTTGGATATATATAGAGAGGACTTTCTTGCTCGTCATGATAGTATGTTATTTGGTTTCACTTTATCTTAACATGTTGGCTTGTATTAGTTTACTGTCTTATTCTCACATGTTGATAAAGACCTTAGGATATGTACTCGACTACTGGGACTATAATGAGATCATACTAGTAGGGCCAGGATAGTCAATGAGTACATCCTATAACTGTTCCTAGTCGAGGGTGTATCAAGACAGGGCATCGATACACCAGAGTAGACTAGCGTATACGTATCTTGACCCATATGATGGGCGATGGATGATCCCATATCCATCGGTGTTTGACATCAAAGATGGTGTACGGTTGCTCAATGGAGACGGGGTACACTGGACGGACTCGCCGAGAACTCCAAGATGGTATTATACCTCACGTCAGATGGCAATTCTCCGGTGACACTGGTACAGGTTAGTCTGTAGACCCGAGATCGTCATAGAGTCTTGTGTGATTCCTACTGTGCTTTGATTTCAACCTTACCACGTCCAAGAGGGCGTGAAAAACGGTGGCTTTTGGGTACAGTCCCGAATCACATGGAGGCAATGAGCGATAGGAGGGGATTCGTCTCTCCCGGTATAGGGAGTTGATGTTGTGCTGTGTTCGATTGGCTATAACTGGAAGTCCCTGGCCAGGGCTGATATAGAGTACTACTGGTAAGTGTTATCAGTAGGTTCTCGACCTGTTATGAGCCTCACATCGACACGACTTATCGGTTACTGGGGTCTGACGTTTACCACCCCTAAACTAGATATGCAACATATCAGACGAAGAGACCGGACTGTACGGTAGTGTTACTGACTGGATTCACAGGAGAATGTACAGGCTTGCTTGTTGATCTTCTGATCGCTCAATACCTGGGTGGCTGTTACGTTTAGCTGACCGCTTGCAGCTTGTGGGTGTTTGATATGATCATCACCTACTGCCGGCATATTAACGATTCTTTAGAGTCCTACACAGAGGTTTCTTGACTCAGGCAAAACGGAGTAGGAGCACATATATGATGTGTGCAGAACCGAGGATAATACGATATAAGATACTGTATTCTATTCTTGCGATATTAGATATCAGCCGGGTATATATGATCATCGGATCAAGTGTTGATTCGATGAACTGATACAGTTTATATTAGTCAGTTATTTGAGAAATAGCCGGATTGTCGGATCAAGTGTTGATTCGATAATTTAATGTATAATTATATATGTGATATATTACATTACATTATCTAATATTGGCTCACTTTATTGATTCATTTTCTCACCGGGTAATACATTGATATATATGCGATATATGTTAATTGTATTATTTTCTTTTGTTACAAAAATATATTGTATATATGATATATAATATTGTAAAAAGTTATGTTTACAAATGCAACATGATTAGTGGAGATTAAACATGGTTAGGGTTTGATTTGGGTTAGTCTTTTCTTGAAGCTTCTAGAAGCTTTTGTTTTCTTTTAAGCAAAGATATTATGTGTTGATATTTTGGAGATATTATTTAACCCAACCCAAACCCTTAACCTTAGTAAACTCTCTACATAAGTTAATGCTTCATATTATTAACTCAAGGTTCATTTGTAAGCATAGTAACTTTTCATTATTCATCACAAAAGAAATCATCTTCTTCTTCCTTCATGAAAGCTTTCTAGCTTTTTGATTTTGTGATGAATTAGTATGAGATCTTGAAAATAAAAGAGAGCATAATTCCTACTTCATCATCCTCATCTAATCTAGCCAATTAAATTAGGGTGTTCATTTCATTAATACTTGATTAGAAAAGTGAGAGCTTGAGTTAAAGAAACTTCAAGGTAGATCATCTTTGAAAAGGAAGACTTCAAGCATGCATGGATCGTTCGGCTTGTGGAGCCTCTCTTGAGTCTGGGAGATCATGGATCACGGCGAAGGGACTACCACTCAGAGCTTATGAAGCGAAGGAGCGGACTACAAAGGTTGTAATCCCTCTCTCTTAGTTGTAAAGATGTTTACTTGCATGTTTAACCCTAATTCTCTAGCAAAGATCCTCGCTTTAGGTTGTTCGGCACGTCTAAACATTAAATCGGGCATGGTTGATATCTTATAGACCCTTGTGACAGTGCCTTGTAACCCTACAGTAGTATCATAGACTAGCTAGAGCATTAGGCGACGTGTATACGAAGTTAAAAGTCCGATCGAACCCCGAAATGTCGTATTTTGACCCCTCTCTGGAAATTTTTTTAAAATATGTTTTTTTCCGTATTAAAAATACTCAGAAAATTCAGCAAGCAATTTTAAGGATAACTGTGAAATACGAGCCCCCAACTCCCTCAAGTCGCCGCGGAACCGCGGCAGGAACATACTTCGCGCGGCGGTTCCGCGGCTGAACTTGGGAATTGGAGACTCGTATTTGTAGGGTTTATCCGTAGGTATTAGTATATACTTCTGGGAATTTTTAATATTACTCAAGTGTTGAGTGTTCTGGAGATCTTTTGTATTCGTTGATTGGATCGGAAAGTTTAATTTCGTTTTGTTTTCCGGATAATTTAGAACGTGTTAAAATGTTCGAACGGATATCATTAACTCACTTTTTCCCGGTACGAAAAACTTTTAAGTGTTGAATATTTCTTGAGTTTAAAACTTTCAGAAAAACATGCAAGCATATCTGTGGACCCTCTAGAAGAACGTAACCTTAACTCAAAACTATTTCTATGTGACCGTCAAAACTGCCACTGAACCCTAGGGTTTGTGGTAGTTTGGCGTTGCCACATGTGAGGCGTTGGTTTGACCCTTCTACGGCTGGTTCACTGTGGTTGTGACATGTTCTGGGATTTTTGAACTCCGCTCAAGTGTTGAGCTATTTGGGAATTCTTGGGTGTTTGATTATTCGATCGGAAAGTTTAACTTTGTCTATTTATCTGAAATGTGATACAATATGTGGAATTCAAATGTTAGGCATAAAATGAGAAGTATGTGATATTTCGGATTTATGATGTCTAAAGTGATTGCGGATTCCAAATATTGTAGTTTTACACTTTCTTTTCTGTGACCGTAAGCGTAGTATGTGGTGTATCGCCAGCTTCGTTGCTATACATCAACGACAATCGGGATACGCATACTTGCTTACATTGATGATATGAGATATTATGTGTTGCTGTGATATGTTGTATTGGATCGTCGTGTTCTGAATAGCCGGGGGTTTTATGTGAAATGAGGGTTTTTATTTTCATTCATGTAAAATTCATTTGTATGTAATATCCTTTTATTGGGGCACTTCCGGGATGAGGATGATGTCACCATTGTATATTATTTACTTTTCCGCATTAGGTAGACCCAAGGAGGGGAGCACAAGTAACCGGGTTCTGGGGTCCAGTGGGAGGCCATCTCGAGGAGTCGAAACCAGGTCTCCTAACCCTAGAATTGGCAGTGTTGCTTGCCGCTCTCGTAGGGGTCTAGGGATGTGGGTTTGGCTATTCATCGCGACCGTGGAATCCGTGTTTTATACAGGCTCGATGTAAAACACGGACGTCCTAGTATATCCAATATTTCATATGTTATCTTCTGCTGCAATGTTTTGTGATGAGATCATATTATTGCCTGAGACGAATGCTTATACTATATATATGTGTTGATATATAAATATTACAGCTTTCGTTTCTACTGTGATGCTTAGGAAGCATAACTGATGGGATTTATTAATGAGATTAATAAAAGAAAAGAAACCTAAAAGATGTTGTATAATCAAAACTTTATAAAAAGGGTAGCTACAGTTTTTCTTTGCACAGCGGTATATATGATATACCCTGCACCTTATTCGATGAGGAAAGAGCCGAGATCCCTTCACCGGGAGTGACCTCTTTAGCAAAACTGGAAAATGCTACAAACTCGCGGTTTAGTTTTTGATTGCTTCTATAGTTCTTGCTTTGCACAGTGGTATATATGATATACCCTGCACCTTATTCGATGGGGAAAGAGCCGAGTTCCCTTCACCGGGAGTGACCTCTTTAGCGAAACTAGAAAAGCCTCAAAAACACTCCTTTTAAAAATCACTTGTTTCTACAACGATATCAAGTTCATTACGCAATAAGTTTTCTGAAAAACCTGTGTAGCCCTCCGTCATTTCAGATAAAGACTATTTAGTTTTCGTGCTGCGTTTGTTGGCCTTTGTCAAGGCGTAGTGTACGGTAACTGACTAGTACTTATCTGTTTAAGCATGTGATGCGATTGGATTAGGGTAGTCATACGACCTTGTTGGCCTTTGTCAAGGGTCGTGCGGGTGGTTTATTTCAATCAAGAAATGACGAGTTGAACTTGACTAGCTTCCTATGCTTTGTTGGCCTTTGTCAAGGTCATAGGGGGTTAGGGGCAAAAGCATTATCAGCAATTTCAAATGTTGAAATTTGCAATGAGATTGCATACCTTCTATGAGATAGATGGATCCCGATACCCACTGCGAGTAAGAGTTACTCCTGGGAGAGTTTTACACAGGACAATTAGCCGGTCAAGTAGGTGACTAGAAAGGTGTTAACGGGGTTATGCCTCTGGGAAAACGAGGTTTATTTTAATTAGGTCCGTGCGAGAGCACGGGGAACCTCCCTCAAAGTACCAACGCTGATCTGGCTGAAAGATTGGCGAACTCGTAAGGTGTAATTAATCCCGGTTAGTTTTTCCTTTTAGGGCTTGAAGGAAGATTTGATAAAAACAGTGGGAGACATCCTAATTAGATAAGATAATAACCAATCTAATCTTGCAAGAGCATATGCTAAAGTGTTTCCTTCTCTCTCTCTCTCCAGGTAGCGACCATGTCAGGCCATAATCAAGATAATAATATGGATGTATTGACTGAACCCGCTTATTATACTGAGCAGGGGAACGTTGGTCCCGTTCTTTCTTATAAGTGTTATAAGACTGAACAGGGAATAGGACAATATCTGGATTCTCACGCCGCCCAAACGAAGAACAAGTATGTTGATGCATCTTCTTCGGATGTGTTAGTTATTGAGAACTGTTTCTCAGTTCACCCTACGTCCTGGGTATTAGATACTGGATCGAGATCCTACATATGTAAATTGTTACGTGGGCTACGTAAAGGTAGAGAACTGGGAAAGGGTGATCATTCCGTACAAGTAGGGAATGGTACAAATATTGCAGCCAAAGAAGTTGGCGAATATCACCTTGTATTACCAAGTAGTAATACATTGATTCTGAATGAGTGCTATTATATACCGAACATGATGTGCAACATTATATCAGTTTTTTTATTAAGTAAAGAAGGGTATAATTTTGTAATACAGGATAATGTTATGAACATCTTCCTAAATCAAAAGTTGATTGGATTAGGCTCGTTACATAATGGCATATTCATTCTCAATCAAAATACAGTCCTTAATATACAAAACACACATAAGAGGAAGAGTTCAGAAATGAACGAATCCTTCTTGTGGCATTGTAGACTTGGTCATATCAATGCGACACGGCTAGCTAAGTTACATAAGGATGGATATTTGAATCCGTTCAAATTATCATCTTATGATACTTGCCATTCATGTCTCAAAGGTAAAATGACCAAAACTCCGTTTAGTGGACACGGAGAAAGAGTTGAGGAACTCTTAGGACTGGTATATAGTGATGTATGCGGTCTCATGTCTACACATGCCAGGAACGGTTCTTCCTATTTTATTATATTCACTGATGATCTCTCAAGATACGGACATGTGTTCCTGATGAGACACAAGTCTGAAGCTTTTGAGAAATTCAGGAAATATAAGCACGAAGTAGAGAACCAAACGGGCAAAAGTATTAAGATCCTTCGATCTGATCGAGGAGGAGAATACTTGAGCAATGAGTTCCTAGACTATTTAAAAGAGAATGGGATTCTCTCTCAGCTTACTCCTCCCTATACACCACAGCACAACGGTGTATCAGAGCGGAGGAATCGCACCCTATTAGATATGGTGCGCTCTATGATGAGCACTACTGAGTTACCTATTTCCTTCTGGGGACATGCACTGGAGATAGCTGCATACCTATTGAATCAATTTCCATCTAAATCTGTACCTACCACACCATATGAGATATGGAGTGGGAAGAGACCATGTCTTAAACGAGTTAAGATATGGGGTTGTCCGGCCTATGTCAAAAAACAAAATCCGGACAAACTCGAGGCACGGTCAGTTATTTGTAAGTTTGTAGGATATCCTAAACATTCACATGAATATCTTATCTACCACGGCGAGGAACAAAAGTTGTTTGTTTCTCGACATGCCACCTTTTTAGAAAAGGAATTTCTTGCAAAAGAAATTAGTGGCGATGCGGTAGAGCTGGAAGAAGTTCCAGCAGAACAAATTACAACTGAAGATTTAGTGGAACAAGATGACTCGATAGTACCCAACGAACCCCAGCCTCTCCGCCGATCTAGTAGGGCTTCTCATCCACCTGAGAGATACTACGGTTTTCTCGTTAATGGTGGGAGCGAGGATTTCATCATGGAAGATGATGACCCAACTAGCTTCGAGCAGGCTATCATGAGTGGGGACTCTATGAAGTGGCTGGATGCATTGCGATCTAAGATGGAATCCATGTACACCAACAAAGTATGGACTTTGGAAGTTGCTCCAGAAGGGGTAAAACCCATTGGGAGCAAATGGATCTTTAAGAAGAAACTTGGTGTAGATGGAAAAGTTGAGACTTACAAAGCTAGACTTGTTGCAAAGGGTTTTCGTCAACGACCAGGTGTAGATTATGACGAAACATTTTCTCCAATGGTTATGCTTAAGTCCATCCAGATCTTACTTGCCATTGCTGCATACCATGACTACGAAATCTGGCAAATGGATGTTAAGACCGCCTTTCTAAAAGGTGATTTAGAGGAGTGCGTGTACATGACTCAGCCAGAGGGCTTCATAGATAGTAGGAGCAGTGGAAAGGTGTGCAAGCTGCTTAAATCCATCTATGGGTTAAAGCAAGCATCGCGGAGTTGGAACATCTGCTTTGATGTTGTAATCAAAGAGTTTGACTTCATCAAAAACGTAGATGAACCTTGTATCTATAAGAAGGTTGCAGAGAGTAAGGTTGTCTTCCTCGTATTGTACGTGGATGACATACTCTTGATAGGAAATGATGTTCCTATACTGCAATCGGTCAAGCTCTTCTTATCACAAAGATTCTCAATGAAAGATCTAGGTGATACCGCCTGCATACTGGGAATTATGATCTATAGAGATAGATCTAAACGGATACTGGGATTGTCCCAATCTAGGTACATTGACACCATACTAAAGAGGTTTAGTATGGAAGAATCCAAGCGTGGGAACCTACCCACGATCTCTGGACTCACTCTCTCCAAAGAGATGTCTCCCAAGACTGATTTGGAGAGAGCTCGCATGCAAGGGATAACCTACGCTTCGGCAGTAGGCTCTATCATGTATGCGATGCTATGTACCAAACCCGATGTAGCATACTCGCTAAGTATAGTGAGTCGGTATCAAGCAGATCCTGGAGAGAGTCACTGGATAGCTGTGAAGAACATTCTCAAGTACTTGAGAAGAACTAAGGAGATGTTCTTGGTGTATGGTAACGAAGAACTCTAGGTGGAGTCCTTTACCGATTCGAGCTTCCAAAATGATAAGGACGACTCTAAGTCGCACTCGGGATTTGTCTTTACCCTCAATGAAGGGGCGGTGTGTTGGAAGAGTTCCAAACAGGAAACCGTTGCAGACTCGACGATGGAGGCTGAATACATCGCTGCCAACGATGCTGCAAAAGAGGCTATCTGGATGAAGAAGTTCATCACTGAACTTGGTGTGGTTCCGTCCATTGAGCATCCAATATCTTTGTATTGTGATAACAATGGAGCTGTGGCTTTGGCCAAGCAACCCAGGTCCCATCAGAAGTCCAGACATATTCTGAAGCGGTATCACCTGATCCGGGAGATAGTTGATCGCCGGGAGATCGAGGTCAAGAGAATTGATGCGAAGGACAACACTGCGGATCCACTCATGAAGGCCATTCCCCAGACACAGTTTGAGAGACTCTTCGGGATGCTGGGTATGAGATACTACAACAGCTGGCCTTAGTGCAAGTGGGAGATTGTTCGTTATATATATGCCCTAGAGGCCATTGTTGTACATATGATGTATATTATAGTGGATGCTTGGATATATATAGAGAGGACTTTCTTGCTCATCATGATAGTATGCTATTTGGTTTCACTTTATCTTAACATGTTGACTTGTATTAGTTTACTGTCTTATTCTCACATGTTGATAAAGCCCTTAGGATATGTACTCGACTACTGGGACTATGATGAGATCATACTAGTGGGGCCAGGGTAATCAACGAGTACATCCTATAACTGTTCCTAGTCGAGAGTATATCGAGACAGGGCATCGAAACACCAGAGTAGACTAGCGTATACGTATCTTGACCCATATGATGGGCGATGGATGATCCCATATCCATCGGTGTTTGACATCAAAGATGGTGTACGGGTGCTCAGTGGAGACTGGGTACACTGGAAGGACTCGCCGAGAACTCCCAGATGGTATTATACCTCACGTCAGATGGCAGTTCTCAGGTGACACTGGTACAGGTTAGTCTGTACACCCGAGATCGTCATAGAGTCTTGTGTGATTCCCACTGTGCTTTGATTTCTACCTTACCACGTCCAAGAGGGCGTGAAAAACGGTGGCTTTTGGGTACAGTCCCGAATCACATGGAGGCAATGAGCGATAGGAGGGGACTCGTCTCTCCCGGTATGGGGAGTTGATGTTGTGCTGTGTTCGATTGGCTATAACTGGAAGTCCCTGGCCAGGGCTGATATAGAGGACTACTGGTAAGTGTTATCAGTAGGTTCTCGACCTGTTATGAGCCTCACATCGACACGACTTATCGGTTACTGGGGTCTGACGTTTACCACCCCTAGACTAGATATGCAACATATCAGACGAAGAGACCGGAATGTACGGTAGTGTTACTTATTGGATTCACAGGAGAATGTACAGGCTTGCTTGTTGATCTTCTGATCGCTTAATACCTGGGTGGCTGTTACGTTTAGCTGACCGCTTGCAGCTTGTGGGTGTTTGATATGATCATCACCTACTACCGGCGTATTGACGATTCTTTAGAGTCCTACACAAAGGTTTCTTGGCTCAGGCAAAACGGAGTAGGAGCACATATGTGATATGTGCAGAACTGAGGATAATAAGATATGAGATACCGTATTCTATTCTCACGATATTAGATATCAGCCGGGTATATGTGATATAGTCGGATCATCGGATCAAGTGTTGATTCGATGAACTGATACAGTTTATATTAGTCGGTTATTTGAGAAATAGTCAGATTGTCGGATCAAGTGTTGATTCGATAATTTAATGTATAATTATATATGTGATATATTACATTACATTATCTAATATTGGCTCTCTTTATTGATTCATTTTCTTACCGGATAATACATTGATATATATGCGATATATGTTAATTGTATTATTTTCTTTTGTTACAAAAATATATTGTATATGTGATATATAATATTGTAACAAGTTATGTTTACAAATGCAACATGATTAGTGGAGATTAAACATGGTTAGGGTTTGATTTGGGTTAGTCTTTTCTTGAAGCTTCTAGAAGCTTTTGTTTTCTTTTAAGCAAAGATATTATATGTTGATATTTTGGAGATATTATTTAATCCAACCCAAACCCTTAACCCTACTAAACTCTCTACATGAGTTAATGCTTCATATTATTAACTCAAGGTTCATTTGTAAGCATAGTAACTTTTCATTATTCATCACAAAAGAAATCATCTTCTTCTTCCTTCATGAAAGCTTTCTAGCTTTTTGATTTTGTGATGAATTAGTGTGAGATCTTGAAAATAAAAGAGAGAATAATTCCTACTTCACCATCCTCATCTAATCTAGCCAATTAAATTAGGGTGTTCACTTCATTAATACTTGATTAGAAAAGTGAGAGCTTGAGTTAAAAAAACTTCAAGGTAGATCATCTTCGAAAAGGAAGACTTCAAGCAAGCATGGATCGTTCGGCTTGTGGAGCCTCTCTTGAGTCCGGGAGATCATGGATCATGGCGAAGGGACTACTACTCGGAGCTTATGAAGCGAAGGAGCGGACTACAAAGGTTGTAATCCCTCTCTCTTAGTTGTAAAGATATTTACTTGCATGTTTAACCCTAATTATCTAGCAAAGATCCTCGCTTTAGGTTTTTCAGCACGTCTAAATTTTAAATCGGGCATGGTTGATGCCTTATAGACCCTTGTGACAGTGCCTAGTAACCCTATAAGGCAAACCCTAATAATCTAGTAAATATCTTGTTAGTCTAACTTAGCACCTAATAAATTTAAAATTTGGCATGCTTGATGCCTCTAGAACCTCATGGTGGTGCTAATGCTGACCAACATGGTATCAGAGCTACTAGGAATTGGATGTCGACCTATAGGGGGTTCTCACTGTGTAACAGTGTGGCGAAGCATAAGCTCTTACCCCCGGGGTGTCCCGAGACCGGAAGGTGTTCCGGCGGGTTGTAGTCCTCGCGAGGGGGCATGCGTAAAAGTAGCTGCTGAGGGACCTGTAGGTGCCACGGCGACCCCATTAGATGGGGTGGATGCCTGACTTTCATGGTATCAGAGCCAAGCTAGAATGTTAGGGTAACTTATAGCGACGTTAGAAATCCACCGTTTTTGTCACGCAAAAACTGCCGATAAAAACAGTTTCAAAAATGATGTTTTGAGTTGTTTGCACACCCCGCGGACTCACGGTTTGAATCTAGAAGCCGCGGGGTAGAGCGTGTGCACCTCGGGGATATCCCAGGAGGGACCATAGGCCGGACCCACACCCCAAGACCACCACAAGGTGGCCTTGGGCTTGGGTGACCCGAGAGCACCCCAACTGGGTGCTCTCGAGTCTGCCTTCCCCTAGGGGCCACCTCGAGGTAGCCCCCGGGGGTGGGAACCCCCCCCTCCGAGGCCCCCTATTCGATAGTTAATTTTGGGATCTTCGTCCCCACAAAGATTCGGGCGGGTTTCGAGTTCGTTTCGACTCCCGGATTGGCTTAAAACGATCGGTTTTGAAACTTTAGCTTACTGGATTTTTCATGTCTTGGAAAAATTGGTTTAGTTTTCTAATTGCATGCGGAATTCTAATGTCGCGGTTACTTTACAAGCTATGTGATGTGTGATACAATTATTAGAATCCGGATTAATTAGTTTTATGAAAACTAGTTAGTATATTGTAAACCTAGCCATTTAGTCTCAATTGATTGATTGCCACGAAGTTTTGATTCGGATCAAAACTCCATCGCAATTGCGTATTGTACGCGATTAATAAATCAGGAATCTTGTTGAATTATCCGACAACCAATTGGAAATAGTTTTCAATTTGAGACTAAAATGCAAGTTTTATAAGCTAGGCATGAAATCCGGAATATGAGATATTCCGGGTTTATGATGTCTAAGGATATTGCGGATTCTAATTATTGTAGTTTTCTGTTTTCTTTTTTGCGACCGTAAGTGTAATATGTAGGGTATCCCAATCTCGTTGCTATATGTCAACAAGTTTTAGGGATACGCATATTTGCTTACGTTGATGATATGTGATATCATGTGTTGCTGTTGATATGATTTATTGGATCGTCGTGAAAGAATAGCCGGGAGGTTCTATGTGAGATGAGAGTTTTTATTTTCATTCATGTAAAATCTGTATGTAATATTCTTTTATTGGGGCACTTCCGGGTTGAGGATGATGTCACCACTGTTGTCTATTATTTACTTTTCCGCATTAGGATAGACCCAAGGAGGGGAGCACAAGTAACCGGATTCTAGAGTCCAGTGGGAGACCATCTCAAGGAGTTGAGACCGGGTCTCCTAACTTTAGAATTGGCAGGGTTACTTGCCGCTCTTATAAAGGTATAGGGATGTGGGTTTGTCTATTCATCACGGCTGTGGAATCCGTATTTTACATTATTGGCTAAATTTAAAACAGGGGCATCCTAGTATATCCAATATTTCATATGTTGCTTCTATTGCTTGATTCTGTGATGTTGATCATATAACTGTGTGAGACGAATGTACTATTATATATATGATATATAATAAACGTTGCTTATGTTTTGCACCCGCGCTAGTCCAGCCCCCGCTTTGCCGGTAGTTAAGTAACCTAACGGTGCATGACGGGGCCCCGTGGCGAATGCGGATGGCATAAGCGTACGTTCTATTTTCATTTCATTTTTCTGCATTGTTTAGGAAACATTAATTGATGGGACTTCATTAATGAGATTAATGAAAAGAAAGAAACCAAAAGATGTTGTAGAATCAAATTTTCAAAAAGGGTAGCTCTAGTTTGCTTTACATAGGTATTCCTTGATGAATATCCAGCACCTCATTCGATGAGGAAAGAGCCGAGATCCCTTCACCGGGAGTGACCTCTTTAGAGAAACTAGCAAATGCTACAACTCACTCGGTTTTGTTTTTGATTGCTTCTGTAGTTCTTAATTTGCATAGTGATATTCCTGAATATCCTGCACCTCATTCGATGAGAAAAGAGCCGAGATCCCTTCACCGGAAGTGACCTCTTTAGCAAAACTAGCAAAAGCCTAAAAACACTCCTTTTCAAAAACATTAGATTCTACAACGATATCAAGTTCATTACGCTCATGGTTTTCTTAAAAACCTGCGTAGCCCTCCGTCATTTCAGATAAGTGTTATTTTAGTATTCGTGCTACGGTAATTTGGCCTCCGTCAAGGCGTAGTGTACGGTAGCTGATTAGTACTTATCTGTAGCATGAGATGCGATTAGATTAGGGTAGTCGTACAGCGTTGTTTGGCTTAAGGATCGTGCGGGTGGGTCTAATTCAATCAAGAAATGAACGGGTTGAACTTGACTAGCGCCCTATGGGTAGTTTGGCCTCCGTCAAGGTCATAGGACGCTAGAAGTAAAAACTATTATCGGGAATTTCAAGTGTTGAAATTTGCGATGAGATTGCATATATTCTATGTGATAGTTGGATCCTGATACCCACTGCGAGTAAGAGTTACTCCTGGGAGAATTTTGCACTTTACAATTAGCCGATCAAGTAGGTGTCTAAAAAGGTGTCAATGGGGTTATGCCTCTGGGAAAACGAGGTTTATTTTAATTAGGTCCGTGCAAAAGCACTGGGAACCTCCTTTAGAGTACCAATACCCTCCTGGACGAACGATTGGCGAACCTGTAGGGTGTAATTAATCCCGGCTAATCTTACCTTTTAGGGTTTGAAGGAAGATTTGATAAAAACAGTAGGAGCCATCCTGATTAGATAAGATAATAACCAATCTAATCTTGCAAAGAGCGCACGCAAACGCGTTTCCTTCTCTCTCTCTCTCCAGGCAGCAACCAATGTCACGCCTTAATCAAGATAATAAAATGGATGTATTGACTGAACCCTCCTTTTATACACGGCTAAGGAACGTTGGTCCCGCTCTATCTTATGACTGTCATAAGTCTGAGCAAGGGATAGGGGTATATCAGGATTCCCATGGCACCCGTGTGAAGAAAATGCATGTTGATGCATCTTCTTCGGGTGTGTTCGTTACTGAGAACTGTTTTTTAGTCTGTTCTACATCCTGGGTATTGGATACCGGATCAGGATCCCACGTATATAATTTATTACATGGGCTAAAGAAAGGTAGAGAACTGGGAAAGGGTGATAAATCCCTAACAGTGGGGAATGGTGCAATTGTTGCAGCCAAGGCGGTTGGCGATTATCACCTTGTATTACCAACTGGTAATACATTGATTCTGAACGACTGTTACTACATACCAAAGATGATGTGCAACATTATATCGGTTTCTTTGCTAACTAAAGAAGGATATAATCTCACATTAGAGGATAATGTTATGAACATTTTCCAAAATCAAGTGTTGATTGGATCTGGTACGTTATGTAACGGTATATACGTTCTTAATCAAAGTACAGTTCTTAACGTACAGAACACAAACAAGAGGAAAAGTTCAGAAATGAACGAAGCCTTCTTGTAGCTTTATAGACTAGGTCATATCAATGCAACAAGACTGGCTAAGTTGCATAAAGATGGATATTTGAATTCGTTTGAATTTTCATATTATGAAACTTGCCAGTAATGTCTCAATGGCAAGATGACCAAAACTCCGTTTACTAGACACAGAGAAAGAGCTACTGAACTCTTGGGACTGATACATGGTGATGTATGCGGTCCTATGTCTACACATGCCACGAATGGTTTTTCGTACTTTATTACATTCACCGATGATCTCTCAATGTTCGGACATGTGTTCTTGTTGAAACACAAGTCTGAAGCTTTTGAGAAATTTAAGGAATATAAGTGCGAAGTTGAAACTAGATGGGCAAAAGTATTAAAATCCTACGATCAGATCGGGGAGGAGAATACTTGAGCGGGGAATTCCGAGACTATCTAAAAGAGAATGGGATTCTCTTTCGGCTTACTCCTCCGTATACACCACAGCACAATGGTGTATCGGAGCGGAGGAATCGCACCCTATTAGATATGATGCACTCTATGATGAGTACTGCTGAGTTACCTATTTCTTTTTGGGGTTATGCGCTTGAGACAACTGCATACCTTTAAATAGAGTTCCGACCAAATCAATGCCTACCACTCTATATGAGATATGGAATGCGAAGAGGCCATGTCTTAATTTTATTCAGATATGGGGTTGTCCGGCCTATGTGAAGACACAAAATCTGGACAAGCTCGAGGCAAGGTCAATTCTGTGTAAATTTATAGGATATCCCAAACATTCGCGAGGGTATATCTTCTACCACTCTGAGGAACAAAAGGTGTTTGTTTCTCGGCATGCCACCTTTTTAGAAAAGAGATTTCTTGTTAATGAAATTAGTGGCAATGAGATAGAACTGGAAGAAGTTCCAGCAGCACATACTACAACTGACGATTTGGTTGAACCGGAGGATCCAATAGTACCCAACGAACCCCGGCCACTCCGCAGATCTAGTAGGGTTCCTCACCCACCTGAGAGATACTACGGTTTTCTCATAGACGGTGGGAGCGAGGATTGCATCATGGAAGATGATGACCCTACTAGTTTCGAGTAGGCCATCACGAGTGGGGATTCTGTGAAATGAATGAATGCTATGCGATCCGAGATGGAATCTATGTACACCAACAAAGTATGGACTTTGGATGTTGCTCCTGAAGGGGTAAAACCCATTGGGAGTAAGTGGATCTTCAAAAAGAAAATTGGTGTAGATGGAAAATTTGAGACTTTCAAAGCTAGACTTGTAGCAAAAGATTTTCGTCAACGACCTGGTGTCGACTATAATGAAACATTTTCTCTTGTCGCTATGTTTAAGTCCATCAGGATCCTACTTGCCATTGCTGCATACAATGACTACGAAATCTGGTAGATGGACGTCAAGACCGCTTTTCTAAATGATGATTTAGAAGAGAGCGTGTACATGACACAGCCAGAAGGCTTCGTAGACAATAGGAGCAGCGGAAAGGTGTGCAAGCTGCTTAAATCCGTCTACGGATTAAAACAGGCGTCGCGGAGTTGGAACATCTGTTTTGATGAAGCTATCAAAGAGTTTGACATCATCAAAAATATAGATGAACCTTGTATATATATGAAGGTGGTAGAGGCTAAGGTGGTCTTCCTCGTATTGTACGTGGATGACATACTCTTGATAGGAAACGATGTTCCTATGCGACACTCGGTCAAGCTCTTCTTATCACTCAAGTTCTCCATGAAAAATCTTAGTGATGCCTCCTACATCCTGGGGATAAAGATCTATAGAGATAGATCTAAATGGATGTTGGGATTGTCCCAATCCAGGTACATAGACACCATACTAAAGAGGTTTAGTATGAAAGATTCCAAGTGAGGTAATGTACCCGCTTGTTCAGGAATCACTCTATCCAAAGAGATGTCTCCCAAGACTGATTTGGAGAGGGCTCGCATGCAAGGGATACCCTATGCTTCAGCAGTAGGCCCTATCATGTATGCGATGTTATGTACCAGACCGGATGTAGCTTACTGTCACAACCCGAAATGGCACGTGATAGGCACTTGAATCGTATGAAGTCTATAGGACCCCATCTAATTGAAGTAAGCCAAGAAATCCCATAAATCTAAACCATTTATAGAAATAAGTGAAGAAAACATGTTTTAAAACAAGGGGTTTTTAAATAACATAAGTCGAATATGCATTTTTAAAATCTCAAGTCTTCTCTGAAAATTTCGGCAGAGTTTCCTTTGTAAATACTGGCCCAAAAAATGGTACAACATGCATAATATGAATAAAGGCATCCCCAAGTGGGAGCTAGCTCTTCGTCAATCGACGGTCACAACCACGCAAGAAATATAATATACAATTCCGAAGGGCGAAGATCAAAACTCAAAAGGAAACTCAAATTATCAAGAAAACCATAATAATACAACGCGCTACTCTAAGTCTGAATAAATATACAAGTTGGTTGATGGAGTTTACTATATACAACTGAATATAAATAAATGTACAATGGTGGTTATGATGCGAGTGAACCCACCTACCAAAGCAATCATCCGGAAAGAAAGCAGTGTGCCAGCAAAGCCGTAACGAAACCTGTACTGCAAAACCTGCAAGAACTGTGGCACAACGGGGGTGAGTTGCCAACTGGTGAGTAGAAAATATCACAAAGCAGAAATCGCATGTATGACTCAATCCTAGGTCAATACGATCATAATATATATCCTCAATAATAATATGGCCTGAAGCATAAAATAAAGGCAAGGATAAACATCTATACATAAGTGTAATCCTATGTGCTCGTGTCAGTGCCTCAGGTAGCAATATATCGTAAATATGAGGTATGAATGCGGTAAAATGAAAACAGAAGACATCATGAATGAGAAAACTGTTTTCTTAATATAGTGAGATTTCTGTATAAACATTTAAGCATCATTAATGAAATCATCAGAAAATCAGTGTCAAGCATCGACACAAAATATATATCTCAATATCCCAATATCAAGTAAATCTCATATATCCAATATCGAGCACATAGGCCCTTCTCATATCGAGCACATAGGCCCCGAGCACATAGGCCTCTCTCATATCGAGCGTATAGGCCTCGAGCACATAGGCCCCTCACATCGAGCACATAGGCCCCTCTTATATCGAGCACATAGGCTCCAAGCACATAGGCCCCTCTCATATCAAGCACATAGGCCCCGAGCACATAGGCTCCTCACATCGAGCATATAGGCCCCGAGCAAATAGGCCCCTCTCATATCGAGCACATAGGCCCTTCTCATATAATGAATAAGTATATTTGCATATACCGTTATGATGATATATGATGTCGATGTATATATATATATCACCATCCCATACCACTGATATATATATATATATACAATGGGTATACATATATATATCAGCATCCCATACCACTGATATATATACACAGGAGTAAAACAATCCAGAAAACATCATATGAAAACCATATCTCAATGCGAAATCCATGAATATAATATATATGCAACATGAAAAGTAATATGAGCATATAAGGAAAAATCGCTATTTAACTGCAACAAGTTATAAAATATATCATGCGGTTCCTAAATTCTCCAAATCCACACAACATCATATAAAGGTGAACATGTAGCTATATCTCATATGTGTATATACCTATCACTAATGGTACAATACCATATAGGTATATGGGTAACTAGCATGTAAGCATGTCAAGGCATATATGTTAGCATGTAGGTATACAGGTATGCTATATGTCATATGCACAATGGAATATGAATCAATAACATAAAGGAACTATCGGCTAGCAAACTATGTCAATGAAATAATATTCTCTAAGTGTACGTGACATAGCAATTACCGATGAAGATGTGTGTGAGCCGGCAAGCGAGTGTACGTGGAGCATACGCGTCATCGGTAATGGTGCTGGTGTCCTAACAACAGATTTCATCATTTCTAACGAAAATACATATAAGCATGCAATGCAATGCGAGCAGCAGAATAAATGGTAAATGAATAATAAACGCAATAGTGAAGAACTTACATTTAATCTATATGAATCATACAGTTTTTCCATTTGAAATAACACGAATCGTAGTGTTTAGAAAAATAGGGGCTACAGTGTTTTTTAAGAAAAGATACGTTCTTTGAAAATATCCGTAGAATCCCTTGGCCTGTCTTTAAAATACTCACGATTCGTTAGTTTTGAAATAGGTATGACTCGAGTCTAGTCTAACATCTATAAGTAAACTACAGGACTAAACTAGCATGCTAATCAAAAGGTATAGAAACCACCTAGATCTGAGTCGATACATATAAATATAATAGTCGGTGATCCCGCGTCAATAGTATAACATACGATACAATATATAACATGACATCCTCGAGTCAAGAGTGCGGATCTAACTTCAATATAAAGCTCGTACGGTGAATCTATCGTACGGCATCCCAATCTAGGTACGGGTCGAACATCATATTTATCTCATCAATTATCTGGTATCCTTATCATCATATCTCATGAACTGGAGGTACTGATCTAGGTCTAGTACAAACTGATACCATCTGCATATATATATATGTATGAAAACACACGCCTAAAGGCCCGCTAAAATCTCATGTCGTATCTCATAATACGAATCAAAACACATCATCGATCACGTGGCATCATGCCCAATCTCATCGACTCATCTCTAAATATCATCCACTATCCTCATTATCCATAGGTATACGTATATATATATATACACACACACACATAGTCCCATACCTATGTGTGTGTGTGTATATATACATATCCCCATAACCGCACAAGTAAAACAATATAAACATGTGTGTGTGCGTTTGGGTGTAAACCTTATTCAAAGATCCGCGACTAAACTAACTAATGATGCTATCATCCAATTACACTAAAGTTATCCATGACTCCCCAAAGTCTATCTAGATAATCATAAACTCATAATAAACATATAATTATATCCATATAATATGTACCATACACTACACTACGAACTGCGGGGGTGCTATACGCCATCCACCCGACTTCCCCCGTAGATATATATCTACTCACCTTGACCTTCGCTTGCCGATGCCGATGTCACCACGCGCTTGCTTATCGTCTCGAAGTCTTCGCGAGGGTACTTACATATTATAACGTATCGTATCGCATTAAAATCCAATTCAAAACCAAAACGACACACGAATCTCACATAGGTCAAAACCTATGGTCTACTCTCGCAAATCAACCAAATAAAAATCGATATAGACGTACAAACGTCAAGTAATCGAATACAATACCAAAACTTAAATCCCTAACCATCTCAAAACATAAGGAAGAAACCAAGAAAACATGCTCCAGATTTTAGTTCAAGGAAAACCAAGGTGCACAAACAACACTAGGGTGATATATAGGGTGTATATGACCTACAAAAGAAACCTGGGCACCAAAATCCACCAAGTGGCCGGCCACTTAGCCTAGAAATCCGGCCAGCTCGGTTTTGGGGTGGAGTTGGGGTCTCATTTTGGTAGGGTGGTATCGTGGTGTCTTGATTTGGTCTCTGGAGGTGTTTGCTCTTCCAGTAAAAGTCCCAGGTCATCCCAGATTTCCCTGCACCCTCTATTACCTCACAAACCGACATGGAAAGTTTTCTGTTTTGGGGTTTTCATGTTTGTTTTCAGTGTAGTCTGGGTTTCTAACATCATATGGGGGGTTTAAGGTCACCACTAAGGCTTAATAGCACTAACACAACTCAAAATTCCACATAACCTCTTCTAGGAAATTTCAATGTTCACTAAACCGCACTAAATCACAACTAAACACATATGGATACTAAATTGAATGAAAAACTACACAAATGGTGAAGGGATTACCTCAGTTGACACTCATGAATCCCCTAGAGCATCAAAATCCTATTTTTCTTGGTCCAAAGGGCTTGTAGGAAGCTTGTGCATGTTTTTAGTGAAGAGGAGATGGACTTTTGATGAAGGATTGAAGCAAGAATGAAAAGAAGAAGGAGGAGGAGGAGGAGGAGGAGGGGAAAGGGAGGGGGCTGCTGCTGGAGCTTGGAGGGAGTGAGGGAAAGAGAGAAATTGTGTCCAAAGTCAAAGCACCATGCCTCATAAATACCCCCCTGCTTATTTGTTTACTCTTTTCTTTTCCTTTTATTTTTCTTTTGTTATCTTTTTCCCTCTCTTCTCATATAAACAAAACCAAGCACAAAGAAAACATGGTGTATAAATGTAACAAGTGTGAAAAATGATATGGTGCATGTCATGTGCACAAATCCGACTTAATACACGATTAGCGATATTTAATCGCGATTAGCTTTAAAATTGTAAAATAAATTATAAAAATCTATAATTTGTCTAAATCACATTAAAACACCTCATTTCAGAAATTCCTATAAGTTTCCAAATATTTTCCACTTTATCGGTATTTAATTATACCGCATTATTAAAATATTCATAATATTTATTATTTAATTATAAAAATTCCCAAAAACAATATTTTTATTTTTTCTGAAATGTTACAATCTTCCCCCTTAAAGAAATTTGGTCCCCGAATTTAAATTTAAACCCCTCAATACTAAAACATTTCAGTAAAAGACTAAGTCGTCGGGGCTCCAAAATCATAAATACATAGAACATATCGTAGCGCAATGCATGCGCATGAAAAATGGGTATATAAACCAAAAATCAAAACTCCGTCAAGCATCCCGCAATCATCGGAGTTATGGTGAAGACACCAATGTCAAATCCAATATGAAAACAAACATGATATACATCAAAACTATACATGTAAATATCTGAAGAAAATGCATGCTAAACCCTTTTTAGTTGTGTGATGAGCATAACACTGCACAGTGACGGATGTCTATTGTAAGAAATAACTATATATATATATATATATATATATATATCCTTTGTTTAACATACATGTCCCACCGTTTTGAAAAAAATAAATTAGAAAGGTTTCCTTTATAGTTGTTTCGTGTCATCTCGGACACGTAGGTAAATATTGAGACTATAGCTCCCTTTTTGGAAATCCCTTCGATAACAATCAATGCATGCAAAAACGTATTCAGGTACTGTACTCTGATTAGTCCTGCTCAGCTACTATACCAAATAGTAAATATCATAAAAACGTACTGCTCCATAAGAAATAAATCCCAAAATCTGCATAAGAATGCCTCGTGTGTCTGGTGCGCACGAAAATCAAAATCCATGAATGTGCCATACATGTGCACAAAACAAAATTTTAGTACAACGGTTGTGCACGAAACACCTGTCTAAAGCACGGGTGTGCCTGACAGCAATATCAGGTGCATCTGATATGCACGAAGAATCTCGATTTAGTGCATCTGGCATGCACCAAAATCGCATCAAGAGCCCAAGTATGCGTAAGAATCCAAATCAAGTGCACAAATCAAATCAAAACACTAAAAGTGCATGAAAACTATGCTGAAAGCACAAGTCAAATCATATGCATATCATAGGCATGAAATCAAAATCAACCTCTCGAATGACATCAAATCGAAGTCAAGTGCAACCGTAGTGTACAAAAATCTCAATCATGCAAACAAATCGTCCAAAATACCGAAATCCAAAAATGACGGATGCGTGATATTCGAATCACCAAATCCCATATTGTAAACACTGTCGTCGATATGTCCTTCCTTCGCAGTCGAGAAGGTGTCGGTGCATCCAAAGCTAGCAGAGCAAGATATCTACTTACCTCCTGTTCATGGTCTGGCGCCTGGTGCCTTTAGGCTCTTGTCTCTCACTGCGAATTGCTAGATATATAGCTCCTCGACTCAACGGCTCAATATGGAATGACGACGGAAACATTCCCGCTGTGGCACATCCTCTAAAGATCTCTGGCCAACTATCTCGTCGACGATGGCGAACTCTGGCCTACTGGATGTGCGCAATATGACCGCTCCTGGGTCGAAGTATTTTCGTATAGTATTCCAGAAAGGTCCTGTCGATGTCTCTCCTAACTCTCGCTTCTGCCGAACTGCCCAGAGGTTATCACCCTTTACTATATCAATTTCTGGTTCCGGAACGGCTGCATACTCATCGTGACTCCTTCTGGAAGATACATCCATATACAACGCCTCCGCATGCGTATCACATCTCTGATGTCGGTGGAGTGGAACGTCATCTCATCAAGATCTCGTACGAACCTCTTACTCCACTTTCCTCTAATGTCGACTGCTTCGGACTCGTCTCTTCGTGGCTGCATGGACTGTGCTCCAACGGCTAAACTCGTATCTGGAATCTCATAAGCAATGCATCCCATCACATGATATCCGAATGACGTCGAACCTTTCGATCGATTTGTCAAAGTTCCATAATCCCCCAAGAGCTCAATATCTTGGGTACAGTTTAATAGTATTTCAGTACATGCCACAGTACCTGTGGACCAACCGAAGAAGGGCAAACCCAAGCCTTACTTATGGCACTGCTGAACTGCCGCAAACCCTAAGGTTTCAAAGCGTTCTCATGGTCATTATGTCGAGTTAGGGTTTCATTCTTCTAGAAGGTCCATAGCATTACTTGCATTTTTCTCTGAATACTTTAAACTTGGAAAATGGGCTTCTGACATTCGATCGTCTCTATCGACTCTCAACGTATCTGCGTGAAGTCGTCTTTAGCTGGAATCAATCAATCTGATGACCTCGCATCAGGGTAGGCAACGTATCACATGTCCTAGCCATTCCTTCTTGGGTGACTAGTGATCTTCTATCATATCTCTAAGAACAACTCGTGCGGAAATAGTTCCAACATCTGGGGCGATATCTCGTCAGTCGCAGCAACAACTGAATCATTCGTCCGCACGCTGAACAGTGCCTCGATCATCAAGTATAATCGGTGTATCGACGGTCATCACATTCTGGCTGGCCTCTAGCAGTGGCTCAATCCTCTAGTGCTAATCTGCACGTATGAGAAATTTCGTAAAAGTGATCCATCAACCGCTCATGGCGCGAAAACACAATAAAACGACGCATCTATGCAAATTGTATGTCCCTGGAATCACACCCTGGTCAGTCCTCATTCGTGACGAGCTCATGCTGACGCAACTCTAGCCGTAGCTCTCTCTGCCCGCGTAATCGTGGCAACAAAACCATAAACCAATATCGATGAGGATAGATCATGAATGAATATAATGTTGTGCAAGGAAATGTACATCCTAAGGCTTCTTAAACGGAGTAGCGTATCGTAAGTATGCCGCGGAACATACACACGGTATGTCACTCTACTTAAGTCACCTACTCCATCAACCAAGGTCAACCTACGCGACGAAAGTTCGGGTCTAATACCCCCTCGACCAAGTCTAAGTTCCGTAAGGTCAAGCCTAGGTTCCGAATATATATACGCCCTAGACTCCGCATAGTCAAACATAGACTCGAACCCAGGTTAACCTAGCGCTTTGATACCAACTTTGTCACGACCCGAAATGGCATGCGACTGGCACTTGAATCGTATGAAGTCTATAGGACCCCATCTAATTCAAGTAAGCCAAAAAATCCCAGAAATCTAAACCATTTATAGAAAGAAGTGAAGAAAACATGTTTTAAAACAATGGGTTTTTAAATAACATAAACCGAATATGCATTTTTAAAATCTCAAGTCTTTTCTGAAAATTTCGGCAGAGTTTCCTTTGTAAATACTGGCCCCAAAAAGGGTACAACATGCATAATATGAATAAAGGCATCCCCAAGCGGGGGCTAGCTCTTCGTCAATCGACGGTCACAACCATGCAAGCAATATAATATACAACGCCGAAGGGCGAGTATCAAAACTCAAAAGGAAACTCAAATCATCAAGAAAACCATAATAATACAACGCGCGACTCTAAGTCTGAATAAATATACAAGTTGGTTGATGGAGTTTACTATATACAACTGAATATAAATAAATGTACAATGGTGGTCATGATGCGAGTGAACCCACCTACCAAAGCAATCATCCGGAAAGAAAGCAGTGTGCCAGCAAAGCCGCAACGAAACCTGTACTGCAAAACTTGCAAGAATGGTGGCACAACGGGGGTGAGTTGCCAACTCGTGAGTAGAAAACATCACAGAGCAGAAATCGCATGTATGAATCAATCCTAGGTCAATACGATCATAATATATATCCTCAATAATAATATGGCCTGAAGCATAAAGTAAAGGCAAGAATAAACATCTATGCATAAGTGTAATCCCATGTGCTCGTGTCAGTGCCTCAGGTAGCAATATATCGTAAATATGAGGTATGAATGCGGTAAAATGAAAACAGAAGACATCATGAATGAGAAAACGGTTTTCTTAATATTGTGAGATTTCTGTATAAACATTTAAGTATCATTAATGAAATCATCAGAAAATCAGTGTCAAGCATCGACACAAAATATATACCTCAATATTCCAATATCAAGTAAATCTCATATATCCAATATCGAATATCGAGCACATAGGCCCCGAGCACATAGGCCTCTCACATCGAGCACATAGGCCCCAAGCATATCGAGCACATAGGCCCCTCACATTGAGCATATAGGCCCCGAGCACATAGGCCCCTCTCATATCGAGCACATAGGCCCCTCTCATATAATGAATAAGTATATTTGCATATACCATTATGATGATATATGATGTCAGTGTGTACATATATATATCAGCGTCCCATACCACTGATATATATAAATGATGGGTATACATATATATATCGGCGTCCCATACCACTGATATATATACGCAGGAGTAAAACAATCCAGAAAACATCATATGAAAACCATATCTCAATGCGAAATCCATGAATATAATATATATGCAACATGAAACAGTAATATGAGCATATAAGGAAAAATCGCTATTTAACTGCAACAAGTTATAAAATATATCATGCGGTTCCTAAATTCTCCAAATCCACATAACATCATATAAAGGTGAACATGTAGCTATATCTCATATGTGTATATACCTATCACTAATGGTACAACACCATATAGGTATATGGGTAACTAGCATGTAAGCATGTCAAGGCATATGTGTAAGCAAGTAGGTATACAGGTATGCTATATGTCATATGCACAATGGAATATGAATCAATAACATATAGGAACTATCAGCTAGAAAACTATGTCAATGAAATAGTATTCTCTAAGTGTACGTGACATAGCAATTACCGATGAAGATGTGTGTGAGCTGGCAAGCGAGTGTACGTGGAGCATACACGTCAACGGTAATGGTGCTGGTGTCCTAACAACAGGTTTCATCATTTCTAACGAAAATACATATAAGCATGCAATGCAATGCGAGCAACAGAATAAATGGTAAATGAATAATAAACGCAACAGTGAAGAACCTAAATTTAATCTATATGAGTCATACAGTTTTGCCATTTGAAATAACACGAATCGTGGTGTTTAGAAAAATAAGGGCTACAGTGTTTTTTAAGAAAAGATACGTCCTTTGAAAATATCCGTAGAATCCCTTGGCCTATCTTTAAAATACTCACGATTCGTTAGTTTTGAAATAGGTATGATTCGAGTCTAGTCTAATATCTATAAGTAAACTACAGGACTAAACTAACAAGCTAATCAAAAGGTACGGAAACCACCTAGATCTTAGTCGATACATATAAATATAATAGTCGGTGATCCCGCCTCAATAGTATCACATACGATATAATATATAACTTGACATCCTCGAGTCAAGAGTGCGGATCTAACTTAAGCTTGTACAGTAAATCCATCGTACGGCATCCCAATCCGGGTACGGGTCGAACATCATATTTATCTCATCAATTATCTGGTATCCTTATCATCATATCTCATGAACTGGGGGTACTGATCTAGGTCTAGTACAAACCGATACCATCTGCATATATATGCGTGTAAGAAAACACACGCCTAAAGGCCCGCTAAATCTCATGTCGTATCTCATAATACGAATCAAAACATATCACCGATCTCGTGGCATCATGCCCAATCTCATCTACTCATCTCCAAATATCATCCAGTATCCTCATTATCCATGTATAGGTATACGTATATATATACATAGTCTCATACCTATGTGTGTGTGTATATATACATATCCCCATAACCGTACAAGTAAAACAATATAAACATGTGTGTGTGCGTGTGGGTGTAAACTTTATTCTAAGGTCTGCGACTAAACTGTAGGGTTCCTAGGCACACACTAGAGGTCTCACAAGGCATCAACCATGCCAATTTAAAATTTTACAAGTGCCGAGAAACCCTAATACGGATCGTTAACTAGATTTATAGGTGATGCGATGCAAGTAAACAACTTTAACTTAAAGGAAAGAAGCTACAACCTTTGTAGATCCGGTCCTCCACCTCCTAGGCTTCGTGATGACGTCCCTCCGCTGTCCAAATCGAAACCAGGACTCTAGCATCGGCTTCATCGGAGAAATGGGCGGGCTAGGTCGTCAACTTTGATGCCGAAGATGATCTACGTCGAGGCATCACAAGATCAAGCTCCCACTTCACCAAGTCATGAAACTTGTGAAGAAAACACCCTATACTACTTGGCAAGAGGTAGAGGATGAAGAAATAGGAAGTGGGTTCACTTTAGAATTGGATTTCTCACTCTTTTTCTCAAGTTGCCATTGATGGTGGCATGGTTTCTTCATGTTGAAGAAGAAGAAGCAGAAGAAAGAATATGATAAGTGTTATTTTTAAAAAGGAAAATAATATGAATACTTATCATATACTAACCATGGTTAGGTGTAGATAATAGACTATGGTTAGGTGGAATGGTTAGGATTAAGCATGAGACAAAATTGTCACTTAGTCAAAGCTTCATGAAGCTTCAACAACAAACAAAGAAAGCCACCATTTTCTCTTTATCTTTTCCATAATAAATAAATAAATAAATAGATAAGAAAATGAAAACCCTAACCATTACATAACCATGGTTTAATCATACACACAAACATTCATGTATCATCAAACATGATACAATCAAGTGTACAAAAAATATATCACATATACAATGTGCACATCAAGTGAGAAAATCCTTTTAAAGTGAACCAATACTAGTTAATGCAAAGTAATATATCAAATATATAATTATACATTAAATCATTAAATCAACACTTGATTCAATGATCCGGTCATATTGCATATAACCGACTAGTATCCAATGTATCGACTTATCGAATCAATCCTTGATTCGATAACTAGGTTATATCACATACAACCATTCGATACATTCATCGCGAGAATGGAATACGGTATCACATACACGCATTATTCTCGATCCCGCACATATCTCATATGCGCTCCTATTTCGTTTCGCTTGAGCCAGGAAACCTCTGTGTAGGACTCTAAAGACTCGTCAATACACCGGCAGCAGATGATGATCATATCAAACACCCACAAGCCGCAAGCGGTCTGCTAAACGTAACGGCCACCCGGGTATTGAGCGATCAGAAGATCGACGAGCAAGCCCGCTCACACTCCTGTGAATCCAACCAGTAACACTTACCATACAGTCCGGTCTCGTCGTCTGATATGTCGCATATCTCGCCTAGGGGTGGTAAACGTCAGACCCCAATAGCTCGATAAGTCGTGTCGATATGAGGTCTATAACAGTTTGAGAAACTACTGGTAACACTTACCAGTAAATCTCAGCAACCCTGGCCAGGGATTTCCGGTTATAGCCAATCGAACACAGCGCAACATCAACTCCCTATACCGGGAGAGACGAATCCCCTCCTATCGCTCATTGCCTCCATGTGATTC
Organism: Agapanthus africanus; assembly: GCA_030015575.1. Lineage (NCBI taxonomy): Eukaryota > Viridiplantae > Streptophyta > Magnoliopsida > Asparagales > Amaryllidaceae > Agapanthus > Agapanthus africanus. The sequence continues at coordinate 244,111,317 of CM057344.1, forward strand.
AGGACTGTACCCAAAAACCACCGTTTTGCACGCCCTCTTGGACGTGGTAAGGTGGAAATCAAAGCACAGTGGGAACCACACAAGACTCTATGACGATCTCGGGTCAACAGACTACTCTGTACCAGTGTCACCAGAGAACTGCCATCTGACGTAAGGTATAATACCATCTGGGAGTTCTCGGCAAGTCCGTCCAGTGTACCCAGTCTCCACTGAGCACCCGTATATCATCTCTGATGTCAAACACCAATGGATATGGGATCATCCATCGCCCATCTATATGGGTCGAGAAGGTATACGCTAGTCTACTCTGGTATATCGATGCCCCGTCTCGATACACCCACGACTAGGGACTTTGAAGGATGTACTTATGGACTACCATGTCCCCACTAGTATGATCCACATCATAGTCCAGGTAGTCAAGTACACATCCTAAGGGCTTTACCAACATGTAACAGAGAGACAATGAGAATGCACGTTAAGGTAAAGAGTAACCAGATAGCATACTATCATGTCGAGCAAGAAAGTCCTCCCTATATATGTCCCAGCATCCACTACAATATACATCCTATGTATAGCAATGGCCTCTAGGGCATACATATAACTAACAATCTCCCACTTGCACTAGGGCCATCTGATAGCAGTGGTTGTAGTATCTCATACTCAACCATCCCATAAAAGTCTCTCTCTGGGAAAAGGCCTTCCTGAGTGGATCCGCCGTGTTGTCCTCTGAGTCTACTCTCCTAACCTCGATCCCTTAGAGATCAACCATCTCCATGATCAGGTGATACTGCCTTAGAGTATGTCTGGGTCACTGATGGGACCGGCATTCCTTGGCATAAGCCACAACTCCATTGTCTCACAATGGTAGGAACGTAGTTCATCTCATGAACCAATATACACCCAAACAGCCTCTTTGGTAGCATCTTAAGTAGCGATGTATCCTGCCTTTATCGTCTAATATGTCACGGTATCTAGCTTGGAACTCTTCCAACATACCGTCCCTCGATAGAGGGTAAAGACAATGCCTGTGACTGATATCCAGCCGTCTTTATCACCCTGGAACACTTCCAGTTATTTTCCCCAGGATCAACTGATACCATCTCACTACAACTAGTGAGTATCCTAACATCCATTTAGATCTATCTCATAGATCCAAAACCCAGGATTTAGTAGGTATCACTTTGATCCTATGTGAAGAATCATTGTGATAAGCGGAGATTGATCGAGCGTAGCATAGGAAACTTCTTCCCTATCAAGAGTATGTCATCCACGTACTCTACGAGGATCGTCACAATACTCCCTACTACCTTTTTGTTTATACAAGGTTCATCTACCATTTTGATGATGTCATACTCTTTAACTAACCCATCAAAACAGATGTTCCAACTCCGCGATGCCTGCTTTATCACATAAAACATCTTGTACACGTTTCCGCTGCTCCCACTGTTTACGAAGCCCTCTGGCTGTGTACTTATAGACGCCCTCTTCTAAAACATCATTTTAGAAAAGCAGTCATGACACCCAACCGCCAGATATCGTAGTCACGGTATGTAGCCGTGGCAAGTAGGATCTGGATGGACTTAAGCATAGCCACTGAAAAAGGATTCATCATTATCCACGCCTGGTCGATGATGAAAACCTTTAACATGTCTAGCTTTGAAAGTCTCAACTTTTCCAAGTACACCAAGTAATCTTCTCAAGATATACTTGCTCCTGATGGGGATTTAACCCTTCAGATATAGCAACCAAAGTCCATACTTTGTTGGTGTACATGGATTCCATCTCAGATCACTAAGCATCCAGCCATTCTTATAGAGTCCCTACTCTCGATGGCCTGCTCGAAACTAGTTGGGTCATCATCTCATGATGCCATCCTCGCTCCCACTGTCATAGAGAAACCGAAGTATCTCTCAGGTGGGTGAGGAACCCTACTAGATCGGCGGAGAGGCTGAGGTTCGTTGGAATCTACTGAATCCTTTGGTTCTATCAAATCATCAGCTGCAGTTTGTATGGCTGGAACATTTCCAGTTCTACATAACAGACCTTGCCTCGAGCTTGTCCGGATTTTGTTTTTAGACATAGGCCGGACAACCCCAAATCTTAACTAACTTAAGATATGGGCTCTTCCCTTTCCATATCACATATGAAGTGGTAGGCAACTGATTTGATTGGAACCCTATTCAATAGGTATGCAGCTTCTCAAGTGCATAACCCCCAAAAGGAAATAGGAAACTCAGTAGTACTCATCATAGACCACACCATATCATATAGGGTGCTATTGCTCCGCCCCGATATACCATCGTGCTATGGTGTATACGGAGGAGTAATGCTGAGAGAGAATCTCATTCTCCTTTAGAAAAGTCCAGGAATTCTATGCACAAGTATTCTCCTCCTTGATCTCATCAAAGGACATAATACTTATACCCGTATTGGTTCTCTACTTCTAACTTACATTCTGTGAATATCTCAAAAGGTTCGGACTTGTGTTTCAACAGGAACATATGACTGAATCTTGAGAGATTATCAGAGAATGTAACGAAGTACAAAGAACCGGTCCTGGCATGTGTAGACGGGGGACTTTACATACATCAACATGTATCAATCCCAAGAGTTTACTAACTCTTTCTCTGTTTTCAGTAAACGGAGCTGGTGTCATTATATCTTTGTGACATGACTAGCAAGTTTCACAAGATGTAAATTCAAACTGATTTAAATATGCATCTTCATGCAACTTCAGCTAGTCGGGTCGCATTGATATGACCTAGTCCACAATGCCTCAAGAAGGATTCGTTCATTTCTGAACTCTTCCTCTTGTGTGTGTTCCGTATACTAAGAACTGTAGTTTGATTTAGAACATCAATGCTTTTAGATAATGTGCCTGAACCGATCAACTTTTGATATAGGAAATGTTCAAAATATTATCCAACAATACAAAATTTTATCATTTCTTTACAAATAAAGAGAGTGATATGATTTTGTATATCAGGTTCGGTATCTAATAACATTCGTTCAGAATCAATGTATTGGTAATACAGGGTGACAGTGACCAACAGACTTGGCTGCAACACTTGCCCCGTTTTCTGCCTCATGAAACTTATCACCCATTCTCAGTTCTCAACCTTTCTGTAGCCCTATGTCACAGATTACATATCTGGGATCCTGATCCGGTATCAAATACCCAGGACGTAGAGGACACTGAGAAACGGTTCTTTGTAATGAACACACCCGAAGATGATGCATCAGCATGCACTTTCTTCGTTTGGGCGGCACAGGAAATCTGGTATTCCCCTATTTCCTGCTCTGTCTTATAACAATTATAAGTTGGAGCGGGACCAACGTTCCCCAGCTCAGTATAACAAGCGGGTTCGGTCAATAATCCGTATTATTATCTTGATTAAGGCGTGATATGGTCGCTACCTGGAGAGAGAGAGAAGAAAACACTCAGCGTGCGCTCTGGCAAGAATAGATTGGTTATTATTTTATCTAATCAGGATGGCTCCCACTGTTTTTATCAAATCTTCTTTCAAACCCTAAAAGGAAAGACTAGCCGGGATTAATTACACACTACAAGTTCGCCAATCTTTCAGCCAGGCCAGTGTCGGTACTTTGAGGGAGGTCCCCCGTGCTTTCGCACGAACCTAATTAATGTAAACCTCGTTTTCCTAAAGGGTAACCCCGTTGACACCTTTCTAGACACCTACTTGATCGGCTAATTGCAATGTGTAAAACTCTCCCAGGAGTAACTCTTACTCGCAGCGGGTATCGGGATCCAACTATCTCATAGAAGGTATGCAATCTCATTGCAAATTTCAACACTTGAAATTCCCGATAATATTTTGCCCCAAACGATCTATGACCTTGACAAGGTCAACAAACCATAGAACGTAAGTCAAGTTCAACCCGTCATTTCTTGATTGAATCAAACCCACCCGCACGACCCTTGACAAGGTCAACAAGGCCGTACGACTACCCTAACCCAATCTGCATCATATGCATAAGCAGATAAATACTGGTTAGCTACCGCACACTGCGCCTTGACAAGGTCAACAAACGCAGCACGAATACTAAACAGGACTTATCTGAAATGACGGAGGGCTACGACAGGTTTTTCTGAAAACCTATTGCGTAATGAACTTGATATCGTTGTAGGATCGAATGAATTTTGAAATGGAGTGTTTTTGAGGCTTTTCTAGTTTTGCTAAAGGGGTCACTCCCGGTGAAGGGATCGTCGGCCCTTTCCTCGTCGAATGAGATGCGGGATATATCATATATATCACTTTGCAAAGCATAAACTATAGAAGCAATCAAAAGACAAACCGAGGGGTGTAGCATCTGCCAGTTATTGCTAAAGGAGTCACTCCCGGTGAAGGGATCTCGGTCCTTTCCTCGTCGAATGAGGTGCGGGATATATCATATACATCGCTATGCAAAGCAAGAACTGTAGCTACCTGTTTTATTTTTGAAATTCGAATCTACAACATCTTAGGTTTCTTTTTCTTTCATTAATCATATTAATGAAGTCCCATCACTTAAATTTACCTAAACATCACAGATAAATACGACGTACACTTATGCCATCCGCATTTACCTCGATGTCCCCTCGTGCACCGTTAGGTTAGGTAACTAACGGCAGAGCAGGGCAGGGCTAGCGCGGGTGTAAAACATAAGTAACATCTATATAATATATCATATATACTATATACAGTATTTATCACAGAACATCACATGATCACATCACAGATGTCGCAGCAGAAGAAACATATGAAATATTGGATATACTAGGACGTCCGTGTTTTCAATACGAGCCAGTATAAAACACGGATTCCACGGTCGCGATGAATAGCCAAACCCACACCCCTAGACCCCTACGAGAGCGGCAAGCAACCCTACCAATTCTAGAGTTAGGAGACCCGGACTCGACTCCTCGAGTTGGTCTCCCACTGGACTCCAGAACCCGGTTACTTGTGCCCTCCTCCTTGGGTCTATCCTAGTGCGGAAAAGTAAATAATATACAAACGGTGACATCTTCCGCAACCTGGAAGTGCCCCAATAAAAGAATATTACATACAAGTTTTTACATGAATGAAAATGAAAAACACGCATCTCACATTAAAAAAAACCCGGCTATTCAAACACGACGATCCAATATAACATATCCAGCAACACATAACATCACATGTCATCAACTTAAGTAAATATGCGCATCCCAATTGTCGTTGACATATAGCAACAAAACCGGCGATATCACATATTACACTTACGGTCACAGAAAAGAAAGTGTAAAACTACAACAGTTGGAATCCGCAACCTGCATAGACATCGCATGCCTAATCAAATGAATTCCTTAGACATCACATGCCTAACAATTATAAACCCCGCATTTTAGTCTCATTATCGAAAACTCTTTTCAATATTAAGTCGGGCAATTCAACAAGATTCCCGACATCCTGATCGAATGCTCGTCGCAAACTTTAGTAGACGGCTGCACCCCCGATGCCTCCGACGAAGTGCACCAAGGCGGAACACCGCTGCCGCGAGCACCCGAACGGATGCTTTCGGCGACGGGGTTCTCCTACAGTCACTTGGTCGGGGCTATGGAGTGAGGCTGTCTATTAAGTTTACCCGGCGAGTATCCGCGTACGCTACGTAATTGCGACGGACTTTTGATCACATCAAAATTCCGTGGCAACCGATCAAGTGAGACTAAACTGCTATGTTTATAACATTCATTCAGTTATCTCATAACTTCTTGTGAATTCCAATTATTGTATCACATTCCAGATAATTAGAAAATGTTAAACTTTCCGATCGAACAATCGAACACCCAAGTTTTCCCGAAACAGATCAACACATGAAACAAGTTTAAAAATATCCAGTTCATGCCTCAGTACCAACGGTCCAGCGGTAGAAGGGTCAAGCCAACGCCTCACATGTGGCACGCCGTACTGCCCCAAACCCGAAGGTTCAAAGGGCAGTTCAAGACGGTCACATAATCGAGTTAAGGTTTGTTGTCTTCTAGAGGGTCCATCGAGTTACTTGCACTACTTAGAACGTCTTTAAACCACGGAAAAATCCAACACTTTGAAATTTCCCGGCAGGGGAAAAAGTGGATATTTATATCCGATCGAACTTTTTAACATATTCTAAAGTTATCCGGAAAAACACAAAGACAAAATCAAAAATTCCGATCGAATCATCGAAGCCCCAAAGCATCCCAGAAAACTCAACTCTTGAGTGCAAATTAAAAATTCCCAGAAAACTAAACAGCACAAAATAGAAATTACTGTGCAAAATTCAATGTAAGAAACGGCCGTACGACCGCGGAACCGCCGCATTAGGTACGCTATTGCCGCGGTTCCGTGGCTATTTAATCGTATTGGAGGCTCCGTTTTGTACAGTAATTCTTAGAAACACCTGCTGAGTTTTCTGCATATTTTTAATTCTCAAAAAACCCAGTTTTAAAAAAATGTACAGAGAGCAAATATGAGTTAGGGTTTCGGTTCGATCGGACTTCTAACTCCGTCTACGCATCGCCTAAGGCTCTAGCTAGGCTCTGATACCACTGTAGGGTTCCTAGGCACACACTAGAGGTCTCACAAGGCATCAACCATGCCAATTTAAAATTTTACAAGTGCCGAGAAACCCTAATACGGATCGTTAACTAGATTTATAGGTGATGCGATGCAAGTAAACAACTTTAACTTAAAGGAAAGAAGCTACAACCTTTGTAGATCCGGTCTTCCACCTCCTAGGCTCCGTGATGACGTCCCTCCGCTGTCCAAATCGAAACCAGGACTCTAGCATCGGCTTCATCGGAGAAATGGGCGGGCTAGGTCGTCGACTTCGATGCCGAAGATGATCTACGTCGAGGCATCACAAGATCAAGCTCCCACTTCACCAAGTCATGAAACTTGTGAAGAAAACACCCTATACTACTTGGCAAGAGGTAGAGGATGAAGAAATAGGAAGTGGGTTCAGTTTAGAATTGGATTTCTCACTCTTTTTCTCAAGTTGCCATTGATGGTGGCATGGTTTCTTCATGTTGAAGAAGAAGAAGCAGAAGAAAGAATATGATAAGTGTTATTTTTAAAAAGGAAAATAATATGAATACTTATCATATACTAACCATGGTTAGGTGTAGATAATAGACTATGGTTAGGTGGAATGGTTAGGATTAAGCATGAGACAAAATTGTCACTTAGTCAAAGCTTCATGAAGCTTCAACAACAAACAAAGAAAGCCACCATTTTCTCTTTATCTTTTCCATAATAAATAAATAAATAAATAGATAAGAAAATGAAAACCCTAACCATTACATAACCATGGTTTAATCATACACACAAACATTCATGTATCATCAAACATGATACAATCAAGTGTACAAAAAATATATCATATATACAATGTGCACATCAAGTGAGAAAATCCTTTTAAAGTGAACCAATACTAGTTAATGCAAAGTAATATATCAAATATATAATTATACATTAAATCATTAAATCAACACTTGATTCAATGATCCGGTCATATTGCATATAACCGACTAGTATCCAATGTATCGACTTATCGAATCAATCCTTGATTCGATAAATAGGTTATATCACATACAACCATTCGATACATTCATCGCGAGAATGGAATACGGTATCACATACACGCATTATTCTCGGTCCCGCACATATCTCATATGCGCTCCTATTTCGTTTCGCTTGATCCAGGAAACCTCTGTGTAGGACTCTAAAGACTCGTCAATACACCGGCAGCAGATGATGATCATATCAAACACCCACAAGCCATAAGCGGTCTGCTAAACGTAACGGCCACCCGGGTATTGAGCGATCAGAAGATCGACGAGCAAGCCCGCTCACACTCCTGTGAATCCAACCAGTAACACTTACCGTACAGTCCGGTCTCGTCGTCTGATATGTCGCATATCTCGCCTAGGGGTGGTAAACGTCAGACCCCAATAGCTCGATAAGTCGTGTCGATATGAGGTCTATAACAGTTTGAGAAACTACTGGTAACACTTACCAGTAAATCTCAGCAACCCTGGCCAGGGATTTCCGGTTATAGCCAATCGAACACAGCGCAACATCAACTCCCTATACCGGGAGAGACGAATCCCCTCCTATCGCTCATTGCCTCCATGTGATTCAGGACTGTACCCAAAAACCACCGTTTTGCACGCCCTCTTAGACGTGGTAAGGTGGAAATCAAAGCACAGTGGGAACCACACAAGACTCTATGACAATCTTGGGTCAACAGACTACTCTGTACCAGTGTCACCAGAGAACTGCCATCTGACGTAAGGTATAATACCATCTGGGAGTTCTCGGCGAGTCCGTCCAGTGTACCCAGTCTCTACTGAGCACCCGTATATCATCTCTGATGTCAAACACCAATGGATATGGGATCATCCATCGCCCATCTATATGGGTCGAGAAGGTATACGCTAGTCTACTCTGGTATATCGATGCCCCGTCTCGATACACCCACGACTAGGGACTTTGAAGGATGTACTTATGAACTACCATGTCCCCACTAGTATGATCCGCATCATCGTCCAGGTAGTCAAGTACACATCCTAAGGGCTTTACCAACATGTAACAGAGAGACAATGAGAATGCACGTTAAGGTAAAGAGTAACCAGATAGCATACTATCATGTCGAGCAAGAAAGTCCTCCCTATATATGTCCCAGCATCCGCTACAATATACATCCTATGTATAGCAATGGCCTCTAGGGCATACATATAACTAACATAAACTAATTAAGGACGCTATCATCCAATTATACTATGTTGGATATAGTGCCCTCAAAGTCAATTATTGGATCACAGGCACGTGATTGCAATGATTGAGGGAGGACCTATGTCGATAGGACAATCTTACTCAAGATGATAGTATGCTATCTGGTTTATCTTTATCATCGTGTACATGCTTCAGGTGATATCACAGATCATTATTACACATTGATAGAGCCCTTAGGATTCTTTCTTGACTACCAGCAGTATGATGGCGATCATAGAAGTGAAAGTTGGGTAGTCTATAAGCACATCCTTAAAGTGGTCCCTAGTCGTGGGAGTTTCGAGACTGGGCATCGATACTCCACCAGTAGACTAGTGTATACAGTCGAGACCCCAACGAGGGGCGGTGGCCGGTCTCACAAGCCATTGGTGTCAGTTGGTTCATCTATGATGTATACAGGTGCTCATTGGGTTATGAGTACACCGGACAGGACTCGCCGGGAACATACTAGTTGGTATTATACCTAACGTCGGATAGCAGTTCCCTGGTGACATGTGTACAGGTTAGTCTATCGACCTGATATCTTCATTTGTCTCTTGTGAGTTCCCACTGTGCTTTGATTACTACCCTACCACGGCTCAAAGGAGTCGTGCAAACAGGTTTTAGTTGGGTACAGTCCCGAACCACATGGAGGCACTGAGCGGATCGGCAGGGGTTTCGTCTCTCTCGGTATTGGGGGTGAGATCGTGATGTGTCTAGGAGAGCCATTACACGAAGTCCTTGGCCAAGGCAAGTGAGATTTACTGGTAGGTATTCCAGTAATACCTCTGGGTGTTCTGGGCTACACTCCGACACGACTTGTACCGCTTTTGAGGGTTTGATGTTTACCAGCCCCCGAGGCCTGACATGCGATACTCATAGACGAACGGACCGGACTGTACATATATTGCACTAACAGGCTCAGTAAGGTTTCAGGATGTGTTCGCTCATCGGCCTCCCTTTTGGTCGATACCTGGGCGCCCGTTACGTACAGCTAGTACCACTGACGTGCTAGTGGTTAAATCCACAGCCAGTGTATTGACGAGTCTTTAGAGTCCCCCACAAACAGTTTCTCAAGTTTCGGACGAAACGTTGTAGAGGCTGTATGATAATATGGCAGGGTTCGATCATATACGTGCACTTGTGCACGGATCATGATCGGACAGATCATACTAGTGGGCTTTGGTTTAAGCCGGATCCTAGTATTAGATTTGTTGGACTACTTTAGTCTCATCGCATTTGCATTCAGTCAGAATGCGGATGCAGGTATTTATATACAGGTGAGGGGTATTCTTGTGATCCGTCACGAGTTTACATTAGATGATGCCGTTCTTTTTATTGTCATAAACATTTGGGTTAATGTTTATTTTGGTGGAAATTGTGAGTGGATTTCATCATGAGGTGCATTTAATGTGGCATATGCAATCTAGTGACTCATGGTCTCTTTTTTTTTAGCCATGTCATGTTAATTGATGGATTATAGTGTTGAAATGAGAGGTGGAGAAAGAGAGGGCAGCCATATGTGTGGTGCTAGCTCTTGGGATTATTACTAGTGCTCTCATTTTTCATCTCATCACAATAATAGAAAATGTCTCTTCTTCTTCTTATTCCTCTAGCTCACCATTTCCACCATGGCTTCATCTTCAACCTCCATCCATATACTCTCATGTGTAGAGAATCAATGGATATTTGAGACAAAGTTATCACACACATTCCCTACATCACCTTGGACATGTCGGCTAGCAAACTTCATGTCCGAGTTGCTTCGGTTTGAAGCGGGAGACCGTAAAAAGACTTCTGGACGTGGTGCCCTTCCGACGAGGAGACCGGAGATCGAGCAAGATCGGAGATGCCGTGAGGAGCTAAAGATGGTGGCTAAAGACCGAAGGACACGGATCAATCGGTATAGCCATTCTAACTTCGTATAGATAGCTAGTATAGGTTAATGGTACGATCCGGGTTAAAGTCTGCGTTAGCGCCAGTTTCGTAAAAAAAAATTGTTTCCACGTTTGGCCTCGGATTGACGGCCGGAGCGCAACCGTAGAATTACACACTAAAGTTATCCATGACTCCCCAAAGCCTATCTTGATAATCATAAACTCACAATAAACATATAATTATATCCATATAATATGTACAATACACTACACTACGAACTGCGGGGGTGCTATACGTCATCCACCCGACTTCCCTCGTTGATATATATCTACTCACCTTGACCTTCGCTTGCCGATGCCGATGTCGCCACACGCTTGCTTGTCATCTTGAAGCCTTCACGAGGGTACCTACATATTATAACGTATCGTATCACATTAAAATCCAATTCAAAACCAAAACGACACGAGAATCTCACATAGGTCAAAACCTATGGTCTACTCTCGCAAATCAACCAAATAAAAATCGATATAGACATACAAACGTCAAGTAATCAAATACAATACCAAATACCAAAACTTAAATCCATAACCATCTCAAAACATAAGGCAGAAACCAAGAAAACATGCTCCGGATTTTAGTACAAGGAAAACCAAGGTGCACAAACAACACTGGGGTGATATATAGGGTGTATATGACCTACAGAAGAAACTTGGGCACCAAAATCCACCAAGTGGCCGGCCACTTAGCCTAGAAATCCGGCCAGCTCAGTTTTGGGGTGGAGTTGGGGTCTCGTTTTGGTAGGGTGATCTCGTGGTGTCTTAATTTGGTCTCTGGAGTTGTTTGCTCTTCCAGTAAAAGTCCCAGGCCATCCCAGATTTCCCTGCACCCTCTATTACCTCACAAACCGACATGGATAGTTTTCTGTTTTGGGGTTTTCAGGTTTGTTTTTAGTGTAGTCTGGGTTTCTAACATCATAGGGGGTTTAAGGTCACCACTAAGGCTTAATAGCACTAACACAACTCAAAATTTCACAAAACCTCTTCTAGGAAATTTAAATGTTCACTAAACCACACTAAATCACAACTAAACACATATGGATAATAAAGTGAATGAAAAACTACACAAATGGTGAAGGGATTATCTCATTTGGCACTCATGAATCCTCTAGAGCATCAAAATCCTATTATTCTTGGTCCAAAGGGCTTGTAGGAAGCTTGTGCATGTTTTTAGTGAAGAGGAGATGGACTTTTGATGAAGAATTGAAGCTTGAATGAAGAGAAGAAGAAGAAGAAGAAGGAGAAGGGGAAGGGGAAAGGAAGGGGGCTGCTCCTGGAGCTTGGAGGGAGAGAGGGAAAGAGAGAGAGAGTGTGTGTGTCCAAAGTCAAAGCACCATGCCTAATAAATACCCCCCATGCTTATTTGTTTACTCATTTCTTTTCCTTTTTTTTCTTTTGTTATCTTTTTCCCTCTCTTCTCACATAAACAAAACAAAGCACAAAGAAAACATGGAGGATAAATGTAACAAGTGTGAAAAATGATATGGTGCATGTCATGTGCACAAATCTGGCTTAATACACGATTAGCGATATTTAATCACGATTAGCATTAAAATTGTAAAATAAATTATAAAAATCTATAATTTGTCGAAATCACATTAAAACGCCTCATTTCAGAAATTCCTATAATTTTCCAAATATTTTCCACTTTATCGGTATTTAATTATACCGCATTATTAAAATATTCATAATATTTATTATTTAATTATAAAAATTCCCAAAAATAATATTTTTATTTTTTCTGAAATGTTACACTTACTCATTAGGTGTAGTGAGCAGGTATCAATCGGATCCTGGGGAAAACCACTGGACAGTTGTGAAGAACATTCTTAAGTACTTGAGAAGGACTAAAGAAATGTTCTTGGTATATGGTAACGGTGAACTACAGGTGGAGTCCTTTACCGATTCGAGCTTCCAGAGTGATAAGGATGACAGTAAGTCGGTCTCGGGTTTTGTCCTTACCCTCAACGGAGGGGCGGTGTGTTGGAAGAGTTCCAAGCAAGACACCGTAGCAGACTCAACGATGGCGGCTGAATACATCGCTGCCAATGATGCTGCCAAAGAAGCTATCTGGATGAAGAAGTTCATTGCTGAACTTGGTGTGGTTCCATCTATTGAGCATCCAATACCTGTGTATTGTGATAACAATGGAGCTGTGGCTTTGGCCAAGAAACCCAGGTCCCATCAGAGATCCAGACATATTCTAAGGCGGTATCACTTGATCAGGAGATAGTAGATCGCCGGGAGATCGAGGTCAAGAGAGTTGACATGAAGGACAACGTATCGGATCCACTCACGAAGGCCCTCCCCCAGATACAGTTTGAGAGACTTTTTGGGATGTTGGGTATGAGATACTATAACACATGGCCTTAGTGCAAGTAGGAGATTCTTAAGAATATGTATGCCCTAGAGGCCATTATTGTACATGTGATGTATATTATAATGGATGCTTGGACATATATACAGAGAACTTTCTTGCTCGACATGATAGTATGCTATCTGGTTACTCTTTATCTTAACATGTTGACTGTTATTCTTTACTGTCTTGCTCTCACATGTTGATAAAGCCCTTAGGATATGTACTTGAATGCCAGGATTATGATGAGATCATACTAGTGGGGCCAAGGTGGTCCATAAGTACATCCTTTAATCAATTCCTAGTCGTGGGAATATCGAGACCAGGGAATCGATATTGCAATATAGACTAGTGTGTACGTTTCTTATCCCTTAGAGGGCGATGGTTGATCCCACAACCATTAGTGTGTGACATCAAAGATTGTACACAGGTGCTCATTGGAGAATGGGTACACCGAACAGGACTCGCCGAGGACTCCTATGTGGTAGTATACCTATCGTCAGATAGAAGTCCTCTGGTCACACTGGTACAGGTTAGTCTGTAGACCCAAGATCGTCATAGAGTCTTGTGCGGCTCCCACTGTGCTTTGATTTCCTCCCTACCACGGATCAAAGGAGTCATGCAAACAGGTGGATTTTGGGTACAGTCCCGAGTCATATGGAGGCAATGAGCAATAGGAGGGGTTTCGTCTCTCCCGGTATTGGGGGTTAATGTTGCGCTATGCTCGATTGGCTATAACTGGAAGTCTCTGGCCAGGGCTGCTGCTGAGATTTACTGATAAAAGTTATTAGTAGTTTCTCAAACCGTTATAGGCTAGACATCGGCATGACTTATCACGTTACTGGGGTCTGACGTTTACCACCCCTAGATATGATATGCGACATATCAGAAGAACAGACCGGACTGTACGGTAGTGTTACTGATAGGCTTCATGGAGAGTATGGACGAGCTTGCTTGTTGATCTTCATATAGCTCAATACCCGGGTAGCCGTTACGTCCAGCTAGTACCGCCGACGGCTTGTAGGTGATTGATATGATCATCACCTACTGCTGGCGTATTGACGAGTCTTTAGAGTCCCACACAGAAGTTTCCTGGTTTGAGCGAAACAAAGTAGGGCACATATGTTGATATGTGCGTGGGCCTGATTAAATATGAGTATGTGATACCGTATTATAATCTGGCAGTTATCTAATGTTGGTCAGGTTATATGTGATATAACCGGATGAATCAAGTGTTGATTTGATAATGTGATATTCAGATTAATGATATTAGTCGGTTATATGTGATATAACTGGATTATTAGATCAAGTGTTGATTTAATAATGTGATATATATTATATGTGATATAATTATATCTTAACTAATATCATTAGCTCACTAATTGCTTTATATATATATATATATATATATATATATATATATATTAATGTATATTTGATATATATAAATATATATATTATTATATGAAGCATGACATGTTTTTCAATTTTGAGAAACGAGGTGTAAATTGTGGAGATATTTATGGAATGGGCAAGGCATGGGTTTTATTATTTGTATATTAGTCTTGACTCACTATTTAAGCATGGTTGCAATTTAGAATTGCAATTTTATTCCATGCTTGAATAAGTGAGGAAAGAGAGAGCCATTTTGAGTTTACTCTCATCATTTTCATTCTTCATACCTTAGCCATTTTTTGAGCTCTTCCTCTCTCTTGCTCTCTGCAATTTTCTTCACCTCACTTATAAGTTCAAACCCTCACATGTGATGTGAATCATTAAACTTGTGAAAACTCTAGTGAGCAAATTAAACCCCTACTTCACCATCACACATTAGATTAGTAATTTGATGTGGAGTGTTGCCTTCACTAATGAAATTACTGAAGGGTTAGCTTGAGTTTGTGGATTTCGGGTGGATCGTCTTTGGCGCAAAGATCACAAAGGAGGTTCTTTCATCTTGAAGAGGAGCCTAGTGGAGTCGCGTGGACCACAACCCGGAGCTATTGAAGAGAAGGACTCGAACTACAAAGGTTGTATGCTTTTTTATTCTCTTTAGTTCATCACATCATCAAAGGCAAACCCTAATAATCTAGTAAAGATCTTGTAAGTCTAACTTAGCACCTAATAAATTTAAAATTTTACATGCTTGATGCCTCTAGAACCTCATGGTAGTGCTAAGGTCGAATTTCAGATCCCACAACCATTGGTGTTTGACATCAAAGATTGTACACAAGTGCTCATTGGAGAATGGGTACACCGAATAGGACTCGCCGAGAACTCCTAGATGGTATATATACCTATTGTCAGATAGCAGTTCTCTGGTGACACTTGTACAGGTTAGTCTGTAAACCCGAGATCGTCATAGTGTCTTGTGTGATTCCCACTGTACTTTGATTTCCTCCCTACCACGGCTCTACTAATTCGTGGAAACAGGTGGATTTTGGGTACAGTCCCGAATCACATGGAGGCAGTGAGCGATAGGAGGGGTTCGTCTCTCCCGGTATAGGTTGTTGATGTCGCGCTATGCTTGATCGGCCATAACAACAAATCCCTAGCCAGGGTTGTCGAGATTTACTGATAAGAGTTATCAGTAGTTTCTCAGACCGTTATGGGCCATAAATCAGCATGACTTATCAAGCTACTGGGGTCTGACATTTACCGCCACTAGACTTCATATGTGACGTATCAGACGAAGAGACCGGACTGTACGGTAAGTGTTGCTTACAGGCTCATTAGGGTTGTGATGAGTTCGCTCGTCCGCCACCTTATCGTCATGTACCTGGGTAGTCGTTACGCACAGCTACTGCCGCTGACATGCTTATGGTTAAACCCACTGCCAGCGTACTGTCGAGTCTTTAGAGTCCCATACAGAGGGTTCCCTGGTTCAGTCGAAAAATATAGAGGTCGTAAGTTGTTACGGCACGGTTTCGATCATGTTCGTGTACTGGCTACAGGAATGATGATCGGAAGGATAATACTGGCAGGCTTTGGTTTAAGCCGGATACCAGTATTATATTATTTGGATTATTTGTATTCGTATTTTTCGGAATATGGATACGAATATACTTATACGGTATACGGTGAGGGGTATTCTTGTAATTGTACAAGAACACCTTCTAGATGGAGACACCTCATAATAGGATTTTTATTTTATGAAAATAAATATATGAGGTGGAATTAGGAGAATTGTCAAAGCATGGGTCAAAGAATGGCTCTTTGAATATTTTATTCATTTGGGATTACTATTCAAGTATGGTGCATTATTTTAGAGATAAAATAATACACAACTCAATTATTTCCATGAGCCATATCTCTTGATGCATACTTGATTTTTCCTCATTCTATTTTTCACGTTCTCTATCTTAACTATCTCCTTCTTCCTCCTCTTAACTTTATCCTTCACATGAGTTGTGAATCAAAAGATTAGGGCTAAAAGTAATCTATTAGTTCATCTCTATATCATCTAAGTAGTCATTTCTAGCAAACTTGACTTTTTAGTTAACTCTTGAGAAGAGTTTGAAACTTGTTCCATAGCTCTCGGGTGGATCATCTAGGTCTTGAGGTGACCGTAGATCGAGGGCATTGCAAGCATCCAAGAAGCCTAGGAGTCGCATCCAAACGAAGATCCGAAGGACCGATACACTAGGTATAACACCCTATCATAGTAGATAATATCTCTAGATTGGATTTCTAGTTATGATTTAGCACAAGATCTAGGTTTAAAGTAGGTGTTGCATGCAAGAAAATTATTGTTTGCCACTTCCGCCTCCTCACAAGTGTTGTGAGGGTGTACAACATCTACTAACAGCTAGGTGGACCGTAAGCTGGAATCTCTTGAAAATTGAGGTGAACTCTTACCATGAACCACTTTTGCTAGTGGGAGGAGATGCTGGTGAAGAAAGACTATATCATCGATAACAGTGTCGTAGAAAGATACGGTGCAGACTTAAAGGAGATAGGCTTCAAAAAAATCAATGATGTGAAAATGTTTTATTTCAAGAAAGATAAAAGTGAAACATTTTTTTATCAGGCTCATAGCTCTGATACCATGATAGAAAATGAGAACTTGATAATTTTATTAATATTATAAAGCTCTATTTATAGAGATATAGAGCATACAAAAACAACGAAACAAAAAAATCTAGAAAAAGAAAAATACATAATTCAAAATTGACCTAATATATAACATAAGGTAATAGATCTTGATAAATGAAAGAGTCTACCTAGCAATAATATGAAATAGAATCGATCATGATCTTTTCCATCTTCAACAGCCATTATTGTGGCCTCCTTTACCACCATTCTCTCCTACAAAGTCACTGATTGATAGTCGGATCTGGAAGTTTGATTTATGGTGCAGCTAAGCTGTGGATTGATCTTGATTCAATCGAGTAAAAGATGCGCAAGAGGAACAAATCGAGGATCGGCGTGCAAAGACATAGAATCACCCGACGAGCACTGTTTCGATGATGAGTAGGACCGGTAATCATATTTACCATTTCAAATATATGGCGTCGAAAAAACACACCCTCGATGATTTTTTTCGACTATCGGCACCCATCATCTCCATCTTTAACATGTAAGATGTGGATACACTAAATTTCATGTGATTCTACCACTTTTTCACTGTTGAATTAGCAATGAAAAAAGTTCTATTCTCAGTAAACCGTTAATTTTCATGGATAAATCATGGAGATTATAGATATTTGTAACGCCTTAGATTTCGGTTAGTGTTAGTTTAGACGGTAATGCGGGTTTTTGGTAAAAAGTTTACCAATTTGGGTTCCTCATATTTTATAATATTTAATTAACAATTTATTATTATTTGTTATGGCATGCATGCACGTGTGCACGTTAATGTGAGGGTTTGTTTTGTGTTAATCTTGTTCTTAGCAACCATGACAACTTAACCCTTAACCTAATCTAATCCTTGCTTTAATCCTTAACCTTAATCCTAGATATTTTGTGTGTGAAGGGAGAGATATTTCTTTTGTTGAGTGAGGAGGTGGCATGGTGTAGTGTGAAGGGATTAAAGGGGAGTTAATGCAAAGAGGTTACACTTACCCTTTCACCCTACACTCACCTCTCTATCTCTCTTTATCATTCACTATCTCTCTCTCATTTTCTCTATCTCTTTATTTCTCCCATTCCTCTCTCATCTCAACTGAACACTTCTTCATTTCCTTCACAATCCATCACAAATATTTACAAAAACTCACAAAAATCACATCTTTGGACTTGATTTGCCTCTTGGATGCCTTGGAGCTTGGGAAGCTAGGGTCTTTGAGTTCTTTTGGTTAGGTAATGATCTCTTTCTATTAAGTAGGTGTTTATTGTGTTGTGTAGCTTAGTCGTTTCAGTTTTGATCGCGTATCGTATTGTTTCGGGTAAATATCATATTTTTAGTGTTGTTTTGGGGTCTCGGATGATCTGCTATCAAACTAGGTAATTGTTGCAAAAGTTCTCATCACAATGACCTAGTGTAGTGACCTAGAACCTACCCTCAAAATACGAGCCCCTTTCCTTTCCGTACGGCCGCAGATTTATTGCTTCTGACCGCAATTTGCGGCCAGACTAGGTAGTTGGGGTTTGGGTTTTTGTGTAGGGGTCTCTGGGGTTGTTTGTGGTCTCATGGTACTTGCAACTTTTACAGATTGTTAGTATAGCAAAATCTAGGACCACTTTGCGTATTTCTTGTGTTTCATTTCACGCGTTACGTTATCCGATACGGTTCGTGTTCTGTGTTCTGTTGCTCTTGAGTTGGTTTCGTAGTGTCGCTATGCACGTTAGCTACAATACGAGCGCTTGAGTGTACGTTTGTGTTGTCGCGTTGGTCCGTGTAGTTTGTACGTGTTTTGGGTCTATTGCTAATATATATTGTTATATTGTTTTATGTTTTAGGTTCGCAGGAGGGGACTTCGGACGCTGCGAAGAGAGGGAAACAGGTGGTAGGCTTCACTTAGCCAGGAGCGTTGGTGAGTAGATTTAACATCTACAGGGGAATCGCCCTCATGGCGTTATGCGTCTGGGCTAGAGATGACTTGACTTGTCGCATATTCTATTTCATATA
Organism: Agapanthus africanus; assembly: GCA_030015575.1. Classification (NCBI taxonomy): domain Eukaryota; kingdom Viridiplantae; phylum Streptophyta; class Magnoliopsida; order Asparagales; family Amaryllidaceae; genus Agapanthus; species Agapanthus africanus. The sequence goes on from CM057344.1 coordinate 244,130,460, forward strand.
TAGAGTTTCGCATACACCTTATTACTTAGTTACTTGTTGTGCTTAGACTAGTACCCTTAAGACACTGCACTATTATTAACGGCTCATGTTGTATGAGCACTGGTTGTATGCCACATACACCATCAATAATTGTCACGACACGCACAACACATATATAGATATGATATTGTTTGGTCAGGGACATTGAGACATTGATTCATATTTCTTTATGCATATGACATATAGCATACTTGTATACCTACATGCTTACACATATGCCTTGACATGCTTACATGCTAATTACCTGTATACCTATAGAGTATTGTACCATTAGCGATAGGTACATACACACATAATGACATAGCTACATGTATACCTTGCATACATACTTCACTTATACCTAGAGGGTATATTACATCATTACTGATAGGTAGATACATATACCTTGCGATACCTTTATGTTTACACATATATCTGGCTATAGCTACATGTTTACCTTTACTTGATATTATATAGACTTGGAGAAATTAGGAACCGCATGATTTATATTTTAACTTGTTGCGGTTAAATAGCGGCTTTTCCTTTATATGCTTACATTACAGTTTTCTGTTGCATATATTATATTCATGGATTTTCGCATTGAGATATGGATTTTTCATGATGTTTTCTAGATTTGAGGACCGTGCTAGTTTCATGAAATTATGCATTATTTGAAAAACCCGGTTTCTCTTGATATGATATTTCAGGATCCACCATGAGTTTTATCGGTTCTGATATCTATACCCCATGCGAGGAGGAGTCGGGGGCCGTATGAGGGTACATGGTGGGGCCCGAAGGTACCCCGAAGCAAGAAAGGGATTTTGATGTAACATGTCGATGAGGCGTGACAGGGGAACCATACATACCGGTGACAGTATTAATGACTCGGCGGTTATCGTGGGGATACCCACGGGAGTCATATATGTATGGATACGTCGAGAGGCGAGGGTCAGAGCTAGGCTCTTGAGCTTTCGGTATAGCGTATGATACGTACCTATCAGGGTGCCAGTCGTAGTGACAGCACCTGATAGATCAGCCTTTATGTGTCGATACTTGGCACAGGTTTTCATGATATTTTTACTCCTAAGTATATATAATAGTGGAATGGGACGCTGTTATATATGCATATATATATATATATATTAGTGGAATAGGACGCTAATATATGTATACATATAAATTCATATACTTCATCATGATTATTCATGCAAATATACTTAGGATATATGAGATTCACTTGATATTGGATTTGGGATATAGGAGATTCATTTGAGATTGGATACAGGATATATATGAGATTGCTGATTTTGTACATTCAGGATATATGAGATTTACTTGATATTGTACATTCAGGGTTTGTAAGACTTACATGATATGAGAGCCAATTTGGGGGCTGATTTGAGGAATTGGGATTTGGATTGTCTTGATGGACTTTGGTCCTTCCACGATATCAGGATTCCGTGGAAATGACATGTTTCATCCCATACTCCACATTTATTGTTTATGCACTGCTTCGTGTATTAGTAGTACCTGACAGAGTACCTTCCATGACTGCTGCATTCACATACTTTTATTTTATATGCATTGCTTCATGTATTAGTTGTACCTGCTAGTGTACCTTTCATGACTGTTGCATATATACATTGTCATAGCATTGCTTCATGTATTAGTAGTACCTGATAAAGTACCTTATATGTTTTTGCATACAGATTGTCATATTATTGCTTCATGTATTAGTTATACCTGCTAGTGTACCTTTCATGACTATTGCATATATATGGCCTTTTATTGCTATTAGCTTGCATATGTTAGATTCGCGTTGTACGTGCATACTTGCGATTACCTGCATATGTTATTTACTATTCACAAGTTGGCAACTCACCCCCGTTGTGCCACAGTGTTTTGCAGGTTAATCCTCACAGTAGTCAGAGGCAGGGCTATTATTCATCTATCTTATCATCTTTTGCAGCGGATACCGCTTCGGCTCACAGTGTGCAGTTTTGCTTTAGGTGGGTTTGTGGTTATCCAATGTTGTTTATTGTATATCCATTGTATCCATGTACTCTCTATCTACCACTTTCATGTATGACTTAGAGACTTGATGTGAGGACGATATTGTATATTATTTTATGACTTGGATGTCTTTTATGCAGTTTTATTTATATCGTCTTTTATTTCTTCGCTACGGCGTCGTATATCTGTTGTGGTGGTTGTTTTCCGCCTTTGGGCGTGTTTTTTGCTCCTATTTGGAGATGCTTTACTTATATTTATGTTGTACCCATTTTTGGGGCTGGCTTTTACAAAGGAGGTGCTGCCAAAATTTTAAAGGAAATAAGGTTGGACTTTTAAAGAATTTAGGTTGAGATTTCAAAGGTTTGAAAATACTATTATTTCCTACTAATTTTGATGGTTTAGATTGATGGGTTTTCAGCTTACTTAAAGTGCGTTACGCCTGTAGACGTTGCGTAGTTTGAGGGTCGTCATGTGCCAATTTCGGGTCGTGACAATATTTGACACCACCTAATGAAAAAGCCTCTTGATGTCTCTTTTCTTCATTGTATGTATATATATATATATATATATATAAACTACACCCTTCACCATTTTATTCGACGATTGGCACCCATCATCATCTTTATCATCTAAGATGTGGATACACCAAATTTCATGTGATTCCAAAACCTTTTCGCTGTTGATTTTGTGGATGCAAAATTAACGGTTTACCGACAATAGAACTTTTTACATTGTTAATTCAATGGTGAAAAAGTGGTAGAATCACATGAAATTTTGTGGATCCACATCTTAGATGATAAGGATGAAGATGATTGTTGCTGATCATCGAATAAAATTGTGGAAGGTGTATTTTTTGACGCCATAAGAGAAAATTCTCTCATATAGCGCATTTCCTCCATTAATCTCATATATATATATATATATATATGGGGGTTTTGAGATGAGATTCTTAAAGTGAAATGGAAAAATTTGACCATCATCCCTCAATCAAAACAATGATCGGCTCTATATATCTTGTTCTACATGTCAATCAATATATGTGTCCAAAAATTTAGACGATTTAGACGTTTCTAAGCTATGGATATCACGGTCGCAAAATGGATGTGACGTGACCTGGATCACGCTAGGATGTTACCTTCCGTTGATCTGCTGATGGTGGCGATGGATGGCTGATATTGGATCTGGAGGCAGGCTCCAGAAGCGTGTGTATCTCAATGGGTTTGAGATTGGTTGGGCCGAGCTACCTGCAAGGAAGTCCCGGGGTGGTTGTACCACTGAGGACCCTCCGACGGTCAAGTTAGAGAGGAAATCCGAGCAGAGTAACGGCTTAGTGGAGTAAAAATGGCTTACTTGAACCTTCTAAAGAAGGGGTTTATATAGCGGTGGCAGCAGGCAAGGCAGGCGCGAGAATCAGGCCGGCCGTTATGCTCCCGACGTCACGCCCGCGTAATGAGCGGGATCTCCCATTAATGGAGAGACAGGCTCGTTAATGGGGGATCGTGATGGCATGGAACGTGGGATGTGGCCGGCGGATATCTCGCGCATGGCAAGATTTGCGGGATGGCGGTTGCGCCTGTGAGTGGTGCCATTGGTCGGTCGATGAGACCGAGGAAGATGACCTCGACGGGAAAGCTCGCGGATGAGCGGGAGAGCCGAGGTATCTTGGATCTACGGTAGCCCGGAGACGAGCTGGGAGGCCGAGGAGGCCACTTGTGCAGGGGGCTCGGAGGTGAGCCAGCGTTTGTTTGTAGAACGGGCATAGGAGTGGTCTGGTCAGCCACTGTAGGTCCTTTCTTGTGAGCTCTGAGACACGTCATCTGCCACGTGTCATGATCTGGGAGATTACCAATATCGAGCATCATCATTACCCCCCCACTCTCGTCCCGACCAGCTGACGGGTCGGGTCGATAGTGGTCTGCCGGGCCACCTGAGGTGAGCTCCTTTTCGAAGATATCGTCGGACGTGTTCCCGGGTAATATGTTGTATTTTCTGGATGATGCCAGCGAATCAGGGTGAGATCTTTGCATTGAAGAGGGTGTGCCGGATAGTGCGTACTTTCACTGAAGCGACAGACCACGTGTCGAACGATGGTTGGCTGATGCGACGGGCCGCAGACCTCTGGCGTCTGATAAGATATGACCAAATGCACGTGCAACAGGTGGTGCGATCATGGTCGTCGAATGCGAAGAGTTGTTTTTGGCGGGAGTCAACATTCGCCGTTGGATGAAGACGCCGGTGGCTATAAATAGAGGTGGGGTCCGCTTCAGGGCCCATCTCTCTTCATATTTCCCTCGTTCTTGATCTTGTAAGCTCGGCACTCTCCTCTTTAGGTCAGATCTATGTGTTCCCGAGGACTTCTCCATCAGGTTAGATGTCTTCTTTTTCTTTCTTCTGCTTCTTCTCCTTTTGAGTTGAGTCAGCTTCTCCCTTTGGCAGGACTGATGGTTCGATCCAGGACTCTTGGTGCTCTCGGTGCTCAGTCCCGGAGGGGGGCCGGAGGTGCGTCCGTGCCTTCGGCTGAACTAAGCCCCGCACCAAATGTGCCACCGACGGCGGGGGCATCTGCCTCGTCATGAACTCCCGATGATTGTCTCGGCAGTGGCCAAAGGCTTCCGCGGGTTCCCGAGCCCCAGACGAAGGATGCAGGAGAGGACGAAGATAGGGTTCCTCTTAAAAGGAAGAGGACGGTCTCTCGCGTGCCACCGACGGAGATTCCAGAGAGGATTCCTGTGTAAGAGGGGGATATCCATTTCGTGGTCCCATCGGGGCTTTCTGTTACTGCCGGCCTGCTTGCTGGTATGGAGGAGTCCGCTGGGGGCAAGATTCCGTGGGGGACCCTGAGGGCCTAAATGGCGGCTATCACTCAAGAGGCACTTCAGGTATGTTCTCCCTCATGTGTTATTTCGAGCGCCCTTTCTTTAGTTCGGGTGTCTCTAAGTCTCTCTGTTGTTTTTCGTCAGGTCCTTTAGCACTGCACTCTCGTTACTCGTATGGAGGCCAAGAGGGCTATCCATGCTGTGAGGTCAGCAGGAGAGTCTTCTTCGGAGGTCGAGGATCTGCGACTTGAGCTGCGTCTGGAGAGGGAGAGGATGGCCATCCTTGAATCCCGATCGGCCGTCGCGGAGCTCGCCGTCTCGAAGTGCCGGGAGTCCTATCACCGCCTGAGTGAGTCCCACCGAGTCATCGAGGCAATGTTGGTGGAACTGGCCAATCGCTTTGCAGCCATGAAGAGGGCAAGGGATGCCCGCAGGCGGGATGCCGAAACGGCGCTTCAGGCGGCGGAGGTTGCCGAGATTCGGGCTAAAAAGGCGGTGACCCACTATAAGGGGTTGGACCAGTTTTACGTTGACCTCGGCGAGGCCTCTTCCATCGCATGGAACAAAGCTCTTGATGCCGTCAAGGAGCAGTTTCCGGAGTTTGCCGATGGTGAGCTCCATGCTCGGGTCCCACTTTCAGTGGTCGTGCCTCCAACCGATGGTGATGAAGGAGGCGAGGTCTGGGCTTACGGCCCGAACTTTTATGCTTTTCCTCCTCTCTCTTTTGTAAGCCTTCGGGTAATTTGGTAAGGTTAGGGAGCCCACAATACCCTTGTAAAGACTTTTGGCTTTGTGAATAAAAACTTTTTGCAGTTGTGTTTGCACGCGTATTTTCCTTTGTTGGTAAACACTTGTATTTGCACAGTACTGCCTTCGTGATGTGTCGGTTCTTCGTCTAGCGATTACGCGTCGAGTTGAATCTATTCATTTGCAAAGTGTGCAATGACCGGCGGGAAGACAGTATCTCTATGGCCCCGAAGTCGAGGTGGAGATCACGCAGACGTAGATAGACCGGATGCCTCTTGGTGAGGTCATGATCCTTAGTTGTTGGAGGGGCTATAAGAGGCCTACTAAGGATGGGCCGAGCAGGGTAGCTGCTCGGTCACCTCACGGAGAGGTCTTAGATCCCTGGCGTTGTGGGGTAGGAAGCTACCAACCAGGGATAACCGAGCAGTGAAGCTGCTCGATTGCCTCTTGGCGAGGGCTTTTGATCCCTGGCGTTTTGGAGTAATGAATTACCAGCCGGGGATAACCGAGCAAGTGTGGGTCCGGTTGCCTCTTGGTGAAGGCTTTGATCCTTAGCGTAGGAGGGGCCGTAAAAGGCCTACTAAGGATGAGGCCGAGCAGGGTAGCTGCTCGGTGCCTCTTGGTGAGGGCTTTGATCCTTGGTGTGTTGGGATAAGGAGCTACCAGCCAGGGATAACCGAGTAAGGGCGAGCCCGGTTGCCTCTTGCGAGGGCTTTTGATCATTAAGGATGGGCCGGGCAGGATTACTGCCCGGTGCCTCTTGGCGAGGGCTTTGATCCCTGGTGTGTTGGGGTAGGGAGCTACCAGCCAGGGATAACCGAGCAAGGGTGGGCCCGGTTGCCTCTTGCGAGGGCTTTTGATCCTTAGCGCAGGAGGGGCTGTAAGTGGCCTACTAAGGATGGGCCGAGCAGGGTTACTGCCTGGTGCCTCTTGGCGAGGGCTTTTAGTCCTTAAGGATGGCTGAGCAGGGTTGCTGCCCAGTGCCTCTTGGCGAGGGCTTTGATCCCTGGCATTGTGGGGTAGGGAGCTACCAGCCAGGGATAGCCGAGCAGGGTAGCCGCTCGGCTACCTCTTGCGAGGGCTTAGATCCTTAGCGCGGGAGCGACCGTAAGTGGCCTAATAAGGATGGACCAAGAAGTGAAGCTGCTCGGTTGCCTCTTGGCGAGGGTTTTGATCCCTGGCGTTCTGGGGTAGGGAGCTACCAGCCAGGGATAGCCGAGTAGGGTAGCCGCTCGGCCGCCTCTTGGTGAGGGCTTAGATCCTTAGTACGGGAGGGGCCGTAAGTGGCCTGCTAAGGATGGACCGAGCAGTGAAGCTACTCAGTTGCCTCTTGGCGAGGGCTTTGATCCCTGGCATTCTTGGGTAGAGAGCTACCAGCAAGGGATACCCGAGCAGGGTAGCCGCTCGGCTGCCTCTTGCGAGGGCTTCGATCCTTAGCGCTGGAGGGGCCGTAAGTGGCCTACTAAGGATGGACCAAGCAGTGAAGCTGCTCGGTTGCCTCTTGGCAAGGGCTTTGATCCCTGGCGATTTGGGGTAGGGAGCTACCAGCCAGGGATAGCCGAGCAGGGTAGTCGCTCGGCTGCCTCTTAGTGAGGGCTTCGACCCGTCAGCTGGTCGGGACGAGAGTGGGGGGGCTAATGATGATGCTCGATATCGGTGATCTCCCAGATCATGACACGTGCCAGATGATGTGTACTAGAGATCACAAGAAAGGACCTACAGTGTCGCGCTGGTATGCGCGAGAATCCGGGTTCTTGAAGATTTGCTTGGGGTTATAAGTAGAGAGGGGATGGCAGCTCCTCCGGTGTGGCTTTCTTTGAGATGACTGGGCACGTATATTTGATCGAAGAGATCATCTCCCTTGATGATGTCGCTTTGTATGACCAATCTCTGACCGAAGATGGGTACCGGAGGGTGGTTCAGCGCCTAGAGGATCACTTTGGCCGGCTTCTCCCTCGGCGGTCGTCCCTGCTTCAAATGCTGATGTACGCGATCTGGAGGGGGTCTCTGGGTCTGGATAACCCCTGAACCGAGGACCTTCTAAACGAAGCACTCGAAAAGGTGTGTTCGGTCTTCCTGTTCGGCCTCATCTCGAAGGCCAGGCACGATCGATCCTTTGCTCTCATTCTGGAGTGTTTCAAGATGAGGTACATCGCGGGCCAATGCTCAGAGGGCGGTGCGTCGGGTGCTTCTGTGGCGTCCCGGGTATGCTCAGAGGGCTGTGCGTCGGGTGCTTCTGTGGCGTCCCAGGTCCGTGCGCTACGTCGGTGGGAGCGGGCTATGGTGGCGAGGGCCCAGCTAAGGGAAATCTACTCCGAGTATCACCAGGACTACTTCCTTGATCCCGTTCCGCCTTTGTTGTAACCTTCCCTTTTTCTGTAAGGCTGAGGAGCCCATAGTACCTTTTGGGATGAATAAGACTCTTCTTTTGCAATGTTCTAGCGTTCCCTTATTGTTATTAGAATGGAAAGGACTTTTTATAAAAATTTACATTGTCTTTATAAAAGGAGAGGTACACACTCGTAGGTATTCACTTTACTGGTACAGCTTGAGCTTCTCGGCATTGTAAGGCCGTGGAAACTTGCGCTCGTCCGTGTCCTGTAAGCTGTAGGCTCTGCTGGGAAGCACCTCGGAGACGAGGAAAGCACTGTCCCATTTCGGGGGAAACATATGCAACCTGCCCTAATCGACGAACTCGTTTCGCCGTAGGACTAGATCCCCGGTCGTGAAGGAGCGACGCTTGACCCGCGCGTTGTAGTATCGGGCAGTTTGCTGCTGTTAGTTATATATATGCCCTACAAGCCATTGTTGTACATATGATGTATATTATAGTGGATGCTTGGATATATATAGAGATGACTTTCTTGCTCGATATGATAGTATGGTATCTGGTTTCACTTTGTCTAAACATGTTGACTTGTATTGGTTTACTGTCTTGCTCTCACATGTTGATAAAGCCCTTAGGATATGTACTCGACTACTAGGACTATGATGCAGATCATACTAGTGTGGTCAGGGTAGTCCAAGAGTACATCCTATAACTGTTCCTAGTCGAGGGTGTATCGAGACAGGGCAACGATGCACCAGAGTAGACTAGTGTATACGCATCTTGACCCATATGATGGGCGATGGATGATCCCATATCCATCGGTGTTTGACATCAAAGATGGTATACGCGTGCTCAGTGGAGACTGAGTAAACTGAATGGACTCGCCGAGAACTCCTAGATGGTATTATACCTATAGTCAGATAGCAGTTCTCTGGTGACACTGGTAAAGGTTAGTCTGTAGACCCGAGATCGTCATAGAATCTTGTGTGATTCCCACTGTGCTTTGATTTCCACCTTACCACGTTCAAGAGAACGTGCAAAACGGTGGCTTTTGGGTACAGTCCCGAATCACATAGAGGTAATGAGCGATAGGAGGGGTTTCGTCTCTCTCGGTATTGGGGGTTAATGTTGTACTGTGTTCGATTGGCTATAACTAGAAGTCCCTGGCCAGGGCTGATATGGAGATCTACTGGTAAGTGTTATCAGTAGTTTCTCAACCCATTATGAGCCTCACATCGACACGACTTATCGGTAACTGGGGTCTGACGTTTACCACCTCTAGACAGGATATGCGACATATGAGATGAAGAGACCGGACTGTACGGTAGTGTTACCGATTGGCTCGACGGGAGTTTTGACAACTTCGCTGGTTTTCTTCTGATCACTCAATACCCGGGTGGCCGTTACGTTTAGCTGACCGCTTGCGGCTTGTAGGTGTTTGATATGATCATCACCTACTGTCGGCGTATTGACGAGTCTTAGAGTCTCACACAGGAGTTTCCTAGCTCAGGCGAAACGATATGGTGTGCATATGAGATGTGCGTGGGGACCCGATTGAATGCGGGTATGTGATACCGTATGTTAATCGGGCATTTTTCTATTGGTTAGGTCATATGTGATATGATCGGTTTGTTAAATCAAGTATTGATTTAACATTTAACTTTTAGTTTAATTCTTTATTTAAACCCTTTTCTTTGTTGAAGATGTATGCATGCATGTATGCACATGTTGATGTGCATGGACACATACATGCATGGTGTCATTGTTGATGATAAACAATTGGTGGCAATATAAGACTTACATGGTTTATATATATATATAATATATATATATATATATATATATATATATATTCTATTTGGATTATAAAAGGCAAATGGAAATTAAATCTTTAATGGGTTTTTCTACACTCTTCTTGACTTTGACCTAGCTTAGACCCATGGTTTACTTTTCATTTGGACTTTAACCCAAATGGAAAATATCTAGATATTATTGAACCATGGTTTGAAATGAGAGAAAGAAAATATATATATTTTCTATTCTCATTTATTGATTAAGCTTATCATTATCTTTTTGACACAAGCTTTTGCCATCATCTTCTTCTTCCTCCAAACTCTCTTGAGTTTTCTCTTGAGTGAGGGTGATAAAAAGAAAGGGTTTTGATTAGAGAATACAAACCACCTCATCATTTTACACACATCTAGCCCATTTGTGTAGGGTGTTTGCTATACTTCTTTCACAAACCAAGTAAAGCAAGGAGCTTTGGGCAAAGGGACTTCGGGTGGATCATCGTGGACAAGGAAGGCTGCTATCGATCCATTCCAAACTCTCAAAGGTCTAAGGAGTTACCAAGGGAAGACTACAAAGGTTGTAATTTCTTCACTTAGTGTTACAAGAGTTCTTTGTATATGATACAATTTTGTTGTTACCCTAAATATTCTAGTTTAAAGATGCATGGTTTGTTTGCTTTGCACCTCTCTAAATTTTAAGGTGGCATGAGTGATGCTTCCATAGACTAGACTAGGTGCAAGGGAAACCCAACAGTGGTATCAGAGCCAAGCTAGAATTTTAGACACAGTTTTAAAACAATTACGAAAACGAAATCGACTCCGAAAATACGGTATTTGAAACCCTTGATATTGCTCTCTGGAAATTTTCTGAAAAGTCATTTAAAATTTGTTTTAGCAACTGCAGAAGTTAGTATGAGTTGTACTGAGAACACTGGAGCAATACGAGGCAAATCCACCTGTAAAAAACCGAGCACTTTACTTGTTTGGCCAGCCTGCTCGGCCAGAACACCTCCAAGTTGCTCCATATTGCTTCTGTGGTATGCTCTGTAGGATTTGGGATTTCAGGTATTGTTTGCTTAGCCCAATTTTTCATGTGATGATTGTTTTGTTCAGGGGCTAATTCGTAGTGTTTCATAGTCGTATATTTTAACACTGTAAAGGTAGCCTTGACAATGTTTAGCAGTTCGAACGAACTTCGAACACCATATTTTGTACCCCGCTGAAATTTCCAAGTGTTGTAATTTTCCCAAGTTGATTGTATTCGTAAAATCGTGCAAGTATCCCTATGGACCCTCTAGAAGAATATACTAACCTTAACTCGATTCTATGCCCACGGAACCGCGATCGAACCCTAGGGTTTGCCGTAGTTCCGTGGTGTCATAGGTGAGGCATTGGTTAACCCCTTCTATGGCTGGTCCATAGACACTGTGGCACGGTTTTTGAGTATTTTGACTTTGCTCAAATGTTGAGCTAACGGGGTAATTTGTGGATGTATGTTGATTCGATCGAAACGTTAAACATCGTCTTGATATATGTGATACAATATGTGGAATTCACATTGTTAGGCATGAAATTCGTAATATGTGATATTTCGGGTTTACGATGTCTAAGGTGATTGTGGATTCCAAATGTTGTAATTTTTCACTTTTCTTTTCTGCGACCGTAAGTGTAGTATGTGGTGTATCGCCGACTTCATTGCTATACATCAACGACAATCGGGATACGCATACTTGCTTACATTGATGATATGAGATATTATGTGTTGTTGTGATATGTTATATTGGATCGTCGTGTTTTGAATAGCCGGGGGTTTTATGTGAGATGAGGGTTTTTATTTTCATTCATGTAAAGTTCATTATATGTAATATTCTTTTATTGGGGCACTTCTGGGTTAAGGATGATGTCACCATTGTATATTATTTAGTTTTCCGCATTAGGATAGACCCAAGGAGGGGAGCACAAGTAGCCGGGTTCAAGGATCCAGTGGGAGGCCATCTCGAGGAGTCGAGACCAGGTCTCCTAACTCTAGAATTGGGAGGGTCACTTGCCGCTCTCGTAGGGGTCTAGGGGTGTGGGTTTGGCTATTCATCGCGACCGTGGAATCCGTGTTTTATACGAGACTCAAAATAAAACACGGACCTCCTACTATATCCAATATTTCATATGATTCTTCTGCTGCTGATATACTGTGATGTGATCATATTATATGCGTGAGACTAATGCTTTATTATTGTCTATATGATATATAATAAACGTTGCTTATGTTTTACAACCCGCGCTAGACCCGCCCCGGTATGCCATTAGTTAAATAACCTAATGGTGCATAACGGGACACTGTGGCGAATGCGGATGGCATAAGCGTACGTTGTATTTTCGTTTCTTCTGTGATGCTTAAGAAGCTTAAATGATGGGATTCATTAATGAGATTAATGAAAGAAAAGAAACCTAAAAGATGTTGTAGAATCAAATTTATAAAATAAAGGGGGGTAGCTCTAGTTCTTGCTTTGCATAGCGGTATTCCTTGTAGAATATCCAGCACCTTATTCGATAAGGAAAGAGCCGAGATCCCTTCACCGGGAGTGACCTCTTTAGAGAAACTAGCAGATGATACAAACTCATGGTTTAGTTTTTGATTGCTTCTATAGTTCTTACTTTGCATGGTGGTATTTGTGAAATATCCTGCACCTTATTCGATAAGGAAAGAGCCGAGATCCCTTCACCGGGAGTGGCCTCTTTAGCAAAACTAAAAAAGCCTCAAAAACACTCCTTTTCAAAATCACTTGCTTCTACAACGATATCAAGTTCATTACGCTCATGGTTTTCTGAAAAACCTGCGTAGCCCTCCGACATTTCAGATAAGTAATACTTAGTATTCGTGCTGCGTTTGTTGTCTTTCGTCAAGGCGTGGTGTGCGGTAAATAACTAGTGCTTATCTGCAACATAAGATGAGATTGGATTAGGGTAGTCGTACGGCCTTGTTGGCTTTCTTCAAGGGTCGTGCGGGTGGGTTTAATTCAATCAAGAAATGTACGAGTTGAACTTGACTAGCGCACTATGGTTTGTTGGCTTTCGTCAAGGTCATAGCACGTTAGGGGAAAAAGCATTATCAGGAATTTCAAGAGTTGAAATTTGCAATGAGATTGCATACCTTCTATGAGATAGTTGGATCCTGATACCCACTGGGAGTAAGAGTTACTCCTTGGAGAGTTTTACACATGACAATTAGCCAATCAAGTAGGTGTCTAGAAAGGTGTTAACGAGATTATGCCTCTGGGAAAACGAGGTTTATTCTAATTAGGTCCGTGCGAAAGCACGGGGAACCTCCCTCAAAGTACCAACACTGGCCTGGCTGAAAGATTGGCGAACTTGTAAGGTGTAATTAATCCCGGCTAATCTTACATTTTAGGGTTTGAAGGAAGATTTGATGAAAACATTGGGAGCCATCCTGATTAGATAAGATAATAACCAATATAATCTTGCAAGAGCATACGCTAAAGTGTTTTCTTCTCTCTATCTCCAGGTAGCGACCATGTCAGGCCTTAATCAAGATAATAATATAGATGTATTGACCGAACCCGCTTATTATACTGAGCAGGGGAACGTTGGTCCCGCTCTAACTTATAATTATTATAAGTCCGAGCAGGGAATAGGGACATATCCAGATTCTCACGCCGCCCAAATGAAGAATAAGCATGTTAATGCATCTTCTTTGGGTGTGTTTGTTATCGAGAACTGCTTCTCAGTTCACTCTACGTCCTGGGTATTAGATACCGGATCGGGATCCCACATATGTAATATGTTACATGGGCTACGTAAAGGTAGAGAACTGGAAGAGAGTGATCATTCCGTAAGAGTAGGGAATGGTGCAAATGTTGCAGCCAAGGCTGTTGGCGAATATCACCTTGTGTTACCAAATGGTAATACATTGATTCTGAATGAATGCTATTACATTCCGACCCTGATATGCAATCTTATATCACTTTCTTTATTGAGTAAGGAAGGATATAATTTTGTAATACAGGATATTGTTATGAACATCTTCCTAAATCAAAAGTTGATTGGATCAGGCTCGTTAAATAATGGCATATACATTCTCAATCAAACTACAGTACTTAATATGCAAAACACACACAAGAGGAAGAGTTCAGAAATGAACGAATCCTTCTTGTGGCATTGTAGACTAGGTCATATCAATGTGACAGGACTAGCTAAGTTGCATAAGGATGAATATTTGAATCCGTTCGAATTTTCATCTTATGATACTTGCCAGTCATGTCTCAAAGGCAAGATGACTAAAACTCCGTTTAGTGAATACGGAGAAAGAGCTACGAAACTCTTAGGACTGATACATAGTAATGTATGTGGTCCCATGTCTAGACATGCCAGGGATGGTTCCTCGTACTTCATTACATTCACTGACGATCTCTCAAGATACGAACATGTGTTCCTGTTGAAACACAAGTCTGAAGCTTTTGAGAAATTCAGAGAATATAAGAACGAAGTAGAAAACTAAACGGGAAAAAGTATTAAGATCCTTCGATCAGATCGAGGAGGAGAATACTTGAACAATGAGTTCTGAGACTATCTAAAAGAGAATGGGATTCTCTCTCAGCTTACTCCTCCCTATACACCTGAGCACAACGGTGTATCGGAGCGGAGGAATCGCACCCTATTGGATATGGTGTGCTCTATGATGGGCACTGCTGAGTTGCCTATTTCCTTCTGAGGGTATGCGTTTGAGACAGCCATACACCTATTAAATATGGTTCCTACCAAACCGGTGCCAACCACTCCATATGAGATATGGAAGGGGAAGAGACTATCTCTTAATTATGTTAAGATATGGGGCTGTCCGGCCTATGTCAAAAGGCACAATCCGGACAAATTCGAGGCAAGGTCTGTCCTGTGCAAGTTTGTAGGATATCCCAAAAACTCATAAGGGTATATCTTCTACCACATTGAGGAACAAAAGGTGTTCGTTTCTCGACATGCCACCTTTTTAGGAAAGGAATTTCTTGCAAAAGAAATTAGTGGCAAGGAGGTAGAACTGGAAGAAGTTCCAGCAATACAAACTACGACAGATGATTTGGTGGAACCAGAGAATTCAGTGGTTCCTGACGAACCCCAGCCTCTCCGCCGATCTAGTAGGGTTCCTCATCCACCTGAGAGATACTATGGTTTTCTCATTGATGGTGGAAACGACGATTGCATCATGGAAGATGATGACACGATTGTAGGGTTACTAGGCACTAGAACAAGGTTCTACAAGACATCAACCATGCCAAAATCAAATTTTTCATGTGCCGAACAACCCTAACCAAGATCTTAGACTAGAGATTAGGCGAAACAAAGCAAGTAAACAACTTTACTTCTAAGAGTTAGGGATTAAAACCTTTGTAGTCCATTCCTTCACTTCTAAAGCTCCGTGTTGAGGTCCCTTCGGTTCAATCATCGAGTACCCGGACTCTAGAGAGGCTCCATGAAAAGAAAGATGCAAGCTTGCTTCCGATCTTCAATAACAAAGATGATCTACCTTGAAGAAACTCAAACTCAAGCTCTTGCTTTGCTAATCAAGTATTAGAAAAGCAAACACCCTAATTTAAGTGGTTAGAATAGATGAGGATGATGAAGTAGGAATTTAGCTCTCTTTTGTTTTCAATTTCTCACTCATTATCATCACTTTACAAAAAGCTAGAAAGCTTTTTATCAAGAGGAAGAAGAAGAAGATGAAGCAAATCCATTTGTGATGAATAATGAAAATCAAGTGTGAGGTTAGAAATGCAACCATGGGTTAAGAATATAAACTTAACCCTTGTAGAGAATTTACTATGGTAAAGGGTTTGGGTTTGGTTAAGAAATATCAACCAAAATATCTTTACAAATATCTTTGCTTAAAAACAAAAACAAAGCTTCTAGAAGCTTCAAGAAATCCAAACCCTAATCCAAACCCTAACCATGTTTAAACTCCACAAAATATGTTGCATTTGTAACCTTAACTTGTTACAATATTATATATCACATATACAATATTTATTGTAACAAAATAAAATAATACAATTAACATATATCACATATATATCAATGTATTACCCGAGTGAGAAAAAGAATCTTCAAGTGAGATTATATTAGTTAATGTAATTTAATATATCAAATATATAATTATACATTAAATTATCGAATCAGCACTTGATCCGACAATCCAGCTATTTCACAAATAACCGACTAATATAATCCGTATCAGTTCATCGAATCAATACTTGATCCGAAGACCCGGCTATATCACATATACCCGGTCGATATCTCATATCGCGAGAATCTAATACGGCATCGCATACACGTATTGTTGGAGATAGTGCCCTCATAGTCAATTATTGGATCGCAGGTACGTGATTGCAATGATTGCGGAGGACCTATACCGATAGAACAGTCTTACTCGAGATGATAGTATGCTATCTGGTTTGCCTTTACCAGTCGTGTACATGTTCAGGTGACTGATTACATGTTACACTTTGATAGAGCCCTTAGGATCTTGCTTTACCACCAACAGTATGATGGCGATCATATACGTGAGAGTTGGGTGGTTTATACGCATATCCTTAATTGTGGTCCCTAGTCGTGGGAGTTTCGAGACAGGGCATCGATACTCCGGAGTAGACTAGTGTGTACAGTCGAGACCCCGACGAGGGGCGGTGGCCGGTCTCACAATCCACTGGTGTCAGTTGGATCACCTAAGATGTATACAGGTGCTCATTGGGTTATGAGTACACCGGACAGGACTCGCCGGGAATCTGCTAGTTAGTACTATACCTATCGTCAGATAGCAGTTCCCTGGTGACATGTGTACAGGTTACTTCATCGACCTGAGGTCCTCATTTGTCTCATGTGAGTTCCCACTGTGCTTTGATTTCTACCCTACCACGGCTCAAAGGAGTCGTGCAAACAGGTAGCTTTTGGGTACAGTCCCGAGCCATATGGAGGCACGTGAGCGGATCGGCAGGGGATTCGTCTCTCCCGGTATTGGGGGTGAGGTCGTGCTGTGTCTAGGAGAGCCATTACACAAAGTCCATGGCCATGGCAGGAGATTTACTGGTAGGTACTCCAGTAGTATCTCAGGGTGTTATTGGGCTACACTCCGACACGACTTATACTGCTATTGGGGGTCTGACGTTACTAGCTCCCTAGGCAGATATGCGATACTCATAGACGAACGGACCGGACTGTATATACATTGTCACTATTAGGCTCAGTAGGGTTTCCGGATGAGTTCGCTCATCGGCCTCCCTTGAGGTCAGTCCATGGGCAGCCGTTACGCATAGCTAGTGCCGCTGACGGTTTGTGGTTAAACCCACTGCCAGGGTACTGACGAGTCATTAGAGTCCCCCACAGACAGTTTCCCAAGTTCGGGCGAAACGTTGTAAGGGCCGTATGGTTTTATGGCAGGGTTCGGAAAATGCACGTGCGTTTACGCACGTGTTATTTTTCGGGCAGATGATACTGGTCGGCTTTGGTTTAAGCCGGATCCAAGTATTATATTGAGTAGATATAATATCTTTGTCTCAGTTGCATTTGTATTCGGTCTTAATACAAATGCGGGTATATTTATACAGTTACGGGGTTATCCTGAAAGTCGTTTCAGGATCACTTTTGGAAGTTGCCAGTTTCCTGTTTTCTATCAGCCGTCTTTTAACATTCGGATAAAGACGGATTTATCTTTTCTTGGATGAGGTGAGTCAGTGTTCTAGAAGATTCTAGAGAGGGTGACTTGGCTTGGTGTGTCATTAGTGCATTAATGGTGCCATTAATGCTTGATGACTAAGGGTTTTTAGATTCATTGTTTCTTAGTGACTCATGCTTTCATGAATGGTTATGATAAGCTTCATCCTCTTATGGTTACCTCCCCCTCCTCCTACACTCACCCCCCCACTCCAATAAGTGGCCGGCCCCCTCCTCTCTCTCATTTGGTGATTTTGATGTTTCATTTGTAGAAAAGATTATGATAGTATTTGGGGTGCATGGAAATTTCATTGCCTTTTTCATTCTATCACCCGATCCGAGTGGCAACTTCATTAACCGATCGTCCACGGACTTGGACGAAGTGAGACAAAGTCATCTACTCATTCTCTACATCAATCTTGGTCGTCTCTTTTAGCAAACTTGACGATCGAGTTGCCTTGAGTCAGAGGCGGGAGCCCGTTTAAAGAATCAGTGATGTGGTGCCACCTAGACGAGCATATTGGAGATCGATGAGATCGGAGCAGCCGCAACGGAGCGTGGGATGATGGTTGAAGAACGAAGGACTCGGATCGTTCGGTATAACCTTTCTATACTCTTTACAGTTTGTTAGTTTAGCAATAATGGAAGATCCGGGTTAAAGTACACGATAGCGCCAGTTAAAAGTTTTTGTTCCGCATTTGGCGTCTGTAGACGGCCGGGGCGCTAGCGTAGACTTACAGTGGTATCAGAGCCTCACCATTTTGCTATACTAACTTGTGCTAACGCGTTTAAAACATCGATCGAACCGGAAATCAAAAACTGCAAAATCCAAGCTTGACAGTTTCTGTTGATTTTAAATGGTGTCCTAAAAATATTCCACACATCTCAGAAAACTGTGCAGGGTTTTTTAAGAACGCTGTACAAATTTGAGCACGAGAATCGACAAGACAGCCGCGGAAACACGGCCAAACCCATGGTTTGGCCGCGCATCCGCGGCCGTTCTGAGCGATCATGCCCCCAAATTTGCACAGTGTATTCTTCTCTGAAATTTGGGGGTTTTGGTATATATCTTTTGGGCCCAGATTTAATTACTGTTCTACAGTTTTGCGTGGGGCCCACTTTGTGATATTTTGTCGATCGAAATTTAAACATGTTAGTTAACAGTGCTTGCTTTATATCTCCGACCGGGAATGTCATTTGATCGGTAAACCGCGTCTGATTGCTATAGTTCTTTTAGACGGGTTTGTGAACGTGACATTCGCGTTGATGTTCTGTGTTGTGCTGTGATGTTGCGGATTTGTCGTGGTGGATAGCAGTGTGCAATGGTAGTACGGTTTGAGTTTATTTGTACATTTGATATTGCGGGGCGAGCGTCCAACTTGTGGACTTCCGTCACTGCCTGTTGTATAATATTCTTTTGGGGCACGACCAGGTTGCGGTCGATGTACCCGTTGTACTATTTTTCATTACTGTACTAGGTTTTACCCCGCGACGGAGTGCACGGATAGCCTGGTTCTGGAGGGCAACGGGTCCGCATCTCATGGCTTTGAGAGGCAGAGGGGTCCCACTCTAGAATTGGCAGACTATTCGCCGCACTCGTAGGGGGTACAGGTTGACCCAAGGAGGGTGCTCAAGCTACCGGATTCCGTGAAGTGCCGGGTGGTCCATTCACTATGCTGTAGGGCGCTGCCTCGCTTCAGGTTTTGGCGGGTAACTTGCCGCACCCGTAGGGGTTTAGGTTTCATTGCACAGGCTATCCACACGACAGGGGAACGTCGGGTTTCAGCAGCGGCTCTGTGAAACACGGGGATCCCAGATTATCTGTATTGTTCTGTGATGCTTATTACTTTTCTGTAATGTTGCATATTATCACGCCTGGAGCGATTATTGTATATTGGTTTATATACTATTAGATGTTGTATATGTTTTACACCCGCGCTATTCCAGTCCCCGCTCTGTCGTTAGTTAAGTAACCTAACGGGTGATGACGGGACCCAGTGACGAATGCGGATGGCATATACGTACATTTTATTTTCGTTCTTTTCTGGTGTGATTAATTGATGGGACTGCGTTGATTCTGATCAATGCAAAGGAAAACAAACCTGGTTACAGTTGTTGGAACAAATTTAAAAAGTGTTATTGCAAAGACGTTTCCTTTTGTTTTGCATAGCGGTATTCAGTGGAATATCCTGCACCTCATTCGACGAGGCAAGGGCCGATATCCCTTCACCGGGACTGACCCCTTGGGCAGAAGTTTGCGTCAGGGTAATAACTCCACTATAGTCGATTACAAGTTGCTTTGCAACGCGGTATTCAGTGGAATATCCTGCACCTCATTCCACGAGGAAAGAGCCGAGATCCCTTCACCGGGAGTGACCTCTTTAACACAGGTTTTCGCCACTATATTTTAAAAAGCTATCAGGTTCCTTCAGCGATATCAAGTTCACTACGTTAAAGGTTTTTCGCCAAAAACCAGCCGTAGCCCTCCGTCACTTCTTTTGGGTATTCAGTAGTATTCAAGCTATGTATTTTGACCAACGCCAAGGCATAGTGTTTGGTAGCTGCTGGGTATTCAATTGTTGCATAGATAGATGAGTTGGTTTGGGACAGTCGTTCTGCCATTTTGGCCAACGTCAAGGGCATGTGCGGGTGGGTTCAAATTGACAAGATAGTGACGGGTAGAACTTGGCATGTGACTTATGACATTTTGACCAACGCCAAGGTTATAAGAGCATGGGGCAAAAATCTTATCAGGAGTTTCTAAAGAAACTGAAACTTGCTAAGTATGCGCATACCTTCTGGAGTATGAGTAACGTGGATGCATTCCATCACGTTATCATGCGATGAGAGTTGGATCCTGATTCCCACTGATGAGTTGGTTTACTCTTCGGGTGATCCCGATTGATTCTTCTTTAGGTTTGGAGAAGAATTTGACAGGACAGTGGGAGGTTTCCGGATTAGAAAAAGTGATAACCATTCTGATCTAGGTTAGAGTGCACGTAGAGTGTTTCTTTTCTCTCTCTCTTTGGCAGCGACCTTTGACCGACCCTAGACTATGACTCAGTGACCAAGTTGACCGAACCTTCTTAAAATACTGGCTTTTGGATTGTCTGAGTTGCATAAGTCATTGCCACTCCTTCTTTTACCCTTTGCATTTCTCAGAACACCCGTATTACTACGGACATCCACTTCCATTGGATAGATCCATCATATGGTTATATACGAACTCGAAGGGACTCCTTCGAGGATGGATCAAGGTTCAGGAGAAATAGAATTGGTTTATTCAGTTGTCTTTTATTATCACCTTCTCTCAGGTTGCGAGAGCTCCTTGGTTTAGGAGAGTACACCTATTACGCTTATTGGATAGTCTTATTCCAAACCATAGGCAGGTGCCGAAAGGTAGGGAATGAAGAAAACCAATTAGCCTAAGTAGGGTGTGCAGAAGGTAATATGTAAAGACAAAATAAAGGGATTAGAAAGAGGGCAAAGTAAATTGCGACTGATATCATTCACGACCAAACCGCGTACTTCATCGCCACTCCTAATTCACCTTTAAAAGAATAAGGTATTATTCAGTTGTCTTTTATCATCACCTTCTCTCAAGATACGAGTACTCCTTGGTTTAGGAGGGTACACCTATTATGCTTACTGGATAGTCTTCTTCCAAACCATAGGCTGGTGCCGAACGGTAGGGAAGGAAGAAAGCCATTTAGCCTAACAATGGTGTACAGAAGGTAACGACTAAAGACAAATAAAGGGGTTTGGAGAGATGGCAATAAAATATACGGTTGAAGTCATGAATTGGATTATGGAAGAGGCGTTACTATGAATACCAGGATACCCCTACGAAACATTTTCATGTTTCAGTGCATTGTTAAAAGAAAACTGTTTTCCTGATTAGATACTTACTCCAAGGGTATGTATTTACCAGGTTTCATTCTCATATCTGTATGGTTTTACAGATGATGAGTGGGAGTAAGTTATTGGGAATTAGGTGATTATCCTCATTATATCGGAATTCGTTGAAATTGGTGATATTTGAGGAAATCGCCAGGGTACAGTTTTCAACCTACGACGCACAGATTTTGAGTTGTTTAACTCAGCGGACTTATACAGAGTATTGTATGTTGTCCAGTGTCCATCAGGACAAAGGGGTAGGTCCTCGTACTATGTTCTGTTTACTTATAACTTCTCTAGTATTTAGATAAGTGTTTCGTAGAAATACAAGGTCTAAGTTTTGAGAAGTTGTGGGTATAAGAATAAAGTAGAGAACCAGGTGTCACAAGTATCGGGATTCTTCAAAGAGATCGAAGATGTAGATTCTTGTGATTGGTATTCAGATGATAGTGATGGTTTTGAGAAACTTGTTTCTCTTTCAGGTTGCTCATAATTGGATGGATTCCTAAGTTGAGTAATGCTGATTAGCCTCTTTCCATTAAGTTGATATGCACTGGAGACAGCTGCATGGTTTGAATATGGTTCCAATTAAATAAGTGCCAAAGTTTCTATATTGGATATAGAATGGTTCGTACCTTAAAAGATGTTAAGGTACGGGGAGTTGTCCAGCTTATGCTCAAAACCAGACTCTGGATAACTCAGGGCACGTTTCTGTAATGGCTGTTTGTGGGTTGACCCTGGCTATGACGAGGGTTGATATTCTACCATTTGGAAGATCAATAGTGATATTGTTCTTGACTCGCCACAGTTTTAGTAAAATGGATCTTTTTCAGAAAACAGTAGTGGGAGTATGGTAGAACTGGAAGTGATTCCAGAACCGCGAACGATTACGGAAAATTTAATAGGACCTATATATTCAATCAGGTTTGACATTCCAATAGCCACTCCGCAGATATGGTGGGTAACCTCAGACACCCGAGAGGTACTTCGGTAGCCTCAAGGACGGTGACAGGGAGGTTTTTATCTACCCAGACTTGACACTACTGTTGTTCCAGGTTATGAGACCCGGTGGAAGGGTTGTCGTAGTCAGTGGGAGCAGCGGAAGCATGGTGGGCAAGTAGCTTATGTCTATTTATAGACTAGAGCAGTTATAGCGGAGATAGATCATCTAGTTTTGATGTGACAGTCATGGGTTTGACTTCAATCAGAATAGGGGATGGATCTGTTAAGAAGGTAGTAGAGTGTGATGTCATGGTATCTGGATGACATACACAGAGTAGGAAGTAAAATTCCTATACTACGATCGGTTGTACTGTGGTCGTCACACAGTTGTTTCTCCAGACAGGATATGGATATAATATTTGACATTCTGGTTTCTAGATCTATGGTTTTAGATCTGGATTTGGGTAGTTTCCTAATATTGGTACTTTGACAGTATTCTAATGGTTTTTAGAATAGTTGACTCCTGGCATGGTGGTGTACCTGCAAGTGATGGAGTCACCCTCTCTAAAGGTGTCTTACAGACTGAAGGGGAGAGGGATGTGCATAATTGGCAGATCACTTGCTTAGGCAACTGAGTCAATCATGAGATGTCAAGTACCACACCAGATGTTGTTTTTGCACTAGATGCGATGAGTTTATATTAATCCAATCCTGGAGAAACATAAGGAAGCAGTTTTAGAACATAAGTACATGTTTTACGGATTTGATGACGGCAGCCTCCTTCGGGAAACGATTATCATTCCAGGCTTCAAAGGTGACATGGTTGACAGAGAGATTGTCAGAGTTATAGTTTTTCCCTCTGACCAAGAGGGACAGTATTATGGACAGGTGGTCTAAGAGGATACTGTGGGTGGCATGGTGCCGGATACTGATTAGGTTCAGTGATCGATACAGTCTAAGAAGTTTGGATTTGGAGTTCATTTATGAACTAGGTCCCATCAGATATCCAGACATATTCTAAGACAGGTATTACTCAATTCGGGAGATGGCTTTCTCCGCGAACTTGAGATTTAGAGAGGTATAGAAAGAAACTTCTAGGCGGATCCACTCACTGAGGCTATTTCTCGAACACAATAGTTTTACAAACGGGCTTTGTGAAACTGATTAGTAGAGGAGTTGGATGTTCGGTTTCACACGGGCTGTGAGTAGTCGACATCGCAATAATTAGCCTTGAGTGCAAGTGGGAGATTGTTGGAGATAGTGCCCTCATAGTCAATTATTGGATCGCAGGTACGTGATTGCAATGATTGCGGAGGACCTATACCGATAGAACAGTCTTACTCGAGATGATAGTATGCTATCTGGTTTGCCTTTATCAGTCGTGTACATGTTCAGGTGACTGATTACATGTTACACTTTGATAGAGCCCTTAGCATCTTGCTTTACCACCAACAGTATGATGGCGATCATATACGTGAGAGTTGGGTGGTTTATACGCATATCCTTAATTGTGGTCCCTAGTCGTGGGAGTTTCGAGACAGGGCATCGATACTCCGGAGTAGACTAGTGTGTACAGTCGAGACCCCGACGAGGGGCGGTGGCCGGTCTCACAATCCACTGGTGTCAGTTGGATCACCTAAGATGTATACAGGTGCTCATTGGGTTATGAGTACACCGGACAGGACTCGCCGGGAATCTGCTAGTTAGTACTATACCTATCGTCAGATAGCAGTTCCCTAGTGACATGTGTACAGGTTAGTTCATCGACCTGAGGTCCTCATTTGTCTCGTATGAGTTCCCACTGTGCTTTGATTTCTACCCTACCACGGCTCAAAGGAGTAGTGCAAACAGGTAGCTTTTAGGTACAGTCCCGAGCCATATGGAGGCACGTGAGCGGATCGGCAGGGGATTCGTCTCTCCCGGTATTAGGGGTGAGGTCGTGCTGTGTCTAGGAGAGCCATTACACAAAGTCCATGGCCATGGCAGGAGATTTACTGGTAGGTACTCCAGTAGTATCTCAGGGTGTTATTGGGCTACACTCCGACACGACTTATACTGCTATTGGGGGTCTGACGTTACTAGCTCCCTAGGCAGATATGCGATACTCATAGACGAACGGACCGGACTGTATATACATTATCACTATTAGGCTCAGTAGGGTTTCCGGATGAGTTCGCTCATCGGCCTCCCTTGAGGTCAGTCCATGGGCAGCCGTTACGCATAGCTAGTGCCGCTGACGGTTTGTGGTTAAACCCACTGCCAGGGTACTGACGAGTCATTAGAGTCCCCCACAGACAGTTTCCCAAGTTCGGGCGAAACGTTGTAGAGGCCGTATGGTTTTATGGCAGGGTTCGGAAAATGCACGTGCGTTTACGCACGTGTTATTTTTCGGGCAGATGATACTGGTCGGCTTTGGTTTAAGCCGGATCCAAGTATTATATTGAGTAGATATAATATCTTTGTCTCAGTTGCATTTGTATTCGGTCGTAATACAAATGCGGGTATATTTATACAGTTACGGGGTTATCCTGAAAGTTGTTTCAGGATCACTTTTGGAAGTTACCAGTTTCCTGTTTTCTATCAGCCGTCTTTTAACATTCGGTTAAAGACGGATTTATCTTTTCTTGGATGAGGTGAGTCAGTGTTCTATAAGATTCTAGAGAGGGTGACTTGGCTCGGTGTGTCATTAGTGCATTAATGGTGCCATTAATGCTTGATGACTAAGGGTTTTTAGATTCATTGTTTCTTAGTGACTCATGCTTTCATGAATGGTTATGATAAGCTTCATCCTCTTATGGTTACCTCCGCCTCCTCCTACACTCACCCCCCCACTCCAATAAGTGGCCGGCCCCCTCCTCTCTCTCATTTGGTGATTTTGATGTTTCATTTGTAGAAAAGATTATGATAGTATTTGGGGTGCATGGAAATTTCATTGCCTTTTTCATTCCATCACCCGATCCGAGTGGCAACTTCATTAACCGATCG
Source organism: Agapanthus africanus (assembly GCA_030015575.1). Taxonomy (NCBI): domain Eukaryota; kingdom Viridiplantae; phylum Streptophyta; class Magnoliopsida; order Asparagales; family Amaryllidaceae; genus Agapanthus; species Agapanthus africanus. The sequence goes on from CM057344.1 coordinate 244,155,710, forward strand.
TCCACGGACTTGGACGAAGTGAGACAAAGTCATCTACTCATTCTCTACATCAATCTTGGTCGTCTCTTTTAGCAAACTTGACGATCGAGTTGCCTCGAGTCAGAGGCGGGAGCCCGTTTAAAGAATCAGTGATGTGGAGCCACCTAGACGAGCATATTGGAGATCGATGAGATCGGAGCAGCCGCAACGGAGCGTGGGATGATGGTTGAAGAACGAAGGACTCGGATCGTTCGGTATAACCTTTCTACACTCTTTACAGTTTGTTAGTTTAGCAATAATGGAAGATCCGGGTTAAAGTACACGATAGCGCCAGTTAAAAGTTTTTGTTCCGCATTTGGCGTCTGTAGAAGGCCGGGGCGCTAGCGTAGACTTACACGTATTATTCTCGGTCCCGCACATATCACATATATGCTCCTACTCCGTTTTGCCTGTGCCAGGAAACCTCTGTGTAGGACTCTAAAGAATCGTCAATACGCCGGCAGTAGGTGATGATCATATCAAACACCCACAAGCTGCAAGCGGTCAGCTAAACATAACAGCCACCCTGGTATTGAGCGATCAGAAGATCAACAAGCAAGCCTGTACATTCTCCCGCGAATCCAACCAGTAACACTCCCGTACAGTCCGGTCTCTTCGTCTGATATGTCGGATATCTCGCCTAGGGGTGGTAAACGTCAGACCCCAGTAGCTTGATAAGTCGTGTCGATATCCATAACAGTTCAAGAAACTACTGATAACACTTACCAGTAAATCTAAGCAACCCTGGCCAGGGATTTCTAGTTATAGCCAATCGAACACAGCGCAACATCAACTCCCTATACCGGGAGAGACGAAACCCCTCCTATCGCTCATTGCCTCCATGTGATTCGGGACTGTACCCAAAAACCACCTTTTTGCACGCCCTCTTGGACGTGGTATGATGGAAATCAAAGCACAGTGGGAATCGCACAAGACTCTATGACGATCTCGGGTCTACAGACTAACCTGTACCAGTGTCACCAGAGAACTGCCATCTGACGTGAGGTATAATACTATCTGGGAGTTCTCGGCGAGTCCGTCCAGTGTACCCAGTCTCCACTGAGCAACCGTATACCTTCTCTGATGTCAAACACCAATGGATATGAGATCATCCATCGCCCATCATATGGGTCAAGAAGCGCATACGCTAGTCTACTCTGGAGTATCGATGCCCTGTCTCGGTACTCCCACGACTAGGAACATTTGAAGGATGTACTTGGAGACTACACTGTCCCTACTAATATGATCTGCATCATAGTTCTGGTAGTCAAGTACTCATCCTAAGGGCTTTATCAACATGTGACATAGAGACAACTAGAGTACATGTTAAGATAAAGAGTAACCAGATAGCATACTATCATGTCGAGCAAGAAAGTCCTCCCTATATATGTCCAAGCATCCACTACAATATACATCGTATGTACAGTAATGGCCTCTAGGGCATACATATAACTAACAATCTCCCACTTGCATTAGGGCCATTTGTTGTGGTATCGCATACCCAACAATCAGCTGTGGTTGAAGTATCTCATACTCAACCATCCAATAAAAGTCTCTACTGGGAAATAGGCCTTTGTGAGTGGATCCGTGCTGTTGTCCTCTGTGTCTACTCTCCTAACCTCGATCACCCTAGAGATCAACCATCTCCATGATCAGGCGATACTGCCTAAGAATATGTCTGGATCTCTGATGGGACGGGAGTTCCTTGGCATAAGCCACAACTCCATTGTCACACAATGGCAGGAACGAAGTTCATCTCATGAACTAAAATATATCCAGACTGCCTCTTTGGTAGCATCCTTGGTAACGATGTATCTTGCCTTTAATCGTCTAGTATATCACGGTATCTAGCTTGGAACTCTTCCAACATACCGTCCTTCCACTGAGGGTAAAGACAATGCCTGCGACTGACATTCAGTCGTCCTTATCACCCTGGAACCTTTCCAGTGATTCTCCCCAGGATCAATTGATACCATCTCACTACAACTAGTGAGAATCCTAACATCCAATTAGATCTATCTCATAGATCTATAACTCGGGATTTAGGAGGTGTCACCTTGATTCTATATGGAGAATCTTTGTGATAAGAGGAGATTGACCGAGCGTAGCATAGGAAACTCCTTCCCTATCAAGAGTATGTCATCCACGTACTATACGAGGATCACCACCATACTCCCTACTACCTTTTTGTATATACTAGATTCATCTACCACTTTGATGAAGTCAAACTCTTTGACTACCTCATCAAAACAGACGTTCCAACTCCGCGATGCCTGATTTATTATATAAAACATCTTGCACACTTTTCCGCTGCTCCCTCTGTCTACGAAGCCCTCTGGCTGTGTACTTACAGACGCTCTCTTCCAAATGATCATTTAGAAAAGCAGTCATGACACCCAACCACCAGATATCATAGTCATGGTATGTAGCAGTAGCAAATAGGATCTGGATGGACTTAAGCATAGCTTTGAAAGTCTTAACTTTTCCATGTACACCAAGTAATCTTCTCAAGATATACTTGCTCCTGATGGGGATTTAACCCTTCAGATAAAGCAACCAAAATCCATACTTTGTTGGTGTATAAGGATTCCATCTCAGATCGCTAAGCATCTAGCCATTCTCACAAAGTCCCCACTCCTGATGGCCTACTCGAAACTAGTTGGGTCATCATCTCATGATGCAATCCTCGCTCCCACTGTCATAAAGAAACCGAAGTATCTCTCAGGTGGATGAGGAACTCTACTAGATCGGCGGAGAGGCTGAGGTTCGTTGGGATCTATTGAATCCTCCGGGTTTACCAAATCATTAGCTGCAGTTTGTATAGCTGGAACTCCTTCCAGTTCTACCTCATGACCACTAATTTCTTCATAAGAAATTCCCTTTTTCTCAAAAAGTAGTATGCCGAGAAATAAAACATCTTTTGTTCCTCGATGTTGTAGAAGATATTCCCTTGCGGATGGTTGGGATATCCAACAAACTTCCACAGAACTGACCTTACCTCGAGCTTATCCGGATATTGCTTTTGACATAGGCCGGACAACCCCAAATCTTAACTTCCTTAAGAGATGGGCTCTTCCCATACCATATCACATATGGAGTGGTAGGCATCTGATTTGGTTGGAACCCTATTCAATAGGTATGCAACTTCTCAAGTGCATAACCCCAAAAGAAAATAGGCAACTCAATAGCACTCATCATAGAGCACACCACATCACATAGGGTATGATTGCTCCGCCCCGATACACCGACGTGTTGTGGTGTATACGGAGAAGTAATGCTGAAAGAGAATCTCATTCTCCTTTAGAATAGTCCAGGAATTCCGTGCTCAAGTATTCTCCTCCTTGATCTCATCAAAAGACATAATACTTTTACCCATTTATAGTTCTCTACTTCTAACTTATATTATGTGAATATCTCAAAAGGTTCGGACTTGTGTTTCAACAGGAACATATGTTTGAATCTTGAAAGATCATCAGAGAATGTAATGAAGTATAAAGAACTGGTCCTGGCATATGTAGACAGGAGACCTTCATACATCAGCATGTATCAATCCCAAGAGTTCACTAACTCTTTCTCTGTTTCCAATAAACGGAGCTGTGGTCATCTTATCTTTGTGACATGACTGGCAAGTTTTACAAGATGTAAATCCAAACTAATTTAAATATGCATCTTTATGTAACTTTAGCTAGTCGGGTCGCATTGATATGACCTAGTCTACAATGCCTCAATAAGGATTTGTTCATTTCTGAACACTTCCTCTTGTGTGTGTTCTGTACATTAAGAACTGTAGTTTGATTTAGAACGTCTATGCTTTTAGATAACGTGCCTGAACCGATCAACTCTTGATATAGGAAATGTTCAAAACATTATCCAACAATACAAAATTATATCCTTCTTTACTAATAAAGAGATTGATATGATGTTGTATATCAGGTCCGGTATCTAATAACATTCATTCAGAATCAATGTATTCTTGTAATACAGGGAGATAACTGCCAACAGACTTGGCTGCAACACTTGCATCATTTTTAACTCTTGAAACTTATCACCCGTTCTCAGTTCTCTACCTATCTGTAGCCCATGTAACAAATTACATTTGCGGGATCCTGATCCGGTATCTCATACCCAGGACGTAAAGGATACTGAGAAACAGTTCTCGGTAATGAACATACCCGAAGATGATGCATCAACATGCACTTTCTTCGTTTGGACGGCACGGGAATTCTGGTAATCCCCTATTTCCTGCTCTGTCTTATAACAATTATAAGTTGGAGCGGGACCAACGTTCCCTAGCGCAGTATAACAAGCGGGTTCGGTCAATACATCCGTATTATTATCTTGATTAAGGCGTGACATGGTCGCTACCTGGAGAGAGATAGAAGAAAACACTCAGCATGTGCTCTTGCAAGATTAGATTGGTTATTAATATATCTAATCAGGATGTCTCCCACTGTTTTAGTCAAATCTTCCTTCAAACCCTAAAGGAAAGACTAGCCGGGATTAATTACACTCTACAAGTTCGCCAATCTTTCAGCCAGGCCAGTGCCGGTACTTTGAGGGAGGTTCCCCGTGCTTTCGCACGGACCTAATAAGAGTAAATCTCGTTTTCCCAGGGACGTAACCCCGTTGACACATTTCTAGACACCTACTTGATCGGCTAATTGTAATGTGTAAAACTCTCCCAAGAGTAACTCTTACTCGCAGCGGGTATCGGGATCCAACTATCGCATAGAAGGTATGCAATCTCATTGCAAATTTCAACTCTTGAAATTCCCAATAATATTTTACCCCTAGCGTCCTTTGACCTTGACGGAGGTCAACAAACCATAGGCTGCTAGTCAAGTTCTACCCGTCATTTCCTGATTGAATTAAATCCACCCGCATGACCCTTGACGGAGGTCAACAAGGCCGCACGACTACCCTAAAACAATCGCATCATATGCAGCAGATAAATACTAGTCAGCTACCGCACACTACGCCTTTACGGAGGTCAACAAACATAGCACGAATACTAAATAGGACTTATCTGAAATGACGGAGGGCTACGACAGGTTTTTAAGAAAACCCTTTGCGTAATGAACTTGATATCGTTGCAGAATCGAGTGATTTTAAATGGAATGTTTTTGAGGCCTTTTCTAATTTTGCTAAAGAGGTCACTCCCGGTGGAGGGATCTTGGCTCTTTCCTCATCGAATAAGGTGCAGGATATTTCACAAATATCACTATACAAAGCAAAAACTATAAAAACAATCAAAAGACAAACCGAGTTTGTAGCATCTGCTAGTTTCGCTAAAGAGGTCACTCCTGGTGAAGGGATCTCGGCTCTTTACTTATCGAATAAGGTGCTGGATATTCTACAAGGAATACCGCTATGCAAAGCAAGAACTAGAGCTATCAGTTTTTGAGACAAGTTTCTACAACATCTTTAGGATTCTTTTAGTTTCATTAATCTCATTAATGAAATCCCATTTTATTATGCTTCACAAGCATCAGATATGAAACGAAATCAACAATATATAATATATATCTCATATATATAATATAAACATTCGTCTCAGGCAGTAATATAATCTCATCACAGAACATTGCAGCAGAAGATAACATATACGAAATATTGGATATACTAGGAGGTCCGTATTTTAATACGAGCCTGTATAAAACGTGGATTCCACGGTCGCGATGAATAGCCAAACCCACATCCCTAGACCCCTATGAGAGCGGCAAGCAACACTGCCAATTCTAAGGTTAGGAGACCCGGTCTCAACTGCTCGAGATGGTCTCCCACAGGACCCTAGAACCCGGTTACTTGTGCTCCCCGCCTTGGGTTTACCTAATGCGGAAAAGTAAATAATATACAATGGTGACATCATCCTCAACCTGGAAGTGCCCCAATAAAAGAATATTACATACAATGAACTTTACATGAATGAAAATAAAAACCCTCATCTCACATAAAACACCCGGCTATTCAAAACGCGACGATCCAATATAACATATCACAGCAACACATAACATCACATGTCATCAACGTAAGTAAATATGCATATCCCAATTGTCGTTGATATATAGCAACGAAACTGGCGATACACCACATATTACACTTACAGTCGCAGAAAAGAAAGTGTAAAACTACAACTGTTGGAATCCGCAACCTCCTTAGACATCTCATGCCTAACCAAATGAATTCCTTAGACATCGCATGCCTAACAATTATAAACCCCGCATTTTAGTCTCGATCTCGAAAACACTTTTCAATATCTAGTTGGGCAATTCAACAAGATTCCCGACATCCTGATCGAATGCTCGTCGCAAACTTTAGTAGACGGCCACACCCCCGGATGCCGTCGACGAAGTGCACTAAGGCGGAACACCGCTGCCGCGAGCACCCAAACGGATGCTTTTGGCGACGGGGTTCTCCTACAGTCATTTGGTCGGGGCTATGGGGCGTGGCTATCTATTAAGTTTACCAAGCGAGTATCCGCGTACGCTACATAATTGCGACGGACTTTTGATCACATCAAAATCCCGGGGCAACCAATCAAATGAGACTAAACTGCTAGATTTATAGCATTCAAATTAGTTATCTCATAACTACTTGTGGATTCCAAATATTGTATCACATTCCAGATAAATAGACAATGTTAAATATTCCGATCGAATAAACAAACACCCAAGATTTCGCAAATAGCTCAACACTTGAGCGGAGTTCAAAAAGTATCCATTACATACCACGGTACCAATGGTCCAGCCGTAGAAAGGTCAAATCAACGCCTCACATGTGGCAACGCCGTACTGCCCCAAACCCTAAGGTTTAGAGGCGGTTCATGTAGGGTTCCTAGGCACTCCCAAGAGGTCTCACAAGGCATCAAGCATGCCAATTTCAAAAATTACGGGTGCCTACAAACCCTAGTACGGATCGTTGACTAGAGATTAGGCGAATCATGCAACTAGTTAACAAATTAACTACAAGAACGGAAATACAACCTTTGTAGATCCGGTTCTCCACCTCCATAGCTCCGCAATGAAGTCTCCTCGCTGTCCAAATGGAAACCCGGCCTCTAGCGTCGGCTTCATCGGAGAAATGGGCGGGCAAGGTCGTCGGCTTCGTGCCGAAGATGATCTACGTCGAGGCATCGCTAGATCAAGCTCCAACTTCACTAAATCTAGAAAACTTGTGAAGGAAACACACTCTACTACTTGGCAAGAGGTAGAGGATGAAGAAATAGGAAGTGGGTTCACTTTAGAATTGGATTTCTCACTCTTTTTCATCAATCACCATTGATGAAGAAAGGTTTTCTTCATGAAAGAAGATGATGAAGAAGAAGCATCTTATGATAAGTTAATAAAAAATAGAAAGGAAAATGAATTCTTATCATAATTGTAACCATGGTAAAGTGTAGAGAGCAAACTATAGTTAAATGAATGGTTAGGGTTAATGAGATGAAGACAAAAGGGTTTCTTTGGTCAAAGCTTCATGAAGCTTCAACAAGCTTCATGAAAGAAACCCTTTTGTTTTTCTTTTCTCTTTTCATTTCTTTTAATCCAAATTAAAAGATAAATGAAAGAATAAATGAAAACCCTAACCATTAACTAACCATGGTTTAAGCTTTACACTTGACCAAGTTAACATGTATCATCAAACATGATACAATCAAGTGCACAAAATATATCACATATACAATGTGCACATCCGAGTGAGAAAACCCATCTTAAGTGAACCGATACTAGTTAATGCAAAGTAATATATCAAATATATAATTATGCATTAAATCATTAAATCAACACTTGATTTAATGATCCGGTCATATCGCATATAACCGACTAATATCCAATGTATCGATTTATCGAATCAATCCTTGATTCGATAACTAGGTTATATCGCATACAACCATTCGACACATTCATCGCGAGAATAGAATACGGTATCACATACACGCATTATTCTCGGTCCCGCACATATCTCATATGCACTCCTATTTCGTTTCGCTTGAGCCAGGAAACCTCTGTGTAGGACTCTAAAGACTCGTCAATACGCCGGCAGCAGGTGATGATCATATCAAACACCCACAAGCCGCAAGCGGTCTGCTAAACGTAACGGCCACCTGGGTATTGAGCGATCAGAAGATCGACGAGCAAGCCCGCTCACACTCCTGTGAATCCAACCAGTAACACTTACCGTACAGTCCGGTCTGATCGTCTGTTATGTCGCATATCTCGCCTATGGGTGGTAAACGTCAGACCCCAATAGCTTGATAAGTCGTGTCGATATGAGGTCTATAACAATTCGAGAAACTACTGGTAACACTTACCAGTAAATCTCACCAACCCTGGCCAGGGATTTCCGGTTATAGCCAATCGAACACAGCGTAACATCAACTCCCTATACTGGGAGAGACGAATCCCCTCCTATCGCTCATTGCCTCCATGTGATTCGGGACTGTACCCAAAAACCACCGTTTTGCACGCCCTCTTGGACGTGGTAAGGTGGAAATCAAAGCACAGTAGGAACCACACAAGACTCTATGACGATCTTGGGTCAACAGACTACTATGTACCAGTGTCACCAGAGAACTGCCATCTGACGTAAGGTGTAATACCATCTGGGAGTTCTCGGCGAGTCCGTCCAGTGTACCCAGTCTCCACTGAGCACCCGTATATCATCTCTGATGTCAAACACTAATGGATATGGGATCATCCATCACCCATCTGTATGGGTCGAGAAGGTATACGCTAGTCTACTCTGGTATATCGATGCCCCGTCTCGATACACCCACGACTAGGGACTTTGAAGGATGTACCTATGGACTACCATGTCCCCACTAGTATGATCCGCATCATAGTCCAGGTAGTTAAGTACACATCCTAAGGGCTTTACCAACATGTATCAGAGAGACAATCAATGTACACGTTAAGGTAAAGAGCAACCAGATAGCAAACTATCATGTCGAGCAAGAAAGTCCTCCCTATATATGTCCCAGCATCCACTACAATATACATCCAATGTACAGTAATGGCCTCTAGGGCATACATATAACTAACAATCTCCCACTTGCACTAGGGCCATCTGTAGCAGTGGTTGTAGTATCTCATACTCAACCATCCCATAAAAGTCTCTCTCTGGGAATAGGCCTTCGTGAGTGGATCCGCCGTGTTGTCCTCAGAGTCTACTCTCCTAACCTCGATCACCATGGAGATCAACTATCTCCATGATCAGGTGATACTGCCTTAGAATATGTCTGGATCACTGATGGGACCTTTGTTCCTTGGCATAAGCTACAACTCCATTGTTTCACAATGGTAGGAACGTAGTTCATCTCATGAACCAATATACACCCAAACAGCCTCTTTGGTAGCATCTTAAGTAGCGATGTATCCTGCCTTTATCGTCTAGTATGTCACGGTATCTAGCTTGGAACTCTTCCAACATACCGTCCCTTCACTGAGGGTAAAGACAATGCCTGTGACTGACATTCAGTCGTCTTTATCACCCTGGAACCCTTCCAGTGATTCTCCCCAGGATCGGTTGATACCTTCTCACGACAACTAGTGAGAATCCTAACATCCATTTAGATCTATCTCATAGATCCAAAAACCAGGATTTAGGAGATATCACTTTGATCCTATATGGAGAATCTTTGTGATAAGCGGAGATTGATCGAGCGTAGCATAGGAAACTCCATCCCTATCAAGAGTATGTCATCCACGTACTCCACGAGGATCGTCACCATACTCCCTACTACCTTTTTGTTTATACAAGGTTCATCTACCATTTTGATGATGTCAACTTCTTTGAATAATCCATCAAAACAGATGTTCCAACTCCGCGATGCCTGCTTTATCCTATAAAGCATCTTGCACACGTTTCCGCTGCTCCCACTGTTTACGAGGCCCTCTGGCTGTGTACTTATAGACTCCCTCTTCTAAAACATCATTTAGAAAAGCTGTCATGACACCCAACCACCAGATATCGTAGTCATGGTATGTAGCCGTGGCAAGTAGAATCTGGATGGACTTAAGCATAGATACTGGAAAAAGGTTTCATCATTATCCATGCCTGGTCAATGACGAAAACCTTTAACAGGTCTAGCTTTGAAAGTCTCAACTTTTCCATCTACACCAAGTAATCTTCTCAAGATGTACTTGCTCCTGATGGGGATTTAACCCTTCAGATATAGCAACCAAAGTCCATACTTTGTTGGTGTATATGGATTCCATCTCAGATGGCTAAGCATCCAGCCATTCTTACAGAGTCTCACTCCTGATGGCCAGCTCGAAACTAGTTGGGTCATCATCTCATGATGCAATCCTCGCTCCCACTGTCATAGAGAAACAGAAGTATCTTTCAGGTGGGTGAGGAACCCTACTAGATCGGCGGAGAGGCTGAGGTTCGTTGGAATCTACTGAATCCTTTGGTTCTATCAAATCATCAGCTGTAGTTTGTATAGCTGGAACCTTTCCAGTTCTACATTACAGATCTTGCCTCGAGCTTGTCCGGATTTTGCTTTTCAGACATAGGCTGGACAACCCCAAATCTTAACCATCTTAAGATATGGGCTCTTCCCTTTCCATATCACATATGAAGTGGTAGGCAACTGATTTGATCTGAACCCTTTTCAATAGGTATGCAGCTTCTCAAGTGCATAACTCCCAAAAGAAAATAGGTAACTCAGTAGTACTCATCATAGAGCACACATTATCATATAGGGTGTTATTGCTCCGCCCCGATATATCATCGTGCCATGGTGTATTCGGAGGAGTAATACTGAGAGAGAATCTTATTCTCCTTTAAAATAGTCCAGGATTTCCGTGCTCAAGTATTCTCCTCCTCGATCACATCAAAGGACATAATACTTATACCCATATTTTGGTTCTCTACTTCTAACTTATATTCTGTGAATATCTCAAAAGGTTCGGACTTGTGTTTCAACAGGAACATATGTCTGAATCTCGAAAGATCATCAGAGAATGTAATGAAGTATAAAGAACCAGTCCTGGCATGTGTAGACAGGAGACCTTACATACACCATAATGTATCAGTCCCAAGAGTTCATTAACTCTTTCTCTGTTTCCAATAAACAGGGCTATGGTCATTTTATCTTTGTGACATGACTGGCAAGTTTCATAAGATGTAAATTCAAACTGATTTAAATATGCATCTATATGTAACTTCAGCTAGTCGGGTCGCATTGATATGACCTAGTCTACAATACCTCAAGATGGAATCGTTCAATTCTGAACTCTTCCTCTTGTGTGTGTTCTGTATACTAAGAACTGTAGTTTGATTTAGAACGTCAATGCTTTAGACAACGTGCCAGAACCGATCAACTTTTGATATAGGAAATGTTCAAAACATTATCCAACAATACAGAATTTTATCATTTCTTTACTAATAAAGAGACTGATATGATTTTGTATATCAGGTTCGGTATCTAATAGCATTTGTTCAGAATCAATGTATTGGTAATACAGGGTGACAGTGACCGACAGACTTGGCTGCAACTCTTGCCCCGTTTTCTGCCTCATGAAACTTATCACCCGTTCTCAGTTCTCTACCTTTCTGTAGCCCTATGTAACAGATTACATATCTGGGATCCTGATCTGGTATCACATACCCAGGACGTAGAGGACACTGAGAAACAGTTCTATATAATGAACACACCCGAAGATGATGCATCAGCATGCACTCTCTTCGTTTGGGCGGCACGGGAATTCTGGTAATCCCCAATTTCCTGCTCTGTCTTATAACAATTATAAGTTGGAGCGGGACCAACGTTCCCCAGCTCAGTATAACAAGCGGGTTCGGTCAATATTCCGTATTATTATCTTGATTAAGGCGTGATATGGTCGCTACCTGGAGAGAGAGAGAAGAAAACACTCAGCGTGCGCTCTTGCAAGAATAGATTGGTTATTATTTTATCTAATCAGGATGGCTCCCACTGCTTTTTATCAAATCATCCTTCAAACCCTCAAAGGTAAGACTAGCCGGGATTAATTACACACTACAAGTTCGCCAATCTTTCAGCCAGGCCAGTGTCGGTACTTTGAGGGAGGTCCCCCGTGCTTTCGCACGAACCTAATTAATGTAAACCTCGTTTTCCCAGAGGCGTAACCTCGTTAACACCTTTCTAGACACCTACTTGATCGGCTAATTGTAATGTGTAAAACTCTCCCAGGAGTAACTCTTACTCGCAGCGGGTATCGGGATCCAACTATCTCATAGAAGGTATGCAATCTCATTGCAAATTTCAACACTTGAAATTCCCGATAATTTTGCCCCTAACCTCCTATGACCTTGACAAAAGCCAACAAACCATAGGATGCCAGTCAAGTTCAACCCGTCATTTCCTGATTGAATTAAACCCACCCGCACGACCCTTGACAAAGGCCAACAAGGTCGCACGACTACCCTAACCCAATCTGCATCATATGCATAAGCAGATAAGCACCAGTTAGCTACCGCACACTGCGCCTTGACAAAGGCCAACAAACGCAGCACGAATACTAACTACTACTTATCTGAAATGACGGAGGGCTACGACAGGTTTTTCTGAAAACCTATTGCGTAATGAACTTGATATCGTTGTAGAATCAAATGTTTTTAAAATGGAGTGTTTTTGAAGCTTTTCTAGTTTTGCTAAAGGAGTCACTCCCGGTGAAGGGATCGTCGGTCCTTTCCTCGTCGAATGAGGTGCGGGATATATCATATATATCACTGTGCAAAGCAAAAACACTTAAAAGCAATCAAAAGACAAACCGAGTGTGTAGCATCTGCCAGTTATTGCTAAAGGAGTCACTCCCGGTGAAGGGATCTCGGTCCTTTCCTTATCGAATAAGGTGCAGGATATATCACATATACCACTGTGCAAAGCAAGAACTGTAGCTACCTGTTTTATTTTGAAATTCGATTCTACAACATCTTTGGTTTCTTTTATTTCATTAATCACATTAATGAAGTCCCATCATTTAAGTACCTAAACATCACAGATAAATACGACGTACACTTATGCCATCCGCATTCGCCTCGATGTCCCCTCGTGCACCGTTAGGTTAGGTAACTAACGGCAGAGCAGGGCAGGGCTAGCGCGGGTGTAAAACATAAGTAACGTCTATATAATATATCATATATACTATATACTGTATCTATCACAGAACATCACATGATCACATCACAGATATCGCAGCAGAAGAATCATATGAAATATTGGATATACTAGGACGTCCGTGTTTTCAATACGAGCCAGTATAAAACACGGATTCCACGGTCGCGATGAATAGCCAAACCCACACCCCTAGACCCCTACGAGAGCGGCAAGCAACCCTACCAATTCTAGAGTTAGGAGACCCGGACTCGACTCCTCGAGTTGGTCTCCCACTGGACTCTAGAACCCGGTTACTTGTGCTCCCCTCCTTGGGTCTTTCCTAGTGCGGAAAAGTAAATAATATACAAAGGGTGACATCTTCCGCAACCTGGAAGTGCCCCAATAAAAGAATATTACATACAAGTTTTTACATGAATGAAAAAGAAAACACTCATCTCACATAAAAAACCCCGGCTATTCAAACACGACGATCCAATATAACATATCCAGCAACACATAACATCACATGTCATCAACGTAAGTAAACATGCGTATCCCAATTGTCATTGATATATAGCAACGAAACCGGCGATATCACATATTACACTTACGGTCACAGAAAAAAAGTGTAAAACTACAACAGTTGGAATCCGCAACCTGCATAGACACCGCATGCCTAATCAAATGAATTCCTTAGACATCGCATGCCTAACAATTATAAACCCCGCATTTTAGTCTCAAAATCGAAAACACTTTTCAATATTAAGTCGGGTAATTCAACAAGATTCCCGACATCCTGATCGAATACTCGTCGCAAACTTCAGTAGGCGGCCGCACCCCCGATACCTTCGACAAAGTGCACCAAGGCGGAACACCGCTGCCGCGAGCACCCGAACGGACGCTTTAGGCGACGGGGTTCTCCTACAGTCACTTGGTTGGGGCTATGGAGTGAGGCTGTCTATTAAGTTTACCCGGTGAGTATCCGCGTACGCTACGTGATTGCGACGGACTTTTGATCACATCAAAATTCCGTGGCAACCGATCAAGTGAGACTAAACTACTAGATTTATAACATTCATTCAGTTATCTCATAACTTCTTGTGAATTCCAATTATTGTATCACATTCCGAATAAATAGAAAATGTTAAACTTTCCGATCGAACATTCAAACACCCAAGTTTTCCCGATACAGATCAACACATGAAACAAGTCTAAAAACATTCAGTTCGTGCCTCAGAACCAACGGTCCAGCCGCAGAAGGGTCAAGCCAACGCCTCACATGTGGCATGCCGTACTGCCCCAAACCCGAAGGTTCAAAGGGCAGTTCAAGACGGTCACATAATCGAGTTAAGGTTTGTTGTCTTCTAGAGGGACCATCACGTTACTTGCACTACTTAGAACGTCGTTAAACTACGGAAAAATCCAACACTTGGAAATTTCCCGACAGGGGAAAAATTGGGTATTTATATCCGGTCGAACTTTTTAACATGTTCTAAAATTTACCCGGAAAGCCACACAGACAAAATTTGATAATCCGATCGAATATACGAATCCCCAAAACAACCCCAGAAAATTCAACACTTGAATAAAATATTAAAATTATCCAGAAAACACAGGAGTCAAATATAACAATTACTGTGCAAACAAAAGTCAAAGATTCAACATAAAGGCCGCGGAACCGCTGCGCCACGTGGGGTAAGGCCGCGGTTCCGCGGCGGTTTGACGGAGTTAGGGCTCCGTTTTGCACAGTAATTCATAAAAAACCCTGCTTGATTTTCTGCATATTTTTAATATGGAAAAAACCAGATTTTTAAAAATTGGACAGAGAGCATTTTGGAAATGGGTTTTCGGGTTCGTTCGGATTTCAAACGTCGTCTAGACTTCGCCTAAGGCTCTAGCTAGGCTCTGATACCACTGTAGGGTTCCTAGGCACTCCCAAGAGGTCTCACAAGGCATCAACCATGCCAATTTCAAAAATTACGGGTGCCTACAAACCCTAGTACGGATCGTTGACTAGAGATTAGGCGAATCATGCAACTAGTTAACAAATTAACTACAAGAACGGAAATACAACCTTTGTAGATCCGGTTCTCCACCTCCATAGCTCCGCAATGAAGTCTTCTCGCTGTCCAAATGGAAACCCGGGCTCTAGCGTCGGCTTCATCGGAGAAATGGGCGGGCAAGGTCGTCGGCTTCGTGCCGAAGATGATCTACGTCGAGGCATCGCTAGATCAAGCTCCAACTTCACTAAGTCTAGAAAACTTGTGAAGGAAACACACTCTACTACTTGGCAAGAGGTAGAGGATGAAGAAATAGGAAGTGGGTTCACTTTAGAATTGGATTTCTCACTCTTTTTCATCAATCACCATTGATGAAGAAAGGTTTTCTTCATGAAAGAAGATGATGAAGAAGAAGCATCTTATGATAAGTTAATAAAAAATAGAAAGGAAAATGAATTCTTATCATAATTGTAACCATGGTAAAGTGTAGAGAGCAAACTATAGTTAAATGAATGGTTAGGGTTAATGAGATGAAGACAAAAGGGTTTCTTTGGTCAAAGCTTCATGAAGCTTCAACAAGCTTCATGAAAGAAACCCTTTTGTTTTTTTTTTTCTCTTTTCATTTCTTTTAATCCAAATTAAAAGATAAATGAAAGAATAAATGAAAACCCTAACCATTAACTAACCATGGTTTAATCTTTACACTTGACCAAGTTAACATGTATCATCAAACATGATACAATCAAGTGCACAAAATATATCACATATACAATGTGCACATCCGAGTGAGAAAACCCATCTTAAGTGAACCGATACTAGTTAATGCAAAGTAATATATCAAATATATAATTATGCATTAAATCATTAAATCAACACTTGATTTAATGATCCGGTCATATCGCATATAACCGACTAATATCCAATGTATCGATTTATCGAATCAATCCTTGATTCGATAACTAGGTTATATCGCATACAACCATTCGACACATTCATCGCGAGAATAGAATACGGTATCACATACACGCATTATTCTCGGTCCCGCACATATCTCATATGCACTCCTATTTCGTTTCGCTTGAGCCAGGAAACCTCTGTGTAGGACTCTAAAGACTCGTCAATACGCTGGCAGCAGGTGATGATCATATCAAACACCCACAAGCCGCAAGCGGTCTGCTAAACGTAACGGCCACCCGGGTATTGAGCGATCAGAAGATCGACGAGCAAGCCCGCTCACACTCCTGTGAATCCAACCAGTAACACTTACCGTACAGTCCGGTCTGATCATCTGATATGTCGCATATCTCGCCTAGGGGTGGTAAACGTCAGACCCCAATAGCTTGATAAGTCGTGTCGATATGAGGTCTATAACAATTCGAGAAACTACTGGTAACACTTACCAGTAAATCTCAGCAACCCTGGCCAGGGATTTCCGGTTATAGCCAATCGAACACAGCGCAACATCAACTCCCTATACCGGGAGAGACGAATCCCCTCCTATCGCTCATTGCCTCCATGTGATTCGGGACTGTACCCAAAAACCACCATTTTGCACGCCCTCTTAGACGTGGTAAGGTGGAAATCAAAGCACAGTAGGAACCACACAAGACTCTATGACGATCTTGGGTCAACAGACTACTATGTACCAGTATCACCAGAGAACTGCCATCTGACGTAAGGTATAATACCATCTGGGAGTTCTCGGCGAGTCCGTCCAGTGTACCCAGTCTCCACTGAGCACCCGTATATCATCTCTGATGTCAAACACCAATGGATATGGGATCATCCATCGCCCATCTGTATGGGTCGAGAAGGTATACGCTAGTCTACTCTGGTATATCGATGCCCCGTCTCGATACACCCACGATTAGGGACTTTGAAGGATGTACTTATGGACTACCATGTCCCCACTAGTATGATCCGCATCATAGTCCAGGTAGTTAAGTACACATCCTAAGGGCTTTACCAACATGTATCAGAGAGACAATCAATGTACACGTTAAGGTAAAGAGCAACCAGATAGCATACTATCATGTCGAGCAAGAAAGTCCTCCCTATATATGTCCCAGCATCCACTACAATATACATCCAATGTACAGTAATGGCCTCTAGGGCATACATATAACTAACAGTTCAGACAGTCACATAATCGAGTTAAGGTTTGTGTTCTTCTAGAGGGTCCACCGCGTTACTTGCACGACTATGAATGTTCTTTAATTAAGGAAAAAATCCAACACTTGGAAATTTTCCGGCAGGAGAAAAAGTGAGTTATTGATATCCGTTCGAACTTTTTAACACGTTCTAAATTACCCGAAAAAACTTAAACGAGGTTAAACTTTCCGATCGAATCAACGAATACAAAAGATCTCCAGAAAACTCAACACTTGAGTAAAATTAAATATTCCCATAAGCATGTAGTAATACCTACGGATTAACCCTATAAATATGAGTCCCTAATTCCCAAGTACGGCCGCGGAACCGCCGCACAAAGCATGTTCTTGCCGCGGTTCCGCAGCGACTTGAGGGTATTAGGGGATCGTATTTTAAAGTAATCCTTAGAATCACCTGCTGAATTTTCTGAGTATTTTTAATACGGAAAAAACCAACATTTTAGAAAATTTCCAGAGAGGGGGTCAATATCGACGTTTCGGGGTTCGATCGGACTTTTAACTTCGTATACACTTCGCCTAATGCTCTAGCTAGGCTCTGATACCACTGTAGGGTTACTAGGCACTAGAACAAGGTTCTACGAGGCATCAACCATGCCAAAATCAAATTTTTCATATGCCGAACAACCCTAACCAAGATCTTAGACTAGATATTAGGCGAAACAAAGCAAGTAAACGACTTTACTTCTAAGAGTTAGGGATTACAACCTCTGTTCCTTCACTTCTAAAGCTCCGTGTTGAGGTCCCTTCGCTGCGATCATCGAGTACCCGGACTCTAGAGAGGCTCCATGAAGAGAAAGATGCAAGCTTGCTTCCGATCTTCAATAACAAAGATGATCTATCTTGAAGAAACTCAAACCCAAGCTCTTGCTTTGATAATCAAGTATTAGAAAAGCAAACACCCTAATCTAAGTGGCTAGAATAGATGAGGATGATGAAGTAGGAATTTAGCTCTCTTTTGTTTTCAATTTTTCACTCATTATCATCACTTTACAAAAACCTAGAAAGCTTTTTATCAAGAGGATGAAGAAGAAGATGAAGCAAATCCATTTGTGATGAATAATGAAAATCAAGTGTGAGGTTAGAAATGCAACCATGGGTTAAGAATATAAACTTAACCCTTGTAGAGAATTTACTATGGTAAAGGGTTTGGGTTTGGTTAAGAAATATCAACCAAAATATCTTTACAAAATATCTTTGCTTAAAAACAAAAACAAAGCTTCTAGAAGCTTCAAGAAAGCTTAACCCTAATCCAAACCCTAACCATGTTTAAACTCCACAAAATATGTTGCATTTGTAACCTTAACTTGTTACAATATTATATATCACATATACAATATTTATTGTTGTAAGTCCATGTCACGCACCCCACGAACTTGCAGGGAGGTGGAATATATGAAAAACGATTATCAAAGCTTTGTAACACGGACCTGAGCACAAGAATCGTATCTAAACCGTTACTAGCAAACTACGAGAGATTTAACTACTCGGATTCGAAGTTATACCTCACGTTACTTGTCCTTCGGGTCTTCATCACTGTCCTCCACTCCTCGTAGGCTCCTTGGAACATCGGCACCTCAACGACCTCCTCGAGTCAAAAACGATCCACCCGAGAGCTCCTACGCCAAACTTGATCTCTAACTTGAGATAACTAGGTTGCTCAAAGTGCTAATCTAAGCTACCTAGGGGATATAGAGTGAGGTTATGGATGTATTAGTCTAGCTAACCCTTGATCTCAACACATGAGAGGTTAGGGTTAGGGTTTCAAGAATGAGAGAGCTTGAGGAGAGAGAAGGTGATGATAAGAATGAAATATGATATTGTTTCTCACTTGATATATGAAGCATAATGAATAAACGAATAAATGAATAAAATGAGATTATTCATCATGCTACATAAATGCATTATGAGTGATTCACTATGTGAGTCATTAAGCATTTAATAATGCATTAATGACATGATGAATCACACATAATGAGTCACAATATCATTTAATGCTAATGCTACCTTACCCCCCAAGTCACCATGCTTCTAGAAGCTTCCCGATAAATTACGAGAACGTCCCTCCAATCCATGAAAACACGGAAAAACTTTAGACTGTATAAATCCAATAACCTGATACTAGAATCTGGCTTAAACCAAAGCCGACTAGTAAAAACTGTCCGAACGTCGTACGTACGTTTAAACACATATGCGTCCAAACCCTTATCGTAAAACCATACGACCTCTATATCGTTTCTCCTGGAGCAGGAAAACCCTCTGTGTGGGACTCTAAAGACTCGACACTACGCTGGCAGTGGGTTTAACCACAGACCGCAAGCGGCACTAGCTGTACATAACGGTCCCCAGGTAGATGTCGATAAGAAGGCCGATGAGGAAACCCATCCGAACTCCTACTGAGCCTGATGTGACAATCTCCGTATAGTCCGGTCTGTTCGTCTAAGACTACCGCATATCGAGCCTAGGGGGCGGCAAGCGTCAGGTTTCTAATAGCGGTATAAGTCGTGTCGGAGCGTAGCCCATTACACCCTGAGAAACTACTGGAACCTACCAGTAAATCTCGCTTGCCCTAGCCAGGAACTTTGCGTAATGGCTCTCTGACACAGCGCGATATCAACTCCCAATATCGGGAGAGACGAATCCTGTCTAACCGCCACTGCCTCCAAGTGCTCGAGACTGCACCCAACTGCTGCCTGTTTGCACGACTCCTTTGAGCCGTGGTAGGGTAGCAATCTAAGAACAGTGGGACACACTCGAGGCGAAGTATCAGTGTCAAGTCTGCGGACTATGCTGTACTCATGTCACCTGGGAACTGTTAACTGACGACGGGTATAATACCAACCAATCAGTTCCCCTACGAGTCCTGTCCGTATACCCGTAACCTAACGAGCACCTATATACAATCTCCAGTACCACGTACTGATGGCTGTGGGACAGACCATCTACCCAACTGGGATGAGAAGCGTACACACTAGTCTACTCTGGAGTATCGATGCCCTGTCTCGATAATCCTTCGATTAGGGACAAGTATAGGATGTTGCTTATAGACTACCCAGCCCCCACTAGTGTGACTATATCACAACGCTGGTAATCAAGCAAAGTACATATGGGCTCTACTAATATGTATAAGTGATACGTTATAAGAAATATATACACATATTAAAGTAGACACAAACCAAGTAGCATAGTACCATTTTTAGCAAGACTGTATATACAACTGTGAATATCCCAAGCTTCCATTAAGTAATATACATACAAGTATGATACAATAATGGCCCCTAGGGCATATACACTAACAATCTCCCACTTGCACTAGGGCCATGTGCTGGCATATCGTAGACCTATCATCTCGAATAGCCTCTCGAACTGCGTCTGAGGAATGGCCTTTGTGAATGGATCAGCAATGTTATTCTCTGTCTCTACTCTTTTCACCTCGATCTCCCGGCGATCTACGATCTCCCTGATCAGGTGGTACCGCCTTAAGATGTGTCTGGATTTCTGATGGGACATGGGTTCCTTCGCTAAAGCTATAGCGCCGTTGTTGTCACAATACAGAGGTATTGGATCAACACTGGTAGGAACCACCTGAAGTTCTATGAGGAACTTTTTCATCCAGACAGCTTCTTTTGCTGCATCGCAAGCAGCTATGTACTCCGCTTCCATTGTTGAGTTAGCAACGGTCTCCTGCTTGGAACTCATCCAACATACCGCCCCTCCATTGAGGGTAAAGACATAACCCGACATGGACTTGGAGTCATCCTTGTCACTCTGGAAGCCGGAGTCGGCAAAGGCCTCTATCTGGAGGTCTTTTCCGCCATACACCAAGAACATCTCCTTAGTCCTCCTCAGGTACTTGAGAATGTTCTTTACTGCTATCCAGTGCTTCTCCCCTGGGTTTGCTTGATATCGGCTTACTACGCTCAATGCGTATGCTACATCTGGTATGGTACATAACATCGCATACATTATAGAGCCTACCGTAGAAGTGTAGGGTATAATCGACATGCAATCCCTTTCCAAATCAGTCTTGGGAGACATCTCTTTGGAGAGGGTGATTCCGTGACAAGCCGGTAGGTTACCGCGCTTAGAATCATCCATACTGAATCTCTTCACTATGGTGTCTATGTACCTGGACTGCGAAAGTCCCAACATCCTTTTTGATCTATCACGATAGATCCGGATCCCTAGAATGTAGGTGGCATCACCCAGGTCTTTCATGGAGAATTTCTGTGATAAGAATCTTTTGACTGACTGTAACATAGGAATATCATTTCCTATTAGAAGAATGTCATCCACGTACAAGACGAGGAGTATTACAGCTCTCCCTACAATCTTACTGTATATGCATGGTTCATCTGGATTTTTGATAAAGTCAAATTCTTTGACAGCATCATCAAAACAGATGTTCCAACTCCGAGATGCTTGCTTTAGTCCATAAATGGACTTAAGCAACTTGCATACTTTACTGCTGCTCCCACTCTGAATGAATCCCTCTGGCTGATCCATATAGACGCTCTCTTCCAAATTTCCATTTAGAAAGGCCGTTTTTACATCCATCTGCCAGATTTCATAATCGTGGAAAGCAGCAATAGCAAGAAGGACCCGAATCGATTTAAGCATAGCCACTGGAGAAAAGGTTTCGTCATAGTCCAAACCAGGTCTTTGACGGAAACCTTTTGCAACAAGTCTAGCCTTAAAGGTTTCAACCTGTCCATCTACACCAATCTTCTTTCTGAAGATCCATTTGCATCCTACGGGTTTTACCCCATCTGGAGCAATGTCCAAAGTCCATACTTTGTTAGTGTACATGGACTCCATTTCGGTCCGCATTGCATCCAGCCATTTTACTGAGTCACCGCTCTGAATGGTTTGTTGGAAGCTAGTAGGGTCATCTTCATCAATGACACAATCCTCTCTATCCCCATCTATGAGAAAACCGTAGTATCTCTTAGGCGGATGAGACGGCCTACTACTCCTACGGAGGGGTGTGGGAATGTCCTGTTCTTCTTGAACCTCTGGTTCTACCAAACTTTCAGTAGTAGTTTGTGGTTCTGGAATTTCTTCCAGTTCTATTTCGCTCCCACTTATTTCCTTTTCTAAAAACTGATGTTCTAGAAAATGGGCATTACGAGAAACAAAAACCTTTTGTTCCTCTGCGTAATAGAATAGATATCCCCTGGAGTTCTTTGGATATCCCACAAACTTACATTGTACCGATCGTGCCTCGATCTTGTCCGCATGCTGCTTTTTAACAAAAGCCGGACATCCCCAAATCTTCAGATACTGAAGATAGGGTTTCTTCCCACTCCACATCTGATATGGTGTGGTAGGCACAGTCTTGGTAGGAACTATGTTCAAAAGATACGCTGCTGATTCTAGCGCATTTCCACAGAATGATCGCGGTAACTCAGCGTTACTCATCATGGAACGAACCATATCTAATAGGGTTCGATTCCTCCTTTCCGATACACCGTTGTGTTGTGGTGTGTATGGAGGAGTAAGCTGAGAGAGAATTCCATTCTCTTTTAAGTAACCCAGGAACTCGGCACTTAAGTATTCACCACCTCGATCAGATCTCAGTGTCTTTATACTCTTGCCTGTTTGTTTTTCCACTTCATTCTTGTATTCTTGAAATTTCTCAAAGGCCTCGGATTTATGCTTCATCAAGAAGATATATCCATACCTAGAGAAATCATCCGTAAAAGTAATGAAGTAGGAATAACCACCTCGCGCATGTGTAGACATTGGATCGCACACGTCACTGTGTACGAGTCCCAAGAGCTCGCTTGCTCTTACTCCGTGTCCAGTAAACGGAGTCTTTGTTATCTTTCCTATGAGACAAGATTCACAAGTAGCATGATTGATATTCGAACGGATTCAAATATCCTTCTCTATGTAACTTAGTCAACCTTCTCTCATTGATGTGACCTAGTCTACAATGCCATAAGAAAGCCTGATTTAATTCCGGAGACTGTCTTTTAAGTGTATTCTGGACATTGAAAACCTGAGCTTGACTTAATACGTATATACCGTTATCTAATGTACCTAACCCAATCAGAACTTGATTTAGGTGGATGTTAACTACATCGCTTACGAATGTAAAATCATATCCCTCTCTTGAAAGTGAGGACACTGATATGATATTGCAAGTTATACTAGGTACATACAGACAGTTACGTAGAATCAATATCTGCCCACTTATCAAACCTAGGCGATATTCTCCCACGGATTCAGCATCCACGCTCATTCCGTTTGCAACTCTGAGAGATAAATCACCTACCGTCATAACTCTACGGTTTCTCAAAGCATGTAATGAATTACAGATATGAGATCCTGTTCCGGTATCTAGTACCCAGGAAGTAAAGTTAATTGACAAACAGTTCTCAATTACAAATACACTAGAGGCTGAAGCCACAACATGCTTCATATCCTGGCTACTAGCTTCAAAAGCCCTGCAATCTTTCTGCCAATGCCCAATCCCGTAACAATAGGAACGTTCCTCTTTTACTACATTCAGTCCCGAAACTTTTGCCCTCCTCTTTTCTTCTATTTCCCTGGTTTCCTTCACGGTAGAAGGCACAGACTGTAGAATCAAGTCAGTATCTGACTCGTTTCCCAACGTGGTTTCCAGGTCCTGGAGCTCATCAATATAGCTAGTCATTGTAAGGACGTTGTCCCTACAGATGACTCGAAATCCAACCTCGCTTGAATTAATTCGTTCGAGGTCTTATATCTCGCGATATGAGAATGCTCTCCATATAAATCTTTGTTATGGAGAAAGATGGAAACTGAGTCCATCTTCTCGTGCTCCTTCTGGTTTACACCATCAACTGAAGCTAACACGAGGCACTTGGCTTTCGCTTTATCCTTTTCCCTTGTCTGACGGATATCCAGATCCGTGACAGTGGAAATTGGACCTGGGACGGCGGGATCTTGAGTAGTAATTGGTGGTCCAGCTTGTCATAGGTAATGGACATCTGGACTGACCTTTGCCAGTCATATAAGTCAGATTCAGTCAATTTGTTATCTAGATATAACCTAGTCGTGGTCACAAGGTCGCTGCAATTTAAGAGAGAGAAGAAAATACTATTAGCATGATGCTCTTGCAAGTTTAGAGTGGTTTTTAATTTATCTAAACGGGATGGCTCCCACTGTTTCTCGAATCCTTCCTCAAACCATGAAAGAAGAATTAGCCAGGACTATTCTCACCGTACAATACTTGCTTAACCGTTCAGCCAGGCCAGTGTCGGTACTTCGAGGGAGGTTTTCCAACGCTTTTGCGAAGTTCCTTAATTAAATAACCTCTTTTCTGTGGGGGCGTAGCCCCGCTGACACCTTTCTCGACACCTACTTGGTTTATAGCATTGATCGTTAAGTAACGAATCTCCTGATAAGTAATATATACTCACAGTAGGATCGGGATCAAAAATATCATCGTATGATAATGTTGAAGGAATCCTACCAACATTCATCAAACTCCAAAATGGTATGCTCTGTCTGCAAATTTCAGTTTCTTTAGAAATTCTCGATATAAATTTTTTCCCCATGCTCTTATGACCTTGGCGTTAGGTCAAAATGTCATAAGTCACATGTCAAGTTCTACCCATCATTATCCTTGTTAATTTGAACCCATCCGTACATATCCTTGACGTTAGGCCAAAATGATAATACGACTGTCCCAAACTAACACATCTCTCTATGTAACAAATGAATATCCAGTAGCTACCAAACACTATGCCTTGGCGTTAGGTTAAAATACATAGCTTGAATACTACTGAATACCCAAATGAAATGACGGAGGGCTACGAATGGTTTTGGAAAAACCGTGAACGTAGTGAACTTGATATAATCGAAAGAACCTGATACTTTTTAAAAGGAGTGGTTAAACCTCCGCAATTAAAAATTCTGATCTTTTAAAATAACCGAGTGGTTTCTTTTAAATTTGTTCCAACGATTAAACTCTGGTTTATTTTCTTTGCATTATAATAATGCGTCCCATCATTTATCCTATCATTGCAGAAAACAACGAAAATACCACGTCCTTTTATGCCATCCGCATTCGCCACGGGGTCCCGTCATCACCCGTTAGGTTACTTAACTAACGACAGAGCGGGGGCTGGGCTAGCACGGGTGTAAAACATAAGTGACGTCTAATAGCTATCATATATAGATATTGTTGTTAGTTATATGTATGCCCTAGAGGCCATTACTATACATAGGATGTATATTGTAGTTGTTGGAGATAGTGCCCTCAGAGTCAATTATTGGATCACAGGCACGTGATTGCAATGATTGAGGGAGGACCTATCCCGGTACGACAGTCTTACTCGAGATGATAGTATGCTATCTGGTTTACCTTTATCATCGTGCACTGTTTCAGGTGACCTTACAGGTCGCTATTACACGTTGATAGAGCCCCTAGGATTCTTGCTTGACTGCCAGCAGTATGAGGGCGATCATATACGTGGGAGCTGGTAGTCTATAAGCACATCCTTAAAAGGTCCCTAGTCGTGGGAGTTTCGAGACAGGGCATCGATTCTCCAGAGTAGACTAGTGTATACAGTCGAGACCCCGACGAGGGGCGATGGCCGGTCTCACAAGCCACTGGTGTCAGTTGGTTCACCTAAGATGTATACAGGTGCTCATTGGGTTATGAGTACACCGGACAGGACTCGCCGGGAACATGCTAGTTGGTCTTATACCTGACGTCAGATAGCAGTTCCCAGGTGACATGTGTACAGGTTAGTTCATCGACCTGGGGATCGTCATTTGTCTCGTGTGAGTTCCCACTGTACTTTGATTACTACCCTACCACGGCTCAAAGGAGTCGTGCAAACAGGTTTTAGTTGGGTACAGTCCCGAGCCACATGGAGGCAGTGAGCGGATCTTCAGGGGTTCGTCTCTCCCGGTATTGGGGGTGAGGTCGCGCTGTGTCTAGGAGAGCCATTACACGAAGTCCTTGGCCAAGGCAGGAGATTTACTGGTAGGTATTCCAGTAGTATCTCAGGGTGTTCTGGGCTACACTCCGACACGACTTGTACCGCTTTTGGGGGTCTGACTTTTACCAACCCCCTAGACCCGCCATGCGATGCTCGTAGACGAACGGACCGGACTGTACGGATATTGTCACTGACAGGCTCAGTAGGGTGTCAGGATGAGTTCGCTCATCGACGTCCCTTTTGGTCAATAGCTGGTGGCCCGTTACGTATTGGCTTATACCTCTGACGTGCTAGTGGTTAAATCCACAGCCATAGTATTGACGAGTCTTTAGAGTCCACCACACTTTCAGTTACTCAGGCTTTCGGGCGAAACGCTGTAGAGGCCGTATGGAGATATGGCAGGGTCCGATCAGATACGTGCGGTATTGCATGGATCAGGATCGGACGGTTTGTACTAGAGGCCGTATAGATATATGGCAGGGTTCGGTCAGATACGTGCGGTATTGCACGGATCAGGATCGAACGGATATTACTAGCCGGCTTTGGTTTAAGCCGGATCCTAGTTTAGTACAGTGTAGATTTTGTCTCTTTGCATTTGTATCTGGACGGAATACAGATGCGGGTGTGTATGCACAGTATCGGGGTTTTCCTGTAATTTATTACGGGACCAGTTTTCTGGAGTTGCCAGTTTGCATTCCGTTCCGGCCGGTTTTCCTTTGTTCTTTCCCGGCCGGACTTTTCCGATGGAGGGGGTTATTTGCAAGTTTGCAAATAACATTTTGTGGAGGGTTTATTTGTGAGATGAGAGATTATGATAGTATCTTTGATTCCCTCCATCACTTGCATTAAATGAGATTAGAAAGGGTAAGGGTTTGATGTGCTTTTGTTATGGTTGATGTTTGTTTATGGTCACCATTTCTCATCTCCTACACTCACCTCCCTCTTGCTTTATGTTCTCACTCCACCACCATTTCCCACTAATTTTGGCCGGCCACATTTGGTAGAGAGGAGAGAAAATGAGAGGTTTCATTTTGGTGAGGAAATTTCATCATCTCATTCCATGCTTGATAAATGAGAGTTCCACTTGAAAGTTCCAATCCATTCCTCCATCAAGGCAACATAACCCTAAAGAGACAAGCATCATCTACACTACATTATACAGCACTTCTTGGGCATGTCGACTTGCCGGCTTCATGCCCGAGTTGCCTCGGTATAGAGGCGGGAGCCCGTAAAAGAAACAGGCGATGTGGTGCCCTTCCGGCGAGGAGGCGACGACCGGAGTATCCGCGAGAGATCGGGACGATGACGAGAAGACCGGAGGACTCGGATCACTCGGTATATCTTTTCCCTATCTTGTTACTTTGCTAGATCTAGTTTAATGGCCCGATCCGGGGTTTAGTGCGCGGTGGTGCCGGTTTGCTAAGTTCGCAAAATTAAAGTTTATCACCGTTTCCGCATTTGGCCGTCGGATTGACGACCGGGGCGCCGCCGTGTACTTACAGTGGTATCAGAGCCTCGCCATTAACTTCGTCTAGCTTCGTTTGATGTGTTTTGCATTTCCGATCGACCAAAATTCCAAAACTTGCATTTTTGTTCACATCAGTTTTCTGTTGAAATTTTTTGGTCCCCAAAAATTTTTCAGGTTGTATAAAAGTACTGTGCTGGAAATTCTAAGACTACTGGAAAAATTCGACACAGTCAGTCGACGACGGAAGCGCGGAACCGCGGCCAAACCCCCCCTTGGGCCGCGGTTCCGCCGCACATTGGTGTCCTCACTGTGTCCAATTTCTCCAGTGGGCTTCTGGGCTAATTTTAGGGGTTTTGGAATATTAATATTGGGCCCAGATTTTCTGTGAGTGCTACAGTTTTGCTTGGGGGCCCACTTGTTAATTTTTGATCGATCGGATATTTTAAACACATTATTTCACAGTATTTACATTATATCTGCGACCGTGAATGTCACTCGATCGGTAAATCCGGTCTAACTGCTATAGCCCGGTTAGACGGATTTGCGAACGTGACTTTCACGTTGATGTTTTGTGTTTTTGCTGTGATGTTGCGGATCGGTCGTGGGGGATAGCCTGGATGCAATGCTAGTACAGTTTTGTTGTATTATGTACATTTGTTAATGCGGGGCGAGCGTCCGACATGTGGACTGCCGTCACTGCTTGTTTGTATTATTCTTTTAGGGCACGACCTGGTTGCGGTCGATGTACCCGTTGTATGTATATTTTACTTTCTGTACTAGGATTACCCCGCGGAGGGGTGCACGGATAGCCGGGTTCTAGAAGGCAACAAGCCCGCATCTCATGGCATTGGGACCGAGGGGGCTTCACTCCAGGATTGGCTGGCTATTCGCCGCACTCGTAGGGGGTATAGGATTTCATTGCACAGGCTATCCACACGACCAGGGGAACGTCGGGTTTCAGTAGTGGCTCTGTAAAACCCGGGGATCCCAGAAATCTGTATTGTTCTGTGATGCTGTACATTTCTGTGATGTTGCATTTTATTCACGCCTTGAGCGAAATACTATATATTGGTATATATATTAGTAGATGTTGTATATGTTTTTTATCCGCGCTAGTCCAGTCCCCGCTCTGCCGTTAGTTAGCTAACCTAACGGGTGATGACGGGACCCAGTGGCGAATGCGGATGGCATATACGTACGTCAGTATATTTTCGTTCTTTGTGGTGTGATCAATTGATGGGACTGCGTTGATTCGGATCAATGCAAGTTAACACAAACATATTCTGATGTTGTTGGAACACTTTTCAAAAAGCTGTTATTGCAAGGACGTTCACTTTTGTTTTGCATCGTGGTATTCATTTGGAATATCCTGCTCCTCGGTCGACGAGGCAAGGGACGAGATCCCTTCACTGGGAGTGACCCCTTGGACAGAAGTTTGCGTCAGGGCATTAACTTCACTATAGCCGATTACTTTTGCTTTGCATCATGGTATTCATTTGGAATATCCTGCACCCCATTCTACGGGGAAAGAGCCGAGATCCCTTCACCGGGAGTGACCTCTTTAGTAAAGGTTTTCGTCACTATATTTTCTAAAAAGCTATCCGTTCCTTCAACGATATCAAGTTCATTACGTTAAAGGTTTTCGCCAGAAACCATTCGTAGCCCTCCGTCGTTTCATATGGGTAGTCAATAGTATTCAAGCTGTGTTTGTTGGCCAAAGTCAAGGCACAGTGTTTGGTAGCTGTTGGTTATTCATATGCAGCATAGATAGATGCGTTGGTTTGGAACAGTCGTACTGCCTTGTTGGCCAAAGTCAAGGGTAGGTACGGGTGGATTCAAATTAACCTGGAGAATGACGGGTAGAACTTGACATGTGACTTATGATTTGTTGGCCAAAGTCAAGGTCATAAGAGCATGGGGTAAAAATCTCATCGGGAGTTTCAAAAGAACTGAAACTTTCCAGATATGCGCATACCTTCTGGAGTGTGATACCGTGAGCGGATTCCGTCACGTTATCATGCGATGATAGTTGGATCCCGATTCCCACTGATGAGTTAGTTTACTCCTCGGATGACCCCGACTAATTCTTCTTTCAGGTTTGGAGGAGAATTTGAGGTACAGTGGGAGGTTTCCAGATTAGATAAATTGGTAACCATTCTGATCTAGGTTAGAGTGCACGCTGAGTATTTCTTTTCTCTCTCTCTCTGGCAGCGACCATTGACCCGACCCTAAGACTATGACTCAGTGACCAAGTTGACCGAACCTTCTTAACACTGGCTTTTGGATTGTCAGAGTTGCAGACCTCATTGCCACTCCTACTTTTACCCTTTTATCCAGGACACCCCGTATTACTGCGAACGTCCACTTCCATTGGACAAAGCCATCGTATGGTTAGATACGAACTCGAAGGAATTCGAGGATGGTTTTCGGTTCTGGAGAAAACGGATAGGATTATTCAGTTGTCTTTTCCTTTTTGCCTCCTCTCAAGTTACGAGTACTCCTTAGTTTAGGAGATAGTACACCTATTACGCAAATTGGATAGTCTTCTTCCAAACTTTAGGCTGGTGCCGAACAGTGGGGAATGAAGAAAACCAATTAGCATAACGATGGTGTGCAGAAGGTATTAAGATTAAGACAAAGCAAGGGATTAGTAAGAGGGCAAAGTAAATTGCGACTGATATTCACAACCAAACCAAGTATTTCTTCGCCAATCCTAAATCACCTTTGTATTTCTCCAGGACACTCCGTATCACTACGAAGATCCACAGTTTATTTGGATACTCCATCATATGGTTATATACGAACTCGAAAGGAACTTGTTCCAGTTCGGGGATGGATTCTGGTCCAGGAGAAATAGGAATAAGGTTTATTCGGTTGTCTTTTATCTTCACCTTCTCTCGCATTGCGAGTGCTCCTAGGACTAGGACAGTACACCCATTATGCTTATTGGATAGTCTTCTTCCAAACAATAGGCTGGTGCCGAACGGTAGGGAAGGAAGAAAACCAATTGGCCTAAAGGGGTGTGCAGAAGGTAATGACTAAAGACATATAAAGGGATTTGGAGAGGTGGCAAAGAATTATATGGTTATAGTTGTGAATCTGGATAATGGAAGAGGCATTACTAGGAATACCAGAATACCCCATCGAAACATTTCAATGTTTCAGTTCAACTGTGTACTGTTAAAAGAAAACTGATTTCCCGATTAGATACTTGCTCCAGGGTATGTATTTACCAGTTTTGATTCTCACATCTGTATGGTTTTACAGATGATGAGTGGGAGTAAGTTATTGGGAATTGGGTGATCATCCTCATTATATCGAGATTCGTTGTAATCGGTGATATTTGAGGAGATCACCTGGGCTGTTTGCCGGTCGGCAAATATTTGGTTTTGAATATCCGCTGTTGTGCACCAATTTCAAATTGATATATCTGTACGTCTATTTTCATAGAGTGAGATATACCTTTTGATATTATGTCGATGACATTTACCTATATCAGTGGATGGTTAGGTAAGGAGCATTAAACAGCGGTGTAATTCTTCTTAACCATAAGTACAGTTTTCAACCTACGACACACAGTGAAAGAGTTGTTAGACTCGGCGGACTTATACAGAGTATTGTATGTTGTCCAGTGTCCATTAGGACAGAGGGGTTGGTCCTCATACTATATTCCGTTTACTTTTAACTTCTCTAGTTCTTAGACATGTGTTTCGTAGAAACACAGGGTCTGAGTTTTGAGGAGTTATAGGTATTTGAATAGAGTAGAGAACCAGGTTTAGCAAGTATCGGGATTCTTCAAGGTGATCGAAGATGTAGATACTTGTGTATGGTATTCAGTTAATAGTAATGATAAAGAGAAATTGCTTCTCTTTCAGGTTACTCATAATTGGAAGCATTCCTAAATTGAGTAATGCTGATCGGCCTCTCTCCATTTAGTTGACATGCACTGGAGATAGCTGCATGATTTGAATCTGGTTCAATTAAATCAGTGCCTCTGGTTCTATATTGGATATAGAACAGTTCATATCTTAACGATGTTAAGGTACGGGGAGTTGTCCGGCTTATGATTAAAACCAGACACTGGACAACTCAAGGCACGTTTCTGTAATGGCTGTTTGTGGGTTGACCCAGGCTATGACGAGGGTTGACTTTCTACCATCTGGCAGATCAATAGAAATATTGTTCTAGACTCGCCACAGTTATTATAAATGGATTTTTTCAAAAACAGTAGTGGGAGTATGGTAGAACTGGAAGTGATTCCAGAACCGCAAACGATTACTGAAGATTTGATAAGGAACCTAAAGATTCAATCTGATTTGACATTCCATTGGCCACTCCGCAGATACGGTGGGTAACTTCAGGCACCCGAGAGGTACTCCGGTAGCCTCAAGGACGGTGACAGGGAAGTTCTTGTTTACCCACACTTGCCATTGCTGTTGTTCCAGGCTGCGAGACCCGGCAGGAGGATGAGTATAGCGTCGTTCTAAACTAGCTTTAGAAGTGCACATCTATATGACTCTGCCAGAGGGTTGTCGTAGTCAGTGGGAGCAGCGGAAGCATTGGTGGACATCAGGCTTATGTCTATTTATAGAATAAAGCAGATGTAGCGGAGATAGATCATCTATTTCTGATATGACAGTCATGGGTTTGACGTCATCAGAATAGGGGATGGATCTGTTGAGAAGGTAGTAGGGTGTGATATCCGGGTTTTTGGATGACATACACAAAGTAGGAAAAGAAACTCCTATACTACGATCGGTTATACTTTGGTCGTCACACAGTGGTTTCTCCACAAGGACTTGGACACAATATCAGACATACTGGTTACTAGATCTATGGTTTTAGATCTAGATTTGGGTGGTTTCCCAATGAGGGTACTTTGACAGCATTCTAAGAGTATTTAGAATGGACGACTCCTGGCACGGTAGTGTACCTGCAGGTGATGGAGTCACCCTCTCTAAACGTGTCTTATAGACTAAAGGGGAGAGGGATGCGCATGATTGGCAGATCACTTGCTCAAGCAATTGAGTCAATCATGAGATGTCAAGTACCACACCAGATGTTGTTCTTGCACTAGATGCAATAAGTTGATATTGATCCAATCCTGGAAAAACAGTCGGGAGCAACTTTAGAACATAAGTAGATGTTCTAGGGAAATGATAACGACAGCCTCATTTGGGAGACAGTTATCATTCCAGGCTTCCAAGGTGACATGGACGACAAGGAGGTTGTCAGAGTTATAGTTTTCCTTCTGACGAGGGGCAGTATTTTTGGACAGGTGGTCCAAGGTAAAACTGAGGGTGGCATGGCGCAGGATACTGATTAAGTTCAGTTGACGATACAGTCTAAGAAGTTTGGATTTGGAGTTCATTTATGAGCTCGGTCCCATCAGACATCCAGACACTCTAAGACAGGTATTGCTCATTTCAGGAGATGGATTTCTCCGCGAACTTGAGATATAGAGGGACATAGAAAGAAACATCTAGGCAGATCCACTCACTGAGGCTATTCCTCGACCGCAATAGTTTCACAAACGGGATTTGTGAGACGGACTAGTAGAGGAGTTGGTGTGTTCGGTATCACACGGGCTGTGAGTATGCGACATCGCAATAATTAGCCTTGAGTGCAAGTGGGAGATTGTTGGAGATAGTGCCCTCAGAGTCAATTATTGGATCACAGGCACGTGATTGCAATGATTGAGGGAGGACCTATCCCGGTACGACAGTCTTACTCGAGATGATAGTATGCTATCTGGTTTACCTTTATCATCGTGCACTGTTTCAGGTGACCTTACAAGTCGCTATTACACGTTGATAGAGCCCCTAGGATTCTTGCTTGACTGCCAGCAGTATGAGGGCGATCATATACGTGGGAGCTGGTAGTCTATAAGCACATCCTTAAAAGGTCCCTAGTCGTAGGGAGTTTCGAGACAGGGCATCGATTCTCCAGAGTAGACTAGTGTATACAGTCAAGACCCCGACGAGGGGCGATGGCCGGTCTCACAAGCCACTGGTGTCAGTTGGTTCACCTAAGATGTATACAGGTGCTCATTGGGTTATGAGTACACCGGACAGGACTCGCCGGGAACATGCTAGTTGGTCTTATACCTGACGTCAGATAGCAGTTCCCAGGTGACATGTGTACAGGTTAGTTCATCGACCTGGGGATCGTCATTTGTCGTGTGAGTTCCCACTGTACTTTGATTACTACTCTACCACGGCTCAAAGGAGTCGTGCAAACAGGTTTTAGTTGGGTATAGTCCCGAGCCACATGGAGGCAGTGAGCGGATCTTCAGGGGTTCGTCTCTCCCGGTATTGGGGGTGAGGTCGCGCTGTGTCTAGGAGAGCCATTACACGAAATCCTTGGCCAAGGCAGGAGATTTACTGGTAGGTATTCCAGTAGTATCTCAGGGTGTTCTGGGCTACACTCCGACACGACTTGTACCGCTTTTGGGGGTCTGACTTTTACCAACCCCCTAGGCCCGTCATGCGATGCTCGTAAACGAACGGACCGGACTGTACGGATATTGTCACTGACAGGCTCAGTAGGGTGTCAGGATGAGTTCGCTCATCGACGTCCCTTTTGGTCAATAGCTGGTGGCCCGTTACGTATTGGCTTATACCTCTGACGTGCTAGTGGTTAAATCCACAGCCATAGTATTGACGAGTCTTTAGAGTCCACCACACTTTTAGTTACTCAGGCTTTCGGGCGAAACGCTGTAGAGGCCGTATGGAGATATGGCAGGGTCCGATCAGATACGTGCGGTATTGCACGGATCAGGATCGGACGGTTTGTACTAGAGGCCGTATAGATATATGGCAGGGTTCGGTCAGATACGTGCGGTATTGCACGGATCAGGATCGAACGGATATTACTAGCCGGCTTTGGTTTAAGCCGGATCCTAGTTTAGTACAGTGTAGATTTTGTCTCTTTGCATTTGTATCCGGACGGAATACAGATGCGGGTGTGTATGCACAGTATCGGGGTTTTCCTGTAATTTATTACGGGACCAGTTTTCTGGAGTTGCCAGTTTGCATTCCGTTCCGGCCGGTTTTCCTTTGTTCTTTCCCGGCCGGACTTTTCCGATGGAGGGGGTTATTTGCAAGTTTGCAAATAACATTTTGTGGAGGGTTTATTTGTGAGATGAGAGATTATGATAGCATCTTTGATTCCCTCCATCACTTGCATTAAATGAGATTAGAAAGGGTAAGGGTTTGATGTGCTTTTGTTATGGTTGATGTTTGTTTATGGTCACCATTTCTCATCTCCTACACTCACCTCCCTCTTGCTTTATGTTCTCACTCCACCACCATTTCCCACTAATTTTGGCCGGCCACATTTGGTAGAGAGGAGAGAAAATGAGTGGTTTCATTTTGGTGAGGAAATTTCATCATCTCATTCCATGCTTGATAAATGAGAGTTCCACTTGAAAGTTCCAATCCATTCCTCCATCAAGGCAACATAACCCCAAAGAGACAAGCATCATCTACACTACATTATACAGCACTTCTTGGGCATGTCGACTTGCCGGCTTCATGCCCGAGTTGCCTCGGTATAGAGGCGGGAGCCCGTAAAAGAAACAGGCGATGTGGTGCCCTTCCGGCGAGGAGGCGACGACCGGAGTATCCGCGAGAGATCGGGACGATGACGAGAAGACCGGAGGACTCGGATCACTCGGTATATCTTTTCCCTATCTTGTTACTTTGCTAGATCTAGTTTAATGGCCCGATCCGGGGTTTAGTGCGCGGTGGTGCCGGTTTGCTAAGTTCGCAAAATTAAAGTTTATCACCGTTTCCGCATTTGGCCGTCGGATTGACGACCGGGGCGCCGTCGTGCACTTACAGTAGTGGATGCTTGGACATATATAGGGAGGACTTTCTTGCTCGACATGATAGTATGCTATCTGGTTACTCTTTACCTTAACATGTACACTGATTGTCTCTCTGTTACATGTTGGTAAAGCCCTTAGGATGTGTACTTGACTACCTGGACTATGATGCGGATCATACTAGTGGGGACATGGTAGTCCATAAGTACATCCTTCAAAGTCCCTAGTCGTGGGTATATCGAGACGGGGCATCGATATACCAGAGTAGACTAGCGTATACCTTCTCGACCCATACAGATGGGCGATGGATGATCCCATATCCATTGGTGTTTGACATCAGAGATGATATACGGGTGCTCAGTAGTGTTGGAGATAGTGCCCTCAGAGTCAATTATTGGATCACAGGCACGTGATTGCAATGATTGAGGGAGGACCTATCCCGGTAGAACAGTCTTACTCGAGATGATAGTATGCTATCAGGTTTACCTTTATCATCGTGTACTGCTTTAGGTGACATGACATGTCACTATTGCACGTTGATAGAGCCCCTGGGATTCTTGCTTGACTACCGGCAGTATGAGGGCGATCATATACGTGGGAGCTGGGGTCTATAAGCACATCCTTAAAAGGTCCCTAGTCGTGGGAGTTTCGAGACAGGGCATCGATTCTCCAGAGTAGACTAGTGTATACAGTCGAGACCCCGACGAGGGGCGGTGGCCGGTCTCACAAGCCACTGGTGTCAGTTGGATCACCTAAGATGTATACAGGTGCTCATTGGGTTATGAGTACACCGGACAGGACTCGCCGGGAACATGCTAGTTGGTCTTATACCTGATGTCAGATAGCAGTTCCCAGGTGACATGTGTACAGGTTAGTTCATCGACCTGGGGATCGTCATTTGTCTCGTGTGAGTTCCCACTGTGCTTTGATTACTACCCTACCACGGCTCAAAGGAGTCGTGCAAACAGGTTTTAGTTGGGTACAGTCCCGAGCCACATGGAGGCAGTGAGCGGATCTTCGGGGGTTTCGTCTCTCCCGGTATTGGGGGTGAGGTCGCGCTGTGTCTAGGAGAGCCATTACACGAAGTCCTTGGCCAAGGCAGGAGATTTACTGGTAGGTATTCCAGTAGTATCTCAGGGTGTTCTGGGCTACACTCCGACACGACTTGTACCGCTTTTGGGGGTCTGACTTTTACCCACCCCCTAGGCCCGCCATGCGATGCTCATAGACGAACGGACCGGACTGTACGGATATTGTCACTGACAGGCTCAGTAGGGTGTCAGGATGAGTTCGCTCATCGACGTCCTTTTTAGTCAATAGCTGGTGGCCCGTTACGTATTGGCTTATACCTCTGACGTGCTAGTGGTTAAATCCACAGCCATAGTATTGACGAGTCTTTAGAGTCTACCACACTTTCAGTTACTCAGTTTTCGGGCGAAACGCTGTAGAGGCCGTATGGAGATATGGCAGGGTCCGATCAGATACGTGCGGTATTGCACGGATCAGGATCGGACGGTTTGTACTAGTAGCCGTATAGGTATATGGCAGGGTTCGATCAGATACGTGCGGTATTGCACGGATCAGGATCGAACGGATATTACTAGCCGGCTTTGGTTTAAGCCGGTCCTAGTTTAGTACGGTGTAGATTTTGTCTCTTTGCATTTGTATCCGGACGGAATACAGATGCGGGTGTGTATGCACAGTGTCGGGGTTTTCCTGTAATTTATTACGGGACCAGTTTTCTGGAGTTGCCAGTTTGCATTCCGTTCCGGCCGGTTTTCGTTTGTTCTTTCCCGGCCGGACTTTTCCGATGGAGGGGGTAATTTGCAGTTTTGCAAATTACTTTTGTGGAGGGGTTTTATTGCATATATATTGATTATGATAGCTTTCTTTTCTTTGCACCATGCTTGCTTTGACTTGTGATTTGATGAGGGTATGGTTTGATTAAAGTGAAGCATGCTTGCATGTTTTTATGTCCCTTGATGTGGTCACCCCTTCTTCACTCCTACACTCACCTCCCTTCATCATATATATCCATTCTTTCCCTCCACCATTTCAACCTTGACATGGCCGGCCACTATGATGAGGAGAGGAAAAATGAGAGATTCATTTTGTGCTTCACTTTGTTCATCTCATTTGGCTTGCAAAATTGAGAGCTTCATTTCCCTCCAAAGTTCAATCTTCATTCCTCCATCCAAAGGCAACAAACCCCAAAGAGACAAGTAGCCTCTACACTACACTTCCTACAGCAAATCTTGGACGCGTCGATTCGCCAGCTTCGCGCCCGAGTTGCCTCGGTATTGAGGTGGGAGCCCGTAAAAGCTACAGGCGATGCGGTGCCCTTTCCGACGAGGAGGAGACGGACGGAGATCCCGCGAGGAGATCGGAGTGGAGATGAAGACCGGAGGACTCGGATCAGTCGGTACAACATTTCTACACTCTTTACTGTTTGTTAGTTTAGCACTAATGGCAGATCCGGGGTAAAGTATACGATAGCGCCAAGTTAAAAAGTTTTATTCCGCAATTGGCGTCTGTAGACTGCCGGGGCGCTAACGTAGACTTACAAGTAGAGACTGGGTACACTGGACGGACGCGCTGAGAACACCGAGATGGTATTATACCTTACGTCAGATGGCAGTTCTCTGGTGACACTGGTACAGAGTAGTCTGTTGACCCGAGATCGTCATAGAGTCTTGTGTGGTTCCTACTGTGCTTTGATTTCCACCTTACCACGTCCAAGAGGGCATGCAAAACGGTGGTTTTTGGGTACAGTCCCGAATCATATGGAGGCAATGAGCGATAGGAGGGGATTCGTCTCTCCCGGTATAGGGAGTTGATGTTGCGCTGTGTTCGATTGGCTATAACCGGAAATCTCTGGCCAGGGTTGCTGAGAATTACTGGTAAGTGTTACCTGTAGTTTCTCGAACTGTTATAGACCTCATATCGACACGACTTATCGAGCTATTGGGGTCTGACGTTTACCACCCCTAGGCGAGATATGCGACATATCAGACGATCAGACCGGACTGTACGGTAAGTGTTACTGGTTGGATTCACAGGAGTATGAGCGGGCTTGCTCGTCGATCTTCTGATCGCTCAATACCCGGGTGGCCGTTACGTTTAGCAGACCGCTTGCGGCTTGTGGGTGTTTGATATGATCATCACCTGCTGCCGGCGTATTGATGAGTCTTTAGAGTCCTACACAGAGGTTTCCTGGCTCAAGCGAAACGAAATAGGAGCGCATATGAGATATGTGCGGGACCGAGAATAATGCATGTATGTGATACCGTATTTCATTCTCGCGATGAATGTGTCGATTGGTTGTATGCGATATAACCTAGTTATCGAATCAAGGATTGATTCGATAAATCGATACATTGAATACTAGTCGGTTATATGCGATATGACCGGATCATTGAATCAAGTGTTGATTTAATGATTTAATGTATAATTATATATTTGATATATTACTTTGCATTAAATAGTATTGGTTCACTTTAAATGGATTTTCTCACTTGGATTGTGCAAGTTGTATATGTGATATACTTTTGTGCACATGTTTATATCATGTTTGATGATGCATGCTCACTTGGGTGTAGTTTTGGTTTAAACCTTGGTTATGTAAATGGTTAAGGTTTTTAATTATTTATTCATTTATTTATTTCTTTTTGGCAAGAAATAAAATGGTTGCTAGTTTTGTTTTATATTGAAAGTTCATGAAGGTTTGAAAAGTTGACCATTTTGTTTCTTTCCTTTAACCTAACCATTCCACTTAACCCTAGTTTATTCTCTACACCTAATCATGGTTTGAATATGATAAGTATTGATTTTCTTTTCCATTATTAATTAACACTTATCATATTCTTGCTTCTTCTTCTTCTTCACTTCAAGAAAAAGCTTGCTATCAACAATAGCAACTTGAGAAAATGAGTGAGAAATCCAATTCTAAAGTGAACCCACTTCCTATTTCTTCATCCTCTACCACTTGCCAAGTAGTATAGGGTGTTTTCTTCACAAGTTTCATGACTTGGTGAAGTGGGAGCTTGATCTTGTGATGCCTCGACGTAGATCATCTTCGGCATCGTAGTCGATGACCTAGCCCGCCCATTTCTCCGATGAAGCCGACGCTAGAGCCCGGGATTCGATTTGGACAGCGAGGAGACTTCATTGCGGAGCTATGGAGGTGGAGGACCGGATCTACAAAGGTTGTATTTCCGTTCTTGTAGTTAAGTTGTTAACTAGTTTCTTTTGTCACCTAAAAATCTAGTTAACGATTCGTATTAGGGTTTCTCGGCACTTGTAAAATTTGAAATTGGTATGGTTGATGCCTTGTGAGACCTCATTAGTGTGCCTAGAAACCCTACAGTCGTATCAGAGCCTAGCTAGAGCCTTAGGCGATGCGTAGACGATGTTAGAAACCCGATCGAACCCCGAAACCCTAACTTTTAACCCTCTCTGGACTTTTTCTGAAAAAGTGGTTTTTTCCAAATTAAAAATGCTTAAAAAATTCAGCAGGAAATTCTAAGAATTACGGTGCAAAAATTACCTAATGATCTGTCTAAAGCGCGGCGGAACCGCGGCATTAGCCGCCTATTGCGGAGGTTCCGCGCTCATTTAGTCTCTTCAGTCAACCATTTTTGCACAGTAACTTCTTTATTTAAATGCCGAGTTTTATGGGAATTTTTAATATTTATTCAAGAGTTGAAATTTCAGGGTTGTATTGGGGACTCGGTGTTTCAATCGGATTGTCAGATTTTGTCTATGTGGATTCCGGATAATTTTTGAATATGTTAAAAAGTTCGACCGGATAGAAATACCCAATTTTTCCCCTGCCGGAAAATTTCCAAGTGTTGGATTTTTCCGTGGTTTAAAGATGCTCTAAGTAGTGCAAGTAACGCGATGGTCCCTCTAGAAGACAACAAACCTTAACTCGATTATGTGACCGTCTTGAACTGCCCTTTGAACCTTCGGGTTTAGGGCAGTACGGCGTGCCACATGTGAGGCGTTGGCTTGACCCTTCTACGGCTGGACCGTTGGTACTGAGGCACGAAGTGAATGTCTTTGAACTTATTTCATGAGTTGAGCTGTTTCGGGAAAACTTGGGTGTTTGACTGTTCGATCGGAAAGTTTAACATTTTCTATTTATCTGGAATGGGATACAATAATTGGAATTCACAAGAAGTTATGGGATAACTGAATGAATGTTATAAACATAGCAGTTTAGTCTCACTTGATCGGTTGCCACGGAATTTTGATGTGATCAAAAGTCCGTCGCAATCACGTAGCGTACGCGGATACTCGCCGGGTAAACTTAATAGACAGCCTCGCTCCATAGCCCCGACCAAGTGACTGTAGGAGAACCCCGTCGCCGAAAGCATCCGTTCGGGTGCTCGCGGCAGCGGTGTTCCGCCTTGGTGCACTTCGTCGACGGTATCGGGGGTGCGGCCGTCTACTAAAGTTTGCGACGAGCATTCGATCAGGATGTCGGGAATCTTGTTGAATTGCCCGACTTGATATTGAAAAGAGTTTTCGATAATGAGACTAAAATGCGAGGTTTATAATTGTTAGGCATGCGATGTCTAAGGAATTCATTTGGTCAGGCATGCGATGTCTGAGGAGGTTGCGGATTCCAACTGTTGTAGTTTTACACTTTCTTTTCTGTGACCGTAAGTGTAATATGTGATATCGCCGGTTTCGTTGCTATATGTCAACGACAATTGGGATGTGAATATTTACTTACGTTGATGACATGTGGTGTTATGTGTGTTGCGCCACGGCAGCGCCCCGGCCGTCTTACTCGAGGCCAAATTGCGGAATCAAAATTTTTCCTTACTCGGAAACCGGCGCTACCGCGGACAAAGAAAACCCGGATCGTAACCATTAACCTAACTAGCAAACAAGAGATGGGAAAAGAAGTATACCAAGAGATCCGAGTCCTCCGGTCTTCTCATCATCGCCCCGATCTCCCGCGGAAAGTGTAGTCTCCATATCGTCACCTCCTCGCCGGAAAGGGCACCACATCGCCTTCGTCTTTTACGGGCTCCCGCCTCAATACCGAGGCAACTCGAGCATGAAGCCGGCAACTCGACATGCTCAAGATTTGCTGTAGAATGTGTAATGTAGAATCATAGTCTCACTTTGGGGTTTGTTGCCTTTGGATGGAGGAATGAGGACAAGGAAAATATGGTGCTTTCATGTTTCCTTGCATGAAAGCAAGATCAAGAAGGAAACTCTCAAGAAATGAAGCTCTCTCTTCTTCTTCTCTCTTCTTTTTCTCAACCATGAATAACTCATCATCTTCAAGTGAAGAATAAGGTGGAGGAATGTATGTATATGAAACAAGAGGGAGGTGAGTGTAGGAGAGCAAGAAAGGTGACCACATCCTAAACCATCATCACAACCTCACATCAACTCTAATCAAAGATCAAATCCTTTCTCATCACTTCTAATCAACCAAAAGCAAGTGATGAGAATGGTATCTAAAGATTCTATCATAATAAATACATTTGCAAGAAAACCCTCCACAAAGTGTTATTTGCAAAACTGCAAATAACCCCCTCCACCAGAAAAGTCCGGCCGGGAAAGAACAAAGGAAAACCGGCCGGAACGGAATGCAAACTGGCAACTCCAGAAAACTGGTCCCGTAATAAATTACAGGAAAACCCCGACACTGTGCATACACACCCGCATCTGTATTCCGACCGGATACAAATGCAAAGAGACAAAATCTACACTGTACTAGACTAGGACCGGCTTAAGCCAAAGCCGGCTAGTAAAATCCGTTCGATCCTGATCCGTGCAATACCGCACGTATCAGATCAAACCCTGCCATATAACAATACGGCCACTAGTACAAAAATGTCCGATCCTGATCCGTGCAATACCGCACGTATCTGATCGGACCCTGCCATATCTCCATACGGCCTCTACAGCGTTTCGCCCGAAAGCTGAGTAACTGAAAGTGTGGTGGACTCTAAAGACTCGTCAATACTATGGCTGTGGATTTAACCACTGGCACGTCAGAGGTATAAGCCAATACGTGACGGGCCACCAGCTATTGACCAAAAGGGACGTCGATGAGGAAGCTCACCCCGACACCCAACTGAGCCTGTCAGTGACAATATCCGTACAGTCCGGTCCGTTCGTCTATGAGTATCGCATGGCGGGCCTAGGGGGTTGGTAAAAGTCAGACCCCCAAA
The DNA here is from genome assembly GCA_030015575.1 of Agapanthus africanus. Lineage (NCBI taxonomy): Eukaryota > Viridiplantae > Streptophyta > Magnoliopsida > Asparagales > Amaryllidaceae > Agapanthus > Agapanthus africanus. Next base: position 244,198,408 of record CM057344.1, read on the forward strand.
AGCGGTACAAGTCGTGTCGGAGCGTAGCCCAGAACGCCCTGAGATACTACTGGAATACCTACCAGTAAATCTCCTGCCTCGGCCGAGGGCTTTGCGTAATGGCTCTCCTAGACACAGCGCGACCTCACCCCCAATACCGGGAGAGACGAACCCCTGAAGATCCGCTCACTGCCTCCATGTGGCTCGGGACCATACCCAACTAAAACCTGTTTGCACGACTCCTTTGAGCCGTGGTAGGGTAGTAATCAAAGCACAGTGGGAACTCACACGAGACAAATGACGATCCTCAGGTCGATGAACTAACCTGTACACATGTCACCTGGGAACTGCTATCTGACGTCTGGTATAAGACCAACTAGCAGGTTCCCGGCGAGTCCTGTCCGGTGTACTCATAACCCAATGAGCACCTGTATACATCTTAGGTGAACCAACTGACACCAGTGGCTTGTGAGACCGGCCACCGCCCCTCGTCGGGGTCTCGACTGTATACACTAGTCTACTAATGGAGTATCGATGCCCTGTCTCGAAACTCCTACGACTAGGGACCTTTTAAGGATGTGCTTATAGACTACCAGCTCCCACGTATATGATCGCCATCATACTGCTGGCAGTGAAGCAAGAATCCTAGGGGCTCTATCAACGTGTAATAGCGACATGTCAGGTCACCTAAAGCAGTACACGATGATAAAGGTAAACCAGATAGCATACTATCATCTCGAGTAAGACTGTCCTACCGGGATAGGTCCTCTCTCAATCATTGCAATCACATGCCGGTGATCCGATAATTGACTCTGAGGGCACTATCTCCAACAATGTGTTGCTGGATATGTTATATTGGATCGTCGTGTTCGAATAGCTGGGGTTTTTTATGTGAGATGAGTGTTTTTCATTTTCATTCATGTAAAAACTTGTATGTAATATTCTTTTATTTGGGGCACTTCCAGGTTGCGGAAGATGTCACCCTCTGTATATTATTTACTTTTCCGCACTAGGATAGACCCAAGGAGGGGAGCACAAGTAACCGGGTTCTGGAGTCCAGTGGGAGACCAACTCGAGGAGTCGGGTTCGGGTCTCCTAACTCCAGAATTGGTAGGGTTGCTTGCCGCTCTCGTAGGGGTCTAGGGGTGTGGGTTTGGCTATTCATCGCGACCGTGGAATCCGTGTTTTATACTGGCTCATATTGAAAACACGGACGTCCTAGCATATCCAATATTTCATATGATTCTTCTGCTGCGATATCTGTGATGTGATCATGTGATATGTTCTGTGATGGATACTTTATATAGTATATATGATATATTATATAGACGTTACTTATGTTTTACACCCGCGCTAGCCCTGCCCCGCTCTGCCGTTAGTTACCTAACCTAACGGTGTACGAGGGGACATCGAGGCGAATGCGGATGGCATAAGTGTACGTCGTATTTATCTGTGATGTTTAGGTATTTAAATGATGGGACTTCATTAATATGATTAATGAAATAAAAGAAACCTAAAGATGTTGTAGAATTGAATTTCAAAAATAAAACAGGTAGCTACAGTTCTTGCTTTGCACAGCGGTATATATGATATATCCTGCACCTTATTCGATAAGGAAAGGACCGAGATCCCTTCACCGGGAGTGACTCCTTTAGCAATAACTGGCAGATGCTACACCCCTCGGTTTGTCTTTTGATTGCTTTTAAGAGTTTTTGCTTTGCACAGTGATATATATGATATATCCCGCACCTCATTCGACGAGGAAAGGACCGACGATCCCTTCACCGGGAGTGACTCCTTTAGCAAAACTAGAAAAGCCTCAAAAACACTCCATTTCAAAATTCATTCGATCCTACAACGATATCAAGTTCATTACGCAATAGGTTTTCAGAAAAACCTGTCGTAGCCCTCCGTCATTTCAGATAAGTACTAGTTAGTATTCGTGCTGCGGTAGTTTGGCCTCCGTCAAGGCGTAGTGTACGGTAGCTAACTAGTGCTTATCTGCTTGCATATGATGCGATTGGATTAGGGTATTCGTACGACGTTGTTTGGCCTCCGTCAAGGGTCGTGCGGGTGGGTTTAATTCAATCAGGAAATGACGGGTTGAACTTGACTAGCGGACTATGGGTAGTTTGGCCTCCGTCAAGGTCATAGGACGCTAGGGGCAAAATATTATCGGGAATTTCAAGTGTTGAAATTTGCAATGAGATTGCATACCTTCTATAAGATAGTTGGATCCCGATACCCGCTGCGAGTAAGAGTTACTCCTGGGAGAGTTTTATACATTACAATTAGCCGATCAAGTAGGTGTCTAGAAAGGTGTTAACGAGGTTACGCCTCTGGGAAAACGAGGTTTACATTAATTAGGTTCGTGCGAAAGCACGGGGGACCTCCCTCAAAGTACCGACACTGGCCTGGCTGAAAGATTGGCGAACTTGTAGTGTGTAATTAATCCCGGCTAGTCTTTCCTTTTAGGGTTTGAAGGAAGATTTGATAAAAAGCAGTGGGAGCCATCCTGATTAGATAAAATAAAAACCAATCTATTCTTGCAAGAGCATACGCTGAGTGTTTTCTTCTCTCTCTCTCCAGGTAGCGACCAAATCATGCCTTAATCAAGATAATAATACGGATATTTGACCGAACCCGCTTGTTATACTGAGTTAGGGAACGTTGGTCCCGCTCCAACTTATAATAGTTATAAGATAGAGCAGGAAATTGGGGAATACCAGAATTCCCGTGCCGCCCAAACGAAGAAAGTGCATGTGATGCATCATCTTCGGGTGTGTTCGTTACAATGAACTGTTTCTCTGTATCCTCTACGTCCTGGGTATTTGATACCGGATCAGGATCCCAGATATGTAATCTGTTACATAGGGCTACAGAAAGGTAGAGAACTGATATATAGGGTGATAAGTTTCATGAGGCAGAAAACGGGGCAAGTGTTGCAACCAAGTCTGTTGGTCACTGTCACTCTGTATTCCAAATACATTGATTCTGAACGAATGTTATTAGATACCGAACCTGATATACAAAATCATATCAGTCTCTTTATTAGTAAAGAAATGATAAAATTTTGTATTGTTGGATAATGTTTTGAACATTTCCTATATCAAAAGTTGATCGGTTTAGGCACGTTATCTAAAAGCATTAATGTTCTAAATCAAACTACAGTTCTAAGTATACAGAACACACACAAGAGGAAGAGTTCAGAAATGAACGAATCCTTCTTGAGGCATTGTAGACTAGGTCATATCAATGCGACCCGACTAGCTGAAGTTACTTGTAGATGCATATTTAAATCAGTTTGAATTTACATCTTGTGAAACTTGCCAGTCATGTCACAAAGATAAGATGACCATAGCTCAGTTTACTGGAAACAGAGAAAGAGTTAATGAACTCTTGGGATGATACATGTTGATGTATGAAAGGTCCCCTGTCTACACATGCCAAGACCGGTTCTTTATACTTCATTACATTCCCTGATGATCTCTTTAGATTCAGACATATGTTCCTGTTGAAACAAAAGTCCGAACCTTTTGAGATATTCACAGAATATGATTTAGAAGTAGAAAACCAAAACACGGGTATAAGTATTATGTCCTTTGATGAGATCGAGGAGGAGAATACTTGAGCACGGAAATCCTGGATTATTCTAAAGGAGAATGAGATTCTCTCTCAGCATTACTCCTCTGTATACACCATAGCACGATGGTATATCGGGGCGGAGCAATAGCACCCTATGTGATATGGTGTGCTCTATGATGAGTACTACTGAGTTTCCTATTTCCTTTTGGGAGTTATGCACTTGAGAAGCTGCATACCAATTGAATTGGGTTCCAATCAAATCAGTTCCCTACCGCTTCATATGTGATATGGAAAGGGAAGAGCCCATATCTTAAGATGGTTAAGATTTGGGATTGTCCGGGCTATGTCTAAAAGCATAATCCGGACAAGCTTGAGGCAAGGTCTGTTATGTAGAACTGGAAATGTTCCAGCTATACAAACTGCAGCTGATGATTTGAAAGAACCAAAGGTTTCAATAGTAACCAATGAACCTCAGCCTCTCCGCCGATCTAGTAGGGTTCCTCACCCGCCTGAGAGATACTTCGGTTTCTCGATGACAGTGGGAGCGAGGATTGCATCATGAGATGATGACCCAACTAGTTTCGTACTGTCCATCAGGAGTGGGACTCTGTAAAAATGGCCGGATGCTTAGCGATCTGAGATGAAATCCTTATACACCAACAAAGTATGGATTTTGGTTGCTATATCTGAAGGGTTAAATCCCCATCAGGAGCAAGTATATCTTGAGAAGATCACTTGGTGTACATGGAAAAGTTGAGACTTTCAAAGCTAGACTTGTTAAAGGTTTGCATCATTGACCAGGTGTGGATCATGATGAAACTTTTTCTAAAGATCTATGCTTAAGTCCATCCAGATCCTACTTGCCACGGCTACATACCATGACTACGATATCTGGTGGTTGGGTGTCATGACAGCTTTTCTAAATGATGTTTTAGAAGAGAGCGTCTATAAGTACACAGCCAGAGGGCTTCATAGACAGTGGGAGCAGCGGAAATGTATGCAAGATGCTTTATAGGATAAAGCAGACATCGCGAAGTTGGAACATCTGTTTTGATGTGTTAGTCAAAGAGTTTGACATCAACAAAATGGTAGATGAACCTTGTATAAATAAAAAGGTAGTAGGGAGTATAGTGACGATCCTCGTAGAGTACGTGGATGGCATGCTCTTGATAGGGAAGGAGTTTCCTATGATACGCTCGATCAATCTCCGCTTATCACAATGATTCTCCATATAGGATCAAAGTGATACCTCCTAAATCCTGGGTTTTGGATCTATGAGATAGATCTAATTGGATGTTAGGATTCTCACTAGTTGTAGTGAGATGGTATCAACCGATCCTGGGGAGAATCACTGGAAGGGTTCCAGGGTGATAAGGACGACTGAAAGTCAGTCACAGGCATTGTCTTTACCCTCAGTAAAGGGACGGTATGTTGGAAGGGTTCCAAGCTAGATACCGTGGCATACTAGACGATAAAGGCTGGATACATCGCTACTTAAGATGCTACCAAAGAGGCAGTCTGGATGTATATTTGTTCATGAGATGAACTTAGTTCCTCCCATTGTGTGACAATGGAGTTGTGGCTTATGCCAAGGAACGTCCGTCCCATCAGTGATCCAGACATATTCTAAGGCAGTATCACCTGATCATGGAGATGGTTGATCTCCCAGGGAATCAAGGTAAGGAGAGCAGACTCAGAGGACAACACGGCGGATCCACTCACAAAGGCCTTTTCCCAGAGAGATACATTTATGGGATGGTTGAGTATGAGATACAACAACCACTGCTATCAGATGGCCCTAGTACAAGTGGGAGATTGTTAGTTATATGTATGCCCTAGAGGCCATTACTATACATAGGATGTATATTGTAGTGGATGCTTGGACATATATAGGGAGGACTTTCTTGCTCGACATGATAGTATGCTATCTGGTCACTCTTTACCTTAACATGTACACTGATTGTCTCTCTGTTACATATTGGTAAAGCCCTTAGGATGTGTACTTGACTACCTGGACTATGATGCGGATCATACTAGTGGGGACATGGTAGTCCATAAGTACATCCTTCAAAGTCCCTAGTCGTGGGTATATCGAGACGGGGCATCGATATACCAGAGTAGACTAGCGTATACCTTCTCGACCCATACAGATGGGCGATGGATGATCCCATATCCATTGGTGTTTGACATCAGAGATGATATACGGGTGCTCAGTAGAGACTGGGTACCCTGGACGGACTCGCTGAGAACTCCCAGATGGTATTATACCTTACTTCAGATGGCAGTTCTCTGGTGACACTGGTACAGAGTAGTCTGTTGACCCGAGATCGTCATAGAGTCTTGTGTGGTTCCCACTGTGCTTTGATTTCCACCTTACCACGTCCAAGAGGGCGTGCAAAACGGTGGTTTTTGGGTACAGTCCCGAATCACATGGAGGCAATGAGCGATAGGAGGGGATTCGTCTCTCCCGGTATAGGGAGTTGATGTTGCGCTGTGTTCGATTGGCTATAACCGGAAATCCCTGGCCAGGGTTGCTGAGAATTACTGGTAAGTGTTACCTGTAGTTTCTCGAACTATTATAGACCTCATATCGACACGACTTATCGAGCTATTGGGGTCTGACGTTTACCACCCCTAGGCGAGATATGCGACATATCAGACGATCAGACCGGACTGTACGGTAAGTGTTACTGGTTGGATTCACAGGAGTATGAGCGGGCTTGCTCGTCGATCTTCTGATCGCTCAATACCCGGATGGCCGTTACGTTTAGCAGACCGCTTGCGGCTTGTGGGTGTTTGATATGATCATCACCTGCTGCCGGCGTATTGACGAGTCTTTAGAGTCCTACACAGAGGTTTCCTGGCTCAAGCGAAACGAAATAGGAGCGCATATGAGATATGTGCGGGACCGAGAATAATGCATGTATGTGATACCGTATTTCATTCTCGCGATGAATGTGTCGATTGGTTGTATGCGATATAACCTAGTTATCGAATCAAGGATTGATTCGATAAATCGATACATTGAATACTAGTCGGTTATATGCGATATGACCGGATCATTGAATCAAGTGTTGATTTAATGATTTAATGTATAATTATATATTTGATATATTACTTTGCATTAACTAGTATTGGTTCACTTTAAATGGATTTTCTCACTTGGATTGTGCAAGTTGTATATGTGATATACTTTTGTGCACATGTTTGTATCATGTTTGATGATGCATGCTCACTTGGGTGTAGTTTTGGTTTAAACCTTGGTTATGTAAATGGTTAAGGTTTTTAATTATTTATTCATTTATTTATTTCTTTTTGGCAAGAAAAAAAATGGTTGCTAGTTTTGTTTTATATTGAAAGTTCATGAAGGTTTGAAAAGTTGACCATTTTGTTTCTTTCCTTTAACCTAACCATTCCACTTAACCCTAGTTTATTCTCTACACCTAATCATGGTTTGAATATGATAAGTATTGATTTTATTTTCCATTATTAATTAACACTTATCATATTCTTGCTTCTTCTTCTTCTTCACTTCAAGAAAAAGCTTGCTATCAACAATGGCAACTTGAGAAAATGAGTGAGAAATCAAATGAGTGAGAAATCCAATTCTAAAGTGAACCCACTTCCTATTTCTTCATCCTCTACCACTTGCCAAGTAGTATAGGGTGTTTTCTTCACAAGTTTCATGACTTGGTGAAGTGGGAGCTTGATCTTGTGATGCCTCGACGTAGATCATCTTCGGCATCGTAGTCGATGACCTAGCCCGCCCATTTCTCCGATGAAGCCGATGCTAGAGCCCGGGATTCGATTTGGACAGCGAGGAGACTTCATTGCGGAGCTATGGAGGTGGAGGACCGGATCTACAAAGGTTGTATTTCCGTTCTTGTAGTTAAGTTGTTAACTAGTTTCTTTTGTCGCCTAAAAATCTAGTTAACGATCCGTATTAGGGTTTCTCGGCACTTGTAAAATTTGAAATTCGCATGGTTGATGCCTTGTGAGACCTCATTAGTGTGCCTAGGAACCTTACAATTGTACATTCGTCAGACGCAATAATAAGCATTCCAGATCACAGATGAACTTTATTGGATATACTAGCAATCCGCATTTGCTTTGAGCCTGCAATAAAAGACGGATTACACGGTTGTGATGAATAGCCATTACCCCAACCCTAGACCCCTATGGGTACGGCAAACTACCCGCCAAGTACCCGAAGTGAAGCGGTCTCCCTCAACAGCGTGAGTAGGCCACTAAACACTTCAACGTACCCGGTAGTTTGTGTACCCCGCCTTGGGTCTATCCTAGGAGCAAAAACAGTAAAAAAAGAAATAATACAACGGCGGCTACAATCGCAACCTGGATGCGTCCCGCAAAAGAATATTACATTTACATTGAATGAATGAATATTAAACCCATCTCAAACCCCGGCTAATCATCACAACACTCCAATCAAGTCCATATACACAAACAGTAAACATTATAGAAATGTGCAACCCCCTACCAACCGACATACTAGCAGTTAGGGGAAGTTTACGAACACATTAAATATTACAGATAAAAACCCAATTAGCAAATATCTTAGAACATCGATCGACAACCACTTTCCGTGTCTATCCCAAAAGCAAGCCAGCACAGAAGTAACCTGGGTAGAAACAGAATATACAGAAAACCAAAACACCAAAAAATATGAATTACTGAGCAAATCCGAGTCAACTCGGAGTCGACTCGGCGGCGGATCCGCGGCCAAAAGCACCATCTTACCGCGGATCCGCGGCCGTCTTGCCGAGTTAGGGGCTCGTATTTTCCCAGTATTCTTATATTTCCCTGCTGTGAATTTTAAGGCATATCATATAATTTTTTAGACATGTTTAAAATTAACAGAAACTTAGGGGTCCCGGGGTTTCGTTTTCGTGTTTTCCGTCGATCGAACTTCTAATTAGTTGCTAACAAGCTAGTAATGGTTTAGTTGGCTCTGATACCACTGTAAGTCCATGTCACGCACCCCACGAACTTGCGGGGAGGCGGAATATATGAAAAATGATTATCAAAGCTTTGTAACACGGACTTGAGCCCAAGAATCGTATCTAAACCGTTACTAGCAAACTACGAGAAGTTTAACTACTCGGATTCGAAGTTATACCTCACGTTACTTGTCCTTCGGGTTTTCATCGCTGTCCTCCACTCCTCGTAGGCTACTTGGAACATCGGCACGTCAACGGCCTCCTCGAGTCAAAGACGATCCACCCGAGAGCTCCTACGCCAAGCTTGATCTCTAACTTGAGATAACTAGGTTGCTCAAAGTGCTAATCTAAGCTACCTAGGAGATACAGAGTGAGGTTATGGATGTATTAGTCTAGCTAACCCTTGATCTCAACACATGAAAGGTTAGGGTTAGGGTTTCAAGAATGAGAGAGCTTGAGGAGAGAGAAGGTGATGATAAGAATGAAATATGATATTGTTTCTCACTTGATATATGAAGCATAATGAATAAATGAATAAAATGAGATTATTCATCATGCTATATAAATGCATTATGAGTGATTCACTATGTGAGTCATTAAGCATTTAATAATGCATTAATGACATGATGAATCACACATAATGAGTCACAATATCATTTAATGTTAATGCCACCTTACCCCCCAAGTCACCATGCTTCTAGAAGCTTCCCGACAAATTACGAGAATGCCCCTCCAATCCGTGAAAACACGGAAAAACTTTAGACTGTATAAATCCAATAACCTGATACTAGAATCTGGCTTAAACCAAAGCGGACTAGTAAAAACTGTCCGAACGTCGTACGTGCGTTTAAACACGTATGCGTCCAAACCCTTGTCGTAAAACCATACGACCTCTATATCATTTCGCCTGGAGCAGGGAAGCCCTCTGTGTGGGACTCTAAAGACTCGACACTACGCTGGCAGTGGGTTTAACCACAGACCGCAAGCGGCACTAGCTGTACGTAACGGTCCCCAGGTAGATGTCGATAAGAAGGCCGATGAGGAAACCCATCCGAACTCCTACTGAGCCTGATGTGACAATCTCCGTACAGTCCGGTCTGTTCGTCTAAGACTATCGCATATCGAGCCTAGGGGCGGCAAGCGTCAGTCCCCTAATAGCGGTATAAGTCGTGTCGGAGCGTAGCCCATTACACCCTGAGAAACTACTGGAACCTACCAGTAAATCTCGCTTGCCCTGGCCAGGGACTTTGCGTAATGGCTCTCTGACACAGCGCTATATCAACTCCTAATATCGGGAGAAACGAATCCTGTCTAACCGCCACTGCCTCCAAGTGCTCGGGACTGCACCCAACTGCTGCCTGTTTGCACGACTCCTTTGAGCCGTGGTAGGGTAGCAATCTAAGAACAGTGGGACACACTAGAGGCGAAGTAGCAGTGTCAAGTCTGCGGACTATGCTGTACTCATGTCACCTGGGAACTGTTAACTGACGACGGGTATAATACCAACCAATCAGTTCCCCTGCGAGTCCTGTCCGGTGTACCCGTAACCTAACGAGCACCTGTATACTATCTCCAGTACCACGTACTGATGGCTGTGGGACAGACCATCTCCCCAACTGGGATGAGAAGCGTACACACTAGTCTACTCTGGAGTATCGATGCCCTGTCTCGATAATCCTTCGACTAGGGACAAGTATAGGATGTTGCTTATAGACTACCCAGCCCCCACTAGTGTGACTGCCATCACAACGCTGGTAATCAAGCAAAGAACCTATGGGCTCTACTAATATGTATAAGTGATACGTTATAAGAAACATATACACATATTAAAGTAGACACAAACCAAGTAGCATACTACCATTTTTAGCAAGACTGTATATACAACTGTGAATATCCCAAGCTTCCATTAAGTAATATACATACAAGTATGATACAATAATGGCCCCTAGGTTATATACACTAACAATTATAACAAAATAAAATAATACAATTAACATTTATCACATATATATCAATGTACTACCCGAGTGAGAAAAAGAATTTTTAAGTGAGCTTATATTAGTTAATGTAATTTAATATATCAAATATATAATTATACATTAAATTATCGAATCAACACTTGATCCGATAATCCGGCTATTTCACAAATAACCGACTAATATAATCTGTATCAGTTCATCGAATCAACACTTGATCCGATGACCCGGCTATATCACATATACCCGGCCGATATCTCATATCACGAGAATCTAATACGGCATCGCATACACGTATTATTCTCGGTCCTGCACATATCACATATGTGCTCCTATTCCGTTTTTCCTGAGCCAGGAAACCTCTGTGTAGGACTCTAAAGAATCGTCAATACGCCGGCGGAAGGTGATGATCATATCAAACACCCACAAGCTGCAAGCGGTCAGCTAAACGTAACAGCCACCCAGGTATTGAGCGATAAGAAGATCAACAAGCAAGCATGTACATTCTCCCGCCAATCCAACCAGTAATGCTTCCGTACAGTCCGGTCTCTTCGTCTGATATGTCGCATATCTCGCCTTGGGGTGGTAAACGTCAGACCCCAGTAGCTTGATAAGTCGTGTCGATATGAGGTCCATAACAGTTCGAGAAACTACTGATAACACTTACCAGTAAATCTCAACAACCCTGGCCAGGGATTTCCAGTTATAGCCAATCGAACACAGCGCAACATCAACTCCCTATACCGGGAGAGACGAAACCCCTCCTATCGCTCATTGCCTCTATGTGATTCGGGACTGTACCTAAAACCCACCGTTTTGCATGCCCTCTTGGACGTGGTATGATGGAAATCAAAGCACAGTGGGAATCACACAAGTCTCTATGACGATCTCGGGTCTACAGACTAACCTGTACCAGTGTCACCAGAGAACTGCCATCTGACGTGAGGTATAATACCATCTGGGAGTTCTCGGCGAGTCCGTCCGGTGTACCCAGTCTCTACTGAGCACCCATATACCTTCTCTGATGTCAAACACCAATGGATATGAGATTATCCATCGCCCATCATATGGTTCAAGAAGCGCATACGATAGTCTACTCTGGAGTATCGATGCCCTGTCTCGGTACTCCCACGACTAGGAACATTTGAAGGATGTACTTGGCGACTACACTGTCCCCACTAGTATGATCTGCATCATAGTCTTGGTAGTCAAATACTCATCCTAAGGGCTTTATCAACATGTGACATAGAGACAACTAGAGTACATGTTAAGATAAAGAGTAACCAGATAGCATACTATCATGTCGAGCAAGAAAGTCCTCCCTATATATGTCCAAGCATCCACTACAATATACATCGTATGTACAGTAATGGCCTCTAGGGCATACATATAACTAACAACGACTAGCTTCGAGCATGCCATCACGAGTGGGAACTCTGTGAAATGGCTGGATGCAATGCGATCTGAGATGGAATCCATGTACACCAACAAAGTATGGACTTTGAAAGTTGCTCCTGAAGGAGTAAAACCCATTGGGATCAAATGGATCTTTAAGAAGAAACTTGGTGTAGATGAAAAAGTTGAGACTTTCAAAGCTAGACTTGTTGCAAAGGGTTTTCTTCAACGACCAGGTGTGGATTATGACAAAACCTTTTCTCCAGTAGCTATGCTTAAGTCCATCTGGATCCTACTTGCCATTGTTGCATACCATGACTACGAAATCTGGCAGATGGATGTTAAGACCGCCTTTCTCAATGGTGATTTAGAGGAGTGCGTGTATATGACTCAGCCAGAGGACTTTGTAGATAGTGGGAGCAGCGGAAAGGTGTGCAAGCTGCTTAAATCCATATACGGGTTAAAGCAGGTATCGCGGAGTTGGAACATCTGTTTTAATGTAATAGTCAAAGAGTTTGACTTCATCAAAAACATAGATGAACCTTGTATCTACAAGAAGGTTGCAGAGAGTAAGGTTGTCTTCCTTGTATTGTACATGGATGACATGCTCTTGATAGGAATTGATGTTCCTATGCTGCACTCGGTCAAGCTCTTCTTATCACATAGATTCTCAATGAAAGATCTAGGTGATGCCTCCTACATTTTGGGAATTAAGATCTATAGAGATAGATCTAAATGGATACTAGGATTGTCCCAATCCAGATACATTGACACCATACTAAAGAGGTTTAGTATGGAAGAATCCAAGCGTGGGAACCAACCCACGATCTTTGGACTCACTCTCTCCAAAGAGATGTCTCCTAAGACTGATTTGAAAAGAGCTCGCAAGCAAGGGATACCCTATGCTTCGGCAGTAGGCTCTATCATATACGCGATGCTATGTACCAAACCCGTTGTAGTATACTCACTAAGTGTAGTGAGTAGGTATCAAGCAGATCCAGGAGAGATTCACTGAACATCTATGAAGAACATTCTCAAGTACTTGAGAAGGACTAAGGAGATGTTCTTGGTGTATGGTAACGGAGAACTCCAGGTGGAGTCCTTTACCGATTCGAGCTTCCAAAGTGATAAGGACGACTCTAAGTCGCACTCGGGATTTGTCTTTACCCTAAATGGATGGGCGGTTTGTTGTAAGAGTTCCAAGAAAGAAACCGTGGTAGACTCGATGATGGAGGCCGAATACATCGCTGCCAACGATGCTGCCAAAGAAGCTGTCTGGATGAAGAAGTTCATCACTAAACTTGGTGTGGTTCCGTCCATTGAGCATCCAATACCTTTGTATTGTGATAACAATGGAGCTGTGGCTTTAGCCAAGGAACCCAGGTCCCATCAGAAGTCCAGACATATTCTGAGGCGGTATCACCTGATCCGGGAGATAGTTGATCACCGCGAGATCGAGGTCAGGAGAGTTGACACGAAGGACAACACTGCGGATCCACTCACGAAGGCCATACCCCAGATACAATTCGAGAGACTCTTCGGGATGTTGGGTATGAGATACTACAACAGCTGGCCTTAGTGCAAGTGAGAGATTGTTAGTTGTATATATTCCCTAGAGGCCATTGTTATACATATGATGTATATTATAGTGGATGCTTGGATATATATAGAGATGACTTTCTTGCTCAATATGATAGTATGCTATCTGATTTCACTTTGTCTAAACATGTTGACTTGTATTGGTTTACTGTCTTGCTCTCACATGTTGATAAAGCCCTTAGGATATGTACCCAACTACTAGGACAATGATGCAGATCATACTAGTGGGGCCAGGGTAATCCAAGAGTACATCCTATAACTGTTCCTAGTCGAGGGTGTATCGAGACAGCGCATCGATACACCAGAGTAGACTAGTGTATACGCATCTTGACCCATATGATGGGCGATGGATGATCCCATATCCATCGGTGTTTGACATCAAAGATGGTATACGGGTGCTCAGTGGAGACTGGGTACACTGAACGAACTCGCTGAGAACTCCTAGATGGTATTATACCTATCGTCAGATAGCAGTTTTCTGGTGACACTGGTACAGGTTAGTCTGTAGACCCGAGATCGTCATAGAGTCTTGTGTGATTCCCACTGTGCTTTGATTTCCACCTTACCACGTTCAAGAGAACGTGCAAAACGGTGGCTTTTGGGTACAGTCCCGAATCACATGGAAGCAATGAGCGATAGGAGGGATTTCTTCTCTCCCGATATTAGGGGTTGATGTTGCGCTATGTTCGATTGGCTATAACTGGAAGTCCCTGGCCAGGGCTGATATGGAGATCTACTGGTAAGTGTTATCAGTAGTTTCTCGACCCGTTATGAGCCTCGCATCGACATGACTTATCGGTTACTGGGGTCTGACGTTTACCACCCCTAAACTGGATATGCGACATATGAGACGAAGAGACCGGACTGTACGGTAGTGTTACTGATTGGCTCGACGGGAATTTTGACAGCTTCGCTGGTTTTCTTCTGATCGCTCAATACCCGGGTGGCCGTTACGTTTAGCTGACCGCTTGCGGCTTGTAGGTGTTTGATATGATCATCACCTACTGCCGGCGTATTGACGAGTCGTAGAGTCCCACACAGGAGTTTTCTGGCTCAGACGAAACGATGTTTCGTGCATATAAGATGTGCGCGGGGACCCGATTGAATGCGAGTATGTGATACCGTATGTTAATCAGGCGTTTTTCTATTGGTCGGGTCGTATGTGATATGACCGGTTTGTTAAATCAAGTGTTGATTTAACATTTGACTTTTAGTTTAATTCTTTATTTAAACCCTTTTCTTTGTTGAAGATGTATGCATGCATGTATGTACATGTTGATGTGCATGGACACATACATGCATAGTGTCATGGTTGATGATACACAATTGGTGGCAATATAAGACTTACATGGTTCAATATATATATATATATATTCTATTTGGATTATAAAAGGCAAATGGAAATTAAATCTTTAATGGGTTTTTCTACACTCTTCTTGACTTTGACCTAGCTTAGACCCATGGTTTACTTTTCATTTAGACTTTAACCCAAATGGAAAATATCTAGATATTATTGAACCATAGTTTGAAATGAGAGAAAGAAAATATATATATTTTCTATTCTCATTTATTGATTAAGCTTATCATTATCTTTTTGACAAAAGCTTTTGCCATCATCTTGTTCTTCCTCCAAACTCTCTTGAGTTTTCTCTTGAGTGAGGGTGATAAAAAGAAAGGGTTTTGACTAGAGAATACAAACCACCTCATCATTTTACACACATCTAGCCCATTTGTTTAGGGTGTTTGCTATACTTCTTTCACAAACCAAGTAAAGCAAGGAGCTTTGGGCAAAGGGACTTCGGGTGGATCATCGTGGACAAGGAAGGTTGCTAGCGATCCGTTCCAAACTCTCAAAGGTCTAAGGAGTCACCAAGGGATGACTACAAAGGTTGCAATTTCTTCACTTAGTGTTACAAGAGTTCTTTGTATGTGATACAATTTTGTTGTTACCCTAAATATTCTAGTTTAAAGATTCATGGTTTGTTTGCTTTGCACCTCTCTAAATTTTAAAGTGGCATGAGTGATACTTCCATAGACTAGACTAGGTGCAAGGGAAACCCAACAGCTGCTGATAGACGGCAGCCCTGATCTGAGACCGGTCTCGTTTCTCCAACAAGATGTCCAGGTTGGTCCGTAATGCCGTGGTGTTTGCTTCGTCGTCGAAGTGTTCGACCCGATGACTGGGTAGCCCGATCTCCGCTGGGACCATTGCTTCGGTCCTGTAGCAGAGGCTGAAAGGGGTTTCCCCGATGGGGGTCTTCTTGGATGTGCGCAGGGCCCATAAGACCCGGGGCAGCTCCTCGACCCAACTGCTTTGGCATCCTTCTAGGCGGGTCCGGAGACCTCGGAGGACGTCCCGGTTAGCAACTTCGGCCTGCCCGTTGCATTGGGGATGTGCGACCGCGGCAAACTTCATGAGGATATGGTATTCATTACAGAAATCCTTCACTTTCTCATTTTCGAAGTTCGTCCCGTGGTCGGTGATGATACACCTCGGGATGCCGAACCGGAGTATCAGGTTGTTCTACAGGAACTTGATGGTCGTGGCGGCATCCGGTTTCCTGATGGGGATGGCCTCGACCCATTACGTGAAGTAGTCTACTGCGACGAGGATATACTTGTGCCTGCCCGTACCAGTCGGGAACTGGCCTATCATGTTCAATCCCCACTGGGCGAACGGCCATGGGGAGGTTAAAGTGGTCAGCTCAATAGCCAGAAGGCGAGGTATGCTTCCGTGGAGCTGGCAACTTTTGCATCTCCTGATGAGCTTCTGGGCATCTTCATGAATAGTTGGTCAGTAGTACCCCTGGAGCAATGCCTTCTGCATTAAGGTTCGGGCCCCTTGGTTTGCACCGCCGACCCCTTCATGGATTTCACGGAGGACGTAGTCGGCTTCGTGGGGGTCAACACACCGGAGAAGGGGCTGAGTGAAGGATTTCTTGTAAAGGTTCCCGTTCTCCAGACGAAGTGACGGGCTTTAGCCCGGAGACGGCGGGCTGCTCCCCGGTCTTCTGGTAGTGTACCATCCCTTAGGAATTCCATGAGGGGCCTCCTCCAGTCCTGGTCGTCTTCCTGCGCTGTATATACATGGAGTATTGTCTCTCCGTCTTCCACGCTGGGCCGTAGCAAGGTTTCAACGAGGATAGACCGCTTGTTGTTGGCCGAGTAGGATGAAGCCAGCTTGCTCAGGGCGTCGGCTTGGGCATTGAGCTGCCTGGGTATTTGCTCTATCTGGACTTCGTCGAAGTTCTTCCGAATTTTTCTTAGCTCGGCCAGGAACTTCACCATTAGAGGTTCCCAAGCCACGAAGTGGCCGATCACTTGAGTAACGACTAGGGCTGAGTCACTGCGGATTCGAATTATTTTCAACCCCAGCCCAGAGGCCATGCGCAGTCCAGCCAACAGAGCCTCGTACTCTGCCGCGTTGTTTAAGGCCTTGAATCCGAGCTTTAGAGAATACTCCATTTCTTCCTCGTTCGGGCCCCGAATGATGAGGCCAGCGCCACAGCCTTCCTCAGTTGAGGACCCGTCGACGTAAATGACCCACTCAGGGACCGAGTCGGGTCTCCCCATGATTGGGTGTTGAGCCGCGAGGGTCGGCGTGGGCTCCGGTTCTTTGCTGGGGATGGTGCACTCGACGATAAAATCGTCCAGGGCTTGTGCTTTGATAGCCTGCCTTGGACGGTATTTTATGTCAAACTGGGACAGCTCCCACCTCCACTTCTCTAAGCGGCCCGAGGATTCGGGTGAGGCGAAGATAGCCCCCAGCGGGCGCTCGGTGAGAATGAGGATAGTGTGCGCCTGGAAGTAGTGCCGTAGCTTCCTTGAGGCCACAACGAGTGCCAAGACAATCTTCTCTATGGCTGGGTATCTCGTTTCTGCGTCTTTGAAGACGTGGCTCACGTAGTACACCGGCTTCTGCGCTCCGTCGACCTCTCGTACGAGCACTGAGCCCGCTACTTGATCAGATACCGCCAGATATAATGAGAGCTCGTCTCCTTCAACTGGTCGAGTTAGCAGCGGTGGCATCACAAGGTGCCTCTTTAATTGGTCGAAGGCGGTCTGGCACTCTCCTGACCACTCGAACCTCAGGATTTTCCTTAGAGCTTTGAAGAATGGGAGGCACTTTTCCCCAGACCTCGACATGAAACGGCTCAGAGTGGCTACCCTCCCCGTCGGTCGCATGATCTTGACGTTGGTCTTGGGCACGGTCATGTTGAGGATAGCGTCGATTTTTTCCGCGTTAGCCTCGATCCCATGATGGGTGACCATGAAACCGAGGAACTTTCCCCCGGTGACCCCGAATGCGCACTTAGCGGGGTTCAACTTCATCTTGAACTTGCGGAGTACCTCGAAGGCCTCACCGAGGTCCTTGGCGTGGTCGGTCGACGAGACTGATTTAACGAGTATATCGTCGACGTAAACTTCCATGTTCCTGCCGATCTTTGGCTTGAACATGCGGTTGACCAACCATTGGTATGTAGCCCTGGCGTTCTTGAGGCCGAAGGGCATCACATTGTAGCAGTATACCCTCCGGTCCGTTGTGAATGTGGTGAGATCTTCTTCTGCCGGATTCATACGGATATGATTGTTGCCAGAGAAGACATCCATGAAGCTCAATAACTCGTGGCCTGCCGAGCTGTCGACGAGCTGATCTATCCGAGGTAGAGGATAGTTATCTTTGGGCAGGCCTTGTTGAAGTCGATGAAGTCGATGCACATGCTCCACTTCCCGCTTGACTTCTTGACCAGGACTACGTTCGCTAGCCACTCTCAATAGGGCACATTCCGAATGAAGTTGGCGGCGAGGAGCCGATTTACCCCATCCTCGATAGCCTTCTGTTTGACCGGGACGAAGCTTCGCTTTTTCTGTCTGACGGGTCGGGTCGTAGCATCTACCCCGAGCTTGTGAGATATAACTTTGGGGTCGATCCCAGGCATGTCGGCAGGCGCCCAGGCAAACACGTCGGAGTTGTTTCTGAGGAAATGAACCAGGTCATCTCGCTGAGTTCCTGTCAGAAGCGACCCGATCTGAACGAGTTTTTCGTCGTCCCCTTCTACGAGGGGGGCCTCTGTCAGAGGCTCCACCGGGGTCCCTCGGACCTCTTTTTGCTCGTCTCGAGTGTCCATGAACCCTTGATGTCACCCTCACCTTCGACATCGTCAACCGGCTTCTCCGATGAAGATGTTGCGGTGAAGCAAACCTTTGCAATTCGCTGGTCTCCATAGACCCGGCCTATCCCGCCCTGGTCGAGAGGGAACTTCATCGCCAGGTGGTAGGTCAATATTTAGGCCCGGAGGGAGTTCAGCATGGGGCGGCCGAGGAGGATGTTGTAGGCCAATGGAATTCTCGCTATGATGAATTCCACCGGCACTGTCCGCGTACGGCCGGCCTCCCCGACGTTAAACTGTAGAGTGATTACCCTTTCCGCCGGGATGTAGTGGTTGGTGAATCCTGAAAGGACGTGGGAGGTCGGTCTCATGTCCGCCATAGTGAGCCCCATGCGCAGAAAACAGTCGTAGAAGAGAATGTCTGCCGAGCTTCCCGAGTCGACCAGGATCCTGTACACCTCGTATTGATGGACCCGAGCCGTAATCACCAGGAGGTCATTGTGGGGCCGGGATATGCCGAAAGTCCATGTCGTCAAAAGTGATCGGCTCGGTCTCCCTGGCCTTCTTCCTTGAACGTCTGTCGGCCTCCGCGGCTGGCGCGTGGTGCTGAGTCTCTTAGGTACTCGACGCACTCTCCGCCGTCATGACCATGATTTTTGACGAGCCTCGGTTCCTTTCGTTGAGGTTTCTTACGCCCCCCGGTGAGGTTGTTTTTGAGCTGCAGTGGAGAGTCTCGCGTGCGCGACCCCGTCGAGGGAGGGGGTGCCAGTCATGCCTACAAACAGGCGAGCTGACCGCCACCGCCTCGGGAGGGACAGGGGTGCGACGAGACTCGGGGCGAAACTCTCTGGCGTAAGACTTCGGAGCCAAACGGAGTGGTGTCTACCGGGTTTTTGAATATGTCGGCCTGGGCGACCTGTGGCTGTTGGAAACAGTGAGGCGACGATCGGCCATGCCAGCACGATCGGAGCCTTCTCTCCCTCTGTAAGGGTCCCGGTCCGGCGGAGGGGGACCGGCGGTCTGGGGATCTTGCCCTGCCATTTGGACGCGGATGAGCGCCTCCATGACGGACGCGAGTCGGTCTATCCGGCCGGCAAGGGCATTGATGGCATTCGGCAGAGGAGGTTCGTCCGTGCCTCCGTTGAGGGGGGTGCGGCGGCTAGTGCTTGGATCGTCGTGATGATCGCTCGCCGTTGGACTGAGATCGGAAGATCAACTTTTGTTTTTGTGGAATCAAGGGATTCCCACTGCAGGGTTACCTAAGACGGCAGCAAGGTTTCGGGAGGCATCGTCCATGCCAGATTCAAAAATTTGCCGTTTTAGCTAATCCTAACTAAGAATCGTAAACTAGAAATCGACGGAAATATAAATGCAAACACTTTGCAAGTCTAGTAAGTAAGGAATACAACCTTTGTAGACCGGTCCTTTACTTCAATAGCTCCGTGTAGTAGTCCCTTCGCTGCGATCGTAAACTCCGGACTCTAGAGAGGCTCCCATGAAGAAACGAACAAGCTTGCTTCGATGTCTTTGAGGCCGAAGATGATCTACATCGAGGAGACACCAACCCAAGCTATTTCATCACTAGGTCAAGAACTTTGTGAAGAGAACACCCTATACTAAATGTCAAGTAGTAGAGGATGATGAAGTAGGAAGTGGGCTCACTTTAGATTTCATTTTCTCACACTTTTTCTCATATCTCCATTGAAGCTAGAAAGTTTTGAGGAAGAAGAAGAAGAAGCATGAACTAACTCATCAAATGAATTATTGTGTAAGGTTAATAATGCAACCAAGGGTTAAGCATGTCATGCTTAACCCTTGTAGAGAGTTAACCATGTGCTATGGTTAAAGGTTAGGTCAAAAATATCTTAAGAAAGACAAAGAAAATGGATAAAATCAAAGATGCTTACAAGCTTCTACAAGCTTTCAACAAATATCAACCATGACTATTATCCATAATATTTGAATTACTTAATGATAAATTTAAACCCTAATCTTAACCCTAGCATGGTTTAACCCTCATTAACCCTAGTTGCATTTGTAACCTTGCATGATACATTTAACATATATCACATATACATCAATGTATCCAAAGTGAGAAAAGAAATCTTAAGTTAGCTAATATTAGTTAATGTAATGTAATATATCAAATATATAATTATACATTAAATTATTAAATCAACACTTGATTTAATAATCCGGCTATATCATATATAACCGACTAATATCATAATGTAATATCTTATCGAACCAACACTTGATCCGATAACACGGCTATATCACATATAACCATCCATGTCATACATCGCGAGAATAGAATGCGGTATCACATATCGCATTAATCTCGGTCCCGCACATATCACATATGTGCTCCTACTCCGTTTCGCTTGAGCCAGGAAACCCCTGTGTAGGACTCTAAAGACTCGTCAATACGCCGGCAGTAGGTGATGATCATATCAAACACCCATAAGCCGCAAGCGGTCTGCTAAACGTAACGTCCACCCAAGTATTAAGCGATCAGAAAATCAATAAGCAAGCCTGCTCACACTCCTGCGAATCCAATCAGTAACACTACCGTACAGTCCGGTCTCTTCGTCTGATATGTCGCATATCTCGTCTAGGGGTGGTAAACGTCAGACCCCAGTAACTCGATAAGTCATGTCGATATGAGGCTCATAACGGGTCGAGAAACTACTGATAACTCTTACTAGTATATCTCTGAAGCAGCCTTGGCCAAGGACTTCCTGTTATAGCCAATCGAGCACAGCGCAACATCAACTCCCTATACTAGGAGAGACAAAACCCCTCCTATCGCTCATTGCCTCCATGTGACTCAGGACTATACCTAAAAGCCACCGTTTTGCACATTTTTGTAAGTCCACGGTAGCGCCCCGGCCGTCTAACAGACGCCAAATGCGGAACAAAAACTTTTACAACTGGCGCTATCGCGTACTTTAACCCGGATCTGCCATTAAAGCTAAACTAACAAACTACAAAGTGGGTAGAAAAGTTATACCGAACGATCCGAGTCCTTCGGTCTTCAACCATCATCCCACGCTTTGTTGCGGCTGCTCCGATCTCCTGAATCTCCAGTCTTCTCGTCCAGGTGGCACCACGTCGACGGATCTTTAAACGGGCTCCCGCCTCTGAACCGAGGCAACTCGGTCGTCAAGTTTGCTAAAAGAGACGACCAAGATGAAGTAGAGAATGAGTAGAACACGTTGTCTCGCTTCGTCCAAAGCCATGGACGAACGGTTAATGAAGTTGCCTTTTGGATCGGGTGAAATGAGAAATGAGGCTATCTAATTTCAATGAGTCCAAAACTATATCAATCTTTTTTCCAAGCAACCATCTATCAACAAGAAAGGGGGCCGGCCATATATAAAGAGGAGGGGGTGAGTGTAGGAGAGGAGTGGTGACCATAATGAAATGATACTTATCATAACACACTTAAAGAAAACATGACTCACTAATGACACCAAGTATGAACACATTAAAAGCAAAGGATGAATCATAAACCTAGTCACCCTTGCATTAAATGAATCATTAAATACACTAATGAGTCACTTAAAACCACATCATCCTAGTCACCATCTAGAAGCTTCCACACTCATTCAAGAAAAGATAAATCCGTCTTTAACCAAATGGTAAAGACGGGCGATAGAAAACTGGAAACTTCCAAAAGCGATCCTGAAACGAATTTCAGGACAACCCCGTAACAGTATAAACATACCTGCATTTGTATTACGCCTGAATACAAATGCAACCGAGACAAAGATATTATATCTACACAGTATAATACTCGGATCCGGCTTAAACCAAAGCCTACCAGTATTATCTGCCCGAAAAATGACACGTGCGTAAACGCACGTGCATTTTCCGAACCTTGCCATAAAACCATATGACCTCTACAACGTTTCGCCCGAACTTGGGAAACTGTCTGTGGGGGACTCTAATGACTCATCAACACACTGGCACTGGGTATAACCACTAGCACGTCAGAGGTACTGGCTGTACGTAACGGTTGCCTATGTATTGATTGGAAAGGAAGCTGATGAGAGGACTCATCCAGAAACCCTACTGAGCCTAACAGTGACAATATATATACAGTCCGGTCCGTTCGTCTATGAGTATCGCATATCGGCCTAGGGGGCTGGTAACGTCAGACCCCCAATAGCGGTATAAGTCATGTCAGAGAGTGGCCCAGAACACCCTGAGATACTACTGGAGTACCTACCAGTAAATCTCCTGCCTCGGCCGAGGGCTTTGTGTAATGGCTCTCCTAGACACAGCGCGATCTCACCCCCAATACCGGGAGAGACGAATCCCCTGCCGATCCGCTCACTTGCCTCCATGTGGCTCGGGACTGTACCCAAAAAGGACCTGTTTGCATGACTCCTTTGAGCCGTGGTAGGGTAGAAATCAAAGCACAGTGGGAACTCATACGAGACAAATGACGACCTCAGGTCGATGAACTAACCTGTACACATGTCACCAGGGAACTGCTATCTGACGATATGTATAATACCAACTAGCATGTTCCCGGCGAGTCATGTCCGGTGTACTTATAACCCAATGAGCACCTGTATACATCTTAGGTGAACCAACTGACACCAATGGCTTGTGAGACCGGCCACCACCCCTCGTCGGGGTCTCGACTGTATACACTAGTCTACTCTGGAGTATCGATGCTCTGTCTCGAAACTCCCACGACTAGGGACACTTTAAGGATGTGCTTACAAACCCCGGCTCCCATGTATATGATCGCCATCTTACTGCTGGTAGTCAAGCAAGAATCCTATGGGCTCTATCATTATGCAATAGTGAACTAAAGCATGTATACGATGATAAAGACAAACCAGATAGCATACTATCATCTCGAGCAAGACTGCCATATCGGTATAGGTCATGTCTCAATGATTGCAATCACGTACCTGCGATCCAATAATTGACTTTGTGGGCACTATATCCAACAATCTCCCACTTGCACTTAAGGCTAATTATTGCGATGTCGCATACTCACAGCCCGTGTGATATCGAACACCCAACTCCTGTACTAATCAGTTTCACAAAGCTAGTTTGTAAAACTCTTATGTTCGAGGAATAGCTTCAGTGAGTGGATCCGCCCTGATGTTTCTTTCTATATCTCTCTAAATCTCAAATTCGCGGAGAAAGCCATCTCCTGAATCGAGTAATACCTGTCTTAGAATATGTCTGGATATCTGATGGGACCTATTTCATAAATGAACTCCAAATCCAAACTTCTTAGACTGTATTGATAACTGAACCTAATCAGTATCGCGCACCATGCCTCCCACAGTATCCTCTTAGACCATCTGTCCAAAATACTGTCCCTCGTCGGAGGGAAATCTATAACTCTGACAATCACTCTGTCATCCATGTCACTTTTGAAGCCTGGAATGATAACCGTTTCCCGAAGAAGGCTGCCGTCATCAAATCCGTAGAACATGCACTTATGTTCTAAAACTGCTTCCTTATGTTTCTCCAGGATTGGATTAATATTAACTTATCGCATCTAGTGCAAAAAAAACATCTGGTGTAGTACTTGACTTTTCACGATTGACTCAATTGCCTAAGCAAGTGATCTGCCAATCATGCACATCCCTCTCCCCTTTAGTCTTTAAGACACCTTTAGAGAGGGTGACTCCATCACCTGCAGGTACACCACCATGCCAGGAGTCATCTATTCTAAAATACTATTAGAATACTGTCAAAGTACCCATATTGGGAAACTACCCAATTCTAGATCTAAAGCCATAGATCTAGTAACCAGAATGTCTGATATTATATCCATATCCTGTGTGAAGAAACAACTGTGTGACGACCACAATATAACCGATTGTAGTATAGGAATTTTACTTCCTACTCTGTGTATGTCATCCAAATACCAGGACATCACACCATATTATCTTCTTAACAGATCCATCTCCTATTCTGATGAAGTCAAAACCATGACTGTCACATAAAAATTAGATGATCTTGTCTCCGCTATATTTGCTCAAGCCTATAAATAGATATAAGTTACTTGCCCACTATGCTTCCGCTGCTCCGACTGACTACGACAACCCTCTGGCAGAATAATATATACGTACACTTCTAAAGCTAGTCTAGAACGACGCTATACTTATCCTCCTGCCGAGTCTCATAGTCTGGAACAACAGTAGTGTCAAGTCTGGGTAAATAAGAACCTCCCTGTCACCGTCCTTGAGGCTACCGGAGTACCTCTCGGGTGTCTGAAGTTACCCATCATATCTGCGGAGTAGCTATTGGAATGTCAAACCTGATTGAATATATAGGTCCTATTAAATTTTCCGTAATCGTTTGCGGATCTGGAATCACTTCCAGTTCTACCATACTCTCACTACTGTTTTCTGAAAAAATCCATTTTACTAAAACTGTGGCGAGTCAAGAACAATATCACTATTGATCTTCCAGATGGTAGAAAATCAACCCTCGTCAAAGCCAGGGTCAACCCGCAAACTGCCATTACAGAAACGTGCCTTGATTTATCCAGTGTCTGGTTTTAAGCATAAGCTGGATAACTCCCCGTATCTTAACATCGTTAAGATATGAACCATTCTATATACAATATAGAAATAGAGGCATTAATTTAATTGGAACCAGATTCAAATCATGCAGCTGTCTCCAGTGCATATCAACTTAATAGAGAGAGGCTAATCAGCATTACTCAACTTAGGAATCCATCCAATTATGAGTAACCTGAAAGAGAAACTAGTTTCTCCAAACCATTACTATCAACTGAATACCAATCATAAGTATCTACATCTTCGATCTCTTCGAAGAATACCGATACTTGCGATACCTGGTTCTCTACTTTATTCTTATACCCACAACTTCTCAAAACTTAGACATTGTATTTCTACGAAACACTTGTCTAAAAACTAGAGAAGTCATAAGTAAACAGAACATAGTACGAGGACCTACCCCTTTGTCCTGATGGACACTAGACAACATACAATACTCTGTATAAGTCCGCTGAGCTGAATAACTCAAAACCTGTGCATCGTAGATTGAAAACTGTACCCAGGCGATTTCCTCAAATATCACCAATTACAACGAATTCCGATATAATGAGGATGATCACCAAATTCCCAATAACTTACTCCCACTCATCATCTGTAAAACCATACAAATGTGAGAATCATACCTGGTAAATACATACCCTGGAGTAAGTATCTAATCGGGAAATCAGTTTTCCTTTAATAATGCACTGAAACATGAAAATGTTTCGTAGGGGTATCCTGGTATTCATAGTAATGCCTCTTCCATAATCCAATTCATGACTTTAACCGTATATTTCATTTGCTATCTCTCCAAATCCCTTTATTTGTCTTTAGTCGTTACCTTCTGTATACCATCGTTAGGCTAAATGGTTTTCTTCCTTCCCTACCGTTCGGCACCAGCCTATGGTTTGGAAGAAAACGATCCAGTAAGCATAATAGGTGTACTCTCCTAATCCTAGGAGTACTCGTAACTTGAGAGAAGGTGATGGTAAAAGACAACTGAATAATACCTTATTCTATTTCTCCCGAACTGGGGAAAAAAGCAAAGGTGAAATAGGAGTGGCGATGAAGTACACGGTTTGGTCGTGAATGATAACAGTCGCAATTTACTTTGTCCTCTTTCTAATCCCTTTATTTTGTCTTTAGTTATTACCTTCTGTACACCCTACTTAGGCTAATTGGTTTTCTTCATTCCCTACCTTTCGGCACCAGCCTATGGTTTGGAATAAGACTATCCAATAAGCGTAATAGGTGTACTCTCTTAAACTAAGGAGCCCTCGCAACCTGAGAGAAGGTGATAATAAAAGACAACTGAATAAACCAATTCTATTTCTCCTGAACCTGGATCCATCCTCGAAGAAGTCCCTTCGAGTTCATATATAACCATACGATGGATCTTTCCAATGGAAGTGGATGTCCGTAGTAATACGGGGTGTTCTGAGAAGTACAAAGGGTAAAAAAAGGAGCGGCAATGACTTATACAACTCAGACAATCCAAAAGCCAGTATTTTAAGAAGGTTCGGTCAACTTGGTCACTGAGTCAAAGTCTAGGGTCGGTCAAAGGTCGCTGCCAAAGAGAGAGAGAGAAAAGAAACACTCTGCGTGCACTCTAACCTAGATCAGAATGGTTATCACTTTATCTAATCAGAAAACCTCCCACTGTAATCTCAAATTCTCCTCCAAATCTGAAAGAAGAATTAGTCGGGATCACCCGAAAAGTAAACCAACTCATCAGTGAGAATCGGGATCCAACTATCATCGCATAATAACTTGATGGAATCCACTCAAGTTATCACACTCCAGAAGGTATACGCATGCCTGGCAAGTTTCCTGTATGTTTGAAACTCCCGATATATATTTTTGCCCCATGCTCTTATGACCTTGACTAAGGGCCAAAAATCTCATAAGTCACATGTCAAGTTCTATCCATCATTATCCAGGTCAATTTGAACCCACCCGTACATACTCTTGACAAAGGGCCAAATATAGTAATACGACTGTCCCAAACCAACGCATCTATCTATGCAACATGTGAACACCCCAGCAGCTACCAATCACTATGTTTTGACTAAGGGCCAAATATACATAGCTTGAATACTACCGACCATTCATAAGAAATGACGGAGGGCTACGGCTGGTTTTTGGCGAAAAACCTTTAACGTAATGAACTTGATCTTGTTGAAGGAACCTGATAGCTTTTTATAAAAATATAGTGACGAAAACGTTTTGCTAAAGAGGTCACTCCCGGTGAAGGGATCTCGGCTCTTTCCTCGTGGAATGAGGTGCAGGATATTCTAACTAAATACCGCTATGCAAAGCAACTTGTAATCGACTATAGTAAAGTTATTACCCTGACGTAAACTTCTGCCCAAGGGGTCACTCCCGGTGAAGGGATCTCGGCCCTTGCCTCGTCGAATGAGGTGCAGGATATTCCAACTGAATATCGCTATGCAAAACAAAAGGAAACATCTTTGTAATAACACCTTTTAAAATTTGTTCCAACAACAACAAATATAGGTTTGTTTTATCCTTGCATTGATAAGAATCAATGCAGTCCCATCAATCAATCACACCAAAAAAGAACGAAAATATAATGTACGTATATGCCATCCGCATTCGCCTCTGGGTCTCGTCATCACCCGTTAGGTTACTTAACTAACGACAGAGCGGGGACTGGACTAGCGCGTGTGTAAAACATATACAACATTTAATAGTATATATACCAATATACAGTAATCGCTCCAGGCGTGATAATATGCAACATTACAGAAAAGTAATAAGCATCACAGAACAATACAGATAATCTAGGATCTCCGGGTTTCACAGAGCCGCTACTGAAACTCGACGTTCCCCTGGTCGTGTGGATAGCCTGTGCAATGAAACCTAGACCCCTACGGGTGCGGCAAGTTACCCGCCAAAACCTGAAGCGGGGCAGCCCCCTACAGCAAAATGAATGGACCACCCGGCACTTCAGGGAATCCGGTAACTTGAGCACCCCTCCTTGGGTCAACCTGTACCCCCTACGAGTGCGGCGAATAGCCTGCCAATTCTAGAGTAAGGCCCCTCTGCCTCTCAAAACCATGAGATACGGACCCGT
This sequence comes from Agapanthus africanus, assembly GCA_030015575.1. Taxonomy (NCBI): domain Eukaryota; kingdom Viridiplantae; phylum Streptophyta; class Magnoliopsida; order Asparagales; family Amaryllidaceae; genus Agapanthus; species Agapanthus africanus. Next base: position 244,226,650 of record CM057344.1, read on the forward strand.
TGCCCTCCAGAACCCGGCTATCCGTGCACTCCGTCGCGGGGTAAACCTAGTACAGAAATAAAAATATATACAACGGGTACATCGACCTCAGCTCGGTCGTGCCCCAAAAGAATATTATACAAACAGGAAGTGACGGCAGTTCACATGTTGGACGCTCGCCCCGCAATATAAAATGTACAAATAAATCCAAACTGCACTATCATTGCACCCTGCTATCTACCACGACAAATCCGCAACATCACAGCACAACACAGAACATCAACGCAAATGTCACGTTCGCAAACCCATCTAAAAGAACTATAGCAATTAGACGCGGTTTACCGCTCAAATGACATTCCCGGTCGGAGATATAAAGTAAGTACTGTATACTAACAAGTTTAAAATTTCGATCGATAAAATTTCCCGAAGTGGGCCCCATGTACATCTGTTGTACAGTGACAAAAACTGGGCCCAAAAGAACTATATCAGAAATCACAATTTCCAACAAAGAATCACCAGTAGAAAAATGACAAACTGAAACACCAAGACGGCCGCGGTTCCGCGGTCAAAGCTAGGCTTTGACCGCCTTTGACCGCGGTTCGGCGGCCATATGGACAATTCAGTGGACCGTTTTTCTCCATTATTCTTTAAAAAGCCTGCTTGTTTTTCTGTGATGCTCAAAATAATTTTTAGACCCTTTTAAAAATCGACAGAAACTTTAGTGCTGAAAAATGTGATTTTCGAAATTCCGTTCGATCGATATTTTAAACGTGTTAGCACAAATTAGTATAGCTTAATGGTGAGGCTCTGATACCACTGTAAGTCCACGGTAGCGTCCCGGCCGTCTAACAAACGCCAAATGCGGAATAAAAACTTTTACAACTGGCGCTATCGCATACTTTAACCCGGATCTGCCATTAAAGCTAAACTAACAAACTACAAAGTGGGTAGAAAAATTATACCGAACGATCCGAGTCCTTCGGTCTTCAACAATCATCCCACGCTTTGTTGCGGCTGCTCCGATCTCCTGAATCTCCAGTCTTCTCGTCTAGGTGGCACCACGTCGACGGATCTTTAAACGGGCTCCCGCCTCTGAACCGAGGCAACTCGGTCGTCAAGTTTGCTAAAAGAGACGACCAAGATGAAGTAGAGAATGAGTAGAACACTTTGTCTCGCTTCGTCCAAAGCTATGGACGAACGATTAATGAAGTTGCCTTTTGGATCGGGTGAAATGAGAAATGAGGCTATCTAATTTCCATGAGTCCAAAACTATATCAATCTTTTTTCCAAGCAACCATCTATCAACAAGAAAGGGGGCCGGCCATATATAAGGAGGAGGGGGTGAGTGTAGGAGAGGAGTGGTGACCATAATGATATGATACTAATCATAATACACTTAAAGAAAACATGACTCACTAATGACACCTAGTATGAACACATTAAAAGCAAAGGATGAATCATAAACCTAGTCACCCTTGCATTAAATGAATCATTAAATGCACTAATGAGTCACTTAACACCTCATCATCCTAGTCACCATCTAGAAGCTTCCACACTCATCTCAAGAAAAGATAAATCCGTCTTTAACCAAATGTTAAAGACGGGTGATAGAAAACTGGCAACTTCCAAAAGCGATCCTGAAACGAATTTCAGGACAACCCCGTAACAGTATAAACATACCTGCATTTGTATTAAGACCGAATACAAATGCAACCGAGACAAAGATATTATATCTATACAGTATAATACTCGGATCCGGCTTAAACCAAAGCCTACCAGTATTATCTGCCCGAAAAATGACACGTGCGTAAACGCACGTGCATTTTCCGAACCTTGCCATAAAACCATACGGCCTCTACAACGTTTCGCCCGAACTTGGGAAACTGTCTGTGGGGGACTCTAATGACTCATCAACACACTGGCACTGGGTATAACCACTAGCACGTCAGAGGTACTGGCTGTACGTAACGGTTGCCTATGTATTGATTGGAAGGGAAGCTAACGAGCGAACTCATCCAGAAACCCTATTGAGCCTAACAGTGACAATATACATACAGTTCGGTCCGTTCGTCTATGAGTATCGCATATTGGCCTAGGGGGCTGGTAACGTCAGACCCCCAATAGCGGTATAAGTCGTGTCAGAGAGTGGCCCAGAACACCCTGAAATACTACTGGAGTACCTACCAGTAAATCTCCTGCTTCGGCCGAGGGCTTTGTGTAATGGCTCTCCTAGACACAGCGCGATCTCACCCCCAATACCGGGAGAGACGAATCCCCTGCCAATCCGCTCACTTGCCTCCATGTGGCTCGGGACTGTACCCAAAAAAGACCTGTTTGCACGACTCCTTTGAGCCGTGGTAGGGTAGAAATCAAACCACAGTGGGAACTCACACTAGAAAAATGACGACCTCAGGTCGATGAACTAACCTGTACACATGTCACCAGGGAACTGCTACCTGACGATGTGTATAATACCAACTAGCATGTTCCCGGCGAGTCCTGTCCGGTGTACTTATAACCCAATGAGCACCTGCATACATCTTAGGTGAACCAACTGACACCAATGGCTTGTGAGACCGGCCACCGCCCCTCGTCGGGGTCTCGACTGTATACACTAGTCTACTCTGGAGTATCGATGCCCTGTCTCGAAACTCCCACGACTAGGGACACTTTAAGGATGTGCTTACAAACCCCAGCTCCCACGTATATGATCGCCATCATACTACTGGTAGTCAAGCAAGAATCCTATGGGCTCTATCATCATGCAATAGTGAACTAAAACATGTATACGATGATAAAGACAAACCAGATAGCATACTATCATCTCGAGCAAGACTGTCATATCGGTATAGGTCCTGTCTCAATCATTGCAATCACGTACCTGCGATCCAATAATTGACTTTGAGGGCACTATATCCAACAGTTTTCTTGAACGTGGTAAGGTGGAAATCAAAGCACAGTGGGAATCACACAAGACTCTATGACGATCTCGGGTCTGCAGACTAACTTGTACCAGTGTCACCAGAGAACTGCCATCTGACGTAAGGTATAATACCATCTGGGAGTTCTCGGCGAGTCCGCCCAGTGTACCCAGTCTCCACTGAGCACCCGTATACTATCTCTGATGTCAAACACCAATGGATATAGGATCATCCATCGCCCATCTATATGGGTCGAGAAGCTATACGCTAGTCTACTCTGGTATATCGATGCCCTGTCTCGATACACCCATGACTAGGAACATTTGAAAGATGTACTTAGCGACTACACTGTCCCTACTAGTATGATCTGCATCATAATCCTGGTAATCAAGTACTCATCCTAAGGGCTTTATCAACATGTAACATAGAGACAATCAGAGTACATGTTAAGATAAAGACAACCAGATAGCATACTATCATGTCAAGCAAGAAATTCCTCCCTATATATGTCCAAGCATCCACTACAATATACATCGTATGTACAGTAATGGGCTCTAGGGCATACATATCACTAACACCCACAGACGGCGCCAGCTGACGTGACCTGGATCACGCCAAAATGTTACCTTCCGTTGATCTGTTGATGGCGGCGATGGATGGCTGATATTGGATCTGGAGGCAGGCTCCTGAAGCGTGTGGATCTCAATGGGTTTGAGGTTGGTTGGGCCGAGCTACCTGCAAGGAAGTCCCGGGGTGGTTGTACCACCGAGGACCCTCCGACGGTCAAGTTAGAGAGGAAATCCAAGCAGAGTAACGGCTTAGTGGAGTAAAAATGGCTTACTTGAACCGTCTGAAGAAGGGGTTTATATAGCGGTGGCAGCAGGCAGGGCAGGTGCGAGAATCACGCCGGCCGTTATGCTCCCGGCGTCACGCCCGCGTGATGAACGAGATCTCCCATTAATGGAGAGACAGGCTCATTAGTGGGGGATTGTGATGACGTGGAACGTGGGATGTGGTCGGCCGATATCTCGTGCATGGCGAGATTCACGGGATGGCAGTTGCGCCTGTAAGTGGTGCCATTGGTCGGTCGATGAGACCGAGGAAGATGACCTCGGCGAGAGAGCTCATGGACGAGCGGGAGAGCCGAGGTATCTTGGTTCTGCGGTAGCCCGGAGACGAGCTGGGAGGCCGAGGAGGCCACTTGTGTAGGAGGCTCGGAGGTGAGCCAGCGTTTGTTTATAGGACGAGCATAGGAGTGGTCCGGTCGTCCACTGTAGGTCCTTTCTTGTGAGCTCTGGGACACGTCATCTGCCACGTGTTATGATCTGGGAGATCACCAATATCGAGCATCATCAGGATGGTTGTTAAAGCATCGTAAAAGTTACATACATTGCATGCCCTTGATGAATGAACTACAAGCCTCCATATTGTCTAATTTTTTAGACGCATACATATTTTGACATGCATGACATGATGCAAAAATCCGATCGTCAATCCAATGGTCGGATTTTTCCATCTCACTTTAAGAATCCCATCTCAATATATATATATATATATATATAGATATAGATATATATATATATATATAGAGAGAGAGAGAGAGAGAGAGGATCCTCTAGGCCCGGACCTAAATTAAGAAATTCACGCACCATCTCAAATTTGAAAAATCTTGAACATTTTCGACGATCCGCACTGTTCATATTGATATAGACGGTGAAATACATGGATACGCCGAAATTCATGCGGTTTTGAAATCGTTTGCATGTTGATCTAATGGCTTCAAAATCAACGGTATATAGAATATCGATAAACCATGGATTTTTGTATACTTAGATCAACATGCAATCGATTTCAAAACCGCATGAATTTCGGCATACCCGTGTATTTCACCATTTAGATCAATATGAACGGTTCGGATCGTCAAAAATATTCAGGATTTTTCAATTTTGATATAGTGCGTGAATTTCTTAGTTTAGGCCCGGATGTGTGTGTGTGGGTGTGTGTGTGAGAGAGAGAGAGAGAGAGAAGAGGATGATAATTCACGATTCAATGAGTTTTTATTGTCACCGGCTCATAAGCCCTAACCTACAACACGCACGCACACCACACCCATACCCCCACCCTACACACACATCCAGAAGACCCACAAATTTGCCCCGAAAATGTTAATTTGTGACCGTTTTCCCTTTTGGATTTGTGACCGTTTTCTCTCTTGGGGTTTGAACTCCGCACTCTCCCCAACGGGAAAATGCCCATACCAACTAAGAATCGTATTACTAAAATGCCCATGCCCATACTCACTAAAGGATTTTCAGTAACCATTCCATTTTATTTAGCAAATTGACCTATCCTCGCTTGGTACATGATATTTAAAAAAAGAATCCTACATCCCTACAAAATATCCGTCATGCTTAATTTCACAAAAATAATATTCCAAGGACTCTTAGGATTCTGCTTGAAAAGAAGCCCACAAATCTTGAGAATAATATTCCCAAAGCATTAGTGTCTCTTTAAATATTTCAATGAAATATTCCATCATAATCACCAACATGACTGTCTACCACTGACAAGCCAATTATCGCGCACCTTGGCTGCCGGATGTTGGCCGTTGCCTCCGGTCGTCCCCCGCTACAAGCCATCGCCTCCCACCGGACGCCGCTCAACGTAGCCTCCCACTAAACCCGCTACAAGCCATCGCCTCCCACCGGACGCCGCTCAACGTAGCCTCCCACTAAACGCCACGGACAACCACAATTTACAATTGCTCATATACCACTTGGCCACATCAATGCAATATTTCTTACATTCAAATGCCTAGGAATAACATACATTCCTAAGAATGGGTTACTTGTAATCTTACATTTCATATAACTAACAAGCGGACCCTAAAGGGTTTCCAAAACATATTTAGCCTAACTACAAAATAGGTAAACCTATAGAGGTGATTAAATCAAACCATGAAAGCGTTCATAATTAGAAAATTGTGATGATAAACCACTGACATTATAATTGGATATAAAACCTACCCTATTTACACGTATGGGTCAGACCTCACAACTGCAACTTTCAGATACAAACAACAAACAAACCACCATTGAAATATGAGGATACCCATTTTCAATGTTAGTACCATGAGAAAATGAAAAAAGAAGAAAAAACTTCCAGAATGGCTTAATGCCTTAAAAGCCTCAACTCTAATCAAGCATAACCATAGATGCAACATTACGAACACAGGAGCCAGGCACTCACAGCTATAGAACAAGATTGAGTGCGGTAGTAACATCCCAGATAAAGCTGCTATCAAACTAACATATCACGATAATTATTAAATCCATAGTCAGCATCTCAGTTACTAGTCCTAAAACATCCTATACATTTCCATCCTATACACAACCGTAACTTTAAAGCAGTTACTGTACCGTACTAGTGACCCTGTCCAAAATAAATATATTCATCCATCAAAAGTTCGGAAAAAAATTTGTACCCAGATCAAGCAAAAATTTTGAAACTTGATCCTCTCTCCTGTCTTCATGTAGCTTACTCCTCAGGATTTGGGATAGCGGTGGCATCTCCAACCTTGACCTTCTGGCTGAGAAATTCCTTGCAATCGGCTCCTTTCACGGTAAACTCCATCAAAAGGTCCTCGAACATTTGTTTCAGTTGGTTCTTGAAATCTTGTGAGTTACCCTTTGAGCTTTCAGCAGCCTGTTCCGCATTGTATTCCACCATGGCTCTACAGCCCTGATCCTCGATGGAGCTGCCGACCTGTGCACTGTCCAAGTACGCTCGGCATGCGACCAAGATCGCATGCCCGTGCTTGCGGAAATGTCCAGCAACAAAGTCTTCAAAATGCTGCAGAAGATGACCAAAGACATGTAAATTTGTGCACGAAGATCAAAGTTGCTAAACTGATATGCTGTTAAAATAATATTTAGGGTTGATATACAACGTAATCCCACAACCCAACGGCTTAAGCTTGTGGGTGATTTGGTTCTTGACACGATATCATATGAGATTTCAAGAGGTACAGAGTTCAAACCTCCATTGTCTCAAACTGAAAATGCAACTTAACCACCGTCTATTCTGCCTATACAGGACTTCACATGGCCCAAAGGCCCACCTCAGTGGGAGCGTTGAAATTCTATTCAGCTTGAAATAGATTGTTATCCCGAAACCGAACAATTTAAGCTATTAAGAAAATTGGTTCTCGACACATCTTAAATTGTATCTTTTTTTATTCGTCGTATTGTGCGACATATAATATTGTGCATAATAGACCGAACAATTCAAACCTCCATTGTCTCAACCAGGTGATTTGATCTTAGCAAACACCTGGTTTAGGAAAAGAGAGTCCCACCTTATCACTTTTAGGAGCGAATCAAATGCTAGTCAAATAGACTTTTTTCTGACGAGAAGAATAGATAGAGGTTGTTGTATCGACTGTAAGGTAGTGCCAGGTGAGAGTGTAACTACTCAACATAGACTTTTAGTTCTAGATTTTCGATTTAGAAGAGAACCTAGGAAGATTAGACGTAAGGTAGAGCCTAAAATTAAATGGTAGCGATTGAAAGAAGGTAATCAAAAGGCTTTTATAGATCGTGTAGTACAAGAAGCGGATTGGCAGTCGGAAGATGATCCAGACAAAACATGGAACAAAATGGCTAGTTGTATCAAGAAAGTAGCTAGAGATCTACTTGGTGAGTCGAGAGGTGGTGCTCCACCATCTAAGGACATATCATGGTAGAATGAAGATGTAAAGGCTGCTATTAAAATTAAAAGAGATTCTTATAAAGATTTGAAGAAAAGTAGAGATGTGGAGAGATTTGAGAAGTACAAAATGGCTAAAAAGGAAGTTAAGAAAGCTGTTCGGGAAGCTAAATCTAAGGTCTACAAGGAGGTGTACGAGAAATTAGACACTAAAGAGGCTGCAAATGATATATACCGGATTGCTCGAATGCGGGAAAGGAAGACTAGAGACTTATGTGCGGTGAAGTATGTCAAAAATGAAAATCAGAAGGTTTTAGTTCGAGATGAGGATATCAAGGAAAGATGGAGAGATTATTTTGACAAATTGTTCAATGAGAGCTTTACTAAGAATTTGGATGGACTTGTCATTCAATCTCAAGATATAAATCGTGATTTCATGCGTAAAATAAGACTTACTGAGGTTAAAGAAGCTTTGAACAGAATGGGTTTAAGAAAAGCGGTTGGTCCTGACGGGATTCCTATCGAGATTTGGAGATGCTTAGGAGAAATAGGCGTTAAATGGCTGACAGATCTGTTTAATAAGATTTGGCAGACAAAAAAGATGCCAAATGAATGGAGGAAAAGTATCCTTGTACCTATCTACAAGAATAAGGGTGACATTCAAAGTTGCTCAAACTACCGTGGAATAAAACTAATGTGTCACACCATGAAACTTTGGGAGAGAGTGATTGAACACAGGCTAAGGAAGGATATTAAGATAACAGAGAACCAATTTGGGTTCATGCCTGGATGATCGACGACAGAGGCGATTCATTTGCTTCGTCAACTTGTCGAGCGCTTTCGAGAGAGGAGAAGAGATTTGCATATGATATTTATTGATTTAGAAAAAGCGTACGACAAGATACCTAGAGAGGTATTATGGGGGACAATGATGAAAAAGGGGGTCCCCGTCAAGTATATTGACATAATCAAGGATATGTACGACGGAGTAGTGGCAAATGTCAGAACTTGCGGTGGCTTAACAAGTGATTTTCCGATTACTATTGGTTTACATCAAGGATCTGCATTAAGTCTTTTCCTGTTTACCATCGTGATGGATGAGCTTACTAGAACTATCCAAGATGAGGTCCCTTGGTGTATGCTATTCGCTGATGATATTGTTCTAGTAAATGAGACGAAAGCAGGGGTTAATGCCAAATTGGAATTATGGAGACAAACATTGGAATCTCGGGGATTCAGATTGAGCAGGTCCAAGACAGCATATATGCACTGCAAATTTAGTAGCCAGAGAAGTCAACCATATTGGTATAACATTGGAAGGGCAAGAGATATCACCGAGCGACCAGTTTAGATATCTAGGTTCCATCATCCAAACGAATGGGGAGATCGATAGTGATGTTAATCAAAGGATCCAAGCTGGTTGGTTGAAATGGAGGAGTGCAACAGGGATTTTGTGTGATCGTAACTTTCCGTTAAAATTGAAAGGGAAGTTTTATCGGAGCGCTATTCGGCCTGCCTTATTATATGGTACAGAATGCTGGGCTCCTAAGAAGCATCATACACAGAAGATGCACGTAGCGGAGATGCGCATGCTTCGTTGGATGTGCGGTAACACTAGAAAAGACAAGGTGCGAAATGAGGATATTCGTGCAAAAGTTGGTGTAGCACCCGTGGAGGAGAAGATGCGGGAAAACCGGCTTAGATGGTTTGGTCATGTGCGACGCAGACCTATGGAAGCACCGGTTCGACGAATAGATACTCTCGATATGGGTAATGGCAAAAGGGCAAAAGGGAGACCGAAGAAAACATGGATGGAGGTGATACGAAACGATATGGTTGCCAAAGGACTCAATGAAAGTATATTGTTCGATAGAAGTGAGTGGAGACAGAGGATTCATGTGCTGGACCCGGCGTGATTCTCATGTTGGTTCATGTAGCCTACCCCATATGCTTGGGATAAAAGGCTCAGTTGTTGTTGTTGATAATATTGTGCATAAAATTAAACTTACAGCTCAGCATAAAAACATGAGCACATAAAAATAGTTATATTGCAATGCCCAAAGGTCAAAAGGTCCTAGAAACTTGATTGGTTTTAACATAGAATATGGTAAAGGAAAAAATGCCAAAAATATAAACATAACATAAAAGATAAATAGTGATACAAAAATCTAACATCGACTTCCACATGATATTTACACTAACTTAGACCATATTAAACATATTAGAAATATAGAAACGGAAAAGGAATAGAAGATGCAAGGAACCACTCGTATACAATGTTTGGCGTCTCAATTTTATTTCAAACAAACATGTAATTCATCAATGAAAGAATAACGAAAAAACTGGGAAAAAGCAAACAAAATTATCATCATCAAGCCTTTTCCCATCAACATGGAGCCGCCTACAAAGCAAGGCTCCATGAAAGAGTTGGGTTAGTTCAATGACTGATTGTTTCACGCCATCCAACTTCTTAATTGGAGTTCGAATTCCTTTGCGAGATAACTATGGATAAGAGACACGTGCCAGTGTGCCACCATTTAAATGACTACTGATATCCTTCAAATTCTTTTAATCAATGGAGAAAATTGTAGAACAGAAAAAACGATCGAGTTATAGGAAAGAAAAAGAGTACAGATTTCAAAATGACGAAGAAAATTGGAAAACATCTCGAAAGTACTACTAAATGATAATGGAACCTAAAGGAGAAACCAAATAAGAGAAAAACACAAAAGTCGGCATAAAAAGTAAGAAATGAAGAGGAGAGAAAATGTACTCAGATGTCAATCGTTTGATGACAGTTTTTCCCTTTCAAGATTTATTTTATCGTGTTCTAAAGAGAGAATCTATATTTTACTTAGATTTAAATAGGACTTTACATATTGGTTGTGATCTCACTAGAAAGTGGAGAAGAAATCTGAGGATGGTTTTATGTTCGTTTGTATTAATAAAGATATGGTAACCTGGGTGTGATTTCCTTTTTTAAAAGAGTAGTTTGGTAAACCTTGAAATCGATACATAAGATACATAATTACATGTTACTATTCTTGTATGGCAAACATAATTTGCACATGAGGTTAGAGAAATTTCTGAAAGGATGATCCTAAGCTTCTCAAATTCCCTGTTCTGTGATAGTAAAATTATGATTCTAGAGATGATCAAAACATTATAAGACTAACCTTTGGAGGCCTCCGAAGTGAGTACATCATTGTCTTGCAGGAGAAAAGAAACACATTCTCATTGTATTCCAAAGAATTCTTTTCCCCTTTATTGGTATTAGCTGTCGCCTCGTAACCCGGCTCATTGAAATACGGTTTCTCATTCAAAACAAGAGCTTGGATGGAGACTAGAACCTGAAGCATAGTCGATTTCTTCGAATCCCACTTTTCACATCCCACGCCAGACCATGTCCCTAAAAGGCTCAAACAAACCTTCCCACAAGCATACAAGTTAGGATTGAGTCGAAGTCCACCAGAGTGGTAGTGTGCTTTCTGCAATGAATTGAAGAAAAATGTTACAAAAAGTTATCAAAACAAGTTTTATTTAGAAAAAATCAAGAAAATACAATATGTCAAAGCATTTGTGATTCCATACTGGGGGTACATAGGGATAGTTGCTAGGAAATAGGAAGTCAAAGAAAAAAAGGCCGTCGTGATATGGAGTCCCCACGGGCCCAACTATAACCGCCCTTAAAAGGTCCATCCTTTCATAGACTCGAACAAATATCGTCTCTGCTCAAAATAGAAATGGAAGAATTAGATGGGATTATATGCAAAGAGCAAACATGTCTAATAAATTTTTAAGGCTTAAAATTTAAACATTGGCAGCAAAATACATATCAATTTTGCAGGACTCGCTAAACAAATGACATGTTAATGCAAAAATATATTAGACCACCCATGATACTTGGATGGCGGCAATAAAATGAAATTACAATTGGAGAAGCTAAAGAGTTTCTCAGACTACATGCCAAAGTAGTCAAGTCAACAGTTGCATAATCAAATGTAACATAGAAGGAAAGAACACACTGGACGAGCTCATAGAAAACATCCATTAGTTTAATATTGATGTATAAGCACCTATTGAAAGCTTAACATTGACATGTGTAAAACTGATGAGCAAAGAACGAACGTGTAGGTGAAAATTAATTGTTGAACTTGAGAAAAAGGTAGGCAAAAGTTGTCACCAAAGGAAAATGGTTAACAGAGGGGCATTACAGAAGAAAGAAAGAAAAAGAGTTCCCAGGGCTCAGACTGAGTATTTGCATTTCTACCACACACACGTGGCATTTGACACGGGCGCAAAAACACATGCTCACCTACTGAAGAATAAATTTTCATTTTTTGGAATTTATTCTTTTGATGGTCATAATGTTTTGTTAATATTGCCCAACAGATTATGGCCCAACCAATCACATATTTACTGTTCATGCAAGGAATTATAGTCCTTTTTGTCTCTTTAAGCTTGCTAGGTTCACACTGTTTTTGTTTTTTTCTTTTTCCCTTTTTACTGCATTAATAAACAGTTTGACTATATGCTTCATCCATCAGTTGCCACTTCCTAGTTATAACATAAATCATTTTTCTTTGTTGTTGCTGCATTGTAAAAATCCAAGGACATGTTTATCCAAAAGAAGACTAATGTACATAATGGAAAAAAACAAGAGTATATCATAAAAACAACTAATTAAAAAGTCAATAACCAGAATAACCTAATATGAACTAGATGCATGTACGTAGAAAGTAGGAAAATCAACTGCATGTATGCATAAAGTAAGGTTTCTAACTCGATGGTGTGTGTTCTACTAGAGAGGTGTGCAACTTACCTGGGGTAATTTGCCTGTGTATGTATCCAACACAGATATAAGGGGTGTTTTGGTATGTCAATACAGTATAGATTCAACTGTCAAGGAAACGCCAACAAAGATATCCTATTTGTAGGATCATGGACCTTTAATATTGGTACTTACGCACATTACAGTCTGGGAACCAAGTTGTAAAAAGCGCTAGGTGGAGCTGAGCTGTTAGGGTACCGACACCTAGTCGTCTAGATGTCGTTTAATCAGCGCCTACACGGATATTTTAATTTTAATTAAAATTATATTTCATATATATACATAAAATAGCAAAAATCATAGAAAAATCTAAGAACAATGTAATTAGGAAGAATACTAAATTGATATAGCAACTTCACATTAAATGGAATGTATATTATCAAAAAATTATAATACATGAAATATAATGATAAATCATAAATTTCTAATTGAGCTTTTCGGCTTGCAAATTACATAACTCGAGAAATGAAATTGAAAAAGAGGAGAGACAAGGGAACATAAAGTGATTAAGGAAAAATTACTTAGGGTATTTTATGGCGATCCTTTATAAACTTGATAGGAGAGTGACGTGAGGACAGCGCCTATAAGAATACTTTGTGTTTTCTTCATTCATGTAATTTGAAAAAAAAATCGAGACGTGTATTGTATTTTACATAGGATTTTGGGTCAAGGTTTATTAGAGAAAAACCTTAACCTTGACGTATAAAGATAGTATTATAACCTACTTAAGCACCCACATTGATGGAAGAGCCTACATAAGAGCTTAAAACATCTAGACCGTTTAATTTAACCGCTTAGGATCAAAGCGGTGCAACTTGCGACCGCTTCCACTTAGGCAGATGTTTAACTTTTTAGAATATTGCTGGGAACTAATAGACAATTGTATGGAATTTATTGCTATTATCATTTATGGATATCTAAAGTTTTGTTGTTTATTTTAGTTTAACGGTTGCTTTTCTATTTGGTAAGCTCCTATGATTCGATCATATTTGCACAACTTCTTTCATAAATAAAGTTGTTGTGCATTAAAGTATGAATATGTAACCTATGTAGCACGGGTTCGGATACGGATACGTTACGATACAGATTCGTGAATTCGCAATTTTCCAAAAACATAGGATTCGAAATACGTTTTGATATTGGCTTTAAATTAACTAAATATGAATATATATTAAGGTATAGATAACAATATATAATAATATAAATAAATAATATCATTATATTAGATATTTAATGCACTTTCTGATGGAGGGTGGAATCTCCTTCAGATGTTGCTTCCCGTTGATCTGCTGATGGCGGCGATGAGTGGCTGAGATTTGATCTGGAGGCAGACTCCTGAAGCGTGTGGATCTCAATGGGTTTAGAGTTGTTGAGCCGAGTTACCTGCAAGGAAGTCCCGGGGTGGTTGAATCACCGAGAACCCTCCGACGATCAAGTTAGTGGGGTAATCCGAGCAGAGTAACGGCTTAGTGGATTAGAATTCGCTTACCTCGACCGTCTGAAAAAGGGGTTTCAATAGTGGTGGCAGCAGGTGCAGTAGGCGCGAGAATCACGCCAGCCGTTACGCTCCCGACGTCACGCCCGCTTGATGAGCGGGACCTCCATTAATGGCGAGACAGGCTCGTTAATGGGGGATCGTGATGGCGTGGAACGTGGGATGTGGTTGGCGGAGATCTCGCACGTGGAGAGATTCGCGGGATGGCGGTTACGCCTGCAAACGGTGCTGTTGGTCGGTCGATGGACCGGGAAAGATGACCTCGGCGGGAGAGCTCGCGGACGAGCGGGAGAGCCGAGCCGTCTTGTTTCTGCGGTAGCTCGAGAATGAGCTATGAGGCCGAGGAGACCAATTATGCTGGGGTCGGAGGCGAGCCAGCCTCGTCGGTAGGGCGGGCATAGGAGCAGTTTGGTCGGCCTCTGTAGGTCCTTTCTTGCATGCTCTGGGACACGCCATCTGCCACGTGTCATGATCTGGGAGATCACCGATATCGAGCATCATCACTTTCAAACTTTGAGTGCCTTAGTTTTCGAGAGAAGGAGAAAATGCGTTAATTCAAGAAAGGTTCGCAAGACATTTACAAATCCAAATGAATCCGAAAGAATCCGAGAGTTTCCGACTCCGATACGTGATCAGGGACAATTCGTGAGATATATACAAGTATCCGTGCTTCATAGTCGATAACTATTTAAACCAAGAGAATATCAAGAAATGCCTTTTCTAACATGAAAATTTAAGTAAATTTTCTCCCTTAAAATGTAGTCTGTTTTTTCGTTTGGGGAGGGAGGGAGGATAAAAACATCATAATACAAGGATAAACTTTTAAACGTGCAAAGAAGGAAAAACTTTTGAAGACGTAGGTTTTGATAACCATAGGCAACCAATGGTAAATAATCATCATGGTCTATTATGGACGCAATCAGAAGGATCAACTTTCCATATTTTATTAGTCACGATTTCATAATTATCAAGTCATATATTAGAATGTAAAATATGTAAACAAAAGCAAACTATTTGGGAGCTCTATACATCCATATCAACTCCGCAATGAATGGATGGTTTTAAATAAAGCCATTTGCCTATAATTGTATCCCAAAACTAATGAAAAATCTAGCATAAACAATAAATCAACAAGGTTAATGTTTTGTGAAACTGAAATTATAACGCATAAATCATACACCGATCAATTTGGAACCAGTCTTAGCTGTCAATGCTAACTCATCTTTTAGTTAACTACAATTCATTTGGGTATACTCAATTTATAGGTAAGAGAAACACCAAATAATATTGATGGAAATTATTCCATTTCCAATTTAAGAAGCATGAAATGGAATATTCCTAATTTAGAGGGTCTAAATAACATTTGATAAAGGACGAATCACTACCTGGTAAATCATTTTCAAGGATCTTCCAATCCTCCTGGATCTTCTTTACCCAATCTTTTGGTGGCTGTAAATTAGCAAACATTACATAACGTGAGGATACGTGAGACTTTGAGAGAACCAAATTATATGAAAATGAGTAGTGCATTATTAATTATACCTTTTTCATATCCGCTTTTTCTGCGAAGTAATGATCTGAGCAATCATCGACGGTATCAAACTGTTTAAATGCTTTGTATCTTACATCAATATCCCCCTCTAAGACAATGTGCTTGTCGCTCCTTGAAGTCTCGGGGGTCTCTTTCTGCAACCAAGGAACAGTGGCTTCAACCCCAGGAGGTAGATCCAAATCGTCAAACTTAGCAGCCAAGTTGTAACTGCTGTCATTTTCAATCATGTCGTCATCATAGTCATAATCATAATTAGAATCAACATCATCATCATCATCATCATTGTCACCACAAATATCAGCATTTGAATCACCAGCATCTAGTTCAGAACTGTTTTGAGCCTGTTCGAGAGAAACAGATTCCAAGACATTGTCTGTACTTGTTCCCATAACATGTTCAGATGAAGCATCCTGTATAAGTGCAAATATTAGAAATTGAATAGTCATGTTAGATAAACTAACAGTAAAGATTAAAGAATGTTTTCTGTGAACAAGCAAAAACTGCTCACACCTGTACTTGAGTTTCCGAATCAGTACCACACCCAACAGGTTCATTGTTCTTGTAGTCTGAGCTGTTTTGGTCTTCAAATTCATTTGAGACGGTCTACAATGTCAAACAGAAACACAGAACAATTCGATAAGCATATAGGAAAGGGATATACCTAAAAGAATATGACGCTAAAAAATTCACCGAATATGAATAAATGATACGCAAAATCATCAACATAGTAAATTTGTGCATGATCGTTCCAATATGAATATACAAATGAATTGATCGCAGAGTAAGATGAGCTATCTTTAAGAAAAAGTTGCATGAGCACCGAGTAAGAAAAAAAATCTAAACCTTTAGCATTTAATTGGGGTCATCTCTTTAACAAATTTTACAACCAACTGTCAACCCAAAGTCGGCATTCTACGCAGATGCCAAATTCGTTTCCAAGAGAACTGTGAACATGCAGACCAGCTGATGTTCATCCGCAATCCCATAACTTTTCGCACACATCAACAGAAAACTAGTGAAGCCTCCTAAAAAAATAACATTTTTAACTACAATTTTTGGCCTAAATTAATGAATCAAAAAGCCAAACTCAATTCTAAGAAAATCACAGTTTCCCCCAATTCGATCAACCAACACGCGAACCAGAATCAGCATCCAAACACTAAAAACCCTAAAGGATCGCGAAATCATGATCAAAATTGAAACTTTAAGAGAAAATCTTACGCTGCGCTGGC